>CP124717.1:13637500-23637500 GCA_031232105.1 Capsicum rhomboideum | reverse complement strand
TCATACTAATATCTATAATTTTCAAAATACGTTTTCGTAACTTATCTATCAATTCCTTGAAAACAACATCCGGAATCGTATTTGATTTTCTTCATCCATTGCTTCCATGCCATCATCACTATTTTCTCCAAGTGCTCCATCTATTTCGATTTCGGCTTGATGCGATAAATTTGGCAGTCCAGCATTCCTTCGTTCGGCGTTGATCCAATCTCTGAACAACACTGATATTTCCAAACTATCTTTTGCTAACGAATACCTATAGTCTCCAATGATAAATCTCCCTGCACTGAAAGCTTGCTCCGAAGCTACTGAAGATGCTTGCATAGCTAGCACATCCCGAACCACCCTTGAAAGATATGGAAATTGTTCTATCCGGTTCTTCCACCAAGTTAAAAGTTGAGGATCTCCATTTTCATCCCTAATATTTTCCCGTGCCTGATTAATATATTGATCAAAATCATTTTTGTTAGCAGAATCAAGACCAAGTTCTTCATCCATAATTTCATCAAAATCGTTAAATCTAGCCCTACGACATGTAGGTTCAGACGGTAAATCATTTTGTAGCATGTCTCTATAAAGGTCATACAAATGTCTAGCTTTAGTTAATATACTATCTTTACACGATTCAACAGATGGAACTTCATCACTTGTAATTTCTAAATTTTTATAAATCTTTTCAATCATTTTTTTCACACCTTGTTCTTTGTAAGTTGGGTTGAACAAAGTAGAAGTCAAAAATATTTGAGGAATAGGAAAAAAAATTTTTTTGAAATTTTTCAATCATATATGTAACTGCAACTTTGAAGTGTTCACGATATTTATATTTAACAAATTCAGATGAAATAACACAAACATTTACTGAAGCTGAAGAAATAGTAGGATAATATTGACCAGATCTAATATTTGTGGCACTATAAAAAATTCTCAGAAATTTAATAAGTTCTTCGCATTCTTTCCAATCCTCGTCGGTGATTCTAAATCTCCGATCCAAATGATGTTTATTATAAAGCATTTGTAAAGGCGCACGATAATCAATAGCAACAATAAGCATTTCAAATAAGGAATTCCATCTAGTAGTCACTTCTTTTGGAATTTTTCTAAATGGCATTTCAAATAAAGCACAAGTTTTTTCAAATTCTTTTATTCTAGACCTTATTTTAGCTTTAAAAACCCATGCACAAGCATCTCGAATTCTAACACAAGAATCACCAAATACACGAATACCCTCCATCACTATTAAATTATAAATATGCGCATTACACTTAACATGAAAAGCATCATCATCAATTGGACAGTCTAGGTTTTAAAAAATCAATAGGTTTTAAATTAGCAGAAGCATTATCTACTGTGACACCAATTATCATATCACAAAGACCAAAATAATATAAAATCTCTCCTGTCAAACAAGCAATATAACTACCAGTTTTCCTTTCTTCAATATATTTATAGCCTATAATTCTTTTTTGCATGTTCCAGTCATGATCAATCCAATGAGTAGTAACAGTAAAATAATCATTACCATTAGGACTTAAACCCATATCAGAAGTGATAAATACTGTTGGCTGATAGAGGATTTCAAGGAAGATATTCACCATATCAAGATCTGATCCTCTAAGATCTTAGGATAATTGTTGTAATCTAGAATATCATATCTATGATTCTTTCTCTTTATGTAGAATATATGATTCTGTACAATCCCAGATTTCATGGGATTTAGGTGATTCTACTCCACAATCTCCTATGTATATAAAGCCATGTCAATGGCATAGAAATACATGAATGAAATTATTCAATTATCTTTTTCCACATGGTATCAGAGCTTTAGACTTATTCCTGACCAATTTTATTTCATTCATCCTGTCTTGAAAAGTCCCTTTCTATCTTTATCTGCCCAAAGATTGAAAGCATTCAAAACCATGAACGAAAAGGGTACTGATGCAAATATTCTAGCCACTGGAAATGTTTCTGCAACTATCGAAAAGGGTATTGATGCAAATATTCTAGCCACTGGAAATGTTTCTGCAACTGTAGAGAATAACTCTACAGTTTCAACTGGAGATTTGCACAACATTCAAGCCTCTTATCGGTTGAATGGAAAAAATTACCTAAAATGGGCTTAACTAGGTCGTACTTTTTAAAGGGTAAAGGGAAATTACGACATCTTCTTGGTTCAGGACTATCTAAAGAAGACCCCACATTTGATGCATAGGATGAACAGGATGCAATGGTGATGTCTTGGTTATGGAACTCTATGCTTCCGGAGATCAGTGATAGCGTTATGTTTCTAAGCACCGCTAAGGAAATTTGGGATGCAGTGAAGGAGACGTACTCTAATGTACATGATGCTGCCAGGATCTATGAAATAAAAACAAAACTTTCTGCAGCAAAGCAAGGAGCTCAACCTGTCACTGAATATTCTAACTTTTTGCAGGGGTTATGGCAAGAAATGGATCATTATCAATGCATTCAAATGGGTTGTAAAGATGATGCTGTGATTCTGAAAAGATTTATCGAAAAAGAAAGGATTTATGATTTTCTTGCAGGACTAAATGTAGAATTTGATGCCGTGCGAGTGCAAATCTTAGGAAAAGAAGATCTGCCATCATTAAACGAAACAATGGCCATTATACGGTCAGAAGAAGGACGGAGGAGTGTTATGCTTGAAACTCAAATTAATGAAGGATCAACTCTTGTAGTAAAAGGGACAAGTTCAAGAGAATATGGAGTTTCACAATGAGAGAGCACAGTCAAGCCTGCGGGTTCATTCAAACCACCAATCAATAGGGACAATCTTTATTGCACCTACTGCAAAAAGTATCGGCACACCCGAGAGAGGTGCTGGAAACTCAACGGTAGACCTCCAAACAGAAACACTAGTGATGGAAAGCAGGCACATATAGCAAGCAGCTCTGAGACTAATGAAATAAATCGACACTCGGCTTTAGAAGGTAGTTGTTCACTGGCCTTCACAGATATTTCTTTCTCCTTTGTTACTAATGTCTCAAACAAACTTTCTCCAATGTGGGTAGTTGATTCCGGGGCAACTGATCATATGACCAGTTCCTCTCATCTCTTTATATCATATTCCCCTTGTCCTAGCTATAGAAAAATAACTATAGCCGATGGTTCAGTTATTACTGTAGCTGGACAAGGAGACATACCATTGGGAAAGTCCTTGATACTTAAAAATGTCCTTCATGTCCCAAAGTTATCTGTAAGTCTCATTTTTGTCCAAAAACTCACCAAAGATTCCAAATGCCAAGTAACTTTCTTCCCTTCATATTGTTTATTTCATGAACAGAACACGAAGGAGATGATTGGGCGTGCTAGTGAGAAAGGTGGTCTTTATTTTGTGGATTTCCACAATGGTGAAGATACAACTAAGAATTCCTTATCTAGTTCATTCTTGTCTGAATCAATTATGTCCAATAAAGAGAAAGTATGGCTTTATCATCGTCGGTTAGGTCATCCGTCCTTCTATGTAATCAAAAAGATGTTTCCATCTTTGTTCAAAGATTTGATTGTTAAGTCTTTTCATTGTGATGATTGTGAAATTGCAAAACACGAACGTGTTTCCTTTCCAATTAGTAATAAAAGATGTAAGACTCTGTTTTCTCTTATTCATAGTGATATTTGGGGACCTTCTCCCGTTCCTAATATTTCTGGTGCTAGATGGTTTGTGTCATTCATTGATGATTGTACAAGAGTAACGTGGATCTATTTGTTAAAGCAAAAATCAGATGTCAACCAAATTCTTCCTACCTTTTTTAATCTGATCAAAACCCAATTTGATATGCCAATTAAAAGATTCCGATCTGATAATGCCAAGGACTACTTCAATCAAAACCTCTCTGTTTTCTTTCAAAAAGAGGGAATTATTCATGAATCTTCATGTGTCAATACTCCTCAACAAAATGGAATAGCAGAGAGAAAAAACAGTTTGTTACTTGACATTACTAGATCACTATTGTTTCACAAAAGGGTTCCAAAATAGTATTGGGGGGAAGCTGTTCTAACTGCTGCACACCTTAGTAACAGAATACCATCAAGAATTCTGAACTTTACAAGCCCTCTTGATACTCTTAGGCGTTTCTTCCCAAATTTTGAAATTTCCAATAAATTGGTTCCTAGAATCTTCGGAAGTGTTGCCTATGTTCATATTCATTCTCATAATAGAGGCAAATTAGATCCACGTGCTCTTAAGTGTGTTTTCATAAGATATTCTCCTACTCAAAAAGGCTACAAGTGTTATCAACCATCATCAAAGAAATTCTTTGTTTCAGCTGATGTCACATTTGATGAGAGTGAATCATTTTTTAATCATTCTTACAATCAGGGGGGCTCATTAAAGGGAGAGGGACCTCTAGACTTATCACTATTTGATTTGTCTATTTATAGTCGTGCCAAATCCTTGTCCGGGTTACCATTTCTTCAGTCAACCGAGTCTCTAAATCCGAATGAACCGACCAAGTCTCCTAATCTGGATATAGATAATGGAATTCTAGAAAATAATCTACCATTGCAGGTTTATTCCAGAAGAAATAGGCTAACTGATCAAACTACTCAACTGCAATCATCTCCTCAGGTTACTGCTCCTACTACCCATCCCGAACCTATTAAACCATCAGAAACACCAAACCAAACTGATCATGAAGAAGAAGTTAACCAACCTAATGACCTTGACCTTCCCATTGCACTCAGAAAAGGAACCAGAACTTGCACACAACACCCTTTGAGCCTTTCTGTGACATATCAAAACTTATCCCCAAGTCATAAAGCTTTTCTCTGTAACCTCCACACAATTCCTATCCCCAGAAATTTGTCTGAAGCATTAGGAAACAAAGAGTGGGAGAAAGCTATGAAGGAAGAAATGGAAGCATTGGAGAAAAACAAAACTTGGGAAATTGTAGAATTACCAAAAGGAAAAAAGTCGGTGGGATGCAGATGGGTGTTTACTGTGAAATATAAGTCAGATGGGTCCTTAGAAAGATTTAAAGCATGGTTGGTAGCAAAGGATTATACACAAACCTATGGAGTTGATTATTTGGAGACTTTTGCCCCAGTGGCAAAAATGAATACAGTAAGAATCTTATTATCATTGGCTGCGATTTTTAATTGGAACCTACAACAATTTGATGTGAAAAATGCGTTTTTACATGGAGACTTAGATGAGGAGATCTATATGGAGGTTCCCCCTGGTTTTGAAAGCAAGAAAGGAATGGTGTGTAGACTGAAGAAGGCACTCTACGGATTAAAACAATCACCTCGTGCATCGTTTGGAAGATTTACAAAGGTTATGATCAGGCTAGGGTATCAACAAAATCAAGGAGACCACACCTTGTTCATAAGACACTCAGAAACAGGAAAGGTGACAGCATTATTAGTTTATGTGGATGACATCATAGTAACAGGTGATGATTCAGAGGAGATACAAAATCTAAAGAAGTGTTTATTCAAGGAATTTGACATCAAAGAGCTTGGGAAATTAAAGTATTTCCTGGGAATCGAAGTGGCACACTCAAAACAAGGAATCTTTATTTCCCAACAGAAGTATGTGTTTGATTTGCTAAAAGAAACAGGAAAATTAGGGTGTAAACCAGTTGCTACACCAATTGAATATAATCATAGATTATGCAATGCTCCAGAAGATTCTATGGTAGATAAAGGTTTGTATCAAAGGCTTGTAGGGAAATTGATCTACTTGTCCCATACAAGGCCGGACATTGCCTTTGCTGTAAGTGTTGTTAGCCAATTTATGCATGATCCTAGAGAAACACATCTTCAAGCTGTCAACAGTATTCTACAATATCTTAAAGGAACTCCAGGAAAAGGAATACTATTCAAAAGAGGAGGAGACATAGTTTTAGAGGCTTATACAGATGCAGATTATGCTGGTTCATTAGTGGATCGAAGGTCATGTTTTGGATATTGCACTTTCTTAGGAGGAAATCTGGTGACTTGGAGGAGTAAAAAACAAAATGTAGTAGCCAGATCAAGTGCAGAATCTGAGTTTAGATCTATGGCTATGGGAGTTTGTGAGTTGTTATGGTTAAAGATAATCCTTGGTGATTTGAAGATAAGATGGGAAGGACCTATGAGACTATATTGTGACAATAAATCAGCAATAAGTATTGCTCATAATCCTGTACAACATGATCGCACTAAGCATATTGAAGTGGATAGACATTTCATTAAGGAGAAATTAGATAGTGGACTCATTTGTACGCCATTTGTATCTACAAAAGATCAGGTGGCCGATGTTTTAACAAAAGGACTGTCAAACAATGTGTTTCAAGATCTAATAAGCAAGCTAGGAATGAAAGATATCCATTCACCTGCTTGAGGGGGAGTGTTGGCTGATAGAGGATTTCAAGGAAGATATTCATCATATCAAGATCTGATCCTCTAAGATCTTAGGGTAATTGTTGTAATCTAGAATATCATATCTATGATTCTTTCTCTTTATGTAGAATATATGATTCTGTACAATCCCAGATTTCATGGGATTTAGGTGATTCTACTCCACAATCTCCTATGTATATAAAGCCATGTCAATGACAGAGAAATACATGAATGAAATTATTCAATTATCTTTTTCCACAGATACTTTACCATCAAAATAAGAAAAATAGCAACGAAGAAATTGACAATGTTCACGTTGATATTTAAAAATATCCGCTTTAATTGTATTTCTTGAAAAATCTCGAAAATCAGGATTATACACTTTTCGAATATAATGAATAAAATCGAGATGTTCACCAAAACTAAAAGGCAAACTACAAACCGCAACCATTTTAGCTAATTCTTCACGATCTTTATCCTGACTATATGTGAGTGATGTGTTTGGGCCAGCTGGGTTACTATAATCTAAAATATTCTGGACCATGTTAGCACGCCGACAGATTGGTTAGTATCGGACAAGGTGTACCATTTTTTTTATCCTTAGCGATAGCTTATAGACGAACATATTCAGGAACACAAATTCTCAAATATCTAGTTAGCATTCCTGTCCCACCCTGCGATCCCCCAGTCAAATTCCTGTCCCACCCTGCGATCCCCCAGTCAAATGTTTGATCACTTTCTTACATTTATTGCAAGTTGCAGTAGTTTTCTCCTTATTTTGGATCATAAATTTCCAAACTAGTGATCTCTTACTTCGTTCTATTTTTCCTACTCTAGAAAATGTAGGTAAAATTCCTACTTCATCTTGTTCCAGTAATTCCGTAGCCGGACTATTAGGGATATGGGTATCTTCTAACTTTTGTTCTTCTACATCTTCCTCTTTCTCTATGTCTTCAAAATAATTACCAAAACATCTATTGAAGGCCTAATGGTCTGCTATATTACCGGAAGCAACATCAATAGCACAAGGACGTTCAAAAGAAGTATCATCAAATTGATTAAAATCATCGTTATTAATTCTAAATCTAGGTGGCAACAATTTAGAACTACCTCCACCCCCGCCTCTACTACTACTAGCACCCTTATGTTTGTTTACCCAAAATTTTTTTAGCCTGACTAAAAATTGATTTCTTACCACTACCTTTTTTACCTGCATCCATAATTTAATGTGAAAAAAAGAAAGATAAAAAGATAAAAACAAACACTATAAACATAACGAAAAATTACTAGTAATTAAACAAATAAAGAGATGAAAGTTGAAACGAATGTACCGAACTTCCGCATAAAAGCGGACTTATATAACCAAAACCCGGAATCGAGAGTTGACAATTGAAGCTTGCTTCAAAAAAATCCCTTCAATTAACAAAATACACAATATTATAGAGAGTATTAGAGAATAATTAGTAATAGAGAGTTTTTGAGAATTTGTGGAAAAATTAGGGGGAAGAGTGGGTATTTATAGAGAAATATAAGGTGGTGGGCTGGGGACGGCTGGCTGTGGGTGGGTGGAACTAGCCGTTGGGGGGCCCACTAACGGCTCCCAACGGCTAAAAAACGGTAATTTGATATAAATATATATTTTTTAAAGTTACCGTTTAACCCGTCAACCAGACCGGACAACCGGTTGAACTGCCCACGTCCGCACCGGTCCGTGTACCGGTAGGTGCCGGTTCCGTGCCTCCACCGGACTTACCAAGCACGGGCTACCGAAATCGAAACCGGCGCCGGACGCGGTCCGGAATGGGCAAACCCGGTTCGCCTGCCACCCTTATGTTTCATGAGAGAATTTAACTCATTGATATCGACTTAACTCCATCAGAGAATAAAAAACTCTTTGGGGGACATTGTTAAAAAACTCGTGAGGTCAAATGATCAACTTGCATATATTTTCATCAAATCCCTCGCTGATTCTTGTATCAGCTACATTTGTAACAAGCTCTGTACATATAATTTATATGCACCAGCTTGAGGGTACTTTTTAGAAGATTCAAAAATGGCTAGAGAGAGAAGCTCCTGGCTCCTACTTCTCTCTAGAATATGAGAGCTGACCGCAAGTCAAACAACAAGACTCTCTCTTGGCCAGCCCTTGGGCTGGGGGGAAGATTTCGGAAGCTGGAATCAGGTAAAGAGCATTGTTTCTCTGTTTCAGATGAACATACACATGGAAGGAAGGTCTTTTTGAAATTTTGTATGGTAGAAATGGGGTTTCCCAGAAGCGTGATGGTTCTATTGGGGAACATACTTCTAATTCTCTTGTCCCTTCCGTCTTGCCCCGATTTTGACCCTTGAGTTGGGTAAAAAGGGGTAAGTACTATTTCAGAAGGAACAATGGTTGATCCCCAACCTTTGACCTGCACAGAAGTGGAAAGTTGTAAGTCCAAATGGGCTGAAGAAAAATATCTTTATTTTGGAAAACTTTTGGGGTTGTCCTTTGTCGGAATGGTGGAGAAAGTTAATGAGCTCTTGAGTTACATTGATCTAGAGGCTAAAGGGGATGCAGAGCTGATGGCTAAGGACTTCATGGAAAAGAAGTCAACGGTGGAGGTACAAAAAGCGGTGCGAGACAAATTGTGGTGTATACTAGAAGAAACAAAGTGGGGAGGGAGTCAGGATTGGAAAGGAGGGGGGGGGGGGAATTAGTTGATGGATTGTAAAATCATTAGCTGGAATGTGAGGGGGATGAATGAACCAAATAAAAGGGCCATCATCGAAGTAGGTTTTAGGGAATAGGGGGCTGTCGTGATATGTATCCAAGAATCAAAAATGGAAATCCTATCAGATAACATTATTAGAAGTGTGTGGGGAGGAAGGTGAGTGAAGTATGATTATATTCCAGCCCGGGGAAGTGCGGGTGGAAGTTTTATTCTTTGGGATGACAGAAAATTTCCCGAGTGTGGAGGTTATCTAAGGGGAGCATATCTAGGGGTGTGGTTTAGAAACATTAGTAATGGTATGAAGTGGGGTTTCAGGGGCATCTATGGACTTATGGGGGAGGGGTCTAAGGAGTAGGGGTGGGCATAAACACCGAAAAACCGAAAAACCGGACCGAACCGAATTGATTCGGTTTTTCGGTTTCGGTTTTTCGGTTTTTCGGTTCGGTTTCGGTTTATTTTTTTCTATCATTTCGGTTTTCGGTTCGGTTTTCGGTTATAGGGTCCATATATTTCGGTTAAACCGAAATTTAAAATATAATTCTTTTTTTTTTTTTTAATTTTTATACATATATAATGAAATTTATAATTTATTTATATACAACACCAACAACTCACTTAAATGAGTTAAATCTAAGCCCAACACCAATATCCCACTTAAAACATCAACCTAATTACCTAAGTCCTAATTCAGTGAATTCACTACACACGAAAAAACTCACCAACACTCGAACAACGGCGATTCAAAACTCACCTACACTCGAACAACGACGATTCCAAACTCACCAACACTCGAACAACGATGCAACCGGTGGTGATTCCAAACTCACATCGAACGACGATTCCATTTTCAAATACCCTTTTTTTTTTTTTTTTTCCTGTTTTTCCTCTTCTTCTTCCAAAACCGAAAAAACCGAATTTATAAACCGAAACCGAACCGAACCGAATTTTAAAAAACCGAACCGAACCGAATTAAATCGGTTCGGTTTTCGGTACACACATACCTATAACCGAAAACCGAAAAAACCGAAATAAATAAACCGAAACCGAACCGAATTACCGAACGCCCACCCCTACTAAGGAGGCATTTTGGGAGGAATTGGGAGTTGGGATAGAGAGGTGGGATATACCATGGATGTTAGGTTTTTTTTAATACCATTAGATATCCGAAGGAGAAGTTTGGGTGTAGTGTGGTGTCTAGGGCCATGAAGGAGTTGTCCGAGTTCATTTACAATTTCTTTCTTAATGATTTGCCTTTATCAGGTGCCTCTTTCACTTGGTCTAGGGTGGAGGATTCTTCTATGGATCGAGACTAGAGAGATTCTTTGTGTCTACTTCTTGGAAGGAATTGACTCCCAATGTGATCCAGTTCTCTCTCACGCGATTGTTATCTAACCATTCACCTATCATGTTGGATGGTAGCAGAGAAAGACGGATGAGATCTCCTTTCAGATTTGAAAACATGTGGCTAAGCATGCCAGACTTTAGGGATAGAGTGGCTGGTTGGTAGAGGAGTTACATGGTGGAGGGGAAGCCTTCTTATAGGCTTGCTAAGAAATTGAAATTGCTCTCTCACGCGATTGTTATCTAACCATTCACCTATCATGTTGGATGGAAGCAGAGAAAGACGGATGAGATCTCCTTTCAGATTTGAAAACATGTGGCTAAGCATGCCAGACTTTAGGGATAGAGTGGCTGGTTGGTAGAGGAGTTACATGGTGGAGGGGAAGCCTTCTTATAGGCTTGCTAAGAAATTGAGTAGAAATGAAAATGGAGAGGTTATAAATGAGTTAGGAGAGATAGAGAGGATAGAAGTGGCGAGTGAGTTCGAGACTCTCAATGGTTACTGGTACGATTGGGTGGAGAGCTCGAGACTCTCAATGAGAAGGATGACACTCAGCAAGGGGGCGCTTTTATGGCTTTGCAAGAGATTCCAGGAAGCTACTGACAACAAAGGAAAGAGCTTTAAGTCGTGGAGATGTAGAGATGTTACTACCTTCATTTATTGCAATCAAAAGTTCAATAAATATGGTAGATTTCTCTCAATCATAGCAGTCAGAGGTCACAACAGGACTGTTATTATCATTCCAGAAAATAACTTTAATGAAGGGTGGGGGAGACTAGTAGACTAGGGCTTTTCTTTCCAATTTGCTTTGTTTAACTATCTGGTTGGCGACTGCGGCTAAGCTCTAAACCCACTGCGATCTTCGACTGCAACTCCAGTAGCAATTCCGGCAACCGGCGACTCTAGCGGTGGCGACTGGTATGTATGTTCTTTTTTTTTTTTCAACTTTCTTTTTCTTCTTCTTCTTTATTTCACTCCGGCGACACTGTTTTTCTTCTTCATTTCTTCCTCTGCTTTTTTCTTCAAAGTTGAAACGCTGTAACAGTCTAACAGAGAGTTAGAGACTAACAGTGAGTATATAGTATATATTATATACTATATAACAATCTTTTCTTTTATAAGTTATATAATATAAATTAAGTTTTTGACTTGAAATATTTGCTAATATATTATTGTTATTGAGATTTTGATTATTTATATATGCAATTAAATGTTTTAATTTTTTGGTATTAATTGACGTCGTACTTCCAAAAGGCGATTGCCTCACCGCTCGCCTCGCCGCGTGGCGAGGCAGAGCCTTGTCGCCTTTCGCCGTCCAAAACACTGGGTGCACCCATAGAATTCCAAGTTGTATAGGAGATTGGGTGGAGTTTGTAGAGAATCATCTATTATTGTAGATTCTTTACCTTTTGGTACACCCCTTGTATACGATTAGTTTTTTGGCGATGAGAGTGTGTGTTAGAATACTGTAGGATCTTTTTTTTTTTTTTATAATAATCGTCGGGACTGCTTGTACGCACTTCGACTAATTCCACGACGTACACGCTACCTCCCACCAACACAGGTACCTGGTAACTGTATCGATCAAGGGTTAGAAAAATGGGAAGAAACTACCTAGTATTTTTTGCCTCTACCTGATATCTCATGGTGCTTAATCCACTTAATTGACCATTAGGCCACACCCTAGGATCTCGTAAATATATTATAGCTTGAGCCTTGATTTTCTCCTGTGATTATGTATTTTAATTCTCTTTCCTTTCTTAGAAATGCAAACATAGCTATTTAAACCCCAATGGATTGAGGGAATAACCAAGCAGTGTTCTCTCTCAATTTCTCTTCCTTCTCACACTAACTATAATATTGTAATTATAACCTTTAGAAGTGGTACATAAGCTAATTGCTTTCCTTGTTTTCCTGTTGGTAAGGAATGAGGTCTTGCAGCTAAAATATCATCATGTACCTTCAGTTTGCTGGCAATCTCAAGAGGTCTTCCATTCGATAGTTCCATCTACCTTTTCGTTGTTACAATCTGATGCCTAATATAGCCACAGTCCCGATTTCGTTGTTACAATCTGATGCCTAATTTAGCCACAGTCCCGACTAACCAAAGCTCCCCAAAAGTCTCTTGATATCTCTTGAGCTTAGATTTTCCCCAACTTAACTATACCTGTGTAAAGTCCGGTGAATTTTTGGAAAAACCATAAGAAATGAGCAAAGGGATTAAGAGAGCTATTCCTCTTCTAGTCTATTTTGTGAGTACGAAATATTATGGAGCTATTTCATGATTTTTGCTCATTAAATTTTGTTGTCGTGCAGTGTCAAGCTCCAGGACATACAACTTTTTACTGATCATCTTGCTGTTCATGAACGTGAAAATGGTCTACCCAGAATAACTGTATATCGCCTTCCTGCTGTTGGAGAGCCACTAGAAAGACTTCAAGGTGGTCGTGCTGTTGATTTTGTTGATCCTGTATACTCTGTGGATCCGTTAGAATCAGAATTTGAATCTGGCGTACTCAGGTTTTCTTATAGCTCAATGAGAACCCCGCCTTCTGTATATGATTATGATATGGACACAGGGGTTTTGGTGCTGAAGAAGATTGAGACGGTGAGTAACATGAGAGGTTACTTATGATGGTAATTTGAGTTGTTTATCATGAGTCTAGTGCATTCACTCATTAAAAACTTGCTTTGTTTTGGTGTATGAGTACACTTTTTACATCAAACGCAGGCTCTTACTTTTCTTAACATTAAACAAGTCTTACTATCTCTTTAGCTTCTAGCTTTTTCCCTTTCCTCCGATCATGTATTTTAGCCATTTCCATAATGTCTGTTCATTTTGTATGAAGTGAACTTAAAATGAACTTCTAACATCTAAATCATATTACGGAAGCAAGTTTACTTCAATTTTAACTCATTTGGCATGAATTCAATCTGATATGGTGTGCTTATATAGCATGGTTTAGTTTTAGCTAACACCTTTCAAAAGAAGGATCACATTCGGTTTATCACATTTAAAAGCAGTGGTAACATGGTAAAGTATAATTCATCATAACTAGAAGAAGTCACAGGGTCACATACTGCAATGCCAAGAGTTGAGATAAAAAGGAGAAAAGTTGTACGCATGTTGATCCGGCACAATCTGGTAGTAGTTGTGGGATCCAAACTGGATTTGGTCAACTTACTTGGGGTGCTTTGACTACATCTATGATCAAGAAATATAAAATAATTGGATATTTGGTTTAATTCGTGGGTTTATATCATATATATATATAAGTAGATAAAGTATCCGAGCACTTCTTTATTACACAAGATATCTTGTGAATAGAATATTAGGTGTTTATAAAGAATTAAATTGTATTACTTTTAGTTCAATAACTTTAAATTAATAGAAATATATACATATATATGTCACAGTAATTGGCCGTATACCAGCACGCCTATCTGCATTTATCCGACTCCGAATCCTAAAATTTATGTGATGAAAAATCCAACCTCTAGATCTGCACCCCAATTCGAACAACATGCTGTAAACTTTTTTTGATAAAGACCAGTTTTATTAACTCAAGTACCAAGTTGCTACAGAAAAGTACATGAAACAACAATATCCCTAGACTTTCTAATCTATTACTGTTACGCCAAAAATATAAATTATGCAAACAAGTATTTTAATTCTGGAAATATGCATCCTTTTTCCTTCAAATCAACCCTTGTTCTTTCCAACCATTTAGTCCAGAAAATGCATATGGAAATTGTTCTCCAAATCTACTTCAAGCTTTTAGACATCCTTTGACTAGCTTTCCAAAAAACCTCTTGATATCTTTAGAGGCATTACCCATGAAACACCAGTCACCTTAAGAAGCAACTCTCACTATTCTCTGGAGACTGCAATGCAAGAACAAATCTTCTTCACACAGGTGGCATGTAATACTTAGGGCAAAACCTCTCTTCTATGGATTATTCTGAGTTAAACAAAGCCTTAAAAAAAAAACAAAAAAACAACCCAGTGCACTAAAGCTACCGCTATGCGTAGTGTCCGGGGAAGGGCCCCACCACAAGGGTGTATTGTAGGCAGCCTTACCTTGCATTTCTGCCAGAGGCTGTTTCCAAGGCTTGAACCCGTGACCTCCCAAGTGATAATCCATCCAAAACAAACAGCTTCAACTAGCTATAGTTTTCCTGATAGTCTTACGGTTCAGGGTTCAATTAGGTACCCTGACCCTAAGTTCTAGCAGCAAATTATAGCCGTTCTTAACAGAGAACATTTTATCCTTGCCATTCACTCAAATCAAGCGATCCACTAGTTTGACAATTAAGATTGACTCCACCTGTTGAATAAGTTTGACAAAAACCTTTTGGCTCCCAATTGAGTTTAAACATATTACATATGAGCTAATCTCAATACTCCTTAATACTATACATATATATCTCAAAGTTGAGCAACAGTGTTGGTTATACCACCCATCCTATCCCGCAGGCAAGCGACCATCTACACTATCTGCTAACCTTCTACCCTAATTCACGACTTCCATACCTTCCCATTTAAGGTCATGTTCTTGGTAAACTGAAGCTGCGCCATATCCTGTCTAGTTACCTCTCCCCAGTATTTCTTCGGCCTATCTCTACCTCTTCTTAACTTGCAAAGGAGAAGCTTGGTCCCTTGCGTATGTATATGGAATTCAATAGGTCATGCCTAAAGCGAACTGTGTTTTTGGCAACACCAGAGGATGAGGAGGGAGCATAAGAAGATTTGGACGACCATCCCTCTTTGCATTCTGTGGACTGCTTAAAGGAACTTCAAATGTTTTGAAAGGAAGAAGTAAGAAAGCATTGTATTACTTGAGAATAGATGTATTCCGAACTTAAAAAATTGGTTGTAATGCTGATTTTCCTCTGGATGTTTATGTGCTGCTGGATTTCCTTGGTTCCTCTGCAGATATAATAGGATCACTTGCTAGTTTCTGCATTTTGTATATGCACTGTACTTCCTTAGTGTCGTGCTTCATCAATGAAATTACCTTATCAAAAATAATTATATAGAAGGTTCGGCGGCAGAATAGAAGTCTCACTATTAGATTTTCGCGTCAATCAGGCAGCGATGGTCAAGAATAGATGTTATATTAAACTATTTACCATCTCATTAGGACGACACTTGCTTAGCCTTTTTCTAGCTTGATAGGCGGAAGCATGGTTTGGAAAGGTAAGATGAAAGAGGGTATAATAACTTTTCTTCTGACACAAGACTGTTCTGTTTCGACACTGAAGTGAATAAAGTGGGTCGAGAAAAACTCCACTTTACGAACTTGCCTGTGTCTTCTCAAAACCTTCCCCTATTGGCAGAATGTTCTGCTATAGACACTTGAGAAAGCAGCTTTCAAGAGTCTCTGTAAAGCCTTGTAAATTCTCGTAACTGGGGCTAAAAATGAGTTTAAGACAGAGTAATGAGCTAGCATCGAATGACGTGTGAGCCCACATGAGGGTAATGAGGGCTTTAGTATATGTGGTGTTGAAGTGTGCTAAGTTGCTCGGACTCTCCAAAAATATTGCCGTACCCATGTCGGATCCTTCAAAAATACACTATTTTGGGAGGATCCGACACGCATCCGTCGGCATTCTTGAAGAGTCTGAGCAACATAGGAAGTGTGTGACCATCTAATCTAAAAGTTTTGGCTATTAGAGATCACGCTTTTTTTAATTTAATTATGTCTTTCTACACGTCCTTCATGTGCGGCCTGATTCTTTTCTCATGGGCCAATCACGTGGAAATTCTTTATGATAATTGGTGGGGGTGAGACTCGATCCTAGGACTTTTGCCTACTCTAATACCATGTTGAAGTGTGTGACCATCTCATAAAAAAATTAAGCTATCAGGGAGCAGATTTTATCTATTTAATTATGTATTTCAACTTGTGGAAATGCTTAAGGAACCAATTGGAAGAGGTTTGGGTTGGGGATAACCAATTGCACTAAGAGATCGAAGACAGATCAAAAGTAGGTAAATCATGAAGGCATGTACCAGGGCCTGTAGCTCAAGCCTATAGCAAGCCTTGGTAAAAATGAAGTTTTGACAGAATTTCAGAATGCTGAATTTTAAAGACGTGCAGGGCATGTCTTCGTTCTAGCCAAGGTTTTAAAATCCTTTCTGACCTCCAGTGAGGAATAAACACCTTAATCGTTTGTGGTCTCATAATTGATGCTTCAGATGCATGCTCAAGTTGCAGGGAACACTTGCACTATTCTGCTATGATTTGCTCTCTTCTTCTTTTCCTTCATTACTGCTCCATTTTTCATAGTTTTTTTAAATGTGCCGAGACATCTTCTTAAAGAAGGATGACTGCCCAACACTTGTAGTTCTTGATACTTCCACTCTAGGAAATTCCAATTGTTCGAGTATAAGCAAATAAAAGACTGTATTCGGCATTAACTCTGAGTGGTGCAAATATTGTACAAGGTTCTATAAGAAAGGAGTTGCAAAATAGTCCCAAAAGAAGCCTATAGGCTGAGCTGCTGAATTTGACCCAACGAGTTTCCCATATCAAAATGAGTTACAGTAAAATGCATTAAAGAAAGCCTTATATGGTTTCAAACAAGCAAAAAAGTCTTGTGCATCAAATTGAATGATTGCATGACAAAAGTAACTCTTTCTATCCCCATTGTATGTGATGGGAGTTTGACCGGGCACATGGGTTAAGAAAGAAAAACACACTTTTGAACCTTGTTGTCTAAACAAGTCATACACATTTGTTTGACAATCATCTCACTAAGGGTAATAGGAAGTCTAAAGTTGAATTGTTTCTAAATATATATAGTTTCATTCTTTTTGGGAAGACTAAAAAGAAAAGAGTATCACATAAAATGAGACAGAGAGTAGTAGTAGTTTCAGGACTCATCTCCTTGCCTTAGAAACTAATACTTTTTCATATACAGAAATAGATAATCTATTTTATATATAGAAATAAATACACATGTATAGTCGGTCTTCTCATTCCAATCTTATCTTTTCGAATTTCAAGAAATTTCCACATGTATCTTATTTACTGATGAGATAAGCAGTCATTGCATACTGATTACATGCTTCTGGTGTTCAGAATTTTTCGTTCATCTCAAAGAAAGAACATTTTGGTCATCTCTTTGAAGTATCGTACTGGAAGTATGAATAGCAGTCTTATATAACTCTTTTGGTTTTTGGCGTTTTTGGAACATTTTCACATTCTCTGATCAGCAATTAATGGTTATTGAACTTTGGTTATTAGTTGTAATGGTTCGTTTCATTATCTTATTTAGGTACTGGGAGGCTTTGATACATCAAATTATGTAACGGAGAGGCAATGGGCTACTGCTTCAGATGGCACACAGATACCTATATCAATAATCTATCAAAAAAATCTTGTAAAACTTGATAGTTCAGATCCATTGCTTCTTTATGGTTATGGTTCCTATGAGGTGATTTACTTGCTAATACAGTTAACTATTGAGTAACTAAATGTGGAGTACTCTGTGTTTGTCCTTCCTTTTCTTGTTTATCTGAAGGAAGAAGGTCGATATCTCTTTGTTGTAATTAGGCTAAGCGCAGTATGGTGGTATGTGATTGTTTTTGAACACTGTGTTTTATGGAATTTCGCAGATCTTAGATGGAGAAGTTCTGTGACATGTCACTTTTTATACTGATCAGCATTTGTGTAAATGGAACAAAAGTTTATGAAGTCTACTCTTTGTAGAAAATACTGCAGGTCAAAAATGCAATGTTATATGAAAAGATCTGATATTCACGTGATTTCAGCAGTCAAACTGTCAATTTTTTAAAGAATGGCTTGTGTGTAGGCAATGGGTATTCGCATATGGTTTTAATTTGATCGTCTTTGATATATTATCGAATGAATCCTTTTGTTTTTTCTTTTTTAATGGAGAGTGCAAGAAAAGTACACATTGTCCTCGGTATAAATGAAAATTCACCACCAACAGATGGCTTTCTACTTGAATTGATGTAAATTCTTCAGTCTATCAAGTGTGGAATTCCCGAGATTGATATTTTGTGCAAGGTCACAGTCCTTAATCTGTTGTTTAAAACTTATAGCTTGATCATTCTTTGCTGACACTGCAAATGTCATATTCCTAACAGATATGTATTGATCCCACTTTCAAGGCGTCACGCTTGTCTCTATTAGACAGGGGTTTCGTTTATGCTATTGCTCACATTCGTGGAGGTGGTGAAATGGGGAGACAGTGGTATGAAAATGGGAAACTGTTGAAAAAGAAAAATACTTTCACAGATTTCATTGCTTGTGCAGAGTATTTAATAGACAAGAAGTACTGTTCCAAGGAAAAACTTTGTATCAATGGAAGAAGTGCAGGTGGATTGCTGATTGGTGCTGTTGTTAACATGCGGCCTGATTTGTTTAAAGCCGCTGTGGCTGGGGTTCCTTTTGTAGATGTTGTAACTACAATGCTTGATCCAACTATTCCTTTAACAACTTCAGAGTGGGAGGTTAGATCACTTTAATTTAAATCCGTGTGTGACTTACTTTATTGAGAAATATTATGTGGAATGACATTCATTGGTGCGGATTCTCCATTTTAAATCATTTAGATGATCAATATGAGGATGTGATTACAACAATGTATCTGACAGAGCACTTTTGTGGTAATGGCGTTGGGATTTATGCCTCAGGTTTTCCAGTGTATAAACTGTAACTGTACTAGTAAAATATTTTTGTAACGTGGATCCAAATGTGCGTAAGGTGTATTTGAGGAGTTGTGAGAATCGGATTGTGATGCCTTGGCTCTAATTAACATTTGAGGGATTTGGAAGATTGAATATTTTGAAGTTTGTGGTTTATGTTTAACCTCTTCATTTGCTACAGGAATGGGGTGATCCACGTAAGGAAGAATTCTATTACTACATGAAGTCATATTCCCCTGTTGATAATGTAAGTAATATATCCGTCTCCCAAAAAAAGTACTTAAGGTTTGTGCATTGAGCAAGTCAATCAGGAAAATATACTTTAGTTTGTTATGTTGACAACTTAATGTTTTGGCTTTTTCGTTTGTCCTTTTTACTCTCGCAGGTCAAAGCACAGAATTATCCAGACATTCTTGTTACAGCTGGTTTGAATGGTAAGTGAAGTGAAAGCCGGTGCAGCTGTTTTCAGTTTTGAAGATATATGATAGAAAAGTGAAAAGGTGTTTGAGGAGGGTGGTAAAGGGCTTTTATAATGTTCATTTTCATCGAACGTGCTTTTGAATTCTGGAGGGAGTTGGCTCCATTAACAGTTGTGAAACTAGTAATGTTACATGAAATTGACTGTTGGGACTCTAAGGCCCAACTTATCTGCAAGTATGAGTAGCATAGAATTTAGAGTTTCTTGGTTAGAATCCATGAGGAACTCAGCGAAGAATAGAATACGAGAAAGCAAAGTATCCATATAGGTAACACCCCAACTAATTGGGATCAAAGTTGGTTAGTTGTTGACTTGCATAGATTCAATGTCATTAGGAGTCTTTGTTTGGAGATATGTATGTCAATCCAGGGAAAAGAGAATGAGATGTGAAGAATTCCTAGTTCTAAAGAACAGTAATTTGTCTTAAAGAACAAGTTACCGAGTTTTGGAAAGAACGTCCCAAATGGAGCTTAACAGATATAGTTGAAGCATAAGCCGAAGCCAATTATCTTGCAAAGATGCCTTTAAAGCTGGCAGTTTGAACTGTCTGACTTCTGGAGTTAAATCCTTAAGCAAATGATGGTTTATTAGCTTGACTCCTCTTCTCTCTGGTGATGAACAATGGACACTTCTAGTTAAATCAGAAAACCAGTACTTTATTCAGAGTTACATCTTGAGATGACTTCTTTTCAGTTCTTTCTCATCTAATGCTAGTATACCTTAATATGCTTTGCTAGTACTGTCTATCCACAGGAGAAAAAGATTAAGACAAAATGTCTCAGCAACTGTCAACTTCCAATAAAATCATTTTACTTAGAACACTGTTAACATTTCAGGTCATCATAGCATTAATTCTGATATTAGCTAATTTTTATTATTTCATTTTCATGATCTAGTAGTTAATAAGATATGTCGAGTGAGAGAAGCTCCTACTTCTCTCTAGAATCTAGGAAGAGGGAGAACATGTCTTTCAAAGAAGCTTTAGCTTGGCCATCTCTAGATTTAGGTGGTAGATGTCGAAGAATAGAATCTTCGAAAGAACCCAGCTTCTTGCTGCCAGAGGACTACATTTTGAAGAGAAAAAGTTTTCTGAAATCTTGTTTGGTTGAATCCTTCATTAAATGGGTTGGTTCTCTGGAGGCGATCAAGAATTGGGCAGCCGAGGAGTGGGGTGTAGTAGAGGGGATGAAGATTCCACAGTTGAATGATATCCAATTCTTATTTCGTTTTGTGGATGAAGAACAAGCTCTGAAGGTTCTAAGGCAGAAGGTGGTTTGACGACAACTTTATGCAGCTGGAGAGGTGGTCGGGGCGTGAAGGTTGTGTTGATCCACGCTTCTCAGGTGGCTCGGTAGTGGTTAATTTGGTGGGGCTTCCAGTGCACCTTTGGTGTATTGAGGGGGTTTTGTGAATGTGATATATAGCTTGCATGACATGTCTAGGGTGAATATTTTGGTGAAAAAGGGGGAAAGATACCTGTTTCAATTAAGGTGGATGATGGTGATGTGGACTATAGAGTTTGGCTATCCATGGAATTTCGTCCTACGAAGCTGAAAGTAGCAAGGGAGGATGATGAAGTTTTAGGTAGGATGGGAGGAGGTTTTAGAGGTGACAAGGGGGGCAAGGAGTTTGTAAAGGAGCTGTTGGTTTTAAAAGAGAAGAAATTGCAGGAAAATACTTAATGAGTAATTAAAGAACAAGAATACTTAAGGAATGAAGAACAAGAAAGAAAAGAACTTATGTACTGACGTTGAAAGTTCGATTATTATTTCATTGCAATCTAAGATTACAATTTATAATAAAAATACTAACTTCTAAACCTAAAAATAAGCAAAAAAAATTTGCTGAAACTAGCAAACTCCTAAAGTCTAGAAATACAATTTATTCAAAATTCAAATAGAAATCAACTCTTAATTAAAAGGGCTAACTAGCTAACTGAGTTTATCTTAATAAAATTACTGCAGTAAAACAAAAGCAAATATTCAACATTCCTCCTTGCTTTAGGAATTGCAAAATTTTGTTCTTCTATCTTGGGATCTTCACACTTGATAACCGAAAGTGACCTTGTGAATAAATCTACAATTCTTCTTTGGGATGTAGTGAACTAAATTCACTTTTCGTCTTAAATGTAACCCTTGACTACTAAATCTTTTTGGCATGTCTTCTTGCTCCGTTTGCATCTTGAATTTAAACTTACCCATTTTATTTTCCTGAAACATAGATAACTTCTCCATTGCTTCAATTTCTTTTGGAACAGTGAAAGCTTTTTTAAACCTAGCAGGTTCACATTTTGCTCGTGTTTTTTCAATTGGAGGATCATCTTCTAATTTTTCCAGCCTATGATCTTTTTCATGTTCTACAGGAACATCTTCCATAGGATCAAATGAGAAATGTTTACCTCTCTTCTTAATGTTTAAAACTTCTTTTCCAGTACCATCATTGATGAAGCAATGCTTGTCCCCAAAGGATACTTTGTATCCTTTTTCTACCAACTGAAAAATACTCAACAAGTTTTGATCAATATCAGGTACATACAGAACATCTGAAATTGCCTTATTACCTGAACTTGTTTTGATGACAACAATTCCTTTTCCTTCAATAATAATTTGGTCACCTTTTTCGATCCTAACTTTAGATATTTCAGTAGGCTTTAACTTTTTAAACAAACTCTTGTCATAAATCATGTGGTTAGTGCAACCGCCATCAATCAACCAAAAATTTGTTGAAACCTTACTTGAGATACATGTTGCAACAAAAAGATGGTCTTCTTCATTGACCACACGTGCATCTGCTTCATGGTTCGTAGATTTGTTTTTGCAAGTCACTACTTCATGACCAAGCTAATTGCACTTGCTGCACTTTGCGTCTGACCTTTTCCAACAACTGTATGATGGATGACCCATTTTCCGCAGTGCTCACAAGGTGGGTAACTTTTCAAAATTTTACCCCTGTTTTGAGTTTTGTGGCTGGCTGCTAAGGTTCCTTCAACCATACGATCTTGCCTATTAAGTCTCCTTTGCTCCTGTGCCTGAAAAGAATTTAACAACTCTGCCAAGCTAATCTTTGACAGATCTTGTGTATTTTTCAAGGTAGTTATACATGCTTCATATCTTTCGGGCACTGTAACAAGAATTTTTTCAACAGTTTTTGAATCTTTAAATTCAGTGCCTAGCAATCTTACCTTGTTAACAATGCCAAACAATTTGTCCGAGAATTCTTTGATTGTTTCGGAGCCTTTCATTCTCTGCGACTCGAACTCCCTTAGTAAATTCAATACTTGCATTCCTTGAATTTTTCATCAGATAATCCCAAATTTCTTTTGGTGATGTGGTGAAAAATTTCTCCGCAATTTTTTCGGAATCCATTTCTTCACTAACTTGCAGGTCCCTCAAGAAAAATGGGTCTAGATACCAATTGTTGGTTTTAAAAGAGAAGAAATTGCAGGAAAATACTTATGAGTAATTAAATAATAAGAATACTAAAGGAATGAGAAACAAGAAAGAAAAGAGCTCATGTACTGAAGATGAAAGTTCGATTATTATTTCATTGCAATCTAAGATTACAATTTATAATAGAAATACTAACTTCTAAACCTAAAAATAAGCAAAAAAATCTGCTGAAAATAGCAAACTCCTAAACTCTAGAGAATACTATTTATTCAAAATTCCAACAGAAATCAACTCCTAATTAAAAGGGCTGACTAGCTAACTGGGTCTATCTTAATAAAATTACTGCAGCAAAACTAAAGCAAATATTCAACAGGAGCCGATGAGGCTATGAGGCTGGAAGCCATAGAAAGGCCGACAAATGTGGTGAAGAAAGGGAGGGGCAGATTTTTTAAAATCTGGAAAGGTAGGCAAAACCCTAACTTGGGAAAAGGACATTCCTACCCCTGGGTAAGTGTAAAGAGTTCGAGAGAATAAACCAGTTTAATCTCAAAGAAGGAATGAACGGTAACTCAAAAGAGGTGGCAGGTATCCTGTGGAATCAGTCGAGGTGCGTGCAAACTGGCCCGGACACCACGATTATCAAAAAAAAATAAATTGGTCAGTTCTTTTTCTCAGAAAAAATGAGGTTTTCCTAAACCCAACACTCCGATGCCGGAGTTCGATCGCCGACCACTAGAAAATTTAGATCGAGCTCCGATCTAAGATATGAGCCTTGCATTGGAGATGGGCTACCTATTTCCGGCATCAAGGGTCAGCAACAGGGTTTCCAGGTCAGCGCAGCCTCCAGCATGTCGGAATCACTATTCCGACAATGTGGAATACGAAAATCCATGGTCTGGTTCTTGTCGTTGGGTCGGAATAGGGTTCCAGGGTTACCAACGACTTTGGACGACATTTCTCTCTCTAGATTGAGGCTGGAGATGCCTTGGTGGTTTTGCCGGCGCCAAAAAGTGCTTCTGCCGGTGCCGGAACTTCTGTTTTGGTGACTATTTGCTCGGATTTCAACATGACTGGTTCAAAAAAGCTCTGGGGGAGCTGTAGTAACCCCAATTCTGATTTAAGCTTGGGTGAAGAGTCTGCTTTACATTCTTTTAAGTTGTCTGTTGGTTCTAAAGGTGGTTTAGGTGGTGCTCAGGGAGTATAAATGCACTGCCTTTAACGTGTGTGGAGTAGGAAAAGGCATGTCTAGATGGGTGGATGCGAAACATCTCAGATTCAGGGAATTTTTGGGAGTGATTTTTGTAGGGAAGGAGGATAGGGTACTAGACTTATTCGAGATATTGAAAAAGAAGGTCTCAGCGAAGGGAGGCAAGGGTGTTCGGGTAAGGATAATGTGGGAGAAAGAAAATTGATAGTATATAAAAGGAGAGAATGAAGCAATGAAATGATTGAGGTCTTTTGGAAGAAGAGGGTGAGGAAGAAGTTAATTCTGTTGTCCATGGAAGTTAAAATTATTTCATGGAATGTGAAGGGTTTGATTCGATCCTAGTAAGCGGGCCACCATCAATGTTGGGTTTAAAGAATAGAGGCATATGTGATATGTATACAAGAAACAAAAATGGAGACTTTGACAAAAAGTTTCATTAGTAGTGTGTGTGTGGGGTGGGTGGGGTGGGGTGGGGTGGGGGGGAGAGAGATGGGTGAAGTATGATTATATTTCGGCTTGGGGAAGTGCATCTGGAATGCTTTTGCTTTGGGATGATAGAAAGGTGGAGTGTGCGGAGGTCAACAAGGGGGGAGTTCATGTTAGGGGCACGGTTTAGAAACATTGATAGTGGAACAGAGTGGGGTTTTGGGGGCATTTATGGCCCAGTGAGGGTGGGGTCAAATGAGAGTTTTTGGAAAGAATTAGGAGATGATTTGGGGAGGTGGGATATTCCTTGGGTGCTAGGTGGGGATTTTAATACCATTGGATTCCTAGAGGAGAGAATAGGGGGTAAGGTGGTCTCTAGGGCAATAGAGGAGTTCTCGGGGTTTATTGATAAGCATTTTCTTGTTGATTTGCCTTTGACAGGTACCTCCTTTACGTGGTGCAGGTCAGAGGACTCTTTTTCTAGATCAAGACTAGATAGATTCCTTGTGTCCACTTCTTGGGAAGAGTTGGCACCCAATGTGATCCAAATTCCTTTTTCGAGATTGGTTTCAAATCATTCTCCTATCTTGTTGGATTATAGCAGAGGATGATAGACGAGGTCTCTTTTCAGATTTGAGAACATGTGGTTAAGAGTGGATGATTTCAAGGATGGAGTGGCCGGATGGTGGAGCAATTATGCGGTGGAGGGGAGGCCTTCTTTTAGGCTTGCCAAAAAGCTGAAATTGCTCTAGAAAGACTTAAGGGAGTGGAATAAAGAAGTGTTTGGTAGGATAGAGGTGAAGATGAGGGAAATCATGATTGAAGTGGGTGAGTTAGAGAGGCTTGAAGCGGGGAGAAAGTTAGAACTGAGGGAGAAGGAAAGAAAAATGGGGTTGAAAAGTGAGCTTGGGGAGTTGGCTTTAGATCAAGAGATTAGTTGGAGACAAAAATCGAGGGCTTTATGGTTGAAGGAAGGGGATGCTAATGCAAAATTTTTCCACCGGGTAGCAGTTTCTTCAAGGAGAAGAAATTTCATTGAGTCGGTAAAGGTTAATGGGGTGGTGCATGTGGGGAAGAGGAAGTAGAAGGGGTAATTGTAGATTATTACAAGTGTTTGTTTGAGCAAGAAATAGACTGGAGGCCTAAGTTGGGGGGGTTAGGTTTTAGTTATATCGACGGGGTGGAGTGCGAGTGGATAAAGAGGGCGATCGAGGAGGAAAAGATGAAGAGGGCAGTGGAGGGCTGTGCGGGTGACAAAGCTCCAGGGCCTGATAGTTTCTCTTTGGCTTTCTTCCAACACTGTTGGAATACGGTCAAAGTTGATGTGATGGATACTATTGCTGAGTTTCAGAAGAGGGGTGAATTCGAAAAGAGTTTTAATGTTTTGTTTATTGTTATTATCCCTAAACGCGAGGGAGCTTCGAGCATGAAGGCTTATAGACCTATTAGTCTAGTGGAAACATTTATAAGATCATCTCTAAGGTGCTTTCCGTAATACTTAAGAAGGTGCTGGATAAGATTGCGTTTACTTCGCTATAGAGGAGTGGGTGTCTTTTGGAGAGAACCATATTTTGTAGTTCTTTTCCTTTTTTGGTATACCCCTTGTATGCGGCCAAGATGGCCTTGTTATTATCAATGAAATCTTTTGCTTGATCAAAAGAAAAAAAGACTGTGTCTACTTCGCAAAATGCTTTTGTGGAGGGTAGACAAATTTTGGATGTAACTCTGGTGGCACATGAAGTGGTAGATTCAAGGAGAAAGCGAGGAGCGTGTTTTGCAAGCTTGATCTTGAGAAGGCATATGATCATGTGAGCTGGAGTTTCCTAGATTTCATCATGATTCAGATGGGATTTGGGTAAAAATGGAGAAAATGGATCAAATTTTGCATTTCTTATGTGAGATATTTAGTTTTAGTGAATGGCAATCCTTGCGGGTTTTTTGGGAGTTCCAAGGGCCTGAGATAAGGGGATCCTGTATCTCTGAGTTTGTTCATTCTAGTTGGGGAAGCTTTGAGCATGATGATGGACAAAGCTGTCATGGGAGGTTATTTAAAGGGTTTTAATGCAACGATTGGGGGTGTTGGGACAATGTCAGTTTCCCACTTATTGTTTGCAGATGATACTTTAGTTTGTTGTGATGCAGATATGAACCAACTAGATCATTTAGGCTAAGTGCTTACTTGGTTCCAGGTGGTGTCAGGCCTTAAACTTAACCCAAGTGTGAGATTTTTTCAGTCAGGGAGGTGGTTGACATTGGGGTGCTTGCTCAGGTTTTGCATTGCAGGGTGAGGGCTCTTCTGACTACCTATCTTGGATTACCGTTGGAGGCTTCAAACAAGGATGCTTTGGTGTAGAATTCGGTTCTTCAGAGGGTTGAGAAAGATTAGCAGGGTGGCAAAAAAGATAAAAAAGGTGCTTATGAAGAGCATTTTATCGAGTATTCCCACTTACTTCTTGTCTTTGTTTCAGGCTCCAGTTTCGATCACAGGAAAATTAGAGAGGTTGCAGAGAAACTTTCTTTGGGATGGGGCGGATGGGGCAAAGAAATTTCACTTGGTGCAACGGAAGACTGTCACATCTCCTAAAAATAGGGAGTTCTTGGAACTAAAGATTTGGCGGTTTTCATCAAAGCTTTATTGGGCAAATGGCTTTGGCGTTTTGGGATGGAGGTACAAGCCTTTTTGAGAGGGGTGATAGTTGATAAATATGGGGTAATGGAAGGGGGATGGAGAACTTAGAGATGTCACTATGCCTTTCGAGTATGGTTTGTGGATGAAGGGATGAGATGATTTCAACCGAAATATCTCATTCAAGGTTTGATATGAGAGGAGAATTAATTTTTGGGGACATATGTGGTGTGAGGATTACTTATTGAAAGATGATTTTTAGATTTTGTATAGAATGTCATGCCATGGAGATCTGTTGGTTCAACAAATTAGGAAGATACATGGTGGAGAGACTTTTTGGGACTTGAGATTTAGAAGGCATTTCCACGATTGAGAGGCGACCGAGCTCCAAAGGTTGATGGTCATCCTTCATAGGCAAGTCATTTCAGTGGATAAACCTGATGCTTTGTGTTGGGGTTTGGGGAACAATGTTTTCTCTGTTAAATCTTTCTATGATAAACTCCTATTCAGGGAGGTGGTTGTGTTTTCATGTGATGCAATTTGGATAGCGCTGGTGCCGAGGAAGGTGTGTTTTTTCTCTTGGCTAGCCTCTAGAGGATGATTTTGACAGTGGAAAATCTTAGAAAACGAATGATTGTTTGTCAGTTGGTGTTCATGTGTAAGGAGACAGGGGAAGATGCGAATCATCTTCTCATTCATTGTGTCTTTACCATAAGATTAGGGTGGAATATGCTTAGGTGGTTCAGAGTTTCTTGGGTAATGTCAAATACTGTGAAAGATCATTATGTTTTGTTGGAGAAGCGAAAATAGGAGGAGAAGACGTAAGGCATGGAATTTGGTCCCTCTTGGGTTGATGTGGGCTAGTTGGAATGAGAGAAATAGGAGAGCTTTTGAGGGGGTAGAGTCGAGTTTTTCCCAGTTGAGGAATAGCCTCCGGTCACTTATTTTCTTTTGGTGCACCCATAAAATTCCTTGTTGTATTGAAGAATGGGTAGACTTTGTGGAGAATCAGATTTTGTATATTCTTTAACTTTTGCTTTATCTATTGTATACGTCCATCTCTGCCTTTTTTATGAACAAATAAAAAAAAATATAGCAGCAAATGATGGCTTTTCCTTCCTTGCAGTTTTTAGATTCAGAATACATAAAATATCATAACAGGATGAGTGCAAAATAAGATTAGAGATTCGTATTATATTTTTATGAAACACTCATAAGATTCAATTATCAAAACCCATTCACAAGATTCAACTTCATTTAGTTGGTATGGTCTCTCAGCTTTGTGATCCAGTGTAAATTTCCTACAGTCCATAAGTATGTGCTTGTCTTTTGTAGCTACTAAGGAAGCTTGCTTATGAATATGGAAAAATCAGAAAGGGATCACATAAGACTGATATATTGGCTAATATCTGTCGTAAGACAAACTTAGTGAAACAGCTATGAAATAAAGGAGTAATCTTCATTCACTTATTTCGATATTTCTACTTTTGTTTTAATGTGAGGTCTTAAATTGTGACAGATCCACGTGTTATGTACTCTGAGCCAGCGAAGTTTGTGGCCAAGTTGAGAGATATGAAGACGAATGATAATTTACTCTTGTTCAAATGTGAAATGGGTGCAGGACATTTTTCAAAATCTGGAAGGTATGATTTTAGAGAAAATTACAGCCTAATACCTTCAAGCCATCTAGTTTACAAAATATATACACAGTGTATAGGTAGTGTATACTTTATACTAATATACATATATTCACTTTTTTCAATTTATTTGTCCTACTTTCCTTTTTAGTCCGTTTAAAAAAGAATGCCTCTTTTCTTTTTATAGTAACTCTTTAATTCCAACTTTCCACATGGCATGCTTAAGACCACAAGATTAAAGGGTATTTTAGTACATTTGACATATCTTTAATTTAAGACCACAAGATTCAAAAGTCTTCTTTAATTACTTAAACTTCGTGCCAGTCAAAATAGTACAATCAAAAATTGAAATGGAGGGAGTAACATACGTACATATACATAGTAATGTATACTTTGGCCATGTTTGGTAAACTAGATGGCCGAATGGTAACTATCCAATGATATTATAACCAGCTTTATGACCTGAATCTTTTGATAAGTTAAATTTTTTTTTTTTCGATAAGTTATTTTTTGACCAAGATACATGACAGGATTTTCCTTCCAGTGGGACTTGCATCTTTTTTAGGCTTTTTGGTTACTTAGTTTGGAGTTTCTGATGCCTTTATGATAACAGAATGTCAGTAAACCAGGAGATCACTTTGGGTCTCAAGCTATGTTGCTCGGACTCTTCAATGTCAATGGGTCCGTGTCGGATTCTCCAAAAGTAGTGTATTTTTGGAGAATCCAACATGGGTGCGGCATCGGAAGTGAAGAGTCCGCACAACTTAGGTCTCAATCAAACATCTCTTGTTGAGAAAATCTTACCCATCCTATGAAAGCTCTAACCGAATTCTGAGATGTTTTCTAGATCTGAATTATAATTTCTGCTTTCTGGGGTAAAGATCATACTGATGTTATTAAAAGCCATCTATTCGTCCATCAAGCAATGAAATATAGGTGAGGGGTCCTTGCTTCACACTGGTGAAACAAAGCAACTTCATAGAAATGTGCTCTTCTTCGTATAGTAGGGTGGGAAGGGATATTTTTTTTCATTTGACTTTAAAAGGTTAAAGAACATAAAAAAGAGAAAATAGGGCCTTTTGCTATCTAAGGACTTGATTCCTCTTTAGATAATGCTTCTGTGGTCTATTTTTTATAAAGAAGTAACGAAATTTTGTTGATATGCATCCCGTAGATCTCATCAGAGTACAATTCAGGTAAAATTTGGTGTCCTCTACATGTTCTTTGTCATTCCTAACCAAAATACAGTGAGCCTACCAAATCCAAAAAGTATTCTGCGTTACCTACAATTTTCTGTTTATACCAACAAAAAAGATCACTAAACATCTAGACTTTAGGACGGATGAAGACATTGAGATTCCTCCAAAGCATATCAGGTTTTCTCTCCTTCCATAGACACCAAAAGATGGTAAGAGAAATCCTCTGTCAATCTTTCTGGAGTCTTTGCTTTTCCATTTACCCCATCATATAAATGCTTCATTAATTTGTTCAGTATCACCCATGGCAGACCAAACTGATTCCAAATGCCTCTTGCAATTGTGCAGTGGAGAAATAAGTGTAAATGCTTCTGTTTCTTCATTGCACAGGTAAGACCTGCAGCACAGCACCATTCCTCTTCTTCTGAGGTTATCTTGTGTGAGACAGATATTTAGTGAGCCTATCCATATTTTACAAGGCAGTTTTGCTGGAAACGTTAGGTTTCCAGATGATTTTCTAGGGCCAATTTTCCTTAAATCTGCTGTAATTTATTGCATAGATTTATTAAAAAGGTACCTTTCGTATTGCTGCCCCATTTCATTTTTTCTCTCCTTTGAGGATTTATGGTACTTCATATCCGGTTTTCTCTCCTTCCATGGACACCAAAAGATGGTAAGAGAAATCCTCTGTCAATCTTTCTGGAGTCTTTGCCTTTCCATTTACCCCATCATATAAATGCTTCATTAATTTGTTCAGTATCACCCATGGCAGACCAAATTGATTCCAAATGCCTCTTGCAATTGTGCAGTGGAGAAATAAGTGTAAATGCTTCTGTTTCTTCATTGCATAAGTGTAAATGCTTCTGTTTCTTCATTGCCTAGGTAAGACCTGCAGCACAGCACCATTTCTCTTCTTCTGAGGTCATCTTGTGTGAGACAGATATTTAGTGAGGCTATCCATATTTTACACGCCAGTTTTGCTGGAAACGTTAGTTTTCCAGATGATTTTCTAGGGCCAATTTTCCTTAAATCTGCTGTAATTTATTGCATAGATTTATTAAAAAGGTACAATTTGTATTGCTGCCCCATTTCATTTTTTCTCTCCTTTGAGGATTTAAAATACTTTTTCCAGCTTTGCTAGCAACTCCATCATGCTGTTGTGCTCCAAATATTGTCAATTCCTTCTGAAAACAATAATCCAAGTGCTCCTTGTACTGCATTGAGCTATTGTTGCTTGAGAGTTTGCTACAAACTGGAAGAAATCTGGAATATCTTCTTTTAGAATGCTATTGCTCATCTACTTGTCATGTCATGTCGGATTTGTCTCCATCACCAACTTCAAAGGAAATGTAATTACTGAATTACTCCATAGTTTTTGGATATATTTCTAGGGAGCAGTGTCACGTGGAGTCTTGACATTCTTGGGTGCCAACGACTTTCGTCCATGTCCTTGGTTTATTACAACTTGTTTCATTGGTTCCCATTGTCATTGTTGTATCTCCACATTTCAGAAGTAGATTTTTCTTGTGTCCTGCCAAATTTTACTTCTGTTCCTTCATTTGTTGTAGGTAATCTACTTTGTCCCATTCCACCATATTGAACTTGTATTGACTGTTGTTGCCATCCCGTAAGAACCTCCTCCTGTTTTGGTCCAGCTTCGCCAATACCTTGCTGGAAATAGGGAATAATGACATAAGGTATGTGGGTTTGCTGTCCTATGTGATGTTGATTAGAGTTATGGGTGGGGGTGGCAAATGCACGGTTCGAAAATGAGTTAGGTGAAAGTAGATAAAGTATCCGACCCAACCATATTTTATATGGATAAAACATGGGTAAACCAACGGATTATATGGATATCCATATTATCCGTTGTTTCTTATTATGTAAAAGAAATAAGTACTCCCAGATTACAAACATTTCTTCTTTTACTTTTTCTCCTTTTAGGATGTGTTTGGTAATAAGGAAAATATTTCCGTGTTTTCCTACAAAATATTTTTCTGGAAAATAAGTGGTCCTACGACGGGGTTGGGATTCGGGTCTGGGTTGGGTCCCGCATAAGGATAGGGAGTCGGGTCCCAGATCTGGCTTTGTTGTAGGATCTCGGGTTAGGATCAGGAGTTGGGTTTGTTTTGGGAGTTAGGTCTCTGGTTGGGGTCAAGAGTCAGGGTTGAGTTTGAGGTCTGAATGGGGTTGAGATTCGGGCTCCGGGTCGGTTTAGTTGGGGTCGGAGGTCAAAAGTCTAGTCCTGGGTCTGGGTCCGGATTCGGTCTCGCATCGGGGTTGAGGTCGGGAGTCGGGGTCAAGATTCAGCTCCTAGGTCGGGAGTCGGGTCCTAGTCGGGGTCGTAGTTGAGAGCCAAGTCCCATGCCTTGTATTGGTCTCAGGTCAGTAGTTGGGACCTGTTTTGGGGTCTTGAGGTTTTGTAGGGAAGTCATTTTCTGTAAATTATATTTAAAAATATTTTTCTTCATACCAAACACACCCTTAATAAGTGTACATTTTAGAGGTTCCTACACCCTAACATACTTTAATGGGAGTGCAGTTGTGGATACCCATGGGTTATCCATATTTTATGATGGATAATATGGGTTAATCCACATTTGACCCACTTTTGAAATGATTGGATACCCAGCTCATTTAAAATGAATTAGGTCGAGTGGATAACCAATAATTTTAACCATTTTACCACCTCTAATTAGAGTCAATCTTCCATCCATTGAGAGGTATTGCCTTTTCTAGCTTGCAAGTCTTTCAAATTTTTCTATGATGTTTGGCCACACTGCTGACTTGTATTTGGCTCTAAGAGAAGATCCATATGGATGGCTGGAATCTTCCCAACTTTACACCTAAGAATCGCTGCAATGTCATACTAGTCTGCACATTACACACATTATTAACTGGATATGCGAAACTTTTGGACATATTTATATGAAGCCCAGGGATTGCCACAAATAGCAATAGAATCACCCTTAGGTTGAGCAACTTGAATCTTTCTGCTTCACAAAAGAATAAGGTGTTGTTTGAGTACGTGATAGGTGTCCCTGTTGAAGTCCTCACTGCGAAACCTTTTAACCATTTCTTTCCACTAGTTTGCTAAGACCTTCCATCACAATGATAAAGAGGGAAGGGGAGAGATTCTCCTTGTGTTAAGCCTCTTTGTGCAGAATAGATCCCATGGGTCCATTGATCAAGATAGAATAACTCACTGTAGAGATGCAGAAATTGATCCACTGTAGCCGTTTTCCATCGAAGCCTGTTCTTCACAGGATATTAAGAAGAAAAAACCAATTGACGTGGTCAAAGGTTATTTCAATGTCGAGTTTGCATAATAGACCAGGCAGTTGTTGTTTCAATCTCCAATCTAACACCTCGTTGGCGACTACTGAAGCATCTATTATCTGTCTTCTCTGGATGGAAGCGTTTCGATGTCCAGAAATGACTTTGCATATCACTTTCTTAATTGTTCTGCGTGTAGTTTGGCTAATAGAATCCTATTCCTTACTCACCCAGTGTTTTTCTGAACTTCTGGTTGAATTTCAAAGATCTCAAATATTTGTATGTGTTGCCAATTAGACTTATTGGCCTAAAGTTTTCGAATCTGAGACTCCTCTGTTGGGGAATGAGGGCAATGAAAGACGCGTTGCAGCTTCTGGTTATGAAACAATCTTATGAAAAATGGTCCAAAGCTTTTTCAAGTCCCTCTTAATGATTTTCCAATTTTACTTATAAAACACCTTTGTATATCTGTCTGGCTCTGGTGCTTTGTCTGGTGTACAGGAATTATTTTGCCCAGGCGGGAAGGCTTCTGTCCCACATGTTCCCAAAACGGCCTCACCATGAGATTCAAAATTTGGACATCCACCACTCAGCTTCGCCCCATTACCCATAGGATATTTCATTGCTTAGCAGTTCCCATAGATGACTTGTAACCAGTTGGAATATCATCGTCTCAAATCCGAGTCTTTACGGCTGCAAGTCGTGGTGATTTCCATCCAGATAGGGATTTTGAACTTCAAATCTCATGCATCCACTACAACATAGGTTAGAATCCTGTCTAGGTGTCCTTTAGCGTGAACCCAAGCCCACCACAAATGTTTTTCAGACTGGTCTTCTCCTCTGTTTCTTTAGCCAGCCCCACATCTCTCCTCAACTTCTCTGAAAGTATTCTGCGACCACAATTGGAGCGGCAAACACAATATTCTAACCCAAACACAATCTGGTTGAGTTCTTTTGGAAATGCTTCTGCTGCCGCTGACCACCAGTGAAGTTTGAGTTCCATGTTCTTCCATCGCCACTGCCTGCTTTGATTCTTTGGGCCTCTTCTCTTAAGGGAAGTTCAAAGAGGAACCTAGAACCATTCGTTTCATACAAATTAACCCCTCGTGAAATTTTCCATTTATTGTGAACCCACCTGAGCATATCTGTACCCGTCGGTATCTCTTGATGAACACCTTTGAATATTCCGACCAAACAATTTTGGAGAAACTCCATTATCTGAAGAAGTGTTCTGTTCTCCACATGAATTTTGTCGACCATGGGAGGTGATGCCTTTACTCCTAATCCTTCACCATCTTGGAGGTTTAGCTGCTTCAGCATAATCTTGGGGCTGTCTTCCTTTGGCTGTAGTCGTCTTTTGAAAAAGCCACAAGAGGATCTTTCTACTAATTGATACATGCCTAGTGAAATTGTGTCTCCTCACTATCCAGTCATACCAATTTTCCTTGGATGAAGCAGACTCATTTATACTTAGTTCCCGCTATGAAGAATAATTTCCTTGACATTTTGGATTAGTTTCAAGACAATTACCCTTAATGAATGATTGTTAATAAAACGTAATCAAGGATCAAGAAAATAATCTAATTGCCACTTACTGGAAAAGATATAGAAACTTAGCGGAATTCTAGAGAGAAATTGGACCAGATATTAATGTGTGCATATGAATAGCTGGTGGTGAGACTGATATACTCGGTTATCCTGAGAATGAAGAAGAATAGCTGGTGGTGAGACTGATATACTCGGTTATCCTGAGAATGAAGAAGTTGGTTTCCCAAGTACTTGCCTGCTGCTGGAAGAAAGTAGAAGAAATAAGGAAATGGGCAGAGAGGATCTGGCACCTTATAGTGCGAGTGAACTATTAGTTTGAATAATAACCTAGTTGTTTTTTCCTCATTATCTCAGATAGACCTTAGGAGGCATTTGTGTCAATTTTACTAACAAAAGTGAAGTCTTCTGGCGCTATTGGAGATGCAGAAAAAATCATGATGTAGGACTAGTTTGTTCTGTTGGGATTTTTTTCTTTGAAGGACTATAGAGTAAGAACTTAAATGATAGGACCTTTGCTTTCTACTCATTTTATCATATAGGAGAAACATACACAGATAAATAGAGGGACAGACTCTTGTTTTGTTCATCCAAGCACTGCTATCAAAAAAAGAAATTGGTATCTTTAAGTTCTTATCATGCTATCAGTTCTTAGGTTCATCCCAATTTCTTGGTTTACCCAATGTTGTGTCCGCTTTTATATTGCACATACTGCAGATGTTTAGTCCTGAGCGTGCATGGATCGGGGTTGTTAGATCCCACATCGGTTGAGAATTTGAAATTGGGTCTCCTTATTGGTCTTGGACAATTTTCACCTTATGAGCTATCTTTTGAGGTTGAGCTGCACCAAAGTTCATTTTCTTGTCATGGTATCAGAGTCAACAACAATAATATACCCATTTTAGTCCCATAGGTGGGGTCTGGGAGGGTAGAGTGTACGCAGGCCTCACCCCTATCTCGATTCTCATGGAGATAGAGAGGTTGTTTCAGTTATACCTTCGGCTCAAGTAAAACATTTTAAATAAGTTTTGAAGAGGAAATATGAAAATGAAGGAGACATAACAACTAATAAGGAAAGCAATACAAAAGTTACCAGTTTAAAAAAAAATAAAAAATTAAGAAAAGCAATATATACCATTAACAAAAGAGAACTATACTTACTACAAAAAAATAAAAATAAAAAGTGATAGACCAACACAAAGAAACATAGGTGGTAACCAAAAACGAATTACAAGAGATTACCAGAATCGTATTAATACTAGTGGTAAGAAAGTAGTAACAAATATGACTGATACGGTGATCCAAACTACTTTTTAGTTTATTCTGCAGAAAAGTGAGGCAACCCTCAACTACCTATCAACCTTCTACCCTATTATGTGCCCTTCAAATCTTCCTATCTAAGGTCACGTCCTTGGTAAGTTAAAGACGTGCCATGTCCAATCTCTAACCTCTACCTTTCCTAACCCCTATTATCGCCAACCTCTAATCTCCTCTTCACATGCCCAAGCCATCTCAATATCACGCCCCTCATCTTGTCCACTGTAGGAGCCACTCCCACCTTGTTCTGGATATCTTCATTCCTAATCTCTCCTAGTATGCCCATACATCTATCTCAACATCCTTATTTCCCCAACTTTCATCTTTTGAACAAATGAGTTCTTAACTGACCAATACTCCGCCCCATACAACATAATCGATAACTTACTGTTAAGTTTTGGTGATACCTTCTTATCACACAAGAATCTGGAGGCGATCCTCCACTTAGTCCACCCCGTACCAATACGATGTGTGACATCATCTTCATTTTTCATACCATGGTTTAAGGACCCGAGATACTTGAAACATCTTCTCTAGAGATGACCTGAGTATCAAGCCTCACTTCCACGCCACTCTTATGCATTGCATCATTAAACTTGCACTACAAGTACTCTGTCTTGGTCCTGCTCAACCTGAACCCTTTAGCCTCTAGGATCTTTCTCCAAAACTCCAGCCTCTCATTAACTTTGTCGCGAGTCTCGTCAGTCAATATTATGTCATTTGCGATTAACATACATCATGACACCTCACCTTGGATATGCCTCATCAATTCGGCCATCACCAAGACAAATAGTAACTAACTAAGAGTTGATCCCTGATGCAATCCCATAATGACTGAGAAGTGCTTCGAGTGGTTATCGATGTCCTTCATTTCTTCACTGACTAAGTTGTATATACTATAATTCATTTATTTATCAATCTTTTAGGCTTGTTGAGTTCTGTTCATACAATTATTTTACTATGTTATAACATGGAATCAAATGAGAATTTTTTTCTAGACCTAAAACGTATGTAGAAATATTTTTTAATTACTAGGTCGATAAAAATAATCAGAACTTTGATATGATTTGGAATTTTTCAGTTTTATATCAAACTATGTGAAGGTTACATTAGGGTTGTTTCATTTTTGTTGTTATCCTTCATGTTATCAAGAATAATTAGTCTTTTGATTAAAAAAATTAATTTCAGGTTTTGTTTATGTTAAGAAGTGGCTCATTGTTTCCTATGCTAAGAAGTGAATAGAATAATGAATGGGGATTTAGTTTTTGGGTTTACAGTACTTTATATATCTAGGGGTAAAAATATAAATATGATAATTCTGAACGAGTCAACGGTTTATCCAATAAGAAAATTGAGCAATCCGCCCGCGCACCGGTAAGTCCATTAACTATAAAATTTTAGTCTGTTCACCGACCGTTAATCCGATAACCTATAACCAATAAGCCAATTAGCTAATTTTGTAGTTGGGTTATTGGTTATGGTTTAGTTTTTTCATAGTGTGGCTTAGCATCTTGACACCCCTATAGTTGCAATTTTCAATATTAGCCTTGATCTTGTACATTGAATAATTGCACTTCGCCTCCATTCTTCGTGTATTTTTATTGTCTTAAAGATGACATTAAACAACCTAGTCAACCACTCCAAACCTGTCCTGCCTATTCTCTTCTAGAACTCCTTTGGAGTTTTGTTTGGATCGGTCGCTCTTCCTTTGCTCATCCTATGGATAGCACTATGTCTGTTAACGGATTAGGCAAAAATCAATCCAAATCGAAAAACTGAACCAAATCGATTAATTAAATCGACTTTTATTTGGTTTGGTTATGTATTTTTAAGAACTGATAATATTTGATTTGTTTTTGGCTTTGTTCAAAAAACCCGAAGAAATAACCAAAACAAACCGACAAATCATATACATATTTTTAGAATTATATACACACACACACACACTTATATATATATATATATATATATATATATATATATAATATGTTCATCAAAATTTATTTAAGAAATAAAAAAGTACAAAATAAAAAGAGAAATGAGAAGGGTAAGATCGGATCCAAGTCCAAAAGCTATATAGCGTGTTATTGTACACAATTTATTAATGTATTCTGAATATTGTTGCTCTTTTAGTAGATGTATCTTAGAAATTTATATTGTTTTGATATTTTGTCCAGTTTAGGTGGAAAAAAAGAATTACGTAATGTAATTCATTTGTTGATCGCAATTTTATTCTTTGTTTCTTTTTTTTTCGTGTATGGTTAATAGCCTAATAACTGAACCAAATCGAACCGAAACCGTTAACAACCAAATCGATAAATATTCATTTTATTTGGTTTGGTTTGGTTTTAATAATTTAAAAACTGCTTAAGTTTGGTTTGGTTTTGATTTTGACAATAACCGACCCAAATTGACCCGCGAACACCCCTTGATAACACCCTTAATCTCCTCAATTGTTATACACTTACAATACCCAAAATCACAGTCTCTCCGAATGCTTCAAATCCCCAACACAATGTTTATGTCGCCTTTTTTGTTCAAGAGTTTATGGAAGTATATCTGTCATCTCCGTCTAATGAGTGCCTCGCCCACCAATACCTTGCATTCCTCATCTTTGATGCACTTCAGTTGGTCTTCCCCCCTTTCTCTCTCGACTTGGCTAACCTGTACAACTTCTTATCATCGCCTTGTTCCTAGTTCATACAAGCAGTGTTGTAAATGGCGCTCGCCACGTCGCCAATGGCGAATGGCGAGGCGAGGCGAGGCGAGGCGAGGCGAGGCAGTGTCGCCTCCAGCCTTCGTGGCTAGGTGAAATCGAAAAGGCGACGCCTTGGCGAGTCGAGGCGACATGGATGCTAATGAATGGTTACTTGGTGGCCCCGAAGATCAAGAAGATGAACTAGTATACGAGGAAGGTGATCTTAATTGGGGTACTGTTGCTATGGCAGCTGGGGCAGATGATAGTGTCTATGGTCTTAGGAGAAAGTCTTCAAGTTCAACTTCAACATTAAGACCAAGGTCACTTGATAAGGGAAAAGCTACAAGTTCAAGTCAGACTCGGACTCTAGTTAATGAAGAATACGAGGAGGAAGAAGATGAGGGGCAATATAATGAAATTCATGTTGGACTTGAAGATTATGAAAATCTTGAAGAAGAATAAATTTTTAGAGTTTCGGTATTGCTTGTTTTATGGATTGTTGAATGTTGACGTCTTGAGTTATTAAAGTTCTAGACTTTTTTAGTATCTACTATCTATAAATTAAGTTTTTGACTTGAAATATTTGCTAATATATTATTGTTATTGAGATTTTGATTATTTATATATGTAATTAAATATTTTAATTTTTTGGTATTAATTGTCGCCGTACTTCCAAAAGGCGATCGCCTCGTCGCTCGCCTCGCCGCGTGGCGAGGCAGAGCCTTGTCGCCTCTTGTCTCCTTTCGCCGTCCAAAACACTGTATACAAGCGTCCGATAGTTGCAGTCTTTGCCACCATAAACGCTAACTTCGTCTCCTTCACCACCTTATACATTTCCCTATTCGTTCGCTACCCTCCTCATCCTTATTCTTTACTAACCTTGCATAAGCAACCTTCTTAGCTTCCACTTTCACTTGGACTTCTTCATTCCACCATCAATCCCCTGGATGTCCACCAGAGTTACCCCTCAAAACTCCTAACACTGCTTTAGTTGGTTCCCTCATGCAACTAAATGTCATATCCCAACATACTATTAGCATCCTCGTTGCTCCCCCAGCCCCATCGCCATTAACTTATCCCCCGTCCCCTGAGCTTTGGCAGAAGTCAAGTCACCCATCTAATCCTACGCTAATCATACAAAGTCTTTTTCTTCTTCCTTAATCTCCAAATACATCACCAAGAGTCTATGTTAGGTCGTAAGATTCTCACTCGGGATAACCTTGCAGTTTTTACAAAGGCCTCTATCACCCTTCGTTGGGAGTAAGTTGTCTATCTAAATCTTAGCCGTTGTGCCTATGGAAGGGAACCAAGATGTCCTTCGAAAAACTCAAATTTGCTATCACCAACTCAAAAACTTTAGCAAAATCCAGAATCGAGGCTCCTCATTTAGAGATAAGTGCATAAATGTCCATGCTTCAGATATCTAGTTCTAGGTGTGCGAGGGTGTCGAAGTCCAACATCTATTGTGGAAGGAAAATTAGTCTCTTCTATGATCTTGGATAATCCCTATCTCTTAAACTAGCATTTGAATTTAGTTAGGCCAAAGGTTCATTTCTTATCACTTAGAATGTGATAATAAATTACAAATTTGTGTCCATGACAATTTAAAATTTTGGTTGTGAGGAAGAAAATTCTTAATTTTTAACTATTATCTGTGTATCGGTGGGTTACATTAGGGCGTTAAAGGACAGGTATGATGGAGCCAAGACTCGGATAAGAATGATGGGAAGAGACTCGGAGCACTTCCCAATTGAGATGGGGTTACACCAGGGAACAGTTCTTAGCACGTTCCTATTTGCCTTGGTGATGGATGAATTGACGCAATGTACTCAAGGTGAGGTTCCATGGTGTATGGTATTTTCAGATAATATAGTACAGATTGATGAGACACACAATAGAGTTAATACTAGTTTGGAGGTGTGGAGACAAACTCTTGAGTTGAAGGGGTTCAGGTTGAACAAGACCAAAACAAAATATTTGGAGTGCAAATTCAGTGATGTAATGCATGAGGCAAGCTTGGAAGTAAGGCTTGACACACAAGCTATCTCCAAGAGAGGTAGTTTCAAGTATCTTGGGTCTGTAATCCGGGGAAGTCAGGACATTGGCGATGATGTCACACATTGTATTGGTGCAACGTGGATAAATTTGAGGATTGCGTTCGGAGTTTTGTGTGATAAAAGGTACCACCTAAACTTAAGGGTAAGTTTTACAGAATGGTGGTTAGACCGACTTTGTTAGATTAGGTGGAGTGCTGGCCAGTTAAGAACTTTCATGTTCAGAAGATGCAAGTTGCGGAAATGAGAATCTTGAGATGGATGTGTGGGCATACTAGGAGAGATAAGATTAGGAATGAGGGTATTCAAGACAAGGTGGGAGTAGCCTCTGTGGTAGACAAAATGATGGAAGCAAAACTGAGATGATTTGGACATGTGAAGAGGAGATGCGCAGATCCCTCAGTGAGGAGGTGTGAAAGGTTGGATATAGTGGGTATGAGGAGAGGTAGAGTTAGGCCGAAAAAGTATTGGGGACATGTGATTAGACATGACATGACTTAGCTCCAGATTATCGAGGACATGACTGTGATTGTTTCTGTTTCTTTATTAGTTGCTTTGTTTTCTTCACTCGTTTTCCCTTTTCCATACCTACTTTTATATGTTATACTTACCCGAGGGTCCTTCAGAAACAACCTCTTTACCTCCACGAGGTAGGGGTAAGATTTGCGTACACTCTATCCTTCCCAAACCCCACTTATGGGATTTCACTCGGTATGTTTGTTGTTGACTGAAAATTTGTAAATGGTCTGATGGAAAATAGAGAATATATAAAGTTGAACAAAATTTTCATAAATAGCTTTTTCGTGTCGTTCATATTTCCATTTGCTCAAGTTTTCGATCAAGCTCACTGTCAAACTAAAATTTGTAGTTACTTTCCCCTGTCGGCGATTTTGCTGTAAGAATTTTTTCGAAAAAAAAATTAAAAAAATAGAAAGGTGGAACGAAGTGAAAATCGCGCATCTAGTCTTCTCACAGTTTTAACCTTCCGTGTTTGATGCAGATTTGAGAAGCTCCAGGAGGATGCCTTTACCTACACTTTCGTACTCAAGGCTCTCAACATGCTAGGCTCTTATCAACAGTAATGAAATCATGTTGATATCCTCCTATCTTTTCAACAATTCTGTTGAAAATTTGATTCAGTCACTGCAGTAATTTTTAGCTAATAAATTGTTTAGAATTTGAATTTTGAAATTTTGAATTTTAAGTTGGGTTGTTTGAATTGTTGAGACATTTGACTAATTTAAATTTCAAATAATGCTGATTTTTCTGTTGTAAGGTGGCTATTTAAAGCCTCCCAATGCTCAATCAAATTATTGCTGCCCCATCTTTTTTTAAAAATCCAACAAATTCATAACATTAACCATTTTCTTATTTTGGTTCAAAATTTGATCTTTTGTGCTCATTATTGACTTTGATTGGCTTCTGCTATTTTCTCGACAATCCTTGATATATATATATATATATATATATATATATACACTAGTTTTTCGGCACGTGTGTTGCACGTGGATGCGAGACGTAGAAGAAATGGACAAAATCTTATTTGTGGACGCGCCTCAAAAGGGAGGGAAAGCTAGTCTATCAGAAGGCAGTTCTTGAACAAGTGAGACTGGTTGAAGTTCAATATGCATCATTAACGGGAGAAGATCTAATTATGTACAATAATATTAACATTAAAATCAAATTTTTAGTAAGTATTTACATAATAAAATATAAGTTTCTGTGAGTGATCAATGTCGATCCTTCGAATAGTGATGTCAAGGTCCAAATGGTGGATTCATAATGTACATTTCTTCATCTATTTCGACTGATTTATCATCAATCCTTGGCAGTATACTAATGTCGAGGATAGAAATAATTCCCTGAGAAAACATTACATAATATATATAAACTTATGCATGTAACCATAATCTATCAATTAATTAATTTTGACTTAGCAATGAATAACATAGTTAATTATAGCATCAACCATTAATTATATTCCTAAATAAAACAAGCATGTATTTCAACATCATAAAACAAACATATATTTCAAGATCATCATATAAGTCTTGCAGCAAGTTCTCATTGACATATTTATTTTCTAAAACAACTAAAGGTAACATTTAAGTTATTAAGAAACACGATATCGTAACTGATGCAATGGATCAAAAATTATCTTTTCTTCAGATTTGCATCTTTGGAGAAGAAAGCTGAAATATGAAGATGATATATATAAATAAAGAAAAGTAGTTGATGGATCTACATTGGTGAATTAGATATTTATGAAAAGAAAACATGTAGTTGAAGAGAAAACATCCATATATCGAGCAATGATTGTTCAAAAAATAGGAAAACAAAATTAAAGAAGAAAGGCTTTGACGTAATATTGCTCGTATAGTCTTTATATAGTGGGTGAATTACAAGCAATTTTTTTTAGGATCCAACAAAGCCCTTATATACTGGAATATTTTTCTTATGCTACTTCAGGAGCAGGGTGGAGCCAACTTAGGCCTAGGGGTTCATCAAAAGCCTAAAATTATACTATTTATACATGGTTAAAATTATTTGTTACGTATATATATAGTACATGTTGAACCTCATTCGGCTAGTTTGTGTGTTGCTTGTTCATTTTTTGAACCCTTAGTGATAATCCTGGATCATTGTTCAGGATAGTTTTATATTTATAGAACTTGAGAAATTAATGACTTTTCAAAATAGTCACGGTCTTTCACAAAGAGATGTGTATGTTCAAAATTCAAATAAAGACCTTCAAATATTACAAACTAATTCAACAATGACACCATAGCTTATATCACAAAGAAGCTAAAATCTTATCGGCCAATTTTTTTAGAACTGAAAATTTAATACCATTGCTTATATCACAAAGAAGCTAAAATCTTATCGGCCAACTTTTTCAGAACTGAAAATTTAATTTATGACATGTGATTTGTATTCATTTTTTTAGTTTCCCATATGTTCTTCAACAAAAGTTTAATTTCTATCATCTTACTGTTATGGTTACTCGAGAAAAGTTCTTTTTAGCTATAAGGCCTATCTTGTTATAATAATAAGTAATAAAGACACATTTATAGTTAGTATTATCAATGTCAAACGGAAAGAAGGATAGCATCTCTGTGTGAGGATTGAGAAAGTGCTAGAAATTTCCAAAAAAAAAAATTCATTAGAAAAGAGTGGGAAAAGAAAGATGATTGATCATGATTTGATGTTTTTTTATAAGTTAAACATCTGTCATATAAAAAATTTCCAACCTCCAAATAAAAAAAATGTTACATTTGACACTCTTAATAACATGCAAGATGCAATAATAAATAGACATTGAGAAATCTAAACACAAAAAATTCGAAGGCAATTAAACTCGAACGTCTCCAAATCTTAACAATTTCACAGAATAATATCTTAAATCAATAACAAATTGTAAAAGTGGATTTAGAGACTCATTAGTGTTTGTTATCAAAAATTTAGTTCAAAATCAAAGTCAAGGAGGAGCACGAGAATGTTTCTACATATATGAATGTCTTAATTATGCTATGTTAACATAAGTGAACTTGCAAGAACTTACAAGTCTATCTCAATAGGGAGAGAGATACCGCCGAATATATCATCAGAAAAATAGATGGATCTTATAGTAACAACGTTGAAAAATATAATAGAAAAAAGTGTAAAAAGGAGATAGATGTGGAAAGAATATGACAATCTAGTGAAGAAGTGCTAAGAGGCTGAGCTTGGAGATTAGTAGAGAAGATGAAAACAACGAAGTAAATGTCATTGGGGATTTTTTTTCTAATGACAGTGAAACTAAAAATTAGGCGTATTTAGTTACATCTAAGACGCAACTTTTCCAAAGAGCAACATTACAAATAGATGTATTTATCCAAGAGAGTCCGATGAAGCGTCGTTGGCTTTCAATAGAGTACTATGAAGCGTTTGCTTCTCTTGGCAGAGGCAGGTGCTAGTATTTTACTTCATTTGATAAGATAATAATAAGGGCATTTTAGTAATTTAATTTTTGAGTTAATAATAAGGGCGTTTTAGTAATTGAATTTTTGGCTAAAGGGCTTCCCACTTTTAAGGTAGTGTATATATATATATATATATGTTCTTATGGTACTTTTGGTTCCAAATCTGATGGTTGTCCACATTAGTTTTTCTTTTTTCCTCTAATTTTATCGAGAATTAGTTATTGTTGCAAATGTCATGTTTGGTTTGTTTGATGTGATTTATCTGCAATGTGGGTTTAGAAAATGCCTTTAATGTCATCAATCTACTTCAGCTGTTTATTTATGATCTTAGCAATCAAACCGTCTTATTCGAAATTGATATGATTGAGAACGGTAAGGTTGTATTCAAGTTTTCCCAATGTGGGTGTTTTTTAATCCTTTTTAAAAGGATTTTTAGTATATTATGCATCATTACAAACATACGTGGCTGTAGTTTTGCTAGCACAAGATAGTTTCTGTGTACTAGGAGTACAATCTATATAATATAAAGACTTTAAATGCCTCGTAAAAGGAGTTCCTTGTCTGCTTCTATTGCCTTTCAAACGAACTCAGGGAACTGTTCAATCCACGAGCCTTGTGTAGCTAGCAAGTCAGCCGCCTTGTTTTGCTCTTGGTACTCATGCCTGATTGGAGAATTTCCCATCATGTGGAGTAACTCTCTGCATTCATGTAAGATATTTGGACAAGTTTCTTGTCCATATTGCGCAGTAGATTAATTACCAGCTGTCGGATCTGCATTTTGTCAGCTAAATAGAGATCATATAGTAAGTGTATTAGTTCAGCAGTTGCGGAAGAATTGATATTTATTTTTGCACTAAACCCAGCTACCGAATTACTTTTGTTGTCCTGAAGTATCGGGTTCAAGCTGTCAGTGGAAATTATTATATCAAAAATCAATATGGATTTTAACGGATGAGAACACCGATACAAACCCCTAGTAAAAGGACCAGATACTATTATCACAGGGAGTAAAGGAGAGAATTCACAGGCCTAGGTCCTTTTAAGTTATTATCAAATTAATTGACAAAAAGATGAATCATGAGTACCTCAAAAGAAAGTTGAGCATCCTATGGAAACTTACTGAGGAAATAATTCTAATAGACCTTGGATTTGATTATTACATAGTCAAATTTAATTAAAAATATTTATGAAATTTAATTAAAAATGTATATGTATATATACATACAAACAACCCTACAAAATGGGCTTGGTTCATAAATGGCTTCTTCCAATTCATTAAAAAATGGCAAACCTAATTTTTGTAGCCTCAAAAGCTAATGAAACCTACTTCGCTATTAGGATAAGACTACCTGAACTTCCAGTGGTATGTCCATTCAATTTTGGCAAAAATTGCAAGCAAACTAGGAAGACTTGTTAAAATTAATGTGTGTACATCAACAATGTTGAGGGGAAGGTATGCTTGCATCTGTATCGAAGTTCATATCGGAATACTAGTTACGAAAAATATTTTCAAGGCAACTTGAAGCAAGAAATAGTTTACAAAGCAGCACTACAAAAAAAACAGGATTCACCGACGGAAAAAATCCGTCGCTAAACTGCTTATTCCGTCGCTATTTCAGTTTAGCGACGAAATAACAATGGAATAATGGTTGTTGGTAAAATGCTTGTTTCTAAGACTTAGCAACAAAAAAAATAATCCGTCACAGGCTTAGCGACGGAACGGCGACAAATCTTATCTGTTGCCAAGACTAGCGACAAAACAAATTTGTCGCTGTGTTTGTAATTTTTGTCGCTAATTCTATAATGTATTTTTTCATCTCATTTTATTGGCAATAAATTTTTTGTCACTGATTTTGTCAGCCTTTCTTTGATACATTTCTGCCATTCTTGCGGCAAAAATATTGTGTCGCAAATCTGTCACTATTTTATTTTTTTATATAATCTTTTAGATACACCTGTCTAAACATATATCATATAGTCACAAAATTAACTTGATTCATAGAAAATAATATTCTACAAGGTCCAAAAAACATAACAAAATACAAGTTGTTTCGTCAAGTTTACAGCATTCCCAATGACAATATCCACACAAAAAATCTTAAATCGTTTGCAAGTGGCAACAGAAATAATGGCTGGCTAACAAATCTAACTAAGAAACCGGAGAGCCACAGTCATCATATGAACCCGATGCATGAACCTCATCCATATTAACTGGGAAAGGACCTACAGATGCCATAGGTGATAGATGGTCGGTAGGAATGTCAGGCTGAGATGAGGTCGAAGAAATCAATCCACGTACCCGCTCAATAAATATAGGAAGCATGTGATTCGTTAGTGAAGGAATCAATCTCATCAGTAACTTATCCAAGTTCCCTATCGGTGTTGATTGAGCATTCAAAGATGGTATTGAGGCTGAAGCATTGGATCTAGATGGGGCACAAAGATTCTGTCCGTAAAAAGCGCTTACTTCGAATCCAAGACCAAATAGTCTTTTTTTCTTTTCCCCTCCCGCGACTTCATAATAAGATTGAAATTGATCAACATCAGACTGAGTTTGTGCTTGATTCTCTATTATTTCTTGATATTTTTCCTGTAAAAAGAGAGTGACAATTAGTGAAATTCATTAATTTATTCACTGTCAGTCGGGAAGTTGATTTGTATGCCAAAAAAGAATGGTGGTCTGAATGTCAAGAGATGCAAACTGTGGAATATAACTTCAGTCGGGAAGTTCATTTGACAATTGGCTTGTAAGAGGGATTCCTTATGGACAAGATGTGTGTATGTAACACCCCGTACCTTCCCGACCCTACTTTCCAACCTTGAACCATGTTTACCCTAGGTTCGAGAGCAATAAGAACGTATTTTGTATTGTTATTGATGGAACATTTGATATTGTGCTAGTAAATGTGATTAGACCTTCGTAGGAGGTGTTTGTGACTTTGTGGAGCATTTGTGGGGTGAAAAGTGAGGTTTAAGGGACATCCAAGCAAAGGATCTTAAAAATAAGAGGCAAGCAAAAGGTTGGGACTTGAAGAATCCAACCAAATCCGCAAAGAAAAGTCAAAATCAAAAATTTAGTATGGGGAGCTCCAGGTGGTATGCCAGGCTGCTTTGGCCTAAATTTTTTGTGGCACAGGCAGCAAGGGGGCGCGCCAGGCAGCGTGCCAGGCCGCCCCTGCACACCTTTTCCAGAGATGCAATTTTTCTAAGTCCCTACGGCGCTCGGGAGCGTGCCGGGGTGCTTTTTGCCAAATTTCTTCTACGATTATTAGTCTATAAAGAGGACTCTTGGATTATGGTATCATTATTCCATCGTAGTAGGACTACTCTTGAGCGAGTTTGGCATCCGAGTTGGGGTTAATTCTTCGTCACAAGTATTTTATCAAATTATGTTCAATTAAGCCATGAGTGGCTAGAATTTCTTATTTTTGAGATTGAGGCTACGAACATGAATCTTGTGAGTGAATATTGTGGTGACATTTATGGAATTATTTAAACATGAGATAAATGGTGGATCATACATTGAATTTGGTGGGCTAAGCTAACATGTGTAATTGGGCTCACTTTAAGGCCCAAAATGAAGCCAAAATGCATGGCCCAAAGGGCAAATGACCCATTCTTCCAATTTGACCAAGTAAACATGGAATTTAATGCCAAGAATTGGATAAGGATGACTTGAGGGGCTATATAAAGGCAAAAAATCAGATTTTTATTCCAAAAACCACACATGCCTTTCTAGACATTTTCTAAAAGATATTTCTCATATCTTCCAAACCCTAAGCCATTTTCTTTGGACAAGATCATCACTTTGCAAACCTTGGTAAGTGTCTACTTTCATGGATTAATATATTATATGCATGGGAGAGTATGTAGATCATGATGGTTATGTCTAAAAGTTTAAGTAGTGCACTTTTGCTTTTTGTTAAAAGATGTGTCATCTATGTGATTTAAACTTGAAAGGAGACTTGAGGTTTTGATGAAAGTGAATGGTGTGAATGAAATATCAACATGTATGGTGTGGTTATGTTCCTTGACTTTGTTATTTTTCTATGAGTGTAAATTGTGGGATTGTTGTCGATATGTTGTTATAAAGTGTATTGAGGTGACTTGATGGAGTAATTGTGATGTTGTGTTGATGGAGAAGACTAAAGTATGAACTTGGTGTGACATACTATTGATTTATGATGTGTTGGTCGATGTATGGAAGGTTATGGTATTGTTGGTATGATAATTCCATGAATGGTATTGTAAAGGGTGAAATGACGTTATAGGGCAATCATGTAACTCATTGTCGTCTTATGTGTGTGTAAGATAGTTAGTTATTAACATGAGCTCCGCTATGTACTTGTGGTGTATAGTGAAACGTAAGGAAGGAGCTGGATTGTTGTATTCACGTATAGGATTGTGTATTCATATTGGGAAAATAAGGTATGTAAGGTTACTCTTTCCGTATCCTTTTGCAGCACATAGTGGTTACATTGTCATTGTACTTATCCCATTCCGAATTGTTCCAAGGTATCTCATTTCGAGTTTTCATATATACTGTTGTTCACATATACCTTATTCATTGATCAACTATTATTCATATGTCACATAATTGTGGACATGGTTCCAAAGTTCCAATAATATTACGTTCCACAGTTCCAATAATATTATGTTCCAAAGTTCCAATGATTTACAACCACCATGGTATCAATCTCATAGAAGTAAAGAAATAAAGTAATGTCTCACTCTCATAATGAAAAAATGAAGTAATGTATAATTGTTTGTATATTCTTGAGTAACATCCCAGGGGCGATATAAAAGCCTAGCATGGGTTATCATAATCACATGCCAGGGGTTAAAATACCTAGCATGGGTTATCACAATCATATCCCAGGGGCGACATAAAAGCCTAGCATGGGTTAATCACATCCCAGGGGTTAAAATACCTAGCATGGGTTAATCTCATCCCAGGGGCGACAGAAAAGCCTAGCATGGATAGAACGAAAAAGATGAATGAACGTAAAGGAAAGAAAGTAACGAATGTAATGTACATGTTTCCACACATACAGATCGATGGTTTATCCATATTGGCTATTCTCTTATATTTGATTCCATGGAAGCACTTATATACATCATGCAGTTTCCTATAAGCCTTACATACTCAGTACATTCTTCGTACTGACGTCCCTTGGGGGACTTACCTTACTTGCTGCAGGCACAGGTACTAGTAGACCTCCACAGTAGGTTGTGGATCATTTGCCGATATTTGGTGAGCTCCAGTTGATTCGGGGCTTTTCGAGTCACATGTGTATATATTTGTTTTGGTACAGTGATGTTGTATAAAGCGGGGACTTGTCCCAACTTTAAGATGGTTATGTATATGTATCTGTAGAGGCTTTGTAGACGTATGTGGGAAGATGAATGTAAGAGATGTATGTCCATTTGGACTTGATAGCCCTAACGGTCAAGTTTCATAGTTATCATGTATTTTCCATGACTTCCGCTATTGGCCTCTTATACCTATTTGAGGTGGTGATGTTTATTGAGTAGCATGCATATGAATGCACATGAGCAAAGATTGATTCTCTCGGGCCTCAACGACTTCGGGTGCCAGTCCGCCTCGTTGGAATTCGGGGCGTGACAATGTAGGGACTGTATATGAAAGAAGAATAAGATTTCTGGGCATATAAACCCCCTAAGAGCAGCAGTTGGTGAACATACGAGACTACATGCAACTGACTTGATCTGGAATTCACTCATGCTACCAAGACATAGGTTAATTGTATGGTTATCTAATCAGAAGAGACTATTAACAAATGAGAGGATGATCAGGTTGCACAGCCCTATAGATGATGACAAATGTTGTCTCTGTGGGGATGACATACGGGAAACTCAAGTACATCTATTCTCAGAGTGTAGCTGGACAATAAGAGTGCAGACAGAACTTGAGACTTTGTCGGGCATAGCAACATAAAGCGTAGAGTTCCACAATGCTTAAACTGGATAAAGGAAAGAAACTGGAAGCAGTACAAGAAGGAACTAGCAAGCTAAGATTAGTTTTTGGCAATGACTAGTACCTAATTTTGACAGATTAGTTGTCTAGAGTAATCAAGCCAAGAGTAAAAACTTGAAAGTTACCCAAAATCATGGAATAAAATGGGCGCTAAACAAGTAGATATGATTATGAAATATTGGACTTACATGCACTATGCGAGCTCGCTCACCAACAAAAGATTTTCCATCATGACCATGTGCATGGACGTGCAAATGTAACTCACTTGGAGTTGGGTCTCGACCCTTTTCAATAGTCTATATAATAAAAAAAAAGTACAAACACATGAAAAATGAAAGTATAAATTATGGTATTGTGTAATACATGATACTACAAAGAGTTCATAAGATACAAACAAACTTAGAAAACCACACTACTATATATCCGCACCATATTATATGTAATACACCCATGGTTACCTATGCCAATTTGTCTTCCTCTAGTAAGATATATTATAAACATATAACCAGATACCAACGATGTTAAGAATTTGATTTTCATTTAGTAAACTATACTAGCAGATGAACTAGAAAATGGTACAGGATCGCTCGCTATTTGGAAATCGAACTTGCACAAAACAATGTATATGATACAGAGCTGCAGGTACTAAGGATCGTTATTAGTTTATTATGGTAGAATTTAATTGGTAAACTTATAAGTCCCTAGAAAGTCCCAAAAATTAGCTCAAAGCTTGTAAACTTTTCAAGTATTATCATTAGAGGGAAAAAACAATATTGGAATAAAATTGATTTGAGTTAAAGTAGAATGGATAGAGAGGATTCAAATTAATGGTGCATAAGAATATACTTACAATTCTCTTCCAATGTTCTCCAATGGTAATAGAGCCTCTTGTGTGAGTCCCTATTTTAACTTCATTCCCAACGCCACAACGATTCTTTGATTTTATTTTTGACTTCTCAATAGTCTCAGGTTTTTTCGAATATTCCACCCAACTAGTCCATGTTTCTACCGAAACATATCTTGGTTTAACTCTTTTTCTTTTTAACTCAGAAATGAAATTACTATACCTTCTCGCTACCTTCCTACGCCAGTGGATCTTGATCACTTTATTATCAATTAAAGGATCCCAATAGAATTCCTTCTGAAATAATTTTATAAATAGCAACATTATTATCCAATCTAGAAAAGTGATAAATTTTCTTAATTAAAATGGTGGAATATTATACCTCGAATTCTCCATGATAAAAATCCTTATTTTCTTCTGAGAAACCTTTCCAGTTAACTCCGTTAGGATCAATTTCACTCTTAAAAGACTCATATATCCTATCAGACCAATAATTTGAAGGTTCCAACCTGGACATAGTTGAAGACATTATATGAAGACTATCATAAAGCAGTTACAGTATATAAATAATAATAGTGCAATCACTAACTAACCCAGAATGAGAAAGAAAAACAAGTGTCTGTTGCCCAGGGTTAATATTGCTCTCACTTTCACCTATTGTGTTGTTCTGATTAGATGTGCCCTCAGAAGCTGATCCAGAATGAACTAATGGGGTAGTACCAAGACCCGATGTTAGAACGGGTGGCAAACTAATTGTGGGAACAGGAACACTGGGCATATTAACTTGATTTGTGCTACCTCTACCTCTAATTGAAATCTTGCTTACACGATTTGTGCTTCCTCGACTTCTGCCATGAGTCATATCTACAAGAAAAAAATAGAGGTAATCATCTTTATTGAAATATGAGTTAAAGAATTCCTCTAAGTTTACTTCTACCATCCACAACTGACTACTGTCATACAACTCTTAACAAAGCAACAAGTAATCTCCAAATTAAATTGAAGAACATCATACAATAGCAGGCATTTTGCGATTCCTCTGAAATCATGCAAAAATGCTCAAACAAACCTGTAGTTCGATAGGTGAAATAATCAAACCAACCTGTGAAATCATGCATAAGTAAGTCACAACCAGGATTGCTTTCACCTTAATTGTTTTACCAAACTCTTAAGACCAAAATGAATCTGTAGAATTTTTATAATTGTAGGGATAAGATAAGACCAAAATGAATTTGTTAGTTCCTCCTTACCAGAACATTCATGTCCATGTGGTTCTGGCACATGCCTAGTTTGACAGCCAAAATAGGAAAAAAGTATTGGTCAGCAGTACTCCTAGGAACACATTTCTATCTAGAATAAATCTGAATTTTCAGCATAAATTACAAGGAAAGAATAAGCAGTAAGCACTGTATTTGCATAAGGAGACTACAAGCAGTAAGTTCAGAATAATTTACTTAGCCACTTTCACTATTAAGCATACTGCTTTCTGCATAAGAAAAAGTTCACATCCAAAACATATTAATATAAACAAAAGCTATTGAAGGTACAGTAGCACATTTTTATCAACACCCTAGTCCGTATTTATTTCTTCTTCGAACTTATCATCATCATCCTCATTAGTTTCATCCTCAGTTTCAAACTCATCTTCGGTGGATTTTTCTTCTAATTCATGATGATTTGGCGACAATCCATTCCCAATTGGTTCATCAATTTCAATTGCCTCCCCATTTGGATCATGCAAGAACATAATTTCATCAACAGTAATATTCATATCTATCTCATGGACTTCAACTTCTTCAACTTTAAATGGAAGAATCAATTCAGGTATTGTGATCACTCTCTCATCAGGTAAGTCAATAACATCCCGAGGTTTGACTTTTAACATAGCTAACCAATCATCCTTGTCTTTCTTTGTGCTAGGATAAGACACATAACACACTTGAGTTGCTTGCATCGCAAGAATAAAAGGTTCATATTTTTTATACTAACGTCGAATATTAACATCGACCAATTTGTACTGACTATGCTCCTTAACACCAACATTCATTGTTGGATCAAACCATTCACACTTGAATAATACAGTTTGCTTTAACGGTGCTCTATGATATTTCGCTTGTATAATCTCTTGTATCCTTCCATAGAAATCACCAACATTTGGATCATATATACAAACTCCACTGTTCATTGTGAATCTTGCACTACCTCAATGTACGGTGTGAAATTTGTATCCATTAACAAAATACACTGGATAAGCATACACGCTTATTAATGGTCCATGAACAAGACTACTCAAGTATTCATTTTCAACATGGTTGGATCGAACCTATTTAAAAATAATATTAAGACTTAGTATACTTTCACAAGTCAATTTAAACAATTATATTTTAAAAGATAATGATTGTTGGAGGCTTACATATTGCTTGAACCAAACAGAAAAATATGTTTCAATACTCTCATCTATTTGATCTTGAGATAGATTTGGAAACTCTTCTTGCAACCGTTGCACATACATGCCTACAGTTTCTATTTACCAGCATTGGGGTGTTCAACATGTTGCCGTGATAGCCCCCAAGATGGATGAGGTCTCAGGTATAGATGTTTTTCCTCGTCCAATGCTGGGTCCTGTTATGATTGGGAATGAGCATGAATTGTTGTGTAAGTTCCTAAAGATGAAACCGGAGTCTTCCTTGGTTCTGAGATAGAAGATGCCTTTGAGTTTATTATGGATTTTCATGGGAGGCTAGATAAGATGTGTATAGTAGAGCAACACGGGGTGGAGTTTGTGACCTTCTAGCTGTAAGGAGATGCTAAGCAGTGGTGGAGGACATATGTTGAATTTTCATCTTTATTGTTGCCTCCGTTGACTAAGACCCAGTTCCATACTTTGTTTTTTGAGAATTATGTGCCACACACCTTGCGTGATAAGAATAGAGATGAGTTCCTCGCCCTTTAGCGGGGAAATATGACTGTTGTAACTTATGTGGCTAAATTCCATGCCTTGTCCAGATTTACAACCAGATTCTTGATACAGAGGAAGAGTGGGTTTACCATTTTGTTAAAGGTTTCAACACTAATCTTCAAATTTCAGCACTTGAAATAACTTCCTCAGGTAAGTCCTTCAATGAGATAGTAGAATTTTTGAATAAGGTATAGGGAGTTAGATAGGATGGATATGTGAAAATAACTGGAAAGAAGGATTGAAATATGAGAATTAGTGGATCATCTTCCAGAGGCCACAGTTCTCAGGCCTATCCTAAATGTGCTATTCAGTCAGTCTTACCAGTTTTGATAGGGATTCCGTTAGGGACCACTTAGTAGTCTTCAGGTGTGGGTAGTCAGGTGGCTTCATACTCTTTTGATCATAGTCCTTATTTATATCGAGCCTGCTTTAGCTTTGGTGGGATTGAATAGTTGAAGAGAAATTATCCTAATGGTAGACAGTCAAGTTTCCAAAGTCAGCAATAGTCCAGAGCTTTAGTTCCGACTGGTAGAGGAGGTGGAGGAATTGTTAGAGATCATCCATAGGGTGGACATAATGGTTATCAGGTAGGTTGAGGTGGTAATAAAAAAGGAGGTAATTCTACTAAAGGTGGTGCATAGCCTGCTAAGGGAGGTGCTCATATTAATGAGAGTGCATATTACTATGACTTCCCAGGAAAATCTGATGCTGAGGCATCGAATGCGGTTATCATAGGTACCATTCTTGTCTATGATCGGATGGCTTTAGTATTGTTTAATATGGGTTCTACCTTTTCTTATATGTCTGTTAAATTTTCTTTAGGGTTGAATATGGTCTGTGACATGCTTGATTAACATATTTATGTATCTACTCCGGTTGGGGATTCTGTCATAGTAACTCAGGTCTATCGTGCTTATTTAGTGATGTTTATGGGTTTTCAGACTTGGATTGATCTGATGATTTTGGATATATTAGACCTTGATATCATTTTGGGTATGACCTGGTTGTCTCTATATCATGCTATTTTGAATTATAATGCTAAGACTGTAACTTTAGCTATGCTGGGGATGGATAAGCTAGAGTGGAAGAGTGTCTATAAACCTGGTCTTGTGAAACTCATTTCTTTTATTCATGTTAAAAGATTAGTAGGGAAGGGGTGTTTAGCCTTCTTAGCTCATCTCTGAGAAACTAGTGTAGAGGTGCCATCTCTTAAGTCAGTTTCTGTAGTGTGTGAATTTCAAGAAGTGTACCTTATTGATTTTCCAAGTATGCTTTCGGATCAGGATATTTATTTTTGTATTGATTTAGAGTCGGGTACTCGCCTGTTTCTATTCCTCCCTATAGAATGGCTCCGACTGAGCTAAGATAGCTTAAGACTTAGTTGCAGAATTTGCTTGACAAAGGCTTTATTTGTCCTAGTGCTTCGTCGTAGGGTGCTATAGCATTATTTGTCAAAAAAAAGGTTGGTAGTCTGAGAATGTGCATAGATTATCGACAATTGAATAAGGTTACCATCTGAAATAAGTACCCGTTATCCAGGATAAATGATTTTTTTGATCAGTTGCAGGGTGCTTCAGTGTTCTCTAAGATAGATCTAAGGTAGGGGTATCATCAAATAAAGGTCTGGCCTGAGTATATTCCTAAGAAAGCCTTTAGGATGCGTTATAGGCATTACAAATTTCAGGTGATGTCATTTGGTTTGACTAAAGCACCAGCAACCTTTATGTGTTTTTGAGTGGTGTCTTTAAATCCTTTTTGGATTCATTTGTCATAATGTGTAGAGGTCCCATCTCTTAAGTCAGTTTCTGTAGTGTGTGAATTTCAGAAAGTGTACCTTATTGATTTTCCAAGTATGCTTTCAGATTGGGACATTTATTTTTGTATTGATTTAGAGTCGGGTACTCGCCCTATTTCTATTCCTCCTTATAGAATGGCTCCGACCGAGTCAAGATAGCTTAAGACTTAGTTGCAGAATTTGCTTGACAAAGGCTTTATTTGTCCTAGTGCTTCGTCGTAGGGTGCTATAGTATTATTTGTTAAAAAAAAGGATGGTAGTATGAGAATGTGCATAGATTATCGGCAATTGAATAAGGTTACCATCTGAAATAAGTACCCGTTATCCAGGATAGATGATTTTTTTGATCAGTTGCAGGGTGCTTCAGTGTTCTCTAAGATAGATCTAAGGTAGGGGTATTATCAAATAAAGATTTGGCCTGAGTATATTCCTAAGAAAGCCTTTAGGATGCGTTATAGGTATTACAAATTTCAGGTGATGTCATTTGGTTTGACTAAAGTACCAACAACCTTTATGTGTTTTATGAGTGGTGTCTTTAAATCCTTTTTGGATTCATTTGTCATAATGTTTATTGATGACATTTTGGTGTACTCTAAGAGTAAAGAGGAGCATGTACGGAATTTGCATTTTGTCTTGGATATATCGAAGGAGAATAAGCCTTATGCAAAATTCTCCAAGTGTAAATTTTGGATATCGTCCATGTCCTTTTTGGGGCATGTGGTTTCTGAGAAAAGGGTGATGGTAGATCCTCAAAAGATAGAGGCGGTAAAGAATTGGGCTAGGCCCATAGTAGCTATTATCATAGATTCATTAAGAGCTTTGTTTCGATTGCTACTCACTTGACAAAACTGACTCCGAAGGAGGTGACTTTCGTTTGGTCTGACAAGTGTAAAAAGAGCTTCCAAAAGCTAAAGTTTCTTTTGACCACAGTTCCTATTCTTTGCTTGCCTATGGAAGGTAAGGATTTTATAGTATTTTGTGAAGTTTCACATTCTGGATTTGGTGCTGTGTTGATGCAGGATAAGAATGTGATTGCCTATGCTTTAAGAAAGCTGAAGGTTCTTGAGAAAAACTACCCAACTCATGAGTTAGAGTTGGCGGTGGGGATCATTGCACTCAAACTATGGAGAGATTATTTATATAGTGTTAAGTGTGAGGTTTTTATAGATCATCGCATCTTACAACACAGGTCTAGTTAGAAGGACTTGAATCTGAGTGTCACGCCTCGAATTCCAACGGGGCGGACTGGCACCCGAATCCGTTAAGGCCCGAGAGAACCAATCTTCATTCATGTACATTCATATGCCTGTATCTGCGTGAACTACATTCTATTTCATGTAATTACAAGATACTAATGGCGGAAGTCATGGAGAACATCTGATATATATGAAACTTGGCCGTTAGGGCCATCAAGTCAAAATGGACATACATTCTTTCATTCATCTCACCACGTAAGTCTACAAAGCCTCTAACAGATACATATACTTAACCAACCTAAAGTCAGGATAATTCCCCGCTTTATACAACATTTACATAGTACCAAAACAAGTGTACACGTGTGACTCAGAAAGCCCCGAACCAACTGGAGCTCACCAATATTCCGTAGATGACCCGCAGCCTACTGTGGAGGTCTACTAATACCTGTGCCTGCAACAAGTAAGGTAAGTCCCCCAAGGGACGTCAATACGAAAGAATGTACTGAGTATGTAAGGCCATAAGTAACTGCATAAGATATAAGAACTTCAATGAGATCAAGTACAAGTGGGTGGACAATATAGATTAACCACCATAATATACATGTGTGAAATCATATACATTGCATTCTTTTTTTTTGTTTTAGTTCATATCATTGTCACAATCATTTATATAACATCGTTCATAAATATCATTCATATAATCATTCGGGATCGCCTCTAGAGAGGCTTCCGCCCCTTTGAGTTACCACCCATTCGGGATCGCCTCTAGCTAGGCTTATGCCCCTTCGAGTTGCCACCCATTCCCAATAATCCATCGGGATCGCCTCTAGCTAGGCTTATGACCCTTCTAGTTTCCACCCGTACTCAACATTCATTCGGGATGGCCCCTAGCTAGGCTTTTGCCCCCTTGGGTTGCCACCCATACTCAACAAGTATGCATTACTTCAATTCTTTTGTTATAAGAGTGATATGTTGGTGGTTGTAACATTATTGGAACTTTGTAACAATAGTCCACAATTATGAGACATATGAATAACAATTGGTAACAAACCTGAAATGAGATACTTTATGACATTTCGGAATAGAAACAAGTGCAATGACAATGTGAATAATAGGTGCTGCAGAAGGATACAGAAAAAGTAACCTTACATACCTTATCTTCTAAATATGAATACACAACCCTATATATGAATCCAACAATCTAGCTCCTTCCTTACGTGTTACTTTACAACACAAGTACATAACGGAGATCAAGTTAACAACTAACTACATTACAAGTGCATAAGATGATAATGAGCTACGTGACTGCTATATAGCGTAATTTCGTCCTTCTACAATACAACTCACTGCATTACCATACCAACAACACCACCACATTCCACACATTGACCAAGACATCATAAACCAATAGCATTTCACACCAAGTTTATCCTTTACACTTTCTTATTAACACTACGTCACAATTACTCCATCAAGTCATCTCAATACCTTTCACAATAACACAGTAACAACAATCCATAATTGACATAATCCAACACGCCTCTGAACGACCCCTTAAAGTCATTCAAAAGATACCATAAGTTGATAATTGCATCCAAGAAGGGTATAGGGGCCTTGGGGGGTTAAGAGAAGCAAAAAAAAACCAAAAAATTTTTTTGGACTGGGTTGTTGAGCCACCTATGCCCTCATGTGAATGACATGCGGCCGCAGGTGCCCCTCTGACCTTGTCCAGAGCCACCTGCGTTGGCATCTGCATTCGCAGGTGCTCCAGACATGAGGGTGGGTGCCCGTTTCAGCCTCCAGGGGTCATTTTAGGGTCCTTTTTTCTAATAAATGGTCCATGGCCATAATTAAGCTTATCCTTTCATATTTTAGGTCACTTGGATGCTAACTGTCACGACCCGAAATCCCATTCGGGTAGGACTGGCACCCAAAGCTGATATGGCCCGAGAGAACCAATCTTTGCTCTTGAACCTTCTTATACATATCCTCGTATGAATCTTATTAGCTCATGAAACTATGCGTAAGACATGAATATGGAAACATATGCCATATATAGATATAAATAAAACGTGGCCGTTGGGGCCATCGAGTCCAATCTGACATTTATCTTTTACTTTCATAACCCACACATGTCTACAAAAGCCTCTAACAGATGCATTTACAAGTTCAACTAACAGTCGGGACAAGTCCCCGCTTTATATAACATTTACAACATCAACACAACTGTACACCTATGACTCAAAAAGTCCCGAAGCAACTGGGGCTCACCAAAGATCCGCAATGTCAACCTATAATGGAGGTCTACTAGTGTCTTCACCTGCAACATGTAAGGTAATTCCCCCGAGGGGGTCAGTATGAAGAATGTACTGAGTATGTAAGGCTCATAAGAAATTCATCATACATAATAACAACAATAATGGAATCAATGTAAGGAAATAGAAATGTGAATAAACTTTCTTTCTGTATGTGGGGAACCATGCATTTTACGTACGTTACTTCTTTTATCTTCATCTTTTACTCATCTTTACTGTTCTACCCATGCTAGGCTGTTCTGTCGCCCCTGGGATGAGATTAACCCATGCTAGGTACTTTGACCTCTGGGATGTTATGTTAACCCATGCTAGGCTTTCGTGTCGCCCCTGGGATGTTACGAACCCATGCTAGGTACTTTGACCCCTGGGATGTTATATTAACCCATGCTAGGCTTTTCTGTAGCCCCTGGGATGTAATTATGATAACCCGAGCTAGGCTTTCATATCTCCCCTGGGATGTATCGGGATCGACCCATGCAAGGCATTTTAACCCCTGGGATACCACCCGTGAATACTCATCAATTTATACATCTCTTATATTCTTACTTCCATTCTTAAGAGTGCTTGAGACATTGAGGCTCATGACATAATTGGAATCACACATATATGTTACTTCACTCTTGTACTTCATGAGATTGACATCTTCACTTATGAGAAATAAATATATTAACTTGCACACCACCTCTCTTATTACTCTTATGAGATCTTATGAAATTGGTACTTTTACTTGTGAAAGATTGATACAAAGATAATCATCCGATTATAGGAATTTGAAACAAGACATGATTGGAAAATGCTATTCAAGAATAAATAGGTTCTCTTATGTTATTACTCTCTTGAGATAGTCCTTTTAGGAATTACCACGTTATGACATCTTAGAAACTTCAATCAATGAATAAGAGATAAGTGAATCATCATTCATCTACGAATATGATACGTATGAATAACAATATACATCAACCTGAATTGATGTACTTCAAGCCTTTCGAAATTGAAACAAATCCAATATCAATGTGAACAACATGTTGCAGAAGGATATGAAAAAAGGAACCCAACATACCTTGTATTCTTAATATGAATACACAATCTTAGACGCGTATACAATAGTCCCGCTCCTTCTTTATGTATCACTCTACAACACAAATACACAACGAAATTCACATTAACCACCAACTACCTTACAAATGCATATAACATCAATGAGGTACATGTTTGCCTTTAAACATGCCATTTCCCCTTGACAAAACCATTGATGAAATTATTATTCCAAAAATCCCACAATATTACCAACATTGACCAATACATGATAATCAATACATTTCACCACAAAACTTCTCCTTGACACTTTCTTATCCATATTACATCACGCATAATCCATCAAATCCCCTTAATACACCTCATAGCACATATCGGCCAAAATCCCACAATTTACACTTTTAGAAAAATAACAATTGTAATAACAAAATTACACCATACATGTTCATATTTTATCCATACCATGCTCTTTCATCAAAGGCACAAGTCATAATTCAAGCTTGAACCTCATGGATCACAAAGCTTACATAAAAACACAAAGTACCATGTCCACCATTTCCAAGAATAACCAACATGATATACATGATCTCCCATGCATATAATATGTTAAACCATAATAATAAACACTTACCCAAGCTTGAATAGTGATGATCTTCTCCAAAAGTTGATTTAGGGTTTTGAAAGCAAAAGAGGTTTTCTTGGAAATGTCTAGAAAAAGACAGAAAAGCATGTGTGTTTGTAATGAATAACAAATCATATTTTTGGCCCTTTATATAAGCCCCCAATTCCATACTTATCCACTCCTTTGCATTTAATACAATGTTTACTTGGCTAGCATTGGAAGAATGGGTCATTTCCTCTTTGGGCCCATGTATTTTGGTTCATTTTTGGGCCTCAAATTGGACCATTAACACAACTTAACTTAGCCCACCAATTTTCATGTATGACCCATCATATATCTCATGCTTAATTAATTCTATAATGTCACGACAATATTCTCATTCGTTGTCTAAATCGCAAAAATAGGAATTCTAGTCGTCCATGGCTTCCTTGAACATTTTTGATAATTACTTGTGTTTCATGGTTTGATCATGTAGGTGTATGTATGAGTGTATTTAATCTTTAACATTTCTCAAAGAACTCAAAATAACCAAAAGAAACCATCCAAGAATCGTCGTAGAATTGCGTTTCAAAACGAGTTCGGAAGGGCACATTTTGGCCATTTTTCCAACACTTGCGTACCATCCAATACCTTATCAAAACACTACAAAATACTTACTTAGTGATATTAATAATCAAGTAAACATGACTCCAAGTCACCAAATGAGTTTAGAATGTGTACGGGGTATTACACAAATGCTCCATGAAATCACAAAACCCTTCCTATGAAAGTCTAATTGCATGTACGTGGCCAAATTTCAATTTTTTTCTCGTCGTTAACATTACCAAATACATACTTATATCTCTCGGCACCTAAGAAACCATTATTCAAAATTAGCAAGTAGGGTTGGGAAGGTACGGGGTGTTACACTAACGAACAATCATGGTTTCACAACACACATGAACATCACCAAAACTACATTTTCCTTTCAATACGTCACCAATTCCATGCACAATTTCGCAACAACAATTTCAAATGTTATACACAAAGAGAAAGAAAGTTAAGGACATAAACACATTGTACATGTTGATATTTAATCCACCAAATTTACTTCTTTCAAGACCACAAGTCCACTTTCAAGTTTAGAAGGCAAAACCCTTCATCGATTAAGCAAAAGTAGACTGTTTTACACATAGTGAACTGTCCAACACTTTTCCAACATAGACAACATGATTTACACCATATTAATCATATAATATACTAAACCATGAGATTAAACACTTACCAAAGCTTGCAAGAGGATGATCTTGTTCAAGGGAGTGATGGCTTAGGGTTTGTGAGAAGTGTGAAATGTCTTGGATAATTCTAGAAATGGCATGTGTGTTGTAATGAATAAAAATCTGATTTTTGTGCCTTTATATAGTCCCTAAAGTCATCCTTAGCCAAACATTAAATGTGTTTTACTTGGTCAATGGTAGAATGGATTTTTTCTCCATTTGGGCTATGTCTTTCTTGTAAAATTTGGGCCTCAATTGAGCCCAATAGCACAAGATGAATTTAGCCCAACAAATTGAATGTGTAATACCCCAAAAATATCATGTTTAAATAATTCCATGAATGTTACGATAATCAACTAGGTTCGAAAATATACGGGGTGTTACACTGAGACAACCTTGGTGGATGAAGTTGTTAAAGGATTATGATGTTACCATCCAACATCATCCGAGAAAGGCCAATATAGTGCCAGATTCATTGAGTAGGAAATCTATAAGTATGTGGAGTTTGGCTTGTTTGAAAATAACAAGGCATCCTTTAGCTAGAGAAATTCAAACTCTAGAGATGTAGTTTAGGGTGTCTGAATGAGGTGGAATGTTGTCTAGTGTTGGGAAAAGGTCAACATTCCTTGATCAAATCAGGGCCAGGCAGTTTGAAGATGTAAAGTTGAATAAGATTTGAAATAAGGTAGTGTGTGGTGAGGCCAAGAGTCCACTCTTGATGCTAGTGGCGTGTTGAGGGTGAAGGGGTGTATGTGTGTGCCCCGTGTTGATGATTTGATTCCTAGTCTACTAGCAGAAGTTCATGGCTGAATGGATTCTATACATCCTGCTGCAACCGAGAAGTACCACAATTTGAAACAACTTTATTGGTGGTCCCGAATGAAGAAGTACATAGTGGATTATGTTGCAAAGTGTCAAAACTGTTAACAGGTAAAATATGAGCATCAGAAGCCTACAAGTCTACTTTATAGAATGCCTATTCCGGTATGTAAATGAAAGAGAATTTTCATGGACTTAGTGGTACGTCTTCCTAAGAGCTTGGGTTAGTATGATTCAATCTAGGTCATTGTTGACAGGCTAACCATGTCTGCACATATGATTCTAGTCAAGGTCAATTATAATGTGGAGAAGTTAGATAAAACCTATGTTTAGGAGGTATTGCGGTTACATGGGGTTCCAGTCTCCATCATATCTGATAGAGGTAAGTAATTTACCTCCAAGTTTTGGCACAAGTTACATGAGGAGTTGGACACTAAGCTAGATATCAGTACTGCCTTTCATCCACAGATAGATGGGTAGTTTGAGAGGACTATTCAGGTTCTAGAAGACATGCTTTGGGTGTGTGTGGATAACTTTGGGGGTCATTGGGATCAGTTTCTGCCTTTGTGTGAATTCTCGTACAACAACAGTTATCACTCCAGTATTGACATGGCCCCATTTGAGGCTCTATATGGAAGGAGATGTAGGTCACCCATATGATGGTTTAAGGTGGGTGATGTGAAGCCCTTAAGGCACTTATTTGGTAAGAGAGTCTCAAGAGAAGGTAAGGTTCATTCAAGAAAAGTTGTTAGTAGTCCAAAGTCGGCAAATGGATTATGTGGATCATAGGGTGAGAGACATATTCTTCTGGAAGGGTGAAATGTACTACTTAAGGTTTCTCCTATGAAGGGAGTGTGGTGGTTTGGCAAGTTCGGCAACTTAGCCCCAGAAACATTAGTCCATTTGAATTTCTTGAGGATGTGGGTTCGGTAGAATATAGACTTGCATTACCTTCATGTTTGTCGGGAGTCCATCCGATTTTTCATTTTTATCCGCTCAAGAAGTACCATGGGATGGAAACTACATTATTCTTTGGGACTTCATGTTATTAGAAAAGAATATTTCTTATGAGGGGAATCAATGGCAATACTTGATCGAGATGTTTGAAAGTTGAGGACCAAAGAGATTAGGTCTGTGAAAGTCCACTAGAAGAATCGTCCTGTTGAGGAGTCCAATTGGGAGACTGAATCGGATATGCATAACAAGTACCCTCACTTGTTTGAGGATTCAAGTATTTTCTTTGCTATTTTTTTCTTTCTTTTCTATTTGATTCTCATTCAAAGACGAACGATAAGTAAATTGGTATCAATTTTAATGACCCTTTTTGTTGTTATGGTATTGCCTAGCATGCAAAAATTTGGGTTAAGTTTCTTCCCTAATGAAATTTTTGAAATTTCAAGCTAGGCTAGTTGTGGATGAATTTTAGGTATTGTGTGGTCTAGTTAAATTCGGTAATTAATGGGGTGGTGGTTAATGGATTTAAGATTATAATGTATTAGTCAATAGGTTTAGTAATTTGTGTAAACTTTCAGAATAGAATTTGGGTTAGTAGAACTCCGGATATAGCATTTGACGGAAATGGGTTAGTTCGTAAGGTTGAAATCAGAGAGTGTGTTGGGAAAATGGCAAAATTGGGAACTAGTTCCAACTTTCTGCCTTACCTACTTCTCTCTAGCGGGTATCATGCCGCTATAGTAATCCCGCTAAAGCGGGAGTCAACATTAGTCAGCGCCGCGATAGTAGAAGGATCCTGTTATAATGGGAATCAAGCTGCTATAGCGGGCTCGGTGCAGTGAAATAGCAGTTCTTAGTGTTAAAACATTTTTTCATTCCAAAAGTTGCAGAGGTTGAGTAAGGGCGATTTAGGGGTGATTTTTGGTGATTCTCTTCAACTCCCACTCCTAAGGTAAGTGAGTTTCCTTCTTCCTAACGTAAATTCAATCCCCAAATCCTTAGAATTCATTGGATTGACTGTGGTGGGGATGGTGGGTGTAACCCTAGATTAAGAACTTGATATGATTTGGCTATGAAGGGGTTAGAATCTGTTGCTAATAGTCTAGAATGGTTGAGTTATGATTACTAGACTAGAATTTATCCCTTCAATTTTGATTAAGATATAATTTGAGTAGGATAAAGGGTAGAAACCCCTAGAATGAGGAAATTGTGCATGAACTTGACCTTAAAGTTATGAATTTAGGTTATAATACCTAGAATTGGTAGAACACTATTTGAATCACTCCTTATTTGTTAATTTTAGACCGAGATCAAGCCGGGGCTACAAGAAAGGGCAAGGCTCAAGTCATTTAAAGCTTTGCAAGGCTTGGGTTGAGGTAGGTTATGGTTGAATTGGAGTTAAGGCTCAAATTGATTGCATGTGTGCATGTTTAACTAATTGTTTGTTTATTTAGTTGTAACACATAATAGTAATAATATACTTGTTGAATCTTGAATACAAGTGTATAAATTGATAACTTGTAAGGTGATTGATAAAAAGACTTTGTTGGTATGCAAGTGTTGTTGATTTGAATTCACTATGTAATTGTACTTGTAAGTAATACTATTTTATTATTGTGAGTTTATTTGATAAAGGTTGATTTTGATTCAATTGGTGGATTTAAGGTGATATAAGGGTGGAGACGTTGGAATATGGGTAGTATAACACTTGGGTTGGGATATGGGTGGCAAGGCACTAGTTGTATGATATATTTGGTATATTGAATGAGCTTGTCCCCTGTAGGTTATGGCTAGTGGGCAACCATAAGACTCTTAGCATGTGTGTACACCGTGATTTTGGAAAGTTTGACGGTTCTTTGAGTGAATCAGGTTATATGTTGTTGTTCATATATTGGGTTCCTTGTGTGGACATTGGTTATTGATATTTACTTGGGTTCCTTGAGTGGACCGGTGGCATTGTCTTAAGGATAAATATTACACTTGAAGTGAGCTATTACTTGATGTTGTACGATAATAAGATGCTTTTAAAGTAATGATAAACTGATTTGGTTTACGAGTTATTATTGTAGGTTGATCTTGAAATGGGTATTAACATGCATAAATGTGATTTCGCTTATTTACTTGGCTTGGATGATATAAAAGTTGAATCGTGGTGGAAAGACTGACTTGAATATATATTGTTAAGGTGACATGTTTGCTACTTGCTTACAAACTTTTAGTTAATTGTTAACTTTGATTAAGTTGAGTTGGCCTATGATCCTACCAGTACATAGTGGTTTTGTACTGATACTACCATGTACTCTTTTTTTAATTGAATTTAGAGCATATTCCATTGGCTTCTATGAGATTTCACTTGTAGATGATAGAGCAACATCAGATTAAAGGGTGAGCATTCATCTTCTGGAAGCCATGGATCTATCTTATTTCAATCTTTTCCACTTGTTTAGAGAAAAGACAACTTTAATTTAATTTTTGGTATTTTATAGGTTGTACCCTAGACGTAATCTAATTAGAGTTTTGGTACTGTGACATTCATTTTTCTAGGGACGGTTTAGATTCGATGATATTATTTCGCATTTAATTAAATTGTTAGAGATTATTGTTTCATTAATGGAAGTGGGTTTGTTCTTATTTGAAATAGTTAAGTATTTGGTGTTGATTTTTGGGTTAGATGGTTCTCCTATCGGAGGGTTAGTATGGGCGTCACTCACGATGGGTTTGGGTCATGGCAGTCGATCCGAATTTTTGTATTTATGGGTGGTATCCCAGGGGAAAAATCTTAGCATGGGTCAATCCCAATTTGTGTATTATGAGGACAGTATCCTGATGTCCGTGGTTTTACAACACTTTTGACACCTAAAACATGGAAGACATGCTAGTTCTAAGGCATGTTTATGTGGATATGATATGTTTTTATAGAGTTCGCAGGGAAAACAGGTTATGGGAGTTCAAATTCAGAAAAACTGTGAAAAAAGAGCCTATGTGCATCAGACGAGCCTTGGGACAACTAGTTAAATCTTGGTAAGAGTTGTTCCAGAATGTCGTGGGGGAGAATTAGAAGGAAGTGAAATCGACTTATTTAGAACGACAACATCCCATGACCTTTTGTGAAATACAATGAGCTCGTCGTGAGGTCGTGGCATGAGATCCTAAAAAGAGTAAAATTCAAGGCTGTAATAACGATCACCTACCACGAGCCATCCCATAAAAGGATGAGTCATCCTAAAGAGGCGTCCAAGAGATTTCAGAGGACTTGCAAAAGTGATCTCCAACAACGACTAGAAAGGACAGATCATGGTATCATCGTACGAGTCATCCTATCCCATCGTCTAAGATTCCTAACATGTAATCCGAATATCTTTAGGATAGGTTTTGTTTTATCTATAAATACCTCTCTTAGGTTTTATTTTATAGTTTACGTTCTACTACTTCTTGTGATTTGATATACGCCAATTTGAGGCTTGTTAAACATATTCGCTTGACGATTAATCATAGTTGAGATTTTTGGTTTATTGTATTATTCTTGCAAGTGCATGGTTATGGTTTATTTTTAGAATTGTTATTGTGTCCTTGCAATTATACATATCTAAACCCCATAACTAGGGTTGTAGGAACCATGATGGATTAACAAAGTAGGGTTTAAGTACATAGTGATTCTAAATCGGTGTGAGTGCATGCATTGTTATTCGCTTCGCTTTGATTGGTTTCTAATGGTGTACAACGTTCGAACTTACATGTATTATTTACTTTCTTGAACCTAGATATGTAGATATTAGCAAAAGGGAATCAACAATGGGCACTTGGAGTTATCAACCTTCACTTAATAGCTTGAGCTGTGGTCGCGAGAAAGCAAATCTGGAATCAAGCATATGGGTTAGATTGTAAAACTCATGAGACCAATTCTAGCAATTGAGGATAGTCATCTAATAGGGGCGAACAACCGTTTAGGTGAATTTAACTTATCGATTCTGCATGCCAAGAACTGGGATAGTCACTAGTACGTAGAACCTACGGAGTTATGAAATCACGGGGAACACAGTTCTAGTATCTCACTTTTATTGATCACAACCCAACCAATTTGATAACTGTTACTATTAAATTGTTTAGTTATTACTTTAAAAAACTCCATCCGAAAGTAGTAGATTAAAAGGTGTAAATACTTACTTTGACCTAAGTCTTTACCATTTTCCTCGTGGGATTAACCCCAACCTTGGTCGGATTCTATATTTGACAGTGACCTCATTATACTTCTTTTGGAGGTGTAATTTGGGCGATATCATATCCCAGGGGTTAAAATTCCTAGCATGAGTTATCCTCTTATACCACTGATCAGTTGGTCAATTGTACTACATGCCTTACAAAGTTTATAAAGCCAAGAAGAGTAAAGAAAAGAAAAGAATGTAATGTACATGATCCCACAAGTATAAGCAAAGGTGGTCTTTTATCCTTATCTATACATTTGTACCTAATTTTATTTGAGCTCTTGTTTCACACATAGTTACTTTATGCCTTACATATTAGTACATTCTTTCTTACTGATGTCCTTCACGGGGGATTCAGTGTTTCATTTCACAAGTATAGGTACTCTAGCTAATAGATCTCCCCAATAGAAGCACAAGATACTCAATGGATTTTGGTGAGGTCCAAGTTGATTCGGGTCTTGTCGAGTCCTTAACACATATTTTGGTATTGTATTAGAGTTAAGGGTATGGCAGGGTCTGGTCCTAACCTTAACTAAGTTATATATCTTAAGAGGTTTTGTAGACTAATGTTAAAGTAAAGTACAACTGTGTCTTGTTTCCTAATAATTAAGGCCTCAAAGGCCAAGTTATGTATATCTATTTTGGGCCTATCTATGTTGGTCTTTATAACAGGGCATCTTACCTATACTCATCAAAGCATGGTAAACATAGGTTATAAGTTGTTTCTCTCTAGCCTTTAGGGCATCAGATTCCTGTCCGTCTCAACGAGATTGAGGCATGACAATATCATAATTTATACTCTAGGTAATTTGGGTCAAAATTGGCCCGTGAGATTCGCTAACAGAATTAAAAAATTGAACCCATCACTAGGTCCCTCACGATGCTAGGACCATATGCTACAAATTTAAGCATTATCAAGTCTTAAATAAAAGCCCAAATTAGTCCAAGAAAATTTAAGAATCCAAAACCCAAGCCAAGAATTTAAATGGAGAAATACGGACCAAAATTAATGGAAGAAAATAGTGGAAAGTTATCAAGGAACTTCAACCAATCATACCTTATCTTGAATCAATGAAAATCCACCAAATTTCTGCTTAGGATGGTCGATAATGGTTCTAAGGCTCAGGAAAAACAGAGGAGAAAACAAAGTGGAGGATATATATACAGGTACCTCCGCTTAAAGGGTTGACCACTTATGTAGCATAGCATAAGCGACTAACCCACTACTTAAGCAGGGGTCACTGTTTACCCGCCCCTCCACATAAGTAGCTCTCCAATCACAAAAGTGGTTTTACAAAAGCGGAGGAGAGTCCACTTAAGTGCTGGGAGCTGACATCATCTTTGACCATATAAGTGGCTCTCTATCCACTTAAGCGGCTCTGCTTAAGTGACCAATGGTCCGTAAAAGTGGTTTTACCAGATTCTTGCACCCAAAATTTTTAGTTAAGTCTAAAAAGACTCCGATCGGGTGCTCTGGGGGACCTTCAGCCTCAGGACCCGAACTAAAAGTCCCTTTAGTCTAAAATCCGTATTATAGAGCTAGCAAAACAGTTGGAATTCTTATTCGTGGTCGTTTACTAGAAGTTTGGTCTAAGACTAATTTCTCAACTTCAAAAGCTTCAAATAGGGAAATTGGCATAGAAACCTAACGAACTACCCAAGAATCAAACCACCACTCCGAGCAAGTCATAAATGACTTGGGGAAGCTATAAAAAAGCTCTAAATGATAGTTCCTTTATCTCTGAGATGTGGATTTTGGGTTAGGGTGACTGTTCGTTCAGATCCCAAGGTTTTCAGACTCATTTTAGGCTATTGGTTGGTTTTAGTTAAAAATGGAAGATTGGGTATGGAATCCACTTTTTATCAAAATGACCTCTGTTGGGTATTTCATTAATTCCATTGAGTTTGGATTGCCATTTCTAGTTGGATATCATATTTCATTTGCGTTCACGAAATTCCAAATGAATCCCGAGGTCCTATTTGCATTTTTTGGGGTAGCTGCTTAACGGTGCCTTGCTCGCTTAAGCAGAGCCTTTCCGACTTAAGCGAGGCTGCTTATGCGGTGCATCCTCCACTTTTGCGGTGGCTCACTTGTTAAGTGGATTCCACTTAAGCGGATGTGTTGACACCCAATTTTGGCTCTCGTGCTTAGAATTAATTTCTTCAGGCTTCCTGATCGTTAAAAAGCACAAAATACATTTTTATGCATTGTCTCAACTTTAAACAATTTTATTGATAATTTTCTTTATTTCAGGGTTCTTACCAAATTATTGTCATTATCTTAATTTTTATAAATATTAAGATTTTTATCGATTTTGATAATGATAACATTTTTACAGTTGCATAAATACTACAATTTAATTATTTAAAATACAATACATTTTCAAGTCATGTTGCATTTATTTCTACATTTCTTGCAATTTCAAATTAACACTCCATATTTTTACATGTTGTTTAAATTCTTTATCACAACTCCCAAACGCAAAGAATCAAAGCATTTTATTTAAACATAGAGCAACAAATCAATCAAGTCAAAGTCTCATCACCTTTTAAAAAGATGACATTTGAGGTATTGGTTTGGGTCTTTTACCTTTTGGTTAAAGAGTCTTTGCATTTTGAATAAAAGGATATACAACCCATTGAGCAATAACTTTAAGATTTAGTCTTGTATTAAGGGGACAAAGGGGAGAAGCCATTTATTTTTTTTGGATAAAAAGAGGGGGTGATTATTATTTTGGGAGAAAAAATAATCATCTTCCTACACTTTCACAATAACATGTTTTTTTAAAAAGAAGACCTAAGGGTCTCTTTTTCTTCATTGTAAACGTCTCCTCTCTTCTTTATCATTGCCTCACCGAAGCACCACCACTAACATCCCCCTCTCTCCTCACCCGTTGCTCTTTCCCCTACCTCATCACTGCGGCACCATAAAAGTTCTAGATCTGGTCGTATTCATGCCTCTCCAGCAATTACCATTGAATCAACGATGCTTCCGCCACTGCTTTAGCTGGAGGTGCTGACCGGCGAAGCTCCAAATGAGCTCCACCGCATCGTTTCCCCTCCCCTTATCCCTCTGGTTTATGTTTTATTTGTGAAAAAATTATTGTAGCGCCATTGATTTCCATATTTGGATGGATCTCCTCATTCCTACCGTTGCTCCGGTGACGTTGTTGAAGCAACATCGTCGCTGCTCCATTTCGTTCACTTCCTTTGTAATACCAAAAATCATGCCGTCTATTAACAGGTTTGGCAGGATTTTACATTTTTGTGATATTCTTTTGCTTGGATGGAGTTTCAAAACTCTGGCAACCTTGTTTTTTCTTCGTAACGGCTGCTTTGCGTTGCCTTATTTGGCTATTGGTTATTATTATTTGGACCCCGTATTTCGATGACTTGCCATTGTTTTGAGTTGTTTCACTTCTGACATTATTTGTGTGGCTGGCTTTTGACGATTTGGCTTTACTGCCTTTGCTATTAGACTGAAAACGAAGGAAATATATTATAAAAATGTCCAATAAAATTTAATTTGAGTCCACACCCTTTCAGAATAATTTTCCCTCGATTTGGGTCCTTTATAAAGAGGCGGTGACAAGAAATTAAATTCAAATAAGGTGAAATTGACAGACGTATTATGGTTGTGTACTAGGACGACTGACGAGCAACTAGTATTCTTAACAACAGCTCGACTCAATCACTCACCTAAGATTTCATTTCAATATATTTGAGTCGCCTCAATCAAAACATTTACAATTCTTGATTTACATGTGCAAGACCGATGTGGGTTTAAATTATTTAACACACATCATATTATGAATATTGTATGGACTAACTAATTTTTGTTATGTTTTCAGATATATTTTGGAGTTTGCGGAGTGGTTAAATTAAAATAATGAGGTTTAAGTGAAAATTAGATCCACTACTAAAATCATCACTCGTTATATTTATCACAAATTTTGTCAAAAAATAAAATAATAATAAATAAATAAATATTATTATTGCTACTTACAAGGAGCAGGCACAAATATACAAGTCTACTACAAAAACAAATTCTTATCCAGACAAATTATATCGGTCCAAATCATTTTCCTAAAAAACGAGCCAATAAGGTATACCATATATATTGTTATTTTCTGTCAATCTAATTATAGAATAGATTCACTTCGTACTTAATTTATATTTATATATATGCATTTGTCATCTAGTATATACTATACATTTATATATAATATATCATACATACATATATACACAAAAATACATATACTTATTTCTACATACTTACACATACACATACACATGTACTACTTTGCATACGCATATATCTATATTTTACCGAAATACTATTTCACCTATTTGTATATACAAAATTATTTCTATACATATATATTTCATCCCTTATGCATACTTCATTATACATGATATACTATATATACATTATTCATAATCAGTATACATTAGACTATCTACCCATAATATATTCATGTATATATTTTATATATATAATCATGCACGTTATATATTCTATACACACTCTACATACATCATCTAGTACTTCTTAACATGACACGTGCATTTTAGTTTCACTTAACCATGACATTGTTTTTGCATACATCTATATATTTTACTTTTTCTCTTAAACATAAGAATTGATTTCAAATCATTTTATTTCATTTGTTTTAATATATTTACGTAAAATTACATCTTTTAAACATATTTCTTTTAAATAAGCAATAATAAAATAAACAATTTCCTTTGTTAATCAAACTAAGTTTAAGGACTCTCTTTGAATAGGTTCTGAGGGGTGCTTAACGCCTCCCCTTGAGTAACCAAAATACTTGCACAAAATCTCACTTGTTTTCAAAGACAAAAACAGAGTTTACATTTTACTAAAAAATGGTTTTCCTAATATTTTTTTTAAAAATTAGGTGGCGACTCTAAACCCTTTTCAAAATTAGGTAGAAGAGTCGGACGTTGCAAACATATTTTGGTTATTAAATCTCTTCTTCTCAAAACACTTAGCTATTTTATGCTAAGTGTTTAGGAGCTTGATTACAGTTGTGTTTGGTTGATTCTTGGTAGGTTCTTTGTGAGGTAAGATCTTTTCATTCGTAATTGCAATCTATCCTCTTTCCTAGTGTCAATTCTGTCTTTTATCCATAATTCGTTGGTCGAATTCTTGGTTTTTTTCCTTGATCAAGTGAGCTAGTTGGACCAATTAAAGTCCGAATCCGATTTCATCTTCACCCAACTTCTGGGCACAGGTTTCTTACACCTTTTGCAAAGATAATTATGGATTTAATTTTAGTTTTCATCGGCCGGTCTCGAGGGTCCATTTTTGACCCAATTTTTGGACTCAAAATTCATAATTATAATATGGGTCTTGTTTTATTTGTATTGATGTGTAGATTATGATTGTGATAGCACGATGACTTTTTGAGGTCTAGTAGCAAGGACGATCAACTTGTGGATGGTTCGACACTGCTGTTAGGCTTTGAGGTAGGCTACCGTCTACCTTCTTATAGACTTTTCTATACGAGATTATGCATAGTATAAATTATATGTGGGATAGGGTTTTTTAGGATAATCTTATGATTATTTCTTCATTTTTGCCAAATTAGCCTTCTTGGGGGATCTTAAAGTATAATATTAGCTTGTGCCTTAGTTTAGATGCTTGTTGTAGTGTGAGGATTAGGATGGGGATATTTGTATGCCTGTTGTAGCGATAATATTAGGTTAGGAGTATTTGAATGCTTCTATGGTGGGATTAGGCTAGCCACCCTTAGTGTAGGCTAGGGATAGTACTTTGGCATGAGACTAATATTCCTCGGTTGGTTGCTATTTATTATCGTGTAAAACCCCATTTACTCTCTTCTACCTATTGGTATATATATCTATATTGTTTTGTACTTGGTGGGTTTGATGCCTTGGATACAAACCAGTCAGATATCAGGTTAGTGTTCTTTGCTCTAGAATAGAGGTGACTTCGGTTTATAGATACTTGGGTGATTATGCACTTATTATTTGTATACTGGCGATGGCATGCATACATTCACACGAGCACATGCATGCATTGTAGTATGGTTCCATGAAAAACATTGATTCTTACTACTATTTTTAAAATGGGATTTATTCTTATTTTCCACTCATAAACTGAATTTAAAACGGAAATCGTACCGCCCTTACCATGGATGATGGTTTTAAAGATTAAAATAAACTATCTATGCTCCAATTAGAGTTCGAGAATTGGCTATATTTATGCGTTACTACTGGTTTTTTCTATAATTTTCTAGAGATGATCTGTCCTGATTTCCACCCACTGGTTTTGACTTTGACAAGGGTATTGGGAAAGGTTTTATCAATGCATTGGTTTTAACAAAGGAAAAAAATTCTTTAGCCTCGAAATGATTTTGGGCACCTCATATTTATGATAATTATAGATTATTACTTGGAAGTCCCGATTCGGGACCAGGAAGGGTATACAGATATCCCAAATCCCATATGGGTCCCTCCATTTGTGAACCACGATGCCAAATGAGGGCTGTTTCCCATGGGTCCTGCCTTTATGATCCACAGGGATGGAGGAGGTGTATAAACTATGGTTGGGCATGGCACTCATCTAGTATTGCATCACTTGATTTCCATCGCACTCATCTATTCATATGTACTACTGTAGCCAGTATGATTTTAGTTTGGTACCTGTCGTGCTTATGGGGACGGTTGGGTTATATTTGTTATTTGTACCTACTATTCTTATGAGGGCCTGGTTAGGTTATTATTTGATTATTACTATATAGCTTGCGGCAGGTTTGTTACTGGCATGTACTCGTGGTGTAGGTGTATCTTGTGGAATCCCCTTCTTTAGCATTACCAACCCTAGTGTTAGATTATCTTGTTGTTTCTCTTACTTTGGGTAGACATTATGAGTATACTACTATTGAGATTCTTCTTTAGTATGATTCTTGTTGTGTTAGACTTTTAGGTTAGCTTCTGCAGGTAAGTACCTTCTTTCTTGTTACCTAGTTTGTATATCTTCTTTTTTCATATTACTTACATTGTTCATTATTTCCTTCCATGTTATTTATATTTGCATTTATCTATTGAGCTTAGTCGGCCTATGATGCATAGTGGGTACCACATATTTTGGTGCTCATATAACACATATGTATCTTTCTCCCTGATGCAGATCCTAGTACGAATTCTTGCCGCTGACATGTGCTTTGTGCTGAGCTATATCAGATTGAAGACTTGGGGTAATCTCTTGACATCTGAAGTTGTTCGTTCCCCCTCTACTTGTTAAACTGATCTTTATTTTTATATTTAGAGATGGTCCTGCATATATTATATCTAGGTAATGCTCCTGATATACTTAATAACTTTTGTGACGACTATACCAGGTCTTAGGGTGTATTTTATTCTTTCAGCCTTTTTATGTATATTTTATAGGCCACATTATCTGTGTTGTACTTATATTTGGGCCACCTGTTCCATGATTTTTTTTCCTGCTATTAGCCCATGACTTACTTTTTTGGACTATAAGGTTCGACTTACCTACTGGTGGGTTTAGTTGGTGCCATCATGAACTAAAATTTTGGATTGTGACAATAACTGTCACAACCTAAAATCTCAGCATGCCCTCTAAAACTAAGGTGGCCTTCCTGGCCTCACCCTGCAACACCTGATCACGAATGTCTCTCAAGTCACTATCCTCAAACTGTCGCCTCCGAATCTGCTCAATCAATATATCGGGCCTCAACATGAGTAAGAATTACTCCGGAGCCCTAAATATCAAGTCGAACCAACCTATTGGCTAAGGACTGGATATCTAATGCTATAGGATCCTTGAAACTTGAAGATATGCTAAACTCCCCATACTCACAGCCATCCGGCCCAAGGCATCTGCAACCATATTTGCCTTGCCCAAGTGGTACAGAATGGTAATATTATAGTCCTTTAGTAACTCCAACCAGTTGTGCTGCCTCGAATTTAGATCCTTCTAGCTAAGATATACAGTAGGCTATGATGGTCGTTGAATATCTCATAATGCAAGCCATAAAGATAATGCCTCCAAATCTTAAGTACGAAAACAACTGCCGCCAACTCCAAGTCATAAGTGGGGTAGTAGCGCTAGTGAACCTTTAGCTGCCTCAAAGCATATGCTATCACTCTGCCCTGCTGCATTAGAATACAACCCAAACCGACTTCAGAAGCATCACAATACTGTAAATCTCTGGCCCTCAACTGGAAGAGTTAAAATCAAAGCTGATGTCAACTCCCACTGCTTCAGTGAACTCTCCTCCACTTTTATGAAACCGCTTATGGAGCTGGGAAGTCGCTTATGCATAAGGGAAAGTGAATAATGACCCCCACTTAAGCGGTGGGTCAGTCGCTTAAGCGACGACACTTAAGTGGCCAAACCTTCACTTAAGCAGAGGTACCTATATATACCCCCCACTTTGTTTTCTCCTCCATTTTTCCCGAGCCTAAGCACCATTATTGATCATCTTATGCTTAAATTTGGGGGATTTTCATTGATTCAAGCTAAGGTATGATCCGATTGAAGTTCCTTGATCACTTTTCGCTATTTTCTTCCATTCATTTGGTTCGTATTTCTTTGTTTAAATTCTTGGCTTGGGTTTTTGATTCTTGAACTTTCTTAGACAAATTTGGGCATCGATTTAAGACTTGATCATGCTCAAATTAGGAGCATATAGTCCTAGAATCATGAGTAGCCTAGTGATGGGTTCAATTTTCAAATTCTGTTAGAAGGTCCTACAGGCCGATTTTGACCCAAATTCTGGCTCGAAGTTTAAAATTGTGATATGGGTTTCATTATTCTTGTTTTGATGTGTGTATTACTATTTTGCAAGCGTGGCAAAGCTCTGAGGCTTCTCGGAAGGAAAAAGCTCTGGTTTAGTGGGTTATGAGTGCACTTTTTGGCATCCAGATAGGTTACGCTTACCTATTCTTAGACTTGGCATGACGAGGGTATTTATATGATAATTTACCTGTTAATTTTGCTAATGCCAAATAAAAATATGATTTGGATTAAAACAAAATGATGATGTAGTAAAACTCAGTCAACATTTGTTTGTATAAATAATAATAAATTTATAAATACCCTTACATTTTAGAAATAAGGGTAATTATCAATAACTTATGTCAAATTGAACAAATGTGCAAAAAATTGAATTTTGTTCTTTTTAACAAATAAAAGGCATAAAAGTGTTTATTTCAGAAATGTCAGACCAAAATTGGGTGTCAACAATGGTTTGTGCATGCACTTAAAGAATATGAAAAAATAAAGAAAGTCTATAGGTAAGAAGAGTAGAAGAAAGAGTTAGTTGATTGAGGATGAAGCCATAAGAAAGAAATTGTGATGTATTAAAGTACTTAGGAAAGATAGTCACTATTACTGGCAAGAAAAGTTCCTACCCGTCCCTTAGCCTACATTATAACTGAGAAGACCTACTTGATCTTAGATTGACTTTCTTATATTAGTGGAGTAGTACACTAAGGACAAGCTTATGGTTTATCGTATGTTGCATGAGAAATTCTTTGTGAAAGTGAGCAAAATTTTATTCTTATACCTATCTATGTGATATCTTGTGGTGAGGGAACATGGTTGTTTAAATATAGGTGACCTGTTTTATTTGTTGGTTAGGTGAGAAATGAGAATTCGCTAATATCATAGAGTTGGTTCCTGAGGCTAGGTAGTCTTGAAGTAGGTGTCTATGAGTTTTGAATGAATGAGGCATGTATGTTAAACTCTTGTCATCTATTGTAGTCGTTGTAGTTTTAGCTTGAGTATTCTTGTATTCAAGTGGTGTAGCTTGTGGTTAGAGTCTAAGTTGTAAGTTTATAACTTACACTAGGACGAGCAAGATTTTAAGTGTGGGTTGTTGATGTGAGGCTAAAATTCTTGCATTTTTACTATCGTTTTCCTTACATTTTACTTGATTTTAGTATGATTTTGAGCTTATTTTATATGAAATATGCTTATGTAGCTTGCCTTGATGTGTACGATGAAGAACAATGGATTTTACACAAATTTCGAGCATATTAGAGTATAAAACAAGCTTTGAAGTTTGAGTATGAGCTGAGGAATATGATTCGAGCATGTCCAAAGATGGTAGATCAAGACGGGATGTTCACAGGATCAAAATGAGACATAAAGGCCAAAATACACTATGAAGATGCCCTAGGCACCGCCCAAGGAGACACATCAGTGCAAAAAAGAGCCGCCTACACGTCCAGACAAGGGGGATATTTAAATGGCTTGTTTCCCCACCCTAAGCGCCTCCTCATGTGTCACAGCAGTACATTCTTCGTCAATTATGTCCTGAAGCAGCACAAAGTACCCAGATCTGACCTAGACTCTTCTAAAGCCTTATAAATACTACTTTTAGTCATTTTTAATAAGTTTTAGCATAGATAACATACGTAACTTCAGAGGGACATCTATACTTAGGTTTTTCTCATCTTTTTACTACTTTCAATCTTTGAATCTTTATCTATTCATGAATTCTTTCTCTTGTAATTAGTTTATGAGTGGCTATCCTCATAGTATCTATGATTGTGGTTAAAGGCATGAAAGATGTGGTTTGAATATCATATTGCTTGGTTTTATTTCCTTATATTGAGTTATTTATCTTCTCTTGATCTTAATTATTTGAAAGCTTGACAACCTCTCAAATGTTATATATGGTGCGTAGTTTGGATTAGGAATAAGGAAATTACATATGCAATAAGAGAAGGTAGGGCTTGATTGTGTACTCTATAAGGAAAGGGAAATGATTCGCTATCGTGGATAGTAATATACCCGTTAGCCTTGACTAGTTGATATGGAATAGAAATAACATGCACTTCATTATCAACCCGATAACCATAGGAATATAGGCTATAGGAATAGTCAAGTAGGTGTAGAGTTTGTTTGGAAAGACGCTCAATATTACAACTATCAACCCGCAACTAGTTAATCAGGAAATTAACTCAACCTATGATTTGAAGATCCAATTGGATTGTTAAAATACCATAACCCTGGATAATCTCTCTAATTTGAATTTTGACTTATAATTCTATGACTTGCTTCAATTCACTTTTATTTACTATTAAAATACATAAATCACTTGTTATTGCTCGTTACCTCCTAAATAGCTTACATAAGAATTCAAACTACTTAATCAATTCATTAATCCTTGTGGGATTGATATCTATACTTTCAAGTTCTATATTACTTGTCAGACCACATACATTTGCGTGTGCATTTGTACTCAATAAGTTTTTGGAGCCATTATTGGGGACTTGATTTGAAATTGGTACTATTTTGAGTGTTTATTTAACTTTTCATATTTCACTTGTGTTGTTATTGTTTTTCTTTAGGTTACAGGTAGTGTATTCTTAACAATCGGAGTCAAGGCAATCCCTTGATTCTGATTGATCATGACCTAGAGCAAACTCTCCGACGATTGAGAGCCATAGGTGACCAAGTGAACATCTCACACTCTCCTAATGATGTGGTAGACAAGGCTGCTTGCCAGCCCCTCTACTGTAGGTCAATCACATATACTGGTGTTATATTTTGTAAGGTCAAATCAGCAAAATACCTCCATATCAATTGTGAAGTTGAATATCACTAGAGGTTTTGAGCTTCAAGAGGGCACGATGCGACGAGTGCAGAACACTTGAAAATATTAGGGTAAATAGCATGAAGACCCACATAAGCACCTATAAGAGCTTATAGAATTGAGTGACAATTTCCAATGTCAGAATGTTTTAGATGAGTACATGAAGTTGACATTGTTCCCTAATTCACTAATTGGGTGGGCAAAACAAAGGTTACCAAATTATCCCATATTATCTATCATGTCATTAGATCCTTTGTTTGAAACGTTTCTCAATAGGTTCTTCTTATCTAGAAGAACAAAAGAGCTTAAAGATAGGATTCTTGGGTTTGTACAAAAAGATGATGAATTCCTCCTCCAAGTTTGTGAGAGATATAAGGGATATTAGAGACATTATCCACACCACTAGCATCCCAAGGAGATCATTGGGTATAATTTCATTAAAGGGCTGAGGCCAGACTCAAAATCATTATTAGATGCTACAACTCAAGGTCAAATCTTATCCAAGAGCTAGGATGAAATAGAGGCATTGCTCAACCTTATGCTTGCAGGTCACTGAGACTACACATAGCCTAGCCGAGTGTTCACGTCTACACAAAAAATGTTGGGCAAGATAGAGTTGGGTGAGATGGCAACTATACGAGTAGACATTGGTAGGTTATACTGCTTATTAGAGCAGAGTTTGATAGTTCCAAGTGCTTGTCATATTCAACAAGTACAACACACTCAAACAACTTTTGTATTTTGTGAAAAGTGTGGTGAGAACCATGCTTACTCAAAATGCCTTTTGAATCCAGAGTCTATCTTTTATGTGGGGTAGAAAAATAGGGGTCAAGGATATCAAAGCAACTTTTTTGACCCTAATTACAGAAACCACCCAAATTTATCTTGGGATGGTAAGCAACAACTTATGTTGAAATCCCCATATGTTAGTATTTCATTGGAGGAGACATTCAAGCATTTTATGGCTCAATATAGACAAATCAATATAGATACGAAGAAGTCTATCATTGAGTTGTAGGTCTATATGGGGCAGTTTGCTACAACACTTCATGATAGGAATCAAGGTGCTCTATCGAGTGATACTGAGATGCCCAAGTAGGTAATGTCTATTAATTTGAGAAGTGGGAAAGATGTTCCAAAAGGTAAGCCTCCAAATAGAAAGGTAGTTAACTGGGACAACTTTAAGTATCTATCACCTCTTCCACAAGCATTGACTCCAAAGCTAAAATTTATGCATGAAGTGGAGAAAAACAAAAAAAAAAGTTATTGATCAGCCTAAAGTTGCAGTTGAGAAACTTTCACCACCATTCCCTCAAAGGTTTTAGAAGAGCAATGATGATGCCAATTTTAAGAAGCTCCTTGATATCTTTGAACAACTTCATATCAACATTCCTTTAGTTGATGCTTTGAGGGATATGCAAAATTTTATGAAATACTAGAAAGATATGGTGGCTAGTAAGATATGACATATAGAGTTCAAAATGATTGTACTCACCAAAGAGTGTAGTTCATGGGTCTTGGTTAAGCTCCCTCAAAATCTCAAATACCCTAGGAGTTTCACAATTCCCATATAGATTGGTAAAAGCAAGGTTGGAAATACATTGTGTGATCTTATGGAAAGTATCAACTTGATGCCCTTTTATGTATTTCGAACACTTTGCTTGGGAGAGCCACGTCCAACCACCATCACTTTACTGCTTGAAGATCATTTTTACATGCAATCAAAAGGAATAATTGAGGATGTACTCATCAAGGTGGGTAGGTTTGTAATACCTGTTGACCTTATTATTTTGGATTTTAAAGAATATGAGCAGATACCGGCTATCTTGGGATGCCTATTATTTACTACTAGTAGAGTACTAATAGATGCTCAGAAAGGAGAGCTTAAAATTAGAATACATGAGGAGGAGGCGACATTTAAAGTGTATAAGTCACTCTTAATACCACCACATTATAGAGACTTATACATGATCACAGATGTGGTAAAAAATAAGTGTGGGGTAGACAAGTGTGGGCCTATAAAAGTAGAAGAGTTGAAGACTGCAATTGAATTATCTGAGGTAGAGTAAGATAATTGCTTAAGTCAATAAAGAAGCATGAGCATGTGTTTAAATGGCTCAATTGTGACTCAAAAAAGGATGTGAATGAAGAAGATGAACCCCCTATAGTGAAAAAGAGAAGGAAGTTGAATTGTAGAGGGAGAAAGAGACTGCAAGAATCTTAAGAGCTCTGACTTTCATCATGCCGTGATGGTAAATCAGGTGCTTATTTGAAGGCAACCAAATTTGTAATAGAGGAATTTGTTTTTTTAGTATTATGTTGGTTTTGTTTTTGTTTGTGCAGAGTTAGAGAAGTCTTAGTACCTGAATCTTGAAGTTAAGGAGCTGGAAATTGTGTGGCATCATTCACCCCATGATGAAATTGAGAAATAAACATGCTTCTAGCTAGGCCCTAGAGGGCCTCAAGGAGTATCCCTAAACCGTTGCTTTACTTTGTTTAATGCATTGGAGACATAACATGACTTTAAGTGTGGGGTGAGATACCTTTCAATATTGTTAAGGGTGAAGTATAAAATAGTTTTTGATTTTATTTATAGTTGTTTGCGTTAGTTGAGAAAATTTGTTAGAATAAATTAAATAGTCTAAAAACAAAAAAAGATTTTTCTTTGGTTCTTTTGATTAGAGTAGTTCTTTTTAGATTTTAACTTTTTAGTTCTTTAGTAGAGCGTACTTTCCCCAGCCCTCGAAATGCCTCTTTTGAAACACCTAGGCACTTTTACTTGACTCATATGTGATTTTTAGCTTATATTTAAATAATTGTTTGTTTTCTTGATTGAGATTCTGTATGGATCTATCTTGATTTCAAGTCCCCGAATGTAAGGAGGACTTACCAAGTGCTGAACATAGAAATGCAAATATCTAGCCACTAGCTTGGGAACTAGAGATGAGATCTACATCAATGAAAATATATAGCGCAAGGAAAAGTACACTATCAGTACAGGGAAGGTACCGAGTATGTAATATTAAGTCTAAATAATAAAACCATATATCTAACATGCTTTAGAAACTAAATGAGATTCTCGTAAGTGTAATCAATGAAATAAGAGAGAATGTGGCTAAAATCATAAATTAAGGATTTTAGAGAATGAACTTTCATAATTCAATTATATAAAATTTTATATGTGGCTTTGAGCAGAAAACATGTCTAAAATGAAATCCGAGAAGACATTATATCTATAACTGTAGGGGTAAGAAAAACAATTCAACTGTAAAATAAATGCAAACTCTTTAAGTGAGAGTTTCTTACAACCGACATGCATCATGTGATCTCATGATGTCCAACATATGACCCAGTTGGAAAGGCTTCTCTAAATCTTGCTAGGGTATAGAACCTGTCTTTCTAATGTGGATCCACTACCGACTTGTGGTACACTTAAATCCTATGGTGGAACCTAGTAATGGGACTTGCGTTAGATAAATCCATATCCTTTCGATGCTAAATAATCTTCTCAAAAATCAATTGTATAACCATATGCCCATAAAATGTATAAATTCTGATGATTTGAAGGTAAAGTATAAATCTTTAGTCAAAATCATCTTTTCAAGAACTTGCTCAAGAACAACTCCTCTATGAGTCTATGTCAATTCTTTGAACTTCATGATAACTAAATCTTTTCTCAAAATATGTTGTGAAATAAGATTCAACGAAATTTCATGAGAAGTATATCTATAATTGAAAAGAACAACAATGTAAACCTTCTAAATTCATAAACTCTTTCAAACACATACTAGTATATCAATAGGTGAAAGAGATTTCAACTTTCATATATTACTATAGCTTTTCAAGGTTGGGTGTCAATAAAATCAACCCAAATTATAAAATAAGAGAAATTATGGATATGGGTTTAAAACCCTAACTTTAAACTTCTGATCAATATACTTTGAAACTGATAGCGTGAGGATGGAAGGAATCCCTCACTAAATTATTACATACCTGTGAAGGACAAGAACAAGAACTTTGATGGAAGACTTCTAAGACTTTAGTTCCTTATGCTATTGAGTAAATCTTTCTGGAAAATCCCATGATCAGGGTGTAGGATTTTTGTTAGAAATCCATAATTAATGGGTTAGGTTGCGAGAATTAAGATAACTTACATGAAAGGAACTTACCTTGATAATGGAGGGTGAGGAGGGGAGAAAAAACCTAGCTTAGGTCTTGAAAAATTACAGAAAACATAAAGGGCTTTAGAAAAATGACTTAAATTAAAAAGAGAAAAAAATTCTCTCGGACGCAAGTGTTATAGAAGTGCGGCTTGCACTTTCTGAAGTGTTGCTCGCACTTGGACCGTACTCTAGTCCAGTGAATTGGGAAAATTGACATAGGAAGTGTGCTTGAAGTTCTATAGAAGTGTGGCTAGCACTTCCTAAAGTGCTGCTCGCACTTGCCCTACACTTGTCCAGGCAGAAACTCATCTAAAACTTCGAGTACCATATCTTTTGATTTCGACCTCAGATTTACGAACAGTCAAGTGCATCTCAAACTAGAACCATTCTTCTAAATATTGTTTAAATGATAGAGGTCTAAATAATCCTATAGGATGGTTCAAATTCAAACACAAAGGTATGAGGTGTTACAATATCATCCTTAAATGAAGGCTAAAGTCAGAATGAAGGAACGAATGGAACTACTCTTGCTTTAGCTATCAAATTTTCTAACTTACTAACATAACTTGAGCTGGTTCATAAAAAGGTATGGAGCTAATCTAGATTGTACATGGCACACACATAAGCATGGAACTACAAGATAACAAATCAAGGCAGGAAGCTTCTAGGAGTTACTCTAGGAAAAAGGTTATTTCCTCAAACATTCTCATTGGAATTTCTCATAATATTTAGGGAAAGAATCACAGGCATGATTTGTGTGACACATCTGAATATGGAATACTAACATGGTCTTAAGTATCTTAATAATCTAATATGGGTTCATAGAGTAGGAACGGTATAGCTTTGAACATAAGTCACACTCTACTTGAAGCTACTTGACATGAAACATGGGTACCTTAGGCATAAAGTGAGAAGGACTATTATGCCTTAAGAAATACAAATGATGAATTTAAGATTAGCAACACTTCTCAACTATGCGTCTCCTTCTAAATACTACACTTTATCAACTGTAACTTATAACCCTCACAAGGGTACATGTGACTACTTTTACCTAAGTCTGAGTCTAACTATATGCTTTTAACATGCTCAAGCCTAACTCAGCGTCACAAGGTGCTACATGTATGATGATCATACTAACATAAACCATAAGATTTATGCTTTATATTTCTTTAGGGACTTACATTCCAACAATACTACTTCTTCTTACCACCCCATTCAACTAACCTCGAGTTAAAATCATGAAGTCACTAGTGCATAATGCATTCACCCACATGTATACAAACACAACATTCAAGCCTATCATTATATCTATGTCATGGATCATTCTAGGCAACCAAATGATCTCAGAATTTCCTACCATCCTAACATCTTTACCAACTGCAATTTCATAAACAACCATAAAAAGGCACACCAAAACTTCTCAACTAGATATTATATAAAATAAATCCTCACCTTGATGTTTCTTCATTCTTATAGCCTTAGGGGAATAAACGTACTATGTTCTTCATAATAAGGGACATCTACCCTCTCACCTAAACCATCACTCAATGTCAACTGTTACCATTACCAATATTACAACATAAGGAGGTCACTAAAGAACTAGAGTATAAGGATCTATAGTAGGAGAGATATTTTTCAATCACGGCTTATGCTTATCATGACCTTGATGCTCATAAATGAAGCCTGAAGAGCAAACTATATCAAGCACAAATGCTTTGTTTACTTAAAGCATAACACATGAATAGAGAGGCATTCCAAGAATAGAATATGACATGTTCATCCATCACCATCCTAGGTGGACGTGCATAGGGCTTAGAGATCATAGGCACAAGTTGTTCAAGAAATTTGATTTGAGAACATACATAATGTAGATTGATTTCAACCTGCAAAATATCTTCCCCACGAAGACTTTACATGACTTAGTATCATATCAGGTGGAGACTGGAATAAATTCATCATGGTAATGCAGTTGAAGAATAGGGGATAATAACAATCATGGAATTGAGACATCAAGTGTTGAAAGAGGCAGGATTATCACCACAAACAACATCCAAGGCTAACAAAGGCAAAAGTAAAATGGAAAACAAACCTACTAGGATAAATCCTAGGAGGAATATGAAAGCAAACAGTAAATGAAGATAAAAGCTTTATTCTGGAATGTGAGGTTTGTGAGGATCCAAAATTAATTTCACAGAATTCAGATGTTACACAGGTTTCACAAGTTTTCCATTATTTCTTTAATGGAACCATTTCAAGATACCAAAAAAATTCACAAGTACAAAAGAAGGTTGGGTATACATTATGAAAACTTCAATCAGAATGGGAAGATTTAGATGTTTATTCAAGAGCATGTTCATGTAAGAGTCATTTCTGACTCTGAGCAACAGTTGACATTGCAATTGAACTTTCAGGAAATTGGTCAATCTTTAGTTACTACGGTGGTGTATGCAAAGTGTGATGCTCAGGAGAGGCTTAGTCTGTGGGATGATATTTATATTGTTACTATGAATATTAATTCACGGATAGTTGGGGGTGATTTTAGTGTCATACTAAGTAAATAAGAAAAGATTGGTGGACTACCTGTATATCGACATGAATATGAAGACTTTGCTTTTTGTGTCAACTCTTGTGATCTTTTTTATATTTATTTGAAAGGAAGTCCTTTCACATGGTGGAATGGAAGAGCTGATAGTGAATGTATCTTCAAAAGGTTAGACAGGCTGCTAGTTAATAAATATTTTTAGGACTAAATGGTACTGTAAATGTGGAGCACCTAGCTAGAACTCGACCAGATCATGCACCTTTACTCTTATCATGTGGTCATCAGAGTGAAAGTGTTAGAAGGCTTTTTAGATTTTTAAAGTTCTAGACTAAAAAAGAAGACTTTCAGGAGGTGGTAAAGGCAAGTTGGATCTCTAATGAAAAAGTTACATCTTTATCAGTTTGAAGCAGAAATTGAAAATGACCAAATCTGCTCTAACCATTTGGAGCAAACAAAGGTTTGGTGGTATTTCTAAACAAATTATTATTAGAGAAAATATTGCCAGGCTCAAGGGAAATCTTTTTGAAGAGGATCCTTCAGAACTAAATAGGATGGTTTTGTAAAGAGCACAGGCTGATTTAAACAATATATTCATCTTGAAGAAGAATATTAGAGACAAAAGCAGGAATTCAATAGTTTTTAGAAGGGGAAAAATACTAGATTCTTTCACTATCTAGTGAATGGAAGAAGAAAGAGAATGACTATCAATAAGATCATGAAGGAAGATGGACAATGGCCTGAAGGCAATGATCAGGTGGCTAAAGAGGCTGTTTCTTTCTTTCAAAAATAGTTTTCAGGCAGTGTTGGTGATGTGGAGTTGAGTTTACTTCATCATATACCATCAGTCATCACAGAAGAAGTTAATGTAGGCATTAATGACATTCCTATAAAGGAGGAGGTGAAAAAGGTGGTATTTGAATTAAATGGGGAGAATTCTAGTGGCCCTAATAGTTTTAGAGGCCATTTATTTCAGAGTTGTTGGAGCATTGTGGGGAATGATGTTTATAATGTAGTGACTACCATTTTTGAGGGATGCACTCTTCCCAAGTCCATCACTCACACTAATTTGGTCTTATTACCAAAAAAAGATATCATCCAATCCTTTTCTGATACGAGGCTAATTAGTCTGAGTAACTTTTTGAATAAAGTGATTTCAAGAGTTGTACATGATAGGTTAGAAGTATTGCTACCTTCTCTTATATCAAAGAATCAATTTGGTTTTGTTCAGGGTAGGAGTATTACAGGTAATGTACTACTGGCACATGAGATTATTTTTGACATCAGAATGAGAGAAAAACCTGCAAATGTGGTAATAAAGCTTGATATGGCATGGTGAGCTAGAATTTACTAATAAAAGTTCTAGAAAAGATGGGATTTGATGAAAAGGTGGTTGCTAAAATCTGGAGGTTGGTAGACAATAATTGGTATTCTGTACTCATCAATGGGCAAACTTATGGATTTTGTCATTCCACAAAAGGGTGAAGCAGGGATATCCTTTATCTCCAGCATTATCCATTTTATCAGCTGAGTTACTGTCTATATCTTTTAATTCTTTGTTTCATAATGTGGAATTTAAGGTTTTTGGCATGCCTAAATGATACAACCCAAATCGGCGTCAATATTTTTTGGCTTGTATTTCAAGGGCGACAACAAGGGACCCAAACCACAAAGAGATCAAGGCCATAGGAACATGGTTGTAGGGTCCATTTTGCACTTCAAGTAGAGCATTATCGTGCATTGATGATATCATGGAGTCAAGGGGATCATTGGAGGTCGTTGGGGAGTCGAAAGGAGCTCAACGACTCACTCAAGTAGGCTGCGCCCTCACCTGCACCCGCAGGTGAGTGACCTGTGCCCGCAGGTGCCTTCTGCGCCAGCAGGTGGTCACCTGCGTGGGCCTTGAGCCCAAAGTGGCCAGCTTGCCCATTTTGTTAATTGGGTCATTGTTTTGGCCCATAAAATGTAATAATAAGCCATAGACCATAAATACTAGATCTTCTTTCATTTTTCTTTAGTTTTTAGATGATATTCAAATGTGTGTGACTCCTTATGGAGCATTGTAGCTTGGAAAAGCTTTTGTTGACGTTTGCCTAGAAACGGGGTTGCGAGGGAGTTACAATTCCCTTAAGGTCTTCGTAAGAATAGGGTGCTTAGTGTAGGATTATTAAATTGGAGTTTTAGGGTTTAATATACCCTTTGGTTTCATTGATTTCCTCATTTTGTGTCTTATCATCTATCCTCTACATTCCACATTTTTTTATCTTTTTATCATTTCCTTGTGTTTTCGTTGTTATTTACGATCTCTTAGTTTGTATGGTATCATTTGGTCTCAGAGCCGATCTTGAATTCGTCCCCACAAATTCAATCTTGGGTGTGTTATCGAAATAAAAATCGAAAATCAAAAAAAAAAAATCTGCATTTTTGTTTTCCAGAAAATCCCAAAAATATTTTTTATGCTTTTGAGTTTTTCTTGAAGTTTCAACACTAGATTTGTTTCTCTAGTGTTAATTGAGTCGGAATCTTGAGATTTGGATTTGATTTGAGGGGATTTGAAGAAAACCCCCATTGTTGTTGTTGAAGGTTGAAGAAAAATAGAAAATGACTTTTTAGATCTTGTGATAGTGGTGTGGATTTGAAGGTTAAAGGTTGTTGGAAAGTATTCCCCACGTTGAAAGGAACATAAATCTGAAAGATCGGCGAATTCCGAATTCATTTAAATTGAGGCTCAAATTTTGGTGTTGTTGTTGTTCTTATTGTTCTTGAAGAACATTCATATCTTCAAAAGGAAAAATATACCAAAAAGGTGTTGTTTGATCTTGGCAAGAGCAATAATCCAAGAGAGAGAGTGAAAAGGGGTCCACAGAAAAGGAAAAATCAGAGTTTCCAGCGAAGCTGCCAGGGCCACCTGTGCCCAAACCTGCGTACGTAGGTGGGCACCTGCGGCCGCAGGTGACCAACGCAGGTCACCTGCCAAGTTTCTGTTTCCACCTGCGATCAACCACCTGTGAGGGCATGTCATCACCTGCGTCCACAGGTCACCCCAACGCACCTCACAGGTTCAAAATCCAATTTTGCTCAAGTTCCATTATCTTAGTTTCATTTCTTAATTCCTTATTTCATTTCTTGATTCCTAAACTAACTATCAACGGGTAATTTTCCTTACTTAGTTGGTTGATTAGTTCTTGAGTTCGTTCTTTCTTAGTGCATTTTCTTTTGAACTTTTCTAGTTTAGCTTTGTAGTTAACTTTTTGATTCAAGTACTTTTGTTTATAATTGAGTCATCCTTCTTTCTTTAAACAAGAATCTATTCTGGCCAAGAGTAGCAATCGACACCTTGTGTAGTACTGACGTATAGGCAATCTTCAACACTAGCCGCTCCAATTGTGAGGCAATCAGAGGTGTGAAAACACGAGTGATTGTGAGCTTTATGTTGCTAACGCTAACGTTGTTGTTGTCTTTGTTGAGTGTGTAAATTTCTAGGTACAATGACTTCGGAGAAAGAAACTCAAATTTTCATGAGTAGTGACACGTTGAAATCTATATGGGAAAAGATTGAGTGCATGAACCATACAATGGGAGCGATGAAAGGTCGTTTAAAATCCATGGTTGGTATCATGTCGAGCATGGTTTGTGAAATGGTAAACATTGAGGAGTCTTTTGATTCCATGGATTCTACTTCCCAAACCAACTCACAAGTATCACCAAGTGAACAAGTCCAAAGTTTCCTAACCCAAAAATGTAATTTGGTGATCTTGGAAGGAGATGATGAACCAAGTAGTTGCTTGAGAGACGTGGGCAAGGAACACTCAATTGAGGGACTTGTCAACACACATCCCTTTCTACCTACTAACCATGATGCTAGCATTTCACCTAGTATCACCCCTTCTCTTGTGCAGGTTCATGAACTTCCAAAGGAGGGTCCAAGGAGAGTTCCTTGCGATCATATGCTTGAAGACCTAATGGAGTTATTAGCTAAGCATTCCAACTCCGGGAAGAGTGAAGAGGACTTCCCAAAGGAGCAAATGAGCTCCCATATTGAACACCAAGGTGAAGACCATACTTTGTATGATCTACAAGGTAACAATGCTAACCCTTGCACTTCTCTAAATTTGAAATGTCTTGATGTGGCTAGTGGCCAAGTGAGTGTGATTGGTGGCTTGTCTAATATAGAGTCTTATGAGTCTTCCCTTTGTGATACTCTTGATAACAATATGATGCATGATGGTTAAGTTCTTGTTGTGAGTTTGCAAACACTAATTGATCCTTTAAATGACCGAATTGACTTTTGTGTCCACCTAGTGCTAGCACTTGTAACTTAAATGAGGTCCCATTGCCATGTGATAAGAGTATTCACACACTAGTTGACCCTTGTGAAAATCAATGTGAGTTTATGTTGGCATGGGAATTGCCTACAACTAGTGAAGTTGTGTGCATTGATCAACTTACTTATGAATCTATTCCACTACTTGAGGGTGTTTGTGATGTGATTAGTGAACCTCAAGTTAGTGATGATGTATATAATGTTGATCATTTGAATAGGAGTGACCCCTTGAGCATGTCTTTAAATGAAAATTCTATTACTTGCTTTGCTCATAGGGATGATCATGTGATTGAAACTTCTTTGAAATTTGATAATTGTCTTTTTGAGAGTGAACCTACATGTACCAATTCTACTCTTTGGATTGATCCTTCTCTCTTAAGTACAATTTTTTATTTGAGGATGATGAAATCACTTCTATTGAGTTACCTAGTGGCGTAGATCATATTATTGATATAGCTCATCTTGAGGGCTATATTCTATATAACAACCCACTATGGTGTGATAACATTCCACCTAAAGATGGAAATCTCTTCTTGGAAGATGAGAGTACTCTTAAAGGAGCGAAATGTGAAGAAATGAAAGGTGTTATTTGTTTTGAAAGTGCTTCTACCTCTTCTTTTTGTGCTTCCTTTATTGAGGATACTCATGGTGAAGATCTCGAATCTAATAATGAGTATCTGCATGGTAACACCTTAGTTGAAGTTGACTTGAGAGACACCTTTCTCTACCCTCTCCTTGCTTATAATACTATCAACTATAGTATAGAGGGTATGCCTATTTGTGAGGTTGACACCTTCAGAAAAAATGGGTATTGTCTTGACCCATGTTCTTGGATACTTCTCCCATTTGACCCCGGTGACCTCTTGGAATGTTGTGGTTGTCATACACCCACCTTGATGCTTGGTCAAGACGACAAACAAAGTTTGAATAAGGTTGTTGGTAGCCCTCCCTAGAAGGGAAATTCTCTCTTGGGGATTAACAATCCACTTGGTAGATTCAAGTTGTGCATGGGAGACATGGCCAACAAAGATGAGTGTTCTTTAAAGAAAGAAAGTAATGAAGTGGTCCAAGAGAATCCACCATTGTGTGTTTCCAGTCTTGACCAAAGTTGTATGACTTGTAGGTCAATGAGTGAGTCTTCTCTTGAAAACACTTTGGATAAATTCCATTCATGTGATACCTTTTGTTTATTTCCTGTTTGCTATTGATGACCCCTTACTCAAAGGTGGTATCATTCTTGGAAACCGTAGGGCGAATGTATCATTGCCTCCTTTGGGTATTATATATATACTTGCATCCTTATTTGACACACTTGTGCTTAAGTTGTGTGGACCCCAACTTGTGGATTCTAAGTTGAGTACTCTCTTATGGAAGAGTCCTTGGTTGTTAAGAACTTCTTGTCACCCCCGTAGGGTTGGACAATTTGAAGCGTTAAGTGGGACCCTTGGAAGTTGTTTAAAGAAGAGAGGTTCTATGTGCTTGAAATGTCTCTTTCTCTCTCTGTGTGTTCCTACTCATGAGCACACCTTGGATGAGATTAGCATCCTTAGCACCTTTGTTTATTACCTTTTTGCATACGATGTTATTCATTACCATGTTGAATCAACATCTTATGTAGGCTTTAACTACATAGAAAGGAAATGTGTTGTGTGCCTAAATGATTTGAGTCCATCCTTGAGCGTATTAGTTGCTAAATCTCTTGAGCCATATGGCATTCTTATAGATAGTAATACCCCGGATGAGATTTGTTTGCTTGAGTCCTTTCAATATTACCTCTTTGCTTATGATGGTGTCCATGCTAGTTATGGAATTGATTTACTTGGAGGTAGTATTTTCTTTGGGTGGTCCACTTGTTTGAGTAATGATGTAATGTGGGTCTCTCATATCTTTGACCCCGAAAAACTCTTATGGATTTTTGAACCATTGGTGGAACCCCCTTTAGTGTGGTTTCTTGGAGAGGTATTGAAATAATTGTGTCTTATGGCCCCTAAAATGAATGATATCTTACCTCCTTGGTTTGTTGATGCCATTATGACCTTTGTAGTTTCCTTATCTCTTAGCATTTTTCATAGTCGGTTCCTTTGTACCCTTTTCAATAAGCTTTCTGTGTTAAACCCAAAGTATCCTGGGTTATATGTTAAGTGTGAGCAACCGTGGCATGATGATAAGATTGATTTTGCTAACACTAACCCTTATTTCATGAGGAAATTATTGTTGTTTGTTTTCCCTATGATTTTGCAAGGTTTGGATTCGAGGTCGAATCCTTTTCAAGAAGGGGAGGATGATACAAGCCAAATCAGTGTCAATATTTTTTGGCTTGTATTTCAAGGGCGACAACAAGGGACCCAAACCACAAAGAGCTCAAGGCCACAGGGACGTGGTTGGAGGGTCCATTTTGCACTTCAAGTAGAGCATTATCGCGTATTGATGATAGCTTGGAGTCAAGGGGATCATTGGAGGTTGTTGGGGAGTTAAAAGGAGCTCAAAAACTCACTGGAGTGGGATGCACCCTCACCTACGCCTGTAGGTGAGTGACCTGCACCGGTAGGTGCCTCCTGCGCCCACCACCTGCGTGGGCCTTGAGCCCAAAGCGGCCAGCTTGCCCATTTTGTTAATTGGGCCATTGTTTTGGCCCATAAAATGTAATAATAAGCCATAGACCCTAAATACTAGATCTTCTTTCATTTTTCATTTGTTTTTAGATGATATTCAAATGCGTGTGACTCCTTATGGAGCATTGTAGCTTGGAAAAGTTTTTGTTGATTTTTTCCTAGAAACGGGGTTGCGAGGGAGTTACAATTCCCTCAAGGTCTTCGTAAGAATAGGGTGCTTAGTGTAGGATTATTCAATTGGGGCTTTAGGGTTTAATATACCCTTTGGTTTCATTGATTTCCTCATTTTCTGTCTTATCATCTATCTTTACATCTATCCTTTACATTCCGCATTTTTATATCTTTAAATCGTTTCCTTGTGTTTTCGTTGTTATTTACGATCTCGTAGTTTGTACGGTATCACTAAATGGAGTTATAATATTAATCATTTAGCATATGCTGATGATACTATTGTCTTTGTATCTGTTGATAAGAAATCATTGAAATTGTTGTGAATATTCTTAGAGAAATATGAAGCACAATCTGGCCAAATGATAAACAAGGATGAAAGTGCTTTTCTTGTATACCATAAGGCTGCACATATTCATATTAGGGAGGTGGAGGAATGTACAGGTCTTACTAGAGGTAAATTCCCTCTCATGTATCTAGGATGTCCTATTGGTCATGCTAAAAAGAAGAAAGTTCACTTGTAACAGTAGATGAAAAAAGTTCATAATAAGCTTCAAGCCTGGAAGGTGAAGATTTTATCTTTTGGAGGAAAGGTTGTCTTAATTAATAGTGTGTTGAATAACATTCCCATATATCTATTGTCTGCTATTAATCCTCCTGAATGTGTGTTATATGACTTACAGATAATCTTTGCAAGATTCTTATAGAACTTTAAGGAAGAAGGTAGAAGTAAACATTGGGTTACATGGTCAGATATCTGCCTTCCTAAAGAAAGAGGACTGGGGTTTAGAGCATTATTTGATGTCTCTAGGGCATTATTTGCTAAGATTTGGTGGATTTTCAGAACAAAAAAATCTTTGTGGACTAATTATATATGGAAATATTGCAAGAAAGTGGGACCCAAATGGTAGAATGGAAATGTGGTTCATTGACCTTGAAATATATGCTTGAAGACAAGGACAAATTTGATCCATATATATGGTGGGAACCTAATTATGGTCATTCTAATGTTTGGTATGACAATTGGACTCAATTGGGGGCGCTTTACTATGTGCTACCAATGAACTTAAATTTTGATTACCAAATGGAAGAAGTAAGTCAACTTTTTTCAAATGGTAATTGGAATGTGAAGGTAATGCAGCAAGTGTTTACTAAAGATATTTGTAGCCATATTATGAAGAATGTAAACTGTAATGAGGAACTAGGAGAGTGGGACAAGCCTTGGTGGATACTGACTAGTTCAGGGAAGTTTACAATTGGTTCAGCCTGGGAAAGTTTGAGACAAAAAGGTCATCATTAGCAGGTTTTTAATCAAATATGGGAAAAAAGTGCCATTTAAGGTCTCTTTTTTTCATTTGGAGACTATGGAAGAAAAGATAACCTATCGGGGAAATTCTTGTTAGAAACAGGATCACTGATAATGTAATATATTGATGTTGTGGAGATGAATGCAGGAAATAGTAGAACATCTGTTTATGAATTATAATAATGCTAATAGCATGTGGCAGGTTTTTGCTATTGTTGCAGGGGTTGATGGACCATTCCTTCAGGTTAAGGATATTGTATACAAATGGTGGGAAGCTGGATGTGCACCAAAACTTAAGCCTTTATTTAGAGCTCTACCTATGTTTATATTGTGGAAGATATGGAAGAGGAGAAACATGATAAAATATGGAGGAAGGATGTCTCAAACTACTATGAAACTAGAGATTAATAGGAATATAATATGCATAGCCAGGTGTTTATACCCTTGGTTAATTAATATTCCTTCATACTGGCCTGATTTGGTGAAGTTTTTAGAAGACTATACCCCTAGAATTGGTAGCCAGATTGTGTATTGGAAGCTACCTAATATGGGTGCGTTTAAATGCAATACTGATGGGGCCTCTAAGGGTAATCCTGGGCCTAGCTCTGGAGCTTTTTGTGTAAGGAATGATATGGGGAATTTGCTCTATGCTAAAGTTAGAATGTTAGATGACAACTCTAATCTAAAGACTGAAGAACTAGCATTGAAGATGGAATTAGAGCACTGTATTAATCAGAATTACCTTCCTTTAATATTAGAGGCTGATTCTTTGGCTCTTATAAAGATTTTAGATGCCTATTGGGAGGTTCCCTGTAGTGTTTCTATGGAGATTAAGAAGATTAAAACCCTACTGATGGAAGTGGATGCTAGGGTGGAGCATGTGTACAGAGAGGGCAACAAATTGGCACACTTTATAGCTAACCAAGTTTTTTTTTACAGGTACAGAATGAATAACATATTTATCAATGCAGGAGTTACCAAGTGAAGCAAAAGCAATTCTAAGCATGGACAAGCAACAAATATCAAACCTTAGAATCAAAAAATTCCAAAATAGAAATTTTGATAATATGGGGAGGTAATCTCATAGAACAAAGTAAAATCAGTCAATCAAGATGAGAAAAGAAAGATACACAAGCAAAAACACGGATCTACAATGCCAAAATACAAGATTTCATGTACAACGAGGCTTCAAGAAAAGGGATTCAAGACTACTGGAACTAGTAACAACAAACAACACAATTGGGTGGCATAAAAGGAAGTTGATATCAGTAGCTACACTAAAAATAAGAGACTGAAGGCAGACAATATCAATGGAAAATATCATAAGAATAATGCAAGGGTGAAATAATTGGGAAATGCTACATACCTGATAAGATTAAAGATGGAGCCCTTATTTTGCTCTCTTTAGACAGTGGTGTTAGCTCCTGTTTGAGCTCAATCTATCAAAGATATAAAATTTGGGTGAAGTTAACAATCGAAATTAGGTTTTCTGGATTCTAAAGGAACAACAATAGCACTTATATTCATTGTTTGAGTTCAGATCGGTGAATAAATGAGTCGAAGAAGTCTTCAGTTGGGTTGATTTTATGGCATTAATGAGACTTGTAAATGCCTTTTGTAGAAATACCCAAAACTCAGCTATTTTTTATCGATCATTGAAGTTTTTTACAATCTGAGATGAGTTGTGTCTTCATCTTCTTTGGGTTACTCAGATCAGTTCTTGAGCTGATGAAGAGGATCGATCATTTTAGAGCAGCTGAAGAGTTTCCATTGCACTTTTCTATTTTCTTTGATGCTTCTAGATAACTGATTTTTTCTTTCCTTTTCTCTTTGTTTATTTTCATTTTCGGACTTGGGCTTTGGCTGATTTAGCCCTCAGCCTTTTTTAGTATTTTGGTTTTAATAAATTGTCCATTGGCCAGCTTTTGCTAAAAAAATCATATGCTCATAAAATGTATATATTTCTATCTATCTGAAGGTAAAGTATAAATCTTTAGTCAAAAGCATCTTTTCAAGAACTATGATCAAGAACAACTCTTCTATGAGTCTATATCAATTCTTTGAACTTCATGATAACTAAATCTTTTCTCAAAATATGTTGTGAAATAAAATTCAAGGGAATTTCATGAGAAGTATATCTATAATTAAAAAGAACAATAATGTGAACCTTCTAAATTCATAAACTCTTTCAAAAATGTACTAGAATATCAATAGGTGAAAGAGATTTCAACTTTCATATATCACTATAGCTTTTCAAGGTTGAGTATCAATAAAATCAACCCAAATTATAAAATAAGAGAAATTATGGATATGGGTTTAAAAACCCTAGCTTTAAACTTCTGATCAATATACTTTGAAATTGATGGCGTGAGGATGGAAGGAATTCCTCATTGAATTATTACATACCTATAGATGACAAGACCAAGAACTTTGATGGAAGACTTCTAAGACTTTAGTTTCTTATGCCTTGATTGAATCTTTCTTGAAAATCCCATGATTAGGGTGTAGGATTTTTGTTAGAAATCCATAATTAAAGGGTTGGATTGTGAGAATTAAGATAACTTACATGAAAGGAACTTACCTTGATAATGGAGGGTGAGGAGGGGAGAAAAAATCTGACTTAGGGCTTGAAAAATTACAGAAAATTGAAAGGACTTTGGAAAAATGACTTAAATTAATCAGACCCAAGTGCTACAAAGTATGACTTGCACTTCCCAAAGTGCTTTTCGAACTTAGCCCGCACTCTAGGTCTAGTGAATAGGGCATACAGACATAGGAAGTGCACCAGAAGTGTGGCTAGAACTTTTTAAAGTGTTTGTCGCACTTGCCCCACACTTGTTCGGGCAGAAACTCAGTAAAAAATTCAAGGACCATATCTTTTTTTTTTACCTCAAATTTACGAATGGTCAAGTGAGTTTCAAACTAGAACCATTCTTCTAAGTCTTGGTTAACTTGTAGAGGTCTAGATACACCCATAGGATGGTTCAAATTCAAACTCAAAGGTACAAGGTGTTACACGGATGAAGCCATGACTTGTGATCTCAATCCATGGGATCATACGTGGAACCATATCCAAAAATTTGACATTTTTACTCAAGTTCCTACAAGAAGGTTCACAAGCCCTGAAACAAAGTCTACGGTCTATGGAACCCTTTTGTTATTTAGATACATATATTGTGCAAATTTTTACCAGGAAACCACTAATAACAGAACAGTTTGTGGAAGCCATTCTATGATCCGTGAATTCCAGTTGTAGTTACATTTGAGAATCTTAGAAAAATCTTAGAGGCATATACATATCAATCCACGACTCATGAAAGTGATCTATGGTCCTGGAACAACTAGTGGAATGAAATCTTGAAACTTTCAGTAACATTTTAAAAAGGGTATTTTTGACTTTTCCTTATCCAATACACTATCCCATAATATTCTAACCTCCAGAGGTATAAATATCAGATCCTTAATTCAATTCTCTTTTTATTCTCTCCAATCAAGTTAAGAGCAAGTTCTTTGAGCAATCAAGCATCTAGGGTTCTGTTCAAGTAAAGTCGAGTCAAGTCTTTTCTTATCGAAGTCATTGCCTTTAACAAGTACGAAAGAATTTAGTGATAGATTTATTTCCTCCTCACAACCAAGTATTTGAAGTTATATTGAATTATGTTCGAAGATAGGATTTTATGTCCAAATCACTAAAGTTGATTTCTTCATATGATTAACCTGCTTTTCATGAAAGGGTTTCTCTGATCTAAGGAATATTCTGCAAATTCTTGTATTTATGTTTTGATATTCATGATTTTAAGAATGTTTTATGAACTTTGAACCTTGTGTGAAAAAGATATATGTTTTAGATACAAAATTTCAGCACATGATTTATGACACGAGATTGAGCTTAGGCTCACAACAGTATAGTTTTACAAATATGTTAAGCACAGACTAAAACTATAATTTAGTTATGTTACATGCATGATACAAGCACTAGTATGTTTTGGGAGAATTATTTAGCACCTAGGAGGTATGCATTCAGATAAAATATACCCAATAACTATATCCCCACCATATGTTTTAGCCCCAAAGGCTCAGTTTGGATCTACATGTTCATGGTCATATATTATGGCAAGTTGGGACAATTCTTCTAGTGTGGGTAATATACTGGGCTTCGTGAGCTCACATGGTGTTTGTTGGTTATAAGTAACTCCCAACATGTGTAAACTTTATGATATTACTATCTATGCATTCATGAAATAATTTGTATGCAAACTTTAGTTATCATGAATTTTCTCATACTTTCACCTGGTTGAGATATTTTAAATGATTTTCCCATGACTCATGATGTAGATTCAGGTACTAGAGCTTAAAGTTGTTACTAGACATTCAGTAGCACATGACATTCAGCAAATTTGTGAGCTCTACTATTATCCATGAGGTGCAGAGTTGATTATATCTTTATTTTTAGTTTGGTTTAGACTTTTGTTATAGTAAAGGCTCCGGGGCCTTGTCCAAGTTAATTCTTATGTTTAGTAGTAGAGGCTTCTCTAGACAAACAGTTATGTAGTAATTGATAGTCTTTCATTTATTTACAATTATGTCTAAATAAAGTCTGTCTTTTTTAAAATTAGCCTATTATCAGTGTTTATGTTTCCACTTTAGTTTCATTATTTATTTCAGTCTATAGACATGTTACACCAAGGGTACTATTGTACCACTAGTAAGCAATTAGTTATGGCTCGCAGTTTGGGGGTAGACTAGGGTTGTGAGAAACTTGGTATCAGAGCATTAGGTTCTAATGTCCTAGGGTATTTGTGAAGCCTTGTTTGGTACAATCCTAATTATGGTTGTGAAGATAGCCACATTTATAATTGAGAGGATGAAGTCCATTTAGGAATATTTCCCTTTGTTCATGATCTAGTTCATTCGATAGAGTTTAACTCTATGTATCTCTTATAACTCATGCTTTATGAGTTTTGTGGATCATGCCTCTAAAGATAACCACCAGTCAAAAGGCCTCTACTGATATAATGGCCCAGCCTACAAGTGATATTGTCTGCTCTGGCCTAGACCTGCACAACTTTAAAATGTGTCACTACAGTGTAAGGCATGTTTACTTATCTATCCAATATCTCTCTTGTGTTTTATCGATGTGAGACTTATTATCCTAAGCTTGGGTGTCACATATAACCCCTCTTAAAGACACAACATCCTCATTGAGGTTTGCCTCACCATATGAAATTTGCCTAGATTCAGGACTGAGGTTTACCCTGCCTTACTGGGATTTTCCTAAACTTAGTTTGAACTCTAGACCACATTGATAAGACTGACACATGAGTGGCTCTGATACCATTTGTAATGGCCTAGCCAACTAGTGATATTATCCGCTCTAGGCTTAGACATGCATGTCTTTAAAATGCATCACAAGGGAGTAAAACATGTTTACTTATATACCCAACATCTCTCCTATGTTTTGCTGATGTGGGACTTCTTATCCTAAGCTGGGGTGTCACAACTAATTTTAGAGTCAAATCCATTCTGGTACCTCCACTTCATACTATGCAGATGTAACATCCCAAAATTTTCCCATGCTAAAACCTAGAATTAGATTACAAAACTAGTTGAAAACTAAGTTCCCAGTCACCATGACTCAAAAACACAACTCGTGGAATCAGAGTATATATCGTGAAGTATAACAAATTTCTTTCAGAAACCACGAGCCCAAACCATGAACCATTGAATCAGAGTATGGATCGTACTATAAAACCCTGGTTTTAGATCCAGAAATAATCCAAAATGTCCCAGGACTCACAAGTCCAAACCACGATCTATGTTTGATAGTACGAATCAATTATGACTTGTGAGGTCCATTTTCCAAACAAAAATTTTGAAACGGTTTCTTAAGGGTATTTTCATACTTTCCCTATCTTTTAACCCCTAAACTACGTCATTTTAGTATTTTTAGCGGAGGTCAAAGAGTCACCAGTCGATTATTTCCCTTGTTCCCTCTCCTAACATTTAGAGAAAAACCAAAAGAGCGATTGAAGTTCTTCAAGCCTATGCCTAGGGTTCTCCTTCAAGTTCCAAAATTCTAAGATCTTGCCCAAGAATTCTTTAGTCCAGGCATGTGGAATTTCAATGGGGGATTCCTTTTAATCTCACGCCCAAAGCTTTTAGTCTTTTAGTAAACTCCATGATTTCACGAATTATTGTTAAAACCCAATTATGTTAAATTATGATGTCCTTACTTCCTATAAATCATTGTGATGTTATGGTTATGATTTTTAGTAAATATGTATGTTTTTAATAGTCCCAAATCAGTTATTTGCTTTATGAATAATTATGCATAATTTGAAAAGTTTTAGCCTAGTTCAGAATATCTTGGCATGTTATGAACACATGAGCCAGAAACTCAGTAAATTTAGCATGACTAGTTTAGTATATCATAATATCAATACAAATAGTAATCAAACTAGTTCATGCTTTATTTTCATATGTCAGCTATTACTTATGAGAAGCTAGTGTATATATATATATGTATGTTTTGGGAGAACTATTTAGCACCGAGCGGACACAAATCCTAGATTTATAACCCAAGTCCCAAAGCTATATTGCCACCATAGGTTAGGGTCCTAACAAGTAGAGAGTGTCACCTCAAGCCTAAATGGGCTTAGTTAGTGGATTCACACCAGCTAGGTTCTATACCTTTGGTCAGGTATAGGGCACTCTCCCAACTGGGGTTGTACTTTGGACTCCATATTTGCTCACATGATTTATGTCTATTATGAGAACCTCCATAGAAATAGTTTTAACATGACTTTTGTACTTGACCCACAACTTCAGTTAAATTGAGTTATTTCATGACTTATAGTTACATCTCATGTTTACATTCTATGATCTACTTTAGGGTTATTTTACCAGATGATACTTTTTTTAGATAAATTGTTTAACTCAGCATGACTTCAGTTTTTAGAATGGTTCTATTCATTATTTATAGTTTGCATATCTCAAATGCTCATTATATTCAAAGTACTAACAACATACCTTTCTTTGCGCTATATCCTATTATGATATAGGATTTGGTGCCCAGACTCAACTGTGAAATTAACTCGCTCCAGTGACAGTTCAACTTTGCTTGTGGTGAGTCCTCATCATTTGGGGATGATTCTTTGAGTTCATGTTTATTTTGAATGCTATTTCAGTTTTAATTATTTAGATTTAGTTGGGGGCTTGTCCCAACAACTAGCCAGTTTACTTAGAGGCTTCCAGATAGAGTTAGACATCAGTTTATTTTTTAGTTTAGAACCTCTTTTTAGATATATCATTTTATGTTCAGATATTTTAGAACTTATTTAGTCATTCAGCTATTAATTAGCTTTTGTACAGATATTTTAGTATATGTTCTAGTGTCATGCTAGTACCATGGGTTAGCTTGAGGCCACTTATGATCCTATGTATCATGTCACTTCCAAGGTGTAGACTCGGGTCATCACAGCAGACCAGGAACGGAGCCTATTCCTCCAGTCAGAATGTTAACATCGAGACTCCATCTGCTCCATCTATCACACAGAGGGATTATCGTTCATTTTCTACTCAACCATCTCCTGTTGATCCTAATGCCGAGTTCAAGAATGCCATTTAGATATTGACTCGATTAGTGGCCACTCAGGACAACTGTCCAACCCCATCCAGCTCCATTTCTTAAGATACTTTTAAGATCTGTGAGTTTTTTAGAATGAACCCTCCAGAGTTCAAAAGGTCAAAGTTTGGTGAGGATCCCCAGAATTTTATTGATGAGATTCATAAGATTCTTCAAGTTATGCATGCTTCAGATTTGGAAAAGGTTGAGTTTGTCTTCTATCATCTTATTGATGTTGCGGGCATATAGTTTAAGCAGTAGGAATACATCTAAGGAGAATATGTTATACCTAAAATGTGTAATGAGTTTGAAGAAGCATTCTTGGGCGTTCCTTTCCCCGAGGGTTGAGAGAGGCAAAGGCTTGGGAGTTTATCAATTTAGAGCAGGTTTCTATGAGTGTGAAGGAGTACAATCTTAATTTCAACCTAGTTATCTAGCTATGCTCTAGATATGATGTCGGACATGAAGAATAGGATATCCGTGTCAGTGTCAGGACTTTCCAGGCTTTTAGGAAATGTTGATTGGAGACATGGACATAGCCAGACTTATGATTTATGTACTGCAAGTTAAGAAGGAAAGTTGAGAGAAAAAGAAGAGCATCAAAGTAAGAGCGCCAAGATGGCCAACTATGAGGCAAGTCAGTAGAGGCTCGGGAGTGGGAATTGGTCATCCTTTTGTAACAGGTCATTTGGATCAGCCCAATCTTTAGCTAATGCACTAGCTACCAAGTTCAGGAATGATCAAAAGTTAAGAACATTAGGTTCTCAGTCTCTAGGTGGCATTGCAAAGGGACCTTTATACACTTATTGCAACAATTGTGGGAGGCAACATCTGGGTAAGTGTCTATATGAAAAGGATATATGCTTTGGATACGGTCAGTTAGTTCATACATTGAGAGATTTCTCCTTGGCTAGGTAAGGTAATGGGGGTAATAGAGCTCAGAACACTTCATCAGCTCCAACAGCTCGTGTTACTCATAAAGGAAATACTTTAGGTTGAGATAGTGTTCAGAACTATTTTAATGCTTTATCCAATTGTCAAGATTAGGAGAGTTCCCTGAATGTCATTACTAGTCTATTGAAATCTTTCTCCCTCAATGTTTATACTTTGTTAGATCCTAGAGCTACTTTGTCTTTTATGACCCCATACATTGCTATAAAGCTCAGAATTAGTCCAGAGTAGCATCTAAAGCCTTTCTCTATTTCCACTCCAGTTGGAGAGTCTGTCTTAGCTAGACGAATCTATAGAAATTGTACCATGTCAATTCTTCATAAAGGCACCATAGCTGACCTAGTAGAGTTAGGCATGGTAGATTTCAATTTCATATTAGTCATGGAATGGTTATATTCATATTATGCTTTAGTTGATTGTAGAACCCAAATTTTGAAATTCTTGTTTCCTAATGAGCCTGTCTTAGAGTGAAAAGGTAATCCAGTCTTTCATAGGGGTTGTTTTTATCTCCTATCTTATGGCCAGAAAGATGATATCCTAGGATTATATCTACTATCTAGTTTAGGTTAAAGATTTTAGTACTAAAACTCCATTTCTACTGTCAGTCCCCATAATAATTAAGTTTCCAAAAGTCTTTCCCAATGACATTCTTGGGGTTCCTCCTAATAGGGAGATAGAATTTAGATACAACTTCTTCTTGATATGGAATAGATCCTTATTCCTCTATATAGAATGTCTCCCCCTAAGTTGAAAGAGTTAAAAAGGCAGTTAAAAGATCATCTAGATAAGGAATTCATCATACCTAGTATTTCTCTGTGTGGTGCCCTACTTCTTTTTGTGTGTAAGAAAGATGGTTCCCTTAAATTGTATATCGATTATGCTAATTGAACAGGGTCACCATTAAGAACAAGTATCCCAATTTCTAGAATTGATGACATCTTCAACCAACTTCAGGGTGCTATTTGTTTTTCTAAGATTGATCTTAAATACAGTTACCATCAGCTGAAGTTTATGGAGCATGAAATTCTGAAGACAACTTTCCCTACTCAGTATGGACATTATAAGTTCTTTTTCATGTCTTTTGGACTAACCAATGCTCTTGCATCCTTTATGGATCTCATGAATAAAGTGTTCAAGTCGTACCTTGACATGTTTGTGATTGTGTTCATAGATGATATTCTGGTCTACTTTGGTAGTAAGGAGAAGCATATTGATTTCCTTAGAATTATTCTTCAGACTCTCAATGAAAGATAGTTGTATGCAAAGTTTTCTAAATGTGAGTTTTGGTTGAAGTCCATTGCTTTTCTTGGGTATGTTGTTTCTAGTAAGGGTATTTTGGTTGACTTTTAAAAGATTGAGGCAATTAAGAATTAGGCTAGACCTACATCCTCATCAAACAATAAGAGTTTTTTAGGTTTAGCTAGTTATGGTTCGTAGAGGACTTTTTATCTATTACTGCTCCATTGAAAAAGTTGACTTAGAAAAGGCAAAATTTTAGTAGTCCAATTTACTTGCCAAAGGGTACAAATGGTTTTGTTGTTTATTGTGAAGACTCTAGAGTTGGCCTTGGTTGTGTATTGATGTAGAATTGTATGATTATTACTTATGCTTCTAGACATCTTAGGACCCATGAGAAGAATTACCCTATCCATGACCTCAAGTTAGAATTTGTTGTGTTTGCTTTGAAAATTTGGCATCATCACCTTTATGGTGTACATGTTGATGGTTTCACAGATCGTGAGAACCTGCAGTATGTTTTCAGTCAAGAAGAGTTGATACTCCAGCAGAGAAGATTGCTAAAGTTTCTCAAGGATTATGATATGAGTGAGTTATACCATCTGGATAAGGCAAATTTTTTTGTTGATAGTAAGAAAGAGCTTACAAAGGATGTTCATAGAATCACACATTTGGGAGTTTGCCTTATGGATTTTGATGATGGTGGTGTACTAGTACAAAATGGTTTCGAGTCCTGATTAGTGATTGAATTAAAAGATACGAAAGATCAATATCCCATACTACTCAAGTTGAAAGAAGCAGTTCTTAAGCAAAAGGTATTGATTTTCTCCCAAGGGGAGATGATGTTCTTCGGTATTGAGATAGGTTATGTGTACCAGATATTGATGACATGAGAGAGTGGATTATGACCAAGGTGCATAGTTCTAGATACTTCATTCATCCAGGATCCACAAATATGTACCTTGATTTAAGAGAACATTATTGGTGGAACACTATTGTAACACCCCGTACCTTTTTCGAACCTAGTTGACTACCGTAACATTCATGTAAATATTGAAACATGAGATATTTGATGAATTATACATTAATTTGTTGGGCATTAATGAGTCTTGTGCCATTGGGCCCAAATGAGGCCCAAAAATCATAAGAAAGACATGGCCTAAAAAAGGAAATTTGACCCATTCTTTCATTGCTCTTTCATTGACCAAGTAAACACATAAAATGTGGGGATAAGGATAACTATAAAGGGACTATATAAGTCAAGAAAATCAGATTTTTTATTCATCAAAGCACACATGCCCTTTTCTAACATTTTCCAAACTTTTCTCTCTATACACAAACCCTAAGCCCTCATCTCTTTTGGGACAAAATCACTCTTTGGTAAGTATTTTTCTCATGGTTTAGTATATTATATATTTAATATGGTGTATAAATCATGTTGGTTATGTTGGCAAAGTGTTGGACAGTGTACTATGTGTAAAACTGTCTATTTTTGCAATCGGAAAAAGGTTTTGCCTTGTAAACTTGAAAATGGACTTGTGGTCTTGAAAGAAGTGAACTTGATGGATTAAATATTGACATGTGAGATGTGATTATAGTATTAACTTGTTTTATTCTTTTACATAATGTTTGGAATTGTTATTGCAAAATTGTGCATGGATTTGGTGGTGTATTGAAGGAATAGTGTGGTTTTGGTGATGTTCATGTGCGTTGTGAAAACATGGCTGATTTTTGGCATACAAGATGATCTAAAATATGTCAAGGGAAGTTTAGTTGTGATCATGGACCATTTATTGCATAAAAAGACCCCAAAAAAGACCCATTTTGGCCAAAACGGGCATCCGCCCTCGCAGACGAAGGCACCTGCGGGCGCAGATACCAACGCAAGTACCTTTGGCTACTGCCAAAGGTCACCTTCGGGTGCCTCATCCACCTGCGGGTTCAGGTGGCTTCGCAGGTCATCCCAGAAGTTCGTTTAGGTTGTTTTCGTATCTCTTTGACCCCCCCCCCCCCCCAAAGCCCCTATACCCTTCATGGATGTAATTATCAACTTATGGTACCTTTTGAATGAATTTAAAGGAGTATACCAGAGGTATTTTGAATGGTATAAATCATGGATTATTGTTCATGTGTTATTGTGAATGCTATCAAGTGACTTAACGGAGAAAAGGTGACGTAGTGTTAATGAGGAAGTGTAAAGGATAAACTTAGTGTGAAATGTTATTGGTTTATGATGTATTGGTCAATGTATGGTATGTTATGGTATTTTTGGTATGTTAATGAAGTGGATTATATTGTGAAGGACGAAATGATGCTATATAGCAGTCACGTAACTCATTGTGACACTTATACATTTGTAAGGTAGTTGATTGTTAACGCCCGTTATGTACTTGTATTGTAGAGTGAAATGTAAGGAAGGAGCTGGACTATTGTGTTCATATATAGGCTTGTGTATTCATACTTGGAAGTGAAGGTATGTAAGGTTACTCTTTTTGTATCCTTCTGCAGCAGACATTGTTCACATTATCATAGTAGTTGTTCCATTCCGAAATATTCTAAGGTATCTCATTCAGGTTTGATATATATGGTTATCCACATATTTCCTATTCATTGACAGATTGTCATTCATATGTCTCTTATCCATGGACTGAAGTTCCTAAGCTCTCATAATGTTGTAACTACTAAAAGAAACTGTTTCAAGGAAAGTGACGATGTAAGGAGAATCTATTCATTCTTAAATCACATATCTCTCATTCATTAGTCATTGTTGTTCATGTGTTACATAATTATGGACATGGTTCCAAAGTCTCAATAATGTTATGTTCCACGTTTTAATAATGTTTTAACCACTAAGTATCAATCTCATGAAGTGAAGGAGTGAAGTAATGCATATATGTGTGCTTCCAATAATGTCATGATCCTCAATGTATCAATCTTTCACAAGCGAATGTATCAATCTCTCAAAAGTAAGAAAAGAAGTAATGCATATTGTTGGTTGTAAGAGTACGGGTGGTAGCTCTAGAGGCATAAGCCTAGCTCGAGACGATCCCGAGATTATTGGATCAGGGGATAGTCCTAGAGGCATAAGCCTAGCTCAGGCCGATCATGACGGGTGGTAGATCTAGAGGTAATAACCTAGCTTGAGCCGAACCTGATATGTTGGTTTATAGGTGGAAGCTCTAGAGGTAATAACCTAGCTCGAGCCGAGCCTGATATATTGATTCATGGGTGGTAGCTCTAGAGGCATAAGCCTAGCTCGAGCCGATCCCAACATAATGTTATGTTATGTTAAGACCCACTGATTAGTTGGGGCCCGGGTACGATATAGCACAGGTGATGATGAATGAACACAGAAGCAGAGAAAGTAATGAACGTAAAGTACATTAGTTCCAAAGATACAGAACGATGGGTTATTCGTAATGAATGTAAGGTACATGGTACCACATATGTAGAACAGTGATTTATCCATATTGATTACTTACTTATATTGGATTAGATTGAAGTCTTTGTGTATCATACAGTTTCTTATAGCCTTACATACTCGGTACATTCTTCGTACTGACCCCCTTTGGGGGATTTACCTTACTTCCTGCAGGCACAGGTGTTAGTAGACCTCCACAGTAGAGTGCGGATCATTTTTGCAGATTTTTGGTGAGCTCCAGTTGGTTCGGGGCTTTTCGAGTCATAGTGTACATTGCTGTTGGTATTATAAATGTTGTGTAAAGTGGGGACTTGTGCCGACTGTAGGTTGGTTATGTACATGCATTGGTTAGAGGCTTTGTAGACGTATGTGGGAAAAATAATGTAAGAGATGTATGTCCATTTCGATTTGATGGCCCTAACGGCCAAGTTTCATATATATAGCATATGTAGCCATGACTTCCGCTATTTGTATTTTATAAGTTACATGTGAAAGAATGCTATTCACACAGAGACATGCATATGAGTGTACATGAGTAAGGGGTTAAAGACAACCTATCTTATGAAGAGATTTTGGTTTAGATTTTGGATCATCAGGTTTGTATATTGAGAACCAAAGAGGGTGCATTAGTTAAATTCTTATGGAAAAATCAGGCTGTTGAGAGAGCTACGTGGGAAGTTGAAGAAGATATGAAAGCTATATACTATCATTTTTCACTCCTTCTAGCGGGAGGCATTTAAGGTAGAAACATTATTCTTATAGTGATTCTTAAAACTCTTATTTTATATCGTGATGGCTTATGTATTCATTTTTATGCTCATGCTCATGTACTCTATAGTTGGGTCCCAAGACTTTGTATAATTTAGTTAAGTTCAGCTTATGATAGTTCTTTTTGTTCCTTGATTCTAACTTTAGTGTTTATTTGAGGATGAATTATCCGAATGGGGAGATATTATAACACCTTAGAACTTGAATCCATGTTTATTCAGTACTTAGCTCAGTCTAAATCAAAATCATATATTTTTAGGCTTCCACAAGCAGAACCATAGTCATTATTCAAGATCATGACTTGTGCTTCCAACCATGAAACTAGTTCCATGAAATACACGATTTCAGGTTCCTACGAAATGAACCACAACTTAAGATCTCAGTCCATGGATCATAGAATCAGACTTGGAACCATATCCAAAAAGTTGACATTTTTACTCACGTTCCCACGAAAAAGTTCATGGGTCATGAAATAGAGTTCATGGTCTGTGAAACCCTTTCATGATTCAAATATAGAGATTGCGCAAATTTTCTCCATGAAAACACTAATGGAAAAATGGTTTATGAAATCCAATACATTGCCCGTGAAGTCTAGTCGTGGTTACATTCCAGAATCATAGCAAAATATTCCAGGTATCTAGGGGTCAAACCATGACTTGTGGAAGTGATCCATGGTTCATGGAACAAAATCTTGAATTTTTCAACAATATTTTAAAAAGGGTATTTTCAACTTTTCCTTACCCTATTCCCTATCCTACGACATTCTGACCACCAAAAGGTATAAAGATCAAATCCTTAAGTCAATTTTACTTTTATTTTCTCAAATCAAGTCTCGAGCAAGTTTTTTGAGCAATCAAGCATTTAGGGTTCTATTCAAGGCAAGTTTAAGTCAAGTCTTTTCTTGTCGAAGTTATTATCTTCACCGGGTACACAAGAATTCAGTGACGGATTCCTTTCATCCTCATGCCCAAGTATTTGGACGTTATACTGAGTTATGTTTAAAGTTAGGGTTTTTATTCCCAAATCATTGAAGTTGATTTCTTTATATGAATAACCTGATTTTCATGAAAGGTTTTCTATGATCTTATAAATATTATACAAATTCCTATATTTATATTTTAAAATTCATGATTTTAATAATGTTGCATGAACTATGAACCCTATATGGAAAAGATATATGTTTTAGTTACAAAATTTCAGCACATAATTCATGACATGAGATTGAGCTTAGGCTCACAGCAGTAAAGTTTTACAGACATATTTAACAAAAACCTCAACTCTAATTTAGCTATGTTACATGACATGATACGAGCACTAGTATGTTTTGGGAGGATTATTTAGCACCGAATGGGTGTGCATGCAGATAACACATGCCCTATAGCTACATTGGTATTGTAGGTTTTAGACCAAAGGGCTCAGATTTTATCCACATGTTTATGGTCATATATTCTAGCAAGTTGGGACAGTTCTTCCAATATGGGCAAGACATTGGGCGTCATGAGCTCATATGGTATTTATCGGTTATAAGTAACTCCCCATAGGTATAATCTTTATGATATTACTATCTATGAATTCATGAAATAATTTTTATACAGACTTTAGTTATCATGATTTTCCACAAACTTTCACCTGGTTGAGATATTTTAAATGATTTTCCCATGACTCATGTTTCAATTCAAGCTCATATTTAATCCACTCTCAATATGTTTTCATGATTAGCTTTTCAGATTTATGATATGTATAGATTGTATAACTTGTGTACCAATACATTCTATTGTAATGACAGCATTATGCACTACATTTTCTAAGGATGTAGATTCAGGTACTAGAACTTAAGGTTGCTGCTAGACATTTAGTATCACCTGACATTCAACGGATTGGTGAGCTCTCCTATCATCCAGGAGGCATTGAGTTGATTATAACTTTGTTCTTAGTTTGGTTTAGACTTTTGTTTTGGTAAAGGCTACGAGGCCTTATCCTAGTTTACTCTTATGTTTAGTAGTAGAGGCTTCACTAGAAAAATAGTTATGTAGTAGTTGACAATCTTTTATTTATTTTCAGTTATGTCTTAATAAAGACTATAGCTTTTAGAATTAGCCCATTATCGTTGTTTATATTTTTACTTCAGTTTCTTTATTTATATTACTCTATAGACATGTTATACCAAGGATCCTATTGGACCACCTGTGAGCAGCTAGTTATGGCTCGCAGTTGGGGTAGACTCGAGTCATACAGAGTATTAGGTTCAAGTGTCCTAAGGTATTTGTGAAGTCGTTCCTAGTAGAGTCCTAATTTTGGTTGTGAAGCGTGCCACATTTATAATTAGGAGGCTACAGGTCATTTAGGAATATTTCCATTCATTCATGATCTAGTTCGTGCAATAGAGTTTAACTCTATGTATCTCTTCAAACTCGTACTTTATAAATATTGCAAATCATACCTCAAAGAGAACCGCCATTCAAAGGGCCACTACTCAGCCCACTAATGATATTTCTACTCTAGGCCTAGACCCGCATTGCTTGAAAGTTTCTTTCTTCATATGATGAACCTGATTTTCATGAAAGGGTTTCTATTATCTTATGAATATTATGCAAATTTTTGTATTTATGTTTTTCAATTCAATTTTTTAAGAATGTTTTACAAACTAAGAACCCTATGTGGAAAAGATATATGTTTTAGATACAAAATTTAAGCACATGATTCATAACATGATATTGAGCTTAGGCTCACAATAGTACAGTTTTACAAACATGTTGAGCACAAACTTAAACTATGATTCAACTATGTTGCATGACATGCTACAAGCATTAGTATGTTTTAGGAGTATTATTTAGTATCGAATGGGTATATGTTCAGATAACACATACCACATAAATATGTGCCACCATAGGTTTTAGCCTAAGTGACTCAGTTTGAATCCGCATGTTCATGGTCCTATATTCTGCAGGTTGGGATAGCTCTTCCAGTGTGGGTAAGACGTTGGGTATCATAAGCTTATATAGTGTTTGTTGGTTATAAGAAACTCTCCACATGTGTAAAATTTATGATATTATTATTTATGTATTCATGAAGTACTTTTTATACAGACTTTAGTTATCATGATTTTCCTCAGACTTCAACTGGTTGAGATATTTTAAATTATTTCCCCATGACTCATGTTTCAATTAAAGCTCATATTTTAGCCTATCTCAATATGTTTTCATGATCAGATTTTCAAATTTATGATATGTATATATATATATATGTATAACTTTGTATTGACTGTATTTTGCACTATATCTTCTCATGATGTAGATTCAAATACTTGAGCTTAAGTTTACTACTAGACATTCGGTATCACCTAACATTCAGTAGATTGGTGAGCTCTCCTATCATCCAGGAGGCGTAGAGTTGATAATAGCTTTATTATTAGTTTGGTTTAGACATTTGATTCAGTATAGGTTATTAGGCCTTCTCCTAATTGACTCTTATATTTAGTAGTAAAGACTTCACTAGACAAACAGTTATATAGTAGTTGAGAATCTTTCATTAATATCCAGTTATGTCATAATAAAGACTGTCTCATTTAGAATTAGCCCATTATTCTTATCTATGTTTCTGCTTAAGTTTTGTTATTTATATTGCTCTACAGACATGCTATCCAAGAGTCCTATCAACCACTAGTGAGCAGCTAGTTAGGGCTTGAGTCTTGGGAGTAGACTCAAGTCATGATAGAGTTGAAGTGGAAACTTGTAGAAAAGCTAATGGTACCAATAGTAAAGATTCATACGTTATCATTAGAGAGTGAATAATAAGAAAAAAAAGAAAAAATATGTGTGTTTTATTTCTCTTTACTAATAGTGTTGTGTATGTTCTTAAAGAATATGGGGAAATAGAATAAAGTATATGGGCAAGAAGAGTAGAAGAAAGAGTTAGTTGATTAAGGATGAATCCAAAATAAAGAAAATTATTATATATTAAAGTGCTTAGGAAAGATAGTCATTATTAGTGGATAGAATAGTTCCTACCAGTGAAAGACTTACTTGATCTTAGATTTTTTGTTCTTATATAAGTGGAGTAGTACACTAAGGTCAAGCTTATGATTCATCGTATGTTACATGAGAAATTCTTTGTGAGAGTGAGCAAAATTCTGTTCTTATACCCATCTATATGATATTGTGAGTGAATATGGGTACTCTCTTGTGGCGAAGACACATGGTTGAGTAAAGATAGGTGAAGTGTTTGATTTTTTCGTAAAGTGAGCCATGATTGTTTGCTAATATTGTAGAGTCGCTTCTTGAGCCTGGGTAGTCTTGGAGTAGTTGCTTATGACTTTTGAATTAATGAGGCATATATGCTAAAACTTGTTATCCATCGTAGTCATTGTAGACTTAGCTTAAGTATTCTTGTATTTAAGTGGGTGTTGATGTGAGGCTAAAATTCGTACATGTTTACTATCATTTTACTCACATTTTACTTGTTTTAGTATGGTGTTAAGACCACTTTATATGAAATTCCACTTATGTAGCTTGCCTTGATGTGTAGGACGAACAACAATAGATTTTCCATGAATTTGGAGCATATTAGAGTATAAAATAAGCTTTGAAGTCTGAGTAGGAGTCGAGGAAGATGATTTGGAGCATGTCCAAAGATGGTAGATCAAGGTTGGAGCTTAATGGGAGAACACGATATGAAAAGGACCAAAATACACTACAAAGACGCCCTAGGCACGCCCCAGTATGCAACACCAGTGCAAAAAAAAAGCCCCCCACGCGCCCAGGCAAAGGGGTTATTTAAACGGCTTACAGCCCTGCCCTAGTGTAATAACCCTCTAGGTTATTTCCTTAATTTTCATGCATTTCCCTATTTCAACCTTTCTATAGTTTCTACAAGCTATTTGTGACTTGTCAGGTTTAGTGGTTCGGTTTCTGAGAAGTTTGGTTAGGTTTTAAACTAATTTCCATCTTTTAGAGATTTTGAAGTAAAAGAGTTTGACTAAAGTCAAAATTTCTAGTACACGGGCTTAGATGGAAATTCTGACAAATTCGTTACCTCCGAAATGTGGATTTCGGGCTAAGGGAACCTTTGGTTTGGGTACCGAGGCTTTTAGACTCATTTTGGTGCGTGGTTGAGATTTTAGTGAAATTTTTAAAAAGTGTTGATTTTAGTAAACATTTCATTGAAATGGCCTTCATTGGCCAATTAATTGATTTCATTGAGTCTAAAATGTGGTCTCTGACAAGGTAGCATGTCACGCCCCGAATCCCATCGGGACGGATTGGCACTCGTAGCCAACAAGGCCCGAGAGAACCAAGCTTTGCTTCTAGTCAATCATATGCATGCCATAAGAAACCCATGATCATGTAAGAGCTTTAAATATCAACAACGCAGTACTTGGAACATGTGATATATGTATACATATGCAAAACTTGGCCGTTGAGGCCATCAAGTCAAAACGTCATGTACCATCTTACATCCATACACCCACATACGTCTACAAAAGCCTCTAACAGATGCATTGACCAAAATGAACTAAAAGTCGGGACAAGTCCCCGCTTTATACAACATGTACAACACCAAAACATATGTACAACTGTGACTCGGAGAAGCCCCGAACTAACTGGAGCTCACTAATGATCCGCAACAACTGGCAACCTACTGTGGAGGCCTACTAGTACCTGCGCCTGCAGCAAGTAAGGTAAATTCCCCAAAAGGGTCAGTACGAAGAATGTACTGAGTATGTAAGGCAATAACCAACTGTAACATATATATGAACATCAATGGAAACCAATGTAATAGAGTATTAAATATGGATAAACCGTCAATCTGTGTTGGAATCATGTACTTTACTTTTATTACTTTCTTTCCATCTTTGCTTCAATGTTCATTCATCTTTACCTGTGATCTGTGATACCCGGGCTCCGACTGAACAGTGGGTTTTAACATAACATGATGTTATGTTGGGATCGGCTCGAGCTAGGCTTATGCCTCCAGAGCTACCACCCATGAATCAATATATATATATCGGGATCAGCTCGAGCTAGGTTATTACCTCTAGAGCTGTGACCCATAAACCAACATATCAGGTTCGGCTCGAGCTAGGTCATTGCCTCTAGAGCTACCCCCTGTCAGGATCGGTCCGAGCTAGGCTTATGCCTCTAGGACTGCCCCCTGATCCAACAATCTCGGGATTGGCTTGAGCTAGGCATTTTGCCCCCAAAGCTACCACCCATTCTAGATCATTAACCACATATGCATTACTTCATTCATTACTTTGAGATTGATATAACGATAGTCATACTTTACTTTGAAGCTTTGGATCATTAGCCAATGAGTAAGAGACATGTAAACATTTTTGGAAACATCACCTTATTGGAAACATAACATTATTGTAACCATTGGAAAATAATCAAAGAATAAGAGACATGTACATAATCACTATTGGAACTTTGGAACACAACCTTATTGGGATCTTGGAACATTATCAATGAATATGAGACATGTGATTCACAATTGAGCAATGAGTAGGAAACATGTGATAATAACCATTGGTAATCGAGAATAGGATACCTTAGCACATTTCGAAATAGGTCAATATGAATTCTATATGCCGCAGAAAGATACGGACAAAGTAACCTTACATACCTTTACTCCCAAGTACGAATACACAAGCCTATGTATGAACACAATAGTCCAGCTTCTTCTTTACGTCTTACTCTACAATACAAGTACATATCGTAGCTTACATTAGCAACTAGTTACTATACAGGCATACAAGATGACAACGAACTATATGACTGCTGTATAATGTCATGTCACCCCTTACAATACAATCCAATGCATTATTATATCAGCAACACCATAACATTACACACATTGACCAAGAGATCATACATCGATAGCATTTCACACCACCCTTACCCTTTAACACTTTTCACTTTATCATTCCATCACAATTACCCCATCATAACAATATATGAACAACCATACATACTTAATACAGTCCAACATACCTCCATACGACACTTTAAAGTCATTAAAATGACATCACAAGTTGATAATTACATCCAAAAAGGGTATAGGGGCCTTCGGGGACCAAGACGATACGAAAACATTCAAAACCAAACCTGGGGCTGACCTGTGTTGCCACCTGTGCCCTCAGGTGGATGAGGTGCACTCGTAGGTGGCTGGTGGCAGATTCCACTGGAACCTGCATTGGCATTGGCATCTGCGCCCGCAGGTGCCCTCGTCTGCGGGGGCGGATGCCCGTTTTGGTCCAAAATGGTTTCTTTTGGGTATTTTAATGCAATGAATGGTCCATGATCATAAACAAACTTATTTTGACATATTTTTGATCATCTTGAACCCCAAAAATCATCCATGGTCTCACAACACACATAAAAACACCCAAAACTACACTTTACGGTCAATACGTCACCAAATCCATAACCAATTTCACATCAACAATTCCAAACGTTATACACAAGTATAAAACAAAGTAAGACTATAATCACATCTCACATGTCAATATTTACTCCACCAAGTTCACTTCCTTCAAGACCACAAGTACATATTCAAGTTTACAAGACAAAACCATCCTCCGATTTAGCAAACATGTAACATTTCACACATTGTGAACTTCTCAATATTCCACCAACATAACCAACATAATATACACCATATCTAATGCATAAAATATATTAAACCATCATAATAAACACTTACCAATCCTTGTACAAAGATGATCTTGGCCAAAGGAATGACTTAGGGTTCTTGAGAGACAAAAAGATAATACTTGGTAAAGTCTAGAAAAACATGAGAGCTTAAATGAAATAAAATCTGATTTTCTCTCTTTATATAAATGGGTCAAAATCCCATGTTGGGCCATGTCTTCCTTATGATTTTGGGCTTCATTTAAGGCCCAATTGTACAAGACTTATTAATGCCCACAATTTAATACATAATTCACCAAATCTCTCATGTTTCCATTTTTCCATAAATGTTACGGTAGTCAGCTAGACTCAGAAACGTACGGGGTGTTACATAACATATATAATTTGCGTTCACGCAACTTCGAATGAATCTCGGAGGTCCATTTGAGACTTGGTATTTTTGGCCAAGCTACTGATGCAGAAGATGTCTGGTGTAGCAGATCTTGTGGAGATTGGCTCATACCAGCCCAATTTTATGGTGGAAAGGCCCTTCTGTGGAGGTTGCTGATGTCAGTGCCTTCCACTTCTGTGAAACTTCCTCCAATTCAGCGAAGCCCCTTTTGTAGAGCTTTGTCCACTTTTGTAGAGGATGCACTGATGTACCATGATTTTATGGTACTTTTGACACTTGAAACATGAAAATGTCCAGGTTCTTGAGTACATTTTAGTAGATATGATATGCATTTGTGTGTTTTACAGGAAAACTAGTCTCAAAAGCTAAAAATTGGAAAACAAACAGAAAATGTCTAAATGCTGACTCATGGAAGTAGAGAACGAATCATAGGTTAAAGTATGACACGTACTCAGAATAGTACTAATGATCGAGATGGTGTAATTTTTATATTAATACCACGACTCGTCCAACAACTCATGACTTGATAGTACAAGTCGTACCCTGGCCCATTGATGGAAGTTCAGAAGAAGTGAAATCAAGTCCCAACAATATGAGCCTCACTATGACTCCCATGACCTTTGATATTGATAGTACGAGTCTATAGTATATACTCGTAGGATGGATTCAAAAGGAGTGAAAATTGGACTCAGGGATCACGAGTCAATGCATGAATCATAAGTCAAGACTATGAGTCATACACTGACTCACGAAAAATTGAAGAAGTTGGCATATTTTTAAGGACTATGGATTGTACCTTATTGAACACAATTTTTCGTGATCCCAACCTATGACTTGTGGTATGCTAACGGACATACAACGCTAGTTTGTTTAGGATAAATTTTTTTTTGTTTATAAATACTTTCTTTAGGTTTTTTATTTACAGTTTACACACCCTAAGTATATTGTTACTTTTTGTGTTGCTTGAGAACCTAACCCTCTTTGGTTTTTGAGCCATAACATTCATTTATTCTTGGTTATTGATTGTGTCTACTAATTCAAGATTCCAGATTTCATCTATTCAATTCGTAAGCTCATAGTTATGTTTTCTACCATGAATTTTGATTGTGTTCTTGCAAATATGAGTATCTAAATCCCATAATTAGGGTTATGGGAACCATGATGAATTAACGAAGTAGGTTAAAGTACTTAGTGATTCTTGAATGGTGTTCATGCATGTATTTTTCTTGTCTTTGTATTGAATGCTTTTTAATGCTTGATCAAAGAGGTATAGAATATAAAAAGAGATTAACAATAGATATTTGATGCTACTAACCCTCATATAATTGCTTGAGCCTTAATCGGGAAAGCTAATCCAATATTAAGGGTAAGGGTCCATATACAAACACTCATAGACCTAACCAATGATTGAGTGATATTCATCTAATTAAAGTCAAAATACATGTAGGTGAACCTAACTTACCAATTTTGCATGTTAAGCACAGGTATAGATCACTAGTACACTATGCTTACTGATGTAAGTTCAAAAAGTACTTATTGTATGGAAGAATTTTAACTTGACATCAAGAACTTGGAGTGTTTCAAGAGAGTATGGAACCAAAGAACCAATACAAGAAAAGATTAATATTATCTTTTAGGGTCTTTTACTTCATATATAATGTCAATGTAACTAAGGGCATTTATGTCTTTTTATTTTTTAGGTAAACCCTAGTACTATAAATAGATTAGGATGGAGACTTTTTGGGGATAGAAAATATTTTTAGGTTGAACACTCTTAGTGAGTTTGTGGTTTTATCCATTTGTATCTACATTGGATCTCTCTTGAATATCTCTTAGTGAGATTATTTATGTATGAGTTCAATTCTCCTCTTCCTTGATTTCAATCATGTAATTGTTTGTTCATATCAGGGTATCTGTTGGTTTCTAATTTACTTCATTATGGAATTAATTCTTTCTTTATTCTTTATTTCCCCTTTATTTCTTGATTATCTTTTGATTCTCTTTATCTTGTATCTCATTCTACAACAATTGGTACCAGAGCAAGACTAAAGAGTTATTGCCACGATTCTTAATCCTTATATTTACTATTTCTAAAAATTCAAAAAATATTGCAAAACAAAGTTAAGAAATATTCCATGTATTCGTTCTTGTTCGAGTCACTATTTTGGTTTTTTTTCACACGTTTGTGTCGCTAGTTGCTACTGTTACAAATCAGGAAACAAACTTTGACAAGGTTTTTACTGGTTCAAAATTATTACAAATTGATCTAGGAAATTTGCAAATTCAAAAGTAGTAGTATGTGTTCTTGGTGTTCTAGGTGTGTTTAAATTAGTTTTGAAATTATTTCATCGTGAACACCTTATATCACACTTGGATTTATTGTTTGAACTCGAGCTGAAACATAAACAGATTCAGTTGATTGAACACATTTCTGGGGGTGTGGGGTAGTTGCCATCGGCAGATTGAAAACCTTTTTGGGTTGAAATTACTTCTTCTTTTGGTTGAATTGAAAACAGTGACGGAGATAGCTAAAGCTACTATTGATGTTTCTTTGTAGAAGCTCAAGATCGGATCTGAGAAAAGTTCTTGCTCGAAATTAACTTGAAAGCTTATTCTTCGATGGAAATCGTGAGTAACTATTGAAGTTAAAGCTGAGTAAAGTGAATAAAGGAGACAAAAACTTTATTGGAAGCCATTGTTGGAGCTTTAAAGCTTGATTTCAACAATTCGGGTTGCCGCAAATGGTCTCCGTGTTGGGTGGGTAATATATCAAAAGAACCAAAATGTTGAGAGGAGTTCATATTAAAATTTAGGGCAATTTGGAGAAGGTTTTGGGTGGTCTTTCATCGAATATGAAGTAGCAGTTATATGAAGATGAAGATGGTCTGTAAGTTTCCAGATCTTGCAAAAATAACCATTGTTTGAGGAAACAACCAGATTTCTGCAATTTGAAGTTGTTGTGAACTGAAAAAAATTTGTTTTAGCTATTATATTTTTAAATTTGAAGAGAATGTTCTTGAACTATGAAAGAAAATTATTGTTGGGTTATTAGCGTTTGATGTTGCAGCTGGGAATTTCAAAGAAAAAGAAAGGAGAGTTCAAATGTGATTCAATCACTTGGAGCTTTCCCCTGTATTACACTCGCTCCATTGCTGATTTGAGTGGAAATTGATATGATGCATTGGCTTTGAAGCTAAACGTGTTGAATACTAGTTGATGAAGCATCAAATTGCTTTAGTGTTTCCTATCCTTTTCCTTTCCTTTGAAATCCTCTACTAGTTGAACATTAGTATTATTTCATACTAGTGTATCCTAGTTTATTATCCATATTTCATTTCGTGCCAATTTATTTTGTGCTTTTCTCTTTTAGTTTCTTTGTATGTTTATTTCATTCCTAGTTCGTTAATGTGTTTTGTCCCTCTTTGTTAGTGTTGTAAACACTATTTTGAACCAATACTTGAAAGCTTACTTCAGGCTTATTTGAGATTATAGAACCATGAAGAAACTAAGGGATACCCTTGAGTGATAAAAGGCTTGAGTGGTGAGATCATTTGAGTGTGTTCCTAAAGCTTACGATCTTTGAATGTATACACGAGTGGAAAGAAAATTGAGAGCAATAATTTTAAGTGATACACGTGAGGGAGTGACTTATGAGATCCATTATTTTACTAACCACTTTTCTTGTTTTAAGTATGTATTACAGTTCATAAGTTCTTAGTGCAAGGTCAGTGAATGAAGCTATGGTTAGAAAATATGTGCCTCCTGCTTTGGTGCATAAAATTCTTTCTACTGCTATTAGATATCAAGCAAGGCTTCCTGATCAACCTTTGTGGAAGCCTACATCTAGTGGTTTATTCACTTGTGCATCTGTATGGGATCTGGTAAGAAAGAAGAAGAATACTACTCTTAGTAATACACAACTATGGGGAAAATATATTCCTTTTAAAGCATCTTTCCTAGTATGGAGAGCCCTTAGAAATAAACTGCCAACTAATGATAAGATCACTACTTTTGGTCACAAGCCTGCAACTTGTAGTTGATGTAATACACCTGGAGCACACACTAATGATCACATTTTTGTAGCTAGTAGTACTGCCAATTATATTTGGCAATTTTTCTACACTAGTTTGGGGATTAGTCATACAACTATACCTCTGCCCAATCTGCTGATGAAATGGTAGTGTGTGAAGCCTATGAATGAAGTGTATAAATTGATACTATAGGATCTCCCTATTTTCTTGTGCTGGAACTTATGGAAGAATAGATGCTCTAGCAAATATGGAGGCAAAAAGTCTAGAAGTGTTAAATTCAAATTTGCAATTATGAAGGATATCTATATGCTGATGTCTACTGCATTTCCATATATTGGTTGGTCTCTAGAATGGAGAGAGTTGGTTCAACAAATGGAGAAATATCAACATGAGATGCAAGTCATACAAGTCTATTGGAACAAACCAGTTGATACACTGGTTAAACTAAATACAGATGGTAGTGCCTTGAACAATTTAGGAAGTATGGGGGGGGAGTAATTCTTAGAGATCCTGAGGGCAACCTAATCTTTACATTTGCAGCCCCTTGGGGGATTAGAACAAATAATAAGGCAGAGTTGCAGGCAGCCATTATTGGTATCAACTGGTACATACAACATGGATATAATAGGGTGATTTTGGAGGTTGATTCTGAGTTAGTAGTTAAATGGATGACCACTGACATGCATCCTCCCTAGAGTATTCATAATTACATTGTGAAGCTATAAGAGATAGTACTTTCCCTTGAATCTTTCCATTATCAACACATATATAGGGAAGCCAATTTTACAGCAGATGCTCTTTCTAAGAACAACCACCAGATTACTCATTTACAATAATTTTTCTCTACCCAACACCTGTCTGAAGATGCTAAAGGATACTTTAGATTGAATAGGTTGGGAATGGCAAGTTTCAGAAGAAGGAAAAGGAGAAGGACGTTCAAGGAGTTACAATAGAGGTTTGGATGAAAATGGAGAAAGGAGAATTTCATCTTATAATTCTACTTTTGATAGAAGTTATTGTGAAGGTTTTCATGATTATTATAGTGGTGCTTTTACAAGCAAAAAAAGAGCATGATCCTAATAGAAGTTTGACTAAATTTAAAGTCATTGTGGAGGGATATGATAGTGGTTGCACATCTGATTACACTTTATGTATAGATAAATTATGTTATACTAACTTCATTGATCCTTTTTTGATTGAGTGGTTGGATATACCTTGTAATAAAAAAGTTCACCATATAAATTTAGTGGAAGGTTGGTTGACAAAGAGGTGAATATTGTTGTTTACCATGGAAGCTATCAAGGGAGAATTTGGTGTGATGTCTACCCTTTTTTTATGACCCAATTTCTTAGGTCAAGATGGCACCTACTCTAACCCACCAGTAGGTAAGCTAAACCATATATATATAAAGCATACTATACAAGAGAGGGAAGAGGACAAAATGAATTTTCCCACAACCTAGTAAGGTCAGTACAAGACACAATATGTCAAAAAGAGAGTACTAGACAATGTCAAATATAAATCACAGTCTCAAAATATGCAAAATAAAACTATCAAGATAGTAGAAGGAGGAGGATCAACTCCGGACTCTAGAAGCTCACCCAATCTCTGATCAGCAACACAACTCAAGGATATTATTAATAGTAGTGACTCGTACTCGAATCTGGATTAATATAAGTACCAAAAACATGGATATTCAGTGGGCATCATAGGCCAACTGAGCTAAACTATAGTAAAAGTATAAATAAAGTGCAAGGATGTAAACTAAAGACAGTAATAAAGGGCAAAAACAGGAATAATAGGTTATGCTAGACAAATGCGATATATAGAGAATAAATAACTCGAAAACGGAAATAAAAGCCTAGATATAGCCTAACTGGACCCCCATAAGCCCAGAAGGCACACATAAGAAGAAATAAAACCCGATCGAGCCCCCATAAGCACGATGGGTACAAGCAAGAGTAATACTATAGTAAAGATAATATATAACAATAAAGGAGGTGAAATAAGCCCCAAAAGAGCGATATGCATACCATATGCTCCCTTTTTCCGGCCATAACCACAAATCTTACTGGTCCCTACCGGATACTCAACCCCAGATCAATAGTAATAAGGATAATAAATGATAGACTTGAACAAAAACTAGTAAATAATAGCAATATAATATATGCCGTACTTGCACCGAAATTGAACGATAATAATAGTATAGCAAATGCCGAACTCCAATCGAAACTAAATAAATGAGCAATAAATAGTGATCTCCTAGTTTTATAGTCCATCTAATGTCCTTTAAACCATAAATTCCAATATTTGGCGATCAAATACTCTAAGTGAAAATAGACTTCAATTATTAAGTCAGAAATGACGCGGTTCAAGGTCAAGAACTACCCTACCTGGTGAAACAAAGTTAGGTAAGCTTATTATAGTGTCAAAGTCAACCCAAACCTAGGTAATAGACAAAGGACCCAACTATATGATCATTAGGTTTAGAGGAGGCACTATTCTTAGCATCCTATCTTGAAAAGGGGCGATGGGGCCCATTACCAGTCCTGAAAACCCAACCTAAGGCAAGAACCTAACCGAACCTAGGCTAAGAATTCTCAATCCCGACCCAAGGAACTAAGTGAGTCAAGTCTAGTCCTAAAGGATAATTATAGACTAATATAAGGGAAAAGTGGCCAAATTCTACCCAAAAAGAGGCTTAATCGGTTACTAATAAAATCAATGAATGCTCAAACGATATTTGGGCCATAATACCCACCCACAACTAGCACAACATCATACTAATACCATAATAAAGCAAAGTCTGGGAGAAAGTTAAGACTAGCCACGAGGCTTTTCCCTTTTGAGAAGCCTCCAACTGCTGCCACACTATCATAACAATGTTCTACACATCAAGGTGAGAATATCATTACCTATATTGTAAAAAATTTCTCCGGGTCAGAAATCGAGCTTAAAATCCCCTGTGGGGCCCACTTACAGAATCATAAAATTAAAACTATCACAGCGTCCCTCTCAGCTTAAGGATAATTTTCCCCAAAATTGGGCATGATCTGAGCTCAAAATATCCCCAAAGTAGTCCCAACATCAACGAGAAAGACACGAGTAAATCAGAGAATTAAATGGAGAATTGACCAAAAAGTTACGAGATAAAAGGGAAGAAACAATCACTCCACTATTTCCAACTCAATCCCAGCTCCAATCCAAGGTTATCCACTATTTTTGATCTCCCACAAGTAAAAATAGAGGTTTTATACTTAGAGTTGTAGGCTAAAATAAAGCAGAAACATATATATAAAACACCAGCGATTGTCGCTTAAGCGGTCATCGCTTAACCACCAAGAGGGCCACATTAGTGAACCCTGCCAAGATGGATAGCCTCCACTTAAGTGGCTACTTGGAAGCTAAATCGGTTATTGCTTAAGTGGTCCTCAGCCACTAAAGCGGCTACACCAGCAACTTGGCACCAGCCAAATTTTTTAAGTCACAACGAACTCAGACCAGGTGCTTAGGATTCGTTCAGAACCCCGTGCAAGCAAAAGAACTATGCTACTCTACCAAATTCAGAATTTCAAACTCAACAGAACCATCAAAATTCCCATTCGAGGTTGTTTCGACAAAAAGTGGGCCCCAACCCAAGGTTCTATTTTTACCAAAATCCATCCAATAGCCTAAAATGAGTTTGAAAGCCTCGGGACCCAAACCAAGGATACCCTAGCCTAAAATCAATATTCTGGGGCTAACAAAATAGTCAGAATCAGCAACCGGGGCAATTTCCCTATTTTTTGGCCTAAGACCATTTCATAACTTCAAAGCTCCAAAATAGAGAAATGCCTCTAAAAACCAAACGAACTGCCTGGTAACTGAACTGTTAGTCCCAGCAAGTCATAAATTACTTGGGTAGCTATAGGAAATATCTAATTATAGAAAAAGCATGAAAACACAAAAAATGACCTGGAGGGTCATTACAACTTCCACTACTAAAAGGACTTTCGTCCGTGGAAGTAAAAAGTTAAGAAGTACCTGAAGGCTCGAATAGGTAAGGATACTGTGTTTGCATATCATTCTCGATCTCCCAGAGCCTCCTCGACTTGACATTGTCTCCACTAAACCTTAACCACATGAATACCTCTGGAGCGTAACCGTCTGACATTTGTGGCCAGAATAAAAATTGGCTCCTCTGCAAAGGTCAACCTCTCATCCAACTGAACCATGTCCCACCGAAGCATGGGTGAATCATCCAAAATATAGTGCCAAAGCATCAATACATAAAAGACTGGGTGAATGGATGAAAAGGCTTGAGGCTAGGCTAACTCATATGCTATCTCTCCAACTGTCTGAAGGATCTCAAATGGCTTGATATACTTGGGCTGAGCTTGCCCCTCTTTACAAACCTCATCACGCCCTTCATGGGTGACACAAAGGAAACCACGGTCACCAACTCCAAATATCAAGGCATAAAACCAACGAACAACATAACTCTTCTGCCTGCTCTGAGCTGCCATTAGGCTATCCAGAATCACCCAAACTCTATCCAATAACTCCCGAAGTAAGTCAATACCTGGTGGATTAGCCTCTAAAGTCTTGAACCAACCCATTAGAGATCGACAATGCCTACCATACAACACCTCGAGTGGTTCCATCTAAATAGTCGAATGGTAGCTATTTTTATAAGCAAACTCTGCTAAGGCTAAAAACTGCTCCTACTGACCCCTAAAGTAAAAGACACATGTTTGGAGCATATCCTCCAAAACCTGAATGGTTCATTCCGACTGTCTGTCAGTCTGGGGATGAAAAGTGATACTAAGATCAACCTGGGTACCCAACTCCTCTTAAAATTCCCTCCAAAAGTTGAAGGTGAACTGAGAGCTTTTATCTAAAATAATAGACATGGGCTTCTTGTGAAGGGAAACCACTTCTCAAACATATATTCGGGCCAACCTCTCGGCACTGAAGAAATTCTGAATAGAAATGAAATAAGAAGACTTGGTCAATCGATCTACGATGACACAAATGTATCAAAACCATGAGAAGTACGGGGAAAACCACCTATAAAGTCTATAGTGATCCTACTTCCACTCAGGAATGGGTAGCCTCTGAAGCAATCCACCGGGTCTCAAATACTAGGCCTTCACCTGCTGACAACATAGACACTGAGCCACAAAGTTTGGTAAATCTGTTCTCATACCCCTTCACTAGTAATACTACCTCAAATATCGATACATCTTAGTTATCCCAGGGCAAATAGAATATCTGGAGTTATGAGCCTTCTGAAGAATCAACTGAATCAAACCTTCTGCCCTCGGAACAAAATGCGACCGTCGAATCTCAAAATACCCTCAGAAACTAAGGTATCCCTCCTGGACTCACCCCTCAACACCTGATCTTGAATGTCATGCAACCCATCATCCTCAAACTGACGACCCCAAATCTTCTCTAATAAGGAAGACCTAGCCTCAACTCTAGCAAGAATCCTCTCGTGGTTAGAAATATCAATTCGAATCATCATATTGGCTAAGGACTGGATGTCCAAGGCTAATGGTCACTCTAAACTTTAAAGAAAGACCAAACTCCCTATACTCACCGGCTTACGGCTTAAGGCATCTGCTACTACATTTGCCTAGCTCGGATGGTATAGAATAGAGAGATCATAGTATTTTAGCAACTCAATCCACCTACGCTGTCTCGAATTAAGTTCCTTTTGAGTCATAATTTACTGAAGACTACGATAGTTAGTGAATGTCTCACAGTGAACACCATACAAGTAATGCCTCTAAATCATAAGCACAAAAACTATCATCTCCAACTCTAAGTCATGAGTGTGGTAGTTGCACTCATGCACCTTAAGCTATCTTAAATCATATGTTATAACTCGATCCCGTTGCATTAGAACACACCCTAAACCAACACCAAAATCATCACAATGTACCGTAAACCCCCCGCCCTCAACTAGAAGAGTCAGAATAGGAGCTAAAGTGAGCAAGTCCTTGAGATTTAGAAAGCTTACCTCACAGCCATTGGACCACTGAAATTAAACCTCCTTCCTAGCCAATCTAGTCATAGGTGCTATAGTAGTGGAAAATCTCTCGACAAAGTGCCTGTAGTAGCCAGCCAACCCGATAAAACTATGAACTTTGGTCAGAGATATCGGTATAGCCCAATCACGAATGGCCTCAATCTTCGATGGGTCTACCATAATCCCATCCTTTGACACCACGGCCATAAGAATACTACAGACTCAAGCCAGAACTCACACTTTGAGAATTTGGCATAAAACCAATGATCTCTCAAAGTGTGGAGCACAGTCCTCAAATATTGCTCGCGCTCCTTCCTACTCCTCAAATAGACAAGGATGTCATCAATAAAAAAGATCACAAAAGAGTCCAAATAAGGCCTGAATATGCAATTTATCAAGTCCATGAATGCTACTGGGGTATTGGCCAACCCAAAAGACATCACTAAAAGCTAATAATGGCCGTAGTGAGTTCTGAAAGCTGTCTTAGGAATTTCCTCTGCCTGAATCTTCAATTGATGGTATCCATATCTCAAGTCAATCTTAAAAAACACTGGCACACACTGAAGCTGGTCAAATAGCTCATCGATACAAGGCATAGGATACTTATTCTTCACTGGCTTCTTATTCAGTAGCTTGTAGTCGATACACATACACATAGAACCATCCTTCTTCTTCACAAATATAATTGGAACACCTAAGGTAATACACTGAATAAACCCCTTATCTAGAAGATCCTGAAGCTGAATTTAGCTCCTTTAGCTCGGTAGGAGCCATGCAGTAAGGTGCCATAGAAATAGGTCAGGTGCTCGGCTCAAGGTCAATAGCTAACTCTATATCACGTTCAGGAAGAAGGTCAGGTAGGTCGGTAGGAAATACATCAAAAAACTCATAGACTATAGGAATAGAGTCAAGCAAAGAATTCTCAATGCTGCCATCATGAATATATGCCAAATAAGCCAAGCACCCCTCAATAATAGTCTCCTATCCCGAATATTAAAAATAATCCCCTTCGGCGTGTGACTATAAGAAACCTTCCACACAACTGGGGGTATGACAGGCATGGTTAAGGTAACGGTCTTGGCAACGCATTCCAAGACCACATGATAGGGGGATAACCAGCACATGCCCAAAATCACATCGAAATCAACTATGTCTAGCACTATAACGCCAGTCGAGTGTCAGACTCCCAAATAGTCACAATACATAATCTATACTCGATCCACTACTAAAGAATCACCTATGAGAGTAGCTACTCGTAAAGGCATAGATAATGGCTCTTAAGACAACCCCAACCGTGGTGCATAATAAGAAGACACATAAGAATACGTGGAGCCTAGATTAAATAAAGTAGAAGATGGTTGATGGTAGACCAAGATTGTACCTGTAATAACATCATCAAATGTCTCAGTCTTCGGCCTACCAAAAATAATATTTAAATGACCCATTCACCTCCAGACTAGGTGTATACCTGACCACCTGACCTACCTGCCTGAGGAACTCCTCTAGAACCCTAGGGACTACCCCTGTGACCTTGTACACCACCCCTACCTGGAGGAAGCATAGATCTAATTGATACAACACTCTATGTAATAGGCTCAATCATCCCTCGTTGGGGACACTCTCTGGCAAAATGGACCATAATACCATAATTATAGTATGCCTTGGGTACTCCACTCTGTCGAGAAGGTAAATCTAATCCAGAATGGCCACCTAAACTTGAAGACCCTGTCATAACACCCCTCAAAGACTGACCACTACTCTGCCTGTTGAAGTTACTCTAACCAGGTTGACCCCTATCTAAAATCTATAGCATTGCCTAAACAAGCCTACTAGACTAACCCTGATATGGATACGGTTGATGTTAGGGGTACCTATCCTAAAAACCTCTACCTCTGAAATGTGAGCCATTGTGGCTCTTACTGTAACTGCCCTACTAACAAGGTCTCTTATTGCTGCCCCTTTGGGCCTCGCAATGCATATTCTCCATATTCTAATCATAGTTAGCAATATCCACAAATGATCTACCTACAACTACCAGACTCTAAGTAGCCATAAAAAGTGAAAGTCTCAGCCCTTTAATGGAACACCAAATTTGCTCATACTTAGTAGGTAGAATTATGGTGGCATGTTTGGCTAACTTCTGAAATCTTGCCTTGTACTCTAACACTGATATAGACTCCTACTGTAACCCCGTGAATTGATTCTTTAGATACTCGTACAAGCCGTAAAGCATACACTTCTCCAAGAAATCCTTGGAGAATTGAGTCCAAGTCATAGGAGGAGACCCAGCTGGTCTAGAATCAAGATATCCCCTCTACCACTATCTTGCTACTCTCTCAAACTGAAAAGTGGTGTAATCCACACCGTGCGACTCAACCATGCCCAAATTTTTCATCCTCTCCTCACAACTAGTAAGGAACTCGAATACATCCTTACTTGGGGCCTCTGCAAATATCTATAGAGCCAATCTAAGAAACTGACCCAACATCTTTTGCTCCTCAATAGTCATGGTTGGTTGGGTTGCTGCCGACTATGGAACTACCAGTGCCGATGGAACCTCTACTCTGGGAACCATAATTACGGGTTACGCTTTTGAACCAAATCCACCCTAGGTTGCTCCCTGTGTGGATATCTGGACCCCATTTGTGGGATGGACAACAACCATACCCAATAACTGTACTAAGGTATCTTGGATTACTACTAAAGTTATAAACCCACGTGGGGCTTGGTCTGCCCCTGGCCCACCGACTAATGTGGCAATAGGTCCACTAGTGTAATTTCAGGTGTAGGATCAATGATCGGATATGGTAAAGGCTCCCTGGCCTGGCCTCGACCTCGGGGATGACCTCTACCTCTAAATGGTGCTCTAGCTGCAGGCTCGGGGTCTCCGTCCCCATCCACTATAGCCCATATCTTTTCCATCTTTGAAAGAGTGAAACAAATGAGAATTTGGAAAATAATATAGACATAACACATGATAATGAACCAAAAATATGAGATTTTCCTAAGAATGTCATGTAGCCTTACGAAGATAGGATACATATATCATCGTACCGATCTGCAAAACTCTACTTGACACTTGCTCTTGTACCAATAATATTGATGAAATTAAGCTTTGATACCAAACTGTCATGACCTAATTTCTTAGGTCATGATGACACCAACTCTAATCCACTAGTAGGTAAGACAAACCATAGCCCAGAACGGCAAGTAACGAGCCAACCAATGAAAGATAAGAAAATAAGAATACAACAGAAATAATAAGTAACAAAAATATGGATATATATATATATATATATATATAAAGCATACTATACAAGAGAAGGAAGAGGACAAATATACAAAATGAGTTTCCCCACGACTTGGTAAGGTCAGTACAAAAGCACTATACCAAAAAAAAGAATTAGATAATGTCAAATATACATCATAGTCTCATAATGTACAAAATAAAACTATCAAGACAACAAAAGGAGGAGGATCAGCTCCGGACTTTAAAAGCTCACCCAATCTCTGATCAGCAGCATAACTCAAGGATATCACCAACAACAGTGACTCGTACTCAAATGTGCATCAGAAAAAAGATGTAGAAGTATAGTATGAGTACCAAAACCATGGATACTCAATAGGCATCATAGTTCGACTGAGCTAAACTATAGTAAAAGTATAAATAAAGTGTGAGGACGTAAACTAAAGTCAGTAATAACAGGGAAAAATGGGAATAATAGGCTATGCTAGATAGATGTAATATATATAGAATAAATAACTCAAAAGCAAAAATAAAAGCCTAGCTATAGCCTAACTGGACCTCCATAAGCCTAGAAGGCACACACAAGAAAAAATAAAACCCAATCGAGCCCATATAAGCACGGTGGGTACAAGCAAAAGTAATACTATAGTAAAGACAGGATATAACAATAAAGAAGGTGAAACAAGCCCCAATAAAGTGATATGCATATCTTATTCTCCCTTTTTTGGCCATAACCATAAATCTTACTAGTCCCTACCCGATACTTAACCCCAGATGATACACCCAAATCGACGTTAATGCTTTGGGGAATATAATTAGAGGTCAACACATGGAGATCCAAACCATGATCATCATAAGGACACAAGAAAGTGCTTGGAAGATCCTTTTGGAGCTCACATTAGAGCAACGCCATGTGGGGTTGATAGCTTGGATCTTGGGATGTGCTTAGAAGGACAAAAAGGCTACTGCCTCACCTTAACAGTTCATGTGATAAACCACAAAGGCCTTGATGACTCACTTGGTGGTTCACCAAGAAAGGACAACACAAGGAAGATACTGCCTTGGCCTGATGGTTCATGTGATGAACCAACAATGCTTTGACAGCTCACTTGGTGGTTCATCAAGAGGAGACAACAAGGAGGAGATTCTGCCTAGCCATTGATGGCTCAAGTGGCGGACCACCAAGCCGCTGACGGCTCACTTGGTAGTTCATCAACCCCCACCAGCTCACTCAGTTTTGCCTAGTTTTGTAATTATTTCAAGGGCCACTTTTGGGTCACTTTTGTAATAAACTATAAATACTTAAACCCTAGGTCATTATTCCTTACTTTGTGATGAATATTAAAATTATGTCTCTTGAGAGAGCATGAGATCTTGGAAAAGTTTATGTTGATTCTTGTTTAGAAACAGTGGTTTCGAGGGAGTTACGATTCCCTCTTGTTATCGTAAGAGATAGTTGTTTGTTGATAATTGAATTAGGGGTTTTTGGATTTAATATATCCATTAGTTCCTATTTCTTTCTCTCTTCTTGTGTCTATCTATCAATTTTATCAATCTATCAATTTTCATTTTATTTCATAGTTAAATTCTTGTTCCCATATTTTGGACCGCATCATTTGGTATCAGATCCGAGCTTAGGATCATTCCCATGATTATAGTCTTGGGTTTGTTATATAGAAATTCAAAAGAAAAAAGTGTCAAAAAATGTTTTATTCATTTTTCAAATTTTGAGTTTTTGATTTTGAGTCTTGTTTATGTTTCTAGTACTAGAACCTTGTTCCCTAGTATTATTTGAGTCAAAATCTAAAATTTGAGCTTAATCTGAGAATATTTGAGTGTTCCACTATTGTTGAAGCTTGAGTTTGAAGAAATATTGAAGTAGGTTCAAAAATTTGAAAGGTTTGGGTGCCTTTTGGCCTTGAAATTGCTTGGGTTATGTTTGGGGGTGTGAAACGAGCTTGCGTTTTGAATTTCATTGAATTCTAAGTTCGTTTGCTTAAGGATCAAATTTTGAATGTTCTTCATGTTCTTCAAGTCTTGTTGAAGAAGAACACTCAAAAGATAAGGTTTGATCCAAAAGAATAAAGGAAAAAGGAGGTGTACTTGTTTATGCCAAAGAATATTTCAAAAAGTACAAAGGGCCCTTAAGAAATTCTTACCTAGAGGAGCTGACGACTCAAGTGCCGATTAGTCACCCTAGTGACGATCAGTCACCTGATCAGTCACCAAGAGAAAAGTTGAGGCCACCTTTTGGATAAGCCTGACGGTCAGTCACCCCCCACCCACCCACCCACCCCGATGGTCAGTCATATGATCAGTCACTGAGAAAAAGTTTAGACCTTATTCTGGATAGCAAGTGACGACTCCCCTAACGGTCGGTCACCTCAGTGACGGTCAATCACATGATCAGTCACATTGAAAAAGTTTTTGTAAGCTCATTTTAGATTCCTAGTTTCATTTTTTTAATTCTTAATAATCTTTTACTTGATTCTACCGCTAATTAACAACTAGTAATCACCTTACTTAGTTGTGATTAGTTCTTGAGTCTGTTTTTCTTTCTTTGTCCTATTTTTGTTGTGCTTTTTAGTTTTACTTCGTAGCTAACTCCTTGATTCAAGTCCTTTTGTTTTTAATCGAGTCTTTAGTACTTTCTTTAAACAAGAATCTATTCTGACCAAGATTAACAATCAACACCTTGTGTACCCAGGAGTATAAATAATCTTCAACATTAGCCTATCTAATTATGAGGCATACAAAGATGAGAATATTACAAGTGTTGGTGAGGAGCTTTTACTACTAACCTTGTTTGCTCATTTTGTTGATACAAAATAGTTATAAAGAAGTATGTCATCGGTAGCCTTGGATACATGTGACTATGACTTAGGAGACTATGATAGTAGTAATGATGGCTATGGCTATGATGGAGATGGTGATTCTAGAGGCTATGAATATAACCATGATCAAGAGCCATGTGGGAATGAAAGCTACTATTCCAGAGAAGAATATGAAGCAAATAATGAATCTAGCCCTTATGGTGAATATGAAGAGAAAAAAGAGCCATTTGATGGTTCTTATGACGACAATGGAACATGTGAGGAGTCTTACAATTCCCACCCCAAGAATGAAGACGATGAGAGGTATACCACTGTCACACCCCGAATTCCAATGAGGCATGATTGACACCCATAGCCGATAAGGCCCGAGAGAACCAAGATTTGCCTATATTCAACCATATGCATGCCATAAGAAACCCATAATCATCTAAGATCTTTAAATACTAACAACGGAACTCATGGAACATGTGATATAGATATACATATGTGAAACTTGGTCGTTGAGGCCACCAAGTCAAAAACGACATATGCCTTTTACATTTATACACCCACATCCGTCTACAAAAGCCTCTAACAAGAGCATTGACCAAAATGAACCAAAAGTCGGGACAAGTCCCCGAGCTATACAACATGTACAACACCAAAACATATGTGCAACTGTGACTCGGAGAAGTCCCGAACTAACTGGAGCTCACCAATGATCTGCAATAACTGGCAACCTACTGTGGAGGCCTTCTAGTACCTGCGCCTGCAGCAAGTAAAGTAAATTCCCCAAGAGAGGTCAGTACGAAGAATGTACTGAGTATGTAAGGCCATATAAAACTTGTAAGATATGTAAATATGTCAAAGAACTCAAGTTCAAATGTATAACCAATATAGATAAGTCACAATGTAGATGAGTCACTTTTCTGTACTTTGGAAACCATGTGTTTTGCTTTCTTTACTTTCTTTGTATCTTTGCTTCTATGATTGTTAGATTTGACTGTGACCTGTGATACCCGGGCCCCGACTGAACAGTGGGTTTTAACATAACATCATGTTATGTTGGGATTGGCTCGAGCTAGGCTTATGCCCCTAGAGCTGCCACCCTATAAATTAATGTGTATATTGGGATCGGCTCGAGCTAGGTTAGTACCTCTAGAGCTGCCACCCGTACAATATTTCAGGTTCGGCTCAAGCTAGGTTATTACCCCTAGAGCTGCCCCCTGTTAGGATTGGTCCAAGCTAGGCTTACGCCCCTAGGACTTCCCCCTGATTTGTGATCATCTTGAGCTAGGCATTATCATATCAACAACACCATAACATTATGCACATTGACCAAGAGATCATACATCGATAGCATTTCACACCACACTTACCCTTTACGCTTTTCTCTTTATCATTCCATCATAATTACTCCTTAATAACAACATATGAACAACCCTACATACTTAATACAGACCAACACACCTCCATACGATACTTTAAAGTCATTAAAACAACACCACAAGTTGATAATTACATCCAAAAAGGGTATAGGGGCCTTCGGGGATCAACTAGAGACGAAAGCACCCAAAACGAAAATCTGGAGTGACCTGTGCTGCCACCTATTCCCGAAGGTGGATGAGGTACACGCACAGATGCCCTCTGGTAGCATCCAGAGGCATCTGCGCCCGCAGGTGCCTCCGTCTGCGGGGGCGGATGCCCGTTTTGGTCCGAAATGGTCTTTTTGGGGTCATTTCATGCCATGAATGGTACATGATCATAACCAAAATTACTTTGACATATTTTTGATCATATTAAACACCAACATTCAGCCATGATCCCATGACACACATAACAACACCCAAAACTGCACTTTACGACCAATACGTCACCCAAAACCATAACCAATTTTACAATAGTAACTCCAAACATTATGCACAAGAATGAAACAAGGTAAGACTATAATAACATCTCATATGTAAATATTTAATCCATCAAGTTCAGTTCCTTCATGACCATAAGTCCATGTTCAAGTTCACAAGACAAAAACCATTCTCCGATTGCAAAAATAGACAGTTTTACACATAGCACACTGTCCAAACCTTTGCCAACACAACCAACATGATTTATACATAATATTACACATATTATATACTGAACCATGAGAATAAATACTTACCAAAGTGTGATCTTGGCCCAACAAGTAGTTGCCTTAGGGTTTGTATCTTGAGAAATAGTTTAAGAAAATGTTAAAAAGGCATGGGTATATCTAATGACTAAAAATCTGATTTATGGGTTTATATAGTCCCTTTTGAATGATTCTTATCCGCACACTTGGTGGGTTTACTTGGTCCATGGATGATCAATGCAAGAATGGGTCAAAAAAGTCTTTTGGGCCATGTTTTCTTATGATTTTTGGGCTTTTTTTTGGGCCCAATTGTGCAAGACTTTTAAATTCCCACATATTGATACATAATTCATCAATTATCTCATGTTTCCATATTTCCATAAATGTTACAGTTGTCAGCTAGACTTAGAAACGTACGGGGTGTTACATTCTCTCCCCCCCCCCCTAGAAACATTCGTCCTCGAATGTTAGTGTTATCATTTCAAAGAAACCAATTACAAGTTTAGGAGCATTCTTCATGTCATTATATAGAAATATACTCAAATCTTATAAATACTTACTTGTCATTCTTCCTTTTGGAACAAATGAGGGTACTTGGATTTCATCATTTTCTCAGCTTCCCATGTGACCTCTTCTATTTGCTGATTCCTCCAAAGTACCTTTACGGATGCTATGTCTTTGTTTCTCAATCTCTTCACTTGTCTATACAGAATGACAATAGGTATCTTCTCATAGGTAAGATCCTCTGTAACCTGTACCTCATCAATAGGTATAAAACGAGATGGATCCCCTATGCATTTTCAAAGCATCGATACATGAAATACCGGATGAACTCTGGAGAGTTCCTGGGGTAGAGCCAACTCATATGCAACTTGACTAAATATTTTAATAATTTCATATGGGCCTATATACCGTGGACTCAGTTTCCCTTTCTTTCCGAATCGTATTACCCCTTTCATTGGTGACACTTTCAGAAATACCCAATCACCTATAGTGAACTCAAGTCCTCTTCTTCTAACATCGGCATATGACTTGTGTCAACTCTGGGTCGTCTGTAATCATTGTTGAATCACCTTAACCTTCTCCATAGCCTGATGAACAAGGTCTGGCCCAAGTATAGCAGTCTCACCTGCTTCAAACCACCCAATTGGTGATCTAATAATGCTTCATAAGGTGCCATTTTAATACTTGAATAGTAGCTATTGTTATAAGCAAATTCAATGAGAGGCAAATGGTCATCCCAACTGCCCTAAAAATCTAGCATGCAAGCTCGTAGCATATCTTCAAATGTCTGAATAGTACGTTCTGCTTGTCCATCAGTCTGAGGATGAAAAGTCATATTCAAATTCACCTGTGTACCCAAACTATGTTGAAAAGATCTCCAAAAGTGCGCTGTGAACTGTGCTCCTCTGTCTGATATGATGGAAAGTGGAATACCATGCAATCGCACTATCTCTTTAACATATAACTTTTCATAATCCTCAGTTGTACAGGTGGTCTTGACAGGTAGAAAATGCGCGGACTTAGTAAGCCTGTCCACTATAACCCATATAGAATCAAATTTTCGCAGTGTACGAGGCAAGCCTGTGATGAATTCCATATTAATCATATCCCATTTCCAGACTGTAAGATTAATAGATTGCATGTAACCTCCTGGTTTCTGATGCTCTACCTTTACTTATTGACAATTCGGGCACTGAACGACAAATTCTGCAATATTCTTCTTCATATTTCTCCATCAATACACTGCTTTTAAATCATGGTACATTTTAGTAGCACCTGGATGAATAGAATAGCGCGAATGATGTGCCTCCGTCATGATTCGTTTCCGCAGTTCATCTATATCTGGAACGCATACTCTACCTTGGCATTGGAGCACCCCTTCCTGTGTTAGATCAAATGCCTTTGTCAAATTCTTTTCTACATTCTCTTTTAACTGCATTAACAGAGGATCTGTAAACTGCTTTTCTTTCACCTCAGCTATTAACAAAGATTCAGCCGCATTTTGCATAATAACTCCTTCATCTGAGGATTCAAGAAGACGAACCCCCAAGCTGGCTAATTGATGTATATCTTTGATTATCTCTTTCTTTTCCGTCCCTTGAACACTAGTGCTTTCTACTGTCTTGCGACTCAATGCGTCAGCTACCACATTTGCTTTGCCTGGATGATAAAGGATATTAATATCGTAGTCTTTTAAAAGTTCTAACCACCTTCGTTGACTCAAATTGAGTTCCTTTTGCTTAAAGATATATTGTAAACTTTTGTGATCTGTATAAATATCAACATGAACTCCATACAAGTAATGACGCCATATCTTTAAAGCAAAAACCACTGCTGCTAATTCAAGATCATGTGTGGGATAATTTTTCTCATGTGGCCGCAACTGTCGTGAGGCATATGCTATGACATTACCATGTTGCATCAACACACATCCAAGACCAATCATGGAAGCATCACAATAGACTGTATAACCTTCGGCACCTTCAGGAAGTACTAAAACTAGTGTGGAGGTTAATTTGTCTTTCAACTTTTGGAAGCTTTTCTCACACGCATCATTCCACTAAAATTTAACTGCCTTATGTGTAAGCTTAGTTTACGGTGCAGCAATAGAGGAAAACCCTTCCACAAATCTTCTGTAGTAACCCGCTAGTCCAAGAAAACTAGGAATCTCTGTGGATGTCATAGGTCTTGGCCAATTTTTCACTGCTTCAATCTTCTGTGTATCAACCTCTATCCCTTCATCTGATATAATGTGACCCAAGAATGCAATTGATTTTAACCAAAACTCACACTTGGAGAACTTTGCATACAACTTACGCTTATGGAGAATCTGTAACACTTTCCGTAAGTGATTAGCATGGTCCTATGGTGATCTTGAATAATCCAGGATGTCATTTATAAATACCGTGACGAACACGTCCAGGAATGGCTTAAACACCCTATTCATCAAATCCATGAACACAGCTGGTGCATTTGTTAGTCCAAATGACATAACTAAAAATTCATAATGGCCATACCGTGTTCGAAAAGTTGTCTTGGGCACATCTTCTTCTCTAACTTTGACTTGATGGTAACTCGACCTCAAGTCGATCTTTGAAAAGCACTTGGCACCCTGTAACTGGTCAAACAAATCATCAATTTGAGGGAGGGGATATTTGTTCTTGATCGTTACCTTATTCAATTGCCGATAGTTGATGCACATTCTCAACGTGCCATCTTTCTTTCGTACAAATAATATCGGTGCACCCCATGGGGACACACTAGGTCTAATGAAGCCCTTGTCCAGCAAATCTTTCAATTGCTCCTTCAATTCACGCAATTCTGCTGGAGCCATTCTATATGGAGGAATAGAAATAGGCTGAGTGCCTGGAATCACATCAATGCCAAATTCTACTTCCCGTTCTGGGGGTAAACCTGGAAGATCCTCTGGGAACACTTCTAGAAATTCACTGACCACTGGAACCGACTGCGGAGTTAGTGGTTCCACTTCAGTATATTTCACCCGTACTAAATGACATATATATCCCTTGGCAATCATTTTGATGGCCTTCAAATAGGAAATAAATCTTTCTCGTGGCGCCCCTACATTACCCTGCCATTCAAGAACATTTCCTTGCGAAAAGCAAAATTGCACTTTCTTGGCCCGGAAATCTACCGTGGCATAACAAGAGGTCAACCAATCTATTCCCTTGATCACATCAAAATCCACCATGTCTAATTCAATGAGATCGGCCAATGTATTATGACCACACAAAGTTACCACGCAATCACGATACACTCTTTTTCCAATAATATATTCACCGACCGGTGTAGACACTTCAATTGATTTAAGCAATAATTTTGGCGCCTTTGCAAATTTCGCGGAAACCAAAGGAGTAACATAGGAAAATGTAGAACCAGGGTCAATCAATGCATATACATTATTTGAGAATATGGATAATGTACCTGTGACGACATCAGGAGAAGCCTCTGAATTTTGTCGGTCCACCAAAGCATAAGTGTGATTATGGACCCCACTAGTACTGGCTGCTCCTCTGGCACCTCTACCCCGGCCCACACGCTGCACACCTCGGCCCAAAGAAGGAGCCGATGCTGATGACGCAACGGCCGATCCTGCCGGTCGTGCTATACCACCCATACTCCTCTGGGGACACTCTCTCATCATGTGCCCCGTCATACCGCACCAAAAGCAAGCATTTGTCCCCACTCTACATGTACCTTCATGGCTACATCCACAGTGCTGACACTGCTGACGAGGAAAATTGGCTACCTGTGACCCGTGAACTTTGCTACTCTGCCCAGATGGACCACCCCTAGACCCTCGAAACTGAGAGTGAGCACCCCCTGTGGAATAAGAGAACGATGGTCTAGGTGGTCTCGAAAACATGCGGGGCCTATATCCTCCTTGGGACATCATAGGTGGTCCCATGGAGCCCTTTTGGACTGTCCCCTATCAAATTTATGTACCCTTCGTCTTTGTCTTTGATCTTTCATTTTCTGGGCGAAGGCTTGTATTCTAGCTATGTCCATGTCTTTATTCAAGGCGGTAATAGTGCAATCCCTTACCAAATATGGCTCTAATCGGTCCACATATCTATGGACTCTGTCTGTCATCGTAGCCACAACATTTGGTGCATATCGAGCCAAGGAATTAAATTGCAAGCTATATTCTCTCACGCTTAAATTTCCCTGACGAAGATTTAGAAATTGATCCGCACGAGCCTCACGGATCTCATACGGAAGATAATGGTCAAGAAAAGCCGCTTTGAATTCTTCCCAATTTATTGTCATTGCACCGATACCACGTGAATTCTTCCAATCCTCATACCATAATATCGCTTCTCCTTTCAACTTGTACGCAGCAAGTTCAACTGTTTCTACCCCCGACACATGCATAACTTCCAGATCTCTCTGAATTTGATCCACGAAGTCCTGTGGATCTTCTTTCAGATCTGACCCTGTGAATATAGGAGGGTTCAGATTCAGAAAATCCTGTGTTCTGCGACTCGCCACTCTAGCCGTATCATCATCATGTGTAATTGGACCAGCTCATCCCTGACTCTGGGCTGCCACTAACTATGTCAACATGTGAACTGCATTTCTGAGATCCTGATCTGTGGCATTTATTGGTGGTTCTGCGGGTACTTCTCTACCAACTGGCTCCTCTGGAGCTGGAAAAGTAGACGAAGACCGCGATGAAATTTCAGCATTTGCTCCACCTTGACTAGCTTGGTCAGGTGGTAGTCTACTTATTACTTCACCAGCAGGCACATCCACCTGCTTCCCTTTACCTCTACCTCCTCTCGTGATTGGCATTTTGACTATACCAAAGAAAAACAATTAACCATGGTCAGATTTCATTTCAACTTACAACACTGGCTCTATTGCACGATCTAGAATTGAAGAAAAGAAACATCATCCTAAATGTCCCGTAGCCTCCTACATATAAATTTGGTGCACTACACATCTATAAGTAAGACTCTACTCAGACACGGCTTTGTAGACACCCTTAGAACGACCTGCTCTGATACCACTTTTGTCACACCCCGAATTCCAACGAGGCATGATTGACACCCATAGCCGATAAGGCCCGAGAGAACCAAGCTTTGCCTATATTCAACCATATGCATGCCATAAGAAACCCATAATCATCTAAGAGCTTTAAATACTAACAACAAAACTCATGGAACATGTGATATAGATATACATATGCAAAACTTGGCCGTTGAGGCCACCAAGTCAAAAACGACATATGCCTTTTACATTTATACACCCACATCCGTCTACAAAAGCCTCTAATAAGAGCATTGACCAAAATGAACCAAAAGTCGGGACAAGTCCCCGAACTATACAACATGTACAACACCAAAACATATGTGCAACTGTGACTCGGAGAAGCCCCGAACTAACTGGAGCTCACCAATGATCTGCAACAACTGGCAACCTACTGTGGAGGCCTACTAGTACCTGCGCCTGCAGCAAGTAAAGTAAATTCCCCAAGAGGGGTCAGTACGAAGAATGTACCTGAAAAGGGTACTATGAAGAGGTTTAGTGTGATGTATTTACCTTGGACTTTGGACATTTATGTTTGGGTGTCAATTAGTTTGAAAGGCATGGAGTTCCAAATGAGGAAAATTAGCTCAAGATTGTTGTGGACCAATGGCGACATCATCTCTTTCCACCTATCCTTCCTAATCTTAAGGGAAATGACACTTACTCCACACCCAACATAAATGAGATACAAAATATTTAGAGGAGTAAGGGAGTGCAAGGTGGCAATCTAAGATAAGAAAAAGGAGAGGTTATAAGGAGTGAAGTGAGGGGGTTGCCACCAGCCCAATCTAACCTTGTTGTTTGTCCTTTTTTAGTAAGGATTCTTATGTAGGTACAAGCATGGCAAATTAAGGAACACAAGTACCCAAATGGAAGATTACCCTTAAAGATGTTTTGAAGACAATCCTAGCTAAACTTAAGTCTATGGAAATGTTCAAGGCACCAAGTGTAAGTGGTAACTTATCTTTGTGTGAGCCTAATGCTTTCTTACCATGTGTTGATAATGTACATGTTGAGAGTGTGGATACACTAGTTGATCCTATTGATGACCGAATTGACTTTTCTTGTAAGATTGATTTAATTCCACCTAGTGTTGAAGCCTTTAAGTTGAATGATAGTAGATTGTCTTGTGAAAATTGTGTTGATCAACTTGCTTTTGAATCTAGTCCACTACTTGAGGATGTTTGTGGTGTAATTAGTAAACCTCAAGTTAGTGATGATGTTGATAATATTGATCATTTGAATAGGAGTGACCCTTTGAGCATACCTTGTAATGAAACTCCTATTACTTGCTTGGCTCATAGGGAAGATCATGTGTTTGAAACTTCTTCGAAACTTGAAAATTGTCTTTTTGAGAGTGAACTTACATGTTTTAATTCTCCTTATTGGATAGATCCTTCTCTCTTAAGTATAATATCTTGTTTGAAGCTGATGAAATCACTTCTAGTGAACAACCTAGTGGTATAGATCATATCAATGATGTAGGTCTACTTGAGGGCTACACTCTATTAAACAACCCATTATGGTGAGACGACGTTCCTCCTAAAGATGGAATTCTCTTCTTGGAAGATGAGAGTACTTTTATAGGAAAGGAATATGAAGAAATGAAAGGTGGTATTTGTTTTCCAATTGTTATTTCTTCTTTGAGTGTTCCAATTCTTGATCATGCCCTTGAAGACACCTTAGATGAAATCAATTTGTGTGACACCTTTCTTTACTCTCTATTTGCCCATAAAATCACTTATGCTTGTGATGATAGTATATATTTTAATGTTAGTAGCACCCTTGGGTGGAAAGAGTGTTGTTTAGACCCATGTCTATGGCCACTCTATCCATTTGACCCTGGTAACCAATTGAGATGTGGTGGTTGCAAGACACCCAACTTGGTGCTTGGTCTTTAAGACAAGCTTGGTACTAGTAGGGTAGTTGGCTTGAATGGTGATAAGTCTAGTAGTAACACTTCTTCTTTTTTATTTGTTTCTCACTTGGTGTTATTACTCACATTCATTATGAGCTTAAATGAAATTTATTTGCCAACTTATGTGGGGAATACCTTTGTATTTGACCCCAATGATGATTTGGGAGTAACCCCATTCTTAAAGATAGCTAGTATAATGAGTGGAATCTTAACTTGGGATGATCTTGTTCATGACATTGCACTTAACTATGGGAATTATCCTGTGATTCTTAACTTAGAAGGGGTTTTGTACGTGTTGAAACATAGAACTAATGTGGTTTTTCATGTGCGGTTGCCTAATTATCATGGTTCTTATATTTTACCCTTTTGGAGTAACCAAGTAATTTTTACTTTATAAGGTTACAAACCCTTGATTGATTATTTTGATGCTTGGTTATATGTTAAGTGTGTGCCTCTTTGGCTTGGTGATAAAATTGTTGTTGATAATGCTAACCCTCATGCCATGAGGATATTGTTGTTGTTGTTTTTCCCTATGGTTTGGCAAGGTTTGGATTCGAGGTCGAATCCTTTTCAAGAAGGCAAGTATGATACATCTAAAATTAGCGTCAACACTTTGGGGAATATAATTTGAGGTCAACACATGGAGATCCAAGCCATGATCATCATAAGGACACAAGGACGTGCTTGGAGGACCCTTTTGGAGCTCATATTAGAGCAACACCATATGTGGTTGATAGCTTGGAGCTTGGTATACACTTAGAATGACAAAAAGGCTACTGCCTCACCTTGACGGTTCATGTGACGAACACCAAGGCCTTGAAGGCTCACTTAGTGGTTCACCAAGAAAGGACAACATAAGGGAGCTATTGCCTTAGCCTAAGGGTTCATGCGATGAACTACCAAGGCCATGAAGGCTCACTTGGCAGTTCATCAAGAGGAGACAACAAGGAGGAGATTTTGCCTAGCCATTAATGGCTCAAGTGGCGGACCACCAAGCCACTGACGGCTCACTTTGTGGTTCTCCAACCCCCACCATCCCACTTAGTTTCGGCTAGTTTCTTAATTGTTTTAAGGTCCACTTTTGGGTCACTTTTTTAATAGACTATAAATAGTTAAACCCTAGTCCTTAGTTTTTGATGAATATTGAAATTATGTCTCTTGAGAGATCATGATAGCTTGGAAAAGCTTATGTTGATTCCTGTTTAGGAATGGTGGTTTCGAGGGCGTTAAGATTCCCTCTTGGTCATCTTAAGAGGTAGGTGTTTGTTGATAATCGAATTAGGGATTTTAGATTTAATATATCCATTAGTTTCTATTTCTTTCTATCTTCTTGTGTCTATCTATCTATCTTTATCAATCTATCAATTTTCCTTTCATTTCATAGTTAAATTATCGTTTCCATATTTTGGATTGCATCACCAGATAAATAGTAATAAGGATAATAAATGTTGGACTCAAACCGAAACTAGTAAATAATGGTAATATAATATATACCAGACTTGAACCAGAACTGATTGATAATAATAATATAGCAAATGTCAGACTCGAATCAAAACTAAATAAATAAGCAATAAATAGTTATCTCCTAGGTTTGTAGTCCATCTCAAGTCCTTTTAACCACAAATTCTAATATTCGGCGGTCAAATCCTTTAAGTGAAAATAGATTCCAATTATTAAGTCTGAAATGACGCAGTTCAAGGTCAAGTACTACCCTACCTAGGGAAACAAAGCTAGGTAAGCATATAATAGAGTCTAATTCAACCCAAACCTAGGTAATAGCCTAAGGAAGTAGCTATGTGATCATTAGGGCTAAAAGAGGCACTATCCTTAGCACCCTATCCTAAAAAGAGGCGGTGGGGCCCACTATCAGTCTCGAAAACTCAACCCAAGGAAAGCACCTACCCTAATCTAGGATAAGAATTCTCAATACAATACCAAGTCACTAATTGATCTAAGTCTAGTCCTAAATAATAATTAAAGACTAATATAAGGGAAAATAGGGCCAAATTCTACCCGAAAAGGGCCTTAATCGGCTAATAAGGTCAATAAACACTAAAACGATATTCGGACCATAATAACCCACCCATAGCTAGTAAAACATCATACTAATACCATAAGAAAATAAATTATGGGATAAAGGTAATCCAAGCCTACCTAGACGCCGCCGAAAGCATGCGAGAAATCTCTACAATGGGGCATTTTCCTTTCGATGTAACACCCTGAAAATCCAAGCTAAGATTAGAAACATTATTCAAGTATATTTAAAATTAAACATCATGTTTAGTAGTATGATAATTGATTTATACATGTATTAAGGTCACAAGTAACTCCTAGCTCATAGCCAAGTTGAAATCTTCCTTACCGGTGGTTTTCTTGTGAAGGATCTTGCTATAGTCAATTTCAAACAAGAATAACTCCTAGATTAAGATGAATTTCTGATATCAACACAAACCAAATGATATATATTTTAATTATCTTTCCAACGCACCTAGATTTGACTTAATCCGATATCGGAGCTAAGAGTTATGGCCATTTTAGTGAGGCACTAGCCAGCAGTGAGATGGTACGAGCAGAACCCACGACCGTGATTAGAACCCACAGCCGTACCATGCTCCCATCAGATCAAAACAGCCCCAAAAACCTGAAAGTTGATATGTATACCTTCCAACCACGAAAGGGTACCACGACCGTAGTTAGAAACCATGATCTTAGGTACGATCTTGACTTCAAAAGTTCACCCGGTTGGAACCTACGACCTACGAATCAAGGAAAAATTGTGAGTGGGTCCCACGATTGCACCAAGGATCATCTGATCATGTCTATATAAGCCTCACTCCAGCATCCCAACTATGAGCACCACCACGATGGTAGGTGGGTCCCACGATCGTGGGATGGGTTGTACGTCCTCCCCTGCAGATTTTTCAGTTATATTTTGGAAGGGGCATAACAATCTTTTCCCACTTTTTAAACCCTAAACTATGTCATTTAAGTTATCCCAAATCTGAATTATAAGCTTAAGTTTACCCTTTGTCCCTCATAACTCAAATTCAGTTGGTACTTAGCAAAAACAAGAGAAAGAGGCAATTTCTCTTCCTAAAATGCAAACTAGGGTGCATCTTCTTCAAGATCCAAGTTTAGAGATTTCTTCAGGGTTCTTATCTCTAGGTATGTGGGATTTCATCAATGGGTTTCCTTTCACCCATTGAGTCCCAAAGTTAACTCAATTTCTCAGTTTAATTCCTTCTTTAGAGCATAGGGTTCATGAATGTTGTGAATTTCTTGATATTCCAGTTCCTTGATCTCATTGAGTTATAAACCCATGTTTAACATGAATTTTAGTATCATTACATGTTCAATATTATAAACCCTAATTACATTGTGAAATCCATCACTTTTGGACTTGAGTTATTAAATTCCTTAATTCACTCAGTTTATAGAATTGTCATAATAGTTGCATTCTTTGAGATGGTAGGTTATGAACACCCGATGACCTTGGAATTCATACATATAATTATGAGTATTATATCCTCCAGTTTACATGTTTTAAATTCTCACAAATAATGCATTTATTTTCGGTCTTCAGGTATTACTTTTATTGAGCATTTCAGTTATCAATGTTATTCTGTTGGGAGTAGTACTTATCACCGAGAGGACGTAGGGATGAACGATTATCCGTCAGTTAGTCTGAGATCTTTAGTAGGAGTCCCTAAGTCCCAGAACTACGGCACCACCATAGGTTCTAAAGGGTCATCCGTCAGACCATGCTTGATACCTTAGTCCTTTGGGACATCAGTTTAGTGGATTCACGCCAGTCAGTGTTCATACCCTTGGCAAGGTACTGAACTCCCTTCTAGGTAGAGTTATAGGTTGGACCCCGGTTAGCTTAGATTGGGGTATGTTGATTGACAGTAGCTCGTACAGTCCACAGTTTATAGTTCAGATTCAAATACTTACATGACCTTATATTCAGTTATTCAGCATATCATACAGTACACATTTATTACTTGGTGTTTCATCAGTTTATCATGTTACATGTATCATGTTAAACTTATATCAATTATTTTCCCATCTCATATACTCAGTATATTCAAAGTAATGATCGCATACTCTCCTTTGTGCTATATTATCTCATAATATAGGTTTTGACGTTCAGCACCCAAATCGCACTTAGTACGATTATGTATCATATCAGCAGCAGTATTTGTTGAGTCCTCATTATTCGTGTACTAGTTATCAGTACTTCATTTTTATTTTATTCCAGTTTCAAAAAATTAGAGTTAGTTGGGGGCTTGTCCCAGCAACTCATATGACTTAGAGGCTTTCAGATAGACAGTTAGATTTTTTGCATGTTGATTATGTCAGACAGTCTTAGTTTTGACATTCAGTATTGATTTTGGTTTTTATTAAGATTACGTAATTTCAGTTCAACTTTCGCTCAGTATTTATCAGTTTATTTTATTACTCTTAGAGTCATGCCAAGCCATGGGTTAGCTTGGGATCACTTGTGACCAGCAGCAGTAATTGTTGAGTCCTCATTATTCGTGTACTAGTTATCAATATTTCATTTTTATTTTATTCCAGTTTCAGACAATTAGAGTTAGTTGGGGGCTTGTCCTAGCAACTCATATGACTTAGAGGCTTTCATATAGACAGTTAGATTTTTAGCATGTTGATTATGTCAGACAGTCTTAGTTTTGACATTCAGTATTGATTTCGGTTTTTATTAAGATTACGTAATTTCAGTTCAGCTTTCGCTCAGTATTTATCAGTTTATTTTATTACTCTTAGCGTCATGCCAGGCCATGGGTTAGCTTGGGGTCACTTGTGACTCTAAGTACCGTGTTACGACTAGGGGGTAGTCTCAGGTCATGAAAAATTTGGTATCAGAGCATCAGGTTTAAAGTGTCCTAGGGTGTCTGAAAGCCACGTTAACTAGAGTCTTATTCATGGGTGTGAAGCGTGCCATACTTATGAGTGAGAGGCTATGAAACATTTTAGGAAAAGTTTCACTTCTTTCATGTTCATATCGTGCGATAAAATATGAACTCTATTAGAACCTTAGTCTAACTCGTGCTCTACACATTTACATAATATGCCTCTTAAGAGACCTAACGGAAAAAGGAATGGAAATGGTAATGGAAACAAAAATCAGCAAGTACCACCAGCTCCTGCAAACCCTCTGAATGAACAAGTTTCCCATGCCAAATTCAGGGTTGCTTTCATAGCATTAACCCAGTCCATGACCACTCAGAATAACCAGCAGGCTGTTGTACCAGTGGTGCGACCCAGCTATACACGCAAGTGTACATGATCATTCAAGTAATATAATGGCTCCTTTAAAAGAGCCGAATATCGAACCCAAGGGACTTTCGTCAATAGAAATCAATTTTGAACGTCAAACAGTAATTAAAAACTAGTGTTGCAAAAAGAAAGAGGAATTTGTTACTAAAAATTAAATGATTGCGGACTATAAACTACTATCTTCGCTACCGTAACTTCAGTTTTCGCAAATATGATTTAAAAGTCAATAAAAAGTAAATTCCCAGGGCTAAGGCATTCCGAACGTCATCTCTTGAGCATAACTGTTACTGGTTTAAGCAATTTGAGTCATTTATCTTGGTTATTTATCACGAGGTTAATGCTACGATTATATTCGTCTCCAAACTATAACCTTCTACTAAAAATTGGAAACCTAACTACATCATTGAGCGGTGATAGATTTAACCAATTTTAATGCCTTTAAGTTATCTTCTCGTAATTGAACAAGCGCGGCGGATTAGGTAACCTCTCGGTCCTAACCGCATATCAATCTCTTGGAATACCTTCCTCGAGAAAAGATCACGCTTCTTATATTCCACGTTCTCTCTCTTAGTTTCTCTCTCGACACCTCAAGACAAGGGATTTATTTCAATGGTGATCAAGAATTAAAATAGTAAAATTAAGAATATAAGAATAACCAATAAATGATAAACTTCAGCAAAAACCAATAAAATTTAACTCAAGAGATTCATGTTCATAGCCTCAACCCCAAGAAAGAGGGATTTTAGCCACTCATAACTTCAATTAACATCATAAAGTGATAAAATACCATAAAAAGAAATAAAAACTGAAAAAGAAGAAGAATGAAACCTAATTTCAATGCCAAAAAACGCCCAAAATAGTCTAGTGATGATGGAATCCCCATACAATAACCCAAAAGCCCTATTTATGGACAAAAACTCGGGGCAAAAATTTGCCAAAAAGCGGCCCGACACGCCGTTGGGCGCGCTTGGTACTTAGGCAAATTTTTGCCTCTGAAAAGGTGTGCCCAAGCAGCCCGGCACGCCCTTGGACGCCCCCTGTGATTTCCACTTGAGTAGAGTTTTTGTCCAAAGCGTACCGGCACGCCAATTGGTGCGCCTGGCACTTAGATTCTGATTTTCTTCCCTTTTTCGACTTTTCTTTGCGGATTTGGTTGGATTCTTCAAGTTCAAATCCTTGGCTTGCCTCTTCTCTTCAATATCCTTCACTCGTAGCTCCTCCAAGCCTCGCTTTCCAAGATATAAACGCTCTAAATAGTCACAAATTCCACCTACAAGGGTCTAATCACATTTGTTAGCACAATATCACATATTCCATCAAAACCATACAAAATACATACTTATTGCTCTCAAAACTATGATAAACATGGGTTAAAGTCGGCAATAAGGCATATAAATACGCCTTAGATCACCACCCCACACTTGAACCTTTGTTTGTCCTCGAATAATAACCACACTCAAACCCGAGCGACTTAAGACAACTGACACACAATAGGTATTCCTACATAGCTACAAAACCACATTCATCAAATTATGCACTAACATGCTAGTATCACCAAAAAGTGAATAGCAAATTGAAACAACCTATCCACACAAAACAACTTTACTAGTTGAAAATTCATGCATGACACGTTACCAAAAGATCACCACACTTCGCTAAATATGCGCCCTCACCACAAGAGAATCACCCAATATTTCACACAAAGTAATTCTTAAATGGGTGCATGAATAAAAGTTCACTCACTCTCGAAAAGAATTCACATACAACACAAGATGAACCATAAGCTTGCCCTTAGTGTAGTACTCCACTAATGTCAAAACGTTAAAGCTCAAGATCAAGTAGGACTTTAAGGGTTGTAATGTAGGCTAAGGGACGGGTAAGAACTCTCTGGTCAAGAATAGTGACTATCTTCCCTAAACGCTTTAATACACTACAAATTGAATTAAGACCACCTTAAACCAACCTATTTTCCACCACTTTTGTCTTCCCCATTCTCTTTTGTTTGTTCCCATGTTTTTAAGCTAGCTTAACATATTAGGTAAGGAGTAACTGCTATCAACAAATGATTCACTTCTCTTTTTTTTTCTTTTTCATTACATTACTCCCTACCAACAACACATAAACTTTTTCACACACCCAAAAGCTATTTACTTGGGGCTTCAACTTCACTTTTTCCTTCTTCAATTTTTATACTCCTTAACAACTTAATTTCTCAATTAAAGCGCTTAGGAGTTTTGGATCAAATTATGGTTAATTGAAAGAAAAGGATTAAGCTATATATAAGGTTACCAAAGAATAGGCTAAAGGCTCAACGGGGCTAACTAAGATCATGCAAAAAGGGTAGATAACGTAGGTATAAAACATAGCTATCAAAGAAATGCCTATATCATCTCCTAAACTCAACACCTTTTATTTCTCTTTGCAAACACACCGGGCAAGTTCTAGACATCATTATGCACATGGAATATCATAAAAACCTTACTCACATATGTCACATGTTTAACTCAAGCAGGCTCACCATACCATTTATACAAAGTCATGCACGAGTTCAACATTAAGCAACTTATCAAGTCGACTAAGTGAGCATTAGATGTCTCAACACTTGCTATTGTATATCTTAGCATGTTCCACCATCATACTGGACGTGTATGCACAATTGTATAGCAAGCAAGAACACCGACCAATAACATGACTAATTTGCTCTTAAGGCGGTCGTCATCCATCCATCATAGAGCAAAGCTCCTACCACTATGACTAAAAGAGACTCAAAGTAATAAAAAAAAAAAAATCTTTTTGTGGTTTTCTACGGTTCAAAGGGACTATCCTTAGTAAAAGAACCGAAAACAAAGGCTAAGGAACCCAAAATAAAACAACTAGAAACATACAAAAACACACATATACATATATAAAAAGGAATCCCATAACACCCCACCCCACACTTAAAAGATTAGCATTGTCCCCAATGCTACAAAAATTAAACAAGGCAAGAGTAGGGTGTAAGGAGCTCCCTGGTCAGTCAAGGAAATCATCATCCTCCGGCCCGCAGACTGCTAGCGCTGTATCATCCGCCTCCACCTCGTCATTATTGAAATCGGTCTGGCTGTCATTCTCATCTGTGGGGACATCATTATCCACAGGCTCAACAAAATCAGGCCCAATTTGCAACAATGCCATGGCATGCTCATTAAGAGGATAATCCCTCTTAACCTGGCTCAGTTCTTCCGGCGTAGAGGGCCTACCCCAGTCCTGTGCTGTAGCATCTCCGAACCATACATACGGGATAAGTTCCCGTCATCACAAGCGTACCGCTCTGCTAATGTGAGAGTAGGGCAGAGTGCATCAGGTGCCTTGGTTTGGGTGACATCAGTAGGTGTCGTCACCAAAGGAGGAGGATAATCAAAAGCTTCTTCCGTCACTTTGAATGCTCTCATTAATTTAGTCAATACACCTCAAAAAGCATATCCAAGACCTCCTTGTAGACGAGCTCGGCGCATAGCCGACAGCACCACAGAACCTACATCAATTTTAACATCAGTCATTAAAGCATACACCAAACAGACTCGGTCCCTAGTGACCTCAGTCATGTGGCTACCCGAAATCAAGAAACAACACACAATCTTCAACCAAATCCACGCCTCTTTATTGAAATGAGCATAGGGTAGACTCATGTGGTACCCTCTTTTGTGATGGCGAATCTCACTGTCGAACAATGGCCGCAAAGAATGTGTCGAATTTCAGCATAGGGAGGCCTAGCATTCAGCTTGTGGAGGTCATAGGGACTACCCTGAGTGTGTACTCCTAATAATCCATTAAGGCCCAATGAATCAAGTATAACATCTAACCCTCGTACAACCACCGAGCTGGTAGGTGCATCTGGGTTCCAATTAGCATACAATTCCTTCACAAGATGAAGGTTATAGTCTGTTGGTTTGTCAAATATGAAACCCATACCCACTTGCACAATTCGAGCCAATATTTTAGGGTAAGTCCGAGATAGACTGGCCCTATCAATACACTCATCCGCAAAGTATTTGGCTTCGGGGTGGCTTTTGTACCAATTCTTCCCAGCACTAGAGACCGCATTTAACCCATATTTCTATTTCTGGCCTTTCGAGACTGGGGAAGCGGCTGGAACCTTATTTCCTGAGCGTCATCACTTGTGAAAACTGGAAGCAGCCACGTTAGATTCTGACATTGTACCTGTGACAAAGTACCACAAGTATGTTAATTTCCTATGTAAAGATAGCTAACCAACTCAATGTGCGTTGGCTTTAAGGGCTACCCCACACTTAGTTGCTTTGCACCAATTCAAAATATATGGGTGTATGGGTACTTAGACTTCCCCTCATCACTTAATGCCCAATTACAAAGTCCAAACCATATACAAATTTAACATTCCCAACACAAGTTCCACAATCCCATAATTATCATTAGAATGGCTTACTTGTTTTACTCAAGAATTCAAACAAGTTTCATACACATTCAACAACATATGAGTTATATCAAGTGATTTCAACCATCACTTTTCTCAATCACTACCATATCAGCTAAATCCACTTGCAATTTATTCAACTAAAAATAAGATTAATAAGAAGAACTTCACCGGTACTTCAAGTTCTCACTCAGGACACCACATAAGTTCCAACTCTAGCATAATACTCAAGGCAAACAACAAAGAGCAGACATGGCATCAAAAATTCAAATTTCAAGAATCCCCACAATTTCAACATGCTCATAGCAATCTAGAGAGAGAAAGCTTAAAGAAACATACCTTGATAGCTTTATGGAGTCTTGTAATCACAACCCAAAGATGAGAAGGTGAGAATTTGTACTATGTGTGGGCAAGAGAAGAGAAAAGTAAGAGAGAAAATTTTTGATTGTGTGGAGAGAAAATTGGGTCTTGGTTATGGAATTGGGGAAGAGTTGTGAGGAATAAAGAGAAAATTGGGGATTTAAAAGAGATGGGGTGGGGTAGGTTGGGTATAATAGGCCCTCTTTTAAAAAAATTTTAGCCCAAAACCTTAAGGCAGGAACGGCCTGGCAGGCTAGGTGCCGCGCCTTCTCACTGCCAAGGCCACAAAAGAATTGGGCAGGAGTGGCCTGGCACGCTAGGTGCAGCGCCTGCTCACTACCAAGGCTAAAAAAAATTCGGGCCTAAGTGGTCTGGCACACTGCCTGGAGCGCTGGCCCACTGTCCATGCTAAAAAACATTTGGGCAGGTGCAGCCCGGTACGCCAGGTACCGCACCTCATACTTAACATCATACATGGGAATTTTTCCATATTTTTCACATAGTTTTGGGGCTTTTACAAGTCCCATGATGCAAAACTTCGCTCCAAAACATGTCCTACCTTCCCGGCACCTTCAAAAGATCATCTATCTCCAATTTACCTTTTTCTCTTGGATTTCCATGGAAAAATACTCCTTGTGTCTCTGCATAAACAGTAAATCCTAGAACTAAGTTAGAAAAGACAAAATTTTAAAAGAGATGGGTTGTCTCCCATCAAGCGCCTTAGTTTTGGTCGTGGCACGACTCTTCTTTTTGTATTTTTACTTTATAATTCCTAACTATTACAATACATTCATGGGTTGCCTCCCATGTAGCGCCTTGTTTAATGTCGCGGCTCGACCACGCTCAGCTCAATCATTATCAAGGTGAAGCACGTCCTCCTTCTACTTCTCTTCTTCACCAAAATAGTGCTTCAATCTTTGGCCATTTACAAGAAATCTTATACCATCCTCTTTATTCATGATTTCCACCGCACCATGAGGAATTGTGTAACTTACCTCAAAAGGCCTACTCTACTTAGATCTTAGCTTGCCCAAAAACAACCTAAGTCTCGAGTTAAACAGTAGTACCAACTGGCTTGGCTCAAAAGTGTGGTGGAGAATGTGCTTGTCGTGCCATCACTTTGTTTTCTCCTTATAGATCTTCGCATTTTCATATGCGTGGAAACAAAACTCTTCCAACTCATGGAGTTGCAACAACCTCCTGTTACCAGCCAACTCCGAATCTAGATTCAACTTTTTCACCACCCAATATGCTCGGTGCTCAAGCTCAACCGGGAGGTGACATGCTTTCCCAAAGACAAGATGATATGGAGAAGTCCCTATAGGTGTTTTATATGCAGTTCAATAGTCCCAAAGAGCATCATCTAGCTTGAATGACCAATATTTTCTCTGAATATTCACCGTCTTTTGCAAGATTTGTTTTATATTGCGATTAGACACTTCCACTTGGCCACTTGTTTGGGGATGATACGGTGTTGAAACCTTGTGTCTAACACCATATTTAGCCAACACACTCTTCACCCAATAGTTTATAAAGTGTGAACCTCCATCGCTAATAATAGCTCTTGGAGTTCCGAATCTTGTGAAGATATATTTTTTAAGAAACTTCACCACAACCTTGGAATCATTCGTAGGAAGAGCAGCAGCCTCTACCCACTTAGACACATAATCCATGCTACAAGTATGTATTGATTCCCATTCGACTTTGGGAAAGGGCCCATAAAATCTATCCCCCATACATCAAAGATTTCAACTTCTAAGATATTAGTTAACGGAAGCTCATGTCACTTTGCAATCGTCCCCATACGATGGCATTGGTTAAAACTCTTCACAAACGCATGAGCATCTTTAAATAGAGAAGGCCAGAAGAAACCTGATTGCAGAATTTTTTGGGTTGTGCGTTCACCACCATGATGACCACCATAAGGTGAGGTGTGGCATCTCTCCAACACCTATTTCACCTCTGCATCTTGAATATATCTTCTTACTACTTGATCAGTCCCTTGCTTGAATAAATAAGGCTCGTCCTAAATATAAGAACGTGCCTCATATGACAACTTCTTTTTTTGTTGAGGACTCGAATCCGGAGGAAATAGCCCACTTACCAATAGATTCATAATGTTTGCATACCATGGAAACTCATCAACCCCCAAAAACCAATAATTGCTCATCTGGAAATTCCTCACCAATACGCCCATCATCAGCTACATGTGTTGAGCTTTCAAGTCTAGAAAGATGGTCGGCAATCTGATTTTCTATAACACCCAGTACATTTTTGAACCTAATTGATTACCGTAACATTTATGGAATGATTTAAACTTGTGATAGTTGGTGGATTAATCACTAAAATTCTTGGGCTGAATTAATTCCATGCTAATGGGCTCAAAAGAGGCCCAACAATTAAGTAGAAGACTTGGCCCAAAAAAGGAAAAATGACCCATTCATAAAATGGACCAAGTAAACATGTCATATTTGACCAAGAGTGGATAAGGATGACCTTGTGGGACTATATAAGGTGGAAAAATCAGATTTTTATCACCATTTCACACATGTGCAAAGTCTAGAATTTTCCACAATATTCTCTCCTCTTCCAAACCCTAAACTATCATTCTCTTTGGACAAGATCACTCCTTTGCAAGCTTTAGTAAGTGTTTAATCTCATGTTTTAATATATTATATGCATAAGAGGGTGTATAAATCATGTTGGTTATGTTGACAAAGTGTGGAGAAGTTCACTATGTGTGAAATAGTCTATGTTTGCTTAATCGGTAAAGGGTTTTGCCTTGTAAACTTGGAAGTGGACTTGGGGTCTTGAAGGAAGTGAATTTTATGGATTAAATATCAACATTTAAGATGTTTTTATGTCCTTAACTTTCCTTCTCTTTGTGTTTGACATTTGTAATTGTTGTTGCAAAATTGGACATGGAACCGGTGGCGTATTGAAGGAAAAATGTAGTTTTGTGATGTTTATGTGTGTTATGAAACCATGGATGTTCGTTATCATCCATGATAACTTAAAATATGAAAAGAGAATTTTAATTATGATCATGGACCATTCATTACAAAAAAAGAACCCAAAAGAGACCCATTTTGGTCGAAATGGGCACCCGCCCTCGCAGACGAAGGCACCTGCGGCCGCAGGTGACTTCGCAGGTGCCCCTGGACACTGCCAAGAGGCACCTGAGGACACACCTCAACCACCTGTGGGCGCAGGTGGCTTTGCAGGTCAGCCCAGAAGTTCGTTTTGCATGTTTTTGCATCTCTTTGACCCCCTGAAACCCCTATACCCTTTTTGGATGCAATTATCAACTTATGGTACCTTTTGAATGACTTTAAAGGAGTATCCCGGAGGTATTTTGAATGGTATCAATTATGTATTGTCTTTATATATTGTTGTGAAAGGTGTTTTTGTGACGTAGTGAGGTAATTGTGACATGGTATTGAAGGGGAAGTGTAGGGTATAAACTTGGTGTGAAATGCTATTGGTTTATGATGTCTTGGTTGATGTGTGGCATGTTGTGGTGTTGATTGGTATGGTGATGCATTCTATTGTATTGTGAAGGGTGAAACGACGTTATATGGTAGTCATGTAACTCATTGTCATCTTATGCACTTGTAATGTAGTGAGTTATTAACCTGAGCTCCGTGATGTACTTGTGTTGTAGAGTAAAACGTAAGGAAGGAGCTGGATTATTGTAGTCACATATAGGAATGTATATTCATATTGAGAAGATAAGGTATGTAAGGTTACTCTTCCATATCCTTCTGCATCATATAGTGTTCACATTTTCATTGTACTTGTTCCATTCCGAAATTTTCTAAGGTATCTCATCTCAGGTTATCATCTATTGTTATTCACATGTTCCTTACTCATTGATCAATTGTTATTCATGTGTCACATAATTGTGGACATGGTTCCAAAGTTCCAATAATGTTATGTTCCAAAGTTCCAATAATGTTTCAACCACTAATGTAGCAATCTCTTAAAAGTAAAGGAATAAAGTAATGCATATATGGTTTATTGTTTGAGAGTCGGGACGGTTCAAAGGGGCACATAAGTCTAGCTAGAACCTATCCCAAGATTATTAGATTAAGGGACAGCATCAAAGGGGCACATAAGCCTAGCTCGAACTGATCCTAATGTTATGTTATGACCCACCGATAAGGTGGATGATTATTTTATAACCCACCGATACGGTGGATGATTATTTTATGACCCACTGATAACGTGGATGATTATTTTATGACCCACCGATAAGGTGGATGACTATGTTGTTGACCCACTGATCAGCTGGATGAATAATAAAGATGATGAACGTGCAAGCAAAGAAAGTAATGAATGTAATACACATGGTTCCACACATACAGTACGATGGTTTATCCAAAATGATTATTCACTTGTCTTTGATTCCATTGAAGTATTTATGTATCATACAGTTTCTTATGGCCTTACATACTTAGTACATTCTTCGTACTGCCGTTCCTTGGGGGACTTACCTTACTTGCTACAGGCACAGGTGCTAGTAGACCTCCACAGTAGGCTACGGGTTATCCGCATACTATTGGTGAGCTCCAGATTGGTTCGGGGCTTCTCCGAGTCACATGTGTACACTTGTTTTGGTGTTATCTAAATGTTGTATAAATCGAAGACTTATCCCAACTTTAGGTTGGTTATGTCTATGTATATGTAGAGGCTTTGTAGACATACGTTGTGGGATGAATGAAGGAATGTGAGAAATGTATGCTTTTGACGTAATGGCCCTAACGGCCAAGTTTCTTATCTATTTGAATCATATGTTTTCCATGACTTCTTCCATTGGTATCTTGTAGCCACATGTGATAGAGTGATGTTCATTTAATGACATGCATATGAGTGTACATGAATGAAGGTTGGTTCTCTCGAGCCTTATCGGCTTTCGGTGCCAGTCCGCCCCGTTGGAATTCGAGGCGTGTCATTTTCTGACCCCTTTCTATCTTTAATCTCCAAATCAAACTCTTGTAACAATAAAATCCATCTAATCAACTGCGTCTTAGCATCCTTTTTATTGAACAAATATCGTATTGCAGCATGATCTGTGTATACAATGACGCTAGTGCCCACCAAAGATGATCTAAATTTATCAAATGCGTATACCAAAGCTAACATCTCATTTTTAGTCACCGTATAACTCACTTGGGCTGTATCAAGGGTCTTTCTCGCATAATAAATAGAGTGAAATATCTTTTTCTTCCACTGCCCAAGAATTGCACCCACTGCAACATCACTTACGTCACACATGAGCTCAAATGGTAAAGCCCAATCAGGAGCAATAAGGATAGGTGCCTCCACCAACTTCTTCTTCAAAACCTCAAATGCCTTCACGCATGACTCGCAAAATACAAATTTAACATCTTTTTCTAAAAGCGTGCACATGGGGCGTGCAATCTTGGAAAAATCTTTAATGAACCGTCTGTAGAACCCAGCATGTCCCAAGAAACTATGCACCCCTTTCACCGACACAGGTGGAGGTAATTTCTCGATAACTTTAATCTTTGCTCTATCAACTTTGAGACCCTGCTTTGACACTTTATGTCCAAGAACTATACCTTCCGTCACAAGAAAATGGCATTTTTCCCAATTGAGAATAAAATTAGTTTCTTCACACCGAGCAAGGACTCTATCAAGGTTTTGTAGACATACCTCGAAAGAGTTACCAAAGACTAAAAAATCATCCAAAAAAATCTCTACGAACTCCTCCACCATGTCATAGAAAATAGCTATCATGCAATACTGAAAAGTAGCCGATGCGTTGCACAATCCAAAGGGCATACGCTTGAAAGCATAAGTGTCGTAAGGGCATGTGAATGTAGTCTTCTCTTGATCTTGAGGATCTATCGCAATTTGATTATACCCAGAATACCAATCAAGAAAGCAATAATATTCCTGCCCGGCTAAACGATCCAACATCTGATCAATAAAAGGGATTGGATAATGGTCTTTCCTTGTAGCATCATTTAGTTTTCGATAATCCATGCAAATATGCCACCCAGTCACAGTTCTTGTAGGAATCAACTCATTATTATCATTCGTGATCACCGTCATACCACCCTTTTTCGGGACACGTTGTACTGTACTCACCCATGTACTGTCAGAAATAGGGTAGACAATGCCCGAATCTAACCACTTAATTACCTATTTCCTTACAACTTCTTTCATTACTGGATTCAAGCGTCATTGGTGTTGCACACTCAGCTTATGCCCTTCCTCCATTTAAATTTTATGCATACACAAACCCGAATTAATACCATGTATGTCATACATCTGCCAACCAATAGCCTTCTTTCTTCTTTTGAGTATCATTAATGTTGCATCAACTTGTTCCCTTGATAAATTTACTACAAGAATAATAGAAAGGGTCTCATTATCACCTAGGAAAGCATATTGAAGATGAGAAGGAAGGTCTTTCAATTCAAGCTTCGGTGCCTCCTCAATTGATGGCTTGGTTGGAGGACCGAGTGGACGATTTAAAGGTTCCCATCTACCCTGTTTAGCATATATACCCATAAGATCAAGAACCTGCACCATATCAATAGCTTCCACATCACCAAAAATATCTTGCCCCATCAAAACTTTTTCCAACGGATCTGTAGACAAAGTGTGGATGTTTTCAGCCGCCAAATCTATAGCTGTAATAGCTGACAAGTTCTCATAAATTTCTGGTAGCTTCAAAGCCCTATAAACATCAAAAACCTCAACTTTATCCTGAGCTCGCATAGTCAATTTCCCTGCTGCTACATTAATGATCGCACCTCCTGTGTTCAAAAATGGATGCCCCAAAATAAATGGGACTTCTGGGTCAGGCTCAAAATTCAGCACCACAAAATCAATCGAAAAGATCAACGACCCCACTTGAACCAGAACATCCTCAACAATACCATCAGGTCTAGTCACGGATCGGTCTGCAAGCTGCAAAATAATAGTAGTAGGTTTAGGATGACCCAAACCCAACTCCTTGAAAATCAAAGTGGGCATCAGATTTATACTAGCCCCCAAATCGCACAACCCACAAGCACAGACACGATCTCCCAGAGTAATTTTTACAGTGAAGCTTCCAGGATCCTTCAGCTTTGTGGGTAACCAATTTTGAATGCGAGAGCTACACTCCTCAGTCAGTGCAACTGTGGAATACTCTGTTAATCTACTCTTGTTTTCCACAATATCTTTCACAAACTTAGCATACTTTGGAATACCCTGCAAGATATCCACAAGAGAAAAATTAATGTGCACTTGTTTAAGTAGTTCAATAAACTTACTAAAGCATTCGTCTTCCTTGTTCTTCTTAAACTTCTGGGGAAAAGGAGGAGGCAACTTTACACTATGGATCACTTTATCATCTTTGGAGCTTTTGGCAGACTCAACTTGTTCGTCTTCAACCACAACTTCTTTCAGCTCCAATTCTTTTTCTGGTGGAACTATATCCTCTAACTGCTTACCACTACGAGTAACAATAGCATTCACCTGCTTCGGGTTAGGATCGGTATCACTTGGAAGACCTCCTTGAGGCCTTGTATTCTATTCATTTGCTAACTGACCAATTTGCTTCTTCAAATTTTGAGTAGCCAACTGATTATTTCTCACATCTGCTGCCAGCTTAGCTTGCTCTGCCATAATCTGCTTCAACATAACTTCCATGCTCATATTTTCAGGCTTAGCACCCAATTGATTACCTTGACTCTACTGTTGGTTGTATTGTGGTGCATATCCTTGAGGCCTATATTGATTTTGATTACCTCCCCAAGATAAGTTTGGGTGATTTTTCCACCCAGCATTGTAAGTATTTCCATAATTCTGTGCTCTAACTCCTCTCTGCGCATTACCCACAAAATTTATGGAATTTGGATTTGCACTGCACAACTAGCTGGTATGGTCTCCATTTCTGCATACATCACATACCACAGAAACCTGTTGCTGTACTGCATTTACGGGAGCTTGGTGATACCCCAAATTCAAACTGCTGAAGTGATTGTTCATCATGTTTTTCATAGCTGAAATTTGGGAAGATAATGCAGTGACTGCATCTACATCTAGTTTCCCAGGAACCTTCTTTGTAGAATTTCTAGAGTTATCACCATGCCAATCTGGATTTTCCTGCGAAATATGATTCGACAAAGCATATAATTCATCGTAAGTCTTCTCTAAAGCTTGTCCACATGCAGCTGAATCAAGTAGAATTTTAGTGTTGGGGTCGAGATACTCAATAAAAGTATGCACCAACACTTCATTAGCTTGGTGGTGATGGGGATAATCCCTCAACATGGATTTGAATCGGTTCCATGCTTGGTACAAATTTTTATCATCTCTCTGTATGAAACTCAATATCTCACTCCTCAACTTTGCTGTCTTTCCGGATGGAAAGAACCTTATCAAGAATTTCTGAGCAAGATCATACCAAGTAGTGATAGAATTCGTCGGCTCTACATCTAACCACCTCCTTGCTTCCCCCAACAGAGAAAAGGGGAAAAAAGTTAGTCTTACATAATCCGAAGACACACCTGCAGGAATATATGTGTCACTGATCTCCAAAAAAATTTGGATGTGCTTCTGTGGGTCCTCATGAGCAAGACCTGTAAATAGTCCACTTGAGTGCAAGAGTTGCACCATATTCTGTTTAAGCTCAAATCTACCTCCAACTGCTAGTTTTAGAATACTGGAGGTCACATTAGTAGCGAGTGGATTGCCACATTGCAAACTGTTCTATCTGTCATCACTACCGGCTTACGTCTATCCGCAACTGGGTCTTCAATTCTTACGGGATCACCCCGTATGCCTTTGTCAGCCAGTTCAACTTGCGGGATTGGGTAATCTGCAGCCTGTCTCCTCAATCTATGGAAGTATCTCTCAGGTTCAGACTATGGGGTTAACAAATCTTTGTTCATTTCCAGCGTTCAGATGAAGTAAGCCTGCAAAATAGGATAGCTAAGATCAAGTTGTCAACACTTAGCTGAAAATTAGAGTAAAAACGTCAATAATTGAAATCTATCTATTTGAAAGTCCCCGGCAACGGTGCCAAAAACTTGGTGATACCCAGCTATACACGCAAGTGTACGTGATCATTCAAGTAATATAATGGCTCCTTTAAAAGAGCCGGATATCGAACCCAAGGGACTTTCGTCAACAGAAATCAATTTTAAACGTCAAACAGTAATTAAAAACTAGTATTGCGAAAAGGAAGAGGGATTTGTTACTAAAAAATAAATGATTGCGGACTATAAACTGTTATCTTCGCTATCGTAACTTCAGTTTTTGTAAATATGATATAAAAGTCAATAAAAAGTAAATTCCCATGGCTAAGACATTTCGAACATCATCTCTTGAGCATAACTGTTACTGTTTTAAGAAATTTGAGTCGTTTATCTTGGTTATTGATCACGAGGTTAATGCTACAATTCTATTCGTCTCCAAACTATAACCTTCTACTAGAAACCTAACTACATCATTGAGCGGTGATAGATTTAACCAATTCTAATGCCTTTAAGCTATTTTCTCGTAATGGAACAAGCGCGGCGGATTAGGTACTTCTCGGTCCTAACCGCATATCAATCTCTTGGAATACCTTCCTCGAGAAAAGATCACACTTCTTATATTCCACATTCTATCTCTTAGTTTCTCTCTCGAGATCACCTTAAGACAAGGGATTTATTTCAATGGTGATCAAGCATTAAAAGAGTAAAATTAAGAATATAAGAATAACCAATAAATGATAAACTTCAGCAAAAACCAATCAAATTTAACTCAAGAGATTCATGTTCATAGCCTCAACCCCAAGAAAGAGGGATTTTAGCCACTCATAACTTCAATTAACATCATAAAGTGATAAAATACCATAAAAAGAAATAAAACTGAATAGAAGAAGAATGAAACCTAATTTCAATGCCAAAAAACGCTTAAAATAGTCTAGTGATGATGGAATCCCCACACAATAACCCAAAAGCCCTATTTATAGACAAAAACTCGAGGAAAAAATTTTCCAAAAAATGGCTCGGCATGCTGATGTCGCCCAAAATATACCTTCGAAAAAGTATATTGTGGTCGCTGTCAAAATAGAACCCAACTAGGTTGGGTTCAATCCCACAGGGAATAGGTAGAAGTTGTTTAGAATACTAGATGGAATAATTGGAAAGTAAGTAAAGCAGGGGGGGGGGGGGTTTGTGAATAAAATATGACAGTAACAATTTCTGGTTATATCGAGTTTGTAGACAATACGAGAAATACAATAGGACTGTGATCCCCAATAATTCCTTAACTCCACCGGTTACTTGTGCTAACAAAAACGTTCCGCTATGTGGCATGCAATATCTGACAATATATGTTCATCTAAACGTCTCTCGGCCTTGGTTAGACGAATTTCACTCTTCTCCTCTCGATTTTCGAGTGTTGCACTACTAACCCTTGTCCTGGATCTCAGATAACTATTCCCGCTAAGGCTCAAGTTATTAGATGAAGGTTGATAGCTTCAAATCTCTATTGTTATCTCCTTTTCCCAATCTCTACCTCTCTCTTAAGCAAGTCTAGAATACTGGTGAGTTTCTAATGTTTGTAACCGTTAGAAGAGCAATCACAACGAAGAAGATAACCATACATGCATTCACATCGGTTCAGAATTGCTTTGCACTTAACTGGTTTCGTTAATTCCTCATGGTTCACACAACCCTAGTTGATGGGTTTAGCTACTCATAATTGTAATAACACAAGAAGAATTCAGAGATGAAAGCATAATTATGATCTCACAACAATGAAGAAAGACTAAAATCTCAATTATCAATAAAACTCGAATTAGGGTTTGTAACTACAAAACCAAGAATCTGTTTTTGATCTCAGAAATAGTATGAAATAGATCTCAAAACAATGTAATGAATGCCTCTCGCACATAGGACTATACAGGGGTATTTATAAATACAAAGCTAATCTTATCCAAATCAAAATAGGAGAACAGAGTCGGCAACTTCCATGGTACTGTGACTTGGTGTCATGGAACCAAGTCACGCCATGTAGGTTGATGTCGTGGAAATCAGGCTCAATTAGACATCTTCAGAAGTTGAGTCACGCCATCAAATCATGTCATATAGGTGGTAGTCACGCCACATGACTGGCTGGCATGGAAATTAGATAATTTTTCACACGGGATTGTGACTCACGGCACCACTCATGTCACGTGAGTGGTGTCTTGGCTCCCACTCCGGTTCAGATTCTTATTCTTTCATCCTCAGACACTTTATTATCGGGCTTGTTTCTTCCTTTTTGATCATTTTGCCTTCAAAAACCTATTTTCCTGCAAAGTAGGACAGAAACCACATCATACCCACCAAATATACCCTAGTTATTGCATATTTTCCTTGTTTCAAGCATCGAAAGTGTCGTGTAACCATGGCGTATCAACACCTTCAACTTAGAACGTTTGCATGTCCTCAGGCGAACAAAGCAAAAACACACATGTACGATGCTTGATTAAGAAAAACCTAAGGGACCTATGGCAGTCGACTCATTGCCTATTTTCGACCCCTCCTATTTGCAAATCAAAACCAAAGAGTGTATACATGCAGCATATTATCATGACACAGAAGGGATCAAGTGATGGCACCAGATTATGCACAAACAACTAAGCATATATGCAAACTACATTTTTCGAACAAATAGCAGCTAATAATGCAACCCATGTACCCTCACAATCAAAGAAGTCCCATCCACTCACAGTATACTGATGAATATCAAAGTAAGGACTAGGTCAAAACACTCACTCTCACAAAGAAGTTCAAACAGTGTGCATGAAATACCATAGGCTTGCCCTTATTTTCTACTCCTTAGTTTTTGGAAAGTTGGACTAGGATCACTATAGGACTTTACTCGGCTTGTAATGTAGGCTTGGGGATGGGTATGGTACATATGGATGTGGTGACTCAACCCTTCTTGACACTACACTATTTTTGGCTCCAACTTTCAACATTTCTCATTTTTATTCTCCCTTATTCTCCTTTCTTTTATTTTCAGATTTGGGGTGTGATTTTCTTCACTTTCAAAACAAACTTTTCTCTTTTTTTTTTCTTTGCAATTTCTCTTTTTTTCACTCCCAAACCTGTTTTCTCCTTTTCTTTTATTAACCTCTTCTTAATACCCAACTCAATCTACGCACACATATAATAGCCACCCTCAACTTAGGCGATTTACCTGAGTTAAGGTACACAGTGTCCAAGAAGGGACTAGGGCCAAGACAGGTTCATTGTAAGTCAAAATGGGAAGGTGAATAGTCTAATGAAAGAAATAGGTCAATTAAGGCTCTAATTGGGATCAAGGGATACTTATTCATTTGGTCTGGCATTTAGGCTTAAAGTGGACTTATTCAAAAACGGCCTATGATCCTTTCCTAATCCCTATCCTCTAACCTAGGCAAGACTAGCCGGGCAAGTTCTGGATCGCACACACAGAGTGAACTAAGTAAAGACCTCACACACATAGTACAGGGTTGTATTATCATCTACTACCTATCTGATTCATGCAATGCTAGCTACAGTTATTTGCCTATAATCCTAGTGCCATAACATGATCCAATAGCTTTCACACATAAATATGCTACACACACATACTTTTAAAATAAAAAAATTTTAGGAGGGGTATCCTTAACATTCGAAAAGCTTAAAATTTTTCTAAACTTGACTACACTATAGTTCCCTTACTTTTATTCTAATCAAACACAAATACACATAATAATAAAAACCTAAACATGCCGGTTCTACTAAAATAGCACTTGAGGGAAAAGAAACACGGCAACGAAAACCCCCAAGAGGACATATAGACCCACAAGTACCTCACCCCCTCAACTTGTAAGCATGAATTGTCCTCAATGCAATAGATAAAATAAAACAAGGGAGTTAGGAACATACCTGTGGCACCCTAGGTGCATGGGTCCAATGTCGATCAAAATCAAAAATCAAAACAAATGTAGGAATAGTAAGACACCTTGGGTTGCCTCCCAAGCAGTGCTTGATTTAACGTCGCGGCACGATGCGGGTATCTTGATTACTCATACTTCATCAAGATCCCCACTAGGTTGTCCTCCAGGGTCATCGAAAATATTTATTTTTGAAACCACCCTCATGTTCTTTGGCTGCTTCATACTTCTGCAAACATTGAATGTGACTTCCTTATTATCCAGCCTGAATTTCAGCTCACCCCGCTCCATATCTACCAATGCTCTGCTGGTGGCTAAAAATGGTCTTCCCAAAATTATGGGCATCTCAAAATAGACCTCACAATCCAAGACAACAAAGTCAGCAGGAAAGAAACCTTGACCAAAACATCACATATTATGCCCACGGGCTTCTTGATCGTATGATCTGCCATCAATAACCGCATCTTTATTGGCTTGGGGGCTCCCAAACCTAATTTCTCAAATACTGCCAGCGGCATCAAGTTAATGCTCGCACGTAGGTCACACAAAGCTCTGGTGAAGTGAACTGACCTAATTATGCATGAAACTGTAAAGGCACCAGGGTCATCTTTCTTTCGCACAAGAGAACGGGATGCAATTGTACTACAATGGTGCAAATTATCAACAGACTCATAACTGACAATTCTCTTCTTCGTGACCAAATCCTTCATGAACTTCGCATAACCTGGCATCTGCTCTAATGCCTCAACAAGAGGAATGTTTATAGAAAGTTGCTTCAATATGGACACGAACTTCTAAAATTTTCCATCATCCTTCTTCTTCTTCAATCGCTGAGGGAATGGATGTGGAGGCCTAGGAATGGGGGTTAGCACTTGTGGGGCTTCCTTCTCTTTCTCCTTTTCAGCATTCGCCACATTCTCATCAGTTTGAGGCTTTTAACTTCTCTCATGATCTCCCCACTAACACTTTTATTTTCATCCACTTTTTTCTTTAGGTGTTGAGGGAAAGGTGGAGGAAGTTTTGGGAATGGAGCATATTTCTTTAGAGTGTCCTTTTACCTTTTTGTGGCATTCGTTTGCTCTTCTAGTGGAGCATGGACACCCTCAACTTGATTGGGTGCCACAATGAGAGTCATTTCGCTTCTTGTTGTGATAGCTATACAATGAGCATCATTCTTTGGATTCTAGACGGTGTTGCTTGGAAGGGTGCCTGGCTAACGTTGATTTAGTGCCAATGATATCTGCCGAAACTGTTGCTCCAACTGTTTAATGGAAGTCGAATTGGAATCTACCTTCTGACTTATTCCCAAAATATATTTCTTGATCTTTTTTAGATAGTTTTCTTGGCTTTCTGACCTCGTAACCAGTTTATTCAGAAGGTCTTCAATCTTTGAATTTCCAGACTCAGAATCGCGGCTACCTGGTGGTACGTAAAGACCATTCTTCTCTCTATAGTCATCCTTTCATCTCCAGTCACCGTCATGGTTTCGTTCTCTATCTCTATACCCCGACTTGTTATAACTGTCTCCATAGTAGTTGCGACCTTGATTCCCTTACCTTGAGTTCCAAGAGTCTTGATTAGACCCTTGGCCCTTGGCTCGGAAACCCGCCACTTCTCGATCTAGGTACTTAGCCTCTTCATCAGACTCACTATCATCATGTCTAGATGACTTACCTTGTGCACCTACAGCATGCACCTTTTCAGCATCTCTGGCAGCTAAAAGACCAATTTCTGTCCTCAACTGAGTGACCTCTTGAGCCACAGATTCATCCAACGCCCGTTGTACTGCTGAGGCTCCAATAGAATATGTGCCAGCTGGTGTATCAGCCTCCCGAGTATGCCATCCTCGGTTGGTCTTAGTGACACGATCTAATATCTCTAAAGCTCATTCCCATCTCAAACTCATGAATTCTCCACCAGTGATAGTATCTGCTACCACCTTTGTGTTGATATTCAAAGCCCTGTAGAAGATTTCAAGTTACTACCACTCATCCTGTGATTTGGCACATTCTGCAGCTTCTTTTTGAACCTCAGCCATGTCTCATAGAGTGCTTCAGAATGAAGCTGTCTGAAATTATAAATCTCATCCTTCAACTGCAGTATCTTGGAAAGTGGGAAAAATCTTTCCAAAAATTGATTTCTCAATTCTTTCCAAGTAGTGATGTAACCTCGTGGCAACTCAGCCAACCATAAAGTAGCTTCTCCTATTAGAGAGAATGGAAACAACCTCAACCGAATAGCCTCTTGGTCAACTCCAAGCAGATTTTATGACTTGCAGACCCCCACAAAATTCATCACGTGCATGTTTGGATCATCAGTAGAAAGTCCGGTGAACACACCCTTTAAGTTTAGCAGATGGATCATGGCACTAATAATGTCAAACTTAGTGCCCGGAGGTAACTCTAGTGGAATGATGGTGCCAGTCTCTATTGGCTCGAAGTAGGCCAAATCTTCTTCTTCAGGATCATCATAAACAGGCACATATGGTCTCGGTTGTTCTCTCAGTCTTTTTTGTCACTCTTCAGCATCAGCCAAACGCTGTGTTGCTTCTTGCATAGCTCGATTATCTCTTTCTGCTTGCCTAAGAGTAGCTTGCCTAGCTTGCTCTTCCCATGTCAATCGAGCGGTAGTTTGATTCGCTGTTTCATGACCAACTGGCTGAATTGGTTGGTGACGAATATCTCCCGCAGCTGCGGGATCCTGAACTCCTTCAGTATTCACCAGCCTTCGATTAGCTCTCAGAGTTCTTTCAATTTCAAGATCAAGTGGAATCAGGGGATTGCCTTGACTCCTAGTATTTGGCATACACCGGCGTATACCCTCAAAAGTGTGTAAAAACAAAACTAATCAATTCCAATAAGAAAACTAATCAGCTTCGTAACCGTAGTCCCCGGCAACGGCGCCAAAATTTGATGTTGCCCAAAATATACCTTCGAAAAAGTATAATGCGGTCGCTATCAAATATAGAACCCAACTAGGTTGGGGTCAATCCCACAGGGAATAGGTAGAAGTTGTTTAGAATACTAGATGGAATAATTGGAAAGTAAGTAAAGCAGGTGGAGTTTTTTTTGTGAATAAAAAGTGACAGTAGCAATTTCTGGTTATATCGAGTTTGTAGACAATACGAGAAATACACTAGGATTGTGATCCCCAATGATTCCTTAACTCCACCGGTTACTTGTGCTAACAAAAACGTTCCGCTATGTGGCATGCAAAATCTGACAAGATATGCTCATCTAAACGTCTCTCGACCTTGGTTAGATGAATTTCACTCTTCTCCTCTCGGTTTTCGAGTGTTGCACTACTATCCCTTGTCCTGGATCTCAGATATCTATTCCTGCTAAGGCTCAAGTTATTAGATGAAGGTTGATAGCTTCAAATCTCTGTTGTTATCTCCTTTTCCCAATCTCTACCTCTCTCTCAAGCAAGTCTAGAATACTGGTGAGTTTCTAATGTTTGCAACCGTTAGAAGAGCAATCACAACGAAGAAGATAACCATACATGCATTCACATCGGTTCAGAATTGCTTTGCACTTAACTGGTTTCGTTAATTCCTCATGGTTCACACAACCCTAGTTGATGGGTTTAGCTACTCATAATTGTAATAACACAAGAAGAATTCAGAGATGAAAGCATAATTATAATCTCACAACAATGAAGAAAGACTAAAATCTCAATTATCAATAAAACTCGAATTAGGGTTTGTAACTACAAAACCAAGAATCTGTTTTTGATCTCAGAAATAGTATGAAATAGCTCTCAAAACAATGTAATGAATGCCTCTCGCACATAGAACTATACAGGGGTATTTATAAATACAGAGCTAATCCTATCCAAATCAAAATAGGAGAACAGAGTCGGCAACTTCCATGGTACCGTGACTTGGTGTAGTGGAACCAAGTCACGCCATGTAGGTTGGTGTCGTGGAAATCAGGATCAATTAGACGTCTTCAGAAGTTGAGTCACGCCATCAAATCATGTCATGTAGGTGGTAGTCACGCCACATGACTGGCTGGCATGGAAATTAGACAATTTTTCACACGGGATTGTGACTCACGGCACCACTCATGTCACGTGAGTGGCACTCACAGCACTTGAGTGGTGTCTTGGCTCCCACTCCGGTTCAGATTCTTATTCTTTCATCCTCAGACACTTTATTATCGGGCTTGTTTCTTTCTTTTTGATCATTTTGCCTTCAAAAACCTATTTTCCTGCAAAGTAGGACGGAAACCACATCATACCCACCAAATATACCCAAGTTATTGCATATTTTCCTTGTTTCAAGCATCAAAAGTGCCATGTAACCATGGTGTATTAGATGCCCTTGGGCGCGCCTGGGACTTAGGCAAAATTTTGCCTCTGAGAAGGTGTGCCCAAGCGGCCAGGCACACCCTTAGGCGCACCCCTGTGCTGTCCACTTGAGTAGAATTTTCGTCCAAAGTGGCCCGGCACGCCAGTTGGTGCACCTGGCACTTAGATTCTGATTTTCTTCCTTTTTTCGACTTTTCTTTGCGGATTTGGTTGGATTCTTCAAGTTCAAATCCTTGGATTGCCTCTTATCTTCAATATCCCTCGCTCGTAGCTCCTCAAAGCCTCGCTTTCCATGCCATAAATTCTCTAAATAGTCGTAAATTCCACCTACAATGGTCTAATCACATTTGTTAGCACAATATTACATATTACATCAAAACCATACAAAATACATACTTATTGCTCTCAAAACTAAGGTAAACATGGGTTAAAGTCGGCAATAAGGCATATATATGTAACACCCCGTACCTTCCCAACCCAATGTGACGACGATGAACAATGGTTACTTAGTTGTCAAGAAGCCATAAGTATGTAGTTGGTAATGTTAATAATAAGGAACTTGAAATTTGGCTTCATACATGTGATTAGCCCTTCACCAAAACTGGCACATTTGTGGGGTTCAAAATGAGGCTAATAGGACCTCTAAACAAAGTATATTAAGGGTAAGAAGTAAGTTAACGAATAGGACTTGAAGTATCTAACCGAACCCGCGAAGAAAAGTCGAAAAATGAAATTTTCAGAAAATTTTAAGGTGGGGCGCATTTGGGAATGTGCCAGGACATTCTGGGCTAAAATTTTTAGTCCACAGGCAGTAAGGTAGCACGCCCAAGGGCGTGCCGGGCTGCTTGTGCGCACGTTTCAAAAGTTGAAAATTTTCTTAAGTCCCAAGGGTGCCCGGGGACGTATTGAGCCAATTTTTACCCCGTTTCTTCTACAACCATGAGAATATACATGAAATGAATGAAATATTATATTGGCATTATAAAATTACTCGAGAACGAATTTGGCATCAAAATGACGATTTTACCCTTATGGTCAAAATAAGCCATACGTGGCTAGAATTGCTTGTTTTTGGAGTTGAGGCTACAAGTATGCATTGCGTGAGTGGGAATATTGTTGTAATGCGTATGAGATGATTTAAACACGATAAATTATTTATTTTATTGGGTTAAGTGCATTGGGCTCAAGATGGGCCCAAATTGTGCAAGAAAGCATGGCCCAAGAATGGGTCAAATGACCCATTCTTCCATTGACTAATGCAACACATTGCATTAAATTCCAAGAGTGGCTAAGGATGAAAGTAAGGTCCTATATAAAGGGTCAAAGTGCTGATTTTATTCAAGAGAATACACATGCTTTTTCTATCATTTTCTAGAAAATTCTCAAGAAAGCCTCTTTGGCTCCCAAAACCCTAAGGCACTTCTTGGAGCAAGATCACCATTTTCCAAGCTTGAGTAAGTACTTATTCTTGTACTTTAACATATTATAAGCATGATAGAATATGTATATCATGTTGGTTGTGGTTGGAAAGGTTGGACATGGCACTTTTGTTTTGTGAAAGAGATGTGTTATCCATGAGATTGTAGCTTGAATTATGACTTGTGCCTTTGATGAAAAATCATGGTATGGATAAAATATGAGCGTGTATGGTGTTATTTTGTTGTTAAACATGTTATTTTTCTATAAGTCTAAATTATGGGATTTCGGCCGATTTGTTGTTGTGAGGTGTATTAAAGTCATTGGATGGAATAATTGTGATGTGGTGGTGATGGAGAAGTGTAAAATATGATCTTGGGGTGACATGCTATTGGTTATCATGTGTTGTTCAATGTATGAAATATTGTGGGATTATTGGTATGATGATTTCATAAATGGTATTGTCAAGGGGGAATGACATGTTAAAGCTAAACATGTGACTTATTGTTATTGTATGCCATTATAATGTAATTGGTGGTTAATGTTGGTTTCGTTATGCACTTATGTTGTAGAGCGAAAAACAAGGATGGAGCGAGATTATTGTATGCACACTTAAGATTGTAGAATTGTATTGAGAATACAAGGTATGTAAGGTTACTCTTTCCGTATTCTTCTACAACATATTGTTCCTATTGACATTGGGCTCGTTTCCAATTTCGAGAGGTTTGAAGTATCTCAATTCAGGGTGACGTATATTGTTATTCATATGTGCCTTACTCTTAGATGAATGATGATTCCCTTATCTTTTATTCATTGACTGAAGTTCCAAAGAGGTCATAACGTTGTAGATTCTAAGAGAACTATCTCAACGAGAGTAATGAGGTAAAGAGAGCTTGTTTAGTTTGAATAGTATTATTCCAATCATGTCTTGTTCCAAAGTCCTATAGTATGATGATTATCCTTGTGCCTATTGTTTATAAGTAAGAGTACCAATCTCATAAGAGTAATAAGAGAGGTGATGTGCAAGTTAGTATAATTATTCCTCATAAGTGAAGATGTCAATCTCATGGGTTAAAGGAGTGAAGTGAAATGTGTATATAAGTGTGTGCTCTAGTGTCATGATCTCTAATGTGTCACTCTCATAACTATGTAAGGGGTATAGGATTGTAAAGAGCAAGGCGTATGGTTACTTTATGTTCCATTTAGTATGGATCACATTCTAAAGGCTATAAGTTCAATATGGAAAATCCCAATATTATGCTATGTTATTTATTATATCCCACCAAAGGTGGAAGCCCGGTATCATGCTTACTTATATAAGAGCTCATAAGAATAGGGAAGGAGGTGAAGTGCGAGCTAGAATATCTATCCCTCTCAAGTTAAGGTGTTAATCTCATGAGGTATAAGAGTGAAGTAAGGAATATTTGTGTGTTTCAAATTGTGTTATGATCCTCGATATAACAATCTCTCACAAGTGAATGAATCAATCTATCACAAGTAAAGGTATCAATCTCAAAAGTAAAGAATTGAAGTAAAAATAAAGTAATGCATATTGATTGTGTTCGTGGGTGTTATCCATGGGGTACAAATACCCTCATGAGGATGTTATTTTATCCATGGGGTACAAATACCTGCATGATGATGGTCATTTATCCATGGGGTGCAAGAACACCTGCATGATGACATGATCTTATCCATGGGGTAAAAAGAAGACCTGCATGACGATGATATTTTATCCATGGGGTGAAAGAACACACCTACATGACGTATCCATGGGGTGAAAAGAACACCTGCATGATGAGGGCCCTAACAGTATATGAGTAATGTAAAAGTAAAGTAAAGGCAAGAGAAAGAAAGAACGTAATGCACATGGTTCCCCACATACAGAAAGAGAGTTTATTCACATTTGCTATTTCTCTTATATTGGTTCTATGGTTGTTGTGATCATTGTAAATGGCAATAACAGAAGAATTGTTCATACTTCCACACGTTGAGTTTCTTCTTATAATTATTTCCATGGAAGTTCTTACGTACTGATGTAGTTTTCTTATGGCCTTACATACTCAGTACATTTTTCATACTGACTCCCTCGGGGGACTTACCTTACATGTTGTAGGTGCAGGCATTAGTAGACCTCCTCAGTAGACTGTGGATCATTTTCAAAGTTTTGGTGAGCTCCAGTTGGTTCGGAGCCTCCTGAGTCATTGTTGTATAATTGTTTTGATATTGTAAATATTGTCTAAAGCGGGGATTTATCCCGACTGTTAGTTGGTCTTGTAAATGCATCTGTTAGAGGCTTTTGTAGACATGTGTGGGTTATGAATGTAAGAGATAAAAGTCCGTTTGACTTTATGGCTCCAACGGCCAAGTTTCATAAATCTATATATATAGCATATGTTCCATGTTCATGTTTTACACATAGTTGCTTAAGGCTTAACAACATTCATACGAGAATATGCATACGAACGTACATGAGCAAAGATTGGTTCTCTCGGGCCATGTTGGCTTCGGGTGCCAATCACGCCTCGTTGGAAGTCGGGGCGTGACAATATATACACCTTAGATCAACCAGCCAACCCAATTGTGAATACAGTAGCAGCCAGAATCCGAGACTTTACTTTGATGAATCCTCCAATATTATTTAGGTCTAAGTCTGAAGAAGATCCATAGGAGTTCTTGGATAATATTCACAAAGTCACTGAGATCATGGGTGTCACTCAAACTGAAAGTGCTGACTTGGCTTCTTATCAGTTTCAAAGAGTATCTCATATTTGGTGCCAACAGTGGAAGAAGGATAGAGGTTTTGATGCAGATCCGATAGAGTGGGATGAGTTCATTGCTACTTTTCTGTATCAGTTCTTCCCACTTGAACTAAGGGAGGCTAAGCTATAGGAATTCATCAATTTGAAACAGGGCAACATGAGTGTGAAGAAGTATTCTCTTAAGTTTACTCAATTGGTAAAGTTTGCTCCAGCCATGGTTTCTAACTCCATGGCTCGCATGAGTAAGTTTGTGATGGGTGTTTTTTAGGATGTGATTAAAGAGTGTAGGATTGATGGTTCATACTCAATAGATTGACGAGGAAAAGATAAAGGAGAAGGAAAAGGAAAATAAGAGGGCCAGAACAAGTAGCTTTAATTTCTCTCAGCAGAGGTCTGATGGTGGTAACTATTCTCAATTCTGCCATAAATCATTAGTTCTAGCCCCATCTTCTGCTAGTACTCTCGTGCCCAAGTTCATGCAGGATAATCGAGATAGGGAACCAGGATCTAAGTCCTAAGGCAGCGTTATTAGTGGTCGTGCTAACCCATTTTGCAAAAAGTGTGGTAAAAAACACAAGGATGAGTGTATGGATGGTAGTGATGTGTGTTTTGGGTGTGGCAAGCCAGGCTACAGATTGAGAGAGTGTCCAGTGGTTTTACAGAGAGGCAGAGATACTCGTCAGCAGAATCATTCTAGCTCTTAAGCATCTCCAGCAAGTCACCCGACTCAGCAGGGTGCCTCATCTAGTGTAGGTAGCAGACATCATCAAAGCAGGTTTTATTCACTTCAGACTCAATAAGATCAGGAGGGTTCTCCTGATGTAGTCACTGGCAGGCGATCGTGTTTTTCACAGTATTTTTTGTTACTCATGTCAGCATTCTCACTTCTGATATCTCCAGGTCTTATCTACACACTCCAGCTGCTTCCTTTTGAGCTAGTCAAGCAGGCGTTGAACACGGACTGAGACTCTCCCGCCCCTTTGAAAGAGTACAAAGAGAGATATAGAAAGGTTGAAAAGCAGGGGATAGGACAGTAATAGAGGCATCTTCCACTTTGCAATTGAAGGGTTCCAAACCTCGCTTCGTCGCTCGTACGTTACAGGTCTTTCATATTCATGTCTATGAATTATTAGATCCCAGAGCCTCTCTCTCTTTGTAACTTCTTATATAGTAGTAGACTTCAGTGTTAGTCCTGAAACTCTCTCAAACCTTTCTTAGTCTCTACTCTAGTTGATGATTCAGTTATAGCTAGACGGGTATACAGAAATTATCCAGTCATACTTTCTCAAAAAGTCACCTCAGTTGATCTTGTAGAGTTAGACATGATAGATTTTGATGTCATTCTTAGAATGGATTGGCTCTACTCTTGCTATGCCTCTATTGATTGTAGAAATAGATTAGTTCAGTTTCAATATCCAAATGAACTAGTCATAAAGTGGAAGGGTAATACCTCAGTGCCTATAGGTTGGTTTGTCTCTTACCTTAAGGCTAGAAAAATAATTTCCAAAGGATGTATCTATCATCTTGTTCAGGTTAAGGATTCAAAATCTAAGACCCCAACACTTGAGTCAGTTCTAGTGATTAATGAGTTTCCAGAAGTATTTCCCAAAGACCTGCCCGGAGTTTCTCCCGAATGGGAGATTGACTTCGGAATAGATCTCCTTCCAGATACCCAACCCATTCTAATTCCACCCTACAGAATAGTTCTAGTTGAACTTGAGAAATTAAAGGAACAATTGAAAGATCTTTTAGACAAAGTTTTTACCAGGCCCAACATCTCTCCATGGGGTGCTTCAATTCTTTTCATGCGCGAGAAAGATGGTTCTCTCAGAATATGCATCGACTACCGTCAGTTGAACAAAGTTACAGTCAAGAATAAGTATCCCATTCCCAGTATTAATGATGTATTCAACCAGCTAAGATAGACCTCAGATCTAGCTATCATCAGCTCAGAGTCCAAGTACGTGACATTTCGAAGATAGTTTTTAGAACTTGGTATGGTCACTTTGAATTTGTTGTTATGTCTTTTGGACTAACAAATTCTCCTGCAACTTCTATGGACTTGATGAACAGGGTGTTTAAGCAGTACTTGGATATGGTCATTATTGTCTTTATTGATAACATCCTCCTTTATTCTCGGAGTGAGGATAAACATACATACCATTTGAGGATTGTTTTCTAGACTCTCAAAGATCTCCAGTTATTCGCTAAGTTCAACAAGTGTGAATTCTTGGGTTGATCCTTAAAAGACCGAAGTAGTTAGGAATTGGCCTAGACCTATCTCTCCATCAGATATTGGGAGTTTCTTTGGTTTAGCAGGTTACTACAGATGGTTTGTTGAAGGATTTTCCTCTATTGCTTCTCCCATGACCAGATTGACATAGAAAAAAGTCAAGTTTTAGTGGTCCGATTCTTGTGAGAAGAGTTTTCAGGAATTGAAGACTCGACTCACCTCCGCTCCAGTTTTGAAATGGTTTTGTGGTTTATTATGATGTTTCCAGAGTGAGACTTGATTGTGTATTGATGCAGCATGGCAAGATTATAGCATATGCCTCTAGACAGCTCAAGCCTCATGAGAAAAGTTTCCCCACTCATGATCTTCAGTTGGCAGCAGTTGTTTTTTGCCTTAAAGATTTGGAGGCATTATCTTTATGGGGTTCATGTTGATGTGTTCACTGATCACAAGAGCCTTCAGTAAGTGCTCAACCAGAAAGATATAAATCTTCATTCGAGGAGATGGCTAAAGTTATTGATGGACTATGATATAAGTGTCTTGTACCATCCAGGTAAATCCAAAGTTGTGGCTGACGCTCTTAGTAGATTGTCTATGGGAAGTGTTGCTTGTATTGAGGATAAGAAGAAAGAGTTAGTTTCTGAGGTTCACCAGCTTGCTAGATTGGGAGTTCGGTTGGTTGATTCAACCGAAGGTAATATTTTAGTGCAGAATAGTTTGGAATCTTCATTAATAGCTGAGGTGAAGGAAAATTAAGATAGTGATAGTTGAAAGAAGCAGTTCATAGTCAGAAGGTTGAGGTTTTCTCCTTGGGTAGATGGTGTTCTTTGTTGTCAGGGTAGATTATGTGTTCCAGATATTGATAACTTGAGACAGTGAATGATAACAGAAGCTCACAGTTCTCAATATTATATTCACCCAGGAGCTACTAAGATGTACCGTGATCTACGGGAAGTCTATTAGTGGAATGGCATGAAGAAGTATAGCACAGAATTTGTGGCTAAGTGTCCAAATTGCCAGCAGGTTAAGGTTGAGCACCAGAGACCTGGTGGTAAGATTTAGGATATCAGTATTACTACTTGGAAGTAGGAAGTGGTGAACATGGACTTCATTATAGGGTTGCCTCGTACTCACCGACAACATGATTCTACTTGGGTTATTGTAGATCGAATGACTAAGTCAGCCTATTTTCTGCTAGTTAACACCTCAAACTCAGTTGAGGATTATGCTAGACTCTATCTTAGGGAGTTAGTGAAGTTACATAGTATCCTTATGACCATTATTTCAGATAGGGGTACTCAGTTTACCTCTTAGTTCTCGAAGACATTCCAGAAGGGTCTTGGTACCCAAGTTCACCTCAGTACAACTTTTCACCCACAGACAAATGGTCAGGCAGAGCGGACCATTCAGACTTTAGAGGATATGTTGAGGGCATGTTTGATCAATTTCAAAGGTAGATTGGATGATCATTTACCTTTGATTGAGTTTGCTTATAATAACACTTATCATTCTAGTATTCAGATGGCCCCGTTTGAAGCACTTTATGATATGAGGTGTAAATCTCCTATTGGATAGTTTGAGGTTGGTGAAGCTACTTTGATAGGGCTAGATTCAGCTCATGAGGCTATGGAGAAAGTTTAGTTGATTAGAGAAAGACTAAAAATAGCTCAGAGTCATCAGAAATTCTATAGAGATGTGAGGAAAAGGGAGCTTGAGTTTGCTATTGGTGATTTTGTCTACTTGAAATTTTCACCCATGAAAGGGGTGAAGAAGTTTTGTAAGAAAGGGAAACTTAGTCCCCGCTATGTTGGTCCTTATAAAATTATGGGTCATTTTGGTAATATAGCCTATGAGTTAGATTTGCCCACGGACTTAGCATCAGTGCATCCAATTTTTCATGTGTATCAGTTGAGGAAATGCACTAGTAATCCCACATCGGTTATGCCTTTAGAAAATGTGGATGTGAAAGATAGCCTTTCTTATGAGGAGGTCCCAGTTGAGATCCATGATTTTCATGTTCGTAAGCTGGGGAATAAAAAGGTCGCTTCAGTAGAGATTCTATGGAGAAATCAGCTCATTAAGGGAGCTACTTGAGAAGCAGAGGCAGATATGATGACCAAGTACCCTTATCTTTTCTCTTTGAACTCTGTTCCAGCTTAAGTTAATAGTTTCCCCTTAATTAATTCTTTCCATCTCACGTCAGCCAGTTATTTTTTACATGTCATATAATGCATTCATAAGTTCAAATCAATCCATGTATCAGTTATAGACTCAATATCATGTCAGTGTTTAGATCTTAGAGTTTCACCCATTGAGTCCCAAAGTTAACTCAATTTCTCAGTTTAATTCCTTCTTTAGAGCATAGGGTTCATGAATGTTGTGAATTTTTTGATATTTAAGTTCCTTGATCTCATTGAGTTATAAACCCATGTTTCAACATGAATTTTAGTATCATTACATGTTCAATATTATAAACCCTAATTACATTGTGAAATCCATCACTTTTGGACTTGAGTTATTAAATTCCTTAATTCACTCAGTTTATGGAATTGTCATAATAGTTGCATTCTTTGAGATGGAAGGTTATGAACACCCGATGTCCTTGGATTTCATGCATATAATTATGAGTATTATATCCTCCAGTTTACATGTTTTAAATGCTCTCAAATAATGCATTTATTTTCAATCTTCAGATATTACTTTTATTGAGCATTTCAGTTATCAATGTTATTTTGTTGGGAGTAGTACTTATCACCGAGCGGACGTAGGGATAAAGAATTACCCGTCAGTTAGTCTGAGACCTTTAGTAGGAGTCCCTAAGTCCTAGTACTACGACACCACCACAGGTTTTAAAGGGTCACCCGTTAAACCAGGCTTGATACCTTAGTCCTTTGGGATATCACTCTAGTGGATCCACGTCAGTCAGTGTTCATACCCTTGGCTAGGTACTGAACACCCTTCCTGCTGGGGTTACAAGTTGGACCCCAGTTAGATTAGATTGGGGTATGTCAATTAACAGTAGTTCCCACAGACCACAGTTCATAGTTCAAATTCAGATACTTGCATGACCTTGTATTCAGTTATTCACTAAATCATACAGTACACATTTATTACTTGGTCTTGCACAGTTTATCATGTTACATGCATCATGTTCAGCTTATATCAGTTATTTTCCCATCTCATATACTCAGTACATTCAAAGTACTTATCGTATACTTTCATTTGTGCTATATTGTCTCATAATATAGGTTTTGACGTTCAGTATCCAGATCACGCTTAGTATGATTCTGCATTATATCAGCAGAAGTGTTTGGTGAGTCCTCATCATTCGAGGACTAGTTATCAGTATTTCATTTTTTATCTTATTCCAGTTTCAGACAGTTAGAGTTAGTTGGGAGTTTGTCCTAATAAGTCATATGACTTAGAGGCTTTCAGATGGACAGTTAGATTTTCAGCATATTAATTATGCCAGATAGTATTAGTTTTGACATACAGTAGTGATTTTGGTTTTTATTAAGATTACATCATTTCAGTTCAGCTTTTACTCAGTATTTATTAGTTTATTTTATTAGTCTTAGTGTCATGTTAGGCCATGTGTTAGCTTGGAGTCACTTGTGACTCTAAGCACCGTGTTACGACTAGGGGGTCGTCTCGGGTCGTGACATTTGAGAAGCCTCCAACCTCTACTACACTATCAAAATAATGTTTTACATGTCAAGAAGAGAATATCGATACCCATATTATGAAATTACAGTCCGAGTCAGAAACTAAGCTAAAAATCCCTCGTGGGGCCCACTTGTGGAATCATAAAATTGAAATTATAATAGTGTCTCTCTTAGATCAAGGATCATTTGGTCTAAAATTGGGTGTGATCCGATCTCAAAATAGTCCTAACATCAATGAGAAAGACACAAGTAAATCAGAAAATTAAATGGAGAATTGACCGGAAACTTACAAAATAATGGGAAGAAAACTATCACTCCACTGTTTCCAACTCAATCCCAGGTCCAATCCAATGTTATCTTGCTTTTTTCAAACTCCCACAAGTAAAAATGGAGGTTTTATACTTAAGAGTTATGAGCTGAAATAAAGGAGAAACATATATATAAAACACCAATGATGGTCGCTTAAGCGGTCATTAGTGGTCATCACTTAAGCACCAAAAGGGTTGCTTTAACGAATCCTTCCAAGTAGCCAGTCTCCACATAAATGGCTGCTTGACCGCCAAAGTAGCTACCCCTTAAGCTGTCATCAGCCACTAAAGCGGCTGTAAAAGCAACTTGGCACCAGCCAAATTTGCTAAATCCCAATGGACTCTGATTGGGTGCTCGGGATTCATTTTTAAGCCCGTGCATGCAAACAAACTTTGTTACGCTACCAAATTCAGTATTCCAGACTCAACAAAACCAACAAAATTCCCATCCGAGGTTGTTTCGACAGAAGGTGGGTCCCACACCCAAGGTTCTATTTTTACCAAAATCCATTCAATAGCCTAAAATGAGTCCAAAAGCCTCGATACCCAGAACAAGGGTATCCCTAGCCTAAAATAAATATTCTGGAGCTAACAAAATAGTTGGAATTGGCATCCGGGGTCGTTTACCTAAATTTTTGGCCTAAGACCATTTTCATAACTTCAAAAGCTCCAAAACAGGGAAATGACTCTAAAAACCAAATGAATTGCCCGGTAACTAAAATATCAGTCTCAATAATTCATAAATGACTTGGGGAAACTATAAGAAAGCTCTAAATATAGAAAAAGTATGAAAATACAGGAAATGACCAGGAGGGTCATTACACCTTTGTCTACTTGTTTGGTGTGTTTAAGAACTCCTTGGTTCAAACATAATAAATTTTGTTTCGATAAGAAAGTTGGGAAAGTTTGTTGTTGTAGATTTGATGGAACAAAAGCATGTCTTAACTCCTATGAACATTAAGTAATCATAAATAAAAGATGAGGAAGTCAAGAAAGTGGAAGTGGAGACTAATAACTTGAAATTTGATATACAAAGACATTCCAACAATTTAAGTAAAGTCTTTGAAACTTCTAAAGGTTCCAAATTGAAACTTGATGTGAAGAGTCATCCCAATAACTCAAAGGGGATCCTTGGAGACTATTGCACTCCTAATGAAATGAATAAGAAAGAAAACAAAAAAAGGAGTAAGGAAGTAAATAGTGACAACTCGAGAGAGGAAAAAGAAAAGGATATTTTGAATGAAGTGAGTGAGTGGTTACAAACACAAAAGAAAAGTGAGTGAAAAAATAAAACTGAGTTGTCACGAGAAGAAAAGAAAAAAAGTGAGGCAAGTGAGAAAGAAGAAAATGATATAAGAGAAAAACAAGAGAGTGTGAGTCGGAGGTTTTCTTGTTCTAACTCTAACATTTTAAATTCTTGTTCTTCTAGCGTTTCCACTTCTTTTATAGGTATTCTTGAAGAAGTGCACAAAAATTTTGACTCAATATGGAAAGAAATTCAAGAATTGAAAGAAGCAAGTCAAGTTGAGACTATTTTTTCAAGTGAACAAGTGAGCTTAATTTTCAAAAATCAAGATAGAAAAGATTCTTTAAGTGTTTGTCAAGGTAAAAATGCTAATCCTAACTCTATCTCTACTTCAAATGAACTTGATAGTGACTTGAGTGTGAATGTTAGACCATCTTTTGGTGAGGTTGATGATGTTTTACTTTGTGTTAATATACAAATGGATGATGATCATACACTAGTTAAATATGATTGTGGAGCTTAAATTTTTATTAATTGTGAGCTTAAAGGATTTCAAGCTAGTGTTATGCCAAATATGAGAAAACATGGTGATTCCTTGAAATCTTGTGGTGAAGATGACTATATTTCTTCTTTGGCTACTAGGAACACTAAAAATGTGATTGATGATGAATGTCTTTTTGCAAGTGAGTTTGATTGTTACAATTCTTTGTCTTGTAAGGACATGAATATGTTTTGTGACAGTCCTTTTGAAATAGGGCATAAAAAATGTGATGATAACATTTTTGAGCCTAAAGAATGCCAAAATTTTAAAATATTTAACAATCCTTTATTTGGTGAAAATATTCAAGAAGGTCTAAAAAGTGATTTTTGTGTTGATAATATGAGTCATTCTTTGAGTTTTCCTAATCTTGATTGTGTGATTCACAATGATCATAATTTGAAAATTGAGTTTGAAAGTGTGAACACTTTTGATGAAGTCCAATTGAATAATTTATTTCTTGTTGACTTGTGTGCGCTTGATGAAAGTGATGATCCAAACTTTAAAGAGTGTATGAATTATGAAAATGATTGTTGTGGCTTGATTGAGTGTGCTAATTGTTTGGATGTCAGCAAGCTAACTCTCAAAATATTTGTAGAAAGCAGTTCTTATGTTGGAAAGTTCTCTAAAGTTGAAGAACATCTTTTAAAGAATGAGAGAGGCACAAGTGATAGTAGTAGTAAATTGATAGATGATAATTTTTGTGTCAGGGGTTCAAGCCTTAGAAATAGCCTCTGGCAGAAATATAAGGTAAGGCTGCGTACAATACACTCTTGTGGTGGGGTCCTTCCCCAGACCCTATGTATAGCGGGAGCTTTAGTTCACCAGAATGCCCTTTTTATTTTTATTTATTTACTTACTCTGATCTTTCCTTTGAAGATATACTTTGGTAGAATTTCTGAATGTTTCTAGAAAGAAATGTGATATGATCTATTTGAAGATTTTTCAAATATGCGCGGGTGTAAATATGATAATCCTTATTTTGATGAGTTTACTAACCTTATTTATTTATTTGTGAAACACCATCAAAAAAGGATTTACAAGGAGGTAAGATACTTGGGAGCATCTTCTTGGGCTAAAACAAAGTTTGAGCTATTATTGTCTTCTAGAGACAAAAATGATTTGTTTGAATGACTAGTGCTTATATTTGGGCTTTCTAAAGTCATGAAGGTAAATTTCTATGCCTTTGACCTTTATATTAGCAACTTTTTTATAATTCATGAAAAGTCGTTAATGTTGCTATTTGATTCATGCTGTGAGTTACTAAGTGAGAAATACAAGAAAGTTTTGGGATTGATGTTTGTATTTGATCCTGGGAATGCATACTTGAGTTTAAGGTTCTTGAATGATGTTATTAGTTCCCTTAATCTTGTGGTTACAAGATTACAATCAAATTGTGAATTGGAGAACTATTTGGTTCAAGTTGTTGAAGAAACTAGTTTTGACTTTAAAGCTCTAATATTTAGAATTATTGATTTCTTTAACCTATTTTATGATTGTGGTATACTTGTGGATCAATTACTTGATATTTTGCTTGAAAAGTTAATTTTTATGAGATTTTATGATTCTTGGCTCTATCATAAAAGTGTACATTTTTAGGAGTGGCATGTAACTTGTTTGGAAGCTAATGTTTTTGTTTCTATATATTGAAAGGTTTAAATTCGAGGTCGAATTATTTTAAAGAAGAGGAGAATGATGTAAGTTCGGGAAGTACTTATTGCGTGGAAGGATTTTAACTTGACATCAAGAGCTTGGAGTGTTTCAAGAGAGTATGGAAACCAAACACCAATACAAGAAAAGATTAATATTATGTTTTAGGGTCCTTTATTTCATATATGATATACATGTAACTAAGGGCATTTATGTCTTTTCATTTTTTAATTAAACCTTAGTACTATAAATAGATTAGGATGGAGATTATTTGGGGGTAGACAATATTTTAGGTTGAATACTCTTAGTGAGTTTGTGGTTTTATCCTTTTGTCTCTATATTGGATCTCTCTTGAATATCTCTTAGTGAGATCATTCATGTATTTCACAACCCAAATTATAGATCGTGCGGGCACCTACCCAATTCTACCTAGATAGGAGAACTCTTACCACTCAACAATTTAATTATTGCAGAAGACATTATTAAACCTTAAACATAAATAAATCCATGAATAAACAACATTTCTTGTTCAAAACATATTTATTACATAAGAATATAGCGGAAGTAAATCAACAGTTTTCTCCAGAACCTAGTCTAAATCAGTACGAGATCACTAAGAAAATGGAGGAATGACCCAAGACACAACACCCATGTATGAGTAGGATGACAGGAGCTGTTGAAGAATAAACATATATAGAAACTCCAACTTACCTGCAACATGGCTATATCCCCAAATAGAGATATAGTAAGTCTAGTATCAGTATTTAGTATCAGTACAACCACACATACTAGTAGGTATCATCGGACGACCAGGGTTAGAAATATATAATAACATATAGCAAACAAGAAGAGATCATGACAAGCATATAGGTTTAATAACTGAACATACTTAACTTACTTCAACTTCCAAACTTACCGCCTTTCTTTTATTTAACCAATATAACTTTACCCTTAGGGTGTGATTAACTAACTATATTCTATGGATTAGTCTAACCCACAATTATTATGCACTTACCTTATCACAACAACTCTATATACTTCTCTCTCTCCCCCCCCCCCCATTGATTCTCTTATTGGACAATCCTTGCTCCCTATTATACTACCATTAACCATTAGGATTGCGTTAACCAAGGAAATTAATAACATCAACAACTTTGCAAAAAGGGACACTATAATATACATCATGTATATAACTATGTACATAGAAGAATAATATTTACACATAATCCAAGATGTACCTTATAGTCACACTTTGCTACAATGCACAATCAACATCATCAACATAACCGTCCACTTAGGGAATGATAGTATCTCATCAAACAATGGGTCCACACAAGGAACCAACTACACTAAGGCATATTCTTCAACAAATTTCAACACTACATAAAAATATATGTAAATGTACATTCAAATGCATATGATGGATGTATGTGTGTAAGATGTACGTATCATCTTTTTCTCTTCGCAATCTCATCATCATTAATATCATTATCAACATCATGCACATCATGATCTCAATATCATCAAAATCATCATCATCAATATCATTTCAACATCATGAACATCATAATCTCAATATCATCATTAATACCATTAATGTAAATGCAAAATACAGTCAATAATTATAAGTAATGCTTGAAGGCGAATTGAAAACACTCAACCAAAATCAGATGAAAGCAACCGCGATCGAAACAAAACTTACAATTGATGACAACCAAGTAAATGCAGTCAATAATCACAAGTTCATCATTCCAAGTAACAACAAATATCCACTAACAGAGGAAATCAAGTATGCCTGAAGTCCAATTCACCACTTGCTCAATTGAGCATTATCAAACCCAATCATTAATCACAAATATTTCTAAAGTCATCACTAAAATAGGTAAATTTAATTACTAACTAGTAACCCCTACACTCAAGTCATCACTAAGTTCAAAGCACTATTCACTTTAGTCGATCATTCAACCAATAGGCTCTATTCAACTCATAATTCTAGTTAGAGTCATACACCTTTACACATCTTACTTCCTAGTACTAGCCAAACTTTAAGTCATATCATCACCTCTTCCTATCACAATCAATCCTCCTTACTATCATATAACAAGAATATCTCATACTTCAAATATACACAATATTGGGTTTACCTTTTTTAAGATGTTAAAGATTAGTTTTATAGATTAGAAGGTCACTTGATTCTTCTATTATTACTCACATTCACCTATTAAACTCTATAAACCATCAAATAAGTCTTAAAAATATAAACACCTATCAAGGTATCCACACAAAATACAATAACATACAATTATATTAGATTTTATATTAATTCCATATTCTATCCATCCAAACTCCAAGCCCGTAGGCCTAGACATCGAACCTCCCATCAACTACAGTTATTACATGCAACTAATCCAAGTCTACTACACATTAAAGCATAACCTACCTCGACCGAAGATCTTGAAATAAGTAAGACACACCAAGGTTGCTCTTTCCTTTCCTTCATGCCTCCATTAGCCCAGTCATCTAAAAATCAATGATTATAGGAGTAATTTAGTAACTACTCTTCAAAAAGTACTTTGGGAATTCAACCCACTAATTCTATCTTTATTCATGGTCTAAAACACCACCCAAGGATCAATTAATCATTAACAAGCTCTATCATAATCAACCCAACTCCATTAATGGGGTTTCAAGGCTAAAGATTCCATTTTTATTAAATTCAAGGTCCCCAACCATCAATTTCATGTTTTAGAGTCACTAATTCATGCTAGGAATCGTTAATTGACAATCTAGAAGTAATTCTAGGTGATGGTTTTCCCCAAAATATCATTAAGTTAGGGTTCAAATCCCCAAGAATTCCACCATGGAAGATTGTTCTAAGGATTCTAGAATGTTAAAGGATTGAAATATGAAGAAGATAATGGAAAAATCTTACCTCAATGAAGAATTTTCACCCAAGAAGTTGGAAAATCGCCCCCCTAGGGATTTGGGATGAAGTTTTTAAATTAAAACCCAAAAACCCATCAAAAATAGCCTTAAGTACTGCCCAGTTACCGCTGATTACCATTGCAGCAGTACCGTTGTGGTGGTTAATTTCTCATCCCGGACAGTGTTCAGTAAAATATTCATAACTTTAAACTCCAAAGGCGGATTAATGAATGGTTGGATGTATTGGAAAGAAGACTCAAAGACATTTCATTTGGTGGGTATTTGGCCCCATAAATCTTTATATTCTAGGAGATATGATCATTTGAAGTTGACCCTAGTTTAAACTTAGCTCGAAACTCAATTGGTAAGAACACTTCCAACTTAACTTTGTGATAGGGTATTGTATGACCTTAGTATATGTCCAATACACTCCAATACTAAAGAATTGGTCCTTTAACTTATGGTGAAATAGGTTATTACGCTTTTACTGAAGATATTTTAACAACGACGGAACTGGTCGTTGCAATGTATGAGTTCAATTCACTTCTCCCTTGAATTCAATCATGTAATTGTTTGTTTAGATTATGGTATTTGTTGGTATCTAATTTACTTCAATTATGGGATTGTTACTTTCTTTATTTTCTATCTCCCATCTATTTCTTGATTATCTTTTGAATCTTTTTATCTTGTATCTTATTTTACATCACTTACTAAGTTATGAAATCATGGGGAGCACAATCCTAGTCTGTTCACACTGATTGATACAAACAACAATTTAATGCTTTGTTACTTGTTCACTGAAAGCTTACAAACTGCTACTTGTTACTTCAACCCCCCCCCCCTTCAATCATACTTACCTTAAATGGTTTCCCACCCTTAGCAACCCATTATTTCATACTCTTACATAACACTTATTCGTATTCCATTACCCTGGTTATACATTAATACCTACCTAGTTAGAGATTTCAAATAAGGTTATGAGAAATTAAATAGCAAGACAGCATCACCCCACTTACCCAATCTCAACAATATCATCCAGTAGATCAATGACCATAACTATTCCACAAGCACAATCATGAACACCTTTCAAGTAATTTATATCAAATATGAACACTAGCCCTTTCAAAAACTCCACAGAGTTTGATCAAGTACAAGTCAAAATAGACAACAACTCAAGTAAAGACTCCAACTACCAGTATCAACCAAGTCAACAAACTATGACTCAATAACAAAATGTTAACTATGTCTCAAATACATAAGTAAATAGACAACTAAGAGATATGCCAATCATTTGCAGTTTATCCCGAACCACTCAAGGATCCTATTCAATCAACAAGTCAGTAATCATAAATCTTAGTTCACTCAAGAACCCAATATAACAAGTCAACACATAATCGGCTTCACTCAAGGAACCAAATATAACAAGTCAACACATAAATTTGGTTCACTCAAGGAACCGTTACACTCACCAATACCTTGAACACACATGCTAAGTGTCATGACCCAACTACCTGAATCACATAGGAACCTAATATAATCCACCTAGAGAGGAGAAACCTTACCACCCATTTAAAAAAATACGCGGAAGTCACTAAGAAGATAAATAAATGCCTTAAATATTACAGCCAGTTTGTAGAATTTTGATTACAGCTAATAAACCTTTCAAAATAATTGTAATTCCTTCCCTAAGAACAAGTCTAAATAGGTACAAGAGTGGCTAGGAGAAAGTATAACAAAAAACACAGTTTCTGCCATGGGAACAAATACAAAAGTTGTTGGAGTTTTTTATCGTGTCAAGCCTAAAACACCCACTGATCCTACAATCAGACTATACACCAAAAAGTGTATAGCAAGAGTAATATCAGTACAAAACCACATGTACTATTAAGTGTCATCGCTCTACGCGAATTAAATCACATAAACATCATATAAATAATCAAAAAAAAACATACAACTTGAGGTGTATTAATTAGAATCACACATTTAGCCGATTATTGTCGGTTGGATATTAACAGCCCGTATACACCAAGTATCCATAATTTTCTAAATCAAGCTCACTCCATAAATTAGTGTCACGACATGAAACTACCCCTTAGTCGTAAAATGGTGCTTAGAGTCACAAGTGACCTCAAGCTAACCCATGGCCTGGTATGACACTAAGAATACTGAAATAATTGATAAAAATATTATGCGGAAGCTGAACTGAATGATGAAATGATAACCAAAACCAACAACAATATCTAAGTTAAAACCACAAGCCTGAAAATCTAACTATAAGTCTAAAAGTCTCTACTAAGACAAGCTATTGGGACAAGAACCAGCTAACTCTAACTGTCTGAAAACTGAAAGGGACATAAATGAAAAATATTAATAACTAGTCCTTAAATGATGAGGACTCACCAAAGTATTGTTGCTGATGTAGTAGGAAATCATACTATGCACGAGCTGGAGGCTGAACGTCAGAACCTATATAATAAGATAATATAGCACAAAGGAAAGTATGCGGTCAGTACTTTAAATGTACTAAGCATGTGAGATATGCACTACACTATATATTCTTAACATGAGAAAATGAATTGAACATGGGGTTAGGACATAAACTGATGCAACAATCAAGTGAATAAACATGTAATTTAACAATAATAGTATGCTGAATAAACTAAGTACAAGGTTATGCAACATCTAAGTCCAAACAATGGGAGTACAAGGACATTCTAAATATTATAAAGAGGTTTACAAACTGATGTACTCATGATAGAATGTTTAAATCAATTACATATTACAGAGGTATACTAAGATTCAAGGACCCATCTGGATAATCAAAAATACTGATTTCATAAATATTCTGATATAACTGAGATACTGTGACCTGAACTAAAGGTCATGCAAATACCAAAGTATGAGATTGTGGGAGATACTATTAACCAACATATAAACATGTGAGCTAAACATAAAGTTCAATTTAAAATCCCTATCGAAGAGGGCCCAATATACTTTGCCAGCATACAAAGGCTGAGCTGATCTGATTTGGTATAAATAAACCTACGGTGGCATGTTGTTTTGTGACTTAGGGACTGCTACTAAAGGTATCATCCTAGCAGGTGGGTGAGCCTTCACCCCCTTATCCACTTGGTGCTATGTATTACTCCCAACTGAACATAATTGATAACTTGATGAGATGACATATTTTGATGTCAATCTGAGATAACATATATGGATGTCAACCAGTCCATAATCATGGATGCCATACCTGACTGCCATATTACTAGTGAACCTTGAGTTTATAAGAAAACTGATACATGATCATTAATGGCATTCTAGATAACATACTAATCAGGAACCTTACTTTTGGGAAAATTGTTCAGAACATTGATGGCATATATGGATGTCTTGCACTTCATGTGTCTTACTGATATGGGCCAAAGCTCCTGACTATGATATGAGTACATATATAGATAGATCATGTATTTCTAAATTATGAGACTTGTACATTTATGGGGGACATGAGATGGTTGGAGTAAATGCATAAAAAAAACATATGAGGATTAAGATTTGGAAGAAATCTATAAGGCCAAACCTGAACCCTGAATCCTAACTAATGAAACTACTAATAGTCTAATAGGGTGAATTTATCTAAAAACACCGTTTAGTATATACTTTATCTGAAAACACTCTCCAGGTCAGTAACACTGAAAGTATAGATAAACTGAGACAAAGTAACAGACCCTATATCTGAAAGTATCCTAAAACATGAAAAACTGAAGGAATGAGTGTTTAATTAACAATGCATGGCTTTCTAGGTCATCGGGTGTTCATAACCCACCTTCTCTGAAAAATGCAACTATTCATGACAGCTTCTATAATATGAATGGAATATGAAATCACATAATGCAAGCTCAAAAATCATGGAATATCACTATACTTAAGGTTCATGGACATGATACTATCAACTTATTGAATTTCATGGAGAAACATGTATTAATAGTTTACTAGTTATGGGGAACTGAAGTACAACAAGAATCATAGTTATAATGAAAATTCTAATTTCAAGATCATGAATTAACAGAGGAATTGAATGTATTTTGGGACTCAATAGGTGAACAATATACACTGATGAAATCCCACATAACTGAGAGTAAAACCTTGGTGAAACCTTTGGATTTGGAGCTTGAAGTTGAGGAACCCTGATTCTTGCCTTTGGAGAAATTAATTGTTTCTTTCTCTTGTATTTGCTAAGTGTCAAATGAGTTATGAGGAATGAGGGACTTGGGAGTGGTTTAGTCTTAGTATTCAGCCCTTGGGAAACTTAAATGGCATATTTTTTATGTTAAAAGAGTGGGAAAAGACCAAACAACCCTTTTAAAATCATCTGAAAAATTGCTGGAAATAGTCCCGATGACTCACTGACAACTCGTCGGGTCTGGATATGATTCGTGGCCTGATTCATTGCCTAGGACTTGATTTTTGATTCCCTCTACCCTAACCATGAGTCACCTAATGACTTTTCATGTCTCCCTACAACTCGTCGTGTCTGAGTCGACATCACTGACAGCTTTGACAGTGCTTCAGTAAAATAGACATAACTTTTTACTCCGATATCGAATTAACAAGCAATTGGATGCTTTGGAAAGTTAATTCAAATATAATTCATTTGGTGGGTTTTTAACTCAAAAATACTTCAGAATATAGGATTTATGCACGTTTAAAGTTGACTTTAGCAAGATTCTTCACAATAAATCAATCGGTAAGGGAGGTTTCAACTTGGCTATGAGCTAGGTGTTACTTGAGGCCTTAATACATGTCTAAATAACTTCTTAGACTACCACAACATTATTTTTTATTCTACATGTACTTTAATCAGGGTTCTAACCTTAGCTCAGATTTTTGGGGTGTTGTAATACCTCTCACATGGGATCATTCATTCCCGAATGAACATTACTAAGCTGAGAGAATAGGAAAAGAGCTACAATCCCAACACTGAGTTAGTTGGAGTTGAATACTAATATGATAATTGATTCTTTACTGAAACATGGACTGACCTAGACTCATAAATGCATGCTATGACATGGGAGTTACTAAGGTACATGAGACTGAAGAAAGTAATAGGGAGGAAAATGTCACCTTGAACTGACTTTAGGCCGTGAATAAGACTCAACTGTATTTACATACATTACGAATGTACAAAAGAGCTCGCAGGGAATAAGCACAACCATGGACTTAAGCGAGTACGGTTGGAAGAAAAAAGAGGAAGTCACTAGTACTATTCGCCTTATCTCTGAACTGAACCATTGGCTATACGGACTGATCCATACTGAGAATTTAGAACTCACTAAAGTATTCATGACTGAAACATACACATGGAACTATGAGGCAATGGAACTTATATACAAAAATTTATAGTCATCAAGAAAAGAACTTTGTTCCTTCCAACGCTCTAAATTAGGAATTTTAGTTACATCTAGGGAAAGGAATCACTAGTATGGTCTGAGCGTTACATCCAACTGGGGAAATTTGGACTCTATACACACTAGGGTCAAACTTTACACCACCAAATCTGAGTTCTAATCAGGGGTTTACTATCCATCCAATACCAAAATCTACAAGTTACATTCCCGGAGCATCTAAGTTAAGCCTACCGGTAAGTTGCCACCAATCCCACTACCATGGTATCCTAAAGTCACAGAGACTTTACTAGGAATATCTAAGGTAAGAAGGGTACTGTAAAATCGTAATTCAAAGAGTCCTATAACCCTTGACACTCAACAAGGGTCTGAGAAGTACAATATAGTATGAATGATTTTATTCAAGAAGTTTGGTCTGATAATACACCTGACATATGGTGACTTCACTAATCATCAAGAACATATTATAAGTACGCGGGACAGATTATACTGATAAATCATGGGTGCATAAGTCCTAATTTGCATGGTGTGAGACTGATATTCATGGTCTCAAGGAGCATGATTTGGATTTCTAAGCAAGACTATTACTCCTTATACTAAGGACTGAGAATAGACATACATTTGAAGAAAGTGCATACATTAGGATGATGCAAGACAGGAGTAAGTGTCATAATGACGTAAGTGTACTGAATGGGCTAGGATAAGAATAGGTCTCTACCTCTAGTTATCTTTATTCTAGAACCTGCTAACATTACTACCTAATTCTCTAAAACCTGACTTATTCCATACTCAAACATCTCCCCCTTATATCACAGTCACCATACTAAATTTGCAAGTCTTCTTTCTTACTACTCTCTAACTGAACTCACTCAAACGATCAAGACATACCACTTTAGGATCTATTCTGATTGTGCACTTTCTCATACCGTCTAAAAATATCTCTATTTCTATTGTCCATCTTACTGCTACTCTGCACCATCACAACTTTATTCTAAACTATAACTATTCACCATATTAGGAGGATAAGGACCTGAGGACTATAAATTTATAAAGGAAAAAATCTGGAAACATACCCAACTCGACCTTAGGAGAACCATCTTGATTTGACTGGCTGGAAGATGAATGGAATTGAATTAAGTGTTGACCACAGTCTGAGTTAGAAGGGGAACCTTCAGATTTGGGTGACCTGAAGGGGTTAGTGACGAAGTAGGCTAAGCTTGCTGGTAAACCTTCCTGCCTTTTGTCGAAGCTACTGGACAATCTCTCAACCTGTGGCCTAGCTTGCCATAGCCAAAACAACTTTCATGGCCTGCCATACATTCCCTTATGTGGTGTTTGCCACACTTGTTGCAAGTGGGGTGGGCCAGATGCTCACTCTCCCCCCCCCCCTTTTGATCATAATGAGGCCTGGGGGCCAGATATGATGTACTAAATAATGAAAGGGTAAGCCCTAATGACCTTTGAGGAAAAGAAGATCGGTTCTCACTAGCGATCTTCTGGCGATTACAGTTACTATTCCATGGTATGACCCTCTTTCTCTCCCTTTTTCTCCTCTTACCAATAGAATTTGCATGGGCTGCTACCTGCTGATTCAATTGAGCAGTCATAGCTCAAGTTAATAATTGTATGGCATCACAAAACTCTACATTAGAAATATCAGCACTTATAGACTGATCGACTGATGCGGAAGGGTTACCATTTTGATCCATTTTCTGACAGATATCTTTTTGAGGAGACATTCTGAAACATATAAGGCATGATTTAGAAGAATACAAAGAGTTAAAATCTATCGTACGATATGATCATGAAAGAAGTGAAACTTTCATAAAACATTTCATAACCTCGTATGCATAAGTATGGCGTGCTTCACACCATGAACAAGACTCTACGTAACGAGATTTTCAGACACCCTAGGACACTTTAAACTTGATGCTTTGATACAAAGTTTATCATGACCCAAGAATACCCCCTAGTTGTAATAAGGTGCTTAGAGTTACAAGTGACCCCAAGCTAACGTATGGTCTGGCATGACACTAAAAATACTAAAATAACTAATAAAAACACTATACAAAAGCTGAATAGAATGATGAAATAATAATCAAAACCAACAACAATATCTGAGTTTAAAACCACAAAGCTGAACATCTAACTATATTTCTGAAAGCCTCTACTAAGACGAGTTGTTGGGACAAACTCCCAACTAATTCTAACTGTCTAAAAACTGAAAGGGACATAAATGAAAAATAATGATAACTAGTCCTCAAATGATGACTCCTCACAAAAGTACTACTACTGATGTAGTAGGAGATTGTACTATGCACAATCTGGAGGCTGAACGTCAGAACCTATATTATAAGATAATATAGCACAAAGGAAAGTATGCGGTTAGTACTTTAAATGTACTAAGCATGTGAGATATGCACTACACTATATATTCTTAACATGAGAAAATGAATTGAACATGGGGTTAGGACATAAACTGATGCAACAATCAAGTGAATAAACATGTAATTTAACAATAATAGTATGCTGAATAAACTAAGTACAAGGTTATGCAACATCTAAGTCCAAACAATGGGAGTACAAGGACATTCTAAATATTATAAAGAGGTTTACAAACTGATGTACTCATGATATAATGTTTAAATCAATTACATATTACAGAGGTATACTAAGATTCAAGGACCCATCTGGATAATCATAAATACTGATTTCATAAATATTCTGATATAACTGAGATACTATGAACTAAACTGAACTAAGGGTCATGCAAATACTAAAATATGAGACTGTGGGAGATAATATTAATCGACATATAGCCATGTGAGATAAACATGGAGTTCGATGTAAAATCCCCATCGAAGAGGGCCCAATTACCTTGCCAGGGTATAAAGGTTGAGCTGATTTGATATGGTATAAATAAACCTATGATGGCACGTAGTTCATTGACTTAGGGACTGCTACTAAAGGTCTCAGCCTAGCAGGAAGTTGAGCCTTCATCCCCTCATCAGTTCGGTGTTATGTACTACTCCCAACTAAACATAATTGATATCGCAATGAGATGACATATTTGGATGTCAACCTGAGATTACATATATAGATGTCAACCTGTCTATAACCATAGATGCCATACATGACTTCCATAGTACTAGTGAACCTTGCTTTTATAAGAAAATTGATCCACGATCATTGATGGCATTTCGGATACCATACTAATCGGAAACTTTACTTTTGGGAAAATTGTTCAGAGCATTAATGGCATATCTGGATGTCATGCATGTCATGCATCTTACTATTATGAGTCAAATATATATATCAGGCATATCATGTATTTCTGAATTATGAGACTTGTACATTTATGGGGGATATGAGATGGCTGGAGTAAATGCATAAAAGAAACATATAGGGATAGAGTTGGAAGAAATATATAAGGCTGGAACTGAACCCAAAATCCTGACTCATGAAACTACTAATTGTCTAATAGGGTGAATTTATCTGAAAACACCATTTAGAATATACTTTATCTGAAAACACTTTGCAGGTCAGTAACACTAAAAGTACGGATAAACTGAGACTGATTAACAGATCCTCTATTTGAAAGTATCTTAAAATAAGTAACCCTAAAGGAACGAGTGTTTAATTAACAATGCATGGGATTCTAGGTCATCGGGTGTTCATAACCCGCCATCTCTGAAGAATGCAACTATTCATGACAGCTTCTATGATATGAATGGAATATGAAATTACATAATAGCCCAAAACTCATGGAATATCACTATACTTAGGGTTCATGGACATGATACTATCAACTTATTGAATTTCATGGAGAAACATGTATTTATAGTTTACTAGATATGGGGAACTGAAGTATAAGAAGAATCATCGCTGTAATGAAAACCCTAATTTCAATGTATTTTGGGACTCAATGGGTGAACGATATCCACTGATGAAATCCCACATACCTGAGAGTTAAAACCTTGGTGAAACCTTTGGATTTGGAGCTTGAAGTTGAGGAACCTAATTCTTGCCTTTGGAGAAACTAATAAACTCTTTATCTTGTATTTGCTAAGTTTCGAATGAATTATGAGGAATGAGGTGCTTGGGGGTGGTTTAGGCTTATTATTCAGCCTTTGGGAACTTAAACTATGTAGTTTTGATGTCAAAAGAGTGGGGAAGGACCAAACAACCATTTTAAAATCATCTGAAAAGTTGTTGGAAACAGTCTCGATGACTCACGTGATGACTCGTCGGGTATGGGTACGAGTCATGGCCAGAGTCATCGCCTACGACTTGATCTTTTCTTCCCTCTTCCCTGACCACGAGTCACCCGATGAATGGTTATGTCTCCCGACGACTCGTTGTGTCTGAGTCATCGTCACTGACAGTTTTGTCAGTGCTTCAATAAAATGACCATAACTTTTTACTACAATATCGGATTAACAAGAAATTGGATGCATTGGAAATTCTAATATCTTTCATTTGGTGGGTCTTGAGCTTAAAAATATTTCAGAATCTCAAAGTTATGCTCATTTGAAGTTGACTATAGCAAGATTCTTCATAAGAAATCAATCGGTAAGGGAGGTTAAACTTGGCTATGATCTAGGAGTTACTTGAGGCCTTAATACATGTCTAAATCACTTCTCATAATACCAAACAATGATGTTTTATTCTACATGTACTTGAAGCAGGGTTCTAATCTTAGCTCAGATTTTTGGGGTGTTGCAATTATCTACGAGTTCTACAATTCCATCCCCTAAGGTTTCTTACCCTTAACAGATTAAAATTTATACCCTTAGCCTAGTTCTACAAACCCTGTCATACTTTAACACTTCAGCATCCTTTGGTTCATTTAAGTCTACAAGTATAATTAAAAAGATGGTGACACTCGCCTTCCCGGCCCAAAATACAATAACCGCTAGACCACCTAGCATATCACCACATAAAATCACGGACACCTATCCAGTGAGGGTCAACATAGATAATAACTCAAGTACACACACCACTACCCACCTCAGACTCTCCGACAAATATAGCCAATATAGGCACATAACAATTCAACACTCTTGAGCCCTATCATGCAACTATCTTTCAAGTTCATAATACTTAACCTTGTAAACAAATATAACATGAAGTTTAGTCAAAAAGAGTCAATATGGATAATCAGTCAAGTCAGCTAAGACCAGCGATAAGACTTCAAGTCAACAACTATGACTCAACTGTACTATAAATCATATCTCAATTGCAAAAGTATTAGATAACACAGAGTTATTTCACGATGTGAAATTAACATAGACCACTCAAGAACCTCAAAAACAACAACAATAGCAATATCATGCATCCTAGTTTACACAAGAAACCACATTAGCAATTAAGCAAACAAACCCGATTCACTCAGGGAACCCATACATAATGACAAAAAGTAAGCTCGATTCAGTCAAGGAACTAATAAAATCAAGAAAATATAATCCCTAGTTCACTCAAGGAACCATCACACTCACATGTACCTTGTATACACATGATAAGGGTCTTCTATGTGCACCCAATAGTCATGAACTGCAGGAGACAAGGCCTTGTCTATGTACCCAATCTCAGATATCAAGTGTCTGCCAACCTTATAGCACCATTCCCATAGAGATGTCCAAATACCAGTATATTCCATAATAAATGATAGATATCACAAATTGGGTTTTAACTACATTAAATTCATCACCTATATTTGTACGCACAACGTGTAGATTGTGGCCCATCCATGTTCGTTCATCCTAATAGTTTATTGCATTACTAACCATTCATTCCTCTGGTTACCACCCTAGATTCTTCCGAATCCACCAATACCAACCACCCTTAACGAATAAGCATTTAATCAATTAACCCAATCCTCAATTCTACACTATTTTTAACCAAACAAGGATGAACAATAATAATGTAACATATAATTACATGAATCAACTCAATAATATGATCATAACAGCAATTTTCCCCACTCAATTATCCTGGTTCTATTCATTTTATCCATCCTAATGTCGTGCCCAGAGGCCTAAGCATGCAACCTCCCATCATTCTACGCCATGCTTATGCTTTCTAACCCAAGTCTAAACTACTCAGTTAAACCTAGTCTACTAGGATGCCAAGCAGCTGCTACAGAAGTATGAACTTGGGTTTTTTGACTCCGTGAAGGTGAATATTGACATGCAATCGGTGAAAATCCATGGGTTTTACCCTATTAATGCAAAATCCCTTCTCTCCATTTCTCTTAGGCCATAAGGTAACCCTACAAGGATTTTTGAATAAACCTCATCCTTTTACAACTGAAGAGGAGAAGAGAAAATATAAAATTCGCACATGGGGTTTCTGGTCCCGTTATCCCACTATAGCACCAAAATTTCAAATTCTGAAATTTTAAGTCGTGTCACCCCATACTAATTTGAGATTGTATTTTTGAAATTTTCCAAAACCCGTGCCCATAATGAGTTGTCTTTTAATAATAACGGAACAAGTCATTACAATAAATACCAATTTACCCATCATTCATCCCTGAACGATCATGATTAAAAAAAAATCACACGGGTTTAAGTTTAACCTTAATGCCCTTATTATGATGACGTACTAACAGACATTACGCGGAATACTGAAATTTTGTTTCCTTGGAACTATAGAATTCCAAATTGTGACCTTAATACCACTCCTCTCGATCTAGAATTCATTTTTTTATGAGTCGTACGAGACTTAATTCGAGTATAACATTTATTGAGCAACCAGGGTATCCAGGGTCTTGTTAATACACTAGAACAAAAGAATTTCAAATGCAACAAATGAAAAAAAAATTCCACTTCAAGGGTTGGGATCCTGCTATAGTGGGAATATTCACGTTATAGTGGCATCGCTATAGCAGGTTAGGGTCGCTATAGTGCCACATAACAGATTAAAAGGAGTGAGAATGGGTTTCTCACCTATTTCTCCTCTTTTCACTCAAAAATCCCCATTCCCTCCCCAATAAATTTGCTTCCGTCATCAAAATTAAGGTAATTATCGATATTCTTTCTCTCCTTACTTCCTTGTATAAATTTATGCTAGTTTTACGCTTGAATTTATAGAAAAAGGATAGGTTTTGGGTTAGTTTTCAAAAATTCAAAATTGGGTATGATTGGCCAAATTTTGAAGCATGGTTGCTTCCCTTACGTCTACAAATCTTTTATAGTGTTCTAGCAGTAAGAATTATGGAGCTCATAGCCAAAATGGGCTCAAAACAGTAGGGAATGTGAAGGGTTGTTCTTGATTTGAATTTGATGATTTGGGCATGTTTTAGGTGTTATCATGCCCAAATTTTTGCATAAACAAGCGTTAGGGTACTTTAGAATCATTGATCTGAGGTCAGAGCACTAAAAATGGGACCTTTCATCAAGAGGTGCCATGTTGCACTTCTTGATCTGCTGAGAAAGATGAAGGCTGCTACAACGGCCTTGTCCCACTATAGCGACTCCGCTATAGATGGGAAATTCCCACTATAGCGACATCGCCATAGCGGGATACAACTCGCTATAGCGGGAGGCTGTAAGCAGTAGCCTCCCGGATTAAGCCAAGGCATTGGCCTTTTTTTGAAATTCAATTTCCTAATACATCTATAAGTTCTAACATATTTTTTTATCATGATTTTCATATCAACACACTCCAATTTCTAGAAACCAAGAAAATGCTCTCGCCTACAAGAGATTCCCCGATGAGGCTTATTGGGAGAGATATCATGAGTACTGAAGGACGGGGTTCTATTATGAGAGGGCCTTTGCTCTGAGAGGGGTAGAGAAGAAGGCGCCTGCATTTTATAACCAGCTCTTGGAGTTTAGCTGGGGCCTACTGGTAGTGGCTCCTATGTATGGGGCCTCGGGTTGGTTCAGAAAGTCCTATGCCATACTCCCTACTGTGCTTTGGGACGACCCCAACCCCACCATCCATATCAGAGAAGTGAAAGTCCCTGTGGACATTCAGACTATAAATGAGGTACTAGGGGTGCCGCATGTCTCAAATATGGGGTACTTATCCAAGGCCTGAGAGATGGATATGAGGTGGCTACGGGATACTCTGGTAGAGGAGTTCAGGGATCAGGCCTACTGGCCTACTATTGAGGGCATCATAAGCACTTACTTCTTAGTCTATGCTAGGAGGTGGATGAACCTGATGTCCCGGAGGATTCATTCATCGGGAAACCTCTCTGACATGACCTACTCTTGAGCTCCAGTGGTGGCTTGCACTATATAAGGGATCACAGTGAATGTGGGGTCATATATCATAATGGAATGGAAAGACTTTAATCGAGGCAGCCAAAAAGGCCTCTACCTTCCAGGTCTGGTTTTTGCACTGTGTCGGTGCATCGGGGTTCTCAAGGAGAAGGCTGACCACGAGCTGGAGATGGACACCCCTTTCTACTCCCTCAGGGTAAAAGTGGTTACATCCAATGGGAAGAAGAAGAGAAAAGTCGGTGAGGCTAAGAGTAGTCATGCTACAGAGGAGGTCGACGCTGACAATGATGATGATGCCCCTCGTTTCGAGTCCCAGATTTCTAGTAGCCTTCTGGAGGCCTACCTGGCAATGGCCAGGAGACATATGGAGCATGCCCCTCTGATCTCCACAGCCCCACCTCCATCTGCCCAGGACTATGCAGAGAGCTCGATGAAAAGGCGCTCCCGAGACCGCATGTTTATATGGATGTGGAACACTGTAAAGGTCATATTAAGGCATGCATTCTTTGACCAGGAGCTTCCCCAGTTTAGCCAGAGGATATGCTAGAGTTTCTTTTCCTCAGTAATACAGAGGGAGAGGACCACACCCTGGCAGCCTGCAATGGTGATAAAGCATCCCATTAGGGCCCTCGGTGCAACTCAGTCCCACTTCCCCCCTTTTTATACATTATATGATTTGGGTTGCCCCCATTTGCGGCATGTACTAGACATTATTCCTCCTTTATTTTTTCCCTTATTTTATCGCACATGGATGCTAGTTTTTAATATTTTTTATATATATATTGAATTTATGCTTTACCTTTCCATATGAAATTTCTATATTTCATGCAGTAGTTCGTAGGTCAAACGAACAAATAAAACAGGCCTAGAATGGAAAATAAAAATAGGGGAAAATAGGGCAGGGGTTCTGCCCCGCCCATCCCTCTATAGCGGCTTGCATATCGCTATGGCGATGCTGCTATAGTGGGATTGTCGTAGCGGGTCAGTACCGCTATGGCGGCCCCAACAGCAGCAGCCTAGAATTTTACCCATTTTTGCAATTCCCTTCATTCTCCCTTCCTATTTTCAGCATTAAGACATGAAATCACATAATGGCCTTTAACATAATCCCAAGACCAAACCCAACCATGCATAAACAACACTTAGCATCACATTGTTAAAACCAGTTGTGAATTACAATAAGAAATTTTCATAACAACAAATCCCGCTATTTTACAACAATAGCCCTTTTTTCCATGGTCCCCAACAATTTTCGACTATCCTAAAACAAAAGTTTCCCCACAGTCATGGACCATCCTTCCCTTTATCATTTTAACCAATGGCATGCCTATGCCCACATATAAAATACAATTTCTAGGCAAACCACATAGCAAATAATTCCTCAAACTATCAACACATAACCAAGTTATGACCTTTCACTGACCATGAATTCCATAGTAATTCAAACAATCATGTTTCACGTATTCACAGTCATTCAAGCAATACCAATACACATAAGCATAAATTTCAAGTTTCATCATTAAACAAGCCCTTTTTATTATTCTTCATTTGCCTCATGGATAACTGTTAGCCAATTATCCATGCATTTACATAGCCTCTATAGCCAAATACCAATTGGAACCTTCCTGGTTTTAACTTTCCTTGCTTGTGTCATTTCAACCAAAGTCAAACGACATCCATTTACCTCATTGAGATACTATTTAGAATCCGGAGATACCAATTGGACTCAACCCATATAAGCAAGTACATAGACTGTGCAAAATGAAAGAAAGAAGTGGAACAATTCCTAGAATGCCTCATAGCTCCCCGAAGATTAGATGTGGACATCAACACACCAATCCATAGGACTCTACTCGATATTTGCTCTTGTACTGGAAGAATAGTAACCTACGCTCTGATACCAAATTATCATGATCCAACTACTCGGATCGCACGGGAACCTACTCTAATCCACCTAGAAAGGAGAACCCTTACTACCTATTTTAAATGATATGCAAAAGTGAATAAGAAAATAAAGAAATGCCTTTAATATTACAACCAGTTTGCAAAATTTTAATTACAACTAATAAACCTTTCAAAATAATTGTAATCCCTTCCCTATGAACTAGTCTAAACAAGTACAAGAGCGGCTAGGAGAAAGTACAACAAAAGACACAGCTTCTACCATAGGAACAAATATAGAAGGTGCTAAAGATATTTACCATGTCAACCCTAAAACACCTACTGATCCTGCAACCAGACTATCCCTAAAAAGGGTATAGCAGGAGTAGTATCAGTACAAAACCACACATACTGGTAAGCATCATCAGTCGGCCAGAATTAAATCACATAAATATTTAGAAGGAAACATACAACTTGAGGGGTATTAATCAGAATCACACGTTTAGTCGATTATTGTTTCTTGAATATTAATATCCCTTATACACAAAGTATCCATCACTTGCTAAATCAAGCTCACTCTGTAAATTATCTACGAGTCCTACAATTCAATCCCCCAAGGTTTCTTACCCTTAACCGATCATAATTAATACCCTTAGCTTTGTTCTACAAGCCCAATCATACATTGACACTCTAGCATCTTTCTGTTCATTTAAGTCTATAGGCACAATTTAGAAGATGGTGAAACCTGCCTTCCCGACCCAAAATAAAATAATCGCTAGACCACCTAGCATATCACCACATATAATCATGGACACCTATCCTGTGAGAGTCAACATAGACAGAAACTCAAGTACACACACCACTACCCACCTCAGACTCTCCGACAAGTATAGTCCATATAGGCACATAATAGCTCAACACTCTTAAACCCTATCATGCAACTATCTTTCAAGTTCATAATACTTAACCTTGTAAAGAAATATAACATGAAGTTTAGTCAAAAAGAGCCAATAAGGATAATCATTCAAGTCAGCTAAGACCAGCAATAAGACTTCATGTCAACAACTATGACTCAACTGTCCTATAAAGTATGTCCCAATTGCATAAGTAATAGATAACACAGAGTTATATCACGGCGTACAATTAACCCATACCACTCAAGGATCCTTGAAAACAAAAATAATAGCAATATTATGCATCCAGATTTACACAAGAAACCACCTTAGCAATTAATCATACAAATATTGAAAATTCGAATGAAGTGGAGGAAAAGGTGGAAAGTAAAGAGGTACCTCAAGCAGTTGATGATAGTGTCTCAAAACCATAAAAAAACCTTTGGTTGTTTCAAAGCCGCAAATAAAGATCCTTCCACCATTCCCTCAAAGGCTCAAGAAGAAGGAGGATGATACAAAGTTCAAGAAATTTGTCTCAAAATTTAGCAACTTATCGGTGAACATTCCTTTGTTAGAAGCTTTGTAATAGATTCCCAGGTATGCCAAGTTCATGAAGGACTTGGTGACAAATAAAAGAACAATGGACTTCAAAATGGTGGAAATCTCACATAGTTGTAGTGCTATTATGTCGAGCAACATGGTGGTCAAGAAAGAAGACCCCGGTGCATTCACTATTCCTTACACCATTGGGGTATATCAATTCGGCAAGGCTTTGTGTGACTTAGAGGCAAACATTAACTTGATGCCTCCATCTATCTTCAAGAAGTTGGGGTTAGAAGCTCCAAAGTCTACAACCATGAGACTCTTAATGGCAGATCGGTCTATCAAATGACCAGTGGGAATTCTATATGATGTGCTTGTTTGGGTTGACAAATTCATATTTCCCAATGACTTTGTGATCCTAGATTGTGAGATAGACTATAAAGTTTCCATTATCCTTGGTAGATCTTTCCTTGCTACCGGGAGGGCATTAGTTGACATGGAATATGGAGAGATGAACTTTAGAGTGAATAATAAAGAGGTAATTTTCAATGTGTTTAAGTTCATGAAGAAACCAAAGGACTTACAAGTAATCTCCAAGCTTGACATGATTGATGATGAGGTGGTCGATGCTATGGAAATGGATTTCATTAGAGAGCCACTAGCGAGAGTGTTGTGGAACTATGAAAGTGAAGAGGTTGAAGAGTACGATGAAGTTGTAGCTTCATTGACAGTTCTTGTCTCTTACACAAAGACCCATGAAAATTAGATCTTGATTTGAAGAATCAGGAGACTCCTCCCGTGAAGCCTTCTATTATGGACCCACCACAACTTGAGCTCAAACCATTACCACCACACCTTCACTATGTCTTTTTGAGGAAAGGTAATATCTTACCCATTATTATTATGGGAAATTTGTTAACATAGCAAGTGGATGCATGGAAGTCAATTGTGAGAAAATTCATTTGGGCCATCGGGTGGACTATTATGGATATTATCAAAATTACTCCTAGTATTTGTACTCATAAGATAAAGTTAGAGCCTGATTGTGTACCGAGTATTAAGCATCAACGGAGGCTTAACCATCCAATGCAAAAAGTGGTAAAAAAGGAAATAATCAAGTGGTTGGATGCGGGCATTGTGCATCCAATCTCGGATAGCACATGGGTAAGCACGGTTCAATGCATTCCAAAAAAAGAGGAATCACAGTGGTTTCTAATGAAAACAATGAGCCTATTCCCATGAGACTGATGACTGTTTGGAGAGTATGCATGGACTATCGGAAGTTGAATTCATGTGCGGAGAAGGACCATTTTCCTATGCCATTTATGGATTAAATGTTTGATCAATTGATGGGACGAGGGTGGTATTGTTTCTTAGATGGATACTTTCGTTATAACCAAATTTGTATCACAATCAAAGATCAAGAGAATACTACCTTCACATGTCCATATGGGATTTTTACCTTCAAGTGCATGCCCTTTGGGTTATGCAATACACCCACCACTTTTCAAAGGTACATGTTATTGATCTTGTTAAATATGGTGGAGGATACTATGGAGGTCTTTATGGATGATTTTTCCATTGTTGGTTATACTTTTGAATCATGTCTAGAACACTTGGTCAAGGTGCCTGAATGATATGTTGAAACTAATCTTGTGTTGAATTAGGAAAAGTGTTATTTTATGGTAAAGGAGGGCATTAGTGCTTGGGCATAAAATTTTGGGTAAAAGAATTCAAGTTGACCAAGCTAAAGTTGAAGTCATTTTCAAGCTACCCTCTCCAATCACCGTGAAAGGTGTTCAAAGTTTTCTTGGGCATGCTGGTTTCTATAGATGGTTCATCAAAGATTTCACCAAAATTGTGCATCCAATGTGTAAGCTTCTTGAGAAGGAAGCAAAATTTGAGTTTGAAAGGTGTGTAAACGCCTGTCATTGTAGCCTCGAATTGGTCATAACCCTTTGAATTGATATGTGATGCAAGTGGGCTTGCCTTAGGTGTGGTGTTAGGAAAAAGGAAGGACAAGCTTTTTCATTCCATATACTATGATAGCAAGTCCTTGAATGATACACAATGAAATTATATGGTTATGGAGCAAGAGTTTCTTGTCGTAGTCTATGATTTTGAGAAATTTCATGCCTACTTGTTGGGCACGAAAGTTATTGTGCACACCGATTATGCAACCCTTAGGTACTTGATGGCTAAGAAGAAGGCTAAACCTTGGTTGATTAGGTGGATTTTGCTACTCCAAGAATTCAATTTTGAAGTTGAGGATCATAAAGGATGTGAAAATCAAGTAGGGGATCACCTATCCCGCCTTGAGTCGAACAAAAAAAAGTGGGGTGAAATTGAGATTGATGATACATTTCCCGATGAGAATGTCATGGCTCTAAAAGGGAGTATGATACAATGGTATGCCAATTTTGCAAACTATATGGTTAGTGGGTTGCACCTTGAAGATTTGAACTATTATCAAAGAAAATGCTTCCTCCATGATGTGAAAAAGTATTATTGGGATAAACCTTACCTCTTTAGGGAGTGTACGGACAGAGTGATATGTTGTTGTATTATATAGAATGAGATGAAACCTATTCTTGAAGCATGTCATTCATCACTGATTGGTGGTCATTATGGTGGTGTGCGTATAGCTTCAAAGGTTCTCCAAAGAAAATTTTACTGGCCACCTTTAATCATGATACCAATGAGTTAATGCGGGCATGTGAACAATTCTAAAGACAAGGTGGGATCTCAAGAAGATACAAAATACCTTTGAAACTGAGTGTGGATGTGGAGTTATTTGATGTATGGGGTTTGGACTTCATGGGACCCTTTGTGAGCTTGTATGGGAACCGCTACATCTTGGTGGTGGTTGATTATGTTTCCAAATAGGTGGAGTCCATCGCCTTGCAAGATAATGAAGCTAAGAGTGTTATGCAATTTTTGAAGAGGTACATTTTCACCTGGTTTGGGACACCCCGTGCTATCATAAGTGATGGAGGTTCTTATTTTTGTAATCGATCTTTTGGTTCTTTGATTGCTAAATATAGAGTGAAGTATAAGGTGGCTTCTCCATACCATTCTCAAGCTAATGGGTTGGCAGAAGTGTCCAACTGGGAGATAAAAAGTATTTTGGCAAAAATCGTGAATACGAGTAGGGTTGATTAGGCCCGAAAAATTAATGATGCTTTGTGGGCCTATAGAACCATGTTCAAAACTCCCATTGGCATGTCACCATATCAATTGGTGATTGGTAAAACTTGTCACCTTCCCGTTGAATTAGAACACAAAGCATTGTGGGCCTTGCTTAAGTTGAATATGAATTGGGAGGATGCCTCAAAATCAAGAGTGGAACAACTTCAAGAGATCGATGAATTCCGTTTGAGAGCTTATGAGAGTTCCTCTTTATAAGGAACGTATAAAGAGATGGAATAATGCCAAAATTCTAATTAGGGAGTTCAAGAGTGGTGATGATGTCCTAGTGTTTAACTCAAGGTTCAAATTATTTCTGGGTAAGCTCAAAACTAGATGGTCGGGTTCCTTCAATATGGTTCAATGTATTCCTAGTGGAGCTATAGAATTGGAAGAAAACATGGGATCCTGATTTATGGTGAACGTTCAACGAGTCAAATATTATCATGGGATATCACTGGAAGCAAATTTTTTGGAGGTGATCTAACTAGATAATGTGTGATTGACGAGGAACAATGTCGTACCACGACGATAACTAAGGTACTTCTTGGGAGGCAACCCAAGTTTACTTTTGTTGTTTTAAATAATGTGTGTTAATTGGAGCAGGTATATGAAGGATTTGGAATGTGGGAAACATGCTAAAACACAAGTCGGAGAAGAAAAGGTTTGGAGATCATGAACAAGACTCTAGGGAAGAGGCTTTGGTGATACACCGATCCCATCGATGAATCACCGAAGCCCTTCACCGAAATAGATCTCCCAAGCTAGATGCACTGTCAATTTTAGTGATGTATTATACCACTTGGTGTATAACCGAGCAATTTGGCGAAGGTCCATCCATTGCTGAAGTGGATCGCTAATTGGGCGATTCCAAAGGCCGTTAACTATTAGATTTGGAGATGAAATAGCACATCGGCGCATCAGTGATAAGTTCTGCAATGGAAGGAAATCTCCAAAAAGGGTCGTGCATTTAAAAATTGACAGTTTGTACTGCTTTGACCCTTGACCTTTCATTTAGTTTTGACTCTTAGTTTATTCAAACACATCCCCATTCCTTTTCCCTCTTTTATTTCACTCTCTCTAATTGACATGCGCACACACACATACTCATCGTATTTCTCACAAATCACTACACCAGCACCACCATCATTGGACTTGCCCATCACATCATTCTCTCAACTCATCCTTGACTTCTCTCTAAAGTTTGAAGGTTAGAATTGATTTCAAGTTTAACATCATTACTTGTCAATGTTTCCTATGTTTAGAGTTAAATATTTGTGTTGGGCTTGTTGTTGATAAGATTTATTACGCGAGTGATTGGAGCTTTTGTTGAAATTGTAAGTTCGAATCATATTCTTGGTAGATTGTAGTTAAATTGTTGAATTCTGGTCTTTATTTGCTTAGTTGTTAGTCATGTTTGCGTTATGGATTGATTGTTAATAAAATAGGTGTCGAAAAAGTTTGATTTTAATCGAATGAATTTGAAATTGACCAATTTTTCCCAATGATTGATTGGGTGTCAAAGTCTGAGTACACATGGTCATTGGGATTGAAAATAGTCATTGAAGGCTGAGAATTGCGATAATCACCTTAGGGAAGGTGATTATTCGCGATGTGTTGAGCATTTTGGCGATATGCCAAACGTCATAGTGCATCACCAAAATGCTCCCCATATCGCCGATAGTCACAGTAGATAAGGCTAATTAAGGTGCAATTTGGTGATGCCTTAGTGATTCAGCAATGCTCAGGGAGTATCACTTAATCCTTTGGCGTATCACCAAAATCCCACTTTCCTTTACAAACCAGCCCCCATTATTTTTGTCCCAATTGGCGATAAATATGTGCATCGCTGAACTATTTGGTGACACACCGATTTATTTGATGATGCTTTTCTAGGTAAAGTTTTGGTGTTGTTTTGCTAACCTAGGACGATCCCATTACTACTTTTATGTTCAGATATGACTAGGAATAGACATACAGTAAGAAAACAGGCTTAAAAGTTTATAAACGAAAAAGGGAAGATGAGAATGCAAGCAAGGCACCAATAGTAGATGAAGTAAGTTTGGAGCATAGTTCAAACTCGAAAAGGTATAATCTTGGTTCCTCAAAGGTGGGGAACACTACACCTATCCATTAACCTTTGCCTACTACTGAGGTTGCTACACTAAAGAAAAAGAAAGTGGAACAATCCAATAATGCTGCACCAAATCCTTCACCTCATCCTCATAGGGGTCACCGAATTATCAATCATCTTAAAGTGCCCAATCAGCGCACTATCATCAAGGAACAAAGTTAAGTCTTAATAAGCTTGAAGGAAAGAATCCCAGGGTATTGGCTGCAATGTGGTACCATGATTTTCATATATTAACTGAGCCTTTTAAACCTTACATTAAAAGTTGGGTACGAGAGTTTAATGAGGAGTATGGGAAGATTTTTCCAGCAAGGAAAAGAAGGGGGTCATAGAAAACTAGAGATCTTGTTAAGGTTTGGGATGTTAGTGTTTGGTGTGATGAGAGATGATAAACATGGTGCAAAATAGACAAACCCTTAATGTTTACTATTACTCCACTCGGGTAATAAAGCCAGTAGAAGAGGTTTAGGGTTAGTTAGCCCCTTTACTAAGTAATAGTCCAGCTTCGTGGCTATCACCAGAGGTTCAAATTGAGAAAGAGGACATTCATTTAGAGGCTAAGTATTGGTTGGGATATGTTTTTAGCAGCCTCCTACCTACGCAAAACCAATCATTCCTTGTACATCCTTGGGGAGTGCTTGTTGGCACTATTATTCCAAAGGAGAGGTTTAACATGGCTTCTATCATTGCCTCAGACATTTTTCATCGGGCACAGCAAAAACAAACTTCTCTTACTTTCCCGTGCTTGATCACTGAGCTATGATGGCTTTCCAAGGTTCCCTTCAATAAGAAAAAGGATTTCAAGTACACTCTTGTTTCCACCATTGACATTACAAGACTTAAGCTTGTTCAAGAAGTGAAGAAGAAGAAAGTTTGGGTGGATGATTCTCCAGTAATTGATATTGATACACTTAATAGTGGTACCCACCAGCCCTCTCCTGGTATTGTCCCTACAGATTCTACCCCTCTTGGGTCAGTTCCAGATCCTCCTCCTCCAGTTTCCCTTACAGGCCTTTCTACTCAGCCTCAAGGATCCATTCCCTCTGGCCCTTGCCCATCCACTACTCCAGGCACATCGAGGGCCTATTGACTCAGGTAGCTATTATTTGGATGGGGCAGTTAGCATATTCTGGGGATACGAGGACAACTAGGTTAAAGAGGAAGATCCCTCAGATGATTGCAAATGCGGTGAAAGCTGTCATGGAGCCTATGTATGAAGAGATATAAGGTGTTCATGAGATCCTATGGGTTTTTGGTAGGAGGTTAGATTATTTGAGTGCCCCTTAGCAACCTGCTATACCTAATACAGTGACGAAGTTGCAGGTTGAGCTAGCTTTCCTTCAGAAGCATGAGGATGAGCTCTGGTTCACTGACTTGACACATTTGTGGGGCGCTTCATCTGAGACACTAGCTCCAGCTCCTGCACCTATTTGTGATGATGACCCAGTGGCTAAGAAGGAGGAGGTAGATTAGGATGACCATGTGTTAGATAAGGATGTTGATAATGCTGAGATAGATAGTTATTTTAAGGAGCAGGGCCAAATTGGGTTACAGGTCGAGTTTCAGGTTGTTGTACAGGTTGATAAGCAGGCTAATAGGTAGAAGACGGATGATATGATTCTTGCAGCCACATTGGAGAGGTCGATGCATGAGACGACACAGATTAGGACCTCCAATTCAGTTGCTGCTATAGAGACCGACGACTCTGTACTAGATTTTCCCCCTCATGAGACACTTAGAGCTGAGCCAGGTACTGATCCCTAAATAGTGGCCACTTCTATGAGCCAGTCACCGCCTCGAGCTTAGCCATGTTCAGGGGAACCCTTACTCTTACTCTCGTATACTTATTTTAGTCCTATTGCATTGAGGACAATGCACATTTTTGAGTTAGGGGTGGGGTGTTTATTTTGGATCTATAATTTTTGGCTCTTGATATTTGGTTTTGACACACTGTTTCGGATATTTATTTTGGTTTGTGGTGATGACTGTGATTTGGATATTATTTTGATATTTCATTTGGTTTGTAATATTTAAGTGTATGGTATGTGATGTTTTATTTTTATTTCTTTACTTTGTATTTTTAGCTATTTAGTTCATAGTTAGTTGCAAATAAAATTTTTTTTAGCATGCATACTTAAGAGAAAAAGTGTGCTAGCAATAGAACGCTTTAACTCAAATGGTACTCTTAGGGAAAGGTTCACATGCTCAACTAGTTAAAATGATGAATTGTTATGCATTGCTCCATTTTTCAAAAATGTGCCCCTTTTAGAAATTTTTCTTTGGCTTATTCTCTTTACCAAACATATGCGGATCGAATCACGATCTTATATATAAGAAGAACAAAAGATTTTAACTAGTTAGGTGCTTATTATTTGTGAAAACCCACATCATTTTTTGAATACTTGAGTAACTTCCTAGATATGTGCTATGAATGTGGTACATCAATTGAGAGAAGGTGCCTCGGGTATGCGATTGAGTGCCATATGTGGGTGAGAATTTATCTTAATCTTGCTTGTTGAGTTCACCTAGAACTTACCTAGTTGCTCTATGTATAAAGCAAAAAGTGTGCAATGTTGGAGAAGTGATCTTAGGCCATTGATCGAGAGTGAACCTCCAATTTGACTAAAATAGCTACCCCATTGTGAGTTGAGTGACCAATTTTGTCCCTAACTCAAGCCTTGGAACCTTTTTTCTTAGATAACCTAATTAAAAGCCAAAACCCATTTTTCAAAAACCCCTCTTTTGAACCTAACCCTTCTTGAAGTGTTTAGGTGAGACCGAAAACCAACCTAGGCCAAAAGCCTAAGTTGGGGGTGGTAGAGATTTTGAGTGGAATTTGTGATAAGAAGTTTGTGAACTTGAGGACCAATCACTTACATCCTTCCTAGTTGTCTTAGTATTTTTTGTGAATAGTTAAAAAAAAAAAAATGAAAAAGATTCGAAAAAAAAAAGGTTGAAAAAGAGTTGCAATGGTGTTAACATGTTAATAAGAAGTTTTTGTGTTGAAAGGATAGGAGGGGGAAGATAGCTTGAAGACCTTTGAGAGGGTCCTTGGTATGATTTGAGAAATAAGCTTTGGGAAATAAGTGTAATTGAGTTCGCCTTATATGCTTCGAGAAGGTAGAGTCACTATAACCTTAACCTTCCCGACCTTACCTGTTGCCTATGTTACAAGCCGAAGCAAGACTTCAGTGATCTACAAAGTAGCATGCTTGTATGTGATGAAGTAGGGCTTATAGGCAAGCTATGGTGTGGTCCTCGTGGGCATGATCATCTTTTGGAGTGTGAGTGATTCGTGATAGTCCTTCATTCTAATGTTGAATTGCTTTTGAGAGAAAGGACTTCTTTATGTGAGGGCACTTGATAGTAATATTTGAGAACTTTTTAATCTTGGTTGGAGTCTATGAGCATGTGTGGGATATGGCAATATTTGAGGCTCATTTTTCAAAATATGAGCATTTGATAGGTGAAACTTGTGCCATTATTTTCAAAATCAAGAGGGCAAAGTGTTTTCACAAAATAATCATGCGTCTAAGCTACCATTTAGTACCATTTGTAAGCATTGTTAGTTTTGTTGTATGTGCATTGATTTACTCGAGGAAGAGCAAAGATTTAAGTTGGGGGTGTTGATGAGTCAGCAAATTGCAACTCATTTAGCCTTAAAATGATAAGAAATTATGTCCTCAATGCTAATATGAATGTGTTTTAATGTTAATTTGGTTTAATTTTAGGGTTAAGGCCAAGAAGTGGTTGAAATGGCAAAAAGAAGGAAGATGATAGAAGATTGGAGCTAAAAATGCACAAGCGCATCGCAAGGGACAATTGGCGCATCACCAAAACCTTCTACGCATTGCCAAAATTATGGTTCCATTGCTAATTCCAACAGTCAGGGCCAGTTAACTTTTGACGAAACGGCGATGAAGGAAACAATTTGGTGCATCACTGAACCGGTCGGTGAGGCTAACATCCATCACAAAAGTTGATCGATTCCAACCATTGGAACTTAAATTCAAAGTCAAATCAGCAAGCCTTGGACAATTCGGTGCATCGTCAATCCCTTCGGTGATGGAATACTGCTCAGTCTAATTGGACACAGTGGCATTTCTATAATTTTGATGCCCATTTTTGATGAAGTTATTTAAGCCTTTTTGACTGATTGGAACCCTATAGTTAGTCATTGTTTGAAAGCTAAAGCTTATAATTGAACCCTAGTAGATATTTTAGTTTCTCATTACTATTTTCTTACTTGTGAATTTGTATTTTCTTTGAAAATATTTGGATTCTATGGCAGCTTTGAATGAGAATATAGATATATTTCCTTTTTCTCTTATTATAAGTAGCTAATTTTCCAAGCTTGGGGTTATGCATTATTGAATGTTGATTATCATGTGGGTGGTGATTATTTACCTTTATATTCGATTGAATGTTATGATTTTATCTAAATCTCTATGTTTCAACTTAGGAATTGAGGTTGAAAACTCCATTCATGCTTAGAACCCTTGGTTTGCTTGGAAGAGAAAACAAGTGTGGAGAGATTTAATTGACAAAGACTTGAGAATTTCTCATTTAATAGCTAGTGCTAGAAATAGACTAACTAATTTGAGATTATTGGTTGCTTGGTATGGTGTACATATGGGTGTTTGAAAGAAACCTTATGAAATTTGTTGGTAGATTGAAAGATTATCTCCAATATCTAAGACTAAGCCTAGTCATAGCTATCAATTGAAATTTTAGGTGAACATTCGCTTACCCACAATTATAATCACTCTTAAGAAGGTATAACCCCAAGTACTTCTACTTACTGATTACATCCTTTAGCATTCGCTTTGGCAAACAAACATAAGAATTGATAATTTGAATATGAAATCCTGTTACATTAAACCCCCCATTTTACTTTTCTGTATTGTTTTCAATATTACGTGCAAGCACTTAGTCACTTACAACACTCGAAGGTGAGCCTATCGCCTTCATTCCCTGGGGATTTGATTCCGACTCTGAGTTGGGTATAAATTATATTGCTAGTAGCTGCATACATCTAGAGGTGTATCTTGAGCGTTATCAGTGTGGTCTACTATTGAAGAATGAGTTATGCAAGTTGTAAGTCCTCTAGATGTAAACCTACAAAATTAGCATACATAGCCTCCCCAACTTTGTAGCTATGGGGGAGGTTAGAAATAAATTAGATAAAGTCTTATGTTTGGTATTTGACAACACCAACATCTAGAAACCAGAACAATTCCCGTATTTTGTACAGCCTTATTCACTGAAACTCCAAATTTCTAGGATCTCTACAGAAAGAAAGATATCTTGAAAGGTACTTTCTTTTGTCATATTTTCCTAAAAATATCTTCATGTTATTCCTTTTGTCTTATATATACCAAAGCACTCTTTATAGAAAATCTCCCATTTAATTCTAGTATCAATTTGGTCTAATCTGATTTTTTATTAGCCTCAATAGGTAGTATTATTTTAATAGCATGCTAAACATATTTCTCTTGGAGTTGCTCTCTCAATTTCTACAAGTTCCATCATTCAGCATTACCAAAAAATCTAACTTAAACCTCTTATATTTTCAAATCTAGTAAATAAGATATAAATCCCAGATAGATGTCCAATTAACAAATCAGAAACGTGCATTCCCCTTTCCAATCTGCCATCAAATTTAGTGCTCCACCAGTTTTCTTATTGTAATTATCGTCTACCATATAGCAGATGCACCTCTGCATTTAACTATTATATGATGAAGTTTTTTACAGTTTATATTAACCATAAAAGATCCCCACAGTGAGGGTTTACTTCTTAAACTCTACCGCAACTTACGAAATAAAGCATTTGATACATAAAAATAAGGTTTGAAATCCTACTCCACCTTGTTTCTTAGGTAAGTATAAGATGTTCCATTTATCCCAATGCCTTCTCTTTTTATCTAAATTATCATTCTAGAAAAATCTAGCAAACATTTTATGAAGATGCCTTATAACTGTCATAGGGAGATTTAGAGCAAATAAAAATGCATAGACATATCTTGAAGAACATGATTGATAAGAATAGCTTTTCCTCCCTATGATAAATTTTTGCGCTTTATCCCACCTTCTTCACAATGTTATCATGTTTCTTCCATGAAAAATAGGGTAACCTAGATAAGTAAAATAAAAAATTCTTGTATGATATGTGTTTCTCTTTTAATACAAGAAATCACCCATGCATTGTCCCTTTTATGAACATAAAAGGCATTTTTATCTAGATTCATCAATTACCCAAAAGCATTCTCATAGGCCTTCAATACTTTAACCATGAGCCTCATTGGACTTCACTTAGGTACCCCAAAAGCTATGAGTTCTTCTTTCTCATTTAAAACATTCAAAATCTTTGAAAGGGATTCAACAGTTATGATGAACAAAGTCGGAGATAATGAACCCCCCCCCCCTATTTTAATCCTGTGGTAAATGTGAAAAAACCTTAGGCTTGACTTTTCAAAAAATAGAATACCAGTTGTCGGTTAACAAACTATAAATCATGTCAATAGCCTCTTCATAGAAACCAAACTTCCTCAAACCTTTTATAATGAAAAGCCAAAATACCCTATCATAAGTCTTTGTCATATCCAGCTTAATTACCATATTATCAGACTTTATTTTAATTTTTATGTCTCTGGTCATTTTCTGACCTAAAAGGACATTCTTTATAATACTTCTGCCTTTGACAAAACCTGATTGATTCTTAGAAATCAGCAGTGGGAGCAATTTGACTAATCTTTCATGTAAAACTCTAGAGGTCACCTTGTTAATAAAATTGCTAAGGCTTATTGGTCTGACATCTGAAAAGGTGTTGACATAGTCTTTTTGGATAGTAATACTAAATTTATCTGAGTCACAAATTTTAATATAGTTAACCCCCTTAAAAAATAATTGTACCACTGCAATGACATCCTCTTTGATGATGTCCTATTAAGACTGATAAAACACTCTGGCGAGACCATTATGTCCACTAGCACTCTTCTCACTTAGGACAAAAATAGTAGACTTCACTTTCTCTTCGCCTAGTGTTCTTTTTAATTCACCATTATGTTCATTAGTTATATTCTAAGGGATGTGTGTAGTATATCAAAATTCTCTGGAAAATATTCTTCTATGACTATTTTTGAAAGTATGATATTGCCTTCATAGTCGGTCCCTCTCAATCTTTTATCCATTCATCATACTGATTCTTGATTTTGGATAATTATAGTCTATTTCTTCTCCCATTAACATAAATATGAAAGAACTCATATTCCTTTATCAATACTCAAACCATTTCATCCAAGCTTTTTGTTTCCAGTACTCTTTTTACTTTTTTTTTTTAAATGCAAGTATCTTGCCAAATCAGTCTGGGATCTTTGAAGACTTTCTCTATTAGTCTGGGTGGGGGAATATAATGACCCTCCAAGTCATTTCCTCAATTTCCATGCGTTTTCTCCATTTCGTGCCTTCCCATAGCGGCTACAGGTCATTTATGACTTGTCGGAACCAACGATTCAGTTTTCGGGCAGTTCATTTGGGTTTTAAACTCATTTCTTTATTTTGGAGCGATTGAGGTTAAGAAATTGGTCGTGGACCAAAACTCCTAGTAAATGGACTTTGATAAGAATTATGACAACGTCGTTAGCTTCAAAATGTTGATTTTAGGCTAGGGGGACCCTTAGTCCGGGTCCCCAAGCTTTCGGACTTGTTTTGGGCTATTGGGTAGATTTGGTGAAAAATAAAACTATGGGTGTGGGGCCCATATTTTGTCGAAATGACCTCGGTTGGAAATTTGATGGTTTCATTGAGTCTAGAATGTTGAGTTTGGAATGTTGATTTTGGTATGGTAGCATAGTTTGTTTGTACGCACGGGGTTCCGAATAAATCATTCGGTCGGAGTCCATTTGGACTTGGTGAAAATTCTGATGTCTAGTGTATGGTGCAATTGCTAAAGCGGTCATGTAGCTGCTTTAGCGTTGGTCACTTTAGCGATCCTTGTCAGCTTAAGCGACCAGGGCCTCTGTAGCGGTCTCTCGCCTCCGCTTACCCGCCACTTTAGCGGCTAAGTGGTTGCTTAAGCGGTCACTGTTGGGTCCTTAAACCCTCTTCTCCCTAAATTTTTCATCAATTTTCTCAACTTTTTTCCTCCATCTTTGATCATGGTAGTTCAAGAAACTTGTGGGAAATGATCAATTTAAGCCGGGTACGAGTGGGTAGCATTCTAGTGATCCTTTTTCCATCATTATTCCGTACGTTTCACCTCAATTTTCAGTTTAAATTCTTGATTTCACTCTTGTTTTTCTTGCTCTTGGGGCTTCTTTAAGCCCCTATTGAGACTATGATTGTGCTCAATTTTTTATCATGAGTTCCTTTTCCTTCAAGGAACCTCGTGACGGATTCAATATTTTGAATTTTATTGACTGGCCCTCGGGCCTACTCTTGACCTGATTTTTGGCCTGGAGTTTTATATTGCAATAAGGGTCTTATTTTACTCGTATTAATATGTATATTGTGATTTTGATAGCAATACGTTGTTCATAGATCATGGAGTGGAGACGAGCAGTTCATGGATGATTCAGGACTGCAGTTCGGCATTGAGGTAGGCTTCGATCTACTCTACTCTATGTGACTATGTATTGTATTGATTGCATGCTAGGTAGGGGTTATAAGATAGGGTTAGGTCTGGTTGTATTAGTATTTAGCTTATATCGGGTATTGAATATAGAATTGTAAATTTAGCCTTAGCCTAGAATACCCACAATAGCTTTATTATATTGTAAACCTGATTAGCTATGTACACGACCTTAGGTTGACACTAGTAATCCTTAGAGTTGGAGTTTGGGTAGTACTTATCCATTTCTATGATATTCCTCGGTTAAGTTCACTTGGTAGATTGATGCTTCTTGTTAATCCCGCTTTTAACTTTCTACGTATACATATATACTTTTATTGTTCTATAAATTACATTGTTGGGCCGGAGGCCTTGGCTATGAGACCATGGACACTAGGTTAGTTATTTATGCTTTAAAGGAGTTGTGGCTTAGTTTATAGACATTTCGGTGATTACGTCTGCTTTGTTTGGATACTCATGGTGGAATGCATACATTATCTGCATTCTCACACTTATATTAGCCAGTTAAGACCGCTTATTACCAGAGTTTGCCCATTTTATCTTAGGTTATTATATGATCCAACTTAGAACTAGACTTAGCTTTTTTAGTGCCTTGGAATGAGATTGAGAAACCTTCGCCTAGATTTGGGTAGGTGATTACCTTAGGTTGGGTTATCAGGGTCTGGTAGTGGGTCTCACTGTTCTTTTTAGATAGAATACTTTGAATTACTCTGCTTTAGGCTTATATGGACTTATGACTACTTTCTTAGGCTATTACCATGGGTCTGGGTTGATTTAGACTATATAGCACGCCTATTTAGCTTATTTACCCTTGTGGAGGGCAGTATCTGACCTTTGACCGTACCTCTTTGACCTAGTGATCGAAACCCGCCTAGACTTAGAAGACTTGACCGTCTAAGATTGAACTTTACTAAATAAATGGATTGGTGATGGGCTTAGGACCCCTGGATTACAGCTAGCTATGTCATGATTATGAATTTCGGTATGAGTTTGGCAACAGTTTATAGTTGAGGTTGTCTTCCTATGGGATCACCTATTCTGGTCACAGTTGGTTACTTTGAGTTTTAGTTTGAGTCCAGCAGCTATCTATGATTACGATCTAGGTGTTCTGGTGTATAGTTATGGATCATCTGGCCTCTTGTTATTATCTACTGGTTTTGGTTTGATTTTAGTTCTCGTTATTGCTATTATTATGGATTTGGATTATGGAAGTCCTAGTTCGTGACCAAGCATTGTATATGGATATCCTGAGTCCCCTATGGACCCCTCCGTCTAAGGCCACAGCACCAGAAGAGGATGGTCGTGTAGGTCCTGCCTTTGCGAGCTGTTGAGCTGGAGAAGGTGTATACACTTGTGTTGGATATGGTGCTTGGTTTATCTTGCTTCATCTGGGTTTTTTCATGGCTTTCATTCATTTACATGCATCTCCTATCACTAGTATAATTTTTTGGCACTTGTATCTATCAGTGTTATGGGGGATGCATAGGTATAGGTTATGTTTGGTATTTGTTGAGTGATTGATTATACCTTCCGGGCTTATGGGGGCCTGGTTAGGTTATTGTTCATCCGAGCTAGCCAGTTATATTATTGCTTGGATATTATCATATGGTTCATGGAAGGCTGGTCATGGACTTGTACCCGAGGTTATCGGTACATTTCTAATTCTTTCCCTCTTATTATGGTAAGCCTTATTACTATTAAGCCATTTTATGGATATGCACATTTCGACTAGAGACCCTATTTATGCTAGAGTTAGCTCCCTTCTTGATATCATAACCCTTGTGAGATTTAGGTTGTTAGATCAGCTCCTTTTGGTTAGCACTTTTAAGTTTAGCTAATCTTACGATGTATGACTGGTTTCCTTAATAATATTATTATATATATATACCCTTTCTTCATATTACTATTATGTATCTCTTGTATATTTATTCCTTCATACTTCTATTGTATATTGTATTTCTCTTTCTTCACTATACTATCATACTTTGACTAGCTACTTACTAGCATAGCTTAGTCCCAGATTACTTGTAGGGTATGATAGATCATCCTTACTTTTCCTTTAGTATTATTATGTCTCATTTCTTAGATTGTTGTCTCTAATGTTTTTTCCTACTTTACTTGTTATTTATACTTACATTGTCTTTGCAGCTCAGTCGGCCGATGCCTACTGAGTACCACGTGGTTGTACTCATACTACACTTCTGCACCCTGTAGTTCATAGTACAAGTTCTCACCACTAACGTGTGCATCATACGGAGCTTTCATAGATCCAAGATTTGGGGTGAGCTCCTGATATTCAAAGTTGTTCCTGCTCTCCCTCTTATTGTTAGACTGATCTCTACTTTTGTATTTCAGAGACGGCTTTGTATATATATATTTACTCTCTATTTTACCATGTACTCTTGTTGTGTTAGAATCTCTTGTACTGACTTCACCAGGTCTTAGGGATATAATTACTTTCTTCTGGTCATCTTTCTCTTTTTTATTTAGTATTGCTTTCGCTTTTCTTATTAGTCAGTTACTAGTTATTCTGGACTATGGGTTGGCTTACCTATTGGTGGGTTATGGTAGGTGAAATCATGACCTGAGAAATCGGGTTGTGACAATTTGGTATCAGATCCTAGGTTCACCGATGTAGTTGGTACAAGAGCAAGATGCCTAGTAGAGTCATGCGGATCGGTACGATGACGTTCGTATCCAATTTTCGGGATGCTATAGGGCATTCCTAGGAAATTCCAATTCTTGATTCTTTATTGTGTGTCTTGACTTCTATGAACTTCTAAGTACCTCCTTTGAATCCACTCCTCTTCAGATGGATAGTACGAGATTATAGATAGATGCTAATGGGACTTTTATACGTGTTGCCAAAGTTTCAGTTCAGAGTCAGACCAGGGAGTTAAAGATTAGAATCGAGGAGCTTCAGCGCTAGCTAGAGGGCTTAGGGCCATCCTAGGCTTTGATAGGATTTGTGACCGCTTCAGTTAGGATATCGTGTTAGGAATTTTGAGTCTTTTCATGGATACTTCACAATCGATGATAGTGCTCAGTACACCGAGTGGTTCTTAGGCTAGAGTTGGGTATGTTGGTGTTCAGCAGGGTTCTCTATCAGTTCAAAGTATGAGATTGGGTTTCTTGAGTGGGCCATGCATACTTCTAGCTTATATCCTACAGAGCATGAGATAATGCGTGGATTTATTAGAAGATAAGCTTTACCACTTTGCTTGGCATCAGAGCATTTGATAGCAGCTGGGTCTACTTTCCTTTAGGTTATTGATCATGTGAGGACTGCAGAGAGGGCATATATTGATAGGTTTGGAGGTGGCGGCAAGAGACCATGTCCGCAGTACAGTATTAGGTATTCCGTCTGGAGGTAAGGATCCTTCCAGCAGACGTCAGCATCACTTATAGTCTACCAGGTTAGTTTAGGTAGCGCCTCAAATTATAGATGACTCTTAGACAGGTCATGGTGGTCACAGTGGATAGAGTTCTGGTCAGGCATTATGGGGTATTCGGTCTAGGTCTTCCAGGTCGTGGCGACCGTTCTGGATTAGAAGGTATAGTACATCAGAGAGTTCCAGGGGCATGTTTTGATTGTGGTGAGATTGGTCATTGGTCTAGAAAGTGCCCCAGGAGTGAGTTGGCTAGCCAGTTGGGGTCAGCTCGTGTTTCTCGCTAGCTTAGAGCTTGAAGGGTTTGTTATGACTGCAGAGAGATAGTTCATTGATCCAGAGAGTATCCCCGATGTGGGAATATTAAGCAGTCAATGCATACAAATTAGTCTCTTAGAGTTGTGGCACCTTTGGGCAGAGGCAATGCACTTAGTGTTTCAGTTGGTCATTCAGATTCTCAATCTGAGGTCAGACGTGTTTAGATTCGTACTTCTTTTGGAAGATCAGGGGCTATGACTTCGGGTTTCATTATTATAGGTGCATTTTTGGTTTACTATCTTTTAATTTCTATTTGAATTGAGTTGGGGTTTTATACCCATCGGTGGTTATATGCCTTGATATTACTATGTTGATTGTTGTATGATCTTGTGTAGATTGATGCATATGTGACTACCCCGTAGGTGATTTCTTTTAGTAGGAGATTGAGGGGACCGGCATGGTATGTTCCTTGGGGGTAGAATTTGGGTGAAATCCCTTTCCTGGGGCATAGAGGCTTTGATGTGATCTTAGAGTGGTACTGGTTGTGTTTTCTTTTTATACCACGACACTTTATACTGTTATTATTGTTATTATTTTGACATTGATTGATTCTTACCTGATAGATGGCTAGACTAGTGTTATCTAGTTAGTGTTCTTTTTTGCAATTTTTATTCGTTTAGCTTAGAACCTTGGTTGGTTGGTTTTCCTTTCTGTTAGTAAGGTAAGATCGGCTATAGAGAGGATCATGGAAATGAAGTTAGATTTAGCCTTCCATGATTATGTAGTGATTTTAGCATTGTTGATTCTCATTCTATGGCCAGTTCCTGTGATTGGTAAGTTAAGGTTGTTCTTTCATTCGGCTAGTTCTTCACCTAGTAGTAGTTTTGATCTTGGTGTTGGTGTTGAGTTAGGTACTTCGTTCTTTCTACAATATGGTTCATGTTCAGTTGAGTTAGGGTTAGCGAGAAAGGGTCAATTCAGAAATATACCATTTTGGTATTTGTTTGGCCTACTGTGACTTCTAGGAATGTTTCTGCTTGGTGATATGTGCTTGTGTATCAGTATTGATAACCAAAATGGATATCTTTTGTGAGTGATTTCTTGGTTATGCCTTGATGTGTTATGCCCTCAGAAGATTTGGATTTGATCCCTCCTATCTTTAGCCCATGGTTTTCCTTAGTTGTGATTATGTTTTTCAACAACATTTCAGTTTCAGCCCTTGTGGGAACAGTTGAATATGTGCTTAGTTTTTTATAGTGAGTTAGATTTGGGTATTTGACCATAGAGAAAACTTGTTGGCTCCAGCTGTGGTTTTTGACTCTATTGAATGACGGCTTAGAGGTTGTGATGGATTTTGGAGTATGGATGCTTGCTCGTCCACGGGATCGGTTTGGATAGTTCAGATCGAGTAGTTCAGCTTTAGTGTTGAGATTTTTGCTATGAAGTGCATAACTTGGTTGCAACCCCAATTTCAAGATTTGTTCCAGCGAGCATTCGATGACAGGTTGATTAAGCCTACTCATTACCTACCGGTACAATTTATTTCAGTTCGGATGGATTGGACTTGATAGATGCTCGGAGGATGGTCATCAGTAGATGGTATTGGTTTCTACTACTTTTTACCTTGGTTTCTGAGTTGTCATCAGAAATTTTGAATATCTACTCAGCGAAAGAAGTGTACTCGAGTAGGGCTTAGCATGGTCTCACCTATAGTTGGTGGGGCATTCTGGAGAGGATCGTTTAGTTTCGAGAGTTTGTGCTTTAGACTCATGATATTTGTTTTTGAGGGTCATCGAGACTAGTTAGTGACCTTGGCAGGGATCACAGACATTGATCACCACCATTTGAGCATTCAGCTAGAACCTTACGTGGCCTTGTTCATACGCTAGTCCATACAGACTTTCTATGGGTCAACTTCAATCTTTTGAGATTAGTGCGGTATGATTACACGGACAGGATTCGGATGATGCTAAGGAGATTTTATGCAGTTTAGAGTTGACATCAGGTTTGGAAAGATAAGAAAATATTATATTTGGAATTTGGAGTTGGTTGTATGAGTCATGCTTTGGGTTGTCCTTATCCTGGTTAAATATCTTCTTGGTTGTCCTTGTATCAGTGTAATGTCCATATGTTGTGGTTTGGGTTGGTATTCTTCAGTCGAGCATGATTTAGTTGGAGTCTAGTTGGTAGTTGAGAATGAGTTTTGGTTATTTAGGAAGTGAAGTAAGGATGTAAAAGAGGGATACCTTTAGTGAAATCCCTTGGAATCATGGTTAGCCTTAGAGGTTATCTGGGGAGTCTTGCTCAGGGCATGCAGGCCCAGTACCTCATCCTTTCAAACTTTTAGGCATTCTCTATCCATTGACTTTTAAGGACTAAAGTCCTTTTAGTAGTGGACACTGTAATGACCCTCCAGGTTATTTTCTCTATTTTCATGCAATTTTGGCATTTCATGCCGTCCCACAGCGGCTACAGGTCATTAATGATTTGTAAAAACAGTCGGTTTGGTTTTCGAGCAGTTCGTTTGGGTTTTAAGCTTATTCTCCTATTTTGGAGCTTTTGAGGTTGAGAAATTGGTCTTAGACCAAATATCCTAGTAAACGGTCTCGGATGAGAATTTCAACAGTGTCATTAGCTCTGGAACATTGATTTTAGGCTAGAGAGACCCTTGGTCTGAGTCCCGAGGCTTCAAGACTTGTTTAGGGCTATTGGGTAGATTTGGTGAAAATGGAACTATAGGTGTGGGGCTCACATTTTGTCGAATTGACCTCGGTTGGAAATTTTGATGGTTCCATTGAATCTGGAATGTTAAATTTGGTATGGTATTATAGTTTGTTTGTTCGCACGGTGTTCTGAATAAATCTCGAGCACCCAATCGGAGTCGATTTGAACTTGGTAAAAATTCTGATGTCTAGTACCTAGTGCAACCGCTAAAGCAGTCTTGGAGACGCTTTAGTGGTGGTTACTTTAGCGACCCTGCGTCACTTTAGCGGTCTTGGCTACTGGGTTGAGGATCGCTTTAGCTATCCCTGTTCGCTTAAGTGGACGTTCCTTTAGCGGCCAAGGTGCCGCTTTAGAGATCCCTTGCCTCCGCTTACCCACCGCTTTAGCAGTCAAATGCAGCTTTAGCAGTAGCCGCTTTAGTGGCTAAGTGACCTCTTAAGTGGTCACTGGTGGGTCTTTAAACCCTCTTCTCCATGAATTTTCATCCATTTTCTCAACTCATTTCCTCCATATTTGGTCGTGGGAGCTCAAGAAACTTGTGGGAAATAATCAATTTAAGCCGAGTTCGAGTGGGTAGCATTCTAGTGATCCTTTTTCCATCATTATTCCATAAGTTTCACCTCAATTTTTCGTTTAAATTATTGATGTCAATCTTGTTTTTCTTATTCTTGGGGAAACTTTAAGCTCCAATTGAGACTCCGATTGTGCTCAATTTTTTAGCATGAGTTCTTTTTCCTTCGAGGGACCTCGTGACGGATTCAATTTTTGAAATTTTATTGGCGGGCCCCATGGGCCTACTCTTGACCCAATTTTTTTCCCAGAGTTATATATTGCAATATGGGTCTCATTTTACTCGTATTAACATGTAGATTGTGATTTTGATAGCGTAACATCATTCAGAGATTATGGAGTGGAGACGAGCAGTTTGTGGATGGTTCGGGACTGCGATTAGGCATCGAGGTAGGCTTCGGTCTACTCTTCTCGATGATACTATGTATTGTATTGATTGTATGCTAGGTGGGGGGTTATAAGATAGGGTTAGTGCTAATTTTATTAGTATTTGGTCTGTATAAGGGATTGAGTATAGAATTGTAAATTTAGCCTTGGCCTAGAATACCCGCCATAGCTTTATTATATTGTTAAGCCTGATTAGCTATATACATGACCTTAAGTTAACACTGTTAATCCTTAGGGTAGGAGTTGGGGTAGTACTTATCCATTTCGATGATATTCCTCGATTAAGTTCACCTGGTAGATTGATGCATCTTGTTGATCCCGCTTCTTACTATCTACATAAACTTATATACTCTTATTCTTCTATAAATTACATTGTTGGGCCTGAGGCCTTGGTTATGAGACCATGGACACCAGGTTAGTTCTTTATTCTTTAAAGGAGTTATTTCTTAGTTTACAGATATTTTAGCGGTAACGTTTGCTTTGTTTGGATACTAGTGGTGGCATACATGCATTATCCGCATTCTCACACTTATAGTAGCCAGTTAAGGCACCTTATTGCCATAATTTGGGACCATTTTCTCTTAGGTTGGTATATGGTTCACCTTTAGAACTAGACTTAGCTCTTTTAGTGCCATGGGACAGGATCGAGAAACCTTCACCTAGGTTCGGGTAGGTGTTTGCCTTAAGTTGGGTTATCAAGGTCTGATAGTGGGTCCCTCTGTCCTTTTTAGAAAAAATGCTTTGAATGAAGCTCTTTTAGGCTTAGATGGGCTTATGACTACTTCTTTAGACTATTACCTTGGTCTAGGTTGACTTAGACTTGACAGCATGCCTATTTAGCTTCTTTACCCTTGGGGAGGGCAGTATTTGACCTTTGACTGCACCTGTTTGACCTAGTGATAGAAACCCGCCTGGCCTTAGAAAACTTGACCTCACAAGATTGAACTTTACTAAATAAATAGATTGGTGATGGGCTTAGGACCCCTGGATTACCACTAGTTGCGTCACGCTTATGAGTTTTGGTATCAGTTTGGCATCAGTTTATGGTTGAGGTTGGCTTTCTATGGGATCACCTATTCTAGTTACAATTGGTTACTTTGAGTTTCGATTTGAGTCTGGTATCTGTCTATGATTACAATTTGGGTGTTCTGGTGTATAGTTATGGATTTGTTATTATCCACTCGTTCCGATTTGATTTTGATTCTCGTTATTGCTACTGTTATGGATTTGGATTATAGAACTCCTGGTTTGGAACCAGGCAGTGTATATGGATATTTTGAGTCCCCTATGGGCCCCACTGTCTGTGAGTCACAGTGCCAGAGGAGGATGGTCATCGTAGGTCCTGCCTTTGCAAGCTGCTGAGCTGGAGGAGGTGTATACACTTGTGTTGGATATGGTGTTTGGTTTATCTTGCTTCATTTGGTTCTTTTCATGGATTTCATTCATTCGCATGCATCGCCTATCACTGGTATAATTGTTTGGCACCTATCAGTCTTATGGGGGGTTGCATAGGTATAGGTTATGTTTTTTGTTTGTTGAGTGATTGATTGTACCTTTCGGGCTTATGGGGGCCCGGTTAAGTTATTGTTTGTACGGGTTTGCTGGTTATTTTATTGCTTAGATATTATCATATGATTCGTGGTAGGTTGGTTATGGACTGATACCCGAGGTTATCGATACATTTCTGATCCCTTCCCTCTTATTATAGTAAGCTTTATTACAATTAAGCCATTTCACGGATATACGTATTTCGACTAGATACCCTGTTTATACTAGAGTTAACTCCCTTCTTGATATCATAAGGTTTCTAGACCTGCTCCCTTAGTTAGCACTTTCAGGTTTATCTAATCTTATGTTGTATGACCGGTTTCCTTAATACTATTATATATATATATATATATGTATATATCCTTTCTTCATATTAAAATTATGTATCTCTTGTATATCTCTTCCTTCAAACTTCTATTGTATATTGTATATCTCTTTCTTCACTATACTATCATACATTGACTAGCTACTTACAGGCATAGCTTCGTCCAGGATTAGTTATAGGTTATGATAGATCATCCTTTCTTTTCCTTTAGCATTATTATGTCTCATTTCTTAGATAGTTGTCTCTAATGTTTATTCCTACTTTACATGTTATTTATACTTGCATTGTCTTTAGAGCTTAGTAAGCCGATGCCCAATGAGTACCTCATGTTGGTACCCATACTACATTTCTGCACCCTGCAGATCATAGTATGAGTTCTCGCCGCTGACGTGTGCATCGTGCGGAGCTGCCATGGATCGGAGATTTGGGGTGAGCTCCTGATGTTCAGAGTTGTTCTTGTTGTCCCTCTTATTGTTAGACAGACCTCTACTTTTGTATTTCAGAGACGGGTTTGTATATATATATTTACTTTATATTTTACCTTGTACTCTTATTGTGTTAGAAGTTCTTGTACTGACTTCACCAGGTCTTGGGGATATAATTACTTCCTTCTGGTTATCTTTCTCTTTTTCATTTAGTATTGCTTCCGCATTTCTTATTAGTCCATTACTAGTTGTTCCGGACTATGGGTTGTCTTACCTACTGGTGGATTATGGTAGGTGTCATCATGACCTGAGAAATCGGGTCATGACAGGAAAAGTTCAAATTATGTCTCCTAAACTAGTATAATATATCTTCCAGTGTTGCAAAAAATATCTCAATAAACTTTCTTAAAATATCTCAATAAACTTTCTTACTCTATTTAGCCAAAACTTTTTTCAGATTTTTCTACTTTAGCTGGGATACTATCATGGAATATCCCACACAAACTATATCCCAGTGCTTCTTCATTGTATCATAGAATGCATCATGTTTAATCAAAAAAAATAGAAATTTAAAAGGTCCAATAATCATTTCAGTATTTTAGGGACATTATACCTCAAGAGGAGAATGGTTAAAGCCTTTTTTATTGAAGTGTTTGATTTTAATGTTGGGATATTCATCAAGAAGCCTTTAATTACTCAATATCTTATCTAGTCTCTTAAAAAATAAAAGTTGTATCTATTCTTCTATTCCACCAGGTGAAGGTGCTACCACCATAGTCCATATCATATAACCCATATTTTGTTAAACAATTGGCAAAATCTTCAGTCTCTTGATAAAACACTAGAAGTCCTCCAACCTTCTCTTCCCAGGATAAGATAATATTAAAATTACCCCCACCATAGAGTGATTAGCATACTGCCCAACAATTTCTCCTAAAGAGGCTCATAGCTCTTTTATGATATTTGACCATGATGTTGAATCATAATAGTAAGATGATGTGAAGTATATGCTATGTTATTAATCTGAAAGTTTCATCATACAAAAAGCCAAATTTTTCCAGTGTTGTTTATCCTCTTGTATGTGTCGATATTTATTGAATCTTAAAAAAGTTTCATCAAATCTATTAGTCAATATTGGCTCTTTTTGTTAAGATTAGTCAACCTCTCAAAAGTTTCTAAAGTGATGACTGACTCTATATTCTAGAAGAGCATTTTATTCATGATGAATAGTTGGCCTTCAAGGCAGCAACTCTATTTGATAAAGTTTTGATAGGAGCTAAGGGCTCAAGAATTCCTTTCCCGCTTTGTTTTCACATTACTTTATTTCATGAGGCCAATCTGTCTTAGAGATAGTCATGCCTCCTTCATCACTTGTTTAATATTGTTGGATATGTCTTCCTCCTCCTCTACATCTATCCAACAATTAATTTTTGACGTGATAAAAACTTTAGTATTTATGTGATTTTTGATTGCTTTATTTATAACATATATTTCATCTGAATTTACTTTACTCTGATATATTCAATAATGTAATGGACCTCTAGGTCGTTTTCTGTTTTTCATGCTTTTTCTACATTTAGGGTTTTTCAATAGCTGCCCCAAGTTATTTACGACGTAATGGGACTGACAGTTCGGTTCCCGGGCAGTTCAATTGGTTTTTATACCAGTTTCCATATTTTGGATCTTTTGAAGTTGAAAAAATGGTCTGGAATAAAAAATTTAGGTAAATGGCCTTGGATGACAATTACGACAGTTCAGATAACTTTGAAATGTCAATTTTAGGATAGGGGAACCCTTGGTCCGAGTCCCGAGATTTTTGGGCTAATTTTGGGCTATTGGTTGGAATTTGATAAAAATAGAACCTAGGATATGGGGCCCACTATTTGTTGAAACAACCTCTGTTGAAAAATTTGATGGTTTTGTTGAATCCGGAATGTCGAATTTGGTAAGATAGTCGATAAGTTGGCAATTTGCTAACTTTTTAGTCACTTAAACTTGAATTATCGTCTAGTTTCCTTTTATTTGATATGTATCTCATGTTAAATTGCTCATATGTGCAGGTAATCGATGAATACGAGGTCGAGCTAACCATACGACTCAAAAAGGGATGTAAAAAGTGAAGGAAAGGAGCTCAAAGTAACGCCCGAGAACATATAAGGCCACCTGCGCACGCAGGTGAGAAGTTAGATGGAAAACAGTGCATTGGGAAGGCCAACCTGCATTGGTAACCTGCGCACACAGGACCTCACCTGAGCTGGCACCTGCGTGAGCAGGTGACTAGTGAGGTGGCATTTTCATAATTTTCAAGAATGCGAATTTGGGGCTTTAAAAGGTATTTTTCAAATCTGAAATTCTATTCTTGTATTTATTTTATTTTGAGCTTTAAAAACATTAAATTGAAACCCTAAAGTGAAATTAGTTACTTTCTTGTGCTTTCCATTGAATTTGGATTTCATTTTCTTGTGATTATCTTGGATTTAATTGAAGATTGGAATGAGCAATTTGGTATATTTCCTCTTTCGCTCTCTATGAGTAGCTAATTTCTTAACTTGAGGTTATGCTTGAATGATTTGTGATAATTATTTAGGTGTTGTTTATTTGTCTTCCTAATTAGTTAATTGTTATGGGTTTTACTTCTACTCCATGTTCTTAACCTATAATTAGAGGTTGCAAACTCTAGTTACACTAGAACCCTTATCATCCTTGACAAAGGGGATAAAGGTGAGGAGTAGTTGTTAACAATAACTTGATATTTATCATTTAATAGTGTCTCTTAAACATAAGGATGTGAATTGAGGTATTAGATTGGTTTTATATCCACGCTTGTGAGGTGTTCAAAAGAACCCACTTGTGATATTTTGGTGTTTGATTGAAAGATTAATACCAAAGACCCATAATCTAGCCTACCCATAGCTATTAATGGAATCTAGGAAAATTCTCAACTACCCATGCATACACTCAGTCTCAAGATAGCATAACCCCAAGATCTTCCCATATTTGATTACAACTCTCTATAGCTCAAACTTTGTATCTCAAGTTATGACTAATTTTGTTGATTACGAATTGTTGAAAACAAACCCCCTACTTACTTTCTCGTATTATTTTCATAGCATTATGAGCAAGCATTAGTTGCTTTTAACACTTAGAGGTGAAGCTATCGCATTCATTCCTCATGGATTCGACCCCGACTCTAGTTGAGTAATTATATTGACAACGTCTGCTTATACTTTCCAGGTATAATTTGAGCGTTATCAAAAATGGCGTTGTTGCTGGGGAATAAAACGTAGCGTTCATTCTTTTTAGTCTTATTAGTTACTCTTGTTAGTTGTAGTGTAATTTTACTTTGTTTGTTGTTTTTATCTTATTCAGGTGATAATCAAACTCTTCACGAGACAATGAGTTAAATGGTAGCAATACCACTACCTTTGATGGACACTTAGATAATAAGGATCACTCAGGGGATGCCGGAAGGGCAAGTGCTATGTGGATCCCACCCTCAGAGGGTAATGGAGTGTTTCACGTGACTAGTGTGATGCTTCATATACTTCAAATAAAGGGTTTTTTTGGTGGACATGCCCATGAAGATGCCAACCTTCATTTGAAGAATTTCATTGATGTGTGTATCCCATTCGATATTGCTAACAAATCTCAAGATTCCATCCGATTGAGACTCTTTCCATTTTCGTTGATGGGAGATGCAGTTTTATGGTTGTGGGAGTTGCCCGCGGTTTCAATAACTTCATGGCTTAAGTTGACAGAAGCATTCTTGACCCGATTCTTTCCATCATTCTGTATGCTCCAACTGTGGGATGAAATCATCAACTTCCGACAACTAAGTGGAGAGCCATTGCATGAGGCATGGCAAAGGTTCAATAAGAAGTTGTTGCAATGTCCCAATCATGAGGTTCCAGAAAAGATGCTTCTCCAAGTCTTTTATAGAGCATTAGATCAATTGAGCATGACGGTAGCAGACAATGCGGCTGGAGGATCTATCATTAATCAAACTTATGGGGTTGGCTCTCTTGGATCAAGTGACGAAATAAAACAGAGCATGGAACACAAGAGATATCGAGGTGGCCGTGGGGACTTCCTCCGCATATTTTGTGAGCTAAGAATAAAGGAAGAAGGAAGAGGAGAGAAATGAGAATATGGCTAAAGTAATGACTCAATTAGACCTCCTTACTAAACATGTTATGGGCTCAACTCCAAAGGCGGTCAATGTTGTTGCTTCTGAGGTAACTAAAGTGTATGAGGATGATGATGTGGAAGCTCTTGATGAGGAGATTTGGCATTTGGAAAACCAAGTGGAGGGTTCCCGACCTACCTACCAAAGGCAAGACGGGAATCAAGGTTGGAAAGAAAGGGACTGCGATTGGAGAGATCATGATCATGATAGAGATTGGAAAGATAAGGTAAGAGATAGGGACCGCGATTAGAGAGACAAAGATCGTGACCATGATAGATACATTCCTCCACATGATCAGGCCAAAGGTAAAGAGGTAACCTTCATTGATCCGGAGAAATATAAGAATGAAGACGTACTTGCACGTATTCTTATGGGGGTTGAAAGAAGTGATAAAATGTTGAGAGAAATGAAGAGCGACTTTTCTCAACTCAATCAAATGGTTACCTCACATCAGCCTCTATCAAACAACTTGAAATATAGTTAGGCCAAATCTTGGCTCAACTAAATGCAAGGCGAAAGGGTGGTTTACCTAGTGACACCGTAGTTAATCCAAAAAATGATGCTCACATCATGGCAATTGTAACTAGGAGTGGTAGAATTCTTGGTAATTATGAGGTGAATCTTAATGAAGACCCTAATAAGAAGGGAGTTGATGAAAAAACTAGTGGAAAAAGAAAGCGGTTTGATAATTCAAATAAAGATGTCACTATTCTAAATGAGCCAAGTGTTGAGAAGCCTAGAGTAGTAGAAGAGGATGTTGTAGATGAAAAAGCACCAAAAGCGGTTGATAGTAATGTTTCAAAAGGAATGAAAACCCAGTTTCTCAAGGTCGCAAATCAAAGTCCCTCCTCACAAAGGCTCAAGAAGAAGAAGGACGATTCAAAGTTCACAAAGTTTCTTTCAAAATTTAGCAATCTATAGGTTAACATACCATTGTTGGAAGCTTTACAAGAGTTACCCGGGTATGCTAAATTCATGAAGGAGTTGGTAACAAAGAAGTGAGTTATAGATTTCAAAGCAATTGAAGTGACACATAGTTATAGTGCGATCATGTATAGCATAATGGTTGTGAAGAAGGAGGACGCAGGAGCATTCACCATCCCATGCTCTATCAGGGTGTACAAATTTGGAAAAACTTTATGTGATGTTGGGGCTAGTATTAATTTGATGCCATTGGCCGTGTTTCAAAAGATAGGTTTGGGTGCTCCCAAGCCTACTACGATAAGGCTTCTAATGCGACTATTCTATAAAGAAGCCCGTAGGAGTGTTGTATGATGTACTTGTGAAGATGGACCATTTCATTTTTCCGTCCGACTTTGTGATCTTGGATTGCAAAATTGACCATGAGGTCCCTATCATTCTTAGTAAGCCATTCTTGGCTACTAGATGAGCTTTAGTTGATGTTGAATGTGGTGAAATAAAATTCAAGGTAAACAATGAAGAGGTGTCATTCAATGTATGCAAGTCCATGAAGCAACCTATGGATTTGCAAGTCATCTCCGTAATTGATATGATTGATGATGAAGTGGTTAATGTTATGGAGAAAGATTTTGTTAGTGAGACTTTGGTGGGAGTCTTGTGGAACATTGAGAGCGAGGAAATTGAAGAATATGATGAAGTAGTTGCATCTTTGAAAGGTCTTAGGTCCTACACCAAAAATTCCTTGCAAGTTGTACCTTGATTTGAAAAATCGGGAAACTCCTCCCGCAGGCCTTCAATTGAAGATCCACTATAACTTGAGCTTAAATCTTTTCCACCTCATCTTTGTTATGTGTTTTGGGGGGAAGGTGAGACCTTACCCATTATTGTTGCAGGCGACTTGTTGTCTTGGCAAGTCGAGGCATTGAAGTCGCTGGTGAGATGGTATATTAGGGCTCTTGGATGGACCATAGCCGATATTATCGGGATTCCCCCAGGGATATGCATCCACAAAATAAAACTTGAGCCAGAGTTTGTAGCAAGTGTTGAGCATCAATGAAGATTAAACCCTCTTATACAAGAGGTTGTAAAAAAAGAAGTCATCAAGTGGATTGATGAAGGTGTCATCTATCCTTTTTCAGATAGTACATGTGTGAGCCCGGTCTAATGTGTTCCCAAGAAAGGTGGTATCATGGTAGTCCCAAACAATAACAATGATCTCATACCCATCCGTCCAGTCACGGGTTGGAGAGTGTGTATTGACTATCAAAAGTTGAATTCATAGATGGATAAGGACCACTTCCCCATGCCCTTCATGGATCAAATGCTTGATAGGATTTTAGGAAGGGGTTGGTATTGCTTTCTCGATGGATACTCGGGCTACAACCAAATATCAATAGCCCCCGAAGATCAAGACAGAACTACATTCACATGTACCTATAGAACTTTTGCCTTCAAGTGCATGCCCTTTGGGCTATGGAATGCACCTGCAACTTTTCAAAGGTGTATGTTTTCTATCTTCTCAGACATGGTAGAGGATTTGATGGAGGTATTTATGGATGATTTCTCAGTTGTTGGTGATACATTTAAGGATTGCCTTGAACACTTGGAGAAGGTGCTTGAAAGGTGTGTGGCAAATAATCTTATGTTGAATTGGGAGAAATGCCAATTTATGGTGAAGAAAGGGATTGTTCTTGGACATAAAATGTTGGGCCAAGGAATCCAAGTTGATCAAGCTAAAGTAGAGGTCATTGCTAAGTTTCCTCCTCTAATATCTATCAATGGGGTAAGAAGTTTCCTTGGCCATGCAAGTTTTTATAGGAGGTTCATTAAAGATTTTTCTAAAATTGCTCATCCTATGTGCAAGCTACTCGAGAGAGAAGTAAAGTTTGAATTCGATGGTAAGTGAGTGAGGGCATTCAATTTCCTCAAAGAGAAGCTTGTCTCGGCCCCTATAATTGTGGCTCCAAATTGGTCACAACTCTTTGAGCTCATATGTGATGCAAGTAGGTTTGTAATAGGTGCGGTGCTTGGTTAAAGAAAGGAGAAACTTTTTCATCCTATCTACTATGCTAGTAAGTCATTGAACGATGCACAAAGGAACTATATAGTTAAGGAATAAGAATTACTAGTGCTAGTTTATGGGTTTGAAAAGTTTCAAGCTTACTTGTTAGGCATGAAATTTATTATGCACACTGATCACGCCATTGTACGGTATCTAATGGCAAAGAAAGAAGCAAAACCTCAATTGATAAGGTGGATTCTACTACTTCAAGAATTTGATTTTGAAGTGAAGGATCAAAAGGGATGTGAAAACAAAGTAGTGAACCACCTATCACGTCTCGAGGAAAATGAAGAAAAGTGGGGTGAGATTGAAATTGATGATACGTTTCCCGATGAGCTTGTCATGAGCTTAAAGGGGAGTACACCACCATGGTATGCTGATTTTGTAAATTATGTAGTGGGTGGGTTGTTTCTCGATGATTTGAGCTACTATCAAAGTAAAAGATTCCTCCATGATGTGAAAAGATACTATTGGGATAAACCCTATCTCTTTAGGGAGTGTGCGGATGGAGATATACGTCATTGTGTTATGGAAGAAGAGATAAAATCTATTCTTGAGGCGTGCCACTCATCTCCATTCTGTGGCTATCATGGTGGTGTGAGAACAGCAGCTAAAGTTCTTCAAAGTGGGTTTTATTGTCCTACTATTCATCAAGATGCTTACAACTTGGTGAAAACTTGTACGCAATGCAAAATGCAAGTTAGTATTTCAAGGAGGCATGAGATGCCCTTGAAGCTTAAACTCGAAGTAGAGTTACTTGATGTGTGGGGCATTGACTTTATTGGCCCTTTTGTGAGCTCGTATGGTAACAAGTACCTATTGGTGGCTGTTGATTACGTGTCAAAATAGGTGGAGTCCATTGCTTTGCCAAACAACGAGAGCAAAAGTGTCTTTGGAACTCCCCAAGCCATCCTTAGTAATAGAGGCTCTCATTTCTGCAACCGGGTGTTTGGTGCTTTGCTTGATAAGTAAGGGGTGAAGCATAAGGTGGCTACCCAATACCATCCTAAAACGAATGGCTAAGTGGAGGTGTTCAATAGAGAAATCAAGTCAGTTTTGGATAAAACCATGAATGCGGATGTACGAATTGGTCATGATAATTAGATGAGGCTTTTTGGGCCTATAGAACCACGTTCAAACTCCTATTGGCATGTCACCGTATCAAGTAGTGTTTGGAAAATCTTGTCACTTCCCCATTAAGTTAAAGAACAAGGCATTGTGGGCCTTGCGTAAGTTGAATATGAATTGGGAGGATGCCTCCAAGTCTAGAGCGGAGAAGTTACATGAGCTGAAGAATTTTGCCTTAAGGCATACTAGAGCTCGGTGCTTTACAAAGAAAGAATGAAGAAGTGGCACGATGCTAAGATCTTGAAAAGAGAGTTTTGTGTGGGAGATGAAGTGTTGCTCTTCAACCGAGGTTGAAGCACTTCTCGATGAACTCAAATCTAAATGGTCGGGCCCTTTTATGGTAGTAAATGTCTATCCGAGTGGAGCTATCGAATTGGAGGATCATGAGAAGAGAAGGTTCATGGTGAATGGGCAAAGGTTAAAACATTTTTATATGGTTGAACCCGGAGTGTCCAAGGTTGAGATGTTTCGTTTCGGGGATGCTTGTTGATGTGGAACAATGTCGTGCCACGATGATAACTAAGGCTCTTCTTGGGAGGCAACCCAAGGTTACTTTTAGGCATTTAACATTATTGGTTACTAATTTTAGGTTATCTTGGTGAATGCAGGTGAAAAATTCTAAGTGTGGACGCCTTTGCACACTGCTTTGACTATATTTGGGCACCAGCTAGCCCACATGCCCACGCATGTCAGGGTGCATATGGCTAGTAGGATTGCTGGAAGTTACTGCTTGGGGAAAGAGGGACACCTACTTGCGCAGGTAAGACACCTACGTTCGCAAATCAGCCATGCAGCTAGCCCATGATTTCAACATTTCACCCAGCTACACTGCCTCGCCACTGTTCGCCCACCTACGTGCTCAGCCCACTACCTGCGTGCGCAGGTTGGGGCGCATGTGAGTAAATTATTCAAGATAAACATCACACTTTATTATGTTGGGCTGACCCGACCCGATTATCCCATTAACCTTTTAAAACTCTATTTTCACCTAGACCCACATAAATTCATCACCCACACCACACACAACCACAATTTACCCGATTTCTCTTCCCCTTTTTCTCCAAATTTTCTCTATCTTCACACTTCACAATTTTTTTCAAATTTCTTTCAAGATCACACACACACAACATCAACTAAAACTTTGGGTACCTCAATCTCGCAATCCTCTTTCCATTATTTTGCACTTCTACTTAGTTTGGTAAGTTCCCTTTTTATGATTTTTGCTAAATTTCTCTTGGGTTAGAATGTTGAAGCATCTCATATGCTAAATTTTTGTTCTTATGTGGTTGAATTGGGATGTTTATGGCATAAACTTGATGTTTTTAAGGATTGGTTGGAATGGGTGTAAATTTTACCATGAAATTTGGGGAATTCTTGAGTACCCAATTCTATTCACACCATGTGTTTGATGAAATTCCCACATGAAATTCTTCGATTGTATTCTCTTTGTGGATAACCTGATGGAGTTTTTTGGAAGTTCTTGTGCATATTTAGAGTCAATTCCATCATAAAATGATTGTTTTTAATCTTTTTGGAGTTGAATAGTGTGACTTGAAATACCCATAAAGTGCCATCTTCATTGTTTACTTTGTTCATTTTGTGATGTGCACCATGTGTTTGTTGAACTGCTCATGAGAACTTGTTGGCATTATATTTACTAGTTGTTGATGTAATTAATTTTGGGAGCATAGTTTGACCATTGCTTGAGTAAAAATGTGAATTGCTTTTTTTCAAAGGAGTATGAAATGGTGGTTCAAGTTGGTGGTGTGTTCTTACTAGAATTGGTTAACCACGACCTTTGTTGATTTGATTGTTATATATTGAACTCTTGGGTGAAGTTTGAGTATCCCCATTGACAAAAATGCATGCTTTGCCCAATGATAGATCGGGTGATATCATTCTTAAGGACAAATCATAGTTTTTGTTAATGTGATAATCATGAGTTAAGTGTGTGCTTCAATACTATGTATGTAGAGTGCGTTCATGTTCAACACAATGGTGTTAATTCTCCATATGTGTTCTTTTGGCTTGTTGGGAGATATTTGGGATTCGACATGCTTGAAACTTGTTGTGTGCTTATGAGAACACTAGACGAGAGCGGTATAATACCCCTAAAACTTGTCTAGCGTCCTCATATAACACACATCTTGAGTCAAACCTCTCGAAACCCGAGTATTGAGGTGAAAAGGGAATTATTTCCATTACAAGTGAAACTGCCCGAGCCTATTTAAGCCACATGCGACTGCACCTGAGGCACTTGCCCGTGCAGATGGCCTACGCGGTCAAGGCAGTAGCCTGCCCCAAGTTGCCTCGATGTCGGTTGCTCGTGCTTTTAATTTTGTGACGCATATTGATCCCATGTGCTTTCATATATTCTTTTACCTTGCATTCACATCATCTAGCATAGTTTTCTTTTCTTTTATGATATAAAAAAATCCAAAACATGTTTTACCTTTTCTCTTTGTTTTGGTTGTTTCTTTTGTTCTTTTTCAGAAATGACTTCGAGGAAACCAATTCCCCGAGCTACAAAGATGGACAACAACAAGGATAAATACAAGTCCATTACGACCACCTCCAAGAAAAATGCATTGGTTCAACAAGAGGCCACTATAAACCCCGATGTTTAAAACACTATTGAACTTTCAAAAGGGTTGGCCAAGGAGGTGGATAAGATCCGATCTAGGCTTTAGGGTATGCGAGACTTATAAGACGATTGGGTCGACACCCATAGTTTCAATTTGGAAAAGGTATTTAGCATGAAAGGAGTTCTTGAACACTTTCCAGAGATTATGAATCGAGTTAAAGTGAAGGCATGGGACACATTCACGTATGAGGGTAAGTCACCAAAAATTGTTTATTTTCCAAAAATCAAGTACAAGGGATCTATTGAAAAGCAACCTTATTTGTTGAGTGTGCTTGTAGAGGAGTTGAGGTGCCTTGCACCCCCGAGGCTATCAATAATGTCTATTTTGACCACCCTTCTGAGTCGGGCACTGAAAGTAGATAGAAAGTTATGGATGTACTCAATTCCCATGGCTTTCCCCAATCATTGCTAAGGGCATTCCCTCATGGGCCAATGGGGTAGGACAAATTAAGAGAAAAGATTTTACGGTTGAGGCCAAACATTAGCTTGGTTTTGTGGATAACTGGTTGCTTCCATCTACTAATAATCAAGATGTCACTATTTTTTTTAATTAAAAGTTGGGTCAAAGACCCAATTTATTAAATAAAAAAAAGGTCCACAATATGTATAGAATGGACCAGGCCTAAAAGTGACCTGGCCCAACAAGACAACAAAATAGAAATATCTAGAAGGAGCTAAACATCGGACATATTAGGAAAGTAGGAGGTTACTTCCAAGACCTTTGAAAAGCTCCATTAACATTGACAAAGACCTAACAGAAATCCTCTACAGCCGAAATCAACTCCAAGAACACTGGATCAGCTCAACAAACCCAGCTCCAAAGCTAAGAATTTTCCTATTTAGGTATCATTCTTTATCTATTCTTTTAGATCGATGGACAGAGCATCATAAAAGCTAATACCACCATCTGACCCTAGGAATAAATTTAGAACAATAACAAGTTAATTCTTGTGCATTTCAGGAGATTTCCCAGTTAAGGTTGGAGCTATTTTGCCAGATCTGACGAATCTATTGAGTGGATACTCATACCGTTAAAATCCCAAAATCTCACTGGGCGTAGGTGTTTGTATCCACAAAAATTGCTTCAAACAACAGGTATCATCATTTCCTTTTTTTAAAAGCTCCTTGCTCGACTGATATATCTTCATAATCTAATGCCTCACTTATCAAAGAAAACTATTGTAGCTAAGAAGTAGAATCATAGGATTAGTCACAAGGTATCTTCTAAAATAGACCCTTTGTATCATTCCTATGTGAATAAGATTATAAACATACTTTCCTCTTCTTTTCATAATTCTTGAAACAGTGGATTGAGCTAAAAGCTAATATCACCACCCGTTTCTCAAATCAATCAAAAGGAGTATATGTATTGAGAAATTGTTTTAGGTACAGGTTCTGCTAACAATAACATGACAATCACCAACTACAAGATGAGGATATCCTTAAGAAGAATAAATTCTAGATCCTGTAGTAAGTGTTTTGTTGTTAGTGTTATGTAAAAACATGTCCCTAAATTTATTACCTTCATTGTAATCCGCAATCATGACTCTTGATTAGATCTTCTGATATGAGGTTTTCTTGTTTATCTAGATTAAAAATCCTTCTTCCATTTTGTGGAATGTCCTTTATGTTATTAAATTGAAAATCACCTGCAAAATCAAAAACCAAGTTAGTAACAAAAATCAGCAACGGTATTACCTTCCCGGAAAGAATGTACTACCCTTACTGATATGGTACCCATCAGAGTTCTTATAGAACTAACTTCCATTATCACACTCCATGGGACCTCCCAATTCCCTTAAACAATTTGTACTACACTCCATGAATCCGAATCAATAATGATTTGATGTATAGCATTCTCAATACAATATATCAAACACTCTCTAATTATTATCACTTCTGCCTTGAGACTGGTGGTATCTTTTATTCTTAATCCCTTAGTAATAACCAAATCCCCTTTATTATTTCTGATACAAAAAGCAATCGAGCTAGGTCTAAGGTTTCCATATGAAGCACCATCTGTATTACCTTTCACCCATTGAATAGGTGGAGGAAACAATCTCACTATTCTATACCTTGAGGGACTCTTGTAATTCTATAGAGCATCACAAATATCTATTCATTTCTTTCCCTAAATCTGCATTTTGAATCTGACTTTGATGAACTTCAAGATAGAGTCATTTACCTCCCAGTAAACTTTCCTTTCATTGTAAGAACCACTGTGGAGATTAGTATTTCTCCTTTTCCATAGGAACCAACTAAGGATAATAGGCAAAACTTTAGCAATAGTTTAAAGCCTATTATTACCTTCCATCCTTCTTCACAATCTCACACATTGTTTTAAATTTAACCTTGAATCAATTATCCCAACTACCTCACAAAAATAAGTCCAGGCTCTATTTGCCACTTCTACTTTAAGAAACAAATGATCAATTGTTTCTTTATCTGGAATATCACAACATCCATAATCCTCAGATATATTTTAGTTCCATTGATGTAAAAGAGCTGCTGCTGGAACTTTTCCAAACCAAATTCTCCAAGTGAGGAAAGAGAATTTAAAAGGTAAACCTTTAATCCATAACTCTTTTAAATCTTCATTTTCATCAGCTCTGTGCCTTAAAAGATCCCAAGCACTCCTAGTAGTAAATTTACTAGTGCTATTCTCAGTCCACCAAGGTCTGTCCCCAACATTCTCAAACTGAACCGAGCCCATACTCCCTCAAATATGATCACAAACATAATTAGGGAGTGAAGACGGGGTTTACTCAAACGAGTTGAATAAGCAAGCCAATAAGATCAAATTGCTCTTGTTGAACCAGCTACTAATCACCAAGTCCTTTGTTTAGCCAAATCAGCTTGGGATAGCTTGGTTCGTTCGATAAATTCCTACCTCTCTATCTATCTCTGAGATGTTTGGCACAATCCCAGACATTCTCTTTTAGGAAATCAGCAATATCATTAAGAGGATGACAGGATTGAATCTCTATAGGATGCTTGAATAAAGGGGCTAGTGTTGGTCCAGTTGTCATACAATATGGTAGAGGTACAACTTCATGGTTCCCACCACAAGAACTACTCCACCTTATCTCTATTCTCCACATTGCTTTCTACACCTGAAACCCTCCTCTCCATTGAACCAAAGTAGGAATTTATTTCTTATAATATTTATTCCATAAGAAATTGGACCACAAATTAGATTGTGTCCTAAATCTCCACAACAGCTTTGCATACATATCCTGAGAAATATCCTTTAGAGATCTAAACCCCAATCCCCCTTCATTTTTGGAAAATAGATCTTATTCCAGGTTGACCAATGTTTACCCCTTCCAGTGTCTTTGGAATGGCAGAAGAATTTTGCAAACATTTTTTATCAATGAAGAGTGTATTGCAGAGCATCCCTATTTATATTCTTTCTGCTATTCTTCTTTCTAAGATATCACTATTGATAGGGCTATCATTCTTGATTACATTATGAGTGGTATGCACGTCAATTTGGGAGAACTAATAGCCGACATGATCAAAATTAGAGCAAAGCGGCCCAGGACTTTATTTCCCTTTTTGGTTCTTATAACGATGTTGTATTTCACTTCCAAGGTTCCACTCTTTTCTAGGATTGACAAGAAATTGGTAAGTACAGGGGTCATTGATCTTACCACTAGTCAAGATGATGATAATCCAGTAGGAAAGAAAAGAAAGGTTGTTGAGGTTTTTAGTTTGTATTTGGGTGAGATACCTATTCTTGAGGGCTCTCATGCCCCTCTTATGACTTCACTTTCATCAGATGCTCCCCAGATTTCTAGTGGTACTACTCCGGTGATTGATCCACCTCTTGCACCTCCTACCTCGAGCACAACACCTTCTACTCAGCCTACTCAGTCCACTCAGCCTCCACGGTCTTCTACTATTACGTTTGCTACAGTCGCTTCTATGATCCTGGCAAACAACAGTACCCTTGCTTGGTTGGTTGTCGACATCCCTCAGTTTATCCAGACGGCTATTAATAGGAGTCTTGAGCCTCTTCATGCTCAGATGATAGATTATGAGCGGAGATTAACCGTGGTTGAGGCGAGGGAGGAGAGTGAGGCAGTTACCACTCTCAGAGCTGATCTTGATATTCTTGTTTCAGAGTTCCAAATGATCCAGCACTTTTTCACTCTAGATGATGCTCAGGTGACTATCCCACAGTTTTCTACTAGCTTAGTTTTACCATTTTTCGACTTGTTCGGGCACACTACCGTAGGAAACAAGACAAGGATTGACTTTAGTATGGGACTTATCGAGGCCCAATAGATCGAGCTTACCAAGAAGTTGTCCGTTGATGATAAGCATGCAAGGATTGTTGGTGCTAGCTTTAGCTCACAGCCTCCCGAGGATGAGCATGTTAGTTCAGTTGCAGTTATAGGGGCCCAGTCTGAGGAGGATCCTCGTGGTACAATTGATGAGTAGTTACAGACCACCCATGATGTGGGTCCATGATCTTAGTACGCCTTAGGGAGTCCTTACCTCTCTCTCCTCTTATTCTTTATTATTGCATTGAGGACAATGCAACGTTCTTTATTGGGAGGGGTGGGACATTCTATTTGATGGTCTATAATATTATTCTGTTGATACATTTTCAGGATGTTTTCGGATATTGCCCTTGCCAGACCTACTTTATGATGTTTCTTCAGATATTGCCCTTTTCGGGCCCATGTTTTGATGGATATGCGTTTAGCCCTTTTTGGGCCCATGTTATGCGCTTGTTATAATTCAAGATCCAATTGTGTTTTTCTTGTGTTGATTTTTGTTTGTATGATATCTATGTTGTACATGCACATCGTTCTATTCGCCTTATGTATATACGCTCCAAATAAACTCCAAAAGTTTTCTCTGAAACTCGATTCTTTCCCAAGAAGCATTTTCTTTTTGTTATTTTGTTTTCTTTGTCGAACCGAGTGGTACCCCCCATCCCCCATGATAGATGGATCGGGCTACATTCTTAGGGTAAATACCCATTGTCTTGAGTTAGAGTCAAGTGGTAGTTCACAAAGTTTGGAAGGTACCACCTAAATTTTGTCATTCGCAAGCAAAATAATTTGTGAAAAGCAAAATAGTTTTTGAAAATGTTATTTAAAAAGCAAAATGGTTTTTGAAAAGGAAAGAGCAAAGAGGTTTCAAGCTTTCTCTTGAGTCGTGATCTTTAAATTCAATTTTGTCTCTTTCTTCACAAGAAGAGTTTTCAACTCGGAGTAGGTTGTCAAGTTCATTTGCTCAAATTATTTGAAAGACTAGCTTTCTATTTTAAGAAGTGTGATGCCTTGTGTGGTGAGATTTTTAATAAATTCATATGCATGCATTATATTCTACAACTTTCCCCAAGTGTATTCAAGGCAAAATCGTACACCACGCTTGGTTTGGAGGACGAGCCGAGGCCATTTTTAAACCGTCACATGGCCTAAATCCCATCTTAACATTGTTCCTTAGTTAACCCATTTGAACCTCTTCCCATTTACCCTTTTCTTGGTGATGACCATACTATGACACCCTAAACCTTTTACAACCCCTCATTTGGCACCCAACCTCCTTAAATACATCGCATGGTTCTAATATAGGCAAATGCCTAAGTTTGGGGGTGCATGATTGTGAGAATGACAAAAGTGAACTCAACACCTAAGCTTGTGGGGGAGGAGATTTGCAAGATTGTTTATGAGAGGTGTATGCTTAGTTGTCTCTACAAATGCTTCGTAAGACAAAAGACGAACTTAAAAACGAATGCAAAAGAGCCTAGCCCTTAGAAAAATGATTTGAGAATCTGGAAAATATTGAGGAAAAGAAGGCATAAATAGCTAATGAGTAGTGAATCTCTTGAAAGAACCAAAGAAATGAACGAACAGGAAAGCTCATAAGTGAGTTTAGCAAAAAGATGTAAGAAATTTTGGGACATAAAAGAAAAAAAAAAAGAGGGTGAATAAGGTGGAGAACTTGAAAGAATTGGGCCTAAGAAGTGTAAAGTGATTGTTGTTAGGGAGGCTTGGAGTCACTTGATCCATAAATCCCTTTCTTCACCCTAACCTTCATCAATCCCCGCAAGTCCTCTATGATTTCAAATCTTGTAGGTCTACATTAGTGGCGAATGACACAAAGGGCAAGCCTATAGTTCTATTTGTTGTACTTGAATTTCTTTGTGAGAGTGAGTGAAAATTCTTTCTATCTCTATGCTCCTTGTGAATTACATTATCCTATGTGAGTGGACCAAACTCTTACATGTGAGTGCCATCTATACCTTGAGGTGGAGAGTTATGTCTTACTTTCAATTAGGGGTAATGAGCAAGACAAGCCGCCAAGTGAAATTGAGGCAATCTTTTAAAGTCTTGAGTCAAGCCTTGAGAAGAAGTTTGGCTTGAAACTTTTACTTGATGATATCCTATACCATTGCAACATAAAGATTTGCATTTTGAAAGGAGATGTGTTAATTGCTTGTTTGTCATAACTTTTTGGGAGAACTGATCGAACTTTGTGATTTCAATTATTTAGCATAGTAGTTGGTGTTTTTTTTGGAGTCATGAATATCTTTTTTATTGGTAAGATCCTTGATTGCTTGAGGGCAAGCAATAGTTTAAGTTTGGGGGGTTGGTAAGTTGGCAATTTTCTAACTTTTTAGTAAATTACATTTGAATTATCATCTAGTTTCCTTTGATTCGATATGTATATCATGTTAAATTGCTCATATGTGCAAGTATCAATGAATACGAGGTCAAGCTAACCATACGAGTTAAAAGGGATGCATAAAGTGAAGGAAAGGAGCTCAAAGTAACGTGCGGGAACATATAAGGCCACCTGTGCACGCAGGTGGGTAGTTAGATGGAAAACAGTGCACTGGGAAGGCCAACCTGCATTGGTAACCTACGCACGTAGGTCCTCACTTACGCTGGCACCTGCACCACCAGGTGACCAGTGTGGTGGCATTTTTGTAATTTTTAAGAACGTAAATATGGGGCTTTAAAAGGGATTTTTCAGATCTGAAACTCTACTCTTGTATTTATTTATTTTTAGCTTTAGAAACATTAAATTGAAACCCTATGAGTGAAATTAGTTACTTTGTTGTGCTTTCCATTAAATTTGGATTTCATTTTCTTGTGATTATCTTGGATTTAATTGAAGATTGGAATGAGCAATTTCGTATTTTTTCCTCCTTCTCTCTCTATGAGTAGCTAATTTCTTAACTTGGGGCTATGCTTGAATGAGTAGTGATAATTGTTTGGGTGTTGTTTATTTGTCTTTCTAATTAGTTAATTGTTATGGGTTTTACTTCTACTCCATGTTCTTAACCTATAATTAGAGGTTGCAAACTCTAGTTACACTAGAACCCTTATCATCCTTGACAAAGGGGATAAGGGTGAGGAGTAGTTGTTAACAATAACTTGATATTTATCATTTAATAGTGTCTCTTAGACATAAGGATTCTAATTTAGGTATTAGATTGGTTTTATATCCACACTTGTGAGGTGTTCGAAAGAACCCACTTGTGATATTTTGGTGTTTAATTGAAAGATGAACACCAAAGACCCATAATCTAGCCTACCCATAGCTATTAATTGAATCTAGGAAAATGCTCAACTACCCACGCATGCACTCACTCTCAAGATAGTATAACCCCAAGCTCTTCCCATATTTGATTACAACTCTCTATAGCTCAAACTTCGCATCTCAAGTAACAATTAATTTTGTTGATTATGAATTGTTGAAAACAACCCCCCCCCCAATTACTTTCTTTATTATTTTCATAGCATTATGAGCAAGCATTAGTTTCTTTTGACACTTAGAGGTGAAGCTATCACATTCATTCCTTATGGATTCAACCCCGACTCTAGTTGGGTAATTATATTGACAACATCCGCTTATACTTTCAGGGTATAATTTAATTGTTATCAATAGCATAGTTTGTTTATGTGCATGGGGTTCTGAACGAATTCCGAGCACCCGGTCAGAGTCCTTTAAATAGCAAAAATTTTTGGTGCCAATATTGCGGGTGTAGCAGCTTAAGAGGCTGGTTGATCACTTAAGCGATTTGGCCCCGCTTAAGTGGTAGCTCTCCGAGGTCGCTTAAGCGACCACTATTGTATAGTATATATATGTTTCTCCTTCAATTTTCAGCCCATTTATAATTTAATAATACTCAATAGCTGGTATTTGGGAGCTCTGAAAAGAATGGAAAATTATAAATTAAAGCTGGGGATAGCTTGGGGACGTTAAAGTGATCGGTTTTCCATCATTTCCCCTTAAGTTCCTGGCCTAATTCTCCATTTAACTCTCTAGTTTGTTCTTGATTTTTCCCACTAGCATCGGGACTATTTTGGGGCTGTTTTAAGCTTAGATTATGCTTAATTTTGGAGCAAGTTATTCTTAAGCTAGAAGGACCTAGTGATCGACTCAATTATCAATTCAGTCGGCGGGCCTTACTATTCGATTTTTAGTCCAATTTCTGAACCGGAGCATAAATTCACAATATAGGTATCATTATTCTCGTCTTGATGCCTCGATTATTATTTTGATAGTGTGTCAGCAGTCGGAGGCTTCTCAGAAGGAAAAAGCTCTAATATAAAGATGTTTTAGTGCTTTCAGCGGCGTCCAAGTAGGCTAGGCTTACCTTTCTTTAGACTTTGCTCTCTTATGGTATTGGTATGATATCATGTTAGTTGTTTGTGGGTTATTATGATTTGTGTAATTGTTTAGGTAGTTTCTGATTATTTTAGTCGATTAGGGGGTTTTAGGGGTAGGTTTCGGCCTTGTTTCCCTTAAGCTAGTAGTTGCTTATCCTTTAGGACTTGACTTATCATACCTAGGGCCCTGGGGCGGGATTTAGAATCCTTATCCTAGGTTCAGATAGATGCTTGCCTTAGGTTTGGATTCTTGTATTTGTAGTTGGCCTTATCGCCCTTTTTAAGGTAGGTTGCTTTAGAATAATGCCCTCCTTCGACATATATGACTATAAGATTGTTTTGGGAGACTAGTTATTGGGATTGGGTTGTCTTAATCATTATAGTATTCTCATTAGCTTCGGTATCCTTGGCATGTTAGCATTTTGGCCTTTAATCGCGATTTTTGACTTAATAAATGGAACCTTGCACTCCTTTAATAAACTTGCCCTTCTAAAATGGGAAAAAGCACTAGATAGACTTGAGACAAATTAGAACTCTGGATTATTTCTTTGTATGTCATATTTATAAGTTTTGATTTGAGTCCGGCACCTAGTATACTGTTTATTAACTATTAGTTCTGATTCGACTCCGGCATCTGGTACACTATTTATAACCCAATAGTTCTGGTTCGAGTCTACATTTGTTATTATTAATCTTTGGTTGGAAATCCGAGTATGATTGATAGGATTTATGGTTATGGTTGAAGGAAGGATATACGATACGCATATCACACATCTTGGTTCGTTTTTACTTTCTTTACTGTTATATTTGGCCTAATATTACGATTACTCCTTGCTTGCACCCACCTTACTTATGGGGGCTTGGTTGGGTTTATTTTTTGTTGTGTATACCTTCTGGGCTTCTGGGGGTCCATTTAGGTTGAAGAAAGGCATTTACTTCCACTTTTGAGATAATTATATTCAATTTTCCGCATTTGCTTAGCACAGCCTGTTATTTTATTTTGACCCGCATTTATTGCACTTTAGTATGGATTCACACTTTATTATGCTTTTACTTTAATTGAGCTCAGCCAGTCTATGATGCCTACTAAGTACCTCGTGCTTTGATACTCATACTACACTTCTGCATTTTTTTCCCTGATATAGATCCTAGTACGACTCATCGCTGTTGATGACGCACTCGAGTTGAGCTATTGACCGAGGATTCGGGAGAGCTTTCAACATTCGAAGCTGATCCTTCTTCTTCTACTTTAGTACTAGTTTTATTTTGTATATTTGGAGATTACTTGTATATTTTGACACTTATCTAGTACTCTTTATATATAGTGGCTCTTGTACAAACCTTATCAGGTCTTGGGGGATTTATTTTAGAGTATTTTTCCCTTTACTCTCTTTTGGCATGACATGTGTATATATATATATATGTATTTCCCTTTTAGTCGCTTTATATTACTGTTTTATCCGTATTTCTATATCTTTCACTTGTTAGCCCGTTAATTGTCGTTTCTAGCTATGGTTTGGTGTACCTACTGGTGGGTTAAAGTAGGTGCCATCATGACTTGAGTTTTTGGGTACTGACATATCTTCATTATTGTTCAGTGCTCCTTTCTCTATAGACTTTTGATTCTAGTCTGCTCTTACTATTTCTATGTACAATAATGATTCTGATTATTCTTCTTCTCCTGAAACTCCATCAAAAGAACTTTTCTCTACATTTTTTTTGTTGTTGCTGACTCATTATCATAAAGGGAGATGATTTCTTTACCTCCTGGACTTTTTTAATCTCTTTTTTAGTATGGTCACTTTTTTCCTCTCCTTTCATCATTTTTATATGCCTTTAGTAATGTTGTTTTTTCAGTTGTTGTTGCTAAATCTCTGTTTTCACTTGTATTTTTCCTTTTTTAGTATTGTTCTCCACCTTTATGATTTCTAGGGTCCTTTCCTCTTGATTGTTTTTCTCCTTATTTGCTATGTGACCTTTATGTTCTATTGTTGTTGTGTCTTTCGAAAAGAAGCTTCAACCCGAAGATTACAAGGGATTGATGGATTATTTAAAGTTGCCTTCTTTATCTGACTCTTTTGTCTCCTCCATAACCCCAAATGAGTTGTTGAGTTGCACCTCATTGGGTTCACTCTAATCTTCCCTAAGTTGCTTAATTTGTTTATTCTTATTTGGTGTATTGGTAAACACCCTATTATCTTTTATTGTAGTTCATGTCATGTTCGGGGTACTTTGGTAGGGTAGATGTTGTGACATTCTTATATTGTCTTTCCCCTTTTTTGCTAGTCTTTGTATCTATTGTTACTTGTTTGTTTGGGACTAGATTTAATATTTTTGGTGGACCCATCATATTTTCACTACTCAGAATTCTAGTTTCGGTAACCTTCTGTAGATTATCACCTTGCGACTGATTCTCTTCTCTAGTAGGTCATCACTCTGGATGAATAATAAACATTTTTTCTTTCTTATGTCCTGGAAGTTTGCAAGTCTTGTAATTCTTCGACATATAATTATACTTTATGTTTATCCAGGTTGAGATTTATTGATGTGCCATGGTTTCATGGCACTTTCGATGCTTAAAATAAGGAAAATATGCAATAACTTAGGTATGTCTGGTTGGTATGATGTGTTTTCTGTCTTACTTTGCAGAGAAATAGGTTATGGAGGCAAACTGGAGAAAAGGGGAAGAAGCTTGCACTAGAATAGAGCATTTGAAGAAGAAAAGAGCCAAGTCGAAGTTGGGGAGTGACCCACGGCAGAGACTCACGTCACGTGAGTAGACCCACGCCACATGGGTGGGTACCATAGGTCAACTCCTGCAGACTGGAAGGAAGCCTGCTTTCCACGTCAGGAACTCACGGCACGTGAGTCGACTCACTTCACGTGGGTTGGTGCCGTGAGTCAACTCCCGAAGATTGACAAGAACCCTGTTTTCCACGGCAGGAACCCACATGAGGTGACTTGGTTCCACGACACCAAGTCACGGTGCTGTGGAAAATTGCTGACTTTGTTCTCCTGTTTTGTTTAGGATAGGATTCATCTTGTATCTATAAATACCCCTTTATTGTCCTATGTTTAGGAGTTGGTCAGTACATTGTTTTGAGAAATATTTTTCATTATTTTTGAGTTCATAAACATATTATTGATTTTGTAATCTTGGAACATCGATTCTAGGGCTTTATTGATATTGAGATTTCAGAGTTTTCTCCTTATTTTGAGTGTGCAATTATGTTTTCTTCATTGAATTCTTCTTGTGTTCTTGAAATCATGAGTAGCTAAACCCAACAACTAGGGTTGTGCGAACCATGAGGAATTAAAGAAACAAGTTAAGTGCAAAGCAATTCTGAACCGGTGTGAATGCATGTATTGTTATTTTTTTCGTTGTGATTGATCTTCTAAAGGTTGCAAACGTTAGAAACTCTCCTATATTCTAAACTTGCTCGAAAGAGAGAGGTAGAGATTGGGAAAAGGGACTAACAATAGAGATTTGAAGTTATCAACCTTTATCTAATAACTTGAGCCGTAACAGGGATAGTTGTCTGAGATCCAGGACAAGGATTAGTAGTACGACACTCGGAGACCAAGAAGAGAAGAGTGAAATTCGTCTAAGCAAGGTCGAGAGACATTTAGACGAACCTAACTTGTTAGATTTTGCATGCAACGCAGCAGGACAGTTTTGCCAGCACAAGTAATCGGTAGAGTTAAGGAATCATTGGGGATCACAGTCCTAGTGTATTTCTTATATTGATAACAAATCAAATAATCAACAATCGTACTGTTACTATCTACTTACAAAAAACCCTCAGTTTACTTACTTGCCAATTACTCAGACTAACATTCGACAGACTTTCGTCCTAGTCCCTATGGGATCGATCCCAACCTAGTTGGTTCTATATTTGATACATCGACCGCGTTATACTTTTCTGGAGGTATATTTTGGGTGACATCATTTATCTCTTCAGTACTAGTTCTCTTAATCCCAACATTAATTCTCTTGGGAAAATCCTTCAAAAAATCCATCTCTTGGGGGAGGGAGGGTTGGGGCTAGGAGGGTAGGGTTGGGGGTAAGGATTTTTTTTAAAAAAAAAATATTATTATTTTTTTAAAAAAAAATATTATTTCTTTTTATTTGGGGGGGGGAAAGGGGGGGAGGGGCTTGGCTAGGGGTAGGGGTAAAGAATTTATTTTAAAAAAAATTATTTGTTTTTGGGGAGGGGGGTTTAGGGTGGGGTGGTAGGGTAAAATAAATCAAGTTGATATGCATATAGAAGTTCTAAAGTTTTTTGGCTTTAGGAGTTAAAATAGGTTGGACCATATTAACCAAATCCATATTTATCCATATAATATATGGGTGGATTGAAATCCAATCCTCCAATTTGCCACCTATCCACCATAATAAATTATTTTACAACAATTTTTTGTTTTTGGTTTTATTAGTAATGAAAAGAGGAGCATTATATTATGGGGTGTTTGGATGAGTTTTTTTTAACTGACTCAAAAGCTAAAAGCCAAAAGTCAAAAGTAGGTTTTTGGCTTTTATTTTGTACTTTTTAAGCCTAGAGTGATGATTAAAATCACTTTTTGTCTTTGTCAAACACCTTCAAAAATTAAAAAAAAAATGTTTAAAAGTCAAAAACAACCTACTTTTGGCTTTTAGCTTTTGACTTTTGACTTTTATTTGTACTTTTTAAGCCTAAAGTGAAATGCTTAAAAACACTTTTTATCTTTGTCAAATACCTTCAAAAATAAAAAATTATTTAAAAGTCAAAAACACCTAAAATAAATTAATTCAAACACCCTCTATATTATAGTATATATATTATACTTATATATAAGATAGGATCTAGAGATTTTGGTAGTCCTCACAAGGGATTTTTTGATATTTTAACTTTTTGGTGAAATGAAATTATTACACATGGCAATTAATAGTGTCTTTTTATTACATATTTTCATTTTCCCCCTTATTCTTTTTGTTCAGACCATTCCACTTGGATTTTTCTAACTGATTTCTTCTTTCCACTTGTTAAATTACTATTTAATTAAAACTCCCTTAATTTTACATCAAGAATCACTTTAACTCAAAAAAAAAATTCAAGCTAACTTTTAATACAAAAGTAAAGTTTGCAATGATTTCAATTACAATCTCATAGTTCTTTTTTGATATTATTTAGTTCTCAATATACATATATATTAAATATGATAATATAACAAATAATATCTTGTATTTATTCTTTCTCTTAGTTGACATGAAAAAATATAAAACAATAATTAAAATTGGACGAATAAGGTACTCTTGTAAGGGGTGTGTAAAAAATAAACATGATAAGTAAATGGATCGAATGGAGTAATCTATTAATGTAATTTAATTTTCATTTAATATTTTTCTTTTATTCACAAAATTTGAAAACTTTACAAAATAAGAGAGAAACTAGAGAGATTAGAGAGAGACAAGAGAGAGAGGGCCTAATGCCTGATGCCTCTTTCTTTACAAATGAATGTATATATAGAAAATTAAAAGCTATATACAGTAAAAGTGAGCCCTTATCTGGGTCCCTGCTACAGTAAATCCACTGTTGGGGTGGGATCCCCGGCGGCTTCACTGTTCTTGTGGGTTCCGGGCGGCTATCTACGTTTATTCTTTCTTTTTTCCTTGAATTTTGTCTAACTGCTTCATCCGTCTGACCAATTCTTCAGCATTTTCAATTGATTTTTCAGCTAATATCTCTTCTGGTTGCATTGGCTGGGAATCGGACAAGATATTATGTTCGATGTTTTCACTTCTCATTGAAGTATCAAATCTTTCTATCTGATATATAGATTGAAGTAGATTTCGTTTAACTTCTTCTAAATATTTGTTGATCATTTCACTCTTATCTCCATTTTGAAAGGTGATTCTTCTCGTGATATGAAGGAACGCTGTATCATCAATTTTTTCTTGTTAAGATAAAAGAGTATATTCTTTTATTTTTTCTGAAATGGAATCAATTAATTCTTGACCAAATAATATCTTGGTCTTAGGGTCAGTTTTCAATAAATTATCCCAAAAATTGTTATAAAATATCCGGAATAAACAGGGGATTTTTTCGCTGGTAAATCCCAATTCTGGTGTCCACCTGTGGATCCATGGGATAGAGAATTCTATAAAAAAGTAGATCTGATCAATATTGTCTGGATAGCAGATATGATCTACTTTATATAATTCATCCATGGCTAGAGACACTTTAGTCCATTCTTGGTATAACTTGTGAAATTGTTCTGGCAATATTTTGACAAAAAAATCTTGGTATGACCACCAATTTAGAAACCAATTAGGAATCGGTTCTGAAAATATTTTTGCACATACCTTTATGAACCAGGTGTGCCTGTTCTTATCATTGTTATAATATAAAACTTTATCAAAAGCATGGATATAATCCCAATAGGTGAAGTTCATTTTAGAACCATTAAGGCTTATCTGTCTTTCTTTCATCGTGGATGTACCCCAATCTTCAACAGATATAATCTGTTTAATAATAATTTTTGAGAAGTTATAAGCATTCTCTTCCGTGTTATAACCGAAAAAATGTTGAAATTCAGCAGTACCTGTGGTTATGAGAATAGTCTCATAATATGAGCGGGTTTTGTATGACTCACCCGGGAAGTATAACCCCCTTATCAAATACCTTTGAAATATCTCCCATGGTTTATCTTTCTGATGTAACTCGGAATTTTCCACAAGAAATATCATTTCCTGTTTCGGTACCTTTTCGTAGGACTTGATATCATCATTATCCTCTTTAGTAACAGAAGTAAAAGTATCACTTTGCTTTTGGTTGGCCAAATATGCCTGCATATGTTTGTATAACAGACTGTCCTTTGGAATATCTTTCAGATGTATAACTTTTAATTTTGACGAAGAAGATTCGCCAGTTTGAGAAATCTTCTCATTGACCAAAGTCTTTCTTCCCATCTGTATAATTGGGGAATTTGATGAGGATCCCTATGACGATCCTTGTGAGTAAGAAGGGGATGATCTTCCCCCTCTTCCTCTGTATCTGCCTCTACTCCATTGAGGATTCATCCTGCAGATATTCACGAGATAAGAAATCTATCAAAGAATTATCAATTCCCTTTTTATACTGAATCTCGAAATCAAATGGGGCTAATTGAGTCTGCCATCTTGCAAATATAATTTTTGAGGCATCATGCTTAAAGTCTTTGTTAAACCTATATTTAACAGATTAAACATCAGTTTTTATCAAAAACTTATGATAATAAAGATCATCTTGAAATTTTAAAACACATTTAACAATAATTAGCATTTCATGAGCCACAGTTGCATATTTTTTCTGGGCTTCAGTCCACTTTCCTGAATGAAATCTTATTAGATATTCACAATTATCATTAGTATTTTTTGTTTCAATATCCCTCCAAAACCAATGTTGGACGCATCCGTCTCAATAATTTTTTGCCAAACTGGGTTAGCAAGCGTTAAACAGGGTAGAACCTTTACACGATTTTTAACATCTTGGACAATAGTCGTATATCTATCAGTCCAAGGTTCTTTATAATTCTTTTTTAGCCTGTCATATAAAGGGGCTAAATCACGAGATAAATTTTTATAAAATGGGGAAATATAATTCAGACTTCCCAAAAATCTTTGTAACTGAATTCTATCAGTAATAACGTCAGGAAATTTATCAGCAAAGTTAATAGCCCTTTGTATCGGGGTAATTTTTTCTTGACAAATATTATGCTCTAGAAAACGGACACCTGTTTGAAATAAACTCATTTTTGATTTAGATATAACCAAACCATTCTGAATAACAATCTTTTTAAAGATATCAAGATGCTTGCTATGCATTTCTAAAGTCTTAGAAAAAACTAGAATATCATCAATATAGATGATAATAAAATCCATATAAGGATTAAAAATGTCATTCATAATTTTTTGAAATTCAGAAAGGGCATTTTTAAAACCAAATGGCATGACATTCCATTCATATTGTCCAAATATAATTATAGAAATTGTTATCAATTAGAATTGTACATTTAATGTACCATTTATGAGCAGTAACAATTTGCATCATACCTAAAAACATATCATGTTTGGGACTTAAATCAAGTTATTTTGAAATCTCATTATCATCTGGTTGTTCGAAAACAAGTTTTTTCTTATCAGTAGAAGACTCAGTCAAAGAATTAGTTTTCTCTATCTGAGTAATCCTATGATCACAAATCATTTGATTTTGTTTAAGAGATTTAATCTCTCTGTTCAAATTTTCAATTTCAAATCTTTAAAAGATGATTCCCTTGAAGGGGCACGTTTTTCCAAAAGTCTTTTATTGACTTCGGATAGAGAATAAGGAGCCGAATAATGAAATTCATCTTTTTGACGTGAAGTACCAGAATTGGAATTTTTTTCCAAAGTAATGATTTTCTCTCGAAGGTTGTTATCAGTAACCTCCTTTAAAAGTTCAATTATATTATCAGAAATAATAGTTTGAACATTCAAATCTTGAAATTGAGCTTGTAGTTTATAAAACTCATCAATTTCACAAGAACAATTATCATCTTGGCAAGTTTTGCAAGCATCATTATTTTCATTATCAGAAAAGTCAAGCAAATCAACTTCTACTTCGGATTCCGAATGATTGGGTTCATAATCGGATTCTGATCCGAAAGTGTATAATAAACTATAAATTTTATCATGCAAACTATTACCAAGTTCTAAAGCTTTAAGCTTTCCTAACTTACAATTAGGGGCTATGTGTCCTAATTTACCACACCTATAACACTTAACTTTAGACAAATCCCTATTAGACCTATCTTTTGTAAATCTTTTAGATTTACGAGCACTTTTCTGTGCCTCACGTTCCTCTTTAGATATGTACCTAGATCTCCTTTTCCTATAAGGATTTTCTGGATTAGGGTGTCTATGATATTTACCCTTCTTTGTCTTATTATGACTATACGTTTGGGGTAGACCAAATTGAGCACAGAAATCTCCTAATTGAGATTTCCCTTAAGCTTATCAATCTTAAATTGTCTAGACAATTTAATCTCATTACACAAGTTTAATCCTTCTTATGTACAAACTCCAATAAGCTTACCATAAGTATAATTTTTATACTGAATTTCTCCGTAATTTTCCTTGAAGAGTTTTGCGACCCCTTTCGGCGAATAACGAGGGGAGGCCATCTATAAATTTGGCTTTCCAACGATCAAATTTATTTTCAGGTAGTTCCATGACCCTACTAAGGAAGGTATCCTTATACCATCTGAATTCACCTAAAGTCCTACATCGAAGATTGTTTAGGAGTGAACGAGTGGTTTCGAAATCACTGATAAATCTACCACTAAATGTTCTAAAATGGTCATAACCAAAGTATAGACCGCATATTCTCGGCCAGTAGGTAACTTATATCCCAAATTATCAATACTTTCTTCGGAATTGACTGCATTTATCACAGCAGCTTTAGCTTCTACGGACATATAATTGTCCCACCAACTTCTAAGTTGGCCTGTAAAACCTGCAATTATCATTTTGCAAATAGTTCTATCACTATTTTTGTAATATATTTACAAATGGTAGCATACATCATCATCCTATGAACTAAAATAGTCATCTGCCTATCAGTCAGACCATTAATATTCCATTCATAAATATCAGAACCACTATAAGAAGTATTAGTTTGGTTCCAATCGCGTTATTCTATTAGAACGTCCTGAGGGGTTGTTCTAGGATAGTAATGGGTTTGCATCTTAGGCTTATCAGCGTAACGAATAGTTCCCCTAAGCTTATTAAGCTCGAACCATGTTTCTTCTTTATGATTAGACGGTGACTCAAGCTTATCAACAAATTGAGAAGACAAATCTATACGCTTAATATTTAGACAAGAAAACTTTTTATCAAGAAGTTCTTCTAAATCATCAAAAGTCTTTAATATAAAATCCTGAATCTCAAGCGGTCTTTGGATAGAGGTTGTAACAATCTAAGTAGAAGATGTGCCAGAAGAAGAAGCTACATCTGTCTTCTTCTTTTTGTTACTAAGCTGTTTTATCAAAACAGATAATTCATCTAACTTTTCATCAAGAGAATTAATGTGTTCACCTAATACTTTTAACATATAAACCCAGATAATTATTTTAGCAATACTTACTGCGACAATATCATTTTCAACAAATTTTTCAAATGCAGTAAAAGTAATACCTATATTATTAGGTAGTATAACGGATGATTGTGGAGGGTACATAGATTTAACTATATTACCCTGAGCATCTTGATATGATCTTTCTAAAATGTTTACATATAACGGCAAATAATTGGTTTTAAACCATGGAACAAAATACATAATTTGATTATGTAAAGCACATGTTTCATAGAATTCTTGAGAAATATTATTCATGTCATCTTTACTATAAGTATCAAAAAACCAAGTTTTAAACTGGTTCCACTTGTCATCAAAAAATTCATTTTGAATATGTTTTCTTGCCAGGGAACCTGGACTAAAATCAATGATATACGGTATCATTAAATAGTATTTGGGTCAAAATCCATTTCGGATGCCGAAGGAATATCCTTATCATAAATATTATCATAAGATTGAACAACATTTGTTGTTGGATTAATTTTCAATTGATTAACTGGCATATCACTAGTTGCAATAGTATGTAACGAAGCAATTTTATTAACTCTAGCCGGACCGTAAATAGGTTCAACCGGAGCTATCATAAAAGGCATAGAAGGCGATGCATTAATATTAGACAGGGAAAGCTGTAAATTAGGCTAAGTATTAAAATATACTGGATCATAGACCACGGTAGATTCAATCGAACTCATTAAAGACAGTCGAAAATTTAAATTTTTTGCATCTCTAAAGTTAACAGGATCTGATAAAGAGGGCGGTAGTCCGCGCGGCCAGATAGATCTAGCTAAATTAGCACCCTTATGTCAAAACATAAGAACCGAAATATAAGGGAATTTTCATATAGCATATGACTGTATGGAAGGATCTTTTTACCTTTTGCACAAGCACGGGGCCTGTCAAGATTTAATACATACTCTTATTGAGCCCATGTGTCTAGCGGTTCTAATCGAAAAAGATCGCCCTTCTTCATCATCTTTTAACGGGCTCAGGAAACCGACTTGCTAGACGTAGTCACTAAGACAACGCCAATAAGAGTAGTACTAGATCCGACTGTACCACCATCTCGGAACAAAGCCAACTTGCTATATAATAATTTCTATATATTTTGACAAAGTCAGATTATTTATGGTTAATATGTAGAGAAGTTAGATATTCAACATAGATATGAAATTTAGCCAGACATCGTCACGGCTCGGAGAAAAGAAGATAGGAAAAATGGTATCACCTCAGTGACCTGCAAGCAAAGGTCAGTGCCCGAATATGCATGGGCTAAGATGTGGTGCTCAAAAGTCGAGCCTTTCTTTTTCTTTTATTCACAAAATTTGAAAACTTTACAAAATAAGAGAGAAACTAGAGATATTAGAGAGAGACTAGAGATAGAGGGCCTAATGCCTGATGCCTCTTTCTTTACAAATGAATGTATATATAGAAAATTAAAAGCTATGTACAGTAAAAGTGGGCCCTTACCTGGGTCCCTGCTATAGTAAATCTACTGTTGGAGTGGGATCCCCAGCGGCTTCACTGTTCATGTGGGTCCCGGACGGCTATCTCCTTTTATTATTTCTTTTTTCCTTGAATTTTGTATAACTGCTTCATCCGTTGACAAATTCTTCAGCATTTTCAATTGCTTCTTCAAATAATATCTCTTCTGGTTGCATTGGCTGGGAATCGGGCAAGATATTATCTTCATTGTTTTCACTTCTCATTGAAGTATCAGATCTTTCTATCTGATCTATAGATTGAAGTAGATTTCATTTATTCTTTCTTTTTTCCTTGAATTTTGTCTAACTGCTTCATCCGTCTGACCAATTCTTCAGCATTTTCAATTGATTTTTCAGCTAATATCTCTTCTGGTTGCATTGGCTGGGAATCGGACAAGATATTATGTTCGATGTTTTCACTTCTCATTGAAGTATCAGATCTTTCTATCTGATATATAGATTGAAGTAGATTTCGTTTAACTTCTTCTAAATATTTGTTGATCATTTCACTCTTATCTCCATTTTGAAAGGTGATTCTTCTCGTGATATGAAGGAACGCTGTATCATCAATTTTTTCTTGTTAAGATAAAAGAGTATATTCTTTTATTTTTTCTGAAATGGAATCAATTAATTCTTGACCAAATAATATCTTGGTCTTAGGGTCAGTTTTCAATAAATTATCCCAAAAATTGTTATAAAATGTCCGGAATAAACAGGGGATTTTTTCGCTGGTAAATCCCAATTCTGGTGTCCACCTGTGGATCCATGGGATAGAGAATTCTATAAAAAAGTAGATCTGATCAATATTGTCTGGATAGCAGATATGATCTACTTTATATAATTCATCCATGGCTAGAGACACTTTAGTCCATTCTTGGTATAACTTGTGAAATTGTTCTGGCAATATTTTGACAGAAAGATCTTGGTATGACCACCAATTTAGAAACCAATTAGGAATCGGTTCTGAAAATATTTTTGCACATACCTTTATGAACCAGGTGTGCCTGTTCTTATCATTGTTATAATATAAAACTTTATCAAAAGCATGGATATAATCCCAATAGGTGAAGTTCATTTTAGAACCATTAAGGCTTATCTGTCTTTCTTTCATCGTGGATGTACCCCAATCTTCAACAGATATAATCTGTTTAATAATAATTTTTGAGAAGTTATAAGCATTCTCTTCCGTGTTATAACCGAAAAAATGTTGAAATTCAGCAGTACCTGTGGTTATGAGAATAGTCTCATAATATGAGCGGGTTTTGTATGACTCACTCGGGAAGTATAACCCCCTTATCAAATACCTTTGAAATATCTCCCATGGTTTATCTTTCTGATGTAACTCGAAATTTTCCACAAGAAATATCATTTCCTGTTTCGGTACCTTTTCGTAGGACTTGATATCATCATTGTCCTCTTTAGTAACAGAAGTAAAAGTATCACTTTGCTTTTGGTTGGCCAAATATGCCTGCATATGTTTGTATAACAGATTGTCCTTTGGAATATCTTTCAGATGTATAACTTTTAATTTTGACGAAGAAGATTCGCCAGTTTGAGAAAACTTCTCATTGACCAAAGTCTTTCTTCCCATCTGTATAACTGGGGAATTTGATGAGGATCCGTATGACGATCCTTGTGAGTAAGAAGGAGATTATCTTCCCCCTCTTCCTTTATATCTGCCTACACTCCACTGATGATTCATCCTGCAGATATTCACGAGATAAGAAATCTGGCAAAGAATTATCAATTCCCTTTTTATACTGAATCTCGAAATCAAATAGGGCTAATTGAGCCTGCCATCTTGCAACTATAATTTTTGAGGCATCATGCTTAAAATCTTTGTTAAACATATATTTAACAGATTGAGCATCAGTTTTTATCAAAAACTTTTGATTAGAAAGATCATCTTGAAATTTTAAAACACATTTAACAATTATTAGCATTTATAAGCCACAGTTGCATATTTTTTCTGGGCTTCAGTTCATTTTCCTGAATGAAATCGTATTAGATATTCACAATTATCATTAGGATTTATTTGTTTCAATATCTCTCCAAAACTAATGTTGGACGCATCCGTCTCAATAATTTTTTGCCAAACTGGGTTAGCAAGCGTTAAACAGGGTAAAACCTTTACACAATTTTTAACATCTTGGACAATAGCCGTATGTTTATCAGTCCAAAGTTCTTTATAGTTCTTTTTTAGTCTGTCATATAAAGGGGTTAAATCACGAGATAATTTTTTATAAAATGGGGAAATATAATTCAGACATCCCAAAAATCTTTGTAACTGAGTTCTATCAGTAATAACGTTAGGAAATTTATCAGCAAAGTTAATAGCCCTTTGTATCGGGGTAATTTTTCCTTGACAAATATTATGCTCTAGAAAACGGACAGTTGTGTGAAATAAACTCATTTTTGATTTAGATATAACCAAACCATTCTGAATAACAATCTTTTTGAAGATATCAAGATGCTTGCTATGCATTTCTAAAGTCTTAGAAAAAACTAGAATATCATCAATATAGACGATAATAAAATCCATATAAGGATTAAAAATGTCATTCATAATTTTTTGAAATTCAGAAAGGGCATTTTTAAAACCAAATGGCATGACTTTCCATTCATATTGTCCAAATGGAACATTAAAAGCAGTTCGATAGATATGTTCCTTTAAAATTTGAATTTGCCAATATCCAGATTTTAAATCAAATTTTGAAAAGATATTAGCATCATATAATCTCGAAAGTAAATCCTTTTTATTAGGAATGGGATACCAAATCCATTTTAAATATTTATTTAGAGGTTTATAATTAATAACCAGTCTAGGTACACCTTTTTCCTTTTCAGCAGCGTTATTAACATAAAATGCGGTGCATGACCAAGGAGACTTGGATGATTTTATCAATCTTTCTGTAACAAATTATCAATTTCTTTCTTGCAGAATTCTACTAATTCGATATTCATCTGACAAGGTTGGAATTTAGTAGGAATATCATCCTCAGAAAATCCTTCTTCATAAGGAAGGATGACTATATGCTTTTTTCTATTCCAAAAAGCACTTGGATGATCAACACAAATATCAACAACAATTTGTTCGGAAATTAATTTAATGTTTTTCTGAACTTTAGCAGATTTTAATGTATCAAAAATATTCATGCTAAATAGTTCCAATTGTAATGAATTAATATGTTTTTGCTTCATATCAATCAAAGCGTTTATATCTCTAGTTACGGGATTTGTAACAAATGTATAACTGATTTCTTTATTATTGAAAGTAGCTTTAAATCCTTTAGCATCAATATGAGTGTAAGGATAAATAGCATTTATAAAAGGGGTTCCAAGTATAATTGAAAGATATAATTGATTCTTTACTAAAAAGAAAAATTCTGGAATGCAGACTTTATTCTGACAATTATGCGCATTGGGTAATTTATACTTTATATCTAATGCATGACCTGATATTGATTTGACCATATGCGTAGTTTTTTGAAAATATTTAGTAGGTATTAAACCTTCTTGGATGCAGCTAACATCTGCTCCACTATCAATCATAGCAACATCGTTAATATAGAAATTGTTATCAATTAGAATTGTACATTTAATGTACCATTTATGAGCAGTAACAATTTGCATCATACCTAAAAACATATCATGTTTGGGACTTAAATCAAGTTGTTTTGAAATCTCATTATCATCTGGTTGTTCGAAAACAAGTTTTTTCTTATCAGTAGAAAACTCAGTCAAAGAATTATTTTTCTCTATCTGAGTAATCCTATGATCACAAATCATTTGATTTTGTTTAAGAGATTTAGGGCCCGTTTGGCCATGGATTTTTTTCACTTTTTTCCGGAAATAAATTTCACTTTAGTGAAAAAAGTGAAATGTAGGGGTGTTTGGCCATGAAATGTATTTCACTAAAGTGAAATAAATTTCAGGAAAAGTGAAAACAACTTTTTCTTGTTTTCACTTTTTTTACTTTTACTTCTCTCACAAAAAGTCAAAAAGAACACTATTTATTTTCATGGCCAAATACAACTCCAACTCCAACTCCAATTTCAACTCCAACTTCAACTCCAACTCCAACTCCAACTCCAACTCCAAAATATTTTATTTTCATGGCCAAACGCCTACTTAATCTCTCTTTTCAAATTTTCAATTTCAAATCTTCGGAAGATGATTCCCTTGAAGGGGCACGTTTTTTCAAAAGTCTTTTATTAACTTTAAATAGAGAATAAGGAGCCGAAAAATGAAATTCATCTTTTTGACGTGAAGTACCAGAATTGAAACTTGTTGCCAAAGTAATGATTTTCTCTCGAAGGTTGTTATCAGTAACCTCTTTTAAAAGTTCAATTATATTATCAGAAGTAATCGTTTGAATATTCAAATCTTGAAATTGAGCTTGTAGTTTATAAAACTCATCAATTTCACAAGAACAGTTATCATTGTAACACCCCGTACCTTCCCAACCCTACTTGACGACGTTGAATAATGTTTACTTGGGTGTCGAAAGCTATAAGTATGTATTGGGTAATGTTAACGATGAAAAAATTAAAATTTGGCCTCGTACATGTGATTAGCCTTTCATAAGAGGTGTTTTGTGATTTTCGTGGAGCATTTGTGGGGTTCAAAATGAGGCTAAGAGGACCTCCAAACAAAGGATATTAAGGGTAAGAAGTAAGTTAAAGAATAGGACTTGAAGTATCTAACCAAACCCGCGAAGAAAAGTAGAAAAATGAAATTTTCAAAAAAACTAAGGGTGGGGCGCGCCAGAGGGCGTGCCAGGCCGCTCTGGGCTAAAATCTTTAGCCCAGAGGCAGCAAGCTAGCGCACCCAAGGGCGTACCAGGCTGGTTTTGGCCACTTTTCAAAGTTGGAAATTTTCTTAAGTCCCAAGGGTGCCCGGGGACGTACCGGGCCAATTTTTGCCACGTTTCTTCTACAACCACGAGCATATACATGAAATGATTGAAGTATTATATTGGTGTGATAAAATTACTCGTGAACGAATTTGGCATCAAAATGACGGTTTTACCCTTGTGGTCAAAATAGGTCATACGTGGTTAGAATCACTTATTTTTGGAATTGAAGTTACGAATATGAATTGCGTGAGTGGGAATATTATCGTAACACGTATGAAATGATTTAAACATGAGAACTATTGGATTAATTGAATTGGGCCCAATACAAGCCCAAAAATGAGACAAAAGACATGGCCCAATTAGGCCAAAAATGACCCATTCTTCACCCTTTGACCACTTAAACATGGCATTTAATGCCAAGAAGACTTGAGGGCCTATATATAAGTGGAAAATCTGATTTTTATTCAAAAGAACACACAACACATTTCTAGAAATTTCCCAAAATTTCTCTCAAATCTCAAAGAACCCTAAGCCAATTTCTTGGAGCAAAATCATCAATTTTCAAGCTTAGGTAAGTAATTATTCTTATGGAATAATATATTATATGCATGGGAGAGTATGTAAAGCATGTTGGTTATGCTTGGAAGTGTTGAATATGGCACTTTGTTTTTTTTTGTAAAAGATGTGTGATCCATGGAATTGTAACTTGAAATATGACTTGTGGGTTTGATGAAAGAGCATGGTATGGATGAAATAACAACATATATAGTGTGATTATGTTATTAAACTTATTATTTTCATATAAGTGTAAATTATGGGATTTTGGCCGATTTGTTGTTGTGAGGTGTATTGAAGTAATTTGATGGAATAATTGTGATGTTGTGGTGATGAAGAGTGGAAAGTATGAACTTGGTGTGACATGCTAATGGTTTATGATATTTTAGTCAATGTTGGGAATATTGTGGGATTATTGGTATGATAATTTCATCAATGGTATTGTCAAGGGGGAAATGACATTTTAAAGGCAAACATGTAACTCATTGACGTTATGTGCATTTGTAAGGTAGTTGGTGGTTAATGTAAATCCCGTTATGTATTTGTGTTGTAGAGTGAAACATAAGGATGGAGCGGGACATTGTATGCACATCTAAGATTATATATTCGTATTGAGAATACAAGGTATGTAAGGTTACTCTTTCCGTATCATTCTGCAGCATGTAATTTTCACCTTGTTATTGTACTTATTCATTTACGAAATGTCCGAAGGCATCTCTTTTTATGTTATCATCTATTGTTAATCGTATATACCTTATTATTGATCTATTGTTATCCATGTATCACATAATTATGGACATGATTCCAAGTTCCAATAATGTTATGTTCCAAAGCTTCCAATAATGTTACAACTTCAAAAGTATCAATCTCATGAGCGTAAAGGCATAAAGTAAGCATCTATGTGTTTCCAATAATGACATAATCATCGAATGAGTTATTTCTAAGATTAAAGAAGTGAGGTGGTGAAGTATATATTCTTGGGTGGTATCCCATGGGGTTAAAATACCTCGCATGGGTCGATCCCAATATCTTCGGGTGGTATCCCAGGGGTGCAAAGAACACCTAGCATGGGTCAATCCCGCTACTACGGGTGGTATCCCAGGGGCAAAACAAAAGCCTAGCATGGGTCGATCCCGCAAACTATTGATTACCCACTGATCAGCTTGGGGCCCGAGCATTGTGAGAATGGAAGGATGAGAAGTGAGTGATGAAGGGAACGAATGAGCATAAAAGTAAAAGAAGTAATTCATCGAATGTACATATTTCCATACATACAGAGTGATGACTTATCCATATTGGTTCTTTACTTATATTTGATTCCATTAAAGTTTTGATGTATCATAGAGTTTCTTATGGCCTTACATACTCAGTACTTTCTTCATACTGACCCCTCTTGGGGGATTTACCTTACTTGCTGCAGGCACAGGTACTAGTAGACCTCCCCAGTAGGCTGCAGGACATCTGTTGATCTTTGGTGAGCTCCAGTTGGTTCGGGGCTTTTTGGGTCTCTTATGTACATTTGTTTTGGTACTGTAATGTTGTGTAAAGCGGGAACTTGTCCCGAAATTAAGATTTTTATGTGTGTACTTCTATTAGAGGCTTTTGTAGACTGATGTGGGTATGTAACGTAAAAGATGTATGTCAACCTTGGCTTGATGGCCCCAACGGCCAAGTTTCTTATTTATAAGGTTCCATGATTTCCACTCTTAGCATTTTATGTCTTTACGAGGTGGTGACGATTCTTATAGTATGCATATGATTGAGCATGAGTAAAGATTGGTTCTCTCGGGACTTATCGGCTTCGGGTGCCAGTCCACCCCGTTAGGATACGGGGCGTGACAATCATCTTGGCAAATTTTTCAAGCATCATTATTTTCATTATCAGAAAAGTCAAGAAAATCAACTTCTGCTTCGAATTATGAATGATTGGGTTCATAATCGGATTCTGATCCGGAAGTGATACACCCCAAATTGGCCAAAGGATCTTCAAGCAAGGCAATTGGCGCCTCTTTAGAGATGAGGAAGAGTATTGCAACCCACCATGATGATGTTGGGTGTTGAAGGATGAGTATTTGGTGCATTGGGTCACTTTTGGGCCCATATGGCATTTAGGGTCACTTTTGGGCCCATTATGTAATAAGGCTCATAGCTATAAATAGTTAGTTTTCTTTTCATTTGAGGGTTAGATGATTGTGAATGAAGAATACACTTGAGAGTGTTTTGATGTTAGCTTGTTGGGAGCTTTCTTGATTGTCTAGAAACGTTGGTTGTTGAGGTCCAATTCCTCTTCGGTCTTTGTAAGAGATAGGTGTTTACGGTAATATAAAGGAAGGTCTTTGGTTTGAAATACCTTTGGTTGTCCTTTTCCTTATCGTATTGTGTCTATCTATCTATCCTTTACTTTATTGTCTTTGTTTTCGTGTTTGTTTCGTCTTTTCGTATTCGTGTTTCCTTGTGTTCGTGTTTTCTTCGCCTTTTCGTATTTTGTATCGTATTAGGAAGTGTATAATAAACCATAAATTTTATCATGCAAACTATTATTAAGTTCTAAAGCTTTAAGCTTTTTAATATCTTTATAGATCATTATTAAGTTAGTTTATATAAAGGCTTAATATAAAACAATAATTAAAATAGGACGAATAGGGTACTCTTGTAAGGGGCATGTAAAAAATAAACATGATAAGTAAATGGACCGAATGGAGTAAAACATGATAAGTAAATGGACCGAATGGAGTAATCTATTAATGTAATTTAATTATTAAAATGGACCGAATGGAGTAATCTATTAATGTAATTTAATTATCATTTAATATCCTTATAGATCATTATTAAGTTAGTTTATATAAACGCTCTTAGTTAAGGTTATAATTATTATAATATAAACTGGAAATCATTGACTTTGTTTTAGATGATTCTATAATATGAAGGAAAAAAATGAAATTTGCAAAAACTATTGTCATTAAAATTATGAGGGAAATTAAAACTCAGTAACTATCAAAATAAATTTATTTTTAGCCATAACTAAGAAAATACATACTCGCAAATTTTAAAAAATATCAATTCTTTTTTATGATCTTCATTGAAGCGTAATTATTAAATATTTTAAATTCATTATATAAGATATCGAATTACTTGTAGCTTTTTGCTATATTCTAATTCTCTGGTAATACTTTCTTTCTCATAAATAATGTTTTTTATTTAAAATTATCCAATTATGTGATTAACAACTTTAATAATTATAAAAAATTATCAACAAGACTTGTTTAGCATATCATTAGATTATACTGATTATAAAGTAAAAAAATATATAATATAAATTATATTTTTAAATTAAAATTATTATTTTTATACTTTGAGTTTGGGCTCGGGCTTAGCACGGGCCTCGTGAAACTAGTTATATTATAGAGGTAAACTACATAAATGGTCCTCTTTTTGAGTGGATTTGGTTTTTTGTCCCCCACAAGAAAAGTTCTACAAAACTAGTCTTCTTTCTTTTTTATGTATAGAACAAATATATATTTGGCCCTCTGTACCTCAAATATTTTAAACTCTTCATGTTCATTTGTCTTTCAACTTTTATTTTTTTTCTCTTTTTTATTTTTCTTCTGTTTTTAAACCTTTTTTTGCTCTAAACCTTACTTTTTTCCTTTGCTCCTCTCAACTTCTATTTTTTTATCTTTTTATTTTTCTTTGATTTTATTTTTTCTTTTCTCTTCTTTTTCTCAACCTTTATTTTTCTTTTCTTTTTTGTTTTGTCTTTTTTTTTTTCCTTTTTTCTCAACCTTTATTTTTTTTTCCTTTTATCCTCTTAACTTCTATTTTTTTCTCTTTTTTATTTTATTTGATTTATATTTTTTTAATTTAATCAGCCTTTACTCTTTTTTTTTTTTTTTTTTTTTTTTTACTGTTTCTTCAACCGTTATCTTTTTCTTTTCTTTTGTTTTCCTTCTCTTTTCTTTTCTTCGATTCCTTCCAAACAACAAGTGATGCCCCATAGACAAGAGTTGACACTATCACATCGTGTCTTGATTTATGACATGTTCTATAGTACTTGCCTTATGTTCTATAACTCTTGCCTTAGAGACAAGTCTTTGTTCAAAAATGTCACGATCCGAAATCCCATTCGGGCCGAACTGGCACCCAAAGCCGATATGGCCCGAGAGAACCAATCTTTGCTCTTGAACCTTCGTATTCGTACCCTCTGTAACACCCCGTACATGTTTACCTTAGTTTTGAGAGTAAAAAAAGAAAAAAAAGAAAAAAAAAAAAAAGAAAAGTGCGCGATGGGGTGCGTGCCACGCCGCTTTGGGCCAAATTTTTGTGCCCAGAGGCAGCAAGCTAGCGCGCCCAAGGGCGTGCCACGCTGGGTTTGGTCACTTTTCAAAGTTGGAATTTTTCTTAAAGTCCCAAGGGTGCCCGGGGACGTATTGAGCTGATTTTTGCTACGTTTCTCCTACAACCAAGAGTATAGACATGAAATGAATGACATATTATATTGGTATGATAAAATTACTCGAGAACGAATTTGGGGTCAAAATGACGATTTTACCCCTATAGCCAAAATAAGCCAAACGTGGCTAGAATCACTTGGTTTTTGGATTGAGGCTACGGATATGAATAGCATGAGTGGGAATATTATTGTAATATATATGAGACGACTTAAACACGAGAAATTATTGATTTTATTGGGTGAAGTGAATTGGGCTCAAAAAGAGGCCCAAAATGAGAAGAATGCATGGGCCAAAATGGGTCAAAAGACCCATTCTTGCCTTGACCTTATAGAATCTCATATGTAATGGCTAAGGATGGACCTAAGGCTCTATAAAAGGGGGAAACAAATCAGATTTTTTTAATTCACAAAAGACACATGCTTTTCTATCTTTTATTCTAGAAATTTCCCAAGAACACCTCTTTGGCTCTCAAACCCCAAGGCACTTTGTGGAGCAAGATCACCATTTTCCAAGCTTGGGTAAGTGAATATTATTGTACTTTAACATATTATAAGCATGAGAGAATATGTATATCATGTTGGTTATGGTTGGAAATGTTGGACATGGAACTTTGTGCTTTTGTATAAGATTTGTGATCCATGGGATTTGAGCTTGAATTTGGACTTGTGCCTTTGATAAAAGATCATGATGTGGATAAAATATGAACATGTATGGTGTTATTTTGTTATTAAATTTGTTATTTTTCTATAAGTGCAAATTATGGGATTTTGGCCGATTTGTTGTTGTGAGGTGTATTGAAGTAAAGTGATGGCATAATTGTGATGTTGTGATGATGGAGAAGTGTAAAATATGAACTTGGTGTGGCATGCTATTGGTTATCATGTGTTGGTCAATGTATGGAATATTGTGGTATTCTTGGTATAATGATTTCATAAGTGATGTTGTCAAGGGGGAAATGACATGTTGAAGCTAAACATGTGACTTATTGTTATTGTATGTCATTATAAGGTAATTGGTGGTTAATGTTGGTTCGTTATGAACTTGTGTTGTAGAGTGAAAACATAAAGGAGGAGCGGGACTATTGTACACGCGTCTAAAATTGTGTATTCGTATTAAGAAGACAAGGTATGTAAGGTTCCTTTTTCCACATCCTTCTGCAACATGTTGTTCACATTGACATTGGACTTGTTTCAATTCTGAGAGGTTTGAAGTATCTCAAATTCAGGTTGACGTATGTTGTTATTCATATGTGTCTTATTATTAAACGCATGATGATTCGTTTGTCTCTTGTTCATTGAGTGAAGTTCCCAAAAATGTCATAACGTTATCATTCCTAAATGAACGATCTCAAGAGAGTAATAACATAAAAGAACCTATTTATTCTTGAATAGCATTTTCCAATCATGTCATGTTCCAAGTCCTCAATTATGATGATTATCTTTGTATCAATCTTTTATAAGTAAAAGTACCAATCTCATAAGATCTCATAAGAGTAATAAGAGAAGTGAGGTGCAAGTTAATATATCTATTCCCCATAAGTGACGATGTCAATCTCATGAAGCAAGAGGGAAGAAGGATATATGTGTGATTCCTTCAATATCTCAATCACTCTTAAGAATGGAAGTAAGAATAACAAGAGAAATAAGAGGTGTATATTAAGAAGTAATAATGGATGGTATCCCAGGGGTTAAAATACCTAGCATGGGTCGATCCCAATAACACGGGTGGAATCCCAGGGGCGACAGAAAAGCCTAGCATGGGTCGATCCCGATACATCCCAGGGGCGATATAAAAGCCTAGCATGGGTTATGATGGTACATCCCAGGGGCGACACGAAAGCCTAGCATGGTTTAATATAACATCCTAGGGGCGATAAGCCTAGCATGGGTTAATGATATCCCAGGGGCGACACGAAAGCCTAGCATGGGTTCACATAACATCCCAGGGGTCAAAGTACCTAGCATGGGTTAATCTCATCCCAAGGGCGACAGAAAAGCCTAGCATGGGTAGAACAATAAAGATGAATAAAAGATGAAGATAAGAGGAGTAAAGAACGTAATATACATGGTTCCATGGTCCCACATACGGCAAGAGAGTTCATTCACATTTCTGTTTCCCTATATTAATTCCATTATTGTTGTTATTATTTATGATGAATTTCTTATGAGCCTTACATATTCAGTACATTCTTCGTACTGACCCCCTCAGGGGAATTACCTTACATGTTGCAGGTGCAGGCATTAGTAGACTTCCTCTGTAGACTGGGGATCATTTGCAGATATTTGGTGAGCTCTAGTTGGTTCGGAGCCCCCTGAGTCCTAGATGTATATTTGTTGTGATGTTATATAAATTGTATAAAGCGGGGACTTGTCCCGACTGTAAGTTGGTCTTGTTGATGCATCTGTTAGAGGCTTTTGTAGACATATGTGGGTGTATGGATGTAAGAGACGAGTATGTAGAAGACGAATGTCTGTTTTGACTTAATGGCCTCAACGGCCAAGTTTCCTAAATATATATGTATAGCATATGTTTCCATGTTCATGTTTTCCGCATAGTTGCATAAGGTTTAATAAGGTTCATACGAAGATATACATACGAATGAACATAGGCAAAGGTTGGTTCTCTCGGGCCTTATCGGCTACGGGTGCCAATCATGTCTCGATGGGATTCGGGGCGTGACACCCTCGTGTGAATCTTATTATTAATCATGCAACTATGTGGAAAACATAATCGTGGAGACATATGCTATATACATATTTAGGAAACTTGACCGTCGGGTCCATCAAGTCAAAACGGATATTTATCTTTTACATATTCGTCTCTTACATCATTTATCTTTTACATATTCGTCTTTTACATCCATATACCCATATATGTCTACAAAAGCCTCTAACAGATGCATCAACAGGACCAACTTACAGTCAGGACAAGTCCTCGCTTTATACAATATATATATAACATCAAAACAAATATATATCTATGACTCAGGAGGCTCCGAACCAACTGGAGCTCACCAAATATCTGCAAACGATCCCCAGTCTACAGAGGAAGTCTACTAATGCCTGCACCTGCAACATGTAAGGTAAGTCCCGAGGGGGTCAGTACGAAGAATATACCGAGTATGTAAGGCTCATAAGAAATAGCATCATACATGAGAATGCCATCATAATAAAATATGAGAAAATAGTCAATGTGTAAAAAACATCATTTTATATAATATCTTTTATAATTACTCTCCTTCAAGGGAAATTACCTTCACTCAAGAGACTTGCCTCCAATAGATTCTTCTATACCCAAGAGATTCTTTCTTGCTTCTATGTTCATTACCACTATTGTTCATCTACTTGGTTAGTAGGTTGTAAAAGAATAACATTCATCCACATACATCCACTCTAGTGGTGGGGTAACAATATAACATACATCTATTCTATTGGGGAAGTAATAATATAACGTACATCCACTCTATTAACGTACATCCACTCTATTGGTGGTTTAACCTACATCCACTCTCATGGTGGGAGAACATACATCCACTCTATGGTGGGGGAACATGCATCCACTCTATGGTGGGAGAACATACATCCACTCTATGGGGGGAGAACATACATCCACTCTATGGTGGGAGAACATACATCCACTCTATGGTGGGAGAACATGCATCCACTCTATAGTGGGAGAATAATGACAGGATAGAACATACATCCACTCTATGGTGGGAGAACATACATCCACTCTATGGTGGGAGAACATGCATCCACTCTATGGTGGGAGAATAATGATGGGATCGACCCATGCTAGGTGTTCTTTCACCCCTGGGCTGCCACCCGAGAATTCTTATCAACTAACTCTCTTCTTATTCTTATTCTTCTTGGAAAAGGCGATTTAGTCACTTATAAGAGATTGATATACTCACTTATGAGATATTGATACATTTAGGGTCGTGACACTATATGAAACACACAAAAATATGCTTTACCTTACTCTTATACTTCATGAGATTAACACCTTAACTTATGAGGTATATCTTATGAGATCTTATATAAGTAGGTATATGATACCGGGCCTCCACCTTTGGTGGGCTATAATAGATATCAAAGCATAATATTGGGATTATTCCATATTGAACTTATACCCTCTAGAATGTGATCCACACTCAATGAAACATATAGCAACCATGCGCATTACCTCTTTACAATCTTATACCCTCTACTTAGTTATGAGAATGACACGCTAAAGATCATGGCATTAAAGCACACACTTATATACACATCTCACTTCACTCCTTTACTTCATGAGTTTGACATCCTTACTTATGAGGACTAATTATACGAGCTTGCACATCACCTCTCTTATTACTCTTAAGAGATTGGTACTTCTACTTATGAAAGATTGGTACAAGGATAATCATCATACTATAGGACTTTGGAACATGACATGATTGGAACATGCTTTTCAAGAATAAAAAAGATTCCCTTACATCTTACTCTCTTTGAGATAGTTCTTTTAGGAATTACAACTTCATGACATCTTTGGAACTTCAATCAATGATCAAGAGATAAATGAACCATAAGTCATCTAAGAATAGGACACATATGAATAACTATATACGTCACCCTGAATTGATATACTTCAAACCTCTCGGAATTGAAACAAGTCCAATGTCAATATGAACAACATGTTGCAGAAGGATACGGAAAAAGAAACCTTACATACCTTGTATTGTTAATACGAATACACAATCTTAGACGCGTATACAATAGTCCCGCTCCGTCCTTGTATTTGACTCTACCATACAAGTACATAACGTAACCAACATTAACCACCAATTACCTTACAACGGCATACAATAACAATAAGTCACATTTTTGGCTTTAACATGTCATTTCCCCCTTGACAATACCATTTATGAAATTATTGTACCAATAATCCCATAATATTTCATACATTGACCAATACATGATAACCAATAGCATGTCACACCAAGTTCATACTTTTCACTCTCCATCATCACAACATCACAATTATGCCATCAATTTACTTTAATACACCTCACAACAGCAAATCGGCCAAAATTCCATAATTTACACTTATAGAAAAATAACAAGTTTAGGACCATAATAACACCATAAATGTTGTTATTTCATCCATACCATGCTCTTTCATCAAAACTACAAGTCATAATTCAAGTTACAATCCCATGGATAACACATCTTTTTCACAAAAACCAAAAGTGCCATGTCCAACACTTCCAACCATAACCAACATGATATACATAATATCTCATGCTTATAATATGTTAAATTACAAGAATAATCACTTACCCAATCTTGGAAGATGGTGATCTTGTCCAAAAATGCCTTAGGGTTTTGGGAGCCAAAGAAGCTTTCTTGAGAATTCTCTAGAAAAAGATAGAAAAAGCATGTGTATTTCTCTTGAATAAAATCAGCCTTTTTCCCCTTTATATAGGCCCTTAATTTTCATCCTTATCCACTCTTGGCATTTAATGCAATGTGTTGCATTAGTCAATGGAAGAACGGGTCATTTGACCCATTCCTGGCCCATATTTTCTTTCTCATTTTGGGCCCTTTTTGGCTCAATTCACTTAATCCAATAAAATCAATAATTTCTCATGTTTAAATCATCTCATACGTGTTACAACAATATTCCCACTCATGCTATTCATATCCATAGCCTCAATCCCAAAAACAAGTGATTCTAGCCACGTAGGGCCCATTTTGACCATAAGGGCAAAACTGTCATTTTGATGCCAAATTCGTTCTCTAGTAATTTTATCATACCAATATAATATTTCATTCATTTCATGTATATACTCGTGGTTGTAGAAGAAACGTGGCAACAATCGGCTCGGTACGTCCCCGGGCACCCTTGGGACTTAAGAAATTTCCAACTTTTGAAAAAATGGAAAAACCACCCTGGCAAGCCCTGGGGCGAGCCAACTTGCTGCCTCTGGGCTAAAAATTTTGGCCCAGAGCGGCCTGGCACGCCCTCTGGCGCGCCTGTGCCTTAGTTTTTCCGAAAATTTCATTTTTCGACTTTTCTTCGCGAGTTTGGTTAGATACTTCAAGTCCTATTCTTTAACTTACTTCTTACCCTTAATATACTTTGTTTAGAAGTCCTCTTAGCCTCATTTTGAACCCCACAAATGCTCCATGAAAATCGCAAAACACCTCCTACGCAAGGTTAATCATATGTACAAAGCCAAATTTTAACTTTCTCATCAAAATCATTACAAAATACATACTCATGGCATCTCGACACCCAATTAACCATTGTTCCACGTCGTCACGTAGGGTTGGGAAAGTACGGGGTGTTACAAAAAACTTTCAAACAACAAGTTCCGTCCCATGGGCAAAAGTTGACACTACCACATTGTGTCTTGGTTTATGAGATGTTCTATAACTCTTGCCTTAGAGCCAAGACTTAGCTCGCCAAAGGTACAAGTTATGCCCCACGGGTAAGAGTTGACATTACCACATTGTGTCTTGATTTATGAGATGTTCTATAACTCTTGTCTTAGAGGCAAGTCTTAGCCTAAGGACTTTCAAACAACAAGTTACGCCCCATGGGCAAGAGTTGACACTACCACATTATGTCTTGATTTGTGAGATGCTATATAACTCCTACCTTCGAGGCAAGACTTAATCCAAAGACTTTTAAACAACAAGTTACGCCCTATGAGCAAGAGTTGACACTACCATATTGTGCCTTGATTAATGAGATGTTTTATAACTCTTGCCTTAGAGGCAAGACTTAGCCCAAAGACTTTCAAACAATAAGTTACGCCCTATAGACAAGAGTTGACACTACCACATTGTGTCTTGATTTATGAGATGTTCTGTAACTCTTGCTTTAAAGGCAAGACTTAACTCAAGGACTTTCAAACAACAAGTTACGCCTCATGGACAAGAGTTGACACTACCACATTATGTCTTGATTTATGAGATGTTCTATAACTCTTGCTTTAGAAGCAAGACTTAGCCCAAAGACTTTCAAACAACAAGTTATGCCCCATGAGCAAGAGTTGAAACTGTCATATTGTGTCTTGATTTATGAGATGATTTATAACTGTTGCCTTAGAGGCAAGACTTAGCCCAAGGACTTTCAAGCAACAAGTTACGCCCCATGGGCAAGAGTTGACACTACCACATTGTGTCTTGATTTATGAGATGTTCTATAACTCTTGCCTTAGAGGCAAGACTTAGCTCAAAAACTTTGAAACAACAAGTTAGGCCCCAAGGGCAAGAGTTGACACTACCACATTGTATCTTTATTTATGATATGTTCTATAACTCTTGCCTTAAAGGGAAGACTTAGCCCAAAGACTTTCAAACAACAAGTTACGCCCCATGGGTAAGCGTTGACGCTGCCACATTGTGTCTTGATTTATGAGATGTTCTATAAATCTTTCCTTAGAGGCAAAACTTATCCCAAGGACTTTCAAACAACAATTCACGCCGTTAAGTTTACTTCGATGTCAAAGAAAAAAAATCCTCTTTATGGATTATCCAACTTTCTGTTTATTAGCAAGAAAATAATAGAAGTTGAGCAAAAAGAAAAAAGAAAAAAGAAAAAAGAGAAGAAAAAAAATAAAAATTGAGAAAAAAAGAGAAAAAAATAAAGGTTAAGAAAAAAAAAGAAGAGAAGAATAAAAAACAAAAAAAGAAAGAAAAAAATAAAGAAAGGTTGAGAAAAACAAAAATGAGAAGAAAAAAATAAATATAAAATTTGAGAAAAATGAAAAAAAGAAGAAAAAAATGAGAAAAGAAAAAAATAAAAATAAAAATAAAAATAAAAATAAAAATAAAAATAAAAATAAAGATTGAGACAAATGAATTAAAAAAAAGAGGAGAGAAATGAAAAATAAATAATGATTTGATAAAGAAAAAAGAAAAAAGAGAAGTAAAAATAGAAAATAAAAGAAAAATAAAGATTGAGAAGAATGAATTAAAATAAAAAAGAATTGATAAAAATTAAGAAAAAAAAAATAAAAAATAGAAGTTAGAAGTTATGAGATAAATAAATATGAAAAATATAAAAATATTTAAGATGTAAAGATGTAAAAAGATATTTGTTTTATATATAAAAAGAAAAAAAAATTAGTCTTTAAAGATTATTTTTTTACGAGGGTTCAAAAAAGCAAAATCACCCGTCCGCTATGTTGTCATCAATTTAATTTCCTGTTATTATAGATTAGATTAGAGAAGTTGGTGAGAATGGGGGAGCGGCGTACATGTTTAGGGAAGCCAAAATACGAGGGAATGTACACTCCCTTTAACGCAAGCAAAAGCGTGGATTGTTTTTCCCCGCCTCTGACTGACTGACTGACTGACTCACTCACTCACTTCATTAGGGTTCTCATTACTTGGCTTTTCAGAACCGAAAACTAGCTACTTTTCTGTTTCATCGGTTAGGTTTGTTTTTGTCTCTCTCTGTGTGTGGGCTTAAAAATTGCTTCTAATGGGTATTTCAAAATGTTATCTTTACGGATACCCATGTAAGTTTAATTGATAAACTAATTGTGGTTCAGATTAGTACCAATTGCGTTGAATGTTCTATGTTTTTTGCTGTGAATTTGAGTTATTTCCTTCTTGATTCTTGAATTTGTTGAATTGGAGAAACGCGGCTAGCCTAGCACTACTATCTTGATTTAATGATCGTATTATTATTATTATTTTTTTTTTTGCGTTTATGTCTACTCTCTTCATGCATGGCTTCTGTTTTCTAATGGAACCCCTTTTTCTCTCCTTGTGTTTCAGTTTATGTTATTCAATTCCTTTTTTTGACAGTGACAGTAGGATGGTTTGATGCGTGACCGTGTGGATCCTGTTGGCGATTTTCTAGAGTTTGCCTGTAGCTTCTTCCGCAACCTTGTTGTTAACTTGGTTTTAAGACATTGCTCCCATCTGGTAAAGGAATAGTTTTCCGTTCTGAATTATTTATGCCTGTTTTATGACATTGCGATAGTGTTGCTTGAGTACAGGTTCGTTCCATATTCTCTCCAATGGATGCAATTGATATCTCTTCAGATGATTCGGATTTGCGTGAAATAGACAACTACACAGAGTCACCTCTCAGGGATTCTGCTACTTCTCGAATCCTTCCATCATGGGCAACAGGTAAAAATATTGACTTTTTTTTCTCTTCCTGGCTCAAAGTTATTATAGGTGAGTTTTTCTATAACTTAGACCATTGAACAATGTCAGATAGCCTACCATCCCAAAAAGTTCCCTCGCCAACAAGACCAAGTTATCTCAATGGAGGTTCCTCTAACTATCATAGCAATAGATCTATGAATCCTCCAACTATTACTGATGACAGTGGACCATCAAGTTCGCGAGCAGTTAGAGATGTGAATTTCGAGTACTCTTCTGGAAATGGTAATAATGGTCTGTGACAAGTATTATAGGCGAGAATACTTCACATAGTACTATTTATTGAAAAGAAAACCGTCGTCTCTGATGCAGATAGTAGGAAGCATTTTCCGCAACAAACTCTAAAGCGGATGCTTCCAACAGCCCTTCAGCTTTTGGATGTACCTGGCAGTCAGACTCGTCAATTTCATGAAAGATCATACCAATCTGGATGGGCAAGTTCAAGCCGGGGCAACCATAATGAGTTAGTTCTCTATGAAAACAAAGGAAGCAGAGTATTACCTCCGTCTTTGATGCACAGGAAGCCCATTTCAGGTGTTCAACATACCAGTGTAAATGATCCCTTACATTACCCTGGGACAGCTGAAGAGAGAGCTGCAGCAGCTGATGAGAGACTGATCTTTCAAGCTGCTCTGCAGGTACCCTTTCTTGTAATCCGTAAATGCTGTATTGGATTGCACAATTCAGGAACCTCATGCTTTGTACGTTCTTTTTATCTCGACAAAATTAGAAGATCTTCACTATTGCCTCCTCCCCATAATAGATTGCAAAATTGAATTCACTGCTGTCAGTTGATATCCCTTGTCTATTTTTGAATGAATTATTCTGTATGCTTGAAACTGTACAGTTGAACAGGTCCAAGCTAGTCTAGAACACAATGGTTGTTTCTTGTCAATGCCCCGTTGTTTTTTCTGTTTGAAGAAATTGAAATGGTTATCTTTCTGGTGGTATTTGGTTTCCTTTCTGTAGTTCCATTTTTTAATTTAAAAAGTTCATGACTTTATTGACATGACCAGGAAAAATTTTAAGTTAGTTTCTAGTGTCTATCATCTCAGATCGTTTCCTTTTTGGGAAAAAGGAGCAGCGTTTTGTTTTGTGCGGTGGGCGATATTTGATTTATCTGAGAATTAATGTGAATGCATTCTCAGAATATTATCATCTCATCTATGGAAAATGTATGTTTTATCTTCTACGGAAGATATAACACGAATTGATTGCTATGCTTTTTATGGATCTGCTGGAAGTATGAATAGGTGTGACGTGGGGTAATATATATGTATATATGTATGTGTATGTGTTTGTGTCTGACATGAGTTGACATGATGGTGACATGAGTTGAGCTTATATAGCACCTACAACGGCTGTTTGGGACTAAGGCACAGTCGTTACTGTTGCACTATGAGCCTCCAGAGGCTGCATCTCTTGTATTTTCATTCAGCTTATAGTTTAACATACTCATGCTCTTTTCTGTCAGGATTTGAACCAACCCAAGGTAGAGGCTCGTCTGCCAGAAGGTCTTTTGTCAGTTTCTCTCCTAAGACACCAGGTCTACTTGTGCTACTTTAAATATCATTTTTTCTTTGTTATCGTATGTGTTCTAACTACTTTTTTCCTCCTTAAGAGAATTGCTTTGGCGTGGATGCTTCAAAAAGAAACTGGTAGTGTACATTGTTCGGGTGGTATTCTGGCTGATGATCAGGTCAACTATAATGCCGTTGGCCTTATTCTGCTTAGTTTCTTCTTGCACTTCTGCTGGTATTCATCATGTTTATTTTTTTATTCTGTTATGTTACAGGGTCTTGGTAAGACTATTTCAATGATTGCACTCATACAGATGCAGAGATCAGCTCAGGATAAGTCTAAAGCAAAAGATGTGGATGCTATTAAAGCTGAAGCCTTGAATTTGGATGATGATGATGAAAATGTTGCTTCTGCTTCTCAGAAAACAAACCAGTGTGGAGAAATAGATGGTGTTGAGGTGATTCCAGATGCAAGAACTCCTATAAAGGGGTTTCGTCGTAGGAGGCCAGCAGCTGGTACATTGGTAGTGTGTCCAGCAAGTGTTCTACGGCAATGGGCTCGAGAATTGGATGAGAAAGTAACAGATGACGCACATCTATCTATTTTAATCTATCATGGAGGTAGTAGGACTAAGAAACCGGCGGAACTGGCAAAATATGATGTGGTCCTGACTACGTATGCCATTGTGACAAATGAAGTTCCTAAACAAGCTTTAGTTGAAGAGGATGACGATGACCAAAAAAATGGAGAGAGATTCGGAATATCTTCTGACTTCTCTTCAAGTAAGAAGCGGAAAAAGCCATCTCTTAATAAGAGGGGAAAAAAGGGCAGAAAAGGGTTTGATGCAGATGACTTTGATCCTAACTGTGGTACTCTTGCCAAAGTCAGTTGGTTTAGGGTGATTTTAGATGAAGCCCAGACAATAAAGAATCATAGAACACAAGTAGCTAGAGCATGCTGCAGCCTTAGAGCAAAACGAAGGTGGTGCTTATCTGGAACACCAATACAGAATGCCATTGATGAACTATTCAGCTACTTCAGATTTCTGAGATATGATCCCTATGCTGAATATAAATCATTTTGCAGCCAAATTAAGTTTCCGATTGCTATAAACTCAATTAATGGGTATAAGAAGCTTCAAGCAATTTTGAGGGCCATAATGTTGCGACGAACAAAAGGTAACCATCGACTTCTCTTTGTTGTTATCTTTATGTTTTGTATTATTGTAAAAGGGATTGCTAAACGAGAATATCGTGGGGTTTAAGCTTTTTGGTCTTGCTACTGCCCTGGATTTTCATAAGTAATTTACCTCCCCTTATGCATTTTCCTTTTGACTGGTTGCAACAGCAAATTGTTTTTCACAATTTTTTTATTTTTTATTGAAGTTTTCCTCTATGGATCACAGGGTGAGCTTGATGCGGTAGCAGCTTTCTGCATTCATTTTTTCTCAATCACATTTTATTTTACTATCCATGCATCTATGTGGTGCCTGCATGTGTATCTGAATGGAGTTTATATTCTTTTGTTCAATATATAATCTTTCAAATTTGCTATAACCTAATTCACTCTCATCTGTTCACTATAAGTCTGTTAAATTACTTCCTAGTTAGATCTTCAACATATATTTTTATGTGTAGCTCATTATCGGAACATTACTGATTCAGGTACCGTGATTGATGGTGAGCCAATTATAAACTTACCACCAAAAACTATTCAGTTGAAGAAGGTGGCTTTCTCTACCGAGGAGCGAGCTTTCTATAACAAATTAGAAGCGGAATCGCGGTCACAATTTAAGGTGCCTCACCGTCTGCCTCCTCTAACCCAATAGATGTGTCAAAACCTGACTATTGTTAATGAAAACAATATTGACTGCATCACATCATCCTTTTCTATGACATTTCTCTCAACTAGCTTAAGGGTAGTGTTTACTTCACATAGACAAGCTTCTTACAGTTTGATGTTCTAGTCATTGTCCCTGAGTTTTCTGTTCAATAAAAGTATGAATAACTGGGAAAATCTTTTCTATTTATGTTCTAGTCATAGTCTTTGAGTTTTCTGTTCAACAGAACTTCCAGGAAATCTTTGCAGTACATGTTGTCTATGTGAACTGAGTTCTCAATTTATGGTTTGTGAATTTGTGTTTTTGATTGATCAAAAGGCTCCTATGAGGTGATTTTAACCATTTGAAACCGATTCCATTTGTGTGTCTTTAGCATGTCTTACACCTCTCATGGTATGTTCTTTTTCTTAATATGTAAAAACCAACTATATATAAGAATACTCGACTATGAAAATTAGAAACATATTAAAATTGATAAAAACCAGGGGGAGCTTCTAGAGAAAGAAGTGGTATGGTGTACAACATGCTGATTTGTAACATGAAAATAGCTGCATTTCATGATAGGTTGATAATGACCATCACAAGTCACAACCTTTTTGAGAAAGCTGCTACTTTCAATACTATATGCACTGAGCATGTGCGTAACATAATTTAATTGTTTTGTTCAGATTTTGGGATGTAAAAGAGTGGGGGTAATTAAACTGCTGAATGTATACCATAGGTAGTCTTAATCACAATTGTGGTTGCTATTTCTGATTCATACCTTCTTGAGCTTCACATGTATACATGTAACAATAGTTGATTGAGGATAACACTGTTTTCTGAGGAAAGCTCAATCTTTTGAAGTCTGCAAGTATTAGTAATAGCCTATTAGATGCTTTTCTTTTTCCCATTCAATTGTAGCTGTTGTTGTTTGTCAGGAATTTGGTGTTTGTAGTTTGGTTAGATTTGTTGTCTAGTGTGAATTTAAAGGACTGTAGTGTTAGATAATTCCTAATCTTTCTAACAAATTTTACGTAGTAATGGACTGGATTGGCCCCAAAAAGAAAGAATGTATATAGAAGATTTGTGTACTCGACCCGAATTAGTTGACTGCTTAGTTTATTGATAGCAGCTTATAGTATCCTTTTAATCAGAAACCCTAGCATTTTTACATCTTAAATGAGAAACTCATGGCGTGCAGTCTGAAATGGATGGAGTAGATTCACTGGCCATGTGGAGAGGCAGCTGAGACAGTGGGACATTTATTTTTGCATTGCAGATTCACTGGCCAACTATGGAAGATTTTCATCAATCTCAGAGGCATACAATGGGTAATGCCTAGCAAGATTGTTGACACTCTATCTAGTTGGGAGGAAGCAGGGAAGGGAGCAAAGAACATGAACTATTGGAGAACTATCCCAACTTGTATTTGGTGGACTGTTTGGAAGGAGTTGAAATGCTAGAGGTTTTGAAGACAAAAGTAGAACACTTCAGAAGATTAAGACAGACTGTATTTTGCTTTTGTGTTTTTGGTGTACAAAAAACTCCCCTGTAGAGGCTGAAGATATCCTAGAAGTTTTAGAATCTTGCTAGGATGGGGAGCCTTTTCTTTTTTCTTATTATATTTTCTTTTATCTGGATGCTCACTTTGTAAAGGGGTTTTATGCACTACCTAAGTGCTGGTTTATAATACAAATGTTACCTTCTCAAAAAATAAAATAAAATGGATGGAGTAGATAACTCTTCATCATATCCACGGAATGGAAAACAGCTCACAAATACCCTCCATCCACCTTTTGGTTTATAAATACCCCCAACCTATTTTTTGTGGCTCAAGAATACCCCTCAAACTAACACCCTAAACCTGATGTTTTTTTTGCAATTTATAATAGCCATGCGGCATATTGTGATTGGCCACATATATTATTAATTTAAAAATTAAACGCACCCACTTTTTAAACCCATACGCCCCTGACCATTCTTAAAACTTCAATCCTGTTCTTTTCTCATTTTCACTTTGACCTTGCTGATGACACCTGATTTAAGGTCTCAACTTCTAGGCAGAGAGTGCTTCCACTTTCAGTGGCAATATCATTAGCAATTATATCTTTCTCTTTTTGAGAAGGGAAAAAAAAGGAAAGAAAAAAAAACATAATTGCTAAACATAATTAGCCGCTGAAAGTGGAAGCGCACTCTGCCTAGAGGTTGAAAGTCTTTTTCTTTCAAATCCTACTTGATGTTTTGAATACTTTGGCATCATCTGGAGAAGTTTCATGATCAAAATCTATTTGAAAAGTCAAGTCTTCTGACAAATTTTGAGGGCATGAAAATTTCACCAAGTTCGTGCTGCTCCCTGGAATTCCCCAATCTTGAAGCTGAAAGAATTAAGCTTGGGAGTGATAAAGTTGGAGTAGCTGAATAATATGGGTGGGTGTGAGTTAAAGAAGCGAGGTGGGTTTAATTTGTAAATTAAGTAATATATGTGGCCAATCATAATAAGTCACGTGGCTATTTTAAATTGCTCAAAGCCATCAGGTTCAAGGTGTTAAGTTTGGGGGGTTATTCTTGACCCAAAAAATTAGGTTGGGGGTATTTTTAGACCAGAGTGGATGGAGGGTATATGTGAGCCATTTTCCATACGTTACGAGAATTTTTGGCCCTTTTTTCGCTATACCTATTGTATATGGGGTTTTCACCATATCCCCTCACTCAATTCATTCCCGAGAGAAAACATGGAGTGATAATGGACTACCATATTTTATTGCATTTGGATATTAGACATGTGAATATGCTCTTTATCTAGTAGATAATATTCTTTGATGATTAAATGGCAAAAGATGTACATTAGTATAACTGTAATCTTTATTATGTTTCTGTCCTACACATAGTGGGGAATTTCAGGTTCATTTATTTGGTTCAATCTGGCCAAAATGTTAGGCTATATATTTGGGGGCTCAGTAAAAGATACAAAGAAGACGTCAAATAGAAGGTGGAAATATGAAGTGATATCTGGTTATGGAAATGTGACAAGAAATAATCCTTTTCTCACCCTCATGATAAGTTTAGCACACCTGCATCACTTTTTATTTCGGAATCCTATTATTACGTACATAAGACTCCATTTTCAAGACTAAACTTTTAGTCCTTCCTGAGTTGTGAAGCAATTTGGTAAAATTTTGACCTCCAGAGCAGGTTGAGATTTCTAGTAGTCTTCCGATGTTTTGTTGTTTAGCTGATTTCACTAGCTCTAGTAGTGTATCTTTAATTAAGATGTACTCATCTTGCAGGCATATGCTGCAGCTGGAACTGTGAAGCAAAACTATGCAAATATCTTATTGATGCTTCTGCGACTTCGGCAGGCTTGTGACCACCCAAAACTTGTCAAAAGGGAGAGTTACAATTCTGTTGGAAGAGCTTCATCAGAGATGGCGAAGAAGCTCCCAAAGGAAATGGTGGAGAATCTCTTGAAACAATTGGAAACTTCTTTAGTAACGTGTTCGGTATGCGATGTAAGTTCCCCATGGTTATTATCCTTGTCTGCTTCTTATGGATAGAGTTTTGTGGTCTTCTCATTTCTTGAATTCTTGATCTATTTGACAAGAGTACAAGTGCAAGTTGAGGTGGAAGTCTTAGGCAGTCAAAACCATTATGATAAACCTCAAATTAGAAAATACCCCTTATGTTTCATGCATTCTCCATTTCCCCTTCCCCTCTAATCGAGTTGGTGTTGACATCAAATGACTACAGTAGCAGTATGGGATTCATAGCAGATGTTGTCTTCTTCTTTGACTATAAATGGATTATATGGTCATGGATTTAGTAGGGGGCCCTACAAGAAATAAGTTAAGTCAGGGTCACCTTTTTCATTTTTCTCCCTTTTCTGGACAACAAGTTCACTTAATAGTTTGAGAAGGGAACGCCAAGCTTGTCTACTACTGTGTTATGCTGCAACTTAGTAACTATTGACCGAGTAGATTTATGTAAAATAACAACACTTATTATAACTGTAAACTGAGACGTTTTTTGGGATGCCCTGAGATGTAACACTTCCACGTATTTCTTCAAATTCAGATGTACACATCTGATAATATTTCATTTCCTCAGTAAGTGCTAAATTTTGGTGCTTGAACAAATCTGCCACCTCAAGAAGATAATACACGACACTTTGTAGAGTTCATGTAAGCATAGAGGAGAAGTCTTATTATCTACCGAGTTGCAAGCACCATTGACCCTCAGAGATTTCTCTATTGTCAATAGAAAGAACCCTATCTTTCAATAGTTGTGATACGAGGCTAAATACGGAAACAGGAATTAACTACGAAAACAAGAAGGATGATGAACTAAGAACTAGTGGATGTTTCAAATCCAAAACCCCCTAATTACATTAATCTTATGAACACCTACCTCTACGTGGACCAAGAGGGAATCGTAACGCCCTCAAAACCCTCGTTTCTAAGCAAATCACTCAACATAAGCTCACCAAACTCTCTCAAGAGAATGTTCATTCAATATGCAAAAACAACTAAGGAAATAAAACCTAGAAGTTACTATTTATAGTCTATTACACAAGTGGCCCTAAAGTGACCTTTGAACAAATTAAGAAAATAGCCATTGGGCAGTGCTGCTTCATCTTGACGACTCCAGGGACGATCCGTCACTAGGGTGATTGGTCTTTAAGTCACTCGTCACTCCTAAATAGTGTAGCTCACTCTTTGGTGCACCTTGACGGTTCATGGGACCGCCAGTCAAGGTGGTGACTGACCACCAACTGAGCCGTCACCCTAAAAAAGAATAGGGTCTTCAAGGCCTTCAATTGGGAATCGATCCTTCCGGAGGTGTACCCAAACCCAATCACCCAGTTCGAGCACAAGTTGCTTCCTTCCTTTGTTCACCCTTTTCGCCACCGCTTGATTCTTCTTTTCAAGGCGAAGCCTCACCTTCTTATGTAGCTTTTTCATGGCATCCGCCCTCTTGTTTCCATCTAAACTAATCACAATATCACTAGACAAAGGGGTGAGATCCAAGGGGGTTCAAGCCATAAACACATTCAAAAGGAGTTATACCAATAGTCGTGTGAATAACTCTATTGTAAGGAAAGTCGACTAAAGGTAGGTGATCCTCCTACAAGGCCATCTTCCCATTAACCACGATGCGTAACATAGAACCTAAGGTCCTATTCACAACCTCGGTTTGACCATCGGTTTATGGGTGATAAAATGTAGAGAAAAGCAATTTGGTGCCAAGCCTACCCCACAATGATCTCCAAAAGTGACTAAGGAACTTGGAGTCCTTATCACTAACGATGGTTTGGGGAATCCCGTGTATCTTAACATGTTCAATGAACAAGGATGCCACATTGGAGGCATCATCACACTTGTGACACAGAATAAAATGGGCCATTTTTGAGAACCTATCAACAACAACAAAAATACTCTCTTCCCCGCTTTGTTTTAGCAACCCCAAAACAAAGTCCATAGAAATATCAAGCCCAAGGGAGTGGGAAGTGGGATATACAATCCTTGAGGGAGAAGTCGCGATTTAACGCTTCTATAATCTACACATTGGCCACATACTCGTGCAACATCATCTCGCATTCTCGGCCAATAAAATTGTTCCTCTAGGATTTCAAGGGTCTTGTCAATTCCAAAGTGACCCATCATACCACCGTCATGTGCCTCTCTAACAAACAATTCTCGCCATGAACTAAAGGGCACACACAATCTCTTCCCTTTGAACAAAAACCCATCAAACTTAGAATAGGGCATAGAAGACCTATCCCTAATCCAACATTCCCTATCCCATTCCTCACAATCCTTGTAGATTGGGGGCAAATTTGGGGTGCTCGGGGTACATGGTTTTCAAGCATTCAAAACCCATCAATTTAGAAGACAATATGTTAATTAACACGTGTTTTCTAGACAAAGCATCGGCTACCACATTCTCTTTCCCCTTTTTGTATTGAATTACATAGGGAAAAGTTTCTAGAAATTCTATCTACTTGGCATGCCGTTTGTTCAGTTTATCTTGGGCCCGGAGGTGTTTCAAAGATTCATGGTCGGTTCGAATCACGAATTTCTTGGGCCACAAATAGTGTTGCCAATTACCTAAAGCTCTAATCAAGGCATACAACTCAAGATCATACGTAGAGTAGTTCAAGGTTGCTCCTTTGAGCTTTTCGCTAAAGTAAGCAATGGGCTTATGGTCTTGCATTAAGACGGCGCCAATGCCTACCTTGCTAGCATCACACTCTGTCTCACATATTCTATCAAAGTTGGGTAATTGCAACAAAAGAGCGGTGCTAAGCATTGTTTTCAAGGTGTCACTCGCCTTTGTTTGCTCATCACTCCACTTGAAAGGCTTATCCTTTCGGATTACCTCAGTCAACGGGGCGGCTATGGTGCTAAACCCTTGGACAAACCTTTTATAGAAACTAGCCAATCCATGAAAACTTCTTACATCACTAATGGATTGTGGAGTTGGCCAATTTCTTATAGCGTCTATCTTGAATTCATCCACTTCAACACCCAGGGAGCTTACAACAAATCCCAAAAAGACAACCTCATCAACACCAAAAGAACACTTCTCAAGATTGACAAACAATTGTTCCTTCTCAAGATTGACAAACAATTGTTCTTTTCTAAGCATATCAAACACACATTTTAAATGCTTAACATGGTCATCTATGGATTTGCTATAAACTAAGATATCATCAAAGTACACCACAACAAATTTCCCTATGAACGGTTTCATCACATGGTTCATTAACCGCATAAAGGTACTAGGAGCATTGGTGAGTCCAAAAGGCATCACCATCCATTCATATAGGCCAAACTTGGTCTTGAATGCGGTTTTCCACTCGTCACCGGGATTCATTCGGATTTGATGGTACTTGCTCCTAAGATCAACTTTTGAAAACACACAAGAACCATTTAACTCATCTAGCATGTCATCTAACCTAGGGATAAGGTGGCGATACTTTACCGTTATTTTGTTGATTGCTCGACAATCAACACACATGCACCAAGTCCCATCTTTCTTTGGCACTAACAATATCGGGACCGCACATGGACTCATGCTTTGCTTGATGTATCCTTTGTTGAGGAGTTCCTCAACTTGTCTTTGGAGCTCTTTAGTGTCCGTTGGGTTATTTCGATAAGTCGGTTTGTTTGGCAATTGAGAGCCCGACACGAAGTCTATTTGATGCTCAATTCCCCGAAGTGGGGGTGGTAACCCTTTTGGAAGTTCCATTGGGAACACATCTTCATATTCCTGCAAAACAAGAGAAATAAAATGGGGGATAGGAGAATTAGAGTGGTTATCAAGAAATGCATGGGCTAGAAGGAGCATGAGCTCCTTATTATCACATTCTTTGAAAAGATCCTTGTTTCCAGCCAACATCACCATTTGTCCCTTTGCTTTTAACTTCCTCCTTTCTTCCCCTTCATCATTCTCCTCTTCATGGGGTTCCTCCTCCCGTTCCATCCTACCTTTCTCCTTCAACTCTCTCATCCTTTGATGTACCTCATTCACTTGTGATGGTGAAAGAGGGTGAAGGGTAAACTTCCAACCATTCAACTCAAGAGAATACCGATTGGTTCTTCGATTATGTTTGGTTGAACGATCGTATTGCCATGGTCTTCCAAGCAAAATATGACAAGTTTGCATGGGAATGACATCACATAGTACTTCATCATGGTAATTCCCAATCTTGAACCTAATCACAACTTGTCTAGTTACTTCCATTCTCCACACTCATTTAACCATTGGAGCTTGTACGATGTGGCATGCTTGGTTGTGGTAACTTCAAGAAATTAACCATGGTGGTACTAGCTACATTAGCACAACTCCCACTATCAATGATCAATGAGCACACATTCTCCTTGATAAGACATTTAGTGTGGAATAGATTTTCCCTTTGACTCGGGTCATCTAATGCTTTACTAACCATTACTCGTCTTACCACAAAGTTTGGGACCTCGAACTCGCCATCTCGAGGCCAAGCATCCTCATTTCCTTCCTCTACTTGGTCATCTTCCTCAAACCTCTCTCCTTCTTGGTTTTCTCCTTCATTATCGTCTTCTTGTCCCACCTCTTCTCCAAGGTAATATATCCTCCACTCTATAAGGATCACGTTTCTCCGATTAGGACATTCATTTGCCTCGTGTCCCCAACCTTGACATTTAAAACATTGGAAACCTTTAGGATTAGGAGTTGGATACTTGTTACCTTCATTCCGGGGTGGATACTTTGGAATACTCTTCAAATTGGGCTATGACATAGCAACTCTTCTTGACATTGGTGAAATTATTGACTTGAAAGATTCTCTCACACGTGGACTCCTATTATAGATAAGCCTCAGGATCACTTTCTCCCTTGAAGGTTGGAAGATTAGTCTTGATAGAATTGATCCCTACATCTCGGCCTTCATTGCCACCTTGGCTATCACAATAGTTCCATGGACCTTCACCTTGGGGTCGGTTTCCCAAGTTTCCTCTCCCATGTGGTACCGGATCAAATCTTCCTCCTCGACCTCTATGTCCTCCTTGAGCCATTGGCCTATTCCTCCCATAATCCGCAAACATGGCCTCTTCATCATACTCCTCAAACTCAACTTGTGGACCTTCTCCGACTTGGACGAATTGATTTTGGTTAAGTGGTGCTTGAGGTGGTGGGTTTTGGTTTGGTGGTGCTTGGGGTAGACCTTGGTCATGGGGTATTTGGTGAGGTGGGTCTTGGTTTTGGGGAACTTCTAGTTCTTGGTTGACTTGGTTGAATTGGGGTTGAAGGGGTCGAACGAGATTTCGATTATTTGGATAAATAGTGGCTTGGGTGATGGGATCTTGTACTTATCTTGGTAGATTGTACGTTTGGTGTAGGGTTTCCGGGGATATGGTAGTGGAGGTGTTTTGAGCATGACCACTAGAAGAGGCATTGTAGTTTTGAGGAGTGGATTGGGTGGAGTTTAGATGACCTTCCAGGTTAACCATCCTCCCATCCATACTTGTCACACTTCCTCAGAGTGTGGTCATATGACTTTCCATGGACTCCATTCTCCGACTTAAAGATTTAATTGCTGCTAAGATTGCATTCGAAGTATGGGCATCCATACTAGGTGATGTTTCACCTTCCGAGGCCATTGTACCTATTAAAGAGACTAACAAAAACAACAAACAAGTTAGCGTTAAAAAATCAACCTCACAATCTCTACACACCTTTGTATGCCTCACACTTGGATCCGCAAATGTTGAAGGATGGCTTATACTCCGATGGTAGATGAAGTATCGATTGCTACCCTTGGCTGAAATAGATTCTTGTTTGAAGGACTCAAAGAAATTGCTTATGGATTTGAGCCAAGAAGTTACGACGAAATAAAAACTAGAAAAGCACAAAAGAAATAGGACGAAGAAAGAAAAACGGACTCAAGAACTAATCATAAGTAAGTAGGTTGATTACTCGTTGTTAATTAGTGTTAGAATCAAGTAAAAGATGATTAGGAATCAAAGAAATGAAACTAGGAATCTAAAATGAGCTTACGAAAACTTTTTCTAGTTGACTGATCAAGTGACTGACTGTCAGATGAGCTGTCAGTCCTTTCCAGAATGTGGTCTAAGCTCTTCCTTGGTGACTGATCAAGTGACTGACCGTCAGGGGAGCCGTCACTTGCTTCCAGAGTAGGGCCCAAACTTTTTCTTGGTGGCTGATCAAGTGACTGTTCGTCAGCTTTGTGACTGACCGTGAGGTGAACCGTCACTTCCTTCCAGAATAGGGTCTAAGCTTTTCTCTTGGTGACTGATCAAGTGACTGACCGTCACCCTTGTGACTGATTGTCAGGGGAGCCGTCAGCCTCTCCAGATGTGGAATCTTGTGGGCCTTGTACTATCTTGGAAATATTCTTTGGCACAAACAAGTACACCTCCTTTTTGTTTTACCCTTTTTGGATCAAACCCTTCTTTTTGAATGTTCTTCTTCAACAAGACTTGAATATTATGAAGAACTCAACAACACCCAAAATTTGACCCTCACTCAAACAAGCTCGGAATTCGACGAAATTTGAAACTCGATCTCCTTTCAAGCTACCGAACACAACCCAAACATTTTTAAGCTCAAAAACTCAACCACAAAATTCAAATTTGAGAACCCATTTCAAATTTTATTCAAACTCAAGCTTCAACAATGGTAGAGCACTTAAATCACCTTGGATTAAGCTCAAATTTTAGATTTCGACTCAAATAGAACTAGAGAACAAGATTCTAGTACTAGAAACTCAAGAAGACTCAAAAATCAAACCCAAAATTTCAAAAACCTCAAAAACGTGTTTCACTACTATTTTTTTTTGACTTTTTCTAGATGACAAACCCAAGACTAGAATCGTAGGAATGCTTCTAAGCTCGGCTCTGATACCAAATGATATGAGGCTAAATACGGAAACAAGATAGAAATGGATAGATAGATGAAGATAAACACAAGAAGGATGATGAACAAAGAACTAATGGATATTTCAAATCCAAAAACCCCTAATTACATTAATCCTACGAACACCTACCTCTACGTGAACCAAGTGGGAATCGTAACGCCCTTAAAACTCTTGTTTCTAAGCAAATCACTCAACATAAGCTCACCAAACTCTTTCAAGAGAATGTTCATTCAATATGCAAAAACAATTGAAGTTACTATTTATAGTCTATTACACAGGTGGCCCAAAGTGACCCTCGAACAAATTAAGAAAATAGCCATTGGGCGCCATGCTGCTTCATTTTGACGACTCCAGGGACGATCCGTCACCAGGGTGACTGATCTTCAAGTCACCCGTCATTCCTAAATAGTGTAGCTCACTCCTTGGTGCACCTAAACGGTTCATGGGACGGCCAGTCAAGGTGGTGACTGACCACCAACTGAGCCATCACCCTCAAGCAGAATAGGGTCTTCAAGGCCTTCAATTGGGGACTCCTGTGACGGTTCTCTAAGCATGTGGCGGCCCGTCATTTCTTCACTCACCCCTATACAGTGGGTGCTTTCCTTCCCTTGAGCTTCGAGTCCAATCCTTAAGACGTGAAACCCTTTAGATGAGATCAAAATATGCTCCAACACGTCTCTCTTCATGAACATAGCTTGCAACCTTTGTAGTTCCCTTGCTTGGCTTCTGGTAAAAGGCTTCGAGGGAATTTAAATTGTATCAAGTTGAATATTGGTGCTTGAGATTGTGCCTTTTATCAACGTTGCTCGGACTCTCCTAAACTGATGCCGCACCTGTGTCAAATCCTCCAAAATGCACTCCTTTTGGATGATCCAACACACACTCGTCTCCATATGCAAAGAGTTCGAACAACATAGCTTTTTACCTAGCGCAGGCTGCCTCTGTTCTCTATTATTTCACTTAGTCTGTAAAATGTTAAATGTGAGAACACCTAAAACCTGTAGGGGAATATAAGAATTGGGTGATTGGACAAAAAGTAGGATTAAGGAATTTTGGGTGCCGAAGAAAAAAAGGAGGAGACAATGAGGCAGGTAATGCACTTCTGCCGCTCTTAAGCTGAATTCAGGAGGAGACAATGCGGCAGGTAATGTACTTCTGCCACTCTTAAGCTGAATTCAGCTACTCCAAGGCAACTAATGATAAGAATCATGTTCGGGATCCAAGACTTTAGTAAAAAAATCAAGAAATTGAACACAAAATGTGTGGAAATTGAAAAAAATTAACATAAAACAAAAAAAATAAGTGATTCTTGATTTCAAGAACGGATTAACAAGTTCAAGAAAAGTCTAATTCTTGAAATTGACTCCTAACAGCAGCAACAACTAACCCAAACTAATCTCTCTTGGTAGAACTAACCCAAGAAGAAGATAATGGAATCCCGACCCTCTCTTAGAGTAGCAAAGAACAACAGTAAAATAGAATTTATCACCTTCTTATGTTATCTGTTTCAAAAAAAAGAATTATCACCTTCTTAAATGCCTAAAAGTAATTTGATAGAAACTAAGATGAAGAAGAGAATGAAATGAAAATTTACTGGTTAATTAAAGTGCAAGGATCTTAAACACTGCATTAACTAATAACTATGTCCGTATGGAGTGGACAAATCTCCAGATACAAAGATTATAATAATGCTTCTCTGTCTTAGAATCTTACCAGATACATATATTTATACTAAAACATAAAGATAGCACATAGATATACAGTTACTGCAGTAGATAACTGCTGATAACTACTATAGATAATCTGCTTATGTGTCTTATCCTATCTGAAACTAAGAAACTAAAATAGATTATCTCCACATGCTTGTCTGAATTTTCTTCTAGAGTAAGTTTGTAAAGGAGCAGTCGTATCAGTGCATCCCCCGAAAAGTCGCCTTGTCCTCAAGGAGAAAAGAAGGAAATTGGTCTGCAATGAGATCATAGTTCTCCCAGCTAGCTTCTTCAAGGGAACGTTCAACCCATTGAACTAGCAATTCCAAAGAAAACGCACTAGCTTACCCATCGATGTGCAAGTATCTTGGCAGGAGATAGGGCGAGTTCCCAATCTGCAGTAAGAGGAAGAGGGGCTGGTGGTATAACAGCTTGCTGACCATGAGTTGGACGGAGCAAAGATACATGGAAAATTGGATAGACTTTGGAAGAAGCAGGTGGCTCCAGTTCAGTAAGAGGAAGAGGCGCTGGTGGTATAACAACTTGCTGACCATGAGTTGGACGAAGCAAAGATACATGGAAAATTGGATAGACTTTGGAAGAAGCAGGTAGCTCCAGTTCATACGCTACAGGTCCAACACAACGTATAATTTTATATGGCCCGAAAAATCGAGGTGACAATTTTTCGTACCTGCGATGAGCCAAAGAACGTTGACGGTAAGGCTAAACACGTAGAAAGGCAGAATCTCCAACCTGAAAGGCAACATCTTGACGATGAGAATTAGCTTGCTGTTTCATTCGAGTTTGAGCCTTTAAAAGGTTATCCTCAAGAATTTTCAACATGGCATCACGATTCAAAAGTTGTTCTTCAAGTTCAGCAATGCGTGTTTCTCCATGAACAAAAGGAGAAATGGAAGGAGGATCTCTACCATAAACAATCTTGAATGGGGTAGTCTCTGTGGATGAGTGGTAAGCTGTGTTGAAAGAAAATTCTGCCCATGGTAAGTACCGACTCCATGTACGAGGCTGCTCCATAGAAAGCATCGCAAATAAAATTTGAAGCATCTATTAACCACCTCGGTCTGTCCATCAGATTATGGGTGGTAAGATGTACCCATTCGTAACCTTGTTTGGCTAAGTCGAAAAAGCTCCTGCCAGAAAGCACTGAGAAAGATAGCATCCCGATCAGATAAGATTGACCGAGGAATGCCGTGGAGACGCACAATTTCTTTGCAAAAAACATTAGCAACAGTCTTGGCAGTATATGGGTGAGAAAGTGGGATGAAATGAGAATACTTGCTGAGACGATCTATGACAAGCAAAATTGTGTCATAACCATCAGATTTGGGAAGTCCTATAATGAAGTCAAGTGAGATATCTTCCCATATTCTATCAGGTATAGGCAACGGTTGCAGAAGTCCAGCAGGTGCTAAAGCTTGGTATTTGGCCTATTGACAAACCATACAGTTCTGAACAAAGAGCTTAACATCATGCTTCATCCTTGGCCAGAAGAAGTTGGAGGAAAGGCGCTTCAAGGTTTTCAAATATCCTCCATATCCGGCAGAAGGTGTATCATGAGACACTGAGATAAGCTTTTGTCGAAAAGAAGATTGATCTGGAATAACCAACCTTTCCTTGAAATAATATTTCTGATCCACCAAGTGAAAATGTGGTTGTAAGGAAGGGTATTGGCAGTTGGCAGATTCCTTGAATAATCTCACGAGTGTATGTATCTGCATGGAGAGCATCTTGTCAATTGGAAAAATCCAATGGTACAGGCATAGCAAGAGCCAGAAATTCAACATTCAATGGCCTCCTTGAAAGAGAATCAACGACCAAATTGTCTTTCTCTGCTTTATAGACAATTGTGAAGTTGAAAGGAAGCAATTTCATCAATAATCTTTGCTGCTCATTAGTGGTAATACGCTGGGAAAGGAGATACTTGAGGCTGCAATGATCTGTTCTGACATAAAAATGATGGCCCAAGAGGTAATGTTTCCATTTCTGCTAAGCTAAAACAAGAGCAAGCAATTCCCTGTCATAAGTAGAATTCAAACGACTGGAAAAAGAAAGTCCCTTACTAAAATACGCAATAGGGTGGTCATCCTGAAGAAGAATAACCCCTATTCCTTCTGAAGAAGCATCACATTCCACCGCAAATGGTTGAGTGAAATCTGGAAGTCGTAGTACTGGAACAGTTGTTAAAGCTTGCTTGAGAAGTTGGAAAGCATTTTCAGCGGAGGTCGACCATTGAAAAGCATTTTCTTGGTAAGTTCAGTGAGTGGTCGAGCCATTATTCCATAACCCTTCACAAATCTGCGATAGTAACCAGTTAACCCAAGAAATCCGCGTAACTCCTTCACATCAGTTGGTACTGGCCACTCCAAGATTGCTTGAATTTTATCCTGATCAACACCAACCCCATTTTCTAAAATCACATGACCCAAGAAAGAAATGTGACTTTGTCCAAATAAGCATTTAGAAGTTTTGGCATAGAAACAATTATCTCTGAGAAGTTGGAGAGCAAGTTGCAAGTGATTGATATGTTGCTCAAAGGTCTGGCTATATACCAAGATGTCATCAAAGAATACGAGAATAAATTTGCGCAGATGTGGTCTGAACAAATCATTCATAACATATTGGAATGTAGAAGGGGCATTAGTAAGACCAAAGGGCATAACAGTGAATTCATAATGGCCAGAGTGCATACGGAAAGCAATTTTATGAATGTCCGCAGGATTGACTCGTATCTGGTGGTAACCAGAACATAAATCAATCTTCGAGAAAACAGTTGCTCCGTGCAATTCATCAAGAAGTTCATCAATATTAGGGATTAGATACTTATCGGGAATCGTGATTTGGTTGAGACCTCTATAATCAATGCACATACTCCATGTATTATCCTTTTTCTTGACGAGAAGGACAGGGCTAGCAAATGGACTGGTACTCGGCCTTATAAAACCTTTGTGGAGTAATTCAAACACTTGCTTCTCAATTTCTAATTTTTGAAAGTAAGGATAGCGGTAGGGACGGATGTTGGGAGGTTTTGAGTTAGGAATCAAAGGGATAGAGTGGGTGTGTTGGCAAAAAGGTGGTAGAGCATTGGGTTCTTCAAAAATGATTCAAACTTGTGAAGCAAACTGTGAATATCAATGGTTAGAGACTTACCAGAAGTATCATCCTCTTTGGAGAAATACTGGAAAGCAACTGGTGCATTTGATTCATGTGGAACCCCCTGAAGCTTATAATGTTTCCCATTTAAATTAAAAATCAGAAACATCTCATTCCAGTTAGCTTGGACGGTATTTAAAGACGCAAGCCACTTAATTCCAAGCACCAAATCTGTCCATCCAACAGAGAAAGGGTAGAAATCTTGGTCAATAGTTAATCCAGGGAATTTCACAACCAGATTTTGGCATAGACTGTTGCAACGTATGATTTCTCCATTGCCGATCTGGACTCCAAAACAGGGCACAACTTGAACCAGCAACTGTAATTCTTCAATAATTTTCTCAGAAATAAAATTGTGGGATAATCCACTATCAACCAAAAGCAGCACCTTGCGTCCATTTAAAGTCCCTTGACGTTTCATTGTTGTGCCAGTCGTGTTACCTAGAAAGGCATGGAATGAAATTTCAGCAAGCTCAGTTGTACTTGCATCCCCATCAATAATGTCACTTGGCATTTGTTCCACTAATTCACCCCCTTCAATGTTGTCGTTTGTCTCCATAAGAGTGAGAGATGCTGTCTTGCAACGGTGGCCTGGTGCAAATTTCTCATTACACCTAAAACAGAGTCCTTTGGCTATGCGATTCTGTTTCTCTATATCCCAAGCACGATTTAGAGAAGGACGCGAAGATATTTGTGTAGAATTTGGAATGGTTTGTGACACAAGTTGGTTGCCTACTGATTGGTGAAGAACTTCACGTGCAGAACCAATTTGGGTTGTCTTGGATCTAGGGGTGGGCGTTCGGTAATTCGGTTCGGTTTTGGTTTTTTCGGTTTTCGGTTATAGGTATGTGTGTTCCGAAAACCGAACCGATTTAATTCGGTTCGGTTCGTTTTTTTAAAATTCGGTTCGGTTCGGTTTATAAATTCGGTTTTTTGGGTTTTGGAAGAAGAAGAGGAAAAACAGAAAAAAATAAAACGGTATTTGAAAATGGAATCGTCGTTCGATGTGAGTTTGGAATCACCACCGGTTGCGTCGTTGTTCGAGTGTTGGTGAGTTTGGAATTGCCGTTGTTCGAGTGTAGGTGAGTTTTGAATCACCGTTGTTCGAGTGTTGGTGAGTTTTTTCGTGTATAGTGAATTCACTGAATTAGGACTTAGGTAATTAGGTTTATGTTTTAAGTGGGCTATTAGTGTTGGGCTTAGATTTAACTCATTTAAGTGGGTTCTTGGTGTTGTGTATAAATAAATTATAAATTTCATTATATATGTATAAAAATTAAAAAAAAAAAAAAGAATTATATTTTAAATTTCGGTTTAACCGAAAAACCAAAATATATGGACCCTATAACCGAAAACCGAACCGAAAACCGAAATTATAGAAAAAAATAAACCGAAACCGAACCGAAAAACCGAAACCGAAAAACCGAATCAATTCGGTTCGGTTCGGTTTTTCGGTTTTTCAGTGTTTATGCCCACCCCTAATTGGATCGTGACATATTTGGCCATTGAGAACCTTTATACCCACGATTGGAACCCATTTTTTGCTCAAATTCCATTACAAGGCTCATGGCTTTATACACAGTTCTGGGTTTGTGAATTCTCACATCTGCTTTGAGTTCTTCTTTAAGTCCCGTAAGGAACACCCCCAAAAGACAATGTTCTGGCCAATTCTTGACTCGGGTAGATCGTTTAGCGAATTCCTGACGATATTCTTGTACTGTACCCAATTGTTGAATGCTGCATAAATGCTCATCTGGATTTTGAAATTCTGCAGGACCGTAGTTCTCTTGTAAAGCTTTAATAAGGTCCTCCCAATACAATAGTGTACGCTCACTGTTAATCCACGCAAAGAGATCAAGCGCATCTCCCTCCAGATACATGGCTGCAATATCCACCTTTAGATCATCATGAGTTTGATAGTACCGAAAATATTTTTCAGCTTTCAAAATCCAACCACGGGGATCTCCTCCTTCAAATCGAGGAAATTCCATTTTTGTGTGTGGCCTATGAGATGGATTCTTTAACCACCAAGGCATATCCACATCAACATCAACATCCTCGTCCCAAGAAGAGGAATTATATGGGTAGGGTCGGAATTACAACACAACCCTACTAAAAAAGAGAAATTATATGGGTAGGGTCGGAATGATGGCACGACCCTACGCAAATAGATCTAAGGAGTCATCGGAAAGACGCACAGAACTACGCAAATCAAATATGAAGTCACCAGAAAGATGCACGGTGCTATGCAACTCAGATATGAGAAAGTAGTCCGGAAAGATGCACGATACTACACAAATTAAAAATGAGAAGTAGTCCGGAGAGATGCACGGTGCTATGCAAATCGGATATAAGAAAGTAGTCACCAGAAAGATGCACGGTGCTATGCAAACGGTGGTCCACTCTTTTGTTAACATGATCATTGGCCAAACGAGTGACATATATGGGTTATGGTCGCCCGCCAGCAGCGGAAGCTCTTTGATTCTCTACCAAGATCGTAGAGGTTCTGATACCATGTGAGAAATATAAGAGAGAAATATTATTGAATTGTTGTATCTACATTATTACATTGAGACCCTATTTATAGACACTACATTAGACTCCTTTTCCAACTAGGACACTACATTACAATCCTTTTCCAAATATGATTCTATATGCTATTCCTGTTCCTACTCATATTCTAACACCTTGAACCTTGATGGTATTCAATCTCCGACCTTGATCTCCTCGATCTCCATATCTATCTCCTCTATTGCCATACCTATCTCCTCTATCGCCATACCTATCGCCTCTATCTCCATACCCTTGCCCTCCCATGCATTGGTTTCGACCAGAAACTCTGGGTCGAACCCCATCCCTTGGTGCTCCATACCCATCCCTACCTCCATGCTCCCACTGAGACTCATTGTGGTTGACCTCTTCATTCATCTTGTCATAAATAGGGTTTTGATAATGGTAGTCTTGGTAGGGTATTTGTGGAAAGTTTCGGGGAGGTGACATAGATTCCATGCAAGGATGCATTTGATGCATTTTGGGGAGGAGCTAGGTTTTGAACTTAGTTTCCCACAAAAGAACTGTTCTCTTGTGGTTGGTGATAGGGTTGTGGATTTAGATATGGGGCAGCTCGTCTTAGGTGGTTCGGAGGGTGGTTAGTTTTTAAAGTAGGTTATTGGTAGCATTGGTTTCGATTTAATTGAGGGTGACAGAGATTGTGGGCTTGCCTTGAGGTAATAGTGGTTGAATACTCCGATGATCTCCTCGTCTTCTCTTGTGGTTGGCGATAGGGTTGTGGATTTAGATGTGGGGCAGCTCATCTTAGGTGGTTCGGAGGGTTGTTTGTTTGGAATGTAGGTTATTGGTAGCCTTGGTTTCGATTTAATTGAGGGTGACATAGATTGTGGGCTTTCCCCGGGTTAATAGTGGTCGAATACTCCGACGGCCTCCTCGTCTCCTCATTCCCAAGCATTTGAGGTGATTTCCCTTTACTCTCACTTTCCACCCTTACCAACCTTTCCTCCATACTTCCCATCCTTCCATTCATTTTCGCCATTTGCCTTGATAGGTTGTTAAGAACCTCCACTAGATTCTCCGAACCTTCCCCGATTGGATTACAAGCAATGGGATTACACATGATTCCTGCAAAACTCAACAAACGAGGTTAGTAGTAGAAGCCTTACGTCACTCGTATGTGAACTCTCACCTTACCTTCTATGGTGTCTTTTCAAAATTGATTGTGAACTAACTTAGCTCAATCAATTCACAAGGTCACTTATCTTTTGTGGAGGAATGGATTCTTCTTATTCAAAAGACAGAAAACTCAAAAGGCAAGCGGAAAGAGCCAAGAACAATCACTGAGTGTGTGAAACAAGAAAATCTTGAAAGCATTAGCACGAAGAAACTACGGACTCAAAAACTAACTAACAACTAAGTAGGTCAATTACTAGTTGAGAATTAGTTTTAAGAATCAAAGAAGTGAATTTAGAATCAAAGAAATGAAACTAGGATGTCAGAATCTGAGATATGTTGAAGAAAATTGAAGTCACAAAAGTTGGTGTGTGGAGGGGTTGTGCTGGCCGCATAATGGATTGTGCTGGCCGCATATTGGATTGTGCTGAGGCACAAGCTCCGCACAAACAAGGTAGAACCTTGCCGTTTTGTTGTGCCCCGAGTGTGCTGCCGCACAACTGATGGTGCTGCCACACAAGCCTCTGCAAGCTATGAATTTCTTCCAAGAACACTATGAATAAGATGAACACCCAAAAATCACAACTCCTCTCGATTTAGCTTCGAATTTCACGAAATTTGAGATTTAAGCTCCCCTTGCCATGGAGAACAAACCCCAATAACTTTGAAGCCTCAATTCTCAACTAATAATTTCAGATTTTAAAACCCACTTGCTTCTTCTCCAATCTCTTTCACCTAATAATAGTGAAACCGTCAATCTTGAATCAAATCTCAGATCTAGACTCTATGAACACTAGAGAATCCAAATCTAGTGCTAGAAACTCAATCAAAGACTCATATCAATCCATTTTTTTTTTTTTTTTTTGAATTTTCAATTTGGACAACTAAAATCGATGTCAACAAGAAATCAAAATAAGGAAAACATATGCGGATTATCACTAATCAATTGAATTTATGTGCAACAAGGGACTCTATACCCTCACCTCCCAATTGAATCCAATCAACAAATAATAAATCAACTTAGTCAAACAAGAGAGAAAACCAAATGAATCCACAAATGGATGACTCTTTGATTAATCAAGCAAAAAAAGTTAACAAGTAATTAAGAGAACCCACCCCTAATAACTCACCTAAAGATTAATTACTTGGGAATCCACCCAAAGCTACAAGATTAAGCTACCACTAGATTATCAACTAAAGTCTTCAAGACAATATCTCAATTCATCAAAACTAAGGATGAAAAATGACTAAGGAATCTATTTATAGTTTGCCTTGTACAACTAAGGCCCAAAAGTGAAGTTGAAAAGACATAGGGCGGCCAACTGCTTTAGATTGTGCGGAGGAGTTGTGTTGCCGCACAACTGACTGTGCTGGGCGCACAATTGAAGGTTCAGGCCACACAATGCTACTGGAATGGTTGTACTGGGACGCAACTGATTGTGTTGGGTGCACATCCAATGTCCTTTTCCAACTTTGCGCAAACTCCTTCCTCTTCGTTTCCCTTGACCTCGCATATGCTATATCTCTTTGTTTGGTGCATCCCAAACATCTCCAAAGCTTCTTTCTTCATGAACATGGCTTGGAGTTCTTGGAGATCCTTGGCTTGACTTTGTGTGAACGGTCTTGATGCGATTGTGCTAGGTGTGCTCGTATCACCTAGTAAACCCACACATCCATCGCAACATCCTTATCTTCGCCACCTTCATCTTCTGGATGTGAGATTTCTTGACTGGCCAACACTACTCTCTGTACAACATAGTTGGTCTAACCGTCACTCTGTAAAACTTGCCTTTAAGTTTAGGATGCACTTTCTTATCACACAAGACTCTGGAAGCGAGCCTCCATTTCATTCACCCTGCACTGCACTAATATGGTGAGTGACATCCTCGTCAATCTCTCAATTCCCTGGATAATAGACCCAAGATACTTGAAACTATTTCTCTTCTGAATGACCTGAGTATCAAGCCTCACTGCCACTTCAGCCTCATGTGTCAACTTACTGAACTTGCACTTCAAATATTTCGTCTTGGTCCTGCTCAACCTAAACCTTTAGCCTCCAGGGTTTGTCTCCACACCTCCAACTTGCATAACTCCTTTGCGAGTCTCATCAATCAAAACAATGTCATTCACAAATAACATACACCACGGCACCTCACCTTGGATTTTCAGTGTCAATACATCCATCACCAAGGCGAATAAAAAGGGGCTGAGGGTCGATCCTTGATACAACCCCCCATCAATATGGGAAAGTGCTCGGAGTCTCCTCCCACATTTCTTACTCGAGTCTTGGCTCCATCGTAAATGCCCTTAATCGACCTAGTGTACACCACAGGTACACCTCTAACTTCCAAGCACCTCCCTGAGGACTTTGTCATAAGCCTTTTCTAGATTGTTGAACACCATGTGTAAGTCTTTCCTCTTCCTATACTGCTCCACCAGTCTTTTTACGAGATGAATGGCTTCTGTAGTCGAGCGTTCTGGCATGAATTCGAACTGATTTTTGGAAATAGTCATGATCTTCCACAACCTCAGCTCCACCACCCTCTCCCAAATCTTCATAATGTGGTTTAACAACTTGATGCCTCTATAGCTGTTGCTGGTTTAACAACTTGATGCCTCTATAGTTGTTGCAATTCTGAATGTCACCCTTGTTCTTGTAAAACGAAATCATCGTACTCCATCTCCAAGTTTCGGGCATCTTTGTCATCCTGAAAATAACATTAAAAAGTCGGCCACTCTATACCTGCCCCGCATGTGCTCTTCCAAAAATCTACCGAAATCTTATCTTGCCCAGTTGCTCTACCCCTATGCATCCTACGAATAGGACCCTTAACCTCCTCAACCTTTATACGCCTATTATAACCATAGTCGTGATGCCTCGCCGAGTGCTCCAAGTCCCCCAACGGCCAACACAATGCTCTTGTCCCCCTCTTCGTTCAAGAGTGTATGGAAGTTCAAAGATACAACTAAATACCCTAACTAAGTACCTTAAAACTTCAAAGATACAACTAATGATTGCAAAGCAATGGTGTATATAGAAGTTCACAGGCAAATAAAATGCAGTGAGCTGTCATATCTCTGAACAAGCTTCAAATTGCTATTCATCCGAACATGTGAAGTCAAAAGTGCTGTTCTCCCTTGTAAAAGAAAAATCTGAATAAATCTAAAGGTTAAGAATAATACCTTATGTGCATCTAAATTGATTTGGCTCAGTTGAAAGTCACTCTAAAGTGCACTCTCTAGTAGCATATTTCTTGTCTGTCAGTTTATTTTTATTGTTTTGTTGTATAGTTATGACAGTTTTCATCGTGGTACAACTGTCATAGTGTACATATTAGTTTGATGTCTACTGTATTATTCCAACAGGATGTGCCTGAAGATGCTGTTGTTACCATGTGCGGACACGTATTCTGCAATCAATGTGTATCAGATTATTTAACTGGGGAAGATAATACATGTCCTACACCTGGATGCAGAGAACAACTTGGTCCTGAGGCTGTATATTCTAAAGCTACCCTTAAAAAATGTGTATCAGATGATGTAAATGGTGATCCGTCTGGCTTGTCTGAATTTGATGAGAAGTCCATCATGGAGAATGAGTACAGTTCTTCTAAAATAAGAACTGCTATTGAAATTCTTGAGTCATGTTGTAAGACAAAGGATCCCTGTTTAGAATCAGATGTCTTGGTGCAATGCAATGGGGATTCATCAAATTTAGGAGGAGATTCAGAATTGCAATCCAAGGGGCCAATAAAGGCCATTGTCTTCTCTCAGTGGACAGGCATGTTAAACTTGGTTGAGCGTGCTTTGAACCAGTCGGGTTTTCGGTATGAGAGGCTTGATGGTACAATGTCTCTTGCTGCTAGAGACAGAGCTGTCAAAGAGTTCAACACAAATCCTGAGGTTGGCAAATTCTTGTATGCTTGTTGTGCAGTAATCTCTTAAATATTTCAAAATGCCCACTGTTTTCTCTTTTGATACAACAACATACCCAGTGAAATCCCACAAGTGAGGTCTGGGGAGGGTAAAGTGTACGCAGACCTTACCACAACCTTGGGGAGGTAGAGCTGTTTTCTCTTTTGATAAATCAATAATTTCATTAACCATCAGTCCAAGGTGGTGTATGGAAAAAATATACATTATGGATTTAGTTTTCAACCTATCTCCTATCAAATTGTCCCAGTCCTCAATACAAAAGGGAGTCATCTTCTTTGCAACATAAAAAATTAGATGAAGTAAGAATGTGTAATACTCCTAACATCGTGTAATTATTATCGAAGACACTTCTCTTTATTTCCATCCAAACAAGTCAAAAGTCAAAGTGGTCTGGTCCTCCAAGTTGCCTTACTTTACTTGCCAAACATTTGAACCCTTTAACTCAGACAAACTTGTTCTGTGTTCATGGTCCATACTTAGCATTGAAGCAGCAAAGCAATAGACGGTGATCTATTTCCAAACTCCTAGCACTAGCAGCACCAAAATTAACTCACAAAATATTTTTGCTTTCTGAGATCATCTGCCTATCAGATTACATCTGCACTTCACACTAGGTTCTCCTTTTCTTATTTTTTTTATATTTTTTTAAAGCTACTTTCTCTGATGCCTTGGTATTTCAAATACGCTTCCCTCAACTCCCCTACTAGTAACGCCGTCAAAAGGGAGCTAACCTAGAAAGATTTCACCCTTGATTCCTCCATATCATCTTATCTTCATCTCTCCCTACTACATGTTGATAGGTTTTTCTATGAGAAATCTCAACTGTTTGTCCAAAAAATGATCCTCGACCTCTTCCCATTCATATTGATGTATGGCTCTCCTGAAAGTAATATCCTACATGGTTCCTATTTCCCAAGCCCTCCTATAACTAATATCCCTCGTGATCCCCTTCCTAAATGATCAGCCACCAATGCGAAATGTCTTTTTTTTCTAGTGAACTATGGAAACAGCCTCTCTACCTCACAAAGGTAGGGGCAAGGTCTGCGTACACCCTACCCTCCCCAAACCCCACTTGTGGAATTATACTGGATATGTTCTTGTTTTGGTGAGCTATAAGATATTGAGATTTTTCGTACTTGCGTTCAAAACCATAAACTCATTAAGCATGGGCTGTTTTACAACTTTAGAGTGTTCGGTATGGAGAACTTATTGTTACATTTTGCTCAGTGCTGAAGCTCTCCTCCACTGTTGTATGTTGAAAGTTTCTGCTCCACTTTTTTGCCATTCCATATCTGGTTGTCCTTTGGGGGTAAGTGGAAGTACAGGAGGTGGCGTTTCCAAATACGGATACGGCGAGATCATGTTATGAATCTTTGCAATACTACTCGATAATTGTATTACGATATACCTCACTAGGCAGGACATTACCTGTAGTTTTTTCACCCAAATTGTGCATAGGTATGCCATTTTCATGCTTGCATATCATGTAAACATTTAATTTAGTTCAGTCATAAATTCTCTTTATACTTACAAGGAGTACCTTCTTCCTAGCTCAACAAAGATAGTTTACCAAAATTGTTATAGGGCTATAGGATTACTATTTGCTGGTAAGATATAATCTAACCTTGAATATGTTCATAACTAGATAATTTTACTACCATATACCATTCAGGTGTCCACTAGGGGTGAGCTTTGGTTTGGTTTTCCTAAAATTTAGTTCTGATTCTAGTTTTCTTTGGTTTTCAATGTTTGATTCGGTCGGTTATGTCACGACTCAAATTTGGCACCTAGGAAATGACAGGATACCTGACGAGCCACCAGTGAACCCTTTAAGCTAAGACATGCGGGTAATGAAGAATAAAGAATAAATAACTACTAATAGAAGTATAGAACTATAGATAATAAGTGCAGAAGCGTAAATACATGACAACAGAATCTGCCCATAGAACCCAAAATAGACTTAAAGTCATGGAGCTACTAAATTTGAATATTGAGTATGAGACACAACTCAAAATAGAAATGTACTAAGTTTGTTATAATAAAAGAAGTTGCCTCCATGGTCTTATGGTGGCTCACCTCCACTAAGTGAAGACTGGAGTATAACTGGAGCCACTGCTCTGCAATCGGATCACCCTCGTGTTGACCTACGCACATGCAAAAATTGTGAGTCTAAAAGACCCAAGAAGATCATCGATTCGCCTTTCCAGCCTACTCCTAGGGCAAGTCTTTAGAAATTGATGGTAGAGCATAGTAGCATACAACACAATAAATGCAATACAGGTATTGCAATAACATATGAGTATAGCAGCTAAACTTATATCGTGAGTACATATAAAGAAAGTAAACATGACAAGAATATACTTGGCTATGATGGTGTGAGAATTCACCAAAACGCAGACCCATCTACCGGGACAAGGGTATACTAAACCAGCTTACCCCGACTATGTTGCCATGAATGTGCTCACTCAAGCTCAATCCTCTATGGTGCAATGAGTATTCACTCAAGCTCAATCCACTGTCACAGTGACAACGTATGCTAAATAGCTAATAGGTATCTCAAGATGCTGAGGCTCAATTATCACATAACTCTGAGTAACAACACATGCTAAACAACTAAGCAATGTAACAATTAACTCATTGAATCTGTCGGAAGTATCAAATCACGTGCACTTACTCAAAAAAAGTATGAAATCATGTGAAAACATGCAATGGAACCCCTCGACCGATTCTAGATACTTCAAACTAGTCATCCTAGCTCATGGTTGCTCACTCACACAACCTAGATGGTTTAAATGCACACATGCGACACATACGTGTTTTTGAGGAAAAGCAAGAAAACTAGAAGTTAAAGCTTCACTTGCTTGGAATCCGGTAGTCAAACCTTACTCAAAATGCCAAAATCCCCTCAAACAAACTCCGACTGTCTCAATATATTCAAAATCATCAATAACGAGACCTAGTTTGTCTAGAGAAATCGATCTCACAAATTTAGGATGCCTCAGGGTCAAAATCAACTCTTGGTCATCTCAAACCCGCACCTCGGGTCAACTTTCCAAATTGATTCATGGACATATTGCCCATAAGCTATTGTAGCCATTTTAATAATCAAAATCCTAGCTTGATCCTAATTGCTAGGTTAAATCAATGATCTTCTATTTCTAGATTAGGTCTAAAATCCCCAATTTTAGCCTCTTGATTAGCATGATTCCATGGTTGAAATTTAATAAAATCAAAACAAACAGTAGGTTGGTATAAGGAATCATTACCTAGAATCTGGGGTTGAAACTCCTTTTCTTGATCCAAATCCGATAGCTTATCTCCCAAAATCCCAAGTTCAAGAGTTAAAACATTGTTGAAATTTTGAATTCTTTTTTTATAGGATACAGTGCCTTCGTTGCGTTTGCAGGCCCCTAGTTGCATTTGTGAAGCTCATGTTACCTTATGTGATCATGCCAGTGTCAACCGCAATCATGAAGAAGGTTTCACTTGACCTGGCTTGCCTCACATTCGATATGCACCTACAGGGTCAATTTTCGTTTTGTTTGACACTGTACGACAATCATATTTTGCTCTTTCGTTTGACTCATCCTTCTCTTTTACCTCAAGTTTTGGCTCAAACATGGAATATTTTAGCATAGGAAACACACACAACACACTTTAATGGAATCTCTTCCCAACTTTGTATTAACTTGTGCACAAAAAACACATCAATTCAACCTACAAAAATATAAGCAAGGTTGACCAAATCTGCCTTGTGTGAAGCATGCTAACGCTTATATAAATAGTGTCGCTGACCCTTGACCCAAGTCAGCCACATGTGCCACCTATCCCTAATTGCAGTTGGCATCCCCAACAGTTGGGAATACTCAAATGTGTTAAAAAGCATAATACATAAGCACACTTAAACTTAGCCTCAGGTAGCAAGTATGAACTTCAACTTTGAGAGTCCACAAGACACCTCTAAAATTTATGTGGTGCGTCAGTGTGTCGATGAGACACGACGGGGATGAGTTAGAATGTTAAGTTGCCAATGGAGAGCAAGTTGAGGTGTCTAGATGTGCAGTCTCAAAGTTAGAGTGCTTACTTGCCAGCTGAGGCCAAGTTTGAGTGTATGTTTATGTATTATGCCTATTAAAAGTACAAGACAACTTGCTCTGCCACATGGATATAAACGACTAAAAGCCAAGGAAACCGAATAGTCGCTTCCATGTGCGCAACATACTGACATTGCCTTTAATTCTGGTGCCAACTAGTTGTCTGGCAGCGTTACATCTTTGCATTCCTTCAACAATTTTGCAACACAATCTGGGATGTCAACCACACATGCTTGACTTCCAATGAGTGCAGCTACGTAATTTTCCTCACTCGTCTTCAAGCCCTTCTCATAAGCAATAGTAGAGATCATAGTAATCTCCCCACGTCCTTTTCCCTTGTTCCCTTCATGCCGTTTGGGCTAACTAATGCCCTCGCTGCTTTCTACAACTTAATAAAATAATGTTCTTTGTGAGTACTTGGTTGACTTTGTAGTTGTTTATTTAGACGATATAGTTGTCTATAGCCGGTCATTTGACGAACATTTGTCCCATTTGAGGAAGATGCTGGACAAATTTAGAGAGTAGCAACTCGATGTCAAGACGGACAAATGTGAATTTGCAAGCTGAGATGTAAAGTTCCTCGGGCATTTGGTTAGTGAAAACCAAGTGCGCATGATCCCAAAAAAAGGTGCAGCTATAATGGAATGGTTGGCTCTAAGCGGGGTAAAGGAATTAATATCACTTTTAGGTTTGGCAAACTACGGTCGGAAATTCATTGTTCGCTATTCAAAACAAGCCTCTCCAATAGATTTGTTGAGGAAGAACGTGAAGTGGACTTGATGAGATTCATGTGAAAAGGCATTCAATGCTTTGAAGAATGTCATTGCTTCTGAATGAATCCTGTTGCTCCCAGATTTTGATTTGCCTTTCGAAGTACCCTATGCTTCAAATTATGAAGTTGGTCGTGTGCTGATACAAGAGGATCATTAAGTTGCCTTTGAAAGTAGAAAATTGAATGGTGCAGAGCAACGTTATTCTGCTCATGAAAAGGAAATGGTTGCAGTGATTCATTATCTTCAAGTTTGGAGAGGTTATCTACTCGGAACAAAGTTTGTGGTCTGGACAGATAACGTGGCCAATACATACTTCAAGACTTAGTAGAAGTTGAGTTCGAAACAAGCCACATAAGTTTTTGGCTGAATATGAGACTGTGGATACATAAGCTAAAAAGATAAAAAATCAAGTGGCGGATGCTTTAAGTCAAAAAGGGGCATTTACGATTGTTTATTTGCTTACTAGAATTGAATCAAATTTTATTGATACAAGTAAACTATGTGCTGCGAATGATCCATCTTATGTGAAAATGATGGATCAAGTAAGGGAAGGGACAATTCAATGGTATTGGATATCTACTGCATTTTGGGAGGGCGGGATTATGGTCCCTCAAGTGGAGGACTATGTCGTGCTCTTCTTATAGAGACGCAGGATACCACATATGCTGGCCACTTGGGTGTTGAACAGATGCTAACATTGCTATCCCAAAATTAATTTTGGCCTAAAATGAAGGATGACATAGAAACCTATGTAAGAAGTTGTCTTGCGTGTCAACTTGACAAGACTGAGCGAAAAAAGGAAATCTGGTAAGTCTGTTCTTTTTTTTTTTTTTTTTTCCAACTTTCTTCTTCTTCTTCTTCTTAATTTCACTGGCAGCAGCAGCACGCAGCAACCAGCCAACCATTTTCTTCTTCTTCTTCCTCTGTTTCACTCCGGCGAGTTCGACACTGTTTCACTCCGGCGAGTGCGACACTGTTTCACTCTGCCACTGTTTTTTTTCTTCATTTTTTGCTTTGTTTTTTTCTTCAAAGTTGAAACAGCAGATGTCTTCAAGACTTCAACAACACTTTCAATGGCAATTTTATATAACAATATTTTCTTTTATAAGTTATATAATATACTTATTAATATCGTATTTGGTTGATGTCTTCAACAACAATTTCAATGGCGTCTAATTCTACTAGTAGCAAACAAAAGGACATTGGATGGAATTATGGTACGCAAGGACCAACAAGAGATGCGGTGATATGTAATTTTTGTCGACGTACTATGTATGGTGGTATTACTCGGATCAAGCAACATTTGATAGGTGGATATAAAAATGTCAAAATATGTCGAAGTTGTCCGGAAGAAATTAGGAATGAAGTAAAGGCATTTGTCGATAGCAAAGCCGCGATGAATCCAAAGAATCAAAGATATGTGCCATCATATAATATCGTTGTTGATGATGATGATATGGATGAACATGAAGAAATGATGCCACCCTCCAAAACTCAAAGAATGTGTTCAAGTGGTAGTGGTAGTGTGTCATCCTCGGGACGAAATGTGATGAAAGGTCCTATTAATAGGTTTTTTCCACAGATGCCACAACAAAATACATGCTTTGAAAAGGGAGGAGTAGGAGGAGGACGAGGAATTGATGACACAAAAAAAATCTTAAGGGAGCGGGCTGTAAATGCTTTTGCAGTATGGATGTATGATGCTGGCCTCCTTTCAATTGTGTCAATTATGAATCATTTGATAACTTCATAGAGGCGGTAGGACAGCATGGCCCAGGAATGCAACCTCCTACCTATCATGAAGTTAGAGTTACTCAGCTAAAGAAAGAAGTGAAAAAAGTAGATGAGCTAGTAGAGAAACATAAAGTTCAATGGCAAAAGTATGGTTGTTCCATTATGATGGACAAATGGACAGCACGCAATGGAAAGATGATCATTAATATTTTGGTGAATTGTCCGATTGGTAGCATCTTTCTTGGTTCTGTTGATGCTAGCAATGAGTCTACAACTGGCACTAAAATGTACAGCTTGTTTGAGAAGACAATAGAGGACATTGGACGGGAAAATGTTGTTCAAGTTGTCACTGATAATGCCAGTGAGAATGTGAAAGCGGGTGAGCTGATGAAGGCTATGTACCCACACATCTACTGGACTCCATGTGCTGCCCATTGCATCAATTTGATATTTGGGGACATATTCAAGATTAACCCGTATGCTTCAGGTAATACTTAATAGCTCTCCTTTTTTGTAGTTAATATTATAAACTTATTAAGCTAATAATTACTATAATATGTCTTTTACAGTTTTTAAGAACGCCACCAAGGTAGTTTCTTATATAAGTCAAAGGCCGTTGTTGTTGAATTTGATGAGAAAATTCACCAATGAAAAAAATTTGGTGAAACCGGCCAAGACAAGATTCGCGACGGCCTTTTTGACTTTGGAAGCTATGTACAAACAAAGGAAGAACTTGAGATCTTTGATCATCTCTAATGAATGGACTTCCAGTAAATTTGCAAAGGAAGTTTTGGGGAAAGAAGTTGCCGCCATTCTTTATTCTACATACTTTTGGAATGATGTTGACAAAGCTCTTAAAGTTTGTGGTCCTTTGGTCTCATTGCTTCGCTTGGTGGATGGGGAAAAAAGACCCCCAATGGGCTATATGTTTGAAGCAATGGATATGGCGAAGGAATCTATTCAACGGGCTTTTGATGGAGTGGCGAGGCATTATGAGAAAGTCCTTGACATAATTGATGCAAGATGGACGGGCCAACTCAAACGACCTTTGCATTCAGCAGGTTATGTTTTGAATCCCGGATTGTATTTTAAATCCACTATGAGTGAAGAAAAAATTGCTGTAGTGTGGGAGAATTACTTTACTTGTGTTGAGACGATGGTCCTCGATCTTTCCACCCAAGATATACTAGTTGGTGATCTTGCTAAGTACAAGAGTGCAGATGGATTGTTTGGCTCTGGTCAAGCTATTAGAGCCAGAGACACAAGGTCACTGGGTTAGTGAATTGATTTAGTTGTATTTATTATAGCTTTAGTGCTTTACTTAAATTATTGACTTTTTTTTATACCTATTAAGTATTAACCTTTTAAATTTATTTTTCTATAGTTGAGTGGTGGTCGTTATTTGGTAGCGATACTCCGATTTTGCAAAGGTTTGCCATGAGAGTATTGAGTCTAACTTGTAGCGCATCCGGATGTGAGCGAAACTGGAGTGTGTTTGAACATGTGAGAATGGATTTATTATATTCTTTTTCTACCAATATAATTATTTTTAGTATCTAATTAATAATTACTTTCTACAACTTATACACAGATTCATTCCAAGAAGAGGAACAGGCTTGAGCTATCGCGTCTCAATGATCTAGTGTACGTTAAGTACAATAGAACATTGACACGTCGATATAATATTCGCGATACCATTGATCCAATTATCTTGGATAATATTGAGGATGCTAATGAATGGTTACTTGGTTGCCCCGAAGATCAAGAAGATGAACTAGTATACGAGGAAGGTGATCTTAATTGGGGTACTGTTGCTATGGCAGCTGGAGCAGATGATAGTGTCTATGGTCTTAGGAGAAAGTCTTCAAGTTCAACTTCAACGTTAAGACCAAGGTCACTTGATAAGGGAAAAGCTACAAGTTCAAGTCAGACTCGGACTCTAGTTGATGAAGAATCCGAGGAGGAAGAAGATGAGGGGCAATATAATGAAATTCATGTTGGACTTGAAGATTATGAAAATCTTGAAGAAGAATAAATTTTTAGAGTTTCGGTATTGCTTGTTTTATGGATTGTTGAATGTTGACGTCTTGAGTCATTAAAGTTCTAGACTTTTTTAGTATCTACTATCTATAAATTAAGTTTTTGACTTGAAATATTTGCTAATATATTATTGTTATTGAGATTTTGATTATTTATATATGTAATTAAGTATTTTAATATTTTGGTATTAATTGTCGCCGTACTTCCAAAAGGCGATCGCCTCGCCGCGTGGCGAGGCAGAGTCTTGTCGCCTCTTGTCGCCTTTCGCCGTCCAAAACACTGGTTTCAATGGACTTCACCAACAGTTTCCTAAAGTTAATGGTATGGTATCAATTATGGTGGTGGTTGATAGGGTTCTCAAAGTATGGGATTTTCATTGTGGGCCTACCCTTTGTCCTTCTTAACTCTGAAGTAGCTATGGAGTTACTTCATAAGCATGTAGTGAAACATTTCAGTACACCAAATATTGTGAGTTATAAAGATGTGGATTCACCGGCGGGTTTTGGACTGCTTTCTTTAAAATGACGGAGACTGATTTGAAATTCTCACGACAAATCATCCCCAAATTGATGGGCAAACGAAAAGAATTAATCATTTGCCGAAGGGATACTTGAGGCAGTATGTGATGACTTGTCTAAGGAGTTGAGTTGATCTACTAGACAATGCACACTTTTGTTATAACTTGCACAAATCTTTGGCAACGAAAATGAGCCCTTTGACGAAAGTCTTGGGGAGATAGACACACTGTTGGAAATTGCCAAAGCAGAGAACAAGAGAGAACAAGAATTACTGGTATGTGCGTGACAAGCAAGGTTTGCTGGCCGAAGCGTAAGAGAGCTTAAGGAGAACGGATGAAGAAGTATGCTGACAGAAACAAGCGTGCTTTGGAGTTTAATATTGGTGACAAAGTACTACAAAAACTTACTTCACAGATTTGGAAGAAAATTAGCAACGAGGCATTTCATCATGGGTTGCTTTTGAAGTATGACGACCCCTTTGAAGTTGTGAAGAAGGTTGGTGAAGTAGCGTTCCAACTTGATCTATCGAAACGTCTCAAAATTCACCCAACTTTCTGTGTGAGTTCTCCAAAGCAGTTCCATGAAAAGGCTGATGATCCAACAAGGGCAATGTCCAAACAAGCTCCTCCTATGGTGCGCAAGCAATTTGAGGAAACTAGAAAAGATTTTGGACCATCGTATGCTAAGTAAGCGGACAAAATCCTTGGTTCACAGGAAGGGAAACCTGCCTGTGATGTCACTTGGGAGAGGGGTTTCTCTAAGGCAGTTCAAGGATCAAATTTAGGTGTAGCTGGATTCTTACTTTTAAGCATTGACGGCATATTTTTATCACACAGTACCCCCCGACGCGAGCCTCCATTTCAGCCACCTTGCTCCAATACTATGCTTACATCATATCATCTATCTCCCTGTTTTCTTGGATTATGGACCCAAGATACTTAAAACTTCCTCTCTTGGATATGACTAGTGCATCGATCTTAACTTCCACCTCCGCCCCACGGATTACATCACTGTATTTGCACTCTAGGTACTCTGTTTTAGTCTTGCTTTACCTGAAACTTTTATATTCGAGGATGTCTCCAAACTTCTAGCCTATCATTAACTCCATTACGTGTCTCGTCAATTAATACTATGTCATCTGCGAATAACATACACCACGACCTACCAATGTGCCACACACGGGAGCAGTTATGCAATTTCCTCGTCTTCTAGCTGTTTGTAGCCATGTGGCAGAGTTAGTTGTCTTTTATTTTAAATATTCTTAACGGTTGGGGATGTAAACTGCAATTAGGGATAGGTGGCACATGTGAATGTCTTGGGTCAAGGGCCAGCAACACTATTTATAGGCACCGACAGGCTTTACACAAGGTAGATTTGGTCGACTTAGCTTCTCTTTTGTAGGCTGAATTATTGAGTTCTTTGTGCACGTGTTAGTAAAAAGTTGGGATGAGATTCTTGTGAAGTTCCTTGTTTGCGTGTTTCCTATATGCTGAAATGTTTCAAGTGTAGCAACACGTGAGGTAAAAGAGAAGGCTGAGTCATTGTATGTGATTGCTGTGCAGTGTCAAACAAAACAAAAACTGACCTTGTAACACTAGTGCTTCACGTTTGTGACTTGTGCCCTCGTTATCGCGGAGAAGGTATCAGTACAATAAAAACTATTGTTTCAAACAAGGTTCCAATAGTGTCGTAACACCCCCTGAGTCCCTCTAGTCCTAACCTGAGCATGCCAGGAAGTCCAAACACATGATATACGCCTATATGAAGCTTCAAATCATGCAATGGCACACAATTACGCAAAAAGAGAGTGAGAAATATTGAAGAAAAATATTATTGAATTGTGTATCTATATTATTACAATAAGACCCTATTTATAAACTATATTTCAATCCTTTTCCAAGTAGGACACTACATTACAATTTTTTCCTAAGTAGAATTCTATATACTATTCTTGTTCCTACTCCTATTCTAACACTCCCCTTCAAGCTGGTGCATACAAGTCATATGTACCGCGCTTGTTATAGATGTAATTAATACGAGAACCATTAAGGAACTTGGTGAAGATATATCCAACAAAACTAGTAAGGACTGCTCGGGATGTCTGGGCAGCTCGTGAAGGTGCGTGGGAGGTCGATTTACAACGCCGTTGGTTGGGGTTTGGTTGCAGGGAGACACTAGACCTCTGGGTGGTGTTGGTTTTCGCACAACACTGACAGAAAGTGAAACTACGTAAATCAGATCTAAGGGTCACCGGAAAGACGCACGGCACTACGCAAACCAAATTTGAGGAGTCACCGAAAAGATGCACGGAATTATGCAAATCAGATGTGAGGAGTCACCGAAAAGACGCATGATGCTACGCAACTTAGATATGAGAAAGTAGTCCGGAAAGATACACGGTGCTACGCAAATCAAATATAAGATAGTAGTCACCGAAAAGATACACGGTGCTACGCAAATCAGATATGAGAAAGTAGTCACCAGAAAGATACACAGTGCTACAACCGGAAAGAAGCACAGTGACTATTTGCTCTGTCCCAGATGTTTCTCAAATTAGTTCTTCTCAGCATGATTGTTTTTCATGCATATATTATTTGCCCAACTTTTGCTAACATAATCAGTGGCCAGACGGGCTACTATATGAGTGTGGAAGCTTTTTTTTCTTTTTAATTCTCTACCAAGATTGTAGAGGCCCTGATACCATGTGAGAAATATAAGAGAAGAATACTATTGAATTGTGTATCTACATTAATACACTGAGACCCCATTTATAGACAATACATTCCAATCTTTTTTCAAGTAGGATACTACATTACAATTCTTTTTCAAGTAGGATTCTATATACTATTCTTGTTCCTACTCCTATTCTAACAAAGAGGATTTGGATTGTTACAAGTTATCGGTTCAGTTTTTCAGTTTGACTCCATTTCTAACTTCTATATCTAAAAATTCAGTTTAATAACATTAACAGACAGAAGTGTGGAGAAAAGCTATGTTGCTCGGACTCTTCAAAAATGTCAACGGGTGCATGTCGGATATTCCAAAGTAGTGCATTTTTGGAGAATCCAACACGGTGCGGCAACATTTTTGGAGAGTCCGAGCAACACAGGAGAAAAGATCAGTTGTCTTTGGTGGTGATAGTGCTATTAAAGAAGGAGATCTTGACAAGCGCACTGGATACTGAGGCTGCCTTTGTGCATTTTGCAACTATACAAAGCGTAAGATAGACTAGCATACATCTTCACTGAGGTGAAGAGTAGGCTCAAAGAGTGGAGGACATCAGCTTGCAAGTGAACCACAGTCCACAGCAGCACAAAAACTGGAGGCTTGAATGAGCATAGGATGAAGGTAGTCGGTGACGATGAGGGCGATGGATGGTGGCATGTGGCAGCCAGCAGCAGTGAGCAGTGATGCAAGGCAACACAGCTGTGAGCAATTCAGCAACGGTGGAAAGCTGGAATTGGTGAACTGAAGAAGTCCTACCGGCCTTGGGTGTTGAACCTTTTTCGGTGGAAAGGTTTGGGCTTCAAATATTGGGGCAATTTGCAATTGGGCAATAACATAACTACCTAAAGGGGCTCAGAACTGAATTTTAGAACTTCGATTTTTTAGTTTACCAAATTCTCAAATACCGAATCATTGAAACCGACAACCGAAGTTAGAAAAAAAGATAATAGTGAACGGACTGAGTAAACCAAAAAACCAAAAATGATATTTTTGGTTCAATCATTTTTTCGGTTGTATGCCCACCCATAAATTGTCCGTACATATGTTCTTTCTTCAGGAAATTATGTTTATATTTTTTTTCCTGCTATAGCCTTGTCATGCATGCAATTCACTCTAAGAGTTCAAATGAACTTTTCGTATAACCACTCTTTATACTGACAAGGAGAACCTTTTTCTAGCACCATGCTCACTAAATTTATTTTGGTAATTACTGTCTGGCTTCGTGAAACACTTAACCGAGTGAGGTGGACTAAAAACTTTATTTCGTTATTCCTTTAGCACTATATTGGTACCAGTCTGTAAGGTAGGGCTTTGTCTTGAAGTTTTTAATTGCATACCATGGATCTTCCCATCTAACCGTTTCTTTCTCTTGGACCTTATTGTGTTTTCGAATTCAAGAATATGTTCTTTTGCAGGTGACTGTCATGTTGATGTCACTAAAAGCTGGAAATCTTGGCCTAAATATGGTGGCAGCTTCTCATGTAATTCTTCTGGACCTTTGGTGGAATCCAACCACTGAAGATCAGGCTATTGATCGAGCTCACAGAATAGGACAAACTCGTTCAGTCACCGTGTCTCGTTTAACTGTCAAAGACACAGTTGAAGATCGAATTATAGCTCTCCAGGTTTACCTCTCACTTCATACCCTGTCAGTGTATCTGTTGAACCCCACTTTTTTTTTTGTTATTTAGTTGAACCGCACATTCAAGAATTGCACAAGTTTGTCTGATTCCGTTCTCCTACCTTCCCAAATCCCGTCCTTTTTTTCCTGTGTTATTATTGTCCTTGTATTTCCCACCTACCATCGTCTCTTGTTTTCTTATGTAATTTGATTTTTCTTCCTATCTTAGAAACCAACACTTCCAGGGACTGTTGAAACACAGAATGGTGACTGATGATTTAGATTATTTGGAAGACTCTGGCTCTAAGCCCCTCTTATGCAGTTCACATGCACTCACTTATCTTGCATGGTATTCATCGTCGTTTGATCTTTTAGACTTATAATTTCAGGAGGACAAGAGGAATATGGTTGCATCTGCTTTTGGTGAAGATCAAAGTGGAGGGACAGCTAGTCGACTAACTGTAGAAGATCTTAGATATCTGTTTAATCTCTAATACAGGGCTCTTATATCTACGTTTGGCCTGTTATGGCCAGTTAGCAGAATGTTCATATGTAGGAGGAATAGATTAACACCTGGGATATATTTTGGATGCAACTCAAGTCATTAGAATTGCTTGTTATGGCTCAACATAGTGAGATCGATGGGTAAGATATTTATTTCTACTGCTCATCCTTACCAATTTTGTCGTCTTATAAAGGCAGGCATCAGACTTCCTATCGTCATACCTTGCTTGTTTTTGGCTTTGTATATATACACTGTATTATTATGTATGTGAATTATCTTATTTTTCATCACAAAACGTCAGGCAGGAGGGAAGGGAGCTACTGACTGCTTTTTTCAATTTTACCCTTGCTATAATAAATGTTCTGGAAAGAAGTTAAAAGACTGGGAGATCAAATAATAAATAAGGGCAATTTAGTCAAATAACTTTTATTATTAAAACTTTTTTAAAAAGTGTGTTTAAAAGTTTAAAGTGACAAGTAAATAGAACCAGATAGTAGTTACTTTACCATGGTATGAAGGGAAATATTTTTTTAGAGAACATTTTCATAATAAACTGTCTCATTATACGCTGGATAAATTTGGTTAATTAATGTGTAATCGATAATCTCATTTCTTTCGATGGAGACGGGGGTCTATTTCTACATCTAGAATTCGACTTCCAACACTAAAATTTGGAAACTATTTAGAATAGAATATTGAGAAAGAACATCTTGATGTAAGCATGTTTGTTTCGTCGTTACTGGCTCTCATATTCTCATGATTTGAGCGTTGCACTCCTAAATTCTCTCATTTGGGTGCATATTACTGTGTTTCTCTATAACAGTATGTATCCATGTGTTTGAAAGAGAGAAGTAATCTTACAAATTTGAAAAAATGAAGATGGTAAGTGTTGGAGAAGGACCAGGAGTGTGTTTTTCTGGGTCATGTCTAATTATTACCAGTAGGAACTTTCAATTAATTCTACTCCACGGAGTGCATGGGAAATGGTAAAAAATAAAAAATAAATAAAAATAGAGAAATAAATAAAAATAGAGAGTTATAGGGACGGTACAGTCTCGAGGGGGTGGGGTGGGGTGGGGTGGGGGGGAAGGGTATTTTTTTTTTTTTTTGGTGAAAAAGGTGTTGCCAAGCAAATGCTTTGTCCTAATGTTTGAAGTCCACAATTCTAGGGATTCTTTTTCAAGTGGAAATTACGTCTTGAATTGTTAGTCTTGAAATTTTATCTCTTAATAATTTTTTTAAAAAATGACCTTAATTTGAAAAAAAACTTTGGGAAGAATTTATGTAGCCCATCAGGTATAAGTTATAACATTTGCCTATAAGACAAAACTTATGGTCAATTGAACAGGTTCACTCTTTTGAAATAACTTGAACATATGCCGTAGGGGTAAAGTTAGAACTTATGTCTGATGGATAACATACTTAAGTTCTAACTTTTGCCGATAAGGTATAGGACTTCTAGTCAATTGAGCAGGTTCACTGTCTTAAAATATTTTAAACTTCTACCTTACAGGAAAAGTTGGAATTTTCTAAAGCGGATGCTATTTTTTAAAACAAAAGACCATCCCTTATGGAGGTCATTTTTGTAGAGTTTTTTATTAATAATTTAAATACCTAACTTTATTAACAAATTTTAAAGGTTATTTGATATATTCGTCAAATTAATACTGTGGGTACAAGTAGAAGTAGAGATATGTCGAAAAAGTATTGGAGACAGATGATTAGACATCACATGGCACAACTTCAGCTTATACTAAGAACATGACCTTAAATAGGAGTGTGTGGAGATCACGATTTAAGGTGAAAGGTTAGTAGGTAGTGGATTGATATTTGTCGTAGTATTAGCCGTGTATTGCTTTTGATTTCTATCACCATAGGTTATTTATTACGTCTCGATTTATCAAAACTAGTCCTTCTTAGAGTCATTTCTGAATTTCGCCCAACACTGAGGGTATTCTACCAAAATAATACACACTATATTAAATAGGAGAACTTTAAAGACCGAGTTATATAACCTTTTAATTCTAAAACTAGGTGATCCATGCTTCCATTTATTAGATCAAATGATAGTACTATATTATACTCCCTCCGTTCCATTTTATGTGGATTTTTTCCTTTATAGTCTGTTCCAAAAAAATGTCACCTCACAATAATTAGTACTAGCAATTTAACTTTAAAATTTTCTTTTTACTTTTATGAAATGACTAGTTTAGTGTACGTACTTTGCACATGAATCTCACGTCAATCAATAAAATTATATGTGAATGAACAAAATTATTAAAAGTAGCAATTTCCCTTAAAATAAATGGTATAGTTTGCACTGATTTATTTATCATCACTGTAAATCATAAATATGTTGAAATCAATAAATAATTCTTCGAAATTATGATTAGGAAATAATTTTCACTTTCATATATAATAATTAATCACATGGAGGAAACTTCTGACTTTTTCGTGCTTTGTGTATTATTTCCTGCATGCCCTCCCTCCCCATGTATATGCATTCTTTTTAATTCTCAATTACATGTTTGATTGCAATTGGAAGTGCTAAAGTAGTAACTTTTTTGTGGAAACAAAGCTACAAGCTCTTCTTTGTATTTGTGTACTAAAAGGACATAGTTGTGAATTTCTAGTAGAAAACAGCTTGAGTTATTGACATTTATTCAATCCTAAACATGGGGTGAAATTCAAAAATATAGTGTGAAATCTATATTTAAAAGGTAAAAGAATCAATCAATATTTTACAAAGAGGCTGCTTTTATAAAAGTATTCAAAATTAATTAAAAAATATAACAATTATTCTTCCGTCCTATCTAAGTGTATTCTAACCACTAACTTTAGTAACAATATGTTAAAGGAATTTTACTGGGTATACACTGCAGTAAATGTATTTTATAGTCGATATAAAATTTTAAATATTAAGGAAATAAAGTTAAGTTATCTAGCTTATTGGTAAATATTATGGTCCTAATTGAGTAGCACGCAATTCAAATAAGAAAAAATTTATTAATCAAATTTTTGGTTGTTAAAACCATATCTTAGCATACAAAGATGCAAAAGATTCGATATTTGAAGTGTTGCCTTCTAAATATTCCAAAAATATTTATTGAGCAAGATGGAAGAGAATAAAATTATCTAAATATGTTTTCTTAAAATAAACAACTCTAATGGTACTCTGCAATTAAAATAACGAAAACATTCAACCATAATTCTGACAACCTTTTTCTCTTAGTCATTTAATCATAAAATTATCAAAAACAATATTTACAAAATAAAAAGCTTGATTAAAAAAAATTAAAAAAATAATTTGGCCAAAATTCTATGACAAACCTCAACACAAATATTGCGCCAACATTGTAATAAAAGAAGATATTGCGTCAACAGAGATTGTGCTTCAATTCATATAAGATCCAACAGCAAAAAACAGTTTATTATAATCAGTTAATCACTCTTTATGCATTGAAATTAACTGACATCAGTTGAAGCTTTCTGTTTTGTTATTCTTTACTAAGAAAAAAAGAGACTTTACCTCTACAGATTGGGCAATAAATTAATAATATAAAGTGAACTTGGTTCATCTCTTTTGAATTTCAAAAAGAAGCATAAGGATATTAGTTGAGTTTGGTTGACAAGAAGTGAATGGAAAATGGAGGTAAAAACATGGAAGGAAAATGAAGAGTAAGTCTTCACTTTAAGGAAGTGAAGTTCTCCCACATCTGTGGGAGAAAGAGACTTTCTTGTGTATATATTGGAATATACTCTTTCATTGGATAGTGAGGCAAGAACAAGACAAGCCTTGCGCTGTCGTCGTCGCTCGCTCGGCTCAGATTTGGATTCGGCAAATCGATCGAGAGACTATCTTTTTGGACAAAAGTTTATTTGAAACTTGAGAATTATTGATAGTTTAATCCAAAAAAATCCGATAGGAAATCATTTCTCCATATGCGGACGCACATGAACGGATGCGGACGCATGTCACAACGCACCTCGAAGGGACGCGACCCTTCGAGGCAACAGACACACTGTTTCGACGCGGAAAAGACGACCTGCGGGCGCAGGTCGTCACCTGCGGACGCAGGTGAAGCTACGCAGATGGACAAAACTTTCTGTTCTGGTAAATTAGGCGACCTGCGGACTCAGGTCATCCATCTGCGGCCGCAGGTCATGACACCTCTTCAGAAAGTTGTGTCTTTTCTTCAACCATTGCTTCTCTTCTGAAGCACCACCTCTTAGGCTATAAATATTTATGTTTTCCTCAGATGAAGGATAGACTTAAATTATTATTTTTCACAAGTTAAAAGATTTCTTCTTTACAAAAGAAATCAAAGTAAGTGTGTGTCGCGCCCCATTTTTCTCGCAAAAAGCGGAATTCGAAGTGACAACTCTTTTTTGGGATTAATTAAGAGTGAAGAGTCGCCACCTAACGAATTAAGGTGCGTTAGGGCACCATTCTAGACTAATTACGAACTTATTTTTATTATCTACGTCACCAGAAATTTGGGTAAGGGTTCAGGTTACCTCGAAAGGAAGGTGTTAGGCACCTTTCGAGGTCCACAAATGTGGGTCCCGGCCGAACTCATATATTACGTGGGGAATTCTATGTGATAAGCAAAGGTCAATTCATTTTATTAACTTAATACTAACTAAGTGTTTAAATAGGAAAAATATCATAAACAAAATTAAACATACAACTTAGTTATTATCTAATTAATAATTAACTACGTGATAAAGTAGTAAAACATACATAAATAAATAAAAGAATTAGAGAAGCGAGAAGATAAAAAGACACAAATTATAATAAAAAATTCATTAAGTTATACCTAAACTATCCCAAACAAGCATGCAAAATAAATGAAATTCGATTGAATCTAGACAAAGGTTAATTTTATATTATTCGGATCAGCGCCCGATTTATTAACGGAAGACAATGACGCATATCGCATTGTCGAATACTGCTCGGGGCAACTTTCATCATTTTCGAATGTCCTACCCACCCCACCTAATTTGGTTATTAATCTTAAATGCGTTCTAAAGAAAACGATAAAATTAACGTTTCCTAAAATGCCTACCCGTCCCAACTTAATGTCCAAGAGGCATTGGACTTAATGTCCAAGAGGCATTGGACTTACTATTTGGGATTTGGTTCTAGACAAGAAGAAGCCTAGGCGGCCTAATTAGACTCGGGACTCGCGTCACACAAAACACATAAGACTTGAACAAATAGCACGTAATGGTCCAAACAAACCTCTTGATTAATTAAAGTAATTAGGCGATTAGTATGCTCAAAAGACAATTATTCATTTTACGTGATTAAGACCTATAGGCATGATTTCAGGATGCCGAAGACTAGATTAAGTGCTAGATATTAATTTAAATATGCCAAAAATTGGCTTACATATGCAAGAAATTGATTTAAATATGCGGGAAAGTTATTAAATGTGTAGAAAATTTCATTGAATATGCAGGAATTTAGTTTAATTGTGCAGGGATTCATTTAAATGTGCAGAAAATTACTCAAGAATGCTGAAAAAAAATGCTGAAATTGATTTAAAAGTGCTGAAATTTAATTTAAAGTGCTGAAAATTAATTTTTAACATGCTGAAATTAATAAAAAAAATATTGGAGAGTAGATTTAATTACTGAACATTAATTTAAGATGCTAAAAATAGTTTTAACATGCTGGAATTAATTAACAATTGCTAAAAATAGTCTTTAATATGCTGAAAATTAATTAACAATTGCTGAAAAATTAGTCTTTAATATGCTGGAAAATAGTTTTTAATACTCTGAAAATTGTTTAAAAGTGCTAAAAAATTAATTAAACAGTTGCTGAAAAATGATTTAATTTTGCAGAAAACTAATTAAAAATACTGGAAATTTAAAAGTGCTGGAAAATTGATTGAAATTGCTAAAAAAAATAAATTTAAATTCTGAAAATTAACTTAAAGGGCTGAAAATTAGTTAAAAGTGCTGAAAATTAAATTTTTATATACCAAAAATTAATAAAACATGCTGGAAGATAAATAAAATACTGAAAAAGTAATTATAATACACCGAAAATTAATTAAGCATTCTAAAAGTCAAATAAACACGCTATAAACTAAATTCACATACTCGAAATTAATGCTAACATGCTAAGAGTTAAATTGATAATCCTAAAACATAATTTCTAGATGATAAAATAATTTAATTAATAATCCTAGATCGTTTGCCTAAGTGATAAGATAAGTTAACTTGGAATTCGTTCAATAACCCTATAGGCATGACATCTAGGTGATAAAATAATTAATTAACACATCAAAAAATTAATTAACAATCCTAAAATGTGTTGCCTAAGTGATAAGAATCCATGCCAGTCACATAATCCCCACCCACGACAACAATCCCGAAATTTTATTATATAGGAGTGTTTATACTATAATATTATAGACCCAAAAATAATAATCAAACTAAAAAAAAGATAAAAATACATAGAACTAAATCTTCCAGTCCCCTTCCCATAGGCGAACTCTTCGAATCATGATGTGTCTGTCTACAACCTGTTGAGAGCAAAACAAAATACCCCAACCACTAACATCCGAAAATGGCCTTGGACAACCCATAACCGACCCTTGACGCTGTCGAGATCCTAAGGACCTCGTGGGTTCCGGGCAGGCTCACGTCAAAGGGGTTATGAGATGCACCAAGATCATTTCAGATAATCCCAAAGAGAATGCAAAACAGGTTCCAGTTCATAACTATTAATAAGACAAGTAGTGAGGGCATATGTAAACAAACAAACGTCGGACATAATCACATAAGTCAGACAACATGCGTCTACGTCATTACTTATACTAATATAGAAAACTCATCCATACCGAACTACCACATAGGAAAAATAAAAGAAGCATTTCGAAAGAGAACTAACCAGTTTTGAAGCGAGAATAATAAAAGATAAACAAGAATTAGCGCTTTTCAAAGTAAGGGACCAGTGAAAATTAGCAGCCAAGACTGTTTTCTCAAAAACCAAAGGCAGAAAAATTTTAAAGTCGAGAGAGTGATACTGTTTTCCCCCTTTTTTTTTTTTTTAAATGAAAGAAAAAAATTGTTTATATAGCCGGAGGGCTGTAGTAAAAAAAGGGAAGAGAATATTCCATTAAAATCAAAAGATACTTTCCTTAAAAATAATCAACCGAATCAAATATGTTCAACCAATAATAGAAAATTCACTGTCTAAACTAAATAAGAGGAGGAGATCAATTAATATGCAGAGTTTACCATAAATAGACGAGTAAGAAAGTTGTGCCAATTAGTTACGGGAGGTAAACAAGGAGAACAATTAGCAGCCAGAAATCAATCAAGGATTCAAAGAAATTTTACCATAAAGAAAAAAATACTAAGCTCTCACATACTAAAGAAAGAGAAAAAACAATACGATACGCGAATTTGCCAAGGATCACATATTTTCAAACCAAGATACACACAAAAAATCAAACCATTTACCATGAACTTTCCTAAAATCAAGTAATAAAATCAATTCGGTGCGGAAAATCAAAACTTGCCAAAGCTAATCAAGTACCAGGATTCTCACATACTTTTGAATAAAAAATGATACCACTACAAAAATTGAACTACGAAAGATGTTTCCTTGTATAGTAATTGATTAGTCAAGGCCAAATTATATTCTACAAATGATTCACAATGGAGGCTGGTTAGAAAAACGAACTTGACATAGAGTGTTTGAGAATTGAACAGAGTATGTATCAATTTCAAATTCCAGAATCAACCAAGTAAAAAATTAATGAATCTAAATACACGAATAATTAATTAACACCAAATCTCATACTCGGACGAATTCTTAAGAAAAAATTAGAACTTTGATGCTTCAACATGAATGGAAACTAGATGGGTGTCTCTAAAATCTTCGATATGCAAAGTCGTGGGCATCCCGTACATGGTGCCTACTCTATCGGGGCTTTTCGAACTTTTAAAAAAAAAGAGAGACAAGGAGGGGGGGGGTCGAGTTTGTTTCACCGGTGGATCAGTGAGTATAGTGGTTCACCGGTGGGAGGCACCGGTAGTGAAGAGAGGGATCGAGAGAGTAGAGAGAAGTCTGGGGGAGAGAAATTAAAGGGGGAGGCGGCTTAGAGGAGAAAAGGGGGAGGGGTGTTGGTTTGGTTCGTGAAGAAGAAGAGTGGGTGGCGGTGAGATGGGATTCGCCGGGTCGGGGAAGTTGAGGGAGACGGCTGGTCTGCCATTCACCGGTGGTGCGGCGGTGGGGTTTTAGTGAGAGAGAAGAGAGTATAGGGTAGAGAGAGAGAGGGGGGGTGGGGCTGTTGTGAAAAGATTAGGGTTTGGGGGGTTGGTTTTTATTAAAAAGGGAAATAAAGAGGGTTTTAATCTCAGCCGTTTGATCACAGGAGATCAACGATTGTGATTAAAAGTTAATCAGAATGGGTCGGATCATGGGTTATAATTGGGTCAGAAATTAGGTTTTGTTGAAATTGACTTGGAGATTTCAATTTGGGGTCAAATTAAAATCAATTTAGGCTAATATTGACACGAAATTGGGTACAAAATGGCTAAAAGTTAAATAAATTAGGGAAATTGAATTAGACTGCTATTTAATAAATTAATCAATGTCGTAAAATCATTATGAATAAATTTCGTAAGTAAAAAATAATGACATGTAATATATTATTTTAAAATTGGCGATAAATAATAATTTGAAATAAATTATGTGCTTGTAAATTATGAATACGAATTTTAATAATAACACTATAATAATAATAATAATAATGATAAATATTAATAGTAATAGACCATGTGCTTGTAAATTACGAGTATGCGTATTTGCGGAACTACGTTAATAAATATTAACAAAAAAAATTACGTAAAAATATTATATATATATAAAAATAAATTACATACTTCAAAATTATGAATGCAAGACGTCAAGTTTTGTTTGATACTAAAATATGAAATATTAATACCCAAAACTAATAATTTATAAAATAGCAGCCTAAAAGAAGTACCGGAAGGTCAAAAATTGGGTGTCAACAGTGTGATTTACTCCATTAGTTGAGTTCGAAGAAATTCAGCAAATTCCATTGCCGGTTTTGCTGAATAGTATTCTATTCTATCCTGGGAGGAATTAATCCAAACCCTGGGCAATTGTGAGGGGATTATATTCTTTAAGGAAACACAGTTTAATTGTGGGCTTAGAACTATCATTTTCATTAATTTTCTGGTTTTTACGTGTGAAGGAGACAACAAGCTTAAAGAATATAATTTGTATTTTGTTTACATTTTTCTGCTTCATCTCTATTTCTGTTTGTGGTTGAAGATTAAAGTTCGGTTCGAAGAACATAAAAACTTCATCGAGTTAATAAAGTTATTTCTATCGATTTGAAGAACATAAAAACTTCACCGACTGAATAAAACCACATTGATTGTTAACCAGTTGTTGAATTTTGTTCGTGTGTGATCAAACAGAAATGGAAGAATCAACTAATGGTATGATAACTTCTGCATCAGTGGCAACGAATGCTAGTTCGTCAAGCCGTGTTACTTCCGCTATGTCTGCAGCAGAAAAACTCAGAAAGTTTTTCGAAAGTAATTTCAAAAGATGGCAACAGAAGATGCTATTCTAGCTGACCACACTAAGCTTGCAAAAGTTTATTGCGGAGAACATTCCAACTCTACCGGATGAGACTCAGGAGAAAGAACGATTTATGGTGACCGAGGCATGGAATCACTCTTATTTTCTGTGCAAGAACTATATCCTAAATTGATTGAAAGACAGTCTATACAGTGTTTATTGCATTTGCAAAACTTCAAAGGAACTTTGGGATGCTTTAGACAAAAAATATAAGACAGAAGATGCCGGACTGAAAAAGTTTGTAGCAGCCAAGTTTCTTGAATTCAATATGGTTGACAACAAATTTGTCATGAATCAAGTCCAAAAATTGCAAGTGATCATACATGATTTACTTGCGGAAGGAATGGTCATCAACGAAGCTTTTCAAGTAGCAGCTTTCATTGAAAATTTACCTCCTTTGTGGAGGGACTTTAAGAACTATTTGAAACATAAGCGAAAGGAAATGACTTTAGAGGATTTGATTGTTCGTTTGCGAATGGAAGAAGACAACAAAAATGCAGAAAAGAGAGAAAATGCAAAGTCTTCAATCGCAGGAGCAAACAATATTGAAACTCCTCAAAAGAAGAAAAAGAGAAAGAAGTCGGATGATGAGAAGGAAGTACCCAAGAAGAAAAAGTTCAAAGAAAATTGCTACAACTGTGGCAAAGTTGGTCATATGGCTTCTGTTTGTCAAGCTCCAAAGAAAGAGAAAGCAAACTTGAATGAAGAAGTAGACAACCTTTGTACAATGCTCTCTGAATGCAACTTGGTGGGAAATCCAAATGAATGGTGGTTTGACTCAGGTGCAACCCGCCATGTGTGTTCCAACAAATAATTGTTTTCATCTTATACTTCTTCTGAAAAAGGAGAGACCATTTGTATGGCAAATTCAACAACCGCAAAGATAGAAGGAACGGGCAAGGTTGGCTTGAAGATGAATTCGGGCAAGATAGTGACCCTCAATAATGTCCTTCATGTTCTCGAAATGCGGAAGAATTTGGTCTCAACATCACTTCTAGTCAAAAATGGTTTTAAGTGTGTGTTTGTATTTGATAAGGTTGTAATCAATAAGAATGACATGTATGTAGGAAAAGGTTACCTCACCGAGGGCCTCTTCAAACTAAATGTAATCTCTATTGATATGAATAAGATTTCTGCTTCTTCTTACTTGCTTGAGTCAAATCATTTATGACATGCACATTTAGGATATATAAATTATAAAACCATGCGGAAAATGATTAACTTAGAATTATTACCTAAGTTTGAAAGTGACAATGTGAAATGTTAAGTATGTGTGGAATCAAAGTATGCAAAACATCCTTAGAAGTCTATTGAAAGGAATTCAAATCCTTTAGACCTAATCCATACAGACATTTGTGATATGAAGTCTATACCATCTCGTGGTGGAAAAAGATACTTCATAACTTTCATTGATGATAGCACTCGATATTGCTATGTGTATCTGCTTAATAGCAAAGATGAGGCAATTGATGCTATCAAGCAATACAAAAATGAAGTTGAAACACAACTTAACAAGAAAATCAAAATGATTAGAAGTGATAGGGGTGGTGAATATGAATCTCCTTTTGAAGAAATTTGTTTGGAATATGGAATTATTCATCAAACGACTGCCCCATACACTCCACAATCCATTGAGGTTGCGAAAAAAAGAATAGAACATTAAAGGAGATGATGAATGCTTTGTTGATAAGTTCTGGTTTACCACAGAACTTGTGGGGGAAAGCTGTTCTAACAGCTAGTCGGATACTCAATCGTATACCCCATAGCAAAACAAAGTCCATTCCATATGAACAATGGAAAGGAAAGAAACCCAGCTTGAAATATTTCAAAGTGTGGGGGTGTTTGGCTAAAGTGCAAGTTCCTAAACCCAAAAGGGTTAAGATAGGACCAAAAGCAATTGATTGTGTTTTCATTGGTTATGCAACCAATAGCAAAGCATATCGATTTCTGTTTCATAAATCAGAAAACCCCGACATTTATGTGAATACGGTAATTGAATCAGATAATGCTGAATTTTTTGAAAACATTATCCGTATAAAAATAATGTGAGTCATCTAGTGAAAAATCTAAACGACCTCGGGAAGTGTCAAAGGGAAGTACACCTAATGAGGAAAGTCCAAGATGTAGCAAACGTCAAAAGACTTCAACTTCCTTTGGTCCTAATTTCTTGACATTTTTAGTTGAGAATGAGCCTCAAACGTTCAAGGAAACAATGTCTTCTTCAGAAGCACAATATTGGAAAGAGGCAATCAATAGTGAAATAGAATCCATATTGAACAATCATACATGGGAATTGGTTGATCTTCCTCCAGGAAATAAACTATTGGGTTCTAAATGGATCTTCAAAAAGAAAATGAAAGATGATGGCACTATTGATAAATATAAGGCAAGACTAATTGTCAAAGGTTTCAGACAACGAGAAGGTCTTGATTATTTCGACACATACTCGCCGGTAACAAGAATCACATCTATTCGAATGTTGATAGCGTTAGCCGCCGTGTATGGTCTTCAAATTCATCAAATGGATGTGAAGACAACCTTCTTAAATGGAGAATTGGAAGAAGAAATATACATGGAACAACCTGAAGGGTTTGTAAGTCTAGAAAAAGAAAAGAAGGTGTGTCGACTTGTTAAGTCGCTTTATGGACTGAAACAAGCGCCCAAGCAATGACATGCAAAATTTGATCGAACCATGTTGTCAAATGGATTTAAGATCAATGAATGTGATAAGTTTGGTTACATCAAGAACATTCCAAATCACATTGTCATTGTTTGTCTGTATGTGGATGATATGTTGATAATGAGTAAGGACATTTCCGACATAAATGCTACTAAGCATATGTTTGCTAGCAAGTTTGATATGAAAGACTTAGGAGTTGCAGATTTGATCTTAGGAATTAAAATTCTACGGACTCCTCAAGGTCTAGATTTGTATCAAACTCATTACATCAACATGGTACTTGAAAAATACAAGTATTTAGACTTCAAAATTGCCAAAACACCAATTGATGTGAATCTTGGTCTCACAAAGAACCAAAGTCAAAGCAAGTCATAATTGGACTATGCAAGAGTGTTGGGAAGTTTGATGTATATCATGAATTGTACGCGACCAGATATAGCATGTGCTATTAGCAAATTAAGTTTGTACACAAGTAATCCTGATCAAACTCATTGGATGGCAATGAAGAGAGTTTTGGGGTATCTAAAACATACTCAAGACTATTCTTTGCATTACAACAAATATACAACAGTAATTGAAGGATATAGTGATGCAAATTGGATCACCGAGTTAAATGAAGTGAAATCCATAAGTGGATATGTGTTTACTCTTGGTGGAGGTGCAATCTCTTGGAAATCATCCAAACAGACGTGTATTGCTCGCTCTACAATGGAATCTGAGTTTATTGCCTTAGACAAGGCCGGTGAAGAAGCAGAATGACTACAAAACTTTTTAGAAGATATTTCTTTGTGGCCAAAACCAGTGGCTCCTATATGCATACATTGTGATAGTCAAGCGGCAATAGGAAGAGCTGGAAATGTTATGTATAACAAAATGTCTCGTCACATACGATGAAGGCATAGTACCATTAGACAATTACTCTCTAGTGGAATTATCATAGTTGACTATGTGAAGTTAAAGGATAATGTGTCGGATCCACTTACAAAAGGCCTAACTAGAGAGGTAGTTGATAAATCATCGAAGGGAATGGGTTTATGGCCTAGAACAAGTCATTGTAATGGTAACTCTACCTAGTTAAATGGAGATCCCATGTTCTAGGTTCAAGGAGATCAAATAAAGTTACGAATGATGGTTCAACATTGTCACTAAAAGTATATTCATTTCCATGATATGACAATGTTCAAGAAACAAGGATAAAGCTTAAGGTTTGAAGCTTTTTAATGGTTTCTAAGTTTGGTAGGAATGACCAAATAGTTTGTCTATAGGATAAAACAGTTAGGAGTCACCTATGTGAGTGTGAAGTGGAAGCCGCTTCAAGGAGAATAAGAACAAGGCCAGTTCTCTACGCACTCATGAAACCAGGATGTGTTCATGGCTGAAATGAACAAAACAATGAGAACCAAGAATGGTTAAGGGTTGATTGTGTGACATATGTTGTCTAGGTATACGTAAAAGCTGACGGTTCAAAGATATCAAATCTACCGATTGACCAAGGATACCCGACATATGTTCACTATGGAAAGTTCAAAGGGAAACATACTTACCCAGATGCGATTAATCCTTATTTGTAGATCACACAAGTTTTTATATATAAAATAGCCATTCCCCATTCATGTGGGGGATTGTTGAGTTTGGTTGATAAGAAGTGAATGGAAAATGGAGGTAAAAACATGAAAGGAAAATGAAGAGTAAGTCTTCACTTTAAGGAAGTGTAGTTCTTCCACATTGGCGAGAGAAAGAGACTTTCTTGTTTATATATTGGAATACACTTATTCATGTGGATAGTGAGGCAAGAACAAGACAAGCCTCGCGCCGTCGTCGTTGTCACTCGCTCGGCTCGGCTCAGCTTCAGCTTCGGCTTTGGATTTGGATTTGGCAAATGATCGATCGAGAGACTATCTTTTTGGACAAAAGTTTATTTGAAACTTGAGAATTATTGATAGTTTAATCCAAAAATCCGATAGGAAATTATTTCTCCATATGCGGATGCATATGAATGGATGTGGACGCATGTCACAACGCACCTCGAAGGGACGTGACCCTTCTAGTTAAGGGACACACTATTTCAATGCAGAAAAGACGACCTACGAACGCAGGTGAAGCTACGTAGATGGACAGAACTTTCTATTCTTGCAAATTACGTGACCTACGGACGCAGGTCATGACACCGCTTAAGAAAGTTGTGTCTTTTCTTCAACCATTGCTTCTCTTCTGAAGCACCACCTCTTAGGCTATAAATATTTATGTTTTCCTCAGATGAAGGACAAACGAAAATTATTATTTTTCACAAGTTAAAAGCTTTCTTCTTTACAAAAGAAATCAAAGTAAGTGTGATTTACTCCATTGGTTGAGTTCGAAGAAGTTCAACAAATTCCATTGCCAGTTTTGCTGAATAGTGTTCTATTCTATCCTGGGAGGAATTAATCCAAACCTTGAGTAATTGTGAGGGGATTATATTCTTTAAAGAAACACAGTTTAACTGTGGGCTTAGAACTATCATTTTCATCAATTTTTTGATTTTTACGGGTGAAGATGACAACAAATATATAGATAGGTAGATACTGGGCAACACAAGAATACAATGAGAATTTTTTTTATCTCATACCACTTCATTCACATCTGTTGTCAATCCTATAGTAATATAAATTGTTATTACTGACCCGAGAAAGAAACATCAACATCAAATTATAATAGAGATTGCTTAACGTACCTAGTGCCTGCCTTTTCTGGAATGAAATTGTGCTATATGCATATGCGTGGACAAATTTCATGTTGTCGAGCTCATGTTCTTCATCTCAAACATCATCCATATCAGTTGATCCTTAAATTTGATTGCTGACTATTTGAGATACTGGGGGAGTTTCACCCTCAACTAATTCAAAAGAGTCTACGATAACCACATTATAAAGGACTTCTAGACACCTAAAATAGACTCCTAAACCTACAAGTCAATGATACATAACATAATAAAGGATTTCTTAACTAAGAACACCTAAAATAGTTCTAAGCCTACGAAATATAGTCAATCTAGAAATAGGGTAATAGCTAATTTTCTCACTATTATACCATCACCTCTTTCTTCCTCTGTCCGAATCTTTAATTCTTCCCCTTTCTCCAAATGTCCATATATCCATTGAGAAAACAACAATGCAAGCAAGGGTTGTAGTTAAAATTAGACCTACAATAATTGAATAAATAACAATATGTCATAAGCATAAAGGAAATTCAAGTAGGAAATTGATTAAGTAAGAACTTTGAAGAACTTGAAAAGACCAACCTGCAATCAAGGACTGCTTAGTAATACCTATTATGGACAATATTATAGTGTCTGTTAAGTGCTTTGTTATCAATGATGGAAAAAATTCAAAAGAAAATTTAAAACATAAAAATAGTATCTTTTTGGGTCATAGTTCGATTGAGACAATGAGTAACATATCAAATAAGGCTATTAATCTAGACGATTAAGAGCAAATGGATGCATTAGAACTGGAGGAAAAAAAAACATAAAGTTTAAAGTTTGAATCACCTACCATAAATCCATAAATTATGTGTAAAGTTACTGACCTAGACGATCAAGAGATGAGAGAGGTATTAAAACTGAAAAAAATAGCATAAAACTTAATATTTGAATCATTTACTATAAATTCAAAAATAAAAAAAATAAAATAATGACTTTACTATTATCTCTACTTTCTTTTGGCTACAATAAAACAAACAACATCAAAATTAAAAAAGAACTGCAAAAATATTAAAAAGACAATTAGTAAACTAATACTTAAATCATAAAAGAGTATGTCGTGGCTTTTGAAATAAACAAATTGCTCAAAGAACTTTGTATCATACAGAGTAGACATCCATTGAAACAATGTAATGTAACATCCAATAGAAATTATTCAGAACGGTTTCCACGCTTCTATTGATGTATATGGTATTTGTGTTTGTGCGGGTAACATATAAAGAACATACTAAAATTTTAAAAAACTTACCTCAAATCACAATCAAATTTGTCTCTTCAATCATAAGATTTTCAAAATTTCACACACACACAAAAAAAAACCTTCTCAATTAGCAATTGTCTATCAAGAATACGTAATAATTTGTATATTGTAAACTTCAAAAATATATTAAATTTTAGAAAACTTACCTTAATCACAAGCAAAATTGTCTCATCAATCATAAGATATATCAAAATTTCACCCAAAAAAACCCTCGCAATTTGCAATTGTCTATCAATAATAGATGTCTCGATTCCTATTTTCATAAGGAGCAACTTTGGGACTCAAAAATCAATTAAATAAATTATTTGAAAAAAATTATGAGAGTTTAGAGTCGCCACCTAATTTTAGGAAAAACTAGAAAACCAATTAATTAAATTTAAAGAAAAATTAGTCTGTGAAACCAATTAGATTCTAGGTAAGGGTTCAGGCTATTCCAAAGGGAGGTGTTAGGCATCCTTCGGAATCCACAAAGGTGGATCCCGACTGAACTCATTTTTTTAATTGAGGAGGAGATAAAATAACTTTAACAAATATGACAAATATAAAATATACACAATGAATAAAGTAAAACAAGACTAACGAAGACGACCTAATATTTGCCTATCGTTAAAAAAAATGAATAAATAAAATAAATAATTCAAAATGATTCTCGAATGTCGAATGTGAATTCGAGTGTCTTCTTCGAGAAGAAGCTCCATGTACCTGTGAAGACACTTGGTAAAAGTGTTAGTAATGAACAAATATAAATCAAAATAAATTAAAGAAATAATAAACAAAAGTAAGACCCATCTTATATACATGATGTGCAAGAAGAGTTTGAAGTCAGATAAAACCCTAAACTACGATCGAATCAACGGCCGGTTCAGCCAATAGTTAGCAAGAGAAATCTGACCAGACTATTACGACCACATCACTCACTTCCATTACAAAATTTCCTGAACTGTACCATCCAAAATAATCAAAAAACCCTAGTTTGCCTAACGTACCTATCAGTTTGCCTATCAGGGGAACCAATTCAAAGGATTCAAATGATAGTACTGATCTCAATAATAAAGTGAAGTATGTAGATTTTATGAAACCTCAAAAACAAATCTTGAATTCTTTGGAGGTTTCAATTGATATGAAACCATTGACATATAATGATGGTGTGCCCAGAGTTACTTGGACGGAGGAGGAGGTCACCAAGATGAATATCATAGAGGACTTGTAACTAGTAGTTATAGGTAAATTCTCCTATGGTTGGCCGGACTTAGAAGATTTGAGAAAAAAAATCCCAAACCAATGCAATGTCAAAGGGGGGTGTAAAATAGGGCTGCTAAGAAATAGACATATATTGATGAGGTTCAATCAGATGGAGGGCTATGTAAACATGTTGTATAAGAATATTTACTACATAATTGCTAAGGATGGTATAACTTATCAAATGAGACCTTTCATATATGACACTAATTTCAAACCAAAAGTTGAGACAACACAAAATATGGCTTGGATTTCCTTTTCGGACCTATTGCCTATCTTTTTTGTAAAGGAATTGCTTTTTTCTTTGGCTGTTGCTATTGGTAAGCCAATTCATCTGGATATGGAAACTATTAATAGAACTAGACCTAGTTGTGCTAGGTTCAAGGTTCAAGTTGATTTGGCTGCTAAATTACCTAAGTTTGTTGAGCTAGAGGTGCTGAATGGTAAGACACAGGCTACAAGGATTCAGAAAATCAAAGTACAGTATGATATGCTCCCCAAGTATTGTCACACAAGTAAACTCAAAGGACATGAATCATTGTAAAAGCTTACATCCAGAGCTCAGAAAGCTGTATCATGATGATAAAGAGGAGGAAATAATCCCCGAAAAAGAAGAAATCCCAATGCAGAGAAGATATATCAATAGGAAAGTTGTTTGGTCAAGGTGGAACCATACTCAAAGAACTTTCAGTGTGGTGAGGAATAAAAAAGGATACTTGGGAGCTCCTATTAAAAATCCTAACAAAGATATAGCAGTGAATAATGCTTTTAAGGTATTGCAAGAGGAGGAAGAGGATATAAGTGATAGTTTGTAACACCCCGTACCTACCAAACCCTACTTGACGACGTTGAATAATGGATTCTTACATGTCGAGAGCCAAAAGTATGCATTGTGTAATGTTATTGATGAGGTAATTGATATTGGGCCTAGTACATGGGATTAGACCTTCGTAAGAGGTGTAACACCCCGTATGTTGTCGAATCTATACGACCACGTGTAAACTTATGGAATTAGTAAAACATGGGAGAATTGATGAATTATTCATTTATTTGTTGGGGCTTACATGAGTCATGAACCATTGGGCTTAAATGAGGCCCAACATCACATGGAAGACTTGGCCCAATGGAGCAAAGTGATCCAATCTTCCATGTTGACCAAATCAACCATGCATTTAATGCCAAAATTGGATAAGAGAGACTTAAAGGACCTATATATATGAGGGAAATCAGATTTTTATTCACTTGTTACACCCATGCCTTTTCTAGAATTTTCTCTAACATTTCCATTAACACACAAACCCTAACTCTTCATCCCTTGGACCAAGATCATTGTTTTGCAAGACTTGGTAAGTGTATATTATTATGGTTTAATATATTTTATGCATGAAAGATGGTTTATATCATGTTGGTTATGTTGGTGAAGTGTGAGAATGTCACACCCCGAACCCCGTTCGGGACGTGATTGACACCCGAAGCCGATAAGGCCCGAGAGAACCAATCTCTGCTTATGTTCGTTCATATGCATGCCATAAGAAATGCCATTATCATATAAGAACTCATGATGCGAATAACGAAATTTATGAAACATGTGCTAAATATATATACATATGTGAAACTTGGCCGACAGGGCCATCAAGTCATCATGAACATACACCTCCTACATTTGTCTTCCCACAACTGTCTACAAAGCCTCTACAGATACATGACCATGTCTATACAATGTTTACATAATACCAAAACCTAGCGTTCACGTGTGACTTGGGAAGCCCCGAAGCAACTGGAGCTCACCAGAGACCTGTATAAGATCTGCAGCCTACTGAAGAGGTCTACTAATGCCTGCACCTGCAACATGTAAGGTAAGTTACCCAAGAGGGGTCAGTACGAAGAATGTACTGAGTATGTAAGGCCATAAGAACTACGTCAGTACATAAGAACTTCAATGGAAATAATTATAAGAGGAACTCTATAAGTGGAACCATGTACCTTTCTTTCTTTATTATCATCTCCAATGATATGTACATAATAACAAAAACCATGAAATCAATATAAGAGAAATAGCTAATGTGAATAAACTCTCTTCCTGTATGTGGGGAACCAAGTGCCTTACGTTTATTATATTCCTTACTTACATTCTTCATTTTTATTAGTCATCCACCTTATTGGTGGGTTATTGTGATCATCCATCTTTTGGTGGGCATCCACTTTATTGTGGGTAGTCATCCACTCTTTGGTGGGCATCCACTTTATTGTGGGTCGTCATCCACTCTTTGGTGGGCATCCACTTTATTGTGGGTCGTCATCCACTCTTTGGTGGGCATCCACTTTGTTGTGTGTTAACATTACATAACATTGCTTCCTTTACTTTCATTATTCATTACTTCATTTCTCTTTCTTTCATACCATGAGTGATACTATGATGATGGAAACATTCTTGAAACTTGAAACATAACATGCAATACTTCACATCTTTACTCTTGTAAGATTGACATCTTTACTTGTGAGGGATAGGTACATTAACTTGTACATTACTTTTGAGAGATTGGTACATTTACTTGTGAGAGATTGATTCATTCACTTGAGAGAGATTGATACAATGATATTCACAACTTTATTTGAAGCTTTGGAACAATAATCAATGAGTGAGAAACATATGAATAAGCATTATTGGAAACATAGCCTTCATGGAAATATACCACTGTTGGAACTATTGGACAATGATCAATGAACAAGATACATGAGTATAACCACTATTGAAACCTTGGAACATAACGTCATTGTACTTTTGGAACATTACTAATAAATACGAGACATGTATACAACTCCATTGGAACTTTGGAAACATAACATGATTGGAACAATGCTATTCAACTAAACAAGTTATCTTTACCTCATTGCTCTTGTTGGGATAATTCTCTTAGGATCTACCACATATGACGACTTAAGAACTTCCGCCCATAAATAAGAACTAAGTGGGTCATGATTCGTCTAGGAGTAAAACACATATGAATAATAATATATAGCTGGAATACTATAGAACCCCTTTGGAATAGAACACTTTTTGAACCTTAGGACAATGAGCACTAAATAAGACACATGTGGATATCAATTGTTCACCAACCTCAGATGCAATACCTTAGAACATTTGGAACTTTTGACGTGTTAGCCAATGAACATGAGTCAACCAATGGACATGAGTCAATCAATGAACATGAGTAAACCAATGAAAATGAGTCATATGATTCACCATTGACCAATGAATAAGGAACATATGAGTAACTCTAGCCAACTATCGGATACAGAATACCTTAGAGTATTTCAGAATCGAATGAGTACTATGACTATGTGAACATCATATGTTGCAGAAAGATATAGAGAAGTAACCTTACATACCTTGTTGTCTTAATATGCATACACAAGCTTATATGAAGATACAATAGTCCATCTTTCTTCCTTACGTTTCACTCTACATCACAAGTACATAACGAAGCTTATATTAGCAACCAACTACCTTACAAGTGCACAAGATGACCATAAATCACATAGTTACTTTAGAACGTCATTTCGTCTCCTTACAATGTCATTTATCACATCAAAATGCCAACACTACCATAAAATTCCACTCATTGACCAAGCTTTGATATAACAATAGCATTTCGCATCACACTTACCCTTTATGCCTTCTCATTTCCATTCCGTCACATTTATGCTTATCAATTTGCCTCATAACAACTTATGAACAATCATACATACTTAACATAGTCCAACATGCCTCCATAATACACTTTACAGTCATTAAAACTACATCACAAGTTGATAATTATATCCAAAAAGGGTATAGGGGCCTTCGGGGATCAACGGGAGGCGAAAACACACAGAACGAAGATCTGGAGGTGACCTGTGCTGCCACATGCGCCCGCAGGTGACAAGGTGTGCACGCAGATGCTTCTTGGCAGCATCCAGTGGCATCTGCGCCCGCAGGTGCCTCCGTCTGCGGGGGCGGATGCCCGATTGGTCCGAAATGGCTTCTTTTTGGGTCTTTTAATGCCATGAATGGTCCATGATCATAACCAAACTAATTTTAACATATTTTTGATCATATAACATGCCAAACATCATCCATGGTCTAACAACACATATACAACACCCAAAACTATATTTTACGGCCAATACGCCACCAAAATCGTAACCAATTGCACAATAGAACTTCCAAACGTTATACATCATGACAAAACAAGTCAAGACTATAATCATATATCACATGTCAATATTGAATCCATAAGGTTCACTTCCTTCAAGACCACAAATCCATGTTCAAGGTTACAAGACAAAATCGTCCTCCGATTTAGCAAACATGTCACCTTACACACATAGTGAATTCTCAATACATCACCAACATAACCAACATCATATAATCACTCTCTCATGCACATAATATATTAAATCATAATCATAAACACTTACCAAAGTGTGCAAGATGATGATCTTGGCCAAAGTGATGAAGGCCTAGGGTTTGTGGAAATGTGGAGAAAATTCTAGAAAAGGCATGGTGTCCAAAATGAATTAAAATCTGATCTTTGGCTCTATTTATATCCCCTTTAAGTCCCTCTTTATCCAACCACTTGTTACAATAATAATGTAGGGTCTTGTTCTTGCAAGAATGAGTCAAGAATGGGTCAAGAATGCCCTTTTGGGCCATGTCTTGCATACTAATATTTGGGCCTCTTTTAATTCATTGACAATTTGTTAATTGAGCCTAATTGAATAATTCCTCATATATATATATATATATATATATATATATATCCCTCTAGTCACTCTTATCCATCTCTTGGCATTAAATGCATGGTTGATTTGGTCAAATGGAAGATTGGAAGAATGGGTCAACTTGTTATATTGGGCCATGTCTTCTTGTTCATTTTGGGCTTCATATTTGGGCCCAATAATACAAGATTTATTAAATGCCCACATTTCAATATAAAATTCATCAATTCCCTCATGCTTTCATTTTTCCATCAATGTACATGTAGTCGTATAAGTTCGGCAACATACGCAATGTTACACCTCCTACGAGGGTCTAATCCCATGTACTAGGCCCAATATCAATTATCTCATCAATATTTTGACTCTCAACACTTGAATAACCGTTGTTCAACATCGTCAAGTAGGGTTGGAAAGGTACGGGGTGTTACATTTTTCCCCCCTTAGGAACATTCGTCCTCGAATGTTAACAACGTCGTCTCATGTGTAACAAGGCATCTCTATATTAGCATCTCTATACATGTGCTCACAGAGATATTTACTTAGTCTTTCTCCACTTTCACACTTTTGAACTTTTTTCCTTCCATTTGGAACAAATATGGGTACCTTGGTCTCAATATTTTTTTCAGCTTCTCAGGTTATCTACTCTGCTTACCTTTGCCTCTACCTCCTCTTGTGCTTGGCAGTTTACTATACCAAAGAAAAACAATTCCCATGATCAGATACAATTGAACTTACAATACTGGCTCTATTGCACGATCTAAAAGTGAAGAAAAGAAACAACATCCTAAATGTCCCGAACAACCTTTATTGATAAGTAAGACTCTACACAGACACGGCTTTGTAGACACCCTTAGAATGACCTGCTCTGATACCACTTTGTCACACCCCGAACCCCGTTTGGGACGTGATTGACACCCGAAGCCGATAAGGCCCGAGAGAACCAATCTCTGCTTATGTTCGTTCATATGCATGCCATAAGAAATACCATTATCACGTAAGAACTCATGATGCGAATAACGAAATTTATGAAACATGTGCTAAATATATATACATATGTGAAACTTGGCCAACAGGGCCATCAAGTCATCATGAACATACACCTCCTACATTTGTCTTCTCACAACTGTCTACAAAGCCTCTACAGATACATGACCATGTCTATACAATGTTTACATAATACCAAAACCTAGCGTTCACGTGTGACTTGGGAAGCCCCGAAGCAACTGGAGCTCACCAGAGACCTGTATAAGATCTGCAGCCTACTGAAGAGGTCTACTAATGCCTGCACCTGCAACATGTAAGGTAAGTTACCCAAGAGGGGTCAGTACGAAGAATGTACTGAGTATGTAAGGCCATAAGAACTACGTCAGTACATAAGAACTTCAATGGAAATAATTATAAGAGGAACTCTATAAGTGGAACCATGTACCTTTCTTTCTTTATTATCATCACCAATGATATGTACATAATAACAAAAACCATGAAATCAATATAAGAGAAATAGCTAATGTGAATAAACTCTCTTCCTGTATGTGGGGAACCAAGTGCCTTACGTTTATTATATTCCTTACTTACATTCTTCATTTTTATTAGTCATCCACCTTATTGGTGGGTTATTGTGATCATCCACCTTTTGGTGGGCATCCACTTTATTGTGGGTCGTCATCCACTCTTTGGTGGGCATCCACTTTATTGTGGGTCGTCATCCACTCTTTGGTGGGCATCCACTTTGTTGTGTGTTAACATTACATAACATTGCTTCCTTTACTTTCATTATTCATTACTTCATTTCTCTTTCTTTCATACCATGAGTGATACTATGATGATGGAAACATTCTTGAAACTTGAAACATAACATGCAATACTTCACATCTTTACTCTTGTAAGATTGACATCTTTACTTGTGAGGGATAGGTACGTTAACTTGTACATTACTTTTGAGAGATTGGTACATTTACTTGTGAGAGATTGATTCATTCACTTGAGAGAGATTGATACAATGATATTCACAACTTTATTTGAAGCTTTGGAACAATAATCAATGAGTGAGAAACATATGAATAAGCATTATTGGAAACATAGCCTTCATGGAAATATACCACTGTTGGAACTATTGGACAATGATCAATGAACAAGATACATGAGTATAACCACTATTGAAACCTTGGAACATAACGTCATTGTACTTTTGAAACATTACTAATAAATACGAGACATGTATACAACTCCATTGGAACTTTGGAAACATAACATGATTGGAACAATGCTATTCAACTAAACAAGTTATCTTTACCTCATTGCTCTTGTTGGGATAATTCTCTTAGGATCTACCACATATGACGACTTAAGAACTTCCGCCCATAAATAAGAACTAAGTGGGTCATGATTCGTCTAGGAGTAAAACACATATGAATAACAATATATAGTTGGAATACTATATAACCCCTTTGGAATAGAACACTTTTGGAACCTTAGGACAATAAGCACTAAATAAGACAAATGTGGATATCAATTGTTCACCAACCTCAGATGCAATACCTTAGAACATTTGGAACTTTTGACGTGTTAGCCAATGAACATGAGTTAACCAATGGACATGAGTCAATCAATGAACATGAGTAAACCAATGAAAATGAGTCATATGATTCACCATTGACCATTGAATAAGGAACATATGAGTAACTCTAGCCAACTATCGGATACGGAATACCTTAGAGTATTTCGGAATCGAATGAGTACTATGACAATGTGAACATCATATGTTGCAGAAAGATATAGAGAAGTAACCTTACATACCTTGTCGTCTTACTATGCATACACAAGCTTATATGAAGATACAATAGTCCAGCTTTCTTCCTTACGTTTCACTCTACATCACAAGTACATAACGAAGCTTATATTAGCAACCAACTACCTTACAAATGCACAAGATGACCATGAATCACATAGTTACTTTAGAACGTCATTTCGTCTCCTTACAATGTCATTTATCACATCAACATGCCAACACTACCATAACATTCCACTCATTGACCAAGCTTTGATATAACAATAGCATTTCGCATCACACTTACCCTTTATGCCTTCTCATTTCCATTCCGTCACATTTATGCTTATCAATTTGCCTCATAACAACTTATGAACAATCATAAATACTTAACATAGTCCAACATGCCTCCATAAGACACTTTACAGTCATTAAAACGACATCACAAGTTGATAATTATATCCAAAAAGGGTATAGGGGCCTTAGGGGATCAACGGGAGGCGAAAACACACAAAACGAAGATCTGGAGGTGACCTGCACTGCCACCTGCACCCGCAGGTGCCTCCGTCTGCGGGGGCGGATGTCCGGTTGGTCCGAAATGGCTTCTTTTTGGGTCTTTTAATGCCATGAATGGTCCATGATCATAACCAAACTAATTTTAACATATTTTTGATCATATAACATGCCAAACATCATCCATGGTCTAACAACACACATACAACACCCAAAACTATATTTTACGGCCAATACGCCACCAAAATCGTAACCAATTGCACAATAGAACTTCCAAACGTTATACACCATGAAAAAACAAGTCAAGACTATAATCATATATCACATTTAAATATTTAATCCATAAGTTTCACTTCCTTCAAGACCACAAATCCATGTTCAAGGTTACAAGACAAAATCGTCCTCCGATTTAGCAAACATGTCACCTTACACACATAGTGAATTCTCAATACATCACCAACATAACCAACATCATATAATCACTCTCTCATGCACATAATATATTAAATCATAATCATAAACACTTACCAAAGTGTGCAAGATGATGATCTTGGCCAAAGTGATGAAGGCCTAGGGTTTGTGGAAATGTGGAGAAAATTCTAGAAAAGGCATGGTGTCCAAAATGAATTAAAATCTGATATTTGGCTCTATTTATAGCCCCTTTAAGTCCCTCTTTATCCAACCACTTGTTAAAATAATAATGTAGGGTCTTGTTCTTGCAAGAATGAGTCAAGAATGGGTCAAGGATGCCCTTTTGGGCCATGTCTTGCATACTAATATTTGGGCCTCTTTTAATTCATTGAAAATTTGTTAATTGAGCCTAATTGAATAATTTCTCATATATATATATATATATATATATATATATATATATATATATATATATATATATATACATATATATATCCCTCAAGTCACTCTTATCCATCTCTTGGCATTAAATGCATGGTTGATTTGGTCAAATGGAAGATTGGAAGAATGGGTCAACTTGTTATATTGGGCCATGTCTTCTTGTTCATTTTGGGCTTCATATTTGGGCCCAATAATACAAGATTTATTAAATGCCCACATTTCAATATAAAATTCATCAATTCCCTCATGCTTTCATTTTTCCATCAATGTACATGTAGTCGTATAAGTTCGGCAACATACACAATGTTACACCTCCCACGAGGGTCTAATCCCATGTACTAGGCCCAATATCAATTATCTCATCAATATTTTGACTCTCAACACTTGAATAAACGTTGTTCAACATCGTCAAGTAGGGTTGGGAAGGTATGGGGTGTTACAGAGAAGTTCACTATGTGTAACACAATTTGTGTTTGCTAAATCGGAGGATGGTTTTATCTTGTGAACCTGAACATGGACTTGTGATATTGAAGGAAATGAACTTGATGGATTCAATATTGACATGTGATATGTGAATATAGTCTTATATTGTTTTACCCTTATATATAATAGTTGGAATTGTTGTTGTAAATTTGGTTACGAATTTGGTGGCGTATTGAAAGGAAAGTGAGGTTTTGGTGATGTCTTTGTGTGTTGTGAGACCATGGATGGTTGTTGGCATGTAATATGATCAAAAATATGTTAAAATAAGTTTATATATGATCATGGACCATTCATTGCATGAAAAGACCCAAAAAGAGACCAATTTGGCCGAAAAGGGGCACCCGCCCTTGCAGGTGAGCAGATGCCCCTGGCTACTGCCAAAGGGCACCTGCGGGCACAGGTGGCTTTGCAGGTCACATCCAGAACCCCGTTTTGCATGTTTTTGTCCCCCTTTGACCCCCGAAGTCCCCTATACCCTTTATGGATATAATTAGCAACTTGTGATGTCGTTTTAATGACTTTAAAGTGTCGTATGGAGGCATGTTGGACTGTATTAAGTATGGATTATTGTTCATATGTTGTTATGAGGCAAGTTGATAAGATACATTGTGACAGAAAATGAGAAAGCATAAGGGTAAGTGTGATGTGAAATGCTATTGATGTGCGATATTTTGGTCAACGTGTGGAATGTTATGGTGTTGTTGGTATGATAATGTAATAGAATGTACTGTGAAGGATGAAATGATGCTATGTAGCAATCACTCAACTCATTGTGACATTTATACGTTTGTAAGGGAGTTGGTTGTTAACATGAACTTTGTTATGTACTTATATTGTAGAGTAAGACGTAAGGAAGAAGCTGGACTGTTGTGTTCATTTATAGACTCGTGTACTCATACTTGGAAGTGAAGGTATGTAAGGTTACTCTTTCCATATCCTTCTGCAACATGTATGTTCACATTGTCATAGTACTCATTCGACTCCGAAATGCTCTAAGGTATTCCGTATCCGGTAGTCTGCTAGTGTAACTCATATGTTCCTTACTCATTGGTAAATGGTGAATCATATGACTCATGTCCATTGGTTGGCTCATGTTCATTAGCTAATATGTCAAAAGTCTCAAAGTGTTATAGTTCAAAGGGGTTCTATAGTATTCCAACTAAGGCCGACATATATTGTTAGTCATATGTGTCTTACTCATAGATGATTGATGATTCACTTATCTCTTATTCATTGATTGAAGTTCCTAAGCTGTCATGATGTTGTAAGTTCTGAGAGAACTATCTCAACGAGAGTAATGAGGTAAAGAGAGCTTGTTTAGTTTGAATAGCATTGTTCCAATCATGTCATGTTCCAAACTCCTATAGTATGATGATTATTTCTTGTACCAATCTTTCATAAGCAAAAGTACCAATCTCAGAAGAGTAATAAGAGAGGCGATGTGCAAGTTAGTATAATTAGTCCTCATAAGTGAAAATGTCAATCTCACCAGGTAAACGAGTGAAGTGAGATGTCTATATAAGTGTGTGCTTTAATGTCATGATCTCTAATGAGTCACTCTCATAACTATGTAAAGGGTGTAAAATTATAATGAAGTAATGTGCGCATGGTTACTATATGTTTCATTGAGTGTGGATCGAAAATCTAAGGGTATAAGTTCAAGATGGAATAATCCTAATATTATGCTTTGATTATTTATTATAACCCACCATGAGAGTGGATGTATGTTACCCCACCATGAGAAGTGGATGTATACTAACCCACCATGAGAGTGGATGTATGTTGCCCCACCATCAGAGTGGATGTATGCTAACCCACCATAAGAATGGATGTATGTTAACCCACCATGAGAGTGGATGTACGTTAACCCACCATAAGAGTGGATGTATGCTAACCCACCATGAGAATGGATGTAGGGTAAACGACCAATAGAGTGGATGTACGTTAATAGAGTGGATGTACGTTAATAGAGTGGATGCACGTTATATTATTAAACCACCGATAGAATAGATGTATGTCATATTGATACCCCACCCCTAGAGTGGATGTATGTGGATGAATGTCATTCTTTTACAACCTACTAACCAAGTAGATGAATAATAGTAGTAATGAATATAGAAGCAAGAAAGAATCTCGTGCATATAGAAGAATCTATTGGAGGCAAGTCTCTTGAGCGAAAGTAATTTCCCTTAAAGGAGCATAATTATAAAAGATATTATATAAAATGATGGTTTATCCATATTGGCTATTCTCTCATATTTCATTCTATTGATATTCTCATGTATGATGCTATTTATTATGAGCCTTACATACTCAGTACATTCTCGTACTGACCCCCTCGGGGGACTTACCTTACATGTTGTAGGTGCAGGCATTAGTAGACCTCCTCAGTAGGCTGCGGATCATATACAGATCTTTGGTGAGCTCCAGTTGCTTCGGGGCTTCCCAAGTCACATGTGTACTCTAGGTTTTGGTATTATGTAAATATTATATAGACATGGTCATGTATCTGTAGAGTCTTTGTAGATAGTTGTGGGAAGACAAATGTAAGAGGTGTATGTCCATAATGACTTGATGGCCCTGTCGGCCAAGTTTCACATATGTATATATTTAGCACATGTTTCATGAATTCTGTTATTAGCATGAGAAGTTCTTACGTGATAATGGTATTTCTTATGGCATACATATGAACGAACATAAGCAAAGATTGGTTCTCTCGGGCCATATCGGCTTTGGGTGCCAGTCCGGCTCGAATGGGATTTCGGGTCGTGACACAGTTAGCCCACAAAAAACCAATAAAAAAAACAGTCCATAAATATGGAGGCTATCACCAACACAAAATAGCCTGTTGAACACCAGACCCCAAATAAGCATGCAATAACAAAGCTAATAGAGGGAGAAAATAATGATAGCAACAACATTCACGTTGATATACAAGAGAACACAACGGATAAGTACAATAAAGACTCAGCTACCAAGGTAAAAGAAAATCAAAAAGAGGTAGTGTCAACAAAAGATTGGATTACAAAGGCATTCCATCAAAACAGGACAATTGCAAGTCATATAGATCATGTAGAGGGAGAAAAAGAGGCAACAGAGGAGGCAACAATAACCAAGAATCAAAAGGAGAGTTCTGCAGTAACTAATCAATTAAAGATGACATCTGTAACAAAAGAAAATAACAATTCTAAGCAAGGAGAAATCAACAAAGGAAGTGCAGATATGCAGAACGTATCAATTGAAAATGATCCTATGGCCTTAGTAGAAATACTATCAATTATGCAGACAGATGAATCATTAATGGTATTAAGTGACATTGAATCACCAAATAAAGCTTTGCATGATATAGTTACTCACAAGGTGGAGCACAGATTAGAAGATGCAGAAAATAATGAAGAAGCAGAATAGTTGAAGGCAGAAAATGAAAATCAAATTGTCAATGATGCAGACCTCTCCCCTAGAATTAGTAAAGTTTTAAAATCTACAAAAAAAGGGAGGAAACAGGGGAATGGTGATGCAACACTACCCAACAGAGTACAACCAAAGAAGAATGTGATCTCTACACAACCTAAAAAATGATTAATTCTTTCATTTGGAATATTAGGTCAGTAAAATCACATCATGCTTTTTAGAGGGTACAAATGTTGTATAGATTTCACAAGTTTGCTATTGTGACTTTATTGGAGCCTTTTCAACATTATAGAAATATCAATATATATATAAGAACAGGTTCAGAATGTAGGATGCTATATACAATAGAAATGGTCAAATTTGGGTGTTCATAAACCAAGGTTATGATGTCACAGTTCTCAGTGATACTGACCAGCAAATAACTCTAAGTCTGTAAGAGTTGGATTCTGGTTTTTGTTACTTGATTTCAATAGTCTATGCTAAATATGATAGTAACCTCAGATTACAGTTATGGGAGGATCTTTCTACTCTTTCTCAGAGTATCACCCAACCATGGCTAATTGGAGGAGATTTTAATATGATACTGAATGGTGAGAAAAAGATAGGGGGTTTACCTGTATTATATGCTGATACTAATGATTTTAGATCTTTTAATAAGTCATGTGATCTTGCTCAAATGTCTTTTAAAGACAGTCCCTTCACTTGGTGGAATAGTAGAGCAGGGGTTGATTGTATTTTTGAAAGGCTGGATAGAGTGCTCTATAATGAATTTTTTCAGAATATTTTTGCAAATTTAGAGGTGGAGCATCTACCTAGAAATAGGTCAGATCATACAGCTCTATTAATCTCTTGCAAAATAGAGGCCATTAATTTGTGTAGATCTTTTAAATTCCTTAATTTCTGAACTTCTCATGGTTCATTTAAGGAGATGGGTAGGTTGAACTGGGATACAAGCTTTACTTCATATCCTTTCTTAGAATTCAAAAGGAAAATCAAGAAGATTAAAAAAGTGTTGGCACTGGGGAGTAGAGAGACATATGGAGATATTTTTCAGCAGTTGCTCATTAGAGAAGTCATTGCTAGAATTAAGGAGAAATTGTTTGATGAAGACCTCTCTACATAGAATAGAAAAGTGATACAACTGGCTAAGGCTGAATACAAAAAATACCATACTTTAGAGAAATCCTACTGGAAACAAAAGGCTGGTTATGAATTGTTTGAAAGTGGTGACAAAAATACTAGATTTTTTCATAGTTTTGTGAAAGGGAGAAGGCATAGACTAAAGGTGAGTAGAATTCAAGATCATTAAGGAGTCTGGCTTGAAGAAGAAGAGGATAATGCTAATGCTGCAGTTCACTCAATAAAGAGATTCCACATTCTTTTCTTTATTATCTCACATTCCTGAAATGATAACTGGTGAGGAAAATGATCTCTTATGTAGAATCCCAGATGGTGTTGAGGTGATAGATGCAGTTTTCAACCTCAAGAAAGAGAGTGCTATTGGTCTTAATGGTTTATCAGGTAAATTTTTCCAGGTTTGTTGGGATATTATTGGTGCAGACATTGTGAGAAAGGTGCAGAATTTCTCTAGAGGTAATTCTTTGCCTAAATCAATTACCATACTAATTGGTTCTCATTCCTAAGAAAGAGATAATTCAGTCTTTCTCAGATTTGAGACCAATTAGTTTGAGCAATTTTGTCAATAAAATTCTATCTAGAATTGTTCATGATAGAATTAAAACCTTGTTGCCAAAGTTGGTCTCCACTAACCAATCAGGTTTTGTTAAAGGGAGAAGTATTATTGAAAATATTTTACTTACTCAAGAACTTGTTACTGATATTGGAAAGAGAGGAAAACCAACAAATGGGTGAGGAAAACAAGCTTGATATGGCAAAGGCTTATGACAGGGTCTCATGGTTCTTTCTTATGAAGGTGCTTAGAAGGATGGCTTTTTTTGAGATCTTTGTAGATATGATTTAGAGACTGGTTACTGATAACTACTACTCAGTACTGATAAATGAAAATCCCATGGATTATTTCATTCCACTAGGGTAGTAAATCAAGAGGACCCTTTATCCCCTGCTTTGTTCATTCTCTCTTCTGAAGTGCTAACAAGGGCTCTAAATTCCTTATTCATGAATGCTTTTTTTAAGGTTATGGTATGCCCAAATGGAGTTCAAACTTGAATCACTTGGCATATGATGATGACACAATAATATTCTCCTTTGCTAATGAAACCTCACTGCAGCTGATTATGAAGGTTCTAAAAAAGTATGAAAAATAATCAGGTCAAAAGGTGAATACTAATAAGAGTATGTTTTACATGCACAGAAATGCTGCAAGACACACTGCTGAGATGGTGGAACAATCCTTAGGTATGAAAAGGGGCAACTTCCCTATAAAATATCTAGGGTGTCTAATCAGTCATTCAAAGAAGAGAAAAGAGTACTATGAAGAATTGACTGAGAAGGTGAAAGGTAAATTGCAGTCTTGGAAAAGGAGATTACTTTCTTATGGAGGTAAAGAGGTTTTAATAAATAGTGTTTTGCAAAGCATTCCAATATATGTTTTATCTGCCATTGTTCCTCCTATTTGTGTCATATAAGAACTCCACATAATTTTTGCAAATTGTTTTTGGAGTAATGAAGAATCAGGGAGAAGTAAACATTGAGTTGCATGGAGTAAGGTATGTCTACTAAAAGAGGAAGGAGGACTAGGTTTTATATCAATGTTTGAAGTTTCTCAAGCACTTTATGCAAAGTTGTGGTGGCAATTCAGAACTCAGAACAACTTGTGGTCAAATTTTTTTTGGAACAAGTATTGCAAGAAACAAATTCCAGCTTTGGTGGAGTGGAAAGGGGGGTCTCAAGTATGGAAACATATGCTGGAGAATAGGGTTTATTTAGAACAAGTTTGATGGTGGGAACCTAAAGGTGGCACATCTAGTATTTGGTTTGAAAACTAGACTAATCTTGGTCCTTTATTTAAACAGTATTAAGAGGTTCATACTTGTCTTCAGATGAAGGATATTAAGGTGTTCCTAAATTATGAGGGTTGAAATTTTGAGGAGATGCTAAATTATGTCCTAGAGAATATAGTGCAACATGTCAGAAATGTCGCGCCCCATTTTTCTCGCGAAAAGCGGGATTCGACGTGACAACTCTTTTTAGGATGGTTTAAGAGTGAAGAGTCGCCACCTAACGAATTAAGGTGCGTTAGGGCACCATTCTAGATTAATTGCGAACTTATTTTAATAGTCTACGTTAACCAAAAATTCGGGTAAGGGTTCAGGTTACCTCGTAAGAAAGGTGTTAGGTACCTTTCGAGGTCCACAAATGTGGGTCCCGACCGAACTCATATATTACAGGGGGAATTCTATGTGATAAGCAAAAGGTCGATTTATTTTTATTAACTTAATAATAACTAAGTGTTTAAACATGAAAACTTCAATTTTTTATCATAATTAATAACTAAGCGACAAGAGCTATTAAAACATAAACGGAATATGGATCAGATAGGTGAGGAGATAGAATGAACACAATTATATGGTTAAAATAATTACTTAAACAATAAACTTAAACTATCCCAATTAATTAAAGAAAAACACTCGAAATAAAGAAAAGCAAAGTCGATTCATAAGGAGTTAGTTTTATCCTATTCGGATCATCGCCGGACTTATTAACGGGTGACAATGTCGCATATCGCATTGTCAAATTTTGCTCGGGGAAACTTTCATCATTTTCAACTTTCTATCTACCCCACCTAGTTTGATTATTAATCTTAAAGGCGTTCTAAAGAAATAGATAAAAATAACGTTCCCTAAAATGCCTACCAGTCCCAGCTTAATGTCTAAGAGGCACTGGATGATCTATTTTGGGTAAGGATCTGGACACAAAGAAAGTCTTAGGCTTCCTAATTAGACTCGGAGTTTACGTCAAACAAAACAAATAGGACTAGCAACTAGCACGTAAAGATTTCAAGCAAGCCTCTTGGTTAATTAAAGTTGATTAAGGTGGTTAACATGCTTTCAAAAGAATGATTATTTATTTTATATAATTAGGACCTATAGGCATGATATTTAAATGTCCAACTAATGAATATGCTGAAAGTCGAATAAATCAACCCTATAGATAGAATATCTAGTGTTGTAAGCTAGTTAATATGTTTTAATCTTATAGACAAGATTAATCAATGTGTCAAAAATTAAATTAAAGTGCTAGATATAAAATTAAAGTTTCTGAAAATTAATTTAAATATGCAAAAAATTGATTTAAATATGCTGAAAATTAATTTAAATATGCAGAAAATTAATTTAACTATGCAAGAAATTAATTTAATTGTTCAGGAAATTAGTAAAAATATGCAGGAATTTATTTAAAAGTGTGCATAAAATTAATTTAGTTTGCAGAAAATTATTAGAAGTGTGCAGAAAATTAATTAAAAAAAGTGCAGACAATTATTAAAACCGTGCAAAAAATTATTTAAACTACACAGAAATTATTTAAAGGCTGAAAATTCATTTAGAATTGCTGGGAATTATTTTAGCATGCTGAGAATCAATTTAATATGCTGATAAAGTAAATCAACATGCGAAAAATTACATAACATGCTAAAGAGAAAATAGATACGAAAAATTGGTGGTGACATGCCGAGAATTCGTTAAACATGCTAAAAATGGTTAAACATTAAGTTGACATGCTCGAAATTTATCTAATTCGTCAAAAGTTAGTTAATAACCCTAAAACATGATTTCTAGATGATAAAAACAATTAATTAGCATGCTGAAATTTAATTAATAAGCCTAGAAAGTGTTGCCTAAGTGATAAAATAATGGTGTCAAAACATTTAAGTCACATAATCCCCGCCCCCATAAGAAGTCCCCGCAACTTCATTATACATAGAGTTCATACAGATTATTACAAACCCAATGGATGAAATAAAGAAAAGAAACAGAAAAGGCTAAGTTGGACAAACCTTAACCACTCCCAAGTCCACGTCAATTCTTCGTCTCTAGATGTTCGCCTTCAACCTATTAAACATAAACTAAACATCCCAAACATACCACAATCAAAAATTAGCCTTTGACAGCCTATAACCAACCTTTGATGCTGTCGAGATCCCAAGGATCTCAAGGATCCCGGGTAGGCTCACGTAAAAGGGGTTATGAGATACGCAAAGGTCGTTTTGGATACCCAAGGAGAACACGAAATAGGCATTTCAGTTTATATTTTTAACATGACAATTAGTGAGGGAATGTTGCAGGGTATATTGCATTAACAGATTGCTTATGTAGACAAACAAGTATTGAACATAACCACACAAGTCAAACAACATGCTTATACATTATTATTTAGACTACTGTAGGAACTTATCTACACTGAACTACCATGTAAGAAAACAAAAGAACGCTTTGACAGAAAGCTAACCAGTTTCGAAGAAAGAATAATAAAAGACCAACAAGAACCAACACTTCCGAAGCAAGGACCAAGGACAATTAGCAGCCAAAGTAGTCTCCAGAAACCAAAAGTAAAGAAATATTTTAAGGTCTCCCCGAGAATAGTGTTGTTCATCCCCCTTTTGAATGAGAGAAAGTGGTTGTTTATATCGGAAAATAATTGTAGGAAATCAAAAAATAAAAGGAAAAGGGGATATTCTCCAAAATCAATTAGAGGAAGGCTGAATCAATTTAATGTAAAAAGTAATATCTATTTACCATAATTAAGCAAGTAAGAATATTTTTGAATTAAGAGAGGAGCAAATAAAAAAATTAAGGACACTGGACAACCAATATTTGCCATGTAAAACGGATACTGAAGCAATCACAATTAGTTTTTTTAAAAAAAGAAAATATACTAGTCAATAAAAATCGAGGCTTACCAAAAGGATCTAGCATTGGACTGCCACAAGTTTTCAAAAATCAATCGAGACAAAACAATCAAATCCAACATTTACCATAATTATGTAAATACTGAAATTAAAAGAAGCAAAATCAATTAGAGTAAATCATTCGTCAAAGTTGTTAAGGACACCCGAGTAACAGAATCGTCCCAATGATAAGGAACATGGAAGATCTTCTCGTAATTAAATCACCTATTGGAATAAGTAGAAAAGTGACGTTATTACTCTACAAGCCAACTTGAACTCTAATTCAGAGATGGACAGATTCGAATTATCCATCGAGTACCAAGGTAGCCAAATTTCAAGAAAACAAGCCTCTAATTCTAATTCAGTAAAAAAGTCTCCACCTAATCAATGTTAAACTAATCAGCAAACACACAAAAGGGATATGTTTCAGAAATTGCATAAATCAGTGTTCAAATCCTCTAATTAGGGTTAGACAAATGTTCATACAAATTAGGGATTATCACATATGATAATCCAAAGGTGTAAATAATAATGAAATTGAAAAAATTAAGTCAAAATCACGTCCAAAACATCATGAATTTTTTTAAAAAACTAAGAACCTGTTTCGGGGTAATTTGCAAGCAAAGCATCTAAATCGAAATCGGACCGAGAAATAACCAAATGGGGTTCATTAAACCCTCACCGGTCATCAACTACGGTGAGGATGTGCTGACAACAAAAAAGAGGAGAGAGACCGAGGGAGTTCGCCGGCTGGTTTATTATTTAAATGCGTCTCACCGGTCATCACCTTCGGTGAGGCGGTGTCGACAGATGAAACGAGGAACGACGGGGTGAAAGTGAGGGGGTTTTCTGGTGAGAATAAGGAGAATAAAAACGAGACGGATTTGAGAGAGGGGGTGGCGACCGTTGATTTTTCACCGGCCATGACTGGCCGGAGTTTATGGTGGTCGTCGGTTGGGGCTACGGGAGTTCACCAGTGGTTTACAAAAAGGAGAGAGGAGAAGATAGATAAAAGGGGTGGCGGCAGTGATGGTTTCTATGGTGGTTCGCCGGAGAAGGTTTCGCAGTCGTGGTGTCCACCGGCCAAAGGATAGCCGATGGCGGTGACGCGATGGAGCAGTGCTTATTGATAGAGAAGAGAGAGTAATGGGAGAAGGAAGTGGCGACTGTTCGGGTGTTGTGATTAGGTTTAGGGTTGTGAGGGGTGTGGTAGGTTAAAAAGGAAATAAATGGGAGAGTATCTTAGTCGTTGGATCAATCTTGATCAACGGCTGGGATTTAAAATTGTAAAAAGGGGGCAACATTTGGGTTATTTAAATTATGTTCAATTTGAAATTGAATTGAGATTTAAAATTGGGCCAGATTAATCTCAATTTAGACTAAAATTGACATTAATGGAGTAAAATCAGGCTAGAAATTAAATAAATTGGGGAATTTGATTTTAATAGGCTGCTATTTTTAAAATATAGTAATATATCAATGAATATATAATAATAATAATAATGATGAAATTAACCAACGACATAAAATCATTATCTTCGATTAATTATGAATCATGTAAATAAATTTAGTGACACATAACATATTATTTAAAATCGATGATAGCAATAATTTAAAATAAATTAGGCGCCTATAAATTATGAATATAAATTTTAAGAAATTCTATAATAATAATAATAATAATAATAATAATAATAATAATAATAATAATAATAATAATAATAATAATAATAATAATAATAATAATAGACTATGTGTTTGTAAATTATGAGTATGCATACTTGCGAAAATAATTTAATAAATATTTATAAAATTATGTAAAATACTTTATTTAAATTAGTAAATCATATATTATATAAGAATATAAAATTAAATTCTAAAAATAAATTGCATACCTTAAAATCATGAATACGAAATATCAGAATTTATTTGATACCAAAATAATAATTAAAAATTCAAAATTAATATTTTTTGATAAAATAGCAGCCTGAAGGGAATATTCGGAGGTCAAAATTGTGTGTCAATAGATGCCCCTTCGTTACTTGGGAATGATGGAGGAGTTGTCGAGCAACGAACGTTGACAAAGTAGCCAATTTTGTCTGACCGATAGGATGGTTCGCTGGAATCGAAAAACAGGAGAGGTTTATTAAAAAATGGTGTGTCCGAGACTTTGATTTTAAGTCGTCTACATATCTCGGGTTTACGAGAATCAGACAATGTGTAGTTCTAGATTTAGGAATGAGCGATATTCCTAAAGAATGTTAATGATACGATATACGGGCAACAATAACAGTAGTATGCGTTGATGATATCGAAATGGCTAGGATTGGATGCAACATTGTAAATGCGATGGGTAGAACAAAAAGTAAATGTATCTCAAGATGAATTAGAGTGACACTAGGATAAATGGGATCGTATCTCGAAACAAGAGCGAAAACTGCTCTCATTTGAAATTCATTTTCTTTCGTTACCTGCATGCTTTCTTGTATAACTAGAAAAAATGATTAGAGTGTATAGAAGATTAAATAATACAGTGAAAACAATCATAATAGATAACAATAATGACGAGAGGAGATAAGAAAACTTATCTGTTTGACGTTGTGCTTGTTACCCAAGATTTTTTAGGAACCTCAAAAATCTATCTCAGTTTCGACTTTTAAGGAAAATGTGATCACGTTGACTATATGCCTACAAAATCAATAGTCCTTATTTTAGGGTGGACGAGCCCAATTGTCTTTTTTAGGGCAGATGATCCCGATATATCCTTTTTTAGGGCGGATGATCCCAGCATATCATATTTTAGGGCGGATAAAATCTAGCACATCCTATTTTAGGGCGAAAAACCTAACATATCCTATTTTAGGGTGTAAAACCTAACATATCCTATTTTAGGGCGTATAACCCAATATATCCTATTTTAGAGTGGATGAACCCAGCATATCCTATTTTAGGGCGGCTAACCCAGCATATCCTATTTTAGGGTGGGTAACTTACCGTATCCTATTTTAGAGCGGAATGAACTTGACACATCCTATTTTAGGGAGGATAACCCAACATATCCTATTTTAGGACGGATAACCCAATATATCCTATTTTAGGGTGGATAAACCCGGCATATCCTATTTTAGGACGGATGAACCCGAAATATCCTTTGCGTTGTCTGTAACTTCTTGTCATTTTCATGCCATTGTGATGAAATTTTTGAGGGGTCCTCAAAAATTTCTGCCCCAGTTTAGAATATGTTTCATACTTTCTTACGAATCAAAACATTGTCTGCTGGTAGAATTTTTTAGGTAATCTCAAAAATTTTACCCCAGTGTTTACTTGTGAAGTTTTATATTCCTGCATCACTCAAAGAAAATTGTTAGTTCAAAAGAAACGGTTGTCTTTTATTCAAACATTAAGTTCGACTTTGAGTCTGCAATTGTCATTTGAAGTCATGGAATAGGCTAAAGTAGCTTAGATTTATGGAATAGAATCTTGTCAAGAGCTAACATGATTTGATTATGAAGGGAAAAGGAAAATTTTATTATATTGAGACCGAACCCAAGAGCGGGCTGCCTATGTATCCAAATGGAAGTCAGGCCAAACGTAGTTCATGAGTACAAAGAGAAACATAAACAAAAGCAGGAAATTTTATTCATTAGAAAGAGAATTGGTACTTTTCTTGTGAAGGTTTTGTCCTTCTCAGTTCCTTTGATGTACTTTATGCTTCCTGGTCAAATGTCTCGGGTTAATCTCTATCGGGTCACCTTGGACAATAATTGTGCCTATGGTAGTGTCATAGAGGTTGCTTAGTGGCCCTTGTCGCACTATGATCTTGCCCTTCTCAATCAAATCTTGAATCTTGTACCTCAATGCTGAACATTCCTCAATATCATGACCTTGGATATTTGAATGATATACACACCTTTTGGACAAGTTAAAATTCGAAGGTGCGTAATAAGGGATCCATCCTTTCCTTGGTTTCAGAACTCCTTGAGCAAATAATCTTTGAAATATGTTGGCTAAAGGTTCAGTCAAAGGTGTAAAGATACGAGGTTTCATTTTCTTTAGTTGATGAGAATTGGATGGTGTTGGATAAGTCTATCATTGAGAATCATATTAGTGAGAATTTGGGTATTGAAAACCTTGTGGGTTGTAGGTGTCAAAAATAGTGTATGCTTGTTGGGTATTTGGATAGTGTTGTTCTTGAGGTGGGATGGTTGAGATATCTTCTTCTTTTTCTTCTTTCGACAAAGCTTTCAGTTCTTGAAAAGTAGCTTGTATTGTGGAAACATCAATAATTTTTCCTATCCGAATACCATATTCTAATCTTTTCCCAATTAAGATTAGATCGTCAAAGCTTTGAATACATAGTCTGAATAATTTTTGATAGTGTATACCATCTAGCGACCTGATAAAAATTTGGATCAACTCTTCTTTAGGCATAAGAGGACGTTTCTTATAAGCTTCCAATCTCCATCGTGTTCCTCAAAAGATTCATGAATTATTCTCTTTACTTCATGCAAGTCCAGTATTGTCGGATCGACCTTGATATTAAACTTATACTGTCTCACAAAGTCTTGAGCCATGTCTTCCCATGTATGCCACTTGTCATAAGTGTTGTTTGACATACCAAGTGAGTGCTATTCCTGACAAGCTCTGAATGAAGAGTCTCATTAGTAAAGCTTAATTATGCCCGATTCCAACTAATCTTCCACAATAGTCCTTTAGATGCATGATCGGATCTCCAAGCCCATCAAACACATGATGGTATTTTGTGCTGTGGAATAAGCAAAATTTGTCTTAGAAAAAGGATCAAGATAGTGAGGCGTATTTTTCAAATTGTAGACTCTTAGCCGATCCAATGCTTAAATATTTAGACAACCTTTAATCAAAATAAACAAATCTAATACAAATCATGCAGCACAGATACATGACAATAACAATAATAATAAAAACAAGAGACATTTACAAAAAGGAGATCAAGTCGAATAAGCGTATGAAGACTAGGACCTCATGAGTGATCTAAGCTTCTAACGCATGAAGTAGAATAGCTATGGAACTTATGATTTCAAACGGTTGATATGATACTTAATGAATACTAAGGTGCCAAAATTGGAATTGCAATAGCAACGAAGGTTAAAGGAGTTGAGAAAATGAATAAGGTCGACTCATGTTGAACACTAAGCCTTTGATCACCTTGTCAATCCGTTTAGTTTCATAAAGAATTCCGAATAAGAAAACATAAGGGAAAAGGAATATTTTATTATGATGAGACCAAACTCATTAAATGAGCGCCTACATATCCCTCTTATAGGGGAATGAGGTCAAATGTAGTTCCAATTACATAAAAGAAAGCATAAAGAAACTCCATATTATTCCAAGTATGTAAAGCTTAAAGTAATTCAAATGCTTGAGAGCCCGAACATGATATCCTCTTCATCAATGCCAAACAGGTGCCAATCATGCTTAGGAAATTAATCAACATCGAGATTTAACCCTGTCATAGTTATCATCTTGGTATCAATCATCGCTTGAATCTTGTTCTTCAAGGAAAAACACGCCTCTATGGGATGCCCTTTCATTCTAGAGTGGTAGGTGCAAACCTGGTCAGGGTTGTACCTTTTAGACTGAGTATTAATAGGTACGACAGGGATGGGTGTGATATAGCCTGCTTCTATGAGTTTTTCATACAATTGGGTTATGGGTTCAAATATAGGGGTGTGCTGTCTTGGTGGATTTTTTTGAAACTTGACTGGAGATCTAGCGGATTGATTGGATGGTTGATTTGTTGGTGGGTTGGATAAGACATGTGAATGTATTTTGATGTTGGAGCAATGGATGGAAGTGGATACTATCCTCCCATCGCTTATCATATTTTGTAGTTCTCTCTTCAACTGGCGAAATTCATCCGTGTCATGACCAGGCATGCCAGAATAGAAGGCACAATGCTTTTTGGGATCAAAGAAAGGACTTGAAAGGCAATAGGAACTAATAAGCTTAGGCTGCAAGATAACATATAACCTCAACATTTCAAAAGTGATTGATGGTCCTCATTGATAATTGTCTTTCCCTTATCCCTGAATTGTGGCTCAACCAAACCAACCTTGTCATGTATTAAAGTTTCTCCTATGAACTTCTTTTTTAGCCTATTATCGAACCACCCAATAAAGTCACCTGCCAAATTGTTCCAAGAAACCCACTTGCTTGTATCCTTCTCTGCGTACCACATCAATGCTAGACCTGTAAGTGAATTGACAAAAAATTTCATCTTGAGACCATCACTTTTCCCTATAACTGCTAGCTTATCCAGGTACGCTTTCAAATGGGAATAAGGATCGCCAGACCCGTCGTATAACGGAAAGTTCAAGTCCCCAATTTTATTCTTACTTTCTTCTTCTGATTTGGATGACTTATCCATCTTGAGCTGTGGAGATGACCCTGCCTTACGGTTAGAAATCTTTCCTTCTGTTTTCTTCTCCTTGCCCATCTTTGTTAACCTATTGAGTGCTTTTTGCAGTGCGACTGAATACAAAGTCAGAGATACTTGTGCGTCATAAGTAGGCATAGGTGAGGTCATCAACACTGGCGACTCCATAGTGGAAATGGGAGCAATAAAGTCATTTTTGGATAATGGCTCTGGGAAGCCTGGTGGCATATCAGATGAACCTCGAAGATTAGGGTCACGCCTCGAATCCCATCGAGACATGATTGGCACCCGTAGCCGATAAGGCCCGAGAGAACCAAGCTTTGCCTATGTTCAACCATATGCATATCATAATCATAACCACCATTACGTAAGAACATGAAAGACGAATAACGAAAAGCATGGGACATGGGACATATATATACATATAAAACTTGGCCGTTGAGGCCATCCAGTCAAAACAACATGTACCTTGTACACGTATACACCCACATCCATCTACAAAAGCCTCTAACATGAGCATTGACCAAAATGAACTATAAGTCGGGACAAGTCCCCGCTTTACACAACATGTACATCACCAAAACATATATACACTCTGACTCGGAGAAGCCCCGAATTAGCTGGAGCTCACCAATGATCTGCAACGACTGGTAACCTACTGTGGAGGCCTACTAGTGCCTGCGCCTGCAACAAGTAAGGTAAATTCCCCAGAAAGGGTCAGTAAGGAATAAGTACTGAGTATGTAAGGCTCAAATGAAACAATATAACACATGAACATATCAATGAACTCAATAAAATGACTAATCAATGTGAGTAAGTCACCCTTCTGCATTTTGGAAACCATGTGAATTGCTTTCATTACTTTCTTTACATTCAATTCTTTCTTGTCAATACATGTGTCACAATGTACCCGGGCCCCGACTGATCAGTGGGTCTTTACATAACATATAATCATGTTGGGATCGGCTCGAGCTAGGCTTATGCCCCTAGATCTTCCACCCATAAATCAATACATCGGGATCGGCTCGAGCTAGGCTTATGCCCCTAGAGCTGCCACCCATAAATCAACATATCAGGTTCGGCTCGAGCTAGGTTTTCACCCCTAGAGCTGCCCCCTGTCAGATCCGGATTGAGCTAGGTTTTTGCCCCCAAAGCTGCCCCATGATCCAATAATCTCGGGATCGGCTTGAGCTAGGTATTTTGCCCCTAAATCTGCCACCCGTACTCAAACATTAACCACATTTGCATTACTTATTCATTACTTTGAGATTGATACATTGATAGTCACAACCTTACTTTAAGCTTTGGATCATTGACCAAATGAGTGAGAGACATGTGAATAACTTGGCAACATAACATTATTAGAATCATAACACCATGGGAATCATTGGACAATAATCTATGAACAAGAGACATAAGTATAATCACTATTGGAACATAACCTTATTTGAGCTTTAGGAACATTAACCATGAATATGAGACATGAGATTCACCAATGATCAATGAGTAGGAAATATATGACAATGACTATTGATAAACGGATATAGGATACCTTAGCACATTTCGGGATAGGACTAGTGAAATATCAATGTGGATACTATTTGCCGTAGAAAGATACGGACAGAGTAACCTTACATACCTTGTATTCTCAATATGAATATACAACCTTAGATGCGTATACAATAGTCCCGCTCCTTCTTTATGTGTCACTCTACAACACAAATACATAATGAAATTCACATTAACCGCCAACTACTTTACAAATGCATACAATGTCAATGAGTTACATGTTTGCCTTTAAACATGCCATTTCCCCTTGACCAAACCATTGATAAAATTATTATTTCAAAAATTCCATAATATTCCCAACATTGACCAATACATGATAATTGATACATTTCACCACAACACTTCTCCTTTACACTTTCTTATCCATCTCACATCACAAATAATCCATCAAATTACCTTAATACATCTCATAACACATATCGGCCCAAATCCCACAATTTACACTTATAGACAATAACAAGTTTAATACCAAAAATAACACCATACATGTTCATATTTTGTCCATACCATGCTCTTTCATCAAAGGCACAAGTCCTAATTCAAGCTTGAATCCCATGGATCACAAATCTTATACCAAAAACACAAAGTACCAAGTCCAACATTTCCAAGCACAACCAACATGATTTACATACTCTTTCATGCATATAATATATTAATCCATAACAATAATCACTTACCCAAGCTTGAAAAGTGATGATCTTGCTCCAAAATTGACTTTGAGTTCTTTAGGGTTTGAGAGAATGTTGGAGAAAATATCTAGAAAAACATGAGAGTTCCAATTGATTAAAATCTGATTTTTGGGTCTATATATAGTCCTTGGGGCCATCCTTAGCCATTCTTGGCATTTAATGCTTCATTTGACTTAGTCAATAGAAGATTGGATCATGTGACCCATGTCTTTTGCCTCATTTTGGGCTTTTATTGATCCCAAATCACTTAACCCAATAAAATCAATAATTTCTCGTGTTTAAGTTGTCTTATATGTGTTACAATAATATTCCCACTCATGCTACTTATATCCGTAGCCTCAATCCCAAAGACAAGTGATTCTAGCCACGTTTGGCTTATTTTGACCTTAAGGGCAAAACTGTCATTTTGACTTCAAATTTGTTCTCGAGTAATTTTATCATACCAATATAATATTTCATTCATTTCATGTATATACTTGTGGTTGTAGAAGAAACGTGGCAAAAATTGGCTCTGTACGACCCCGGATACCCTTGGGACTTAGAAATTTCCAACTTTTGAAAAAGTGGAAAACCCAAGGTGGCACCCCCTTGGGCGCGCCAACTTGATGACTCTGGACTAAAAATTTTAGCCCAGAGCGGCGTGGCACACCCCACACTTAGATTTTTTGAAAATTCCATTTTTCGACTTTTCTTCGCGGGTTTGGTTAGATACTTCAAGTCCTATTCTTTAACTTACTTCTTATCCTTAATATACTTTGTTTAGAGGTCCTCTTAGCCTCGTTTTGATCCCCACAAATGTTCCACGAAAATCATAAAACACCTCCTATGAAGGTTTAATTACATATACGAGGCTAAAAGTCAATTATCTCATCCATAGCATTACAAAATACATACGTATGGATCTCGACACCTAAGTAAACATTGTTTAATGTCGTCAAGTAGGGTCGGGAAGGTATGGGGTGTTACATTCTTCCCCCCTTAGGAACATTTGTCCTCGAATGTTAACAATATTGTTTCAGTTACAACAAATGCATCTCTACATTAGCATACATATACATAAACACTTAAGGCTCATGGAGACTTACTTGTTATTTCTCCACTTCCGCACTTTGAACTTCTTGGTCCATTTGAAATAGATGGGGATATCTAGATTTCATAATCTCTTCCGCTTCCCATGTGACCTCCTCTACTTGTTGATTTCGCCAAAGGACTTTCACGTAAGCTATGTCTTTATTCCTCAATCTTTTTACTTGACGATCTAGGATAGCAATGGGTACCTCTTCATAAGTAAGATCCTCTGTAACTTGAACATCTTCAATGGGAACAATACGAGATGGATCTCCTATACATTTTAGAAGCATCAAAACATGAAATACCGGATGGACTGAGGAAAGTTCTTGAGGTAGTGCTAATTTATACGCAACTTGCCCAAATCTTCTAATAATTTCATATGGGCCTATGTAGCGTGGACTCAATTTCCCTTTCTTTCCGAACCGTATTACCCCTTTCATTGGTGACACCTTTAAAAATACCCAATCACCTATGGCGAATTCAAGCCCTCTTCTTCTAACATCGGCATATGACTTGTGACGACTTTGAGCCGTTTGTAACCGCTGTTGGATCACCTTAACTTTCTCCATAGCCTGATGAACAATATCTGGCCCAAGTAAAGTAGTCTTACCCGCTTCAAACCATTCAATGGGTGATCTACATTTCCTTCAGTACAAAACTTCATAAGGTGCCATTTTAATACTTGAATGATAGCTATTGTTATACGCAAATTCAATAAGAGGCAAATGGTCATCCCAACTGCCTTGAAAATCTAACGTACAAGCTCGTAGCATATCTTCAAGTGTCTGAATAGTACGTTCTGCTTGTCCATCAGTCTGAGGATGGAAAGCCGTACTCAAATTCACCCGTGTACCCAAACTCTGCTGGAAAGATCTCCAAAAGTGCTCTGTGAACTGTGCTCCTCTGTCTGATATGATGGAAAGTGGAATACCATGCAATCGTACTATCTCTTTCACATACAACTTCGCATAATCCTCAGCTGTATAGGTCGTCTTGACCGATAGAAAATGCGCTGACTTGGTAAGCCTGTCCACTATAACCCATATAGAATCAAACTTCCGCAATGTACGAGGCAAACCTGTAATGAAATCCATGTTAATCATATCCCATTTCCAGACTGGAAGATTGATACATTGCATGTAACCTCTCGATTTCTGATGCTCTACTTTCAATTGTTGACAATTCGGGCATTGAACGACAAACTCTGTAATGTTCTTTTTCATATTTCCCCACTAATAAACTTCTTTCAAGTCATGGTACATTTTAGTAGCACCCGGATGAATAGAATAGCGCGAATGATGTACCTCTGTCATAATTCGTGTCCTCAGCTCATCTACATCCGGTACACATAATCTCCCTTAAAATTGAAGTACCCCTTCCTGTGTAAGATCAAATGCCTTTGTCAAATCCTGCTGTACATTTTTCTTTAGCTGCAATAACATAGAATCCGCAAACTGCTTCTCTTTCACTTCAGTTATTAAGGAGGATCCTACTGCATTCTGCACAATAACTCTATCATCTGAGGATTCAATAAGGGGAACTCCCAAGCTGGCTAATTAATTCAAATCCTTGATTATCTCATGCTTTTGATTCAATTGGCCACTAGTGCTTTCTACTGCCTTACGACTCAATGCATCAGCTACTACATTTGCTTTGCCTGGGTGATAAAGAATATCAATGTCATAGTCTTTTAAAAGCTCTAACCACCTTCGTTGCCTCAAATTGAGTTCCTTCTGCTTAAAAAGATATTGCAAGCTTTTGTGATCCGTATAGATATCAACATGAACCCCATATAAATAATGACGCCATATCTTTAAAGCAAAAACTACCACTGCCAATTCAAGATCATGTGTGGGATAGTTTTTCTCATGTGGCCGCAACTGTTGTGAGGCATAGTCTATGACATTACCGTGTTGCATTAATACACATCCGAGGCCAACCCCGAACGCATCAAAATACACTACATAACCTTCGGTATCTTCGAGAAGCACTAAAACTGGTGTGGAGGTTAATTTATCTTTCAACCTTTGGAAGCTTTTCTCACATGCGTCATTCCACTGAAATTTTATTGCCTTATGTGTAAGCTTTGTTAACGGTATAGCAATAGAGGAAAAACCTTCCACAACTCTTCTGTAATAACCTGCCAGTCCAAGAAAACTACGAATTTTTATGGGTGTCGTAGGTCTTGGCCAATTTTTCACTGCTTCAATCTTTTGTATATCAACCTGTATGCCTTCATCTGACACAATGTGACCCAAGAACGCGACTGATTTCAACCAAAACTCATATTTGGAGAACTTTGCATATAACTTACGCTCACGGAGAATCTGTAACACTTGTCGTAAGTGCTTAGCATGGTCCTCTGGTGATCTTGAATAAACTAGGATGTCATCTATAAATACCGTGACGAACACGTCCAGAAATGTCTTAAACACCCTATTCATTAAATCCATGAACACAGCTGGAGCATTTGTTAGTCCAAATGACATAACTAAAAATTCCTAATGGCCATACCGTGTTCGAAAAGCTGTCTTGGGTACATCTTCTTCTCTAACTCTGACTTGATGGTAACCTGACCTCAAGTCGATCTTTGAAAAACACTTGGCACCCTGTAACTGATCAAACAAATCATCAATGCGAGGGAGGGGATATTTGTTCTTGATTGTTACCTTATTCAATTAGCGATAGTCAATGCACATTCTCAATGTTCCATCTTTCTTCCGTACAAATAGTACCGGTGTACCCCATAGGGACATACTAGGCCGAATGAAGCCCTTGTCCAGTAAATCTTTCAATTGCTCCTTCAATTCAAGTAATTCTGCTGGAGACATTCTATATGGGGGCATAGAGATAGGCTGAGTGCCCGGAATCATATCAATGCCAAATTCTACTTCCCGTTCTGGGGGTAAGCCTGGAAGATCCTCTGGGAATACATCTAGAAATTCATTGACCACTGGGACCGACTGCGGAGTTAGTGGTTCCGCTTCGATATCTTTCACCCGTACTAAATGGCATATGTAATCCTTAGCAATCATTTTCCTGGATTTCAGATAGGAAATAAATCTCCCTCGTGGTGCCCCTACATTACCCTGCCATTCAAGAACATTTTCTTGCGGAAAACAAAATTGTACCTTCTTGGCCCGGCAATCTACCGGAGCATAACAAGAGGCCAATCAATCCATTCCCATGATCACATCAAAATCCACCATGTCTAGTTCAATGAGATCGGCCAATGTATCATGACCACACACAGTTACCACACAGTTACGATATACTCTCTTTGTAACAATATATTCACCAACCGGTGTAGACACTTCAATTGATTTAATTAATAATTCTGGTGCCTTTGCAAATTTCGCAGCAACCAATGGGGTAACATAGGAAAATGTAGAACTAGGGTCAATCAATGCATATACATTATGTGAGAATATGGATAATGTACATGTGACAACATCAGGGGAAGCCTCTGAATTCTAGCGGTCCACCAAAGCATAAGTGCGATTCTGAACCCCGCTAGTACTGGCTGCTCCTCTGGCACCTCTACCACGGCCAATAGACTGCACCCCTCGGCCCAGTGAAGGAACCGATACTGATGACGCAACAGCCGACCTAGCCGGTCGTGCTATACCACCCGTGCTCCGCTGTGGAAAATCTCTCGCTATATGCCCCGGCATACCACACCAAAAGCAGGCATTCGTCCCTGACCAACATGTGCTTGAATAAATACGCCCGCAGTGCTGACACTGCTGATGAGGAAAACCTGCTGCCTGTGGTCCATGAACCCCACTACTCTGCCCAGCTGAACCACCTCTAAACCCTCGAGACTGAGAATAAGCACCTGCCATGGAATGAGAAAACGACGGTCAAGGTGGTCTGGGGAACATGTGAGGCCTAGATCCTCCTTGGGACATCATAGGTGGTCCCATAGGTCTAGCCCTTTTGGACTGTCCCCTGTCAAATTCATGCACTCTTCTCCTCTATCGTTGGTCTTCCATTTTCTGAGCGAAGGCCTGGATTCTCGCTATGTCCATGTCCTTATTCAAGGCAGCAATGGTGCAATCCCTTACCAAATATGGCTCTAGTCTGTCCACATATCCATGGACTCTATCTGTCATTGTAGCCACCACATTTGGCGCATATCTAGCCAAGGAATTAAATTGCAAACTGTATTCCCTGACGCTCAGATTTCCCTATCGTAGATTTAGGAACTGATCCGCACGTGCCTCCCGGATCTCATAAGGAAGATAATGATCGAGGAAAGCCGCTTTAAAATCTTCCCATGTATGTGGATTGGAACCAATGTCATGGGATTTCTTCCAATCCTCATACCACAATATTGCCTCTTCTTTCAACCTGTACGCAACAAGTTCCACTGTTTCTACCCCTGTCACGTTCATAACTTCCAAGTCCCTCTGAATTTGATCCACGAAGTCCTGTGGATCTGCTTTTGGATCGGACCCAGTGAATATAGGAGGGTCCAGTTTCAAGAAATCCTGTGTCCTGCGACTTGCCATTCTAGCCGCATCATCATCATGTGTCATTGTACCAGCTCGTCCCTGGCTTTGTGCTGCTACTAACTGTGTCAACATATGTACATCATTTCTAAGATCTTGGTCAGTGGCATTCATTGGTGGTTCTGCGGGTATTTCTCTACCAATTGGCTCTTTCGAAACTGGGAAGGTAGATGAAGACCGCGATGATATTTCAGCATTCACTCCACCTTGACTATCTTGGTCAGGTGGTAGTCTACTCATTCCTTCTCCAGCAGGCACATCAACCTGCTTCCCTTTACCCCTTCCTCTTCTAGTGTTCGACATTGTTACTATATCAAAGAGAAACAATTACTATGGTCAGACACGATTCACCTTACATCATTGGCTCTATTGCACGATCTAGAATGAAGAAAAGAAACAACATCCTAAATGTCTCGTAGCATCCTACTTATAAATGTGGTGCACAACACATCAATAAGTAAGACTCTACTCAGACACGACTTTGTAGACACCCTTAGAACGACCTGCTCTGATACCAATTTTGTCATGCCCCGAATCCCATCTAGACATGATTGGCACCCGTAGCCGATAAGTCCCGAGAGAACTAAGCTTTGCCTATGTTCAATCATATGCATATCATAAGCATAACCACCATTACGTAAGAACATGAAAGACGAATAACGGAAAGCATGGGACATGGGACATATATATACATATGAAACTTGGCCGTTGAGGCCATCCAGTAAAAACAACATGTACCTTGTACACATATACACCCACATCCGTCTACAAAAGCCTCTAACATGAGCATTGACCAAAATGAACTATAAGTCGGGACAAGTCCCCTCTTTACACAACATGTACATCACCAAAACATATATACACTCTGACTCGGAGAAGCCCCGAATTAGATGGATCTCACCAATGATCTGCAATGACTGGCAACCTACTGTGGAGGCCTACTAGTGCCTGCGCCTGCAGCAAGTAAGGTAAATTCCCTAGAAGGGGTCAGTACGGAATAAGTACTGAGTATGTAAGGCTCAAATGAAACTATATAACACATGAACATATCAATGAACTCAATACAAATGACTAATCAATGTGAGTAAGTCACCATTCTGCATTTTGGAAACCATGTGAATTGCTTTCATTACTTTCTTTACATTCAATTCTTGCTTGTCAATACATGTGTCACAATGTACCCGGGACCCGACTGATCAATGGGTCTTTACATAACTTATCATCATGTTGGGATCGGCTCGAGCTAGGCTTATGCCCCTAGAGCTTCCACCCATAAATCAATACATCGGGATCAGCTCGAGCTAGGCTTATGCCCCTAGAGCTGCCACCCATAAATCAACATATCAGGTTCGGCTCGAGCTAGGTTTTCACCCCTAGAGCTTCCCCTGTCAGGTTCGGCTTGAGCTAGGCTTTCGCCCCCAAAGCTACCTCCTGATCCAATAATCTCGGGATCGGCTTGAGCTAGGCATTTCGCCCCCAAAGCTGCCACCCGTACTCAAACATTAACCACATTTTCATTACTTATTCATTACTTTGAGATTGATACATTGATAGTCACAACCTTACTTTAAGCTTTGGATCATTGACCAAATGAGTGAGATACATATGAATAACTTGGCAACATAACATTATTAGAATCATAACAACATGGGAATCATTGGACAATAATCTATGAACAAGAGACATAAGTATAATCACTATTGAAACATAACCTTATTTGAGCTTTAGGAACATTAACCATGAATATGAGACATGAGATTCACCAATGATCGACGAGTAGGAAATATATGACAATGACTATTGATTAACGGATATAGGATACCTTAGCACATTTCGGGATAGGACTAGTGAAATATCAATGTGGATACTATTTGTCGTAGAAAGATACGGACAAAGTAACCTTACATACCTTGTATTCTCAATATGAATATACAACCTTAGATGCGTATACAATAGTCCCGCTCCTTCTTTATGTGTCACTCTACAACACAAATACATAACGAAATTCACATTAACCGCCAACTACTTTACAAATGCATACAATGTCAATGAGTTACATGTTTGCCTTTAAACATGCCATTTCCCCTTGACCAAACCATTGATAAAATTATTATTTCAAAAATTCCATAATATTCCCAACATTGACCAATACATGATAATTGATACATTTCACCACAACACTTCTCCTTTACACTTTCTTATCCATCTCACATCACAAATAATCCATCAAATTACCTTAATACATCTCATAACACTTATCGGCCAAAATCCCACAATTTACACTTATAGACAATAACAAGTTTAATACCAAAAATAACACCATACATGTTCATATTTTGTCCATACCATGCTCTTTCATCAAAGGCACAAGTCCTAATTCAAGTTTGAATCCCATGGATCACAAATCTTATACCAAAAACACAAAGTACCGAGTCCAACATTTCCAAGCACAACCAACATGATTTACATACTCTTTCATGCATATAATATATTAATCCATAACAATAATCACTTACCCAAGCTTGAAAAGTGATGATCTTGCTCCAAAACTGACTTTGAGTTCTTTAGGGTTTGAGAGAATGTTGGAGAAAATATCTAGAAAAACATGAGAGTTCCAATTGATTAAAATCTGATTTTTGGGTCTATATATAGTCCTTGGGGCCATTCTTGGCATTTAATGCTTCATTTGACTTAGTCAATAGAAGATTGGATCATGTGACCCATGTCTTTTGCCTCATTTTGGGCTTTTATTGAGCCCAAATCACTTAACCCAATAAAATCCATAATTTCTCATGTTTAAGTTGTCTTATACGTGTTACAATAATATTCCCACTCATGCTACTTATATCCGTAGCCTCAATCGCAAAGACAAGTGATTCTAGCCACGTTTGGCTTATTTTGACCTTAAGGGCAAAACTGTCATTTTGACTCCAAATTCGTTCTCGAGTAATTTTATCATACCAATATAATATTTCATTCATTTCATGTATATACTTGTGGTTGTAGAAGAAACGTGGCAAAAATCGGCTCGGTACGACCCCAGATACCCTTGGGACTTAGAAATTTCCAACTTTCGAAAAAGTGGAAAACCCAAGGTGGCACGCTCCTGGGCGCGCCAACCTACTGCTTCTGGGCTAAAAATTTTATCCCAGAGCGGCGTGGCATGCCCTCTGGCGCGCCCCATACTTATTTTTTTTGAAAATTCCATTTTTTGACTTTTCTTCGCGGGTTTGGTTAGATATTTAAAGTCCTATTCTTTAACTTACTTCTTATACTTAATATACTTTGTTTAGAGGTCCTCTTCGCCTCGTTTTGATCCCCACAAATGTTCCACGAAAACCATAAAACACCTCCTATGAAGGTTTAATTACATATACGAGGCCAAAAGTCAATTATCTCATCCATAGTATTACAAAATACATACGTATGGCTTTCGACACCTAAGTAAACATTGTTTAATGTCGTCAAGTAGGGTCGGGAAGGTACGGGGTGTTACAATTAGTACGGGGTGTTACAATTAGTCATTATTTCTCTGATTCTTTCTATTTTTTTTCCCATACTCATAATGCTTGACTCAAAAGGAGTAAGCTTGTCTTGGTGCAAACCCAAACTCCTACGCTCAGCTTCACTGTTGGCAAGATTGATAAACATTGCTTGACTGAACATTCTGATGTTCAATTTTAGTCAACCTTAGAAGAAAGGACTTATGATTAGTAAAAACGCACGGCAATAGAATGTCTAGTAGTAATATCATGGAGCAAAATATTTGAATTATATTCATTCGAAGTGAATAGTTGAGAGCTCTATTGTCACGCCCCGAATTCCAATGAGGCGGACTGGCACCCAAAGCCGTTAAGGTCTGAGAGAAACAATCTTCATTCTCATACACTCATGTGCATGCTACTCAATAAACATCACCACCACAAATAGATATAAGGTGCCAATAGCAGAAACCATGGAAAATATATGATAACTATGAAATTTGGACGTTGGGGCCATCAAGACAAAACATACGTTTCTTACATTTTCTTCATCTGTCCCACAACATCTACAAAGCCTCTACAGATGCATAACCATAACCAACCTAGATTCGGGACAAGACCCCGCTCTATTCACATATACAATACCAAAATAAATGTACATAGCAATTCAGAAAGCCCCGAACCAACTGGAGCTCACCAAAAGGCCGCAAAAGATCCGCAACCTACTGTGGAGGTCTACTAGTACCTGCGCCTGCAGGAAGTAAGGTAAGCCCCCAAGGAAGGTCAGTACGAGGAATGTACTGAGTATGTAAGGCCATATGAAACTGTCATAAATACGTCAATGGAATCAAAATGTAAGAGAATAGTCAATATGAATAACCCATCGATCTACATATGTGGAACCATGTACCTTACATTAATTATTTTCTTCGCTTCTATTGTTTATTCCTCATCGCTTATATCACATCATACCCGGGCCCCAACTGATCAGTGGTTCTTAACATAATATAACGTTATGTTGGGATCGGCTCGAGCAAGGCTTATGCCTCTAAAGCTACCACCCATAAGTCAAGATATCGGGCTCGGCTCGAGCTAGGTTATTCCCTCTAGAGCTGCTACCCATAAACCAACATATCAGGTTCGGCTCGAGCTAGGTTATTACCTCTAGAGCTACCACCTGTTAGGATCGGCCTGAGCTAGGCTTATGCCTCTAGGACTGCCCCATGATCCAACAAATTCGAGATCGGCTCGAGCTAGGCTTATGCCTCTAGAGCTACCACCCATACTCTTACAACTCACAAATATGCATTACTTAATTTCTTACTTTTGAGAGATTGATATGTTGATAGTCGCAACATTATTGGAGTTTTGGAACATCAGTCCATGATTAAGAGACATATGAAGAACACTTGATCCAAGAATAAGGAACATAAAAATATCAATACATGACAATCTGAAATGAGATGCCTTAGAATATTTCGGAATGGAACAAGTACGATGACCATGTAAACAATATGTGCTGCAGAAGGATACGGAAAGAATAACCTTACATACCTTATACTTCCAATATGAACACACAACCCTATACGTGAACACAATAGTCCAGCTCCTTCCTTATGTTTCACTCTACAACACAAGTACATAACGGAGCTTACATTAACAATTCCAAGTGTATAAGACAACAATAAGTTACATGTTTGCCTTAAAATGTCATTTCCCCCTTTACAATACCATTTACGGCATTGTCATACCAACAATACCACAACATGCCCAACATTGACCAAAATATCACAACCCAATAGAATTTCATACCAAGTTCATTCTTTACATTTCTTCATTAACACGACATCACAATTACTCCATCAAATCACCTCAATACACCTCATAACAACTTATCGGCCAAAATCCCATAATTTACACTTATAGAAAAATAACAAGTTTAGAAACATAATAACACCAAACATGTTGATATTTCAGCCATACCATGCACTTTCATCAAAACCACAAGTCACCTTTCAAGCTTAATTCACAAAGATGGCACATTTTTTACCAAAGGGCAAAAGTGTCCTATTCAACCTTGCCAACATAACCATCATGTTCTACACAATCTCTCATGCATATAATATATTAAATCACAAGAATAAACACTTACCCAAGCTTTAAAAGTGATGATCTTGTTCAAAGTGTCCAAAGAAAATGGTTGCCTTAGGGTTTGGAAAATAGAGAAATATTTGTGAAATATCTAAAGAGGCATGAGAGTTTTATGTGAATAAAATATGATTTTTTTGGCCTTTATATAGCCTATTAATTCATCCTTATCCACTCCTTGTCATTAAATGCCATGTCTATATAGTCAACATGAAAGAATGGGTCATTTTGCTCTTTTGGGCCTTGTCTTTTAATCCTTTTTGGGCCTTAAATTGAGCCCAATAACATATATCCACTTATCCCACCAAATCCAATGTATAATCCACCATATATATCATGTTTAAATAATTCTATAACGTCACAATAATATTCACTTACGAGATTCCCGTTCGTAGCCTCAATCGCAAAAATAAAAATTCTAGTCGCTCATGGCTTCATTGAACATTTTTGGTAAATACTTGTGACAAAGAGTTAACCCCAACCCGGATGCTAAACGCGCTCGAGAGTAGTCCTACTATGATGTAATAGTGACACCATAACCCAAGAGTCCTTTTTATAGACTTATAATCGTAGAAATATTCGGGCAAAAAGCACCCCAGCACGCTCTCGGGCGCCCTTGACACTTAGAGAAAATTTCAGCAAAAGATAGGTGGGCAGGGGCGGCCTGGTACGCCCTTGGGCGGGCCACTTTTCCGCCTTTGCCAACAAAAATTTAGGCCAAAACGGCCTGGCATGCCACCTACAGCGCCCCATGCCAAATTTTTGATTTTGACTTTTCTTTGCGGATTTGGTTGGATCTTTCAAGTCCCAACCTTTTGCTTATCTCTTGTCTTTAAGATCCTTTGCTTAGATGTCCCTTAAACCTCACTTTTCACCCCACAAATTTTCCACAAAGTAACAAACACCACCTACTAACAAGGTCTATTCACACTTACTAGCACAATATCAAATGTTTCATCAATAACAATGCAAAATACGTACTTATTGCTCTCGAACCTAGGGTAAACATGGTTCAAGGTTGTCAAGTAGGGTCGGGAAGGTACGGGGTGTTACATCTATATGATTTAGAAGTTGGGAAAGTCAGAGTATGGCATGAATATGAAAAAATTAATTGTCAAGAGTTATGGTGAAAACAATGTCATGTCAATATTGAAGGTGTTAAGTAAGAATATCCTAAAATAATGAGTTACCTTAAAAGAGTAGAAATAATCTAGAACATCCTATTGAGGAATGGATCGGTTCAAAATATGATTAGTATGTTGAAGGATAATTTATAGTATGAACTCAATCTATGAAGATAAATGGAAGGGGTTTTTGACTAGGCCATAAGATTGTATGATTCAGGCCTAAAGAAAACATAACCCAATAGGAATTTTAAGGAACTCTAAGAGTAACGGATTCTAAGAGTAAGGAATAAGTAAAATAGGAAAACAAAGAATAGAAAGATAGGTAAGACATGTAGAAATTAACACATAGTAAATAAGGTTATGCGTCCTTTTGGGGTCTTGAATCCCTTGGGAAGGTTAAACCATTGATCTTAACACATCTAGGGTATTAAGACCTTATGCATATTCATTAATAAACAGAAACATAGGTCAAGTTTCAAAGAAAGGGTAACACATAACACATAATATGCATGCTTGTCTTTGGGTGGTGGGTACCCTTTCGACAGGAGGTTAGTTTCTAACTTTGTGGATTAACCTCGAGGGTCAACCACATATGGCTTAATGAATGCATGAATTAAATGCAAGGGGTGGATACTGTACTATCTTAAGTTTTGTAAGAATTGGTAGACACGGACCGAGGGTAATCTTATGCGAGAAGGCACGTAGTCCCACGGTAGTAAAACTATCCGCTCCACCACGTCTTAGCCAACTCTATAATAGGGTTTTTGAAGAGCATTTTGGAGAAGTGGGAAGGCACAACATCCGAGTATAGTGGAAGTGTGTGAAAGTGTGAAGTTCCCAAGAAGGGGAAGTATGAGCGAAATGTCAATTATGAAAAGCGATAGCAGGTAGCATATAGTGAAAAATGGTAACACATCCAAACAGTTTAAGGAAAGCAATAAATAAATAACATTGAAAATATTGCATGCATAATTAAGAAAATAAGATAAAAAAATAACAAATACAAGAAACCTCACAAGGACATAAGCATGTTATGGGATAAGGAGTAGGATTTAGCATGGACACAATTCAGATACACATGTGAGCAATTAAAAGGAATAGAAAAAAGATGGATAAACATACAAAGAATAAAATTTTAAGGCAACAAAATAAATGAAAAAAGAAAAGAATTTAGCATGAAAATTCATGTTAAGAAACACATCCAGAAAAGTGTCAAATTTGAAAAGAAATTAACTATTTAAGGAAACAAATAAAGAAAGAGAACTAATCATAAAATAAAATTAAAAAAAAATCCCACATAACACACGAATTCGTATTGGTTAGAACCTAAGTATCCCAGCAGAGTCACCATGCTGTCGCGCCCTATTTTTCTCGCGAAAAGCCAAATTTGACGTGACAACTCTTTTTGGGATAGTTTAAGAGTGAAGAGTCACCACCTAACGAATTAAGGTGCGTTAGGGCACCATTCTAGACTAATTACGAACTTATTTTAATAGTTTACGACAATCAAAAATTCGGATAAGGGTTCAGGTTACTTCGAAAGGAAGGTGTTATGCACCTTTCGAGGTCCACAAATATGGGTTCCGACCGAACTCATATATTACGTGGGGGAATTCTAGGTGATAAGCAAAAGGTCGATTTATTTTTATTAACTTAATAATAACTAAGTGTTTAAAATGAAAACTTCTATTTTTTTTTATCATAATTAATAACTAAGCGACAAGAGCTATTAAAACATAAACGGAATATGGATCAGATAAGCGAGGAGATAGAATGAACACAATTATATGGTTAAAATAATTACTTAAACAATAGACTTAAACTACCCCAAATAATTAAAGAAAAATAGTCGAAACAAAGAAAAACAAAGTCGATTCATAGGGAGTTAGTTTTATCCTATTCGGATCAGCACTCAGCTTATTAACGAGTGACAATGTCGAATATCACATTGTCGAATTTTACTCGGGGCAGCTTCCATCATTTTCGACTTTCTATCTACCCCACCTAGTTTGATTATTAATCTTAAAGATGTTCTAAAGAAAGCGATAAAACTAGCATTCCCTAAAATGCCTACCCGTCCCAGCTTAATGTCCAAGAGGCGTTGGACGATCTATTTTGGGTAAGGATCTGACACAAAGAAAGTTTTAGGATTCCTAATTAGACTCAGAGTTTACGTCAAACAAAATAAATAGGACTAGCAACTAGCAGTAAAGGTTTCAAGCAAGCCTCTTAGTTAATTAAAGTTGATTAGGGTGGTTAACATGCTTTCAAAAGAAAGGTTATTTATTTTATATAATTAGGACCTATAGGCATGATATCTAAATGTCCAACTAATGAATATGCCGAAAGTCGAATAAATAAACACTATAGACAGTATATCTAGTGTTGTAAGCTAGTGTTGTAAGCTAGTTAATATGTTTTAATCTTATAGACAAGATTAATCAATGTGTCGAAAATTAAATTAAAGTGCTAGATATCAAATTAAAGATGCTGAAAATTAATTTAAATATGACGAAAATTTATTTAAATGTGCTGAAAATTAATTTAAATATGAAAAAAATTAATTTAAATATGCTGAAAATTAATTTAAATATGCAGAAAATTAATTTAACTATGCAGGAAATTAATTTAATTGTTCAGAAAATTAGTAAAAATATGCAGGAATTTTAAAAGTGTGCAGAAAATTAATTTATTATGCAGAAAATTATTAGAAGTGTGCAAAAAATTATTAAAAAAAAGTGCAGACAAATATTAAAATCGTACAGAAAATTATTTAAACTACATAGAAATTATCTAAAGGCTGAAAATTCATTTAGAAATGCTGGGAATTATTTTAGCATGTTGAGAATCAATTTAACATGCAGGAAAAGTAAATAAGCATGCGAAAAATTACATAACATGCTAAATATAAAATAGATACGGAAAATTGGTGGTGACATACCGAGAATTCATTAAACATGCTAAAAATGATTAAACATTAAGTTGACATGCTCAAAATTTATCTAATTCGTCAAAAGTTAGTTAATAACCCTAAACCATGATTTCTAGATGATAAAAACAATTAATTAGCATGCTGAAATTTAATTAATAAGCCTAGAAAGTGTTGCCTAAGTGATAAAATAATGGTGTCAAAACATTTAAGTCACATAATCCTCACCCCAATAAGAAGTCCCCGCAACTTCATTATACATAGAGTTCATACATATTATTACAAACCCAATGGATGAAATAAAGAAAAGAAACAGAAAAGGCTAAGTTGGATAACCCTTAACCACTCCCAAGTCCACGTCAATTCTTCGTCTCTAGATGTTTGCCTTCAACCTGTTAAACATAAACTAAACATCCCAACAGCACCAGAATCCAAAATTAGCCTTTGACAGCCCATAACCAACCTTTGACGCTTTCGAGATCCCAAGAATCTCAAGGATCCCGGGCAGGCTCACGCAAAAGGGGTTATGAGATATGCAAAGGCGTTTTGGATACCCAAGGAGAACACAAAATAGGCATTTCAGTTTATATTTTTAACATGACAATTAGTGAGGGCATGTTGCAGGGTATATTGCATTAACAGATTGTTTATGGAGACAAACAAGTATTGAACATAACCACACAAGTCAAACAACATGCTTATACATTATTATTTAGACTACTGTAGGAACTTATCTACACTGAACTACCATGTAAGAAAAGCAAGGACCAATGACAATTAGCAGCCAAAGTAGTCTCTAGAAACCAAAAGTAAAGAAATATTTTAAGGTCTCCCCGAGAATAGTGTTGTTTAGCCCCCTTTTGAATGAGAGAAAGAGGTTGTTTATATCGTAAAATAATTGTAGGAAATCAAAAAATAAAAGGAAAAAGTGATATTCTCCAAAATCAATTAGAGGAAGGCTGAATCAATTTAATGTAAAAAGTAATATCTATTTACCATAATTAAGCAAGTAAGAATGTTTTTGAATCAAGAGAGGAGAAAATAAATAAAATTAAGGACACTGGACAACCAATATTTGCCATGTAAAACGGATACTCAAGAAATCACAATTAGTTTTGTAAAAAAGAACATATACTAGTCATTAACAATCGAGGCTTACCAAAATGATCTAGCATTGGACTGCCACAGGTTTTCAAAAATCAATCGAGACAAAGCAATAAAATCCAACACTTACCATAATTATGTAAATACTGAAATTAAAAGAAGCAAAATTAATTAGAGTAAATCATTCGTCAAAGTTGTTAAGGACACCCGAGTAACAAAATCGTCCCAATGACAAATAAGGAACATGGAAGATCTTCTCGTAATTAAATCACCTATTGGCATAAGTAGAAAAGTGACGTTATTACACTATAAGCCAGCTTGAACTCCAATTCTGAGATGGGCAGATTCAAATTATCCAACGAGTACCAAGGTAGCCAAATTTCACGAAAACAAGCCTCTAATTCTAATTCAGTAACAAAGTCTCCGCCTAATCAATGTTAAGCTAATCAGCCAACACACAGAAGGGATATGTTTAAGAAATTGCATAAATCAGTGTTCAAATCCTCTAATTAGGGTTAGAAAATGTTCATACAAATTGGAGATTTTCACGTATGATAATCTAAAGGTGTAAATAAACATGAAATTGAAACAATTAAGTTGAAATCACGTCCAAATCATCATGAATTTTTAAAAAAACTAAGAACCTATTTCGGGGTAGTTCGCAAGTAAAACATCCAAATCGAAACCAGACTGGGCAATAACCAAACAGGGTTCATTAAACCCTCACCGGTTATCAACTCCGGGGAGGATGTGCTGACAACGAAAAAGAGGAGAGAGACTAAGAGAGTTCCCCAACTGGTTTGTTATTTAAATGCATCTCGCCGGTCATCACCTCCGGCGAGGCGGTGGCGACAGATAACGAGGAACGACGGGGTGAAAGTGAGGGGGTTTTCTGGTGAGAATGAGGAGAAAGAAAATGAGAGGTATTTGAGAGAGGGGGTGGCGACCGTTGATTTTTCACCGGCCATGACTGGCTAGAGTTTGTGGTGGTCGCCTGCTGGGGATGCAGGAGTTCGTCGGTGGTTTGCGAAAAGAAGAGAGGAGAAGAGAGATAAAAGGGGTGGTGGCAGTGGTGGTTTCTATTGTGGTTCGCCGGGGAAGGATTCGCTGTCGTGGTGTCCACCGACCCAAAATAGCCAACGACGATGACGTGATGAAGCAGTGGGTATTGAGCGACAGAAGAGAGAGAAAGGGGAGAAGGAGGAGGTGGCTGTTGGGGTGTTGTGATAGGTTTAGGGTTGTGTGTATGTGTGTGTGTGGGGTGTGTGTGGTAGGTTAAAAAGGAAATAAATGGGAGACTAATCTCAATCGTTGGATCAATCTTGATCAATGACTGGGATTTAAAATTGCAAAAAGGGGGCAACATTTGGGTTATTTAAATTATGTTCAATTTGAAATTGAATTGGGATTTAAAATTGGACCAAATTAATCTCAATTTGGACTAAAATTGATATTAATAAAGTAAAATCAGGCTAGAAATTAAATAATTGGGGAATTTGATTTTAATAGGCTGCTATTTTTTAATTATAGTAATATATCAATGAATATATTATAATAATAATAATGACAAAATTAACCAACGTCATAAAATCATTATCTCCGATTAATTATGAATCATGTAAATAAACTTAGTGACACATAACATATTATTTAAATCGACGATAACAATAATTAAAAATAAATTAGGCGCCTATAAATTATGAATATTAATTGTAAGAAATTCTATAATAATAATAATAATAATAATAATAATAATAGACTATGTGTTTGTAAATTATGAGTATGCATACTTGCGGAAATAATTTAATAATTATTTACAAAATTATGTAAAATACTTTATTTAAATTAGTAAATTATATATTATATAAGAATATAAAATTAAATTTGAAAATAAATGGCATACCTTAAAATCATGAATACGAAAAGTCAGAATTTATTTGATACCAAAATAATAATTATAAATTTAAAACTAATATTTTTTGATAAAATAGCAGCTTGGAGGGAATATCGGGAGGTCAAATTGGGTGTCAACAAGAAACACTATGGGATAATGTAAATTCATTAACCAAGGGGATCAACCTTAGTGGACAGCCATAAGTAATGGTCTCTTTAGTGTGAAAAGTGCCTGGGATTTAGTAAGGCATAAAGAAACTATTAATGAAGATTTGAAAAGGTTATGGTGTGAACAACTCCCTTTCAAATTCTCTTTTCTTGCTAGGAGAATTTGGAAAGGGAGGGTACTTGTCTCTCAAATGATGCATGCTTGAAATCCTAATGTTTCTCAATTTTATAGGTGCTGTGATAATGAGGAAGTTAAAACAATTGAGCATCTGTTCTTGAAGGGGAATATTGCTCAAATTGGCTAGAGTTTTTATTCAGGAGCAGCTGGGTTTAGTCCCTTACTGAATCTAAAAGAGACTATTAGAAAGTGGTGGAGTTTTACCGATAACAGCAAGATAAGAGGGGTATTTCAGATAATACTTATTGTAATCTTGTGGTTCTTGTGGAAGAGGAGGAATACAGTACTATATGGTGGAAAATATACCACTAAAAGAGTTATTTAGGATGTGGCTGCCACTGTAAAGTATTTCATTAGATGCAGATTTAAAATGAACTATGACAATATGAATTGGCCATAAATTGTTGAAGTTTTGGAGTTGCATAGACCTGTTTATAAATTTAAGATTGTGAGATGGTGTCCACCTTCTATAGATTGAGTTAAGTGCAATACAAATGGAGCGTTGATGCGAGGCTAAAAACCACCTAATTTTACCATCTTTTGCCTCACATTTGCTCTCTTTTTTATGTTGCCTTGAGCTTAAATGATGTGATTTACACTTGTATTTCATGATTTGCTTATATAGGAGTGTATTGAGGTATTTGGAGCTTAAAATAGAAGAAAAATAGAACCAAAGAACAAAAAGGAACCAAGGAAAAATCAACGTCGCAACGCATTGCAAAACGAGCGAAAAAACAGCTAATTAAAGCTTCCTTGCGCCACTACTGCAAAGCAAGCTAGTGGCGCAACTTTGTGATGTTCTCTGAAAATTTGAAGGCTTGTGCCACTCACCCAAAGCAAGGAGTGGCGCAAGTTTAGCTACTGCTTTGAATTTTTAAGTGTTCCTTAAGCCACTGCTCCGTTTTTGGGCTATGGCGCAAATCGGGGTCAATTCTAACACGAATGGGATTGGTTTTAGACATTCTAAGGGTTCCTAAAATCTATATAGTTTTTAAACATACACAACTGATTTGGGGAAGCCAAAAGCTAGGGCAAAGCTCAAGAACAAGGTTTAGTTTATTTCTTTTATTTTATTTTCAATTTTTTCCTTGTAAACTCATGAAATCTCTTCTTCCAAAGATATTCATTAGTAGTAGACCTCTTAATTTCTAGGGTTGTGGTTGAACATGAAAGTTGTGGCTTGAACATCATATTATCTATTTTGATTTCCACATATTGAGTTATTTATTTCTTCTTGATTTCAATTATTCGTTTGATTGATCACCTAGTGAATATTATCTAGGGCTTGTTTGTTGGACTTGAAAAAGGAAACGACAAGTGTAAAAAGAGGAAATAGGGCTAGTTTGTGAACCTTATAGGGAAAGGGAATCGATTCGTCACTGAGGATAGAAATATACCCTGTGACCTAGCTTAATTGATATAGAGGATATCTTTATGCACTTCACTATTAACCGATGACCATAGAAATATAGGTGTTAGGGATAGTCGAGTAGGCTTAGAGTTGTTGGAAAAATGCTCAATATAGCTACAATTAACCTACAACTAGTAACTAAGGAAAGAAAATTAGACGAATGATTGGATAGCGCAATTGGATTGTCAAAACACCGTAACCCTAGATCTTTTCTCAAATCTGAATTACAACACAACCAATCTACAACTTGTTTTCAATTATTTTTATTTACATTCAAAACATACAAATCACTCTTAATTATTGGTTACCGGCTGAATAAATTATATAAGAATTCAAACTAGGATTTCAATTCATCAAATCCCTGTAGGTACGATAGCTGTACTTACATCCTTTATTACTTAAACGACCATGTACACTTGTGTGTGTGAAAGGACCCAACAAGTTTTTGGTGCCATTGCCGGGGATTTGTTAGAATTGATACACTATTTTGAGTTTTCAGATTTCACTTTTGTTTGTTGTTTTTGTTTCTTTCAGGGTACAAGTTAGTTTATGGTAAATACTCGAAGTCAAGGCCATCCCTTGATTCCAATTGACCACGAGTTTGAACGTACTTTAAGAGGGTTGAGAGAGATGGGTGATAATTTGAACAATACAAATCTTTGAGACCCACCAAATGATGCAGAGGATAGAGCTGCAGCCCAGCTTTCTCCTGCGCCACATGTTCCAGTGTTGAATTTTGCGAGGTCGAATCAGCAAAATGCCTCTAGAGCTATTGTGAAGCCGAATATCACCAAATATTTTGAGCTTAAAGAGGGCACTATACGACTAGCATAGAACACTTGTCAATGTGAGGGTAAACCACATGAAGACCCACACAAGCACCTACTAAAATTTACTGAGTTAAGTGACAACTTCCACTACCAAAATGTTTCAGATGAATATGTGAAGTTGACACTATTCCCCTTCTCACTGATTGGGGAAGCAAAACAATGGTTGCAGAATGAACCAGCAGGATCTATCATGTCTTGGGATGCTTTGTTTTAAAAGTTTCTCAACAGGTTCTTCTCATCTAGGAGAACAAAAGAGCTTAGAGGAAAGATTTTCGGATTTGTTCAAAAAAATTCTGAATCCCTTCCCTAAGCTTGGGAGAGATACAAGGGATACTTGAGAGATTGCTCGCACCACCATCAGCCCAAGGAGATTATTGGGCATAATTTTATTGAAGGATTGAGGCCAGACTCTAAGTATTTATTAGATGCTACAGATCAAGGGAAAATTTTGTCCAAGAGCTATGATGAAATAGAGGCACGACTCAATCTTATATCTGCAGGTCACCGAGACTATTCAGAGCCCAGCTGAGTGTTCACTTCTACACAAAAAACACCGGGTAAGTTAGAGCTAGATGACGTGTCATCTATTCGAGCTGATATTTGGCAATTGTGTGCCTTAATGAAGTAGAGTTTATTAGCTCCAAGTGCAATTCAAGTTCAATAGGTATAAAAGGTTCAGACGACTACATTATTTTGTGAGAAGTGTGGTGAAAATCATGCCTACTCTGGATCTCCTTTGAATACAGAATCTATATATTATGTGGGGTAGCAAAATTACAGAAACCACCCAAATTTCTCTTGGGGTGGAAATCAACAGGTCCAAAGACAGCAGTATACACCGCAAGCTCCACAAGTGAGAAATTCTTTGAAGGAGACAATGAAACAGTTCATGGGAAAACAAACTCAGATTGTGAATGAAATGCAAAAATCCATTCATGAACTTAAGCGTCAAGTGGGCCAACTAGCTTCATCATAACATGGAAGACCTATAGGTGCACTACCGAGTGATACAGAGAATAATACTAAGAAGGCAATGGCAGTCTCACTCAGGAATAGAAGAGAGTTTGTTAAAGCTCTTCCTAAACAGAGAAGTCAAGATGCAAGTGTAAAGTTGCCGAATACAGAGCCTCCAAAGACGAGAGTAGTTAATTGGGATAACTACAAGCATCTACCTCCATTCCCACAAAGGTTATCTCCAACACCAAATCCAGAGATTGAGCCTACACACGCAGAAAGAAGAGAAAAAGAGGTTGTTGAGCAACCTGCGATTGCGGTTGAGAGACCCCCGCTACCATTCCCACAAAGATTTCAGAAAAGCAAATAGGATGCAAATTTTAAGAAGTTTCTTGATATCTTCAAGCAACTTCACATCAATATTCCCTTGATTTATTCTCTGAGAGACATGCCCAAATATGCCAAATACCTTAGAGAAGTGGTGGATGGAAAGAGAAGACTTATAGAATTTGAGACAGTTGCACTCACTAAAGAGTCTAGTTTGAGGGTATTAAGCAAGCTTCCTAAAAAGCTCAAAGATCCTAGGAGTTTCACCCTCCCCATACAAATTGGTGAAGATGAGGTTGGGCATGCATTATGTGATCATAGGGCAAGTATAAACTTAATGCCTTTATCTGTGTTCCAGACATTTGGTTTGGGAGAGCCAGGTGCAACAACTATCACTTTACAATTGGTAGACCGCTCTCGTGTGCAACCAGAAGGAGTGATTGAAGATGTGCTCATCAAGGTAGGTAAGTTTGTGATTCTTGCAGACTTTATTATTTTAGATTTTGAAGCAGATAAATAGGTATCATTTATTTTGTGACGCCCATTCTTGGCCACGGGGTGGAGCTTTAATTGATGTGCGAAAAGGGAAACTTAAGATGGGGGTCCATGATGAGGAGGAGATATTTAAAGTTTATAAGTCACTCTCCACTCCTTCACACTATAGAGACTTGTGCATGATCACAGAGGTGGTAAATGATAAGTGTGGGGTGGAAGTGCGTGGGTCCAAAAAAGTGGAAGATCTGAAGACAAAGAGAGTGAATGAAAATTGTGATCCTCCTAAAGTGAAGAAGAGGACGAAGTTGCATCATATGGGGAGGAAAAGATTGAGAGAATTCGATTAATCTATGACTTGCATCATACCACGACGTTAAATCAAGTGCTGCTTGGGAGATAACCCAAGTTGTAATAATGTAGTTTTATATTTATAGTGTCACTTTTTTTTCTTTGTTTTTGTTTTTGGTGTGTGCAAATTTGGGGAAGTCTGAGTACTCGAATTTGGAAGCTAAGAGGCATGGATGAAGCATAAGTGTGGGGTCATTCACCCCTTTGATGGAAAGATTGAGAAAAGATATGCTACTAGCTAGGCCCTAGAGGGCCTCAGGGAGTATTTCTAACCACCATTTTATGTTGTTTAATGCTTTGGGGACAAATCATGACTTTAAGTGTGGGGTGAGATTCTTTCGATATTGGTTAAGGGTAAAGTATGCTATAAGAGTTGCTTTATTTTTATTTACTTGCTTTCGTTGAACAAAAAAAAGAAGTAAAAATCCAAAAACACAAAAAGATTTTTCGTAAGTTTTCTAGATTAAAATAGTTTGTGTTAGTCTTTAGCTTCTTAGTTCTTTAGTAGAGCATACTTCACCTACCCCTTGGTTTTTTTTTTCGGTTCTTTTCCGAGGGAAGGCCCTTTGAACCGACTATCCTTTTAATTTTTAGAACAATTTTTGTTTTATTTTTAGCAATAGTTAGTCATTAGGAGTTAGAGAGTCATTAGGACCAATTGTGAGGTGCCCTTTTTTGGTGCTACATATGAGCTGAATGATGCAAGTTGATTTAAATTCAAGCATTCTATGAAGGAAAATTAATGACTTCTTTTAAGATACCTAGGCTCTTTTACTTGACTCGTATGTGATTTTAGCTTAAATTTGAACTCTTGTTGTTTGCTTGATTGAGAGTCTGTATGGATCCTTCTTAAGTTGAACATGTGACATGTGTGTTAGGTGTTTGTTGATATTCAATACTTTAATATTGATGTCTAGAACTTGCCCGGTGTGTTTGCAAAGAGAAATGAAGAATGTTGAGTTTAGGAGATGATAAAGGTGTTTCTTTGATTAGCCTATTTTCTTATCCTTTGCTTTACCTACCTACAATGGATGATCCTTGTTAGCCCCGTTGAGCCTTTAGCCTAGTCTTTGGTAGACACATATGAAGCTTAATCCTTTTATTTCAATAGACCTTTAATTTGATCCAAAACTCCTACGAGTTTTAATTGAAAAATAAAAGTTAAAAGGAGTGAGAATTGAGAAAAGGGAGATAGTTGAGTTTGGAAGCCTATAGAAAAAGTCTAATAGTGCAAGTGATTTTTTTTTAAAAACATATGCTATTGGTATGGAGTAGAAAAAGAACAAAAGAAAAGTGAAAAAAAAAGTGTTAGATAAATGAGTACTCCTTACTGGTGGCATCTGAACTTGCTTAAAGAGATGGAAAAACAAACAAATCTCTGGGTGAGAAGAGTAGAAGAAAGAGTTGGCTGATTGAAGAGTGTGTGAATGATGAAGAATTTGTGATGTATTAAAGTGCTTAGGAAAGTTAGTCACTATTTGAGCCAAAATAGTTCCTACTCATCCCTTAGCCTACGTTACAACCCAGAAAGTCCTACTTGATCTTAGATTTGACGTACTTATATTAGTGTAGTAGTATACTAAGGAAAGTCTATGATTCATCATATATTGCATGTGAAATTCTTTTTGAGAGTGAATGAAATCTTCTTCTTATACCCATTCTCGTCTTAATTTATATACTTGTGAGTAAATATGGGTAACTCTCGTGTTGTGAGGGCACATGGTTGATGAAAGATATGTGAAGTATTTGATCTCTTAGTTGGGTGAATTATATGAGTTTGCAAAGATTATAGAGTAGGTTCTTGAGGCTAGGAGGTCTTGAGTAGTGGTTTAAATGTGTTGAACAATTGAAGCTTACTTAATAAGAACTTGTCGTCTATTGTAGTCGTTGTAGTCTTAGCTTGAGTAATCTTGTTTCAATTGGTTTAGTTGTAGTAGAGTTTATGTCATGTGTGTATAGATTACTCGAGGACGAGCAAGGGTTTAAGTTTGGGGTGTTGATGCGAGGCTAAATGTAACACCCCGTACATTCCCGACCCTAACTTGATTGATTGGTGTCCTAGTGTGTAGTTATAAACCTTATCTTTGAGAATGCTAAGTACGTGTGTTGCATTGGTTTTGGATGGAACATTTGAAACTGTACTAGTCAATGTGATTAGTCTCCTGTAGGAGGAGTTTGCGACTTTCTGGAACATTTTGGGAGTGATAAGTGAGGGTTGAACGACTTCCAAACAAAGGGTTTTAATGCTAAGAGGTAAGCTAAAGAGTTAAACTTGAAGTATCTAACCGAATCCACAAAGAAAAGTCGAACAGAAGAAAAATTTCAAAAACTAAGGGTGGGGCGCGCCCAGGGGCGTGCTAGGCCGCTTTTGGCCAGAATTTTTCTGGCCCAGGCAGCAAGGAGGCGCGCCAGGCAGTTTTTTGCCAAAAAATTTTCTTCGACCATTAGTCTATAAATAGGACTCTTGGGTTATGGTATTATTATTCCATCATAGTAGGACTACTCTTGAGTGAGTTTAGCATCCAAGTTGGGGTTAATTAAATTTTGTTCAATTAAGCTATGAGTGACTAGAATTTCTATTTTTGAGATGGAGGCTACGAACATGAATCTCGTGAGTTGATTATTGTCGTAACATTCATGGAATTATTTAAACATGAGCTAATTGGAGTATAACACATTGAATTTGGTGGGCTAAGCTAACATGTGAAATTGGGCTCAATTTAAGGCCCAAAATGAAGCCAAAGTGCAAGGCCCAAAGGGTAAATGACCCATTCTTCCATCATTGACCAAGTAAACATGGCATTTAATGCCAAGAAGTGGCTAAGGATGAATTGAGGGCTTATATAAAGGCCAAAAAATCAGATTTTTATTCCAAAGACCACACATGCTTTTCTAAACATTTTCCAAAAGATATTTCTCATATCTTCCAAACCCTAAGTCATCTTTTGGACAAGATCACTCATTTTCAAGCTTGGGTAAGTGATTATTCTTATGGATTAATATATTATATTCATGTGAGAATATGTAGACATGATGGTTATGTCTAAAAGTGTAAATAATGCATTTTTTCTTTTTTGCTAAAAGATGTGTCATCTATGGGATTTAAACTTGAAAGGAGACTTGAGGTTTTGATGAAAGTGTATGGTATGGATGGAATATCAACATGTATGGTGTGGTTATGTTCCTTGACTTGTTATTTTTCTATGAAGTATAAATTGTGGGGTTGTTGTCGATATGTTGTTATGAAGTGTATTGAGGTGACTTGATGGAGTAATTGTGATGTTGTGTTGATGGAGAAGTGTAAGGTATGAACTTGGTGTGACATGCTATTGGTTTATGATGTATTGGTCAATGTATGAAATATTGTGGTATTGTTGGTATGCTAATTTCATAAATGGTATTGTCAAGGGGGAAATGACATGTTGAGGCAACCATGTAAATCATTGTCGTCATATGCATTTGTAAGGTAGTTGGTGGTTAATGTAAACTCCGTTATGTAATTGTGTTGTAGAGTGAAACGTAAGGAAGGAGCTGGACTATTGTATTCACATTTAGGATTGTATATTCATATTGGGAAGATAAGGTATGTAAGGTTACTCTTTCCGTATCCTTCTGCAACATATAGTATTTACTTTGTTATGGTACTTAAATGTTCGAAGGTATCCCATATCCGGTTATCGATTATTGTTAATTACATGTTCCTTTTTCATTGATCAATTGTGATTCACATGTCTCTTATTCATTGATTGAAGTTCCAAAGTTGTCATAAGATTGTAATTTCTAAGAGAACTATCTCAAAGAGAGTAATGATATAAAGAGAGTCTATTCATTCTTGAGTAGCATATCCCACAATGTTATGTTCCAAAGTTCCAATAATGTTTTAATCGCCAATGTATCACTCTTAGAATGAAAGAAAGAATAATGAAAGAAAGAAGTAATATATAATTGATAAGTATTCTTGGGTGGTATCCTAGGGGTGGAAGCAACACCTAGCATGGGTCGATCCCGAATCATCCCAGGGGCGACATGAAAGCCTAGCATGGGTTATCACAGTACATCCCAGGGTGGACAGAAAAGCCTAGCTTGGGTTACTTACATCCCAGGGGTCAAAATACCTAGCATGGGTTAATAACATCCCAGGGGCGACATGAAAACCTAGCATGGGTTCATCTAGCATCCCAGGGGTTAAAATACCTAGCATAGGTTAATCTCATCCCAGGGGCGACAGAACAGCCTAGCATGAGTAGAACAATAAAGATGAATAAATGTGAAGACAAAAGAAGTAAAGAATGTAATGTACATAGTTCCAAACTTTCAGATTGATGGTTTGTCCATATTGGGTATTCTCTTATAATTATTTCCATTGAAGTTTTATGTATTGATGCAGTTTCTTATAGTCTTGCATACTCAGTACATTACTCATACTGACCCCCTTGGGGGATTTACCTTACTTGCTGCAGGCACAGGTGCTAGTAGACCTCCACAGTAGGTTGCGAATCATTGCCAGTCATTGGTGAGCTCCAGTTGGTTCGGGGCTTTTCGAGTCACAGTTGTACATTTGTTTTGTTGTTGTACATGTTGTATAAAGCGGGGACTTGTCCCAACTTTAGGTTGGTTATGTATATGTATCTGTAGAGGCTTTGAAAACGTATGTGGGTATATGAATATAAGAGATGAATGTCCGTTTTTGTAATGCCCCAAGTTCCAACGCGGAGGACTGGTGATGTGCCATGGTTGTATGGCACTTTCAATGCTTAAAACAAGGGAAATATGCAATAACTTGGGTGTGTTTTGTAGGTATGATGTGGTTTCTGTCCTAATTTGCAGGAAAACAGGTTTTAAAGGTAAAATGACCAAAAGAGGAAGAATCAAGCCCAAAGATGATGTGTCTGATGAGGAAAGAATGAATCTGCACGATGGAGTAACCCACGGCATCACTCACGAGCCGTGATTCCCATTCACGAGCCGTGGGTTGTGTCGTGAGATGGCTTTCAGAGGACTAACATTTCACCTGAGTTCCACGACAGGACTCACGTCCCGTGACTGACACCCACGTGGCGTGATTTGATGGCGTGAGTTCACTTCAGAGATCCAGGAAAAGAGCCTGATTCCCACGATACAAGTCACGTGCCGTGACTTGGTTCCACGACACCAAGTCATGACATCGTGAAAGCTGCCGATTCTGTTCTCCTATTTTGTTTTGGATAGGACTAGTTTTGTATCTATAAATACCCCTAGGTAGTCCTAAATGCGAAATTTGGACAATTTACTATTTTAAGAGTTATTTTACATTGTTTGAGACATATATTTTGGTTTGGTATTCACAAACCCTAATTCTGAAGTTGATTGATGATTGAAATTTTGGGTTTTCCTTCATTCTTGTGAAATCATAATTATGCTTTCATATTTGGATTATTATTGTGTTCTTGCAACTATGAGTAGCTAAACCCATCAACTAGGGTTGTGTGAACCATGAAGAATTAACAAAACCTGTGACTTGCAAGACAACTTTGTACTGCTGTGTATGCATGTATTGTTGTCTCTTTCGTATTGATTGCTTTTCTAACGGTTGCAAATGTTAGAATCTTTCCTGTATTCTAGACTTGCTCGAGAGAGCGGTAGGGATTGGGAAAAGGAGATAACAACAGAGATTTGAAGCTATCAACCTTCATTTGATAACCGGAGCCTTAGCGGGAAAGGTTACCTGAAGTCCAGAACAAGGGTTAGTAGTGCGACACTTGGAGACTGAGAGGAGAAGAGTGAAATTTGTCTAATGACAGTCGAGAGACAGTTAGATGAACCTAATTTGTTAGACTTTGCACGCAGCGCAGTGGGGCAGTCTTGTTAAGCACAAGTCACCGGTGGAGTTAAGGAATCATTGGGGATCACAGTCCTAGTGAATTCCTCTTATTATTTACAAACTCAATATCAGTCAGCAATCGTCATCGTTACTATTTACTAGCAAAATCCCCCAGTTTTAGTTACTTGCCAGTTATTCCTTCCAGTAGTCTACTCACACTTTGACCTATTCCCTGTGGGATCGACCCCAACCTTGTTGGGTTCTATATTTGATTCAGCGACCGCATTGTACTTTTTTGGAGGTATATTTTGGGCGACATCAAATTTTGGCGCCGTTGCCGGGGAATTACGGTTACGAAGTTGAACATTAATCGTTGGAGTTGATTGGGTGTTCTTACATACTCTCGAGGGCATACGCCGGTGTATGCCAAATATCAGGAGTCAAGTCAATCCCCTGATTCCACTTGATCTTGAGATCGAAAGGACTTTAAGAGCTAATCGGAGAATGGTGAATACTGAAGGAGTCCAAAATCCCGCAGCTGCGGGCGATGTTCACAATCAGCCATTGCATTCGGCTGGTCAGGAAACAACGGAGCAAACTACTGCTCGATTGACCCGAGAAGAGCATGCTAGACAAGCTGCTCTTAGACAAGCAGAAAGAGATAATTGAGCTATGCAGGAAGCAGCACAATGTCTGGCTGATACTGAAGAGCGACAAAGACAATTAAGAGAACAACCAAGACAATGTGTGCCTGTTTATGATGATCCTGAAGATGAATATGTGGCCTATTTTGAGCCGATTGAGAATGGTGCTATTGTTCCACCTGAGTTAACCCCAGGCACTAAGTTTGACATTACCAGTGCCATGATCCATCTGCTGAACTTGAAACGTGTGTTCGCGGGCCTTCCTACTGATGATCCAAACATGCATGTGATGAATTTTGTGGGGGTTTGCACGTCATACAATCTGCCTGGACTTAACCAAGAGGCGATTCGGCTGAGATTGTTCCCATTTTCTCTTACAGGAGAAGCCACTTTGTGGTTGGCTGAGCTGCCACGAGGTTCTATCACCACTTGGCAGGAATTGAGAAACCAATTCTTGGAAAGATTTTTTCCACCATCCAAGATACTGCAGTTAAAGGATGAGATCTACAATTTTCGACAACTTCATTCGGAAGCACTCTATGAAACATGGCTTAGGTTCAAGAAGAAGCTGCAGATGGTGCCGAATCATAGGATGAGTGGTCGAAATTTACTTGAAATCTTGTACAGAGCGTTGAATGTCAACACAAAGGGGGTAGCGGATACTATCACTGGTGGAGCATTCATGAGTCTGGGATAGAACCAAGCTTCTGAGATATTGGATTGAGTCACTAAGACCTACCGAGGATGGCATACTCGGGAGGCAGATATGCTGGCTGGGACTTATGCTATTGGAGCTTCAGCAGCTCAAAGGGTATTGGATGAATCTGTGGCACAAGAGGTTGCTCAGTTGGGGACAGAGATTGGTCTTTTGGCCAAACAGATAGCTGCTAGAGATGTGGAAAAGGTGCATGCTGTTGGTGCACAAAGCAAATCAGTTAGACATGATGATAGTGAGTCAGATGAAGAGGCAAAGTATCTAGATCATGAAGTGGCGGGTTTCTGAGCCAAGGGCCAAGGGTCTAATCAAGACTCTTGGAACTTAAGGTAAGGGAATCAAGGTCGGAACTATTATGGGGACAGCTACAACAAATCGGGATACAGAGATCATGAACGAGACCGTGATGGTGATTGGAGGCGGAAAGATGATCATAGAGAAAAAAATGACACGTATGTACCACCTGGAAGACGTGATGAGGAGTCTGGAAATTCGAGGATGGAGGCACTTCTGAATAAATTGGTGAAAGGAGCAGAAAGTCAGGAGAATTGTTTGAAAGAAATTAGGACTGACATTTCGGGCATAAGTCAGAAAGTGGAGTCTCACTCGACCGCCATCAAACAGTTGGAGCAACAGTTTGGGCAAATTTCAGTGGCGCTGAATCAACGTCAGCCAGGCACCCTTCCAAGTAATACTGTCCAGAATCCTAAGAATGATAGTCATTGCCTCGCCATCACTACTAGAAGAGGGAAGTGCACAACAGATCCACCTATGCCGGCCGATAGTGGTATGCCTAAAGATCCAGTGATTATCGATGTTGAAGTTGAGATAGAGTCAGATAATGCAAAGGGTAACAAGGTTCCAAATCAGCAGGATGATAGCGACAATGCAAAATCTGAGAAGAGGAAGGAGAATGAGGTACCAAAAGTACTCAAAACTATTCCACGACCTCCTCCTCCCTATACTCAAAGGTTGAAGAAAAAGGCGAAGGAAGGAAAGTATCAGAAGTTCATCACCATGCTGAAGGAGTTGTCAGTTAACATCCCTCTTGTAAAAGCATTGGAGCAGATGCTAGGCTATGCCAAGTTCATGAAAGACTTGGTGACTAAGAAGAGAACGGTCAGTTTTGAGCCCGCAGATAACATTCATCATTGTAGTGCAATTGTTTCACGGTCCTTAGTTGAAAAGAAAGAGGATCCAGGAGCGTTCACAATCCCGTGTACTATTGGGTCATACGACTTTGCTAAAGCATTGTGCGATTTGGGGGCTAGCATCAACCTAATGCCATTAGCTGTGTTTAAGCAGTTGGGGCTGGGTGCACCAAAACCAACCTCCATGAGACTTCTCATGGCTGATAGAACTGTGAAAAAGCTAGTGGGCATTCTATACGATGTTTTGGTGAAGGTTGCTTCTTTCATATTTTCGGCTGATTTCGTGATCCTCGATTGTGAGGTTGACTTTGAGGTTCCCATCATACTGGGGAGACCATTCCTTGCCACTGGTTGCGCGCTGGTTGATATGGAAATTGGGCAGCTGCAATTTAGATTGAATGATGAGCAGGTTACGTTCAATGTCTGTCGGTCAATGAAGCAGCCAAAAGATAAGAGAGTCATTTCAGTGATAGATGCGGTCGATGATAGTGAAGTTGTCGTGCCCATTGAAGAAAGGTTGGGAGTAGAACCTCTGGCTGCAGTGATCATGAACTTTGAAGACGATGGTATAGAAGACTATGGCGAGATGGTGAATGCGCTCACTGGTAATGGAGCGTACACTTATGCGCCCAAGAAATTGGATCTTGATTTAAAGAATAGGGTAACTCCACTAGCTCGCCCATCTATAGAGGAGCCTCCAGTGTTAGAACTTAAGGCTCTTCCGGCCCACCTTCGCTACATATTCTTGGGAGCCAATAATACTTTGCCAGTAATTATTTCTGCTAAGCTGGCGAAATGGCAAGTAGCGGCTTTGGTTTCAGTTCTGAGAAGATTCAAGAGGGCCATTGGTTGGTCCATTACAGATATCATAGGTATTCCACCAGACATTTGCACTCATAAAATTCAACTTGTGCCAGAATGCGTCCCTAGCATTGAACACCAGCGTCGTCTAAACCCACCTATGCAAGAGGTCGTAAAGAAAGAGATCATAAAGTGGTTGGATGCAGGAGTGGTTTACCCTATTGGCGATAGCAAGTGGGTGAGCCCGATTCAGTGTGTGTCGAAAAAGGGAGGAATCACAGTGGTTCCTAATGACAAAAATGAGTTGATTCCAATGAGACCAGTGACTGGATGAAGAGTTTGCATGGACTATCGGAAGCTAAATTCATGGACTGAAAAGGATCATTTTCCTATGCCCTTTATGGACCAGATGTTAGACCGACTTGCTGGTAGAGGATGGTATTGTTTTCTCGATGGTTACTCAGGGTATAACCAGATCTTTATTGCCCCCGAAGACCAAGAAAAGACCACTTTCACTTGCCCATATGGGACATTCACATTCAAGAGGATGCCTTTCGGTTTGTGTAATGCACCGGCCACCTTCCAACGCTGTATGATGTCTATTTTCTCTGACATGGTGGAAGACACTATCGAGATGTTTATGGATGATTTCTCTGTAGTAGGTGACTCGTTTGAAGGCTGTTTGGCACACCTTGCTAATGTGCTGCAAAGATGCGAGGAGTGCAACCTAGTGCTGAACTGGGAACAGTGTCATTTTATGGTCAATGAAGGTATCGTATTGGGGAATCAGATTTTGAAGAACGGCATAGAGGTGGATAAGGCGAAAATTGAAGTAATTGAGAAACTGCCCCCACCTATCTCTGTAAAAGGCATTCAGAGTTTTCTGGGTCATGCTGGTTTTTACAGAAGATTCATCAAAGATTTCTCCAAGATTGCTCATCCGTTGTGCAAACTTTTAGAGAAAGAGGTGAAGTTCGTGTTTGATGAAGAATGTCTTAAAGCGTTTGAGTGTCTGAAAGAAAAGTTGGTGTCAGCTCCTATCATTGTGTCACCGGATTGGACGAAGCCTTTTGAGTTTATGTGCGATGCTAGTGGAGTAGCTTTGGGTCAGAGACTTGAGAAGATATTACATCCTATCTACTACGCTAACAAAGTGCTTAATCCAGCTCAAAAGAATTACACTGTGACTGAGCAGGAATTGTTGGCAGTAGTTTTTGCTTTCGAGAAATTTAGATCATACTTGATTGGCACTAAGGTGATCGTGCACACAGACCATGCGGCTTTTCGGTATATTATGTTGAAAAAGGATGCTAAGCCAAGACTGATTAGATGGGTACTACTGTTGCAAGAATTTGACTTTGAAGTCAAGGATCGAAAGGGGACCGAAAATCAAGTGGCTGATCATCTGTCACGCCTTGAGGAGGAGGCCATGCGTAAATTGAAAGATGATCTTAAAATCGATGATACCTTTCCAGATGAGCAAGTGCTTGCAGCATCTCATGATTTAATACCATGGTTTGCTGATTATGCCAACTTTTTGGCAAGTGATCTAGTCCCGGAGGATATGACATACCAGCAGAGAAGAAAGTTCATGCATGAGGTAAGAAAATTCTTTTGGGATGAGCCATATTTATTTAGAGTGTGTGCTGATGGCATTATTCGAAGATGTATCCCAGAGGTCGAAATGATGAATATTTTGGAAGCATGTCACTCATCTCCAGTTGGGGGTCATCATGGAGGTGCAAGGACTGCCCATAAAATCTTGCAATGTGGGTACTATTGGCCCAGCATTTACAAGGATGCTCATGACTATGCCCGCGCTTGTGACCGGTGTCAAAGGCAAGGTAATATTTCTCGCAGACACGAACTTCCCATGACTACGATTCTGGAACTTGAATTATTTGATGTGTGGGGAGTTGACTTTATGGGTCCATTTGTGAGCTCGCATGGAATGAAGTATATCTTGGTGGCTGTTGACTATGTTTCTAAATGGGTGGAGGCAATTGCGCTTCCCAATAACGAAGGAAGAAGTGTCACAACTTTCTTGAAAAAGAACATTTTCTCACGATTTGGGACACCTTGAGTTATTATTAGTGATGGTGGATCCCACTTTTGCAACCGGCTGTTTAAAGCTCTTCTTGAAAAATACGGTGTAAAGCATAAGGTGGCCACACTTTACCATCCGCAGACAAGTGGACAGGTTGAGGTATCAAATCGTGAAATCAAGTCTATCTTAGCAAAAACAGTCAATGCTAATAGGACTGATTAGGCTCGTAGATTAGATGATGTATTATGGGCATATCGAACAGCTTTTAAAACACCAATTGGTGCTTCACCATATCAGTTGGTTTTTGGAAAAGCTTGCCATTTGCCCATCGAACTGGAACATAAAGCATTGTGGGCGTTGAAGAGGTTGAATTTAGACTGGGATGAAGAGGCTAAAATGAGACTGGAACAGATGAACGAGATGGATGAATTTCATCTCCGGGCTTATGAAAGTTCAGCATTGTATAAATAAAAGATGAAATTGTATCATGATCGACGGCAAATTGAGAATCGAGAGTTTCATCAGGGAGATTTGGTGTTGCTGTATAACTCCAAGCTTCGCCTGTTTGCTGGAAAGTTAAAATCCAAATGGTCTGGCCCATTCACGGTAGTTCGGGTATTCTCGCATGGTGCTATTGAGCTAAAAGGAGCGGATAATGTCCTATTCAAAGTCAATGGACAACGTGTCAAGCACTATGTAGGAGTTCCGGAATAAATAAGGACGATTGAAGAACTTGAACTTGATGAAGTCTGAGTAGTCAAGTTAGCCACGTCGTGCCGCGACGTTAAATCAGGCGCTTCATGGGAGGAAACCCATGGGCTAGTTGGGGAAGTCTGAGTATCCAAGTTAGCCACGTCGTGGCGCGACGTTAAATCAAGCGCTTATTGGGAGTCAACCCAAGATTTTGTTATGTGAAGATCGGATTATTGAGTAGCAGTTAGGTGAAAATCACAAAATCTATGAAAAGTGGTGAAATTTCATCCACGACATGAATAACGCTATGTGAGGGGGTTCTACATCACGTGGATGACATCGTTAAACTCAGAGAAAGATTTCTAGTTTCTGAATCAGTTCCACGGAAGTAATTCACATGACGTGGATGGGATCCACGCCACGTGACTGGTGTCGTTGAAATCAGACATTCAGTCCAGTTACAGAACACCAGTCACGACAGACTCCACGTCACGTGGGTGTCATTCACGTGGCGTGGGTCATGTCGTGAAACATCAAAACATCCGAAATCAGAATCCGACCCGACCCGAGACCAATTTTTCCAAAATAAAACCAAAACCCTTTCTTCCTCACCCAATTTATACCCGATTAAAACCCTTTCTTTCCCACTTTCAATTCATTCAACTTAAACCCTAAAATTCCAATTCCCCCTACTTCTCCCCATTAAATCTGAACCACATCTCTCCCAAACTCCAAATATCCGAAAACCATATCCCAAACACTCACCAAATCCGTTCCATATTCGAAAACCCAAACCCCATTACCAAATAGGTCCGAAAATTTGAAATTCACTATACAAACCCGACCCAAAACCCAAAAATTTATCCAAACCCATTGCTATGCCTCCAAAATCCAATCCCAAAAGTGACCACATTGATGCGTCATCCCGAATTCGTACCAAAAATTCAGACTTACCGACCCATCTAAGGGATGAACCCACTGAATCTGAACCAAGTGGTTCCGTGGAGGAATTTGAGATTAGTCAGGACGACACGGCCTTAATCCCACGGGCTACTAGGTTACAGACGCGTGCCCGAGCGGCTGCCAGGGCTGCAATTCAGCCGGTCCCACCACCTGTTGAGCCCGTGGTACCAGCCGCATCTTCTGAGTCGGCCCCCCAGTCTGAAGAGGGGGAGGATGCTTCTGAGTCAGGGTCTGCGGCTGATGCTACCAGCCAGGGAACGTCTGCAGATGAGGATACAGGTCAGGATACATCTGTGGCAGAGGATACAGCCTCTCCCTCCGGTACTGGTGCCAAGAGTGCCCCGATTACTGCACAGGATAGGGGAGTTCAAAGGTGGTGTGTCCAGGGCATGCGTGCTATCTATGATCGGGATGCTGAGCTGACAGAGCGTGGTGTGTGTTGGAGAAACATTAAGGAGGAGCCCCGGTATAGAATGGAGGAACTGAGGTCATTGCCGGATATTTGGCCTCTGTTTGAGCGATATGGTTTGGGTTGGATGGCGCAGCCGTCTGGCAGGTATAACTCAGAGGTGGTTCAAGAATTTTATGCTACTTATGCTGCATCTGTTGGTTTGACCACCCCAGTGGGGCAGCGATACACTTTGCAGCCAGTATTACCTCATGTCATGGTGCGCGGGACCCGAGTCGACATTTTGGAAGAGACCATTCACCGCTTCTTGTTTGGGCCTGACCGTCCAGTTCTGGTTTCGACAGCTGAATTTGATCACAGGCTGGCCACGGTTAGAGATAGAGTTAGGATGAGAGATGCTGAGCAGAATTTTGAGTTAGTTAAATGGATTGCAGGTTACATAGCCGAGGAGGGTGTAGCGGCTAGTTGGGTGACTGGGAAGCTTGACATCAAAAAGTCCATGCTCCATTTCGCTGGTCGTTTCTGGTGGTCAGTGGTTCGTCATAGGTTGGGTCCGACCAATACTGATAACTCTCTCACACTGGACAGGGCGGTAGTTGTCGCCAGCATCTTGGCTGGTTATGAGATCCATTTGGCCAGATACATCGTCCAAGAAATCCACGAGTGAGCATTCCGAGATCACACAAGCATCCCTTTCCCATGTCTGATTCAGGGTCTGTGTGATAGAGCTGGGGTTGCCAGAATTCCTGCCATCGATAATTCTATAGAGGTGACTCGTTTGGCAGATATTTCGATGATGCAGCAGAGTGGTTTGCACCCCATTCTTCCCCGAGGGTCACAGCCATCTGAGGCATCGGGTGCTGCCATGGATGAGGTGCCTGGTGTACCTTTGCATATCCCTGCACCAGTTAGACTACCGGCACCGACTGAGGGCACTGTCCCTGTTGATGAGAGCGTACCCAGTGCTAGTGTCTCACCGACACCTGCTGGGATGGTGTCTGTCTCTCGGGACTTTCTGCAGTAGCTAGTTGACAGGTAGACAGAGATGTTTGAGCGCCAGGCTTATACTGAGACTCAGATGGCTAAGCTGGTATCCCAACTTAAGCCTTGGGTTCGTTCTACAGTTGAGGCTGCTGAGACTAGGGTGGAGGCTCGGATGACTGCAGCTATGGACCAGTTTATGCGGGGCCTGCACGGGCGGATTGACAGTTTCGAGGAACGTATGGCCTCCCGCTTGAGTGCTGCACTGAGCCCTGACTTGGCCGGCTTGACCCAGGAGGTTGCTGCATTGAGAGAGGAGGTTAGGACACTGGCATCGACTAGCACGCCGATTATACCACCTATGCCTGTCCCGACCTCCGTACGCCCAGCATTTGAGATGGATTTGTTTGTTGATGAGGAGCCAGAGATGGATAGAGGAAAGAGACCTCGTAGTCCGGCGGATGGAGGTGCGAGTGATGATGAGTTCGATAGTGATCTGAGGAGGGCTGTTAAAGCCTCCCGGGTAGAGTACCACGCGAGCCAGATTGAGGCAGAGCAGAGGGCGCGTGGTGCATCTGCCAGTCAGACTATCCCCCCACCGGATGAGACCACTGCACAGTCTGATGATCCCGCAGCTGGCGGGCCCACAGGTATGTCTTCACTCCCTTATTTTTGATATGATGTCGGTGCATTGAGGGCATTGCACCATGCTTAGTTGGGTGTGGGGGTGTACCACCACCTGGGGGGTTTTGTTGCCGTGTTTCTTTTCCCCCGAGTGTGCTATCATAGTAGAACCGACATGTGTAGGATGATATTGTTGATGTTTTTTTTTTTTTTTTTTTCTTGCTATATTAGGAGAAAAATGAGAGAACTTTAAGTGCAGTTCAGTTTTGAAACATTTCTTATGTGTTTTGTTGCTAAGGATACCCCTCCTAAAATTTTGGTTTTTGGAACATGCTTTGTGTGTGACTGCTGTTGGATCTTGTTATGGCACTAGAATTATAGGCAAACAACCGTAGCTAGCATTGCATGAACGGATAGGTAGTAGTTGGTAATATAACCCTGTGCTATGTGCGTGTGAGGTCACTACTTAGTTAGATGTGTGTGTGCGATCCAGAACTTGCCCGGTTAGTCTTGCCTAAGTTAGAAGATAAGGATTAGGAAAGGATCATAGGCCGTTGTTGAAAAAGTCCACTATTAGCCTAAATGCCAAACCAAAAGAATAAGTATCCCTTGATCCCAACTTTTGAGCCATAATTGTCTTATTTCTTTCATTAGCCTATTCACCTTCCCATTCTAATCTCAATGAACCTGTGTTGGCCCTGGTCCCTCCTTGGAAACTGTGTACCTCAACTCAGGCAAATAGCCTAAGTTGAGGGTGGCTATTATAGGGGTGCGTAGATTGAGTAGGGTATGAAGAAGGGTTAAAAAAAAAAAAAAAAAAGAATATGTGTATGTGTTTAAAGTTGAGGAGAAAAACCACACCCAAAGTCTGAGAATAAAAGAATGAAGAACAAGGGAGAATAAAAATGAAAAAGGTTGGAAGTGGGAGCCAAAAATAGTGTAGTGTTAAGGAGGGTTGAGTCACTATATCCATATGCACCATACCTGTCCCTAAGCCTACATTGCAAGCCAAGAAAAGTCCTATAGTGATCCTAGTCCAACTGTCTAAAAACTAAGGCATAAAAAATAAGGGCAAGCCTATGGTATTTAACATACACTGTCTTAACTTCTTTTTGAGCATGAGTGCATTGACCTCGTCCCTATTATATCCATTAGTATACTGAGAGTGCATGGGACTTCTTTGATTGTGAGGGCACATGGGTTGCATAATTAGCTGCTAGTTGCTATGGAAATGACAATTGCATATACGCTTAGTTGTTTGTGCATAATTTGGTGCCGTCACTTGATCCCTGCTATGTCATGATTCTGCATTGTTTACAATTCTACGAGGAAAATAGGAGGGGTCAGAAAAGTTTTTGTATCAAAAAGCAACAAGTTGACTGCCATAAGTCCTTTAGGTTTCTCTTAGTTAAGATTGTGTTGGTGTAGTTGTATGTTGTTCGCCTGAGGACATGCAAACATTCTAAGTTGAGGGTGTTGATGTGCCATGGTTGTATGGCACTTTCGATGCTTAAAACAAGGGAAATATGCAATAACTTGGGTGTGTTTTGTAGGTATGATGTGGTTTCTGTCCTAATTTGCAGGAAAACAGGTTTTAAAGGTAAAATGACCAAAAGAGGAAGAATCAAGCCCAAAGATGATGTGTCTGATGAGGAAAGAATGAATCTGCACGATGGAGTAACCCACGGCATCACTCACGAGCCGTGATTCCCATTCACGAGCCGTGGGTTGTGTCGTGAGATGGCTTTCAGAGGACTAACATTTCACCTGAGTTCCACGACAGGACTCACGCCCCGTGACTGACACCCACGTGGCGTGATTTGATGGCGTGAGTTCACTTCAGAGATCCAGGAAAAGAGCCTGATTCCCACGATACAAGTCACGTGCCGTGACTTGGTTCCACGACACCAAGTCACGACATCGTGAAAGCTGCCGATTCTGTTCTCCTATTTTGTTTTGGATAGGACTAGTTTTGTATCTATAAATACCCCTAGGTAGTCCTAAATGTGAGAGTTGGACAATTTACTATTTTAAGAGTTATTTTACATTGTTTGAGACATATATTTTGGTTTGGTATTCACAAACCCTAATTCTGAAGTTGATTGATGATTGAAATTTCGGGTTTTCCTTCATTCTTGTGAAATCATAATTATGCTTTCATCTTTGGATTATTATTGTGTTCTTGCAACTATGAGTAGCTAAACCCATCAACTAGGGTTGTGTGAACCATGAAGAATTAACAAAATCTGTGACTTGCAAGACAACTTTGTACTGCTATGTATGCATGTATTGTTGTCTTCTTCGTATTGATTGCTTTTCTAACGGTTGCAAACGTTAGAATCTTGCCTGTATTCTAGACTTGCTCAAGAGAGCGGTAGAGATTGGGAAAAGGAGATAACAACAGAGATTTGAAGCTATCAACCTTCATCTGATAACCGGAGCCTTAGCGGGAAAGGTTACCTGAAGTCCAGAACAAGGGTTAGTAGTGCGACACTTGGAGACCGAGAGGAGAAGAGTGAAATTCGTTTAATGACAGTCGAGAGACAGTTAGATGAACCTAATTTGTTAGACTTTGCACGCAGCGCAGTGGGGCAGTCTTGTTAAGGACAAGTCACCGGTGGAGTTAAGGAATCATTGGGGATCACAGTCCTAGTGAATTTCTCTTATTATTTACAAACTCAACATCAGTCAGCAATCGTCATCGTTACTATTTACTAGCAAAATCCCCCAGTTTTAGTTACTTGACAGTTATTCCTTCCAGTAGTCTACTCACACTTCGACCTATTCCCTGTGGGATCGACCCCAACCTTGTTGGGTTCTATATTTGATTCAGCGACCGCATTGTACTTTTTCGGAGGTATATTTTGGGCGACATCAACTGGCACCCGAAGCCGATAAGGCCCGAGAGAACCAATCTTTGCTCATGTCCATTCATATGCATGTCATTCAAGAAACATCATCATCACGTATACATACTAGAATCTAGTAGCGGAAGTTATGGAACCATGTGCTATATATATATATATATATATATATATATATATATGAAACTTGGCTGTTAGGGCCATCACGTCAAAATGGACACATATCTCTTACAATCATTCTCCCACATAAGTCTACAAAGCCTCTACAGATACATAACCATAACAAACCTAGAGTCGGGACAACACCCCGCTCTATACTCATGTACAATATCAAAAAAATGCGCATAATGACCCGAAAAGCCCGAAGCAACTGGAGCTCACCAACGACCCGCAAATGTTCTGCAATCTACTGTGGAGGTCTACTAGCACCTGTGCCTGCAGCAAGTAAGGTAAGCCCCCCCCCCAAGGGGGTCAGTACGAAGAATATACTGAGTATGTAAGGCTATATGAAACTTTATACAACATAGGATCTCAAATGGGATCAATGCATGTGAATAAGCATTATGGATCAATCACCGTTTTGCATGTGTGGAACCATGTTCATTACTTTTAGTGCTTTCATTACTTTCGTTGCTTGATCATTCTTTTATATCATTTTTATTCGTTAAATAACATTCCTCCATATTTTCAATTATGACATATTTCCTTTTGCTTTACGTTCATCTTTATTATCAGTCATCCACTTATTATTGGGCCATAATATAGTAACAGTCATCCACACTTGGTGGGCTATAATATAATAACCGTCATTCACACTTGATGGGCTATAATATAATAACTGTCATCCACACTTGGTGGGCTATAATATAATATATAGTATACATAATATAACATAATATTGGGATTGGTCCATCCGAGCTTAGGTCCTTTAGATTTGTGATCCATTCTCAATAAAACATAAAGTAACCATGTAAGCCTTACTTCTTTGCATTTCTTCTTCTCTTTACTTTTGTTATGAGAGTGATACATTGGTGATTGGAACATCATTGGGAACACATGTATACATTACTTCATTTCTTACTTTCATGAGATTGATACACTCACTCATGAGAAATTAATACATCCACTTATGAGAGATTGATACTTTTGTTTGTGAAAGATTGATACTTTTGATAATTTTAACATTATTTGAACTTAGAACATTAACCAAAGAACATGAGTCATGTGAATCACAATTGATGTAGGAATAAGGAACATATGAGTAACAATAATTAATAACCAAAAATGGGATACCTTTGAACATTTCGGAATAGGATAGGTACACTGTCAATGTGACTAATATGTGCTGCAGAAAGATCCGAAAAGAGTAACCTTACATACCTTATATTCCCAATATGAATACACAATCTAATATAACAATTCCGCTCCTTCCTTACGTTTCACTCTACATCACAAGTACATAACGGAACCAACATTAACCACAAGCTACATTCCAAGTGTATAAGACGACCATGAGTTACATGATTGCCCTATAACATTATTTCACCCTTTACAATACCATTCATGGACTTATCATACCAACAATACCATAATATTCTATACATTGACCAAGACATCATAAACCAATAGCTTTTCACACCAAGTTCCTTCTTTACATGTTCTCATTAACACCACATCATAATGAACCCATCAAGTCACTCCAATACATTTTATAACCAAAATTCCACACTTTACTCATATAGAAAAATAACAAGTTATGAACATAACCACACCATACATGTTGAGATATCATCCACACCATTCACTTTCATCAAAACATCAAGTCCTTTTTCAAGTTTAATTCACAAGGATGCACATCTTTTAGCAAAAAGCCAAAGTGCACTATTCAACACCTTGCCAACATAACCACCATGATATACATAACCTCTCATGAACATAATATATTAAATCATAAGAATCAAAACTTACCCAAGCTTGTAGAATGATGATCTTGCCCAAAGAAGTGCCTTAGGGTTTGAGAGCTTGAGAAATATCTTGTAGAATTGTTTAGAATGGCATGTGTTTTTTGTGGAAATAAAATCTGATTTTTGGCCACCTTATATAGCCTCTTAAAGTCATCCTTAGCCATTTGGTTCAACAATTAACAAGTCAAAGCAAGAATGGGTCATTTGACCCATTGGGCCTTCCATTTTGGCTCATTTTTGGGTCTCAAATTGGGCGGGCCCAATAACCCATATCATTTTAACCCACCAAATGTAATGTATAATCTACCTTATATCTCATGTTCAAATAATTTTATAAATTTCTCGATAACATTCACTTACGAGATTCCCATTCGTAGCCTCAATCGCAAAAATAGAAATTATAGTCGTTCATGGCTTATGTGAACATAATTTGTTAAAATACTTGTGACGAAGAATTAACCCCAACTCGAATGCTAAACGCGCTTAAGAATAGTCCTACTATGATGGAGTAATGATACCATGACTTAAAAGTCTTATTTACATCATAATAGTCGAAGAAAAATTTTGGCAAAAACCACCCCGGCACGCCGCTTGGCACGCCTCTTTGCTGCCTGTGGAAACAAAAATTTGGGCCAGAGCAGCCTGGCATGCCTTCTGCAGCGCCCCATGCCAAATTTTTGATTTTGTCTTTTCTTTGCGGATTTGGTTGGATCTTTCAAGTCCCAACCTTTTGCTTACCCCTTAGCTTTAAGATTCTTTGCTTGGATGCCCCTTAAACCTCAAATTATCACCCCACAAATGCTCCACAAAGTCACAAACGCCACCCACTACAAAGGTCTAACCATATGTACTAGGCCCAATATCAAATATTTCATCAATGACACTACAAAATACATACTTATGGCTCTCAACACCTAAGTAAACATTGTTCAAAGTTTTCAAGTAGGGTCGGAAATGTACGGGGTGTTACAGTTTTGACTTGATGGCCCTAACGGCTAAGTTTCATATATATATATATATAGCATATGTTTCCATGACTTCCGCATAGTTGCATGAGGTATAATGAGGTTCATACGAAGACATGCATATGAATATTCACGAGCAAAGATTGGTTCTCTTGCGCCATAATGGCTTTGGGTGCCAGTCCGCCCCGTTGGAATTCGGGGCGTGACAAAAGTGGTATCAGAGCAGGTTGTCCTAAGGGTGTCTACAAAGCCGTGTCTGAGTAGAGTCTTGCTTATGGATGTGTTGCGCACCATATTTATAAGTGTGAGTCTACGGTACATTTAAAAGTTGTTTCATTTCTTCATTTCTAGATCGTGCAATAGAGCCTGTATTGTAAGTGAAAATTTTATCTGACCATGTAATTGGTTTTCTTGTTTATAGTAAAAATGTCGCGCACAAGACGATGTAGAGGCAAGGGTAAGCAGGTAGATATGCCTGCCAGAGAAGGCACCAGTAGATCACCACCTGACCAAGCTAGTCAAGGTGGGGCTGACGCTAAGGTTGCATCGCAGTCTTCTTCTACTTTTCCAGCTTCAAAAGAGCTAAGGGGTAGAGAAGTACCTGCAGAATCTCCTATGAATGCGACTGACCAGGATTTAAGAAATGCAATACATATGTTGACTCAGCTAGTTGCTGCACAAAGTCAAGGATGAGTTGGTCCAACGATAAATGAGGATGATGCGGCTAGGGTAGCGAGTCGCAGGACACAGGATTTTCTGAAACTAGACCCTCCCATATTCACTGGGTCAGACCCGAAAGCAAATCCACAAGACTACGTGGATCAAATTCAAAGGGCTCTATATGTTATGCACGTGACTGGTGTTGAAACAGTTGAACTTGCGGCTTATAGATTGAAAGGTGAAGCGATATTATGGTATGAAGATTGAAAGAAGTCTCATAGTATCGGTACAATTCCACCTAATTGGGAAGAATTTAAAGCGGCATTCCTTGATCACTATCTCCCCTATGAGATTCGAGAGGCTCGTGCGGATCAGTTCTTAAATCTCCGACAAGGAAATCTGAGTGTTAGGGAATAGAATTTGTAGTTTAATTCTTTGGCTCGATATGCTCTGAATGTGGTAGACACAATGGAAGATAGAGTCCATCGATATGTGGACAGACTGGAGCCATACTTGGTAAGGGACTGCACTATTGTTGCTTTGAACAGAGATATGAACATCGCCGAAATTCAGGCTTTCGCATAGAAAATGAAGGACCAAAGGCAAAGAAGAAGGACACAGGAATCTGAGGAAGGGCCATCAAAAAGGGCTAGACCTATGGGGCAGTCTATGGTCTCCCCAGGAGAATCTAGACCTCGAATGTTACCGCCTAGACCCTCATTCTCTTATTCCACAGCAGGCACTCAACCCCAATTCTGAGGGTTTAGGGGTAGTCAATATGGACAGAGTAGTGGAGTGCAAGGTTCACAGACAGTAGAATTTTCTCGTCCTCCGTGTTAGTGTTGCGGAAGGTATCATTTAAGTGAATGCCGATTGGGGACAAATGCTTGTTTTTGGTGTGTCACATCGGGACAAATAATGAGAGAATGCCCACAAAGGGGAGCGAGTGGTATAGCACGACCTACGGGATTAACCGTGGCATCATCATCATCGATTTCTCCCCTAGGCCGAGGTGTTCAGCCTATTGGTCATGGTAGAGATATGAGAGGAGCAGCTAGTTCTAGTGGAGCCCAAAATCGCACCTATGCTCTAGTGGACCGGCAGAATGCGGAGGCATCTCCTGATGAAGTTACAGGTATACTATCCATATTTTCACATGATGCATTGATTGATCTGGGCTCTACCCTATCGTATGTTACTCCATCGATTACTGTGAAATTTAATGGGACACCGGGATTATTAGTTAAGTCAATTGAAATATCTCCGCATGTCGGTGAATTTAGTAGAGTTAAAAGAACATATCGTAATGGTATAGTAGATGTTTGTGATCATAAATAAGTAAGCATTCTTAAAAGTGTCACCAATGAAAGGGGTAATGGGATTTGGAAAGAAAAGACAATTGGCCCTATACAACATGCCATGTGAAATTGCCGGAAGTGCATAAGAGTTCCATTTCGTAATGCTCCCATTGAAAATGTACAAATTACAGAGGATCTCTCTAAGAAGAGATACCTATTGCTATTCTAGATCGACAAGTAAAGAGATTAGGAAATAAAGAAATAGTTTCTGTAAAGGTATTTTGGAGAAATTAACAAGTAGAAAAGATTATATGGAACGTTGAAGAAATGATGAATTCAAAGTACTCGTACTTGTTCCAAATGGAAGAAAAAGTTCAAAGTGTAGAAGTGAAGTAATAACAAGTGGGTATCTATAAGTATTAATTGTATATGTATAGATACGCTAATATAGAGATCCATTTGTTTTAATTGGAACTATGTTATTAACATTCGAGGACGAATGTTTCTAAGGGGGGAAAGATGTAACACCCCGTACATTCCCAACCCTAACTTGATTGATTGGTGGCCTAGGGTGTAGTTATAAACCTTAGCTTTGAGAACACTAAGTACGTGTGTTGCATTGGTTTTGGATGTAACATTTGATATTGTACTAGTCAATGTGATTAGTCTCCTGTAGGAGGAGTTTGCGACTTTCTGGAACATTTTAGGAGTGATAAGTGAGGCTTGAATGACTTCCAAACAAAGGGTATTAATGCTAAGAAGTAAGCTAAAGAGTTGAACTTGAAGTATCTAACCGAATCCACAAAGAAAAGTCGAAGAAACGAAAAATTTCAAAAACTAAGGGTGGGGCGCGCCCAGGGGTGTGCCAGGCCGCTTTTGGCCAGAATTTTTCTTGCCCAGGCAGCAAGGAGGTGCGCCAGGCTGGGTTTTGCCAAAAAATTTTCTTCGACCATTAGTCTATAAATAGGACTCTTGGGTTATGGTATTATTATTCCATCATAGTAGGGCTACTTTTGAGTGAGTTTAGCATCCAAGTTGGGGTTAATTCGTCGTCGTAATTATTTTATCAAATTTTATTCAATTAAGCTATGACTGGCTAGAATTTCTATTTTTGATATGGAGGCTACGAACATGAATCTCATGAGTTGATTATTATCGTAAAATTAATGGAATTATTTAAACATGAGCTAATTGGAGTATAACACATTGAATTTGGTGGGCTAAGCTAACATGTGAAATTGGGCTCAATTTAAGGCCCAAAATGAAGCCAAAGTGCAAGGCCCAAAGGGTAAATGACCCATTCTTCCATCATTGACCAAGTAAACATGGGATTTAATGCCAAGAAGTGTCTAAGGATGAATTGAGGGCTTATATAAAGGCCAAAAAATCAGATTTTTATTCCAAAGACCACACATGCTTTTCTAAACATTTTCCAAAAGATATTTCTCATATCTTCCAAACCCTTCCAAACCCTAAGTCATCTTTTGGACAAGATCACTCATTTGCAAGCTTGGGTAAGTGATTATTCTTATGGATTAATATATTATATGCATGGGAGAGTATGTAGATCATTATGGTTATGTCTAAAAGTGTAAATAATGCATTTTTGCTTTTTGCTAAAAGATGTGTCATCTATGGGATTTAAACTTGAAAGGAGACTTGAGGTTTTGATGAAAGTGTATGGTATGGATGGAATATCAACATGTATGGTGTGGTTATGTTCCTTGACTTGTTATTTTTCTATGAAGTATAAATTGTGGGGTTGTTGTCGATATGTTGTTATGAAGTGTATTGAGGTGACTTGATGGAGTAATTGTGATGTCGTGTTGATGGAGAAGTGTAAGGTATGAACTTGGTGTGACATGCTATTGGTTTATGGTGTATTGGTCAATGTATGGAATGTTGTGGTATTGTTGGTATGCTAATTTCATAAATGGTATTGTCAAGGGGGAAATGACATGTTGAGGCAATCATGTAACTCATTGTCGTCATATGCATTTGTAAGGTAGTTGGTGGTTAATGTAAACTCCGTTATGTACTTGTGTTGTAGAGTGAAACGTAAGGAAGGAGCTAGACTATTGTATTCAAATTTAGGATTGTATATTCATATTGGGAAGATAAGGTATGTAAGGTTACTCTTTTTGTATCCTTCTGCAGCATATAGTATTCACTTTGTTATGGTACTTACTCATGTCCGAAATGTTCGAAGGTATCCCATATCCGATTATCGATTATTGTTAATTACATGTTCCTTATTCATTGATCAATTGTGATTCACATGTCTCTTATTCATTGATTGAAGTTCCAAAACTATCATAAGGTTGTAATTTCTAAAAGAACTATCTCAAAGAGAGTAATGATGTAAAGAGAGTCTATTCATTCTTGAGTAGCATATCCCACAATGTTATGTTCCAAAGTTCCAATAATGTTTCAATCGCCAATGTATCACTCTTAGAATGAAAGAAAGAATAATGAAAGAAAGAAATAATATATAATTGATAAGTATTCTTGGGTGGTATCCTAGGGGTGGAAGCAGCACCTAGCATGGGTCGATCCCGAATTATCCCAGGGGTGACATGAAAGCCTAGCATGGGTTATCACAGTACATCACAGGGTGGACAGAAAAGCCTAGCATGGGTTACTTACATCCCAGGGGTCAAAATACCTAGCATGGGTTAATAACATCCCAGGGGCGACATGAAAGCCTAACATGGGTTAATCTAGCATCCCAGGGGTTAAAATACCTAGCATGGGTTAATCTCATCCCAGGGGCAACAGAACAGCCTAGCATGGGTAGAACAATGAAGATGAAAAAATGTGAAGACAAAATAAGTAAAGAATGTAATGTACATAGTTCCAAACTTTCAGATTGATGGTTTGTCCATATTGGGTATTCTCTTATAATTATTTCCATTAAAGTTTTATGTATTGATGCAGTTTCTTATAGCCTTGCATACTCAGTACATTATTTGTACTGACCCCCTTGGGGGATTTACCTTACTTGCTGCAGGCACAGGTGCTAGTAGACCTCCACAGTAGGTTGCGGATCATTGCCAGTCATTGGTGAGCTCCAGTTTGTTCGGGGATTTTCGAGTCACAGTTGTACATTTGTTTTGTTGTTGTACATGTTGTATAAAGCGGGGACTCATACCGACTTTAGGTTGGTTATGTATATGTATCTGTAGAGGCTTTGTAGACGTATGTGGGTATATGAATGTAAGAGATGAATGTCTGTTTTGACTTGATGGCCCTAACGGCCAAGTTTCGTATATATATATATATATATAGCATATGTTTCCATGACTTCCGCATAGTTGCATGAGGTATAATGAGGTTCATATGAAGACATGCATATGAATATTTACGAGAAAAGATTGGTTCTCTCGGGCCATAACGGCTTAGGGTGCCAGTCCGCCCAGTTGGAATTCGGGGCGTGACACAAAAAGCCACCTAATTTTACCATCTTTTGCCTCACAACTCCATTCTCTTTTTGATGTTGTCCTTACACTTGTGTTTTATGATTTGCTTATAAAGGAGTGTATTGAGGTATTTGGAGCTTAAAAGAGAAGAAAAAGAGCACCAAAGAACCAAAAGGAACCAAGGAAGAATCAATGTCTCAACGCATTGCAAAACGAGCAGAAAAATAGCTAATTAAAGCTTCCTTGCGCCATTACTGAAAGCAAGCTAGTAGCGCAACTTTGTGATGTTCTCTAAAATTTGAAGGCTTGTGCCACTGTAACACCCCGTACATTTTTGAACTCACGTGACTACCCCAATGTTCATGGAATTAATTAAGTTGTGATAAATGGTATATTGTTCATTAAGGTTATTGGGCTGAATTGTAGTCATGTGTTAATGGGCTCAATAAAGGACTAATAATTGACCAAAAGACATGGCCCAAAATGGGTAAAATGACCCATTCTTCCTTTTGACCAAGTAAACCATCAATTATTGATTTCTTGTGTGGCTAAGGATGACCATGAGGACTATAAAAGGGCAAAAAAATCAGATTTTTATTCATTGAAACCCACATGTCTCATTCTAGATTTTTCCACAACTTTTTTTCTCTTCAACCAAACCCTAAGCTATCATTCTCTTTGGACAAGATCACTCCTTTGCAAGTGTTGGTAAGTATTTATTCTTATGATTTATATATTTCATGCTTAAGATGGTGCATAAATCATGTTGGTTATGTTGGCAAAGTGTTGGACAGTTCACTATGTGTAAAACTGTCTACTTTTGCAATCGAAAAAGGGTTTTGCCTTATAAACTTGAAGGAAATGAACTTGATGGATTAAATATCAACATGTAAGATGTGGTTATGTTCTTGACTTGATTTCTCTTTGGTTATAACATTTGGAATTGTTGTTGTGAAATTGTACATGGAACCGGAGGCGTATTGAAAGGAAAATATAGTTTTAGTCATGTTTATGTTCGTTATGAAACCATGGCTGTTAGTTGGAATCTAAGAGGATCTAAAATATGTTAAGATAAGCTTAGTTATGATCATGGACTATTCATTGTGAAAAAGGACCCTAAAATGACCCCCGGAGGCTGAAACGGGCACCCGCCCACCCGGGTGGGGCACCTGCGGGCGCAAATGCCAATGCAGGTGACTCTGGACACTACCAAGGGTCACCTTTGGGAGTACCTCAACCACCTGCGGGTGCAGGTGGCTTCGCAGGTCAGCCCAGAACCCCGTTTTGCATGTTTTTACATCTTTTTGACCCCCAAAGACCCTATACCCTTCATAGATGCAATTATCAACTTATGATACCTTATGAATGACTTTAAAGGAGTGTACCAGAGGTATTTGGAATGGTATCAATTATGGATTGTTGTTCATGTGTTATTATGAAAGCTATTGAGATGACTTGATAGAGTAAGTGTGACGTAGTGTTGATGTGGGAGTGTAAAGTATAAACTTGGTATGAAATGCTATTGGTTTATGAGGTCTTGGTCAATGTGTGGAATGTTATGGTATTGTTGGTATGGTGATGCAATAAATGGTATTGTAAGAGGGCAAAATGACGTTATATGGCAGTCACGTAATTCATTATCGTCTTATGCACTTGTAATGTAGTTAGTTGTTAACGGGAGCTTCGTGATGTACTTGTGTTGTAGAGTAAAATGTAAGGAAAGAGCTAGATTGTTGTATTCACATATAGGACTGTATATTCATACTGGGAAGACAAGGTATGTAAGGTTACTCTTTCCGTATCCTTCTACAGCACATAGTATTCACATTGACATTGTACTTGTTCCATTCCAAAATGTTCTAAGGTATCCTATTTTCGGTTATCACTCATGGTTCATCACATGTTCCTTATGTATTGATCAATTGGGATTCACATATCTCATATGCATTGACTAATGTTCCAAAGATACCATGGTTCGAATAATGTTATGTTTCCAATAATGTTATGACTATCATTATATCAATCTCTCAAAAGTAAAGAAATGAAGTAATGCATAGTTGTTGGTTACAAGAGTACGGGTGGCAGATCTAGAGACATAAGCCTAGCTCGAGCCGATCCCAAATTTATTTGATCAGGGGAAAGTCCTAGAGGCATAAACCTAGATCGGGCCGATCCTGATAGGGGGTAGCTCTAGAGGTAAAAACCTAGCTCGAGCCGAACCTGAGGTTTATGGGTGGCAGCTCTAGAGGTAAACCTAGCTCAAGCCGATCCCGATGTGTTGATTTATGGGTGGAAGATCTAGAGGCATAAGCCTAGCTCGAGTTGATCCCAACATAACGTTATGTTATGTTAAGACCTACTGATCAGTCGGGGCCCGGGTACATAGTGACACAAGTGATGATGAACAAACATAGAAGTAAAGAAGCAAAGAAAGTAATGAAAGCAATACACATGGTTCCCAACATATAGAATGGTGACTTATCCATATTGGTTATTCATTTGTATTTGAGTTCATTGAAGTATCTATGTGTTATACAGTTTCATATGAGCCTTACATACTCAGTACATTCTTCGTACTGATCCCCCCTGGGGGGACTTACCTTACTTGTTGTAGGCACAGGTGCTAGTAGACCTCCATCGTAGGCTACGAGTCATTTGCAGAACTTTGGTGAGCTCCAGTTGGTTCGGGGCTTTTCGAATCATAGTTGTACATTTGTTTTGGTATTGTAAATGTTGTATAAAACGGGGACTTATCCCGAATTTAAGATAGTTATGTATATGCATCTGTTAGAGGCTTTGTAGACGTATGTGGGAATATGAATGCAAGAGATGTATGTCCATTTTAACTTGATGGCCCTGACGGCCAAGTTTCACATATGTATATACCACATGTTTCCATGACTTCCGCTATTAGCATCTTCTATCTATACGAGATGGTGGTGTTTTATGAATGACATGCATATGAATAGACATCGATGAAGATTGGTTCTCTTGGGCCTTATCGGCTTCGGGTGCCAGTCCGCCTCAATGTTATTTTGGGCGTGACAAAAGTGGTATTAGAGCCAGGTTGTCGTAAGGGTATCTACAAAGCTGTGTATGATTAGAGTCTTGCTTATGGGTGTGTTGCGCGCCACATTTATAAGTATGAGGCTACGGGACATTTAGGAGTTGTTTCTTTTCTTCATTTGTTAGATCGTGCATTAGAGCCAATGTTGTAGGTGGAACTCATTTCTGACCATTGAAATTGGTTTTCTTCTGTATAGTAAAATGCCGATTACATGACAATATAGGGGCAAAGATAAGAAGGTAGAGATGCCTGCCAGAGAAGGAACTAGTAAATCACCACCTGACCAAGCTAGTCAGGGTGGGGCTAAAACTAAATTTGCATCGCGGGCTTCTTCTACTTTTCCAGCTCTAGAAGAGTCAAGAAGGAGAGAAGACCCTGCCGAAACACCTACTAATGCTACTGAGCAAAATATAAGGAATGCGATGCACCTGTTGACTCAGATAGTCATTGCACAAAATCAAGGACAAGTTGGTCTAGTCTTTGCACAGAAGAGGGGGAATCAAAGGCAAAGGAGAATGGCACAAGAATTTGAAAGAGGTCCGTCAAAGAGGGCTAGACCTATGGGATAGTTCATGGCATCCCAAGGAGAATTTAGGTCTCGCGTCTTTAATAGACCGCCTAGCCCATTATTTCCTCATTCTACAGTAAATGTTCTACCTCAGTTTCGAGGGTTTGGAGGCACTCAGTTTGAGCAAAGAAGTGAGATTCAGGATTCATGGACAGTGGGGTATCAAGAACAAGGACGTATGAGCCAATCGAGGTCTTTTCATCAACCGTGTCAGTGTTGCGGAAGGTATCATCTAGGTGAATACCGGTTGGGGACAAATGTTTGCTTTTGGTGTGGTATGTCGGGGCACAAAATGAGAGAGTGTCCACAGAGGGGCACAGGTAGTACGGCGCGACCTACGGGATCAGCCGTTGCGTTATCATCATCAGGTGTACAGTCTATTGGGTGTGGCAGAGGTGCTAGCGGAGCAGCTAGTTCTAGTGGAATTCAGAACCGTACCTATGCCTTAGTGGATCGACAAAATTCGAGGGCTTCTCCTGATGTAGACACAGGTACAGTATCCATATGTTTACATACGGCCTATGCATTGATTGACCCGTATTCTACATGATCATATGTTACTCCATTGATAGTACAAAAAAAAAAATTAAAGAACACCAGAATTACTAGTTACGCCATTTGAAGTCTATACACCAGTTGGTGAAACTATTGTGGTTAAAAGAGTATATCATAATTGTATAGTAACTGTTTGTGGTTATGATATACTGGTTGGCTTCTTGTTAGGCCACAGTAGAGTGCCGAGCTAAGAAATTACATTTTAATTTTCCATAAAAAGAATGCTCATGAATGGAAGGGTAAGGTAGGAGCACCAAAAGGTAACTTTATTTCCTATTTTAAGATAAGGAAAATGATACCCAAAGGAGTACATATGTCACTTAGTAAGAGTGAAATATACTGAGGTGAAGTCACCAACTCTTCAATCGATTCCGGTGGTAAATGAAATTCTTGAGAAATTTCCTGAAGATGTTTCAGGTTTACCTCCAGAATGGGACGTAGAGCTTGGTATTGATGTGATGCCAGGCACTCAGCCTATTTTTATTCCTCCGTATAGCATGGCCTCAGAAAAGTTTCGGGAGTTACCGGAGCAATTAAAAGACTTGTTGGACAAAGGATTCATAAGACCATCCCCTTGGGGTGCACCAGTGTTAATTGTACGGAAGATATATGGCACGTTAAGAATGTGTAATAATTATTGGCACTTGAATAAGGTGACAGTTAAGAATAAATATCCCCTTGGGGTGCACCAGTTTTAATTGTACGGAAGATAGATGCCAAATGCTTCTCAAAGATTAACTTAAGATCGGCTTATCATCAAGTAAGGGTTAGAGAAAAATATATACCCGAGGTAGCTTTTCGAACACGGTATGGTCATTATGAGTTTTTAATTATGTCAGTTGAATTAAAAAATGCACCAGCTGTCTTTATGGATTTGAAGAATAGGGTATTCAAGCCATTTTAGATGTGTTCGTGACCGTGTTTGGAGATGATATTTAGGTTTACTTAAGATTACAGGAGAACCATGCTAAATAGTTACGACAGGTATTATAGATTCTTCATAACCGTCAGATATATGCAAAGTTCTCTAAATGTGAGTTTGGTTAAAATTCATAGCGTTCTTGGGTCACATTGTATAGGATGAAGGACTCAGGGTTGATAGACAAACGATAGAAGCGGTGAAAACAAATTGGCTAAGGCCTACGACTTTTACAGAGATTCATAGTTTTCTTGGATTGGTTGGTTATTATAGGAGATTTGGTGAAGGATTTTTCTTCTATCTTTGCACCCTTAACAAAGCTAACGCATAAGGCAATCAAGTCTCAGTGGAATGATGCATGTGAGAAGAGTTTCCAAGAGCTGAACGATAAATTGACTTCTACACCTGTATTAGTACTTTTCCGAAGGCACAGAGGGGTATGCAGTATATTGTGGTGCTTCAGGAGTTGTCCTAGGATGTGTATTGCTGCAGCACGGCAAAGTGATAGCTTATCCTTCAAGACAATTGTGTCAACATGAAATAAATTATCCAACACATGTTCTTGAGTTAGCAGTTGTGATATTTGCTTTAAACACATGGCGCCACTACTTTTATGGGGTTCACGTTGACATAGATATAATGATCATAGAAATTTGCAATATATCCTTATGCAGAAAGACTTAAATTTGAAGCAGCAAAGGTAGCTGGCCCTATTAAAGACCATGATATTGATATTACATTCGGGAAAAGCAAGTGTAATAGCCGATTTGTTAAGTCGCAAAACAATAGGGAGCACTAGTAGCCAATTGACAAAAAAGCAAAGTATAGTCAAAGAGTTACATCAATTAGCCAACTTAGGAGTTCGTCTTCTCAAAACTCCAGATGAACGAATTATAGTGTAAAAATTTGTAAAGTGAAGAAAAAGCAATATGCGAACCTTATTGTATTGTAGCTGAAATTGAATGCACACAAGATTTGGAAAAGGCATTTGATCTTACGCAAGAAAGAGTGAATCAGGGCCAAAGTAGATTATGTGTACCGGATATAGATGAATTAAGGAAACGAATTATGACAGAGGCACATCACTTATGGTATTCTATGCATTTGGGAGCTACCAAAATGTACCATGGTTTGGAAGAGATGTATTGGTGAGGAAACATAAAGAAGAAGAACATTACAGAATTTGTAGCTCAATGATCAAACTGTCAACGGGTAAAAGTAGAGCATCAGAAACCTGAAGGTTATATGCAATACAGGAATCTTCCATCTTGAAAAGAGGGATATGATTAACATGGGTTTTATCACAAGTTTGCCTCGCACATTTCAAAAATTTGATTCCATGTGGATGATAGTTGATAGACTTACCAAGTAGCACACTTTTTACCTATCAGGACCACTTGTACAGCTATAAATTATGCAAGGTTGTATGTTAAAGAGATAGTACGATTACATGGGATTCCAATTTCTATTATATCAGACAGATAGACAAATAGAACGTACCATCCAAACACTTGAAGATATGTTACGAGCTTGCACAAAGTAGTTGGGAGAACCATTTACCTCTTATGGAATTTGCCTACAATATTCAAGTATCAAAATGACACCTTATGAAGCTTATATGAGAGAAAGGGTAGACTACCAAGTGGATGATTTGAAGCAGGTAAGACTGCTTTACTCGGGCCAAATCTTGTTCATCAAGCTATAGAGAAAGTCAAGGTGATACAACAGCGGCTACAAACAGCCCAAAGTCGACACAAGTCATATGCCGATAGTAGAAGAAGGGAATTAGAATTGGCCATAGGTGATTGGGTAGTTTTGATAGTGTCACCAATGGAAGGGGTAATGAGATTTGGAAAGAAATGAAAGTTGGCCCTATATAACGTACCATATGAGATTACCCAAAGATTTGGGTAAGTAGCATATAAATTATCACTACCCAAGAACTCTCCACAATTCATTTAGTATTTCATGTTTGATGTTTTGAAAGTATATAGGGGATCCATCTCGTATTGCTTCCAGTGGAGATGTACAAGTTACAGAGGATCTCACATATAAAGAGGTACCTAGTGCTATTCTAGATCGATAATAATTGATAAGGTTAAGAAATAAAGAAGTAGCTTCCGTAAAAGTACCTTGGAGGAATCAACAAGTAGAAGAAATCACATGGGAAGCTGAAGAAATGATGAAGTCTAAATACCCTCATTTGTTTCAAATGGAAGAGAAAGTTCAAGATGCGGGATCGGGAAATAACAAGTAAGTATCTATAAAGCATTATGTATATATATGATAACAAGAAGAATGATCCTAGACTTGACTTTGTTTACATTGGATAAACATTCAAGGACGAATGTTCCTAAGGGGGGAAGGATGTAACACCCCGTACATTTCGGAACTCACGTGACTACCCCAATATTTATAGAATTAATTAAGTTGTGATAAATGGTATATTATTCATTAAGGTTATTGGGCTGAATTGTAGTCATGTGTTAATGGGCTCAGTAAAGGCCCAATAATTGACCAAAAGACATGGCCCAAAATGGGTAAAATGACCCATTCTTCCTTTTGACCAAGTAAACCATCAATTATTGATTTATTGTGTGGATAAGGATGACCATGAGGACTATAAAAGGGGAAAAAAAATCAGATTTATATTCATTGAAACCCACATGTCTCATTCTAGATTTTTCCACAACTTTTTTTCTCTTCAACCAAACCCTAAGCTATAATTCTCTTTGGACAAGATCACTCCTTTGAAAGTGTTGGTAAGTATTTATTATTATTGTTTAATATATTACATGCTTAATATGGTGCATAACTCATGTTGGTTATGTTGGCAAAGTGTTGGACAGTTCACTATGTGTAAAACTGTCTACTTTTGCAATCGAAAAAGGGTTTTGCCTTATAAACTTGAAGGAAATGAACTTGATGGATTAAATATCGACATGTAATATGTGTTTATGTTCTTGACTTGCTTTCTCTTTGTGTATAACATTTGGAATTGTTGTTGTGAAATTGTACATGGAACCGGGGGCATATTGAAAGGAAAATGTAGTTTTGGTGATGTTTATGTGCGTTGTGAAACCATGGCTGTTATTTGACATCTAAGAGGATCTAAAATATGTTAAGAGAAGCTTAGTTATGATCATGTACCATTCATTGCGAAAAAGGACCCTAAATGACCCCCGGAGGCTAAAACAGGCACCCGCCCTCGCGAGTGGGGCACCTGCGAGTGCAGATGCCAACGCAGGTGACTATGGAAACTTCCAAGGGTCACTTGCGGGCGTACCTCAACCACCTGCGGGCGTAGGTGGCTTCACAGGTCAGCCCAGAACCCCATTTTGCATGTTTTTGCATCTCTTTGAACCCCCAAAGCCCCTATACCCTTCATGGATGCAATTATCAACTTATAGTACCTTTTGAATGACTTTACCGGAGGTATTTTGAATGGTATCAATTATGGATTGTTATTCATGTGTTATTATGAAAGCTATTGAGATGACTTGATGGAGTAAGTGTGACGTAGTGTTAATGAGGGAGTGTAAAGTATAAACTTGGTGTGAAATGCTATTAGTTTATGAGGTCTTGGTCAATGTGTGGAATGTTATGGTATTGTTAGTATGGTGATGCAATAAATGGTATTGTAAGAGGGCGAAATGACGTTATATGGCAGTCACGTAATTCATTATCGTCTTATGCACTTATAATGTAGTTAGTTGTTAACGGGAGCTTCGTGATGTACTTGTGTTGTAGATTAAAACGTAAGGAAGGAGCTAGATTGTTGTATTCACATATAGGACTGTATATTCATATTGGGAAGACAAGGTATGTAAGGTTACTCTTTCCGTATCCTTCTACAGCACATAGTATTCACATTGACATTGTACTTATTCCATTCCGAAATGTTCTAAGGTATCCTATTTCTGGTTATCACTCATGGTTCATCACATGTTCCTTATGCATTGATCAATTGGGATTCACATATCTCATATGCATTGACTAATGTTCCAAAGATCCCATGGTTCGAATTATGTTATGACTATCAGTGTATCAATCTCTCAAAAGTAAAGAAATGAAGTAATGCATAGTTGTTGGTTACAAGAGTATGGGTGGCAGCTCTAGAGGCATAAGCCTAGCTCGAGCCGATCCTGAATTTATTGGATCAGGGGGCAGTCCTAGAGGCATAAGCCTAGCTCGGGCCGCTCCTGATAGGGGGTATCTCTAGAGGTAAAAACCTAGCTCGAGCCGAACCTGAGGTTTATGGGTGGCAGCTCTAGAGGTAAACCTAGCTCGAGCCGATCCCGATGTGTTGATTTATGAGTGGAAGATCTAGAGGCATAAACCTAGCTCGAGCCAATCCCAACATAACGTTATGTTATGTTAAGACCCACTGATCAGTCGGGGCCTGGGTACATAGTGACACAAGTGATGATGAACAAACATAGAAGTAAAGAAGCAAAGAAAGTAATGAAAGCAATACACATGGTTCCCAACATATAGAATGGTGACTTATCCATATTGGTTATTCATTTGTATTTGAGTTCACTGAAGTATCTATGTGTCATACAGTTTTATATAAGCCTTACATACTCAGTACATTCTTCGTACTGACCCCCCCTTGGGGGGACTTACCTTACTTACTGCAGGCACAGGTGCTAGTAGACCTCCACCGTAGGCTATGAGTCATTTGCAAAACTTTGGTAAGCTCCAGTTGGTTCGCGGCTTTATTATTTTTGGTATTGTAAATGTTGTATAAAGCGGGTGTCACACCCTGAATTCCAACGAGGCGTGATTGGCACTCGAAGCCGATAAGGCCCGAGAGAACCAATCTTTCCTCATACCCACTCATATGCATACCATAAGTTTCATCACCACCTCATAGAGACATAGAAAGAATGCTAAATACGAGTATCATGGAACGTTATACATACATTAAAGAAACTTGGCCGTAGGGGCCATCAAGTCAAAAGGACATACATCTCTTTCTTCCACCATCATACATATACCCACATATGTCTACAAAAGCCTCTAGTCAAAATACATTACTATGACAACTTAGAGTCGGGACAACACCCCGCTCTATACTCATAGACAACACCAAAATAAATGTACATAGCAACTCAGGAAGCCCCGAACCAACTGGAGCTCACCAAAAGTCCGCAACCTACAGTGGAGGTCTATTAGTACCTGCACCTGCAGCAAGTAAGGTAAATTCCCCAATAGGGGTCAGTAAGAAGAATGTATTGAGTATGTAAGGCCATATGAAACTGTCACAAATATGTCAATAGAATCCCAAATGGAAGAAGATAGTCAATACGAATAACCCCTCGATTTGCATATGTGGAACCATGTAGCTTACATAAATTAAGTTCTTTTCTTTATTGTTTATTCCTCATCACTCATATCATCTCGTACCCGGGCCCCAACTAATCAGTGGGTCTTAACATAACATAACGTTATGTTGGGATCAGCTCGAGCTAGGACTTTGCCCCTAGAGCTGCCACCCGTAAATCAATATACATTGGGATCGGCTCGAGCTAGGGTTATGCCTTTAGAGCTGCCACCACCCATACCAACATATCAGGTTCGGCTCGAGATAGGTTATTACTGCTAGAGCTGCCCCCTATCAGGATCTGTCCGAGCTAGGCTTATGCCTCTAGGACTACCCTCTGATCCAATAATATGGGGATCGGCTTGAGCTAGGCATTTCTACCCCAAAGATGCCACCCATACTTATTCATTAACCATATATCTGCATTACTGCTTTCTTACTTTTAAGAGATTGATACATTCGTTTGTGAAAGATGGATATATTAAGGATCATGACATTATTGAAATCACACACATAAATGCATTACCTCACTTCTTCACCTCATGAGATTGATACTTGGTGGTTAAACATTATTAGAAACAAAGCCTTCGTGGAAACATAACTCTATTGGAACCATTGGAACCACAATTTATGAACAAGAGACATGAGTATAATCACTATTGAAACATTGGAACATAATATTGCTAAGCTTTTGGAACATTATCAATGAATAGGAGACATGTGATTCATAATTGATCAATGAATAGGAAACTTGTGATAATAACCATGGATAACCGGGACTAGCATACCTTAACACATTTTGGAATAGGACAAGGGTAACGTCAATGTGAATTCTAGATGCTGTAGAAAGATACGGATAATGTAACCTTACATACCTTCACTTCCAAGTATGAGTACACGAGTCTATATATGAACATAATAGTCCAGCTCCTTCCTTACGTCTTACTCTACAATACCAGTACATAACAAAGTTCATATTAACAACCAATCTTCCTTACAAACGTATAAATGTCACAATGAGTTACATGACTGCTACATAGCATCATTTCATACTTCAAAATACATTCCATTGCATTATCATACCAACAACACCATAACATTCCACACATTGACCAAAATATCGCACATCAATAGCATTTCACATCACACTTACCCTTATGCTTTCTCATTAGCATTCCGTCACAATTTATCCTATCAACTTGCCTCATAATAACATATTAACAACAATCCATACTTAAGGCAGTCCAACATTCCTCCATACGACACTTTAAAGTCATTAAAACGACATCACAAGTTGATAATTACATCCAAAAAGGGTATAGTGGCCTTCGGGGATCAACTAGAGACGAAAACACACAAAACCAATTCTGGAACTGACCTGCGCTGCCACCTGCGCCTGTAGGTGGATGAGGTGCATGTGCAGGTGACCTTTGTCAGCAGCCAGAGGCACCTGCGTTGGCATCTGCGCCCGCAGGTGCCCTCGTCTGCGGGGGCGGATACCCGTTTTGGTCCGAAATGGTCTTTTTGGGTCTTTTCATGCAATGAATGGTCCATGATCATAACCAAACTTATTTTAACATATTTTTGATCATATTACATGCCAAAAATCATCCATGGTATCACAACACACATACACATCGCCAAAACCTCACTTTCTTTTCAATCCGTCACCAAATCCATAACCAAATTTACAACAACAATTCCAAACGTTATACACAAGGATAAAATAAGGAAAGACTATAATCACATCTCACATGTCAATATTGAATCCATCAAGTTCACTTCCTTCAAGACCACAAGTCTATCTTCAAGTTTACAAGGCAAAACCATCCTCTAATTTAGCAAACACAAATTGTTTCACACATAGTGAACTTCTCACACTTCACCAACATAACCAACATGATATAAACCATATTCCATGCATAAAATATATTAAACCATAATAATATACACTTACCAAGTCTTGCAAGATGATGATCTTGGTCCAAATGAGTGACTTAGGGTTTGTGTGAGACAAGGGAAAGTTAAAGAAATTTTTTAGAAAAGCATGGGAGTCCAAAATGAATAAAATCTGATTTTACCTCATATATATAGTCCCCTAATGGTCCTTGATTTACCAAACACTTGGTCCAATCATAATATAACAACTTGGTCTTGCAAGAATGGGTCAAGAATGGGTCATTAGGCCCTTTTTGGGCCATGGCTTCATGTTAATTTTGGGCCTCATGTAGCTTATTAACAAATTGTTAATTGAGCCCACCAATTTAATGAATAATTCCTCATATATACATATATATCCCTCAAGTCCCTCTAATCTATCTCTTGGCATTAATTGCATGGTTGATTAGTCAAACAGAAGATTGGGTCATGTCTTGCCCCATTGGGCCAAGTCTTTATTATGATCTTTGGGCCTCATTTGGCCCAATGGCTCAAGACTCATATAAGCCTCAACAATTAATTGCATAATTCTTCAAATCTCTCATGTTTAACTAATTCCATAAGTGTACACGTAGTCGTATAGGTTTGATAACATACGGGTGTTCCACCTCCTACAAAGGTCTAATCCCATGTATTAGGCCCAATATCAATTATCTCATCAATAATATTACAAAATACCAACTTTTGATTCTCAACACTTGAGTAACCATTGTTCAACATCGTCACGTAGGGTTTGGTAGATACGGGGTGTTACAGCGGGGATTTGTCCCGACTTTAAGATAGTTATGTGTATGCATCTGTTAGAGGCTTTGTAGAGTATGTGGGACTATGAATGTAAGAGATGTATGTCCATTTTGACTTGATGGCCCTGATGGCCAAGTTTCACATATGTATATACCACATGTTTCCATGACTTGCACTATTAGCATCTTGTATCTATACGTGCTGGTGGTGTTTCATGAATGACATGCATATGAATAGACATAGATGAAGATTGGTTCTCTCGGGCCTTATCGGCTTCGGGTGCCAGTCCGCCTCAATGAGATTTGGGGCGTGACAACCACTCACCCAAAGCAAGTAGTGGCGCAAGTTTAGCTACTGCTCTGAATTTTTAAGTGTTCCTTGCGCCACTGCTCCGCTTTTGGGTTGTGGCGCAACTCGGGGTCAATTCTAACACGAATGGGATTGGTTTTAGACATTCTAAGGGTTCCTAAACTCTATATAGTTTTTAAACATAGACAACTGATTTGGGGAAGTCAAAAGCTAGGGCAAAGCTCAAGAACAAGGTTTAGTTTATTTCTTTTATTTTATTTTCTATTTTTGCCTTGTAAACTTATGAAATCTATTCTTCCAAAGAGATTCATGAGTATCTAAACCTCTTAATTTCTAGGATTGTGGTTGAACATGAAGGTTGTGGGTTGAACATCATATTATCTATTTTGATTTCCACATATTGAGTTATTTATTTCTTCTTGATTTCAATTATTCGTTTGATTGATCACCTTGCAGATATTATCTAGGGCTTGTTTATTGGACTTGAAAAAGGGAACGACAAGTATAAAAAGAGGAAATAGGGGTAGTTTGTGAACCTTATAGGGAAATGGAATCAATTCATCACTGATGATAGAAATATACCCTGTGACCTAGCTTAGTTGATATAGAGGATATCTTTATGCACTTCACTATTAACCGATGACCATAGAAATATAGGCGTTAGGGATAGTCGAGTAGGCTTAGATTTGTTGGAAAAATACTCAATATAGCTACAATTAACCTACAACTAGTAACTCAGAAAAGCAAATTAGACGAATGATTGGATAGCGCAACTGAATTGTCAAAACACCACAACCCTAGATCTTTTCTCAAATCTGAATTACAACACAACCAATCTGTTACTTTTTTTCAATTATTTTTATTTACATTCAAAATATACAAATCACTCTTAATTATTGGTTACCGACTGAATAACTCATATAAGAATTCAAACTAGGATTTCAATTCATCAAATCCCTGTGGGTATGATATCTGGACTTACATCCTTTATTACTTGAACGACCACGTACACTTGTGTGTGCGAAAGGACGCAACAAGCGTCTAGGGGAAATCCTGGACCTAGTGCTGGTGCTTTCTGTATTTAAGGAATTTTGAGGGAGATTTAGTGGTTGTAAAGGGTTTTAACATTCAAGATACCACTAATCTTGTTGTTGAGGCAAGGGTTGTTAGAGAAGGGTTAACTTTCTACATGGATAATCTTTTGAATAATGTGATTGTTGAATCAGATTCTTTGGCACTAGTTAAGATGATCAATAGAGAATGGAAGAATTCTTGGCGCATTGTAGTGGAAATGAGTTGTATTTTGGAGATTATAGAAACCCTTTTAGTAAGAGTACAACACTCCCTCTGGGAGGGAAATACTCTTGTTGATTTTTTTGCTAACTTTGTTTTTTCTTTTGCAGGTGATTTTCAGATAAACCAATCTCAAGATATTCCTAGCTTTGAAAAAAAGATCCTAAATCTAGATAAGCAAGGACTGCCTAATATTAGGAGAGAACTGCAAGAAGATGCTTAAATATTATTTATCCTTTTGCAGTAACATCAAGTCAACAATCAATGAAGAAGCAACATTATTTTCATTACCATGCTAATCGACAGTATCAGGTAGAAGTTATTAACATGCAAATGTAAGAATATTTCTATATGCTGGTAAATTAATATGAATACATTTACTCTCTTAGACTGAAGAAATTTCAAAGATTTTGATTCTAGCACCTGTGAGATTTTGGGTGTATCTTCAATATTAAATCAAGTCTAAGGGAGCTTAGTCTTTGTATTCTTTGATCCACGCATCTAGAATCTCTGTACATCTGTACCAAGGTACTAGAAAATTTATATCTTAGGATTCTTTTAATCTTTTTTACTCCTGGATTTAATGGTGGTATTAACTTTATTTGAGGTTCATCCCATTGATCTAGAGGTAAAGAGATTCAATTGTCTAAGAGAATAAATCAAGGATAATAAAGGGACTTTGCTGATAGAGGAATGGATCGACTTTCTCGATCGATCTACCATTGAAATGGTCCCTTGAAGCTTCTCAAGGAGTTTGACCTAGATGACAGAGTTTGATCAATAAAATTCAGCACATCGGAGGTTCTGCTTAAGCTCATTCGATCGATCCGACATGGATTTGGTCACTTGAAACTTGGGACGGTGATGGAGGGTTCTAGCTTTTTTCTACTTCTTCACTTTCCCTTTTCTGATTTGGAGCTATTTTGTTGCTTAATATCTAGTTTCCTATTTTCTATTTGGGCTAGGTTACTATTGGGCCTGGTCATGCAAAGACATTTTGCATTTATTTTAATTTAAGGGCCTTATGGTCCGGATTTTGGCTAAAAAAAAAAAAGAAAATCTTATATACATGGGAGGCCTTGAATATTCGATGAAAATTTCTTCATCGGTCAAGTATATGAATACTTGCAAATGAAATAATGAACTTGAAATAAATTCGCCTTTTGTAATGGCGAGGCCTCAAAAATCCGACGGAGAGATTCTTTAATATACCAAGTGTTGAAACTTGAACAAAATGATTGAACTAAAAATAAAATCAAACTTGACAAATAACTGAACTTGAAAAATAAAATCCGTCTTTTGTAAGGGGGAGACCTCGAAAATCTGACGGAGAGATTCTTTCATTAGCCAAGTATTGAAACCTATATATTTTCTATAAATAAAAAAAAGGGCAAAACAGTCCAACAAGCAATTCACAAAAGTAACACAATGAACAATTAATGAAATGAAAAAATAGAAATAAACATCTATGTGGCAACAAAGTTAACAAAATCATTGAAAATGCTAAAAGGCATAAATGTACCAAGAAAAAATAAAAAATAACAGTATAAACATGTTAGAATATCAAAAAAAAATAAATAACAGTATAAACATATTAGATTATCAATATTCCAGCAGTTGGTATAAAAACATAAAGAAACATATCCAAATGACACCAAGATTAACTAAAATTTCAACATAGTTCATCGGAGAAATTCAAATCTCAGCAAAGTAAAATTTCCAACAAAACTCAACATAAATCAGTGAAAGATATAAAAACTAACCGTTCAAATTAGTAGTGAAGGCAACAATGAACAAGATGATACTTGAAATTCATTCCAATCAAAACAGATGCTCAAGATAATAATGAAAGGACATGGGGATGAAATTTTCACCAATGATGGAGACTCTGATAAGATTTGGGGATTTAGGGGGTCGTCGTCGTTGACATGTCTCGCCAGAGCTCGTTGTTGTTGTTGGACTAGCCGGAGCTTTGACGGAACTCATTGTTGTGCTCTGGTGGTCGTTTGTGAAGCTTTGGCTTCACCGGAGAAGAGGGAAAAACAATGGGTGGTGGTGGCTCTTTAAAGCTCACCGAAAAAGTAAAGTAAAAGATATGGTGGCGGCTGGTATTTTTTTTTTGGAGAATACAATAGAAAAATATTTAGGGTTTTTACCTAATTAGGAAATTTTCACCACCATTAATTGTGAAGGAGTGTATTAGTTTTATAGAGAAAATAAAATCACTCAAGAGCAAAACCATGTGCTCAATACTATGGTTTTGAAAAATAATGGGCTATGTAAAACCACGAGTTATCAAAAACAATGACTATTTGATCTTATCCCAAACTATGAGTATTTAAATTATCTATGCAAAAATATCTTCTCCATTTTTTATGAATTAACGAACTGTGATAAAAAATAAATTAACAAATATATTTGATGCCAGATAAGAATATGGTTTGAGTTTAAAATAAAATTGATGATTTAATAAAATTCAAATAATGACTGTTTATAAAACGACTGTGTAAAAATGAATTAGTGACAGTCAATAATTAAAAAAATGTAATAAATTGATAAATATTCTAACATTTTCAAGAAAAAGGATAATTACCAATAACTTGTGTTAAAATTGAACAAAACATGTAAAAATTAAATTTTATGCTCTTTAACAAATAAGAAGCACAAAAACGTTTATTTTGAAAATATCGAGTCAAAATTGGGTGTCAACAACTGCCCCTTCTTCGTTTGGGAATGATGAAAGAATCTTTGAACGAAGAAGTTGACATGTAGTAAATTTTGGCTAGACCAAGAAGAAAAAGAATGACATGTTTGAAAAACAATGTCAAACATTAATAGAACTTAGACAATGCTCTCCGTCTGTCGAAAAGAATGGATTGTCTTTTGATAAAACAAAAAGGCTTGTTCAAAGATAAAATATTAACGTACCTTCGATTTCACTTCCAAACTTACCTCACTGTCGAGCTTGGGAAACGCTGGGGATACAAGGTTGCTTACCTATTTGAACGAGGTAGTGGATCAACTTGTCTCATTGAAAAGCGGATGACCCAACTTGAATTTGATATGTCATTTTAAAGGATGACGATCAAACTTGTCTCATTGAAAGGCGGATGAGCTATCTAGAACTTATTTTGCCACTTTGAACAGGATGGCTTTCCAACGTGTCTCTTTGAAAGGCGGATGATCTATTCGGATAAATGGAATCAACTTGATACCATTTTGGATAATTGTTTGTCACTTTGACAACAATCATAATAACTGGAGTCACTTTGACACCGATCTTGATAACTGATCGTCACCTTGATGATCCAGACAAGCGATCATCACCTTGATGATCTAAATAAATGGTCATCACCTTGATGACTAGCTGGATAGATGGTATCACCTTGATGCTAATAAATAGACGAAACCACACTTGATGCTGATATGAATCAGTGGTCATCACCTTGATGACAATCTAAATTAGTGGTCAACTTGTTGACGGTCTTGGATAAATGGGATCACCTTGATACCATTCTGAACAAGTGGACATCACTTTGATGCCTATCTGAATTAGTTTTCATCACCTTGATGACAATCTAAATAAATGAAGTCACCTTGATGCCATTCTAGATCAGTGGTCATCACCTTGATGCCGATCTGGATTAATTGTCATCACCTTAATGACGGTCAGGAAAGTGGGGTCACTTTAATGCTAATTTGAATAGTGGTCATCACCTTGATGACAATCTGGATAAAGGAATCACCTTGATACCATTCTAAGTAAGTGGTTATCACCTTGACAACTGTTTGGATAAATGTTCATCACCTTGACGATCTGAACAAGTGGACATCACTTTGATGTTGATCTGGATCAGCTATCATCACCTTGATGACAGTCTAGAAAGTGGAGTCACTTTGACGCCAATTTGAATACCACATGACACTTTAAATGGGGTGACTTCCCAACGTGTTTCATTGAAAGGCGGACGAATTAACATGCCACTTTGAACGGGGTCACTTCCCAATGTGTATCATATTCACCTGCACTAAACTTATTAGTAGCAAATGAAATATAAGGGAAACTAAGAATCGTGCATACCTTATGCAATATGTCACTTTGAATGGGGTGACTTCCCAACGTGTTTTATAATCACCGGCACTAAACTTATTAGTTGCCAATGCAATATGTCACAACGAAGGAGGTGACAATCCAATATAACGTATCACAAATAGGAGTGATGATCCAACAAGTCACAAATAGGAGGTAACAATCCAGCAAAACATGTTACAAATAAAGAGTGACGATCCAATATGTCACAAAAAGGAGGTGACTATCCAACATAACATAACATGTCACTTTGGCAAATGAATGACACAAATTAAGAAAATGAACTCTATCGAAGAAAGGACAAATGAGTTGCTTTGACATATATTCAAAGATGGGTTCTTATCCCAATTTCATTTTTGAACAAAAAAGAGAATCAAGTCCTAACTATAGTTGGTACCAAAAATTAGCATAGTATGGAAATTTCTCTTTTTCTTCTCTTCTAACTGAGATTGACTTCGAGATAATTCCTATAGCTTCAAGTGGTACCTCAAACATACCTAAGTGTCGACAAGATTTGTTCGTCTTGTTTCAAACAAAGGTTTTGAACTGGACCTATCCTCATGTTTCAAGTGACCTCACCACAAAGAAAGTCCTCACTTGCACACCTTTGAAGTATGATTTAATTTGAGGATATTTTGAAAAACACTCTCACACTCAGAAGAATGTTCAAAGCATGCAACTGTGATATCATAGGCTTGACCTTTATGTAAACCTCCACTAATGTGAGAACATTTTAAATGGGATCATGTAGGACTTGGTATCAGCTTGTAATGTAGGCTAAGGTGCGGGTAGGATATTAATTTGGGATAAAAGTGACTTAATCCCTACTTGAGCACTGAGCTGAACTCCTGCTTTAGATATTTGTCATGTCGTTGAATCTTGATTTTTCTTTATTGTCCCTTCCTTTCGTTTCGACTTCATTTTGAACTTTTTGTTGGTTGGAGAAATCTGTTGTTTTCTTCTCTTTTAAAGTTTCTCCTCTTTTGTTTGGAGTGTTCTTCCTTCTTTATTTGGGATTTCTCCTTGACTTGACTTGATCTTGTGGGAGAGTTTTTGATTATCTTTCTTTCTTTGAAGTCATTTTTGTATCCTTAACTTTCAGGAACTTTGAAATTTTTTCCTTTGGCAGCTTCAAACTTGAATCTTCTTATGAAATTTACACATGTTCAGTACTCTCAAGAAGGTCGGGCCAAGAGAGGGATAGTGCATGTACGCACTTAGAAGGGTAAAAGTTAAGATGTGGTTGTCCAAGGAAGAAGCTTCAGACTCAAAGGGGGACATACTAGAGATTAATATCATTTGGTAGGCATTGAAAGGTATAAACGGGATAAAGAATGCCTACGATCATTTCCCAAACCAAACGTTACTCAGAATTTCACATCAACAAATATTTGGGCCATGTTCTAGATCAACAGTGCAATGCATTTGAATTTAATCTAAAACTCACCACAAAATGCATGTGAAACAATGAGGTTGGTTTTATTCTTACCTTGGATGCATGCAAGAGAACATTTTCAAGTGTCACAAACGTACGAATGAGAGGTACCAAAAGAACCTAAGGTTCACCACGAAGTCGACCTTCTTAATCATATTAATTATTTGCATGCTTCTAATTGTGTTGGTACCAACCAAGTCAAAGACATGATTTTAATAAAAGAATGTTTTTTTGATTTTTTTTAAATAAGAGATATCAAACCCGAAGAGGGCCTATGTATTTCAACCCGAAGGATGAGAATCAGGTGTGCGTAGTTTGTGCTGGTATAATATAAAATACATGCATACAAGTAATGTAAAAATAAAGACAAACTTGAAGGGATGCCTCGTATGTCTAGTGTCGACTGTCTTTAGCCAGAGAACGTCTTCCAATTGTTGCAGAGATGACATACTGTGGCCTCCTTGGTTATTTTCAAAGACACTTGTTGTTGTGTTCTCAATCAGGATGCTTTCAAGGATTGTAGGATTTCTCGACTATCTATTAGAGTAGCACATTATTATGATTGTCCCCAATTGTTGGTGAGGATGATTTTCCTGCAAAGAGATGAGAACAGAGTGAAAGTAGGAAAGTTATGAAAATTTGTAATAAAATGAAAGAGTGTAATTGTATAGTCAAAGACTCCCCTGATTTGTCTTTTGAATTGGATATTGGTGCCTCATGGAGTCCGAGGTCACATACTTGCAAACTCATCCAATCTTGAAGTGCAAGCTCGGTGGAATTTTTGAGGACCTTCCTAAAAAAATTTGCCCCAGTTTAGAACACAAAAGAAATTTCATGAACTTCTTGAAGCTGTTTTGAGTGAAATTTTTAAGACCTTCTCAAAAATTCTGCCTCTGTTTCGGCTTCAACAAACTCTTGTGTTGAATCTATATCAAAATATATTCTTTTATAGAATTTTAAATACCTTTTCAAAAATTCTGCCCCAGTTTCCATTGAAAAAGGAAGATGGAAAGTTTACGGGGAATATGACCAAGTCGTTGGGGCGCCTACGTATCTCGTTGAGCCAGGAATCAGGTCAAACGTAGTTTGAAAAACTTTTGAAATGAAATAATGGAGAAATAATGTTTAAAATAAAGCATGTGTATTAACACAAAATCAGATAAAAATGAATAAGAATATGAAGCATTTAACACAAATAATGTATAACGTGTCCTAATATACATGTGACCTTTTTGAGCCAAAGGTAAGCCTAACGATTGAAGGATATATATGCCATTTGTAAAATGTCCCATTGCCCCAAAAATTGTGAGAGACAATAGTTCGTATAATTTGGCATTACATCTTACAATTAAACACATAAACGATGATCGTCTGTTATTGAATCGTGGCCAATAGACTCAAGGTGGTCTTCTAATGGACCTGATACCTCTTGGATACCGAGTCACTCTAAGTCAATGCCCAAACATGAAATTTGGCTTCTCTCTAACCTAGTTGACTAGAGTAGTTTGTGCAAATTGATCGAAAATCCGAAATGGACTTATCGGGGTAACACACCAAGTGACTGTTGATCTACTCGAATCAACTACTTCACTTGGTTATTCAAAGAAAGTTAAGGTGTTATACGAAAGGGCGGGTGCAGATACCCGCATAACCGCCCTTTTCCCTAATACCTAATGATTTACTAGGAAGGCGGAAGATGCCATGAAAATGCAACAGTTAAAACATTATGAAAATTTAACAAATAATGAGTAAAATACAAACTAACGTAAACAAGATACAAGATACAGGTAATCACAAAAATATACAAGGCAGTATAAAAATTGTAAAATGTAAATTCCTTAATTGAAAAATTGAATCCATAATGGTTAGAACCTTGATATCCCCAGCACAGTCACCATTCTGTTGCGATCCCTATTTTCATAAGGCGCAACTTCGGGACTCAAAAATTAATTAAATAAATTGTTTGAAAAAATTATGAGAGTTTAGAGTCGCCACCTACTTTTAGGAAAACTAGGAAACCAGTTAATTGAATTTAAAGAAAATAGTCTGCAAAACCAATTAGATTCTAGGTAAGGGTTCAGGTTATTCTAAAGGGAAGGTGTTAGGCACCCTTCGAAATTCACAAAGGTGGGTCCTGACTGAACTCATTTTTTCAATTGAGGAGGAGATAAAATAACTTTAACAAATATAAAAAACATAAAATATACACAATGAATAAAGTAAAACAAGAATAACGAAGACGACCTAATATTTGCCTATCGTTAAACAAATGAATAAATAAAATAAATAATTCAAAATGATTCTCGAATGTGAATTCGAGTGTCTTCTTCGAAGCTCCATGTACCTGTAAAGACACTTGGTAAAAGTGTTAGTAATAAACAAATATAAATCAAAATAAAAAGAAATAATAAATAAAAGTAAAATCCATCTTATATACATGGGAGGCCTTGAAAATTTGATGAAAATTTCTTCATCGGCCAAGTATATGAATACTTGCACATGAAATAAATCCTTCTTTTGTAATAGGGAGACCTCAAAATCCGACGGAGAGATTCTTTCATTGACCAAATGTTGAAACTTGAACAAAATGATTGAACTGAAAATAAAATCAAACTTGACAAATAATTGAACTTGAAAAATAAAATCCGTCTTTTGTAATGGGGAGACCTCAAAAATTCGACGGAGAGATTCTTTCATTGGCCAAGCATTGAAACCTCTATATTTTAAATCAATAAAAAAGGCAAAACAGTCCATCAAGCAATTCACAAAAATAACACAGTGAACAATTAATGAAATGACAAAATAAAAATAAACATCTATGCGGTAACAAAGTTAACAAAATCATTGAAAATGCTAAAAGGCATAAATAGGCCAAGAAAAAATAAAAAAAATAACAGTATAAACATGTTAGAATATCAATATACCAACAGTTGGTATAAAAACATAAAGAAACATATCCAAATGAAACCAAGATTAACTAAAATTTCAACATAGTTCATCGGAGAAATTCAAATCTCAGCAAAGTAAAATTTTCAAAAAAATCAACATAAATCAGTGAAAGATATAAAAACTAATCGTTCAAATTAGTAGTGAAGGCAACAATGAACAAGATGATACTTGCAATTCATTCCAATCAAAACAGACGCTCAAGATAATAATGAAAGGACATGGGGAAGAAATTTTCACCAATGATGGAGACTCCGATCATATTTGGGGATTTAGGGGGTCATCGTCGTTGACAGGTTTCGTCGGAGCTTGGTTCATTTGTCCAGATCTGGTCAGGGCAGTGACAGAGCTCGTCGTCTGATTGTGTGTGGTTTCGCTGGAGTGGTGTTGTGATAAGCAAAATGAGAAGGGGCGGTCTGGTTCTCTATTCTCGGAGCAGCGACATAGATGGTGGAGCTCACCAGAGCTTGTTGTTGTTAGACTAGCCAGAGATTTGACGAAACTCATTGTTGTGCTTCGGTGGTTGTTTGTGAAGCTTTGGCTTCACAGGAGAAGAGGGAAAACACAGTGGGTGGTGGTGGCTTTTCGAAGCTCATCGAAAAAAGTAAAGTAAAAGGATATGGTGGTGGGTTTTTTTTTTTTTTTTGAGAATACGATAGAAAAATATTTAGGGTTTTTGCCTAATTAGGAAATTTCCACCACCATTAATTGTTAAGAGAGTAGATTAGTTTTATAGAGAAAATAAAACTACTCACGAGCAAAATCATGTGCTCAATACCATGGTTTTGAAAAACCATGTGCTCAATGCCATAGTTTTGGAAAACCATGGGTTATTCAATACCATGAGTTATCCAAAATAATGACTATTTGATCTTATCCAAAACTATGGATATTTAACTTTTCTATACAAAAGTATCTTCTCCATCTTTTATGAATTAACTGACTGTGATAAAAAATAAATTAACAAATGTATTTAATGCCAGATAAGAATACGGTGTGAGTTTAAAATAAAATTGATGATTTAATAAACCTCAAACAACATTTTTTAGAAAAACGATTGTGTAAAAAAAATTGTTATAAATTGATAAATATCCTAACATTTTCAAGAAAAAGGATAATTACTAATAACTTGTGTTAAAATTGAAGAAAACATATAAAAATTAAATTTTGTGCTCTTTAACAAATAAGAAGCACAAAAATATTTATTTTGAAAATATCGGGCCAAAATTAGGTGTCAATAATACATAATAATTTATCTTTTGTAAACTTCAATAGCATACTAAAATTTTTGAAAACTACCTCAAATCACAAATAAATTTATCTCTTAAATCATCAATACTATCAAGATTTCAATTGATAAGAAATTTGATACCAGAAATATTTTCCATCAGTAACATAATAGCAAAATAAAGCACTGGTCTTTTTCTTCTTTTTCCTTGAGGCAAAGTTACTGGGTTCAATCTCAAGGGTCATGCGTTTTGCCCTGCCACGAAACAAAATTTTGATCGGTCTTAAGTTAAATCCTATTCCAAATATATTATCCTTATTCACTTGCAAATGATAACTCGACTCGAATAGGTATTTTGAACTCTTATCATTTTTTCCGTTTATCAGATATTTTAGGACTCCTTAATTATTACTTTTCTTAATAATTAACTCTTATCATATTTTAGTACTCTTTAATTTTAAATATTATAAAAATGATAATATAATAATTTGAGAAAAGAAGTGAAAAGACGATTTTGTCTAAAACAAAGACTTTTAACGAAGGACAAAAAGTTTGAATAACTTTTCTAAGGATCTTCACACTTTTAATATATTGTAGATAAATGTAGATTTACAACCACACAAATACCTAAAGATTATTTTAGATCACAAGTTTTAAAATTTTTCCTTCTTCTCTTAAATACTGTGTCAAGTCAAATGGTATCACATAAAATGAGACCCACATAAAATGAGACGGAGGAAGTAGAATTTTTTCAAATGAAAATATATTTACCGGCGGAAATTAAAGTTGATTAATAACTTTTCAAGTAGAGGCTGGAGCCAAGTTATGAGTTCTGAATGATAACCCTTTTTAGGTTATTGGTTTTAAATTAATAATTTATATATATTCAATAGATTTTTAAGGTAAACACAAAGTTGATTTGAATCAATTCGATCGAATCTGTAACTGATACTTTAGCTCCGTCCCTATATTCAAGGATCTCTGTAACACTCTAGCCAAACAAGGATGCATATCTTTGAGATCATAATCATTAGGTTTATTGGAGATTAGGCACATAATTACTAGTAATACTATAAGGTTTATGTACTTCATATCTTCCATGATATTATTGAAATTAATTTACTATAACTAGGCAAAACTTGATTTACATAGTTTTTATTAGCCTAGCAGATGTTGGGGCCAAATCCCACAAAGCCATTTGCCCCATCAATAGAAATTTGGATGCCTTCTTGCTGGATATTCCCTATTATGGAAAGTTTGGTTGGAGATGGAGCAAATGCAAAACAGAATGTGCCCTTTCCATCCACTGGAATTAGGAAGTTCCTAGCTGGTAGGGTTAAGATGGGACCACCCATGAGGAAAAATGAAACGGTTGGTACCCGAACCGTCACAAACCCGTTTAGATCATAGCACGTGTCGAATATTGACATGGCGGGTGCTCGTGGAAGGCTTGCGGTTTCCGCGGAAAATGCGTCTCGAAAAGCCACGTAGGCTGCCGCAGGAAGCCTGGTCACGGCTGTCCCTGTGTCCATGATGACTCCTCCATCTCCCTCCTCAGTTAATCTAAAAGCATCGTCAGGTATGACTACACGCGCTCCTCCAACTCCAAGACCCGACATGCCTATGTAATAGAAAGTCGGAGCCCGTGGGTTTCGGATGAGCGGCACCCACGCTGCACCCGCAGGTAATACTTCACGCCCGAATTCAAGTGATCCGGTTGATCCGGTGCCCCGGCTAACCAAACAGTAACTAAACGCTCCGCCCGTTTGTCCACCTAGTTGTCCCACGAGCGATATGGAGCCGCCTCCAAGGCCCAACAGACCGGCAGCCCCAATAAACATGCCTCGGTTACTATGACCGCACCCGATGGCGACGTCCCGAATGACGGTGCGGCCGAAAGTGAGGGTCTCGAGAGCCATGGTGCCCTTGGTGTAGGAGCCATCACCGTACATAACTTGGTATTTACAGCGACCGGCATGACAACCTGAGTTGTCAACGCGGTCGCAAAGGGAGGAGGAACATGGTACACCTGAGAAAGAAGCGGAAAGGGAGGGGTCAAATACGGGGTCGGACTGGTGATAGCAATGGGTACAAGGCTGACACTGGACCCAAACAATATCACTGCCAGCATCAATAACCATGTATTGTTCTCTAGCAGGACTACCCACACCAATCCTGACAAAGTATTCACCACTGCCTTGCTCCATACCCGAAATAACCTCACTCCCGAACTCCTCCTCTTCAACCTCATAATTAGTAGCAATATTAGTGAGTGTATGGACCCTTTTGAGGTCTCTTTTCATGCGAGCATCAAAACGGTGAGGATGATCAGTGAAGTGGGAAAAGGGCATTTTGTCTCTGTGAAGAAGCTTGAGCTTCCAGCTGCTGCTGTTGCTGTTGGTGTTGCTGTTTCCTTTTTCATCATCTTCTTCAACATGATCATGTGTTTTAGTTGGTGGGTGAATATTTAATCTTGATTCTTTAATGGATTGCTTGACATCCAAGTGTTCATGGGTGGGAAATGGGATTGCATGGCCAGTTGAGGTCTTGGTTTCATGAGTAGTTGCACTTGTTGTATTGATGATGAGAACTGTGAAAATGAACAACAATGCTTGCAGGAGGAGCAAAAATCGAACCATCGACGTTTGTATAGGGACAAACATTCTTTTTTATTGTTTGTGTTTTCTTGGGATGTGTGTGTTGTGAGGGAAAAGGGGACTTAGGGAAGCGGAATTTATGTACTTTGAGTTTCTAGATGTGTACAGCAAAAAGGTGGCCCATTTTTGGAGTGAGAGTGATGATAGGGGTACGGGTGACAAAAGGAAATAGTTGAATGATGAGGTTTCTTAGGTTAGCCTTATGCTGCTTGGTATTGATTACCACTTCTACATTCATTAGTTTCAAAATACTCACTCCATCCATCTTTATTTATTTATTTTAAAATATTCATTAATATTTATTCAATTTTAAAAAATTAATACATAATTTATTTTTTATTTTTATTTTATCCTTGATATTTAATACTAATTATTTCTCATTGCATTTTTCAAAACAAATAATTTATTATATTTAAAGAGTGATATAGTAAAATCACTTCTCTATTTATTATTTTTTAAGGTATATCTCAAGTAAAAAGTTGACAAGTAAAGATGGACGGAGGGAGTAAGTGGGATTCTTCAATTTGTACAAACTTTTTAAGAAATTACTTATTTATTTCTAAAAGATAAGGAGTAATTTTTCATAACTCACTCTTAATAAATACTCCTTCCGTTTGCTTTTACTTGTCACTATTTTTCTAATTGAATTTTTTTTTTTACTTGTCACTTTTGACATTTCCAAAAAAGACAAATTTTTTTTTTTTTTTTTTTTACCCTTAACATTAATTGTTTATTATCCAAACCATTTTCAAGACATATTACTCTAAACATCAATTAATAGAGGTAGTATGGTAAAATAGTCATATCAATAGTTGTTTTCTAAATGAGTGTGTTATGTCAAAAAATGGCAAGTAAAAGCGAACGGAGGGAGTACTTTAAAAAAGGTGTAACTCTTTATTAATTTCTCACTTATGTAATATTCTTTTTATTTAAGAAACAATAAAATTGAAAGAACATCGTTAATGTTTCTTAATTATCTAAAACATCACTTATTTTTTAAACGAAAGGAGTACTATCTAGTGTTTTTGGGTTGATTAGCTCCCCGTTTGGTCATAGATTTTAAAGTTGAAACTTAATTATCCAAATTTGAGTTTTTGAAATTATAAATTTTTGAATTTGTAATTATGTTCGAACATGCATTTTATTTGAAAAAAAATTAAAATTTTATCAGCGAGATTTCCAAAAACCCCAAAAACGATTTGTATAGTTTTTGGAAATTTAAAAATAAAGATAGATTTTTAAAATCTACTCTCAAATGCTAGCTAAGTATTTTTACACTGACTAACCCCAAAAATTATAACGATATTAATGTAATTTTTACTCTTTTTTGTTTTTAATTTCACCTTCCCTAGGAGCTCTCACCTTTTTTTGCTCTTTTGATGACTCGATCTCACAATCTTAGGGTTAGAAGTGAGGGGTTCTTACCATCCGAGCTACTCACTCTTGTCTTTTTGAAACTATATATGTGTATATAACTTAAAATAATTTTTGCGCCTTTACTTTTTTATTTTAGGCCAAGGTCAATGTGGTAATTTTGAGGTTTCTAATATATAATATTATCTTCTCCTTATTCGTAAACCTCTAATTTTCAGATCAGAAAAATTGAGTTTGTTCGATTTATATCACTTCAAAAATTAATTCAATTAATCATGTTGTTTGTTGGCATAGATATAAATATTGTCTGCATTTTAGTCCAAGGGATTAAACTTTGTTTCCCCCTTTGCCATTTTAAAAAGGACGGAAAATGGAGAACATAGAATTCAAGCAAAATCCACAAAACCAAAGGAAGCTGATAAATTGACGTTTGATCACTATTTTACAGTGGCAGACCTAGGATTTAGGGATCGTGGGTGCTCAGGAGGTTCGAACACATATATTGATGCCCAAAGTCTTTAAGGGTCCGCTTAAAAATTAAAGCACTCAACTATCTTCTTGGTTTACTGAGTGTTTTTCTAAATGAAGGAGATAGAAAGAAGATTAAGAAGAATTACAAAGCAAAGAAAATTCTTATATGTGGGATAAGACCTGATGAGTACAACCGGATCTTTGCTTGTGAATCTGCTAAGGAAATATGGAAAGCTTTGCAGAATGCTCATGAGGGAACAAGTCAAGTGAAGCAATCAAAAATTGATATGCTTACTACTCAGTTCGAGCTGTTTAAGATGAGTGAAGAAGAATCCATTTAAGACATGCATACTCGATTCACAACTATTGTGAATGAACTCAAGTGTCTTGGAAAAAACATCAAGATGTACAAGCTGGTGAGAAAGATTTTGAGTATCTTGCCTCCTTCATGGGAAAGCAAAGTAAATTCCATCTCGAAAGCAAAGGATACAAACTAGGACCATGAATGGGCTGATTGGAAATTTGAAGACATATGACCTTAAACATCAGTAAGACTCCAAAAAAATGATTCTAAGAAAGAAAGGAGCATGGTTCTGAAGGCAAGTAAAAATGACTCAAGTGAAGATGAACATAACATGGCCTATCTCACTCGAAAATTTCAAAAGATGGTAAGAAACATAGATTTTTAGAATAAAGAAAACTCAAGTAAGGGTTTCAGAGGGAATGATCTGTGCCAAAAATGTGGAAAGCCCAATCATTATATCAAAGATTGTCTTCTTCATAAGCTGGACTATAAGGATTTCACCAAGCAAAACTCAAAAAAGACTCAAAAAAGGAACCAGATCTCTAATAGAGCTAGAAGAAGAGAAGCAACTAATAAGATAGTTAAGAAAGCACTAATAGCTTGGGAAGACTCCTCGAGTGAATTAGATGAAGAGGTGGATGGTGATAACACATCCATGTTCAGAATTGAAGATGAGTCAACAAGATCTGATTCCTTGATAACTTTCAGGGCCAAATCTGATGATGAAGCAGAAGATGAGGTAACCTTTCTTGATGTTTGGAAAAATCTTGAGAAACTATTCTAAGAAAGAATTGAGATCCTTAGCTAATGAAATAAACCAAAATATGAAAATGATAATTTGACTACGAAAACGAAAAGATAAAGGATAGATTGATAAAGATAAATAGATAGACACAAAGAAGATAAGAGAATTAAGAACTAGTGAGTGTATTGAACTCAAAATCCCCTAATTCTAACATCGACGAGCACCTAATCTCTTATGTTGGCCGCAAGGGAATGGAAGTGCCCTTACAATCACTGTTTCTAAGTAAGATGCAACAAGAGCCATTCCAAGCCCTCAAACACTCTCTTAAGAGTTTTCATGTTTAATCATCATCCAAAAACTAACTTAGACTAAAGACCTAGGGTTTGGCTATTTATAGTCGAATACAAGAGGACCAAAAGTGACCGTGAGACACTTAATGAAATAAAGGAGTCCAAGTGGACTGTTTTGTCTTGGCGACCAGAGTGACGGGCCGTCACTGTCTTGGCGGTTTGCCAAGTTGTCCGTCACCTCTAGGCAGAATATGATCCTTGAGGCCAAGCTTTGGTGGTCCAAGTGGTGGGCCGTCATATGGTTGGCGTACCGTCGCCCCATCCGTCGCCCCTAGGCAGTGGGTCATTTTTCCTTACAAGTGCATTTCCTAGCCCCAAGCTATCATTCACACGTGGTATTGTTCTAGTGTAGGCTCAAAAAGGGCCTTCCAAACACGTCCTTGTTCCCTTATAATGATCATGGCTCGGATCCCTATGTGTTGACCTCGAATTATTGTCCTTGAAAGGTTAATGCCAATTTCACTTGTATCATTCTTCTCTTTTTGAAAAGAATTCAAACTCGAATCCAAACCTTACAAAACCATAGGGAAAATAGGCAAGCACAATATCCTTATGGCATGAGGGTTAGTGTTAGCAACAAGTTTATCACCAAGCCAAGGAGGAACATACTTAACATATAACCAAGGGTCCTTTGTGTTTAACAAGAAAAACTCATTGAAAAGGTTGCAAAGGAACCGACTATAAGAAAGACCAAGGAATAAAGAAACCACAAAGGTCATAATGGCATCAACAAACCAAAAAGTTAAGATAACATTTGTGTTAGAAGCCATAAGACACACTTATTTCATTATTTCCCAAAGAGACCACACTAAAGATGGTGCCACCAATGGTTCAAAAATACACAAGAGTTTCCCAGGATCAAAGACCCACATTGCATTTTTACTCAAAAAAATGGACCAACCAAATGAATTCCTACCTCCAAGTAAAACAATTCCACAATAAACATGGACATCATCATAGGCAAAGAGGTAGTATAGAAAGGAATCAAGCATAAACATTTCATCCAAGGTGTTACCATCTACAAGAAGGCCACTTAGCTTAAGGGATTTAGCACACCATACACACAAGGATGGAGTCAAAGCATTTAAGCATATATTACTCTTCCTTTCTAAACAAGTCATGCTCACATAAGATGTAGATTCAACATGGTCATGAATAACATCATATGCAAAAAGGTAGTAAAGAAAGGTGCTAAGAACACTATTCTCTTCCAAGGTAGGAACACACAAGGAGAGAAAGAGACATTTCAAGCACATAGAACCTCTCTTTTTCAAGTAACTTCCAAGAGTCCCACTTGACATTTCAAATTGTCTAACCCTTTGAAGGTGACAAGAAGTCGTTAACAACCATGGACTCTTCCACATACAAGTAATCAACTTAGCATCCATAAGTTGTGGTTCACACAACTTAAGCACAAGTGTGTCAAATAAGGATGCAAGTATATAAGCAACACCCACAAGAGGCAATGACATATTTGCCCTAGGGTTCTCAAGAATGATACCACCTTTGAGAAAGGGGTCATTGATTACAAACGAGTAACAAATAAAGGTATCACATAAGTGGAATTCATCCAAAGTGTTTTCAAGAGAAGACTCACTCTTTGACCACAAGTCATAAAACCTTGGTCAAGAATGGAAGCACATAATGGTGAATTTTCTTGTACCATTTTATTACTCCCCTTCTTTAAAGAACACTCATCTTTTTTAGACATGTCTCCCATGTACAACTTGAGTCTACCAAGTGGATTGTAAATCCTCAAGAAAGACTTTCCATTGTAGGGAAGGATACCAACAACCTCATTCAAACCTCGCTTGTCGTCTAGACCAAGCACCAAGTTGGGTGTATAACAACCACCACACTCCAAGAGGTCACCAGGGTCAAATGGATAGAGTGGCCATAGACATGGGTCTAGACAACATTCATTTTCACCAAAGGTACCATCAACACAAAAAGATATACTCTCCACACTAGCATAGACAATACCATGGGCAAATAGAGAGTAGAGAAAGGTGTCACGTAAATTGATTTATCTAAGATGTCCTCAAGAACATGCTCACTAGTAAGCCCAAGAACACTAGCAAGGGTAGGATCAAGAATTGGAACACTCAAACAAGAATAAACAATTGGAAAACAAAGATCACCTTTCATTTTTTTACAATCCTTCCCCATAAGAGTACTCTCATCTTCCAAGAAGAGATTTCCATCTTTAGGAGGAATGTTATCACACCATAGTGGGTTGTTATATAGAGTATAGTCCTCAAGAAGAGCTACATCATTAATATGATCCACACCACTAGGTAACTCAATAGAAGTCATTTCATCATCCTCAAATAAGAAATTATACTTAAAGAGAGAAGGCTCAATCCAAGAGGAAGAATTGGAACATGTAAGTTCACTCTCAAAAAGAAAATTATCAAATTTTGAAGAAGTTTCAAACATATGATTATCCTTATGAGCCAAACAAGTAATAGAGTTTTCATTTAAAAGCATGCTCAAGGGGTCACTCCTATTCAAATGATCAATATTATCAACATCATCACTAACTTGAGGTTCACTAGTCACATCAAAAACATCCTCAAGTAGTGGACTCAATTCACACACAAGTTGATCAACACCATTTTCACAAGACAATGTACAATAATTCAACACCCTTCAACACTAGGTGGACTCAAATCGATCTTACAAGAAGAGTCAATTCGATAATCAATAGGATCAACTAGTGTATCCATACTCTCAATATGTACATTATCATCATGAGGTAAAGAATCACTAAGCTCATAAATAGATCACTCACACTCAATTAGCTACTAGCCACACAATGGTCACTCACATTTACTAAAGTGCAAGAGTTAGCTATGTTACCTTGAAGCTCATGAGATGATTCTTCTTTACCTTTGTGCAAGGTTCTTTTCAAAGTGTTGGAATACTCTTCGTATGGTTTGATACATAGGTCCAAACTAATCTCCCAATCTTTTTGATTAGATCCTATGTTGGAAGCTTGTATTCCTTTTTCATTTGGAATATTAGTACCTGTACATGTGTCCTTACTAAGAGTAGGACAAAACAAAGTTAGATTGAGTTTGTGGTAACTCCCTTACTTTACTCCTCACAATCTCTCCTTTTTCCACTTTTGGGTTACCACTTTGCACTCTCTTACTCCTCTCAATAATTTGTCTTTCATCATCAAAGGACTTGGAATAAGTGGCCAAATTTCATTGAGGTTTGGGAAGGATGGGTGGATAGAGGTGATTTCCCCAATGATCTACAATAATCTTAGGCCAATTTTCCTCTTTTAGAACTCCATGCCGGTTAAACCAATTGGCACCCAAACATAAATGACCAAAGTCCAAAGGAAATACATCCCACCAAACCTTCTCATAGTACCCATTTCGAGTGAAAGATACCTTCACATACTTGATAACTCTATGTCCTTACAAGAAGTATGGAAATTGCTTTGACATTCAAGGTATCCTCAAATCGTCGACCATAAAAGGAGTGATGTAGCTTGCATAGCACCGATCATCGAGAATAAGAATGCATCCTGAAACCTCACAAATATTCATCTTCCTAGTGCCAACTTGTCTTCTGGATCCACCTTATAAAGCTTCATATATCCTTCCAGCACAAAGATAGCCTTCATATGCCTTTTCAAGGCACTCCATGTTTGAGTGTGTTCTTTTGCAAGTTCCCACCTTCTCAATGCTTGACCTTGAAGGTGCTTAAGGGCATATGTGGGTTGTTCGAATTAGCTCATATCATAGTCCTTGAAAAACCTTTCACATTGGCATTCCCAATAAAGATAAGCTTCGGGATCATGTTCTCCTTTGAAAATAGGAAGAGATGCTCTAGGGAGGTTATGAATCCTACTATACCTTTCATATCCACCTTGGTTCCTACTTCCCAATGCTTGAGCACTAGAACATGAAGGATAAGCTGTAGTATCCCTAGACATTAAAAATGTACATTCTTTTCTTCTCATTAGGAAACTTATACTATAAGTAGTATAACCACTCATATCGATTCGACTTCAATAAGAAGTTCCATAAGATAAGGAATACAAATCTTCACAATCCTCATGCACATTTCCACCATGACTACCATAAGATGTATAGGTGAAAGGATTATAACTTCTTCATGCTCTGAGTAGGAAGTGGAATACTCCTCAAATGCTCCATTGTCATCATAAGAACCATCACAAGGCTCTTCATCCTCTCCATATTCTTCATAAAAGCTAGAATCACCATTCTCCTCATATTTTCCTACGGAATAGTAGCTCTCATTCCTATACGGCTCTTGATCATGGCTATATTCATAGCCTCCATAATCACCATAATCACCATCTCTATCATAGCCATAGCCTTCGTTACTACAATCATAGTCTCCCATGTCGTAGTCACATGTATCCGGGGCTACCGACGACATACTTCCTTATAACTCCTTTGTACCTATAAAGTGAGAAAACAAGGTTAGTAGTAAGAGCTCCTCACCAACACTCGTAAGATTCTCACCTTTGTATGTCTCACAATTGGATCAACTAATGTTAAAGGTTGCTTATACTCTGGTGGTACACAAGGTTTCGATTACTACTCTCGGTCGGAATGGATTCTTGTTTTGAAAGACTCAAATAAAATATTTACGAATTTCAGCAAAGAAGTTACGACAAAATGAAAAGAGAAAGCACACAAAGAAATGGGACTAAGAAGGAAAACGAACTCAAGAACTAATTCACAGCTAAGTAGGGTGATTACTAGCTGTTAATTAGTGTTAGAATGAAAGAAAAGATGATTAAGAATCAATGAAATGAAACTAAGAATCTAAAATGAGCTTACAGAACTTTTTTGAGTTGACTGAGATTGTGACTGACCGTCACGTTGGCCGTCACTTCTTAACCAAAAAGGATGCCAGATGGGGTATTGGTGACGGTCACAGTGATTGACCATCACCTTGGCCGTCAACTTTTTTGGGACAGAATTCTAGTGGGCCCTTGTAGTTTCAATGAAATATTCTTTGGCACAAATAAGTACACTTCTTTTTTCCTTGATTCTTTTGGATCAAACCCTTCTTTTTGAACCTTCTTCTTCAACAAGTTTTTAATATTATGAAAAACTCCAAGAACATTCCAAATTTGACCCTTAAGCTAAAGAGCTCAAAATTCGATGGAATTCAAAACACATGCTCCTTTTGAGCTCCTGATCGCAACCCTAGCAATTTCAAGGCCAAAAACTCACTCAATAATTTCAGATTTAAGAACCCATTTCACTTTTCTTCAAACTTAAGCTTCAACAATGATAGATTACTCAAATCACCTCGGAACAAGGTCAAATTTTAGATAACGACTCACTAGACACTAGAGAACACGATTCTAGTATTGAAAACACAAAACAAGACTCAAAATCAAAAACCCAAAATCTCAAAATAAAAAAAAAACATGAATAGTACTTTGTTTTTGTGATTTTCAAGATAACAAACCCAAGACTAGAATCGTAGGAATGATTCTAAGCTCGGCTCTGATACCAAATGATATGAATAAAAATACAAAAATGATAATTTGACTATGAAAATGAGAAGATAAAGGATAGATTGATAAAGATAAATAGATAGACACAAAGAAGATAAGAGAATTAAGAAATAGTGAGTGTATTGAACTCAAACCCCCCTAATTTTAACATCAACGAGCACCTAATCTCTTACATTGGCCGTAAGGGAATTGAAACGCCCTTACAATCGCCATTTCTAAGAAAGATACAACAAGAGCCATTCCAAGCCCTCAAACACTCTCTTAAGAGTTTTTATGTTTACTCATCATCCAAAAACTAACTTAGACTAAAGACTTAGGGTTTGGATATTTATAGTCTAATACAAGAGGCCCAAAAGTGACTTGAGACACTTAATGAAATAAAGGAGGCCAAGTGGACTATTTTGTCTTGGCGACCAGAGTGACAAACCGTCACTGTCTTGGCGGTTCGCTAAGTTATCCGTCACCTATAGGAAGAATATGATCCTTGAGGCCAAGCTTTAGTGGTCTAAGTGGTGGGCTGTCATATGGTTGGCGGACCGTCGCCCTATCCGTCGCCCCTAGGCAGTAGGTCATTTGTCCTTCCACGTACATTTCCAAGCCCCAAGATATCATTCACTCGTGGTATTGTTCTAGTGTAGGATAAAAATGGGCCTTCCAAACACGTCCTTGTGCCTTTGTGATGATCATGGCTTGGATCCCCATATGTTGACCTCAAATTATAGTCCTTGAAAGGTTTATGCCGATTTGGCCTGTATCATCTAATGTCTTAATCGATGCCTTTCACAATCATGCTATTGAAAATGAGTCTCTAGCTAATGAACTAAATGAATTTGAAATAGAGAAAATCTCCTTGTCCCCAAGGAATTCAAAGCTTAAAGTAGAAGTTTCTAAGATTAAAAATGAAAACAAAATGTAGAGTGACAAACTACAAAGGATATCTGGGAATGTAGAGGCAACTGAGACATTTATAATTCTTGAAGAGAAGTTGAGAAAGGTTAGTCTAGACCTTGTTACCTCTCTTGATCGAAATAGGGAGCTAGAAAAAAATTTGAATAGCTCAAAGATTGAGCTAGAAAAATCCCTTCGTTGGACTACTTCATCAGAAATTCTCACTAAGCTAAGTAGTATATGGTCAAATTTTAGAAAAGATCTTGGATTTGAAAAAAGACAATGCTCCGTACAATCCTCATAGCAAGTATGTATCTTTTTCAGATAATTGGTTATGTACTCACTGTGAAAAGAATGGTCACTACAAAGAAAAGTGTTAAGCTCTTCTCAAAGCAAAGAGAGGAAATTTGAACTTTGCTCAAACTACCAGAATCTTCAAGGGACCTGGTCCCAAGTCGATAAAACCTACCTTTCTTGCATGGGCAAGAAGAAATCTTATCCATCTTTTTACTCATTTAAAGGGACCCAAGCTCATGTGGGTTCCCAAGTCTAATAAATAACTATGCATGCAGGTAGAGGTGAGATAAAATAGTCAACAAAATAAAAAATGGCTCATGGACAGTGGCTTCTCAAGGCATATGAATGGTAAAACTAAGGATTTCCTCTCACTCAAAATATTCAAGGAGGTAGTGTGTTATTTGGGGATGGAAAGAAAGGCCCCTTTCTTAGTGTTGGTCAGATTGGTAAGTCTCTTGCTCATGCTATTAAATATGTTTACTATGTGAATGGTCTAAAGTATAATTTGTTGAGTGTGTCTCAAATATATGACAAAGTAAATGAAGTAAAGTTTATGTCTGACTCATGTACTATCACAAATGTTAAAACTGGTGAAGTGATTTTGGTAGCCAAAGGTGTAAAAATATGTATGTGGTAGATCATAATTCTATATTTGATGAGGATTTAAAATGTCTGAGTGTATTGGGAATGATGATGAGATATGACATAAAAGGTTGGGGCATGTGAGCTTTTCACTGCCCAACAAGCTAATGTCAAAGGAACTGGTGCGTGGACTACTGTGTTGAAGGAAAAAAGGTTTGTTCTTTATTCAAGTCAAAGAAAGTAGTTAGTTCTTCTAGGCCATTTGATCTTCTTCACATGGATCTTTGTGGACCTATCAAGAATCCTAGTCGTGGAGGAAAGAAATATATTTTTGTAATCGTGGCTGACTATTTAAGGTATACTAGGACTTTGTTCTTAGAAGTAAGGATGAAACACTTCAGGTGTTCATTATCTTTGCTAAACAAGTTCACGTCATGATGGGCAATAGCATCTGATCAAATCATGGGACTGAATTTGAAAATACCAACTTCGATGAATTCTTTGCTGAAAATGGCATCAGTCATAATTTTTTAGCTCCTCGAACTCCTCAGCAAAATAGAATTGTGGAAAGGAAAAATAGGACTCTTAAAGATATTTCAAGGACAATGATGATTGCCAGTGGTATATGTAAGAGTTTTTGGGCAGAAGCAGTGAATACTGCGTGCTACGTGATGAACAGGTGCTTGATCAGGTCCCTACTATATAAAACCCCCTATGAACTGATGTATGGAATAAATCCTAAGATATCTCATCTTAAGGTATTTGGATGTAAGTGCTTTGTCCTAAATAATATCAAGGACAACTTGGGGAAGTTTGATCCTAGAAGTAATGAGGGAGTGTTCCTTGGTTATTCATCTTAAAGAAAAACTTACAGAGTCTTCAATAAACAAACTTAATATGTTGAAGAAAGTATCCATATGATTTTTGATGAGTTGAATGAGCTAGGTAAAATGGGAAGCCCTGATGAAGAAGACATAGAAGAACTCCTGTAAAGCCTCTGAGAATCAGGTGATCTTTCAAACAACAACCAATGGAAATTGATCCACAGAATAACAAACTAAATATGAATTACTTGTAGACATATCTTCATCAACTCAAGTTCAGATGCTCCAGAATCTGATACCTCTAAAAGGGACAACAGTGATCCCTCACCTACTATTGAAGAATATGAAAAAAAAACCTATAGAGGAACTAGATACCAGTTTACAACAAGCTGAATTATAATTGTCAAACTGGAGGCACTTGAAGTTTCATCCTTTGGACAACCTACTTTCCCTCTTGACTCAGGAATACACATTCCATCTAAGACAAGAAACATGGTTTCCTTCTCAGTATTCTTATCTCGAATTGAGCCAAAACATATCAAGGAAGCATTAAAACATGAAGACTAGATAATTGCAATGCAGGAGGAGCTAAGGTATGACATCTGGTCCCTAAACGCTTTGATAGAACAATTATAAGGACCAGGTGGGTGTATAGAAACAAACTAGATGAGTTTGAAACTACAGTCAGGAATAAGGCTAGGTTGGTTATGCAAGGTTATAATAAAAAAAAAAGGTATAGATTATGATGAAAATTTTTCTCCAGTTGCTAGGATGAAAGCTATTCGTATTCTTATTTTTTTTGCATCCTACATGCAGTTTAACTATTTTAGATGGATGTAAAGAGTGCACTCTTAAATGGGTATCCAAAGGATAAATTTTATGTGAAGCAGCCTCCAGGATTTGAAAGTCATGAGTTTCCAGATCATGTGTTCAAGCTAGACAAAGCTCTCTATGGGTTGAAGCAAGCACCAAGAGTATGGTTAGAAAGGTTATCAAAATTCTTGCTAGACAATAGATTCAAGAGAGGAAAGATTGATAATACTCTCTTTTTAAAATCTAAAGGCAAGAATTTACTCATTGTATAGGTATATGTAGATGATATAATTTTTGCATCAACTCTAAACTCCATGTGTGATGACTTTGCTAAACTCATCCACTAAATTAGACAAAGATGAACCAGGTCCCTATGTAATAAAACTATGTCGTGAGGTATTATAGGTTCCCTCTTATATTTGACTGCTAGTAGGCCAAACATTGTGATTAGTATTGGAATGTGTGCATGATTCCAAGCATGTCCAAAGGAGTATCACTTGAAGGCATCCAAAGAAATTTTGAGATATTTAAAAGGAACAATCGATCTTGCTCTTTTCTATCCCTCTGGAGATACCTTTGATCTAATTGGGTATGTTGATGCTGATTATGTTAGATTTTTTTTATAGTAAGAGTACATCTGGAACGGCTCATTTTCTTGGCTCATCGTTGATTTCTTGGGGAACCAAGAAATAGAACTCAGTTTCTCTTTCTGCAGTCGAAGATGAATATATAGCTACTGCTTCATGTTGTGCTTAACTCCTATAGATCAAGCAACAACTTAAGAACTTTGGATTGATTACTGAGAATGTTCCATTATTTTGTGACAATACTAGTTCTCTTAATATGGCAAAGAATCTGGTTCAACATAAGAGGACCAAACATATTGATATTCGACATCACTTTCTAAGGGACAATATTGAAAAGGGGCTTATATGTTTGCCATTTCGTGGAATAGAGGACCAGGTTGCTGATATTTTCACTAAGTCTCTTGAAAGGGAAAATTTTGAAAGGATTCGGGCAAGGCTCAGTCAGATCAAATTACACCAATTCATCTCCAACATCATGACTATGAAAAGTAGACAAATATATGGAGTAAGGACTTTCACAGTGTTTCATCCAATCCACGTACCTCTGTAGGTACACATATATTGGAAACATAGTGCCTCATGCCTGTGTCTCTCTCTATATATTAGCTTTTTCTTCTTGGGCTTTTCACTGCTTAAACCTTGCTTTGTTTTACTGCTTTAGGTTTTTAATGATGCCAAAAGGGGAAAATTAGTGTGATTGTGAGAGGAGAGCATGGTGAAAGGGGAAATATTTGGTGTACTGGTGTAAGGGGGAAGTGTGAATATGTGTGGTGTAAGGAGGATGTGTAAATATGTGTTTGTCATCATCAAAAAGGGAGAAAATATTGGATTGTGGCCTATCCTATTATTATTCATGTTTTGATGATTGAAAAACCTAGTTGAAGGACCAGTTACATGAACTGGTGTCCCAATATATAGTTATTCACTTTTGTCTTATGTGCCAACTGTCCAGTACCTTTTGGCAGTGTCAGCAAATTAGTGGGATGCGATATGCAGTGGTCTTTTCTTGTGTCCACCAATGAAAAGGCTTCTCTTCCAATGCTCATCATATATATTTATCATCTTGAGGATAGAGGCTTTAATTTTTGCAAATATTCACAAATGATTATTCTTTCTTAGCAAAAGTTGTTTTGGTGCTCAAATTACCAGGATTCTACAATTTTGAAACCCTTTACTCGTAGTGAAATATGTCCTTGTTTCTAGGTTGATTGAGTTTTGTTTTGATCTAACAATTGTAAACTCACTTATCTTTTAGAGATTCTTGTGTGTAGCTTTGTGATTAAATTCTTGTTGAGCTATTTTTAGCTAGAGTTAGCTAAATAGAGTCTTTCAAGTAGAGTTACTATGAAAGAGGTGTAGCAAAAGAGTTATTGCTAGTGAGTAGGGATTAAGAGTTTAATTCCTAGACTACATAAGAGTTGTAATCGAATCTGTTTGCTTGGTGATTAGTGGAGTGGTTGGTGAAATCCTACTGGGGTAGGTCGTGGTTTTACTCCCTTGAGCAAGGAGGTTTCCATGTAAACAACCTTTGTCATTTACTTTATTTCTATTTACTTCATGTTCTTGTTTGTTCTTTGTTTTCCTCATACAAAGACCAGATATATAATCAGGTTCTTGTTACAATGGTGGACTCTTGCTAAAAATTAATCTTCTCTATGCATAGAGGTGATTTAATAAAGGAACCTCTTTTCTATACAAAGCCTCATATATAGGGTGTGTTATGTGCAAATTTTCTTGTAATAAGTATTTTCTTACTTATTTTCTTGTATTTGTTAAGTAATTAGAAAAATATTGCCCAGAAACATTTGTATGTAATTTAAGATAATTGTTGGGCTTAACCAGGCCAAAGATACTCTTCAATGGTGTGATATTGTCCGCTTTGGGTCAAGCCCGCACAATTTTTTACTAAAAGACCTAACACCTTTGTTACCAGTTGTGGAGCTCAACCAGCCCAAAGATATTCTTACATGGTGTGATTTGTCTGCTTTGGGCCAAGCCGCATAACTTTTTCTTAAAAGGCCTCACAGCTTTAAGAGATTCCACACCTTATATGAAGCTTTCCAGTCTATTCAACTACTAACGTGGGACTTTGTCGCATATCCAATAATAACACTTTGAAGGTGGGGTGGAATCAAGGTAAAGAGGAGACAATGAACTTAGAATACTACTTATGATATTTGTTTTCCATTTAAGAAACATGTTTTACTATAAAAAAATAAATTTTCATAATACTTTGATCAATCAATGTGAAATTATTTTTTTCCTACCGTACCAGACTGGTCTAAAAATAGTCATTTTTGATTATAAAAGTAGCAAATAATTCGCATTATTAAAGAAATAAGTGTGAGCATTATAGTATCACGAAGTTTTCATAGTACACTTTAAGTATGTGCCTTTTTGCTAGCTAGCCTTTCCATTGTGACATCTAGGACCTTAGCACAAAGAATAATGATCAAATTTTCTATTCTACAATGCTAAGAGGATGCTAGCTTGTTCTACTTCTTTCTTATACCATAATTAATTAAATAATAATTAGACTAAAGGAATTATTACTAAAAAAATTAAAATAAAAAAATAAGCATAACATCATTGTAGACATAAAATATTTACGGGACTCTACAAGATGAGTCCAATTCTAGGATTCTTGGAGGCTACTCTATCCTAAACCCTAAATTGGAGGCTACTCTATTCTAGATCATAAATTATTCCTATTTGAAGAGCAACATATTCCCTTGAAGAGGCATATCAAATATCCGTTAACTCTGGATATTCATAAAGAGATCAAGAAATTGCATCTTGAATATCTCATAAACTCATGGTATATTCATAAAGAGATCAAGACTCTCTCTTCTTGATAATTAAATACTTCAAGAAGATCTAAAAAATCCTTTCTTCATGGAGATCAAATCCAAATCTTTCTATGTTTGAGAAATATGCTACTAATTAATGGTTCTCGAATTACGGAGAACATCTAGAGAGAAGAATCAAAGGAACAACCAGACTTATACCCATATTGTTTATCAATAAAATTATGTTTCTTCATATCTTATGTGTTGATTTATTTTCTATCACATTAAAATTTATTGTAAACAATCGTAAAGTACAAAGGAAGTAAGTTCTAGGAAACTAGATTTAATGGGAGGTTTATGTTATTATTTCATCTTTTTTTTGGTGGAAAACTAATTTAATTTGAGTGATTTTATTGATATAAAATAAATATAAGTAACTTTAATAAATAAGTTGTTCTAGTTGCATGTCCATATATGTATTAAGTGCATATATAGAAAGATTGTTGGCTTATGAATTAACATAGGTGCATGTGTATATATGAAAGATTGTTCGTATTTTTTAAAAGTAGAAAATAGTGGAGGTTCCTGGAGTTCTCCCGATGTATGTTAACATACCGTGCACCAGTAATTAGCATGAGGTCGAATACACGATCATGATTGAAAAATTAGGGTAAACAATACATGTGAAAAAACTTAAATCCGTGAGTAGTGGTGGAGGTCAACTCAGGAGCTTAAAAAATGGTGAATCTAATGTAACGATAATCGGGAAGTAGGGAAATGCTCACAAAGGGATAATCAAGGAGAGGGAAACTTGGTTCATGATAAGGAAAAATTAACACCACAAAAGGAACAATTGATTGAATGGGTGCACAATGCACGACCTTCAAGTAGCTCAATTTCTTGGGCTGATGAATGGAAGAAATGGATGCATCATGTAAGTCTACTGGAACTGGAGATAGTGTGAGGACTAAACATGTGAATTTTTTTGGGATAATTTTTATATTTTAAATATTGAGTTTAAATTATAATATGTTAACCGTCAGACTGTTGGAAATTAAGTAATTGGGGAAATTGAAGCTAAGGATATAAGCTCAGAAATTGACTATTGGAAAAATGCAATAGTGTGTTATGTCTTAGGAGCTCATCCTCTATTTGCAATGTTGAATGGATATATACAACATATTTGGGGGAAATATGGAATTAACAAAGTGACAATGATGAAGAATGAAATAGTGTTGGCTCGATTTGATAGTAAAGTGGGAGAAGAATGATGTGATTCAAAGTGGTATATACCACTTTGATAATAAACCATTGATTATGAAAGCATGGACACCTAACATGGACTTCTCAAAAGAAGAATTACTGACTGTGCCTATTTGGATTAAACAATCAGGGATGAACTTTAAATATTTGAGGGCTAGAGGCTTAAGCAAAATTGGGAGCCTCATAGGATATCCTTCACGGTTGACAAGCATATAAAAAGGAAGATTGATTTGAATTTTGCAAGACTATTAGTCGAGGTAAAAGTGGGCAATGATCTACCAGACGAGGTGTTCTTTAGAAATGAGAAGGGGGTTGTGATAACTCAAAAGGTCATTTATGATTGGAAGCCCATGTTATGTGATCATTGTCATAAGTATGGGCATGATAAGGAGACATTTATAAAGCTCAATCCAGTACAACCAGAACTCGAGCAGGTACCTACTGTTGCAAAACATAGAGATGAGCAGAGAAGTAATGGTTAGAGAAGGTATGGCGGGAACAAAACTGGGAAGGCCGTGGCTAGTATTTTTACCTGGGACACTTCATCAGAAGAGTGTCCCCGGCGTGGGATGATTGACCCTTTAGTGTAGAGTGCCCATCTGATCAAATCAGTACCGCCTCCAGCTAGGGGTGGTGTATAAGGTCATAAGGATGGTCTCCATAGTTCCAAAGGTGGTCCTCAGGCAGGTCGGACAGGTGGTCAGGTAGGCACCCAGTCCGGAGACAAATGGGTCACTTATATGTTGTTCTTAGTAGACTGGAGGTAGAGGCTTCAAATGTTGTGATTACAGGTACAATTTCAGTATGCCATCAGCCAGCTTCTGCTTTATTTGATACGGGCTCCACATAGTCAATTGTTTCTGCATATTATGCACTGCCAGTTGGGGTTATCTAGGGAGCCATTATCTGAGCCTATATATGTAGCTACTCCCATGGGTGATTCTTTAGTAATTGATCGGGTATATAGATCATATATTATGACCGTTCAGGAGTATGAAACTCAGGCTAACCTTATTATTTTAGATAGGTTAGATTTCAATGTGATTCTGGGCATGGACTGGTTATCCCCCTATCATGCGGTCTTTGATTGCTTTGCTAAGACCATTACCTTATCCATGCCTGGCATACCCCCAGTTGTGTGGCAGGGTTCTTTTAGTCGCTCACCGATTGGGATTATCTCTTATATTCAGGTTAGGAGACTGGTATCGAGGGGTTGTGAGTCAATCCTTGTTTATGTTCTTGATATTAGTTCGGAGAGTTATTTGCTTGACTCTATTCCTATAGTCCATGACTTTGCTGATGTCTTTCATATCGACCTACCTGGTCTTCCTCCTGAGCATGATATTGAGTTTGCTATTGATTTTGAGCTGGGTATTCGACCTATTTCCATGGTACCTTACCTTATGGATCCTACTGAGCTAAAAGAGCTAAATATTCAGCTTTAGGATCTTCTAGTAATGATTTTATTAGGACAAGTGTATCACCTTGGGGTGCTCCTATTCTGTTTGTGAAGAAGAAGGATGGTTCTATGTGTATATAGGCAGCTGAATAAGGTGACATTAAAGAATAAGTATCCTATGCCTCGTATCGATGATTTATTTGACCAACTTCAGGGTGCGGCATAGTTCTCTAAGATTGATTTGAGGTCTAACTACCATCAGTTGAGGATTCAGATGGAGGATATCCCTAACACAACCTTCATGACTCGTTACGACCATTATGAGTTCCTAGTGAGGTCTTTTGGGTTGACCAATGCCCCAACAGTATTTATGGACTTGATGAACCATGTCTTCAGGCCTTATTTGGACTCCTTCATAATTGTGTTTATCGATGATATCCTTGTCTATTCAAGGAGTGGGGAGAAGTATAAGCAGTATTAGAGGACTGTGCTCCACACTTTGAGAGATAATAGTATTTATGCCAAATTCTCAAAGTGCAAGTTTTGGCTTGAGTCTGTAGCTTTCTTGGGGCACATGGTGTCCAAGAATGAGATTATGGTAGACATTGCAAAGATTAAGGCCATTCATGATTGTGCTAAGCCTGTATCTCCGACTGAAGTTCACAGTTTTATTGGGTTGATAGGCTACTACAGGCGGTTTTTCAAGAGATTGGCTACTATTGTAGTGCCTATGACTAGATTGACTGGGAAAAAGGTTCCATTTCAATGGTCCGATGGTTGTGAGGTGAGCTTTCTTAAGCTCAAGTACTTGCACACTTCATCTTCTATAGTGACTTTTCCAGTAGAGGGTGAGGGGTTTACTATTTATTATGATGCTTTTGGTGTTAGTTTGGGGTACGTTCTGATGCAGTCGAGTCGAGTTATTACATATGCTTTGAGATAGCTGAAGGTGCACCAGAACAACTACCCCACTCATGATTTAGAGTTGGTGGTGGTAGTTTTCACACTTAAGATTTGGAGGCATTACTTGTATGGTGTTTGCTGTAAAATTTCCACTAACCACCATAGTCTTCAGTAAATTCTGACTCAGAGGGAGCTTAATTCGAGACAGCACAAATGGATTGAGCTGTTGAAGGACTATGATAGCTCTATTCTATACTATCTAGGCAAGGCGAATATGGTAGCAGATACCTTGAGTTAGAAGGTTGTGAGTATGGTATCTTAGCCTTCATTTCAGTTTCTAAGCGATCATTGGACTTGGATATTTATTCCTTAGCTAATATGATGGTTCGGGTTGATATTTCAGACCCCAGGAGGATTCTTACTAGTATTGAGGCTAGCTCTACCTTGTTAGAGCAGATTTGGGGCCGTCAATTTGAGGATAGTAGGCTTTCTAGCATTCGAGATCAGGTGTTGAGAGGTGATTCCAGGAGGGCTACCTTAGATTCTGAGGGAATTTTGAGATTCGAAGGTCGCTTTTGTGTTCCTAGGGTAGGAGACTTGATTCAGTTGATACTTTGGGAGGCTCACAACTCTAGATATTTTATTCACCCTGAGATAGCTAAGATGACTAGATATTTGAGGCAACATTACTGGTGGAGTAGTATGAGGAGAGATATAGCATACTTTGTGGTCAGTGCCTATGTTGTCAGTAGGTAAAGGCCGAGTATCTAAGACCTGGTGGATTATTCAAAGGCTATGCATTCCTGAGTGGAAATGGGAGCGGATTACTATGGATTTCATGGCTGGTTTGCCTCACACTTCTCGTGGTTTTGATAGCATTTGGGTTATCGTCGATCAATTGACCAAGTCTGCCAATTTCATCCCAATTTAGACTTTCTTCAGTGCAAAAAGGTTGGCTCGTATCTATGTTTGAGAGGTGGTTTACATTCACGGGGTGCCCATGTCTATTATTTTAGATAGAAGCTCTCAGTTCACTTCTAGCTTCTGGAGGGACTTTCAGGAGGATTTGGGTTCCCATGTTGATCTTAGCACCACTTTTCTCCCTCAGACTGACGGACAATTAGAGAAGACTATTCAGGTTTTGGAGGATATGCTCCGTACGTATGTTATGGACTTTAGAGGTCAGTGGGAGCAGTTTTTAGCCTTAGTGGAGTTTGCCTATAATAACAGCTACCATTGGAGTATTCAGATGGCATCATTCAAGGTGTTATATGTAGGCATTGTCGATCTCTAGTGGGTTGGTTTGAGACTTCAGAGGTTAGGCTCGTGGTATTAATTTGCTTCGTGAGTCTTTGAATAGGGTTCGGGTGTATCAAGATAGGCTACAACCGCTTAGAGTAGGAAGAAGAGTTATTCTGACCGTAGACTTCATGCTTTAAGATTTAGAGTTGGTGACCAGGTCTTTCTTAGAGTATCTCCCATAAAGAGTGTGATGAGGTTTGGGAAGTGGGGCAAGATCAGCCCCAGGTATATTAGGCCATTTGAGATACTTTAGATAGTTGGGGAGGTACTTATGAGTTAGCTTTGCCTCCAGTATTTTTAGCCATCTACCCAGTATTCCATGTATCTATGTTATGCGTTATATTCTGGATTAGTCTCATGTGCTCTGGTAGGACTCGATTTAGTTGGATGAGAGATTGACCGTTATTAAGAAGCCAGTATCTATCCTAGCCAAAGATGTTAGACAGTTGTGTTCTAGAGGCATTCCTATAGTTAAGGTTCAGTGGAGACACTGTCCAGTCAAGGAGGCTACCTGGGAGACCGAGCATGAGATGCGGACCCAGTATCCCTACCTGTTCGAGCATTCAGTTACTTCTTAATCTTTTACTTTCATGGACGAAATTCCTTTTAGTAGTGAATGTTGTAATGACCCTCCAGGTCATTTCTTGTATTTTCATGCTTTTTCTGCATTTAGAGCTTTCCTATAGTTTCCCCAAGTCATTTATGACTTGCTGGGACTGACAGTTCAGTAACCAAAGAGTTCACTTGATTTTTAGAGTTATTTCCTTATTTTAGAGCTTTTGTTGTTAAGAAAAGGGTCTAGAGCCTAAACTTTAAGTAAACAGCTGCAGGTACAAATTCTGACAGTCTCATTAGCTTTGGAATATCGATTTTAAGCTAGGGGAACCCTTGGTCTGGGTCCCGAGGCTTTCGGACTCATTTTAGGCTATTGTGTGGATTTTAGTTAAAATAGACCCTTAGATGTGGGATCCACTTTTTATCGAAACAACCTTGGATGGAAATTGTGATGGTGTCGTTGAGTCCAAAATGCCAAATTTGGTAGGATAGCATAGTTCATTTGCATTCACGAGATTCTGAATGAATCTCGATGGCCCGATCGAAATATTTACAACTTGGCAAAGTTGTTGGTGCATCAGCACCTGGTATAAGCCCAGGTCCTTCATTGCTATCGCAATGGGGGGCCGCGATCGCGAGGTTCTATGATCTTGGTCATCATGATTATGAGGCTTGAGGACACTCGACTGCGATGAAGGAGGTTGTGGGATCGGGCCAACTTATTCATCTGCAATTGGATGGTCCCATTAGTGGGATATCACGACCGCGACCAGGGGACCTCGTGATAATGATGAGGAAACCCCTGGCAGTATATATATTTCCATTTGTTTTTCCAGCACAATTTCTAAGTGTTGGACACCATTGTATAGTGTGGGAACTAATAAAATCATGGGATATCAATAGTTTGAAGCTGGTATTAGTGTAGGGAAGTGATTGTGAGCCTTGAATAAGTATCCAACTCTATTTCTAATTAAATTAGTAGTTTAATTTCTTATTTTTCTCAAACTTTGTGGAACTATTTTGGTACTAAATTGGGCTCGGATTACACTCAAATTTTGGGTCAAAATGATCCTTGAGCTAAGAGGGACACTGTGACAGTTTTAATTTCTTGATTTTACAAGTTGGCCCCACATGAGATTTTTAGGCTGTTTTCTGACCCAGAGCATATATACGGAATATGGGTATCGTTACACTCTTATTTACATGTAGAACCTTATTTTGATAAAGTGACAGCAGTCAAAGGCTTCTCGAAAGGGAAAAGATCTGAAGTAGAGGATTATACGAGCTTTTGACGGCGTCTAGGTAGGCTATGCTTACTTTCTTCTATACTATGCTTCATTATGGTATTTTTTTAGTATTGTGCTAACTATGTGTGGGTAATTGTAGCTCGGTTTCCATTTTAGCATTTATTGATTAAATTAGCCGGTTAGGGGCCCTTTTCGGTAGAATTCAGGCCCATTTTCCCTTATGTTAGTATATTATTTTTCATGGGGTTATACTTAGCTCTTTTAGTGACTTGGGTCGGGATTAAGAAGCCTTAGTCTAGTTTTGGGTAGGTGTTTGCCTTTGGTTGGGTTGTTAGGGTTTGGTAGCAGGCCCCACTATTTTTTTTAGATAAAATGCTTAGAATAGTGTCCCTTTTCAACTTTAATGATCACTTAGCTACTTCCTTAGGTTATTATTGGGGTTTGGGGTTGACTTAGGCATTGTTTTACGCTTATTTAGCTCAATTACATTGGGTAGTGTAGTATTTGACCTTAGACCTTCAATCTTAATAATTGGAATTTTGCTTTGCCATAAAGAATTTGACTGCTTAAATTGGATTATATCAACTAAGTGGATTTGGGATATGTTAAAACATGGGATGTTACTATTGATTTTATGCTTATCAGTTTCGATTCGAGTTCGGTGATTTCTATATTCCTATTATTTACCAGTTCTGGTTTGAGTCTGGCAATTTCTATATTACTATTATTTACCAGTTCCACTTCGAGTCTGGCATATGCTATATTGGTTTGAGTCCTGCATATGTATACCAATTATTATTTACTAGTTTTGGTTTGAGTCTGGCATTTAGTTTCATTCTAATTACTGATCTGGGGTTGGGATACTGGTAAAAATCGATAGAAAGGAGATTATGACTGGGAAAATGGAGCATCAGGTACGCATGGTCTATATTCTGGATTATTTTACGCTCGTTATTACCATATCTCATATTTACTTTAGTATTATCCTTTGTTTGTACTCACCGTGCTTATGAGGGCTCGATTGGATTTATTCTCCTTTGTGTGTGCCTTCTGGGCTTATTGAGGCCCATTTAGGTTATAGTTAGAATTTATTTCCACATTTGAGTACATATTTTACCTATGTATCGCATCCGTTTGGTAAGTTCTCCTATTTCCATTTTTGCTCCTTTATTTCTTACTTCAGTTACCTTCTCGCACTATATTTATGCTTTTACTATAATTTAGCTCAGTCGGCCTATGATGCCTACTGAGTGCCCATTGTTTGGTACTCATACTGCACTTCTGCATTTTTTTCGTGATGCAGATCTGAGTATGAGTCACCACCGTTGATGTTATCCTCAGGCTGTGCTGCTGTTCGGAGTTAGGGTGAGCTTTTACAGTCCGGAGCTTATCCTCCTCCTTCTGTTTTTTTTGTAGTTTTATTTGTATTTTCAGAGACTATGATCCATATTCCGATAGTGTCTAGTACTCTTTCTCTACTAGTGTCTCTTATACCGATCTTACCAGGTCATGGGAGAATTCATTTTGTATATTTTGTCCTTCTCCCTCTATTGTGTCCTCCTCCCTTTATTGTACAACATGTTTATATATATATATATATATCGTTATCTTCGTTGTTTAGCATTTTATTGTATGCCTATTCCTTTGTTTTCTTATATTCAACCAGCTAGCCTGTTACTTACCTTTCCGGACTATGGTTTGGCTTACCTCTTGGTGGGTTAAAGTAGGTGTCATCATGACTCGAGAAATTGGGTCATGATAGTTTTTTTATGATTTTGGACTTCATTATGATCACTTTATCATTTTAAATTATAATCCATCAACTTATGACTATTACATTGACCTTTGTATAATGGCATATTATTCTAGTAATAATGATGTTGACGTAATTATATGGCATGCTAGATTTGGTCACATAGGGCAAGATTGAATGAATAGACTGGCAAAGAAAGGACATCTAGGTTCTTTCTCCAAAATTGATATGCCAACTTTGGAAATTTATCTTACCGGAAAGATTACATGTAAACTATTTGGGAAGGCTAAAAGAGCTGAATTTCCACTACAATTAATCCATTCTGATATTTGTGGTCCAATGAATGTGAGGGCAAGGTCTGGTGCGTTATATTTCATTACATTTATTGATGATTTCACACGCTTTGGTTATGTCTATTTGATTTCTCATAAATCTGACGCACTAGAATACTTCAATGAAGTTGAGAATTAATTAAATAAAAGTATAAAGGCTTTAAGAATCGATAGAGGTCGTGAATATTTGTCAAAATAGTTTGAAGAACTGTGTACTGAAAAGGAAATTATCATACAGTTAACTACTCCTTATACATCTCAACAAAATGGTGTAGCTGAAAAAAGGAATAGAACATTGTTGGACATGACAAGGTCCATGATGGCGCAAGCAAATTTACCAATCTCTTTATGGGGAGATGTGTTATTAACTGTGGCTTACATATTGAATAAAGTCCTTCTAAACCAAGTTCTTCCACTCCTTATGAACTATGGACTGTTAATCAACCAAACTTCAATAACCTACGACCTTGGGGTTGTGTTGCATATATTAAAGATCATTTTGGTGAGTTCGAAAAACTAAGTCCAAAAGGAAAAAAATCTATCTTTATAAGATACTCAGAACACTCCAAAGGGAATGTGTTCATTGGTAAATTGGAAGATAGAAGCACTATTGAAACTGAAGCACGAGATATCACATTCCTGGAAAATGATTTTCCCAAAAACGGTGAAATAAAAAATAGTGAGCATCCTTACAAAATGTTGAATTCATATGTTCAGATAATGTCATCGGACATACTTGATAATCTAATAGATCAAGAAATGGTTCGTGGTCCAAGTGAGAGTTTTGAATCCCAAAATCCTATGGAGGAATTTGAACTTTAATTTCGTAAGAGTAACAGAAAAGGTGTACCTAAACGATCTTATGGGATTGAGGATTATGTTTTCTTGGTATCTCCCACAGAATTAGATGAACCTAATTCTATGATTGAGGCTCTATCAAGTCCTGGAAAAGATGAATGGATAAAAGCGATGAAAGAAGAATTAGAGTCCATGAAAACCAACAACATCTGGGATCTAGTTGACCTTTCTCAGGGACGCGGAGCTATTAGGAACAAATGGATTCTCAAGGTTAAACGCAAATCAGATGGGTCAATAGTAAGGAACAAAGCACGATTGGTGGTAAAAGGTTTTACTCAAGAAGTTGGAATAGATTATAAGGAAACCTTTTCACCAATTGTAAAATTTACCTCAATTTGCTTACTTTTGACTATTATTGCACGTTTGGATTTAGAATTACACCAAATGTATGTGAAGACTGCTTTTTTTAATGGAGAACTAAATGGAGAAATTTACATGAAACAACTTGTAGGTTTCGTTGTTAAAGGCCAAGAAAAGAAAGTTTGTAAATTAAAGAGATCAATTTATGGCCTAAAGAAGTCTTTAAGGCAGTGGTACCTAAGATTTTATAAGGAAGTGATTTCCTTTGATTTCACCATGATCGATGAAGTCCATCACATCTATTTGAAGAAGTCCAATGGAATGTTTGTGATTCTTTCCCTTTACGTGGATGATATTTTATTAGCCAGAAATAATCTGGAGTATGTGAAAACTTTCAACCATGACTTTCAAAGTCATTTGACATGAAAGACATGGGTGAAGCAGATTATATATTGGGTGTTAAAATCCAAAAAGATCGTTCCAAGAAGATTTTGAGTTTATCTCAAGAAACATACATAAAGAAAATTTTGGAACGCTTTTGAATGAATAGTTGCAAATCCATGGATACTCTTATAGTAAGAGGTGAAACTTTAAGCCTTGAAATGTGTCCAAAGACTGAAAAAGAAAAGGAAGACATGTCTCGAGTTCCATATTCTAATACAGTTGGGAGCTTGATGTAAGCTATGATGTGTACATGCCCAGACATTTGTTATGTCCTAGATCTGGTTAGCACGTATCAATCAAATCATGTAAGAGATCATTGGAAAGAAGTAATAAGAATTTTTCAATACCTGGAGGGAACTGCAGATTATTCACTATGCTATAGTGGATCTAATTTATTCATAAGAGATTATACAAATGCTTATTGGGCTGATGATCGGTATGATAGAAAATTGACTTTCGATTATACTTTTTTACTAAATGGTGGTGCTATTTCATGGAAAGGTAAGAAACAAACTTGCACAGCCCTTTCAACCATGGAATCTGAATTTATGGCTTGTGCTTCCACAGTACAAGAAGTTGTTTGATTGAAGAGATTCTTTGGCATTTGAACATTGCAAGGAAGTCTAAGGGTCCCATGATTTTATATTGTGACAGTCAAGCAGCTATCGCATATATGAAGTATCCTAAGTATCACAGCAAGACCAAACACATTGATATCAAGTATAACTTTGTGAGAGACATAGTAGCAAGTGGAGAAATAAATTTACAATACATTCCTACACGAGAAATGATAGTTGATCCCTTTACGAAGGCGATATGTAAAGACTTATTTGAGAAGCATGTTATGGCTCTAGGTTTGCGTAGGATATGATTATATTTTTATATTGTAAAATAACTTAGCTATTATAATATTCTCATCAATATAAGACTCTTGAATTTATATTCATCTCTCATATGCATGTGATAATGTGTTTTATTGGTAAAGTGTATTAAACAAGTTGCGAGATTGGCTCTCTCCCACGAGCAATCGCCTCTTACATTGAGGAACATGAAAAGATGAGTTCCACCATCATATTATGACTTGTTTAGTAAAGCTAGATATGTGTTTCTCTAAGAAGGTGGATTTGAGGATCATTAAAGAAAGAAACTCAGGTTAGACATTTAGAGGTGTCTAGATCAAGATCTGTACGATATTGAATACTAAAAGAAGGAGACACACACACCACTATAAGGTGAAAAAATCATAGTACGTGTTTCATACCACGTGTGCTTAGCGACTAATGGGTTAATAGAAGAATGGTTCCCTGCTTCTTCGTTGTGTCATAACCCTAAAAGTTATATTAACTTTTCATTGAAATACACTTTGACCTTTGACTATTTCTTGAAGTTTCAATTGGTGTTGCTACTTTAGCATGTTACTAATAGCCATGAGTAATTTAGTAATATAGTGTATGTCTAGGAAAACAGTTGATTTGGAACTGTTAGATTCAAGTAGAAAGGAAAGACGATTAAAATGAACAATTTAACTTATATACACAAGCCGGCTATTACACTAACTATATAGGAGTCAAGTGTAATTGTGGATATAAAGTTAAACATGAACTCGAGTTTACCTCTCTAAAAGGATGAGGGATCAGATAAGTAACTACTGAAGTAGTGAATGATGTCTAGGGTATTGTGAGTAATAGTATCCTCCTATTAGTAGCAAATTCTTTCCACATGTAATTGGATTCCTTTGTGTAGCTTGTAAAACCTTAAAGGTAACGCTCTTGATGCTCACAGGTCGCACAAACTTTTTGTCGTCTGAATTGGCATTTTTTATTGATGTTGTGCTGGCTCGGGTCTTGTCCACTTTGTGTGAAGTGGGAGATGTTAGATTTTGCGGGTCATGAATCATTCATGTGTACCGACCCAACCCAACCCGACCCGACCCATTTCGTTTGTCTGAGAAGAAGATAAGATGGAAGTTATCTACGAATTTGAAATTTTTGGGGTAACAGTTACTATATGAACTCCCCTTTAAAACTTGATTCTTCTTCTTCTAGAAGATAAACGAAATCAGAACATACAAACGGGGAAGCCATAAAACAAAGAAAAAACATAAACACCAAAACACTCTTAGTTTGTGATCTAAGCTTTATTTTCTGGTGATTCAAAGTAGACTTTGGAGCATATTATTTCGGTTCATAAATTTTACTCTGCTGCAATAAAAGGTACACAAATCTTGTACCGTATCTTGTTTAAATCTTACAGTAACTATCAGTAATGAACTTATCTTTCAAATTTGTTTCAGAAGTACGCTTTGCTCAACTCAATGACAGATACAATTTCCAAAAGCAAAGGCGATCAATATATTATTTTTCGATGAAAGATGTTCAACTGATCAGCCTCTAAATCCATATTAGCTACGTTACTAGAGTGGAGGGAGGGCTAGAGAGGAGCATCCAATTATATGGAAAAAACCTTTTGCTAGGATGGTTTAGCCTTTATAGGACTGTCTGAAACAAGATGAAAGAATTATTTCTTGATTTACAAGAAACAAAGTTTAAATTTTATGCACTGTTACTGTATAACTTTTTTTTACACCATCAGGTAATTTCAAAGGTAAGATATTTACTTTTATTGTGTAATTATAATTTATGACCAAAAAACATACTTAAAAGGAAATAGAATCCTAATTTTCAATAACCAAAATTCTTTCCTTTTCCAACATTATTTACAAAATATGACGTTTTTCATGGTTTTCTTGTAGTAAAGTACTTAATTCTTAAACACTAAATTTTTTTATAATTGAATGCTATTTACAGAAGTATTATTCAATCCTCAAACAGAATATTTAAATAAATAATTTGTCAACGTCTCAAACATTTAACTATTGAAAACTTTTGTGATTTTTATTAGAAATTTTCTGCAATTTCTTAAGAATCGAACTTGTAGCGGCAACGATATTCCTATCAACACTTTGACTAGCTCAGAGTTCTTCCATTGATTAAATCTTTTCTCAAGACTCCATTTTCTTTGTTCTTTTAAAAGATCAAGAAAGGACCACCGCATGTTACACAGGATTGGAAAAGCTAGAGAGAAAAATGTTTAACTTACTTGAGGAGCTATGGCCTATAAAGACAAAGGTTTTTAAGGGATAGAAATTATGAGAAAAGGAAAAAATCATTATTTGAATTTTGGGAAAAGAAAAAAAATAGAAAAAAGTCAATTAATTGCTATAGCAGGTCAATGTTACCTGGTGGTGTAAAAATACTATACACTGACCATGCACAAAACTTAAACTCTTTCATAAATATAGGGTTGTGTTTTATCTCTAAAATAAAGGAGAACTTGTTTTCTAGCCCTTTACAAATTTTTTAAAAAGTTTTATGACCTTTTGACAAGAGATCTCAACTATTTACATCTAAGAGAACTTCATTTTTACACATAAGAGATCTAAAAAGGTTATTTTTTCTATTCATTTTGTAAGAGGGCAAAAGATCTCATTTTTTCCTAAATTAGCTCGTAGAGAAAGGAATAATAATACTGACAAATTTTCTATTGAGTTGGTAACTATTTTGTAGCTCAAAGGGTATAACATCAATAATTTAACCGTGCTTCTTTGTCTTTCCCCCCCAATAATTTAGGGTCTGGGAAATAAACATTCAGTAAATATCCATAACCAAACTTAAAAGTGATTAAAGGTCCTCTTATTCTCAATTGTGAAGTAGCAAAATAAATCACTCAAAGTGTTAGGATTTGTCCTGAATTTCCTACTTTACTTGAATTTTATCATAATTGTGTTTAACTTCAGAAAAGTTTTCTTTGTGGAAAAGGTTTCCTTGTAGGAAAAGATCTCTTCCATAATTAGTTAACCTCTTTCTTGGAGGAAAGGTTTTTGAACCTCTGTAAATAGAAAAACTCTCTTCTCATATCACAACACAATAGCATCCACAATGTAGTCATCAAAGAGTCTTGTTTAGGGGGAGATTTCTCCCAATAGATTTTAAGCTTTTTCAATATTAGGTTTTCATATATAGGTAGGTCAATTGGCCAAACCCTATCAATAATATGTTTTTAGTTTGTTTTTATTTGTCATCCAATTTATCGTCTACATGGTTTGCAACAATTAGCTTCTGCATGACGCCCTCTCAATTTTGAACCCAACAAGTGGTATCAGAGCCTACGGTTTAATGATCCGATGGTTCAGATTGAAGCCATGTTATGATGAAAGTTGCAACCAATTTGATGATAATGAAGATATATGTCCAAAAAACTACATGTGAAGATATGTTGTCAATCATATTTCAACAATCTTGCTGTTACATTTTTGAAAATAAAAGCTCACTTTTAACCCTGCCAAGGGCTCCAATATTTTTAACCCGAAAGGGCTCATATACTTTTAACCCAAAAAGGCTCCATTTTTAAGCATGTCAAGCAGCAGTGATATATGAAGATTATGTGAATAAAAAGATGAAGATCAATTTTTTCAAAAAATTCAGGCCAAGGGGAGATTTGTTAGGATTTGTCCTGAATTTCCTACTTTACTTGAATTTTATCATAATTGTGTTTAACTTCAGAAAAGTTTTCTTTGTGGAAAAGATTTCCTTGTAGGAAAAGATCTCTTCCATAATTAGTTAACCTCTTTCTTGGAGGAAAGGTTTTTGAACCTTTGTAAATAGAAAAACTCTCTTCTCATATCACAACACAATAGCATCCACAATGTAGTCATCAAAGAGTCTTGTTTAGGGGGAGATTTCTCCCAATAGATTTTAAGCTTTTTCAATATTAGGTTTTCATATATAGGCCAATTGGCCAAACCCTATCAATAATATGTTTTTAGTATGTTTTTATTTGTCATCCAATTTATCGTCTACATGGTTTGCAACAATTAGCTTCTGCATGTCGCCCTCTCAATTTTGAACACAACACAAAGGTCGAAAACTATTTATTCTTCAGAAAAGAAAAGGTATAGAAAAACATATTTTTGGATTACAACCTTTCCAGTGTCTGGACTTAGGTCAGAATTTTCACACAACATAAGTCTTTTTTCTATTCTAATAGACCTTTCATATATAAAAACCTTCGCTACACATTGAAATGTTCAAAAATTCTTTGTTTAACACATTACACAAGCATTCAACTACTCTTTTTGTTTTATCCGTTTAAGTATTATTCTTTGCTTTTCCCCAACTTCACCTAAAACCAATCGATCACTAGTACAATATATAACATCAAAAGAAACTTGAGTGGAAAACATATTGACAAAAACTTCAGATATATGAATGTCTCTTTTCAACAACAAGACAATTCTACAGTAATATTTTTCTTAATGTAATCAGATTAGGTCACCAGCACTAAATGTGATCCACCTGCATTTTGCATTCTTTGATTTATAATACTTAAATCTGAATTATGTAATCCTGGCTGCAATTTCTGACCAGTATGGATTTAAATCGATAATATTGAAATTGCACATGTCATTATTTTTCATCATATATATGGTAAATAATGGGGAATTTTTTTCTCCAGTAAAACACTAACTTGGTTCTTGATGTGATAAGATTCCTCCGCTATTAATCAGAAGAGGTCTCTATTAAAAGGTTCATACGTCGCGTGAATTTGAGTTAATAGAGTTAGTGAGTTTCAATTATTAGATGGTTAAACCCCATAAAAAATAAATGGTTGACTGTTTTGAAATTTCTGAATATATATGCATGTACATACCATTTAATAAAATTAACACTAATTAACTGAGCTCTGAAAAGCATAAAAACACACTATTTCGATGTCATAAAAGTGAAAGCATATATAATCCTTTTGTTTGCACTTCATCCACATGTCTTTTAAAAATTTCTCTTCTACTGCCCAAATCCTTTAAATTTTGCATGATGTTCCTCTAATTAATTAGTACTATTACTCTTCTAAAAGTTAAAAAATCCTATTCCTTTTTTTCAGTTCCCGCTCCATAGCTTCCAATTCAAAGGGGAGAAAAATCAAAGAAATAACTTAACATATCTAGATTTAAGATTTTAGGTAAACGGCAAAATATGAGAGACGTTGAGAATATAAGAAAGCAGTAGAGGTCTATCATATTTTGCCGTGGGATTCTCAAAACTAGATCGGATAATATTAATGGTGTATTAATGGGATGTTACTTTCTCTAACAACAGAGAAGATATAATTTCAATTGAAAAAGAATGTTCCAGCTAAAATTTCAACAGATTTAGAAAATTAACTAATCTAATTATCAGTATCAAAAAAAAATAATTATTGTGCAGAATCAAGTAGAGACAATCCACATATATAATTGAAGTGTATGTGGGAATTTCTTGTTCCTATTTGTTTCATATTGACACTAAGGCAGTAGTTTAAAATTCATATATGGACAGCTTTGTCCCACCACGATTCACATTAATAATACATAATAAGAATCTAGCAAAATCTATTAGCATTAAAATGTAAAAATAATATCATCGACATGCCTTCCAAGTAAATTAAAGAAGATCCATAAGTTCAATGTATGATACATGTAGTCTGATCTTTCGTTTCGTATTAATATAACTAATTTACACACCAAATACAAGCATCACCGTACCCGAGCAACAGGGTAAGGAATAAAGATCCATTCCTCTCCTCATGAGTCACTGTATCATCTGAGTCACCAAGTAGTGTGCGTGCAGGTTTAGTGGCACTGAAAGTACTAGTGTTGAGTAGGTTTGGGTTTGCATTCATGCGTACAACATGTTTTACTCATATGTAAATGTCTAGTTCTGAATATCGTTATCTATGGTGTTTGGGTGCAAAGAGCTTTGGAGATCTACCAACACTCTGGTGTTGAGGTGTTAGCTTGTTCGTGGTAGCTTAAAGTCTTTTACTTATGACTTTGCGTCCAAGCAAATGATGTATTATTCTTATCAGGCTATTCTAAGTAGTTCATGGCTTGTGATACTGGTTCTTAGGGTGATTGTATTAGCTTCCGTGATATTTGAGTTCTTTATTTATATTATTATCTTTAGTGAAACTTAATTTGGGACTCATCATGTATGATTTCCGAACTCTAATTAATATATGATCGAATGAAATATAGCTGCATTGATGTGATCAACATATATGAGGGATACATGAATTTTCAGCATTAGCAACAGAGAAACTCAAATCATTAATTCAGCGTCTTTGTCAAACAAAGTCATAATTCTTTATAATTAATACTGGTAATAATTCATAGGCTTCTGCATGCAAGAGTAGTGCAAACTTTTTATCCTGTCTCCCTTTCATTTTTGTCATCCTTTTCAAACTAAATCCTATTAATCATATATAATTCAATTTTTTTTAATCTCACTACTTCTTTTTCTTCACATTATTGCATGTCAACATTACGTTGCTTGCAACTTATAGAGAGAAAGAGAATAATTAATTATTTGGGAATTAATTAATAAGATAAGTGCAACTTTTAGGTGTAATGATGGCTCAATTATTGGCAAGTCTTATATACTCCACTTTGCTTTTTCTCTTTTGTGACATTAATTCCCACTTATTATTTTATTTCTATTTCGTGGGTTGGCCTTTTGTCCTATTTTGATGCACCCACTTTCTCTCAATGTATTGTATTACCTGTGTCTTGTCTTTGAATATTCACCTTCGATTTCTTTTCTATTTTTTTTTAAAATTTATTGATAGAGTTCGTTTGGCAACTAGTGTTAGATTAGTGGAGGCATATCAAAGTATTTCTATTTAATAACACCATTTACTTTATGATATTATAATTCAAGACTTTTGTGCAATATATATTTATTTATATATATGAGGATTTTCTCATCTTAGATTGATGATTTTCTTTTCTATAGTTGTCACGATTATTTTCATAAGGAACAACTTCTGGACTAAAAAAATCAATTAAATAATTATTAAAATATTTGGAGAGTCGCCACCTAATTTTAGGAAAACTAGGAAACCGATTAATTAAATTAAAGAAAAATTAGTCTGTGAAACCAATTAGATTCTAGGTAAGGGTTTAGGTTATTCCAAAGGGAAGGTGTTAGGCACCCTTCGAAATCCACAAAGGTGGGTCCCGACTGAACTCATTTTTTCAATTGAGAAAGAGATAAGAAATCATTTGGGTGTATAAGAAAAATAAAAACATGTACAAAATAAGATAAAGAACGAATAACGAAGAAGACCTAATATTTGTCTATCGTTAAACAAAATGATAATTACAATAACTAACTCAAACTGATTCTCTAATTTTGAATTCGAGTGTCTTCTTCGGGAAGAAGCTCCATGTACCTGTAAAAACACTTGGTAAAAGTGTTAGTAATGAATAAATATAAATCAAAATAAATCAATGAAATAATAAACAAAAAAAAAAAGTAAACCCCATCTTATATACATGGGAGGCCTTGAAAATCGATGAAAATATCTTCATCGGCCAAGTATATTCATACTTAAATAAACTAATTAAACTTAAAATAAAATTTCTCTTTTGTAATGGGAACACCTCGAAAATTCGATGAAGAGATTTTATCATTGGCCAAGTAAACTAATAATTGATATTATTCGTTTTTTAAATAAAATAAGAAAAATATCAATAAAAGAGCTAAAAGGAAACTTAATGTGAAAGATTTCAAATCAACAACAAACGGTGAAAAATTAAACAATTGACAAACGAGCATCACATCAACATAAAAAATTAAAATAACAACTAAAACAAATATTTCCAAGCATAAAACAATTAGTAGTAACCAAATAGTGCAATCATTCAATATCGATACAGTGGGTTAATAGAAAAAATAAAGAACGATTGCAAAATCAATGTAAAGCAACTTACAATATCAACATAACCATAATAAATAGACAATACACAGAATGAAACCAAAACCAAATAATTTTTCAACATAATTCACCGGAGAGATGAAAGTGTGATCGGAGTGAATTTTCGAACAACAAATCAACAAAAACGTTAAGAAGCAGTCCAAGACCAATAAAAATATGTAACAAAATAGTCCAAAACAGTGGTGAATACACTGATGAATAAAGTGTTGGTTTCTAAGTATTGTGAATGGAAAAATGGAGGGAAGAAAAAAAATGGAGGAAAAGTGAAATGTGTAGTTCACTTTAAGAAATTAAAGTTCTCCCACATTGGTGGGAGAAAGAAACTTCTTAGTGTTTATATTGGAACACTCCCCTTCATGTGGATAGTGAGGCAAGAACAAGACAAGCCTCGCATCGTCGCTGTCGCTCGGCTTCGGCTTCGGATTTGGCAAATGATCGAGATATTATCTTTTTGGACAAAATTCATTTAAAGCTTGAAAAATAGTGATATGTTAATCCAAAAATCCGATAAGAAATGATTCTTCTCCATTTGCGTACGCACATGGCATGTGCGGACGCATGTCACAACGCACCTCGAAGGGACGCGACCCTTCGAGGAAGCGACACACTGTTTCACGCGAAAATAGATGACCTGTGCGCGCAGGTCGTCAGGTGACCTTCGCAGAAAACAGTGAACTTTCTGGAAATTAACATTATGCTACCTGCGGCCGCAGATGGACCACCTGCGGGTGCAGGTGGGGTCCGCAGGTCGGCATCGATTCAGATAAGTTGTGTCTGTAAAGAACATTTGCTTCTCTTCTGAAGCACCACCTTTTGGCTATAAATACCTGACTTATTCCTCAGGTATTGGCATGAAATTTGTGAAAGAAAAAACACTCTCTTTTGAAAAACTCAAGTGTGATCAACAAATCATTGAGTGCGTTCGAAGTTCGATAGAATTTGAGGTACCACTATTCTATTGAAGTGAATCATTTTATCCTGGGAGGAAAGATTCCATAACCTCGGGTACTTGAGGGGAATAAATTCCTTAAGGACACACCGTGAATTCGGTGGACTTGATTCAACATTTCTATTTCATCTCTTTTTCTTACTATTTTGCTATTTTCCAGAAAATAGTAAAAACTTCATTTTGATAGTTCATTGTTGTTGAACTTGTGTTTGAAATTGTTGAACTTAATTGGTTGTTCTTGACCTTAAAGTTGAAGTTCTTGTTATTTAAATACAGATAGTTGTACCCGAAAACAACAATCTTAAGGAATTTATTATAATCTATATTTTTTGTTTCTAGAGATTAAAACCATTTGGTTTTCTACTCTGCCTGAACTTGATAGTGATTTGAAGATATAAAAACTTCATCACTAGTCAAAGATCATTCGGTTGACGATTTGAAGAATATAAAAACTTCGTCGTTAAACTAGAAACAAGTTGTTTAAAGTTTAAAAACTTTGTTGTTAGTATTTAAATTACTAAATTAGTTGTCTCTTTGTGACAACAAAATGACAAGTGAAATTCAAGTCAATGATGGAACGACAAATGTTGCAGCAACAAACATTGCTACTTCAAGTCGTACGAATGTTGCTCATGCCTTGGCACCGGCGAAAAAACCAGGAAAATTTTCTAGTGTTGATTTCAAACGGTGGCAGCAAAAGATGTTCTTTTATCTAATAACTCTGAGTTTGCAAAAGTTCATCACAGAAAGTGCTCATGAATTGTCGGAAGAAACTCTAGAAAGGATCGCTTCATAGTAACTGAAGCTTGGAAGCACTCGAATTTCTTATGTAAGAATTACATATTGAGTGGCCTACAAGATGACCTGTACAATGTGCATAGTGTGATGAAGACTTCAAAGGACCTCTGAGATGCTTTAGAGAAAAAGTACAAAAGAGAGGACGCCGGAATGAAAAAGTTCATTGTTGCCAAATTCTTGGACTTTAAGATGGTAGACAACAAAGCTGTAGTTACCCAAGTCCAAGAGCTGCAAGTCATTTTTCACGACCTCCTTGCAGAAGGTATAAATTTAAATAATGTTGATTTTGAACAAATTATGTTTGTTCTTGATATTCACATAACCTTTAATGTAGGTTTGATGGTGAACGATGCTTTTCAAGTAGCTGCGATAATCGAGAAGTTACCACCTTTGTGGAAAGATTTCAAAAACTACTTGAAGCATAAACGCAGGGAAATGTATGTCGAAGATCTTATTGTGAGGTTGAGGATAGAAGAGGATAATAAGGCAGCGGAGAAGAGGTCTCGTGGGAACTCAGCAATAAATGGAGCAAGTGTTGTTGAAGATGATCCCAAGAAATCAAAGAAGAGAAAGAAAGCACAAGAACAACAAGGCAATCCTCCTAAGAAGAAATTTAAAGGAAATTGCTTTAATTGTGGTAAAATAGGCCACAAGTCTACTGATTGTCGAGCTCCGAAGAAGGGCAAGAAAAAGTACCAAGAAAACATGGTTGAATCCAAAGAAGAAATGGACAATCTGTGTGCTATGCTCTCAGAATGCAATCTTATTGGAAATCCTAGAGAATGATGGATTGATTCAGGTGCCACCCGCCACGTGTGTGCCAACAAAGAACTATTGCATTATATGCTCCAACTCAAGATGATGAGAAGATATTTATGGCAAACTCCGCAACGGCAAAGGTTGAAGTAACGGGCAAGGTTTGCTTGAAGATGACATCAGGCAAGGTGGTGACACTAAACAATGTCCTTAATGTTCCAGAGATGCGAAAGAACTTAGTTTCTACTTCACTTCTGACTAAGAATGGATTCAAATGTGTATTTATTTCCGACAAAGTTATAATTAGTAAGAATGAAGTGTATGTAGGCAAAGGTTACCTCATCAAGGGCCTTTTTAAGATCAATGTAATGACTATTGATAGTAATAAAAGTTCTGGTTCTTCTTACTTACTTGAGTCAAATAATTTATGGCATGAACGTTTAGGACATGTCAATTATAAAACCTTGCAAAAACTGATTAACTTGGAAGTTTTGCCTAAATTTAAGTGCAGTAAATCAAAGTGTCAAACATGTGTTGAATATAAGTATGCTAAGAATCCGTATAAGTCTGTTGAAAGGAATTCCAATCCCTTATACTTAATTCACACAAACATTTGTTATATGAAGTCGACACCAACTCGTGGTGGGAAAAAGTATTTCATAACTTTTATCGATGAATGCACTAGATTTTGTTATGTTTATTTGCTGAATAGTAAGGATGAGGTAATAGATGCATTTAGACAATATAAAACTGAAGTTGAAAATCAGTTGGATAAAAAGATCAAAATGATAAGAAGTGATAGGGGTGGAGAATATGAATCTCCTTTTGCGGAGATATGTTTGGAAAATGGAATTGTCCATCAAACTACGACCCCGTATACACCTCAATCAAATGGGATTGCAGAAAGAAAAAACCGAACATTGAAGGAAATGATGAATTCCTTACTAATAAGTTCAGGTTTACCACAAAACTTGTGGGGGGAAGCTATCCTTACAACAAACCAAATACTCAATCGAGTGCCCCATAGAAAGACACAATCTATTCCATATGAGAAACGAAAATGAAGAAAACTCAACTTGAAATATTTCAAAGTGTGGGGGTTTCTAGCCAAAGTCCAAGTTCCTATACCTAAAAGGTTGAAAATAGGACCAAAGACTGTGGATTGTGTTTTCATCGGATATGCTACAAATATTAAAGCATGTCGATTTTTGGTTCATAAATCCAAACATCCGGATATCCATGAGAATACGGTAATGGAATCAGATAATGCTGAGTTCTTTGAACACATTTATCCGTATAAGACAAGACAAGAGCTGTCTAGTGAAGGGTCTAAACGACCTAGGGATGAACCAAGGGAGAATGAACATAATGAAGAGAATCCAAGGCATAGTACACTTCAAAGAACATCGACTTCCTTTGGATCAAATTTTGTAACATTTCTTCTTGAAAATGATCCTCTAACGTTTAAAGAAGTAATGTCTTCTGCGGACTCATCCTTTTGGAAAGAGGCTGTCAATAGTGAGATTGATTCAATCTTGAGCAACCATACTTGGGAGTTGGTTGATCTTCCTCAAGGCAATAAAACTTTAGGTTCTAAATGGATCTTCAAAAGGAAAATGAAAGCTGATGGTACTATTGACAAATACAAGGAAAGACTTGTAGTGAAAGGCTTTAGACAAAAAGAAGGCCTTGACTATTTTGACACATACTCGCCAGTAACAAGGATAACGTCCATTCGGATCTTAGTTGCATTAGCCGTGGTATATAGTCTTGAAATCCATCAAATGGATGTGAAAACAACATTCTTAAATAGAGGATTGGAGGAAGAAATTTACATGGAACAATCTGAGGGTTTTGTGGTTCCTGGTAAAGAAAGGAAAGTGTGCATTATTAAGTCACTTTATGGACTAAAACAAGCACCCAAACAGTGGCATACAAAGTTTGACCAAACCATATTGGCAAATGGATTCAAAATAAATGAATGTGATAAATGTGTTTACATTAAAGACACTCCAAATCACAAAGTCATTGTTTTTGTGTATGTGGATGACATGTTGATCATCAGTAGAGACATTTCTGACATAAATGCTACGAAATGAATGCTTGAGAGAAAGTTTGATATGAAAGACCTTGGAGTTGTGGATGTGATCTTAGGAATAAGAATTCATAGAACTCCACAAGGGTTGGCATTGTCACAGTCTCATTATATTGAAAAGGTACTTGACAAGTTCAAGTATTTGGATTTCAATATTGCCAAGACTCCATTAGACGTGAGCTTTGCACTTCAAAAGAATGAAGGTGAAAGTGATTCACAATTGGATTATGTAAGAGTGTTGGAAAGTTTGATGTATATCATGAATTGTACACGATCGGATATAGCATGCTCTATTAGTTAATTAAGTCGGTACACGAGTAATCCCAATCAAACTCATTGGATGGCAATGAAAAGAGTCTTGGGGTATCTAAAACATACTCAAGACTTTTCTTTGTATTACAACAAATATCCAGAGCTAATTGAAGGATATAGTGATGCAAATTGGATCACCGGATCAAATAAAGTAAAATCCACGAGTGGATATGTGTTTACTTTAGGTGGAGGAGCAGTCTCTTGGAAATCTTCCAAACAGACTTGTATTGCCAGCTCTACTATGGAATCTGAATTTATCGCATTAGATAAAGCCAGTAAAGAAGCTGAATGGCTCCGGAATTTCTTGGAATATATTCCTTATTGGCCCAAACCATTGGCACCAGTATGTATACATTGTGATAGTCATGCGGCAATAGGTAGGGTAGGGAGCATGATGTATAAGGGTAAATCTCGTCATATAAGAAGGAGACATAATACCATTAGAGAACTTCTCTCTAGTGGAATTATTACGAGTGACTACGTAAAGTCAAAGGATAATGTGTCAGATCTACTTACAAAAGGCCTATCTAGAGAGGGAGTTGAGAAATCATCAAAGGGAATGGGTTTACGGCATAGGACAAGTTGTCACAGCGGTAACTCTACCTAGCGGACTGGAGATCCCAAGAGCTAGGTTCAAGGAGATCAAACAAAGTTGTGATTGATGGTTCAACATTGTCAATAAACTCAACCCGTTCTCATGATGAAGACAATGTTCAGGAAACAAGGATAAGACTTATTGTTGGTAGTCTTTTAATGGTTTCTAAGTTTGGCAGATTTGACCAAATAGTTTGATCTATAGGATTGAAATTTTTAGGAACCACCTATGTGAGGGTGAAGTGGAAGTCGATTCAATGAGAATGGTAGTGAAGGTCTATTCTCTAAACTCTCATGAAACCATGTTGTGTTCATGGCTGAAAAGAACAAAACCGTGAGAACCATAAATGGTAAAAGACTGGTTGTGTGGCTTGTGTTATCTAGGTGTACATTAAAGTTCGATGGTTCAAAGATATCACATCTACCGATTGACTGAGTGCATCCGATGCAAGTTCACTATGGAAAGTTCAAAGGGAAACCTACTTATCCAGATGTAATTAGTCTTTGCTTGTTGATCACACACTTGTCCGTATATTGTTTGTTGAAATAGTCATTCCCCATTCATGTGGGGGATTGTTGGGTTCTAAGTATTGTTAATGGAATTATGGAGGGAAGAAAAAAAAATGGAGGGAAAGTGAAATGTGTAGTTCACTTTAAGAAATTAAAGTTCTCCCACATTGGTGGGATAAAGAAACTTTTTAGTGTTTATATTGGAAAACTCCCCTTCATGGTGGATAGTGATTCAAGAACAAGACAAGCCTCATGCCTTGGTTGTCGTCGCTTGCTCGGCTCTGCTTCAGATTTGGATTTGAATTTGGCAAATAATCGATCGAGAGATTATCTTTTTGGAAAAAATTCATTTAAAGCTTGAAAAATAGTGATATGTTAATTCAAAAATACGATAAGAAATGATTCTTCTCCATTTGCAGATGCACATGGCATGTTTGGACGCATGTCATAACGCACCTCGAAGGGACGCGACCCTTCGAGGAAGTGACACACTGTTTCACGCAAAAACGAACGACCTGCGCGTGCAGGTCATCACCAGCGGACGAAGGTGACCTTCGCAGAAAACAATGAACTTTCTGGAAATTGACATTATGCGACCTACGGCCGTAGATGGACCACCTGCGGGGGCAGGTGGGGTCCGCAGGTCGGCACCAGTTCAGAAAAGTTGTGTCTGTAAAGAACATTAACTTCTCTTTTGAAGCACCACCTTTTGGCTATAAATACCTGACTTATTCCTCAGATATTGACACAAAATTTGTGAAAGAAAAAAACACTCTCTTCTTCTTGAAAAACTCAAGTGCGATCAACAAATCATTGAGTGCGTTCGAAGTTTGGTAGAATTTGAGGTACCACTATTCTACTGAAGTGAATCATTTTATCCTGGGAGGAAAGATTCCATAACCTCGGGTAGTTGAGGGGAATAAATTCCTTAAGGAAACACCATGAATTTAGTGGACTTGATTCTACATTTCTGTTTCATCTCTTTTTCCTACGGTTTTGCTATTTTTCAGAAAATAGTAGAAACTTCATTTTGATAGTTCATTATTGTTGAACTTGTGTTTGAAGTTGTTGAACTTAATTGGTTGTTATTGAACTTGTTCTTGAACTTAAAGTTGAAGTTCTTGTTATTTAAATACAGATAGTTGTACCCGGAAACAACACAAAGTAGCAATTAAAATTTATTATAACCAAAACAAGAACACGCACAATGACTATGAAGCAAGAGGGAAGAAAGCCTTCACCGATGATGGAGTACTCTGTCCAGATTTGAAAGTGGAGCATCATCAGAGTGTGCTCCTCATTGGTTGCTGGTCGTTGCTTCGCGGACTTGGAAGCTATTAGTTGCTGGTCCGTTTCCATCGGAGTTCGCCTGAGATCGGAGAATAGAGCTCGTGGTCAGAACTTGTGGGTTTAGCCATGGTTTGGCCGGAGGCTGTGAGTTTGGAGAGAGGGGAGGAGAGAGGGGGTTCGTTCAGTTGTGTAGTTGTATCTGGTGATGGAACGGAGGTAGTCAGGTGTTGGTTTGTCATGGTGTTGCTTGTTATTTCCACCAAAAAAATGAAGGAGGCGGCTGTTTGGTTGTGGTGGATAACAAAGGAGGAGGAGTTGGTTTTGTGGTGGTGGAGATGGAGCTGTTGTGGTAGTGATTGGGTGGAGCTCCAGTTAGCTTTATCGAGTAAACAGTGGAGGAGATGGTGTTGTTTGTGTCATTGGAGGTCGGAGCTCTGGTGAGCAATGGTGGTGTTGTGGGTGGAGAAAACAAATGGGGTGGCAGCTGGTTTTGAGAAGTGGCATTGTGGTGGTGGACTGCTCGCCGGAACAGTGACGGGTGACGTTGAGTCACCATAAAAGAAAAGGAAAATGAGATTTTTTTGCCAAATTTAAAAATTTTCACCACCATTAATTGTGAAGGGACTGGATTAGTTTTATAGAAAAAATCAAAACCACTCCAGAGCAAAATTGTGTGCTCAATATCATGGTTTTGAAAAATCATGAGTTATCCAAAATCATGAGTCATCCAAAACCATGACTATTTGAACTTATCCAAAAGTATGAATATTTAACTTATTTGTGCAAAAAATATTTTCTCCATTTTTTATGAATTAATGAATTGTGATAAAAAATAAATTAACAAATGTATTTAATGTCAGATAAAAATATGGTTTGAATTTAAAACAGAAATAATTATTTAACAAAACTCAAACAACATTTGTTTATAAAAACGACTGTGTAAAAAATCAGTGACAGTCAATAATTAATTTTAAATAGTAATAAATTGATAAATATCCTAACATTTTCAAGAAAAGGATAATTACCAATAACTTGTGTTAAATTGAATCAAAATATGTAAAAATCAAATTTTATGCTCTTTAACAAATAAAAAGCACAAAAGTGTTTATTTTAAAAATATAGGTCCAAAATTAGGTGTCAACTATAGCATCTCTTATTGTTTTAATTATAACTTTTGTGATAAAGGAATAAATTGGAAATTTGAAGAAAAAAAAAAGAGAGAGAGAGAAAGAGGGATATTGGTGAAAATCACATGAAGTATCACTTTTTGCGAGTTTTCTGCTCGAACTATTAAATTATCACAACCTATTTATCAAAATACACCAAAAAATCAATTAGTCAGTTCTCATGTGGATGGAATTTTAAGCAAATTAAGCTGCCACGCGCCTTTTGGCGATTTATTCAAACACTTAGTCTAGTTAGCTTCAAGATGTAAATAGTTGGTGATAGTTCAGATGGAAAACACAAACATCTGATAATTCAAATATAAAACTCTCAGTAAATGATATTTCAAATGCGTTATTTTACCATTCTCGATCTCTTTTAACTCGTGATGCACGAATAGAGAAAAACAATTTGTTCTCATCAAGAAATTGAGTAGCTGAATGATATTTTCTGGAAATGTAATAAAGAATATCTGATGAATTAAAATTTAAAAGGAGAATATGGCTTGTATCTTGAATTTTATGAGTCCTAATTATATGTTAGAGCTTTTTGTAGGTTTGACAAAACTATTATCCTTAAGATGTTTGAGAATCCATTCCTTTTGGGATCAGGAACTACATGGATCTATATAAAGGATTTGTAATTGGGGATTTTTTATATGGTATAATTCTTCCTATTTATATTGGAATGCACTCTATGCTTTTACTTGGGTACTAGGCTGCTCGAACTTCATTAAATTTTATGTTATTTGTTTTCCTAATTGTTTTTTGTGATTGTATGCTAGTTAATTCAAGATCTTTCATAATAATTGATATCAAAGGTTTAGCTATGATTTTCTACACATAATAAGGGTATAAGATTACTCTTCATCTTCAACTCAATATGGAGTTGAGAAACTAGATAGTGGATCTCATTTCGGTCTGTGGAAGATTAAACTAGATTAAACTTTTCGAAGTAGGTTTTCCCCCCAAAAAAAAGGACCTAAATGCTTAAGAGGGGAAATCCTTGGTCGCAAATCTAAACCGTCCATAAGAGGTCCGTAAAATCGTCCACCAGTGGATGGTTTTATTTTTAGGTCTAAAAATAAATTGGAGACGAATTTGTTATTTATTTTTTTACTATCTGATTTCCTGTGGTCGATTTTATATGTATTTATTTTCAATATTTTCAATCTCAAGAAGTCGATTTTATAATAAAAAATAACATATATATTTATGTTAATACCGACCTTGATGCAAGCTGAGCTTCATCAATACCATGGAATGAAGAATTGAAGCTCAAGAATGTGCTTAAGTGGAAGTACAAGGAAGAAAGGTAAAAAAATAAAGAAAAAGAAAGAGGCTATGGATGCAAAAGTGGCTATTCTTAACATTAAAGTCTCATGCTAAAGAAGACCCTTATTTCATTAAGGGTATTTTTGTAATTACTAGTGTAAACTATAAATAAGAGAGAAGAGCTCACTTTAGATAGATTATTTTGATATGATATTTTGATGTGTGAAAACTCTTGTGAGAGTTTAGGCTAAGGCCTTGGTTGCTAAACAATGTTGATGGGATTGCTTGCTTGAGGATATCATTTCTCTTGAGGGTGTCTCGATAGTATAGGTGCTTGTTTGGATTCTTAATAGGAGATCTTGGTTTTCGTATAGCCATGTTTGCCTATTAGATCTCATGCTTGTATCTTGCTTTCATAGGTTTAGATGTTTATCTTGAATATTAAGGAGGTATTTACTTTAATATAGTATTGGTTGCCTTGATTTCAATTTGTGTCTCTACCTTTCTATCCTTTTATCTTTAATTTCGTGTTCTTAGATTTTAGGGTTTCTTATCATTTTCCGCGTATTCCGTCTTGTATCAGACCTCCTATGGTTGGTATTATATAGAGAATATATATATTTTTTATTTTCAAAGATTCCGACCTCCAGAGGTCAGTTACATAATAAAAATAAAATAATTATATATGTTAATATCGACCTTCGGAGTTCTATTTATATATATATATATATATTTCAGTGGTCGGTTGTATAATAAACAAAATAAATTTATATATAAAAACCAATCTCCAATTGTCCATATATATATATATATATATATATATATATAAACCGACCTCCAATTGTCCATGTATATATTTCAATATTTCTGACCTCTGGTGGTCGCTTGTCTAATAAACAAAATATATAAAAACTGACCTCCAACTGTCCATTGGAGGTTGGTTTTCCAGTAATTTTTTTCCAAAAAATTGACCTCCTGTGGACGGTTGGAGGTCAATTTTCTGCATAGAAACTAGCAGCAAATTGCTGCATTTTTTATTGCCCACCTACATATTCATTACAATTTATCCACAATAACAACTACAAACCAACTAAAAGCTTCCAACACATTATGAATCACCATTTACGTTACACTATTTCAAATTAAACCAAAAAACATTCAAATTAAACTAAAATATGATCAAACCGTCTCAAAAGTCTACAAACTATACATACAAAGTATCATAAGTTTGTAATATAAATAAAATATCACATGAGGTCCTAATCCTCATCGTTCTCGCCATCCTCTTCAGAGAACTCATCAACTAGGCCTCTACGTACATCATCGGAACACGGAGGAATAATCTTCATTGACTGAAGAAGTGCATGTAGCTGGTCCTTAAGCATCACATAACTTTGGTTCTCTAGCTTGCTTGATGCTACAATATGCTTGTCTCTCTTCCTCTCTCTTTCGACTGCTGCAGCACACTCACAAGTGAGCGCATATATCTTATCCTCCATTGCAGCCACAATTGCTCTATCTATATTGTAACAATCCGTTCCATCGTTACTGAATTATATGCAGAAAAAGCGTTAGAATTTTTTATTTTCATTTTTCTAATAAAAATTTGAGCCCGAGATAGCAGTTACCTTGTTCATTATAAAACCTTAGACTTTCAGGCTAAGATTTGAAATTTTCTACATGAGTATATAGACCTAAACCCAATGAAATTTATTTTTTCATAGGTATTAAGATCATTTTTTTTTTAGTGTGAGAGTGTATTAGGTATGAACTAAGATCATACAAAACCCCAAACAAAAAGTTGAGGTCAACTTCAAATGCACATCTCTCCTAGAATATGAAGAGTTATGAGGCCCAAGATCCACTAAATTAAAGGTCTTCGAGTCTTCTTTCCAACGCCACCGACCATTTGTTAATTTGGTTCTGGAATAGAAAGTTATGACCGTTTCACTAAAAGGTGTACGTATTGAAAAGCTAAGGTCTTCTATAGTGGGATAGGTCTGTTGCAGCTAACTTTGGGCCACTGCAGTGATGGCGAGGGCAGTAGTTATGTCAATTTTGTCTAGTTTTAAGCTATAAACTCAAAACCTTGTTCCAAGGCTCTAGAGGGGCAATTTTCCTAAGGCTAGGGTGAAAATTCTTTGTTCAGATAAGTTCTTCCATCAACTTCTTCGTCCATTAATTCAATAACACCTTAGAATCATTAGAATGAATGTTAACAGTAGAATTGTGGGTTAGAATCCTAGGTTCTTTAGATTGTGGGTAAAACATATGGGTTGGGGTACTATCACCTAGAATTGCTTCTAGATTGTAAACTAACACCTCTTAGCATGAATTTGTTATTCTAAAACATAACTTGTGATAGTTGGGAACCTTGAGTTCAATAAGGATGAGACCTTTTATTTCGACCTAATTTCTCGAGTCATGATGACACCTACTTTAACCCACCAGTAGATAAACTAAGCGAAAGCCCAAAACGATAAGTAACGGGCTAATCGGTGGAATTAAAGGAAATAGGCAATCAGTAGAAATACCAAGCAACAAGAAATAATGATAAATATAGGTAAACATGTTGTACAATAGAGGGAGGAGAACAAAAATATACAAAATGAGTTCCCTCATGACCTGGTAAGGTTGGTACAAGAGCCACTAAACTAAAAGAGAGTACTAGACAATACCAAATGTACAATATAGTCTCAGAATATACAAATAAGACTATCCAAAAACAACAGAAGGAGGAGGATCAGCTCCGGACTCTAAAAGCTCACCCTAACTCCAAACAGTAGCACAGCCTGAGGATAACGTTAGCAGCGGTGACTCATACTCAGATCTACATTATGAAAAAGATGCAGAAGTACACTATGAGTACCAAAACAACGGGTACTCAGTAGGCATCATAGGTCGACTGAGCTAAAGTACAGTAAAAACATATGTCGCGTCCCATTTTTCTCGCCAAAAGCGGGATTCGACGTGACAATCTTTTAGGATGTTTAAAGAGAGAAGAGTTGCCACCTAACGAATTAAGATGCGTTAAGGCATTATTCTAAACTAATTATGAAATAATTTTGTTTATTAGTCTACATCACCAGAGATTCAGGTAAAGATTCAAATTACCTCAAAAGGAAGGTGTTAAGCTCCTTTCGAGGTCCACAAATATGGGTCTCGACTGAATTTATATATTACATAGGGAATTTACTTGATAAACGAAGGTCAATTGATTTTTTAACTAATTAATATTAACTAAGTGGTTAAACATGAGAATCCTTAAATTAATAATAAATAAACTAGTCATACAACTCGGTTATTATCTGATAAAGTAGTTAGCATGCGAATTTAATTATTATTTAAAGCTAAGCGAAAACTAGACTTGATTATTACTTAATATACTAATTTAAATAATTAAGTGAAAAAATCAAACATTTAAAAACAAGTAATAAAATTGGCAAAAAATCTAACATTACCTAATTAATACGGAACTGGGTGATAGATGATTCAAATATGCCAATTTAATTATCCGATAGATAAATAAAAAATAATATTAAAATTTCAGATAAGCGAGCAGACAGAATTTGAGACAAATATGTAAAGGAAATAGGTTAATTATTAACTTAAACAAAACTAAACTACCCAAAATAAATAAAGGAATAGTAATAAAATTAAGTTAAATGAAGTAAGCATTTTGATTTGAATAAAAGGTTTTGAAGGAAAAAAAAATGTTTGATGCTTTTATAGGAACGATGCCACGATATTATTAATCGCGCTCTTCTACCTTAGCAACAATTTTGATTGGAGGTCGGTCTTGAGTTAAAAAATAATAATTTTAAAAGCGAGTAAAAATTTGAGTTTTGAATATAAACACATAAACATATTTACGTATAAGTATACATAAACTCCTTTGCAAAACTTTGGTAGATGGTACTCCCAGGGACGCGTCAGCTAGATTAAAACTTGGAAATTAGACCTCGTAATTTCTTTTTTACTTTCTTTTCTTCTAACTATAGGTTAGGAGATAGTATTTGTATAATATTGATTTTAAAAGACATTGTCCAATTCTCAAGTTGTAGAAAAGGAATTGAACAATGGTTTTGATGAAGAAATAAAAAGAGAATTGTATTTAAAACACTAGAATAAGAATAAAGGAGTAAGAAATTAGAAAGGAGGCACATAGCACATAATTTCCCAACCCCCGAAACTATCCCCAAATATTTTTATTAAATCACGAAGTTTATACAAATATTTATTACAGACCAAATAAAAGAAAAGAAAATGTAAAGGATAAAGTAGTGTTTCCCTTTAATGAATCCCCTGACAACTCTTTTTTTCCCAACTAAACACCTGCAAGTATGAACCTGTTGAACACAAAACAAGTACAGAATAGACCAACGAAATTCGAAAAGATCCTAGGCAATCCATAACAGACCCTTGACACATCAAGATCATGAGGATCCTAGGCAATGCTCATGCCAAAGGTGTTATGGAATACGGTAAAATCATTCCGAATTCGCTTACAGTAACACTTAGGCAGACCCCATCCATCATCATACTTCTAGGTTTAGAACTTTAGTTTTGGAAATCCATTTATAAATAGAGGAAAGAAATATCCCAAGGCTATAGCAGCAAGTATTTAAGAGTTTAAGGAACGCATACCAAAAGTAGGATTTAAAATCACAAAGAACTTAACACGTAAATGTTGAATCCCTTGTTAAGAAAACTAACCCGGTTAACAGCGATAAAAAATGGGAAATATTAAAAGTCAACAGTTCAAACCACACACAACAGTTGGTACAGGACAGTAAATAAGAGAACCCAGATCAACGTTTAGAATATTTTCCAATAGAGAGAATAATGCTTCGAAAAAGTGAGCGGTGACCAAAGCAGAATAAAAATTTAGCAATATTGTAATTATAGGAGATAATAGTGCTTGAAAACGTGTGACCGAGAGAGAGTCGTGCTAAAACCTATTTTAATAATGAGGGGGAGGACTATATATAGAGTCAGAGGGTTATAGCTAATTTATAGCTAATCTCATAGTTAAAAGGGAAGAGACTATTCCATTAAATCCACCAGTAATTCTGCCTCAAATCCGTATACATCTTAGCTGTCCTAGGGTGAATAGAATATCTAGAGCTATGAGCCTCCTAGAGTATCAACTGAATAAATCCACCCACCCTCAGAACACAAATGTGACTGTCGAATCTCAAAATGCCCTCAGAATCTAAGGTAGCTCTCCTAGACTCATCTCTCAATACCTGATCTGGAATGTCATGGAACCCACCATTCTCAAACTGATAACCCCAAATTTATTCCAACAAGGTAGATCTAGCCTCAACACTAGCAAGAATCCTCCTGGGGTATGAAGTATCAATTCAAATCATCATATTGGCTAAGGACTGAATGTCCAAGGCCAATGGTCGCTTGAAAACTGAAATGAAAGCCAAACTACCCATACTCACTGCCTTCCGGCTCAAGGCGTCTGCTACCATATTCGCCTTGCTCGGATGGTATAGAATAAAGAGGTCATAGTCCTTCAGCAACCCAATCCACCTGCACTATATCAAATTAAGCTCCCTCTGGGTCATGATGTACTGAAGACTACAATGGTCAATGAAAATCTTACAGCTAACACCATACAAGTAATGCCCTCAAATCTTAAGCGCAAACACTACCACTGCCAACTCCAAATCATGAGTGGGGTAGTTGTGCTCATACACCTTCAGCTGTATGGAAGCATATGCAATAACACAGCTCGACTGCATCAGAAGACACCCAAACCAAAACCATAAGCATCACAATAAACATTAAACCCTTCGCCCTCAACTGGAAAAGTCAATATATGAGCTGAAGTGAGCCAGTCCTTAAGCTTTAGAAAGCTTACCTCAAAACCATCACACCACTAAAATGAAACCTTTTTCCTAGTCAATCAGTCATAGTCACTGCAATAGTTGTAAATCTCTCAATGAACCGCTTGTATTAGCCTGCCAACCAGATAAAACTTCAAACCTCAGTCGAAGACGTAGGCCTAGCCCAATCACGAATAGCTTTGATCTTTGTTGGGTCCACCATAATCCCATCCTTGGACACCACGTGCCCCAAGAAAGGTACAGACCTAAGACAGAACTCACACTTTGATAATTTGGCATAAACCTATGATCTCTCAAAGTATGGAGCATAGTCCTTAATGTTGCTCGTGTTCCTCCCTACTCCTTGAATAAATAAGGATATCATCAATAAATACAATCATGAAGGAGTCCAAATAAGGCCTAAAAACGTGGTTCATCAAGTCCATGAAATTTTTTGGGGCATTGGTCAACCCAAAAGACATAATCAAAAACTCGTAATGGCCGTAACAGTCCTGAAGGCTGTCTTAGAGATGTCCTCTGCCCAAATCCTCAATTGATTGCAGCATAACCTCTAATCAATCTTAGAAAACATTATCGTACACTGAAGTTGGTCAAATAAGTCATTGATACGAGGTATAGGATACTTATTCTTCACTGTCACCTTATTCAGCTGCCTATAATTGATACACATAAACATAGAACCATTATTTTTCTTCATAAATAGAATAGGAGCACCCAAAGGCGATACAATTAGTCTAATAAAACCCTTACCCAGAAGATCCTGAAGCTATATATTTAGCTTCTTTAGCTCAGCAAGAGCTATACGATAAGGTACCATAGAAATAGGTTGGGTTCCTGGCTCGAGGTCAATAGCAAACTCAATATTTTGCTCACGAGGAATGCCAGGTATGTCGGTAGAAAAGATATTTAAGAACTCGCAGGCTATAGGAACAGAGTCAAGCGAAGGACTCTATGTACTAATATCACAAACATAAGCAAGGAATGACTCACAACCCCTCAATACCAATCTCCAGCGCGTATATACAAAATAATCCCTGTCAGCGCGCGGCTAAAAGAACCCTGCCACACAACTGGGGGTATGCCAAGGATGGCTAGGGTTATGGTCTTGGCAAATCAATCCAAGACCGCATGATAGGGGGATAACCAGTCCATGCCCAAAATCACATCGAAATCCACCATATCTAGCACAATAAGGTCAACCTGAGTGTCATACTCTCAAACAGTCACCATAGACGATCTATATACCCGATCCACTACTAAAGAATCACCCATGGAAGTATCTACACAAAGGTATAGATAATGTCTCCCAAGACAAACCCAAACTCGGTGTATAATAAGTAGAAACATATGAATATGTGGAGCCCAGATCAAATAAAGCAGAAGCAGGCTGATGGCATACTGAAATCATACCTATGATAACAACATCTAAAGCCTCAGCCTCTGGCCTACCAGGAACAACATATAAGTGACATCGTGTGCCTCCAGATTGGGTGCCTGCTTGACCACCTGTCCGACCTGCCTGAGGAACTCTTCTAGAACCCTAGGAATCACCCCTACAACCCTGTGTACCACTTTTAGCTGGAGGCGGTACTGATCTGATTAGCTGAACACTCTGTGCAGAAGGCTTAATTAGTCTATGCTGGGGACACTCTCTAGAGAAATGGACAATAATACCATACTCATAACATGCCCTAGGCACCCTGCTCTATCGAGAAGGTTCTGCTAATCCAGAATATCCACCTCGGTCTGAAGACCCTAACTGTGCACCCCTCGAAGATTGACCACTACTCTACTTGTTGAAGTCACTATAACTAGGCTGACCCCCATCTGAAATCTAAAGCACTGCCTGAATGGGCCTACTAGACTGACTCTGATGATGATATGACTAATGCTGCGGGTACCTACCCTAAAAACCTCTACCTCTAACTGTGAGCTATTGTGGCTCCCATTATAACTGCCCTGCTGACGTTTTCTCTTATCGCTGTCCCCTTGGACCTTGCGATACATATTCTCCATAGTCTGTTCATAGTAAAAAATATCCATAAAAGACCTGCGCGCAACAACTAGACTCTGAGTAGCCATATGAAGTGGAAGTCTTAGCCCTCTGACAAAGCATTGAATGTGCTTATACTCAGTCGATAGAATCATAGTGACATGTATAGTCAAATCATGGATCCTTGCCTTGTACTCTACCACAGTCATAGAACCCTTCTTCAATAATATGAACAGATCCCTCAAACGCTCGCGCAGGCTACGAGGCATATACTTCTCAAAAAAAGCCTCAAAGAACTGAGTTTATGTCATAGTAGGATATCCACCAGGCCTAGAATCCATATAACCCTTCCACCACTGGCTGGCTGCCCGATCAAACTGAAGAGTGTAGCCCATACCATGTGCTTCCACTAAGCCCAAATTACACAGCCTCTCCTCACAACTAGTCAAAAACTCGAATGCATCATCGTCTAGGGCCCCTACAAACCTAGATGGAGCCAATCTTAGAAATTGGGCCAGTATTTTCTGCTCTTCTACAGTCATAACTGGCTGGGCTACTGCCTGCTGTAGAAATATCAATGATGGCAGGACCTCAACTCTGGGAGCCATAGCTGCAGGCTATGCTTCTAAACCAATACTACCCTAGGATGTTGTCAGGGCCCCATCTATCAGTGGACCAACTATGAATCCTAATAGTTGTACCAAGGAATCACAGTGCGCTAAAGAAGATACAATCCCAGGTAGAGCCCGGGATGCCTCCTATCCCACCTGCTGCTGTGGTGGATGACCCTCTAGTGTTACCTTTGGATCGGGAGCAATAATAGGATGTGGTGAAGGCTCCTTAACCTGATCTTGAACTAGGGTTGTAGATCTACCCTGACCTTGCCCTCTAGGACTACGTCAGAATCTAACTAGTACTATGGTTGTAGGCTTGGGGTCTCGATCCTCGACCATTATGGCCCGCGTCCTAGCCATCTACAAAAGAGTGAAACAATGAGAATCTATAAACCAATGTAGACACAACATACAAAAATAAACCAAAAAGGTAAGATTTTCCTAAGAATATCTTTTGGCCTCCCGAAGATAGGATACTGACGTCATCGTACCGATTCGCTGGACTCTACTAGATACTTGTTGTTGTACCAAAAATATCGGTGAACCTAGGCTCTGATACCGAACTATCAAGACCTAATTTTTTGAGTTATGATGAAACCTACTTTAACCCACTAGTAGTTAAGCCAAACCATAGCCCAAAACGGTAAGTAACGGGCTAACCAACGAAAAATAAGAAAATTAAGGAAATAGGCAACTAGTAAAAATATCAAGCAATAAGAAATAATGATAAATACAGGTAAATATGTTGTTTAATAGAGGGAGAAAGACAAAAATATTCAAAATAAGTTCCCCTATGACTTGGTAAGGTCGGTACAAGAGCCACTAAATCAAAAAAGAGTACTAGACAATACCAAATATATAATATAGTCTCAGAATATACAAATAAGACTATCCAAAAATAGCAGAAGGAGGAGGATCAGCTTCGAACCCTAAAAGCTCACCCTAACTTAGAACAGTAGCACAACCTGAGGATAACGTCAGTGGCAGCGAGTCGTACCCAGATCTACATCAAGAAAAAGATGCAGAAGTGCAGTATGAGTACCAAAGCAATGGGTACTCAGTAGGCATCATAGGTTGATTGAGCTAAAGTACAGTAAAAGCATAAATAAAGTGCGAGAATGTAACTAAAGTCAGAAGTAAAGGAGCAAAAATAGAAATAGTAGAACATGCCGAGCGGATGCGATATACAGGTAAAATAATTACTCGAATGTGGAAATAATGTCTAACTATAACCTAACTAGGCCCCCATAAGCCTAGAAGGCCTAAATAAGAAGAAATAACCCAACCGAGCCCCCATAAACATAGTGGGTACAAGCAAGAGTAACACTAATATAAAAATGGAACAACGACATTAATAACCATAAAATAAGCCAACGTGTCACGCCTCGAATTCCCACTGAGAGGACTGGCACCCGAAGCCGTTATGGCCCTAGAGAACCAATCTTCATTCACGTATATTCATATGCATGTCTCTGTATGAATATCATTCTATCTCATGTAACTATAAGATACCAATGGCGGAAGTCATGGCAAAAATATGCTATAGATGAAACTTGGTCGTTTGGGCCATCAAGTCAAAATGGACATATATTTCTGTACATCCCTTCATCTTTCCCACAACATCTACAAAGCCTCTACAGATACATAGACGTAACCAATCTAAAGTTGGGACAAGTCCCCGCTTTATACAACATTTACATATTATCAAAACAAGTATACACATGTGACTCGGAAAGCCCCGAACCAACTGGAGCTCACGAATGATCTGCAAATGACCCGCAACCTACTGTGGAGGTCTACTAGCACTTGCGCCTGCAGCAAGTAAGGTAAGTCCTCCAAGGGACGTCAGTACGAAGAATGTACTGAGTATGTAAGGCAATAAGAAACTGCATCATACATAAGAACTTCAATGGAATCAAATATAAGAGAATAAACAATATGGATAACCCATCTTTCTGTATGTTTGGAACCATGTATATTGCTTTCATTACTTTATTTGCTTCTTTGCTTCAATGTTTATTCATTATTACCTAAATCATATCATACCCGGGCCCCAATTGATCAGTGGGTCTTAACATAACATAACATTATATTGGGATCGTCCCGAGCTAGGCTTATGCCTCTAGAGCTGCCACCCATAAATCAATATATCAGGTCCGGCTCGAGCTAGGTTCTTACCTCTAGAGCTGCCACCCACAAACCAATATATCAGGTTCGGCTCGAGCTAGGTTCTTACCTCTAAAGCTGCCCCATATCAAGTTCGGCCCGATCTAGGCTTATGCCTCTAGAGCTTCCCCCTGATCCAATAATCTCGGGTTCGGCTAGAGCTAGGCTTATGCCTCTAGAGCTGCCACCCGTACTCTTACAACCCACAACTATGCATTACTTCATTTCTTTACTTTTGAGAGATTGATACGTTGATAGTCATAACATTATTGGAGCTTTGGAACATCAATCCATGATTAAGAGACATATGAATAACAATATATGATAACTTGACATGAGATACTTTGAGACTTTTTGACATGAGAAACAAGCTCGGTGACAATGAGGACAATAGATGTTGCCCAAGGATACTGAAAAGAGTAACCTTACATACCTTGTCTTCCTAATATGAATACACAGTCCTATATGTTAATACAATAATCCAGATCCTTCCTTACGTGTTACTCTATAACACAAGTTTATAATGGAGCTCACGTTAACAACTAACTACTTTACAAGTGCATAAGATGATAATGAGTTACATGACTGTCCTATAACGTCATTTCACCCTTTACAATACAATTCACTGCATTACCATACCAAAAATACCATAACATTCCACACATTGACCAAGACATCATAAACCAATAGCATTTCACACCAAGTTTACCCTTTACCCTTCCTCATTAACACTACGTCACAATTATTCCATCAAGTCACCTCAATACCTTTCATAACAACATATTAACAACAATTTATAATTTATATAATCCAACATTCCTCCAAACTACCCCTTAAATTCATTCAATAGGTATCATAAGTTGATAATTACATCCAAAAAGGGAATAGGGGCCTTCGGGGATCAAAGAGAGACAAAAACATACAAAAAAATATTTTGGACTGGGATGTGGAGACACATGTACCCGCAGGTGGATGAAATCCGGCCACAGGTGCCCCTCTGTCCTGGTACAGAGCCACCTGCGTTGGCATCTGCACCCGCAGGTGCTCCAGACGCGAGGGCGGATGCCCGTTTCGGCCAAAAAGGGTCTCTTTTGGGTCCTTTTTTGTAATAAATGGTCCATGGCCATAAATAAGCTTCTTTTACATGTTTTAGGTCAACTTGGATGCCAAAGAACAACCATGGTTTCACAACACACATGAACATCACCAAAATTACATTTTCCTTTCAATACGTCACCAATTCCATGATCAATTTCATACTAACAATTCCACAAGTTATACACATAGAGAAAGAAAGTTACCAACATAAACACATCTTACATGATGATATTAAATCCATCAAATTCACTTCCTTCAAGACCACAAGTCCACTTTCAAGTTTATAAGGAAAAACCCTTTCCCGATTGCACAAGTAGACAGTTTTACACATAGTGAACTGTCCAACACTTTGCCAACATAACCAACATGATTTATGCACCATCTTAAGAATATAATATATTAAACCATGAGAGTAAACACTTACCAAATCTTGCAAGATGATGATCTTGTCCAAGGGAGTGATGGCTTAGGGTTTGGAAGAAAAAGAAATATCTTGAATAATTCTAGAAATGGCATGTGTATTGATATGAATAAAAATATGGTTTTCCTTGACTTATATAGTCCCTCAATTCATGCTTAGCCAATTCTTGGTCATTAATTTCCATGTTTACTTGGTCAACACAAGAATGGGTTATTTGTCATCTTTGGGCCATGTCTTTTGCATCATATTTGGGCCTCAATTGAGCCCAATGACACAAGATTAATTTAGCCCAAAAAAATTAATGCATGATCCACCAAATTTCTCATGTTTTAATAATTCATAAATGTTAAGACAATTAAGTAGGGTCGAAAATGTATGGGGTGTTACACAACGTGTGATAAGCGTACCTGATACTCCTTTCCAGTCATAACCCTAAGTCTTGCTGGACCTTACCGAATTTCTAATCCCAAATTAGTATCCATATAGGTCATAAATGCCAGACTCGAAGTGGAACTTGAGAATAATATCGTAATAGTGAAATGCCGGACTCAAACCAAAACTGGTAAGTTATAATAATGTTGCTAGGTGCCGGACTCAAACAGGAACTAATAAATAATAATCTAAAAAGTAGTAATTATGCAGGAATATAACTTCAATTAAGTCTAACTAGTCATAAATTTTAAAGTCAGGCCGTCAAGTCTCTAAAGGTGATACGTGTCCTATTCACAAAGCCAAAAAGTGTGATTTACGACCAAATACTACCCCGCCCGAGGTAACAAACCTAAAACAAGGTTCATTAAAATATCTAAGTCCTTCTAAAACTCAATAATTGGTCTAAGGTAATGAATAAAGGTCATTTAGGTCAACAAGGAGCTATTCTCGGCATTCTACCTAAAACAAGGGCCGGTAGGCCCACTATCAGTCCCAAAAACCCAAACCTAAGGCAAGAACCTACCCACCTAGTATAAGGCTTCTCAATCCATCCCAAGGAATTAAGTATACTAATACTAGCTCTAAGGGATAATCATAAAGTAATATAAGATAAGACGAGGCCGAATTTTATCAAAAAGGGCTCTAAATCGGCTAAATTAATCAATAAATATTAAAATAACAATCAAGTCATAAGTACTCACCCATAGCTAGCACAATACTATACTGATAGTATAATGAAACATAGTCTAGAAGAAAAGTAAGCCTAGCCTACCTACAGTAGCGGACCCAGGATTTAGGAGTCGTGGGTGCTCGGAGAGGTTCAACGACATATATTAACACCTAAAGCTTTAAGGTTCCGCTTAGAGATCAAAGCACCCAGCTATTTTCTTGGTTTCAAGGGTGCTTTTTTTCATCTTATACCAATTTTTATACATTTCTTATATAACTATACCTAATAAGCGTCGAGTTTAACGGGTGCCGGAGCACCAAATATTAGAACCTAGGTCCGCTACTACCTACCTGGATGCCACTGAAAGCTTGAATAATCCTCTACTCTAGAAGTTTTCCCTTTAGATAAGCCTTCGACCACTGCCATGCCATCAAAATAAGGTTCTACACGTCAAGAATGGAATATCGATACCCTTATTGCATATATACACTTCGAGTCAGAAATTGGACTAAGAATCCCATGAGGGCCCGCTTGCAGAATCACTAAATCAAAATCGTCACAACGTCCCTCTCAACTCAAGGATCATTTTTCCTGAAAAATGAGCAAAATTTGAGTCCAATTCAATATTGAAACAACCCTAAACATAATTCAGAAAAACAAGAAATTATACTAATTTAACCGAAAATAGAGTCGAATACTTATGAGATAACAACGACAGAAGGCTCACAATCACGTCCCTACACTAATACCATCTTCAAACTATTGATTTCCCATAATTTAATAAGCTTCCACACTCTACAATGGTGTCCAAGACTTAGAATTTGTGTTGGAAAAATGAAGGGGAAGGTATATAACGTCCAGGGGTATCCTCATCGCTATCGCAAGGTCCCCTGGTCACAGTTATGACACCCCACTAACGGGACCATCGCAATCGTAGTGGCCTAGCCATATGGTCGCGATGAATAAGCTGGCTCAATCCCACTAGTTCTACCCCTTATTTGTGGTCTATACTATTAGTTAATGGTAGAATGACCCTTGGATAATATTAGAGACCATGAATAAGGGGTAGAACTAATGGGTTTGAATTTTCAAAGTGTTTCTTTGAAGAATAAATGATTAATTACTTTTATAATCGCTTTTTTATTAGATGTTTATCATTTTAAAGTGTGAAGGAAAGGAAAAGGAAAAGGCATATGTGGTGTAGCTTGCATGTTCCAGGATCTTCGGTCGAGGTAGGTTATAGTTTGTGAGTAGTAGACTCAGATTAGCTAAACATATACACTGTGTAATTGACGGGAGACTACATGATTAGGCCTTTGAGCATGGTTTTTGGGTGTATAAAATATAAAATTAATGTTATAAATATCTAATACGTGTGGTAATACATTGATATATGAATCCTTTAAGGTATGATATGTATTTGTATGACTTTCATGAGGTGTTATAAAATGAATAGGGTCATTGTGGTTAATGGTAGAAGGATTGTGTATTCATGTGTACCATAATCTAGAGTTGGTAACATAATGGTAATTTGGTTGTGTGAGGTGTGTTTGAATTACGTGTTCACCTTATTGTGAATTGATCTTGTGTGTTGAGTATGAAAAGGGAAAAGAAAATAATGTCCTAACATAAAGGTTGATAAAGAGTTGGCTAGATATTATAGCGCAACTTGTTATAAGGTGAATAAACTAAGATTACTATTGTATGTGGAATATTGACGGATAGTCTAATGAGCATCTAGTAAATTGGTATTGAGGAATCGATAGTAACACAAATAAAGGTCCTTATGCTAGCAATTGGGTTATGGTTCTTAATATAATAACCAATAAATGAAATAAGTTGTTGATTGGTCTTCAAACATACTTTTGGTTGATGAATTGTTGTTGGTAATATTTGAATGAATAAGATGTTGATTGGTCTTCGTACATTCTTGTGGTTGTTGAGTTGTTGTTAATAATGCTTGAATGAATAATTTGTTGATTGGCCTTCGGACATACTAGTGGTTAATGAATTATTGTTAATAATACTTAAATGATTAAGTGTTTGATTATTGAATAAAGATGGTATAAGGGGAAGGAAGAGATATAAGGGTGAAAAAGTGGTATAAGGGAGGAAAGACTATGTGTTACATGGATCGATAATATCCCCTATAGGTCATGGCTAATGGGAATAAATAAGTCTCATAACATGTGTTTGCAGTGTTATGATGTGATGATGGTGGTTCTGGTTCCTTGTGTGAATAGAACTGTGTTGTGATGATGCTACAATAGTGGAAGGGGTATAAGGGTAAAAGGTTGTATAAGGGTGGAAGGATTATGTGGTACATGGATTGGTAATATTCCCTGTATCTCATGGCTAGTGAGCAAAATAAGTCCCAGAGCATGTGTGTACAGTGTTGTATTATGATGGGAGTGTTTATAGTTCCTCGTGTGGACCTAATTGTGTTGTGACTAGGATGGTTATGGGTCCTTGTGTGATCCGTTTGATGACTTAAATGTCTGCTTGATGACTTAAATGTCTATTTGATAGCTTAAGTGTCTACTTCATGACTTAAATGTCTATTTGATGGATTAAGTGTCGACTTGATGACTTAAATGTCTGCTTAATGACTTAGGTGTCTACTTGATTTCTTAAATGTTTACTTGATGACTTAAATATCTACTTGATGACTTAAATGCCTATTTGATGATTGATATGTCCACTTTATGATGTGATGGGTCTACCTGATGACTTGATATTTTTATTGATAATTAGCATGTCCTGAATCATTGAACTTAATCTGACTTGTTAAATGAGTATTATTTGTTGATATAAGTTACATAGTTCCTATATTACTGGGTTGCCTTGGGTTGTGGGTGAAGAACTGTAATGCATGGCTTGTGACTATAAAGTTGTCAGTTAATGAAAGTTAAACTGCTAATTTGTCGTAATTGGGGTGTAAGTGAACAAATCGCCTTATAATGATTATTAGGGCTAACCAAGTGAGAGTAATGATGGAAATCTTCTTATTTAATGAGAGAGAGAGAGAGAGAGAGAGAGAGAGAATAACTGTGTAAAATTGATGTGAACTGAATTGTTAATTGTCACGATTATCTTATTAATTATATATGGTATTGTGTGATCTAATCTTGGTTGGTCAATGATACCTACCAGTACATGTGATCGTATTGTACTACTCTTACTACATCCTTTTTGGGTGAATTTATGTTGCAGGATCAATTGAGGTTTCTCATTTGAAGCGGCAAGTATTAATCAACAATTTCTACTCATCCTATTCATATGGCGGGAGATGTGTCTTTTGTTTTTATCCTTCATTGTAATAAAAGCTCTTGTACATATCTAGACTAGGTCCTTGGAAAGATGTTGTTCTTTTTATTGTATTATAAAAAAAGTTGTAAGATTTTTATATTAATTCAATGGTTTAATAAGTGGTTTTTAATGACTTCTGCTTGATTATGGTTGGGTGGTACAGGGTTCTCCTATCTAGATAGATTAGAGTAGGTGCATGCACGATCCTCCCAGTTGGGTCGTGAAACACATCATCTAAGCTTGAGGATGAACACTAGAATCAAGACTTCTTGTTGTGATTGGCCTTTTAAGTGAAATAGTAGACTGAACATCTAACCGGCCATCTCCACACTCTTCCTAGGACTGCTTTATTTAATTTTGTGTAAGTTGTGTACTCTGATTTTCAGGTTGTAGAGTACTACAGTACTCCTCGACTTTTTGTACATATTTTACCTATATTTAAATAAACAACTCATAGGATAGGAATATAATAGATACAGGTTAAAAAAGAAGAAAATATTTAGTTCTTACTTTTGATACTTATTCTGTTTGATGAAAGTAATTAATAATAAAATGATACTAAACTATGCAAAATTAATTAACATTAACTCTTAAAAAAGATAAGTTTGAATGAATTTCTTACATGTGTCTGTTGAGCCCGTGGCTCAACCTACCTATCTTCAACCGTGGGGTTCTTCTTCTTCTTTGTGGGACTGGCCTTGAATAACTCATCCTGAGTTATCAGCTACCAAATATTTTTACTGCAAATACATGCTTATAGTAAAATCATTAATATCCAAATGCAAGAACTTATAAAAAGGAAAAAAAGATTTGGCTGAATTAAGGTTTTATACGATTCTCCTTTTCAGTGTAATCTGGTTGACAACCCCACTAGTGTGCAGAGAGTCACCCTTGTCAGATATTCTAGCCTTATTGCCGATCTCATTCCTCTGCTGAAACTTCTCATCAGTTGCCCAGTGGGCTAGTAAGCTGTTCCACATTTCCGGCGTCATAAATGAAGGAACTCTGCTATGTCTCCGAGCATCCCAAAATAAGCCATGAAGTCTTTTTGCAGCTATAAGCTAGAAGTTGGATGATATTTCAGCATCATGCTCGGGATCCCATATGCAATATTTGTGCAAAAAAATAATAATTTGATATTCAATCTTGAAATGTAAAGTCTTTGAATTTAATTAATAATCTTTTTACGTAAAATTGATTGAACATTTGTTGTTGGTCACAAGGTGGTATCGAGCTCTAACTCGACCAGAAACCATTATAATGTCTTCTGATGCATTTGGCGATGATCTTCAAAATTTCCTTATCTGGTTTGAACTTGCAATACAAGATTAAACATTTAGAGGATAAATTCAAAAAATAAAATATAACATATATAAAGAAGATGTAATATAGTTGAATCATATCGATATCCCTCAGGCTCGATGATGAGCCTCCAGCTAGAGTCTCTATAGCCCGTTGTGGGTCATGTGTGTTTGAGTGTTGTGTCATGGGTGTATTAAGCTCAAAGAAACTATCTCTGAGACGAAGACTAGAAAGTTGCCCAACTGATCTAGTAACAATTTTGGGAGTAGCTGACCAACTATCGCTAATTTATGGTATGGTATCCTTAGGAGGTAGATGAGTATAACCCTGCATGGTGGAGTAGCTTGGCATGGGTACCATAATTTAGGAAGATAGAGATCAGTATAGCCATGAGGTGGATCCACACGTGTAAGAGCAGTCTTTGACTATTGTGACGACCTAGTAGATGAATGTGAGACACATGTGGATCCCAGTGGGCCGTCAAGGATTAACAAGGACCTTTTTCTTTTTTGTCTTAACGACCTTTATTTTTTTCCCCATGTCGTCACCTACTATCTTTATTAATTGAAAGACAAAATGTAAAAAAATAATTGTTAGAATAGTCACTTTGCTTCTAAAATTATTAGTAAGGAATAAATTAATATAACAACAATATAAAGTACACAAACATTAATAATTAAAAATAATGATGACAACATACTAATTGCTAATCCTTCTCTTCTGAAGTTTCCTCATACTCCCTCCGTTCCTAAATAAGTTCTCCTTTTGGATTGTACACACCCTTTAATGAACTACTAACTCCTAGAAAATTAAAGATAATTTTACTACTTTACCCCTAAATAAAGTTTATACCTATTTCCAAGTTTACATTGATTACATTTAAAATGATGAGTTAGACATTAATGGTTTTGGGAATCTGAACAAGGGCATATTAGGAAGATTATGATCAAAGTATTATTGAAAGCTTAAACATAAATTATTTAGGAAAAAAATCAAAAAACAAATGAGTACTTATTTAGGAACGGATTGAGTATATCCATTCTCCCTCTTCATAAGTTTTATTCTCTATCCATTTAGTCTTTTTATCTGTTAGTTCCTCCTCCTCTGCTCTACTAACTTCTTCCAAAATATGTTCAGGATGCCCCACATCATTTTCTGTATTTGCGTCCATTACTTGGTGAACATTCTCTAATTCATTTTGATAGGCAACATCCAACACATTCTCAACTTGCACCTGCCCTATAAGCTTGATTTTGAGTACAGCCCAATAATCAGACTTGTTCCTACGTAACATATAATGAGTATAGTACAGTTGCTTAGCATTTTGTGTAATAATAAAAAGATCATAAGCCTGATATATCCTAGTGTGTTTAAATTCAATGATGTTATTGTAACACCCCAAAGGTTTTCCATACTTAAACTCAGACTTAAACTAGAAAACCAGCTGAAGAATTCAAGTTTCCAGACCAGTACAACTCATTATACGAGCCGTACAATAAGACCACGAGTCATACTATGACTCGTGGTAAGCTATCCGAATTTCTCAAAAACTCCATTCACTACGACTCATACCATGAGTCGTGGAATGAGAGTATGAGTCGTACACTGGCTCATACTAAAAAGGACCCGAGAGATAAAAATTTCTCCCAGGGATCATGAGTCCAAACCACGATTCATTGATTGATATCATGAGTCATGAAATGAGACAGTGGCCAAGGAAGAACTTGGCTCCAGTAACCATAAGTCAGGGTATGACTCATGGAATCAAAGTGTGGGTTGTATTATAGACCCAAAGTTTCTTAAGCAGAATCTATTCAAAATAACCACAGGAACCACGAGTCATACCACGACTCGTGGACTTAGATTATGAGTCATGGTTTAACTAATGAGATGCAATTCTAGAAATTTCAGTTACATTTTTAAAGGGAAAATAAGTTTTTTCCCTATTTCCTAAAGCCTAAACTATCTCGTTTGAAGTCCTAAAATGGGAATTTCATCAAATAGTTAGTCCTTCCCTTTCCATTCTCACGTTTAACACTTAGAAACATTAGAAGGTTCCTCTTAGGTCTTTCAAGTGGTAAAAACCTAAGGTTCCTCTCCCAAGTTTAACTTCTCAGATTTCAGTCTAACTTCTTCATGTATCAGGTATGTGGGTATCCAATAAGGGTTTCCTTTCACCCTTATGTCCAAAAACTTATCTTTTAAATTATGTTTTTCATAATTTGAAGCTTAGGATTTATACTAAAAAAATGTAATCCTAGAAATTTTAGTTACATTTTTAAAGGGTAAATAAGTTTTTTCCCTATTTCCTAAAGCCTAAACTATGTCGTTTGAAGTCTCAAAATGGGATTTTCATCAAATAGTCAGTCCTTCCCCTTCCATTCATATGTTTAACACTTATAAACATTAGTAGGTTCCTCTTTAGTCTTTCAAGTAGTAAAGACCTAAGGTTCCTCACCCAAGTTTAAGTTCTCAAATTTCAGTCTAACTTCTTCATGTATCAGGTATGTGGGTATCCAATAAGGGTTTCCTTTCACCCTTATGTCCAAAAACTTAGCTTTTAAATTATGGTTTTCATAATTTGAAACTTAGGGTTTATACTCAATTTTATTAATTGTAATGATTTTCAGTTCTAGCATGTTTCTTATGATTTTCTATCTAGTCCAATACTCCTATAGATGATTTTTACAATTTTATATATGGTTTATAACCTTGATACATGATTTAGCATGATTTTCATAGAATTGAGAATGATTTAGAATAAATTAGCATGAGTTGATTTTATAATCCCAAACTTTCAGATAAATTGAGCATAACTAGTTCCAGCATTTCAAAACCTTTATTTACAAGATTATTTGAACTAGTTTATGCTTAATTTCATACCAGTTTATATTATGAGTAAATAGTAAATACATGTTTAGGGAGTAGTATTTAGCACCGAGTGCATACGGTTCTAGATAACCCAAGCCCCAGAACTACGTGCCAGCGTAGGTCATGTTTAGCCCTTGAGGTTCAGTTTCGTGGATCCACCTCAGCTCATGGTTCTTTACTGATGGAAAAGTATGGAGCATTCCTCCTTAATGTAGGCCAGATATTGAACTCCATATTTTCTCACATGGTTTATATTGATTAGAAGAAACTCCCTCAGAAAATAGTTTTAGGCTTAATAAGTATACGTGACTCATTAGTTTTAATTTCATATTTGTTTTATATTATATTATCAAAAAAATATGGTTTCTAGTCTTTAATTATAAAATGTGTGGGTCATTGTACTTCAGTTTTACAGCATGATTTACATACTTATCCATGACATGCATATCTCGCATACTCAGTACATCCTATAGTAATGATCGTATACTATCTTCTGAGCTATATCCTATCGTGATATAGGTTAAGGTGCTCATTCCTAGTGACACAGTTAGATATATTCTCAGGGCACGGTTCAGCAGCAGCTTTGGTGAGTCTTTATCATTTGAGGACATATTTCAATTTAGTTATGCTTAGCTCAGACTTTATTTTAATTTCATTATTTTAGAGTTAGTTGCAGTCCTATCGCAGTAACTCATCAATTTTAGTAGACACTTTCAGACATAGTCAGAGATTCTTGTTCTCATTTGGGTTTCAGATTGTTATTTCCCAACTCCGATTATTTTTAGTTTGCCCACTTTACATGTTTATGCTTCCTCATAGTTTTTTGGTATTTATTTTCAGTTGTATGCCAGTGCCAAGGGTTTTCTTGGGACCACTTATGGTTCTAAGTACCATATTTAATCCATGGTGTAGACTCAGTACATGACAAACTTGGTATCAGAGCTCTAGGTTCAAGGGTCCTAGGATGTCTGAAAAGCCACATTTAGCAGAGTCCCTTTCATGGGTGTGAAGTGTGCCACACTTATGAGGGAGAGTCTATGAGATGTTTTAGAAAACAATCCATTCTTTCATGTTCTTTATCATACGATAGAGTTCAACACTATTAACTCCTTTAATTCAGCTTTACATATTTCAGATAATGCCTCTACATAGAAACAATGGATGAGTAAATGGTCAGAATGCTAATCCTCTCCAGTGAATAATGATGTCACTAATGCTGAGTTCTGTAATAACATTTAGATGTGGCACAGTCCATGATTTCATAGTTTAATTAGCATGTAGCAGTTCCCGCTAACCCAAATGGTGGGTCAGTTGTTGCCTGAATTAAAGACTTTGCTTGTATGAACCCGCCAGAGTTCTTTAGGTTGAAGGTTGAAGACGACCCACAGGTTCATTGACGAGGTGAAGAAGATTCATCAAGTTTGTAGGTATCTGAGGTTGAGAGGGTTAAGCTAGCTTTCTATCAGCTAAAGTGTCATGACCCAGCCCACAGAATCGTACCGGGTACCTGTCTACACCTACCCCCAGATAGGATAACCCTGAATATCTCACCATTCAATCAATGAAGAAGTTACTACGATATATACTTAGTCAATTTAATGTCCACCATATGAATAACTAATCAAAGTTGAGCAATGGTTACTCATTTATTTCGTGCCATAACTTGTTTTAATAAACAAATATGAAAAGTAAATGTTGAAAATAGCTACAAGTGATTCCCCAAAACCTAGCCTAAACCGGTACAAGAGCACTAAACGAATAGAGGAAAGTCCTTGGCACATCATCCATGCAGAATAGAGAGGGCAGGAATTGCTGCTGAATGATCACCGTCGCTGTTATAGAAACCCCAACTAACCTGTATTATGGCTATATCCCCAATTGGAGCTATAGTAAGTATAGTATCAGTACAACCACACATACTAGTAGGCATCATCGGCCGACTAGGGTTAGAAACAAATAACATTAATAATAAATAGGGATAAATCATAGCATCAAGTAAAGTTCTGATTTCTAAACCCCTAATTATACAATACTAGCGCCCTACTTTAGCATATTTGTGACCTACCTGTCATTTAACATTTTTGTGTATCTTAGTCCCTTGATAAGTCATTCCACCTCACACTATTTCTCCCCTTTATACAACCACAATTCCAGCCTAGTATGGTTAGCTCTACAGTGTTCGCTATATCAACACTTTGGGGTCACTGACGGTAACCTAGTTTCTAATTCCTTAGAAGTCATGGCACCTCTGCCTATGTATAATTAGGTAATAAAATTTTGTTCCCTAACCAAGAACAGTCACAACAATATACATCACGTAAACACTATATACATAGGGGGAATAAGACTTATACATAAATCAGGATGTACCATATCTTCACATTTTGCTACAATATCAAATCACATCCATCAACATAGTCTATCCACTCAAGAGGCCATAATATCTCATCAAATAATGGGTCCACACAAGGAACTATAACACATCATAAACATAACTCGGTCCACTCAAGGAACCATAACACATCATCAACATAACTCAGTCCACTTAAGGGACCATCAACCACATATAAATGTCAATGTACATTCAAATGTATATGAATGAAAGATGTGCGCATCGTCTCTCCTTATCCTTTCTCATTAATCTCATCAACATCATCCATATCATATCATACTGGTATGGTACCCGACTCATATTACATTATATCATATTTGTACCGATGTGGTACCTAACCCATATCATAATATATCATATTTATACCGGTGTGGTACCCGACCCATATTACAACATATCATATTTGTACCGGCGTGGTACCTTACCCATATCATATCATCATCATCTCATTAAGGTAAATGCATGATGTAGTCAATAATTATAAGCAATGCCTAAAGGTGAATTAAAAACACCCAATCAAAATCAGATGTACGCAACAACGATCAAAATAGAACTTACGATTAATGACAACCAAGTAATTGTTAATAATCATAAGTTTATAATTCTAGGTATGACAATTATCCACCCACAGAGAAAATCACAAGTATGCCTAAAGGCCAGTTCACTACTTGCTCAATTGAACATTATCAAACTGAATCATCAATAATCAATATGTCCGAAGATAAATAACTCAAGTATCCATTTCAGGAGTGCACATTCTACCAAAATTGATATTTATACTCTAATTCAGCATTCTTTCCAAATTGAATCGGTAATTCAGTTACTATCTAGTAACCCTTACATTTAATTTATAACTAAGTTTTCAAACTGCTATCCCCTTAGCTGATTATTCAACTACTCAGCTCTATTCAACTTATGATTCTAGCACTTGCAAAACATAAACTTAGTTTCTTAAGTTATATTATCACATTCTAAGATCACAATCGATCCTCTTAATTATCTCCTAACAAGGATGTCTCCTACTTTGACCATACACAATATCGGGTTCACCCTTTTTTTAAGATACTAGTGACTAGCTTTATAGATTAGGAGGTCACCTAGTTCTATGGTTATTATTCACATTCATATATTAACCCTATAACCTATTAAACAATTCATACAACCACAAACACCTATAAAGGGATCCACACAAAAGATTATAACACACAATTATCTTGTTAATACATTACTTTCATGTTTTATCCACATAACCTCTACTAATTCACAAGTACTCAATTTGGGTGACTTCACTATCATAGTATTTACTTCGCACTTACAACTCATTACCACCTCTTAAATATAAGTCACGGGTTATCTTGGATTACTATTAACCACCTACTTGAACCTCAATTAGCTCTCCTCCCTCCCCTTTTACCATACGTACCCCATATTATACTTTAAATAATTACATTCATTTAACTAATTATAATTCTTACCATATTCTATCAAAATCATGCCACAAATATTGCACCAGCTGAGTACAACAAAAATCCATGATAATATTTAAGCCTAGATTCTTATAAATTTTATCCATCCAAACACCGTGCTCTAAGACCTAATGTATGAGAACTCCCGACATTACTATCCAAGTTATATGAATCTAACACAAGCCTAATTGCTACAATAATAAAACCATAGCCTACCTCATAGACAAATCTTATTGCTACTAAGAGGAGAAGGTTGTCCCACCCGTGCTAAGCGTATTCCTACATCGGGTTCCCGCCGGGTGTGCCTTGAAACTGCACTCATGAATCTTGGTCTTTAAAATCCTATATCTATGGAGATAGGGTTTATTCTGGGGGGGGGGGCGTAGGGAGGGTGACGACTTAGGGTAATATAAGAGAAGAGGGTTTTTAAAAATAACTCAGGCTAGTTACTGTCAGGTTCCGCTGCAGTAGTTAACCTACCATTACAGCTAAAAACAGCAAGCCAGCCCAACCTCTTTTTGGTTTCTTTGGTCCAATTATGTTGGGACTCATTTTTCCCTACTGAATATTTTCCCCCATGTCCATTAGGAGCATTTTATTTGTCGTAAAAATTTCTATGGTATTTTCATAAAGTATATGGCTCACTTATGGTTGAGTCAGTGGAAGGAAAATCATGGCAGAAATGCGACTCCCATAGTTTCGAATGACTTTGTTGATGCCTTTTCTTTATCGGTTCTTCCCAAGAGAGTTGAGGGAGGCAAAGGCTGAGGAGTTCATTAAATTATGATAGGGGTCTATGTCAATTTAGAAGTATGGCCTTAAATTCACCCAGCTATCCAGGTATACTCTAAAAATAGTGGTCGAGCTAAGGGCCAAAATGAGTAAGTTTGCTTTTGGGGTTTTAGACTTGATTAAGAAGTTGTACAAAACTACTATGTTGATTGGATACATGGATATCTATAGGTTGATGACTCATTCCCAGCAGATTGAGGAAAAGAAATTGAAGGAGAGAGAAAGGGAGAATAATAGGGCCAAAATGGGTAACTTTAACTATAATGAGTAGAGGTCCAATAATGGGAATTAGTCTTTCTTTTAGCAGAAATCATCAGTACCAGCACACGCATCAGCTAATGCTCCATCTCCAACACCTAAACCTCCTTATGATCAGAAGGGTAGAGCATTAGGTTTCTATTCTCAGGGTAGTATTATCAGGGGGCATACTTACCTTGCTTGCAGCAAATCTGGCAGAAACTATCTGGGCGAGTGCTTGATTGGTATGGATGGTTGTGTCTAGATAAATCATAGGTTGAAGGATTTTCCCTTTTCTAGGCAGGACTATGGGGTTGTGAGGCACAACCTACTTCTTCAGTAGCTCCAGCAAGTCGCTAACTCAGTAGGGTGCCTCTTATAGTACAGGCAGTGGTCAGCATTAGAACCATTTTTATGAACTTTTATCTTCCAGGATTAGGAGAGTTCTCTAGATGTAGTTATTTGTATATTACGAGTTTTCCATGTTGATGTTTATGCATTATTATACCCTGGGGCTACATTAACTTTCGTGACCTCTTATGTTGCCATTAATTTTGGAGTCAGTCCATAAGAACTCCTAGAGCCTTTATCAGTATCTACTCCAGTTGGTGAGTCAATCATAGCTAGAAAGGTGTATAGAAATTGTTCAGTCACAGTCCTCCATAAAGATACCATAGTTGATTTAGTATAGCTAGTTCTGACTGACTTCGATATCATTCTTGGCATGGATTGGCTACATTCTTGTTATACCACAGTCGACTATAGAACCAGAGTTGTAAAATTTCAGTTTCTAGATGAGCATGTCTTAGAGTAGTGGAAGGATTTTCCTACAATGCCTATGGGTTACTTCTTCTCTAACCTTAAGGCGAGAAAGATAATTTCTAAAGGGTGCATCTATTATCTAGTTGGGGTTAAGGACTCTAAGTCCAAGACCTCAACTTTTCAGTCAGTTCCACTAGTCAGTGAGTTCCCAAAGGTGTTCCTTGAGGATATGCCTGGAGTTCCTCTTGAATGGGAGATTAACTTCGGAATAGATCTTTTTCAAGATACACAACCCATATCTATTCCTCTTTATAGAATGGCTCCAGTTGACTTAAGAAATTGAAAGAACAGTTCAAATACCTCTTAGATAAAGGTTTCATTAGACCCAGCATTTCCCTATGGGGTGCTCCAATCCTCTTCGTGTGCAAGAAAGATGGTTCTCTCAGAATGTGTATCGATTACCATCAGTTAAACAAGGTCTTAATCAAGAATAGGTATCCCATCCCTTGAATTAATAACTTGTTAGTGTGCTAGTTATTTCTCAAAGATTGACCTCAGATCCGGTTATCATCAGCTCAGAGTTAGGGAATATGACATTCCAAAGATATCCTTCAGAACTCAGTATGGTCACTATAAATTTGTGGTTATGTATTTTAGTCTAACAAATGCTCCTGCCGCTTTTATGGACTTAATGAATAGGGTATTCAAACAGTATTTGGATATGTTTGTCATTGTCTTCATAGATGGGATTCTTGTCTACTCGCAGAGTGAGGAGGAGTATATAGATCATTTGAGAGTTGTGTTGCAGACTCTCAAGGACCATCAGTTATTTTCTAAGTTCAGTAAGTGTGAGTTTTAGTTTAAATTAGTTGCATTCAATTGTCATGTGGTGTCCAGTGATGGCATTCAGGTAGATTTACAGAAGATTGAGTCAGTGAAGAACAGGACTAGACCCACTTCTTCATCAAACATTAGGAACTTTTTAGGTTTGGCTGGTTACTATAGGAGGTTTGTTGAGGGTGTAGGCAAAAAATCTTTTCTGAAGGCTCTCTGTTCTAGGCCTAAGATCATTTCCATAACTTAACACTACCTTACATTCTAGTGACTGACTAACGAGGCAAGTTCTATATGAAAACACAACACAAGATCCAAATTGAATTCTCACCACACATGGCACCAAACTACATGTACAACGTCATTCAATCCCCTAATTGGCATAATGCAATCATTGTACATTTCAATGCTAGTATACAGAGAGTCAAGAAAAAATGCATGCTTTCAAGACAATAAATATTTAACTAAATTATCTCACAAATTTTAAAGATTAGGCCACATTTTAGAAAGGGATCAGTCACCAAACAAAAACACCATGTGAGAATATACACAAAAGAACCCATCAAGTCAAAGCATTCTATATTTCGGCCATGATCACCCAAAGCACAAAACCAAAAGAGAGCCTAACAAAGCAACTAAAAACAACTAGATTTAAAATAAACTAACAAACACACTAAAAATTAAAATTATCCCAAAGTTAATTCAATCACACATAACAAAATCTAAAATAACACAAGTGTTTCACAGTCAATCAAAAATAAGTATCCCCAACTTAAATATATGTTTTGTCCTAAATGCATAAATCATCAAATAATACAAGACAAAGATGAGGGTCCCCCTACAACATGCTATGACCAAGAAGGAGTCTGGCCTACTAGAGCGACCTCAAGCTAGGCATCAGTATCTGGGTCTGAGCTAAGGAGTGTATCACCAGGTGCTGGCTCAGGTGTTCTAGCAACAACAACATCAATATTCGTCATCCTGCTAGTACCCACCATCAAAGTATCTTTCTTGGACAACTTAAAGGTAGAGTGCATGATAGAATCACCTATGTCCTGTAAGGATTCATACCTGCTCTGGAGTAAATTAGCATCCTTCTCAGCCCTCTGCTCTGCTAACTCCTTTTATTCAATCTTGAAATCAACTATGGACTCATTATCACCCTCCTATGTAGTCCTCTTTGAGCCTACTCTATAGTAGGCACTAGGTTTACATGTTATGTTGTCACTAGGGCATGCAAAGTTGGCTCAGAGAGCAGACAATCAATATCTGTGGACTTCAGTGGGTCTATATCATCCCTCAAAGCAACAATATCAACCTTACTAGTTGTCTAATCTATCCCTCGACTTTTCTTATTTCTAGAAACTCAATCCATCAATGCTACCAATCCCTTAGCATAGGCCTACTGTCTTTACCTAAGCTATCTCAACTCAGCCTAAATAGGCTACAAAGACACACAGATCATAGCTGGCATCTGTCCCTCTAACCTAAATTTCTTGGCATCAGCAGACTATGCCAAATTCCCCATCTTAATCAGGCTAGCAAGAGTCAAAGAGGTCTTTGTGGAAGCACTAGGGACTGGAGGTCTGGTGGCATGGAGGTAGAAGTAATGTTAGAAGGAATGGGCTTACTCAAAATGGTTGGAACAGTATCAACCCAGGCACTATCTATAGATGTGTTAGCCTCAAGTGACTCAATATTAATTGTTGGAGATATATCAGCTTGAATCTCCATCCTCTTTCTCTTTAACAATCAATCTCGGCCTAAATTCTCTTAATGTCACAATGGAAGTGACTTCAATCTCCAGATCCACCTTAGTATTATGTGAAACCTTGGTTGTCTGACACAACTATGTAACTAAGTATGGGAATGGAAAAAAAGTGTGATCCTATGGAGCCCGCTTTACCATGTCTGGCTGAATGATCATACCCAAGTTAATTCTCAACTTATCCATAATGCTTACAATTAATATTTCCTTTTCTAACCCAATATTTGACTTATTTTGTGATGGAATAAGCATACTACTCTCAAATCCAAGCCAAACTACCATAAACTATCTAAATTTGGCACATCACCGAAGTCCCTCATCGAAAGAGATCTCCCATAAACTGTCCAAATTTGTGATGGTAAGTACAAATTGGTGATATGCTAATACATTTGTCAAAGGACTGACCATCGCCAAACTTCTTCACCAAAAAGAAGGTCTCGGGCTTTGAAAACTATTACATTTGGCAATAGAACTCCAATTTGGTGCATCGCCGATGAGTTCCACGATGGAATCGAGCCGCCGAATCGGTTGAATTTAAGGAAGGATGGTTTGAATTCTTGACGCTTGAACTTTCATTAACTTTTGACCTTTGGTTTGTATTCAAAATCTTTCATTTCCCCATTCCCTCTTCTTTTTCACTCTCTCAAATCAACACACACTCAAACACTCACACACTCAAAAAAATTTCTAGTTATACCACCACACGCACATGGTGTCGTTGGAGCTTCTCACATTTTCTTTGTCTTCTTTGTAAAATTATTCTCAAAGTCTTGAAGGTTAGAACTCAATTTACAACTTGAATTGAAATTTGCTTTAATCGATTATATGTTTAAGTGTTAATATCTTGTGATAAATTGCTTGATTCATTCATAGTGGATTTGATAGATTGAGTTGTTAGTGTTTTAAAATCGAGATATTGCTTAGAATAGGGTGATGTTGTGAAAATGTGTCCTTAAAGGTGAATAATTGAGCATGATTGCACTTGGGTGACTTGTTTATGCATTGGGCATCGAAATTGGGTGAAACTATAACTAGTTTAGGTTGAAATTAACTGATTTTGCCCAATTATAGATTGGGTGACGTCGTTCTTATGGACAAAATCATTGTATTGTTGCCTAAATAATGAAGCCTGGGGAAGTCTAAGACCCATGGAAAAATAGATTGAAACTCGCCATTGAAAAAACCTTGAAAATCACAATTTGGGATTGGGGGCGATGACATTTGGCGATGGGTTAAGAACATCGGCGATGTGCCAAACTGCATGGCATATCACTGAAGTGCTCCTCATATCGCATAAAGACACAGTAATTTTGTCTAATTAAGGTGTGATTCAGTGATACCTTGTTGATTTGGTAATGCTCGGGGAGTATCGCCGAATCCTTCGACTTATCCCTGAATTCCTACTTTCCTTCGTTGAATGTACCCCATTTTTTCTGTATAATTCAGCGATGGAGCTTTGCATCACCGATCTGATTGGCGATACACCAATTTGTTCAGCGATGCTTTCCTGGTAAATTTTTGTGTTTTGTTTTGATTACATTGGCCAAGCCCATTGCTAATCTAATGTGCAAATATGCCTCACATGAAACATGTGTCCAAGAAACAATCCAAATCTCCTCATCTCACCTCAAAACTTGCAAAGGGAGTCACAATTAGAGAAGCATAAAGATTGGAAAGTGTGTACAAGCATAAGAGGGCTGAGGAGGGCAAGTCCAAACCCCCGATAATTGAAGAGGAGAGCTTGAAGCATAGCTCAAACTCTGAAAGGTATAACCTTGGTTCCTCTGAGAAAGGGGACACTACACTCATTCATGAGCCACTTTGCACTCCGAAGATCGCTCCGACAAAGAAAAAAAGGTAGAACAACCCTCGACTATTGTAGAAAACCCTCCACCTTATCCTCATGGGGGTTATCATGTTCTTAATGGTTTAAAGGTGCCGAATAAGTGCACAATTGTGGAGGAGAAGATGCAGAGTTTGAATGGATTGGAGGGCAAACATCCGAGGGTCCTAGCTGCGTTGCATTATTATGAATTTAAGGTATTCCTCAAAATCTTAATGCCTTACATTGAGAATTGGGTCAGGGAGTTCTATGAAGCATATAGAAAGCTTTTGCCTACTAGAAAGAAAAAGGTGAAACAAGAAACTAAGGATGTTGTTAGGGTCCGTGGTGTAGATGTGCCTTGTGATGAGTCGGTGATTAATGAGATATATAGATGTCGACCATTGAATTTTCACTACTTTTCCACAAGACTTAAGGACCCAATCCAAAATATAAGGGCTTGGTTAGCTCGGTTGCTTAGTGATGGAACTCCTCCGTGGCTTGCATCGGAGGTTCAAATTCAAAAAATGGATATCCATTTGGAAGATCGATTTTGGTTGAGCTTTATGTGTAGTAACTTGTTGCCATCACAAAATCAGTCTATCCTTGTCAGCCCTTGGGAGGTGTTTGTTGGCACGATCATTTCAAGGGAGAGGTTAAACATAGCTTCTATCATTTCTCCGAACATTACTTGTTGGGTACAATAGAAGTAAACCTCTCTAGCTTTCACATGCTTGATCATTGTGTTAAGTCGCCGTGTAACGGTTTCCTTCAATAAAAAGAAATATTTTGAGTACACTCTTATTTCCACCATTGATATTACCTAAATTGAGACCGTACAAGAAGTGAAGCAGAATAAAGCCAGGGGGATGTTTCCCTGATGGTTGAGGTGGGTTTTTTTGATAGTAGTGCCAGCCAGCACACTCCTGATACTACTACAGCTCCTACCCCTCCTGGGTCAGCTATATCCTATCTTTCCCCAGTCCTATCTTCAAGGACATCATCACAGCCACCTAGACCTAGTGCCCATGGTCCTCATCCCTCTGCCATTCTAGGCTTCCTGAACCCCATTGACTCGGGCTAATATTATTCGAATGGGGTAGTTAGCTTATAGTGGTGATACAAGGTTAACTAGATTAGAGAGAGATTCCTAAGATAATTGTTGTTGTGGTAAAATCCACCATGGATTTGGTACATAAGGAGATACGAGGTATTATTGAGACCATATAATATTTTGGTAGGAGGTTAGATGAGTTAAGTGCTCCACAGCAGCCTGCAGTGCCTGAAGTAGTGACTACTATGCAGAAGGATCTAGCTTCCCTTCAGAAGCATGTTGATAAGATTCGATTCCCAGACTTGACATATCTATGGAGGCTACTCCTGAGACACTAGGTTCATCTTCTTTATCAAATTGTGATAAAGACCCCGCAGCTGAGGAGGAGGTAGATGAGGATGACCGCACTTTTGATGATGAGATGGATGATATCGAGATTGAGGGATATTTTAAGGAGCAGGGTCAGGTTGGTATGTATATTAAGTCATAGATGGGTGAGCATACTAACAGGTAGGAGATGGAGGATGCTATATTTTCTACCACATTAGAGAGGTTGGCTCATGAGAAGACACAGATCTGGACCTCTAGTTCAGCTGCTTCTATGGAGATTGTGGAACCTGTACTAGATCTACCCTCATAGACACTTAGAGTTGAGCTAGGTATTGATGCCCAGATAGTGGCCACTTCAGTGAGCCAGTCGCTGCCACAAGCTTAGCCATTTTTAGGGGGACCCTTACTCTCTTTCTCCTATATTTCTTGATTCCTATTGCATTAAGGATAATGCATACTTTTTAGTTAGGGGTGGGGTTTTTATTTTTGGATCTGTAATATTTAGCTCTTGGTGCTTGGTTCTTTTGCTACAGTATTTAGGATTTTTGGATATTTATCTTTATTTTGGTATGTGAATTTGACATTTGGATATTTTTTATTTGGGTTGTAATATTTTTAGATTTGGTGTTTTGGATTTCATGGAGTGTGTGGTGTGTGGTTTGCAATTTCTTTTTATTTCCTTATTTTTCTATCTAGATTAGTAATTAGTAGTTTAATTGCAAATAAAAATTCATTTTGGCATGCGTACTTAAGAGAAAAGTGTGCTAGCAATAGAACACTTTGACTCAACTAGTACTTTTGGGGAGATGTTTCACATGCTCAACTCTTAAAAATGATGAATTGTTGTACATTGCTTCTATTTTTCAAAATGTGCCCCAATTTCAAAAAAATGGTTTAGGTTGACTAGTCAGGCGCTTATCATTTGTGAACACCTGCATCTTACTTTGACTACTTGAATACCTTCATTCATATGTGCTATGAATGTGGTACATCTATTGAGGAAGAGTGCTTTGAGTATGCGATTGAGTACCATGTGTAGGTGAGATATCGATTTGATCTTGTACATTGAGTCCACCTATAACTTGCCCGGTTGCTCTAATTCAAAAGCAAAGAGTGTGCAATATTAGAGAAATGATCTTAGGCCATTGATCAAGAGTAAATCACCAATTTGACCAAATTGAGCCACCCCATGGTGAGTTGAGTGACCAACCTTATCCCTAATTTGGAACCCATTTTCTTGAATAACCTCATTACAAGTCGAAATTCTTTTTCCTCACATCTCTCTCTTGAACCAAAACCTTCTCAAAGTGTCCAGGTGAGGTTAAAGACCAACTTAGGCCAAAATCCTAAGTTGGGGGTGGAGGAGACCTTGGGATTAGTGTGTAATTGGTAGCCTAAGAATATGGGGACCACTAAAATTACTCTTCTAATTATTCGTGTATCCCTTGTAAATACATAAAAAAAAATATGAGAAAAAGGTCAAAAACAATCAAAAGAAAAGTTGTAGTTATGCATAGTTATTTAAAATTTGAAAGGATAAGAAGAAGAAGAAGATAGCTCGAAAGTTTTGAAAAGAAAACTTGGTCCGTGAAGTGATGTAAGAAGCAAACCTTGGGAAAAAATATATTAAGTGAGGCCTCTCTAGATGATTTTATGAGGTAGAGTCACTATAACCTTAACCTTTCCTACCCTACCCATTGCCTGCACTACAAACCGAATTAAGACCTAGGTGATCTTCAAAGTAGCATGCTTGTATATGGCAAAATGGAGCTTATAGGCAATATTATGGCGTGTTACATGTGTTCTTAATCATTTTTTGGGAAAGTGAGTGATTCATGTTAGTCCCTTGATTTGATGCTTCTTTGTGTGAGGGCACTTGGTTGCTATTCTTAAGTACTCTTCAATCTTGGTTGAAGTCTATGACCATATGCTTGGCTTGGTAACATTTAGCAAACATTTTGATACATCCCAAATCCGCATCCACGCTTTAAGGCATATAATTCGAGGTCACCACATGGAGATCCAAGCCACGTTCCTCATAAGAGCACAAGAACATGCTTGGAGGACCCTTTTGGAGCCGATACTAGAGCAATACCATGTGTGATTGATGGCTTGGAGCTCGGAATGCATTGGAAGGACCCAAAAGGATACTGCCTTGGCTTGATGGTTCATGGGACGGACCACCAAGGCCTTGCCGGCTTTCTTGGCAGTCACTCAAGAGGAGACTTGACGGCTCAAGTGGCAGACCACCAAGCCAGTGACGGCTCTAGTGGCGGATAGTCACTCTTGGCCAGTCTACTAATGTGGCTATTTTCTTAAATTGTATCAATGGGTCACTTTTGGGCGTCATTGTAATAGACTATAAATAGTTAAACCCTAGGTCATTAGTTTTAGTTAGTTTTTGATATTGATTTAGGATAAAAACTCTTGAGAGAGTGTTTGAGAGCTTGGAATGGCTCTTGTTGCATCTTGTTTAGAAATGGTGATTGTTAGGGCATTTAGATTCCCTTGCGGCCAACGTAAGAAATTATGTGCTTGTTGATGTTAGATTTAGGGGTTTTTGAATTTGATATATTCAATAGTTCCTTTTTCTTTCCATCTTCTTTGTGTTTATCTATCTATTTTCTATATCTATCGATTGTTTTCTTATTTTAGTAGTTAGATACTCATCTTCGTATTTTGGCTTGTATTATTTGATAGCAGAGTTGAGCTTGAGTTTGTTCCCACGAATTCAATCATGGGTTTGTTATCTAGAAAAAAAAAAGGTGTCAAAAAAATGTTTTGAGTCTTTTTGAAATTTTGAGTTTTTTATTTTGAGTCTTGTTTGTGTTTCCGATATTAAAATCATTTCTCTTCTATCTAGTGAGTCCAAATCTGAAATTTGAGCTTAATCTGGGTTGATTTGAGTATTCCACCATTGTTGGAGCTTGAGTTTGAAGAAAATTTGAAATGGGTTCTCAAATCTGAATTTTATGGTTGAGTATTTGAGCTTAAAATTGTTTGGGTTGTGTTCGGGAGGTTGAAAGGAGCTTGGGTTTTGAATTTCATCGAATTTCGAGTTCGTTTGCTTAAGAGTAAATTTTTGAATGTTCATGTGTTCTTCATAATGTTCATGTCTTGTTAAAGAAGAACACTCAAGAAGGAGGGTTTGATCGAAAAAAGGTGAAAGAAAAAGGGTTTGTACTTGTTTATACCAAGGAAAATTCCAAAAGAGCATAGGACAAAAATAGAGTACAAAGAGGGACCCCAAGATTTTCTAGGCTACCAAGCACTGAAGGTTCACTTGGTGAACCGCCAAGCTCTTAACTTATCATCCCATGAGCCATCAACACCATCAAGATAAAGGCAACCTGCTGGTCTAGCTTGACGGATAGCTTGACGACCCTCTACCTCCTTGACGATTCTCCACATCAACCATCACAAAGAGAAAACACTTTGGTTTACATTCTGGATGTAAGTGACGGTCCAAGTGACTAATACCCAAGTCCTTGATGGACCACCAACCTATTAGTTACAAAGAAAGGACTTAAACAACTTTCTAGTAGTTACTGACGGTCACCTTGATTATCAGTCAAGCCTCCGAAGACCAGTCAAGTTGAACAAATTTCAGTAAGCTCATTTTAGATTCTTAGTTTCATTTCTTTGAATTTTTCAAACAAGAATATATTCCGGCCACAAGTAGCAATCGACACCTTACGTACTACCGAAGTATAAACAACTTTCAACATTAGCCGATCCAATTGTGAGGCAATCAAAGGTGTGTAAACCCGAGCAATTGTGAGCTTTTATTTTGCTAATAATAAGGTTGTTTATTGTCTTTGTTGAGTGTTTTAATTGCTAGGTACAATGGCTTCGGAGAAAGAAACTCAAACTCCCATGAGAAGTGATACATTGAAGTCTACATAGGAAAAGATTGAGTTTATAAATCATACATTGGGAGAGATAGAAGGATGTTTAACCTCCATGAAGAGTACCATGTAAAGCATGGATGATAGAATGACAAACATTGAGGAATCCTTTGACTCCTTTAATTCTAATTCCCAAACCAATTCCCAAGTCTTACCAAATAAGAAGGTGCAAAATGCTACCAACCTTCGACATAATTTGGTGATCTCGGAAGGGGATACTGAGCAATTGGAATTAGAGTGGAGCTTATCTCATTCAATAAGGCAAGTAGTGTAGGAATCTTTGAAAGAGGAATGTGACCAAAGTGAAAACCTATTTCATACAAGGTTTGAGATAATAGGAAATATATGTTCCTTTGCCATTAATGGGGAGAGAAATATTAATGCCATGTCTTGTAAACTTGTTGATCTAATGAAATTTCTTACACAAAGGCACCCAAATCCTTAAAAGCTTCAATGGTACGATGAGAATGGGTCAATACAGGTAACCAATCATCAACTTTAGAGTGGGCAAGTATCAAGATGAAGTGTGATGTGATGTAATGCCCTTGAGATCATGTCATATATTGCTTGGTAAGCCATGTAAATATGATAGGTCGGTTCAATATCGAGAGAATTCCAATAAATATGTACTTGTATTTGGAGGACAAAAGCATATTCTTGAACCCTTAACATCCAAGCACGTGAGTAAAGACTATGAGATTATAAAAGGTTTTTGAGAAGTATTAAAGAAGTAAGAAGTTGAGAAGAGGGAAAGGGAATCATCCCTTGTGCAAGGAAATAAAAACTTGGCTCAAAGGAGAGAGTTGACTAAATGAAATGAGCCAAGGAATTGTTTGGAAAAAGTTGACAAGGAACACTTGATTGTGAGACTTGTCAACACCAATTCCTTGTTATCCACTAACTAAGATACTAGCATTTTACCTAGTATCCCCCCTTCTCTTATGCAGATTCAAGAACAAATACTTCCAAAGAAGTATCCAAGGAGAGTTCCTTACAAATACATGCTTGAAGGCCTAACGAAGTTCTTATCTAAGAATTCTAACTTCGGAAAGAGTGATGGGGAGTTGACTCAAGGGAATGGAATTGAAAAACTCCCATGTGATGAGAACTTCTCATAGATCAAATGAGCTCCCATGATGAACACCAAGGTGAAAACCATACTTCTTATGTGCTACAAGGTAACAATGCTAACTCTTGAACTTCTTTAAGCTTGAAAAGTCATGATGTGGCTAGAATCCAAGTAAGTCTAAATGGTGGCTTGTCTGATATTGAGCCTAATGAGTCTTCCCTTTGTGATACTCTTGCCAACACTATGTTGCATGATGATCAAATTTTTGTTGTTAGTTTGCAAATACTAGTTGATCCTATAGATGATCGAATTGAATCTTCTAGTAAGATCGATTTGTGTCCACCTAGTGCTAGTACTTATAGCTTGAATGTTGTCCTATTGCCATGTGATAAGAGTATTCACACACTAGTTGATCCTTGTAAAAATCAAGGTAAGTCTATATTGACATGTGAATTGCTTATAACTAGTGAAGGTTTATGCACTGATCAACTTGCTTGTGAATCTAATCCACTACTTGAGCATATTTTTTGGATGCTTTGATAGATTTGATCATGTGAATAGAAATGATTCTTTGAGCATATCATGTGATGATGACCCTATTATTAGCTTTGCTTATAGATATCATGTGAATAAAAATAATGTGATAGATGACATGTATCTTTTTTAGAGTGAACTTGCACATGTTTTAAAACTTCACCTTTGGTTAGTGATCCTCTCTCAAAGAAAGATGTCTTGAATGATAATCGTGAGATCACACCTAGTGCGGTACCTAGTGATGTACATTTTGTTATGCTTGAAATGAAGGGTGGTATGCTTAAGATTCACATGTTATCCTATTTCTTGAAATTCATTAAGAATATAAGATTGAGTGAAGATTGTGCTAACTATCCAATTGTTGATAGTGATCTCTCACTTTTGAAAAAGAATGATCTATTGGGTGAAAATAGCTTTGATTTACTTGAATATTTGAGAAACCCAACTAGTGATTGTTCCTATGAAAATTATTTTGGTTATGATCCTTTGTATGTGTAACACCCCATACCTTCCTAACCCTACTTGACGATGTTGAGCAATGCTTACTTAGGTGTCGAGAGCCATACATACGTCTTTTGTAATGCTATTGATGAGATAATTGAATTTGGCCCTCGTACATGTGATTAAATCTTCATAGGAGGTGTTTTATGATTTTTGTGGAACATTTGTGGGGTTCAAAACGAGGCTAAGAGGACCCCTAAACAAAGTATATTAAGGTTAAGAAGTAAGTTAAAGAATAGGACTTGAAGTATCTAACCAAACCCGCGAAGAGAAGTCGAAAAATGGAATTTCCGAAAAATCTAAGTATGGGGCGCATTTGGGAACGTTCCACGCTGCTCTGGGCTAAAATTTTTAGCCCAGAGGCAGCAAGTTGGCGCGCCCAGGGGCGTGCCACGCTGGTTTTTCCACTTTTTCGAAAGTTGGAAATTTCTAAGTCCCAAGGGTATTCGGGGTCGTACCGAGCCGATTTTTGCCCTGTTTCTTCTAAAACCATGAGCATATACATGAAATGAATGAAATATTATATTGGTATGATAAAATTACTCGAGAACGAATTTGGAGTAAAAATGACAGTTTTGCCCTTAAGGTCAAAATAAGCCAAACGTGGCTAGAATCACTTGTTTTTGGGATTGAGGCTACGGATATGAATAGAATAAGTGGGAATATTATTTTAATACGTATAATACGACTTAAACATGAGAAATTATTGATTTCATTGGGTTAAGTGAATTGGACTCAAAAAGAGGCCCAAAATGAGAAGAAAACATGGGTCAAGAATGGGTCAAATGACCCATTCTTCCATTGACTAAAGCCACACTTAGCATTAAATGCAAAAGTGGATAAGGATTACCCCCAAGGATTATATAAAGGGGCCAAAATCAGATTTTTATCACATAAAAATCTCATGCCAATCTAGAAATTTCCCAAAACTTTTCTTTCAACTTCAAACCCTAAGAGCTCAAAGCCAAATTTTGGAGCAAGATCATCCTCTTCCAAGCTTGGGTAAGTAATTGTTCTTGTACTTTAACATATTATAAGCATGAGAGATTATGTATATCATGTTGGTTATGGTTGGAAGTATTGGACATGGCACTTTTGGTTTTGTGGAAAAGATGTGTTATCCATGGGATCGTAGCTTGAATTATGACTTGTGCCTTTGATGTAAGAGTATGGTATGGATAAAATATGAACATGTATGGTGTAATTTTGTTATGAAACTTGTTATTTTCCTATAAGTGAATATTGTGGGATTTTGGCCGATATGTGCTATGAGGTGTATTATGGTAAGTTGATGGGTTATTTGTGATGTGGTGTGGATAAGAAAGGGTAAAGGAGAAGTGTTGTGGTGAAATTGATTATCATTTATTGGTCAATGTTGTGAATATTGTTGGATTTTTGGTAAGATAATTTCATAAATGGTATTGTCAAAGGAAAATGACATGGTAAAGCCAAAAATGTGACTTGTTGTTATTGTAATGCATTTGTAAGGTAGTTGGTGGTTAATGTTGGTTCCATTATGTTCTTGTGATGTAGAGTGAAACGTAAAGAAGGAGCGGAATTATTGCGCTCACATATTTGATTGTGTACTTACATTGGGAAGATAAGGTATGTAAGGTTACTCTGTCCGTATTTTCCTTGTTGCAAATAGTATTCACATTGACATTAAGCTTGTTCCATCCCGAAATGTGCTAAGGTATCTCATATCCGGTTATCCATAGTCATGGTCATATATTTCCTACTCATAGATCAATTGTGAACCACATGTCTCATATTCATGGTTAATGTTCCAAAAGCTCAAATCAGGTTATGTTCCAATAGAGATTATACTCATGACTCTTGTTCATGGATTATTGTCCAAGGGTTCCAATAGTGTTATGTTTCCCCGAAGGCTATGTTTCCAATAATGTTTAGTGCATGTTTCTCATTCGTTGATTATTGGTCTAAAGCTTCAAATAAAGTTGTGACTATCATTGTATCGATCTCTCATAAGCAAAAGTATCAATCTCACATAAGTAAAGGTATCAATCCCAAAGGTAAAGAAATGAAGTAAGAAAAAGTAATGCATATTAATTATGTTCATTTATCCATGGGGTGCAAACACCTGCATGATGGTGATATTCTATCCATGGGGTACAAATACCCGCATGATGATGTTACTTTATCCATGGGGTGCGAAGGACACCCGCATGACGTTATGATCTTATCCATGGGGTGAAAAGAATACATGCATGATGATGACATGTTATCCATGGGGTGAAAAGAACACTTGCATGATGAAGGCCCAGACAACATATGTAAAGTAAAGTAAAGGCAAGAGAAAGAATGAATGTAATATACATGGTTTCCAAAGTACAGAATAGTGACTTATCTACATTGTGATTTATCTATATTGGTTATGCATTTGAATTTGAGTTCTTGACATGTTTTCATATCTTATCAGTTTCATATGGCCTTACATACTCAGTACATTCTTCGTACTGACCCCTCTTGGGGAATTTACTTTAATTGCTGCAGGCGCAGGTGCTAGTAGACCTCCGCAGTAGATTATCGGGTATTTGCAACTCTTTGGTGAGCTCCAGTTGCTTCGGGGCTTCACACGTTACATGTGTACACTAGGTTTTGGTATTATGTAAATATTGTATAGACATGGTCATGTATCTGTAGAGGCTTTGTAGACAGTTGTGGGAAGACAAATGTAAGAAGTGTATGTCCATGATGACTTGATAGCCCTGTCGGCCAAGTTTCACATATGTATATATTTATCACATGTTCCAGGATTTCCGTTATGAGTATGATAAGCTCTTACGTGGTAATGGTATTTCTTAAGACATGCATATAAACGAACATAAGCAAAGATTGGTTCTCTCGAGTCATATCGGCTTTGGGTGCCAATCACGCCTCGTTGGAAGTCGGGGCGTGACAGTATGATACCACATGCTTATTTGATGAGTATGAGGATGAATTGCTTGATTCTTGTGGTGATTTGAGTCATGATCTCCTTGATGTTGGTGGTGGTTTGTGTCTACTTGAGGATTCTTCCCTTGAAAAAGAAGGTGTTATTTATTTAGAAATTGCTTCTTCTTGTTTGTGTGCTTACTTTGTTGAGGATACTCATGGTGATGATCTTGAATCTATTAGTGAGTAAATGCATGAGGACACCATAGTTGAAGTTAACTTGCAAAACACCTTTCTTTACCCTCTCTTTGTTTATGATATTGCCAATGGTAGTATAGAGGGTATGTTTATTTGTGAGGTTGGCACCTTTGGGGAAAATGTGTATTGCCTTGGCCCATGTTCTTAGATACTTCTCCCATTTGACCCCGGTGATCTCTTTGAATATGGTGATTGTTATACACCCAACTTGGTGCTTGGTCAAGACGACAAGCGAATTTTGAATGAGGTTGTTGGTATCCTTCCCTATAATGGAAAGTCTTTCTCGAGGATTTACAATCCACTTGATAGCCTCAAGTTGTTCATGAGATACATGTCCAACAAAGATGAGTGTTCTTTAAAGAAGGGGAATAATGGAATGGCCCAAGAGAATTCACCATTTTATGTTTCCATTCTTGACCAAGGCTTTATTGCATGTAGGTCAAAGAGTGAGTCTTCTCTTGAAAGCACTTTAGGTGAATTCCACTTATGTGATACCTTTCTTTATTACTTGTTTTCCATTGATTACCCTTTTCTTAAAGGTGGTATCATTCTTGAGGACCCTAGGGCAAATGTGTCATTGCCTCTTTTGGGTGTTGCATATATATTTGCATCCTTATTTGAAACATTTGTGCTTAAATTGTATAGACTACAACTTGTGGATGTTATGTTGATTACTCGTTTGTGGAAGAGTCCATGGTTGTTAAAGACTTCTTGTCACCTTCATAGGATTGGACAATTTGAAGTGTCAAGTGGAGCTCTTGGGAGCATGCCTAACATTAATAGAGGGAACCAAGCTTCTTGGGGAAACCTCTTGCCTTGGATTGGCTTGTTGTATAATAGGTTCTCCATCTTTCTTAGTAGCATGACTCCATTGATGAACTCTTTTCCCTTGGGAAGTTGTTTTAAAAGGAGAGGTTCTATGTGCTTGAAATGTCTCTTTCTCTCTTTGTGTGTTCCTACTCATAAGCACACTTTAGATGAGAATAAGGTCCTTAGAACCTTTCTTTACTACCTTTCATATGATGCTATTCATAACCATTTTTAATCAACATCTTATATGGGCATGAATTGCTTAGAAATAAAGAGTATTATATGCCTAAACGCTTTGATTCCATCCTTGAGTGCATTGTTTGCTATATCTCTTAAGCCTAATGGAATTCTTATAGATAGTAAAACCTTGGATGAAACTTTTATGCTTTATTTCTTTCTATACTATACCTCTTTTCTTATGATGATGTCCATGCTAGTTGTGAAATTGTTTTGATTGGAGATAGGATTTCTTTTGGTTGGTCCACTTGTTGAGTAATAATGCAATATGGGTCTTTCACTTTTTTGACCCCAAAAAACTCTTGTAGATTTTTGAACCATTGGTGGCACCACCTTTGGTGTGGTCTCTTGAAGAGATAATGAAACAATTGTGTCTTATGGCTCCTAAAATAAAGTTGGTCTTACCTTTTGGGTTTGTTGATGCCATTATGACCTTTGTGGTTTTCTTATCTCTTGTTTTCTCTCATAGTTGGCTCTCTTGTATCCTTTTTAATAAGTTCTTCATGTTAAACACAAAGGACCCTTGGCTATATGTTAAGTGTGTGCAACCTTGGAATGATGATAAGATTGTTTTGGCTAATACTAACCATCATTCCATAAGGATATTGTGGTTGTTTTTTTTCCCTATGGTTTTGCAAGGTTTGGATTCGAGGTCAAATCTTTTTCAAGAAGGGGAGGATGATACATCCCTAATCGGTGTCCATGCTTTGAGGCATATAATTCGAGGTCACCACATAGAGATCCAAGCCATGATCCTCATAAAATCACAAGAACATACTTGGAGGACCCTTTTGGAACCTACACTAGAGCAATAGCATGTGTGGTTGATAGCTTGGAGCTTGGAACACATTTGGAAGGACCCAAAAAGATACTGCCTTGGCTTGAAGGTTCATGGGACGGACCACCAAGGACTTGACGACTCACTTGGCAGTCAGTCAAGAGGAGACGAATCCCAAGTGAGCTAGTGCCTCAACTTGAAGGCTCAAGTGGAGGACCACCAAGCCAGTGATGGCTCTAATGGCGGATCGTCACTCTTGGCCAGTCCACTAATGTGGCTATTTTCTTAAATTGTATCAATGGGTCACTTCTGGGCCTCATTGTGATAGACTATAAATAGTTAAACCCTAGGTCATTAGTCTTAGTTTTTGATATTCATTGAGAATGAAAACTCTTGAGAGAGTGTTTGAGATCTTGGAATGGCTCTTGTTGCATCATGTTTAGAAACGGTGATTGTGAGGGTGTTTTGATTCCCTTGCGACCAATGTAAGAGATTAGGTGCTTGTTGATGTTAGATTTAGGGGTTTTTGAATTTCATATATTTAATAGTTCCTTTTTCTTTCCATCTTCTTTGTGTCAATCTATGTATGTTTTATATCTATCGACTGTTTCCTTGTTTTCGTAGTCAAATACTTGTCTTCGTATTTTGGCTCGTATCATATTTGATGCTTGTTGTTCACAAAATGACTACATGATAGGCGAAACTTAGGCCCTTGTTTTCAAACTTATGAGGGCAAAGTGTTTTCATAAAAGAAATGTGTGTCTAAGCTCCCAAGTAGTACTATTTGTAGTCATTGTTGATTTTATTATGTAAGCATTAATTTACTCTAGGATGAGCAAAGATATAAGTTGGGGGTGTTAATGAGTCGGCAATTTGCGACTCAGTTAGCACAAAAGCAATAATATATCAAGTCCTCAATGCCATTTAAAGTGTTTTTAATGTTGTTTTGGTTTAATTTCAAGGTTAAGGTCAAGAAGTGGTTGGAATAGTAAGAGGAAAAAAAAAGAAGAAAAAATATGGAATATTGGAGCTAAAAATGCACAAAAGTAGCACAAAGGACAATCGGTGCATCGCCAATATGTCTTGCGCATCACCAAAGGAGGCCATCCATCTCCAAACTAGACAGTTCAGGCCAGGTTGAAAAGTAGACAAAACAACGATGGACTGTATTTTGGTCACATCGCCGACCTGATCGGCGAAGCAGATGTTCATCGCCAAAAGTGACAAAAGCCAACCCCTGAAGATCTAAATTAAAGCCCAATCGGCGAGTCATGGGAAATTTGGTGCATCACCGATCCTATCAGCTACAAAAGTATGCTCAGCCGAATTATATGCGGTGGCATTTCTATAATTCTGAGGCCCAATTTTGCTGAAGCTATTTAAGCCTTTTTGGCCATTTAAAACCCTATCTTTTGTCAATTTTCTGAATCTTAAGTTTGTAATCAAAACCTAGTTGTGGGATTAACTACTTTGTGGTTGGAATTTTGATTTTCTTATTGTGAATTATTTGAATTCTATGGCGAATATGGGAGAAGAATTTGGTATATTTCCAATTTATTATCCTATGAGTAGCTAATTTTCTAAACTTGGGATTATACATTATTGAGTATTGATTGTTATGTGTGTGGTGATTATTTACCTTTGTATCTGATTGTATGATATGATTTTAGCTAAATCTCTACAATTAATTAATAGGTTAGGATTGCAAACTTAGCCTATGTTTTGATCTCTTGTCTTGCTTGAAAGAGAAGACAATAGTGATGAGATTTAGTTGACAAAAAACTTGAGTTACACACATTTAAGAGGTGATGCTATAAATAGACTACTCATCTTGAGGTTTTAGGTTGTTTGGTAGTGCAAACACTTGGGTGTTTTAAAGAAACCCATGTGAATTTTGGTGGAGGATTAAGAAATTACCACCAATACCTAAGATCAAGCCTATTCATATCTAGCGATCAAATCCTAGGTGCATTTTCACTCACCCACGCATGTAATTACTCTCAAGAAGGCATAACCCCAAGTGCTTTAACCCATTAATTACAATCTTATAGCGTTCAATCTGACAAACCAACATTGGAATTGTTAACTCGATACGAAACTGTTTAAAACAAAAAACCCCATTTTGACTATATAGTTTGATTCTCAGTATTGTGTGCCAACTTATAGTTGCTTGTGACACTTGAGAATGAAGCTATTGCTTTCATTCCCTGTGGATTCGACCATGACTCCTAAGTTGGATAAAAGTATTGCTAACGACCGCGTACATTCAATTCCTAGAGTGTATTTGAGCCTTATCACACAGAATTCTTGAACCAATGCCGAATTATACTTTGGGAGTGGCTTGGTGAAGTGCACCCAATCATGGTACTGAATCTTTTCCCAAATGAGAGAAAACTAGTCGATCAACCCATCAAAGAGACAAAACTTCTCTTCCAAAATATTTCTACACCCAGTCCCTTTGAATCCGTTCATTAATCTAGGAACCAACAACGGTTTGGGATCTGCAGTTGCCTTAGACCTTAGCTCTTCACACCTCTATTTTGCATGTGGAAGTTCAAGATTGGGGTTAGGAGAGTGAACCGTAGTGAGCACCCTTTCTAAATTTGATTTAGAGGGTGGCTAGTCAATGGGTGAACCTGACTCCTCTCAATTGGATTCATGCACTTGAGAGGGGTTTTCCTTTTCTTCTCCGCGGGATTATTGTAACCGTCTTGTTGTTCAGTGTCACAACAAGAAGCCCAAGAAGGATTACTTCTTTTAAATATAGAAACACCCTTAGCTATAATAGTTTTCTCGGATCCATATCTGTCAGGAGTCCCTTCTTTGTGAATGCGGGGACCCCATCACACATGCAAGCCTCCTCAAATTTGACCCATAGCGAATGCGATGGGGGACCCTTTATAAAGGAGAAGAAGAACCTGGACTGGGTCCGGCAGACCCTTTTTCCTGAATGCAAAGAATCCTTCCCAAATTCGAAGCACCCTTTGCGAATGCAAAGGTCAAGAAACTTCACCCTTTGCCATCATGACCAACCTATCGCGAACGAGATAGGTAATTGGACCCTGGACAGACAATTGAAAAACCAACAAAAACTAAGGAAAAAAACAACTAAGTATGGACCCTAAGGATTTAGAATCCCGTGAATGCAAACAGGATATGCCACCCAATTAGAAATGGCATTTCAAACTCAATAGGATCGAAAAAAAAATGACCAACGGAGGTCGTCTCAACCAAATATTGACCGAAGTCAACACTTTACCAACATTCCAAAAAAAATTCATCCAAGTACCTGAAATGGTTCTAAAAGCCTCAGGGCCCAAACCAAAGGTTCCGCTAGCCTAAAAACTATCTTCTAGAGTTAACAAGACTAACAAAATTCCCATCCGAGCCTATTTTCCAAGAATGTTGACGCAAGTCAACCCCTTCCAACTCAAAAGCTTCAAACCAGAAAAACTCAACAAAGACCCAACCGAGTTCCTCGAGAACCAAACTGCACATCCCCGCATACCACAAACACTCTTTAGAACTATGAAAAAGTTGAAACGATAAAAATGCACAAAAATTATGGAACTGGCCAGGAGGGTCATTACAGACTAAGATCTTCACTTAGAAGTAAGTATCGGGGAATTCGTTGGAAAGCAACTAAGTTCTTCACTCAAAATAAAGTTTGATTGACCGCAAAAAACACTTTTGTACAAATTCAATCTATAATCAAGAAAATAAAGTATTCCTTAGAAAACTTTGTCTTGCACTCTACTTCTTGTTAAACATAACGCTAGAATTTGAATGTTTGAAACCAATTGGGAACAAAAAGTTACACATAATGAAAATTTTCTATGCAAAGATTGAGAACCAAGAGTTATATATGACGAAAAAGTTTCAAATCATGAAATAAACACGAGTTTCAAAGCTTGAATTAAGAATGAAAATTTCCAAGCACTTGTGCCTAAAAAGTGAACAAGAGACTTACTCTTCACAAACACCAAAATAAAAGGCCTCCTTTTCGGCAAAAAAAAAAAAAATTAGTCTGGATGCATATATTTACCCCGCCAAAAAAAAATTAGATATATCAATTCCTGATTTTAAGTATAGTAAAATACCGAATGATCTTTCTCCAACCGTAAAGAGAAATTAAATGTATCAATTCCTGAATTTTATTTTAAGTAAATTGACTTATTTTCGGATCAATTATCTCCTGGTTATAACAATTCAATCTATAAATTAAGAAGGCCAGTAGACACTTAATCCAAAATAAAGTTGACTTACAATCAAAATATGGTCAAAAACAACGGATCAAAAAAGTGCACGACAAAAAATCAGACCGAAACTTCTCTATAAGAGTCAAACTTATAGTCGACTGCTCGAAATTCGAAGCATAAAGCTTTAAATTGATCAAATATTCCAAACATTCTTATAAAGCAAAAATAAATCAAAATAAGAAAATAATTGTATAATAACAAAAGGTCACTAAGTATATTGATAAATCTAAAACCTAAGTATCAATATAAAATTTAAGCCTAAGTCGGACCCACCAGGAATGGAAAGAGGTAAATAGCTCTAATTTACTCCCTCTGAATATGAAATGACTGAGATTCTGGTACCGTAAACTTTGAAAGTATCTCTTCAACTATTGGATCTTCAAAAAAACTTCCTTATTATCCAACCTTAAATGTGCAAAAAATTGAAAGAAATTTTCTGGAGTATCCAAAGTACGAAAGCATATCCAAAGTAAAAAAGTTAAAAGAGAAGCATAAGAAGGAATGCTAAACAAGCTTATCTCTTCATTAATATTCAATAAAATGTACATTGAGGACTTGAGATACATTATATGTACAAAAAGGAAAATACATTCAAAAGCTTCAAAAAAAAGGTATACTCAATAATCCTAAAAGGGACTACAACCAAAGAGCTTCGAAAAAAATTATATTCTACAAAAAGAGTTGTAGATTAAAGAAATGAAATAAGACCACTTATGCCTCGAGAAGGTAAGTCTTTCGGGCATAAGGAACACTGTGGCACATATAAAGCCCATAGATTTGCAGAACTGGGAGGAGGTTCGGCTACATTCCTGCTTTGAACTTAACTTCAGCTCTATCGAGGTTGAAGAGGTGAAGATCACAATAAGAAATGAACCTCACTTTCAAAACCGTCGAGGAGGGATGGATAGCTAGATATCATCACCAATCCCATCCTCAGCTTTAAACCCAACTTCTTCCTCGCCCTCAACAACATCTTTAGTGATCTCTGAAAAAAGCAAAGGCAGAGACGAGGATGACACAAAAGTTGGGGAAGAAGAAAAAATGAGCCTAAGCATGAACATAGACTATAAAAAAGGCAGAAGCAGAAGATCATAGCTCTTTTCTTTATTCTGATATAATAATGAAATAAAGATCTTAAAAGTAAGTGTGAGGAAATGACACTAAACTAATGAGGGTATTAATAGGTAATGGAGTTTCAAATGTGGAGATATACAGAGCTTTGGAAAAAGAAGAAATACCTCAAAAAGGGGCAAGAAAGATGAAAAGAAAAGATTTATTAGAATTCTTGGACAATCGAAAGATGCTTAAAAAGGAAATGAAAAGAGAAGAAGGAAGTTAAAGATTTTGACAGAATCACAGCACTTCAAAAAAATGAACTTCCTCTAGAAAACTAAATCGTGCAAAGCCACGTGTAAACAACATGAACAATTGACTTGTGTTAAAAGCATTAAATGTGACAAGAGACTTCATTCCCTTCTAAAGGAAGATACAATTTGGAGTAGAATAAGGATCTAAAATTTATTAAGTGAATAAGGCACATCATTTACATTCACCGGACAAAGTAGGAGTTTGATCCTGAAGAACGTATGGACTATTTGAATAAAATAAAAATAAGCATGACACGTTGTTGTATTAAACCATGACACATAGACTAAAGAAAGGTCAACATGATTACATCAGAATCCAATGGTACAATTTACTACATATGGGGGAGGACGGACCAAGCTCAAGCTTCTGGAGATAAAATCGTCAACAGAGCAACTAGCTGTTATAAAATCGTCCCCAAACACCATGGGGGCATTACTCTTCTACTCTTAAATTTCATTTAATTGATCATTTAACAGAGTTAAGAGGGTATTGTCACGACCCAATTTCTGAGTCATGATGGCACCTACTCAACCCGCCAATATATATGCCAAACCGTAGCACAAAACGACAAGTAATGGGCTAATTGGCAGAAGGTAACATAAATACCAGAAATCAAGTTTATAATAAGATTGTAAGCAAGAGAAAACAATGTAATAGCAAAGTATTTCAAGCGAGAGAGAGAGAAAACAAACGAATATCCCATGACCTAGTAAGGTCGATACAAGAGCCACTAAATACAAAAGAGAGTACCGAATAGTATCAATATATAAAAAGTCTCAAGAACTAAAGACTGTCAGAAAGTAAAGGAGGGAGAGAGAATCAGCTCCAACTCTGAAAGCTCACTCTATCTCCGGGTCCTGAGAGCAAGCTGGATAGAGCACCAGCGACGGCAGCTAGTACTCGGATTTGCATCATAAAAGATGCAGAAGTACAGTATGAGTACCAAAGCAAAGGGTACTCAGTAGACATCATTGGCCGACTAAGCTAAATCAAATAAAAGCACAATAAAATGCAAGAATGTAAACTAAAGTCAGGGATAAAGAGGCACACCTGAATAACACTCCAGCTGACAGATAAAAAATGATGAGGTAAATAATATTGAAAGTAAGACAACTAACTACAGCCTAACTTGACCCCCATAGGCCCAGTAGGCACAAACAAGAGAAAAACAACCCAAATGAGCCCTCATAACCCCGATGGATGTAATCTGAAAAAGAACCAACAACAAAAAAAGAATATAACATAATCGACCAACGAAGTCATATCCAAGAACCCCGTATTACCAGAAAATACAAAATGCAAACCAGATTCCTAATATCATAAGTGAACCATAAAGTGACGGACTCGAACCGGATTCTTAACATCATAACCATATCATAGATGCCGGACTCGAATCGATAATATAGTATCATAAGTGAATAGTAAATACCAGACTCAAACCGGTCTTTAAAGTAAATACACGATATCAAATCTAACCATGAACTAGAAGAATGTCCAAATCAACCTAAGGCTCAAGAATATAAGTAAGGTTTACGAAAGGAGTTCTCCTAGGTCTACAAGGAGCTAATTAGGATATTTGACCTAATAGAGACTAACCCCGAAAGTCCATACTAAGGAAATTTCTACCCAAAACTAGACTAAGGCTTCAAGGTTCCTTTACAAGGTGTTAATTTTGTCTAAATAAACCCTACGACAACAATTTAATTCGAGGAGATGATGAATGGGTCAATTAGCACCTAAAACGGCTCTCTAATCGACTAATTATTTCAAAATCCACTAAACATGAAGCTGCAAATTCCAACCCAACTCTAGCATAATACTATACTAATATCATAATAAAGCTCAATCTATGATGTAGGTAAGCCTAGCCTTCCTGAACGCCGATGAATGCCCAAGAAAGTCCACTAAATCAGAGTTTTTCCCTTTCGAGAAGCCTCCTCACGATGCCACACTATCAAAATAATTATCTACATACTAAGATGAGAATAACAATACCCATATTGCATATAAATGCTCCGGGTTCAAAATTGAGCTAAAAGTCTCATGTAGGGCCACCTTACGGAATCATAACTTTGAAACCGTCAAAACGTTCCTCTAAGATCAAGATCATTTACCTTTATAAATAAGTGAAATCCAAGCACAAACAAACTTTAAATCAACTCACAAAGTAAACTAGATATTTAAGATTAAAACGGAGAATTAATTAGGAATTCAATGGAGACTTACGGAAATAGCGAAGAGGAAGTGCCACACTATCTTATCCAACTCACCACGAATACCCAATGATCAATTAGCACTATTCACACTCTAACTAGGGTTTAATGGAACTTGGGACCTTTATAAAATGAAGAGAAAATTGGGTTTGGCAGCATTAAATACTGTCAGGGGTCCTTTCATCGCGATCGCGGGACTCAGCCTGGCTTACCTTTCGCGAATGCGACCAAGGTCATCGCGATCGCGATAGCCAACCTTCGAGAACGTGGCAAAGGACTTGCGAACGCGAAGGCCATTTATGGCCTGCACTAGCTGAACTTGGCTTTTGCTAAGTTTTCAATCGGACCCTCGAGATTCGTTAGGAATCCCAAAAATGAAAACAAACTATGCTACCCTACCAAATTAGACATTTCGAACTCAACGTCGCCATCAAAATTTCCATCCGAGGTTGTTTCAATGAAATGCGGGTCCTTCCACACCCAATGGCCATTTTAACCAACTCCCACCCAATAGCCTAAAATGAGTCCGGAAGCCTCGGGACCCGAACTAAAAGTCCCCCTAGCCTAAAATTGACATTTCAGATCTTACAGAACCGTCAAAATTGGCATACAAGGTCGTTTACCTAAAGTTTAGGTCCGATACCCGATCCTCAACATCGAGAACTTCAAAATAAGAAATTAGCTCTAAAAATCAAATGAACTGCCCGATAACCGAACTGTCGACTCCAACAAGTCATAAGTGACTTGGAGCAGCTATAGGAAAACACTAATTATCGAAACAGTGCAGAAATACAAAGAATGTCCTGAAGGGTCATTACAACATCCACTACTAAAGGACTTTCATCCGCGAAAGTAAAGGACCAAGATGTACTTGAAGGCTCGAACATGTTGGGATACTAGGACTGCATATCACTCTCGTTCTCCCAGGTAGCCTCCTCAACTGGGCAGTGCCTCCACTAGACATTAACTACTGAAATCTCTTTAGAGCACAACTACCTGACATCCCTGGCTAATATGAGGACTTGCTCCTCCACGAAGCACATTCGAATCATCCAAGATATAATGCCATAACATAGAGACATGGAAAACAGGGTGAACAGTTATGAAGTCTGGGGACAAGGCCAACTCATAAGCTACCTCTCCAACCGCTCGGAGTATCTTAAATAGTCCAATTTGCCTGGGACTGAGCTTTCGCCTCTTCCCTAACATCACCACGCCCTTCATGGGCGATACCAGAAGGAAGACTCTGTCACCTACTCCAAACTTCAAGGCACGAAGTATACAATCGGCATAACTCTTCTGTCTACTCTGGGCTGCTCTCAACTTATCCTTAATCACCCGGACCCTATCCAGTGACTCACGAAGTAAGTCAATACCACGAGCCTTAACCTCGGAGGTCTCAAACCAACCAATCGGAGATCGACAATGCCTACCATATGAAGCCTCAAATGGTTCCATCCCAATACTAGAATGGATATCGCTCCCACTGACCTCCAAAGTCCAGCACACAGGCGCAGAGCATATCCTCCAGAACCTAAATAGTTCACTCCGACTAACCGTCAGTCTGGGGTGGAATGTGGTGCTAAGATCAACCTGAGTACCCAACTCCTCCTGAAATGTCCTCCAGAAGATAGAAATGAACACCGACCCTCTGTCTGAAATAATGAACACGGGTACTCCATGAAGGCGAACTATCTCACGAACATAGGTAAGGGTTAACCTCTTGACACTGAAGGAAATCTGAATCAGAATGAAATAAGCCAATTTGGTCAACCGATCTACTTTGACCTAAATGCTATCGGAACCACGAGAGGTACGGGGCAAACCGCTCGTGGAGTCCATAGTAATCCAATCCCACTTCCACTCAGGAATAGGTAATCTCTTAAACAATCCACCCAGTATCTGATGCTCGGCCTTTACCTACTGACAACATAGGCAATGAGCCACATAGTTCATAACATCTCTCTTCATGCCACTCTACCAGTAATGTTGCCTCAAATCTCTATACATCTTAGCGGTACCAGGGTTAATAGAATATCTAGAGCTATGAGCCTCCTGCAATATCAACTGAATTAAGTCCCCAACCCTCGAAACACAAATGCGGCCATTAAATCTCAGCATACTCTCAGAATTTAAGGTAGCCCGACTGGACTCACCTCTCAGAACCTGATCACAGATGTCACAAAGTCTCCTATCCTCAAACTGGCGACTCCGAATTTGCTCAAACAAGGTAGACCTAGTCTCAACACTAGCAAGGATCCTCTTAGAGTCTGAAATATCTAGTCTAACCATCAAGTTGGCTAAGGACTGATGTCCAAAGCCAACAACCACTCTGCAACTGAAAGAAAATCCAAGCTACCCATAATCACTGCCTATCAGCTCAAGGCGTCCGCTACCACATTCTCTTTGTCAGAATGGTATAGAATAGAGATATCACAGTCCTTCAGCAACTCAATCCACCTGCGCTGCCTCGAATTCAGCTCCCTCTGGGTCATAATGTACTGAAGACTATGGTGGTCAGTATAGATCTCACAGCGAACACCATACAAGTAATGACTCCAAATCTCAAGCACAAAAACTACCACCGCTAACTCCAAATCATGAGTGGGGTAGTTATGCTCATGAACATTCAACAGCCTCGACACATAAGCAATAACTCAGCCCTGCTGCATCAACATACCACCCAAACCAATACCAGAAGCATCATAATAAACTGTAAACTCCTCGCCTTTAATAGGAAGAGTCAAAATAGGGGAGAAAGTAAACAAGTCCTTGAGCTTCCGAAAGCTCTACTCACACTCAGCGGACCACTAGAAAGGAACCTCTTTCCTAGTCAATCTAGTCATAGGAGCACAAATAGAAGGAAAACCCTCAACAAACCGCCTATAGCAACCAGCCAAACCAATAAAACTACAAACTTTGGTCGGAGATGTAGGTCTGGACCAATCACGAATAGCCTCAATCTTTGCTGGGTTAACCATAATGCCATCCTTAGACACCATATGCCCTAGGAATGTAACATAATCGAGCCAAAACTCACACTTTGAGAATTTGGCAAAAAGCCTATGATCTCTCAAAGTCTAGAGAATAATCCTCAAATATTGTTCGTGCTCCTCCCTACTCCTCGAATACACAAGGATGTCATCAATGAAGACAACCACAAAGGAGTCCAAATAAGGCCTGAAAAAGTAATTCATCAAATCCATGAACGTTGTTAGAGCATTGGTCAACCCAAAAGACATCACCAGAAACTCATAATGGCCATAGCGAGTCCTGAAGGTTGTCTTAGGGATGTTTGCTGCCCGAATCCTCAACTGATGGTAACCGGATCTCAAGTCGATCTTAGAAAACACTGTCGCTCCCTGAAAATGGTCGAAAAAATCATTAATACGAAGCATAGGATACTTATTCTTCACTGTCGCTTTATTCAGCTGCCTGTAGTCAATACACATACGCGTAGAACCAACTTTTTTCTTCACCAAAAAGACAGGAGCACCCCAAGGCGATACACTTGGCCTAATGAAACCCTTCCCCAAAAGATCCTGAAGCTGAGAGTTTAGCTCCTTAAGCTATACAGAAGCCATACGATAAGGTATCATAGAAATAGGTCGGGTGCTCGACTCAAGATCAATAGCAAACTCAATATCGTGCTCAGGAGGATGGCCAAGTAGATCGATAGGGAAGATATCAGGAAAGTCTCAGACTATAGGAACAGAATCAAGCGAAGGACTCTCCGTGCTAACATCATAAATATAAGCAAGATAAGACTCGCAACCTCTCGATATCAGTCTCCTATCCCAAACATAAGAAATAATCCATGTCGGCGCGAGGCTAAAAGAACCCTGCCACCCAATCGGGGGAATGCCAGGCATGGCCAAGGTAACAGTCTTGGAAAAATAATCCAAAACTGCATGGTAAGGGGATAACCAGTCCATGCCCAGAATCACATCAAAATCCACCATATGTAACACAATGAGATCAGCCTGAGTATCAAACTCACAGACGGTCACAACACATGATCTATAAACCCGATCCACTACTAAAGAATCACCCATGAAAGTAGATACACGCAATGGCACAAATAGAAGTTCCCAAGATAACTCTAATCGTGGTGCACAATAAGCAGACACATAAGAATAAGTGGATCCCAGATCAAATAAAGTCGTAGCTGGCTGACAACATACTGAAATTATACCTATAATAACAGCATCTGAAGACTCTTTCTCCGATCTACCAAGTACAATATATAAATGACCTCGTCCGCCCCCGAATTAGGTACATGACCGACCTAACTGAGGACCCCCTCGAGAATGCTGGGGACCACCCCTACGACCCTGAGCACTACCTGTAGCTGGAGGCGGCACTGATCTGATCGACTGAACACTCTATACTGCAGGCACAACCATCCCGCGTCGGGGACACTCTCTGGAGTAATGACCAATAATGCCACAATCATAGCAAGCCCCGGGCACTCCACCCTATTCAGAAGATCCGGCTGATCTGAAATAGCCCCTATGACTAGAAGACCCAGAATTTGCACCCTCGAAGGCTGGCCACTTTTCTAGCCATTGTACTCATTATAACCGAATTGACCTCGACCAGTAACCTGAAGTACTGCCTGAATAGGTCTACTAGGCTGACCCTGGTTCGGATAAGACTGATGCGGGAGGTACTTACCCTGTGAACCTCTACCTCTGAACTGTGAGCCCTTCTAACTCCCAATGAAACTATCCTGCGGATGCGGCCTCTTATCGTTGCTCCTTTGGGCCTCGCTATGCATATCCTCCATAGTCTAGGCATGATCAGAAATATCAACAAAAGACCTACCAGCGAAAACTAAACTCTGAGTAGCCATATGAAGAGGAAGTCTCAGTCCCCTAAAAAAACACTGAATCCGCTCATACTTGGTAGGTAAGATCGCAGTAGCATGTCTGGCCAACTCGTGGAATCGTGCCTCATACTCAACAACTGACATAGAACCCTGTTGTAAGCCGATAAACTAGTCTGTCAAACGCTCACAAAGACTACGAGGCATATACTTCTTCAAGAAAGCCTCGAAGAACTGAGCCCATGTCATAGGGGGAGATCCATCTAGCCTGGAATCAAGATAACCTCTCCACCAATGTCTGGCTGCCAAGTCCAACTGAAAGGTTGTGTAGTCTAACCTACGTGCCTCAACCAGGCCCAAATTATGAAGCTTATCCTCGCATGCAGTCAAAAACTCCAATGCATCTTCGTCTGGAGCCCCAAAAAACCTAGGTGGAGTCAATCTCAGAAATATGCCCAGTATCTTCTGCTCCTCAACAGACATAGTGGGTTGGGCGGCTGCCTACTGAACAACTACCGGTGCTGGAGGGATCTCAACTCTACGAACCACAGCTATAGGCCATGCTCCTATATCTGTACCACTCTGATCCACAGACTGTGCACCATCAGACGGTGCACCACCAACTAATCCCAATAACTGGACCAAGGGATCCCTGAGCAATGAATAAGAAATAAATCCTAGTGGAGCCTGGACTACCCCCTGGACCACCAATGGCTGGGGTGGCAGAATCAATGGTTTGGGAGCAATAACAGGATCTGGTGAAGGCTACCTACCCTGACACCTAGCTGGGGCTGCAGATCTAGCCTGACCTCGACCTCTGGGTCGGCCACAGCCTTTAACGAGTGCCCTAGCTGTAGGCTAAAGGTTCTCATCATCGATCGTCGTAGCTCGTGTCCTAGCCATCTGCGAAATAGTGAAACAATGAGAACCTTTAAAAACTAACATAGATTCGATGCATGAGAATGAATAAAAAAAGTGAGATTTCTCCTAAAAATGTGATATAGCCTCCCAAAGATAAGATACGGACGTCATCATTCCAATCCGCAGAACTCTACTAGACACTTGCTCCTATACCAACTATACCAGTGGACCTAGGCGCTCTGATACTAATTTGTCACGACCCAATTTCTGAGTCATGATGGCACCTACTCAACCCGCCAGTAGGTAAGCTAAATCGTAGTCCGGAACGACAAGTAATGGGCTAATTAATGGAAGGTAACATAAATACCGAAAATCAAGCATACAATACGATTGTAAGCAAGAGAAAATAATGCAATAGCAAAGGATGTCAAGCGAAACAGAGAGAGAACATATGAATATCCCACGACCTAGTAGGGCCGGTACAAGAGCCACTAAATACAAAAGAGAGAACCGAACATTATCAATATAAAGAAAGTATCAGAAACTAAAGACTATCCAAAAGTAAAGGAGGGAGAGAGAATTATCTCCGACTCTGAAAGCTCACCCTATATCCTAGTCCTGAGAGCAGCTGGATAGAGCGTAAACGGCGGCAGCTAGTACTCGAATTTGCATCAAAAAAGATGCAGAAGTGCAGTATGAGTACCAGAGCAACGGTTACTCAGTAGACATCATCAGGGACTGAGCTAAATCAAATAAAAGCATAATAAAATGTGAGAATGTAAACTAAAGTCAGGGATAAAGGGGCAAACCTGAATAACGCTTCAGCTGACAGATAATAAATGACAAGGTAAATAATATTGAAAGTAAGACAAATAATATTGATAGTAAGACAATTAACTACAGCCTAACTGGACCCCCATAAGTCCAGTAGGCACATGCAAGAGAAAATCAACCCAAACGAGCCCCCATAAGCCCGATGGATGCAATCCAAAAAAGAACCTATGACAAAAAAAGAATATAACATAATCGACCACCAAAGCCATATCCAAGAACCCCGTATTACCAAAAAATACCAGACTCAAATCGGATCCCCAATATCATAAGTGAACCATAAAGTGCCGGACTCGAACTAGGTTCTTAACAACGTTACCATATCATAGATGCCGAACTCGAACCAGTCTTTAAAGTAAATACACAATATCAAATCTAACCATGGACTAGAAGGATGTCCAAATCAGCCTAAGACTCAAGAATATAAGTAAGGTTTATGAAAGGATTTCTACTAGGTCTGCAAGGAGCTAATTAGGATATTTGACCTAATAGAGACTAACCCCGAAAGTTCATACTAAGGAAATTTCTACCCAAAACTAGACTAAAGCTTCAAGGTTCCTTTACAAGGTGTTAATTATGTCTAAATAAACCCTACGACAATAATTTAATTTGAGGAGACGATGAATGGGTCAATTAGCACCTAAAATGGCTCTCTAATCGACTAATTATTCCAAAATCCACTAAACATGCGACCAAGTCGTAAATTCCAACCCAACTCTAGCATAATACTATATTAATATCATAATAAAGCTCAATCTATGAGGAAGGTAAGCCTAGCCTAACTGGACGCCGACGAATGCCCGAGAAAGTCCACTAAATCAGAGTTTTTCCCTTCTGAGAAGCCTCTTCACGATGCCATGCTATCAAAATAATGATCTACACATTAATACTATAATAACAATACCCATATTGGATATAAATGCTCCGGGTTCAAAATAGCTAAGAGTCTCATGTGGGGCCCGCTTACAAAATCATAACTTTAAAATCGTCAAAACATCCTTCTAAGCTCAAGAATCATTTACCCTTATAAATAAGTGAAATCCGAACATAAACGAACTTTAAATCAACTCACAAAGTAAACTAGGGATTTAAGTTTAAAACGGAGAATTAATTAGGAATTCAATGGAGACTTACAAAAATAGCTAAGAGGAAGTGACCACACTGTCGTCTCCAACTCACCACGAATACCCAATGATCAAATATCACTCTTCACACTCTCACTAGGGTTTAATGGAACTTAGGACCTTGAGAAAATTGGGTTTGGCAGCATTAAATATTGCCAGGGGTCCTTTCATCGCAATCACGGGCACCCCATCGTGATCGCGGACACACCATCGCGATCTCGAGACTCGATCTAACTTACCCTTCGCAAATGCGGCCAAGGTCATCTCGATCGCGATAGCCAATAGCCTTGGAATTAGCGAACACGGCCAAGGCCTCGCGAACGCGAAGTCCATTTTTGGCCTGCACCAGCTGAACTTGGCATTTGTCAAGTTTTCGATCGGACCCTCGGGATTCGTTCGAAATCCCGTGAACGCAAATGAACTATGCTACCCTACCAAATTCAACATTCTGAATTCAACAAAGCCATCAAGATTTCTATCTGAGGTCGTTTCGATGAAATGTGGGTCCCATACCCAATGGTCGTTTTAACCAACTTCCACCCAATAGCCCAAAATGAGTCTGGAAGCCTCGGGACCCGAACCAAAGGTCCCACTAACCTAAAATCGACGTTCCAGATCTAAAGAAACTGTCAGAATTGGCATACGTATCCATTTACCTGAAGTTTAGGCCCGATACCCAATCCTCAACAGAGAGAACTTCAAAATAGGGAATTGGCTCTAAAAACCAAATGAACCGCCTGGTAACCGAACCGTCGGCTCCAGCAAGTCATAAATGACTTGGGACAGCTATAGAAAAGCTCTAAAAGCAGAAATAATACGAAAATACAGAGAATGACCTAGAGGGTCATTACAGGTATAATCATTAGCCATCAGATCCTGAGAATTCTTACCTATAAAAGCAGTTGCACCATCACATTGTATTCGTCCAATTTGCATTTGTTTTTAGAAATATTGTCATTTTTATATCCACTTTGGGCATTCTCTAAAGTTCAACCAGTCATATCAATTAGGGGTAGGCGTTCGATTTTCGGTTCGATTTTTGAGAATTTCGGTTCGGTTTTTTCGGATTTCGGTTATGAAAAAGGGGTACCGAAAATCAAACCGAATTACGGTTCGGTTTTTTTCAATTTCGGTTCGGTTCGGTACGGTTTATCAAATTCGGTTTTTCGATCCCCGTGCATTCTTCTTCTTCCTCTCCTAACAACAACAAAAATGGCTTTCCACTGAAGAGTTCTATGTCAAATGGCTTTCGCCATGCAAGAACACTCCCTTTCATTGCTTTGAGCCACACAAGTTAAGCCATGGCTAAGCCTTTCACAGATCCAATGTTGTCAAATCCTAATTTCAAGAATATCTGAAATTGAATGATAAATTTGGAACTTATAAAAGCTAATTATCCAACCTTTGATCGTAAATAATGGTTGCTAAGTTGGTGGCCGTCGGAAAGATAGGATTAGGGTTCTAGAAGACTGGGGATATTTCATAGTTGGGCTTGAGTTGGATATTCAAATTTGGGTTTGGGCTTAAAATAGTGAAGAGTGGACTGATTTCAGTGAAGTGTATTTATAAAATATAAACTAAAAAATAACATGCATTGGTTTTTCAGTTAAACCAAAATATTTGACCCTATAACCGAAAACCGAACCGAAATACATAAATTATAGAAAAAATAAACCGAAACCAAAATAACGAATCAATTCGGTTCGGTCCGATTTTTTGTTTTTTCGGTGTTTATGCACACCCCTAATATCAATACAAAGGATATCTCCGGGAGCAGGCCAACTCAGGCGATATTTACTTATTATTCCTTATTTCAATCAATTTATTCCAGTCGCTTTCTTATTACAGCTTCAATTTTCTATGTATTTCCTTATATCGATCGACTCAATCTGCATATCCTTTAAACCTCATGCATGATTTCAATTGTACCTTTTTTAGAGGTAAGCAAACATAGCACATAACTAACTAGCTAGGGAAGCAGCAGCATTAATTGGTTCATAGTTTTGTTAACCTCTAAGAGGTCCACCTTTCGAACCTGGACAACTTGTTCATATCCTTTAGTAATTTGTATATGAGGGCGAGAAAAAATTTAAAACAACGAATTAAGCTAATGAGTTTCAAACTCAAACACATCAACCCGACAAATGAGGCGTCTGACCAAATGAGATCCCCCGCTCTTTATGTCTAATGATGTCACTTTACTTTGTTTATCCTTTTATTTTGCTTCTGGCTTTCATTATGTATACATATTTAATTAAAAAAATGGCGAAGAGGTGCCACGTGGTGCCCCTTTGGCCTAAGGTAAATCTGCCCCTAATCTGAATTATCATTTTTCCGTATATTTCACAACTCAACTAGAGTTGTTTCTTTTTCCTAACTGAATCATCACTATCTTTGAATTAAAATTCGCCTAATTGAGTAGATGTTGATAGTTCAAAAAGAACAAGGTAAAAAAAATTATGATAGCTGACCTAGTCAGCTTTGAAGTATGTTTTAATACATTGTTGGTGATGGTTCAATTAGCAAAAGGAAACAACTAATAATTAGAGTGTGAAATGCATATGAGTTTTTTACCATTATTTTTTATTATTATTATTCTTGGAAACACAATTCTTCAAGATAAGCCGGAGGAATATTGTATTATTTTTTGTTAAAAATCAATTGGGTAGGATATATTTTTAAATTGTAGTCTTACTTTTTCCTCAATTAGGTTAAAACAGCCAAAACAAAAAAGGATTTGATAATATTTTGGCGACGAATGACCTAAGCCGCCATTGTAAGATGGATACTTTTGCTACCTTTTAACTAATTTCCCACTTAATCATTGATATATTAAGTTAAATGTTATTAAATAATGCTAAAACCTTATCATCAAGGATCGAAGCTACTCCCTCTGTCTATTTTTATTTGTCCACTTTTAACTTTGCATATACCTTGAGAAATAATAAATAGAGGAATGATTTTACTATATCACCCTTTGAATATAATAAATTATTTGCTTTGAAAAATGCAATGAGGGGTGATGAGTATTAAATATCAAGGGTAAAATAAGAAAAAGGGGGTAAATTATGTATTGATTTTTCAAACTGAACAAATATTGTTGGATATCCCAAAATAGAAAGTGGACAAGTAAAGATGAACGGAGGGAAAAGCTAGCAATAAAAGAAACATTGCTTTTCCAAGATAACTTGTTTACATTATTATAAAGTACTAGTCTTTGGAAACGTGTGTTGCACGTTTGTCCCTAAATACTTAATATACTTAAATTTTGTGATGCAAATAATAAATTTTGAAGTATAAAAAAATGGTGCATATATTAGTGTCCTAAATTTTGTTATGCAAATAATAAATGTTTGAAGTATAAGAATGTTTGGTTTGTTTATAAGTCCGTATATATTTATTTTTGTGATTTAAAATAATTGTTTTGAGTAGCCCAAAATGTGCCTACCTACGTGTTTTTTTAAAAAAAAAAAAAAAAAATTCGATGTACTACTTACCCTATATTTTAGGACTCCTAATTTTAGAAAAAGTTTTACCATACTTTTTAAAATCTTAATCCCATATATTTTAAGAGATAATATCATAAACATAATTAAATAATAATTTGAGGAAAATAGTAAAAAACCAATTTTGTCTAAAGCAGAGACTTATAATGAAGGTCAAAAAATTCAAGCAACATTTCTAAGACCCTTCACACTTTTAATATAGTATAGATATAAATATATCCACATATCAATTATTGCAAGTATTTTATTAATAGAAAAGGATTTAAAATACTATTAAATTATGTGAAAAATATCTTGTTGTTAATAGTTTGATCCAAAATGCCCACATTATTAATTAATTGGGTGAAAATGCTCTTCCCTAAAAAACATATTGTTTATTTTCTTTATAAACACATTCTTTTTCTAATAAATATATTATTTAAATAACCTTTTCCCTGTTTCTTTTCTTATAAAATCATTTAACTAATAAGAAAAGTGTGAAGTAATGGTTTAGTTGCCTATTTTTGGTTAAGTATTGATTGGTTTATGAGGTTAGTTGGTTCTCCCACTTGGGTTTTTAGTGTGGGTATTATTCACGATGGGTTTAGGTCATGACAACTATAACGACTCGAATCCCGCTATAGCAGCCTAGTCCCGCTACGACGGCTTCAACTTTTCGGCACGGACAGTCTTCAGTAAAACAACTATACTTTTTACTTCAGAAGCGGATTAATGAAAGGTTGGTTGCGTTAGAAAGAAGACTCAAAGATATCTAATTTGGTGGGTATTAATTCCCTTAACTCTTCATATTCTAGGAGAATTTATCGTTTGAAGTTGACTTTAGTTTAACCTTAGATCGAAACTTAATTAGTAAGGACACTTCCAACTTAACTTTGTGATAGGGGTATTATATGACCTTAATTCATATCTAATGCACTCTCATACTAAAAAATTAATCCTCACCTATTACGAATATAAAATTCTTATGCCTTTGCCATAGATATTTTCAGTAACGACGAAATGGGTCATTACACACATAAAAGATTAAAGTTGTCTCAACCAGACACCTGTCATATACTGGGAGATTGCAAGTTATCAACTCAGTGCTATTTTTTTGCACAACTTCTGGTGTTCAGTATTAATACTACCCCAAAGTGTGATACAAGAGGTGGTGAAAAGACGTAGAGCCTTCGTGTGGGAAAGTACTGATCGAAAGAAGAAAGTATATTTAGTTGCTTGGGAAACTGTATGCATACCAAAGACACAAGGTGGGTTAAATATAAAAGGGTTGTAGGCTGTGGAACTTGGCCTCTGTGGGTAAGCTGATATGACAAATTATGGAGAAGAAACACACATCATGGGTGAAGTGGGTATATGGGATTTATATGCACAATCATGGGGAGTTTTTGGATCACATACCTCCTAGTGACTATAGCCGATACTGGAAGAAGCTGCATAAATTAAAACTGAGGATGATAGCTTGGTATACTAATAATCACTACTCCTTAACAACTAAAGGAGATTACTCAATATCAAAGAGATATTTGGTATTAATAGGGGATGCACCAAGAATGAAAACAACTGACCCAATCTGGAATAGAATTACCGTGCCTAAACATAGATTTATTCTTTGGTTGGCTTCTATTAATAGACTGCTCACTAAAGAGAGGCTGAAATCAATGGGACTAGGAGATGCAAATAGCAACTCTGGCTTATGTGATAGTGCTTTCTTAGAAACTGAAACTCAACCGTTTTATGATTGTACATGGACTAAGGCAGTGTAGGAAAAAGTAAGCAATTGGTAGGTAGTGTAAATCCAATAGATAGAGGTGCAAGATACTAGAATGTGGTTGAAGGCAAGGAATTAGTGAAAATTCAAAAGTGATGGTGTTGGAAAACAGGCATATGCAGCAGAAGTAGATGATCAGGATCACTTGTATGTAATATAGACAACACATAATCACAGATTTTAATCGAACATAAAATCAATACTTATTTCTTGAAGCCTGACCGAAATCCCCAATCAACCTTCAAGCATGAAAAAAAATCATCCATGCGATCATCCTTCAATTCCACGGTCTTCTGTCACACACCCGAATAGTATCAGAATAAGCAAAATTTGTGTGGGCAAATTTCTAATGGAGGAATGCAGGAAAACCCATGTGCCTCCTTGATGGAATAAGACCTCCTTTATATAGACACAAGTTTAGGATTTTAAACCCTTTCCCAGACCTGCTAGGACTTTCTTTTCCACCAAGAAATAAATTCCATTTAATTCCTAATTATTCGGTCACAGCAGAGACCACATATATAATTAGAGAGACTTCCAATTATGGTATTAATTTGAAAAATAATGAATTAACCTACCATAATAAATAACAAATTATTTCACTAAAAAATCATAATTACACGCCTCAGTATAATTTTAAAGTCATTCGTTAAATCTTATTTCACTGTCCATGGTAAGATTATAGACACCAACCAATTGAATTAAATTTCTAATTATTTAATTTATTGATTAATTTAATCTTTTATTCTTACGCTTAACTTATTTCATATGACGGATACAAAATTCATATGCAGGGTTTTCACATGAAAACTTATAAGCTACCATAAAGGGTATCATCAATCTCAAGGCCGAGACATAGGTATTTCACAAATGTCATTTATCATCATCCAACCTATTGGGAACATTTTAACCCATGAAAGAGTTTCACCCTTTGATAGATCAAGACAACAAACAAGTGACATTAATCATAATGATTATATCAAGATTAAGAGTATAAGTACATTTAGTGATCTAGAGAAGTTGTTTATAAATATTTAGAACATAAACAATCATCTCTACTTGGTCTGTTTAATACACACAAAGTGTACTAGCACAAGAAGTTGGAATATGATCATTCACATAATCAAGATTAGTTTATATTTAATCTTGCACTACAATAATCAAGATGTTTATCTAGCTTCATTTTTTATTGTGAACATAATATTTATACTTATAAGAACCAATGAATTAATCTTGATTATATAAGCTATACTCTATACATAAAATCATCTACTATATAAGCAAATGGACATATAGCCGAATATATGATCTATTTAATTCTTTATCTAAATTAGATAAATAATTTTTCTATGATAAATACTATATCCAAAACATATGGTTAATAGTATATATCTCAACAATTTCTCACTTAAACTTTTAACCATAATAACTGTCAGAATATACCATATCTAAATGCATGGTTAAAGATATATACCCCAACCATCTCCCACTTAGACTTTTAATCATAAATAATTGTTAGAATATATCATATCTAAACGCATGATTAATGGTATATAACCAAATATATGGCTGCAGTATATGGGGTTGTGATCTATCACATGGATGGCTAGTAATCATAAAGTTTTCAACAATTGCATTGTTAATACTTATTTTGTAGTCCAGCGAGTTCAACATGTAATTAGAGAAAGGACAAAAGTGTTTAGACACACTAAAAGAGGTAGAAGAAATAGTCATATGTTTAGGATCATTTGTAACTAGTTGTGCTTTCTCTGAGGTCTACCAGCTATTAATAACCTCCCTAGAAAGTGGTTAAGGTTGTGGCTGCTCACGTAAGTTTAATTGATTTGTTTGGTGGTATGGTAATAATTCATAGTTATTACCCCAAAAAAAAAAAAAAGCTCGTTTTCATGTGAACTTCATAAGGCGCCTATGTGAAGTTTAATATTAGATTATTTTTTTGGTAAATAAATAAATTTTATTAATACCAAAGTAATTCAGTTACAGGACCAGACATGAGCTGACCTCTTGTCTCTCATAATCAAAAAACATTTGACAAAAAACCTATCTACAACTAATCTTTGCTATCTACTACAACTTCAATTATCAAACAGATAAGTACAAGCATAACTAGGAAAATCTATTCGAATTTATCAGTGGAGCCTGCCAGTGAGCTTTTCCCCTGCCTGTGATGTGTATGTGCATTGCAATTTCCTTGCATAACTTGTCAGCATAGAAGTGGCCTGCATGAAACCTGAGGTTATTTCTTTATCTCCAGATCAAAGTAACAAGAATAACAAACACACAACTAATAATAGCCCCCATCCCTATCTTTTTCTTGGCCCATTAAATTTCCTCTTACCAGCAGCTAATAGGTCTCTGTATCCCTAGCCATGTCAGTAATTTTTGCCACAAACTTTGAGTCACTGCACAACTGAAGAACAAATGATCTAAACTTTCTACATATGAGTCACAAAATATGCATGTCTGAGGTACATGAATACCAAACTTCAGCAGCCTATCTACAGTAGCAAGTCTTCTTCTTATAGCTAACCATAAAATAATTTGTGTTAAGGATGTATACTCTGCTGAAGTGCAATGACCTTCTAAGGAACCTTATGATACTGAGGCACTAGTTGATTATATAACTTCTTGATGGAGAACTTTCCTTTGATCACCATGGCATGAAGTCTAGTAGTTAGGTCACCTGCAGATTTTAACATTGCATGATATATGTCCTTGAAGCAAAAAATTTCCTGATTACCCATGTAGCATTTATTGGTATGATGCATGTTGCTGCAGTCTCTCTCTTCAAGTAGTACTCTTAATCCACTTTATCCAGAGGTTGTCCTTCTTTTCATTGATTGCCTAAAGCAACTTTAGAATTATGGCCTGATTCCAGAGTCTCATATCCTGTATATTTTGTCCCCCTGCAGCTTTAGGCATGCATAATTTGTCCCAAGATACAAGTAATTTCCTTGACACCTCTATAGAACCTATCCATAAGAATGTTCTACAGATGATCTTAATCATTTTCAGAATCTTTTTAGGGAGGATAAAAATTAGTGCCCAAAATGTCTGAATGCTAAATGACACTGCCTTGATTAGCTGTACTCTACCAGCATATAGGAGTAGTTTAGCTAACCAACATCTTAACCTCTCTGTTATCTTCTCTACTAAAGGCAAACACTGGCTCACTATTAGATTCTTGGATAATAGATGGACTCCAAGGTACTTGACCTTATGATACTGAGGCACTAGTTGATTATATAACTTCTTGATGGAGAACTTTCCTTTGATCACCATGGCATGAAGTCTAGTAGTTAGGTCACCTGCAGATTTTAACATTGCATGATATATGTCCTTGAAGCAAAAAATTTCCTGATTACCCATGTAGCATTATTGGTATGATGCATGTTGCTGCAGTCTCTCTCTTCAAGTAGTACTCTTAATCCACTTTATCCAGAGGTTGTCCTTCTTTTCATTGATTGCCTAAAGCAACTTTAGAATTATGGCCTGATTCCAGAGTCTCATATCCTGTATATTTTGCCCCCCTGCAGCTTTAGGCATGCATAATTTATCCCAAGACACAAGTAATTTCCTTGACACCTCTGTAGAACCTATCCATAAGAATGTTCTACAGATGATCTTAATCATTTTCAGAATCTTTTTAGGGAGGATAAAGATTAGTGCCCAAAATGTCTGAATACTAAATGACACTGCCTTGATTAGCTGTACTCTACCAGCATATAGGAGTAGTTTAGCTAACCAACATCTTAACCTCTCTGTTATCTTCTCTACTAAAGGCAAACACTGGCTCACTATTAGATTCTTGGATAATAGATGGACTCCAAGGTACTTGACCTTATGATACTGAGGCACTAGTTGATTATATAACTTCTTGATGGAGAACTTTCCTTTGATCACCATGGCATGAAGTCTAGTAGTTAGGTCACCTGCAGATTTTAACATTGCATGATATATGTCCTTGAAGCAAAAAATTTCCTGATTACCCATGTAGCATTATTGGTATGATGCATGTTGCTGCAGTCTCTCTCTTCAAGTAGTACTCTTAATCCACTTTATCCAGAGGTTGTCCTTCTTTTCATTGATTGCCTAAAGCAACTTTAGAATTATGGCCTGATTCCAGAGTCTCATATCCTGTATATTTTGCCCCCCTGCAGCTTTAGGCATGCATAATTTGTCCCAAGACACAAGTAATTTCCTTGACACCTCTGTAGAACCTATCCATAAGAATGTTCTACAGATGATCTTAATCATTTTCAGAATCTTTTTAGGGAGGATAAAGATTAGTGCCCAAAATGTCTGAATGCTAAATGACACTGCCTTGATTAGCTGTACTCTACCAGCATATAGGAGTAGTTTAGCTAACCAACATCTTACCCTCTCTGTTATATTCTCTACTAAAGGCAAACACTGGCTCACTATTAGATTCTTGGATAATAGATGGACTCCAAGGTACTTGAAAGGAATTTCCCTTCCTTATACCCAAGGATCTGCAGGAGTTCTTATTTCAGATGAGGCTTTACACCAGACATATAGAGAGAACTTTTTTCTGAATTTGCTTGGAGCCCTGATACAGCTGAGAACCTTTAAAAAGCTTCCTGTAGCAGCTCAATGATCTCATTTCTTCCTTACCAAACATTAAAAGATCATCTGCAAAACAACTATGAACTATACCCAATTTTTTACATCTAGGATGATGCTTGAAATCTCTGTGTCGCTGAACTAATTGGAATTCTCTATGGAGATATTCCATTGCAATTACAAACAAATGGGGGAACATAGGGACCCCTTGTACTATTCGCCTGTTCCCCTGAAATGGCTTGGATAGACTCCTATTAATAACAAGAAAACAAGAGACAGATGTAACACACTCCATAATCCATGAGATGAATTTGTAAGAGAAACCTAATTCAGGCAGCATACACTTCAAAAATCCCTATTCAATAGAGTCATATACCTTTCTGAGGTCAACCTTCATAACACATCTAGGTGAAAAACCTTTCCTAGAATACCATTTGAATATTTCATGACTGAACAAGATGTTATAACTATACTTCTACCCTCAACAAAAGTTGATTGAGAAGGATTAACAATGTGCTTGACTACTAGCTTGATCCTATTAGTTAGAACCATGGTAATGATTTGTAAACAGTGGTGCAATAGGCTATGGGTCTATAGTCCTTAGCATAAGTGGGATTGGTAACTTTAGGGACTAAGGTCACAGTAGTGCAACTAAAAGACTTCAACAATTTACCTAAGTCAAAAATTCCTTAACTGCAAGCACTACATCCTCTTTAACTATAGACCAATTAAGAGTGAAAAACTCTACTGGAAACCCATCAATACCTAGAGACTTGTCATGTGGCATCCCCTTAATAGCTACAAAGATTTCATGCTCTGTGATGTGGGTAATCAAGCTGCATTTTTTATCATAAGAGAGACAAGGACCATTTTTTATGACTTCAAGGTTAAGACAGGGTAACTCTGTTGTAGCTGTGACCATTAGGTTGGAGAAGAATCTGACAAATTCTTCTTCTACCAGTATTAGTTCTTCTAACTTTGTTCCATTATCATCATAAATGGTTGTAATGGTATTTCTGTTGGTCCTGAGCTTCATTTGTGCATGAAAGTACTTAGTATTTGCATCCCTACCATCTATCTAGTTTACCCTAGCTTTTTTCCTATGCACTTGTTCTTCATTGTCACTCCACCTCTTAATTTCAGTCAACCAAGTCTTTTCATGTTCATGAGGTTAGAGCATAAAGGTCTGTCAATAATCATAGCTTGAGTAATCTCTAAGCCTTGTTTTGCCTGCTGCAGTTTTTGACAATATGAAGCTAGGTGACTGTTTAAATCCTTTAATCCTTATTGCAGTGCCTTCAGTTTCCTCCATAAATTAAAGTATTTTATCCCTTGAAAGAAGGTACTCCAAGTCTCTGCTAAAATTCTACCAAATTTAGGGTGTTTCAAAACTGTCATAAATAATTTAAAAGGTTTAGGACCTGACTGTGGCTTTGGGCACATATTGATTAGTATAGAGGAGTGATCAGACACTCCTCTATTCAAGTACTCAGCCCCAACATGACCATAAGTAGTTACCTACTGAAAATTACCAAAGGCCCAATCTATTTTGGAATAAACTCTACTACTTGACTCCTGTTTGTTACAGAAACTATAATAGCATCCCATGGATCTCAATGCTATAAGAGCTAGAGTGTCAAGATAACCTTGAAAGCTATCAGTTTCACTAGGAAGCACAGTTGATACAATTCTATCATCAACGGTCAAAACATTATTGAAGGCACCACACAAAAGCCAAGCCCTTGAATAGATTGTCCTAAATGAAGTAATTCATGTCGCAATAATTCTCTATTCTTATTCATGCCGCAGTAATTCTATATTCTTACTCTTATTTCTTGCATATACTATTGTAAGATCAACCTGAATTTGTCTTACAAGGACCTCAACTTTTCAGTGTATAAATTATTTATGGATGAGTTTTACCTGCAACTTTATATTAGACTTCCAAAAAATCCAGATTTTACCATTATAGGCTATAGGGTAATTACAACAGGAATTCCATCTAAAAATAATTTTCCCTACTACCCCCTGTGCTTTATTGGCTTTAACTCTTGTTTCTAAAACACCCATAATCTCCACTTTGTGATTCTGCAGAAAGAGTGTCAACTCTTTCTATTTCAAGGGTTGGTTTAGCCCTCTTTTATTCCATGTAGACACAATCATGGATGGTGTTTGATGACCTCCATATCTTTGTTTAAACTAGAACCTTCAGTCTGTAATACTGCAAAACTATTATTGCTATTACTGACCTCAACTTTCTTTTCACAATCAGGACTTGTAGTCCTTTGGGAGTGATGGGGAGAACTTCGAGTCTCCATCTTTTCCTGCTCATCTCCACGATCCTTCTCAATTACTGTCTCCTATGAGATGCCCTCTAGTGGTTGTGTATCTTTAGTAGTCCACTCTTGCCTAGTGACTGGTGGCTTTGCCTTTTTCTTGTTCCTCCTTTGTCTCTTCTTTTTAACATCCTGAAACTCTTGCTCCTCCTTGTTATTCTCGTCATTTGTACAACAATTATCAGTAATGTGGCCAAATTTCAAACACTCAGTGCAAAACTTAGGATGCCAATCATAATCAACGGATTGCTGGAAGCTACCAGATGGAGTAATCAGCTCAATAGTATCTAGAAGGGGCTGAGCAACATCAACCTCAACCAAGATCCTCGCATATGAAATACGATCCATATTCTCCGTGAATTGATCTTTATATAATGGCTTGCCTACTGCACTTGCAACTTTGCTTAATGCCTCACTTGACCAGTACCCCACCGGGAGTCCAGGGAAAGTTACCCATAGTGGAATCGTTGTAAGGCAGTCTGGGTTGAATATGAAGTTGACCTCCCAGTCATGAATTACAAAGGGTTTGTTGTGAAAGGTATAGGGTCCTGCCTGCTTCACCCTCTCACAGTCCTCCACTTATTCAAATCGAAATATAAAATATCCATAATTGTGTTGCAAAATTTGGGGCTTTTTAGCAAAATACCACACATGTGAGATATAGTTCTCCATCGTATTGATGTACGGAGTATCACCGACAAATAGCCAATAATGTCCGTCTTCCAGTACTCCTCTTGCTCTTTAAGGTCAGCCTTCTCAATATTCACATAGAGTTTCCCCCCTTCAAACAAGGAGGAACATAGGATAGTAGTTTACCTCATTGCGCAGTACGATTTTCCTGAACCACAGTTTCTCCACCGGAGTTGGGTGGGTTGAGGTGCCCACCTCTGAAAATTGTAGTCGTCGAGCCGCCGGTGCTCCGAATGATTCCAGATGAAGCAATTTATGAGAATCTAAATCTGAGTTACTATCTTCATTCCCTTCTACAATCGACTGAATTTGGAGTGGGATAAAACTACCAAAGGTTAGCAAGCGTAGTTGAGTGCTCAAGCCATCCTCTGGTGTTACCAATTTCTCCGTCATAATACCCTTTCCAGAATTCCGATGTCGAGGCATGTTGGTGTCGTCGTCAGTGCACGTTAGCAAAACCTAGCTAAAATACGCTGAGAGAGAAACATGCCCCTAATGCATAGCATTAGATTTTTTTGATGAGTGGAAATGAGAAGAATGTAATCTATTAGAGTAACTTTGTAAGGAAAAAAAATCTAAAAACTAAATAATTTTATTGGTAAAAACTAAATTAAGAAATAATTCTAGATAGTTAAATGAAGAAATTTACACCGAGAAAGTTAATTGGAAAAGAGAAGATACAGACAAAAAAGGTGATGGGAAACTGCCTCAAATATTTGTTTTTTCTGTTCATATATGGGGGGGGGGGGATTTTAAGTACAATATAATTTGGATTGTCAGACCTAAAAAGTGTGCCTATTGCCCTATTCTAGTTGGTGATCCTTTCTAGTCTATACAGAAGTACCAACTGTTTCTCTATAAAGGTACTATTCCTAGTTTTAATTTAAGTATCTTTTTTATATGCCCTAAAAAAAGTGTTCTTTAGTAAGTTTTCTAATTTTATTAATATTCTACCTAACAAGTTTATTACCACAAAATTTAAAGAACTATATACATTTTTAATTTAAGATCATAAAATTTAAAAATATTTTTTTATTTTTTAAATTTCATGCTCAGTTAAATTAAGACATTTATAAGGAGACGTTTTGGCCTTTATCATTATTATTATTCTTTTTTTTACTTTTTTTTGAAGTTGAACTCCAAAAAAGTTTAGCCATAAAATTTTGAAACATAATGTGAAGTTGAATTTCGAAATTTTCATGTATTTGAAAAATACCAAAAATTTATTTTCACTATTTTCTCTCCAAATTACTCACAAAAATTTAAAAATAACTTTAATTTGTATTTATGATCAAACACAACTCCAACTTTCAAATATAATTTTTCACTTTTAAAATAAAAATTACTTTTTTCAACTATCACCGATCTTCGTAGTCAAACGCCCTTAAATTGGGAGGAGGGAATACTAATTTTCTCTTACCCAACCAAATTAGTTTCAAAGCTAAAAGAGTTTTTTAACTCAAAAAGGAAAAATAGTTTATGTCACCACCAGTTGCATTTGTGGGCTTCCTATATATTAAATCCTATAATATAAATAAATATTGGTGTCATGACAACACGCAAATTGTACTATATTATCAAATAGTAAATTTATTCATGCGATCGTAAAATAAATTTATTAAATTTTTAAAAGACCTTTTTGTGATTTAAGTCAACAGAAGATATCTTTTATATATATATATATATATATATATATATATATATATATATACAAATTTTAATTCTATAAACTGAATGAATAACTAATATAAATATGTTTTATCTAATTCAACGCCTTTATATCTCTTAATGCTCAACTCATCCTTTTTACGTAATGGTCGAAAAATTAGACCGTTAATCATTGTTTACTTTTACTAAAAAGTTAATCTTTTTTTCAAATCGAAAAAGGACAGATAACAATGATTTTTTACCTTTCTTTCATTTTGATTATTTTTAATATTTTTAATTATATACGAAAGGATTCTAATCTTCAAATTCAAATTAAGATTAAACATTAAAAAAGAAACACATTTGATTATATTTCTTCATAATCAATTATAGGTTTCTTGTCATAATTTTACTTTTGGTGTCATGATGAGCTTCATTCTTGGGTAGTTTCAATTCCGTTAGCCATTCAGCATAAACAAATTAACTAAATCCATTATAGAATTTATCTCCATATTAAAATTTACAAATTCAATATAAAGTAGAAGTAGAACACCATTTATTAAGGGCAATATTGAACAACAAATTTTGATCCTAGCGTTGAGATCAGAGAATAATCTTACTAATCCCCAAAAATTTCAACAAAATTATAAATTCAGATAGAGAACTCTCACATTTTGAAGTTGTTATGGATTAGAAAATATTATCTAATCTTAACCATATGAGAGAATGATGTATCCTCTCAACATGATCAATCTTGTACTTATCCCTAAACATCATATTAATAGAAGAAGTAGAATAATATACATTGTGATAATTTGCAATAGCATATAAGGTCTATAAGAAAAAATATTATTATCCTATACATTGATGCAAAAATAATAGAGAAGAAATTTAGCTCAGCGATTGATAAATCAGAATTTTCAAAAATAGTCTCTCTACTTCATCCTTTTTACTTCATCTGAGGTAGTGGTATGGACTGCGTACATTTTACCCTCCCCAGACTCCACTTTATGGGAATACACTGATATCATACTTTCACTTTTAAGTGCTTAAAGAGAAAGATTAAAAACTCTACATTGATATCATAAAGAATTCAATGTAGTGGTAGCATTTAAGGAAAAAAAAAAAGGAAGAAGACCATAGAGACCTTCAAAACTGAGGTTTTGATGATATATGTAATTATTTACACTTTTTACAAAAAAAAACACTTATAGAAAGGCGGGGAGATATATACTCTATCTATTTTATTTTATGTGAATTTTTTTTAATCTGTTAAGAAAATTTATATCTTAAATAATTTCCTTTTAAGCTTCTTAATTTACTCTTTTATAGTTGTTGGGAATTTATATATATATATATAAAAACAAAAGTAGAAGCACCAGAAGAAGTCAAGTGGCAGCACAAGAATAAGCTACTTGGCAATTTTTAGGACAAAATAATAATATTGTAATAAAAGATTTGAATTAAAAGATTACAAATATTTGAATTTAAAGATACATTATCCTTTTGGAAAAAAAAAATCATTAGCTTAAAAATAGAAAGCAAAAGAGTTCTGAATGAACTCTTACTACATCATAAACTTATCTTTTCATATGTTAAAATATACTTGAATCATTTGATTTATTTTTTGTATCTTAATTATACAGCATTTTAGTCGGTTAGCATATTAATTCATTTGATTTAATACTAATAAAAAAAAATTAAAAAAATAGTTGTAGTGGTGCTTTCTTTTTGGGTGAACGGTAGTAGTGGTGGTACTACTACTACTACTATATTTTTTTGATTAAAATATTAAAAGTACTTTAATTTGAAAATATTAGACGACTACTACTAATAATAATAATAACCAAATTTAATAATATTGTAATAATATTTTTTTATTAAATATTAAAAGTACTTTAATTTGAAAATATTAGACTTTGGGAAAGAAAAGAAAAATGAAGATTATTATTAGCTTAAAACTAGAAACCTATAATTAAAGATATCTAAATGAATTCTTGTTGTTTCATAAACTTATCCCATTCAGATATTATAACATATTTAAATACAATTTATTTAAATATTAAATAAAAGATAAATTAATCATTATTATTATTATTATAATATAATAAAAATAGTAGTAGCAATATATTTTTATATAAATGAAGAACGTGTTCAATTGTTAATAATTTTTATATTTTATAGTAATTGTGATTATTTTTTTTATATTAGTTGTGAAAGACAACCTTATCTAAATTCACATCCTAAACAAATGATATTTTTAAGTTTTAAACTAATATTAATGTCTCATCATGATTTTAATAAATCATTAACATACGATTTGTAGGATTTGAAGTTTGAATTGATCCATATCTAACTTAACCAAATTAAAAATGAAGTTATTTGAATTTATCTCTATAATCTGTTTATATCTATTTGTATTAATTTATTTGTAGATTTTTTAACTTTTTAAACTTATCAATAAACAAAAACAATTAATTAAAATTTGAATTCAAACTCCTTTTTTTTTTTTAGAGATAAGATGGTTACAACTATTCTTATCAACTCCTATAAATCTTTTACAAAACAAAAATTAGCTACTACTATATATATTCAAGACAACATATGATTTTTATGTATTAATTTTGCTTTAAATTCTTATTTAATCTTTGATATTTTAGGGGTGGTTTTCATGTTTTGCTTTTGTTTATATGAATGATAAAAGAAATGGGAAGAATGTTTTTTTCCTGATTTTTGATTTCTTTTCTTAAAACTATGAAAATGATAAAGAAAATGAATGGATGGGAGAATCAGGAAGTTCGTATAAGATATTGGCTATTCATTATCATAATTCTTATTGCTTTATTTTTAGTGTCAAGCTTACATTTTTTTTGTTTTTTTTCTCTATGATATCATTACTGCAAAAATGGTTATTTCTATTCATTATATGATTGCAGGTTTTTCAAACAGAGATTTATGATTTTTTTTCATTGGCATCTTTATCGTATCAAGATTCTCTACGCATGTACTTTTGGTGGTTGGATAGTCACATTATCCCTAAAAACTCAAGATGGCTTCATATTAATACAAAGGTACTGCTTTAATATATGTGTAAAGCAAGATAGTTAAAATACAATTCAATCTTAAAAATTAGAGCTACATAAAATGTGACAATCTTAAAATTATTCCTCGAGCCACCATTTCATAAGCTTAAAATGTTGAAAAAATTTCATAGTTGGCCAAAGAAAATCAATTTCAAGTACCGTAGTTATTCAAGGTGTCTTTATTAATTTGTTTATTTGATGAATCAATGAATAGAAAAAAAAAAAAGGCATTACATTGTATCAGGTATGTACAATTTTATGTTATTTTCACTTCAAATTTACAATTTTATTGAAGTTCGTCCTCCTAATTAAAGGATATGATATTTTAAATATGAAATTTAGATTAATTTAATCTCATCTATGTTTTGCTAATCTCATCTAAGTACGATAGTCCTTCCTTACCATGTTTTGCTAATTTTCTTCTCATATCTTTTGTTTCAGAATTTTTCATTGTTGTGTAAACAATTTTATCGAAGACTCGGGTACAATTTAATTGAGTGAACAATTAGAAAGTTTTGGTCCTTAAAGTATCTCAATATGTATTAAGTAGGCATTGCAATTATTTTCAGCTTATTTGGTTAGTTTAGAAATTTAAGGTATTAATATTTTAACTTGAAACATTGTGGCCTTTAATCTCTATTGTGGTATTTATTATATTTAAGTAATCTCCAATATTCAAGTTTTTCACATCCGGAATATAATTAAATGTAATTTAGAATGATCGTATTAATTTGTATTTTTTAAAATTAATCTTTTTGAGTTATGGTTAATATTCTTGGATTATATCTAACAATGATGAGTTTCTAGCTTCATATGTATTGTATAGAATTTAAAGTAAGCTGAATGGAGGTACAACATTAATTCTAAAAGATCCATGAAGGCGAGATGTTCAATGGAATATTGCAATTGAAATTGGCTAATAAGATTTGTTATGTGGAATCTGTTGAAATTTAGTGAATCGAAAAAGTAATAAACCCGCCACGTATTTAAAATATATCATGAAAATTTATGTTAAAGTACAAAAAATTGTGTTATTGCTATTATGTTGTTATTATCATTTACAATTAATAGCATTACATTTATCTTTTGTTATAGATGTAACTAAGGAATTTAAATTTTTTATATATGATGTACATTTATCGGGGTGGATGGTGGGGTAAATAAAAAATGTTTTCTTAAAAATTAAAGTAAAAAATAAATTTTTTTTAGGGGGGGAGGGGGAGGTACTAGGGTGGGCGGGGTAAGAAATTTTTTTTAACAAAAAATTAAAAAGTTTTAAAAAAAAATTGTGGGATGGTGGTGGTGGGGTAAAGGTGATGGATGAGTGTGAGATTTCGTTGGGTGAGCGATTCTGATGGAAGCATAAGAGCTTTTAAAAGAAAATAATAGAACAATTAAAAATTATAAATAATAGAGCAAAATCTGAAAATTTAAAAGAAAATAATAAATTGTATGCGCTTAGTTTTCAATTGAGAATTGTGAAATTTAAAATTTAGAATTAGAAGTTTTGTAATTGACACAATTAAGTAATTTTAGTGTTTGAAATGGAGTCGAAAGATAAAACTTTCTTTTAAAAGAATGTGTAGTAAGTTGTTGAAGCTGAATTGATAAACTAAAAAATTTGAAATTTGAAATGAAAGATAAGAAATACAATTACATGTCTTAATTGGTTAAAAATATAAAAGTAAAAGTCTAATAACAAAATTAATAATTATTTAATATTTAATATTTTATTATTTTTAAAAATCAGTCAATGGAATATGATTAAAGAAAACACTAATATATTATTTTCATATCAAAACATCTAAAATAATTGCAATTGTGATTAGTTATTAAGTATCATTTATAATTTCACTATTAAGAATAATTTTTAATATTTCATTGATTTTGAAATATGTAATTGTGATACAATAAAAATTGATTGATTTAAAATGAATAAGCTAATACTTTTTAATAAACATTTTTAAAAAAACGCCGCGCATCGCGCGGGTACCTATACTAGTTCCTTTTTAAGATAATTATTTGATATTCAAAATTTAATAGCTCAATTAATTTAGATTCATATTGTATTATGCTCATTTTAAAGCGGACTCCAAATTCATTAGATAGAAATTCAATAGTTCGATTAATCCGGATTCATATTGTGTTACGCTCATTTTAAAGTGGACTTCCAATTCATTATATAGAAAAGATTACCAATATTTTGTAATCTGTTGTCGAATTTATTCCGATGAGAAGAAGGGAAAAGCACCACCTACCTAAGATGTTTCCAAAAATTTATTGCATATTTAATACCAAATATTTTTCTTTTTCTTCTTAAACTCCTTTACACAACTAAAAAGGTTTATATAAAAATAAAATCGATAGAGTACATAATCATACAACGAAAATGTTGTACATAAAAATTTAATTTTTTTCATTCTTAAACTTTATATCATAATAGATTCGTATGAAATAAAATCGAAGAAATACATATTATACATAAAAACTTAAAAAACAACATGTTTGTATTTATGCAAAAGAAAATAGTGCTCTAAAAAATTGTATAAACTTACAATGGATAGTAGAATAAGAAATATAGTTTGTGTACTTATAACATTATTAAAACCTACTATAATAGGGGGAAAAACAAACAAATAACAAAGGATTTAGCAATAAAAGTGAAAATTTCGCTACTACAATTTTAATCTTCTCAGTTGTGTGTTGCCTCAGTGCATATGACTGTAGGAGCACCACTTGAGTTGTGCTGGCTGTTTAGCCTTAGTTCAACAACCACCACAAAACTCTCACGACTAAAAATTTTAGACTATGATTCCATACCAAAAAAAATTTCAAATTCCTTTTTGGTTTTGGAGTTCTCTTATCCATCGGTCCAATGCACTGGACTCATCTCATGGAGGGGGAAGAGGAAGTGGTTGGCCTCCTCCCGAACCAATCTTAGAAAGCATCACATTCTCCACTAAAAAGCAAAATTTACTTTATTTAACCAAACTTTTCCATAAAAATTTACCCATATTTTTTACAACAGAAAAAGTACCACAATTGTAAAAAAACTGTCGTATTCCTCACTAACTAATGAACATGTACTATTTCTTGTCCACACAATTACCACAATTAGAGTTGAAATAAGATGCATGAATTATATCAAACATGTACGTGCTGGGTATCCATAATTTATAATCACATGAGTTTGTCCAATCAAAGGTTACATACACAAATTAAGATTGAATGTTCCAAACATTATTTTTTAACCTTGTTGAAGTATGATAGTCAGTAAAACCCTTTAAACTATTCAGCAACCCCTCTGCTTCATGCTTTCATGCCTCCATCCAAAAATTGTTAGACCATAAAAACTCAAAATTAACTTTCACGAAATTAAATATAGAGAAGGAATAAGGGTGAAAAACATGGCAAAACTTACCGCAATTGATGATAAATGACATGAGTCTGAGTATGAGGATGTTGTTTGCCGAGTATACATATCTATATGTGGTTTGTGATGAGAATGATTAATGTAAGTTAAATGAGTTTAATTGTAGTTGGTAATTAGTTTAGCCGTTTAGGGTAGACACATTCGATGTGTTGGGTTCGAAATCAGTAGGGCGTCATGCGGAAGCTTATAGTTGCAAACCATAGATGTGATAAATCAGATGACAAAGAAAAACATACTAAAAAGCATATTATTAATACGGTTTGGTCAAACGACCTACATATTATGAAATTAATATCAAAAAACATAAAACCTATTGGGAGAAATCTCCCCCTAAATAAGACTCTTTGATGACTATATTGTGGATGCTACTGTGTTATGATATGAGAAGAGGGGTCTTCTATTTATAAAGGTTCAAATTCTTTCCTCCAAGAAAGAGGTTAGCCAAATATGAAAGAGTTATATATTTTCCTTTTAGGAAAAGTAAAAGTAATTATGGTATTAATTTTATTTTCCTTTCAAGAAAAATAAAACTCAAATTTGGTAAGAAAATCAGGGCAAAACCCCTAACAAATCTCCCATTTTTGGCTGGATTTTCTTGGTAAAACTTGATCCGCCTTCTTCACTTGCATATATGATCTTTGTTCTTCACATAACCTTCATCACTGCTGCTTGCCATGGTTAAAAATAAGGTTTAAAATATCATGTGTAAAAATGGGTTGAAAATTAATATTTTAGTTTTAGTTTTAAAGATGCAGCAGCAGGAATGTTGAAAATATGGTTGAAACTTCTTCTCCATATGTAGTTGGACAAAATCTTCATTATCATCAAATTGGATGCAACTTGATTTGAAACCGCTTTGAACCTGTTTTTAATCTCGTTTCACCAAATCATTGGACCTTTGAACCATAGGCTCTGATACCACTTGTTGGGTTCGAAATCACTAGGGCGTCATGCGGAAGCTTATAGTTGCAAACCATAGATGTGATAAATCAGATGACAAAGAAAAACATACTAAAAAATATATTATTAATATGGTTTGGTCAAACGACCTAGATATTATGAAACTAATATCTAAAAACATAAAAACCTATTGGGAGAAATCTCCCCCTAAACAAGACTCTTTGATGGCTACATTGTGGATGCTATTGTGTTATGATATGAGAAGAGGGGTCTTCTATTTATAAAGGTTCAAATCATTTCCTCCAAGAAAGAGGTTAGCCAAATATGGAAGTGTAATGACCTTCCCGGTCATTTTCCTCTTTTTCGTGTGTTCTCGGTGTTTAGAGCTTTTTTATAACTGCCCCAAGTTATTTATGACTTGCTGGGATTGACAGTTCGGTTCCCGGGCAGTTCGTTTGAGAATATTATTTAGACCGAGCATGTTGTATAATATTAAATTAAATTAGAATTTGGTAAAATGACGTAGTTAATTACCTTTCGAAAATATTTATGATATTTATAAAATTCTTTAGTTATGATATATCTATACTATTTTATAATAATTTTATAATTTATTAATAATTTAAGCGGAGATAGTGAATTTAAATATGTGAACATAATATTATTATTTTGTAGAGGTTTTATTCAAAATAATTTTCTATTAATTATGATATATTCAAAATATTATATTTATTTTACCACAAGTCTATGCAATATCCGAATACGTATGTAATGGAATAAGGTAGTATTGGTGTAATCTTCTCTTACACGTGGTCGGAGTGGACAACAATTAGGTAGGAATTGATGACTAACACGTTACCATTAATTGCCAACACATGTGATCAATTTGTGTAAATTATATAGTGCTCTTGTCGGCAAACTATACATATACATATATGAATATATGTGTTTAAAACTTAGGTTTCCTTTTCATTTATTTTGTTGATTAGTAGATAAAATTTCTTCCTCCAAATATGCTGTCCATGTTTTCCAAATTTATGTTGAAGAGAGTTTTTGTATAAAAATATTTTGGATATTGCATTGGATTTCCAAATAAAAATTTATCTACATCAAGTTATTCAAGTTTGGGTTCTAGGGGAGAAGTGTTTGTGGACATGTAATCGTCGTTATTTCGGTGAGTTTTGTCGTTATTACGGTATATTTTTATATATGGTTGGTGGTATTGTTGTTGGTGCTGATTTAGAGCTTAGTATGAGCTCGAATTGGATAGCATCTCTTGTGACTATTGGTCACTGAGCTATTTGGGACACTGTGACGGTTTTAGTTTTACGATACCCCAAGCGGGCCCCACATGGACTGTTCGGACATTTTTTCGAACTAATGCAATATGGGTATCAATAGTCATGTTTTGACATGTAGTTTATTATTTTGATAGCTTGACAATAGTCAGAGGCCTTTCGAAAGGGGAAGACTCCTATATAGCTGGTTCTCTTGGCAAGCTTATGGTGGCGTCCAGGTAGGCTAGGTTTACCTTCCTTTGCACTTAGATTGGGCTTATGTGTGATATATGTATGCTATTGTGTTGGTTTTGTGGGCTGGTATTATAGACTTGGTGGTGTTGGTTTGCTGTGATTTAGGCCTTCTAGGCCGGATAGGGCTATTCGGATATATTCCAGACCCGTTATCCTCGTGGTACACCACAGATGACCTATTTGGGGTCGGATAATATTGTTGTTGTTGTTGCTAGTCTGGAAATGTTATTATTGGACCTTAGTCCAGGCTTAGACAGACTTAGCCCAGACTTAGACAAGTATAACCAGACCTGGTTTTTGGGATCCGGTAGCGGGCCCCGTTACCCTTTTTGTCGACCTGTCAGAACTTTGACATCTTTTGGCTCAGTTAATCCCTATATGACCCGTTAGGGTTGTTACGGGATTGAGTCACCCTAATTATACCCGATTGGCCTGTTTAGCCCTGTTAGTCCCTAATAGCACCGTATTTGACTAGGGTCGGCTAGTTTGACTTAGAGCACTGGCCGCCTTTTCGTGACTTAACAGTAACCTAGAAGGACCCCGAGATTGACTTGCAACATGTTGTGGAATTAGTTTCTGTACTTATATACTAGTGTTGACTTAGGACTAGGGCGTTTCCCGTTTATCTGATATGATATGACATTTGATTCTGTTCTGGTTACTGGCTATGATGAGTTCCGGTTCGAGTCCGGCCACTGATTCAGATATGATGGGTACTGATTATTATGAGTTCCGATTCGAGTCCGGCCACTGATTATTATGAGTTCCGGTTTGAGTCCGGCATCTGGTTATGATATGATTGGAGAGTTTTGGTACTGGGCACCGTGGTTACTGGATACCGATACAACTTCGAGACACTGGTGACTATGCATTTACTTTTCTTGTGTATCCCGCTGGTTTATGGGGGCCAGACTGGGTTATTGTTTTCTTCCGTGTGCCTATCGAATTTATGGGGGCCCAGATAGGTTATGTTTGACTTGTGTGTTTACTTACGCATTTATTTACTCAATTATTCGGTATCGCATTTATTTATGTCCTAAGCATATCTACACGCCTCGGCAGTTACTTATGTATTTATTACTTATATCCCGGACTTAGCATGCACCCTCGCATTTTAGCTTACTTATATTATATTGAGCTCAGTCGACCGATGATGCCTACTGAGTACCCGTTGCCCTGGTACTCATACTGCACTTCTGCATCTTTTTCCCCGATGCAGATTCAGGCACTAGCCGACGGTTTTGACGTGACTCTCTTCTCATTACCGACTCCGGAGCAGGGTGAGCTTACTGACGTCCGAGGCAGATCCTACTCCATCTCTACTGTATAGTCTTTTGCTCTCGAGACTGTATTACTTGTTGTATATATTTGGTTTCTGTCTTGTATTTTGGACATGTCTAGTAAGTGGCTCTTGTACCAACCTCACCAGGTCTTGGGAGGGGTTCTTGAACAGTCTCGGTATGGGTATATTTTGGTTCTATTTGTTTTTATAGTTCTAGCATGCTTATTAATATGGTTTTTCTCTGTTTTTTGAGATTTCGCCCGTTAGCCCGTCGCTTGTCGCTCCGGGCTAGGGTTTGGCTTGCCTATTGGTGGGTTACGGTAGGCTCCATCATGACTCAAATATTGGGTCGTGACAGCTTGGTATCAGAGCCTAGGTTGTATAGGTAGTGTTGGTATATGAGCCAATGTTTAGTAGAGTCCTGTGGATCGGTGCGGGGACGCCTGTATCCTATCCTCGGGAGGCTACGGAGCATTCTTAGGGGAGTCTCTCATTTTCTTGACTCATGTCCGTACGTTCAGTCTATGTTGGTTTCTGATCTTCATTTGGTTCACTCTTTACGCAGATGGCAAGGACGCATGGTACGAGAGCCGAGGGTCAGGACCCCGAGCCTACAGCGAGGGCTCCTGTTAGGGGCCGAGGTCGACCCAGAGGTCGGGGGCAGGGCAGAGCAGCAGCCCCAGGCCGAGATCATACTAGGGATCAGTTACCCGATCCCTTTATAGCTCCAGATGTTCCGCCTCCACAGCAGCCGGTGGGCCAGGGAGCAGCCCAGACTCCACCTGGATTTATAGATGCTTCTTTGCTCTGAGGTACATTACTTCAGTTGTTGGGGATAGTTGGAGGTCCGTCAGCCGAGGGAGCCCAACCAGCAGTACAGGGAGTTGGTGTTGGGGCGCAACCTGCAGCTGCAGCACCCAGAGTTGAGATTCCGCCAGCGTCGGTATCTCCACAACCGGTTATAGATCATCCTGTTATGTCTGTCGATGAGCAGAGGATGTTGGGGCATTTTCTGAGGTTGACTCCACCGAGATTTGCTGGTACTCCGAGTGAGGATGTATATGAGTTCTTGTCCAGCTGCGAGGATAGACTGAGGAATTTGGGATTGGTACAGTCTCGTGGTGTTGATTTCGTGGCATATCAGTTTGATACTGCAGCGAGGAGATGGTGGAGGGGATATCTTGATTCCAGGCCAACAGGATCTCCGCCGGTTACCTGGACCCAGTTCTCCGAGATTTTCTTGGGAAAGTATATGCCCCATACTATGGGGGAGCGGCTCAGGGATGAGTTCTCCAGATTGACTGAGGGTTCATTAGCTGTCGCCGAGTATAAGGCGAGGTTTCATGATCTTGCTAGGCACGCTACTTCTATTTTTCCTGATGAGTACGAAAGAGTGAGATGTTTTGTCAGGGGACTGAGATTGCCACTCCACAGGGCTACCCAGAGTTTAGTGACTTCAGGGAAGTCATTTGCAGAGATTATTGAGCATGTATACTCTATTGAGGAGATGGATCGCGAGGCCTAAGGGGGCAGCGATAAGAGACTTCGTGACCAGGGTAGTTTCAGTGGGATCCATAGCGGTTCGCAGTTCAGAGGTCGTGGTTTCCAGTTCTAGGGTAGGTACCCTCAGCAGCAGCAGCAGCAGTCTTTTCAGCGACAGGGTCAGCCCAGTTAGCCCGCAAAGTCAGCTTCGTAAATATCTGATAGAGGTCAGCCCGTTTATAGTGGTTCTGTTAGACAGCCTCAGGGACATGGTCAGTAAAGTTCATCGACTAGAGGGGGTCATACCGGATCAGCCGGACCTTCTAGGCCGAGCAGGGAGCCAGGAGCATGCTATACTTGTGGAGTTGTCGGTCATTTCGCGCGTGAGTGTCCTCAGCGCATGGCGATTGAGCCTTCAGTTCAGACAGCACAGCCCCTCAGATCTATACCGCCAGCAGGTAGAGGTGGTGCACAGGGTCGTCGGGGTGGTCCCCAGGGTTCTCGAGGTAGAGCGTAGAAAGGTCAGACTGGTGGTCAGGTCGGTGCTCAGACTAGTGGTAGCCAGCGTCAGTTATATGCCGTGCCGGCTAGGCCGGAAGCTGAGGCTTCAGATACGGTGATTACAGGTATGATTTCAGTATGCCACCAACCAGCTTCTGCATTATTTGATCCGGGATCCACGTTTTCTTATGTATCTACTTATTATGCACCACGGTTGGGTTTATGTTCTGAGTTATTATCTGTACCCTTACATGTATCTACCCCCGTTGGTGATTCCTTAGTAGTGGATCGGGTATATAGATCTTGTCTGGTGACTGTTCAGGAGTTTGAGACTGAGGTTGATTTTATTGTATTGGCCATGGTGGACTTTGATGTAATTCTAGGCATGGACTGGTTGTCTTTCCATCATGCAGTCTTGGATTGCTTTGCCAAGACTGTGACCTTAGCCATGCCTGGCGTACCCCCGGTGGTGTGGAAGGGTTCTGTTAGCCGCACACCGACCGGTATTATTTCATATGTTCGGGCTCGTAGATTGATGTCGAGGGGATGTGATTCATTCCTTGCTTATGTTCGGGATGCTAGTATTGAGAGTCCATCGCTTGACTCCGTCCCTGTTGTTCATGAGTTTTCTGATGTATTCCCGACTGACCTGCTTGGCCTTCCTCCTGAGCGTGATATAGAGTTCATTATTGACCTCGAGCCAGGCACCCGACCTATTTCTATGGTTCCTTATCGTATGGCCCCTGCTGAGTTGAGAGAGTTGAGTACCCAGCTCCAGGACCTTCTGGGGAAGGATTTTATCAGGCCGAGTGTGTCTCCGTGGGGTGCTCCAGTTCTGTTTGTAAAGAAGAAATATGGATCTATGCGCATGTGTATTTATTACAGGCAGTTGAATAAGGTAACTATGAAGAATAAGTATCCTATGCCTCATATCGATGATTTGTTTGATCAACTTCAGGGTGCAGCGGTATTCTCAAAAATAGATTTGAGATCTGGATACCATCAGTTGAGAGTTAGGGCTGAGGACATCCCAAAGACAGCCTTCAGGACTCGGTACGGCCATTATGAGTTCCTGGTGATTTCTTTTGGGTTGACTAATGCCCCAGCAGCTTTCATGGATTTGATGAATCGTGTATTCAGGACATACTTGGACTCCTTTGTGATTGTGTTTATTGACGACATCTTGGTTTATTCGAGGAGTAACGAGGAGCACGAGCAGCATTTGAGGATTGTGCTCCACACTTTGAGAGATCATCGGCTTTATGCCAAGTTCTCAAAGTGTGAGTTCTGGCTTGAGTCTGTAGCTTTCTTGGGCCATGTTGTGTCCAGACACAGTATCATGGTAGACCCAGCAAAGATTGAGGCTATTCGAGGTTGGGCTAGGCCCACATCACCTACCGAGGTTCGCAGTTTTGTTGGGTTGGCAGGGTACTACAGGCGATTTGTTGAGGGCTTCTCGTCTATTGCATCTCCTATGACCAGACTAACCAGGAAGGAGGTTCTGTTTAAATGGTCTGAGGATTGCGAGGTGAGCTTTCTGAAGCTCAAGGATCGACTTACTTCTACCTCTGTGTTGACTCTTCCAGTTGAGGGCAAGGGTTTTACCGTGTATTGTGATGCATCTGGTATTGGTTTGGGATGTGTTCTAATACAGCAGGGTCATGTCATTGCTTACGCATCGAGGCAGCTGAAGGTGCACGAGAGTAATTATCCCACTCATGATTTGGAGTTAGCAACAGTTGTGTTTGCACTACGAATTTAGAGACATTATCTCTACGGTGTTCATTGTGAGATCTTTACAGACCACCACAATCTTCAGCATATTATGACTCAGAGGGATCTTAATTCGAGGCAGCGCAGGTGGATTGAGTTGCTAAAGGACTATGATATCTCTATTCTCTATCATTCGGGCAAGGCGAATGTGGTAGCGGACGCCTTGAGCCGGAAGACAGTGAGTATGGGTAGCTTAGCCTTCATTCCAGTCTCTCAGCGACCGTTGGCTTTGGACATTCAGTCCTTAGCTAACTCAATGGTACGTTTGGATATTTCTGACCCCGAAAGGGTTGTCGCTTGTGTTGGTGCGAGATCTACTTTGCTGGAGCAGATTCAGAGTCGTCAGTTTGAGGATAGCGGTCTCCATAGTATTCGAGATCAGGTATTGAAGGGTAAGTCTGAGAGAGCTACCTTGGGTTCTGATGGTGTTTTGAGGTTTGACGATCGTATTTGTGTTCCGAGGGTTGGAGATTTGATTCAGCTGATTTTGCACAAGGCGCACAGCTTCAGGTATTCTATTCACCCGGGGACAGCTAAGATGTATCGGGATCTGAGGCAGCACTCTTGGTGGAGCAGTATGCAGAGAGATATAGCAGGGTTTTGTAGCGCGATGCCTTTGTTGTCAACAGGTAAAGGCCGAGCACCAGAGACCTGGTGGATTGCTTCAGCAGTTGCCCATTCTCGAGTGGAAGTGGGAGCGGGTCACTATGGATTTCATTGTTGGATTGCATCGCACCTCCCGTGGTTTTGATAGTATTTGGGTTATTGTAGATCGGTTGACTAAGTCCGCGCATTTTATCCCTGTTCGAGTCTCCTATAGTGCTGAGAGATTAGCTCCTGTATATATTCAGGAGGTGGTGCGCCTACATGGAGTGCCAATATCTATTATCTCAGACCGAGGGTCTCAGTTTACCTCCAGTTTCTGGCAGACTTTCCAGGAAGAGTTGGTTACCCAGGTGGACCTCAGCACTCCATTTCATCCTCAAACGACGGGCAGTCAGAGCCGACGATTCAGGTATTAGAGGATATGCTCCGCACTTGTGTGTTAGACTTTGGGGGTCAGTGGGATCAATTCTTACCTTTAGCCGAGTTCGCGTATAATAATAGCTTCCATTCCAGCATTCAAATGGCTCCGTTTGAGGCTTTATATGGAAGACGGTGTCGATCTCTAGTTGGCTGGTTCGAAACTTCAGAAGTCAGTCCTCGTGGCACAGATTTGCTCCGAGAATCTTTTGACCGAGTTCGAGTGATTCAAGATAGGCTGCGGACAACTCAGAGTAGACAGAGGAGTTATGCTGACCGTAGACGTCGTCCGTTGAAATTCAGGGTGGGTGATAGGGTCTTTTTACGAGTATCGCCCATGAAGGGCGTGATGCGGTTTGGTAGGAAGGGTAAGCTTAGCCCCAGATATAGTGGACCCTTTGAGATTTTGCGGACAGTTGGAGAGGTGGATTATGTGTTAGCTTTACCTCCGGCATTTTCAGCTATCCACCTAGTATTTCATGTTTTTATGCTACGACAATACATTCCAGATGAGTTGCATGCGCTTCAGTGGGACTCGCTTTAGTTAGATGAGAAACTAACATTTGTGGAGGAGCCTGTGTCCATTTTAGCCCGAGATGTCAGACGGTTACGCTCCCAGTGGTTAAGGTACAGTGGCATCACCGTCCGGTTGAGGAGGCTACTTGGGAGCTTGAACGTGATATGCGAGCCCAGTATCCCTACTTGTTCACGTCTTCAGGTATGTGCTTCTTCTTGACTTTCGCGGACGAAAATCCTTTTAGTAGTGGATATTGTAATGACCTTCCCGGTCATTTTCCTCTTTTTCGTGTGTTCTTGGTGTTTAGAGATTTTTTATAACTGCCCCAAGTTATTTATGACTTGCTGGGACTGACACTTCGATTCCCGGGCAGTTCGTTTGAGAATATTATTTAGATCGAGCACGTTGTATAATATTAAATTAAATTAGAATTTGGTAAAATGACATAGTTAATTACCTTTCAAAAATATTTATGATATTTATAAAATTCTTTAGTTATGATATATCTATACTATTTTATAATAGTTTTATAATTTATTAATAATTTAAGTGGAGATAGTGAATTTAAATATGTGAACATAATATTATTATTTTGTAGAGGTTTTATTCGAAATAATTTTCTATTAATTATGGTATATTCAAAATATTATATTTATTTTACTATAAACCTATGCAATATCCGAATACGTATGTAATGGAATAAGGTAGTATTGGTGTAATCTTCTCTTACACGTGGTGGGAGTGGACAACAATTAGGTAGGAATTGATGACTAACATGTTAGCATTAATTGCCAACACATGTGATCAATTTGTGTAAATTATATAGTGCTCTTGTCAGCAAACTATACATATACATATATGAATATATGTGTTTAAAACTTAGGTTTCCTTTTCATTTATTTTGTTGATTAGTAGATAAAATTTCTTCCTCCAAATATGTTGTCCATGTTTTCCAAATTTATGTTGAAGAGAGTTTTTGTATAAAAATATTTTGGATATTGCATTGGATTCCCAAATGAAAATTTATCTACATCAAGTTATTCAAGCTTGGGTTCTAGGGGAGAAGTGTTTGTGGACATGTAATCATCGTTATTTCGGTGAGTTTTGTCGTTATTACGGTATATTTTTATATATGGTTGGTGGTATTGTTGTTGGTGCTGATTTAGAGCTTAGTATGAGCTCGAATTGGATAGCATCTCTTGTGACTATTGGTCACTGAGCTATTTGGGACACTGTGACGGTTTTAGTTTTACGACACCACAAGCAGGCCCCACATAGATTGTTCGGACATTTTTTCGAACTAATGCAATATGGGTATCAATAGTCATGTTTTGACATGTAGTTTATTATTTTGGTAGCTTGGCAATAGTCAGAGGCCTCTCGAAAGGGGAAGGCTCCTATATAGCTGGTTCTCTTGGCAAGCTTACGGTGGCGTCCAGGTAGGCTAGGTTTACCTTCCTTTGCACTTAGATTGAGCTTATGTGTGATATATGTATGCTATTGTGCTAGTGTTGTGGGCTGGTATTATAGACTTGGTGGTGCTGGTTTGCTGTGATTTAGGCCTTCTAGGCCGGATAGGTTTATTCAGATATATTCCAGATCCGTTATCCTCGTGGTACACCACAGATGACCTATTTGGGGTCGGATAATATTGTTGTTGTTGTTGCTAGTCTGGGAATGTTATTGTTGGACCTTAGTCCTGGCTTAGACAGACTTAGCCCAGACTTAGACAAGTATAACCAGACCTGGTTTTTGGGACCCGGTAGCGGGCCCCGTTACCCTTTTTGTCGACCTATCAGAACTTTGACATCTTTTGGCTCAGTTAAGCCCTATATGACTCGTTAGGGTTGTGACAGGATTGAGTCACCCCAATTATACCCGGTTGGCCTGTTTAGCCCTGTTAGTCCCTAATAGCACCGTATTTGACCGGGGTTGGCTAGTTTGACTTAGAGCACTGGCCGCCTTTTCGTGACTTAACAGTAACCTAGAAGGACCCCGAGATTGACTTGCAGCATGTTGTGGAATTAGTTTCTTTACTTATATACTAGTGTTGACTTAGGACTAGGGCGTTTCCCGTTTATCTGATATGATATGACATTTGATTCTGTTCTGGTTACTGGCTATGATGAGTTCCGGTTCAAGTCCGTCCACTGATTCAGATATGATGGGTACTGATTATTATGAGTTCCGGTTCGAGTCCGGCCACTGATTATTATGAGTTCTGGTTCGAGTCCGGCATCTGGTTATGATATGATTGGAGAGTTTTGGTACTGGGCACCGTGGTTACTGGATACCGATACAGCTTCGAGACACTGGTGACTATGCATTTACTTTTCTTGTGTGTCCCGCTGGTTTATGGGGGCCAGACTGGGTTATTATTTTCTTCCGTGTGCCTATCGGGTTTATTGGGGCCCAGATAGGTTATGTTTGACTTGTGTGTTTACTTACGCATTTATTAACTCAATTATTCGGTATAGCATTTATTTATGTCCTAAGCATATCTACACGCCTCGACAGTTACTTATGTATTTATTACTTATACCCTGGACTTAGCATGCACCCTCGCATTTTAGCTTACTTATATTATATTGAGCTCAGTCGGCCGATGATGCCTACTGAGTACCCGTTGCCCCGGTATTCATACTGCACTTCTGCATCTTTTTCCCCGATGTAGATCCAGGCACTAGCCGACGGTTTTGACGTGACTCTCTTCTCATTACTAACTCCGGAGCAGGGTGAGCTTACTGACATCCGAGGTAGATCCTACTCCATCTCTACTGTATAGTCTTTTGCTCTCGAGACTGTATTACTTGTTGTGTATATTTGGTTTCTGTCTTGTATTTTGGACATGTCTAGTAAGTGGCTCTTGTACCAACCTCACCAGGTCTTGGGAGGGGTTCTTGAAGAGTCTCGGTATGGGTATATTTTGGTTCTGTTTGTTTTTATAGTTCTAGCATGCTTATTAATATGGTTTTTCTCTGTTTTTTGAGATTCCGCCCGTTAGCCCGTCGCTTGTCGCTCCGGGCTAGGGTTTGGCTTGCCTATTAGTGGGTTACGGTAGGCGCCATCATGACTCAAATATTGGGTCATGACAGGAAGAGTTTTATATTTTCCTTTTAGGAAAAGTAAAAGTAATTATGGTATTAATTTTATTTTCCTTTCAAGAAAAATAAAACTCAAATTTAGTAAGAAAATCAGGGTAAAAACCCTAACACGATGGAGAGAGTAATGAGAATTAACTGGGTTTAATTTTCTGTAAAATGTTAAGGCAAAAGTTGATGGTGCTTTTCAATTCTCCATTAGCTTAACTACAACAATTATTAATAATTATTAATTATACTCAATAAATAGGGCATAATATTGTTATCTCTTTAATTTGAAAATGAGGAAAAAATTGAAAAAATGTCAAAAAAAGGAGAAAAAAAAAATTAGAAATAAAAGCCATAGAGAGATGCCACATCACCTTGGCTTGATTCTACTTTATTATTATAACTTAATTAAGTAGAATGTGCTATAGAACATTCTCTAATTAGTATTATTATAATTAACGTCTTCTCTGATTAATTAATTTTATGCCCTTTTACTTAAAATTATATTTTTTGTGTCTTGCTATGTTTTTCTTTCTTTCAATTGTTACATTTGTAGATGTTTTAAACGTTGCGATGTGTTATTAACCATATTGTTCCTTAACTTAATTTAAACAGAGACATTATAATAATAAAGAAGAAATATAGAGAAGGTAATGTGGCACCTCTTTATGAGCTCTATTGTTATTTATGTGCCAAAAGTTGATTGGGCTTTTTTTTAGAAATTAACAATATGACTTAATTTTTATTCTTTGGCATTAGTGGTCGCTTGAAAGTTGTAAGGCATTAGTGGTAGCTTGAAACTGAAGTGGAACTTTGTATCCAAAATTTTTTTGACTCTTATTTTGATACAATAAAGAATGCTATCATTCTTATAATGTCACTTATAAGAATAATCAACCAACGGAACTGGAATAAAGAATCATATGTAATTTAAGCACCGAGTTACATATGAAGAAAATTATCTAATTTAATTAAATTTGAAAATTTAAATATAGATGCAAAATTAATAATAAAGGATTGAATACTTTCTTATAATTTCATAATTAGAAATTCTTCAAGGACACTTCTCCAAAAAAAATATATAAAAGAATAAGAATAATCAATGGCTATGATTTGATAATATTGAGTCATCTACTATATAGAATAAATATACAAATGGAGCACCTCCACCTTTATGGATAAATAAATGCACTTTCTTCTTCTCTTTCTTTTTTTCCCAAACAAAAAGTATTATCTACATTTATAAGTACATGGTCAAAAAATATGAATTATCCAACTTCTAACTACCATTAATACAAAAAGAAGTTACTACTTCACTTGAATGATATCTTTTATTAAGGAAAATGAAAAGATTATAGTTACTTGTATAGTTTTAGACTCATCACTATTCGTAACAGTTTTCAAATGTATGAACGTATTTAATATGTAATGTATGTTATTAATTTTATGAACCAATATAAATGATTCAATTGTAACAGTGGATTTTTTCTTTGCTTTAAACTTTACGTAAGAAATAATTAACTATTTCAATAAATGATTCATTTGTAATAGTAGACTTTTTATTTGCCTTTTAATTTTTTTGATAAGAAATAAGTTTTGCCTATATTTTTTAGTGAGTAAACTTTAAAATATTTTTTCAAGTTTTACGGTATCAATCACTAATCATATTCTTGGATAAATTTAATCTAAGAAAATTATACATCATAGAAGAAATCGAAATAAAATAGGAATAGGATTTGTTTTTATGAATTTAGAGATCGAGTGCATAAAATTATCTTAGAAGAAATGTATCCACCATTAAAGTAGATCTGTCGTGTGTACCAAGTTTCTCGATATAGATGACATAGCATGAATCATCAAAATTTAACAAATGTTGAGTAAGAAATAATAGTGAAATGCAAAAATATAAACTTTCCAATAAAAAAGATGAGAAATCTTAGCCTATAAAGAAATAAATCATTCATATTTACTGAGAATAGATCATATATAAGTAAGTTTAATAAAGATAAATACTCACCAATATATAATCTCATTAGATAAATTGCTACTATTCAAAGAAAAAAAATACATGGGAACTCATGTGAAGCATTTTTTTTTTGCACAACTAAAACTAAAATGGTTGATTCATGTATGCATATTTTGGTAGTGTAAGATATATATAGGTTAATTTTTGTCCTTTTATCTCCCATCCTTTAGCACATTATTACTCCACATTAATAAAATTAATTAAGAATTATAAAAATTGAAGGTGGAAGAATACATAAATATATATTAAATCTCTAGTAAAGAAGGTAATTATAGTGGGAGGTGAAAAGTTGATGAGTTAAATAAATAATTTTTTAATTATGAAAAAATAAAATAAGAAGAAATGGTCAAAAAAGGAGAATATAGATAAATAGGAATGGATACCATAGAGAGGTGCTACATCAACTAGTCTTCATTCTACTTTATTATTATAATATAGATTCTCATTTTGCAAGTAGAGTCATCACTTTAATTTTTTTTAATATAAGACAAAAGGTTCGAAATATACCCAAACTTTTATGAAATTTGCTATAACACGCCTAAAATTTTGCGGCGGTCCTATATATGACCCCCCTGGACTAGTTAGTAGTGTATTTTTGTGACCTTTATTTACTTAGCTGGACCACTAACTCAATCACTCGCTCAGTGCACGTGTATTCATGTTTAGGTCCAGCTGTGAAAATAAATGTCACTAAAATACACTAATAAATAGTGCGCGGGGTGGGTGGGTGGGTGGGTTATTGGACCCTCGCAAAGTTTAAGCGTATTACAGGAATTTTTGTCAAAGTTTAGGTATATTTCGGACCCTTTTTTCCCTTTAATATGTGAGAATCGATTATACAGCACAAAAGTTATTAAAAAGTATTGTTTTTTTTTTGCAAAATGACCGTTATGCCACCTTTATGCGTAAGTTCATTGCTTTGCATTTTTAGCTTTACTAGTTTAAATGCACGTGCTTCGCACGTGAAACACGTGAGTCTTTGATTATTCAAAATTAAATTTTAATAACTATTTATATCAGTTAATTTCAAAATTTAAATATTAAAAAGATAATTGATTAAAAAAATTTTACCCTACAAAATTAAATTATTTATTGATCAAAGAGTATTTGATATTGAATAATATTATAACCAAAGTTAAGTTGATTGGTAGTATAAATGTAGTTAAACTTTGGTTTCTAGCAAAATTATTATCTTTTAAATCTACTAGTTAAGTTCTTAAATTAAAGAAAAGATTATCACATGCTATATAACAATAGCTTAAGTTTAGACAAGTTTCTTTTGAAGTAGATACCTGAATACCAGGTATAGCTCGTAACAATCTATCTTACGGGGTATACAATGATTTTTTACGATCCAAAATTATAAAATACTTCAATATACTTCTACATGTTCCCATATGCTCTTGAAAGACTTGATGCATTTCCGGACTTTGTATGTAGTGCATCTATGTCTCTTTATAGGTGTGAATTCTCAGAGTGGACGATTATTAGCTTACAATCATGACATCTAGATCTTTTTTCAAATGACATCTAAGTCACATTAAGGGATGAAATATTTTTTTGAGCAGTCTAATCTTGAAACTTTAAGCTAGAAAGTGCTCAATAATTTATATAGTTCTTTTTAATCTGATGCAAGCACTAAATAGAAATCAATTTTTCTAAAATTCCTCGACTGATGAATTTCTTGGTTATTACCAATTGCAATTGTCAAGTAGCACCTTTGTAAAGATTGCATATCACAAGCTAAAAAAGAAAACGTAAAGAGAATAATGACTTCTTTTATATAAGTATTAGGCAATTTCAATTCCTTCAAATTCCTCCTAGAGAAGTGATGAACTCCACTAAACGGATTTCTATAATTGCAGTAAGAACATACACTCTAAATGCCTAATTGCTTGTGGGTTACGACCTCTATAATTCCATATTATTATCTCTTGCTTGTTCCATTTTTCTTTCTGTTGTCGGTGCCTTTACAATATCATTCTTATAATCCTTTTGTACACACCAACTCAAAAATTTAGAACAGAATGTTTAAAGTAATACGTCTCATGCTATAAACTAACATTATTGTAGAAATTACTTTCATTCGGCCGCAACATGCTTGTGTCACCCAATTTTTAGATCAGAAATTTTCAATTGAAAGAGAAAACACGAAAAATTATCAAAAAGGGAGAATTCATTGTCAATTGTTGATTACTATAATTAATATATATTTTTTAAAATTATTAATTAAAAGAAATAAAGAAAGACATAAAGGATGATGATAATGAATGCAAGAAGACGACTTGAATCAAAATAAGAAGAAAATGTAAAAGAAGAAGAAGAATTTTTCTTGTAAAGTTCGATTGAAATATTACTTAAATAGAATTGTAGAAATTCTTTTTTATATAAGGTAAAATTTTAATTGATTTAGAAGTGTTAAATATTATGATTTCTTACCTAATCAAATAAGGACTTTAATTAATTTCAAAAATCTAAATAATGTATAATATTGATTTCTTTTAAAAAATAATTCCTAAACTAACTTTGGCCTAAAAAAAGTCCTAAAAACCACGTTCAAAAAGAGAACTCCTAAAACCTGTACAACGTATGCGTACTACTAATATTGAACAACTTTTTATTAAATTTACCTCAAAAAAAGAACTTTGTGATAACCAAATTCTAGTTGGTTTTAATGTCTTAAATTTTAGGAAAATAACTAAATGATAATAATTTGATAAAATAGTGAAAAAACAATTTTGTCTATTGGAAAAACTTTTAATGAAGGGCAAAAAGTTCAAATAACATTTATAAGGACCTTCACTATTTTAATATATTAGAGACATAATCATCATGATTCACGATTTTCTCTCTTCTCCGAAATTTAATGTATGCTTTAATTAGGTACTACGTTAAAGTACGCTTTGAGTTTTTTTTTTTTTCTAAAAAAAATAAACTTCAATAGCTAGTGGTATTGAAATATGAATATTATACTCCCTTTACTTGTCATTCATAGTAAAAATAAATGATCAATAATATTTGTCATTTTAGAAAATTAAGGCATAATTAGTTGTTTGTTTCGACATTTACCCTTAGTCATAGCCAACCATACACACCTCCGCACTGGAGCATTTGTGCCCCTCCTCATCAGATGCTCGAACCATCTCAACCTCGCTTCTGGCATCTTAACTTCTACCGAAGCCACTCCCACCTTATCTCGAATAACCACATTTCTAATCCTATCTTTCCTAGTAAATCCACCTATTTATTGTAGCATCCTCATCTCTGTCACCTTCATCTTTTAGATCTGAGAGTTCTTGACTGGCCAGCACTCTACCCCATACAACATAGCTTGTCTAACCGCCACTCTATAGAACTTGTCTTTAAGTTTAGGGAGCACTTTTCTTATCACACTAGACTCCGGATGCAAACCTCCATTTCATCCATCCTGCACCAATATAGTGAGTGGCATCCTCGTCAATCTCTCCATTTCCCTGGATCATAGACCCAAGATACTTGAAACTATCTCTCTTTTGGATGGCCTGAGTATCAAATTTTACTACCACATCAACCTACTGCGTCACCTCACTGAACTTTCACTCTAAATATTTCTGAACTCAGCAGAATCGACCAAATTCCCAGCGGAGGTCGTTTCGACAAAATATGGACCCCACGCCCATTCTTTTTGTTTTAATCAAAATCCACCCAATAGCCCAAAATTAGTCCAGAAGCCTCGGGACCAGAATCAAAGGTCCCCCTAGCCTAAAATCCTCATTCCAGAGTTAACAGAATTGCCATAATTTTCATCCGAAGTCGTTTACTAGAAATTTTAGCCGAAGACCAACTTCTCAACATCAAAAGCTCCAAAACAGAAAATTGACTTAAAATCCATAGAACTTTCCGGAATCGAAGCACCTATACCAACAGATCATAAGTGACGGGTAGCAACTATTGGAAGGATCGAAACTCAGAAAATACACAAAAATAAAAAAATGACCTGAAGATTCATTACACTATACATAAATGTGCAACATTAAAAATTTTATAGAGTAGGATTTTCGATGGAATGTGTGACATTTCTATCTTTTCACATTATAATTGATGAAACAGGAAGAGGGTCAAAATGTTCTTAAATGATATGATTTTTTCTTTAAAAAAAATCCTCTCATTAATAGTTGGTAATAAAAATATCATTGTCGTTAATAGTTTGATTCAAAAATGCCTCAATTGTTACTTAATTGGATCAAAAGAACCCCTATTGTTACTTAATTGGTTCAAAAATATACTTTTCCTAGTAAACATATTGTTTCTTTTCTTTTTAAAGACATCCTTTTTCTAAAAAAATATTATTTTTTAAAGAACTCCTTTCTTATAAAATATTTTTACCTAACAAAAAAGTAGAAAGTAATTTTTCTTCCTAATATCATTTTATAATCAATTAAAATATAATAGCACTATGTATTTTTTTTATCTGATAATACAGGTCATACATATAAGATCATAGTAACCCCTCATTAATTTTCATTGGAATAATGCTAAATACTTTTTGCTATAAAATGAGAAATATTTTTATTTCTTAATCTTTTTAAAATTGAAGTAGGTTGAACATTTGCTAATATAATGCTTAATTTTAAAGTTAAGACACAATAATCATAATGTAATAAAATACAAAAATTTATTACATTGATTCAAAACACAAAAATATCTTTAAAATATCATCGATGAAATTATTATTGACCTTTTTTCATCTAACAATAAAATTAAGGATTATATTTGCAAATTGTTTTCCTACTTCAATTTAAAAACATTAAGAAATAAAAATATTTCCTATTTTATTAGGATATCATTATCTAAATAAAATTAAAGAAGGAGATACTATGATCTTATATATATGACCTATATTATTAGTTAAAAGATGCATGTGGTTATTCTATTTTAACAAAGAATAAGGATAGCATAATGCTGAAATAAAACCATCCCTAGAACCTGAAAGTCATTGTACCAAAACTCTAACAAATGTCAAAAGAGGGATGCAACCCCAAAAACCAAAGTATTGTCTAAGTTCAAAACAATTAGACAAGAAAACTATAGAAGAACCCATAGTAGCCCGAAAGATGTAGCTCACCCTTGAGTTCGAATATGATCAGAATTAAAGCTGAGGTCCCGGAAAGTATTGTCTAAGTTCGAAACAATTAGACCAGAAAACTATAGAAGAACCCATAGTAGCCCGAAAGATGTAGCTCACCCTTGAGTTCGAATATGATCAGAATTAAAGTTGAGGTCTCGAAACAGTCACTGAAATATGCTCTGCACTCAACAAAAAGAAGAGCACATGTAGTATCAGCACACAAGAAATAACGGTGTGCCGGTAGGGTCATCGGATGACCTAAAATGAGAAATATGAACACATAACCGAAACATAGTACAACAAGATAACCATTAACCCTATCATGCAACTCTACTCCAAGTTCATAACACTAACCTTGTAACAAGTACAAGATGAAGTTCAGTCAATAAAGATACCAAGTCAAGTCAACTATGACCACTAACAAGACTCCAAGTCAACAACCCTGACTCAACAATCATATAAACCATGTCCCAATTTTACCGGATAATAGACAACACAAAGTTAAGTCATAACATGCAATTAATATGCATCCCGGTTTACATAAAGAAACCACTTTTAGCATTTAAGCACGTAAACCCAGTTCACTCAAGGAACCAACATAACAATGACAACACTTAAGCCTGGTTCACTCAAAAAATCAATAAAATCAAGAAAGCACATAGTCCCGATTCACTCAAGGAACCGTTACACTCACCAAATGCCTGAACACACATGCTAAGGGCCTTATGGTCGCCCACTAGTCATGACCTTCAGGGGACGAGCTCTTGTCCATGTACCAAATCCCAGACATCAAGTGTCTGCCAACCTTATATCAACTAATCCTACAGGAAATGTCCAAATACCGGTACATTCCATAATAATGATATATATCACAATAATCACAACTACAATAATAACAGAAACAATACTTGTAAAAACCAACAAGCTTTCATTTAAATTTATTACATATGATTAATACTTAGGATATTGAACAGTCATTCACTTTCCTTTAACATGCATTGTGCAAGAAATACTCCGAAATAGTTAACATGCACACATAACACAAATTGGGTTTAGCTACATTTAAACCAACACCTACTTCAATCCAAGCCTGAAATGCTCTTACGAACTTTAGCTTTCTCTTTCCTTGCTACCTCGGCTTAAATGTAGTCTAAAAACATGAGCACAACATATAATCAACCTGAGGACTATAACCTAATTCCAAACCCTAAGGCTAATTTCATGATCATCACCCCTCCCCTATTCTATGATTTTTCTACTACAATTCACGTTAAAACTACCAATTCCATAGTTACATTAGTGAAGTATTGTCATGCAAGAGTAATTTAATGATTAACAACTAAAACTCAAAGATTTTACCCCTAATTTACCCTCTTGCACCAGAAAATCCGCTAAGTCAAACTTAAACCCTCCCCAAGACCCATAAACTAGTGATTCCAAGGTCAATTAACCGAAAAACTAGTTAATGGGGATGAATTACTTATCTTTATGAAGAAAATCAATGGGAACCTGATGAAAATTGCCCAAATTGCCTTAGCCCTTCCCTAAAGACGAGTTTAGAATAATGAACTATTTTTGGGAAAAATTCTGCATTAACAGTGATTTACCCTGCTATGGCGACCCAATACTGCTATAGCGGCATCGCTATAGCAGAATCCGCCCTCTATAGCAGGGTTGATCGTCTTTGGCTCCCACTTATAGCAGGAATTTCTCCGCTATAGCTGCAACCCCATAGCAGCCTGCCACCCGCTATAGTGGGTGTGGCGAGGTGGAAACTTAGAAAATCTCCCAGTTTTGCCTTTTTCACAAAGAACCATCAAACCATGACATACCAGACTAACCCTTTGCATCAAGTTTGATATCGGGAGTTCTACTTACTCGAATTCACTTTCGAAAAGTCCTACAGATTCTTTATTGCATTAACTAACATAAAATAATGCTAAAATTTCTTACATTTACCTAATCCATTCCCTGATTACCCTAGACCATACCTCGCTCGACTTTTGTCTGAGCCTAGCGTAGCCTAAAATTATTAACTTCCAATTTATGGAAAGTCTTAAGCCAAATTTTTTATACAATTGACTCACCCATAACGATGGAAAGGGTCATTATAACAGATACCAATTTACTCATCATTCATTCCTGAATGACGAAACAAAAAAATGAGCCAAGTTATGAAGAGAAAGAATACTTGTATCCTAAAAAAATGAGGGTACTTGTCCCTCATATCCTTCTCAGTTTCCCAATTAGCCTTTTCAACTGGATGATGCTTCCATTGGACCTTTACCGACCAAATTTCCTTTGACCTCAACTTCTGTACATCCTGATCGAGAATGGAAACCGACTCCTCCTGATAAGTAAGATCCTTATCTAATAAAACTGAATACCACTAGATAATGTAATCCCCATCCCCATGGTTTCTTTTAAGCATAGATACATGGAATATTGAATAGACCCCCGACAAGCTCGGAGGCAATGCCAACCTGTATGCAATCGGACCCACATCATCAAGAATCTCGAACAAACCAATATACTGAGGGCTAAGCTTGTCGTTTTTGCCAAACCTCATAACTCCCTTCATAGAAGACATCTTCAACAAAACTCGTTCACCAACCTTGAATGACATGTCTGCATACTCTTTTTACCTACTCTAGGCTACCAACAACTTATTTTGGATGAATCTCACTTTTTCCTGAGCTTTCTTCACCAAATCAGTGCCCAAAGGCTTCATATCATCAGTCTCAAACCATCATATGGGTGATATACACCTCCTCCCATAGAGTGCCTTGAATAGGGCCATGTCAATGCTAAAGTCGTAGTTGTCGTTGTATGAAAACTCACATAATGGCAAGAACTGGTCCTAATAGCCATTGAAAAGAATCACACATGCCCTTAACATGTCTTCAAGCACCTGAATCGTCCTCTCAGACTGTCCATCAGTCTGAGGATGAAAAGTTATGCTAAAATTGAGTTGGGTGCCCAACTCTTCATGCAACCTTTCTCAAAATCTAGAAGTGAATTGCGTACCTCTGTCTGAAATGATGGAAAGGGGTACCCCATGCAGCCTCACTATCTCATTGACGTAGATCTTGGCCAACTGTTTAGAGCTGAAATTCACTCTAATTGGAGTAAAATGGGCTGATTTAGTCAGCCTATCCACTATGACCCAGATAGAGTCAGCTTTTCAAAAGTCTTAGGAAGTCCTACCATGAAATCTATAACTATCCTCTCCCACTTCCACTCGGGAATGGGTAACCTTTGGAGAAATCCCACAAGCCTTTGATGCTCATATTTTACCTGATGATAGTTATGTCATTTAGATATGTACTCCACTATGTCCCTCTTTATCTCAGTCCACCAATAAAGCTATCTCAAATCACGGTACATCTTGGTTGCACCTAGATGAATATAATATCGCAAACCATGAGCTTTAGCAATCACATTCTAGATCAAATCACCAATTCGAGGAACATATACCCATCCTATAAACCATAATACTCCACACATATCAAGTGTGGTGTCTGAAACCTCTCCAGACACCACTTTGTTTCAGAGTTTATTTAATTCCATATCCTCAAACTGTTTGGCCTTAATTTCATCAAGGAATGCTGACTTTACCTCAATACTAACCAACACTCCACCCTTTCTGAAACACCAAGCTGCATGAAGAGAGATGCTATAGTTTGAAAATCTCTAGCCACGGGTCGCCTTGACACCCTCAAACAGGCCAAACTACCCATATTTACCGCTTTTCGGCTTAATGCATTTACCACCACATTGGCCTTACCTGGATGATACTAGATGGTCACATCATAGTCTTTCAATAATTCCATCCATCTTCTCAATCTCAAGTTCGAATCCCTTTGCGTGAACATATGTTTTAGGCTACAATGGTCTGTGAATACCTCACACTTGACAACATAAAAATAGTGTTTCCAAATCTTAATTGCATACACCACCACTGCTAACTCCAAGTCGTGAGTTGGGTAATTCTTTTCATGAGGCTTCAACTGCCTCGAAGCATAAGTAATGGCATTCCTGTCCTGCATCAACACAACACCCAAACCCAAGAGTGAAGTATCATAAAATACAACAAAATCCTCACCTTCAACCGACAATTCAAGAATAAGAGTTGTAGTAAAAAAGTGTCTTGAGATTTTGGAAGCTCTCCTAACAGAGTTGTAGTAAAAAGTGTCTTGAGCTTTTGGAAGCTCTCCTAACACTTATCTAACCATACAAATAGCATCTTCTTATAAGTCAACTTTGTCAAGTGAGTAGCAATAGAAGCAAAATTCTTGACAAACCTGCGATAGTAACTAGCAAGGCCCACGAAGCTCCTAACCTCAGTCACAGAGCTAGGCCAAACCCAACTCTTAACCTCCTTAATATTTTAGGGATCTACCATCACCCTCTTTTTCGAGACCACATGCACTAAAGGGCAATCAAAGACAACCAGAACTCGCATTTTGAGAACTTTACATATAACTGCTTCTCTTTCAAAATTCCTAAGACAATGTGAAGATGACCTTCATGTCCCTCCTTACTCTTGGAGTAAACCAAAATGTCATTAATAAAAACTATCACAAAAGAATCCAAGAAAGACTTGAAAATACAGTTAATCAAGCTCATGAAGGCTGCCAGTGCATTGGCCAATCCAAAAGACATCACTAAGAACTCGTAATGCCCATATCGAGTCCTAAAAGCTGTCTTAGGTATATCCTCAGGCTGAATCTTCAGCTGATGGTAACGTAACCTCAAGTCAATCTTGAAGAATACTGAAGCACCCTGCAACTGGTCAAAGAGATCATCTATACGAGGAAAGGGATACTTATTTCTAATGGTAAACTTGTTCAACTGTCTGTAATCAATGCATATCCTCATGTTACCATCTTTCTTTTTAACGAATAACATTGGAGCACCCCAAGGTGAAGCACTAGGATGAATAAATCCATTATCGAGGAGTTTCTATAACTGAATTTTGAGTTCTCTCAATTTTGCTAGAGCCATATGATAAGGAGGAATGGAAATTGGGCGAGTTCTCAGCTCCAAATCAATACAAAAATCAATATCCCTGTCCGGAGGCATACTAGGAAAATCTGTAGAAAATACCTCCTGAAACTTAGAAACTATAGGAACAGATTCAATCGAAGGGGACTCCACACTAACATCTCAAAGATGAGCCAGGAAGACTTAATACCCCTTCCCTACTAGCTTTCTAGCCCAAACAAAAGATATGATTTTCACCGGCTTAGACTTATACACACCCTCCTACTCTAGTTTACCCATTCCCAGCATTTTTAGAGTCATTGTATTAGCATTATAGTTCAGGATAGCATGATAAGGAGATAACCAAGTCTTACCCAAAATAATGTCAAAATCAAGAATGTCTAAAATGATCAAGTCTACTCAGGTTTGAAAACCCATAAACAAAACAGAACATGCACTATAAACATGGGTCACCACTACAGAATCTCCAATCGGAGTGGAAATATATAGAGGAAAATCAAGTACATCAAAAACCAAATATAGACCCAAAACAAATCTAACAAATACATAAGAGTAAGTGGAACAAGAATCAAACAAAACAAAAGCCATCCAGTCACAGACTAGAATAGTACCTGTAATAAAGGCATCAGACGCCTCAACCTCGGTCTTGCCTAGGAAGGCATAACAGTGAGCTCTATCATCAAGCTAGAAAACCTATCTAGCTGGATGCGCTCTACCTTTCCCTGCATTACCATTACCTTTGTTTCCACTACGACCTCCTGGATTATTACCTTGTCCACTCTATGGATGACCTTTACTGCTACTACCTCTACCTCTACCTGCTGGAACCATAACCTTGGTTTGCTGCTATGCCTATTTACCTGCCTGCCTCAAAGGACACTCTCTCTTCAAGTGCCCTGTAAACCACAATAATAACAACCACGCTCAAGAAAAGGCCTGATGACTGAAGAATAAGAAGCCCCTTGGTCGTTAACAACTGAGGGAAGCTGAATAGCCCTTAAATGACCACAGATGGAGGCTAGCAAAGATGACTAAATGGGGCGGCCCGGATGAACCTGCTGGTTGTAACCCTTGGAATAAAAACCACTGAATTTCCCGCATTTTGAGATTTGTGGGCTAATGACTTAGCCTAACCAGCCTGCTGAACTCCTTAAAGTTTTTTCACATAATCAGATACAACATTGAGGCTCTTTCTTGCAAAAGTTGTGTGAACGGACAAAACCGGAAGATCAATGTTCAAACCCTTAATATATGACTGGATCCTCTCCTCCTCAGTGCCCAACAGTTGGGTAACATAGCGACACAAAGCATGGAACTTGGCCTCATAAGCCACAACTGACATACTACCCTGTTCAAGGGCTAAGAACTCATCCTTCTTGCAGTCATGAAGAGTATGAAGCATATACTTTTACTAAAATAGGGCATTAAACAGAGCCCAAGTCAATGTAGGAAAAACTGGTGACTAACACTCCGCATAGGCTCTCCACCGCTGCTTGCCATCCCTTTGCAGTTGGAAAGTCACAAATTCAACACCATGTTATTGCACAATCCTTAAATTATGAAGCCTCTCATAACAATCAATGATAAACTCAAATGCATCGTAAGTCTCAGTACCATGAATTGAATGAGGCTTTATTTTTAGAAACTTGGTCAACAACACATGGTCGGTCCTGGTCTAGACGGGGCATAACATAGGATGGGGAAACATTAGTACCCGAAGCCTTATCTATTCTGGGATCTAAAGTGGTAGTAGGATGAGCACCCAAAACCTGGAAAGTCGGCATAGTGGGGGTGGCTCCAGTACTAGCTAACCCACTCAGAAAAGCCAAAACCTACTAAATAACCTCAAAAGACATCATAGGAAGGACTGCACCTCCAATCGATGCTACCACCTCTGGTCCCAAGCCATCCTCATCCACTATCTCAGCCAACTCAAGATGATCCTGCGGTGGGGGAGGTGATACTGACCTCTGACGGTCCTGGTCAGCTACTGCCTGAGATCCACCCCTAGCGGGTGTTGCTTTCCCCCTTCCTCGTCCTTATCCTCATCCCCGCAGAGCAAGTTCCATAGTTAGACATGCTAGTGTTGGGCTAATCCACTTGCTCTATTTGATCAAGTGTTCACCATCTACGGATAAAAAAATAAAGAGGGACAGATACCAATTGGAATTAAGTTATAGTACGAAAAAAAAAAGAAAGGATAGTTCCCTAAGGTTCTATTGCCTCTTGAAAAAAAAGTACAAACATCTCTGTACTATTTCACAAGACTCTACTAAACCAGTTTTGGAATGATAAGATCTATGAACCTAGGGCTCTGATACCAACTTTGTAACAATCTAAATCTGCCGTGAGTGGCCCCCACACTAAGACCCCCGATGGAAGAACCAACTAACCTCATAAACCAGTTAACACTTAGCCAAAACTAGGCAACTAAATCATCCTCATTGATAAAACCAATAATCCATATTTAAACGAAGAGTAAGGATAACATAATGCAGAAATAAAACCATCCCTAGAACCTGAAAGTCATCGTACCAAAACTCTAATAAATGTCAAAGGAAGAGATGCAACCCCCCAAACCAAATAATGTCTAAGTTTGAAACAATAGGACCAAAAAACTATTGAAGAACCCATGGTAGCCCGAAAGATATAGCTCACCCTTGAGTTTGAATATGATCTAAATCATAGTTGAGGTTTCAGAACAGTCGCTGGAATGCTCTGTACTCAACTAAAAGAAGAGCATGTGCAGTATCAGCACACAAAAAATAATGGTGTGCCGATAGGGTCATCGGCCAACCCAAAATTAGAAATATGAACACATAACCAAAATGTAGTACAACAAGACAACCATGAACCCCATCATGCAACTCTACTCCAAGTTCATAATACTTAACCTTGTAACAAGTACAACATGAAGTTCAGTCAATAAAGATACCAAGTCAAGTCAACTATGACCACTAACAAGACTCCAAGTCAACAACCCTAACTCAACAATCATGTAAATCACGTCCCAATTTTATCGAATAATAGACATCCCAGAGTTAATCCATAACTTACAATTAATATGCATCCCAATTTACATAAAGAAAACACCTTTAGCATTTAAGCGCATAAACCCGGTTCACTCAAAGAACCAACATAATAATGATAACACATAAGCCTGGTTCACTCAAGGAACCAATATAATAAAAAAAAAACATAATCCTTGGTTCACTTAATGAACCATCACACTCACAAAATACCTGTACACACATGCCAAGGATCTTATGAACGCCCACTAGCCATGACTTGCAGGGTACAAGTTTTTGTCCATGTACCAAATCCCAGACATCAAGTGCCTGCCAACCTTATATCAACCAAACTAGCAGAGATGTCCAAATACCGATAAATTTCACAATAATGACAGATATTAAAACAATTACAACCATAATGATAACAAAAACACACTTGTAAAAACCAATAATCTTTTATTTAAATTTATTGCATGTGATTGACACTTAGGATATCAAACAATCATTTACTTTCCTTGAACATGCATTATGCAAGCAATACTATAAAATAGTTAACATGTACCCATAACACAATTGGGTTTAACTACATCTAAACCATCACCTACCTCAATCCAAGCTTAAAATGCTCTAACAAACTTGTGCTTTGTCTTTCCTTGCTACCTCGACTTGATTGTGGTCTAAAACATGAACACATCATATAATCAACCAAATGACGTACCATGTCGAGGATTATAGCCTAATCCCAAACCCAAATGCCAATTTTATGATCATCCCCCCCCCCTCCCCCCATTCTAGAGTTTTTCTACCATAATTCACCTTAAAACTTCCAATTCCATGGTTACACAAGTGAATTATTGTCAAACAAGAGTAATTTAATGATTAACAACAAAACCCAAAGGTTTTATCCCTAATTTACCCTCTTACACCAGAAAATCTACTAAGTCAAGCTTAAACCCTCCCCAAGACCCGTAAACTAGTGATTCTAAGGTCAATTAACCAAAAAACTAGTTAATGTGGATGCATTACTTACCCTTACGAATAAAATCAACGGGAACTTGATGAAAATCGTCCAAATCGCCTTAGCCCTTCCCTAAAAATATGTTTAGAATAATGAATCATTTTTGGAGAAAATTTTGAATTAACAACAATTTACCCCACTATAGAAGCATCGCTATAGTAGGATCCACCCACTATAGCGAGATTGACTGTCTTTGACTCCCGTTATAATGGGAATTTCTTCGCTATAGCGGCAACCCCATAGCGGCTTGCCATCCTTTATAGCAGGTGTGGAAAGGTAGAAACTCAGAAAAGCTCCCAATTTTTCCTTTCTTGCACTGCACCCTCAAACCATGGCATCACGAACCAACCCCTTGGCATCAAGTTTGATATCAGGAGTTATACTAACCCAAATTTACTTCCAAAAAGTCCTAAGAATTCCTTATTGCATCAGCTAACATAAAATAATGCTAAAATTTATTATATTTACCCAATCCATTCTTGGATTACTCTAGACCATACCTCACTCCGATTTCATTCGAGTCTAGCCCAACCTGATATTTTTAACTTCTAATTTGGGAAAAATATTAACCTAAAATTTTTACATGATTGACTCAGTCGTAATGGTGGAAAGGGTAGTTAAAATAATGGGCTTCGGGAAGTGTTTATGCTTATTTTGATAGGTTTGGGGTATTTTACTTTAAAACATTATTCCAAAGCCCTAGAGGGCGATTTTCTAAGTTCTAGGGTAAATATTTTTTATTGAGGTAAGTTCTTCCGTCATATTCTTCATTTATTAATCCAATAACATATTAGAATTATTATAATGATCTTTAATAGTGGAATTGAGGGTTAGAACCCTAGGTTCATGAGATTTTAGGGAAAATCTATGGATTGGGGTAATATCACCTAGAATTACTTTTAGATTATTAACTAACAATTCACATCATGAATTTATTATTCTACAATATGAATTTTGATGTTTGGTGAGCTTGAATTAAATAAATATGGGATCTTTAGCATTAAGACTCCATTAATAGAGATCGGTTGAGTATGATAGAACTAATTAATGGTTAATTGACGCTTGGGTAATGATATAGGCCATGATTAAGGGTAGAATTAGTGGATTTGAATTCTCAAAGTGTTTATTCAAAGAGTAATTAATTATTACTAGATGATTGGATGATTGGATGTTCTGAGGCATGAAGGAAAGAAAAGAGAAACTTTATGTGACTTGCTTGTTCCAAGATCTTCGATCAAAGTAGTTTATGATTTATGAGTAGTATACTATGGTTAGAAATCATATTAATAATATAGATTTAACGGGAGGAATCATGCTTAGGCATTGGAGCACGGAGTTTATATGGATAAAATATGGAATTAATATAATAAAGATCTAATTAAGTGTTGTATGTTTTTATGTGGATCCCTTGATGGGTGTTTGTATTTGTATGACTTACTTGATGAATTACAAGGTAAATATGTGAATGTGGGTAACCATAGAGGAATTGTGTGAGCTTATAATCTATAAAACTCATCTTTAATACCTTAAAAAGGGTTTATTTGTCATTGTGTATATTTGGAATATGGGATATTCTTGTTGAAAGATAGTTATGAGTATTGATTATGATAAGATGAGGTGGTGGCATAACTTAAGAAATTAAATTCAAGTTACGCTAAGTGTTAGGAAGTAAGATGTGTAAAGGTGCATGAATAAAGCTAGAATAAGATAGAAGTTGGGAATTAGAATAGTTTTAGTCTTAATAAGTGGTGGTGGTAGTGGAATATGTTTGGAGGTTAAGGAATAGTAGTGTTTGGTTAGGGTCAAACGCTTGTTTAAAAATGTGAAGTGTGGCTGGAAATTAAACTATTATATAAGTTATCATACTTTCTCTCTATGATTTGTATATTATGTTTATGTGATCTAATCCTAGTTGGATGATGATACCTACCAATATGTGTGGTTGTACTGATATAAATCTTGTTGTATCCTTTTAGAGGTATAGTCTAGTTGCAGGATCAGTTGATGTTTTTTAGGTGACACGGATAGTGATCTCCAGCAGTTTCTACTCATTTCATTCCTATGGTGGGAGCTGTATCTTTTCTTTGTCTTTTACTGTATTGAAGACTCTTGTTCATGTCTAGGCTAGATCCCCGGGGAGATGTTTCTCTTATATTGTATCTTTCCAAAGGTGGTAATATTTTTATAAGTAATTCTATTATGTAATAAGTTGGTTAATTAATGGATTCCGTAGATTAATTGAATAGGTGGTAAGGATTCTCTTAGACAGTTAGATATAGTAGGTGCCTGTATAATCCTCTTAGTTGGGTCATAACAATTGGTATCAGAGCATAAGTTACTGACCTTACAAGTACAAGAGCAAATATCGAGGAAAGTCTTGCGGATTGGTGTGTAGACGTCCACATCAAATCTTCAGAAAGCTATGAGGCATTCTAGGAATTATTTCCCTTCCTTCTTTCATGTCATGCTGTTTCAATCTATCATCCACTCGATTGAGTTTAATTGGTATTTAATTATTCCAATTGATACCTGGACGAGTTCAATTGGTATCTAGCCGATTCTGATTAGTATCTTAGTGATTTCACAATTTGAATCTAGCTGATTCAAATTGGTATCTAGCGATAAGAGTCACATTGATGGGTAAATAACTAATTTTTATAATCACTTGGTATTGATTTATTTATTGTGACTTTGTGATGTTAGGTGTTACTTGCCGAGTCAATGGTAATATGGTGTGTGAATAAATAATAACATGAAAACTATGTAAATAGGTTTGAATTTTTGTATTGATATGTGTTATATGAATTCTTTGATGAATGTTTGTAGTTATGTGACTTGCTTGACAATGGTAACCTGAATTATATGAATTGGATAATAATAAGAGAAGTTGGTTGAGAGGGTGGATATAGTAGCCCTTGATATGAAGTTTAATGATGTAGTTGATAAGATATGATGTGTTGATAAGTTTAATATCTGATGTGGAGGTTGTTGTCTGTTTGAGGTGACATACATATTTAAACATCAGACTTTGTTTGACTTAGTGGTTTTGACTGTTGATTTAGTAAACTATTTGTATTGTGATGATAATGTGTAGTTGATGAGGAAAGCACGAGATTATGGTAGATCTAGGTTCCCTTGTATTCATAAAATGGTAATTGTGGCTGCCTATTGGTAGAACTAATCACTCATGTGTTGACTAACAAAATGATTTATAGTTGGCTGATTATGGTTTGGCATTGCTTATATGCTTATTGAATGGGAGTAATTATGTGTTAATAGTATCCTTTGAATATGGTATAATTGAGTTGCTAAGGTTTGTAAAATAAGTTAGCTTGATTATGATTGATGATCCTTAGTTGTAGGGTAGATTGAGGGAGTAGAGTTATTAGATGTGTTTATGCATATCATAGCCCTCTCATTGTTACATGATAATACTTGGTTGGTATTACTCCTTAAGTGATTGAGGTATGTTGAGTTGGTAATATGACTAACCGTAAGCTAGTTGTGAGGATAAATGAGTATAGCTTTCCTTGGGTGATAACTGATAAGCTAGTTTGCTTATAAAATATTCATTGTTGAGGGTTGAATAGACTCATGTGAGTTGTGAGGGAGAAGTTATGTGTTCATGAAACCTATAGTGGTGTGTTGGTTGGTGTTTATACTTTAGAGGATATATTCATATGCCCTGACCATGGAGGTGTAAAAAAAGAGTCATAAAATAGATGTATCAAGGGGAAAACATGGTGTTGTATTTTGTGGTGTTGTGTTCGTTATAGCATTAGTTAGATTATAAGTGCCTGGGTAGAGTTTTCCCTAGGACGAGAGTTGATAAACTCTCAGGCTAAGATGGGTTCCAATGGAAATTTGGTGTTCTATGGCTTAGAGATATTTGGTTTCTCGAGGTGTAGTATTTGATGAATTTAAGGTGATATCATGATAGATGAGGGACATAGTAGCCCATAGAAACTTTCAAAATGGAATTTGGGTAATTAGAACTCTGGATATAGCATTTGACGCAAAGTGGTTAGTTTATAAGGTCAAAATATGGTATTTTGTGTTGTAAAAATGCCAAAAACTGGGAACAATCCTGAGTTTTTGCCTTGCCTACCCCGCTGTAGAAGTTAGTAGGCCGTTATAGTGGTCCTGCTATAGCGGGAATTATGCTGCTATAATGAGATTCAATGTCAATCGAAGTCGCTATAGCGAGAATTGGGCTGCTATAGCAGGAATTGGGCTGCTATAGCGGGCTTGACATAGTAAATAGTCAATTTTCTGAGTTTAGACGCCATGTGATCAAAACTCAAGGGTTTGTCTTTAGACCACTATGCGAAAGTGATTTTCCCCTTGTTGTTGCTACATGATCTCTTTCTAAGTGCTGGATGGTACTTGGCATCCCACAAGGTCCATATTCTCTCATTTCTTGATAAGAACTTGCGTAAATATATTCTTTCCTAAGTTTGGAATCATGAGAGAAATGATTTGGTTCGTGCATAAAGATTTAACACCACATCTTCTTCTTTTAAAAAGCTTCGATTGAGAGGCTGAGTATAAAATATTATTTAGTTGATAAACGATAGGGAGTGGGTAAGTAAGGGTGCAATATAAGCAACTCTAAGAGTATTGTTCTTACAATCCTGACCTCTTACTCCTCTTCATCAATGTCTGTTCGGGGATGAACGGTTGGTAAATTGGTATCTAATATAGCTACCTGTTTCATTATTACTCAAAATATCTATGGTAAAGGCATAAAAATTTCATTCGTCATTGGTGTTAGGATCAATTCTTTAGTATGGGAGTGCATTAGATATTAATTAAGGTCATACAATACTCCTAGCATAAAGTTAAGTTGGAAGTGTCCTTATCGATTGAGTTTCGATCTAAGTTTAAACTAGGGTCAACTTTAAAAGATTACTCCTCCTAGAATATGAAGAATTATAGGGCCAATACCCACCAAATTAGATAACTTTGAGTCTTCTTTCCAATGCCAATGACCATTTGTTAATCCATTTCTAGAGTAAAAAGTTATGATTGTTTTACTGAAGACTCTCTATGCTGAAAAGATAAAACCGCCTAGCAGGACTAGGCCACTATAGCAGGGCCGCTACAATGGGATTTCGGCTGCAATAATGGTCTTTGGGCAGTACTTATGCTTATTTTTTATGGGTTTGGGGTTTTTAACTCAAAAACTTCATTCTAAAGCCCTAGATGGGGCGATTTTCCAAGGTCTAGGGTAAAAATTCTTCGTTGAGGTAAGTTCTTCCATCATCTTCTTTGTCTTTTAATCCAATAATATCTTAGAATCATTAGAATGATCTTTAATAGTGGAATTTAGGGTTATAATCCTAAGTTCATGAGATTCTTGGGAAAACCTATGGGTTGGGGTAATATCACCTAGAATTACTTCTAGATTGTTAACTAATGACTCCTATCAAGAATTTATTATTGTAAAATATGAATTTTGATAGTTGGGGACCTTGAATTCAATAAATATGGGATATTTAGCATTAAAACTCCATTAATGGAGATAGGTTGAGTATTATAGAACTAGTAAATAGTTAATCGACACTTAGGTATTAATATGGACCGTGATTAAGGATAGAATTAGTGGGTTTGAATTCCTAAAGTATTTATTCGAAGAGTAATAGATTAATTACTCTTATAATTGCTTGATTACTAGATGATTGGACGTTCTGAAGCATGAAGGAAAGGAATGAGCAACTTTGGTGTGACTTGCTTGTTTCAAGATCTTCGGTCCATGTAGGTTATTATTTATGAGTAGTAGACTATGATTAGAAATTATATTCGTAATATAGATTTAATGGGAGGAATCATACTTAGGCCCGCGGGCATGGAATTTGGATGGATTAAATATGAAATTAATGTAATAAAGATCTAACTGGGTGTTGTTATATTTTTGTGTGGATCTCTTGATGGGTGTTTGTGTTTATATGACTTAATTGATAAATTAAAAGGTAAATATGTGAATGTGGGTAACCATAGAGGAATTGTGTGAGCTTGTAATTTTAAAATTCATCTTTAATACCTTAAAAAGGGTGAATTCGATATTATGTGTGTTTGGAATATGGATATTCTTGCTGCAAGATAGTTATGAGAATTGACTATGATAAGAGAAGGTGGTGGCATAACTAAAGAAGCTAAAGTTAAGTTAGGCTAAGTGTTAGGAAGTAAGTTGTGTAAAGGTGCATGACTAAAGCTAGAATAAGATGAGAGTTGGGAAGTAGAATGGGTTCAGTCTTAATAAGTGGTTGTGTTAGCGGGATACGTATGGAGGTTAAGGAATAGTAGTGTTTGGTTAAGGTTGAACGCTTATTTAAAATAAGAAGCTTGTTAGGGAATTGTGTGTACCCCTGGGTGTTTATAAAATAGAAGGTCACCCTAAATTGATTGTGTGTATACTCTCTTATTATATGTTGTTGGGCCCCCGGGCACTAACTTCTATTGAGTAGGTGATGGTTAAATTGGACATAAAGCTTAAGTTGATTGTATGTGTGCATGTTTAACTGATTGTTTGTTTATTTAGTTGTAACGCATGCTAATGAATGATGAACTTGTTAATTATTGAATGCAAGTTTGTAAATTAATAACCTATAATAAGATTGGTAAAAAGGACCTTATTTGATATACAAATGTGGTGAATTTTTCTCATTATGTGATTGCACTTGTTGATGGCACTGTTTATTTGTTGTGAGTAATTTGATTATGATTGAGTTGATGGATTTAGGAAGGATAAGGGTTGGACATTGGAATAAGTATGGTATAACATATGGTTTGGGATAAGGGTGGCAAACACTAGTTTTCTGGGATATTTGGTATATGAACTGAGCTCGTTCCCCGAAGGTCATAGCTAGTGACAGTCATAAGACCCTTAGCATGTGTGTACACCATGATTTGGAGAGTTTGATGATTCCTTGAGTGGACCCATTTATGTTGATAATATATTATGGTTCCTTGTGTGGACCGGTTATTTAATGAGATAATATGGTTCCTTGAGTGGACTCCTTATTGTGATGAGGTGTCTTATGGTTCCTTGTGTGGACCGATTTATATTTTGTGATATACTGTAAGTTCCTTGTGCATTTCGATTCTTGATGTGATAATATGATAATGAAATTCTTGATGTCCTAAATGGAAAGCTGAAACGGGTGTAATTTACCCTTGTGTGAGATTTTGATATGAGCATTATCAAAGCTTACTTGGTGACATGCATGTCTATTTGACTTATGTTAAGTGAGGTAGTGCTTATTTGTTAGTTAAAATATTTTATGTGTCATGTAACTCTCACATCTTGACAATTGTTGTGATGTTTCCTTAATTGGTAAAAAGGTTTGAAGGATAGTGACTATTAACCCAACTCATAGAGTTAATTATGGAGTTAGTACTCGCCTTGTGTGTGTGGTGTCAATAGTGAAGAACCTGAGATTAATCCTTAATTTGGAAATTACGAGGAGTTGTCTAGTTGGATAATATTCATTGGATTAGTAAGGAGGCAGGGTTATTAGATGGAACTTGAATTGACCGTTGAATTCTAGTTAAATAGCTAACGAAATATAATTGAAAGCTCCTAAGAAGGTGATGTGTGGGCATATGAATTGTGATTTGGAAATTAAACTATTATATAAGTTGTCATGCTTTCTTTTTGTGATTTCTAGATGACGTTTAAGTGATCTAACTCTGGTAGGCTGATGATACCTACCAGTATGTGTGGTTGTACTGATACTACTCTTGATATACCCTCTTTGGGGTATAGTCTGGTTGCTGGATCAATTGACGTTTCTTAGGTGACATAGATAGTGATCTCCAGCAGCTTCTACTCATCTCATTCCTACGATGGAAGCTGTGTCTTTTGTTTGTCTTTTACTGTATTACAGGTTCTTGTACATGTCTAGACTAGGTCCTTGAGGATATGTTTTCCTTTTATTGTATCTTTCCAAAGGTTGAAATATTTTTATAAGTAATTCAATTATGTAATAAGTTGGTTCATTAATGGCTTCCGTAGATTAATTGAATGGGTGGTAAGGATTCTCCTATCTATTTAGAATAGAGTAGGTGCCCGCATGATCCTCCTAGTTGGGTCATGACACTGTGATTTTTAGACTGAGTAGATAACACTCTAATTTACTTTCGTTTCTTTTCTGAAAATGGGAGGCTCAAGTATCTAATTGAAAATGATCAATTTTAAACCTTGTCAGCTACAACATTCCCTCTTTTGTACTTGCATCCACACCAACAACAAAGATGTTAGACTAGTTTAGATTTTCCTCTAATCCAGTAGCATGTGAGAAATGTTGAAGTGCCTCTATCACTCTCCTCGCAGATGCCATATGCCCTTTACAAAACAACATTAGATCCCTTGCAAATATTAGGTAAGTCAGTTATTGATCCCTGCATATAGGGTGGTACCTGAAATCATGGCTACTGGATTCTAGACAAGTACTCCATTACCAATACAAACAACTAGGGGGATATAGAATCCCCTTGTCTCAAACCCCTTTTTCCCTTACCAAATTTAACTCTATCCCCATTCAACTTAACTGAAAATCTTGTAGAGGTCACATATACCATTATAAGCTGACTAAAATATGATGGGAACCCATAACCCTTCATCATTTCTTTTATAAACCCATCACACCATATTATAAGCTTTCCTCAAGTCTATTTTTATCATACATCTTGCTGAAGTTTTTCTATTATAGTGTCTCATCAGATCATGTCAAATAAGTACATTGTGCACTAGAGATCTACTATGAAAAAAAGCATCCTGAGTTTCATTTACCAGTTGAGGCATCACCTATTCCAATCTAGTACATAACAACTTGAAAATGTAGTTATACACTATATTGCAACATGATATAGGCCTAAATTGACTTGCATTATCAAGTTTAGACACCTTAGGATTCAAATTAATAATTGTTGCATTCTGTTGCTTCAACATTCTACCATTCCTTATGAATTCTAGAACTGCATCAATTACTTCTTCTCCAACAACTGACCAAGAGTATCTATAGAATCCACTTTCAAAACAATCAAGGCCAGGAATTTTTGTAGTTCTGATACTAAACATAGCTTCCTTCACCTCCTTTTCTGGTAAACTCTGTCAATAGCTAAAGTTATTGTGTTACTGATAGAGTGTTCCCATTAGTTAAGAAAGTGTTTGACGCTCTTCCTCTTGGAGTCTTACCTACATCACCCAACAATTATTGATAATACCTAACAAACACTTCAGCAATTTTCCCAGGATCAGTTTATATCTGTTGGTTCTCATCTTTAAGGTATGTCACTTCTTTCGTCAATTTCCTCTACTTAATCACTGAGTGGAAGTATTTAAAATTATCATCCCCTAGTTTTATCTAGGTGGTTTTACTCTTTAGTAGTAGTAACATTCTAACTAAATAAATCACTCTTTTAAACTCCTTCCCTACTTCCTTTTCTTCCTTCTTCAATTATAAGTTCACAGGGTGTTGTTGTAGGAGTTCCTATATCGATCTCAATTTCTTCCTACTAGTATTAACTTCCTACATTAAATTAAGAAATATTGAGTGTGTAACTTCCTTAGTTGATGCTTCAGTTGTTTCATCGTATACACTATCATGAACATGTGGCAATCGGATCTGCTACCCTTGCCTCACTATATCCATGAACCTGAGGTGGGAGCTCCACATGTTGTAATATTTCAAAGTCCATCTCCTTGTGGGTTAATTATTCATAAGTTTAATATGCATGGGACAATGATCACTCAGCCCCTTAATTAAAAAATGAGCTTTGCAGGAAGGTATATGATGTCACCTAAATTACACCTCCCAAAAAGTATAAAGCGGTGGTTGAATCAAATATAAAACCCAACGAGGTTGGGGTAGATCCCACAGGGAATAGGTCAAAATTCAATCAACTATGTTTGTCTGAGTAATTAGCAAATAAGTAAAAGAGAGGGGTTTTGAGTAATAGAAACGGGTGATTGTTTGTTGAGGTTGTAATCAAGATGAGAAAAACACTAGGACTCTGTTCCCCAATAACTTCATAACTCCGTAGGTTCTCCATACTTTAGTGGTATCCGACATGCAGAATCGCTAGGTTGTGTATAATCTAACCAACTATGTTACTTCACTTGTAGATGACTATCCTCAAGCACAAAGGTTAATGCGTCATGAGTGTTGCTGTGTTGCCCCCTATCTATGATCCTAATGTAGCCTTTCCAGTATCACGGCTCAAGGCTAATTAAATAAAGATAACTCCAAGTTTTGTTGTTGATTCACTAGTCCTGTTCGAATACCCTTGCTACAGTCCAGGGTAGAGATAGGATGATTCCCAATACATGCACTCATCATAAAGCAACCAATTCCAAAAAAAGAAGCAATGTATGCCCCAATACCCTTTGAGAATCACCTTGTACATCGAACACTACTTCGTTAATCCGTCATGGTTTCCACAACCCTAGTTGTGGAGTTTAGCTACTCATAATTGTATGATTAAAACAAGAATTCATAGATGAAAACATGAATTGAAACTTACTAAAATGAATAAGCTCCAAAATATCAACAAGAATTAGAACCGTAAAACCAATATTCGGGAAATTCCAAGAATAAGCCTTAGAATCTCACAATATAATGTTGTGGTATAATAATAATGCATAACCTTTGTAAAAATAACCCTAAAAGAGTATTTATAGACAATACAAACCCTATCTTAAATAAAAAAGAAAAACTGTGTCGGTTGCCTCGGATGAGAAGAACATTCGATCGTAGTTAGAACCCATGATCTTCCTTTTCCTGTCATGGTTTATAATTTGACTTTTCATCTGGCAAATCTTTCATCAAACGACCCGAGGTAAGGTCTCGTGTCTTCAACCAATGATTATGGCTTTTTGTCGACTGATCATCATACCTCTAAAATCCTGTAACTCAACAAAACTGAACCCTCATCCCACGACCACATGATACGATCGTGATTTCAAGGTACGGTCGTGGGAGCTGTCATCTGATCTCCTTATACTTGACTCTTGCAGGTTGAATTTTCCCTTATATTTCACGATCTTATGGTACGATCGTGACTTCAACTCACGATCTTAGATCCTGTCGTCTGTTTGACTCCTGATTTGGGAATCTCTGATTTATCCTATGAAAACCTAGGCACGATTGTGGTTAGATCCCACAATCGTGGTAAGGCTTATCTGATGCTACTTTTGTCCAGTCTTCTTCATTTTTCTTTTCTAAGTCCATACGGCCTGCAAACACTAACAAACACATCAAATCCCATAAAAAGTACCTTTAAACTTTTAAATATTCCTTGTTTTAAGCATCTCAAGTGTTGTAAGTTCACGACATATCAACACCCTCACATTAGAACATTTGTATGTTTTCAGGCAAACAAAATACTAAACTAGCTAAGATGCTTAACCTAGAGCAAGGTCAAGATCACTACGGTAGTTAACTTTTCAAAACACACATGCAAACTATCTAAGTACATTCAACACCCTCCATTCTTAGCAAAAACAACCAATGCAATGTATATGCAATACAGATACTCTAACACAACGGTATCAGGATATGGCATTACATTGTAAATAGACAACTTTAACACATTGACCAATACACTACCTAAACAAGCAATAACTAGACTACAGCCTCTATACCCTCATATCAAAGAAGTCCCTACTCATTCAGTATATGTAATGAATTCTAGTACCGGGACTGAGTCAAATTTCTCACTCTCACAAAGAAGTCCGATTATGTGTGATTGATACTATAGGATTTCCCTTATTTTCTACTCTTCAGCTTTCAGACAGTTAAGTTAGGATTACTATAGTTATTTCTAGGCTTTTAACGTAGGCTCGGGGACAAGTATGGTATATTTGGGTACAGTGACTTATTCCTCCTTGGCACTACACTACTTTTGGCTCCACTTTTTATTTTCTACATTTTTATCCTTTTCTTCCATTTTATTTCCTTTTGGACCTCGGGTGCGGTTTTTATTTTCACATCTCTTCACTATATTTTTCTCTTTTCTCGTTTTTCTTTTTCTCTTTTTTTTTTCTTTTTTTTTTTCATACCGCGCCCGAGTCCTTTTTCTTTTTCGCTACTAATTCTTCATACCCACTTTTTACGCACCCCTACATAATATCCACCCTCAACTTAGGTTATTTGTCTGAGTTGAGGTACACAGTGTCCAAGGAGGGACCAGGGCCAAAGAAGGTTCATTGCAAAAATTGGGAAGGTGAATCGGGTAGTTCAAAGAAAAGGTCTACGTAAGGCTCAAAATTTGGGTTCAAGGGATACACAATTATTTGGTAGGTCATTTAGGCTAAAGTGGACTTATTCAAACATGACCTATGATCCTTTCCTAACCTTCGATCCTACAGCTTTCAGCGAGACTAACCAAGTAAGTTCTAGATCACACACACACACCGACTTGGTAATATATCTCACTCACACATAGCTCAGGGCTTTCGTCTAAGTTACTACCTATTCAGTTCATTCAAAGTCGGCCAGGTTATCCTATTAACAATTCTAATGCCATATCTAGATCCTAACATTGGTTACAGTACAGTACATGCAAACACTACATCTCAAAATAATATTTTAGAGGGGTATCATTTAAAACACTTTTTCAAAACAGGTAAGCATGCTTTATTAAACAAACCAAACTTCACCGAGTTCTCTTTTCAATTACTCTAAGCTATACTACAACAACTAAAAACACCAAAACATAAGGAAAAATAGCTAACATGCCGGTTCTAACTATGATAGCACAGTCGAGGGAAAACAAACACGATAACAAAAACCCTTAATTATGTTATACCCCCACCTCAAACTTGAAATCATGCAATATCCCCATTCCACAAAATCAGATACACAAATGAAAATTAGGGTAAGGGACATACCTGAGGTGCTCTAGGCACCGGTGGAACTTTGAAGACATGGGGCCGCAAGTGGGTCCCCAACAGTCTTCTCTACAATTGTGGCCTTAGCTATGGACACAATACTCAAAGTCTAGTTAGCCCCAATAGTGGCTGGGGTACTCAAAACCTCAGTCTTGGGGGCAGTCTTCATGCCCCCACCAACAGTCTCACCCACTGAAATCACTACCTCGGAGCTCTCTGCTGTCACCTTCTCTTTTCTTCATCTCTTCTTATTGGATTTTTCGTTCTTCTTACTCTCCTGCCTGGACTCATCCTCTCTCTACCTCTTCCAGTTTTCTAAACCTCCGCCTTTCTTCTCTTTATTATTAATCTCAATATATGGTATGGGAGTATAGAAGGCGGGAATAAGAGTGTCGATGTCTACCATGATGGATGTTGTTGAAAGCATAGGTGGTGGTGGAGGCAGAGGTGCCATATCGATCCTCTCAGCCAAGTAATGGACCATTTCCTTTAACTCTGTTAGCTCGGTCCTAATCTGGGTTAAGTCAATTGCCTGGATTGCATCATGTCTGGCCGTGATCTGGCCCTCATAACTATCCATCCTCATCTGTATAGTCCGTATGGCTAGACGAATCTCATCACTCACGTGGGGCTTAACCCCTTATTCTAAATTCCTTATCCGGGTATTATGAAGGATTTGGTTTGGGATGATCTCGTCCAACTGAGCAGTCAAAAGCAATGTATATCCGGTTAGAACCAATGGTCTAAATGGGGCAGGAGCTGGTGGTGTTGAAGAAGCTGATGCACCGGCATCAGACGCTGGTCTGTCACTACTAGAGGCATCTCTACCTATATCTGGGAGCCCCAATCCTCTCACTAGGGTAGTTGGGTTCCGCAGGTCCTTTATTATCACTATATCGTGGTCTTAGTCAGCTGAATGAACTTGTCCACTAGCAGGACTGAGGGCATATCTGAATCCTGTAGTAGCTCTGGAATCAAGCACAGGAACAGGAGTGTGGTGCCGAACTCCAATACTCTGTCTCTAATCTCCTGCGCAATAAGGTGCAGGATGTTCAGGTCTAACTTTGTAACAAATGCAGCTACCAAACAGGCGTTAGTCGTACCCAATCTATTGTCATTGGCTGTGGGTACGATCTTGTGCCTAACAATGGACCACCATGCTTTAGCGGTGAACTTCAGACTATTCTTGTAGATGGAAGATCTATTCACCCATGGTGCCTCATTCCCGGCCTCAACAATATAGTATGCTAGCTATATGAAATGCATTGTATTATCCTTTGAGGGTAATGTTTTTAACTTTTTCTACTTAGTCATTCTGCATTCATATTTTGGGGTTTCTTCTATCAGCTCAAAAGTCTCTCCAAACAAGGCTTTATAGATAGCCTTGACGGAGATGTCCACCTCCTTCCCTCGTACCACTATTATGTCCAGGTGAGGGTGTTTTTTCATGTCTTTATCTTTTCTAGCGGGAGTCATGTTCTTGAGGGTAGCAGCGTAGTTTGCATAGAACTCCCTTACCAACTCACCACCATAAATCCGAAGCAACTTAGTCATCTACCCCAACTGATATCTGTCAAACACCTAGGCGACCTTTAGAACCATCTGCAATGACTCACTGAGTATCCTTGGCTCTTCTTGGATACTCCTCTTTCGATTCTCGTTGTCCTTGAGGGAAACCCCATCCAAGTAATAGTGCTGGGAGTTTTGCACACACCAACATCTTGGATCGAGGCCCCTCTGACCTGGGGTAGCAGCAATATCAGTGTTGGAAGGTTCAGATTTTGACTCCTCTTCCCTTTTTGAAGAATGTTTATAACCCTCTGGGTCACCCCCGCCCTGTTGGGTGTCTCTCCTTCCCTCTTCAGAGTAGGGAAAGTTAATGGGGGTGGCCACTTTTACAATAGCAGTAGAAGCAGTGGCAACCTTTTTCTTGGCTTGGTTTCGAGTGATGTTCGTCAGAGGAGCTACGCAAAAACTCCTTCTTAGAACCGCTAGAACTGGACCTACTCTACGAGGACCTTGGTACAGCTCTGTCTTTGGCTATATTTCCTCGAAGAGCCTTGTTCTTAGCATGCTAGGATTTGGGTGTCATAGTACCTATATCAGAAAAAGAAGTTAGTTACTAGTTTAAATAATGTGCAGGTGTAGATTCGTAGTTAGACGACCATACCTATGATCATGCAAGGAAGGTATAATCATACCTTTTGATCGTAGGTTAGTGCTCAGAGAATGAATTGAAAGGCATCAAACAGATGAACACTGCCTACGATCTTGCCATGAAGGTACGATCATACCTTCTGATCATAGGAAGGATCCCTGAGACCAAGTAAATACTGTCACATCAGACGAGTACATACCACGATCATATATTGATATCACGATCGTGGGATGTATGTATCTGATGAACTCCTGAGAGTTTATATTGGTCTCCCACAATGATCCAATCTACAATCGTAGGTTGAAATCACGATTGTAGGTTGTGTCATGGAATCCCAAACACTTAGCAGATTTCACCCATTTAAAATTTGACCCTATTTTTGACCCATGTTGACCATAATTTTTGAATAATCATGACCATTTTGTAAACGCTAATGGGTACTCAATCTTCCCCTATGTTTTCTAAGCCTCAAACACCTTATTCCCTCTACTATTCACATTCCCTCTATGTTATGCACAATCCAAACTTTTTAGAGAGAACTTACGATGTTGTTGGTAGTTTGGATTTGAGGGTACTCAAGAATTTGGATTTTGGATCACACGTAACACCCAAATTCGAGCCTTTAGATTGGTTAGGGTTTGGATAATTTGAGTGCAAAGATGTTTGAAATGGAGAAGAAAGGCAATCGAGTGAAGGGTGTAGGCTTTTTATATATTTAGGTCATATAGTGGGTTGGGTCAAGTTGATTACTTAAAATAAATAGGCTCTTCAGACGAAGGGATTGTACGATCGTGGTGAGATTTCATGATCATGTATTCCTTTTGTGCAATGATAGTTTAGAGAAAACTTACCTGAGAACCTATGAAGCTTAAGGACAATCGTGATATGTAACTATGATCATGACTTAAAATCATAGGTTCGATGCCCGATTCGATGACTTGCAGTAGTAGCATCAAATGATTTAGACCATATTTTAAAATCTAGGTACGATCGTGATACCCTATCGTGAGTTAACTCCTAAATTTTCATCCTATAGGACTTCCATCAGACGACTGAACCCACGATCGTATCTCCATTGTACGATCGTACAATCTCTTTCGTGGGTTCAGTTTGGAGTTCAATTCAGTACCTTATTTTTTCTATGGTTTCCTGCACCAATTACAAATGTTACCATATAAATATTAAAGTACAAAACATGGGTTGCCTCCTAAAAAGTGCTTGATTTAATGTCGCGACACGATGTGGCTGTGTTGGTTCCTTTGACTTCACCAATAACCCCACAGGTTACTTTCCATGAAGCACCTGAGTTAACGTTGCGGCACGACTCAGGTAGGCTTTATTGCTCAAGCCTCTTTTAAGTCCACATCACAAATAATTAGGGCATCCTTACTTTCGCCCATGTAGTGTTTCACCCTTTGGCCATTGACTGTAAACTTCTTTCCATCCTTATTCTTCAGCTCAATTGCGCCATGGGGGAACACCGTGACCACTCTATATGGTCCATTCCACTTTGATCTGAGTTTACCAGGAAACAACTTCAGCCTTGAATCAAATAATAGTACCATGTCGCCTGCAGTGAATTCTCCTCTCAATCTTGCAATCATGACAAAACTACATTTTTTCCTTGTACAAGGCTGAGCTTTCATATGTGCAGAGACGAAATTCATCCATATCATTCATCTTTTCAAGTCCCACTTTGCTGCATCTTGCCATTCTAGGTTCAACCTCTTCAATGCCTTATGCTCAAGTTAGATAGGCAAGTGGCATGCTTTGCCATACACAAGCTGATATGGAGATGAACCAATGAGTATTTTAAATGTTGTTCGATATACCCATAGTGTGTCATCTAATCTCCTCGTCCAATCCATCCTATTGGCATTCATAGTCTTCACAAAGATGGACTTGATTTCTCGGTTAGAGATCTCAACTTGCCCGCTTGTTTGAGGATAGTAAGGTGTAGCCACCTTGTGGTTCACACCATATTTCTCAAGCAGGGCCTTTAATAGACAATTACAAAAATGGGATCATCCATTATAAATGATAATTTGAGGAGTTCCAAAGCGCGAGAATATATTCCTTTTTAGGAAAGTCGTGATGCTCTTGCCTTCATTATTGGGAAGCATAATTGCCTCCACCCACTTAGATACATAGTCAACGGCCACTAAGATATACTTCATGCCATGGGAGCTCAGAAATGGGCCCATAAAGTCAACACCCCAGACATCAAATAATTCGAGCTCAAGGATCACAGTCATTGGGAGCTCATGTCGTCTAGAGATGTTTCCTTGCCTTTGACACTGGTCACATGTCTTAGCATAATCATAGGTATCTCTGTGAATTTTGGGATAATAATAACCACATTGCAAGATCTTGTGCGCAGTCCATGCACCTCCATGGTGACCCCCAACTGGTGACGAATGACACGCTTCTAATATACTCATCATCTCAACCTCAAGAAAACACCTACAAATTATACCATCTTCGCACACCCTAAAAAAGTACGGTTCATTCCAGAAGAATTTTCTTACTTCATGTATGAACTTCTTTCGCTGTTGATACGTCATATCTTTTGGAACTAGATCACTTGCCAAAAAGTTGGAAAAATCTACAAACCACGGGATTAAGTCTTGTGATGCTGCCAACATTTGCTCGTCTGGAAAAGTATCATCAATTTCAAGATCATCCCTTAGTTTTAGCATGGCCTCCTCTTTAAGGCATGATAATGGTCAGCAACTTGATTCTCCGTCCCTTTTTGGTCCTTGACCTCAAAGTCAAATTCTTGCAATAGAAGTACCCATCTAATCAACCTTGGCTTTGCATGTTTCTTCGCCATGAGGTATTTAAGAGCGGCATGGTCAGTATGCATAATCACCTTGGTGCCAATCAAGTAAGACCAAAATTTCTCGAATGCAAAGACCACCTCAAGAAACTCTTACTCAGTCACTGTGTAATTTTTCTGGGATGGATTAAGTGCTTTTCTAGCATAATAGATAGGATGTAACATATTCTCTCGCCTTTGGACCAGGCCTGCACCTAAGTCCACACCACTAGCATCACACATAACTTCAAATGGGAGAGTCCAATCTGGTGAAACAATGATGGGGGCTGAAATCAACTTCTCTTTCAGACACTTGAAGGCTTTTAAGAATGCATAATCAAACACGAATTTCACCTATTTCTCTAAGAGCTTACACAGCGAATTGGCAATCTTAGAAAAATCCTTGATGAACCTTCTATAAAATCTTGCATGGCCTAGAAAACTATGAATCCCCTTCATAAAAATTAGTGGAGGTAATTTTCCAATCACCTCAATATTCACCTTATCAACTTCAATCCCCTTCTTTGAAATTTGGTGTCCCAATATGATACCTTCTTTCACCATGAAATGACACTTTTCCCAATTCAAAACTAAATTGCATTCTTCTTATCTTCGTAGAACATCAGCAAGGGGCGCCAACCAGTCCTCGAATGAGTCACCCACAATAGAGAAATCATCCATAAATACCTCAATACTGTCTTCCGCCATGTCTGAGAATATGGACATCATACAACGTTGAAAAGTATCCGGTGCATTGCATATACCAAATGGCATTCTCTTGAACGCGAACGTCCCATATGGACAAGTGAAAGTGGTCTTCTCTGGTCTTTGGGGGTGATGGAAATCTGATTGTACCCCAGTAACCGTCAAGAAAACAATACCATCCTTTATCAGTAAGACGGTCTAACATCTGATCCATAAAAGGCATCAAAAAATAGTCTTTCTCGATCCAAGAATTCAGCTTTTGGTAGTCCATGCAAACTCTCTATCTGGTAACTGACCTCATTGGGATCAACTCATTTTTCTCATTTGGAACCACAATGATTCCACCCTTTTTTAGCACACATTGGACCTGGCTCACCCACTTTCTATTTGCAATAGGGTAAACCACACCTTCATCTAACCACTTAATGATCTCTTTCTTTACAACCTCTTGCATAGGTGGGTTAAGACGACATTGATGCTCAATGATAGGTATATAATCTGTCTCAAGCTGGATTTTATGTGTGCAGATTTTAGGTGGGATTCCAATAATGTCAGCAATGGACCATCCAATGGCCCGTTTGAACCTTTGTAAAACAGAAACCAAGAACTCAACTTACCACTCCAATAAATCAGCTGCAATGATAATTGGCAAAGTGTTGTTGGCCCCAAGAATGCATAATGAAGATAGAAAGGAATAGCCTTGAGCTCCAAAATAGGAAGCTCCTCAATAGAAGGTCTAATTGGTGAGGTCACTCTATTCTTTAGATCAAGATCAAGCTTCTTTGGTGCATAAGTGTATGAACCCTACCAACAAGTTCATTCACCATCTCATCATACTCGTCAATACCATCACTGTCAAAATTCATGATAACTATCGCAAGGTCCTCAACACCGAGGCTCTCCTCAATAGAAGTAACCAAATCATCTTCGTTGACTGTATCTATCATAGAGATCACACGTATGTCTTTTGGCTGCTTCATAGACTGGCATACATTGAAAGTAACTTGCTTATTATTTAGTCTAAATTTCATCTACCCAGTCTTCATATCAACTAATGCACATACGGTCGCAAGGAATGGCCTTCCTAAGATAATGGGAACCTCAAAGTCAACCTCATAGTCAAGAATCACGAAATCAGCTAGAAATATAAAGGAAGCGACCTTCACAAATACATCACATAAAATGCCCATCGACTTTTTAATGGTGCGGTCTTCCATCAAGAGTCTCATCGAAGTGGGTTTGGGTGACTCCAATCCCAACTGTTTTACACTATAAGTGGCATCAAGTTGATTCTAGCTTCTAAATAGCACAAAGCCTTCGCAAAGTTAAAATACCCTATAGTACAAGGAATCGTGAATGCTCCAGGGTCCTCCATTTTCTTAACTAATGACCTAAAAGTGATCACACTATAATGATGTATATTATCTACGGGCTTAAAACTCACCATCCTCTTCTTCGTCACCAAGTCTTTCATAAACTTTACATAACTTGACATTTTTTCCAAACCCTCGACAAGATGGATATTCACTGACAACTCTTTCAACATTGAGATAAACTATTGATATTTTCCCTCTTCGAATTTCTTCTTCAACCTTTGTGGAAAGGGAGGACGAGGTCATGGAATGGGTTTAAAAACTTGAGGGGCCTCCTTTTTCTTCCCTTTATTAGACTTAGCCTTTTTTTCAGCAATTTGGGGCTTTTGAGATTCATTGTCATCAACCACCAAGTTTTTTGTTTCATTCTCACTCTCATCATCAATTACTATGGGCTCATCTCTCTTGTTATCAACAACAAGCATGGGTGGATCAATAGTAGTCTTCCTACTTTGAGTAGTAATGGCTATGTAATGATCGTCATTCTTGGGGTTTTGGATGGTGTTACTCGAAAGAATACCGGGTTGACGCTGATTTGATGCTGTAGACATTTACCCGAATTATTTCTCTAATTGTTTAGTGGTGGTCGTATGAGATTTAAGTTTTTAACCCATCCCCGAAATGTCTTCCCTAATCTCCTTAAGACAATTTTCATGACTCTCCGACCCTTTAACAAGCTTTGCAAGTAGTGCTTCCATCCTTGAATTTCTAGTCTCAGCATCTCAATTTTCCAGTGGAACATAGAGGCCACTCTTATCTTTGTACTCATCTTTTCACCTTCAATTACCATCACGTTCTCTATCTCTATATGCCAACTTGTTGTAGTTGTCTCCATAGTAGTTCCAACCTTGATTCCCTTGCCTCGAGTTCTAATTGTCGTGATTATATCCTAGGCCCTTGGCTCAAAAACCCTCTACTTCTCTATCCAGATACTTGGCCTCTTTCTCAGAATCAAAATCCTTATACCTAGATGCTTTGCCTTGTGTACCTACCGCATTAGCTTTTTCCACTTCAGCTACTGTAAATTATTTAGTGAGCCAATTTCGATCCTCAATTATGCTACCTCTTGAGCCATAGTTTTATCTAAAGCCCTTTACTCTATCGATGCTCTAATTGCATAAGTTCCAGCGGGTCGGTCTGCTTCCCGAGTATGCCACCCTCGGTTGGTTTTAATGATTCGATCTAGAATCTCCGATGTGTGCTCCCAGTGCAAACTCATAAATGCTCCTCCAGTGATGGTGTCTGCTACAACCTTAGTATTTGCATTCAAAGCTCTGTAGAAGATCTCAAATAAATTTCTACCACTCATCCTATGGTTTGGAACATTTTGCAACTTCTTCTTGAACCTCAGCCATGTTTCATAAAGTGCCTCTGAATGTAGCTTTCTGAAGTTATAGATCTCATCTTTCAATTGCAACATTTTAGAGGGTGGAAATAATTGCTCCAAAATTTGATTTCTTAACTCTTTCCAAGTGGTAATAGAACCTCATGGTAATTCAGCTATCCATAAAGTCATTTCTCCCATAAAAGAGAAAGGAAATAGCCTCAACCCAATTGCATCTTGACTCACTCTAGGCAGATCATACGAAGTGCAGATCCTTACAAAATTCATCACATGTATGTTTGCATCATCAGTAGGGAGCCCTAAAAACACCTCTTTCAAGTTTAAAAGGTGAATCATAGCACTCGTAATATAAAACTTAGCTCCTTCAGGCAGTTCGGGTCGAATAATGGCACCAGTCTCAATTATCTCCAAATAGGCTAAATCTTCTTTTGGATCCTCATAAATTAGGGGATACTAATGTAGTGGTGGTTGTTGCACTCTAGGTCTTCTATGTTTTTTCTCAAGTGCGGCAAGACAATTTAATGCCTCTTGTATTGGTTGATGTTCTCTATCTGCTTGTCTAGCAACTGCTTGTCTCACATTCTCCTCAGCCATCAACCTAGCAGTCATTTGTTCTGCAGTCTCATGACCAACCGAATGAAGTGGTGGATGATTATGAATGTCATCTACAGCTGTGGGATCCTGAACTCTGTTGTTGTTCACCATTATTTGATTATTCCTAAGAGTTCTTTAAATTTTTGTATCAAGTAGAATCAGGGGATTTTCTTGATTTCGAGTGTTGGGAATACATCGGCGTATACCATAAGAACAACAGGAAAGTAAAAGTCAACAAGCAAAACCAACAACTTCAATAAATACAATACATCAACTCCGTAACCGTATTCCCTGAGAACGAAGTTAAAATTTGATGTCGCCCAAATTACACCTCCCAAAGAATATAAAGCGGTCGTTGAATCAAATAAAGAACCTAACGAGGTTAGGGTCGATCCCACAGGGAATAGGTCAAAATTCAGTCAACTATGTTTGTTTGAGTAATTGGCAAATAAGTAAAAGAGGGGGGTTTTGTAAAGTAAACGAGTGATTGTTTGCTGAGGTTGTAATTAAGATGAGAAAAGCACTAGGGATGTGTTCCCTAATAACATCATAACTCCGTATGTGCTCCGTACTTTAGTGATCTCTTAAGGTGTTCGGCAAGTAGAATCGATAGGTTGTGTATCATCTAACCGACTATGTTACTCCCATTGTAGAAAACTATCCTCAAGCACAAAGGTTAATGCATCATGAGTGTTGCTATGTTGCCCCCTATCTATGATCCCAATATAGCCTTTCCCGTATCACGGATCAAGGCTAATTAAATGAAGATAACTCTAAGTCTTGTTGTTGATCCACTAGTCCTATCTGAATACCCTTGCTACAGTCCAGAGTAGAGACAGGATGAGTCCTAACGCATGGACTTGTCAGAAAGTAAACAATTCCAAAGAAAAAACAACCCATGCCCTAATACCCTTTGAGAATCACCTTGTACTTCGAACACTACTTCGTTAATCCGTTATGGTTTTCACAACCCTAGTTGTGAATTTTAGCTAATCATAATTGTATGAACAAAATAAGAATTCATAGATGAATTGAAACTTACGATAATGAATAAGCTCCAAAATTTCAACAAGAATTAGAACCGTAAAACCAATATTTGGGAAATTCCAAGAATATGGCTTAGAATCTCATAATATAATATTATGGTATAATAATAATACGTAACTTGGGTAAAAATAACCCTAAAAGAGTATTTATAGACAATACAAATCCTATCCTAAACAAAAAAGGAAAATTGTGTCGGCTGCCTCAGACAAGAAGAAGGTACGATCATGGTTAGAACCCACGACCGTCCTTGTAGACACGTGATTTTTGACCCTTCCCGAGCTTTAACCTATTTTTAGCTTTAAGTATTTATTATATGTCTAATCTTTGTTTTAACTTCTATTTCATTTTTAGTAGGTTTTCTTTGAAAAATTGTGAAAAGATGTCAAAAAAAAAATAAAAATAGTCACATTTTAGTATAAGTCTTGTTTTTAATTTTCGTATTAAAAAGAAAATTTTCAAAAAATATATATTTTTCTCTTAATTTAGATTTTAACAAATAAGCTAGTAATTTTAATATTTTTCTTAGCTATATATTTTTAGGACTAGTTATTCTAACTTTTCTATATTTTCATTAATTTAAAATAATTAGGTAATATCTTTTACTATTATATTATATTAAAAAAATAAAAATAAAATAAAAAAAAATGAAAGAAAATCCTATAAACTACCCATTCCTCCCATTCCCCACTAACCTTTTCCCACTCCTGCACACCACTAACACACTACTACACACTCACACACTACACATGCACATGCACTCTCCTATATATACCACACACTTAAACTAACACAAAGAGGAAGAGATTGGACAGAAAGCAAAATACGTAGGAAAAAGGAAAAAGAAAAGGCAAACATTTAGAAAAAAAAAAGAGAAACAGAAAAGAAAAAAGAGGGATAGGACTTAGAAAAAAAAAGGGAAAGAAAAAAAAATGTTAGAAAAGGAGAGGTCAAGAACAAGAACACAAGTCGGAGTTTGAAGTTTCGTTTACGGTTTTGAGTTCGTGGCTCTTGAAAGTTAGCTATTTGTTAACTTTCAAAAATTTTTAGATTGTAGCGACTTTTGTTGGTATGAATTAAATTTCGCAAGAGGTAACCTTTCGTATTTCTTTGTATAATGTAATAGCATAATTATGTGAGATTTGATTCCAATATTATGAGGTTTATCAGATTTCATATTTGTTTAACTTATTATACTTTGACATGATAATATAAAGTATGTTAAAATATTTTATTTCGTTAGATTTAGTATAAAACTATTATAACAGTCCATACTTTATTGCATGTTTAAGTGAAAATACCAAATCTATTCTTACCTTCATATTTTGGTGTTTTAGTGATGATACATGTCTAACTTAATAGGCTGAAATGGCAATGTTTATCATTAAATTTAGAGGAAAATCAATACTTTAGTCTTTATTATTTGTGTGCTAAGTCACTATCCTAAAAGTTAATGAAAGAATTTATTATTTTTGGTAGAATAGTGAGTAAACTAAGTTGAACATGGTGTGGACTCGCGTGCACAGAATGAAGTTAATTATTTTTGTTAATACAGTAAATTGTTGTAGAGACTATATGGAAATCTATTAGATGTATGGATAGAATATTTTCATTTTTCTTTAATCCTTATTAATGATGTAACTTTATTTTTATATTTTTTTAATTTCTCACTTTTGCAAATTCACTCTCTAGTAGTGATTTGTTTTCTTTATTTATAATAATAACTCAATTATTTGGTTCGTTAAACTCTAGACAAAATTAAATATATCTTAAAACAGTACTCATCTCTTCGGTCTACATTCTTGGTTACCTTTAATTGATCATGTGTGTGGTTACGCTCCTTGGTTTACTTTATAATTACAAGGCTCCGTGTGTGGTTACGCTCCTCAGCCGAAAACATAAGTCTTCTTTCATAAGCCTTAAGTAACTTGAGCAACTAATCAAACCTAATGTATCCAAAATAAATTAACTTAAGCCAAATATAAGTCAATAAAGCGACCGTGCTAGAACCACGGGACTCGAGGGATGCCTAACACCTTCCCCTCGGTCAATAGAATTCCTTACTCGGATTTCTAGTTCGCAGACCAATATTAAAGAGTCAACTTCCTTTTGATTAGGGATTCGAAAAGGTGACTTGGAACACCATAACTCAATTTCAAGTGGCGACTCTGTAAATAAAATAATCCCTATTCAATACTGTCACTTTAATTGGAAAAACTCTTCTTCTTCGACACCGAATGAAAAAGGGGTGTGACATCTCTGGCGACTCTGCTGGGGAATAACCAGAATTCGAGCTTTTGATATTGACTTATACTTGCTTTAATTATTTGGATATTGTATTTGTTGGCCTAATGTGCTACGTGCTGTTCATTTATCGCTTTGATACTGTTGAATTGTACTATAGATTATCTTCTCTTGCGCACCCCTTCTGAGTCTCTGAAATATAGGGTAGAAGGAATGCAAAGTATGCATCCTACTTTCTTTTTTGAGATAAAGCCAGAGTGTCCAGGCACCTGGTGAAGGATTATTAGTCACATATGTTAGGCGGGGTTTGGATCAGCAATGAAGGCCGAATAGCTCTGCTACCGAACAAGTTGCCCCTCCCTGGCTCGAGTGTCTGCTCGGGTAAGCCAGTCTAGACACTTATCTCCATCAGGGTAAACCTAATAGAACTGAAACTCAGATGTGACTATCCCTATTAGACTCCGCTTTAGACTCCGCTTTATATGCATCATGTGCATTTGACTTAGTGGGACTCGGCACAGGGGCCGGGTGCTTCTAGGCCAGCTGTCCCTCTTTAATTGACCAATATGTACATCATATGTGCTCTTTGACATTTATTTGGAAGACCTGTTTGATTGTTGACCGGCTTTAGACAACTTAATGAAATAGAAGATTTTTTTTAAAAATAAATAAATAAATAAAAATTTATGGTCTTACGAACTACGCACACCTGATTCTCACCCTAATGAGATACGTAGGCAGCCTTTGCGGGTTCGGTGATCCTAAAAAAAAAAAAAATCAAACAAAAAGTTTTTATCTTTATTTAAAAATTCAAAAAAAAAAAATTCTTATTCAAAAAATTTAAAAGAAAAAAAAACAATAGCAAAGTTCGTTACCTTTTATCTGAAATTTTCTGAACTACGTCTGACCTGATTCTTATTTCAACAAGATACGTAGGCAACTCTTCTTTTGAGTTCGGTCCCACTTAAAAAAAATATATATATGTAAAATAATAATCTATTGATTTTGTTGGTACCAACATACTTAGAAATGTGCATGAGAAAAGAATAAGTGTTAAATTACTCGGCATAATGGATGGGCCAACTTTACCGTGAACCATAATTTCTTTTAGTACCTCTTGATTATGCTAAAGTGACACTTGAGAAATTCTCACTCAAAATCAGGGTTAGAATAAATCTAAACTCATTGTTTCATGTGTATTGTGTGGTGAGCTTTAGATAAAAAATTCAATGACATAGCTTCGTTGATCTAGAACTTGGCCCGAATGTTTGTTGAAGCGAAATTTTGAGGAACACTTGACTTGAGAAAGGATTGTAGGCTTTCTTTGCTCCGATTGTGCCTTTGAAGCCTACCAAATGAAATTTAATCCATAGAATCCCTCTTTTGAGCCACAATCATAACATGCCTCAAGCACTCTGTTCTATCGGGAAGGTCTAGCTGATTCAAAACGGTCACCTCAGCTTGAAGACCCTAACTGTGCACCCCTTGAAGACTGACCACCACTATAACTGGGATGACCCCCATTAAAAAGCTGAAGGGCTACCTAAATGGGCCTACTAGACTATCTTTGATACTGATAAAATTAATGCTTGGGGTACCTACCCTGAAAATCTCTACCTCTAAACTGTGAGCCGCTATGGCTCTTACTATAACTGCCCTGCTGAAGCTACCTCTTATCGTTGCCCCCTTGGGCCTCGTGATGCATTTCCTCTATAGTTTGAGCATAATAAAAAATATCCACAAAAGACCTACCCGCAGAAATCAGACTCTGAGTAGCCATGCGAAGAAAAAGTCTCATCCCTCTGACAAAACATTGGATCCACTCATACTCAGTCGGTAGAATCATAGTGGCGTCCCTATCTAGCTTATAGAACCTCGCCTCATACTCAACAACTAACATAGAACCCTGATCCATTCCTGTAAACTGATCTCTCAAATGCTCACATAGGCTGCAAGGCATATAGTTCTCCAAGAAGGCCTCGGAGAACTGAGTCCATGTCATAAGGGGAGATCCAGCTGGCCTAGAATCCATATAACCCTTCCACCACTTCTATTTGCCCGATCAAATAGAAATGTGGTGTAGTCCATACTATAAGCCTTTACCAAGCCTAAATTACGGAGCCTCTCTTCACAGCTAGTCAGAAACTCGAATGCATCCTCCTCCGGGACCCCTGCAATCCTAGGTAGATCCAATCTCGGAAATTGGCCCAACATTTTTTTCTCCTCCACAATCATAACTGGCTGGGCTACTGCCGGCTGTAGAACTACCGGTGCTGGCGGTACCTCTACTCTGGGAGCCGCAACTGCAGGCTGCGCCCCTAAACTAATACCACCCTGGGCTGCTGGCTGAGCCCCGTCTGTCGGCGGACCACCTATTAACCCCAATAGCTATACCAAAGCATCACAAAGGATGAAAGAAGATATAAATCCTAGTAGGGCCTGGGATTCCCTCTGGCCCACCTACTACTGTGGCGGCAAAACCTCTGGTGCTATCTCTGGCTTAGGAGCAATAACAGGATCTCATAAAGGCTCCCTAGCCTGGTCTCGAGCTGGGGATACAGATCTAGCCTGAGCTCGGCCTATGGATCGAACTCATTCTCTATTAGGTGCCCTGGCTATAGGCTCGGGGTCCCAATCAACGACCGTTGGGGCCAACATCCTAGCCATCTACGAAAGAGTGAAACAAATAAGAATATGGAAACCAATATAGACTCAACACACGAAAGTGAATCAAAAAGGTGAGATTTTCCTAAGAATGTTGTAACACCCCGTAAGTTTCTGAGTCTAATTAATTCTCGTAACATTTATGGAAATAATGAAACATAAGAGCTTTGATGATTTATGCATTAAAATTTATGGGCTTAAGTTATTGGGCCCAAATGGAGCCCCATATTAATAAGAAGACATGACCCAAATGGAAATTTGACCCATGCTTTTATTGCTCTTTCATTGACCAAGTAAACCACTAAGTGTGTGGATAAGGATCATTAGTGAGGGGCTATAAATAGAGCCAAGAAATCAGATTTTAACTCATTTTGAACTCTAATGCTTTTTCTAGAAATTTCCCAAAATTTCTCTCTACACGCACACAAACCCTAGGCCTTCATCCCTTTGGCCAAGATCAACTCCTTTTAATCCTTGGTAAGTATTTATTCTCATGGTTTAATATATTATGTGCATGATAGGATGCATATATGATGTTGGTTATGTTGGTGATGTATTGAGAATTCACTATGTGTGTAATATTGTATGTTTGCTCAATCGGAGGATGGTTTTGTCTTGTAAACTTGAACATGGACTTGTGATCTTTACATGGACTTGTGATCTTGAAGGAAATGAACTTGATGGATTCAATATTAACATGTGAGATGTGAATATAGTCTTACCTTGTTTTACCCTTGTATACAATGTTTGGAATTGTTGTTGTAAATTTGGTTACGAATTTGGGGGCGTATTGAAAGGAAAGTGAGGTTTTGGTGATGTTTTTGTGTGTTGTGAAACCATTTATGGTTTTTGGCATGTAATATGATAAAAAATATGTTAAAATAAGTTTAGATATGATCATGGACCATTCATTGCATGAAAAGACCCAAAAAGAGACCCTTTTTGGCCGAAACGGGCACCCGCCCTCGCAGACGAAGCACCTGCGGGCGCAGGTGCCAACCCAGGTGCCTCTGGATACTGCCAAAGGTCACCTACGAACATATGTCAGCCAACTTCGGGCGCAGGTGGCTTAGTGGATCGGCCCAGAACTCCGAATTGCTTGTTTTTGCATCCCTTTGGCCCCCCCGAAACCCCTATACCCTTCATGGATGCAATTATCAACTTATGGTACCTTTTAAATGAATATAAAGGAGTATACCGGAGGTATTTTGAATGGTATAAAATATGGATTGATGTTAAGGTGTTATTGTGAAAGCTATCGAGTGACTTGACGGAGAAAAGGTAACATAGTATTAATGAGGAAGTGTAAAGGGTAAACTTGGTGTAAAATATTATTGGTTTATGATATTTTGGTCAATGTTGGGCATGTTGTGGTATTGTTGATATGACCATGTCGTAAAGGGTATTGTAGAGAAGGAAATGACATTTTAGAGGCAAACATATAACTCATTGTCATTGTATGCATTTGTAAGAGAGTTGATTGTTAACGTACGCCATTACATACTTGTGTTGTAGAGTGAAACGTAAGGAGGAAGATGGACTATTGTATCCCCATATAGGCTTGTGTATTTGTAGTGAGACAACAAGGTATGTAAGGTTACTCTGTCCGTATCTTTCTGCAACACATATTGTTTATGTTGTCATTGTCCTTGTTCCATTCCGAAATGTTAAAAGGTATCTCATTTCAAGTTGTCATATGTTATCATTCTCATGTATCACATAATTATGGACACGATTCCAAGTTCCAATACTATTATGTTCCAAAGCTTTCAATAATGCTACAACTTCAAAAGTATCAATCTCATGAACGTAAAAGACTGAAGTAATGCAGTTATGTGTTTCCAATAAGTTTATGATCTCCAATGTATCAATCTCATTAAATTAAAAGAGAGAAGTAATAAGAAGTAATGGAAGAAGGAATTCCCCCATGGATACCTTATATTTTCCCCCATGGTTACTTTATATTTTCCCCCATGGATACCTTATATTTTCCCTCATGGTTACTTTATATTTTCCCTCATGGTTACTTTATAATTTTCCTTATGGTTATTTTATATTTTCTTTATACTTATTGAATACGGGTGATAGCTTTGTGGGGGCGCAAGCCTAACTCAAGCCGATCCCGATATTGTTGGATCAGGGGGAAAGCTCAGTGAAGCATAAGCCAAACTTGATGCCGAACCTGCTTCACTGATTTTCGAGTGATGGCAGGGGGGAAGCTCAGTGGGGCAAAAGCCTAACTTGATGCCGAACCTGACAGGGGGTAGCCCTAAGGGCCGAACCTGCTATATATATATATATTGACGGTTGCATATTGACGGTTGCATTGCATATTGACGGTTGCATTGCATGTTGACGGTTGCATACTAACAGTTATACATTATTGACAATTATCTATTGACGGTTCTAACTGCTAACGGTAATGGGCATAAAGGCAAATGGAGTAATGAACATAAAGTACTTATTTTCCACACATACTAAACGATGTTTGATCCACATTAACTATTCTCTTGAAATCAAGTTCATTGAGGTGTTTAAGTTCATGAAGTTTCTTATAACCTTGCATACTCAGTACATTCTTCGTACTGACCCCTTTTGGGGAACTTACTTTATTTGTTGCAGGCACAGGAGTTAGTAGACCTCCACAGTAGGCTACGAGTCATCCGCGGATCATTGGTGAGCTCCCAGTTGGTTCGGGGCTTTCCGAGTCACATGTGTATATTGTTTTGGTTTTGTAATTATTGTATAAAGTGGGGACTTATCCCGACTACAGGTTGTTGTGTTCATGTATCGGTTAGAGGCTTTGTAGACAAATATGGGTTATGGATGTGAGAGACAAATGTTCTGTTTGACTCGATGGCCCCAACGGCCAAGTTTCTTAAATATATTTATATAGCGTATGTTTCCATGTTCATGTTTTCCGCATAGTTGCATAAGGTATAATAAGATTCATACTAAAATATGCTTGCGAGTGAATAGGAGCAAAGATTGGTTCTCTCGGGCCATATCGGCTTCGGGTGCCAATCCGGCCCAAATGGGATTTTGGGTCGTGACAAATGTATTATAGCCTTCCGAAGGTAAGATACGGTCATCATCGTACTGATTTGTGGGACTCTACTAGATTCTTGCCCTTGTACCAACAATACCGGTGAACCTAGGCTCTGATACCAAATTGTCATAACCCAATTTCTTGAGTCATGATGGCACCTACTTTAACCCACCAGTAGGTAAGCCAAACCATAGCGTGGAATGACAAGTAATGGTCTAACCGGTGGAAGATAAGAAAATAAAGGAATAGGCATGCAATAAAATGCTAAACAATGAAGATAACAATATATATATATATATATATATATATATACACACACACACACATATCAATAAACATGTTGTGCAATAGAGGGAGGAGGACAAAATATACAAATTGAGTTCCCCCATGACCTGGTAAGGTCGGTACAAGATCCAGTAATACAGAATGAGTACTAGATATTGTTAGAATATACATCATAGTCTCTGAAAATACAAATAAGACTACAAAAAGAGCAAAAGGAGGATGATCAGTTCTGGACTCTAAAAGCTCACCCTAACTCCAAACAGCAGCACAACCTGAGGTCTCATACTCGAATCTACATCAGGGAAAAGATGCAGAAGTATTGTATGATTACCAAACAATGGGCACTCAGTAAGCATCATAGGCCAACTGAGCTAAATTACAGTAAAATCATAAATATAGTGCAAGAAGGTAACTAAAGACAGAAATAAAAGAGCAAAAATGGAAATATGAGAACATACCAAGCAGATGTGATATATAGGTAAAATATGTACTCAAATGCAGAAATAGAGACTAACTATAACCTAACTGGGCCCCCATAAGCCCAAAAGGCACACACAAAGAAGAATAAACCCAACCGAGCCCCCATAAGCACGGTAAGTACAAATAAAGGATAATAGTAAAGTAAAGATGAGATATGGAAATAACAAGCATAAATAATCCAGAATATAGGCCATGCGTACCTGATATTCCTTTCCCCAGTCATAACCTCCTTTTAATTGATTTTTACCAGTTTTCCAACCCCAGATCAGTAATAAGAATAATAATAAATGCCGTACTCGAACCAGAACTAGTAATAATAATCGGTATATTAATGTCAGACTCAAACCGATACTCATAAATAATGACAATATAGCATATGCCAAACTTAAATCAGAATTGGTAAATAATAGTAATATAGAAATAGTCGGACTCAAACCGGAACTGACAAGAATAAAATCAATAATAACATCCCAAGTTTTAACCTATACTAAATCCATTTAGTCGATATAATCTAATTTTAAGCAGTAAAATCCTTTAAGGCAAAGCGAATTCTAATTATTAAGACCGAAGGCACTGTCTAAGGTCAAATACTACACTACCCGAGGTAATCGAGCTAACTAAGCATAAAACAATGCCTAAGTCAACCCTCAAAACTCGGTAATAGTGTAAGAAGCAGCTAAGTGATCATTAAAGTCAAAAAAGGACACTATTCTAAGCATTCTATCTAAAAAAGATAGTGGGGCCCACTACCAAACCCCGATAATCTAACCTAAGGTAAGCAACTATCCGAACCTATCCTAAGGCTTCTCAATACTGACCCAAGGAACTAGAAGAGCTAAGTCTAATTCCTAAGGATAATCATAGACTAACTTAAGGGAAAACGAGCCCAAATTCTACCAAGAAGGGCCCCTAACCGGCTAAATTAATCAATAAATTCTAAAATGGAAATCTAGATATAATTACCCACCCATAGCTAGCATAATACTACACAAATACCTTAATGAATCACAGTCTAGAAGAAAAGTAAGCCAAGCCTACCTGGACGCCGTCAAAAGCTCGTATAATCCTCTATTTTGGAGCTTTCCCTTCTGAGATGCCTCCGAATTTTTCCACGCTATCAAAAAAAGGTTCTATATGTCAAGAAGAGCATAACGATAACCATATTGCATATATATGCTTGGGGTCAGAAATCAGCCTAAAAATCCCACGAGGGGCCTGCTTGAGAAATTACAAAATTAAAACTGTCACATCATCCCTCTTAGCTCAAGGATCATTTTGCCCCACAATTTGAGCATAATCCGAGCCCAATTCAGTGCCAAAATAGTCCCACAAGGTTTGGGAAACATAAGAAATTAAACTACTAATTTTACCAAAAATAGAGTCAGATACATACGAGATAACAATAATAGAAGGCTCACAATCAAGTCCCCATACTAATATCAATTTCAAAATAGTGATCTCCCATAATTTTATCAGCTCCCACACTCTTCAATGGTGTCCAACACTTAGAATTTATGCTGTAAAAATGAAGGGGAAGATATAAATACTACCAGGGGTTTACTCATTGCTATCGCTAGGTCCCCTAGTTGCGGTTGCCGCATCCCACAAATGGGACCAACGCAATTGTGGTGGCCTTGCCACGCGATCATGATGAACAAGTTGGCCCGATCCCATAGCCTCCTCATCACGGTCGCGAGTCTTCAAGCCTCACGATCGCAATGACCAAAATTATAGAGCCTCGAGATCGCAGTGGTACCTATCGCGATAGCAATAAAGGACCTGGGCCTGCACCAGGTGCTGATGCACCAACAACTTTGCTAAGTTACAAATATTCTGACCGAGCCCTTGGGATTCATTCAGAATCCTGTGAATACAAACGAACTATGCTACGCTACCAAATTTGACATTTTGGGCTCAATGGCACCATCAAAACTCCCATCCAAGGTTGTTTCAATAAAAAGTGGGTCCTATACCGAAGGGTCCATTTTAGCCAAAATCCACCTGATAGCCCAAAACGAATCCAGAAACCTTGGGACCCTTACCAAGGGTCCCCTAGATTAAAATCATCATTCTAGAGCTAATGAGACTATTAGAATAGGCACTCGAGGCTGTTTACCTGAAGTTTAGGCCTGAGACCCTTTTCTTAAAAGCGAAAGCTCTAAAATAGGGAGATAGCTCTAAAAACCAAACAAACTGCCCGATAACTGAACTGTCACTCCTAGAAAGTTATAAATGACTTGGGACAACTATAGGAAAGCTCTAAACTTAGAAAAAACACAAAAATACGAGAAAACAGACACAAATACTAAGTTTCATTGAATCTCTAGAGCTTATAGAACATCATGCAACATGAAAGATCGACCACCATGCAAGTCCACTTTGCAAGTGCCTATCCCTTTGAATTCAACTCTTGTATTATTTCCTATATATAGCCAACTTGATCCAGGTAAAAATCGACGAAACTCCAAAAATGCTTCTCGATCACAACTTACATGGTCGGTGGCTCCTAAGTCTGCAATCCACATAGGATAGGATTTAGTTAATAAAGCAGTGCTAGAAACATATGTAGCACTTAGAGATGTGTTTTGAAATTCTACCTTTTTCTGCTCGAGATAATCACTAGCAAAATGCCCTAGAACTTGGATATTGTAGCACTTTATCTTGCTCTTGTCTATCTTCTTGAAAAACCATTTTCCTTTCTTGGAATTTGGCTTGTTATTTTTCTCATAGGGTCCTTCTTCAATCTCCTTACACTTCCCATTCTTTTTCTAATTCTTCTTACACTTGAAGCCTGAAGACTTCTTACCACTTGATTTTGCCATAAAAGTATTAGAAGCATCTCTAGTAGCACCAAGCCGATCGTCTTCAAGTTCAACATGATGGGCAACATCAGAAAATGTTTTGATGCTATCATTGTGGGTTAAGTTAACCTTCAATTATTTCCAACTATTTGAACGAGACCAAATCACTGTCTGAATCTGTTGCTCATCTGAGAAAACGTGACCAACACTTTTGAGTTGAGCTATCATGTTTGACATCACCCTAAGATATTGTTTGATGTTCTGATCGTGACGTTTCTTATAAGTGTCAAACTTGATAGACAGTTGTCTGAGGCAGGTGACAGATGTACCCCCATATGTTCCTTGCAAGTGTGCCCACATGGCATGAGCAGTAGGAAATTCCTTACATTCATGAATGAGGTCATCAACCACAAAACTAACAATTATCCCATATGCAGCGGAATTAGTCTTTTTCCAAGCTTTATAAGCTTTAAGATCTCTTCTGTGTTATGACTCCAGATGTCGTAATTGTCACCATTTAGGTTTTCACCTTTGTTCAAGTTGGCAATGATACTTTTTGATGCCATGTCTGTGATTAAGAGACAATTACGCAAGTTTATTTATCAATTATGCATGCGACTTACACATTTAAGCAAATCAATTCTCATAGAGGTTTCATATTTAGTGTAAAATCAATAGGACACTTAAGTTTCCAATCATCATCTATGAACTAAACATTTTATCAAAATTAGAACTAATTTCTTAATGTGTAATATTATATATTAAAGACTATAATCACACAGATTTTTAAGTCTAATCATTTAATAATATTCTATTATGCAAATAATAAAGAGAAACACATATAAATATAAAAGATAGTCAACATGTGTTCATAACATAATTTGTAAAAACACAAGTTATAAAATACTAAACTATGATTCTTTGGGATCATGCTGGCCACCTAGCTTCTAGAGACACAATGAATTTTCATAATAGTTCATTAGGACCAAAGTCGTAATAGGTATCAGCTAGTTCATTCTTCTAATAATCTCGTAAGGAACTATATATTATGCCTAATCAATCCCAATCCTCAACATAAATATAATTCTCATATATTTCATTTATTTTATTACAAAAATGGTTGAGAAAATTTGGTAAAGTTTCAACTTCATCCATTGTGATAACTCCTCAAATAACCTTCTTCCTTCCCTATTAACAACTTTTTTCTCTCTATTCAGATTTTACGACATCTGTGAGTCATTCCTTTGACTTCAGGCTCAGAGTCTGAATCATTATTGACTCTAGTCCTTTTGTGATGCACCCTTCCACAATTTCCTTTTGCTCGTCCTTTGAAACCACGCTCACTTGGAGCAATTTGAGCATGTCCCCGTTCAATCATATCTGAAATAAGAATAAGGAATAAAAAATAACTATAACCATTTAATGTAATAATGTATGTTACAATATCGTTTAGAATACAATTCTGTTAAAGAAACTTAAGGACTAAGGAGACATATTCTTGAAAATAATTATTTAATCATACTCGGATTCCTTAAACAAAAGAACACTTTTCTATGCATAAAGAAATTAAATAAGAGATAGTAGTACATTCTCGCCCATTTTCATGATAAATTAAAGGCAAAGACATCTTAACATTACTAGTACTACGCAATTTTCAAAGATACTAGTACTCTGTCCGTTTTTAAGAAAAGGTGAAAGCATCTCACCATTATGTACCATTTCCCGAATAAATAAATAAATATAACTTTCTCCATTTTCTTTATTTTTCATCTCCTCCACAGACCTAACCATTTCATCTCTTCTTCCTCAAAGGATATTAATGGCTTCACCACATACTTGTCTTTAAGCAATATATCTATGGAAGAACGGAAAAAGCAAACACACAATTCTTATATCTCTCCAAAAATATTTCTTTGAAGGATACTGAAAGAAAATAAACGCATAGATCTGATTATTTTTCTTTTTCAGTCCAAAAAAAAAATATATGGAGATATCGAACGAAAATTTCAGATCTGTTCGATTCTTCTTTTCCACTTCTCCAAAAATATTCTGAAGTGGGTTTAATTTTTTTTAAGGAGAAATAGATAATTCACAAAAAATGTTGAAGAATATCCACAGATCTACAGTTGAGTACTAATTTTGATTTAATTACTTGAGAATATCATCATCTATGAATTTTCTTCCGACGAAATTGACAATAGTCAATCTCAAAAGTTTTTCACAGTAGTTTTGTTTCAAAAAAATAGTCTCAAAAACAAATAACCAAAAAATTATTTCAAGAAATAACATGCAAATCTGGAGAAATAAATTTGACTCTGATACCAATGCAAGATTTAAGCAAGATAAGGTACAAGATTTGTGTACCTTTTGTTGCAGCAAAGTAAAATTCATGAATCGAAATGATTTGCTCTAATGTCTAATTTGAATCACTAGGAAACAAAGCTTAGATCACAAATTAAGAGTCTTTTGGTGTTTACATTTTTTCTTTGTTTTCTGGCTTTTCCGTTTTTGTGTTATGATTTCGTGTATCTTCTAGAGGAAGAAAAATCAAGTTTTAAAGGGAAGTTCATCAGTTCCTATATAACTGTTCCCCCCACAATTTTAAATTCGTAGATAACTTCCATCTTATCTTCTTCTCAGACAAATGAAATGGGCAGGGTAGGGTCGGTACACATGGACAATTCATGACCCGCGAAATCTAACAGTTATGTGCGCACACAAACTTCTCATATCACATCTTAAACTTTACAAGCAGAAATTCAAAGCAAAAAGAATGGCTAGTGCACTTTGGTCTATATCATGGATTGATGACCAAATATCAAAGAAAATGATCAGCAGGGCCTGAAAAGGAATACCATGACAAGGATGCTAACGGTATCATCCATCAGAACCTTACATCTATTTCAAAATTTACAGCTCGATGAAACTATCTACATTCTCACAAGCATCGTTTTTGAGCATGTAAGACTATATGTATATTCAATGAAGTTTCTTCTCAAGTTAATATAATGTCAGTGGAGATGCTCCAAAGTCACCTCAATATCTGTTCCGCGAGTTTAAAAAACAAAAGAACGGTCATCGCATGACTGACTCTTTGATAAATAAATGCCCACCTAATCTTGGATCTAAAAATAGCTTTAATTTTAATCTTACGAATACTCAAGGTGTATGTTCAGGAATCGAGCATTTTCTTTGCTTTGTGACAAAGTTAGAGACTTCAATAACTTGGTCCTACTCCATGTCTACGGGATCATAAAAATAGTTTAATGTTTGCAAATTTAAACACATGCAGAAACCATAAGCAATATACCAATGTCTCTTTGTAAGAGCAGATTGGGTGAGATAACCATATGATATTCAAAATGAGATCATCATCCACTAATTAAGTAAAAGTTGCAGGTATTTAATTTAAAATCAATATAAAGAATAAGTTTCGGTCACAAACATAAGCTTTTGGAAAGGATTATCAACAGTAGTGCTCAATCTTATGAAATGGATGTTATCACGTTTGTTTTTTCCATCTCTGAAGTCTGAGAACACAACAAAGGGAAATGTGGCACAGATGCCCCAGACTCTCTATAAAGAAAGATATTAATATATACTAGGACGGATCCACGCTTAGCAAAGGAGGTTCAATTGAATATGCTTCAATACCATGTAAATAAATGAGTATTATTTAAAGCAGAAATAAGTTAGTTATTTAGTCCATGTTGAATCCTCTTGACACAACACCGCCTTGCAGAGAAGTGGTCATGCGGTTCAAAATGTTTGGGAGGGCCAGTCTTCAATCCTCCTTAACAACACTTTCTCTTTTTATTTTGAGAATTTTGTTACGCTTGTGTGGCTACATGATGTGAAAACATGGGCCTAGTCAAGTTAATGCTCAACAATAGTGAGCACTAGTCTTATTAATTTTACTTCAAAAACTCAACACTTTATCTAATGAGTATTTTGTTTCTCTTTTAGAGTATTAAGCAAAACAGTGTAAGTATTTTGTTGAAATGATTTACAATTTTCTAGTTTAATTTGATTTGGTGTATATTGAAATTATTATTTGTTCTATGCTGAACTTTTTTTGGTTTAGCTTACAAGCTCTTTTTGTTTTTATTATTTGTATTAATTTAGTTTAGCTTATAACTCTTTCTTTTGGTTGTTTGTTCTAATAAATAACGACTTTGTTAGCTATAAACAAGGAAAACATTCAAATTTGGCTATATATTTTAGAGTTTATGAGTGTGTTTGGTATGAAGGAAAAGATTTTCTGGAAAATGTTTTTTAATTTTCTCATGTTTGGTTTGCTTAAATGTTTTGGAAAATGTTTTCTAAATGAACTTATTTTTCTCAAATTTAAGGAAAATGACATCCCTTCAAAAAGAAAGGAAAACATTTTCCAAAACTTTCTTTCAACCTCACACCTCAACTTTTCACACTAACCTAAGTCTCGAGTACCAACACTAATCAGGGATCTGACTCCCAACCCTGAGTCTAAATTCTCGACTCAAGATACAACTCCCGACATAGATTCAAGACCCAACTCCCAACCTGAGACCCAACTCTCAACCCTGATCCAAGCACATGACTTGAGATCTGACCTTGATCGACTTAAGACCCAAATCCCAAATCTGACTTCGGTTCGGATACATGACCTCGACTCTGGACCCAGGACTCGATCCGACATTAAACTTGATCCTATAATAACTCCCAACAACAACTTGTGATCCAACATCGAGATGGTAATTAGGGTCTGATCTTGACCAGACTCCGACTCGAGACTCGTCTCCCAGCCCCAACCCTGACTCAAGTATCAATTCAGAAGTTGGGGTTAGGTCCCAAGATCTAAGTCGAGAGTCGAGTCTTGGGTTGGGTGATGGGGTCGGGTCTTGGGTTAAGATTCAGGGTTGGGGTTGGGTCTCGTTTTCGGTGTCGGGTTCGGGTCTCAGATCGATTGTGAAGATTGATTTTCGGGTCAGAAACTATTTTCTGAAAAATATTTTTCATTCACCAACCAAACATTAGAAAATATTTTTTGAAAAATATTTTCAACTCTCCAACCAAACATGAGAAAATAAATAAGAAACCAACTTATTTTCCATGAAAACATTTTCTAGGAAAACATTTTTCATGAAAAATATTTTTCTTCATACCAAACACACCCTATATGTTTTTAAGTAGGTTAAAATAGAATTTGTTGACAAATCTTTAAATTTGTTAAAGCATAATTTGTCAATTTAAGTATATAAATTATTCTAAAATAAATTGAAACAGACTTGGTAATTCTTTAATACAAAGTTTGCCCAACTTGTAGGAAGAATAAAGAACACTGACGTAAATATTATAACTTACGTTGAGGTAGTGAATAAAAATTATGAAAACATAGTTGCGAGTAAATCTCGCTTGCTATGCTTGATGACACTTCTACTGCTAACTATCGTCATGTTTACATGAATACTCTTGTGCAAAATCCTAGATTTGCCCCTGAAAAATATTGCTAGACCTAAACCTTTATGGTCCATTAGAAGGATAGCTAAAGATACTTTTTCTTAACTTCTAGTCAAGTTTTAATAGCCTCATATTCATTAAAAGAGGATTAGGGAATGATTATTAGTTTACGTTAGGAGAAAATTCTTACATATACCTATTAGAACTTTGCAACAGTGAAAAGAGTTGAATGGAGACAGAAAAATATAAGAGATTGGATCAACATTTGGAAATTAAAATACTCTACATTGGATAAAGGAAGGGTCTTAAAAGGAAATTTTAGAACCTATTGCCAATGTGTTGGGGGATTCTCCAGTGCTGTTGACAGAACAAGGGCTTCTTTGGATTGGTATGATTCTTTTGCTGACTGTCATCAGTCATATAACTGTTTGATGTTTGAAGACATGTGGGTGACATGCCATTATTGGAAGGATATATTGTAGGTCCATCGAATTCCACATTGAACCAGAAAGCACATTCATGAAAAGATGCTAAAACCAACAGAAATAAGGAGATAAAGATGCTTGCAAGAATTAAAGAACCAATACCAACATAATAGAAGATGTTGGTGAAATTACAATAAAATTACAATTGAAAAAATACAAATGAAGAAAATAATAATATCTTCTTCTTGGCTGAGGCGCGGATATCTCGCTCTCTTTAAGGAGATTCAAGCCCACTGCAGCAAATGTTTTCACCGGTCCAGCAGTAATCTTCTTGACTTGTCCCTCTAGGATACAACAGTCTTCTCACAAAGTACAACTCAACAAACTCTGGACAAGAGTTGAGTTCAAAGCTCCACAAAAAAGAACACCTCCCTTCAACTAATAAACTCTCTATTTTATTAACTTTATTGAACACTCCCTTTCTAGTTCATTACTTGTTCTTTCCTTATTCTTCCAAAATATGAAAAACCCTCTACATATATAGGTGAGGAAATCATCCAAAGACATGGAAAGACAAAATGTGAAGTTGCCACATGAATGAGTTGTAAGGACCAAGTGGAGACATGGGTTATAGGACTAAGTGGCGACATGAGTTATAGGAGTAAGTGTTGACATGAGATATAGGAGTAAGAAAACAAAAGGTCACTCCCTGCCACTAATGTTGGTGCAGCATATTGATATAAAAATATTAAAATGCTCAGATACACTATCAATCCCCCTCTCATTTTAATATTAATATGATAGTCTACTAGCTGAAGGAAGACTACCATGCATAATAAAGGAGTGCTCTGCATTGAACCCCCACTTAGTAAAACAGTAATTTTTACTCCAGAGTCATAGTGGTCTCAGACTTGAACTATGACTGCTTTAGGGAAATAAAAAGTCACTTCTTACACATAATAGTCAAGGTGTTGACATGAGCTTTATAGCCAGTACATTACGACCTTGTGCTATCCCAATTTCATGAGTGTCTTTGAGATTGAGCCTAGTTCTCATAGGAAGCGGCCTCCTTCCACACTCACATAGGTGAAATCTGTCGAGAGTGCTCCTGTAATTTTAGCACCCCTCTACGAGCTACAGATTATCATTAAGAGTTTTTTAAACTCAACCTCACAAATCATTATAGGAAAATGCACTTACATCATAGGGAGTGATAAAAAATAGTGCATTTTTTCACAACAAGTCATCATGTGATTCCTTTTTCCCATTGAACCTGGTTTTAGGATCTCTAGTCCCCAGGTTGGATTTCCTCACATATGACTCAAGAATTTATCGACTTCAATCCCATCCTCGATGTGCTCCAGACTTTTTCTCTTGCTAAGGCCTTAGTCAATGGATCTGCAAGATTATCATAAGATTTGACATAATCAACATTAATGGTACCATTTGTCAAATATGATCTCACATTACTGTGTTTTCTCCTTATAGGTCTGGATTTACCGTTGTAATAACGCTTTTGAACTCTACCAATTGCAGCAATGCTATTACAGTGAATCAAAATAGGCGGAATTGGTTTTTCAAAATAAGGTATTTGAAATAATAAATCTCTCAACCAATTCGCTTACTCACCAGCTGAAGCTAAAACAATTAGTTCAGCCTCCATGGTAGAGTTAGCAATAATTGTTTACTTTTTTGATTTCCAACAAATAGCACCACCACCCAAAGTAAATATATAACCAGTAGTAGATAAAGAATCACCTGATAAAGTGTTCCAATCCGCATCACAAAAGCCTTCAAGTACGGCAGGATATTTTTTATAGAACAAACCACAAGTTTTTGTCCCAATTAAATATCTCATAACTCTCGTTATAGCATGTCAATGTTCATTACCTGGCTTACTAGTAAACTTGCTAAGTACTCCTACTGCATATGCAATATCAAGACTAGTGCAATCAGTCACATATCTCAAACTTTCAATTATGCTAGCATATTCCATTTGATTTATAACATTATTCTCACTTTCAACAGGAAACAAGTGAACGCTAGAATCAAATGGAGTTACAACATGCTTGCAATCAAGGAAATTATATTTTTTCAAAACTTTCTCAACATAATGTGACTGGTCAAGAAAAATTCCATCACATGTTCTAGTAATTTTTATTCCTAGAATAACATTTGCCTCACCAAGATCTTTCATATCAAAATGGCTTCTAAGAATATTTTTAGTCGCTCCAATAACATTCATGTTAGAGCCAAAGATCAATAAATCATCAACATATAGACAAATAATAACATGCGAATTATTCCAAGACTTATGATATATGCACTTATCACACTCATTTGTTTTAAAACCATTATTAATCATGCAGAAATCAAACTTTTCATGCCATTGCTTAGGTACCTGTTTTAAGCCATATAGGAATTTAGTAAGTTTACATACTTTGCTTTCTTGGCCAGATTCAACAAAACACTTAGGTTGTTCCATGTAAATCTCCTCATTTAGGTCTCCATTTTAAAAAAAACAGTTTTTACATCCATTTGATGAATTTGTAAATCATATATTGCAGCAATTGCAATTAAAAGTCTAATGGATATAATTCTAGTTACCGGAGAAAAAGTATCAAAAAATTCTAGGCCTTCTAGTTGCTTAAAACCTTTAGCCACTAGTCTAGTCTTATATTTATCAACTGATCCATCCTGTTTTAACTTTTTTCATAAGACCCATTTACACCCAATTATTTTACAACCCGGTGGTAAATCAACTAGTTTCTAAGTTTTATTGAAAATTAGTGATTTCATTTCATCATTTACAACCTCTTTCCAAAAAATATCATCATGTGAAGATAAAGCTTCTTTTAAAGTGAGAGGGTCATCTCCAACATTAAAAACCTAATAATCAGGACCAAAATCTTTTTCTACTCTAGCTCTTTTACTTCTTCTTAACTCAAAATCATCATTTTTTTTATTTTTCAAAATAGAATTAGAAGAACTAGGTAGTGGAAAAATATTTTCTTGAATCCTTTGACCCCCACTATTTTTAGAATCAAAAGGATATTTATTTTCATGAAAAATAGCATCACCAGATTCTATTATAATACTATCTTCAAGATTAAAAAATCTATAGGCTGTGCTATTTGAAGGATAACCAAGAAAAGCACAAGTAGTAACTTTTTTACCCAACTTAGAGATTGTAGGATACATTAACCTTACATAGGCTAAGGAACCCCAAACTCTTACATATCCCAAATTTGGCTTGTGACCTTTCCACAATTCAAAAGGTGTTAATTTGGTTTTTATGAGGCACACGATTCAACACATAGCAAGTAGTCAAAAGAGCTTCACCCCAAAAATTTAAAGGTGCACTAGACTCAATTAACATGGCATTAGTTAACTCAATCAAAGTTATATTTTTCCTTTCTGCTACACCGTTAGATGCAGGTGAATAAGGAGGAGTAGTTTCATGAATTATACCCAATGATCTAAAAAAAAAAATTGAATTCATTTGACTCATATTCACATCCTCTATCACTTCTTATTCTTTTTAATTTTCTATTAAACTGATTTTTAACTTCATGGAGAAAAGTTTTAAAATTCTCAAAAGCATCACTTTTATTTTTCATCAAGTAAACATAAGTAAACTTAGAAAAATCATCAATGAAAGTAATAAAATATCTATTTCCTCCACGAGTTAAAATTCCTCCAAGTTCACAAATATCAGTATGAACTAATTCTGATAAATCGGTTTTTCTTTCAACTTGAAAATGAGGCCTTTTTGTGATTTTGGCTTTACTACAAGCCTCACTTTTTTTAAAATTCTTTTTGATCATTGGAATTAATCCTAAACTACTCATGATTCCCACATAACGATCATTAATATGACACAAACGAGCATGCCAAAAATTAGTTGAAGAAAGCATATAAACAGAAGTAGAAGTTTTTTTCATTTCAACATTCAACTTGAACATCCCATCACAAGCATACCCCTTTCCCATAAAAATACTATTTTTCACAATTACATATTGATCAGATTCAATAATTTGTTTGAAGCCTACTTTATTAAGAAGAAAACTAGACATCAAATTTTTTCTCATGGAAAGAGTATAAAGTACATCTTTTAAAGTCAATACCCTTCCACAAGTGAAACTCAATTCGACATCTCCCTTTCCAAGCACTTGAGTGGTGTGAGAATCACCAAGCATGATGGTTTTGGGCTCCTCAAAAGAAGTATAGTTTTTAAACCAGTCTTTGTCATAGCAGACATGACGGTTTGCACCAGAGTCAGCCCACCATCCATCAACATTCTCCACCATGTTTATGTCTGTTATTATCACCACAAATGGTTCTTCGATAACGTTTGCCTGAGGTGTATGCCCACGTTTCAAAAATTTACAAAATCGAGCAATATGCGCTTTTCTTGAACATGTTGATTTTTGGCTTGGTTATTTTCACCATTAATGTCCTTGGGATGTCTACCATTATTGTTCTTGAATTTTTCCTTCTTAGGCTTCAAAGAAGTATTTTTGTTAGCATTATTTGAAGTAGTTAAATTTACCTTCGGTGTGATGTTGTTCTCTTCTTTTTGTAAAAGTGAATCTTGGCCCCTTGCTTCTTCTTCCATGCGGATTCGCATTATTAAAGTCTCAAGAGAAGTTTCCTTTCGTTTATGGCGCATAGTTTTTTGAAACTCCTTCCAAGAAGGTGGAAGTTTATCTATTATGCCACAAATAATAAGGTTATCTCCAATTTTGACTTCCTCGGACCTGAGCTCTCCAATAATCAATATAAAGTCCTGAGCTTGGTATACCACTGATTTGTTGTCCACCATTTGGAAACAAAAAAATCTGCTAGCAGCATATTTTTTTCACTCCACCCTCCTCAGTATCATACTTACTCTGCAATGCTTTCCAAATTTTATTTGCACAAGAGTAAATTCTATCATAATAATCATAAAAATTATCAGATAGACAATTAAGTAAAAAATTTCGTCACTTATAGGAGTCACCATCGTACTTTTCAACTTTCTCTTGAAGAAAAATAAGTTCATCATCATTCATGGAAGAGTTATCTACTTTATTTGGATTCTTCTCAGTTAACACATAAGAGACATTAAGAATACTTAAGTAGAAAAACACTTTACTTTTCCACCTCTTGAAATGAGTACTGTTGAACCGGAATGGCTTGTTAAGATCTCCCATCTTGACATCCGCGGATTTTTCAATTGTTGCCATTGAATCTCGTTAAAATTGTTGGTGAAATTATAATAAAATTACAATTAAAAAAATACAAATGAAGAAAATAATAATATCTTCTTCTTGGCTGAGGCGCGGATATCTCGCTCTCTTTAAGGAGATTCAAACCCACTGCAGCAAATGTTTTCACCTGTCCAGCAGTAATCTTCTTGACTTGTCCCTCCAGGATACAACAGTCTTCTCACAAAGTACAAATCAACAAACTCTGGACAAGAGTTGAGTTCAAAGCTCCACAAAAAAGAACACCTCCCTTCAACTAATAAACTCTCTATTTTATTAACTTTAGTGAACACTCCCTTTCTAGTTCATTACTTGTTCTTTCCTTATTCTTCCAAAATATGAAAAACCCTCTACATATATAGGTGAGGAAATCATCCAAAGACATGGAAAGACAAAATGTGAAGTTGCCACATGAATGAGTTGTAAGGACCAAGTGGCGACATGGGTTATAGGACTAAGTGGCGACATGAGTTATAGGAGTAAGTGGCGGCATGAGATATAGGAGTAAGAAAACAAAAGGTCACTCCCTGCCACTAACGTTGGTGCAACATATTGATATAAAAATATTAAAATGCTTAAATACACTATCAGAAGAGAAGCACAAAACTCCCTTAATTAATAGAGTTAAGGGAACAAGAACAAGAGAGATATAAAGCAGATGTTAGGAAAGAAATAAGTAGGATATTAAGCAGATAAACTCATGGAACAAAAAGGGAGATAAAAGAGAAGAAAGCCATATAAATAGAGGACAATACCTCGCTTCTTTATCTGAAGTCTAAATCGGGTTATGATGGATTCCAACTCCTGAATTATCACTTTATAACAGTCCACATGCTTCACCTGCCATAACATTAAAGAAAGGTAAGCTAACTGTCACGACTCAAATAACCGTGAGTGGAACCTACATTAATCCTCCGATGGGAGAAATCTAACCCAAGCCTTAACCAAAATCCTTAACCCATTTTAAAATAGATTAATGAATAAATCTAGCTAATGATAAATATCTCAAGAAAATGATAAAATATAAGTACATGATTAATTCAACTAACTATTACAACTCCCAGAGACCCGAAAGTCATCGTACAAGAACTTCTAAAACAAAAACAAAAATAATATCTAAGAATGATATCCAAAAACTAATGAAATAAATAAGAGTATCATTATTCAAATAAATGGATATGATCTATTGAGATGACCCATCGCATCATGAAGATAAGTGCTTACCCTTGGATTAGAAATAGCTGGTCACATGCTAGAGGAGAGTTCTTGAAGAAGTCTTTGAAACACTGCCTGCACTCAACAAAAGAAGAGCACATAGTAATATCAGTACAAACACTATCTATTAGTAGGTATCATCGGCTGACTTAACTCAAACCCACAAAAGAAACATAAATCAAATATAGGTAAATTAGAAATAAACACATAGCACAGATAGACCACGTAAAAATCCAACTAATATCCTCAACAAGATCAACCTTCACCCTATCAATGGTATCACAACCACTATTACAAGTATAATCTCATCAATCAAGGGGTGGTGGGGTGGTGGTGGTTCTATGATCATATAAAATATACAAGTGTAAAATCAACACCGAATCATCAAAGCAGTTAAAAATCTCACAAGGGTAGTCTAATTCTACCTCGATCACCACAACTGTAATGACACTCCAGGTTATTTTCTATGTTTTCATAATTTTTCTGCATTTAGATCCTTTCTATAGCTACCCCAAGTCATTTATGACTTGCTTGGACTGACAATTTGATTGCCGGGTAGTTCATTTTTTAGAGTCATTTCCCTGTTTTGGAGTTTTTCAAGTTGAGAAAAGGGTCTCGAGATTAAAATTTAGGTAAACGACTTTGAATTCCAATTCTAATAGTTTCATTAGCTTCAGAATGTCAATTTTAGCGTAGGGGGATCCTTGGTTCGGGTCCCGAGGCTTTTGGGCTCACTTTGGGCTATTGGATGGATTTTTGTTAAAATAGACCCTTGGTGTGGGACCCACTTTTTTGTTGAAACTACCTCAGATAGAGATTTCAATAGTTCTACTGAGTCCAGAATGCTGAATTTGGTAGGATAACATAGTTTATTTGTGTTCACGAGATTTTAAATGAATCCCAGGGGTCCATTTAGAGAATTTACAACTTGGCAAAATTACTGGTGCAGGCCTAGGTCCTTCATCGCTATTGTGATACATATCCTCATGATCGTGATGGTCTATGGATCTTGGTCATTGTGATCGTGAGGGTGGGACTCACGATCGCAATGAAGGAGGGCTGTGGGACTGGGCCAACTTGTCATCACGATCGCGTGGCTAGGCTACCACAATTTCGATAGTGCCATTGGTGGGATTCTGCGATCGCGACCAGGGGTATCGTGACAATAATGAGGAAACCCTTGGTAATATAAATAGTTTTGGCCTTCATTTTTCAGCTCAAAACCAAGTCTAAAACTCCATTAAAGTTACTTGAGAGATTGAAAATAGTGTGGGAATCAATATCTGGTGCTGGGATTGAATTAGAAACGTCGTTTAGATCATTTTCTTTCCCTTGTTCTCATATGTTTCCAATTAATTCTCTGTTTAATTCTCTAGTTAGTTCTTATTTTTACTATTTGATTTAGGATAGTTTTGGGGTTGTATGGGGCTCGAATCATGCCTAATTTTGAGGCAAATGATCCTTGAGCTGAGAGGGACACTGTGATGGTTTCAATTTTGTGATACCACAAATGAGCCCTATTAGGAATTCTTTTAACTTGGTTCTTGACACGGGTATCAATTTTCACCTCTGGACAAGTAGTATATTATTTTGATAGAATGACAGCGGTCTGAGGCTTCTCGAAAAGGGAAAGCTCCATTGTAGAGACTCTAGCGTGCTTTCAACAATGTCTGGTTAGGCTAGGCTTACCTTTCTCCTAGACTTTGCATTCTTAGGCGGCCTTTGGTTGGGAATAACTTATCCAGGGATTAACTATCCTGAGATTAGTTATCCCAGGATAAGTTATCCCACCATGTATGTGGAATAACTTATCCCATCACTAAGGGAAAAGTGGTGGGATAAATAATCTCAATCCCTCACACCAAACGACGGATAGAATTATCCTCTATTTTATCCCGGGATTATTTATCCCAATCCCTCACACCAAATGACCCCTTACAGTATTAGTAGGATATTTTGCTCGTTATGGGTGGGTACTTATGGCTTAGTTATTATTTTAGCATTTATTACCTTATTTAGCCGACTAGCGGCGCCCTTTTTGGTAGAATTCTGCCCTATTTTCCCTTAATTGAATCTATGATTATCCATTAGGATTAGACTTAGTTCCTTTAGAACCTTGGGATGGGATTGAGAAGCCCTAGCCTAGGTTTGGGTGGGTTCTCAGCTTAGGTTGGGTTCTCAGGACTGGTAGTAGGCTCCACCAGCCCTTTTCCAGATAGAATACTTAGAATAACCCTTCTTTGGACCGAAATAAATATTTAACTGATTCCTTAGTTTATTAACTAGGTTTGGGATTGACTTAGATATTATTATATGCTTATCTAGCTTCATTACACCAGTAGGGAAGTAATTGACCTTAATCGTGCCTTCCAGAATTAATAATTGGAAATTGCTCTGCCTTACAGGATTTGACCGCTAAAAAATAGATATTTTGAATAAATGTACTTGGGATATGTTAAAACCTTGGATATTATGAGTCTGGTGATTGCTATATTATTATTATCTATCAGTTCCAATTTGAGTCTGATATATGCTATACTATTATCATTTAGGAGTTCCAGTTCGAGTCCAATATCTATATTTATTAATAATTAATAGTTCTGGTTTGATTTCAGTATTTATAATCATTGCTGTTACTTATCTGGGATTGAGAAAATTGGTAAATATCGATAGGATGGTGGTTATGGCTAGAAAAAAAAGTATAAGGAATGGTTATCGCATATTGGGATTGTTTTACTTTCATAACTATTATATTTTATCCTTTATTTAGTTCTACTCTTGCTTGCACCCACCGTTCTTATGGGGGATCGGTTGGGTTTATTTCTCTTTGTGTTCGCCTTCTGAACTTATGGGGGTCCAGTTAGGTTATAGCTAGGATTTTATTTCTGTTGTTGAGTTACTTTTCTTCTATATATATCGCATCTGCCTAGCATAGCCTATTATTTCCACTTCTGTCCCTTCATTATTGACTTTAGCTTACATCCTCTCACTTTATTTATTAATTTATTAGTATTAAAACTCAGTCGGCCTATAATACCTACCGAGTACCCATGACTTTTGCTACTCATACTACACTTCTGCATCTTTTCCCTGATGTAGATCCAAGTACAATTCATCGCGGCTAATGACATCCTCGAGTTGTGCCGCTGATCAGAGATTGGGTGAGCTTTTAGAGTTCGGAGCTGATCCTCCTCCTTCTGTTATCTAGATAGTATTATTTTGCATATTCTGAGACTTTGATGTATATTTGACATAATCTAGTACTCTTTCTTGGTATAGTGGCTCTTGTACTGACCTTACCAAGTAGTGGGGGAACTCATTTTATATGTTTGTTCCTCTTCCCTCAACTGTATAGTATGATTTATGTATGCATATCCCTATTCTCATTGCTTAGTATTTAAGTTATATGCCTATATTCTTATTTTCCGCCTGTTAGCTTGTCGGTTGCCATTTCAGGCTATAGTTTGGCTTACCTACTAATGGGTTAAAATAAGTGTCATCATGACGTAAGACATTGGATCGTGAAAGTTTAGTATCAGAGCCTAGATTTACCGGTATAGTTGGTACAGGATAAAGTGTCTAAAGAGTCTCGTGGATTGGTACGATGATGTTCATATCCTCTCTTCGGGAGGATATAGTACATTCTTAGGAAAATCTTATCTTTTTGGTTTATTGTTGTCACGCCCCGAGTTCCAAAGAGGCAGACTGGCACCCGAAGTCGATAAGGCCCGAGAGAACCAATCTTTGCTCATGTCCGTTCATATGCATGTCACTCAATAAGCAGCACCATCACATAAAGGTATAAGATGTCAATAGCGGAAGTTATGGAAACATGTGATATATACATATAAGAAACTTGGCCGTTACGGCCATCAAGTCAAAGTGAACATACATTCTTTCATTCATCTCACCACGTCCGTCTATAAAGCCTCTAACAGATGCATATACATAACCATCCTAAAGTTGGGACAAGTCCCCGCTTTATACAACATTACAGTACCAAAACAAATGTACATATGAGACCCGAAAAGCCCCGAACCAACTGGAGCTCACCGAAGAACGGCAAAAATTCGCAACCTACTATGGAGGTCTACTAGCACCTGTGCCTACAGCAAGTAAGGTAAGTCCCACAAGGGACGTCAATACGAAGAATGTACTGAGTATGTAAGGCTCGTATGAAACTGTATGACACATAAATACTTCAATGAACTCAAATACAAATGAATAACCAATATGGATAAGTCATCATTCTGTACGTTAGGAACTATGTGTATTGTTTTCATTACTTTTTTTGCTTCTTTACTTCTATTTTTGTTCATCATCACTTGTGTCACTATGTACCCGGGCCCTGACTGATCAGTGGGTCTTAATATAACATAACGTTATGTTGGGATCGGCTCGAGCTAGGCTTATGCCTCTAGAGCTACCACCCATAAATCAACACATTGGGCTCGGCTCGAGCTAGGTTATTACCTCTAGAGCTGCCACCCATAAACCAATATATCAGGTTCGGCTCGAGCTAGGTTCTTACCTCTAGAGCTACCCCCTGTCAAGTTCGGTCCGAGCTAGGCTTATGCCTCTAGGACTACCCCTGATCCAATAATCTCGGGATCGGCTTGAGCTAGGCTTACGCCCCCAAAGATACCACCCATACTCAATCATTAACCACATATGCATTACTTCATTCTTTACTTTTGAGATTGATACAATGATAGTCATAACATTATTGGAAACACAACATTATTGGAACCATGGGATCTTTGGAATATTAATAAATGAACATGAGGCATGTGAAACACAATTGATCAACGAGTAGGAAACATGTGATAATAACAATTGGTAATCGGATATAGGATACCTTAGAACATTTTGAAATGGAACAAATAAAATGTCAATGTGACTACTATGTGCTGCAGAAGGATACAAATAGAATAACCTTACATACCTTATCTTACCAATATGAATATACAATCCTAAATGTGCATACAATAGTCCAGCTCCTTCCTTACGTTTCACTCTATAACACAAGTACATAACAGAGTTTACATTAACCACCAACAACCTTACAAATGCATATAACGATAATGAGTTACATGATTGCCTTAACATGACATTTCCCCCTTGACAATACCATTTATGAATTTATCATACCAACAATACCACAACATTCCATACATTGACCAATACATCATAAGCCAATAGCATGTCACACCAAGTTCATACTTTACACTTCTCCATCACCACAACATCATAATTACTCCATCAAGTCACCTCAATACACTTCATAACAACATATTGACAACAATCCCACAATTTATACTCATAGAAAAATAACAAGTTAAGGATCATAATCACACCATACATGTTTATATCTCATCCATACCATTCACTTTTATGCAAACCTCAAGTCTCTTTCTAATTTTAAATCACATAGATGGCACATCTCTTAGCAAAAATCAAAAGTGCACTATTCAACACCTTGCCAACATAACCATCATGATATACACTTACCAAGGCTAGCAAAGTGATGATCTTTACCAAAGAGAAGGGCTGCCTTAGGGTTTGAGTTGAGAGAAATAAGTTTGGAAATATCTTAGAAGGCATGAGAGTTTTTATGAATAAAAATCAGCTTTTGTGCCTTATATATCCCTCACGTCATCCTTATCCATTCCTTGGCATTAAATGCCATGTTTCTTGGTCAATTATTGGAAGAATGGGTCATTTGCCCTTTGGGCCTTGTCTTTTATTGCATTTTGGGCCTTAAATTAAGCCTAATTGCACATGTTAACTTAACCCACCAAATTCAATGTATAATCCACCATATATGTCATGTTAAAATAATTCCATAAATGTCTCGATAATATTCACATACGAATTTCATGTTCGTAGCCTCAATTTCAAAAAGAAGAAATTCTAGCCACCCATGGCTTATATGAGAATAATTTGATAAAATACTTGTGACGAAGATTTAACCCCAACCCGGATGCTAAACGTACTCAATATTAGTCCCACTAAGATGGAGTAATGATACCATGACTCAAAAGTCTTATATATGTCATAATAGTCGGAGAAAAAATTTGGTGAAAAGCACCCTGGCACCCTGCCTGGCGCGCCCCAATGCTGCCTATGCCAGAAACATTTCTGGCATAGGCGGCCTGGTAAGCTGCCGGGCGCGCCCCGTTGCTACCTGTGCCAAAAAAAATCGGCCAGAAGCACCTGGCATGCCCCTGGGCGCCGCCCACACCCACATATGATTTTTTTCCTTTCTTCGACTTTTCTTTGCGGATTTGGTTAGATCCTTCAAGCTCAAGTCTTTTGCTTACCTCCTAATCTTAATATCCATTGCTTGGAAGTCCTCCAAGACTCATTTTTTACCCCACAAATGCTCCACGAGGTCACAAACACCTCCTACAAAGGTCTAATCACATGTACTAGGCACAATATCAAATGTTCCATTAATAACACTATAAAATACATACTTATGGATCTCAAAACCTAAGTACGCATTGTTCAAAGTTGTCAAGTAGGGTCGGGAAGGTACGGGGTATTACATTCTTCCCCCCTTAGAAACATTCATCCTCGAATGTTAACAACATCATTTTAATTACAACAAATGCATCCCTATATTAGCATATATATACATAGACACTTAATGCTCATAGATACGTACTTGTTATTGCTGCAATTCCACACTTTGAACTTTTTCTTCCATTTGAAATAGATGAGGGTACTTGGACTTCATCATTTCTTCAGTTGCACATGTGATTTCCTCTACTTGTTGATTTCTCCAAAGTACCATGTCTTTATTCCTCAACCTCTTCACTTGTCTATCCAGAATAGCAATGGGCATCTCTTCATAAGTGAGATCCTCCGTAACTTGTACATCGTCAATGGGAGCAATACAAGATGAATCTCCTATGCACTTTCGAAGCATCGAAACATGAAACACTAGATGAACTGAGGAGAGTTCTTGGGGTAATTTCAATTCATATGCAACTTGCCCAAATTTTCTGATAATTTCATATGGACCTATATAACTGGGACTCAACTTCCCTTTCTTTCCAAATTGCATTACCCCTTTCATCGGTGACACCTTCCAAAATACCTTATCACCTATGGCGAATTCGAGCCCTCTTCTTCTAACATCAGCATATGACTTGTGTCGACTTTGGGCCGTTTGTAGCCGCTGCTGGATCACTTTAACTTTCTCCATAGCTTGATAAACAGGATCTAGCCCAAGTAAAGCAGTTTCACCCGCTTCAAACCATCCAATTGGTGATCTACATTTTCTTTCGTATAAAGTTTCATAATGTGCCATTTTAATACTTGAATGATAGCTATTGTTGTAAGAAAATTCAATAAGATGCAAATGGTCATCCCAACTGCCTTGAAACTCTAACGTGCACGCTCGTAGCATATCTTCAAGTGTTTGGATAGTACATTCTGCTTGTCCATCTGTCTGAGGATGGAAAGCCATACTCAAATTCACTTGTGTACCCAAGCTCTTCTGAAAAGATATCCAAAAATATGCGGTAAATTATGCTCCTCTGTCTGATATAATGGAGACCGGAATTTCATGTAATCTCACTACTTCTTTAACATACAATCTTGCATAATCCTCAGCTGTATAGGTGGTCTTGACTGGTAGAAAATGTGCTGACTTGGTAAGCCTATCAACTATAACCCATATAGAATCAAATTTTCGCAGTGTACAAGGCAAACTTGTGATGAAATCCATATTAATCATATCCCATTTCCAGACTGGAAGATTGATACATTGCATGTAACCTCCTGGTTTCTGATGCTCTACCTTTATCTGTTGACAATTTGGGCATTGAGCTACAAATTCTGCAATATTCTTTTTCATATTTACCCACCAATATATTTCTTTCAAGTCATGGTACATTTTGGTAGATCCCGGATGAATAGAATATCGCGAATGATGCGCCTCTGCCATAATTCGTCCCCTCAGCTCATCTACATCCGGTACACATAATCTTCCTTGGCATTGAAGTACCCCTTCTTGTGTAAGATCAAATGTCTTTGTCAGACCCTGCTGTACATTCTCTTTTAGCTGCAATAGCATAGGATCCGTAAACTGCTTCTTTTTTACTTCAGCTATTAAGGAGGATTCTGCTGCATTTTGCACAATAACCCCTTCTTCTGGATATTCAAGGAGGCGAACTCCCAAGCTGGCTAGTTGATGTAGATCTTTGATTATCTCTTGCTTTTTAGTCAACTGGCCACTAGTGCTTCCTACTGCCTTGCGGCTCAATGCATCAGCTACCACATTTGCTTTTCCTGGATGATAGAGAATATCAATATCATAGTCTTTTAAGAGCTCTAACCACCTTCGTTGCCTCAAATTGAGTTCCTTCTACTTAAAGATATATTGCAAACTTTTGTGATCAGTATAGATATCAACATGAACTCCATACAAATAATGACGCCATATCTTTAAAGCAAATACCACCTCTGCTAATTCAAGATCATGTGTGGGATAGTTTCTCTCGTGTGGCTGCAACTGTTGTGAGGCATATGCTATGACATTACTCTGCAGCATCAATACACACCCTAGACCAATTTTAGACGCATCACAATATACTGCATACCCCTCTGTGCCTTCCGAAAGTACTAATACCGATGTAGAAGTCAATTTATCTTTCAGCTCTTGGAAACTTTTTTCACATGCATCATTGCACAAAAATTTAACTGCCTTATGTGTAAGCCTTGTTAACGGTGCAGCAATGGAGGAAAAACCTTCCACAAATCTTTGGTAATAACCTACCAACCCAAGAAAGCTACGAATTTTCGTAGGCGTCGTAGGCCTTGGCCAATTTTTCACTGCTTCAATCTTTTGCGTATCAACTTGAATTCCTTCATCAGACATAATGTGACCCAAGAATGCTATGGATTTCAACAAAAATTCACACTTAGAGAACTTTGCATACAACTTACACTCTCGAAGAATTTGTAACACCTGTCGTAAGTGATTAGCATGATCCTCTTGTGATCTCGAATAAACCAGGATGTCATCTATAAATACCATCACGAACACATCTAGAAATGGCTTAAACACCCTATTCATCAAATCCATGAACACAGCTGGTGCATTTGTTAGTCCAAATGACATAACTAAAAATTCATAATGGTCATACCGTTCGGAAAGCTGTCTTAGGTACATCTTTTTCTCTAACTCTGACTTGATGGTAACCCGACCTCAAGTCAATCTTTGAAAAACACTTGGCGCCCTGTAGCTGATCAAACAAATCATCAATTCTGGGGAGGGGATATTTGTTCTTGATCGTTACCTTATTCAATTATCGATAGTCGATGTACATTCTCAACGTGCCATCTTTCTTCCGTACAAATAATATCGGTGCACCCCACGGGGACATACTAGGCCTGATGAAGCCCTTGTCCAGCAAATCTTTCAATTGCTCCTTTAATTCAAACAATTCTGCTAGAGCCATTCTATACGGAGGAATAGAGATAGGCTGAGTGCCTGGAATCACATCAATGCCAAACTCTACTTCCCGTTCTGGGGGTAAGCCTGGGAGATCCTCTGGAAATAAATCAAGAAATTCGTTGACCACTGGAACCGACTGAGAAGTTAGTGGTTCCACATCATTATCTTTCACTCATACTAAGTGACATATGTACCCCTTAGCTATCATTTTCCTAGCCTTAAGATAGGAAATAAATTTGCCTCTCGGTGCCCCCATATTACCCTTCCACTCAAGAACATTCTTTTGTGGAAAATGAAAATGTACCTCTATCGCTCATCAATCCACCATGGCATAACAAGAAGCCAACCAATCCATCCCCATTATAACATCAAAATCCACCATGTATAGTTTGATAAGATCGACCAGTGTATTATGACCACACATAGTTACCACACAATTATGATATACTCTTTTTATAATAATATACTCACCAACTGGTGTAGCTACTTTGATTGGCTTAATTAATAATTCTAGTGTTCTTGTAAATTTCACAGCAATCAATGGAGTAACATATGACAATGTAGAACCCGGGTCAATCAATGCATATACATTATACGAAAAGATGGATAATGTACCTGTGACGGCATCAGGAGAAGCCTCCAAATTCTATCGATCTACTAGAGCATAAGTACGATTCTGGACCCCGCTAGTACTGGCTGCTCCTCTGGCACCTCTTCCACGACCTGTAGAATACACACCTCGGCCTAAAGAAGGAACTGATGATGATATCGCAATGGCTGATCCCGTCGGTCATGCTATACCACCCATGCTTCTCTGTGGACACTCTCTCATCATGTGCCCCATCATACCGCACCAAAAGCAAGCATTCATCCCTAACCGACATGTACCTGAATGAGTACGCCCGCAGTGTTGACACTGCTGACGAGGAAATCCTGCTGCCTGTGATCCGTGACCACTACTCTGCCCAGATTGACCACCTCTAAACCCTCAAAATTGAGAGTGAGCGCCTGCTGTGGAATAGGAGAATGATGGTCTAGGCGGTCTAGAAAAAATCTGAGGCCTAGATTCTCCTTGAGACGCCATAGACTGTCCCATAGGTCTAGCTCTTTTGGACTGTCCTCTATCAGATTCATGTACCCTTCTTCTTTGTCTCTGATCTTTCATTTTCTGTGCGAAGGCCTGTATTCTAGATATGTCCATATCTTTGTTCAAGGCAGCAATGGTGCAGTCCCTTACCAAGTATGGCTCTAATCTGTCCACATATGGATGGACTCTATCTGTCATTGTAGCCACTACATTTGGAGCATATCGAGCCAAGGAATTAAATTGAAGAATATATTCTCTAACACTCATATTCCCTTGACGTAGATTTAGAAACTGATCTGTACGTGCCTCCCAGATCTCATATGGGAGATAATGATCAAGGAATGCCATTTTAAATTCTTCCCAACCAGATGGAAGTGCATCAATACCCCTCGATCTTTTCCAATCTTCATACCACAATATAGATTCACCTTTCAATCTATAAGTCACAAGTTTAACTGTTTCAACACCAGTCATGTGCATAACTTCTAGAGCCCTCTGGATTTGATCCACGAATTCCTATGGATCTGCTTTCGGATCTGACCCAGTGAATATAGGAGGGTCTAATTTCAAAAAGTCCTGTGTCCTGCGACTCGTCACTCTAGCCGCATCATCCTCATTGGTCATTGGACCAGCTCGTCCCTGAGTCAGTACAGCAACTATCTGAGTCAACATATGTACTGCATTTCGTAAATCCTGGTCTGTGGCATTCATTGGTGGTTCTGCGGGTACTTCTCTACCTCTTGGCTCTTTCAGAGCTGGAAAAGTAGAAGAAGCCCGTGATACAAATTCAGTGTCAGCTCCACCTTGACTAGCTTGGTCAGGTGGTAATTTACTCGTGCCTTCACCGGCAAGCCTACCTGCCTGCTTACCTTTGCCTCTACCTCGTCTTGTCATTGGCATTTTACTATAACAAAGAAAATCAATGACACTGGTCAGTTATAATTTCACCTACAACATTGGCTCTATTGCACGATCTAGAAATGAAGGAAAGAAACAACTCCTAAATGTACCGTAGCCTCCTACTTATAAATGTGGTGCATAACACATCCATAAGCAAGATTCTACTCAGACACAGCTTTGTAGACACCCTTAGGACAACCTGCTCTAATATCACTTTTGTCACGCCCCGAGTTCCAACGAGGCTGACTGGCACCCGAAGTCGATAAGGCCCGAGAGAACCAATCTTTGCTCATGTCCATTCATATGCATGTCACTCAATAAGCAGCACCATCACATGAAGGTATAAGATGTCAATAGCGGAAGTTATGGAAACATGTGATATATACATATAAGAAACTTGGCCGTTAGGGCCATCAAGTCAAAGTGAACATACATTCTTTCATTCATTTCACCACGTCCGTCTACAAAGCCTCTAACAGATGCATATACATAACCATCCTAAAGTCAGGACAAGTCCCCGCTTTATACAACATTACAGTACCAAAACAAATATACATATGAGACCCGAAAAGCCCTAAACCAACTGGAGCTCACCGAAGATCGGCAAAAGATCAGCAACCTACTGTGGAGGTCTACTAGCACCTGTGCCTATAGCAAGTAAGGCAAGTCCCACAAGGGACGTCAGTACGAAGAATGTACTGAGTATGTAAGGCTTGTATGAAACTGTATGACACATAAATACTTCAATGAACTCAAATACAAATGAATAACCAATATGGATAAGTCACCATTCTGTACGTTGGGAACCATGTGTATTGTTTTCATTACTTTTTTTGCTTCTTTACTTCTATTTTTGTTCATCATCACTTATGTCACTATGTACCCGGGCCCTGACTGATCAGTGGGTTTTAATATAACATAACGTTATTTTGGGATCAGCTCGAGCTAGGCTTATGCCTCTAGAGCTACCACCTATAAATCAACACATTGGGCTCATCTCGAGCTAGGTTATTACCTCTAGAGCTGCCACCCATAAACCAATATATCAGGTTCGGCTCGAGCTAGGTTCTTACCTCTAGAGCTACCCCCTGTCAGGTTCGGTCCGAGCTAGGCTTATGCCTCTAGGACTACCCCCTGATCCAACAATCTCGGGATCGGCTTGAGCTAGGCTTACGCCCCCAAAGATACCACCCATACTCAATCATTAACCACATATGCATTGCTTCATTCTTTACTTTTGAGATTGATACAATGATAGTCATAACATTATTGGAAACACAACATTATTGGAACCATGGGATCTTTGGAACATTAATCAATGAACATGAGACATGTGAATCACAATTGATCAATGAGTAGGGAACATGTGATAACAACAATTGGTAACCGGATATAGGATACCTTAGAACATTTTGAAATGGAGCAAATAAAATGTCAATGTGACTACTATACATACCTTATCTTCCCAATATGAATATACAATCCTAAATGTGCATACAATAGTCCAGCTTCTTCCTTACGTTTCACTCTATAACACAAGTACATAATGGAGTTTACATTAACCACCAACTACCTTACAAATGCATATAACGATAATGAGTTACATGATTGCCTTAACATGACATTTCCCCCTTGACAATACCATTTATGAATTTATCATACCAACAATACCACAACATTCCATACATTGACCAATACATCATAAGCCAATAGCATGTCACACCAAGTTCATACTTTAGACTTCTCCATCACCACAACATCATAATTACTCCATCAAGTCACCTCAATACACTTCATAACAACATATTGACAACAATCCCACAATTTATACTCATAGAAAAATAACAATTTAAGGATCATAATCACACCATACATGTTTATATCTCATCCATACCATTCACTTTTATGCAAACCTCAAGTCTCTTTCTAATTTTAAATCACATAGATGACACATCTCTTAGTAAAAAGCAAAAGAGCATTATTCAACACCTTGCCAACATAACCATCATGATATACACACCATATTAAGCGTATAATAAATTAATCCATGAGAGTAGACACTTACCAAGGCTTGCAAAGTGATGATCTTTACCAAAGAGAAGGGTTGCCTTAGGGTTTGAGTTGAGAGAAATTGGTTTGGAAATATCTTAGAAGGCATGAGAGTTTTTATGAATAAAAATCAGATTTTGTGCCTTATATATCCCTCAAGTCATCCTTAGCCATTCCTTGGCATTAAATGCCATGTTTCTTGGTCAATTATTAGAAGAATGGGTCATTTGCCCTTTGGGCCTTGTCTTTTATTCCATTTTGGGCCTTAAATTAAGCCCAATTGCACATGTTAACTTAACCCACCAAATTCAATGTATAATCCACCATATATCTCATGTTAAAATAATTCCATAAATTTCTCGATAATATTCACACAGAATTTCATGTTCGTAGCCTCAATTTCAAAAATAAGAAATTCTGGCCACCCATGGCTTATTTGAGCATAATTTGATAAAATACTTGTGACAAAGAGTTAACCCCAACCCGGATGCTAAAAGCGCTCAAGATTAGTCCTAATAAGATGGAGTAATGATACCATGACTCAAAAGTCTTATATATGTCATAATAGTCGGAGAAAAATTTTGGCGAAAAACACCCTGGCACGCCGCCTGGCGCACTCCAATGCTGCCTATGACAGAAATATTTCTAGAATAGATGGCCTGGTACGCTGCCTGGCGCACCCCAGTTCTGCCTGTGACAAAAAAAATCGGCCAGAAGTGGCCTAGCACGCCCCTGGGCGCGGCCCACACCCAAATGTGATTTTTTCGTTTCTTCGACTTTTCTTTGCGGATTTGGTTAGATCCTTCAAGCTCAAGTATTTTGCTTACCTCCTAACCTTAATATCCATTGCTTGGAAGTCCTCCAAGCCTCATTTTCACCCCACAAATGCTCCACGAGGTCACAAACACCTCCTACAAAGGTCTAATCACATGTACTAGGCCCAATATCAAATGTTCCATTAATAACACTACAAAATACATACTTATGGCTCTCGAAACCTAAGTACGCATTGTTCAAAGTTGTCAAGTAGGTTCGGGAAGGTATGGGGTATTACAATTGTCGTTCGTTATGTCTATTTTGGTTTTCAGTTCTTTATTTGTTTCACTCTTTCGCAGATGGCTAGGATGTGGGCTACTACGGCTGGGGACGGAGACCCCTAGCCTGTAGCTAGAGCATTGGTTAGGGGTAGAGGTCAACCTAAAGGTCGAGGTCAAGCTAGAGATGTAGTCCCAACTCAAGGCCAGGCTAGGGATCCTTCACCAGATCTTATTATTGCTCCAAAGCTAGAGGTAGCACCAGTAGGTCAGCCACCACAGCTGCAGGTGGGCTAGAGGGTAGCCCAGGCCCCACCTGGGTTTATATCTTCTTTAATTCTCTACAATGCTTTGGTTAAATTATTGGGTTTGGTAGATAGCCAGCTGTCAGATGAGGCCCAGACAGTAGCCCAGGGTGGTCTTAGTTTAGTAGTGCATCCTGTAGCTGCAGCTCCAAAATAGATATCCCACCAGCATCGATAGTCCCACAGCTAGTAGTAGCCCAACCAGTTATGGCTTCTGAGGAGCAAAAGATGCTTGTCCAATTTTTGAGATTTGCTCTACCGAGATTTACAAGGGCCCCAAGTGAGGATGCTTTTGAGTTTCATACTAATTGTGATAAGAAGCTACATAATTTAGGCCTGGTAGAGTCGTATGGTGTGCAGTACACCTCTTTTTAGTTCGATCGAGCATCCAGACAGTGGTGGAGAGGGTATATTTATTGTAGGCCAGCTGGGACTCCTCCTATATCGTGGATTTAGTTCTCTGAGGCTATCTTGGAGAGGTATATACCTCACAGCTTGTGCAAGCATCAGAGGGATTAGTTTACAAGGTTGTAGTAGGGGTCTATGGCAGTGGTAGAATATGAGGTAAGGTTCCATAAGTTGGCTAGATATGCCACTATGATTCTACCTATTGAGTATGAGCGGATTCAGAGTTTCATAAGAGGGATGAGACTTTTACTTCATATGGCTACTCAGAGACTGGTCGCTGTAGGCAGATCTTTTATGGATATCGCTGATTATGCTCATACTATGGAGGATATGCATCACGAGGGCCAAGGTGGCAGTGATAAGAGACTACATTAGCAGGGCAGTTATAGTGGGAGCCACAGTGTCTCATAGTTTAGAGGTAGGGGTTTTCAGGGCCGGTATCCTCAGCATTAGTTATATCACCATATAGGTCAGTCTAGTAGGCCCGTTCAGGAAATGCTATAGATTTCAGATGAAGGTCAACCTGGTTAAAGTGATTACATTAGGTAGAGCAGTGGTCATTTTTTTAGGCGTATTCAGACAGGGTCTTGAGGCCAAGATAGCAATTCCAGGTTAGCTGGACCTTCTAGATAGAGTAGAGTGCCAGGAGCATGCTAGGAATGTGGTATTATGGGCTATTTCACTAGAGAGTGTCCCTAGTGTGGGATGATTGAGCCAGTCACATAGAGTATTCTGTTGAACAGATCAGTGCCTCCTCTAGCTAGGGGTGGTACACAAGGTTGTAGGTGTAGTCCTCATGGTTCTAGAGGAGGCCATCAGGCAGATAGGGCAGCTGGTTGAGTAGGCACCCAGTCCGGAGGTGGACGAGGTCATTTGCATGTTGTTTTTGGTAGGCTAGAGGATGAGACTTTGGATGCTGTTATCACAGGTACGATTTAAGTATGACATCAACCAACTTCTGCTTTATTTGATCCGGGCTCTCTATATTCATACATTTCTACTTGTTATGCACTGTGGTTGGGGTTGTCTTGGGAGCCATTATCTATGCCCTTTCATGTAGCTACTTTTGTGGGTCATTGTTTAGCAGTGGATCGGGTTTATAGATCATGTGTTGTGACTATTTGGGAGTATGACACTCAGGCTGACCTTATTGTGCTAGACAAGGTAGATTTTATGTGATTCTAGGCATGAATTGGTTATCCCCCTATCATGTGATCTTGTATTGCTTTGCCAAGATCATAACCTTAGCCATGCCTGACATACCCTTGATTGTGTGGCAGGGTTCTTATTGTTGCGTACCGATGAGGATTATTTCTTATATTCGGGTGGGGAGAACTGGTATTGAGGGGTTGTATGGATTATTTAGCTTATGTTTGTAATGTCAGTACTGAGAGTCCTTTACTTGACTCTGTTCTTATAGTTCGTGAGTTTTCAGATGTATTTCTTACCAGCCTACCTGACTTTCCTCCTGAGCGTGATATAGATTTTGTTAATGATCTTGAGCTGGGCACTTAACCTATTTCTATGACACCTTATTGTATGGTTCCTACCGAGCTAAAAGAGCTAAATATTCAGCTTTATGATCTTTTGGGTTAGGGGTTTATTAGACTAAATATATTGCCATAGGGTACTCCTGTTCTATTTGTGAAGAGGAAGGTTGGTTCTATGGGCATGTGTATTTATTACAAGCTACTAAATAAGGTGATAGCAAAGAATACGTATCCTATTACTCGTATAGATGATCTATTTGACCAACTTTAGGGTGCGGCATTATTTTCTAAGATTGAATTGAGATTTATCTACCATCAGTTAAGGATTCAGGTGGAGGACATCCCTAAGATAGCCTTCAGGACTCTTTACGACTATTATGAGTTCTTGATGATGTTTTTTGGGTTGACCAATGCCCCAACAATGTTCATTGACTTGATGAACCATATATTCAGACCTTATTGGACTCTTTTATGATTGTTTTCATTGATGACATCCTAGTCTATTTGAGGAGTAAGGAGGGGAACGAGCAACATTTAAGGATTGTGCTCCACACTCTCAGATATCATCTGATTTATGCCAAATTCTCAAAGTGTGAGTTTTATCTTGAGTCTGTATCATTCACTTTCTTGTAATTATGGTAGACTCAACAAAGATTGAGGCCATCCATGACTGGGCAAGGATGACATCTCCAACCAAGGTTCAGTTTTATTGGGTTAGAAGGCTACTACAAGTGGTTCTTTGAGAGAACTGCTACTATTACAATGCCTATGACTAGATTAATTAGGAAGGAGGTTCTATTTTAGTAGTCTGATAGCTGTGAGGTGAGCTTTCTAAAGCTCAAGGACCTGCTCACATTAGCTCATATTCTAACTCTTCCAGTTGAGGGCAAGGGGTTGATCGTGTATTATGATGCTTTTAGTGTTGGTTTTGGTTGTCTTTTGATGCAGTGGGGCCGAGTTATTACATATGCTTTGAGGTAGCTGAAGGTGCACAAACGCAACTACCCTACTCATGATTTGGAGTTGGCAACGGTAATTTTCACGCTTAATTTTTAGAGGCATTACTTGTAAGGCGTTTACTGTGAGATATTCATTAACCACCATAGTTTTCAGTACATCATGAATCAGAGGGAGCTTAATTCGAGATAACACAGGTAGATTGAGTTGCTGAAGGTTTATAATCTCTCTATATTCTATACTATCTTGGCAAGGAGAATATGGTAGCGAAGGCTTTGTGCCAAAAGGCGGTGAGTATGGGGAGCTTTACCTTTTTTCAGTTTTGGAGTGATCGTTAGCTTTGGACATCTAGTCCTTAGCCAACATGATGGTTCGACTTAATATTTCCAGCCCAAGAGAATTCTTGCTAGTGTTGAGGCTAGGTCTACCTTGTTGGAGCAGATTTGGGGTCATCAGTTTGAGGATGGTAGGTTGCATGGCTTTCAAGATTATGTGTTGAAGGGTGAGTCCAGGAGGACTACCTTAGATTCTAAGGGTATTTTAAGATTTGACAATCGCAGGTCGGAGTTTTGATTCAGTTGATACTCCAGGAGGCTTATTGCTCTAAGTATTCTATTCACCCTGGGACAACTATGATGTACCAAAATTTGAGATAGCATTACTGGTGGAGGGGTATAAGGAGAGATATAGCTAACTTTGTGGCTCGGTGTCTATGTTATAGTAGGTGCAGGCCAAGCATTTGAGACCTGGTGGATTACTTCAGAGGCTACCCATTCCTAAGTGGAAGTGGGAGTGGGTTACTATGGACTTCATGGGTGGTTTGCCTCGTACTTCTCATGGCTTTGATAGCATTTGGGTTATCATAGATCGATTGGCCAAGTTTTCCCATTTCATCCCTACTCAAACATCCTACAATACCAAGAGGTTGGCTCAGATCTATGTTTGAGATATGGTTAAACTTCACGGGGTGCTTGTTTCTATTATTTTAGATAGAGGCTCTCAGTTTACTTCTAGCTTCTAGAGGAATTTCAAATGGAGTTGGGTACCAGATTGATCTTAGAACCACTTTTCACCCCAGATTAATGGACTGTCAGAGTGGACTATTAAGGTTTTGGAGAATATGCTCCATGCTTGTGTTTGGGACTTTGGAGGTCAGTTGGAGTAATTTTTAGCCTTGAAGGAGTTTTCTTATAATAATAGCTACCATTCGAGTATTTAGATGGCACTATTTGAGTCGTTGTCTGGTAGGCGGTGTTGATCTCCGGTTGGTTGGTTTGAAACTTCAGAGGTTAAGCCCCTTGGTACTAATTTGCTCTATAAGTCTTTGAATAGGGTTGGGTTGTTCAGGATAGGCTGCGGGTAGCTGAGAGCAGATAGAAGAGTAATGCTGACCGTAGGCTTCGTGCCTTGAGATTTAGAGTTAGTGATTGGGTTTTCCTATAAGTATCACCTATGAAGGGCATGATTATGTTCGTAAGAGGGGTAAGCTTAGCCCTAGGTATATTAAGCCATTTGAGATCCTTCAGATAGTTAGAGAGGTAGCATAAGAGTTGGCCCTGCCTCCATCCTTTTCAGCTATTCATCCAAATTTTTATGTATCGATGCTTCGGTGCTATATTTTGGAGGAGTATCACGTGCTTTGGTGGGACTCGGTTCAGTTGGATGAGAGGTTGACCTTTGTAGAGGAGCCAATTTCTATCCTAGCCAGAGATGTCATACGGTTGCTTTCCAGAGATATTTCTTTGTTTAAGTTTCAGTGGAGACACTGTCCAATCGAGGAGGCTAACTGAGGGACTGAACATGATATTCGGAGACAGTAATCCTCACCTGTTTGAGTCTTCAGGTACTTCTTGATCCTTTACTTTCACAAATGAAAGTCCTTTTAATAGTGGGTGTTGTAGTGACCCTCATAGTCATTTTTGTGTTTTTGTACTCTTTCTACATTCAGAGCCTTTCTATAGCTGCCCCAAGTCATTTATAACTTACTGGGACTAACAGTCCAGTTATCGGGTAGTTTATTTGGTTTTTACAGCCATTTCCTAATTTTGGAGCTTTTCAAGTGGAGAAAAGGGTCTTGGGCCTAAACATCAGGTAAACGACCTTAGATTACAATTCTGATAGCTTTATTAGATCTGGAATGTCAATTTTAGACTAAGGGGATCCTTTGTCCAGGTCCCGAGGCTTCCGGGCTCAATTTGGACTATTGGGTGGATTTTGTAGACCCTTGGGTGTGGGACCCACTTTTTCTCGAAACGAACTCAGATGGAAATTTTGATAGTTTGGTTGAGTCCAGAATGCCAAATTCGGTAGGGTATCATAGTTGGTTTGTATTCACGAGATTCTACATAAATCTCGGAGTGTTTGGAGAATTTACAACTTAACAAAATTGCTGGTGCATCAGAACCTGGTGCAAGCCCAGGTCCTTCATTGCTATCGCGATGCATACCCCCACAATCATGAGGATATGTGGATCTTGGTCATCACAATTGCGAGGTAGGGGACTCGCGACCTCGATGAAGAAGATTTGTAGGATTGGTCCAACTTGTTAATCACAATTGAGTGGCTAAGCCACCGCGATTGCGATGGTCCCATTAGTGGGCATCACAACAACAATGAAGAAAACCCTGGCATTATAAATAACTGTGGCCTTCATTTTTCAGCTCAAAACCAAGTCTAAAACTCCATTAAAGATACTTGGGAACTTTAGAATAGTGTGGGAATTAATATCTGGTGCTGGGATTGAATTGGAGACGTCGTTTTAATCATTTTCTTGCACTTGTTCTCGTAAGTTTCTGATTAATTCTCCATTTAATTCTTCGATTAGTTATTATTTTTCTTGTTTGATTTGGGACTGTTTTAGGCCTGTACGGGGCTCGAATAACGGCCAATTTTAGGGCAAATGATCCTTGAACTGAGGGGGACGTTGTGACAGTTTTAATTTCAGATCCCATAAGCGGGCCACACAAGGGATTTGTTTAGCTCGGTTCTTGACCCGTAGTGTAATTTCACATTATGGGTATTGATTTTCACCTCTTGACGTATAGAACATTATTTTGATAGTGTGTCAGTGGTCCAAGGCTTCTCGAAAGGGGAAAGCTCCATTACAGAGATTTCACATGCTTTTGATGGCGTCCAGGTAGGCTAGGCTTACCTTTCTCCTAGACTTTACTTTCTTATGGTATTAGTAGGATATTGTGCTAGTTATGGGTGGGTACTTATGGATTAGTTGTTGTTTTAGCTTTTATTGCCTTATTTAGCTGACTAGGGGCTCTTTTCGGTAGAGTTCAACCCTGTTTTCCTTTAATTTAGTCTATGGTTATCTTTTAGGACCAGAGTCAGTTCCTTTAGCACCTTGGGATGGGCTTGAAAAGCCTTAGCCTAGGTTTGGGTAGGTGCTTTCCTTATGTTGGGTTCCCGGGACTGGTAGTAGGTCCCATCAGCCCTTTTCTAGATACAATACTTAGAATCACCCTTCCAGACTCCTTATGTTATTACCTGGGTTTGGGATTGACCTAGGCATTATAATACTCTTATCTAGCTTCATTACCTCGAGTAGGGCTGTAATTAACCTTAACCGCGCCTTTCAGTATTAATAATTTGAACTCGCTCTGTCTTAATGGGTTTGACTTTCAAGAATTGGATATTTTGAGTAAATGGACTTGGGATAGGTTAAAACCTTGGGTTATCACTAATTACTATACGCTTATCAGTTTTGGTTTGAGTCCGGCGATTGGTATATTATTATTATTTATCAATTTTAGTTTATGTCGTCATATGCTATACTATTATTATTTAGGAGTTTTGGTTTAAGTCCGATATCTATTTATTGATTATTAATTAATAGTTCTAGTTTGAGTTTGGTATTTACAATCATTACTATTACTTATCTAAGATTGGGAAAATTGGTATATACAGATATGATGGTGGTTATGGCTGGAAAAAGGGAGTATAAGGTACGTTTATCGCATATTGGGATCATTTTACTTTCATAACTATTATATTTGATCCTTGCTTTAGTTCTACTCTTGCTTGCACCACCGTGCTTATGGGGGCTCGGTTGGGTTTATTTATCTTTGTGTGTGCTTTTTGGGCTTATGGGAGTCTAGTTAGGTTACAATTAGGCTTTTATTTCTACTATCGATTTAATTTTTTCTATATATATTGCATCTTCCTAGCATAGCCTGTTATTTTCATTTCTGTCCCTTCATTATTGACTTTAATTTACATCCTCACACTTTATTTATGCTTATACTGTATTAAAGCTCAGTCGGCCTATAATGCTTACTGAGTACCCATGGTTTTTGGTACTCATACTACACTTCTGCATCTTTTCCTTGATGCAGATTTGAGTAAGATTCACCGCCGCTGACGACATCCCTAGACTGTGCCGCTGATGGTAGATTGTTGAGCTTTAATAGTTTGGAGCTAATCCTCCTCCTTCTACTGTCTAGATTGTTTTATTTTTCATATTTTGAGATTATGATGTATATTTGACATTGTCTAGTACTCTCTTTTGGTATATTGGCTTTTGTACTGACCTTACTAGGTCATGGGGGAACTTATTTTCTATACATTTGTCCTCTTCCCTCTACTGTATAACATGCTTTATTTATGCTTATCCCTATTCTCATTGCTTATTATTTCAGTTGTATGCCTCTTTCCTTATTTTCTTCCTGTTAGCCCGTTACTTGCCATTTTGGGCTATGGTTTGGCTTACCTACCGATGGGTTAAAGTAGGTGCCATCATGACCTGAGAAATTGGGTTGTGACAACAACACTGTATGCATGTTATATGAATGAATCAATAATCTCACATTTGTAAACAATGTACCATAATTATCAAATTAAATTTGTACACAGACACTAAGGGGACTTATGTTTGCCCGATAGTCATGACCTGCAGGGGACCAACTTTATCTATGTATTGTACCAGTGTGGTTCCCGACCCTTTGAAATATCAGTAAGTGACCCGTACCATCATGATACCCGATCCTCCAAAATATAACAACATAATGAAATGCAATCACTTATCATTCAGGATGTATCACGGTGCACCAATAATTCAAGTACATAATTTGTCATCATAAAAAACTTAGTCAACTTCACTGTATCATTTAACTTATGCTATTAAAATCATGCTCGAAGGCTAATCCACAAACATTCAATTTACGAATATGCATGATGACTAAATCAAGTCTACAACTACAATAGAAATTATAACCTACCTCAAATACATGCCCAAATGTAACTAATCCGTTAGAGCCTTGTCTTTCCTCAAAGCTTCGGATAATTCTTTCTCTAAGAAAAACAATTAAAGAGTGATCGACAACTTACTTTTCAATTCTATGTGTTAGGTACTAAAACCCACTGATTTTTCCCTAGTTTATAGCCTAAACCATCAAGTTCAGGGTTTTCCACCCATTAATTCACCCCAAATCCCCATAATCCTAAAGGGAATGAATATTATGTTAGAATGTATAATATAACAACTTACAACCATTATCAAGTAATTTTTGGACTTCCCAAAGGTAATTCTTACCATATCATCAATTTAGGGATTAAACCCAAGAATTTCACAAAAAATCTTTGTTCTAGTGATTCTATAGATTACATGGATTAATCTATGTTAGGATGGTGAAATAATCTTAGCTCAGCACTAAAAATCACCCAAGTTGGTAGGAAATCGCCCTTCTCAAACCCAGGGAAAAACTCTTTGGATTTTAGGGAAAAATAAGGTCAAAATCAGAAAACAACCAATGACCACTGCAGCAGGTACCTAACCGCTATAGTGGTCTCGCTGTGATAAACAGAAACCCGCTATGGAGGTCCCAAGAAATCTCTTACTGATTGCTGACTGCTACAACGATTTGCTATGGCTGTAAGGGGATTAATTCCATAACACTTGGCATAAACTCAGCGGATCTTCCAGCTTTCCACTATTTCATAACACACACTTGAAAAATATGACAAGCCAAATTTATCCTATCACAGAAACTACCTTAACTGGAGTTCTACAAATTCGTTTCTCATTCCAATAGTTTCTATGTACCACTTTGTCACTCGACTATCATGCTATAACCACAAAACCATCAAACACTACACCACAACACACAACCGATCTCTAGACCACACAACATTGGATTTCTATCAAAAACCACCCTAGCCTGAGATATTATTGATAAATCTGATTCTATTCAGATTTAATCAGATTCAGATCTGATTCTGATATTGTTTTGATATGATTATGATATGATCATATCTCTAAATCCTAATTAGGTAGATTCTTATCTGATTTAGTTTTTAGCATTATAGGGATTTTAGTTTCCAACATCATAGAGATTTTATTCTGTAGTTTGTTATATATACACACTTGAGAATAATAAACTTTCTCTTCTAAATGTCTACATGGTATCAGAGCTCATTCCTTTTTAGGAGATAGAGTTTCCTCTCTCCAGCACTATTGAGCCACTGTAAAACTTTTCTTTTTACTTTTTTTTATTATTCTAGCCTTTTTTGCCACATTTTTGAAACTAATCCACACCTACAAATTATTTCTGTGAAAATCAATGGTAGCGCCACTTATCTTGCTTGGTCTAGATCCAATTTATTATTTTTCAAAGCTAGAAAGTTGCAGGGGTACATTAATGGAGATAAGAAAAAACCTTCTTTTTCTAATCCCACCTATGACTAATGGGACTAATTGAACAGGCAATATCTATTACTAGACACAACAGAAAAAATCTAGAATACAGCTAAGCTCACCTACTCACGCATGGGGAATGATGCTCAAACCTTTGAGATCTGTAACAATGAGATGTAAATTTCTCAGTATTTTTCTGAATTGAGTGGTTTGCGGTAAGAGCTAGCTTATGATCAAGAATTCCAAGTAGATTGTACTAAGGATGCAGTAAATTTCTAGAAATTAGTTGAAAAGGAGCAGATATATAACTTCTTGGCCAGGTTGAACAATGAATTTGACCCAATCAGGGTTAAAGAACTTGTTAAAACCCCGTTTCCTTGTCTTGAGGAGGCCTATTCTTATGTACAACATGAAGAAAGTAGAAGGAGTGTTATGCTCTACACAACACTAGTAGAGAAGTCAGGATTGGTTGCTAGTAAGTACACAACACCAATTGAGAAGTCTGGATTGAATGCTAGTGGTTCTCCTGAGCATGTAAAGGATACCACTTATGATAAAAATCACTTACATTATGATTATTACAGGAATCCGCAACATACCAAGGAAACTTATTGGAAGTTACATGGTTGACCCTCTAGAGGTCATTGAGGAAAATGAGTCAACTCAGTGAGAGCTCAAGAAAATTTTTTAGAGACAACCTATGATGATTCTCTTTCCCCTAGTGAACTCAAGCATCTGAAGTCCCTTTTGTCCCAACTTGACTCTTTCTCTGGAGCAATATCTAATTTGGTGAAGTCAGGTACTACTTTAGGTATTGCTTTTAATGCTCTTCTTAAATCATGTATTATTGATTCTGGTGCTAATAGACACATGACAAGCTCCTCTAAATAACTTCTTAACTACTGTCCATGTCTAAAAACAGACACGGTTAGACTAGCTTATGGTTCTCTTACCCTGATAGCTAGAACAAGTTCTATTTATTGTGCTCCCAATATTAATCTATCTTTTGTACTTCATTTCCCTAAATTTCTAGTTAAACTTTTATCGGTCAGTGCCATCACCAAACTACAAAATTGAGTTTTTTCCTGATTATTGTGTATTTCAGGATCTTCAAACAGGGAAGAGGATTGGCAGTGGTAGATTGCATGATGGCTTATATATGTTGGAAATGATCCAAGTTGGTATTTAATGACAAGGCTTTTTTGGAGAAAATAAAAATGTCAATGAAGAACTAATATGGTGGCATAGATGGTTGGGGAATTCATCCTTTTTTATCTTAAAAAAATTATAGCCTAGTTTGTTTTCAAGTATTGGTGGTGATTCTTTGTTTTGTGACACTTGTGAGTATGCAAAACATACTAGAAACTCTTATCCATAAAGCAATAATAAAAGCACATTTCCTTTCATGACTATCCATTTCGATGTTTGGGGCCCAACTAAAACTGTTTCTCTGTTTGGTAGTCAATAGTTTGTCACTTTAATTGATTGTTACACTAGGATGACTTGGGTGTTCTGATAAGTGTAAGAAAGTTATGTATTTTATTGCTTTCAATATTTTCATAAGATGGTTTGCATTCAGTTTGATGCTAAGATAAAAATTTTGAGAACTGTCAATGGCACAAAATACATGGATAGCCAATTTGGTACTTATTTGGATTCTAATAGGATCATCCACCAAACTAGTTGTCCTTACACTAGTGCATAAAACAGAGTGGGATTAATGTAAAAATAGACATTTATTAAAAGTTTCTAGATCTCTTATGTTCGCTATTAATCTTTCAAAACCTTACTGGGGAGATGTAATTCTAGCGGCTGCTTATCTTATCAATAGAATGCCTTTCAAGGCACTCAACTTTAAGAGTCCTTAAGAGATTTACGAGGGAACAATGGCTATATTGTTCCTCCTAAGGTGTTTGGATGTGTTTGTTTTGGTCATACTAACAATGTAGGGAAGCTAGATCTGAGGGCCTTTAAATGTGTATTTGTGGGGTATTCTCCAACACAGAAAGGTTATCAGTGTAACTATCCTCCATCATGGAAGTATTTTGTTATTATGGATGTTACTTCTAGATAATCTAAACCTTACTTCAATGGAACTCAATCACCTCTTCAGGGGGAGAGCAATGAAATAGAAAAGGTGCTACCTAGTTCTAGATTTATTGATGACCTAACTCTAAGAGAGAGTTCCATCAGAGAGAGTGCTAAGGAGGGAACTGTTAGATGTGTTGTTCAGGGAGAGACTATCACGTATTTGGATAAACCTAATTTGAGGAGATATTCAAAGAGAAACAAGACAGAAGAAGCCATCATGCAGCCTATTCCCTGTCATTCTTCCTTTTCTTCTGGTGAGTCATCTCTAATCTCTGATTCTATTGATAATTTAGATATACTTCTTTCTCAAAGAAAAGGGGTCAGATCTTATACCAAATATCCTATTTCTAACTTTGTGCTATATGATTACTTGTCTCTCTCTTATAGAGCTTTTGCCTTATCCATTTCCTCTGTGTCTATTTCACAGGATTGGAGGGAAGCTTTAAAAGATCCTAAGTGGAAAGAAGCTATGCTTTAAGAAATTAAGACTCTTATTAAAAAAATAAGACTTGGGAATTAGTTATTCCTCCACCAGACAAGAAATTGGTCGGCTGCAAGTATGTGTTCATTGTGAAACATAAATTTGATGGTTCTATTGAGAGGTTTAAGACCAAATTTATAGCTAAGGGATTCACTAAAACGTATAGAGTGGACTACCAAGTGACATTTTCCCCAGTTGCAAAGATAAACACAATCAAAATCTTGTTATCTTGTGTAGCCAACCTTAATTGGGTATTATAACAGTTTGATGTAAAAATTACATTCTTACACAGTGACTTGGAAGAAGAAGTGTATATGGAGATTCCTATAGGATTAGTAATAAAAAAACTCAATGAAAAGTGTGTTGGTTGAATAAAGCTTTATACGGGCTAAAATAGTCTCCCAATGCATGGTTCGATAGATTCAACAAAGCTATGTTTTCTTTTGGTTATCTACAAAGCAATGTTGATCACACTCTCTATGTAATACATCACAAGGGTAAGATCACTCTTCTAATAGTTTATGTTGATGTCATAGTGATGACATATGATGACAAAGAATAGATGGCTCGACTGAAGAAGCTCTTGGCTCAGAAGTTTGATATCAAGGATCTAGGGAAGCTGCATTATTTTTTGGGAAGTGGTTAGATTAGAAAAAGAAATCTTCATTTATTAGAGAAAATATATTCTAGATCTCCTAGAAGAAACTGGTATGCTGGGTTGTAAACCAGCAGGATCACCAATTGAGAGTAACTATAAGCTACAAGCGGGGATAAGAGAGTCAGTTGATATAGACAAAAGCATCAGAGATTAGTTGAAAGACTCATTTATCTTTCACTCACTAGCCTGACATAACATATGTAGTTATCATTGTAAGATAGTTCATACAAGATCCCCATGAGTCTCATATGCAGGTTGTCTTTTGCATTCTGCGTTATTTGAAATCTGCTCCTTGAAAAGGTCTTCTTTTTGCCAAACATCGTCATCTCAAAATAAAACCTTTTACATATGCTGATTTGGCTAGATCTCTAGATGATAAGAGGTCTACAACCAATTACTTCACACTTGTGGGAGGAAACTTAGTCACTTGGAGAAGAAAGAAGTAAAATGTAGTTTCTAGATCAAGTGCTGAAGCAGAGTATAGAGCTATGGCTCAGGGCGTTTGTGAACTTTCATGGCTGCAAAAGTTACTAGAAGAAATTAAATTATACAAAGATCATAATTTATCCTTGAACTGTGAAAACAAGGCTTCCATCACTATAGCCCATAATCTAGTACAACATGATCGACAAACCATACTAAAATTGATCGACGCTTTATCAAGGAAAATTCGATAGATGATACCTTAAGCCTATTCCATGTGACATCCAACAAGAATCTAGCTGATGTTTTTACTAAAGGGCTTAACAATAGAGTTTTCCACAACTTAGTTTGCAAGTTGGGCATGTGTGATATCTATGCACCAACTTGAGGGGGAGTGTTGATAAATCTGATTCTGTTCAGATTTAATCAGATTCAGCTATGATTTTAATCTCATTTTGATATGATTATGATATGATCAGATCTCTAAATCCTAATTAGGCAAATTCTTATCTAATTTAGTTTCCTGCATTATAGTGATTTTGTTTTGTTTCCTTAAATGTATATTTCATAGTTAGGTTTCAGTTTTGTGTATAAATACCTCTGTAATTGGTTGTATTGACACACTTGAGAATTAATAAAATGTCTCTTCTAAAAGTCTACAGATATTAACAACACTCCTCCTAGGGGAAACTCCCGGGCATTTACACCCTAACCAACCCTATAACGACAGAATGGGTCGTTACATTAACCAAGAATTACAACTAATTAATACTGTAGTAGGCACAAATATAGTACTAAAATATGCGTAGATAGTTTCACAAGCTAGGAAACTCAAAATCAAGATTCCTAGCAGAAGATCCAATAGTAGTAAATTACAATTATTCATATTATCTAAAGTTTAGAAAATGTAACTTTGAAAGGTTTCCTATGTCATTAGATAGTATCTATATGCAACAATATATCATTCCTTCTCAATCAATAAAATCCTTCATTATTGATTTGTAGTTTAACATAATTCAAAATGATAAATCCTATAGATTACTCTTCTAATAATATACGCAAAGATATATTGAACAATGTGATTTTTTTTATCTTATATGAGGATCTTTAGGACAAAGGTGGGGATGAGAAGTTGCATAGGCTCGCCTAGGCTATTTTTGGTAGTTCTTCACTCCTGGAGCATTGATCTTGCAATGTCGGACTCTTTCTGAGTCATACCAAGCCTGTGATTGCTGTCAGGCTAAGTTGCAAAATTTTACTCGATTTGAACATTTTTGAGCAAGTGAGAACTTCCCGACGACATTTTCCAGAAACTTCAGTCAAAATTCCAGCCATCTTCTAGTATTTTCAAGTGCTCTGACCATCTTCCTAAAGTAAAATATTGTTCACCCTTTTCTTCTATAAGTTCTTGTGTAGTATTATGAGATGCACTCTCAAGACAATTTATGTGTCTATTTCTAAAGATTATTTGAACTTTTGTTGCAAAAAAGGGGAGTCAACCCTTTGAACAATTATCAGATTTTACTGAGCTCCGTCAGGCTTCAACACAAAGCACGTAAGTTGATATCCTCTGAGATGGCTCCTATCATTCAAACAGGTAATAGTTTGACTAGTCTCCTAACCTTCTTCTCCTAGTTTTTGGATCAATTGATACAGGTGCATATAATCTTATTTTTCGTAATAACTCTTTCCACTATTATTTTTTGCTTCGTCTCTTTCAATTCACCATGGTCTATGGGTTTCAAACCAGTGAAATTGGAATAGGTTAAGCTATCTCACTTTCTTCACATACTTTGAATTCAGTTCTTTCTGTATGTTCCTGGTAGTCCTTTTAATCTCATATTAGTTTCTTATCGCAAACACTTACTGCTCTATAACATTCTTCAATGACTCTATTATCGTATAGGGATGTACAGGAAAAATCATTGGTATCAGGTGTGAATTGCATGGACTTTATTACCTTAATCATTTAAATTTCAACTATTTAGAGCGTCTTTTTTCAATTACAACACTCAAATGGCTGAATAGATCTGAATAATTAAAACCTATACTAAACTCTTAATATTATTAAGATGCAGTCCATTCAAAAATTTCTGCGAAGACATTTCATGACTTCTCCATCTACTTCCACAACTACCAGCTACCCGCCACTACCAACTACAACCACCATCACCTACAACCACTATCCTCAAACACAATAACCATGACCATCAATCACCACAATTAATCGTCATCACCACTAGCCACCATTTACAAACATCACTATCTCCCACCATTACCCCAACAACCACCATCAACTCTCATTTTAGTCACCACTATTAGTAATCATCATCAACCATAGTAATTACAACCGTCATCACCAACTACCAAATCAACCATCATATTTAACATTATTGAAGCTATCACCACCCATCCACCACCATCAACGACTGCCACCACCAACTACTACCGCTACTAGTCAACACCCACAACCACCTTCCTTAGCCATTACCACCATCGATCACCATATAAATTTATTTTTTCTGATATTATGTTAGATTTCTTAGTTTTTTTTTAAAATTATGATATTTATTAATTTTCAATAAAATAAAAGTCTGAAATTCATATATTGGAAAGAAACTTTCTTAAAATTTTATATTCATATCTTACAATATCACAAAGTTTGGAAAGTGAAATGATGAGCTTGCGAATGTATTTGTTAAGCCCCTTCTCGGTTCCCACAATAAAAATTATGTAGCAAGTTTGGTACATTTATATACACCACTTTGAGGGAGTGTTAAGGATCTCATAATACAATGTAGATAGGAGTTGATTATAATTACATCAGAGTAAAGAAAATCTCAAAACTCAAAAGACAACTTCACAAAGTTCATGAAGTCAATAAATCAGCTTGCAGGTGTATTCATTAAGCCCCCTCTCATTCTTTAGAACAAGTTATCTATGTATCAAGTTTGGTACATATGATTTGTTTGTATCACCTTGAGGAGAATGTTGAGGATCTTGTAATATACAGTCCATAACAACAAATATTAAGACTAGAGTTTAGCCAATAATGAAATATTTAGGCTGAAACTTACCTCTACCCACCCATGCAATACAATGACCTAATCGAATAAGTTGTTCGCCTTCACAACTTTATTGACCTGGTCAACTATTTAAAATGAGGATATTGAAATGATGTTGTAGTTCAAAGTTCTAACTTCTCATATACATTTACTGTAACACCCCGTACCTTTTCGACCTTACTTGCTTGGTGATCTAGGGCGCATTTATATGTCGTATTTGAACCATGCTTAGCTTAGTTTTGAGAGCAATAATTTCATATTTTGTATTGGTTTTGATGGACTAATGATATTGTACTAACGTCCGCAGAGAATAGTGAAGAAAAGAGGAAAATCACATTTTAAGCGTGGGGCGCGCCCAGGGGCGTGCCAAGCTGCTTCTGGCCGAAATTGTTTTGGCACAGGACGCACTGGGGCACGCCAGGCAGTGTACCAGGCCGTCTATGCCAGAAATATTTCTGGCATAGGCAGTATTGGGGCGCGCCAGGCAGCGTGCCAGGTTGCTTTTCGCCAAAATTTTTCTCCGACTATTATTCTATAAATAAGACTTTTGAGTTATGGTATCATTATTCCATCTTAGTAGGACTAATCTTGAGAGAGTTTGGCATCCAAGTTGGGGTTAATTTGTCGTCATAACTATTTTATCAAATTATGTTAAATTAAGCCATGAGTAGCAGAAATTGCTTATTCTTGGGATTGAGGCTACGAACATGAATCTCGTGAGTTGAATATTGTCGTAACATTTATGGAATTATTTAAACATGAGATTTTTGGGGTATTAAACATTGAATTTGGTGGGCTAAGTTAACATGTGTTAATGGGCTCAATTTAAGGCCCAAAATAGATTAAAAGACATGCCCAAAAGGGCAAATGACCCATTCTTCCATGTTGACCAAGTAAACATGGAATTTAATGCCAAGAATTGGCTAAGGATGACTTGAGGGACTATATAAAGTGGAAAAATCAGATTTTTATTCACATAAATACACATTCCAATCTAGACATTTCCACAAGATATTTCTTTAAGCTCTCAAAACCCTAAGTCATCTCTTTGGACAAGATCATCATTTTTCAAGTTTGAGTAAGTGTTTATTCTTGTGCTTTAACATATTATGTGCATGAGAGATGGTGTAGATCATGATGGTTATGTCTAAAAGTGTGAGTAGTGCACTTTTACTTTTTTCTAAAAGATGTGTCATCTATGGGATTTGAACTTGAAAGGAGACTTGAGGTTTTGATGGAAGTGAATGGTGTGGATGAAATATCAACATGTATGGTGTGGTTATATTCTTAACTTGATTTTTTTTCTATATGTATGCCTTGTGGGATTGTTTTGGAATTGTTGTTATGAAACATATTGAGGTGACTTGATGGAGTAATTGTGATGTTGTGTTGAAGGGTAAGTGTAAAGTATAAACTTGGTGTAGAATGCTATTAGTTTATGATGTCTTGGTCAATGTATAGAATGTTGTGGTATTGTTGGTGTGAAAATGCCGTGAATGGTATTGTAAAGGGGTGAAATGACGTTATAGGGCAATCATGTAACTCATTGTCATTATGCGTTTGTAGTAGTTAGTTGTTAACGTGAGCTCCGCTATGTACTTGTGTTGTAGAGTGAAATGTAAGGAAGGAGCTGGACTATTGTATTCACATATAGGATTGCGTATTCATATTGGGAAGATAAGGTATGTAAGGTTACTCTTTCCGTATTCTTCTGCAGCACATAGTGTTCACCTTGTCATTGTACTTGTTCAATTCCAAAATGTTCTAAGATATATAATTTCAGGTTGTTATCTATTGTTATTCACATGTCTCTTATTCATTGACTATTGTTCCAAAGCTCCAAAAATGTTACAACTAATAACGTATCACTCTTATAATATAAGAATTGAAGTAATGCATACTTGTTGAGTACGGGTAGCAACCCAAAGGGGCAAAAGCCTAGCTAGGGGCAATCCCGAATGAATATTGAGTACGAGTAGCAACCCAAAGGGGAAAAAGACTAGCTAGGGGCAATCCCAAATGAATATTGAGTACGGGTAGCAACCCAAATGGGGCAAAAGCCTAGATAGGGGAAATCCCGAATGTATATTGGGAACAGGTGGCAACTCAAAGGGGCGTAAGCCTAGCTAGAGGCGATACCGAACGGGTGGCAACTCAAAGGGGTGGAAGCCTAGCTAGAGTCGATCCCAAAATATTATATGAATGATATTAAATGAACAATATTTGATGAATGATTGTGACAATGATATGATCGAAAACGAAAGAAATGAATTCAATAGATACAACTCTGCACATGTATATTCTGGCGGCTAATCTATATTGCCCACTCACTTGTACTTGATTCCATTGAAGTATTTACGTGTCATACAGTTACTTATAGCCTTACATACTCAGTATATTCTTTGTACTGACGTCCCTTGTGGGACTTACCTTACTTTCTACAGGTACAGGTGCTAGTAGACCTCCACAGTAGGTTGTGGATCATTTGCTGATCATTGGTGAGCTCCAGTTGGTTTGAGGCTTTTTGAGTCACAGTGTATATTTGTTTTGGTACTGTAATGTTGTATAAAATGGGAACTTGTCCAGACTTTAGGTTGGTTATGTATATGCATCTGTTAGAGGCTTTGTAGACGTATGTGGGAATATGAATGTAAGGGATGTATGTCCATTTTGACTTGATGGCCCTAACGGCCAAGTTTCGTATATAGCATATGTTTCTATGACTTCCTCTATTAGCATTTTGTAGCGATACGTGATGGTGATGTTTCTTGAATGATATGCATATGAATGGACATGGATGAAGATTGGTTCTCTCGGGCCTTATCGGCTTCGGGTGCCAGTCTGCCCCGTTGGAATTCGAGGCGTGACAAAAGTGGTATCAGAGTGGGTCATCCTAAGGGTGTATACAAAGCTGTGTATAAGTAGAGTCTTGCTTATAGATGTGTTGTTCACTACATTTATAAGTATGAGCTATGGGACATTTAGGAGTTATTTCTTTTCTTCATTTCTAGATCGTGCAATAGAGCCAATGTTGGTCCAATGACAAGTAACGACAGTGAGGCTAGGGTAGCTAGCATAAAGACATAGGATTTTTTGAAATTAGATCCTCCCACCTTCACTGGGACAGATCCGAACGCAGACCCATAGGACTTCATGGACCAAATTCAAAGGGTTCTAGATGTTATGCACGTGACTGGTGCAGAAACAGTTGAGCTTGCAGCATATAGATTGAACGGAGAAGCTATACTGTGGTATGAAGATTAGAAGATATCTCGTGGTATTGGTACAATTCCAGCTAGTTGGGAAGAATTTAAAATGACATTCCTTGATCAGTATCTTCCCTATGAGATCTGAGAGGCTCACGCGGATCAATTTTTAAATCTCCGTTAAGGGAATATGAGTGTCAGAGAATACAATCTGTAGTTTAATTCTTTGGCTTGATATGCTCCGAGTGTAGTGGCCACAATGGCAGATAGAGTCCATCGATATTTGGATAGATTAGAGCCATACTTGGTGAGGGAATGCACTATTGCTGCTTTGAACAGAGATATGGATATAGAGAGAATTAAGGCTTTCAAATAGAAGATGGAGGACCAAAGGCAAAGAAGAAGGGTACACGAATTTGGATGAGGGCCGTCAAAGACGGCTAGACCTATGGGACAGTCTATGGTGTCCCAAGGAGAATCTAGGCCTTGGATTTTTCCTAGATCGCATAGACCATCATTTTCTTCCTCTACAACAGGTACTTCATCCTAGTTTCGAGGGTTTAGAGGCAGCTATTTTGGGTAGAGCAATGTGGCTCGAGGCTCACAAATGGCAGGATTTTCTCGCCAATCATGTCAGTACTGTGGGAAGTTTCATTTAGGTGAATGCCGGGTTGGAATGAATGTTTGCTATTTTTGTGGCATGCCGGGGCACATGGTGAGAGAGTGGCCACAAAGGGGCATAGGTGGTATAGCACGACCTACGGGATCAACCGTTGCATCATCATCATTGGTTAATTCCCTAGGCAGAGGTGTACAACCTAGTGGTCGTGGTAGAGGTGCTAGAGGAGCAGCTAGTTCTAGTGGAGCCAAGAATCGCACTTAAGCTCTAGTGGACCGGCAGAATTCGGAGGCTTCACCTGATGTAGTCACAGGTACACTATCCATATTTTCACATAATGTATATGAATTGATTGATACGGGTTCTACATTATCATATGTTACTCCATTGATTGCTGTGAAATTTGAAAGAATGCTGGAATTATTAATTAAGTCAATTGAAATATCTACACCAGTTAGTGACTATTGTTTCAAAAAGAGTATATCATAATTGTGTGGTAACTGTGTGTGGTCATGATACACTGGATGATCTTATTGAACTAGCAATGGTGGATTTTGATGTCATAATGGGTATGTATTGGTTGGCATCTTGTTATGCCACGATAGATTGCCGAGCTAAGAAGTTACATTTTCATTTTCCACAAACGAATGGTCTTGAATAGAAGGGAGATGTAGGGGCACCGAGAGGGAATTTTATTTTCTATCTTAAAGCAAGGAAAATGATAGCTAAGGGGTACATATGTCACTTAGTAAGAGTGCAAGATACTGATGTAGAACCACTAACTCCTCAGTCGGTTCCAGTGGTCAATGAATTCCTTGATGTATTTCCTGAGGATCTTCCCGGTTCGCCTCCAGAACGAGAAGTGGAGTTTGGCATTGATGTGATTCCACGCACTCAACCAATCTCTATTCCTCCGTATAGAATGGCTCCATCAGAATTGCGTGAATTAAAGGAGCAATTGAAAGACTTGCTGGACAAGGGCTTCATCAGGCCTAGTATGTCCCAGTGGGGTGCACCAGTATTATTTGTACGGAAGAAAAATGGCACATTGAGGATGTGTATTGACTATCGACAATTGAATAAAGTAACGATCAAGAAGAAATATCCCCTCCCTAGAATTGATTATTTGTTTGATCAGTTACAGGGTGCCAAGTATTTTTCAAAGATCGACTTGAGATCGGGTTATCATCAAGTCAGAGTTAGAGAAAGGGATATACCCAAGACAGCTTTCCGAACACGGTATGGCAACTATGAATTTTTAGTTATGTCATTTGGACTAAAATATGCACCAGCTATTTTCATGGATTTGATGAATAGGGTGTTTAAGCCATTTCTAGACGTGTTCGTGACAGTGTTTATAGATGACATCTTGGTTTATTCAAGATCACAAGAGGACCATGCTAATCACTTACGATTGGTGTTACAGATTCTCTGTGAGCGTAAGTTTTATGCAAAGTTCTCTAAATGTGAATTTTGGTTGAAATCCATAGAATTCTTGGGTCACATTGTGTCAGATGAAGGAGTTCAGTTTGATACACAAAAGATTGAAGCGGTGAAAAATTAGCCAAGGCCTATGACACCCATGGAAATTCGTAGCTTCCTTGGGTTGGTAGGTTATTATCGAAGATATGTTGAAGGGTTTTCTTCCATTGCTGCACCTTTAACGAAGCTTACACACAAGGTAGTCAAGTTTCAGTGGAATGAGGCATGTGAGAAAAGTTTCCAAGAGCTGAAAGATAATGTGACTTCCACACCCATATTAGTACTTCCAGAAGGCACCGAAGGTTATGCTGTATATTATGATACGTCCGGAGTTGGCCTCGGATGTGTATTGATGCAACGCGGTAATGTAATAGCATATGCCTAAGGACAGTTGCAGCCACATGAGAGAAACTATCCCACACATGATCTTGAGTTGGTAGCTGTGGTATTTGCTTTAAAGATATGGCTCCATTATTTGTATGGGGTTCATGTTGACATCTATACTGATCACAAAAGTTTGCAATATATCTTTAAGCAGAAGGATTTAAATCTGAGGCAGCGGAGGTGGCTTGAACTATTGAAAGACTATGATATTGATATCCTATATCATCCAGGAAAAGCGAATGTTGTGACCGATGCATTAAGCCGCAAAGCAGTAGGAAGCACTAGTGTCCAGTTGACGGAAAAGTAACACCTAGTAAAATATTTACATCAACTAGCCAGCTTTGGAGTTCGTCTTCTTGAATCTCCAGATGAAGGCGTCATTATACAAAATGTAGCAGAATCTTCCTTATTAGCTGAGGTGAAAGAGAAACAGGATGCGGATCCTATTTTATTGCAGCTGAAAGAAAATGTACAACAGGGTCTGACAAAGGCATTTGATCTTACACAAGAACGAGTACTTCAATGCCAAGGTAGATTATGTGTACCAGATGTAGATGAGCTGAGAAGACGAATTATGATAGAGGCGCATCATTCACGATATTCTATTCATCCGGGAGCTACCAAAATGTACCATGATTTGAAGGAAATGTATTGGTGGGGAAACATAAAGAAGAACATTGTAAAATTTGTAACTCAATGCCCGAATTGTCAACAAGTAAAGGTCGAGCATCAGAAACCAGGAGGTTACATGCAATGTATCAATCTTCCAGTCTGGAAATGGGATATGATTAACATGGATTTCATCACAGGTTTGCCTCGTACACTATGGAAATTTGACTCCATATGTGTCATAGTTGATAGGCTTACTAAGTCAGCGCATTTCCTACCATTCAAGACCACCTATATAGCTGAGGAGTATGTAAGGTTGTATGTTAAGGAGATAGTACGATTACATGGGATTCCAATCTCCATTATATTAGATAGGGGAGCACAATTTACCGCACATTTTTGGAGATCTTTTTAGAAGAGCTTAGGTACAGAAGTGAATTTGAGTATGACTTTTCATCCTCAGACATATGGAAAAGCAGAACGTACTATCCAAATACTTGAAGATATGCTACGAGCTTGGACGTTAGATTTTCAAGGCAGTTGGGATGACCATTTGCCTCTTATTGAATTTGCTTACAACAATAGCTATCATTCAAGTATTAAAATATCACCTTATGAATATTTATATGGAAGAAAGTATAGATCGCCAATTGGATGGTTTGAAGCGGGTGAAACTACTTTACTTGGGCTAGATCTTGTTCATCAAGCTATGGAAAAAGTTAAAGTGATCCAACAACGGCTACAAACGGCCCAAAGTTGACACAAGTCCTATGATGATATTAGAAGAAGAGGGCTTGAATTTACGCTAGGTGATTGGGTATTCTTGAAGGTGTCACCGATGAAAGGGGTAATACGATTTGGAAAGAAAAGGAGGTTGAGTCCCCGATATATAGGGCCATATGAAATTGTCCAAAGATTTGGGCAAGTTGCGTATGAATTGGCACTACCCTAGGAACTCTCCATAGTTCATCCAGTATTTCATGTTTCGATGCTTCGAAAGTGCATAGGAGATCCATATCGTATCGCTCCCATTGAAAATGTACAAGTTATGGAGGATCTCACCTATGAAGAGATACTGATTGCTATTCTGGATAGACAAGTGAAGAGGTTAAGGAATAAAGAAGTGGCTTCCGTAAAGGTACTTTGGAGAAATCAACAAGTAGAAGAGATTACATGGGTAGCGAAAGAAATGATGAAGTCAAAGTACCCATATTTGTTTGACATAGAAGAAAAAGTTCAAACTGTGGAAGAAGAACAAAAACAAGTAAGTATCTATAAGCATTATATGTATATGTATATATGCTAATACAAAGAGGCATTAGTTGTACTTGAGAATATGTTATTAACATTCGAGGACGAATGTTTCTAAGGGGGGAAGGGTATTGAAATGATGTTGCAGTTCAAAGTTCTAACTTCTCATATACATTTACTGTAACACCTCGTACCTTTTCGACCCTACTTGCTTGGTGATCTAGGGTGCATTTATATGTCGTATTTGAACCATGTTTACCTTAGTTTTGAGAGAAATAAGTGCATATTTTGTATTGGTTTTGATGGACTACTGATATTGTACTAACGTCCGTAGAGAAAAGTCGAAGAAAAGAAGAAAATCACATTTTAAGCGTGAGGTGTGCCCAGGGGCATGCCAGGCCGCTTCTGGCCGAAATTATTTTGGCACAGGCAGCACTGGGGAACTCCAGGAAGCGTGCCAGGCCGCCTATGCCAGAAATATTTCTAGCATAGGCAACATTGGGGCGCGCCAGGCGGCGTACCGGGTTGCTTTTCGCCAAAATTTTTCTTCGACTATTATTCTATAAATAAGATTTTTGAGTTATGGTATCATTATTCCATCTTAGGAGGACTACTCTTGAACGAGTTTGGCATCCAAGTTGGGGTTAATTCGTCTTCATAATTATTTTATCAAATTATGTTAAATTAAGCCATGAGTAGCAGAAATTGCTTATTCTTGGGATTGAGGCTACGAACATGAATCTCGTGAGTTGAATATTTCTGTAACATTTATGGAATTATTTAAAAATGAGATTGTTGGGGTATTACACATCGAATTTGGTGGGCTAAGTTAACAAGTGTTAATGGGCTCAATTTAAGGCCCAAAATGGATTAAAAGACATGGCCCAAAAGGGCAAATGACCCATTCTTCCATGTTAACCAAGTAAACATGGAATTTAATACCAAGAATTGGATAAGGATGACTTGAGGGCCTATAAAAAGTGGAAAAATCAGATTTTTATTCACATAAACAAACATGCCAATCTAGACATTTCCACAAGATATTTCTTTAAGCTCTCAAAACCCTAAGTCATCTCTTTGGACAAGATCGTCATTTTTCAGGCTTGGGTAAGTGTTTATTCTTGTGATTTAATATATTATGTGCATGAGAGATGGTGTAGATCATGATGGTTATGTCTACCAGTGTGAGTAGTGCACTTTTGCTTTTTGCTAAAAGCTGTGTCATCTATGGGATTTGAACTTGAAAGGAGACTTGAGGTTTTGATGGAAGTGAATGTTGTGGATGAAATATCAACATGTATGGTGTGGTTATGTTCTTAACTTGATTTTTTTTCTATATGTATACCTTGTGAGATTGTTGTAGAATTGTTGTTATGAAACATATTGAGGTGACTTGATGGAGTAATTGTGATGTTGTGTTGAAGGGTAAGTGTAAAGTATAAACTTGGTGTAAAATGCTATTTGTTTATGATGCCTTGGTCAATGTATAGAATGTTGTGGTATTGTTGGTGTGACAATGCCGTGAATGGTATTGTAAAGGGGTGAAATGACGTTATAGGGCAATCATGTAACTCATTGTCATTATGCGTTTGTAGTAGTTAGTTGTTAACGTGAGCTTCGCTATGTACTTGTGTTGTAGAGTGAAATGTAAGGAAGGAGCTGGACTATTGTATTCACATATAGGATTGTGTATTCATATTGGGAAGATAAGGTATGTAAGGTTACTCTTTCCGTATCCTTCTGCAGCACATAGTGTTCACCTTGGCATTGTACTTATTCCATTCCTAAATGTTCTAAGGTATATCATTTCAGGTTGTTATCTATTGTTATTCACATTCTCTTATTCATTGACTATTGTTCCAAAGCTCCAACAATGTTACAACCAATAACGTATCACTCTTATAATACATGAATTGATGTAATGCATACTTGTTGAGTACGGGTAGCAACCCAAAGGGGCAAAAGCCTAGCTATGGGCAATCCCGAATGAATATTGAGTACGGGTAGCAAACCAAAGGGGAAAAAGCCTAGCTAGGGGCAATACCGAATGAATATTGAGTATGGGTAGCAACCCAAAGGGGAAAAACCCTAGCTAGGGCCAATCCCGAATGTATATTGGGAACAGGTGGCAACTTGAAGGGGCGTAAGCCTAGCTAGAGGCGATACCGAACGGGTGGCAACTCAAAGGGGCGGAAGCCTAGCTAGAGGTGATCCCGAAAGATTATATGAATGATATTACATGAACAATATTTGATGAATGATTGTGACAATGATATGATCGAAAATGAAAGAAATGAATGCAATATATACAACTCCACACATGTATATTCTAGCGGCTAATCTATATTGCCCACTCACTTGTACTTGATTCCATTGAAGTATTTATGTGTCATATAGTTACTTATAGCCTTACCTACTCAGTACATTGTTTGTTCTGACGTCCCTTGTGGGACTTACCTTACTTGCTGCAGGCACAGGTGCTAGTAGACCTCCACAGTAGGTTGCGGATTATTTGCTGATCATTGGTGAGCTCCAGTTGGTTTGAGGCTTTCCGAGTTACAGTGTATATTTGTTTTTGTACTGTAATGTTGTATAAAGCGGGTGGGGACTTGTCCCGACTTTAGGTTGGTTATGTATATGCATCTGATAGAGGCTTTGTAGACGTATGTGGGAATATGAATGTAAGGGATGTATGTCCATTTTGACTTGATGGCCCTAACGGCCAAGTTTTTATATATAGCATATGTTTCCATGACTTCCTCTATTAGCATTTTGTAGCGATACATGATGGTGATGTTTCTTGAATGATATGCATATGAATGGACATGGATGAAGATTGGTTCTCTCGGGCCTTATCGGCTTCGGGTGCCAGTCCGCCCCATTGGAATTGGAGGCGTGACATTTACTTCCAAGTGGCTAAAACATACTACTGGATAATATAAAAAAGTAGAGGTGAAGAAGAAGTAACAGAACACACAATTAGGTTTTGAAGAATAAGGATACAACATCAGGAGAGGGGGAACATAACATATTAGTAATCAAAAACATATATAGCGCAAGATTTAGGAAAATTAGTAGAGAATTATTTTTCCTTTTTTTAGGAGAATAAGAAGATAACAATAATACTGCAAAATCTGAAAACTAAAAGGCAAAAATCTATTTTACAGACAAATGAACCAAAAATAACAAATACCATAGTTAACATAAAACATTGTCTTTATTTCTAATTCAATCAGATTCTATAATCATTGTACTTTTTCTCAAAAGTTCTGTACAATTACAATCCCTCTCCTCTCTCCCTCCCCAATGTAAGTTTAAAAGAAAACCTTCCCCCAAACTAATTGCTCATCTCACTTCTTCCTTTTTCCACTCCATCCACCCAATACTCCTCCCCACCAGTAGAATTTATTTTCATCCATTGATACACCATTTCATACACAAAAATAAAACCAACAAAAATACAAGTTTGGTTTAAGGTAATCTCTTCTTCATGATCATAGTTTAAGGAGATAAAATGATATCTAAATGCAGCTAAAGAGGTTTACCCATGAACCTAAAACCACAGTTTATACAGATCAGGGAACTTAGCAGAACTCAAGACTCGCATAGTGGCCCCATAACTAGAACATGTATTTAAAAGTATTTTCAAGTTAATGTAGCTCAAATGCCAATCATCCTTCTCAAAACTTAGACAGTCCAACCTATCATTTCGCCAGTCTCTCCTTTCTAAGTGTCACGCCTTGAATTCCAATGGGGCGGACTGGCACCCGGAGCCGTTAAGTTCCGAGAGAACCAATCTTCATTCATGTACACTCATATACATGTCACTAACCTAACAACACTCTATCACATATAAATACAAGATACCAATGGCGAAAGTCATGGAAAACATATGATATATATATATATGAAACTTGGTCGTTACGGCCACCACAGTAAAAGCATACATTCCTTACATTCCTTCATTTGTCCTACAACGTCTACAAAAGCCTCTAACAAATGCATAACCAAACCTAAAGTCGGGACAAGTCCCCGCTTTATACAACATTTATTACCTAGTACCAAAATAATGTACACATGACTCGGAAAGCCCAAACCAAACTGGAGCTCACCAAGATTCCATAGATGACCCGCCACCTACTGTGGAGGTCTACTAGCACCTGTGCCTACAACAAGTAAGGTAAGTCCCCCAAGGGATGTCAGTACGAAATAATGTACTGAGTATGTAAGGCAATGAGTAACTGCACGAGATATAAGAAATTCAATGGAATCAAATACAATTTAGTAATCATTTTGGGAAAACCATCGTTCTGTATATATGGAACCATGTACATTACATTCATTACTTTTTTTTCTTTTACATTCATAACATAACATATCATTGGGATCGTTCTAGCCAGGATTATGCCCCTTAGATTGCAATCCATAAGTAACATAACATAACATTGGGATCTTTCCAGCCAGGTTTATGCCACTTAGAGTGCGATCCATAAATAACATAACAAAACATAACATTGGGATCATTCCATCCAGGCTTATGCCCCTTAGATTGCGATCCATAAATAACAGCAACTATGCATTACTTCATTTCTTTACTTTTGTGAGAGTGATACATTGGTAGTCATAACATTATTGGAGCTTTGGAACATTAGTCAATGGATACGAGACATGTGAATAACAATTGGTCAATGAATAAGAAACATGTGAATAACAAAATATGATAACCTAAAATGAGCTACTTTAAGACATTTTGAAATGAGAACAAGTCTGTAATAATGAGAACAAGAGATGCTGCCAAAGTATACGAAAAGAGTAACCTTACATACCTTATCTTCTCAATATGAATACACAGTCCTACATGTGATTACAATAATCTAGCTCCTTCCTTACATTTTACGCTACAACACAGGTACATAACGGAACTCACGTTAACAACTAGCTACGTTACAAGTGCATAAGACAACAATGAGTTACATGACTGCCATATAATGTTATTTTACCCTTCACAATACCATTTACTGCATTACCATATCAAAAACACCACAACATGCCACACATCAACCAAGACATCATAAACTAATAGCATTTCACACCAAGTTTATACTTTACACTTCCTCATTAACACCTTGTATTCTGGATATATCCATATCCCTATTCAAAGCAGCAATAGTACAGTCCCTCACCAAATATGGCTCCAATCTATCCATATACCGATGGACTCTATCCTCCATCGTGGCTACTACATTAGGGGCATATCGATCCAAAAAGTTAAACCGAAGACTGTACTCTGTGACACTCATATTCCCTTGACGAAGATTTAAAAACTGATCTGCACAAGCCTCTCGGATCTCATATGGGAGATAATGATCGAGAAATGCCGTTTTGAATTACTCCCAACTAGCTGGAAGTGCACTACCCCTAGATCATTTCCAATCTTCGTACCATAATATAGCCTCGCCTTTTAGTCTATATGTTGCAAGCTCTACTGTTTCTGTACCGGTCACATGCATAACATCTAGAGCCCTTTTGATTTGGTCCACGAAGTCCTGTGGGTCTTCATTCAGATCTGACCCAGTGAACGTGGGAGTGTCTAATTTTAGAAAATCTTGTGTCCGCCGACTAGCTACCCTATCCGCACCATCATTACTTATCGTTGGACCAACTTGTCCTTCACTCAGTGCAGCAACTATACGAGACAATATTTACACCTCATTTCTTAGATCCTGCTCAGTATCATTAACAGGTGGTTTGGCAGGTTCTCCTCTTCTTCTCGGCTCTTCTGGAGTTGGAAAAGTATAGGAAGCCTGCGATGCAAACTCAGTTTCAGCCCCACCTTGACTAGCTTGGTCAGGTGGTGTTCTACTGGTTCCTTCTCCGGCAATCCTATCTATCTTCTTACCTTTTCCCCAACCTCGTCTTGCTATCAGCATTTCTATTATAACACAAGAAAAAAAAAAACAATTCCCATGGTCAGTTATAATTCCACCTACACTTTAGCTCTAATACAGGATCTAGAAATGAAGGAAAGAAACAACTCCTAAATATCCCATAGCCTCCTACTTATAAATGTGGTGCGCAACACATCCATAAGCAAGACTCTACTCAGACACGACTTTGTAGACACCCTTAGAATGACCTGCTCTGATACAACTTTTGTCACGCCTCGAATTACAACGGGGCGGACTAGCACCTGAAGCAGTTAAGGTCCGACAGAACCAATCTTCATTCATGTACACTCATATGCATGTCACTAACTGAACAACACTCTATCATATATGGATACAAGATACCAATGGCGGAAATCATGGAGAACATATGATATATATATATATATATATATATATATATATATATATATGAAACTTGGCCGTTAGGGCCACCACGGCAAAAGCATGCATTCCTTACATTTCTTCATTTGTCCCACAACGTCTACAAAAGCCTCTAACAGATATATAACCAAACCTAAAGTTGGGACAACTCCCCGTTTTATACAACATTTATTACCTAGGACCAAAATAATGTACACATGACTCGAAAAGCCCGAACCGAACTGGAGCTCACCAAGATTCCGTAGATGACCTGTAGCCTACTGTGGAGGTCTACTAGCACCTGTGCCTACAACAAGTAAGGTAAGTCCCCCAAGGGACGTCAGTACGAAAGAATGTACTGAGTATATAAGGCTATGAGCAACTGCACGAAATATAAGAAATTCAATGGAATCAAATACAAGTAAATAATCATTTTGGGTAAACCATCGTTATGTATGTGTGGAACCATGTACATTACATTCATTACTTTTTTTTATTTTACATTCATAACATAACATATCATTGGGATTGTTCCAGCCAGGCTTATGCCCCTTAGACTGCGATCCATAAGTAACATAACGTAACATTCGGATAGTTCCAGCCAGGCTTATTCCCCTTAGAGTGCGATCCATAAATAACATAACACAAAATAACATTGGGATCGTTCCATCTAGGCTTATTCCCCTTAGATTGTGATCCATCAATAACAGCAACTATGCATTACTTCATTCCTTTACTTTTGTGAGAGTGATACATAAGTAGTCATAACATTATTGGAGCTTTGGAACATGAGTCAATGGATAAGAGACATGTGAATAACAATTGGTCAATGAATAAGAAACATGTGAATAACAATATATGACAACCTGAAATGAGCTACTTTAAGACATTTTGAAATGAGAACAAGTCGGTAACAATGAGAACAAGAGATGCTGCCAAAGGATATGGAAAGAGTAACCTTACATACCTTATCTTCTCAATATGAATACATAGTCCTATAGGTGATTACAATAATCCAGATCCTTCCTTACGTTTTACTCTACAACACAGGTACATAACGGAACTCACGTTAACAACTAACTACATTACAAGTGCATAAGACGACAATGAGTTACATGACTGCCATATAACGTTATTTCACCCTTCACAATACCATTTACTGCATTACCGTACCAACAACACCACAACATGCCACACATCAACCAAGACATCATAAACCAATAACATTTCACACCAAGTTTATACTTCCTCATTAACACCATGTCACATTTACTCCATCAAGTCATCTCAATAGCTTTCACAATAACACATTAAAGACAATCCACAATTGAAACCATTCAAAATACCTCCAGGCTACTCCTTTAAATTCATTCAAAAAGTACCATAAGTTGATAATTGCATCCAAGAAGGGTATAGGGGTTTCAGGGATCAAAGAGAGACAAAAACATGCAAAATGGGGTCCTGGAGGGACCTGTGGGGTCACCTGCGCCCGCAGGTGGATGACATGTAGCCGCAGGTGCCCATCTGGTCCTGTCCAGGGCCACCTGCATTGGCATCTGCGCCCGCAAGGGCGGGTGCCCGTTTCAGCCTCCAGGGGTCATTTTTGGGTCCTTTTTTGGCGATGAATGGTACATGGTCATAATTAAGCTTCTCTTTTAATATATAAGTTATCTTGGATGCCAAAGAACAGCCATGGTTTCGCAGTGCACATGAACATCACCAAACTACGTTTTCCTTTCAATAGACCACCAATTGCATGCTCAATTTTCACAACAACAATTCCAAATGTTATACACAAAGAGAAATCAAGTTAGGGACATAAACACATCATACATGTTGATATTTAATCCATCAAATTCACTTCCTTCAAGACCACAAGTCCACTTTCAAGTTTATAAGGAAAAACCCTTTACCGATTAAGCAAACATAGACTGTTTCACACATAGTGAACTTCTCCACACTTTGTCAACATAACCAACATGATTTATACACCCTCTTATGCATATAATATATTAAACCATGAGATTAAACATTTACCCAAGTTTTAAAAAGGATGATCTTGTCCAAGAGAGTGATAACTTAGGATTTGAGAGAAGTGTGAAATATCTTGGAAAATTCTAGAAATGGCATGTGTGTTGTAATGAATAAAAATCTGATTTTTTGTGATTTATATAGTCCTTTGTAGTCATCCTTAGCCACACTTAGTCAATAATTGAGGTGTTTACTTGGTCAAAGAAAGAATGGATCATTTTCCTCCTTTTTGGGCCAGGTCTTTTGGTGTAATTTTTGGGCCTCAATTGAGCCCAATAGCACAAGATTAATTTAGCTCAAAAATATTAATGCATGATCCATCAACCCATCTCATGTTTAAATAATTCCATAAATGTTACGGTAATCACATAGGTTCGAAAATGTACGGGGTGTTACACTAAGTTCCAACCTCTAGTCTTCATTAAACTTTTTATTCAAGTCTACCATTAAAGTCATGTTTGAGTCATATATATACAAAGATCAAGAATACATTCTTCTTCCTTTTCTAAATAATAAATCTTTTTAAGTAAAACATTACAGCTACACCGTACACGATTATTATCAGCCATATAGGATAATGTTCCACAAAAAATTCTTAGAACGTACAATTATTTGAAGGTTCTACCAGCCACGTGATTTTAAAAATTATATATTAGACCATGAAGACCAAACCAATTATCCCAGAAGTCTCATATTTGTACCATGACAATAATATTTGAGGTACATGCTAAAAGTCTAAACAAAGCAGTGGACTGCTATTTCAGAAAATAAAACACGAATATCTTGAATAACAAAAACAAATATGTACCTGGACAACTATACCACTGGCCTCCACGACATATACCTAGATAAAAGTATATCTGACCAATAAGTATTCTAATTGGCTGAGGAAAAAAATAATTATAGGTCACATGAATGTAAAGAGAAAAAAGTTTAGAAACAAGAAAGATTCACAACCCATCTAGGTCTAATAGAAAACAAATTTCAAGGAAATATCAACACATCAAAAGATGATAACTTATCTGAACAAAAATTAAACTTTCCCCAGAAAAGATTGCAATAAATGAACAAGCTAACTGTCATAAAAGTTGAACACCAAGTGAAAAGAGAATGCATATTCTGAAGACATAGTATACCCTACAAGTTTAGCATGGGCTATTTACTTCTGGTTATATTCAATTGATAGTATGAACTGTGAGAATTATCTAAAACATCAACATAAGAAGAAATGGACCGACAATTGTCTGATGCCCACATGTGGGAAGGAAATAGACTTGCAATTGTCTGATACCCAAGAAAAATGTGTCGTTGTGCAAATATATGCTCATCTTAAAAGTCACTAAATTTAGTATTGATCACTTTTTTTTGCAATGTTCATATAATACTTATAAGAATATATGGCTGAGTTTGTGTAATAATCCACCAGGACAAAAATACTGTAGATGCAAGATAGAAAAGAGGGGTGAATGCTTTCTTTTTTGCTATTTTTTCATCTGTGAATTGTTAATCAACCCATTCGTACACTCTATGCGATCGAATATTTCTTACACACATGAGTTTTATAATATACATATATAAGTTGATAAACCTTCTCTGAATGTTAAAAAGTCATATGCCTAAATTTTACCTGACCAAATTTGAAGGAACAGGAGAAATCTTACATGTCTAGCACCAGCCTGAGCACAAAATATAGATAAGGTACTAGTGCCACATCCAATGTTAACAAAAACCTGGATAGTTAAAATATTTATTGGAGTAACTAGGTAAAAATGATGCTTATCCTGCTGAACTTATGAAGCATTTAAATGATGATCTTACATTTCCAGCAATGTAGTTTTGATGCTGAAAAATTACATTCTTGTAACATTTGGTCCACACACGATCATGTGTGTTGCATTCATAAAACATCATTTCTTGTCACTCATGACATATAATGAAAGAACAAATGCAAAGGAGAAAAAGCCAACACAAATGTAAGCAACCAAGATGCATTCTCAACAAAATTCTATAACACTATCAAACGTCTTGTGGAGACACCATAATCAACTGGAATTCAAGGCGCGTGATAATTGTTAAACTTGTGTGAAGTAGGTACACTCTATCTAAAGAGTTAGTGTTCAGCATTGCAAAGAAGCCAAGCAGTTTTACTGTAACACCCCGCACCTTCCCAACCCAATGTGACGACGTTGAACAATGGTTACTTAAGTGTCGAGATGCCATGAGTATGTAAATTGTAATGTTAGTGATGAGAAAATTGAAATTTGGCCTTGTACATGTGATTAAACTAGCGTAGGAGGTGTTTTGCGATTTCATGGAGCATTTGTGGGGTTCAAATTGAGGCTAAGAGTACCTCCAAACAAAGGATATTAAGGGTAAGAAGTAAGTGAAAGAATAGGACTTGAAGTATCTAACCAAACCCGCGAAGAAAAGTCGAGAAATGAAATTTTCGAAAAAAATTAAGGGGGGGGCACGCCAGAGGGCATGCCACGCCGCTCTGGGCTAAAATATTTAGTCCAGAGGAAGCAAGCTGGCGCGCCCAAGGGCGTGCCAGGCTGGTTTCGGCCACTTTTCAAAGTTGGAAATTTTCTTAAGTCCCAAGGGTGCCCGGGGACGTACCGAGCCAATTTTTGCCACGTTTCTTCTACAACCATGATCATATACATGAAATGAGTGAAGTATTGTATTGGTATGGTAAAATTACTCAAGAACGAATTTGGCATCAAAATGACGATTTTACCCTCATGGTCAAAATAAGTCATACGTGGCTAGAATTGCTCGTTTTTGGAATTGAGGCTACGAGTATGAATTGCGTGAGTGGGAATATTGTCGTAACATGTATGAAATGAATTAAACATGAAAAATTATTGATTTTTTTTTTGGGTTAAGTGAATTGGGCTCAAAAAGGGCCCAAAATGTGAAAGAAAACATGGGCCAAGAATGGATCAAACGGCCCATTCTTCCATTGACTAAGCCAATACATTGCATTAAATGCCAAGAGTGGCTAAGTATGACTTCAAAGGTCTATAAAAGGGGCCAAAAATCAGATTTTTAATCCACAAACACACATGCTTTTCTATCTTTTTTTCTAGAACTCTCAAGAACACCCTTTTGGGCTCTCAAACCCTAAGTCATCTTTGGAGCAAGATCATCATTTTTCAAGATTGGGTAAGTGATTCTTCTTATGGATTAATATCTTATATGCATGGGAGAGTATGTAAATCATGTTGGTTATGCTTGGAAGTGTTGGATAGGGCACTTTGTATTTTTGTAAAAGATGTGTCATCTATGGAATTTAAACTTGAAAGATGACTTGTTGTCTTGATGAAAGAGCATAGTATGGATGAAATAACAACATGTATGGTGTTATTATGGTCATAAACTTGTTATTTCTCTATAAGTGTAAATTATGGGATTTTGACCGATTTGTTGTTGTGAGGTGTATTAAAGTAAATTGATAGCATAATTGTGATGTTGTGATAATGGAGAGTGGAAAATATGAACTTGGTGTGACATGCTATTGGTTATCATGTATTGGTCAATGTATGGAATATTGTGGGATTATTGGTACAATAATTTCATAAATGGTATTGTCAAGGGGGAACTGACATGTTAAAGCCAAACATGTGACTTATTGTTATTGTATGCCGTTGTAAGGTAATTGGTGATTAATGTTGGTTCCGTTATGTACTTGTGTTGTAGAGTGAAACATAAGGAAGAAGTGGAACTATTGTATGCACGTCTAAGATTGTAGAATCGTATTGAGAATACAAGGTATGTAAGGTTATTCTTTCCGTATTCTTCTACAACATATTGTTCGCATTGACGTTGGACTTGTTCTATTCCGAGGGGTCTTGAAGTACATCAATTCAGGTTGACATACATTGTTATTCATAGGTGCCCTATTATTAGATGAATGATGACTCACTTATCTCTTGTTCATTGATTGAAGTTCCAAAGATGTCATAACGATGAAATTTCTAAAAGAACTGTCTTAAAGAAAGTAAGATGTAAGAGAATCTATTTATCCTTGAAAAGCATTTTTCCAATCATGTCACGTTCCAAAGTCCAATAATATGATGATTATCCTTGTACCAATCTTTCATAAGTAAGAGTACCAATCTCATAAGAGTAATAAGAGAGGTGATGTGAAAGTTAGTATAATTATTCCTCATAAGTAAATGAGTCGATCTCATGAAGTTAAGGGGTGAAGTAAAGTGTTTGTGATTTCAAGAGTATCACGATCCTCAATGTATCAATCTCTCAAGAGCAAAGGTACCAATCTCTCAAAAGAAATAAATTAAGTTATATATGTTTGTTAGTTGCATGAGTGAAGGAAGATAATAGAGGGTGGACACAATTCCAAAGTTCCAACAATATTATGACTCCAAATTTCGATAATGTATGTTCCAAGTTCTAATAATGTTACGACTATCATTGAATCAATCTCATGAAAAGTGAAGAATGAAGTAATGTATATATGTGTTCCCAATAACGTTTCAATCATCAATGTATCATCCTCACATCAATGAAAAGTGAAAGAAGTATGCCTAGTAGTAATGTATGCATGGTTGCTTTATATTTCATTGAGTATGGATCCAATCAAAAGGGCATAAGCTCGGATGGAAAAATCCCAATATCATGCTATGGTATTATTATTATATTTATTTATTATGGACCACCGATCAGCTGGATGTCCGGTTTATATTAGATCCCACTGATCAGTTGGATGTCCGATATTATTATTATTATATTTATTTATTATAGCCCACTGATCAGCTGGATGTCCGTTTTATATTAAAGCCTATTGATCAGCTGGATGTTCGGTATTATATTATGAACCACTAACTAGTTAGATGAACAGTAATGAAGATAGTAGTAAAAGAAATATGAGTATATTCCTTGCATGATTGTATAATTATGAAGGTTGTAATAATAATGATGATGAGCGTAAAAGCAAGAAAGAATCTATTGCATATAAAGAATCTCTTGGAGGCAAGTCTCTTGAGTAAGAGTAAATCTCACTTGAATAAGGGGGTATATAGAGGATGGTAAATTACAATAACAGAGAAAATATTCATGGTTCTTCACATACAAAAAGAGAGTTTATTCACAATTACTATTTCTCTTATATTGACTCCGTTGTTGTTGTTACTATGTATGATGAATTTCTTATGAGCCTTACATACTCAGTACATTCTTCGTACTGACCCCCTCGGGGGAACTTACCTTACATGTTGCAGGTGCAGGCATTAGTAGACTTCCTCTGTAGACTAGGGATCATTTGCAGATATTTGGTGAGCTCCATTTGGTTCGGAGCCCCCCGAGTCAGAGATGTATATTTGTTTTGATGTTATATATATTGTATAAAGCGAGGACTTGTTCCAACTGTAAGTTGGTCTTGTTGATGCATCTGTTAGAGGCTTTTGTAGACATATTTGGGTATAGGGATGTAAGAGACGAATATGTAAAAGATGAATGTCTGTTTTGACTTGATGGCCCCAACGACCAAGTTTCCTAAATATATTTGTATAGCATATGTTTCCATGATTCATGTCTTCCGCATAGTTGCATGAGGTATAACAAGATTCACACGAGGGTACGTATACGAAGGTTCATGAGCAAAGATTGGTTCTCTCGGGCCATATCGGCTTCGGGTGCCAGTCCGGCCCGAATGTTATTTCGGGTCGTGACATTTACAATCCTGCCTACATGTTATCTTGCCTACACCATTTTAACAACCTAATGGTGTTGTTAAAGGCCCACTTGACTTTTCAATAGCACATTTATTAGAAGTTATAAGGAATGCATCAATGTCATCTTCTCCATTATAAGAAATCCTAACTATATATTTCAACCATTAGCAGTAAAATTCTCAAAATAAATGCAGACCAATGCAAGTTATTAGATAAGTTAAAACTGCATTTCATATACTAAAAACAATTCTTTCTTGAAAGATAGGAATTTTTTAGTCCTTCATTATTAAAGAAAATACAAGAAGGAAAAATAGCATCTAAACCCATCCATAGGTCTGGAAAAATATAGAATTAAATTTCCTAAATATATCACTGAAAAGAAACTGTTGGTATTGCTCTTTCTCAAATTTCTCTTGCCATTGAGAAAATGTTGAGAGTAAAAAATAGAATTGCTACTCTCTCAAATTTCAATAACATCTAAAACATCTATTGTTTACTCTTATCTTATAACAACAAGGAAGAAATATAGAATTAAATTTTCTAAAGAAAAGAAAAATTGAATATTTCACCTTGATAATTTTTTGTTGGTGAATACCAAGGTGATAGTAAAAATTGAGGTAGGCCATATCAAAGTTCGTAGAAATTGTTGGTTTCTCCCTCTCTTTCTCCTGCTCCTTCCATTGAGAAAATATTGATACACTTTTAACACCACCACCTGATCTGAAATTTTGCCTTCTATTGGTTGGAACATCTAGAGGCTATAATCGTAACTAAAAGCTCCTTTGACAAAATAATTCTATGTTTTTAAAACGTGTTTTTTGTTATATAATAATAGGAAAAAAAGTGAAAACAAGAGAAATAGTCAGGGCATGTTTGGAAAGCTGCCAAGTCTCTAAAGGGTGTAATTACATAGTTTGTATATAATTCAATATAGTTGAAAATACAGTTTAATGTGTTACAATATCTCCCCCTTGGGATCATTCATGGGTAGAAGGAGTACCCTATATGGGAATAAAAACACGTTCTTTCCTCTCTAGAACTATCCTTTAGCAACATGAACTTCATCAGTGATATGCTAAAATTACACCTCTCAAGAAGTATAAAGCAATTTTTGTTCAAATAGAGAATCCAACAAGGTTAGGATAAAATCCCACAGGTAATATAACAAGAAATAAGCTCAATGTAATTATTTCAATCGATAGTCAATATTTCCGAAGGAGGGAGGGTTGTATAAGAGTAACAAATTTAAAGCTTAGTAACTAAAGATTACATTTTTAAGAACTTGTTGTTTGTAATCAATATAGGAGAATGAACTAGGACTATATTTTCCATGGTTTAATAACTTAGCAAGTCTTTTTTTATTTTAAGTTAAATCGGGGCAAAGCTCATTTTATTGAAAATAAAAGCAGTCAAAGTCTATGACCCGGGTCCAACTGACCCAGGCCCAAAACAAAAAATAGACAAAAAAAAATAGGAAAGTAATCCCCACTCTATCCTAATCGACGAAACAAAGAGAAGAGGAAAAGGTTGTATGCTCAAGAACAATCTAGAGCTTCAAACCAACTTTCCAAAAAATCATCTTCACTTTAATCTCGACCAAGCTGTTGGTACCATTGATGAACCTCCAAAAAAGTAAAGCAGCTCTGAATCCTCTATCAGTTAACTATTGATTTGCGAAAAGCACAGTGCTTGGGGGTATTTCACAAAGATGCTTTAAATCTCACAAAAGTCACGAAATAGATCCCATTGAAAACTTCTTCAGCTCCCTATCAGTACAAATTTGCAGCAACAAGGTAGGCTCAGTTCCAATTTTATTTCTAATTCTCTGATATCTTAACGGTAAATCGACTAATGAATTACTCTATCATTCTTCTCCCAACAGGCTAAACCTTAAATGAGGTTGATACTACTGCCAAAGGCAAGAAATTAAGAGATCCATCATTAGCCAACCCTTCAGCTCCAGATCTAATCCAAACAATGAAAATCATGCTAAAAACCATGAAAATTAGGTACTAATCCATTTGCAATATTGTATTGCTTTGTTATTTACACCCGACCATCACCTTGTAATCTATAATTCCTATTTTGACACTTTATGATGCGTATGTTAGGCATTAGGCTCTTTTTCATGTTGATTATTGATTTACCTTGTGAAATAACATCATGTATTGTGTTGTATGTTTTACTTTCTGTATCTGAAAAATCAAAAAATTAGTCAGCAAAAAAATCCACCAAGTTGTTTCCCTCTCGGAATATGTATTGCGCATCCACCTAGGCATTGCTCCTCAATATATTTATTTGTCTGACCTCCATAAACCTTCTTCATCATCAAAGAATCAATTTCCATAATCATTGGAAATCGATTATTGGAAACACAATATTCAATCCTATATCTCAAAGCCTTAGCTTTATAAATCAGAATAGACACTTTCCCCACTCCTCTGGTCTCTGCATAAATAAAGTGCCCATTTTCATCTCTAATGCAAAAAGCACTAGAAATAGGACCCATATTTCCTCTCTTTGGACCATCACAGTTACATTTATAAACCCTCTCCTCAGGAGTCTTCCAATAAATAATCTTGCAGTCTAATCTAGGGGTGTACTCTTCAAAAACCTAATCAACATTGGCCAGTAAGTAGGTATATCTTTCAACCAAGGATATCTACTTACTTCTAACAAGTACAAGTTTCTATTGATCTCTAAAACCATGGTGTGAACTGACATCTTGCCTTTATGTGAGGTAGTGTTTCTTCTTTTCTAGATTTTCCACAAAATAAGACCAAAAATAGCTTTAACTAGTGGCTTTAGCCGTCTAGGAAACCATACCCTGATTGGATCGACCGAGTTCATCAGTTTCCAAAGGGGTATAATCCCGGTGTGAACTCCCCTACTAATCTGACTCCAGCGGATTCTCGAGAAGCCAATTCTCTCTCTCGATCTAGATCTACTTTACCGACAAGAGCTCTTAATGAATGAGCAATGAGTTTGATAGAATGACTAAGGCAATTGCCAATAGTTTCTATTGAAAGACAGGCTGGCTCTTTAAAAAGGGCGCCCTCCTAATCTCATTTTGATAGAAGAGATATTGATAATTATCCCAAGGAGGCTTACTACTCAGCTGATAGATCAGGTGAGCCAGCCATGAAAGAGAAAATGTTATCACTATACGAAATGAAGCAGTGGCTAGCACGCTAAGCTAATATCAACCAATGTTCGAATGCGGAGCCTTTCTTTCTCGATCGTCTGTCTTAATAAGTGGATTCCGATTCATGCAGTCCTTCTCTGTTGCATTGGTATTTTCACTCCCCACTCTCCACTACTAGAACATTCAGCTCTCCACCATTTGAAAATGGTCTTTTTAAACTGTAAGAAAGGACCCTGAAGTCCAGCAGCCCCTGGAAATATTTTTCAAATCTTGTTAGTAAGATGGCATAGAATAAATAGATGATCAATGAATTCTTGTGCATTTGTGTCACAAAATATTACTTCATCAACCACTCCAATTCTAACCAAAAACTCTCCAATAGGAATCCTTTTCTTCCACAGTCTCCAGAAAAAGAAAGAAATTCTGAAAGGGATTTCTTTCATATTCTCTTGAAATTCTCCCTTGGGCCTCATTAATTCCCAAGAACTACTCATAGAGAATTTACCTATGCTATTTAGTATCCACCATGGTTTATCCCACTCATCATTCTCCTCTACTACCATTACCTCTTGAACAACATGGTTTCTGATTTCTTCATTAAACAAATACTGTAATAGTGGTTCATTCCAACTTCCTTGTAACATAAGCTACTGTACACTTCAAAATTGGACAAATGATGGTTATATGAAGGAAAATAAAAATATAGAGAACCTAACTTGGTCCAATTATCAAACCAAATATTGGAATGCCCACATCTAGGCTCCCACCTGATCTCTTGATCAATATAATCTCTAGCATATGCTTCCAGATTTGAGAACCTCCTCTCCATTCTACAATTTGAGGTCTATGTCTCTTGCAATACTTTTTCCACATGAAGTTTGTCCATAAAGATTTCTTTGTTCTGAATATCCACCAAAGCTTAGCAAATAAAGCTTTTGAGACATCAAACAAAGATCTAAATCCCAAACCTCACTCCTCTTTAGGAAAATAGATCTCATTCCAAGACACCCAATGTTTGTTCCTCCTTTCCTCAGTAAAAGACAACAGAAATTTTAAAAAAATTCTATATAGGTCAAGAATCACTCACTTAGGAGGAATAATTGCAGACAAGAAGTATATAGTAATGCTCTGTAGCACATTATTGATAAGAACAAATTTACCTCTAAAAGATAGCATCTTTGCTTTCCATTCTTTCAACTTGTTCAAAACTTTCCTGATGAGATCTATGAAATGAGTCTCCTCTTCTTTGCATGTACAATTGGACATCCTAAACACATTGGAGGAAAACTCTCTCTAGTAAAAGTAGTGACACTCTCAACCTCTTATCTGTCAGCATGTAAAGCATTGTTGTGTATATAGAACATACTCTTTGCATTGTTAATCATCAGCCCTGACTGCTTCTCATAAAATTGTAGAGTGTCCATAACAAGTTGCACTGACTTCTTCTCTACATCTACAAAAATAATAATATCATCAACATAAGTAAAATGATTAATCTTATCACTCTATTTTGGTAGCCCATAGCCTTTTAATTCACTATTATTAAACAAATTATTCAAAGCCTGAGACAAAACCTCTGCAGATAGAATAAATAAAGTAGGGGATAGATGATCTCCTTGCTTAACCCCTCTAGAGGAATGGAAGAAACCATGAGCTTGACCATTAATAAGTACAAAATACTAATTATTAGCCACTAATCTCCCAATCTTATCTACCATCAAATTGTCAGAACCCATTTTCTCCAAAACATTAATTAAAAAGTTTCAATCAACCCTATCATAAGCTTTACCCATATCCAGCTTGATCACAATATTAGCATGCTTTCCTCTTTTTCTGATGTAAGTGATAATCTACTAGGCCAAAAGAATATTTTCAATAATGTTCTTCCTTTAACAAAACTAGACTGATTCTGAGAAATAAGCTTAGGTAATAATCCCTCCAATCTTCCATGCAACACCCTGAATAATACCTTATTAATAAATTGCTAAGATTGATAAGTCTTAAGTCAGAAAAGCTTTGTGTCACCTTCTTCTTTGGCAGTAGGACCAGATTGGTGTGTGTAATAGATTGGGCCATGTGCTTCCATTAAAGAAAACATGAACAACTTCAACAATGTCACACCTAATAGTATCCCAATAGTGCTGAAAAAAGAGACCTATAAAACCATCAGGTCCACTTGCACTATCCCCATTAAGATTAAAGATCACTTTTTTAATTTCCTCTACAGATGGAATAGCATTAAGAGCCCCATTATCCTCTTCAATAATAGTAGGTGGAATCATATTCAATAAGGATAACTCACTATCACCTGATCTACCTGAAACACCTGTGAATTGATCCTTGTAAAAAGAAATAGCTTCCTCCACTAATTGCTACTCCCCTTCAGTCCATGACCCATCATTTCTAAGCATTCTAGATAAAAAAACTCTCTTTCTTCTACCATTGACATTACTATGAAAGAATCAAGTGTTCTTGTCTCCTTCAATGAACCACTGAATTCCTGCTTTTTGTCTCCAAAATTCTTTCTCATAGTGAAAATACTTCAGATGTTCATCTTGAGCTCTTTTTAACACTATCTTATTTGCAGCCGTGGGATGTTCTTCAAAAAAATCTTCCTTTAACCTAACAACTTCCTCTCAAATGATCAATTGCTTGAAAATGTCTCCAAATCTATCCCTTCTCTAAGTGGCCAAATCCAGCTTGGTGTTTTTCATCTTATGGTTCACCCTAATAAAAATATCATCAAAATCTAGTGCTACCCAATTGGCCCTCTCTATATCTCTTAATTCTTCATGCTCAGTCCAAAATTTGAAAAACATAAAGGGCCTGACAAATTGCTGAACTAGACCCTCACAAGTAAATAATAAAAAAGCATGATCTGATTCAGTTCTGGCTAAGTGCTATAAATTAACCCCTCTAAACATAACAAAAAAGGCTTTATTAATGACAATTCTATCAAGTCTTTTGAATATGCACTCTGTATCAGCCCTTCCATTCCATCGTGTGAATAGACTACCTGATACTAGCATGGATGGCATGGTTGACACGAGCATAGATGACTTGGATGAAACGTACGATGTTCATGAAAAAGGAAGTTTAAGAGTCCATGGGAGTGATGTGGATAAATAAAAGAGGCTATTGGTGCAAGTGTCTAGGCTTTAAATTCAAGAATACACAAAGAAGACAACCAAACAAGGCCCTTGTCTCATTAAGGGCATATTTGTAAAAGCTAGTTGTCTTTTATTTTCTTTAGTATAAATAGGATAATTCCTCATTTTGCTTGGTAGGATTTTGATGAATATTGAATATTGAGCTTTGAAGCTTGTAGTTTCTAGGTGAAGCCTAGCATTTAGCTTGTCGTTTCTAAGTGAAGCCTAGCATTAGTTGGTAATTTTAGTAGTGTGGATCTTGGAATTGTTGCTGATCTTCTTGGTTTGGTTAATCGAAGGTTACTCATTTGTGGTTTCTTGGTTTCTTTTAATTTTCTCAAACTAGGGTTTGTGTTTGAATTATTGAATTCAATTGGGAGGTGAGGGTATCAAGTCCCTTGTTGCCCATAAATTCAAGAGTTTGACTATTAAACCACATATCCTTCTTTTGTTTTCTTTCCTTATTGTTCTTCCCTCTTTGATTCTTATCATTTTTGTAGCAAGAGCCTAGGTTTATGTTTGTTTTCACAAATCTAAATCTTGGAATTTTGATCTTTTCAAAAATCCCAAAAAAAAAAAAAAAAAAAAATCCCTAAAAAATCCAGATTTTTTTTTTTTTTTTGATTAGTTTTTTTTGACACTAGATCTTAATTCCCTAGTGTCTTGTGAGGCTAAATCTCAAATTTCATTCAATTCGGAGTTGTAGAAGTGAAGTTGCCATTAAAGGATTTTCAAGCTTTTGAGTTTTCAAAACTTGGAAAGTGAGTTTGTTGATTGAGGAGAAATTAGGGCTTAAAATTTATTGGCGTTTGTTCTCTAAGTCGTGGGGAATCTACTCCTAAAATTTGAGCCAATTCCGAGTTAATTTGAGGGTGCTAGGGTTTGATGTATGTTCTTGGTGTTCTTGAACATCTTCATCTTGTTCTTGAAGAAGAAGATAGAAGAAGTACACTTTGATCCAAAAAAATTGAGTTCAAAGTTGGTCAAGTATTTGTAGGTCCACTTGTGGAAATTTGATTTTTTTTTTTTAAAAAAAAAAATCTGACAATCTGGAAAAAAAAATTAATTAATTTCCACGTGGACATGTCACATCATCACCACGGCAGCAGTCAACAAGTCAACTGCCAACATGGACCAATAGCAGCCTAACACGTGGCAGCTGACATCAGCAAAATCAACACCAAAACCTGCAGGCGCTTGGTGGATAGATTCAGAAGGCTACATTTTTGGGACTTAGTTTTTTTAAGGGTCCTAATTTTTTGGGGCCTAAAAATTTTTTTAAGTGTCCAAATTTCGTGATTCTTTTTTTTAAACTTTTCCTACTTCAATTCCTCAACTATTTAACAGTAATTAATATCTTTAATCACTTCTTAACTAGTTTTAAACATCAAATCATCTCTTTGATTCATCAAAATTAAGCAACACAAGTACTTCTTCTACTTTTGTTACTTAGTTTTTTTTGAGTCCATTTTCTTTCGTGCTTCTTTTCTTCAAATTTTCTAATCATAATTCATTGGTAAACTTCTTGATTCAAGTCCTTTTACCTTCAATCGAGTCGTACTTCTTTCATGAGTCATAAAAAATCAACTCCATCACAAAGTATAGGTGAACTTGAATTGATCAAGCGAAGCTAGTTCACTACCAATTTTGAGACGACACTTTAGGAGGTGAGTTGAGAGTTTACATATGAGTGACATGAGGTTTTTGCTACTAATCTTATTTGTTGAGCTTTGTTGGTAACATGACTAACACAAGTCCAAGTGGGGAGAGCTCGAAGAACATCATGGAGGTTATCAACAACCTCTCTAAGCAAATAACGAAAATGAGGATGGAAGTGAAAGGATGGTTAGGAAGTATGGAGGAAAGGTTGGAATGGGTAGAGAGTGAGACTAGAGGGGGAACACTTCAATTACTTGGAAATGAGGATATGAGGAGGGTGTCGGTGCAATCCACTACCATTGATCTGGGACAAGCTCCCAACCTAAGTTACCCTCCACCAAATCAAACCCAAAACTTCCAACAACCTGCTTTCCAAACAAACAATGCTCTAAACCAACCAAGGCAAGCTACAACATATCCACATCTATAACCTTAAGATCCACCACAAGAGAATCGATCTTTTATGGACAACTAAATCCAAGACCAAACTCCACTCCAAAACGCATCAAATGCATCCTTATATGGTTCCCACACATCACCTACACAAAACGCACCATGGATGCCATACCAAGACTACCAATACCAAAATCCCCTCTATGATGAAATGAATGATGAGTTCAATAATGATGAATTTTGGGGGCATGGAGGTAGGGGTGGTTATGGAGTACCAAGGGAAGGAGTTCGACCTCAAGAATTAAGATGGGACCTAGGCATGAAGGGCTAAGAATATGGGAATAGAGGAGATAGGTTAGGAAATAAAGGAGATAGGATGGGATATAGAGGAGATAGGATGGTAAATAGAGGAGATAGGTTTGGGGAGAGGAATGATTAAGACTGAGGCTTGAACACTATATTCTAAAGTATCCCAGCTCAGGTTGATATAAATTGTTATTCGCATGTTTCTTATTCTTAGACCGATTATGATTCATATGTCTCTTATTCATTGACTGAAGTTCCAAAGCTCTCATAAGATTGTAACGACTAAAAGAACTATCTCAAGAAAAGTAATGATGTAGGGAGAATCTATTCATTCATGAGTAGTATTGCCAATAATGTTATGACAACGAATGTATCAATATCTCAAAAGTAAGAAGTAATGCATATTTGTTGGTTGCAAGAGGAAAGGAAGTGAAGTAATGCATATATGTGTGCTTCCAATAATGTCATGATCCTCAACGTGTCAATCACACAGAAGTAAAGAAATGAAGTACGGTATTACCCTTCTAATGAAAGAATGAAGTAATGTATAATGATTTGTACAATCTTGGGTGGTATCCCAGGGGTTGAAATACCTAGCATGGGTCGATCCCAATATATCATAATAACATCCCAGGGGTCAAAGTACCTAGCATGGGTTAATAACATCCGGCGACATAAAAGCCTAGCATGGGTTAATATAACATCCCAAGGGTCAAAGTACCTAGCATGGGTTAATAACATCCCAGGGGCGACATAAAATCCTAGCATGGGTTCATATAACATCCCAGGGGTCAAAGTACCTAGCATGGATTAATAACATCCCAAGGGTCAAAGTACCTAGCATGGGTTAATAACATCCCAGGGGCGACAGAAAAGCCTAGCATAGGTAGAACGATAAAGATGAACAAATGTAAAAACAAAAGAAGTAAAGAATATAATGTACATAGTTCCAATATTTTAGATTGATAGTTTATCCATATTGGGTATTCTCTTATAATTATTTCCATTGAAGTTCTTATGTATTGATGCAATTTCTTATAGCCTTGCATACTCAGTACATTCTTCGTACTGAGCCCCTTGGGGGGGGGTGCTTACTTTACTTGCTGCAGGCGTAGGTGCCAGTAGACCTCCACAGTAGGTTGCCGGTAATTTGCAGATCTTTGGTGAGCTCCAGTTGGTTCGGGGCTTTTCGAGTCACAGTTGTACATTTGTTTGGTTGTTGTAAATATTGTATAAAGCTCGGACTTGTCCCAACTTTAAGTTGGTCTTGTATATGCATCTGTTAGAGGCTTTTGTAGACATATGTGGGAAGATGAAAGTAAAAGATGTATGTTCATTTTGACTTGATGGCCCTAACGGCCATGTTTCATAAATTGTACATGTTTTCCATGACTTCCTCTATTGGTCAATATTAGTTACATAAGATGGAATGATAGTCATACGTAAACATGCATATGAATGGACATGAGCAAAGATTGGTTCTCTCGGGCCTCAGCGGCTTTGGGTGCTTGTCAGCCTTGTTGGAATTCGGGCGTGACAAAAGTGGTATCAGAGCTGGTCGTTCTAAGGGTGTCTACAAAGCCGTGTCTGAGTAGAGTCTTGCCTATGGATGTGTTGCGCACCATATTTATAAGTAGGAGGCTATGAGACATTTAGGAGTTGTTTCTTTTCTTCATTTCTAGATCGTCTATTAGAGCCAATGCCGTAGGTGGAATCATATCTGACCCTTGAAATTGATTTTCTTTGTTATAGTAAAATGTCGATTACAAGACAAGATAGGGACAAAGGTAAGAAGGTAGATATGCTTTTCGGAGGAGAAACTAGTAAATTATCACCTGACCAAGTTAGTCAAGGTGGGGCTGAAACTGAGTTTGCAATGTAGGCTTCCCCTACTTTTCTAGCTCCAAAAGAGCTGAGAGGGAGAGAAGAACCTGCCGACACACCTGTTAATGATACTGAGCAGAATCTAAAAAATGCAGTGCAAATGTTAACTCATAGAGTTACTGGTATAGTTGATATATTGAATCAAGGGAAAATAGGTCCAATGACACATAGTGATGGTGCAGATAGGGAAGCTAGTCGACTGATACAAGATTTTCTGAAATTAGACCCTCCCACGTTCACTGGGTCAGATCTGAATGAAGATCCACAGGACTTCGTTGACCAAATAAAAAGGGCTCTAGATGTTATGCATGTGATTGGTATAGAAACAGTGGAACTTGCAGCATATAGACTAAAAGGCGAGACTATGTTATGGTATGAAGACTGGAAACGATCGAGGGGGATTACTTCAATGCCGAAGTAGATTTTGTGTACCAAATATAAATGAGCTAAGGAAATGAATTATGACAGAAGAACATCATTCATGGTATTCTATTCATTCGGGAGCAACTGCAATGTACCATGGTTTGAAAAAAAAAGGTATTGGTGAGGCAATAGAACGAAGAATATTGTCCATATACCGATATTAGAAGAAGGGAATTAGAATTTTCCATAAGTGCTTGGGTATGTTTGAAAGTGTCACCAATGAAAAGGTAATGAGATTTGGAAAGAACTGAAAGTTGTCCCTATATAACGTGCCATATGAGATTACCCAAAGATTTGGGTAAGATGCATATAAACTATCATTATCCCAAGAACTCTCCACAGTTCATTTAGTATTTCATGTTTCGATGCTTCGAAAGTGCATAGAAGATCCATCTTGTATTGTTCCATTGACGATGTACAAGTTACGGAGGATCTTACCTATGACAAGATCCTTATTGCTATTTAGGATCGGCAAGTGAAGAGATTATGAAGAAAGAAGTAGCTTCCGTGAAGGTTCTTTGGAGAAATCAACAAGTAGAAGAAATCACATGGAGAATTGATAACATGATAAAGTCGAAGCATCCGTATTTGTTTCAAATGGAAGAAAATGTTTAAAGTGCGGAATTAGAGCTAGAGTAAGTATCTACGAGAATTATGTATCTATATGATAACATGAAGAAATCCATCTGTGTACATTGGATAATGTTACTAACATTCGAGGACGAATGTTTCTAAAGGGGGAAGGATGTAACACCCCGTACCTTTTCGACCCTAATTGATTGTCTTAACATTTACGGAATTATGTAAACATGAGATTGTTGGGGTATTATGCATGCAATTAGTTGGGATGAATTAACATGTGCAATTGGGCCCAATTTAAGGCCCAAAAATTACCAAGAAGACATGGCCCAAAAGGGGAATTGACCCATTCTAATGTGACCCATTTTGGTCAAATAATGGGGCTAAGGATAGACTTGAAGTGGGAGTATTTAAGGTGACAAAATTCAGATTTTTATTCCACAAAATCCAATGCCATTTTCTAGAATTTTCCACAAAAGAGATATTTCTCTCTTCTCTCAAATCCTAACCACCATTCTCTTTGGACAAGATCACCCTTTTGCAAGCCTTGGTAAGTGTTTATTTTTATGGTTTAATATATTATATGCATGGAAGATGGTGTAGATCATGTTGGTTATATTGGTGAAGTGTGAGAAGTTCACTATGTGTAAAACTGTCTATTTTTGCAATCGAAAAAGGGTTTTGCCTTGTAAACTTGAAAATAGACTTGTGGTCTTGAAGGAAGTGAACTTGATGGATTCAATATTGAAATGTGAGATGTGATTATAGACTTAAATTTTTTTATCCTTGTACATAATGTTTGGAATTATTATTGGAAAATTGTGCATGGACTTGGTGGTGTATTGAAAGAAAATATGGTTTTGGTGATGTTTATGTGCGTTGTGAAACCATGTATGTTTTTTGACATATAAGATGATCTAAATGATGTTAAGATAAGATTAGTTATGATCACGGACCATTCATTACACAAAAAGGACCCAAAAGAGACCCTTTTTGGCTGAAACGGGCACCCGCCCTCGCAGACGAAGCACCTGCGGGCGCAGGTGACTTCGCAGGTGCCCCTGGACACTACCAAGGGTCACCTGTGGCCGCAACTCAGCCACCTACGGGCGCAGGTGGCTTCGCAGGTTAGGCTAGAACCCCATTTCGGTTGCTTTTGCATCTCTTTGACCCCCCAAAGCCCCTATACCCTTCATGGATGCAATTATCAACTTATAGTACCTTTTGAATGAATTTAAAGGAGTATCCCGAAGGTATTTTGAATGGTATCAATTATGGATTGTTGTTAAGGTGTTATTGTGAAAGCTATCGAGTGACTTGATGGAGAAAAGGTAGCGTAGTGTTAATGAGGAAGTGTAAATGGTAAACTTGGTGTGAAATATTATTGGTTTATGATGTATTCGTAAATGTGTGGAATCTTATAGTATTTTTGGTATGGTGATGCAATAAATGGTATCGTAAGAGGGCGAAATGACATTGTACGGCAGTCACGTAATTCATTATCATCGTATGCACTTGTAAGGTAGTTGGTTGTTAACATGAGCTTCGTTATGTACTTGTGTTGTAGAGTAACACGTAAGGAAGAAGCTGAATTATTGTATTCACATATAGGACTGTGTATTCATATGGAGGAGATAAGGTATGTAAGGTTACTCTTTTCGTATCCTTCTGCAGCACATAGTGTTCTCATTGACGTTGTACTTGTTCCATTCCAAAGTGTTCTAAAGTATCCCAGCTCAGGTTGATATATATTTTTATTTGCATGTTTCTTATTCTTAGACCGATTGTGATTCATATGTCTCTTATTCATTGACTGAAGTTCCAAAGCTCTCATAAGATTGTAACAACTAAAAGAACTATCTCAAGAACAATAATGATGTAGGGAGAATCTATTCATTCATGAGTAGCATTGCAAATAATGTTATGACAACGAATGTATCAATCTCTCAAAAGTAAGAAGTAATGCATATTTGTTGGTTGCAAGAGGAAAGGAAGTGAAGTAATACATATATGTGTGCTTCCAATAATGTCATGATCCTCAACGTGTCAATCTCACAGAAGTAAAAAAATGAAGTAAGGTATTACCCTTCTAATGAAAAAATGAAGTAATGTATAATGATTTGTACAATCTTGGGTGGTATCCCAGGGGTTGAAATACCTAGCATGGGTCGATCCCAATATATCATAATAACATCCTAGGGGTTAAAGTACCTAGCATGGGTTAATAATATCTCAGGGGCGACATAAAAGCCTAGAATGGGTTAATATAACATCCCAGGGGTCAAAGTACCTTGCATGGGTTAATAACATCCCAGGGGCAACATAAAATCCTAGCATGGGTTCATATAACATCCCAGGGGTCAAAGTACCTAGCATGGGTTAATAACATCCCAGGGGTCAAAGTACCTAGCATGGGTTAATAACATCCCAGGGGCGACATAAAAGCCTAGCATGGGTTAATATAATATCCCATGGGTTAAAATACCTAGCATGGTTTAATCTCATCCCAGGGGCAACAGAAAAGCCTAGCATGGGTAAAACAATAAAGATGAACAAATGTAAAAACAAAAGAAGTAAAGAACGTAATGTACATAGTTCCAATATTTCAGATTGATAGTTTATCCATATTGGGTATTCTCTTATAATTATTTCCATTGAAGTTCTTATGTATTGATGCCGTTTCTTATAGCCTTTCATACTCAGTACATTCTTCGTACTGACCCCCTTGGGGGGGGGGGCTTACTTTACTTGCTGCAGGCGCAGTTGCCAGTAGACCTCCACAGTAGGTTGCCGGTTATTTGCAGATCTTTGGTGAGCTCCAATTGGTTTGAGGCTTTTCGAGTCACAGTTGTACATTTGTTTTGTTGTTCTAAATATTGTATAAAGAGGGGACTTGTTCCGACTTTAAGTTGGTCTTGTAGATGCATCTGTTAGAGGCTTTTGTAGATATATGTGGGAAGATGAAATTAAAAGATGTATGTTCATTTTAACTTGATGGCCCTAACGGCCAAGTTTCATATATTGTACATATTTTCCATGACTTCCGCTATTAGTCAATATTAGTTACATGGGATGGAATGATAGTCATACGTAAACATGCATATGAATGGACATGAGCAAAGATTGGTTCTGTTGGGCCTCAACGGCTTTGGGTGCCAGTTCGCCTTGTTGGAATTCGGGCGTGACACTTAAGCGGCCCTAGGAGCACTTTAGCAGCCAAGACAGGCTAGGAAAAGGCACTTTAGCAGCCAAGGGCATGGCTAAAGAGGCCATAGGCACTTAAGCGATCCTTGGCTCCACTTTATTGGCCAAGCGGTGGAAGCGATGGAACGCTTAAGTGGCCACTTATGGTGCTTTAGCGCTAGGCGCTTAAGTGGCCATAAGGGCGCTTTAGCTCCACCTGCATTGGTTATATATACATATTTCATCTTCTCTCTCTTGTTTAAACGCCCAAGGTCCATAGAAACACCATTTTTAGAGCTTCAAGCTTTTATATAAGCTTGTATAGCAAGTTCCAAGCTTGGACACTTACATATTTGAGTTCATAGCTTCGTTCTTGATATTTCTATGGTACATTTCCCAATTTTACGATCGTTTACATTTTTGTTGGATTTGTTGGTATTGTTATTTGTATTTGAGCAATGTATTGGGATGAGGTGGTCAGATAGATGTTGTGACTATTGGTCACGATGAGATTTAGGACGTTGTGACGATTTTGGTTTGGGGGATTTCTTAAGCGGGCCCCATGTGAGTTGTCTAGTCATTTTCTGACTTAGTGACATATGGGTATCATTGGTTATGTTTTGACATCTAGTATACCATTTTGATAACGTGGCAACAATTAGAGGCCTCTCAAAAGGGGAAAGCTCCAGCTTAGCGAGTTCTTTGGCAGCCTTACGGCGGTGTCCAGGTAGGCTAGGTTTTCTTTACCCTTAGATTGGGATTATATATGATATATATATGCTATTGTGCTGGTGTTGTGGGCTGGTACTATAGGTTTGGTAGTGATTTTCTGTGATTTAGGCCTTCTAGGTTGGATAGGGCTATTCGGATATATTCCAGGCCCGTTATCCTCGTGGTACACCATAGATGACCTATTTGGGGTCAGATAGTATTATTGTTGTTGTTGCTGGTTGGGGAATGTTATTGTTGGACCTTATTTCAGGCTTACACAGACTTAGCCTAGATTTAGACATATATAACTAGACTTGGTATTTGGGACCCGATAGTGGGCCTCATTACCCTTTTTGTCGACTTGTCAGAACTTTGACAGATTTGGGATTAGTTAAACCCTAGTATGACCAGTTAGGCTTGTGACGGAATTGATTCACCCTAATTATACCCAGTTGGCTTGTTTAGACTTTTATTCCTTGATAGCACCTCACTTAATCGGGATTACTAGTCTTGGCTTAGAATTGGGACCCGCCTTGCCATAAGCTACTCTAGATACCTGAACCAACTTAGATGTTGCATGATAGTAGATGATGGACTTAGAAGGGCCCGAGGACTTACATTGTAGTAGATGATTGGTTAGCTCATTTGCCTATATTTCGATTTCAGCTTGGGACTAGTATGTTCCCTGTTTATTAGTTGTGGTGTGACATTGGGTTCCATTTTGGTTACTGGCTATGATGAGTTCTGGTTCAAGTACATCTACTGATTCAAGTATGATGATTTTGGTTATTGACTATTGGGTGTCCTAGTTTAAGTTCGGCCTCAGATTATGGTGCACTATGAGTTTTGGTACTGGGTACCGTGATTATGATACGGTTGTTCTCTAAGTTCTGGTTCGAGTCTGGCAGATATGATATGTATATGGCCTATTGTTATTACCTATTGTGTCGAGTTTGACACCGGCGTCTGGCCTCTTGTTATTACCCATTGGTCCCGGTTCAAGCCCTGTGCGCTCCATTGGTTATTATGATTACTGGATACTGGTATAGCTTTGACATGCTGGTTTCAACCATTTACTATTCTTGGATGTCCCACTAGTTTATGGTGGCCAGACTGGGTATTGTATTCTTCTGTGTGCCCAGTTGGGTTATGTTTGACTTATATGTTCAGTGCGCAGTTACTTACTTATTATTCAGTATCGGATTTACTTATTAGTTATACCCAGACTTAGCATGCACCCCCATACTTCAGCTTGTTTTGTTACATTGAGCTCAGTAAGCCAATGATGCCTACTGAGCACCCATTACCCCGGTACTCATACTGTACTTCTACATATTTTCTCGATGCAGATCCAGGTACTAGCCGATAGCCGTGATGTGACTCTCTTCTCAGCACTGATTCCAAAGTAAGGAAATCTTACTGACATCTGAGGTAGATCCCACTCCATCTCTGATGTGTAGTCTTTTTGATTTGAGACTGTTGTATATATATTATTTATATTTGGTTTCTGTCTTGTATTCTGTATATGTATAGTAGTGGATCGTGTACTGACCTCACTAGGTCTTGGGAGGGATTTTAGAGTTATATATTGTCCTCTTCATTTTTGTACAGGTATGTATACTTCCTTTGTCTTTACATTCGTAGCATGTTGATGGTAATAGTTTTGCTTCATCTCCTTTCTTATGAGATCTCGCCTATTTGCCAGTCACTTGTCATCCTGGGCTAGGGCTTGGCTTTTCTATTGGTTGTTCTCGATAGGCACCATCCTGACTCAGAAATCAGGTCGTGACAACTTGGTATCAGAGACTAGGTTTTATAGGTAATGTCAGTACATGAGATGATATGTAGTAGGGTTCCGCGGATCGGTACGGGGACACCTGTATACTATCTTTGGGAGACTACGGAGCATTTTTAGGGGATAGTTTCATTCCTTGATTCACATCCATGTGATAGAGTCAGTGTTGGTTTTTGGTCCTTGTTTGGTTCACTCTTCACAGATGGCTAGGATTTGTGGCACGAAAGCTGGGGAATAGTACCCCAAGCCAACAACGAGAGCTCTAGTCAGGAGCCAAAGTCAGCCCAGAGGTTGGGGGCAGGACCTAGCAACAGCCCTATGTCGAGATCAGACCAGGGATCCATTACCTAATACCGTTGTAGCCCAAGATGTTCCTCTACTACAGCAGTAGGTGGACCAGGGAGCAGCCTAGGCTCCACCTGGATTTATAGATGCTTTAGTTCTCAGAGGTACATTGGTACAATTGCTAGGATTAGTTGGAGATCCGCCTGTTGCGGAAGTACAGCCAGCCGCATAGAGAGTTAGTGTTGGGGAGCAACCTGCAACTGCGGTACTAGAGTTGAGGTTCTGCCTGTACCGATAGCAGTCTAGCCTGTTATGTCTGCCGAGGAGTAGAAGATGTTGAGTCATTTTTTGAGATTAGCTCCACCCAGATTTGTGGGCACTCCAGGAGAGGACGCTTATGAGTTCTTATGTAGCTGTGAGGAGAAGCTGAGAAATTTGGGATTAGTGGAGTAGCGCAGGGTAGATTTTATTGCTTATCAATTTGATACAGTCGTGAGGATATGGTAGAGAGGTTATCTTGATTCCAAGCCAGCTGGATCTCCACCCATTACCTGGGAAAATTTTTCCGAGGTATTCTTGGGGAAGTATATGCCCCGTAGCATACGTGAAAGTCTTTGAGATTAGTTTTCTAGGTTAAGAAATGGGTCTATGATAGTAGCTGAGTATGAGGCTAGATTCTATGACTTTCCCAGGCATGCTACGATTATCCTACCTAGTGAGTATGAAAGGATCAAATGTTTTGGCAGGGGATTATTGTTATCACTTCGCATAACTACATAGAATTTAGTGACTTCATAGAAGTCATTTGCTGAGATAGTTGAGCATGTGTATTCGATTAAGGAGATGGATTGCGAGGCCCAATGGGATAGTGATAAGAGACCCCGATTCCAGGGTAGTTACAGTGGTAGTCATAGCAGCTAGTAGTATAGAGGCAACGGATTTTAGGGTAGGTACCCTCAGCAACAACAACAGTCTTTTTAGCGACAGGGTCAACCTATTTGGCCCGTACAGTAAGCCTTGTAGATTTTTGATAGGGGTCAGCCTGCCTATAGTGGTTATGGTAGTCCACCTCAGAGACGTGGTCAGTCTAGTTCATCGACTAGAGGTGGTTATACCAGATCAACTGGATATTTTAGGCCGAGCAAGGATCTAGGAGCATGTTTTACTTGTGGGGTTGTCAGTCAATTCGTATTTGAATGTCCTCAGCTCAGGGTGATTGAATCTTCAGTTCATACGGCACAACCCATTAGATCTATACTACCAGCAGACAAAGGTGGTGCATATGGTCTTTGGGGTGGTCCCAAGAGTTCTCGAGGTAGAGTGAAGGGAGGTTAGACTGGTGGTCAGGTCGGTGCTTAGACTAGTAGTAGCCATCGTCAGTTGTATGTCGTGCCGGCTAGGCCGAAGGCTGAGGCTTTAGATACGGTGATTACAGGTATGATTTTCATATACCAGTAGCAAGCTTCTGTATTATTTGATCTCAAATCCACATTTTCTTATGTATCTACTTATTATGCAGCATAGTTGGGTTTATGTTCTGAGTTACTCTCTATAACCTTACATGTATCTACACCCGTTGGTGATTCCTTAGTGGTGGATTGGGTATATAGATCTTGTCTAGTGACTGTTCGGGAGTTTGAGACTTAGGTTGATTTTATTGTATTGGGCATGGTAGACTTTGATGTGATTCTGGGCATAGACGGGTTGTCTTTTCATCATGCAGTCTTGGATTACTTTGCCAAAACTGTTACCTTAGCCATGCCTAGTATACCCCCGATAGTGTGGTAGGGTTCTGTTAGCCGCACATCTAAGGGGATTATTTCTTTCGTTCAGGCTCGTAGATTAATGTCGAGGGGATGTGATTCATTTCTTTCTTATGGGGAAGGGTTTTATCAGACCAAGTATGTCGCTGTGGGGTGCTTTTGTTCTGTTCGTAAAGAAGAAATATTGGTTTATGCGTATGTGTATCGATTATAGTCAGCTGAATAGGGTGACAGTGAAAAATAAGTATCCTATGCCTCGTATTAATGGTTCATTTGATCAGCTTCAGGGTGCAGCAGTGTTCTCTAAAATAGATCTAAGATATGGTTACCATCAATTAAGAGTTAGGTCTGCATACATCCCTAAGACAACCTTTAGGACTCGTTACGGTCTCTATGAGTTCTTGGTGATGTCTTTTGGATTGACTAATGCCCTGACAGCCTTTATGGATTTGATAAATTATGTATTTCGCTCGTACTTGGACTCCTTTGTGATTGTGTTTATTGATGATATTTTGGTTTATTCGAGGAGTAGTGATAAGAACGATCAGCATTTGAGGATTATTTTCCACACTTTGAGAGATCATCGGCTTTATGCCAAGTTCACAAAGTGTGAGTTCTGGCTTGAGTCTGTAGCTTTTTGGGGCATGTTGTGTCCAGACACGGTATCATGGTATACCCAACAAAGATTGAGGCTAGTTGAGGTTGGGCTAGGCCCACGTTTCCTACTGAGGTTCTCAGTTTTATTGGGTTGGCAGGTTATTATAGATGAATTATTGAGGGTTTCTCATCTATTACATCTCCTATAACCAGATTGACTAGGAAGGAGGTCCCATTTCAGTGGTCTGAGGATTGTGAGGTGAGCTTTCTGAAGCTCAAAGACTGACTTACTTTCGCTCCTATGTTGACTCTTCCAGTTGAGGGTGGGGGTTTCACTGTCTACTGTGACGCTTCTAGTCTCGGCTTGGGTTGTGTTCTGATGCAGCGAGGTCGCATAATTTCTTATGCATCAAGGCAGCTAAAGGTGCACGAGCGTAATTATCCTACTCATGACTTGGAGTTGGCCACAGAAGTATTTGGGTTTAGAATTTGAAGGTACTATTTGTACGGGGTTCATTTTGAGATTTATACTGATCACTGTAGTCTTCAACATCTAGTGACTCAGAGGGATCTTATACGATGTAGTGTCGATGGGTAGAATTGCTAAAGGACTATGACATCTCTATTCTCTATCATCCGGGAAAGACAAATGTAGTTGTGGGCGCCTTGAGCTGGAAGGTAGCGAGTATGGGTAGCTTAGCCCTCATTCCAGTCTTTCAACGGCTATTGGCTTTGGACATTCAATCCTTAGCTAATTTGATGGTGCGTTTGGATATCTCTAATCCCAGGAGGATTATTGCTTGTGCTGGAGCGAGGTCTACTTTGTTAGAGCAGATTCAGAGCCGACAGTTTGAGGATTGTGAACTTCGTGATCTTTGAGAGCAGTTAGTAAGAGGTGAGTCCCAGATGGCTACCCTAGGTTCTGATGGTGTACTGAGATATGATGATCGTATGTGTGTTCTGAGGCTTGGAGACTTGATTCATTTGATTTTGTGCGAGACGCACAGTTCCATATACCTGATTCACCCCGGGACAGCTAAGATGTACTGAGATATGAGGCTGCACTACTCTATGAGATATTTCTGAGTTAGTGGCTTGATTTCTCTGTTGTCAGCAGGTAAAGGACGAGCACCAAAGACCCGATGATTTGCTTTAGCGATTGCCCTTTCCTGAATGGAAGTGGGAGCGAGTCACTATGGATTTCGTTGGTGGGTTACCTCTCACGTCCCACAATTTTGATAATATTTAGGTCATTGTAGACCGGTTGACTAAGACGACTCATTTTATCCTTGTTCGAGTCTTCTACAAGTCTGAAAGGTTGGCTTGTGTATATATTCAGGAAGTGGTTCACCTGCATGAAGTGCCAGTATCTATTATCTCAGACTGAGAGTGTCAGTTTACCTTTAATTTTTAGCGGACTTTCCAGGAGGAGTTGGGTACTCAAGTGGACTTTAGTACTGCATTTCATCCTCAGACCAATGGACAGTCAGAATGAGCTATTCAAGTATTAGAGGATATGCACCGTGCTTGTGTGTTAGACTTTGGGGGTCAATGGGATTAGTTTTTTCCTTTACCAGAGTTCGCGTATAATAATAGCTTCCACTCCAGCATTCAGATGGCTCCGTTTGAGGGTTTGTATGGTAGAGGGTGTCGGTCTCCAGTGGGTTGGTTTGAAACTTTGGAGACTAGTCCTCGTGGAACAGATTTGTTCCGTGAATTTTAAACCGAGTTCGAGTAAATAAGGACAGGCTACGGACAGCTCAGAGTAGATAGAGGAGTTATGCTGACCATAGACGTCGTCCATTGAGATTCATAGTTGGTGATAGAGTCTTCTTACGGGTATCACCCATGAAGGGCGTGATGCAATTTGGTAGGAGGGGAAAGCTTAACCCCAGATATATTGGACCCTTTGAGATTCTGCAGACAGTTGGGGAGGTAGTGATATAAGCCAAATCGGCGTCAACCATTCTTGGCCTATATATCAAGGACAACACCAAGGGATTTGAGCCATGATGATCTTAAAACCACAAGGACATGTATGGAGGGTCTATTTTGAGCTCCAAGTACAGTAGTATCACATATGAAAGGTAGCTTGGAGTCAAGGAAGCCCTTGGAGAGGTCGTTGGGAAGCAAAGAGGAGCTAGATGACATTTTGGAATGACCTGCGACCTCACCTGCGACCTCAGATGGCTTCTGCGTGGTCATCTGCACCCCAACACATGCCATCTATATTCCTATCTGCGAGGGCATGTGGCCAATGTGGCCTATTTTGGTAATAGTGTCACTTTTGGTCCCATTTTTGTAATAAGTAGCCCATGGCTATAATCAGTAGCTTCTTCTTTATTTTTAGGAATTTTTTGATGAATATTGAATTTATGTCTCTTGAGAGAGCATGAGAGCTTGAAAAAGCTTTTGTTGACCTTTGTTTAGAAATGGTGGTTTCGAGGGTGTTACGATTCCCTCTTGGTTATCGTAAGAGGTAGGTGTTTTTAAGTAATCAAAAGGGAGGTCTTCAGATTTGATACATTCTTAGGTTTTCCTTTTGTTTATCTTCTTGTGTCTATCTATCTATCTATCTATCTATCTATCTATCCTTCTATCCTTTACTTTCTGTATTTTTGATTCTATCATTTTTCTTATTTTCGTACTTTATCCCTCCTTTCGTATTTTGGGGTTTATGATTTGGTATCATAGCCGAGCTTGAGTTCGTTCCCACGAATTCAATCTTGGGTTTTGTAATCTAGAAAATTGAAAATCAAAAAAAAAATCATTTTTGAAAATCCCAAAAATTTGAGTTTTTGTTTTTGAGTCTTTCTTGAAGTTTCTGTACTAGATCTTGTTTTCTCTAGTATATTTGAGTCAGAATTTGAAAATTTGTGTTTGATTTGAGTATATTTGAAGAAAACCCCATTGTTGAACTTGAAGTTCTTGAGAAAAGTGAAGTGGGTTTCTAGATCTTGTGATTTTGGTGTGGATTTGAGTGCTAAAATTGTTGAAGTTGTTCTCCACGTTGAAGAGAACATAAATCTGAAAGTTGGTGCTATTTGGAGAAGTTTTAGAGAATCCACCATTTTTGAGTTTGAAGCTTGAAGAAGTTTCAAATGGGTTTGAAAATCTGAAAATTTTAGCTTGGAATTGAGGGTTAAAGAGTATTGGGGATTGTTCCTCATATCAAAGAGAGCCTAGATTTCAAATTTCATTTAATTCTGAGCTAAGATAAAGAAGATAAGAAATTTTGAAATTCATCCATATTCTCGGTGTTCTTCATGACATTCATATTTTGTTAAAGGGGAATATTCAAAAGGGTGTGTTAGATCTAAAAAGAAAGAAAGAGAAAAGAGTTTGGGAATTGGTACAAAGGAATATCCCAAAAGAAAAGAGAATATTCTAGGAGAGAGAGTACAAAAAGGCCCACAGAAAGGACAAAATTGGAGTTTCCAGCTAACCTGTCCAAGGCATCTGCACCCACATATGGCCAACGCAGATCACCTCTGCAACTTACTGTTTTCATCTGCTTTCCCTCAGCTTCAAGGGCAGGTCGTCACTTGCGTTCGTAGGTCACCCAAATGCACTTCAACCATCTAAAATCCCATTTTGCTCAGGTTCCATCATCTTAGTTTCATTTCTTGATTCCTTATTTCACTTGTTGATTCCTAAACTAATTATCAACGGGTAATTGTCCTTACTTAGTTGTTGATTAGTTCTTGAGTCCTAATTCTTTCTTCGTCCTTTTTTTCTTTATGTGCTTTTCTGGTTTTACTTCGTAGTTATTTCTTGATTCAAGTACGTTAGTTTGTAATCGAGTCGTCCGTTCTTCTCTAAATGAGAATCCACTCCGGACACGAGTAGCAATCGACAATTTATGTGCCAACAAAGTATAAAAAACTTCAACACTAGCTGAACCAATTGTGAGGCAGTCAAAGGAGTGTAAACTCGAGTGATTGTGAGATTTTGTTTTGTTAATGCTAATGTGTTATTTTTGTTGAGTGTCTTCTTAATAGGAACAATGGCGATGAAGAGTGAAAGTCGAGATCCCATAGGAACAGTTAACATGGAAACCTTAATGGCGGCCATCATAAGTGTGAGACAAGATATGAATGAGCTAAGAGGTCAACTGGCAACATTCCTAGGAAGCGTGTCCTCCATGGATGGGAGTTGGTCAAAAATTGAGAGTCGTCAAAACTTGGATCAAGGTCAAGAGAATCCCTCTTGTGAGCTTCAAGGTAACAAAGCTAACTTTTGCACTTTAGTAAATGTAAAAGATCGTTATGAGGCTATTAGCCCATTAAGTGTGAGTGATAACTTATCTACATGTGAGCCTAATGATTCTTTGCCTCGTGTTGATAATGTACATATTGAGAGTGTGGATACACTAGTTGATCCTATTGATGACCAAATTGACTCTTCTTGTAAGATCGATTTGAGTCCACCTAGTGTTGAAGCCTTTGTGTTGAATGACAGTACATTGTCTTATGGAAATTGTGTGGATCAACTTGCTTGTGAATTTAATCCACTACTTGAGGATGTTTGTGAAGAGACTAGTGAACCTCAAGTTAGTGATGATGTTGATAATGTTGATCAACTGGAAATGAGTGACCCTTTGAGCATGCCTTTTGATAACAATCCTAATACTTGGGTGGCTCATAGGGATCATCAGCTAGAAACTTCTTCAAAGAAGGATACTTGTCTTTGTGAGAGTGAACCTACATGTTTCCATCCTCCCTCTTGGATTGATTCTTCTCTCTTTAAGTATAATATTTTGTTTGAAGATGTTGAAAACACTCCTAGTGGTATACCTAGTGGTGTGGATCATGTTGACGATGTAGCCTTTTTTGAAGGCTATACTCTATACAACAACCTACTATGGTTTGACAACTTTCCTCCAAAAGATGGAAATCTCTTCTTGGAAGATGAGAGTACTCTTATGGGAAGGGATTGTGAAGAATTGAAAGGTGTTATTTGTTACCCAATAGATACTTCTTCTTTGAGTGTTCCAATTCTTGAACATGCCCTTGAGGACACCTTAGAGGAAGTCAATTTGCATGACACCATTCCTTACTCTCTATTTTCCCGTGAAAGCACTTATACTTGCAATGAGATTATATTTTCTTGTGTTGGTAGCACCCATGGGGAAAAAAGTGTTGTCTAGATCCATGTCTAAGGCCACTCTATCCATTTGACCCCGGTGATGATTTGGGAGTAATCACATCTTTAAGGATAGCTAGTGCATTGAGTGGAACCTTAACTTAGAATGATCTTGTTCATGACATTGCACTTAGCTTTAGGGATTATCATGTGACTCTCGACTTAAAAGAGATTGTGTACTTGTTGAAAAATGTAACCAATGTGGGTTATCATGAGTGGTTGACTAATTACCATGGTCCTTTCAACCTTTCCCTTTGTCAAAGTCCCTTGAGTGGCCAAGTAACTTTTACTTTGTGCGGTTACACACCCTTAATTGATCATTTTGATTCTTGGCAATATGTTAAGTGTGTTCCTCCTTAGCTTGGTGATAAACTTGTTATTTCTAACTCTAACCCTCATGCCATGAGGATATTTTGTTTCTTATTTTCCTTTTGATTTTGCAAGGTTTGGATTCGAGGCAAAATCCTTTTCAAGAAGGAGAAGATGATAAAAGCCAAATCGGCGTCAACCTTTATTAGCCTATATTTCAAGGAAAATACCAAGTAATTTGATCCATGATGATCTTAAGACCACAAGGACATGTATGGAGGTCTATTTTGAGCTCCAAGTAGAGTAATATCACATATGGAAGGTAGCTTGGAGTCAAGGAAGCCCTTGGAGAGGTTATTGGGAAGTAAAGAGGAGCTAGAGGACATTCTTGAACGACCTGCGACCTCACCAGTGGCAACAGATGGCTTCTGCATGGTCATCTGTGCCCCAACACATGCCACCTGGGTTCCCATCTGCGGGTATTTTGCTAATGCGACCCATTTTTCTAATTGGGTCACTTTTGGACCCATTTTTGTAATAAGTAGCCCATGGCTATAAATAGTATCTTCTTCTTTATTTTTAGGGAGTTTTTTTTTATGAATATTGAATTTATGTCTCTTGAGAGAACATGGGATCTTGGAAAAGCTTGTGTCGATCTTTGTTTAGAAATAGTGGTTTCGAGGGTGTTACAATTCCTTTTGGTCATCGTAAGAGTTAGGTGTTTTTAGGTAATCAAAAGAGAGGTCTTCGGATTTGATACATCCTTAGGTTATCCTTTTCTTTATCTTCTTGTGTCTATCTATCTATCTATCCTTCGGTCCTTTACTTTCAGTATTTTCGATTCTATCATTTTTCTTATTTTTGTACTTTCTCCCTCTTTTCATATTTTTGAGGTTATCAGGTAGCATATGTGTAAGCTTTGCCTCAGACATTTTCAGCTATTCACCTAGTGTTCCATGCTTCTATGTTGCTACAGTACATTTTGGATGAGTCACATGTGCTATAGTACGACTCTGTTCAGTTAGACGAGAAGCTAGCATTTGTTGAGGAGCCTGTGTCTATTCTGACCAGAAATGTCAGACGATTGCGCTCCCGCGACATTCCAGTGGTTAAGGTACATTAGCGTCACCATCCAGTTGAGCAGGCCACTTGGGAGCTTGAGCATGATATGCGCGCCCAGTATCCCTACTTGTTCACATTTTCAGGTATGCACTTATTCTTGACTTTCGCAGATGAAAGTCCCTTTTAGTAATGGATACAGTAATGACCCTCCAGGTCATTCCCAGTGTTTACGTGTGTTTATGATTTTTAGAGCCTTTCCATGGCTACCCCAGGTCGTGTATGACTTGCTGGGATAGGTAGTACAGTTACCTGACAGTTCGTTTGACTTTTAGAGTCACTTTCCTATGTTAAATTTTTAGGTAGTCAGGTATGGCTCTCGGGTCTAAACCCTTGTTAAATATCCTCGAATTCCATTTCTGACCATCTCATCGGATCCAGAATGTCGCCTTTAAGTTAGATTGATCTTCGGTTTGGGTCTTGAGATTCCCAAACTTATTCTGGGTGATAGGCCGACTATTGGCTAAAGTCGAGTCAGCCCTTGGGGCATGGGCCCCAATTTTAGTCGAAACAACCTCTGATGGAAATTTTGATAGCGTTGTTGAGTATGGAGTGTCGAAATTAGTTAGGTAGCATAGTTCGTTTGCGTGTACGGGACTTCGAATTGGTCTCGAACACATAGTCGAAATTGCCCGGGACTTAGCCATTTTTAGCATTGGTCATGTGCTTAAGCGGCCATAGGCACGCCTTAGCGCTATGTGCTTAAGTGGACCTAGGCGTGCTTTAGTGGCCAAGGCAGGCTAGGCCAAGGCGCTTTAGCGTCCAAGGGCATGGCTAAAGCGGCCATAGGCGCTTAAGTGACCCTTGGCTCCGCTTTAGCGTCCATGTGGTGGAAGTGGTGGAGTGCTTAAGCTGCCACTTATGGCACTTTAGCTCCACCTGCATTGGCTATTTATACATATTTCATCTTCTCTCTCTTGTTTAAACACCCAAGATCCATAAAAGCACCATTTTCAGAGCTTCAAGCTCTTATATAAGCTTGTATAGTAAGGTCCAAGCTTGGACACTTACATAGTTGAGTTTGTAGCTTCGTTCTCAATATTTCTACGGTATGTTTTTTCCATTTTTATGATCGTTTATGTTTTCGTTGGATTTATTGGTATTGTTATTGGTATTTGAGCTATGACTATAGCTCAGGTGATAAGATAGATGTGGTGACTATTGGTCACGGTGAGATTTAGGATGCAGTGATGGTTTTGATTGGCAGGTTTCGCAAGTGGGCCCCACGTGAGTTGTCCAGTCATTTTTTAAATTAGTGACATATGGGTATCATTGGTTATGTTTTGACATCTAGTTTACTATTTTGATAGCGTGGAAGCAATTGGAGTCCTCTCGAAAGGGGAAAGCTCCAGCTTAGCGAGTTCTTTGGCAGCCTTACAGCGGCGTCCAGGTAGGCTAGGTTTCTTTTACCCTTAGATTAGGATTATATGTGATATGTGTATGCTATTGTGCTGGTGTTATGGGCTGGTACTATAGGCTTAGTGGTGGTTTGCTGTGATTTAGGCCTTCTAGGACATAAAGGGCTATTCAAATATATTTCAGGCCCGTTATCCTCTTGGTACACCATAGATGACCTATTTTGGGTCAGATAGTATTATTGTTGTTGTTGCTGGTTGGGGAATATTATTGTTGGACCTTAGTTTAGGCTTAGACAGACTTAGCTCCGATTTAGACATATATAACTAGACTTGGTATTTGGGACCCGGTAGTGGGCCTTATTATCCTTTTTGTCGACTTGTCAGAACTTTGACATCTTTGGGATTAGTTAAACCCTAGTATGACCAGTTAGGCTTGTGATGGGATTGAGTTACCCCGATTGTACCCGATTGGCCTGTTTAGCCTTTTAGTCCCTGATAGCACCACACTTGATCGAAATTACTAGTCTTGGCTTAGAATTGGGACCCGCCTTGCTATGAGCTACTCTAGATACCCGGACAGACTTAGCTATTGCATGATAGTAGACTTTGGACCTAGGAGGGCCCAGGGACTTACCTTGTAGCAGATGATTGGTTAGCTCCTTTGCCTATATTTTGGCTTCGGCCTGGGACTAGTATCTTCCCCATTTATTGGTTATGGTGTGACATTGGGTTCTATTCTGATTACTAGCTATGATGAATTTCGGTTTGAGTTTGGCTATGATTCAGGTATGATGATTTTGGTTATTGACTATTAGGTGTCCGAGTTCGAGTTCGGCCCTTGATTATGGTGCACTATGAGTTTTGCTACTAGGTACCGTGATTATGATACTGTGGTTCTTTGAGTTCTGGTTTGAGTCCTGCGGATATGATATATATGTGGCCTATTGTCATTACCTATTGTGTACGATTTGACTCCAGCGTCTGGCCTCTTAATATTACCCATTGATGTCGGTTCAAGCCCGGTACACTCCATTGGTTATTGTAATTACTAGATACTGGTACAACTTCGATACATTAGTGACTGTACATTTACTATTCTTTGGTGTCCCACCGGTTTATGTGGTCCAGGCTGGGTATTGTATTCTCCTATGTGCCCAGCGGGCTCTTGGGGGCCCAGTTGGGTTATGTTTGACTTATATGTTCAGTGCGCAGTTACTTACTTATTATTATTCAGTATCGTATTTACTTATCAGTTATACCTGGGCGTAGATGCACCCCCATAGTTCAGCTTGTTATGTTCATTGAGCTCAGTTTGCCGATGATGTCTATTGAGTACCCGTTGCCCTGGTACTTATAATTCACTTCTGCATCTTTTCCCGATGTAGATCCAGGCACTAGCCGACAACCGTGATGTGACTCTCTTCTCAGCAATGATTTTAGAGTAGGGAATTAAAAGCTTACTAACATCTGAGGCAGATCCCACTCCATCTCTAATGTATAGTCTTTTGGATCCGAGACTGTTGTATATATGTTGTTTATATTTGGTTTCTGTTTTGTATTCTGGATATGTCTAGTAGTGGTTCGTGTACTGACCTTACCAGGTCTTGGGAGGGGTTTTAGAGTTATATGCTGTCCTTTTCCTTTTTGTCTCGGTATGTATACTCCCTTTGTCTTTATATTTATAGCATGTTGATGGTAGTAGTTTTGCTTTATCTCATTTCTTATGAGATCCCGCCTATTGGCCCGTCACTTGTTGCCGCTAGAGCTTGGCTTGCCTATTGGTGGTTCTCAGTAGGCGCCATCATGACTCAAAAATTGGGTCGTGACATAACCATTCTCCCCTTATGACCTTTTTTTCTTCCTTGATGTTCCACCTCTTTTTCTTTGTTAGAATCTTCACCTTACTTATTATCTACTTCCTTCTTCAATTCAGGATGTAGACTTCTGTATTCATATTTATTGTGCCCTAGTAATTTGCAAGTCAAACAATATTTAGGAAGGAAATCATATTGAATCTTGATCCTTTCCACTCTAGTTTCCTTGTTACTGTTGTTAACCACTTCTATTTCAATAACTTCTGGTAACTAAGCTAAAAGGTCAACCTGAACTTTCCCCTTACGAAACTAGTTCAAGTCTTATTTATAGTCGCTGAATCAAGTTGCAAAGTCTTTGCCATAGCTAAAACGATTGAAAAATAGATTACTTTATAAAAAAGGTAGGTAGCAGGTTTGGAAACGAAATCCAGGCCATGGCCTGTGTTGTTTCCTAATCAGGTTTAAATTTTTACCTAGAAATTAAAGGTCTCATTTGATAGGCTATTCCATCTCTTGCAATAATAAAATAGACATTTTTAGCCATTATATTCACAAAATCATCCATACAGCTAAGTCTCATTAATAAATATCTATTTCTTAGTAGTCCAATTTTGCAATCACCTTTAAAATTGCACTATTTAGGAATTTGAACTCATAAATCATCCAAGTCTGGCCACCAGTATGAGAATTTTCCTATGACTGCATATTCCAGATTCTCTACAATATTCATCTTGTATACTTCCTCCTCAGTCCATGTTACTCGATGCACTCCATTGATGATTGTAGGATGATCAAAAGGAATTGCCTCCATGTTAGTTGTCTCCTTTCTCATTGAATTAAGACGCTTTATCAAATCTGCATACTTGACTTTTGATGCTGCATTTTCTACTTTATCAACTTTTACTGCACGACCATTCAAGTTATCGCTAGGATCTATAGGCTCGTTAGGAAAGAAAATAGGGTTTTTTGAATTAGATTTGTATAGGTTAGGGAAGTCTGCTTGAGAAGTGAGCGAAAAAATCTAGCCAGTCACCTCTGGTGGCTAACCAGTGGCCGTATTGGTCATGTCGAAGAGGTAGGGATAGTGATATAACTTAGCAAGTCTATAGTATTAGTGATCTATCCCGGTGCTATACATACAAAACTGACAATTATGGTTCATCTAACGTGTTTCGACCCTAATAGATGAATGACACTCTAAATCCTTTTCGTGTTCAAGAGTTTAAGAATTAAACCTCATTATTGGTCTCGGATTGACTATCCTTGTTAAAGTTCAAGTCATTAGATGAGGGTTGGAAGCCTTAAATTTTTGTTGTTAATCTCTTTTCCTAATCTTTACTTCTTTGATTTTTAATGGGTAAAAAGCACTCAAAGCAAAGAGATTACTAATGCATGAACACCATTCAAGAATCACTATTTTCTTTGACCTACTTTCATTACTCCATCATGTTGCCACAACCTCAGTTATGGAATTTAACTACTCATGATCTTGTTAACAATATCAGATTTTGCAGAAGAATTTATGGTAGTTAACTTACAAAAGATGAATAAAAGAAACTGAAATTGCAGTATGAACCAAAATCCAAGTATCAAGAACAAAGTAAGTTGTATCTTTGCTCAAAATACCCAAGAACAATATCTAAAAATCAATAATAATGCATAACTCTAAAAATAAAACCTAAAAAAATATTTATAGTACATAAAACCAATCCTAAACCAACTAAAAAAACTTGGTCTCATCAGTACTCCATGAACTGTCATTCAGAACTACGGTCCGTGGAAGTTGGGAGTCAAACTTACTTTGCTTCTTCTAAGTTTGGTCTTTGCAGATAATCACGGAACATTCCATGGTTTGTAGATTCTCTTGATGAGTGGTCACTGGAATCGTAGTTTGAAACCTCAAAATTGCACCTTTTTGAAATCTTGGTAGATGGATAACAGGACGACACAGGAAATGCTTTTGTGGTCCGTTAAAAGAACCATCAAATGGTATCCCATTTCGCACCTCTGTGGAACCAGATCTACGATTCTCAGCACGATTTGTCATTTAGTTTACGGGCTATAAAATAAGCCATTTTTTGAATTCAAATTGCATGTTTGGAGATTCTTAGCCATGATTTACATGATAATTTGTGGTTTTGAGTCCTCGGTCCGTCATTCTTTTTTATGGATCCATACTTCAACAAATTTAGCTCAAAACTGTAACTTTTGCTCACAAACCCTAATTTCCTGCACATACACACTAAATCACATCATATCTCACAAAAATTACGCAAGAACTATAATAATTCATATTTAAAAACATCAAATGTACTGTTAAATACCAGCCATAAACACCCCAACTAATAAGTCTTGCTTGTTATCAAGCAACTTAAAATAAGACAATGATCACGAACTGTCACGATCCTAGTCTACACCCTAGTCGTAAGCCATAACTAGTTGCTCACTAGTGGTCCAAAAGGACCCTTGACATAGAATATATATAGAGTAATGTAAATAATGAAATTGAAGTGGAATCCAAAGAAGTAATAATGGCTAACTATGAAAAGAGAAAATCTTTATTAAGACATGACTGGAAACAATGAAAGACTGTCAACTAGTAAATAATTGTCTGTCTAGTGAAGCCTTTACTATAGACTTAAGAGTCAACTGGGAGAAGGGCCCTAAGCCTTTATTGAATCAAAAGGCTAAACCAAACTAAGAAGAAAACTAAAAGCAACTCCACGCTTCCTGGATGATAGAAGCACTCACGAATCAACTGAATGTCAGGTGCTACAGATCATCTAGCAGCAAACCTTAAGCTTGAGTATCTAAATCTACATCATATGAAAGGTATAGTGCAAAATGCAGCCTATAAAATGGAATGTATTAGTATGCAAGTTCTACATATAAACATATCATAAAGTGAATAACTGATCATGAAAATATGTAGAGAGTGGCTTAAAACAGTAAATAAGATGTGAAATAGAAGTTATGAGAAAGTAAAAAATATGGCTTAAACAACTGAAACCTGAGGTAAAAACCATGATGGATAAAGTCTGTATAAAAGTATTTTATGAGTCTATAATAGTAATTTTCATAAAGTTTATATGTAAAAGGCTCTAAATTACCATTCAAGTATGATAAATAGTACAAATATACCCTCGTTCCACTTTTGGGCACTAAAATGTCCTTCGCATCCACCTTTGGGGCCTGTTTTTCCCTTTTCTTAACATGCCATTTAAGAAAAATAATTAGATTTTTTATTTCACATGTGACACCTTCTTATTGATTGAAACTTTGATTAATGCAAAAACCAACTAATCAACAAACCCAATCGGATCCACCTAAATCCAACTCGATCAAAATTCTAATACCTATAATAGAAAACCCTTCTAAACAATATTCATCATTTCAACATGCTTTGACAATTAATCGTTGTTAAAAAAGTTCTCAACCAACCAATCTATTTGAAAATCTTTGAAGAAAACAAAAGCAAGGCAGTCAGAGGTCACGGTATGCAATTTGACATATGTCCATAACTACAAAATTTTAGCAAATACTAAGAGCCCGAGAAAGTAATGGTTTGTTAAGGAAAAGGTCCAAATAGGCCCTAAAGGTGAATGTGAAGGGCTTTTTAGAGCCCAAAGGTGGAAGGAGTGTATATTTGTACCATTTTCCATACTTGAAGGGTAAATTAGATCCTTTTTCAAACTTTATACATAGGGGGAGTTTCTTATAACTGAAAAACACCATGCTATCTCATGATGCGTAACGTCATACACCCACACTGGAATAACAATTTCATGCTAGAAAGGGTTGGTTTACAATCTAAAAGCAATTCTAGGTGACACTACCAAATATATGGGGTTTTCTCACAATCTCATGAACCTAGGGTTCTAACCCATAATTTCACCATTAAAGATCATTCTAATGATTCTAAGGTGTTGTTGGATAAATAAATGAAAAAAATTGATGGAAGCACTTACCTCAATGAAGATAATTCATCCTAGCGTAAAAAAATTGCCCCTCTAGGGTTTTAGAATAAGGATTTTGAGTTTAAGACCTGAAACTCGGCAAATTAGGCATATAAGATGGCCGACTATTGCTGTAGCGGCCTGAAGTTTTCTACAGCGACCTTTTTTGGCCATAGCAACACCCAGCTCCCCAACACAGATACCTTTTGGTAAAACAACCATAACTTTCTACTCCAAAATTGGATTAACAAGTGGTCAGTGGTGTTGGAAAGAAGACTTGAAGACTTTAACTTAGTAAGTCTTGAGCCATGTAACTCTTCATATTCTAGTAGAGGTACTCATTTGAAGTTGACCCCAGTAGAAACTTATACCAAAACTCAATTGATAAGGACACTTTCAACTTAAATTTGTGATAGGGGTTTTGTAAAACCTTTGTTAATGTCTGATGCACTCTCACACTAAAGAATTGATCTTAATACCTATGAACAAATAAATTTCATCAGATTTAGGTCTATCTACACGCATCTGAAAGCTCACATCTTAGCCTAAAAGTTTGAGGTGTTACAATGAAGAAATTAATTGCTATTTTGGACTCAAATTCATATTGAAAATGAAAATTTAAAATTTTCACGCCTTTACCATAGATAATTTAGTAATGAAAAAATGGGTCGTTACAGACAAGCACCAAGAATACTCATCATCTCAATCTCTGGAATACACCTCCGAATTATATTATCTACATAGACTTGAATTATGTCTCATCCCAAAAGACTTCCTCACATCATGTAGAAACTTCTTCTTCTGATGGAAGTTTATGCCCTTAGGCATCACATCACCTACTACAAAGTTTGCATTATCTACAAACCAAAGATCAAATCATGAGACACGACCAACACTTGTTCATTCAGAAATGCATCATCAATCTCTAACTCATTTTTCAGCCTTCCTAATTCATCTAATCTAGACAAGTAATCATCCACCTAATTTTTAGTACCCTTATAGCCCTCTACCTCAAAGTAGAATTTTCCACAATTCTCTCTGCACTCAAACCCTAAGGCAACCATTCCTTTTGACAAGATCACCCTTTTGCAAGCCTTGATAAGTGTTTATATTTATGGTTTAATATATTATATGCATTTAAGATGGTTTAGACCTTGTTGGTTATGTTGGTGAAGTGTGAGAAGTTCACTATGTGTAAAACTGTCTAATTTTGCAATCGAAAAAGGTTTTTGCCTTGAAAACTTAAAAATGGACTTGTGGTATTGAAGGAGGTGAATCTGATGGATTAAATATCAATATTTATGATGTTTTTATGTCCCTAACTTGCTTTATCGTTGTGTATAACATTTGGAATTGTTGTTGTGAAATTTTGCATGGAATTGGTGACGTATTGAAAGAAAAATGTAGTTTGGTGATGTTTATGTGCGTTGTGAAACCATGGATGTTCGTTGGAATATTATATGATCTAAAATATTTTAATATAATGTTAGTTATGACCATGGAACATTTATTACAGAAAAAGACCCAAAAGAGACCTTTTTTGGTCGAACCGGGCATCCACCCTCCCGTCTGGAGCACCTGCGGGCGCAGGTGCAATTGCAGGTGGCACTGTACACTGACAAGAGGAACCTTTGGACATATTTAATCCACCTTCAGGTGTAGGTGTCTTCACAGGGCACCCCAGAATATCATTTTGTATGGTTTTGTCTCTCTTTGATCCCCGAAGGCCCCTATACCCTTTTTGGATGTAATTATCAACTTATGATACCTTTTGAATGACGTTAAGAGGTCATTTGGAGGCATGTTGGATTATAACAATTATGGGTTGTTGTTAAAATGTTGTTATGAAAGGTATGGAGGTTACTTGACGGAATAATTGTGATGTAATGATAATGAGAAAGCGTAAAGGGTAAACTTGGTATGAAATGCTATTGGTTTATGATGTTTTAGTGAATGTGTGTGTGTGTAATGTTATGATTTTGTTGTCATGGTAATACAGTGGATTGTATTGTAAAGGAATAAATGACGCTATATAGCAGTCACGTAACTCATTGTCATCTTATGCACTTGTAAGGTAACTAGTTGTTAACGTGAGCTCCGTTATGAACTTATGTTGTAGAGTAACACATAAGGAAGGAACTAGATTGTTGTATTCACATCTAGGATGGTATATTCATATTGGGAAGATAAGGTATGTACGGTTACTCTTTCCGTATCCTTCTGCAGCATATAGTGTTCACCTTGTCATTGTACTTGTTCATTTCCGAAGTGTTCTAAAGTATTCCTATCTCAAGTTGACATATATTGTTAGTCACACGTTTCTTATTCTTAGACCAATTGTGATTCACATATCTCTTACTCATTGACTGAAGTTTCGAAGCTCTCATAATATTATAACTACTAAAAGCAACTATCTCAAGGAAAGTGATGATGTAAAGAGAATCTATTCATTCTTGAGTAGCATATCCAATAATGTTATGTTCCAAAGTTCCAATAATGCTATGGCCACCAACGTATTAATCTCTCACAAGAAAATGTATCAATCTCTCACAAGCGAATGTATCAATCTCTCGAAAGTAAGAAATCAAGTAACGCACATTTGTTGGTTGCAAGAGTAAAGGAATAAAATAATGCATTTTTGGGTTAATGTTTGAGAATCGGGATGACTCAAAGGGGCACATAAGCCTAGATCAAGCGGACCCTAATACTATTTATTTTGACCCACCAATAAGGTGTATGACTACCTACTAATAAAGTAGATGACTCCTACTAATAAAATGGATGACTACCCACTAATAAAGTGGATGACTACCCACTAATAAGTGGATGACTACCCACCAATAAGGTGGATGATTATACTATAAACCACCGATAATATGGATGACTAATAATGATGATAAACGTAAAGGCAAGATAAGTAATGAACGTAATGTACATAGTTCCAAACTTACAGATTGATGGTTTATCCATATAGAGTATTCTCTTATAATTATTTCCATTGAAGTTCTTATGTATTGATGCAATTTCTTATAGCCTTGCATACTCAGTACATTCTTCGTACTGACCCCCTTGGGGGACTTACCTTACTAGTTGCAGGCATAGGTGCTAGTAGTCCTCCTGAGTAGGTTGCAGGTCATTTGCTGATCTTTGGTGAGCTCCAGTTGGTTCGGGGCTTTCCGAGTCACAGTTGTACATGTGTTTTGGTATTGTAAATGTTGTATAAAGGGGGGACTTGTCCCGACTTTAGGTTGGTTATGTGTATGCATCTGTTAGAGGCTTTGTAGACATATGTAGGAATATGAACATAAGGGAAGTATGTCCATTTTGACATGGTGGCCCTAACGGCCAAGTTTCTTACATGTATGTATCACATGTTTACATGACTTCCGCTATTGGCAACCTATATCTCTATGTGGTGGTGATGTTTCTTGAATGACATGCATATGAATGGACATGGATGAATATTGGTTCTCTCGGGCCTTATCGTCTTCGGGTGCTAGTCCGCCCCGTTGGAATTTGAGGCGTGACAAAAGTGATATCAGAGCAGGTCGTCCTAAGGGTGTCTACAAAGCCGTGTCTGAGTAGAGTCGTGCTTATGGATGTGTTGCGCGCCACATTTATAAGTAGGAGGCTATGGGACATTTAGGAGTTGTTTCATTTCTTCATTTCTAGATCGTGCAATAGAGCCAATGTTGTAAGTGAAAATTGTATCTGACCATGGAATTGTTTTTTTTTGTTTATAGTCAAATGCCGATCACAAGATGAGGTAGATGCAAGGGTAAGCAGGTAGATATGCCTTTCGAAGAAGGAATGAGTAAATCAACACCTGACCATACTAGTCAAGGTGGGGCTGACACTGAAATTACATCTCGGTCTTCTCCTACTTTTCCATTTTCTGAGGAGCCAAGACGTAGAGAAGTATCCGTAGAACCGCCTATGAATGCCACTGACCAGGATTTAAGAAATGCAGTGCATATGTTGACCCAGCTAGTTGCTACACAAACTCAAGGACAAATTGGTCCAATAACAGGCAATGACAGTGAGGCTAGAGTAGCTAGTCGGAGGACGCAGGATTTTCTAAAATTAGACCCTCTCATATTCACTAGGTCAGACCCAAAAGCAGATCCACAGGACTTTGTAGATCAAATTCAAAGGGCTCTAAATGTCATGCATGTGACTGGTGTAGGAACAATCGAACTTGCAGCCTATAGATTGAAAGGTGAAGCTATATTATTGTATGAAGACTAGGAAAGATTGAGGGGTATTGATGTACCTCCAGCTGGTTGGGAGGAATTTAAAATGGCATTTCTTGATCACTACCTCCCATATGAGATTCAGGAGGCACGTGCAGACCAATTTCTAAATCTCCGTCAGGGGAATATGAGTGTTAGAGAATACAGTCTACAGTTTAACTCTTTGGTTCGATATGCTCCGAATGTAGTTGCCACGATGATAGACAGAGTCCATCGATATGTGGACAGATTAGAGCCATATTTGGTAAGGGACTGTACCATTGCTGCTTTGAACAAAGATATGGACATAGCCAGAATACAGGCCTTTGCACAAAAGATGGAGGATTAGAGGCAACGAAGGAGGGTACATGAATTTGAAAGGGGGCCTTCAAAAAGGGCTAGACCTATGGGATAGTTTATGGTGTCCCAAGGAGGATCGAGGCCTTGGAGTTCTTCTCGACCGCCTAGACCATCATTTTATTCCCCTACAGTAGATATTTCATCACAATATCGAGGGTCTAGAGGCAGTTATGATGGGCAGAGCAGTGTGGTTTGAGGTTTACAGACAGTAAGATTTTCTCGTCAACTGTGCCAGCACTGCGGGAAGTATCATCCAGGTGAATGCTGGTATGGGCCGAATGTTTGCTTGTGGTGCGGTATGTCGGGACATTTGATGAGAGAGTGTCTACAAGGGGACATAGGTAGTATGGTACGACCTATGGGATCAGTCGTTGTGGCATCGTCGTCTGGTATACAACCTGCTGGTCGTGGTAGAGGTACTAGAGGAACAACTAGTTCCAGTGGAGCCCAGAATCGCACCTATGCTCTAATCGACCGACAGAATTTGGTGGTTTCTCCTGATGTGGGTACAGGTATAATATCTGTATTTTTACAGAATGTATATGCATTGATTAATTCGGGCTCTACCTTATCATATGTTACTACATTGTTTGCTGCGAAGTTTGAAAGAACACCAGAATTATTAGTTAAGCCAATTGAAGTATCTACACCAGTTGGTGAATTTATTAAAAAAATAGATCGTAATGGTATAGTAAATGTTTGTGATCATGTTACGTTGGCCTCTTGTTATGTCACGTAGATTGCCAAGCTCAGAAAGTCTATTTCCATTTTCCATAAAAGACTGTCCTTGAATGGAGGAGTAATGTTTGAGCATCGAGGGGTAAATTTATTTCCTATCTTACGGTAAGGAAATGATGTCCAAAGTTTACATATGTCACCTAGTAAGACCTAGTATGTCCCCGCGTGTGTGTGTGTGTGTGTGTGTGCGCACCAATGTTGTTTGGACAAAAGGAAAATGGCACATTAAGAATGTGTATTGGTTATCGGCAACTGAAAAAAAAATTTTAAAAAAATAAAAATGATAACGACTAAGAATAAGTATCCCCTCCCTAGAATTGATGATTTACTTCATTGATTACAGGATGCTAAATATTGTCAAAGATTGACTTGAGATTGGGATATCACCAGGTAAGGGTTGGAAAGAAAAAAAAAAATATACCCGAGGCAGCTTTCTGAATACGTTATGGTTTCTATGAATTTCTAGTTATGCCATTGGAGCTAACCAATGCACCAGCAGTTGTTAGGGATTTGATGAATAGGGTGTTCAAGCCACGTTTAAATATGTACGTGACCATGTTCGGTGATGCTAAATCAAAGTCACAAGAGGACCATGCTAATCATTTTGCAGCAAGTGTTATAGAGTTTTCTAAATGTGCATTTTGGTTATAATCCATAGCGTTCTTGGATCACATTTCCTAAGATGAAGGAATGAAGGTCGATACGCAAAACATAGAAACGGTGAAAACTTGGCTAAGGCCTATGATACTTATGGAGATTCATCGTTTTGTTGGGTTGGTTGGGTATTATAGAAGAATTACTGAGAGATTTTCTTCTATTCCTGTACCCTTAATGAAACTTACACACAAGGCAATCAAGTTCCAGTGGAATGATGCAAGTGCGAAAAGTTTCCAAGAGTTAAAAGATAAATTAACTTCCACACCAGTTTTAAGTACTTCCCGAAGTCACAGAATGTTATGCAGTATATTGTGATGCTTCTGGGGTTGGCCTCGACTGTGTATTGATGTAGCATGGTAAGGTAATAGTGTATGCCTTACGACAGTTGTGACTATATGAGAGAAATTACCCAACACATGACCCTGAACTAGCAGTTGTGATAATTGCTTTAAAGATATGGTGTTACTATTTGTAAGGGATTCATGTTGACATATATACCGACCATACGAATTTGCAATATATCTTTAAGCCAAAGGACTTAAATCTGAGGTAGCGAAGGTGGATTGAACTATTGAAAGATTATGACAGTGGTATCTTGTATCATCCGAGAAAAGCAAACGTGGTAGCTGATTCATTAAGCTGCAAAGCAGTAGGAAGTACTAATGACCAGCTCACAGAAAAGGAAAATATAGTCAAGAACTCTACATCAATTAACTAGTATGGGGTTTTGACTTCTTGGAACTCCAGCTGAAAGAATTATAGTACACAATGTGGCAGAGTCTTCACTTGCAGCTGAGAGAGAGAAAAGCAATATGCAAATCCTATTTTCTTTCAGCTGAAAAAGAATGTATAGTAAAGTTCGACCAAGGTATTTGAGCTTACGCGAGAGGTATTACTTCAATGCCGAAGTAGATTTTGTGTATTGGTGAGGCAATATAATGAAGAATATTGCCAATAAGACGATATTAGAAGAAGGGAATTAGAATGTGCCATAGGTGCTTGGGTATGTTTGAAAGTGTCACCAAGGAAAGGGTAATAAGATTTGGAAAGAACTGAAAGTTGGCCCTATATAACGTGCCATATGAGATTGCCCAAAGATTTGGGTAAGTTGCATATTAATTAGCACTACCCCAAGAACTCTCCACAGTTCATCCAGTATTTTATATTCCAATATTTCAAAAATGCATAAGAGATCCATTGCTCCCATTGAAGATGTACAAGTTACGGAGGATCTCACCAGTGAAAGATACACCTACTGCCATTTTGTATTGACAAGTGAAGGGGTTACGGAATAGAGAAGTAGTTTCATAAAAAAAAAAATGGAGGAACCGACAAGTAAAAGAAGTCACATGGGGAGCCAAAGAAATGATGAAGTCGAAGTACCCATAATTGTTTCACATGGAAGCAAAAGTTCAAAGGGAGGAATTAGAGTACTCATAAGTAAGTATCTATGAGCATTATGTGTATACTATAACATGAAGCATGATCCATCTATGTAAATTGGATAATGTTACTAACATTCGAGGACGAATGTTTTTAAGGGGGGAAGGATGTAACACCCCATACATTTCCAAACCTAGTTGATTAGCGTGACACTCATGGAATTATTTAAACATGGGAGTTTTGAGGTATTATAAATCAAATGTGATGGGCCAAATTAATCTTGAGCTATGGGGCTCAATGGAGGCCCAACAAGATACAAAAGACATGGCCCAAAGGGGTATTTGACCCATTCTTGTATGACCAAGTCAATACATAATTATTGGACCAATTTTTTGGCTAATATGACCATTAAAGGACTATAAAAGGCAACCAAAAAAAAATCAGATTTTATTCATGTTGGACACACAAGTAATTTCTACAATTTTCCACAATTCTTTCTACACTCAAACCCTAAGGCAACCATTCTTTTGGACAAGATCACCCTTTTGCAAGCTTGGTAAGTGTTTATTTTTATGGTTTAATATATTATATGCATGGAATATGGTGTATATCAGGTTGGTTATGTTGGTGAAGTGTGAGAAGTTCACTATGTGTAAAACTGTCTACTTTTGCAATCGGAAAAGGGTTTTGCCTTGAAAACTTGAAAATGGATTTGTGGTCTTGAAGGAGGTGAATTTTATGGATTAAATATAAATATTTATGATGTTTTTATGTCCCTAAATTTCTTTCTCCTTATGTATAACATTTGGAATTGTTGTTGTTGTGAAATTTTGCATGGAATAGGTGATGTATTGAAAGAAAAATGTAGTTTGGTGATGTTTATGTGCATTGTGAAACCATGGATGTTTTTTGGCATCTGAGAAGATCTAAAATATGTTAAGAGAATGTTAGTTATGATCATGGACCATTTATTACAAAAAGGACCCCAAAGAAACCCTTTTTGGCCGAACCGGGCATCCACCCTCGCGTCTGGAGCACCTGCGGGCGCAGGTGCCAATGCAGGTGGCTCTGTACACTGAAAAGAGGCACCTTTGGACATATGTAATCCACCGTCAGGTGTAGGTGTCTTCACAGGGCACCCCAGAATATCATTTTGTATGGTTTTGTCTCTCTTTGATCCCCGAAGGCCCCTATACCCTTTTTGGATGTAATTATCAACTTATGATACCTTTTGAATGACGTTAAGAGGTCGTTTGGAGGCATGTTGGATTATAACAATTATGGGTCATTGTTATGAAAGGTATGGAGGTTACTTGACGGAATAATTGTGATGTTATGATAATGAGGAAGCGTAAAGGGTAAACTTGGTGTGAAATGCTATTGGTTTATGATGTTTTGGTCAATGTGTGTGTGGGGAATGTTATGATGTTGTTGTCATGGTAATGCAGTGGATTGTATTGTAAAGGACAAAATGACGCTATATAGCATTCACGTAACTCATTGTCATCTTATGCACTTGTAAGGTAACTAGTTGTTAACGTGAGCTCCGTTATGAACTTGTGTTGTAGAGTAACACGTAAGGAAGGAACTAGATTATTGTATTCACATCTAGGACGGTATATTCATATTGGGAAGATAAGGTATGTAAGGTTACTCTTTCCATATCCTTCTGCAGCATATAGTGTTCACCTTGTCATTGTACTTGTTCATTTCCGAAGTGTTCTAAAGTATTCCTAGCTCAGGTTGACATATATTGTTATTCACACGTTTCTTATTCTTAGAACAATTGTGATTCACATATATCTTACTCATTTACTGAAGTTCCAAAGCTCTTATTATATTGTAACTACTAAAAGAAACGATCTCAAGGAAAATGAAGATGTAAGGAGAATCTATTCATTCTTGAGTAGCATATCCAATAATGTTATGTTCCAAAGTTCCAATAATGCTATGGCCGCCAACGTATTAATATCTCACAAGAAAATGTATCAATCTCTCACAAGCGAATGTATCAATCTCTCGAAAGTAAGAAATCAAGTAACGTACATTTGTTGGTTGCAAGAATAAAGGAATAAAATAATGCTTTTTTGGGTTAATGTTTGAGAACCGGGACGACTCAAAGGGGAACATAAGCCTAGCTCGAGCGGACCCTAATACTATTTATTTTAACCCACCAATAAGGTGGATGACTACCCACTAATAAAATGGATGACTACCCACTAATAAAGTTGATGACTACCCACTAATAAAGTGGATGATTACCCACTAATAAGTGGATGACTACCCACCAATAAGGTGGATGACTACCGACCAATAAGGTGGATGATTATACTATAAACCATCGATAAGATGGATGACTAATAATGATGATGAACGTAAAGGCAAGATAAGTAATGAACGTAATGTACATAGTTCCAAACTTACAGATTGCTGGTTTATCCATATAGAGTATTCTCTTATAATTATTTCCATTAAAGTTCTTATGTATTTATGCAGTTTCTTATAGCTTTGCATACTCAGTACATTCTTCGGTTAGGTATGTGTATGCATCTGTTAGAGGCTTTGTAGACATATGTGGGAATATGAATGTAAGGGATGTATGTCCATTTTGACATTGTGGCCCTAACGCCAAGTTTCTTACATGTATGTATCACATGTTTCCATGACTTCCGCTATTGGCAACCTATATCTCTATGTGGTGGTGATGTTTCTTGAATGACATGCATATGAATGGACATGGATGAAGATTGGTTCTCTCGGGCCTTATCGGCTTCGGGTGCCAGTCCGCCCCATTGGAATTCGAGGCGTGACATGGTGTTTACAACACTGTCTTTGATAATAAATAAAGACATGATAAAGATTGATAAAGCCTGGATATAACTTCAGTCCGAGAAGTAGGAGTGAGTATAATCTACTTATACTCAGAATTCATCATAGGTCGACTAAGATCAAGAAAAAAAATACACGAATTAAGAAAATTGAAGTAACCCTGCAAGTAAAAAAGTTCCCAGTAGTTTAATTTCAATAATATAACAAATATCTCAACCATAACAAAAATTGGAATGCAATGCAATTCAACGATATAGAATGATACGTAATGGACAATGCCTATCGATATACAACATTTGATCTCATTTGCTCTAGGACAAGACCCATGGGGAACTTGCGAGGTCCATATACAAATCAACTTTCATCAATATATCAATGATTCGAGCTCAAACTAGAACTAAATCAATTATGTATCAATGACCCAGACTCGAATCAGGACCAAAATCATTTATTTCTTTCAAAACAAGTCTTTCATATCATTTTTTTCAAATCAATTCAACATATTCACTATTTTCATAAACCATGAGATGTATGAATATGTATGAACACAAAAATAAAGTTAAATCAGATGCAACAGTCCATAGTCCCAAAATCATAATTACTTCATGAATACTGCTTGTGAGCCTCACTATCAAATTGGAGATCCAAGTCCCATATCTTAAAAACAATATAAGTCCCATACTGGGAAATAAATAATCAACACAATCCCCTATATGGGCATTAAAATAATTAACACAAGCCCCCATATGGTCATCATAATAATAACCCAAGTTGTTTGTACTCAGATTCACAAATGCACAAATTCACCCAACCCATAGCATGCTTTACACAATAAGCCCCCACCCAAGCAAAGTCTGAAGAAAGATACGCCATAACCTAGTTTGAAGATGAAATGCAAGTCTTGTAATAATCATAAACTAGACTTTCCTTTTCAAGAAACCATAGATTGCTCCCAATCTATTGAAGACAAGTTCTACACATATACACGAGACCAATTATACCCTTATTGCTAAGGTTCTAAACATGGTGGAAAATGTCAACCCAAAAATTAACCTTGAGAGCACAAGGATAAAATTGGAATTTTATTAGAAAATTAATTTACCCATAACTTAAGGAGTTCAAATATGAAATTTCATGAAAAACGGGATTGAAATCGAGTTTGTAATCATCAAAATAACATACTTTACTTTACTGAGAAAACCTCAAAATTTAGAGTTGAAAAACCAAGATTTGTAGATGAAATCATGTAGTAATCATCGGGAATGTTAAAAAATAGTGGTATAGATACTTACCCCACAAAGAATTACCAAAAATCACCTTTTGAATATCTCAAAATCGAGCCTTCGATCTCTAATTTTGAGGTATGGAAGAATAAAGTGAAGAAGAGGTTAGGCCACTATTTAAGTGACAATCCTGTCTCTTTAGCGGAGAAAAATCTGCATAAACGACTCCATCAAAGCGACCCAAAATTTAGCAGAAGTAGAGGACACTTACGACACATAGGCCTCCAGCTAAGTGAGTCTTGTCCTGCAGGAGTGGGATCGCAAAGCGATACAATGTCACATAAGCGGTTCCACCGATGTGGATAAGCTAACGCAAGAGTGGCCATGCTTCGGCTGGTACCACTCCACTGAAGCAACAATTTGGCCGTTGGTGCGGCAATGCTGTTGTGATCAAATTACCAATCAAATTATCACAAAAATCATTGCATCAGAACAAACAACTCAATAGCTAAAATGACAAACTCACAAAATCTGAATCTACCCTCAGAACTTGTTTGGTGACCCATTGAACCAAACTAATTATACTACTAGTCTAATTTTAATGTTCCAGACTCAATGGAACTATCAAATTCACTAACAGAGGTCATTTTCATTGAATGTTAATCAAATTCAACTACATGCCAAATTTTCCAACATCTCATCTAAATGCTCAAAATCACACCAAAAGCCCCGAGACAAGATCCAACTGCTAGTAACCAAAATATGAAATTTTGGAGCTGATGGAACTGACATAATTCTTATACGATGGCTAAAACACCAAATTTTTACTAATGTCAACCCTACTAACTTAAGAACCTTCTAAAATAAAAACTTGCATAAAATCCATCGAAATACCTCGGTAACCATGCCACCTAATTCCACAACTCACAATTACCATAAAGCAACTAGGGAGAGGGGTAAAAATAGTCAAAATACATAAAATTCCAAAAAATAATCTATAAGGGTTGTTATATCATCCACCACTCAAACAAACATTAATCCTCGAATGTAAAGGCAAGGAAGGTACCCTGAACTGTTAAAAAGTTGGGTATATCTATTCTATATGTCAGAATCTATCTCCTACATAACCTTCTCAATCGGATGATGCTTCCACTTGATCTTCATTAAATCGATGCTCTTGGATCTCAACTTCCTAGTCTAACTATCCAAAATAACTATAGGCTCCTCCGCAAAACTCAAATCTGATCCAAATCAATATAATCCCACTAGATCACATGACAACCATCTAAATGATACCACTTCAACATCGAAACACTAAAATAAGATGCACACCAAAATGGCTCAGAGGTAAGGCCAACTCACAGTCCACATCCCTAACAAGACAAAAAATATAAAAATGGCTAATGAATCTCAGAATAAGCTTACCCTTCTTCTCAAACCTCATCACACCCTTCATAGGTGATACCTTCAATAGACTTACTCACTTTTCATGAACTCCAAATCACGAACCCTACGGTCTGCATAACTCTTTTACCTACTCTGGGCTGCTAAGAGCCTATCCTGAATCAATCGCACTTGATCCATCGAATCCATCATTTAGTCCGTGCCCCAAGGTCTCTCATACTACCATATTTGAGATCTATATTTCCTCCCATACAAAGCATCAAACGGTGCCATTTGAATGCTGCAATAATAGGTGGTGTGGTAGGCAAACTCCACCAAAGGCAAAAATTGGTTCCAATTGATAAGATTCTAATTACGAGAATTAGAATCAAACACGAAAAAGAAGAATAAACATAATACAAAATTAAAATAATAAAAATATATGTGGAATTATAAAAATTCGATTAGATTTATAAGCAACAAAGGGCTCTATACCTTTAACTCTCAATTGAATCCAATCAAACAATAATTAAATCTGACTCAATCAAAGACGAGAAAACCAAATTGAAACAAAAAGAAGTTAACACGAGCAATTTAAAGAATCTACCCTAAACACTCAATCTACGATTATCAACTATAATCTACTCGAATGTTAGGCTTCTCCTAGAGAATTCTAGTACAAGCTTTCAGCTCACAATTCATCAAAAACTAAGTAATGAAATGACTAAGAGAAGTATGTATAGGCTTGCCTTTACAAATTTAGTACTTATTTAAAACATGGTCAAAATAATCCCAAATAGGCTAAGTAGGATGCCTAGCATCTCCCAAAGGAAAGGCTACCTTGACAAGGTGCCTTCCCATCGCCAAACATGATGCTCAATAGCCCAAGTGTCACTCCATATGCTGCTATCATCAAAGTGAGTCCACTCCATGTCGCCCAACAAGTTGTCTATCACCAAAGTATGGGTCGATGCATCAAACACCTTGAACCATCGCAAAACTTAGTAGTAGGAGGTTCTCCATGTTCTCATTTCTTTATTGAACCTCCCACAATTTGTAGACCTTCTTTGGGGTAGTTCAAGCCTATCCAAGGTCTCTCTATGCATGGGCATGTCTTGTGTAGCCCAGGTATATGTTTAGCACAAATTAGGCTATTCGTGCTCGTATCATCCTCCTTTTTTTGAAAAAGATTCGTCCTCAAATTCAAACCTTGCAAGAATGTGAGAAGGACAAAAAACCACTATTTCCTCATAGAAATGGAGTTAGTACAAGGGTTAGCATCAATACCAACTTTCCAAGGTGGCACTCATTTGAATGACAACCAACGATCGTTTGTGTTGAATAAGATCAAATCATCATATAATGTATAAAGGATTTGTCCATCAATATGATCTTGAGATAAGGAAACTACAAAGGTTTTATTGGCATCAAAACCTCCATTAGGTAATGTTACCTCAAGACATAACTATTTTTTCAGCTCATAATAAGACCACACCAAGAGTAGTGCAATCACCCACAAGGGTTCATTCAGGTCAAAGAGGTAAAAGACCTATATATCTCTACCTTTATAGATAACAAATCCTATACCAGGGTATCATTGTAAGCAAAGAGGTTGTAGAAGAAGGTGCTAAGATCATGAATCTCTTTTAAGGTACTCTAAGAGATAAGAGAACCAATAGAAAAGATAAATTCTAAATACAAAGTCACCTTCTCTCTCAAGCAACTTCCCAATAAAAAAACAAAAAAACAAAGCCATGCTACTAGAATGGTTGAGGGAAATACTAGGAGCCAAATCATTCTAAACCAAATAGTTCTCCCAATAAGTTGGGGTCCCTCCTCGCATAGTATCAAGCATGATTCTAAGAGTTACATTTGAAAATTCAACAACCCTATGAAGGTGCTAAGAAACCTTAAATATCCATGGAATCTACATAGAACAAACAAACAACTTAGCATCCACTGGTTGTGGTTCACACAACTTAAGCACAAGTGTGTCAAACAAGTATGCAAGTATATAGACAACTCTCAAAATAGGCAATGACATATTTGTCTTAGAGTGCACAAGCATGAGACCACATTTGAGTAAAGGGTCATCATATTCAAATAAGTAATAAAGAAATAGAGCTATGCTACTAGAGATATGGAAGGAACAATCCCAAGAAATTGGGTACTCCCTATTCACGAAAACTAGCATACTCATAAGAGTCCATCCTAACACTACAACTTGTCCAACCATTTAAGTGTGAAAAATAGTGGGAATCAAGAATTGGGCATCAAGTATGCACCAAGGACTCTCTCTTAAACAACAAATATAGATGGTATCCGAAAATAGAGCCCACATAAGTTAAGCACAAATGAGATAACCCATGAAAGAATCTTGGAGACTTCAATATTCTCATGGTATGGTAGGAGTTCATTTATTTCTAAGAACCTACTTACCATAGTGAAAATATCATCATGTCTCTAAGGATCACTAGGAATAGAAGGGGGTAGGTACATACCATGGGAACAAGGCTTTGAATTTGTTCTCTTGTCCTCCAGATGTACTACACAAGGATATTTACTTCCATGTATTATATTAGACCAATATTCTTGGTCCTCTCTCTTTATTGTAAGATCTTTCTTGGTAGGTAAATCCTCTTTTCAATCTATGGGGTTAGATGTTTCACCCTTTTTTGTCACGTATCCTTCAACCCATGGGAGTTTGTTCATGCTTCTCCATTGAGTCAACCTTCATTAATTTTGGAGTCCTTAGAAAATAACTCCTTTAGGCCTTCAAGCCTATGCTTGTGAGGAACTCTCTTGGGATCCTCCTTTGGAAGCAATTATTCATGAACTTGCAAAAGAGAACATATGGTACTAGCAAAATGCTATCACCATAGTTAGTAGGCAACAATGGTTTGGTGTTGACAAGTCCCACAATTAAGTGTTCCTTGTCCACCTCTTTCAAGTCACTCCTTAGCTCATCAACTTCACACAACTCCCCTTCTTGAGCCAAGTTCTTCTCCTCTTTCTCAAGTTCTTATCTCTTAAGTACTTCTTGGAGATCTCTTATGATGTTGTATCCCTCACTCACTTGATAAGGTGTTAAGGGCACAATAGTTTCCTTTCATCCTCGAGATACAATTGAGTATTTATTGGACTCCTCTCGATATTGGACATATCTATCGACTAGCCAAGGGCAACTATGTAATATATGATAAGAATGTATAGGAACAACAACACATAGCACCTCATCGTGATACTTGCCAATGCTAAAATTTATTACCACATGCTTGGTTACCCCACTTCACCATTCTCCATGAGCCACTAGAGTTTATGAGGATTTGGGTGTCTTTGGGTAGGAATCTTCATTTTATCAACCATGGTGCAACCACCACATTAGTACCACTCCCACCATCAATGACTAAGGAATATACTCTATCCATCATCTTGAACCTTGCATGGAATAGGTTTACACTTTGATCAAGTTCCTCTTTAGAAAGATCCCCTATGATTTGCTTTAAAGGACAAGAAGAGTCTAACTCCTCCTCCAATTTCTCATCATTTATATTCGAAGTTGGTTCCTCATGCCTAACCTTAGGCTTATCATAACCACTCCCAACTTCACACTTTATATCATGTTTAGTACAAGGTCCATCAATTAAGATAATATTTGACCTCCTTTGTGTATATTTATTCACATCATGTCCTTCACTTGACACTCATAACATTGAATAATAGAAGGATAAGAAGATTGAGGTTTATTATGATCTCATCTATAAGCTTTGTCTTTCCCAGCCGTGTAGTTAGCTCTAGTAGCTTGACTATGTTATTGGAGTTTTGGAAGACTCTCCATGATGTCACCCATCTCCCGATCACCATATCTATCACTTTAATCTCCATAACTTCCTGTCTCATCCATACACCTATCTTTACTATCCCATTTTCCTTGACACCCCATGCCTTGGTCTATATCAAAGCCACTGAGTCCTTCCCACCATCTATTGGGGTTAACCATTTCACATAACTCATCATAAAGAGGGTTTTGATAACAGATATCTTGGTAGAGTATTTATGGGTAGTGTAATTGGGTTTAAGCATAGGGTATATGAAAATATGCATGTGATACATTTTGTAGAGGTGATTGGTTCCTGACTTGGTTTTCCACGAAAGAAGGACTCTTTTATGGTGGATGATATGGTTATGTATTTAGATTTTGGGTGACTTGGCTAACATAGCTCAAAGTTTTTTTGGAATGTAGCTTGAGGGTAGGATTGGTTCCAATGTGGTTGGGGATAGTATAGTATTCTTGACCTAAGGTCCTTCTTGTTCCCTCGCTTTGACTTATCGTATGGAAACTCCTTTCACTCATTCCATCCATCCTTCTCACCCTTTCCTCTATACCTCCAAACCTTCCATTTGTTTCAACTACCCTTTAATATTCATTGGTCACTCTCGTTGACACATTAGCATGTGACCCCATATTGTTCACCGAGCTTTTTCCTCTATGGTTATAAGGAAAGTGATTAGACATTGTACCTACAAAACTCAGCACACGAGGTTAGTAATAAAAGCCTTACGTCACTCATATGTAACCCTCAACTCACCTCTATGGCTTCTTCTCAATATTGATCATGAACTAGCTTCACTCAATCAATTCAAGGCCACCTATATTTTTGGAAGAATGGATTCTTGTTGACCAAAAGAAAGGATGACTCAAAGTCTAACGGTAGAAGCCAAGAATGTTCAACGAGTATGTAAAGCAAGAAAAGCACAAAAAAAGTAGTACAAAAGAAATACAAACTCAAGAGACAATATACAACCAAGTAGAACAAGTACTAGTTGTAAATTAGCTTTAAGAATCAAGAGAACAAAATTGCAATCAAAAAAATGAAACTAGAAGTTAAATACCTGAGATTGGGTTTCTAAAAGGCTTGGGATCTCCAAAATTCAACTTTTTTTTGCCTAACTAGCTTTTCCCATCACCAAACTAAGGTTATATCTCCAAACTCCATCGCCAAACTTCACAGAAAGTTGGCCTAGGCAGTTTTATATTGCCCTAGACTTTGGTATATCACCCTTTTGTTAGGTTAAGCCCTACTAGCTTGCCACAATGCACCTTATGTCGCCAAAATGCAAGTCTAGCTTGCCAAAAGGGACACAAAAGGCACCCAAAGACAAAAATTGTTACTTTGTGGTTTCCTGTACTTTCTTTTGACCTAGTACTTGCCCTTTTTGGTAAATTCTTTTTGTACTAACAAATTCTCCCTCTTTTTCATTAACCTTTTTAGATCTTACCCTTTTTCAAAGATTCGTATTCAGCAAGAGATGAATTTCATGAAGAACACCAGGAACATAGATGAACTTCAAAAATTTATAACTTCTTCGTTTTAGCTCCAAATTGTCAAAATCTGAGATTCAAGCTTCCCTTGTTATGGAGAACAAACTACAATGCTCTTCAAGATCCAATTTTGATCAAAAATTTCAGATTTTAAAACCCATTTCAAAATATGATGAACAACATCAACAAGGTGAAACTTCAAAAATTGAACCTAGTGAATTTCAACTCCGTTTCCTCTCAATTTTCAGATCCAAGCTCCAATTGATATGGAGAACAATTCCCAATACAATTGAACCTCCAATTTAGCCTAAATTGCATAACCCACTTCTTCTTCCTCAAGCTTTTTAAACTTCAACAATGGTGTAAACTTCAATTCACCTCTAAACAAGTTGAAGCTTCATATCTAGACTCAATAACACTAGAGGAACACAATTCTATTGTCGGAAACTCAAACAAAACTCAAATCAAACACAATTTTTTGAAAATTTTCCAAAAATGTTTTTATCCCAATTTGTTTTTTGAATTTTTCAAATATATGAACCTAGGATTGAAATTCATAGGAACGAATCTCTAACCTGTCTCTCTTACCAAATGATAAGATTTTACTTATGAGAATTAGAATCAAACATGGAAAAGAAGAACAAACACAATAAAAAATCAAAATAATGAAAAGGTATGTGGAATTATCGGAATTTGATTGGATTTATGAGCAACAAAGGACTCTATACATTCACCTCTCAATTGAATCCAATCAAACAACAATTAAATCTGACTCTATCAAAGACGAGAAAACCAAATTGAATCCATATAAAGGGAAACTCGATGATTGATTAAGCGAAAAGAAGTTAACTCGAGAAATTTAGAGAATCCACCCTAAACACTCAATCTACGATTATCAACTATCTAACGTTAACCTTCTCTTAGAGAATTCTACTCCGAGCTTTCAAGCTCACAATTCATCAAAAACTAAGTAATGAAATGACTAAGGCAAGTATTTATAGGCTTGCCTTTACAAATTTAGCGCTTATTTAAACCATAGTCAAAATAAGTCTAAATAGCTAATTAGGACGCCTAGCATCGCCCAAAGGCAAGGATGCCTTTCCAAGCTGCCTTCCCATCGTAAAACATGGTGCTATATTGCCCAAGTGCCACTTCAAATGCTGCCATCACCAAAGTGAGGCCACTTCATGTCTCCCAACAAGTTGTCCATTGCCAAAGTGAGTGGCAATGCACCAAACACCTTGAACCATCGTCAAACTTGGCAGTAGAAGGTTCTCCATTTTCTCTTCTCTTTGTTGGACCTCCCATACTTTGTAGACCTTTGTTGGGGTAGTTCAAGCCCTTTCAAGGTCTCTGTATACATGAGCATGTCTTGTGTAGCCCGAGTATAGGTGTAGCACAAATTAGGCCATCCGTTATTATATCACCAATGACCATAAAAGTTCATCAAGCAAGATAGAAGCATATCCTCTAACACCTGAATAGTATGCTCTGATCGACCATCGATCTGATGGTGAAATATAATACTCATCTCCAATTGAGTACCCAACTCCCGCTTTATAAAACTTCAAAAGTGCAAAGTAAACTGAGTAACCCTATCTGAAATTATAGAAATATGCACACTATGCAATCGAACTATCTCTTAAATATTGATCTTGGCTAGCTTCTCCGCATTGTAGTTTATCTTTATCGGTATGAAGTGAGTTGATTTGGTCAATCTATCCACAATCACCCTAACTGAGTCAAACTTCTCTAATGTTTTTGGTAACTCAACCACTAAATACATACTGATATGATCCCATTTACACTCGAATATAGGCATTCTCTGAGTCAAACCACCTGATCTATGTGTTAATGCTTCACCTGTTGACAATTTAAACACTTGGACATGAACTACATGATATTCCTCTTCACCCATACCACCAATAATGCTGCTTCAGGTTATGGTACATCTTGGCTTCTCTTAGATGAATAGAATACCTCAAACTGTGAGCCTCCTCTATGATAAGTCTTGTCAAATTACCCACTCTAGGAACACAAACCTGACCCTTGATCTTCAAAATACCCTCTAGATGAAGAATTACTTTCTTAGCCTCACCACTTAACAGCTTATCGCGAATCACCCTATATTTCTTATCATCAAACTGCTATGCTCGAATATTCTCCAACAATACAGATCTATCCTCTACACAAGCAAGAACATACATGGGTTCAAAAATAATAAGTCATAAAAGCTAATTGGCTAAAGAATGGATGTCCAAATTCATAGGTCGCTCCTCAGACGCAAGGAAAGCCAAACTCCCCATACTCAAAGTTTTCCAGCACAAGGCATCAACTACCACATTCCCTTTGCTCGGATGATAAGACAACAAAATGTCAAAGTCCTTAAGCAAATTCATCCACACACGCTATCTCTGATTAAGATCCCTCTAGTTGAAGATGTACTGAAGGCTATGATTATCAATGAAAATTTCATAATGGAATCCATACAAATAATGATGCCACAACTTCAAAACAAACACGACCATTGCCAACTCCAAGTCATGCGTAGGGTAGTTCTTCTTATGGGTTTTCAATTATCTTAAGGCATAAGCTATCACCTTTCTGTTTCTAATCAACACAACACCTGGGACAATCCCTGAAGCATGACAATACACAATAAAACCTTCACCCTCTATAGATAAAGTCAAGATAGGTGTGAAAGTTAATAATGCCTTGAGCTTTTGAAATCTCTACTCACACTCATCAAACCTCTGAAAAGTAATATTTTTCCAGTCAGTCTAGTCAAAAAAGTTGGGATAGTAAAGAAGCCTTGCATAAAATATCTACAGTAGCTAGCCAACCCAACAAAACTCTAAATCTTGATAGGAGAAGTAGGCCTAGACCAATTACAAACTACCTCAATCTTGGTCGGATCGACTATGATACCATCCTTGGTCACCACATGCCCTAATAAGGACACAAAACTCAACAAAAAATCACACTTTGAGAACTTGACATACAACTTTTCATCCCTTCATCTCTTAAGCACAATCCTCAAATAGTTTACATGATCCACCCCATCCTTGGAATACACCAAGATATCATCAATGGACATAATTACAAAGGAATTTAGATAAGGATGAAACACATAATTAATCAACACTATGAACTCTACTGAGGTATTTGTCAGCCTAAAGGACATCACTAATAACTCATAGTGCCCATATTGAGTCATAAAAGCAGTCTTTGGAACATTCAAATCTCTTATCTTCAATTGATGATAACCTAATATCAAATCAATCTTAGAAAACAGAAAAGCCCCTTGGAGCTGATCAAATAAGTCATCAATACATGGTAGAGGATACTTATTCTTGACGGTCACCTTATTTAATTACCGATAGTTGATATATATGCTCATGGATCCATCTTCTTCTTAACGAACAACACAAGTGCACCACAATGAGACACACTAGGCCAAATGAAACCCTTACTCAACAAATCCTAAAGTTGATCCTTCGATTCCTTTAATTTAAACAAATCCATCCTATAAAGAGAAATAGACATGGGCTTAGTGTCCGACTCTAACTCAATAGAAAAATTAATATCTCAGACTGGTGGAACATCTGATAAGTAAGAAGGAAACATATTTATAAACTCTCTAACCACCTATATTGACTCCAAAAGAGGCATGTCAGCACTAGTGTCACACACATACACCAAGTAAGAAAGACACCACTTCTCTATTATCTGTTGAACCTGAAGAAATGATATCACCCCTTTAGGACATATACTTTGAGTGCCCTTCTATCTAACCTTGGCATACCCAGTATAACTAAGGCAACTATCTTGGCATTACAATCTAAGACTACATAATACAAAGAGAGAAAATTCATACCCAGAATCACATCAAAGTCTACCATATCAAGAATAGTCATGTCTACCCAGGTATTATACCCTAAAAGATTCACAACACAAGATTGATACACGTAATCTACCATTAAGGAATCACCTATTGGGTAGTAAACACATATAGACATGATAAGGGACTCACACATCACATTAATGTTTGAAGAAAAATATGTACACATATAGGATAAAATAGATATAGGGTCAATTACTACTGAATAAGGCCAATGGAAAACTGGGATGATACTTGGCATAACTATATGAGAGGCCTCTACCTTGGGTCAACCTAGGAATGAATAGCACTAACCATGTCCACCTCCTGAACTAAGTAACTCCACAACCACCACCACGAGCCCCATGTGCTCCATCTGTAGCACCTTGTGAACCATCTCTACAACTTTGTGTATCTCTTCTATCTAGTGGTTTTGGTGCCCTATAAGTATGTATCGAGAACTATATTGTGGTCGTCCCTTTCCACATCTATGTATCGAGAACTATATTGTGGTTGTCCCTTTCCACATCTAGGGTACTATCGAGCATAGTGCCTAAACTCTCTATGATCAAAATATCCACTGACTATAGTAGATTAAATGGACGGTCCAAATGAACTAGAATAAACACTACAGTCCTTGAAACCTAGGATGGGACATTCTGACCATCTAATCCAAACTCTAATCACTCAAAAATCTAGAACTCAAATAAACATTGTCAGAACCCTTCAATGTTGTATGAACAGGCCTATGATGCTAAAAATGAGAACCTCTACTAAAGAAATCCCTAACTTGGGATGATAAACCACTAAAGCTTCCCTAACTGTGAAACCTCTTACCACTACCCACTGGGCATCATGTTGCATACCCTCTATCCTTCTGGCATGCTCAATAATCTGCTATAAGGTACCCCATGTAGTCACCAACTATGTCGTAGCCAACTAAAGAGTTGTAGTCAACCCTTTCACAAACATTCTAATATGCTCTCTCTTTCTCTGTCAAAATACTCAGCAGGGCATACCTATATATGGAATGGAAATATGTCTTACAATTTGTAATAGTCACCGAATCTTGCTCTAAAGCATCTAACTCATCTTTTAACCTCTGCCTAAAGCTCTGAGGTATGTACTTCTCAAGAAATGCTTCAAAAAATAATGTCCAAGTCATGAGAGGTGATCTTGCTGGCCTACAATTAAGATAAGACCTCCACCACTACTTTACCGCCCAACAACCTAAAAGGTAGTATAATTTAAGCCATGAGACTACACCAAGCCGAGGTTATGCAATCTCTCATGATAGATAACCAAAAACTCATATGTATCCTCCTTAGGTGCGCCATTGAACTTGGAAGGACCCAACCTCACAAACCGATCAGATATCTTCTGCTTATGCACTGTCATCAATAGTTTAGACATTACTGGTGAAGCAATAAGTCTGACTAATAAAACATCAATGCGTAGGTCCATATCAGTAGCTAGATGTGCCCCTGGAGTCTAGAAACCCTAAACTAGTACTTGTCCTGGTGGCTGATCATCCTTTTTGGTTTGACATGTATTTGAATTGACAAGTAATGCTCCAATTTGAGCCGCTCACTCCAAGTGATTCAAAAGTTAAATCAACACATCTTGTAACACTAGTGTGGCTATAAAATCTAGTGGAGACTGAGCTTAATAAGGTAGCTTATCTGTCAAAGGGTATGGATATGTCTGAACAAGAAAATAAAGTGAATTCAGATGCAACAATTAAGGTTCTAAATTAGATCCAAAAAGTCAACCCAAAAGTTAACCTTGAGAACCTAAGGATAAAATTAGGCACACAATAAACATGCTCATCCATTAGCTATTCAAAAGAGGTTAAACCACACATGCATCTAATCACTTAATGATCTCCTTCTTCACCATCTCTTACATTGGTGGATTTAATCTTTGCTAGTGCTCCATACTCAGAACACTGTTAGGCTTCAACTGAATTTTATGCATGCAAATATCTAGAGGGATCCCTATGATATCAGTAATGGTCTACCCAATTTCCCTCTTGAATCTCTTTAATACAGAAACTAGAGAATCTACTTGCCATGTAAGAATATTCACATCAATTATAACTGGAAAAGCCTTAATCTCCAACACTGGTGGCTCTTGATGTTCCAGTAATTGATGTCATATTTGATGCTTTTATCCAAGAATAAAAGTAAGTTCGTAAGCAACAGTTGTTAGATTTAATAGTTTTATATTTAACTGCAAACAATTGAACCAAGACTAAAAAATAGAGGAAACTATGCTAAAGAGGCCAACTTCATGGTTAACTTGACGAATTGTCACTTGAACTGCCATTGTAATCCAGAAACAATGCCTGAAGATAGATCACTTGAATCGCCAAATTAATCATCAGACTTGTGATGGATTATCACATCAAGCTGTTAGGCTTAAACAAAATTTGCAATATGTTATGTCTTATGATGGATCAATGTGATAGGTTGCCAGAAGTCTGACAAACCATCAGACCAAGTAGTCAGAGCCAAGTCGTTAGAGCCAAGGCGGTAAGTTTTGATTTAAATTTGGATTCAAATTTCCCTGAAGCCCATAAATACCTAGTTTAGGGTTTAGAATAGACATCTCTCAGATTGTGTTGAAGTTTATGTTATTTTTCTTCTGGGTATTGAAAGTTTGGGTTTTAAAGCTTTCATTTTGGTCTTTGTCAAAAATTAAAGTCTTGGATTTCATCTTTGTATGAATTTCTCTTTTAATTATAAAATATATTAATTTCTTCATCTCAAGAACTATGTGTGGTTGAAAACCACACCACTAGGGTTGTGGGATCTATGGCAGAATAACAATTTCTATGGTTGATTTCAGTTTGGATTTGAATAATACGTGTAAATGTATTGTTGATCTTTTCATCTTAATAGATTTCTAATGGTTGCAAGCATTAGAACAAGATATAGTTTTAACTTTCTGGAAATAAGAGGTTAAAACTACGAAAAAGGTTTAACAATGAGTATTTAGAGTTTCTAACCTCCTTCTAATGGTAATGATGTAACAAGTTTAACCAACTTGAGGCTAAAATTGAGTTTCATACTATCATCTCCTTAAGTTTGAAAGAATTAAGGTGATATTCATCTAGTTAGGTTGAGAAACTCTTAGATGCATATTAGAAATCAAGTGCTTTACATGACTTGTATTAAAAGAATCCATTATCATTATTAACCTGAAAGTGTTATAAAGCCATGATGAACATAAGCCTAGTTTGCTTTCTCTACTGATTCATATTTCCCAAAATTTGATGATTGTTACTTAAAACAATTTGAATATTGATTCCAAAACATTTTCTATAGACCCCTATTCTTACAAAAATCATAGGATAAAAGTCATCTTATTCACAAACGAATTAGTGTTAACTATATTCCCTATGGGATTTGACCCCAACTTTTGTTTGGTTCTATATTTTACATCGAAAGATTATACTTCTTTAGGGAGTTGTAATTTAGGAGTATCAAATTTTGGCACCGTTGCCTGGGAATACGATTGTCTATTAAGTCTGTTGTGTTTATTTGACTCTTAGTCATATTTCTTAATTTTACTTTGTTTGTTGCTTCGGTAATTGCAGGGTACAATCATGGGCATACCAAGTACCTAAAACTTGGGAGATTCATTATTACCTTATAACCCCTAAATTGCAAGGACTTTGTGGATGAATATGAATGCACAAGAATGTGAAGCAGCAAGGCTTCAACAACTTGCTGCTGATCAACTTCATTAACAAAACCTAAATGCACCCAACAATGAAGACGATTAAGCTTTGGGTGATGATGTTCATGTGCAACATGCTGACAATGTTTCCCCAACTAACCAGCGACAATGACATGGGAGAAAGGACGACAACACTAGGCCATACCCTTTGAGATTGATGATGAAGATAAGGCTGACTTAGATGGGGTTAGTACTACTGGGGCCATTGTTCTATTACTAACTGGGATTAGTTGAAAGGAGCTTTCCTAGAAAGGTTCTTTCCACTCTCCAGGATGTTGCAGTTAAGGGATGACATCAGTAATTTAAGCTAGCAGCCTGACAAAGTACTACATGAAACATTGTGAGATTTAAGAAGAAGTTGACCCAATCACAAGCTATCGGATGAGCACTTAATGGAGACTTTCTACAAGCCTCTAAATTCGGTAACTAAATCAACTGCTGATAACGTTGAAATAAAAATTTTCATGTCACTCACTTCTACAGATGTGACTGTTATCCTGGATAGGCTTACAAAAATGAATAGATCTTGGCATACCAAGGATTCTGAGGTTGCAAGTAGTACCTATACTATGGGCATATATGCTGAATAATGATGAAGGAAGAAAGAGTGTGATCAGGACACGGCTCAAATAAAGATGCATATGGACTTACTTATAAAGCACTTATTAGTAGGTGGTATTGAAAAGGTGAAAGATATTGGTTATCAAGTCAAGGCGACTGAATCTGACTCTGAAGAGAAGGTAAATTGTTTGAATAACCAGATAGGGGGTTTCCAGTCTAATGGCCAAGAAAACTAAGGTCGGAACTATCAGAGGAATAACTACTATGAAAAGGCTGGTTATAATGACCGTGATCAAGGCAATTGGAAGAACAAAGATAGCTACATGAATGATCAAAGTAGACTCTATGTGCCTCCAGAAATTATGACAAGGGTAGAAATGATTCTGAGAAGTCTCATATGGAGGATATGATGGAAAAGGTGTTAAAAAGTATGGAATCCACAAACTCAAGGGTAAAAGAAATAAAGAATGAACTATTTTTGATATGTCAACTTGTGGATTCACATTCTTCCTCCATGAAATAGTTAGAGTACCAAATGGGGCAGTTGTCTGCGATATTCAATCAGTGGAAGAGTTGAACTCTACCTAGTGGCACTATTCAAAATTCTAGAAATGATGGAAATTGCATGGCGATTACTATAAGAAGTGGTAAGATTCTACCTGAACCATATCTTATTGTGCACACACATGTGGAGGATGTTACCTCAGAATATGAAATGGTGGTTGGTGATATTTGTGATAATGAGAATACGACTGAGTTTGCAAAGTTGGAAAAGATTGATGATCAAAGGATAGATGCTAAAAAGTCTACCATTGTGAAAGATGATGTTCCGGTGTGTAAGGGGAAGGGTAAAGAGGTTGAAAAACCTCTAACTCAAATTCCTACCCTCCTTTTCTACACCAAGTGAAGAACAAAGTAGAGGATGGGAAATTTCATAAGTTTATCTCCATGTTAAAATAGTTAGCAGTGAATATTCCATTGGTGGAAGCCCTTGAGCAAATATCGGGTTATGCTAAGTTCATGAAGGACTTAGTCACCAAAAAAAGGTTGGTAAGTTTTGAGCCGGGGGATAATCTTTATCATTGTAGTGCGATTGCTTCACAATTGCTGGTTCAAAAGAAGAAAGATTCGGGTACTTTTATTAGTCCTTGCATAAGTAATGCATTTCAATTTTTAAGGAAATTATGCTTCCTTGGTGCTAACATCAATTTAATGTTGCTAGCTATTATCGATAGTTGGTCTTGGGAGCCTTCAAATTGATGACTATGTGGCTATTGTTGGTTGACCATTAGGTCAAAAGGCCAGTGGGGATATTATATGATGTGCTAGTGAAGGTTGGGAACTTTATATTTCTGACCAACTTTGTAATCCTTGATTACAAAGTGGACTTACCCATAATTTTGGGTAGACCACTCTTAGCCACCGAAAGAGTGTTGGTTGACATAGAGAGCAATGAGTTGAAGTTTATGTTGAACAATAAAGAGGTAAAGTTTAATGTTTGTCAATCGATGAAGCAACCGAGAGACATGAGTGTTATATCAATTATTGATATTATTGACGAAGCTGATATTGAGGTACCCATTATGGAAAGGCTTATTGTTGAAACCTTAGCTGCTGTGATGATGAACTTTGATGGTAAAAACATCAAAGATTATGAGGAGACTATTAATGGTTTGGTTTGAATCGATTTTATTCTTATGTCCTAAAGAAGTTGGACCTAAGATTTGAAAAATAAGCCAACTCCTCCAGCAAAACCTTCAATTGAGGAGAAACCAGTATTGGAACTTAAAGATTTGTCTGGCCACCTTCGATATGCTTTCTTGGGTGATTATGATACATTGACCTTGATCATAGTAGCTGATTTGGTAGAGTGGAAGGTGGAAGAACTTGTTTCTGTATTACAGAGGTACAAAAAGGCTATTGGATGGACTATTGTGGATATTACCAAAATTTCACTAGGTATTTTCACCCACAAGATTCATTTAGAAGAAGAGTGTACTCTTAGCATTCAGCACCAGTGAAGACTTAAACCACCAATGCAAGAGGTGGTGAAGAAATAAATAATCAAGTGGCTTGGTACAGGTGTCGTATACCCAATATCGGATAACAAGTGGGTAAGTCCTGTGTAGTGTGTCCCAAAAAAACAAGTATGGCGGTGGTATCTAATGAGAAAAATGAGTTGATTCCACTAAGGCCAGTCACTGGTTGTCATGTTTGCATGGATTACATGATGCTAAATTCATGGACTTTTAGGGATCATTTCCCAATGCCATTCATGGATCAAATGGTTGATAAACTGGCAGGGAGAGGTTGGTATTGCTTCTTGGATGGTTATTAGGGTTATAACCAAATCTTTATTGCACTTGAAGATCAGGAAAAGACTACTTTTACATGCCCTTATGGGACCTGGACCTTCGCCTTCAAGCGTATGCCCTTTGGGTTATGCAATGCTCCTGCTACATTCCAAAGATGTATGATGTCTATTTTCTCAGGCATGGTGGAAGATACTTTGGAGGTATTTATGGATGAATTTCCAGTTTCTTGTGATGCTTTTGAAGACTTCTTAGCCAATCTTACCAGTGCCTTGCAAGGATGTGAAGATTCTAATATTCTACGTAACTAGGAAAATGCCACTTCATAGTGAAAGAGGGTATTGTTTTGGGGCACAAGATTTTGGCAAAAGTTATTGAAGTGGATAGAGCTAAGATAGAGGTGATTGAAAAACTACCTCCACCAATCTTAGTGAAGGGAGTTAGAAGCTTTCTTGGCCATACAGTGTTCTACATGAGGTTTATTAAGGACTTCTCCAAAATTGCTAATCAGTTAGACGAATGGTCAGAGAATGAAGTAAAGTTTGTGTTTGATAGTGATTATTGGAAAATATTTGAGTGCCTTAAAGAAAAGTTGGTGGTTGTACCTATTATTGCTGCTCCGGATTGGTCCAAAATGTTTGAAATAACCTATGATGCAAGTGTGGTCAAACTTGGTGCTGTTCTTGGATAGAAATGGGAGAAGATCTTTCATCCTATATATTATGCTATCAAGGCAGTTAATAGGGCACAAAAAAATTATACCATGATGGAACAGGAGTTACTTGCAGTTATTTATGCCTTTGAGAAATTTAGGGCATACTTACTTGGCACAGAGTTATTGTGTACACTAATCATGCAGCCTTGAGATACCTCATGGCAAAGAAAAATGCTAAACCTTGGTTGATTAGATGGGTATTGCTGCTTCAGGAGTTTGACTTTGAGGTCAAAGATCACAAAGGTTGTGAAAATCAAGTTGTAAACCGTCTTTCTAAACTTGAGGGTGAAGGAAGGGTGCATGATGTGTTAGAGGTTGTAAACCGTCTTTCTAAACTTGAGGGTGAAGGAAGGGTGCATGATGTGTTAGAGATTTATGAATATTTCCTGGATGAGTTGGAATAAAATGCATCTTTTGATCTTGTGCCTTGGTACACTGATTTTGCTAATTATCTTGTCAGTGATATGATGTCGGAATAGATGAATTTTAATTAGAGAAAGAAATTTATCCATGATATGAGCAAATACTTTTGGGCTGAACTATATCTAATCCGTATATGTGCTAAAAATATAATTAGGATATGTGTACCCAAAGTGAAGATGCTGAACATTTTACAAGCTTGTCATTCTTCCCCAGTAGGGGGATATCATGTTGTGATCATACATCCATAAAGATATTGCAATATAGGTACTATTAGCCCACCATCCACAAAGATGCCCAAGACTTGATTAAGGCATATGATCAATGCCAATGATAAGGATCTATCGCTCAAAAGTAGGAATTTCCTATGTCCATAATTCTGGAAGTTGAATTATTCTATGTGTAGGGTATCGACTACATGGAGCCATTTGTGAGTTATTATTGCTAAAAGTACATGCTGATAGCGGTAGATTATGTATTAAAATAGGTGGAAGTTGTATCTTTGGCGGACAATAATGGTTAGAGTGTGGCTGCATTCTTTAAAAAGAACATTTTCTCTAGGTTTGGGACTCCACGAGCAATCATAAGTGATGGGGGGTCAAGTTCTTACAACAAGGTGTTCTATACACTTCTATCAAAGTACTGAGTGAAGCAGCACAAGACAGCTACCCCCTATCATCCATAAACTAGTAGGAAAGTGGATGTATCAAATTGAGAAATCAAGATGATTTTAGCTAAGACAATGAATACTAACAAAAATAATTGGGCTCAAAAAATTGACAATGCATTGTGGGCTTATCGAATGGTTTTTAAAACACCAATTGGTATGTCTCCTTACCAACTTATCTTTGGTAAAGACCACCACTTGCCAGTGGAGCTTGACCATAAAGCCCTATAGGCGCTCAAGAAGCTTAACCTGAGTTGTAGTGATGCTGCAGATTTAAGGTTAGAACAACTTAATAAAATGGATGAATTTCGGCTATGAGCTTATGATAGGGATGCCCTCTAAAGGAGAAAATGAATTTGTATCATGGTAGAAGAATTGAGAAAAGAGAATTAAATGTCAGAGACTTGGTGGTACTATTTAATTCAAAGCTATGGTTGTTTCTCGTTAAGCTAAAATCTAAATGGTCTAGGCCATTCAAGGTTACTCAAGTATTTCTATCTGGAGCCATTGAATTGGAAACAAGGATGGAAAGCTTTTCTAAGGAAATGACCAAAGGGTAAAACAATACTCTGGAGTTCCATAAGAGGTAAAGGTGTTAGTATTGGTGTATCTTGATAAAGTCTGAGTAATCAAGATACCCGAGTCATACCACGACATTAAATCAGGTGCTAATAGGAGGCAACCCATATTTTGTTGTTGTACAATAATCCTTAGAGTAGTTTGTATTCTTGAACATGGGTAATGTGGGTGTTAAAGTGTGTAGGAAAAATAAGATACATATGAAGGCATAGAGGATCACATCCAGGTTAAGGCTAATGGTTCGCATGACAAATCCTCATAGCTGTGGCGAACCATTACCTTGAGTTATCAAAGTGAGACAAGAAATATGATAAACTAGCTAAGGGTTGATAGCTTGCATGACGAACCATCAAAAGGCTATCGAGCCTTCACCCTGAATAATCAACCATGACATTCAAAGAGGACATTCTGCCCAGGTTTGACATTTCATGTGATGAATTATCACGCACTTGGCAATCCGTCACAATTTTTGTGAGACAGGTACAAATGGCCCCAGAACATTAAGTAACATATGATGGAGCATGAAAAATACAAGACAGGTCTTCCTAGACCCTGAGACAAAGATATGAACCTGAAAATATAGTCGAGGAGACTGAAACACTAGTCTACAACACCAGGAAAAGTACAAGGAAACAAGAACATACGTCCCAATCTAATGTAGAGGATGAGTCATCATAAGGAGAATATAGAAATAATGGGGATATCACTAATAGTTCAAGCTTGGACCCAAATGAAGAGAGGGATGTTGAAGCTAACAAGAGTATAGAAGAGATATCTAAACCTGAGAGGGGTGATATAAACAGAAGCATGACCCCAGATTTTATGGATACTCTTTGGTGGTAGATCAAAGGTATGGAGAAAAAATATTGTGATAGTCTCACTCCAACTTGGAAGAGAAGCTTAAAGATAGCTATCGCTGAGGAGGTTCAAATTATGACAATAAAATTATTAGAATACCCATACTTTGAGTGGAAGTTCAATGAATATGGTTTGGGTTAGACGAGCACACCACCTGGAAGTTACTACCCAACAATGGTTTGTGAATTCTATGTGAAATACATAGCTACCCTTGAGAAGCTGTGCAAAAAGAGTCAAAAACCAGTTAACACACAAGTGTTAGATAGGGTCCAAGTTTGTGGGGCTTCTATGGACATTTCTGAGTAGACGATCAACATGTTCTTAAATGGTCAAATTTATGAGCCTCTAGAAAGAACTCTAGAGTTTGATAGCATCACAACAATGACCATGGTTGGCACAAGTGTTGTCAGAAGGTGAACTTTCATGGTTGGCAAACCCAAAAGAGAGGATATTTAAGTCATTATTGACTTTTGCTACCAAGTTCTGGTGGGCATTTGTGCGGATACAGTTAACTCTTACAGGTACAGACAACACAATGGATGATAATAAAACATTATTGGTTGCTATTTTAATGTCGAGGTTGAAAGTGAACTTCGTAATTGTTATTTTGTACGAGATACATATACAAGCCATAAAACCAGCAATATCATATTTGGTGACAAACCTATGCAGAGAGGCAAAAATGCCTATATAGAGTAGTATAGATGATAAAGTTATGGCTTCAAAGACTCAAGATATCCATACAATGTGGGATGAATCAAAATTTGAGATCTGGGTATACAAACCACCATTGGACCTCAAACTCAAAATACTCCAAATGTTTTGGGCACTTCCTCAGGTATGAATTTAGTTGTCCTCTCTTCTGACCCATAGGGTGCATCTACAGCATCCAGGTGTACTGCCACTACCCTGATTGTCGAAACTGCTGATACAAAATCTGGGACACTATATTTAGAGTATATGTTAACTATGCAGAATTTCATGAAAATGGTTAAAAACCAGAAATGGTTTGAGAAGTAGCTGCAAGCATGGTCTAAAAAATTCAAGCCATTTATGGATCAAGCTATTGGAGAGGCACTAAATCCATATATAGGTCTTCAAGACAAAATTAATTTAATAGAGCTGTGAGTAAAAAAATAGGTTGAAAGAATTGACTGTGCCAGATTTAGCCTGATTCACAACTGAATTTGACAATGCAAAGCCCGACCTCACTGCTCTACAAATTGTAACTACCATGGTGTTCTTAGTTCTAGAAGAGGTGTAATTTGAGGAAGATAACTCTCTAGTTGATTTAATGGGGGGGCCTCTCAAAGACAGTGGTAAGAGGGAGGTCGAAGGTGGTGAAAAAATGAAGAATTAAGAAGATAAAACACCGTAAGAGGACTGAAAAAGAAGAAAATGTGAAAAAGGCGAAGAAACACTCTAAAAAAATGAAAAGATCCCAACTGGCTAGGGCTTCTTCTACCTTAGTGCATGGAGTTGAGTTCGACTTATAAATTTTAGCTACACATACTCTAGAGACTGAGGTTATTATGGATGGTTTGAGCACATCGATCAATATTGGCAACACTGTTCCTGATTGTGAGGCCAAAATGGCCTCCAACATTGTGCCAGACTCCTAGGCCTAAGGGCTTCATAGGTATTCCTTCCTCCTAAAAGCTTAGTTGTTATTTTTATGCATTGGGCACAATGCATGGCTCTTTGATAGGGGTGGGGGTACCTGCGAGTCTGTCACCACCCTAGGGTTTTTATAGTCATGTTTCTTTTCCGTCGTGTGTGCTATCTAGTAGAACCCACATATTTATGGTATTTTATATCTTTTACGTGTTGTGGAACAAAAGTAAGTTTAACTGTTAGCAATCAATGACCTAGTTTTGTATTTTATGATAAATAAAGTCCCCCTCCAAAACTTATTTTATACATGTGTTGTGGTTTGGTAGTGTTGACTAGTTTGGATCTTTGAATGACATTAGTTCATATGGTTAAAATACTTGTCTTGAGATTAATTGTTATTGTGATGGTTAGTATTGATGGTGTTTTTCTGTACCAAGAGTGTGTGAGCTTATTTTGCATTTTTCTTAATTTGTGCAAGCATCTAGAACTTGCCTGGTCTATTCTATTAAGTTATAAGTTTGATGGTGAGGAAAAGATCATAGGCCTTGTTTGAGTTTACTCCACTTAGCCTAAAGAGACTATCCAAATAATTTGAATAATTCCCTTGACCCCTATTTTGAGCTGATTAGACCTTTTTTTTCAGTATCATTCACCTTCCCTATTTTATCTTTGAACCTCTATTTTGTCCCTGGTCCCTCTTGGGACATCATGCACCTCAACTTAGAGAAATCGCCTAAGTTGAGGGTGGCTACTATAGAGGTGTATGAAAAGCAAATGGGGTATGAAAAGATTGGATGTTGATGAAAAAGACTAATGGGTGTGAGCATGGGAAAATGAAAGAAAAATAAAGTAAAAGAGAAATTGAATCAAAAGAGTTGCCGCACACGTGAATGAAAATAATTAGTAGAAAAAGGTAAATAAGGGTGGAATGATTAGTCTTAAGTGAAAATAAAAGTTCATTGGTGCCAAGAAGGGCTGAGTTACTAAGCTATAAATGTATCCTACCAGTAAGCAGACCCTCAACTTAGAACGTTCTCTTGTTCTCTTGATCATTTGACGGTATATTTGATGCTTTTAACCAAGAATAAATGCAAGTTCATAAGCAATTGTTGTTAGATTTGATGGTTTTTCTATTTAAATGCAAGAAATTAAACCAAGGCTAAAAATAAAGGAAATTGTGCTACAAAGGTTAACTTGACGGTTCATTTGACGGATTGTCAAGTATGTGACAGATTATCACTCAAACTGCCAAATTAATCCAGAAACAAGGCCTTAATAGCACCTTGTGATGGCTTAGCTGATAAATCGTCAGATCTGTGATGGATCATCATGCCAAACTGTCAGGCTTAAACAAAATTTGCAACATGGTTATGTCTTATGACGGATCAGTATGATGAGTCGCCAAAAGTCTGACAAACCGTCAAACTAAGTCGTTAGAGCCAAGGCAGTCAGATCCAATTCAAATTGGATTCAAATTATCCTGAAGACTATAAGTACCTAGTTTAGGGTTTAGAATAGTTATCTCTCATGCTATGTTGAAATTTACGTTATTTTTCTTCTAAGTGTTGAAAGTTTGGGTTTTGAAGCTTTCACATTGGTTTTGGTTAAAGATTAAAGTCTTGAATTTCATTTTTGTAAGAATTTCTCTTTTAATTATGAAATATATTGCTTTCTTCATCTAAAGAACTATGTGTGGCTAAAAACCCCACAACTAAGGTTGTTGGATCCATGGCAGAATAATAATTTCTAGGGTTGATTTTAGTTTGGATTTGAACAATACATGTATATGTATTTTTAATCTTTTCATCTTAACAGATTTCTAATGGTGGAAAACATTAGAACAAGCCCTAGGTTTAACTTGCTTGAAATAAGAGGTTAAAAGTGGAAAAAAGTTTTAACAATGAGGATTCAGAGTTTCTAACCTCCGTCTAGTGAGTAATGTTATAACAAGATTAAGAAACTTGAGGTTAAGATTGAGCTTCATATTATCATCTCTTTAAGTTCTAAAGAATTAAGGTGATAGTCATCTAATTAGGTTGAGAAACATTTAGATGCATATTAGAAATCAATTGCTTTGCATGACTTGTATTAAATAATCCATTATCGTTATTAGCTCGAAAGTGTTATAAATCCATGATGAATACAAGCCTAGTTTGTTTTCTCTACAGATTTACATTTCCCAAAATTTGACGATTGTTAGTTTAAAAAATTGGATATTGATTCCAAAATATTTTCTGCAAACCCCCATTCTTACAAAATTCGCAGACCAAAAGTCATCTTATTCCAAAATAACTTAGTGTTCCACATATTCCCTGTGGGATTCGACCCTAACCTTCGTTGGGTTCTATATTTGACATCAACTGCTTGTGCTTCTTTAGGGAGGTGTATTTTGGGCGTATCAACTCTTCAATGGAAGGTTTTGTTGGCAGAGTCTCACGATTCTTCAATTCAAGATCTAACTTTTTTGGTGCGTTAGAATAAGACTCCATTCCATCTAGTGCATTCACAGTCTCAACATAATCAGCAATATAATCACCTTCATAGTTCATAAGAACTAAAGCTGATGGCTAAACTACGAACCTATCTTCAATAGACACCTCAACCACATAATCAATAGTTTCAATCAAAGAGAGGAAACTCATGTCTCTTGAATGTTTCATAGATATGTTAATGTTAAGCATAACTTCTGTATCATCTAAGTGGAATTTTTTCTAACCGATATCCATATCAATAAAAGTTTTACCAATAGCTAAAAATGGTCATCCTAAGATTATGGGAACTTTGAAATATACCTTGAAATAAAAGATGAAAAAATTAGTAGGGAAGATAAAGTTTTCGACCTTCACCAATGCATCATACAGTATACCTCAAGTCTGTTCACTGCGGGATCAGCCATCAGTAGCTGCATAATTGTCAGTTTGGAGGCTCTTAAGCCCAATTATCTATAAATAGTAGCACATGATATTTATGCTTGCACCAAGATCACACTGTGCCTTAGAAAATTGAATGCCTCAATGGTGCTTGGAATAGTAAAAGCACCAAGACCTTCTTCTCCTAAACTAGAGATCCGAAAGAAACTATACTATAATGGTAAAAATTATTAGTCGGCTCAAAACTGATAGTCCTCTTTTTTATCACTAGATCCTTCATGAACTTTACATATCTAGGCATCTTCTCAAGTGACTCCACTAGAGGGATATTCATAGACAACTATTTCAGCATAGAAATAACCATGTGGAACTTGCCATCTTCCACTTTCTTATTCAAGCGCTGAGGGAAAGGAACGTGAGGTCTAAGAATCAGAGTCAAAGGATTTTGGAATCTCTTTTCCTTCCTTTTTTTGTAGTGGTCTTCTTTCCATCAGTGGAGACTTTTTTGCATCTTCACAATTATCCCCATGAACAATCAGCTTTTCAAAACTAACCACTTCCCCTTTCTCATCAATCTCCTCCACAAAAACCCATGAGTCTAATGTGACCTCATATTTCTACTTGTCTATAGTATGATACAGTGATATTTTTCCACTATTTATGGTGACAGCCATGCACTGGCCATTATTTTTCAAATCTGGTTCTGTATTACTAGGTAATGTACCATTCTTCCTCTAATCTAGAGATGAAGACATATGATTCATTTGGTGCTCAAGCTATTTAATAGAGGTAAAATATGAGTCTACCAACCTAAAGTCGGGACAAGTCCCTGCGTTATACAACATTACAGTACCAAAACAAATATACATATGTGACTCGAAAAGCCCCAAACCAACGGGAGTACACCCAAAGATCGGTAAATGATCCGCAACCTACTGTGGAGGTCTACTAGCACCTGCGCCTGTAGCAAGTAAGGTAAGTCCCCTAAGGGACATTAGTACGAAGAATGTACTGAGTATGTAAGACTCATATGAAACTGCACGATATATAAGTACTTCCATGAAACCAAATATAAGAGAATAATTAGTGCAGATAAACCACCGGTCTGCATATGTGGAACCATGTACATTACGTCCTTTCCTTCTTTTTCCTTTACATTTATTCATCTTTATTGTTCTACCCATGCTAGGCTTTTTTATCGCACCTGGGATGAGATTAAACCATGCTAGGTATTTTAACCCCTGGGATGTGATTAACCCATGCTAGGCTTTTATATCGCCCCTGGGATGTTACTGTGATAACCCATGCTAGGAATTTATATCGCCCCTGGGATGTTACTCAACCAAACAGTTATGCACTACTTCATATATTTACTTCTATGAGATTGATACATTGGTGATTGTACATTATTGGAACTTTGAAACATAACATTATTGGAACTTTGGAACATGAGTCAATAAACATGAGACATGTGAATCACAATTGATCAATGAGTAAGGAACATGTGATTAACAATAATTAATAACCAGAAATGGGATACCTTAGAACATTTCGAAATGGAACAAGTACAATGACAATGTGAACACTATGTGCTGCAGAAGGATATGGAAAGAGTAACCTTACATACCTTATCTTCCCAATATGAATATACTATCACCTTACATACCTTATCTTCCCAATATGAATATACAATCCGATATGTGAACACAATAGTCCAGCTCCTTCCTTACATTTCACTCTACAACACAAGTACATAACGGAGCTTACGTTAACAACCAACTACCTTACAAGGCATAAAATGACAACGAGTTACATAATTGCCTTATATCTTCATTTCCCTCTTTACAATACAATTCACGGCATTGTCATACCAGCAATACCACAATATTCCATACATTGACCAAGACATCATAAACCAATAGCATTTCGCACAAGTTCATCTTTTACGCTTCCTCATTAACATGACATCATAATTACTCCATCAAGTCACCTCAATACACTTCATAACAACATATCGACAACAATCCCACAATTTATACTCCTAGAAAAATAACAATTCAAGGAACATAACCACACCATACATGTTGATATTTCATTCACACCATTCACTTTCATCAAAACCTCAAGTCTCCTTTCAAGTTTAAATCACACAGATGACACATCTTTTAACAAAAAGCAAAAGTGCATTACTTACACTTTTAGACATAACCATCACGATCTACATACTCTCCAATGCATATAATATATTAATCCATAAGATTAAACACTTACCCAATCTTGAAAAATGATGATCTTTTCCAAAGAAAATGGCTTAGCGTTTGAAAGATATGAGAAATATCTTTTAGAAAATGTTTAGAAAGGCATGTGTGATTTTTGGAATAAAAATCTGATTTTTGACTTTATATAGCCCCTCAAGTCATCCTTAGCCAATTCTTGGAATTAAATGCCATGTTTACTTGGTCAAATGGAAGAATGGGTCATTTGTCCCTTTTGGGCCATGTCTTTTACTCTATTTTAGGCCTCAAATTGAGTCCATTAACACATATTAACTTAGCCCACCAAATTCAATGTGAAATACTCCAATTATATCATGTTTCAATAATTCCATAAATGTCACAACAATACTCAACTCACGAGATTCATGTTTGTAGCCTCAAGTTCAAAATAAAAAATTCTAGCCACTCATGGCTTAATTGAACGTAATTTAATAAAATACTTGTGACGAAGAATTACCCCAACTCTGATGCCAAACTCGCTCAAGAGTATTCCTACTACGATGGATAATGATACCATAACCCAAGAGTCCTCGTTATAGACTAATAATCGTAGAAGAAAGTTGGCAAAAAGTACCTTGGCATGCTCCCGGGGGCCCTAGGGAGTTAGAAAAATTTCAACATTTGAAAGGTGTGCAGGGGCGGCCTAGCACGCTACCTGGCGTGCCCCTTGCTTCCTGTGCCAAACAAAATTCAGGCCAAAGCGGCCTGGCACGCCCTATGGTGCACCTGGCCCAAAATTTTGATTGTTTTACTTCCTTTGACTTTTCTTTACGGGTTTGGTTAGATACTTCAGGTTCCACTCTTTACCTTGCCTCTTATATTTAATATCCTTTGTTTGGAAGTCCTTCAAGCCTCACTTATTACTCCTAAAATGCACCCAAAAGTCACAAACTCCTCCTACAAGGGTCTCATCACATGTACTAGCACACTATCAAATCTTTCATCAATAACAATACAAAATATGTACTTATGGCTCTCGAAACTAAGGTAAGCATGGTTCAAAGTTGTCAAGTAGGGTTGGAAATGTACGGGAGGTTACATTCTTCCCCCCTTAGAAACATTCATCCTCGAATGTTAATAACATCGTCTCATGTACACCAAATGCATGTCTATATTAGCACATATATACATATACATATAATGCTCATAGATACTTACTTGTTATTGCTTCGATCCCGCATCTTGAACTTTCTCTTCCATCTAAAAAAGATGAGGGCACTTGGACTTCATCATTTCTTCCGCTTCCCATGTAATCTCTTCTACTTGTTGATTTCTCCAAAGTACCTTTACAGAAGCCACTTCTTTAATCCCTAACCTCTTCACTTGTCTATCCAGAATAGCAATCGGTATCCCTTCAAATGTGAGATCCTATGTAACTTGTACATTTCCAATGGGAGCGAAACGAGATAGATCTCCTATGCACTTTCGAAGCATCAAACCATGAAATACTAGATGAACTGTGGAGATTTCTTGGGGTAGTACCAATTCATATGCAACTTGCCTAAATCTTCAGACAATTTCATATGGCCCTCTATAATGTGGACTCAATTTCCCTTTCTTTCCAAATCCCATTACCCCTTTCATCGGTGACACCTTCAAGAATACCCAATCACCTATGGTAAATTCGAGGCCTCTTCTTCTGACATCAGCATATGAGTTGTGTCGATTTTGGGCCATTTACAGCCGCTGTTGGATCACTTTAAATTTCTCCATAGCTTGATGAACAAGATCTGGCCCAAGTAAAGCAGTTTCACCCGCTTCAAACCATCCAATTGGAGATCTACACTTTCTTCCATATAAAGCTTCATAAGGTGCCATTTTTGTACTTGAATGATAGCTATTGTTGTAAGCAAATTCAATAAGAGTCAAATGATCATCCCAACTACCTTGAAAATCTAACCTACGAAAGCCACCGTTACATTATCATCGTCAGATGTACAACCTACTGGTCATGGCAGAGGTGCTAGAGGAGCAGCTAGTTCTAGTGGCATTCAGGGCAGTACCTACGCCATGGCGGACCGACAGAAATTTGAGGCTTCTCCTGATGACGTGACAGGTATATTATCTGTCTTTTCACGTAACATATTTACATTGATTGATTCGATTTTTACCCTAACATATGTTACTCCATCGATTGTTGAAAAAAAAATTATGAAAGGAGATTAGAATTTTTAGTTAATCCATTTGAGTTATCTACACCAAAAGGTGAATCTATTGTAGTTAATAGAGTTCATCATAATTGTGTAGTAACTGTGTGGGGTCATGATACATTGACTGATCTTATTGAATTGAAAATGGTGGATATTGATGTTATAATGGGTATGAATTGGCCGGCTTCTTTTTATTCCACGGTAGATTGCCGGGCTAAGAAGGTACATTTTCATTTTCCACAAGAAGATGTTCTTGAATGGAAGGGTAATGTGGGGACACTGAGAGGCAAATTTTATTTTCTATCTTAAAGCAATGAAATTTATAGCCAAGGGGTACATATGTCACTTGGTAAGAGTGAAATATACTAATGTGGAACCACCAATTCCTCAAACGATTTCGGTGGTCAATGAATTTCTTAATGTATTTCCTGACGATCTTCCAGACATACCCCCAGAACGGGAAGTAGAGTTTAGTATTGATGTGATTCTAGGAAATCAGCCTATCTTTATTCCTCCGTATAAAATGGCTCCAACAGAGCTACGGGAATTAAAAAGAATAATTAAAAGATTTGGTGGACAAGGGATACGTAAGATCTAGTATGCCCTTTGGGGTGCATCCGTATGAACAAAAAAAAAATGAATGATGAAATGGCCCATTGAGAATATGTATTGACTATTGGCAACTGCATAATGTAACGAACAAGAACAAATATCCCTTCCATAGAATTGCCGATCTAGTCAACCAATCACGGGGTGCCACATATGGACAAAGATTAACTTGAGATCGGGTTATCATCAAGTCAGAGTTAGAGAAAAAGATGTACCCAAGACAGCTTTTCGAACACGGTATGGTCACCATGAATTCTTAGTTGTGTCATTTGGACTAACAAATGCACCATCTTCTTTTATGGATTTGAATAGATGATAGTCTGGGTTATTTGAGATCACAATAAGACCATGCCAATCACTCACGACAGATGTTACAGATTCTCTGAAATCATAAGTTGTATGCAAAGTTCTTTAAGTATGAATTTCGGTTAAAATCCGCAGCATTTTTGGGTCACATTGTGTCGGATGAAGGAACAAGAGTCGTACGCAAAAGATTGAAGCAGTGAAAAAAAAATTTTGGCCAAGACCTACGACGCCTATAGAGATTCGTAGTTTTCTTGGATTGACAGGTTATTATAGAAGAGTTGTGGCAGGATTTTATTTCATTGCTGCACCTTTAACTAAACTAACATACAAGCCAATTAAGTTTCAGTGGAACGATGCATGTGAGAAAAGTTTCCAAGAGCTGAAAGATAAGTTAACTTCTACACCATTTTTAGTACTTCTCGAAGGCACAAAAGGTTATGCAATGTATTGTGATACTTTCGGGATTGACCTCGGATGTGTGTTAATGCAGTATGGTAAGATAATAGCGTATGCCTCACGACAGTTGCGGCCATATGAGAGAAACTATCCCACACATGATCTTGAGGTAACAGTTGTGGTATTTGTTTGAAAAATACGACACCACTACTTTTATGGGGTTCATATTGATATATAAATATTGATCATAAGAGTTTGCAATATGTCTTAAAGCAGAGGGACTTAAATCTGAGGTAGGGGAGGTGACTCAAATTATTAAGAGATTATGATATGATACTGAGATCACATCCGGGAAAAGCAAATGCGGTGGTCGATGCATTAAGCCTCAAAGCACTAGGAAGTACTAATGGTCGGTTCATGGGAAAGCAAGGTATAGTTAAGGATCTACATATTAATTAAACAATTTGGTAGTGCATTTACTTGAAAACTCCAGATCAAAGAGTTATAGCGCAAAATGCGGCAAAGTCTTCATTTGTAGAGGTGAAGGAAAAGCAACATACGAATCCTATTTTTAGTTCGGCTGAAAAAGGAACGTACCACAGGTTCGATGAAGGAATTTGACTTTACGCAAGAGGGAGTACTTCAATGTCAAGGTAGATTGTGTGTATCAGATGTAGATGAGCTAAATATTCATCCTAAAGCTACCAAAATATATCATGATTTGAAAGACGTGTATTGGTGGGGGGAATATGAAGAAGAGCATTGCAGAATTTGTAACTCAATGTTCAAATTGTCAACAAGTCAAAGTAGAGCATCAGAAACCTGGAGGTTATATGCAGTGTCTCAATCTTCCAATTTGGAAGGATTTCATCACAGGTTTGTCTAGTACATTGCGGAAATTTGATTCTATATGAGTGACAGTTGACAGGCTTACCAAGTCAGCGCGTTTCCTACCAGTCAGGACCACCTATACAATTGAAGATTATACAGGGATGTATGTTAAAGAGATAGTGCGATTACATGGAATTCCAATCTCCATTATATCAGACAGGGGAGCTCAAGTTATTGCACATTTTTGAAAGTCTTTTCAGAAAAGTTAGGGGACCCAAGTGAATTTGAGTACGGCTTTTAATCCTCAGACAGATGGACAAGCAAAACGTACTATCTAAACAATTGAATATATGCTACGAGTGTGTACATTGTACTTTAAAGGTAGTTGGGATGACCACCTACCTCTTATTGAATTTTCTTACAATATTAGCTATCATTTAAGTATCAAAATGGCACCATATGAAGCTTTATATGGAAGGAGGTGTAGATCGCCAGTTGGATGATTTAAAGCAGGTGAAACTATTTTACTCAGGACAGATCTTGTTCATCAAGATATAGAGAAAGGTAAGGTGATATAACGACAGCTATAGACCGCCCAAGGTCGACATAAGTCATATGCCGATATTAGAAGAAGGGAATTAGAATTTGCCATAAGTGATTGGGTAGTTTGATAGTAGCCCCAATGAAAGGGGTAATGAGATTTGGAACTAAATGAAAGTATGCCCTAAACAACGTGCCGTGTAAGAATGTTCGAAGATTTGGGTCAAGTCGCGCATGAATTTAAAATGCCCCAAGAACTCCCCACAGTTTATTCAGTATTTTATGATACGATGCTTCGAAAGTGCATAGGAGATCCATTTCCTATTACTCCTATTGAAGATATACAAGTTACAGAGTATCTCACTAAGGAGAGATACCTATTATTATTCTAGATCGACAAATGAAGAAGTTAAGAAGTAAAGACGTAACTTCCAAAAAGTGCTTTGGAGGAATCAATAAGTAGAAGAAATCACATGGGAAGCGAAAGAATTGATGAAGTCTAAATAGCCTCATTTGTTTCAAATAGAAGAGAAAGTTCGATATACGAGATCGGAGGCATAACAAGTAAGTATCTACGAGCATTATGTGTATATGGCTATATATGCTAATATAGAGATGCATATGTTGTAACTGAAAGATGTTGTTAACATTCGAGGATGAATGTTCCTAAGGGGGGAAGAATGTAACACCCCGTAACTTCCCGACCCTACGTAACAACCTTGAACCATGTTTACCCTAGGTTCGAGAGCAATAAGTACGTATTTTGCATTGTTATTGATGGAACATTCGATATTGTGCTAGTAAGTGTGAATAGACCTTTGTAGTAGGTGGTGTTTGTGACTTTATGGAGAATTTGTGGGGTGAAAAGTGAGGTTTAAGGGACATCCAAGCAAAGGATCTTAAATATAAGAGATAAGCAAAAGGTTGGGACTTGAAAGATCCAACTAAATCCGCAAAGAAAAGTCGAAATCAAAAATTTGACATGGGGAGCTGCAGGTGGCGTGCCAGGCCGCTCTGGCCTAAATTTTTGTTTGCACAGGAAGCATTGGGGCGCGCCAAGTGGCGTGCCGGGGTGGTTTTCACCAAAATTTTTCTTTGACTATTATGATGTATATAAGACCTTTGAGTCATGGTATCATTAGTCCATCATAGTAGGACTACTCTAAACCGCGTTTAGCATCCGAGTTGTGGTTAATTCTTCGTCACAAGTATTTTAACAAATTATGTTCAAATAAGCCATGAGCGACTAGAATTTCTATTTTAATGACTGAGGCTATGAATGGGAATCTCGTAAGTGAATATTATCGAGACATTTATAGAATTATTTGAACATGAGATATATGGTGGATTATACATTGGATTTGGTGGGCTAAGTGGATATATGTTATTGGGCTCAATTTAAGGCCCAAAAAGGATTAAAAGACAAGGCCCAAAGGGGCAAAATGATCCATTCTTCCAAAGTTGACCAAGAAACATGGAATTTAATGCCGAGGAATGGCTAAGCATGACTTGAGTACTATATAAAGGCCAAAAAAATCAGATTTTTAATTCATTGTAATTCTCATGCCTTTCTAGACATTTCTTAGAGATATTTCTCTCTTTTTCAAACCCTAAGGCAACTAGTTTTATTTGTACATTTTGGACAAGATCATCACCTTTCAAGCTTGGTTAAGTGTTTACTCTTGTGATTTAATATATTATATACATGAGATATGGTGTAGATCATGTTCGTTATGTTGGCAAGGTTGAATAGGGCGGTTTTTCTTTTTGCTAAAAGATGTGCCATCTTTTATGAATTAAACTTGAAAAGTGACTTGTGGTTTTGATGAAAGTGCATGGTATGGATGAAATAACAACATGTATGGTGTGATGATGTTACTAAACTTGTTATTTTTCTATAAGTGTAAATTATGGGATTTTGGCCGATATGTTGTTATGAGACGTATTGAGGTGACTTGATGGAGTAATTGTGATTTTGTGTTGATGGAGAAGTAGAAAGTATGAACTTGTTGTGACATGCTATTGGTTTATCATGTATTGGTCAATGTATGGAATATTGTGGGATTGTTGGTATGATAATTTCATAAATGATATTGTCAAGGGGGAAATGACATTTTTAAAGGCAAACATGAAACTCATTATTGTTATATGCATTTGTAAGGTATTTGGGGGTTAATGTAAACTCGGTTATGTACTTGTGTTGTAGAGTGAAACATAAGGAAGGAGCTGATGTTCCTTCAGACTGTCATATATTGTTATTCACATGTTCTTAATTCGTGGATTAGTTGTTATTCATAAGTCTCTTAATCATGAACTGATGTTCCAAGCTCCAATAATGTTGTGACTATCACCATATCAATCTCTCAAAAGTAAGAAATAAAGTAAGTCATATTTGTTGGTAGTAAGAGTACGGGTGGTATGTCTAGAGGCATAAGCCTAGCTCTAGTCGATCCCAAATTTGTTGGATCAGGGGGTAGTCCTAGAGGCATAAGCCTAGCTCGGGCAGATCCTGACAAGTGGTAGCTCTAGAGGTAAGAACCTAGCTCGAGCCGAACCTGATTTTTTGTTTTATGGGTGGTAGCTCTAGAGGTGATAAACCTAGCTCGAGTCGAGCCCGATATCTTGATTTATGGGTGGTAGCTCTAGAGGCATAAGACTAGCTCGAGCCGATCCCAAGATAATGTTATGTTATGTTAAGACCCACTGATCAGTTGGGGCTCGGGTACGATGTGATATAAGCGATGAGGAATAAACAATAAAGTGAAGAAAAATAATTTATGTAAGGTACATGGTTCCACATATGCAGATCGATGGGGTTATTCATATTAACTATTCTCTTAATTTTGATTCCATTGACGTATTTATGACAGTTTCATATGGCCTTACATACTCATTACCTTCCTCGTACTGACCACCCTGGGGGGGGGGGGCTTACCTTACTTGTTGTAGGCACAGGTACTAGTAGACCTCCACTGTAGGTTGCGGATCTTTTGCGGACTTTTGGTGAGCTCCAGTTGGTTCGGGGCTTTCTGAGTTGTTACGTACATTTATTTTGGTATTGTATATGTATATAGAGCGGGGTCTTGTCCAGACTCTAGGTTAGTTATGGTTATGCATCTGTAGAGGCTTTGTAGATGTTGTGGGACAGATGAAGAAAATGTAAGAAAACGTATGTTTTGCCTTGATGCCCCCAACATCCAAGTTTCATAGTTATCATGTATTTTTCATGGTTTCTACTATGGGTATCTTATATCTATTTGTGTTGGTGATGTTTATTGAGTAGCATGCGCATGAGTGTATGAGAATGAAGATTGGTTTTCTCGGGCCTTATCGGCTTCGGGTGCCAGTCCGCCTTATTGTAATTCGGGTCGTGACAAATAGGTGGATGACTGTTATTATATTATGTCCTACTAATAAGTGGATAAATGATAATAATGATGAGCGTAAAGCCAAAGGAAGCATGTCAAGTAATTGAAAGTATGAAGGAAAGTTACTTTACGAAAGATAATGATAAGAAGGAATGATCAAACAATGAAAGTAATGAAAGTAATGTGCATGGTTCCACATACATAATGGTGACTGATCTAAAATGTTTATTCACATGTATTTGATCCCATCTGAGATCCTATGGTTCATACAGTTTCTAATAGCCTTACATACTCAGTACATTCTTCGTACTGACCTCCCTTTGGGGAACTTACCTTACTTTCTGCAGGTACAAGTGCTAGTAGACCTCCACCGTAGGCTACGAGTCATTTGCAAAACTTTGGTGAGCTCCAGTTGTTTTGGGGCTTTTTGAGTCACAGTTGTACATTTGTTTTGGTATTGTAAATGTTGTATAAATTGGGGACTTGTCCCGACTTTAAGATAGTTATGTGTATGCATCTGTTAGAGGCTTTATAGATGTATGTGGGAATATGAATGTAGGAGATGTATATCAATTTTGACTTGATGGCCCTGACGGCCAAGTTTCACATATGTATATACCACATGTTTCCATGACTTCCGTTATTAGCATCTTGTATCTATACGTGATGGTGGTGTTTCATGAATGACATGAATATGATTAGACATAGATGAAGATTGGTTCTCTTGGGCCTTATCGGCTTCGGGTGCCAGTCCGCCTCAATGGGATTTGGGGGGTGACAAAAGTGGTATCAGAGCAGGTTGTCCTAAGAGTGTCTACAAAGCCGTGTCTGAGTAGATTCTTGCTTATGGATGTGTTGCGCGCCACATTTATAAGTAGGAGGCTATGGGACATTTAGGGGTTGTTTCTTTTCTTCATTTCTAGATCGTGCAGTAGAGCCATGCGGTAGGTGGAATTATATCTGACCATTATAATTGGTTTTCTTTGATATAGTAAAATGCTGATGACAAGACAGGATAGGGGCAAAGATAAGCAGGTAGATATGCCTGTCGGAGAAGGAATGAGTAAATCACCACTTGACCAAGCTAGTTCAGGTGAGGATGAAACTAAGTTTGCGATGCAGGCTTCCCCTACTTTTCCAGCTCCAGAAGAGTTGGGAGGGAGAGAAGAACCTGCCGAAAGACCTGTTAATGACACTGTGCGGGATCTAAGCGATGCGGTAAAATTGTTAAATTGTATAGTTATTGCATGGACTCAAGGACAAATTGGTCCAACGGTAAGGAATGATGATACAGATAGGGCAGCTAGTCGGAGGACACAGGGTTTTCCAAAATTGGATCCTCCCACCTTCACCAGGTGAGATGTGAATAAAGACCCACAGGATTTCATGGACCAAATCAAAAGGTCTCTAGATGTTATGCATGTGACTGGTACAGAAATAGTGGAACTTGCAGCATATAAACTGAAGGGTGAGGTTATATTATGGTACGAAGATTGGCAACGATCTAGGGGTATAGGTGCAGTTCCAGCTAGTTGGGAAGAATTCAAAATGGCATTTCTTGATTACTATCTTCCCTATTAGATCCGAGAGGCTTATGTGGATCAGTTTTTAAATCTTCATCAAGGGAACATAAACGTCAAGGAGTACAGTCTCCGATTTAATTCCTTGGCTAGGTATGCTCCAAATATAGTAGCCACTATGGCCGATAGAGTCCATCGGTATGTGAGTAGATTGGAGCCATATTTGGTGAGGGACTATACTATTGCTGCGTTAAAAAAAGAGATGGCTATAGCAAGAATACAAGCCTTTGCACAGAAAATGGAGGGTCAGAGGCAACAAAGAAGGACACAAGAATTTGAAGAAGGGCCGTCAAAGAGGGCTAGACCTATGGGATAGTTTATGGCTACCCAAGGAGAATTTAGGCCTCGAGTTTTCCCTAGACCGCCTAGACCATCATTTTACTACCCTATAGTAGGTAATCCATCTCAATTTTGAGGTTTTAGAGGCAGTCAAGTTGGGCAGAGTAGTGGATTACGGGGTTCGCAGAAAGCGAGATCTTTTCATTAATTGTGCCAGCACTGCGGGAAGTTTCATTCAGGTGAATGCTGGTTTGGAACAAATGTTTGTTTTTGGTATGGCGAGTCAGGGAACATGATGAAAAAGTACCCACCGAGGACCACGGGTAGTATGACACGGCCCACAGGATCAACCGTTGCGTTATCATTGTCAGGTGTACAACCTGCTAGTTGTGGCAGAGGTGCTAGAGGAACAACTGGTTCTAGTGGAATACAGGACCCTACCTATGCCTTCGCGGATCAACAGAATTTGGAGGCTTCTCTTGATGTAGACGCAGGTACAGTATTCATATTTTTACATAAGGTATATGCATTGAGTGAACCATATTCCACATTATCGTATATTACCCCATTGATTGCGGATTTTTTTTTTTTAAAGGACACCAGAATTTAAAGGAGAAATTAAAAGACATGATGAATAAGGAATTCATAAGACCTAGTATGTACCCTTGGGGTGCACTAGTGTTAATTGTACGAAAGAAAGATACTACGTTGAGAATGTGTGTCGACTATCGACAACTGAATAAGGTGATAATTAAGAATAAATATTCCCTCCCCAGAGTTGACGATTTGTGTGATCAGTGACGGGGTTAGAGAAAAATAATTAAAAAATAAAAAAAATGAATGAATGAAACAAATGAATGAGTGAATGATGAAATGAATGATGCTGAAATGAAAAATGAATGATGATGATATACCCAAGACAGCATTACGAACACGGTATGGTTATTACAAATTCCTAGTATGTCAATTGGACTAGCAAATACACCTGTAGTTTTTATGGGTTTAATGAATAGGGTGTTCGAGCCATTGTTTGGTGTGTATGAGACCATGTTTAGAGATGATATTCAAGATCACAAGAGAGCCATGCTAATCACTTGCGACAAGTGTTACGGATTCTTTGTGACCATAAGCGATATGTGAAGTTCTGTAAATGTGAGGTTGGTTAACATCGGTAGCATTCTTGGGTTATATTGTAACAGATGAAGGAATAAATATTGATATACAAAGGATAGAAGCGGTGAAGAATTGGCCAAGGCCTACGACTCCTACGGAAATTCGTAGCTTCCTTGGGTTGACAGGTTATTGCAGAAAATGTATTAAAGGGTTTTCTCCTATTCCAGCACCTTTGACAGTGTTAACACACAAAACAACCAAGTTTCCATGGAATGATGTGTGTGAGATGGATTTCCAAGAACTGAACGTGTATTAGTGCTTACCGGAGGCACAAAAGGGTATGCCTCACGACAGTTGCGTCCACATGAGGGAAATTATCCCATATATGATTTTAAGTTAGCAGTCGTAATAATTGCTTGTAGAATATAGCGCCACTATTTGTATGGGAGTTCGTCTTTTTGAAACTCCAGATGAAAGCATTATAATGTAAAGTGTGGCAGAGTCTTCACTTGTAGTAGAGGTGGAAAAAAAAAAGAATGCAATGTGCAAATTCTATTTTATTTCAATTGAAAAAGGGTGTACAGCAACGTTCGACAAAGATAGTTGAGCTTACGCAAGAGGGAGGACCTTAACGTCAAGGTAGATTGTGTGCACCGGTTATACATGAGTTAAGTAAATGAATTATGACAAGAGCACATCAACCACGGTATTCTATTCATTCGAAAGCAACCAAATGTACCATGGTTTAGAAAAGATGCATTGGTAATGTTACATGAAAAGCACATTGTAAAACTTGTATCTCAGTGTCCAAATGGTCAACAAGTAAAAGTAGAGGATCGGAAACCTGAAAGTTATATGCAATGTATCAACCTTACAGTTTGGAAATGGGACATGATTAACATGGAATTTTATCACAGGTTTGCCTCGTACACTGTGGAAAATTTAATTCCATATGGATAATAGTTGACAGGTTTACCAAGATAGCACACTTTTGGAAACCTTTTCCGAAGAGTTTGGGAATCCAATTAGATTTAAGTACGGCTTTTCATTCTTAGAGAGAGATATGTTACGAGCTTGCACATCAAAATGAAAAGGTAAGTTGGGATGGTCAATTACCTCTTATTAAATTTACCTACAATAATAGCTAGCATGCAAGTATAAAAAATGGCACCGTATGAAACTTTATACAGGAAAAAGTGTAGATCACCAATTGAATGAGCTGAAACGGGTGAAACTGTCTTATTTGGACCAGATCTTGTTCATCAGGTTATAGAAGAAGTAAAAGTGATACAACAAAGGCTACAAAGTTAGAATTTGCCATAGATGATTGAGTATTCATGAAAGTGTCACCAATGAAAGCGATAATGAAATTTGGAAAGAAAGGAAAGTTGGCCCTATATAACATGCCATATTAAATTGGCCGCAGAATTAGTCAAGTTGCGTATGAGTTAGCACTACCCCAAGAACTCTCCACATTTCTTTCAGTGTTTCATGTGTTAATGCTTCAAAAGTATTTAGGAGATCTATCTCGCATTGATTTCAGTGAAGATGTACAGGCTATGAAGGATCTCACTTATGAAGAGGTACCTATTGCTATTCTAGATCGATAAGCAAAAAGAATAAGAAATAAAGAAGTAGTTTCCGTAAAGGTACAGTGTAGGAATCGACAAGTAAAAGAAAGAACGTGGGGAGTCAAAGAAATGATGAGGTTGAAGTACCCGTAATTATTTCAAACGGGAGAGAAAGTTCAAGGTCCGGAATCGGAGCAATAACAAGGAAGTATATATAGGCATTATGTGTATATGTATATATATGTGTTTATATAGAGATGCATTGGATGTACATGAGACGATGTTATTAACATTTGAGGACGAATGTTTCTAAGGGGGGGAAGAATGTAACGCCTCGTACATTTATGAACCTATTTGATTACCGTAACATTTATGAAATTATTTAAACATGAGATTGTTGGGATATTATACTTTAAATTTGGTGGGCTAGATTAATCTTGTGTCATTGGGCTTAAAGGAGACCCAAAATGAAGTAAAAGACATGGCCCAAATGGGAAATTTGACTCATTCATCTTGGCCAAGTAGACATTTATTATTGGACCAAGTGTTTGGTTAAGAAGAACCATTAATGGACTATATAAAGGCAAATAAATCAGATTTTTATTCATTTTAAGCACACATGAGATTTATATACTTTTCTACAAAAAAAAAAAAGAAAAAGAAGATGTTTTCTCTCTACACTTAAACCCTAAGGCAACAATCTCTTGGGACAAGATCATCCTCTTGCAAGATTTGGTAAGTGTTTACTCTCATGGTTTAATATATTATATGCTTAAGATGGTGTATAAATCATATTGGTTATGTTGACAAAGTGGTGAGAAGTTCACTATGTGTGAAATAGTCTATGTTTGCTTATCGGTAAAGGGTTTTGCCTTGTAACTTGGACGTAGACTTGTGGTCTTGAAGGAAGTGAATTTGATGGATTAAATATCAACATGTAAGATGTGTTTATTCCCTTAACTTGCATTTTCTTTGTGTGAAACATTTGGAATTGTTGTTGTGAAATTTTACATGGAACCGGTGGCGTATTGAAAGGAAAATGTAGTTTTGGTGATGTTTATGTGCGTTGTGAACCCATGGATGTCCGTTCGCATCTAAGATGATCTAAAATATGTTAAGAGAAGGTTAGTTATGATCATGGACCATTTATTACAAAAAAGGACCCAAAAGAGACCTTTTTTGGCTGAAACGGGCACCCGCCCTCGCAGACGAAGCACCTGCGGGCGCACCTCAGCCACCTGCGGGTGCAGGTGGCTTCCCAGGTCAGGCCAAAACCCTGTTTCAGTTGTTTTTGCGTCTTTTGACCCCCAAAGCCCCTATACCCTTCATGGATGCAATTATCAACTTATGGTACCTTTTTAATGACTTTAAAGGAGTATCCCGGAGGTATTTTGAATAGTATCAATTATGGATTGTTGTTAATGTGTTATTGTGAAAGGTATTGAGGTGACTTGATGGAATAATTGTGACGTAGTGTTAATGAGGAAGCGTAAAGGGCAAACTTGGTGTGAAATGTTATTGGTTTATGCTGTCTTGGTCAATGTTTGAAATGTTATGGTATTGTTGGTATGGTGATGCAATAAATGGTATTTTAAGAGGGAGAAATGACGTTATACGGTAGTCACATAACTAATTGTCATCGTATGCACTTGTAAGGTAGTTGGTTGTTAACAAGAGCTTCGTTATGTACTTGTGTTGTAGAATAACACGTAAGGAAGGAGCTGGATTATTGTATTCACATATAGAAGTATTCATATTGAGAAGATAATGTATGTAAGGTTACTCCTTCCGTATCCTTCTGCAGCATGTATGTTCACATTGTCATTGTACTTGTTCCATTCCGAAATGTTCAAACGTATCTCATTTCAGGTTGTCATATATGGTTATCCTCATGTTCTTATTCCATGATTCATTGTTATTCATGTGTAACATAATTGCAGACATTGTCCCAAATTTCCAATAATATTACATTCCAAAGTTCCAATAATGTTGTAACCACCAAAGTATCAATCTCATGAAAGTAAGGGAAATGAAGTAATGTATATATGTGTTTCCAATAACGTTTCAAACACCAATGTATCACTCTCATAACAAATGTAAAGGAAAGAAGTATGCAAAAAAGTAATGCACACATGGTTACTTTATGTTTCATTGAGTATGGATCACAAATCTAAGGGCATAAGCTCGGATGGAACAGTGTAGTAATTATCATGTCTAGAGACTTTCCCTTGTGAACTAACCACATTCACCTTTTCTAAACTAACACAGCAAATGCTTAGTAATCAGGTCCATTTGAGTTTTCAAGTGACCCATGTCCTGATCACGTTCTTCCTCTCTTCTGTGTTGTTCTGCTAACATCCCTTAGATTAGGTCATGTGGAAAATTCTGACTCTCTACTATACCAGGTTCTGTTAGATTTAATGATCTAATCTAGAATGTCACTGGACTCTGTATAAGTGTGCGCCATCAAAGAACCTCAATAACATTGTTCGCTACAGCTTTGGTTGTAGAAATTAGTGAGTTTTAGTTGCGGAAATTAGTGACTTGTAAAATATCTAGTAGGATTTTATCTAACAATTTATGGTTTGGATATTGTTTCAGCTTTTTCTTGAACCTCAACCAAGCTTCATGTAAGGCTTCACCAGATAATTTCGTGAAATTATTTATTTAATCCCTCAACTATTTCATCGGAGATGGTGGGAAGAACCTCTCCAAAAAAGCTTTAGTCAACTCTACCCAAGTAATGATGGAATCATCTGGTAATTTATTGAGCCAAAGGGTTGCCTCCCCAGACAATGAGAAAGGGAACAACCTTAGTCGGATGGCCTCTTGACTGACTCCTGGCAACCTGTATGCTTTAAAAATCCCAAAGAAGTTCAACAGGTGCTGATTTAGGTCTTCTCCATTGATTCATCCATACAAACTCTTCATGCTTAACAAAGTCGTCATGGTGCTTGTGATATTAAATATTGCACCAGGGAAAAGTGCAGGTGGTAGAATAGTGCTAGTGTAACCAACTTCCATAAGATCAATTTCCTTCTCATCATGGATGATTTATCATAGAGTCTGTCATTCTTTATGATTTGTATTCCATCAGTTCCTAGCAACAACATTTGCATCAGTCGCAAAAGCAACAACTATAGCAGCATCCTTAACCCTTAGACTTGTGTCAGCTTGTTCAGCATCATTTATATCACCAAGCCCTTGGTTTTAGTGTCCTGTATTGTCACCTATTACACCTAAAAGAAACAAAAATAATAGAATGGTACAATAGGAAATAAGGACTACAAGTCAAACAAACACTAACAAACTATTCCTAAACCATTTTCCCAGACAATGCCGCTAAAATTTGAAATGACCAATTACACCTCTCAATGAAGTATAAAATGGTCACTCTTCAAATATAGAATCCAACAAGGTTGGGATTGAATCCCACAAGGAACATGGCAAGAAATAAGTAAAATACAATTATTTTGATCGAGAGTCAATATTTCTGAATAAGGATTGTATAAAAGTAAATAATTTCAAGCTTTATAACTAGAAGTACTTAAGATTTGTAATTAAGGTCCTTAAAACAATCTTTTGGCACAACTAGGCTACCCTTCCATTCTAAGACAAGTTTACTCAAAAACTAAAATTTCTCAATTCGGGTTCTACAATCAACTAAAGCATAACAAGAATATATCCAGTCCATGCCTAAAATGACATCAAAGTCTACCATGTATAACTCTACTAGATTGGTTGTGGTATCTCTATGAAGAATGGACATGGTGCAATTTCTATAGATTTCTCTAGCTAAAATAGACTCACCAACTGCAGTGGAAATATAGAAAGGCTCTAAGAGTTGTTCAGGACTAACTCTGAATTTCATCAAAAAAATAGGGAGTCATGAATGATAAGGTGGATCCCCAATCTAACTAAACATAAACATTAAGGATAGTCACTGAAGGGCTAGAGTATGAGGATCGAGAATAAAAGGGATTCTATTCAATCATGACTTATACTTATTGTGACCTTGACACTCAAAATATGGCATGTGAAGTGAAGTACAATAGGCATGAATACTTCATATAACAAAGACATAGAGCATGAAAAGAGAGTCATTTTGGGCATAAACATGACATAACCATCCATCACCATCATAGTTGGACATACATAGGGATTAGGGCAAGGAGTTCACAAGCAATGAATTATGTGATATATCTGGTCTCTATCTCAACATGGAATAACTTGAGTTCATATATCATGAGTTGTATAACATAAGGCTAGAATTCATAGATTCATCGAGCACAATTAGAATCACTACTTGAAGCTATTGCATCCCATTTGAAGAACTAAGAAAGCACATGAATTGATATGAAGTGCATGAACCTGAGACATGGAAATGATACCAATATGCATGACATGTAATGACCCAAATCATCATTATGTTAAAAACCATTCAAAAAAAATTCTCTGATCAAGAAATCTTCGTATTAGACCTGGTAGGAATTATTTTTGTGGGAAAAAGCCATGAACCAAATTAATTTTGGGATGAACCCTAAAAATTGGGCCAGGCCTACTGACCAATTATTATAAAAATAGTTCTACCACCACAGCAACTTCATTACAGCGACACTTTCATCATTGTGACGACGGTAAGGAAATAAGATGCTCAAATTTAGTTAAACCCTTCCCCCAAGTTGAGGCCTCTTATTTCATTTAACTTCTCCAAAAGCACCCTAGGTGAATACTATACTCATAACACCAAGGTGATTTCATGCTTTGGCTTACGGGCATAGGGTTTGGATGATTTCGAGAACAAACTAAAATTAGGATAATGAATTGGTTAATTAGGTGATGCATGTTGAGTTATTGAACTGTGTTAACATTTAGTTCGTGGAGAGGTCATTATACTAGTACAAACCAGAGGTAGGTCAGTAAGCAGAAATGGTAGTGAGTTTGTTAAAAAAGGTAGGTTAATGGTAAACTTATTTAGTAAATGGGAAACAACTTAGTATGTGCTCCAATTGACTATATATGTTAATTAAGTGGTGTTGGATTGATGTTTGATGAAGGAGATGGTAGATTTAAAAATAGTCATAGTGGTGTTAAGGGAATTAGGAGAAGGTGGTTTTTGTGAAACCAGTTTGGGGATAGTTGCGGGTATTAGGATTGATATTATGTAATAAAGTGGAGGAAAAAATGTAGGACTATGGTTCTCGTAAAATGGATGTGGGATTCTAGATAAGTATAGATAGCAATTGATGGGTAATGATCCTTGGTGTTGGGTATGTATGAGTAACTTAAATATAGTTATAGACTTGATTTGACTTTGTGCTTATATGTAAGCTGAATGTTTGTGATTAGCCTTCGGGCATTACTTAAGATTATTGTCTAACATTATGCATTGAGATTTAAATATGAGAATATACCTTAAGATGATATTAGTATCGGGTGTCACACCAACACTATTATTAGATCGGGTGTCATGCCGACACTATTATTGGATCGGCGTCACGCCGACTCTGGTACATGGACTGAGCTCCTCCCCTACAGGTCATAGCTGAGGGTACCGGCTGACCTTAGTATACGTGTATATCTCGCATGCATGCAATCATTGCATCATTTGCATAAATATTATCTTTGATTATTGTTGACTTAACTATTGGAGTATAAGTGACGGATATGGGTACGTGGATATAATGTATATATTGGTTGTGTATAGATCTTATTTTCTATATGTATGTTATTTATATGTGAGGGCATTATGTTACCTAATTCTAGATTGTGATGCCTACTTTTGGGCTGAAGTAGTTGCTTGACAGTGGGTATTCAAAAATAGAGTAGTGGGTCAGAATGATCATGACTGCCGGATACTAGGTGTTGTTTAATGAAAGTGAGTGTATAAATAATAAAGTCTTCGGTAGTGCTAGAAGATTCTGTTGCTTGGTTATTTAGGGAAATATAAATAGGGCTAGCATTAAAAAAAGGGTGCACAGTTGAGAGTTGGGAAAAATATTGAAAGGTATTAGTAAGGTTTAGTGGCTTGAGTGTTTATTATTTTTATGATCCCTCCGTAATTCCTATTTCTATTATTTGTTTCTAACCTTGGTTGATCGAAGATACCTACCAGTACGTGTGGTTGTATATATATATACTACACTAACTATATCTGCTTTTGGGGATACAGCCATGTTGTAGGTCAGTTGGAGAGGTGCAACGGTGGTTATTCTTTAGTAGCTTCTGTCATTCTACTCTTAAATGGATGTTGTGTCTTGAGTTGGCTTTCATTGTTTAGTGCTCTTGTACCTATTTAGACTAGCTTCTGGGATCGTATAATTTAATTCCGCAATGTATTTATGTAACAAGTGTGTTTAAACATAAGGTTTTATTTATTTATACTTAAAGCTATTTAAAATGTCTTCCATATTAGTTGAATGATTGGGTGGTAAGGATTCTCCTATCTAGAGTAGAGTTTGGTAGGTGCACCCATGATCTGTGAAATGGGTCGTGAAAGTTTGTATTAGAACCCAGGTTACTGGTCTCCAAGTACAAAAGTAAATGTCGAGTAGAGTTGTGTGAATTGGTGTGTCGACTTCCATATTTTATCTATAGGAAGCTGTAAGGCATCTAGCAATCTGCATCACTTTCTTCTCTCCCATCATGCTAATGTAATATTATCTCCCTAGGTTGAGTCTAGTTGGTATCTAGAAGGTTCTAATTGGTATCTCAATAATCAAAATTGGGATTAGTGGGTCCCAATTGGTATCTCAGTAATGTTCAAAAGGTTGGAACAGTGTTATTCTAACCAGTAGTGGTTAATAAGAGGCGTAGGACTTGTATACTGATATTGTAAGTTATGTTGAAATGAGTGATATATACATCCTTAGGTGGTTATACTATTTCATGTAGTTGAATATTGTAGTGTCAGTACAGTTAGTAAGCTTAACTCTTTCGTTAGATTGATTGATTATTCTTATTAGAAAAACACTTGTATTTAAATATTTTTTGAGGTTGTTATAGTAGGTTATGTGTATTGCTTATGTGGCTTATTCTTAATTTAGTGCAAAGTGTGATTTTTAGTTATGATTGGTAAATGTAAATATTTCGCTATTTTACTTGTTATACTTATCGGGAACTATTAAGAGATGATGATTAAGTTAAAAACTTTTTTGGATGTACAATACTTTTAAGGTTTAGTACAGTGTGAGTGATTATTGAGTACTATGATATGAGTGGTTTCAATAAAGTATCTTAGAATCGTAGAGGCTGGATGTTATTTCGATGTATGTCTTTATTTTTCTGAGTTGGGATATATCTTGATTTTCCATGATTTGAAGTATGCCTTGATTTCTGTTTGGTACTTGATGATATTCTTGGATATCCTTGTGTGGTCAGTCTATGCTTATCATGTTATGAAATTGTCTAAGACGTGTAGTCTTTTTGAGATATTGTTTAAGCGTAAATGAGCTGAGAGACTTCAAAACCACATGATAAACAAATATAGAATAATATGTTTGAATCTACTTCATTAAAAAAAGGCTAGAACGTGGGGGATGGGGGTAATAAGTAACAAAGTGTTCGTGGGATAACATCATGATGGAAAGACCTATGAAAAATTAGACTCAGAATCACTGGTTGGGAGTTGCTAAAGTGACATCACCACAATGACTCCCGTCACTTCTATGACATTGTTTTAGTGATGGATTTGTCACTGCAGTGATGCCTAGGCCGTATGCTACCAGTAGGGTCCCTTGTTTTCATTATTTTTTGTGCTTCATAAAAACAACTAGGTATTTGTAATATGCTTGAATAAAAATAGTTTACCCTGCAAAAATAGCAAGCTAATAGTTTATTGAGTTATATAGCGATAAAATAAGAGATTCTTAAAGTGTGTAAAGAAAGAAAAGATTGTTTGTTACATACCCCAAATGAGGGAAGCCAAATACAAGAAAATGGAAATAAACTGAGAGGAGAATCTAGTTGGAGGCTCCATCATTTCCAAGGCTTGAGGCGTCGGAGCCCTTCTATTCCATTCCACTAAGGAAGGAGAATTCCTCTTCATCCTCCTTCTTTAACTTTGGGAGATTCTGAATTGGGGACTGAACATTTGAATATAACCTTCATGGTTTTCCATATTCGAGTTAGCATGTGGTATGGGGAGCGACTCTTCTTCTTCTCATCACCTAACTCCCTTTGGAGCTCTGCATTGGCCCGAGTCAGGTCTGGTGTACATGTGGAGCTCAAAGGAACCAAACCTGGGGGAGGCAAGTGGGACTTCTCTAAGTAGATATGCATCGTATCTAGGTCTTCCTCCAAGTGCCTAAGGGATACAGGGATATGGGTGGAAGGGGTACCAGACTCCTTGCCTTCTCTGGCCCTGCTACTCTCACCCTACACCCCTATATTTATCTTATTCTTGCTCCCTCCCTGTGAACACTTCACTTTCAGTAGGTTGAAGGGCATGTAACACTCCTAAAAAAATTCACCTGCCTCCTTCGACACACCCACCCTCCTGCGTAACTTAGTGATCAAGGAGGTTAAAAAGAAATCCTTTGAAGGCCCTCCCCTCTTGTAGAAGTACTTCCACTCGTCGATGATTTGCCTCCCTATATTTATCACGATCCCTGACAGAGCACAAGCTACCACTATATCCCAGTGGAAGGTCACATCCATAATATTTTTCAAAGAACGAATCCTTCAGGATGCCAGGTTCAGCTACCTCCAAGCCTCTACTGTAAAAGGGGTACTTTTGGTCCCCTTGACAATTGTCCACCGTACCTTGTTCTCTGAACACTCAGGCACCATGGTCCTTGCTAACCATTTTAAGTCAACCTCATCAACCTTTCCCTAAAGGGAAGCATTGGAAGGGTTTGGTACCCTAAAATTATCATTGATGGTGGCATCATCCACCGAAACATTCTTTCCTCGAATGTGGATAGTAGGTCGAGGTAAAAACAGTCCATAGTCGAGAGTATGGAATAGAACTTCTAGACTATCTCTAGATTACATATGGGGATAGACTTATAATGACCCTCTAGGTCAATCCCAGTGTTTATGATGTTTAGAGCATTTCTATGACTGCCCCAGGTCATGTATGACTGGCTAGGACTAGTAGTACGATTACCTAGCAGTTCATTTGACTTTTAGAGTCACTTTCCTATGTTGACTTTTCTAGTAGTCAGGTATGGCTCCCGGTCCTAAACCCTATTTAACAGCCTCAGATACCATTTCTGACCATCTCATCTAATCCGTAATGTCAACTTTAGGTTAGGTAGACCTTTGGTTGGGTCTTGAGGTTCCCAAACTTATTTTGGGCGATAGGCCGACTATTGGCTAGCGTCGAGTCAGCCCTCCTGGCATGGGCCCCAGTTTTAGTTGGAACGACCTCTGATGGAAATTTTGGCAGCGCTAATGAGTCTGGAGTGTCAAAATTTGTTAGGTAGTATAGTTCCTTTGCATGCACGGGACTCCGGATCGATCCTGGACATATAGTCAAAATTGACCGGAACTTAGCCATTTTTGGCATTTGCCATGCCCTTAAGAGGCCATAGGCAAGCCTTAGCACTATGCACTTAAGCGGTCTTAGGCACGCTTTAGTGGCCAAGACAGGCTAGTCCAAGGTGCTTTATAGGCCAAGGGTATGGCTAAAGCGGCCATAGGCGCTTAAGCGACCCCTGGCTCCGCTTTAAAGGCCAAGCGGTGGAAGTGGTGGAGCGCTTAAGCGGCCACTTATGGCGCTTTAGTGCTAGGCGCTTAACAGGCCATAAGGGTGCTTTAGCGGCACCTGCATAGGCTATAAATACATAATTCATCTTCTCTCTCATGTTTAAATGTACAAAAACCATAGAAGCACCATTTTCAGTGCTTCAACCTCTTATATAGGCTTATATAACAAGGTCCAAGCTTGGACACTTACATATTTGAGTTCATAGCTTCGTTCTCGACATTTCTATGGTATGTTTTTCTGGTTTTATGATCGTTTACATTTTTGTTGGATTTGTTGGTATTGTTATTGGTATTTGAGTTATGTATTGAGCTCAGGTGATACGGTAGATGTTGTGACTATTTGTCACGGTGAGATTTGGGATGCTGTGATAGTTTTGATTTGGCAGATTCTGCAAGAAGGCCCCACGTGAGTTGCCTGGTCATTTTTTGACCTAGTGACATATGGGCATAATTAGTTATACTTTGACATGTAGTTTATTATTTCGATAGCATGGATGTAATTGGATGCCTCTCGCAAGGGGAAAGCACTAGCTTAGGGAGTTCTTTGGCAGGTTAATGGCGGCGTCCAGGTAGGCTAGGTTTCCTTTACCCTTAGATTGGGCTTATATGTGATATATACATGCTATTGTGCTGGTGTTGTGGGTTGGTACTATAGTTTTTGTGGTGGTTTGCTGTGATATAGGCCTTCTAGGTTGGATAGGGCTATTTGGATACATTCCAAGCCCGTTATCCTTGTGGTACACCACAGATGACCTATTTGGGGTCAAATAGTATTATTGTTGTTGTTGCTGGTTAGGGAAATGTTATTGTTGGACCTTAGTCTAGGCTTAGGCAGACTTAGCCTAAACTTAGACAGGTATAACTAGACTTGGTATTCGAAACCCGATAGTAGGCCCCATTACCCATTTTGTCGATTTGTCAGAACTTTGACATCTTTGGGATTATTTAAGCCCTAGTATGACCTGTTAGGCTTATGAAAGGATTGAGTTATGCCAATTACACTCAGTTGGCCCATTTAGCCTTTTAGTCCCTGATAGCACCGTACTTTATCGGGATTACTAGTCTTGGTTTAGAATTAGGACCCGCCTTGCCGTGAGCTACTCTAGATACTCGGACTGACATAGATGTTGTATGATAGTAGACTATGGATATAGGAGTACCCAGAGACTTACCTTGTAGCAGATGATTAGTTAGCTCCTTTGCCTATATTTTGGCTTCGTCCTGGGACTAGTATTTTCCCCGTTTATTGGTTATGATGTGACATTGGGTTTTGTTCTGGTTACTGGCTATGATGAGTTTCGATTCGAGTCCGTCTACTAATTCTGTTATGATGATTTTGGTTATTAACTATTGGGTGTCCTGGTTTGAGTTCGACCCCGGATTAAGGTGCACTATGAGTTCTAGTACTGGGTACCGTGATTATGATACTGTTGTTCTCTGAGTTTCGGTTCAATTCTGGAAGATATGATACATATATGGCCTATTGTTATTACCCACTGTGCTCGGTTTGATACCGACGTCTAGCCTCATGTTATTACCCATTGGTGCTAGTTCAAGCCCGGTATGCTCCATTGGTTATTGTAATTACTGGATATTGGTACATCTTTGAAACACTAGTGACTATCCATTTATTATTCTTCTATGTCCCACTTGTTTATGGGGTCCAGGATGGGTATTGTATTCTTTCGTGTGCCCAGCGGGCTTATGGGGGGCCAGTTGGGTTATATTTGACTTATATGTTCAGTACGCAGTTACTTAATTATTATTCAGTATCACATTTACTTATCAGTTATAACCGTACTTAACATGCACTCCCTAATTTTAGCTTGTTTATGTTATATTAAGCTCAGTCAGCCAATGATGCCTACTGAGTACCTATTGCCCCTGTACTCATACTGCACTTCTGCAACTTTTCCTGATGCATATCCAGGCACTAGTCGACAGTCGTGATGTGACTCTATTCTTAGCACTGATTTTGGAGCAGGGAAAGCTTACTGGCGTCCGAGGCTGATCCCACTCCATCTCTGATATATAGTCTTTCGAATCTGAGACAGTTGTATATATGTTGTTTATATTTGGTTTATGTCTTATGTTCTGGATATGTCTAATAGTAGCTCATGTACTTACCTCACCAGGTCTTGGGAGGGGTTTTAGAGTTATAAATTGTCCTCTTCCTTTTTGTCCCGGTATGTATGCTACCTTTGTATTTACATTCATAGCATGTTGATGGTAGTAGTTTTACTTCATCTCCTTTCTTATGAGATCTCGCCTAATGGCATGTCGCTTATCACCCTGGGTTGGGGCTTGGCTTGCCTATTGGTAGTTCTTGACAGAAATCGGGTTGTGACATCTTGGTATCAGAGCCTAGGTTTTATGGGTAGTGTCAGTACATGAGATGATGTGTAGTAGCGTTCCGCGAATTGGTACAGGGATGCCTGTATCCTATCTTCGGGAGACTACAAATCATTTTTAGAGGATAGTTTCTTTCCTTGATTCACATCCGTGCGATAGAGTCAGTATTATGTTTTGATCCTTGTTTGGTTCACTCTTTCCACAGATGGCTAGGACTCGTGGTACGAGAGCTGGGGAACAAGATCCCAAGATCGTAGTGAGGGCTCCAGTTAGGGACCGAGGTCGACATAAAGGTCGGGGGTATGATAGAGCAGCAGCCCCAGGTTGAGATCAGAGCAGGGATCCATTATCGGATTCTGTTGTAGCTGTAGATGTTTCACCTCCACAGCAGTCGGTGGGCCAGAGAGAAGCCCAGGATCCACCTAGATTTATTGATACTTTAGTGCTACGTGGTAAATTGGTATAGTTTTTGGGATTAGTTGGAGGTCCGCCTGTTGCGGGAGTACAGCCAACCGTAGAAGGAGTTAGTGTTAGGGCACAGCCTGCAGCTGTGGCACCCAGAGTTGAGGTTTTGCCTATACTGGTAGCAGTCCATCCAGTTATTTCTGTCAAGGAGTAGAAGATGTTGAGTCTTTTTTTGAGATTAGCTCCACCCAGATTTACGGATACTCCAGGAGAGGACGCTTATGAGTTCTTATCTTCCTGCGAGGAGAAGTTGAGGAATTTTTGATTTGTAGAGTTGTACAAGGTAGATTTGGTTTCTTACCAGTTTGATACAGTCGTGAGGAGATGGTGGAAAGATTATCTTGACTCCAGGCCAGCTGGATCTCCACTCGTTACTTGGGCACAGTTCTCTGAAGTATTCTTGGGGAAGTATAAGCCCCGCAGCATGCGTGAGCGTCTTCAAGATGAGTTTTCTAGGTTGAGGCAGGGGTCTATTACATTAGCTGAGTATGAGACTAGATTTCATGACTTTGCCAGGCATGCTATGATTATCCTACCTGAAGAGTATGAGAGGATCAGATGTTTTGTCATGGTTTTATGGTTATCACTTCACAGAGCTACACAGAGTTTGGTGACTTCGGAGAAGTCATTTGCTGAGATAGATAGGCATGTGTATTCAATTGATGAGATGGATCGTGAGGCATAAAGTGGCAGTGATAAGAGATCCCATTTCCAGGGTAGTTACAGTGGTAGTCACATCAGCTCTTAGTTCAAAGGCTGCAGATTTCAGGGTAGGTACCCTCAGCTGCAGCAGCAATCTTTTCAGCGATAGGGTCAACCTAGTAGACCCGTACAGTCAGCCTTGTAGATTTTTGATAGGGATCAGCCCGCCTATAGTGGTTATGGTAGTCATCCTCAAGGACGTGGTTAGTACAGTTCATGTACTAGAGGTGGTCATACTGGATCAGCTGGATCTTCTAGGCCGAGCAGGGAGACAGGAGCATTTCTTACCTTTGGGGTTGTCGGTCATTTCGTACGTAAGTATCCTCAGTGTAGGGCGATTGAGCCTTCAGCTCAGATAGCACAGCCCATCAGATATATACCACTAGCAGGCAGAGGTAGTGCACAGGGTTATCAGGGTGTCCCCAGGATTCCCAAAGTAGAGTGCAGGGAGGTCGGACTAATGGCCAGGTTGGTGCTCAGGCTAGTGGTAGCCAGAGTCAGTTGTATACCGTGCCGGCTAGGTCGGAGGATGAGGCTTTGGATGCAGTGATTATAGGTACGATTTTCATATGCCATCAGCCAGCATCTGCATTATTTGATCCTGGATCCATGTTTTCTTATATATCTACTTATTATACACCACAGTTGGGTTTATGTTTTGAGTTATTATCTGTATCCTTACGTGTATCTACCCCTGTTGGTGATTTCTTAGTAATGGATTGGGTATATAGATCTTGTCTGGTGACTGTTCGGGTGTTTGAAACTCAGGTGATTTTATTGTATTGGCCATGGTAGAATTTGATGTAATTTTGGGCATAGACTGGTTGTCTCTTCATCATGCAGTCTTGGTTTATTTTGCCAAGACTGTTACCTTAGCCATGCTTGGTATACCCCTAGTGGTGCTGCATGGTTTTGTATGCTGCACACCGACGGGGCTTAGTTCTTACGTTCGAACTCATAGATTGATGTCGAGGGGATGTAATTCATTCCTTGCTTATGTTTGGGATGCTAGTATTTAGAGTCCGTTTCTCTAATTCGTCCCTGTTGTTCATGAGTTTCCTAATGTATTCCCCACTGACCTACCTGACCTTCAGCCTGATAGAGAGTTCATTATTAACCTCAAGCCGGCCACCTGACCTATTTTTATGGATCCATATCATATAGCCCCTGCTGAGTTGAGGGAGTTGAGTAATCAGCTCCAGGACCTTTTAGGAAAGGGTTTTATCAAACCAAGTGTGTCATCGTGGGGTACTCCTATTCTATTTGTAAAGAAGAAAGATGGGTCTATACGTATGTGTATAGATTACAGGCAGCTGAACAGGGTGATAGTGAAGAATAATTATCCTTTGCCTCGTATCGATGATTTGTTTGATCAGTTTCAGGGTACAACAGTGTTCGCTAAAATAGATCTAAGATCTAGTTACCATAAGTTAAGATTAGGGCTGCAGACATCCCTAAGACAACATTTAGGACTCGTTATAGCCACTATGAGTTCTAGCTGATGTCTTTTGGATTGACTTATACCACGACAGCCTTAATAGATTTGATGAATCATGAGTTCAGGTCGTACTTGGACTCCTTTGTGATTGTGTTTATTGATGACATTTTGGTTTATTCGAGGAGTAATGAGGAGCACGACCAACATTTGAGGATTGTGCCCCACACTTTGAGCGATCATCGGCTTTATGCCAAGTTCTCAAAATGTGAGTTCTATCTTGAGTCTGTAGCTTTCTTTGGGTATGTTGTGTCGAGACACGGTATCAAGGTAGACCTAGTGAAGATTAAGGCTATCCGAGGTTTGGCTAGGCCCACGTTGCCTACTGAGGTTCGCAGTTTCATTGGGTTAGCAGGGTATTATAGATGGTTTGTTGAGGGTTTCTCATCTATTGCATCTCCCATGACCAGATTGACTAGGAAAAAGGTCCTATTTCAGTGGTCTGAGGATTGTGAGACAAGTTTCCTAAAGCTCAAGGACCGATTTACTTTCACTTATGTATTGACTATTCCAGTTTAGGGTGAGGGTTTTACTGTCTACTGTGATGCATCTGGTGTCTGCTTCTGTTGTGTTCTGATGCAGTGAGGTCATGTCATTGCTTATGCATTGACACAGCTAAAGGTGCACAAGCGTAATTACCCTACTCATGACTTGGAATTGGCAGCAGTAGTATTTGTGCTTAGAATTTGGAGGCACTAATTATATGGGATTCATTATGAGATTTATACTGATCATCACAGTCTTTAGCATCTTCATTCCAGTCTCTCAGCGGCCATTGGCTTTGGACATTCAATCCTTAGCTAATTCGATGGTGCATTTGGATATCTCTAATCCCAGGAGGATTATTGATTGTGTTTGGGGCGAGGTCTACTTTGTTAGAGTAGATTCAGAGTCGACAGTTTGAGGATAGTGGACTTCGTAATCTTTGAGAGCGGGTAGTAAGAGGTGAGTCCCAAAGGGCTATCTTGGGGTTTGATGGTGTACTGAGATGTGATGGTCGTGTGTGTGTTCCGAGGGTTGGATACTTGATTCCTTTGATTTTGCGTGGGGCGCATAGTTCTAGATACTCTATTCACCCCGAGACAACTAAGATGTACCGAGATGTAAGGCAGCATTACTGGTGGAGTGCTATGCAGTGAGATATTTCTGAGTTGGTGTCTCGATGCCGGTGTTCTCAGCAGGTAAAGGTCGAGCACCAGAGACCTGGTGGTTTGCTGCAGCAGTTGCCTATTCTCGAGTAGAAGTGGGAGCGAGTCACTATGGATTTTGTTGGTGGATTACTCATACGTCCCACAATTTTGATAGTATTTGGGTCCTTACAGGCTGATTGACTAAGACGGTGCATTTTATACCTATTCGAGTTTCCTAAGTGCTGAAAGGTTGGCTCGTGTATATATTCAGGAGGTAGTTTGCCTACATGGAATGCCAGTATCTATTATCTCAGACCGAGGGTCTCAGTTTACCTCTAGTTTTTGGCAGACTTTCGCGGAGGAGTTGGGTACGCAAGTGGACCTTAGTACTGCATTTCATCCTCAAACCGATGGGTAGCCAGAGCAGACTATTCAGGTATTAGAGGATATGCTCTGTGCTTGTGTTTTAGACTTTGGGGTTCAGTGGGATCAGTTATTGCCTTTAGCAGAATTAGCGTATAATAATAGCTTCCACTCTAGCATTAAAATGGCTCTATTTGAGGCTTTGTATGGTAGACGGTGTCGATCTCCAGTTGGTTGGATCAAAACTTTAGATATTAGTCCTTGTGGTACAAATTTGCTTTCTGAATCTTTAGACTGAGTTTGGGTGATTCAGGTTAGGCTACGGACAGCTCAGATTAGACAGAAGAGTTATACTGACCATAGACGTCATCCATTGATATTCAGAGTTGGTCATAGAGTCTTCTTACGAGTATCGCCCATAAAGGGCGTGATGCAATTTGGTAAGAGGGGCAAGCTGAGCCCGAGATATATTGTACCCTTTGAGATTCTATGGACAGTTAGGGAGGTAGCATATATGATAGCTTTCCTCCGGTATATTCAGCTATTCACCCAGTGTTTCATGTTTTTATGTTGCGATAGTACATTTTAGATGAGTCGCATGTGCTACTGTAGTATTTGGTTCAGTTAGACGAGAAGTTAGCATTTGTAGAGGAGCCTATGTCTATTCTGGCCTGAAATGTCAGACGATTATGCTTTTGGGTCATTCCAGGGGTTAAGGTGTAGTGGTGTCACCATCCAGTTGAGGAGGCCACTTTGGATCTTGAGCGTGATATGCGAGTAAAGTATCCTTACTTTTTCACATTTTTAGGTATGCGCTTATTTTTTACTTTTGCGGATGAAAGTCCCTTTTAGTAGTGGATATTGTAATGACCCTCCAGGTTATTCCTAGTGTTTATGTGTGTTTACAATGTTTAAAGCCTTTCCATGACTGTCCCGGGTCGTGTATGACTTGCTGGGACTAGTAGTACGGTTACCTGGCAGTTCGTTTGACTTTTAGAGTCACTTTCCTATGTTGACTTTTCTGGTAGTCAGGTATGGCTCCCGGGCTGAACTCCTATTTAACGGCCTGGAATTCTATTTTTGATCGTCATATTAGATTCGAAATGTTGACTTTAGGTTAGGTAGACCTTTGGTTGGGTCTTGAGGTACCCGGACTTGTTTTGGGTGATAGGCCGACTATTGGCTAAAGTCGAGTTAGCCCTCGTGGCATGGGCCCCAGTTTTAGTCTAAACGACCACTATTGGAAATTTTGACAGTGTTATTGAGTTTGAAGCATCGAAATCAGTTAGGAAGTATAGGTTATTTGCGTGCATGGGACTCCGGATCGGTCTCGAACATGTAGTCGAAATTGCCCGGGATTTAGCCATTTTTGGCATTGGCCATGCGCTTAAGCGGCCATAGGCATGCCTTAGCGCTATGCGATTAAGCATCCCTAGGCGCACTTTAGCGGCCAAGACAGGCTAGGCCAAAGGCATGGCTAAAGCGGTCATAGAAGCTTAAGCAACCCTTGGCTCGGCTTTAGTGTCCAAGCGGTGGAAGCGGTGAAGCGCTTAACCGGCCATAAGGGTGCTTTAAAGCCACCTGCATTGGCTATAAATATATAATTCATCTTCTCTGTCATGTTTAAATGTACAAACACCATAGAAGCACCATTTTCAGAGCTTCAAGCTCTTATATAGGCTTATATAGCAAGGTCGAAGCTTGGACACTTAGATATTTGAGTTCATAGCTTCGTTCTCGACATTTTTAAGGTATGTTTTTTTGGTTTTACCGTCATTTACATTTTTTTTAGATTTATTGGTATTTTTATTGGTGTTTGAGTAGTGTATTGAGCTCAGGAGATAAGGTAGATGTTATGACTATTGGTCACGGTGAGATTTGGGATGTTGTGTGTCACGCCCCAACTCCCATCAAGGCGGATTGGCACCCGTAGCCGATACGGCCCGAGAGAACCAAGCTTTGCTTATATTCGTTCATATGCATGTCATAAGAAACACCACTATCATGTACGAGCATAAAAAAAAGGCTAATAACGAAAATCGTGGAACATGTGATATATATACATATGTGAAACTTGGCCGCCGAGGCCATCAAGTCAAAATTGACATACATCTTTCACATTCATACACCCACATACGTCTACAAAAGCCTTTAATAGATACATTTACAAGACTAACTGAAAGTCGGGACAAGTCCCCGCTTTATACAACATGTACAATACCAAAACACATATAGAACTGTGACTCGGAAAGCCCCGAACGAACTGGAGCTCACCAAAGATCCTCAAATAACTTGTAACCTACTATGGAGGCCTACTAGAACTTGCGCCTGTAGCAAGTAAGGTAAGTCCCACAAGGGACGTCAGTACGAAGAATGTACAAAGTATGTAAGGCTTATAAGAAACTGTATGAAACACAAATTCTTCAATGAATTCATATACCAATGAATAACCAATAAGAACAAGTCACTATTCTGTATGTTGGGAACCATGTATATTGCTTTCTTTGCTTCTTTAATTCCATGCTTATTCATCATTACTTGTGTCATAATGTACCCGCGCCCCGACTGATCAGTGGGTCTTTACATAACATAACATTATGTTGGGATCGGCTCGAGCTAGGCTTATGCCTCTAGAGCTACCACCCATAAATCAATATATCGGGCTCGGCTTGAGCTAGGTTATTACCTCTAGAGTTGCCACCCATACCAACATATCAGGTTTGGCTCGAGCTAGGTTATTACCTCTAGAGCTACCCCCTGTCAGGATTGGTCCAAGATAGGCTTATGCCTCTAGGACTGCCCCCTGGTCCAATAATATCGGGATCGGCTTGAGGTAGGCATTTCATTTCGCCCCCAAAGCTACCACCCATACTCAATCATTAACCACATATATGCATTACTTCATTCTTTACTTTTGAGATTGATACAATGATAGTCGTACATTATTGGAATCATAACATTATTGGAAACATTGGAACAATAATCAATGAATAATAGACATGTGTATAAACCCTATTGGAACTTTGGAACACAACATTATTGGGCCTTTGGAACATTAGTCAATGAACATGAGACATGTGATAATAACAATTGGTTATCGGATATAGGATAACTTAGGACATTTTGGAATGGAACAAGTACAATGTCTATGTGAACACTATGTGCTGCAGAAGGATACAAAAAGAGTAACCTTACATACCATGTCTTATCAATACGAATATAGAATCCTATACGTGAATACAATAGTCCAGCTCCTTCCTTATGTCTCACTCTACAACACAAGTACATAACGGAGTTTACATTAACCCCTAAATACCTTACAAATGCATATAACGATAATGAGTTTCATGTTTGCCTTTAAAAAATATCATTTCCCCCTTGACAATACCATTTATGAAATTATCCTACCAACAATCCCACAATATTCCATACATTGACCAATACATGATAAACCAATAGCATGTCACACCAAGTTCATACTTTGCACTTCTCCATCAACACAACATCACAATTACTCCATCAAGTCACCTCAATACGTCTCATAAAAACATATCAGCCAAAATCCCATAATTTACACTTATAGAAAAATAACAAGTTTAGTAACATCATCACACCATACATGTTGTTATTTCATCCATACCATGCACTTTCATCAAAACCAAAGGTCACTTTTCAGGTTTAATTAACAAAAATGACACATCTTTTACAAAAACACAAAAGTGCACCATTTACACTTTTAGACATAACCATCATGATCTACATGCTCTCCCATTCATATAATCTATTGATCCATAAGAATAATCACTTACCCAAACTTGCAAATGAGTGATCTTGTCCCAAGAAGTGCCTTAGGGTTTGAGAGAAAATATTTGAGAAATATCTAAAGAGGCATGAGAGTTAGAATGAATTAAAATATGATTTTTTTTGGCCTTTATATAGTGCTCAAGTCATCCTTAGCCATTTACTTGCATTAAATGCAATGCTTACTTGGTCAAAGTGGAAGAATGGGTCATTTGCCCCATTGAGCCTTGCATTTTGGTCTCTCTTTGGGCTTTAAATTGAGCCCAATAACACATGTCATCTTAACCCACCAAATGTAATGTATAATCCACCATATATCTCATGTTCAAATAATTTTATAAATGTCTCGATAATATTCACTTACGAGATTCCCATGCGTAGCCTCAATCGTAAAAATAGAAATTCTAGTCGCTCATGGCTTATTTGAACATAATTTGTTAAACTACTTGTGATGAAGAATTAACCCCAACTCGCTTGCCCAACGCGCTTAAGAATAGTCCTACTAAGATGGAGTAATGATACCATGACTCAAAGGTCTTATATACATCATAATAATCGAAGAAAATTTTTGGCAAAAACCACCCCGGCACGCCGCTTGGCGTGCCCCAATGCTGCCTATGCCAGAAAAATTTCTGGCATAGGCGGCGTGGCACGCCCCACACCCAAAATGTGATTTTTTTCCTTTCTTCGACTTTTCTTTATGGATTTGGTTAGATCCTTCAAGTTCAAGTCTTTTGCTTACCTCCTAACCTTAATATCTATTGCTTGAAAGTCCTTCAAGCCTCATTTTTCACCCCACAACTGCTCCACAAAGTCACAAGCACCTCCGACCAAGGTCTAATCACACGTACTAGGCCCAATACCAAATGTTTCATCAATGACACTACAAAATTCATACTTATAGCTCTCAACACCTAAGTAAAAATTGTTCAAAGTTGTCAAGTAAGGTCGAGAAGGTACGGGGTATTACACTGTGATGGTTTCAATTTAGCAGATTCTGCAAGTGGGCCCCACATGAAGAGTTCGGTCACTTTTCGACCTAGTGACATATGGGTATCATTGTCTATGATTTGACATGTAGTTTATTATTTTTATAGCGTGGTAGAAATTGGAGGCCTCTTGAAAGGGGAAGGCTCTAGCTTAGTGAGTTCTTTGGTAGGCTTACGGCGGCGTCCAGGTAGGCTAGGTTTCTTTTACCCTTAGATTGGGCTTATATGTGATATATATATGCTATTGTGCTGGTGTTGTGGGATGGTACTATAGGCTTGGTTATGGTTTGCTGTGATATAGGCCTTCTAGGCCGGATAGGGCCATTCGGATACATTCCAGGCCCGTTATCCTCGTCGTACACCACAGATGACCTATTTTGGGTCGGATAGTATTGTTGTTATTGTTGCTAGTTAGGGAAATGTTATTGTTGAACATAAGTGTAGGCTTAGATAAACTTATCCTAGACTTAGACAGGTATAACTAGACTTAGTATTCGGGACCCGGTAGTGGGCCCCATTACCCTTTTGGTCAACTTGTAAGAACTTTAACATCTTTGGGCTTAGTTAAGCCCTAGTATGACCTATTAGGCTTATGACGGGATTTATTTACCCCGATTACCCTCAGTTGTCCTGTTTAGCCTTTTAGTCCCTGATAGCACCACACTCAGTTGGGATTACTAGTCTTGGTTTAGAGTTGGGACCCGCCTTGCCATGAGCTACTCTAGATACCCGAACTGAAATAGATGTTGCATGATAGTAGACTATGGACCTAGGAAGACCTGGAGACTTGCCTTGTAGCAGATGATTGGTTAGCTCATTTGCCTATATTTCGGCTTTGGCCTGGGACTAACATGTTCCCCTTTTATTGGTTATGATATGACATTGGGTTCTTTTATTATTTCTGGCTATGATGAGTTTCGATTCGAGTCTGGCAACTGATTCAGGCATGATGATTTTTGTTATTGACTATTAGGTGTTTCGATTTGAGTCCGGCCCCGGATTGAGGTGCACTATGAGTTCTGGTACTGGGTATTGTGATTATGATACTGTTGTTCGCTAAGTTATGGTTTGATTCTGGGAGATATGATATATATGTGGCCTATTATTATTGCCCACTGTGCTCGGTCCGATTCCTGCATCTGGCCTCTTGTTATTGCCCATTGGTGTCGGTTCAAGCTCAGTGCGCTCCATTTGTTATTGTGATTACTGGATACTAGTATAGCTTCGAGACACTGGTGACTATGCATTTACTGTTCTTGTATGTATCGAAGGTTTTTGGGGGCCAGGCTAGGTATTGTATTCTTCTGTGTTCCCAGCGGGCTTATGGGGCTCCAGTTGGGTTATGTTTGACTTATATGTTCAGTGTACAGTTACTTACTTATTATTCAGTATCGCATTTACTTATCAGTTATACTCGGACTTAGCATGCACCCCCGTACTTTAGCCTGTTTATGTTACATTGAGCTCCATCAGCCGATGATGCCTACTGAGTACCCATTGCACCGGTACTCATACTGCACTTCTGCATCCTTTCCCAATGTAGATTCGGGCACTAACCGACAGTCATGACGTGACTCTTTTCTCAGCACTGATTTCGGAGCAGGAAAAACTTACTGATATTCGAGGCAGATCCTACTCCATCTCTGATGTATAGTCTTTTGGATCTGAGACTGTTGTATATATGTTGTTTATATTTGGTTTCTTTTTTTTTTTTGGATATGTCTAGTAGTGGTTCGTGTACTGACCTCACCAGGTCTTGGGAGGGGTTTTAGAGTTATACACTTTCCTCTTCCTTTTTGTCCCAATATGTATACTCCTTTTGTCTTTACATTCGTAGCATGTTGATGGTAGTAGTTTTGCTTCATTTCCTTTCTTAGGAGATCCCGCGTATTAGCCTATCGCTCGTCATCGCAGGCTAGGGATTGGTTTGCTTATTGATGGTTCTCGATAGGCGCCATCATGACTCGAAAATCGGGTCGTGACAGGACTCTATCAACATATCCCATCCAAAGGTCCATAATTGATTGTAGAAATCGGGTGCTTCTTAAGCCAAGTCCTTCATCAAGAATCCCCTCTTGGGGATGAAGCCCCTAGTAATCAACCCCTCCTCATAGCGGTCACAACAAACATTGTTGAAAAATCGATGGTATGAGGGTTGGTTAGCATTTGGGTTGGCCATAGTAGGTAGTCCTGCAAAAATCGTGATATATTAATTAAAAACCAATAAGGGATGCTACGGAAAGGAAAGGAATAATTTTGGATAAAGCTACTACCCAACCATCATTGCAGTGATACTTTTATCGCTACTGCGACGTTACTGCAGTGACAGAGAATCTCTACAGCAGCGTTGCTACAGCGATTCCTTCATCTCCAACCAGTCCATGGCAGATTTTCAAATTTGTTTCATCGAATTTCAAGTTTTAGACACAGATCGGGTTTGGTAGAGTACTTTTGAACTCTTTTGCACTAAATTGGGAGTGATTAACAACTAATACAAGCCCCAATCAATTGGATTAACAACTAATACAAGCCCCAATCAATTGGAAATCTTTGAAGAAGATGACTCTTACTTTTCTACCCATTTCAAGCCCAAAACCTGCCATAAACATTGTGAATCTTATGGCTAGATTGATGTTGGAGTGTTGAAAATGTAAGATAGTCTAGCATGCTTCATAAATTCATTCAAAAAAGCAAAAATTTCAAACATTCAAAGTTACACACAAAAACAATCTGAAAATCCATGCTCTATCCAATTTTCTAGTATTTATGACGAGGAACATGTAAATAAAGTAGTATGAACGAAGATTTACCTTAGTAGTGACGTTGGAAAGTTGATTGCTAGTAAAAATCAGAGAAAGTTTGAGAGAATTTTGAGAGTTAGGAAGTGGGGGAAATGAATCCCACTTCCTCATTTTGAAACCGTCGAATCGTCGTTGATGCGACGGGTTCCATAAAGTTCCATTTTCGTCCCTAATTTTTGTGTGTCATAACATTTTGTGGTGTTTTGGGCATTTTTATTGACCCGCTACATAAAATTTTATTATGAATCGTATTTCTTGGGTTATAGTGATCATACGTGTGCTAGAGATTAGTGACTCGTGATTCATAGACTGGTTGGATAATGGTGGTAGTAAAATTAAATGACTGTTGTGCGGGAAAGTCTTATCGGATTAATTATGGGGATAGAAGATCGCATAAAATCTTAATCATTGTGTAGGTTGTGTTCCGAGAATCATGCTAAAAACTTCCTCTACTTTTCCCGCAACTATTAGGGGACGAACGGTGGACAAATTCATCTTTATATTAATGACCCAAATCATCGTTATGTTAAAAACCATTCTGAAAAAATTCTTCAATCAAGAAATCTTAATTTTTGACATGGTAGGAACTATTTTCTTCAAAAAAAGTCATGGCCCAAAGTAATTTTGGGTCAAATACTTAAAATTAGGCAAGGCCTACTAACCCATCGCTTCAGTGATGAATCCGCCACTGCAGAAATGTCGTTGAAGGGACACTTCTATCTCCACAGCATCATTAAGGCAGTAAGCTGCCTGAGTTTAGCTAAACTCTTTACCCTAGCTGAAGCCTATTATTTTGTTTGCCTCCTCCAAAAACACCCTAGGTGAACCCCTCTACTTAGAACGACAATGCTTTAGAGGCCAAGCTCCAAGAGGGCAATTTCCAAAGCACTCCCGGAGAAGATTCCAATGATTGGAAGAGAAAAGGCACATGAGGGATAACTCTTCACTCTCTATAATATCAGAACTCATCCACCACGTAGGTTATGGTTAATCATAGTAGACTAGGGCTAGACGAATGTAATAACTATAGTGATGATGAGAGATTTAATGCTTAGGCCTACGAGTACATAGTTTGGATAGTTTTGATAACAAACTGAACTTAGGATAATGAATCAATGAATTTGGCAATGCATGTTGAGTTATTAAACTATGTTAACCTTTTATTTGCTGGGAGGTCACAATACTTATACAAATTAGAGGTAGGTCAGTAAGCGGGGGTGGTAGTGAGTTTGTAAAAAAGGTAGGTTAGTTGTGAACTTATTGAGTAAATATGAAATGGCCTAATATGTGTTCCGATTGACTATAGAGGAGAAGTAAGTGGCATCGAGTTGATGGTGGTGTGAACGAAATTAGGAAGAAATGGTGTGCGTGAAACCAATTGGGGGATAGTTGCTCGTATTAGGATTAATATTATGTAATAAGAAAAAGGAAAAGAAGTAGGACTATGGTGCTCGTAAAATAGATTTGGGAGTTAGGATAAGTATATATAGCAATTGATGGGTAATGATCCATGGTGATGGGGTATGTATGAGTAGCTTAAATGTAGTTATAGACTTGATTTAACTCTGTGCTAATATGTAAGTTGATTTTGCGATTAGCCTTCAGGAATTACTTGTTGATTACTATTATACATTGAGCATTGTATCTAAGATTATACATTGAGATGATACTAGGATCAGGTGTCACACCGACCCTATTATTAAATCAGATGTCATGGCAACTATGGTACATGGACTGAGCTCGTTCCCTACAGGTCATAGCTAAGGGTCCCTGCTGACCCTAGTATGTGTGTACATATCCCATGGATGCAATCATTACTTTATTCACACATATATTATCTTTGATTTTTATTAACTGAATTTATGGAGCATATGTGACGGATGGTAAGTGGATATAAGGTATGTCTTGGTTTTGTGTAGATCTTATTTTATATATAATTGTTATTTATATATGAGGGCGGTATGTTACCTGGTTCTAGATTGTGTTGCCTACTTTAGGGTGGAAGTAGTTGCTTGACAGTGGGTATTCAGACATAGAGTTGTGGGTCAGAATAGTGGGATAATAGGTGTTGTATGGAACACCCTGAAGTTTTTCTTGGTACACTTTAACATAAGAATGATACTGTCACATTTCCTGAGTTTCACTTACAACCCTATCTAGAGCAGGAAAGTATTACCAAGAGATGGAATATATGACTCAAAAGTACTAAGGGGTTGGTCCATGCTCCCTTTGAGTCATTGTGCAACCTCTCTCATCCTAAGATCTATCTAAAAGTAAGAAATTAATAATGATTTAGATTTACATCATCCCTCACCCCTAAAAGGACAAGGCATAGATGGTAAGAAAGATGTAACATACAAGTTGTGATCATTTTCTTAAGGTTCAGATGTATAGCATGATCTAGAGTATGAAAGAATGGAAAACGTCGCCTAAGTTCCTTGTAGCATCTTGATTATAATTATGGTGCACAACATACCTAAAGGAAAGACTCTACTAGGCATGTATTCATAGACACCCTAGGACACTTGAACTTTGTGTTCTGATACCAAGTTTTTCACAACCCGAGCCTAGACCTTGGATATGACTGGCATTCAAATCCATTGTTGGCACGAGCTTACCCTTGGCCTGGCATACTAATAAAGTTAAACACTGATATATGCTGAAGTTGAGAAATAATAAGCATGGGTTAAACTTTTGAAATAAAGTAAGATAAAAATTTATACTCAAAAGACTTAAAGTTAAATAGAAAGCAATAACATAAACTGAAAGCCCACTAAATGTAATGTCTAACAAAGCCTCTATAATAATGACTAAATGGGTCTATTAGGACAAGGCCTCATGCTACCTTTATTAAAACAAAAACTGAAACAATGAACTATAAGCTGATCAAACATAACTAAATCCGTTGGATACAAAGAGGACTCACCATAAGCTGAGAACGAGTAGTATAATGGAACATTTGACTACATGCCTAAGTTTGAGCTAAGGGATTTGTATCATAAAATGATGCAACACCAAGTAGCGTTAATACAATGAATGTCTGGTATGTAAAGTAAATGAGTTGAATTTAATAGAAGTGAGACCTGATAAGCTATGAAATGATTACAAATGAGATATATCATAGTTCAATAGAGGAAATAAAGAATTGATATATGACATAAGAACTATTTTAAACCTTCAATAAATTGATAGTATAAAGTAAAGTATTAAACTGAAAAACTGCATTACTGAAACCATAAATAGACATTAAAAATTTGGAACATGAACTAAAGTTACATGTCTGAAATATCATCATGATTAAGATATATGCACTAGTCATAAACAATTCTTAACTAAGGAAAATATAAGGTTTTCTATTTGGAGAGTTTCTTATAACTATCATACACCATGCGAGCTCATGATGTCCAACATCTTGCATGCATGTTGGTAGAGTTGTCCTACATCTTGCCAGGGTAATAAGATGAACATGACATGAGGATCCATAATAAACCCATTTTGAATAACATGAAAGGAGTCGTCCAACGTGCGGAATAATCCATAACCTATAGTGGCAAACATAGTTTTAGGGATTGTATTGTTTAAATACATACCCGTCTCAGTGTTAAATAACACTCCCCCCAAATTAAATGAGAACTACTCCTTAAATATGAAGAGTTATGTGACCCATTACCTACCAAATTAAATGTTTTTAAGTCTTATTTCCAATACCACTGACTGCTCGTCAATCTGAGTCTCAAGTAAAACGTTATGTACATTTTACTAAGGGATAGTCAAAACAGATAGGCTACCGCCCAAAATGCCTGGTGCAACTGTCATGACCCAAATTACAAAATTATGGGGGAACCTATTCTATTCTAACTTGATAGGAGAACCCTTCACCACCCAATCATTTGTTATATGGAAATTGTGAAAGACATAATTTATGTAATAAGAAAGCCACTTTAAGTACCAAATCAAATGATGATTTCCAGAATCTTTACAACATTAACCTAAAAACATAAAACAACTCCCAAGGATTTATTCTAGACATGTACAAGAGCTTCTAATACAGTGTAAGCTAAGATAAATAAGAGACATAACTTCCACTTGAGAATGAGATGTAGAAGTTTATGATGAGAATCCGTCACTCCAACTAAGGACACTCCACGTTAACCTGCAGTATACGCACATCCCAAAAAGGATGTAGCAAGAGTAGTATCAGTACTCCACACATACAGCTAAGCATCATCAGTTGACTGGGATTAGTTTAGGTAACACCACATAGAAATCATCAAAATCAATCATCTCTCCTAATAGTTTAGCACCAAAGTTCAAATTTCTTGCGACTTCTTAATAATTTCAAAAGGTTCAAGTTATCTTTCTTAATTTGATAAATTCAATAAATTACAATAACAACCTATATTCATCGTGATAAGTTCAGTAACTGTTAACACCTTAATGACATTCAACCTCACCAAGGCTATGCACACAATACTTTTATTATTCTCAGGAGAACACTATACCGCTAATGATTCGACCAACCAAGTTAATGTATACTCATGTAAATCAAACTATCTCAGCACCACAAGGAATTCAATAAGCAAGAACACAACAGTAGATTCCAAAATCAGATAAGGCAAGTAACAGATACCTCAACATAGATCAAGTAGTATCCGTAATGAAATAATAATCCCAAAATAGCTACACAATGTCAACAACAAGGACATATAAGCTAATAACAGTTATCAAAAGTAACCATAAACTCTACAATCTCAACAATTGCATCCATACTACTAACATAAAGACATATTTGTCATAAGTCATCATATCAAATCATATGAAACCTTGCAATCATAACAGTCACCTCATAACATAGATCTACGTCCATATAAATCTCATAAATTGTATAATATTTGTTCCTCATCAACTCGTAGAACTTGATCATCTCACAAAACTCCCTCGTCTATACACACATACTAGGGGTCTTATTTCTACCCAATAGTCATGACTTATAGGGGATGCACTAAGGTCCATAAACCATACCAGCGTAGTACCCAATCCATATAATAATAACAATATCTTATCAGCATGGTACTCGACCATAAACTAATATTGTACTAGCATGGTTCCCAATTCATCATCATAATAATAATATCATACCAGCATGTTATCTGATCCAATAATTAATATTGTACCAATGTGGTACCTGATCCATAATATTTATATTAACTTATATTTATACTTTCACAATCTCTCGGGATAATATCACACGTGCACATAATTTTACAAGTACACTTTATAGTCATATTACGAACTCAATAGTTCAACAATCAACAACTTATTTATTCAAGCATTAACAAGTCAAGAAGCATCAACCACCAGTATGTCCGAAGACCAATCAACATGCCATTTAATGAAGAAATATACAAGGGACTAAATAAAGTCTAACTCCATCTAAACACACATAAGTTCCTTCACTTACTCAACCACCATTATTACATCAAGGATTGGTGAATTCATTCACTAGCATACTAACCCTTTATACATGTTATTATTAGATTCATATACACCACTTCATTAGCCATTTATTAGACTATTCAACCCCATTCAGCATACAAGTTTAACATCTAATTATACATTTTTGCTCAGATTACACTCTAGTAGTTAGCTAAGCTTTTATTTAGAACCTTTATGTTATAATATCACATCCCCTCTCATGCACAACTCACAAGAAACATATTACAGCAGGGAAAACACATAATCAAGAACACACATCATCAATTTTCCTATTATTTTATTAACTTACGGGTTTATAAACTACCTGTATACACAACTCCTCCATTGTCGCCCACCTTCACCTATTTCACATTACATACCATCATGAAGGTCACACAAAGCTCATACCATACATCAAAGAATTTATATATCAACAAATTACCACATATTTTTGATCTTTTACGTTATTCCAATGTTTTATCCATTCGAACACCATGTTAGAAGGACTAATCAAGTTGTTCCATCAATTTTATATTATGAATAGATTTTACTAATCACAGTCTACTACTCATATAACCATAACCCAACTCGACTCCAAGTTGCTACCTTAAGATGCATACACTCTTGTTTCTCATTCCCAGTGTAGCAATTTTGACAAAGAATCCATGAGGATAATGATGGAGTCATATTTTTTGAGAGCTTTACCCCTCCATTACGGTTGTTCTAGCTTGGAAATAGCCCTTGGTGCATTTTTAAGAAAGAGCTTCTATTTTTGAAATATGCTGAACCAAAAATAGTTTTTTATTCATGTTTTATTGGCCCAACCACTATAGCAGATACCTCATCGCTACAACAGACTCAATGTAGTGAGAAGAAAACTAGAGTAGCAGGCTTAGGCAAGTCGGGTCCACCTCTTTAATTCTATATCTTCAACAATTATTAAACAAAGTGGATGGTTAAACCTGGCTTAATTTGAATTGATGTAAAATTTTAAATTCTTGCATTTTTCCCATTGATATTTCATTAAGAACAAAATAGGTTATTATATTAGACACCAATTTACCAATCATTTCCCCCCAAATGGACATTAGGTGGAAAGAGTAAGAGATCAGAATGTTTGAAAAAAATTACTCTTAGGGTCAATTGTTTTTCATATATCAAACCCTAATAACAATTACTCGACCTTCCTATCAAGGCCTTTCAAAATCTTAATGCATGGAATTAGGTAATACAATTGAATCAAACTATTTTTCTCATATATTAATAGCTCGGGGAAGAAATTTACTTACTCAGGTTCTTATGAGAACCCATGGCATCCTGAGGCAGAGGATTTAGTAATGACATACAACACCATAAAAGTTGTAGCGTGGAATTTAAGTGTAGCCCATTGGAGCGATGGGAACCATACTACAGTAAGCTCACTGTTGTGAGGTACAGGTGGCTAAAGTGGTTGTAAGAGAGATATAACAGTGAGAATGGAGAGGTTTCATTTCTCACTTTTCAACTTACACATCCCCTCAAACTTAAAACTCTCTCTATCATTCTGTCCCTACATCAATTTTTTAGGTAATTCTCTTTACTCTAGCATTTATTTCATCATTTTTGTCATTTCTAAATCACATAAATATTTTCTTGGAATAGTTGATATTGAATGATATTGGGATTTTTAGGGTAAGGTTTTGTTTTACCCTTGTAAGGAAGTAATCCCGAAGCATTCTTGTAACACTCCTATAGTATTACCAACATAAGAATATCAAAGTACATGGAGTTAGAACTTAAAAATGAAGTGGGGAATGTGAAAGGGTGTTATTTGAAAACATTTAAGCCATTGAGGCTGTCACGCCCCAAATCCCATTGAGGCGGACTGGCACCCGAAGCCGTTGAGGCTCGAGAGAACCAATCTTTACTCATATACATTCATATGCATGTATCATATTATATCATGCCACTATGCGGAAGTCATGGAAAAACATGTACAATATATGAAACTTGGTTGTTAGGTCCACCATGTCAATATGAACATTTGCCTCTTACAATCATTCTCCCACATAAGTCAACAAAGCCTCTACAGATACATAACCATAACCAACCTAGAGTCGGGACAACACCCCGCTCTATATGCATATGCAGTACCAAAGCAAATATCTATAATGACTCGTAAAGCCCCGAATTCAACTGGAGCTCACCAACCATCCGTAAATGATCTACAACTTACTGTGGAGGTATACTAGTGCCTGTGCCTGCAGCAACAATGTAAGTCCCCCAAGAGGGGTCAGTACGAAGAATGTACTAAGTATGTAAGGCCATATGAAACTGTAAGAGATATAAACACTTCAATAAACTCAAATACAAATAAATAACCAATATGGATAAGTCACCATTCTGTATGTTGGGAACCATGTATATTGCTTTCATTACTTTCTTTACTTCTTTACTTTTGTGCTTATTCATTTTTGTCTGTGACCTGTGATACCCGGCCCCGGACTGAACAGTGGGTTTTAACATAACATAACATTATGTTGGGATAGGCTCGATCTAGGCTTATGCCCCTAGAGATGCCTCCCTACGAATCAATAGATACATCGGGATCGCCTCGAGCTAGGTTATTACCCCTAGAGCTACTACCCATACCAACACATCAGGTTCGGCTCGAGCTAGGTTATTACCCCTAGAGCTGCCCCCTGTCAGGATCGGTCCAAGCTAGGCTTATGCCTCTAGGACTGCCCTCTGATCCAATAATCTCGGGATCGTCTTGAGCTAGGCATTTCTCCCCCAAAGCTACCACCCATACTTGATCATTTACCACATATGCATTAGTTCGTTCATTACTTTGAGATTGATACAATGATAGTTATAACTTTACTTGAAGCTTTGGATCATTAAACATTGAGTGAGAGACATGAGATTAAACATTATTGGAAACATAGCCTTATTGGAAACATAGCACCATTGGAACCATTGTACAATAATCAATGAACAAGATACATGAATATAACCCCTATTGGAACTTTGGAACGTAACCTTATTTGGCTTTTGGAACATTATCAATGAATATGAGACATGTGATTCACAATTGATCAATGAGTAGGAAACATGTGATATTGACAATTGGTAACCGGGTATAGGATACCTTATTACATTTCTGGATGGGACAAGCATAATGTTAATGTGAATACTATTTGCCGCAGAAAGATACGGACAGAGTAACCTTACATACCTTGTATTCTCAATACGAATATACAATCTTAGATATGCATACAATAGTCCCTCTCCTTCTTCATGTGTCACTCTACAACACAAATACATAATAGAGTTTACATTAACCACCAACTACCTTACAAATGCATATAACGATAACGATTTTCATGTTTACCTTTAAACATGCCATTTCCCCCTTGACAAAACCATTGATGAAATTATCATACCAATAATCCCCCAATATTCCATACATTGACCAATACATGATAATCAATAACATTTCACCACAAAACTTCTCCTTTACACTTTCTCATCCACACCACATCACAAATAATCCATCAAGTCACCTTAATACACCTCATAGCACATATCGGCCAAAATCCCATAATTTACACTTATATGAAAATAATAAGTTTAATAACATAATCACACCATACATGTTCATATTTCATCCATACCATGCTCTTTCATCAAAATCACAAGTCATATTTCAAGCTTAGATCCCATGGATCACAAACCTTTTACAAAAACATAAAGTACCATGTTCAACACTTCCAAGCATAACCAACATGATTTAAATACTCTCTCATTCACATAATATATTAATCCATAAGAATATACACTTACCAAGACTTGCCAATTGATGATCTTGTCCGAGAAGAGAACTTAGGGTTTGAGAGTTTGAGAGAAATATCTCTTGGAAATGTTTAGAAAGGCATGTTCCTTTTGAATGAATAAAATCTGATTTGGTGGCCTTTATATATCCCTTTTTAATCTTATCCTTAGTCATGCTTGATCAATAATTGATGGTCAAAGGGAGAATGGGTCATTTGACCCTTTGGGCCAAGTATTTTGCCTCATTTTTGGGCCTCAAATTGGCCCATTAACGCATATTATCTTAGCCCACAAAAATCAATTTGTAATCCATCATATATTTCATGTTTAATTAATTCCATAATCGTCACGACAATATTTACTTACGAGATTCCCAATCGTAGCCTCAATCGCAAAAATAGAAATTCTAACCGCTCATGGCTTCGTTGAACATAATTTGTTAAAATACTTGTGATGAAGAATTAACCCCAATTTGGATGCTAAATGCACTTAAGAATAGTCCTACTATGATGGGGTAATGATACCATGACTTATAGGTCTTATACGCATCATAATAGTCGAAGAAATATTTTGGCGAAAACCACCCCGGCACGCCGCTTGGCGCGCCCCTTTGCTTACTCTGGGCTAAAAATTTCAGGCCAGAGCGGCCTGGCATGCCCCTGGGCGCGTCCCGCCTTCATTTTTTTAAATTTTTTGTTTCTTTGACTTTTATTTGCGGATTCGGTTAGATACTTCAAGTTCTATTCTTTAACTTACTTCTTACCTTTAATATCCTTTGTTTGGAGGCCCTCCAAGCCTCATTTTTAACCCCACAAATGCTCCACGAAGTCACAAAACACCTTCTACGAAGGTCTAATCACACGTACGAGGCCCAATATCAATTATCTCATCGATAACTTACCAAATACATACTTATGGCTCTCGACACCTAAGTAAACATTATTCAATGTCGTCAAGTAGGGTTGGGAAGGTACGGGGTGTTACAGAGTCTATTTGGGTGTTAACAACCCAAAAAATAAAGTGTATAGGTCATACACCATTAGAGTATCCTCGATCTAGGCTAAAAATTGTTAAAATAAAGTAAAAACTTAAAAACTCTATTTTTTTCAATTAGGGATGATGGTATCACTACAGTGAAGGCAATCTCGCTGTGGCGACAACTTTTTCTATGGTGACTTTGCTACAACAGAGAAGTTTGTTGCTGCAACAAAGGTTTGATATTGTCACTGCCTGAAAAGACCATAACTTTTCTAAATAAACTTTCTATGGTCCTTTGCTTTTATGCTTAACTTCTTATGGTAATTTAGTGAAATCATTATCTAACACGCTTCTTTTCTCTTTTTTAAATATTACTACTACTACCATAGCAAGGTGTGCAGCTATTACTTATGAGAGATTCATTGACAACGAACACAAAAGGATGTTGGTAGAGCTAAAGTTTAAAGGGCCACATATGAATGCGGGTTTGTAATGGATGGGGTAGCAGAGGGGGTGCCAAAGTTTTATAACTGGCTACTGGAGATGGGTTGGGAGCCGTTAGTGGAGATGACTTATGAATTTAATAGAAATTAGGTGAGGGAGTTCAATATCATGCTCTCTATAATGAATTAGGAGATTCTATATTCCACCATTTACATCTAGGGCATAAACATCCCAATAGGGGGTGAAAGTCATTAATGAAGCTCCGGGGGTGCCAAATCCTTTAAATGGCATATCGGGTGAAGGAGATAGAGAGCGATGTCATGTGGTTGGCTAACATGTTGGTAGTGGAGCGAAAAGTGAGAGGACTCATTGGTTTTATAGCCGCAGGAGAATCAAGAGCACCGACTTCTCCCCTATTCTCAGTAGTGATTGAACCTAGTTTCCAGGAGGATTGATTCTTTTAAAAATGTCACTAATTTAACTTACTAGCAGGCACTAGTGATAACTTAAATCCTAGACTGGGTGGATGTGAATGTAGGGGAGCATATTATGGAGGAGTGGAGAGCATTTTTCAACACACTGAAGGACCTATTCTTTCCTTCCCTGATTACTATTTTATGTCGAAGGGAGGTTGTGCCCAGAGAGGGAGGTGAATCTAATATTCAGTGGATACGCCTTTCAACCTGTTGAGAGTGAAGAGTGCACAGGGATTCTCCAAGAAGAAGAGGAAGTGAGTGTTGAGGGGGAGCACAGTGGTTCTTTGGAAGTTGGAGGGGCTGAGAATAACTTTACACGCACTGCGGGCCTCTTCGAGCGCCTGGAGTTGGACTTGGTTGCGGTGAAGGAAATTCTGAAGAAGATGTCAGTGCCTCTCTAGGAGTCCATATCATCTAGTGTTATAGGCCCATCTGGTCTTTAAGGAGCCTTTGATACCTTAGCTCGAGCCCATGTAGAGTTTTGAGTAGATTTGAAGGTAAAAAGGAATAAGAGGTGCTCCCAGGACTAATTGTTGCTTCGTATATAGAAGGGGATGAAGGTCATCATACAGAATTTTGTCACAAAGGACATGATTCCCAAGGTGGAAATGCTTTAGGCCCAAGATTTCTCATTCCTAAGAATCTTGGAGGAAGATTGTTCTGACGCCTTGATCTTCGGAGATGGTGGAGCAACTAGTTAGGCCCAGACATATGTATCTTCATCCTTGTATTCCCCTATTTTCAAATTCTATTAATTTTCCCTTGTTTGACATTTTATTTACTTTCTCACTCCTTTGATAATTATAATTGTTTTTGTATTTACGGTGTCGGTAGTGGTATCTTAGGGAACAATGGCCTTGTTTGTAGTTTGGTACTTTTATGAATATTGCTTTTTGTATTGGAATTTACCACTAAATTGTGTTTGGAAAAGGAGGTCTTTGAACTAGGAAACTGGGGTTGGCTACTCCCTGACGGCCAGTGCAGTGGTTCCTCACTGAGTACAGAGATCCTGCTACAGTTAAATAGGGTATGCTATGGTAACCCTGACAAATAGGTCTAGCCCTGCAATGGCGAGCAAGTAATTGCTACCACAGTCCTAGTGCAGTGGGGTTCCATTATTGCAGTAGCCCTAAACTAGTAGGTCGAGGGAAAATCTAAGTCTCTACCCCTAGCGTAACTCAACATCACTGAACACATCATCGTGATTCAACTTCTTCTCTAAGTGAATACAACCACATGAGCTTTTTGTTTTTGGCTACTTGTATTAAGATTTTTAATTTCTTAATTACTGGGTAATTTTGTTAGGGTACTTAGACCCTAACAATTCCTTTTCATTAGCTCATCAACACAGAGTACATTAGCACTATATCAAAGCACCACAATTATCATAATGTCCGCATATGCCAATTTCATTATCAACTTCAACAATAATTAACCAAATAGTTCCCCATAATTCATACAACCAACATACAAATCTTGACTCCTATTGTTAGATACCAATTGAAATTGACTAGATTCCAATTTTGAACTCATCAAGATACCAATTGGGATCAACTAGTTTCCCATTTGAATTCACTGAGATAAGAATTAGAATTGACTAGATACCAATTAAACTCAACCTAGATGGGTAATAAACTGAGATAGCATGATGGGAAAGAAGAAAGAGATCAACTCCTAGATGCCTCATAGCGCCTCAATGAGTTGATGTGGACGTCTACTTACTAATCCATAGGACTCTACTTGACATTGCTATTGTACTTGCAAGACCAGTAACCTAGTGCTCTAAGACACTTTCATGACCCAAATTACTAGATCATGCAGACACTAATTCTATTCTAACTAGATAGGAGAATCCTTCACCACTCAATTATTTGTTATGTGGAAATTCTTAAAGACATAATTTATGTAATAAGCAAGCCAATTTAAATACCAAATGAAATGATGATTTTAGGAATCATTACAATGTTAACCTAAAAAAATTAAAATAACTCCCAAAGACCTAGTCTAGACATGTACAAAATCTTCTAATATAGAGTAAGCCAAGTTAAATAAGAGAAAGAACTTCTGTCTGAGAATGATATGCAGAAGTTGAAGATAAGTACCCGTCACTCTAACCAAGGAAACTCCATGTCAACCTGCAATATGTCTACATCCCAAAAAGGAAGTAGAAAGAGTAGTATTAGTACACCATACGTATTAGAAAGCATCACCGATCAACTAGGATTAGTTCATGCATTACCATATAGAAATCAACAAAATCAATCATGACAATCTCACCTAACAGTTTGGTAACAAAGTTTATATTTCTTGTCATGTCTACTCAATAATTTTAGAGTTCCAATTATCTTTCTTAATTTAATAAATTCAATTAATTCCAATAACAATTTGTATTCCTCATGATAAGTTCATTAACCATTAACACCATTACTGATGTTTACCCTTACCAAGGCTCTGCACACAATACTTACATTATTCTAAGGATGACACAAAATCAGTTAATGATTCGACCAACTAAGTCAAAATATACTCACATAAATCAAATTATCTCAGCACCACAGGGAATTCAATAAGCCACAACAACAATAAGATTCCACAATTAGAAAAGGCAAGTAAACCAATACCTCAACACAGAACAAGTTGTATCCTTAAGCAAACAACATCCAGAAATATCTACACAATGTTAACAACAAGGACATATAGTCCCCAACAATTATCATAAGTAACCATAAACTCTACAATCTTAACAATCACATCAATATCACCAACATAGACACATATATGTCATAAGTCATCATATTATATTATATAAAACCTTGAAATTATAACAATCGCTTAGCCAAGTTTTCTTTAGGACCTTTATGTTATGACATCAAATCCCCCTCATGCTCAACTCACGAGAAACATATTGCAGTAGGGAAAACACTGCCCATTATATTATTAACTTATGGGTTTTTAGACTACCTGCATACACAATTCCTCTATCGCCACCCACCTTCACGTATTTCACATTACATCTTATCATGAAGGTCACACAAACACATACCATGCATCAAGAAATTCATATATCAACATACAACCACACGTTTTAGATCTTTTATGTTATTCTAATATTTTATCCATCCGAACGCTATGACCTAATGCCTAATCATGCTTCTCCTGTCAATTCAATATTGTGAATATGTTTTACTAATCATAATCCACTACTAATATAACCATAGCCCTCAATACTAACTTTTTGCCAAAACATTCATGCACTCTTATTCCTCATTCCTGGTTTAGCAGTTTTGATGAAGAATCCATAAGGATAATGATGGGGTCATGTTACTTGAGAGTTTTCCCCTCCTTTATGGTTATTTTAACTTGGTAATAACCCTAGGGGAATTTTTAAGAGAGATATACTATTTTTGAAAAGTGTTGAACCAAAAATAGATTTTTATTCGCGTATTATTGGCTCGGCTCTGCTACAGCCGATGCTTGATCACTACAAAAGTCTCGTTGTGTCACGCCTCGAATTCCAATAGGGCGGATTGGCACTCGAAGCCGTTAAGTCCCGAGATAACCAACCTTCATTCATAGACATTCATATGCATGTCTCTGAGTTAACAACATTCTATCTCAAGTAATTACAAGATACTAATGGTGGGAGTCATGGAGAACATATGATATATACAAAACTTGGCCTTTAGGGCCATCAAGTCAAAATGGACATACATTCTTTCATTCATCTCACCACGTACGTCTATAAAGCCTCTAACAGATACATATACATAACCAACCTAAAGTAGGGATAAGTCCCCGCTTTATACAATATTTACATAGTACAAAAACAAGTGCACACGTGTGAATCGAAAAGCCCCAAACCAACTGGAGCTCACCAATATTCCGTAGATGACCCGCAGCCTACTGTGGAGATCTACTAGTACCTGTGCCTGCAGCAAGTAAGGTAAGTCCCCCAAGGGATGTCAGTACAAACAATGTACTGAGTATGTAAGGTCATAAGTAACTGCATAAGATAAAAGAACTTCAATGAAATCAAGTACAAGTGGGTGGACAATATAGATTAGCCACCATAATATATGTCACGCCCCGAATCCTATCGGGATGGATTGGCACCCATAGCCGACATGGCCCGAGAGAACCAAGTTTTGCTTCTATTCATTCATATGTATGTCATAGGCAACACCACCATTATGTAAGAACATGAAAGGCGAAATACGAAAAAACATAGAACATGGGACATATATATATATACATATGTGAAACTTGGCCGTTGAGGCCATCAAGTCAAAACGTCATATACCACCTTATATTCATACACCCACACATGTCTACAAAAGCCTCTACATAGACATTTACCAAAACCAACTGAAAGTCGGGACAAGTCCCCGCTTTCTACAACATGTACAATACCAAAACATATGAACAACTATGACTCGAAGAAACCCCGAACTAACTGGAGCTCACCAATGATCCGCAACAACTGGCAACCTACTGTGGAGGCCTACTAGTACTTGCGCCTGCAGCAAGTAAGGTAAATCCCCCAAGAGGGGTCAGTACGAAGAATGTACTGAGTATCTAAGGCTCAAATAAAACTGTATGATAAGTAAATATGTCAATGAACTCAAATACAAATGAATGATCAATATGGATAAGTCACTATACTGAACTTTGGAAACCATGTATATTGCTTTCATTACTTTCTTTGTATCTTTACCTCCATGATTATTCATCTTTGCCTGTGACCTATGATACCTGGGTCCCGACTGAACAGTGGGTTTTAACATAACATATCATTATGTTGGGATCGGCTCGAGCTAGGCTTATGCCCCTAGAGCTGCCACCCATGAATTAATATATATCGAGATCGGCTCGAGCTAGGTTATTACCTCTAGAGCTGCCACCCATAAACCAATATTTCAGGTTCGGCTTGAGCTAGGTTATTACCCCTAGAGCTGCCCCCTGTCAGGATCGGTCCGAGCTAGGCGTATGCCTCTAGGACTGTCCCCTGATCCAACAAATCTCGTGATCGACTTGAGCTAGGCATTTTCCCCCAAAGCTACCACCCATACTTGATCATTGACCACATATTTGCATTACTTTATTCATTACTTTGAGATTGATACAATGATAGTTACAACTTTACTTTAAGCTTTGGATCATTAACCAATGAGTGAGATACATGTAAACAAACATTGTGAGAAACATAATATTATTAGAACCACAACACCATTGGACAATAATCAATGAACAAGACACATGAGTAAAATCACTATTGGAACATTGGAACATAACCTTATTGGGATTTTGGAACATTAACCATGAATATGAGACATGTGGTTCACAATTGATCAATGAATAGGAACTATGTGATAATGACCATTGATAATCAGATATGGGATACCTTAGCAAACTTTGGGATAGGACAAGCGTAATGTCAATGTGGATACTATTTGCCGCAGAAAGATACGGACAGAGTAACCTTACATACCTTGTATTCTCAATACGAATATACAACCTTAGATGTGCATACAATGTCCCGCTCCTTCCTTATGTTTCACTCTACAACACAAAGACATAACGGGATTTATATTAACCACCAACTACCTTACAAATGCATATAACGTCAATGAGTTACATATTTGCCTTTAAACATGCCATTTCCCCCTTGACAAAACCACTGATAAAATTATCATACCAATAATTTCCCAATATTCCATACATTGACCAATACAAGATAATCAATAACATTTCACCACAAAACCTCTCCTTTACACTTTCTTATTCACACCACATCACAAATAATCCATCAAGTCACCTTAATACACCTCATAGCACATATCGGCCAAAATCCCATAATTTACACTTATATGAAAATAAAAAGTTTAATAATAAAATCACACCATACATGTTCATATTTTATTCATACCATGCCCTTTCATCAAAGTCACAAGTCATATTTCAAACTTAAATCTCATGGATCACAAATCTTTTACAAAAACACAAAGTACCATGTTCAACACTTTCAAGAATAACCAACATGATTTACATACTCTCCCATGCATTTAATATATTAATCCATAACAATAATCACTTACCCAAGCTTGAAAAATGATGATCTTGCTCCAAAAGTAGGCTTTGAGTTCTTAGGGTTTTGAGAGAAAAATGGTTGAGAAATGTCTAGAAAGAATGAGAATCTCATGTGAATAAAAATCAGATTTTTTGGTCCCTTTTATAAGACTTTAATTCCATCCTTAGCCACTCTATGGCATTAAATGTGGTGTTCTAGAAGGTCAAGGCAAGAATGGGTCATTTGACCCATTTTTGGCCCATGTCTTCTTTCACATTTTGGGCACTTTTTGAGCCCAATTCACTTAATCCAATAAAATCAATAATTTCTCATGTTTAAATCATCTCATACATGTTACAACAATATTCCCACTCACGCTATTCATATCCTTAGCCTCAATCCCCAAAATAAGTGATTCTAACCACGTATGGCTCATTTTGACCACAAGGGTAAAACCGTCATTTTGATGTCAAATTTGTTCACAAGTAATTTTATCATACCAATATAATACTTTACTCATTTCATGTATATACTCGTGGTTGTAAAATAAACGTGGCAAAAATCGGCTCATAACGTCCCCGGGCACCTTTGGGACTTAAGAAAATTTACAACTTTAAAAATGGAAAAATCCATCCTGGCACGCCCTTAGGCGCGCCAGCTTGCTGCTTATGGGCTAAAAATTTTGGCCCAGAGTGGCCTGGCACTCCCTCTGGAGCGCCCCAACCTTATTTTTTTGGAAAATTTCATTTTTTGACTTTTTTTCGCCGTTTTAGTTAGATACTTCAAGTCCTATTCTTTAACTTACTTATTACCCTTAATATAATTTATTTAGAGTTCCTATTAGACTCATTTTGAACCCCACAAGTGCTCCACAAAAATCATAAAGCACCCCCTAAGAAGGGCTAATCACATGTACGAGGCCAAATTTCAATTTTCTCATCATTAACATTACCAAATACATGCTTATAGCTCTCGACATATAAGTAAACATTATTGTATGTCATAAAGTAGGGTTGGGAAGGTATAGGGTGTTACATTCATCCCCCCTTAGGAACATTCGTCCTCGAATGTTAATAGTATCACTTCAATTACGACAAATGCATCTCTATACTAGCATATATATACATAAACACTTAAGGCTCATGGATACTTACTTTTTATTGCTCCACTTTAGCACTTTGAACTTCTTGGTCCATTTGAAATAGACAGGGGTACTCTGATTTCATCATTTCTTCCGCTTCCCATGTGACCTCCTCTACTTGTTGATTTCGCCAAAGGACTTTCACGGAAGCTATGTCTTTATTCCTCAATCTCTTTACTTGTCTATCTAGAATAGCAATGGGTACTTCTTCATAAGTAAGATCCTCTGTAACTTGGACATCTTCAATTGGAGCAATACGAGATGGATCTCCTATGCATTTTCGAAGAATCGAAGCATGAAATACTGGGTGGACTACGGAAAGTTCCTGAGGTAGTGCTAATTCATAAGCAACTTTCCCAAATCTTTGAATAATTTCATATGGGCCTATGTAACGTGGACTCAATTTCCCCTTCTTTTCGAACCGCATTACCCCTTTCATCAGTAACACCTTTAAAAATACCCAATCACCTATGGCGAATTCAAGCCCTCTTCTTCTAACATCGGCATATGACTTGTGACAACTTTGGGTCGTTTGTAACCGTTGTTGGATCACTTTAACTTTCTCCATAGCCTGATGAACAATATCTGGCCTAAGTAAAGCAGTTTCACCCGCTTCAAACCATCCAATTGGTGATCTACATTTCCTTCTGTACAAGGCTTCATGAGGTGCCATTTTAATACTTGAATGATAGTTATTGTTGTAAGCAAATTCAATAAGAGGCAAATGGTCATCCCAACTACCTTAAAAATCTAACGTGCATGCTCGTAGCATATCTTCAAGTGTCTGAATAGTATGTTCTACTTGTCCATCAGTTTGAGGATGGAAAGTCGTACTCAAATCCACCTTTGTACCCAAAATCTGCTGAAAAGATCTCCAAAAGTGTATTGTGAACTGTGCTCCTCTGTCTGATATAATAGAAAGTGGAACACCATGCAATTGTACTATCTCTTTCACATACAACTTCGCATACTCTTCAGTTGTATAGGTGGTCTTGACTGGTAGTAAATGCGCTGACTTGGTAAGCCTTTCCACTATAACCCATATAGAATCAAATTTCCATAATGTACGAGGCAAACCTGTAATGAAGTCCATAGTAATCATATCCCATTTCCAGACTGGAAGATTGATACATTGCATATAACCTCCTGATTTCTGATGTTTTACTTTCACTTGTTGACAATTCGGGCATTGCGCGACAAATTCTGCAATGTTCTTTTTCATATTTCTCCACCAATACACTTCTTTCAAATCATGGCACATTTTAGTAGCACCCGGATGAATAGAATAGCGCGAATGATGCGCCTCTGTCATAATTCGTTTTCTCAACTCATCTACATCTGGTACATGTAATATGCCTTGGCATTGGAGTACTCCTTCTAGTGTAAGATCAAATGCCTTTGTCAAATTTTGTTGTACATTTTCCTTTAGCTGCAATAACATAGAATCCGCAAACTGCTTCTCTTTCACTTCAGTTATTAAGGAGGATTCCGCTACATTTTGCACAATAACCCCTTCACTTGGATATTCTATAAGGCAAACTCCCAAGCTGGCTAATTGATGTAGATCTTTGATTATCTCCTGATTTTCAGTCAACTAGCCACTAGTGCTTTCTACTGTCTTGCGTCTCAATGCATCAGCTACCACATTTGCTTTGCCTGGATGATAAAGAATATTAATACCATAGTTTTTTAAAAGCTCTAACCACCTTCGTTGCCTCAAATTGAGTTCCTTCTGCTTAAAAGAGATATTGCAAACTTTTGTGATTCGTATAGATATCAACATGGACTCCATACAAATAATGACGCCATATCTTTAAAGCAAAAACTACCCCTGCTAATTCAAGATCATGTGTGGGATAATTTTTCTCATGTGGCTGCAACTGTCATAAGGCATATGCTATGACATTATCGTGTTGCATCAATACACATCCGAGGCCAACCCCAGAAGCATCACAATACACTGCATAACCTTCGATACCTTCGGGAAGCACTAAAACTGGTGTGGAGGTTAATTTATCTTTCAACTTTTGGAAGCTTTTCTCACATGCATCATTCCACTGAAATTTTACTGCCTTATGTGTAAGCTTTGTTAACGGTGCAGCAATAGAGGAAAAACCTTCCACAAATCTTCTGTAATAACCTGTCAGTCTAAGAAAACTATGGATTTCTGTGGGTGTCGTATGTCTTGGCCAATTTTTCACTGCTTCAATCTTCTGTGTATCAATCTGTATCCCTTCATCTAACACAATATGACCCAAGAATACAACTGATTTTAACCAAAACTCACACTTTGAGAACTTGGCATATAACTTACGCTCATAGAGAATCTATAACACTTGCCGTAATTGATTAGCATGATCCTATGGTGATCGTGAGTACACCAGGATGTCATCTATAAATACCATGATGAACATGTCCAGAAATGGCTTAAACACCCTATTCATCAAATCCATGAACACAGCTGGTGCTTTGTTAGTCCAAATGACATAACTAAAAATTCATAATGGCCATACCATGTTCGAAAAGCTGTCTTAGGTACATCTTCTTCTCTAACCCTGACTTGGTGGTAACCCGACCTCAATTTAATCTTTGAAAAACACTGGGCACCCTGTAACTGATCAAACAAATCATCAATTCGAGGGAGGGGATATTTGTTCTTGATCGTTACCTTATTCAATTGCCGATAGTCAATGCACATTCTCAATATGCCATCTTTCTTATGTACAAATAATACCGGTGCACCCCACGGGGACATACTAGGCCTAATGAAGTCCTTGTCCAGCAAATCTTTCAACTGCTCCTTCAATTCACGTAGTTCTGTTGCTGGAGCCATTCTATATGGGGGAATAGAAATAGGATGAGTGCCTGGAATCACATTAATGCGAAATTCTACTTCCTGTTCTGGGGGCAAGCCTGGATGATCCTTTGGAAATACATCTAGAAATTCATTGACCACTGGAACCGACTGCGGAGTTAGTGGTTCCACAGAATTATCTTTCACCCGTACTAAATGACATATGTAACTCTTAGTAATCATTTTCCTGGCTTTCAGATAGGAAATAAATATCCCTCGTGGTGCCCCTACATTACCCTGCCATTCAAGAACATTTTCTTGTGGAAAACAAAATTGCACCTTCTTGGCCCGGTAATCTACCGTGGCATAACAAAAGGCCAACCAATCCATTCCCATGATCACATCAAAATCCACCATGTCTAATTCAATGAGATCGGCCCATGTATCATGACCACACATAGTTACCACACAGTTACGATATACTCTTTTTGCAACAATATATTCATCAACCGGTGTAGACACTTCAATTGATTTAATTAATAATTTTGGTGCCTTTACAAATTTTGCAGCAACCAATGGAGTACCATAGGAAATTGTAGAACCGAGGTCAATCAGTGCATATACATTATATGAGAATATGGATAATGTACCGGTGACAACACCAGGGGAAGACTATGAATTTTGTCGGTCCACTAAAGTATAAGTGCAATTCTGGACCCCACTAGTACTGGCTGCTCCTCTGGCACCCCTACCACGGCCAACAGGCTACACACCTTGGCCCAAAGAAGGAAGCGATGTTGATGATGTAATGGCCGATCCTGCCGGTGGTGCTATACCACCCATGCTCCTCTGGGGACACTCTTTCATCATGTGTCTCGTCATGCCGCACCAAAAATAAGCATTTGTCCCCACTCGGCATGTACCTACATGAATACTCCCGCAGTGCTGACACTGCTGACGAGGAAAACCTGCTGCCTGTGATCTGTGAACTCTGCTACTCTGCCCAGATGGACCACCTCTAGACCCTCGAAACTGAGAATGAGCAACCCCTGTGGAATAGGAGAACGATGGTCTAGGTGGTCTAGGAAACATACAGGGCCTCAATCCTCTTTGGGATATCATAGGTGGTCCATAGGTCTAGCCCTTTTGGACTGTCCCCTGTCAAATTCATGTACCCTTCGTCTCTGCCTTTGGTCTTCTATTTTCTAAACGAAGGCCTGAATTCTCACTATATCCATGTCTTTGTTCAAGGCAGCAATGGTGCAATCCCTTACCAAATATGGCTCTAGTCTATCCACGTATCGGTGGACTCTGTCTGTCATCGTAGGCACAATATTTGGGGCATACCGTGCCAAGGAATTAAATTATAATCTATATTCTCTGACACTCAAATTTCCTTGACGAAGATTTAGAAACTGATCCGCACGTGCCTCATGGATCTCATAGGGCAGGTAATGATCAAGGAAAGTTGTTTTAAATTCTTCCCAATTAGGTGGATTTGCACCAATATCATGGGATTTCTTCCAATCCTCGTACCACAATATTGCCTCTCCTTTCAAACTGTACGCAGCAAGTTCAACTGTCTCTACCCCCATCACGTGCATAACTTCCAAGGCCCTCTGAATTTGATCCACGAAGTCCTGTGGATCTGCTTTCAGATCTGACCCAGTGAATATAGGAGGGTCCAATTTTAGGAAATCCTGTGTTCTGCGACTCGACACTCTAGCCACATCATCATCATATGTCATTGGACCAACTCGTCCTTGACTTTGGGCTACCACTAATTGTGCCAACATATGTACTGCATTCCTAAGATCCTGATCATTGGCATTCATTGGTGGTTCTGTGGGTACTTTTCTACCAACTGGCTCCTCTGGAGCTGGAAAAGTAGATGAAGACCGCGATGAAATTTCAGCATTTGCTCCACCTTGACTAGCTTGGTCAGGTGGTAATCTACTCATTCCTTCTTCCGCAGGCATGTATACCTGCTTGCCTTTACCTCTACCTTTTCTCGTAATTGGCATTTTGACAATACCAAAGAAAAACAATTACCATGATCAGATACAATCCAATTTACAACACTGGCTCTATTGGACGATCTAGAAGTGAAGAAAAGAAACAGCATCCTAAAGGTCCCGTAGCCTCCTACTTATAAATTTTATGCCCAACACATCGATAAGTAAGATTCTACTCAGACACGGCTATGTAGACACCCTTAGAACAACTTGGCTCTGATACCACTTTTGTCACACCCCGAATCCCATCGGGACGGATTGACACCTGTAGCCGACATGGCCCGAGAGAACCAAGCTTTGTTTTTATTCATTCATATGCATGTCATAGGCAACACCACCATTACGTAAGAACATGAAAGGCAAAATACCAAAAAACATGTAACATGGGACTTATATATATATATATACATATGTGAAACTTGGCCGTTGAGGCCATTAAGTCAAAACGTCATATACCACCTTACATTCATACACCCACACATGTCTACAAAAGCCTCTACATAGATATTTACCAAAACCAACTGAAAGTCGGGACAAGTCCCCGCTTTCTACAACATGTACAATACAAAAACATATTAACAACTGTGACTCGGAGAAGCCCCGAACTAACTGGAACTCACCAATGATCACAACAACTGGCAAACTACTGTGGAGGCCTACTAGTACCTACGCCTACAGCAAGTAAGGTAAATCTCCCAAGAGGGGTCAGTACGAAGAATGTACTGAGTATGTAAGGCTCAAATGAAACTGTATGATAAGTAAATATATCAATGAACTCAAATACAAATGAATGATCAATATGGATAAGTCACTCTACTGAACTTTGAAAACCATGTATATTGCTTTCATTACTTTCTTTGTATCTTTACCTCCATGATTATTCATCTTTGCCTGTGTCCTGTGATACCCGAGCCCCGACTGAACAGTGGGTTTTAACATACCATATCGTTATGTTGGGATCGGCTTGAGCTAGGCTTATGCCCCTAGAGATGCCACCCATGAATTAATATATATCGGGATCGGCTCGAGCTAGGTTATTACCTCTAGAGCTGCCACCCATAAACCAACATTTCAGGTTCGGCTTGAGCTAGGTTATTACCCCTAGAGCTGCTCCCTGTCAGGATCGATCTGAGCTAGGCGTATGCCTTTAGGACTGCCCCCTGATCCAAAAAATCTCGGGATCGGCTTGAGCTAGGCATTTGCCCCCAAAGCTACCACCCATACTTGATCATTGACCATATATTTGCATTACTTTATTCATTACTTTGAGATTGATTCAATGATAGTTACAAATTTACTTTAAGCTTTGGATCATTAACCAATGAGTGAGAGACATGTAAACAAACATTGTGAGAAACATAAAATTATTAGAACCATAACACCATTGGAACCATTGGACAATAATCAATGAACAAGACACATGAGTATAATCACCATTGGAACATTGGAACATAACCTTATTGGGATTTTGGAACATTAACCATGAATATGAGACATGTGGTTCACAATTGATCAATGAATAGGAACTATGTGATAATGACCATTGATAACCGGATATGGGATACCTTAGCACATTTCGGGATAGGACAAGCGTAATGTCAATGTGGATACTATTTGTCGCAGAAAGATACGGACAGAGTAACCTTACATACCTTGTATTCTCAATACGAATATACAACCTTAGATGTGCATATAATGTCCCGCTCCTTCCTTATGTTTCACTCTACAACACAAATACATAACGGGATTTACATTAACCACCAACTACCTTACAAATGCATATAACGTCAATGAGTTACATATTTGCCTTTAAATATGCCATTTCCCCCTTGAAAAAACCATTGATGAAATTATCATACCAATAATTTCCCAATATTCCACACATTTACCAATACATGATAATCAATAACATTTCACCACAAAACTTCTCCTTTACATTTTCTCATTCACACCACATCACAAATAATCCATCAAGTCACCTTAATACACCTCATAGCACATATCGGCCAAAATCCCATAATTTACACTTATATGAAAATAAAAAGTTTAATAACAAAATCACACCATAAATGTTCATATTTTATCCATACCATGCCCTTTCATCAAAGTCACAAGTCATATTTCAAACTTAAATCTCATGGATCACAAATCTTTTACAAAAACACAAAGTACCATGTTCAACACTTGCAAGCATAACCAACATGATTTAAATGCTCTCCCATGCATATAATATATTAATCCATAACAATAATCACTTACCCAAGCTTGAAAAATGATGATCTTGCTCCAAAAGTGGGCTTTGAGTTCTTAGGGTTTTGAGAGAAAAATGGTTGAGAAATGTCTAGAAAGAATGAGAGTCTCATGTGAATAAAAATCAGATTTTTTGGTCCCTTTTATAAGCCTTTAAGTCCATCCTTAGCCACTCTATGGCATTAAATGTGGTGTTCTAGAAGGTCAAGGCAAGAATGGGTCATTTGACCCATTTTTGGCCCATGTCTTCTTTCACATTTTGGGCACTTTTTGAGCCCAATTCACTTAATCCAATAAAATCAATAATTTCTCATGTTTAAATCATCTTATATGTGTTACAAAAATGTTCCCACTCATGCTATTCATAGCCATAGCCTCAATCCCCAAAACAAGTGATTCTACCAACGTATGAATCATTTTGACCACAAGGGTAAAACTGTCATTTTGATGACAAATTCGTTCATGAGTAATTTTATCATACCAATATAATACTTTACTCATTTCATGTATATACTCGTGGTTTTAAAAGAAACGTGGCAAAAATTGACTCGGTACGTCCCCGGGCACCCTTGGGACTTAAGAAAATTTCCAACTTTGAAAAATGGAAAAACCCATCCTGGCACGCCCTTGGGCATGCCAGCTTGCTGCCTCTGGGCTAAAAATTTTGTCCCAGAGCGGCCTGGCGTGCCCCAACCTTATTTTTTTTGAAAATTTCATTTTTCGACTTTTCTTCGCGGGTTTAGTTAGATACTTCAAGTCCTATTCTTTAATTTACTTCTTACCCTTAATATACTTTGTTTAGAGGTCCTCTTAGCTTCATTTTGAACCCCACAAGTGCTCCACAAAAATCACAAAACACCCCCTACGAAGGGCTAATCACATGTACGAGGCCAAAGTTTAATTTTCTCATCATTAACATTACCAAATACATGTTTATAGCTCTCGACATCTAAGTAAACATTATTGAATGTAGTCAAGTAGGGTTGGGAAGGTACGGTGTGTTACAATTAACATGTGTGAAGTCGTATATATTGCATTCATTTTTTTTGTTTTCGTTCATATCATTGTCACAATCATTTATATAACAGCATTCATATAATATCATTCATATAATCATTCGGGATCGCCTCTAGCTAGGCTTCCGCCCCTTTGAGTTACCACCCGTTCGGGATCGCCTCTAGCTAGTCTTATGCCCCTTCTAGTTGCCACCCATTCCTAATAATACTTTGGGATCGCCTCTAGCTATGCTTACACCCCTTTGAGTTTCCACCCGTACTCAACATTCATTCGGGATTGCCCCTAGCTAGGCTTTTGCCCCCTTGGGTTGCCACCCGTACTCAATAAGTATGCATTACTTCAATTCTTTTGTTATAAGAGTGATACATTGGTGGTTGTAACATTATGGAGCTTTGGAACATTAGTCAATGAATAAGATACATGTGAATAACATTTGCTAACCAACCTGAAATGAGATACGTTAAAACATTTCGAAATGGAACAAGTGCGATGATAATGTGAACAATAGGTGTTGTAGAAGGATACGGAAAGGGTAACCTTACATACCTTATCTTCCAAATATGAATACATGACCCTATATGTGAATACAAAAATCCAGCTTCTTCCTTACATGTTACTCTACAACACAAGTACATAACGGAGCTCAAGTTAACAACTAACTACATTACAAGTGCCTAAAATGATAATGAGCTACGTGACTGCTATATAGAGTCATTTCATACTTATACAATACAACTCACTACATCACCATACCAACAACACCACAACATTCCACACATTGACCAAGACATCATAAACCAATAGCATTTCACACCAAGTTTATCCTTTACACTTTCTCATTAACACTATGTCACAATTACTCCATCAAGTCATCTAAATACCTTTCACAATAACACATTAACAACAATACATAATTGATATAATCCAACATGCCTCTGAACGCCCACTTAAAGTCATTCAAAAGATACCATAAGTTGATAATTGCATCCAAAAAGGGTAGAGGGGCCTTGAGGGGTCAAAGAGAGACAAAAACATGCAAAACAAAAATCTGGAATGGGTTGTGGAGCCACCTGCACCCGCAGGTGGATGACATGCAGCCGTAAGTGCCCTTCTGTCCTCGTCTAGAGCCACCTGCATTGGCATATGCGCCCGTAGGTTCTCCAGACGCGAGTGTGGGTGCCCGTTTTAGCCTCTAGGGGTCATTTTAGCGTCCTTTTTGTAATAAATGGTACATGGACATAATTAATCTTATCCTTTCATACTTTAGGTCACTTTTATGCCAATGAACAATCATGGTTTCACAACACACATGAACATCACCAAAACTACATTTTCCTTTCAATACGTCGCCAATTCCATGCACAATTTCCTAAAAACAATTCCAAATGTTATACACAAAGAGAAAGAAAGTTAAGTACATAAACACATCATAAATCTTGATATTTAATCCACCAAATTCACTTTCTTCAATACCACAAGTCCACTTTCAAGTTTAGAAGGCAAAACCCTTCACCGATTAAACAAAAGTAGATTGTTTTACACTTAGTGAACTGTCCAGCAATGCGTCAACATAACCAACATGATTTATATACCATCTTAAGCATATAATATACTAAACCATGAGATCAAGATGATCTTGTTCAAGGGAGTGATGGCTTAGGGTTTGTGAGAAGTGTGAAATGTATTGGATAATTCTAGAAATGGCATGTGTGTTGTAATGAATAAAAATCTGATTTTTGTGCCTTTATATAGTCTGTCAAGTCATCCTTATCCAAACATTAAATGTGTTTTACTTGGTCAATGGTAGAATGGATCTTTTCTCCATTTGGGCCATGTCTTAAGACTTAATTTTGGGCCTTAAATTGAGCCCATTAGCATATGTTAATTCAGCCCAACAAATTAATGCATAATTCACCAACCATCTCATGTTTAAATAATTCCATAAATTTTAAGGTAATTAATTAGGTTCGAAAATGTACGAGGTGTTACATCCTTCCCCCCTTAGAAACATTCATCCTCGAATGTTAGTGACATTATCCAATTTACACAAATTCAAGTCTAGGATCATTATTCATGTTATCACACACATATATACATAATGCTCATAGATACTTACTTTTTATTACTCCAATTTCGTATCGTGCACTTGTTCTTCCATTTGAAATAGATGCGGGTACTTAGACTTCATCATCTCCTCGACTTTCCATGTGATCTCTTCTACTTGTTGATTTCTCCAAAGTACTTTTACGGAAGCCACTTCTTTATTCCTTAATCTCTTCATTTGTCGATCCAGAATAGCAATAGGTATCTCTTCATAGGTGAGATCCTCCGTAACTTGTACATTTTCCATGGGAGTAATACGAAATGGATCTCCTAAGAACTTTCGAAGCATCAAAACATGAAATACTGGATGAACGGTGGAGAGTTCTTGGGGTAGTGCTAATTCATACGCAACTTGCCCAAATCTTCGAATAATTTCATATTGCCCTATATAATGTGGACTCAACTTTCATTTCTTTCCAAATCTCATTACCCCTTTCATCGGTGACACCTTCAAGAATACCCAATCACCTATGGCAAATTCGAGCCCTCTTCTTCTAACATCAGCCTATGACTTGTGTCGACCTTGGGACATTTGTAGACGCTGTTGGATGACTTTAACTTTCTCCATAGCTTGATGAACAATATCTAGCCCAAGTAAAGCAGTTTCACTCGCTTCAAACCATCCAATTGGTGATCTACACTTCCTTCTGTATAAAGCTTCATAAGGTGCCATTTTGAAGCTTTAATGATAGCTATTATTGTAGTCAAATTCAATAAGAGGTAGATGATCATCCCAACTACCTTTAAAGTCCAACGCGCAGGCTCGTAGCATATCTTCAAGTGTTTGGATAGTACGTTCTGCTTGTCCATCTATCTGAGGATGAAAAGTCATACTCAAACTCACTTGGGTTCCCAAACTCCTCTGAAAAGATCTCCAAACATGTGCAGTACATTGAGCTCCCCTGTCTGATATAATAGAGATTGGAATCCCGTGTAATCGCACTATCTCTTTAACATACAACCTTGCATAATCTTCAGCTATATAGGTGGTCTTGACTGGTAGGAAATGTACTGACTTGGTAAGCCTGTCAACTATTACCCATATGGAATCAAATTTCTGCAGTGTACGAGGCAAACCTGTGATGAAATCCATGTTAAACATGTCCCATTTCCAGACTGGAAGATTGATACATTGCATGTAACCTCCAGGTTTCTGATGCTCTACTTTTACTTGTTGACAATTTGGACATTGAGCTATGAATTCTACAATGTTCTTCTTCATGTTACCCCACCAATACATTTCTTTCAAATCGTGATACATTTTGGTGGCTCCCGGATGAATAGAATACCATGAATGATGTGCCTCTGTCATAATTCATTTCCTTAGTTCAGCTACATCCTGTACACACAATCTTCCTTAGCACTGAAGTACTCCCTCTTGCGTAAGATCAAATGCCTTTGTCAGAACCTGTTGTACATTTTCTTTTAGCTGCAATAACATAGGATCCACATGCTGCTTCTCTTTTACTTCAACGATTAATAAAGATTCTGCGTATTTTGCACAACCCCTTCATATGAAGATTCAAAAAGACGAACTCCCAAGTTGGCTAGTTGATGTAGATCCTTGACTAGGTCTTGCTTTTCCGTCAACTGGCCACTAGTGCCTCCTATTGCCTTGTGGCTTAATGCATCGGCTACCATATTTGCTTTTCTTGGATGATATAGGATATTAATATCATAGTCTTTCAATAGTTTAAGCCACCTCCACTACCTCAGATTTAAATCCTTCTGCTTAAAGATATATTGCAGACTCTTATGATCAGTATATGTCAACATGAACCCCATACAAGTAATGGTGCCATATCTTTAAAGCAAATATCACAGTTGCTAGCTCAAGATCATGTGTGGGATAGTTTCTCTCATGTGGCCGTAACTGTCGTGAGGCATACACTATTACATTACCGTGATGCATCAATACACATCCAAAACCAACCCCTGAAGTATCACAGTACACCGTATACCCTTCTGTGCCTTCTGAAAGTACCAACACAGGTTTAGAAGTTAATTTATCTTTCATCTCTGGAAAACTTTTCTCACATGCATCATTCCACTGAAACTTGATTGCCTTGTGTTAGCTTTGTTAAAGGTGTTGCAATGGAAGAAAACCCTTCAACAAACCTTCTATAATAATCGGCCAATCCAAGAAAACTACAAATCACGATAGGCATCGTAGGTCTTGTCCAATTCTTCACTACTTCTATCTTTTGCGTATCAACCGTTATCCCTTCATCTGACACAATGTGACCCAAGAATGCTATGGATTTTAACCAAAATTCACATTTAGAGAACTTTGCATACAACTTACACTCACGAAGAATCTGTAACACCTTCCGTAAGTGATTAGCATGGTCCTCTTGTGATCTTGAATAAACTAGGATGTCATTTATAAACACCGTCACGAACACATCTAGAAATGGCTTAAACACCCTAGTCATGAAATCCATGAAAACAGTTGGTGATAACTCGATCTCAAGTCAATCTTTGAAAAACATTTGGCATCCTGTAACTGATCAAACAAATCGTCAATTCTGGGAAGGGGATATTTGTTCTTAATCATTACCTTCTTCAATTGCCGATAGTCAATAAACATTCTCAATGTGCCATCTTTCTTCCGTACAAATAATACTGGTGTACCCCACGGGGACATACTAGGCCTTATGAACCCCTTGTCCAGTAAGTCTTTTAATTGCTCCTTCAGTTCACGCAATTCTGCTGGAGCCATTCTATATGGGAGAATAGAGATAAGCTGAGTGCCTGGAGTTACATCAATACCAAACTCTACTTCCCATTCTGGAGGTAAACCTGGAAGGTCTTCAGGAAATACATCAAGGAATTTGTTTACTACTGGAACCGATTGAAGAGTTGGTGATTCCACATCAGTATCTTTCACTCTTACTAAATGACATATGTACCCCTTGGATATCATTTTCCTTGCTTTAAGATAGAAAATAAATTTTCCTCTCGATGCCCCCACATTACCCTTCCATTCAAGAAAATTCTTTAGTGGAAAAGGAAAATGTACCTTCTTAGCTTGGCAATCTACTGTGGCATAACAAGAAGCCAACCAATCCATACACATTATAACATCAAAATCTATCATCTCCATCTCAATAAGATCGGCCAACGTATCATGACCACAAACAGTAATTATGCAACCACGATAAACTCTCTTAGCTATAATAGATCCACCGACAGTCGTAGATACTTCAAATGACTTAATTAATAATTTTGGCATTCTTTTATATTTTTTCACAATTAATGGAGTGACATATGATAATGTAGAACCCGGATCAGTCAATGCATATACATTATAAGAAAATATAGATAATGTACTTGTAACTGCATCAGAAGAAGCCTCCGAATTCTGTCGGTCCACTATAGCATAGGTGTGATTCTGGGCTCCACTGGAACTAGTTGCTCCTCTAGCACCTCTACGACGCCCAGTAGGATGCACTCCTCTACCTAGGGAAGGAACTGATGATGATGATGCAACGGTTGATCCCGTAGGTCATGCTATACCACCCATGCCCATTTATGGGCACTCTCTCACCATGTGCCCTGGCACACCGCCAAAATAGCAAACATTCATTCCAACCCAGAATTCACCTAAATGAGACTTCCCTCAGTGCTGACACGGCTGGTGAGAAAATCCTGTTGTCTGTAAACCTCGAACCACACTGTTGCGCCCAACATAACTACCTCTAGACCCTCGAAATTGAGATTGAGTGCCTGCTGTGGAATAAGAAAATGATGGTCTAGGCAGTCTATTAAAATTCTGAGGCCTAAACTCTCCTTGGGATGCCATGAACTATCCCATAGATCTAGACCTTTTTGACGGCCCTCCTTCAACTTATTGTGTCCTTCTCCGCTGCATCTGATCCTCCATCTTCTGTACAAAAGCCTGTATTCTGGCTATATCCATATATCTGTTCAAAGAAGCAATGGTACATTCCCTCACCAAATATGGCTCCAATCTTTCCACACACCGATAGACTCTGTCATTTATCATGGCTACTACACTAGGAGCATATCGATCCAAAGAGTTAAACTGAAGACTGTACTCTCTGACACTCATATTCCCTTGACGAAGATTTTAAAACTGATCTGCACGAGCCTCTCGGATCTCATATGGAAGATAGTGATTGAGGAATGCAGTTTTGAATTCCTCCCAACTAGCTAGAATTGCACTAATACCCCTAGATCGTTTCCAATCTTCGTACCATAATATAGCCTCTCCTTTCAATCTATATGCTGCAAGCTCAACTATTTCTACACCAGTAACATGCATAACATCTAGAGCCCTTTGAATTTGGTCCACGAAGTCCTGTGGGTCTGCATTCGGATCTGACCCATTGAATGTAGGAGGGTCTAATTTCAGAAAATCATATGTCCTTCGACTAGCTGCCCTATCTGCACCATCATTACTTGTCGTTGGACTAGCTTGTCCTTGACTCTGTCCAGTAACTATATGAGTCAGTATTTGCATTGCATTTCTTAGATCTTGCTCAGTAGCATTAACAGGTGGTTCAGCAGGTTCTTCTCTCCTTCTCGGCTCTTCTGGAGCTGGAAAAGTAGAAGAAGCCCACGATGCAAATTCAGTGTCAGACCCACCTTGACAAGCTTGGTCAGTTGGTGATTTACTTGATCCTTCTCCGGCAAGCATATCTACCTGCTTACATTTGCCTCTACCTCGTCTTGTAATCGGCATATTACTATAACAAGGAAAACCAATTTCAATGGTCAGATATAATTCAACCTACAACATTGGCTCTATTGCACGATCTAGAAATGAAGAGAAGAAACAACTCCTAAATGTCATGTAGCCTCCTACTTATAAATGTAGTGCACAACACATCCACAAGAAGGACTATACTCAGACACGACTTTATAGACACCCGTAGGATGACCTGCTCTGATATCACTTTTGTCACGCCTCAAATTCCAACGAGGCGGACTGGCACCTGAAGCCGTTAAGGCCCGAGAGAACCAACCTTCATTCATGTACATTCATATACATAACCAACCTAAAGTCGGTACAAGTCCCCGCTTTATACAATATTTACATAGTACCAAAATAAGTGTACACGTGTGACTCAGAAAGCCCCGAACCAACTGGAGCTCACCAATATTCCTTAGATGACTCGCAGCCTACTGTGGAGGTCCACTAGTACCTGTGCCTGCAGCAGGTAAGGTATGTCCCCCAAGGGATGTCAGTACAAAGAATGTACTGAGTATGTAAGGTCATAAGTAACTGCATCAGATATAAGGACTTCAATGAAATCAAGTACAAGTGGGTGGACAATATAGACTAGCCACTATAATATACATGTGTGAAGTCGTATACATTGCATTCATTTTTTTCTTTTTTGTTCATATCATTGTCACAATCATTTGTATAACATCATTCATATAATATCATTCATATAATCATTCGGGATTGCCTCTAGCTAGGCTTTCGCCCCTTTGAGTTGCCACCCATTCGGGATCGCCTCTACCTAGGATTATGCCCCTTCGAATTGCCACCCATTCCCAATAATTCTTCGGTATCGCCTTTAGCTAGGCTTAATCCCCTTGGAGTTGCCACCCGTACTTAGCATTCATTCGGGATATCCCCTAGCTAGGCTTTTGCCCCCTTAGGTTGCCACCCGTACTCAACAAATATGCATTACTTCAATTCTTTTGTTATAAGAGTGATACGTTGGTGGTTTTAACATTATGGAGCTTTGGAACATTAGTCAATGAATAAGAGACATGTGAATAACATTTGCTAACCAACCTGAAATGAGATACGTTAAAACATTTCAAAATGGAACAAGTGCGATGACAATGTGAACAACAGGTGTTGCAGAAGGATACAGAAAGGGTAACCTTACATACCTTATCTTCCAAATATGAATACACAACCCTATATATGAATACAACAATCCAGCTCCTTCCTTACATGTTACTCTACAACATAAGTACATAACGGAGCTCAAGTTAACAACTAACTACATTACAAGTGCCTAAAATGATAATGAGCTACGTGACTGCTATATAGCGTCATTTCATCCTTCTACAATACAACTCACTACATCACCATACCAACAATACCACAACATTCCACACATTGACCAAGACATCATAAACCATTAGCATTTCACACCAAGTTTATCCTTTACACTTCCTCATTAACACTACGTCACAATTACTTCATCAAGTCATCTCAATACCTTTCACAATAACACATTAACAACAATACATAATTGATATAATCCAACATTCCTCTGAACTTCCCCTTAACGTCATTCAAAAGATATCATAAGTTGATAATTGCATCCAAAAAGGGTATAGGGGTCTTGGGGGGTCAAAGAAAGACAAAAACATGCAAAACAAATTTTTGGACTGGGCTGTGGAGACACCCGTTACCGTAGGTGGATGACATGCAGCCATAGGTTCCCCTCTGTCCTTGTCCAGAGCCACCTGAGTTGGTATCTGCGCCCGCAGGTGCTCCAGACGCGAGGGCGGGTTCCCGTTTTAGCCTCCAGGGGTCATTTTAGGGTCCTTTTTTGTAATAAATGGTCCATGGACATAATTAAGATTATACTTTCATATTTTAGGTCACTTGGATGCCAACGAACAATCATGGTTTCATAACACACATGAACAATACCAAAACTACATTTTCCTTTCAATACGTCACCAATTCCATGCACAATTTCGCAACAACAATTCCAAATATTATACACAAATATAAAGCAAGTTAAGGACATAACCACATCATACATGTTGATATTTAATCCACCAAATTCACTTCCTTCAACACCACAAGTCCACTTTAAAGTTTAGCAGGCAAAACCCTTCACCGATTAAGCAAAAGTAGACTGTTTTACACATAGTAAACTGTCCAACACTTTGCCAACATAACCAACATGATTTATACACCATATTAAGCATATAATATACTAAACCATGAGATTAAACAATTACCAAAGCTTGCAAGAGGATGATCTTGTTCAAGGAAGTGATGGCTTAGGGTTTGTGAGAAGTGTGAAATGTCTTGGATAATTCTAGAAATGGCATGTGTGTTGTAATAAATAAAAATCTGATTTTTGTGCCTTTATATAGTCCGTAAAGTCATACTTAGCCAAACCTTAAATGTGTTTTACTTGGTTAATGGTAGAATGGATCTTTTCTCCATTTGGGCCATGTCTTATGACTTAATTTTGGGCCTTAAATTGAGCCCATTAGCACATGTTAATTCAGCCCAACAAATTAATGCATAATTCACCAACCATCTCATGTTTAAATAATTCCATAAATGTTAAGGTAATCAATTAGGTTTGGAAATGTACGGGGTGTTACACGTTGTAGTAGGAAGAAGATAGTTATAGCGGGCTTAGGTAGTTCGAGCCCACTTCCTTAATTCTATATTTTCAATGGTTAAACAAAATGAATGGTTAACCTTGACTCTATTCAAATCAACGTAAATTATAAAATTCTTGCATTTTTACCACAAATATTTTACTAATAATGAAATGGGTAATTACAATGGTGCCCTACGTAGCTCCTCAAAAGATTTTGAATCGCATTTAATACATTAATGAGCATAACTTTTAATTTAAGATTAACATGGTGCTCCTATTTTAGGTAAAATTATAGTGTATATATGTATAATCTTAGTGTATGTAACTGGTATGGTTGCTAGTAGTGGGAGAATGGAAATTAAAGTAATTCTTATTAAATTAATATTTGATATTAAGTGTGGTTAATTTGTGGGACCTGATTTCTTAGTTAATAGAAAAAATGGAAAAGAATGAAAAAGAGGAGGATCATACAACATACTAGTACTTTTACAAAAAAACGTATTGAAGGCTTATGTTTTTGGTTTGTTTTGGGGAAATGTACAAGTACGTCACTTCTCTGTCTTTTCTTCTTTCTTTCAACATAACCAAGGGAAAAATTAAAGGATTTAAGGGAGAAATTATACCCAAACCTTTAAGGATCATACAAGTTAATATATTTTTGTGACAACTTCAAATGATCTTCACGAATTGATTTCAGAAAATCTATAGTTGGGATTTGAACTCCAGGAAATAAGTTCTTTATCTTGCTTTCAAACAGGATTATGGATAAGTATTTGGAGGCATTTAATATGAATTTCATGCTATTTTAGAAATAGTTCTTGTTAATTAGGATTTTTTAAAAGGGGAAAATATGAAATTATGATAAAAGTGAGTTTTTGAATATTCTATTGACAAGACAGATGTGATATTAAGTTTCATATGTTGGAAAATAAAGAATTAACTCTAAATGATTGTTAAGAAATTTGATTAGTTTTGGGCTTAAGTGAAGAATATCGGAATAAATTGTTAGATGAACCTATAGGTTATTGATTGATGTATACATTATTTTTATAGTTAATTGATTGACTATCAGATAGTGGAAGGTAGTGATTGGCTATGTGAAAGTTACGCCCATGTGGGTTGAATTGTTTGAGACTCATAATGTAACGCGCCATAGATTTCCGAACCAAATTGATTCCCGTGAAATACATGGAATTAATTAAACATGCATGAGATTTTAGAGGATTTGTACATGAAATTGTTGGGCCAAATTAATATATGCAAATGGGCTCAACTTAAGCCCAAATGCATGGCCCAAATGGAGGAAAAAGATCCATTCTTCCATTTGACCCATTCAAACATGATAATTAATGTTGAGAATGGGATAAGAAGAGACTTGAGGGACTATATAAAGCATGAAAAATCATATTTTATTCATATCTTCACACATGTCCCATTCTAGAATTTTCTACATTATTTGCTCTCTTCAACCAAACCCTAAAGCAACCATTTGAGGGCAAGATCATCCATTTCCAATCTTTGGTAAGTATTTATTCTCATTTTTTAATATATGATATGCATGGTATATGGTTTAAAACATGTTGGTTATGTTGGTGATGTATTGAGAATTCACTATGTGTGAAACAATACATGTTGGCTCGAATCGGCAAGGAGTTTTGTCTTATAAAATTGAGAATGGACTGGTTGTCTTGAAGTAGGTGGATTTGGTGGATTTAATATCAATATGTATGGGTTTTTTATGTCTTTACTTAGTTCTCCTTTATGTGTAACATTTGGGATTGTTGTAGCAAATGTGTTCATGGAATTGGTGATGTAAGTGAAGGGAAAACGTCGTATTGGGGATGTTTTTGTGTGTTGCAAAACCATGGCTGTTCGTTGATTTTTAAGATGATCAAAAATATGTTAAAATAAGTTTGTTTATGATCATGGACCATTCATTGCATGAAAAGACCCCAAAAAGGCCATTTCGGACCAAACGGGCATCCGCCCCCGCAGACAAAGGCACCTGCGGGCGCAGATGCCTCTGGTTGCTGCCTGAGGGCATCTGCACGTGCACCTCATCCACCTGCGGGCACAGGTGGCAGCGCAGGTCACCTCCAGAATTCATTTTGTATGTTTTCGTCTTCTATTGATCCCCCGAAGCCCCTATACCCTTTTTGGATGTAATTATCAACTTGTAATGTCTTTTTAATGACTTTAAAGTGTCGTATGGAGGTGTTTTGGACTGTATAAAATATGGGTTTTTGTTTATATGTTGTTCTGAGGCAAGTTGATAGGAGAAATTGTGACGGAATGCTAATGCAAAGCATAAAGGGTAAGTGCGATGTAAAATGCTATTGATGTACGAGGTTTTGGTCAATGTGTGGAATGTTATGATGTTTTTGGTATGAGAATGCAGTGGATTGTATTGTAAGGGGTGACATGACATTACACGATAGTCATATAGCTCATTGTTGCTTTGTACGTTGTATAGTAACTAGTTGCTAATGAAAGCTCCGATATGTACTTGTATTGTAGAGTGAAACGTAAGGAAGAAGCTGGACTGTTGTGTTCATATATAGACTCGTGTATGCATACTTGGAAGTGAAGGTATGTAAGGTTACTCTTCTATATCTTTCTGCAGCATATAGTGTTCACATTGTCATAGTACTTATTCGATTCTGAAATGCTCTAAGGTAGTCCATATCCTGTAGTTGACGAATGTACTCATATGTTCCTTTTTCATTGGTAAATAGTGAATCACATAACTCATGTCCATTGGTCAACTCATGATCATTGGCTATATGTCACAAGTTTCAAAATGTTCTAAGGTATCACCTCTCGGGTTGATGAACAGTTGATGTCCACATGTGTCTTACTCAGCAATCATTATCCTAAGGTTCCACAAGTGTTCTATTCCAAAGGGGTTCTATAGTATTCCAACTAAGGTTGATATATATTGTTATTCATATGTGTTTTACTCTTAGATTAAGTATGATTCACTTATCTCTTAGTTATTGATGGGAGTTCCTAAGTTGTCATGATGTTATAGATTCCAAGAGAACTATCTCAAAGAAGGTAAGATGTAGAGAGAATCTAGTTATTATTGAAAAGCGTTCTCCAATCATGTCATGTTCCAACATCCAATATTATTAGGAACATCTTTGTGCCAATCTCAAAAGAGTAGTGAAGGAGATAAAGTGCGAACCAATATAATTATTCCTCATAAGTGAAGATGTCAATCTTATGAAGTAAAGGAGTGAAGTGATACATAAATAAGAGTGTGCTTCAATTAAAGTCATGATCTTTAATGCGTTACTCTCATAACTATGTAAAGGGTATAAGATTTGTAGAGAAGTAATGTACGTATGGGTACTTTATGTTTCATTGAGTATGGATCACAGTCTAAAGGGTGTAAGTTCAAGATGGAACAATCCCAATATTATGTTATGGTATTATTATGATATATATTTATGACTATGGCCCACTGATTAGCTGGATGTCCGGTATTATACTTATATATTATAGCCCACCAAGGTGGAGGCCCGGTATTATTTATATTATAGCCCACCAAAGGTGGATGTCCGGTATTAGATATATATATTATAGCCCACCAAAGGTGGAGGCCCGGTATTATATATTTATCTATTATAGCCCACCAAAGGTGGAGGCCCGGTATTATATACTTATAAGGTGATGATTGATGATCCATAAGGTATAATGAACCACTAACTAGTTGAGTGAACGGTAATGAAGATAGTTGTAAAGAGATGAGAATATCTCCCTTGCGTGATTATGTATATATATATAAACATGAAGATTGTTATAAGAAGAAGGATGGCAAGACTGATTGACCAAGTAATGAAATAATAGACGTAATGAACATGGTTCCACACATTCAGGTTGGAGGTCTATTCACATTGATTATTTCTCGTACGATTAATTTCTTGGCAGTACTTATGTATTATTATAGTTCCATATGGCCTTACATACTCAGTACTTTCTTCGTACTAACCCCTCTTGGGGGACTTACCTTACATGCTGCAAGCCCAGGTGTTAGTATATCTCCGCAGTAGACGACGAGATATCCGCAGATTGTTGGTGAGCTCCAGTTGATCCGGGGCTTTTCCGAGTCATTATGCATATTGGTTTGATATTGTATATGAGCATGGAGCGGGATGTTGTCCCAACTCTAGGTTTGTCATAGTTATGTATCTGTAGAGGCTTTGTAGACTTATGTGGGAAATTGAATGTAAGATATGTACATTCATTTTGACATAATGGCCCCAACGGCCAAGTTTCCTAGTTTATATAGCATATGTTTCCATGTTTATGTCTTCCGCATAGTTGCATGAGGAATAATACGATTCACACGATCATATGCATACGAAGGTTCAGGAGCAAAGATTGGTTCTCTCGGGCCATATCAGCTTCGGGTTCCAATCACGCCTCGTTGGGATTCGGGGTGTGACAAAAATGGTATCAGAGCAGGTCGTTCTAAGGGTGTCTACAAAGCCGTGTCTGAGTAGAGTCTTGCTTATGGATGTGTTGTGCGCCACATTTATAAGTAGGAGGCTACAGGACATTTAGGAGTTGTTTCATTTCTTCATTCTAGATCGTGCAATAGAGCCATTGTCATAGGTGGGATTACATCTGACCATTGTAATTGGTTTCCTTTGATATAGTAAAATGCCAATTACAAGACAAGGTATGGGCAAATATAAGAAGGTAGATATTCAAGCGGGAGAAAGAACTAGTAAATCCCCACCTAACCCAGCTAGTCAATATGGGGTTGCAATTGAATTTACATCATGGGCATCTTCTCCTCCCCCTTCTCCAGGGAGACCACACAGGAGGGAAGTATCCCCAGAATCGCCTGTTAATGTTACTAGGCAGGAGTTACAGGACTTGAGAAATGCGGTGCAAATGTTGACTCAGATAGTTGTTGCTCAGAGTCAAGGACGAGTTGGTCCAGTGACAAGTGACGATGGTACGGCTAGGATAGCTAGTCGGCGAACACAGGATTTCTTGAAATTAGATCCTCCCACATTTACCGGATTCGATCTTAATGAAGATCCGCAAGACTTTATAGATCAAATTCAAAGAGCTCTAGATGTTATACATGTGACGGGTGTAGAAACAGTGGAGCTTGCAGCATATAGACTGAAAGGAGAGGCTATATTATGGTACGAAGATTGGAAACGATCCAGAGGTATCGGTACAAATCCAGCTAGTTGGGAGGAATTTAGGGTGGCATTCCTTGATCATTACCTTCCACATGAGGTCCGCGAGGCTCATGCGGATCAGTTTTAAAATCTTCGTCAAGAAAATATGAGCGTCAGGGAGTACAGTCTTCGGTTTAATTCATTGGCTAGATACGCTCCTTATATGGTAGCAACTATGGCCGATAGAGTTCATCGGTATGTAGACAGATTGGAGCCCTACTTGGTAAGAGACTGTACTTGTAATGCCCCAAATCCCAATGAGGCGTGATTGGCACCCGAAGCCGAGATGGCCCGAGAGAACCAACCTTTACTCATGAACATTCGTATGCATGTCCTCGTGTAAATCTCATTATTTCTCATGCAACTATTCGGAACTCATGGACATGGAAACATATGTCATAGCTATATATGTAAAACTTGGCCGTTTGAGCCATCAAGTCAAATCGACATGTACCTTCACATTTATACACCCACATCCATCTATAAAAGCCTCTAACAAAATGCATTGACCAAACTAAACTAAAAGTCGGGACAAGTCCCCGCTTTATACAACATGTACAAAATCAAAACACATGTACAACAGTGACTCGGAGAAGCCCCGAACTAACTGGAGCTCACCAAAGATCTGCAACACTGACAATCTACTGTGGAGGCCTACTAGTACCTGCGCCTGCAGCAAGTAAATTCCCCAAAAGGGGTCAGTACAAAGAATGTACTGAGTATGTAAGGCCATATGAAACTTGTAAGATATGAAAGTATGTTAAGAACTCAATTTCAAATGCATAACCAATATAGATAAGTCACAATGTAGATGAGTCACTATTCTGTACTTTGGAAGCCATGTATATTACATTCATTCTTTCTCTTGCCTTTACTTTACTTTACTTTACATATATGTTGTCTGGGCCCTCATCATGCAGGTGTTCTTTTCACCCCATGGATAACATATCATCGTCATGCAGGTATTCTTTTCACCCCATGGATAAGATCATATCGGCATGCGCGTGTCCTTTGCACCCCATGGATAAAGTAACATCATCATGCGGGTGTTCTTGCACCCCATGGTTAGAATAACATCATCATGCAGGTATTTCCACCCCATGGATAACACCCAATAACACAACCAATATGCATTACTTTATTCTTACTTCATTTCTTTACTTTTGAGATTGATATCTTTATTTGTGAGAGATTGATTCTTTTGCTTATGAGAGATCGATACAATCACTTGTGAGAGATTGATACGTTGCTAATACTTTTGATAATCATAACTTTACTTGAAGCTTTGGATCAATAATCAATGAGTGAGATACATATGAATAACTTGGCAATATAAAATTCGTGGAAACATAACACTATTGGAATCATTGAACCATAATCAATGAACAAGAGACATGAGTTTAATCACTATTGAAACTTTGGAACACAACCTTGTTGACTTTTGGTACATTAGTCCATGAACGTGAGACGTGTGATTCACATCCAATTAATAGGTAGGAAACATATGATCGCAACCATTGGAAACCGGAAATAAGATACCTTAACACATTTTGGAATAGAACTAGTGTAATGTCAATGTGGATACTATTTGTCGTAGAAAGATACGGACAGAGTAACCTTACATACCTTGCACTCTCAATACAGATATACAATCTTAGATGTGCATACAATAGTCCCGATCCTTCTTTATATGTCATTCTACAACACAAATATATAACGGAATTCACAAAACCCTTCCTATGAAAGTTTAATTGCATGTACGTGGCCAAATTTCAATTTTATCATCGTTAGCATTACCAAATACATACTTATATCTCTCGACACCTAAGCAACCATTATTCAACATCATCAAGTAGGGTTGGGAAGGTACAGGGTGTTACAGTACTATTGCTGCATTAAATAAAGACATGGATATAGCCAGAATACAAGCCTTCGCGCAAAAGATGGAGGATCAAAGGCAAAGGGGAAGGATACAAGAATCTGAGGCAGGGCCGTCAAAGCGGGCTAGACCCATGGGATAGTTCACGGCATCCCAAGGAGGATTTAGGCCTCAGTTTTTCCCAAGACCACCTAGACCATCATTTTCTTACCCTACAGCGGGTACTCCACCTCCATTTTGATGGTCTAGAGGCACTCCGGTTGGGCAGAGTAGTGAAATACGGGGTTCGCAAATAGCAAAATCTTTTCTTCAGCAGTACCAGCACTGCGGAAAGTTTCATTCAGGTGAATGCTGGTTTGAGACGGACGTTTGCTTTTGGTGTAAAAAGGCAGGACACGTGAAGAGAGAATTCCCACAGAAGGCCACGGGTAGTATGACACGACCTACGGGGTCAGCAAAATTCAGAGGTTCTCCTTGACATAGTGACAGGTACATTATTTATATTTTTATCTAATGATATGCATCAATTGATCCGGGTGCTACCTTATCATATGTTACTCCATTGACTGTGGGAAAAATTTGAAGAAACACTAGGATTAATAGTCATGTCATTTGAGGTGTCCACACCAGCTGGTGAATTTATTATAGCTAAAAGAGTATGTCGCAATTGTATCATAAATGTTGTGATCACGTTACATTGACTAATCTTATTGAGATGGACATGATAGATTTTAATGTTACAATGGGTATGACTTGGTTGGATTTTGTTAGGCCACAATAGATTACCGAGATTTTCTTGAATGGAAGGGTACATATGTCGCTTAGTCAGAGTGAAAGATACCAAAGGTAAAGTTACTAATGTGAAAGATACTAGTCTACCCCCGTAGGGTGTACCAGTGTAAATTGTATCGACGAGAGATGACACATCGAGAGTGTGCAGGAATTATAGGCAACAGATCGAAGTGTTAGGAAAAATTTTATGTATCGGATATATACATGTGAGATAAAGAAATGCATCATGGTAAAGCACATCATTCACGATATGCTATTTAGTAGGGAGTAATCAATATGTACCACGATTGGGAAGCAACTTATTGACAAGGTCATATGAAAAGAATGTTGCGAAATTTATACTTCAGTAATCAAAGTGATAACGAGTAAAGGTGAAGTGTTTGGAATCTGAAGGTTATAGGCTATGTAGAGATTATTTTTAGAGATATGATGCCATAAGGGTAATAGTTGATAGGCTTACCAAGTTAACACATTTGTGGAAATCTTTTCAGAAGAAGTTGGGGACCTAAGTGAATGTAAGCATGGTTTTTTCGTTTTCATATAAGAGGAACAAGCAAACAAACGTGGAGAAAAACTAAGTAAGTATCTATATGAGATTCATTTGTTACACATGAGACGACGTTGTTAACATTCGAGGACGAATGTTCCTAAGGGGGGACGAATGTAACGCCCCATAGATTTCTGAACCAAATTGATTCCCGTGAAATACATGAAATTAATTAAACATGCATGAGATTTTAGAGGATTTGTACATGAAATTGTTGGGCCAAATTAATATATGCAAATGGGCTCAACTTAAGCCCAAATACATGGCCCAAATGGAGGAAAAAGATTCGTTCTTCCATTTGACCCATTCAAACATGATAATTAATGTTGAGAATGGGATAAGAAGAGACTTGAGGGACTATATAAAGCATGAAAAATCATATTTTATTCATATCTTCACACATGTCCCATTCTAGAATTTTCTACACTATTTGCTCTCTTCAACCAAACCCTAAAGCAACCATTTGAGGGTAAGATCATCCATTTCCAAGCTTTGGTAAGTATTTATTCTCATGTTTTAATATATGATATGCATGGGATATGGTTTAAAACATGTTGGTTATGTTGGTGATGTATTGAGAATTCACTATGTGTGAAATAATACATGTTGGCTCGAATCGGCAAGGAGTTTTGTCTTATAAAATTGAGAATGGACTGGTGGTCTTGAAGTAGGTGGATTTGGTGGATTTAATATCAATATATATGGTTTGGTTATGTCTTTACTTTGTTCTCCTTTATGTGTAACATTTGGGATTGTTGTAGCAAATTTGTTCATGGAATTGGTGATGTAAGTGAAGGGAAACGTCGTATTGGTGATGTTTTTGTGTGTTGAAAAACCATGGCTGTTCGTTGATTTTTAAGATGATCAAAAATATGTTAAAATAATTTTGGTTATGATCATGGACCATTCATTGAATGAAAAGACCCCAAAAAGATCATTTCGGACCAAAACGGGCATCCGCCCCCGCCGACGGAGGCACCTGCGGGCGCAGATGCCAATGCAGATGCCTATGGATGCTGCCAGAGGGAATCTACTTGAGCACCTCATCCACCTGCGGGCGCAGGTGGCAGCGCAGGTCACCTCTAGAATTCGTTTTGTTTGTTTTCGTCTCCCGTTGATCCCCCGAAGCCCCTATACCCTTTTTGGATGTAATTATCAACTTGTAATGTAATTTTAATGACTTTAAAGTGTCGTATAGAGGTGTGTTGGACTTTATCAAATATGGGCTTTTGTTTATATGTTGTTATGAGGCAAGTTGATAGGAGAAATTGTGACGGAATGCTAATGCAAAGCTTAAAAAGTAAGTGTGATGTAAAATGCTATTGATGTACGAGGTTTTGGTCAATGTGTGGAATGTTATGATGTTGTTGGTATGAGAATGCAGTGGATTGTATTCTAAGGGGTGACATGACATTACACGACAATCATATAGCTCATTGTTGCTTTGTATGTTGTATAGTAACTAGTTGCTAATGAAAGCTCCGATATGTACTTGTATTGTAGAGTGAAACGTAAGGAAGAAGCTGGACTATTGTGTTCATATATAGACTCGTGTATGCATACTTGGAAGTGAAGGTATGTAAGGTTACTCTTCTATATCCTTCTGTAGCATATGGTGTTCACATTGTCATAGTACTTATTCGATTCTGAAATGCTCTAAGGTAGTCCATATCCTGTAGTTGACGAATGTACTCATATGTTCCTTATTCATTGGTCAATGGTGAATCACATAACTCATGTCCATTGGTCAACTCATGATCATTGGCTATATGTCATAAGTTTCAAAATATTCTAAGGTATCACCTCTCGGGTTGATGAACAGTTGATGCCACATGTGTCTTACTTAGCAATCATTATCCTAAGGTTCCACAAGTGTTCTATTCCAAAGGGGTTCTATAGTATTCCAACTAAGGTTGATATATATTGTTATTCATATGTGTTTTACTCTTAGATTAAGTATGATTCACTTATCTCTTAGTTATTGATGGGAGTTCCTAAGTTGTCATGATATTATAGATTCCAAGAGAACTATCTCAAAGAAGGTAAGATGTAGAGAGAATCTAGTTATTCTTGAAAAGGGTTCTCCAATCATGTCATGTTCCAACATCCAATATTATTAGGAACATCTTTGTGCCAATCTCAAAAGAGTAGTGAAGGAGATAAAGTGCGAACCAATATAATTATTCCTCATAAGTGAAGATGTCAATCTTATGAAGTAAAGGAGTGAAGTGATACATAAATAAGAGTGTGCTTCAATTAAAGTCATGATCTTTAATGCGTTACTTTCATAACTATGTAAAGGGTATAAGATTTGTAGAGAAGTAATGTACGTATGGGTATTTTATGTTTCATTGAGTATGGATCACAGTCTAAAGGGTGTAAGTTCAAGATGGAACAATCCCAATATTATGTTATGGTATTATTATGATATATATATATATGACTATGGCCCACTGATTAGCTGGATGTCCGGTATTATACTTATATATTATAGCCCACCAAGTCGGTGGCCCGTTATTATTTATATTATAGCACACCAAAGGTGGATGTCCGGTATTAGATATATATATTATAGCCCACCAAAGGTGGAGGCCCAGTATTATATATTTATATATTATAGCCCACCAAAGGTAGAGGCCCGGTATTATATATTTATCTATTATAGCCCACCAAAGGTGGAGGCCCGGTATTATATACTTATAAGGTGACGATTGATGATCCATAAGGTATAATGAACCACTAACTAGTTGAGTGAACGGTATTGAAGATAGTTGTAAAGTGATGAGAATATCTCCCTTGCGTGATTATATATATATATATATATATATAAATGAAGATTGTTATAAGAAGAAGGATGGCAAGACTAATTGACCAAGTAATGAAATAATAGACGTAATGAACATGGTTCCACACATTCAGGTTGGAGGTCTATTCACATTGATTATTTCTCGTGCGATTAATTTCTTGGCAGTACTTATGTATTATTATAGTTCCATATGGACTTACATACTCAGTACTTTCTTCGTACTGACCCCTCTTGGGGGACTTACCTTACATGCTGCAGGCCCAGGTGTTAGTAGATCTCCGTAGTAGACGACGAGATATCCGCAGATTGTTGGTGAGCTCTAGTTGATCCGGGGCTTTTCCGAGTCATTATGCATATTGGTTTGATATTGTATATGAGCATGGAGCGGGATGTTGTCCCGACTCTAGGTTTGTCATAGTTATGTATCTATAGAGGCTTTGTAGACTTATGTGGGAAATTGAATGTAAGATATGTACGTTCATTTTGACATGATGGACCCAACAGCCAAGTTTCCTAGTTTATATAGCATATGTTTCCATGTTTATGTCTTTCGCATAGTTGCATGAGGAATAATACGATTCACACGATCATATGCATACGAAGGTTCAAGAGCAAAGATTGGTTCTCTCGGGCCATATCGGCTTCGGGTTCCAATCATGCCTCGTTGGTATTCGGGGTGTGACACATAATACTTCCATTATCTAATGAAATAACTAAGGTATGTGAAGCTAAAACTTCCTTCGGCGTCAAGGCACCACCTATGTCACATTTTCCTTCTATAAAGGTCAACCTCTTTTGCATGAAAAATGAAAATAAGAACTATAGTTGCTTTACATGTCATTCCCTTGTTGAACCATTAAAGCATATGTGTATTCATATTACTCCCTTTGCATTAAGTTTTCTTAATATTTCGTATTATCATAAGTGTTTATACTTGAAATTCTTTGAATTCACCAGAAATATATATATAATATCATGCATTATAAATTAAATAAATGGCCAATGTATATTTACACTTGTCCATGTGATGACCAATGTGATATAGTCATACGCTAAAATAAGGACTAACATTTGGATAGCTAATAACATGTTGTAAGAAAATAAGTGTTATATGGAGATTTTACCTAAATGGTTGAACAATCTTTGTCATAATCTACCTGTCCTAAGCCTTTTAAGCATTACTTGATAAAAGTTAACTACATGAGGGTATTCATAGGTTTTATTTGACACACCTGCACAATGTGATTCTATGCACAGGAATAAGACCAGACCATTATAGTAAGAAAGAATATAGTGTCGTAATCGCTCTTGTGGCATCATTTGAATTTGGAGTCAACCAAAATGCCATGTATTTTTTTCCTGACTCGAGCTAATATATAACATATATGGCCTGCGTGTAGACCATCATAGTGAGCCTATGGGGGTTTACCCCATATCAGACCGCTGTTACAGTTATATATATATACAACCATAGAAATGAGTATTTGGGAAACATATGCCTTACACTTGACTTGAATCACCTACGAAAGGCCATCATATGATCATTTGTACTAAAGATAGTTTAACTACATTAGCTAGGAAAACTATAGGTGCTTTAGTATAATGAATGCATCTTTCGATGTTATATAATGAACTAATAAGATTGGTGCATAGGTTACAGATTTATATTGTACATTAGTTACTTGTATGCTCATAAGTTTTTTATTTTGATATCTATTTCATATGAGCTTTCGTACTTGTCTACTTGTTATCCTGTTTGCTTTACATACCATTTTCTTGGGTTTAGACAGTTATTACAGATGGTTTATTGAAGAATTTTATTCTACTGCTTATCCTATGTCCAAATTAACTAGAAGAAAGTCACATTTGAGTGGTCCGATGCTTGTGAGAAGAGTTTTTAAGAATTGAAGACTCGACTCACCTTTGCTCCAGTTTTGACCCTACCAGAGGGTTCAGATGGGTTTGTGGTTTATTTTGATACTTTAGGAGTTGGCCTTCGTTATGTGTTGATGTTGCATGGTAAGGTTATAGTGTATGCCACTAGACCGCTCAAGCCTCTAAGAAGAATTACTCGACTTATGATCTTGAGTTGGTAGCAGTTGTTTTTGGCTTAAAGATTTGGAGTCACTAACTTAATGGAGTTCATGTGGATGTGTTCATGGATCACAAAAGCATTCAGTATGTGTTTAGCCAAAAAGATCTAAATCTTCATCAGAGGAGAAACTTAGAACTTTTGAAGGATTATGATATGAGTGTCTTGTACTATCTGGATAGAGCCAATATAGTGGCTGATGCTCTTAGCAGGCTTTCTATGGGTAGTATTACACCTGTAGAGGATGACAAAAAAGAATTGGTTCAAGATGTACACAAGATAGCTAGATTGGGAGTTTGGTTAGTTTATTCAGCCGGAGGTAGTATTCTGGTTCAGAATCCTCTTTAGTAGCTAAAGTGAAGGCAAAGCAAGATAGCAATCCCATTTTTCTTAAGTTGAAAGAAGCTGTCTAAAGTCAGAAAGTTAAGATTTTCTCCCAAGGGGGAGATGGTGTTCTTCATTGCCAGGGTAGACTATGTGTTTAGGATTTTGATGACTCGAGACAGCGGATGCTGATAGAATCTCATAGTTCACATTATTCTATTTGCCCAGGAGCCACTAAGATGTATTATGACCTACAAGAAGTCTATTGGTGGAACGACATGAAGAAAGATATTACAAAGTTTATGGCTAAGTGTTCAAATTGCCAGTGAGTTAAGGTTGAGCACTAGAGACCAGGTAAGATGACTCAGAACATCATTATTCCTACTTAGAAATGGGAAGTGGTGAACATGGATTTTATTATAAGGTTTCCCCGTACTCATCGATAACATGATTCAATTTGGGTTATCATGTACCGTATGACTAAGTCAACACATTTCCTACCAGTTAACACGTCAGATTCAGTTGAGGATTATGCTATACTTTACCTTAGATAGTTGGTGAACTCGTATGGAGTCCCTGTAACTATCATTTTAGATAAGGGTACTCAACTTACTTCTCAGTTCTGGAAAACATTTCAGAAGGGTCTTGGTATGCAAGTTCATCTCAGTATAACTTTTCATTGGCAAATATATGGTCAGGCAGAGCAGACCATTCAGATGTTAGAGGACATGTTGAGACCTTACGTGATTAATTTCAAAGGTAGTTGGGATAATTACTTGCCTTTGATTGAGTTTGTCTATAATAATAGCTACCACTACATTATTCAGATGACCCCATTTGAAGCACTTTATGGAAGGAGGTGTAGATCTCCTATTAGTTGGTTTAAGGTAGGTGAACCTTCCTTTATAGGGATTAATTTAGTACATAAGGCTATGGAGAAAGTTCAACTGATTAGAGAAATGCTGAAAATAGCTTAGAGCCATCAAAAATCCTAATCAAATATGAGAAAGACGAAGCTTGAGTTCACAATTAGTGATTTGGTTTACTTGAAGGTTTCACCCATGAAAGGGGTGAAGAGATTTGGCAACAAAGAGAAACTCATTCCCTACTATGTTGGTCCTTAAAGGATTTTTAGGTTCATTGGCAATATGGCCTATGAGTTAGACTTACCTACATACTTAGCATCAATGTATCCAATTTTCCATGTGTCTCTTTTGAAGAAATACATTGGTTATCCGCCTCAGTTGTGTCTTTAGGGAGTGTGGGTGTGAAAGATAGTCTCTCTTACAAAGAGGTCCAAGTTGAGATCCTGGACTATCAGGTTCGTAAGCTGAGAAACAAGAAAGTCGCTTCAGTGAAGGTTCTTTGGAGGAATCAACTAGTTGAGGGAGCTACTTTAGAAGCAGAGGAAGATATGACAAACTAGTATCCTCACCTTTTCTATTCAAATTCAGTTACAGTTTGAGGTAACAGTTTCCACATTATTACTTCTCTCAGTATCATGTCACTCAGCTATTATCATGTCTTAGTATGAATGCATGTTTTATTAATTAAGTCCAGTCATGTTTTAGTTAGAAAAATCAGTTATCATGTCAGCATTCAGCTTTGAGAACTCAGAGTTGGGATTACCGCTCTTTCCCTATCTTTTCAGCCTAGTTAGACTTCATTTGAAGATTAATTTTCCGAAAGGGGAGATATTATAACACCCCATAAGTTCCTAAGACTCCATTTTAGACTTAGCATAAAAACCAGTTAGCTTCTTCAAAAATTCTTCACAGAACGATTAAAGCAATGAGTTGTTATCAGAGCCAATGACTCGTTGGATGATCCATCTTGAGTTTTATACAAAAATTCCTAAATATTGGAATTTACTCCCAGTGGTAAAGAGTGGAGGCCATGAGTCATGGAATCCACCTACAAAGGGGATTCATAGGGTGCCTATTAAGTCCAACAATCATTTAAAAGTAGTTTATTCCTAAATTCCATGCCATGTCAAGTACCAAGAACCATTACATAAGCATGACATTAATTAGATGATATTTAAGATCACAAGGAGTCCCTAACCCAAAGTTGAGATAAAAACTCCTTTTAGGTAAAGTTCTAGTGTAAGATTCTTCTTGGTTCAATTTCAGATGATCATTGCTCCTAGTATATGAAGATTTAGGTGGCCTAATACCCACCAAATTAAAGGTATTTGAATTATCTTTCCAACTCCACTAATTATTCATAAATCCAATATCAAAGTGAAACATTATGGCCAATTTAGTAAAGCACTATCAAAGTTGTCAGGGGCTACGATTCAGACCCTACGGGTCATTGGGTGACCCCAAAGGTCGTATCTTAACTCATAGGAATGGAAGAGGGAAGCGAAAATGAATCCCAGATGGCGAATCAAGCTACAACTCATCTCCAAACCCTATGAATCATCACCAGAGTCATCGGGACCAGTACCCGTAACTTTCCAGACAATTTTAAAAGGGTTGTTTGGTCTTTTCTTACTCTTTTAACACAAAAACTATGACATCTTACCTGTGAAAAGAGGGATAAGTTGATTTAACTACCTAAAATCCTTTATTCCCTCAAAATCAACACTTAGATAAAAATTAGAGAAATAAGTGATCTCTTCCTCTCCAAAGCAAGAAATCTAGGGTTCATAAATCTTCAAGCTTTTTTTTTTTTTTTGTGAATAAATGATTTTATTACCAAATTTCAGAATTAAAAAACCAGCAGAGGGCTGACCACCAGTGCACTCAAGAAAAATAAACCAACCTATATTTTCTAAGAGATACTATAACAAAATTGAGCTTAGAATCAGAAAGAACTAAAAAAAAACAAGTACCTCCCTCAATAGTCACTTAAAAGAAAAAACTAAACAACAAAAACCTAGTCTAGTTGTTGTAGCAGTCCATATCATGGAATGTGGCCACCTTCTTTGTTTTTACCCTCTAATATGTACATGAATTGCAATCTCTTTGACTAAACTATTAGCATGAAATATCCTTTTTTGGAATTTGATCTTATTTTTTTACCTTCAAAGAAGAGCAATCACCATTGCAAAAACACAACATATAATTGTTGCTTTGCCTAACTTCCTCTTTGCACAACCTGTGATCTACGGGAGCTCTATTTACCTATCTCTAATCACTCTATGGACTCTTATCCAAGAGTGTAGTCTCTACCCAAAAGGATTTGGTGACTGCACACTCAATGAATAGGTGAAACAATGATTCATCTGTAGAGGAACAGAACACATAGGTGGGAGGGACTACAATACCAAATTTTTGCAATCATCAATAGTGGTATGCATACATAACACTACCAACCAAAGTATGAACCAGTACCTTAGATGGAGCCCTTTATGCATCACTACAAACTGCCAAGGCACCTTTGGTATGAGTGGTCTCAAGGCATAATATATTTTCTTAACAGAGAACTAAGAGTTGACAGTCACAGCTTCCACTCTGGTATGTAGATCCCCACACAGAACAAGTGCTTGCATGATATAGTCCCTATCCTCAAAAACCTTTCGAACAACCCAGTTAACATTTATAGGGACAAGACAGTCACTGATACTCTGTCTATTCAAATAGTAAATATGTACCCACCTGATCTAAAGGTAGTCCTTCTTCTCTACTATGGCCCAAAGTTGCTTGAGTATTGTTGCTTTATTCTATAGACTAAGGTGAAAAACATTAAGACTCCCTGCTCCACCTAGATAGCACACCTTCTTCTAAGAGACAAGAGACTTTTTTGACACTTCCTTGCCTGTCTATAAGAAAGCTCTACAAAAACTTTCAATTAGTTTAATGATTCTCTTGGGTAAAATGAAAATTTAAGCCCAGAATGTCTGCATCCCAAAGAGAATAGACTTGACTAACTGAAGCCTTACTACATAAGATGATGTTTGCAGACCAGGATTGTATCTTATTTGTCATTCTTTCAACTAATGGCTTACACTAAGCTATTGATAAAATCATTAAGCACAAAGGTACCCCTAAGTACTTGAAAGGTAGAAGGCCTTAACAGAAGCCAAGAGAATAAAGTATCTACTATTTTACCTCCTCTTTGACTCCATACATATAGAGAGAGAGAACTCTTGTCAAGGTTAGTCTGTAGTCTTGAGGCTTGTGAGAATGTATAGAAAGCTGCTTGCATAAGTTTAACAAAAGGAACCTCTGCTTTGCAGAACATTAGTAAATCATCTGCAAAGAAGATATGTACAACCCCTAGCTTCTTGCATCTATGGTGGAATTGGAAAACTGGATTTGTCATCATCTTATTTCGCTCTCTTAGGAGTTAATCTAATGTAATAATAATGAGGTAAGGGAACATTGGATCCCCCTACCTTATCCATTTTTCCCTTGAAAAGGGATAGTTAAACCACCATTTATAGTAAGAGAGTAAGATACAGAAGAAACACATTCCATAATCTAATTGACAAACCTAGAGGGAAACCCCAACTCTATCAACATACTCCTCAAGAAGCTCCACCCTATTGAGTCATATGCCTTCCTAAGGTCCACTTGTATTACACACTTTGGAGATAGACCCTTCCTAGTATACCATTTTAGAAATTCATGGATAAATATCACATTATCAATAATACTTCTCCTCTCTATAAATGCAGTCTGAGAAGGGCTTATAATAGTAAAAATTACTTCTTTGATTCTGGTTGTAAGTACTTTTGTGATGATCTTGTAGATAGTGGTACAACATATAATAGGTCGATAGCTTTTTACATAAGTGGGAGAAGCAACCTTAAGGACTATAGTCATAGCAGTGCAACTAAAGGCTTTAAGAATCTTACCGTTGATGAAGAATTCTTTTACTGCCTCTATAGATGCATATTTCACAATGATCCAATTTTTGCAAAAAAATTCAATTGGGAAGCCATCCACCCCTAGTTCCTTATCACTTGGCATAGACTTTACATTATTCAGAATTTCCTGGATTGTCACCTCTTTTATGAAACAACATTTTTTATTATATGTCAGCAGGGCCCTTTTTAATCACTACTGAGGTTGCTTGGAAGTTACTTAGTAGAAGTTCCCATTAGTACAGTAAAGAAATTTACAAACTCAGCTTCAAATAAAGTAGTATCAGTCAATTTGTAGCCTCCCTCATCATACACAGTGGAAATGTTATTTCTGCAGGATCTGAGTTTACATTGTGCATAAAAATATTTAGCATTTGAATCTCCACAAGAGATCTATATAGCTTTATACTTTTGTCTCAAAACTTTCTCCACCACAGCATTTTATTTGCCCAATACAATCAGTAAATATTTTTCCTCTTTAACCAGCACATGCTCCATAGGTTTGGATATCATTTGTGCTTGTACAATATCCCTTTTTTGTCTAGTAGTCTGAATTTTTTGTGGATAAAAATGCTAGATGTGCATTTAACTCTTTCAACCCAGCCTTCAAATCCTTTAGCTTCTAATTTAATTGATACATCCTAGTACCTCTCTTCTCTTATCTCATACAGTGTTCAGAATATCAGAGAACATAGGATGATCCATTACTATTTTTGATAGTTTGAAAGGATTTGGATGCAAAGTCACTTAAGGTTTGAATTGAATATAGATTGGACAACAGTCTGACACCCCAGGATTTAATAATTCAACCTCTACATGACCATATGATTGTAACCATTAGAAGTTTCCTAGTGCCTAATCAATTTTAGAGTATGCCCTGCTATCCAGTTGTTGCTTGTTACAAAAAGTGTAATACCACCACTTAGACTTAAGAACTGATAACTACAAAGCATCAACATAAAGCCTAAAATCTTCAGTATCAGCATGAAGGGCTGGGGATCCCATTCTTTCATTAGAAGATATCAGGTTGTTGAATCACCACAAAGTATCCAAAACCCTTAAACTAAACTCTGAATTTGTCTTAAATTTATCCATAAACAGATCCTTAAACTTACTTCATTATTGGCATAGATGACTATGAAAAAGGCAGAAAAAGTATTTGATTGGTTCTCTAAATGGTAGTGAATGTATTGCTAAGACACATTAAATATTTTTACATGAATATAAGGTCTCCCAAACAAGTGTATTCTACCATTTGAGGGGTAGTTATAGCATTTTTTCCATCTTTGAGCCATTTTCCTTTAAACTTCTTGAGATTGTTTTCTTTAACTCATCTCTAAACACCTCCACACCTTCATACCATAATTTTGCAGAAAAAGAAACACCTCTTTCTGCCTTTGAGCCTGGTTTAGGCCTCTAATATTCTAGGTGAATAATATCATAGGGGGTATTGATTAACTTTAGGCTCCAGTGGTTGTCCCGCACTAGTAGTTGCACTCTTAAGACCCTCAAATCTATTAGAAGTAGGCACAACATTGACAATTTGTTTTGCCTACAGTGAGAAAGATCCTGCTACTTGTGCAATAGAAGCAGCTGGACTAGGCATCACATACACCTGTTGGGCCAAACTATTTGGTATTGGGTTGGGCACATCCTCATCTTTGGTTTGTAAGTGTTATCTCACCTGTCTATGCCTTCTTTGATTCCTCCTTTCTTTCTTTCCCACTGCCTCAAATTATTATTCCTCCATATTTATTGGATGAGCTTTATGACATTCTGTAATATTATGGTAAAAACACAAACATCCAATACATAATCGTAGCCTCCAATCATTATCCGCAACTTGGTCAATCAAACCTAAAAGAGTTTCGAGCTTAATTGAATCAGAAAGGGGGTAAGCAGCATCAAGCTCTACTAGAAAATGGGCATATGAGATTTTCTCCATATACCCTATGACTTTATCTGTGTACATTGGCTAACCAATAGCACTTGAAAATTTACTCAATGTTTCACAAGACAAAAACAGCATCGGTAGTCCTGGAAAGATAACCCGTAAGGGTATTGTAGTCAAGCAGTCCGGATTGAATTCAAAATCCTCCACCCACCATTCTACCACCAAGGGTTTACTATGATAGGAGTAAGGCCCTCCTAATAGCACCCTTTTGTAATACTCCAATAAATCAAATCAAAAAATGAAGTATCCATCATCATGGCTAGAATTTGGGTTTGTTGACTTAATTTCCATGCATGCTCGACATAATTCTCCAGTGACTTCAGAAATAGGGTATTACCAATCACATAGACTATAAGTGCATTTTTTCACTAATCCAATTGTGGTTTAATATCTTCTTCTGCAATATGAACACACACTTTTCCTTGTTTCATCAAAGATAAAACATAGGATAGTGCCTTCCCTTTTATGGTCCCATGATTTTCCTGAACCTCACGATGCTCAGCTGGAATTAGATTTCCTGACGTAGTCACACCAGAGAACTAGAGACGACAAGCTACTTGTGTAGGTCCTAAGATGCCAACATTCTATAGGATGAATGAACTCAACGATTCTAAATATGATGTAATATCCTCCAGCACCTCCTAAATAGACAGGAAAGGGGGTATAAAGCCACCAAACATCAAAGATGGAAGTCTTATATGATTTCCCATTGATGGAGTAACTATCTTTACTGGAGAAGCCATAATCTCGCTAGAAAATGTGTTCCCTACTTACAGTGCGTGATAGCAAATCTTAGTTATCGTGCTGCGAGAGAGAAAAAACATTTTCAAGGTTTTCACTTTCAGTTAATGGGATTTCATCAATGGGAACCTTTCACCCATTGAGTCCCTAAGTGAACCCAAATCCTTTAGTTAATTCATTCTTCAGAGTTTAGGGTTTCCATTAAACTGGTGGAGCATTTATTTTCATGGCTCTGTATAGGTCATACAAGTTTCTATCTTTATCTACTATGCTACTTATACAAGTATCAACATATGGCAATTCATTAGGTTAAATGTCTAAATTTGAATAAACCTTTTCAACCATTTTCTCTACACCTTGTACTTTGCAATATGGGTTGAATGAAGTAGTAGTCAAATAAATTTGAGGAATAGGAAAAAAATATTTTTAAAAATTTTCAATCATAAGTAAAATTGGCATTTTAAACTTTTCAATTTTTATGTATCTAGCAAACTGAGATGAAATAGCACAAATATTTACCAAACTAAAGAAATAGTTGGATAATATTGTCCAGATATTATATTTGTAGCTTTATAAAAAATATTTAAAAAATCAATAAGTTCATTTTATTCTTACCAATCATCTTCTCAAAGTATTATATTCGGCTTCGAATTATTAGGATTACAGACTAATTTTTTATGCTGGCATTACTTCTTGTTTGCACCCACCGTGCTTATGGTGGCTCAGTTGAATTTATTTCTATTGTGTGTACCTTCTGCTATTATGGGAGTCCAGTTAGGTTATAGCAAGGAATTTATTTGCTCTCTTGAGTATTTTTATATATGATTCTCACCTTTGCTTACTATAGCCTGTTATTCCCCTTCTAACTCTCTTTTATTGCTTTTTAGCATAGATTCACACTTTATTATGCTTTTACTTTAACTGAGCTCTGTCGGCCTATGATGCGTATTGAGTACTGCATATTTTGGTACTCATATTATATTTTTACATATTTATTCCCTGATGCAGATCCTAGTATGAGTCATTACCATTGACGTCGCCCTCGAGCTGAGCTGTTGATTAGGGATTAGGGTGAGCTTTCAGCTTCCGGAGCTGATCCATCTCCTCCCGTTTCAGTACTAGTATTATTTTGTATATTTTTGCACCTGTCTAGTACTCCTTGTATAAAGTGGCTCTAGGCCTTATGTCATGGCCCAAACACGGATCGTGTGGGTACCTACCCAACACTACCCTAGATAGGAGAACCCTTAACACCCAACCATTCAATTAAGTGCGGAAGACACATTAAACAATTTGAAAATAAAATAGCCTTTGAATGAAGGAAAACTCTTTTATCCAAAATGCATTTATTACATAACAACATTATAAAAATAAAATAACCATTTCCCAGAACCTAATCTAAATTGATGCTAGAGCACTAAGTAGTGAAAAAGAAGACCCGAGACACAACATCCATGTGAGAGTGAGATGATGGGAGCTGCTGAAGAACAACCACTGTAGTGCCTATAGAAACTCCACTAACCTACAATATGGCTATATCCCAAAATGGAGATACAGTAAGTGAAGTATTAATATAACCACATGTATTGGTAGGTATCATCGATCGACTAGGGTTAGAAACAAATAACAACGATAGAAAATATGGAGGACATCATGGGAGGAATTAATATTCCTGAAAAATAAACCCTCCCAAGTCCCTTTTTCTATGTTCCCTAACTATTGTCTTACTCCCCCTCTAATAGCACCTACGCTCTGATACCCCAACATAATTAAGACCCACTATTCCACATCTAAAAGCTACCAATAAGGCCCCTAGTTTTGCCATCTAAAATATAGTAATAACTACACCAGACCAACCATTACCCCACATGTAGATATATATTTAATATACTCAAACCAAGGTATACCTTACAACCACATGATCTAGTCTGCTTCTCATACTCAACAGGTCAAATACACAACAACCACTTCAATAAATATATAAATACAATAATGTGATGATATGAATGCATGCATGCAAGGTGTACACTTTATCTGAAAGCATCCTAAAACATATGAAACTGATAGACTAAACATTCAACAATTCATACATGAGACACTAAGTCATCAAGTGTTCATAACCCCTCATCTATAAAGAATGCACCTATTTGTGAAGTTTTTATAATCTCAATAGAATGTGAGTTCATACAACATAAGTCCAACAATCATGAAAAACCAATATACTGATGGTTCATGAATTATATATGTAAAAGTGCTAAATTTCATGGGAAACATGTATTCATGGATTTTTCATGATAAGGAACTGAAGTACAAAGGAATTCATACTTTTCAAGAAACCCTAAGTTGTGAAGAATGAATTAAACTGAGAAATTTAGTTTATTGAGGGACTCTATGGGTGAAAGGAAACCCATTGATGAAATACCACATACGTGGAGGTGTAAACCTTGGTAAAATATTTTAATTTGAAGTTCGGAACTGATGAACCCTAATTCTTTCTTTGGAGGATGGAATCTCCTTTTTCTCTATTTTCTCTCTAAGTGTCGACTAAATTTTTAAAGAATGAGTTTGGGGTAGTTTAGGCTTAGTATTCAGCCTTAGGATAGTTAAAATGACATAGTTTAGGAGGTTAAATAATGAAAAAAGACTGGTGTACCCCTAAATAAATGTAACAAAAAAATCTAGGTATCGTGATGGACGAACCCACCAACAATCGTTGGATCTACCAATGATCATTGGTTGTCTCTTTGGTTGAGAGGGGACCTTGATGGTTCTCAAGACTCCATCAAAAAAGGCAAGGAATGGCTCGTTGGATCCTCCAATAATCATTCCTTGATTGGCCATTGGATCCTCTTTCTCGGGCCAATTTGTGACCACGATCCCTACCACGATCGTTCGTTCTACTAACGGTCATTGGTTCCTTTCATGCCAAGGAGGTATTTTTGTAAATCCTCAAGATTTTGGGGCTGTTTACTACAGATGAAAACCTCCAACAGTCGTTGGATCTACCAATGGTCATTGGATTGGTCGTGGTATCTTACTATTAGATAGTGCTTTACTAAAATGTCCATAACTCTTTGCTCAGTAATCAGACTAATGAGAAATTAGATGCGCAGGAAAGAACACTCAAATACCTTTTATTTGGTAGGTCTTTAGCCTTAACACTCTTCATAATCTAGGAGTTATGCTCATTTGAAGTTGACTCTAGAAAGATTCTATACAACAATTCAATTGGTAGGGAAGGTTTCAACTTAACTATAAGTTAAGAGTTACTTAAAGACTGTTCATATCTAAAGCACTTCTCATACTACAAAATCATTAAGTTTAGTTCTATATGTACTTGATGTATAGTTTTAATCTTAGCTTGGATTTTTGGGGTGTTACAATATCTCCCTCTTGGGATCATTCATATCCAGATGAAAACTAACTGAGCTAAAAAAATAGGGAAAGCGATATAATCCAAAAACTGAGTTCTAAGAGCTGAATTCTAACATGATAAATGAACTTGTAACTGAAACATTAACTGAACTATACTCCTGAATGCATGCTAAGACATGGAAATAACTGAGTGATATGAGACTGAGAGAAGTACTAAAAGGGAAATTATAACCTCAATCTAAGACTGAATTCGAAGAGAAGAGATGGAGGTACTTGTTCATCATATCTATTTCTGCTTCCCAAGTTGTTCTCTCCATAGATGATTCCTTCAAACAATCTCACTGAAGCGACTTCCTTATTTCTCAACTTACGAATTTGATGGTCAAGAATCTCAACTGGGACCTCCTCGTAAAAGAGACTATCTTTCACACCCACACGGTCTAGATACATAACTGAAGCTGGATCACCAATACACTTATTCAACAAAGACATGTGAAAAATAGGATGTACTAATGCTAAATCTGCATGCAAGTCTAACTCATAGGCCATATTGCCAATGCACCTCAAAATCTTATAAGGACCTACATAGCGGGAACTAAGTTTTCCTTTATTGCCAAATCTCTTCATCCTTTCTTGGGTGAAACTTTTTAAGTAAACTAAATCATCAATTGCGAACTCAAGCTCTCTTCTCCTCATATCTACATAGGACATTTAACGACTCTGAGTTGTTTTTAATCTTTTCTAATCAACTAAACTATTTCCATAGCTTCATGGACTGAACCATGCCCTATCAAAGTAGCTTCACCAACCTCAAACCAACCAATAGAAGATCTACACCTCCTACAATAAAGCGCTTCAAATGGGGCCAACTGAAACTGGAATGATAACTATTATTATAGTCACACTCAATCAAAGGCAAGTAATCATCACAACTACCTTTGAAATCGATCACACAAACTCTCAACATGTCCTCTAAAGTTTGAATGGTCCTTTCTGCCTGACCATTTGTCTATGGATTAAAAGGTTTGCTGAGATGAACTTAGGTACCAAGACCTTTTTGAAATATTTTCTAGAATTGAGAAGTAAATTGAGTGCCCCTATCTGAGATGATAGTCAAAGGGACTCCATGCAATTTCAACAACTCCCTACGGTAGAGCCTAGCATAGTCCTCGGCTGAATCTGAAGTGTTAGCAAGTAGAAAATGCACTGACTTAGTCATTCGATCCACAATAACCCAAATAGAATCATATTGTCAATGAGTATGAAACAACTATGTAACAAAATCCATGTTCACCACTTCCTATTTCCAAGTAGGAATACTGATATCCTGAATCATACCACTAGGTCACTGGTGCTCAACCTTAACCTGCTAGAAATTTGGACACTTAGCAATAAATTCCATGATATCCTTCTTCATGCCATTCCATCAATAGACTTCTCATAGATCACAGTACATCTTTGTGGCTCCTGGGTGAATAGAATACCGAGAGCCGTGAGCTTCTGTTAGTATCCTCTATCTAAGGTCATCCAAATCTAGAACACAAAGTCTTCCCTGACAATGAAGAACACCATCTCCCCAAGGAGAAAACCTCAACTTTTTTATTTTGGACACCTTCTTTTAGCTTAAACAAAATAGGATAACTATCTTGCTTTCCTTTCACCTAGGCCACTAAAGAGGACTCTAAACCATTCTCAACTATGGCATTACCTTCGGCTGAATCAACCAACCACACTTCAAATCTAGAAAGTCTGTGAACCTCGCAAACCAACTCTTTTTTCTCATCCTCTACATCAGCAACACTTCCAATGGACAACCTGCTAAGATCGTCAGCCACAACATGGATTGACCTGGATGGTATAATACACGCATATCATAGTCCTTTAATAACTCTAACCATCTCTTCTAACAAGGATTTAGATCTGTCTGACTGAACACATGCTGAAGGCTTTTGTGATCCGTGAAAACGTCTACTTGAACGCCATAAAGATAATACCTCCAAATCTTTAAGTCAAAAACAACTGCAGCCAACTCAAGATCATGAGTTGGGTAATTATTCTCATGAGGTTTGATCTATCTAGAGGAATATGCTATAACCTTACCACGCTACATCAACACACAACCAAGGTCGACTCCTAAAGTATCACAATACACTACAAACCCATCTAGACCATCTGGTAGAGTTAAAACTAGAGCGGAGGTGAGTTGACTTTTTAACTACTAAAAACTCTTCTCATAAGAATCAGACCACTAAAATTTGACTTTCTTCTAAGTCAATCTGGACATAGGAGAAGCAATAGATGAAAATTCCTAACTGCTTTGGTCTTTTGAGGATCAACCTGAATGCCCTCAGCAGAAATCATATGACCAAGGAATGCTACTGATTTTAACTAGAATTCACACTTGCTGAACATAGCAAATAACTGGCAATCTTTGAGAGTCTGCAGGACAATTCTCAAATAGTCTGCATGTTCATCCTCAATTAGAGAATAAATTAGGATGTCATCTATGAAGATAATAACAAACATGTCCAAGTACTGCTTAAACACTCTATTCAACAAGTCCATAAAAGCTGCAGGAGCATTCGTTAGTCCTTAAGACATAACAATAGATTTGAAATAACCATATCATGTTTTCTTGGCCTTAAGGTAAGAGACAAACCGACCTATAGGAGCTGAAGTACTACTCTTCCACTCTAAGACTGGCTCATTTTGAAATTAAAATTGGACCACTCTATTTCTTCAATCAACTTAGGCATAAAAAGAATGTAATTAATCCATGCCAAGAATGACATCAAAATCTATCATATCTAGCTCTACAAGATTAACTGAGGTGACTTTGTGAGAAACTGTGATTGGGCAATTTCTGTATACCCGTCTGGCAATGACTAAATCACCTATAATGTATAGTTTTAATCTTAGCGTAGATTTTTGGGGTGTTACAATAATTCAATCACAACCATGCGATAATAATAATGCATATCTAAAAATGGTGTACATACATACTAGGGTTAGCAGGGACCTTTAGTCCTGACCTGCAAGGGATGAGCTCAATCCATGTACCATACTAACGTCGTACCCGATCCCAATACCCATCTATGCCAACGTGACACCTGATCTTAATATTAACAAAACAAGTAAAACCACAACAAAATGCTCAAAGCACAATACTATAAATATTTAAGTTTATATTTCATACATCAACACTCAAACCTTCAAATTAATTTTTTTTGCTTAACCTTTATCATCATCTCAAACAATAATTGTAAGCATGCTCGAAGTCTAATCACAATCATTTAACTCAACTATAAGCGTAGTGTCAAATTAAGTCAACAACTACATTCAAGCAATCCATTCGTACCGAACCTCCAGGAAATTACTACCGAATGACTTAACCGCCCTTACCATAAGCTAATATACAAAGGAATGTTTCTCCCATACACTAACTCAACCTTATCAACTGCTCCCCACTCTCTACCGTCTACTATTTTCCTTATTCTTTTATTCTACTTAAGGACACAATATAACACTAATCTTCTCCACCTTTATCCTATTAGTATCAAATATCAACCCTAGTACAAGTGACTAAAACCTACCCTTAGTTCTGCTTATAACCCTTTTATTTTTCTCTTTTAACTTTACCATTAATTATCATCAAATCTATCGGCTCCTCTTTCCACAACCACTAAGACTCAACCTATTCCACACTATGACCAATTCGAAATATATGAAGCACTACAACGTCTACCTAATAAGTCTGCCCATTACCCTACTCTTTTTAAATATAACTCATAACTACCCATCGTTGACCAACCTGCCTCTAGTCCATACAAGCATAACAACTCTTCAACATATAAAGGGTTAACACATACCATAAAATCAACATGCATCACCAAATATATCTAATTCATTACCCTAAGTTTAGTTTGTTATTTATTCCATTCAAACTCAATGCCCCTAGGACTAGACATGATGTCTCCTACCAAAATTATAGTATTACATGAATCTAACCCAAATCTGCTACAGTTAAACAATAACTTACCTCGTTGACAAGTTCGTTGCTACAAAGAGTTAAGATCCTCTCCTTTGGTACTTTTGTTACCCAATCCATTAAAGTTTATTTAGGGAACTCTTACAAATTACCATCTCGGAGCTTAGTCTCTTACATCTTGTTGTTCTAGGCCAAGGATTCATCTGGGTATTTTTAGAGGAGGCAAACGACCTAAAATACCACTCCTAGGAGAAGTGTTTAAAAAAAACCAGGAGGCTTACTGGCTAACCATCATTATATCAAGCGGAGTGTTACTGCAGTGGCATTGCTACTATGACAGTTGGCAGGCCTAGCCTAGCTGAAAATTTTGGTCCATTAATTTTGGGCCACAAATTTTCTACCATAAAAATTAATTCTAATTGGGCTCGAAATGCATTTTTGGTCAAATTATTTTGTCGACACAAATTTACCATAATGATAAAATGGGTCATTACAGACTTGGGACTGAAATCTTCAGGTTTTAATTTTTCATACTTAATGTAGAGTATTTGTAGGTTCAGAATCTGAGATGTTACAATATCTTCCCCTTGGGATCATTCATCTTTAAATGAAGTCTAGGAATAGGAACAAAGGACAAAGGAACAACCGTCTACTCAATTTAACCAAATCATACTGAGGCTTGGAACAGGAATATAGAGTACAAGAGCACGAACATAGACATGATCATTTAAGACATGAAGATATGACATAAGAGTTGTAAGAGTTGCTATAAGAACGATGGTACTACCATAAATTCTTTCGTTGGAATGAGTGAAAAGATGGGGATATTTTGCTTTCATATCTTTCTTGACTTCCCACGTAGCTTTTTAAATTGCTTGCTTCCTTCATAAGACTTTAGCTAATGCAACCTCTTTGATTCTTAAATTACAAACCTGATGATCTAAAATATGAACTGGGACCTTTTTGTCATCACCCGAGACTACCTTCTAGTTGTACCACGATGCTTAGAGCCATACGTGACCCCAAGTTAACCCATGGGCTTGCATGACACTAATAAAATTGGATATAACTAAAATATACTGAAAAAAGATAAAATTGAAATAATATCATAATGATCAAAACCAATACTAATACTGAAATGTCAAAACTAGAACTATCTGACATAACCATAAAGATGAAAATCTAACTATTTATTTGTTTGAAAGCCTCTACTAAGATGAGTTACTAGAACAAGCCCCCAACTATCTCTTACTGTCTGAAAAATGAATAACTAAAATAAAGAAAGTAAACATAAGTTTTGTCCTTGAAAGATGAAGACTCACATGATAAAGAATTGTACTAACAACGTACTGAATACTAGGCATCTGAACCAATATTATAAAATAATATAGCACAAACGAAAGCATGCGGTATATACTTTGAATGCACTGAGCATGTTAGATATGCACTACACTATATAAACTGAACATGATGTGTACAATAGGCTGAACTAAACATGAAATTAAGGAATTTAAATTGATCTAATGAAAAAATAAATAAACATGTGACTGATTAATAATATTCTTAATAAACTGAATACAAGGTCATGCAGTAACTAAGTCTAAACAGTGGGAGCTACTATTAACCGACATACCCCAATTTAAGCTAAACAGAGCCTAACCTGTAACCCCAACTGGAAGGGTGTTCTGTACCTTGCCAAGGGTACAAACACTGACTGATGTGGATCCACTAAACTTTTATCCAAAAGGACTAAGGTATAAATCTTGGTGTGGTGAGTGACCCTTTATATCCTACTGTGACATCGTAGTTCTGGGACTTAGGGACTTTTGCTATAGTTCTCATCCAAACTGACGAGTGAGCCTTCATCCCCACGTTAGCTTGGTGCTATGTACTACTCCCTACTGAATTATACTAATAAGCTTAATAGTACTGAAGTTTGAGACTAAAATGATAGATGCTTTATCTGAAAGCATCCTTAAACATGTGAAACTGAGGACTGGACATTTAACTACCAATGTATAAGAAGCTAAGTTATCGGGTGTTCATAACCCACTATCTCTGAAGAATGCAACTATTCATAATAGTTTTTAAAATCTGAATGGAATATGAAATTACATACCATAAGTCCAAAATCATGAATTTATCAATATACTAAGAGTTCATAATTATAAATATGTAAATATACTGAAATTCATGAAAAAACATGTATTCATGGCTTAATGATAACGAGGAACTAAAACGCAATAGAATTCATACCTTTAATGGAAACCCTAAACTCTGAAGAATGAATTAACTAAAGGATTTGGGTTCACTTAGGGACTCAATGGGTGAAAGGTTCCCATTGATGAAATCCCATTAACTAAAAGTGAAAACCTTGAAAATGTTTTTTCTCTCTCGCGGCACGATAACTAAGATTTGCTATCACGCACTGTAAGTAGGGAACACATTTTCTAGCAAGATTATGGCTTCTCCAGTAAAGATGGTTACTCCATCAATGGGAAATCATATAAGACTTCCATCTTTGACGTTTGGTGGCTTTATACCCCCTTTCCAGTCTATTTAGGAGGTGTTGGAGGATATTACATCATATTTAGAATCGTTGAGTTCATTCATCCTATAGAATGTTGGCAGCTCAGGACCTACACAAGTAGCTTGTCATCTCTAGTTCTCTGGTGTGGCTACCTCATGAAATCTAATTCCAGCTGAGCATCGTGAGGTTCAGAAAAATCATGGGACCATAAAAGGGAAGGCACTATCCTACGTTTTATCTTTGATGAAAAAAGGAAAAGTGTGTTCATATTGCAGAAGCAGATATTAAACCACAATTGGATTAGTGAAAAAATGCACTTATAGTCTATGTGATTGGTAATACCCTATTTCTGAAGTCACTGGAGAATTATGTCGAGCATGCATGGAAATTAAGTCAACAAACCCCAAATTCTAGTCCATGATGATGGATACTTCATTTTTCGATTTGATTTATTGGAGTATTACAAAAGGGTGCTATTAGGAGGGCCTTACTCCTATCATAGAAAACCCTTGGTGGTAGAATGGTGGTTGGAGGATTTTGAATTCAATCCGGACTGCTTGACTACAATACCCTTATGGGTTATCTTTCTAGGATTACCGATGGTGTTTTGGTCTTGTGAAACATTGAGTAAATTTTCAAGTGCTATTGGTTAGCCAATGTACACAGATAAAATCATAGGGTATATGGAGAAAATCTCATATGCCCATTTTCTAGTGGAGCTTGATGCTGCTCACCCCCTTTCTGATTCAATTAAGCTCGAAACTCTTTTAGGTTTGATTAACCAAGTTGCGGATAATGATTGGAGGCTACGATTATGTATTGGATGTTTGTGTTTTGACCATAATATTACAGAATGTAATGAATCTCATCCAATAAATATGGAGGAATAATAATTTGAGGCAGTGGGAAAGAAAGAAGGGAGGAATCAAAGAAGGCATAGACAGGTGAGATAACACTTACAAACCAAAGATGAGGATGTGCCCAACCCAACACCAAATATTTTGGCCCAACAGGTGTATGGGATGCCTAGTCCAGTTGCTTCTATTGCACAAGTAGCAGGATCTTTCTCTCTGTAGGCAAAACAAATTGTCAATGTTATGCCTACTTCTAATAGATTTGAGGGTCTTAAGAGTGCAACTACTGGTGCGGGACAACCAGTGGAGCCTAAAGTTAATCAATACCCCCTATGATATTATTCACCTGGAATATTAGGGGCCTGAACCAGGCCTAAAGGCAGAAAGAGGTGTTTCTTTTTCTGCAAAATTATGGTATGAAGGTGTGGAGGTGTTTGGAGACAAGATATGACTAATCATGAGGTAACCTAATAATAATACACCTTACCATAATAGAGAAAGGGAAACCAGAAACATACCAATAATCTCGGGTACCAGTCCATAATCATCCTGCCACGAACTAACCATAATAACAAATAACAAAGTAACCGTCTAGTCCGGACAAATAATAACCTAACCGAATCCCCATAAGCCCAAAAAGTTTAGTCAAACACTTAGCATACAACAATCATAAACTATACCTATGAAGCCCCCTATAAGACCTATAGATACAGGCGCCAAACAACTATACTGGTGATAGGCAATGCACATGAATGAATGAAATGCAGTATAAACCAAAAATATCATGTCCAATCCAAGTACCATAACGTAACAAGTGTATATACCTCCTCCAACTCAGTAGCTTAAAAAGGCAGGACCTACAGCGACCATCCTTCTCTGGCACTGCAGCTCACGGATAAGGGGCCTCTAGGGGACTTGGAATATCCATATACACTGCCTGGTCTCAACCAGGACTTCCAATAATCATCATAATCAATCTACTCCATCCAGTACCGGAGAGATATATAAGTATAATAAGTGCACAGACTCGAACCGTGACTAAAAAAGTGTAAGTCTGTAAATCCATTGCTCGAGATCGATGTCGAGACTAAATCGGCATAATAGAGTAAAAAAGTCGAAATCACCCTCAACCGAAGTAAATAGTAATGGTAAAAGAGTGTAATAGTAGTGGACCAGAGTCAACCTCGGTCTAATTTCCAGAACAACATTTTTAGTTCCAAAGCTCATAATTCATAAAATAAGGTGGTACGATTCCCGTTGTAAAAGAATTTGTTTTAGAAGTGAAAAGTGGGAATAATTCCCTTTTTAGAAAACAATAGTAAAATCAAGATTTTGGTCGGAATCGTACAACTAAGAGAGCATAGATGCTCCCTAAAGTATGCATGTTATCACCAGTATTCAAACAAACGACCATAAGAGCCTAACCGTCTACAATCTAGAATCATGTCCCCTTTAGGGATAAAATACTCATTAGAGTCCAACTGGTATCGTAACTATGACCTCGAGCCCAATAATATGTAAACCACATAATAAAGCCTCATAACTCAGGCAACTACGGTAATCAAGGGAATGAAGACACTAAAAGGATCTAATCGGGGAAATACCACCCAAATCAATAAGTCAAATGGTAAACCTTATACTATCAGGTGCGCTATTTAACTCTATGTGTGCTTTGTCTCCTAAATTGTTGCTATATGAATCCACCTATTTGCATGAGGTCTTTCCGTACGTCGTATGATGTTGTACGATTTGGTATGGCTCTTTATGTTTGACAGGTCTCTTAACCGAAGTCGATTGACCGAGGTATAAGAAGAGTTGCCCCGGGATACGGGGAGTTATTAAAGGCTGTCTAATTCGGTCCATATGTTTTTTTCTTTATTTGTTCATCGGTCTGTAATATTTATTGTACAAACTGTATTTATCGAAACTCGGGGACTGCTTATGGGGGGCGGGGATTCTGCGACTTGAATGTTTTGATAACGGAATTATTTTATCACTTAGGCAACACGTTCTAGGATTAAATTTCAGCATATTAATTAATTGCTTTATCACCTAGAAATCATGTTTTAGGATTCTTAATCAACTTTCAATACGTTAAATTAATTCAGAGCATGTCAAACTTTATTTACAACATGTTTAACTAATTTCCAGCATTTGAAATAAATTTCCTGCACACTTTCAATTTTAATTTCCTGCGCATTTTTATAATTTTCTGCACATTTTAAATAACTTCCTGCACATTTTTAATTAATTTTCTGCACATTTGAATAACTTCTTGCACAATTAAATTAATTTCCTGCATATTTAATTAATTTTCTGCATATTTAATTAATTTTCCTGCATATTTTAATTAATTTTCAGCATATTTAATTAAATTTTCCTGCACATTTAAATCAATTTTCTGCATATTTAAATTAATTTTATGCATATTTAAATAAATTTTCTGCATATTTAAATTAATTTTCAGCATTCTTAATTTAATATCTAGCACTTCAATTTGATTTCTAGCATGTTGATTAATACTCCTCGCCTAGAAATCATGCCTATAAGATTAATAAATTTTAACATGTTAACTAACCTACAACACTAGATTCCTTGTCTATAGGACTTATTTAATCAATTTTCGGCATATTATTCAATTGTTGTTCATCTTGATATCATGCCTATAGGTTTCAATTACGTAAAATGAATAATTATCTTTTCAAGCATGTTAATCACCTAACCAACTTTAATTAACCAAGAGGCTTGCGTGAAACCGTAATGTGCCAATTGCTAGTCTTGTTTGTTTTGTTGACGCAAATTCCGAGTCTAATTAGACAGCTTAAGGTTTTCTTTATGTCTAGACCATTATCCAAAATAGATCGTCCAACGCCATTTGGACATTAAGTTGGGGCAGGTAGACATCTTAGGGTACGTTAGTTTTATCATTTTTGTTTAGTGCACTTCTAGGCTTAATAACAACCTAATAATGAAACTAGGCGGGTAGATAGTCGAAAATGATGGAAGTTGACTGGAGCAGAATCCGGCAATGTGACATTGTCATCGTTAATAAGCCGGGTGTTGAATAGGATAAAATCAACCCCTCGTCCAAGTCTTCTAAATCGACTTTTCTCTTCTTTATTTTGAGTGTTTTAATTGTCTGGGGTAGTTTAGGTTTGTTATTATCAGTAAATCTTTTCACTATGTAAAATGTGTCGCTTCTATCTTCTTGTTTATCCAATCCATAATATGTTTTTACTTATTTATGCAGCTTATTATTTTATCACTTAGATAATTGCTAATTAGATAATAACTGAATTGTATGTCCAGTTTATCATTTTCATGTTTAAACACTTAGTCGATATTAGATTAATAAAGATAATCGACCTTTTGTTTATCATGTAAAATCCCCCCATGTAACATATGGATTCGATCGGAACTCACATTTGTGGACCTCGAAAGGTGCCTAACACCTTCTTTTTGAGGTAATTTGAACCCTTACCCAAATTTCTAGTGACATAGACTAAAAACAGAGTTAATCGATAGTAATTAGATTAGAATGGTGCCCTAACGCACCTTAATTCATTAGGTGGTGACTCTTTTCTTTTAAACCAATCCTAAAATGAGTTGTCACGTCAAATCCCGCTTTTTAAGAGAAAATTGGGGTGCGACAACATGGCGACTTTGTTGGGGATACTTAGGTTCTAATCATTACGAATTTGTGTTTTATGTGGGATTTTAAGCTTTATTTGTGTCTATTCTTTTAATTATTAATTCCTTGTCTCTTTTCCTTTATTTGTTGATTTATTTCTATGTCTAGAATCTTTTGAGTTGTATTTGTTGATGAATTATTTGCCTTATCATGTTTAATTGTTGGTTACAGTAAATAATTTCCATGTTATATCCCTTTCCTCTTTCCCATTATATTATTGCCTTAAACTAATTAATTTCTTCCATGCTCATCCACTTTCCTTTTCCTTTTACTTGTTCATATGCCTATCTAAATTGTGCTCATCTTCCTCCTTATCCCATTGCTGGTTTATGTCTTTTTGGTTTTCCTCGTATTTGTTATTTTCTTTACGTTGGTTTAATTATGCATGTTATATTTCCAACATCGTTTATTTATCTTTTTTTTAAAAAAAAAAACTGTTCAAACGCATCCAAATAACAGTTTGGAAAGGTTGGGAGTAGAACCTCTGGCTGCCGTGATCATGAACTTTGAAGACGATGGTATAGAAGAATATGATGAGATGGTGGGTGCACTAGCTGGTAAAGAAGCGTACACTTATGCGCCCAAGAAAATGGATCTTGATTTGAAGAATAGGGTAACTCTACCAGCTCGTCCATCTATTGAGGAGCCTCCAGTTTTAGAGCTTAAGGCTTTTCCGGCCCACCTTCGCTACACTTTCTTGGGAGCCAACAATACCTTGCCAGTGATTATTTCTGCTAAGCTTGTGGATTGGCAAGTAGAGGCTTTGGTTTCAGTTTTGAGAAGATATAAGAGGGCCATCGGGTGGTCCATTGCTGATATCATAGGTATTCCACCCGGCATTTGCACTCATAAGATCCATCTTGTTCCTGAGTGCATACCTAGTATTGAGCACCAGCGTCTTCTGAACCCATCTATGCAGGAGGTTGTAAAGAAAGAAATCATCAAGTGGTTGGATGCAGGAGTGGTTTATCCCATTGCTGATAGCAAGTGGGTAAGCCCAGTTCAGTGTGTGCCGAAAAAGGGAGGAATTATGGTGGTTCCAAATGACAAAAATAAGTTAATTCCAATGAGGCCGGTGATGGGATGGAGAGTTTTCATGGACTATCGAAAACTGAATTCGTGGACTGAAAAGGATCATTTTCCTATGCCCTTCATGGACCAGATGTTAGACCGTCTTGCGGGTAGAGGATGGTATTGTTTTCTTGATGGTTATTCGGGGTAAAATCAGATTTTTACTACCCCCGAAGACCAAGAGAAGACCACTTTCACTTGTCCATATGGGACATTCGCATTCAAGAGGATGCTTTTCGATTTGTGTAACGCACCGGCCACCTTCCAACGATGTATGATGTCCATTTTCTCCGACATGGTGGAAGACACAATCGAGGTTTTTATCGATGATTTTTCTATGGTGGGTGACTCGTTTGAAGGTTGTTTGGCAAACCTTGCCAATGTGCTACAAAGATGCGAGGAGTGCAACCTAGTGCTGAATTGGAAAAAATGTCACTTTATGGTCAATGAAGGTATCGTATTGGGGCATCAGATTTCGAAGACCGACATTGAGGTGGATAAGGCAAAAATCGAAGTAATTGAGAAGCTGCCCCCACCTATCTCTGTAAAAGGTATTCAAAGTTTTCTAGGTCATGCTGGTTTTTATAGACGATTCATCAAGGATTTCTTCAAAATTGCTCATCCTTTGTGCAAACTTTTAGAGAAAGAGGTGAAGTTTATGTTTGATGAAACATGTCTTAAAGTGTTTGAGTGTCTTAAGGATAAGTTGGTGTCATCCCCTATTATTGTGTCACTGGATTGGACTAAGCCTTTTGAGGTCATATGCGATGCTAGTGGAGTGGCTTTGGGTGCAGTCCTTGGCCAAAGACGTGAAAAGATATTACACCCGATTTACTACTCTAGCAAAGTGCTTATTCCAGCTCAAAAGAACTACACAGTGACTGAGCAGGAGTTGCTGGAAGTAGTATTCACTTTTGAGAAATTCAGATCTTACTTGATTGGTACGAAGGTGGTTGTGCATACAGATCATGCAGCCCTTCGGTATCTTATGTCGAAAAAGAATGCTAAGCCAAGACTGATTCGGTGGGTACTTATGTTGCAAGAATTTGACTTTGACGTCAAGGATCGTAAGGGGACCGAAAATCAAGTGGATGACCATCTTTCACACCTTGAGGAGGAGGCCATGCTTAAATTGAAGAATGATCTTGAGATTGATGACACTTTTCCGGATGAGCAAGACTTAATCCCTTGGTTTGCTGATTTTGCCAACTTTTTGGCAAGTGATCTAGTCCCGGAAGATATGACATATCAGTAGAGAAAGAAATTCATGCATGAGGTAAGAAAGTTCTTCTGGGATCAGCCGTATTTTTTTAGGGTATGTGCTGATTGCATAATTTGAAGATGTGTCCCAGAGCCCGAAATGATAAGTATTTTGGAGGCGTGTCACTCATCTCCAGTTGGGGGTCATCATGAAGGTGCACGGACCGCCCATAAAATCTTGCAATGTGGGCACTACTGGCCCAGTATTTACAAAGATGCTCATGATTATGCCCGTGCTTGTGACCGATGTCAAAGGCAAGGTAATATTTCACGTAGACACGAACTTCCCATGACAACTATACTTGAGCTTAAATTGTTCGATGTGTGGGGAGTTGACTTTATGGGTCCGTTTGTGAGGTCGCATGGAATGAAATACATCTTGGTAGCCATTGACTACGTTTCTAAGTGGGTGGAGGCAATTGCGCTTCCTAATAACGAAGGGAGAAGCGTCACAGCTTTCTTGAAAAAGAACATATTCTCACATTTTGGGACACCCCGAGTTATTATAAGTGATGGAGGATCCCAGTTTTGCAACCGACTTTTCAAAGCCCTACTTGAAAAATATGGTGTCAAACATAAGGTGGCAACACATTACCATCCTCAGACCAGCGGGCAGGTGGAGGTGTCAAATCGCGAGATTAAGTCCATTCTGGCAAAAACAGTTAATGCAAATAGGACTGATTGGGCTCGACGACTGGATGATGTGTTATGGGCATATCGGACGGCTTTCAAAACACCAATTGGTGTATCACCATATCAGTTGGTATTTGGGAAGTCTTGCCATTTGCCCGTTGAACTAGAACATAAAGCTTTGTGGGCATTGAAAAGGGTGAATTTGGACTGGAGTGAAGCGTCCCAATTGCGACTTGAACAGATGAATGATATGGATGAATTTCGTCTGCGAGCTTATGAAAGTTTATCATTGTATAAAGAGAAGATGAAATTGTACCGTGATCGTCTGATTGAGAACCGCAAATTTCACCCGGGCGACTCGGTTTTATTGTATAATTCTAAGCTTCGCCTGTTTGCTGGAAAATTGAAATCCAAATGGTCTGGCCCATTCACTGTCGTTCGGGTATTATCACATGGTGATATTAAGCTAAAAGGAGCAGATAATGTCCTATTCAAAGTCAATGGACAGTGTGTTAAGCATTATGTAGGAGTTCCGGAAGAGATAAGGACGATTGAAGAACTTGAACTTGATGAAGTCTGAGTAGTCAAGTCAGTCATGTCGTGCCGCGACGTGAAATCAGGCGCTTCATGGGAGGCAACCCATGGGCTAGTTGGGGAATTCTGAGTATCCAAGTTAGCCATGTCGTGCCGCGGCGTTAAATCAGGCACTTCATGGGAGGCAACCCATGGGCTAGTTGGGGAATTCTGAGTATCCAAGCTAGCCATGTCGTGCCGCGACATTAAATCAAGCGTTAATTGGGAGGCAACCCAAGATTTGTTATGCGGAGATCGGATTATTGAGGAACAGTTAACTGAAAATCACAGAATTTACCTGAATGGATGAAATATCACCCACGACATGAACCACGTCACGTGAGGGTATTATACGCCACGTGGTTGGTATCATCAAAATTAGAGGAAAATTTCCAAGTTCTGAATCTATTCCACGAAATGCATACACGTCACGTGGATGGTATCCACGCCACGTGAGTGGTGTCGTTGAAATCAAAAACTCAAGTAAGTCTCAGAATATCAGCCACGACTCACATCACATAGGTCACACCCACGTGGCGAGGGTCGTGTCGTGAAACTTAAAAAAAATCAGAAACCCAAATCCGACCCGACCCAAGCACATTTTTCCAAAATAAATCCGGATTTTCTCTTCTTTTCCCGATATATACCCGAACCACTTTCTTCTTTCCTCACTTTCAAATTCTTCAACTTAAAACCCTAAAATTCCAATTTTCTCTTATTCCTAACATCAAAATCTGAATCCCCACCTTCTCCAACATCAAAATCCGAAAACCCTTTCCCAAAAACTCACCAAATTCGAACCCTAGACTCCTAAAAGCTCAAAAATCCGAACCCCATTACCAAATAAGTCCGAAAATCCAAATCAAATATACCAAACCCGACCCAAATACACATAATTTGATTAAAAAACTCATTACCATGCCTCCAAAATCCAACCCCAAGAGTGACCACCTTTATGCCTCATCCCAAATTCGGACCAAAAATCTGGATTTACCGACCCGTCTGCGGGATGAACCAACTGAGTCTGAGCCAAGTGGGTCTGTGGAGGAATTCAATATTATCCATGACTATACTGCTTTATTTCCTCGGGCTACGAGGTTACAGACACGAACCCGAGCGGCTGCCCGGGCAGCATGTTAGCCGACCCCACCACCTGTTGAGCCAAGTGTTTCGGTTGAGTCTTATGAGTCTGCCCCCCAGTCTGAAGAGGGGGAGGATGGTTCTACATCAGGCTCTGCTGATGATGCTATAGGTCAGGGTACGTCTGCGGCGGAGGCTACGACTTCTGTTTCAGGTTCTGGTGCCCAGAGTACTCAGACTCCCGGGCAGAGTACTAAGATTCAGCGTTGGTGTGTGCAGGGCATGCGTGCTTTCTATGATAGAGATGTTGAATTGACTGAGAGAGGGGTGTGTCAGAGGAGCATTATGGAGGAGCCACGGTATCGGGTGGATGAGTTGAGGATCTTGAGTAATATATGGCCTGTTTTTGAGAGATACGGTCTGGGGTGGATGGTATAGCCTTCTGGTCGATATAGCTCAGAGTTAGTCCTAGAGTTTTATGCCTCGTACACTGCGTCAGTGGATTTGGGCACTCCTGTTGGGCAGAAATTTATTTTGCAGCCATTTTTGACCCATGTCATGGTTTGTGGTACCCGTGTGGATATTTCAAAGCAGACCATTCACCGTTTCTTATTTGGGGCTGAACGTCCACTTCCTGCGTCGACTGCTGAATATGATCATAGGATGGACACTGTCAGAGATAGGGTTAAAATGAGAGATACGGAGCAGAAATTGGATTTACTTAAATGGATTGCAGGGTACATAGTTGAAGATGGTGTGGCGGCTAGTTGGGTGACTGGGAAGCTGGACATCAAAAAGTCCAGGCTTCATTTGGTAAATTCTGGTGGTTAGTGGTTCGGCATCGGTTAGGTCCAACCAATGCCGACAACTGACTCACGTTAGAGCGGGCAGTAGTAGTAGCCAGTATCTTAGCTGGTTATGAGATTCCTTTTGCTAGATATATAGTATAGGAGATCCACGAGCGGGAGTTCAGAGATCACACGAGTATCCCCTTTCCATGCTTGATCCAGGGGTTGTGTGATAGGGCAGGGGTGGCCAGGATACCTACCCTAGACCATTATATCGAGGTGACCCGCATTGAGGACATTAGGTTGATGCAGCAGAGGGGTTCACAACCCATTTTTCCACGAGGGTCACAGCCGTCTGAGTCGGTGGGTGAAGCCCTGGATGAGCCTAGTAGTGCCCCTTTGCCTGTTCCTGCACCAGTTAGGGTACCTGCTCAGACTGAGGGCGCTGGCCCTATTGATGAAGGAGTACCCAGTACTAGTGCCCCATCGACTCCTGCTGGGATGGTTGCAGTATCATGAGACTTTCTGTAGCAGCTGATTGATCGGCAGATGGAGATGTTTGAGCACCAGGCTCACACTGAGACTCAGATGGCTAAGTTGGTATCCCAGCTTAAGCCTTGGGTTTGATCTACAGTAGAGGCTGCAGAGACTAGGGTGGAGGCTCGGATGAATGCAGCTATGGACCAGTTTATGCGGGGCTTACATGGGCGGATTGATAGTTTTGAGGCACGTATGGCCTCCTGCTTGAGTGTTGAACCGAGTCCTGATATGGCCGGCTTGACCCAGGAGGTAGCTGCATTGAGAGAGGAGGTTCGGGCATTGGCATCGAGTAGCACTCCCATTATACCACCTATGCCTGTACCGACCTCCGTGCGACCAGCTTTTGAGGTTGATTTGTTTGCTGATGAGGAGCCTCCGACGGATAGAGGCAAGCGACCCCGTAGTCCGGCGGATGGGGGTGCGAGTGATGCTGAGTACGAGAGTGATCTGAGAAGGGATGTTAAAGCCTCCCGGGTAGAGTACCATGCGAGCCAGATTGAGGTAGAGCAAAGGGCGCGTGGTGCATCTGTCAGTCAGGCTATCCCCCCATCGGATGCGACTACTGCACAGTCTGATGATCCCGCTGCTGGCGGGCCCACTTTCGGCGCTTAGAGCGCCACAGGTATGTCTTCACTCCCTTGTATTTAGTTAATATCAATATATTGAGGGCATTGGACCATGTTTAGTTGGGGGTGGGGGTGTACCACCACTTGGGGGTTCTTGTTGCCGTGTTTCCCCAGAGTGTGTTATCATAGTAGAACCGGCATGTTTAGGATGTTATTGTTGATGTTTTTATGTTTCTTGCTAAATTAGGAGAAAAATGAGGGAACTGTAGTGCAGTCCAGTTTTGGATGATTTTTATGTGTTCTGACTGTTAAGGATACCCCTCCTAAAATTTCTGTTTTGTGTGAATAGCATGCTTGTGTGTCACAGCTGTTGGATCTTGTTATGGAACTAGAATTATAGGAAAATAACCATAGCTAGCATTGCATGAACGGATAGGTAGTAGTTGGTAGTACAACCCTGTGCTATGTGTGTGTGAGGTCACTACTTAGTTAGCTGTGTGTGTACGATCCAGAACTTGCCCGGTTTTTCTTGTCTAAGTTAAAGGATAGGGATTAGGAAAGGATCATAGTCCGTTTTTGAAGAAAGTCCACTTTTAGCCTAAATGCCAAACCAAAGGAAGAAGTATCCCTTGATCTCGACTTTGAGCCATAATTGTCCTATTTCTTTCATTAGCCTATTCACCTTACCATTTTAAGCACAATGAACCTGTCTTGGCCCTGGACATTGTGTTCCTCAACTCAGGCAAATCTCCTAAGTTGAGGGTGGCTATTATAGGGGTACGTAGATTGAGTTGGGTATGAAGAAGGGTTAATAAAAGAAAAAGAGAAAACAGATTTGGGTGTGAAGGAGAAAGATAAAAAAAAAAGTTTTGTATATTTGTTTAAGGTTTGACAAGAAAAATCACACCCAAAATCTGAAAATAAAAAGATGGAGAATAAGGGAGGATAAAAATGAAAAAGGTTGGAAGTTGGAGCCAAAAATAGTGTAGTGTCAAGGAGGGTTGATTCACTATACCCATATGCACCATACCCGTCCCTAAGCCTACATTACAAGCCGAGTAAAGTCCTATAGTGATCCTAGTCCGATTGTCCAAAAATGAAGGCGTAGAAAATAAGGCCAAGCCTATGGTATTTAATGCACACTATCTTAACTTCTTTGTGAGCGTGAGTGTTTTGACCTTGTCCCAATGTTGATATTCATTAGTATACTGAGAGTGCATGGGACTTCTTTGATTGTGAGAGAGCATGGGTTGCATAATTAACTGCTAGTTGTTCGGGAACTGCCAATTGCATATACGCTTAGTTGTTTGTGTGTAAGTTGGTGCCATCACTTGATCCCTTCTATGTCATGATCCTATGCTGCTTACATACACACTTTGGTTTTACTTTGAAAATAGGAGGGGTCGAAAAGGTTTTGTGTCAAAAGCAACGAGTAGACTGCCATAGGTCTCTTAGGTTTCTCTTAGTTAAGCATTGTGTTTGTGTACTTTTATTTTGTTTGCCTGAGAACATGCAAACATTCTAAGTTGAGGGTGTTGATGTGTCATGGTTACATGGCACTATTGATGCTTAAAACAAGGAAAGTATGCAATACCTTAGGTGTGTTTTGTTGGTATGATGTGGTTTCTGTCCTAATTTGAAGGAAAATAGGTTTTAAAGGCAAAATGACCAACAGAGGAAGAATCAAGCCCGAGAATGAAGTGTCGGATGAAGAAAGAACATGAGGCTACAGAAGAGAGCCACTCACGCCACAAGTCACGTAGCGTGGAAGCCACTCACGCCACGTGAGTGGCTATCGTGACACAACATCAGAGTGAAGAAACAGGCCTGATTTCCACGGCAGGGGTCAAGTGGCGTGATTGACACCCAAGTGACGTGGAAGCCTGCCGTGATCCAACTTCTGAAGACCACAAGTTGAGCCTGATTCCCACGACATCAACCTACGTGGTGTGACTTGGTTCCACGACACCAAGTCACGATACCGTGGAAGTTGCCGACTCTGTTCTCCTATTTGGTTTTGGATAGGACTAGTTTTGTATCTATAAATACCCCTATGTAGTCCTAAGTGCGGGAGTTGGAAAATTTACTACTTTGAGAGTTATTTCATACTGTTTTAGACATATATTTGGTTTTGCATTCACAAACCTTAATTTGAGGTTGATTGATAATTGAAATTTCGGTTTTCCTTCATTCTTGTGAGATCATAATTATGCTTTCATCTTTGGATTATTCTTGTGTTGTTACAATTATGAGCAGCTAAATCCATCAACTAGTGTTGTGTGAACCATCAGGAATTAATGAAATCGATTAAGTGCAAAGCAACTTTGTACTGCTGTGTATGCATGTATTGTTGTTTCCTTCGTTATGATTGCTTTTCTAACGGTTGCAAACGTTAGAAAATCGCCTATATTCTAGACTTGCTCGAGAGAGAGGTAGATATTGGGAAAAGGAGATAACAATAGAGATTTGAAACTATCAACCTTCATCTAATAATCGGAGCCTTAGCGGGAAAGGTTATCTGAAATCCAGGACAAGGGTTAGTATTGTGACACTCAGAGTCCGAGAGGAGAAGAGTGAAATTCGTCTAATGAAGTTCGAGAGACAGTTAGATGAACCTAACTTGTTAGATTTTGCATGCAGCGCAGCGGGGCAATGTTGTTAAGTACAAGTAATCGGTGGAGTTAAGGAATCATTGGGGATCATAGTCCTAGTGAATTTCTCTTATTGTTCACAAACTCAATACAACCAGCAATCGTCATTGTTACTATTCACTAGCAAAACCCCCCAGTTTTATTTACGTTCCAATTATTCCATCCGGTATTCTACTCATACTTCGACCTATTCCCTGTGGAATCGACCCCAACCTAGTTGGGTTCTATATTTGATTCAGCGACCGCATTGTACTTTTTCGGAGGTATACTTTGGGCGACATAGGGGTATTTATAGATACAAAACTAGTCCTATCCAAAACCAAATAGGAGAACAGAGTCGGCAACTTCCACGGTATCGTGACTTGGTGTCGTGGAACAAAGTCACACCACGTAGGTTGATGTCGTGGGAATCAGGCTCAACTTGTAGTCTTCAGAAGTTGGATCACGGAAGGCTTCCATGCCACGTGGGTGTCAATCACGCCTCGTGACCCCTGCCATGGAAATCAGGCCCTGTTTCTTCACTCTGATGTTGAGTCACGATAGCCACTCACGTGGCGTGAGTGGCTTCCACGCCACGTGACTTGTGGCATGAGTGGCTCTCTTCTGCAGCCTCCTGTTCTTTCTTCGTCTGACACTTCGTTCTCGGGCTTGATTCTTCCTCTGTTGCTCATTTTGACTTTAAAACCTGTTTTCCTGCAAATTAGGACAGAAACCACATCATACCAACAAAACACATCTAAGTTATTGAATATTTTCCTTGTTTTAAGCATCAACAGTGCCATGTAACCATGACACATCAATACTACTATAGAGTTCGTTGTACCTATGCCTTCCCTACCTCTCACACTCATCAAGTGCAGCTAAACGATTTATTTCATCTTACCTAAACCTTTCTTTCCTAGCTGCCCGGTTTAAGCTTCTTTTCTATCATTCTCCTCAGCCATCAATCGAGTAGTGATCTGTTCTGTAGTATCCTAACTATCATGCTGATGTACTGGATGATTCAAGATTGTCGCTTTGTCATTAACTCCCTCAAGAAGGGCTCCTTGATTATGAAATCCTTCGTTAACCATTCTTCTATTATCTCTCAGAGTCCTCTCAAGTTCTATATCAATTGGAATTAGGTCATTGCCTTGACTCTACATATTGGGCATACATTGGTGTGTGTCCTAGAAATAACAAAAAAAAAAATCAGGAAACTGAAACCAACAGCCCAACAAACTCAATCAATTTCGTAATCGTATTCCCTAGAAACATTGCCAAAATTTGATGTCACTCAAATTACACCTCTAAACAAAGTATAAAGTGGTCATTGATCAAATAAAGAACCCAACTAAGTTGGCGTCAATCCTACAGGGAATAGGCCGAAATCTCCATCAAGTATTTGTCTAAGCAATTAACATATAAGGAAAAAGGGGTTTTGTCAATCAATATGTCAATAGTAATGATTGTTGATTTGTTGGATATGTAATCAGTAAGAGAGAGGCACTAGGACTGTGTTCCCCAAAAACTTCATAACTCTATAGGTTCTTCGTACTTTGCAATCTCTCCCATTGTTTGGTATACAGAATTGATAGGTTATGTATACTTAGAATAGCTTTCCACTCTTGTCTAAGCAATATCCTCAAGTAAGTTCTCTCTTCTCCTGAGTTTGCACTGCTAACCCCTATCTTGGATCCCAGATTAACTATCCCGGATTATCAGTTCAAGCTATTAGTAGAGGTTGATAGCTTCAAGTCTTTGTTGTTCATTCCCTTAATCCCATCTGTTACTCATCCTTCCATCCAGAGTAAATATAAGGTGAGTTCTAATATTGTACAGTAAAGATAAGGCGAGTTCTAATATTGTACACCATTAGAAAGCAATCAAATCCAAGAAAATAATAATACATATATGAACACAGGTAGAAAATCACTTCGTACTGCGAACACTATTTTGTTAATCCGCCATGGTTCCCACAACCATAGTTGTAGTATTTAGCTACTCATCATTCTAAGCACACAATAAGAATTCATAGGAGAAAGCATCATTATGAACTTTCAAGAACAAGATGAAAACAAACCCAATATCTCACTTTCAATTGAAACCCTAAAAATCAATGTTTGTGATTCCAAGACCAAGAATGTGCCTTCGAACCTTACAATAATGTAATAGAACGTAAAATCATACAAACGACTGAATAAGAGTATATATAGACAAAATAAAACCTATCCTAAACATAATAGGATTTGCTGAGTCTGTTGCTCCAGACGACAGGAAGGTATGATCGTGGTTTGATTCCACGATCATCTTTAAAGTCAGATCTTCAATGGTACGGTTCTCAGTACAACCTCGTACTTTCCAAGTACGATTGTGTAATGTACTCATCTAATCCTCCTCTACTTTAAATCCTATGAACTCTCAATCTAAATTTCCTTCCCACGACATCATGTTACTATCATGACTTCAAAGTACGATCGTGGAAAGTCTTCCTCTGATATTCTTCACACTGACTTCTTTAACCCTGTTTCCAGATCCTCTTTCCATGATTAGATTGTACGATCATGGGAAATTCTATCTATTTGACACCTGTGAGTCCATCCTTTGGTTCAATCCACGATGGCATGGTACGATCGTGGTTAGATCCCATGGTTATGGAATGAGTCATCTGATGCCCTTAAGTCCAAAATTTCAGCACTTTCCTTCTCCGAACCTATTTGACTTGCAAATACCCAAAACTGTATTATATGTATATAGAAATACCCTCGTACTTGTAAATATTCATAGTTTTAAACATCAAAAGTGTCGTAAGTTCATGGTAAATCTGATTTGGGCTGAGGACATCCCAAAGACAGCCTTCAGGACTCGCTATAGCCATTATGAGTTCTTTGTGATGTATTTTGGGTTGACCAATTCCCCAACAGTATTCATGGACTTGATAAACCATATTTTCAGGCCTTATCTGGACTTCTTTATGATTATTTTCATCGATGACATTCTGGTCTATTCAAAGAGTAGGGAGGAGCATGAGCAGCATTTGAGAACTGTGCTCCACACTTTGAGAGAACATGAGCTTTTTGCCAAATTCTCAAAGTGAGAGTTCTGGATCAAGTCTATGGCATTCCTAGGACATGTGGTGTCTAAGGATGAGAATATGGTGGATCTGGTGAAGATTAAAGCTATTGACTAGGAAGAGGTTCCATTTCAGTGGTTCGATGAGAGTGTGTTGAACTTTTTGAAGCTTAAGGACTTGCTTACTTCAGCTTCTATATTTACTCTTCCAATTAAGGGCGAGGGATTTACTGTGTATTATGATACTTATAGTGTTGGTTTGGGTTGTGTTCTGATGCAGCGGGGTCGAGTTATTGCTTATGAATTGAGGTAGTTGAAGGTGCACGAGCGCAACTACCCCACTCATGACTTTGAGTTGGCGGTGGTACTTTTACCGCTTAAGATTTGGAGGCATTTCATGTATGGTGCTCACTGTGAGATATTCACTGACCACTATAGTCTTCAGTATGCTATGACTTAGAGGGACCTTAATTCGAGATAGCGCAGGTAGATTGAGTTGCTGAAGGACTATAATATCTCTCTTCTATACCATCTGGGCAAGGCGAATATGGTAGCGGATGCCTTGAGTCGAAAGGTGGTGAGTATAGGTAGGTTGGATTTCATTTCAGCTTCGGAGTGACCATTGGCCTTGGACATTCAGTCCTTAGCCAACAAGATAATTCGGCTTGATATTTTAGACCCTAGGAGGATTCTTGCTAGTGTTGAGGCTAGGTCTACCCTGTTTGAGCATATTCAAAGTCATCGATTTAAGGATAGTAGACTTTGTCGCATTCGTGATCAGGTGCTGAGGGGTGAGTCCAGGATGGTTTTCTTAGATTTCAAGGGAATTTTGAGATTTGACGGTCATATTTATGTTTCGGGGGTTGGAGACTTGATTCAGTTGATTCTATGGGAGGCTCATAGCTCCAGATACTGTATTCACCCTAGGACAGCTAACATGTATAGAGATTTGAGGAAGTATTACTGGTGGAGTGGCATGAAGAAGGATATAGCAGACTTTGTAGCTTGATATTTATATTGTCAGCAGGTAAAAGTCAAGCATCTGAGACCTAATGGCTTTCTTCAGAGACTACTTGTCACACCCCAAATCCCATTGAGGTGGACTGGCACCCGTAGCCGATAAGGCCCGAGAGAACCAAGCTTTGCTTATATTCATTCATATGCATGCCATAAGAAACATCACTATCACATAAGAACATAAAATGCTAATAACGGAAATTATGGAACATGTGATATATACATATGTGAAACTTGGATGTCAAGGCCATCAAGTCAAAATTGACACACATCTCTTAAATTCATATACCCACATACGACTACAAAAGCCTCTAACAGATGCTCTTACAAGACTAACCGAAAGTCGGGACAAGTCCCCGCTTTATACAACATGTACAACACCAAAACACATGTACCACTGTGACTCGAAAAAGCCCCGAACTAACTGAAGCACACCAATGATCCTGAAATAACTGGCAACCTACTGTGGAGGCCTACTAGCACCTGCACCTGCACCTGCAGCAAGTAAGGTAAGTCCCACAAGGGACGTCAGTACGAAGAATGTACTGAGTATGTAAGGCTCATAAGAAACTGTATGGTACGTAAATACGTCAATGAACTCAAATACAAATGAATAAACAATAACGACAAGTTAACATTCTGTATGTTGGGAACCATGTATATTTCTTTCATTACTTTCTTTGCTTCTTTACTTCCATGCTTATTTATCATCACTTGTATCACAATGTACCCGGGCCCCGACTGATCAGTGGGTCTTTACATAACATAACGTTATGTTGGGATCAGCTCGATCTAGGCTTATACCTCTAGATCTACCACCCATAAATCTATACATCGGGCTCGGCTTGAGCTAGGTTATCACCTCTAGAGCTGCCACCCATAAACCAATATATCAGGTTCGGCCCGGGCTAGGTTCTTACCTCTAGAGCTACCCCCTGTCAGGTTCGGTCCGAGCTAGGCTTATGCCTCTAGGACTACCCCCTGATCCAATAATCTCGGGATCGTCTTGAGGCTTTCACCCCCAAATCTACCACCCATACTCAATCATTAACCGCATGTGCATTACTTCATTCATTAATTTTGAGATTGATACAACGATAGTGATAACATTATTGGAAACATAACATTATTGGAAACATGGGATCTTTGGAACATTAGTCGATGAACATGAGACATATGAATCACAATTTATCAGTGAGTAGGAAACATGTGATAATAACATTTGGTAACTGGACAGAGGATACCTTAGAACATTTCGGAATGGACAAATAAAATTTCAATGTGACTACTATGTGTTGCAGAAGGATACGGATAGAATAACCTTAAATACCTTCACTTCCAAGTATGAATACACAATCCTATATATGAACACAATATTCCAACTCCTTCCTTACATTTCACTCTACAATACAAGTATATAACGGAGCTTACGTTAACCACTAGTTATCGTACAAGTGTACAAGACGACAACGAACTATATGACTGCCTTATAACGTCATTTCACCCTTTAAAATAAAATACACTGCGTTATCATACCAACAACACCATAACATTCCACACATTGACCAATACATCCTACATTTTCACACCACGTTTACCCTTTCTGCTTCTTCATTATCATTCTGTCACAATTACCCTATCAAATTGCCTCATAACAACTTATGAACAACAATACATACTTAATATAGTCCAAAATACCTCCATACGACCCTTTAAAGTCATTAAAATGGTATCATAAGTTTATAATTACATCCAAAAAGGGTATAGGGGCCTACGGGGATCAAAGAGAGACGAAAACATACAAAACCGAATTCTGGGCTGACCTGCGAAGCCACCTGCACCCGCAGGTGGCTGAGGTGTGCCCGCAGGTGACCTTTGGCAGAAGCCAGAGGAACCTGCGTTGGCATCTGCACCCGCAGGTGCCTTCGTCTGCGGGGGCGGATGCCCGTTTTGGTCAAAATGGGTCTCTTTTGGGTCTTTTTATGCAATGAATGGTCCATGATCATAACTAAACTTCCCTTGACATATTTTAGATCATTTTGGATGCCAAAAATCAGCCATGGTTCCACAACACACATGAACATCACCAAAACCACACTTTTCCTTCAATACACCACCAAATCCATGCACAATTTTACAATAACAATTCCAAACATTATGTACAAGAACAAAACAAGTTAAGGCTATAGTCACATCTCACATGTCAATATTGAATCCATAAAGTTCACTTCCTTCAATACCACAAGTTCATTTTCAAGTTTATAAGACAAAACCCTTCTCCGATTGCAAAAATAGACAGTTTTACACGTAGCACACTGTCCAACACTTTTCCAACACAACCAAAATGATTTATACACCATCTTAAACATATAATATACTAAACCATGAGAATAAATACTTACCAAAGTTTATCAAAGAGTGATCTTGTCCCAACAAGTGTATTTGCCTTAGGGTTTGCGTGTAGAGAAAAGGTTTGGCTAATTCTATAAAATGGCATGTGAAATGTGTCACACCCCAAATCCCATTAGGGAGGATTGGTACCCGTAGCCGATAAGGCCCAAGAGAACCAAGCTTTGCTTATATTCATTCATATGCATTCCATAAAAAACACCACTATCACGTAAGAACATAAAAGGCTAATAACGAGAATCATGGAACATGTGATGTAGATACATATGTGAAACTTGGCCTTCGAGGCCATCAAATCAAAATTGAGATACATCGCTTACATTCATACACTCACATACGTCTACTAAAGCCTCTAACAGATGCGTTTACAAGACCAACTGAAAGTCGGGATAAGTCCTCGCCTTATACAACATGTACAATACCAAAACACATTTACAACTGTGACTCAGGAAGCCCCGAACCAACTGGAGCTCACCAAAGATCCGCAAATAACTGGCAACCTACTGTGAAGGCCTACTAGCACCTGCGCCTGTAGCAAGTAAGGTAAGTCCCACAAGGGATGTCAGTACGAAGAACGTACTGAGTATGTAAGGCTCATAAGAAACTGTATGATACATAAATACGTCAATGAACTCAAATACAAATGAATAACCATTAAGGATAAGTCACTATTATGTGCGTTGGGAACCATGTATATTGCTTTCATTACTTTCTTTTATTCTTTACTTCCATGCTTATTCATCATCACTTGTATCACAATGTACTTGGGCCCCGACTAATCAGTGGGTCTTTACATAACATAACGTTATGTTGGGATCGGCTCGAGCTAGGTTTATGCCTCTAGAGCTGCCACCCATAAACCAATATATCAGGTTCGGCTCGAGCTAGGTTATTACCTATAGAGCTGCCACCCATAAACCAATATATCAGGTTCGGCCCGGGCTAGGTTCTTACCTCTAGAGCTACCCCCTGTCAGGTTCGGTCCGAGCTAGGCTTATGCCTCTAGGACTACCCCCTGATCCAATAATCTCGGGATTGGCTTGAGCTAGGCTTTCACCCCCAAATCTACCACCCATACTCAATCATTAACCGCATGTGCATTACTTCATTCATTAATTTTGAGATTGATACAACGATAGTGATAACATTATTGGAAACATAACATTATTGGAAACATGGGATCTTTGGAACATTAGTCGATGAACATGAGACATGTGAATCACAATTTATCAGTGAGTAGGAAACATGTGATAATAACAATTGGTAACTGGACATAGGATACCTTAGAACATTTCGGAATGGACAAATAAAATGTCAATGTGACTACTATGTGTTGCAGAAGGATACGGATAGAATAACCTTACATACCTTCACTTCCAAGTATGAATACACAAGCCTATATATGAACACAATATTCCAACTCCTTCCTTACATTTCACTCTACAATACAAGTACATAACGGAGTTTACGTTAACCACTAGTTATCGTACAAGTGTACAAGACGACAACGAACTATATGACTGCCGTATAACGTCATTTCACCCTTTAAAATAAAATACACTGCATTATCATACCAACAACACCATAACATTCCACACATTGACCAAGACATCCTACATTTTCACACCACGTTTACCCTTTCTGCTTCTTCATTATCATTCTGTCACAATTACCCTATTAACTTGCCTCATAACAACTTATGAACAACAATACATACTTAATATAGTCCAACATACCTCCATAAGACCCTTTAAAGTCATTAAAAAGTATCATAAGTTTATAATTATATCCCAAAAGGGTATAGGGGCCTTCGGGGATCAAAGAAAGACGAAAACATACAAAACCGAATTATGGGCTGACCTGCAAAGCCACCTATGCCCGCAGGTGGCTGAGGTGTACCCACATGTGACCTTTGGAAGAAGCCATAGTCACCTGCATTGGCATCTATGCCCGCAGGTACCCTCATCTGCGGGGGCGGATGCCCGTTTTGGTTTAAATGGGTCTCTTTTGGGTCTTTTTATGCAATAAATGGTCCATGATCATAACTAAACTCCTCTTGAAATATTTTAGATCATATTGGATGCCAAAAATCATCCATGGTTTTACAACACACATGAACATCACCAAAACCACACTTTTCCTTCAATACACCACCAAATCCATGCACAATTTTGCAATAACAATTCCAAATATTATGTATAAGAATAAAACAAGTTAATGATATAATCATATATCACATGTCAATATTGAACCCATCAAGTTCACTTTATTCAAGACCACAAGTCCATTTTCAAGTTTACAAGGCAAAACCTTTTTTCGATTGCAAAAATAGACAGTTTTACACATAGTACACTGTTCAACACTTTGCCAACATAACCAACATGATATACACCATATCTCATTCATAAAATATATTTAACCATAATAATATACACTTACCAATACTTACAATATGATGATCTTGTCCCAAAAGAGATAAGGGCTTAGGGTTTATGTATAGAGAGAAAAGTTTGGATAATTCTAGAAAATGGCATGTGTAATGTGTTGAATAAAAATTTGATTTTTCTCTTGATTTATATGGTCCCCTTAAGTCATCCTTAGACACATATAACTCATTAAATGAGTGCCTCACTTGGTCAATTGAAAGAATGGGTCAAATACCTTTGGGCCATGTCTTTTGCTCCATCTTTGGGCTTCAATTGGGCCCAATGGCACAAGAATTATTTAAACCCAACAAATTAATGTATAATTCATCAATTCTCTCATGCTTCAATATTTTCATGAATGTTACGGTAATCAACTAGACTCAAAAACTTACGGGGTGTTACATTCTTCCCCCCTTAGAAACATTCGTCCTCGAATGTTAGTGACATTTTCAAAGCAAACAATCACAAGTCCAGGAGCATTATTCATGTTATCATATATATATATATATATATATATTCAATGCTTATAAATACTTACTTGTCATTGTTCCGATCTCGTATCATGAACTCGTGCTTCCCTTTGGAACAAATGAGGGTACTTGGACTTCATCATTTCTTCAGCTTCACATGTGACCTCCTCTATTTGCTGATTTCTCCAAAGTACCTTGACAGAAGCTATGTCTTTATTTCTCAACCTCTTCACTTGTCTATCCAGAATGGCAATAGGTATCTCCTCATAGGTAAGATCTTTCGTAACTTGCACATCTTCAATGGGAGTAAAACGAGATGGATAACCTATGCACTTTCGAAGCATCGAAACATGAAATACTGTATGAACTGTGGAGAGTTCTTGGGGTAGTGCCAACTCATACGCAACTTGTCCAAATCTTCTAACAATTTCATATGGGCCTATATAATGTGGACTCAATTTTCCTTTCTTTTCGAATCGCATTACCCCTTTCATCAGTGACACCTTTAAAAATACCCAATCACCTATGGCAAATTCAAGCCCTCTTCTTCTAACATCAACATAGGACTTGTGTCGAATCTGGGCATTTTGTAATCGATGTTGAATCACTTTAACTTTCTCCATAGCCTGATGAACAAGATCTGGCCCAAGTAAAGCAGTTTTGCCTGCTTCAAACCATCCGATTGGTGATCTACATTTCCTTCCGTACAAAGCTTCGTACGGTGCCATTTTAATACTTGAATGATAACTATTGTTTTAATCAAACTCAATAAGAGCCAAATGGTCATCCCAACTGCCTTGAAAATCTAACGTGCAAGCTCGTAGCATATTTTCAAGTGTTTGAATAGTACGTTCTGCTTGTCGATCTGTCTGAGGATGGAAAACCGTACTCAAATTCACCTGTGTACCCAAACTCTACTGAAAAGATCTCCAAAAATGCACAGTAAATTTTGCTCCTCTATTTGATATAATGGAGATCGGAATCCCATGCAATCGTACTATCTCCTTCGCATATAATCTTGTATAATCTTCAACTGTATAGGTGGTCTTGACTGGTAGAAAATGTGTTGACTTGGTAAGCTTGTCAACTATAACCCATATAGAATCAAATTTCCACAGTGTACGAGGCAAACCTGTGATGAAGTCCATATTAATCATATCCCATTTCCAGACTGGAAGATTGATACATTGCATGTAACCTCCTAGTTGTTGATGCTCTACCTTTACTTGTTGACAATTCGGGCATTGAGCGACAAATTATGCAATGTTCTTCTTCATGTTTCCCCACCAATACACTTCTTTTAAATCATGGTACATTTTAGTAGCACCCGGGTGAATAGAATATCGCGAATGATGCACCTTTGTCATAATTCATTTCCTCAGCTCATCTACATCCGGTACACATAACCTACCTTGGCATTGAAGCACCCCTTCTTGTGTAAGATCAAATGCCTTTGTCAAATTCTGTTGTACATTCTCTTTTAGTTGCAATAATATAGGATCTGCAAACTGCTTCTCTTTCACTTCTGCTATCAATAAAGATTCAGCCACATTCTGTACAATAACCCCTTCATCTGAGGATTCGAGAAGACGAACCCTCAAGCTGGCTAATTGATATAGATCTTTGACTAACTCTTTCTTTTTCGTCAATTGGCTACTAGTGACTCCTATTGCCTTGCGGCTCAATGCATCAGCTACCACATTCTCTTTTCCTGGATGATATAGGATATCAATATCATAATCTTTCAATAGCTCAAGCCACCTTTGTTGCCTCAAATTGAGTTCCTTTTGCTTAAAGATATACTGTAAACTTTTGTGATCAGTATAGATGTTAACATGCACTCCATACAAAAAATGACACCATATCTTTAAAGCAAAAACCACCGCTGCTAACTCAAGATCATGTGTGGGATAGTTTTTCTCGTGTGGCCGCAACTGTCGTGAGGCATATGCTATGACATTACCGTGTTGCATCAATACACAACCTAGGCCAATTTCGAAAGAATCACAATATACTGCATAACCTTCGGTGCCTTTCGGAAGTAATAACACCGATGTAGAAGTCAATTTATCTTTCAGCTCTTGAAAACTTTTCTCACACGCATCATTCCACTGAAATTTAACTGTCTTGTGTGTGAGCTTCGTTAAAGGTGCAGCAATGGAAGAAAACCCTTCCACAAATCTTCTGTAATAACCTGCTAATCCAAGAAAACTATGAATCTCTGTAGGTGTCGTAGATCTTGGCCAATTTTTCACCGCTTCAATCTTCTGTTTATCAACCTGTATCCCTTCATCTGACACAATGTGACCCAAGAATGCGACGGATTTTAACCAAAATTCACATTTAGAGAACTTTGCATACAACTTACGCTAACGGAGAATTTGTAACACCTACCCTAAGTGATTAGCATGGTCCTCTGGTGATCGTGAATAAACCAGAATATCATCTATAAACACCGTCACGAACACGTCTAGAAATGGCTTAAACACCCTATTCATCAAATCCATGAACACAGCTGGTGTATTTGTTAGTCCAAATGACATAACTAAAAATTCATAATGGCCATACCGTGTTCAGAATGCTTTCTTGGGTACATGTTCTTCTCTAACTCTAACTTGATGGTAACCCGACCTCAAGTCAATCTTTGAAAAATACTTGGCACCCTGTAACTGATCAAATAAATCATCAATTCGAGGGAGGGGATATTTGTTCTTGATCGTTACCTTATTCAATTGCCGATAGTCAATGCACATTCTCAATGTGCCATCTTTCTTCTGCACAAATAATACCGGTGCACCCCACGGGGACATACTAGGCCTGATGAAGCCCTTGTCCAGCAAATCTTTCAACTGCTCCTTCAATTCACGCAATTCTGCTAGAGCCATTCTATACGGGGGAATAGTGATAGGCTGAGTGCCTAGAATCACATCAATACCAAATTCTATTTCCCATTCTGGGGGCAAACCTGTAAGATCTTCTAGGAATATATCAATAAATTCATTAACCACTGGAGCCGACTGAGGAGTTAGTAGTTCCACTTCAGTATCTTTCACTCGTACTAAGTGACATATGTAACCCTTAGCAATCATTTTCCTGGCTTTCAGATAAGAAATAAATCTTCCTCTTGGTGCCCCTACATCAACCTTCCATTCGAGAACATTCGTTTGTGGAAAATGAAATTGCACCTTCTTTGCCCGACAATCTACCGTGACATAACAAAAAGCCAACCAATCCACTCCCATTATCACATCAAAATCCACCATGTCTAGTTCAATGAGATCATCTAGTGTATCATGACCACACACAGTTACCACACAATTACGATATACTCTTTTTGCAACAATTTATTCACCAACCGGGGTAGATACTTCAATCGACTTAGTTAATAATTCTGGTGCTTTTGCAAATTTCAAAGAAATCAATGGAGTAACATTGGACAATGTAGAACCCGGGTTAATCAATGCATATACATTATATGAAAATATGGATAATGTACCTGTGACGACATCAGGAGAAGCCTCCGAATTTTGTCGGTTCACAAGAGCATAAGTGCGATTCTGGACCCCACTAGTACTGGCTGCTTCTCTGGCACCTCTACCATGACCAACATACTACACACCTCGGCATAAAGAAGGAACCAATGATGATGATACAACGTCCGATCCTATCGGTCGTGCTATACCACCCATGCTCCTCTGGGGGCACGCTTTCATCACGTGTACCGTCATACCATACCAAAAGCAAGCATTTGTCCCCAACCAGCATGTACCTGAATGAATACGCCCACAGTTCTGACACTGCTGACAAGGAAATCCTGCTACCTGTGATCCGTGAACTCCACTACTCTGCCCAAATTGACCACCTCTAAACCCTTGAAATTGAGAGTGAGCACCTGCTGTGGAATAAGAGAATGATGTTCTAGGCGGAGTAGGAAACATCCAAGGCCTAGATCCTTCTTGGGACATCATAGACTATCCCATAGTTCTAGCCCTTTTGGACTGTCCTCTGTCAGATTCATGTGCCCTTCTTCTCTGTCTTTGATCTTCTATTTTCTGGGCGAAGGCCTGTATTCTGGCTATGTCCATATCTTTTTCAAGGCAGCAATGGAGCATTCCCTTACCAAATATGGCTCTAATTTTTCCACATATCGATGAACTTTATCTGTCATTGTGTCTACCATATTTGGAGCATATCTAGCTAGGGAATTAAACTGCAAACCGTATTCTCTAACGCTCAGATTTCCTTGATGGATATTTAGAAACTGATCTGCACGTGCCTCCCGAATCTCATATGGAAGGTAATGATCAAGGAACGCCGCTTTAAATTCTTCCCAATTAGGTGGAATTGCACCGATACCATGAGACTTCTTCCAATCTTCATACCACAATATCGCCTCTCCTTTCAATCATTATGTTGCAAGTTCAACTGTTTCAATACCAGTCACATGCATAACCTCTAAAGCCCTTTGAATTTGATCCACGAAGTCCTGTGGATCTACTTTCGGATCTGACCCAGTGAATATAGGAGGGTCCAGTTTCAGAAAATCCTGTGTCCTGCGGTTCGCCACTTTAGCCGCATCATCCTCATTTGTCGTTGGACCAGCTCGTCCTTGACTTTGTACCGCTGCTAACTGAGTCAACATATGTACTGCATTTCTTAGATCTTGGTCAGTGGCATTCATTGGTGGTTCTACAGGTACTTCTCTACTGATTGGCTCTTCTGGAGCTCGAAAAGTAGAAGAAGACCGCGATGAAATTTCAGCATTTGTTCCACCTTGACTAGCTTGGTCGGGTGGTACTTTACTCATTCCTTCACCGGCAAGCATATCTACCTGCTTACCCTTGCCTCTACCTCTTCCTGTTATCGACATTTTTACTATATCAATGAAAATCAATTCCAATGGTTAGATACGATTCCACTTACCACATTGGCTCTATTGCACGATCTAGAAGTGAAGAAAAGAAACAACATCCTAAATGCCCCGTAGCCTCCTACTTATAAATGTGGTGCACAACACATCGATAAGTAAGATTCTACTCAGACAAGGCTTTGTAGACACCCTTAGAATGACCTGCTCTGATACCGCTTTTATCATACCCCAAATCCCATTCAGGCGGATTGGCACTCGTAGCCGATAAGGCCCGAGAGAATCAAGCTTTGCTTATATTCATTCATATGCATGCCATAAGAAACACCACTATCACATAAGAACATAAAAGGCTAATAACGGGAATCATGGAACATGTGATATATATACATATGTGAAACTTGGCCGTCGAGGACATCAAATCAAAATTGACATATATCTCTTACATTCATACACTTACATACGTCTACTAAAGCCTCTAACAGATGCGTTTACAAGACCAACTAAAAGTCGGGACAAGTCCCCGCCTTATACAACATGTACAATACCAAAACACATTTACAACTGCGACTCGAGAAGCCCCGAACCAACTGGAGCTCACCAAAGATCCGTAAATAACTGGAAACCTACTGTGGAGGCCTACTAGCACCTGCGCCTGCAGCAAGTAAGGTAAGTCCCACAAGGGACGTCAGTACGAAGAACGTACTGAGTATGTAAGGCTCATAAGAAATTGTATGATACATAAATATGTCAATGAACTCAAATACAAATGAATAACCATTAAGGATAAGTCACTATTCTGTGCGTTGGGAACCATGTATATTACTTTCATCACTTTCTTTGCTTCTTTACTTCCATACTTATTCATCATCACTTGTATCACATTGTACCCAGGCCCCGACTGATCAGTGGGTCTTTACAAAACATAACGTTATGTTGGGATCGGCTCGAGCTAGGTTTATGCCTCTAGAGATAACACCCATAAATCAATGCATCGAGTTTGGCTCGAGCTAGGTTATTACCTCTAGAGCTGCCACCCATAAACCAATATATCAGGTTCGGCCCGAGCTAGGTTCTTACCTCTAGAGCTACCCCCTGTCAGGTTCGGTCTGAGCTAGGCTTATGCCTCTAGGACTACCCCTGGCTTTCGCCCCCAAAGCTACCACCCATACTCAATCATTAACCACATGTGCATTACTTCATTCATTAATTTTGATATTGATACAATGATAGTTATAACATTATTGGAAACATGGGATCTTTGGAACATTAGTCGATGAACATGAGACATGTGAATCACAATTTATCAATGAGTAGGAAACGTGCGATAATAACAATTGGTAACCGGACATAGGATACCTTTGGAACATTTCGGAATGGAACAAATAAAATTTCAATGTGACTACTATGTGCTTCAGAAGGATACGGATAGAATAACCTTACATACCTTCACTTCCAAGTATAAATACACAAGACTATATATGAATACAATGGTCCAGCTCCTTCCTTACATTTCACTCTACAATACAAGTACATAACCGAACTTACGTTAACCACTAGTTATCGTACAAGTGTACAAGACGACAACGAACTATATGACTGCCGTATAACGTCATTTCACCCTTTAAAATACAATCCACTACATTATCATACAAACAACACCATAACATTCCACACATTGACCAAGACATCATACATCAATATCATTTCACACCACGTTTACCCTTTCTGCTTCCTCATTATCATACCGTCACAATTACCCTATAAACTTGCCTCATAAGTACTTATGAACAACAATACATACTTAATATAGTCTAACATACCTCCATACGACCCTTTAAAGTCATTAAAACGATATCATAAGTTGATAATTACATCCCAAAAGGTTATAGGGGCCTTTGGGGATCAAAGAGAGATGAAAACATACAAAACCGAATTATGGGCTTACTTGTGAATCCACCTGAAGGTGACCTTTGGCAGAATCCATAGGTACCTGCATTGGCATCTACGCCTGCAGGTGCCCTCGTCTGCGGGGGCGGATGCCCGTTTTGGTCAAAATGGGTCTCTTTTGGGTCTTTTTATGCAATAAATGGTCCATGATCATAAATAAAATCCTCTTGACATATTTTAGATCATCTTGGATTCAAACAATCATCCATGGTTTCACAACACACATGAACATCACCAAAACCACACTTTTCCTTCAATACACCACCAAATCCATGCACAATTTTGCAATAACAATTCCAAACATAATGTACAAGAATAAAACAAGTTAAGGCTATAATAACATCTCACATGTATATATTGAACCCATCAAGTTCACTTCCTTCAATACCACAAGTCCATTTTCAAGTTTACAATGCAAAACCTTTTTCCGATTGTAAAAATAGACAGTTTTACACATAGTACACTGTTCAACACTTTGCCAACATAACCAACATGATATACACCATCTATCATGCACAAAATATATTTAACCATAATAATATACACTTACCAATACTTACAAAATGATGATCTTGTCCCAAAAGAGATGAGGGCTTAGGGTTTGTGTATAGAGAGAAAAGTTTGGATAATTCTAGAAAATGGCATGTGTAATGTGTTGAATAAAAATTTGATTTTTCTCTTGATTTATATGGTCCCCTTAAGCCATCCTTAGCAATATATAACCCATTAAATGAGGGCCTCACTTGGTCAATTGAAAGAATGGGTCAAATACCCTTTGGGCCATGTCTTTTGCTCCATCTTTGGGCTTCAATGGGGCCCAATGGCACAAGACTTATATAAACCCAACAAATTAATGTATAATTCATCAATTCTCTCATTCTTCAATATTTTCATGAATGTTACGGTAATCAACTAGACTCAAAAACTTATGGGGTGTTACATAATGTGTTGAATAAAAATCTGATTTTTAGTCCCTTTTATAGTCCCATGAAATCTCATTCTTAGCCACATATTTAATGTGTTTACTTGGTCAATGAAATAGCAATGACATAATGGGTTAAATTCCATATTGGGCCATATCTTTCTATAATTTTTGGGTCTCATTTGGGTCCAATGGCATAAGACTACTTTAAGCCCAACCAATTAATGCATAATTCATCAATTCTCTCATTTTTAACTAATTACATAAATGTAATGTAGTCGTATAGTTTCGGAAACTTACGGGGTGTTACTTCCTTCCCCCCTTAGAAACATTCATCCTCGAATGTTAGTGACATTATTCAAATTAAACAATTGCAAGTCTAAGAGCATTCTTCATGTTATCATATATATATACTCAATGCTTATAAATACTTACTTGTCATTGTTCTGATCTCATATCGTGAGCTTGTTCTTCCCTTTGGAACAAATGGGGGTACTTGGATTTCATCATTTCTTCAGTTTTCCATGTGATCTCTTCTATTTGCTGATTTCTCCAAAGTACTTTTACGAAAGCTATGTCTTTATTCCTCAACCTCTTCACTTGTATATCCAGGATGGCAATAGGTATTTCCTCATAGGTAAGATCATACGTAACTTGCACATCTTCAACGGGAGTAAAATGAGATGGATCTCCTATGCACTTCCGAAGCATCGAAACATGAAATACTGGATGAACTGTGGAGAGTTCTTGGGGTAGTGCCAACTCATATGCAACTTGCCCAAATCTTCTAACAATTTCATATGGGCCTATATAACGTGGACTCAATTTTCCTTTCTTTCCAAATCGCATTACCCCTTTCATCGGTGACACCTTTAAAAATACCCAATCACGGCGAACTCAAGCCCTCTTTTTCGAACATCAGCATAGGACTTGTGTCGACTCTGGGCTATTTGTAATCGCTGTTGAATCACTTTAACTTTATCCATAGCCTGATGAACAATATCTGGCTCAAGTAAAGCAGTTTTGCCTGCTTCAAACCATCCAATTAGTGATCTACATTTCCTTCCATACAAAGTTTCATAAGGTGCCATTTTAATACTTGAATGATAGCTATTGTTGTAAGCAAATTCAATAAGAGCCAAATGGTCATCCCAACTGCCTTGAAAATCTAACGTGCATGCTCGTAGCATATCTTCAAGTGTTTGGATAGTACGTTCTGCTTGTCCATCAGTCTGAGTATGAAAAGTCGTACTCAGATTCACCTGTGTACCCAAACTCTGCTGAAAAGATCTCCAAAAATGCACAGTAAATTGTGCTCCTCTATCTGATATAATGTAGATCGAAATCTCATATAACCGTACTATCTCCTTCACATACAATCTTGCATAATCCTCCGCTGTGCAGGTTGTCTTGACTGGTAGGAAATGCGCTGACTTGGTAAGCCTATCAACTATAACCCATATAGAATCAAATTTCTGCAGTGTACGAGGCAAACCTGTGATAAAATCCATATTAATCATATCCCATTTCCAGACTGGAAAATTGATACATTGCATGTAACCTCCAGGTTTTTGATGCTCCACTTTAACTTGTTGACAGTTTGGGCATTGAGCGATAAATTCCGCAATGTTCCTCTTCATATTTCCCCACCAATACACTTCTTTTAAATCATGGTACATTTTAGTAGCTCCCGGATGAATAGAATAGCATGAATGATGCACCTCGGTCATAATTTGTTTCCTCAATTCATCTACATCTGGTACACATAATCTACCTTGGCATTGAAGCACCCGTTCTTGTATAAGATCAAATGCCTTTGTCAAATTCTGTTGTACATTCTCTTTTAGTTGCAATAATGTAGGATCTGCAAACTGCTTCTCTTTCACTTCTGCTATCAATAAAGATTAAGCCGCATTTTGTACAATAACCCCTTTATCTGAGGATTCAAGAAGACGAACCCCCAAGCAGGCTAATTGATGTAGATCTTTGACTAAATATTGCTTTTTTGTCAATTGGCCACTAGTGCCTCCTATCGCCTTGCGGCTCAATGCATCAGCTACCACATTTGCTTTTCCTGGATGATAGAGAATATCTATATCATATTCTTTCAATAGCTCAAGCCACCTTCATTGCCTCAAATTGAGTTCCTTTTTCTTAAAGATATACTGTAAACTTTTGTGATCAGTATAGATGTCAACATGCACTCCATACAAATAATGACGCCATATCTTTAAAGCAAAAACCACCACTGCTAACTCAAGATCATGTGTGGGATAGTTTCTCTCGTTTGGACGCAACTATCGTGAGGCATATTCTATGACATTACCGTACTGCATCAATACACACCCTAGGCTAATTCCAAAAGCATCACAACATACTGCATAACCTTCGGTGCCTTTCGAAAGTACTAACACCGGTGTAGAAGTCAATTTATCTTTCAGCTCCTGAAAACTTTTCTCACATGCATCATTCCACTGAAATTTGACTACCTTGTGTGTAAGCTTCGTTAATGGTGCAGTAATGGAAGAAAAACCTTCCACAAATCTTCTGTAATAACCTGCTAATCCAAGAAAACTACGAATTTCCGTGGGCGTTTAGGCCTTGGCCAATTTTTCACCGCCTCAATCTTTTGAGTATCAACTCGAATCCCTTCATCTGACACAATGTGACCCAAGAATGCTACGGATTTTAACCAAAATTCACACTTAGAGAACTTCGCATACAACTTACGCTCTCGAAGAATCTGTAACACCTGTCGTAAGTGCTTAGCATGGTCCTCTTGTGACTTTGAATAAACTAGGATGTCATCTATAAATACAGTTGAATAAAAATCTGATTTTTAGTCCCTTTTATAGTCCCATGAAATCTCATTCTTAGCCACATATTTAATGTGGTTACTTGGTCAATGAAAGAGCAATGAAAGAATAGGTTAAATTCCATTTTGGGCCATGTCTTTCTATAATTTTTGGGTCTCATTTGGGCCCAATGGCACAAGACTCCTTTAAGCCCAACCAATTAATGCATAATTCATCAAATCTCTCATGTTTAACTAATTCCATAAATGTAAACATATTCGTATAGGTTCGGAAATGTACGGGGTGTTACACTACTCATTCCTGAGTGGAAGTAGGAGCAAATTACTATGGACTTTGTAAGTGGTTTGCCTTGCACTTCTCATGCTTTTGACAGCATTTAGGTCATCAAAGATTGGTTGACCAAATCATCTTATTTCTTCCCTATTTAAATTTCTTTTAGTACCGAGAGGTTAGCCCTTATCTATGTTGAGAGATAGTTCGCCTTCATAGGGTACCCTTGTCTATTAATTCAGATAGAGGATCAGTGTTCACTTCTAGCTTCTGGAGGACTTTTCAAGAGGAGTCGGGTACTCAGGTGGACCTTAGTACCGCTTTTCACCCCTAGATCGATGGATCATTGGAGTAGACTATTCATGTTTTGGAGGATCTGCTCCACGCATATGTTTTAGACATTAGAGGTCAGTGGGAGCAGCATTTAGCCTTAATGGAGTTAGCTTATAATAATAGCTACCATTTGAGTATTTACATGGCACTATTTGAGGCATTGTATGGTAGGTGTTGTCGATCTTCGATTAGATGGTTTGAGACTTCTGAGGTTAGACCCGTTGTATTGACTTGCTTCATGAGTCTTTGGATAGAGTTTGGGTTATTCAGGATAGGCTATGGGCATCTCAGAGTAGGCAGAAGAGTTATGTTGACAGTACACTTCATGCTTTGAAGTTTGGAGTTAGTGACTAGGTGTTTCTTCGAGTATCACCCATGAAGGGCGAGATGAGGTTCGAAAAGAGGGGAAAGCACAGCCCCAGGTATATCGGGCTATTTGAGATACTTCAATTAGTTAGGGAGGTAGCTTATGAGTTGGCCTTTCCCACAGACTTTTCAGACGTCCATCCAGTTTTTCATGTGTCTATGTTATGGCGTTATGTTAACCAGGGATTTCAAACGATTGTGTTCCAGAGAGATTCCAGTGGTTAAGTTTCAGTGGAGACACCGTCCAGTTAAGAAGGCCACCTGGGAGATCGAGAGTGATATGCAGTCCCAGTATCCCCACCTATCGATCCCTCAGGTACTTCTTGATTCTTTACTTTCACGGACGAAAGTCCTTTTAGTAGTGGATATTGTAATGACCCTCCAGGTCATTTCCTTCATTTTCATGCTTCTTTAATGTTTAGAGATTTCCCATAGCTGCCCTAAGATATTAATGACTAGTTGGAACTGACAGTTTGGTTACTGAGCAGTTCATTTTATTTTTCGAGTCATTTCCCTATTTTGGAGCTTTCGCTGTTAAGAAAAGGGTATAGGACCTAAACTTCAAGTAAACGTCCTTGAATACCAATTTTGATAGTTTTTTAGCTCCAAAATATCAATTTTAGGCTGGGGGGACCCTTGGCTCGGGTTTGGAGGCTTCCAGACTCATTTTATGCTATTGGATGGATTTTGGTTTAAATGGCCCTTTGGGTGTGGGTCCCACATTCGATTGAAACAACCTTGGATGGAAATTTTGATGGCGTTTTTGAATCCAGAATTTTGAATTTGGTAGGGTAGTATAGTCCATTGGCGTTCACAGGATTTTGAATGAATTTCGAGGGTCTGATCGAAAACTTGGCACTTAGCCAAGTTACTAGTGCCTGATGTTGTTAGTGCCATCGCCTTAGCGACACTTTGGCCGCCTAGGCGAGGTCTCCTTAGAGTTTCTAGTGTTGCCTAAGCATGGTGACTGTCTTGGTAAGGCCATCTTCCAAGCAATGCCTTGACCACCTAGATGATGTCGCTTTGTTGAGCCTTGCGTCACCTTGGCGCTAAGGCTGCCTTGGCATTCCATCATGAAAGCGATGCCTTGGCCTCCTAGGTGATGTCACCTTGGTGAGCCTAGGGTCTCCTAGGAGAATGTAACACCCCGTACCTTCCCAACCCTACTTGACAACCTTGAACCATGTTTACCCTAGGTTCGAGAGCAATACGTACATATTTTGCATTGTTATTGATGGAACATTTGATATTGTGCTAGTAAATGGGATTAGACCTTTGTAGTAGGTGGTGTTTGTGACTTTGTGGAGCATTTGTGGGGTGAAAATTAAGGTTTAAGGGACATCCAATCAAAGGATCTTAAAGATAAGAGGCAAGCAAAAGGTTGGGACTTGAAAGATCCAACCAAATCCGCAAAGAAAAGTCGAAATCAAAAATTAAGTGTGGGGCGCTGCAGGTGGCGTACCAGGCCGCTTTGGCCTAAAATATTTTTTGCACAGGGAAAAAGGGGGTGCATCCGGGAGCGTGCCGGGGTGTTTTTTGCCCGATTTCTTCTACGATTATTAGTCTATAAAGAGGACTCTTGGGTTATGGTATCATTATTCCATCATAGTAGGGCTACTCTTGAGTAATTTTGGCATCCGAGTTGGGGTTAAGTCGTCGTCATAATTATTTTATCAAATTATGTTCAATTAAGCCATGAGTGGCTAGAATTGCTTGTTCTCGGGATTGAGGCTACGAACATGAATCTCGTGAGTTGAATATTGTCGTGACATTTATGGAATTATTTAAACATGAGATATATGGTGAATCATGCATTGAATTTGGTGGGCTAAGTTAACATGTGTAAATGGGCTCAATTTGAGGCCCAAAATGCAAGGCCCAAAGGGAAAAATGACCCATTCTTCAAATTTGACCAAGTAAACATAGCATTAAATGCCAAGAATTGGCTAAGGATGACCACAAGTACTATATAAAGGCAAAGAAATCAGATTTTTATTCCAAAACTCACACATGCCTTTCTAGACATTTCTCTAAAAGATATTTCTCTATTTTCCAAACCCTAAGGCAACCATTTTTCTTTGGACACTTTGGACAAGATCATCACTTTACAAGCTTGGGTAAGTGTTTATTCTTATGATTTAATATATTCTATACATGAGAGATTGTGTAGATCATGATGGTTATGTTGGCGAGGTTGAATAGGGCACTTTTGCTTTTTGCTAAAAGATGTGTCATCTTTGTGATTTAAACTTGAAAAGAGACTTGGGGTTGTGATGAAAGTGCATGGTATGGATGAAATATCAACATTTATGGTGTGGTTATGTTCCTTAACTTGTTATTTTTCTATAAGTATAATTTGTGGGATTATTGTCGATATGTTGTTATGAAGTGCATTGAGGTGACTTGATGGAGTAATTGTGATGTTGTATTGATGAAGAAGTGTAAAATATGAACTTGGTGTGACATGCTATTGGTTTATGATGTATTGGTCAATGTATGGAATGTTGTGGTATTGTTGGTATGATAATTTCATAAATGGTATTGTCAAGGGGGAAATGACATTTTAAGGCAATCATGTAACTCATTGTCGTCATATGCATTTGTAAGGTAGTTGGTGGTTAATGTAAACTCCGTTATGTACTTGTGTTGTAGAGTGAAACGTAAGGAAGGAGCTGGACTATTGTATTCACATTTAGGATTGTATATTCATATTGGGAAGATAAGGTATGTAAGGTTACTCTTTCCGTATCCTTCTGCGGCACATAGTGTTCACATTGACATTGTACTTATTGTCGTTCCGAAATGTTCTAAGGTATCCCATTCCCGGTTATTAATTATTGTTAATCACATGTTCCTTACTCATTGCTCAATTGTGATTCACATGTCTCATGTTCATTGACTAATGTTCCAAAGTTCCAAAGCTATATTTCAAAGTTCCAATAATGACATAATCATCGAATGAACTATTTCTAAGATTGAAGAAGTGAGGTAATAACGTCTCTATTCTTGGGTGGTATCCCAGGGGTTACAATACCTAGAATGGGTAGATCCCAATATCTCGGGTGGTATCCCAGGGGTGAAAAGAACACCTAGCATGGGTCAATCCAGTTACTACGGGTGGTATCCCAGGGGCAAAAGAAAAGCCTAGCATGGGTCGATCCCAAAAATTGTTGATTACCCACTGATCAGCTTGGGGACCAGGCAGTGTAAGAATGGAAGGATGAGTAGTGAATTAAAAAGTGAGTGGTGAACGAATGAATGAGCGTAAAAGTAAAGAAAGTAATCCACGTAATGTACATATTTCCATACATATAGAATGGTGACTTATCCATATTGGTTATTCACTTATATTTGATTCCATTGAAGTATTTATGTATCATATAGTTTCTTATGGCCTTACATACTCAGTACATTCTTCGTACTGATGTCCCTTGTGGGACTTACCTTACTTGCTGCAGGCACAGGTACTAGTAGACCTCCACAGTAAGTTGCGGGTCATCTACTGATCTTTGGTGAGCTCCAGTTGGTTCGGGGCTTTTCGAGTCACAGTTGTACATTGGTTTTGGTATTGTAAATGTTGTGTAAAGCGGGGACTTGTCCCGAATTTAGGATGGTTATGTGTGTGCTTCTGTTAGAGGCTTTTGTAGACATATGTGGGTATATGAATATAAGAGAATGTATGTCCATTTTGACTTGATGTCCCTAACGGCTAAGTTTCTTATATGTATATATTGCATGTTTCCATGACTTTCGCTATTGACATCTTATATCTCTATGTGATGGTGCTTCTTATTGAGTGACATGCATATGAATGGACATGAGCAAAGATTGGTTCTCTCGGGACTCATCGGCTTCGGGTGCCAGTCCGCCTCGTTGGAATTTGGGGTCATCATGACCTGAGGTAAGCCAACCCATAATCCGAATATGTCACGACCCGATTTCTCAGTCATGATAACACCTACCATAATCCACCAGTAGGTAAGCCAACCCATAATCCAGAACAGCGAGTAACGAACTATCAAGATAAAAGAAGAAAGCAGCGGATAATGAATCCAATAAAAAGACTAACTTAGAGAAGTAACCCCAAAACCTGGTGAAGTCAGTACAAGAGTTTCTATCAAAACAAGAGTACAAGGCTTACATATATATAGAACTGTCTCTGAAATGCAAAATAAAGATCAGTCCAACAACTGAGAGAGAGAAGGAACAACTCCAGACGTCAGGAGCTCACCCTAAATCTCCGATCCATGGCAGCTCCGCACGATCCAAACTTCAGCGACGAGAACTCGTACTATGATCTGCAGGGTGCAGAAGTGTATTATGAGTACCAAACACGTGGTACCCAGTAGGCATCGGTCGACTGAGCTCCAAAGATAATGCAAGTATAGATGACATGTAAAGCAAGAATATACACTACAGAAAACTATTTAAGAAACGAAACATAATAATGCTAATGGAGTGATAAAGATGAACTACCAGATACTACAAGTAATCAGGGATGCAGTCGTGATTCTATGAGCAGCTAGTCAATATACGATAGTAGAGTAAAGAAAGAGATATACAATATACAATAATAGTAGGAAGGAAGGAAGTGATATACAAAGAATAGCTAGAGAAGAATGGGTATACAATGGCGCTATACAGATAACCAAACGTAAAGGTACTACTCTAAGGGAGCTAGTCTAACATCACAAGGATTATAAGCAATAAGGGAGCTAACTCAAGCATAAAAAGGATCTCTAACCAAAATGCAAGTAATCATAAAGTAGTCCACTAATAATAAAGCTCAACATAATGAAGAGGAAAGGAACTTGGAAGCGTACCTATAACATCGGGTACCAATCCATAACCAACCTACCATGAACCATATGATAATAACCAAGCAATAATATAACCAGCTAGCCCGAATAACCAATAAACTAACCGAACCCCCATAAGCCCGTAATTTATAATCAACCACTCAACAACCAGCAAACATAACCTATACCTATTCAGTCCCCCATAAGACCGATAGGTACAGGCACCAAATAATTATACTGGTGATAGGTGATGCATATGAATGAATGAAAAGTCATGAAAAGAACCATATGATGCAAGAGAAACCAAGTACCATATCCAACACAAGTATATACACCTCCTCCAGCTCAATAGCTCATAAAGGTAGGACCTAGGGCGACCATCCTTCTTCGATACTGTGGCTCATCAGACGAAGGGGCCCATAGGGGACTCAAGATATTCGTATACACTATCTGGTCCCAAACTAGAACTTTCATAATCCATATCCATAACAGTAGCAACACCAAGAATCATATTTGAACTGGAACCAGTAGCTAATAACAAAAGGCCAAATGATCCATCACTGTACGATAACGATAGCCTGATTTGAATCAGAACCAGTGGATAATAACAAGAGGCTAGAACTCCCAAGTCATAACCATAAACAGATGCCGAACTCAAATTAAAACTCATAAGCATGACATAACTAGTGGTAATATAGGGGCCCTAAGCCCATCACCAACCCACTTATTTGTAAAATTCAGTCTCGGGCGGTCAAAGATCAGTTACTGCCCTCCCTAAAGGTGAAGACGCTAAATAGGCGTGCTATCAAATCTAAGTCAACCCAGACCCAAGGTAATTGCCTAAGGGGGCAGTCATAAGTCCATCTAAGACTAAAGGAGAGTCATTTGAAGCATTCTATCTATAAGAATGCAATGGAGTCCACTATCGGACCCTGATAACCCAACCTAAGCCAAGCACCTACCCAAACCTAGGCTAAGATTTCTCAATCCTGTCCCAAGGTACTACAAGAGCTAAGACTAATCCTAAAGGCGGACCATATAACCTAAGGTAAGACTAGCCCAAATTCTACCAAAAAAGGGCCTTAACCGGCTAAAATAAGTGTGAGAATGCGGATAATGTATGCATGTCATCACCAGTATCCAAACAAAGCAAACGTAAGCGCCTAAGCATCTATAAACTAAGCCAAGACTCTTTTAAAACATAGAGAACTAACCTGGTGTCCATGGTCTCGTAACCCAAGGCCTCGGGCCCAACAATATAATATACAGAACAATAAGAGTATACAAGTATAAGTAGAAAGTCAGAAGCGGGATCAACAAGAGGCATTATTCTACCAGGTGAATTTAATCGAGGAATATCATCGAAATGGATAAGTACTACCCCAACTCCTACACTAAAGATTGTTTTATCCCTTTTCGGATTTTGTATTTAAAATGGAAAATTAATAATTTAAGAAGAAAATAAATGGTTTTGACTTCAAAAAATTATTTCAAAAATAATTTAAGAAGTTACAGTGTCACCACTTAATTTTTTAAGGAAAATTAAGAAAACTTAAAACTATTCTAAAGATTGGAAAACAAAACAAATTCTTAAAATCAGAGAAAATGGGTAAGGATTCTGATAACGCCTTGAGAAAGTTTTTAAGGCACCCACAAAGCATCTCTAAAAACGGTTGACCAAAAGACAGTTTAATTGATTTTTAAAAATGACCAATTTTGAAAACATGGCTAACTTTGTAAAATCTTAAAATATTAAAATTTATTCAAACAAAAGATTTATGAAATTTTTTTTGAAAATGACATTATTTCATTAAAGGCAAAAATAGTCCCATTTTAACTAAAAGAAAATTACTTGAAATGGGGAAACTTGAACAAAACATCCTTTCATGAATGAGTCAATTTAAGAGGAAAAATATATTATTTTCTAAAAAAAAGAGTGATATAAAGGGAGAGGAATTTTGCTAAAGAAAGGTGATAAAAATAATTGATTTTGAGAATTTTTCGAAAAAATAACGATATCGAAACAAATAAAAAGCGATTTATACAATTCTAAGAAAATTCAAAGTTTGGAAAAGGAGAAATTTAAGAAAATAATTCCCTTTTAACCTAAAGAAAACTAATTAGCACATAAATGAAGAAAAATGTCATTTTTCCATAAGGGAATATCGAATCTTAAAGAAATTAATATAAAGGATCCATTTTAATCCATTTTTAAACAAAATACACTAGGTGAGAAAATCCAAACAAGTCAAAAAAAAAGGAGAATAGAGACAAAACCAAAATGACAACGCCTTAGAGAATTTATTGAGATTAAATAATTAGAGTTAAAGCTAATACAAAACAAATATGAATAATTACAAATAAAGAAAGAGATAAGAGAAAAAAATTGGGCTTTCTCAGCCCATTACTAGCTGTCCGATTTCATGGACTTTAGCCCATATTTTCTGATGTATATCAGCCATATATCAACAGCCTTTTTCAGTGTATTCCACTGTACACTCATGTATATCACTGTATATGAGCATGTATATAACTGTATATCATTGTACATCAGCTGAAGAGCTGTATATTTTCTTCCCTTATGTTGTATTCACTGTATACCAGCGTATATCAGTGTATATGGCCCCCATGTAGGTTGGTTGAGGCTTGACTCGGAGATATTGTTGGGCTTTGGTCCAACTCGGAATGCTAGAAGCGGGGAGTCCAAATGGGACTCGGACAATTCATGTACAGAAAATAATTAACGATTAGTATTTGAATTAGGAGATACCAATTTGGGGGGTGCGTGGGATCATTCATTTAGATTGAGTGTTTAGCGGAATTCATTTTAGATATTGTATATCTTGGGTTCTTCGATACTTAGTTTCATTAATCTGAGTAGTATAAATGTAGCTCATATCTATCATCGTTATAATCTGATATGTTAAATTCTAGCCAATTTTGTTGCATTAATTCTATTATTTCATAAGTAACTAATATGTCATAGATTTTTCTTCTAACATCACTGTTAAGATGTCTTAGTGTATGTAGTAAAAGTATTTTATAACCTTCATTATTATCTAGTAAGTATGTATAAGTACTTAGTTGGTATGTATCTATTTTAGTGTTATGTGTATTCATTTCAGTATTATTTGTATTCATTTCATTGTTATGTATTTTCTAAACATATTCCCTCTAACCTCTTTGTTTATCATTATATTTATCATTTTATAATACATTATTCTGAACAATCTCTTCTGGCCACTGCCATGCTTTTCGGCTTCAATCATTTACCCTAACAGCGCCTCAACTCTGTCTACTCCCCTTAAACGGCCTCCTTGCCTTATCGGTTTCGACCTTAGGATGGCATAGTCTGGGCTTAACTACTCTCAGCCTATTTTCATGGTAAACTTTCTCAAGATATTCAATATAATTATACTATTACATGATCAACAGTAATGATATTCAAGAGATTATAAGGAATATAGCAGTTTAGCTATACATATCTATGAATAGATATACCTTAGTTGGTAGCTTATCGAAATCGGTATGTTCCATAACTTATAGCTTATATATCTGCAAAAGAGATAATTTTTATTAAATTGGGTGCTCAACACATGAGCTGATTGCTGAGGATGATTCCTTCTTCTCTTCTTACGTTCCTTTATATAGGAATTACATATGGCCTTTACTATTTACATCTGGCCTTTCAAAAACTTAAAAACTAAAATGACCTTTACTATGCGGCCTATACTATTTATGAATAGTATTTGACTCTATTATTCACTACTATTTACTTGTCACATCTTTGTGACTTTTGGCAAAAGAAAACAAAACTCTTTACATCTATCTACTTTACGACTTATTCAAAAAACTTTAAGTAGTACAATAATTTACATATGTCGGGGAATCTTGATGTCCCTATCTGCTTTATGTCATAGCTGTTTTAGCTTCTCCATTTTTCTGTGTTGTTTATTCCAGCTGGATTTCTGGCATATCTACCTTGTCTTCTCCATTGCATTTTGTGCATTGGTGATCGGGGTATTTATGTTCAATCAGCTTGCAATATTTGGTCAATAAGTCTTCTGAAATAAATTTTTTCTTAAGTGCTCTTGTTGTAGGTTGTTCCTCTGGTCGAAGTAAGGATAATATCCATTTTTTAACTTCTTCCATATCTGCTTCTCGTAATTCTCGTGAATTTGCATGAATCATTAGCTGGTCTCGTGAATAATAACTCCATATGGCATTGCCATTTAAATAATTGTTTGTTAGCTCTTGAATAATAGTTGATATGCCAATGATTCTTTTGTTGGCATAAAAACCTGGTATCTCGGGTTGCTGTTCAATATCTTCGGGAATTATCATATCTCTGGTTAATCCTATCTTTACCACTTGTATGATGGGTTTTACCTCATTGTACAGTATCCCTGCTGGTGCTGTATAAAATTTGATATAAAATAAATTTCCTTTAGTAATTCTTTTATATGTCAAAAAGGCTTTATGTACTTCGGGTATTCCGCTTATCTCTTCGCCGCTGTATGTATATACAGTGTTCAATAGTCCGTAATGATAGCAAGTTTTTACTAGATTGGAATTGATTTTTGGTTGTGCGATTAGTTTATTATAACCTTGTAATTTTTGGGTTATGCAATCCTGGTTTTTTCTGTTGTTGTGGTAGATCTTGGTTGAAGATTCAAATGTGTCTGGATTTTGTGGATATTTTTTATATAGGTTTGGGAGATGTGGTTGTATATCTTTTTATCCTGATTTAAACTGTCTGCGTATGTAGAGGTTTGAGGTTGTGTGGCATTTTGTGGCTTTTGTATTTTTGGTGTAAATGGCTTTGCAAATATACTGTTTAAATTGGTATTTGCATATGGTTTCTTGGTAGCTGGTCCACTTGTACCTGCAACATTAGCAAAGTTGTCATGGGTTTTTTGGAGTTTCCCAACGTCTCCTTCTACCTCTGAAATTTTAGAGTCTTCCGATCGACTTATCTCAGCATATTTATAGTCATGCGGATGACTTGTACTAGCTTTAGATTTCAGTTTAGCTTCATCAATCTTTAGCTTTTGTACTTCAAAGTCTATACTGTCCACTTTTATACAAAGTGTAGTTAAAGCTTTGAGGATATCTTCCATTGTACTATCTGGTTCAGTTTGAGTAGCTTTGTCTTGATAAGTAATCTGCAATGAGATTTTTATTAGACTTAACTAACTCAATTGTAAATGTAAAATTCTGTATATTTAATACTAATCTTCGTATTTCTTTTGTTGTTACTGAATCGTGTATCTTCCGTGTTATCCGCCATTTTACCTGTGTATTATCTGTTCTTACAATAAATTTGTTATATACAATATATGGCTCAAATGCTAATAAACATTTATATAATGCAAATAGTTCTTTTCTATTTATTTCCCATTTCAATTGTGGTTCGGTATATGATCCTGAATAATATCTACAGTGATATTCAATTTTTTCATTCTCGTATTTATACTTAAGAATTCCTCCATAGCTATGATTGCTAGAGTCTGTTTCTACTATGTATATGAATTGTTTATTTTCATCCGGAAAATATAATTTTGGTAATTTTTGGCACATAGTTTTAATTTTTTGTATGTATGTCTTATCTTTCTCATCAAAATAGTATTCACTATCTTTCTTTAATTTTTTCTGTAAAGGATTTAAATTTTTTGCTAACTTAGGTACATAATCTCTTACTTGGTTAACTAGTTCTAAGAAGGATTGTAATTTCTTTTTTGTATCTAATGCTTCGTTTGAATTAATTATTTTTTGCACTATATGAGTTTGCATTTTTATTCCATTTTTATCTATTTGTATGCCTAAAAATTCTATCTGATTTTTCATTATTTCTGCTTTCTTTTTACTTAAACTAATTCCTGATGTTTCTATTATATGTATAAATTTTTCTAATAGTTGTATATGTTCGTCTTGTGTTCTAGAGTATAATAGTATATCATCTATATACACTATGCAATTTTCTAATTGGTTAAAATAATTATCCATAAAATGTTGATATCTACCTGGTGCATTTTTATATCCGAAGGGTAATACGTTCCATTCATAAAATTCTTGGGGTACCGTGAATGCTGTTAACTTTTTAGAATTATCTTCTAGCTTTAAATGGTAAAATCCTGATTTACAATCAAATTTACTAAAATAATTATATCCTTATATTTGTCTTATTTTTAGTATCTTGTTTGGTATTGGGTAATTATATGTTTTTGTTTTTGCATTTAAATTTTGATAATCTATAACCATCCTACTTTTTCCTCTTTTTTGTTCACTATGTTTATTTACTATAAATGTTGGGCTAGTATGTTTACTATTGCTTTCTTGTATATAATTATTGTCTAGTAATTCTTTTATGTGTAGTTTAAATTCTGTTAAATCATCAAAATTGTATTTTAAGGGTTTTTGTGTTATTATACTATTTTCATCTATAAGTTCAATTTTTACTTTTGTTTTGTGTTTTTCCCATCCTTGTAAGTGATTATCATTATACAATAATTCTAGTTTGTCTTGAAGTCTTTTTATTTTATCTATTGAAAATATTATTATTTCTATTTTATTCTCACTTGTTGACATATTTTCTAACTTCTGAGTAATTTGTTCACTTCCTTTAATCCATGGTGTTGTTTTTCTTAGTTTATTGTTTACTCTTTTAGCTCCTACTTTTTGTTTACATGGGGTAGTAAACCACCAATATGTTCTTTTTAGTATATGTGGATATAAGTTGCCTAAGAATGGCATTCCTAGTAATATATCTTTATTTGTAAATTCATAACTATACATTTCTTTTATAGTTAATATTTTATCCCATATTTGTATTTTGATATTTTTTGCTTTGTATGTTATCATACTTCCTTCATTATTAAATTCTGTTACTACCATAGGTGTTGTTAATTTTTCCCATTTTTCTTCTGGTAGACAGTTATGTTTACATAAATTAGTTTCTGCTCCTGTGTCTATCATAGGTGTATAATATCTATTGTAATATCCTTCTATTATTATTTTGGAAAGTATATATATTTTTGTCATTTTATATATCTTGGTGTTATTTTATCATATCAATGTTCGTTTTATTACTATTTTCTTATTTTCATAAGTTATTGTTAGTTGTTTATCTTCTAAATTGTATGGTTTTACTTTTTCTAACCATATTATTCCTAATGTAATATTTTTATCTCCGTGGTATATTTTGAATTTTATGGATATTGGTATTCCTCCAATACTTAAAACCTTTTCTGTTATTTCTTCAGTATTTGTCAATGCCTTTGGTAATTCTGGACATATTTGTTCATTTGTTATTATTTCTTTTTCTGGTACTAATTCTCTCGTAATGTAATTTTCTTCTTGTCCTGTATTTATTAATATTAAGTATTTTCGTTGGTTCATTATTCCTGTGATATAATAATGATATGGTTTTATTTCTTCTATCTTATGGTCTATTAAATTTTGTGGAGTTACATAATCTATTCTTCTAGATGTACTCATTCTAGATGAGAATGTAGGTGTATCATTTGTTAATCGTTTTGAGGTACTAAGTCTTTCTTTTACTATTTCTAAGTCTTGTTCTATATCTAGTTCCTGGTAACTATAATCATTATTATCTATAATAGTGACTATTTTTTCAAAAGGATTTTCAATCTTTACTTTATCTATTTTATTTTTTGCTATTATTTTATGTTTTGTAGTGTATATATATAAATTTTTACATCTTGCTGTAAATATTTTACTTCCTGATGCTATTTCTATTCCTGACATTTTTCAGTATAATACTAATGATTTGTCTATATTTTTATCAGTTACTGCTACTGAGTAATTTGCGCTTATTATAAATTTAAATTTTTAGTATATTAAATTTTCTTTAACTGTACTTATAACGCTTTTTTCTATAGGGTGTATGATTCTATCATCTGCTAAATATATTTCTATTGGAGTATCTATTCCTTCTCTAAAACATGCTTTTATTAATATTTTTTGTTCCTCCTAAGTGTACATTATTAATTGGGGTTTTTGCTCTTATATCTTGTATTTCTTTATTTACTAATTTTTTATTTTTTATTGGGATTTTAGCTTTTCCTTTGGTGTATCTACAGTCTATTATATGTTCCTTTTGACTAATTACGTAGTATTCTTCTTTTTGTCTTTTAAACCAATGTTTTACTATAGGTACGTCTAAAACTTTGTCTATACTTAAATCTAATTCTTTTCCTTTTATTTGTTCAAATATATTGTTATCAAATATTAGTTTTTGGTTTGAAGATTCTTCATCTTGGTAGTCTTCATGTTTAAGTATCTGTATATCTTTTTCAGTCATATTCTTCTTCTGATTCATCTATAATATTATCAGTATCTGAGAATTCATATATACTATCTTCACTTTCTAATTCGTAATCTATATATTCTATTTGCGTATATTCGTCATTTTCTATTAGTATTTCTGTTATTTGTTTTTTCTTTGGATCGTTGGGTATTTTACAATCTTTAGCTAAATGTCCTAATTTTCCACAGTTATAACAGGTACATTTTGCTAATTTTTTCTTTTTCTTATATGGTTTTTTAGTATTGTAATTTTTTACGTAATATCTTCTTCTTGGCTTCTTATATTTATATTTAGATTTGTATGGTTTATATTTTTCATATCTTCTTTTATTTCTTTTATAATATTTATCTGTGCATCCGAATTGGGGTGCTGTTTTATTTTTGCAACATGCTAGATTTTTTATTAATATTTTATCCATGTTTATGCTTTCTTTGTATTTTTCACATAGATCTACGAACCAATTTTGTAGGAATTTTATTCTAGCTCCTAGAGTATCTACTAATCCTGCTTCGTTCCGATCTTTTTTTATTTTTGAACTAAAAGGTTCTGGTAGTTTAGTAAAATATAGCTTTCTTATTTCGGTTCCTTCTTCTGTATTATATGCCCCTTTATAATAATATTCTCTAAATGCACAAGTATATTCGTCTATATAACACATATTACATATTGCTAATTTTAGCATTAGATTTCTGTTTATGTTTTTATCTTTATTTTGCTCTTCTATTTCTGTCGTCATGCTACTAAATTAATTTCTTATTGCTAATTCATATTTATATAAGATTTCCGTATTTGTTGTTGTTGCTGTACCATCACGTTTTTTATTATTTCTTAATATACCTAAACTTTCATTGGTTAAGTTTTGTAACCATAATTTAACTGTTTCTATTAGTGTTCTTTCTATGTATTCTAGTGTTTCTGCCATCGATATTTTATTATCTACTAATTGTTTTGAAATATATCCTACCCATAGTTGGATTGTTTTATTTGTGTCGGCTACACATTCTAGATCTAAGAAATTATATTGTTCACTTATTTGTTTTGGTGTCCATTTTTTATTTAACCTTTTTTCCCATAAAGTTTTGTTTCTATCGTATGACTCATAAGTATAGTTGGTGTAATTTGTATTTAATTGTTTTGGATTTTTCACTCCTGATGTACTTGGTTTTTTGTTATCTATATCTCCTGCATTTACTTCCAATGTGGCATTATCTATTTTTTATATGAATTTTGTATATGTTTCACTTGTTTCTGAATAATTTTCTTGTGGTAGTTCATTATCACTTTCTTCATTTATTTCGTCTATTCTTATTTTTGGTGAATCCTCTTGTTCTTCTTCTAATTGTAATTTTGCTTTAAACTGTTCTATTTCATTTGCTAGCTTTAATTCTTTTTCTTCTTGTTCCTTACGTTTGTCTTTTTCTTTTTGTTTATTTGCATATAATTGTTTAAGCATTTCTAATTCTTTTTCGAGTTCTAATATTTTAGTATTTTTTGTTTCTTCTAGTTGTTGTATTTCTTCTTTAGCTTGTTTTCTTATTTTTTCAATTTCATGTTTTCTATCTATTTCTTCATTTTTTTTTTATATTCTTACCATAGCAGTTAGGCTATCTTCTAATTTAACCGTTTCTTTTTCTAGCATTAAATTTAAAGTATTTCCTATTTTCTTATATCTTCTTCCTAGATTTGAAAATATTATAGTTATTTTTAATCCTTCTAAATTTTCATAGGTTTTTTCTTCTAGTGCAAATTCTTCTTTATTCATTTATAACCTGTGTTGATATTTATATTCTAAGTGTTGTATTTGTAGTTCTAAGTCAAATATAATGTTTCTTTGTACTGTTAAGGATTTGTGGCAAGTTCCTGCAAATATATTATAGTTTAGTCTATCTTGTCTATGTTTTAACTCTTGTCTTAATTCTTTAATTTTTTTGAAAAGTTGTTGTCTGTATTCAGTAGTCATTTTTATTTTTAAGATATCGAATATATTTATATTCTGTTTTAGATGTTATATCTATTAATTGGGATAGTCTATCATTATCTGTTTTACTAGTAGTTAGATATTTATATTCTGGATATAGTCTTTTTAGTTTCTTTTTTATTGTTCTTAGGTTTTTATCATTCCTAGCTTTTTTACCTGTGTTAATATTCTGACTAGTTGTTTTGACTGATTCCTCTTTAGTTGATTCTTCACTATTGTATAGTATATCTCCAACATATGTATGCTGATTTTTAATATGTTAATCTAATGTTATGCCAATTTCTTCATAGCTTTTCATTTTTGTTATATTATCTGAGTTCATGTTTTGTTCATAGTTACCATAATTATTTGTTTCATAATTATTTGTTTCATATCTCTGATACCAATTTGGGGGGTGCGTGGGATTATTCATTTAGATTGAGTGTTTAGCGGAATTCATTTTAGATATTGTATATCTTGGGTTCTTCGATACTTAGTTTCATTAATCTGAGTAGTATAAATCCAGCTCATATCTATCATCGTTATAATCTGATATGTTAAATTCTAGCCAATTTTGTTGCATTAATTCTATTATTTCATAAGTAACTAATATGTCATAGATTTTTCTTCTAACATCACTGTTAAGATGTCTTAGTGTATGTAGTAAAAGTATTTTCTAATCTTCATTATTATCTAGTAAGTATGTATAAGTACTTAGTTGGTATGTATCTATTTTAGTGTTATGTGTATTCATTTCAGTATTATTTGTATTCATTTCATTGTTATGTATTTTCTAAACATATTCCCTCTAACCTCTTTGTTTATCATTATATTTATCATTTTATAATACATTATTCTAAACAATCTCTTCTGGCCACTACCATGCTTTTCGGCTTCAATCATTTACCCTAACAGCGCCTCAACTCTGTCTACTCCCCTTAAACGGCCTCCTTGCCTTATCGGTTTCGACCTTAGGATGGCATAGTCTGGGCTTAACTACTCTCAGCCTATTTTCATGGCAAGCATTCTCAAGATGTTCAATATAATTATACTATAACATGATAAACAGTAATGATATTCAAGATATTATAAGGAATATAACAGTTTAGCTATACATACCTATGAATAGATATACCTTAGTTGGTAGCTTATCGGAATCGGTATGTTCCATAACTTATAGCTTATATATCTGCAAAAGAGATAATTTTTATTAAATTGGGTGCTCAACACATGAGCTGATTGCTGAGGATGATTCCTTCTTCTCTTCTTACGTTCCTTTATATAGGAATTACATATGGCCTTTACTATTTACATCTGGCCTTTCAAAAACTTAAAAACTAAAATGACCTTTACTATGCGGCCTATACTATTTATGAATAGTATTTGACTCTACTATTCACTACTATTTACTTGTCACATCTTTGTGACTTTTGGCAAAAGAAAACAAAACTCTTTACATCTATCTACTTTACGACTTATTCAAAAAACTTTAAGCAGTACAATAATTTACATATGTCGGGGAATCTTGATGTCCCTATCTGCTTTATGTCATATCTGCTTTAGCTTCTCCATTTTTCTGTGTTGTTTATTCCTGCTGGATTTCTGGCATATCTACCTTGTCTTCTCCATTGCATTTTGTGCATTGGTGATCGGGGTATTTATGTCCAATCAGCTTGCAATATCTGGTTAATAAGTCTTCTGAAATAAATTTTTTCTTAAGTGCTCTTGTTGTAGGTTGTTCCTCTGGTCGAAGTAAGGATAATATCCATTTTTTAACTTCTTCCATAGCTGCTTCTCGTAATTCTCGTGAATTTGCATAAATCATTAGCTGGTCTCGTGAATAATAACTCCATATGGCTTTGCCATTTAAATAATTGTTTGCTAGCTCTTGAATAATAGTTGATATGCCAATGGTTCTTTTGTTGGCATAAAAACCTGGTATCTCTATCTCTGGTATCTCGGGTTGCTGTTCAATATCTTCGGGAATTATCATATCTCTGGTTAATCCTATCTTTACCACTTATATGATGGGTTTTACCTCACTGTACAGTATCTCTGCTGGTGCTGTATAAAATTTGATATAAAATAAATTTCCTTTTGTAATTCTTTTATATGTCAAAAAGGCTTTATATACTTCGGGTATTCCGCTTATCTCTTCGCCGTTGTATGTATATACAGTGTTCAATAGTCCGTAATGATAGCAAGTTTTTACTAGATTGGAATTGGTTTTTGGTTGTGCGATTAGTTTATTATAACCTTGTAATTTTTGGGTAATGTAATCCTGGGTTTTTTCTGTTGTTGTGGTAGATCTTGGTTGAAGATTCAAATATATCTGGATTTTGTGGATATTTTTTATATAGGTTTGGGAGATGAGGTTGTATATCTTTTTATCCTGATTTAAACTGTCTGCGTATGTAGAGGTTTGAGGTTGTGTGGCATTTTGTGGCTTTTGTATTTTTGGTGTAAATGGCTTTGCAAATATACTGTTTAAATTGGTATTTGCATATGGTTTCTTGGTAGCTGGTCCACTTGTACCCGCAACATTAGCAAAGTTGTCATGGGTTTTTTGGAGTTTCCCAACGTCTCTTTCTACCTCTGGAATTTTAGAGTCTTCCGAATGACTTATCTCAGCATATTTATAGTCATGCGGCTGACTTGTACTAGCTTTAGATTTCAGTTTAGCTTCATCAATCTTTAGCTTTTGTACTTCAAAGTCTATACTGTCCACTTTTATACAAAGTGTAGTTAAAGCTTTGAGGATATCTTCCATTGTACTATCTGGTTCAGTTTGAGTAGCTTTGTCTTGACAAGTAATCTGCAATGAGATTTTTATTAGACTTAACTAACTCAATTGTAAATGTAAAATTCTGTATATTTAATACTAATCTCCGTATTTCTTTTGTTGTTACTGAATCGTGTATCTTCCGTGTTATCCACCATTTTACCTGTGTATTATCTGTTCTTACAATAAATTTGTTATATACAATATATGGCTCAAATGCTAATAAACATTTATATAATGTAAATAGTTCTTTTCTATTTATTTCCCATTTCAATTGTGGTTCGGTATATGATCCTGAATAATATCTACAGTGATACGTTCCATTCATAAAATCCTTGGGGTACCGTGAATGCTGTTACCTTTTTAGAATTATCTTCCAGCTTTAAATGGTAAAATCCTGATTTACAATCAAATTTACTAAAATAGTTATATCCTTGTATTTGTCTTATTTTTAATATCTTGTTTGGTATTGGGTAATTATATGTTTTTGTTTTTGCATTTAAATTTCTATAATGAATAACCATCCTACTTTTTTCTCTTTTTTGCTCACTATGTTTATTTACTATAAATGCTAGGCTAGTATGTTTACTATTGCTTTGTTGTATATAATTATTGTCTAGTAATTCTTTTATGTGTAGTTTAAATTCTGTTAAATCATCAAAATTGTATTTTAAGGGTTTTTGTGTTATTATACTATTTTCATCTATAAGTTCAATTTTTACTTTTGTTTTGTGTTTTTCCCATCCTTGTAAGTGATTATCATTATACAATAATTCTAGTTTGTCTTGAAGTATTTTTATTTTATCTATTGAAAATATTATTATTTCTATTTTATTCTCACTTGTTGTCATATTTTCTAACTTCTGAGTAATTTGTTCACTTCCTTTAATCCATGGTGTTGTTTTTCTTAGTTTATTGTTTACTCTTTTAGCTCCTACTTTTTGTTTACATGGGGTAGTAAACCACCAATATGTTCTTGTTAGTATACGTGGATATAAGTTGTCTAAGAATGGCATTCCTAGTAATATATCTTTATTTGTAAATTCATAACTATACATTTCTTTTATAGTTAATATTTTATCCCATATTTATATTTTGATATTTTTTGCTTTGTATGTTATCGTACTCCTTCATTATTAAATCTTGTTACTACCATAGGTGTTGTTAATTTTTCCCATTTTTCTTCGGGTAGACAGTTATGTTTACTTAAATTAGCTTCTGCTCCTGTGTCTATCATAGGTGTATAATATCTATTGTAATATCCTTCTATTATTATTTTGGAAAGTATATATATTTTTGTCATTTTATATATCTTGGTGTTATTTTATCATATCAATGTTCGTTTTATTACTTTTTTCTTATTTTCATAAGTTATTGTTAGTTGTTTATCTTCTAAATTGTATGGTTTTACTTTATCTAACCATTTTATTTCTAATGTAATATTTTTATCTCCGTGGTATATTTTGAATTTTATGGATATTGGTATTCCTCCAATAATTAATTCCTTTTCTGTTATTTCTTCAGTATTTGTCAATGCCTTTGGTAATTCTGGACATATTTGTTCATTTGTTATTATTTCTTTTTCTGGTACTAATTCTCTCGTAATGTAATTTTCTTCTTGTCCTGTATTTATTAATATTAAGTATTTTCGTTGGTTCATTATTCCTGTGATATAGTAATGATATGGTTTTATTTCTTCTATCTTATGGTCTATTAAATTTTGTGGAGTTACATAATCTATTCTTCTAGATGTACTCATTCTAGATGAGAATGTAGGTGTATCATTTGTTAATCGTTTTGAGGTACTAAGTCTTTCTTTTACTATTTCTAAGTCTTGTTCTATATCTAGTTCCTGGTAACTATAATCATTATTATCTATAATAGTGACTATTTTTTCAAAAGGATTTTCAATCTTTACTTTATCTATTTTATTTTTTGCTATTATTTTATGTTTTGTAGTGTATATATATAAATTTTTACATCTTGCTGTAAATATTTTACTTCCTGGTGCTAATTCTATTCATGACATTTTCCAGTATAATACTAATGATTTGTCTATATTTTTATCAGTTACTGCTACTGAGTAATTTGCGCTTATTATAAATTTAAATTTTAAGTATATTAAATTTCCTTTAACTGCACTTATAACGCTTTTTTCTATAGGGTGTATGATTCTATCATCTGCTAAATATATTTCTATTGGAGTATCTATTCCTTCTCTAAAACATGCTTTTATTAATATTTCTGTTCCTCCTAAATGTACATATTTAATTGGGGGTTTTGCTCTTATATCTTGTATTTCTTTATTTACTAATTTTTTATTTATTATTGGGATTTTAGCTTTTCCTTTGGTGTATCTACAGTCTATTATATGTTCCTTTTGATTAATTACGTAGTATTCTTCTTTTTGTCTTTTAAACCAATGTTTTATTATAGGTACGTCTAAAACTTTATATATACTTAAATCTAATTCTTTTCCTTTTATTTGTTCAAATGTATTGTTATCAAATATTATTTTTTGGTCTGAAGATTCTTCATCTTGGTAGTCTTCATGTTTAAGTATCTGTATGTCTTTTTCAGTCATATTCTTCTTCTGATTCATTTATTATATTATCAGTATCTGAGAATTCATACATACTATCTTCACTTTCTAATTCGTAATCTATATATTCTATTTGCGTATATTCGTCATTTTCTATTAGTATTTCTGTTATTTGTTTCTTCTTTGGATCTTTGGGTATTTTACAATCTTTAGCTAAATGTCCTAATTTTCCACAGTTATGAGAGCAATGAAACAAATAATTATGAGAGCTATGAAACAAATAATTATGAGAGCTACGAAACAAATAATTATGAGACAAATAATTATGATAACTATGAACAAAACATGAACTCAGATAATATAACAAAAATGAAAAGCTATGAAGAAATTGGCATAACATAAGAAAAACATATTAAAAATAAGCATACATATATTGGAGATATACTATACAATAGTGAAGAATCAACTAACGAGGAATCAGTCAAAACAACTAGTCAGAATATTGACACAGGTAAAAAAGCTAGGAATGATAAAAACCTAAGAAAAATAAAAAAGAAACTAAAAAGACTATATCCAGAATATAAATATCTAACTACTAGTAAAACAGATAATGATAGACTATCCCAATTAATAGATATAATATCTAAAACAGAATATAAATATATTCGATATCTTAAAAATAAAAATGAATACTGAATACAGACAACAACTTTTTGAAAAAATTAAAGAATTAAGACAAGAGCTAAAACATAGACAAGATAGACTAAACTATAATATATTTGTAGGAACTTGCCACAAATCCTTAACAGTACAAAGAAACATTATATTTGACTTAGAACTACAAATACAACACTTAGAATATAAATATCAACACGGGTTATAAATGAATAAAGAAGAATTTGCACTAGAAGAAAAAACCTATGAAAATTCAGAAGGATTAAAAATAACTATAATATTTTCAAATCTAGGAAGAAGATATAAGAAAATAGGAAATACTTTAAATTTAATACTAGAAAAAGAAACGGTTAAATTAGAAGATAGCCTAACTGCTATGGTAAGAATATAAAAAAAAAAATGAAGAAATAGATAGAAAACATGAAATTGAAAAAATAAGAAAACAAGCTAAAGAAGAAATACAACAACTAGAAGAACAAAAAATACTAAAATATTAGAACTCGAAAAAGAATTAGAAATGCTTAAACAATTATATGCAAATAAACAAAAAGAAAAAGACAAACGTAAGGAACAAGAAGAAAAAGAATTAAAGCTAGCAAATGAAATAGAACAGTTTAAAGCAAAATTATAATTAGAAGAAGAACAAGAGGATTCACCAAGAATAAGAATAGACGAAATAAATGAAGAAAGTGATAATGAACTACCACAAGAAAATTATTCAGAAACAAGTGAAACATATACAGAACTCATAGAAAAAATAGATAATGCCACACTGGAAGTAAATGCAGGAGATATAGATAACAAAAAATCAAGTACATCAAGAGTGAAAAATCCAAAACAATTAAATACAAATTACACCAACTATACTTATGAGTCATACGATAGAAACAAAACTTTATGGAAAAAAAGGTTAAATAAAAAATGGACACCAAAGCAAATAAGTGAACAATATAATATCTTAGATCTAGATTGTGTAGCCGACACAAATAAAACAATCCAACTATGAGTAGGATATATTTCAAAACAATTAGTAGATAATAAAATATCGATGGCAGAAACATCAGAATACATAGAAAGAACACTAATAGGACCAGTTAAATTATGGTTACAAAACTTAACCAATGAAAGTTTAGGTATATTAAGAAATAATAAAAAACGTGATGGTACAGCACAACAACAAATACGGAAATCTTATATAAATATGAATTAGCAATAAGAAATTAATTTAGTAGCATGACGACAGAAATAGAAGAGTAAAATAAAGATAAAAACATAAACAGAAATCTAATGCTAAAATTAGCAATATGTAATATGTGCTATATAGACGAATATACTTGTGCATTTAGAGAATATTATTATAAAGGGGCATATAATACAGAAGAAGGAACCGAAATAAGAAAGCTATATTTTACTAAACTACCAGAACCTTTTAGTTCAAAAATAAAAAAAGATCGGAACAAAGCAGGATTAGTAGATACTCTAGGAGCTAGAATAAAATTCCTACAAAATTGGTTCGTAGACCTATGTGAAAAATACAAAGAAAGCATAAACATGGATAAAATATTAATAAAAAATCTAGCATGTTGCAAAAATAAAACAGCACCCCAATTCGGATGCACAGATAAATATTATAAAAGAAATAAAAGAAGATATGAAAAATATAAACCATAAAAATCTAAATATAAATATAAGAAGCCAAGAAGAAGATATTATGTAAAAAATTACAATACTAAAAAACCATATAAGAAAAAGAAAAAATTAGCAGAATGCAAACTAACTAGAAGAGCAAGGAAGACGATATCATAAATAATAGATATGTAAAACAACAACACCTAGATTCTATCATTTGAATTCCAAAGTTGTGACTCAAAAGCACACAAAAGAATTTTAAAACATAAGTCAACTGGCAGTCCTTCATCTCAAAAGAAAAGACACAGATTCCATCTTTAGGATTCAAAAGAAGGCAAAAAGGAAATCACATTGAAATCAGGTATGAAAACAAAGGAAAGGGATTAGCTTTTACCCAGACCATTTTAAACTTATTATCACACAAACAGATCCTCAATTACTAAAGAACACAAATGGTTTCATAGGCTATCCAAAGGAAACGAGACAACAAAATCCGTTTTTGGACAAACAAGTTGTGACAGATTGGAGGCAGCCTTAAACTAGACAAATAATTTGAACACGAAGGGGAAAATCATGACCAGTTTACTCAACCCTCAGAGAAGAAAGACCAAACATAGAAGACTATGCTAATTGCACTAATCTAAAGCAATCAAATAATGTTCTTTAGGATCAGATTTGCTACAAGTGATGATATAACTTTATGACTCGCGCACGAGCAACCAACTAAAATAGGTTCGAAACGGGTTGAAGTTTGAAGAAAACAAGTACTGGTGCAATTTAAACTATTGAGTTCCAGGCCACCCACAAGAAAAACTTCATGGACTAGGCAAAATAATATACAAAGAATGACTCATACCTACAAATTCCAACTAGTACTTTTATGTATGTAATTCATTTAAAAAAAATAAAAATGACATATATGAGTAAATCCAGTATTTAAAGGAGTATCTCAATTACCTTAAACAAATTAGACAGTGACCAGAAAGAATAAGAAAAGGAAAGTCATTTGTTTCCAGAAGAGTAATTCTTTACGAAAATAGTCGAACAATGTACCTTGACGTTGTTCAAAGTTTTAGAGTATTTAAGAGAATGCAACTATTTGAAATCGATCAATGAATACTATACAGTCATATACATTTCTTGGATTATGGAGACTGAAGTTAAGCTTCATAATGATTAATGCCAATTTAATATCTGGAATCAGCCAACACACGTAAAGAACATATCTTTTTCATGTTTAAAGTAATCACTGATCAAAACACAACAAAGAGAAGAAAACTATACTTGAAAAGGAAGTGATTATAATGATGATGCCTGTTGTATTATTGAAGTTTTGATGATCTACAAACTATAGTACAAGGGACCTGATCGGATGACAAACCAACACTTATGGGACCTGGTCCTTGCGGAATTCAACTTCAGATAAAGTCAACTGAGTACAGCTGAAAAACTGTACTTTCTGCAGAAGGTTGGTGGTACGGCAGCAGAGGCATCAACCTTGACCAATGGCATGCGTCCTAGCAGTGGCGGAGCCAGAAATTTCACGTAGGGGGTTCAAGATCGAAAGAAGTAAACACACGAACTAATTGAAGGGGGTTCAACGTTTATTATATATACGTAAAATATAATTTTAACCATGTATAATTAATATAATTTTCCGCCGAAGGGGGTTCGGATGAACCCCCTGGGTACAAGGTGGCTCCGCCACTGCGTCCTAGGTTTTTCTCACTCTTATAAAAGGAACTTTTCACAAAGAGCAAATTCTAGTTTTTGCAAATCAAGATTCTACTCAAAAGCAAAAGCCATTTTCTCAAAGAAACATACTTCATTCTCAGCAAGGGACCTGATCCAGCGTGTCCTGTCTTTGTTGTCTTTTGAGTCTTTATGTTTGTGTTATCATATTGTGAAATCTATGCCTGAGCTATAAAGTTCAGTAGATTATTTTCTTGTCCAAGGTTAGAGTTAGTTGATTGAATCACAAAGTTCTTGGTCAAGTCTTTTCTCATCATTCATTTGATGTTCTCCTTGGGTAGAGTTGCCTAGGGTTGTCGACTAGAGTTAGTTGACAAGTGGATGAAATAGAGTTATTGCATTAGTCTTGTAGTAGAGTTACTATAAGAAGGTAGGATTAAGAGTTTAATCCTTGGTGATTACTATAGCCTGTAATCACATTCTTGCTTGATTTTAGTGAAGTGTAAGGAAATTTTGTGAGACAGGTCGTGGTTTTTCTCCCTTGAGCAAGGAGTTTCCACGTAAATATCGTGTGTTATTTCCTGATCTTATCATATTTATATTGTTTGTTCAAGTTTCTGTAATTCTCTGTTTAGGGACCTGGTCCCATAATTTGTAGTGGACTCATAGAAGTTAACAATGCCTAAATTCTATTTATGAGAATGTGAGAATCAGTACAAGACAAACACAAAATAAAAATAATCGATATGGAAACTAAACAGCTACTCCCACACTAATAATCACGGTATTAATCAAACTAGGCAGAATATTCATCAATAACACTAACGAATCACAAGATATTTTGAAAAAAATAGAATTCAAAATCTGGAAACCAACAAAGAAATCTAGACCAGCAATAACCTAAAAGAGAAAAGCTTATTACCTTTTTCCGGGCAGCGAATCGGGACTATGAGCTAAAGAACGACTTTGTTAAATCCCAACGAACTGTTTATTGTCGGAATTCAACTGTCTTTTTGTGGAATTGAATGATTTCAATGGATTTGAGTAGGTTTCACGATGAATTTCTTGGTTACGTGAGATTAGAGGAATGCTCCTCCAAAATCCCCAATTTTCCCCCAAAGAAATTCGACCTTCTTCAATGAGGGGAAGGGGGTATTTATAGATGAAAAAGAGGGGGGGAACGGATAGAAATTGGTAGGGATGTTCATGGTTTGGTTAAAAACCAAACCGCAAACCAAACCAAACCGACTAAAGAAATTGACATGTGGTTTGGTTTAGTTTTGAATTTTAAAAACCGACAATATTTGGTTTGGTTATGGTTCTAATAAGAAAAAATCGAAAAATTAACCAAACTGAACCGATAAATTATATATATAAATTTTATAATTATTTAAATATATAATATTAGTTTTTCATAATTAATTATAAATATTTTATACCTTTTAATCATTAATTTGTTTTTAGTCTACTTATTGTACATGCACTACAACACATTTAAATAATTTTCATGATTTGATTTGAATATATAATGTTAGTTTTTCATAAATGATAATTATCTAATTGTATATATGTGGTGTGGTGTATGGTCAGTTTTTAATTTCTTTGCTAAGACATTCATATACTCTTCAATGGCTTGCCCCTTTGATTTTGTAAGGGTTGATCATTCTATTTAAAGATCTATATTGTTTCTATGGCTGTTAGACAGTGAAAGAACTTCTACAGTGATGCAACTTACACATGCTAAAACTTCAAAATAGTGTTGAAAAATAATAGAAGATTCATATTCATTCATCTTGTGATAGTAGAGAGAAACATATTGATTCCTAACGTTCATTTGAAATAGTTGTCTCATGTCCCAGTGTTTTACTATTATTAATTTATCATTAGCTAATATAAATCGAGAAACCAAACCAAACCGAACTAAAACAGACAAGAACCAAATCGATGGTTTCTATTTATTTGGTTTGGTTTGGTTTGGTTTAAGAATTTTAAAAACCGACTTAATTGATTTGGTTATGGTTTTAATAAAAATCGATCCAAACCGAATAATGAACACCCCTAGAAATTGGGATAAGATTTTTGGGGTAAATTTCAAAATTCAAATGGGAATAATCATCAACCATCTATGTATGTACCATTTCAACTTCAATCGGACGACCTAGAGCAGAATCCGCCGTGATTCACGGGATTAACCCGTTGTGAAAATTACGTGGAAGTTTCGAGAGAACTTCGCTTTGACAGAATCCTAGAAATTGACGGAGCTTTTAGACGATTTCGCGTCATTTGGATGGGATTTGGAGTTTGGTGATTAAGGGTTTCGTTTGAAGCTATTGTTGTCCTTGAAGAGATGTAAAGGAGAGAGAGGATCGGGGAGATAGAAAGAGAAAAGAGGGAGAGGGGAATACATTACCAGCATCTAAGGTCGTGTACACAAATAACCAGGCTTAACAGTATGCTAAAGCTATGGCGGGTATTTTAGGATAAGGCTCAATTTACAATTCTTACTAAATCACCTAAACAGGCCAAATACTAATACAACTAGCCCTACCCTATCTTATAACCCCCACCTAGTATGCAATCAATACGATACATAATCTCATAGAAAAGAGTAGACCTAAGCCTACCTCAATGTCGAATCGCAGTCTCGAACCATTCACGAACTGCTCATCTTTACTCCACGATATTTGAATGACGTCGCTCTATCAGAATCATAATCTACTTATTAATACAAGTAAAATGAGACCCATATTGCAATATAAAAGTTTGGGCCAAGAATCGAGTCAAAAATAGGCCCATAGGGCCTGCAAATGGTATTCCAAAATTGAATAAGTCACGAGGTCCCTCGAAGGAAAAGGAACGTGTGCTTGAAATTTGAGCACAAACAGAGTCTCAATTGGGGCTCAAATCAGCCCCAAGTTCTAAGGAAAAACAAGAATGAAATCAAAAATTTTACGGAGAATTAGGGCGGAACTTACAAAGAAACTAACGGAAAATGATCACTTCAACATCCTCTACTCATCCCCAACTCCAATTTGTGATTTGCCACAAGTTCTTGAGCTCCTAGGACCTTTAATGGCGGTATAAGGGTTTGAAAATAGTGGAAAATTGCGAAAGTGAAATATATATATAGACCCAGCAATGATTGCTAAAGCGGCCACTGAGCCGCTAAAACGACAAATGATTGCTAAAGCGGCACCCCGATCGCTTAAGCGACGTCTGCGAAAGCAAACAAGTGCCACTAAAGCAACCCTTAGTCGGTAGCTCAGTACCGCTAAAGTGGCACCAAGCCTCTAAAGTGACCACTGCTAAAGCAGCTCCCAAGCCACTTAAGCAGCTGCACCAGCTGCTGAAAAACCAGCAAAACACCAAGTCCCAACGGACTCTGATCGGGCGTTCAAAATTTGTTCTAAACCCCGTGCGTGCAAACGAGCTATGCTACCATACTAAATTCGACATTCCGAACTCAACAGAACCATCAAAATTTCCATTTGAGGTTGTTTCGATAAAAAGTGGGCCCTATACCAGAAAAACACCAAGTCCCAACGGACTCTGATCGGGCATTCAAAATTTGTTCGAAACCCCGTGCGTGCAAACGAGCTATGCTACCATACTAAATTTGACATTCCAACCTCAACAGAAACATCAAAATTTTCATCCGAGGTTGTTTCGATAAAAAGTGGGCCTCACACCCACTATTCCATTTTTTATCAAATCCACCCAATAGCCCAAAACGAGTCTGGAAGCCTTGGGACCCGACCAAGGGTTCCCTTAGCTTGAAATCCACATTTCGAATCTAACCGTGTTGTCAAAATTCTCATCCGATGCCGTTTACTAGAAGTTTTGGTCTGAGACCAATTTGTTAACTTCAAAAGCTCCAAAATAGGAAAATGGGCTTAAACTCCAAATGAACTGCCCGAAAATCGAACCGATGGTCTTGGCAAGTCATAAATGACCTGTAGCCTCTATAGAAAGGATCAAAATGCTGAAAACAAGTGAAAACGGAGAAAATGACTTGGAGGGTCATTACAGGATATTGCGTGGGTTCATGGTAAAATAAATATAATATTTTGATTATGTCAAAATTAATAGAAAATTATTTTGAATAAAGTCTCTATCATATAAGTTTTTCAACATAACTACCCTCACTATCTCCATTTAAAATACTAATAAATTATAAAACTATTATAAAATAATATAAATATATCGTAACTGAAGAAATTTTATAAATATCAAAAAACATTTAGAAAAGTAATAAAATATATCTTTTACCAAATTCTAATTTTAAATCAAATATTTCAGATTAAGTTTGGTATTAATAAAATTCTCAAACAAACTGTCGAGTAATCGAACCACCTGTCCCGCCAGGTCATAAATGACAGGTAGCAACTATTGGGATGCTCGAAATGCCAAAAGTGCACGGAAATTGAGAAATGACCTGGAGGGTCATTACGCATTTTGAGAACTAGCTACTTGGCATTTTACAAATAAAAATAATTTTGTAGATTATTTAATTATGTCATATCGATCTATATATATAATAAAGAAGGGTAGTACAGCCTATAATTAAGCAAAGTGGCATCTTGAGAACTAGCGATGCCACTTGACATTTTACAACAAAAAATAATTCTGTAGATTATTTAATTATTTCCCATCTTGTATATAAATAATAAAGGAGGGTAGTATAGCTTATAATTAAGCTAAATGGCATCTTGAGAACTAGTCACTTGGTATTTTACAATAAAAAATAGTTTTATAGATTATTTAATTATTTCATATGGTGGTAAAAAATAACTAAGATTGACTCCTATTGGATGAAAAAACTACTGTTATTATATATATATACAGATATATTCTTAAAATTTTCTATAATGTGAATATTAACTTTTATTGTATTAGTTGTATTACTATTCTTGAAATTTTTAATTATGTTAAATGAATAAATTTGTTGTATCATTATATATATATATATATATATATATAATAATAATAATAATAATAATAATAATAATAATAATAATAATAATAATAATAATAATAATAATAAAGGAAGATAGTATAGCCTATAATTAAGCCAAGTGGCATCTTGAGAACTAGCCACTTGGCATTTTACAACAAAAAATAATTTTATAGATTATTTAATTATTTCATATTAAATGGGTAGGTTCTAAGGTGAGGATGTGGACGGGTGTAAGTTATGGTACTCTGGTAGCGTGAGGCATAGAAATGGGGTAGGTATCTTAGTAGATGATGAGCTTAGGGGGCAGGTAGTGGAGGTTAAGCGGGTCAACGATAGGTTGATGTCGATTAAGTTGGTCATTGGAGGGTCTACGTTGAACATTATTAGTGCCTACGCGCCGCAAGCGGGCTTGGAAGAGGAGGAGAAAAAGGGCTTTTGGGAGGTTTTGGATGAGGTGGTGAGAGGTGTTCCGAGCACTGAGAAGCTTTTAGTAGGAGGGGATTTCAATGGGCATATTGGGTCTTTATCGAGAGGCTATGATGATGTGCATGGAGGTTTTGGTTTTGGGGAAAGGAATGAAGGAGGAACCACACTTTTGGATTTTTCTAAGTCCTTTGGGTTGTGGGTAGCGAATTCGAGCTTTTCGAAGAAGGAAGAGCACCTTATTACCTTTCGTAGTTTAGTGGCCAAGACTCAGATAGACTTTTTGCTCCTTAGGAAGGGTGATAGAGTGGTATGTAAAGACTGTAAAGTCATACCTAGCGAGAATCTTTCGACCCAGCATAAGCTTCTGGTGATGGACTTGGAAATCAAAAAAGGCAAAAAGAAGAGGGGTGTGGAGGATCGACCCAGGATTAAGTGGGGTAGCTTGACTTTGATCAGTGCTTTAAAAATAGGGGAAAAGCTGATGAATATGGGGGCTTGGAAGAGTGGAGGGGATGTGGATAGTATGTAGGAGATGACTGCCAGTTGTATCAGGGAGACCGCTAGAGAGGTGTTGGATGTCTCGAGAAGCCGATCTGGAAAGCGTCGAGGGGGGATGGTGGTGGAACACAGAAGTGAAAAGGAAGGTGGAGACTAATAAGGTGTCCTATGCCAAGTTGGTTGAGAGCAAGGATAACAAGGAGAAGAGGATGAGTAGGGAGGAGTATAAGTTAGCCAGGAAAGAGGCTAAGTTAGCGGTTACGGCGGCTAAGACAACAACTTTCGAGAGCTTGTATGCCGCTTTAAAGGAGAAAGATAGGGATAAGAAGTTGTATAGGTTGGCCAAGGCTAGGGAGAAGAGGTCCCGTGACCTTGACCAAGTGAAATACATCAAGGGGGAGGATGGCGAAGTGTTGGTGGAGAATGCCCTCATTAGGAGGAGGTGACAATCCTATTTTCATAGACTTTTGAACGATAAGGGGGACAAAAGTTTCGTGTGGGGGGACTTGGAGCACTCAGAGAGGTGTCGCTATTATGGTTACTGTAGGCGTATCAAGGTTGAAGAGGTCAAGGGTGTTATTCGTAGGATGCATAGGGGTAGGGTGACTGGGCCCGACGAGATTCTGGTGGATTTTTGGAAGTACACCAGCAGGGCAGGTATGGAATGGTTGACAAGGTTGTTTAACATCATTTTTTGGGCGGCGAAGATGCCCGAAGCTTGGAGATGGAGTACGATGATTCCATTATATAAGAACAAGGGGGATATTCAGAGTTGCAACAACTATAAGGGTATCAAGTTGTTGAGTCATACTGTGAAGGTTTGGGAAAGGATGGTAGAGTTGAGGCTGAGGAGGACCGTGACTATTTTTGAGAATTAGTTCGGTTTCATGTCAGGTCGCTCGACTACTGAGGCCATTCACCTAATAAGGAGATTAGTAGAGTAATTTAGGGAGAGGAAGAAGGACTTGCACATGGTGTTCATCGATCTTGAGATGACGTACGACAAAGTCCCCAGGGAGATTCTGTGGAGGTGCTTGGAGGCTAAAGGTGTGCCCGTGGCGTACACTAGGTCTATTGAGGACATGTACGATGGTGCAAAGACACGTGTGAGGACGGTAGGAGGGGATTCAGAGCACTTTTCTGTTTTGATAGGGTTGCACCAGGGATCGACTCTTAGTTCGTTTTTATTTGCCTTGGTGATGGATGTTTTGACGCAGCGTATTCAAGGGGAGGTGCCTTGGTGTATGTTATTTGCTGATGATGTGGTACTGATTGACGAGACTCGGGGAGAAGTTAATGATAAGTTGGAGGTTTGGAGACAAAACCTTGGGCCTAAGGGATTTAGGTTGAGCAGGACTAAGATGGAGTACTTGGAATGTAAGTTTAGTGATTTGACGCATGAGGTTGATGTGGTAGTGACACTGGATTCTCAGGCCATTCAGAAGAGGGATAGTTTCAAGTATCTGGGGTCTATGATTCAGGGGAATGGCGAGATTGATGAGGATGTAACGCACCTTATTGGTGCAGGGTGGTTGAAATGGAGGCTCGCTTCGGGAGTTTTGTGTGATAAAAAGGTGCCTCCAAAGCTTAAAGGTAAGTTCTACAGAGTGCCCGTCCGTCCGGCTATGTTATATGGAGCGGAGTGTTGGCCAGTTAAAAACTCCCACATCCAAAAGTTGAAGGTAGAGGAGATGAGGATGCTGCGATGGATGTGTGGACTTACCAGGAGTGATAGGGTTAGAAATGAGATTATTCGAGAGAAGTTGGAAGTGGCTTCGGTGGAAGACAAGATGCGGGAAGTGAGGTTGCGATGGTTCGGACATGTGATGAAGAGGTGCACGGATGCTGCAGTACAGATGTGTGAAAGTATGGCTGTGGATGGTTTTAGGTGGGGTAGAGGTAGGCTGAAGAAATATTGGAGGGAGGTGATTAGGCATGACATGGAGCAGTTACAACTTACAGAGGACATGACCTTTGATAGGAAGGTGTGGAGGATGCAGATTAGGGTAGAGGGTTAGTGGGTAGGAAGACGTCCGTATCAGTAGGAAGGAGTGTTTTTTTGTATCTGTGCCTGTTATTTTTTTGGCAGATTCTTGTTCGTGTTGTTTTGGTGACATTTGTGATTTCGAATAAATAGTCTATAGTATTACTCTGTGGGTGTCTTGCTTCTTTTATTATCTAGCAATATGTTATCTCTTTTTTGTTGTTTGTTTTTATAATTTTTTCTTGTTATTGTTATCTATTCTGAGCCGGGGGTCTATCGGAAACAACCTCTCTACTTCATCTGAGGTAGTGGTATGGACTGCGTACACTTTACCCTCCCCGGACCCCACTTGGTGGGAATACACTGGGTATGTTGTTGTTGATTTAATTATTTCATATCGTGGTAAAAAATAACTAAGATTGACTCCTATTTGATGAAAAAACTACTGTTATTATATATATATATATGGTCTTTCTTTGGTAGTTCTTGACCCACTTGAAAAAAGGTCCATTGTTGTGATTTCCTAACTAACTTTGGTTTTTCATTTTGGGGGGTTATTTCTACCGTCTTAAGTTGTTCTATTAAGTCGTCTACCTCTTTATTTCTTGGATTTCTATGTTAGTTTTTTCTTCTTTATCTTTAATAATTTTTTTCTATTTTTGCGTTAATTTCTAACAGTATTTCAATAATAGTATTATTTTGTTTAATTAAAATTTGATCCGACTTACTTTGAAGTACGTAGTCTGTAAATCCTTGTGGATCGGATTGAAATTTGGTTGTGATTTTTAATGCTTTAGAATATATTGGGTCTAGATCGTTCATTAAAGAGAAATTTCTTTAAGTATTTCTATTGTCTTTTTTAGCTGACCAATTTTGCTTTTTAATTCTTCTCCTTGTTCTGTTATTTTTTATACTAACTGAGTTGTTTTTATTTCTAGTTCTTTGGTTTTTTCTCTAATAGTTTTAATTAATTTTTCTATTTCTGTTTTGGTAGGTATCTTTTCTATATTAAATTTATTATTTAAAAATTGAATCTTTTTATCTATTTCTAATTCTTGTAACTTTAGAAAATCTAAGTTGTGTTCTACTTTTTCTATGATTTTTTTTTTTTTTTTTTTTTTGTAGTTTCTATTATCTCTAAAATTCTTATTATATTTTTATTGTTCTCTTGTACTTTTCACTAAAGTTTATTATTAAGTCTATTATTGTATTATGTTGTTTATCTTCGCAGTGTAATATATGATCTCCACTGTTAAAATTTTACTTTATAATTGTATTATTTTTTAATATTCTAAATTTCTTTTTTGGGTGAATTCTCAAGTCTAGATATTCTAAATTATTTAACTTATCTATTTTGTTTGACTTTTCTTTTTACTATATTTTTACTTATCCTAATGGTATCCACACCTTTGCTTCTTTTTGAAGTTTTATTCTTTGTCTATATCTTTCTATGTCACTTGCTAGTCCTTCTAATTCCCAAGTTATAGTCGATACTACTTCTCTTGTAACAAAATTCTGCAATGCTTTATTAACTAAAGATCTAGTAGAATATTCTGGGATTAAATCGTCATCTAATACTTTTAGTAGTATTTTTATTGCATTTTGTTGTCTTTTTAATTCACACAACCTTCGTATAGTTTTATTACTATTCTTAAAATTTTCTATAATCTGAATATTAACTTTTATTATGTTAGTTTTATTACTATTCTTGAAATTTTTAATTATGTTAAATGAATAAATTAGCTGTATCATTTTTATGCTAATTGAAATCTATTAATATTAGTTGAATTATTATTGAAATGTATTAATATTACAACTATTCATGTCATTGATTATCAACTAAATGAATATATTTTTTCAAACTAATCAATGAAAAGATTTTAAAATGACAAGTTTGGACTATAAAAAAGATAGGTGTATATTTTATTGAATGTGTTTGTATTTACATTTAATGATTGAATAAAAATTCAATAAATTTAAGCATTATAAATAATTAGAATCAAAATTAAGTAATACAACTTTTTTATAGTCAAATTAGTTGACTTATATGCACACAAATTAATCGAAATTTCAAATATAATATGCACTAACTTATTTTGGTAGGATTTAATTGAACCAAGATCCAACGTTCAAAGAAAGTTCAAATTAATATACATTTAACTTATTTTATGTTTTGAAAAAAGGTTTCTACACTTAAAATTAGTATAATATAAATATTATATATGTTAAAGTTTTCACTTGAAAACTCTAAAGCTAAAATCAGATATGTGATAAAATAATAATGCCACATTTTTTCTTATATTCAATTCTGCTTATGTATTTTAAAAATTATATGACGGGACTAATTGGGTAATAAATTTGGAAAACAAATAATCAATTGAGTAGCAATTAAAAGACATCTATATATCTATGTACTAGTTCTGGACACGTGCATTGCACGTGATATCCTGTGAATAATGCAAACTTTGTTTCAAATTAGATAAACAAACGCAATACATACTCAAAAAATAATGTGCAAGTTAACAAATAAAATTGTGCATACAAAACAGTAGCTCAATTCATTCTCAAGATGTAAGGACCTGATTTACGAAAACTTCTTTTTCACGTGTTTTGACCATTTAGCCCTTTTTCATAGCTGCTACATAATGATTTTGGGGTGTGGGGATGGTTGGCACGGTTCCCAATGCGATTGATAGTGTTTTGAGCGAGTTTGAGGTTTTTATAGGCTTTAAAAGTCATATAGTTGTCTTTGGTCAACATTTGATGTTTCGAGTCCCAGATGGCGATTTGGATAGTTCCATTAGATCCAGAATATCAAACTTAGGTTAGTAGCGGGGTTGGTTCGGGTTTGGAACTTTTATTTTGCATTTCTACTCTTCGTTTGTAAATTTGCCTAAAAAGGGTCCCGGGGGTTAATTTATTAAAAGCGATCCTTTTTTTGAAAATCCAACATCGCCATTGAGTCTGGAACATCAAAATTAGCCTAGTACCATATATGGTTTATTCCTGTGGGGTCCCAAATAAATCTCGAGGGTCCGTTCGGAGAATTTGAAGACATGTAAAATCAGCAAAGTTGTTGATATCTGGTGAATGCTAGATCCTTCTTCGCAAATACGGTCCCTTGGCTGCGATTGCAGAGAAGGAAATTTCCCTTCATCGCGATCGCGAGGTGGTGACAGCGATCGCGAAGGGCATTTGGGCTCGGGTTGGGTTATGTCTTCTTCACGAACACGACGAGGCTGTCGCGAACGCGATGGTCCAAGTGGTGGACCTTCGCTAATGTGAAACCTCGGTAACGAACATGAAGGCCTATTTAATGGGCTAGTCAACGTTGACCCTCGCGATCGCGAGGTACTTGTCGCGCCCCATATTTCTCGCGAAAAGCGGGATTTGATGTGACAATTCATTTTAGAATTAGTTTAATAGAGAAGAGTCACCACCTAACGAATTAAGGTGCGTTAGGGCACCATTCTAAACTAATTACTATCGGTTAGCTCTGTTTTTATTCTATGTCACCAGAAATTTGGGTAAGGGTTCAAATTACCTCAAAAGAAAGGTGTTAGGCACCTTTCGAGGTCCATAAATATGGGCCCCAGCCGAATTCATATGTTACATGGGGGGGTTTTACGTGATAAACAAAAGGTCTATTATCTTTATTAATCTAATATCAACTAAGTATTTAAACGTGAAAATGATAAATTGGACATGCAATTCAGGTATTAAGATGTGTAAATAAGTAAAACATGTAACACCCCGTACCTTCCTAACCCCACTTGACGGCATTGAATAATGTTTACTTAGATGTCGAGAGCTATAAGCATGTATTTGGTAATGTTAATGATGAGAAAATTGAAATTTGGCCTCGTACATGTGATTAGCCCTTCGTAGGAGGTGTTTTGTGATTTTCATGGAGCACTTGTGGGGTTCAAAATGAGGCTAAGAGGACCTCTAAACAAAGTATATTAAGGGTAGGAAGTAAGTTAAAGAATAGGACTTGAAGTATCTAACTAAACCCGCGAAGAAAAGTCGAAAAATGAAATTTTCAAAAAAAATAAGGTTGGGGTGCGCCAGAGGGCGTACCACGCCGCTCTGGGCCAAAATTTTTAGCTCATAGGCAGTAAGCTGGCGCGCCCAATGGCGTGCTAGGCTGGTTTTGACACTTTTTCAAAAGTTGGAAAATTCTTAAGTCTCAAGGGTGCCCGGGGACGTACCGAGCCGATATTTGCCACGTTTATTTTACAACCACGAGTATATACATGAAATGAATGAAATATTATATTGGTATGATAAAATTACTCGAGAACGAATTTGTCATCAAAATGATAGTTTTGCCCTTATGGTCAAAATAAGCCATACGTGGCTAGAATCACTTATTTTTGGGATTGAGGCTACGGATATGAATAGCGTGAGTGGGAATATTGTTGTAACACGTATGAGATTATTTAACCACGAGAAATTATTGATTTTATTGGATTAAGTGAATTGGGCTCAAAAAAGGCCCAAAATGTGAAAGAAGACATGGGCCAAAATGGGTCAAAAGACCCATTCTTGCCTTGACCTTCTAGAACACCACATTTAATGGCTAAGGATGGACTTAAAGGCTTATAAAAGGGACCAAAAAATCTGATTTTATTCATTGGACATTCTCACGCTTTCTAGACATTTCTTAACCATTTTTCTCTCAAAACCCTAAGAACTCAAAGCCAACTTTTGGAGCAAGATCATCATTTTTCAAGCTTGGGTAAGTGATTATTCTTATGGATTAATATATTATATGCATGGGAGAGTATGTAAATCATGTTGATTATGCTTGGAAGTGTTGAACATGATGTCTTGTGTTTTTGGTAAAAGATTTGTGATCTATGGGATTTAAGCTTGAAATATGACTTGTGACTTTGATGAAAGAGCATGGTATGGATAAAATATGAACATGTATGGTGTGATTTTGTTATTAAACTTGTTATTTTTCTATAAGTGTAAATTATGGAATTTTGGCCGATATGTGCTATGAAGTGTATTAAGGTGAATTGATGGGTTATTTGTGATATGGTGCGGATGAGAAAGTGTAAAGGAGAAGTGTTGTGGTGAAATGTTATTTATTATCATGTATTGGTCAATGTATGGAATATTGTAGGATTATTGGTATGATAATTTCATCAATGGTGTTGTCAAAGGGGAAATGACATTTTAAAGGCAAACATATGACTCATTGACGTTATATGCATTTGTAAGGTAGTTGGTGGTTAATGTAAATCCCGTTGTGTATTTGTGTTGTAGAGTGAAACATAAGGAAGGAACGGGACATTGTATGCACATCTAAGGTTGTATATTCTTATTGAGAATACAAGGTATGTAAGGTTACTCTGTCCGTATCTTTTTACGGCAAATAGTATTCACATTGACATTATGCTTGTCCTATTCCGAAATGTGCTAAGGTATCCATTATCCGGTTATCAATGGTCATTATCACATAGTTCTTATTCATTGATCAATTGTGAACCATATGTCTCATATTCATGGTTAATGTTCCAAAAGCTCAACAAGGTTATGTTCCAATGTTCCAATAGTGATTATACTCATGTATCTTGTTCATTGATTATTGTCCAATGGTTCCAATGGTGTTATGTTTCTCACAATATTTATTTACATGTCTGTCACTCATTGGTTAATAATCCAAAGCTTCATATACAATTATGATTATCATTTTATCAATCTCAAAGTAATGAATAAAGTAATGCAAATATGTGGTCAATGATCAAGTATGGGTGGTAGCTTTGGGGGCAAATGCCTAGCTCAAGCCGATCTCGAGATTTGTTGGATCAGGGGGCAGTCCTAGAGGCATACGCCTAGATCATACCGATCCTGACAGGGGGCAGCTCTAGGGGTAATAACCTAGCTCGAGCCGAACCTGAAATGTTGGTTCATGGGTGGCAGCTCTAGAGGTAATAACCTAGCTCGAGCCGATCCCGATATATATTAACTCATGGGTGGCAGCTCTAGGGGAATAAGCCTAGCTCGAGATGATCGCAACATAACGATATGTTATGTTAAAACCCACTGTTCAGTCGGGGCCCGGGTATCATAGGTCACAGGCAAAGATGAATAATCATAGAAGCAAAGATACAAAGAAAGTAATGAAAGCAATATACATGGTTTCCAAAGTTCAGTATGGTGACTTATCCATAGTGATCATTCAATTGTATTTGATTTCATTGACATATTTATATATCATACCAGTTTCATATTGTCTTACATACTCAGTACATTCTTCGTACTGACCCCTCTTGGGTGATTTACCTTACTTGCTGCAGGCGCAGGTACTAGTAGGCCTCCACAGTAGGTTGCCAGTTGTTGCGGATCGTTGGTTTTGGTGTTGTATATATTGTCTAAAGCGGTCCTGACTTTCAGTTGGTTTTGGTAAATGTCTATGTAGAGGCTTTTTTAGACATGTGTGGGTGTATGAATGTAAGGTGGTATCTGACGTTTTGACTTGATGGCCTCAACTGCCAAGTTTCACATATGTATATATATATATGTCCCATGTTCCATGTATTTCGTATTTTGCCTTTCATGTTCTTACGTAATGGTGGTGTTGGCTATGACATGCATATGAATGAATAGAAGCAAAGCTTGGTTCTCTCGGGCCATGTCGGCTACGGGTGCCAACCCGTCCCAATGGGATTTGGGGCGTGACAAAGATGGTATCAGAGCAGGTCGTTCTAAGGGTGTCTACAAAGCCGTGTCTGAGTAGAGTCTTACTTATTGATGTGTCGTCCACAACATTTATAAGTAAGAGGCTACGGGACATTTAGGATGTTGTTTCTTTTCTTCACTTCTAGATCGTGCAATAGAGCCAGTGGTGTAAGTTGGATTGTATCTGATCATGGTAATTGTTTTTCTTTGATATAGTCAAAATGTCAATTACGAGAAGAGGTAGAGGTAAAGGGAAGCAGGTAGATGTGCCTGCTGAAGAAGGAATGAGTAGATTGCCACCTGACCAATCCAGTCAAGGTGGAGCAAATGCTGAAATTTCATCGCGGTCTTCATCCACTTTTCCAGCTCCAGAAGAGCCGATTGGTAGAGAAGTACCCGCAGAACCACCAATGAATGCCACAGATCAGGATCTTAGAAACGCAGTGCATATGTTGACACAGTTAGTGGCAGCCCAAAGTCAAGGACGAGCTGGTCCAATGACACATGATGACGATGCGGCTAGAGTAGCGAGTCGCAGAACACAGGATTTCCTGAAACTGGACCCTCCTATATTCACTGGGTCAGATCCGAAAACAGATCCACAGGACTTCGTGGATCAAATTCAGAGGGCCTTGGAAGTTATGCACGTGACGGGGGTAGAAACAGTTGAACTTGCTGCGTATAGATTGAAGGGGAAGGCGATATTGTGGTACGAGGATTGGAAGAAATCCCGTGATATTGGTGCAAATCCACCTAATTGGGAAGAATTTAAAACAACTTTCCTTGATCATTACTTGCCCTATGAGATCCGTGAGGCACGTGCAGATCAGTTTCTAAATCTTCCTCAAGGAAATTTGAGCGTCAGGGAATACAGTTTGCAATTTAATTCCTTGGCTCGATATGCGCCAAATGTGGTGGCTACGATGACAGACAGAGTCCACCGATACGTGGATAGACTAGAGCCGTACTTTGTAAGGGATTGCACCATTGCTGCCTTGAACAAGGACATGGACATAGCTAGAATACAAGTCTTCGCCCAGAAAATGGAAGATCAAAGACAGAGACGAAGGGTAGATGAATTTGACAGGGGACAGTCTAAAAGGGCTAGACCTATGGGACCACCTATGATGTCCCAAGGAGGATCTAGGCCCCGTATGTTTCCTAGACCACCCAGACCATCGTTCTCCTATTCCACAGGGGGTGCCCATTCTCAGTTTCGAGGATCTAGAGGTGGTCCATCTGGGCAGAGTAGTGGAGTTCACGAATCACAGGCAACAGGTTTTCCTCGTCAACAGTGTCAGCACTGCGGGCGTATTCATGCAGGTACATATCGAGTGGGGACAAATACTTGTTTTTGGTGCGGCATGATGGGACACATGATGAAAGAGTGTCCCCAGAGGATCATGGGTGGTATAGCACGACCGGCAGGATTGGTTGTTGCGTCATCAGCATCGGTTCCTTCTTTGGGCCGAGGTGTGCAGGCTGTTGGTCGTGGTAGGGGTGCCAGAGGAGCATCCAGTACTAGCGGGGTCCAGAATCGCACTTATGCTTTAGTGGACCGACAGAATTCAGAGGCTTCTCCTGATGTCGTCACAGGTACATTATCCATATTCTCATATAATGTATATGCATTAATTGACCCCGGTTCTACATTTTCCTATGTTACTCCATTGGTTGCTGCAAAATTTGCAAAGGTACCAGAATTATTAATTAAATCAATTGAAGTGTCTACACCGGTCGGTGAATATATTGTTGCAAAGAGAGTATATCATAACTATGTGCGGTCATGATACACTGGCTGATCTTATTGAACTAGATATGGTGGATTTTGATGTGATAATGGGAATGGATTGGTTGGCCTCTTGTTATGCCACGGTAGATTGCCGGGCCAAGAAGGTGCAATTTTGTTTTCCACAGGAAAATGTTCTAGAATGGCAGGGTAAGGTAGGGGCACCATGAGGAAGATTTATTTCCTATTTGAAAGCAAGAAAAATGATTGCCAAGGGATACATATGTCCTTTGGTACGAGTGAAAGATAATGATGTGGAACCAGTAACTCCACAGTCAGTACCGGTAGTCAATGAATTTCTTGATGTATTTCCAGAGGATCTGCCAGGTTTACCCCCAGAACGGGAAGTGGAATTCGGCGTTGATGTGATTCCAGGCACTCAGCCTATTTCTTTTCCTCCATATAGAATGGCTCCAGCAGAATTGCGTGAACTGAAGGAGCAATTAAAAGATTTACTGGATAAAGGCTTCATTAGGCCTAGTATGTCGCCGTGGGGTGCACCGGTATTATTTGTGCGAAAGAAAGATGGCACCTTGAGAATGTGCATCGACTATCGGCAGTTGAATAAGGTAACGATCAAGAACAAATATCCTCTCCCTCGAATTGATGATTTGCTTGATCAGTTACAGGGTGCCAAGCGTTTTTCAAAGATCGACTTGAGGTCGGGTTACCACCAAGTCAGAGTTAGAGAAGAAGATGTGCCCAAGACAGCTTTTCGAACATGGTATGGCCATTATGAATTTTTAGTTGTGTCGTTTGGACTAACAAATGCACCAGCTGTGTTCATGGATTTGATGAATAGGGTGTTCAAGCCATTTCTGGACGTATTCATCACGGTATTTATAGATGACATCCTGGTTTATTCAAGATCATCAGAGGACCATGCTAATCACTTACGGCAGGTGTTACAGATTCTCCGTGAGCGTAAGTTGTATGCAAAGTTCTCCAAGTGTGAGTTTTGGTTAAAATCAGTTGCATTCTTGGGTCATATTGTGTCAGATGAAGGGATACAGGTTTATACACAGAAGATTGAAGCAGTGAAAAATTGGCCAAGACCTACGACACCCACAGAAATTCATAGTTTTCTTGGACTGGCAGGTTATTACAGAAGATTTGTGGAAGGTTTTTCCTCCTTTGCTGCACCGTTAACAAAGCTTACACATAAGGCAGTAAAATTTCAGTGGAATGATGCGTGCGAGAAAAGTTTCCAAAAGATGAAAGATAAATTAACCTCCACACCAGTTTTAGTACTTCTCGAAGGTACCAAAGGTTATGTAGTGTATTGTGATGCTTCCGGGGTTGGCCTTGGATGTGTATTGATGCAACACGGTAATGTCATAGCATATACCTCACGACAGTTGCGGCCACATGAGAAAAATTATCCCACTCATGATCTTGAATTGGCAGTAGTAGTTTTTTCTTTAAAGATATGGCGTCATTATTTGTATGGAGTTCATGTTGATATATATACGGACCACAAAAGTTTGCAATATCTCTTTAAGCAGAAGGAACTCAATTTGAGGCAACGAAGGTGGTTAGAGCTCTTAAAAGACTATGATATTGATATTCTTTATCATCCCGGCAAAGCAAATGTGGTAGCTGATGCATTGAGCCGCAAGACAGTAGCAAGAACTAGTGGCCAGTTGACTGTGAAGCAAGTGATAATCAAAGATTTACATCAATTCGCCAGCTTGGGAGTTCGCCTTATAGAATCTCCAAGTGAAAGGGTTATTGTGCAAAATGCAGCGGAATACTCCTTAATAACTGAAGTGAAAGAGAAGCAGTTTACGAATTCTATGTTATTGCAGCTAAAAGAAAATGTACAGCAGAATTTGACAAAGGCATTTGATCTTACACCAGAAGGAGTGCCAAGGTAGATTATGTGTACCAGATGTAGATGAGTTGAGGAAATGAATTATGACAGAGGCGCATCATTCGCGCTATTCTATTCATCCGGGTGCTACTAAAATGTACCATGATTTAAAGGCAGTGTATTGGTGGGGAAATATGAAAAATAACATTGCAGAGTTTGTCGCGCAATGCCTGAATTGTCAACAAGTGAAAGTAGGACATCAGAAACTGGGAGGTTATATGCAATGTATCAATCTTCCAGTCTGGAAATGGGATATGATTAATATGGACTTCATTACAGGTTTGCCTCGTACATTATGGAAATTTGATTCTATATGGGTTATAGTGGACAGGCTTACCAAGTCAGCGCATTTCCTACCAGTCAAGACCACCTATACAGCTGAGGATTATGCGAAGTTGTATGTGAAAGAGATAGTATGATTGCATGATATTCCACATTCCATTATATCAGACAGAGGAGAACAGTTCACAGCGCACTTTTGGAGATCTTTTCAGCAAGTTTGGGCACACAGGTGAATTTGAGTACGGCTTTCCATCCTCAGACTGATGGACAAGCAGAACGTACTATTCAGACACTTGAAGATATGCTACGAGCTTGTACGTTAGATTTTCAAGGCAGTTGGGATGACCATTTGCCTCTTATGGAATTTGCTTACAACAATAGCTATCATTCAAGTATTAAAATGGCACCTTATAAAGCTTTGTACGGAAGGAAATGTAGATCACCAATTGGATGGTTTGAACCAGGTGAAACTGCTTTGCTTGGGCCAGATATTGTTCATCAGGCTATGGAAAAAGTTAAAGTGATCCAACAAAGGTTACAAACGGCCCAAAGTCGCCACAAGTCATATGCTGATGTTAGACGAAGAGGACTTGAATTCGCCATAGGTGATTGGGTATTTTTAAAGGTGTCACCGATGAAAGGGGTAATGTGGTTCAGAAAGAAAGGAAAATTGAGTCCACGTTACATAGGCCCATATGAAATTATTAGAAGATTTGGGCAAGTTGCTTATGAATTAGCACTACCTCAAGAACTTTCCTCAGTCCACCCAGTATTTCATGTTTTGATGCTTCAAAAGTGCATGGGGGATCCATCTCGTATTGTTCTCATTGAAGATGTTCAAGTTACAGAGGATCTTACTTATGAAGAGGTACCCATTGCTATCCTTGATCGACAAGTAAAGAGATTGAGGAATAAAGACATAGCTTCCGTGAAAGTCCTTTGGAGAAATCAACAAGTAGAGGAAATCACATGGGAAGCTAAGGAAATGATAAAATCCAAGTACCCCTATCTATTTCAAATGGATGAAGAGGTTCAAAGTGCGGAAGTGGAGCAATAACAAGTAAGTATCTATGAGCATTAAGTGTTTATGTATATATATGCTAATATAGAGATACATTGGTCGTAATTGAAGCAATATTGTTAACATTCGAGGATGAATTTTTCTAAGGGGGGAAGAATGTAACACCCCGTACCTTCCTAACCCTACTTTATGGCATTAAATAATGTTTACTTAGATGTCGAGAGCTATAAGCATGTATTTGGTAATGTTAATGATGAGAAAATTGAAATTTAGCCTCGTACATGTGATTAGCCCTTCGTAGGAGGTGTTTTGTGATTTTCATGGAGCACTTGTGGGTTTCAAAATGAGGCTAAGAGGACCTTTAAACAAAGTATATTAAGGGTAAGAAGTAAGTTAAAGAATAGGACTTGAAGTATCTAACTAAACCCGCGAAGAAAAGTCAAAAAACAAAATTTTCAAAAAAAATAAGGTTGGGGCGCACCAGAGGGCATGCCACGCCGCTCTGGGCCAAAATTATTAGCCCAGAGGCAGTAAGCTGGTGCGCCCAAGGGCGTGCCAGGCTGGTTTTGCCACTTTTTCAAAAGTTGGAAAATTCTTAAGTCCCAAGGGTGCCCGGGGACGTACCGCTGATTTTTTCCACGTTTCTTTTACAACCACGAGTATATACATGAAATGAATGAAATATTATATTGGTATGATAAAATTACTCGAGAACGAATTTGACATCAAAATGATAGTTTTGCCCTTATGGTCAAAATAAGCCATACGTGGCTAGAATCACTTGTTTTTGGGATTGAGGCTACGGATATGAATAGCGTGAGTGGGAATATTGTTGTAACACGTATGAGATTATTTAACCACGAGAAATTATTGATTTTATTGGATTAAGTGAATTGGGCTTAAAAAAGGCCCAAAATGTGAAAGAAGACATGGGTCAAAATGGGTCAAAAGACCCATTCTTGCCTTGACCTTCTAGAACACCACATTTAATGGCTAAGGATGGAATTAAAGGCTTATAAAATGGACCAAAAAATCTGATTTTATTCATTGGACATTCTCATGCTTTCTAGACATTTCTCAACCATTTTTCTCTCAAAACCCTAAGAACTCAAAGCAACTTTTGGAGCAAGATCATCATTTTTCAAGCTTGGGTAAGTGATTATTGTTATGGATTAATATATTATATGCATGGGAGAGTACGTAAATCATGTTGATTATGCTTGGAAGTGTTGAACATGATGTCTTGTGTTTTTGGTAAAAGCTTTGAGATCTATGGGATTTAAGCTTGAAATATGACTTGTGACTTTGATGAAAGAGCATGGTATGGATAAAATATGAACATGTATGGTGTGATTTTGTTATTAAACTTGTTATTTTTCTACAAGTGTAAATTATGGAATTTTGGCCGATATGTGCTATGAAGTGTATTAAGGTGAATTGATGGGTTAATTGTGATATGGTGCGGATGAGAAAGTGTAAAGGAGAAGTGTTGTGGTGAAATGTTATTGATTATCATGTATTGATCAATGTATGGAATATTGTGGGATTACTGGTATGATAATTTCATCAATGGTGTTGTCAAAGGGAAATGACATTTTAAAGGCAAACATGTGACTCATTGACGTTATATGCATTTGTAAGGTAGTTGGTGGTTAATGTAAATCCCGTTGTGTATTTGTGTTGTAGAGTGAAACATAAGGAAGGAGCGGGACATTGTATGCACATCTAAGGTTGTATATTCGTATTGAGAATACAAGGTATGTAAGGTTACTTTGTCCGTATCTTTCTGCGACAAATAGTATTCACATTGACATTATGCTTGTCCTATTCCAAAATTTGCTAAGGTATCCATTATCCGGTTATCAATGGTCATTATCACATAGTTCTTATTCATTGATCAATTGTGAACCACATGTCTCATATTCATGGTTAATGTTCCAAAAGCTCAACAAGGTTATGTTCCAATGTTCCAATAGTGATTATACTCATGTATCTTGTTCATTGATTATTGTCCAATGGTTCCAATGGTGTTATGTTTCTCACAATATTTATTTACATGTCTCTCACTCATTGGTTAATGATCCAAAGCTTCATATACAATTATGATTATCATTTTATCAATCTCAAAGTAATGAATAAAGTAATGCAAATATGTGGTCAATGATCAAGTATGGGTGGTAGCTTTGGGGGCAAATGCCTAGCTCAAGCCGATCCCGAGATTTGTTGGATCAGGGGGCAGTCCTAGAGGCATACGCCTAGATCATACCGATCCTGACAGGGGGCAGCTCTAGGGGTAATAACCTAGCTCGAGCCGAACCTGAAATGTTGGTTCATGGGTGGCAGCTCTAGAGGTAATAACCTAGCTCGAGCCGATCCCGATATATATTAACTCATGGGTGGCAGCTCTAGGGGAATAAGCCTAGCTCGAGCCGATCGCAACATAACGATATGTTATGTTAAAACCCACTGTTCAGTCGGGGCTCGGGTATCATAGGTCACAGGCAAAGATGAATAATCATTGAAGCAAAGATACAAAGAAAGTAATGAAAGCAATATACATGGTTTCCAAAGTTCAGTATGGTGACTTATCCATAGTGATCATTCAATTGTATTTGATTTCATTGACATATTTATATATCATACCAGTTTCATATGGCCTTACATACTCAGTACATTCTTCGTACTGACCCCTCTTGGGGGATTTACCTTACTTGTTGCAGGCGCAAGTACTAGTAGGCCTCCACAGTAGGTTGCCAGTTGTTGCGGATCATTGGTGAGCTCCAGTTAGTTCGGGGCTTCTCCGAGTCATAGTTGCACATATGTTTTGGTGTTGTATATGTTGTCTAAAGCGGTCCTGACTTTCAGTTGGTTTTGGTAAATGTCTATGTAGAGACTTTTGTAGACATGTGTGGGTGTATGAATGTAAGGTGGTATATGATGTTTTGACTTGATGGCCTCAACGACCAAGTTTCACATATGTATATATATATATGTGTCCCATGTTCCATGTTTTTCGTATTTTGCCTTTCATGTTCTTACATAATGGTGGTGTTGCCTATGACATGCATATGAATGAATGGATGCAAAGCTTGGTTCTCTCGGGCCATGTCGGCTACGGGTGCCAATCCTTCCCGATGGGATTCGGGGCGTGACAAAACAAATTATGAATCGGATAAATGAGAAGACAGAAATGACACATTTTGCATAGTGAAAAGATTTACTGATAATAACAAACCTAAACTACCCCTGACAATTAAAACACTCAAAATAAAGAAGAGAAAAGACGATTTAGAAAACTTGGACGAGGGGTTGATTTTATCCTATTCAGATCAGCGCCCAACTTATTAACGGATGACAATGTCGTATGTTGCATTGCCGGATTCTGGTCGGGTCAACTTCCATCATTTTTGATTATCTACCCGCCTAGTTTGATTATTAAGTTGTTATTAAGCAGGAGCGGCTCAACAAATTTGGTGGCCTAAAGCCAAATCTTAATAAAAGGTTCCAAATATACTCAATAAAATTATTAGCTTTTGTTTGCTTCACACGTGCAACTTGTGCGGCGTACGTGCATCTTATGTGTATTTCGTGTGCTATAAGTGCATCCCGTTGTTAATTAGTGAAAATATGTTAGAATCACATAGATATTATTGTTAAATATGTGTGTGAGTATACTACCATTATGAACTATCTTCTAGCTTAAAAATGGGGCCCCAAAAAAGTTGGGGCCCCAAGCCATTGCTTTAGAAGTTTTATGGTTGAGCCGACCCTGTTATTAAGCCTAGAAGCGCACCAAAGAAAAATGATAAAACTAACGTGTCCTAAGATGCCTACCTGTCCCAACTTAATTTCCAAGAGGCATTGGACAATCTATTTTGGATAATGGTCTAGACATAAACAAAACCTTAAGCTACCTAATTAGACTCGGGATTTGCGTCAACAAAATAAACAAGACTAGCAATTAGCTCATAACGGTTTCAAGCAAGCCTCTGGGTTAATAAGAGTTGATTAGGTGATTAATATGCTTGAAAAGATAATTATTCATTATACCTAATTGAAACCTATAGGCATGATATCTAGATGACCAACAATTGACTAATATATCGAAAATTGATTAAATAAGTCCTATAGACAAGATATCTAGTGTTCTAGGTTAGTTAACATGTTAAAACCAATATGGGTTGTGGTGCAGTGAAGGGACTGCTCCACCCTTAACCAGAGGTCTCGGGTTCGAGCCCTGGGTATGGAGAAAATCCTGTTGGGAGCTCCACCCCCAGAATGGGTCCTGCAGTGCGCGATCCAAATTAGTCGGGGCTCCAATGCGGGTACCGAACACCAGGTGGGAAACCAAAAAAAAACATGTTAAAATTTATCAATCTTATAGGCATGATTTCTAGGCGAGGAGTATTAATCAACGTGCCGAAAATCAAATTGAAGTGCTAGATATTAAATAAAGAATGCTGAAAATTAATTTAAATATGCAGGAAATTAATTTATATGTGCAGAAAATTGATTTAAATGTGCAGAAAATTGAATTCAATATGCTGAAAATTAATTAAAATATGAAGAAAAATTAATTAAATATGCAGGAAATTAATTTAATTGTGCAGGAAGTTATTCAAATGTGCAGAAAATTATTAAAAATGTGCAGAAAATTATAAAAATGTGCAGGAAATTAAAATTGAAAGTGTGCAGGAAATTTATTTTAAATGTTGGAAATTAGTTAAACATGTTGTAAATAAAGTTTGACATGCTCTGAATTAATTTAACGTATTGAAAGTTGATTTAGAATCCTAAAACATGATTTCTAGGTGATAAAACAATTAATTAATATGCTAAAATTTAATCCTAGAACGTGTTGCCTAAGTGATAAAATAATTGCGTTATTACAACATTCAAGTCGCAGAATCCCCGCCCTCCATAAGCAGTCCACGAGTTTCTATAAATACAATTTGTACAATAAATATTACAGACCGATGAACATATAAAGAAAAAACATATGGACCGAATTAGACAGCCTTTAATAAATCCCCGAATCCCGTGGCAACTCTTCTTATACCCCGGTCAATCGACTTCGGTTAAGAAACTTGTCAAACATAAAGAGCCATACCAAATCGCACAACACCATACAACGTCCGGAAAGACCTCATGCAAACAGGTGAATTCATATAGCAATAATTTAGGAGAACAAAGCACACATAGAGTTAAATAGCGCACCTGATTGCTTCCCGATGACCATACAATTAAAGCAAAAATAAAAAGTGACATATAAGAATTTAAATGCTTCAATAGAGACTAACCGGTTGATAGCGAAACAGAAAATAAGACCAAGGATCAATACTTTGAGAATGCAATAGTGAGAGATTTTTAGTAGCATTGATAAGAGCTCGTGGATAATAAGCAATAGAGGAGAGAGCAGTGATAGAGAAAATGTCAGCCAGAAGGTAATGCTTAAGAAAATCGTGTTTTGAGTGTAAAAGTCTGTCTAAGAGAAGTGGGAATGTCCATAATCTCTGAAAAATAGTAGAGGAATATCATGTTTATATAGTGAATAGAAAATCAATCAGTAAAGGGAAGAGAATAAATTAAGACAGAATCAGAAAAATTGTTTTTCCTTAATTAACATGGTGAATCAATCAAGTTGGAGCCAAAAACATGTCACATTTACTATGAATAACAAAGTAAAATCTGTCCGTATTATTAAAGATGGAAGCATTAGTAAAAAGGAAAATCATGTATTGGAATTTGCCATAAATACGGAGCTTTAAATAAAAGCCAAATTTACCATAAATCAGCAAGCAGTTAAGCTATCACATGCTAATTAAAGGGAGCGAATACGAGAAAGTACGAGTCATGAAGATCTTACTTAAGCAATCAAATCGTTAGAACAAATCAGTCCCATATTATCAAATAAATCTAATTTAAAGGTTGTCATAATTTGAATTTAACTAGAGAAGGAAAACAAATCACTTAGAGATATCAAAGTCTACTGAAAATAGATCAATACCAAATCACATATTGCAAGGTGAGAAACTGAGAATCATAGATGACATATAATGTTGTCAAGCCTTAAATGAAAAGGAATTAAATCAAACAGACCATCATATGTACATACCCTTAAACAAGACAACTAAATTTTGAATTCTAAGTATCCAAACTAGTCAAGCGTCTACCATAGTTGGACCAGTACCAAAGTGACTATGATTTACACATAAAGAAATTCTAAACAGAAAGAGACAAGTAGGAAAATTGATAATAAAATGCAAATTCATGAGTTGCAGTACAAACATATATTGGCAGAGTGGCATGCTATTCCCACTGTTTGAATAGGTGATTAATCAAGTAAGCAAGCAAGCCTGCATAACATGAATACAATATTGTCAACCAAATTATACACAATATGTATTAGAATTAACGCAGTTCATGAGAATTTTCAATATGATTGACAGTGTAAGGGAATTAAGAAACAAGCGCTAATGAGAGTCGTACTTGGGATGGATTCATCGAAATTTGTCTCAGAATAAGAACCTCGCAACTAGAGCGAAGAAAAAAAACTACACGGGTGATTGCTCATCATCTCGACCATCCATGAGATACCATTGACATTTCCGAAGTCAACCAGAGAAGAGATACTTTTGGAGTTTTGGGATTTTTGAGTAGAGGAGAGCGTGGGGATTTATTTGGTGGTGTTTTTTGGTGGTTATCCAAATGGAGAGCTCGCCGGAGCAGCGGCGACAAAAGAGTTGAAGGGCTATAGCGGAGTTCACAGTAGGGTTCCACCAGCGACGATGGTGCATCGATAGTGGAGGAGGAGAAGAGAGGAGAGGAGAGGGAGATCGGTGATGGGGATGGCGGCTGGTGGAGAGAATCTATTAGAAATTTTTGGGGTTGGGCATAATAATTAAAAAGGTAATAAAAGATGAATTGATCTAGGCTGTTGGATTGATTTTGATAGACGACTGAGATTAAAATTGAAAGAAAAGTTGGGTTATGGGTCGGATTATGTGTCAAAATTGGGTTAATGGAAATTTAAATTTATCATGACCCAATTTTCGAGTCATGATTGTGCCTACCGTAACCCACCAATAGGCAAGGCAAACCACTATAAAAAAAATTTGGTTTTAGCGACGGACAAAATCCGTCGCTAAACCACCCAAGTTCTTTGTTAAATGACTTTAGCGACGGATTGTTGTCCGTCGGTAAAATGCTCGTAGCTAAGCCGTTAGCGACAAAATTTTGTCGTCCATCGCTAAATATAGCGACGGATTAGCGACAATTTAATTTTCGTCGCTATATTTAGCGATGAATATTTCCATAGCTATCACATAAATCCATCGCTTATTTGATTGTTCATTTCGTTGCTGAGAAATATGAGCAACGAAATTTCCATAGCTATTCCGTCGTATTATATATTTAGCTACGAATATAACCGCACTATTTTTTGCTTTTATATATTATTCAAAATCTTCATAGAACATATGAAATGAAAAAAACAATATTCAATATGTATTATAAGAAACTGATTTCGTATAAATAGTAATTTAAAGATTAATAAGTAGATCCAAAAGTACATTCGAAAAGCATCAAAAACGTTCATAATTGTTCTTCAATTAATATAATAGAGTCTGGAAAACAAATCAAAGCTAACTAATGTAGTGTTGGAGAGTGATACTCGTCAGGATCGGACGTAGCACCCAAGCCATAATAGTATTTACATGAGATCGGCCATAACTCTCCTCATCTTCCCTTCCATGATCTCGTAATACATTTGAGTTGAAAATCCACCTCTTATGGTTGTAATTGCTCATGTTATCACTGTTGCTTAACAATTCTTGCTCTCTATCCTGTAAGTAAAAGTAAATAAAAACCTTTAAAAGTTTTGTTTAGACGATTATTTCAACTTCAAACTCTCTATTTGAAGTTCAAGTTGAAGTAGTGGACGATTGACAAATAAACATTGATTTGCAAGTAATATTTTAACATTTGCAAATAATATGTATATCCAAATGGCACCTTAAATGCTTACATCTGATAATAAATGCAGAGGGCATAACCATTCTAATAGTTGTCCTTTCACAATGCTTATAACAAGTTAAACCAAACCATCACACTGTACTCATAAAGAAAGGCTCTCTGTCCAAACGAACACCATGAATTTACTTGTAAGGAGTACTCAACAAAATAATTTCACTGTATACATTCAATTGCTTCATAAAATAGACTTGTATTTAGGTAGTTTTCTCCTTTAAATTGAAAAAAAATGCAAAAGCTGATGAAAAATCATTAATTAAGCAAGTTACTAGAGTCATTGATTTCCTCAGAATGCTAAAAGGATTTACATGAATAAATGAGGAAGACTCTCTTACATAAAAAGGAAGCAACAATTCAAAATTCACAGTCATAGCAACATAGTACTACTATCTATCATCTACAGATTTGGAGACCATTTAAACTTGTAAGTTTTTCATGGCTAGTTAGAGGAAAAGCTTACATCGTACAAGAAACTCTTCAGAGTAGGCTTTCAGCTCAGTCCTAGATATTTTTATGCCAGCAGGAAGCAGAAATCAATGGCCAATTATTTCCACACTCTGTTATTATTAGACAACTTTGGCAACTCTTTGTAACATTAGCTGAAACTACCTGGGTGATGCTTAAGGACACTTTTGGCCTGATGGTTGATATGAATAGTATAAGGGGAAGAACATGTCATAAAAAGGATATAAATATATCAAGATCACAGAATGTTTTACTAACGTTCACAATCTGAGATTGGTCACCACATACAAAAAGATTTCCACCATTGTCATGTGTAGCCCAACCAAAAAAGTCTCATTTTGTATGAACAATTAATTTAATATCCCAATCCAAAAAAAGAAGGCAAAAAACAAATTCAAAATGAAACAACTGATCATAAAACTTCACAAGTTGAACACTCTTAATATTTAATATGGATTTGCTCAAAAAAGACGCCCACTTAAAACTGCAAACTTGAGATATGTTTACCAGTTAAACAAGGATTTTTGGAGATGATAGTTCCTAGAGGTATTTCAATGACTTCTACACACTCCACTGTTGCTAAATCATTTCTTGAACCGGCACACTTAAATTGACGTAGAGGCTGCATCTACAAAAGAACAACTATGATCATTATTCATTCTGGACTACCCCGATGGAGATGATTTCTTTAGTTAATAAGATCAACTATGGCCATTATGCCAAGAAACACACTTTAGATTGGAAGATTTAAACAAAAGAACAAGCACTGAAAACCAAAAGTACATGCTCCCTCATATTCCTAAAGAATGCAAACTTTTTTTTTTTGATCTCTTTTTATTTGGAGAACTTCGTTTTCCAGTTTCTCTGATCTTCTTTTGCCATATATTAATCCAAAAGACTGATACCAAATTAGTGTTATCAAAAAATGGCATGTGAGAGTTTATATACAAAAATGTTCTTAGAATACCTCAAAATTACATATAAATTAGTGGTATGCACAGGTAGAGATGGCAAAAAATAAAATAATTTCTCATACAAGACAATTTTATTGTCAAAATCATGTGTATAAAAATGAGAAGTAGTAGCCAAACAAGTTCCTATCAAAAACTTTAACACAGTAGCAGCTGCAAAAGTTATTGCCTTGGAAAAGAAAAACATTTTAGAAAGTTAATGAGATGTTTCAAATATGAAACAACAAAGAATGTTTTTTGACGCCTTGTGATAAATCTACCTCTTACTAAAAGCTTATTTTCATAGACAAATCAAATACATAGCAATTGAGAAGGTTGCATGTATGCATCTTTGATATCTTTAAGCATTAGCCAAAAACTGCACAATCAAACCAAAGGACAGAGCAAAGCACAAAAGTGAAAGAAAATAGCAGTTAAGCCACTCAAATAGCACTTACATGGTTGAAGCACTGATTAAAACACCCGGCTGAAATTTTTTAATTTCTCTACAACAAACTATTAGATCTACAAGTCCAAGGAAACATATTTGAGTATTGCTATATAGCCATTACGAGATAAAGACAAGAATATATAAAAGTACCGTACATTCGCCTCCATCCAAACAATGGTGGATCAGTTTCTGACGTTTAAATAACCTATTGAATTGAGCATTAATAGAGCTTTCACTTTTCTCTTGAAAGAATAATGCAGATTTATATTTCAGCCCACCATTAGAAAGAGATTCCATTATATTGTTCAAAAGATTCTTAGCTGTTATCCCCTTTGGCTTTTTGTGTTGAGTCACCAATCACCATACTTGTTTTTTAAATAATTTCATAATCAAAATACACATATGAGCTCTCTGCTGAACAAAAGAAATGTTACTCATAGTTAGGAAGTTACCACTTACCATCAATATTCATATTACTGAAAGCCTCTAATGCTTCCAGTATATGCATCCTTTGCAATACTTGGTAAAGGAAAATTATACAATTGAAGTTCGAAATACATATCCAGAAAATATATGCTCAACAATTACCCACTCTTCTCCATTTCTTTGAAGATGAAGTTATGTTGGGAGGAGGGTGATGATTTATTTGGAAATTAGAAGCAAAGAGCAGAAAGGTGGAAACTGATGTATGCCAAGCAACAAATTTCTAAGACCCATTGAATTTGGTGCAACACATTGATCCATGGCTGAGCAGAAGAACAGGTGAGGCAAGTTTAGGTTGAAGCTGTTACTTTCTTGACGGAAGCTAACAGAAAGATGTAACTTGCAACTTTTAGAATAGTGCATGGATATTTTTTTGTTTATTTTGTTAGCATAAGGGCGTAGCTTAAGTTTGAAGCATAGATGAGGGATGTTTTTGGCATTTACTCCACAAAATCATTATGGATGAGTGCAAGATTTGTGTAGACTAAATACTTGTAAGACATGTAGCTCGAATCCTCCAAAAATGTTGTCACATCGGTGTTGAATCCAACAAAAATGCACTATTTTTGGAGGATCAAATATGCCTTATTGATATTTTTAAAGAGTTAAGGCAACATAGTCAACAACAAAAGAAAATAAGCTCTTGATAAGTCATATCTCAAAGTAGAAGAATATCGGACGAGGACACAAACCATAAATTAGCATTACCAATAGAGGGAAAGCTCTGATTGAATTAGACACGATATCTATAACCTTATCTCTCAACGATAAGGCTCACGAAATTAAAAAATGGAGAAACTCAAAAGGAGGCTAAGAAGTTTGCACAAAAAACACAAAATGCACACATAGGGAAGTAGAGAAGTCTAATAGTCATCTAAAAATCTGAGTTGTCCAATTAATCAACAAGCTACAAAAGATTAATGTCCAAACATGACACAAGAAATCTATTGATTGTTCGAAATCACACAACTAGTCACATTCCAAAAGCATTTAACAATCAGTGTCTACTCCTAAGCTTAGACAAAATGATCCTTATTTGTTATGATAAATGGTATTCCTCTGTCTAAAAAAGAATGGGGAAAATCTAAAATGATACTGATATGAATAACAATAAAGCCAAAGACTCCATATACACACTACTAAATTTATCAATAAATAATGAGATAAAGAATGACAAATGCTTAAGAAACTAAAAAGAAACAACCTTTCACAAAGAGCCAAAATCCTTAGGACCCAAAAGGTAAGTTTAGTGTACAACAACAATATACCTAGAGTATTCTCACATGTGAAATTTGGGGAGGGTAGAGTGAATGCAGACCTTATCCCTACCCCGTGGAGATATAGAGGTTGTTTTCAAAAGACCTTGGCTCAAGTAACACAAGGTAAATACAGTGTAAAGAAGAAAGTCTGTTTTATCAAGTTTATACATTAAAAAGCTAAATTTCTTGAATGGGAGAACCTGATAAACCTAAGCAGAAACAAGAACTCGAATAAGAAAATTTCTAGCAAAAGATTTCATCATTGAGTTCAAATAAAACATCTAAAGACACACACACACATAAATAACAAATATCAACCAAAGTATCCCTCAACCTCCAATCTACTTAGATTGGTTCATTTTCTTCATAAATTAAAACTTTCCTTGGGAAATTCTTGACTAATCCTGGTTTTATTATGGAACAAAACAAAAAAGGTCTAAGCTTTTCTAACTATCCAACATAAATAATTAAAATATATCAAAGAATTTTGATGGTGGCCACTAATGTTTTTTCAATTTTCTTGAAACACAAAATGGAATAAATGTATCACAACAATGGAACCATAAAATAAAAAGCCAAAAGGGGTAAAATGAAGAGTAAGGGACGAAGACTATAGAAAATATCTAATCAATCTTTATCAAGAATAAAAAACCCAAGAACTCAAACTTGAGAAATTAGCAAAGAAATATACATTACCTAAGATGGAAATAGAAAACCCTATAAGCCAAGGGATGGGCTGCTGGAGAGGGGCGAGCTGACGAAGAGAAGGCGAGCTTTGGGACCAGACAAGCTTACAAAGAATGCGAGCTTCGGGAGAAGACGAGCTACCACATAGGACCAGTTGTCGATGAGCAACGAGAAAGCCCTAGAAACAAGAGAGTGAGAGGAGGCATATATATTTCAGACTTTGCTATCTCCACTGTTGCCCGAGAAATAAAATAACATTGACATTTCAATTCTAAAATTACAAAAATCTAATTAGTGACAAAATATATGTCGCTAATTTCGTCGCTAACTTTTAATTAAACATGTAGCCGGAGTTTTGTTGCTAAAATAGAGGCGCGTAAATTTCGCGGCAAATTTTAGCAGCGGATTTGAATTTATGTCGCTAATCTATTGTTAAATTAGATGTCAATTATATTTTTGCTTTTTTGCCGATGAATTTATAAATTAGTAGCTAATCCGTCGCTAAATAGCGACGAAAATCTGTTTGTAGCTAAAATCCATCGCTAAATAGGAATTTTTTTTGCAGTGAATCCTAGCTCGGAGGGACAAGCGACGGACTAACTGGCGGAATCTCAGAAGAACAGAGATGAGTAGAATTAACCTATCTGGGTCCCCAGAAACCCAATAGGCACACAGAAGAAAATAATACCCAGCCTGGCCCCCATAAACTAGTGGGACACACAAGAAAAGTAAAAAAAAGCGTAAAATAATCTGTAACTGATCCAATGCCAAATAACCATAGTAACCATCTAGGTGTGCACTGGGATTGAACTGACACCAATGGGTAGTAATGAGAGGCCAGATGCCGGGTTCAAATCGGTGTCAGCGGGTAATAACGAGAGGCCACATATATAGTATATCTCAGAACTCATAGCCAGATGCCGGACTCGAATCAAAACTCAGTGAATCACAATATTAGATCTATGGTATCCAGTATCAAAACTCTCAAATAGTATCGCAATAAGAAGCTGGACACAAATCAAAACTCAGAATAATCAGAAACATCATATTTGAATTAGTGGCCAGACTCGAACCAAAACTCATAATAGTCAGTAACCATCATATCTAAATTAGTGGTCGGACTCGAACCAGAACTCATAATAGTCAGTCTCGCAGAGTCATCATAACTAAGTGCCAGAATTCACACAAATACAAGTAAACGGGGATATACCGGCCCCAGACAGAACCCCAAAACATAAATAAAGTCACTAACCCACAACGCACTACAAGGCCAATCCTTGGGTCCTCAGAGGTCAACTGCCTACTACTAGGCGATATATATATATATATATGCCAAATCGGGTATCTCAAGTGTACCATAGCAAGGTAGGTCCCAATACTAGGTCAAGGCTAATAATCCTGGTCAAGTGTACCATAGCAAGGCAGGTCCCAATACTAGGTCAAGGCTAATAATCCTGGTCAAGTGTTATGTTATCTGGGGTTGATAAGGCCAAACGGGTTAAAGGATCATAACCAGGGTAAAAAAAACCAAAGGTTATCCTAAAAGAATATCTCAGGGCTTAACTAAGCCCAATAATGTCGAAGGTTAACTATGCCGATTGTGAAGAGCAACGAAGCCCACTTCTGGGTCTCGGAACCAAGTCTAGGCTAAACCTATCTGAGTCTGGACTAAGTTTCCTTAACCCCCTACTACTAGTAGTACAACATTAACCAACTCTATAAAGGTCATCTTTGGCAAACCAAGAGGATAATGGGCTCGGAACAAATCCAAACAGGGCCCTAACAGGCCCAAAAAGCCTGATCATAGCAAGCCAATGCCAATCTACAAATACCAGCTCAAGCACTAGCACAGTAGCATGCAAATACTATAAATAAACTTAGTCTAGGTATAAGGTAAGCCTAGCCTACCTGGACGCAGCCGAACGCCTGCCAAAACCTGCTAAACAGGAGCCTTCCCCTTCCGAGAGGCCTCCGACTGATGCGACGCTATGAAAACAATAAACTACATCTCAAAACATGAAGATTGATAGCCATATTTCCCAGGTTGAAAAACGACTGAAAATTCCATGTTGGGACCGCTTGTGGAATTGCAAAACCAAAATTGTCACAAAGTCCCAAATAGCTCAGTGACTAATAATCACAAGAGATATACCAAAATCTGAGCTCAAGATAGCTCTAAACAGCACCAACATTAACCTCGCCAAATAACAATTCAAATACTCGACTTTAAGCTAAAATTGACCGAAAAACTTACGATATAAAGACGTTATACTATCAACCAAGCGATCCCCGAGCTTGAATAACTTGATGTAGATAATCGATCTCTATTTGGAGATCAAATAAATTGTCACAATGTTTTCTACCACTAAACTCCTCTGAATGAGTGAATATGAGCTGCTGCAGAGAACATACTACACCAATTCTAAATGTAACTTGTGAGCAAAAAGGGAAGAATCATAGTATATATATATATGTAGGTTGATATGGCATAAATGGCATTCTGTCAACTTAAAAGTAGGCTCAAATTTATCTTGCACCTCCACGTATAAATTAATTAAAGTATGTTAGGCCACCTATTAACATGTTGTTGTCCACTTCCTTCACCCCATGTGTAGTGGTGGTGGCAACACCTAATATCTTCACTGCATTGCGTACATATCTGGGTATTGTATAGGTTCGTGGTAAAATAAATATAATATTTTAAATATACCATAATTAATAGAAAATTATTTTGGATAAAACCTCTATAAAATAATAATATTATTTTAACATATTTAGATTCTCTATCTCCGCTTAAAAATTAATAGGTTATAAAACTATTATAAAGTAGTATAGATATATCATAACTAAAGAATTTTATAAATCTAAAAAACATTTTTGAAAGGTAACTAACTATATCTTTTTACCAAATTCTAATTTAACTTAAATATTTCGCAACACGCTCGGTATAAATAATATTCTCAAACGAACTTCCCAGAAATCGAACTGTCAGTAGCAGCAAGTCATAATTAACTTGGGATAGTTATAGAAAAGCTTTAAATGCCGAGAACACATGAAAATGAGGGAAATGACCGGGAGGGTCATTACAACATCTACTACTAAAAGGACTTTTGTCCGCGAAAGTCAAGGTAAGCACATACCTGAAGACGTGAACAAGTAGGGATATTGGGCTCGCATATCACACATAAGTTCCCAAGTGGCCTCCTCAACCGGATGGTGATGCCACTGTACCTTAACCACTGGAATGTCCCGAGAGTGCAATCTGACATCTTTGGCTAAAATAGACACAGGCTCCTCCATAAATGTTAACTTCTCATCTAACTGAACTGAGTCCTATAGAAGAACAGGCGTCTCATACGAAATGTACTATAGTAGCATAAAAACATGAAACACTGGGTGGATAGCTGAAAATGTCGGAGGTAAAGCTAACACATAAGCCACCTCTCCAACTGTTCGCAGAATCTCAAAGGGTTCAATATATCTGGGGCTAAGCTTGCCCTTCCTACCAAACAGCATCACGCCATTCATGGACGATACTCGTAAGAAGACCCTATCACTAACTCTAAATTTCAACGGACGATGTCTACCGTCAGCATAACTCCTCTGTCTACTCTAAGTTGTCTGCAGTCTGTCCTGAATCACCCGAACTCGGTCCATAGACTCTCGGAGAAAATCTGTGCCACAAGGATTGACCTCTGAAGTTTTAAGCCAAGCAACTAGAGACCGACATTATATACCATACAATGCCTCAAATGGAGCCATCTGAATGATGGAGTGGAAGCTAGTATTATACGTGAACTCTGCTAAAGGCAAGAACTGATCCCATTGACCCACAAAGTCTAACACACAAGTGCGGAGCATATCCTCCAATATCTGAATAGTTCTCTCTGACTGCCCGTCGGTTTGAGGATGAAATGCAGTACTGAGGTCCACCTGAGTACCCAATTCCTTTTGGAAAGTCTGCCAGAAACTGGAGGTAAACTGAGACCCTCGGTCTGAGATAATAGATATTGGCACTCCATGTAGGCAAACCACCTCCTGAATATATACATGAGCTAACCTCTCAACACTGTAGGAAACTCGAATAGGGATAAAATACACCGACTTAGTCAACCGATCCACAACGACCCATATACTATCAAAATTGCGAGAAGTGCGAGGTAACATACTAATGAAATCCATTGTGACCCACTCCCACTTCCACTCGAGAATGGGTAACTGCTGAAGTAAACCATCGGGTCTCTAGATCTCGGCCTTTACCTGCTGACAACACAGACATTGAGCCATCAACTCTGAGATATCTCTCCGCATACCGCTTCACCAATAGTGCAACCTTAGATCTCGGTACATCTTAGTTATCCCGGGGTGAATAGAATAACTGGAACTGTGCACCTCATGCAAAATCAACTGAATCAAATCTTTAACCCTCGAAACACAAATACATCCATCCTACATCAGAACACCATCAGAACCCAAGGTAGCTCTCTCAGACTCACCCTTCAATACCTGATCTCGAATGCTACAGAGACCGCTATCCTCAAACTGACAACTCTAAATCTGCTCTAGTAAAGTAGACCTCACACCAATACAAGTGATAACCCTCACGGGGTCAGAAATATCCAAACGCACCATCAAATTATCTAGGGACTAAATGTCCAAAGCCAATGTCCATTGAGAGACTGAAATAAAGGCTAAGCTACCCATACTTACTGCCTTTAGACTCAAGGCCTCCGCTACCACATTCGCCTTCCCTGGATGATAGAGAATAGAGATATCATAGTCCTTCAGCAACTCAATCCACCTACGCTACCTCAAATTAAGATCCTTCTGATTCATAATATACTAAAGACTGTGGTGGTTTGTAAAGATCTCACAATGAACACCGTAGAGATAATGCCTTCAAATCCGCAGTGAAAACACAACCGCTGCTAACTCTAAATCATGAGTGGGGTAGTTACGGTCGTGTACCTTCAGCTGCCGCGATGCGTAAGCAATGACATGACCTCGCTACATCAGAACATATCTCAGACTGATACTAGACGCATCACAATACACGGTGAAACCCTCGTCCCCAATTGGAAGAGTCAACACAGGGGCAGAAGTAAGTTGATTCTTGAGCTTCAGAAAGCTCGCCTCACATTCCTCAGTTAACTGAAATGGAACCTCCTTCCTGGTTAGTCTAGTCCTAGGAGATGCAATAGACGAGAAGCCCTCAGCAAACTGCCTATAGTACCCTGCTAACCCAACAAAACTGCGAACCTCAATAGGAGACGTGGGCCTAGTCCAACCTCAAATAGCCTCAATTTTTGCTGGGTCTACCATGATACCGTGTCTGGATACAACATGACCCAAGAAAGCTATAGACTCAAGCCAAAACTCACACTTTGAGAACTTGGCATAAGGCCGATGATCTCTCAAAGTGTGGAGCACAATCCTCAAATACTGCTTGTGCTCCTCGCTACTTCTTGAATAAACCAAGATGTCGTCGATGAACACAATCACAAAGGAGTCCAAGTATGGCCTGAATACATGATTCATCAAGTCCATGAAGGCTACTGGGCATTAGTCAACCCAAAAGACATCAACAGGAACTCATAGTAGTTGTACCGAGTCTTGAAGGCTGTCTTTAGGATGTCCTCAACCCTAACTCTCAACTGATGATATCCAGATCTTAAGTCTATCTTCGAGAATACCCCTGCACCCTGAAGTTGATCAAATAAATCATCGATACGAGGCATAGGATACTTATTCTTTACCTTCACCCTATTTAGCTGCCTGTAATCGATACACATATGCATAGATCCATCCTTCTTCTTTACAAACAGCACAGGAGCACCCCACGGTGACACACTCAGCCTGATAAAACCCTTCCCCAGAAGGTTCGAGAACTGTGTACTCAACTCCCTTAATTCAGCAGGGGCCATACGATAAGGAGCCATGAAAATAGGTTGGGTGCCCGACTCGAGGTCAATAATAAACTCTACATCACGCCCAGGTAGGTTAGCCGAGAATACATTAGCAAACTCACAAACAACAGGGATGGAGTCAAGCAACGGACTCTCAATACAAGCATCCCAAACATAAGAAAGGAATGAATCACATCCCCTCGATATCAATCTACGAGCCCGAACATATGAAATAATCCCCATTAATGTGCTGCTAACAGAACCCTACCATACCACCGGGGGCACACCAGGCATGGCTAAGGTAACGGTCTTGGCAAAGTAATCCAAGACTGCATGATGAAAAGACAACCAGTCCATGCCCAGAATCACATCAAAGTCTACCATGGCCAATATAATAAAATCAACATGAGTCTCAAACTCCCGAACAATCACCAGACAAGATTTATATACTCGATTCACTACTAAGAAATCAGTAGATACACGTAAGGGCACAAATAATAACTCAGAACATAAACCAAATCGTGGTGCATAATAAGTAGATACATAAGAAAATGTGGATCCAGGATCAAATAATACAGAAGCTGGCTGATGGCATATGAAAATCGTACCTGTAATCACCACATTCAAAGCCTCAGCCTCCGACCTAGCTGGCACAGCATACAACTGACGCTGGCTACCACTAGTCTGAGAACTGACTTGACCACCAATCCGACCTCCTTGTGCTCCACCTCGAAAACCCTGGGGACCACCCCGAATACCCTATGCACCACCTCTACCTGTTGGTGGTATAGATTTGATGGGTTATGCCATCTGAACTGAAGGATCAATCGCCCTGTGCTGAGCACACTCACGCACAAAATGACTGACAACCCTACAAGTATAACATGCTCCTGGCTCCTTGCTCGGCCTAGAAAATCCGACTGATCTGATATGACCACCTCTAGTTGATGAACTAGACTGACCACGTCCCTGAGGCTGACTACCATAACCACTATAGGCGGGCTTACCCCTATCAAAAATATGCAAGGCTGACTGTACGGCCTACTAGGCTGACCCTATCTCAACCTAGAAAACTCATCTCGGAGCTGCTCGCACATACTGTGGGGCATATACTTCCCTAAGAATGCCTTGGAGAACTGAGCCTAAGTAAATAATGGAGATCCAGCTAGACTGGAATCAAGATAACCTCTCCACTATCTCCTCACGACTGTATCAAACTGTAAGCAATAAAATCTACCCCGTACGACTCCACTAATCCCAAATTCCTCAGCTTCTCCTCGCAGCTGGATAAGAAATCATAAGCTTCCTCTCCTGGAGTACCCACAAATTTGGGCGGGGCTAATATCAGAAAATGGTTCAACATCTTCTGCCCCTCGACAGACATAACTGGATGGACTGCTATCGGTACAGGCGGAACCTCAACTCTGGGTGCCACAAATACAGGCTGCACCCGAACACCAACTCCCTGTGCAGCTGGCTGTACTCCCACAACAGGTAGACCTCCAACTAATCTCAGCAACTGTACCAACATACCTCAGAGCACTGATGTAGCTATAAATACGGGTGGAGCCTGGGCTTCTCCCTGGCCCACCGGCTGCTATGGTGGTGGAGCGTCTGGATCTTGGGGATGATGCTTTACCCTACCTCAGACCTCTAGTCGATCTCAGCCCCTAACAGGAGTCCTCACTGTGGGCTCGGGGTCCCGACCCTCGACTCTCGCACCACTCGTCCTAGCCATCTTTGTAAAGAGTGAACCAAATAAAGATCAGAAACCAACATAGACTCCACACACGGATGTGAGTCAAGAAAATGAGAGACTCCTCTAAAAAAGCTTCATAGCCTCCCGAGGATAGGATACAGGCATCCCCGTACCAATCCACAGAACTATACCACACATTGGCTCATATACCAACACTACCCACACAACTTAGGCTCTGATACCAAGCTGTCATGACCCAATTTTTGAGTCATGATTGCTCCTACCATAACCCACCAATAGGCAAGCCAAACCCTAGCTCGGAGCAACAAGTGATGGGCTAACTAGAGGAATCTCAGAAGAATAGAGACGAAGTGGAATTAACCATACTAATAAACATGCTAGAAATATAAAAATAGAACCAACATACAAAAATACTGATACTGAGAAGGAAGAGGATAGTATACAAAGTCAAGAACCCCTCCCAAGACCTGGTGAGGTCGGTACAAGAGCCACTACTAGACATATCCAGATTACAAGACAGAAACCAAATATATATATATATATAACAAGTACAATAGTCTCGAGAGTAAGAGATTATACAATAGAAGATAGAGTAGGATCTGCCTCGAACGTCAGTAAGCCCACCTTGATCCAAAATTATTGCTGAGAAGAGACTCACGTCAAAACCATCGGCTAGTGCTTGGATCTGCATTGGGGAAAAAGATGCAGAAGTGCAATATGAGTACTGAGAAATGGGTACTCAGTAGGCATCATCTGCCAACTGAGCTCAATGTAATATTAGTAGGCTAAAATGTGAGGGGGCATGCTAGGTCCGGGGTATAAGCAATAAATACATAAGTAACTGCCAAGGCGTATAGATATGCTCAGGAGATAAATAAATGTGATACCAAATAACGAGTAAATAAATACGTAAGTAAACACATAAGTCAAAAATAACCTATCTGGGTCCCCATAAACCCGATAGGCACACAGAAGAAAATAATAACCCAGTCTGGCCCCCATAAACAAGCGGGACATACAAGAAAAGTAAAAGAAAGCATAACTAATCCATAACTAATCAAATGCCAAGTAACCATAGTAACCATCCAGGTGTGCACTGGGCTTGAACTAGCACCAATGATTAGTAATGAGAGGCCAGACACCGGGTTCAAATAGGTCACAATGGGAAATAACGAGAGGCCACATATATAGTACATCTCAGAACTCATAGCCAGATGCCAGACTCGAATCGAAACTCAATGAATCACAATATCAGAACCATGGTACCCAGTATCAAAACTCTCAAATAGTATCGCAACTCAAAACTCGAAATAATCAGTAACCATCATATTTGAATCAGTGGCCGGCCTCGAACCGAAACTCATAATAATCAGTAACCATCATATCTAAATCAGTGGCCAAACTCAAACCAAAACTCATAATAGTCAGTGCCACAGAGTCATCATAACTAATTGCTAGAATAGTTCCAGAATCCACACAAATACAAGTAAACGGGGACATACCAGTCCCAGACCGAACCCAAAACATAAATAAAGGAGCTAACCCACAATGTACTACAAGGACAATCCCTGGGTCCTCCGAGGTCAACTGCCTACTACTAGGCGATATATATATGCCAAATCGGGTATGTCAAGTGTACCATAGCAAGGCAGGTCCCAATACTAGGTCAAAGCTAATAATCCTGGTCAAGTGTTATGCTATCTGGGGTCGATAGGGCCAAACGGGTTAAAGGATCATAATCAGGGTAAACCAACCCAAAGGTTATCCTAAAAGAGTATCTCAAGGCTTAAATAAGCCCAATAATGTCTAAGATTAACTATGCCGGCTATGAAGAGTAGCGGGGCCGACTTCGGGGTCTCGAAACCAAGTCTGGGCTAAACCTAACTGAGTCTGAACTAAGTTTCCCTAACCCCCTGCTAATAGTAGTGCAATATTAACCAACGCTATAAAGGTCATCTTTGGCACACCACGAGGATAACAGGCCTGAAACAAATCTAAACAGGGCCCTAACAGGACCAAAAGGCCTAGTCATATCAAGCCAATACCAATCTATAACTGCCAGCCCAAACACTAGCACAATAGCATGCAAATACTATAAATAAACTTAGTCTAGGTATAAGGTAAGCCTAGCCTACCTGAACGCCGTCGAACGCCTGCCAAAGCCTGCTAAACAGGAGCCTTCCTTTTTTGAGAGGCCTCCGACTGATGCCACACTATCAAAACAATAAACTACATCTCAAAACATGAAGATTGATACCCATATTTCCTGGGTCAAAAAACGATCGAAAATCCCACATTGGGCCTGCTTGCAGAATTGCAAAACCAAAACCGTCACAGCGTCCCAAATAGCTCAGTGACCAATAGTCCCAAGAGATATACCCAAATCCGAGTTCAAGATAGCTCTAAGCAACACCAACATCAACCTTGCCAAATAACAATTCAAATACGCGACTTTAAGCTAAAATTGACCGAAAAACTTATGATATAAAGACGCTCTACTATCAACCAAGCGATACCCGAACTTGAATAAATTGATGTAGATAATCGATCTCTATTTGGAGATCAAATAAATTGTCACAATGTTTTCTACCACTAAACTCCTCTGAATGCGTGAATATGAATATATTTGAAGCTGTTGCAGAGAACATACTACACCAATTCTAAATGTAATTTGTGAGCAAAAGGGGAAGAATCATAGTATATATATATATGTAGGTTGATATGGCATAAGTGGCATTCTGCCAACTTAAAAGTAGGCTCAAATCTATCTTGCACTTCCACGTATAAATTAATTAAAGTATGTTAGGCCACCTATTAACATGTTGTTGTCCACTTCCTTCACCTCATGTGTAGTGGTGGTGGCAACACCTAATATCTTCACTGCATTGAGTATATATCTGGGTATTGCATAGGTTCGTGGTAAAATAAATATAATATTTTAAATATACCATAATTAATAGAAAATTATTTCGGATAAAACCTCTATAAAATAATAATATTATTTTAACATATTTAGATTCACTATCTCCGCTTAAAAATTAATAGGTTATAAAACTATTATAAAGTAGTATAGATATATCATAACTAAAGAATTTTATAAATCTCAAAAACATTTTCGAAAGGTAATTAACTATATCTTTTTACCAAATTCTAATTTAACTTAAATATTTCGCAATACGCTTGGTATAAATAATATTCTCAAACGAACTACTCAGAGTGCAAATATATTTAGGTCATATTGCAAGATATAGGGATAAAGAATTATGTTACAATAGCAGGAGCGAGAGACTTAATTAGTCGTCTGTATTTGTCGAGAAACTCAATAGTAGCTCATTTTAAGGTCCGACAGGAAACTCAATAGTTCATATTTTAAAGTATTGCATGGAACCCATGCTTATTTTAAGGTCTGATGAGGAACCCATTATTTTAAGGCTCGATGAGAAACCCATACTTTATTTTAAGGTTCGATGAGGAACCCATGCCATTTTAAGGTCTGTTGAGAAACCCAATGTCGTTTTAAGGTCCGTTGAGGAACCCAATGTCGTTTTAAGTTCTGGCGAGGAATCCAATGCCATTTTAAGGTCTTGAGAGGAACCCAATGCCATTTTAAGGTCCTGCAATGAGCCTAATGGTGTTTTAAGGTCCTGCGAAGAATCCAATGTTGTTTTAAGGTCCTGTGAGGAACCCAATGCCGTTTTAAGGTCCGACGAGGAACCCAATGCCATTTTTAGGTCCTGTGAGAAACCCAATGCCATTTTAAGGTACAGCGAGGAACTCAATGCCGTTTTAAGGTCCTGCAAGGAACCCAATGCTAAGTTTGATGCCGAATTCTTAATGTTATGTATTATCGATTTTGATTTCATCAAAGTTAAGGAGATTGAGTGACTTAGATTCTTTCCCAAATTGGGGATGTAGTTTGGGTTTGGTTTGATGATGTTGCAAGGCCATGGCTACATTTGTACCTGCTGTCTGCACTCTAAGAAAAATTGTAAGTCGAAAAGCAAGGTCGACTCATACCTTTACTTGGCTTGGCTCCTCATCATTGTTTTGATCTCAGAGATTGAGAAGTGTATTCTTTATGGTGAAATTTTTGAGAAATTCTCAAAAATTTCTGTCCCAGTTTAGGATAAAAGATGTCTTTTGCACGTCCTTGTGAATTGACATACTGCTTTCTTGTGGAATTTTTGAGGTTTTCTTAAAAATTTTGTCCCAGTTTTCACTTTTGGAGTCTTATATTCCCGCTTCACTTCAAAGAAAAATATTAGTTCAAAAGAAATAGTTGACTTACATTTGAACATCGTGATCTCAATTTGAATCTGTCTTTATATGCTCAAGAGTCGGGCCTATTAGCCTGATATTTTAGATTTGAATTTGAGCAAAGTGTTTGAATTGAATATATAGGGAAAATAATTTTTTTTTATTAGATTGAGACCGGGCCCAATAATGGACTGCCTACGTATCCAAATGAAAATCAGGTCAAACGTAGTTCATGAGTACAAAAGTAAGAAAATAGAAAAAATTTATTGCCTGTAGAGAAGATGAATGGAGAGTGATGATGTCCTTTTTACTTCATGTGACTTGCTTTGAGCATCTTTCGCGAACCTCTTTGAAATTTTTTTGTTAGATCACCTTGAACAATGATTTCCCTTATAGTGATGGGGTTTTAGATGTTGCTTATTGGGCCTCGCTGCACTTTTATCTCCCCCTTTTCAATCAGATTTTGGATCTTGTACCTTAGTGCTGAACATTCCTCAATATCATGGCCTTGAACATTTGAGTGATAAGCATAATTTTTAGATGGATCAAAGTTAGAAGATGGATACTTAGGAATCCATCCCCTTCTTTGTTGCACAATACCTTGGGCCCTCAATCTTTCAAATATGTTCGCCAATGGCTCAGTCAAAGGAGGAAAGGTACGATGCCTCATTCTCTTTGGTTGATGAAAATCACATTGTATCGGATAAGACCAATGTTGAACGTTGGATTATGTATGATAAAACTCATCTCAAAATCCTTCCTGGAAAGAGTAGGGTTGAATCTAATAAGCCTCGTGTTGAGAATCTTGTTAGTCATAACGTTCGAGATGCTCATGATGGGAATCAAACACAGCATGGACTTCTTCATTATTCTGATAACATTGTTTCTGAGGTATGGAGGGTGATAAATCCTCTTTCCTTTCCTTGGATGGACTCTTTGGTGCTTGAAAAGTGGTTGGAATTGCAGAAACATCAATAATTCTCCCTGTTCACATACTATATTCTAACTTTTTTTCGATAAAATAAGACTCTCGAAACTGTGAGTGCTTAGAAAGCATAATTTTTGATAGTATATTCCATCTAGCGAACTGATGAAAGTTTGGACCAAATCATCTTCAGGCACAGAAGGACATATCTTAGAAGCTTCTAATCTCCATCGAATTGCATATTCCTCAAAAGATTCCTGAGTCATTCTCTTTACTTAGAGAAAATCCCACATTATCGGATCAACTTTGATGTTAAACTTATATTTCCCCACAAAGTCTTGAGTCATGTCCTCCCATGTATGCCATTTGTCAAAGTATTATATGGTGAACCAGGTGAGTGATATCCCTAACAAACTTTGAATAAATAATCTCATTAAGAAAGTCTCATTATGCCCGATGCCAACTAATCTGCCGGAATAGTCCTTTAGATGTGTGATTGGATCTCCATGCCTATCAAACATGTTGAACTTTGGGACTTTGTATCCTGGAGGCAACTCAACCCTTGGATGTAGAAACAGTTTCTCATACCTTAAGTCATGAATGCCTTTGGAGCGTAGACATTCGTCCAACCTCTTTTCTAAGTCATGAAGCTTTTGTTGTCACGCATCTAAATTGACTCTCTCACTTCCAAGTGTGGTGCGTTCTGGAGGCCACTGTTGAGACGGTGTGTGAGTAAGGCGAGAATAAGGACATACATTCCAAATAGTGGTTTGCATTGGGCGAGAAGGAAGAATACTGGAATTTTTCTGGATATTGAGCATATTTGTCATATTGCAGATTTTCAATCGAGTCGATGTTCAAATGCTAGACAACCTTTAAACCAAAAATAAGAAATCAAACAAAAACAAGAGTCAGTATACCCAATAAAAAAGAGATAGTATGAAAATATGAGTTATCTTGTCAAAGAGGATTTTAGGACGAATGGGTGAACTAAAACTTAAGCTTGAGAAGTGAATTGGTGTCAAAAGGTAAAAGATAGGCTCTAAGCAGGATCTAAATACTAAGTTCGTACTTAAGCTGATGGAGTGTACAAGTAAATAATGATAAGATATTTTAAAAGATAGGCATAAAATATTTAAAGACATTTTATTTTGAAAAAGCGGGAGGGTTGAAGATTTAAAAAGTTTTCGAAGAATTAGCTTAACTAAGACATTTAGTTTGAAACATTTGAGAATTTAAAAGACCACAAAAATTATTTGAATAACCCCAAACATGATCTAACTTTCACCCACATTATGGAAAGGTGAAAGAAAGGGAGTATGATTTGACAAAAAAAATAAAAATTATTTGAATGATAAAGATTGTTTCACATTTTTTTAAAAATACGGGGGATATTTTGTAATGAATGGAAGAAAGGAGGACCGCATCCTTATAAAGGATTGCCTACGTATCTTGTTGGAACAAGAATTCGGTCAGACGTAGTTCAAAACTTGATACTTAGAAAAACTTAAATGATGGTTGGAGACATAGTATGAATTGAATGGCAATTTAAACAAGAATAATAAAGAAATTTAACAAGAATAATAAACACATAGCACATAACGACTAATGCATGCATGACTTAGAATTTTTTTTAAGATTTTGGGTAGAAACGGACTGAGGATAATCTATGTGAGGAGGCACATGGTCACACGGTAGCAAAACTATCCGCTCACCCCACGTCTATGCCAACTCTCTAAATTGGGTATTTGAAGAGAATTTGGAGAAGTGCAAATGCACAACATCCAAGTACAGTGAATAGTGTGTGAAGTTCCCAAGTGGGGAGAAAATATGAACGGTATGCCAATTATATAAAGCAGTAACACATAACACATAGTGAAAAACTGTAACATATTTGAACAGTTTTTTTTTAAAAAAAAAAGATACATAAACGATGTTGGCAATATAACATGCATAATTAAAACAACGTAAAGAAAATAACAAATACGAGGAACACCAAAAGGACATAAACCAGTAATGGGATAAGGAGGAAGATGAGCACAATTTAGATAGGCATGTGAACAAGTAAAAGGAAAAGGAAAGTGGATGAGCATGGAAGAAATTAATTAGTTTAAGGCAATAATATAATGGGAAAGAGGAAAGGGATATAACAGGGAAATTATTTACTGTAACCAACAATTAAACATGATAAGGCAAATAATTCATCAACAAATACAACTCAAAAGATGCTAGACATAGAAATAAATCAACAAATAAAGGAAAAGAGACAAGGAATTAATAATTAAAAGAATAGACACAAATAAAGCTTAAAATCCCACATAACACACAAATTCGTAATGGTTAGAACCTAAGTATCCCCAGCAAAGTCGCCATGTTGTCGCGCCCCATTTTTCTCTTAAAAAGCGGAATTCGACGTGACAACTCATTTTAGGATTGGTTTAAAAGAGAAGAGTCGCCACCTAATGAATTAAGGTGCGTTAGGGCACCATTCTAATCTAATTACTATCGATTAACTCTGTTTTTAGTCTATGTCACTAGAAGTTTGGGTAAGGGTTCAAATTACCTCAAAAAGAAGGTGTTAGGCACCTTTCGAGGTACACAAATGTGAGTTCCGATCGAATCCATATGTTACATGGGGGGATTTTACATGATAAACAAAAGGTCGAGTATCTTTATTAATCTAATATCGACTAAGTGTTTAAACATGAAAATGATAAACTAGACATACAATTCAGTTATTATCTAATTAGCAATTATCTAAGTGATAAAATAATAAGCTGCATAAATAAGTAAAAACATATTATGGATTGGATAAACAAGAAGATAGAAGCAACACATTTTACATAGTGAAAAGATTTACTGATAATAACAAACCTAAACTACCCCAGACAATTAAAACACTCAAAATAAAGAAGAGAAAAGTCGATTTAGAAGACTTGGACGAGGGGTTGATTTTATCCTATTCAACGCCCGGCTTATTAACGATGACAATGTCACATTGCCGCATTCTGCTCCGGTCAACTTCCATCATTTTCGACTATCTACCCGCCTAGTTTGATTATTAGGTTTTTATTAAGCCTAGAAGTGCACTAAAGAAAAATGATAAAACTAACGTACCCTAAGATGTCTACCTGCCCCAACTTAATGTCCAAAAGGCGTTGGACGATCTATTTTGGATAATGGTCTAGACATAAAGAAAACCTTAAGCTGTCTAATTAGACTCGGAATTTGCGTCAACAAAACAAACAAGACTAGCAATTGGCACATTACGGTTTCACGCAAGCCTCTTGGTTAATTAAAGTTGATTAGGTGATTAACATGCTTGAAAAGATAATTATTCATTTTACGTAATTGAAACCTATAGGCATGATATCAAGATGACCAACAATTGAATAATATGCCGAAAATTGATTAAATAAGTCCTATAGACAAGGTATCTAGTGTCGTAGGTTAGTTAACATGTTAAAATTTATTAATCTTATAGGCATGATTTCTAGGCGAGGAGTATTAATCAACATGCTAGAAATCAAATTGAAGTGCTAGATATTAAATTAAGAATGCTGAAAATTAATTTAAATATGCAAAAAATTTATTTAAATATGCATAAAATTAATTTAAATGTGCAGAAAATTGATTTAAATGTGCAGGAAATTCAATTAAATATGCTGAAAATTAATTAAAATATGCAGGAAAATTAATTAAATATGCAGAAAATTAATTTAATTGTGCAAGAAGTTATTCAAATGTGCAGAAAATTATTAAAAATGTGCAGGAAATTAATTAAAAATGTGCAGAAAATTATAAAAATGTGCAGGAAATTAAAAATAAAGTGTGCAGGAAATTTATTTTAAATGCTGGAAATTAGTTAAACATGTTGTAAATAAAGTTTGACATGCTCTGAATTAATTTAACGTATTGAAAGTTGATTAAGAATCCTAAAACATGATTTCTAGGTGATAAAGCAATTAATTAATATGCTGAAATTTAATCCTAGAACGTGTTGCCTAAGTGATAAAATAATTGCGTTATTAAAACATTCAAGTCGCAGAATCCCCGGCCCCCATAAGCAGTCCCCGAGTTTCTATAAATACAGTTTGTATAATAAATATTACAGACCGATGAACAAATAAAGAAAAAACATATGGACCGAATTAGACAACCTTTAATAACTCCCCGAATCCCGTGGCAACTCTTCTTATACCTCGGTCAATCGACTTCGGTTAAGAGACCTGTCAAACATAAAGAGCCATACGAAATCGTACAACACCATACAACGTACGGAAAGACCTCATGCAAATAGGTGGATTCATATAGCAACAATTTAGGAGACAAAGCACACATAGAGTTAAATAGCGCACCTGATTGCTTCCCGATGACCATATAATTAAAGCTAAAATAAAAAGTGACCTATAAGAATTGAAATGCTTCGATAGAGACTAACCGGTTGATAGTGAAACAGATAATAAGACCAAGGATCAATACTTTGAGAATGCAATAGTGAGAGATTTTTAGTAGCACAGATAAGAGCTCGCGGATAATAAGCAATAGAGGAGAGAGCAGTGATAGAGAAAATGTCAGTCAGAAGGTAATGCTTAAGAAAATCGTGTTTGAGAGTGTAAAAGTCTGTCTAAGAGAAGTGGGAATGTCCATAATCTCTGAAAAATAGTAGAGGAAAGTCATGTTTATATAGTGAATAAAAAATCAATCAGTAAAGGGAAGAGACTAAATTAAGACAGAATCAGGAAAATTGTTTTTCCTTAATTAACATGGTGAAGCAATCAAGTTGGGGCAAAAATCATGTCACATTTATTATGATAACAAAGTAAAATCTGTCCGAATTATTAAAGATGGAAGAATTAGTAAAAAGAAAAATCATGCGTTGGAATTTTCCATAAATACGGAGCCTTAAATCAAGGCCAAATTTACCATAAATCAGCAAGCAGTTAAGCTATCACATGCTAATTAAAGGGAGCGAATACGAGAAAGTATGAGTCATGAAGATCTTATTTAAGCAATCAAATTGTTCAGAACAAATCAGTCCCAGATTATCAAATAAATCTAATTTAAAGGTTGTCATAATTTGAATTTAACTAGAGAAGGAAAACAAATCACTTAGAGATATCAAAGTCTATTGAAAATAGATCATTACCAAATCACATATTGCAAGGTGAGAAACTGAGAATCGTAGATGACATATAATGTTGTCAAGCCTTAAATGAAAAGGAATTAAATCAAACCGACCACTATATGTGCATACCCTTAAATTAGGCAACTAAATTTTGAATTCTAAGTATCCAAACTAGTCAAGGGTCTACCATAGCTGGACCAGTACCAAAGTGACTATGATTTATACGTAAAAAAATACTAAAAAGAAAGAGACAAGTAGGCTAATTGATAATAAAATGCAAATTCATTGAGTCACAGTACGAACATATATTGGCAGAGTAGCATTTTGTTCCCACTGTTTGAATAGGCGATTAATCAAGTAAGCAAGCAAGTGTGCATAGCATGAATACAATATTGTCAACTAAATCAGACACAACATGTATTAGAATTAACGTGGTTCATGAGAGTTTTCAATATGCTTGACAACTCCTAAATCGTGTAAGGGAATTAAGAAACAAGCGCCAATGAGAGTCGTACCTGGGAGGGATTTATCGGAATCCATCTCTAAATCAGAACCTCACAACTGGAACGGACACAGAAAAATGACACGGGTGATTGCACATCATCTCTGCCATCCATGAGATACCATTAACATTTTCGAAGTCAACCAGAGAAGAGATACTTTTGGGGTTTTGGAATTTTTGAGTGGAGGAGAGCGTGGGGATTTATTTGGTGGTGTTTTCTGGTGGTTCTTCGGATGGTGAGTTCGCCGAAGCAGTGGCGGCGAAAGAGTTGCAGGGCAGCGATAGAGTCTATGGTAGGGTTCCACCGGCGACGATGGTGCAGCGGCAGTAGAGGAGGAGAGGAGAGGAGAGGGAGATCGGTGATGGGGATGGAGGCTGGTGGAGAGAATCCATTTGGGATTTTTGGGGTTGGGCATAGTTAAAAAGGAAATAAAAGATGAATTGATCTATGTCGTTGGATCGATTTTGATATACAACTGAGATTAAAATTGAAAGACGGGTCGGGTTATGGGTCGAATTATGGGTCAAAATTGGGTTAATGGAAATTGGAATTGTGGATTTAAAATTGAATCAAATTGGACTCAATTTAGGCTATGAATTGACATAAATTGGGTAGAATTGGGCTAAAAATTAAATAAATTGGAAAAAAATTAAATTGAATTAGGCTGTTATTTAATAAATATAGTAATAAATCAATAACAATAACAAAATTAACAATCGTTATTATGGATAAGTTACGTATATAAAATCAATGACAGGTAATATATTATTTAAAATTGACGATAAAAATAATTTGAAATAAATTAGGTACTTATAAATTATGAATGTGAATTTTAATAAACGGTATAACAACAACAACACAATAATAATAATAATACTAAACTATAGATTATGCATTTGCAAAACACGAATGTGGATTTAAAATACTTGCATAAATAATTTAGTAAAAATTAACGAAATTAGGTAACATATTATCTTTAAATTAATAAATTATACGTATATAGAGAATTACGGATAAAAAATAAAAATAAGTTAGATATTTTAAAAATCATGAATGTAAAACGTCGGGATTTATTTGGTACTAAAATAACCAAGTAAAGAAATATTAATATTCAAAAAGAATGATTTCGTAAAAGAGCATTCGGGAGGAATACCGGGATGTAAAAATTGGATGTCAATAGTACTATTCATAGAACAGTAAATAAACCCCATTTTTCGCGATTTTCACCATTGTTGGACCTCCAAGCTTCGGGAAGAGGCGATTTCTTAGGGTTTTATCACTATTCTTACTTGGGTAAGCTCCTAAATCATTTTTTCTTTTCTATCAATTATATCTTTGAAAACACCTTTAAATCATGATTTCAAAATGAAGTTTTGGGGGTTTTACCGGTAAAGCTTAAAAATGGTTTTTCTTCGATTTGGACCTCATTTTAAACTCATTTTTGTGTGGGTTTTCAACTGTACACTCCTATAACCTTGGAGAATATGTTTCTAAAGAAAAAATTTGGTTTTAGCCCTCTCGTTTTTTAACTCATTTTTTGAGTCCATTTTGGACCCATTTTAAATATGGTCGATATGGGTATCGATAACTTTATTTTAACACGTTGATGCTATTTTTATATGTTTTAGTTGATTTTGAGGCCGTTCAAAAGAGGAAAGCACTGTGTTGAAGGAATTTAGGCTCGAATTTCATCATTTCGAGGTAGGTTATGGCTTAACTTCTTTCAAATTGAGCTGGGTAATTAATAAATAGATAAAACATGCTATGGATTGGGAAAAATAACTATGGATTTTATATTTTGAGTTTATTATTACTGTTGTGTGCCCGAGTGGGGGCTTATAATATGTTGTTGTTAACTTGTGACATTTGATATTGTGTGTTACCCCAATGGGGGCTTTATTTGATATTATTGGCCTTATCTATACATTTAAATGCCTTTATTCTAGATAATATGCCCGTATGGGGGCTTAAATTATTATAATAGGCCTTAATAAGCATTGGCCTTATCATGATAGAAATGCCCGAGTTAGGGGTTGATATAATATTAATGATGTCTTACATGCATATTTATTCTGATGGTGCCTAACTAGAGTTGATATCATGAATTATGGACATATTGAGTTGATTTTTGGGCTCTCTCATTGATGTATTGAATGGATTGGATATCTTCATACTGATTCGATTGTGAGCATTACATTCTCATTCCATATACATACATTCATGAGATATCAGTACCATTGAGGAACACTGTTTTTGAAAAAAAATAATATATTTTATAAAAACCTTCTCTATGAACGCGTGTCGGAAAGGTGGGTTGAGATTTGAGATTTTAGATATAGAATATGGGTTGCGAACCTCTCATGGGTCCTATCTTGGGAGCTGCGAGCTCGGTAGGTGTATACAAAAAGTCATGCGATGACTTCTACTATTCATCCCATCATCATTGCATTGCATTGCATATGCATCTTTCATGATTATTTTGCGTGTCTTATCGTGTATTTAGCTTCGTATACTTTTCATGTATATTTGTATTATTTCATTTTAGTACTATATTAGAAGTGTTAGTGGAGATGGTGTGAGCTACCATTTGGGAACTTTTCTGCTTGCATGTGGCGTGCTCATAGTGTTATTTTACTTGTATTATTTTCTGCTTTGCTTGGTCGACCTATGATTCCTACAGAGTACAAGTGGATCATACTCCCTCCTACTGTGCCCTTTTGGTGTAGATCCTAGCATGAGTACGACACGCGGAGGATGAGTTCTTGCTATTGTTGGTGATCTTTCGAGGTACTGGCGCACGTTAGAGTTCAGAGTTGCTCCCCCGATCTCATCTTATCTCATTTATATCTTTATTTTGGTTTTCAGAGACAGCTATGTATTCTCATATTCGGTTATATATTAGATGCTCTTACATTATGACACCAAATTTTGGGTAGTTTATGAGATTTCTTTCAGACTTCGGCTTTACTATGTCTTGTATCGGCCTGACTTCTTTCTAGAAGTCTTGCCTTATATTTATTTGTTGTTATGATTGAGATTTTCTTTCTTTTTGGGTAGCAGGCTTATTTATCAAGGCTAGACCGTGATAAGTGTCATCGTGATCTTTTTGGGACATGAAAAATTGGTATCAAAGTGAGGTTCACTGGTCTCATAAGTGTAAAAGCAGGATATCTAGTAAAGTCTTGTGGATCGGTACGTAGACGTATGTATCAATATTCAAAAGGTTATAAGATGTCTTTAGGAAAAACTTCTCTAATTTGATTCCTTATTATGCGGGTTATTCATACCCAATGTTCTAAACTAGTATTCCACTCTTTTCTGTACAGATGGTGAGGACTGGGTCCAGAGATGCTAGGGATGCTTAGCCGGCACACAATATGGGAGCTTTGATTTAAGGACGAGGCAGGGGTCGTGGATGACTATCACGACCCGATTTCTCAAGTCATGATGGTACCTACTCTAACCTACCAGTAGTTAAGACAACCTGTAGTCCAGAATGGCTAGTAACGGACTACCAAGAGAAATATAGAAAACAACAGAAAGGATATAATAAATAGGCCAATATCATCCCAAAATCTGGTGGAGCTAGTACAAGAGCTTCTAATAAAATAAGAGTACAAAGTAAAGTATAGAATAAATATAAATACAAAGGTGTCTCTGAATACAACATAGAGATCAGTCTAACAATAAAAGAGAGAGAGTAGAAGCAACTCCGGGCGCCAGGAGCTCACCCTAAATCTCTGATTTGTGGTTGCTCCGCAAGATGCACACATCAAAGGCGATAACTCGAACTATGATCTGTAGGTTGCAGAAGTGTAGTATGAGTACCAAACATATGGTACTCAGTAGGCATCGGCCGACTGAGCTCTAGAAATAATGCAGGTATAAATAATATGCAAGGCAGGAAAGTAAACTACAGGCAACTATTCAAGCAACTAAACATAATAATGCTAACAGGGCAATAAGGATAAACTATCCTACTCTAGCAGTATTCCAGTACTAAAATACAATATCATATATCACCAGATAATATACAAATGAATAGTAAAAGAAGGATATCTAGTAATAATACTAGGCCAAAGGCTACATATACAATATGAATAGATAAGAAAAAAGGGGGATATATGGTAGTACCATATATATATATACATATATGCATATAGGCTTAAATCACATGTAACATCCTGAAGGAGTCCACCTAACATCTCAGGATCACAACCAAGTAGGGAAGCTAATACTAGCATAATCAGGGTCCTTAACCATAATGTCTAACTGTTAGGTAGCTATCAATAATGTAATTTACCATAATAAAGAAGGGAATTAGAAATGTACCGTCAACCTCGGGTACCAGTCCATACTCATCCTGCCACGAACTAACCATAATAACTAATAAATAAGTAACTAGCAAGTCCGGGCAAATAATTACTTAATCGAGCCCCATAAGCCCGGAAGGTTCACAGAAGAACTCAGCAAACAACAATCATAACATGTACCTATACAGACCCCATAAGACCGATAGATATAGGCGCCAAACAGTTATAATGGTGATATATAACACCCCGTACGTTCCCAACCCTACTTTACGACATTAAATAATATGTACGTAGGTATCGAGAGCTATAAGTATGCATTTGGTAAGGCTATTGGTGAGATAATTGAATTTGGCTCTTGTTATGTGGTTAAACTTGCATAGAAGGTGTTTTACAATTTTCATTGCGCATTTGTGGGGTTCAAAATGAGGCTAAGAATACCTCTAAACAAAGTATAATAAGGTTAAGAAGTGAGTTAAAGAATAGGACTTGAAGTATCTAACCAAACCCGCGAAGAGAAGTCGAAAAATGGAATTTTCAAAAATTTTAAGGAGGGGCGCATTTGGGAACGTGCCACACCACTATGGGCTAAAATTTTTAGCCCAGAGGCAGTAGGTTGGCGCGCCCAGGGGCGTGCCACCTTGGGTTTTCCACTTTTTCGAAAGTTGGAAATTTCTAAGTCCCAAGGGTATCCGGGGACGTACCGAGCCGATTTTTGCTACATTTCTTCTACAACCAAGAGTATATACATGAAATGAATGAAATATTACATTGGTATGATAAAATTACTTGAGAACGAATTTGGGGTCACAATGACAGTTTTGCCCTTAAGGTCAAAATAAGCCAAACGTGGCTAGAATCACTTGTTTTTGGGATTGAGGCTACGGATATGAATCGCGTGAGTAGAAATATTGTTGTAACGTGTATGATATAATTTAAACACAAGAAATTATTGATTATCATGGGTTTAAGTGAATTGGGCCCAAAAAGGACCCAAAAATGAAAAGAAAACATGGCCCAATTAAGCCAAAAGGACCCATTCTTCATCCTTGACCATTTGTACATGGCATTTAATGCCAAGGAGACTTGAGGGGATATAAATAGGTGGAAAAATCTGATTTTAATTTAAGGAGTGCACTACACTTTTCTAGATATTTCCCAAAAATTGCTCTCAACTCTCAAGAACCCTAAAACCCCTAAGCCAACTTCTTGGAGCAAAATCATCACTTTTCAAGCTTGGGTAAGTGATTATTGTTATGGATTAATATATTATATGCATGAAAGAGTATGTAAATCACATTGGTTGTACTTGGAAATGTTGAACATGGTACTTTGTGCTTTTATAATAGATTTGTGATCCATGGGATTCAAGCTTGAATTAGGACTTGTGCCTTTGATGAAAGATCATGGTATGGATAAAATATGAACGTCTATGGTGTTATTTTTGTTGTTAAACTTGTTCTTGTCTATAAGTGTAAATTGTGGGATTTTGGCCGATATGTGCTATGAAGTGTATTAAGGTGAATTGATGGATTATTTGTGATGTGGTGTGGATAAGAAAGTGTAAAGGAGGAGTGTTGTGGTGAAATGCAATGATTATTATGTATTGGTCAATGTTGGGAATATTGGAGGATATTTTTTGAATAATGATGCTATCAATGGTTTTGTCAAGGGGAAATGACATGTTTCAAAGCAAACATGTACCCCATTGATGTTATATGCATTTGTGAAGTAGTTGTGGTTAATGTGAATTCCGTTATGTATTTGTGTTGTAGAGTGACACATAAAGAAGAAGAGAGACTATTGTATGCACATCTAGGATTGTATATCCGTATTGAGAGTACAGGGTATGTAAGGTTACTCTGTCCGTATCTTCCTGCGGCAAATAGTACCCACATTGCGATTTCACTAGTCTTATCCCGAAATGTGCTAAGGTATCCTATATCCGTTTATCAATAGTCATTGTCATATATTTCCTACACATGGATCATTGGTGAGTCTCATGTCTTATAATCATGGTTAATGTTCCAAAAGCTCAAACAAAGTTATGTTCCAATGTTCTAATAGTGATTATACTTATGTCTTTTGTTCATAGATTATTGTCCAATAGTTCCCATGGTGTTATGATTCTAATAATGTTATGTTGCCAAGTTATGCACATGTCTCTCACTCGTTGGTTAATGATCCAAAGTTTCCAATAATGTTATGTTCCAAAGTTCAAGTGATGTTATGACTATCAAATATCAATCTCAAAGTAAAGATCAAAGTAATGCAAATGTGGTCAATGATCAAGTATGGGTGGCAAGTCTAGGGGCGTAAGCCTAGCTCGACTCGATCCCGATGTATTGATTTATGGGTGGCAAGTCTAGGGGCACAAGCCTAGCTCGACTCGATCCCGATGCATTGATTTATGGGTGGCAGGTCTTAGGGGCATAAGCCTAGCTCGACCCGATCCCAACATGATGATATGTTATAAAAAGACCCACTGATCAGTCGGGGCCCGGGTACATTGTGACAAGAGAGCATTGAATGTAAAGAAAGTAATGAAAGTAATCAAAGCAATTCACATGGCTTCCCAAAATGCAAAATGGTGACTTATCTACATTGATTATTCATATGTTGTGAGTTCATTGAAATATTCATTTATTATGCAGTTTCATCTGAGCCTTGCATACTCAGTACTTATTTCGTACTGACCCCTTTTGGGGAATTTACCTTACTTGCTGCAGGCGCAGGTACCAGTAGGCCTCACCAGTAGATTGCCAGTGTTAGTGGTTCCTTGGTGAGATCCAGCTAATTCGGGGCTTCTCCGAGTCAGAGTAGATATATGTTTTGATGATGTACATGTTGTATAAAGCGGGGACTTGTCCCGACTTTTGGTTTGTATTGGTCAATGCTCTTGTTATAGGCTTTTGTAGACGGATGTGGGGGTATCAGTGTAGAAGACATATGTTGTTTTGACTGGATGGCCTCAACGGCCAAGTTTCATATGTATGTATAAATATGTCCCATGTTTTCCTTTATTCGTCTTTCATATTCTTACGCAATGGTGGTTATGATTATGATATGCATATGATTGAACATAGGCAAAGGTTGGTTCTCTCGGGCCTTATCGGCTACGGGTGCCAATCATGTCTCGACGGGATTCGGGGCGTGACATGATAGGCAATGCATATGAATGAATGTAACATAAATCGAAATACCATAACCGATCCAAGTGCCATAAAGTACCAAGTGTATACACCTCCTACAACTTAATAGCTTGCAAAGGCGGGACCTACGACAACTATCCTTCTCCAGCACTGCAGCTCATTGATAAAGGGGCCCATAGGGGATTCGAGATATCCGTATACACTTCCTGGTCCCGAACCAAGACTTCCAATAATCAACATAATCCATGTACTCCATCTAGTACCGAAGATATATATATATGTACATATGTAATGAGTGCACGAACTTGAACCTTGACTAAAAGAGTGTATATTGTATAATAAGTGCATGGATTCGAACCATGACTAAAAGAGTATACATTATATAATAAGTGCACAGACTCGAACCGTGAGTAAAAGAGTGTACATTGTAAGCCATTGCCCGAGATCAAGTTCGGGGCTAAATCATCATAATAATGTAGAAAGGGTCGGAATCTCGGTCAACTGAAATAAATAGTAGTGGTAAAAGAGTGGATAAACCATGGACCGAAATCATTCTTGGTCTAATTTCTAAAACATCACTTTTAGTTCCAAAAGCTCATAATCTAATAAATAAGGTGGTACGATTCCCATTTTAAAAGAATTTATATTAAGAGTGAAAAGTGGGTTTGTAGAAAACAGTAGTAAAATCAAGATTTCGGTTGGAATCGTAACACTAAGTGAGCAAGAATGTGCCTAAAAGTATGCATGCCATCACCAGTATCCAAACAATACCACTATAAGCACCTAAGCATCTATAATCTAGAATCATGTCCCTTGTAGGGATAAAATACTCACCTGGAGTCCAACTGGTATCGTAACCACGATCTCGAGCCCAATAATATACAGTCAACATAATAACGCCTCATAACTCAGAAAACAACAGTAAATGAGGGAGTAAAGCCACCAAAGGATCTAATTGGGGAAAACATCACCCATATCACCAAGTCAAATGGCAATTCTTATACTAACGAATCCTTAATAATCAAACTAGGGTTAACATGCTTATGATCGAGGGTAATAGGATTCTATGGCCATAACAAGCATCCGATGCTAAGGTTTGGGTCACATTGCTACCCCAAATTCCCTAAGTAGACTAAGTCATGATATACTAGTCATAATCCCATCCTATAATCCCTATCTAGCATGCAATCTATACATAACACCATCTCATAGAGAAAAGTAGACCGAAACCTACCTCGATGCCGAACCGCAAGTCTTAAATCATCCACCAATCATTTGTACTTGCTCCACAATCTCAAAATTCCACCACACTATCACAACAATCATCTATACATCAATACGATTAAAATAAGACCCATATTGCTATATCAAAGGTCGGACTGAAATTTGACTCAAGAACTGGCCCGCGGGGCCCGTAAATAAAATCTAAAAATTAAATCCATCACGAGGTCCCTCGAAGGACAAGGAATCTGTGCTCGAAATTGGAGCACAAACGGGACACATATTGGGGCTCAAATCGGCCCGCAATTTTTAGGAATCAAAGATCTAATTTCTAAGAATTTACAATGAAAAAGATAGAAATTAACAGGGAAAGTAATAGGAAATGACCAAGGAGCGTTGAGCTAGCTTATCATTGCTTCAATGGATGATTCCCTACACCTTCCAATGTCCCAAGCTCTCAAAAATAGGGGAAATAGGGTTGAGAAATGAATGGAAAATTGGGTGAAGAAGGGGATTTAAAACCCCCAGGTACTGCTAAAGTGGTCACTTGTCCGCTAAAGCGGCCACCGCTAAAGTGGCTATTGATCGCTAAAGCGGTCGGGCAAGGAAAGGCGAAGTTCGCTAAAGCGACGTTCACTTAAACTGACCTTGACCACTAAAGCGGACCTCAACCAAGTAGTCAAGGCTGATAAAGGGGCATAAGATCGCTAAATCAACTACTGCTTAAGCGGTCCTTCGGCCACTTAAGCGGTTACACCAGAAACTTTGAGGCATCAGATTTTCTAAGTCCAAATGGACTCCAACTGGGAGTTCGAGATTCATTCGGAACCCCATACACGTAAAGAAACTATTCTACCATACCAAATTCGACATTGTAGACTCAATGGAACCATTGAAACTTTCATCTGAGATTGTTTCGATTAAATGTGTCCCTACATCCATAGTTCCATTTTTCATCAAATCTACCCACTAGCTCAAAATGAGTCTGAAAGCCTTGGGACCTAAATCAAGGGTCCCCCTAGCCTAAAATAAACATTTTGGAGATGATGGAGCTGTTAGAATTTCCATCTGAGGAAGTTTACTAGGAGTAGGAGTTTTAGTCTGAGACCAATTCCTTAACAGTGAAAGCTCCAAAATAGGAAAATGAGCCTAAAATTCAAAAAAAACATTTGATAACCGAACCGACAGTTCCAATAAGTATTGAATGATATAGAAACTGTGGAAATTTTCAAAATTCTACAAATACATGAAAATTGATAAAATGACCTGGAGGGTCATTATAATGACCCAAAGGTAGAGGACGGGCATAAGGAGCGTCCCCAGTCAGAGAACGTACTAGAGAGGACTCTCCCAAGCCCAAGGTTGAGTACGCTAGAGATGATTATCAAATAGAGGGTATAGGGCCATCTCAGGTCCCACAAGGTTTGGTTGACACTCCAGCGCTTTAGGAGAGTGGTGTTCCATCATCTGTATAGGCATCTGCTTATGGTATTCCTACTTCTAGGGTATAACCATTATCTATGGTACCCCCATGTATGGACTCTGCCTACCAGACTTACTATTTTTCTGATTGCTTCGGGTATAGTGATGTCTTATGATGATCAAAAGAAGTTTGAGAGGTTTATTCACTTGGGTTCGCCCAAATTTTGTGGTGCTATTGGCGAGGATGCCTATGAGTTTCTAACTAATTACCAGGAGAAGTTACATAATCTTGGATCCCATGAGTCTCATGGAGTTTCTTATACTACCTATCAATTGATGGACGTGGCCAGAGATTGTAGAGGTCGCTTGCCAGTTGTAGGCCTTTGGGATCGCCTGCTATGACTTAGACTCAGTTTTCTGAGGCATTCTTAGAGAAGTTTGTACCGTATAGCTTGAGATATCAGATAAGGGATGAGTTTGATCATATGGACTAGGGATCCATCTCTATTACTGAATATGAGGCACGTTTCTATGCTCTATCCAGATATTTAGCCTCTAGAATCTCCACCAAGTCTTAGAGGATTCAAAAATTTGTAAAGGGGTTAGATGGTTTATATCAGTTGACTACAACCCAGATGGTAGTTTCAGGGGCTTCTTTACAGAGTATTATTGAGCATGCCAAGATGACACCTCAGGAAAGCACCAAGAGGGTACATCGCCAGGGCAAGTTTAGTAGACACACCTTCTGAGGTAGAGATTTCTCTAGTAGAGGTTCTCATGGTTATTATAGTAGATCAGTTTAGGAAGCATTGCAGGGATCAGGTGGTAGACCTTAAGGTTCTGTAACTTCTAGTAGCCAGGTATCAAGTCATGAGAGCGGAGGTTCCAAGTTTACTTCTTTAGGGCAGGATGGTCATTCTAGTTCATCCATACCTCTTTAGATTGATTTGGGCCATAGAGGATGTTTTTTATGATATGAGTTTGGCCATATTGATAAGTATTTCCCTCGACGTGTGTTTGGACCTACTCAGTAGGGATCCCAGCTTTAACTTTGCCCTACTCCTATATCTACAGTCAAAAGTGGTTCACAGAGTGGTAGAGGTAGTGCTAGAGGTGCTCGAGGTAGAGGTAGGGGAACTCATGGTAGTGGTCGCGGGGTTGCTTAGTCCAAGAGCGGATGTGGACAGTGTTATGATATACTTGGGAGACCTGAGGCAGAGGCCTCTGATGCAGTCATGACAGGTTTCATCCCTATTTGCTACAGATTTGCTTTTGTGTTATTTGACCTGGGTCTACATTCTCCTATGTGTCTGCATATTTTCCTTTTGGTTTTGATGCTTCATGTGAGCCCCTTGCTATGCCTCTTCATGTATCTACCCTCATAGGAGATTCTTTAGTCGTGGATCGGGTGTACCGATCTTGTGTGATTACCTTTAAGGGACGTGATACTTGGTTATACTTAATCCTCCTAGATATGGCTCCCTATCATGTTATTTTGGACTATTATGCTAAGACCGTGACCTTAGCTACACCAGGTGTGCCAAGGTTAGCTTGGAATGATATGCTTAATTCGGGTCCGAAGGGAGTTATATTTTTTCTACATGCTCATCGCATAATAGAAAGGGATGTTTATCTTATTTGGCTCATGTTCGTAAGACTAGTGTTGCCTCACCGCCTCCTATGGATTCTATTCGGGTTATTCGCGAGTTCATGGATATGTTTCTTATGGATTTGCTTGGTATGCCTCCGGATTATGATATTGATTTTGCTATTAATGTGGAGCCAGGCACCAAGCCCATTTTTTATTTCTCCTTATAGGATGGACCTGGCTGAGTTGAAGGAGTTGAATGAGCAGTTGCAAGATTTGTTGATTAAAGGGTTTATTAGACCTAGTGTGTCTCCTTGGGGTGTTCTCATCTTATTTGTAAAGAAGAAGGATGATTCTATGCGCATGTGTATTGATTATCGGCAGTTGAACAAGGTGAAAGTTAAGAATAAGTATCCTCTTCCTCGTATTGATAATTTGTTTGATCAGCTTCAGGGTGTGTCCGTGTTTTCTAAGATTGATTTAAGATTTGGGTATCACCAGTTGAGGAGTAAAGCTTCGAATGTGTCAAAAAAAGCTTTTTAGACTCGATATGATCATTATGAGTTCTTGGTCATGTCATTTGGGTTGACCAATGCCTCAACAACATTCATGAAGTTGATGAACCGGGTATTCAGACCGTATCTCGACTCCTTTGTGATTGTATTTATAGATGATATCTTGGTTTATTCCAAGGATGAGATCGATCATGTGAGACACTTGAGGATTGTACTTCAGATATTGTGTGATGAGAAGTTGTAAACTAAGTTCTCCAAGTATGAGTTTTGGATGGATTCTATCTCTTTCTTGTGTCATATGGTGACCAAGGATGGAATTATGGTCGATCCGACCTAGATTGGGGCGATTTGTGATTAGGCTAGGCCCACTAGTCCTATCGAGATTTGGAGTTTTGTTGGCTTGGTGGGTTATTATCGGCATTTTGTTGAGGGTTTCTCTTCTATTGTGGCTCCTTTGACCAAGTTGACTTAGAAAAAGATTACCTTCTAGTGGTCGAAAGTGTGTGAGAAGAGCTTCCAAAAGCTTAAGGAGTTGTTGACTTTGGCTCCTATCTTGACCTTGCCCAAGGAGGGCGTAGGTTTTACCGTGTTTTGTGATCCTTATAGTGTGGGTTTAGGTGCAGTGTTGATGCAGGAGGGCAAAGGGATTTCTTATGGTTCTTATCAGTTGAAGCCTCATGAGAAGAATTACCCTAATCATGATTTGGAGTTGGCCGCAGTTGTGTTTATATTGAGTTGTAGAGACACTACTTGTATAGAGTCCATTGTGAGATCTTCTCGAATCATCATAGTCTTCAGTACTTCTTCACCCAGTGAGTTCTTAATATGAGACAGTAGCGTTAGCTTGAGGTTTTGAAGGATTATGATCTCACCATTTTTTATCATCTGGGTATGGCTAATGTGGTTGCAGATGCCTTAACTCGGACGTAGACTAGTATGGGGAGTTTGGCTCATCTCTTGACTAAAGAGCGACGTTTAGCCTTAGAGGTTCAGTTTTTAGCTAAACATATGGTTAGGCTTGATGTTTCGACGCCTGGAAGTGTTTTAACCTTTATTGATGCTAGATCTTTTTTGATAGAACAGCTTTGCGCTCACTAGTTTGATGATGATAGTTTGAGGGTGATTCAGGATAAGTGTTGAATGGCTAGGCCAACGAGGCATCTCTTAATTCTGATGGTATTTTGAGGATTAGTGGCCAAGTTTGTGTGTCGAGGGTTGGTGGATGGGTGAGAATGATAATGGAGAAGCCGCATTGTTCCGTATATTCCATTCATCCTGGAGTGACCAAGATGTACTGTGATTTGAAACAGCTTTACTGGTGGGGTGGTATGAAGAAGGATGTAGTGGATTTTGTATCTCGTTGCTTATGTTGTTAGCAGGTAAAAGCCAAGCATCATAGACCGGGTGGTTTGCTTCAGAGATTACCCATTTCAGAGTAAAAGTAGGAGCGGATCACAATGGATTTTGTGAGTGGATTGCCTCATACTTCACGTGGTTCTGACAGCATTTGGGTCATCATAGATTGATTGACCAAATCAACGCATTTCATCCCCATTCAGATTTCCCCATTCAGATTGACCCAATTTCTTAGGTCATGATGACACCTACTCTAACCCGCCAGTAGGTAAGCCAACCCATAGTTCGAAACAACTAGTAACGAACTACCAAAAGGAAAGAAGAAACTACAGAATAAATATAATAAATAGGCTACTATAATCCCAAAACCTGGTGGAGCCAGTATAAGAGCTTCTAATACAACAAGAGTACTAGTGAAATACAAGATAGATATACATAAAAAGATATCTCTGAATACAACATAGAGATCAGTCTAAAAATAAGAGAGAGAATAGGAGCACTCCGAGCGTCAGGAGCTCACTCTGAATCTCCGATCCATGGCTGCTCCTCACGATGCACACCTCAATGATGATAACTCCTACTATGATCTGCAGGCTGCAGAAGTGTAGTATGAATACCAAACACGTGGTACTCAGTAGGCATCGACCAACTGAGCTCCAGAAATAATGTAAGCATAAATAACATGTAAGCAAGAATATAACTGTAGGCAACTATCTAGGAAAACTAAGCATAATGAGGCTAATGGGGCAATAAGTATACACTATCATATCCTAACAGTATTCAGGAACTAAAGTACAATTCGGTATATCACTAGAGAATATATCGATAAAGAGTGAAAGAAGGATTTAGAGTAGTATGCAAGGCCAAAGAATACATATACAATATGAATAAACAAAGAAAGAGAGGGATATATGGTAATACCATATATATATATATATATGCAAATGGAAGGGGAGCCTTGGAGTAACTAGTAAAGTTGCTACCATGTGACCAGGAGGTCACGGGTTCAAGCCTTGGAAACAGCCTCTGGCAGAAATGCAAGGTAAGACTACGTACAATACACCCTTGTGGTGGGGCCCTTCCCCGAACACTGCACATAGCGGTAGCTTTAGTGCACCGGACTGTCCTTTATATATATATATATATATATATATATATATATATATATATATATATATATATATATATATAGGCATATAGAAATAACTTAAAGGTAATAACCTGAGGGAGCCAACCTAACATCTAGATGATCATGGCTAAGAAAGGGAGCTAATAATAGCATACTCAAAGCCTCTAACCCAAAATATGACTAATCATGAGGTAACCTAATAATAATACACCTTATCATAATAGAGAAAGGGAAACCAGAAACATACCAATAATCTCTAGTACCAGTCCATAATCATCCTGCCATGAACTAACCATAATAACCAACAATAAAGTAACTGGCTAGTCCGAACAAATAATAACCTAATCAGGACCGGCCCCCATAAGGCCAAAGGTTCAGTCAAATGCTCAGCATACAATAATCATAACATGTACCTATACAGCCCCCTATAAGATCGATAGATACAGGCGCCAAACAACTATACTGGTGATAGGTAATGCAAATAAATGAATAAAATGCAGCATAAATCGTAAATACCATGTCCAATCCAAGTGCCATAACGTAACAAGTGTACACACCTTCTCCAACTCAGTAGCTCACAAAGGTAGGACCTACGACGACCATCCTTGTCCAGCACTGTGGCTTATGGACAAGGGGCCCTTAGGGGACTCGGGATATCCGTATTCACTGCCTGGTCTCAAACCAGGACTTCCAATAATCATCGTAATCAATCTACTCCATCTAGTACTGGAGAGATATATAAGTATAATAAGTGCCCGGACTCGAACCGTGACTAAAAGAGTGTAAGTCTGTAAATCCATTGCCCGAGATCGACGTCGGGACTAAATCGACATATTAGCATAGAAAAGGTTGGAATCTACCTCAACAGAAGTAAATAGTAGTGTAAAAGAGTGGATTAGTAATGGACCGCAATCAACCTCGGTCAAACTTTCAAAAATAATATTTTTAGTTCCAAAGCTCATAATTTATTAAATAAGGTAGTACGATTCCCGTTGTAAATGAATCCATTTTAGAAGTGAAAAGTGGGAATAATTCTCTTTTTATAAAATAGTAGTAAAATCATGGTTTTGGTTAGAATCGTACCACTAAGAGAGCATAGATATGCCCTAAAGTATGCATGCCATCACTAGTATTCAAACAATACGACCATAAGCGCCTAAGCTTCTGTAATCTAGAATCATGTCCCTTATAAGGATAAAATACTCACCTGGAGTCCAACTGGTATCGTAACCACGACCTCGGGCCCAATAAGATGTAACCCACATAATAAAGCCTCATAACTCGGGAAACTATGGTAATCAAAGGCATGAAGCCACTTCAAGGATCTAATCAGGGAAATACCACCCAAATAACTAAGTCAAATGGAAAACCTTATACTAACAGATCCATAATGCTAATCTATGACTAAACAAGCCTATAATCAAGGATAGTAGGATCCTAAAGCCATAACAAGTATCCTATGCTAAGGTTTGGGTCACATTTCTATCCTAAATTCCCTAAATAAACTAAGTCATGATATACTAGTCATAATTTGATCCAATGATTCCTACCTAGCATGAACTCTATGCAATACACAATCTCATAGAGAAAAATGGGCCGAAGCCTACCTTGATGTCGAACCGCAAATCTCGAATGGTCCACGAATCGCTCGTCCTTACTTTACAATCCCAAATGCTGCCACGCTATGAAAATAATTATCTGTATGTCAATACGAGTAAAACGAGACCCATATTGCTATATTAAAGGTCGGGTCAAAATTTGGGTTAAGAATGGGCCTACAGGGCCCACAAATGAAATCCAAAATTGAATCCATCACGAGGTCCTTCGAAGGACAAGGAATGTGTGCTCAAAATTTGAGCACAAATGGAACGTAAATCAGGGTACAAATCAGCCCCTAATATTTATAGATTTTAAGACCTAAATCCTAAGAATTTACAAGGAAACTGATCGAATTTAACGGGGAAAGGGAAACGACCAAGGAGCGTTGAACTAGCTTACCTTTGCTTCAATGGATGATTTCCCACACTTTTCGATGTCCCATGCTCTCAAAAATAGAGGAAAAAGGTTAATAAATAAGGGAGAAAAATGGGTAAATAAGGGGATTTAACACCTCTAGGTGCCGCTAAAGTGGTCACTTGGCTGCTAAAGCAGCCACCGCTAAAGCGGCTACTGACTGCTAAAGCGACTGGTACAAAAGGGCGAGTGGTTGCAAAAGCAGCACTCTGTTCGCTTAAGCGATGTTCCCTAAAGTAGAAAACTACCACTAAAGCAATGTCTGCTTAAGTGGAGCTTGACCGCTAAAGCGGTCACACCAGATATCAGGCATTAGATTTTTGCTAAGTCCAAATGGACTCCGACTGGGTGCTTGAGATTCATTTAAAACCCCGTGCGCGCAAACGAACTATGCTACCATACTAAATTCAATATTTTGGACTCAATGGAACCATAAAATTTTTTATCCAATATCATATCAATTAAATGTGGGCCCTAACCCCATAGTTCCATTTTTCATCAAATCTACCTATTAGCCCAAAATGAGTCTAAAGCCTCGAAACCTGAACCGAGGGTCCCTCTAGACTAAAACCAATGTTCCAGAGCTGATGGCACTATTAGAATTTCCATCTGAGGTCATCTACTAGGAGTTTTGGTTTGATACCAATTTCTTAACAATGAAAGCTCAAAAATAGAAAAATGAGCCTAAAACTCAAATGAACTGTCCGATAACCAAGCCGACAATTTCAGCTTATGAATTGTAGCCACTATGGGAAGGATTAAAACACTGAAAACCCATGGAAATTGAGAAAATAACCTGGATGGTCATTCCAACCTGTGTTTATTATTTCAAACAGAGGTTCAGTGTTCGCTTCTAGATTTTAGAGGACGTTTCAGGAGGAGTTGGGTACTTAGGTTGACCTTAGCATAGCTTTTCACTCCCATACTAAAGGTCAGTTGGAGTGGACTATTCAAGTTTTGGATGGTATGCTCCACACGTGTGTTATGGACTTGGGAGGTCAGTGGGAACAATAGTTAGCCTTGGCAAAGTTTGCTTATAATAATAGCTACCATTCGAGTATTGAGATGGCACCTTTTAAGGAATTGCCTGGTAGGGATTTTTGATCTCTAATTGGTTGGTTTGAGACTTCCGAGGCTATACCTCATGGTACCGACTTACTTCACGAGTCCTTGGATAAAATTCGGGTGATTCAGGATAGGTTTTGGGCAACCCAGAGTAGGAAAAAAAGTTATGTCGATCGCAGACTTCGTGCCTTGAAGTTTGGTATTGGAGATTGGGTTTTCCATTGTGTGTCACCTATAAAGGGTGTGATGAGGTTCGAGAAGATGTAAAATCTAAGGTACATTGGACCTTTTGAGATTCTTCAAATAGTTGGGGAGGTTGCTTCTGAGTTAGCTTTACCTCCAGAATTTTTAGCTGTTTATCCAATTTTTCATGTATCTATGCTCTGACTCTATATTCCAGATGACTCTCACGTGCTTCGGTGAGATTTGGTTCAGTTAGATGAGAGGTTGACCTTTGTTGAGGAGCTATTCTCCATTTTATCCAGGGATGTTAGACGGTTGCATTCTAGAGATATTTATGTGTTTAAGATTCAGTGGAGACATTGTTCTATTAAGGAAGCTACTTGGGAGATCGAGTCCGATATGCGTAGTAGTTACCCCCAGCTTTTCACCGACTCAAGTATTTCTTTGCTTTTAGTTCAAGGATGAATTAGAGTCTTAGTGGTGGATACTGTAAGGGCCTGATTTGTGAAAATTTACTTTTTATGTGTTTTTACCATTTTTCCCTTCCCTGTAGTTGATACATGTTCGTTTTGGGGTGTGGGGATGATTAGCACAGTTCTCGATGTGATCGGGAGTGTTTTGAGAGAGTTTGAGGTTTTTAGTGGCTTTAAAAGTCATATAGTTGACTTCGGTCAACATTTGATGTTTTAACTCCCGGATGGAAATTTGGACAATTCCATTAGATCTAAAATGTCAAATTTGGGTTAGTAGCGGAGTTGGTTCGAGTTTGGAGCCTTTATTTTACATCTCGACCCTTTGTTTGAAAATTCGCTTAAATGGCATATGGGGTAGGGTGGGGTTACTCCTTCGCGAACACAATGAGGCTATCGCGAACACGATGGTCCGAATGGTGGACCTTCAGAAACGCAAAGCCTCAGCTGCGAACGCTAAGGCCTATTTAATGGTCCAGTGAATGTTGACTCTCGCGATCACGAGGTGGGGTCTGCGATCTTGAGGTACTATTCATAGAGCAGTATATAAACCCCATTTTTCACAATTTCCATTATTTTTGGACCTCCAAGCTTCGGGAAGAGGCGATTTCTTAAGGTTTTATCACTATTCTTGCTTGGGTAGGCTCCTAAATCATCTTTCCATTATTTCCTATCAATTATATCATTGAAAACACCTCTAAATCATGATTCAAAATGGAATTTTGAGATTTTTTCTGGTAAAGCTTAAAAATGGGTTTTCTTCGATTTGGACCTCGTTTTAACTCATTTTCTCATGAATTTTCAAATGTAGACTCCTATAACCCTGGGGAAATCTTTCCATTATTTCCTATCAATTATATCTTTGAAAGCACCTTTAAATCATGATTTTAAAATGGAATTTCGAGATTTTTTCCGGTAAAGCTTAAAAATGATTTTTCTTCGATTTGGACCTCGTTTTAAACTCATTTTTACATGAATTTTCAAATGTAGACTCCTATAACCTTGGGGAATGTGTTTTTAAAGAAAAATTTTGGTTTTACCCTTCTCATTTACAAACTCGTTTTTCGAGTTTATTTTGGACCCATTTTAAATATGGTCGATATGGATATTGATAGCTTCCTTTTAATGCGTAGATGCTATATTTGTATGTTTTAGTTGATTTTAAGGTTGTTCTAAAGTGTAAAGGACCGTGTTGAAGGATTTTAGGCTCGGATTTTATCGTTTCGAGGTAGGTTATGGCTTAACTTCTTTCAGATTGAGTTGGGTAGTTAATAAATAGGTAAAACATGCTATGGATTGGGGAAAATAACTATGGGGTTTATATTTTGAGTTTATTATTACTGTTGTATGCCCGAGTGGGGACTTATAATCTGTTGTTGTTGACTTGTGGTATTTGATATTGCGTATTACCATAGTGGGGGGCTTTATAATCTGTTGTTGTTGACTTTTGGTATTTGATATTGCGTGTTACCCCAGTGTGGGATTTATTTGACATCATTGGCCTTATATGTTTATTTAAATGCCTTTATTCTAGATATGATGCCCGTGTGGGGGCTTAAATTGTTATTATAGACTTTAATGAGCATTGGTTGCCTTATCATGATAGAAATGCCCGAGTTAGGGGTTGATATAATATTAATGATGTCTTATATGCATATTTATTTTGATGGTGCCTAACTAGAGTTGATATCATGAATTATGGACATATTGAGTTGATTTCTGGGCTTATTTATATACGTATTGAATGGATTGAATATCTTCATACTGATTTGATTGTGAGCATTACATCCTCATTCCATACATATACATTCATGAGATAAGGAACACTATTTTTGAAAGAAAATGAGATATTTTATAAAAATCTTCTCCATGAACACGTGCCGAAAAGGTGGGTTGATATTTGAGATTTGAGATATAGTATATGGGTTGTGAACCCCCCATGGGTCCTATCTTGGGAGCTGCGAGCTCAGTAGGTGTATACAGCAAGTCATGCATGACTTCCACTATTCATCCCATCATCATTGCATTGCATTGCATATGCATCTTTCATGATTCTTTTGCTTGTCTTATTGTTATTTAGCTTCGTATAATTATCGTGTATATTTGTGTTGCTTCATTTCAGTACTATATTAGAACTGTTAGTGGGGACGGTGTGAGCTACCATTTGTGAACTTTTCTGCTTGTAGGTGACATGCTCATAGTGTTATTTACTTGTATTATTTTCTTCTTTGCTCAGTCGGCCTATGATTTCTACTGAGTATAAGTGAATCGTACTCACTCTTACTGTGCCCTTTTGGTGTAGATCCTAGCACGAGTACGACACGCGGAGGCTGAGTTCGTGCTATTGTTGGTGATCTTTTGAGGTACTGATGCTCTCTAGAGTTCAGAGTTTCTTCCCGAACCTCATCTTATCTCATTTATGTCTTTATTTTGGTTTTCAGAGATAGATATATATTCTCAGATTCGGTTATGTATTAGATGCTCTTACATTATGACACCAAATTTTGGGTGTTTATGAGATTTCTTTCAGACTTCCGTTTTACTATGTCTTGTAGCGGCCTGACTTCAATCTAGAAGTCTTGCCTTATCTTTATTAGTTGTTATGATTAAGATTTTCTTTTCTTTTTGGGTAACGGGCTTAATTATCAAGGTTAGGCCGTGATAAGTGCCATCATGACCTTTTTGGGTCGTGACACAAGAACATTGATATTTGATTGAATTCTCAAATTCAAAATAGTTACATATCCTCTGAACTTAAGCAGAACAACAAATTAAGTTAGCCGACTTTAATTTTAACTATATTGCTTTATACATGAGGTACAAAAAACATCTTGGGAACTTATGTGACAGAAAGTCCAACCATGTACACTTATAACTTACAAGGACCAACAAGTAGAGACAGAGAGATTAGACAAAATAGAGATTATGGCTATAAAATTTTCTGCATCGATCCTGCTAGCAACCAGTTTTGTAGGTGTCATTTAATTTTTTTAAAAAAAAAAGACTTGCGTGCAGTACATAGCTTTACACAACTTTCATCTATGTTGCGTTCGAGCCTCCTTCTTTATGTTCTTAAAATAGTCACCAATTTCACCTATTTCATTTGTTGTTAGATCCAACTTCTTCATCATTACACCACTATTTGCTAAAATCTATTTTTCTGATTATTGCTTTGCTTCTACACCGGTAGCGTGTTGCCTAATTTGTTTGAACTTTTGACTAAGTCAGTATATATATAAAGTAGTTTGGAATGACTTTTCATGTGTATAACTGACAGCTATGACTTTTGATTATTACTCAAATCCTTAAATGCAACTTTTCATATTCTCAACATTATCAAAATGAATTAGGCATATTCATTTGTCTAACTACCAACTATTAAGATGAATTTGGATTATTACTCAATCCTTAAATGCAACTTTTCATGTTCTCAACATTATCAAAATAAATTTGGCTTATTATGTCTCATTTTCACACTTTCAGATAATGAAGAGACGGATAGATTAATAATTAATCAATTAGTAATACTAATTAATATAGTATGATGATACAATTAATTTTTAATATTTAATTAGATATTTTGGTATACTTTGATTTATTGTAGGAGTAAAATCATAATCCAACTTTGAAGATAATAGACGAATGGTGGGCCTATTCGACCAACTAAATTATTGAGCATAAGATGATTAGATATTGTTTGAACAATTAAATTTAGAGGTAGAAGTATAATTGTCACATGAAATATTCAACTTTACAATTTAATTGCTTAGTGTATATTGCAACGACATATAGCTTATATGTGAATACGAGTGATGCGGTCTAGCTACAAATATTTTACGGCAAGAAGTTTTTGCCTGTATCTTTAAGAAATTATAGTTTCCTTCATTTTAAGGTTCGATCAATATATGTCTTCCTTCGATCAGTATATAATTCATGTCAATAATGGTGTAAAGTTACAAATAAATAATATTGTCTCTATCCTAATTTACTTAGTTAGAATCTCTGAAAGCGAAAAATAGCATATAAATCGAGATAAATATAGTAGTTATTTGTGATATCGATACTTAAGTAGTTGGTAAATTTGGAAAAAGAAAATTGTTATAATTATATAAAAATAAAATCATATAATCTAATAAAACAGATATTCAATCTTGTGTCAAGACATCCATTAGGCATCCTATAGATCAATATTTCAAGAAATTTTGAACTTCCAAATTAAATCAATCAATCATCAATATATAATAATAAAGGAGAATGTAGATCCGGTGACGTGGTGCTCTAATATTTGAGTATGGCTATTTATCTATTTTCTCAGATTTTTGGGCTTTTTAATTCATTTCTTAGGCTAAAAAAGAGTAATTATTCATTATTTTTCAGCTTTAAAATCCTAAGGTTCCTTGTCATTTAACCCCATTAGATAACCGTAGTAAAGAATAAGTCAATGCAGACCCGATTCATTTGATCTAATTGAATGACCTTCTTCATTTGCATATTTTAATGATGCATTAAAGAAAAAAAAAAAATTTAAAAGTCAAAAACGTATTGGATTGAATCAGACAAATATGGTGTGAAATTAATGATACTTCTTTCAACTTCTCCTTATAAAAATTACTTTCTACTCATTTGAAGAGTTGGACGAAGGAAGTTTCTCCTCTGAAGCGGATTGAGTAAGAATTTCTCATATCAAAACATTAAGAAAAAAATGCACAAGAACAAATTATATAGCAGCCATATATGAAGGGCGGAGAAATAATGAATTAATATTGCACATCTAAATGCAATTTTGAGTCTATTCACTTAATATTTGCATTTGTTTTTTGCAGAAACAAATAATGGAGAAGCAACTTAATTGATAAGGGTCCATATGCAATGATGAATCCAAGATTTTCACTAAAGAGGTTTGAAAAAGGAAATCTAATATCTAAGACTTGAACTTTGAACCTCAAGATGAATTTTGAATTCCCTAAACCCCAAGTCAAACAATACTCTTGTGTTTAAGAGATTCAAAATTTTTATATGTACATAAATAATAAAAGAAATTATCTTATATATAGTGTAATTTTTTGCCCAGGAATTGGTGTAAACAGCATGAACCCTGGGTCCATGTTGATTTGGAGCATGATTTCAAGTCTTTCTTAAAATATATATATATGACAGATAAGTTGTGTCGAGGGCCTTCAAGATACAAATACAACAGCAATGAGAAAATGAAGTTGAAAATGAGTCTTACAAGTTTAAAGGGCCCTTCGAGACAAATTTACAAGTATGCACCATGCAAAGAGGTTTTATTCCTTTGCGCTGATTAATTTTCTTTCCTGAAAAATTTTAATCATTAGGAACTGAAACTCATTACAACAAAATTTGTAAAATGTTGTAATCGAGAAATTTCACTATTTTCTTTATTTTCGAGTAAGGAGGTATAACAAAATCATTTTTAAGATAATGTCTTTTGACGTGCATTCTATGCTTATCTATATTAGTGTAGTTTTTTGTTTTTTTTTGGATAATACTTTCCGTACTTTCTGTTCCACTTTATATCCATTAACGTGCAGGTTCTAATTTCACTACAGGTATGGTGTTTCTTATTTTGATTTTTTTTTTTTTATACTGATATTATACATTTAAATTTCAAAATAAAAATAACATTAGCTGGTGCAAAGAGGAGAAAGGTCATGATTATATATGATTATATATGAGTGTAACATATGGAGTAGACATACAGTAAATAATTAACCAACAAGGGTTGTGATGGAGTGGTAAGTACTCTTTCATCCTTAACTAGAGGTCTTGGGTTCGATTCCCCCTGGGTATGGAGTCGCCTTTGTTAAGGAGTTCTTTACCCCCCAACTTGAGACTTTCCGGCACGAATCCGGATTTAGTTTGACTCCAATGCGGATACCAGACACCAAGTGAGAAACAAAAAAAAGTCAATAATTATGGGTACCTTTAATTTATTTTTCTGGTAAGAATAAAAGAAATGATAAATGTGATGGTATGAAATGAAATTACTAATACTGGGTCATGGACAGAATTGAAAGAAGTTGAATATTAAAGAAATACACGAGTAATTGAAGAATTGTGCATTTGTTAGTGTTTAGCTCTTTTGCCGTAATTACATTGATGCAATCACTTTTCAACAAAAAAATTGTAAAAATCTCCTATACACTTTTTCAAAATTATTTTTACGAGTGACAAGAGCTTGCATTTTAATTTGTTTGTTGCGTGCTTATGTTGTTGATTAATTGGAGTTTGATGGTTTTTTTTGTCATAATATCATTGGAAAACAATATTGCCTATTTTTATAGTTAATGATTGCCGTCTACGGAGCAACCATGTATCAAATTTGGATATTATGCAGTAACAACAAGAAATTTAGAGGGCAAACTATACAAAGTAATTGTGTAATACAGTAAATAAAGAGTATAATAAGGATCAGATTAGACATGTATAAGAACACAAAGAGTGGAAGAAAATATGTTTTCCTTATTGATTCCATCTGTAATTAGATTCTAGAGGCTCACGGGGATTGGCAACCTTCCTAAAAGGGGGCCAAAGCAGTGGGTGCTCTCTTTTATATTTGGTTCTATGTGTTAGTATGATAATATTTCACATTTTATTATCAAAAAAAATGAGGAGGTAATTTTCATTTTTTTCTAAAATATGTCTGTTTATTTTAAATAGTTGCACTAAGGGAGAGGTTCTGACATGAGGAAATAATTAGATTTCTTGCTTTTTTACAATTTGAATAGAAGAAAATAATTTTTTCAGATCTTTAAAAAAAATAAAGATATTTTATGTGTAAAAATTAAGATCTTTTATAAAAAGAACATAAAACTAAAAAAATATTGTAAAGAGTTAGAAAAAATCATTTCATTCACAGTCATGTGTGTTTTATTATCTCCACGTTGTTGTTGTTTTTCCTTTTTTTGTATTTCTTTTTTCTTAAGCAAGATCTACTATTTTTATACCAATTTGCATGTTACTTCTACATTTTAGGTATGTACATAAAAAATGACATGTCATAATTATTTATTTTATTTATCACTATTAAGTGTAGTATATTCTTTTTTTTTCTTTTTCTGATAACTCTATCTATGACTTTCATATTTATTACAATATTATACATATATAATAGTATCGATAAAAGAATATTAATGTTCAATTATTAGGATATCACTAAAAAAAATAGGTGTTAGATATTCAGATGGTGCTAATTTATTGGATGGTTGCTATGTATTGGTTTTTAGTGTATCACCAAATTGGTCATTACATAAAATGAGACTTTTCTTCGTTACCTAACAATGAATTTTAATAATATAATAAAATTTAAGAGGCAATAAAGCAAACATTATACTTAAACTATCAACATAATATAATAAAATCAATATATATATATATATATATATATATATATATATAAAGCAAGGAGGGTTATGAAGTTGCTGATGTGGCATGCTTCAAAAGCCTCCATTTCTATTTATCTATTTTCTCCTCTTTTTTGGGACTTTTTTCCTATATTTTTATTTACTTATTATTTATTGTACAAAAATAAATGTGTTGATTAGTACTCTCTCCATTTATTTCTATTATTTATTGTAAAACTTAATTGTTTCAAAATTTATTATTCCACTCACTCCTATTTTTTATTAAGAAATTCAAATGGGTGCAAGTCTTTTATTTTTTAATTGTGCATTGGTTATACAATAAAGAAGAACAATAATAAAAGAATTACAAGAGATTCAATTATCTTTTTTCTCAATATTTTATTATTATCCTAATTTTTATTTATTTATGTGTTATTAAAAAATCTTCTTCTTTTATAATGATTTTATTTATTTATTTCCTTTATTTCTACTAATTTGTATATATATTTATTTATATATTAAAATTAGGCAAAGGAAGAGTATCACCTTTCTTTGTTTAATTTTTTTTTTTTTTTTGGTCATCTTCTAATAATGAAATGACAAGATCTCTAATATTTTAAGTGTTTTTCTCTTTTTTTTTAGTTAATCCATTTAAATAACTTTCATAATTTTACCTGCTCATAACTACTCATAACCCCCATAATTTAATTTGTAAGTTTGTAATGTCTTATGGTATTCCTCTATTTTACCTATATAAATTCATATTTTGTTTCATGAAGACTCTCATTCAAGGTCATCCTTTCTCTTCTTCATTACTTTGATTTGTGAAGGCAAGAAATATTTGTTCTCAAGTATTTCTTTTCATATTTATGTACTTTATCATGCTTTCTTATTTTTTAGCATTTTGTTTACACATATTATCATCCTCCAAATAAGTGTGATTGAGAAAATCTTGTGAATTAACATGTAACTGGAAAGGAGTATATGAAGGCAAGAAGTATTTCGCTCTCGAGCCTTTTTTTTTTTTTTCATTTTATGTATGAATTGCACTTTTTTAAGTTTAGCATTTTTAATGTATTATCAATCTTGAAGTGTGATAAAAAAAAATCATCACGAAAATCAATCACTATATAATATAAAGCTAGGCATTAGAGAAGTGATGTGACACCTCTTTTTGACCAAGGATCCTATTTATTTTTTTCTTATTTTTTTTGGCAATTGCCCTTACATTTTTATTTATTTATTATTGTAAGAAAATAAATATGTCAATTACTAATCCATCCATTCATTTTCAGTTTTTATTGTAAAAACTTAAATTCTCAAAATTTACTACTCCAATTATTTTTATTATTATTTCTATTCTTTAAAAGCCTAAATATTAATTACTCCAAACTTTTCATTTTCTTCATGAAAACCTAAAATACTAGGTTAAAATGGAGTAGTTTATAAATGGATATCATTTCAACTAATAATTGAATCAATTTTCCCAAATGGAGGACTATTTTATAATTTAGAGATAGAATTTGACCATTTGAGAAGACTATAATTATTTATATTTAGTGAAAGAATATGTTACTTTGTCCCGCTTCATTTTTCAGTTTCTTTTCTCTTTACGATAGGAAGATAGAATTTAAGAATATAATTAATACAATGGACAATTAGTAGTATTAGTGGTAGAATTCGTACATTTCCACTAAGTTACAAAGGCAAGATGCAAAGTTCAATTAAGCAAATCAGTAACAACAACAAAAAAAAACCCATCTCATTTCAAGGCATTATCATTTTGAAAGAAATGAATGGTCAAATATGGGATCGTCTATGCAGAAATATTTATGGAGCTTATACACATGTATTTTCATTTTGTGAAGTTTTGATCCCAACTAAGTGAATTTTATATATCAAATTTATATCATGTATGAAAGACATATGATTTATCTAATTGATTTGGCCGGTACCCCAAAATTTATTTGTTATATTTTACCTCATTAGATTTGAATGTCATTTGATCGATAAAAGAAATGAAGAGCAAATTTTAATTTGGTACTTCACTCATAGTTTTAGTTTGAAAATGAATCTATCACTTACAAAGAGGTTGAAGATCACATGAGATACTAAATTAGTTGGCTCTTGAAATTTTGGTTACCACACACATGTAATCAATAGTTAGTAAGGGCTCACAATTAATTTACAAACAAAAATCCCAATGAGGAGGTAAACAAATATCAATATTTCTATAGTTGCTCAGACTTATTATTTTCTTTATTGAGATTTCATGTTCATCTTTGTATTCTTTTTTCTGTATGTTACATGGTTTTACTCAAATTGGACTAAAATAAGGATATGTTGTTAGTATTTGTAATTTATATTGTTAAATAATTCATTGTCAACATAAGACAAGAGTTTCTATGAATTTTGAAGTTGTTCTTTTTTACCTTTATTCCTTTTTTCATTTTGGTGTTTAGGAAGAAGACTGTTCAAAAACTTACAAGGAATAAACAGGGATGAGGACTTAACCCTAGTTATATATTAAACGCATATCAATCTTAAAATTTTTTTTAAAAAAAATACATATCAATTAATAAACTTTAACCTTCCTCGTAATTCTTTTTTTATGATATCATAATGTCTATTAATGTCTCTTCCTCTTCTCTTATTACAGGCATTTAACATTGCATAATTTTTTTTAGCAGGATATATATGAAAATTAAAGTAAGTCTTTTTTCAAGAATGAAGAAGACATACCTGTAAGCATTTGTCAAATGCTTACCTTTTATAAGCCTAATGGTTAAAATACTGTGTGAAATTCAGTTTACCTACACATACTTACTACTATAAATTTAAATTAATATTTCTAAAATATTCATCTCTAAATAAAAAAAAATTTTAAAAAAACAAAGAAGCAAAAAAGAAAAAATGGAAAGATAATAGGCAATTACTAAAATGAATATTAGAGAATTTAAAAAGATGAAGAATTGAAAAGTAATAACTTACTTACAATTTCATATTTGAAGAATCTCCCTTAACTGTGACAATTTGTATATTCCTTAATTTAAATAAATAAATATTTTATAAAAAAAGAGATTAAAGATAACTGAATTAGCAAAACTCTTACTGGTTAGCATTTCTTGTTCTTTCTGCTATCTAAACCACTCCTTTTTCTCAACATGAACATAGCAGGTTTTGAATGGAAAATTAACTCCGAATTCTTGTTTTTTATAGCAACTTTCCAATGGGTTCATATTTATTAGTATTTAATTAATACTTAATTACTAATCACTTGAATAACATTAACTTTACACTTTCCAAAAGTTACTATTACACTTGTAAAGTGCATGCATTATCAAAAGTAATTAAATAAAGGACAAATCAAAGGTTGCTAATGTTTGGGCAGTTTCCACGTATTTACTGTTCTTCCATTTTAATTTTTATTTTTGGTTATTTGTATCAAGTTTTGGTTTTTGAAGAGACACATATGTAGTTAAGTAGATTATGCAACAACAACATACTCAATATATTCCCATAAAGTAGAGTTTGGGGAGGATAAGTGTATGCAGTCCATATCACAACCTCAAAGGTGAGATAGAAAGGTTGTTTTCAATAGATCCCCGGCTAAAAATAAATGTATTAACACTCCAAATAATAGGATAAACAAGACTAGCACTAAGTAAAATGACAAACGATAACACACTCTGAACCACGACTAGCACTACGACCACTAGCACGGATAACAAAACAAAGTCCTCCTACCTACTAGCAAGGTCGTACTACTTCCTACTATCCTTCTACCCTAATTCGTCTCTTCCACACCTTCCTAGGGTCATGTCCTCGGTAAGCTGAAGCTGATCCATGTCATGTCTAATCACCTCCCTCCAATATTTCTTTGGTCTACCTCTCTTGAAATCATCCCTAGCCAACCTCTCACACCTCTATATTGGGGCATCCGTGCACCTCCTCATCACATGCCCGAACCATCTCAACCTCGCTTTCCGCATCTTGACTTCCACTGATGTCACTCCCACCTTATCTCGAATAACCTCATTTCTAATTCTATCTTTCCTAGTAAACCCATATATCCATCGTAGGATTCTCATCTCTGCCACCTTCATCTTTTGGATGTGAGAGTTCTTGACTGGCCAATACTTCGCCCCATACAACATAGCTGGTCTAACCACCACTCTATAAAAATTGCCTTTGAGTTTAAGGGGAACCTTCTTATCACACAAGATTTCAGAAGAGAGCCTACATTTCATCCACCCTATCCCAATACGGTGAGTGACATCCTCGTCAATCTCTCCATTCCCCTAAATTATAGAGCCAAGATACTTGAAACTATCTCTGTTTTGGATGGCCTGAGTATCAACCTTCACAAACATATTAGCCTCATGCGTCACCTCTCTGAACTTGCACTCCAAATACTCTGTCTTGGACCTACTCAACCTAAATTCTTTAGACTCTAGGGTTTGTCTCCAAACCTCCAACTTAGCATTTACTCTACCATGAATCTCATCAATCAGGACTACATCATCCTTATATAGTACTTATTAAAGCATGAAGTGATCATTCAATTTTTTTAAGATTTTACCATTTACTATTTAATTAATTAGATATTTTATAATATTTTAATTTAGTATAGGGGAAAAATGGTAATCCAACTTTCAACTTTATTTTGTTCTCACTTTTAGTATAATATGATATAATAAAGGAGGGTAGTATAGCCTATAAATAAGCCAAGTGGCATCTTGAGAACTAGCCACTTGGTATTTTACAATAAAAAATAATTTTTTAGATTATTTAATTATGTCATATATATATATATATATATATAAAGGAGGGTAGTATAACCTACGAGTAAGCCAAGTGACATCTTAAAAACTAGTCACTTGGCATTTTACAACAAAAAATAATTTTATAGATTATTTAATTATTTCATATATACACATAAAGGAGGTGTCACAACCCAACTAACTGAATCATGCGGGCTCCTATTCTAATCCACCTATATAGGAGAACTCTTACCACTCAATTAAGAATATGCAGAAGTCATAGCAGAATATCATTAAACTCTTCAAAATCTTATAAAACTTATTACAATTCTTTAAATACATCAATAAAAATCCTTTATCCCGATGATCTAATCTAGACAAATAAAAGAGCTACTAAAAGACAAGGACAATAAATACACGACTCAGTTTCCACCATAGGAATAAGAAGACGGAAGTTGCTGAAGGTCTCTAGCCATATCATGCAATGAAACCTCAACTGATCATACAACCAGATATACCCCAAAAAAGATATAGCAAGAGTAGTATCAGTACAACCACACATACCGGTAAGCCTCATCAGTTGACCCAAGTTAAATTATGTAGACACAACACAAATATTTGAAATAAAATATGCACTTACAAAATAAACCAGTTTATATTTCTTGACTCGCTTCCTAGTCACTACTCTCATTACGCTCCTCTCTCTTTCTCTCCTTACCAATTAACTTAAGTTCTCTTGCTACCCTCCATCCGATCTTCCATACAACGTTCATCACTAATAGACCACACCATCATCATTACCTACCACCCCCAACAATGCATCTATCGTCAATTCAATTAATGAGATCAATAGCATATACTTATTCAAGGATACCCAAGCAATTGATTAACCATTCAATTTAGACTCATTCATAACAATACTATTCGAAACCTACCTAAGTCAGGGACAATGTAGGAGCTTATCTTACACCTACTTGTTATAAAAACCCATGTCACCTACTACGACTTAACTCATAAAACCAACATAAGCAAGTCACTTAATATCAACCTTCAACCAACAACTTGTAACAAGGAGCAATCATTTAACATCAATAATTATCCCTTCAATTAGCCATCCTTTCACAGATTCACTAAGCAAGCAATCAAGTAAATAAGGACGTATATCATGAGTCCAAAATAGCAACTCAAGTCAACTACCATGAATCATAAACAGACAACAAAAGTTTGTCACAATTACCACTTATTCAAATTTCAGTAATAGTAACTGGGTTCAAGTATATCAATAGCCCGAACCATTCATGGATACATTTAACATCAACAATATAATCGATTCACTCAAATAACCAAACAACAATATAACCCAATTCACTTAAGAAACCGTCAAATTCTTCAATACCGTGTAGACACATGCCAAGGGTCTTATAAATGCCTACTAGCCATGACCTACAGGGGAAGAGCTCATTCCATGTACCAAACAATGCAGACAACTAGTGTCTGCCCCCTTATCCTAATTATACCACCCTTATTTCAACGTTCCCACCCTTATACTCTTTAAAATCTACTAATTCTGTGACGATCAACCTTTACCGATTCATCTCACAATATCAACCGATGTCATAACATGTACAATCATATAATGAAATAATTCAACCATACTTGCACTTCAAAACAAGCCATTTTTACATAATCTCATTTCAGGTGATCAAACAACTTGTAAAATTATCCAACAAGTCAACATTCAATATCATACATTGCAACAAGTAGACAACTAGGTAGTTAACATGCACACATAAACCAAATTGAGTTTTTAACTCTAATTCAACCATTACCTACCCTTCCCCGCCAATAATAGTACCCGAGGTCAATTAACACATAAAGGAAAGCAAGAATACATTAATTTAGGATAACCTTAGGGTTACCAACACTCTAGATACACACAACTCCTCTAACTACAACTTGGTTACGTCCCCAACTTCCATCTTAACACTAAGTCATCTCCATATGACAAAATCAACCCAACTGAGCAAGGATTAAGGCTCTCACGTCAGTCCGATTAGCACCTTTTCAGAGTAATAAAAAATACAAAGGCATAACCAACCCATTTTCATAGGTACCCGATTAGCATGCATATCGTCACAGATAAACATTAATAAGAATTCATCACAGTAATTCAGGGATACTAACTTTATTCACATAACCCTAGTTTTTTCTTATTTTTTCCATCCAATCACCTCTCCCGCAGTCCTAAGCATGGAATCTCTCATCCATCTATGTTATCCATATATTTTTATCATGACCTAATTTCTCAAGTCATGATGACACCTACTATAACCCACCAGTAGGTAAGTCGACCCATAGTCCAGAACGATGAGTAACGACTATCAAGAGAAAAGAAAAAAACAGCGAAAAGTGAATATAATAAAGAGACTAATATAGAGAATTAACCTCAAAACTTGGTGAAGTCAGTACAAGAGCTTCTAATACAACAGGAGTACAAGGTGAAATACAAAGTAAATATATATAAATCTATCTCTGGAATACAAAAATAGAGATCAGTCTAACAATAAGAGGGATAGCAGGAACAACTCCAAACATCATGAGCTCACCCCAAATCTCTGATCCATGGCTGCTCCGTACGATGCACACACCAATGGTGAAAACTCGTACTATGATCTGCAGGATCCAGAAGTGTAGTATGAGTGCCAAACACATGGTACTTAGTAGGCATCGGTCGACTAAGCACTAAAGATAATGCAAGTATAAATAACATGTAAAGCAGGAATATAAACTACATGCAACTACTCAGGTAATGAAAATTGATAATGCAAATGGCAAAGTAAGGGTAAACTATCAGATACTACTAGTAACAGGGATGAAGTACAGTTTCATAAATAGCTAGTCTATATATGGTAGTATAGTGAAGGAAGAAGTATACAACGTACAATAGAAGTATGGAGGAGGAGATATACAAGAGATATTTAATAGTAATAACAAGAAAGGGTATATATAATAATATTACAAATGACACCATACATATATCATAGGGGTAGCTAAACCTGAAAGTGCTATCCTGAGGGAGATGGCCTAACAGCCTAAATCTTACAAGAATTACAATATCAAGAAGGAATCTAACTCTAGCATAATCGGGGTCCTTAACCGAAATGTGACTAAACATAAGATAACCTAACAATAATGTATCTTGCCATAATAGAGAAAAGGGATCAGAAGCATACCGACAACTACGAGTACCAGTCCATAACAATCCTGCCATAAACTATAAGGTAATAATCAATAATGATGTAATCGGCTAGCCCAAACAACCAATAACCTAACTAGGCCCTCATAAGCCCGAAAGGTACAAGCAAACACTCAGCAAACCGTAATCATAACCTATACCTATACAACCCCCCATAAGACTGATAGATACTGGCACCAAATAATTATACTGGTGATAGGCGATGCATATGAATGAATGTAAGTCACAAAAAAAGCTAAGTGATACAAGATAAATCAAGTACTATCAACCAACCCAGTGTCATAATGTATCAAGTGTATACACCTCCTCCAACTTAATCGTTCACAAAGGCAGGACCTACGGAGACCATCCTTCTCTGGTACCATGACTCATTGGATGAATGGTCCTATAGGGGACTCAGAATGTCCGTATCACTACCTGGTCCCAAACCAGGACTTCCATAATCCATAACCAATCTACTACGTCCAGTACCGGAGAGATATATAAAGTATTATAAGAAATGTCAGACTTGAGCTAGAAATGAATAAGTGTATATCTTGTAAATCCATTGCTCGAGATCAAATCTGAGATTGAAATAGTATAGTAATTTAGAAAGGGTCGAAATCTCCCTCGACCGAAGTGAATAAGTAGTGGTAGAAGAGAGTGGATCAATAATGGACCGAAATCATCCTCGATCTAATTTCCAAATTAATATATTTATTTTAAATATCATAATCCAATAATAGAGGTGGTATGAATTCCATTTTAGAAGAATCATTTTTACAGTTAAAAGTGTAAAGAAATCTCTTTTTAGAAAATAGTAGTAAAATCACGGTTTTAGTTGGAGTCGTACCACAAAATAAATGTAAATGCACCTAAAATGTATGCATGACATCACCAATATCCAAACATTACAATAAAAAATTCCTAAGCGTCTATAAACTAGAACCACATCCTTTCAAAGGATAAAATACTAACCTGGCATCCAACTGGTATCATAACTGTAATGATCTTCTGGTTATTTTCTACTTCTCCAAATTATTTAAGAATTTAGAGATTTTCCATAACTTCCCCAAGTAATTTATGACTTGCTGGAGCTGACAATTTGGTTACCGGGCAGTTCGTTTAATTTTTAGAGTCATTTCCCTGTTTTGAAATTATTGTTTTTCAAATTTGGCGACTGGGCCTAAACATCAGGTAGACGGACTTGTATGCCAATTCTGACAGTTCCATCATGTCTGAAATTTTGATTTTAGGCTAGGGAGACCTTTGGTTCGGGTCCCGAGGCTTTTGGATTCATTTGGGCTATTGGGTGGAAATTGGTTAAAATGACTATTTGGGTGTGGGACCTATATTTCCTAGAAACGACCCCAGATGGAAATTTTGATTGCACCATTGAATCTGGAATGTTGAATTTGATAGGGTAGCATAGTTTATTTGCATTTGCGAGGTTTCGAACGAATCTCTAGGGCCCGTTGGAAATTTGGCAAAATATTACCAAGTGTTGATGCTGCTTCAGCTAGTGCAACCGCTTAAGTGGGCCTTTGGCCGCTAAAGCAGAAGCCGCTTTAGCGACTTGGGCACTGCTTTAGGGGCTGGAACCTTAGACTCGCATGTCCGCTAAAGTGGAGGCTTGTCCGCTTTAGCGGGGTGCACTTAAGCTACACTCGTCCGCTTTAGCGGAAGTCCACCCCGGGTCATGGAGCACTTAAGTGGTCAAGTGGCCACTTAAGCGGCACCTACAGGGCATTTAATCCCCTTTTTACCCATTTTCTCTCATTTTTCTCTAAGTGTTGGAGCATTAAAGCCTTAGATAGATAGTGGGAGAGAAGAGGCAATTCTTGGGTATTCAAGAGAGCTTGGAGAGTTCGTTAACATCATTTCCTCATCTAACTCCTTGTAAATTCCGTCTAATTTCTTGGTAAATCCTCCGTTTAAGCCCAAAACCCTAGCTACCTTTGTGGGTTGATTTTGGGTGTTGTAATGCTTGGAATTCACCCGTTATTGAGGGTAAATGATCCTTGAGCCTTGAAGGACGTTTTGACGATTTCAAATTTGTGATTTCGTAAGTGGGCACCACGTGAGATTTTTGGCTCGATTTTGTACCCGATGCATTTATATGCAATATGGGTATTGTTGTTCTTGTATTGATGAGTAGAGTGTTATTTTGATAGAGTGGCATCATACGGAGGCTTCTCGAAAGGGAAAGGCCCCACTTTAGCTGATTTTATCTAGCTTTCTTCAGCGTCCAGGTAGGCTAGACTTATCCTACTTATAGATTGAGCTTAATTATGGTATTAGTATGATATTATTCTAGTTTTGGGTTGGAATTTATGGTTGGTTGCTTAGTTAGTAAAAGTTGGATTATTTGGCCAATTTGTGGGCCGTTTCGAAGGTAGAATCGACCCTATTACCCATCCCTTAAGTAAATTAATGCTTGGGGTTGCAATATCGCACTTAGCTCCTTGTAGACTTAGGAGGTTTTCTTTCACAACTTTATCCTAAATCTTGAGCCTTAAACTACATAGCATATACCTAGTTCGGGGTTAGGTTAATGATCTTGAGCTTATTTAAAGATCGATTTGAGTCCGACACATTCTATTGATTAATGGAATTTAAAGACCGGTTTGAGTCCGGTACATTCTATTGATTTATGGCATTTAAATATCAATTCGAGTTTGGCACATTCTATTAATTTATGGCCTTTAAAAACCGATTTGAGTCCGGCATATTCTATCTAATTATGGCACTGCTGGTGAGTTATGAGGAGGGAATTCCAGTTCAAGTTCGGTGTTTATGGGTTATTTCATGGCATTATGGTACTGGTTCGAGTTCAGTGAGTTGTGGTACGAAAGGGTTCATAAGCATGGTAGTAGTATATTTCCTTTATTGCATCCATCGGGCTTATGGGGTTTGTTTGGATTAGTCCTCTCTTGTTTGCACCTCCTGGGCTTATGGGGGCCTAGTTAGGTTGTAAATAGTTTACCTAAAGTCTGGTATCGTGTATTTAGTTATTTATTTCTATATGCCGGAGTATGATCTCAGGGTTGCCCCTTTTACCTTGACTTTAGCTTACTTTCTCACATTTTATTATGCGTTTATTATGATTTAGCTAAGTCGGATGATGATGTCTGCTGAGTACCCATTGTTTTGGTACTTATACTATACTTCTGCATCTTTTTTGGTGCAGATCTGAGTACTAGCCACCGCCATTGATATTCTAACCAACTATCTATATGTCCCAGAGATAGGGTGAGCTTTCATGGCCAGAGTTGATGCCCTCTCCTTCCCCTATTTTTTGATGGTCTTTCATTTTGAGACTATATGTGTATTGATATTATTAGTACTCTTATTCTTTTGCTAGTGACTCTTGTACCAGCCTTACCAGGTCATGGGAGTCATTTTGTTTTTCTCCCTCTTTTATTTAGCTTTTATTTTTGTACTTATATTTATGGGCATGATTTGTATTATTCTTTGTATTCTTCCGCCATTGCACCTATTACTTGTTATTTCAGGTTAAGGCTTGGCTTACCTACTAGTGGAACATAGTAGGTGCCATCATGACTCATAAATTGGGTCATGACAAATTGGTATCAGAGCGCCTAGGTTCACTGGTATTGTTGGTATAAGAGCAAGTGTCTAGTAGAGTCCCGCGGATCGGAACGATGATGTTCGTATCTTATCTTTGGGAGGCTACAGGACATTCTTAGGATGACTTCATTTTCCTCATTCATTTTGTGCATTGAGTTTGTGTTGGTTTCTAAGGTTCTCATTATTTCACTCTGTCACAGATGGCTAGGATGTGAGCTACGACAACGGGTGATGGTGACCCCGAGCCTGCTGCTAGGGCACCAACTAGAGGCTGTGGTAGACCTAGAAGTCTCGGCCAGGGTAGATCTACAACCCCAGTTAGGGGACTGAATAGAGAGCCTTCGCCAGATCTAGTTATTGCTCCACAAATTCAGCCACCCCAGCCATTGATGGGCCATGGGGCAGCTCAGGCTCCACCGAGGTTTATTTCTTTGTCGTTGCTCAGAGATAACTTATTCCAGTTGTTGGGATTAGTTGGTGGTGCACCATCTGATGGTTCACACTCTACGGATCAGAGTGATACGGATGTAGGAACGCAACCTGTAGCTGCGGCACCTAGAGTTCAGGTTCCCCCTGGACCGGTAGTTGCTCAGTTGTTGGTCGCCCAGCCTGCTATGTCTGTTGAAGAGCAGAAAATGTTGGGTAGATTTCTAAGATTGACTCCTCTAAGGTTTACAGGGGCTCCAGGCGAGGATACATTTGAGTTCCTAGCTATTTACGAGGTTAGGCTCCGTAATTTGGGCCTGGTTGAGGGTCGTGGGTTCGATTACACTATTTTTCAGTTGGACTTGGCTGCTAGACATTAGTGGAGAAGTTTTCTTGATTCCAGACAAGCTGGATCTCCCCCTTAGACATGGACTCAGTTCTCCGAGGTCTTCTTGGAGAAGTATATGCCCCGCAGTCTTCATGAGCACTTGAGAGATCAGTTCACAAGGTTACAATAGGCTTCTATGACATTTCTCGAGCATGAGGCACAATTTCACTAGTTGGTCGACATACTACTGCGATCTTGCCTACCGAGTATGAGAGGATTCGATGTTATGTTAGGGGACTGAGACTTTCTCTTCGCATGGCTACTCAGAGTTTAGTTACTATTGGTAGGTCTTTCGTTGAGATTTTAACTATGCCCAGACTATGGAGGAGATGCATTGCGAGGCCCAAGGGGGCAGCGATAAGAGACCACATCATCAGGGTAGTTTCAGTGGGAGTCATAGAGGCTCACAGTTCAGATGCAGAGGTTCTCAGAGTAGCTACCCTCTATGTCAGTCATATCGGCACCAGGGTCAGTCCAGTAGGTCTGTTCAGGCAGCACTTCAAATTTTTGATGGAGATTAGTCCAGTTTCAGTAATTCTTATGGCCAGAGCAGTGGCCAGTCTCCGAGTGGTGTACCTTCTGGATCTTCTAGTCATGGTGGCTATTTTGGGTCAGCCAAATCTTTTAGACCGAGTGGTATTCCGGGGCCTTTCTATACTTGTAGAGTGTTTGGCCTTTTCTCTAGAGAGTGTCCCTAGCGTGGGATGATTCAGCCTGCAGTACAGAGTGTTCAGCAGATCAGATCAGTGCCGTCTCTAGCTAGAGGTGGTGTTCAGGGTTGTAGGGGTGGTTCCCATGGTTCTCGATGAGGTTCTCAGGCAGGTAGGATGGGTGGTAGGTTGAACGCCCATGCAGGTGGCCGGCGAGGTCATTTATATGTTGTACCCGGTAGACCAGAGGCAGAGTCTTTGGTGCTATGATTATAGGTATGATTTTAGTATGCCGTTGGCCATCTATTGCTTTGTTTGATCTAGGATCCACTTATTTTTATATTTCAGCTTATTATGCACCACGGTTAGAGTTGTCTTAGGAGCCTTTATCCGTGCCATTATGTGTATCTACTCCCGTGGGTGATTCTTTAGTAGTGGATCAGATTTATAGATCATATGTGGTGACTATTCGAGAGTTTAATACTCGGGCCGATCTTATTGTATTAGATATGGTGGACTTTGATGTGGTTCTGGGCATAGACTGGTTATACCCTTATCATTCGATCTTGGATTGCTTTGCCAAGACCGTTACCTTAGCCATACCTGGCATACCCCCGGTTATGTGGCAGAGTTCTTTTAGTCGTGCACCGACGGGGATTATTTTTTATGTTCGGGCTAGGAGATTAGTGTGGAGTGGTTGCGAGTCTTATCTCGCTTATGTTCGTGATGTTAGTACGGAGAGTCCCTCACTTGATTCTGTTCCTATTTTCCATGAGTTCGTCGATGTTTTCCATACCGACCTGCCTGGCCTTCCACCTAAGCGTGATATTGAGTTTGCTATTGATCTCGAGCCGGGCACCCGACCTATTTCTATGGCACCTTACAGTATGTCTCCTGCAGAGCTTAAGGAGTTAAATTCTCAGCTTCAGGATCTTTTGGGTAGGGGTTTCATTCGGCCTAGTATATCACCTTGAGGTGCTCCTATCTTGTTCATGAAGAGAAAGGATGGCTTTATGCGTATGTGTATTGACCATAAGCAGCTGAATAAGGTTACATTGAAGAATAAGTATCCTATGCCTCATATTGATGATTTATTTGACCAGTTTCAGGGTGCGACAGTGTTATTTAAGATTGACTTGAGGTTAGGTATACCATCAGTTAAGGATTCGGGCTGAGGACATCCCTAAGATAGCCTTCAGGACTTGGTATAGCCATTATGAGTTCCTGGTGATGTCTTTCGTGTTGACTAATGCCCCAGTAGCGTTTATGGATTTGATGAATCGAGTTTTCATGCCCTATTTGTACTCCTTTGTGATTGTCTTCATTGATGACATTCTTGTATATTTGAGAAGCGGGGAGGAGCATGAGCAATATTTGAGGATTGTGCTCCAGACTTTGTGCGATCATAGGCTTTATGCCAAATTCTCAAAGGTGAGTTCTGACTCGATTCTGTTACATTCCTAGGGTACGTGGTGTCTAAGGATGGGATTATGGTAGATCCAACAAAGATTGAGGCTATTCGTGATTGGTCCAAACCTACATCTTCGAGTGAGGTTCGTAGCTTTATTGGTTTAGCAGGTTACTACAGATAATTCGTTGAGGGTTTTGCTTTTATTGCATCACCTATGAACAGACTAACTAGGAAGGAAGTTTTGTTTCAGTGGTCCATGGATTGTGAGTTGAGCTTTCTGAAGCTTAAGAGCTTACTCACTTCAACTTCGATATTAACCCTTCCTATTGAAGGTGAAGAGTTTACAGTTTATTGTGATGCTTTTGGTATTAGTTTGGGTTGTGTTCTGATGTAGCAGGGCCGAGTTATTGCTTATGCGTTGGGGCAGCTTAAGATTCACTAGCGCAACTACCCCACTCATGATTTAGAGTTAGTGGCAGTGGTTTTTGTGCTTAAGATTTGGAGGCACTACTTGTATAGTGTTCATTGTGAGATCTACACCGACCAACATAGTCATCAGCACCTTATGACTCAGAGAGAGCTTAATTCTAGGCAACATAGGTGGATTGAGTTGCTGAAGGACTATGATATCTCTATCTTATACCATCCGGGCAAGGTGAACGGGGTAGCGGACGCCTTGAGCCGAAAGGTGGTGAGCATGGGTAGTGTAACACCCTGTATTCTATAGACACTACTCTTACTTATATAAAACTTGGTACGAACTGGTGGTAGTAGGTAATGGACTAGATATTTTTTTTATGCAAAGTTATAATACCCCGTACATTTCCAAAACTTATACGACCAACCTAGCATGGATAAAAGTATTTAAACTTGAGATAATGAGGACGTATTTAAGCTTAAAGTTAAAGTTAAGTGGTGGATTAAGGTAGAAGGATTAAGACGTTGGAAAAAGGGGAGAACATAAGCGAGGTGCTTCCATGACTTAATTAAGATAGCAGGCGTATCACCTACTTAAACTATTGGGCTGCATTTGGACATATGTTAATGGACTCAATTGAGGCCCAAGATAAGTACACAAAATAGGAAAGATGACCAGCCCAAGCCCAAATTTAATTAAGGCCCAATATGATAGGATTCAAATGGAAATAAACCAAGTAGGTGCATCACCTACTTAGACTTTTTTGAGCAACTTGTATAGACAAGTAGGTGCATCACCTACTTGGACTATTTTTGACCAAAGAATTGGCTAAGAATGGCTGGAATGAGGCGGAAAAAGAGGGAGTATATAGGGCTCATTTCAGCCTTATTTTTCATTCACTTTACTTGCCAAATTCCAGGTTTTTAATTAAAACAAACTCTCTCATCTCTCAAACCCCAACCAGCCGCCCCTATTTCCCTTTAGGGTTCTTGGAAAACTCCTCCACTTTGAAAGCCTTGGTAAGTGTTTACCCTTATAGCTTAATGTAATATATGTATAAGAGGTTGTGGAAATCATGTTGGTTATGTTTAAGAAGTATAGGGAAGTCCCTTGTTTTGGTGGCAGTCCACTTGTGTTTAGTTTTAAAGTATTTACCTTCCTTATGGTTTAAACTTGTAAAGGAGCTTAAGGTCTTAAAGAAATTAAGTTGGAGGGATGAAATTTCAGTAGGTTAGGGTGTGGTTCTGCCCCTAATTCGTTCCTCTTTATGTATAGCTTGGTGAAAATGTTTATACATGTTTATATATGAAATGTTTGGTGTAGTGAAAAGAGAATACTCTCTTGTTATGTTAAAGTGAATTCTGAAACCATTATGGACTGTTTTTGGTATGTTGTTGTGGAAGGAATTTAGGTGTCTTGATTGAATCAATATGTGGGTTTGCATTGAGGTGGTAATCTGAAGTAGGAACTTGTAGGAAATCCTATCGGTTTGTAACATTTGTGTTGGTTTGTGGACTGTTTTGGTGATATTGTTGTTGTGAGGCAGTAAGTTATAGTGTAAGGGGGTGGAATAAGGTTATATGGAAGTATAAAGAAGGGGGGAGTGATACACCATGTGTTTAGGAAGTTGGATGGTTTTTACTTCCCGTTAAGTAACTCATTACCGTTTGTAAACTTGTAATGTAATTAGTTTTTAATGTTAGTTCCATTATGTACTTAAATTCTAGAGTAACACTTAAAGGAAGAGCTGAATCGTTATAGGCATGTGGTGGGAAGATAAGGTATGTAAGGTTACTCTTTTTCGTATCCTTTGGCAGCATAAAATGTCAACATAGTTAACGACCTTGTTTCCACTCCGTAATGTCTTAACGTACCTCAATATATGTTTATTGTCAAGTTGGCATGTCTACCTTCACTAGCCAATTTATGGTATTCCCATCTTAGTCAACTAAGATCTATCTATTAGTTTGGCTCCTAAGCATTTCAATTGTGTACAAGTATTCTTTACTTTATGGCAATTACAACAAATGTTTATTCGCATGTTCTTTTTTACTCGAGCACTATTATTCCAAAAATTCCATAATGTTATAACCACCAATATAGCAATCTCAAAGACTAAATAAAGTAAGCAAGTTAAGGTTGGTTATGTGCGGGTGGCACGTCAGGGGCGAAAGCCTAGCATGGGCCGATCCCGATTGATTTGTGTAGGTGGCAGCTCAGGGGCGTAAGCCTAGCATGGGCCGATCCCGATTTGTATACCACTGATCAGTTGGTCATTTGTACTAACTACATGGCTTATTAAATATTATAAAGGAAAGAAGGAAAAAGGAAAGTAAAGAATGTAATGTACGTGGTTTCCCAGATACCAGCTAAGGTGGGTTATTAACATTATCTATACACTTGTACTTGATGTCACCCTAGATTCAGAGGGTATTTTGAGATTTGATGGACGCATCTGTGTTTTGAGGGTTGGAGACTTGACTCAGTTGATACTGTGAGAGGCTCATAGCTCCAAATATTTTATTTACCCTGGGACAACAAAGATGTATAGAGATTTGAGGCAGCATTACTGGTGGAGTGACATGAAGAGAGATATTATAGACTATGTAGCTCGTTGCCTTTCTTGTCAACAGGTAAAGGTCGAGTATCAGCAACCAGGTGGATTACTTCAGAGGCAACCCATTCCTGGTGGAAGTGGGAGCGGATTACTATGGACTTCGTGACCGGTTTACCTTATTCTTCGCGTGGTTCTAACAGTATTTGAGTCATCATGGATCGGTTGACCAAGTCGGCTCATTTTATCCCGATTCAGATCTCCTTCAGTATCGAGAGGTTAGCCCATATGTACATTCGAGAGATAGTTCGCCTTCATGGCTGATAGAGGCTCAGTGTTTACTTCTAGCTTTTGGAGGACCTATCAGGAGGATTTGGATACTCAGGTTGATCTTAGCACCACATTCCATCCTCAGACCGACAGTCAGTCGGAGCAGACCATTCAGGTTTTTAAGGATATGCTCTGCGTGTGCGTGATGGACTTTAGAGTTCAGTGGGAGCAACACTTAGCTTTGGCAGAGTTTTCTTATAATAATAGCTACCATTTGAGCATTGAGATGGCACCATTTGAGGCATTATGTAACACCCCATACATTTTCGAACTTATTTGACTACCTTAATATTTATGGAATTATTTAAACTTGAGATAGTTGGTGTATTACCCACTAAATTTATTGGGTTGAATTAATATTATGTTTATGGACTTAATTGAGGCCCAAATTAAGTAAATAAGACATGGGCCCAAAAGGAGATGATCCATTTAAAAATGGACCAAGTATACACATTATCTACTTGGACTTTTTGACCACATAATTGGCTAAGGATGACCATAAGAGAGGCAGTTTGGAGGGCCTATTTAAGGCTGAAATTTAGCTCATTTTTCTACACAACACACTTGTAAAAATTAGATTTTCAATCAAATACTTTCTCCTCTCTCAAACCCTAGCCACCCTAATTTTCTCTAAGGATTTTTGGACAAATCTTCCACTTGCAAGCCTTGTTAAGTGTTTACCCTTATAGATTAATATATTATATGCATAAAAAGTTGTGTATATCATGTTGGTTATGTTTAAAAAGTGTTGAGCCGTCCACTTATTGTGAAACAGTCCACTTTTGCTTAATCGCTAAAGGATTTACCCTCTATGTGGTTTAAACTTGAAAGGGGACTTAAGGTCTTGAAGGAATTGAATTAGATGGATTAAATTTCAGTATGTTTAAGTGTGGTACTGTACCTAATTCGTTACTCCTTGTGTATGACTTGTGGAAATGTTTATACATAATTGTGCATAGAACGTTTAGCGTGGTGAAAAAAAATACTTTCTTGTTATGTTAAAGTGAATTCTAAAACTGTGTGGTCTGTTTTTGGTATATTGTTGTGGAAGTTATTTATGTGACTTGATGGAATAAATATGTGGAGTTGCATTGAGGTAAATATGTGAAGTATGCACTTGGTGGGAAATCTTGTCGTTTGTGACGTCTATGTTGATGTGTGGACTGTTTTGGTATTGTTGATGTTGTGGGGAAGTAAATTGTATTGTAGGAGGGTGGAATGAAGTTATATGGCAGTATAAAGGAAGGTGTAATGATATACCATGTGTTTGGGATGTTGGATAGTTTTTACTTCCCGTCAAGTAGCTAATTATCGCCTTGTGAACTTGTAATGTAATTGGCTTTTAATGCGAGCCCCATTATGTATTCATATTGTAGAGTAACGCTTTAAGGAATAGCTGAATTGTTGTAGTCACATGTTGGAAATATAAGGTATGTAAGATTACTCTTTTTCGTATCCTTTGGCCGCACCTATTGTTCACATCATTACCGAACTTGTTTCCACTTCGAAACATTTCAAAGTATCTTATTTCAGGTTTGTTAGCAATTGTTATTCATGTGTCTCTTATTTGTTGACTATGGTTCCAAAGCTCCAATAATGTTATGAACACCGATGTAACAATCTCATAAAAATTAAAGAAACGAAGTAATGCATATTTGGTTGAGTACGGATGGTAGCTCTGGGGATGAAATCCTAGCTCGAGCCGATCCCGATTGATTATTGGATGTAGGTGGTAGCTCTGGGGGTGAAAACCTAGCTCAAGCCAAACCTAATTTATTGATTTATGGGTGGTAGCTCTGGGGGCATAAGCCTAGCTCGAGCCTATCCCAATGTTATTCACCACTGATTAGTTGGTCCCGGGAATTGTATGATGTATATTGATATGAAGATAAAAGGAAAGAAATGAATGTAATGTACATGGTTCCACATATACAGTACGGTGGTATATCAGTATTATCTATTCACTTGTATTTGATTCCATTTGAGTTCCTATATTTCATACAGTTACTTATAGCCTTACATACTCAATACATTCTTTAGTACTGACGTCTCTTGGGGGACCTTCCTTACTTGCTGCAGGCACAGGAGCTAGTAGACCTTCACAGTAGGGTATGGGTCATATGCAGGCAATTCGTGAGCTCCAGGTTGATTCGGGGCTTTTCGAGTCATTTGTATATATTTTTGGTGTTGTGTAGCAGTTGTATAAGGTGGGGACTTTTCCCGACCTTAGTCATGATTATATATCTTTTAGAGGCTTTGTATGCATTGTAAAGTCAAACGTAGAAGTGTCTTACCTTCTAGACGTTGTGGCCCCAACGGCCAAGTCTCGTATCTATTTTAAACGTCTTTACATGACTTCCGTCATCGATATATTATATCCGTATATGGCAGAATTTTTGTTCACTTAATGACATGCATATGAATGTTCATGATCATAGGCTGGTTCTCTCGGGCCTTATGGCTACAGGTGTCTGTCCTCCCTAATAGGATTTGAGGCGTGACACATTATATGGTAGGCATTATTGGTCTCCGATTGGATGGTTTGAGACTTCAAATATTAACCCCCGTGGCACTGACTTTCTTAGTGAGTCCTTGGATAGGGTGCGGTGATTCAGGATAGGTTGAGAGCAGCTCAAAGTAGGCAGAAGAGTTACGTTGATCACAGATTTCGTGCCTTGATATTTGGAGTTGGTGATCGGGTTTTCCTCCATGTATCACCCATGAAGGGCGTGATAAGGTTTGGGAGGAAGGGTAAGCTCAGCCCCAGGTATATTGGTCCATTCGAGATACTTCGGACAGTTGAAGAGGTAGCTTATGAGTTGGCCTTGCCCACAGATTTCTCAGTTGTTCATCCAATTTTCTATGTCTCTATGTTATGGCGTTACATCTCGGATGAGTCTCAAGTGCTTCGGTGGGACTCAGTTCAGTTGGACGAGAAGTTGATGTTTGTAGAGGAGACAGTCCTCATTTTAGCTAGGGATGTTAGACGGTTACGCTCCATAGAGATTCCAGTGGTTAAGGTACAGTGGAGGAACCATCTAGTTGAGGAGGCTACTTGGGAGATAGAGAGTGAGATGCGGACCCAATATCCCCACCTGTTTGAGCCTTTAGGTACTTCTTGATCTTTTACTTTCGCGGACGAAAGTCTTTTTAGTAGGGGATGTTATAATGACCCTCCTGGTTATTTTCTACTTCTCCATATTATTTTGGTATTTAGAGCTTTCCTATAGATTCCCCAAGTCATTTATGACTTGCTGGAGCTGACAGTTCGGTTACCAGATAGTTCATTTGGTTTTTAGAGCCATTTCCCTGTTCTGAAATCGTCATTTTTCAAATTTGGTGACTGGGCCTAAACATCAGGTAGACGGCCTCGTATACCAATTCTAGAAGGTCCATCATCTTTGAAACGTCGATTTTAGGCTAGGGGGACATTTGGTTTGGGTCTCGAGGTTTTTAGACTCATTTTGGGTTATTGGCTGGAAATTGGTTAAAACGGCCATTTGGGTGTGGGACCCATATTTCATCGAAACGACCCCGGATGGAAATTTTGATTGAGTCCAAATCAAATTTGAAAGGGTAGCATAGTTCATTTGCGTTCACAGGGTTCCAAACAAATCTCAAGGGCCCGTTGGAAACTTGAAAAAATATTGCCAAGTGTTGATGCTGCTTCAGCTGGTGCAACCGCTTAAGCGGAAGCCGCTTTAGCAGCTTGGACACCGTTTTAACGGTTGGGGCCTTGGACTCGCATGTCTGCTTAAGCGGAGGCTTGTCCGCTTTAGCTGGGTACGCTTAAGCGACACCCGTCCGCTTTAGTGGAAGTCCACCTCGGGTCATGTAGCGCTTAAACGGTGGTGGGGGCGCTTTAGCGGTGACCACTTAGGTGGTCAAGTGGCCTCTTAAGCAGCACCTGCAGGGCATTTAATCCCCTTTTTACCCATTTTTCTCTCATTTCTCTCTAAGTGTTGGAGCATTAAAGCCCTAGAGAGATAGTGGGAGAGAAGAGGCGATTCTTGGGTATTCAAGAGAGCTTGGAGAGTTCGTTAACATCATTTTCCTTATCTAACTCCTTGTAAGTTCCGTCTAATTTCTTGGTAAATTCTCCGTTTAAGCCCAAAACCCTAGCTACCTTTGTGGGTTGATTTTGGGTGTTGTAATGCTCGAAATTCACACGTTATTGAGGGTAAATGATCCTTGAGCCTTGAAGGACGTTTTGACGATTTCAAAGTTATGATTCCGTAAGTGGGCACCACATGAGATTTTTGGCTCGATTTTGGACCCGATGCATTTATATGCAATATGGGTATTGTTGTTCTTGTATTGATGAGTAGAGTGTTATTTTGATAGTGTGGCATTGTGCGGAGGCTTCTCAGAAGGGAAAGGCCCCACTTTAGCAGATTTTATTTAGCTTTCTTCAGCGTCCAGGTAGGCTAGGCTTACCCTACTTATAGATTGAGCCTAATTATGGTATTAGTATGATATTATTCTAGTTTTGGGTTGGAATTTACGGTTGGTTGCTTAGTTAGTAAAAGTTAGATTATTTGGCTGATTTGTTGGCCGTTTCGGAGGTAGAATCGACCCAATCATCCATTCCTTAAGTAAATTGATGCTTGGGGGTTGCAATATCCCACTTAGCTCCTTGTAGACTTAGGAGGCCTTCTTTTGCAACTTTATCCTAAATCTTGAGCCTTAAACTACATAGCATATACCTAGTTCGGGGCTAGGTTAATGATCTTGAGTTTATTTAAAGACCAGTTCGAGTCCGGCACATTCTATTGATTTATGGCATTTAAATACCGGTTTGAGTTCGGCACATTCTATTAATTTATGGCATTTAAAGACCAGTTCGAGTCCGGCACATTCTATTGATTTATGGTCTTTAAAGACCGACTCGAGTCCGGCATATTCTATCTAATTATGGCACTGCTGGTGAGTTATGAGGACGGAAGTCTGGTTCAAGTCCAGTGTTTATAGGTTATTTCATGGAATTATGGTACTGGTTTGAGTTCGGTGAGTTGTGGTACAAAAGGGTTCATAAGCATGGTAGTAGTATATTTCCTTGATTGCATCCATCGGGCTTATGGGGGTTCGTTTGGATTAGTCCTCTCTCATTTGCATCTTCTGGGCTTATGGGGGCCTAGTTAGGTTATAAATAATTTACCTAAAGTCCGGTATCGTGTATTTTGTTATTTATTTCTATATGTTGAAGTATGAAATCAGAGTTGCCCCTTTTCCCTTGACTTTAGCTTACTTTCTCGCTTTTTATTATGATTTTATTATGATTTAGCTCTGTCGACCGATGATGTCTACTGACCACCCGTTGTTTTGGTACTTATACTACACTTCTACATCTTTTTTGGTGCAGATCTGAGTACTAGCCGCTGCCGTTGATATTCTAGCCAGCTATCTACAGGTCCCGGAGATAGGGTGAGCTTTCAGAGCTGGAGCTGATCCCCTCTCCTTCCCCTATTTTTGGATGGTCTTTCATCCAACCTCGAAGCCGAACCGCAGTCTCGAACCATCCATAAATAGGTCATCTTTGTCCCATGATCTTGAAAATGATGTTGCACTATCAAAATCATAATCTACATGTTAATAAGACTAAAATGATACCCATATTGTAATTTAACACTCTAAAGCCAAAATTTGGGTCAAGAACGGACCCATGGGGCCCGCAAATAGGATTCCAAAATTGAATTCATCACGAGGTCCCTCTAAGGAAAAAGAATGCATGCTCAAAATTGGAGAACAAATGGAGCTCGAATCGAGGCCCAAATCAGCCCACAAATTTAAGAAATTCAAAAACTATTTTCTAGGAATTTACAAAGGAAAAGAGCGGAATTTGATGGAGAAAACAATGGGAAAGGATAAAAAGGTGTTGAATTAATTTACCTTAGCCTCAATGGACAATTTCCCACGCTCCAAGCGCCAACAATGGAGGAAAAAGGGTTTTAGATCACAATTTTTGTCTAAAATCACAAAATAACGAATGGATATTCTTGGAAAATGAGAAATATGATGTTATAATCACATAGACAATGATTATACAAGAAAAACGCATCGAGAATCGTCAAAATTTGAGCTTCCTAGCTCCCAAAATATCAAAAATATGAAATGGGTTTGGTTTGGTCTTATACTCAGCGATGGTCGCTTAAGCGGCACTTTGTTCGCTCAAGCGACCCAGTCAAAGGGTCAAACTACCACTAAAACGGTCAAGTGGCCTCTTTAGCGGCTTGGACAAATGGTCAATGGTCGCTTAAGCGACCACACTAGCACCAGGAACTTTAAAAACTTATTTTTGACCCTCGAAACTCATCCGGAACCCTACGAACATGAATCAATAGTGCAAATTGAACATAAAACAGTTTCGGATCCAGTGGAATGATCGAATTTGTAAAAAAAGGTCATTTACAACAAATTAAACCCCAGGACCCCTATTAGGCTATTTTAACTAATTTTGTCCAAACATTCAAAACGAAATATAAAGGCTCGGGACCCAAACTAACTATGCTACTAACCTAAAATCGACATTTCAGACTCAACATAACCATAGAAAATTCCATCCGGGATCGTTTTGATAAAAAGTGGGCCCCATGCCTCTTGAGCCATTTTAACCAACTTCCCACCAATAGCCCGAAACTAGTCCGAAAGCCTCGGGACCAGGACCAAGGATCCACCTAACCTAAAATTGAAGTTCCAAAGCTGATAGCACTGTCGAAATTTCCATCCAAGTCTGTTTACTAGGAGTTTTGGTCCGAGACCGATTTCTTAACAGCGAAAGCTCCAAAACAGGGAAATCAGCCTAAAACCCAAACGAACTGTCCAAAATACCAAACTAACAGTTTCGACAAGTCATAAATGACATGTAGCCGCTATGGGAAGGTTTAAAATGCCAAAATGTGTGAAAATTGAGAAAATAACCTGGAGGGTCATTACAATATCCACTACTAAAAAGACTTTCGTCCTCAAAAGTCAATGGATAGAAAGATCCTGAAAGCTCAAAAGGATGAGGTACTGGGCCTGGACGACCCGAGAAAGACTTCCCAGGTAACATTAAAGGCTAACCAACCCTTCCAAGGGATTACATTAAAGGTATCCCTTTTTTAATCACATCATAACTATACCTTCCAAATAACCAAAAACTCATCCTCATTGTATACTTCTTCCACTGATTAGGCATTCAAAAATTTTGATGACAACTAAGAAACCAAGGTCAAAAGCAGTAGAAACCAAAATCGTGTGCCAACGGACCATCCTCCGAGCATTTAGCTAGTACCATCCTTCTGAACTGAAGAAGACTAAACCAGTAGGTACAAAAGTAGGCTTAATCAGCCTGTCAACGAATGCTCAACTAAATCAAATCTTGAAATAGAGGCTGCAACCAAGCTATGCAATCCATAACTGTAATTTTAACACCGAAGCTGAACTACTCGATCTCAACTATCCAAACCGATCCTGTTGATGAGTAAGCATTAATGCTCCAAAATCTATATCAACTTCTAAGCCATTATTTAAATGATTAAATACCACAACTGGAGCTAACATGTCTTCACAAAGATCAAACATCCAAATCAGTCTTACCATTTGAAATCAAGCATATACCCAATGTTCTCGCAAGGGCTAAAACTGAAATATTGTCGAAGAGTATAATCACAACTGAAAAGAACCACAGGCTAAAGATACGAGCAATAAAATCCACATCCGCCGAAGGCATAACACACCAAGGCATAACCCAAAATCCACCAAGGCTGCAAAGAGCACTAATAGTTGCCAAATCTCGAGTAACTCAGAAAGATACGATTTTAGCCTAAATTTGGTCAAACCAATACTCAATCTATGGCAACGAATACACACTTCCAACAGACACCGACTTTGGTTACTGACAGCTGATACATAAGACATAGCACCAAGCAGAAGCATTCCATGAAGTCATATTGGACCGAACAAATGTCGAAATAAGAATTTCTTAATTTTCCCATTTAAACCAACCTTAAATCAACAGAACCATGAACCACATTGAAGAAATAATGGAGTACCCATCTCAACACCAACACCAAGAACAATACTACCACCGGGAAATAAACCAAACAAATCAAAACAACAAACCTCAGAATTATCAACAATAGGAGCAAACTATAGAAAAAGATCGTCAAAGCTAGAAGCACCGCCAAATCATGGAAGACAAACCTTCTTTCACTTTCACAACCTGCTTAACAATTGAAATTACTAATAGAAAAAGGAAATCTAACCAACCAAGGTAGCCATCTAAGCCAAATGGACAAGAATCGCATGAAATGAGGTACTAACTAGATAACACTAGTCTATCCGTCTATCAAGAGAAAATCAATCAAAGTTTAAATAATACCAAAATTAACAACAGTAATAATAGAATCACCAGTATAAGGTGCAGGTGGTACAAAATAGGAAATACAACTATTACCACTCTAAGATCACAACAAGGCCAAAATGCCAAAGGAAAAGGACTTTAACCCAAAAGCTACACCCTAAGGAAATCACAATATTGATCCACCCAATCCACTACTAAAAGAATTCATCTACGGGGGTAGTCATATATGCATAAATCTACACAAAGGCTTACAACAATCAATCTAGTAACATCAAGGCATATGTACACCGATGGGTATGAAAGCCCCAACTCAATCTAAGTAGAACAGAAAGGATAGAAAAACAAAAGTACACATATTCGATGGAATCCAAAATCATAGCCCCTGACATGCCTAAAGAAGTACGAATCTGAATGTGACCAAAATGGAGAGAGCATTTGATCGACCAACTGGAATACTAAGAGCACTACCTTTGCCCAAAAGTATTACATCCCTAGGAGACTGATCTGGCTGCACTGACCGCTAAATAATCCCACGTCGAGGACACTCTCTGGACCAATGGTCTGTCTTTCTGCAATCATAACAAACCCCTGATGCTCTAACCTATTGAGAAACATGAGCTGACCCTAACTGGCTGACCAACTAACACCTAGGGCACTCCCTAGACCAATAACCAATCTCACCATAATCGAAGCATGCCCCTAGAACTCTCTGATGTACTATACCTACTGACCCAAAATGGCATCCATGGCCTGAAGACATAGACTGAGAACCCCGTAATGTCTGACCAGAACTCTATCCACTGTGACCACCAAGAACTATCTGAGAGCCACCTATACTCTGTGGTGCTAACTATATGGATTTGATAGGCGACAAGTGATGTTGACCTCTGTTGGAGGATCTCGACCTCCATACAGAATACCACTAACACTATACTACGGACATGACCTCTTACTGCCACCTCCATATGTCTCAATACATGCCATCTTTGTAGTCCTCATATGATCAACAACCATCCCATGCTCTATAGGAAATAACATAAGAGTATGTCTGGACTACTCGAGAAACCCAATCTCATACTTTGAAACTGATAAGATCCCTGCTGCATACCAACAAACCGAACTATGGCCTGATAACCACTTGATGTACTAGGGACCACTACTGATTTGGAGTATTCTTAAAAATACTCGAAATCCCTAACACAGTATCCTGAAAAGCTGAGGTGGTCACAAACTCTATCGGAGCCTGGGCTGGCCCTAGACCCTCTGGCTGACTCTAAAGATCCCCGATGTTAATCTTTAACTACCTAGCCTGATGCTGAACTGAAACTCTGGTAACACCCGCAGAAGTCCCGTCTGCATCTATCTATAACCTCGTGCTATCCATCTGGAAAAAAGTAGGGTCAAAGAAGTACTTAGAGGTTCATAGGAATACAAACACATGACAAGGAATCAAGGGACAGAATTTCTTAAGAATTCTCTGTATCCTCCCGAAGATAGGATACAAACGTCTCCATATCGATCCGCTGGACTCTCTAGGCACTTTGCTCTTGTACCAACAACACTGATGAACCTAGGCTTTGATACCAATTTCTCACGACTCAATTTCTCAAGTCATGATGGCACCTACTATAACCCACCAGTAAGTAAGCCGACCCATAGTCCAAAATGGCGAGTAATGGACTATCAAGAGAAAATAAAAAAGTAGCAAAAAGTGAATACAATAAAGAGACTAATATAGAGAATAACCTCAAAACCTGGTGAAGTCAGTATAAAAGCTTCTAATACACAAAGTGAAATACAAAGTAAATATATACAAATCCGTCTCTGAAATACAAAAATATAAATCAGTGTCAGGAGCTCACCCCAAATCTCTGATCCATGGCTACTCCGTACGATGCACACACCAACGGTGAGAACTCGTACTATGATCTGCAGGCTACAGATGTGTAGTATGAGTACCAAACACGTGGTACTCAATAGGCATCGGCCGACTGAGCTCTAAAAATAATGCAAATATAAATAATATGTAAAGTAGGAATATAAACTATATGTAACTACTCAGGCAACGAAACATGATAATGCTAATGGAAAAGTAAGGGTAAACTGTCAGATGCTACTAGTAATCAGGGACGAAGTACGGTTACATAAATAGCTAGTCCATATACGATAGTATAGTGAAGAAAGAAGTATATAATGTACAATAGAAGCATGAAGGAGGAGTTATACAAGAGATATATAATAGTAATATGAATAAAGGGTCTATATAATAATATTACAAAAGACACTATATATACATATCATAGGGGTAGCTAAAACTGAAAGTGCTATCTTGAGGGAGCTGGCCTAACAACCTAAATATCACAAGAATTACAATATCAAGAAGGGAGCTAACTCTAGCATAATCAGGGTTCCTAATCAAAATATTACTAATTATGAGATAACCTAACAATAATTTATCTTACCATAATAGAGAAAAAGGATCAGAAATGTACCTACAACCACGGGTACCAGTCCACAACCATCCTGCCATGAACTATAAAGTAATAATCAACAATGATGTAACCGGCTAGCCCAAAAAACCAATAACCTAACCCCGCACCCATAAGACCAGAAGGTACATGCAACCACTCAGCAAATAGTAGCCATAACCTCTACCTATACATCCCCCCATAAGATCGATAGATACATGTGCCAAATAATTATACTGGTGATAGGCAATACATATGAATGAATACAAGTCATGAAAAGAGCCAAGTGATGCAAGATAAATCAAGTACCATCAACCAACCCAGTGCCATAACGTATCAAGTGTACACATCTCCTACATCTCAATAGCTTGCAAAGGAGGGACCTACGACGACCATCCTTCTCAAGTACCATGACTCATCGGACGAAGGGGCCCATAGAGGACTCGGGATGTTCGTATACACTGCCTTGTCCCAAACCAGGACTTTCATAATCCATAACCAATCTACTATGTCCAGCACTGAAGAGATATATAAAGTATAATAAGAAATGTCGGACTTGAACCAGAACTAAATAAGTGCATATCTTGTAAATCCACTGTCTGAGGTTGAATCCGAGACTAAAATAGTATAGTAATGTAGAAAGGGTCAGAATCTCCCTCGACCGAAGTGAATAAGTAGTGGTAAAAGAGAGTGGATCAATAATGGACCTGAATCATCCTTGGTCTAATTTCCAAATTAATATGTTTAGTTTAAATATCATAATCCAATAATAGAGGTGGTACGACTTGCATTTTAGAAGAATCATTTTTAAGGTTAAAAGTGGAAATAAATCCCTTTTTAGAAAACAGTAGTAAAATCATGGTTTTAGTTGGAGTCGTACCACAAAATAAATATAAATGCACCTAAAATATAGGTATGCCATCACCAGTATCCAAACATTACCACCAAAAGCATCTATAAACTATAACCACGTCCTTTCAAATGGTACAATACTAACCTGGCTTCCAACCGGTATCATAACCACGTCCTCGAGCCCAACAATATATAACTCATTAGGATATCAATGCTATAAATTGGGGGACTAAGTTAAACTAGAACATAAAGCTACTATAAGGATCTAATCGGGGAAATATCGCCCAATTCACTAAGTAATATGGTAAGTCTTATACTAAAGGATCCTTCAACAATAACGAGTATTCTAGACTAAGGTTCGAATCACTTTTCATTTCTAAACCACCTAAATAGGTTGAGTCATGATATTTATAGGTATAAATCTATCCTACAATCCCTACCTAGCGTGCAATCTATACAATACACAATCTCATAGAGAAAAGCACACCGAAGCCTAACTCAAAGCCGAACTGCAGTCTCAAACCGTCCATAAATATCTCATCTTTATCCCACATTTTCAAAAATGATGTTGTACTATCAAAATCATAATCTATACGTTGATAGGAGTAAAATGATAGCCATATTGCTATATAATACTCCAGGCTATAATTTGGGTCAAGAAAGGACCTATGGGTCCCGCAAATGGGATTCTAAAATTAAATCTGTTATGAGGTCCCTCGAAGGACCAGGAATTCATGCTCAAAATTTGAGCACAAATGGAGGTTGAATCGAGGCCCAAATCAGCCCACAGAATTAAGAAATTCATAAACTAATTTGTAGGAATTTACAAGGAAAAGAGTGGATTTTGATAGAGAAAAACAATGGAAAAGGATCAAAAGGTGTTGAATTAACTTACCTTAGCCTCAATGGATGATTTGCCACGATTTCCCATGCTCCAAGCTCCAACAATGGCGGAAAAAAAGTTTTGGATCATAATTTTAGTCGAAAATCAAAAAATAACGAATGGATATTCTTGGAAAATGAGAAATATAAAGTTATAATCACATAGAGAATTATTATACAAGAAAAACGCATCGAGAATCGTCAAAATCGGAGCTTCCTAGGTCCCAAAATGTCAAAAAATCGAAATGAGTTTGGTTTGGTCTTATACTCAGTGATGGTCACTTAAGCGGCACTTTGTTCTCTTAAACGACCCGGTCAAAGGATCAAACTAACGCTAAATCTGTTTTAGAGGCTCGGTCAGACGGTCAATGGTCGCTTAAGCGACCACACCAGCACTAACAACTTTCAAAACTTGTTTTTGACCCTCGGAACTCATTCGGAACCCTATGAACATTAACCAATAGTGCAAATTGATCATAAAATATGTTTCGGATCCAATGGAATCATTGGATTTTCAAAAAAAAGTTCGTTTAGAACAAATTGAGCCCCTGGACCCCTATTAGGCTATTTCAACTAATTTCGTCTAAACACTCAAAATGAAATATAAAGGCTCGGGACCCAAATTAACTATGCTATTACCCAAAATCGACATTTTGGACTCAACAGAACCATAGAAAATTCTATCTGAGATCGTTTTGATAAAAAGTAGGCCCCACACCCATTGAGCTATTTTAACCAACTTCCGACCAATAGCCCAAAACTAGTCCGGAAGCCTTGGGACCCGGACCAAGGGTCCACCTAGCCTAAATTCATTGTTTTGGAGCTGATCGCGCTGTCATAATTTCCATCCGAGTCCGTTTACTAGGATTTTTGGTTTGAGACCAATTTCTTAACACGAAAGCTCCAAAATAGGGAAATGAGCTTAAAACCGAAACCAAAAGTTCTGGCAAGTCATAAATGACTTGTAGCTGCTATGGGAAGGATCGGAACACCCAAAATGTGTGGAAATCAAAAAACTGACCTGGAGGGTCATTACAGTTTTCTAATCGTGGTCTACTACTCAATTTAAACCTAGCCTACTAGGGTGTCAAGCAGTTGCTACGGGGGTACGAAATTGACATTATTGCTCTATTCTAGCAATTTCAAAGTGAATACCGCAGGAATGCACAAGCATAACCAACTTATTTTCATACGTACTCGATTAGCATGCATATAATAATAGATTAACATTAATAAGAATTCAATCACCTCGCCCGTAGGCCTAAGCATGGAATCTCCTGTCCATCTATGTTATGCATACATTTTCTAACCGAGGTATACTACTCAATTTAAACCTAGCCTACTTGGGCACCAAGCAGCTGCTACGGAGACATGAACTTTACATTCTTGCTCTGTTCTAGCAATTTTTGAAGTGAATACCACAAGAAAACATTAGGTTTTACCCCCTTTTAAGCGCACTCCTTCTTCTCCATCATTCCAGAGTCTTGAGGCAACTCTAAGGGGCTCTAAGAATAAAGCCTAGTTCTGGTTTACAACTGAAAAAAAGAGATTTTTAAAGATTTGGGTGACCTATTTTTGACATCCCACAATAACAGCTGGCATATCGCTACCACGGTGCCGCTATAGCAGGATGACGTCAGTCCGTCCCAAAATTTTTTCCTACTCCAAATTTATTTAAACTAAGTCTTTACCAACCTTTTTAAAGATATTAAAGAAATTATTGTACCCCGTGCCCTTAAGACGTGATGATTTTTAGTAACGATAGAACGGGTCATTACAGGAGGTAGTATAGCCTATAATTAAACCAAGTGACATATATATATATATATGTGTGTGTGTGTGTGTGTGTGTGTGTGTGTGTGTATATATATATATAATAAAGGAGGGTAGTATAGCCTATAATTAACCAAGTGACATCTTGAGAACTAGACACTTGACATTTTACAACAAAAAATAATTTTACAGATTATTTAATTATTTCATATATATAAAATAAAGGAGAAAATTGCTCTTGACTTATTGGTGTAGAGATCTCCTTTAGTCTTTGAGGTTGGGGGTTCAAACCTCAACTAATGCTTGCCTCTCTACTTCTTCTGAGGTAGTGGTATGGACTGCATACACTTTACCCCCCCCCCCTCCCCCAGACCCCACCTGGTGGGAATAAACTGGGTATGATGATGATGATGATGAAAATAAAGGAGGGTAGTATAGCTTATAGTTAAGCCAAGTGATATCTTGAGAACTAGCCACTTGGCATTTTATAACCAAAAAATATTTTTGTAGATTATTTAATTATTTCACATCTATATATATATATATATATAATAAAGGAGAGTAGTATAGCCTATAATTAAGTCAAGTAGCATCTTGAGAACTAGTAACTTGACATTTTATAATAAAAAATAATTTTATAGATTATTTAAATATTTCATATCTATCTATCTATCTATCTATCTATCTATCTATATATATATATATATATATATGTATGTATGTATGTATGTATGTAAGAACAGACTGTGAAGCTATAGTTAAATTCCATGAAAAAATCAAGTGACATCTTGTATATGTAAGAACAGACTGTGAAGCTATAGTTAAATTCCATGAAAAAATCAGTGTAAAGAACAGTAGTAAAAGAAGATGGCTGAATTTTATTGATGCTACTTCTATTTATAACATTAAATTTGAACATATTAAAGGAAAAGAAAATATTTTAGCTGATAAACTTAGTAGGTTAATTTCAAAAACTACTAATTAGTTTTTTCATGCAGCATGGCAGATAAAGCAGACAAAGGAAAAGCTAAAGCTTCTTCCTCAGACTCAGCTACAGACGATTACTTAAAGACACTTTTAAGTAATACTCATTTCAGACCAATGAGTTCTTTAAATACATCTCAGACTTCTACTCCTCAGACAATTGAAAGAATTCATTTTGGCAGACACAATCTAGTCTGTTATCCAGAAAGTAATTTCAGCTTTAAGACTAGACCTGAAGCAAGAGTTGACAAGAACCAAAAATGCATATTAGACAATTTATGGATTTCTTATAATAAGACTCCGAGGGATGTCAGCTATTTTCTAGCTGTAATGAACGCCCTGGCTCAGTATTTTACTGAAAAGAATCTAACAAATAAGTTTAAGTTTTATGTGATTGTGCAGGGAAAGACTCCAGGAATATACCAGACATGGATACAAGTGATAGATGCTATTAAAGGATTCAAAGACCCCTTATACAAAGGTTTTAATAATTTTTATGAAGCACTAGACTATGCCAAAGGTAACTTAGGACCTAATTTCTTTGTAGTACCAGAACTTCAAAATCAGACTACTATTCCTCAATATAACATTCAGAAAGACACCAATAAAATAATTTTTTGTGATCACTGTAATTCTATGACAGAAGGTTTTAGACGGCTTAACCATAAAAATGAGATTTTAGAAAAAGAAAGAAATGAGTTAATCAGACAAAATATGGTTTTGCAAGATTATATTAAAGATATAGAAAAAACCCAAGAACAAGCCTTTTTTAAAGATTTTTCAAATACAGCTACCCAGACCGATTTTCAAATTCAAGTGAGTTCTCCATCTCCACTTAAAATGGATCAGACGGGTGTGCATTCCCCTGTGAATGTAAACAGACCTACTGTATCGGGTAAAGGTACAGCTAGTCCAGTTCAAACGGCAACTGGTAAAGACTCATCAAGTCCGTTAATGGCTGACACTTTGCCAAAAAGTGTAAGACGCCTGCCTGCAAGTTTCAATTTTGAAGCTTCCAGTTCCAAGACAAACTCTAAGACAAGAAAAACAAAAATAAAAAATAAGACCAGTACCAAGACAATTGAAAATATTATTGGGCAAACCATGATGAGACTTGTGCAAGACATGAAGCCTAAGGAAACTAGTGAAGAAACCAAGAATATGATTATACAGCCCAAACCAGAAAATGAAGATTCAGACATTCCTAATTCAGACTCTGATTATGATCCCACAACAGAACAATTTGCTCAAGATCCTCATGACGATGATGATTCCGGTATGAGTTTTGATTCTGTGGCACTACACAATCTAGATACTATTGGTTAAAGACACACGTCAGCAGAAATGTCAGCTATTTTAAACTTTGTCAAAGACGTAAGCAGTGACAATTATTCACAGACAGGTGGATTCCACTTTCAGAAAGAAAAAGCAGACAGAGACGGCCACTTCAATAATTTTCAGACTTTTTCAACAGAAGAATGGTAAGATGGGTCCCAAGACAACGACAGAACTTCAATTATTCAGATTCTTTTGCAAGATTGAATGAAGTTTTGAAGTCCACTCCTTTAGTTTCTCTCCTATAAATACTCCTCCTTTCATTCCAAAGAAGACATCAGATATCAGCAAGAAGAGTAAGAGAGAACTTAGCAAGAAAAATATTGAGAGCAAGTTATTAGTAATATCTTCTATATTTTGTAAGAGTGTGAAAATAAGAGTGTTGTAAGTACGAGTGTTTGTACAAAGAGTGCTTAGTTTAATTAATTTCCAGTTCAGTCCGGAGCATCTCGGGGACTCCCGAAAGGGAACCCTCTCTCCTCTACAATATGTAAGTAGGTTATGGCTTTCTTAGAACTAGGTATTTCCCCATGTATGTACAGTATGTTTGTATGAACTAACTAGTATGCATATGTTAATATAACTAGTTATGTATGTTAATGTTTGTTTTCTTTAAACATTTCTATGTTCAATGTTATTACCCTTAGTATATGGTTAGCTCCTTAGATGCTTAAGTAACTCCCATGGATAATCGGTAAATTCCTAGGATGATTTATACCTACCCCTAGTATATGGTTAGTCTCCTAAATTTTTACAGAACCCTGATGGATTGATCTGTAAATACCCAGGATGTTGAAGTCCGTTATGGCTAAGAGAGCCGCAGGACAGTGTTTCCAGGGTATGGTCAAAGAAACGGTTCTTAAATATTAAGTTTAGGAGAAAGAGATGAAAAGGGAAGGTATAGATATGCTACAATATGTAAGCGGTTCCGGGGTGCGGTTAAGAAGTAGTTCTTAAGTATAAGTCTAAGAAGAAGAGATGAACAGGGTATCACTTTGGATAAGTTAAAAAAAAAAAAAAAAAAAAAAAAAAATTTTTGGGGAATATACTTAGATTTCTAAGAAAACCTTAACTGAATTACATAAAGTAGACCAAAGGAGGAGGAAGTACCGAGTAGGACTTTACAATTATAAGAACAAAGCTATCCAAATCAATCAGCTAACTTTATATCTTCAGTATTAAAAGTTTTTTGTCCTTTAGTACCTGTCTTAGCATAAAGGGGGCCTGCTACTTTTCCTAAATTTTTAATGAACTGTCTAGCATAATTTAGTATTCCTAAGAATTTTTGTAAATCTTTTGTCTTCTCTAATTTGTCTGGCATTTCTAGAGCTTTCTTAGCTATGTGGGGTTGTAACTTAATTTTCCCATTTCCTATAGTAATTCCTAGAAAATTAATATAAGGTTTACATAACTCCATTTTTTTTTTACTAATTATTATTCCATTTTCTATAAATAAATTAAAAACAGTCTGTAAATGTTCTAGGTGTTCTTTCATGTTATAACTAAATACTAAAATGTCATCTACATATACTAATACAAAATGTTTGTATTTTCCAAATATGTTATCCATCTTTCGTTGAAAAATTGGTGGGGCAGTCTTTAAACCAAATGGCATGACTAGCCATTCAAAATGGCCTTCTGGACAAGTAAAAGCTGTCCATTCAATGCTGTCTTTATGCATCTTAATTTGCCAGTATCCAGACTTGTAATCAAATTTACTAAATATTGTTCTTTCTTGGATTCTATTAATTAATTCAGTTTTATCTGGAAGCTTGTAAGCATCCATAACAGTATTGTCATTAAGTCTTTTATAATTAATAACCATTCTAGCCTTTCCTCTAACTATTTCACTATGGTTTCTTACCATAAATGCTGCTGATCTATGTCTCGATGTTGATCTCCTGATTACTCCTAAGTTAAGAAGTTCCTTGATTTGTATTTCAAAGTCTTTTAGATCTTCATTAGTGGCTTGTATAGCCGCTGTTTTTACAATGTACTCGGGATTTATAATTTCTAACTTACATTCTATTTGGTTATTCCTCCAATGTTCTAAAGATTTTTCTCCTATAATATCTATATCATCTAGTTTTTGAATTATTTTTTGTAAGTCTGCTTGATTTTTAATAGTTCCTATGGTGTTCCGGCCAAAAGTATATTTGTCTACCTGTACTTCAATTAGATTATAATTCTTTTCTATTTCTTCTTCTATATCTATCCATTCTTGTTCTTCTATTACTTCTGATAATAAATTTTTGTTGCAGGTACAATCCGTTCCTTTATCACAAACGGAGTCTGGATTGATTTGTTTTCTTTTTGAGTCTTTTATGACCTTAGTATCTCTTTGTACATTTGTTCCAAAAAATGAAGGAGTTATTGTAATATTTTTTGTAAAAATTACACCATCTCTAGTAATAAAGCATCCTCCATTGTTACGGACCATAAAATCTAATCCTATAACAAAGTCTGCTTTTATATCTAGTTTTCTTGTTAACATGTATCCTAACTTGTATTTTGTCTTGTAATTTGAACAAGTATTATTGAAACTAATTATTGCATTTTTTACATAATGAGTATAAGTATTATGAGAACCATCCATTTGCATGGCTTTCTGGGGTCGAGTAAATTGATTTAACAGGTGTTTTGGTAATATATCTTGATTTATTATGCACTGAGTGCATCCTGAGTCTACTAATCCTAAGGTTTCTATTTCATAATCGTGTATTACTATTTTTGTCATTACTTTAACAGAACTTAATTTTACGTCTTCATTACATATCAATCCTTCAAAAGACTGATTCAGTAATTCTGTGTCTTCACAATCTTCTATAATGATTCCTTTTGATTCTTGAGGACTTATTTTCTTTGGTTCTTGAGGAATTATTTTCCCTTTTTCTAAATATCGTATTCTATCTTCTAATTCATTTATTTTTACTTCTAGATTATGTATTCTAGTTTCTGCTGTATTGTCTGCTGTAATTATAACAGTCATCATAATATGTTGTATTCTATGTCCTATTGACCATCTGGCATTCCTATAATTAAACCAAGTGACATCTTGTATATATATATATGTGTGTGTGTGTGTGTGTGTATATATATATATATATATAATAAAGGAGGGTAGTATAGCCTATAATTAACCAAGTGACATCTTGAGAACTAGACACTTGACATTTTACAACAAAAAATAATTTTACAGATTATTTAATTATTTCATATATATAAAATAAAGGAGAAAATTGCTCTTGACTTATTGGTGTAGAGATCTCCTTTAGTCTTTGAGGTTGGGGGTTCAAACCTCAACTAATGCTTGCCTCTCTACTTCTTCTGAGGTAGTGGTATGGACTACGTACACTTTACCCCCCCCCCCTAGACCCCACCTGGTGGGAATAAACTGGGTATGATGATGATGATGATGAAAATAAAGGAGGGTAGTATAGCTTATAGTTAAGCCAAGTAATATCTTGAGAACTAGCCACTTGGCATTTTATAACCAAAAAATATTTTTGTAGATTATTTAATTATTTCACATCTATATATATATATATATATAATAAAGGAGAGTAGTATAGCCTATAATTAAGTCAAGTAGCATCTTGAGAACTAGTCACTTGACATTTTATAATAAAAAATAATTTTATAGATTATTTAAATATTTCATATCTATCTATCTATCTATCTATCTATCTATCTATCTATCTATCTATCTATCTATCTATCTATCTATCTATCTATCTATCTATCTATATATATATGTATGTATGTATGTATATGTATGTATGTATGTATATGTATGTATAATAAAGGAGGGTAGTATATCATATAAGTCAAGTGACATCTTGAAAACTAGGCACTTGACATTTTACAATAAAAAATAATGTTATAGATTATTTAATTATTTCATATCTATATACATAATAAAGGAGGCTAGTATAGTGTCACGACCCAACTAAACAGATCGTACGGGCACCTACTCTAATCCACCTAGATAGAAAAACCCTTACCACCCATTTCAAAATACATGCGGAAGTTATAAGCAAATCCATTAAGGACTTCAAAATCTAATAAATGATACAATCTTTTACAAAAAATCATAAATGAAAACACTTTCCCTGAGGACCTACTCTAGACAATGTACAAGAGATTCTAATAAGTAAATGACAACACAAAGGACACAACTCCCACCGTAGGAATAAAATGAGTAGAAGCTGTTAGAGATCACTATCCACGTCACCTGAGAACTATCAACTGATCCTGCAACCAGACTATACCTCAAAAAGGATATAGCAAGTGTAGCATCAATACTAACAACACGTACTGGTAGACATCATCAGCTGACCAAGGTTAAAGCACATAACATATAATATAGAAATTCAAGATAAATCATGTACATATAATGTGACAGTTTAACTCCCCTCAATCCATAGTTCATGTCATCAGTAAATGTAAGTAACTTCCATTTTCCCCTCAAAAACACCATCCTTTAGATCTCTGGTCTAGGCTAAATATGAGTGCACACGACTTCACAACCGATCTAGGACTACAAGGATTAACTACCTAATATTTCCTTAACCTTCACTCTCAAACCATTTTTGCTCATTCAACACCACCAACACTCCAATATCCAATTTTATCACTTTATTCACATCCTTAAAACTTACCCAAACAAGTTACTTAATATCGCTTACACAATTAAGGTTCAATTTAGCAATATCAAATAAAATCATTATTATTATCTCCACTTACCATATTACAGAAAACAACCATGACATATAATTCAAATAGTCATTAACAATATATACACTTAGACAAATATATACCCAACTACAAGTCAACACACAAGACTATTATACAACCAACTCTAGTTGTTATTTATTTCATGAAGTCTTGTCAAATATCAAAATTACAATTCTTATCATGGCAAGGATAATTATAAGTCAAGAAAATCAGTCCACACCAGAAACCCAAGTTCAAATAGCAAGTTGAAATATCAATTCAACATTTCACTCAAGGAACCCAACTCAAGAATATCTGTAATGGTTCACCCAAGGAGCACCACATATCATTATCATCAACCAGACTACACAAGGATCCCAAATATCATTAAGTCAATAAAAAAATCCGGTCTACTCAAGAAATCAAATATAAATAAATCAAAAAATAAATCCGGTCCACTTTAGGAATCAAATATAAATAAATCAACAAATAAATATGGTCCACTCAAGAAACCGTCAAACTCACCAATCCTTGTATACACATGCTAAGGGTTTTATGGTCACCCACTAGCCATGACCTATAGAGGACGAGATCTGTCCATGTACCAAAAATCCCAAACATCTAATGTCTACCCGTGACGATGTCCATTACTGGCCCACGTGGACAGTGGAGGGGTGCCCATTCATTAACATGGAATTGTGTCACCTTAATGATTATCCACTATGCGGTGCACATATATATATACACCCATTCGGTGGACAAAATGTAAATTATTTACATTTTGTCCACTTTTTCCAATTACCTCTCACCATTATTGATTATTTAAGCTCAATATTAAGCTATTCTGTTAAGGTTTGAGCATAGGGGTTTATATATATTTAGTTTGTGGACTCGTTCTCGTCGTTTCTACGGTACGTTTTCTTATTTTTACGGTAGTTTTCGTTTGCAATGGTATATTTTGGGATTGGTATTGATGTTTGAGCTACATTTTGAGCTCAAATTGAGTGGTGCTAGTTGTGACTATTGATCACAGGGTGATTTGGGACGCTTTGACGATTTCGGTTTTGCGATTCCGCAAGCGGGCCCCACGTGGGATTTTAGGACATTTTTCGAACTAATGCAATATAGGTATCAATAGTCATGTTTTGACATGTAGTTTATTATTTTGGTAGCTTGGCAGCGGTCAGAGGCCTTTCGGAAGAGGAAGACTCCTATTTAGCTGGCTTTAGCAAACGTTCGACGGCGTCCAGGTAGGCTAGGTTTACCTTCCTTTACACTTAGATTGAGCTTATGTGTGATATATGTGTGCTGTTGTGCTGGTATTGTGGGCTGGAATTATAGACTTGGAGGTGGTAGTTTGCTGTGATTTAGGCCATCTAGGCCGGATAGGGCTATTGGACACATTCCAGGCCCGTTATCCTCGTGGTACGCCACAGATGACCTATTCGGGGTCGTATAGTATTATTGTTATTGATTGCTGGTTGGGGAATGTTATTGTTGTACCTTAGTCCAGGCTTAGACAGAATTAGCCCAGACTTAGACAGGTATGACTAGACTTGGTATCCGGGACCCGGTAGTGGGCCCGTCACCCTTTTTGTCGACTTGTCAGAACGTTGACATTTTTGGGCTTAGTTAAACCCTCTGTGACCTATTAGACTTGTGACGGTATTTAGGCACCCCGGTCATACCCAATTGACCTACTTAGTCTCTTAGTCCCTGATAGTACCGCACTTGATCGGGTTTGCTGGCCTTGGCTTAAAATTAGGACCTACTTTGCCATGAGCTACTCTAAATACCCAGACTGACTTAGACATTGCATGATAGTAGACTATGGACCTAGGAGGATCCAGGGATTTACCTTGTAGACTTCAGTTTCGGCCTAGGACTAGCATGTTTTCCCCGTTTATTGGTTATGATGTGACATTTGGCTCTGTTCTGGTTACTGGCTATGATGAGTTTCGGTTTGAGTCTGGATACTGATTCAGGTACGATGATTCTGGCTACTGACTATTGGGTGTTCCGGTTCGAGTCCGGCCCCGGATTGTGGCACACTATGAGTTCTGGTACTGGGTATCGTGATTATGATAACTGTTGTTCTCTGAGTTCCGGTTCGAGTCCGACGGATGTGAGTTCTGGTACTGGGTACCATGATTATGATACTGTTGTTCTTTGAGTTCCGGTTCGAGTCCGGAAGACATGATATATATGTGGCCTATTGTTATTATCCACTATGTCCGGTTCAATTCCGGCGTCTGGCCTCTTGTTATTACCCATTGGTGACGGTTCAAGCCCGGTGCACCCTTGTTGGTTATTGTGGTTACTGGATACGGATACAACTTTGAGACACTGGTGACTACGCATTTATTATTCTTGTGTGTCCCGCCGGTTTATGGGGGCCAGGCCAGGTTATTGTTTTCTTTCGTGTGCCTATCGGGTTTATGGGGGCCCAGATAGGTTATGTTTGACTTGTGTGTTTACTTATGCATTTATTTACTCGTTATTCAGTATCGCATTTATTTTTCTCCTGAGCATATCTGTACGCCTCGGCAGTTATTTATGCATTTATTACTTATACCCCGGACTTAGCATGCACCCTCATATTTTAGCTTGCTTATATTACATTGAGCTTAGTCGGACGATGATGCCTACTGAGTACCTGTTGCCCCGGTACTCATACTGCACTTCTGTATCTTTTTCCCCGATGCAGATTCAGGCACTAGCCGACAACTTTGACGTGACTCTCTTCTTAGCACTGGTTCCGGAGCAGGGTGGGCTTACTGACGTCCGAGGCAGATTCTACTCCATCTTCTACTGTATAGTATTTTGCCCTCGAGACTGTTGGGTTTGATATATATTTGGTTTCTGTTTTATATTTTGGGTATGTCCAGTAGTGGCTCTTGTACCGACCTCACCAGGTCTTGGGAAGGGTTCTTGACTTTATATATTGTCCTCTTCCTTCTCAGTCTTGGCCTATATACATATTCTGATTCTGTCTTTAGCGTTATAGCATGTTTATAAATATGGTTACTTCCACTTCATCTCTGTTATATGAGATTTCGCCCGTTAGCCCGTTGCTTGTCGCTCTGGGCTAGGGTTTGGCTTGCCTATTGGTGGGTTACGATGGGCGCCATCATGACTCAAATATTGGGTCGTGACACTTGTACTTGTATGTGTTTGTATTTTGGACCCTCCTTCTCACAATTTTACCAATGGAACACTTAAACTCAATAAAACACAATATTTTAAACTCTTTTTATGACTATTCAGTATGTGTGTAATACAATCATTTACACGTGGAGTCTACGTCATTTTTTAATTCCATATAAGAAATTCAATGTTCTAAAAAATAATTAAATCAAACCCCCCTCCCCCCTCATCTTCCTCACACCTACCACTTCGTTCCTATCTTCTTCATTAGATCCATCCCCCTTCCCCCTCTCCTTCATTCTTCCATTCACCCCCTCCTTTCTCTCATCTTCTTCTTCTTCTTCTTCAAATCCCTTCTCCCTCCCATTTCTTCTTCTTCGGATTCCTTTTGTTGCAAAATCAGCAACAATTGGAGAAGAGATTATAAAAAGTTTAAAAGTAATATAGATTTTATAGTGTTCTTTGATGTTCGTAGTATTATCCAGTGGTAGAAGGAGGGGTTGAGAATTTTTTGTGATTTTATTTTGTTTTTTCTTTAATTTTGCTATAAGGAGTAACAATTTTTTTTAAAATCTAGTGAAAAAGAGATCTATAGTTTCCTTGAAGTACAGGGGGATAGTGAAGAAGAAGAATATTGGGTTGGGCTGGTGAAGACGAATTGGGGGTGGGTGGGGTGAAGAAGATGAACAATAGGGGGTGGAGAAGAAAGAAAAAAAAAAGGTGGATGTATTACTTTCTCCTAAACGAATGTAGTCACACGCAATGTCCAACTCAGCCATCTTAATGCCGCATAAGCTTGGTCAATGGTTAGAAGAATTTAAAATATTGAGTTTTACTGAGTTTAGGGATTCAGTGGCAAAGGGTGAGTAGGAGAGATTCAGTAGACCATTTTGCCTTTTTATTCTTTTACTATCAAGTTTCGACAAAGTATGAGATCAAACATGTTAATGGAATGTTATCACAAATACAAAATGAGAGTTCAATAGAAGATGAAACATGTGAGGAAGTTGAATATTCTATTCGCAATATAGGTTTGAAACAAGGAATGAAGTCATTTGCAGAGTTTTTCTTTCTTGAAAAAACAATTGGTAAGTTTTTTGTTTTTAAGCAAAAGCTGGCTTATGGTGTTGAGTATTTCAATAATACATTTCAAACTTACTAATATTTGGAATGTCTTAGTCCTAAAACAAAGGACATAAACAATACAAGAATGATCCAATGGTTGCCCGGACATAGTGCTAACCCTTGAATAGATGTCTGAAATCACGGACCAGAGTTGAGGTCTCATCTCAAATGCTAGAACTTGCCCTGCACTCAACAAAAAGAAGAGTACATGTAGTACCAGTACAACAACTAAGTACTGGTAGGCATCATCGACAACTCAACACCATACAAATAGGCAAGTTAAATGCAACTAAAACCAATCAAGACACAATCTACAATTAGTTAACAACCAAATATAGTCATAACACTTCATATCATCAGGAATATAAGTACACAAGTACATCAATTACACTTAGGCAGATTGTTCAACAATGGTCATCACAACATATACATATATTCAAATTAAATGATGATTGCATACATGTAAGATGTACAAACATACTAGAGTTAGTAGGGACTCTCAGATATGACCTGCAGGGGACGATCTCAGTCCATGTACCAGTACCGACATGGTACTCGATCCAATAACAGTGTCGGCGTGACACCCGATCCATATAACAATGTCGGTATGACACCCGATCCACATATCATCTCAATACCATCTCAGAACCATATGTTCAATGCATGATACAGTTAATAATCATAGTAATGCCCGAAAGCTAATCACAAAGATCCAACTCACATACAAGCATAGAGTCAAGCAAGTCTTTACTACTATTAAACCATAACCTACCTCAATTTCTTGCTCGTAAACACTATATAGCCACAAACTTTCCATTCCTTTTGATTTCGGGTCGTTCTTGATCTATAAACAACAATTTCATAATTCTTAACATAATATTTCACCCTTCCTAAACATTAGGAACTCACATTTATCAAATTAACCCAAGAATTTGTCCTAGTTCATCATCTTAGTGTTTTCTACCCTTTAAACTCTTAAATTCGACATATTTTAACATTACAATCAAGAATTCTACCATAGGAAGTATTTTCTAAAACCCTAGGATCAACAACAACTGATAATAAGCTAAATCCCCACTAATTCCCACCAGTTCATAATTTAGGGCGTCTCCAAATTTCACCATGATTATGATTCTCACAATTTCTACGAATCTAAAGGAGTAATTCAGATTTGGAGTGTAAAAAAACCTAACCTCCAAAAAGAAAACCCCCCCAAAACTGAAGAAAATCGCTCCTGCTAAGCCCTTGAACATTTTTTTTAGAAAAGTGGGAGTAAAAAATGGGTTTTTGATTTTTAAAACTAATATATTGCGTATTGTCCGCTACAGCGGTACGGTTATCGATGCAGCAGAGGATCTGCCACTACAGCGGCTCCTAGGCTAATTGGGGTTATTATGGTGGTGATATTTCTGTTGCTGCAGAGAGCCCGAACCAGTAACTTGAGAATTGGTTCCAGTTCTTCCCTTTTCATAACACACTTCTCAAAATTCAACATTACAAACTAACCCTTTCACGATAATCACTATAATCAAAGTTCTACTAACCCGTTCTATGCATCGAAAGTTTCTACGACTTCCTAAACTCGTCCTCTAACATAAAATCAAATTAAAACCACCGACCAATGCTCTAATAACTGCCAAATTTTCGTATACCACCACCACTCAAAATACGCCTTAAGTTAGGCCAACCCAGAGTTTCCAAATTTTGGTTAAACTAAGCGAAGGTTCTACTTTCTAAATCAGCGTAACAATGATTAGGGTCATTACATTAGATACCAATTTACCCCTTGTTCATCCCCGAATAACAACTAGCCTTAAAAGATGCAACAAACGAGCAAATGAAATACCTGTGTCAATGGACACGTATGGATAGCGCTTGGTTATATCTGGATCTGTCTCCCATTTGGCTTCCTCCACCGGATGGTTTCTCCACTGAACCTTCACAGATGGAATGATTTTAGTTCTTAGCTTTTTCACATCCCTATCCAAGATAGAAATTGACTCCTCTTCATAAGAGAGCTCCTTGTCAAACAATTCTAAATCCCAACGAATGATGTAGTCTCCATCTCTGTGGTACTTCTTGAGCATTGACACATGAAACACAGAATGAACCCCTGACAATCTAAGGGGTAAGGGCAACCTAGACACCACTAACCCTACTCCATTCAAAATTGCAAAGGGTCTGATGTACCTTGGACTCAATTTCCCCTTCTTTCTGAATCACATTACACCTTTCATGGGTGAAATTTTAGCAAAACTTTCTCATCTTTCTCAAATTGCACATCTTTACCTTATTGTCTTTATATTTTTTTTGTTGACTCTGAGATGCTACCAACATCTTCTGGATGAACCTCACTTTCTCCATCGACTCCTTTAGCATATCGGCGCCCCAAGGTCTCACATCAAAAGCATCGAATCACCCAATCGGCAATCTACATCTTCTTTCATACAAAGCTTTGAAAGGAGCCATGTCAATGCTGGAGTGTTAGCTATTATTATAAGAAAATTCACATAAAGGTGGATATTGGTCCCACTGACCACCAAAGTCCATCACACAAGCTCGAACCATATCTTCAATGAAAATAATAACAAACGAATCCAAAAATGGCTTGAATACTCAATTCATCAATCTCATAAACACGGTTGGGGCATTGGTCAAACCAAAAGACATAATCAAAAACTTTTAGTGTCCATAACGAGTTCGGAATGCAGTCTTTAGGATGTCCTCCGCTCAAATCTTAAGCTGATGGTAACCTGACCTCAATTCAATCTTTGAGAACACCACGGATCCCTGCAACTGGTCAAATAGATCATCTATCCTAGGCAAATGATACTTGTTACCTTATCAACTATCAGTAGTCTATTCTCATCCACATACTACCATCCTTCCTTTTTACAAAAAGCATAAGATCACCCCAGGGAGAAACACTCAGACGAATAAAACCCTTCCCCAACAACTCTGGAACTGGTATTTCAACTCTTTTATCTCTGTCGGTGCCATCCTATAAGGAGGGATAGATATAGGATGGTTTCCCAACTCTAAGTCTATATAGAATTCAAACTCACAGTCAGGAGGCATACCGGGGAGCTCATCAGGAAACACCTCTAAGAATTCACACACTATTGAAATCGAAGCAATAAGAGGAACTATTAAACTATTATCTCAAAGATGAGCTAGGATAGCCCTACACCCTCTATTAATTAACTTCTGGGCACAAATAGCTGACACAATCCTCAAGGGAGTAGGCTTAAGAGTACCTTCCCACTCTAACTGATCCATCCCGGGCATAGTTATAGTGACCGTCTTAGTGTAGCAATCAAGAATAGCACGATGAGGAGACAATCAACTCATCCGTAAAATAATATCAAACTCCTCCATATCTAAAATCACTAAGTCTGGCAAAGTTTTATACCTCACATGCACTATAAACCTGATCAACACATACAGAAACCCCAAACTGGTGTAGACACATACATAGGAGTATCAAGAAATTCACATTTTTAAATTCGATCCCAAGGCAAATTTCACAGAAACATAGGAGAAAGTAGACCGGAGATCAAACAACACAGAAGCCCTACGATCACAGACAAGAATAGTAGGTGAGCCTTATCACCGCCCTAACCACCACCTCTACCAACCTGTCCTCTACCACGGTTGGATTAGTAGCCACCCCTCCCTGCATTGTGACCATCATGCCCACCATGTAGATGATCTCTACCATATCCTCCACCACCACGAACTTTGGGTCTAAGACATTATAAGTTGGCTGCTAAGTCAACTATCCGCAGATAAATAGTTAAGACAAAACCTCAGAATATGACCTAATCCTCCATACTCATGACATCTGATGTCTAAAGTAGGTCACTGGACTGAAGATGTTGAAGTTATATAACTATCTGTCCGAGAGGGCTGATAACTGACCCCTGACAGGCCCACGGGCCCCCTGTAGACACATGCATAGCTGAATGGAATGGCTGAGAAGAGTAACCATGTGAACCATGGCCTGTCGAATAAGTACCACTGAAATAACCCATTTTCCAAGCCTTCTTTTCCTCTGTCTTCACCTCTCCTTGCTTCTTAATCCCTTACACCTTCTTCGCGAACTCAACCACTTTTTGAAAAGTCTTTTCGGATGTATCCACTAACAGTGCAGCCACCTGAAGACCTGAGTTCGAACCTTTCATAAAATACCTGATTCTCTCCACCTCTAAAGTAATCAACTGAAGTGCATAGCGAGACAAGGCATGAAACTTGGCCTCAAAGGCCGCCACAGATAAATCACCCTGCTCAAGTTTAAAGAACTCATCCTTCTTCTGATCTCAATAGGTACGAGGGACATACTTCTCAAGGAACACATTTTGTAACTAGGACCAAGTAAGTGGAGCTAAACCATTTCTACACTCAACAAAAGATCTTCACCATTGTTGGGCCTCTGCCTGCAACTGAAATGTCACAAACTCCACACCATAACTCTTCATAATGCCCATCTTGTGCAGATGCTCGTGATAGTCAATCAAGAACTCAAAAACATCCTCTGACATAGTACCCTAAAACACTGGAGGCTTCATATTCATGAACTTACAGAACAATCCATACTCATCATCAGTCATCACTGGTCCTAATACCTGTCGTGGAAACACCCCTATCTCAGAGCCCTCATCTATACGAGGAACTATAGCGGCATTATACTGCATGGCTGGGGATAGAAATGGAGGCACTACTGGATTAGTACCTGTGCTAGCCAAACTACTCAAAACCCCCAACACTTGCTGAATCAATTCTGCGGACATAGGCACCTAAGTTGCATCATTTTTCACTGACACCACATTCTCTGGAACTACCACTTCTTTCTCCTCAACCATCACCCCCTCATTCTGGACCAAATTCGAAGCATCCTGCTGTGGGGGAAGGGATGGTGATCTCTGCCTTGCCAGTCCTCCGGCTACTCAGACTCTACCCCTGACAGGTGTTGACCCTTGTCCTCCCTTTTTAGCCATGCCAATAACTCGAGGCCCAAACAACGACCTCAGCGGCCGGTGCTAGTACTGCTGGTGCGGCTGCTGCTGCTTTGGTGGAATGAGTATTCACCATTTGTGAAATAAGAAAGAAGGAGGTTAGATACCAATTTGGATCACCAGATACCAAAAATCAAGTATTAGCACGAAAGGAAGAAAGTAGTGAAAATTACTTCCTAAAGCCCTGTAGCCCCTCAAAGAAAAGTACAGACGTCTCTGTATCATTCCGCAAGATTCTACTAGACATGTTATTGTACGATGAGTTCATTGATTCCAGTGCTCTGATACCATCTTTGTCACGACCCAACCAGTCATGAGTAGCACCCATCCTAACTCTACAGTGGGAGAACCATAACCAACCCCTTAACCAACTACCAATAACTCGCTCTAAGCACAATAAAAGCAACTCGCTCTAAGCACAATAAAAGCAAAACAAGCTCTTTATTAACAAACTGATACTCGAAAACAAATAGAGTGTGGAATGTATCTCTAATTATTATAACCCGCATGAGCTGAAAGTCATCGTACAAGAACATCTAATCCAAAACCAACTCTAAAATACTATCCAAAATACTAAGCAAAGAAGTGTCTTAGTCCTGAAACAAAAGACATAAACAAATAAGAATGATCCAATGGCTACCCGGACATAGTGCTCACCCTTGAATCGATGTCTGAAATCACGGACTAACCCTTGAATCAATGTCTGAAATCACGAACTACAGTTGAGGTCTCGTATCAAATGCTGGAACATGCTCTGCACTCAATAAAAAAAAATACAGGTAGTATCAGTACAACAATTAAGTACGGGTAGACGTCATCGACCGACTCAACTCAACACCATACAAATAGGCAAGTTAAATGCAACTAACAGGAATCAAGACACAACCTATAATGAGTTGACAACTAAATACAGTCATAACACTTCATCTCATTAGGAATACAAGCACACAAGTACATCAATTACACTAAGGCAGATTCTTCAACAATGGTCATTACAACATATACATATATTCAAATGAATTGATGATTGCATGCATGCAAGATGTACACACATACTAGAGTCAGCAGGGACTCTCAAATATGACCTGCAGGGGACGAGATCAATCCATTTACCAGTACCAGCGTGGTACTTGATCCAATAATAGTGTCAGCATGACACCCGATCTTTATATCATCTCAATACCATCTTAGAACCATATGTTCAATGCATGATACAGTCAATAATCATAAGTAATGCCCGAAAGATAATCACAAACATCCAACTCACATATAAGCATAGAGTAAAGCAAGTCTTTACTACTATTAAACCATAACCTATCTCGATTTCTTTCTTGTAACCATTATATAGCCATAAAATTTCCATTCCTTTCATTTTCGACTCGTTCTTGATCTATAAATAATAATTACACAATTCTTAACGCAATATTTCACCCTTCCTAAATATAGGAACTCACATTTATCAAATTAACCTAAGAATTTGCCCTAGTTCATCATCTTAGGATTTTCTACCCTTTGAACTCTTAATTCTACATATTTTAATATTACAATCAAGAATTCTCCCATAGAAAGTATTTTCTAACACCCTAGGATCAACAACAACTAATAATAAGCTAAATCCCCACCAATTCCCACCAGTTCATAATTTAGGGCTAATCTCCAAATTCCACCATGATTATGATTCTCACAATTTCTACGAATCTAAAGGAGTAATTCAGGTTTGGAGTGTAAAAAAGTCTTACCTCCAAAAAGAAAAACACCAAAAGCTGAAAAAAATCGCTCCTGCTAAGCCCTTGAACATTTTTTAGAAAAGTGGGAGTAAGAAATGGGTTTCTGATTTTTAAAACTGATATATTGTGTATTGGCCGCTGTAGTGGTAAAGTTGTCACTGCAACGGCACTGTTACACAGGAGGATTTGCTACTGCAGCGACTCCTAGTCCAATTGGGGCTACCGCTGCGACGGATCTTCTGTCGCTGCAGTGGCACTTCTCTCGCTGCGGCGAGCCCAAACCAGAAACTCGGGACTTAGTCTCAGTTCTGGATATTTCACAACACATTTCTCAATTTGACATTACGAATTAATCCTTTTATGGTAATCGCTATATCCAGAGTTCTAATAACTCGCTCTACGCACTAGAAGTTTCTACAAATTTTGAAACTCATCCTCTAACATAAAATCAAATCAAAACCACCAACCAATGCCCTAATAACTACCAGATTTTCCTAGACCACCACAAACTCAAAATATGCCTAAAGCTAGGCCAGACTAAAATTTTCAAATTTTGGTCTAAAGGAAAACTAAGGAAAGGTTCTACTTTCTAATTCAGCGTAACGATGATTTGGATCGTTACAATGAATTTGTATTGTATAAATGGTAAAATATCCCTTATACATAAATGGTTTGAGAAAGGTTAGAAACATCGTCTATGCCTTTTTTTGAGATATTTAAAGTTAGATTTAAGTGATATATCTATTATTTTCGATTATAAGTAACATATTAAAAGAAAAAACTAAAAAAAAAAAAAAAAACTCACATTTTACTCCCACTATGATCGTAATTCTTCCCCTCTTCATGCATACATGTCTTCCCTTAATTTTTACATTTTTTTAAAGGTTGATATTCAAATTAGACGAAAAAGGAAAGGGAAATGATTTGGAGGTCAAATGAAAAAGAATGTCCAGTTTTCGAAATGGAGAAAGGGGTTGGCCACGCTGACACGAAGTGATTTAGAAAGATTCAGTAGTGACTTTAGTTAAGTTTATTCAAATTTTGATAGTGTTTAATACAAGTAATTTTTATCTACTTAAAAAATTAATTTTTAGGTAAATTTCAAATTATATATTCAAAGGAGTCGTATGAATTAAGCAAATTGAAAAGTCAGTAGATTCACTTCAATAGAGATAAAAAAAATAATATTTTCTTTCTTATCATGAATTAATATTTTCTTTCTTATCATGAATTTCTTGGGTGTTTCAATTAATTGAAAAAATATAGCTATTTGATTTTTAAATTTTAATTTTTTAAATAACATAAATCTTCTATACATAAGCAAGTCATATTCATAAAAATATTACCCATATTTGTACTTGCAAAAAAGGAATGTGATTTTATCACAAAATTTTAGTTTGTTAAACTTGACAAATGCATTATATTTTATATTCATTTTTAAAAAATGAATTAAAGACGCAAAGACATTGATAGAAATAATGATATTGGTCTTCAATTTCAAATAGAAGATGATAAAAAGGAAATGAGACGACATTATATTTATGTTTTTTACTTTTTTATTTGATAGTTTAACAGAAATAATTATATGTACACATAATTAATAAGATAAAAGATAATCGTATATATAAAACAAAGAAAAACTTGTGAATAGTAAATATAATAAGATATATAAATCTCAACTCAAAAAAATAATTTTATTTGTATGAAGCATATTTTTTTATATAAATCACAATTTTTTTGTATGACTTTCTGTCTTTACCTTATGCATAAAATTTTTAATAATTCAATTTTAAATTATAATGACCGCGCATTATGCGTGTACTTATACTATAAAGTATAAAAGAAGACAAAATGATTAAAAAAATAAAATTAATGGACAAAAGCAATAACGGAAAATATAAATCAATAAATGAAAGCACAAAAAATTAAGAGAAAGAAGCAATGCTCCACATGCAAAAGGGGTATCCAGGTAACAAGTCTATATCACATGGGCATTACAGAAATTACTTAGGGAGAGGGTATTCTGGAGTAATTACTTTAGTTTTATGTCCATATAGTATATTTTTCCCTTAATTTTCATCTTCTCAGACAATTAGCAGCAATTCCAACTAGACTTTTATTTGATATGAATGAAATATTCTAGCCCTTGAAATGACGGCTATTACTGAAGGTCAATGTGTAGCAACTAAGTGGTATGGTTAACTTCACTCGTCATCTCTTTTATGAGATTCTACATCTATTTAAAATCTGCGCTATTTATGGAAATATATTCACAAATCTATACACAAGTAAGAGCGGCAACGGACCGGACGGTCCGCATTTCCAAACCATCATCGGTGGATGGTGATCGGAGTTGATCCGGAAACGGGTCTACCGGACCGGGTAGTCCCGAAAAAATCCATCTGTTCGAATTGGTCCGCTATTAACCGGATCTTGGCGGGCCGGACCGGTTGTCGGACCGGATTAATCATTACCATTATGACTTACACTCATATCAGAAGTGATAGATACTTTACTATCAAAATAAGAAAAATAGCAACGAAGAAAATGACAATGTTCACATTGATATTTAAAAATATCAACTTAATTTGTATTTCTTGAAAAACCTCGAAAATTAGGATTATACACTTTTCGAATATAATGAATAAAATCGAGATGTTAACCAAAACTAAAAGGCAAACCACAAACCGCAACCATTTTAGCTAATTCTTCACTATCTCTATCCTGATTATATATGAGTGATGTGCTTGGGCCAGTCGGGTTACTATAATCTAAAATATTCTGGACCATGTTAGAACCTCCGGAAAATTGGTTAGTATCGGGCAAGGGTGTACCATTTTTTTTAGCCTTAACGATAGCTTCTAGACAAACATATTCAGGAACACAAGTTCTCAAATGTCTAGTTAGCATTCCTGTCCCACCCTGCTATCCCCCAGTCAAATGTTTGATCACTTTCGTACATTTATTGCAAGTTGCAGTAGTTTTCTCCTTATTTTGGGTCATAAATTTCCAAACTAATTATCTCTTACTTCGTTATATTTTTCCTACTCTAGTAAATGTAGGTAAATTTTCTACTTCATCTTGTTCCGATAATTTCGTAGCCGGACTAGTAGGGGTAGGGGTATCTTCTAACTCTTGTTCTTCTACATCTTCCTCTTCCTCTACGTCTTCAAAATAATTACCAAAACATCTATCTAAGGCCTCATGGTCTTCTACATTACCGGAAGCAACATCAATAGCACAAGGACGTTCAAAAGAAGTATCATCAAAATGATTAAAATCATCGTTATTAATTCTAAATCTAGGTGGCAACGATTTAGAACTATCTCCACCCCCGCCTCTACTACTACTAGCACCCTTATCTTTTTTACCCAAAATTTTTTTAGCCTGACTAAAAATTGATTTCTTACCACTACCTTTTTTACCTGAATCCATATTTTAATATAAAAAAAGAGATAAAAATATAAAAACAAACAATATAAATATAATGAAAAATTAATAGTAATTAAACAAATAAAGAGATGAAAGTTAGAACGAATGTACCGAACGTCTGCGTAAAAGCAGACTTATATAACCAAAAAGCCGAAATTGAGAGATGACAATTAAAGCTTGCTTCAAAAAAAATTCCTTCAATTAACAAAATACACAATATTATAGAGAGTATTAGAGAGTGATTAGTAATAGAGAGTTTTTGAGAATTTATGGAAAAATTAGGGGGAAGAGTGGGTATTTATAGGGAAATATGAGGTGGGCAACATAACGGCTCCCAACGGCTAAAAAACGGTAATATAAGTTTTTTTTAATTTGTTATCATTTAACCGGTCAACCGGATCGGAACCAAACCGGACAACCGGTTGAACAGCCCCATTCCGTACCGGTCCGTGTACTGGTAGGTGCCGGTACCGATCCTAAATCGGACTTACCGAACACGGCTACCAAAATCAGAACCGGCGCCGGACGCGCTCCGAAACGGGCAAGTCCGGTCCGGCTGCCACTCTTATACACAAGTAACATCTATTTAAAACTTGAGGTTGTTTGGTAAGAAGGATAAGAGATACTAATCCCAAAATAAAATGTATGATTATTTTATCATATGTTTGGTCAGGCTTAAAATTCCCATTACCATTTGTACCATAATGATGGGATAAGTTATCTCATCTATGTGGTGTAATAACTAATCCCATAAAATATCCCAATCCGTGATATAATAGTCTATCCTGATCCCTCGTACCAAACAACCATGTTTGAACAAGGGTTATCCAACTACAAACCCCAAATTAAAATGATAAATAACCCAAATCAGAAAACCTGGTTGGTTTTGTAAATTTTTGGTGAAACCTGAGAAATTGTTGATTATTCGAGTTAATTTTCTTGGAAATAAATTTACTAGAAAACTCAGCTTGTAATTAAACAAAAAGAATCCATCTATTGACCAGTAAACTTAACAGTAGATCCTTCAGCAACACTAGCCATATACCCATATCAGTTGAAAAATGCCAGCAACAGACTGAACGACAGGATCTCACGTGGATTCGATGGTGAGATTGAAACTAATTATCTTTAGTATTTCAAAGGGATAACTGTAGACAATAAAATTCGAGTTGGAAAAATAATAATCGAGACAAGAAAATATTGCAACAATTGTTTTATTTGATTTCAATATGTGAGTGTTACAATCTCTATGAATCCTCTGATTCACCTTTTCAAATATAAATTCAAGGGTCTTCGAGCTTGATCTTGAGTTTGATGAATTTGAACTTGATTTGTGCACTTGATGACTTTGATCTTGACTTGTGCTTGAATTCAAGGGCTTTTGAGCTTGATCTTGAATTTTCGTCTTGATCTTGAATCGTCTTTGAATTTGAGGATTTTGAATGTTTGAACTTGTAGCTTGTAGAGAAATTTACGGTGTTTGATCCACGAGTTCTCTCTTTCTTTTTGCGAAGCTTGAGCTGCTTCTTCCTCTCCCAGACATTGTAAGGGTACTCCCTCAAATGATTTTCTATATAATGTGTCCTTAGTAAAGGAAGTGAGGTGCACGACGACGGATGTTAGTCTTTCTCATTGGATCTTCTTAAAGTATTCCATAACACAAGTAATCAACGATAGATTGTCGCTAATCTTCCTTTTCAGCGACATTGACGAGATGCTAAAGCTTGTTTTCTATATATTCATCCTCATCCGATGGTGGTACTACCCATTCTTGATGGATAGTAACTCGTGTTTGATTCGAAAGACATAGGGTTGAAGCTAAAGCAGCCAAGGCATCGACTTAGTTATTTTCTTTCCTTGGCACGTGTTGGAGGGTCATTTCTCGAAGCCATCCTATCAACTTCTGAGCATAATTGTGATATGGCCATAGCTCGGGATTTTTGACTTCATAGTCTCCCAAAAGCTGCTTGATCACTAATTGGGAGTCACTAAAGAGTTTCAATTGTAGTTGCTTCATTTCGACGGCCATTTCTAGTTCAAGTATCAATGCTTGATACTTAGCGACATTGTTGGAGCAACATTGCATCAAAGTAAAAGAGTATGGGAGAACCTCTTTTTGCGGAGTGAACACCACACCAGCACCAGCTCCACCACGATGTGCTGCACCATCAAAGTACATATTCCATGCAGGTCGAACTTCGATAACCATTTCATCCTTATCAGGGAGTTCATCAGGTAGCTCCCAATCATCAGGTAACGGGTGGTCTGCCAAGAAGTCTGCTAATGCTTGTCCCTTTACGGACTTTTGAGGGATGTATACAATCTCATATTGTTGAAACTGAAGGTACCACCTTGCAAGTCGGTTACTGAGGACTGGTTTTGACATCACAAACTTGATGGAATTTGCTCTAGACACAAGATGAACAACATGAACTTGAAAGTAGTGCTTCATTTTTTGAATTGAGAAGACCAACTCTAAACAACACTTTTTAATTGGTGAATAATTCAGCTCATTCGGCGTCATCATTTTGCTTAGGTAATAAAGAGAGTTCTCTTTGCCTTCACTATTTTCATGAGCCAATAGTGCTCCAATTGACCTTTCTTGTGTCGCGATGTAGATAATCAATGGTTTTCCAAATGTAGGTGCCGCAAGAACTGGAGGCTTCATCAAGTAGGACTTGATACTTTCAAAGGCCTTACCATAAGCTTGGTCCCATTCGAAAGGGGCACCCTTCTTCATGAGATGGCTGAATGGTTGACAATTTCTGGCTAGATTCGAGATGAACCTCCTTAAATATACTAGCTTTCCTTGGAGACTTTTTAACTCATGAATGTTTCGAGGCTCAGGCATTTTCAAGATTACATCAACCTTGGATTGATCAATTTTAATTCCTCGGTGTCATACAATAAAGCCAAGGAACTTTCCAGAAGTAACTTCAAAGGCACATTTCAACAGATTCATCCTAAGTTGATATCTTTGAAGCAACTCAAATACCATTCTCAAGTCTTTCAAGTGGTCGTTCCTTCTTTTTGACTTCACCACTAAGTCGTCCACATAACATTCAACATTTTTATGAAGTAGGTCATCAAAGATGTTTTGCACAGCCCTTTGATAAGTGGCACCAACAATCTTTAAACCAAAAGGCATCACTTTGTAGCAATAAATACCTTTGGGAGTACGAAATACACTGAGCTCTTTATCCTTCGGTGCCATACGAATTTGGTTATAGTCGAATGATCCATCCATAAAAGACATTGCCTCAAAACCAGAAGTAGCGTCAATCATCAACTCTAGAATGGGGATTGGAAACTCATTCTTAGGTAATAGTATAAGAAGGGCTATATAATAGTAGTACGAGGTAAGGAGGTTATATATAATAAGAATAGATAAGAAAGAGAATGAGTATATGATGATATTATAAAGGAAACTAAACATGAAGGTACTAATCTGAGGGAGCTAGCCTAACATCTCAAGGATTATAACAAAATAGAGGAACTAACTCTAGCACAATCAGGGTCTCTAACTGAAATAAGGAATATCATAACGTAATCTACTAATAATAAAGCTTGACATAAAGAAGAGGAAAGCAACTCGAAAGTACACCTACAACCTTGGGTACCAATCCATAACCAGCCTGCCACAAACCATATAATAATATCAAAGCAATTATATAATCGGCTAGCCTAAAAATAATAACTAACTGAGCCTTTATAAGCTCAGAAGGTATAATAAATCACTCAGCAAACAACAAACATAACCTATACCTATTCAGCCACCCATAAGACCAATAGGTATAGGCGCCAAACAATTATACTGGTGATAGGTGATGCATATGAATGAATAAATGCAATGATAATCTAATATTATCAACCAATTAAGTGTCATAACCTGCCAAGTATATACATCTCCTTCGACTCACCGGCTCACAAGGCAATACCTATGGTATCACCTCTTTCGGCACGTGGTTCCCCAACAGAGGGTACCATAAGGGACTCAGAATATCCGTAAATACTGCCTAGTACCAAACCAGGACTTCCAATAACCAATTATAATAAGTCTGCTCCATCTAGTTCCAGAGAGAAATAAGAGTATAACAAGTGCTCAAACTCTGTCAAAATGAGTAAATAGTAGTGAAAGAATAATGGATCAGGAGTGGCCCAGAATCTACCTCGGTCCAAATATTCAAAATAGTAATTTTAGGTTAAAAACTCATAAGTCAAAAATAAATATGGTATAACTTTCATTTAAGGAATTAGCTTTAAAGTCAAAAACTGGGGATAAATCCCTTTTTGGAAAACAGTAGTAAAATCAAGGTTTTAGTTGAAATTGTACCACTAAATAAGCGTAAGTACGTATAAATGTATGCATGCCATCACCAGTATCCAAATAATACAAACGTAAGCATCTAAGCATCTAAGAACTAGACCATATCCTTTCAAAGAATAAAGTACTAACCTGGTGTCCAGCTGGTCTCAAAATCACAGCCTCGGGCCCAACAATATACAATTTCCAGGATAATAATATTGTAACTTAGCAAGACTAAGGTAAATACTGCCATCAATCTACTAAGAGGATCTAATCGAAGTATATAGTCCAAATCACTAAGTGATATAGTAAATTTTATACCAAGGAAACCTTAATTTCAACCTAAGGTTGGACAAGTCTACAGTTAAACGTACTAAAGTCCTATAAATTTAGTGGGTATTCTAGGCTAAGGATCAATTTACAATTCTATCCTAAATCCTATAAATATGCCAATTTAAGATATAGTAGCTATAAACCTATCCTAGAATCTACACCTAGCATGCAATCTATACATTACACCATCTCATAGAGAAGAGTAGACTATAGCCTACCTCATAGCCAAATAGCAGTCTCAAACCATCCACGAACTACTCATCTTTACTCCAAGATCTCTGAATGATGTCATGCTATCAAAATCAGCTAGACATTAATATGAGTAAAATGAGACCCATATTATAATAGAAAAGTTTAGGCCTATTCTTAGGTCATTTTCTCCTTTTTCACATATTTTGTATATTTCATGTCTTCCTATAGCAGCTAGAGGCCATTTATGACTTGTCAGAATTGCTGATTCAACTTTCAAGCAGTTCGTTTGAGTTTTAAGCCCATTTCCCTATTTTAGAGCTTTTGAAGTTGAGAAATTGGTCTTGGACAAAAAATACTAGTAAACGAACTCAGATAAGAATTTTAACAGTGTCGTTAGCTCTGAAATGTGGATTTTAGGCTAAAGGTACCCTTGGTCTAGGTCCCGAGGCTTCTGGGCTAGTTTTAGGCTATTGGGTGGAATTTGATAGAAAAAATATAACAGTAGGTGTGGGACCCACTTTTTACTGACACAACTTTGGATAAATTTTTTTATAGTTCTGTTGAGTTTGGAATACCAAATTTGGTAGGGTAGTATAGTTCATTTGCATGTACGGGGTACTGAATAAATCCCAAGCACCAGGTCAGAGTCCTTTTGCACTTTGCATTTTGCTAGTTTTTCAGCAGTTGGTGCAAGGCATATTTGCTCTTTGTGTTCATGAATGGAGGGCCGCATTTGCAAAGAGTTGAGTTCTTGACCATCGCATTCGCCAGCCCATTCTTGCATTTGTAAAGAAGGTCAGTCTGGCTGGCTCAGTTTTACTCTTCGCATTCACGGAGGATCGGTCGCGTCTAAGAAGGCCTGGTCCAGGCTTGCATCACGTTCATGACTAGGAGGCCATGCATTTGTGATAAGTAACCCCCTAGCAGTATATAAACCCCTCTTCCTTGAATTTCAGCCATTCTTAAACCCTTTCTCCTCCATATTTGGACTTGAAAGCTCAAGAACTTATGGGGAATTATAAATTGGAGTTGGGTTTAAGTAGAGGATGTTGAGGTGATCATTTCCTCATTGCTATCTTGTGAGTTCTTGGCATAAATTCTTTATTTAATTCTTGATTTTCACTTTCATTTTCCTTAGCTCTTGGGGTTGTTTTAAGCCCCAATCAAGACTACGTTTGTCCTTAACTTTCGAGTATGCATTCCTTGTTCTTCGAAAACCTTGTGATGGATTTAGTTTAGGAATTCTATTAACGAGTCCAATGGGCCTATTTTTTACTCGATTTTTGGCCCAGAGTTTTATATTGCAATATGGGTCTTATTTTACTCATATTGATGTGTAGATTATGTATTGATAGCGCGATGGCATTCAGAGATCGAGGAGTAGAGATGATCAGTTCATGGATGGTTTCAGACTGTGGTTTAGCTACGAGGTAGGCTACGGTCTACTCTTCTCTAGGAGATTGTGTACTGTATAGATTGCATGCTAGGTGGGGTTATAGGAAAGGTTTATAGCTAGTATTATCTAGAATTAATCTATTTAGGGGATTTAGAATAAAATTGTAAATTGAGCCTTAGCTTAGAATATTCGTTTTAGCTATAGGATGTTGTTAAGCCTAATTATCTATGTACACGACCTTAGGTTGACATTAAGGATCCCTTAGTATAATATTTACTATATCACTTAGGTATTTGGACTATATTATTTGATTAGATCCTCCCAGTAGCTTGATGGTCATATTTACCTTAGTTTTGCTAAGTTATAATGTTGTTACCCTGGTAAATTATATATTATAAGGTTCGAGGCTATGGTTGCAAGACCAATCGTACACCAGGTTAGTCCTCTATACTTTGATAGAGATGTGATTTAGTTTATAGATAGTTAGGTATTTACTTTTATATTTCTTGGATACTGGTGATGGTATGCATGCATTTAGACGCGTTCATGCTTATTTAGTGATACAATTTCAACTAAAACCTTGATTTTACTACTATTTTCTAAAAAGAAATTTATTCTCGCTTTGTACTTTTAAATTGTTTCTTTTAAAATGAAAGTCATACCACCTTTATTACTAGATTGTGACCTTTTAAACTAAACATTCTACTTTGAAACTTAGACTGAGGTTGATTTTGGTCCATTCTTGATCCACTCTTTTACCACTACTTACTCACTTTGGTCGAGGGAGATTTCAACCCTATTCTACATTGTTTTACCATTTTAGTCCCAAATTTAATCTCGGACATCAAATTTTACAGATATCTACTTATTTAGCATTGATTTAGGTCTGAGCACCCTTTTATACTCTTATTTCTTTTCGATGCCGGGTGGAGTAGATTTGTTATGATGGTTATTGGATGTCCTAGTTCAGGACCAGGCAATATATATGGATATCCTGAGTCACTTATGGATTCCTCTGTCTGGGGACCATGTGCCGGAAGAGGTGATATCTATAGGTCCTGCCTTGTGAGCTGGTGAGCCAAAAGAGGTGTATGTACTTGGTATGATTTGGCACTCAGTCGGTATGGTAGTATTAGTTTATGTTGAATTTGTTTGTTCATGTGCATTGCCTATCACCAGTATAATTATTTGGCTCTTGTATCTATCGATCTTATGGGGGCTGTATAGGTACAGGTTATGATTGTTATTTGTTGAGTGCTTGTTTATGCCTTCCCGGCTTATGAGGGCCCAGTTAGGATATTATTTGTTCGAGATAACTAGTTATATTATTGTTCTATTATTATTATATAGTTTGTAGCAGACTGGTTATGGATTGGTACCCGAGGTTGTAGGTACGCTTCCGAGTTCCTTTAATCCTTATTATGGTAAGATTTATTATTATTAGACCATCTTATGACTATTCACATTTTGGTTAGATACTTTGATTATGCTACAGTTAGCTCCCTTATTTGGTTATGATCCTTGAGATGTTAGGCTAGCTCCATCAGGTTAGTGCCTTCGTGTTCAGTCCTATATATAGTATTATCATATATCCCTCTTCCTCCTTATATATTCTTATTGTATATACCCTTCTTGCCTCGTACTATTACTATATATCCTTCTTTCACTCTTCATTTGTGTATTGACTAGTTGTGTATGGTATTGCACCTTCATCCTAGATTACTTGTAGGGTATGATAGTTTATTTTTACTTTTCCATTAGTATTATTATGTCTCGTTTCTTAGATAGTTGTCTGTAATGTATATTCCTGCTTTACATGTTATTTATACTTGCATTGTTTTTGGAGCTCAGTCGGTCGATGCCTACTGAGTACCTCGTGTTGGTACTCATACTACACTTCTGCAACCTGTAGATCATAGTACAAGTTCTCACCACTGATATGTGCATCATGCGGAGCTGTCATAGATCGGAGATTCGGGATGAGCTCCTAGTGTTCGAAGTTATTCCTGCTCTCCCTCTTTTGCTGGACTGATCTTTATTTTGTATTTCAGAGATGGTTCTGTATATACATATTGTGTCAACCTTTTACTCTTGATTGATAGTGGATCTTGTACTAACCTCACTAGGTTTTGGGGGAAATATTACTTTCTTCTTGTCTTCTTCTCATTTTATTAGTCTTCACTTCTGCTTTTCTTATAAGTCTGTTACTAGTCATTCCGGACAATAGGTTGGCTTACCTACTGGTGGGTTATGGTAGGTGCCATCATGACTTAAGAAATTGGGTCGTGACATAATATAGGCCTTATCAAACCATATTCATTAGTTACAGTATTTCCTAAGACCAATCAATCAAGTATCCACTTTAGGAGTGCACCTTCTACCAAAATCAATATCTATGCTCTAATTTAACACCTATTTCATTCACCAATCTTTCTTTTATTCCTATCAAAATCGATAAATTCAGTTACTAATTAGTAACCCTTATACTCAAATCATTACTAAGATCAAGACACTATCCCTATTAGCCAATTATTCAACGCTCGGCTCTATTCAACTTACAATTCAAGCTAGAGTCATACACCTTTACACATCTTACTTCCTAGCACTTAGCCAAACTTGACTTAGGTTCTTAAGATATAACACCATATCTTCTTATCATGATCAATTCTCCTAACTATAGTCCAGCAAGAATATCTCATATTTCAAACACACAAAACATCGAACTCACCCTTTTTAAGGTAATAAAGACTAGTTGTATAGATTACAAGTTCACCTAATTCCTCTATTGTTACGGACATTCACATATTACACTTGTAAATCATCAAGTAAGTAATATAAATGCAAAAACCCATCAAGGGATCCATACAAAACACAACAACACGCAATTATATCTTTATTACATTAATTTCATGTTTTATCCTTCCAAACTCCATGCCTGTAGACCTAGCTATGAAATCTCCAGTCAAACTGAAGTAATTACACATATCTAACCCAAGCCTACTATACATTAAACCATAACCTACCTTGACCTAAGATCTTAGAACAATTGAGCCATACCACGATTGCTCTTTCTTTTCCATCATGTCTCCATTAGCCCAATCATCTAGAAATCAAACAATTATAGGAGTAATTAATCTATTACTCTTTGAATAACTACTTTGGGAATTTAACCCACTAATTCTATTCTTAATCATGGTCTAAAACACTACTCAAATCCAATTAACCATTAACTAGTTCTATCATACTCAACACATCTGTAGTAATAGAGTTTTAAAGGTAAAGATTCCACTTTTATTGAATTCAAGGTTCCCGATAATCAAACTTCTTTTTTTGAAATCACTAATTTGTGCTAGGAATTGTTAGACAATAATCTAGAAGTAATTCTAGGTTATATTATCCCAACCTATAGGTTTTCACCAAAATCTCATGAACTTAGAACTCTAATCCTAAGAATTTCACCATTGAAGCTCATTCTAATAACTACCTTAATAAAGAATTTCCATCTTAGAACTTGAAAAATCGTCTACTAGGGCTATGGAATGAAGTTTTTGAGTTAAAACCCAAAATCCAACAAAAATAAGGTTATGTACTGCCTATTTTCCACTACAGCGGCCTGTTCATCGCTGCAGCGGTGGCAGTTTTTCAGCACGGACACTTTTCAGTAAAATAGCCATAATACTTTACTCCATAAGAGGATTAACAAACAGTTGGAGGTGTTAGAAAGAAGACTCAAAGATATTTCATTTGGTGGGTATTTGGACCGATAACTCTTTATATTCTAGAAGAAGAGCTTGTTTGAAGTTGACCCTAGCTTAAACTTAGATCGATACTCAATCGGTAAGAACACTTCCAACTTAACTTTGTGTTACGGGTATTATATTACCTTAGTTCATGTTTAATACACTTCAATACTAAATAATTGATCTTATAACCTATGATGAATGAGGTTCTTATGCTTTTACCGCAGCTATTTTCAGTAACAATGGAATAGGTCGTTACAATAGATACCAATTTACCCACCATTCATCCCAAAACGGACATTGGTTAAGAGGAGAGTTTTTAGCATGATTCTCGAAAATAAGCATATACAAATGGTAGAAGTTAAACGCAACCTCCCATCTAATCCTAAAACAGATTAGCAACACTTACCGAACTGCTGTCCCATAAGTAACGTAAAATGCTACCCAACCAGCCTACGCACCACAGCCACTAAGCTCTAGGCACAATCTTTTATTCATTATAACACAAGGAATACAATTCTTAATTAAATTTATGTAATAGGTCATCTCTAATACCTAGAACACCACACAATATTACGACGCCCAAAAATTCAAGGTGAAAACGAAAATGATGTTTTAGAATTTAAAATTGATTTTTGCATTTTCTGTCGCTGCAGCAACGGATTCATCGCTACAGTGATGGATTTGTCACTGCAGCGATACTCTAGCTAAAGTCGTCTGTTGCTGTAGCGATACTTTTACCACTATAGAGACACCACTGTAGCAACTGATAGTACTATAGCAACACCAAAAAAGTAGCTCGGGATCCATTCCCAACTGTGTCTATTTCACCACACACTTCTCAATTTTTTGACATTATGAACTGACCCTTTTACGGTAATTGCTATAGCCAGAGTTCTACCAACCCATTTTATGCACCAAAAGTTTCTACGACTTTCTGAATTCGTCCTCCAACATATTAACTACTTAAATCCACCAATCTACACACCATGATCCATGATTCATTACTAAACTACTAAACACCAGATTTTCAACCAAAACCACACTGCTCCAAGGTATGTTATTCCTATACTAGGGAAAAGTTTAGTGGAGTACTTACACCCTAACCAACGCTATAAAAAAAACCAACACCAACACGCCATTATGGGTTTAATTAACAAGCATATTCTCTACCACAACTCACATTTGTCTATCCGACCTTTAACATACCTCAACCACTCAAGGAGCAATACCAACCAAGTATTATCATGTAACAACGAGAGGGATATGAATATGCATAACACATCTAATAACTCTACTCTCTCGATCGACCCTACAACTAAAGATCATCAACAATAATCAAACTAACATCTTTCACCAACCTTATAAACTCAATTACACCACATTCAAGGGATACTACTAACCAATAATTATTCCCATACGATAAGCATATACGTAATGTCAGACCATAATAAGCCAACTACAAGGTCAGTCTTGTAGCCTTGCCTCCTCACTAAGCATACGAACATTATTCACTTACCACTTTATTCATACCTTAAGACTTAACCAATTTTATTCATTTATAGCCACCATGGGTTTTGTACAACCGATTAGTCTACCTTTAGGACATCAACGTTTTTATTCTCATAAAATCATTCAAGTCATTTAACCAAATAGGCTACATAATTGTCAATCACATATGTAAAATTCAATTTACCAATATCAAGTAAAGCCATTATTATCATCTCCCCTTATCAAATCATAGGAAACTACCAAATTTATATACCTAGTCAATTACCTTGCATTAATGATATCAACTACACAACTTACCTTACGTTTAAGTCATCAAAGTTGTGCAAAACAACTAAGTTCATCTCAGTTTAACCAATTACTTATTAAGGCATCATTAGCAAGTCAATCATTTTCTGGATTATTCACACAAGGATGATCCAACAGCACTTCAGGCCTGGATATCATCACCAAAGGTTGAACCACACAAGGATCCCAACTATAATCATTAAGGTTTGGACCACACCAAGATCCCGATTATAAAATCAAAGTTCGAACCACGCAAGGATCCTAAATACATTGCCAAAGACCAAATAGAAATCAAGACATACCTCAAATCATGAAAATCAAAACATACCTCCAATCAAAGAAATCAAGACATGCCTCAAAATCAAAGAATGAAGATATACCTCAAAATCACAGAAATGAGGCATGTCTCAAAATCACACCCAGCTTTTATGATTCACGAATATTTTTTTGTAACAACTCATCTCATATCACTCATAATGATCACTTATACTTAAGAAATTCAACCATCAAACAATAAAGTAATAATGTAGTTAATGCGATAACAATCCACATAAGGAATACACGTAGCATCCTATCATAACACAACAAAAACCTGTAAAACACAAGTATTTTTCTAGTAAGCATAACCGATCAATTAATGAAAGAGTTACATTTACCAACTGCACTGACAACTACAATATTCACTATATCAAACAACATAACCACCTAAAAGATGCGTGTATCACTCATTCAAAACATAATCCACAACCTTAGCATACAAGCCCTACACCTCTTATTGACCTCTAGCTATTAGAATAACACTATTCTAACTTCCAAACATTACCGAGATACCAATTGGGACCAACTAATCTTAATTGTGATTGTTGAGATACCAATTAGACTAAACTCGGGGAGACAACACTAAATTAGCACGATAGGAGATAAGAAAGTGAGTCAGATTCTTATATACATTATAGCCTCCTAAGGATGTAATGTGGATGTCAACACACCATTTCGCAAGACTCTACTCAATATTCGCTCTTGTACTGGGAGATCGGTAACTCGGGCTCTAATACCATATTTTCATGACCCAAATCACAGATCTTGTAGGCACTTACCCAACTCTACCCTAGATAGGAGAATCCTTACCACCCAACCTTTAAAAATGTGGAAAATATTGCTAAAACCTTAAGTATTAGTAAATAATAAACCTTTCTTTTACAACAAAACTTATTACAAAGTACAATGTGGAATTTAATTACACAACTCCTCAGAACCTAAACTAAACAAGTATAAGAGCACTAAGCAGAGGAAGGACGACTCAAGACACAACATCCATGTAAGAGTATGATGATAGGAGCTGGTGAAGAATAATCATTGTTGCACCTATAGAAACTCCAATTAACCTATAACATGGTTATATCCGTAAAATGAGATATAGTAAGTGTAGTATCAGTACAACCACACGTACTAGTAGGTATCATCGGCCGATCAAGGTTAAAAGCATATAACTACATATAGTAATCAAGAAAAGATCATGACAAACATGCAGACTTAATAACTGAACATGCTTAACTTACTTCAACTTCCAACCTTACCTCTTTTCTTTTATTATAGCATTATTAGTTTATCCTCAAGGTTTGACTAACTGACACAACTTCATGAATCAACCTAACCCATATTTCTTGCACACTCACATTGTTACAACAACTTTATACTTCTCTCTCTCTCTCATATTAATCCTCTTTTATAACAGCTCTCGCTTCTTATTCTACTACTATTAACTATAGGAATTGCAACAACCAAGACAATTAATAAAAGAACTTTACAAGAAGGGACATTACAATACATATCACAAATATAACTATACACACATGAGAATAAGATTTGTACAAAATCTAGGACATAACTTATATTCACACTTTGCTGCAATGAACAATCATAACCATCAACTTACAAACCACCAGTTATCTTTTTTTATCACTCCATTACAAGTTATCCATATCAAATTACTCACACTCAAGCAGTTCAGTCTACAATATTCAATTAATGCATATAACATGAAACCAATGAATGTATATGCAATAAGAGGTGTACATACATACTAGAGTCAACAAGGACTCTCAATTATAACCTGCAGGAGACGAGCTCAGTCCATGTACCAGTTTCAGCATGACACCCTATCTAAGTAACAGTGTTGGTATGATGATTCAAATAACAGTGTCGATGCACCCAATCCAAATAATAATGTCAGCATGACACCCGATCCGAATATCACAATGTATAAATGTCATCATCAAATTTCAACCATGATGAGATAAAATTCATCAATTATGAAAGTACACACCTTTCTACACATTTAATCAACATCAAGTTCATCATTCCAGGTAAATAACAAATATCAACTAAGACATAAAAACACAAGTAAACCCAAAGGCCAATTCACATAACTTATAATATAGGCCTTATCAAACCATATTCATTAGTTATAGTATGTTTGAAGACCAATCAATCATGTATCCATTTTAGGAGTGCACCTTCCACCAAAATTGATATCAACACTCTAATTTAACACCCATTTCATTAACCAATCTAACTCTCTTTTATTCCTATCAAACCCGATAAATTCAGTTACTAACTATTAACCCTTATACTCAAATCATCACTAAGTTCAATACACTATCCCCATTAGCCGATTATTCAACCACTCAACTCTATTCAACTTACAATTCAAGCTAGAGCCATACACATTTACACATCTTAATTCCTAGCACTTAGCCAAACTTGACTTAGGCTCTTAAGATATAACATCACATCCTCTTATCATGATCAATTCTCCTAACTATAGTCCTGCAAGAATATCTCATTTTTCAAACACAGAAAACATCGAATTCACCCTTTTTAAGGTATTAAAAACTAGTTGTATAGATTACAAGTTGACCTAATTCCTCTATTGTTACCAACATTCACATATTACACTTGTAAATTATCAAGTAATTAATACAAATACAAACACCCATCAAGGTATCCATACAAAACATAATAACATGCAATTATATCTTTATTATATTAATTCTATATTTTTTACATCCAAAATCCATGCATGTAGACCTAGTTATGAAATCTTCCATCGACTATAGTAATTACACATATCTAACCCAAGTCTACTATACGTTAAACCATAACCTACCTCGACTGAATATCTTAGAATAAGAAAATCATAGCAAGGTTTCTCCTTTCCTTCATTTCTTCATTAGCCCAATCATCTAGAAATCAAATAATTATAGGATTAATTAATCAATTACTCTTTGAATAACTACTTTAGGAATTCAACCCACTAATTCTATTCTTAATCATGGTCTAAAATACTACCCAAGTCCAATTAACCGTTAGCTAGTTCTGTCATACTCAACACATCTGTATTAATGGAGTTTTAAGGGTAAAGATTCCACTTTTAATGAATTCAAGGTTCCCGATAATCAAACTTCTTTTTTTAGAATCACTAATTCATGCTAGGAATCATTAGTCAATAATCTAGAAGTAATTCTAGATGATATTACCCAACCTATAGAATTTTACCAAAATCTCATAAACTTAGGACTCTAATCCCTAAGAATTTCACCATTAAAGATCATTCTAAAAATTCTAGGATGTTATTAGATTGAAAGACGAAGAAGATGATGGAAGAACTTACCTTAACGACGAATTTCCATCCTAGAACTTGGAAAATCATCTCCCTAGGGCTATGAAACAAAGTTTTTGACTTAAAAGCCCAAAATCCAACAAAAATAAGGTTATGTACTGCCCATTTGCCACTGCAGTGGGCCAATCATCACTGTAACGGTGGTTGTTTTTAAGAACAAATAGTCTTTAGTAAAATGGTCATAACATTTTACTTCAGAAGAGGATTCATAAACGGTCAGAGGTGTTAGAAAGAAGACTCAAAGATCTTTCATTTGGTGGATATTTGGACCAATAACTCTTTCAATTCTAGGAGAAGTACTTGTTTGAAGTTGACCCTAATTTAAACTTAGCTCGAAACTCAATCGGTTAGAATACTTCCAACTTAACTTTGTGTTAGGGGTATTGTTTGACCTTAGTTCATGTATAATACACTTAAATACTAAATAATTAATCATATAAACTTTGATGAATGAGGTTTTTATGCCTTTACTGCAACTATTTTTAGTAATAATGGAATGGGTAGTTATATACTCATCTTATATCAATTTATGATTGATGAAGAGAGAAGTAGAGTAAGGTATAAAAGCTTGAATCTATGGGTCAAATCATAGACAACTAATATTTATGATTATGTGATCATAAATATTCTTATTATTTTCACTTATAATATGTATTTATTGGTTGATCTTGGAACAAATTTATCGTATGTGACTCAGAATTTTCCTCTTGAGTTTGGGGTAGAGGCTGAACTTTTGATATAACCTTTCTCTGTTAGTAACCCTATTGGTGTTCTATTATTCCCTAAAGATTTTATATGAGTTGTGTGGTAGTGGTCAAAGGGCGCGAGACCACCACTGATTTGTTTGAGTTAGAAATAGTGGACTTTGATTGATTATGAGAATGGCCTAGCTTTGTGCTTATTATGAAACTTTGGGTTGGAAACTCCAAAATGGTCAGATTTGAATTTTCTAATGAAACTGTGATAAAATGGAAAAGAGATATCACTAAACTTTGAGGTATATTCATTTCTTATCTTAAGTTGGCAATATGATTTTGAATGGGTTGTGCATGAAACTCATGTTGTAGTTCTCTAATATGACTACATGATTATAGTTAATTAGTTTCATGAAGTATTTCTCTAATAAATCCTTAGTGTTCCACCTGAGTCCTGACAGAGTTATCAACTTTGGAATTGATGTTATTATCGATACTCAATTGATCCTTATTCCACCCTATGTCATCTGGTTTAACTAATGTAGATATTGCATTAATGGACTTCATGAACTATATTATCAATTCTTTTCTTGATTAGTTCATTATTGTATTTATTTATGATATTTTGGTTTATTTAAAGAGTCACAAAGAGCATTTGAATCACTTAACAACAGCCTTATGAACACTCAAGAAGAATGTGCTTTATGTGAAATTCTCTAACTGTGAATTTTGTCTTAACTTTGTGTTGTTCTTGGGTCACATGATATCAAGGTTGATCCTCAAAAGATCAAAGCAGTCAATAACTAGAGAAGTCCCACAAGTGCAATAAATATTTGTAGCTTTTTTGGTTTAGTTGGTTATTACTTAAAGTTTATAGAAGGATTCTCATCCATAGTTGCAGCACTCACTAAGTTGACTTAGAAGACTACCAATTTTTAATTGTCCGAGGCATGTGAGAAAAGTTTTTAAGAGTTAAAGGTAAGATTGACTTCCACTCTTATTCTGACTCTACCTTCAGGATCTGGTGGTTATATGTATATTGTAATGCTTTTAGAGTTGTATTGGGTTCTATGTTGATGTAAGATTGTAAGGAAATATTCTATGATTTATATCAGTTAAAGAAGCTGAAGAAGCATATGGAGAATTATCCAACTAATTATTTGGAATTTGTTGTTGTGGTATTTACGTTGAAGATATAGCATCACTATTTACATGGTGAGCACTATGTTTTCTTCACTAATCACAAGATCTTGTGTTATATTTTCAATCAACGTGAGTTGAATCGCAAATAAATTTAAAAAGGTGGTTAGAATTGATGAAGGATTACAACTTGAATAATTGTGTCATTTGGTAAGGCTAATGTTGTTAGTGATGCTTTGATTTGTAATTCTATAGGTAACTTAGCATATCTCTAACCTTAGGAGATGTTGATGGGTAGAGAGATTTAAAGACTTTCTAGTCTTGGGGTTCAGTTGAACAAGACTACTGATGGTGATTTAGCTGGAATTACTCAGTCATGATCCAATATTGTTAATAGGATCAAGTCCAAGCAATATGAAGATGAGCTCTTACTTAAGCTAAATGGTGAGTACACTTTGTTCAAAGTTGATTTGATCAATGATGTCTTCAACAAGAATTTATAGTGGAAGCTTATATTTCCAAAAATATTTTGTGCTACCAAGATCCACAAAGATGTATAACATTTTGAAACAACAATATAGGTGAAAGAACATAAAAGATGATATATCAAATTTTATGGTTAAGTGTTTGAATTGCCAACAGGTGAATGATAAGCATCGATGGCCTAGGGGTCTATCTCAGAATATCCGCATTCCATAATAAAAGTGGGAGATCATTAATATGGACTTTGTTGTATGTTTACCCCACACAAAGACCACCTATCATTTGATTTGGATGTTTTTGGATAGACATACAAAGTCCACACACTTTCTTCCTTTAAAGATAATAGATGCTCCAACTCATTATGTGAAGTAGTACTTAAAAAGGATAATGAGGTTACATGGTATTCTGATTTCTCCTATTTTAGACAAAAGTATGCAATTTACTGTTCACTTTTTAAAGTCATTCAAAGAGGGTTTGGAGACATGTAAATTAAGTACCATTTTCCATCCCCGGATGGATGGGCATGCAACAAAGGCTCGTGTGGATATGTTAGAGTGTGTGTCATTAATTTTGGCGATAACTAGGATGAGTATTTTCCTCCTGTGAATGTTTTGCTTACAATAATAGTTATCAAGTAAGCATCCAAATGTCTTCTAATGAAGCTCTTTATGGGCGACATTGTAGATCTCTAACTATTTGGTTTGAACTTTCAAAAGTTGAATTGTTGAGTTCTGAATCATTTTATGAAGCTTTCAAGAAAGTGAATCTTATTATGTATCAACTCAAGACTTCTCAAAATAGAAAAGTCTTATACTAATATAAGGTAGAGGGAGTTGGAGTTTGATATGGGTGACTGAGTATCTTTGAAGGGTTCATATATGAAGAGAGTAATGGTTTTGATAGGAAGGGTAAACGTAGTCCTTGATTCATTGGCCTTATGAAATCTTGCTAAGAGTTGGAAATGTGGCATACAAGTTGAAATTACCGTCTGAGATATCCATGGTGCATCATGTCTTTCATGTGTCTATGTTAAAGTTGTATAGACTTGATCCTTCTTATATCTTGTCTCTGGGAGAGATTGAAGTTAATGAGGGATTGCTTTATGAAGACGAACCTATGCAAATCTTAGATTGACAAGTTAGGAGGTTGAGTATAAGGATGTAACATTGTTAAGGTCTTATGGTGTAATCATAATACTAAGGAAGAAACTTGGTAAGTGGATGAGGACATGAAGAAGACATAATCACACTTGTTCCCTATTCAGGTATATGCTAAGTCTTTTCGCTATCATACTTTCGCAATATTTTTCAAGTGATATGAATCCCTTTTCTTCGTGTCTCTACTCGATCAATTTAGTTGTAAGGGTCCTTGTAAAGACCTTGTCATTACGAGGGAAGATTATTTTAATGTTCATATGGGGAAATTTTTTGAGGTTAGTCAAACCTTAGGCTATGATCCATATTTAATATCCCTAATGGGGAGATAATATAACACTCCATAAGTTCCAGTTATGTTGAAATGGATAAATGTGCATAAAAAACTTTGACCTTTGATGATCATATGTGTGAGGTTAGAAACCTATTCCAAACTATGTGGAATGATTTTGATTTCCAAGCTTCGAACCATTTAGTAATCGGTACTCCATAAGAAAAGTTTTACATCTTTTGCTCAATTACTGTGCAAAACTTTTGCATCTTTTGCTCAATTACTGGGATTCGAGGGATGAGCAGCCCCGATACCAGTCAGACTTAAACAATGCTCTATAAATATGTCTTTAACTCATATTTTTTGTTCTTTTTTTATAAAAGAACCAAAAGGTTCATCTTTCATTCCTTAAAATAATTACAAACATAATTTGTAAGGCTTATGGGTTAAGGACCAAAAGCCCATCACTTCAGCCAAGAAAAAGAAATAAAAACAACAAACAAAAAACAAACTAAAGAAAATGAAGAAAAATAAAAAGACAAACAAATAAAGTGGAAAGACCAAGAAAATAGAAGCTTCTCGATCTACTAGAAGGGAAAAGTGAAAGTTCACATATGGAGTTGTTCATCGATACTATGCATGCCAGCGTTGAAGACCAAGACTGATGAGGTAACTCTTCATGAACTTATCTGCATCACTACTTTGAAATCTTTAATATTTCGCTAGATCTAAATTGGGTCCTTCTTCAAATGCAAGATTGAGCTAATTTCTTGGGTCGGTTCCAATTTTAGTAGTCGCAAAGCTCTCACCAGACGCTTTAAAATCGAGACCCAAGAAGAAGATAAACTTAATCAGCTCTTCTATGCAACTTAAATAAGGACTTGAAGGTATCTCTGGCTTTTTCTCTACTTATCTTAAGAATCAGATATTTAATGGTTCAATTTAACCTCTGTTTTAATTAACAAGAAACTTACAATGGAATGAGCCTACTAAAAGACTGATACCACCATTAGTAAGTCTTTTATTAAAACATTGGTCAAATTAAAACAGACCAAAAAGATGACTACTTGTAGCTTTGTTGTAGATAATCCTTTGCTGTTGTTTCTTGTGTGAGGGATTTTCCTGCCCTTTTATAGTATAAAATCATAAGATCAATTTGGTTCCCTATTTCTGAAAGTATTGAACCTTAGTTGTGGAATTTGTTGCTTGTCTAGATTGAGTAATTTTCTAGCTTGAGATGGTAACTCCTGAAAATAATTGTATTTTACATCTTCTTTTAGTGGAGGAGGTTCTTATTAAGAGTAGGAGGAGATAGCAGTCTTACTTTCATAAGCTCTTGAACGAAGAAAGGGACACTAGAATTGTGTTGGGGGATTCGGAACATTTTGAGAGACTTCACGACTATGGCTATTGTAGGCGAGCTAAGGTTGAGGAGGTTAAGGGTGCTATTCCTAGGATGCATAGGGGTAGAGTGACTAGGAAGAGGAGATTCCGGTGGATTTTTGGAAGTGTACAGGAGGTGTTGGGATAGAGTGTTGACTAGGTTGTTTAACATCATTTTCAGGACAGTGAAGATGCCTGAAGCTTGGAGATGGAGTACGATGATTCCAGTGTATAAGAACAAGGGTGACATTCAGGATTCCAACAATTATATGGGTATCAAGTTGTTGAGCCACACTATGAAGGTTTGGGAGAGGATGGTAGAGTTGAGGTTATGAAAAATTGTGACTATTTCTGAGAATCAGTTTGGATTTATGTCAGAATCCTAAACTACTGAGGCCATCCATCTTGTTAGAAGAATGGTGGAACAGTATAGGGAGAGGAAGAAGGAATTGCACATGGTGTTTATCAACTTGGAGAAGGCTTATGATAGAGTCCCCAGGGAGGTTTTATGGAGGTGTTTGGAGGCTAGTGACGTACCTATGGTGTATGCTAGGGCAATTAAGGATATGTATGATGGAGCAAAGACTAGGGTTAGGACTATGGGAGGGGACTCGAAGCACTTTATCATCTTGATGGGGTTACACCAAGGATCGACCCTTAGCCATTTTTATTTGCCTTGGTGATGGATGTTTTGACTTTACAAATTGAAGGTGAGGTGCCTTGGTGTTTGATATTTATGGATGATGTAGTATTGATTAATGAGATCCATGGTGGAGTTAATGTTAAGTTGGAGGTTTAGAGGCAAACCCTAAAGGCTAAAAGGTTTAGGTTGAGTAGGTCCAATACAAAATACTTAGAGTGTAAGTTCAGTGAGGCATCACATGAGGCTGATGTGGTTGTAAAGCTTTATACTCAGGCCATCTAGAAGAGAGATAGTTTCAAGTATCTTGAATCTATAATTCAGGGGAATAGAAAAATTGATGAGGATGTCACTTACCGGATTGGGGTAGGGTGGATGAAATGGTGGCTCGTGTTTGAAATATTGTGTGACAAGAAAGTGCCTTCTAATCTCAAAGGTAAGTTCTATAGAGTGGGGGTTAGACCAAATATATTGTATGAGCCGCAGTGTTATCCAATCAAGAATTCTCACATCCAAAAGATGAAGGTGGTGGAGATGAGAATGCTATATTAGGTGTGTGGGTGTACGAGGAAAGATATGATTAGAAATAAGGTTATTCGAGATAAGGTAGGAGTGGCCTTGGTGGAATCCAGGATACAAGAAGTGAGGTTAAGATGGTTTGGACATGTGATGATAAGGGGCGCGAATTCCCCTGTCCAGAGGTATGTGAGGTTGGATAGGGATGGATTTAGGCAAGGTAGAGGTAGACTAAAGAAATATTGAAGGGAGGCGATTAGACATAACATGGAATAGCTTCATCTTACCAAAGACATGGCCTTAGATAGGAGGGTTTGGAGGATTCAGATTAGGATAGTAGGATAGTAGGAAGAGTGTGTCATTGTTAGTAGGTAGGAGGACTTTTTTTTGTTAGCTGTTCTTGTAGCTATAGTATTAGTATTATTTCAGAGGGTATTATTATTTGTCATATTACTTAGTGAGTCTTGTTTTGTTATTATTGGGTGTGGTTATTCTTATTGTTTTTAGTCCCTTTACTATTTCCTTTGTAAATTATTTTATCTTTGAGTCAGGGTTCTATCGAAAATAGCCTCTCTATCGCTCCCCGAGGTAGTGGTATGGACTACATACATTTACCCTCCCCAGACCCCACTTGGTGGGAATATACTAGGTATGTTTTTATTGTTGGTGTTTAACATCTTCTATACCTACAAAAGAACATCTCCATTCTAATCTTTTCATGGAGTCTCTCATCTATCTTCAATTATATTGACCATAGATAATGAGTCAGACTCAATTAAAACTGGAAGCCTCTATTGTTCAATACAATATCTAACTCCTTCTTGAATAGATGTAGCATCTGCACTAATGTTGTTAGTCACCCCTAATCTCTTTGCTTCAGCATGAACCAAATCTCCATGAGAATCTCTCACACAAAAATCTACAGAGCTCTCTCCAGGGTTAACTCTACTAGTACCATCAGTGTTACATTTAAACTATCTAGAATCAGGTTTTGTCAAGTTTACCACCTGCGACCTAATTAAAGGTCTATATTGCTCAAGATGATGTACCAGTTGAGGCCACTGGTTTGGATTTCTTTCATCCAAGGTATTTCAACTTCAAAATTTCACTAGACTACTGTTAATCTTTTGAATAAGCCGCCCTTTAGCCATAGAACCTCCATGAGGAATAATGTTTCTTCTTTTCCAAAGCTACCCGAAGACTAAAGTAGGGACTGTCTGATAAATAAGATACAACTTAGCAAAACTCTTTAAGTCCTACCACATTTTAATGACATGTTATACCTGAATGAAAGGTCCATGTAATCCAGCTACACTAGCATAATAATTCCATATTGAGACTACAAAATCCCTAGTAATAAATAAATGAACAATAGTTTCCTCTTGAGCATTTTCACAACATCTACACCTAGAAATTAATATTGATCTTGAGTCTTTTCAGCACCTCATCAACTGAAATCTTATATTTCCATAACCTCCACAACAAGAAAGCAATTTTATATGGAACCTCTTTAACCCAAATACACTCATAATCCTCTATTTCTTATGCACTTTGCCAGATTTTCTCCCAAGCACTGCTAACAGTAAAGTTTCCAGAACTGGTTTTCATCCACCAACGATGATCAGGAAGATTAGATTTAGCTTTATAATTTAACTTTTTGATAACATGCTCAACTTTTTGTTCTGGAAGAAACTCATGAAGCTTATTTATGTCCTAACCATTTGGTTGCATGAAAAAACTCAGGTCCTCAGCAATGTAAGCTCTTAATACTTATGGATTAGAAGCTCTAATAGCACCCAAGCCTGTCCAGTTATATTACCAAGTATCTGCATTACCTTTGCTTGGTTCCCACTAAATTTAACCATCCAATATATCTCTAGCCTCTATTATTTTCTTCCAAATCTGAGAGCCATTTTTCCATACTACTTCTGTAGGCATAAGCTTTTTGTAGTATTTCTTTCACATGAAATTCGACTAAATAGATGTTGTGGTTCTAAATCTCTACCATAATTTATCAAAAAGAGCTTTAGAAATGTCATATAATGACCTAAAACTACCTGCTTTTTTGGTAAACACAACTTGGACCAGGAAACCCAATGTTTATTTCTTCCTTCTTCCTTAGTACTTCAAAAAGATCTAGCAAAGATCTTGTGTATCTCATTGATAGTATACTTGATTCCGACCACTGCAGACAATAAGTATATAGGAATACATTGAAGTACACTTTCAATAAGAACTATTTAGTACACTTTCAATAAGAACTATTTTACCTATATAGTATAGTAACTTACCTCTCCAATTCTGTAGCTTGTCTTTCACCTTCTTTATTAACTCATTGTATTACTCCTTCCTCTTTCTGTTATGAAAAATTAGACAACCCAAATATTTGAATAGAAAATTGTAATTTGTTTTACTTTATTTACTAGACTTGCTCCCACTTTATGAAACATATAGACATTACTTTTCTCCTTGTTAATCAGTCGTCCTGAAACTTCTTCATACTCTGTCAGGACCTTCATTATCTGCTTTAAAGACCCCTCCTCTACTAAAGTGAAAATAATAGTGTCATATGCATAAGCCAGATGATTAATATTTTGACTCTATTTAGGCATCCTATATCCCATAAAGGACTGATTTTCAAATAAGGAGTTTAAGGCTCTTGAATGAACTTACAAGGACAAAATAAATAAAGTTGGTAATAGAGGGTTTCCTTGTTTCACCCCTCTATTAGAATGAAAAAATCCCTTTGGCTGACCATTAAAGAGAATTGAGTACCAATTACTAGCAATCAACCTCCATACCATATATGTAAAATGATGTGAGAAAACCATTTTGAATATAACTTCAATAAGATACTGCTAAGAGACCATATCATATGTCTTAATCATGCCTAGCTTTATAATTATATTAGCAGGATTGCCTCTCTTCCTAATACCTGTGACTATCTCTTGAGTAAGTAACATATTTTCAATGATACTTCTACCTTCCATAAATCCTAACTGGTTAGAAGATATCAATTTAGGAAGCACCTTCTCCAACCTTCCATGAATGACTTTGGAAAAAACCTTGCTAACAAAATCACTCAAACTTATTGGTCTTAGGTCTGAATAAGTTTGAACAAGGTCTTTTTTTGGTAAAAGAATCAGCTGTGTATGGGTGAATTATTTGGGAAGATTTTGTCCCTAAAATAAACAATAGACTAATCTGAAGATATCCACCCCCACTATGTCCCAACACTTCTGATAAAAATGACCTGTAAATCTATCAGGGCCACTAGAGTTATCTCCATTTAGTTTTAAAACAGATTCCTTCACCTCCTCTATGGTGGGAATCTTGCTCAAAAAGTCATTATCTTCTTGTGTTACCAAATAAGGTACATACTACAAAATATCTTGACTGTTGCCTTCATCTTCCTGAGAGAATTGATTATTGTACCATTCTATAGCTTCAGTTGCCATTTGTTCTTCATCTTCTATCCAATTATCATTTCTTTCTTTAATTATTTTAATCTTTAATCTATTTATTCTCCCTTGCACTAGATTATGAAAATATCTAGTATTCCTATACCCTTCCACAAACCAATCAATGCTTGCTTTTTGTAACCAGTACTTTTCCTTATAGTGTAGGTATCTAGAGCTCATAATTTTTGTTCCACTATGTTTATAGATGATTTTTGGGAGAGAAAATACCTAAGGCTTCTCTCAAACATTTAAGGTGAATTTCCTAAATTATAATGTCAATCTTACCATAAATTAACATACATATCTTTATTCTGATATGTAGTTCTTAAGAGTTTGATTCTAGACAATTGAAGGGGTATTTGTTGGTATTCTTAGAGATCAACCTCCTTTTAATTAAGCTTGAACCGATAAATGGGAGAGACTAAATTGGGATCATAGATAGGGGTTAGTAATGCAAAACCCATAACACATGAACCTTTGTTCTTGGGGATAGTCATCTACAAGGGGCGTAACATAGTCGGTCAGATGATACATAACCTATTGATTCTGCATGCCAAATACCACAAGAGATCACTAAGTACGAAGAACCAATGGAGTTATGAAGTTATTAGGGAATACCGTCCTAGTGCCTTTCTCATACTGTTTGCAAATCCAAAAAATCAACAACTACTACTACTGAATGCTGTATTTACAAAAAAAAAACCTTTTACTGGAAATTGTTATTAATTGCCTAGACATATATCTTGATTGATATTTTGACCTATTACATGTGGGATCGACCCCAACATAGTTGTGTTATATATTTGATCAACGGCCGCTTTATGTATTATTAGAGGTGTAAGTTGGGCGACATCAAATTTTGGCGTCGTTACCAGGAAATACGGTTATGGAGTTGATTGATTGAGTTTGTCGGGTTGTTGGTTTCTGTTTCCTGATTTAATTTTCTATTATTTATAGGGCACACACCGGTGTATGTCCAATATACAGAGTCAAGGTGATCCCCTGATTCCACTTAATACGAAACTTGAGAGAACTCTAAGAGCTAATAGAAGAATGGTGAAAGAAGGAGTTCATAATCACGGAGTCCTCCTCAAGTGCATTCATGATGATGCGGCAATCTTGAATCAGACAGCACATCAGCATGATGGTCAGAAGACTGCAAATCAGATCACTGCTCGACTGATGGCTGAGGAGAATGCTAGGTAAGAAGCGGTTAGGTAGGCAGCTAGGGAAAAAAAGGCTAGTCAAGATGAAGTAAACCGTCTAGCTACACTTAATGAGCAGGAAAGGTGAAGAAGGCATAGGGGGCAACAGCCTCTACAACAGTATCTCCCCCATGAATAATTGTCCTTTTCTTGTACGCATTTGAATACGAAAGGCCCCCTTTCTTTTGGCGGGTATCACCACGTGGCTTAATCCCGAATCACTCCTTAAGGAATAGGACACAATAATATAGCACACATCAGAGAAGAGAGTTCACATCATGAAGGATTCAGTGAACGTCTTGAAATTCGAAAGAAGATTTAGATTATTTGTAGCCGATTGAAATAGGTGTTATTATCCTACCAAAATTGCCTCCAAGAACTAGTTTGACATCACTAGTGCTACAATACACTTGTTGAACTTGAAGGGGGTATTCTCAGGCCTTTCTACTGATGATGCAAATATGCATGTGATGAACTTTTTACGGATTTGTACTTCTTATAATCTACCTAGAGTGAGACAAGAGGCGATTAGACTACAGATGTTTCCTTTCTTACTGATGAGAGAGGCTACATTATGGTTGGCAGAGTTACCACATGGATCAATCACTACTTGGAATAAGTTGAGGACTCAGTTGTTGGACAGATTTTTTCCACCTTCTATAATATTGCAGTTATAAGATGAGATTTACAACTTCACGCAATTACATTTTGAGGCATTATATGAGACTTGGTTGAGGTTCAAGAAGAAGCTACAGAAGGTTCCAAATCACAAGGTGACTGGTAGAAACTTGCTTGAGATATTCTACAGAGCCTTGAATTCAAACACCAAGGTTGTAGCAGACACTATCATTGGTGGGGCATTCATAAGTCTATGTTGGGAGTACACTTTTGATATTCTAGATTAGATCATAAAAACCAATTGAGGTTGGTATACTCAAGATGTAGACAGACTTTCAAGCATTTATGCAATTGGAGCATCCACCGAGTAGAGAGCATTAGATGAGTCAGTAGCTTAAGAAGTAGTGTAACTGAGGACTGAGATTAGTTTACTCACTAAGCAATTTACAGCAGTGGGGGCAAAAAAAGGTGAATGTAGTTGGTTCGCAAGGTAAGGGACTAAGGCACGATGAGTCTAATTCTAATGAGGAGGTGAAGTATCTAGATAGAGAGGTGGTGGGTTTCTGGGCAAGGGCCAACCAAGACAATTGAAACTCTAGGCAAGGGAATCAAGGTCAGAACTGCTATAGAGATAACAATTATAATAGGTCTGGGCATAGAGATAGGAGTAGGGACCGAGATGATAATTGGAGAAAAAAGGATGGCTTCAAGGATAAGAGTGGACTTTATGTTTCACCTGGGAATCATGATGCTAGTTTAGGCAATTTGAGGATGGAAGACATGTTTGCGAAGGTTGTGAAAGGGGTAGAGAAAATAGAAGATTGCCTTAAAGAGATTAGGGCGTATATTTTGGAAATGAGCTAGAAAGTTGAATCGGATGATACCGCCATAAAATAGCTTGAGCAATAGTTTGGCCAGAGGTCCACCGCATTAAATCAATTTCAACAAGGTACACTTTTGAGCAACACCATCCAAAATCTAAAAAATGATGGTCATTGCTTGGATATTACTGCTAGGAGTGGTAAGACGACCACTGATCCACCTACGCCCGTGATTGCCAAAAATGAGGTAGAACTGATGATAGTCGATTATGAGAAGGTGGTTGAATCTAAAGACTTAGTGGTGGATGAGAATGCACCTAAAAAGCCTTTAGTTGATTAATATGAGGTCAAGGCTAGAAAGGGGAAGAAAAAGAAGGTCTCAAAAATATTAACTCCTATTACATGACCTCCTTCTCTTTTTCTACAAAGATTGAAAAAGAAAGCTGAAGAGGGAAACTACCAAAAATTTATCTATATGCTGAAATAATTGTCATACATATCTCTCTAGTTGAAGCTCCTAAATAAATGCCAGGTTACACAAAGTTTATGAAAGATTTGGTGACTAAAAAGAGGATTGTAATCTTTGAGTTAGTCAATAATATGCATCATTATAATGCAATCACCTCTCGATCATTGGTTAAGAAGAAGGAAGATACTGGAACGTTCATAATCCTATGCACTATTGGGTCTTTTAAATTAGAAAAAGCTTTGTGTGATTTGGGTGCTAGTATTAATCTAATGCCACTAGCAGTTTATAGACAGTTGGGATTGGGGTCACCCAAACTGACTTTGGTGAGACTTCTCATGGTGGACAGCACTGTGAAAAAGCCAATGGGAATTTTGTGTGACATTTTAGTGAGGGTAGCATCCTTTATATTTCCAGCTGACATCATTATTCTTGACTGTGAGGTTGACTTTTAGGTTTCCATTATTTTAGGTTGGCCATTCCTGACGACTGGACGTGCATTGGTTAATATGGAGACTTGGCAGATGAAGTTTCAATTGAATAACGAATAGGTTGCCTTCAATGTATGCCAATCCATGAAGCAACCAAAGGATATGTGTGTGATTTTGGTGATTGATACAGTAGATGAGGATGATTGGTAGCTCCTATTGAGGAGAGGCTTGGAGTTGAGGCACTTGCAGTGACAATTATGAATTTTGAGGGTAATCATATTGAGAATTATGATGAGATAGTGAGCACACTTAATAGTAGGGGGTCATACATTTATTCACCAAAGAAGTTAGATCTTGATTTGAAGAACAAAGTGACCCTGCCTGCATGGCCTTCTATTGAGGAGCCTCCAGTCTTGGAACTGAAAGCTCTTCCATCTCATTTTTGTTACACATTTTTGGAAGCCAACAATACCTTGTCAGTTATTGTTGCAGCTGATTTAGTAGATTGGCAAGTTGAGGCTTTGGTGTCTGTTTTAAAGTTCAAAAGGGCCATTAGATGGTCCATTGTCGATATTATTAGGATTCTGCCAAAAATTTTCACACACAAAATCTAACTTGAGATGGATTGTGTGTCGAGTATTGAGCATCAATGAAGATTAAATCCTTCTATGTAAGAGGTGGTAAAGAAGGAGATTATCAAATGGTTGGACGTAGGGTTGGTTTATCCTATTGCATATAGCGAATGGGTGAGCCTAGTCCAATGTATGCCTAAGAATGATAGAATCACTGTGGTTCCAAATGAGAAGAATGAGCTTATTCCCAAGAGGCCGGTTACTGGTTGGCGTGTTTGCATGGACTATAGGAAGTTGAATGCTTGGACTAAAAAGAATCACTTTTTGATGTCTTTCATGGATTAGATGTTAGACCATCTTGCTGGTAGAGGATGGTATTGTTTTCTTGATGGTTATTTGGGTAACAATCATATTTCTATTGCTTCTAAAGACCAAGAGAAGACCACTTTCACTCGTCCATATGGGACTTTCGTATTCAAGAAGATGCCTTTTAGTCAATATAATGCACCAGCAACCTTTTAGCATTGCATGATGTCTATCTTTTCTGACATGGTTGAGGACACTATTGAGGTGTTTATAGACGACTTCTCGGTTATTGGTGATTTATTTGAAGATGTTTTGGCATATCTTACTAGTGTTTTGAGGAGATACAAGGATTGTAACTTAGTGCTTAACTGGAAAAAAGTACCATTTCATAGTAAAAAGGAATAGTGCATGGTCATAAGATTTCAAAGAAGGGAATTGAAGTTGACAAAGCGAAGATTAAGGTGATTGAAAAACTTCCTCCATCAATTTCTATGAAGGGTATTCGTAACTTTTGGGGCATGGATTTTATCAAAGATTCATGAAGGACTTCTCTAAAATTACTAATCCTTTGTGAAAATTGTTGGAGAAGGAGGTGAAGTTTGTGTTTGATGACGCATGTCTGAAGGCGTTTGAGTGACTAAAAGAGAAGTTGATATCAACCCCTATTATCGTGTCTCCCGATTTCTCTATGTCGTTTGAGGTTATGTATGATGCTAGTGGTGTGGTGCTAGGTGCAATCCTAGGCCAAAGGTGAGAGAAAATCTTACATCCCATCTACTATGCTAGCAAAGCACTTACCCTACCCAAAAAATTATATTATGACCGAATAAGAGTTGCTTGAAGTGGTATTCACATTTGAGAAATTTTGATCTTATTTGCTTGGGACAAAAGTGAGTGTGCATACTAACCATGCAGCTCTTATGTAACTGATGACGAAGAAGGATGTGCAGTCAAGGTTAATTCATTGGGTACTTTTCTTGCAGGAATTTGACTTTGAGGTCAAGGATCGAAAAGGGATCGAGAATCAAGTGTCATACCACTTATCCGCCTTGAAGAAGAGGCCATGTTGAAACTGAAAGACAAGCTTGAGATGGATGATACATTTTTGAATGAGTAGGTATTAGACTTATCGTAAGATTTGATCCCATGATTTGTAGACTTTGCCAATTATTTGGTGAGTGATATGTTTCCTGAAGATATATCATTTCAACAACGTAAGAAATTTATGCATGATGTGAGAGAGTTTTTTCGGGATAAGCCATACTTGTTCCAGATTTGTGTGGATGGATTGATTCGAAGATTTGTTCCTGAGGTTGAGATGATTAGTATTTTGGAGGCATGTCACTCATCACCAGTTGGGGGTCATCATTGTGGTGCGTGAACGTACACAAGATCTTGTAATGTGAGTACTATTGGCCTACCATTTATAAGAATGCACATGACTATGCAAAGGATTGTGATCAATGCTAGATACAAGGAAACATCTTGTGAAGTCAAGAGCTTCCAATGAATGCTATCTTAGAGCTTGAGCTATTTTATGTACAAGGTATTGAGTTCATGGCCCCTTTGTGAGTTCACATGGTGTGAAGCATATTTTGGTGGTTGTTGACTATGTTTCAAAATGGGTGGAGGCGGTTGCGCTTTCAAACAATGATGGGAAGAGTGCCACAACATTCTTGAGAAAGAATATATTTTCCAGATTTGGTACACCAAGGGCTATCATTAGTGATAGAGGCTCGCACTTTTGTAATCACCTGTTCAAACCCTTGCTTGAGAAATATGATGTGAAACATAAGGTGGTAACACCTTACCATCCACAGACAAGCAGACAAGTTGATGTCTCCAATCACAAGATCAATTCCATTTTGGCCAAGACTGTGAATGCCAATAGGATTGACTGGGCTAGAAAGTTAGATGATGCATTGTGGGCTTATTAGATAGCATTCAAGACCCTTATTAGTGTGTCTTTCCATCAGCTTGTGTATGGTAAAGCATGTCACTTGCCTGCCAAACTTGAACATAAGGCACTATGGGAACTGAAGAGGATGAATCTGGAATGGAGTGATGCGACTAAGTTAAGACTAGAACAGTTGAACGAGACAGATGAATTCCATATCTGTGCCTATGAGAGCTTAGCCTTGTACAAAGAGAAGATGAAATTTTACCATGATCGCAAGATTGAGAGAAGATAATTCACCGCGGGTAAGATGGTATTACTATTTGATTCAAGGCTGAAGCTATTTCTGGGGAAGTTGAAGTCAAGATGGAAAGGTTCGTATAGAGTAGTGAAAATGTTTCCCTATGGCGTAATTGAACTTAAAAATAAAGATGGTCTAAAGTTTAAAGTAAATGGCCAATGGGTGAAACACTATCTCAGTGAGGTTGAAGAGGTGAAAGTGATATTTGATGTGGATCTAGCTAGTGCTTAAGAAGCCAAGCACACCTGAGTCATGTCGCGATGTTAAATCAAGAGACATCGGATATTTATGGGAGGCAACCCATGGGCTAGTCTTGGTGAAGTATGAGTAACCAAACTATCCACGTTGTGCCGCGACGTTAAATCAAGCGCTGCTTGGGAGGCAACCCAAGGATTGTGTACTTTCTATTTTATAGGCTAATATGTGTTACTTGTGCAGAGACTATCCAAAAAAAAACATCAAGGAACTGAAATCAGTACTGAACCCACGTAAGGGTTGTACAACCATGGAAAGGTCCAATGATCGTGGGTTCAGTCATCTACATAAAGTCCAGAGGAATGAATTTTAGGAGTTATCTTACAATTGGTCACCATGATCGAACTTAGATGTCATGATCGTGGCACCAATCATCTGATCAAACTCCTAAAAACCAACATGTAGGTAATTGAACCTATGATTTTATGGAACGATCGTGGCTACATACCACAATCGTCCTTAAGACTCGTAGGTTCCAGGTAAGTTTTAATCCCTTTCTTAATACAAACACATGACATGATCGTGGATTAGTTCCACGATCGTGAGTATGAGTCATCTGTTGGGCTCTTCAATTTTAAATTAACTGGACCCAAATTGGTTTTAAAACCCTATTCACTATCCTTAGGACCCGATAATATCCATTCATAATTCAAACTCAACTTCACACACAATCATACAACCAAAAGAGCAAAAATCTAAAATCTGACCTCTGATTTATGCAAATTAGCTACTCCCTTCAGTGTTCGAACCACTTCTCTCTCCAAGCACTCGAAATTTCAAGAAAAAAATCATAAGTTTACTACTCAAGTTTTACAATTATCTCCATATTTGAAAATTAATGAGTAAAGGGTGCTAATTTGGGTTAATAGGGAGTAGTAGAGCCAAAAAGGCCTGAAAATATGGTTATGTGTATTGCATTTTGAATAAATGAACAATGGAGAAAGTCTGGTACCTCTTTTAGCTAAAAATGTGGTCAAATAAGGTCAAAATTAGGGTCAATCCGGTGTTTTTAAACTGATAAGTGTCAGTGCACACTCCATGACACAACCCATGATTGGGGTATGAACGTACGATCATTATGGGTGCTAGTTTGTTAAGTTGCAGGAGTTCAATAGCCAAGCACATCCCACGATCATCCTATATTAGTATGATTGTGGTATGTGATCGTCTGATTTGATAATCCCCTACTACTTTTGGGGGAAACTTTCTACGATTGAAGGTACAATTGTACTTTCACACCATAATTGTAGGAAGGATCGTATGTTTGAATAAGTTGCGCACTATTTTAATTTTTTTTGGAACTAACTCTTGTCCATACAGGTACTATGGATCCAAAATCACTCAAGTAAATGCAAGAAGAGGCCCTCTGCAAGAACATAGCTAACGATTAGGCACCAAAAAATGTACCTTCAGCCTCATCTAGTGAATTTAAGGAGTCCAGTGGGTCCGAGGTTGAATATTTTGAAAGTGATTTCAAAGATCAACATGCACCTCGGACAACTAGGGCCAAGGATAAAGAACTTGAGAAGACCAAGGCAACTACATCTACTACTTTGGAACTAGCGTGTAACACCCCGTACGTTCCCAACCCTACTTGACGACATTAAATAATATGTACGTAGGTATCGAGAGCTATAAGTATGCATTTGGTAAGGCTATTGGTGAGATAATTGAATTTGGCCCTTGTTATGTGGTTAAACTTGCATAGAAGGTGTTTTGAAATTTTCATTGCACATTTGTGGGGTTCAAAATGAGGCTAAGATGACCTCTAAACAAAGTATAATAAGGGTAAGAAGTGAGTTAAAGAATAGGACTTGAAGTATCTAACCAAACCCGCAAAGAGAGTCGAAAAATGGAATTTACGAAAATTTTAAGGAGGGGCGCATTTGGGACCGTACCACGCTGCTCTGGGCTAAAATTTTTAGCCCAGAGGCAGTGGATTGGCACGCCCCTGGGCGTGCCACCTTGGGTTTTCCACTTTTTTGAAAGTTGGAAATTTCTAAGTCCCAAGGGTATCCGGGGGGACGTACCGAGCCGATTTTTGCTACGTTTATTCTACAACCAAGAGTATATACATGAAATGAATGACATATTACATTGGTATGATAAAATTACTCGAGAACAAAATTGGGGTCAAAATGACAGTTTTGCCCTTAGGTCAAAATAAGCCAAAAGTGGCTAGAATCACTTGTTTTCGGGATTGAGGCTACGGATATGAATAGCATGAGTGGGAATATTATTGTAATACATATAAGACAACTTAAACACGAGAAATTATTGATTTTATCGGGTTAAGTGAATTGGGCCCAAAAAGGGCCCACAAATGAAAAGAAAGCATGGCCCAAAAATGGGTCAAAAGACCCATTCCTGCTTGGACCTTCTAGAACCTATCATTAAATGATAAAGAGTGGATAAGGATGGAATTGGTGGCCTATATAAAGGGAAAGAAATCTGATTTTTATTGCTTCAAAGTCTCATGCCTTTTAGTTATTTTCTCAAGCATTTTCTCTAGTTCCAAAACCCTAAAGCCAATATTTCCTTTGGACTCTTTGGTGAAGATCATCCTATCCCAAGCCTTGGTAAGTATTTATTCTCATGTATTAATATATTATATGCATGAAATAGTATGTAAATCATGTTGGTTCTGCTTGGAAATGTTGGACATGGTCCTTTGTGCTTTTGTATAAGATTTGTGATCCATGGGATTTGAACTTGAATTAGGACTTGTGCCTTTGATGAAAGATCATGTTATGGATAAAATATGAACGTCTATGGTGTTATTTTTGTTGTTAAACTTGTTCTTGTCTATAAGTGTAAATTGTGGGATTTTGGCCGATATGTGCTATGAAGTGTATAAAGGTGAATTGATGGATTATTTGTGATGTGGTGTGGATAAGAAAGTGTAAAGGAGGAGTATTGTGGTGAAATGCAATGATTATTATGTATTGGTCAATGTTGGGAATATTGGAGGATTTTTGGAATAATGATGCTATCAATGGTTTTGTCAAGGGGAAATGACATGTTTCAAAGCAAACATGTACCCCATTGATGTTATATGCATTTGTGAAGTAGTTGTGGTTAATGTGAATTCCGTTATGTATTTGTGTTGTAGAGTGACACATAAAGAAGGAGCAGGACTATTGTATGCACATCTAGGATTGTATATTCATATTCTCCATATTGAGAGTACAAGCTATGTAAGGTTACTCTGTCCGTATCCTTTTGCGGCAAAAAGTACCCACATTGCGATTTCACTAGTCTTACCTCGAAATGTGCTAAGGTATCCTATATCCATTTATCTATAGCCATTGTCATATATTTCCTACTCATGGATCATTTGTGAGTCTCATGTCTCATAATCATGGTTAATGTTCCAAAAGCTCAAATAAGGTTATGTTCCAATGTTCCACTAGTGATTATGCTTATGTCTTTTTGTTCATAGATTATTGTCCAATAGTTCCCATGGTGTTATGATTCTAATAATGTTATGTTGCCAAGTTATTCACATGTCTCTCACTCTTTATTTAATGATCCAAAGTTTCCAATAATGTCATGTTCCAAAGTTCAAGTGATGTTATGACTATCAAATATAAATCTCAAAGTAAAGATCAAAGTAATGCAAATGTGGTCAATAATCAAGTATGGGTGGCAAGTCTAGGGGCATAAGCCTAGCTCGACTCGATCCCGATGTGTTGATTTATGGGTGTCAAGTCTAGGGGCGCAAGCCTAGCTCGACTCGATCCCGATGTATTGATTTATGGGTGGCAAGTCTAGGGGCATAGGCCTAACTCGACTCGATCCCGATGCAGTGCTTTATGGGTGGCAGGTCTTAGGGGAATAAGCCTAGCTCGACCCGATCCCAACATGACGATAAGTCATGGAAAGACCCACTGATCAGTAGGGGCCCGGGTACATTGTGACACATGTATGACAAGCCAGCATTGAATGTAAAGAAAGTAATGGAAGTAATGAAAGCAATTCATATGGTTCCCAAAATGCAAAATGGTGACTTACTCACATTGTCTAGTCATTTGTATTGAGTTCATTGGTATTTTCATGTGTTACCAAGTTTCATTTTAGCCTTACATACTCAGTACTTATTTCGTATTGACCCCTCTCGGGGAATTTACCTTACTTGCTGCAGGCGCGGGTCCCAGTAGGCCTCCCCAGTAGATTGCCAGTGTTAGCGGTTCCTTGGTGAGCTCCAGCTAATTTGGGGCTTCTCCGAGTCAGAGTAGATATATGTTTTGATGATGTACATGTTGTATAAAGTGGGGACTTGTCCCGACTTTTGGTTTGTATTGGTCAATGCTCTTGTTAGAGGCTTTTGTAGACGGATGTGGATGTATCAGTGTAAAAGACATATGTTGTTTTGACTGGATGGCCTCAACGGCCAAGTTTCATATGTATGTATAAATATGTCCTATGTTCTCCTTTATTCATCTTTCATGTTCTTATGCAATAGTGGTTATGATTATGATATGCATATGATTGAACATAGGCAAAGGTTGGTTCTCTCGGGCCTTATCGGCTACGGGTGCCAATCATGTCTCGATGGGATTCGGGGCATGACAAAAGTGGTATCAGAGCAAGTCGTTCTAAGGGTATCTACAAAGCCGTGTCTGAGTAGAGTCTTACTTATCGATGTGTTGTGCACCACATTTATAAGTAGGAGGCTACGGGACATTTAGGAAGTTCTTTCTGTTCTTCACTTCTAGATTGTGCAATAGAGCCAGTGTTGTCAGTTGAAGTGTGTCTGATCATGGTATTTTGTTTTTCTTTGGTATAGTCAAAATGCCAATCACGAGAGGTAGAGGTAAAGGGAAGCAGGTAGATGCGCCTGCTGGAGAAGGAATGAGCAGATTACCACCTGACCAAGCTAGTCAAGGTGGAGCAAATGCTGAAATATCATCGCGGTCTTCATCTACCCTCCCAGTTTTGGAAGACCCAATTGGTAGAGAAGTACCTGTAGAGCCATCGATGAATGCCACGGATCAGGATCTTAGGAATGCTGTACATATGTTGACACAGTTAGTGGCGGCACAAAGCCAAGGATGATCTGGTGTAGTGACACATGATGATGATGCGGCTAGAATGGCGAGTCGCAGGACACAGGATTTCTTGAAACTGGACCCTCCCATATTCACAGGGTCAGATCCAAAAGCAGATCCACAGGACTTTGTGGATCAAATTCAGAGGGGCTTGGAAGTTATGCATGTGACAGGGGTCGAAATAGTTGAACTTGCCGCGTATAGGCTGAAAGGAGAGGCGATATTATGGTACGAGGATTGGAAGAAATCTCGTGATATTGGTGCAACTCCACCTACGTGGGAAGAGTTTAAAATTGCTTTACTTGATCATTACTTGCCCTATGAGATCCGTGAGGCACGTGCAGATCAGTTCCTAAATCTCCATCAAGGAAATTTGAGCGTGAGGGAATATAGCTTGCAATTTAATTCCTTGGCTCGATATGCGCCAAATGTTGTGGCCACGATGACAGACAGGGTCCATAGATATGTGGACAGACTAGAGCCATATTTGGTATGGGATTGCACTAGTGCTGCCTTGAATAAGGACATGGACATTGCTCGAATACAAGCCTTCGCTCAGAAAATGGAAGACCAACGATAGAGAAGAAGAGTGCATGAATTTGATAGGGGACAGTCCAAAAGGGCTAGACCTATGGGACCACCTATGATGTCTTATGGAGGATCTAGGCCCCGCATGTTTCCTAGACCCCCTAGACCGTTGTTCTCTTATTCCACAAGGGGTGCTCATTCACAGTTTCGAGGGTCTAGGGGTGGTCCATCAGGGCAGAGTAGCGGAGTTCATGGGTCACAGACAGCAGGTTTTCCTCGTCAGCAGTGTCAGCACTGCGGGGGTATGCACACAGGTACATGTCGGTCAGGGATGAATGTCTGCTTTTGGTGTGGTATGCCAGGGCATATAGTGAGAGAGTGTCCACAGCGGAGCATGGGTGGCATAGCACGACCAGATGGGTCAGTTGTTGCATCATCAACATCGGTTCCTTCACAGGGCCTAGGGGTGCAGCCTATTGGCCGTGGTAGAGGTGCCAGAGGAGCAGCCAGTATAGCGGGGTCCAGAATCGTACTTATGCTTTAGTGGACCGCCAGAATTCAGAGGCTTCCCCTGATGTTGTCACAGGTACATTATCCATATTCTCACATAATGTATATGCATTAATTGACCCAGGTTCTACATTTTCCTATGTTACCCCATTGATTGCTGCGAAATTTGCAAAGACACCAGAATTATTAATTAAATCAATTGAAGTGTCTACACCGGTTGGTGAATATATTGTTGCAAAGAGAGTGTATCATAACTGTGTGGTAACTGTGTGTGGTCATGATACATTAGCCGATCTCATTGAACTAGACATGGTGGATTTTGATGTGATCATGGGAATGGATTGGTTGGCCTCTTGTTATGCTACAGTAGATTGCCGGGCCAAGAAGGTACACTTTGGTTTTCCTCAAGAAAATGTTCTAGAATGGCAGGGTAATGTAGGGGCACCACGAGGAAGATTTATTTCCTATTTGAAAGCCAGAAAACTGATTGCGAAAGGTTATATATGTCATCTAGTACGGGTGAAAGATACCAAAGCGGAACCACTAACTTCGCAGTCGGTCCCAGTGGTCAATGAATTTCTAGATGTATTCCCAGAGGATCTTCCAGGTTTACCCCCAGAACGGGAAGTAGAATTTGGCATTGATGTGATTCCAGGCACTCAGCCTATTTCTATTCCTCCGTATAGGATGGCTCCAGCCGAACTGCGTGAATTAAAGGAGCAATTGAAGGATTTGCTAGATAAGGGCTTTATTAGACCTAGTATGTCCCCGTGGGGTGCACCGATCTTATTTGTGCGAAAGAAAGATGGCACCTTAAGAATGTGCATTGACTATCGACAATTGAATAAGGTAACAATCAAGAACAAATATCCCCTCCCTCGCATTGATGATTTTTTTGATCAGTTACAGGGTGCCATGTGTTTTTCAAAAATTGACTTGAGGTCGGGTTACCATCAAGTCAGAGTTAGAGAAGAAGATATACCCAAGACAGCTTTCCGAACACGGTATGGCCATTATGAATTTTTAGTTATGTCATTTGGACTAACAAATGCTCCAGCTGTGTTCATGGATTTGATGAATAGGGTGTTTAAGCCATTTTTGGATGTGTTCGTCACGGTATTTATAGATGACATCCTAGTTTATTCAAGATCACCGAAGGACCATGCTAATCACTTACGACAGGTGCTACAGATTCTTCGTGAACGGAAGTTGTATGCAAATTTCTCCAAATGTGAGTTTTGGTTGAAATCAGTCGCGTTCTTGGGTCACATTGTATCAGATGAAGGCATACAGATTTATACCCAAAAGATTGAAGCAGTGAAAAACTGGCCAAGACCTACGACACCCACAGAAATTTGTAGTTTTCTTGGACTGGCAGGGTATTACAGAAGGTTTATGGAAGGTTTTTCTTCTATTGCTGCACCATTAACAAAGCTTACACATAAGGCGGTAAAATTTCAGTGGAATGACGCATGTGAGAAAATCTTCCAAAAGTTGAAAGATAAATTAACCTCCACACTAGTTTTAGTGCTTCCCAAAGGTACCGAAGGCTATGTAGTATATTGTGATGCTTCCGGGGTTGGCCTCGGATGTGTGTTGATGCAACATGGTAATGTCATGCATATGCCTCACGACAGTTGCGGCCACACGAGAAAAATTATCCCACACATGATCTTGAATTGGCAGCGGTAGTTTTTGCTTTAAAGATATGGCGTCATTATTTATATGGGGTTCATGTTGACATCTATACGGATCACAAAAGCTTGCAATATCTTTTTAAGCAGAAGGAACTCAATTTGAGGCAACGAAGGTGGTTGGAGCTTTTAAAAGATTATGACATTGATATTCTTTATCACCCAGGCAAGGCAAATGTAGTAGCTGATGCATTGAGCCGTAAGGCAATAGAAAGCACTAGTGGTCAGTTGAATGAAAAGAATGAGATACTCAAAGATTTGAATCAATTAGCCATCTTGGGAGTTCGCCTTATTGAATCCTCAGATGATAGAGTTATTGTGCAGAATACAGCAGAATCCTCCTTAATAGCTGAAGTGAAAGAGAAGCAATTTGCGGATTCCATTTTATTGCAGCTAAAGGAAAATGTGCAGCAGAATTTGACCAAGGCATTTGATATTACACCGGAAGGGGTGCTTCAATGTCAAGGAAGACTATGCGTACCAGATGTAGATGAGCTGAGGACACGAATTATGACAGAGGCACATCATTCGCGCTATTCTATTCATCCGGGTGCTACTAAAATGTACCATGAATTGAAAGAAATATATTGGTGGGCCAACATGAAAAAGAACATTGCAGAATTTGTCGCGCAATGCCCAAATTGTCTACAAGTGAAAGTGGAACATCAGAAACCGAGAGGTTACATGCAATGTATCAATCTTCCAGTCTGGAAATGGGATATGATTAACATGGATTTCATTACGAGTTTGCCTCGTACATTGCGGAAGTTTAATTCTATATGGGTTATAGTGGACAGGCTTACCAAGTCAGCGCATTTTCTACCAGTCAAGACGACCTATACAGCTGAGGATTATGCAAAGTTGTATGTGAAGGAGATAGTACGATTGCATGGTATTCCACTTTCCATTATATCAGACAGAGGAGCACAGTTCACAGCGCACTTTTGGAGGTCTTTCCAGTAGAGTTTGGGTACACGGGTGAATTTGAGTACAGCTTTCCATCCTCAGACTGATGGACAAGCAGAACGTACTATTTAGACACTTAAAGACATGCTACGAGCTTGTACGTTAGATTTTCAAGGCAGTTGGGATGACCATTTGCCTCTTATTGAATTTGCGTATAACAATAGCTATCATTCGAGTATTAAAATGGCACCTTGTAAAGCTTTGTACGGAAGGAAATGTAGATCACCAATAGGATGGTTTGAAGCAGGTGAAACTGCTTTACTTGGGCTAGATATCGTTTATCAAGCTATGGAAAAGGTTAAGGTGATCCAACAGTGGTTACAAACGGCTCAAAGTCGTCTTAAGTCATATGCGGATGTTATAAGAAGAGGTCTTGAATTCGCCATAGGTGATTGGGTGTTTTTAAAGGTGTCACCAATGAAAGGGGTAATGCGGTTCGGAAAGAAAGGGAAATTGAGTCCACGTTACATAGGCCCATATGAAGTTATTAGAAGATTTGGGCAAGTTGCTTATGAATTAGCACTACCTCAAGAACTTTCTTCAGTCCATCCGGTATTTCATGTTTCCATGCTTCGAAAATGCATAGGATATCCATCTCGTATTGTTCCCATTGAATATGTTCAAGTTACAGAGGATCTTACTTATGAAGAGGTACCCATTGTTACCCTAGATCGACAAGTGAAAAGATTGAGGAATAAAGACGTAGCTTCTGTGAAAGTCCTTTGGCGAAATCAACAAGTAGAGGAGGTCACATGGGAAGTGGAAGAGATGATGAAATCCAAATATCCCCATCTATTTCAAATAGATCAAGAAGTTCAAAGTGCGGGAGTGGATCAATAACAAGTAAGTCTCCATGAGCCTTAAAAGCTTATGTATATGTATGCTACTGTAGAGATGCATTGATTGTAATGGCAACGATATTGTTAACATTCGAGGAAGAATGTTCCTAAGGGGGAAGAATGTAACACCCCGTACGTTCTCAACCCTACTTGACGACATTAAATAATATATACGTAGGTATCGAGAGCTATAAGTATGCATTTGGTAAGGCTATTGGTGAGATAATTGAATTTGGCTCTTGTTATGTGGTTAAACTTGCATAGAAGGTGTTTTGAAATTTTCATTGCACATTTGTGGGGTTCAAAATGAAGCTAATATGACATCTAAACAAAGTATAATAAGGGTAAGAAGTGAGTTAAAGAATAGGACTTGAAGTATCTAACCAAACCCGCGAAGAGAAGTCGAAAAATGGAATTTATGAAAATTTTAAGGAGGGGCGCATTTGGGACCGTGCCACACTGCTCTGGGCTAAAATTTTTAGCCCATAGGCAGTGGTTTGGCGCGCCCAGGGGCTTGCCACCTTGGGTTTTCCACTTTTTCGAAAGTTGGAAATTTCTAAGTCCCAAGGGTATCCGGGGACGTACCGAGCCGATTTTTGCTATGTTTCTTATACAACCAAGAGTATATACATGAAATGAATGAAATATTACATTGGTATGATAAAATTACTCGAGAACGAAATTGGGGTCAAAATGACAGTTTTGCCCTTAAGGTCAAAATAAGCCAAAAGTGGCTAGAATCACTTGTTTTCGGGATTGAGGCTACGGATATGAATAGCATGAGTGGGAATATTATTGTAATACATATAAGATGACTTAATCATGATAAATTACTGATTTTATCGGGTTAAGTGAATTGGGCCCAAAAAGGGCCCACAAATGAAAAGAAAGCATGGCCCAAAAATGGGTCAAAAGACCCATTCTTGCTTGGACCTTCTAGAACCTATCATTAAATGATAAAGAGTGGATAAGGATGGAATTGGGGGCCTATATAAAGGGAAATAAATCTGATTTTTATTGCTTCAAAGTCTCATGCCTTTTAGTTATTTTCTCAAGCATTTTCTCTAGTTCCAAAACCCTAAAGCCAATATTTCCTTTGGACTCTTTGGTGAAGATCATCCTATACCAAGCCTTGGTAAGTATTTATTCTCATGTATTAATATATTATATGCATGAAAGAGTATGTAAATCATGTTGGTTGTGCTTGGAAATGTTGGACATGGTCCTTTGTGCTTTTGTATAAGATTTGTGATCCATGGGATTTGAACTTGAATTAGGACTTGTGCCTTTGATGAAAGATCATGTTATGGATAAAATATGAACGTCTATGGTGTTATTTTTTTTGTTAAACTTGTTCTTGTCTATAAGTGTAAATTGTGGGATTTTGGCCGATATGTGCTATGAAGTGTATAAAGGTGAATTGATGGATTATTTGTGATGTGGTGTGGATAAGAAAGTGTAAAGGAGGAGTATTGTGGTGAAATGCAATGATTATTATGTATTGGTCAATGTTGGGAATATTGGAGGATTTTTGGAATAATGATGCTATCAATGGTTTTGTCAAGGGGAAATGACATGTTTCAAACCAAACATGTACCCCATTGATGTTATATGCATTTGTGAAGTAGTTGTGGTTAATGTGAATTCCGTTATGTATTTGTGTTGTAGAGTGACACATAAAGAAGGAGCGGGACTATTCTATGCACATATAGGATTGTATATTCATATTCTCCATATTGAGAGTACAAGGTATGTAAGGTTACTCTGTCCGTATCTTTTTGCGGCAAAAAGTACCCACATTGCGATTTCACTAGTCTTACCTCGAAATGTGCTAAGGTATCCTATATCCATTTATCTATAGCCATTGTCATATATTTCCTACTCATGGATCATTTGTGAGTCTCATGTCTCATAATCATGGTTAATGTTCCAAAAGCTCAAATAAGGTTATGTTCCAATGTTCCACTAGTGATTATGCTTATGTCTTTTTGTTCATAGATTATTGTCCAATAGTTCCCATGGTGTTATGATTCTAATAATGTTATGTGCCAAGTTATTCACATATCTCTCACTCTTTGGTTAATGATCCAAAGTTTCCAATAATGTCATGTTCCAAAGTTCAAGTGATGTTATGACTATCAAATATAAATCTCAAAGTAAAGACCAAAGTAATGCAAATGTGGTCAATGATCAAGTATGGGTGGCAAGTCTAGGGGCATAAGCCTAGATCGACTCGATCCCGATGTGTTGATTTATGGGTGTCAAGTCTAGGGGCGCAAGCCTAGCTCGACTCGATCCCGATGTATTGATTTATGGGTGGAAAGTCTAGGGGCATAAGCCTAGCTCGACTCAATCCCGATGCAGTGCTTTATGGGTTGCAGGTCTTAGGGGAATAAGCCTAGCTCGACCCGATCCCAACATGACGATAAGTCATGGAAAGACCCACTGATCAGTAGGGGCCCGGGTACATTGTGACACATGTATGACAAGCAAGCATTGAATGTAAAGAAAGTAATGGAAGTAATGAAAGCAATTCACATGGTTCCCAAAATGCAAAATGGTGACTTACTCACATTGTCTAGTCATTTGTATTGAGTTCATTGGTATGTTCATGTGTTACCAAGTTTCATTTGAGCCTTACATACTCAGTACTTATTTCGTACTGACCCCTCTCGGGGAATTTACCTTACTTGATGCAGGTGCGGGTCCCAGTAGGCCTCCCCAGTAGATTGCCAGTGTTAGCGGTTCCTTGGTGAGCTCCAGCTAATTTGGGGCTTCTCCGAGTCAGAGTAGATATATGTTTTGATGATGTACATGTTGTATAAAGCGGGGACTTGTCCCGACTTTTGGTTTATATTGGTCAATGCTCTTGTTAGAGGCTTTTGTAGACGGATGTGGGTGTATCAGTGTAAAAGACATATGTTGTTTTGACTGGATGGCCTCAACGGCCAAGTTTCATATGTATGTATAAATATGTCCCATGTTCTCCTTTATTCGTCTTTCATGTTCTTATGCATTGGTGGTTATGATTATGATATGTATATGATTGAACATAGGCAAAGGTTGGTTCTCTCGAGCCTTATCGGCTACGGGTGCCAATCATGTCTCGATGGGATTCGGGGCGTGACATAGCGGCTATACCCATTGAACTTACCTAGTCTAAAGAGGGAGGTCACAACTTAAACCCGGATGGGGGTGAGCCTGGAGCTAAAACTGAAGAGGTTTGTTCCTCAGAGGAGAAGGAAGAGTACAACCCTGAATCCTCTAAGGGACCTACTACAGACATGCCTCAAAGGGGTGTAAACTCGAGGTGGTAGAGTGTGTCAAACTCCTAAGATTACTACATCAATGGGTTCTCACTGAACAATAGAGGGAACAAAAGTAGAGCATGCAGGAGGAGCCCCGAATTTTGCCTGAGTCACTATAGAAAGTTTTGGAGTTGAGCCTGGTATTTGACAAGTATGAGTTAGGGTAGGCGATTAGATCACTTTGAAACTATAGCCCGGAGATGGTTAGGGATTTATATACCAATTATGTTGTAATGATCAAGAAAATGACTCCCTTAGGCAAAGAAAAGGATATGAGGAAGCAGCCTCATTTGGACATAATACTAGTGTGGTGTAAGGAAATAGACGTTTCTGTCAAGGCTATCTCTCTAGCCTTGTTTGGAGACACTTTTGACCCTATTAAAGAGACTCTGGAGTATGAATTCTGGATGAATGATTTGATACGAATGAAGAAATTAAGCACTGATGACAAGCTTATGCACTACAAGTGGTTGGCAAACCACATTGCAGAGGCTGTGGAGTGAACAGTTTGGGTTAACAGGTGGACCATATATAAGCACACTTTGAAATTCACTGCCAAGGCTTGGTGGTCTATTGTGCGACATCACGTTTCACCAACAACACATGATAACACACTGGGTGTAGCCAATACAGGCCTAGTAGAAGCTTTCATGGTGGTGCTGGAGCTGAACATTCTGCGAATCATTGCGGAAGAGAATTGGGATAGGGTACTTCAGTTTAGCACCACTATACAATTCCTATGTTTTATTACTCAGCTGCTGCAGAATTCACAGGTGCCATCTATTACGGTAGTTGACAGATTCATCCAGTTGATGAAAAGTATAGATATTACATTGATTAAGGACTTGAAGAACCCGATGGCTCCAGTCCGGGGTCTATTAAAAGATGTGCTTTTACAGGATATAGATGGAGGTGCTCCAGGTAGTGAGATACTGACTTTTGAGGCTGGTTCTACTTCTTTCTCCACTCAACAACCAAGACTATCCTTAGATGCTATACATTCAGTACATACAGGTTACACACTGATTCCTATAGCTCTCCTAGAGCAACTCATAAGAAATCAAGCACTACATAACACATTGATCAATAAGTTGGAAGTAGGGGTGAATCCCTATATGGAGGTCAGAATTAAGATATCTATACGGGGTTTTCAGACCCATTTTGACAGATTTGAGAGTCGAATGATGACTTGACTAGTGGAGGTACAGGCTCCCAACTTAACCACGGTCATAAAGGATTTGGTTGACTTGAAGGAAGCAGTAAAGAAGTTGACCGAGAGGATTGTACAAGTTGTGCCTCCTTGCCCTCCTCCGGTCCCATATTTGGTAGACTTTTCTATAGATATGGATACATTGCTACCATATTTCTACACTCAGCCCCTGGTGGTTAGGGTGATGACACAGACATGGATAATACGGGTGATACAAAGAGAAAGAAAAAAGATAAAAGAAAGTGATTGAGCAGACCTTTGAGGAACTTATTCCGGAGAGTGTTGAGATCCCACCTGTTGTTGAGGTGGTTATTCAAAGTGTAGGGGGTAAAGAGATTTCCCTTGTGACATCATTAAGTTTACCGACCGCCACTGATGCCCACTTGTCCGAGAGTGCCCCGACCACAACTGAGGCCACGAAAGCTGAGGAGATTGGAGGGGTCCCAACTGTGACCCCAGCTGATCAGAGTACTTCCAGCGTCTAGTGCACCATAGGTATGTCCCTTAACCCTAGTTTTACATTTTCTATGTTTTGTGGAATGAGGATATTACATGATATCTAAGTTGGGGTGGGGGTGTACCACAGCCGAGGGTTTTTATTGCCATGTTTCTTTTCTCTCGACTGCGCTATCTATTTAGAACCGGCATGTTTACGTGTTTTTTTGTGTTATATTTTTGTGTTATGTATGTAACTAAGGGAAGAATAAGAGAACTTGGTGTAGTCAAAATAAAAGATGCATTCAAATTGTTTTAAATGTTTTAAATAATACCCCTTCTTAAAATTTTACTTTTCAATGATGTGATGTGTGCTTACCAGAACTGTGACCAATGTTTGGATCTCGTAATGGCATTGGGGTTATTAGCGTGATAACCATAGTGTAACTGAGCATGAACCGGATAGGTAGTAACTGAATATGTAGCCTTGAACCAAGTGCATGTAAGGTCTTACCTAGTCGGAATGTGTGTAATTTAGAACTTATCAGGTTAGTCTCGCTAAAGTCGTAGTATAGAAGTTTAGAATAGGATCATAGGTCGTTCTTCAAATAGTCCACTAAAAGTTTAAAAATCCTACCAAAGAAACATGATATCCCTTAATCCCAAAATTTGAGCCTAAATAGACCTTTTCTTTGGACTAGCCTATTCACCTTCCCAAACGTTTACAATGAACCAGCTTTGGCCCTGGGCCCTTCATGGACATTGTGCACCTCAACTCAGGAAAATCGCCTAAGTTGAGAGTGGCTACATAGAGGTGCATAAAAAGATTGGGTATGAAAAATAAGTTAGTAAAATAAAAAGGATTCGGGTGCGGTAAAGTTTGAATAGAAAAAAAAAGAAATAAAAGAAAGAAAATAAAGAAAAAGAAAAAGAGGAAGTTGTGAAATAAGACAGCACCTGGGGTCCGAAAAGTTGAAAAAAGGGAGAAGAATAAAGAAAGTAGGAAAGTGGAGCCAAAAGTAGATTACTGCCAAGGAGGAATAAGTCACTTTATGCATATGTACCATACCATCCCTCGAGCCTATTACAAGCCAATAAATGTCCTATAGTGATCCTAAACCAACTATTCGAGAAATAAGGCATAGAAAATAACGGCAATCCTATGGTATCAAACACACACTATCTGACTTCTTTGTGAGAGTGAGTGATTTATTTCAGTCTAGGTCTTGATATTTGTGCACATACTGAGTGTTAGGGAATCCTTTTATGTGAGGGCGTAGGGGGTGTATTGTAGGTTGTTACTTCTTCGAGTAGTGTCATCAGTTTGAGTGATGGGTTATCTGTTAATAATGTAATGCCATTTCTTGATCTCTTTGTGTTATGGTGAGTGGTTTGTATACACAAAGATTTGTTTTGATGGTCTTGGGGGGGGGGGGGGGGTTAACATGTTTTTGAGTAATGCGTGCTTAAAATGGTTTTGTGTAAATTTGACTACCGTAGTACTCTTGGTTTTCTCTTGGTTAAGCGTCATGGTAGTTTAGTTGATTTTGTTTACCAGAGGACAGGCAAATGGTCTAAGTTGAGGGTGTTGATGTGTCATGAACTTATGGCACTTTCAACAGTTAAAACCGTGAATATTTGCAAGTACGAGGGTATTTCTACGTGGATATAATATGTTTTTGGGTATTTGCAGGTCAAACAGGTCCGGAGAAGGAAAGTGCTAAATTTTTGGACTTAAAGGCATCAGATGACCCATTCCACGATCATGAGATCTAACCACGGTCATACCATGTCATCATGGATGGATTCAGAAGAGTGACTCTCAGGTGTTAATCAGACGGAAGACTTTCCACGACTGTACTTTAATGTCACGATCATACCTAGATATCATGGGAAGGAAGTCCAGATTGAGATTTTGTAGAAGTTAAAGTGTAAGAGGATCAAACGATCATATTGCACAATCGTACCTAGAAGGTACAAGGTCGTACTAAGAGTTGTGCCTAACTTGTTCTGAAGATGACAAAGTCCTGTAAAACCTACGAGCACCTAGAACATTAGTGGGATCTAACCACAATCGTACCTTTCTTTCGTCCGAAGCGACCGACTTAGCAAATCCTGTTATATTTAGGATAGGTTTCATTTTGTCTATATATACTTCAATTTATTCTTTTGTATTAGTTTATGTTCTATTACATTATTGTATGGTTCTAAGGCATATTCTTGGTCTTAGAATTACATACATTGATTTTTAGGGTTTTAATTCAAAGTGAGATTTTGGAGTTTTTCTTCTTATTATTGTAAGTTCATGATTATGCTTTGTTATCAGAATTCTTCTTATGTTCATGCAATTATGAGTAGATAAACACCACAACTATGGGTTGTGAGAACTATGACAAATTAACGAAGTAGTGTTCGTAGTACAAGGTGATTCTCAATGGGTGTTAAGCATGTATTGTTAATTCTCTTCGGATTGATTGCTTTCTGACGGTACGCAATATTAGGACTTGCCTTATCTCTACACTGTACTATAGAAAGGGTAATCGAATGGGAAAAGAGAATCAACAACAAGACTTGAAGCTACCAACCTCCTTTTATTTAGGCCTTAACCGATAAAGAAGAGAGACTAAATTGGGATCATATATAGGGGTTAGTAATGCAAAACCTATAACACATGAACCTTTGTACTTGGGGATATTCATCTACAAGGGGCATAATATAGTCGGTTAGATGATGCATAACCTATCGATTATGTATACCAAATACCATAAGATATCACTAAGTACAAAGAACCTATAGAGTTATGAAGTTATTGGGGAACAAAGTCCTAGTGCCTTTCTCATACTGATTACAAATCCAACAAATCAACAATTGCTATTATTGAATTCTCTATTTACAAACAAAAAAACCTCTTCTATTGGAAATTGTTATTGATTGCCTAGACATACATCTTGATTGATTTTTTGACCTTTCCTGTGGGATCTACCCCAACCTAGTTGGGTTCTATATTTGATCAATGATTGCTTTATGCTTTGTTAATTGAACCCTTCTCACCATTACATTCCACCCCTAGCTACGCATCTGTCATTTGTTTAGCTAACGAGCTCAAGAGCATATATTTTACCAAGAACATACGAGGCAATTAATAAACCATTTAAATCAGACTTATTCATAACAACCCCTTTATGTATCATCCAAATTAGTAAAACACACGAGATCACCTTTATACATATTCAATACTCAATTCAAGGTCAAACACCATCCTGATAACTCATGAGGCCATCGAAAACATACCACCTTAACACTATACATTTAACCAGTATTTCAACTATAATTCCACCTTAACCCAATAAAGTCAAGTAAATAAATGAACCACCTTTATGCAATTAATATTCAATGTAAGTCAACCACAAAAGACTCATAAAAACAACTACATTCATTACTTTCTCGAAAACATCTTATTACTATACAACATCAAGTATTAACTCATCTCAAGTACCATATTAAGTAACCGGACCACACAAGGATTCCAAATATGAAAATCAACACAATATAACCAGGTTCACTCAGGGAACCATCAAACTCTCAAAACCACGGTGTATACACATACTATGGGTCTTAAAATGCCCACTAGCCATAACCTGTAGGGAATGAGCTCAGTCCATGTACCAAATATCCCAAACAACTAGTACTTGTCACACTTATCCCAAACCAAGTGTTATACCACCTTATTCTAACGTTCCCACCCTTATCCTCCTTGAAATCCACCAACTCCATCATGATCAACCTTTATCGGTTTATCTTACTACAACAAACTGTGCCATAAACAAGTACAATCACATGGTGAGTTAAATCAACCACCTTAACACATAAAACATGGTCCTTTTTACCAATCTCATTTTAGATTATCACTTTCCAAACTTGCATTCAATAATTAAAAAGTTCAACATTTATTAGCATGAATTACAATTAAATCAATAACAATCATTTAACATGTACACATACAACCAAATTGAGCCATAACTCCAATTCAATCATAGCATACTCAACAAACATTAGTGCTCGGGGGCCAAGCAACATATAAGAAGTGATTATACGCACAAATAATTTAGGTTGACCTTCTATTTTATAAACACTCAGGGGTACACACAATTCCCTCCAACTACAACACCATTAACTCCTCAACTTCCATCTTAATACTAAATCATCATAGATTGGTAACTCCACAGCTACCCTTAAATTCTCTTACCAATAAACTAGCACGCCATATTTTACAATCTCCACCTCAAACCTATATCATACAAATCAATTATCACTAACTAAATAAGATTTAAGGCATTAACAACAACTCTACTACTGACTCATTTCCACTTAACAATGACCCTTTAATTGTAACTAGCTTGTTCCTACTAACTACACGGTTGGCATGTAACAAAATAGCAGGTAAGCATTACTAACACACCACACAATTATATAAGCACTAACTTTATTTGTATTGCCCTAATTTACTTATTTAGTTCATTTAGTCACCTTGTCTGCAGGCCTAAGCATGAAATCTCACATCACTCTATATTATAAACACATTTTATAACCAAGGTTGATGATTTGTATGAGTCCACCATGATAACAAGGACCTGATTCGATACCTAGTCCTTGTATGAGCAAAACAAAGAGCAACAAGAACAAAAAAAAAATAATCAGCAATGAAGTAAGAATACAAGATGTGTATGCGGAAACCTTTTTCCTTAAGGGAGTAAAATCATGACCTACCCCAGTAGGATTTTGTCACGCCCCGACTTCCAACGAGGCGTGATTGGCACCCAAAGCCGATATGACTCAAGAGACCCAATCTTTGCTTATGTTCGTTTATATGCATGTCTTAAGAAATACCATTACCACATAAGAGCTTATCATACTCATAACGGAAATCTTGGAACATGTGATAAATATATACATATGTGAAACTTGGCCGACAGGGCCATCAAGTCATCATGGACATACACTTCTTACATTTGTCTTCCCACAACAGTCTACAAAGCCTCTACAGATACATGACCATGTCTATACAATATATACATAATACCAAAACCTAGTGTACACATGTAACGTGTGAAGCCCCGAAGCAACTGGAGCTCACCAAAGAGTTGCAAATACCCGACAATCTACTGCGGAGGTCTACTAGCACCTGCGCCTGCAACAATTAAAGTAAATTCCCCAAGAGGGGTCAGTACGAAGAATGTACTGAGTATGTAAGGCCATATGAAACTGATAAGATATGAAAACATGTCAAGAACTCAAATCCAAATGCATAACCAATATAGATACATCACAATGTAGATAAGTCACTATTCTGTACTTTGGAAACCATGTATATTACATTCATTCTTTCTCTTGCCTTTACTTTACTTTACATATATTGTCTGGGCCCTCATCATGCAGGTGTTCTTTTCACCCCATGGATAATATGTCATCATCATGCAGGTATTCTTTTCACCCCATGGATAAGATCATATCGGCATGCGGGTATCCTTTGCACCCCATGGATAAAGTAACATCATCATGCGGGTATTTGTACCCCATGGATAGAATATCACCATCATGCAGGTGTTTGCACCCCATGGATAAATGAACATAATTAATATGCATTACTTTTTCTTACTTTATTTCTTTACCTTTGGGATTGATACCTTTACTTGTGTGAGATGGATACTTTTCCTTATGAGAGATCGATACAATGATAGTCACAACTTTATTTGAAGCTTTAGACCAATAATCAATGAATGAGAAACATGCACTAAACATTATTGGAAACATAGCCTTCGGGGAAACATAACACTATTGGAACCCTTGGACAATAATCCATGAACAAGAGTCATGAGTATAATCTCTATTGGAACATTGGAACATAACCTTATTTGAGCTTTTGGAACATTAACCATGAATATGAGATATGAGATTCACAAATGATCCATGAGTAGGAATTATATGACAATGACTATTGATAAACGGATATAGGATACCTTAGCACATTTCGGGATAGGACTAGTGAGATAGCAATGTGGATACTATTTGCCGCAGGAAAATACGGACAGAGTAACCTTACATACCTTGTACTCTCAATACGGATATATAATCCTAGATGTGCATACAATAGCCCCGCTCCTTCTTTATGTGTCACTCTACAACACAAATACATAACGGGATTCACATTAACCATCAACTACTTTACAAATGCATATAACATCAATGGGTTACATGTTTGCCTTTAAACATATCATTTCCCCTTGACAAAACCATTGATAAAATTATTATTTCAAAAATCCCACAATATTCCCAACATTGACCAATACATGATAATCAATACATTTCACCACAACACTTCTCCTTTACACTTTCTTATCCACACCACATCACAAATAATCCATCAATTCACCTTAATACACTTCATAGCACATATCGGCCAAAATCCCCCAATTTACACTTATATAAAAATAACAAGTTTAATAACAAAATAACACTATACATGTTCATATTTTATCCATACCATGCTTTTTCATCAAAGGCACAAGTCCTAATTCAAGCTTGAATCCCATGGATCACAAATCTTATACAAAAGCACAAAGTACCATGTCCAACATTTCCAAGCACAACCAACATGATTTACATACTCTTTCAGGCATATAATATATTAATCCATAACAATAATCACTTACCCAAGCTTGAAAAGTGATGATCTTGCTCCAAAATTAACTTTGAGCTCTTTAGGGTTTGAGAGAAATGATAGAGAAAATATCTAGAAAAACATGAGAGGTCCAAGTGAATAAAATCTGATTTTTGGGTCTATATATAGTACTTGGGTCATCCTTAGCCATTCTTGGCATTTAATGCCATATTTGACTAAGTCAATAGACCCATGTCTTTTGTCCCATTTTGGGCTTTTATTGAGCCCAAATCACTTAACCCAATAAAATCAATAATTTCTCGTGTTTAAATCATCTTATACGTATTAAAATAATATTCCCACTCATGCTATTCATATCCGTAGCCTCAATCCCAAAAACAAGTGATTCTAGCCACGTTTGGCTTATTTTGACCTTAAGGGAAAAACTGTCATTTTGACCCCAAATTTGTTCTCGAGTAATTTTATCATACCAATATAATTTTTCATTCATTTAATGTATATACTCGGGGTTGTAGAATAAACGTGGCAAAAATCGGCTCGGTACGTCCCCGGATACCCTTGGGACTTAGAAATTTCCAACTTTCGAAAATATGGAAACACCAGAGTGGCACGCCCCTGGGCGCGCCAACTTGCTGCCTCTAGACTAAAAATTTTAGCCCAGATCGGCGTGGCACGGTCCCTAACGCGCCCTTTACTTAGTTTTTTTGAAAATTTCATTTTTCGACTTCTCTTCGCGGGTTTGGTTAGATACTTCAAGTCCTATTCTTTAACTCACTTCTTAACCTTAATATACTTTGTTTAGAGGTCCTCTTAGCCTCATTTTGAACCCCACAAATGCGCCACGAAAATCACAAAACAACTATTATGAAGGGCTAATCACATGTATGAAGCCAAATTTTTAATTTTCTCATCATTAACATTACCAAATACATACTCATGGCATCTCGACACCTAAGTAACCATTGTTCAACATCATCACACAGGGTTGGGAAGGTACGGGGTGTTACATTCTTCCCCCTTTAGAAACATTCATCCTCGAATGTTAACAATATCGTTTCAATTACAACAAAATGCATCTCTACATTAGCATACATATACATAAACACTTAAGGCTCATGGATACTTTCTTAGTATTAGTCCACTTCCCCATTTTGAACCTTTTCCTCCATTTGCAACAAATAGGGGTACGTTGATTTCATCATTTTTCTCCAAAGGACTTTTACGAAATGTACGTCTTTATTTATTAACCCTCACACTTGTCGGTTTAGAATAGGCATAGCTAACTTTTCCTAGTGAGATCCTCCGAACTTTGTCTATTTTCAATGGGAACAATATGTAAGGAAACTCTTATATACTTTCAACAATTTCACATGGCATGTTGTATAGGGTCATTTTTCCCTTCTTTCAGAATTCCATTATACTTTTCATGAGTGACGCTTTTAAGAGTACTTAATCATCTATGAGTGCAAACATCTACTATACCATTTTGATAGGTTCTTTTACCTACCTATACTACATTCACCGACAGGTGGAGATATTTCCTTTGATTTAACTAATACCTCTAGTGCCCATTATATTCGGATTCGAGTTAGCTGTTATTGAATAACATACGATAGAGTAGAGCTCAGATCAGTCGATACATATACATCATGTAACAATATGGTAATATACCTAAATACCTGTATCGTCATCAGGAGAGGTTCCCTCTTTCTGCCGGTCCATTAAAGCATAAGTGTGATTCTGGACCCCACCAGTACTGGCTGCTCCTCTGGCACCTCTGCCACGACCAACAGACTGCAAACTTTGATCTAAAGAAGGAACCGATGCTGATGATGCCCCAGTAGACCCCGCAGGTCATACCATACTACCCAAGCCTCGTCGTGGACAGTCTCTCATTAGGTGACCCAACATACCACACCAATAACAATCATCCTTCCCCCTCCGACATTCACCTTCATGAAATCGTCTGCAAAACGAGCACAGTGGGCGAGAAGACCCCGCTGTCTATGAATCTGGCATCCTACCACCCTGCCCAATATGAATGCCCCTGAATCCTCGAGAGTGAGATGGAGCGCCTGTTGTGGAATGAGAGAATGAGGGTCTAGGCGGTAACATTTGAGATCCAGATCCTCCTGGGGACACTATAGACTGCCCCATGGATCTTTCCCGTTTTACTGGCCCTTCCTCAGATTTCTGTATCCTCTTTCTTTGCCTTTGGTCTTCCATTTTCTGCGCGAAGGACTGAATTCTCGCTATATCCATATCTCAATTTAGGGCAGTGATAGTACAGTCCCGTACCAAATAAGGCTCCAATCTGTCCACATATCTATGTACTCTATCTTCCATCGTGGCCACCACATTTGGAGCATATCGTGCCAAGGAATTAAACTGCAAACTGTACTCTCTAACACTCATATTTCCTTGACGTAAATTTAAAAACTGATCCGCACGAGTGTCACAGATCTCATAGGGAAGATAGTGATCCAGAAATGTCGCTTTAATTCTTCCCATGTAGGTGGGTTTGCACCAATACCTCAAGCTTTCTTCCAGTCCTCAAACTACAATATAGCTTCGCCCTTCAACCTATAAGCTGCTAGCTCAACCGTTTCTACTCTTGTTACATGCATTACCTCCAAAGCTCTCTGGATTTGATCCACAAAGTCCTGTGGATTTGCTTTCAAGTCTTACCCAGTGAATATAGGAGGGTCCAATTTTAGAAAGTCATGTGTTCTGCGACTTGCCATTCTAGCTGTATCATCATCATGTGTCATTGGACCAGCTCATCCTTGGCTTTGTGCTGCCACTAACTGTGTCAACATATGAACTGTATTTATAAGATCCTGATTTATGGCATTCATTGGTGGTTCTACGGGTACTTCTCTACCGATTGACTCTTCCAGAGCTGGGAAGGTAGACGAAGACCGCGATGAAATTTCAGCATTTGCTCCACCTTGACTAGCTTGGTCAGGTCGTAATCTGCTCATTCCTTCTCCAGCAGGCATATCAACCTGCTTTCCTTTACCTCTTCCTCTTCTAGTGCTCGGCATTGTTACTATATCAAAGAGAAACATTTACCATGGTCAAACACAATTCAACTTATAACACTGGCACTATTGCACGATCTAGATGTGAAGAAAAGAAACAACATCCTAAATGTTCCGTAGCCTCCTACTTATAAATGTGGCGCGCAACACATCCATAAGCAAGACTCTACTCAGACACGGCTTTGTAGACACCCTTAGAACGACCTGCTCTGATACCACTTTTGTCACGCCCCGACTTCCAACGAGGTATGATTGGCACTCGAAGCCGATATGACTCGAGAGAACCAATCTTTGCTTATGTTCGTTTATATGCATGTCTTAAGAAATACCATTACCACGTAAGAGCTTATCATACTCATAACGAAAATCCTGGAATATGTGATAAATATATACATATGTGAAACTTGGCTGACAGGGCCATCAAGTCATCATGGACATACACTTCTTACATTTGTCTTCCCACAACAGTCTACAAAGCCTCTACAGATACATGACCATGTCTATACAATATATACATAATACCAAAACCTAGTGTACACATGTAACGTGTGAAGCCCCGAAGCAACTGGAGCTCACCAAAGAGTTGCAAATACCCGATAATCTACTGCGGAGGTCTACTAGCACCTGCGCCTGCAACAATTAAAGTAAATTCCCCAAGAGGGGTCAGTACGAAGAATGTACTGAGTATGTAAGGCCATATGAAACTGATAAGATATGAAAACATGTCAAGAACTCAAATCCAAATGCATAACCAATATAGATACATCACAATGTAGATAAGTCACTATTCTGTACTTTGGAAACCATGTATATTACATTCATTCTTTCTCTTGCCTTTACTTTACTTTACATATATTGTCTGGGCCCTCATCATGCAGGTGTTCTTTTCACCCCATGGATAACATGTCATCATCATGCAGGTATTCTTTTCACCCCATGGATAAGATCATATCGGCATGCGGGTGTCCTTTGTACCCCATGGATAAAGTAACATCATCATGCGGGTATTTGTACCCCATGGATAGAATATCACCATCATGCAGGTGTTTGCACCCCATGGATAAATGAACATAATTAATATGCATTACTTTTTCTTACTTCATTTCTTTACCTTTGGGATTGATACCTTTACTTGTGTGAGATGGATACTTTTGCTTATGAGAGATCGATACAATGATAGTCACAACTTTATTTGAAGCTTTAGACCAATAATCAATGAATGAGAAACATGCACTAAACATTATTGGAAACATAGCCTTCGGGGAAACATAACACTATTGGAACCCTTGGACAATAATCCATGAACAAGAGTCATGAGTATAATCTCTATTGGAACATTGGAACATAACCTTATTTGAGCTTTTGGAACATTAACCATGAATATGAGACATGAGATTCACAAATGATCCATGAGTAGGAATTATATGACAATGACTATTGATAAACGGATATAGGATACCTTAGCACATTTCGGGATAGGACTAGTGAAATAGCAATGTGGATACTATTTGCCGCAAGAAAATACGGACAGAGTAACCTTACATACCTTGTACTCTCAATACGGATATACAATCCTAGATGTGCATACAATAGCCCCGCTCCTTCTTTATGTGTCACTCTACAACACAAATACATAACGGGATTCACATTAACCATCAACTACTTTACAAATGCATATAACATCAATGGGTTACATGTTTGCCTTTAAACATGTCATTTACCCTTGACAAAACCATTGATGAAATTATTATTTCAAAAATCCCACAATATTCCCAACATTGACCAATACATGATAATCAATACATTTCACCACAACACTTCTCCTTTACACTTTCTTATCCACACCACATCACAAATAATCCATCAATTCACCTTAATACACTTCATAGCACATATCGGCCAAAATCCCCCAATTTACACTTATAGAAAAATAACAAGTTTAATAACAAAATAACACCATACATGTTCATATTTTATCCATACCATGCTTTTTCATCAAAGGCACAAGTCCTAATTCAAGCTTGAATCCCATGGATCACAAATCTTATACAAAAGCACAAAGTACCATGTCCAACATTTCCAAGCACAACCAACATGATTTACATACTCTTTCAGGCATATAATATATTAATCCATAACAATAATCACTTACCCAAGCTTGAAAAGTGATGATCTTGCTCCAAAATTAACTTTGAGTTCTTTAGGGTTTGAGAGAAATGATGGAGAAAATATCTAGAAAAACATGAGAGGTCCAAGTGAATAAAATCTGATTTTTGGGTCTATATATAGTACTTGGGTCATCCTTAGCCATTCTTGGCATTTAATGCCATATTTGACTAAGTCAATAGAAGATTGGGTCATGTGACCCATGTCTTTTGTCCCATTTTGGGCTTTTATTGAGCCCAAATCACTTAACCCAATAAAATCAATAATTTCTCGTGTTTAAATCGTCTTATACGTATTACAATAATATTCCCGCTCATGCTATTCATATCCGTAGCCTCAATCCCAAAAACAAGTGATTCTAGCCACGTTTGGCTTATTTTGACCTTAACGGCAAAACTGTCATTTTGACCCCAAATTTGTTCTCGAGTAATTTTATCATACCAATATAATATGTCATTCATTTCATGTATATACTCAGGGTTGTAGAATAAACGTGGCAAAAATCGGCTCGGTACGTCCCCGGATACCCTTGGGACTTAGAAATTTCCAACTTTCGAAAAAGCGGAAAAACCAGTGTGGCACGCCCCTAGGCGCGCCAACTTGCTGCCTATGGACTAAAAATTTTAGCTCACAGTGGCGTGGTAAGGTCCCTAACGCGCCCCTTACTTAGTTTTTTTGAAAATTTCATTTTTCGACTTCTCTTCGCGGGTTTGGTTAGATACTTCAAGTCCTATTCTTTAACTCACTTCTTAACCTTAATATACTTTGTTTAGAGGTCCTCTTAGCCTCATTTTGAACCCCACAAATGCGCCACGAAAATCACAAAACAACTATTATGAAGGGCTAATCACATGTATGAAGCCAAATTTTTAATTTTCTCATCATTAACATTACCAAATACATACTCATGGCATCTCGACACCTAAGTAACCATTGTTCAACATCATCACATAGGGTTGGGAAGGTACGGGGTGTTACAGATTTCACAAACAAATATCGCTAAAACAAGAGCAATGGTTGGATTATAGACTCTCTCTCATAATCCTATGGTTAACCTCTTAACCCCATCCTCTTGAGTTAATGACAACACCGAGCCATGTTATAGTATACCAACTATAGCCTACAGTCAACTAACTCTAGTCAACACACCTTGGATAACTCTAGCTCAACTATCAACTACTTCTAGTTGATACACTTTTCACAAAAGAAAAGTCAAATAATGACACTTACACTTGTTTCTCACAAGAGGAGTAGGTTTATAATTTAGCACAATTACAAAGACTCAAACAATAATGGACTAAGAATGACTATATTGACTAAGCGCACATCATTTGTTGTAGGAGCTTTAAGCTTTAAGAAAAGTGGTGGTTTTTGTTGTAAAGAGTGATCTTTTTTAGTATATGCAAAAACTAAACTTATCTCTTCAAGATGATGAATATATAGGCTGAGCATTGGGAGAAAAGATTTCTCATTGGAGGATCTTGATAAGGACCACTATAGACCATGTCCCACTTTTCTGTTACTGCTGCCAGATAGTACAAGACAGCTTGCATATAAGATAAATCTGTACAACTATATATTAGGAAAACAGTTGATGTACCTAGTCCTTCAACTAGGTTTGTCAATCATCAAAACATGAACACAATAATATGATGACAAACACAGACTCACATATCTTCTTTTATCACTATATAACATACCAAAAGTTCTCCCTTTCACCACGTTCCTCATGACTACATTCCAATTCATTTTACATAATGATCTCTCTCTCTCTCTCTCTCTATATATATATATATATATATATATATATATATATATATATATATATGGAGCAAATGAAAGGGAAAATCTTGAATATTTCTTATTGGTCAAGGTTTGAAAGCCTACTACTCCTCTAATGTTATGCTACCAATTTTTCTGTAAAAAGTACAACTAACTGTTGTATTCTTGACTTCTAGAAAATTCATTAACCAATAGACCTGGACCCTCATTTTGGTCCATGTGAAACAAGATCTCCTTGAGAAATAGTTCCTCTAGAGCACTGAGATCTTGATTCCCTTGTTCCTTCTGAGATCGACATGGTGTGTGTCTGGTCCCTCAATAGGTTTGTCAAATCATCAAAACACTGTATATTATTATAGTAACTATGCATTATCAATTTCCTCCTTTTTGATGATGACAACCCAATAACTAATATAGCAGCAGGTTTAGAGAGGTTTCCTATTATCAGCATTTATCCCTTCTTCAGTTTCTCCTACCAACTAGGAGCATCAGGTCCGTTATTAGTTATTCCTATCACTAACATATCACTTATTAGTTCCCCTTATCATTACCATCTCCAGATAACTTTATTGTATTGCTTTAATGGTCCCTTTATGTATTTGTCAATCATCATAACCAAGAATAAGTTTACCAATCATCAAAACCAAGAATAAGACATTTTCCCTCTTTTTGATGATGACAAACTTAAGCCAGCAGTGGAACCATATTAGTATGTTCTCCCTAACACCAACACTCATTTTTGTTTCCCTTGTCATTATACTTATTCTCCCTAGTTGTTTCCCCTTCAACCAGTTCCTCACTTATATGGATTTTTCCCTCTTTTGGCATCATTAAAAAGACTAATTGTAAACTAAGTAAAGAGATTTGTTTCAGGTTAACTCATGGCCACTGGAGCAACAACATGATGAATATAAGTTTAAGAGCACTGGAGCAAGAAGCAAGCAAACCCTAGGCAACACAACATGTAGTAAAGAGATAGTCAAGCAAATAGTATATATGAAGTCATAAAATATAGCCAAGCACATAGCACGACTAATCAACACAGAATTTAGGAAATAATGGTTAACAGATAAGAGGATAAGGAACTCAGAAAGGGAACTCAGAGATAGACTTGAGAATCATAGTCAAGCGATCAACAACATCAGCATGATCTTTGAGAAGATTGTCGGTTAATTCAGTAATCCTTTTGGTAAGCTGAGCATTTTCTGTTTTAAGAGCATCTACGATATCAGGTTCCTCACTTGTTCTAAAGGAAGCTTGTTGTAATACTAACTTTAGTTGAGCTATCTTAGCATCTTTTTTGGTAAGCAGAGCAGTCACTCGATCCACCTTTATATTTGCTTATTCCTGGATAAAAATTAGAGCTGACACCACTGAATGATGTGTCACACTACCTTTCTTCTTAACGATTTCACATTTTTCCATGGTCGTAATGGTAAACATTTACTTCCTCGTCCATGTGACCCCATCTTCAAGTGGTAATTTGAAAAATTTAAACACTTTTTTGAGCAAAAATCTATAGGAAAGTTCATGCTTACCCTTCTTAACATTTACCACCAAGATGTTCGAATAATTTCCCTTTTCAACAGGTAACCCTTCATCACACAACTTTTAAATTAATTTCTTAAAAACTATTACATCCCTAGCATGAATTTATTTACTAGAACTTTGTCAATGGAAAGTCATGTTACCAGGTCCCTGGTTAAAGTTCTCTATTAAAAGAGGTATTTCTTTTTCAAGCGCAATAGTGGTACCTTTAGATTCTTCCACAGAGACCATTAATGTAGAGTTTGTTTGGGACATTTATGAGAATGGAGGCAACTGGTAAGAAGAGTTGATGAGGGTTTAAAAAAAATATGTATGAAGAGACTTAGATATTTTGAAATAGAGAGAACAACTGGGATATGTGAATAAATAGAAAGCTATAAAGAGGAGGGAATAAGAAATAGCTTATATGGCAGTGCAAGTAACATTTTGAACTTTCATAAGTAATGTAATCCAGAATAACCTTTGAGGGAACCAGGTCCCTCATGAAATCTCTGTTCCTATCTTATATCTAGCATATCCTTTCTTCTCTTGCTGATTTTTCCTTTCTACCATGTGTGTATACCTACAAGGGTATGAAACTGAGTTAGACATGATCAAGAATACATTCACCTGGATACCTTTAATCAATTTTCTAGCCAATTAGGAGATGTCCAAGTGCTATGGAGTGTCAATTCAATTTCATCGGCCTAAGCTCCAAATGATTCTTTTCAAATTGGTCACTACTAAGTGGTTTGGTGAAAATATCAACAATTTGATCCACTGTGTTGCAAAACTTCATGAAAATACCATCCCTTTTCCATATTATCCCTAAGAAAATAATGTCTGAAGTCACTATTCATGGCCCTCCTGTCTTATACTAGACATTTGGCCATTTTAAGAGCACTGATGTTATCACACATGAGTGGCACATAGTCAGTCAATAAATAAAGGTGTTCAAGTTTACCATCCATGATATGCTTCTTGACATGTACCAGATTCATTCACCAATTGATTGTCTATTGTTGATCAATGAGAAAGAGTATTTGAACTATCTCTTTGATTCTTACTTTCTGAGGGACCTTGATAGGAACCTAGTTTTAGGATGTCAACTGGTTGATTCTTCTTTAGCACTCACCTTAATCGTATCAGTGATACTTCCACTATCATGTATATCTCTTAAATCTGTAGCAATTTTCCTAGGTCAGCATCATCCAAGCTTCCTTTTCTACTTATCTCATCAGATGCATCAAAAATGCCCTATTGTTTAGATTTTGTATTTGGTTTGCTAAGGATACAAATAATGCTTCTTTGCTTTATAGGGGACCTAGTTTTCTTTTACTTCACACAAGAGTCACAAGGCTAGTTGTCTGCAAACTTCAGCATAGACAACTCACGGACCAAGTCCTTGAGATCAGCTTCTATAGGAAAGAGGAGTTGGAGTGGCCTACGTTCTTGTACCTCAAACAAGAGAGACACATATCATGAACTAATGTTTTGAAAATCTTTCCAAGGCCAATAATATGTCATTTCTTTCCATTTCTAAGAGAGACACTTCCCCCTTGATATGCCTTGAGAGAGAGAAAATATTTTAAACTTAAATTTATATGATTCATGTAGCCACTATTTATGAACATGTATTGGATACTTTCTCTCACTCTCCCATCCTCAACAGGTCATTTGTTGGATTTGGGAATCCATTTTAACTTACGTTCCCAAAAAAGATACAGAGAAAGAATAATACTCTTCTTTATCCAGGTTGGCAACCTGATCCTCTTAGGTGTGGGATCAGGTACCCTTATTGTTGCTTCTGTTTCACTGTGCTTCTGATATCTTCTTCCAATATAACATTTTGCTAGACACACATTCTTTCAACATTTATTCTTACCATGATGCATACAGAACCAATTACTTGAATTTGATGCATGTTTGTTGTTGAAGTCATAAGGAGCTGTTGACACCCAATTTTGACCTCCCGATATTTCTTCCGGACTGCTTTTTTTTTAATCAAAATATTAATTTTGAATTTTTAATTATTATTTTGATATCAAATAAGTTCTGACATTTCGTATTCATGATTTTAAAAGTATGCAATTTATTTCTAGCATTTAATTTTTATTCTTCTTATATAATATACAATTTACTAATGTAAATATAATATTTTACATAATTTTATAATTATTTATTAAATCATTTACGCAAATGTGTATACTCGTAATTTACAAACACATGGTCTATTGCTATCAATGTTTATTAATTATATTATTATCATTATTATTATTATTAATAATAAAATTTAGTATTCATAATTTACAAGTACATAATTTATTTTAAATTAATATTTATCGCCAATTTTTAAACAATATATTACGTGTCATTATTTTACTTATGTAATTTATTCATAATGATTTTATGACATTGATTCATTTGACTTATTAAATAGCAGTCTAATTCAATTCAATTTCCCTAATTTATTTAACTTTTAGCCATTTTGTACCCAATTGTGTCAATTTTAGCCTAAATTGATTTTAATTTGACCCCAAATTGAAATCCCCAATTCAATTCCAACAAAACCCAATTCCCATGACCCAATTCTAACCCATAACCTGACCCATATTCTAATTTTAATCTCAGTCGTAGATCAAATATGATCTAACGGCTCAGATTAGATCCATCTTTTCTTTCCTTTTTAATTAAACCTAACCCCCTAACCCTAAAAAACCCATTCTTTTCTCCCTCAACAGCCACCCCTCCCCTCCCTTTTCTCTCTCTTCTCTCTCAAAACACAGAACCCTTCAAAGTTGCCACTCTCCACCACCACAAGCTCCGGCCGGCGGTGGCCGGTGAGAATAACCCAAGACCCGTCGCCGACCTCCCTCCCTTCTCTCAAATCTCTTTTACAGCATCACCCGCTCCAACCAACCCCTACATCAACCTTCTCTCGTCACTGTTCACCATCGCGGATCATCACCAACCGACGAACCACCGGTGAACCCCACGGCTCTCACCATCTCCGGTGAAAGCATCACCGGACAACCCACGCTGTTTTCGTCAGGGAACCACAACCACTGACATCGACCATCGCACCACCGACGATCTCCACAACAGCACTGCCTCGTCCTCTCCGTTCACCATGCGAAACCCCGGTATTTATGATGGATTCTTAAGAATCTACCCAGGTTTGATTTCTTGGTTAACTTCATGTCTAAATTTAAATTCTCTTCTCCTCTTTTATTATTATTTTTTTGAAAGTTTCTCAGATCTGAAATTAATGAAGATCGGTTGAGATTTTTGATCTGATTCATCATGATTTGTGTTTATTAAATGGCTTGGATTAACATATATGAAAAAGCCTCAATTTTACATGAACTTGATTTCTTGACTTAATTTCTAATACGTGATCGTACTTTAAAATTTTGATTTATATCTGGATTTGTTAACATGTTTGTCAAGTTACGATACTATATGATAGTAACCAACCTGTTTTCTTGCCTAACTCAAATCCGTGACTAATATCCTTTTTTATTGATCGATAATCATAGTGTGTTCGCGATTCTCAGTGAAATTGCACTAATTGATTTGATCTTAATGTCTTGACCATGTATGTAATGGTATGTGACAGCCTTACATGTTTAGATATGGCAATTTGAGCTAGTGTAATCTATACAACTCGATATTCGAATAATTATGTCGAGCTTTGAATTTGATTTGGTTTGTTTTGATTGATTTTGGGAATCTGCAGACTTTACTACCTCTTTATATATTTATGGCAAATCAATATGCCTTTAAGTTTATTCACTGATTTTGTTGCCCTTATTTAGTCCAAACAGATTCTTACTCTTTTATTTATGGTAATACATCGTGACTTTCTCTCTTAATTGATTTAGTCCATCTAACTAAGGAAAAAAGTAATTTCTTTAATTAATTGGGAGAATATTCTCTTTTTCTTTTATCTTTATCACTGACTCTGACTTTTACTATATAAACAGCCACCTCTCATTATGAAAAATAGATTTTTCAGCTCCTCACTGAGATATACTCTAAAAAAAAAAAACTCTTTAGGCTTTGGAAGACTCCTACTATTCCAGAAAAATAAAATATTCTTCTTTGGCTATTCTCAAAGGACTGGCTCCGGGATTTCTCTTGATATTTGGATTTATTATCTATTTTGCTGCTAACCGGTTAGTCTCTATCACATTAATGTTGATTCTCACGTGTAGTATTTTTCTCTATCTCTGTGTTACTTACATGATTTTCCTTTTCTATGAGATTGTTTATTGCTCAAATTCTGGCTTTGTGCAATTTGGGTATGTATAGCTTCGTTTAACAGGTCCTTGATCGGGTATGATGGCGGAAAAGAAGGTTCGCTGGAGTATTTATTGAGGACCCATTTTTAGGTTTTGTTTAGATTGTCTTTTCTTTTTCTATCCATTTCGAGTTTGTAATAATTATTGTATAAACTTTTCTATATGTAATAAAATAATGGGGACTGTTGGGGTAGGGATTATGTGATTATTTTTGTCACCTAGGCAACCTTTTCTAGATTAATAAAAATAAATTCCGTAATTGTTTTAATGCCTAGAAATCATGTTTTAGGACTATTAAGTAACATTTCAACCTATTAATTAAGATCGAGCGTGTTAATTTAATTTGTGGTGTGTCTAATTAATTTTCATTGACTTCTAATCAATTTTTAGCAACTCAAAATAATTTCTCATCACTTAAATCATTTTTCAGTACTTTTAATTTAACATCTCAGCACATATAGAATATTTCCAGCATGTTTAACTAATTTTCAGCACTCAAGTCTATTTTCCCAGCACTCTTAAATTATGTCTAGCACATTTAATTTAATTTTCAGCACTCAAGTTTATTTTCCAGCACTCTTAAATTAACTTTTCAGCACATATGAATTATTTTTCAGAATATAAATTATTTTCCAGCATGTATAAATTAATAACCAGCATTTAAATTTATTTTTAGCTCTCATTATTTTAATTTCCAGCACTTTAAATTATTTTTTTGTAACTTTAAATTAATTTTCAACATTTTAATTAATTTCCTGTAATTTTAAACTCGTTTTCAGCACTTTAAAATAATTTTTAGTGTTTTAAATTAATTTACAACACCTTAAACTAAATTTCAGCACATATCAATTATTTTTCAGTATATATAAATTAATCTTCAGCATTTAAATTTATTTTAATTTTTAGCATCTTAAATTAATTTTCAGCATTTTTTAATTAATTTCCTGCAAATTTTAATTAATTTTCAGCATCTTAAATTAATTTTCAGCACTTTAATTAATTTTTAGCATTTTTTAATTAATATCTAGCAAATTTTAATTAACTTTCAGCATCTTAAATTAATTTACAGCATATTAAAAACTATTTTTTAGCAATCATTCATTAAGTTCCAGCAACTGTGATTTAAATTTTTGGCACCTTAATTAATATGTTTCGCCTAGAAATCATGCCTATAAGTTTTAATCACGTAAAACAAATAATTATCTTTTAAGCATGCTAATCACCTATTTAATTTTAATTAAATAAGAGGCATATTTAAAACCTTTACGTGCTGATTGTCAGTCCTTTTTGTTTTGTTTTACGTAAATCCTGGGTCTAACTAGGCAACCTAAGTGTTCTTTTATCAAAACCCAAATCCAAAAGTAAAAGTCCAATGCCTCTTGGACGTTAAGTGGGGACGGGTAGGCATTGTAGGAAACGCTAGTTTTATCGTTTTCTTTAAAACGCCTTTAAGATTAATAATCAAACTAGGTGGGGGTGGGTAGAACATTCGGAAATGATGGAAGTTGCCCCTAGCAGTATTCGACAATGCGATATGCGTCATTGTCTTCCGTTAATAAGCCGGGCGTTGATCCGAATAAAATAAAATTAACCTTTGTCCAGATTCGATCGAATTTCATTTATTTTTGCATGCTTGTTTGGGGTAGTTTAGGTATAACTTAAAGAATTTTTTTCATTATAATTTGTGTCTTTCTATCTTCTCACTTCTCTAACTCCTTTATTTATTTATGCATTTTTACTACTTTATCACGTAGTTAATTATTAATTAGATAATAACTAAGTTGTATGTTTAATTTTGTTTATTATATTTTCCCTATTTAAACATTTAGTTAACATTAGGTTAATAAAATAATAGACCTTTGTTTATCACATAGAATCTCCCCACATAATATACAAGTTTGGCTGGGACCCATATTTGTGGACCTAGAAAGGTGCCTAACACCTTCCTTTCAAGGTAACCTGACTTACCCGAATTTCTGGTTGACGTAAGCTAATAATTAAAATAAGCTCGTAATTAGCTTAGAATGGTGCCCTAACACACCTTAATTCATCAGGTGGCGACTCTTCAATCTTAATTAATCCCAAAAATAGTTGTCACGTTGAATCCCGTTTTTCGCGAGAAAAATAGGGCGCGACAGTATGACAACTCTACTGGGGATACTTAGGTTCTAACCATTATGATTTTGTGTATTATGTGGGATTTTTAAAGCTGTTTGAGTCTATTCCTTTATTATTAACTCCTTGTTTTTATTATTTGTTAATCATGCTATATCCCGTTCCTTTTTTCCATTATTTTATTATTTTAATCAGTTTCCTCCATGCCAATCCCTTTTCTTACCCCTTTATTTGTTTATATGCAATTTTTCTAGCTCTAAATCATGTATTTATTTTTCTTTTCCTATCTGTTTATTTTTTTATATATTGCCCAACATGCTATTATTTGCTACATGTTACTGCTTTATATAATTGGCATTCTGTTCATATTTCCCTCGGAATCTCACACTTTCACACACTTTCACTATACTAGGATGTTGTGCCTTCGCACTTCTCCAAATTCTCTTCAAAACCCTGTTATAGAGAGTCGGCTAAGATGCGGTTGAGCGGATAGTTTTACTACCGTAAGACCACGTGCCTTCTCGCATAAGGTTACCCTCAGTCCGAGTCTACCAACTCTTAGAAAATTAAGATAGTGTCGTATCCACCCTTTGCATTTAAGTCATGCATGCATTAGCCATAGGTGAGTTGACCCTCGAGGTCAATACACCAAGTATAACCAACCAATTCTCGAAAGGGTCCCACCACCCATCAACCTAAATACATATTATGTGCTAAGTGGTCATGATAAATTCAACCCAAGCCAAATTGTAATAAATGGAGTTTAGAAATTTTGTTTGTTGTGTTATTTTTCAGATTTTTCCATGGAGGATGCACCTATTTTTGCTAACACCCAAATGGTCGTCGGTGTGCCCCACAAGTTAAGGAGGTGGTGGAATGACATCAAAAGGGAGCATGGTAGAGAGATTCACCTGTCACTAGGTTTTCTGACATCTTTGATGGATGTTGCTCCTGATCGGCATGTGATCAAAGCTTTGCTAAATTTCTGGGATCCAAATCGAGTGGTCTTCAAATTCAAGAACTTCGAAATAACACCCACCATCGAGAAAATTGGTGGATTCACTAATTTGCTTTATCAAGATCGAAAAATGATCTTGCCTCACAAACAATCGGGAAAGAAGTTCTTGCATTATCTTGGGCTTAAAAATAACCTCAAATTGGCTTGCTTGGATTTGGGTGGATCTCTATAGATTTTCTATATGATAGTTTTGGTCACAAAGAGGGACACACAATATTTCGAAGGGAATTCTCTTGCTCAGCCAAAAAATGAAGAAAAAAAAAGAGGTTGAATGCTTTTGCTATAGCTCTACTGGGTGTTTTGGTCTTTCCTAGAGAGCATGGGAATATTGACATATGTCTTAGTTCTGTGGTTCGAGGTATAACTCGGGGAGTCGGTCATATAGAGGTACTTTGGTTCCTATGATTATGGCGGAAATGCTGAGGGCCCTATCTAAGTGTGCTAGAGGAGGAAGGTTCTTTGAGGGTTGCAATCTGTTGCTTCAATTATGGGTTGTAGAGCACTTTTACAAGCGCCCCAACATGATGGATGTCCTTGATGGAATGGGAAATAGAATTGATACACATTCCAAAAGGATAAGGCTATTTGGTGCTCCTGTGGGTACGGAGGATTGGAACATGTATATGAAAGAGCTTTCGGGTTATCAAATTCAATGGAAGTACTCGTGGTTGTCTGCACCAACTGCTGTCATACGAGCTCGTGAGCTCTATTACATTGAGCTCATTGGCCTGAAAAGAATTCAAACTTATGCCCCAATAAGAGTACTTTGTCAATTTAGGAGGAATCAAATCGTACCTCTACGAGAACATATGGGCAAATCATAAGTTGAGTTTGGCCCGATCTAAGAAAGCCCTAAGGTCAAGGAAGTGTTACGAAGATGGGATAATTTGTTGACTATTAGTGTATACGATGAGCAGGCTTATTTCACTCCAGAGTACTATGTATGGTTTGTGGAAGATGCCGAGGATGTGGAGCTCAGCAAGCAAAAGCAGGATCACGGGTTTGAGGACGTGGAAGAATCCATCTGGGCACGAAACTTGCTGAATCAACACTATGTCACTCCTCCAGAGATGTTGCTGCAAATCATTCCAGGCTCTTTGGATCATCACCACCATTGAGGAGTTTGAGTGATAGGATGTTCCCTTTTGTTACCCATTTCCCCTAGTTTTATTTATGTTTTTATTTTCACAAAAGATTGTAGTAGTTTTTAAATTTATGGATTTAATAAAATAGTTGGGTTTTATTATTATTGTTATCTAACTCTAAACTCCCATTTGCGTCTAATGCAGCTTGGGTTAATCATCATGAACCACAAAATTTGTCATCTTAGGCCTACCTCTGGCTCAACGAGGATCCCTGCATTTTAGAGCGATTATTTGTTGCAAACCAATGTGTTTATTCTAACACTATGTCTCACCTTGCTAACTTTGGTTGTCTTTGATTTTGTTTTTGTCTTTCCCCTTCTCCAAAGGTTGATTTGTGCACTCTGGCCTATCACACGCGATCAAAAGGGGCTCCTCCTTCTCTTCCTTCTCCAAGTTTGAAAGATAAAATGGGAGACAACAACAGTGCTACAGACAAAAGCACAGAAGGAGAAAGTGTCATGGGATAAAATAAGATTATCCTAAGAATGGGACAACAGATTCTCGAACTGTAAGGAGAATTAGCACAAGTGCGCAACTTGGACAATCTTTCTGTTACCCTCAATACTCCTCTCAAACCACAAGTGGACGGTCATACTAGTGAAAAATCCCAAACCTCTACCCCAAGCCATCAATTGCCCTCGGCTTAAAACATCTAAAATCTTCCTCCTCATCAAAACATCCAAAATCTTCCTCCTCCTCAAAACATCCAAAATCTTCCTCCTCCTTAAAACATCCAAAACCTCCCTCTTCCTCAAAATATCCAAAACCATTCCTTCCCTTAAAACATCCAAAACCTCTCTCTTCCTCAAAATACCCATAATAATTAAAATCTCATATATCCCACTCTGCATGTCCAAAATAATAAATATCCCACTTACCTACATACGTCTTTTGCTAACGCATACTACAACCAAGCATCTGGTAGCAACTCTTTGAACCCCATCTATGTTGAAACAACCCCATTTACCTACCCTCAGTATGCACCTGATCCTTCAGAAAAGGACCCCATGATGCAATCTGTGGTTGAGAGGCTGAAGCAACTTGAGGGAAACAAAGGGTCAAGGGGGCTCAGCTATGAGGATTTATGTGTACACCCTGATGTGGAGTTACTGAAGGGGTACAAACCTCCAAATTTTGAACTGCATAACGGGACTGGAGATCCCAAGGTGCATTTACACATGTATTGTGATAAGTTGGCAGGAGTCGGGAGAGACGAGAAGATAAGAATGAAAATGTTCATGAGAAGTCTCACTGGATAAGCCTTAACATGGTATATTGAGCAGGATTCAATGAAATGGAAAGGATGGATCGATATGGCATCAGATTTTATGGAATGGTTCGGGTTCAACATTGACAACGCTCCCAATTGGTTCTATATGTAGACTTTGAAGAAGAAGCCCAATGAGTCATTCAAGGACTATGCTATAAGATGGAGGTCTGAGGCTGTAAGAGCTCGACCCCCGATTGAAGAGTCTCAAATAGAAGAATACTTTATTCGAGAGTAGGAGCCACAGTATCTTGTGAAAATGATAACTGTAGTAGATAAAAGTTTTACTGAAATCATCAGGGTAGGAGAAATGCTTGAGGAAGGTCTCAAGAATGGAAGCATTATCAATCTGGAAGCTTTATAGGCTGCCAACAAGGCTTTACAGTCTGGATGAATTGTTAGAACAAGAAGAAAAAAAGAGGTAGGTCCAGTGATGTTAGCCCAGCCTTCAAAAAGTGTGCCCAATTACCAAACTCCTATTACAACTCCACCCCCTACCCACAATCTATAATGTCATACCCAATATCTCCTTACCAAATGTAAACCCCAATGCCATATCATTCCCTTCTATACCAAACACCTACCCCATATCCACTACATCCATAATTCCAAAGCCCTGCTTATCCCGTGTATAACGTCTAACCCACTCATGTCCAAACACCCCAGCCTTCTCCCCAATAAAATCAAAGAACCAGAGCCAATTTCCAGAAAAAACAATACACTCCCTTAGTCGAACCTATAGCCCAACTGTACGAAAGACTTAAGGAAGCGGGCTATGTCATGCCCATTGCTGCCGGACGTGAGAATACTTAAGCCAAGTATTTTGATCCTACCAAGGTTTTCTCATATCATTCTAGGATGAGGGGTCACACCATAGAAACATGTTATACTCTGAAGGATAAAATCCACATGTTGATCGACACCAAGGCCATTTAGTTGAAAGATCCGACACCGAACGTCACCAATAATCTGTTACCGGATCATCAAGTAAACATTCTCGATGTTGATGAACTGTTAGACCTGGAAAATTCTCTATGGTTCATCGAGAAGGTAAATGGTACACCTATCAGTACACCAAAGAGGGCACCGTTTGAGGTTGAGGTAGCAGTGCCTAAGACTCCTTTCACAGTCTTCAGAGCTCCCCCAACTGCTTATAACTCCCATGTAGTTCCTTGTAATTATGAGCATAACACTCCAGGTAAAGCAAGAGTGGCTAAAGCAGACATTGCCCAAGGCATCACCAGATCTGGGAGAATATATACACCAGAAAATTTAATTCAGGGAATTCTAGTAAAAGCAAACCACCCGTGATATAAATGGAGGAGAGTGGTACTTGGAAGAAGATACAGGCTAAAGAATACTCTACGATAGATCAACTGAACAAGACCCCAACTCAAATATCCATCCTGCCACTATTGCAGACTTCTAAACACCATAAAAATGCTTTGAGGAAGGTGTTAAGCGAAGCCTATGTACCATCTACTATAACATGGGAAGAGATGGCCCATATGGTCGGGCAAGTATTCAAGGCATACAAGATATCCTTCCATGAGGATGAGCTGCCACCTGAAAGAAGGTCGCACAATAAAGCCTTGCATATTACAGTGCGGCACGGAGAAAGGGTTGTATCTCGAGTGTTGATTGATCCAGGTTCAGGATTGAACATATGTCCTTTAGATACACTGACAAGGTTGGAGGTCGATTTGGCTAAAATGCAAAATTGGAAGATGAACGTGAAAGTGTTTGATGGCTCCCAATGAGATACTATTAGGGAGATTATATTGGACAAGGTAATGGGCCCTGTCACTTTTCCCGTGAAATTTCAAGTGATGGACATCCCCGCTTCCTATAACCTCTTGCTTGGTAGGCCCTGGATTCACATAGCTGGCGCAGTTCCCTCCATACTACACCAATGCCTCAAATTTGAGTACGATTACCAAAAGGTTGTAATACATGGTGAAAGAGGATATCCCATCTATGCTGTTGAGGGAAAAGAAGTTCTTGATGGAGAAATGTTTCACACGTTAGAGATGGTTGGAAAAGTGGAAGAAGAGCTGAGTTGGAAGATTAAAGGTGAGAAAATGCCCCCGTCTGGATATGAATCAGTTAAGGGTCTTGGGCCAGACTACAAGGAATAGTTTAACCCATACACCCTTCTATGAAGAATGACACTTTCGGATTAGGCTACATGGACGACGGTCAGGCACTTGATCCTTCGCTGTCATTATATTAAAATTTTCACTCTACCAAGTTTCTTGATGACGATGAAGATAAAATACTGGAAAGTCTGAAGAATTTATTTTTGACTGAATCTGAAGAAGAAGGTTGTAACATTATCATCAGTGAGGAGAGAGGAGCCCCTAGTCAGAACATTAAACAAAAGGCTACACTCAGCAATTGGACTGCCACTCCTTCCAGGCCTCGCCGAGCACTTGGGTAGATTTGAAGATTTTGATTTTATAATATTGTTTGAAATAAATAGACTCGATTTCGAGCTAATTTACATATTTTAGTTATTTTGTTATGTTTGAAGACATTTAAAGTTATTTGAATTAATAAAAGCTCTATTTTCATTTTATTGATATTATTTATTTCTGTTTCTTTCAGTAAAATCACTTTTAAAAATGTTGAGTCTGAGATTGTGACACATAATGAGACTACGCAACATAAGATAAGTGAATTAGAAGAGGTGGAAGAAAATGAAGTGCCCGTGGAATTTTTTAGTAAGGTTGAAGATTTTGAAGATAAACCCAAGGCAAACTTTGTAGAGTCGAAAATAGTGAACATAGGAATTCTGTGACAGTAAAAGAAACCCGTGTTAGTATTTATATGCCAAAAGATGAGAAAGAGGAATATATCCAGTTTCTGAGAAAACACCCGAATGTTTTTGTTTGGTCGTATGCCGATATGACAAGACTAAGCACGTCAATTATAGCCCATAGGTTGACCACTGATCAATCTTGTCCTCCTATTAAGCAGAAGCTGAGAAAATACAAACTTGATCTGAGTTTGAAAATTAAAGAGGAGATTTCGAAGCAAATTGAGGTCGGTATCCTCCAAGTAATTGAGTATCTGACCTGGTTGGCCAATGTCGTGCCTGTTCCCAAGAAAGATGGAAAGGTCAGAGTTTGTGTGGATTATAGGGATCTCAACAAAGCTATCCTGAAGGATGATTTTCTACTCCCGAATATATATTTGTTAATCGATAATTGCGCCAAGCATGAAACACAGTCATTTGTGGATTGATTCGCCGGTTATCATCAGATAAATATGCATGATGATGACACTAAAAAACTGCTTTTATTACCCCTTGGGGAACCTATTATTACAAGTTTATGCCCTTCGGGTTGAAAAATGTTAGAGCTATATACATGAGGGCCATGACTGCTCTGTTCCATGACATGATCCACAAGGAAATTGAAGTTTACGTGGATGATGTCATCATTAAATCCAAAAAGGGATCAAGTCATGTGGACGACCTGGAAAAATTCTTTAACAGATTGAGGAAGTACAATTTGAAGTTGAATCTTGTGAAATGTGTCTTCGGGATCCCTGTCAGAAAATTGTTGGGCTTCATTGTCAGTCGATGAGGTATAGAATTGGATTCAGCTAAGATCAAAGCTATTCAGGATCTTTCGCCTCCAAAAACCAAGAAAGAGGTAATGAGTTTCTTGGGTCGCCTTAACTATATCAGTCGCTTCATAGCTCAGTCTACAATTATTTGTGAGCCAATTTTCAAGCTACTGAAGAAGGATGTGGCTATAGAATGGACGACAGAATGTCAACAGGTATTCGACAAAATCAAGGATTATTTATCAAATCCTCCCATTCTGGTTCCCCCGAAACCTGGTAGGCCGTTATTGTTATATTTATCTGTGATAGATAACACTTTTAGTTGTATTCTGGGGCAACATGATGAGACAAGCAGAAAGGAGCAGACAATTTATTACATGAGTAAGAAATTTACATCGTATGAGGCTAGGTATTCCTTACTGGAAAGCACGTGTTGTGCCTTGACCTGGATAGCTCACAAATTGAGACACTATCTCTCGGCATACACTACCTATTTGATATCCAGAATGGCTCCTCTGAAGTATATATTTCAAAAACCAATGCCTACCGAGAAGCTAGCTAAATGGAAAATACTATTGAATGAGTTTGACATAGTCTATGTCACGAAAAAAATGGTAAAATCACAAGTATTGGAAGATCATTTGGCTGAGAATCCCGTGGAAGAAGAGTCTAAGCCACTGAAAACTCACTTTTCTGATGAAGAAGTGACATCCGTAGGGGAGGACATCTCTAAAGAATATGATGGCTGGAGATTATTCCTTGATGGAGCTGTAAATTTCAAAGGAGTCGGTATTGGCACCGTTTTGATCTCAGATACTAGTCAAGATTATCTTGTGTCAGCCAAACTCAGATTCCCCTGCACCAACAACATGGCTAAATATGAAGCTTGCATTTTAGGGCTTCGTTTGGCCATCGATTTGAATGTCCAGGAGATATTGGTGATTAGAGATTCAGATTTATTGATTCATCAAGTACGAGGTGAGTGGGCCACAAAAAATCTCTCCACATAATATACAAGTTCGGTCGGGACCCACATTTATGGACCTAGAAAGGTGCCTAACACCTTTCTTTCAAGGTAACCTGAACCCTTACCCGAATTTCTGGTTGACGTAGGCTAATAATTAAAATAAGCTCGTGATTAGCTTATAATGGTGCCCTAACTCACCTTAATTCGTTAGGTGGTGACTCTTCAATCTTAATTAATCCTAAAAAGAGTTGTCATGTCGAATCCCGCTTTTCGCAAGAAAAATGGGGCGCAATAATAAGGAGCATACTTCTTCTTCTGATAACCATGAACTTCATCACTAATGAGTATCTCATCAGTTGAGCTATCTAGATCTTGTAAGGATATCTCCCATTTAAGAGACTTCTCAAGGTCTACCTTGATCTTGACCAGGTACATCTCTAGTTCCCTGTTTTTCTCAGGAGAGGTTGTGAAGTCTAGTTGAGACTTGTTCAATTTTTCTTTTATCTCAAGCAAGAGGTCACAACTTTTATTTTTTCCAATAACCTGAGTCTGAGATAAAACCTTCAATTTTTCATGCAACAAATCATTTTCGGATGACACAAGAGCACACTTTTCTTCTAGTTAAGCAAGTTGAATCAGAATTTCCATTTTCTCAGTTTTATATTCACCAATATTATTGTTCAGTGATTCCTTTTCTTTAGTAAGATCACAAAAGGCATCTATTAACACATCATCTAGACATCTCAGTTCTTTTAGTGAATAATTCTTGAGATTTTTCTTCACATCTAAGAAGGTTACCTCTTTGTCATCTTCATCATTTGTTTTATCCACAAATCTGAACTCTTCTTCTCTTTTTACATCCATGGAGATATTCTTTGCACCTTGATCTCCTTCTGAATCACTTGAACAACCTCCCCCACGTAGTTACTGTTAACTTCATATATCTTTATTTATCTCCTTCTTTCTGTACTTATCAGGGACCTGGTCTGATGTGTTTTCCTTAAGATGTGATGAAGCTGCCATTAAAACAGGATCCTTCCTAGGTGTTAGACTTTTATAAAGAACCATTCTGATACCAATTGATAATTTGTAAGAGTCCACCACGATAATAAGGACCCGATTCGGTACCTGGTCATTGTATGAGGAAAATAAAGAACAGTAAGAACAGAAAAAATAATCAGCGGTAAAGTAAGGACATAAGATATTTACGTTGAAACCTAAGGACATAAGATATTTAAGTTGAAACCTACTTGCTAAAAGGAGTACAACCACAACCTACCACAGTAGTATTTCACCAAAAAATATCACTAAAACAAGAGCAATGGTTGGATTACAGACTCTCTCTCATAATCCTATGGTTAACATCTTAACCCAATCCCCTTGAGCTAATGACAACACCGAGCCACGCTACAGTATAACAACTATAACCTATAGTCAACTAACTCTAGTTAACACACCTTGGCTAACTCTAGCCCAAATATCAACTACCTCTAGTTGATACACTTCTTCACAAGAGAAAAGTCAAATAATGACACCTACACTTACTTCACACAAGAGAAGTAGGTTTCCAATTTAGCATAATTACAAAAATTCAAACAACAATGGACTAAGACTAACTATCTTGACTAAGAGAAGGTCCCTTATTGTAGGAGCTTTGAGCTTTAAGAGAAGTGGTGTTTTTTGTTGTGAAGAGTGATATTTTTAAGTATATGCAAAAATTAAACTTCTCTCCTCAATATGATGAATATATAGGATAAGCATTGGGAGAGAAGCTTTCTCATTCAAAAATCTTGATAAGGACCACTACAGACCATATCCCATTTTTTTTTGTTGCTGCTACCAGACAGTAGAAGACAACTGACATATAAGACAAATTTGTACAACTGCATATTGGGACACTAGTTGACGTATTTGGTCCTTCTACTAGGTTTGTCAATCATCAAAACATGAACACAATAAGATGATGACAAACACAGACTCGTACATTTTCTTTCATCACCATATAACATACCAGAAGTTCCCCCTTTCACCATGTTCCTCCAGACTCCATGAGCAAATGAAAGGGAAAACCTTGAATACTTCTTATTGGTCAGGGTTGGAAAGCCTGCTACTCCTCTACTGCTGTACCACAAAACTTTCTTGCAAACAGTACAACTAACAGTTGTATTATTGACTGCTAGAAAGTTCAATGACCAATGAACCTGGCACCTCATTCTGGTACCTGTGAAATAAGATCTCCCTAAGAATAGTTCCTTTTGAGCCCTGAGATTTTGATTCCCTTATTCATTCTGAGATCGACATGGTGTGTGTCTGGTACCTCAGTAGGTTTGTTAAATCATCAAACAAAAGCATAGTACTATCATAACTATAAATTATCAATCTCCTCCTTTTGGATGATGACAACCGGATAACCAATATAGCAGTAGGTTCAGAGAGGTTTCCTATTATTAACGTTTATCCCTTCTTCAGTTTCTCCTACCAGCTAGGAGCATTAGGTCCCTATTAGTTCTGCCTATCACCAGCATCTCCAAATAACACCATTTCATTGCTTTTTTGGTCCCTTTATGATTTTGTCAATCATCATAACCAAGAATAAGTTTGCCAATCATCAAAACCAAGAATAAGACAGAGGTCTACTACTCAAATTAAAACTAACCTACCTGGGCACCAAACAACTATTACAGAGGCATGAACTCTCATTCCTTGACATGTCCTAGCAATTTTTGATGTGGAAACTGTGAGAAACCTTCAAGATTTGCCCTTTTTAGGCATACTTCTTCATTCTCTTTGTTTTAGGGTTTTGAGGCAACCCTAGGGCTTTTTTAGAAGGAGACAATTCTGGTTTAAAGCTAAAAAAAGGTTTAAAATTTTTAGAGAGACTGCTCGGGACCCCGCTATAGCAGCCGGCATTATCGCTATAGCGGGGTGACATCAGCCTTCTCCTCAAAATTTTCCTACTTTGAATTCTTCTAACCATAGTCATTAACGGACCACTTAAATATTTTTAAGGGAATTTCCATACACCGTACCCTTCAGATGCGGTGGTAATTGTAACAATGGAATAGGTCATTACACTTCTCGAGTTAGATAATCTTTTGTAGAGGCTCCATAGATAAGGATATTGTGATGTGGGTGATACTTATAGTCATTGCTTGTGTCATTAGGGCACACTGCTATATTTAGTTGCTAGTTGAATATTCACATTTGTATTATCCTTTATCACACACACACATACATATATATATATATATATATATATATATATATGTATGTATGTATATGTATATGTATATGTATAACTTGAAATAATTAGATTAAAATACATAATACCTAAATAATTATGGAACAACTGTGTGAACTACCATATCTATGAAGTGCTTCTGATGTAGTTCCAAAGCATTGGATGCATGTGGTTCCAAGGTTGGGTTTGGGGCGTGATAACTTCTTCAACTTACCTACCTCTTGTAGAGACACCATAGACAACCACTCGCACCTCCTTATTGGTGCATCTATGCATCTCCTTTTACATGCTCAAACTATCACAGCTTAATTTTCCTCATCTTTTCTACCATAGAGGTCATTGCTACCTTATCCCGAATATCTTTTTCCTAATCATATATCTCCTAGTATGTCTAAACATCCATCTTAGCATCCTCATTTTCTCTATTTTCATCTTCTAGATGTGGGAGTTCATGAATGACCAAGACTCCACTACATGAAACATCGCTGGTCTAATAACCACTCTATAAACTTTCCTTAAGTCTTGGTGACACATTCTTATCACTCAGGACACCTGATGTGAGCCTCCATTTTATCCATTCACACCAATATGATGCGTAACATCACCATAAATCTCCCATTTTTCTTAGATTGTTGACCCGAGATACTTGAAATTTCCTCTCTTATAAATGCCTTGTATATCAATACCCACTTTCATATCTACCTCTTCCATACATCACTAAACTTGCACTCTAAGTACTATGTATTAGTCATACTAAGTTTGGCAAAGCACACTATCTTAGTCCTGATCAACTCGAATCCTTTACACTCTAGGGATTATATTCAAGCCTCCAGCCTATCATTAACTCTGTTGCGCATCTCGTCCATTAATACTATGTCATCTATAAATAATATACACCATAACACCTTCTATTGGATATAATCATCAATTCATTTATCATCAAGACAAATAAATATAAGGTAAGAGTTGATCCTTTTGTCATGACCAACTTCTCAGGTCATGATGGCACCTACTTTAACCCAACAGTAGGTAAGCCAAACCATAGCCTGAAACAACAAGTAGCGGGTTAACAGGTAGAAGATATGAAAAATATAGATACAATAGTAATAATAAGAAACGAGAATAGAGATATATACATATACATGTTATACAAGAGGGAAAAGAGGACAAAATACCAAGATGAATCTCCCAAGACCTGGTAGGTCAGTATAAGAGCCATTATGACAAAAAAAAATACTAGACAATGTCAAAATATACATCATAGTCTCAGAATATATAAAATAGGACTATCAAGATAGTAGAAGAAGGAGGATCAGCTTTAGACTCTAAAAGCTCACCCAATCTATGATCAGCAGCACAGCTCAAGGATGTCGTCAACATCGGTGACTCGTACTCAGATCTGTATCAAGGAAAAGATGCAGAAGTGTAGTATGAGTACCAAAACCATGAGTACTCAGTATACATCATAGATCGACTAAACTTAATTAAAGTAAAAGTATAAATAAAGTGTGAGTATGTAAACTAAAGTCAATAATAAAGGGGCAAAAATGGAAACAATAGGCTATGCTAGGGAAATATGATAAATGGAAAATAAGTAACTCAAAAGTGGAAATAAAAGCCTATTTATAGCCTAACTGGGGCCCCATAAGCCCACAAGATAGACAAAGAGGAATAAACGCAATTGAGCCCCCATAAGCACGGTGGGTACAAGTAAAGGATAATACTAAAGCAAGGATGGGATATAGCAGTAACGAACATAAAATGATCCAAAATGTATGATATGCGTACCTCGTACTCCCTTTCCATCCATAACCACCATTCCATTAGTATTTATCAATTTTCCAACCCTAGATAAGTGATAGTAATGATAATAAATGCTGAACTTAAACCAAAACTAGTAAATAATAGCAATATAACATATGCCGAAATTGAACTGGAACTGATAGATAATAACAATGTAGCAAATGCAGGACTCGAACCTAAACTCATATATGATAGCGATATGCCAAGCGCCAGACTCGAACCAGAACTACTAATTAACAACAATATATAGAAATATCCTAGGGTTTTAGTACATCTCAAGTCTATTTAATCATAAATCCCATTTTAGATGGCCAAATCCTTTAAGGCGAAGCGGGTTCAATTATTAAGTCAGAAATGATGCGGTTCAAGTTCAAATACTACCCTATTCGGGGAAACTAAGCTAGGTAAGCTTATAATAGTGTCTAAGTCAGCCCAAACAAAGGTAATAGCCTAAGGAAGCAGTTAGGTGATCATTTAGGTCTAAAGGGGCGTTATTCTAAGCATTCTATATTAAAAAGGGCAACGGGGCCCACTACCAATCTCGAAAACCCAACATAAGGCAAGCACCTACCCAAACCTAATATAAGGCTTCTCAATACCATCCCAAGGAACTAAAAGAGCTAAGTCTATTCCTAAAGGATAATCATAGACTAACATAAGGGAAATAGGATAAAATTCTACCTAAAAAGGGCCGTACTCAGCTAATATAGTCAGTAAATGCAAAAAGAATATTCGGGCCATAAGAACCCACCCACAACTAGTAAAATATATTAACAATACCATAAGAAACGAAAGTCTAGGAGAAAGGTAAGCGTACTTACCTAGACGTTATCGAAAGCATGCGAAAAAACTCTATAAAGGAGCTTTTTCCTTTTGAGAAGCCTCCGACCACTGCCATTCTTTCAAAATCACATTTTATATATCAAGACGAGAATAACGATCCCCATATTGTCAATTTATGCTTCGGGTCAAAAATCAAGCTAAAAATCACCCATGGGACCCCCTTATGGAATCACGGAATTGAAACCCTCATAGCATCCCTTAAGTAATAGTGAGCTAATGCTAAAAAATTAGACATGCCCAGCTCTCTATTCCATGCCCAAATCAATCCACAATGCTCGGGGAAAAACAAGAATTCAACTACAATTTAAACAGAATTTTGACCAAAAACGTACATGATTAAGATGAGGAGTAGATCACTTAAACGTCTCCAACTCAATTCCAGCTCCAATCCAAGATTTTTCTACTATTTTTGAGCTCCCAAGATCTCTAATTGAGCTTTATACTTAAATAAAGAAGGCTAAAATGTGAGGAAATTGATATATATAAAACACCAGCGATGACCACTTAAGAGGCCAAATGACAGCTTAAGTGGTCACTGCTTAAGCGATAAAAGGACCGCTTAAGCGGTCCCTGCCAAGCTAGCCAGCCTGATAACGATCCTAATCGAACAACTAGAATCGATGTCGAAAATTTGGAAATTAACAACAAAATTAAAGGATAGTTGAGAAATAAGAGATGACTAGTGAAGAAAGAAAGGCTCAAGTGAACAACAATCAAGCCAAGGGAGAAAGAGAACTCAATGAAATGTATGAGAAACCAAATTGAATCCACAATATGATAACTCGATGATCAATCAAGTGAAGAAGATAACACAAGAAATTCGGGATCTACCCTAATCACTTGATTTAAGCTAACAATTGGAATTGAAACAAATCACTGCCCTAACCTAGAGTAACCAAATAATTAGTCTATTCAATATAATTCAATCATCCAAAATCTTCCTAATGAAAATGGCTAAAGCAACTATTTATAGTCATTGCCTTTATAAAAATAGTCTATTATAAAAATAGCCCAAAAGTGACTATTTTACAAATAACCCACAAGGGACCTTCTTGATTGCCCAAATGGCATCTTGATTGCCCATGACCTTATGTATTTATTTTCTTATGCCTTCCTCTGGGCTCCAAGATATCATCCATATATGGAAGGCCCTCTTAATGTGCTCCAAGATAATCGTGCTCGTATCATCCTCCCCTTCTTCAAAAGGATTCGTCCTCAAATCCAAACCTTGCAAACATATAAAAAGGACAAACAACCAAATATTCCTTACAGTATGAGGTTAGCATAAGGGTTAGCAATAACAAATCTATAACCATGCTAAGGATGCGCACATTTAACATATAACCAAGCATCAAAATGAGCCACAAATGGTTTGTACAACAAAACAAGAGATACTTGGCTACATAGGAAACATTGACAAAGGGGTAAATCAAAGGAACCATGGTGTTTCGGTAACCACACATGTAAGTCCTCAATGGTTCTATATTTAGAAAAACACAAATCCCCCTTTAAGTCAAGTAACACATGATAGCCCATATAGCTAAGTGTCATGTCATAAATACTGTCATCCCAAGTTAAAACTTCACCACATGCACTAGCTATCTTTAAGAATGATATTACTCCCAATTCATCATTGGGGTCAAATACAAAGGTATTCCCCACACATGTTGGCAAATATCTCTTATTCAAACCCATAAGATCAAGTAATAACACCAAGCAATAATCACATGAGAGAAAAGAAATATTACTACTATACTTATCACCATGTAAGACAACAATCTCACTCATAACTTTCTTGTTATTTGGTCCAAGTAATTCATCACCAATGCCACTATTCAAATCATTATCGGGGTCAAAAGGAAAGGAAATCCATAAAAATGGGTGAAGCATACACCTACTTTCCCTATTGGCACTTTTACTCTCACACAACATACTCCAATCAACGGCAAGAGTATTATCATATGCAAATAAATAGTATAGGAAGGTGCCACACAAGTCAACTTTATCCAAGGTATCCTTATGATAAGTTTCACTGATTGATTCAAGCACATTAAGGACTTCATCAAGAATGGGAACACACAATGATGAAGGGTTATTCGTAGCATATACATCACCTTCCTTTTGAATGCCATCCTTTCTAATAAATGTACTATCATCTTCCATGAAGAGAGTTCTATCTTTGGAAAGTGTGTCATCATACCATAGTAGATTCTCAATCACTTGGTAGCCTTTAAGAGGGGCTACATTTCCATCATGCCAAGACACACCACTATACATTTCACCTTCATTAGTCATGTCAACATAAAATAAGGGATTATCCTGAAAAACACATTCCACCTCAAAATCCTTATGAGAAAAACAAGGAATGGAATCACAATTCAAGGACTCATCATTTAGGTGCAATGACTTCACATGACTATCTACATGACCAACTATATCAATGTCATCAATAAATGGAGGTCCCTTAAGTTCATTACAAAACTCCTCATTTAGTGGGCCATCATTACACACACGTTGATCAACACCAATATCATTTGATAATGAACTAACATTCAAAGCACATGTATTAACACTAGGTGGACACAAATTGATCTTACTAGAGAAATCAATTCGGTCATCAATAGGATCAACTAGTGTATCCGCATTATTAACATGCACATTATCAAAACATGGCAAAAATTCACATGACAATGTACTACCATTCAATGCATAAGTGTCAACACTAGGTGGACACAAATTGATCTTACAAGAAGAATCAATTTGGTCATCAATAGGATCAACTAGTGTATGAACACTCTCAACAAATACATTATCACTATGTGGCAAAGAATCATTAAGCTCATATGAAAACAAGCTTTCACTTACACTCAATTGGCTACTAGCCATAAAACGATCTTTTACTTTTAATAAAGTATAGGGTTTAGCTTTGTTAACTTGTAGATCATAGGAATGATTGTCTTCACATTGATTTTTAACATCAGAGAATAAATGTTCTTTTGGGAAGCTTTTTAGCGCCTCATGCTTCTTCATTGATCGAGGTACCTCACTAGGCTTGCATTCAAGGATACCTACATAAGAATCATGACAACTAGAAAAGGAAGAGAGGTTACAAAAGTTAGTATAAGGTTGTGATAACCCTCTCACCTCACTCCTTACAACCTCTCCTTTTTCCACTCTAGAGTTTTCACATATCACACCCTTACTCCTCTCAATCTTTTGTTTCTCAATTTTATTAGAGTTAGGACAAGTGCCAAGAATTCCTTGGAAAGGGTTTTGAGATCCCTTCACCTCTTCAATCACATTTCCACAAGGAGTAGCTTGTTTTGCTTTCAACTCATTGGTATTAAGCTTGGAGACCATTTTAACGATCTTGTCAAGAGTTATTAGTATGGAAGCAAACTATTTGTTCATCTTCAAAGTAATAGGATTCTCAATTAGGAGTAGTTCACTTGTAACTTGTTTTTCAAGAATCTGACTCTCTCGGTCATACACATCTTGAAATAATGAATTCTCTCTACTTCTATGGATCATTGATCCTCCCACCATTCCTCCAACATCATTACCATATAGAGAACTAGTCACATTGGAATAAGGATAAGAAATACAAGTTCTTTCACCATAAGAAGTAGAAAATGTTCTTCTACTATGGTCCACACGATGTCTTCAAATTGGTTCCAACCACACATATATACCCCCTCGACTAGGATAGGAAGTAGCACAAAACAAGAAAGATAATTCATCCTCACAACTTCCCCTTCTATCATAATCATCCTCAAAGGATTCACAAGACATATGGGAGAAAGTATCGTACCTCACATCGTCTTCATCACCATAGTGTGTAATATGAGAACCCCCATACCTTTCATTTTCACCATCAAATTCATCATAAGATACTTCTAATCCTTCATGTTCATCATAAGAGCCATAAGCCCCATTCATTTCACATTCATCTTTGGAGTAGTAGTTCTCACCACAATATTGATTATTATCACAATCATAGCCTTCATACAACTCGTCTTCAAAAGATTTTGAGGCTATGGATGACATTCTTCCTTATGTGTCCTTTGTAACTAGAAAACAAGTTAGTAATAAAAGCCTCACTTCACTCTTTATATGAATTCTCAACTCACCTTCTATGGCTTCTTTCCCAAATTGATAGTGTTACTAGCTTGCACAATCAATTTAAGGTTAACAATGCTTGTAGAGGAATGGATTCTTGTGACTCGTAAAACAATACGACTCAAATAAAATTAAAATTATGTGAATAAAGAAGTTAGCTACAAATTAATAAGAGAAAAGTAGAATAAAAGAAGCATGAAAGAAAACGGACTCAAAAAAAACTAACAAAAGTAGAAAAATTACTTGTGTTGCTTAGTTTGATGAATCAAATAAGTGATTTGATGTTTTAAAATTAGTTAACAAGTAATTAAATATGTTAATTACTTGTTAATTAGTTAGGAAATCGAAGGATAAAGAGAACCAAAAAAAGAATCACGAAATTTGGACACTTAGAAAAATTTTGACGCCTCAAAGAAGTTCATCACTTTAAAGGATTTGATCTGATGATTTTGATGATTAAAACTAGTTAAAAAGTAATTAAAGATGTTAATTACTTGTTAAATATTTGAGAAATCGAAGGAGAAAAAGTTTAAGAAAAGAATCACAAAATTCGGATACTTAGAAAAAATTTTAGGTCTCAAAAACTTTAGGACACCCAAAAAAACAAAGTGTGAAAAAAACCTGATTTCTAAAAGTGTATCTCACTTGCTGAAGATGAGAGCGGGCAAGGGTTGTTGACTGGGCATTGACTCTTGATGTGGCAGTTGACTGCTAACGTGGCAGTTGACAATGTTGACTTTCTAATTTATTTTAAATTTTTTTTCAGATTTTCATTTTGTTTTTTTTTTTCAAATTTCTACAAGTGAATCTACAAACACTTTGACCAACTTTGACTTAAAGATTTTGGATCAAAGTGTACTTTTTCTATCTTCTTCTCCAAGAACAAGATGAAGAAGCTCAAGAACACCAACAAAAACTCTAATCTTCACAACTTCATAACATCTTCGTTTCAACTCAAAATTCGATGAAATTTCCACCTACATGCTCTATTCAACGCCAGGAACAAACTCCACTAGTTTTTAGCCTTCAAAATCAAGCCAAAAATAAATCCACTTTTCAAAATGGACAAAGTTTAAAAGTTCAAAAACCCTTTAATGGTATCTTCAATTCTACACCTCCAAATCACACGAAATTCAAACTCTAGGCTCAACAAACACTAGAGAATCAAGATCTAGTGTCAAAAACAAAAAATAAAAATAAAAAAATTTCTGGATTTTTGGATTATTTTTTTTTTTTTGGATTTTTGAAGAGATCAAAATCCCAAGATTAAGATTTGTAAAAATAAAACTTAACCTAGGCTCTTGATACCAAAATGATAACGATCCTAATTGGACAACTAAAATCGATATCGAAAATGCGGAATTAAACAATAAAATTAAAGGATAGTTGAGAAATAAGAGATGATAAGTGAAGAAAGAAAGGTTCAATTGAACAACAATCAAACCAAGGGAGAAAGAGAACACAATCAAATGTAAGAGAAACCAAATTGAATCAACAATATGATAACTCGATGATCAATCAAGCGAAGAAAATAACACAAGCAATTCGGAAATCCACCCTAATCTCTCAATTTAAGCTAATAATTGGAATTGAACCCAATCACTACCCTAACCTAGAGTAACCAAATAATTGGTCTATTCAAGACAATTCAATCATCTAAAATCTTCCTAATGAAAATGGCTAAGGCAACTATTTATAGTCATTACCTTTATAAAAATAGCCTATTAAAAAAATAGCCCAAAAGTGACTATTTTACAAACAACCCACAAGGGACCTTCTTGATTGGCCAAATGGCATCTTGATTGCCCATGACCTTGTGTATTTGTTTTCTCATGCCTTCCTCCAGGCTCTAAGCTATCATCCATATATGGAAGCCCCACCTAATTTGCTCCAAGCTAATCATGCTCGTATTACAGCCTCCACTTAAATGTCTACTTGTCCGTTAAAGCGACTACCACTTAAGCGACTGCACCAGCAACTTGGCACCAGCCAAATTTGCTAAGTCCCAACGGACTCTGACTAGGTGCTCGCGATTCATTTGGAACCCAGTGCAAGCAAACGAACTATGATAACCTACCAAATTCGGCATTGCAAACTTAATAGAACCATTGAAATTTCTACCTGAGGTTGTTTCAACAGAATGTGGATCCCACACCTAAGATTTCATTTTTACCAAAATCCACCCAATAGCCCAAAACGAGCCCAGAAGCCTCGGGACCCAGACCAAAGGTACCCCTAGCCTAAAATCAAAATTATGGAGCTAATATAACCGTTAGAATTGACATCTAAGGTCGTTTACTTGAAGTTTTGGCTCGAGGCCCTTTACTCAACTTCAAAATAGAAAAATAGCTATAAAAAACAAACGAACTGCCCGATAACCGAATTGTCAGTCCCAACAAGTCATAAATGACTTGGGGAAGCTATAGGGAAGCTCAAAATGTAAAAAAGGCACAAAATGTAGGAAATGACATGGAGGGTCATTAAGATATCCACCATTAAAAGGACTTTTATTAGCAAAAGTAAAGAGTTAAGAAGTACCTGAAGGCTCGTACAGTAAGGATACTGAGTCATGCTCCGTCTCCCAGGTAGCCTCTTCTACTGGTCGGTGTCTCCACTAAACCTTAACCATAGGAATATCTCTAGAATGCAACTGTCTGATATCTCTGGCTAGAATAGAAACTGGCTCCTCCAGAAAGTTCAACCTCTCATCCAACAAAATTTAGTCCCACCAAAGCACGTGAGACTCATTCAAAATATAGTACCAAAGCACCGATACATAAAAGACAAGGGGAATAACTGAAAAAGCTGGAGGCAAGGCCAACTCATAAGCTACCTCTCCAACTCTATAAAGGATCTTAAATGGACCAATATACCTGATGCTTCAGCTATTGACGACACATTTTATGCTTTTAAACAAGAATAATCATGAGTTTTTAAGAAACCATTGTTAGTTTTGATGTCTTTTGTGTTCAATTATAGGAAATTGAACCAAGGACAAAAAGAGAGTGAATCTAGGCTTAAAATGATAAGTGACGGTTGATTTGATGAACCTCCAAAAGGGCAATGAACCGCTAAGCCAGCCATCGGATAGAAACAAAACCAACCAGAGAAATGAGGTGTATGATGGCTCAACCTGATGATCCGTCAAGGATGCAGTGAGCCATCACTCCTAATCGCCAGTCCAAAATAGTTTATGTTAAGTACACCTCGTGTGTGATGGAACACCATGACGAACCGCCAGAAGACTAATGAACTGTTAGTCCTCCCGTTAGAGCTAAACAAAATTGGGTCCAAGATTAAACCAGTTGATAGTTCATGTGGCGAACTATCATGTCCTTGGCGAGCCATCAGGTAAATCGTCAAAGTGGAGGTTAAAATTAGGAAAAAGACTCAACAGATTTCTAATGGTTGCAAATAGTAGAACATGTTGTAGGTTTAACTTGCTTGAAATAAGAGGTTAAAACCAGGAAAAGGATTCAACAACAAGGATTCAGAGTTTCTAATGAGTAATGCTCTAACGAGATTAATCAACTTGGAGCTAAAATTAAGGCTACAATTTCTATCACTTTAAGTTCAAAAGAATTAAAGGAATAATTACCTAATTAGGTTGAGAAACGTATAGGTAAACATATGAACTCAATTGCTTGGCATTTACTTGTGTTAAAGTGAATTCATTATCGACATTAGCCAGAAAGTAATAAAGAGTCGTGGTGAACATAATCCTTGTTCGTTTTCTCCATTGATTAATAGTTCATAAATTTAATATTGGTTACTTGAAGAAAGTTGGATAATTACTCAAAATCATTTACACAACCCCCAATTTCATAGAAATTATCGACTAATAGACACTTAAATCACATACGACTTAGTTATCACCATATTCCACGTGGGATTCGACCCCAACATTTATTGGGTTATATATTTGACAACGAACACTTACTCTTCTTAAAGGAGTTGTAATTTGGAAATATCAAATTTTGACATCGTTACCGAGGAACACGGTTGTCTATTAAATTATTGTGTTTATATGACTTTTAGTCCTATTTCCTAATTTTACTTTTGTTTGTTGTTTCTGTAATTTGCAAGGTACTAGTTATGAATGTCAAATACTCGACGTTCAGGTAAACCATTACTACCTTTTGAACCCGAGCTTACAAAAACTTTGAGAAGAAATATGAATGCACAATAGCAGGCAACAACAAGGCCTGCTGCACTTGCTGCTAATCAAGTGCATCAACAAAATATGAATGCACCCAGTATGTGCCAAATAATGATGATTTGGGTGACGATGATGATGCACTAGTTGATGACAATATTGTTCTAGCCAACCAGCATCAATAACAAAGAGGTTGAGATTGACAATAACCTGCAATACAATTTGATCTTAATGAGAAAGATGAGGCTGATTTAGATGGGGTTGGTGCAACTGGAGCTATTGTTCTACCACTGCTAGCTCCGAGAGCTAATTTTAATATCACTAGCACCATGATCCAATTGCTGAATCTCAAGGGTTAATTTGGAGGACGATCGGTGATGATCTGAATATGCACTTGATGAATTTCACAGGAATATACAAGTCCTTTGATTTTCCAGGAGTTAGTCAAAATGTCATTCAATTGAGGTCGTTTCCTTTGTCTCTGTCTGGGGAGGCAACATTGTGGTTGACTGAGCTGGCACTTGATTTCATAACAAATTGGAGGTAACTGAAAGGAGCTTTCCAAGAAAGGTTCTTTATGCCTTCCAGGGTGTTACAGTTGAGGGATGAAATCAGCAATTTTAGGCAACAACTGAATAATGCACTGCATGAGATGTGGTTGAGCTTCAAGAAGAAGTTGACCCAATGCCCCAATCATAAGTTGATTGATGAACATTTGATGGAGACTTTCTACAGGTCATTGAACTCAAATACGAAATTGACGGTTGATAATGCTGCAGGAGGAGCTTTTACGGCATTAACTTTTGGAGAGGCAATAGTGATTTTGGAGAGGCTGACTAAAACCAATAGAGCTTGGAATACCAGGGATTCTGAGGTATCAAGCAACACTTATGCTATGGGAATATCGATCGAACAATATTGAAGGGAAGAACAACATGACCAAGATATGGCTCATATAAAAACTTAGATGGATTTGCTAATAAAGCATTTGTTGGAAGGTGTTGTTGAAAAGGTAAATGCGGTTGGTTTGCAGGGCAAGGCAATTGATTCTGATTCTGAAGAAGAGACAAACTATCTAAATAACCAAATGGGGTGTTTGTGGGCCAATGGCTAAGAAAATTAAGGTTGAAACTATAGAGGGGCTATTATTATAATAAGGTAGGTTACAAGGATAAGGGAAAAGAGGCTGCAAAACCTCTAACTCAAATCCCTAGGCCTACCCCTCCATTCCCATACAAAGTGAAGAACAAGATGGAGAATGGTAAATTTCACAAGTTCCTATCTATGTTAAAGAAACTATCAGTGAACATCCTATTGGTAGAAGCTCTTGAATAAATATCGGGATATGCTAAGTTCATGATGGACTTATTTACTAAAAAAAGGATGGTGAGCTTTGAGTCGGAAGGCAATATTAATCATTGTAGTGCAATTGCTTCGTGATCGTTGGTTCAAAAAAAGGTAGAGCCAGGTGATTTTACTATTCCATGCACAATTGATGTAGTCACCTTTGCAAAGGCCTTATGTTATCTTGGTGCTAGCATCAATTTCACGCCTTGGACTATCTATAGATAGTTGGGCTTGGGAACCCCAAAACTGATGACTATACGGTTATTGATGGCTGATCGATCGGTCAAAAGGCCAGTGGGGATATTATATACCGTGTTGGTGAAAGTTGAGAACTTTATATTTCCAAAAAATTTGGTGATTCTTGATTGCGAGGTGTATTTCAAAGTACCCATAATCTTGGGTAGATGATTCTTAGCCACTGAAAGAGTGTTACTTGACATAGAGTATAATGAGTTAAAATTAAAGTTGAACAATGAATAGGTAAAGTTCAACATATGCCAGTCGATGAAGAAACCGAGAGACATGAGTGTTGTCTCGGTTATCGATTTTATCAATGAAGTGAATATTAAGGTTCCAATTAAAGAGAGATTTGTTGTGGAAAATTTAGTCGTTGTGATGATGAATTTCAATGGGGAAGACATTGAAGATTATGAGGAGATAATTAGTGCTTTGGCTGGAATGGGGTCGTACTTTTATGCCTCAAAGAAGTTTGACCTAGATCTCAAAAATAGGCCAACTCCTCTAGGAAAACTATCAATAGAAAAACCATCTGTGTTAGAGCTCAAGGAATTGCCTAGTCATCTTAGATACGTGTTTCTGGGTGAGAATAACACATTGTGTGTGATTATAGCTGCTGATTTGATAGAATGGCAAGTGGAAATGCTTGTCTCTATGTTGCGCAGGTACAAAGGGCAATTGGTTGGACAATTAAAGATATTATTAGAATTTCACTTGGCATATGTACACACAAGATTCAGCTAGAAGAAGAGTGTACACCTACTATTGAGCACCAGAGATGGCTTAACCCACCAATACAAGAGGTGGTGAAGAAAAAAATAATCAAATGGCTTGATACGGGTGTTGTGTACCCAATCTCATATAGTAAATGGGTAAGCCCAGTACAATGTGTTACAAAGAAGAGAGGTATGACAGTGGTAGTTAATAAGAAAAATGAGTCAATTCCACTAAAGCCAGTCACGGGTTGGCAAGTTTGCATGGATGATAGAAAGCTCAATTCGTGGACTCTAAGGGATCATTTCCCAATGCCCTTTATGGATCAAATGTTTGATAGATTGGTAAGGAGAGGTTGGTATTGCTTCTTGGATGGTTATTTGGGTTACAATCAAATCTCCATTGCACCCGAAGATCAGGAGAAATTTATTTTTACATGCCTTTATGGGACCTTCGCTTTCAAGTGTATGTTATTCGGGTTATGTAATGCTCCTGTAACTTTCCAAAGATGTATGATGTCATTTTTTTCTGATATAGTGGAAGACACTTTGGAGGTGTTTATGGATGACTTCTCTATGGTAGGTGACGCTTTCGAAGATTGCTTGGCAAATCTCAGCAATGCCTTGCAAAAATGTGAAGAGTTCAACCTTGTGCTCAATTGGGAGAAGTGTCACTTTATGGTAAAGGAAGGCTTTATGTTGGGGCACAAGATTTCAGTAAAAGGAATTGAAGTAGATCAAGCCAAATTAGAAGTGATTGAAAAACTACCTCCACTAAAATCGGTGAAGGGAGTTAGGAGTTTCCTAGGCCATGCAGGTTTTCTCTGGAGGTTCATCAAGGACTTCTTCAACATTGCTAATCCATTGTGCAAATTGTTGGAGAAGGAAGCAAAGTTTGTTTTTTATGGTGAATATTTAAAGGCATTTGAATGCCTTAAAGAAAGGTTGGTGGTTGCCCCTATTGTTGTAGCTCTGGATTAGTCTCAACCATTTAAAGTGATATGTGATGAGAGTGGAGTTTCCTTTGGAGCTGTTCTTGGATAGAAATGAAAGAAACTTTTTCAACCTATTTATTATTCTATCAAGGAATTAAATGGGGTGCAAAAGAATAACACAGTTACGAACAGGAATTACTTGCAGTCATCTATGCCTTTGAGAAGTTTCGGGCATATTTACTTGGCACTAGAGTTGTTGTACACACTGATCACACAGCATTGAGGCATCTCATGGCAAACAAAAATGTCAAACCTCAGTTAATTAGATGGGTATTGTTGTTGCAAGGGTTTGATTTTGAAGTTAAAGACTGAAAGGGGTGTGAGAATCAGGTAGCAGATAATCTGTCTATATTGGAGAATCAAGGAAAGGCCAAAGATGAGTTGGATATTGATGATTCATTTTTGGATGAGCAGGCACTAGTTGAGTCTCTTGATCTTATACTCTGGTACGCTAATTTTGCTAACTATTTGGTCAATGACATGATATCAGAAGATTTGAATTTCCATCAAAGAAAGAAATTTCTTCATGATATGAGCAATTACTTCTTGGATGAGCCTTATCTGTTTCGACAATGGGCTGACAATATTATCATAAGATGTGTACCAGAGGTGGAAATACTAAGTATTCTACATGTGTGTCACTTATCCCCAGTGGGGGGACATCATGTGGGTGATCGTATGGCAAGAAATATACTACAATGTAGGTATTATTGACCCACTATCTACAAGGATGCCCAATACTTTGCCATGGCATGTGATAAGTGCCAACGACAGGGTTTGATTTCACAAAATCAGGAAATGACTATGTCCAAATTGCTGGAAGTAGAGTTATTTGATCTGTGGGGCGTCGATTTTATGGGCTCATTTGTCAGCTCTTATAGTCACAAGTACATCTTTGTGGTAGAAGATTATGTATCCAAATGGGTAGAAGTTGTGGCCTTAGCAGACAATGAAGGTAAAAGTGGGTGACGTTCTTGAAAAAGAACAATTTCTCTCAGTTTGGTACTCCTCACATGATCATAAGTGATGGGTGATCCCATTTTTGTAACAACGTGTTTCATGCAGCTCTAGACAAGTACAGAGTGAAATGGCACAAGGTGGCTACTCCCTATCACCCACAAACCAGTGGGCAAGTGGAGATGTCAAATCTAGAAATTAAGATGATATTGGCAAAATCTATAAATGTTAACCATAACGATTGGTCTTGGAAACTTAATGATGCACATTAGGCTTATCGCACTACTTTCAAAATGCCGATAGGTATGTCTCCTTACCAACTCATTTTTGATAAAGCTTGTCATTTGTTGGTAGATCTTGAGCACAAGGCTTTGTGGGATCTTAAAAAGCTAAACTTGAGTTGGAGTGAGGCTGCTGATTTGAGGTTGGACCAACTGAATTAGATGGACAAATTTTGACTTCGAGCTTATGAGTGGGCTACCCTCTATAAGGAGAAAATAAAATTATACCATAATAGGAGGATTCAAAAGAGAGAGTTCAAGGTGGGTGACTTATAGCTATTGTTCAACTCGAGGTTCAAATTGTTTCTGGGCAAACTGAAATTGAAATGGTCCGGACCATTCAAAGTTATTCAAGTCTTTCTAACCAAAATAGTGGAGTTGGAAAACAAAGATGGGAAGTTATTCAAAGTGAATGGTCTATGGGTCAAACAATATGTTGGGGTACCGAAAGAGGTAAAGGTGTTATCACTGGTGTATCTTAATGAAGTCTAAGTAATTAAGATACCCGGATTGTGTCGCAGTATTAAATCAGGCGCTAATGGGAGGCAACCCATATTTTGTTGTTGTAAAATGACTTTTAAAGTAGTTTTTGTTTCTTAAATATGGTTAATATGTGTGTGAAGTGTGTAGGTAAAGAAAGTACAAGTGAATACGAGAAGAAATACATTTTGTTTTAGAGTGACGAAAATACTAGAGATCTGACAACCCATCAATTCAAATTGTCAAGAAAAGTAGGGAAAGGACATAGACTAGTTAAGGGCTGACAGCTCATGTAAAGAACCATCACCACTCTAATGAGCCTTCACCCTAAACCGTCACAAGAAGTTAAGAAAGATGTCAATCTGGTTAAGCCTGATGGTTCCCGTGGTGACCCATCATACCTCTAACGAACCAGTAAGCCTCTCGTCAGACACGCTATACCAGGTATATATTTTGCTTAGGTGTGATGGACCAATTGATGAATCGTCACACACGGGGCAAATCATCACAACTGGCATTGCAGGTAAGTACATTTTTTATTTGGTTTTTGTTTGACCCGATCCAACCCATCATTGTCCAAACTTTAAACCAAGCTGACCCAACTCCTAAACCTATTACCCGGCCCAAATCCAACCCCTATTAAAATAAACCCGAGACATTTAAGAGAACCAATTCAAATTTCATCAATTTCTCTTCTGCATTTCATTCTCTTCACTATCGGTTACAACTTCTCAAAGATGATACAAATCACCCAAGTTCTCAGCCTATTAACTCCATCATCCTCCTTTCATTACTACTTAAACCATTTTGTTCAACAATTTAAACTTCACCAATACTAAACTTTCCGCACTTTCACCCTACCTTACATGCCTATGATTATTACGCAAGTTTCTAAAGTTTTTCTTTCTCTTCATCATCTGAATTCAAGGTATGGTCATGTGAAATTCACCTTTCTTTTATGTTTAATTTTTGGTGAATTGAAGACAAAACAAACCCTTGATTTTTGATGGTTAAATTCAAAATAGGTGTGTTGTTCTTAAATTTGACTTATGGGGCAACACAATGGGTAAATATTGAGTAACCTAGATGCACCAAAATGATCATGTGTAATTGGCTATGTCAAGTGAAATCAAACTCAAAAGCACAATCAAGGAATAAAGGCTGCAAGTCAAGTGTTTGAAAAAATGCCTCAATGAGGAAAATATTGATTGGATAGCCCTAACGACTCAGTGACGAATCGTCACATGTGTGACGAACCGCCAAGTTGAATTATCACAACAAAAAAATAACCTGTGTTTTATTCCTCAGCCTGACAGTTTATATGATGATCCGTCAGGCTTTTGACAAATTGTCAGGGTAAATCATCACCTGTGACTGTTAAATTGGAAGCTACTGATGGTTGGGGTTGATGAGCCATCACATCTGTGACGAACCGTCACCTCAATCCATCGACTACAAATAGTTTTTAAATTCAAGTATTTTTCTTAAAGTTTTGATTTGTACAATGACTAATTTATTCCATCCACAGGGACCATGTCTCAAAAACTTCCCATATTATATGGTGGAACACGAAAGAGGAAAGACACGTCTTTCTCGATCTTAAGATTGAGATGAACTGGAGAATGTGGTTGAGTTGACTGAAGCACTAGGAAAACTTCAAGGCAACGAGCTTATGCATCCTAGTCTGATGAAGAGGATGAGTCATCAAGTGGAAACTCCAGTAGTGATAGGGAAGGCAGTGACATCTGAAGCTCGAATCCAAATGAAGAACGTGGTACTGAGGCCACCAATATTCCAGAAAAAGAACCCAAACTAAAGAGGTGTGAGGTCATCAGAAGTAAAGCCCCAGGAGTTAGAGAGTCTATTTGATGAAAAGTCGAGGGAGCAAAAAAACATTACCAAGATAGACTCCTTCCAACCTAAATAAGAAGTCTAAATAGACCCTTTGCAGAAGAGTGTTAAATTATAACAACAGAGCTACCAGAGTACCCAGATAACGAGCAATGATTCAATGAGTATGGTTTATTTTGGATGAGTACACCACCGGGGAGCTATTACCCTGCCATGGTTTGTCAATTCTTTGCAAACTATTTAGCCATCCTTGAGAAAGAATGCAAGAAGGGGCAGAAAGCATCTCACAAACCCTTGTTGGTCAGGCTCCCAGTTTGAGGGGTTTCTATGGATATTTCTGAGCATACAATCAATTGGATTCTTTTTGGCCAACTCTATGAACCTCTGACTATTACCCTAGAGTTCGAATACCAGATTATCTCAGCATCTAGGTAGCAACCCTAACTAGCACAAATATTGGCTGAGAATGGTAAACCTTTGTGGTTATAGAACATAAAGGAATGGATAGCTAAGTCATCAATGAGCTTCGTGGCAAAATTTTGGTTAGTTTGTGGTATGGTTATGATTGTTGCCTATAGATAGTAATGATAACTTAGATGAGACACGGGTTGTGTTGACTACTAGTTTAATGGAGGGGTTCAAGGTAAATTTTGGGCAAGTAATTATGGATAAAATACACGCAAGGGATACAAAGAATGCTACATCTTTTCCATTCCCTTGTCAGGTAATCTAATTATGTAGACTTATAAAGGTGTCTATTTAGAGTGGGGTCGATGATGAGGTGATGGCCACCAAGACTTAGGACCTTAATAAGACACATGATGATGTGAAGTTTGAGTTGAGGGTCCACAAACCTCAATAATTTAGACCTCAATCGAAAACTACTCCAAAGGTATCCGACACTCCTTTAGTTACACCTTTAGCCATTATTGTTATTGATCTACAGGGTGCATCTGTTGCATCTGGGGAGGAGGTTGCTTCCCCAACTACTGACACAACATCTATGCCACCTGTGTATTCAAAGTTTTGGTTCACTCTACACAATTTTATCAAAGTGGTAAAAAAGTAAAAAAAAAGTTTAAGAAGCAATTACAGGAATTGGCTAAGTAATTCAAGCCATTCATGGATCAAACAATCAAGGAAGCATTGAGGCCATATGAAAATTTATATATCCGTTTGGATGATATAGAGTTGTGGGTCAATAATAGGTTGAGAAAACTGTTGATCCCAGATTTGGTTAAGTTCACGGCCAAACTGAAAAAGGCCCAAGATGATATCGACGCACTACAAAAGGCTCCTACTTTTGGGTTCCACGTACCAGCAATGGTGGAATCAAAGGAGGATAACCCCATAGTGGATTTGATGGGTCAACCTCTCAAAGCTAGCAACATGAGGCCAATTGAGGGAGGTGAGGAGAAGAAGTTAAAGAAAAGAAAGCACCATCGGACCTAAAAAGAGAGAGATTTAAGGAAGGCCACAAAAGTATCTAAAAAAGATAAAGAATTAAGGGGAAAGGTGAAAGATATCGGCTAGTGAGAGTATCTTCAAGCTCAAAACCTGGAGTTGGGCCCGCACTACAGGTGTTGCCTACTCCCTCTTTAGAGACTGAGGCATTGTTGATTGTGTAAGTACTCCGGTCTATACCGGTGTCACTATTCCAAACTCTGAAGCCACAAAGGCCTCCAAAGATTTGCCAGACTCTGAGGCCTAAGGGCTTCATAGGTATTCCTTCCTTTGAACCTATACTTATTGTATTTATGAATTGGGGATAATGTATACTTCTTTTTATGAGGGTAGGGGTACATTTGAGACTGTCACCACCCGAGGGTTTTTTTGGTCTTGTTTTTTTCCCTCGGATATGCTACCTAGTAGAACTAGCATGTTTAGGTTTATTACTTTTGTGTGTTGTTAGGTTAAAATGTTAGCAATCAATGGCTCAATTATGGATTTTGTGATTTTTGAAAAATAGAGACCCCTCCAAATTAACTTGTTTTTAGTACTGATGGTATGATCTCATATTGTTGACTTTTTTAATCTCTGTATGTCATTAGATCTCTGTATGTCATTAGTGTATATGAATGGAATAATATTGCTAAAAGTGAATTGCCATTGTGATAGTGGGTATTGATATGTGTCCTTTTGTGCCAAGTGTGTCTGAGCTTATTTTGCTTTTTTCTAACTTTATGCGTGCATCTAGAACTTGCCTAGTCTATTTTGTTTAAGTTGTAAGTCGTTGATTAGGAAAGGATCACAGGACCTGTTTGAATCTAGTCCACTTAGCCTAAAGAGATTGTCCAAATGATGTTAATAACTCCTTTGATCAGCATGTTGATTTGTCCAGACTTCTTTATTCAATAACTGTTCACCTTCCCTCTTTTATCTTTGAACCTCTATTTTGGCCCTGGTACCTCCTTAGACGTCATGTACCTAAACTCAGGTAAATTGTCTAAGTTGAGGGTGGCTACTGTATAAGTATATGATAAGTGCAATGAGGTGTGAAAAGAGAGGGTGTGGATAAAGAAGATCCTATGAGTGTGAGCAAAAGAAAAAGAAAGAAAAAAAGAGAAAAACAAAAAGAAAGGAAAAGAAAGAAAAAGAAAAGATGATCCAAAAGAATTGCTACACTCGGGAATGGCAATAATTGATAGAAAAAGGTGAATAAGGGTGGAATCTTAAGTTAAGTGGAAATAGAGCTCGTTTATGTCAAGGAGGGATGAGTCACTCATCCTAAAATGTATCCTACCAGCACCCAAGCCTTCATTGCAAGCCTAGAAAAGCCCTATAGTGATCCTGGTCAACGTTCTGAAAAATTGAATTAGGATAGTAAGGGCAAGCCAATGGGTTCGTATGTGCATAGTTGAAAATTTTTATGAGTGTGAGTGTAATTTCTCCCAGTCCCTGGTTAAATTTGTTATATGTGTGGGACTTATTTGTAGCAAGGACACCATAAATGCACTGTTGATTACTGACTGTTAGGATAGCAGTTATTGTGTATGCAAATTGTTCATTGATATCATAATGACATGTTTAGATCCGTAATTGTTGACATATTGGATGACTACTATGTGCTTGATTGAAAAAGGATGAAAATGGGGTGTTGGGAAAGAACTGGAAATTGTAAAGTGATTGCTATAGTTTGCCTTAGTCGTCTTGTGTTTAAAGAATTTGTCTAGTATAATTTTGTTTGGTTGCTTGAGGACAAAAAAACATTCTAAGTTGAGGGTGTTGATGTGTCGGCTATTGACGGCAGATTTTACGCTTTTAACCAATTATAATTGTGAGTTTTTAAGCAACCGTTGTTAGTTTTGATGTCTTTTTGTGCCCAATTACAAGGAATCGAACCAAGGAAAAAATGGAGTAAATATAGGCTTAAAATACTAAGTGACGGTTTATTTGAAAAATCGTTAGAAAGGCGATCAACCGCCAAGCCAGACGTTGGATAGAAACAAAGCCAATCGGAGAAGTAAGTTGTGTGACGGCTTAACGTGACGATCCATCAAGGATCCTCCGGTCCAAAAGAGTTTATAATAAGTACACCTCGCATGTGACGGAATAATGTGATGAACCGCCAGAAGATTGATGAACTGTCAGTCCTCCCGTCAGAGCTAAACAGAATTGGGTCCAAGATGAAGTCAGTTGACTGTTCATATGGCAAACTGTCATGTCCCAAGTGATTTGTCAAGCAAGCCGTCGAAGTTGAGGCGGCAATCCGATTTCAAATGTAATGTCACGCCCCAAGTTCCAACGAGGCGAACTGGCACCCGAAGCCGATAAGGCCCGAGTGAACTAATCTTTGCTCATGTCTATTCATATGCATGTCACCCAAAAAGCAGCACCATCACATAGAGATATAAGATGTCAATAGCAAAAGTTATGGAAACATGTGATATATACATATCAGAAACTTGGCCGTTAAGGCCATCAAGTCAAAGTGATCAGACATTCTTTCGTTCATCTCACCACGTCCGTCTACAAAGCCTCTAACAGATGCATATGCATAACCATCCTAAATTCGGGACAATTCCCCGCTTTATACAATATTACAGTACCAAAAAAATGTACATATGAGACCCGAAAATCCCCAAACCAACTGGAGCTCACCAAAGATTGGCAAAAGATCCTCAACCTACTGTGGAGGTCTACTAGCACCTGTGCCTGCAGCAAGTAAGGTAAGTCCGACAAGGTATATCAGTACGAAGAATGTACTGAGTATGTAAGGTTCGTATGAAACTGTATGACACATAACTACTTCAATGAACTGAAATACAAATGAATAACCAATATGGATAAGTCACCATTCTGTACATTGGGAACCATGTGTATTGCTTTCATTATTTTCTTGGCTTCTTTGCTTCTATGTTTGGTCATCATCACTTGTGTCACTATGTACCCGATCCCCAACTGATCAGTGGGTCTTAACATAACATAACGTTATGTTGGGATCGACTCAAGCTAGGCTTATGCCTCTAGAGCTACCACTCATAAATCAACACATTGGGTTCGGCTCGAGCTAGGTTATTACCTCTAGAGCTGCCACCCATAAACTAATATATCAGGTTTGGCTCGTGATAGGTCATTACCTCTAGAGCTACCTCCTATTAGGTTTGGTCCAAGCTAGGCGTATGCCTCTAGGACTACCCTCTGATCCAATAATCTCGGGATCGGCTTGAGCTAAGCTTTTGCCCCCAAAGCTACCACCCATACTCCATCATTAACCATATATACATTACTTCATTCTTTACTTTTGAGATTGATACATGATATTCATAACATTATTTGAAGCTTTGGATCAATAATCAATGAGTGAGAGACATGTAAATAAACATTATTGGAACTTTGGAACATTAGTCAGTGAATATGAGACATGTGAATCAATATTGATCAATGAGTAGGAAACATGTGATAATAACAATTGGTAACCGGATATAGGGTACCTTAGAACATTTCGGAATGAACTAGCACAACATCAATGTGAATACTATGAGCTGCAGAAGGATACGGAAAGAGTAACCTTACATACCTTATCTTCCCAATATGAATATACAATCCTAAATGTGCATACAATAGTCCAGCTCCTTCCTTACGTTTCACTCTATAACACAAGTACACAACGGAGTTTACATTAACCACCAACTACCTTACAAATGCATATAACGATAATGAGTTACATGATTGCCTTAACATGACATTTACCCCTTGACAATACCATTTATGAAACTATCATACCAACAATACCACAATATTCCATACATTGACCAATACATCATAAACAAATAGCATGTCACACCAAGTTCATACTTTACACTTCTCCATTACCACAACATCAATATTACTCCATCAAGTCACCTCAATACACTTCATAACAACATATCGGCCAAAATCCCATAATTTACACATGTACTAGGCCCAATATCAAATGTTTCATCAATGACACTACAAAATACATACTTATGGCTCTCGACACCTAAGTAAACATTGTTCAACGTTGTCAAGAAGGGTCGGAAATGTATGGGGTGTTACATTCTTCCCCCCTTAGGAACATTCGTCCTCGAATGTTAACAACTTCTTTTCAATTACAACAAATGAATGTCTATTATTAGCATATATACACATACACTTAATGCCCATAGATACTTACTTGTTATTACTCCACTTGTACACTCTGAACTTCTTCTTCCATTTGAAATAAATGGGGGTACTTGGATTTCATCATTTCTTCAGCTTCCCTTGTGATCTCCTCTACTTGTTGATTTCTCCAAAGGACTTTTACGGACGCTACATCTTTATTTCTCAACCTCTTCACTTGTCTATCCAGAATAGCAATAGGTATATCTTCATAAGTGAGATCCTCCATAACTTGCACATCTTCACTTGGAGTAAAATGAGATGGATCTCCTATATACTTTTGAAGCATCGAAACATGAAACACTGGATGGACTGAGGAGATTTCTTGGGGTAGTGCCAACTCATACGCAACTTTCCCAAATCTTCTAATAATTTCATATGGGCCTATATAACGTGAACTCAATTTTCCTTTCTTTTTGAATCGCATTACCCCTTTCATTGGTGACACCTTTAAAAATACCTAATCACCTATAGCGAATTCAAGCCCTCTTCTTCTAATATCAGCATAGGACGTGTCGACTTTGGGCCGTTTGTAGCCATTGTTGAATCACTTTAACTTTCTCCATAGCCTGATGAACAAGATCTGGCCCAAGTAAAGCAGGTTCACCCGCTTCAAACCATCTAATCGGTGATCTATATTTTCTCCCGTACAAAGCTTCATAAGGTGACATTTTAATACTTGAATGATAGCTATTGTTGTAAGAAAATTCAATAAGAGGCAAATGGTCATCCCAACTGCCTAGAAAATCTAACGTGAATGCTCGTAGCATATCTTCAAGTGTTTGGATAGTACGTTCTGCTTGTCCATCAGTCTGAGGATGGAAAGTCGTACTCAGATTCACCTGTGTACCCAAACTCTGCTGAAAAGATCTCCAAAAATGCGCAGTAAATTGAGCTCCCTTGTCTGATACAATGGAGATCGAAATCCCATGTAACCGCACTATTTCTTTAACATACAATCTTGCATATTCCTCATCTGTATAGGTGGTCTTGACTAGTAGGAAATACGCTGATTTGGTAAGCCTGTCAACTATAACCCATATAGAATCAAATTTCCACAGTGTACGAGGCAAACCTGGGATGAATCCATATTAATCATATCCTATTTCCAGACTGGAAGACTGATACATTGTATGTAACCTCCTGGTTTCTGATGCTCGACCTTTATTTGTTGATAATTTGGGCACTGAGCGACAAATTCTGCAATGTTCTTCTTCATATTTCCCCACCAATACACTTTCTTTAAATCATGGTACATTTTAGTAGCACCCGGGTGAATAGAATAGCGCGAATGATGTGCCTTGATCATAATTCGTCCCCTCAGCTCATCTACATCCGGTACACATAATCTTCCTTGGCATTGAAGTACCCCTTCTTGTGTAAGATCGAATGCCTTTATCAAATTCTGTTGTACATTCTCTTTTAGTTGTAATAACATAGGATCTGCAAACTGCTTCTCTTTCACTTCAGCTATTAAGGAGGATTCTGCTGCATTTTGTACAATAACCCCCTCATCTGGAGATTCAAGAAGGCGAACTCCCAAGCTGGCTAGTTGATGTAGATCTTTGATGATCTCTTGCTTTTCTGTCAATTGGCCACTAGTTCCTCCTATTGCCTTGCGGCTCAATGCATCAGCTACCATATTTGCTTTTCCTGGATGATATAGAATATCAATATCATAGTCTTTTAAGAGCTCTAACCACCTTCCTTGCCTCAAATTGAGTTCCTTCTGCTTAAAGATATATTGCAAACTCTTGTGATCAGTATAGATATCAACATGAACTCCATACAAATAATGACGTCATATCTTTAAAGCAAAAACCACCGCTGCTAACTCAGGATCATGTGTGGGATAGTTTCTCTCGTTTGGTCTCAATCGTCGTGAAGCATATGCTATGACATTACCGTGCTGCATCAATACACACCCTAGGCCAACTCCGGATGCATCACAATATACTGCATATCCCTTTGTGCCTTCCGGAAGTACTAATACGGGTGTGGAAGTCAATTTATCTTTCAGCTCTTGGAAACTTTTCTCACATGCCTCATTCCATTAAAATTTGACCACCTTGTGTGTAAGCTTTGTTAAAGGTACAGCAATGGAAGAAAACCCTTCAACAAACCTTCGGTAATAACTTACCAACCCAAGGAAGCTACGAATTTTTGTAGGCGTCGTAGGCCTCGGCCAATTTTTCACCGCTTCAATCTTTTGCGCATCAACCTGGATTCCTTCATCAGACACAATGTGACCCAAGAATGCTATGGATTTCAACCAAAATTAACACTTAGAGAATTTTGCATACAGCTTACGCTCTCAAAGAATTTGTAACACCTGTCGTAAGTGATTAGCATGATCCTCTTGTGATCTCGAATAAACCAGGATGTCATCTATAAATACCGTCACGAACACGTCTAGAAATGGCTTAAACACTCTATTCATCAAATCCATGAACACAGCTGGTACATTTGTTAGTCCAAATGACATAACTAAAAATTCATAATGGCCATACAATGTTCGAAAAGCTGTCTTAGGTACATCTGTTTCTCTAACTATGACTTGATGGTAGCCCGACCTCAAGTCAATCTTTGAAAAACACTTGGTGCCCTGTAACTGATCAAACAAATCATCAATTCGAGGGAGGGGATATTTGTTCTTGATCGTTACCTTATTCAATTGCTGATAGTCGATGCACATTCTCAATGTGCCATCTTTCTTCCGTACAAATAATACCGGTGCACCCTACGGAGACATACTAGGCCTAATGAAGCCCTTGTCCAGCAAATCTTTCAATTGCTCCTTTAATTCACGCAATTCTGCTGGAGCCATTCTATCTGAAGGAATAGAGATAGGCTAAGTGTCTGGAATCACATCAATGCCAAACTCTATTTCCCGTTCTGGGGGTAAGCCTGGAAGATCCTCTGGAAATACACCAAGAAATTCATTGACCACTGGAACCGACTACGGAGTTAGTGGTTCCATATCATTATCTTTCACTCGTACTAAGTGACATATGTACCCCTTGGCAATAATTTTCCTTGCTTTCAAATAGGAAATAAATTTGCCACTCGATGCCCCCACATTACCCTTCCACTCAAGAATATTCTTTTGCGGAAAATGAATGTCACTCCCCGAATTCCAACGAAGCTTGATTGGCACCCGAAGCTGATAAGGCCCGAGAGAATCAATCTTTGCTCATGTCTGTTCATCTGCATGTCTCTTTACGAATAGAATATTATCTCATGTAACTACTAACATATAAAATGCCAATGGCGGAAATCAGGGGAAAAAATGTACAATATATGAAACTTGGCCGTTAGGGCCATCAAGTCGAAGTGAACATTCATCCCTTTCATTCATATACCCACATATGTCTACAAAAGCCTCTAACAGAAGTACATACATGACCAACCTAAATTCGGGACAAATCCCCGCTTTACATAACATCTATAACATCAAAACAAATGTACAACTGTGACTCGAAAAGCCCCGAACCAACTGGAGCTTACCCAAAGATCTGCAAATACCCGGTAATCTACTGCGGAGGTCTACTAGCACCTGTACCTATAGCAAGTAAAGTAAATTCCCCAAGAGGGGTCAGTACGAATAATGTACTGAGTATGTAAGGCCATAAGAATTACATCATACATAATAACAACAACAATGGAGTCAATATAAGAGAAATAGTGAATGTGAATAAACTATCTTCTATATGTGGGAACCCATGTACATTACGTTCTTTACTTCTCTTGTCTTTATACTTATTCGTCTTTATTGTTCTACCCATGCTAGGCTCTTCTGTCGCCCCTGGGATGAGATTAACCCATGCTAGGTACTTTGACCCCTGGGATGTCATATTAACCCATGCTAGGCTTTCGTGGAGCCCCTGGGATGTTATTAACCCATGCTAGGTGTTGTGACCCCTGGGATGTACTGTGATAACCCATGTTAGGCTTTTCTGTATCCCCTGGGATGTACTTATGATAACCCATGCTAGGCTTTTATATCGCCCCTGGGATGTATCGGGATCGACCCATGCTAGGCTTTTCTGTCGCCCCTGGGATACCACCCGTGTTATTGGGATCGACCCATGCTAGGTATTTTAACCCCTGGGATACCACCCATGAATACTCATTAATTATACATTACTTCTTTCTCTTATTACCCTTTCTTTCATTGCTTAGCGATACCTTGCGACTTGGAACACAGATATCCATTACTTCACGTCTTTACTTTTGTACGATTGATACTTTACTCGTGAGGGATAGATACATTAGCTTGCACATTACTTTCCTTATTACTTTTATGAGATTGGTACTTTTAATTGTGGGAGATTGGTACAAAGATAATCATAATGTTATTAGACTTTTGGAACATGACATGCTGGAACAATGCTATTCAAACCAAACAAGCTCTCTTAGAATTTACAACATCATGATAGCTTAGGAACTTCAGTCAATAAATAAGAGATAAGTGAATCATCATTCATCTAAGAGTAGGACACATGTGAATAGCAAGATATGTCAATCGTAGTTGGAATTCTATAGAACCCTCATGGAATGTAACACTTTTGGAACCTTAGGATAATGATCCATATTAGCTAATGAACATGAGTCAACCAATGGACATGAGTCATATGATTCACCATTAACCAATGAGTAAGGAACATATGAGTAACACTAGTCAACTATCGGATACGGAATACCTTAGAGCATTTCGAAATCGAATGAGTACTTATGACAATGTGAACAGCATATGCTGCAGGAGGATATAGAAGAGAAGCCTTACATACCTTCACTTCCAAGTATGAGTACACGAGTTTATATATGAACATAACAGTCCAGCTTCTTCCTTACGTCTTACTCTACAATACAAGTACATATCGGAGCTTACATTAGCAACTAGTTACTATACAGGCGTACAAGACGACAATGAACTATATGACTTCCATATAATTCCATGTCACCCCTTACAATATAATCCAATGCATTTTCATATCAACAACACCGTAACATTACACACATTTACCAAGAGGTCATACATCAATAGCATTTCACACCACACTTACCCTTTACGCTTTTCTCTTTATCATTCTGTCACAATTACTCCTTCATAACAATATATGAACAACCATTCATACTTAACATAGTCCAACATGCTTCTATACGACCCTTTAAAGTCATTAAAATGGCCTCAAAAGTTGCAAATTATATCCATAAAGGGTATAGGGGCCTTCGGGGGTCAAAGGGGGACAAAAACATGCAAAACGGGGTTCTGGAAGGGACCTGCGAAGCCATCTGCGCCCGAAAGTGGATGACCTGCGGCCACAGATGGCCCTTGGCAGTGTCCAGGGGCCTCTGCGGCGCAGGTACCTCACCTGCGAGGGCGGATGCCCATTTTCGGCCAAATTGGTCTCTTTTAGGTCTTTTTATGCAATGAATGGTCCATGATCATAACTAAACTTCTTTTAACATATTTTTGATCATTTTATATGCCAACAAGCAGCCATGGTCTCACAACACACATAAACTTTACTTTCTTTTCAATCCGTCACCAAATCCATAACCAAATTTACAACAACAATTCCAAATACTATACACAAGGATAAAACAAGCCAAGACTATAATCGCATATCACATGTCAATATTGAATCCATCAAGTTAATTTTCTTCAATATCACAAGTCCATGTTCAAGTTTACAAGACAAAACCATCCTCCGATTTAGCAAACACAAATTGTTTTACACATAGTGGAATTCTCACACTTCACCAACATAACCAACATGATATAATCCATCTTCCATGCATAAAATATATTAAACCATGATAATAAACACTTACCAAGCCTTGTGTAAAAATGATCTTATCCACAAAGATGAGTGCTTAGGGTTTGTGTGATAATGGAAATGTTGTAGAGAATTCTAGAAAAGGCATGGGTGTCCAAATGAATTAAAATCTGATTTGGTGCCCCTTTTATAGTCCCTTGGAGTCTCTCTTATCCAATTCTTAGCATTAAATGCATTGGTTGATTAGTCAATGGAAGATTGGATCATTTTGCCCCATTGGGCCTAGTCTTTTGTTCTTATTTTGGGCCTCATTTGGCCCAATGGCTCATGACTCATTCATACCCAACAAATTAATGTCTAATTCATCAAATCTTTCATGTTTAAGTAATTCCATAAGTGTACACGTAGTCGTATAGGTTCGACAACATACGGGTGTTTCACCTCCTACAAAGGTCTAATCCCATGTACTAGGCCCAATATCATTTATTTCATCAATAACATTACAAAATACAAACTTTTGACTCCCGACACTTGAGTAACCATTGTTCAACGTCACCAAGTAGGGTTTGGTAGATACGGGGCATTATAATGAAAATGTACTTTCGCTCGGCAATCCACTGTGGCATAACAAGAAGGCAACCAATCCATCCCCATTATCACATCAAAATCCACCATATCTAGTTCAATAAGATCGGCCAGTGTATCATGACCACACACAGTTACCACACAATTACGATATATTCTTTTTACAATAATATATTCACCAACTTGTGTAGATACTTCAATTGACTTAGTTTGCAGTTTTGGTGTTCTTTCAAATTTAGTAGCAATCAATGGAGTAACATATGATAATGTAGAACCTGGATCAATCAATGCATATACATGATACGAAAATATGGTTAATGTACCTGTGACGACATCAGGAGATGCCTCCGAATTCTGCCGGTCCACTAGAGCATAAGTACGATTCTGGACTCCACTAGTACTGGCTGCTCCTCTAGCACCTCTACCACGACCAACAAACTGCACACCTCGACCTAAAGAAGGAATCGATGATGATGATGCAATGGCAGATCTCGCAGGTTGCTATACCACCCATGCTCCTCTGGGGACACTCTTTTATCATGTGCCTCGTCATACTGCACCAAAAGCACGAATTCGTCCCTAACCGGCATGTACCTGAATGAGTACGCCCGCAGCGCTAACACTGTTGATGAGGAAATCCTGCTGCCTGTGATCCGTGAACTCCACTACTCTGCCCAGATCGACCACCTCTAAACCCTCGGAATTGAGAGTGAACACCTACTGTAGAATAAGAGAATGATGGTCTAGGTGGTCTAGGAAACATCCGGGACCTAGATTCTCCTTGGGATATCATAGACTGTCCCATCATAGACTGTCCCTTTTGGACTTTCCTCTATCAGATTCATGTACCCTTCTTCTCTGCCTTTGGTCCTTCATTTTCTGTGCGAAAGCCTGAATTCTCGCTATATCCATATCTTTGTTCAAGGCAGCAATGGTGCAGTCCCTTACCAAGTATGGATCTAATTTGTCCACATATCGATAGACTCTATCTGTCATTGTAGCCACTACATTCGCAGCATATCGAGCCAAGAAATTAAATTGAAGACTATATTCTCTAACACTCATGTTTCCTTGACGTAGATTTAGAAACTGATCTGCACGTGCCTCCCGAATCTCATATGGGAGGTAATGAACAAGGAATGCCATTTTAAATTCTTCCCAACCAGATGAAAGTGCATCAACACTCTTCGATCTTTTCCAATCTTCATACCACAATATAGCCTCACCTTTTAATCTATAAGTCGCAAGTTACACTATTTCAACACCAGTCACGTGCATAACTTCTAGAGCCCTCTGGATTTGATCCACGAAGTCCTGTGGATCTTCTTTTGGATCTGACCCCGTGAATATAGGAGGGTCTAATTTCAAAAAGTCCTGTGTCCTGTTACTCGCTACTCTAGCCGCATCATCCTCATTTGTCATTGGACCAGCTCGTCCCTGAGTCTGTGCAGCAACTATCTGAGTCAACATATGTACTGTATTTCGTAAATCCTGATCTGTGGCATTCATTGGTGGCTCAGTGGGTACTTCTCTACCTATTGGTTCTTCCGAAGCTGGAAAAGTAGAAGAAGACCGCGATGCAATTTCAGTGTCAGCTCCACCTTGACTAGCTTGGTCAGGTGGTGATTTACTCGTGCCTTCACCGGCAAGCCTAGCTATATGATTACCTTTGCCTTTACCCCGTCTTGTCATTGGCATTTTACTATAACAAAGAAAATCAATGACACGGGTCAGTTATAATTTAACCTACAACATTGGCTCTATTGCACGATCTAGAAGTCAAGAAAAGAAACAACTCCTAAAGGTCCCATAGCCTCCTACTTATAAATGTGGTGCACAACACATCCATAAGCAAGACTCTACTCAGACATGGCTTTGTAGACACCCCTAGGACAACCTACTCTGATACCACTTTTATCACGCCCCGAGTTCCAACGAGGCGGACTGGCATCCGAAGCCGAAAAGGCCCGAGAGAACCAATCTTTGCTCATGTCTATTCATATGCATGTCACCCAATAAGCAGCACCATCACATAGAGATATAAGATGTTAATAGTGGAAGTTATGGAAACATGTGATATATACATATAAGAAACTTGGCCGTTAGGGCCATCAAGTCAAAGTGATCATACATTCTTTCGTTCATCTCACCACGTCCATCTACAAAGCCTCTAACAGATGCATATACATAACCATCCTAAAGTCGGGACAAGTCCCCACTTTGTACAATATTACACTACCAAAACAAATGTACGTATGAGACCCGAAAAGCCCCGAACCAACTGGAGCTCACCGAAGATCGGTAAAAGATCCGCAACCTACTGTGGAGGTCTACTAGCACCTGTGCCTACAGCAAGTAAGGTAAGTTCCACAAGGGACGTCAGTAAGAAGAATGTACTGAGTATGTAAGGTTCGTATGGAACTGTATGACACAAAACTACTTCAATGAACTCAAATACAAATGAATAACCAATATGGATAAGTCACCATTCTGTACGTTGGGAACCATGTGTATTGCTTTCATTATTTTCTTGGCTTCTTTGCTTCTATGTTTAGTCATCATCACTTGTGTCACTATGTACCCGGGCCCCGACTAATCAGTGGGTCTTAACATAACATAACGTTAAGTTGGGATCGACTCGAGATAGGCTTATGCCTCTAGAGCTACCACCCATAAATCAACACATTGGGTTCGGCTCGAGCTAGGTTATTACCTCTAGAGCTGCCACCCATAAACTAATATATCAGTGTCGGCTCGAGCTAGGTCATTACCTCTAGAGCTACCCCCTGTCAGGTTTGGTCCGAGCTAGGCGTATTCCTCTAGGACTACCCCCTGATCCAAAAATCTCGGGATCGGCTTGAGCTAGGCTTTTGCCCCCAGGGCTACCACCCATACTCCATCATTAACCACATATGCATTATTTCATTCTTTACTTTTGAGATTGATACATGATATTCATAACATTATTTGAAGCTTTGGATCAATAATCAATGAGTGAGAGACATGTGAATAAACATTATTGGAACTTTGGAACATTAGTCAGTGTATATGAGACATGTGAATCATAATTGATCAATGAGTAGGAAACATGTGATAATAAAAATTGGTAACCGGATATAGGGTACCTTAGAACATTTCAAAATGAACTAGCACAACATCAATGTGAATACTATGAGCTGCAGAAGGATACGCAAAGAGTAACCTTACATACCTTATCTTCCCAATATGAATATACAATCCTAACTGTGCATACAATAGTCCAGCTCCTTCCTTACGTTTCACTCTATAACACAAGTACATAACAGAGTTTACATTAACCACTAACTACTTTACAAATACATATAACGATAATGAGTTACATGATTGTCTTAACTTGACATTTCCCCCTTGACAATACCATTTATGAAATTATCATACCAACAATACCACAACATTCCATACATTGACCAATACATCATAAACCAATAGCATGTCACACCAAGTTCATACTTTACACTTCTCCATCACCACAACATCACAATTACTCCATCAAGTCACCTTAATACACTTCATAACAACATATCGGACAAAATCCCATAATTTACACTTATAGAAAAATAACAAGTTTAGAAACATAATCACACCATACATGTTGATATTTAATCCATACCATACACTTTTATCAAAACCACAAGTCACCTTTCAAGTTTAAATCACAAAGATGGTACATCTTTTAGCAAAAAGCAAAAGTGCCCTATTCAACCTTTACAACATAACCAACATGATCTACACCATCTATCATGTATATAATATATTAAATAACAAGAATAAACACTTACCCAAGCTTTCAAGGTGATGATCTTGTCCAAAATGTCCAAAGAAAAATAGTTGCCTTAGGGTTTGGAAAAAAGAGAAATATCTCTAAGAAATGTCTAGAAAGGCATGAGAATTAGAATGAAATAAAAATATGATTTTTGGCCTTTATATAGTACTCAAGTCATCCTTAGCAAATCCTTGGTCATTAAATGCCATATATTATTGGTCAAATGGAAGAATGGGTCATTTTTCCCCTTGGGCCCATGCATTTTGGCTTCATTTTGGGCTTTAAATTGAGCCCAATAACACATGTCATCTTAACCCACCAAATTTAATGTATAATCCAACATATATCTCATGTTAAAATAATTCCATAAACATCTCGATAATATTCACACACGAATTCCATGCTCGTAGCCTTAATTTCAAAAAGAGAAAAGTCTAGCCACTCTTAGCTTACTTGAGCATAATTTGATAAAATACTTGTGACGAAGAGTTAACCCCAACTCGGATGCTAAACGCGCTCAATATTAGTCCTACTAAGATGTAGTAATGATACCATGACTCAAAGGTCTTATATACATCATAATAGTCGAAGAAATAATTTGGCGAAAAGCACCCTGGCACGCCGCTTGGCGCGCCCCAATGCTGCCTATGCCAGAAAAATTTCTGGCATAGGCGGCCTAGTACGCTGCCTGGCGAGCCCTAGGGCTGCCTGTGCCAAAAGAATTTTGTCCAGAAGCGGCCCGGCACGTCCCTGGGTGCGCCCCACACCCAAAATGTGATTTTTTTCCTTTCTTCGACTTTTCTTTGCGGATTTGGTTAGATCCTTCAAGTTCAAGTCTTTTTCTTACCTCCTAACCTTAATATCCATTGCTTGTAATTCCTCCAAGCCTCATTTCACCCCACAATTGCTCCACAAAGTCACGAACACCTCCTACGAAGGTCTAATCACATGTACTAGGCCCAATATCAAATGTTTCATCAATGACACTACAAAATACATACTTATGGCTCTCGACACCTAAGTAAACATTGTTCAACATTTTCAAGTAGGGTCAGAAATGTACGGGGTGTTACATTCTTCCCTCTTAGGAACATTCATCCTCGAATGTTAACAACATCTTTTCAATTACAACAAATCCATGCCTATTATTAGCATATATACACATACACTTAATGCCTATAGATACTTACTTGTTATTACTCCACTTGTACACGCTGAACTTCTTCTTCCATTTGAAACAAATGGGGGTACTTGGATTTCATCATTTCTTCAGCTTCCCATGTGATCTCCTCTACTTGTTGATTTCTCCAAAAGACTTTTACGGACGCTACATCTTTATTTCTCAACCTCTTCACTTGTCTATCCAGAATAGCAATAGGCATATCTTCATAAGTGAGATCCTCCATAACTTGCACTTCTTCAATCGGAGTAAAACGAGATGGATCTCCTATACACTTTCGAAGCATCGAAACATGAAACACTGAATGGACTGAGGAGAGTTCTTGGGGTAGTGCCAACTCATACACAACTTTCCCAAATCTTCTAATAATTTCATATGGGCCTATATAACGTGGACTCAATTTTCCTTTCTTTTCGAATCGCATTACCCCTTTCATCGGTGACACCTTTAAAAATACCCAATCACCTATGGGGAATTCAATCCATCTTCTTCTAACATCAGCATAGGACTTGTGTCAACTTTGGGCCGTTTGTAGCCGTTGTTGAATCACTTTAACTTTCTCCATAGCCTGATGAACAAGATCTGACCCAAGTTAAGCAGGTTCACCCGCTTCAAACCATTCAATCGGTGATCTACATTTTCTCCCGTACAAAGCTTCATAAGGTGCCATTTTAATACTTGAATGATAGCTATTGTTGTAAGCAAATTCAATAAGAGGAAAATGGTCATTCCAACTGCCTTGAAAATCTAACGTGAATGCTCGTAGCATTTCTTCAAGTGTTTGGATAGTACGTTCTGCTTGTCCATCAGTCTGAGGATGGAAAGTCATACTCAGATTCACTTGTGTACCCAAACTCTGCTAAAAATATCTCCAAAAATGCGCAGTAAATTGAGCTCCCTTGTCTGATACAATGGAGATCAAAATCCCATGTAACCGTACTATTTCTTTAACATACAATCTTGCATATTCCTCATCTGTATAGGTGGTCTTGACTGGTAGAAAATGCACTGATTTGGTAAGCCTGTCAACTATAACCCATATAGAATCAAATTTTGCAGTGTACGAGGCAAACCTGTGATGAAATCCATATTAATCATATCCTATTTCCAGACTGAAAGACTGATACATTGTATGTAACCTCCTGGTTTCTGATGCTCGACCTTTATTTGTTGATAATTTGGGCACTGAGCGACAAATTCTGCAATGTACTTCTTCATATTTCCCCACCAATACACTTCCTTTAAATCATGGTACATTTTAGTAGCACCCGGGTGAATAGAATAGCGCGAATAATGTGCCTCAGTCATAATTCGTCCCCTCAGCTCATCTATATCTAGTACACATAATCTTCCTTGGCATTGAAGTACCCCTTCTTGTGTAAGATCGAATGCCTTTATCAAATTCTGTTGTACATTTTCTTTTAGTTGTAATAACATAGGATCTGCAAACTGCTTCTCTTTCACTTCAGCTATTAAGGAGGATTCTGCTGCATTTTGTACAATAACCCCTTCATCTGGAGATTCAAGAAGGCGAACTCCTAAGCTGGCTAGTTGATGTAGATCTTTGATGATCTCTTGCTTTTCTGTCAATTGGCCACTAGTTCCTCCTATTGCCTTGCGGCTCAATGCATCAGCTACCACATTTGCTTTTCCTGGATGATATAGAATATCAATATCATAGTCTTTTAAGAGCTCTAACCACCTTCCTTGCCTCAAATTGAGTTTCTTCTTCTTAAAGATATATTGCAAACTCTTGTGATCATTATAGATATCAGCATGAACTCCACACAAATAATGACGTCATATCTTTAAAGCAAAAACCACTGCTGCTAACTCAAGATTATGTGTGGGATTGTTTCTCTCATGTGGTCGCAATTGCCGTGAAGCATATGCTATGACATTACCGTGCTACATCAATACACACCCTAGGCCAACTCCGAATGCATCACAATATATTGCATATCCCTCTGTGCCTTCCGAAAGTACTAATACGGGTGTGGAAGTCAATTTATCTTTCAGCTCTTGGAAACTTTTCTCACATGCCTCATTCCATTGAAATTTGACCACCTTGTGTGTAAGCTTAGTTAAAGGTACAGCAATGGAAGAAAATCTTTCAACAAACCTTCGGTAATAACTCAAGTCAATTTTTGAAAAACACTTGGCGCCCTGTAACTGATCAAACAAATCATCAATTCGAGGGAGGGGATATTTGTTCTTGATTGTTACCTTATTCAATTGCCGATAGTCGATGCACATTCTCAATGTGCCATCTTTCTTCTACAAATAATACCAGTGCACCCCACGGAGACATACTAGGCCTAATGAAGCCCTTTTCCAGCAAATCTTTCAATTGCTCCTTTAATTCACGCAATTCTGCTGGATCCATTCTATCTGAAGGAATAGAGATAGGCTGAGTGCCTGGAATCACATCAATGCCAAACTTTACTTCCCGTTCTAGGGGTTAGCTTGGAAGATCCTCTGGAAATACATCAAGAAATTCATTGACCACTGGAACCGACTGAGGAGTTAGTGGTTCCATATCATTATCTTTCACTGGTACTAAGTGACATATGTACCCCTTGGCAATTATTTTCCTTGCTTTCAAATAGGAAATATATTTGCCTCTCGGTGCCCCCACATTACCCTTCATCTCAAGAATATTCTTTTGTAGAAAATAAAAATGTACTTCTTTCGCTCGGCAATCCACCGTGGCATAACAAGAAGCCAACTAATCCATCCCCATTATCATATCAAAATCCACCATATCTAGTTCAATAAGATCGGCCAGTGTATCATGACCACACACAGTTACCACACAATTATGATATACTCTTTTTGCAACAATATATTCACCAACTGGTGTAGATACTTCAATTGACTCAGTTAGCAGTTCCTGTGTTCTTTCAAATTTAGCAGCAATCAATAGAGGAACATATGATAATGTAGAACCTGGATCAATCAATGCATATACATGATACAAAAATATGGTTAATGTACCTGTGATGACATCAGGAGATGCCTCCAAATTCTGTCGGTCCACTAGAGCATAAGTACGATTCTGGACTCCACTAGTACTGGCTGCTCCTCTGGCACCTCTACCACGACCAACAGACTGCACACCTCGGCCTAAAAAAGGAACCGATGATGATGATGCAACGGCTGATCCCGCAGGTTGTGCTATACCACCCATGCTCCTCTAGGGATACTCTTTCATCATGTGCCCCGTCATACCGCACCAAAAGCACGCATTCGTACCTAACCGTCATGTACCTGAATGAGTACGCCCGCAGCGCTGACACTACTGACGAGGAAATCCTGCTGCCTGTGATCCGTGAACTCCACTACTCTGCCCAGATCGACCACCTCTAAACCCTCAGAATTAAGAGTGAACACCTGCTGTAGAATAAGAGAATGATGGTCTAGGTGGTCTAGGAAACATCTGGGGCCTAGATTCTCCTTGGGACATCATAGGCTGTCCTATAGGTCTAGCCCTTTTGGACTGTCCTCTATCAGATTCATGTACCCTTCTTCTCTGCCTTTGGTCCTCCATTTTCTGTGCGAAAGTCTGAATTCTCGCTATATCCATATCTTTGTTCAAGGCAGCAATGGTGCAGTCCCTTACCAAGTATGGATCTAATTTGTCCACATATCGATGAACTCTATATGTCATTGTAGCCACTACATTTGCAGCATATCGAGCCAAGAAATTAAATTGAAGACTATATCCTCTGACACTCATGTTTCCTTGACGTAGATTTAGAAACTGATCTGCACGTGCCTCCCGAATCTCATATGGGAGGTAATGATCAAGGAATGCCATTTTAAATTCTTTCCAACCAGATGGAAGTGCATCAATACCCCTCGATCTTTTCCAATCTTCATACCACAATATAGCCTCACCTTTTAATCTATAAGTCGCAAGTTCAACTGTTTCAACACCAGTCACGTGCATAACTTCTAGAGCCCTCTGGATTTGATCCACGAAGTCCTGTGGATCTACTTTCGGATCTGACCCCGTGAATATAGGAGGGTCTAATTTCAAAAAGTCATGTGTCCTGTTACTCGCTACTCTAGCCGCATCATCCTCATTTGTTATTGGACCAGCTGGTCCCTAAGTCTGTGCAGCAACTATCTGAGTCAACATATGTACTGTATTTCGTAAATCCTGATCTGTGGCATTCATTGGTGGCTCAGCGGGTACTTCTCTACCTATTGGTTCTTCCGAAGCTGGAAAAGTAGAAGAAGACCGCGATGCAATTTCAGTGTCAGCTCCACCTTGACTAGCTTGGTCAGGTGGTGATTTACTCGTGCCTTCACCGGCAAGCCTATCTACCTGCTTACCTTTGTCTCTACCTCGTCTTGTCATTGGCATTTTACTATAACTAAGAAAATCAATGACATGGGTCAGTTATAATTTAACCTACAACATTGGCTCTATTGCACAATCTAGAAGTCAAGGAAAGAAACAACTCCTAAATGTCCCGTAGCCTCCTACTTATAAATGTGGTGCACAACACATCCATAAGCAATACTCTACTCAGACACGTCTTTATAGACACCCTTAGGACAACCTGCTCTGATACTACTTTTATCACTCCCCTAGCTTAAACAAGGCGGACTGGCACCCGAAGCCGATAAGGCCCGAGAGAACCAATCTTTGCTCATGTTTATTCATATTCATGTCACCCAATAAGCAGCACCATCACATAGTGATATAAGATGTCAATAGCGGAAGTTATGGAAACATGTGATAAATACATATAAGAAACTTGGCCGTTAGGGCCATCAAGTCAAAATGATCATACATTCATTCATTTATATCACCACGTCCGTCTACAAAGCCTCTAACAGATGCATATACATAACCATCCTAAAGTCGGGACAAGTCCCCGCTTTATACAACATTACAGTACCAAAACAAATGTACATATGAGACCCGAAAAGGCCCGAACCAACTGGAGCTCACCAAATATCGGCAAAAGATCCGCAACCTACTGTGGAGGTCTACTAGCACCTGTGCCTGCAGCAAGTAAGGTAAGTTCCACAAGGTACGTCAGTAAGAAGAATGTACTGAGTATGTAAGGTTCGTATGAAACTGTATGACACATAACTACTTCAATGAACTGAAATACAAATGAATAACCAATATGGATAAGTCACCATTCTGTACATTGGGAACCATGTGTATTGCTTTCATTATTTTCTTTGCTTCTATGTTTGTTCATCATCACTTGTGTCACTATGTACCCGGGCCCCGACTGATCAGTGGGTCCTAACATAACACAATGTTATGTTGGGATCGGCTCGAGCTAGGCTTATGCCTCTACAGCTGCCACCCATAAATCAACACATTGGGTTTGGCTCGAGCTAGGCTATTACCTCTAGAGCTGCCACCATAAACTAATATATCCGGTTTGGCTCGAGCTAGGCCATTACCTCTAGAGCTACCCCCTGTCAGGTTTGGTCTGGGCTAGGCGTATTCCTCTAGGACTACCCCCTGATCCAATAATCTCGGGATCGGCTTGAGCTAGGCTTTTGCCCCCAGAGCTACCACCCATACTCCATCATTAACTACATATGCATTAATTCATTCTTTACTTTTGAGATTGATACATGATAGTCATAACATTATTTGAAGCTTTGGATCAATAATCAATGAGTGAGAGACATGTGAATAAACATTATTGGAACTTTGGAACATTAGTCAATGAATATGAGACATGTGAATCAATATTGATCAATGAGTAGGAAACATGTGATAATAACAATTGGTAACCGGATATAAGGGTACCTTAGAACATTTCGGAATGAACTAGCACAACATCAATGTGAATACTATGAGCTGCAGAAGGATACGAATAGAGTAACCTTACATACCTTATCTTCCCAATATGAATATACAATCCTAAATGTGCATTCAATAGTCCAACTCCTTCCTTACGTTTCACTCTATAACACAAGTACATAACGGAGTTTACACTAACCACCAACTACCTTACAAATACATATAACGATAATGAGTTACATGATTGCCTTAACATGACATTTCCCCCTTGACAATACCATTTATGAAATTATCATACCAACAATACCACAAAATTCCATACATTGACCAATACATCGTAAACCAATAGCATGTCACACCAAGTTCATACTTTACACTTCTCCATCACCACAACATCACAATTACTCCATCAAGTCACCTCAATACACTTCATAACAACATATCGGACAAAATCCCATAATTTACACTTATAGAAAAATAACAAGTTTAGCAACATAATCACACCATACATGTGGATATTTCATCCATACCATGCACTTTCATCAAAACCACAAGTCATCTTTCAAGTTTAAATCACAAAGATGGCACATCTTTTAGCAAAAAGCAAAAGTGCCCTATTCAACCTTGCCAACATAACCAACATGATCTACACCATCTATCATGTATATAATATATTAAATAACAAGAATAAACACTTACCCAAGCTTTCAAGGTGATGATCTTGTCCAAAATGTCCAAAGAAAAATAGTTGCCTTAGGGTTTGGAAAAGAGAGAAATATCTCTAAGAAATGTCTAGAAAGGCATGAGAATTAGAATGAAATAAAAATATGATTTTTGGCCTTTATATAGTACTCAAGTCATCCTTAGCCAATCCTTGGGCATTAAATGCCATATATTATTGGTCAAATGGAAGAATGGGTCATTTTTCCCCTTGGGTCCATGCATTTTGGCTTCATTTTGGGCTTTAAATTGAGCCCAATAACACATGTCATCTTAACCCACCAAATTTAATGTATAATCCACCATATATCTCATGTTAAAATAATTCTATAATCGCCTCGATAATATTCACACCCGAATTCCATGCTCATAGCCTTAATTTCAAAAAGAGGAAATTCTTAGCCACTCTTAGCTTGTTTGAGCATAATTTGATAAAATACTTGTGACGAAGAGTTAACCCCAACTCGGATGCTAAGTGCGCTCAAGATTAGTCCTACTAAGATGTAGTAATAATACCATTACTTAAAGGTCTTATATACATCATAATAGTCAAAGAAAAATTTTGGCGAAAAGCACCCTGGCACACCGCTTGGCGCGCCCCAATGCTGCCTATGCCAGAAAAATTTCTGGCATAGGCGGCCTGGCACGCTGCCTGGCGAGCCCTAGGGCTGCCTGTGCCAAAAAAATTTAGGCCAGAAGCGGCCCGGCAAGCCCCTGGGCACGCGCCCCACACCCAAAATGTGATTTTTTTCCTTTCTTAGACTTTTCTTTGCGGATTTGGTTAGATCCTTCAAGTTCAAGTCTTTTTCTTACCTCCTAACCTTAATATCCATTGCTTGGAAGTCCTCCAAGCCTTATTTTTCACCCCACAATTGCTCCAAAAAGTCACGAACACCTCCAACAAAGGTCTAATCACATGTACTAGGCCCAATATCAAATGTTTCATCAATGACACTACAAAATACATACTCATGGCTCTCGACACCTAAATAAACATTGTTCAATGTTTTCAAGTAGGGTTGAAAATGTACGGGTGTTACATGTAAAATCCCAAATTCCTGGAGCCTATAAATACCTAGTCTATGGTTTAGAATAGGCATCTTTTGACACTTAGAATATTTTTATGTTTTAATTTCTCTGGAGAATGACTCTTTGGGTTTTCAAATGCTATTTCTTGGGATTTTGTCAAGAATTGAAGGCTTGAATTTCAAAGAATTGAAGGCTTGAATTTCATCTTTTTTAAGACATCATCTTTTAATCATGAAATTTATTGTTTTATTCTTCTTAATCACTATGTGTGGCTCAAAACCCTGTAACTAGGGTTGTGGAACCCATGGCTAAATAATTATTCTAGGATTAATGTTGGTATGAATTTGTATTATGCTTGTAATGTGTTGTTTTTTCCTTCATCTTAATAGATTTTTAATGGTTGCAAATATTAGAACATCCCATATGTTTAACTTGCTTGAAATAAGAGGTTAAAATTGGAAAAAGGATTCAACAACAAGAATTCAGAGTTTCTAACTTCCGTCTAATGAGTAATGCTCTAACGAGATTAATCAACTTGGGGCTAAAATTGAGGCTACGATTTCCATCACTTTAAGTTCGAAAGAATTAAAGAAATAATTACCTAGTTAAGTTGAGAAATGTTTAGGTAAACATATGAACTCAATTACTCGGCATTTACTTGTGTTAAAGCGAATTAATTATCGACATTAGCCCGAAAGTGATAAAGAGTCGTGGTGAACACAATCCTAGTTCATTTTCTCCAGTGATTAATAGTTCATAAATTTAATATTGGTTACTTGAAGTAAGTTGGATAATTACTCCAAATCATTTATACAACCCCCAATTTCATGGAAATAGTCGAGTAATAGTCACTTAAATCGCATACGACTTAGCTATCACCATATTCCCTGTGGAATTCGACCCCAACCTTTGTTGGGTTATATATTTGACAACGACCACTTACACTTCTTAAAGGAGTTATAATTTGGGTGTATCAATACCTGGGGCTGAGCTTTCCCCTCTTCCCAAACCTCATCATGCCCTTCATGGGCAACACTCATAGAAAAACCCAATCACCAACTCCAAATCTCAAGGCACAAAGCCTACGATCAACATAACTCTTCTGCCTACTCTGAGCTGCCCATAGCCTATCTTGAATCACCCAAACTTTATCCAATGACTCCCAAAGCAAGTCGGTACCTCATGGCCTAGCCTCGAAAGTCTCAAACCAACCCACCATATATCGACAACGCCTCAAATGGAGTCATCTAAATACTCAAATGGTAGCTATTATTGCAAGCAAACTCCGCTAAACCTAAAAACTACTCCCACTGACCTCCAAAGTTCAAGACATATGTGGGGAGTATATCCTCCAAAACTTGAATAGTCCGCTCCGGTTGTCCATCAGTCTGGGGATGAAAAGCGGTACTAAGTTCGACCTGGGTACCCAACTCCTCTTGAAATGTCCTCCAAAAGCTAAAGGTGAACTGAGAGACTCTATCTGAAATAATAGACACGGGAACCCTTTGAAGGTGAACCGCCTCTCGAACATAGATCCAAGCCAATCTCTCAGCACTATAGGAATAAAATAAGCATACTTGGTCAATCGATCTACGATGACCCAAATGATATCAAAACCATGAGAAGTACGAGGCAAACCTCCTACGAAGTCCACAGTAACCTACTCCCCACTTCTACTCAGGAATGGGTAGCCTTTGAAACAAACTACCTGGTCTCAGATGCTTAGCCTTCACTGACAACACAAATACCAAGCTATGAAAACTACTATGTCTCCCGTCATACCACTCCACCAGAAATGTTACCTCAATTCTCTATACATCTTAGTTGTCCTAGGATGAATAGAATATCTAGAGCTATGAGCCTCTTGAAGTATCAACTAAATAAAACTTCCTACCCTCAGAACACAAATGCGACCGTCGAATCTCAATACACCCTTAGAGTCTAAGGTTTCCCTCCTGGACTCACCCCTTCACACTTGATCTCCAATGCCACACAACCTATTATCCTTAAATTGTCGACCTTGAATCTGCTCAAACAAAGAAGACCTAACCTCCACACTAGCAAGAATCCTCCTGGGTCTGAAATATCAAGTCGAATCATCGTGTTGGCTAAGGACTGGATGTCCAAGCCACGCTCTCTTTGAAACTGAAAGGAAGGGCAAGCTCCCCATACTCAATGCCTTCTGGCTCAAGACATATGCTACCACAATTGCCATGCCCAGATGGTATGGAATAGAGAGATCATAGTCCTTCAGAAACTCAATCCACATGCGATGTCTCGAATTAAGTTCATTCAGAGTCAGAATATATTGAACACTGCGATGGTTAGTGAATATCTCTCAGTGAACACCATACAAGTAATGCCTCAAAATCTTAAGCGTGAAAACTACCACTGCCAACTTCAAGTCATAAGTAGGGTAGTTGCGCTCGTGCGCCTTCAGCTGTCTCAAAGCATATGCTATAACTTCGCCCCGCTGCATCAGAACACAACTCAAACCAACACCTGAAGTATCACAGTATGCATTAAACCCTTTGCCCTCAATTGGAAGAGTCAGAATAGGAGTTGAAGTGAACAAGTCCTTGAGCTTTAGAAAGCTCGCCTCACAGCCATCGAACCACTGAAATGGAACCTCCTTTCTAGTAAATCTGGTCATAGGTGTTGTAATAGTGTCAAATATCTTAAAGAACCGCTTGTAGTAGTCTGCAAACCCAATAAAACTGCTAATCTCGATCGAGATGACGGCCTAGCCCAATTACAAATGGCCTCAATCTTTGTCGGGTCTACCATAATCCTATCCTTGGACATCACGTACCCCAAGAATGCTACAGACTCAAACCAGAACACGCACTTTGAAAATTTGGCATAAAATCGATAATCTCTCAAAGTGTAGAGCACAGTCCTCAAATACTGCTCGTGCTCCTCCCTACTCCTTGAATAGACAAGGATGTCATCAGTAAATACGATCACAAAGGAGTCCCAATAAGGCCTGAATACGCAGTTCATCAAGTCCATAAATGTTGTTGGAGCATTGGTCAACCCAAAAGACATCACCAAGAACTCATAATGGTCGTAGTGAGTCTTGAAGGCTGTCTTAGGGATGTCCTCCACCCGAATCTTTAATTGGTGGTAGCCAGATCTCAATTCAATCTTAGAAAACACTGCCACACCCTGAAACTAGTCAAATAGATCATCGATATGAGGCATAGGATACTTATTCTTCACTGTCACCTTATTCAATTGCTTGTAATCGATACCCATAGCATAGAACCGTCTTTCTTCTTCACAAATAGAATAGGAGCACCCCAAGGCGAGACACTCGATCTAATAAACCCCTTACCTAAAATATCCTAAAGCTGAATATTTAGCTACTTTAGCTCGGCAGGAGCCATACGGTAAGGTGCCATAGAAATAGGTCGGGTACCTGGCACAAGATCAATAGCAAACTCTATATCACGCTTAGGAGGAAGGCCAGGTAGGTCTGTAAGAAATACATCAGAAAACTCATGGACTATAAGAACAGAGTCAAGTGAAGGACTCCCACTACTACCGTTATAAACATAATCCAAATAAGTCAAACAACCCCTTGATACTAGTCTCCTAGCTCGAATATAAGAAATAATCCCCATCGGTGCACGACTATAAGAACCCTACCATATAATTGGTGGTATGCTAGGCATCTCTAAGGTAACGGTCTTGACAAAGCAATCCAAGACCGCATGATAGGGAGATAACCAGTTCATGCCCAAAGTCACATCAAAATCAACCATATCTAGCATAATAAGGTCAGCCCAAGTAAATTCTTACTCCCGAACTTTCATAATGCACGATCTATATACCTGATCCACTACTAAAAAATCACCCATGGGAGTAGCTACATGCTAAGGCACAAATAATGGCTCTCAAGACAAACCTAACCCGTGGTGCATAATAAGAAGACACATAAGAATACGTGGAGCCTGGATCATATAAAGCAGAAGCTGGTTGATGGCAGACCAAGATCGTACCTGTAATAACAACATTCAAACCCTCAGCCTCTGACCTACCAGGAACAATATATGAATGGACTTCGCCCGCCTCCAGATTGGGTGTCAGCCTAACTACCTGCCCTACCTGCCTGAGGACCTCCTCTAGAACCTTGAGGACCGCCCCTTACAACCCTTGCACCACCCCTAGCTAGAGCAGGCACTAATCGGATTAGTGGAACACTCTATGCAGCAGGCTCAATAATCCCACGCCAGGAACACTCTCTGGCGAAATACCCCACAACACTACAATCATAGCATGCTCTGGGTACTATACTCTATCGAGAAGGTCTGGCCAACCAGAAATGGCCATCTCAGCCTGAAAACTCTAACTGGATACCTTTCTAAAACTAACCATGTCTCCTCCCACTAAAATCCCTATAACCAGGCTGACCCTTATCTAAAATACTCAATGTTACTTGAATAAGCCTATTAAAATGACCTTGATGCTAATACAGCTGATACTGGGGTACCTACCTTGAAAAACTGAAATAGGATGAGATCCAGCCGTCCTACAATCAAGATATCCCCTTCACTACTGTCTTGTTACTCGATCAAACTAAAATATGGTGTAATCCATACCATGTAACTCAACCAAGCCCAAATTATGCAACCTCTCCTCACAAAGTAAGGAACTCAAATGCATCCTCACCTAGGGCCCCTGCAAACTCAATGGCACCAACCTAAGAAATCGGCCCAGCCTATTCTGCTCCTTAAAAGTCATGTCTTGTTGGGTTACTACTAGCTGTGGAAGTACCAGTGCAGGTGAAACCTCTACCCTCGGAGCCGCAGCTGTAGGTTATGCTTCTATACCTAGTCCACCATAGGCTGCCCCCTGAGCGGATGTCTGGGCCTATCTATCGACTGGCCCCCAACCATACCAAATAGTTGTACCAAAGTATCATGGAGGATCAAAGAAGATATAAATCCGGGTAGGGCCTGGGTTGCCCCCTCGCCCACCAACTACTATGGTGGCTGATTCTCTAGTGCAATCTCAGGTGCACGATTAATAATCAGATCTAATGAAAGCTTCCAGGCATGGCCTCGAGCTGGGACTGCAGCTCTAGCCTGGGGTCGACCTTTGACCCTAACCAGTACTCTAGATTCAGGCTCGGGTCTCCATCCCCAGTCGTCGTAGCTCGCATCCTAGCCATCTGCAAAAGAGTGAAACAAATAAGAATCTGGAAACCAATATAGACACAACGCACGACAATGAGCCAAAAAGATGAGATTTTACTAAGAATGTCCTGTAGCCTCCTGAAGATAGGCTATAGACGTTATCGTACCGATCCACAGGACTCTACTAGACACTTGTTCTTGTACCAACAATATCGATGAACCTAAGCTCTGATACCAAACTGTCATGACCCAATGTCACAACCCAATTTCTGAGTCATGATGGCACCTACTATGTCCCACCAGTAGGTAAGCCAAGCCTTAGCCCGGAACGACAAGTAATAGGTTCAATGGCGGAAGAATAAAAAAAAGAACACAAATCCTAACTAAAACTATAAGTACGAAAACATAAGACTAAATAAAATAGGGAGAAGAACAAAAAAAATCCCACGACCTGGTAAGGCCGGTACAAGAGCCACTAGCAAAAGAATAAGAGTACTATAGTATCAGTACACATGTAGTCTCGAAATGAAAGACTGTCCAAAAATAGGGGAAAGAGAGGGGATCAGCTCCAGCTCTGAAAGCTCACCCTATCTCCAAGACCTATAGATAGCTGGCTAGAATATCAATGACGGCGGCTAGTACTCGGATCTACACCAGAAAAGATGCAAAAGTGTAGTATGAGTACCAAAAAAATGGGTACTCAGTAGGCATCATCGACCAACTGAACTAAATCATAATAAAAGTATAATAAAATGCGAGGATATAAAATAAGTCAAGGGAGAGGGGCAAACCTGAGAACATGCTCTGAGATAGGTAAATAAATAAAGAAACACTCGATGTCGAAATTAAAGTAGCTATTACAACCCAACTAGGCCCCTATAAGCCTAGAGGGTACAAACAAAAGAAGACTAATCCAAATAGACCTCCATAAGCCCGATGGATGCAATCAAGGAATGTACCAATACCATACTTATGAATCTCTTCCGAACCACAACTCACCGGACTCGAACCGATACCATAATACCATGAAATAACCCATAGACACCGAAATTGAACTGGATTTCCCTCCTCATAACTCACCATAAGTACCGAACTCGAACCGGTCTTTAAAGTTCATAAATCAATAGAATGTGCCATACTTGAACCGGTCTTTATATACCATGAGTCAATAGAATGTGTTGGACTCGAACCGGTCTTTAAATACCATAAATCAATAGAATGTGCCGAACTCGAATCGGTCTTTAAATACCATAAGTCAATAGAATGTGTCAGACTCGAACCGGTATTTTAATACCATAAGTCAATAGAATGTGTTGGACTCGAACTGGTCTTTAAATAAGCTTAAGATCATTAACCTAACCCCATACTAGGTATATACTAGGTAGTCTAAGGCTCAAGATTAAGGATAATGTTGCGAAAGAAGGCCTCTTAAGTCTACAAGGAGCTAAGAGTGATATCTCAACCCCAAAGCATCAATTTACCTAAAGGTAGGGAAACAGGTCGATTCTACCTCCAAAACGGCCCTCAAATCGGCCAAATAACCCAACTTTTAATAACTAAGCAACCAATCAAAAATCCCAACCTCAAACTAGCATAATATCATATTAATACCATAATTAAGCTCAATTTATAAGTAGGGTAAGCCTAGCCTACCCGGACGCCGAAGAAAGCTCAATAAAGTCAGCTAAAGTGGAGCCTTTCCTTTCAGAGAAACCTCCGCACGATGTCACGCTATCAAAGTAACAATCTAATCATCAATACAAGAACAACAATACCCATATTGCATATAAATGCGTTGGGTCCAAAATCGAGTAAAAAATCTCATGTGGGGCTCACATACGAAATCACAAGTTTGAAACTGTCAAAATGTCCCTCAAAGTTCAAGGATCATTTACCCTCAATAATGGGTGAATTTTGAGCATCACAACACCCAAAATTAACCTACAAAGTTAGCTAGGGTTTGGGCTTAAATGGAGAATTTACCAAGAAATTAGACGAAACTTATAAAGAATTAGATGAGGAAAATGATGTTAACGAACTCTCCAAGTTCTCTTGAACACCCAAGAATCACCCCTTCTCTCCCACTATCTCTCTAGAGCTTTTATGCTCTAACACTTAGAAAATATGAGAGAAAAACGGGTGAAAGGGGATTACATGCCCTGCAGGTGCAGCTTAAGCGGCCACTTAACCACTTAAGTGGTCACTGCTAAAGCGGACAAGCCTCCGCTTAAGAGGACAGGCGGGTCTAATGCTCCAGCCGCTAAAGCGGTGCCAAAGCCGCCTAAGCGGTTGCACTATCTGAAGCAGCATCAACACTTGGCAATATTTTGCCAAGTTTCCAACGGGTCCTCAGGATTCGTTCAAAACCCCGTGAACTCAAATGAACTATGCTACCCTATCAAATTTGACATTTCAAACTCAATAACAGAATCAAAATTTCCATCTAAGGTTGTTTTAATGAAATGTGGGTCCCACACCCACATGGTCGTTTTCATCACTTTTTCCCTAATAGCCCAAAATGAATTCGGAAGCCTCACGACCCGGACCAAGGGTCCCCCTAGCTTGAAATCAACGTTTCAGAGCTGATGGAATTGTCAGAATTAGCATACGAAGTCGTTTACCTAGAGTTTAGGCCCGGTAGCCAAATTTGAAAAACGTCGACTTCAAAACAGAGAATTAGCTCTAAAAAAAAAAACTTTCCAGTAACCGAACTGCCAGCACCAGTGAGTCATAAATGACTTGGCGCAACTATGGGAAATCTTTAAACGTTGAAATAATGTAAAAATGCAGAAAATGACCTGGAGGGTCATTACACCCAACTTCTTAGGTCATGATGGCACCTACTTTAACCCACTAGTAGGTAAGCCAAACCATATCCCAAAAAGGCAAGTAACGGGCTAACAGGCATAAGATACAGAAAATAAAGATACAATGGTAATAATAAGCAATGAGAATAGAGATATATAACTACATGTTATACACGAGGGAAAAAAAGGACAAATACCAAGATGAATCCCCCAAGACCTGGTAAGGTCAGTACAAGAGCCACTATGATGCAACCCAAGGGCTCCCAAAGCCTTTTACAAGGCCTTTCACAAGGAGTCAAGCTCGACAACTCCAAACTTGGCAAGGGTTATTCATGAAGAAAGATGCACTTGAGTGCATTATGGAGTCCTCCCAAGGATTCCACATGTTCGTGATAGCTTTTGATGGAGCACGCATTGAGAAGAAGAAGGAGGATTATGCTTTGGTTGGATGAATTCTTGAATTCATCACAAAGAGGACATCCAAACAAGACCCTTACATCATTAAGGGTAGAAATGTAATAACATAGTTTCTTTTTTATTTGCTTAGTATAAATAGCCTCTTTTATGCTTTGAAGACTTAGAATTTTCATAAACTAAAAACTCCATTGTTGAGAGAATTAAGAGAGCTTGCTAAAGCTTTTAGTTGTTTCTTGTTTGGAAAGAAAAGTTGCTTGGGATATCATTTCCCTTGAGGTTCTTCTTAGAGTTAGGTGCTTGTTGGGATATTTAAGGAAGGTCTCTTTATTTATTAAAGTGGTTGTCTTTAATTCTCAATTTGTGTCTATCTATTTATCTTCCTCTTGTTTTCTTGTTAATCCTCTTGTCATTAGTCTAAATCATGCTTTATTTCTTTATCAATCTTAGCTTTCCTTTAGGGTTTATATCATTTGGTATCAGGAGCTTGGATTGGGTTTGTTTCAACAAATCTAAGTCTTGGGTTTTGGTATTTTCTAAAAAAAAAAAAAAACCAAAATTTTTTTGTTTTAATTTGTTGTTTTTGACACTAGATCTTGATTCTAGTGTTTTTGGAGTCTAAATCTCGAATTTCATTCAAATCGGAGTTTGGAAAGTGAAGTTACCATGAAAGGATTTTCAAGCTTTTGAAATTTTCAAACTTGGAAAGTGGGTTTGTTGATTGCGACGAAATTGAGGCTTAAAAATCATTGGGGTTTGTTCCCTACGTCTTGGGGAAGCTACTCCTAAATTTTGAGCCAATTCCAAGTTGATTTGGAGGTGTTGGGATTTTGTGTGTGTTCTTGGTGTTCTAGGTGTTCTTAAACATCTTCATATTGTTCTTGGGGAAGAAGAGAGAGGAAATACACTTTGATCCAAAAATTTTAAGTCAATTTTGGTCAAAGGTGTTTGTGGGTCCACTTGTGGAAATTTAAAAAAAAAAAAATTCCCCACCCACCCCTGCAGGCTCGTGGGGCTCAGATTCAGAGAGCAGAAATTTCCAACACTTAGTGTTTTTTTAAGGGTCCAAAGTTTTTTGGACCCAAAAATTTTTCTAAGTGTCCAAACTCCGTGATTCTTTTTCCTACGCTTTTTTCTTTCAATTTCTCAACTATTTACCAAGTAATTAACATCTTTAATCACTTGGTAACTCATTTACAACATCAAATCCTCTTCTTTGATCCTTCAAACTAAGTAACAACAAGTAATTCTTTCTACTTTTGTTACTTCGTCTTTGAGTCCGATTTTTTTTTTGTGCTCCTTTTCTTTGAGCTTTTCTTCTTTATTTTCCCTTGAAACTTCTTGGTTCTCGTCCTTAGCTTTTGAACGTTCCTTCTTGAGTCGTCCAAAAATCCATTCTTAACTTTCAAGTAGAGAGTGGACCCTTGCAACTCATCGGAGCTAAACTAGATACAACCATTAGCCAAGGCAATTTGTGAGGCAACCATAGGTACGATTTCTTGAGTGTTCATGAGCTTTTATTTTGACTAACTTAACGTGTTTGCTTGCGTGTTTTACCTAGGTACCTATGTTGAACCACGGAGACGGTGACTCGGTTACAACACGGGATCCCGCAATACTTGAATTGTTGAACATGTTTACCGCTTTCTCAACCCTCATGGATGAGAGGTTGGACCGGTTGGGTAATCAAGTAGAAACTCTTGAAGCAAGGAGTCGGGATGCTATTTTCACTCCCCCGGCTACTAATTACTTTGGAACCAGAAGCAGAGCTCGCCGTGACTCTTCAACCCCAATTTCACCCGATGCTCTTCACCGAGTGCTCCATCCCACATCCTTCGCTCCACCAACTCAAACCCAAACCGCAAATGCCACCCACCAACATTTCCAACCACCACTATATACTCCTCTCCTTCCCCAACAAGTTCCCCAACCACCACTATATAGACCTCCACCACCACTAAATGACCACCAACCACTCCATAATGCCCCCCCAGTCCAAAATATCCAATAATTGGGTGATGAGTTACTAGAGGAGTTCCACAATGAGTTTGAGGGTGTACATGGTGACTACGCCCACCGAATGAGGGGGCCGCATGAACAATTCCATGGTGCTAATCGAGGTAGAGGAGGAATACATGGTCCTATCCCTCAATTGGGTAGGCAAAGGGGATTTCAAGGTCGGGAATTTCATGATGACAACTATGGCGAGGATCATTATGTACATAATGGACCTCATGGACATCTTGGGTGTCGAGACACAAGTCTTAACTCCATCAAGGTTACTCTTCCATCTTTCAAGGGTGAGAGCAACCCCGATATGTTTCTTGATTGGGTGACACAATGTGATCACATCTTCTTGACTAATGAGATGTCCGAGGTGCGGAAGACATCTTATGCTATTGCTCAATTTGAAGGGTTTGCATCTACTTGATGGGAAACTCAAGTGAAATCTAAGAGATTGCACGGTTTAGTTCCCACTCCTACTTGGGAGGAACTCAAAACTATCTTGAGGCGTAAGTATGTCACCGATCGTTATCACCAAGAGCAACTCAAGAAGATTTACATTTTGCACCAAGGCACAAAAAGTATGGAAAAATACTATGATGAGTTCCACCTTGTAAAAATGAGAATAGACCTTGAAGAAGATCCTTTGCATACTATGACACGGTTTCATGCGGGGTTGAATAAAGAGATTACTTCCAAAATGAGACTCCATAATTATCGTGATATTGATGAAACTCTTGAAGCGGCTATTGAAATTGAGTTGGGGCTCAAGGAAGAGAAACTTGACAAGTCTAGAGGCTACAAAGGGTCTTGGAAATACAACAAAGAAGGGGGATTTTCCTCTTCCACTTGGTCAAAGAACAAGGGAACCACACAGGAGACCAAGAAACCATTGATCCAAACCAATCACGTTGAGAAGCCCACTCCCAAACCCATTCCACATGACGGAGGTAATTCTTCAAAACCTCTTCGATGTTTTAAATGTCAAGGATTTGGTCATAGAATGAGTGAGTGCCCCAATTGGAGGGCATTTGTTGTTATGATTGATGATTCTTGTAATGTTGATGGTGTCTCTCTTCTTAAGGGGAATGCTAATGAGGGTACTCATGACGTGGGGGATGATGATGAAGAGGAGGAGAGTGAGAAGTATGGTGATGTTATTCCTTGTGGGTTGACTAGAAGGGCCTTATTCATCAAGGATTTGCCTCAAGAAGGGGAGCTCACCCGTCCAAACTATATAGTGAGGAGGACAATGATAAGCAAGGCCTTGGATGATCCAAACCAAAGGGAAAACCTTTTCCATTCTAAGTGCCTTATCAAGGGAAATGTGTGTTCCTTGATAATCAATGGAGGAAGTTGTACTAACGTTGCAAGTACTACATTGGTGGATTTTCTTCACCTCCCCACTACCAAACACTCTACCCCTTACAAACTTCAATGGTTGAGTGATTGTGGGGAATTGAAGGTACATAGACAAGTCGTGATTAAGTTCAAGGTTGGCAAGTACCAAGATGAAGTTTTGTGTGATGTGGTACCAATACAAGCTTATCATTTATTACTTGGGAGGCCGTGGAAATATGATAGAGCTACTAATCATGATGGTCGCACCAATTGGTATTCCTTTGAGCATGGAGGGTATACACACATCCTACATCCTATGACACCGGTATAAGTTCATGAAATGTACCACAAGTTGAGAGAGTTAACTAATAAGGGGAAGGGTGTGGATGCTAGTAATGAGGTCAATGGTGTCGTGGGAGAGAGTGAAGGGAAAGGTTGTTCTAAAGGGAAAGAGAAGGTGGCTCTTTTGGTAAACTTTAAGGAGATTCGGGATGAGTTGAAAGAGAGGCAACCGGTGGTCCTTCTCATGCATAGGGATTACTCCTTTCTCACTAATGAACTAACTTCTTCTCTCCCTAGTTCTCTTTCTTCTCTTTTACAAGGCTATGAAGATGTGTTTCCCCCGAAACTTCCAAAGGGATTGCCCCCTATAAGGGGAATTGAGCATCAAATTGATTTCATCCCGGGGTCCCAATTGCCAAACAAACCGGCTTATAGATCCGATCCGGAGGACACCAAGGAACTTCAAGGGCAAGTGGAAGAACTCCTTGAGAAATGGGTGGTGCGGGAGAGCATGAGCCCATGTGCTGTACCGGTGATTTTGGTTCCTAAAAAGGATGGCACTTGGCGCATGTGTGTGGATTTTCGAGCCATCAACAAAATAACGGTAAAGTATCGCCATCCCATTCCTCGACTTGATGACATGCTTGATGAGTTGAGTGGTTCTTGCATATTCTCAAAAATAGACCTTATGAGCGGTTACCATCAAATCCGGATGAAACCCGGGGATGAGTGGAAAATGGCATTCAAGACCAAATTTGGTCTCTATGAATGGTTGGTGATGCCTTTTGGCCTCACCAATGCTCCTAGTACTTTTATGCGTTTGATGAATCATGTGATGAAACCTTTTATTGGTAGGTTTGTGGTTGTGTATTTTGATGATGTGTTGGTGTATAGTAAGACCATGGATGAGCACGTTGATCATTTAAAGTGTGTGTTTGATGTGCTTAGGCAAGAACAACTTTTTGCCAATTTGTCTAAATGCTCTTTTGGTGTTGACGAAGTCATTTTTTTGGGTTTTATTGTGAGTTCAAGGGGAGTTGAAGTTGATGAATCCAAAATAGACACTATTAAGAATTGACCAACTCCCACATCCATTGGTGATGTGCGTAGTTTCCATGGATTGGCTAGTTTTTATAGGCGGTTTGTTAAAGGATTTAGCACTACAGCCGCCCCCTTGACTAAGGTGATCCGAAAGGATACATCCTTCTTTTGGGGGTGAGAAACAAGCAAAGGCTTTTGCTACCTTGAAACAAATGCTTAGTTCCACACCATTGTTTCAATTACCCAACTTTGATAAAACATTTGAAATTGAATGTGATGCTAGTAGAGTGGGTATTGGGGCTGTTTTGATGCAAGATTTAAAACCCATTGCCTACTTTAGTGAGAATCTTAGAGGTGCGACGTTGAATTACTCCACCTATGACCTTGAGCTTTATGCCTTGATTCGGCCTTGGGTAATTGGCAACACTACTTATGGCCTAAGGAGTTTTTCATTAGGACCGACCATGAGTCCTTGAAACATCTTAGGTCACAAGGAAAGTTAAACAAGAGGCATGCCAAGTGGGTTGAATTTCTTGAAACATTCCCTTATGTGATTCATTACAAAAAGGGGAAGGATAATGTAGTAGCGGATGCCTTGTCAAGGAAGCATGTTTTAGTCTCTACTTTGACTTCTAAGTTGTTGGGTTTTGAGAGTTTGAAATCATTATACCCCAAGGATCCAATATTTGCTCAAATCTACCATGATTGTGGAGCATGGGTAAGGGACCCATAAGCTCAAGGATAAACCTACCACTCCATTTGCTATATTTGATGGTTACTTGTTCAAGAACAAGCGACTTTGTATGCCTATGAGCTCTTGGAGGGAACTTTTTGTGAGAGAGAGGCACATGATGGGGGTTTGATGGGGCACTTTGGTATTGACAAGACATTGGCGATCCTTGAAGAACATTTCTATTGGCCTAAAATGCGTAGTGATGTTGCTAAAATTTGTGGTCAATGTGTTGATTGTCATAGTGCTAAATCAAGGTTACTTCCACATGGCTTATATACCCCTCTCCCCACCCCTCAACGGCCTAGGTTTGATATTTCTATGGATTTTGTATTAGGTTTGCCGAGGACTAAGAGGGGCATGGATAGCATCTTTGTGGTTGTTGACCGTTTTTCCAAAATGGCTCATTTTATTGCATGTCATAAGTGTGATGATGCCCCCCATGTTGCATCATTAATTGTTGAGCATGTTGTCAAGTTGCATGGTATTCCTCAATCCACAGTGAGTGATAGGGATCCTAAATTCCTTAGCCACTTTTGGAAGGAGTTGTGGGGTAGACCTGGGACAAAATTGTTGTTCTCTACATCATGTCACCCACAAACCGATGGTCAAACCGAAGTTGTAAACCGCACCCTTGGTTCTATGCTTCGGGCCATTGTTAAAGGAAAACTCACATCTTGGGAAGACCAATTGCCTTTAGTTGAATTTGCATATAATCGTGTCATTTATAATCCTATTGGCATGTCTCCATTTGAGGTTGTGTATGGTTTTAACCCTCTTACCCCTCTTGATCTAACCCCTTTATCTCAAGATGTTGTGTTGAGTTTAGATGGTAACAATAGGGCCAAGGCCATGAAAGCTTTACATGAGAAAGTGAGACTTCAACTTGAGAAGAAGAATCAAGAAACGGCAAAGAAAGTCAACAAGGGGAGAAAAAGGGTGGTTCTTGAACCGGGTGATTGGGTTTGGGTCCATTTTCGAAAGGAGAGGTTTCCCAGTAAAAGAAAGACCAAGCTAATGCCTAGAGGTGATGGCCCATTTGAAGTTCTAGAAAGGCTTAATGACAATGCCTACAAAATTGATCTTCCCCCGGATTACCAAGTGCACAATACATTCAACATTTGTGATATTTCTCCTATGGATGTGTGTGATGAAGACCCTTTGAATTTGAGGACAAATTCTTCTCAAGAAGGGGAGAGTGATGCAACCCAAGGGCTCCCAAAGCCTTTTACAAGGCCTTTCACAAGGAGTCAAGCTCGACAACTCCAAACTTGGCAAGGGTTATTCATGAAGAAAGATGCACTTGAGTGCATTATGGAGTCCTCCAGAGGATTCCACATGTTCGTGATAGCTTTTGATGGAGCACGCATTGAGAAGAAGAAGGAGGATTATGCTTTGGTTGGATGAATTCTTGAATTCATCACAAAGAGGACATCCAAACAAGACCCTTACATCATTAAGGGTAGAAATGTAATAACATAGTTTCTTCTTTATTTGCTTAGTATAAATAGCCTCTTTTATGCTTTGAAGACTTAGAATTTTCATAAACTAAAAACTCCATTGTTGAGAGAATTAAGAGAGCTTGCTAAAGCTTTTAGTTGTTTCTTGTTTGGAAAGAAGAGTTGCTTGGGATATCATTTCCCTTGAGGTTCTTCTTAGAGTTAGGTGCTTGTTGGGATATTTAAGGAAGGTCTCTTTATTTATTAAAGTGGTTGTCTTTAGTTCTCAATTTGTGTCTATCTATTTATCTTCCTCTTGTTTTCTTGTTAATCCTCTTGTCATTAGTCTAAATCATGCTTTATTTCTTTATCAATTTTAGCTTTCCTTTAGGGTTTATATCACACTATGACAAAAAGAGTACTAGACAATATCAAATTATACATCATAGTCTCAAAATATACAAAATAAGACTATCAAGACAACAGAAGGAGGAGGATTAGCTTTGGACTCTAAAAGCTCACCCAATCTCCGATCAGCAGCATGGCTCGAGGATGTCATCAACGGCGGTGACTAGTGCTCGAATCTACATCAAGAAAAAGATGCAGAAGTGTAGTATGAGTACCAAAACCATGGGTCTAGACATCATAGGCCGCCTGAGCTCAATTAGAGTAAAAGTATAAACAAAGTGTGAGTATATAAACTTAAGTCAATAATAAAGGGGCAAAAATGGAAATAATAAGCTATGCTAGGAAAATGTGATAAATGGAAAACAACTAACTTGAAAGTAGAAACAAAAGTTTAGCTATAGCCTAGCTGGACCCCCATAAGCCCAGAAGGCATACACAAAGAGAAATAAACCTAATCGAGACTCCATAAGCACAGTGGATACAATCAAAGGGTAATACTAAAGTAAGGATGGGATATAGCAGTAATGAACGTACAATGATCCAAAATATGCGATACGTGTACCTCATACTCCTTTTCCATCCATAACCACCATTCACTCGGTATTTATTGGTCTCCCAACCCCAGATCAATAATAGTAATAATAATAAATATTGGACTCAAACCAAAATTAGTAAAATAATAGCAATATAGCATATACCATACTTGAACTAGGAATGATAGATAATAACAATGTAGCAAATACCGGACTCGAATTGAAACTCATAGATGATAGCAATATGCCAAGTGCCGGTTCAAGTTCAAAGACCACCTTATCCGGGGAAACGAAGCTAGGTAAGCTTATAATAATGTCTAAGTCAACCCAAACCTAGGTAATAGCCTAAGTAAGCGATTAGGTGATCATTTAGGTCTAAAGGTGCATTATTCTAAGCATCCTATCTAAAAAGAGGTGGTGAGGCCCACTACCAGTCCCGAAAACCCAACCTAAGGCAAGCACCTACCCAAACTAATCTAAGGCTTATCAATCCTATCCTAAGGAACTAAAAGAGTTGGTACTAAAAGAGCTAAGTCTAGTCCTAAAGGATAATCATATACTAACATAATGGAAAACAGGGCCAAATTTTACCCAAAAAGGGCCCTACTCGGCTAATATAGTCAGTAAATGCTAAAAGAATATCAGGGCCATTAGAACCCACCTACAACTAACACAATATTATACTAATACCATAAGAAAGCATAGTGTAGGAAAAGGTAAGCCTAGCCTACATGGATGCTGTCGGTAGCACGCGAAAAAACTCTACAATGGAGCTTTCTCCTTTTGAGAAGCCTCCGACCAATGCCCCACTATCAAAATCACATTCTACATGTCAAGATAGGAATAACGACACCCATATTGTGAATTTACGCTGTCAGAAATTGAGCTAAAAATCCCCCTGTGGGACCAACTTGCGAAATCACAAAATTAAAATCATCATTACGTCCCTCAAGTCATAGAGAGCTAATGCTCAAAAATTGGGTACGACTAGCCCTTGATTCCATGACCAAATCAGCCCACAAAGCTGGGGGGAAAATAAGAATTCAACTACAATTTAAATGGAATTTTGATCAGAAACTTACGAAATTAAGACGAGGATTTGATCACTTAAACGTCTCCAACTCAATTCCGGCTCCAATCCAAGATTTTGCTACTATTTTTGAGCTCCTAAGCTCTCTAATGGAATTCTATACTTAGAGAAATAAGGATGAAATTGAGGAAACTAATATATATAAAATGCCAGCGATGGATGCTTAAGCGGCCAAAGCTGCTTAAGAGACAAAAGAGCCGCCTAAGTGGTTCTTGCCAAGTTTTCCAGCATCTGCTTGGCCACTAAAGCATCTACCACTTCAGCGTTCAATAAGACACTTAAGCGACTGCACCAGCAACTTGGCACCAACCAAATTTGCTAAGTCCCAACGGACTCCGACCAGGTGCTCAGGATTTGTTCGAAACTCCGTTCACACAAATAAACTATGCTACCCTACCAAATTCAACATTTTAGACTCAATAGATCCATCGAAATTCCCATCAGTGGTTGTTTCAATAGAATGTGGGACCCATACCTAAGGTTCCATTTTAACAAGATTCACCCAATAGCCCAAAATGAGCTCGGAAGCTTCGGGACCCTGACCAAGGGTCCCTCTAGCCTAAAATCAACATTATGGAGCTAATAATACCGTCAAAATTGACATCCTAGGCCGTTTACCTAAAGTTTTGGCCCGAGGCCCTTTTCTCAACTTCAAAAACTCCAAAATAGGGAAATAACTATAAAAACTAGACGAACTACCCGATAACCGAACTGTCAGTCCCAGTAAGTCATAAATGACTTAGGACAACTATAGAAAAGCTCTAAACACATAAAAGGCATAAAAACACAAAAAATAACTTGGAGGGTCATTACACCCTTGAATCCTTATCACGACTGGTAAGTGTTTCAAGTCTTCTACCACTGTTTTTACCTGAGTCTTAGCTCCATCGTACATATTATTAATCTCCATAATGTATGCTACAAGTACACCTCTAGACTCCAAACATCTCTGTAGAGGAGTTTGGGATATTTTTATATGCTTTTCTCTAGGTTAATGAACACCATATGTAAGTCTCTCTTACTTTCCCTATGCTGCTTCTCCAATCTCTTTATAAGATGATGACTTTTGTAGTTGATCTTCTCAATATGAATCTAAATTTGTTCCCGCTAATAGAAATATCCCTCTTCATGCTCATCTTCACCACCCTCTTTCAAACTTTCATAATGTGTCTTAGCATCTCGATACTCCTATAGCTATTGTGATTCTGAATATTATGCCTTTCTTATACAATGAGAACATTGTACTCCATCTCTATTCTTCATACATTTTTATTGTCCTAAAAATGACATTAAAAAACCTAGCTTGCCACTGCATATCTGCCTTGCATGCGCTCTTCCAAAATTCCACCATGACCTCATCTAGCTAGGTCATCCTCCCCCTTCTTATCTTACGAATAACCTCCTCAAACTTTATACTCCTACAATATCAAAAATATTGATGACTCTTAGAGTAAGTTAAACCACCTGATGCATTATTATTATCTCCCTATTATTCAAGAGTTTATGAAAATGTATTTGCCATCTTCTTCTAATTTTATCAATACATCACTTTCCTGATCTGTGATACACTTCACTTGGTCCAGGATAAAATGAAATAAGATTTTATACTATAATTATTTCTATCTTACTTATACAGTCAACCTAGTTATAACAACCATTCGTTATAACGTTTCACTATAATGACCTAATTTTACTGAATCGATTTTTCATAATATATTTTACTTCTCTAAACAACATTTTACCTATAACAACAATGATATTCATTATAGCGGTACACTATTTGTAAAATTACCTTTCTAGAATAACCATACTCAAATATTGTAGTAATATTTTATAAGAGATATATCATTTATAAAAATAAAGTATTAAAATATCTATGGTAATCAACATTAATGTCTTGCGCATAGTAAATTTCAAGTATGAATATTCAAGAGAAAAAAATTATATTTAAATGGTGCCTATCTGTTATGGCCATAACTTTACAAGGAAAACTTACTTGTGTTTGCCTTTTTCATATTCATAATTTTTCTAATTTTTTGGCTTAAATTGGTTGACAAGTACAATTACATTCTTTTCTGATACATAAAATCATTAATCTAATTATTTACGTGCTTTTATTTACAACAGCTAATAATATCTAAATTTCAAGTGCCAATGTACATATATATACACGTCACTATAACAATGATATTTTGAGATAAATATTGTTAATATAACGAGGTTGGACTATATCTCAAACCAAGCAAAGTAATTTCGCCCTTGGCTCGAGATAAAAAGAGGAGAATTTGCAATCCAGCCTTTTGGAGAAATTCAAATTTGAACGATGTTGAGTTGTATGAGAGAAAATGACCAAAATGGTCCTTGATGTATAGGGGTTGAATCCTATGTGGGATTCAACCCACTGAATTTTAGATCTAAGAAAGGGAGTCGAATTACAGTTAAAGGAGGTGAATGGCTCATGAAACACACCGTTCCTAAACCAAGATCCCTGCAACTACCAACTCGGTGTCAATGATGTACGGATAAATAGTGTTGATATTTCAATAAGGTAGATCCTTTTATCTACTTGATTTGAGATTGTTACTTTTGTCATCACTGAACAGATGGAGTAACTGACATATTCAAGCATCAGTTTTCCGAAAAAGAAATTTGGGCTAGATTAATGAGCTATATCAAAAGCAATTATACGGAGTCTTTACAAGAGAAGATGAAATACCTCACGATCGTTGTGGAGAGGAGCTTTAATGCTTGAATTGCAGAAGTTATCGAGTAATGATTCATTTGAAGCTGGCATCGATTCTTCCGACTAGAGTAGATCTTGAAGTTTCTAAAGAGTCGACCTTCCACTTTCCTAATTGCTATATCAGTGTTAGGTGTAGATAGATTTTTTCTATGTTTTTGTTTATTTCTTATTTCTTATTGGGTCGGGTCAGCGTTGGGCTGCCAGCCATGTACATAGGGTAAACTACATAAATAGTCCTCATAGTGGGTGGCTTTGTTTTTTTGTCCCCCATAATAAAAGTCTTACAAAACTAGTCTTCCTTCTTTTTTATGTATGGACAAATACATATTTGCCCCTCTATATATCAAATATTTTCAAACAACTCTCCATGCTCATTTATCTTTCAACTTCAATTTTTTTTTCTCTTCTTTTTTTTAAATTTTTCTCAACCTTTACCTTTTTCCTTTTTTTCTTTTCTCCTTTCAACTTCTATTTTTTTTTTCTCTTTTTAATTTTTCTTTTCTTCTTTATTCTCATTTTTTTTATCAACCTTTATTTTTATTTTATTTTTTATTTTGACTTTTTTTCTTTATATTTTTATTTTTTCTCAACCTTTATTTTTTTTTTTTCTTTTTCTACTCTCAACTTCTTTTTTTTTTTTTCAATTTCTTTGATTTTTTTTTAATTTTAACAACCTTTATTTTTTTCATTATTTTTTTATTTTTCCGTAACCTTTATTTATTTTTCTTTTCTTCGATTCCTTCCAAACAACAAGTCACGTCCCATAGGCAAGAGTTGACACTACCACATTGTGTTTTGATTTATGAGATGTTCTATTACTCTTGCCTTAGAGGCAAGACTTAACCTAAGGACATTCAAACAACAAGTTACGTTCCATGGGTAAGAGTTGACACTACCACATTATATTTTGACTTATGAAATACTCTATAACTCTTGCCTTAGAGGCAAGACTTAGCCCAATGACTTTTCAAACAACAAGTTATGCCCCATGGACAAGAGTTGACACTACCACATTGTGTTTTGATTTATGAGATGCTTTATAACTCTTGCCTTAGAGGCAAGACTTAGACTAAGGGCTTTCAAACAACAAGTTACGCACAATGGGCAAAAGTTGACACTACCATATTGTGTTTTTATTTATGAGATGTTCTATAACTCTTGCCTTAGAGGCAAGACTTAGCCCAAGGACTTTCAAACAACAAGTTATGTCGTATGGGCAAGAGTTGACACTACCACATTATATTATGACTTATGAAATGTTCTATAACTCTTGCCTTAGAGGCAAGACTTAGCCCAATGACTTGCAAACAACAAGTTATGCCCCATGGGCAAGAGTTGGCACTACCACATTGTTTCTTGATTTATGAGATGTTCTATAACTCTTGCCTTAGAGGCACGACTTAGACCAAGGGCTTTCAAAAAATAAGTTATACCCCATGGGCAAGAGTTGGCACTACCACATTGTGTCTTGATTTATGAGATGTTCTATAACTCTTGCCTTAGAGGCACGACTTAGACCAAGGGCTTTCAAAAAATAAGTTACGCCCAATGGGCAAGAGTTAACACTACTATATTGTGTTTTTATTTATGAGATGTTCTATAACTCTTGTCTTAGAGGCAAGACTTAACCCAAGTAATTTCAAACAACAAGTTATGCCTCATGGGCAAGAGTTGACACTACCACATTGAGTCTTGATTTATGAGATGCTCTATAACTTTGCCTTAGAGGCAAGACTTAGCCCAAGAACTTTCAAACAACAAGTTATGCCCCATGGGCAAGAGTTGACACTACCACGTTGTGTCTTGATTTATGAGATGCTCTATAACTCTTGCCTTAGAGGCAAGACTTAGCTCAAGGACTTTCAAACAGCAAGTTACGCCCCATGGGCAAAAGTTGACACTACCACATTATGTTTTGACTTATGAAATTCTCTATAACTCTTGCCTTAAAGGCAAGACTTAGCCCAATGACTTTAAAACAACAAGTTATGCCCCATGAGCAAGAGTTGGCACTACCACATTGTGTCTTGATTTATGAGATTCTCTATAACTCTTGCCTTAGAGGCAAGACTTAGACCAAGGGCTTTCAAACATCAAGTTACGCCCTATGGGCAAGAGTTGACACTAACATAATGTGTTTTTATTTATGAGATGTTCTATAACTCTTGCCTTAGAGGCAAGACTTAGCCCAAGGACTTTAAAACGACAAGTTATGCCCTATGGGCAAGAGTTGACACTACCACGTTGTGTCTTGATTTATGAAATGCTCTATAACTCTTGCCTTAGAGGCAAGACTTAGCCCAAGGACTTTCAAACAACAAGTTATGCCCCATGGGTAAGAGTTGACACTGCCACGTTGTGTCTTGATTTATGAGATGCTCTATAACTCTTGCCTTAGAGGCAAGACTTAGCTCAAGGACTTTCAAACAGCAAGTTACGCCCCATGGGCAAGAGTTGACACTACCACATTATGTTTTGACTTATGAAATTCTCTATAACTCTTGCCTTAAAGGCAAGACTTAGCCCAATGACTTTAAAACAACAAGTTACGCCCCATGGGCACGAGTTGATACTACCATATTATGTTTTTATTTATGAGATGTTCTATAACTCTTGCCTTAGAGGCAAGGCTTAGCCCAAGGACTTTCAAACAACAAGTTATGTCCTATGGGCAAGAGTTGAAACTACCACATTGTGTCTTGATTTATGAGATGTTCTATAACTCTTCCCTTAGAGGCAAGACTTAGCCCAAAGAATTTCAAAAAACAAGTTATACTCCCCCATGGGCAAAAGTTAGCACTACCACATTGTGTCTTTGATTTATGAAATGCTCTATAAGTCTTGCCTCTTAAACTAGAATTAGCCCAAGAATCTCCCAAAGAAACAAATTACTCCTCATGGGCAAGAGTTAACACTATTTCATTATGGCTTAATTTATGAGATACTCTATAACTCTTGCCCTAGAGGCAAGACTTAGTTCAAGGATTTTACAAACAACAAGTTAATGTTCTATAACTCTTTCCTTAGAGACAAGACTTATCCCAAAGGACTTCCAAAGACAAGTCACGCCCTTGAGTTTACTTTTATATCAAAGAAAGAATATTCTTTTTGCGGATTATCCAACTTTCTGTTCATTAGCAAAATATAATAGAAGCTGAGAAAAAAGAAAAAAGAGAAGGAAAAAAATAAAGATTGAGAAAAAAATAAAAAAAGAGAAGAAAAAAATAAAGGTTAAGAAAATAGGAAAAAAATAAAAAAAAAAAAATATAAGTTGAGAAAAAAAATGAGAAGAAAAAATAAAATAAAAATAAAGTTTGAGAAAAATAAAAAAAAAATGTGAAAAGGAAAAAATAAAAAAATAAAGGTTGAGACAATTAATTAAAAAAAGAGAAATGAAAAATAAATAATGTTTGAGAAATAAAATAAAAAAAATAAAAAATAAAGGTTGAGACAAATGAATTAAAACAAGAAAAAAAAAGAGAAAAAAAATAAAAATCAAGTAACAGTAAAAAAGAAAAAAAAAATTGAGAGACAAATGAGCATGGAAAGAGTAAAACATTTGAGGTGTAAAAGGGCAAAAATGTACTTGTTGTATGCATAAAAATGAAGGAAGGCTACTCTTTAAAGATTTTTTTTATGGGAGATAAAAATACAAAGCCACCTACTATGGGGATATTCCATGTAATTTCCTGATGTACATATCCTTTGCTTTCTTAATAAAATTGGCGCAATTGGGTCCTTTGTTTTTTTTTAAAAAAAAATGTATAGGGGTTGAACTATTTTAGTCCTTTATATATACTACCTCATTAAAATAGTCTTTGATGTATGTAAAAAGATAGATTTTTTTTGGTCCTTAGCGCCCTAAAAACTATGAGTAAAAGCAAGAAATTCAATTAAATATAATTGTGGATTCCACAAAAAATGAAACCCAGTAGATCTTTCTCTCTCAAATAATCTTCTTCAACCATTCTTCTCCAATTCCCAATTGGAGTCCATATTGGATTCAACGGAGCATGCATGAAACATTCCCCGTTCTAAACTCGGGTCAAACACCAAATTCTTTTCACAATTGGAGTTCACATTGGAATCGATAAAGATGCCGTCATAAAACTGTATCGTGTCTGGATCTGGGTCAATCAGCGAATCATTTTAAAGTTGGTGCAATCATCATGGTAAGCAAAATCAGACGAAACATGTAATGGTGGGAGATTGAATTCAGGTTTTTTCTTCTTCTTGTCGGTTTATTTTTGTGAAATTCTCTTAGTTGCACCGACTCTAAGAAAGAAAAGTAATAATACAGAGGTTGAAATGATTAGTGGAGAAGCAACAACAGTGGGGAAGTAGAGGAAATTAATAGTGTAGAGAGTAACAATGTTAGAGATTAGTGGATGGGATGCCTTGTGAATGTGATTGACAAGTGGTTTAATAAGAATTACATTTATTTTGGTTGAATTTTCATCTTCGTCTATGGAAACTAATTGAATAAGAGTACCCACCGGAAATTGCAGAAGTAGTAGATTTGAGGGAGGGCTCCGCTTGATTTCAATTTTGTGGGACCCACAATGATATTTAACAATTTTTCTTACTTTTAATGTTAGTTTTAGGACTAAGGACTAAAATGATCATATTTCTATATATCAAAGACTATTTTAATAAGGCGATATAATTCAACCCGGACCATTTGGTCATTTTCTTGTTGTATGCATGAGTGCCGCACTGGCAACCTTCAGGTGAGAATATCTACGATCTGGATCTCACCATCCAAATCATCTTCAGATTGAAAGAAGGTGTACAGTATATTCTCTTCCCAAAAAAGAAAAATAAAATTGAACTCCTAAAATATCTCCCTCGTTATATAGCCAGCAGCAGCAGCACCCAGTTTGTGCTTTGACTATTTGCTTTTGTGGCCTATGAACAGAGAAATCTGACCTGAAAAATTCACAAAATTGACGAACGTTGTAAGTGGGTAAGTTTTCTCTTTGCTATTATTTTCTCTTTGGAACGAGAGAGTGTATGTTTGTGAAGTAGATCTGTGTCATAGCTCATGTGGGGTTCAGTGGTGGATGAATGTACATTGTGGATGCTCTTCTGATGTTCAATACGAAAGATTCAAGGTGCTCTTTGGAGCAAAGTTCAGATTTTGTTGAAAAAGTGTTTGTCATCGACATTTGATTACTTCTGAAAAATGTATTGATTTCAATAATTCATAAATTATTTTCTTTCCTAAGTTCCCAGGCAAAAGACCATATACGAAATACTTCAGCTTCTGTTGGATTCTCATTTCGTTTCAGTAATGTATTGTGACTGAAGCTTGTCCAGTTTCTTCTACTTTTGTTGGCAATCTTTTATATGATGAATCTATTTAACATACTAAAAGTAACAATGTCCAGTCTGTGTTGCTTTAGGTGGATTATTTGTTCAAATCTTTTTTTTTTCTACAGATTTTGGTTTTATATGTGGTCTTACAAAAGCTTTAGCTGATAATAGTTTCCTGTGCATTCAGCACTTCAATAATCAGCGAAGCACTTTTTCAATATCTCCATGTTGGCTCCTTTTTACATTTAAAGCATTAGACATTCCGTAATGATTCAAACCAGAGTAATGATAATGGAAATATAATTGTCTTAATAAATTAAACTTCAGCTAGCTGATTGGGTGAAGCATGAGACAGCCTTTAGATTGAAATTCATTTTAAACGATGTTAATGATTTAAACCTAGACATGCTGTTTGTATATAATGGTTTTGATAACAATCCTTTTTGTCTTCTCTTCTCAAAGTACATCTATACATGTCTTAAACTGTGTTTGTCACTCTGCCATTGTACTGCTATTATAACAATACAGAGAAAAACAACCATTCTGCTTCGATCAAGATTTTGCATTACTGCCACTTCATTATTATTTTTGATGCTGGTGGTCTACGGGCGATCTTGTGTGCACCTCGACTATTTCGCCGGATACCTGCCTCACCAGCACATGTGTTGGGTAACTCTATCAATCAAGGCTTAGACAAATTTCTTTGCCTCCGTTGGGATTTGAACCAGTGACCTTATGGTTTTTTTCCCACTTCATTAACATTTGGCCACACCCTGGGTGCACTCTCATTATTTATTTTGAAAAGGTATTGTTCCACTTTGTTTTATTCCAACAATTGATAATCGTGCTAAGATTGATCTAACTCAGTAGCATGTGCTATCACCTATGAGGAAAAAGAAGTATTCTGAAGATAAATGATATCATGATCATTGATTTCTGCTTCAAGATGAGATCTTAAAAGATTCAAGTGCTATACTAAGTTTCATAATATTGTTTTTTTCCTTTGAATTTATCTAAATATGAATAATCTCCTGAAGATCTTGTCATGTGTTCCTTAAAATGGATACATAACATACTAAAATTAACAATGCTTCATCAGAGCTCTTGTCGTTATTCCTTTAAACTGGTAGACGACAACCTGACATGATAGAAGATGACTACTTCATCTAACTACTGTGATGAAAGACATTTAGAGAAAGTTATTGATGGACAAGCCCATGGACACCATTTTGGCACTTGTTACTATATTCCTCAATTACCAGAATATCCTCGTTTTCCGCTATTATCAATATTATTTTACCAAAAATTTCAAATTTTATTAAAACTTTATTTTGGACCAATATGTGTTTAGATACAATGAAGTCTAAATTCTTACCTTAACATTTATGCCCTAACTTAACTGGGACATACCTTTTTGAAAAAACAAAGAAGAAATTCTTAATATTATCCCTCTCAAGATGGAATCATTATTCTAGCACTTGTGCTTGGATGGAGCTCTGGAAAAGAACAATTGTGTGTCTTCTCTAATTGTTATGAGTGTATAGTGGAACTGGTAGGTTGTGAGAACGATGTTTGCTAGATCATGGTAACCAAACTTGCATGGAACATGCCAAAAAATAATTTTGGGTGAAGTTTATTTGCTCACAAATCCTTCAAGGTAGTTGATAAATATAAGTACACAGTGACATGACTAGTTAATGAAAGACATCAATTTCCTTGGAGTGGAAATACTAGTTTTACACAGCTGATCAGAAGGAAAATATATGTTGGATGACTGATTTGTGTTTTAGGATAAGGCATAGAAACACACTTAAACTATAGCGCTTATTCAATACTAGAAAAGGGGGGTCTTAATGTTTTTTTTTTTTTCCAGTTGATTCTTCCAGACCCAAAGTCCGGAACTTCATCGTCTCTTCAAACCCTCCGTCCTCCTCCTTTCATTATTAAAATCTCCATCTCTTCTTTTAATTCTTTCTTCTTTTCCGAATCACTTGATCAAATTGTCGCTCTACATTTCCCTTTTCTGTGTACTCAAGCATAGTTCTTTATTTGCTATTGTAATTTCTTTGAATCAGTGAAAGAGGAGAACAAACAGTTTGAGAGAGGATGAGGGCGCCTGGTGTTTGAGTTTGAAAGAATCAAATGAAAAAAGACATCCCTTTTTTAGTTTTGAATAAGCGTGTGTTTACAGATGCTTCATTTTAACTTTTTTTTTTTCTTTACTCGGTAATTAGTGTAGGGGGTAAACAATATGGAAAAAATAAGTTCAGATATGCGCCCTCACCCCACCCCCCCACCCACCCCACACACAAGAGGCGGAGCCAGGATTGCAACTAAGGGGGTTTTATATTTGAAGAAAAACTAGCCGAAGGGGGGTCAACACCTACTATATATATATAAAAAAAATAATTTTAATCATATATAAATAGTATATTTTTCCGTCGAAGGGGGTTCAGATGAACCCCCTAGCCAAAGGCTGGCTCCCCCAGCCCCCCAAACCCCAATAGTTTAGGTGTGTTTCTATGCCTTATGCCTTGTGTTTTCTTTCCTTATTTGGAATAGTTTTTTTTTTCCCTATACTGCCTCAGTCAGAAAAGTAATTTAAATTACTGCACTTAACTCTAGGTGGAACTTCATTGTCTCTTTGTGGTACATCTTTTCTTGAATCCTCCCTAATATCAATTACTTTCTTTATCATTTTTTGTGTCTTACAACTAGCTACAAAGTCCCACCACGATGGTTGCACAGGGCTTCACAGTGGATTTAGATAAAGCTCTTGTCTTCCAGGTAAGACTGCAACTCTACGTATTTCTATTTTACAAGATCTGTCAAGTAAACCATAATTAATGCTGCCATCAGGGTGTCTTTCCTGAAGTTAATCTTGTAGTTTCTTTCTCCTCATGCTCGTCTGCTCCGATGGTCTAAATCTGTTGCAGTTGTCTAATTAATGATTGTTTTGGAATTTGAGTTCATAAGGTAAACACTTCATCCCTGTTATCAAAAAAAAGGTACACACTTCATCCCAATTGTTATATTATATCTATCTTTAGGCATCAAAATTCATATATTTGTTTTACTTGCCTAAGAGCCCCCAAAAAAAAAAAAAAGAAGAAAGATATAGAAAGAGAAGAAGGATTCATTTCCTGACATTATTTTGATAAAAAGCCTATTCTAGTGGTCGTATTATTTTCAACTTCTCTTTGTCATGTCAAACATAATTCCTTAGTCCGCCCTTATTAATTTCCTCATTGGAAACTAAAAAGAAATAACTTTTTTCAGCTAACTCATACCAATAAACTATCTATTCATTTTTCTTTTTGACTTCTGGATTATGTTTTCAGGTTGGCCACCTTGGAGAAGCTTATCAAGAGTGGGTTCACCAGCCTATCCCTAACAAGGAAGGACCTCGATTTTTTGAAAGTGATTTTTGGGAGGTATTGCTTTACTTAATCCTTGTTGCCATGGAACTCAACAAGGTCACTTTTTACTCCCCATGTATTATTAGAGCTATTGTTATTCAGTCTCTTCATCTGCCATGCCACACGCCCATAAACAAGTATGACAGAAAGTGCTTTCATTTTTAATAATTGTTCAAGTAAGTAGAAAACTTGCTAGACATGGCCTGTGTCAAAGACATGAATCCTATACTCATACCAGAGTCCATGTAATATCCTTCCGTTTGACAGGAGCTCCATGTATAGTGGTATTGATATGTTTTACTTGTGGAATAGTTTCTGACTCGGACAGTTTGGTGAGCAATTCCAGTCATTTGGCTCCCAGTTGTATGCTATTGTATTTCAGTATCAATCCGGATGGGCCATACTGTTCCAGAGGTGGCATTGATTGTAGGTTTTGGAATTTTTGTGTGGACATTGATGGAATATGCTCTTCATCGTTTCCTTTTCCATATAAAGACGAAGAGCTATTGGCAAGTATCTTTGTACATCTTCTGTCTCCAGACAGGGAGGGGATTTTGCACTTATAGAGTCCTGCCAGTTTCTGGCCCTATCCCTCTTACATATTGCAACATTGAAACTTGTTACAGGGGAAACACAGCTCATTATCTCCTTCATGGTTGCCATCACAAGCATCCCATGGATGGTCTACGCCTTGTTTTTCCTCCTGCTGTGACAGCTATTCTTTGTGTACCGGTATGTTTGATTTCATACCACTAGCTTAGTTAATATTTAGCTGATAACTCATGGAACTACGCCTCAATCCCAAACAAGTTGGAGCTGGCTATATAAATCCTCATTAACCATGTTTCTCCATTTAAATTCATCTCAGAACAACATTATAGAAAATAAAAATAAAAATTAAACGCACGTGGATATAATTATATCTACACACACACAGAGCCAAAAATCTCCAGTTTTAGCAAGTTACAAAGCTATATAGTGAAAAAATAACCCTTCCAGCAACACTGAGATCTCTTGCTGGTTTGTAAAACCTATAGAGGAATAAGATAGACAACTTGTTTGGGTTAGTCATTGATTTTCAAGTAGAAACTGACTCATTGCTAAGCCTGATGATGTGAGTTTTTCAATCACTTGTCTATTACAGCTAAAGGAAAACAAACACTTAAAAAACCCCGAGGTTTCTTTCTACAGTAGAAGTTTCATTCACATCACTGTACGACAGCCAATGTTCTTATTGATTCAACTTTCTCTTTTTCTTTTTGTTTTAGGGACAGAATTATTTTCAGGGATTAGCAATCTGAAGACAAGACATACAATTGTGGGATAACTCTCTCCCAACTTTGTATTTGTGAGAAATATAAGAGAAGAATATTATTGAATTGTTGTATCTCAATTATTACATTGAGACCCTATTTATAGACACTACATTAGACTCCTTTTCCAACTAGGACACTACATTACAATCCTTTTCCGACTAGGATTCTATATACTATTCCTATTCCTACTCATATTCTAACAGTGTTAAACCCAAATACAAAGAATACACGCGAGCACAAACACTTAGGCACACTACATGAATTTCGTAATTCATATATTGAACACCTTCCAATTTGACACTATCATTTGAACAGGTTTCTTAATATCTACGCTAATCAAAGTAGGTAGTTTTTTTTTTTTAGATGGAGGGAGAACAAAAGAGAGTCAAGTTGAAAGTTGTGTATGCTGTGATATGTTAGCTTGAGGATCATTCATCATAAAGCTGCCGTAAACATTGAATTGATCGTACTATTTGTTTATTTGCTGGGTAGCTATTACTATTTGCATTTCTTGGAGCTTTTGATACTGTGCTTTGTGATTGCAGTTCTGGAATTTAATCAAACTCATGTCGAGTCCCTCAACTGCTCCTGCTTTATTTGGAGGAGGCTTACTGGGCTATGTCATGTATGATGTAACCCACTACTACTTGCATCATGGACAACCAACAAGTGAAGTGCCAAAAAATCTCAAAGCAAGTGTCGATACATGAGGCACTCCTCTAATGTTATCTTAGTAATATTCTAATGAGCCTGACCCGTATATAGGGTGGCAAAAATGGCCCAAACCCATTTAACCTGCCCAACATTTCACGGTTTGGACATAACATAATTTTCTGTTGAGTTGATTTTGGGCATAGCCCATTTCAATTCGTGAATTAAGGTCACCCAAATAAAACCGCGAAGGAGCCTAAATGCAACCCGTAAAGAATTTTAAAAATTGTTGTATCATGAAAAATATTGCTTGATTAGTAAGCGAACGAGCCGGGGAAAAGAGAGTCTATCATTGTGTATGAAATCTTAATTCCCTTTTCGAAAGCAAGAGTTAAGCAAGAGTTAGAGTTTGTTCTCGTATAAGTTTTGTATCATTGTATAAGAACTGTACAATTTAGTAGACACTTTTTATGTTCTTTTAATTTAAAATCTTAAAATTGAGTAAAATCCAAAAATACTTATTTTTCTTTTCTTAAAATTGAAATCAAAGGTAAAATGTCCAATGAAAAAGAGTGAGGACACATTTCCGGAGTGGCTGGTTGGTATGTTTAAGGTCATTTTTCAAGTATCTTGGGTCTTTAATCCAAGGAAATTGAAAATCAATGATGATGTCATACATCTTATTGGTGCGGGGTGGGTGAAATGGAAGATCACCTTCGGGGTCTTGTGTGATAAAAGGGTACCACCAAAATTTAAAGGTAAGTTTTATAGAGTGGTGGTTAGACCTATGTTTTTGTATGAGAAGTGCTGACTAGTCAAGAACTCTCACGTTCAGAAGATGCATGTTGCAGAAATTAGGTTGCTGAGATGGATGTGTGGGTATTCGGGGAGATAAGATTAGGAATGAAGATATCCAAGACAAGGTGGGAGTGACCTCCGTGGTGAACAAGATGTGAGAGGCAAGGTTGAGATGGTTTGGGCATATGAAGAGGAGATGCGTAGAAGCCCTAATGAGGAGGTGGGTACAAGTAGAGGTTATGTAGGCCGAAGAAGTATTGAGAGAGGTGATTAAGCATGACATGATGCAGTTGTAGCGTATTGAGGACATGACCTTATATATGAGGTATGGAGGTTGCAAATTAGGGTAGATTGAGGTAGTTGAAGGTTGTCTTACTTTCCAGTGGGATTAGGTTTGGTGGTAGTTTGGAGCACCGTGTATGTCGTAGTATTAGCCTTATTCATGTAGATTCTTGTCTTTTGCATCTATTACCAAGTGAAGTTGTTACTGTTCTTTTTCTATATGCTTTGTATTGCTTTTCGTATTAGTTGTCATGTTTTCTTCATTGCCCTATTTCCTTGTTCATAACTATTTTGATTTGATGCACTTGAGTTGAGGGTTTTTTGAAAACCTCTCCACCTCCACGAGATAGGGGGTAAGGTCTGCGTACACTCTACCCTCCCTTAACCCTACTTGTGGAATTAAATTGGGTATGTTGTTGTTATGTTGGTTGTTAAGTCACACTATGAAAGTTTGGGAGCGAGCGATGGAGATGAGGGTGAGGAGGGGTGTGTCCATATCTGAGAACTAGTTTGGATTCATACAGGGGCCCCGGGGCGATCTACTATGGAAGCCATCCATTTGGTGAGGAGACTAATGGAGAAATACCTGGAAAAAAAAGCGGGACTTACATATGGTGTTCATTGACATTGAAAAGGCCTACGACAAAGTTCCGAAGGGAGTCCTTCGGAGATGCTTGGAGTCTAGTGGTGTATCGGTGGCTTACATTAGGGCGATAAAGGACATGTATAATGGAGCTAAAAGGCGGGTTAGAACGGTAGGAGAAGACTCGGAGCATTTCCCTGTGGAAATGGGGCTGCACCAGGGATCAACTCTTAGTCCATTTCTCTTTGTCATGGTGATGGATGTATTGACGCGATGCATCTAAGATAAAGTGTCTAGGTGTATGTTATTTACAGATGACATAGTACTGAACATAGTACTGAGTGATGAGACATGTAGCAGAGTGAAAGATAGGTTGGAGGTGTGGAGACAAACTCTAGAAGCTAAAGGGTTTAAGTTGCGCAGGACCAAAACGGAGTATTTGGAGTGCAAATTCAGTGAGGGGTTGCATGAGGAAGGCGTGGAAGTGTGGCTGGACACACAGGCTCTCCCCAAGAGCGACCGTTTCAAATATCTTAGCTCTATATCCAGGGTAGTGGGGTCATCGATGACGATGTCATTCACCGTATTGGTGCAATGTGGGTGAAGTGGAGGCTTGCCTTTGGAGTCTTGTGTGATAAAAGAATACCATCGAAACTTAAAGGTAAGTTTTATGGAGTGGTGGTTAGAGCAACATTGTTGTATGGGGTGGAGTGTTGGTCAGTCAAAAACTCCCATGTTCAGAAGATGCATGTTGCAGAGATGAGGATGTTGAGATAGATGTGGACATACTAAGTGTGATAGAATCAGGAATGAGGTTATTCGAGATAAGGTGGGAGTGGCCTTTGTAGCGGACAAGATGAGGGAAACGAGATTGAGATGGTTTGGACATGTGATGAGGAGAGGTTTAGATGCTTTAGTGAGGAGGTGCAGAAGGTTCGATATAGTAGGCGAAGAGGGGTAAAGGTACGTCGAATAAGTATTGGGGAGTGGTGATTAGACAGGACATGACGCATATACCGAGGACATGACCTTAGATATGGGGAGGTGGAGGACGCGTAATAGGGTAGAAAGTTAGTCGGGTAGGAGTGTTGTCATGCACTAGTTGTAGTATGGTAGCTTAGGGTTTAGCCGTAGATATCTATCATTGTTGTTATTTATTATGTTTCGATTAACGCACTATTTTGTGGCTGATTATTATTTTTCTGATAGATTTTGCACTGTTCCCTTGTTAGTTGTCATATCTTCTTCACTGTTTTCATCTTCTTTGTACCTGGATTTGCTATATTTGAGCCGAGGATCTTTCGGAAACAGCCTCTCTACCTCCCCGAAGTAGTGGTAAGGTCTGCGTATATTTTACCCTCCCCAATCCTCACTTATGGGATTTTACTGGTATGTTGTTGCATGTTGTTATTATGTTGGTAACTAAATACTCGATTAAAAAATAAATAAATGTTCTCTTATTTGAAATGACAATTCAACTGACACTACAATTTGGTCGAAAATCATTACTTGATCTGTATGCTTATTGCTAATTGCAGGATTTAATTTATCAGAAAAGAAAAAAAAAATATACTGAATAATTTGCAATGCATTGTTTTGCTGCTGCTGCAATTTCCTGAGAATAAGTTAAAAGATTTAAAAACTACTAGTTAAATAAATAGCTTGAAAATTTTTAATGAGAAGATTGAATTTGTGTTTTGATTTAATTTACTCCCTCCATCCCATATTACTTATCCACTTCTCTGCCTTCTAGGTAATCATAAATAAGGATATTTTTATTAATTACCCTTTAACTCTTTTTAGTACACCCAATATTTATGTGCTTTATCGATCCATACCAAGATTAACAATGAACTTTTTGGGGACTTGAACAATACTTATACTTTCAAAAGGAATTAATTTAATGGCAAAATGAGAAACTAAATCAACTCTGTATTGATATAGTAAATTGACAAGTAATTTGAGACAGAATTGTAGTAATGTGGATAAATAATAATATGGGATGAAAGGAGTGTATAAGGTTGGTTGAGAATGTTTATTGATACCTCTAGAAAAAAAGAAAGAAGAAAAGTTGGGTCCAGTTGGGCGAGTTGGGTTGGGTTATAATCTATTGCTTAGCTTATTTTGACCCAACCTATCTTATATTCCCTCTGTTCACTTTTACTTGTCATTTTTTGACATGACACACTCATTAAAAAAAAAATGATTGATATAGTGAGTTTACAATATTGCTCCTATTAATTGATGTTTAGTAATATGTATTGGAAAATGATTTGGAGAATAAATAATTAATGTTAAGGGTAAACATGGAATTTTTTTTTTGTCTTTTCTTGATTTTTCAAAAATGACAAATAAAAATGAAAATCAAATTAGAAAAATAGTGACAAGTAAAAGCGAATGGAGGGTGTACCAAGTAAATTTCAGCAGGGTTGGACATCAGCCCGAAGTTTTTGCACGGATTTCCCATAAACGTACTGGTGTTTAATTTTTGCCCTTGCCACTAATTTAATGAAAATTTGTGGACAGAAGTACGCTTATGTTTTTGCGGGGCATAAGTATTTCCCAAGTTATGGTCCACATGACTTTGATTTCTAAAGACTTTTGCCCATGTAGGCATTAGTTCAGTTGATAAAAGGGCAAAAATTAAAGACTAGCCCATTTTAAGGGCGATTCATGCAAGTTTTATGTTTCATTCACGTATTTTTTTCTCTAAAGAGGATAAAGAATATATACCCCAAATAGCATAACTTCAACTTCTGAATACTACAACAGATTCTGAAAATACTACACAACTTATGTCTTATTAGTTTTATTATTTTGTACAAATTCTGACAGTTATGCCCCACGTGATTTCAGTTTCTAATGATTTATGCCCCACTAAGAATAGTTCAGTTGCTAAACAATAACATAGCTAGTGAAATTTCACAAGTGAGGTCTGCCAAGAGCAGATAATTCCTTTCAGTGAGGATATTAAAGGGATCACGTGAATGACACATGGTAGTACAGTCGTCAATGAGCCGCTCATAGTTAGTTACAGTTAGGATGTGAAAGTTAGGCTAATTAATTAGATTAGTTAGGCGGTTACTACACTGTATATAATAGCCTGTATTGAGATATTTTTCATTCATTCTATTGAATAGAACTTCAGATATTTTGCACTTTCTCTCTTCCTCCTCACACTATTCCATTGTTGTAACCTCAAGTAGATGCATCAATGGTGGAAAGTTAACATGGTATCAGAGCACTCGTATTTTTCTTGAGGGATTGCTTCTCTGTTTTGTTGATTGGAGACGAATCACTTTGCTTTGGCATCGATTGAATGGCGACTACAGCAGAAACGAAAATCGATAGCAATCATCCTCTATTTGTACATTCATCGGACACTCCGGGCTCAGTTCTGGTTCCAGTTTGACTTACTGGAGCTGAGAATTATGGGCTATAGAGGCGATCGATGTGTATTGCATTACAAGCTATGAGGAAATTAGGGTTCATATTGGGAACGTGTAAATTGAGTTAATTTGAGGAGGAGTTGCATGAGCAATAAAGACTTGCAACGCGATCGTCCTTTCATGGATCATTAACACAGTATCCCCTAGTCTATTGAGTGGAATTGTCTATGCATCTGATGCACACCTTGTATAGGAAGATTTGAGAGAGCGATTTGATAAAGTCAATCGTTTATGGATTTTCCAGTTGCACAAAGAAATTATGACAATTACGCAGGGAATAGACACTGTCTCGGTGTATTTCACTAAATTGAAGGAGTTGTGGCTGGAATTTGATGCTATGGTGCCTTCTCCCAATTGTGGATGCCCTAAGTCCAAGGATTATATCGAACACTTGCAGCAACAACGTTTGCTTCAGTTCCTTAGTGGTTTAAATGACTCCTATGCGCAATCTCACCGACAGATACTCATGAAGTCTACTCAACCTAGCTTAAATCAGGCTTATGCCATGATTTTGGAGGATGAGAGTCAGAGGTTCATGTATGGTACTGGCTCAGCTTCGCTAGGTGATGGGAATGATATTACAGCTTTGTGGAGTGCTCGAGGACCACGTCCACCTCAGAATTCTCATCCATCTCAAAACAAATCCAAACGAAACTTTGATTTGCAGTGTGATTTTTGCAAAATGATGGGGCATAAATCAGTAGATCGTTATCAGCTTATTGGTTACCCCGAAAACTTCAAAGGCAAGAAGAAACCAGTTGTAAACAATCCTTACTACACTGGTCCCAGACCTCCACAACCAGGGGCACATAGTGCGTGTTATGGAGTTGTAAATGGCCCAGGACCTTCTTCTGTACCACATTTTTTTGGCCAACCTCAAACACCTATCAATCATACTCCTACTTTCTTTGGGAACTCGTGGCATCCACAGCAGCAGTTTGGTGTTATAGCACAATATCCACAATTGTCTTCTCACAAGCCTAATGAAATATTTGCAGGTGGAATTTCTAGCAACCCCTATGCTGGTGTCTCATACTCAGGACAAACATCCTCCTTGCCAAGTCATGGACTGCACTTACCAGGCACCACAGATAAAGCTCCTGTGGTTGCTGATGGTATTACTATGAATTTCACTCCAGAGCAATACACACAAGTGCAGAAATTGCTCCACAAAGACAATGTTCCTGCCTCCTCTGCTAATGTGGCAGGTACTATTTGTGCTTTTGTAGCTAGTAAGTATACAGATAATTGGATAGTAGATACAGGTGCAACCAATCATATGGTATGTACACCACAAATGTTAACATCTGTTAGCCCTACTACTAGTCCAATTAGTGATGGTTCTGGAAGTTTTCATTTACCTAATGGTAGTCAGCTTCCTATTTTGCATGTTGGGAAATGTACTTTGGGGAAGGAGGAGATTAGCAATGTCTTGTGTGTACTAGAATTCAGGCTCAACCTACTTTCTGTTTCTCAGCTAACCAAAGAACTAGGTTGTTACATGCAATTTCATTCTGATTTCTGTTTACTGCAGGACCTTCACACTGGGAAAGTGAAGGGGATTGGTAGAGTAGTAGATGGTTTATATTACTGGGATCATGCTCCAAGTCAAAAGGTGCGTTGTTATGTAGCTCACACTGAAGTAGCTGATGGTGATATATGGCACAAGCGTTTGGGTCATGTTCCACACAAAATACTACAACAAATAGATGTATTGAAGCCTACATGGAAACATAATATTGCCAATTGTCCGGTTTGCCCACTAGCTAAGCAAACTAGGTTACCTTTTCCTCAAAGCACAAGTAGAGCTCATAAGATTTTTGATTTGGTTCATGGTAATGTTTGGGGACCTTATAAGGTTCCTACATATGATGGACATAGGTTTTTTCTTACCTTGGTGGATGATTGTAGTAGACTAGTATGGATTTTCTTGTTGAAGCTGAAGAGTGATGTGCCTGTAGTACTGAAGAATTTCTTACATTTGGTTAAGACTCAATTCGAAAGCAATGTAAAAGTCTTTAGAAGTGATAATGGAAAAGAATTCTTTAATTCCTCTTGTCATGATCTATTTAGTATTGCAGGTATTGTGCACCAAAGCTCTTGTGTTCACACACCCCAACAAAATGGGGTGGTAGAGAGAAAACATAGGCAGCTGTTAGAAGTGGCAAGGGCTATTCGATTTCAGGGCTCAATTCCCTTGAAATTTTGGGGATTGTGTGTTCAGAATGCAGCATATCTAATCAATAGGATCCCTTCTACTGCTTTAGCAGGAAAATCTCCTTTTGAAGTGTTTTATGGTAGAAAGCCGAACCTGCAGCATCTGAGAGTGTTGGAAAGCTTATGTTATGCTACCAATGTTGCTCAAAAGCATGATAAATTTGGGGCAAGAGCTGTAGAGTGTATTCATATAGGCTATTCTACTACTCAGAAGGGATACAAACTATATGATCTTATTAATAGATTGTTCTTTGTTAGTAGAGATGTGACCTTTAGAGAAAGAGTTTTTCCTTTCAAATCTGCTGATACTGGACAACTCTTACAACCAGTAGATTATTGTGCAGTTGAGGATGAAACTTCAGCTGATCCTTTCATTGTGATCACTTCACCTTCTGCAACACGTATAGGTGTTGAACCTGTTGTAGCACCTGATGGCCATATTACAGTTGAGAGTCCTGTGCCTTCTCAGCGATTAGTTGAGGCAGTTGTAGCTTCTCCCACTCCTGATTTGGTTACCTTCTCTACATCTGCACCCCTCAGAAGATCCAATAGATCATTTAAACAACCTGCTTGGTTGGATAATTATGTTCTTGGTTCCATCAAGTCCAGCTCTTCTCAGACTTCTGGATCACTCTACCCCATGTCCAACTACATGTCCTACACTGCTTTGTCCAAACCTTACCTCAATGTTGTCTGTAATCTTGCAAAATCTCTCAAAGAACCTGATTCTTACACAATAGCTTTAGAACATCCTGAGTGGATAGAAGCAATGAATTAAGAACTTCAAGCTCTGGAAGAAAATCAAACTTGGAAGATGGTTCCTTTGCCTACTGATAAGAAAGCCATTGGATGTAAATGGGTTTTTAAGGTGAAGTATACTGCTGAAGGGGAGGTTGAGAGATATAAAGCTAGGTTGGTGGCTAAGGGATACACTCAACAAGAAGGTCTTGACTACCAAGAGACTTTCTCTCCAGTAGTCAAGATGGTGACTGTGCGGGTAGTTATGTCCACAGCTACTATGAGGGGTTGGACTTTACACCAAATGGATGTGTCAAATGCATTTTTGCAGGGTGATTTATCAGAGGATGTATATATGGTCCCACCACCTGGTCTCCTAAGGGAGGGGGAGTCTTCTCTTGTTTGTAAGCTACATAAGTCTCTGTATGGGTTGAAGCAAGCCTCTAGGCAGTGGAATTTGAAGCTTAGTACGGTTCTTGTTGCTTCTGGTTTCTCTCAAAGCCACCATGATTATTCTCTATTCATCAAGTGCAGTGGTGCTGATTTAGTTTTCATTCTAGTTTATGTGGATGACTTGCTCATCACTGGATATGCTACAACTTCATTTCAAGATCAAGGACCTGGGGGAGATGAGATACTTCCTTGGCCTTGAAATTGTACGAAACAAGCATGGTATTTTGATCTGCCAGAGAAAGTTTGCTTTGGATATCATAGCTGAAATGGGATTAGCTGGTTCCAAACCAGCCAGTACACCATCAGAATTCAATCAGAGACTCACTAGTGTTGTTTATGATCAGGGTGCAATTCTAATTATGCTGAAGATGAGTTGTTATCTGATCCTAGAAGCTATCAGAAGTTGGTTAGTAAGTTGTTATACTTAACCATGACCAGGCCAGATATTAGTTTCACAGTCCAGAACCTGAGTCAATTCATGCATAGTCCCAAGAAGTCTCATATGGAAGCAACTTTAAGGGTAGTCAGGTACTTGAAGAATGCACCAGGATTGGGGATCTTACTGTCTTCACAACCATCTATACAAATGTCAGTCTACTGTGATGCAAACTGGGGCACTTGTCCTATGACTAGAAGGTCAGTGAGTGGTTTTATTGTCCAGTTAGGGAGCTCCTTGATCTCTTGGAAATCCAAGAAACAAACCACTGTTTCTAGGAGTTCTGCTGAAGCAGAGTATAGGAGCATGGCCAATGCAGTAGCAGAGATAGTGTGGTTGATTGGTCTGTTTCAAGAATTGGGGACAAAACTAGACTTGGCAATAAAGTTGTTTTGTGACAGTAAGGCAGCCCTTCATATAGCAGCAAATCCCATTTATCATGAGAGGACAAAGCATATAGAAATCGATTGTCATTTTATAAGGGAGAAAATACAAGGAGGAATGATACACACCGAACACATTTCAACAACTTTGCAACTAGCAGACATTTTGACAAAGAGTCTTGGGAAGACACAACATGAGTTCTTGCTGGCCAAACTAGGCATGTTCAACTTGTTTTCATTGCCTAGTTTGAGGGGGAGTATTAAAGGGATCACGTGAATGACACATGGTAGTACAGCTGTCAATGAGCAGTTCATAGTTAGTTACAGTTAGGATGTGAAAGTTAGACTAATTAATTAGATTAGTTAGGCGGTTACTACACGGTATATAATAGCCTCTATTGAGATATTTTTCATTCATTCTATTGAATATAACTTCAGATATTTTGCACTTTCTCTCTTCCTCCTCACACTGTTCCATTGTTGTAACCTCAAGTAGATGCATCAATGGTGGAAAGTTAACAGAGGAGAATCACATTTTAAAGCATTTTATTAAGTAGAAAGAGTAAACATTTTTCTTTAATTCTTACATTCTTTCATCTGGTGTCACATTTCTTCTACATTTTTATAGGAAAAATGAGCATCTCAGCTACCTCTATGAAAAGCTAATTGCAAAACATTATGTTCATCAGTCCATCTAGGTTGTATTTAGATTTATCATCGGACTGCATGTTGGGTAAGTTATCATCGACTATCGTACTATTGAAAAATATACCCGGTTAATATATTATATATGTAACGAAGGTTCTATTTGTTTCATTTCATTTTTGTAGAGTTACATTTTATTTTTTTAAAAAAATACAGGTGGATCAATTATGGGAATCTTAGTAGTCCAATTGAGTGACTACTTGAACTTTCAAAATTTCCTTCTCCTTCCCTTATCTATATTACTCTATATAATAAGAGTGAATGAGAGAGGAGCTTGGGGTCAGCCGAGGGTATTTCTGGAATTTCACCTTGATTATCTACTACTTGGTGTCCATCTGTATGCCCCCCCCCCCCCGCCAAAAAAAATGATTTCACCTCCTCCTCACTTCGTCTCTTTGCTCTTCCTCTGTTCATCATCATCTTCTCCTAGGTATTTTGCTTTAATTTTGAGCTTAGATCAGCTGCTTCTACAGCTTCCAGGTAAGATCTCCCTCTATTTTTTCTTTTTTAAGGTTGTTTTAGTTTTTTAATTTGAAAAATGTTCTCCGCTGCTGCTTTGAATCTTCCATGGAAAATTGACATCAGATGATTATATATTATTATTATTATTATTACTACTACTAATCTAATAGACTCAATCCCGAAAATTCAAACCCAAATTCATAAACTGACGATGTCACCCGTTTTGCCTCTATCATTGTTAAGCTTCAAGGCTCTCCTATTCTTAGTAGAAACCCACTGATATTATATGCGAATTGATTTGATCACTTGGAATTAGAAAAATCTTTGATGATTTGAACCTCTCCTTCAGAAAATATTTATTAGTCTTATTAATTATGTTTTGAAAATATTAACTTAGGTATTATACACTTTTTGCAGTCATTTAATGATAAGGTTAGTATTGGAAGAACATGATAAATTTTTCTTTGATTTCATAAATTGAACAATTAAATTGAAACAAGTATTTTTAATAAGAAGGACAACTAAAATGATACAGAGGGGTAATTACTAACAGTTTGGTACTTTTTTGTTTATGGTAAATAGCCTTGAACGCTTGTTTGCTTTTCATTCTTAAGACACAGAAAGAGAGAAACCTTGTCGGATGACTGTTTACTATACACATATACAATAGAAGAACTGTATCGATAATGGGCTCATTCGTCATTGACAGCCTTGATTATTACCTAAGCAGTAATATTTCAGTATTCTCCTCCACACTTGCAATGCAAAATGAAATACTCCCTAACCCGTTTGACCGTGAATTTTTTTTCACTTTTTCCTGAAAAATTACTTCACTTTAATAGGCATTTGTCCATGAAAATTAAATTTTTTGGAGTTGAAGTTGACGTTGGAATGGAAGTTAGAGTTGGAGTTGGAGTTTGTTTGGCCATGAAAAAAATTAGAGTTTTTTTTTTTTTACTTTTTGTGAGAGAAGTAGGAGTGAACTTATTTTCACTTTTCCGAAAATGATGAAATTCAATAAAGACTTTAATTCCATCCTGGTAAAGACTAAAAATCAGTCAATCCTTAATGGTTTCTTCTAGGGTTAGAACATGAGTATATATTTTGATTTGCTACACTTTAGCTCGAGGGTCTTTGGGAAACAGCCTGCCTATTTCACCGAGGTAGAAGTAAGGTCTGCGTACACTTTACCGTCCCCAAACCCCAATTGTGGGAATACACTAGGTATGTTGTTGTTGTTGTAGGGTTAGAAACTAAAAGTAGCCTCTGTTTTTTCAGAACACGCTACAACATTTTCAAGTTGGTGATTGTTTTGAGTTTTTTTAGTTGTCTTCTGCAAAAACGTTATCCCTTACCAGAACAATCAGAATTAGTTGGAACAGAATATTATTATGTACTACAAATGATGAGAAAAGCAATTTCAGTTGGTTAATTTATTGTATCCCTAAAGAGGTAAAAATGACACCACGCAGTGCACCCATATATAATATAAAGATTAATTAAAATTTGTTACTTTTAACAAATTTAATGATTCCAATATATGTGCTTGAAGTAGAGTTTTATATAAATGTATTTTCATGTTATTAAGTATTCAAGTCCTTTTCTTTCTAAGAGGTGTAGCAGGATAATTTTGTTTAGGCGTAATAATCATACGTCTGTATTGTATGTTTTATATATAATATTTTCCCCGTTGACTGCATATGCCTTCCAAACAAACAAGGAAATGTTTTTCCTTAAATGGTGACCCAATTCACTGGTATAAGAGGACCAATCCTCTCATTACTAAGGGTAAATCAAATCCACATATCATGCATTATTGGACCTTCTTTAGCCCCAATTGGCCTGTAACGAATATGAAATACATATCTACAAACTTATCGGGGCTCTTTTTAGTTTTCCATGTAGATAGTGTTTCTTTATGCTGTCTTTTGGTGCTGCACTACATGTTCTTAAAGTGATTGAAACACTAGCACTTCTCGACATCAGTTTTTTTCGCTGATGGATCCTCAACAAACAAGGAAGCGTCCTAGCGACACAATAAAGGCTTATGATAAGAACACCAAACAACGACAGTTTTACCACGATATGCCCACAACTGCAAAAAAGGCACTTCTGCTCCAACGGCGCCTCAAAAAAAGAGAGGCAACAACTAAGCGTATTCTTGAAAATATAGACTCTTTAAATCCTACTGAATCAACATATGTTTGCCAACACAATTTTGATGTTGGATGCTCTTCCTCTCCTTCAAAAATAGGTTAGAACGTCGAATTAACTGTTTTTTGTTCTCCTTATATATGTCTTGCTATTCATATGTACTTTCTCATAGTTGTCACTGAATGCAACATCCTTATAGCATCACCCATGCTTCAAGAGAGGAAAAATGTGGTTCCTTCTTCTTAAATTTCTGAAAAAAGTACGTTTGTTAATCTTTCTTATCCTTGATATGAATGGTCAGAATTATTGTTTCAATAGATTCTAATCAACATAAATAACTCGAAATCACTTAATCATTCTTTCGTTTACACCTGTGTGTTGTCTTCAATATTAAACTCGATTGCACCAACATACTTCAGATTGTCTCTCCAACAGACTCATATATCTTCCAACTGTGATATATTGTGAGATTTATTATAATGTATGACTATTTTCATACAAGGGGGCACATCCAGTCAACCCAAATCATCTTGCTGCAAACCAGGAGTCCCAAAACAAACTGCTCTTACAATACAAGAACCGACTCCACTTCCTGAAACAGGTGATGTTATGATAGCAATATTCGCCTATCGATTAACATGTGAAGTATCTTACCTTTTAATCTTAGGTCAAGTGAGATCTATTAATATTCTCCTTCTCCCTATTTTACACCTACTAACATTTGATCTCCGCTTATGTGTAGTACTTTACGATTTTAATCTTGGTAAAAATAAGATCTGTTAATATTATATTGTTTCATGGGTGTTCTATTGTGCACCTACTAAAACATCGTATCTGTTCTTTGTACCAGCTGTTCGCCCTCAATTACGTGTGCCTACATCGAGCCATAATCTAGAAAAAGGAAAAGATATATGTAGTCCCTTTGTGATTCACGAAATAGGTAACTTTGCCTTTATATTATATGAAATGAATGAATACCACAACAAAAGTAATATTTTTCCCCTTTCCAGTACAATTAATCTTTATTTTACTGTTTTTTAAAAAGGTAAGCCTCAAAACGTATTGTCTTTCACTTTATATTCTGCTATAAATATTAATCCATCAATAATATTATGAATCAGGTTCAACATCAGGTACCACAAACAATTCCTGTACTCCCACCTTTGGCACAATTAGAACTAGCGGTTAGTATGGCTCCTCCCTCATTTTATCATTTACTCTATTTTCCTTGCTTAGAGTTGTTTCTAATATGCAGGCCTTACAAAGAATAAAAAATCTATCACCAATATTAGTTAGCTACGTTCTGATTATGCTCAGTTACAAGCAGTTCCAGATTGTAAGTTTTGCGGCGCCAAAAAATTTCAATATGAAGTCCCTGAATTTTGTTGTGCCAAAGGTACGATCAAGTTAACCTCTCATAGAATGCCAACTAATCTAAGAAGTTTATATTTGAGAAATGATGCAGAATCCAAACATTTCCAAACATATATCAGAACATATAACAATCTATTTGCGTTTACATCGCTTGGTGTTAATTACGAAAAATATTTAGCCCGGAGAGATCATGGTATCTACACATTCAAAGTTCAAGGACAAATGTATCACTCGATAGCTGCCTTATATCCCAAAGAAAAAAATCTGCGAAATTTGCAACTGTACTTTTATGACAACACAAATGAGCTTGAAAATCGAATGGCCTACTCTGACAAACTACAAGAATCAATTGTGATTCAACTAATGGACATACTAAAAAATAATCCATACTCAATATTTCTCCGCTCTTTAGCTAACACACCAAACCTGCAAAATTGTCATATAGCACTAAAATGTGATGCTGGATTGGATCAGCGAGTGTATAATCTGCCTACTACTACTGAGATTGCAGCTATATGGATTGATGAAAATGATGGTTGTGTTGTTCATGCACCACATGTTCAAATTTATACTCACTATGACAGAACACAAAGGATAAACTATTATTTTGGCTGCTATGATCCTTTGCAATACCCATTACTGTTTCCATACGGGCAAGGCGGCTGGCATTGTGGTATTAAAAAGTTTCAAGGTGAAAAAATTACTTCTACAAAATCTGCTTTGTTTGACTTTGAACAATTGCCTAACATAAAAATTTTTGCCACTGTTGATGGATTCCTCGATATGGAAGCTGAGAATTTGGAAAAAGGAAAACTCAAAAGAGATGCAGTGTTGGTTCGAGAATATTATTCTTATAAACTTCAGATAAGAAATGATGATGAAGATGAAATTTTACATACGGGAAGATTATTACAACAACATCGGTTGATGAATACATAAAATTGGAGACACAAAGATTAGACTTTGTTTCATTCAATCAAGATTTGTTCAGAATGAGTGTACTACAAGGACTTCTTGACATTTTGAAACTTGGTGAACGAGATACTTCCAAGGTTGGAAAACAAATATTTCTACCAAATTCCTTTACAGGCGGACCTAGAGATATGCGCCAACGTTATATGGATGCTATTGCATTAGTGCAACATTTTGGAAAACCCGATTTATTCATAACTATAACATGGAACCCATCTTGGCCAGAAATAAAAGAACATCTACTATCAAGTGATGAGGCACAAAATAGACCTGATTTGATTAGCCGAGTGTTCAAGGCTAAAATAGAATAACTAAAGACGGATATATTAAAACGAAATATTTTTGGAAAGGTTGTTGCTTTTATGTATACTGTGGACTTTCAGAAACGAGGTTTACCCCATGCATACTTTCTTATTATATTATGTAATGAGCACAAACTATTGACAGTAGAGGCATATGATGATATAATTAGCGCCGAACTACCAGATGACAATACATAACCTGATCTGCGCAAGCTTGTCATTAAACATATGATGCACGTCCCTTGTGGTAGTTTAAACCCAACAAATTCTTGTACCAAAAAAAAGGGTTACTGCAAATTCAAATATCCAAAAAGGTTTGCTCATCAAACATCAAAGGGAACCGATTCTTATCCAATCTATAGAAGACGAAATACAGGAGAAGTTGTGAAAGTAAGAGAACAATATTTAGGTAACTCTAGGGTGGTTCCATACAATCCATATTTACTTGGAAAATTTAATTGTCACATAAATGTTGAAGTTTGTTCTGAAATCAAGGTCGTGAAATATCTCTACAAATACATTTGTAAAGGTCATGACAAGATTGCATTTTGTGTACAAAATAACGATACAGCCATAGAGATAGATGAAGTTAAAGAATATCGGTCTGCTAGATGGATATCCCCTCCAGAAGCTGTATGGCGTCTCTTTGGTTTTGCTATAAATGAAATGTCTCCCAGTGTTTATTGCTTTCAACTACATCTTGAAGGCCAACAATTTGTTTCTTATAAGAGCAATAAAGATATAAATACAATTATAAATAATCCGATGATCAAAAAAACAATGTTAACAGAATTCTTCTATATGAACAAAACTAATGAATACGCTATGAAGCTTAATTTATTATACAAAGACTTTTCTGCATACTTTGTATGGTCATCCACTGATAAATTTTGGGCACCAAGACAAAAACGTTCTGCCATTGGACGCATTGTAACATGTCATCCAACAGAAGGAGAAAGATATTATCTTAGATTACTACTGACACATGTACGAGGACCAACATCTTATAAAGATCTTCTAACTGTAGATGGAGAGCCCTGTAGTACTTTTAGAGAATCTGCGGACAAAAGAGGATTGTTACATTGTGATAACAATTTCATAGACTGTATGTCTGAAGCCTCAACTTATCAAATGCCACATAGTTTGAGACGTTTATTTGCTACATTATTGGTATATTGTTCTCCTGCCAACCCGAGAAAATTATGGGAACAATTTGAGGATTCAATGGTCGAAGACTATAAAGGGTTACAAACTACTGAGAAAAAACACATTCAGTATCAAGCTTTAAACCATATCAATGACATTTTGCATTCTATGGGCCATGATGTCAATGAATATGAACTCATTTCAGAAACTATCATATCTTCTGCAGCAACAAGAGAAACAAAAGATGCCCAATACGAAAGATCTATTACTGTCACTGAGGACGATGTACTCTTGCATAAGAGATTAAACCAAAATCAAATGATTGCCTATAATATCATTGTAGATAGAGTATTTTCAAACAAAGCAGGCGCATTTTTTATAGATGGTCCAGGAGGTACAGGGAAAACATTTTTATACCATGCCTTATTAGCAACCATAAGATCTATGGGATATATAGCTTTAGCAACAGCTACATCTGGTGTTGCTGCTTCTATTCTCCCAGGCGGACGCACTGCACATTCCCGTTTTAAAATTCCTATCAACCTTGATGAACATAAGAGTTGTAACATTAATAAGGAAAGCTCGCTTGCAGGTTTAATTAAAGATGCAAAATTGATTGTCTGGGATGAGGTATCTATGGCTAAAAGAAAAATGTTGGAAGTTTTTGATCTGTTGTTACAAGATCTAATGCATACAAATGCATTATTTGGTGGAAAAGTTGTAGTTTTAGGAGGTGATTTCAGGAAAACTCTCCCTGTTGTACGATATGGAAAGAAAGAAGATTTCATTAGCGAAAGCTTGCTATATTCTACCATTTGGAATAAACTTGAGAAATTACAATTATTTGAGAATATGAGAGCAAAAATGGATCCTGCATTTTGTAATTATCTTCTAAGAGTAGGAAATGGACAAGAACCAGTCAATTCCGCAAATAAAATTGAAATACCAAACTCTTTGATTATCCCTTACACAACTGAAAAAGAATCTTTAGATAAATTATTCGCAGTGACATACTCAAATTTGAATTCATCATGTTCTAATTCATCTCCTATAGATTCACATGTGATCTTGACAACCAAAAATGATTTTGTTGATGAAATAAATGACATGCTTATCAATCGATTCACAGGAAAAGAAAAAATATTTATTGCCACCGATGAAGCTCTTGATTTTAATAATCAAACACAATTTGAAGATCTTCTGCACGCTCTAAATCCTCCAGGTTTGCCTCCTTATATATTACGCTTGAAAGAGAATTGCCCAATTTTATTATTACAAAATTTAAATCCATCTGAAGGCTTATGTAATGGCAGACGATTGACTTGCTGTGATTTTAAAACTCATGTTATTATTGCTAAAATTGCCACAGGAGATTTCAAAAATACACACGTGTTTATTCCAAGAATACCATTATTGTCATCACAAGATGAAAAACTACCTGTTCAATTTAAAAGAACGCAATTTCCCATTAGACTGTGTTTTGCTATGACTATAAATAAAGCACAAGGTCAAACTTTGGATTTTGTGGGAATTTATCTACGAGAACCTGTATTTTCACATGGTCAGCTCTATGTTGCCTTATCCAGAGCAAAAAGTTCAAATTGTGTCAAATTACTCATTCGACCATCTACACCAACTAGCCAAGATGATCATTCTACATCTAACATAGTATATGATGAAATCATTCAGAAGGCTATCTCATAATATTTTTGCTGTACATTATCCCATTCCCTCATTCTACATGTTACATCGATCTTATTGGTGCGTTTTCTTTTTTAAATTCATCTAGCATATCCTCCTTGTCATATTTGCTTTAGCCATTGAGACTAACAACTTTCAACTTTATCTCCAAAAAATTTAACATGACTAATTACTCTTCTTTTTCTTACTTTAATTTTATTCGTAGTACATGCTATTCGAGAAGTAGCATCAGCTATGAAAAATGAAAATTTGATGATCCTGCTACTTTAGTGAGCACTGACAACACAAGAACCAACACAGGTGATATATTGTACCCCAAAAAGCCTATAACATAAGTGTTAACATTCGGTAAATGATTTGCCATTGTTTTGATGATACATAGCTATATCTTAATTAGAAGAAATAAGACGAATAATAAAGGATATCATAGTAACCATTTATTTTTAAACTGTTTGCTTCTTCAGTAGTTTTTTAGCATTGACTTGGAATTTCATTCAAAAAGCAAACAATTCTTTTCCTTATCAAAATGAAAAAGAGAGAAATCTGTTGTTCTCCTTGTTAGGATGCAGATGTTGGTGGAACTTGAAATGCTAATGTAGTAATGACTAACTTCCACTGGCTCGATTGCTATTTTAGATGGTTTTCTATGGTGGGAATACACTGTGTATGTTGTTGTTGTTATTGTAGTCTTTGTAGAAGAGAGAAGATGGAGAAAATTGAAGAGTCAGGTAGCCTTGGTAAGTATCCAGAGAAGATGGAGAAAATTGAAGAGTCAGGTAGCCCTGGTAAGTGTCCAGTTCTTCTGATTCTTCAATCTTCATCTAAAGCCATTTCTAAAGAATGTAGGATACTAACTACTAATGGTTTGGCCATTGATGGTCCAAAATTTCACAACAAAATTCCTGATATTGTAGTGCTTGACAATAACTTTAGCCTAACTGCGAATGTAGCTAAATGGCGTCGTTCTGTATATATAAATATTCGAAAGTTTGTGAAGTTTCAGCTGACAGTCTATGTTGTGTCTCTAATTATCAATGTTATCTCCACATGCATTTCAGGTATTCAATGTGCTATAAGAGTTCCTCATTTGTTTTTCTATTAGTGATCAATATGTGCCCCTTTTTTGACATCATTCGGGCTGATGCCGCCCGACTGGTCAGGTTGAGACATCCTGGAGTTGTTCATGTAGTCCAGGCACTTGATGAGAATAAAGGAATATGGACAATATTGACAAAGTTCCTAAGGAGCTTAAAGAAGTGGTAATTCCCTTTTCGATAATAAATGATGTAATTAATTGCTAATTTCCTTGGATTCTTTTTCATGGAAAGTTTGGATTTTAATAGTGTTTATGGTGCTTTAAAGTGGTTCAAGTGTTTGATTTTTATTTTTGAGTTAGTTACATTGTGGTTTTATCACAGGAAAAAGAAGGCAAAAAACTCAAGAGAGAAATTAAATAACTATCGTGTTGTGACAATGTGACTTAATTAGTGTTTTCTGTCATTTTGTTAGTAGATACTTCACTTTTACTTATTTAGATGGTTTACTTTGTGTTTATGGGTGCCATTTAATAACTCATGTAGTAGCGATAAGGTTGACTCCGACAGCTCCTGCCTACTAGGACTGACTATATTAGATTACCTTAAATAGTTAGATCTAACATTTACTGCCAAAGCTATTCGGTACCCATTGTACTAGACCAAAAGGCTTTCCTTGCTCTTTGAACTACTTTGGGATTGATGTGTAGTTAATTGAGTGACTGAACATGATGTAACTCTGTTTCATTTCCTTAGTAACTGATTAAAAAAGCTGGATTATTTGAGTGCCTATACTGTTACACCAAACGAGACCAATACTATAAAAAAAAAGTAGCAAAAATCATAAGAGAAGCAAAGTTCACGATATGTTGGAAAATAGTTTGCCTGGTTGAACAGGTTCTACTCTACTACTACAGGGACCAATCATATTTAAAAGAAGAGTTTGATACTAGCTTAGAAGGAACATGTGCCATCTTCATAGTAGATATTATACATTCTTTTAGGTTTGTGTATGCAATATACCAACTTGACTCCGGCTATACAGGACTGTTATCATTGGACAAAATGTTTAGATTTACTAACTCAAGTAGTTAAATGTCAGATTGACTCTAAAAGCTAGAGCTGGTTTGTATTAGACCAAAATGGATACTTAAGTAGTTGATTGTAAGATCTACTTTCAAAGCTGCTATTCAAAAAATCTAAAAGGGATGGGTTGTATTAGGCAAAAGATTTCCTTGCTTGTCTGATGTCATTAAAATTTCGGAAAAAGATCATATAGAACCCTGAACTATTGAAAATGGTATGTAAATACCCTCCGTTATATTTTTGGGTTATTTGTACCCTTGCCGTCTAACTTTGGGTACGTATATACCCCTGAACTATTAAAAATGGTACGTATATACCCTTCTAGAAAGTGGTCATAGGTTATAATTTCTAGGAGAGATTCACTGGAAAGAAGTTTACATTTTAACTTCAAAGCATTTATCTTAGTGGTGCTATAACATAACACGATTCGCTCTTTTTACCGTTTGCTATATATGAATGTTAACATGAAATTACACACCTTAGTTTAATGTGTTTATTTGACTTAAATTATTGGAGTAGGAACAGTGGAAGAAACTATCAAAGTAATGGTTGAACAGGTAGTTTGTATAGTTTTAACAAACTTGAACTATATTAGAAATTACGAAATTTGTATAGAAATGTACTGGTGTGAGAATGTTGGTGTCTTCTCGAAATAAAAAGAGTTCAATTTAAATTATAACCGAAGGAATTAGTAATCTCGGTGTTGATGGTGCTTCTGATATACTTTATGTTTTCTTTAGGTTCCCTGCTTTTGCAAATTGAGTCCACTATGACATCCTTTTTGTTGCACTGACATTGATGTTTTGCTTAATATGTTCTCAATTTGTATCCTTTGATGTGATATGTTGGAAATTCAGTCATTGAGAAATGCCAAAAGATATTAGAAAGCAAAGCAGAAGCCTAATATGGCATCACAAAATTCATGATTAGTGTTCTTTCTTTCTATTTTAATTGATGGGGAAAGGTTCTTTCAGAATCAGGCAAATGTTAAAACCCAAGTAGTTATTGGGGATTCAAAGGAGAAAATTTGTGATGCTGTTGAAGAAATGCATGCGGATTACCTTGGCCACTGAACCACCTCATGAAGAAATAATGAGCAGGCCTCCTGTTGGAAGCAAAGTGAGTTTAATTTCCAAGATTATGTGGAGAAATATAATCTCACAAATATATCCACCATGATTGAGTTCTTAGGCATATTTGCAAGTCTTTAACTTTCTGTTTCCGAGTTATAACAACTTCAATTGTCGACATTGTATATATTGGCTCCTTTATGTTGCCCGGGCTGCCCCACTAGTGTATCTATATATACTAAATTGCAAGAAAATTGTCTATAAAGTTGTCAAGTGAAAGCATATGATGAAGCCATGTGTTAATTTTAGGACAAATTAGTTAAAGTTAGGTATTAATTAGTTACTACTTAATTTTTTAATTTTAAATTAAAAACAATTAATTATTTTGAGTCAAAATAACATTTAAAAAAAAGGATGACAAACTAGGGAACGTGTAGGTCTAATGACAAGGTGGTGGGGTCATCTAATTTATCCCGAACACACGTTTCTCACACAACTGCCCATCATTTGAAAAACAAACAAACAAACAAATAAAACCAATAGAGAATTCGAAATAAAAAATTAAAAGTCCGTTTGGGATTGCGGTTACAAAGGTATTGTTTGGTAAATTCATTTAAAAAGTGCTTTTGATAAATAAATTGTGTTTGATTAATCTTTTTTAGAAGTTATTTTGAGAGATAAATGATGAAAAAGGACATGTATTAATGAACTTTTACTATTAAGATTATTTTATAAAGGGAATTTATTTTAAATATCTATTATAATATTTTTAATTAATATATTTTTATTTAATTAAAAAGTATGTACTATAAAATTCTCAATCAACTATTTCATAAATTAAATCACAACATATGAAAAAGTTAACCACAAAAATAAATAGTCATTCATACATCACAAAAAATATCAATGATTTCATCCCTAATTTTATCACGCGATGTCTCCATACTAGTAGAAGATCTGTCTTTTTTGGATATATTTTTACTGTGTCAAGATTAACTAAATATAAGCAACCATCATATTCATATATGTATACTAAATGGTAATAAATATGTCACTTTTCATTAATTATTTATTTAAAAAGATTAAATATTTGAGAAAAATATTTACAAGTGCTGTCAAAATACCATTTGATCTTGAAATGTAATTCGTCTGTCATTTGTCATGATTAATAATAAAAAATAAAGAGTTATATATTCTTCAATCATCACCATCAATGATATTTTTGATTTTATTTAAAGAAAAGGAGTGAGGAATAAAATAATAATATGTAAATTATTAAATAAAATAAAGAATTATGATGTAAATATGAAGTATAAAATTTTAAAATTAAACTTTAATAAAACTTATAATATATGCTAATTAATTAATAAGGGATATTTTGATATATATATATATATATGTGTGTGTGTAAAAATGATAGAGATATTTTTATTATAAAAAAATAATTTTTGCTTCTGCTTTTATTGGAAAGCAGAAATTTTCTGCTTCTTCTCCAGAGTAACTGCTTCTACTTCTTTTAAAAAATACTTTTGCAAGTTAATCAAACACTATTTTTTTTAAATAAGTATTTTTTTCTCAAAAAAAAATTATATTTTTTTTTGAGAAAAAACAATCTCAAATAGGCACCAAAACAACAAATCAGTATTTTTGTTGTTGAGTTCCCCAAAATTATTGCACCATTATTTCTCATTTATATTTTTACTTTTAAACTCTTATATTAGCTATTTTGTTCAATTTAACACATACTGATATAAAACTAAGTGCAGAATGTAGACACGTAATTTTTGATCCTCTCCGAACTTTAATCTATATTTAATATTAAATATTTATTATTTATATAATCTTTATTTTATTTTTTATTACATATTTAGTAGATTTTATTTGAAAAATTGTGGAAAATTTTTTTCAAAAAAAAAATAAAGTCACAGTTTATGATGAGTTCTATTTTCTATTTATTTTTATTTTTTTCTTTCATTTTTTTTAGAATAAATATAAAAAAATATATTTATTTAATTTAGGTTTTAATAAATAAGCTAATAATTTTAATATTTTTTAATTTTATTTTTTGTCTAGTTATTTAAATTTTCTTATATTTTATTAGTATAAAATTAATTAATTAACACTTCTATCATTATATATTTATTTATTTTATTTTAAATTCAAAAAAAAAAAAGAAGAGAAAAACGAAATCCTAAAAAAACTACCCACTAATCCTAAAGACCTACCACACCTGTCATACATCCCCAACTCCCTCACATAACCTTCCCATTACCTCCACTACACAGCACACACATTAACACACGTACAAAAACACAACTCCCACATCTACACTTAAGATAGATGAGTGAATTCGTGTTGCGCACGATCCTATGTTCAACTTTGAAATTATTTTAATAATATTTTATTATTTATTTAATCATTAAAATTATTTTAATAGTATTTTATTATTTATTAAATCTTCGATTCATTTTTATTTATTCACTATACTATAAATAAATGTCTATTTTATTAAATATTTTTGAAATTGTTAATTGTTGTAATTTAAAATATTAATTACATAATTTTCTAATAATAGATGTTACTCTCTCTATCCCAATTTATATGACGTGTATAAAATTTCGAGAATCAACCTAACTTCATTCGCATCTTAATTGTCTAATATATCTATTTATTCACTTCAATATCTTATAAATAATTGTAAAGACGATTTCTCTAGTGGATTGAGAGGTCAATCATTTAAATGGCCATGCTCACCAGTAAATAATTTCTTGTGTTGGAATATTGATTATTTTTTTTTAATTTCTTTATATTTAATTATTTAGTACTATGTTTTATCTTTTTATTTTTATTTGGTATTACAGTCTTATATTTTTACAAGTTTCAAGAGGTTACTAATTATTTAGTACTCTTATATTAGCTATTTTATTCAATTTAACACATACTGATATAAAAGTAAGTGCAGAATGTAGACACGTAATTTTTAATTCTCTCCGAGCTTTAATCTATATTTAACATTAAATATTTATTATTTATCTAATCTTTATTTTATTTTTTATTTCATATTTAGTAGATTTTATTTGAAAAATTGTGGAAAAAAAATTCAAAAAAAAATAAAGTCACAGTTTATGATGAGGTCTATTTTCTATTTATTTTTATTTGTTTCTTTCATTTTTTTTTTAAAAAATATATATTTATTTAATTTATATTTCAATAAATAAACTAATAATTTTAATATTTTTTAATTTATTTTTTTGTCTAGTTATTTAAATTTTCTTATATTTTATTATTATAAAATTAATTAACTAACATTTCTATCATTATATATTTATTTATTTTATTTTAAATTCAAAAAAAAAAAGAAGAGAAAAACAAATTCCTAAAAAAACTACCCACTAATCCTAAAGACCTCCCCCCACCTGTCATACATCCCCAACTCCCTCACATAACCTTCCCATTACCTCCACTACACAGCACACACATTAAGACACGTACATAAACACAACTCCCACATCTACACTTATGATAGATGAGTGAATTCGTGCACGATTCAATGTTCAACTTTGAAATTATTTTAATAATATTTTATTATTTATTTAATTATTGAAATTATTTTAATAGTATTTTATTATTTATTAAATCTTTAATTCATTTTTATTTATTCACTATACTATAAATAAATATCTATTTTATTAAATATTTTTGAAATTGTTAATTGTTGTAATTTAAAATACTTTTTACGTAATTTTCTAATAAGATATGTTGCTCTCTCTATCCCAATTTATATGACGCGTATAAAATTTCGAGAATCAACCTAACTTCATTCACATCTTAATTGTCTAATATATCTATTTATTCACTTCAATATTTTATAAATAATTGTAAATACGATTTCTCTAGTGGATTGAGAGGTCAGTCATTTAAATGGTCATGCTCACCAGTAAATAATTTCTTGTGTTGGAATATTGATGGGTTTTTTTTTAATTTCTTTATATTTAATTATTTAGTACTATGTTTTATCTTTTTATTTTTATTTGGTATTATAGTCTTATATTTTTAAAAGTTTAAGAGGTTACTAATTATTTAGTACTCTTATATTAGCTATTTTATTCAATTAAACACATACTGATATAAAACTAAGTGCAGAATGTAAACACGTAATTTTTGATCCTCTCCGAATTTTAATCTATATTTAACATTAAATATTTATTATTTATCTAATCTTTATTTTATTTTTTATTTCATATTTAGTAGATTTTATTTGAAAAATTATGGAAAAAAAATTCAAAAAAAAATAAAGTCACAGTTTATGATGAGTTCTATTTTCTATTTATTTTTATTTTTTCTTTCATTTTTTTTAAAAAAATACAAAAATATATATATTTATTTAATTTAGATTTTGATAAATAAGCTAATAATTTTAATATTTTTTAATTTATTTTTTTGTCTAGTTATTTAAATTTTCTTATATTTTATTAGTATAAAATTAATTAATTAACATTTCTATCATTATATATTTATTTATTTTATTTTAAATTCAAATAAAAAAAAAGAAGAGAAAAACAAATTCCTAAAAAAACTACCCACTAATCCTAAAGACCTCCCCCCACCTGTCATACATCCCAAACTTTACCTTCCCATTACCTCCACTACACAGCACACACATTAACACACGTACAAAAACACAACTCCCACATCTACACTTAAGATAGATGAGTGAATTCGTGTTGCGCACGATCCAATGTTCAACTTTGAAATTATTTTAATAATATTTTATTATTTATTTAATCATTAAAATTATTTTAATAGTATTTTATTATTTATTAAATCTTTGATTCATTTTTATTTATTCACTATACTATAAATAAATATCTATTTTACTAAATATTTTTGAAATTGTTAATTGTTGTAATTTAAAATATTTTTTACGTAATTTTTTAATAATATATGTTACCCTCTCTATTCCAATTTATATGACGTGTATAAAATTTCGAGAATCAACCTAACTTTATTCACATCTTAATTGTCTAATATATCTATTTATTCACTTCAATATTTTATAAATAATTATAAATACGATTTCTCTAATGGATTGAGAGGTCAACCATTTAAATGGTCATGCTCACCAGTAAATAATTTCTTGTGTTGGAATATTGATGATTTTTTTTTTTAAATTTCTTTATATTTAATTATTTAGTACTATGTTTTATCTTTTTATTTTTATTTGGTATTACAGTCTTATGTTTTTAAAAGTTTCAAGAGGTTACTAATTATGTCAATGAAGTTGAGGCGGCCACATGGGTATGAAATGATGAAACGATATATTTTCTAAACGTAATTTTTAAAGTTTAATTGTTAACAACAATTGTAAATTTATGGGGTTTTTTCTCCACGAATTTATGATTAACAAAATCTAAAATGTTAAAGAATTTTTTAATTTTTTTTTAAAAACCTAAAATATGTTTATGGAGATTTGTAAAGAGAAAATATATGCATCAACAGAGAAAATATGTGGGACCTTAAGCACAGTTTTGAAAAAGATCAAAAGACTTGGCTGGAGTGTCTCTGAAAAGTGACGTCATTGTTGTTGCCTTTTACATTATAAATTATCCTCTATTTTTTCAATATTTACAAAACTACACACAAGTAACTATGTAATAAAAGACCAAATCACGGACAAAAATGAAACACGAAAAAGCTAAACATGGACTGCTATTGAAATTAAACAAAAAGTAATTGATTTTTATGTCAATTAAGCCAAAACATCCTACAATCAATCATGCAATATACAACATGTCATAGCAATATTGTAATGATATTCCAATATGGAAGCACGCATATTGATGACCTCCAGTCTGCTTAAGCTGCCACACGTGGCTTCTAATATAGTAGAATATATAATACATACAATCAACACACAGGACAAAAAAAAAAAAAAAAAGACGGACAGAAAGAAAAAAAAGACTCAAAAAACACTTGAAAAAAAAAAAGAACAGAAAGCAAAAGAGTATTTTTGATGATTCTTGGATTGGAGTTCGGAGTTTCGTCCTCAGTTTGAGTTTTTGGTGACAACGTTCTTGCTTCTATACTCGATTTAGTTTGTCGCACAGATTCTTATTCAATTCTGTACTATTTATTTTTATATGTTTTATTGTGAATCAAATCATGACTAAAATTATTTAAATAATTTCATGTATTATTTACTATGTAAAGTTGATTATTTATGTGAGGTCATTTCTTTCGATTACCGTCTAAGTTGACAAAATTTTCTATGAGTTATTTATTATCTTTATTGGAAGGTTGATTAAGTTAAATAATTCAATATGTTTCTCATTACTATTTTTTTTTTATACCAATTGCTGCTATATTTGTGAACGTGCCAAGAATTTAGTGAGTGGTTAAAAAAGTTTAAAACGTAATTTGGTGACCATAACGTGGGTTTAAGTGTTAGACTAAAATTAGATGGATGCCATGATTAATCAATAGAGGACTGCCTAATTTTGCTATTTTTTTTTAAATTGTTAATGAGCTAACATAGAAGTTAAGTTCACCTATATATTTTTAATATACCTATAGTTTCTTATTTAACTATAATTGTTCCTTAGTTGAAATTTTACTACTAAATGAAAATGTCTTTATTAATTAAATGGAAGGTCCCTGTTAGTTTACAGTAGAAGTATTATTATAGTTTTACTGATCTTTAGATACACTTTCGTTATTAAGTTACACATCAACTTTAGGAGTTTTTTTTAAAAAAAATTTAAAAGGGAAGAGAATGATTTTACAAAGAGACTAGCATTATAATGCTCATTCCAGATAATCATTGATCGGGTTATTATTATTATTATTTTTTTGATTCTTCTTAATATCAGTAAGTGTAGAATTTTAATTTGACAAGCATTGTCTTCATGGTCTATGTTAGCTAGCTGTTAAGATAAAATATTTTTTTAGTGTCGGGATTCATGCAATGTTTTTGTGGAAGATTTAATGAAAATATAATTCTTTATTTTAAAATTAAATATGTTTTAACGTTTTTGTTGTTGACTAATTTTGTTAAAGGAAAGTCTTTAGAATCAAAGAACGAAATGACGTGTGGATTTATCCTAAATCACATTATATTGATAAAATGAAAGAGTGGAAAAAATATTTGTAAGGGAGTGAGATGAATTTCGATTAATTCAAGACTTGTCGCATAAAAAATAAAAAAGTGAGAATAATGAGTAAGAACAAATTGTCTCGGGTTTACAAGAAACGAACAAATGCCTATAACGCTAGATGAGCTTTAGGTACGTTTAAAATGCTTGTCTCTATTAAGAATGTGGTTATGAATCTTTTTGAGACGTTTAAAAATAACTCAAGGATGCAGTTACGAACCTTGCAAAGATTGTCTTAATAATTAACTATTCACTAGCTTAACCCAAGAGGCGCAGACAAATATTATTGGTGCATTAAAAATGAGCAAATCATGGCCTATCACACATATATCCAAAATAGTTTAAGTTAAGTACAAGTTGATAAAAGCAACCGTGCTAGAATTACGGGACTCGAATGGTGCCTCATACCTTCCCCTCGGTCAAAAGAATTCCTTACCCGATTTTCTGTTTTTGCAGACCAATAAAGAGTCATTTTCTTTTTATTAGGGATTCAAAAAGGTGACTTGAAACACCATAACTCAATTCCAAGTGGCGACTCTATAAATATAAATAATCTCTATTCAATATCTTCACTTAAATTGAAAAAATTCTTCGACCCAAAAAAAAGAGGTGTGACATCTCTGGCGACTCCGCTGGGGACTAACCAGAATTCGAGCTTTATAATATTGACTTTTACTTATTTTCTGTATTTTGATTGTTATGTTTTTGAGCCTAATGTGCTACGTGTCGCTCATTTATCGCTTTGATATTGTTGACTTGCATTATAAACTGTCTTATCTCGCGCACCCCCTCTGAGTCTCTGAAATATAGGATAGAAGGAATGCAATTATGCATCCTACTTTCTTTTTGAGATAAAGCCAGAGTGTCAAGGCACCTGGTGAAGGATTATTAGTCAAGTTTGGACCACCAACGAAGGCGGAATAGCACTGCTATTGAATAAGTTGCCCCTCCCATACTCGAGTGTCCGTTAGGGTAAGCCAGTCTCGACATCTATCTCCATCAGGTTAAACCTAGTAGAACTGAAACTCAGACGTGACTATTCCTATTAGGCTCTACTTTATTTGCATCATGTGCATTTGACTTAGCGGGACTCGAAACAGAGGCCGAGTCCGTCTAGGACAGGTGTCCCTCTTTATGTGACCAACATGTGCATTCTATGTGCTCTTTGACATTTATTTGGAAGACCTATTTAATTGTTGACCGGCTTTAGGCATCTTAGTGAAACAGAAGAGAGTAACTTTTCCTCCAACTTTTATAATTGTTTCCTTAAAAAAAAATTGGGAATAAAAAAAAGAGTTTGTTTTTTTATAGTCTTCACGAACTACGTGGATCTGATTCTCACTGTCTAGTGCGATACATAGGAAGCCCTCCCCGGGTATGGTTCTATCTTTTATTTTTTTTTTAAAAAAATTACCCATCGATTGATTGAGGGTTATTTTAAAAATATGACTACATTATTATTTTCTCCTCCTCAAGTTCAATTTTTATACATATATCTTAATAGACCTGAACCTTTAGGGGTCATGAGGCTGAGTTTTTGTAAAAAATAAAAAAATAATATATATATATATATATATATATATACTAATAGCCCTGAACCTTTAGGGGTCGTGAGACCGAGTTTTACAATATATATATGACTACATTATTATTTTCTCCTCCTCAAGTTCAATTTTTATACATATATCTTAATAGACCTGAACCTTTAGGGGTCATGAGGCTGAGTTTTTGTAAAAAATAAAAAAATAATATATATATATATATCCTAATAGCCCTGAACCTTTAGGGGTCGTGAGATCGAGTTTTACAATATATATATATATATATATATATATAATAATAATAGTGTCTTCCCTTTAAGTTATTATTATTATTATTATTATTATTATTATTTTTTCTAAAATACTTGGTTGCATTTTTTTCTAAACTCATGGTTGAAATTATATAGAGGTCTGTCTTTGCAAAATCGCCTTGTAGGGTTGGTCTAGACTAGAGTCATTCCCTAAAAGGAATGTTGACCGCCATGTTCCCCTCACCTCCCATTTTGAATAAAATTATTTTTCATTTGAGTCCAATTTGGCTTTGTACTAACATTCATGAGTCGAGTCAAAATTCAGGAAGTTAATGAATTAAGTTTCGTCAGAAGTCTAGACATTTCCTAATCCTGTGTCTCTATCAATAGGTACAACATGTCTCGTCTGGTTCGTGGAAAGTGTCAGAAGAGGAAAAGAGATGAGAATGTACCACTGCAGGTTGTAATTGCACCCCCTGACAACTTTGGACATGATGGAATGAGATGGGCCCACTAAAGCATGATGAAATATTCAAATATTTGGGTTTTCTGACAAACATCATGACAATCAATCCTAGGAGGGATGTAATTGAAGCATTGTTATCTGTTTGGGACCCATTGAACAATGTGTTTCATTTATCAAATTTTGAGTTGACTCCAACTTTAGAAGAGATAGCAGGTTATATCAGATTTGGGAACATACACCGTAAAAGACTTACTATAAAAAACTGGTGGCCCCGAGAAGTATTTCAGTGAATAGATTTTGTCAGCTCTTGAACATTCACAATACAAAAGAGAAATCACTGGGAAAGGTTGGATCTCCTTGCAGTTTTTGTATGAAAGGTACGTAATACAAGAGGGTTTTGAGCAGTTTGGAAGACAACTCATTAACAAGGGAAATTTTGAAACCTGGAAAGAGCATAGACGATTTGAATTTATGGTTGACTTTTTGGGAACAATGGTTTTTCCAAGGAGAGAGAAAAATATTAACATCTATTTAGTCTGAGTGGTACGTGTCTTGATTAAGAACGAGGATCAAACCATCGTGCTAATGATCTTGGCGGACATCTATCGTGTTCTAACTGTCTGCCAAAAGGAGAAAGGTTTCTTTGAAGGATTTAACATCTTACTGCAGATGTGGATTGTGGAACATCTTTACCAACATTCTAAGGTGGCAAGGTTTGATCCTGAGCAAACTGATCATATCACAGACCATGAAAGGATATAAATGCCCAGAAAGGGTTAATGCTTGGGATAAATCCTTTCGCTCACTGACAACAAATAAGATTACATAAAACCTCCCTTGGTTCCCTTGGAAGCTGGTTATACATAGGTCTATTTTTTGTCCTTTCTTATTGTTGATGGGTATTAGAGGTGTTCAGCCATATGTGCCATTACGAGTTCTACGTCAGTTAGGTAGGCATCAAATATTACCCATAACTGAAGACATTAGAGAGTTTATGTTTGAGGTCAGACCAGAGATCACCCTTTTAGAGGGATTGGCCCATAAAACTAGGGATAGTTGCTGTGTTATGGGAATTAAACGATGGTTATAGAGCGCGAGGAAGGAGATGTAACACCCCGTACCTTCCCAACCCTATGTGATGACGTTGAACAATGGTTACTTAGGTGTCGAGATGCCATGAGTATGTAATTTGTAATGTTAGTGATGAGAAAATTAAAATTTAGCCTCGTACATGTGATTAAACTTGCGTAGGAGGTGTTTTGTGACTTCATGGAGCATTTGCGGGGTTAAAAAAGAGTCTTGGAGGACCTCTAAACAAAGGAAATTAAAGGTAATAAGTAAGTTAAAGAATAGGACTTGAAGTATCTAACCAAACCCGCGAAGAAAAGTCGAAAAATAAAATTTTAAAAAAAATTAAGGCTTAGGCGCGCCAGAGGGCATGCTAGGTCACTCTGGGCTAAACATTTTAGCCCAGAGGAAGCAATATGGCGCCCCCAAGGGCGTGCCAGGCTGGTATGTTCCACCTTTCAAAGTTGGAAAGTTTTCTTAAGTCCCAAGGGTGCCCGGGGACGTATCGGGCCGATTTTTGCCACGTTTCTTCTACAAACATGAGCATATATATGGAATGAGTGAAATATTATATTGGTGTGGTAAAAATACTCGTGAACGAATTTGGCATCAAAATGATGATTTTACCCTTGTAGTCAAAATAAGCCGTATGTAGCTAGAATTGCTTATTTTTGGGATTGAGGCTACGAATATAAATCCCGTGAGTGGGAATATTGTCGTAACGCATATGAAATGATTTAAACATGAGAAATTATTGATTTTATTGGGTTAAGTGAATTGGGCTTAAAGAGGGCCCAAAATGAAGAAGAAAACATGGGCCAAGAATGGGTCAAATGACCCATTCTTCCATTGACCAAAGCCTAACATAGAATTAAATGCCAAGAGTGGCTAAGGATAGAATTGAGGTCCTATATAAAGGGTCCAAAATCTGATTTTTATTCATGAAAAACACACATGCTTTTCTATCTTTTTCTAGACAATTCCAAGAACACCTCTTTTGCTCTCAAACCCTAAGGCACTTTTTGGAGAAATATCATCATCTTCCAAGCTTAGGTAAGTGATTGTTCTTGTGAATTAATATATTATATGCATGGGAGAGTATGTAGATCATGTTGGTTATGCTTGAAAGTGTTGAATATGACACTTTGTGTTTTTGTAAAAGATGTGTCATCTATGGAATTTAAACTTGAAAGATGACTTGTTGTCTTGATGAAAGTGCATGGTAGGGATGAAATATCAACATGTATGGTGTGATTGTGGTCCTAAACTTGTTATTTTTCTATAAGTGTAAATTATGGGATTTTGGCCGATTTGTTGTTGTGAGGTGTATTGAAGTGAATTGATGGAATAATTGTGATGTTGTGATGATGGAGAGTGGAAAACATGAAATTGGTGTGACATGCTATTGATTATCATGTATTGGTCAATGTATGGAATATTGTGGGATTATTGGTATGACAATTTCATCAATGGTATTGTCAAGGGGGAAATGGCCTTTTTTAAAGGCAAACATGTAACTCATTGTCATTATATGCATGGGTAAGGTAATTGGTGGTTAATATAAATTCCGTTATGTACTTGTGTTGTAGAGTAAGACGTAAGGAAGGAGATGGACTATTGTGTTCACGTATAGAATTGAGTGTTCATATTGAGACGATAAGGTATGTAAGGTTACTCTTTTCGTATCCTTCTGCAACATATTGTTCACATCGACATTGGGCTTGTTCTATTCCGAGAGGTTTTAAAGTATATCAATTCAGGTTGATGTATATTGTTATTCATATGTGTTCTATTCTTAGATGACTTATGATTCATTTATCTCTTATTCATTGATTTAGATGTCATAACGTTATAATTTCTAAAAGCACTATCTCAAGAAAGTAATAATGTAAGAGAATCTATTTATTTTCGAATAGCATCTTCCAATCATGTCATGTTCCAAAGTCCTATAGTATAATGAGTATCTTTGTACCAATCTTTCCCAAGTAAAAGTACCAATCACATAAGAGTAATAAGAGAGGTGATGTGCAAGCTCATATATCTATCCCTCATAAGTGAGCGTGTCAATCTCATGAAGTAATGGAGTGAAGTAATTTATAAAAGTTTGTTTCCAACAATGTCATGATCCTCATTGTATCACTCTTAGAATGGAAGTAAGATTAATAAGAGATGTATAATTCATAATCACGGGTGGTATCCCAGGGGCTACAGAAAATCCTAGCATGGGTTATCATAATTACATCCCAGGGGCGATACGAAATCCTAGCATGGGTTAATATGACATCCCAGGGGTCAAAGTACCTAGCACGGGTTAGTAACATCCCAAGGGCAACACGAAAGCCTAGCATGGGGTAACATGACATCCCAGGGGTCAAAATACCTAGCATGGGTTAATCTCATCCCAGGGGCGACAGAACGGCCTAGAATGGGTAGAACAATAAAGATGAATAAATATGAAGACAAGAGAAGTAAAGAACGTAATGTACATGGTTCCCCACATACAGAAAGAGAGTTTATTTACATTCACTATTTCTCTTATATTGACTCCATTGTTGTTGTTATTATGTATAATGAAATTCTTATGGGCCTTACATACTCAGTACATTATTCGTACTGACCCCTTTTGGGGAATTTACTTTAAATGTTGCAGGCGCAGGTGCTAGTAGACCTCCTCTCTAGGCTGTGGATCATTTGCAAAGTTTTGGTGAGCTCCAGTTGGTTTGGGGCTTTCTGAGTCATAGTTGTATATTTGTTTTGATGTTGTAAATGTTGTATAAAGTGGGGACTTGTCCCGAATTTAAGTTGGTCTTGTAGATGCATCTGTTAGAGCCTTTTGTAGACTTATGTGGGTATATGGATGTAAGAGACAATTGCCCGTTTTAACTTGATGGCCCCAACGGCCAAGTTTCATACATATATATTTCTATAGCATATGTTTCCATGTTCATGTCTTCCGCATAGTTGCATGAGGTATAATGAGATTCATACGAGGATATGCATACGACGGTTCATGAGCAAAGATTGGTTCTCTTGGGCCATATCGGCTTCGGGTGCCAATCACGCCGCAATGGGATTTGGGGCGTGATAGGATAAGTACATTTGGGTCATTTTGAGTGGCTCAAGACACAACCAATTCCACTTGTCTGACCAGAAAGGTCGATAAAAAGACCGATAGATCAAGAGGCTGAGATAAGGATAAGGGTTGAGATGGCTATGCGAGATCACCATGCTGCTAATCAGGCTTTGAAAGCAGATTTTAGAGCATGCTAGGGCAGCTTTGACTTAACAACAAGCAGAGAAAGATGCAGAGAATAAGGCAAGAATCAAGCAAGCTCGGTTGGATGTGGAGAGGGATTATTAGTCTACTATTCAGATACTAAATTTAGATTTGGAGCAAGCTAGGGAAAGAATCGAGGAACAACAAAGGGAATTTGCTGAGGAGAAGGCTAAGTCAGCTCAAATTGAGGTTGCACTCTGGGGACAGATCAAGCTGTCAATAACCAAGGGGTCACAGGTCGCAGAACTCACCGCATCCCTCCGCCAACAATTGCAGGAATATGACAAGAAAGTGCAAGTAAATTTTGATCAAGAAAGGTCCTAATGGATTTGTGAAAGGGAAATATTTTGGGAAAAGCTGGAGGTATCTTCCACTCCAGAGCAACGCACAAAGGAGATGATTAGCTCCCGAGATCAGCAGATTCAGGGATGGGATCAAGATTTTAGTTCTCTTAGAGTGAAGGTCCACTGCGTGGTAGATCACATTGCTCAAATGGGTCTGGATTATCAAGAGTTGAACCACGAACAGTTTCTAGCACAAGTACCAACCTTTGCTGAATGTCTCACAACTTCGTTGCAAGATATATACTTGGGTATGGAGGTCATCTGAGGCCAAAATCTCAGTGAGTGGGCATGTTGAGGTTATGAAAATCACCAGTAGATCTTGAGACATTGGAGCCTAGTTGCAGTGATGGGCATTTATTTTCTTCTATTTCAGTATTTCAGTTTCAGTCTTTGGACCTTTTGTCTAAAATTAATGTCTTTTAGTTAATCATGTATGTTTAAGTTTAGTTTCATTGTCAGGTGTCAGTTTGTAGGGTCTATATTTAGGTGTCTTGCCACTTTTTCTTTCGTACTTGTATTTGGAAAAAATGTTCAATGAATGGCGAATGTGATAGAGTTTGCTGTTTATTTCTGTTTTTGTAATATGTATTTTACTTTATTTATTCTATTATTTTTCTTGAAAACAAAAAACAAAAACAAAAAAAAGACAAACCATTTTGTTAGTTTTCTCTGAACTACGCAAAGAAAAGATTCATGTCCCGACATGATCAACCCTTCAATGGGTTCGATCAAAACGTTTTCAAAAATTTTAAAAAATGAGTGAAAAGGGAGAGTGTTCCTAGAAAAATAGGGATGAAACATAAGGCCTTCCATGATAGGATGGAAAATGCATTTAGGAGCATAACATACAATGTGTAATATAATACGTTAAATGTGCAACATTCACCCATTTGCCACTTGTCATAGAAAAAGATAAAGTTAGTAAGGTGGTTGGTTTGTGGTTAAGTTGGCATCACATCCATACAACACCAGGTCCAAAGGAAAAGGCAAGATGACCCACAAAGATAGTATAGAGTCTGATAACAAAAAAGCTCGAGATCAGTTGATTCCGTAGGAATTCATATCAATAGAGGAGAATAGTTTATTGAAAGAACAGATAGCAGAAATATAGCAAGCTTGGATGAATGGACAAGTGCCACCTTCCTCAATCCCCGAACTTTTGGACACGACTGATCCTAGTTCCACTCGAGCCCAAACTGGTGATCCACTTTACTTACCTGGATTCGGCCCATATACTAATGTGTCTAGCACGGCTGGGACCTCCACCATGCACCCTCCAAATCCATCTCTCAGAAACAACCTACTTTTTATTCTTGCAACACCAACTACCATAGGCCCTCAACCAATAATACAGAAGTCTATCGGTGAGCCACATCATGATAAATTCTATTCCCCTGAATTGAATTTCAAACCCCTAGACTCATGCTATCCCGTTCATCAGCATAGTTCCCCTATCATGATTGAGAAGACTGTTAGGAATGAGGAACAAAAAGAGATGGCCAGGAACGTGAGAAGTTTGGAGCAAACTATGAGAAACATGCAAGGACTGGGAGGGAACAAGAGTGTTCTTTCATACAAGGATTTATGCATGTTACCTGATGTCCACTTGCCTCTAGGGTTCAAAACCCCAAAGTTTGATAAGTATGAGGGCCATGGTGATTCTTTGACTCATTTGAACTAAGAGGAGCAGTAGGGAAAAAGGAACTACTGATGGCTTACTTTGGAGAGAGTCTGAAGGGGATAGCTTCAGAATGGTTCATTGATCAGGATATCTCTCACTGATATTTTTTAGGATGACATGGCTTGGGATTTTGTCCAGCTGTTTCAATACAATATTGTCATAGTGCCAGATCATACTACACTTGCCAACATGAGGAAAAAGACCACCAAAAGTTTTGAGAATATGCTATTATGTGGAGGGAGCAAGCTGCTAGAGTTAAGCCATCAATAAAGGAGTCTGAGATGATTTATATTTTTCTCCAGGCATAGAAACCTGACTACTTTCATCATTTTCTTTCCGCTGTTGGAAAAATATTTGCCGAGGTCATTAAGGTTGGAGAAATGGTAGAAAATGGGATTAAGTTTGGAAAGATCATAAGCCAAGTTGCTTTGAAAGCTATGATGCAAACAATTAAAAATGGTTCGGGAAGTCTCATAGGGAAGAAAAGAAGGAGGATGTGGCTACTATTTTGTTAGGACCGCGACAAAGTCTGAGAGGTCTACATCACTAATACAAGCAATCTCAATCCTAAATCTATAGCCAAAACCCATATGACCACCCACGATACTATGTTCTTTCCCAAAACCTACTATATTCCATCCCGTCCCCTCAGTATCCCATTTATAATGCACAACCATATGCCCAACCCAATTCTTACCCGTAATGACACGCATCAGCCCCTCAAAATCATCCTCCACCCCCACAAGTTTACCAAGGCCCTTCTAAACCCAATTTTTGACCTAGAGGAGAGTAAAAAAAGGGTAATATAGCCAAAGATAATTTCACTCCTTTTGGAGAATCAACTGCTAGCTTGTTTCAGAAGCTGACGGCCTTAAATATTCTGAGCCAATTAAGAGAAGGATCTCGAACCCTCCCTAAAAAAAATTAGATTATTCTAGAAGTTGTTCATATTATTCAAATGGCCCAGGGCACGATATAGAGAAATGCTGATATTTAAAGAAAGCAATCCAAGATTTGATTGATACACAAAAAATTATGGTGCAAAACTCGGATGCTCCGAACATTAATCAAAATTCGTTGCCAATTCAAACTGAAACAAACATGCTTGAGTTGGTACATGGAGGCGAAGAGTCTACAGTTTCTTACAAGCCTATTATTAAGATCAAAACTGATATGTAAAGTCAATAAATTATTGTGGATTTAATAAAAATAGTACCTTCAGGAGTAAATGAGATGCTAGTAAAGCCCAAACCATCGAATACTCCTATGCTAATTGTGAAAGGAGCTTCAGAAAGTGTTAGGGCAAGTGAGATAAAACCAAAATTAATTGTTTCAGGAATGCCCGCCAAGCCCCTCTTAACTGTAAAAGGAGCTCTGATCATACCTATTATTTTTAAACCAGTGTTGTAACTTCCTATGGTTAACACTAAGACAGTCCCTTGGAACTATAATTGCACTGTAGTGACATACAAGGGGAAGGAAGTCATTGAAAAAGTGGATGAAGTAGGAGGATTAACATATTCTGGGAGATGTTTTGTCCCAAAAGAGTTAAGAAAAGTTAAACAAGGTAGGGATGACCAAATGCCAGTCAAAAAGCCGGCTACTGAGGAAGAGGCTAAAGAATTCTTAAAAAAGATGAAGTTGCTAGAATACTCTATTATGGAACAGATGAGGAAAACATCAAGCCAAGTCTCTTTGTTGTCTTTAATGATACACTCAAATGAGCATCGCAGAGTTATAATGAAGGTTTTGAATGAAGCACATGTGCCTAGTGAGATTATAGTGAATCAATTAGAGAAAATTATTGGAAGAATCTTTGAGGTAAACAGGGTCACCTTCTCAGATAACGAATTACCCGTGGAAGGTACTGGATATAACCACAACCTTTACATTACTGTAAAATATGAGCATTCCTATGTCACCTGAGTTTTGATTGATGGAGGATCTGATGCTAATATTTTTCCTCTATCAACTTTGCAAAAATTAAATGTTAGCATAGAAAGAATCTGACCCAATAATATATGTGTCAAAGATTTTGATGGAGCAAAAACAAATGTCATTGGTGAGATAGAGCTTGTACTGATAGTAGGGCCTATAGATTTTACCATGGACTTCCAAGTGTTGTATATTGACGCTTTCTACAATTTGTTATTGGAAGGCCATGGGTTCATAGGGCTAGGGCAGTCCCATCTATGTTGCATCAAATGATCAAGTTTGAACATGACAGATAATAAATAGTTATTCATGGTAAAGGGGACGTTTTCATGTACAAAGACTCTTCCATTTCCTTCATTGAGGTAGGCAATGCAGATGGGGCCCCGATTTATCAAACTTTTGATATAGTGGTTGTTGAACATATCCTCGAGGGGAATGTCATTCCAAGACCTCAATTGTCTTCTGCATCTATCATGGTGGTGAATGAAATGTTAAGGCATGGTTTGGAACCAGGAAAAGGTTTAGGGATGTCTTTATAGGGCAGAGCTCATCCAATATGCCCACGTGAGAGCCTTGGTACCTTTGGTTTGGGGTATGAACCCACTTTTGAATATATATATATATATATAGAAGGCTAAGAATAAGAATAAAGAATCATGGTCACTTACCAAGCCAATACCGCCACTCAATGAGTCTTTCATCAAAATCGGTGCTATTGGGTCCTTCATATTTCCAGTCCCAGAGCCAATGTTTGATGTTGATATAGAGTTGATCGGACATTTCCACAACATGTTTATCAATGCTGATATGATTAAAATTGGGGAAGGTACCAATAACGCAGATGTGCAATTAATTGGCCCTGATGTCCAACTCAATAATTGGGAGGCCACTCCTCTCCACACTAAGAAGGAGTCTTGGTAGTCTATTTTATTTTCCTTTCTATAATTTGAATTATTCAAGGGTTGTAATTTAGATTCTTATTTTGTTCATTTTTATGTGCAAACCCTTTTATGTTTACTTTTGATGAAATGCAGTTTCCCTCTATTCTATTTTGAGTCTAATATTTACTTATTTATTTTCTATTATACAATTCTTTCTATGCTGATTCTAGTGATATGACATGCATATGGAATTTTCATTCAGATCTTAAAACTCAATCTAATCATGAAATAATGAACAAAAAAGTTGAATACGGTGAAGATGAAGATGGAGTATTTGGGGAAATAAGCAAGGATTTCGAACAGTTTGAGAATAAGTCAAACCCCAATATAAATGGAAGTGAGAAATTAATCTAGGAGATCATGAAAATATTAGAGAGACTAAGATAAGTGTACATGCTCAACCACAACAAAAGGAAGAAATAATCAAGGCCTTGCTTGATTACAAGGATATGTTTACATGGTCTTACAATGATATGCCTGGTTTGAGCACTAATTTGGTAGTTCATAAGTTGCCAACCGATCCCGCATTCCTTCCTGTCAAACAAAAGTTAAGGAAGCTTTAAACTGACATAAGTGTAAAAATTAAAGAGGAAATCACAAAGAAACTTGAGGCTAAAGTCATTCGAGTTGCACAATATCCTACTTGGTTAGCTAATATTGTCCTTGTCCCAAGGAAAGATGGAAAATTTCGGATGAGTGTCGATTATCGTGATCTGAATAAAGCAAGTTTAAAAATGACTTTCCACTGCCCAACATCCATAATTTGTTGGACAATTGTGCCAAGCATGAACTTGCTTATTTTTTGAACTGTTATGCGGGGTACCACCAGATTATTATAGACCAAGATGATGCAAAAAAGGCATCATTTATCACATCATGGAGGGACATATTGTTATCGAGTCATGCCATTTGGGCTAAAGAATGCTGGAGCAATGTACATGAGGGCAATGACCACTATGTTTCATAACATAATGCATAAAGAGATTGAAATTTATGTGGATAATGTGATCATTAAGTCGAGAAAGCAGTCTGACCATATCAAAGATCTGAGGAAATTCTTTGAAAGGCTTTGCAGGTATGATCAAAAACTTAACCCAGCGAAATGTGTGTTTGGAGTCCCTTCTGGAAAGATCTTAGGGTTTATAGTCAGTCGGCGTGGTATTGAGTTAGATCCTTCAAAGATAAAAGCTATTCAGGAATTAGCTCTACCAAATAATAAAACTGAGGTGATGAGACTACTTGAAAGGTTGAATTATATCAGTAGATTCATTGCCCAACTCACAACAACCTGCGAGTGCTATAGTTGAATGGACTAAAGAATGTCAAGAGGCATTTGATAGAATCAATAGGTACTTATCAAATCCACCTGTATTGGTTCCACCTGAGCTAGGCAGACCCTTGATATTTTATATGTCTATTTTGTACAACTCTTTTGGCTGTGTTTTGGGTGAACATAATATCACAGGCAAAAAGAAGTAGGCCATCTACTACCTCAGCAAGAATTTTACGACTTATGAGGCTAAGTACACTCTTCTCAAAAGGACATGTTGTGCACTGACTTGGGTGGTACAAAAGCTGAAGCATTACTTTTCATCTTACACCACTTACCTCATTTCCCGCGTGAATTCTTTAAAGTATCTTTTTTAGATGTCTATATCCACAGGCATACTAAAAAAATGGCAAATATTGCTCACATAATTTGATATTGTCTATGTGACATGGACTGCAATGAAAGTGGCGAATTATTTGGCCAAAAACCCCATTGATGAGGGATATGAGTGATTAAAAACCTATTTTTCTGATGAAGAGGTATCATGTGTTGATGAAGTTATTTTTGATGATAGACACCCAGGTTGGAAGTTATTCTTTAATGGAGCTGCGAATGTGAAAGGAGTTAGAATAGGAGTCGTTCTTGTTTTTGAATCAGGATAACATTATCTCGTAACAACCCAACTTTGATTCTACTATACCAATAATATGGAAAAATACAAAGCTTGCATCTTTGGTTTGAGACTATCTATTGACATGGGAATTCAAGGATTATTTGTGTTAGGGGACTCAGACTTGCTAGTCTACCAGATCCAAAGAGACTAGGAAACTTGTCACTCAAAGCTCATAGCATATTGAGATTGTTTGCAAGATCTTTGTCGATGATTTGTATTAGTAAAGTTTAGAAATATTCCCAGAGTTCATAATTAGATTACCGATGCCTTGGCAACCTTATCTTCGATGCTCCAACATCCTGACAAGTCTCATATTGACCCCTTGCATATACAGATTTGTGATCAACATGCTTATTGCAATGTGGTTGAAGAAGAACTTGATGGTGAACCTTGGTTCCATGATATCAAGGAATATATTCAATTTGGAGAATATCCAATACATGCCGATGGTAACCAAAAAAGAACTATTCAGCGACGGGCTAGCAAATATTTCTTAAGTGGGGGAATCTTGTACAAGAGGACTCCAGATTTGGGACTTTTAAGGTGTATAGATGCCAAGAAAGCTTCAACTATCATGACTGAAATACATTCTTGAGTTTGTGGACCGCATATGAACAAGTATGTTTTAGCAATGAAAATACTTCGGGCAGGTTACTACTGGCTCACCATGGAACGGGATTCCATCTGTTTTATTCATAAATGTCATGAATGTCAAGTACATGGGGACTTAATACATTCCCCTCTTTCAGAGTTGCATACAATGGCTGCTCCATAGCCCTTCATGGCTTGGGGAATGGATGTGATTGGGCCAATTGAACCATAAGCATCAAATGGGTATAGGTTCATCTTGGTAGCTATTGATTATTTTACAAAGTGGGTGGAAGTAGTGACTTTCAAGTCATTGACCAAGAAAGGTGTGGTAAATTTTGTTCACTTCAACATTATCTACCGATTCGGTATCCCAAAGGTAATTATTATAGATCATGCTGCAAATATCAAAAGTCATTTGATATGGAAGGTATGCCAATAATTTAAGATTATGCATCGAAATTCAACTCCATATCACCCAAAGGCAAATGGGGCTGTAGAAGCTGCCAATAAGAATCTAAAGAAGATACTCCGTAAGATGGTACAAGGTTTTCGACAATGACATAAAAAGTTACCTTTCACTTTATTAGGTTATCGTTCGACAATTTGCACTTTAATAGGTGCTAATCCCTACTCGTTAGTAGATGGAACCGAAGCGGTTATACCTGCAGAAATTGAGATTCTATCTCCTCGAGTCATTGCGGAAACTGAGATTGATGATGATCAGTGGATTAAGACTTGATTGAAGCAATAAATCTTGATTGATGAAAAAAGATTGACATCAGTATGTCATGGTCAAATGTACCAGAAGAGAATGGCACAAGCATATAACAGAAAGGTACGTCCCAGGTATTTTGAAGTCGGCTAGTTAGTTTTGATGCGCATTCTCACCTATCAGGTTGAAGCTAAAGACAAGTTTTTCCCTAATTGGCAAGGGTCGTTCATAGTGAAGAAAGTGTTTCCCAATGGTGCATTATATTTGTCCGATGTAGAAGGAAAAATGGAAGAAATGACTATCAATGTCGATGCAGTTAAGAGATTTTATGTATGATCTTCATTTATCATTATTGTTATTTGTGTGTTTTGTACTCGCATTTTTAAAATATTGATATGACAAAGATATTTTATTCCACTATCTAAATATTGTATCATCTTTCGCTTATCCTTTTTGAGCTTCGGTATTTTTTTCTTTAGTACCCCTCTTTTGAAATTAAAATAAAGTCAGAAAGTCAAAAAAAAAAAAGAAAAATAGGAAGAAATTTTTTTAAAAAAAAAAAAAGAAAAGAAAAATAATGACTTGCCTGAACTATATTTGACCTGATTCTTGCTATGCAAAGATACGTAGTTAGCCCTACTCTGGGATTTGGTCCAACCAAGTAAAAAATCCAAGTTACTCAGTCTAAAAGAAACAGGGGCAAAAGTTATTTCTTTGTGAGTCAATTCCAAAGGTTGTAAGTCTCACCCTATTTTAAGTGTCTTTTGAGCCTCATGCCGCCCTTTTTTTCCAACCCTATCCAAAAGCCATGTTACAACCAAAGAAAGATCTTCAGATCAATCTTTGGGAATGCCAAGACTAAGCATATTATGGGTATATGATGTTCCACATTTTGGGCTCTACTTGTCTTCATCAACATAATGAAAAATATGAGAGAGTCTTATTGGTGAAAATACTCACGAACATTGTAAGGATATGGTGAGCTGAGATAAATAAAAAATGAGAGAGTCTTATTGGTGAAAACCCTCACGGGTACCGTAAGGCGATGGTGAGCCGAGAGAATAAAAATAAGAGAGTCTTACTGGTGAAAACCCTCATGGGCACCGTAAGGCAATGATGAGTTGAAATAAAATAAAAATGGGAGAGGTTCACTAGCAAAAACCCTTTAGAGCATCACTAGCCGAATGAGGTCTATGATCTAGCAGCAATAATTTCAAAAGCAAAGTTCGGTTTCAAATTCAATAAGTTGGCAAAAGTTGATAAATGATTGGGATGAAAACATCAGATTGCTTAATACAAATTGCATGTCATAATCATTGGAGCCGGCTACCACATTCAGATAAGTTGTCTTTCCTTCCTTTCAATATTTCTATTTTTGTTTTCTTGTCTTTGTTATCAAAATGGAAAATCATCATCATCATTTTTCTATTATCTTTGAGTCAAGTCCATGTCAAAGCAAGTGAGAAAGGACTTTAAAACTTGCTACCAACTCCTTCAATGGCGCAAAGCAAGGCAAAGGGCTAGCACATCAAAGTAACATGATTCAAAGTGAAGCAAAATACCAAGAATTATCATCAGCTGACAGTTTTCGGACTCACCGAAATACAAAGGTGCAATAGAAGTTAAATTTAACGGTGCCATGAAATGAAAGTATGATTTGAGCCAAAGCCTTTTAGTAGCCAGAATTTGGGGTCAATTGTACAATAGGTCAACAATACCTATCAACGATTTGAAACAGAGTTGAACATGACAAGTGTAGGAGCAATTGCCTCAAAAGTCAAATGCCACAAATCAACCATCATGTTTTTAAACTCATAATTTTTCTTTGTTTGAAACAGAGATGGATGTTGCCTTTAAATCAAAGGCTTCAAAGCCTAGATATCAAAAAGGTGCAATTCCGTACTTCTGTAAATGCAAGAAGCAAAGTTGCGACATAGGTTCGCTAGATCACAGTCATAGTAAAATTTATTTTTTACCCTTCTGACATGCGCTTCCTGAAACTAGTCAGGGCCTTGACACACCTTCTTCATTGTACATTTTCCAAATAGTTATGATTTTTCTAACACTCACAAAAATTTTCTAGTACAAACTAGGGCAAAAAAAATTTTCGTGTTATTTAAAATGTTAATTTTTGCTCAGGACCCTCCTGAAAAATGGGATTTAGTTTAGCAGGACCCTCTTGGATAATGAGACTTTAATTTTCAACTCAGGACCCTCCTAAAAATGGGACTTTACTTTTCAACTCAGGACCCTCCTGAAAAATGGGACTTTAATTTTCAACTCAATACCCTCCTGAAAAATAAGACTTTGCTTTTTAACTCAGGACCCTCATGAAAAATGGGACTTTCATTTTCAACTCAGGAACCTCATGAAAAATGAGACTTTACTTTTGCATAGGACCCTTCTGGAAAATGGGACTTTACATTTCAACTCAGGACTCTCCTGAAAAATGGGACTTTAATTTTCAACTCAGAACGCTTCTAAAAAATGGGACTTTATTTTTCAACTCAGGACTCTCCTGGAAAATGGGACTTTACATTTTCAATTCAGGACCTTCCTAGAAAATGGGATTTAGTTTAACACGACCCTCTTGGAAAATTGGACTTTACTTTTCAACTCAGGACCCTCCTGGAAAATAGAATCTAGTTTAACAGGACCCTTCTGGAAAATGAGATTTAGTATTACAGGACCCTCCTGAAAAATGAATTTACTTTTCTAGTTCACTATTTATTTTGAGCTCAGGAACCCACCTAAAGAATAGGGATCACTTTCATTTCAAGCTCAGGAACCCGCCTAGAGAATAGGGTGAAGACTTTCATTTTAAGTTCAGGAGCCCACCTGGTTGTCACGCCCCGAGTTCCAACGAGGTGGACTGGCACCCGAAGCCGATAAGGCCCGAGAGAACCAATCTTTGCTCATGTCCGTTCATATGCATGTCACGCTATAAGCAACACCATCACAAAGAGTTATAAGATGCCAATAGCGGAAGTTATGGAAACATGTGATATATATATATAAGAAACTTGGCCGTTAGAGCCATCAAGTCAACATGGACATACATTCTTTCATTCATCTCACCACGTCCGTATACAAAGCCTCTAACAGATGCATATACATAACCATCCTAAAGTGGGGACAAGTCCCCGCTTTATACAACATTACAGTACCAAAACAAATGTACATATGAGATCCGAAAAGCCCCGAACCAACTGGAGCTTACCAATGATCGGCAAAAGATCCGCAACCTACTGTGGAGGTCTACAAGCACCTGTGCCTGCAACATGTAAGGTAAGTCCCACAAGGGACGTCAGTACGAAGAATGTATTGAGTATGTAAGGCTCATATGAAACTGTATGACACATAAATACTTCAATGACCTCAAATACAAATAAATAACCATTACGGATAAGTCACCATTCTATACATTGGAAACCATGTGTATTGCTTTCATTATTTTCTTTGCTTCTTTACTTCTATGCTTATTCATCATCACTTGTGTCACTATGTACCCGGGGCCCGACTGATCAGTGGGTCTTAACATAATATAACGTTATGTTGGGATTGGCTCGAGCTACGGTTATGCCTCTAGAGCTACCACCCATAAATCAACACATTGGGCTCGGCTCAAGCTAGGTTATTCCCTCTAGAGCTTCCACCCATAAACCAATATATCAGGTTCGGCTTGAGCTAGGCTATTACCTCTAGAGCTACCACCTGTCAGGTTTGGTCCGAGCTAGGCTTATGCCTCTAGGACTACCCCCTGATCCAATAATCTTGGGATCGGCTTGAGCTAGGCTTACGCCCCCAAAGCTACCACCCATACTCAATCATCAACCACATATGCATTACTTCATTCTTTACTTTTGAGATTGATACAATTATAGTCATAGCATTATTGGAAATATAACATTATTGGAAACATAACCTTATTGGAAACATAACCTTATTGGAAACATAACATTATTGGAACCATGGACTCTTTGGAACATTAGTCAATGAACATGGGACATGTGAATCACAATTGATCAATGAGTAGGAAACATGTGATAATAACAATTGGTAACCGGAAATAGGATACCTTAGAACATTTCAAAATAAAACAATACAATGTCAATGTGACTACTATGTGTTGCAGAAGGATATGGAAGGAGTAACCTTACATACCTTATCTTCCCACTATGAATATACAATCCTAAATGTGCATACAATAGTCCAGCTCCTTCCTTACGTTTCACTCTATAACACAAGTACATAACGGAGTTTACATTACCACCAACTACCTTACAAATGCATATAACGATAATGAGTTACATGATTGCCTTAACATGACATTTCCCCCTTGACAATACCATTTATGAAATTATCATACCAACAATACCACAATATTCCATACATTGACCAACACATCATAAACCAATAGCATGTCACACCAAGTTCATACTTTACACTTCTGCATCACCACAACATTACAATTACTCCATCAAGTCACCTCAATACACTTCATAACACAAGTCACCTCAATACACTTCATAACAACATATCGACAAGAATCACACAAATTATACTTATAGAAAAAATAACAAGTTAAGGAACATAACCACACCATACATGTTGATATTTCATCCATACCATGTACTTTCATCACAACCCCAAGTCTTTTTCAAGTTTAAATCACAAAGATGGCACATCTTTTAGCAAAAAGCAAAAGTGCCCTATTCAACCTTGCCAACATAACCATCATGATCTACACCATCTCTCATGTATATAATATATTAAATCACAAGAATAAACACTTACCCAAGCTTTCAAGGTGATTATCTTGTCCAAAATGTCCAAAGAAAAATAGTTGTCTTAGGGTTTGGAAAAGAGAGAAATATCTCTAAGAAATGTCTAGAAAGGCATGAGAATTACAATGAATTAAAAATCAGATTTGGTGCCTTTTATAGTCTCTCAAGTCATCCTTAGCCACTCCTTGGCATTAAATTCCATGTTTCTTGGTCAATTTTTGGAAGAATGGGTCATTTACACTTTGGGCCCATGCATTTTGGCTTCATTTTGGACTTTAAATTAAGCCCAATAACACATGTCCTCTTAACCCATCAAATTTAATGTATAATCCACCATATAAATCATGTTAAAATAATTCCATAAATGTATCGATAATATTCACACACGAATTTCATGTTCGTAGCCTCAATTTCAAAAAGAGGAAATTCTAGCCACTCTTAGCTTATTTGAGCATAATTTGATAAAATACTTGTAACGAAGAGTTAACCCCAACTCGGATGCTAAACGCGCTCAAGAGTAGTTCTACTAAGATGGAGTAATGATACCATGACACAAAAGTCTTATATACATCATAATAGTCGAAGAAAATTTTTGGCGAAAAGCACCCTGGCACCCCGCTTGGCGTGCAGCAGGTCTGCCTGTGCCAAAAAATTTTTGGCCAGAAGCGGCCTGGCACGCCCCTGGGCGCGCCCCACACCTAAAATGTGATTTTTTCCTTTCTTCGACTTTTCTTTACGGATTTGGTTAGATCCTTCAAGTTCAGTTCTTTTGCTTACCTCCTAACCTTAATATCCATTGCTTGGAAGTCCTCCAAGCCTCATTTTTCACCCCACAATTGCTCCACGAAGTCACAAACACCTCCTACAAAGGTCTAATCACACGTACTAGGCCCAATATCAAATGTTTCATCAATGACACTACAAAAGACGTACTTATGGCTCTCGACACCTAAGTAAACATTGTTCAACGTTTTCAAGTAGGGTCAGAAATGTACGGGGTATTACAGAGAACAAGATGATTCTTAGTTTCAAAGTCAGAAGTAGCAAGTGCCCGCCTAAAGAATGGGGTCGATTCTCAAGTTCCTCTCCAATACCAAGAGTCGACATGGAGGAACATTTCCTTTTTCAAATTCAACTCAAATTAACAACTATCTCACCACTTGAGAAATCATAAAGATTCAAGTCAAGATTTCAAAAAAACTACATAGATAGGATCTTGCACTTGTATTTTCATTTTTGAATTTTGTCTTTCATTTTGATGTAAATAAAGGAACCGCGGACCGGAGACTTGACGGTACCTCACTCGACCCCTAACTCATCATCTCACCATTTTACCTTATTGAACTACATGCGACCTGATTCCCTTATAAACCAGGATACATAGGCGTCCAAAGCAAGGACTCGATCGATCTCCTTTTTCCTTTCTTCTATCCTTTAAATAATGGTCGGATCAAAACTTGTCTTGTTGTCTACTTTTTTGTCTGAAAACTCTTCGCGTTCTCAGTCAAAGAGGGGAAAATATAGACACTTGATTTTTGACCCTCCCCGAGCTTTAACCTATTTTTAAAACTAAATATTTATTATCTATCTAATCTTTATTTTAGTTTTTATTTCATGTTTCGTAGGTTTTATTTGAAAAATAGTAAAAAAAAAATCAAAAAAAAATAGAGTCACAGTTTAGGATGAGTTCTATTTTATATTTATTTTTATTTTTTGTTTCCCTTTTTTTTTAAAAAATAATTATAAAAATATATATTTATTTAATTTAGGTTTTAACAAATAACTAGTGATTTTCATATTTCTTAATTTTATTTTTTGTCTAGTTATTTAACGTTTCTTATATTTTATTAGTAAAAAAATTAATTAATTAACATTTCTATCATTATATAATTATTTATTTTATTTTAAATTCAAAAAAAATTTAGAGAAAAACAAATTCCTAAAAAAACTACCCACTAATCCTAAAGACCTCCCCCACCTGTCATACATCCCCAACTCCCTCACATAACCTTCCCATTACCTCCACCACACAGCACACACATCAACACACGTACAAAAACACAACTCCCACAACTCCCACATCTACACTTATTATCACGGGCCCAATGTATGTTACTTTTTTAATCCTAATTTATATGGCATAGATGAAATTTAAAAATTCCATCAAATTTTTTGCACTCCCTCCGTTTCATATTAGTTGGCCTTCTTTCTAAAAATGTTTGTTTAAATTTAGTTGTCCAAGTTCTAAAATTAAGAGTATTTTATACATATGTTTCCCATTTTACCCTTGATAAGAATACTAAATACATCTACAGTTTTCAAAATTATTGAATGGTGCATAAACGATCTCAATTCTCAAAACCAAAATTAAATGATTATTACTAGTTTCAATTATAAATACTCAATGTTCTAGACGTAATGCATGAGATGAATTAATATGTACCAAATTTCAATGTTTAATCATTGCATTGATTATTGGACTTTAAAAAGCTTACAAGGATAAATATATAAAATGCATCTCTATTTATTGGTTTCTTAATGGGAGTGCCAAATTCATAGGGGCCAACTAATACGACACGGAGGGAGTATTATTTCTAAATATTTCAAGTTATTAATTATTGATTTATAGTACTGTTATATAATTTTTAGATATTATATGTTACTCTTTTTATCTCAATCTATGCGGTACTAATAGAATATTTGAGAAAGTCAATCGAAGTTGTTATATAGTTTTATATGTTAATTATTATGATCTATATGACTTTATACGTAATTTTCAAGTAATATATGTTACTCCCTCTATACCAATGTATATGACATTAATAGAATTTGGAAGAAAGTCAAACAAATTTTTTAAACATCTTTTAAATATTTTAATCAGATAATTACGGTGATTTATATTACTTTTCACAAAATTTTCAAATAATATATTTCAATTTATGTTGCACTGATAAAATTTTGAGTCAACAATTTTTTTTATGTGTTTTCAAATAATTTAAATTATTAATTATTATAATTTATAATGCTTTTTACTCAATATTCAAATATATAACAGGTTAAAAATGAAAATAAAATAATTAAATTAAGACAAAAATTAAGAAATTACAAAAATGCCCTCGATCAGAAGCAGGCAGCTGGAAGCAGGCATGACAACCGCCAGCTGCCTGCCACTCACTCTTCTATATAGTAGTAACTAGTGGTTGTCGCCCGTGCTGAGCACGGGCCCAATATTTATACTTTTTTGTCTCAACTTATGTGACACATTTTGCTTTTTAATTCGTTCAAAAAAGAATTTGTCTCAACTTAGAAACAATTTGTTTTTAAAATTTTCTATTATATTTTTAAAAAATATTTCCTTTTTGACACAGATATTACTATTGAAAAGTACTTTATCTGTCCATTTTTAATTTATCATTTTGTATCTATTTTATCCTTATTATTAAATATTATTTATTTTCTAATACTTAAATGACTTATAATAACTAATTAGAAGTGATATAGTAAAATTACTATTAAAAAACTTGTGAATTTTTTTTTAAGTGGGCCCCATATTATATGTCAAGTTAATTTAAAATATCAAGAGTTAATTTATCATTTTGTGTCTATTTTATCTTTTTTTATTAAATATTATTAATTTTTAATACTTAGATGACTTATAATAATTAATTAGGGGTGATATAGTAAAATCAAGATTGAAGCAGAAGCAATACGTCGACCATGACCTGCCTACTTAAGAAGCTTCGTTGCATCCCCACTTATAAGTATAGATAATTAGGGGTGATATAGTAAAATCACGATTGAAGCAGCTGAAGCAGGCACGTCGACCATGACCTGCTTGCTACAGCAGCTTTACTGCATCCCCACTTATAAGTATAGATATATAACTAGTTTAGTGTACGTACTTTGCATGTATGTCTCACGTCAATCAATAAAACTATATATAAAAGAGTAAAATTATTAGAAAGTAGCAATTGATGTTATTAATAAATTTTATATCTATTTAAATGATATAGCTTGTACCAAAAAAAAAAAAAGACAAACATTAGAACCTATTTGTAACACCCCGTATATTTCTGAACCTAGTTGATTACCGTAAAGTTCATGGAATTATTTAAACATGAGAGGGTTGGTGAATTATGCATGAATTTGTTGGGCTGAATTTATTTTATGCTAATGGGCTCAAAAGAGGCCCAAAATTAACAAGAAAGACATGGCCCAAATGGAAAATGACCCATTCTTGGCATTGACCGAGTAAACACAAATTTAATGTGGCTAAGGATGACTTGAGGGACTATATAAGGCTAGAAAAATCAGATTTTTATTCATATCAATACACATGCAAAGTCTAGACATTTCAAAGATATTTCTTTTATCTTCCAAACCCTAAGCCATCACTCCCTTGGACAAGATCATCCTCTTGCAAGCTTTCGTAAGTGTTTATTATTATGGTTTAGTATATGATATGCTTAATAGGGTGCATAAATCATGTTGGTTATGTTGGCAAAGTGTGGGACAGTCACTATGTGTAAAACTGTCTACTTTTGCAATCCGGAAAGGGTTTTGCCTTGTAAACTTGAAAATGGACTTGTGGTCTTGAAGGAAGTGAACTTGATGGATGAAATATCAACATGTAAGATGTGTTTATGTTCTTAACTTGGTTTCTATATGTGTCTAACTTGTGGGATTGTTGGTATGAAATTAATCATGGAATTGGTGACGTATTGACCGAAAAATGTCATTTTGCTGATGTTCATGTGTGTTGTGAAACCATGGTTGTCTGTTGGCATCCAAGTTGACCTAAAATATGTAAATAAAAGCTTATTCATGGCCATGGACCATGTATTACAAAAAAAGGACCTAAAAGAGACCCTTTTTAGCCGAAACGGGCATCCGTCATCGCGTCTGGAGCACCTACAGGCGCAGATGCCAACGCAGGTGGCTCTGGAAAAGGCCAGAGGGGCATATGCGGCTGCATGTCATCCACCTGCAGGCGCAGGTGGCTCCACAGCCCAGTCCAGAATTTTGTTTTGTATGATTTTTGTCTCTCTTTGATCCCCGAAGGCCCCTATACCCTTTTTGGATGTAATTATCAACTTATGATACCTATTGAATGACTTTAAGGGGTCGTTTGGAGTCATGATTGGATTATATCAATTATGGATTGTTGTTAATATGTTGTTATGAAAGGTATTGAGGTGACTTGATGGAATAGTTGTGACGTAGTGTTATTGAGGAAGCGTAAAGGGTAAACTTGGTGTGAAATGCTATTGGTTTATCATGTCTTGGTCAATGTGTGGAATGTTATGGTGTTGTTGGTATGGTAATGCAGTGGATTGTATTATAAAGGGTGAAATGACGTATAATTGTAATGAAGTAATGTATAATTGTTTGAGTATTCTTGGGCGGCATCCCAGGGGTTAAAATACCTAGCATGGGTCGATCCCAATATCACAGTAACATCCCAGGGGTGACAGAAACGCCTAGCATGGGTTAATTACATCCCAGGGGTTAAAATACCTAGCATGGGTTAATCTCGTCCCAAGGACGACTGAAAAGCCTAGCATGGGTAGAACGATAAATCTCATTTCAGGGGCTACAGAAAAGCCTAGCATGGGTAGATAAATCTCATCCCAGGGGCGACAGAAAAGCCTAGAATGGGTAGATGAATGAACGTAAAGGCAAAGAAAGTAACGAATGTAATGTACATGTTTCCACACATACAGAACGATGGTTTATCCATATTAACCATTCTCTTATAGTTGATTCCATTGATGTTCTTATGTATGATACAGTTTCTTATAGCCTTACATACTCAGTAGATTCTTCGTACTGACGTCCCTTGGGGGACTTACCTTACTTACTGCAGGTGCAGGTGCTAGTAGACCTCCACAGTAGGTTGCGGGTCATTTGCAGATCATTGGTGAGCTCCAGTTGGTTCGGGGCTTTCCGAGTCACATGCGTACATCTGTTTTGGTATTGTAAATGTTGTATAAAGCCGGGACTTGGCCGACTTTAGGATGGTTGTACATGTATCTGTTAGAGGCTTTATAGACGTACGTGGGAAGATGAATGAAAGAATGTATGCTTTTGACATGATGGCCTCAACGGCCAAGTTTCATATATTTCATATGTTTTCCATGACTTCCGCCATTAGTATCGTACAATTACATGAGATAGAATGTTGTGCATACAGTGACATGCATATGAGTGCACCTGAATGAAGATTGGTTCTCTCGGGCCTTAACGGCTTCGGGTGCCAGTCCGCCCAGTCGGAATTTGAGGCGTGACACTATTATTAAAAATAATGACCATATATTAGATCTCACAGTTTATTCACAATTAAAACAATTGCATATAATTAAATTTGCAAAGAGATAACATATAGAATTAGAATGACTAACCAATTTCTTGTGACAGAATGTAACGATCCAAAGAATCTGGTTAAAATTGTAAATAAGTCAATTCAAATTATTAATTATATATGAGTCATTATAAACAAAAATCACAAAAAACTTCTCAATTAGCAATTATCTATAAAAAAGGATACATGATGATTTATTTTTGTAAGCATAAATTAAAACACATACTAAAAATTTTAGAAAACTTACCTCAAATCACAAGCAAATTTATCTCTTTAATCATAGATACTATCAATATTTCACAAAAAACTTCTCAATTAGCAATTATCTATCAAGAATACATGATAATTTATTATTTTGAACTTCAAAAATATACTAAAATTTTAGAAAACTTACCTCAAATCACAAGCAAATTTGTCTCTTTAATCATAAGATATTTAAGATTTCACAAAAAAACTTCTCAATTAGTATTTGTCTATAAAGAATACAAAATAATTTATTGTAAACTTCAATAACATACTAAAAGTTTAGAAAACTTACCTCAAATCACAAGCAAATTTATCTTTTTAATCATAAATATTATCAAGATTGTAAACACCAAAAACATACAAATTTTTTAAAAAACTTACCTCATATGACAAACAAATTTGTTATTTCTTCAGTCATAAAATAAATCAAAATAAAAAAAACATTGATATAACTAATAAAAATCAAACAAATTACAAATCAATGCGTAAGGACATTTACAATTTGGGGCGTAGCAATTGGGAAATAACATTGAAGAATTTGAGGCCAATCGTTAACTAATCCAAAGAAATAAATTAGACACAATTTTAGGTTGAAGTAACACTAACCTTATTGTAGGACCTTTAGCTATACTTATTGTTTACAACGTTGGAGTATTTTAGGTTTCCATAGGCAAACTCCTTAATTATATTATTAATTCTCCTAATTTTCTTTTTTTTTTATAGGCATTCTCCTAAAGTGATCTGAGTACCACAAGGACAAGGTCATTTTTTATTATAGGAGTTTTAATTCTCATATATTTAGGAAGACCTAAATTTTTTATATATTTATTATAGTCAATATTTAATATTATAATAATTTAAGGTTAATAGTAAAAAGACGATTTTGTCTATTGCAGAGTGTTTTAATGAATGACAAAAAGTTCGAATCACTTTTCTAAGGGCTTTTTGTAAAACCCCGTACATTCCCGACCCTAACTTGATTGATTGGTGGCCTACGGTGTAGTTATAAACCTTAGCTTTGAGAACGCTAAGTACGTGTGATGCATTGGTTTTGGATGGAACATTTGATATTGTACTAGTCAATGTGATTAGTCTCCTGTAGGAGGAGTTTGCGACCTTTTGGAACATTTTGGGAGTGATAAGTGAGGCTTGAACGACTTCCAAACAAAGGGTTTTAATGCTAAGAGGTAAGCTAAAGAGTTGAACTTGAAGCATCTAACCGAATCCACAAACAAAAGTCAAAGAAACAAAAAATTTCAAAAACTAAGGGTGGGGCGCGCCCAGGGGCATGCCAGGCCGCTTTTGGCCAGAATTTTTCTGGCCCAGGCAGCAAGGAGGCGCGCCAGGCTGGTTTTTGCCAAAATTTTTCTTCGACCATTAGTCTATAAATAGGACTCTTGGGTTATGGTATTATTATTCCATCATAGTAGGGCTACTTTTGAGTGAGTTTAGCATCCAAGTTGGGGTTAATTCATCGTCGTAATTATTTTATCAAATTTTGTTCAATTAAGCTATGAGTGGCTAAAATTTCTATTTTTGAAATGGAGGCTATGAACATGAATCTCGTGAGTTGATTGTTGTCGTAACATTCATGGAATTATTTAAACATGAGCTAATTGGAGTATAACACATTGAATTTGGTGGGCTAAGCTAACATGTGAAATTGGGCTCAATTTAAGGCCCAAAATGAAGCCAAAGTGCAAGGCCCAAAGGGTAAATAACCCATTCTTCCATCATTGACCAAGTAAACATGGCATTTAATGCCAAGAAGTGGCTAAGGATGAATTGAGGGCTTATATAAAGACCAAAAATCAGATTTTTATTCCAAAGACCACACATGCTTTTCTAAACATTTTCCAAAAGATATTTCTCATATCTTCCAAATCCTTCCAAACCCTAAGTCATCTTTTGGACAAGATCACTCATTTGCAAGCTTGGGTAAGTGATTATTCTTATAGATTAATATATTATATGCATGGGAGAGTATGTATATCACGATGGTTATGTCTAAAAGTGTAAATAATGCATTTTTGCTTTTTGTTAAAGGATGTGTCATCTATGGGATTTAAACTTGAAAGGAGACTTGAGGTTTTGATGAAAGTGTATGGTATGGATGGAATATCAACATGTATGGTGTGGTTATGTTCCTTGAATTGTTATTTTTCTATGAAGTATAAATTGTGGGGTTGTTGTCGATATGTTGTTATGAAGTGTATTGAGGTGACTTGATGGAGTAATTGTGATGTTGTGTTGATGGAGAAGTGTAAGGTATGAACTTGGTGTGACATGCTATTGGTTTATGATGTATTGGTCAATGTATTGAATGTTGTGGTATTGTTGGTATGCTAATTGCATAAATGGTATTGTTAAGGGGGAAATGACATGTTGAGGCAATCATGTAACTCATTGTCGTCATATGCATTTGTAAGGTAGTTGGTGGATAATGTAAACTCCGTTATGTACTTGTGTTGTAGAGTGAAACGTAAGGAAGGAGCTGGACTATTGAATTCACATTTAGGATTGTATATTCATATTGGGAAGATAAGGTATGTAAGGTTACTCTTTCCGTATCCTTCTGCAGCATATAGTATTCCCCTTGTTATGGTACTTACTCATGTCCAAAATGTTCTAAGGTATCCCATATCCGGTTATCGATTATTGTTAATTACATGTTCCTTATTCATTGATCAATTGTGATTCACATGTCTCTTATTCATTGATTGAATTTCCAAAGCTGTCATAAGGTTGTAATTTCTAAAAGAACTATCTCAAAGAGAGTAATGATGTAAAGAGAGTCTATTCATTCTTGAGTAGCATATCCCACAATGTTATGTTCCAAAGTTCCAATAATGTTTCAATCACCAATATATCACTCTTAGAATGAAGGAAAAAATAATGAAAGAAAGAAGTAATATATAATTGATAAGTATTCTTGGGTGGTATCCCAGGGGTGGAAGCAACACCTAGCATGGGTCGATCCCGATACATCCCAAGGGTGATATAAAAGCCTAGCATGGGTTATCACGGTACATCCCAGGGGCAACAGAAAAGCGTAGCATGGGTTACTTACATCCCAGGGGTCAAAATACCTAGCATGGGTTAATAACATCCCAGGGGCGACATGAAAGCCTAGCATAGGTTAATCTAGCATCCCAGGGGTTAAAATACCTAGCATGGGTTAATCTCATCCTAGGGGCGACAGAACAACCTAGCATGGGTAGAACAATAAAGATGAATAAATGTGAAGACAAAAGAAGTAAAGAATGTAATGTACATAGTTCCAAACTTTCAGATTGATGGTTTGTCCATATTAGGTATTCTCTTATAATTATTTCCATTGAATTTTTATGTATTGATGCAGTTTCGTATAGCCTTGCATACTCAGTACATTATTTGTACTGACCCCCTTGGGGGATTTACCTTACTTGCTGCCGGCACAGGTGCTAGTAGACCTCCACAGTAGGTTGCGGATCATTGTCAGTCATTGGTGAGCTCCAGTTGGTTCGGGGCTTTCCGAGTCATAGTTATACATTTGTTTTGTTGTTGTACATGTTGTATAAATCGGGGACTTGTCCCGACTTTAGGTTGGTTATGTATATGTATCTGTAGAGGCTTTGTAGACGTATGTGGGTATATGATTGTAAGAGATGAATGTCCATTTTGACTTGACGGCCCTAACGACCAAGTTTCGTATATATATATATAGCATATGTTTCCATGACTTCCGCATAGTTTCATGAGGTATAATGAGGTTCATACGAAGACATGCATATGAATGTTCACGAGCAAATATTGGTTCTCTCGGGCCATAACGGCTTCGGGTGCCAGTCAGCCCCGTTGGAATTTGGGGCGTGATAAAAGTGGTATCAGAGCAGGTCATTCTAAGGATGTCTATAAAGCCGTATCTGAGTAGAGTCTTGCTTATGGATGTGTTGCGCGCCACATTTATAAGTGGGAGGCTATAGGACATTTAGGAGTTGTTTCATTTCTTCATTTCTAGATCGTGCAATAGAGCCAAAGTTTTAAGTGAATTTTATCTGACCATGTAATTGGTTTTCTTGTTTATAGTAAAAATGCCGAGCACAAGACGAGGTAGGGGCAAGGGTAAGCAGGTAGATATGCCTTCCAGAGAAGGTACCAGTAGATTACCACCTGACCAATCTAGTCAAGGTGGGGCTGACGCTGAGGTTGCATCGCAGTCTTCTTCTACTTTTCCAGCTTCGAAAGAGCTAAGGGGTAGAGAAGTACCTGCAGAACCGCCTATGAATGCCACTGACCAGGATTTAAGAAATGCAATACATATGTTGACTCATCTAGTTGCTGCACAAAGTCAAGGACGAGATGGTCCAACGATAAATGAGGATGATACGGCTAGGGTAGCTAGTCGCAGGACACAGGATTTTCTGAAACTAGACCCTCTCATATTCACTGGGTCAGACCCGAAAGCAGATCCACAAGACTATGTGAATCAAATTCAAAGGGCTCTAGATGTCATGCACGTGACTGGTGTTGAAACAGTTGAACTTGCGGCTTATAGATTGAAAGGTGAAGCGATATTGTGGTATGAAGATTGGAAGAAGTCTCGTGGTATCGGTGCAATTCCACCTAATTAGGAAGAATTTAAAGCAGCATTCCTTGATCACTATCTTCCCTATGAGATCCGAGAGGCTCGTGCGGATCAGTTCTTAAATCTCCAACAAGGGAATCTGAGTGTTAGGGAATACAGTTTGTAGTTTAATTCTTTGGCTCGATATGCTCCGAATATGGTGGCCACAATGGAAGATAGAGTCCATCGATATGTGGACAGACTGGAGCCATACTTGGTAAGGGACTGCACTATTGCTGCTTTGAACAGAGATATGGACATCGCCAGAATTCAGGCTTTCGCACAAAAAATGGAGGACCAAAGGCAAAGAAGAAGGGCACAGGAATTCGAGGAAGGGCCATCAAAAAGGGCTAGACCTATAGGCCAGTCTATAGTGTCCCCAGGAGAATCTAGACCTCGAATGTTACCACCTAGACCCTCATTCTCTTATTCCACAGCAAGCACTCAACCCCAATTCTGAGGGTTTAGGGGTAGTCAATCTGGACAGAATAGTGGAGTGCAAGGTTCACAGATGGTAGAATTTTCTCGTCTTCCGTGTCAGCGTTGCGGAAGGTATCATTTAGGTGAATGCCGATTGGCGACAAATGCTTGTTTTTGGTGTGGTACAACGGGGCATATAATGAGAGAATGCCCACAAAGGGGCGCGAGTGGTATAGCACGACCTACGAGATCAACCGTGGCATCATCATCATTGGTTCCTTCCCTAGGCTGAGGTGTTCAGCCTATTGGTTATGGTAGAGATATGAGAGGAGCAGCTAGTTCCAGTGGAGCCCAAAATTGCACCTATGCTCTAGTAGACCGGCAGAATGAGGAGGCATCTCCTGATGAATTTACAGGTATATTATCCATTGTCTCACATGATGCATTGATTGATCCGGGCTCTACCCTATCGTATGTTACTCCATCGATTATTGTGAAATTTAATGGGACACCGGGGTTATTAGTTAAGTCAATTGAAATATCTCCGCCTGTCGGTGAATTTAGTAGAGTTAAAAGAACATATCGTAATGGTATAGTAGATGTTTGTGATCATAGATGATTAATCACTCTTAAAAGTGTCACCAATGAAAGGGGTAATGGGATTTGGAAAGAAAGGACAATTGGCCTTGTACAACATGCCATGTGAAATTGCCGGAAGTACATAAGAGTTCCATTTTGTATTGCTTCCATTGAAAATGTACAAATTACGGAGGATCTCACTAAGAAGAGATACCTATTGCTAGTCTAGATCGACAAGTAAAGAGATTAAGAAATAAATAAATAGTTTCTGTAAAGGTATTTTGGAGAAATTAACAAGTAGAAAATATTATATAGAAAGCTGAAGAAATGATGAACTCAAAGTACCCGTACTTGTTCCAAATGGAAGAAAAAGTTCAAAGTGCAGAAGTGAAGTAATAACAAGTGGGTATCTATAAGTATTAATTGTATATGTATAGATACGCTAATATAGAGATCCACTTGTTGTAATTGGAACTATGTTATTAACATTCGAGGACGAATGTTTCTAAGGGGGGAAGGATGTAACACCCCGTACATTCCCAACCCTAACTTGATTGATTGGTGGCCTAGGGTGAAGTTATAAACCTTAGCTTTGGGAACTCGAAGTACGTGTGTTGCATTGGTTTTGGATGGAACATTTGATATTGTACTAGTCAATGTGATTAGTCTCCTGTAGGAGGAGTTTGCCACTTTTTCGAACATTTTGGAAGTGATAAGTGAGGCTTGAACGTCTTCCAAACAAAGGGTTTTAATGCTAAGAGGTAAGCTAAAGATTTGAACTTGAAGCATCTAACCGAATCCGCAAAGAAAAGGCAAAGAAACGAAAAATTTCAAAAACTAAGGGTGGGGCGCGCCAGGGGCGTGTCAGGCCGCTTTTGGCCAGAATTTTTCTGGCCCAGGCAGCAACGAGGAGTGCCAGGCTGGTTTTTGCCAAAAATTTTCTTCGACCATTAGTCTATAAATAGGACTCTTGGGTTATGGTATTATTATTCCATCATAGTAGGGCTACTCTTGAGTGAGTTTAGCATCCAAGTTGGGGTTAATTCATCGTCGTAATTATTTTATTAAATTTTGTTCAATTAAGCTATAAGTGGCTAAAATTTCTATTTTTGAGATGGAGGCTATGAACATGAATCTCGTGAGTTGATTATTGTCGTAACATTCATGGAATTATTTAAACATGAGCTAATTGGAGTATAACACATTGAATTTGGTGGGCTAAGCTAACATGTGAAATTGGGCTCAATTTAAGGCCCAAAATGAAGCCAAAGTGCAAGGCCCAAAGGGTAAATGACCCATTCTTCCATCACTGACCAAGTAAACATGGCATTTAATGCCAAGAAGTGGCTAAGGATGAATTCAGGGCTTATATAAAGACCAAAAATCAGATTTTTATTCCAAAGACCACACATGCTTTTCTAAACATTTTCCAAAAGATATTTCTCATATCTTCCAAACCCTAAGTCATCTTTTGGACAAGATCACTCATTTGCAAGCTTGGGTAAGTGATTATTCTTATAGATTAATATATTATATGCATGGGAGAGTATGTAGATCATGATGGTTATGTCTAAAAGCGTAAATAATGCATTTTTGCTTTTTGCTAAAGGATGTGTCATCTATGGGATTTAAACTTGAAAGGAGACTTGAGGTTTTGATGAAAGTGTATGGTATGGATGGAATATCAACATGTATGGTGTGGTTATGTTCCTTGAATTGTTATTTTTCTATGAAGTATAAATTGTGGGGTTGTTGTCGATATGTTGTTATGAAGTGTATTGAGGTGACTTGATGGAGTAATTGTGATGTTGTGTTGATGGAGAAGTGTAAGGTATGAACTTGGTGTGACATGCTATTGGTTTATGATGTATTGGTCAATGTATGAAATGTTGTGGTATTATTGGTATGCTAATTTCATAAATGGTATTGTTAAGGGGGAAATGACATGTTGAGGCAATCATGTAACTCATTGTCGTCATATGCATTTGTAAGGTAGTTGGTGGATAATGTAAACTCCATTATGCACTTGTGTTGTAGAGTGAAACGTAAGGAAGAGCTGGACTATTGTATTCACATTTAGGACTGTATATTCATATTGGGAAGATAAGGTATGTAAGGTTACTCTATCCGTATCCTTCTGCAGCATATAGTATTCACCTTGTTATGGTACTTACTCATGTCCAAAATGTTCTAAGGTATCCCATATCCGGTTATCGATTATTGTTAATTACATGTTCCTTATTCATTGATCAATTGTGATTCACATGTCTCTTATTCATTGATTGAATTTCCAAAGTTGTCATAAGGTTGTAATTTCTAAAAGAACTATCTCAAAGAGAGTAATGATGTAAAGAGAGTCTATTCATTCTTGAGTAGCATATCCCACAATGTTATGTTCCAAAGTTCCAATAATGTTTCAATCACCAATGTATCACTCTTAGAACTAAAGAAAGAATAATGAAAGAAAGAAGTAATATCTAATTGATAAGTATTCTTGGGTGGTATCCCAGGGGTGGAAGCAACACCTAGCATGGGTCGATCCCGATACATCCCAGGGGTGATATAAAAGCCTAGCATGGGTTATCACGGTACATCCCAGGGGCAACAGAAAAGCGTAGCATGGGTTACTTACATCCCAGGGGTCAAAATACCTAGCATGGGTTAATAACATCCCAGGGGCGACATGAAAGCCTAGCATAGGTTAATCTAGCATCCCAAGGGTTAAAATACCTAGCATGGGTTAATCTCATCCCAGGGGCGACAGAAAAACCTAGCATGGGTAGAACAATAAAGATGAATAAATGTGAAGACAAAAGAAATAAAGAATGTAATGTACATAGTTCCAAACTTTCCGATTGATGGTTTGTCCATTTGGGTATTCTCTTATAATTATTTCCATTGAATTTTTATGTATTGATGCAGTTTCTTATAGCCTTGCATACTCAGTACATTATTCGTACTGACCCTCTTGGGGGATTTACCTTACTTGCTGTAGGCACAGGTGCTAGTAGATCTCCACAGTAGGTTGCGGATCATTGCCAGTCATTGGTGAGCTCCAGTTGGTTCGGGGCTTTCCGAGTCACAGTTGTACATTTGTTTTGTTATTGTACATGTTGTATAAAGCGGGGACTTGTCCCGACTTTAGGTTGGTTATGTATATGTATCTGTAGAGGCTTTGTAGACGTATGTGGGTATATGATTGTAAGAGATGAATGTCCGTTTTGACTTGACGGCCCTAACGGACAAGTTTCGTATATATATATATAGCATATGTTTCCATGACTTCCGCATAGTTGCATGAGGTATAATGAGGTTCATACGAAGACATGCATATGAGTGTTCACGAGCAAAGATTGGTTCTCTCGGGCCATAACGGATTCGGGTGCCAGTCCGCCCCGTTGGAATTCGGGGCGTGATATCTTCACAATTTTAATATATTGTAGATGTAGATTGATAGATACATACAACCAACACACGAGACAGAAAAAAAAAAGACGGACAAAAAGAAAAAAAGACACAGAAAACACTTAGAAAAAAATGAACAGAGAGCAAAAGAGTATTTTTGATGATTCTTGGGTTGGAGTTCGGAGTTTGGTCCTCAATTTTAGTTTTCGGTGATAACATTCTTTCTTCTATACCCGATTTAGTTTGTCGCACAGATTCTTATTCAATCCTGTACTATTTATTTTTATATGTTTTATTGTGAATCAAAGCATGAACAAAATTGTTTAAATAATTTCATGTATTATTTATTATGTAAAGTTGATTATTTATGTGAGATTCATTTCTTTCGATTACCGCCTAAGTTGAAAACATTTTCTGTGAGTTATTTATTATCCTTGTTGGAAGGTTGATTAAGTTAAATGATTCAATATGTTTCTCATTACTATTGTTTTTGATACCAATTGCTGCTATATTTGTCAACGTGCAAAGTATTTAGTGAGTGGTTAAAAAAATTTTAAAACGTAATTTGGTGACCATAACGTGGGTTTAAGTGTTAGACTAAAATTAAATGGATGCCATGATTAATCAATAGAGGACTGCCTAGTTTTGCTTTTTTTAAAAAAAAAAAATTGTTAATGAGCTAACATAGAAGTTAAGTTTACCTATATTTTTTTAATATACACATAGTTTATTGTTTAACTGTAATTGTTCGTTCGTTGAAATCAATATATATATATATCGAGGAGAAACATAGATGAGGTGATGTGGCACCCCTTTATGGCCTCCATTTGTAATTAGCTTTTTTCTCTTTTTTTTTTTAACCATTTCTCTCTCCATTTTACTAAGTACTGGTTTGAAATTTAGTGATTGTTCTACAACTTTGGTGGTACAAATTGAAGTAGAGTAGAATATATCAAATGACGATGCTTCTACTAAATAAAAAGACATAAGGAATTGTAAAGTAATAGAAAATTCTGTCAAGATATTTTATCGTTGTTCAGCAATTTTTTTTAATTTAAGTTCTACTTGCTTGTATATTTGTTTAGTATTTTATCGATAATTTACAATGTGAGATACTTCTTAAAAGAGAAGAGACATCAAAATATCCCTAAACTTTTCCACCCAACTTACTTTCGCCCATTAATTTTATGGACAATTACTTACCCCCCTAAACAACTTTCAAGTGAATTAAATACAACCCTAATATTATAATACTAGTCTCATAGTAGAAAGTGCATTACACGCGCCTCATGGCATTGACACGTCGCCACGTCAAAGCCACGTCAATAACTACTTTAAAAAAGGTGACCCAGTAAAATATATATTATTTAATAAAGTTAAAATGAAAAAAGAAAAAACCCCACCGGAGTTTTCTTAGCGTGAGCTTCCCCAAGTGTCACGACCCAAAATAGGCACGTGATGACACTTGTCACACACCCCAGACAAGTAAGCCTACCCCAACCCAAACTCAAAAATCAAGTAAATCAGAATCGGAAGAAAAAGAACAATCCCCAAAATATATATAAAGAAGAAGCAAATATTTAAGATACACCCAGGTCTGATTGTAACTAGTACAAGCCTCTAATATAGAATAGGAATAATAATCTTCTAAAATATCTTAGATGCGAATAAAGCATAAGACATAAATAAAGAGATCTGAGAAGTCCTAAAGTACCTCAGCTACTACCTCGATCTCAGCAACGCTAATACTGAAAGAAGACGATCTACAAACTGCTACTCAGCCCAATACCTGCACGGGGTGCAGAAAAATAAGAAAAAGGAAAAGGAAGCAAGAGTGAGTACGAAACCACATGTACTTAGCAAACATCGTCGATAATCGACCCTAATCCAAAGTGATGACGAGAACCACCACCCCAACTACCCAAGGTTTCCCCAATCATTCTATAACTCGCCAAAATCACAGTACTTTATCCTACCAGGGTAATCCAAGAAAATGGTCAACAGGCAAACCAAATGCAGGGTACGCACACTAATCCAGGTGAGTCAATCATCATTAACCAATACTATGGCATAACAACAGGGTAAGGATGCATATATATATAAGGATGTATCTCATGCTACCAAAAAAGGTGCTATCCATCTATCTTTCGATCAAGTCACCATCATACCCAAGTCTTATCACACCTCTCCCTTTCGACCAACATATGATGAAATAGGATAATGAAATAAAGTGAAATGAATGCTCAAACACAGTATCACAAACAAGGTCCTAAAACAAAAATACGGTACAAGAGTAGACACTAACACAATATGAAAACACACCAAAGATTATAATGCTATACAAATGATGCAATGCAATGAAGTGATGATAATGTGATGATGATTAATATTTTAAAGTTATCGCATAACTTTCTGTATACACTCATCGAGCTCGCAGCTACCAGGTAGGACAAATGGGGGGTTCACAACCCATATACTACTCAGTATAAATCTCAATACCAATCTCAATCTTAATATCTCCTCTCCGCCTCGTGGATCATGGTAGAGGATTTGGTAAAATGTCTCATCAATATCGCCTCTCCACCTCATGGACCACGGTAGAGGTTTTACAAAATGTCCCGGTGATACCAATGTATCATGAATATGCATGTGTGATATGAGGATGCAATGCTCACAGTAATCTCAACACAAGGATCTCAAATCCATCAATACGCATGATATATGCACAAGTGATCTCAGAATCAACTCAATGTATCAAACTCATGATATAAGTCTCCACTTAGTACCAACCGAATATATGGTCATGTAATTATCAAAATTACCATTCTCAAGCCCACTTCCGCGCATCACTATGATGACTATGCAATCACATTCTCAGATAAGGCCTACAATATCAAGTCAAGCCCCCACTCGGGCAACACAATAATAAATATGGCCCTAATGCAAAATCGTGACCAACAATCATCAAGTCAAGCCCTTACTCGGTGACATAGTACATAATATGACAATTAAATGCATGCTCATAACCAATTAACACAATTCAAGCCTCCATTTGGGCATCACCACAAAATATACACTCAAGACCGGTAATAATAATATGCGCATAAACCCCCACTCGGGTACGCAATGATAGATATCAACAATCTCAACAATAATAGAATGTGAGACTACCCAAACTTAGCTTGATCATAACTTAAGCCTCCTTAACTATTATAAGTCAATCTCTCTCTAAGTATCTTCTAACCCCAATTATTCCATCAAATCACGATAATCACACAATTATCCCTTAAGAAGTCACTAAAGCCCCAATCGTTATGTCAAAGTCCACTAAACATGAATCTAGCTCCAAAACAGGCATTAATACTAACATTACATAAACATTAAGTTAGTTATTTATAATCTACTTCAAAGGATAAGCATAAGCATTAATACTAAACAATAATCTAATTATGATCAACCAAAGACTCCGGTACCCGCGGAGATGCTCTCCATTTCACCTAAACGGGACCTCCAATCCTAAAGAATCATCAAAATACCACAACCAAGTATACAAATACATCAACACATTGGAAAAAGTCAAGGTACAACTCAACTTGTCTTAAATGAAGACCCACAAGCTCAAACGTCGTCCAAAACCTCAACCAGAAGTCCAAATCTCTCGAATCAACACCAAATGTGTCCAATCAAGTCAAATATGTCATCTACAAATCAAAAGAAAGCTAATAATCCCCATATTGACCCTATTTGAAACGGGTCAAAAATGGACCTCGAAAATGGATTTTGAAAATGAAAGGGTAAAACTGAAATTTTATTTTAAAAACACATTTCCCAAGGTTAAAGGAACCTACAGCTGAAAACCCACGTGAAAATGAGTTAAAACAAGGTCCAAATCTAAGAAAAACCATTTTCAAGCTTTACCGGCAAACCCCCAAAAATTCATCAAAAATTGACAAGGGTAAAAACAGAATTTTTATTTGAAAATCATAATCCTCAAGTGAAAAGGACTCTATGGGTGAAAACTCAAGTAAAAAAGAGGAAGAATCGATGCTCAAATCAAAGAAATACCAATTTTTCAATTTGGGGAAAAACTCTAAAAGTCCTCTTTTGAAATCTTTGATTTAGAAGAATTTAGATGATAATGTTGGTAGGAAATGATTTAGAATTGAGTTAGGAACTTACTCGCACGAACTTATGCAAAAAATCTCCCCCAAAATCTTCCTCCCAAGCTCTCCCAATATGATATAAATGCTGAAAATGAGCAAAAATGGGGTAAATCCCGAATTTGGACAATTTTCAGCAAAGAAAGTTGACTTGTTGACCGCTGACCGCGCGTTGACTGTGGTCAATTATTGACCAACCTTAAGCAATTTTAAAAACTTATTTTTGACACTCGAAACTCATCCTAAACCCTATGAACATGAACCAATAGTGCAAATTAATCATAAAACTCATTTCGGATCCAATGGAATCATCGAATTTTCAAAAAAGGTCGTTTACAATAAATTAACCCCTGGAATCTATTTAGGTCAAAATATATTATTTTCAAATGGAGGGTTGAAATACAATGAAAGGTTCCGAACCCAAATCAACGCTCCAGATCTAATGAAACAGTCAGAAACCTCATCCGAGACTCGAATCACAAAATATTGACCGAAGTCAAATCTATCATTTTAAGGATAATCAAAACCATGACCTCAGATAAAACACTCCTGAATGTATCGGGGACCATACCAACCATCCCCGCTACTCATAAACAAGATAAGGCAACTCTAGGGAGGGGAAAAATGGTAAAAAAATATAAAATTCTCAAATTCAAAATTGAGGATCATTACAGTATCCACCACTAAGATTCACGTTCGTCCTCGAACGTACAAACAAGAAAAACCAGCACAAGTAAATATTGAAGATGCCCTCGCGCACCCCAACGCTAGTCACAACTAATAAACTACCAGTCCCATCATAGAACCAGAATCTATCATATAAGACCTCACCAGGTTATAACAAAAGTCTCAAAAGGCCAAAATTCTTGATGAAACCAAATTTCTATATTAATGAACTTCCTCTAAACTCATAAATTGAGTCAAATACAATAGAGTTACTGAGCATGCTAGGCTAATCTAAACCTGAAGAAGGCACCATAAGGCATAGGCCACAACCACAAGACCATAAATCACCCCCGGACCCAAAACCAAAGGACTCACCAATCCCATAACCACCTACCAAAACACTGAATCCTCCTGCCTAAGGCCGATACTATCACTATCAAAACAACTAACACTATAGCCCTAGGCTAAAGATACTAGGCCAGAAATCGATAACAAAACTACACAAAACACCTAAAAGCCACACTCAGCACACCAAAACTCTACTCTACCATAACACCCTCGTGCTCAACCCCTTTGAGGCAATCAATAAGCACCATAAAACTCTATATACTATAGACAAGAACAAAAAAATGGCATCAAATCCATGCGTGATTCATCATAAAGACCCAAGCAAATCTCGATACCCCAAAGCCATCACACAACCCAAAATCCTCAACAACTGGGTAGAACAAAGAGTTTTTTTTTGATCCCGCACACATAAGACACCCATCATATCAAAAATAATCAACCGATAGAAGAAGCGCAACCATCACGATATCTTACTGATTGATACCCAAGTCACAAATCAAATACCGGGAGAGACACTGCTAGACTCTACACAAACTACCAGTGAACCATACTATCAAGACTTCAAATCACTAACTCAACCCATAGATCAATTTCGAATGAATCAAATATCCTTATGCATAAGAAAAAATCCTTATCTTTTTTCCTAACTCTATTTCCATTCAAAATTCTTTAAAACATGAGTCGTGGACTAATAAGGTACAAATCAGACTAGCTCAATCCTCATTCGACATTCCCTAACAAAAATTCCACGAAGAGTAACACATACTCAAATTAAAGTTTACGAGCTGAATGTTCCACCAAGCCACTTAACTACAAAAGTAACAATGCCACAACTAGGCACCATTTTCCATTCGAACTCTTTCCAAATCGAAAGCAAACATCATCATGAGCTAAAATATTCGATCCTGATCGAGGAGTGTCTCAATACCAAGTAGTGTATTCACGCAAGCAAAAGCCAAATACTAAGGAAGTAACGAATCGCGAGGCCCGAATGCCTGAAGTCTTTCCTTATCCAACTAGAATCTCTGACTCACAATCCCTTTTGAATCAATCACACCACAAGTCTAGGCTATCACAGGGTCTACCACTAAGGAGTACCACTAGGCATGCTTTAACCTAAAATGCCAAACCACGAGACCAATCCATTTAATCGATCGACAGACGCTGAAACCTAGAATCGATCCACCACTATACCACAATATAAGCATCAAGAGAACCATACTCAGAACACCAAAATCCACAATACTCAAAAGAGATCAAAGTAAATCCAGTGACATACTATGAGCGAGTCTTAACATAGGATCGGCACACCCGATCCACCACTAAAAAAAATGTAACACCCCGTACCTTCCCAACCCTACTTAACGATGTTGAATAATGTTTACTTAAGTGTCGAGAGCCATAAGTATGTATTTTGTAATGTTATTGATGAGATAATTGATGTTGGCCCTCGTACATGCGATTAGACCTTCGTAGGAGGTGTTTTGTGGCTTCGTAGAACATTTGTGGGGTTAAAAATGAGGCTTGGAGGACCTCCAAACAAAGGATATTAAAGGTAAGAAGTAAGTTAAAGAATAGAATTTGAAGTATCTAACCAAATCCGCAAAGAAAAGTCGAAGAACAAAATTTTTAAAAAATAAGGGCCAGGCGTGCCAGAGGACATGCCAGGCCACTTATTGCCCAAATTTTTTGGGCACAGGCAGAAAGGTGGAGCGCCCAAGGGCATGCTAGTCTGCTTGTGCGCACCTTTCAAATGTTGAAAATTTTTCTAAGTCCCAAGGGTGCCCGGGGGCGTACCGGGCCGCTTTTTGCCACATTTCTTCTACAACCACGAGCCTATACATGGGATAATTGAAATATTGGCATTAAATTTTGATAAGATTATTTGTGGACAAATTTGGCATCCAAATGACATTTTTACCCTTTTGGTCAAAATAAGTCATACGTGGCTAGAATCACTTATTTTTGGGATTGAGGCTACGAATATGAATCGCGTGAGTGGGAATATTTTCGTAACATGTATGAAATGATTTAAACGTCAGAAGTTATTGATTTTATTGGGTTAAGTGAATTGGGCTCAATAAAAGGCCCAAAATAAGGAAAAGACATAGGCCAAAAATGGGTCAAATGACCCATTCTTCCATTGACCTTCTAGACATAGCATTAAATGCTATAAAGAGTGGCTAAGGATGAATTGAAGGCTTATATAAAGGGCCAAAAACTTGATTGTTATTCATTACAAACTCTCATGCCTTTTAGACCAAAACACAAGATATTTCTCTCAAACCCTAAGAACCTTAAGTCATCTCTTGGAGCAAGATTATCATTTTTCAATCTTGGGTAAGTGATTATTCTTATGGATTAATATATTATATGTATGAGAGATCATGTAGATCATGTTGGTTATGCTTGGAAGTGTTGAACATGGCACTTTGTGTTTTTGTAAAAAGATGTGTCATCTATGGAATTTAAACTTGAAAGATGACTTGTGGTTTTGATAAAAGAGCATGGTATGGATGAAATATCAACATGTATGGTGTGATTATGTTATTAAACTTGTTATTTTTCTATAAGTGTAAATTATGGGATTTTGGCCGATATGTGCTATGAGGTGTATTAAGGTGACTTGATGGATTAATTGTGATATGGTGTGAATGAGAAAGTGTAAAGGAGAAGCTTTGTTGTGAAATGCTATTGGTATGTGATGTTGTGGTCAATGTATGGCATGATTGGGGTATTGTTGGTATGGCAATTCCGTAAATGGTGAAGGAAATGACATTTTAAAGGCAAATATGTAACTCATTGACGTCATATGCATTTGTGAGGTAGTTGATGGTTAATGTAAACTCCGTTATGTATTTGTGTTGTAGAGTGAAACATAAGGAAGGAGCGGGACTATTGTATGCACATCTAAGATTGTATGTTCGTATTGAGAATACAAGGTATTTAAGGTTATTCTATTCGTATCCTTCTGCAGCACATAGTAGTCACATTGACATATTATTTGTCCCATCCCGAAATGTGCTAAGGTATCCTATATCCGGTTATCAATTGTCATTGTCACATGTTTCCTACTCATTGATCAATTGTGATTCACATGTCTCTTATTCATTGACTAATGTTCCAAAAGTCCAATAAGGTTGTGTTACAAAGTTCCAACAATAGTTATACACATGTAGCTTATTCATTGCTTATTGTCCGATGGTTCCAATCATATTATGTTTCCCATAAGGTTATGTTTCCAATAATAATATGACTATCATTGTGTCAATCTCAAAAGTAAAGAATGAAGTAATGCACATGTGTGGTTAATGTTTGAGTATGGGTGGTAGCTTTGGTGGTAAAATGCCTGGCTCAAGACGATCCAGAGATGATTGGATCAGGGGGAAGTCCTAGAGGCATATGCCTAGCTCAGACCGATCCTGACAAGGGGTAGCTCTAGAGGTAATAACCTAGCTCGAGCCGAACCTGATATGTTGGTTTATGGGTGGCATCTCTAGAGGTAATAACCTAGCTCGAGCCGAACCCAATATATGGATTTATGGGTGGTAGCTCTAGAGGCATAAGCCTAGCTCGAGCCGATCCCAACATAACGCTATGTTATGTAAAGACCCACTGATCAGTCGGGGCCCGGGTACATAGTGACGCAAGTGATGATGAATAAGCATAGAAGTAAAGAAGCAAAGAAAGTAATGAAAGCAATGTACATGGTTTCCAAAGTACTGAATAGTGACTTATCTATATTGGTTTTTCATTTGCATTTGAATTCATTGACATATTTACATATCATACAGTTTCTTATAAGTCTTACATACTCAGTACATTCTTTGTACTGACGTCCTTTGTGGGACTTACCTTACTTGCTGCAGGCGCAGGTACTAGTAGGCCTCCACCGTAGGTTGCCAGTTATGTGTGGATCATTGGTGAGCTCCAATTAGTTCGGGGCTTCTCCGAGTCACAGTTGTACATATGTTTTGGTATTGTACATGTTGTATAAAGCGAAGACTTGTCCCGACTTTCAGTTAGTTTTGGTAAATGCATCTATTAGAGGCTTTTGTAGACGTATGTGGGTGTATGAATGTAAGAGGTACATGACAATTTGACTTAATAGCCTCGACGGCCAAGTTTCACATACGTATATATATATATATATATATCACATGTTCCATGAATTTCGTTGTTAGCATTTTAAGCTCTTACGTGATAATGGTGTTTCTTATGGCATGCATATGAATGAATAGAAGCAAAGCTTGGTTCTCTCGGGCCTTATCGGCTACGGGTGCCAATCCTCCCCGTTGGAATACGAGGCGTGATAGAAACATCTAAGGGGTAGAAAATAACAACGGTTCCAGTAAAACTAACGAAATCATATCAAGTCTCAATGTTGAATACACAACCACATAAGAGAATGTAGAATCATATTCGAACATAGCTAAGGCATAACAAAGACGTACTAAGGATCATACCTGTGGCTACAGTACCAGAAGCTCCTGCCTCGAGTCCATCATGTGAGCTATGATACTGAAATATGTCATCTCCTAGAGTAACTAGTGAAGCATCTCCCTGTCCAACATGTGGGCAACTCCTCCTATAGCGTCCCAAATCTCCACATAAGAAGCAACCCAACAAAGTCGGAGTCCACAGAACTGGGCCTGACAAATCCGGATGACTATCATGATCTAACCCTCTCCAAGCATAACCATAAAGATCCTGACCTCCATCATGCATATCGCTATGACCATAAAATCCCTGGGCCATCTGACCCACAACCCTTTTATATCTCTATATAAACTCTTCTAGAAATGCTCGAGCAAACTGATCCCATAAAAGAGGGGTGATCCAACTGGTCTACTCTCTACAAAGGTCTTCCAACACTACCTAGCTGGCCCAAAAAACTGAAAGAAAGTGAAGTCTACTCCATTCGAATCCACCAACCCAATCTGTGCAACCTCTCATGGCAACCCAGCAAGAACATATAAGCATCAACCCTAGGATCTTTATCGAATCAAGGAGGATCTGTCCTCATAAACTCTATAAATCTGTTTTGTACTTCCATGGACATGAAGGGTAAGGTCACTAGATGTGAAGCAATCTTTGGCAATATCTCATCAACACTAGGAGAATCAGTAGAAGTCGCAGATACATCTAAAGTCTGAAGCCCTGAAGTAGCATGCTGAATCAAAATAGATACCACCCTCTAAAGGAAACCCAACACTCGAACCAAACAATCCTCAATCATAGATGCGGTCATAGGTGGTGTCTGAACTGGCCTCAACCCCTCTAACTCACCAGACCTACCACCACTAGAAACTCCAAAAACTAAAGAGGCAACTCTAACCTGACCCCCAGCTGGTCTAGACGTCTCAATCCAACCTTTACCTCTAACTCTACTCCTATCGAGCATCAAAAGCACGGCCTCTGAATCTCTAACCACATAAGAATGCATGCTCACCATTTGTGAGAGAGTGAATAAGAGATTTTTGAGTTATACAAAGCTACGAAAGCATGAAAAGAATGAAAAAATGGAAATATCCTAAATTTATGTAGCCTCACGAAGATAGATAACGAATGTGTCCACACAGATCCGCAAGATTCTACTAAACTCGGCTTGTACTAATGAGACCAATGAACCTAGGGCTCTAATACCAATTTGTCACGACCCAAAATAGGCACGTGATGGCACTTGTCACACCCTCCAGACAAGTAAGCCTATCCCAACCCAAACTCAAAAATCAAGTAAATAAAAAGCGGAAGAAAAAGAACAATCCCCAAAATATATATAAAGAAGAAGCAAATATTTGAGATACAACCAGGTCAGGTTGTCACTAGTACAAGCCTTTAATATAGAATAGGGATAATAATCTTCTAAAATATCTTAGATGCGAATAAAGCATAAGACATAAATAGAGAGATATGAGAAGTCTTGAAGTACCTCAGCTACTACCTCAAGCTCTGCAACGCTAATAATGGAAGAAGACGATCTACAAACTACTACTCGGCCCAATACCTGCACGGGGTGCAGAAAAATAAGAAAAAGGAAAAGGAAGCAAGAGTGAGTACGAAACCACATGTACTTAGCAAACATCGTCGATAATCGACCCTAATCCAAAGTGATGGAGAGAACCACCACCCCAACTACCCAAGGTTTCCCCAATAATTCTATAACTCGCTAAAATCACAGTACTTTATCCTACCAGGGTAATCCAAGACAATGGTTAACAGGTAAACCAAATGCAGGGTAGGCACACTAATCCAGGTGAGTCAATCATCATTAACCAATACTATGGCATAGCAATAGGGTGAGGATGCATATATATATATATATATATATATATATATATATATATATATATAAGGATGTGTCTCATGCTACCAAAAAGGGTGCTATCCATCTATCTTTCGATCAAGTCACCATCATACCCAAGACTTATCACAACTCTCCCTTTCGACCAACATATGATGAAATAGGATAATGAAATAAAGTGAAATGAATGCTCAAACACAGTATCACAAACAAGGTCCTAACACAAAAATATGGTACAAGAGTAGACACTAACACAATTTGAAAACACACCAAGGATGATAATGCAATACAAATGATGCAATGCAATGAAGTGATGATAATGTGATGATGATGAATCTTTGAAAGTTATCGTATAACATTCTGTATACACCCACCGAGCTCGCAGCAACCAGGTAGGACCCATGGGGGGTTCGCAACCCATATACTACTCAGTATCAATCTCAATACCAATCTCAATCTTAATATCTCCTCTCCGCCTCGTGGATCATGGTAGAAGATTTGATAAAATGTCTCATCAATATCGCCTCTCCGCCTCATAGATCACGGTAGAGGGTTTTACAAAATGTCCCGGTGATACCAATGTCTCATGAATATGCATGTGTGATATGAGGATGCAATGCTCGTAGTAATCTCAACACAAGGATCTCAAATCCATCAATACTCATGATATATGCACAAGTGAGCTCATAATCAACTCAATGTATCAATAACTCATGATATCAGTCTTCACTTGGTACCAATCGAATATATGGTCATGTAATCATCAAAATTACCACTCTCAAGCCCACTCCCGGGCATCACTATGATGAATATGCAATCACATGCTCAGATAAGGCCTACAATATCAAGTCAAGCCCCCACTCGGGCAACACAATAATAAATATGGCCTTAATGCAAAATCATGACCAACAATCATCAAGTCAAGCCCTTACTCGGCGACATAGCACATAATATGACAATTAAATGCGCGCTCACAACCAATTAACACAATTCAAGCCCCCATTCTGGCATCACCACAAAATATACACCCAAGACCGATAATAATAATATGCACATAAACCCCCACTCGGGCACGCAATGATAGTTATCAACAATCGCAACAATAATAGAATGTGAGACTACCCAAAATTAGCTTGATCATAACTTAAGCTTCCTTAACTATTATAAGCCAATCTCTCTCTAAGTATATTCTAACCCCAATTATTCCATGAAATCACGATGATCACACAATTATCCCTTGAGAGGTCACTAAAGCCCCAATCATTATGTCAAAGTCCACTAAACATGAATCTAGCTCCAAAACAGGCATTAATACTAGCATTACATAAACACTAAGTTAGTTATTTATAATCTACTTCTAAGGATAAGCACAAACAATAATACTAACTAAGGGAAACAATAATCTAATTATGATCCACCAAAGACTCCGGTACCCGCTGAGATGCTCTCCATTTCACCTAAGCGGGACCCCCAATCCTAAACGAATCATCAAAATACCACAACCAAGTATACAAACACATAAACACTTTTGAAAAATTAAAGGTACAACTCAACTTACCTTAAATGAAGACCCGCAAGCTCAAACGTCGTCCAAAACCTCAACCGAAAGCCCAAATCTCTTGAATCAACACCCAATGTGTCCAATCAAGTCAAATATGTCATCTACAAGTCAAAAGAAAGCTAATGATACCTATATTGACCATATTTAAAACGGGTAAAAAACGGACCTCGAAAATGAGTTTTGAAAATGAAGGGTAAAACTGAAATTTTATTTTAAAAACACATTTTCCAAGGTTAAAAGAACCTACAGCTGAAAAACCACGTGAAAATGAGTTAAAAACAAGGTTCAAATCTAAGAAAAACCATTTTCAAGTTTTACCGGCAAAACCCCAAAAATTCATCGAATTCGACAAGGGTAAAAACAGAATTTTTATTTGAAAATCATAATCCTCAAGTGAAAAGGACTCTATGGGTGAAAACTCAAGAAAAAATGAGGAAGAATCAAAGCTCAAATCAAAGAAATACCAAATTTTCAATTTGGGAAAAAAATTCAAAAACCCTCTTTTGAAATCTTTGATTTAGAAGAATTTAGATGATAAAGTTGGTAGAAAATGATTTAGAATTGAGTTAGGAACTTACTCGCACGAACTTATGCAATAAATCTCCCCCAAAATCTTCCTCCCAAGCTCCCAATATGATATAAATGGTGAAAATGAGCAAAAATGGGGTGAATCCCGAATTTGGACAATTTTCAGCAAAGAAGGTTGACTTGTTGACCGTTGACCTCGGTCAACTATTGACCAACAATCAGCAATTTTAAAAACTTATTTTTGACCCTCGAAACTCATTCGAAACCCTATGAACATGAACCAATAGTGCAAATTGATCCTAAAACACGTTCCAGATCCAATGGAATCATCGGATTTACAAAAAAAAGGTCGTTTACAATCAATTAACCCCTGAAACCTATTTAGGCCAAAATAAATTATTTTCAAATGGAGGGTTGAAATACAATGAAAGGTTCCAAACCCAAATCAACCATGCTACCAACCTAAAATCGATGCTCCAGATCTAATTAAACAGTCGAAAACCTCATCCGAGACTCGAATCGCAAAATATTGATCGAAGTCAAATCTATCATTTTAAGGATACTCAAAACCACGAACTCAGATAAAACATTCCCGAATGTCTCGTGGACCACGCCAACCATCCCCGCTACTCATAAACAAGATAAGGCAACTACAGGGAGGGGAAAAATGGTAAAAAAATAGAAAATTCTCAAATTCAAAATTGAGGATCATTACACCTAGTCAGCATTTCACGCCCCCTTAGAAGAAGAGTGCAGATTGATGTCTTCACCGATTCTAACAACACCCAAATTCAACTAATTTCTTCATTTCCTTGTTTCTTAGCCGAGTTCTTCACAACTTTCTCCGTCGGAGTTTTGTTCACTTTAGCAAGTGCAATTTTTTTCATCGAAGTTTTCTTCGGTTCTGCTGTAGCATTACCGGCTTCTTCACTTTCTTTGCTAGTGTTCCTTCTACTGCTTAGGATTTCTTCACTATGATTTTCTTGGGTGTCTATGAGGTTGGTGGTCGGAATCGTTTATGGATGTTGATGGTAAAAATAGAGTGGAGGAAATGGATTAATGGTCAATTCGAGGGTGGATTTGGTTGTTGGTAACGTGAAGGGAGTTGGATTGAAGGTTGATATGGTGTTCAATGGAGGAAAAATCTCAATTCGGTGTCTTCATGATTGTCCTCTGGTGGTGTTAATGGCGAAAAATGGAGGAGAGTGTTGGTGATGGAGAATGTGTTTTGAAATTGTTAATAGAGAAATTGATGGTTGAAGAAATGGGTGTTATTGTTAGTTGATGTATCGAAGAAGAAGAAAAGGGGTAGCAGGGTGTTGTTCTTTTATTTAATTTTTTTTATTATAGTTAAAATATAATATTAGTGGGATCATTTTTTTTTTTACAAAAAATATGCGCTTTTTAAAATTTTCCTTTACTTTTTATGTCACGTTAGCATTAGGGGGGTGATATTAATTCACTTGAAAGTTGTTTAAGGGGGTAAATAACTACTTATAAAGTTAAAGGGCTAAAGTAAGTTGGACGGACAAGTTTAGGGGTGTTTTGATGTCTTTTCTCTTCTTAAAAACTCAAAGCGCCAGAATATATACTACAGATTAAAGGTTTAACTTCATTGAAGGTACAAAAGAGAAATAAAACAAAATCATTATTATGGAATATATTTGAACTTATTCATAAAAAATATACTATCCCACATTTAATAGATATAAAATTTCTTTAATCATTTGAAAAAAATCTCCATAATATAATTAAAATGGGTGATAATATTACAAGTAGACAGTAAAATGGATATAAAATTAGAAATATAAATTCTTTAACGACTGCGCGAAGCGAGGCCAAGTTTTCTAATTTTACTACTAAATGAAAATGTCTTTATTAATTAAATGGAAGGTCCCTATTAGCTTACAGTAGAAGTATTATTATGGTTTTACTGATCTTTAGATACACTCTCGTTACGTTTAATTAAGTTACACATCAACTTTAGGAGTTTTTTTTTTCTAAATTAAAAAGGGAAGAGAAGGATTTTACAAAGAGACTAGCATTATAATGCTCGTTCCAGAAAATCATTGTTCGGATTTTTATTTATTTTATTTTATTTTTATTTTTGATTCTTCTTAATATCAGTAAGTGTAGAATTTTAATTTGATAAGCATTTTTGTCTGCATGGACTATGTGTTGTTTTTCGGGTTTAGTAAAATTTGTATTTTCCAACAGTAACTTCAATCACATGTTCAAACTAAATAAGAACAATCACATGAAGTTGTGACTTTGTATTTCACAACTTTGAACTTCAAAATAAGTTCAACCCAACTTATGAACCTCAACTTTAAGTTCAAGAACAAGTTCAAGAACAACAAAAAAGTTCAACAACTTCAAACACAAGTTCAACAACTATGAACTATCAAAATGAAGTTTCTACTATTTTCTGAAAAATAGCAAAACCATAAAGAAAGTTGATGAAGCAGAAATGTAGAATCAAGTCCACCGAATTCACGGTGTGTCCTTAAGGAATTTATTCCCCTTAAGTACCCGAGGTTATGAAATCTTTCCTCCCAGGATAAAATAATTCACTTCAGTAGAATAGTGGTACCTCAAATTCTACCGAACAATGAACTCACTCAACGATTTGATGATCACACTTGAGTTTTTTCAAGAAGAAGGGAGTGTTTTTTCATTCACTAAATTCATCATTATACCTGAGGAAAAATTCAGGTATTTATAGCCAAAAGGTGTTGCTTCAGAAGAGAAGCAATGGTTCTAGAAAAAATGCACTGTTTCAGACCGTCGGGACCACCTGCCCCCGTAGGTGGACCACCTGTGTTCGTGACCTGCGTCGGGGCATCTGCTTTCAGATTGAATTTTTGGATCATTAACTCTCAAGTTTCAAATGAATTTTGTCCAAAAAGATAGTCTCTCGATCGATCATTTTCCAAATCCAAATCCAAATCCAAAGCCGAAGCCGAAGTCGAGCGAGCGACGACGACGATGGCGCGAGGCTTGTCTTGTTCTTGCCTCACTATTCACATGAAGGAATGCATCTCAATATATGCACAAGAAAGTTCCTTTCTCCCACCAATGTGGGAGAAACACTCTTCCTTAAAGTGAAACCACAATTCACATTTTCCCTCCATTTGTTTCCTCCATTTTCCATTCACATTTTGCACTAGAACCCAATACTATGTTAGCTAGCTGCTAAGATAAAACGTTTTTTTTAGTGTCAGGATTCATGTAATGTTTTTGTGGAAGATTTAATGCAAATATAATTCTTTATTTTAATCTTAAATCTTTGTGTTACTTCATAAATGTGTTTAAAATTTAGATATGTTTTAACGTTTCTGTTGTTGACCAATTTTGTTTCAAGAAAGTGTTTAGAATCAAAGAACGAGAAGAGGTGTGGATTTATCCTAAATCATATTATATTGATAAAATAAAAGAGTGAAAAAAATATTTGTAAGGGAGTGAGATGAGTTGCGATTAATTCAAGACTTGTCACATAAAAAATTAAAAAGTGAGAATAATGAGTAAGAACAAATTATCTCGGATTTACAAGAGACGAACAAATGCCTATAATGCTAGATGAGATTTAGGTACGTTTAAAATGCTTGTCTCAATTAAGAATGTGATTATGCATCTTTTTGAGACATTTAAAAATAACTCAAGTATGCAGTTATGCACCTTGCAAAGATTGTCTTAATAATTAACTTTCATAGCTTAACTCAAGAGGCATAGACATATATTATTGGTGCATTAAAAATGAGCAAATCATGGCCTTTCACACATATATCCAAAATAGTTTAAGTTAAGTACAAGTTGAGAAAAGCAACCGTGCTAGAACCACAGAAATCGAGAGGTGCCTCATAGCTTGCTCTCGGTCAATAGAATTTCTTACCCGGTCTTCTGTTTTTACAGACCAATAAAGAGTCATTTCCTTTTGATTAGGGATACTAAAAGGTGGCGTGGAACACCGTAACTCAATTCCAAGTGACAACTTTGTAAATAAAAATTATCCCTATTCAATATCGTCACTTAAATTGAAAAAACCCTTCGACCCAAAAAATAAAAGGGTGAAAGAAAAATTATTTGTAAACCTACAAAAAGCTCACAAAAAACGGATACTACTAAAATTAAATCACGTTTCAGACCTTGGTCACCTCTGTTTGTGCATCCTGGTAGAACCTTATGGGCTTATTCTTGCTCTTGCCATCATGGATTTTTAGTAAGTCAGCTTCAACCTTTCGAGGATGGGGTGTTGTGATTGTGCGGACAGGACGCAGATTACATTTTGTGTGATTCAGAATAGATAGCAGGTTTGGAAAGGTTAAGTTTGGATGTTAGAGTTGTAGCATGATTCTGACCTTGGATTGCCTCTAGCTTGGCTGAGTTGTTGCTTATTTGAGCTTGTAACGGTGTGATATCGGCATGCTATGGTTTGGGTTGTATGCATCAACCATTCTCGATTCAGCTGGAGACCAGTTGGTTTTTGATTTTGAGTTTTGGTTATTTGAAAAGCAGAGTAAGGAGTTGGTTGAAAAAGGCACACCTAGGGTGAAATCCCTTTTAAGCATTGCTTCTGCATAGAGGTTACCTGGAGAGTTATTCTCGAGTCATGTGGGCCCAGTACCTCGTCCTCTCGAGCTTTTGGGCTTTTTCCATCCATTGACTTTCGCGGGCGAAAGTCCTTTTAGTAGTGGATATTGTAATGACCCTTGAGGTCATTTTCTCGATTTATGCACATTCTAGCATTTTGAGCCTTCCCACAGCGACTACAGGTCATTTACGACTTGTTGGAACTGTCGGTTCGGTTATCGGACATTTCGTTTGGGTTTTAGACTTATTTTCCTATTTTGGAGCTTTCGCTGTTAAGGATTTGGTCTCGGACCAAAACTCCTAGTAGATGATCTCATATGGAAATTCTGACAGTGGCATCAGCTCCAGAATGTTGATTTTAGGCTAGAGGGACCCTGGGTTCGGGTCCCGAGGCTTTCGAACTTATTTTGGGCTATTGGGTAGATTTGGTGAAAAATGGATCTATAGATATGGACCCCACATTTAATCGAAACAACCTCGGATGGAAATTTTGATGGTTCCGTTGAGTCTAGAATGTAGAATTTGGTATGGTAGCATTGTTCATTTGTGCGGTTCCGAACGAATCCCGCGCACTCGATCGGAGTCCATTTTGGACTTAGCTAAAATCTGGTAATTGATATCTAGTGTGAACGCTAAAGCGGTCTAAGAGCCGCTTTAGCGATACCAAGCCACTTTAGCAGCCTTGGCCATTTCGGTGAAGACTGCTTAAGCGCTTCCTTGTCCACTTAAGCAGACGTCGCTTAAGCGATGAGGTGCCACTATAGCGGCCTCAACCCTTTTGTCAGTGACCGCTTAAGCGGTCAAAGTTCACTTTAGCGGCACCTAAGGTCTTTTATATCACCTTCTTCACTCGATGTTCTCAACCCTTTTCCCCCATTATTGAGAGCATGAGGAGTGAAAAAGAGTGGGGATTCACCCATTGAAGCTAAGGTAAGTTAGCTCATCACTTCTTGTTCATTATTCATCATTTTACCCGTTGAATTCCGTCCCATTTCATTGTAAATTCTTAGGAATTAGGTCCTTGAAATCCTAATCTTTGGGGGGCTGATTTGGGCCCCGATTTGTGTCCCATTTGTGCTCAACTTTTGAGCACACATTCCTTGTCCTTCAAGGGACCTCGTGACAGATTTAATTTTTGAAATTCGTTAGCGAGTCCCACGGGCCCATTATTGACCCAATTTTAGGCCGGGAGTATTATATTGCAATATGGGTACCGTTTTACTCTTAATGATGTGTAGATGATTATTTTGATAGTGTGACATCAATTCGGGATCGTGGAGCAAGGACGGGTGAAGTATGGATGATTCAAGAATTGCGGTTCAGCATCAAGGTAGGCTTCGGTCTACTTTCCTCTATGAGATTGTGTATAGTATAGATTGCATGCTAGGTAGGGAATATAGGATATGATTATGACTAGTAAATTATGACTTAGCCTATTTAGGGAATTTGGGGTAGTAGTATGACCTGAACCTTAGTATAGGTTACTTGTTATGGCCATAGAATCCTATTACCTTTGATTATAAGCATGATAACCATAGTTGATGATTAAGGATCCTTTAGTATAAGGTTTACCATTCGACTTAGTGAATTAGGTAGTATTATTCCCCGATTAGATCCTTTAGTGACTTGACGCCCTCATTTACAGTAGTTTCTCGAGTTATGAGGTATTATTATGTCAATGATGTATTATTGGGCCCGAGGCCGTGGTTACGATGTCTGTTGGACTCCAGGTGAGTATTTTATCCCTAAAGGGACATGATTCTAGATTACAAACGCTTTGGCGTTTATAGTGATTTTGTTTGGATACTAGTGATGGCATGCATATTTTTAGGCGCATTCATGCTCACTTAGAGGTACGATTCCAACCAAAACCTTGATTTTTACTACTATTTCCAAAAGGGAATTTATTCCCACTTTTCACTTTAAATATGGATTGTTTTATAACAGGAATCGTACCACCTTATTTACTGGGTTATGAGCTTTTGGAACTAAAAATGATGTTTTAGAACTTCGACCGAGGATGATTTCGGTTCATTATTTATCCACTCATTTTACCATTACTATTTACTTTGGTCGAGAGATATTCCGACCCTTTGGACATGATTTAGTCCCGAGCATGATCTCGGGCAATGGATTTGTTGATTTACATCCTTTTAGTCACAGTTCAAGTCCTTGCACTAATTTTATATATATATATATATATATATATATATATATATATATATATATCCGATACTAGATGGAGTAGATGGATTATGATGGTTATTAAAATTCTTGGATCGGGACCAGGCAGTGTTTATGGATTTCCCGAAATTGCGGAATCGGTTCGAGACCGGTGTCCCCGATATGTTTATGGCATTTTGATTTATGTTGCATTCATCCATTCATATGCATCGCCTATCACTAGTATAGTTGTTTGGTGCCTGTATTTATTGGTCTTATGGGGGCTGTATAGGTACAGGTTATGGTTGTTGTTTGCTGAGTGTTTCTATGAACCTTCCGAGCTTATGGGGGTCCGGTTAGGTATTTGTTTGCTCAGACTAGACGGTTACTTTATTATTGGTTATTATGGTTAGTTCGTGGCATGTTGGTTGTGGATTGGTACCTGAGTTGAAGGTACGTTTCTGATTCCTTTACTCTTGCAGTGAGTTACATTATGGTGTGGCTATCTCATATTTAGTCATGCCAGGTTAGGGATCCTGGTTATGCTAGAGTTAACTTCCCTACTTGATTTTGGGCCTTGAGATGTTCAGGTGATTCCCTCAGGTTATTACCACTGAGCTAGTCCTATATGTATATATATATATATATAAATAGTGTGACCGTATATCTCTCTTTTCTTTGCCTATTCATATCATATATGTATTCTTTGGCCTTGTACTACTATTATATATCCTTCCTTCACTCTTCATTTGTATTTAGGCCAGTGATATATGGTATTGCACTTTAGTCTCTGATTACTATCAGGATAGGATAGTTATCCTTATTGCTCCATTAACATTGTTATGCCTAGTTCCTTGGATAGTGACCTGTAGTCACTTTCATGCCTTCATGTTATTTATGCTTACATTATTTCTGGAGTTCAGTTGGCCGATGCCTACTGAGTACCATGTGTTTGGTACTCATACTACACTTCTGTAGCCTGTAGGTTATAGTATGAGTTATCGTCGTTGATGTGTGTATGTTGATGAGCAGCTATGGATCGGAGATTTGGGTAAGCTTCCGATATTTTAGAGTATCCCTACTCTCCCTCTTAGTGTTAGACTGTTCTCTATGTTGTGTCAGAGACGGCTTGTATATATATATTTTTCCTGTATTTCACTTATACTCCTGTTGTATTAGAAGCTCTTGTAATGGATCCACCAGGTTTTGGGATTATATTAGCCTTGTTATTATATTTATTCCGTTGTTTTCTTTATTTCTATTGGTAGTCCGTTACTAGGTGTTTCGGACTACGGGTTGGCTTACCTACTGGTGGGTTATAGTAGGTGCCATCATGACCTGAGAAATTGGGTCATGACACCAGTTTTGGCTAACCACATTCTTAAACTCCTCATGTTGTGTCTAGAAATTAAGAAACCTAAAAGGTTTCTTATATGAGGCAGAATTACTCACACACTTCAATAACAAAGGGGCATGATCAGATCCATCCCTTGGTAAATGCTCAACCTTTGGATTATTATGAAGTTCCTGAAACTTAGAATTAATTAAAATTCTATCTAGACTTTCAAAGATACAGTCATCTCCAGCTCTTCCATTCCACCAAGTGAAGGGACTACCTCTGTGAGGAACTTGTATAAGCTTAGTAGTCTTAATAAGTGTCCTGAACTCTTCAGAATCTGCATCTCTAATTGGAGCTCCACCAATCTTTTCTTCTCCATTTAAAACCATACTAAAGTCTCCTCCTATTAGCCAGGGATTATTAATACCAGTTGCAATAGCATATAATCATCCTATAGTTCCATTCTATGATGTTCATCACACTTAGCATATACTAAGGAAGTATAAAAGTAGGAGCCTGAATACTGATCTTGAAGTTTGATAATAATCTGCTATTCAGAGTTGCTCACCACACTCATATCAAAACCTTGATTAACATACACCCATATTTTCCCATTACAATTGTGAGTAACATGAGTCATTTTCAACTTTGTTTTGTATCTATTTATTGTTCTAATATGCTAAAAAGGTTCCATTAAAGCCACAAAAGCAAACTTGTGAAAATCGTGCAACATTTGCACTCTTTGGAAAGCTTTTTGTGACTTCACAGACCTTATGTTCCATATAAGAGGTTTTAACATTTAGATACTTATTGAGAAATCCCCTTCATTTTAGGTTGAACTCTGACAGGTAATACAGCTTCACCATTACCTTGCTTCTTGCCCTTTCTTACTGATTTTACTGCACTTAGTACTCTAGAAGAGATGTCAGCATATTTGAAAATTTGGTCCTGATTCAAGCCTTTTCCCTCCTCTATCTCAACATCTTCATTGGCTTCAGGTTCCAGTGTATGAGTGGCAATACTGTGAAGGATTTTATTTGGGGACTCACTATGATTTAACTTCAGTTGAGTCTCATCCACTTGCACTGCTGTAAGTATTTTCATTATAGCCAACCCCTCTTGATTAGTCATGTTTGTACCATCTCTTGCCTTCACTACTTGTTGTTGCGATCTATTACTTTCACTACTGCCTGTTGAGCATTTTTGTGGTGTCTCTACTTGTACCATCTCATGATTGCTTTCTTCTGTTGTCTTTTTTGCAGGACTCTATTTTTTACATTAGGATCCAAGTTGATAACCTCTGAAATACTGACCAGTTCCCCAGCCTGTGGGACTTCAGTGCTACTACTTTTATTCTGAATTGTATCATTTTGAGTTCTTGTTGTAACTTTATCATTGCTTGCATTATTTCCTTTGTCCTGCTTGTTGTCAAAAGCTTGAGATACCCACTCTCTTGTGGATGTATGATGAATCCCTTGTCTATAACTTTGCTTTTCTTTTGTTGGCTGCAGTTGTTGATTCTCATTAATCTATGTATTCCTTGTCCTTGCTGCAGCTACTGTTGACTAGGTAAGTGTGGTGTGATCTGAATTGACTACTTCTCTTTTTATCTCCTTGGTTGATTCAGCCACTGTGTGGCTTGTGGTCACTGTTTTGTTAATATTTTCTGTAAGAGAGGTATTATCTTTGTCCTCTGTGTTGACATCTTCATCTTGAACATCCTCTGTTAAGGCAACAAAAGTATTGCTTGTAGCAACTACTTTATTAGGAGATGTTGCCTTATCATTAAACATTATCTCTGCTATTTTATCAAATCTGAACCTTCGACTAGTTGGGTTCCACTGTATCTTTATTTTGTTCCTCTCCCATTGTGCACCAAGTAACCCAGCATTCTCTACCTTTTTCTGCTGAACATTGTCCTTCTCCTGCTGAATATTGTCCTCATTTTAAGGGATTTTTTTCTTCAACTCTGAATGGAGTATTCTATATTCTTGTTCCTCATGTCCCTGTAATTTATACTCCTTGCAGTTCTTTGGGACCATGCCATATTGAATCTTAATCTTCTCAATTCTAGATTCATTTGTACTAGGGTTAATAATTTCCATTTCAACAAACTTCGAAAAATCTGACAAGAGGCCCACTTACACCTTAACCCTAGCACAACTAGGTTTTGTTTTATTAATAGTGGCTGCATCCAAATGAAAAGGCTTACCTACTGCTAAGGCAATTGAGAATAGAGCTTCCTTGACAAAAAAAGTGGGTTTAAGATCAGGGAAGGAAATCCATGCTAAGGCCTGAGTAGTTTCTTCATCCACTTTGAATTCAGCATCATAGATTAGGGGTCTTATAGAATAGAAGTAACCTTCTTTATCCAAAAAGTAGTAAACATTTTTGGATAGCATGTTAATAAAATCATCCTTCCTTCTAAATCTAATGAGGATATGCTTATGTCTGAGTAATCCAAGTGTACACTCACCCTTAACATTGCATTGCTTTGAGATTTGGCACGATCCAAAAACAAGGTCATGATGACACTTATCGTGACCCAACCTTGATAAGTAAGCCAATCACCCAAAAAGAAAATAAATACGAACAATTAAGGAAAGTAGATTAGGGCAAGACTTCTAGAGTGAGGTCAGACCAGTACAAGACATAATGCAAGTAAGTTTGAAAGAAATAACATACAACCTCCCAAAATCTGGTGTCAAAAGTCTAGAACATCTAATACATCATCCAAATACAAGAAAAGTACAATGTCTGTCTCTGAAAGTAAGTAAAGATATAGTAAAGGTAAGAGGAGGTCCGGAAGTCAACTCTGGTTCCTAGAGTAACCCAATACCTCGATCATAGTCTTTTAAAAGCACGATCAGCCACCGCGTGTCATACTCGAACTAGGATCTGCATAGAAAGGGCACAGTAGGGGTGAGTACGGTCCACTTGTAATCAGTAGGAATCATAGGCCGACTGAGCAAAGCACACAATAATATAAGTAAAGAAAACTATGAGCACGTCACCTGCTAACAGAAAAGTTCCCAAACGGTAGCTCACACCGTCTCCACTAACAGTTCTAGTATAATACTGAATTGAAACAACACAGATATACACGAAAAGTATACGGAACTAAACACAAGTCAAGAAAAACTAAAGGAATCATGAAAGATGCATATGCAATGCAATACAATGATGATAATGGGATGAATGGTGAAAGTCATCGCATGACTTTCTTTATTCACCTACCGAGCTTCTAACTCTCACAATAGGACCGGACCTATGGGGGGTTCGTAACCCGTATACTATAACTCATATCTCAAATCTCAACCCACCTCTCTGATCCGTATTCGCGGGGAGGATTTTTATAAAATGTCTCATCTTCTTTCAAAAATAGAGCTCCTCAATGGTACCAATATCTTATGAAGGTATATGTATGGAATGAGGATGTAATGCCCACAATCAAATCAGTATGAAGATATCCAATCCATTCAATACGTATATAAGTGAGCCCAGAAAACAACTCAATATGTCCATAATTCATGATATCAACTCTAATTAGGCACCATCGGAATAAATATGCATGCATCACTACAAGAAAAATGATCTTTATCGAGGGGAAATTTAGTCGTTAAAAGTCCAAATTTGGTCGTTATAAGTCAATAACAACAGAAAAAAATTTGATCGTCACCGGTCGCATAAGTCCTTGCCGTTAAAAGTTTTAACGACCGATTTTGCTATTCGGTCGTTAAAGATTCTTTAAGGATGGTATAATTCCGGTCGCTATATTTCTTTTTTAACGACACACTTTCCCTTCGCTAATTGTCAGATTTCCATATGTTAATGCCTCATTTAACTATTTGACAACCATGTCATGAAAGAGGTATAATGACCATATTTTCCTTGGCTAATATTAAGGTTAAATAAATGTAATTGTATAAATTTATATTTTTACCGATAGTTATCGAATGGTAATCATTATATCATATTCTTTTTCAATACATTGATATAAAACTTCATTGCCAAATTACAAAAAAAAAAAAAAAAAAAAAAAAAAAAAAGGATCACAATATCAGAAAATATTATACCTAAGTTGTATGACAGAATTCTTATCAACTTCTAAATAACAAAGAAAGTAATTTTTAATGTATGTACAAATGAAAACATCTTTAAATCACCCTAATGAAACAAAAAACCTACTGTGCTTCAAATTGCTCTTCACTTTCTTCAAGGAAAGATTTTTAAATTCAAATTCTTCACCTGTTAATAAAACAAATTCATGTAAGTTTAGTGAAGAAACTATTACTAGCTACTTTATCTAGAAAATAAATAAATAACTGTATCACCATATTAACTAAAAAGTTGAACCACATATTACTTGATTTAACTAATAATGTCAATCAATAGTATCAAAATTACATATTACTTGATTTAACTAATAATGTCAATCAATAGTATCAAAATTTTTATCTTTTGTGTTTCAGCAAGAAAAAGTTTAGACTTCAAGAAAATGTCAAAACTTATAGACCCAAATTGATCCAAAAACTAAAACGTGCTTAGTAACGAAGGAAGATGGACCAATTCTATTGCTTTTAACTTGCAAAAACTATGAACTAATAGCCTGTTTGGATTGACTTCTGATTTTTGGCTTATTTTTATCATTTTGGCTTAAAACCAAGTGCTAATACGCACTTTTTAAAAACCTACTTTAAAAGCAAAGGTCACAAAATACATGCTAAATTAAATGATCATATTAACAAATTAATCCCTCAAATGTCAAAGTTCGATGCCCAGACTAAGTGCGGTGTTGAATATCAAGATTACTCCAACGATGACCTCAAAAATAAATGTCCAAGCAGAAAATCTCTATGCTCCCAAAAGTTTGACTTGTACTATAAAGAATAATCTCTAAACTCAGAATTTACTAAGAAAATTGTACAGATATAAATGGTGAGTCTGAGTGGGTCTCAAACCAGTTCCTAGCTTTTGTTATCTTCCCAGTTATTAAAAAAAAAGATGAGAAGAAATATCTACTTAACAACCTGTAGGTTAAGTTCACTAAGATGCTACTTAAAAAAATTATTGACTATCTAGAATTTGTCCAAGACCAGATAAATATTGATTAACTACTTTGGTTAAACTTAAAAATCCCAGATTATCATATAGTGCCAAGGATTAGATAAATCCAAGAATAATAACTAATATTTTCTAGCAAGATCTGATTTGAGAAGGCCCTAAATCAGCAATTCTAGTTATATTCAATGGATACTTAGTTTTCTATACATGGATTCAACAGAAAGCTATAGCATGCATAATATATTGAAGAAAAAATCAAAAGATATCACTACTAAAGGGAAGAAAAGAGAAATGTGACCTGGTTTAAATAAGGACGGAAGACTTCAATAGTGAGGAATCAAAATAGATGCCAAAGCTTCAATTCAAAAGAGGACAAAGGGAGCAACCAGAGTACTGTGATTCCTTGTGGCTCCATTTATACATGTAAAACAAAGAAATAAAGAAGAGAGGGAGATCCACATGCAACAAAAGAAATGGATAAATAGAAGAGGGTCGCTGGAATAGGTTCTCCAGTCGAGTCTTGATCTTTTCCAGCCAGTTCTTGCCGCGTTGTTTATCCCTATGAAAGTTGTTCCTTCTTTATCGGTGGTCCTCTTTCTCTCGTCTCTTTTTTTATTCTATCTTTTCAGAGGAGGTGGTATATATATAAAGACAATGGTGGATTCTCTGTTTCAAACGACTATAATGTCGTTCTGCCACAGTGCGATAAAAAGCGTGTGAGAAAATAATTTCAATAATAAACTATTTTTCTCCTTTAAATAGGTAAGCATGAAAGAACAAAAAATTTGATCCTGGACATAACTGCAACAAGAAAGAAAGAGCCTGGACTTCTTAGTAAAAACTAAGCTCTTGTCAGTAGAGTTGAGGTTTTCAAGCTATTGTATTCTGCCGTAGCATTACATAACTTATATAGTGCTTGATGTACATATGCTAGCTAAGAGATAAATATAAATACTACATATAGATAATTACAAACTAGGTTCAACATTATCCTAACACCCTCCCTCAATCTGAATGGGAGTTCCGAACATGAAGATTGGAGAGCAGAAGCTTGAACCGTGATACAGGGAGAGCTTTAGTGAAAATGTCAACTAACTGTTGAGATGTATGAACATGGGAAACAGATAGATCACCACGATTAACTTTCTCACGGACAAAATGATAATCCAAAGCAACATGCTTTTTCTGGAATGAAATACTGGATTATGAGCCAAGTGAATTGCTCCAATATTATCACATTTAGCTACCACAGGGAAGGAGAGAATGACACCAAGAGCACGTAACAAGAACTGTAACCAAGTAGCTTCGACAGCGGCAACAGGGAGTGCTCCATACTCGGCTTCTATGCTTGAACGAGCCACTGTTTGTTGCTTCTTAGTAGACCAAGAGATCAAGTTTTTGCCAAGAAATATGCAAAATCCAGTAGTTGAACGCCTAGTTGCAGTGCAACCAGCCCAATCAGAGTCGGAGAATATTGCGAGTGTTGAAGGTGACTGCTTGAAAAGTTGTAAACCAAAATTGGAGGTACCTTTGAGATAGCGAAAGGCCCATTTTACAGCTTGAAGATGATGCTGACGAGGCTGATGAAGGAACTGCAAACGCATATTAACCGCAAACTGGATATCTGATCTGGTAAAAGACAAGTATTCCTGGCAACCAACCATTTGTCGATATGTAGCAGGATTGTCCAACAAGGGTGAAGCAAGGGAATGCCAATCAAACTTACTATGAATAGGTGTAAGAACAGGTTTCACCTGTGTAAGATCAAATCGGATAAGGAGGTCCGAAACGTATTTGCGTTGAAGCAAGAGAAGTCCATCTGAGTTGGGTAATAATTCAACACCTAGGAAATAACGGAGACGTCCCAAATCTTTCATTGAAAACTCAGGCTTCATGAAGGTAATAAATTGGTCAATTAACACCCGTGATGAACTGAATATAGCTATGTCATCAACATAGATAAGAAGAACCAAAATATTACGGCCAGACTTATGTATAAACATGCTATGATCAGAGGATGAATTAACAAACCCGAGATCCAGTAAAAACGTTGCTAGACGATGAAACCAAGCTCTCGGGGATTGTTTCAAACCATAAAGAGTACAATTTAATTTACAGACATAGGTTGGATAATCCGAATCCTCAAACCCTCTTGGTTACCGCATGAAAGCATCTTCAGTTAATTCACCATGAAGAAATGCATTAGAAACATCCAGTTGGTGCATGAACCAATTATGTTGCAAGGCCAAGGAAAGTACCATACAGACTGTACTGTACTTAATAACTGGGGCAAAAGTATCAGTATAGTCTAAGTCTGGTTGTTGAGAATAGCCTTGATCAACGAAGCGGGCTTTGAACCGCTCAACGGACCCATCCGCACAATTCTTAATGCGGTAAACCTATTTGTTTCCAACAATATTTACATTTGGAGGAGGAGGAACAAGAGTCCAAGTTCTTTTTGAACAAGTGCATCAAGTTCTTCAGTCATGGCATGAAGCCACCGATGATCTTTGATGGCTTGAGTAAAAGAGGAAGGTTCAGGTAAGATGGACAAAGAGACAGTGAGTGACGAGATTACTTTAGGCTTGAGAGACCCAGTCATGGAACGTGTAACCATACCATGAGCACGTGAAGAAACAGGAGAACTATTAGTGGATTGAGACGTAGAGACAGGGGAATTTAGTGGAGAGAAATAATTGGTTGATAATGGAGAAGTAGCTGATGATAAAGGGACATCAGAAGTTACATTTTGCGATAAAGACATGCTGCCAGAAGACCGTGTAAATGTGTTAGAGTTACAAGATACCGAAGAGGTAGATTTGGATTTATCGTTTGTAGGAATGGAGTCTACTGGAAGGTGTTGAGTTGAAGAGGGACTGGAAAAGGTACCAACAGATTTGGGAAATATCTAATTTGGTGATAAAGACGTGTATGATACATGTGCTGGTGCCGAGATCAGTGGATTTGAATTATGAGAAGTCCTAGTTGGCGACGTAAAATCAAATTCCATTAGATTTTGATGAGAAGCAAGTGGAAACATAGAAGGATACGAAAAGAAGGACTCCACAAATTTCACATGACGTGAAATTAGAACTCTATTTGTTGAGGGATCAAAATATTTAAAACCTTTATGTCTCGAAGAAACTTAAAGGTTTTGATCTCTGCTGAAACTTATTAGCAAAAATAGTTGCAGTAAAAGGATAACAGAGACATCCGAAATTCTTGATCATGCTATAAGTAGGACTGCGACCAAATAATATTTCATGAGGTGAGAGGAAATTTAAAACAGGTAATGGTGTAATGTTTATCAAAGTTACAACAAATATGGAGGCATCAACCCAAAAGGAGAAAGGAATAGACGCTTGAAAAAGAAGGCAACGAATTGTATTGTTGACGTGCCTCTGTTTACGTTCTGCGTGGCCATTTTGAGCAGAAGTATATGGACAGGAAAGTCGATGAACAATATCATTTTCTTTGAAGAATGAAATAAAATTGGTATTATCATATTCTTTACCACCATCAGATTGAAAATATGAAATGGTAGAGTGAAATATATTACAAACCATTGCATGGAATTCTTTGAATTTATCAAAAGCTTCTGATTTTTCTCGTATAAGATAAATCCAAGAATATTTAGTGAAGTCATCAAGAAATAAAATATAGTAACGAAAATCAAAATTGGAATTCGAAGGGGCTTGCCACACATCTGAATGAACTAAAACAAAAGGAGATGTTGCATTACTTGAAAAAGAATCAAATTGCAATCTGGTGTGCTTGCCCAAATGGCAAACATTACATGAATTACTATCAAAACTAGAACTACAACTAACTAAACCACGATGAACTAAGGCTGCTAAAGAACGGTGGCAAGGATGCCCCAAACGTTGATGCCATAGAGACGAGGAGACAGTATTGAAAAATGCATGAGGAGAGTGGATAGAGGGAGCCATCATTCTTACAGTGGAGCAACACTTGATTTGTCCTCTTGTCCTTAATAAAGAAACCAAAGTTAGTAAACTTGATGAAACAATCATTATCCGTGTATAAGCGTTGGATAGATAGAAAAGTTTTCTTGAGGGAAGGAACATATAAAACATTATTCAAGTGAACGGGTCAGGACGTAGTAGAAAGAATAGATTGACCAACAGAGACAATAGGTAGAAGATTACCATTACCAATCATGACCTGAGATGAGCCATTGTATGAAGCGGAAGAAGACAAGAGAGTAGGATCATAAGTCATGTGCGCGGAAGCCCCAGAATCAGGATACCACACAGATGGCAAAACCTCCTCCACGCTCATAGCTGCAAAAGACTTAGTCAAATTATTTGGAACAAAAGAATGATTACACCTCTTTCGACATTCTAAGGCAGTATGATTGTAGTGAAAATATTTGGCATTGTTTGGATGGAACAAAAGAAGAACGGACAAGAACACTATCACTAGGATTACGACCAGGTTATTGCACACCATTCCATTGAGGGGAAAAGCCTCGAGAAGAATTCTAAAAAGATTGACCATAACCTCTACCATTATAGCCTTTGTAATTACATCCACGGCCTCGGCCATTGTTTGACCCTTCAGAATGAGAAGGAGAAGAGGACACGTTGGAGGGAGAATTAATATTAGAAGAGGCCACCAAGGTTGTTTGAGTGGTGGATTCATCGGGTGCAGCGGCATTTATATGGGCTTCTTCGGTTAACAAGAGTGGCCTTAAGGTGAGTGACCTAGTGGCATTTAGTCCAGAAATAAAAGTACGATAGGAAGTCGGTAACCCTTGCAGCGCCTATGTGACAAGATCATCCTCTGTGACAAGTTTTCCAATAGCTCTCAAAGAACAGGCAACTGAATGCAACTTTTGAAGATATTCCTCCATGGAAAGTTAACCTTTTTTGAAATTTTGAAATTTTGATTTCAGATAAATGACTGAAGAAGACACTTGATCAAGATAAAGAAAGCCTAAAGTATCCCATGCTTCTTTAGAGGTTTCACATGCAAAGTTTAGGAGAGAATCAAGAACTGGTGGTGAAAGAGTGGCGTTGATCCAACTTAGGGTGATAGTATCACACTGAATTCATAAACGATATTCTTCATGTGTGGTAGATGGGAAGGGAATTGAACCATCGATCAAAGAAAGAAGATTATGACTTTTCAAGACAGTGAGAAAGACTTTTTTCCAAGTCAAATTATTTAGATACGTAGGTTCAATAGGTATGAAATCCTTGATGTTAGAGATAGTTGGTGGAGGATTTGGAAGTTTGGGAGTGACTGGAGCGAGGAGGGAATGTTGACACCCAATTTTAACCTCCCAGTACCCAACTCGGACTGCTATTTGATTAATTAATGTCTTTTAGATCCTTTTCAAGAAAATTAAATCCTTTTATGTAATTATTTATACAATTAGTCACACATCTTATTATCTTGACGCATCTCAAAGTGTATTATTTATTATTGTGATTAATTTCATACATAAGTCATAAATAATACTTTAGTTGAATAACGTCTTATTTCAAAATGTAACTTTTCACAATTTTCATACTTTATTTATGATTAATTTCAAAATAACATTTTTTATTTATAGTATTATATTTTTCACTATTATTTATTTGTTGAATTATATTTAAGGTATTATATTTATTAAATAGCAGCCTAATTCTATTTTTTCAATGTCCTCAATTTATTTAAATTGTAGCCATTTTGTATTCTATTGATGTCAATTCTAGCCTAAATTGAGTTCAATTTTACTCAATTCTAATCCCCAATTCAATTTTTAATTGAACCCAATTTAAATAACCCAAATTTTGACCCATTTTGCAATTTTATATCCCAAACGTTGATCAAGATTGATCCAACGACTGAGATTAAGTTCCCCATTTCTTTTCTTTTTAATCCACCACACCCCCAATACACTAAATCTAATTTATTTTCACCCCCACAGTCGTCGATCTCCTCTCTCCTCCTCCACCGCCGAACTAGCCAACCTCGATCGACGAACCCCACCGGCGATATCCATCTGAACCACCGGGTAGCATCGCCTCACCTTCCCCGGTGGACCACCAGCGAGGCACCGCCACCATCGATGGGACAGCCACCGCTGCCTCTTATAGTCAAAACCACCACTGCTCCACTACCCATCGGTGAACCCAAACGCCGACCATGCCACCGCGCCGCTGCACCGACAACTCCGGTCACCATAACCTGTGAAATATCCACTACGCCACCCGTTTCTTGCTCTCCCTCTGTCTCTTTGTAGTCACATCCTCGTCGGAGTAGATGACCGGCGGGATTTCGACAAAACAATGTATTGATTGCCCAGGTCGATTCATTTATGGTTTAAATTTCAAATTTTTTGTTTGCTTTTGCTTGCGAATTACCCGAATCAGATTCTTAGATTTAAAATTCGTGAAGTTTCGCTTTGAATTTTGATTCGATTCTTTCAAATTCGTGCTTATTTACACTTTTAGATTATCATATGTGAAAAGCCCCAAATTCTCTCAACCTCAGCTAACCCTAATTTTTCGAATTGGATTCTGATTTACTCGATTTTTGAAATCCCTGTTTTAATTGTTGATGTGTTTGCTAATCCAAGACATTACCTTTGATATTTGTTATTTTATTAATCATCTTTGCAAGGTCTCATTGAATTCAAATTCGCAGCGTAATTATAGTAAGCTTGCAATACCATTCTTGCATAATGTTTAAACGTGTGAAAACCTTTAATTTATTTTCTATTCGATCTTTTTTCCTTAATTGAAATATGGAAGATTCTTACTCTCTTAATTATGGTAAGTTAGACACGTTTCTGTATCCATTAATTTGATTACATGTTTTTTTTTAGAAAACAATAGATTATATGGTAGGAACTTTATTGGGAGCTTCTGTGCTCCATCATATATGGTACATATCTGTCTGTATCCCGGCCTTACACCTTGACTAATATTTTCATCCTTTTCCTTGATTTAAATATATTCGTACTAGCTTAATTATGGAAAACAGTGATTTCTTTTTTTTTTTAACACTAGTCAACCGAATCTTTCCCTAATTGATTTACTGAATATTTTTTCTTTTTATTCTGGGGATTGCTCACAACCATTGGACTATATAAACAGTCCTTTTCTTTTCATTACGGACACACTTTTTGATAACCATATGCTCTCTACATATTAAAAGAAAAAAAAATATTTCAAGTTTGTTGTTTGCTTTGGCTTTGGGAAATTCTATTTCTGGTTTCATATTGCTGCGCTGCTAAAATCTTCTTATCATTATCTGCTTATTCCTTAACTGGTTAGTCTCTATCGAAGCAATTTTAATTATTATATGTAGTACTTTTTCTCTTCACCTCTGTGACACTTGCATGATCATTTTACGTGTATGAAATTGTTTGCTTCTCGAATTATTGTTTTGTGCAATGTATGCATAACTGCTTAATAGGTCTTTAATCGAGTTCGGTCGGCAGAAGGAAAAGTCACCAAAGGGGGTTTGTTAAAGACCTATTTTATTCTTGTCATATTCATTTTGGGTCTGTAATTTTTATGGTATAAACATTGGTATGTAATAAAAAGATTATGGGGATTGCTTAGGGGGTGGGGATTCTATGTTAGAATATTTTATCACCTAGATATCATGCTTATAGGATTATCTAATTGATTTCATGTATTAATTAAATTGGTTTATCACGCAGGCAAACATTCTAGGGTCATTAGTTGTTATATCGCTTAGAAATCATATTTTTTTTAGGATTTTTAATCAATTTTCAACATATTAAATTAATTTCGATCATGTCAATTTAATTCATAGTGTGTTTAATTAATTTTTCAGCATATTATGACTAATTTTCAGCAAATGTTAATTAATTTCAGCATATTAAAATAATGTCCAGCATGTTTTACAATTAATTTCCAGCATTTAATTAATTTTTCTATAACCTAAATCAATTTTTCAGCACTCTTAAATTAATTTTCAGTATTTTTAATTAAGTTTCAGCACTTTTAATTAAGTTTCAGCATTTTTAATTAACTTTTCAGCATTTTTAATTAATTTTCTGCATCTTAAATTAATTTCCAGCACCTCCAATTAAGTTTTCAACACTTCTAATTAACTTTCAGCATTTTTAATTAATTTTCTGCAGCTTAAATTAATTTCCAGCACCTTAAATCGATTTTCCAGCACTTTAAAATTCATTTTTTCAGCATGTCTAATTAATTTTCCAGCATTAAAAAAATTAATTTCCTGCACATTTAAATAAGTTTTCCAGCATGTCTAATTAATTTTTCAGCATTTTAAAATTAATTTTCAGCATATTAATACAATTTCTAGCGTCTAAGACAAATTTTCCATCATGTATAATTAATTTTCTAGCATGTTTTAATTAATTTCCAGCATATTAATTAAATTTCCGGCACCTTGATTAATACTCTTCGCCTAGAGATCATACATATAGGTTTCAATTACGTGAAATAAATAATTATCTTTTTTCAAGCATGTCAATCATCTAATCTACTTTAATTAAATAAGAGTCATATTTGAAACCGTTACGTGCTAAATTCTAGTCTTGTTTGTTTTGATTGACGTAAATTTTGAGTCTAATTAGGAAGCCTATAATTTTCTTTGCGTCTAGATTCTTACCCAAAATAGGTCGTCCAATGCCTCTTGGACATTAAGTAGGGACGGGTAGGCATTTTTAGGGAACGCTAGCTTTGTCATTTTCCATAGAACGTTTTTAGGCTTAATAATCAAACTAGGTGGGGTAGATAGAAAGTCGGAAATGATGGAAGTTGCCCCGAGCAAAATTCGACAATGCGATATGCGACATTGTCACCCGTTAATAAGCCGGGTGCTGATGCGAATAGGATAAAACTAACTCCCTATGAATCGATTTTGCTTTTCTTTATTTCGAGTGTTTTTCTTTAATTATTTAGGGTAGTTTAAGTTTATTATTTAAGTAATTATTTTAACTATATAACTGTATTCATTCTATCTCCTTGCTTATTTGATCCATATTCCGTTTACGTTTTAATAGCTCTTGTCACTTAGTTATTAATTATGATAAAATAGAAGTTCCATGTTTAGACACTTAGTCAATATTAAGTTAATAAAATAGTTGTCCTTTGCTTATCACGTAAGATCCTCACGTAATATATGAGTTCTGTCGGGATCCACATTTGTGGACTTCGAAAGGCGCCTAACACCTTCCTTTCGAGGTAACCTGAACCCTTACCCGAATTTCTGGTTGACGTAGACTAAAATAATTAAAATAAGTTAGCAATTTATTCTAGAATGGTGCCCTAACGCATCTTAATCCGTTAGGTGGCGACTCTTCACTCCTAAACAATCCTAAAAGAGTTGTCACGTTGAATCCCGTTTTTCGCGAGAAAAATAGGCGCGACAGCATGACAACTCTGCTGGGGATACTTAGGTTCTAACCATTACGAATTTGTATGTTATGTGGGATTTTTAACTTTAGTTGTGTGTTAAATTAATTATTTGCTTCCATGTTAATCTCCTTCCATTTTCCTCTTTTTGTTTGTCTAAACAATGTCTTTATTTATTCACGTTCATCCATTTCCCTTTTGCTTGTCTATATGTTATTCTTATTTTACTGATATTATTTTAACTATGAATTTATTTATTTTCCTTATTTTTTACCATTTTTTTATATATATTGTTTAATATGTTATTGCTTTTCATTATATGCTATATGTTACTGCTTTATGTATAAGTGGCATTCCGCTCATATATTCATCCACTTGGAACCTCTTTTACTTTTTTTTTTTAAGAACAATTGCGTGGTTGCACAGACGTTCATATTCTAAAACTCCTTATGGGAAATGTATCGTGAATCGATCGATCAGCGGTGCGTCGACAGTCATGAGCTTTCCCACTCTCAAGTTGTCTGCTTGAGGGAACCGTGTCAAAAAACCACTCTTATTCCTTGATCCTAACCGTCTATTCCTTTACTAAGGAATATGCATCTCAAAGCCTACGATACCTTGTTAAGAAACCTTGCCTAAGTTCTAAGAGATTTCATAATCTCGAAAAGAACGCTTTCATAATGTATGTGCATATGCCTGATTTGTTATTTCTTTAAATTTTTCTTATATTTGTGTTTGACAACTCTCCTTAAGTATTTTATCCATCATACATTTTCATCCACTATTCGAATTTCTATAAATCTCATATTCTGAACTACATCTGACCTGATTCTTGTCCAACAAGATACGTAGGCAATCCTACATAAGGATGCAGTCCTCCTTTTTCCATTCTTTATAAAATATCCTCATATTTTAAAAAAAATGTGAAACAGTCTTTATCCATTCAAATGGTCCTTCCCTCAAATTTATATCCTCTTTTCTTTTGTTAATGTCCTAAGAATAGAAAACTACAGTGTTTGAATCATTCAAATAATTTTCACAATCCTTTAATTCTCCAATTATTTCAAACCAAGTTGAAAATTGGGCATATTTTAAATTAGTTAATTCTTCTTAAATTTTCAACCCTCCCACTTTTTCAAAATAAAATGTTCTATGTGTATCTTTTAAATATCTTATCACTATTCACTTGTTCACCTAATTAGTGTAGTATTTAGGTCTTGCTTAGAACCTATATTCTACCTTTTGATATCGATGCACTTCTCAAGCTTAAGTTCTAGTCCATCCATTCGTCCTAAAGTCCTCTTTGACAAGATAACTCGTATTTTTATACTATTTTTTTATTTGGGTACACTGACTCTTATTTTTGTTCGATTTATTATTTTTGATTTAAAGGTTGTCTAGCATTTGAACATCGACTCGATAGAAAATCTGCAATATGCCAAATATGCTCAATATCCAAAAAAATTCCAGCCTTCCTTCTTCTCGTCCAATGCAAACCACTGTTTGGTTTGTATCTCCTTATTCTCACCTTACTTACACACCCTCTCAACAGTTACCTTCAGCATGCACCACTCTTGAAAGCGAGGGATTTAATTTAAATGCACGACAGCAAAAGCTTCATGACTTGGAAAAGAGGTTGGACAAATGTCTATGTTCCAAAGGTGTTCATGACTTGAGATATGAGAAACTGTGTCTACATCCAAGGGTTGAGTTACCTCCAGGATACAAAGTCCCAAAGTTTAATATGTTTGATCGGTATGGAAGCCCAATCACACATCTAAAGGACTATTTCTGCAGATTAGTTGGCATAGGGCATAATTAGGCTCTCCTGATGAGATTATTTATTCAAAGTTTGTCGGGGATAGCACTCACCTGGTTCGCCAAACAAGACTTTGACAAATGGCATACATGGGAAGATATGGCTCAAGATTTTGTGGAGAAATATAAGTTTAACATCAAGGTTGATCAGACAATGTGGGATTTTGCTCGAAGTAAAGAGAATGACTCATGAATCTTTTGAGGAATATGCAATACGGTTGAGATTGGAAGCTTCTAAGATACGTTCTTCTGTGCCTGAAGAAGAATTGGTTCAAACTTTCATTAGGTCGCTGGATAGAATATACTACTAAAAATTGTGCTTCTTAAGCAGTCACAGTTTTGAGAGTCTGATTTCAATCGAAAAAAAGTTAGAAATATGGTATTCGGTCAGGAAGAATTATTGATATTCTACAATGTCAACCACCTTTCAAGTACCAACGAGTCTACCTGAGGAAAGCAAAGAGGATTTATCACCTCAGACACAATGCTATCAGAATAATGAAGAAGTCCTTGTTCTGTTTGACTCCCGTCATGAGCATCTCGAATCTTATGACTCACAAGATTCTCAACATGAGGCTTACCAGATCCAACCCTACTCTTTCCAGCAAGGTTATCAAAATAAGGTTTATCATACACAATCCAACTTTAAACATCGAAATTACCTAGTACAAGGTGATTTTCATCAATCAAAGAGAATGAGGCCTCATACTTTTACTCCTTTGACTGAGCCATTGACGAGCATATTTGAAAGATTGAGGGCCCAAGGTATTGTGCAACTAAGAAGGGTATGGATTCCTGAGTATCCACCTCCTAATTTTGACCCATCAAAAAATTGTGCTTATCACTCAAATATTCGAGGTCATGATATTGAGGAATGTCCGCACTAAGGCACAAGATCCAGAATCTGATTGAAAATGGAGAGATAAAAGTGCAGTGAGGCCCAATAACCAACATCAACAGCCCCATCACTACCGGAAATATCATTGTTCAAGGTGATCCAACAAAAATATTTTCGAGAAGTTCGTGAAGAAAGTGCAAAGCACATCACTTGGACTGATAAGGACAGACCATCATCATGCCATCATTTTATCTATTTGTCCGCCTTATATCTAATAACATTTCCTCGTTTTATCTACTTTTCTTTGTAATCTGAACTACGTTTGACCTGATTTTCATTTGGATACGTAGGCAGTCCATTATTGGGCCCGGTCTCAATCTAATAAAAATTTATTTTTTCCTCCATATCCAATTCAAACACTTCGCTCAAATTCAAATCTGAAATACCAGGCTAATAGGCCCGACTTTTGAGCATATAAAGACAGATTCAAATTGAGATCACGATGTTCAAATATAAGAGAACCATTTCTTTTGAACTAATATCTTTCTTTGAGTGAAGTAGGAATATAAGACTCCAAAAGTGAAAACTGGGGCAGAATCTTTGAGGAAACCTAAAAAATTCCACAAGAAAGCAGTATGTCAATTCACAAGGACGTGTGAAAGGCATCTTTTACTCTAAACTGAGGCAGAAATTTTTTAGAAGCTCTCAAAAATTTCACCATAAAGAATACAAGCCTCAATATCTGAGATCAAAACAATGACAAGGAGCCAAGCCAAGCAAAGGTATGGGTCAATCTTACTTTTCAACTCACAATTTTTCTTTGAGTGCAGATAGCAGGTACAAATGCAGCCACTGCCTTACAACATCATGAAAGGAAACCCAAACTACATCTTCAATCTAGAAAAGAAGCTAAGTCTCTCTATCTCTTTAACTTTGACGACATTAAAATCAACAATACATTGCATTAACATTTTGGCATCAACTTAGCATTGGGTGCCTCAAACGAACCTTAAAACGACATTGGGTTCCACAAACGGACCTTAAAACGGCATTGGGTTCCTCAAAAGAATCTTAAAACGGCATTAGGTTCCTCAAAAGGACCTTAAAACGGCATTGGATTCCTCAAAGAACCTTAAAATGACATTGGGTTCCTTAACGAACCTTAAAATAAGCATAGGTTCCTCACCGAACTTTAAAATAAGCTCTTTTGGGTTCCCTGTTGGACCTTAAAACGAGCTACTACTGAGTTTCTCGACAAATACGAGACGGCTAAACAATTCTCTCTCCGCTTTTGAAACATAATCATTTATCCTTATATATCACAACATGACCTAAATCATATTCGCTCTCCATCTTTTATATTACTTATACTCTAATCTTGTCGACTCGTGTTATCCTTACTCAAATTCTTCAATTTTCTTTGGGAATCTCATTCGTTCTTAAATCTAGAACTACACACGACCTAATTCTCGTAAAATCAGAGATATGTAGGCAACTTGAAACCAAAGTCTCGGCCACACCATTTTAATAAACCTCTCTTGCGTTTCAGCGAACCGTCCTCTCGGTTGGATAAAATTGGCTACTTTGTCAATGTTCGTTGCTCGACAATTCTTCCATCCTTCCCAAGCAATGAAAGGACAGCTGTTGACACCCAATTTTGACCTCCCAGTACCTAACTCGGGCTGCAATTTGACTAAGTAATGACTTTTAGATCTTTTTCAAAAAAATTAAATCCTTTTATGTATTTATTTATACAATTTGTGCTAACGAATCAATGAGGGTAGAATAAGAAAAAAGGAAAACAAAAGAAGGATATGTGGATTAGTATCTAATTATTGAAATTATGAGCAACAAAGGGCTTGATACCCTCACCTCCCAATTGATTCCAACACCCAAACACAAACCCTAGTTTGAACAAATTAAAGGAAACCAAATACCACAAATGGGTAATCCTCAAATTAATTCAAACCAAAGAAGTTCAACACCAATCTCAAGATTCCACCAACTAAACACTCACTAATTAACCACTAATTCCTTAAGGGAATATGCTAAGAAGAAGACTAAAATTTAACAATATTGTTCAATATTCATCAAAATCTACCATGCCAAATGAAGAATTACCTATTTATACTAAAGAAATAAAAGACAATTAGTTATTACAAATATGCCCTTAATGAGAGCCAAGGGCCTTGTTTGGTGACTCTTGCTGTGAATTCTTGAATTTAAAAGCTAGTCACTTGCACAAATGACCCCCTTTTCTTCATCCGCCTCACCCCTTTGACTCTTCTACACGTTGTAGATTCTTCATTGACAATCTTTGGGCTTCTCCCAAGTTCCCTTTTGCATAAGCATCATTTGTAGACCTTGAAGTTCCCTTGCTTGACTCTGTGTGAAAGGACGTATGCCCTCCATGCTAGCATTATTCTCCCCTTCTTGAAGAGGATTCATCCTCGAATCCAAAGGCTTACCTACAACACAAGGAGATAGATCACTAATATTAAACACATTATGAACATTGTACTCACCTGGAAAGTCTACCATGTAGGCATTATCATTAATCCGCTTGAGCACTTTGAAAGGCTCATCTACCCTTGGACTTAGCTTCCCTCTTCGGACTTGTGGGAACCTTTTCTTTTGGAAATGGACCCACACCTAATCATCCGGATTGAAGATCACCTCCTTTCTCCCACGATTGGCCTCTCTTATCTTGGAATGAATGTTCATCATCTCTCTGCCCTTTGCTTGGCATATAGGCTTACAATAATATAACTAGCCAAAGGAGTCATGATTAATGGAAACAAAGGATTAAAACCATAACATGCTTCAAATGGGAACATGCCAATAGAGGAATGGAAAGACCGGTTATATGCAAATTCAATCAAGGGTAAATGGTCTTCCCAAGTAGTTGGGGGTCCTTTAATCATACACCTAAGCATGTTACCAAGAGTCCAGTTGACTACCTCAGTTTGCCCATTCGTTTGGGGGTGGCAAGAAGTAGAAAACATAAGTTTGGTACCAAGTGTACCCCAAACTCTTCCAAAAATGTCTAAGAAATTTGGAATCCCTATCACTCACAATGGTTTGAGGGACTACATGCAATTTAAGTACATGAATGACAAACAAGGATGCAACATGAGATGCATCATCACACTTATGGCATGGAATGAAATGAGTCATTTTAGAAAATCTATCCACTACCACGAATATGCTATCATGTCCTCTCTTAGTCCTAACACATAATCCATAGAAATGTCCATCCATGGACCACTAGGAGTAGGAAGAGGAGTGTACCTACCTTGAGGCCAAGTCGTGGATTTGGCTTGCTTGCAATATAGACATTGTCCACAAATCCGCTCCACATCATGCTTCATCTTGGGCTAATAGAATTGCTCCATGAGAATGTCAAGTATCTTGGGTACCCCAAAGTTCCCCATCAAACCACCACTATGAGCCTCTTTAACGAACAACTCTCTCCATGAACTCATGGGTACACAAACCCGCCCATCCTTAAACAAGAAACCATCAACCAATTGAAACCTATCCACCCGCTTCCCTTGATGAAGACTTTCAAAAGTCTCCTTGAAGTCAGAATCCATAGAATAGAATTCCTTCAAGCTTTCAAATACCATCATCTTAGAAGCTAAAGCATTAACCAAAACATACCTTCTTGATAGAGCATCCGCCACCACATTCTCTTTTCCTTGCTTGTAGTTGATCACATATGGGAAGGTTTCAATAAACTCGACCTATTTAGCATGCCACTTATTCAATTTGGATTGCCCCTTAAGGTGTTTCAAGGACTCATGATCGGTCCTTATTACAAATTTTTTATGCCACAAGTAGTGTTGCCAATGAGACAACACCCGCACAAGTGCATACAACTCCTTGTCAGTAGTTGAGTACCTAAAAGAAGCCCCTTTTGGCTTTTCACTAAAGTTATCTAATGGTTTCCCTTCTTGCATCAATACACCACCTATACTAATATCCTAAGCATCACATTCAATCTCAAAAGCTTTATCAAAGTTGGGCAGTTGAAGTAAGGGTGAGGAACTCAACATCGATTTCAAGGCTTGAAAGGACTTCTCTTGTTCACCTCCCCACACAAAAGGTACATCCTTTTTGATCAATTTGGTTAAAGGAGAAGCGATTGAACTAAACCCCGTTACAAATCGCCGGTAAAAGCTCGCCAACCCATGAAAACTTTTTACCTCGGTTGCATTAGCTGGAGTTGGCCATGACTTGATAGATTCCACCTTTTATTCATCAACGTCAATACCATTTGCACTAACCACAAAACCTAAGAAGACGATTTTCTCAACACAAAATGAGCACTTCTTGAGATTAGCAAAGAGCCTTTCTTGTAGCAAGACATCAAACACTTGCCTCAAATGGATCACATGCTCTTCAATTGTCTTACTATATACAAGGATGTCATCAAAATATACCACCAAAAACTTGTTGATGAAAGGCTTAAGAACATGGTTCATCAACCTCATGAAAGTGCTTGGAGCATTTTTCAAGCCAAATGGCATGACAAGCCACTCATACAACCCAAATTTTGTCTTGAAAGCAGTTTTTCATTCATCACCCGGTTTCATGCAAATTTGATGATAACCATTTCGAAGATCAATTTTTGAGAAGACACTTGAGCCACACAATTCATCTAACATGTCATCAAGTCTAGGAATTGGATGCCTATACTTTATGATAATCTTGTTCACGGCTCTACAATCAATGCACATCCTCCAAGTGCCATCCTTTTTGGGAACAAGGATTACCGGTATGACACAAGGACTTAGGCTCTCTTTGATCAACCCTTTCTCAAGAAGTTCTTGCACTTGCCTTTGTAGTTCCTTGGTTTCTTCCGAATTGCTTCTATAGGCTGGTCGGTTTGGAATTTGTGAACCCAGTACAAAATCAATTTGGTGTTCAATTCCCCTTAAAGGTGGTAATCCCTTAGGCATCTCCTTCGAAAATAGATCGCCATAGTCCTGCAAAAGAGAAGAAATAATACTAGGCAAAGTGATAGTATCTTGTGTAGCATGCAATAAAAGATTGGTGTTGACAAGGCACACTAGAAAGCGTTCCTCATCCACACCCTTGAGACACTTGCTTGGATTGGATATCATACACATATTCTTCTTGTTCTTAGCCAAGTCACTTCCTTCCTTTGGAACATTGGTGGAACTTTCACCCTCACTCCTTGCCTCATCCACCCTTATCATCTCCCGAAGCTCCTTCATAGCCCTATAGTCCTCACTTACTTGATATGGAGTGAAAGGTGCAAGCACATACTTCTTACCTTCAATCAAAAAAGTATACTTTTTGGAACTTCCTTGGTGTACAACATCTCTATCGAATTGTCACGGCCTCCCCAACAATATATGACAAGCCAACATAAGCACAACATCACAAATCAACTCTTCATTGTACTTGCCCACACTAAACCGGATACTTGCTTGTTTGAGTACTTTCATCTCACCACTCTCATTGAGCAATTGTAGTTTGTAAGGGTTGGAGTGTTTTCTTGTTGGAATTTGCATACGTTCTACCAAAGAACTACTTAATACATTGGTACAACTCCCACTATCAATAATCAAAGAACACACCTTGTCTTGGATTTTGCACCCCGCATGGAATAAATTCTCCATTTGATCGAGTTTTCTATGGCAAAGGCTCCCATAATTCGCCTCACAACGTAAGAAAGATTGGTATTGTAACACCCCGTACCTTCCCAACCCTACTTGACGATGTTGAACAACGGTTATTCAAGTGTTGAGAGTCAAAATATTGATGAGATAATTGATATTGGGCCTAGTACATGGGATTAGACCCTCGTGGGAGGTGTAACACTGCGTATGTTGCCGAACTTATACGACTACATGTACATTGATGGAAAAATGAAAGCATAAGGGAATTGATGAATTTTATATTGAATTGTGGGAATTTAATAAATCTTGTATTATTGGGCCCAAATATGAAGCCCAAAATGAACAATAATACATGGCCCAATATAACAAGTCGACCCATTCTTCCAATCTTTCATTTGACCAAATCAACCATGCATTTAATGCCAAGAGATGGATAAGAGTGACTTGAGGGACCTATATATATATATATATATATATATAAGGAATTATTCATTCACTTGGTGGGTTCAACTAACAATTTATAATGAGTTAAATGAGGCCCAAATATTAGCATGCAAGACATGGCCCAAAAGGGGTAATTAACCCATTCTTGACCCATTCTTGCAAGACCAAATCCACAAATCAATTATTGACCAAAGTTATGGGATAATTATGACCTTAAAGGGTCTATATAAGCAAATAAAATCATATTTTATATCATTTGGATTCCATTCCTTTTCTAGAATTTTCTCAATATTTCCACAAACCCTAAGCTCTCATCCTTTTGGCCAAAGATCATCACTTGGTGAGTATTGGTAAGTGTTTATTATTATGGTCTAATATATTTTATGCATGGTAGATGGTTTATATGATGTGGTTATGTTGGTGATGTATTGAGAATTCACTATGTGTGTAAGGGTGACATGTTTGCTAAATCGGAGGATGATTGTGTCTTGTAAACTTGAACATGAACTTGTGGTCTTGAAGGAAGTGGACCTTATGGATTCAATATTGACATGTGATATATTATTATATTCTTGACTTGTTTTGTCATGGTGTATAACGTTTGGAATTTCTATTGTGAAATTGGTTATGGTTTTGGTGGCGTATTGGCCGTAAAGTGTGGTTTTGAGTGTTGTATGTGTGTTGTGAGACCATGGCTGATGTTTGGGGTTCAATATAATCAAAAAATATGTTAAAATAAGTTTAGTTATGATCATGGATCATTCATTGCATAAAAAGACCCAAAAGAGACCCTTTTTGGCCGAAACGGGCACCCGCCCTCGCAGACGAAGCACCTGCGAGCGCAGGTGCCAACGCAGGTGCCTCTGGCTACTGCCAAAGGTCACCTGAGGATGCAGGTCATCCACCTTCGGGCGCATGTGGCTTAGCGGATCGGCCCAGAACTCCGAATTGCTTGTTTTTGCATCCCTTTGGCCCCCCGAAACCCCTATACCATTCATGGATGTAATTATCAACTTGTGATGTCATTTTAATGACCTTAAAGAGTCGTATGAAGGCATATTGGACTTTATTAAATGTGGATGGTTGTTCATATGTTGTTATGAGGCAAATTGATAAGCGTAAATGTGACGGAATGGAAATGAGAAGGCATAAAGGGTAAGTGTGATGCGAAATGCTATTGTTGTATGAAATCTTGGTCAATGAGTGGAATGTTATGGTAGTGTTGGCATGTTTATGCGATAAATGACATTGTAAGAAGGCAAAATGACGTTCTAAAGTAACTATGTGATTCATGGTCATCTTGTGCACTTGTAAGGTAGTTGGTTGCTAATATAAGCTTCGTTATGTACTTGTGATGTAGAGTGAGACGTAAGGAAAGAGCTGGACTATTGTATTTCCATATAAGCTTGGGTATTCATAGTGAGATGCAAAGGTATGTAAGGTTATTCTTCTATTTCCTTCTGCAACATATGGTGTTCATATTGTCATGGTACTCATTCGATTCCGAAATACTCTAAGGTATTCCGTATTCGATAGTTGGCTAGAGTTACTCATATGTCCCTTACTCATTGGTCAATGGTGAATCATATGACTCATGTTCATTGGTTGACTCATGTTCATTGATGGACTCATGTCCATTGGTTGACTTATGATCATTGGCTAGTATGTTAAAAGTTCTATAAGGTTCTAAGGTAGCACATTTCTAGTTGGTGACCAGTTGAAATCCACATGTATCGTATTTAGTGATCATTATCCTAAGATTTCAAAAGTGTTATATTCCGAAGGGGTTCTATAGTATTCCAACTAAGGTTGATATATATTGTTATTCATATATGTTTTACTCCTAGACAAATCATGACCCACTTAGTTCTTATTTATGGACGGAAGTTCTTAAGTTTTCATATGTTGTAGATCCTAACAGGACTATCTCAGCAAGAGCAATAAGGTAAAGAGAGCTTGTTTAGTTTGAATAGCATTGGTCCAATCATGTTATGTCCCCAAGTTCCAATAGTGTTTATACACATGTCTTTTATTCATTGACTATTGTTCCAATGGTTCCAAAGATATTGTGTTTCAAATAATGTTATGACAAGTGAATGAATCAATCTCTCACAAGTAAATGTACCAATCTCTCAAGAGTAATGAAAGAAGTAATGTGCAAGTTAATGTACCTATCTCTCGCAAGTAAAGATACCAATCTTACAAGAGTAAAGATGTGAAGTAATGTACATTTGTGAGTTGCAAGAGTTAAGGAAAATAATAAATGAAGGGTGGACATGATTCCAAAGTTCCAACAATGTTATGATTCCAAAGTTCCAACAATGTTATGACTCCAAAGTTCCGCTAATGTTGTGTTCCAAGTTCTAATAATGTTATGAAATCTCTCACAAGAAAAAGGAGTCAATCTCATGGAAGTAAAGGAATGAAGTAACGTATATCAGTGTTCCTAATAATGTTTAAATTACCAATGCTTACTCTCATAACAAATGAAAAGGAAAGAAGTATGCAAAGAACTAATGTACACATGGTTACTTTATGTTTCATTGAGTATGGATTCAATAAAAAGGGCATAAGCTTGGATGGAAGAATTCCAATATCATGCTATGGTATTATTATTATTATATATATGACTCTAGCCCACTGATCAGATGGATGTCCAGTTTATATTATAGCCCACTGATCAGCTGGATGTCCGGTATTATTATTATATATATGACTATAGCCCACTGATCAGATGGATTCCGGTTTATATTATAGCCCACTGATCAGCTGGATGTTCGGTATTATTATTATTATTATATTATAGCCCACTGATCAGATGGATGTCCGATTTATATTATAGCCCACTGATCAGCTGGATGTCCGGTATTATTATTGTTATTATATTTTGGCCCACTAATCAGATGGATGTCTGGTTTATATTATAGCCCACTGATCAGATGGATGTCCGGTACTATTATTATTATTATGTATTCGACTACGGCCCACTGACCAGCTGGATGTCCAGTTTATATTATAGCCCACTGGTCAGCTGGATGTCCGGTATTAAATGAGTGATGTTATGCAAAAGATAATGATAAGGTGGATGAACTATAAGATATGATGAACCGCTAGCTAGTTGGATGAACAGTACTGAAGACAGTTGTAAAAGAAATGAGAGTATGTTCCTTACATGAATATATATATAATTAGGAAGGATGTTATAAGAGTTATGATGATAAGAGTAAATGACCAAGTGATGTAAATAATAGAAGTAATGAACATGGTTCCACATATTCAGGACGGAGGTATATCCATATTGATTATTCTCTTACGCTTAATTTCTTGAAGGTACTTATGTATTGTACAGTTTCATTTGAGCCTTACATACTCAGTACATTCTTCGTACTGACCCCCTCGGGGGACTTACCTTACATGTTGCAGGTGCAGGCACTAGTAGACCTCCACAGTAGGGTGACAATATTTGCAGATTTTTGGTGAGCCCCAGTTGGTTCGGGACTTTCTGAGTCACAGTTGTACCATTGTTTTGATATTGATAATGTTGTATAAAGCGGGGACTTGTACCGACTTCAGTTGGTCTTGTAAATGCATCTGTTAGAGGCTTTTGTAGACGTATGTGGGTATATGGATGTGGGAGATGTACAATCACTTTGACTTGATGGCTCAAACGGCCAAGTTTGATATATGTATAGTTATGTCATATGTTTCCATATCTATGAGTTCGGCATAGTTGCATGAGGTGTAATAAGATTCACATGAGGTTGTGCATGCGAATGTTCATGAGCAAAGATTGTTTCTCTCGGGCCTTATCGGCTTCGGGTGCCAATCACGCCTCAATGGAATTTTGGGGTGTGACAGGTATTCTCTTTCAATTCCTCATCACTATCAAGCAAAGGTCTTTCTTTTTCAAGGAAGCAAGCAAAATTTGCCCTCTCATCCAACATTTCTTCCTCATCCCCCAAAGCATCTCCCTCTTCCTCACTTTTGTATCCTTTCTTTTCAACACCCTCTTCCTCATCCTCGGTTCGATACCCATCCCGAAGTACAATAATTGTTCTTCTATTGGGACACTCACTAGCAACATGTCCCTTCCTTGGCATCTAAAGCATTGAATTGTAGAAGGTCGAGGAAAGTTAGGTTTGACATAGTTACCTCCTTGTGGCTTCTCATTTGTTTTGTACTTGTCATCAAACTTGACTTGAGTATCTTTACCAACACCCTTATATTGCCCATTAGAAGATGTCGCCTTCCAATTATCTCAACTCTTGTCCCATGTGGAAGTGGAAGTACTCTTGGCCTTTTAGGATTTTTCTTCTTTCAAATCCGTTTCGACCTTTGAGGCATCATGAAAGGTCACTTCAAGAGTATCATAGTGTTTAAGTTACAAAGGCTTTAAAATATCATACCTCAAGTTGTCCACGAATCGAATCACCATACATTCCAAGCTTTCTTCAAGTTTAGACTTCATTCTTAAGTTTTTGAACTCATCGTAATATTCTTCCACACTTTTGGAACCTTGCCTCAACATATACAGCTTCTTGAGCACTTATTGGTAGTAGTTTGGAGTCAAGTACCTCATCTCCATAAGTGTAATCAATTCTAGCCACTTAGGCAACTCATAGTTACGATGGCTCTCCCTTTCCCGCCTCTTGGACTCCCACTAAGTTGAGGCATGCCCTTCGAATTGCGTGAGAGCATACTTTGCCTTCAAAGTTTTCGAAATACCATTTGTGAGAAAGATCCGCTCACTTTGAATTTTTCATTCCAAGAACTTATCGGGGTGTCACGCCCCGAATTCCAACGGGGCGGACTGGCACCCGAAGCCGATGAGGCCCAAGAGAACCAATCTTTGCTCATGTCCATTCATATGCATGTCATTCAAGAAACATTACCACCACATGTACAGATATAAGATACTAATAGTAGAAGGCATGGAAACATGTGATATATACATATATGAAACTTGGCCGTTAGGGCCATCAAGTCAAAATGGACACACATCCCTTACATTCATATTCCCACATACATCTACAAAGCCTCTAACAGATGCATATACATAACCAACCTATAATCGAGACAAGTCCCCGCTTTATACAACATCACAATACCAAAACAAATGTACACATGTGACTCAAAAAGCCCCGAACCAACTGGAGCTCACCAAAGATCCGCAGATGAACTGCAACCTACTGTGGAGGTCTACTAGCACCTGTGCCTGGAGCAAGTAAGGTAAGTCCCCCAAGGGACGTCAGTACGAAGAATGTACTGAGTATGTAAGGCCATAAGAAGCTGTATGAGACATAAATACTTCAATGGAATCAAAAACAAGTGAATAATCAATATGGATAAGTCACCATTCTATATGTGTGGAACCATGTACATTACATTGATTACTTTCTTTACTTTTACGCTCATTCATTTGTTCATCACTCATTCACTCTCATTCATATAATGCCCGGGCCCCAAGCTGATCAGTAGGTAATAATCAACAATTAATCAGGATCGACCCATGCTAGGCTTTTCTTTTGCCCCTGCGATACCACCCGTAGTGGCGGGATCGACTCATGCTAGGTGTTCTTTTCACCCCTGGGATACCACCCGAGATATTGGGATCGACCCATGCTAGGTATTTAACCCCTGGGATACCACCCAAGAACACTCAACAGTTATACATTACTTCATTTCTTTACTTTTGATACATTGGTGATTATACATTATTGGAATCTTGGAACACAACAATATTTGAAATTTGGAAATATTAGTCAATGAACATGATACATGTGAATCACAATCGATCAATGAATAAGGAACATGTGATTAACAATAATTGATAACCGGATATGGGATACCTTAGAACATTTTGGAATAGAACAAGTACAATGTTAATGTGGACACTATGTGCTGCAGAAGGATACGGAAAGAGTAACCTTACATACCTTATCTTCCCACTATGAATATACAATCCTAAATGTGAATGCAATAGTCCAGCTCCTTCCTTATGTTTCACTCTACAACACAAGTACATAATGGAGCTTACGTTAACAATCAACTACCTTACAAGTGCATACGACGACAATAAGTTACATGATGGCCTTAAATATCATTTCCCCCTTGACAATACCACTTATGAAATTATCATACCATCAATACCACAACATTCCATACATTGATCAATACATCATAAACCAATAGCATGTCACACCAAGTTCATACTTTACACTTCTCCATCAACACAACATCACAATTACTCCATCAAGTCACCTCAATACACTTCATAACAACATATCGACAACAATCCCACAAATTATACTCATGGAAAAAAAAATAAGTCAAGGAACATAACCACACCATACATGTCGATATTTCATTCACACCATTCACTTTCATCAAAACCTTAAGTCTCCTTTCAAGTTTAAATCTCATAGATGACACACCTTTTAGCAAAAAGCAAAAATGCATTATTTATACTTTTATACATAACCATCATGATCTACATACTCTCCCATGCATATAATATATTAATCCATAAGAATAATCACTTACCCAAACTTGAAAATGAGTGATCTTGTCCAAAAAGATGGCTTAGGGTTTAAGAGCTTGAAGAAATATCTTGTGGAAATGTTTAGAATGGCATGTGTGCTTTGTGGAAATAAAAATCTGATTTTTGCCAACTTATATATCCCCTAAAGTCATACTTAGCCACGTTTTGGCATTAAATGCCATATTTTCTTGGTCAAAGTGGAAGAATGGGTCATTTGCCCTTTTAGGTCATGTCTTTTAATCCATTTTGGGCCTTTTATTGAGCCCATTTACACATATTCACTTAGCCCACCAATTTCAATGTGTAATACTCCAATTATCTCATGTTTAAATAATTTCATCAATGTCACAACAATATTCAACTCACGAGATTCATGTTCGTAGCCTCAATCTAAAAAAAAAAAAAAAAAAATTCTAGCCACTCATGGCTTAATTGAACATACTTTGATAGCATACTTGTGACGAAGAATTAACCCCAACTAGGATGCTAAACTTGCTCAAGAGTAGCCCTACTATGATGGAATAATGATACCATAACCCAAGAGTCCTCTTTATAGACTAATAATTGTAGAAGAAATCGGGAAAAAAGCACCCCGGCACGCTCCCGGGCGCCCTAGAGACTTAGAAAAATTTCAGCTCTGGAAAGGTGTCCAGGAGAGGCCTGGCACGCCCCTAGGAGCGCCCCCTTGCTGCCTGTGCCAAACAAAATTCGGCCAGAAACGGCCTGGCACGCCACCTGCAGCGCCCCATGCTAAATATTTGATTTCGACATTTCTTTGCGGATTTGGTTGGATCTTTCAAGTCCTAACCTTTTGCTTGCCTCTTATCTTTAATATCCTTTGCTTGGATGTCCCTTAAACCTCACTTTTCACCCCACAAATTCTCCACAAAGTCACAAACACCTACTACAAGGGTCTAATCACATTTACTAGCACAATATCAAATGTTCCATCAATAACAATGCAAAATACGTACTTATTGCTCTCGAACCTAGGGTAAACATGGTTCAAGGTTGGAAAGTAGGTTCGGGAAGGTACGGGGTGTTACACGGGGTCACTACTTCCTTTGAAACTTGGAAGTGTGACCTTGATAGTGTTCAAGCCTCGATCTTGATCATTCCACTCCACAAACCTATCTCCCCTAATTCATATCCTATCTCCTCTATTTCCCATCCTATCTCATTTATTCCCGTATTCTTGACCTTCCATCCCTTAGTCCCACCTCAACTCCCAAGGCTGGACTCCTTCTCTTGGCACTCCATAACCACCCTTACCTCCATGCTCCCTAAACTCATCGTTGTTGAACTCATCATTCATTTCATCATAGAGAGGATTGTGGAATTGGTAGTCTTGGTAGGGCATTTGTGGTACATTTTGGTAAGGTGATGTGTGGGAGTCATGCAAGGATGCACTTGATGCGTTTCGGATTGGAGGTTGGAATTGGGCTTATGGTGCCACAAAAGGGAGGTTCTCTTATGGTGGATAATAAGGTTGTGGGTGTGGATGTGGTGTAACTTGCCTTGGTTGGTTTGGAGCATTATTTGTTTGGAAAGTAGGTTGTTGGAAGTTTCGGGTTTGATTTGATGGAGGGTAACTTAGGTTGGGAGCTTGTCCGGGAGTAATTGTGGTGGATTGCACCGACGCACTCCTCATCTCCTCATTTTTGGGCAATTGAAGTGTTCCCCCTCTAGTCTCACTCTCTACCCGTACCAACCTTTCCTCCATACCTCCTAACCATCCATTCACTTTCATCCTCATTTTCGTCATTTGCTTGGAGAGGTTGTTGATAACCTCCATGATGTTCTCTGAGCTCTCCCCACTTGGACTTGTGTTAGTCATGGTACCTACAAAACTCAACAAACAAGATTAGTAGCAAAAACCTCACGTCACTCGCATGTAAACTCTCGACTCACCTCTTAAAGTGTCGTCTCAAAATTGGTAGTAAACTAGCTTCGTTTGATCAATTCAAGTTCACATATCCTTTGAGGTGGAGTGGATTTTTGTGACTCTTGAAAGAAGGACGACTCGATTGAAGGTAAAAGGACTTGAATCAAGAAATTTACCAACGAATTAAGGTGAGAAAAGTTGAAGAAAAGAAGCACGAAATAAAACAGACTCAAAAAAAACCAAGTAACAAAAATAGAAAAATTACTTGTGTTGCTTAATTTTGATGAATCAAAGAGATGATTTAATGTTTAAAACTAGTTAACAAGTAATTAAAGATGTTAATTACTTGTTAAATAATTGAGAAATTGAAAGAGAAAGAGTTTAAAAAAAAGAACCACGGAGTTTGGACACTTAAAAAAAAAATTGGGGTCCCAAAAACTTAGGACCCCAAAAAAAAACTAAGTGTTGAAAATTGTTGCTCTCTGAAATTGTAACTCACGCGCTGTAGGTTTGGATTTCTGATTTTACTTACGTTAGCTGCCACGTGGCAGCCTGCTGTTGGTCCACATCGACAGTTGACTTGTTGACTGCTAATGTGGCGTTGAAGTGGAATTTTTTTTTTTAAGAATTTAACTTTTTTTTAAATTTTTTTTCAAATTTCCACAAGTGGACCAACAAACACCTTTGACCAAATTTGACTTGAAATTTTGGATCAAAGTGTACTTCTTCTCTCTTTTTCTCCAAGAACAATATGAAGATGTTCAAGAACATCAAAAACACACACCAAACCCTATCACATCCAAATCAACTCGGAATTGGCTCAAAATTTAGGAGTAGCTTCCTACGACTTAGAGAACAAACCCCAATGAATTTTAAGCATCAATTTCTCCTTAATCAACAAACCCACTTTCCAAGTTTTGAAAACTCAAAAGCTTGAAAATCCTTTAATGGTAACTTCACTTTTCCAACTCCGATTTGAACGAACTTCGAGATTTAGACTCAAAAAACCACTAGAGAATCAAGATCTAGTGTTAAAAACAACAAATCAAAACAAAAAAAATTGGATTTTTTTTTTGGATTTTTAGATTTTTGAAGAAATCAAAATCTCAATATTAAGATTTGTGAAAACAAACCTTAACCTAGCTCTTGATACCAAAATGATAACGAATCAATGAGGGTAGAATAAGAAGAAAGGAAAACAAAAGAAGGATATGTGGATTAATATCTAAGTATTGAAATTATGAGCAACAAGGGGCTTGATACCCTCACCTCGCAATTGATTCCAACACCCAAACACAAACCCTAGTTTGAACAAATTATAGGAAATCAAATACCATAAATGGGTAATCCTCAAATTAATTCAAACCAAAGAAGTTCAACACCAATCTCAAGATTCCACCAACTAAACACTCACTAATTAACCACTAATTCCTTAAGGGAATATGCTAAGAATAAGACAAAAATTTAACAATATTGTTCAATATTCATCAAAATCTACCATGCCAAATGAGGAATTATCCTATTTATACTAAAGAAATAAAAGACAACTAGTTATTACAAATATGCCCTTAATGAGAGCCAAGGGCCTTGTTTGGTGACTCTTGTTGTGAATTCTTGAATTTAAAAGCTAGCCACTTGCATAAATGACCCCTTTTTCTTCATCTACCTCACCCCTTTAACTCTTCCACACGTCGTAGATTCTTCATTGACAATCTTCGGGCTTCTCCCAAGTTCCTTTTTTCATAAGCATCATTTGTAGACCTTGAAGTTTCCTTGCCTAACTCTGTGTGAAAGGACGTGTGCCTTCCATGCTAGCATCAATTTGTCACACATCTTATTATCTTGACGCATCTTAAAGTGTATTATTTATTATTGCGATTAATTTCGTACATAAGTCATATATAAATACTTTAGTTGAATAACGTCTTATTTCAAAATGTAACTTTTCACAATTTTCGTACTTTATTTATGATTAATTCCAAAATAACATTTTTATTTATAGTATTATATTTTTCACTATTATTTATTTGTTGAATTATATTTATGGTATTACATTTATTAAATAGCAGCCTAATTCTATTTTTTTAATGTTTCCAATTTATTTAAATTCTATCCATTTTGTATTCGATTGATGTCAATTCTAGCCTAAATTGAGTTCAATTTTACTCAATTCTAATCCTCAATTCAATTTTTAATTGAACCCAATTTAAATAAACCAAATTTTGACCCCTTTTACAATTTTAAATCTCATGCGTTGATCAAGATTGATCCAACGACTGAGATTAGGTTCCCCATTTCTTTCCTTTTTAATCCACCACACCCCCAATATACTAAACCTAATTCATTTTCACCCTCCACAGCCGCCGATCTCCTCTCTCCTCCTCCACCGCTGAACCAGTCAACATTGGTCGGCGAACCTCACTGGTGATATCCATCTGAACCACCGGGTAGCATCGTCTCACCTTCCCCGATGGACCACCATCGATGGGACAGCCACCGCTGCCTCTTATCGTCACCACCACCACTACTCCACCGCCCATCGGTGAACCCAAACGCCGACCAGGCCACCGCGTCGCTGCACCGACAACTTCGGTCACCATGACCTATGAAATATCCACTACGCCACTCGTTCGCTGCTCTCCCTCTGTCTCTTTGTCGTCACATCCTCGCCGGAGTAGATGACTGACGGGATTTCGACGAAACAATGCATTGATTGCCCAGGTCAATTCATTTATGGTTTAAATTTCAATTTTTTTGTTTGCTTTTGCTTGCGAATTACCCGAATCAGATTCTTAGATTTAAAATTCGTGAACTTTCGCTTTGAATTTTGATTCGATTCTTTCAAATTCGTGCTTATTTACACTTTTAGATTATCATATATGAAAAGCCCCAAATTCTCTCAACCTCAGCTAACCCTAATTTTCCGAATTGGATTCTTATTTACTCGATTTTTGAAATTCCTGTGTTTATTTGCTGATGTGTTTGCTAATTCAAGACATTACCTTTGATATTTGTTATTTTATTATTCATCTTTGCAAGGTCTCACTGAATTCGAATTCGTAGAATAATTATAGTAAGCTTGCAATAAGGGGGGCAGTCGGATCGGAAAAGCTCATTCCGGACCGATTCCGGCACCGGTTCCGATTCTGATAGCCGTGTCCGGTAAGCCCGGTTAGAGCCCGATACCCGTGCCTACCGGTACACGGACCGGTGCGAAAATGGGTTTTTTAACCGATTGTCCAATTTGGTTCCGGTTAACGGTAAGAAATTTAAAAAAAAAAAGAAAAGAATTCAGCCTTTGGAACTAGCCGTTAGTGGGCCCCCCCAACGGCTAGTTCAACCCACCCCACCCCCAGCTGTCCCCAGCCCCCCCACATCATATTTCCCTATAAATACTCATTTTTCCCCCTAATTTTCCCACAAATTCTCAAAAACTCTCTATTACTAATCACTCTCTAATACTCTCTATAATATTGTGTATTTTGTTAATTGAAGGGATTTTTTTTAAGCAAGCTTCAATTGTCATCTCTCAATTCGGGCTTTTTGGTTATATAAGTCTGCTTTTACGCAGACGTTCGGTACATTCGTTCCAACTTTCATCTCTTTATTTGTTTAATTACTATTAATTTTTCATTATATTTATATTGTTTGTTTTTATATTTTTATATTTCTTTTTTTCATATTAAAATATGGATGCAGGTAAAAAAGGTAGTGGTAAGAAATCATTTTTTAGTCAGGCTAAAAAAATTTTGGGTAAAAAAGATAAGGGTGCTAGTTGTACTAGAGGCGGGGGTGGAGGTAGTTCTAAATCGTTGCCACCTAGATTTAGAATTAATAACGATGATTTTAATCATTTTGATGATACTTCTTTTGAACGTCCTTGTGCTATTGATGTTGCTTCCGGTAATGTAGAAGACCATGAGGCCTTAGATAGATGTTTTGGAAATTATTTTGAAGACGTAGAGGAAGAGGAAGATGTAGAAGAAGAAGAGTTAGAAGATACCCCTAATCCTACTAGTCCGGCAACGGAATTACCGAAAGAAGATAAAGTAGGAAATTTACCTACATTTACTAGAGTACAAAAGGCCGAACGTCCTAAAAGATCATTAGTTTGGAATTTATGACCCAAAATAAGGAGAAAACTACTGCAACTTGCAATAAATGTAAGAAAGTGATCAAACATTTGACTGGGGGATCGCATGGTGGGACAGGAATGCTAACTAGACATTTGAGAACTTGTGTTCCTGAATATGTCCGTCTAGAAGCTATCGCTAAGGCTAAAAAAATGGTAAACCTTTGCCCGATACTAACCAATCTATCGGAGGTTCTAACATGGTCCAGAATATTTTAGATTATAGTAACCCGGCTGGCCCAAGCACATCACTAACATATAGTCAGGATAGGGATCGTGAAGAATTAGCTAAAATGGTTGCGGTTTATGGTTTGCCTTTTAGTTTTGGTGAACATCCCGATTTTATTCATTATATTCGAAAAGTGTATAATCCTGATTTTTGAGGTTTTTCAAGAAATACAATTAAAGCTGATATTTTTAAATATCAACGTGAACATTGTCATTTTCTTCGTTGTTATTTTTCTTATTTTGATGGTAAAATATCTATCACTTCTGATATGGGTGTAAGTACTAATGGTAATGATTATTTTACTATTACTACTCATTGGATTGATCATGACTGGAACATGCAAAAAAGAATTATAGGCTATAAATATGTTGAAGAGAGAAAAACTGGTAGTTATATTGCTTCTTTGACAGGAGAGATTTTACGTTATTTTGGTCTTTGTGATATGATAATGGGTGTCACATTAGATAATGCTTCTGCTAATTTAAAAGCTATTGATTTTTTAAAATTCAGACTTTGTCCAATTGATGAGGATGCTTTTCATGTTAAGTGTAACGCACATATTTATAATTTAATAGTGATGGATGGTATTAATGTATTTGGTGATTCTTGTATTAGAATTCGAGCGGCTTGTGCATGGATTTTTAAAGCTAAAATAAGGTCTAGAATTAGAGAATTTGAAAAAACTTGTACTTTATTTGAAATGTCATTTAGAAAAATTCCAAAAGAAGTGACTACTAGATGAAATTCTTTATTTGAAATGCTTATTGTTGCTATTGATTATCGTGCGCCTTTACAAATACTTTATAATAAACATCATTCGCATCGGAGCTTTAAAATCACCGACGAGGATTGGAAAGAATGCGAAGAACTTATTAAATTTCTGAGAATTTTTTATAGTGCTACAAATATTATATCTGGTCAATATTATCCTACTATTTCTTCAGCTTTAGTAAATGTTTGTGTTATTTCATCTGAATTTGTTAAATATAAAGATCGTGAACATTTTAAAGTTGCGGTTACATATATGATTGAAAATTTTAGAAAATATTTTTTCCCTAGTCCTCAAATATTTTTGACTTCTACTTTGTTCAACCCATCGTACAAAGAACATGGTGTTAAAAAAATGATTGAAAAGATTTATAAAAATTTAGAAATTACAAGTGATGAAGTTTCATCTGTTGAATCGTGTAATTATAGTATATTAACTAAAGCTAGATATTTGTATGACATTTATAGAGAGAAGCTACTAAATGATGAACCGTCTGAACCTCCATGTCGTAGGGCTAGATTTAACGATTTTGATGAAATTATGGATGAAGAACTTGGTCTTGATTCTTCTAACAATAATGATTTTGATCAATATATTAATCAGGCACGGGAAAATATTAGGGATGAAAATGGAGATCCTCAACTTTTAACTTGGTGGAAGAACCGGGCAGAACAATTTTCATATCTTTCAAGGGTGGTTCGGGATGTGCTAGCTATGCAAGCATCTTCAGTAGCTTCGGAGCAAGCTTTCAGCGCAGGGAGATTTTTCATTAGAGACCATAGATATTCGTTAGCAAAAGATAGTTTGAAAATATCAGTGTTGTTCAGAGATTGGATCAACGCCGAACGAAGGAATGCTGGACTACCAAATTTATCGCATCAAGCCGAAATAGAAATAGATGAAGCACTTGGAGAAAATAGTGATGATGGCATGGAAGCAATGGATGAAGAAAACCAAATACAAATTTCGGATCATGTTTCCAAGGAATTGATAGATAACTTACGAAAAGCATACTTTGAAAATTATAGATATTAGTATAATAATCGAGACTTAGTTGAAACAGAACCCTTCCTAGAAGGTAGCTGCGTAGATTAGGTGCTCTTCTAATGTTTGTAATACATGTACTTCTTTATTGATTTGAATAAAATTATAGGCTATTCGCCTTCATTTTCTTTTTAAATTTGTCTTTTATTTAAACTTTAAACTTGAAAATTTATTTTTAAACTTGAAAGTTGAAAATTTACATTTTAACTTTAAAAAAAATTAAAGTTTTCAAAGTTGAAAATTTAAACGTAAACTTTAAATTTGAAAATTAAAGTTTTCAAAAAGATGTTTTAAAACTTAATAAAATTTGAAAACTAATTTAAATTCAAACAAAAAAACAATTATTAAATTTATTTTTATTTTTATTTTTTGATTTTGTATTTAAATTAAAAGTTAAAAAAAAATTGGGCGGAACCGGAATCCGGTCCGGCCCGTCAAGGTCCGGTTAATATCGGACCGGTTCAGACAAAGGAGCTATTTCCGGGCTGCCCGGTCCGGTAGGCCCGGTTCCGGACCATCTCCGATCACCGTCCACCGATGCCGGTCCGGCAGGCCCGGTCCGTTGCCACTCTTAGCTTGCAATACCATTCTTGCGTAATGTTTAAACGTGTGAAAACCTTGAATTTATTTTTTATTCGATCTTTTTTCCTTGATTGAAATAGGGAAAATTCTTACTCTCTTAATTATGGTAAGTTAGACACGTTTTTGTATCTATTAATTTGATTACATGTGTTTTTTAGAAAACAACAGATTATATGGCAGGAACTTTATTGGGAGCTTCTGTGCTCCATCATATATGGTAAATATCTGTCTGTATCCTGTCCTTACACCTTGACTAATATTTTCATCCTTTTTCTTAATTTAAATATATTCGTACTAGCTTAATTATGGAAAACAGTGATTTTTTTTATTTTTTTTACACTAATTGATCGAATCTTCCCCTAATTGATTTACTAAACATTTTTTTTATTTTATTCTGGGGATTGCTCACAATCATTGGACTATATAAACAGTCCTTCTCTTTTCATTACGGACACACTTTTTGATCACCATATGCTCTCTACATATTAAAAGAAAAAAAATACTTCAAGTTTGTTGTTTGCTTTGGCTTTGGGAAAATCTATTACTGGTTTCGTATTGCCGCACTGCTAAAATCTTCTTATTATTATATGCTTATTTTTTAACCGGTTAGTCTATATCGAAGCAATTTTAATTATTATATGTAGTACTTTTACTCTTCACCTCTGTGACACTTGCATGATCCTTTTATGTGTATGAAATTGTTTGCTTCTCGAATTCTTGTTTTGTGCAATGTATGCATAGCTGCTTAACAGGTCCTTAATCGAGTTCGGTCGAGAAAAGGAAAAGTCGCCAAAGGGGGTTTGTTAAAGACCTATTTTGAGTCTTTTATTCTTGTCATATTCATTTTGGGTCTGTAATTTTTATGGCACAAACATTAGTATGTAATAAAAAGATTATGGGGATTGCTTAGGGGGGCGGAGATTCTATGTTTGAATATTTTATCACCTAGATATCATGCCTATAGGATTATCTAATAGATTTCATATATTAATTAAATTGTTTTATCACTTAGACAAACATTCTAGGGTCATTAATTATTTTATCGCTTAGAAATCATGTTTATTTTAGGATTTTTAATCAACTTTCAACATATTAAATTAATTTCGATCATGTCAATTTAATCCATAGCGTGTTTAATTAATTTTTGACATATTATGACTAATTTTCAGCATATTAAAAATTATTTTTTTAGCATCTTAAATTAATTGTGAAATAATTTTCAGTATATTAAAATAATGTCCAGCATGTTTTGCAATTAATTTCCAGCATTTAATTAATTTTTCTATAACTTAAATCAATTTTCCAGCACTCTTAAATTAATTTTCAGTATTTTAAAATAAATTTCAATTTTCCAGCACTCTTAAATTAATTTTCAGTATTTTGAATTAAGTTTCAACACTTTTAATTAACTTTCAGCATTTTTAATTGACTTTCAGCATTTTTAATTAACTTTTCAGCATTTTTAATTAATTTTCTGCAGCTTAAATTAATTTCCAGCACCTCTAATTAAATTTTCAGCATTTTTAATTGACTTTCAGCATTTTTAATTAATTTTCTGCAACTTAAATTAATTTCCAGCACCTTAAATCGATTTTTCAGCACTTTAAAATTAATTTTCCAGCATGTCTAATTAATTTTCCAGCATTAAAAAATTAATTTCCAGCATTTTCAAATAATTTCCAGCACATTTAAATAAGTTTTCCAGCATGTCTAATTAATTTTTCAGCATTTTAAAATTAATTTTCAGCGTATTAAAACAATTTCCAGCATTTAAGACAAATTTTCCAGCATGTCTAATTAATTTTCTAGCATGTTTTAATTAATTTCCAGCATATTAATTAAATTTTCGACACCTTGATTAATACTCTTCGCCTATAGATCATGCCTATAGGTTTCAATTACGTAAAATAAATAATTATCTTTTTTCAAGCATGTCAATCACCTAATCGACTTTAATTAAATAATAGGCATAGTTGAAACCGTTACGTGCTAAATGCTAGTCTTGTTTGTTTTGATTAACGTAAATTTCGAGTCTAATTAGGAAGCCTAAGTTTTTTTTGCGTCTAGATCCTTACCCAAAATAGGTCGTCCAATGCCTCTTGGACATTAAGTATGAACGAGTAGGCATTTTTAGGGAACGCTAGCTTTGTCGTTTTCTTTAGAACACTTTTAGGCTTAATAATCAAACTAGGTGGGGTAGATAGAAAGTCGAAAATAATGAAAGTTGCTCCGAGCAAAATTCGACAATGCGATATGCGACATTGTCACCCGTTAATAAACCGGGCGCTGATGCGAATAGGATAAAACTAACTCCCTATGAATCGACTTTGCTTTTCTTTATTTCGAGTGTTTTTCTTTAATTATTTAGGGTAGTTTAAGTTTATTATTTAAGTAATTATTTTAACTATATAATTATGTTCATTCTATCTCCTCGCTTATTTGATCCATATTCCGTTTATGTTTTAATAGCTCTTGTCACTTAGTTATTAATTATGATAAAATAGAAGTTTCATGTTTAAACACTTAGTCAATATTAAATTAATAAAATAATTGACCTTTGCTTATCACGTAAGATCCCCACGTAATATATGAGTTCGGCCTGGACCCACATTTGTGGACCTCGAAAGGTGCCTAACAACTTCCTTTCGAGGTAAGTTCACAATTTAGTCTAGAATGGTGCCCTAACGCACCTTAATCCGTTAGGTGGCGACTCTTCACTCCTAAACAATCCTAAAAGAGTTGTCACGTTGAATCCCGTTTTCGCAAGAAAAATGGACGCGACAGGGAAGAGGAGGAAGAAGAAGTTGTATTTGTTGTGGCTCTAGATACCAAATTGAGGTTTTCAAGCTATTGTATTCTGTCGTAGCATTACATAACTTATATAGTGTTTGATGTACATATGCTAGCTAAGAGATAAATACAAATACTATATATAGATAATTACAAACTAGGTTCAATATTATCCTAACAGGTAGGATAGATCTTATATGGTTTGACAAAAATTTAACACATTAAGAGGTTGCTTTCACAAATTCGACAAAACTTATGCATATAAAAGTACTCTATGATGAAATTTAGCCGGCATGCATCAATCTTGAAAATAAATTAAGAAAGAAATGCTTTAAATACTTAATGTAATGTCTTTCAACATGTGCTCCATCTTATATTCTTCGATGTCCCTCCGTGAATGTGTCGATATTAGAGAAAGAGTACCTCCTCTTCCAACACGTCAAATGTGTTGAAAAAAATCCAATTTGCTTTCTTAAATTGAAGTTCTGACCGAACACAAGTCTTTAACAGCTGGATATGCTTCACTCTCAAAGATGAAAGAAGGCAAATCTTCTTTTTCCAGTAAGCGAATTGAAGCCAATTTTTGAAACCGAAGCGAATTGAAGCCAATTTAGCAACAGTTTTACCAGTAAAAGATATTTTAGTAGTATCTTCATAATAAATATGATAGTATATAGAAGAGAAGCACAAGGTTGTGTTTGAAATGCGGTCAATTTTAGGCCTAGTTCATATGCTAAGTCAATTATCCAAGTGGTGACTAAATCAAACACAATAGGTATTAAGAATCAGCAAACTACTCAATAATAACACATAAATTTTCAAAAAGTAGAGATTGGAACCATTTAAGAAAGTTGTCAACACCTTATCCTGGAGTTGGCTCATGTAGAAAGGACTCAATGTTGATTAATGGTCCACAATCCAATAACAAGGTTTCAAACGAAATCTATAGTGAAAATTGTCACTCTCACTTCTTTTCTTGCCAATAGCTTGAAAAATTCAACAGCTGTGTTTACGTGGCCTTGTGCAGGGGAAGGGAGAACTAATACATGAGTTGTTTATTTTTTTGGTTCAAGAACTAATACATGAGTTTTTTTGCTGGTGATTTCTTCCATTTCCCACTGCTTTTTTACTTTTGGTTGTCTTGTATTTTTTGGAATAATGAATCATAGTTTACCCGCACCTTAGATAATCTTTATACTAAAAAAAAGTGTGTACTCGCGACAGGCACATATTACTATCACAAACTAACAAACATAAGCGTCTCGCAAATAAGGTGTGATGCTTCCCGACGACTATGATTTTGGTAAAAAGAGATTCAAGATGATTCCCAACCACTCGATTGTGGTAAAAAAAAGATTCATCTCTAAATTAAGTCTGGCAACGTTTTTACACATGTTCTTTCCTCTCACTTTTTTCTATTTCAAATTCACATGAACCTAAAATGTAGATTTAATTCGAACACACAAAAGAAAAAAAGTAATCAAGTCACACTAATTTTGGGGATTGGATTTACCATATTACATAATTTTGAAAAGGAAAATGACAATACAAGCTAAAATATTCCTAGTAAGATACGTAGGAATACAATTCAAATACAAATGTGTTTCTTATCTAGTAATCAATAGTTATTATTTATTAACCGATGCAAACAGACAAAAATCCATTGTCATGAAGTTCCTCTAATAGAAATTCAAAACATAAGAAGCGAAAAGAAAGATCTTACTCGATAACTCAAGAAGTTCTAGTAACCTCCAGAATTTAATTTTGACCTAAGAACAGAATTCGTTAAGAGCAACAAATAAACCCCAATACTAAAAGTAGCAGTGCACAACTCTAGAAACAACTTAAAGGGTTTAAGCATGTAGCCACATAAAAGTAAAGAAAAGTATCATGGACGAGTAGCCTATTGAACCATCGCGGAGAGATGCAAAAGCAGATTACTACACCAGCAGTTTCTGAAAAGGTTAATAAGTAATACTATCAAACATAGACCAGTACTCAATTCCACAATCATAGTTACCTGATAAGGGAAAGAAACTGTAAGATCGTAAGTTATTTTATCAGTAGCAGGCGGCAAGCATATCAATCCCAAGTGACAAGCGGCAGTTTTATTTCTCTCCAGGATAACACAGAGAAGGCTAAGAAGTTTTTTTAAGAGTGGGGGAGGGGGTGTTGGGCGGAGGGATAGGGAAAAAGTAGCGCCTGCTTTTCTATTGATTAAGTAAGTTTTATCGACGGGATATTATGCTTTTTAATGACTAAGGATCCGTTTGAGATTGCTGATAGAAAATTACTTATTTGAGAAGTATTTTTTTAAAATAATTTTTTAAAAAAAGTAATTTATGTTTAATACTTTTAATAAATAAATTGTGTTTAGATAATATTTTTCAAAAAGTATTTTTGAGAGATAAATAACCAAAAAGGATATGTATGAGTAAACTTTTATTACTAAAATTATTTTATAGAGAAAATTTATTTTAAATATCTATTATAATATTTTTAATTAAAATTTTATTTTTATTTAATTAAAAAGTACGTATCATAAAATTTTCAATGAATATTTATATACATAGATACATTAAAAAATATTAAATAATAATATAATATTACTAAAATAATTGAAATATTATTAAAAACATCAAACAAAAATAAATTTAAAAATTATTCCATAAATTAAATCACTACATATGAAAAAATTCACCACAAAAATAAAAAGTCCTTCATATATCACAAAAATTCTCAATGATTTCATCCCTAATTTTATCACGCAATGTCTCCATACAAGTAGAAGATCTGTCTTGTATTTCTATTTGTTATTTGTTACTTTTTTTTTTGATATATTTTTATTGTATCAAAATTTACTAAGAATAAGCAATCATTTATGTACACTACATGATAATAAATATGTCACTTTTCATGAATTATTTATTTAAAATTAAATATTTGAGAAAAAATATTTATAATTGGTGTCAAAATATCATTTGATCTTGCAATGTGATGCGTCTGTCATTTATTATCATTAATAGTAAAAAATAAAGAGTTGTGTATTCTTCGATCATTATCATCAATGATATTTTTTATTTTATTTAAAAAAATGAGTAAAAAGTAAAATAATAATATATAAATCATAGAATGAAATAAAGAATTATGATGTAAATATGAAGTATAAAATTTTAAAATCAAACTTTAATCTAACATATAAGATATGCTAATCAATTAATAAGGGATATTTTGATATATATATATATATATATATATATATATATATATATATATATGTGTGTGTGTGTGTGTGTGTGTGTGTGTGTGTGTGTGTTTGTGTGTGTAAGTGATAGAGATATTTTTGTCATGAAAAAAAATAATTCTGCTTCTGCTTTTTTTGAAAAGCAGAAACTTTCTGCTTCTTTCCAACAACAAAAAAATTGCTTCTACTTCTTTTTAAAAGCACTTTTGCAAGTTTATCAAACACCCTTCTTTTAAAAAAAATACTTTTTTTGAGAAAAAAGCAATCCCAAACAGGCTATAAATATTTCCCCCCTCGTTAATATTAAACTAAAAGTTCCCTTTGACGACAAAATATTTTTTTGGTCATTATACGTACACTTTCAACGACCGGATTGACGTTCCTTCATTAAGAAGTGGTCGCTAAAGGTCAAATTTCCTGTATTAATGTAAGACATCATTAATATCATATCAACCCCTAACTCGGGCATTTCTATCATGATAAGACAACCAATGATCAATAAGGCCTATAATAACAATTCAAGCACCCGCATGGGCATCATATCTAGAATAAAGACATTTAAATGCACAGATAAGACCAATGATGTCAAATAAAGCTCCCACTCGGGCAATGCGCAATATCAGATATCACAAGTCAACAACAACAGATTATAAGCACCCACTCGGGCACACAACAATAATAATAATCTCGAAGTATAAAATCAATAGTTATTTTCCCCAACTCATAGCATGTTTTACTTATTCGTTAACTACCCAGCTCACTCTAAAAGAAGTTAAGCCATAATCTACCTCAAAAAGATGAAATCCTAGCCTAAAGTCCTTCAACACGGTGCTTTTCCTTTTCAAACGGCCTCGAAATCAACTAAAACATACAAATATAGCATCTACGCGTTAAAAGGAAGCTATCGATACCCATATCGAATATATTTAAAACGGTTCAAAACAGACTCGAAAAGCGAGTTCGAAAATGAGAGGGGTAAAACTAGAATTTTTCTTTAGAAACACATTCCCCAAGGTTATAGGAGTCTACAGTTGAAAACCCACGCGAAAACAAGTTAAAAATGAGGTCCAAATCGAAGAAAAATAATTTTCAAGCTTTACCGGCTAAATCAAAGATATAATTGATAAGAAATAATGAAAAGATGATTTAGGAGCTTACCCAAGCAAGAATGGTGATAAGAACTAAGAAATCGCCTCTTTCCAAAACCTGGAGGTTCAAAAATGGTGGAAAAACGCGAAAATGAGGTTTATATACTATTTTGTAAATAGTACCTCAAATCGCAGACCCTACCTTGCGATCGCGATGGTCAGAATTGACTGGCCATTAAGTTGGTCATAGCGGTCGCGTAGTTGGGCCTCGCAATTGGGATGAGTCAACCTGACCTGATCCACCAATTAACCTATCACGATTGCAGCACCACCACCACCACACGATCGTTATAAAGACCATCATCAAGGCTCGCGATCGCGACATGTGTCCACACGATCGCGATGAAGGGCATGATGCACCAGAAAATGTTGTTGCTGCACCAGCAGATTTTTCAAGTGATGAAACATCTCCGAACGGACCCTCGAAATTTATTCGGGACCCCATTGGACCAAACCATATATACTACTAGGCTATTTTCGATGTTCCGGACTCAATGGCGATGTCGAATTTTTGAAAATGGATTGTTTTCAATAAACTAACTCCCAAGACCCCTTTTAGGTAATTTTCTAAACGAAGGGTCAAAATGCAAAATAAAGGTTCCGAACCCGAACCAACCTCGCTACTAGCCCAAGTTCGACATTTCGAATTTAATGAAACTGTACAAATCGTTATCCGAGACTCGAAACATCAAATGTTGACCAAAGTCAACTATATGGCTTTTAAAGCCTCTACAAATCTCAAACTCACTCAAATCACTCCCGATCACATCAGGAACCACATCAACCATCCCCACACCCCAAAACCAACATGTAGCAACTACGGAAAAGGAAAAAATGGTTAAAACACGTAAAAGCAAGTTTTCACAAATCAGGTCCTTACAGGATTTGAGATCGAAGTTCATCAATTTCAGGCCAAGCATAAGAAAATTTCCCGACTACCGCAAATTGAAAGTTTTCTATGGTATTCAATCTGTTTACTTTTTCTTCAGTCTATTGAATACAGGAAATTCCATCTTTGTATACTATATGTTTCATGGGGATTGGCTCCACTGCAGGTATAGTAATGTAATGGGATTGTTTACAGAAGCTTTTAATAAGTTGACATAAGTACAAGTCTTCAATGATTCAGTACCATTGGTATCCACAGTAGGCAGATTCGTAGGCAAAGTATCGGGGACAATAGGCGTTTTTGATTCTACATTAGGGTTATGTCTCAAGGATTTGGATGGGGAAAGTGGGGGGTAGTCAGTATTAGAGAGAGGGGGTGAACTGGTCAGCCTTGGAGGACTGACCAGTGGCCGTAGAGGCCATCGGCGGTGGCGAATGAGGCTATTGGAGGGTGGCGGCTAGTAGGAGCGAGAAGAGAGCATTCCCACATAGTAAAAATTGATTTTTAATGGATTTATGAAAAAGGTATGTATCATTCTTGCTTTTTTAAAAAACATATTACATAAGATCAGTTCATTATTTTATAAAAAACTTTGTATTGATCTACTTTTAATATCGATACAGTCTTATGTGCATCATCTTGGGTGAGTAGAGTCATATACTACTCAATTAGGTAGTAACTTGAGTTGGTCTCCGCACAAACAAGAGTTGATTTTCATCTCCACAATTATGACGGTTCTCAAAGTAATTTCTCAGCGCCAATGTGTTATTTTTATTTTTTGTCTACCCTTCTCAGAAGTTTCTTTACAATTTTGCTTTCAGCAAAAAAGTCTTACTCATTTTCAACAGGAAACTAAACATTCAGCACAACACTAATCACAATCATAGACATGGGTTATTCAAACTTTTTTGTTTGTCTAAATGGAGCTGTTTTGGCAATTATGAACAAAATTATCAAGTCTATGCTTATTTTTGTTCCCATCTTGTAGGAATATACTGGGTACGTTGTTATTGTTGTATGCTTATTTTTGTATTAACAAATAATAACCATATTTTCTTCTATAATAAACATAAATATTGAACGGAAGAAAAGTATAAGCAACGGCTAAGATAATATAGTTTAATATTTGCACCAACAAAAATAATAATTTGAGAAGTTTATATTAAATTATGATAACTGAATTTTATCAAAATGATATTTGGAGGTTGTATTTGTGTATTCTTTTTCCTCTAATCATATATAATATTTGTTATTCGGTATACTGCATTACAAAATAAGATAATAATTAGATATTTTGTTAATTGGATATAATTTTCTCTAGCACTCGACATGTCCTAATCTATAAAACTGTGACAATATAGAGTTACCAGTGGCATATCCATGATTTCCAGAAATTAATAGAGAATTTTTATTTTTATTTTTTATTTCTAATTTAAATTTTCTAAATTGAGAAGTTAACCAACTCCAACTATAACTCTCTTACTTCTCACTTTCACTTTCTCCACCTAAAATTATGGAAATTTTAACTGAATCAATTTCAATTACTTTTATACACACGTTTTTTTTTACTAATGCAAAAAAAAAAAAAAGGAAATTAAAAAAAGTTGTACAAAATAATAAATATAAACAATAAGTATTCTACACCATAACCACAAATACCAAAAAAAGAAAAGAAAAGGGAATAGCCAAGTTAATTTAAAATTATCTATATATTTTTAAATTGAAAAGTTACTAACCGTAAAATAACACTTTTATTCTATCAACAACAATCAGTCAATTTTTTAATTTTTTTTGCTTTCAAACAATTTAGATTAACTTTTTAAACAAACATTATTTCATGAAGAGACTACTATTTTTTATGGATATTGAGTATTGACCGCTATATTTGGCCATTTTAACAAAAACTTTAATAATCTATCTAATAAGGTTTAATTTTATATTAAAAGATAAAACATTATAAAACTTTATTTGAAAAATAAACACATTTTAAAAAAACTAAAAACAAAATAAAAATAAATAAAAAGAGAAAAGACAAAAAAAATGCGGAAAATAAAAAAAAGATAAACTAAGTAAAACTATCCCTAATTGAATTCTAACTCACAAACACACACATGCACAATTTGAACTTTCTAATTTTTTGGGGAAAAAAAAAATTAAATCTAAAATCAATTATAAAAAAATAATAAAAAAAATTTATGCGGGGGGTTATTAAAGTCTAAACATTAGGAAGAAAAAAAATCCTGCAAATGACGTTAATAAGTCCCATACTTAAGTACACAGTTTTCAAGGATAAATCAAACCATTTTCAAGAGTAACCCCATATTTCAAAAATAAAAATAACTGTCTCAAATAAATACTCCCCCGTTCGGATTTACTTTTTACTATTTTCCTAATTTGATTTACATTTTTACTTATTATTTTTGACAAATCAAGAAAATATATTTTTTTTCATGTTTTATTCTTAACATTAATTACTTATTCTCCAAATCATTTTTCAATACCTATTATAAAAATCAATTAATAGGGACAATACTGTAAACTCATTATACTAATTATTGTTTTCTTAATGAGTGTGTCATGTCAAAAAACAGAGGCGGCTCAAGCATGTTTGTGGCCTAAGGCCAAAATCAAGCGGAAGGCCAAAATCAAACGGAGGCCTTAAGTTTTTTTAAGAATTTTTTTTTTAAAAAATAAAGTCTATTTTAAAAAATTATATAATTGCTTTCTTCTAATAATTATCTTTTAATTAGTGACATAATCAATGCATTTAATCTTTCTTGAGACATAGTACTCCAAGTATATGAAACTTCTTCTAATAATTCTTTTATTTTATATAAAAAGATTTATTTTTCTGCAAATAATATCTATTATTACTAAAAAAATGAGGCCCCTCAAATTAGGAGGCTCAAGGCGGTCGCCTTTTTTTCCGAAAGTGTAGAGCCGCCCCTGTCAAAAAGTGACAAGTAAAAGCGAACGGAGGGAGTATAATTAGGTTAGTTAATAATTAATACTTTTTTGAGTTTGAAAATATTAATTACTCTATCATGCAATTGAAACAACATAAAAATAATTAGCAAATATTTTTATTGTCGTCTTTTATTCTTATATAAAAACAAGAAACCAAAAAGAAACATAACTAAAGAAAAAAAAAATAAACAAAATCATCCTAAACTAACAAAAACCACTGGCTACCAACGTCTCTTCCTCCATTTCCTACTATAACGTTGCGCACACACGTCCTACTCTACACACACATGCACGTAATACACAATGTATTCATCATTTGCACCTTTTTCATTTTAAAGATTGAGGACCAGGCGAAGAAGAAAAACAAAAGGCATAGAAGCATAAAAGAAACAGAGAGCAGTATGAAAGAAAAAATATAGAACCGAAATGTGAAATGAATAATCGAGAAATGAACAAGTACAATGGAGAACCAAAACATATAAAAAAGGTTTTACCAAATCAGACATACAAGGAATGATCATGAAGATATAAAAGTTGTTTTATTTGATATTATTCACCACTTCAGAAGCACTGCACAACTAAAAAATTATTTTGTATTATATTATTTCATATATTGTCAAAAAATTGTATTCATTGTTTTGAAATATGCAAACTAAATTATAAATTAAAATCAACCGGATATAATTAAAGTATATATTATCTAAAATATTGACAATAGCATCCTCCTCCAAAAATACAATAGCAAGTGATTTTAATTTTCTCTGCATAAGAAAAATATTTCTTTTAGAAAATAGAGGTGTTTAATTGAAAGAAAAAGTGTTACGTAATACTTAAAGTAATTTATCTATTTTTAAATCTAAAAGTTGCAGATTCTCCCTACAAATGTAAAGTTAGTTTATTTGAAAAGATACTTTATTACATCAACAAACTCTAAATCTTATTACACCTCATACAAAATCTTTATGTAATTTATGTTGGAGTAAATTTTTCTTCCATATTGACCTTCTAATAAACAATCATGGATTAAATGGTTTAAATTTTCAATTGATAAATAATAAAGGTCTTAATATAATCAAACAAATAAAATAATAATTTTTTCTAACACTTTTTGTGCATCTCGCGGGCTAGTGTATAATAAAAAGAAAACATTTTTAAGAAAAGAATCAATTTTCAATTTTAATTTAGACGTTGATAAGACTTATGTCTTTAATAATTTACAAATACAAAAATTTATTATAGTTTTAGAATTATGATCATGATAAAAATCAGTATTAGAGCTAAACAAAATAATGTGGTCTGAAGGACTCCATAAAGAGGCAAGGGTCACCTTGTCATGCAGCAGAGGCAGAGAAGGGTTCAACTAATTAGAACTTTCAAAAGAGAACAAGAGTTTTGAGTATAGGGTCAAGTATGATACCAGAGGTTTGTGTTTTATGCTATAGTTGAATTCTGCAACATGTTGTAAGACTTGTGGAAAAATTCTTGTTCAACTCCTTTTATCGTTTTTTGCTGGATGGATTTTCCAGGTCCAATCTTTTTGTGGGCAACTTTACTAAGGACTTTTTACCTAAATGTATCAGCGGCAAAAAAAAATAAAAAAATTACAACAAAATAGTTGTATGCATATGTAATATATCGATATTGTATAAATAGTTATGTAATGTATCGATATGAATGATGTATAATCATGTATATATAATGTATAAGATGTAAATATATCCATATGCGTTGTTTATATAGCTAGATTGTTAATAATTGTTTTTTATACATATCACTTTTATATGAAATCTACATTAAACAACATCTATTAAACAAGAAGAAGAAGGAAGAAGAAGAAGGAGAAGCCATTAATTCTACAAGATGGAGGAAGAAGAAGAAGGACCGAATGGCCAAATTTGGTAAGAAAAATAGTCAAATGGCCGATTTTGGCAATGAAAAGTTGCCGAAAGGCCAATTGAGTAATAAAAAAGGGAAAAACTACAGGGCATAACATACTTAAAACCTTAATTATGACCTATGCCAACATTTTAAAATAATTACCAAGTACAACAAAAAGAGCAATATTTTAGTGGTTCCTTACCGTCCCTTATTTTTCTCTCTTTCTCTCTCTATAGCCTTTATTTCTTTTCTTTTTTTTCATTTTCATTTTTTTTTCTCGCTCTTCTATTTCTAGCCGTTATTTCTCTTTCTTTTTCATTTTTTTTCTTCTATTTTTGTTTTTTCTTTTTCGTTATTTTTCTTCTTCTCTCTCTTCTATCTCTAGCCCCTATTTCTCTTTCTTCTTTTTTTTCCTTTGTTTCTTTTTGTTTTTTGTATTTTCTTTTTTTTTTTTCTTTTTCGTTTGGTTCTATTTTATATTTTTTTTTTTGTATTTTCGAAAAACGTGGTTACGTCGAGAACAAGCCATGGATGATAACAAAAATACCACAACAGCTCATTGTACTTGTATTCACATCGTCATTTATATTTTTGTATTCGTTGATATAATTGTATTTGTTGATACAAATGGAACCATCCGAATACAAATGATATGTTTTTTGACAATTCTATTTTTGTTGATGCACTTGTATATTAAAGAACTATTTTTTATTTGTATTTTATAGTTGACTGCATATTGTATTTGTATTTTGTGATTTTATTTTGTTTGTATTCTATTTTTCGTCGATGCACTTGTATTTTTAAAGATGTATTTTGCATTTGTATTTTGTAATTTGACTGCATATTGTATTTGTATTTATAATTTTATTTGTTTCATTTGATTGTATTTGAATTTGTGGTTGACTGCATCATTTGTATTTTTAAACAATTGAAAAAGATTTTCAGAAACTTGTATATTAGTATAAATTGTATATTCAATATACATTCTTTTCTCTTTTTTTCTTTATTTTTTAATGTTTTTTAATCTTAAATTATGTTACTGTTTATTTTTTTTCACCATAACCTAATTCATACTGAATTTTGGCTCTTTTTTTCCTGCTATTATATTTTCTTATTTATTTTTTCTTTTTTCTCATTTATTTTTCATTTATTTTATTCCCAAAATATGTTATTTTTATTTCTTCTTTCATCATAATCAATTTTTGTTCCTTTATTTTTGTATTTTTCAATTTTCAGTTTTCTCTTTATTTTAAATTTTTTTAATTTCTTATTTATTTTTTATTTTTAATTTTTTCCTCCATAATCTGTTTTTGTTCATGATTTTGTTTGTTCTTTTTTTTTCTTCGCCCAAAACTATTTTCATTGAAATAGCCACTGAACTTAATTACCTCTAATTAATAGTTAAACTAATTTTATTTCCTAACCATATTTAACACACCCTTAAAACACCTGGAAATCACGCAAAACAATTCCTTTCCGATTCAAACTCAAAATTCTCCTTTCCGATTCAACCTCATTATTTCCTTTCCGATTTAACCTCACAATTTTCCTTTCCGATACAACACATTACCGTAAATACTTTCACGAAATTGTATATAAATCAATAAAAATCAAACGTCAATCACCTTCATAAAGTTGTTTTCATTTTCAATTAGCTGAAATTGATCCAAAATAATGACTTCAAGTTTGATTTTGGTTGCAATAATGATACAATATGAAGGACAACGGTTAAGTGATATTGAATTTGAGAAATTCACCATCAATGGAGTGCTTTTCAATTCGGATAGCAGCTATAAATATTTTGTTGATGAATTGTATAAACAGTTGAATATAGAGCCAACTTCAGGTTTATTAGTGATAAAATACATTGTGAGGAGCGGATCTATGCCTATATATAATGATATGAGTGTCTGACTTTATATGGAGATGAAGAAAAAAAATTGGACATCAATGAATATTCATTGTGTATAACACTACAAGACGAATTTGAAAATGGAGAATCCCCAACTGGTAATTTACTGAAAACGTCTTCAACTGCTATGTAGATTCATCCGATGCCTATTTCTGAATTAGTTAGGGTTGATTGTACAATTGAAGATGATTTTTCTGAGGAAGAAATGGAGGAAGAGTCAAAAACTATAATAAAGGATCCACTTCATAGAGATATTGCAGAAGGGCAACTGTATTGAGACAAAAATATAATATCAAGTGTCATGAAATATTATGCAATCCGTGAGAGATTTCAGTTTAAGGTGAATAGATCATCATCATCAAGGTATGACTCTCTCATATAAACTATATAACTACTGTATAGAACTTGTATAATCATGTATATGGCATGTATATGGTTGGGGTATGTGTATGAACTTGTATCAATATTGCATATAAACTGTATAAGAACTGTATCAATAATGTATAGGTCTTGTATATGATTAGGATATCTGTAGACCATGTATCGATAGTGCATATAAACTGTATAAGTTATTGTATCGGACCTATATCAATAGTGCATATAAATTATATAATTACTGTATCGGACCTGTATCAATAGTGCATATAAACTGTATAACTACTCTATAGGACCTGTATCAATATTGCATATAAACTGTATAACTACTGTATAGGACCTGTGTCAATCAGTATATGACTTATAAATGGTTGGGATATTTGTATAACCTGTATTATTATTGTATAATATCTGTATCAATATTTCTTCAAAGAAGGACCTTCTACTTGTATAGAATATCTAATATAAATTGTATCATTATATTAGTATAGAATTTCTGTATAGAAACTATATTATTATTATAAAAAGATAGCATTATTGTATGTAAATGTATCTATATAGGTACTATCTTAAGTGTATCAATCAAAGATGCAACTTGACTTTTAGATCTTCAAGTCAACAACATTCAGAAGTCTTTATGGTGACAAAATTCATTGATGATCACACCTTTCCAGATACGGACAGAATGCTTTCACAACGTTATGCTACTTCATTAACCATGGCTAAAATGGTGAAGCACAACTATCTAAATCTAAAATTAACATATACTCTAGCGAAGATCATGAAAGAAATGAAAAATCTTCATGGAATTAAGATGAACTACAAAAAAATATATAAAGTCAAAAAAAGGCACTTGAACTGGTGAGAGGTTTCATGTGTCAATCTTATGCTAAATTTCTAGCTTACCTGTATATGATAAATATAATAAATCCAGGATCTTTCATAATGCTACACAAAATAGAGGACAATCATTTTCTATATACTTTAGTCGCGTTGAATGCATCAATTAGAGGATGGGAATATTGTATGCCTATGATCGTTATTGATGGGACTTTTCTTAAATCAGCGTACAAGGGAACTATGTTGTATGCTAGTGTGCTTGATGCAACAGGTTAGTTTTATGAAACTTTTTATACAAGACTATGCATAGGTTAGACATGTAGTGATCCAACTTTTAACTATGTGAATTTCAACCTTGTAAGGATCTGTTAGATATGTAGTGATTCAACTTTTAACTATGTGAACTTCAAGCTTGTAAGGATCTGTTAGACAAGAAGTGATACAAATTTTCACTATGTGAATTTGAACCTTGTAAGAATCTGTTAGACATGTAGTGATCCAACTTTTAACTTTGTGAACTTCAATCTTGTAAGAATCTGCTAGACATGTAGTGATCCAGCTTTGAAGTATGTGAACTTATTCAGAAAATATTTTCAAACTTATCTAAAATATTGAATCTTTTTCATTTGCTTAATCAGGAAATATTTTGCCACTGACATATGTTGTTGTTGATTCTAAAAATGACGCTTCATGGGAATGATTTTTTCATATATTTTAAACTGCTTATGGTAAAAGAGAAAACATGTGCATAGTATCTGATCGACATAATAGCATATTGAAGGATGCTTCAATTGTATATCCAAATGTGGCTTACTGTATATGCATCTACCATCTATGGAACAACATCAAAGGTAAGTTTAAGAAGAATCAATAACAATTAAAGGGGGTCTTCTTTGAAATGGCCAGAACATACATAAAGACAGATTTTGATCGATTTATGAAAGACACAAACAAAATCTACAATAGGGTGAGGGACTACCTATTCGATATTGGCTATGAAAAATGGTCCATAGCTCATTCCACTGTCAATAGATCTATAGTGATGAATTTAAACATAGCGGAGTCCCTAAATTCATCAAATAGACCTGTCAATAAAAAAATTGCTACAATTCATAATGGATTTGGTCATGAAATGAAATAATGAACATAGAAAGGATTCAGTAAAAACATTTATGAAACTAGGGACAAATACAACATAATAATGAGGGAAAATCTCATTTTGTCAGCTAAAATGAAGGTAAAAATTTAACTTGTATTCTATTTCATACAACTTAAATGTCCTGCTCTGCCACACTGTTTACTAATAATTTTTGTACATTACAGGTGATGGCTTCTACTGACTATGCATATGCAGTGATTGCAGAATTTTGTATGCATGGGCAAAAACATATGCAGTTGCCTACAATTTCAAGTAGATGGCATACCTTCTCCACATGCTATGGCGGTATTGACTTACACACACACGGAGTTACAAAATTATTGTGCTCCATATTACATAAAAGAAAATTTCATGAAGGCATATGGACTATGAAACTGCATGGCACATTTTAACAAAGATATCATATATTATAGTACTTCCACCAATTTGAAAGTCAAGAGTAGGTAGACCAAACAATAACAATCGAGGCAAGAAAATTATGGACTACTTTTCTACGCGACAAGCTTCATGTGGATGGTGTGGAAAAATAGGACACAATTGAAAAACATGCGCTAATGCTCCAGCAAGAATCTAATAGGATGCTGCCACAACAATACTCTTATGTTCCCTACTTTTTCTTTCAAATGAGACTATTCTTTGCATAACAACAAATGTAATAGGTACTGCTATAAGGATACTTTTATGTTTTCTAGTTTGGTTCAAATAAAATGCTTCAACTTTATAGAATAATACAAATATTTTTTTTATGGTGCATTTATTTCACAATTTCATGTGTGTATAGAATGTATCATTATTATATAGAATAGGTATCTAATTAGCATTTCACTCGCACTCTTAAGTAGATATCGGTACATTATGGTGTTTTCAAATGAAAACAAAAGATAGCACATTTATTTCATAGTTTCGTGTCTATTTGTATAGCATTCAGTCACATTCTTCAGGGATGTGGAGTGATTGACTCCTTTGATCTGGGAGAGTATAATTTTTCTTGTGCACCATCTTACCTCTGTCTAATTTTTCTTGTGCATTATTTACCTAAACTACTGTATAGGGCCTGTATATATTTGGATATATGTATGAACCTATGTCAATATTGCAACAAAATTATGCAAAAATATAATCATATAGTCAAAAGTGTACAGATGACATAAATACTACACCAAAATCAACTTCCACAAAAAAGATGATCATAAACTAACAACTGCACAACTTGCCTACTCAAGCAAGGTCAAAAAAATATGCATTGATACTGTCCTTAGCTTGTTACCATTTGCACAAACTTGTATGAAGTGACAAAACATCTAATATTCAACATATGATTTCACCACAAAATCTTCACCAGTGTATCAAAAGAAGAACAAAAATAGAATAAGCATTTCAACTATATATTCCACATCTACGCTTGCAAGACATTCTAAGCTAATTCTGCTGCACACCATTCTTTTTTTCAATCTACCAGTAGACTCATCAACACTAACTGCACATTGCCTTTGTTTCTTCTTTGCATAGTCCCACAACAACACACCATACCAACTTCAGATAGCATCAATATCATCTATATGATTAGTGATTTCAAGATCATCAAACAAATACTCGACAAATGCAGTAGCAAAGACGTCACAGTCCCTGCAACATATTTCAAAGTTACTATAATTAATCAAAAAAGATTAAAAAAAATTGAGCAATTGAATTGACATTCAATAGATTACGTGTTCTCTTGAGTTGAAAGTCAATCAATCATGCGAATCTCAAATGAATCAACTGCTGAAAGTCCATCACTCCTACTGTCTCAAAAATCAATACAAAAAGGAAGTGTGGAATCAACTCTAAATATGCTGCAACTGCTTTTTGAATAGGAACCGCATGTCGTGCACCGCACATTGAATCATATACATATATGTATTGATCTTTAAAAGACAGCCTCGCCAATATCCAGTGAAAGTCCTCAGCAAGATTTATTGGCAAAGAACATTATCAACGCTACGCTATGGGACATTGCATCTCATAAAAAAAACTCAAGCATGTACTCAATAATTTGATCTTCTTTGGTGATAAGTGCCACATCTTTATTGTTCTCCAAAAACTACTTATACAAAGTCTGTATCAAGCAGTTAAACCATCAGTAGGTGGTTGTAAATTTGACTGAACCACCAACAGGTCCGAATTTTGATTTCTTTTGCAGATAGTAAAAAATTACATCAATATGCTGAAAATGTGAAAAATAAAAACATATTAAAATACTAAAAATGAATACCAAATAATAACAAAAACCTGATAATTTTGAACTGAACATAAAACATGCATCATCTACAAAATTACTATGCCAATTATCCTATAACTTTCAATAACAAGACAAAAATTATATACATGTACTATACATTATGGGAAAATTCTATACATTTTTGTACCTGCCACCTATTAATCTATGAAATCCCTTACTTACTGAATTGCTTAGGGGTACTATGAAATATGCAAGTGTGAAGAGCCATTCTTTCATTTTAATCGTATCAACTCCATAATCAAAATATTTTGCTAGAGCATTCACAGAATTTGAATAAACAGGCTTGCAAAAAAGTTATGATACACAAGTTATAATTTATGACGAAAGAAAATAAAGGTAAAATGAAGTACAAACAGAATACTTACATCTGTTTAAGGGGTAATGATCTAGCAATAAATTTGTTAAACTGTGATGTCACTTTCATATCAACAACTCCCTCCATAATACTCGTCACAAAAGAATGTTTTATAGAGAAGACACGTTTACTTGATTGAGCTTTCTCTATACACTTAAAATGGTTGACTTTAAACATTGCTTCCACTAGAATCAAATTTCGACAAGAATGATGATTCACATACTTCTGCTGACTTCCGTAATCTATGAGGGACAATAGGTGTGTCATCCAAAATAACAATAGAAGCAACTATCACATTTTTCTCAATCCTTTTAACATAATCACCTACATTTGTATCCACCTTCCCAATATCATTGTCTAAAATATTTGTATCCATCTTTCCAACATCATCACCTACCAAACCAGTTGCATCCACCATTGCAATACTATTATCAGGTCGGGTGAACTTAGAGATTTCACTGTTTGGAATTTTTGACCAGTCAAGCTCATACTGGCTAAGCCTTGCCAAATATTTTGCATTCTGTGTTTTTTTATCACGAAAGGTTTGAAGAATTTTAAACACTTCATAATCAGAAAAATTAAACCAATCACCACTGTTACCTTGACTATTTTTATCCTCCTCTACAACTTTATTTTCACTTGAGCTTTGTGTGAACTTCAAAAAATTAAAATTTGAAAAATCATATCAGTCACCATCCTTAATAGTCCTATTCGTAAACTCAACATTAACATGATCAACTACATGATCACCAACAAAATTAGTGTTTTATCCCACATCATCAACCAAATTATCATTTATGTGATCCACCTCAGGTGTAACATCATTTTGATGTCCCATATCATCAAGTTGATTATCACTTATATCACCTCCATTGAGTGGATCATTATTTTTTCACCATTGTGATCACCTATCGGTTTATCAAACTGCTCAAAAAATGTAACACCCCATACCTTTCCAACCCTACTTGACGACGTTGAACAACGTATACTTAGGTGTCGATATGCCATGAGTATGTGTTTTATAGTGTCATTGGTGAAACATTTGATATCGGGCCTAATATGTGTGATTAGACCTTTGTAGAAGGGGTTTTCTGACTTCGTGGAACATTTGTGGGGTTAACAATGAGTCTTGGAGGACCATCAAACAAAGGAAATTAAAGGTAAGAGGTAAGCTAAAGAATAGAACTTGAAGTATCTAACCAAATCCGCGAAGAAAAGTTGAAAAACAGAATTTTTTGAAAAATTAAGGGTGGGGCGCGCTAGAGGGCGTGCCAGGCTGCTCTGGGCTAAATTTTTTAGCCCATAGGCAGCAAGCTGGGGCGCCCAAGGGCGAGCCAGGCTGTTTTTTCCCCCTTTTCAAAAGTTGGAAATTTTTCTTAAGTCCCAAGGGTGCGCGGGGACGTACCGGGCCAATTTTTTCCACGTTTCTTATACAACCATGGAATGATTGAAGTATTATATTGGTGTGGTAAAATTACTCGTGAACGAATTTGGCATCAAAATAACGGTTTTACCCTTGTAGTCAAAATAGGCCATACGTGGCTAGAATCGCTTGTTTTTCGGATTGAGGCTACGAATATAAATCCCGTAAGTGGTAATATCGTCGTAACGCGTATAAAATGATTTAAACATGAGAAATTATTGATTTTATTGGGTTAAGTGAATTGGGCTCAAAAAGGGCCCAAAATGAAACAAAAGACATGGGCCAAACATGGGTCAAATGACCCATTCTTCTTTGACTAATCAATCATTGAGAAAGGAACTTCAAAGTCCTATAAAAGGAGGCAAAAATCTGATTTTTATTCATGAAACACACACATGCTTTTCTATCTTTTTCTAGAATTCTCAAGAACACCCTCTTGGGCTCTTCAAACCCTAAGTCATCTTTGGAGCAAGATCATCATTTTTCAAGATTAGGTAAGTGATTATTCTTATGGTTTAACATATTATCGGTATGAGAGATTATGTAAATCATGTTGGTTATGCTTGGAAGTGTTGAACATGGCACTTTGTGTTTTTGTAAAAGATGTGTCATCTATGGAATTTAAACTTGAAATATGACTTGTGATTTTGATGAAAGAGCATGATATGGGTGAAATATCAACATGTATGGTGTGATTATGCTATTAAACTTGTTATTTTGTTATAAGTGTAAATTATGGGATTTTGGCTGATTTGTTGTTGTGAGGTGTATTGAAGTGAATTGATGAAATCATTGTGATGTTGTGATGATGGAGAGTGGAAAGTATGAACTTGGTGTGGCATGCTAGTGGTTTATGATATTTTGGTCAATGTTGGGAATGTTGTGGTATTATTGATATGACCATGTCGTAAATGGTATTGTAGAGAAGGAAATAACATTTTAAAGGCAAACATGTAACTCATTGTCGTTGTATGCATTTGTAAGGTAGTTGGTGGTTAATGTAAACTCCGTTGTGTACTTGTGTTGTAGAGTGAAACATAAGGAAGGAGCAGGACTATTGTATTCACGTATACGATTGTGTATTCGTATTGAGGAGATAAGGTATGCAAGATTACTCTGTCCGTATCATTCTGCAGCACATATTGTTCATGTTGTCATTGTCCTTGTTCCATTCCGAAATGTTAAAAGGTATCTCATTTCAGGTTGTCAGATGTTATTATTCTCATGTTTCTTCATCATGGACCAATCATGAATCATATGTCTCTTAATCATTGATCGAAATTCCAAAGCTTCCATAATGTTATAATTATTACCAAGTATCAATCTCATGAACATAAAAGACTGAAGTAATGCACTTATGTGTTTCCAATAAGGTTATGATCCCCAATGTATCAATCTCATAAGAGTGAAAGAGAGAAGTAATCCAATGAAGTAATGAAAGAAGAAATTCCCGTATGGTTACTTTATATTTTCCTTATGGTTACTTTATATTTTCCTTATGGTTACTTTATATCTTCTTTATATTTATTGAGTACGGGTGATAGCTTTGTGGGGGCTCAAGCCTAACTCAAGCCGATCTCGATATTGTTGGATCAGGGGGAAAGCTCAGTGAAGCAAAAGCCAAACTTGATGCCGAACTTGCTTCACTGATTTCCGAGTGATGGCAGGGGAAAAGCTCAGTGGGGCAAAAGCCTAACTTGATGCCGAACCTGACAGGGGGTAGCCCTAAGGGCCGAACCTGCTTTATTTATTTATTGACGGTTGCATATTGACGGTTGCATATTGACGAATACTTTTATTAACGGTTCTAACTGCCAACGGTAACAGACATAAAGGCAAATGGATTAATGAACGTAAAGTACCTATTTCCACACATACTGAACGATGATGATTTATCCAAATTGACTATTCTCTTGAAATCAAGTTCATTGAGGTGTTTAAGTTTCATGAAGTTTCTTATAGCCTTGCATACTCAGTACATTCTTCGTACTGACCCCTTTGGGGGACTTACTTTATTTGCTGCAGGCACAGGTGTTAGTAGACCTCCACAATAGGCTACGATTTATCCGCGGATCATTGGTGAGCTCTAGTTGGTTCGGGACTTTTCGAGCCACATGTGTATATTGTTTTGGTATTGTATTTATTGTATAAAGTGGGGAATTATCCCGACTGCAGGTTGTTGTGTTCATGTATTGGTTAGAGGCTTTGTAGACATATATGGGAAAGTGAATATAAGAGATGTGTGTTCTGTTTGACTTGATGGACCTAAGAGCCAAGTTTCATATATTGTATAAGTTTTCCATGATTTTCGCATAATTGCATGAGGTGTAATAAGATTCATACTGAAATAGGCTTGCGAATGAACATAAGCAAAGATTGGTTCTCTCAGGCCATATCGGCTTCGGATGCCAGTCCGCCTCGTTGGGATACGGGGTGTGACAAAAGTGGTATCAGAGCAGGTCGTTCTCAGGGTGTCTACAAAGCCGTGTCCGAGTAGAGTCTTGTTCATGGATGTGTTGTGCACCACATTTATGAGAAGGAGGCTATGGGGCATTTAGGAGTTGTTTCATTTCTTCACTTCTAGATCGTCCAATAGAGCCAGTGTTGTAAGTTGAATTGTATCTGATCATGGGAATTGTTTTTCTTTGATATAGTAAGAAATGTCGATTACAAGAAGAGGCAAGGGTAAGACTAAGAAGCTAGATAGGATTGGCGGAGAAGGAACTAGTAACTTACCACCTGAACGGGTTGAGCAAGATGAAGCTGAAAGTGAGTTTGCATCGCGGGCTTCTTCTACTTTTCCAGCTCCAGAAGAGCCGAGAAGGAGAGAAGAACCTGTTGAGCCACCCGTTAATGTCACTGACCAGTATTTGAGAAACGCAGTATATATGTTGATTCAGCTAATTGCAGCACAGAATCAAGCACAAGCTGGTCCAATGACAAGTAATGACAGTGAGGCTAGGGCAGCTAGTCGAAGGACACAGGATTTCCTGAAATTAGACCCTCCTATATTCACTGGATCGGATCTTAATGAGGACCCGCAAGATTTTATTGATCAAATCAAAAGGGCTTTGGATGTTATGCACATATTTGGTGTAGAAATAGTTGAACTCGCGGCGTATAAATTGAAAGGGGAGGCGATATTATGGTATGAGGATTGGAAATGAGCAAGGGGTGTTGGTGTACCCCCGGCTAGCTGGGAAGAATTTCAAATGGCATTCCTGGATCACTAACTTCCATATGAGATTCGGGAGGCACGCGCAAACCAGTTTCTAAATCTTCGTCAAGGGAATATGAGCGTACGGGAGTACAGTATTCGATTTAATTCTTTGGCCAGATATGCTCCCCATATGGTAGCCACTATGGCTGATAGAGTTCATCGGTACGTGGATCGATTGGATCCATCATTGGTCAGAGACTGTACCATTGCGGCTCTGAACATAGATATGGATATAGCCAGAATACAGGCTTCTATACAAAAGATGGAGGATCAGAGGAAGAGAAGGAAGATGCACAAAGCTGAAGGGGGGCCGTCAAAGAAAGCTAGACCTATGGGACAGTACATGGTGTCCCAAGGAGAATTTGGGCCTCGGGATTCTAGCAGACCACCGAGACCATCACTTCTTATCCCACACCAGGCACTCAACCCCAGTTCCAAGGGTCTAGAGGCAGTCACGTAGGGCAAAGTAGTTGAGTTCGAGGTTCACAACCAATGGGGTATCAAGAGCAAGGAAGTATGAACCAATCGGGGTTTCCTCGCCAGCCGTGTCCACACCGTGGAAAGATTTATTTAAAGGAATGCCGGCTTGGGACCAATATTTGCTTTTGGTGCAGTATGTCCGGGCACATGGTAAGAGATTGCCCAAGAAGGGGCACAGGCATTATTATGCGACCTACGGAATCAACCGTTGTACCGTCATCATCGGTTCCTTTCCTAGGCCAAGATGTGCAGCCGGTTGGTCGTGGTAACGGTACTAGAGGAGCAACCAGTTTTAGTGGAATACAGGACCGTACTTATGCTCCAGCGGGTCAGCAGAATGTGGAAGCCTATCCTGATGTAGCTACAGGTACATTATCTATTTTTTATAATAATGTATCTACATATGCATTGATTGATTCGGGTTCTATAGTATCGTGTGTTACTCCGTTGACCGCTACGAAATTGAAAGAACATCAGAATTATTAGTTAGAACATCTGGAGTATTTACACCTGTTGTTGAATCTACTATAGTTAAGAAAGTACATTGTAACTGTATAGAACCTATTTGTGAGCATGCTACGGTGGATTGCCGAGCTACGAAAGTCCATTTTCATTTCCTATAAAAGACCGTCCTTGAATGAAGGAGTAGTAGTAGAGTACCGAAAGGGTAAATTTAGTTCCTATCGTAAGATAAGGCAAATGATATCTAAGGGGAATCATCATCAAACCTAGTATGGTCCCTTGGGATGCACTAGACTTACGTGTATGGAAGAAAGATGGCACGCTGAGAGTGTGCATGGATTAGTGGCAACTGAATAAGGTGAAAATCGCGGATAAATAGTCCCTCCCCAAAACTGATGATTTCTTTGACAAATGGTGGGGTGTCAAATGTTTCTCACAGGTTAACTTGAGATCGGGATATCATCAGGTAAGATTTGGAAAAAAATAATAAGACGTCAAGCCATTCTTGGGTATGTATTGATGCAGTATGGTAACGTAGTAGCTTATGCCTCAAGATAGTTGTGAACACCGAGAGAAATTAGCCAACACATGATATGGAGTTAGAAGATGTGAGGGTTTCTTGAGAAAACCACCTATATATATAGGGCGCCATTATTTGTATGGGGTTCAAGTTGATGTATATACTGATTTCAAGAGCTTGCGATATATCTTTAACTAAAGATCTAAACTAAAGATAGCAAAGGTGGTTGGAAATATTAAAAGACTATAATGTTGAGACATGACAACATTCGGGGAAAGCAAATGTGATAATCGGTTCATTAAGCCGCAAAGCAATAGGAAATACTAAGGGTCAGTTTATGGCAAAATAAGGTATAGCCAAGGTAGATAGTTCGTCTACATGAGACTCTAGATAAAAGAATTATAGTGTATAATGCGGCAGAGCCTTCATTTGTAACTGAGAGAAAGGAAGACAACATGTAAATCCTAGTTCCCTTGAGTTGAAAAAGAAACATGGTAGATGCTATGACAAACGTATTTGATCCTACGCAAGAGGGAATACTATAATGCACAATTTACAAAATTTTATTCATTCGGGAGCAACCAAAAGGTACCATGGGTTGAAAGAGACGTATTGATAAAGTTACATGAAAAGAACATTGCAGAAATTGTAACTCATGATCTGAATTGTCAACAAGTAAAACGTAGAGTATCAGGAGTCTGGAGGTATATGCAATATTGAAATCTCCCAGTGTGGAAAAAGGCTATGATCAACATAGGCATCATCACAAGTTTGCCTTGTACATTTCATCAATTTAATTCAATGTGGGTGATGGCTGACAGCCTTACTAGTTTAGTACATATTTTACTTGTCAAGATTACTTATATAGCTGAATACTATGTAAAGTTGTGGGTTAAGAAATAGTACGAATACAGGGGATTCCAATTGCTATTGTATTAGTCATAGGAGCTCAAGTTACTGTATACTGTTGGAAAAATCTTTTCAAAAGAGTGTGGGAATCCAAATAAAGTGAAAATCCTCAGACAAGATGGATAAGCAGAACGCACTATATAAACATTTATGATCTTGCTATTAGGACTTTAACAGCAGTTAGGACGATCATTTACTTCATGCTTAAATTGCTTACAATAGGAGTTATCGTGTGAATATCAAAAGGGCACCTTATGGAGCGTTATATGGAAAGAAAGAGAAATTGAGTCCATGATATATAGGTCATATAAAATTATCAAAAGGATTCTAGATCGACAAGTAAAGAGGTTGAGGAATAAATATGTAGCGTCCGTAAAAGTCCTTTGGAGAAATCAACAAGTAGAGGAGATCACATGGTAAGCTGGGAAAATGATGAAATCGACGTACCCATATTTGTGTCATACAGTAGAAAAAGTTCAAAGTGCGGAAGTGGCGCAATAACAAGTAAGTATCTATGAGTATTAAGCGTCTATGTCTACGTATGCTAATATAGAGATGCATTTGTTGTAATTGAAGCAATATCGTTAACATTCGAGGACGAATGTTTCTAAGGGGGGGGGGGAGAATGTAACACCCCGTACCTTTCCAACCCTACTTGACGACGTTGAACAACGTATACTTAGGTGTCGAGATGCCATGAGTATGTGTTTTATAGTGTCATTGGTGAAACATTTGATATCATGCCTAATATGTGTGATTAGACCTTCGTAGAAGGGGTTTTGTGACTTCGTGGAACATTTGTGGGGTTAAAAACGAGGCTTGGAGGACCATCAAAAAAAGGACATTAAAGGTAAGAGGTAAGCTAAAGAATAGAACTTGAAGTATCTAACCAAATTCGCGAAGAAAAGTTGAAAAACAGAATTTTTTGAAAAACTAAGGGTGGGGCGGGCTAGAGGGCGTGCCAGGCTGCTCTGGGCTAAATTTTTTAGCCCATAGGCAGCAAGCTGGGGCGCCCAAGGGCGAGCCAGGCTGGTTTTTCCCCCTTTTCAAAAGTTGGAAATTTTTCTTAAGTCCCAAGGGTGCGCGGGGACGTACCGGGCCAATTCTTTCCACGTTTCTTATACAACCACGAGCATATACATGGAATGATTGAATTATTATATTGGTGTGGTAAAATTACTCGTGAACGAATTTGGCATCAAAATAACGGTTTTACCCTTGTAGTCAAAATAGGCCATACGTGGCTAGAATCGCTTGTTTTTTGGATTGAGGCTACGAATATAAATCCCGTAAGTGGTAATATCGTCGTAACGCGTATGAAATGATTTAAACATGAGAAATTATTGATTTTATTGGGTTAAGTGAATTGGGCTCAAAAAGGGCCCAAAATGAAACAAAAGACATGGGCCAAACATGGGTCAAATGACCCATTCTTCTTTGACTAATCAATCATTGAGCAAGGGACTTAAAAGGACTATAAAAGGAGGTAAAAATCTGATTTTTATTCATGAAACACACACATGGTTTTCTATCTTTTTCTAGAATTCTCAAGAACACCCTCTTGGGCTCTTCAAACCCTAAGTCATCTTTGGAGCAAGATCATCATTTTCCAAGATTAGGTAAATGATTATTCTTATGGTTTAACATATTATCGGTATGAGAGATTATGTAAATCATGTTGGTTATGCTTGGAAGTGTTGAACGTGGCACTTTGTGTTTTTGTAAAAGATGTACCATCTATGGAATTTAACTTGAAATATGACTTGTGGTTTTGATGAAAGAGCATGATATGGGTGAAATATCAACATGTATGGTGTGATTATGCTATTAAACCTTTATTTTGTTATAAGTGTAAATTATGGGATTTTGGCCGATTTGTTGTTGTGAGGTGTATTGAAGTGAATTGATGGAATCATTGTGATGTTGTGATGATGGAGAGTGGAAAGTATGAACTTGGTGTGGCATGCTAGTGGTTTATGATATTTTGGTAAATGTTGGGAATGTTGTGGTATTATTGATATGACCATGCCGTAAATGGTATTGTAGAGAAGGAAATAACATTTTAAAGGCAAACATGTAACTCATTGTCGTTGTATGCATTTGTAAGGTAGTTGGTGGTTAATGTAAACTCCGTTGTGTACTTGTGTTGTAGAGTGAAACATAAGGAAGGAGCAGGACTATTGTATTCACGTATAGGATTGTGTATTCGTATTGAGGAGATAAGGTATGTAAGGTTATTCTGTCCGTATCCTTCTACAGCACATATTGTTCATGTTGTCATTGTCTTTGTTCCATTTCGAAATGTTAAAAGGTATCTCATTTCAGGTTGTCATAAGTTATTATTCTCATGTTTCTTCATCATGGACCAATCATGAATCATATGTCTCTTAATCATTGATCGAAATTCTAAAGCTTCCATAATGTTATAATTATTACCAAGTATCAATCTCATGGACATAAAAGGCTGAAGTAATGCACTTATGTGTTTCCAATAAGGTTATGATCCCCAATGTATCAATCTCATAAGAGTGAAAGAGAGAAGTAATCCAATGAAGTAATGAAAGAAGAAATTCCCGTATGGTTACTCTATATTTTCCTTATGGTTACTTTATATCTTCTTTATATTTATTGAGTACGGGTGATAGCTTTGTGGGGGCGCAAGCCTAACTCAAGCCAATCTCAATATTGTTGGATCAGGGGGAAAGCTCAGTGAAGGAAAAACCAAACTTGATACCAAACCTGCTTCATTTATTTTCGAGTGATGGCAGGGGGGAAGCTCAGTGGGGCAAGAGCCTAACTTGATGCCGAACCTGACAGGGGGTAGCCCTAAGGGCAGAACCTGCTTTATTTATTTATTGACGGTTGCATATTGACGGTTGTATATTGATGGATACTTTTATTAACGGTTCTAACTGCCAACGGTAACGGACATAAAGGCAAATGGATTAATGAACGTAAAGTACCTATTTCCACACATACTGAACGATGATGATTTATCCAAATTGACTATTCTCTTGAAATCAAGTTCATTGAGGTGTTTAAGTTTCATGAAGTTTCTTATAGCCTTGCATACTCAGTACATTCTTCGTACTGACCCCTTTGGGGGACTTACTTTATTTACTGCAGGTACAGGTGTTAGTACACCTCCACAATAGGCTACGGGTTATCCGCGGATCATTGGTGAGCTCCAGTTGGTTCGGGGCTTCCCGAGCCACATTTGTATATTGTTTTGGTATTGTATTTATTGTATAAAGTGGGGAATTATCCCGACTGCAGGTTGTTGTGTTCATGTATTGGTTAGAGGCTTTGTAGACATATATGGGAAAGTGAATGTAAGAGATGTGTGTTCTGTTTGACTTGATGGACCTAATAACCAAGTTTCATATATTGTATAAGTTTTCCATGACTTTCGCATAATTGCATGAGGTGTAAAAAGATTCATACTGAAATAGGCTTGCGAATGAACATAAGCAAAGATTGGTTCTCTCGGGCCATATCGGCTTCGGATGTCAGTCCGCCTCGTTGGGATACGGGGTATGACAAAACTGGTATCAGAGTAGGTCGTTCTCAGGGTGCCTACAAAGCCGTGTCCGAGTAGAGTCTTGTTCATAGATATGTTGTGCACCACATTTATGAGAAGAAGGCTATGGGGCATTTAGGAGTTATTTCATTTCCTCACTTTTAGATCGTCCAATAGAGCCAGTTTTGTAAGTTGAATTGTATCTGATCATGGGAATTGTTTTTCTTTGATATTGTAAGAAATGTCGATTACAAGAAGAGGCAAGGGTAAGACTAAGAAGCTAGATAGGATTGGCGGAGAAGGAACTAGAGACTTACCACCTGAACGGGTTGAGCAAGATGAAGCTGAAAGTGGGTTTGCATCGCGGGCTTCTTCTACTTTTCCAGCTCCAGAAGAACTGAGAAGGAGAGAAGAACCTGTTGAGCCACCCGTTAATGTCACTGACCAGTATTTGAGAAACGCAGTATATATGTTAATTCAGCTAATTGCAGGACAGAATCAAGGACAAACTGGTCCAATGACAAGTAATGACAGTGAGGCTAGGGCAGCTAGTCGAAGGACACAGGATTTCCTGAAATTAGACCCTCCTATATTCACTGGATCGGATCTTAATGAGGACCCGCAAGATTTTATTGATCAAATCAAAAGGGCTTTGGATGTTATGCACATATTTGGTGTAGAAATAGTTGAACTCGCGGCGTATAAATTGAAAGGGGAGGCGATATTATGGTATGAGGATTGGAAATGAGCTAGGGGTGTTGGTGTACCCCTGGCTAGCTGGGAAGAATTTCAAATGGCATTCCTGGATCACTAACTTCCATATGAGATTCGGGAGGCACGCGCAGACCAGTTTCTAAATCTTCGTCAAGGGAATATGAGCGTACGGGAGTACAGTATTCGATTTAATTCTTTGGCTAGATATGCTCCCCATATGGTAGCCACTATGGCTGATAGAGTTCATCGGTACGTGGATCGATTGGATCCATCATTGGTCAGAGACTGTACCATTGCGGCTCTAAACATAGATATGGATATAGCCAGAATACAGGCTTTTGTACAAAAGATGGAGGATCAGAGGAAGAGAAGGAAGATGCACAAAGCTGAAGGGGGGCCGTCAAAGAAAGCTAGACCTATGGGACAGTACATGGTGTCCCAAGGAGAATTTGGGCCTAGGGATTTTAGCAGACTGCCGAGACCATCACTTCTTATCCCACACCAGGCACTCAACCCCAGTTCCAAGGGTCTAGAGGCAGTCACGTAGGGCAAAGTAGTGGAATTCGAGGTTCACAACCAATGGGGTATCAAGAGCAAGGAAGTATGAACCAATCGGGGTTTTCTTGCCAGCCGTGTCCACACCGTGGAAAGATTTATTTAAAGGAATGCCGGCTTGGGACCAATATTTGCTTTTGGTACGGTATGTCCGGGCACATGGTAAGAGATTGCCCAAGAAGGGGCACAGGAATTATTATGCGACCTACGGGATCAACCATTGTACCGTCATCATCGGTTCCTTTCCTAGGCCAAGATGTGCAGCCGGTTGGTCGTGGTAACGGTACTAGAGGAGCAACCAGTTTTAGTGGAATACAGGACCGTACTTATGCTCCAGCGGGTCAGCAGAATGTGGAAGCCTATCCTGATGTAGCTACAGGTACATTATTTATTTTTTATAATAATGTATCTACATATGCATCGATTGATTCGGGTTCTATAGTATCGTGTGTTACTCCGTTGACCGCTACGAAATTGAAAGAACATCAGAATTATTAGTTAGAACATCTGGAGTATTTACCCCTGTTGTTGAATCTACTATAGTTAAGAAAGTACATTGTAACTGTATAGAACCTATTTGTGAGCATGCTACGGTGGATTGCCGAGCTACGAAAGTCCATTTTCATTTCCTATAAAAGACCGTCCTTGAATGAAGGAGTAGTAGTAGAGTACTGAAAGGGTAAATTTAGTTCCTATCGTAAGATAAGGCAAATGATATCTAAGGGGAATCATCATCAAACCTAGTATGGTCCCTTGGGATGCACTAGACTTACGTGTATGGAAGAAAGATGGCACGCTGAGAGTGTGCATGGATTAGTGGCAACTGAATACGGTGAAAATCGCGGATAAATAGTCCCTCCCCAAAACTGATGATTTCTTTGACAAATGGTGGGGTGTCAAATGTTTCTCACAGGATAACTTGAGATCGGGATATCATCAGGTAAGATTTGGAAAAAAATAATAAGACGTCAAGCCATTCTTGGGTATGTATTGATGCAGCATGGTAACGTAGTAGCTTATGCCTCAAGATAGTTGTGAACACCAAAAGGAATTAGCCAACACATGATATGGAGTTAGAAGATGTGAGGGTTTCTTGAGAAAACCACCTATATATATAGGGCGCCATTATTTGTATGGGGTTCAAGTTGATGTATATACTGATTTCAAGAGCTTGCGATATATCTTTAAATAGGAAGATCTTAACTAAAGATAGCAAAGGTGGTTGGAAATATTAAAAGACTATAATGTTGAGACATGACAACATTCGGGGAAAGCAAATGTGATAATCAGTTCATTAAGCCGCAAAGCAATAGGAAATACTAAGGGTCAGTTAATGGCAAAATAAGGTATAGCCAAGGTAGATAGTTCGTCTTCAAGAGACTCTAGATAAAAGAATTATAGTGTATAATGCGGCAGAGCCTTCATTTGTAACTGAGAGAAAGGAAGACAACATGTAAAATCCTAGTTCCCTTGAGTTGAAAAAGAAACATGGTAGATGCTATGACAAACGCATTTGATCCTACGCAAGAGGGAATACTATAATGCACAATTTACAAAATTTTATTCATTCGGGAGCAACCAAAAGGTACCATGGGTTGAAAGAGACGTATTGATAAAGTTACATGAAAAGAACATTGCAGAAATTGTAACTCATGATCTGAATTGTCAACAAGTAAAACGTAGAGTATCAGGAGTCTAGAGGGTATATGCAATATTGAAATCTCCCAGTGTGGAAAATAGGCTTCATCACAAGTTTCCATTTCATCAATTTAATTCCATGTGGGTGATGGCTGACAACCTTACTAATTTAGTACACATTTTACTTGTCAAGATTACTTATATAGCTGAATACTATGTAAAGTTGTGGGTTAAGAAATAGTACGAATACAGGGGATTCCAATTGCTATTGTATTAGTCATAGGAGCTCAAGTTACTGTATACTGTTGGAAAAATCTTTTCAAAAGAGTGTGGGAATCCAAATAAAGTGAAAATCCTCAGACAAGATGGATAAGCAGAACGCATTATATAAACATTTATGAGCTTGCTATTAGGACTTTAACAGCAGTTAGGACGATCATTTACTTCATGCGTAATTTGCTTACAATAGGAGTTATCGTGTGAATATCAAAAGGGCACCTTATGGAGCGTTATATGGAAAGAAAGAGAAATTGAGTCCATGATATATAGGTCATATAAAATTATCAAAAGGATTCTAGATCGACAAGTAAAGAGGTTGAGGAATAAATATGTAGCATCCGTAAAAGTCCTTTGGAGAAATCAACAAGTAGAGGAGATCACATGGTAAGTTGGGAAAATGATGAAATCGACGTACCCATATTTGTGTAATATAGAAGAAAAAGTTCAAAGTGCGGAAGTGGAGCAATAACAAGTAAGTATCTATGAGTATTAAGCGTCTATGTCTACGTATGCTAATATAGAGATGCATTTGTTGTAATTGAAGCGACATCGTTAACATTTGAGGACGAATGTTTCTAAGGGGGGGGGGAGAATGTAACACCCCGTACCTTTCCAACCCTACTTGACAACGTTGAACAACGTATACTTAGGTGTCGAGATGCCATGAGTATGTGTTTTATAGTGTCATTGGTGAAATATTTGATATCGGGCCTAATATGTGTGATTAGACCTTTGTAGAAGGGGTTTTGTGACTTCGTGGAACATTTGTGGGGTTAAAAACGAGGCTTGGAGGACGCTTGGAGGACCATCAAACGAAGGAAATTAAAGGTAAGAGGTAAGCTAAAGAATAGAACTTGAAGTATCTAACCAAATCAGCGAAGAAAAGTTGAAAAAAAGAATTTTTTGAAAAACTAAGGGTGGGGCAGGCTAGAGGGCGTTCCAGGCTGCTCTGGGCTAAATTTTTTAGCCCATAGGCAGCAATATGGAGCGCCTAAGGGCGTGCCAGGCTGGTTTTTCCCACTTTTCAAAAGTTGGAAATTTTTCTTAAGTCCCAAGGGTGCCCGGGGACGTACCGGGCCAATTTTTTTCACGTTTCTTCTACAACCACGAGCATATACATGGAATGATTGAATTATTATATTGGTGTGGTAAAATTACTCGTGAACGAATTTGGCATCAAAATAACGGTTTTACCCTTGTAGTCAAAATAGGCCATACATGGCTAGAATCGCTTGTTTTTGGGATTGAGGCTACGAATATAAATCCCGTAAGTGGAAATATCGTCGTAACGCGTATAAAATGATTTAAACATGAGAAATTATTGATTTTATTGGGTTAAGTGAATTGGGCTCAAAAAGGGCCCAAAATGAAACAAAAGACATGGGCCAAACATGGGTCAAATGACCCATTCTTCTTTGACTAATCAATCATTGAGCAAGGGATTTCAAAGGCCTATAAAAGGAGGCAAAAATCTGATTTTTATTCATGAAACACACACATGGTTTTCTATCTTTTTCTAGAATTCTCAAGAACACCCTCTTGGGCTCTTCAAACCCTAAGTCATCTTTGGAGCAAGATCATCATTTTCCAAGATTAGGTAAGTGATTATTCTTATGGATTAACATATTATAGGTATGAGAGATTATGTAAATCATGTTGGTTATGCTTGGAAGTGTTGAAAATGGCACTTTGTGTTTTTGTAAAAGATGTGCCATCTATGAAATTTAAACTTGAAATATGACTTGTGGTTTTGATGAAAGAGCATGATATGGGTGAAATATCAACATGTATGGTGTGATTATGCTATTAAACTTGTTATTTTATTATAAGTGTAAATTATGGGATTTTGGCCGATTTGTTGTTGTGAGGTGTATTGAAGTGAATTGATGGAATCATTGTGATGTTGTGATGATGGAGAGTGGAAAGTATGAACTTGGTGTGGCATGCTTGTGGTTTATGATGTTTTGGTCAATGTTGGGAATGTTGTGGTATTATTGATATGACCATGCCGTAAATGGTATTGTAGAGAAGGAAATAACATTTTAAAGGCAAACATGTAACTCATTGTCGTTGTATGCATTTGTAAGGTAGTTGGTGGTTAATGTAAACTCCGTTGTGTACTTGTGTTGTAGAGTGAAACATAAGGAAGGAGCAGGACTATTGTATTCACGTATAGGATTGTGTATTCGTATTGAGGAGATAAGGTATGTAAGGTTACTCTGTCCGTATCCTTCTGCAACACATATTGTTCATGTTGTCATTGTCCTTGTTCCATTCCGAAATGTTAAAAGGTATCCCATTTCAGGTTGTCATATGTTATTATTCTCATGTTTCTTCAACATGGACCAATCATGAATCATATGTCTCTTAATCATTGATCGAAATTCCAAAGCTTCCATAATGTTATAATTATTTCCAAGTATCAATCTCATGAACATAAAAGACTGAAGTAATGCACTTATGTGTTTCCAATAAGGTTATGATCCCCAATGTATCAATCTCATAAGAGTGAAAGAGAGAAGTAATCCAATGAAGTAATGAAAGAAGAAATTCCCGTATGGTTACTTTATATTTTCCTTATGGTTACTTTATATCTTCTTTATATTTATTGAGTACGGGTGATAGCTTTGTGGGGGCGCAAGCCTAACTCAAGCCAATCTCGATATTGTTGGATCAAGGGGAAAGCTCAGTGAAGCAAAAGCCAAACTTGATGCCAAACCTGCTTCATTGATTTTCGAGTGATGGCAGGGGGGAAGCTCAGTGGGGCAAGAGCCTAACTTGATGCCGAACCTGACAGGGGGTAGCCCTAAGGGCAGAACCTGCTTTATTTATTTATTGACGGTTGCATATTGACGGTTGTATATTGATGGATACTTTTATTAACGGTTCTAACTGCCAACGGTAACGGACATAAAGGCAAATGGATTAATGAACGTAAAGTACCTATTTCCACACATACTGAACGATGATGATTTATCCAAATTGACTATTCTCTTGAAATCAAGTTCATTGAGGTGTTTAAGTTTCATGAAGTTTCTTATAGCCTTGCATACTCAGTACATTCTTCATACTGACCCCTTTGGGGGACTTACTTTATTTGCTGCAGGCACAGGTGTTAGTAGACCTCCACAATAGGCTACGGGTTATCCGCGGATCATTGGTGAGCTCCAGTTGGTTCGGGGCTTCCCGAGCCACATTTGTATATTGTTTTGGTATTGTATTTATTGTATAAAGTGGGGACTTGTCCCGACTGCAGGTTGTTGTGTTCATGTATTGGTTAGAGGCTTTGTAGACATATATGGGAAAGTGAATGTAAGAGATGTGTGTTCTGTTTGACTTGATGGACCTAATAACCAAGTTTCATATATTGTATAAGTTTTCCATGACTTCCGCATAATTGCATGAGGTGTAAAAAGATTCATATTGAAATAGGCTTACGAATGAACATAAGCAAAGATTGGTTCTCTCGGGCCATATCGACTTCGGATGCCAGTCCGCCTCGTTGGGATACGGGGTGTGAAAAAAAAGTATAAAAATATAATTTCAATAGTGTATATAAGTTGTATTAAAGAGAACAGAAAAAAGAAAAAGAATACCTTAGAATCATCCTTTATATGTAGAGCTCGAACAATCAATTTGAATGAGAATTTCATAAACTTCTCCATTGAGGAAACCTTCTCCGTTAGATAGACAAAAATAGAAAAAGTCAAAACATCAATTAAGAAAAGCACAACGAATAAAAAATGCTACTAATAAAATAAGAAAATTGCACAGACTAAATTTACATCACTTCTCAGAAGTTTCAACTCATCATCAAAACTCAAATGACTATTTTTTCTTATTCCTTGTCTACTGGTACCAAGCAAATCAACAGATTTCGCGAGCACAGGTTCAAAAACAAGCAATTGAAGTATCAATTTTTCAAGACACGATGACTTAATGTTACGCAACACCACCTGCACATACAAAACAAAATTCAAAAAATATGATAACATAAAAAATAAATAACCATTTCACAAAATAGTTATACATTAAGTTTTAAAACAAAACTTTATACCTGCTCTTGTCTTATATCGAAAAATGCAAACTTGAAATTCTTATAGGTTGGTATTTGCTTACCAATTAAGTATACGGGGCACACTATATCCAATTTGATCAGCAAGACGACCATCAACATATGGGCAACACTCAAAAAATCAACACTAAAATGTCAAGGGAAAACCACTACAATGATACATAATTTGTCTTTTATAAACCTTAGACTTCATTGAATCCAACATAAAACAAAAACATAATTTTCCCCAAGGAAATGCTTCATAATTCTCAGACTCAACCAACAAGAAATCAGCCTTTGTTATAACATCACCATATGTGATGGAAAAAAGGAAGCTATGAATGAAGAACAAAATAACAATTTTTAATACATCCTCATCACATAGTTTTTCTTCGTGAAACAGTCTTCCAAATCAAGCTTTGTGACTTTGAATTTGCCTGAAAAGTACAACTCCATTAGGTAACTTGACTGACTAAAATCAAAATCATTATTATAACCGTCAGTGAACTTTAAGCCACTAATTATAGCAAACTTTGATCAGTCCAAACCTCAACATAGTGTTATTAACTTTAAATCCATATCTCATCATCTCTTTCACACACAATTTTCCTAAGCAACATTTTGTGCATGAGTTTATTTTGGGTGAAAACACTCGGCAAGGATAAGAAGTATCCAAAACAACTATTTTTAAATAATGCAAGTTGCTTCTTATCCAACTTAGCTTCCAAGGAAGTCATAGTAGAGCAGTTTGTGTGCACACTGATTTGAGTCTTGTAATAATTAACCAGACCAACAAACAAATCTCAAACCTGAAATGAACTGGTGTACTTCTAAGTTCAAAATATCTCAAAAAGCTATATATATATTGGTACAAATTTTATACAGTAATCATATATTTAGATGCATGTTATATGCAATAATGATACAATTTACGTACACTCCTGCACAAATATATGTTTCATGTTGTACTCATACATCTACAGGAATTGACACAATAGTTTTCAATGCAACAATGCTACAAGCTCTATACAGTAATAACACATATATCCTAACCCTATATATCTCCTATACAATGCTGATACATGCACTATACAATAATAACACTATATATCCCAACCCTATACATCTCCTGTACAATGTTAATACAGTTTCTATACATTTAATAACACATATATCCCTATTGTATACATCTCTTAGACATTACTGATGCAGGTCTTACATAGTAATAACACATATATTATCCCAACCCTATACAGTTCATATATAATACTGAAATAATTTTTATACAATAATTAAACATATATCCTAACCATATACATCTCCTATACAAATAATGATACTTGTTCTCTACAGTAATAATACAGGTGCTACTATTTTCAGTCTGATATATTGAGGTACTAGATTTAACATACTATAAAATGTGACTTATACATGAAATATACAGATACAAGATATACACAATGTACCTCAAAATCAGATAGGCTGGGTATTTTTCTCTTCCAATTAGCAGAAACAATTTTTCTTTTCTTTTTTGATGATTGAACATCAGCCTCACCATCCTTTGAACGAATACGTTTTCTTGTTTTATTCGGAGGAACGGCAACACCTTCATCATTCACACCTATCTTCTCCTTTTCTTTAGATGATTTGTTGTTGAGGTTTTGGTGGATCAACAAATATTTTACTTTGAGACCTAGTAATTCGATCAGGAGTATTATTTTGTGATGTGTTTTTTGTAGCAGAGAGGAATGACTCTGAGACTAAGTCACTCTACCAGATGGAGTACTAAGTATTTCTGTAACTCTTTTTGATAATTTAGGAGGATGAACAGTGTTCGAATCATTCAATTGAACACCAAGAGTTGATAATTCAGCAAAATCGTCATCATTAACAATAAAATTGGGATCAAATTTAATCCCTTTACCAGCCAACTTCAAAACAACTTTCGTTTTGCTTTTTGACTTCATCACAATAGAATGCAGAGAAAAAATAGAAGAAATTTAACACTAGATAGAAATAGGAGTAGATTTGAATAGATGCAGTAGAGAAGAATCCTATTCAGAATGAGAAAGTAGAGAAGAAAATTCTATTTTGGAAAGAGTAACCAAAAATGAAAAGTACACTGATAAAGCAGTTGATATTTTTTTTGGCTACTAATTAAAAGGTATTGGATTTGGGCCATCTATACGAATGGCTACTAAATAAAAATAAAAAAGACGGAGTGTCACTTTCTGTGCAATACGTCAAAGTTGGGCCATTTCTTTTTAAAATGGCCCGTCCATGTCTGTTTCTCCTTTTTTTTAATATAATAAAAAAAGATAATTGATATAGTAAACATTCGTTCATTTATTTAGTTTTATCTACTCCTTTTATTTTTTTCTTTCGTTACTTCTTTTATTTTTCTCATTTATTTCTTTAGTTTTTATTTTACCCTCTTTTTTCATTCATTTTTTCTCAAATCTATTATGCTTTATTTTTTCAGTATAATCTAATTTCATAATCAATTTTGGCTCCTTTCATTTTTATTTTTATTTATTTATTTTCTAATTTTTTAATTCTTTTTTATTTTCTTCTTTCACCATAATCAATTTTTGTTCCTTTATTTTTTTCTTTTTTAGTTTTTTTTTCTCTTTGTTTTTTTCCTTATTTCTTGTTCCTTTTCTAATTTTATTTTTTCCTTTATAATCTAATTTTATTCATGATTTTGTTTATTATTTTTTCTATATAATAATAAAAGATAATTGATATAATAAATACTCGTTCATTTTTCTTATTTTATCTACTCCTTTTTTCCTTTTATTTTTTCTAATTCATTTCTTTACTTTTTTTTTTTCTCCTTTTTCATTCATTTTTTTTCTCAAATCTTATCATACTTTAGTTTTCACCAATCTAATTTCATACTCAATTTTGGATCCTTTCTTTTTTATTTTCCAGTTTATTTATTTCTTGTTTTTTTCCTAATTTCATTTAATTCTTTTTTCTTTTATCTTTTCTCCATAACCTAATTACATTCACTTTTTTTGCTCTTTTTCATTGAGGTATGCTTCAGTCCTTCAGTCTCACACTCTCCAGCCCTCTATGATACCATCATAATATATCTATATACTGACATAGTACACTCCTTAGTATACCATCACAATATATCTATATGATGACATAATATCATGGAGAACTGCTTCAGTCCTTCAATGAAACTTCCTTAGTTTACCATCACAATATCTATATACTGACATGTTATCATGGAAGACAACTTGAGTCCTTCAATAAGACACTCCTCATTACTCCATGATAGCATCATTGTATATTCAATATGCTGTGATGGTATCATGGAGGAATGTTTCAGTCCTTCAATGAGACTGTCAGGAATCGATTTCTCAGGTCATGATGGCACCTACCAACCCTCCTGTATGTAAGCCAAACCCTAAGCCCAAAACAAAAAAGAACAGAAAGGGAATAGGGTAACGAAAGCCAATAATAAAAGTAAAAACAAGATAGACGAAGAGAGAAATATACACAAGCCAACCCCAAGATCTGGTATCAATCAATACAAGAGCTACCGCAAGCACCAGAGTACTATAAGGTACAATATACAAATATACAAGACTGTCTCCGAGTATACAAGATGTGATAAGTCCAAAATAGTAGGAGATGGATTAACCCTGGTCGGCAAGAGCTCACCTTATATCTCCAATCCTGAAGCTCTGCACGAGGTAACATCAGCAGCGATGACTCGTACTGGGATCTGCATCAGGAAAGATGCAGAAGTGTAACATAAGCACCAAAAACAATGGGTACCCAGTAGGCATCATAGGCCAACTGGACTCACGTAAGATGTAAATACCATAGAATATAAGTCTACGCTAAAACAGGTCACACTAAGATGGTAAGGAGTAATAACAGGCTAAGCTAGCTACAGATAATAGTAGAGAAGCCAATGCGCAGAGTACAAGTCACATACCTCATCTCTTGCAAACATAAAAAGGAGAGAAAGCATGTAATAAGAGCGATATACCAATAACCTCAACTAACAGAGCAAGTTAGGAAATGCTAATGGAAGATAAGAAAACTGAAGAAGACACAAGGTAAGGATGATCCAAATAAAAGATACAAATAACCTACTAAAGAAGCATAAGTAAAAAAATAACCTAATTAAAACCTCATAAAGCCCTCATAAGCACGAAAAGTACGAACAAGAGAAAACAAACCCAACCGCCCCCATAAGCACGGAGGGTACAAACAACAAACAAGGGGAAGCCAAGTCATGAATGCTCATAAAGCCCTCATAAGCACGAAAAGTACGAACAAGAGAAAACAAACCCAACCGCCCCCATAAGCACGGAGGGTACAAACAACAAACAAGGGGAAGCCAAGTCATGAATGCAGTATGAGGTGAAGTGTGTCCAGTGGTACTGTATGCTCCTGCTCCGATCCTTAGGGTACACAAAGTCAGGACCCATGGGGAACTCGAACCGTATACCTCTCCTCCACCGTATACTCTTCTTCTGGAGCCTGCACCCATGGCCCAGATTGACAGGACCTATGGAGGACTCAAACCGCATACCCTCAAATCAAAATCTCAGGACCAGTTGCCCAAACTCGAACCGGGGCTAAAAAAAGTTAAATATCCATGTCTGGTGCCTGGATTCGAATCGGGTCTAAAAAAGTGAAACGCCAATATCAGGTTCCCGTACTCGAACCAGGTCTAAAATCAAATCATGTTACCTCTTTTAAAACAAGAATCTAGTAAAAAGCCTTTAAAATCTCATGTGTGTATCTTTTAGTCAAATAACCAGTAAAATGGACCTCAAGCCATGATTGGTCTGAAAATAGTGCGATAAAAGCTGATATGCCAATGCCTCATGAATGCAATACCAAAAAGATCACAATAACGCAAACAAACTACAAAAGTCTAGGAAACAGCTCCCTACTAGGCCATGATTGCTACCGACCCCAGGTCCTCGACAGAAGCAATAATAAGTTAGCTACCACCCATTCCTAGGATAAGACCTAAAGGAGCACAATATGAGGCTACCAAGTCAAGTTCATGAATAGGGAAAATAAGGTACCAAAACAGGAGCAATTATCACCAACCTACAAAACCCACCCCAAAACTAGCAAATTACAATATCTACACCATATATAAGCCAAGTCTAAAGAATAGTAAGCCGTAGCCTACCTAGAATCCGAAGCTAAGCTCATGACTACAAAACCAAATCTAAAATCCCCTCCAAGAAGTCTCTGAATAGTGCCCCACTAGAATCTAAACTTGAATAACTTGAGTAGATAATCGCTTTTCTAGAGGTGATCAAATGTCATGTCAAACATATTTTTTTCTCTACAAAAATCTCTTCTATATGTGCATACGTAGCAGTAGTATAACTTAGCATAAAATATTCTCTTTCCATAAAATTTCCTTTTAGTGTTATGTAACTACATACAGTAGCTAGAAATAATGATAAGTGAATGAAATTTTTTGCTTTAATATTCTCTTAATATATATATGAGCAAAGAGTCATGTGACTGACCCCAAAAATGGATAACATTTCATTTCATACTAATACTTGATTAACATTCAATGCTGAATTTATGACAACTAGTATGTGGCTATAAGGCACTAATGCCAACACATGGTTGCAACGTTATCTTACCTCCACGTGGGGTGAGCTGTTAATCCCATGTCACAGCTTATTTCGTTATGAATGTACTCGAATATTATTTAGGTTCGTAATAAAATAAATATAACTTTTTAAAATATATTACAATTAATAAAAAATTATTTCGAATAAAACCTACCTTATATAATATTGATTTTTCAACATAACTATACCTACGATTTTCATTAAAATACTAATGAATTATAGAACTCTTATAAAATAACATAAACAAATATTTCATAAGAAGTTCTTTATAAATATTTAAGATGTTTTAGAAATACAATAAATATATATATATTTTTCGAATCCCAATTAAAAATTGAGGTCCCCGAATCACGCGTGGTTTTTTAATAAAGTTAACAAATTTAGGCTCAAAAACAGGGAAGCTCGCATAAAATCTAAGCGAACTGTTGGGGAACCAAACTACCGGTCCCAGCAAGTCATAAATGACCTAGGGCAGCTACAAAAATGCTCTAAACACGCAAAAAAGGCATGAAAACCCAAAAATGACCTAGAGGGTCATTACATCATCCACTACTAAAAAGGACTTTCTTCTCCAAAAGTCAAGAAAATAGAAGGAAAGAAGAGACATCAAAACTAAAACAAAAAAAAAGGTACAGATCCTGCATGACCCACTCGGCCTCCCAAGGTAGCCCCCTGGGCTGGAAGACGCTTCCACGGAACCATAACCACCAAGAACTCTAAAATTTTCAACTCTCCGACATCTTTTACTAGGATAATAACAAACTCTTCCACGAAGGCAAAACCATCACCAAACTGACCCAAATCCCATCGGAGTACCTGGAACTCATCGGGAAGATAACACCACAATATCGATACATAAAGAAACCAGGACGAATACCCAAAAAGAAAGTTGGAGGCAAAGGCTAACTCATATGCTACATCACCCGCTCGCTAAAGAATCTCAAATGGTCTGATATACCTGGGGCTAAACTTTCACCTCTTTTCGAACCTCAACACACTCTTCATGGGTGATACACTAAGATTCACTCAGTCACGAACACTAAACTCCAAGGCTTGAAGTCTACGATCAGCACAATTCTTCTGCCTGCTCGGTACTGCTCGCAGCCTATCCTAGATCACCGAAATCTATCCAACGAGTCACACAACAAATCGATACCATGTGGTTTAGCCTCAAAGGCATCAAATCAACCCACTGGCGATCTATACCGTCTACCATAAAATGCCTCAAATGGAGCCATTTGGATACTCGAGTGATAACTATTATTATAAGTAAACTCTGCCAAGGCTACATATTGATCCCACGACCCTCTAAAAACAAGAATGCAGGCTCGCAACATGTCCTCCCAAAATGATAAGTGAGCTAAGTACCACGGTATGATATAATGGAAATCGAAACCACATATACCCGAACCACCTCTTGAAGGTAAATCTAGCCAATCACCCTACACTGAAGGAAGCCTAAATCGGTAGAAAATAGGTAGACTTGGTCAATCAATCATTGGTGACCTAAATAGAATCCAAAACTTCAAAGGTAAGTGGCAACCCTGCTATGAAATCTATAGTGACCCACTCCCATTTTTATTCTGAAATAGGTAATCTGTACATCAAACCACCTACCGTCATGACCTCGAACTCCACCAACTGACAGCCCAAGCACCGAGATACAACTCCGCTATTTCTTTCCTCATACCACTCAACTAGTAAATCTGCCTCAAGTCCTGATATCCCGATGCATCTCAGCTACACTCGAGTGAATGGAATATCTAGAAGAATGGACCTCTCACAATATCAACTGAATCAAGCCGCCATCCCTCAAACTTCAAAAATACCATCTAAATCTATAGTGGCCCTGCTGGCTTCACCTCTTAGAATATGATCTCGAATCTCACACAAACACTGATCCTCAAAGTGACGTTGTCAAATCTTCTCTATCAAGGCCAAAAACTGATCACACTACCCTCAGAGATCAAAGACATAAGCCTAAGTACCTTATATAGACTTTCAGAGATGCAAAGTGAATGGAGTGCGATTAGAAATGGTAAAAACTAACATCCCATGCGAATGGAACACCATCTAACATAACTCCAAACTAACCCGTCCAACCCAAATTAAATATAAGCTGGTAAGAAGAGAATAATTAAATAAACCCATCCATTATAATCCATCTGAATCGAATCTTAGAATATAAGTGTGGCACCTGATCCTCAAAGTACCCACTAGTGAATCTAAGGCTGCCTCTCTAAGCCTCATTTTTCCATTCCTATCTTGAACTGCCCTAATCTTTCACCCTTGAACTGCTGCTACTGAATCTGTTCTAACAATAAAACTAGATCTCAATGCAAGCAAGAATCCCCTCAAAATCCAACATATCAAGCCGAACCAACCTCTAAGCTAAGAACTGAATGTTCCAAGTCAAGGGGCACTCTGAAATTGAAAGAAAAGCCGACTCTATGCACCTACCCTAACTCTAATCATGGTCTCTCTAATTGGTGACATACTGTAAGCTACGACGACCGATGAATATCCCATAGTGCATACTGTATAAGCAATATCTCAACTTCTTAAGTTTGACTAATATCATTGCCAATCCCAGGTCCAAAGCGGGGTAGTTGCGCCTATGTACCCTTAGCTACCTAGAAGTATATGCTATCACCCAGCCCTGCTGCATCCAACATACCATAAACCCATTCCAAAACCACTCTAATATATTGAAAAACCTTAGTCGTCCACTGGAAGAGTCAACAAAAGTATCAAAATCAAAAAGGCCTTAAGCCATAAAGATCCACTCTCACACTCAACTGACCATTGGAATGGAACATCACTATGAATCAAACTAGTCAAAAGCACTATAATTGAAGAAAATCCCCTCGACAAGCCGTTGGTACTATATTTGTCAAGCCTACCTAAACAAAAACCATATGAAAGAGGAGATAGCCTAACTCAACCATGAACTGCTGTAATTTTACCTACTCACCACACTTCCGCTACTCCACTCTGATATATAGGAATAGAGGCAGGTTGAGAGCCTCAGCTCAACGTCCAAACCATGATCAATCAAAAGACCAGAGATTCCAATCCATAACAAAGATCATGCCTCAACTGACCATATGAAAGACAACCAATCCTACTAAGACATCACATCCCAAGAATGGTCAACCCTAGAATTGATACCCTCGATCCACTACTAAAAGAAATCACCTATGGAGATTGATTATATCTAGAGCCTCGGCCTCTGTCCTACCCAAAGAAGTATATATATGACCCTATCCATTCTTGAGTTGAGTATCCACTCAGCCACCTGGCCCACCCAGCTAAGATCCACCTCTAGCACTCTGGGGACCACCATAAATACCCCGTACACCACCTCTGGTCGATGGAAATAAAACCCCAAGAGTAATCTATCGATCCTACTACCCATGATGCGCGCTTCGAGGATAACCTCTATAGTTATGACCAAGCTCCCCACAATCATAACACTCCTTATCGTCTAGAGCCTGGCGAGAGTGCTTAGCTAAACTAGATTGGCCACCACGCCTGAGATACATAGAACGCAAACCTAAAGAAGCTGAACCTATAACTTGACTGCTATGCCCACTGTGATCCAAATAACCCACTCATGAAACATGTGCTGTTGTCTGAATTAGACTACCATGCTGGGAGCAACAATGACTCCTCCTCCAAGGATGACCCCTACCTCTGGGTAAACCATCACTGACCCTATCCTGATAATGGTGCCTCTGGTCATCGCTTCCATAAGCCTCACAACATATTCCCTCTATAATTCTTGTATGGCCAACAATCTAAGTGAAAGAAGAACCAGCTACTATCGAATGCTCAGAGGCTAGACAAAGTGGAAAAATCAACTGACTGACAAAGATTTATACCCTCGTGTGCTCCATAGGAAAGATCATAGAAGTGCACCCGACCAACTTATGAAATCTGGCCTCATATTTTAAAATAGACATGGAGCCCTGCTGAAGATCTATGAACTTACCCCTCACTAGAGAACCATTTGAAGTATCGGGTAACACCCCCTTCTACGACATCCCCTCTAAGAAGCTCAAGATCCTGGTCATAGTGTCCTAAAGGATTTATGTAGCAATAAATCCTGCAGCAGTCTAGGCTAGTCCCAAAACTACTGACTGATGTCGTACGCTCTCAAACCCTAACTTTGACTCTGACAACTCTTCCTGAACATGACCCTTAATAATGGACCTAGTAACCAATATCAAAATCCCGCCAGTGCCTTCTGGTAATCTCATTATATTCGCTCGAGGAGGAGTGGAACAAATGAGGTTTGGAAACCAATAAACGTAGAAACGCATGATAGTGAGTCAAGGGGAGATTTTCCTATGAATGCCCTATAGCTTCCCAAAGATAGGATATGGACGTCATCATATCTATCCGCGGGACTCTATTGGATATTTTGCTCCTGTACAACCGATACCAGTGAAGCTAGGCTCTGATACAAGTCTGTCACGAACCGATTTCTAAAGTCATGATGGCACCTACCAACCCTACTATAGGTAAGCCAAACCCCAAGCCTTGAATAATAAGTAATGGGTCCAAAAGAGAACAAAAAGGGAATAGGATAACAGAAGCCAATAATAAAAGTAAAAGCAAGATAGACGAAGAAAGAAATATACACAAGCCAAGCAAGATCTGGTATCAATCAATACAAAAGCTACAGCAAGCACCAGAGTACTATAAGGTACAATATACAAATATACATGACTATCTCTGAGTATACAAGATGTGATGAGTCCAAAATAGAAGGATATGGATTAACCCTGGTCGGCAAGAGCTCACTCTATATCTCCTATCCTGAAGCTTCGCACGAGGTGACGTCAGGAGCGATGACTCGTACTAGGATCTGCATCAGAAAAAATGTAGAAGTGTAGCATGAGTACTAAAAACAATGGGTACCAAGTAGGAATCAAAGGCTGACTGGGCTCACATAAGATGTAAATACCATAAAATGCGAGTCTACGCTAAAACGTCATAATAAGATGTAAAGGACTAATAACAGGCTAAGCTAGCTACAAATAATAGTACAGAAGCCAATGCACAGAGTATAAGTCAGATACCTTGGCTCTTGCAAACATAACAGGGAGAGCAAGCATGTAATAAGGGCGATACACCGATAAGCTCAATTAATAGAGCAAGATACAAAATGCTAATGGAAGATAAGCTAACTGAAGAATACTCAAGGTAAGGATGATCCAAATAAAAGATACAAATAACCTACTAAAGAAGCATAAGTAAAATAATAACCTAAATACAACCTCACCGAGCCCCCATAAGCCCGAAAGGTACAAACAAGAGAAAACAAACCCAACCGGACCCCATAAGCACAAAGGGTACAAACAACAAACAAGGTAGAGCCAAGTCATGAATGCAGTATGAGGTGAAGTGTGTCCAGTGGTACTGTATGCTCCTGCTCCGATCCTTAGGGTACACAAAGTCAGGACCCATGGGGAACTCGAACCGTATACCTCTCCTCCACCGTATACTCTTCTTCTGGAGCCTGCACCCATGGCCCAGATTGACAGGACCCATGGAGGACTCGAACTGCATACCCTCGAATTAGAATCTCAAGACTAGTTGCCTGAACTCAAATCGGGGCTAAAACAAGTGAAATATCCATGTCAGGTGCCTGGACTCGAATCAGGTCTAAAACAAGTGAAACACCAATATCAGGATCCTAGACTCGAAAAGGGTCTAAAATCAAATCATGTTACCTCTTTTAAAACAAAAATCTAGTAAAACGCCTTTAAAATCTCAGTGTGTATCTTTTAGTCAAATAACCAGTAAAATGGACCACAAGCCATGATAAGTCTGAAAACAGTGCGATAAATACCGATATGCCAATGAATTATGAATTCACAACCAAAAAGTTCACAATAACGTAAACAACCTATAAAAGTCCAGGAAATAGCTCCCTACTAGGCCATGATTGCTACTGACCCCAGGTCCCCGACAGAAGCAATAATAAGTTAGCTACCACCCATTCCTAGGATAAGACCTAAAGGAGCACAATATGAGGCTACCAAGTCAAGTGCATAAATAGGGAAAATAAGGTACCAAAACAGGAGAAATTATCACCAACCTAGAAAACCCACCCCAAAACTAGAAAATTACAATATCTACACCATATATAAGCCAAGTCTAAAGAATAGTAAGCCGTAGCCTACCTGGAATCCGAAACTAAGCTCATGAATACAACACCAAATCTAAAATCCCCTCCAAGAAGTCTCTGAATAGTGCCCCACTAGAATCCGAACTTGAATAACTTGAGTAGATAATCGCTTTTCTAGCGGTGATCAAATGTCATGTCAAACATATTTTTTTCTCTACAAAAATCTCTTGCATATGTGCATACGTAGCAGTAGTATAACTTAGCATAAAATATTCTCTTTCCATAAAATTTCCTTTTAGTGTTATGTAACCACATACAGTAGCTAGAAAAGATTAGCCTCTTATAATGATAAGTGAATGAAATTTTTTGCATTAATATTCTCTTAATATATATATATGAGCAAAGTGTCATGTGACCGACCCAAAAATGGATAATATTGCCATTTCATACTAATACTTGATTAGCATTCAATGCTGAATTTATGGCCACTAGTATGTGTCTATAAGGCACTAATGCCAACACATGGTTGCTACATTACCTTACCTCCGCATGGGGTGAGGTGTTAACCCATGTCACCGCTTATTTCGTTATGTATGTACTCAGATATTATATAGGTTTGTAATAAAATAAATATAACTTTTTAAAATATATTACAATTAATAAAAAAATATTTCGAATAAAACCTACCTTATATAATATTGATTTTTCAACATAACTATACCTACGATTTTCATTAAAATACTAATGAATTATAGAACTCTAATAAAATAACATAAAAGGCACAAAACCCAAAAATGACCTAGAGGGTCATTACGGAGACACTCCTCAATATACCACTACAATATATCAATATACTGACACAGTGTCATCCTGCAATGAGACACTCCTTCATCCTCGATGATACAATCATAGTATGTTCATATATTGAGATGGTATCATGGAGGACTGATTCAGTCCTTCAATGAGACATTCATTAGTATACTACAATAATATATATATATATATATATATATATATATACTAGTGTGATATCATTACTTAAGACACTCCTCAGTCCAGTGTGATACCATCACAATATATTTATATATTAGCATGGTATCATGGTGACTACTTCAGTCCTTAAATGAGGCACTACTCAGTATACTATCACAATATATCTATATACGACATGGTATCATGGAGGACAACTTTAGTTCTTAAATAAGACATTACTCAAATCTCAATGATACCATCACAGTATATTCATATATTGCCATAGTATTATTGTTGGGTTTATTTATTATTTTTTTATATTTTGTTTAGTCTAAAAATAATTAGATAATATCTTTATATTTTATTTTATTTTTCAAAAGGAATGATAAAAAAGAAGATAATCTAGCCAAAAATATAAATACATATGTCTACTAATTTAGATTTTATTAAATAAGAAACTATTTTAAATTTTAGAGAGAGGGGTAAAAATGTCTAAAAAAAGAAACCGCTTTGTCATGCTATACTCTAAACACCTCTAAATTCACCGCTACATGCCGTGATGGCCATTCCAGCCACTGGTCAGCCACCTCCGGAGGCTAGCTAGGGTTTTTCTTTAACCTCTGCTGAAAATTTCTCTAGTATATATCATCCTAAATCACCTTCCAAACCTAACACATTGCCTATAAAGCCTACAATACCTATCGAAGACAACAACATGCAAGATGCTGCCAATAATACAAATTACTAAAAAGTTAAATACACTGATTTGATAAAACCTATTGCTATTAATATCCCTACAGCGCGGGGGAAGTCAGTTGATCTTATTTTTTTATAAAGAAGTTATCCTTCAATAATAGTGTGCCTAGGGTTACTTGGAAGGAGGAGGAAGTACAAAAAATGAACTTGATGGAGAATCTCCAATATGATGTCATTGGAAATACTAATATGGGTGGCTTGATTTGGAGGACCTTAGATTACAGATTCCTAAATAATGTAACGTGAAGGGAGATTGCAAGATTGGATTGTTGAGAAATAGGCAAAAACTGATGAGATTTAGTCATATGGAAGACTTTATGAACATGATGTCAAAGTCTGCGTATTATATAGTAGCAAGGGATGGACTAGCATATTAGATGAGGCTACTAATATATGATGCAAAGTTCAAACCAGAGGAAGAGACTACGCAAGGAATTACATGGATATCATTCCCTGACATGATACCAACCTTTTTGTCAAGGAATCACTCTTTTCTCGTGCCTCAACTATTGGCAAACCACTACACCTAGATATGGCTACCTTAAATAAAATGCTAGTTTTGCTAGAGTGAAAGTTCAAGCAGTCTTATTAGCAAAACTACCTGATCAAATAGAGATTGAAGTTGTGAATGAAACACTAATGAAACAAGGGTGGAGTGTAGAAAGATTTAGTATAATTTTTCCAAAGTATCACATGTTATGCAAAATTCAATGCCATGCTAAAGCGGAATGTCGAAGTCTGCACCTAGAATTGAAAAAACAAGTGGAAGATAGGAGTAATAAGGGATATAAAGAAGAGAAGGTGCAACAAAAGGTACTTCCTAAGCACAATGATTTATCAAAGGGGAAGGCAATGCTAATGGGAAGAGATGGAATCCGTCCACTAGAAATGTCACGCCCCGACTTCCAACGAGGCGTGATTGGCACCCGAAGCCGATATGACTCGAGAGAACCAATCTTTGCTTATGTTCGTTTATATGCATGTCTTAAGAAATACCATTACCACGTAAGATATTATCATACTCATAACGAAAATCCTGGAACATGTGATAAATATATACATATGTGAAACTTGGCCGACAGGGCCATCAAGTCATCATGGACATACACTTCTTACATTTGTCTTCCCACAACCGTCTACAAAGCTTCTACAGATAAATGACCATGTCTATACAATATTTACATAATACCAAAACCTAGTGTACACATGTAACGTGTGAAGCCCCGAAGCAACTGGAGCTCACCAAAGAGTTGCAAATACCCGATAATATACTGCGGAGGTCTACTAGCACCTGCGCATGTAGCAATTAAAGTAAATTCCCCAAGAGGGGTCAGTACGAAGAATGTACTGAGTATGTAAGGCCATATGAAACTGATAAGATATGAAAACATGTCAAGAACTCAAATCCAAATGCATAACCAATATTGATACATCACAATGTAGATAAGTCACTATTCTATACTTTGGAAACCATGTATATTACATTCATTCTTTCTCTTGCCTTTACTTTACTTTACATATATTGTCTGGGCCCTCATCATCCAGTTGTTCTTTTCACCCCATGGATAACATGTCATCATCATGCAGGTATTCTTTTTACCCCATGGATAAGATTATATCGGCATGCGGGTGTCCTTTGCACCCCATGGATAAAATAACATCATCATGCCGGTAATTGTACCCCATGGATAGAATATCACCATCATGCAGGTGTTTGCACCCCATGGATAAATGAACATAATTAATATGCATTACTTTTTCTTACTTCATTTCTTTACCTTTTGGATTGATACCTTTACTTGTGTGAGATTGATACTTTTGCTTATGAGAGATCGATACAATGATAGTCACAACTTTATTTGAAGCTTTAGACCAATAATCAACGAATGAGAAACATGCACTAAACATTATTGGAAACATAGCCTTCGGGGAAACATAACACTATTGGAACCCTTGGACAATAATCCATGAACAAGAGTCATGAGTATAATCTCTATTGGAACATTGGAACATAACCTTATTTGAGCTTTTGGAACATTAACCATGAATATGAGACATGAGATTCACAAATGATCCATGAGTAGGAATTATATGACAATGACTATTGATAAACGGATATAGGATACCTTAGCACATTTCGGGATAGGACTGGTGAAATAGCAATGTGGATACTATTTGCCGCAGGAAAATACGGACAGAGTAACGTTACATACCTTGTACTCTCAATACGGATATACAATCCTAGATGTGCATACAATAGCCCCGATCCTTCTTTATGTGTCACTCTACAACACAAATACATAACGGGATTCACATTAACCATCAACTACTTACAAATGCATATAACATCAATGGGTTACATGTTTGCCTTTAAACATGTCATTTCCCCTTGACAAAACCATTGATGAAATTATTATTCCAAAAATCCCACAATATTCCCAACATTGACCAATACATGATAATCAATACATTTCACCACAACACTTCTCCTTTACACTTTCTTATCCACACCACATCACAAATAATCCATCAATTCACCTTAATACACTTCATAGCACATATCGGCCAAAATCCCCCAATTTACACTTATAGAAAAATAACAAGTTTAATAACAAAATAACACCATAAATGTTCATATTTTATCCATACCATTCTTTTTCATCAAAGGCACAAGTCCTAATTCAAGCTTGAATCCCATGGATCACAAATCTTATACAAAAACACAAAGTACCATGTCCAACATTTCCAAGCACAACCAACATGATTTACATACTCTTTCATGCATATAATATATTAATCCATAACAATAATCACTTACCCAAGCTTGAAAAGTGATGATCTTGCTCCAAAATTAACTTTGAGTTCTTTAGGGTTTGAGAGAAATGATGAAGAAAATATCTAGAAAAACATGAGAGGTCCAAGTGAATAAAATCTGATTTTTGGGTCTATATATAGTACTTGGGTCATCCTTAGCCATTCTTGGCATTTAATGCCATATTTGACTAAGTCAATAGAAGATTGGGTCATGTGACCCATGTCTTTTGTCCCATTTTGGGCTTTTATTGAGCCCAAATCACTTAACCCAATAAAATCAGTAATTTCTCGTGTTTAAATCATATTATACGTATTACAATAATATTCCCACTCATGATATTCATATCCGTAGCCTCAATCCCCAAAACAAGTGATTCTAGCCACGTTTGGCTTATTTTGACCGTAAGGGCAAAACTGTCATTTTGACCCCAAATTTGTTCTCGAGTAATTTTATCATACCAATATAATATGTCATTAATTTCATGTATATACTCGGTTTTGTAGAAGAAACGTGGCGAAAATCGGCTCGGTACGTCCCCGGATACCCTTGGGACTTAGAAATTTCCAACTTTCGAAAAAGTGGAAAAACCAGCGTGGCACGCCCCTGGACGCGCCAACTTGCTGCCTCTGGACTAAAAATTTTTGCTCAGAGCGGCGTGGCACGGTCCCTAACACGCCCCTTACTTAGTTTTTTGAAAATTTCATTTTTTGATTTCTCTTCGTGGGTTTGGTTAGATACTTCAAGTCCTATTCTTTAACTCACTTCTTAACCTTAATATACTTTGTTTAGAGGTCCTCTTAGCCTCATTTTCAACCCCAAAAATGCGCCACAAAAATCACAAAACAACTCTTATGAAGGGCTAATCACATGTATGAAGCCAAATTTTTAATTTTCTCATCATTAACATTACCAAATACATACTCATGGCATCTCGACACCTAAGTAACCATTGTTCAACATCATCACATAGGGTTGGGAAGGTACGGGGTGTTACAAGAAAATTTAGGTTAGAAAAAGATTCAGACAAATTCTTAAGTGATACTGCAATGACACCACCAGGGAATGGAATTGACATTGGAAATGCCTTTGAGGCATTAACTGAAGAAGATACTAATGCAACTAATCAACAAGGAGAAGCCTATCATGATGGTCAGTTAATTAATAGTATCATGGAGAAGAACACTACTGGTAGGGAGGCTGGAGATATAGTCAAAAATGATATGTAAAAGCCCACAACAAATAGATTAGCCAGGGTCATAGACATACACCAACAAGCAAAGAAATAATACAAAGGAGATCAACACATACAGATACTGCAGACACATAGGTGGACATAGCCCTATCCGCTCTCCTATCCGCTCTAAGGATAATCTTGATAATTCAAAAATAATTGTCAAGAATGATCTAAGAAGAACATGCAAAGGTGGACCAAGTAGTGAAAATGATGAGGTAATCACAAGGGTGGCTTCTAATACCTGTGATATTGTTGTTTCTCAAGAGAATGATTGAGCAGGATGAACTATAGGTATTAGCAACAACTACTTATCATGAACCTTTATTGGTGGATTATACTGGAGTAATTGATAAACCAGCGATTGATGAGGACTTGCCACGGGTAGGAAGATACCCAGCAATGATTAAGCAGCTTATGCATGCTCTAGAACTTACAGGATCTGTAAAGAATGAATTGGTGGCTGCTCCAATGCCACAAGCAGTTGTGTCTTGTAAGTGCATATCTCTAGTAAAGGTCCTATATGAAATAATTTCTCAATAAATTTAAGATCCAGTAGAGCTACAGATAGATAATAAAATTGATGAAAAGTTAGCAAATGATAATGAATAAAGTGATAATCAACATAATTTAAATCAAGTTTTTGAAGAAAGCAGGGTTATCACCATATGCAGTCTAAAAGGAAAGAAAAGCAAAAGTAAAGTAGAAAATAATAAAAACCCACAAGGGTGGTTCCAAAGAGAAGTGTTAAATTCAGTTTTAACTGAAGCACAAAGCATTATTTTAGAACATAAGGTCTATGAGAACACATCATTCTTTTCACAGAGTTTAGATGCTACATAGGCATCATAAATATTTCCTTGTTGCATTGATGGAGCCATTTCAGGAAGCAAGACATATACAAAAATACAAGAGAAGATTGGGTATGCGGTATGCTAACTACAACTAACATAGAATAATCCAAAATTTTGTACAAGAGAACATTCACTTTGGGATATTGGCTGACACTGAGCTACAGATAACTTTACAGTTGACATTTAATGATTCTGGTAAATCACTCATCACTACAATGGTTTATGCTAAATATAATGCATTGAAATGATTGAGCATGTAGGATGACATCTATTCTTTAAGTCAAAATCAGAGTCTGCCTTGGTTAGTTATGGGTGATTTCAATGTTATTATAAGTGAAGAGAAGAAGATTAGTAGCCTTCCTATTTATCCCCATGAACATGAGTATTTTGCTTTTTGCATCAATTCTTGTAAGCTCTTTAATATAAATTTTAAAAGGAGTCCTTTCATATGATGAAATGGAAGGACTGATGGGGGTGAATCTAAATAGTGATTACATCATTAAAAGGCTTTACAGCTTGGTGATTAATTAGATTTTTCCTAGATACTTTTGGGATTGTGAAGATGGAGAACTTAGCTAGGACTGGATCTAATCATGCTCCAATTTTGATGTCTTGTGGGGGTGATACTCTACAGTTCATCAAACCATTTAGATTTTTAAAGTTTTGGACTGAAAAAAGATATCAAAGATGTGTCGAGAGATAATTGGAATGCGGCAGATACTAGAAACATTTTCATTAGCTTGAAGTAAAAAATAAAGAAAACTAAGCTAGTTTTATCCGCCTAAAGTAGGGAGAGGTTTGGTGATATTTTCAAATAATTGGTGATCAGGAAAGATATTGTCAGAATAAAAAAAGTGTTGTTTGAGGGATTTTCTACAGCTGCAAATAAAACTATCCTCCAGAGAACTCAAGCAGAATTAAAGCAATACCTTTACTATGAAGAAGAATATTAGAAACAAAAGCTGGGATTCAATGATTTTCAGAAGGTGATAGGAATAAGAGATTCTTTTATAGTTTGGTTAATGGGAAGAGGAAGAGACTGAAATTTAGAAGAGTAACTTCATCTGATGGGGTTTGGATTGAAGGAACTGAACAGATAGAAGCTGCAGCAACCTATTTCTTCCAAAATCAGTTTATAGAAGGTGCAATTGTTGACACCCAATTTTGGCTCTCCGTGCTTAAAATTAACGTTTCAGGCTTCCTGATCGTTAAAGAGCACAAAATACATTTTTTTACACACTTTTACAATTCATTGATAATTATCCTTAATTTCGTAAATATTAGAATTTTTATCAATTTATTGTCATTTTAAAATTTTCACAGTCATTTGCACACGTACACAACATAACATTACAATTCTTTGCAGTACACTACATTTTTAACTATTTACATCATAATACATTTTTCAGGATAATTATATTTTTTTTATTATTTATATTTTCTGTAATTACATATTGACATATACACATTTTTGTACATCATTTAATACAATCCGCAAATGATAAGTCGGAGCAATTATTTTGATACACAGAGCAATAATTTGATCAATTCGAGGTCTTGTCACCTTTATTAAAGGTGACTTGTCACTTGTCACCTTTATTAAAGGTGATGTATGACATGACTACACAAGATTTTTATCCATTGAGTAATAACATTATATTTTGGTTAAAAAAATAAAAAATTCGTTAGATAATAACTAATAAACTAAAATAGTATTCAAGGGACAAGAGAGGTTAATCTTTTATTTTTGGGGTAATAGGAGGGAATAATTTGTATTATAAATAGAAGGGGAGGGGGTGAATTATTTTTTTAGACAAGAAGAACAATACACACTACACTTACACACACACAATAAACACACACGCACCACACATACAAACACACACACACATATTTTACCCTCTCTCTCTCTCTCTCTCAATTTACTCTCCTCTCCCCATCTCCTTCGTTTTCGTCACTGCTCCGGCGAGGGGCCGTTAGCTCCGATGAACAGGAGTTTCGTCACCCTAAAATGGCGCACCACCAGACAACGCCACCAACATCCTTTCCTCTTTCCCCTCTCCCTTTCTCCCTCTTTTCCGCCACTGCTTCGCCGGAAGTGATGGCTGGCGAAGCTCCGATGGCCACCACCACACCATTGTTTTATTCCCCTCTCTCTATGGTCCGTTTGGCTTATGAAAAAATGTTTTTTCCACCATCCTACACAGATCTGGTCGAAAATATTTCACTCTGGCCGAACACCATGGATTTCGGCAACCCACATGTTTGACGGACAACATGCTATGTCTTGGTTTTTATTTTTGACGCCCTTTTACTCTCCAAAAAATTTCTATGACTTTTTTGTTTTTACCAATTGTTGCTCACTGCTTTTACATTCATGTTACTTTACCTTTTATTATCATTTTACTTGTTGGTTAATTTAGCATGGTTTTGATTTGTTTTTCCGACAAGCTTGCTACGATACTTGTTGGTTATTACCTTTTATTGTCAAAGGCGAAAGATACGAAGGTCCCAAAAGAACAAAAATGAAAAGACGACTTCAAAGTAGAAGGAGCAAACACCCCAAACAAAAAAAAAAAAAAAGAAAGAAAGAACTCCAACAAAAGGTGGAGAATCTTCAAAAAAAAAAAATGTATTGATTGAAAAGAAAGGGGAAAAGACTCCAGCAAGAGATTCAAAAGAAGTCGAAGCAAATACAAAATAAGGGACAACAAAGCAAGACAAAGAAGATCAAGTGTCAAAGCGTAATAATTATCAAAAGCACAGATACAGTGCGACGCTCATTGAAGGATTAGTCACTTTCATCCCGAATGCCATCCTACCCATCCCCAAGCCTACCTTACAAGCCGGTAACAAGTCCTACATGATCCTATTCCAAGTGTTCTCACATTAGTGGACACTTACATGAAGGCCAAGCCTATGGAATCATAATTGCATGCATTGAATTTCTTTCTAAGTGTGAGTGTATTTCTCTAGAAGTCCCCAAATTCAAAAAGAAACTACTCAAATATATGTAAGAATGGGACTTTCTTTCTGGAGAGGGCACGTGAAACGGGAGGATATGTATAGTTCAAAACCTTTGTTTGAAGCAAGATGAACAAATCTTGTCGATACTTAGGTATGTTTGAGTTACCACTTGAAACTATAGGAATTACCTCAAAATCGATCTAGGTTATCTGGGAAGAAAATGGAAGAATTCTAATGCACACTACTAGTCAAGACACGATTATGTCTTTTTCACATGTCAGCATTTTTACAAAGAAAATAAAAAATAATTTTCATTCTTTTTCAAAGCACCCACCTCCAAATACAAACAAATTTTCTTTCTTTTTCAAGATTCCTACTTTCAAATACGGGCATTTTTACTTTTCATTCAATGTGCCCCCCTCTAACTACTGACAGTTAACTTTTCTTCTCAATCACTCACCTTCAAATACGGACATTTCACTTCTCTGTCAAGTGTCCTCCTTCTAATTTGAGTATTTTACATTTCAATGGCTCCGCCAGTCGAGAGCCCTTTACATTTCAATAGCCCCGCCAGTCCAGAGGCTATTACATTTAATGGCTCCGCCAGTCGAGAGGCTATTATATTTCAATAGTCCCATCAGTCGAGAGGCTATTATATTTCAATTGCTCCGCCAGTCGAGAGCCCTTTCATTTTAATAGTCCCGCCAGTCGAGAGACTATTATATTTTAATTGCTCCTCCAGTCGAGAGCCCTTTCATTTTAATAGTCCCGCCAGTCGAGAGACTATTATATTTCAATTGCTCTGCCAGTTGAGAGCCCTTACATTTGAATAGTCCCGCCAGTCGAGAGACTATTATATTTCAATTGCTCCGCCAGTCGAGAGCCCTTTACATTTCAATAGCCCCACCAGTCGAGAGGCTATAACATTTTAATGGCTTCGCCAGTCGAGAGGCTATTACCTTTTAATTGCTTCGCCAGTCGAGAGCTCTTTACATTTCAATAGCCCCGCCAGTCGAGAGGCTATTACATTTTAATGGCTCCACCAGTCGAGAGCCCTTTGCATTTTAATAGCCCCGCCAGTCGAGAGGCTATTACCTTTTAATTGCTCTGCCAGTCGAGAGCTCCTTAGGTTCCAATAGCCCCGATAGTCGAGAGGCTATTACATTTCAATTGCTCCGCCAGTCGAGAGCTCTTTACATTTTAATCACCTCTGCAGTTGAGGGCCTTAGTCTTCGTCGACAATCGAAGACGACATTCATCATCAAGTCTCCATAGATAATCGGAGACATCATGCATTAAGTCCCTATAAACAATCGGAGGACTTTACAACAATCAACTTCAAGTCTCCGTAGACCATCGGAGATATCATGCATTAAGTCCTCGTAAACAATCGAAGGACTTTTCAACAATCAACATCAACCTCCGTAGACAATCGGAGATGTCATGCATTAAATCCCCGAAGACAATCGGAAGATTTTACATCATCATCAAGTCTCCGTAGACAATCGGAGATATCATGCATTAAATCCCCGAACACAATTGGAGGACTTTACATCAACATCAGTCTCCGTAGACAATTGGAGATACCATACATCATAATTCCCCGACAGACAATAAGAGGATTTTACAATGTTCACATAGTCTTCGTAGACAATCGAAGACATCATCAAGTCTCCGTATACAATCGGATACATCATTCATCACAGTCTCCGCAGACAATCGGAGACATCATGCATCTTTTCAATCAAAAATACAATCCACAATAACAAGACTTTATTTTAAGGTTCCTTTAGAGAAGTCAGTGTTACCACAAATCATACACTGGGGCAAAATTTTGAAAACTGCCTCAAAATTTACTCTATTTCTTCATTTCAAACTACATTGACCTGGTTCTCGTAACACGCGAGATATGTAGGAAGCTCTATGCAGAGTTCGGTCATCACAACCACATGATCATTCTTTCTCCCCAGCAAGTATACAATCTTGCATCCCCAACATCTCACAACTTGACACTGGGCCATTTTGAAGGACGCCGGGAATGTGCAAACGCTTTCATTCCCAAACATTCTTTCTCTCCATAATCATTTTCACAGGGTCGTCCGCCCATAATAATAGGACAAAGAGACATTTGCCTAATCTTTTGAACTACACCCGACCTGATCCTCGAGCAAGTCGAGCTATGTAGGCAACTCTAATTTAGAGTTCAATCAAATTTTTGATCAGATATGATATTTGTCGAGAAAAATTGGCTACACGTCAACGTTTTCGTCTGAAGACAACTACATTATCTTCATACGAAAAGGGGAAAGCTGTTGACACCCAATTTTGGCTCTCCGTGCTTAAAATTAACGTCTTCAGGCTTCCTGATCGTTAAAGAGCACAAAATACATTTTTTTACACACATTTACAATTCATTGATAATTATCCTTAATTTCGTAAATATTAAAATTTTTATCAATTTATTGTCATTTTAAATTTTTCACAGTCATCTGCACACGTACACAACATAACACTACAATTCTTTGCAGTACACTACATTTTTAACTATTTACATCATAATACATTTTTCAGGATAATTATATTTTTTTTATTATTTATGTTTTCAGTAATTACATATCGACATTTACACATTTTTGTACATCATTTAATACAATTCGTAAATGATAAGTCGGAGCAATTATTTTGATAAATGGAACAATAATTCGGTCAAGTCGAGGTCTTGTCAGACTTGTCAGTTGTCACCTTTATTAAAGGTGACTTGTCACTTGTCACCTTTATTAAAGGTGATGTGTGGCATGACTACACAAGATTTTTATCCTTTGAGTAATAACATTATATTTTGGTTAAAAGAATAAAAAATTCGTTAGATAATAACTAATAAACTAAAGTAGTATTCAAGGGACAAGAGAGGTTAATCTTTTATTTTTGGGGTAATAGGAGGGAATAATTTGTATTATAAATAGAAGGGGAGGGGGTGAATTATTTTCTTAGACAAGAAGAACAATACACACTACACTTACACACACACAATAAACACACACGCACCACACATACAAACACACACACCTATTTTACCCTCTCTCTCTCTCAATTTACTCTCCTCTCCCCATCTCCTTCGTTTTCTTCACTGCTCCGGCGAGGGTCCGTTAGCTCCGATGAACCAGAGTTTCGTCACCCTAAAATGGCGTACCACTAGCCAACGCCACCAACATCCTTTCCTCTTTCCCCTCTCCCTTTCTCCCTCTTTTCGGCCACCAAACCATTGTTTTATTCCCCTCTCCCTATGGTCCATTTGGCTTATGAAAAAGTGTTGTTTCCACCATCCTACACAGATCTGGTCGAAAATATTTCACTCTGGCCGAACACCATGGATTCCGGCAACCCACATGTTTGACGGACAACATGCTATGTCTTGGTTTTTATTTTTGACGCCCTTTTACTCTCCAAAAAATTTCTATGACTTCTTTGTTTGTACCAATTGTTGCTCACTTCTTTTACATTCATGTTACTTTACCTTTTATTATCATTTTACTTGTTGGTTAATTTAGCATGGTTTTGATTTGTTTTTTCGACAAGTTTGCTACTGTTTCGCCACTGTTCTACTATTGTGGACTGTTTTGGGCGAGTTTCCCCTTTTACTTTACTGATTTTGATATTGCAACTGATGAGATACAAATACAATACAAGATTGGCCAATGAAAAAATTCCCGTCGGTTTTTGAGGCCTCCACAAATAAAAGACGGATATTGCGTATACAAATACGTAACAATAAATAAATAAATATGGGCGATGACGAAATCTTTATATTATCACGACATCATAAAAGTTTTACGATTCGTATCTTGGCAAAACGATTTAGAACGACCGATAATTCGAGCAACCACTTCGTAGCCATGACGTACCTAAAACTTCATCTGAGCCCACTATATAATAACTATTATTTTTCATATACACATTTACATACATATATGCACACATATTTTTATAATTATTTGTTCATTACTAATATTTCTAACAAGTGTTTACACAGGTTCTTGAGGATACTTCTCGGAAAAGGACATTCAAAAAGAAGTTTAAATTTTCTGTTTGTATTTTAAATTCTTATAATTGTACAAATATTAATCATAGTGAAAACTTTATTTTGGGGCGTTGGGCGGTGGATATTCTTTACTTATGTAGCCCTCACCACGCGTTTAGGCAAAACTTAGGCCGTTAATAATTATATAAAGAATCAAACTGATTCGGATATTTAATCAATTAATTCACACTTTTTTCCATTAGAAAATATTGTGCAATCTTTTCTTTCAAAATAAACATTCATTTTATTTAATCTTTTCTCCCATTAACTTTTGTCAAATATAAAATATTATTTGAATACTTTTTTCTTTAGTACAATACAAAAAATTACTTTTATTTCTATACATTACACACAAAAGTGATTTCCTTTCATAAAAGAACACTTTTTTCACATACATATTTTTATACATATACAACATACTTTTACTTATTTCTATACATGTATATTACAATAATAAAGTCTATATATGCATTTGACATATCATGTTTTATACATGCATTTTTTACATTATTACATATCTTAATTATTCATACATCTCAAAAAATGATTTTTTTCCTCCTTCCTCTTTGATAAATTTAGTCTAGTCGGGTACCACATTTTTTGGATTCTGAAGGATGCTTAACACCTTCCCTTCGGAATAACTTGAACCCTTACCTAGAATCTAAACTGATTTTCGTAGATTAAAACATAAGTCATACATATCAATAATTAAATAGGTTTCCTTATTTTCCTTAAAAATTAGGTGGCGACTCTGTACAAAATTAATTCTTTTAGAGTCCATAAGTCATGCTTGTTTTAACCTTGGTGAAAAATAGGGCATGACAATAATAATTCCTCCATTAAACCTTTACAGATAGAATGAATTTAGTTCTTAGCTTTCTCACATCTCTATCCAAGATAGCAATTGGCTCCTCCGCATAAAAGAGCTCCTTGTCATCCAATTCTGAATCCCATTGAATGATATAATCCCCATCTCTGTGGTACTTCTTAAGCATTGACACATGAAACACAAGATGAACCCCTAGCAAGCTAGGAGGCAAAGCCAATCTATATGCTACTGACCCTACTTCGTTCAAAATCTCAAAGGATCCGATGTACCTCAGACTCAACTTTCCCTTCTTACTGAAATGTATTACAACCTTCATGGGTGGTGTGACAATTTCAATAACACTTTCTCACCTTTCTCAAATTTCATATCCCTTACCTTATTATCTATTGTAATGACCTGTCCATTTATTATTAAAAGACACCTTATCATGGGAACAACTTGCGGAAAACTTTAAAAATACGATCTCAAATTAGTATGGGGTGACATGAATAAAATTTTTAGAATTTGAAATTTTGGTTTGAGCTGACGTCATCCCGATATAGTGGGAATTTTCTCGCTATAGCCGCATCACCATAGCAGCCGACAAGAAGCTATAGCGGGATGATGGGACCAGAAACCCTAGGTGGCGATTTTTATACTTTTGTTTTCTCTTCTTCAGTTGTAAAAAGGATGAGGTTTATGCTAAAAAACCTCCTAGGGTTACCTCATGGCTTGGGAGAAATAGAAAGAAGGGATTTTGCATTAATGGGGTAAAACACATGGTTTTTCCACTGATTTCACGCTCAAATTCACCTTCACAGAGTCAAAAGCTTACATTTATGCCTCTATAACAGCTGCTAGGCATCCAGGTAGGCTAGGATTAACTAAGTAGTTTAAGCATGGGTTAGAAAGCATGGGCATGATATAGATTGATAGGAGATTGCATGCTTAGGCCTTTGGGCATAGTGTTTGGATGGATAAAAATCTAGTTAATTGGGTAGGAAATTGCTGTCATATGGTGATATTGAAATTGTTCACCAATTTTATTTGTTTACCTTGTTTTTGTTCACCCTTGCATGATTAATAATGGTGTAGTACCCAAAATTTAGGATAAACCTAATTAAATGCTTACTTCATTAAGATGGTTAGTATTGGTGGATTTAGAGGAATCTAAAGTGGTAACCAGAGGAAAGGGAAGTTGGTAATGTGTCAAATGTTAGGATGAACAGTTGGGGGTGGGATATGCCACCAAATATATGTTCAAGTTGTAGGTGATGATTTTAATGTAGTTAAAACCCAATTTGTGTTATGTGTTCATGATAACTATTCCTTAGTATAGCTTATACAATGCATGTTCAAGGAAAGTAAATGACCATTTGATATCCTAAGTGTTAATTGCATGTAATGAATTTATATGAAAAATTATTGGTTTTTTTTACAAGTGTTCTTTCTGTTATCATTATAGTTGTGATTATTGTGATATCTGTCATTATTGTGGAATCTATCTGTATTTGGACATCTCTATGGGATTGGTTGATATAAGGTTAACAAACACTTGATATCTGGGATTTGGTAAATAGACAAGAGTTCATCCACTGTAGGTCATGACTAGTGGGCGACCATAAGATCCTTAACATGTGTGTACAGGTACTGGTGAGTGTGATGGTTCCTTGAGTAAACTGGAGATTACGTATTTTCTTGATTATATTGGTCCCTTGAGTGGATCGGGCTTATCTATTACTTAATATATATGTTGGTTCCTTGAGTGGACTGGACTTATCTGTTACTTGATATATATGTTGGTTCCTTGAGTGGATCGAGCTTATTTGTTACCTGTTATATATGTTGATTTCTTGAGTGGACCAAATTTATCTGTTTACTTGATATATATGTTGGTTCTTTGGGTGAACCGGTCATTAGATGTTAACTTGTGATTTTGGTTATGGATATACGCTGCGATTGATGATTGATTGTCTGCTTATTTGATGGGATGGATCCTTGGGTGATCCGGGTTTTATTGCAAGTGTACTAAACTCTGAATTGCCTTATTACTTGAGTAACTGAAACATAGTTGATATTTTTTTTAGAAATCATGGTTATTGACTTGGAGTCTTATTGGTAGTGGTATGCAAACTTGAGTTGCTGTCTATATTAACTCGATAGCGGGGTATATAAAGGTTAAGTGTTATAACTTGGGGTAAAGCCACCCAATAGGTGTTCGGGTTAGGGATCATGACATATGTATAGTCGGGGGTCAATCGGTTACTGCATTTGAGGCTGGGTAGGCGGGATGTTACTATTTATTAAATAATTCTCATGGACTTAAATGAACTAAAGATGTTAGAGTGTCAGTGCATAATTGGGTTTATGGAACAAGGTTAAGTATTACATAAAGGTCTTGATACGAATGGTTGAGGGTAAGTGACCTTTAAGGTTGGGTATCATAGGGCTCACTGATAATTATGAGATACGCCCGAACTTGAGGTCGTATTGGATAGTGGATGAGTGGGGCTGAACATGATAATAAGAAAAATCTCCTCAAATGATAAGAATGGTAATATCCCAAATTGTTAAGAAATTATGTTAATGAAATATATCTGGCTAAAGAACTCTCAAGTTGCATGATTCTTCATGGATATTTATGTGTTGTTTATGGGTCGACCTATGATACTTACCATTACATGTTATATGTTTTGATACTACTCTTGCTATACCCTTTTTGGGGTATAGTCTGGTTGCAAAATCAGTTGGTGTTTCATGCTTGACACGGTAAAGATCTCTAGCAGCTTATGTTTTTGTTCCTATGGTAGCAGTTGGATCTTTTATCTTGTACTTTCTCTTAGTAGCTCTTGTACCTATTTAGACTAGTTTCTTTGGAAAGGTTTCAGTTGTATATTTTTTAAGTTTTGTAAACTGGTTGTAATAAATAATGTATTTTACTGTTTCTTATTGACTTCAGCATATGTTTTCAAATGGGTGGTCAGGGTTCTCCTATCTAGGTGGATTAGAGTAGGTGCCTACATGATCCAGCTAGTTGGGTTGTGACAAGTTGGTATCTGAGCCTAGGTTATCGGTATCCCAGTACAAGAACAAATGTCGAGTAGAGTCCTGTGAATTGGTGTGTTAACGTCCATATCTAATCTTTGGGGAGCTATGAGGCATTTTAGGAAATTATTCCATTTTTTCTCTCCTTTCATGCAATTTGTGTACTTACTTGTATGAGTTGAGTTCAATTGGTATCTATGGATTCCAATTAGTATCTAAGCGAGGTAGATGAATGTCGTTTGACTCCGATTGAAATGACACAATCAAGGGAAGTTGGAACCGGGAATGTTTCAATTGGTATCTGGCCATAGAGGCTATGTAAATGCATGGACAATCGATTGACGGTTATCCATGTGGTGAATAAAGGATAATAAAAAGGGCTTGTTAATTATGAAACTTGGGATTGATATTATTTGTATTTCCATTACTTTAATGGCTGTGAATATGCAAAATGTGATTGGTGAATTGCTATGGAATTCATGATTGGTAAAAAGTCATAACTTGGTTAATTGTCGATAGCTAAGGAAATTACTTACTATGTGATATAAATGGAAATTGTATTCTAAATGCTGGGCATGGTCTTGTCATTAGTGAAATTATAAGGGGGAAAGATAGTCCAGGATTGTGGGAGACTCTTGTTTCAGGATAGTCAAAATTTTGTTGAGGACTATGTGAAAAGGGCTATTATTGCATAATAGCGAGATTTGTTGTTCTGAAAAGTTTTCTTGGTGTGATTCAAAACTGGTTTTAACTAATGTGATGCTAAGTTCTTGTTTATGTATTGCTGGGTTCGGTCTTGAGATTATATTAAAGGCCATAATGTGATTTCATGTTTTAACGTTGGAAATAGGAAAGGGGAATGAGGGAATTTGCAAAAAATAGTAAATTTCTAGGCTACTGCTGTTGGGGCCGCCATAGAGTTACTAACCCGCTACGGAGATCCCGTTATAGCGAAAATTTTTCAGCTATAGCGGCATTGCCATAGCAGCGTACAAGCCGCTATAGCGGGTTGGGTAGGGCAGAATCCCTGCCCTGTTTTCCCTTTTTTTTTTTTCATTCCCTGCTTGTTTTAATCATTAGTTTGAGCTATGAGCTACCGCATAAATTATAGAAATCACATATAGAAATATAAAGCGTGCATTTAATATAAGAATTGTTAAAACTCGCATCCATGTGTGATCAAATAAAAAGAAAAAGGAAGGGAGGAATATTGTGCATTACATGCCCCAAACAGGGGCAACCCAAATCAATAACAATGTATAAAAATGGGGAGGCGGGGGGGAGGGAGAGGCTAGAATGATATGCACCGAGGGCCCTAGTTGGATGTCCTATCACCATCGTGGGTTGCAGGGGCGGGGTCCTCTCTCTCTGCATCACTCAGGAAGGTGAACTCCCGCATATCATCTGGATCTAACTGGGGAATGATCAGGGACTGTCCCAGGAGAGCCTCCTCCATTTCTTCTTATCAAGCTCTCTGTGGAGCGCTGCATAGTCTTGGGCAGAGGGAGGTGGGGCTGCAGACCTGGAAGAAGCATGCTCTATATATCTCTTAACCGCAGCTAAGTCCACCTCCAGGTGGTTGCTAGAAATTTGGGGCTAGGGATGGGACTGGGAAGGAGGGGCAACATCATTATCATCATCATCATTGACCTCTTTTACAGCTCAGTTGCTCTCGACCTCACCGACCTTCCTATTTTTCTTCATCTTGGATGCAACCACCTTCACCCTGAGGGGTGAATGGGGATGTCCATCTCTACCTCAGTGTCAGCCTCCTCTTCGAGCATGCCTATAGGTTTGCACAATGCAAAAACTTGACTAGGAAGGTAGGGGGGCCCTTCTTTCTTCCCCAGTAAAAGTCCTTCCACTCCATCCGATCTGTACACCCACATTCAGCTAAATACCCTCTATAGCACAGGTCACTACTAGATCCCGAGGGTAGGACATGTCAAAAATTTTACCCAATGGATGAATCCTCTGGGACACTAGATTCGGACACCTCCTAGCATCGGCTGAGAAGAAGGTGCTTATAATGCTCTCAGTAGTGGCACAATACCTGGTCCCTGAACTCTTCCGGAATCAGAGTGTCCCATAGCCACCATATGTCCATCTCCCAGGCCTTGGTTAGGTACCCAATATTTAAGATGTGCAGCACCCCGTGTACCTTACTTGAGGTACAAATATACACTGGGACATCTACTCCCCTAATGCGGATGATGGGGTTAGGGTCATCTTAAAGCATAGTAGGGAGTATGGCATAAAACTCCCTGACCCCCAGCCAAATTCCTGGAGGCGGTTGTAAAATTTAGGTGCCTTCTTCTCCGCCCCTCTCATAGCAAAGGACCTCTCATAATAGAACCCCATCCTCCTATACACCAAAAATCTCTCCCAATAAGCGTCGTCAGGGAATCTTTCCTATGCAGAGCATTCTTTTGGTTTTCATCCATTGGGATGTTTGATCTGCAAAATCATTAAAAGAAAGCATGTTAGAACTCATAAAAGTGTTAAGAAATAAAAATTTAGTAAATGGCCAATGCCTTGGCCTGATTGGGAGGTTACTGCCTGTAGCCTTCTGCTATAGCAGACTGTATCCCGCTATGACAATGTCGCTATAGCGGGAGTTCTTATTCTATAGCAAGGTTGCTATCATGGTACAAGTCCGCTATAGCGTCCTTCATCTTCACCAATAGCTCAAGAGGTTCAACAATGGCACCTCTTGACGAAAAGTCCCATTTTAGCATTCAGACTTCAGATTAGTGTTTCTAAAGTACACTATCACTAGTTTGTGCAAACATTTAGGCATGATAACTCCTAAACCATGCCCAAATCACCAAAACCAAATCAAGAACAACCCTTTACATTCCCTACTATTTTAAGCCTATTTTGGCTGTGAACTCCGTAATTCTTACGCCCAGAACACTATAGAAGTGTTGAAAACGTAAGGGAAGCGCCCATGCTTCAAAAATTCGACCAAATCAACCCTAATTCCAAAATTTTGAAAAAAAACCCAAAACCTATTCTATTTCTATGATTTCAACCAGAAATGCATGTAATGAAGTATGGAGAATGAGTGTATTAATAATTACCTGATTTCCAACAATGGGAGTATAGTGGTTGGGAATGGGACTTTTTCAAGTGAAAGAGGGAGAAATGGGTGAGAAACCCATTTGTCACCCTTTTAAACTATTGGCTCCTATTATAACAGCCCGCTCCCACTGTAGAAATGCCGTTATAGTGGGGATATTCCCTCTATCATGGGATCCAGTCCCTTGAAGTGTGGAAAATTTTCATCTGCTATGTTTTGAAACATTTTATTTTGATCTATTGATGAGGCCTCATAATTCCTTGGATGCTCGGGAAATGTTATACTCTAATTAGTATTATGTGAGTTGTAAGGAATGGATGTTTTCTAGATGAAGTGGAGTAGTATTAAGGTTATGGTTTGACTTTTTAGTGTACCAAGGAAAATGAATTCTTGGTGTTTGCGTAACATCTGTAAATATGTTTTCATGGTAAGGGTGTTAAGGTTCCATTCAGGCTCGTATCATTCTTTCCTTATCATGATCGTTCGATTATAAACAATGGGTAAATTGGTATCTGTTGTAACGACTTGTCCCATTGTTATAAAAAGACACCTCGTCATGGGTATGAGTTGCGGGAAACTTTGAAAATATGATCTCAAATTAATATGGGGTAATATGACTAAAAATTTTGAAATTTGAAATTTTGGATTAGGCTGACGTCATCCTTCTATAGTGGAATTTTTCCATTATAGCAGCGTCGCCATAGCAGCCTATAGTAGGATGACGGGACCAAAAACCCAGGTGAGATTTTTATATTCCTCTTTTCTCCTTTTCAGTTGTAAAAAGGATGAGGTTTACTCCAAAAACCATTCTAGGGTTACCTCAAGGCCTGGGAGTAATGGAGAGGAGGGATTTTGTATTAATAGGGTAAAACCCATGGTTTTTCCACTGATTTCACACCCAAATTCATCATCATGGAGTTAAAAGCTTGCGTTCATACCTCCATAGCAGCTGCTTGACATCCAGGTAGGCTAGGCTTAACTGAATAGTTTAGACCTGGGTTAGAAAGCATGAACATTATGTAGATTGATAGAAGATTGCAGGCTTAGGGCTTAGGGCATGGTGTTTGGATGGGTAAAATGGATGAAAATCTGATTAATTGGGTAGAAAATTGCTGTTATACGGTGATAATGAAATTTTGTTCATGAATTTTATATGTTTACCTTGTTGTTGTTCATCCTTGCATGATTAATAACGGTGTAGTACCCAAAATTTGGGATAAACCTAATTAAATGCTTAAATCATTAAATGAGGTTAGTGTTGATGGATTCAGGGGAATCTATGGTGGTAACCAGAGGAAAGGGAAGTTGGTAATGTGTCAAATGTTAGGATGAACAGTTGGGGGTGGGATATGCTACCGGATATATGTGCAAGTTATAGGTAAAGGTTTTAATGTAGTTGAAACCCAATTTGTGTTATGTGTGCATGATAACTATTCCTTAGTGTACAATGCATGTTCAAGGAAAATGAATTACTGTTTGATATCCTAAGTGTTAATCGCATGCAATGAATTTATATGAAAACTTGTTGGGTTTTTTGCAAGTGTTGTTTCTATTATTATTGTGGTTGTGATTGTTGTGATATCTGTCTTTATTATGGAATGTACTGATATTCGGACATCTCCACGAGATTGGTTGATATAAGGTTGGCAGACACTTGATGTATGGGATTTGGTACATGGATAAGAGCTCATCCCTGTAGGTCATGACTAGTGGGCGACCATAAGACCCTTAGCATGTGTGTACAGGTACAGGTGAGTGTGACGATTCCTTAAGTTAATCAAGGATTATATGTTTTCTTGATTATATTGGTTTCTTGAGTAGACCCGACTTATCTTTTACTTGATATATATGTTGTTTCTTGAGTGGACCAGGATTATCAGTTATTTTCTATATATGATGGTTCCTTGAGTGGACCGGGCTTATCTGTTACTTGAAATATATGTTGGTTCCTTGAGTGGACCGGGCTTATCTGGTACTTGTTATATATGTTAGTTCCTTGAGTGTCCGGGCTTATCTATTCACTTGATATTTATGTTGGTTCCTAGTGTGATCTGGGCATTGGTGTGCTGTGGTTTCATGGCACTTTCGATGCTTAAAACAAAGAAAATATGTAATAACTTGGGTATGTTTGGTTGGTATGATGTGTTTTCTATTATATATTGTAGGAGAATAGGTTTTTGGAGGTAAAATGGACAAAAAGGAAGAAAATATGCACAAAAACGAAGTATCTGAAGACGAAACAGCCAAGTCCAAACCAGAGGAGTGATTTACGGCAAGACCCACGTCACATGAGTTGACCTATGTGACGTAGGTCGGTACCGTGAGTCTACTCCTGCACTAGAGGAGTGACTCACGGCAGGACCCACGTCACATGAGTTGACCTACATGACGTAGGTCGGTACCGTGAGTCGACTCCTACAAGTTTGTGAAGTGGCTTGATTTCCACGGAAGGACCCACGTGGCATGACGTGGTTCCACGACACCAAGTCACAGTACCGTGTAAAAGTGTTGACTCTATTTTCCTGTTTTGTTTAGGATAGGATTCATCTTGTATCTATAAATACCCCTATATTGTCCTATATTTAGGAGTTAGTCATTACATTATTTTGAGATATATTTTCATTATTTTGAGTTCATAATTACATTATTGGTTTTGTAATCTTGGAACACCGATTCTAGGGTTTTATTGATATTGAGATTTCAGAGTTTTCTTCTTATTGTGAGTCTACAATTATGTTTTCTTCATTGAATTCTTCTTGTGTTCTTGCAATCATGAGTAGTTAAACCCATCAACTAGGGTTGTGTGAATCACGAGGAATTAACAAAATGGGTTACGTGCAAAGCAATTCTGAACCGTTGTGAATGCATGTATTGTTATTACCTTCATTATAATTGATATTCTAATAGTTGAAAACGTTAAAAACTCGCCTGTATTCTTAACTTGCTCGAGAGAGAGGTAGAGATTGGGAAAAGGGAATAATAATAGAGATTTGAAGCTATCAACCTTTATCTAATAACTTGAGCCGTAACAGGGATAGTTATCTAAGATCCAGAACAAGGGTTAGTAGTGCGGCACTAGGAGACCGAGAGGAGGAGAGTGAAATTTATCTAACCAAGGTCGAGAGACATTTAGATGAACATATCTTGTTAGATTTTGCATGTAACGTAGCGGGACAGTTGTGCTAGCACAAGTAACCTGTGAAGTTAAGGAATCATTGGGGAACACAGTCCTAGTGTATTGCTCATATTAATTACAAATCCAAAAATCAACAATCGTTACTGTTACTATTTACTTACAAAACCCCCTCCCCCCCTTTTTTACTTACTATCCAATTACTCAGACTAGTATTCAACAGAATTTTGTCCTATTCCCTGTGGGATTGACCCCAACCTAGTTGGGTTATATATTTGATACATCGACCGCATTATACTTTTCTGGAGGTATATTTTGGGCGACATCAAATTTTGGCGCTGTTGTCGGGGAATTACGGTTATGGAGTTGATTAGTTTGTTTGTTGGAGTTGATTGGTTTTATTTTTCTGTAATTTTCTGGAGGACACACGCTGGTGTATGCCCAACACTAGGAGTCAAGGCAATCCCTTAATTCCACTTGACACTGAGATAGAATGAACACTGAGAGCAAATCGAAAAATGGTGAATACTGATGGAGTTTAGAATCTTGCAGCCGCGGGAGATATTCATCACTAGCCAATTCAGCCAGTTGGTCATGAAATTTTGAAATAAATTACTGTTTGATTAATGGCTGAGGAAAATGCGAGGCAAGCAACTCTTAGACAAGCGAATAGAGATCATCATGGAATGCAAGAAGCAGCACAATATCTCGCTACACATGAAGAGAGACAAAGAAAACTGAGGGTACAACAACCCCCTCAAAGACCATATGTGATGGTTTATGATGATCCTAAAGAAGAGGATGTGGCTTATTTTTATCTGATTGAGACTCGTGCTATTATTCTACTAGAGTTACCTCAGGGCACTAAGTTTGACATTACAAGTGCCATGATCCACCTGCTAAACTTGAAATGTATGTTCGTTAGCCTTCCTACAGATGATCCGAACATGTACGTGATGAATTTTATGGGGGTCTGCACTTCATACAACTTGCCTAGAGGTGACCAAGAGGCTATTCGTTTGAGATTGTTTCTATTCTCTTTAATAGGAGAAACGACTTTGTGGTTGGCCGAGTTACCACGAGGTTTCATCACTTCTTGGCAAGAGTTGAGAAATCAATTTTTGGAGTGATTTTTTCCCACCCTCCAAGATGCTACAGTTGAAGGATGAGATTTATAACTTCAGGCAACTACAATCTGAAGAATTTTACGAGACATGCTTGAGATTTAAGAAGAAGCTGCAGAATGTTCCAAATCATAGGATGAGTGGTAGGAGTTTACTTAAAATCTTCTACAGGGCTTTGAACACCAATACAAAGACTGTAGTAGATACTATCACTGGCAAAGCATTTATGAGTATGAGGTAGGAACAAGCTTCAGAGATTTTAAATCACATCAGTAAGACCAACTGAGGATGGCATACTCGGGAGGTAGATACACCTATGGGGACGTATGCTATTGGAGCCTCGGCAGTACAACCGACTTTGGATGAATCTGTAGCTCAAGAGGTCACACAGTTGAGGACAGAATTTGGCTTGCTTGCTAAAAAGATTACTGCTGGAAGTGCTAAAAAGGTGCATGCCATAGGTGCACAAGGAAAACCACCTAGGCATAATGATTATGAATCTGATAAGGAGGCTAAGTACTTTGATCGAGAGGTGGTGGGTTTCTGAGCTAAGGGTCAAGGGTCTAATCAAGACTCTTGGAACTCAAGCCAAGGGAATCAAGGTCGGAACTACTATGGAGACAATTATAACAAGCCAGGATATATAGATAGAGAATGAGATCGTGACGGTGATTGGAGGAGAAAGGATGATTATAAAGAGAAGAGTGGCGTATATGTTCCACCGGGGAAATGCGATGCTGACTATGGAAATTCAAGAACGGAAGCCCTTCTCAATAAACTGGTTAAAGGGTTAGAGAGTCAGGAGAGTTGCTTGAAAGAGATTAGGTCAGACATTTTGGGAATAAGTCAGAAAGTAGAATCTCATTCGACGGCCAATAAACAATTGGAATAACAGTTTGGGCAGATATCTACAGCATTGAATCAGCGTCAACAAGGTACACTTTTGCGCAACACCATTTAGAACCCAAGAAATGATGATCATTGTATGGCTATCACAATGAGAAGTAGGAACACTCTCATTGAGGCACCCAAACAAGTTGAGGGTGTTCATGCTACACTGGAATAGCAAACGAATGCCACAAAAAAGGTAAAGGAAAATCTAAAAAAATTATGTTCCATTTCCAAAACTTCCTCCATCTTTCCCTCAACGTCTAAAGAAAAATGTGGATAAAAATAAAATTGTTATTCGGGAGATCATAAAAGAAGTTGAAAAGCCTCAGACTGATGAAAACAATGTAAATAATGAAAATGAGAAAGAAAAGGACTCCCCAAAAATGCTAAACCCCATTTCTAAGCCGGCAACTTCATTGCCTCAACGCTTGAAGAAGAAGAAGGAGGATGGAAAATTTCATAAGTTTATGTCCATATTGAAGCAACTTTCTATAAATATCCCATTAGTGGAGGCGCTGGAACAAATGTCGGGATATGTGAAGTTCATGAAAGAGTTGGTCACGAAGAAAAGAACTGTCAGGTATGAGCCTGTTGGTGATTTGCACTATTATAGTGCAATTGCATCCCCCTTCTCTTGTGCAAAAGAAAGATGATCCCGGTGCCTTCAAAATTACATGCATAATTGGGTCAGTTAACTTTGCCTGAGCTTTGTGTGACCTAGGTGAGAGTATTAACTTGATACCACTGGCAGTATTTGAGAAATTAGGCTTGGGAACCATAGAGCCAACAAAGATGCAGTTATTGATGGCGGATCGTACGATCAAGAAGCCTCTGGGCATATTATTTGATGTTTTGGTCAAAATTGAAAACTTTATCTTTCCTGTTGACTTTGTTGTCTTGAACTGTGAGGTCGATTTTGAGATGCCCATAATTTTGGAGAGACCATTTTTAGCCATATGGAGTGGGGTGAGCTGAAATTAAGGCTGAATAATAAGGAAGTCATGTTCAATGTTTGTAGAACTATGAAGCAACCAAAGGACATGAGGGTGGTTTTAAAAATAAATAGTTTAGATGACACAGGAAGCCAACCCAAGGGATATCTTGATAAAGTCTGAGTAATCAAGACACCTGCGTCGTGCCATGACATTAAATTAGGCTTTGCTTGGGAGGCAACCCAAGGTGTTTTTCTATTTCTACATTTGCTTTGATTTTTGTTATTTTGATCGACATTAGACCCATGCACCTAGGGTGTCACAGGTATGTTCCTAACTCCCTTGTTTTATTTTGGTCTAATGCATTAGGGATAATACATGCTTATTTGGTAGGGGCGGAGGTACTTGTGGGTCTATATGTCCTCTTAAGGATTTTTGTTTGCCGTGTTTTTTTCCCTCAAGTGCTATCATAGTAGAAACGACATGTTTAGGTTGTTAGTTAGATTAGTTATGTGTTTTCGTGTTTAATTAGGAGAAAAATAGGGGAACCTTAGTGCAGTCCAGTTTTGAACAGGTTTTGAACAAGTTTTTGATAATGATGCTTTTTGATTGTTTAAAGGACACCCCTCCTGAAAATTTGGTTTTGAAGTGTGTGTGTAGTATGTTAGTTTGTGACAGCTATTGGATCTTGTTATGGTATTAGTATTATAGGCAACATGATGGTAGCTAGCAATGCATGAACTGAATACGTAGTAGTTGATAGTGTAACCCTGTGCTATGTGTGTGTGAGGTCATTACCTAGTTTACTTTGTGCATGCGATCCAGAACTTGCCCGGTTAGTCTTACCTAGGTTATAGGATAGTGGTTAGGAAAGTATCATAGGCCGTTCTTTAATAAGTCCACTTTTAGCCTAAATGCTCGACCAAATGAAGTAAGTATCCCTTGATCTCGAGTTTGAGCCTTAATTGACCTGTTTCTTTCATTAGCCTATTCACTTTCCCATTTTGACTTACAATGAACCTGTTTTGTCCCTGGTCCCTCCTTGGACATTGTGTACCTCAACTCAGGCAAATCGCCTAAGTTGAGGGTGGCTATTATAGGGGTGCGTAGATTGATTTGGGTATGAAGAAAGGGTTAGGAAAAGAAAAAGAAAACAGATTTGGGTATGAAGAAAGAAGAAAAAAATGAGTGAAATAAATAGAAATTGCAAAAATAAAAAAAAAGAGTAAAAAAGAAAAAGAAAAAGAAAAAAAAGTGTGTTTTGAAAGTATGAAGAAAATCACACCCAAAATCTGAAAATAAATGAAGGAGAATAAGGGAAAATAAAAGGAGAATGGTTGGAAAGTGGAGCAAACAATAGTGTAGTGTCAAGGAGGGTTGAGTCACTATATCCATATGTACCATACCCATACCCAAGCCTACATTGCAAACCAATGAAAGTCCTAATGTGATCCTAGTCCCACTGTCTGAAATACTAAGGCATAGAAAATAAGGGCAAACCTATGGTATTTCACGCACACTGTTTGAACTTCTTTATTAGAGAGAGTGTTTTGACCCAGTCCCTACTTTGATATTCATTGGTATACTGTAAGTGTATGGGACTTCTTTGTTGTGAGAGCATATGGGTTGCATTGTTAGCTGCTATTTGTTCGGATAATGTCATTTGCATATAGGCTTAGTTATTTATTCATAATCTGATGCCATCATTTGATCCCTTCTGTGTCATGATAATATGCTTCATGTATACATATCAAGGTTTTGATTTGAAAATATGAGGGGTCGAAGAAGTTTTGGTGCCGAAAGCAATAAGTCGACTGCCGTAGGGCTCATAGGTTTCTCTTAGTTAAGCATCAATTGTGTTTGTTTTGTTTTGTTTGCCTGAGGACATGCAAATGTTCTAAGTCGAGGGTGTTGATATGCCGTGGTTTCATGGCACTTTCGATGTTTAAAACAAAGAAAATATGCAATAACTTGGGTATGTTTGGTTGGTATGATGTGTTTTCTGTTCTATATTGCAGGAGAATAGTTTTTTAGAGGCAAAATGGACAAAAAAGAAGAAAATATGCACGAGAATAAAGTATCTGAAGACAAAAGAGCCAAGTCCAAACTAGAGTAGTGACTCATGGTAGGACCCACGTCATGTGAGTCGACCTACGTGACGTAGGTCGGTACCGTGAGTCTACTCTTACACTAGAGGAGTGACTCACAGCAGGACCCACATCACGTGAGTCAACCTACGTGACTTAGGTCGGTACCGTGAGTCGACTCCTGCAAATTTCTGAAGTGGCCTGATTTTTACGGAATGACCCACGTGGCGTGACTTGGTTCCACGACACAAAGTCACGGTACTGTGGAAAAGTGCCGACTCTATTTTCCTATTTTGTTTAGGATTGGTTTCATCTTGTATCTATAAATACCCCTATATTGTCCTATGTTTAGGAGTTAGTCATTACATTATTTTGAGATATATTTTCATTATTTTGAGTTCATAATTACATTATTGGTTTTGTAATCTTGGAACACCGATTCTAGGGTTTTATTGATATTGAAATTTCAGAGTTTTGTTCTTATTGTGAGTCTACAATTATGTTTTCTTTATTGAATTCTTCTTGTGTTATTGCAATCATGAGTATCTAAACCCATCAACTAGGGTTGTGTGAACCATAAGGAATTAATGAAACGGGTTAAGTGCAAAGCAATTCTTAGCCGTTGTGAATGCATATATTGTTATTACCTTCATTATAATTGATATTCTAACGATTGGAAATGTTAGAAACTTGTATGTATTCTAGACTTGCCTGAGAGAGAGGTAGAGATAGGGAAAAGGAAATAACAACAGAGATTTGAAGCTATCAACCTTCATCTAATAACTTGAGCCGTAACAGGGATAGTTATATGATATCTAGGACAAGGGTTAGTAGTGCGACACTCAAAGACCGAGATGAGAAGAGTGAAATTCGTCTAACCAAGGTCGAGAGACGTTTAGATGAACATAGCTTGTTAGATGTTGCATGCAACACATCGGGACAGTTTTGCCAGCACAAGTAACCAGTGGAGTTAAGGAATCATTGGGGATCACAGTCCTAGTGTATTTCTCATATTAATTACAAATTCAAAAATCAACAATCATTACTGTTACTATTTCTTACAAAAAACCTCCTTTTTTACTTACTTTCCAATTACTCAGACTTGCATTCGACATACTTTCATCTTATTCCCTGTGGGATCGACCCCAACCTAGTTGGGTTCTATATTTGATACATCGACCGCATTATACTTTGCTAGAGGTATATTTTGGGCAGCAGTAGGTGTTGACTTGCAATTTTGGTTATGGATAAAAGCTGAGATTCATGGTTAGTTGTCTGCATATTTAATGGGATGGATCCTTGGGTGATCCGGGTTTTATTGCAAGGGTAGTATAACTCTATATTGCCTAATTACGTAAGTAATTTAGACATAGCTGATATGATTATTTGAAATCATGGTTGTTGACTTGGAGTCTTATTGGTAGTGGTATGTTGACTTAAGCTACTATCTATATTAACTCGGTAGTGGGGTATATAAATATTAAATGTATGACTTGGGGTAAGGCCACCCGATAGTGTTCAGGTTGGGGATCATGATGTGTATGGTCAGGGGTCTATCAACTGTATTTGAAGTGGGTAGGTGGGATATTGCTATTTATTAATTAATCAGCATGGACTTAAATGAAATAAAGATGTTAGGGTGTAAGTGCATAATTAGGTTAGTAGAACAAGGTTAAGTATTACATAAAGGTCTTGATGCGAATGGTTGAGGGTAAGTGACCTTGAGGGTTGGGTATCGTAGGAATCACCGATAATTATGGGATACGACCAGACTTGAGGTTGTAATGGATAGTGGGTGAGTAGGGCTGAACATGATAACGAGGAAAGTCTTCTCAAATGATAAGGCTGGTAATATCCCAAGGTGTTAAGAAATTGTGTTAATGAAATATATCTGGTTAAATAACTCTCAAGTTGTAGGGTTCTTCCTTGATATTTATGTGATTTAATTTGGATCGACCGATGATGCTTACCAGTACGTGTTATTTGTTATGATACTACTCTTATTATACCCTTTTTGGGGTATAGTATGGTTGTAGGATCAGTAGGTGTTTCATGCTTGACACGATAAAGATCTTCAGCAACTTCTGTTATTGTTCCTATGGTAGAAGCTGTGTCTTTTGTCTTGCACTTCCTCTTAGTATATCTTGTTCTTGTTTAGACTAGTTCCTTGGGAAAGGTTTTAGTTGTATATTTTTTAAGTTTTGTAAACTGGTTTTAATAAATAATGTATTTTATGGTTTCTTATTGACTTCCACATATGTTTTCAAATGGGTGGTAAGGGTTCTCCTATCTAGGTGGATTAGAGTAGGTGCCCGCACGATTCGAATTGTTGGGTCGTGACATCTGCGTATTCCTTCTTTCAACTCTAAGCTGATACCAACTTCTCCCGGATGAACGTCACCTTCTCCTATCGGTGCCCCAAGGTCACACCTCAAAAGTATCAAACCACCTAATATGTGACCTACATTTTCTTCCACACAAAGCTTCGAAAGGAGCCATGTCAATACTGGAGTGGTATATATTGTTATAACAAATTCACACAAAGGTAAATATTGGTCCCATTGACTACCAAAGTCTATCACACAAGCTCGAAGTATATCTTCAAGTAAATGGATTTTCCGTTCTGACTTCCTATTGGTCTGCAGATGAAAAGCTGTACTTAGGTCCAACCTAGTACCCAATTCTGAAGGAAACTTCTCCCAAAAGTTGGAGGTAAACTGAGTACCTCTATCCGACACTATGGAAACTGGTACCCTATGAAGTCTTACAATCTTCTTCACATATATCTTGGCCAACTTAGTTGCATTATAGTCAACTCTTACAAGGATAAAGTAAGCAGACTTGGTAAATCAATCGACGATCACCCATATGGAGTCACACTTCCTTAGGGTTTTAGGAAGACCAACAAAAAAATTCATAGTTATTCTTTCCCACTTTCATTCCAGAATGGGTATCCTCTAAAAAGTGCCACTAGGTTTTTGATGCTCATACTTGACCTGTTGGCGATTCTGACACTTGATCACAAAATCTACAATCACTCTCTTCATTCTTCACCATCAATAATGTTGCCTCAAGTCTCTATACATTTTGGTTGCACCCGAATTTATAGAGTACTTCGAATTGTAGGCCTCTACAAGAATGGTCAGAATCTAGTTGCCCACATAAGGCACACACGTGAATCATCAACACTCCCTCTTCATCAAGAATGGCCTCCTTGGCCTCACCTTATTACACTTTTCTCTAAGATTGCTCAACTTCTTATCTTCAAACTGCCTAATTTTAATCTTCTCAAAGAAGGTAGACTTCGCATCAACATGGGCTAACACTCCTTCTTTGCTAATCACCTACAACCTCATTCAACCATTAGTATTAGTTTGTACCTTTCAAGCTAATGGGCACCTCGACACCTCCAACCATGCCAAACATCCCATACTCGCTGGCTTCTGGCTCAATGCGTCTGCCATAATATTGAACTTGCCCGGATGATACAAGATTGAATTTACATAATGTTTGATCAACTCCATCCACCTTCTCTGCCTCAAATTCAGAGCTCGTTGAGTAAGCACATGCTACAAACTACGATGGTCTGTGAACACTTAACACTATACCCCATAGAGGTAGTGTATCCAAATTTTCAAAGCCAATGCTGCAAATTCCAAATCGTGGGTGGTATAGTTCTTCTCATACGACTTCAGCTACTTTGAAGTATAAGCAATCACATTCTGACCCCACATCAAAACAACACTTGAACAAGAACGTGAAGCAGCACAATACATAATGAAACCTTTACCTTCAATGGGCAAGGAAATAATAGGAGCTAATGTTAGCAAAGTTTTGAGCTTTTGAATACTCGCCTCACACTTATCATCCTACATAAAAGGTACCTCTTTCCGAGTCAGACGAGTCATATGAGAAGCAATGGCGGTGAGTCTTTTAACAAAACAATGGTAGTAACTAGCCAGTCCCATAAAACTACAAACTTCTATAACATTGGTTGGTCTAGCCCAGTTCTTAACAACTTCAACCTTCGGCGGATCTACCTTAACCCATTCCTTAGATACAATATGCCCTAAAAAGGACACCAAAGACAACAAAAATTCACACTTTGAACACTTAGCATAAAGTTACTTCTCTTTAAGCAACCCCAACAGTGTATGCAAGTGAGCTTCATGCTCCTCCTTACTCTTTGAGTAAGCTAGAATATCATCAATGAAAACAATAACAAAAGAATCCAAAATGACTTGAATATTCAATTCATCAAGCTCATAAAGGCGGATGGGGAATTGGTCAAATCAAAGGACATAACAAAGAACTCGTAATGTCCATAACAAGTCTGGAAGGCAGTCTTTGGAATGTCCTTAGCCCAAATCTTAAGCTGATGGTAATCTAACCTCAAATCAATCTTTGAGAACACGGCGGGCAAAGGGTACTTGTTAAGATTTGTCACCTTGTTCAACTGTCGATAGTTTATGCACATCCGCATACTACCATTCTTTTCTTCACAAAAAGCACAGGGGCACCCTAGGTTGAAATACTCGGACGAATAAAACCCTTTCCCAACAAATCTTGCAACTGGGATTTCAATTGTCCCAACTCTAATTATGCCATCCTATAAGGAGGGATGGGTATAGGATGGGTTCCCAACTCTAAGTCTATAAAGAAGTCAAACTCAAGTCTGGAGGCATACCAGGGAAGTCATCAGGGAACACCTCTAAGAATTTACAAACTACTGAAATCAAAGAAACAGGAGGAACTACTGAACTATCATCACAAAGATGAGATAGGAACGCCCTACACCCCCGCTTAACTAACTTTTGGGCATGAATAACTGACATAATTCTCAAAGGAGTAGGCTTAAGAATACGTTCCCCATCTAACTTATCCATCCTGTGCATAGCTACAGTGACAGTGTTAGCATAGCAATCAAGAATAGCATGGTGAGAAGACAACCTCCTCATCCCCACAATAATATCAAACACCTCCATATATAAGATCACTAAGTCTACCAAAGTTTTATACCCATAAACATCACAAGACAAGCATGCTAAACCTGATCCACACATACAGAAGCCCCCACCGGTGTAGACACATACATAAGAGTATTAAGAAATTCATATTTTAAATCCCAAGCCAAGGCAAACTTCATAGACACATAAGAGAAATTATATCCAGGATCAAACAACACAGAAGCCATACGATCATAGACAAAAATAGTACATATAATAATAGCATAAGAAGCTTTAGCTTTAGGATGGGCTAGAACAACATAAAGATGATTCTTATCATCACCTCTATGAGCTTGTGCGCCACCTCGACCAACTTGTCCTCCACCATGGTTGGCTTGGTAGCCACCCCTACAGGCATTATGACCACCACACCCACCATGTGAATAACCCCTACCATATCCTCCACCACTATAAATTGCTGGAACCAAAGCACTAGAAGATGGCTACAGAGTCAACTGTCCTGCAGATAAAAAGTTAGGACAATACCTCCAAATATGACCCAAATTCCCACACTTGACATCTAATGTCTAAGGCAGGCTACTGAACTGATACTGAAGGTGTATAATTATCTGTCCGAGAGGGTTGATAACTAAAGCCCCCTGCAGACACAGGCATAACTAAATGAAATGATTGAGAAGAGTATCTCTGTGAACTACTACCTCTTGAAAAAGTACCACTGAATTTACCCATTTTTTGGGCCTTTTTTTCCTCTGTCTTCACCTCTCCTTGCTTCTTAATCCCTTACATATTCTTTGCAAACTCAACCACTTATTGAAAGGTTTTATCAGATGTAGCCATTGACAGTACAGATACCAGAATTTTGAGTTTAGCCCTTTTACAAATACTTGATTCTCTCCTCCTCTAAAGTAATCAATTGAGTACATAGTGAGACAAAGCATGAAACTTGGCCTCATAGGCCGTCACATACAAATCACCATGCTCAAGTTTCAGGAACTTATCCTTTTTTTGATCCCAATAGGAACCAAGAACATACTTCTTAAGGAACATGTTTTGAAACTAGGACCAAGTAAGTGGAAGTAACCCAACCCTACACTCAATAAAAGACCTCCACCACTGCTTGGACTCTTCCTGCAATTATAATTTCACAACTCCACACCATACCTCTCTATAATGCCCATCTTATGCATATGCTTTTGACAATCAATCAAAAACTCAAATGTATACTCTGACTCCTTACCTTAAAACACCAAAGGTTTTATTTTCATAAACTTACAGAATAGTCTATGCTCATCATCAATTATCACCGGTCCCAATACTTGTCGGGGAAACACTCCTATCTCAGAGACCTCATCCATATAGGGCGCTACAACTGCAGCATGCTACAAGGATGGGAAGGGAAATAAAGGCATTACTAGAGTAGTACCTATGCCAGCCAACCTACTCACAAATCCCAACACTTGCTGAATCAATTCTGTAGACATAGGCACATGAGTTGCACTATTCGGCACTGGCACCATATTATCTGGAACCACCACTTCCTCCTCCTCAACTACCACCTCTTCATTATGAACCAAATCTAGAGCATACTATTATGGAGGAGGGGATAATGATATCTACCTAGCCTATCCTCTGGCTACTTGGGATCCACCTCTGATAGGTGCTGTCCTTCATCCTCAACTTCTAGCTCTTCTCCTAACTTGAGGCTTGCCCCAAACTGCGGCTTTAGCGGCTGTTGTTGGTGCTGCTACTGGTATGACACTGCTGTTCTGGTGGAATGAATGTTCACCATCTCCAAAACAAGAGTGAAGGAGGTTAGATACCAATTCGGATCACCAAATACCAATTGGAATCAAGTACTAGCACGAAAGGAAAAAAAGTAAAAATTACTTCCTAAAGCCCTGTAGCCTCTTGAAGAAAAGTACAGACATCTCTGTACTGTTGTACAAGACTCTACTAGACCTATTCTTGTACGAATAGATCAATGAACCCAGTGATCTGATACCATCTTTGTCATGCCCTAAATGGTCATGAGTGGCACCCCCTAACTTTACGGCAGGAGAACCAGCTAACCCAACCCTTAATCGACTACATCAAATCCTCACAAGTCACTTTTATTAAATACTTAACATTAATTTACTAAAAAAACAATATTAATCAACCAAGTTCAATACTAACTTAACTAATACTCGAAAGCAAAAAAGAGTGCGGTAGAATATCTAATTATTACAACCCTCAGGACCTGAAAGTCATCGTATAAGAACAACTAAATAGTATCCAAAAACCAAGTCTAAAATTTAACCCAAAATTCTAAATAAAGAAATGTCCTAGTTTTGAAACAAAGGACATGAACAATATGAGAATGATCTAATGGCTGCTCGAACATGGTGCTCACCCTTGAATCGAAGTTTGAATCATAGACTAGAGTTGAGGTCTCATCTCAAATGCTGAAACACGCTCTACATTCAATAAAAATAAGAGCACAAATAGCATCAGTACATCAACTAAGTAGTGGTAGGCATTATCGGCTGACTCAACTCAACACCATAAAAATAGATAAGTTAAATGCAAGTAACTACGATCAAAATAGAACTTACAATTAATTGGCAAAAAATATAGTCATAACACTTCATCTCATAAAAAATACAAGTACTTTAGTACATCGATTATACCTAGGCAGATTCTTCAATAACAGTCACCACAACATACTAGAGTTAGCAAGGACTCTCAGATATGACCTACAGGGGATAAGCTCACTCCATATACCAGTACCAGCCTGGTACATGATCAAATAATAATATTGATGTGACACTCAATCTATATAACAGTGTCGGCATGACACCCGATCCATATATAATCTCAATACCATCTCAAAACTATATGCCAATGCATGATACAGTCAATAAATCATAAGTAATGCCTGTAAGCAAATCATAAACACCTAACTCACATATAAGTACAAATTCAAGCAAGTCTTTACTACAATTAAACCATAACCTACCTCAATTCCTTGCTTAAAAACACTAAAATGCCACAACCTTGCTTTTCATTTGGATTTTAACTCATTCTTAATCTATACACAATAGTTACACAACTCTTAATATAATATTTCACCTTTCCTAACCACTAGGAAATTAGATTTATGAAATAAGCCCAAGAATTTGCCCTAGTTCATCATCTTAGGGTTTTCTACCCTTTAAAATCTTGAAATCTTCATATTTTAGTATCACCACCAAGAATTCTACTCTAGAAGGTGTTTCCTAACACCCTAGGATCAATAACAACAACTAAAAACAACCTAATTCCCAACCAGTTCCCATCAGTTTATAAGTTAGGGCTAAACTCTAATTTCTACCATAATCATGATCCTTGTGATTTCTATGAATTTAGAGGAGTAATTCAAGTTTAGAATGTAAATAAACCTTACCTCTAAAGATGAAAATCTAGAAACTGAAGAAAGTTTCCTCTTACAACGCCCTTGGACATTTTTTGAAAAGTGTGAACAACAAATGAGATTTATAGTTTTAAAAGATCAAATTCTGCGTATTGGTCACTATAGCAGTACAGTTATGCCACTGCAGCGAAGGATCTTCCACTGCAACGTCTCCTAGGCCAATTAGGGCTACCATTGTGGTTACAGTTTTACCGCTGCAGCGACACTTCTATCGCTATAGCGAGCCCAACCCGTAACTCAGGACTTGGTTCCAATTCTGGCCATTTCATAACACACTTCTCAAAATTTGATACTACAAACTGACCCTCTAGTGGTAATTGCTATAATTGGAGTTTTACTAGTCTATTTTATGCACCGAAAGTTGCTACCACTTCCTACATTCATCCTTTAACAAAAAAAAAAATCAAAACTACCGATCAATGTTCTAATAACTATCATATTTCCCTAGACGACCACTCAAAATACACCTAAGACTAGGTCAGCCCAGATTTTTCAAATTTAATCTACGGGGAAACTAGGTAAACGTTTTCCCCTCTATTTTAGAATAATAATGATTTGGGTTATTACCGTTTTATTTGAAGGAATTCTCCCATATACAGATCGGCTGGTCATTTAGGCAAGCAATAAGATCCCGAAGCTTCGGCTCTAGCAGGTAGGTGAGGCTCTGTTCATGGTAGAGGCCGTTCTCATGGTAAGATGGTGTCATCATACTGGGTAGAGGTGGAAATAAACCTAATAAAGGTGGTGGATATGTTGATAGGGGTGGTTCTCAGCCTGTAAAGATAGCACGCAGGTAGGTGATCGGGCCTATTTCTATGATTTTCTAAGCAGACCACATGTAAAGGCATTGGATATAGTGATTATATGTATTATTCTTGTCTGTGACCAAATGGCTATGGTCTATTTATTCCTAGTTGTACTTTCTCTTATGTGTCTGCCTATTTTGCTATGGGGTTGGAGATGATGTGTGATTTACTTTATGTTCCTGTTCATGTGTCCACTCTTATTAGTGATTCTATGGTTGTTTATAGAGTTTATCATTCTTGTCCTATTACTTTTATGGGGTATAGAACATGGGCAGATTTAGTGATTTTGGACATGGTTGATTTTGATATTATTCTGGGAATGAGTTGGTTATCTTCTTATCATATATTTTAGACTGTCATGCTAAGACAGTGACTGTGGCTATGCTGGGGATGTTTAGACTTAAGTGGGAGGGTGATTGTAGTCCTTCTCCTATAAAGCTTATTTCTTTCATTAGTGTTAAGAGATTTATCGGAGGGGGTGTTTCACATTTTTATCACATCTTTAGAACACTAGTACAGAGGTCTCACCTATGGAGTTAGTTCTCTGGTATGTGAGTTCTTGGAGGTGTTTCCTATGGATTTACTTGGCATGCCACTAGACCACGATATTGACTTTTGCATTGATTTAGAGCTAGATACTCATCCTATTTCTATTCATCCTTATAGGATGGCACCAACTGAGTTGAGGGATTTGAAGTCTCAGTCAGAAGAATTTCTCAATAAAGGGTTTATTCATCTGAGTGCCTCCCTGTGGGGTGCTCCAGAGTTATTTGTAAAGAAAAAGGATGGTAGTTTGTGTATATGTATAGAATACCGTTAGTTGAATAAGGTTATGATCTATAATAAGTATCCTTTTGCCCACATAGATGATATATTTGACTAGTTGTAGGGTGAATCAGTCTTTTCTATGATTAATTTGAGGTTCGAATATCATTAGTTGAAAATTTAGGCTGATGACATTCCTAAGACCATATTCTGGACCAGTTATGGGCATTATGAGTTCTTAGTGATGTCTTTTGGGCTTACTAATGCCCCAACTAATTTTATGGGTTTAATGAATGGGATATTTAATTCCTATTTGGATTTATTTGTGATTGTTTTTGTTGATGACATCTTAATTTAGTCTAAGGGTAAAAAAGAGCATGAGAATCACTTAAGGATTGTGTTAGGGTTGTTGAAGGAAAAGAAGTTGTATGAAAAATTCTCTAATTGTGGATTTTGGTTGGCTTCTATGTCTTTTTTGGGACATGTGGTTTTGAAGAAGGGAGTTATGGTGGACCGAACCCACAGAAGATAGGGGTAGTTAAAAGTTGGGCCAAACCTACTTTGTGACTGAGGTTTGTAGTTTTGTAGGGTTGTCTAGCTATTATCGTAGATTTATGAAGGGGTTTGCTTCTGTTGCTTCCCGTCTGACCCATTTAACTCCAAAGAAGGTATCATTTCATTTAGTATGCTAAGTGTGAGGAGAACTTCTAAAAGCTTAGGACATTATTGACTACAGCTACCGATCTTATTTTATCGATAGAGGGTAAGGTTTTTATTATTTATCGTGATGACTCATGTTTTGGTTTAAGTACTATTTTGATGCAAGAAAAGAATTTCATTGCCTATGCTTTTAGGCAGTTGAAGGTGAATGAAAGGAACTATCCCACACATGATTTAGAATTGGTTGTGGTAGTGTTTGCTCTTAAATTATAAAGGCACTACCTGTATGGGCTTCATTGTGAGGTGTTCACTGACCACCACAGTTTATAACATATATTCACACAGAAAGATCTAAATTTGAGGCAACATTGATGGATGGAGTTGCTAAAGGTTTATGATGTTACTATTTTATACCATCCGAGTAAAGCTAACATAGTGGCCAATTTTTTGAGTAGAAAGACTGAGATTATGGGTAGCCTGGATTATTTGAAGGCTACCAGGCATCTGTTGGCTAGGGAGATGCAGACTCTAGCTAAAAATTTTATACAACTTGAAGTATTTGAGAGATGTAGATTGCTAGCCTGTGTAGAGGCAAGGTCTTCATTTCTTGATTAGATCAAGGCTAGACAGTTTGAGGGTGCTAAATTGAGCAGAATTTGTGATAAGGTCTTGCTGGGTGAGGCTAAGCAGGATATGATTGGTAATGAGGGTGTCTTGACAGTCAAAAGGCTAGTATATGTGCCCCGTGTTGATGACTTAATTCTGACTATCCTTGTAGAAGCTTATAATTTGAGGTATTCTATACATCCTAGTGCAACCAACATGTATCGTGTCGTAAGATAACACTATAGGTGGGGAAAGATGAAATGTGATATTGTTAATGTTGCTACTCGGTGTCAGAATTACTAATAGATAAAGAATGAGCACCAAAATCCTTGTGGGACACTTTAGAGGATGCCCATTCATGAATGGAAGTGGGAAAGGCTAGCGATGGATTTTTTGGTTGGTCTTCCAAAGACTTTGGGAAAATTTGACTTAATATGGGTTATCATTGACAGGTTGACTAAGTCTACATATTTCACTTTAGTTCAGATAACTTATAATGCAAAGAAGTCAGCTAATAGTTATATTCAAAAAGTTATTCGATTGTATGGAGTTCCAGTTTCTAATATCTCAAATATAAGTAATCAGTTTACCTCTAATTTTTAGGGAAAATTGCATGAGGAGTTGAGTACTAGGTTGGAACTTAGTATAACATTTCACCCTAAGATCGATGGGTAGTCTGATCGGATAATTAGGTGTTGAAAGATATGCTCCATGCATGCGTAATGAACTTCAAAGGTCATTGAGACTAGTTTCTACATTTGGTGGAGTTCGTATTTAATAATAACTACCACTTGAGTATTGATATGGCTCCATCTAAGGCATTATACGGGAGGAGGTATAGATTTTCCATTGGCTAGTTTGACGCTTTTAAGGTGAGACCATGGGATACTGACCTTTTAAAGGAATAATTGGAGAAGGTGAAGTTTATCCAAGAGAAACTTCTAGCGACTCAGAGTAGACAGAAGGAATATGCAGATTGAATAGTGAGATATATGAATTTTATGAAAGGTCAGCAAGTGTTGCTCAAGGTTTCACCCATGAAGGGAGTTATGATATTTACCAAGCGAGGTAAGCTCGGTCCAAGGTATATTGGACCTTTCAAGATTCTTAAGCATGTGGGGTTAGTGGCCGCCTATAGATTGGATTTTCCTTTAAGTTTGTCGGGAGTTCACCCTATATTTTATGTGTCCATGTTAATAAAGCATCACAGTGATGGGAATTACATTATTTGCTAGGATTTAATCCCGTTGGATGAAAATCTCTCTTATGAAGAGGAACCTGTGGCTATATAGATAAAGAGGTCCGCAAGTTGAAATTAAAGGAGATTGCATTTGTGAAGGTCAAGTGGAAGATTCATCCTATTGAAGAGGCCACTTGGGAGATCAAAGCAGATATGCATATCAAGTACCCTCAACTCTTCATTGAGTCAGGTATTTCCCTTGTTTCCTTTTTGCCTATTCGGGGATGAACGAATGTTTAATTAGTATCTGATGTAATGACCTTTTCCATCTTTATAGCATAGTTAGGGCGTAAGTACCCTATTAGGAGTTCCCCTAATGCACTGAGTTAGAAAATCTCAATCTAGGGTGGTTTATGGATAAAAGCTAGTGTTGTGGATGTTCTTGTTAATTGTGACTTATGTTGTTGTGTTATGTGGTGTTGTATTCCATTAGGGGTTGACCTAGTGATCTAGACCTCCGTAGGAAAAATTCAGGACTAAAAATTAGGTTGTAGCGTGTGATTTTAGTAGCTGCCACATTGGGGTAGCTTTGTGATGTCCTAAGCTCTTGATTTGTGTTTTGAAATGAGGGAAGATTCAATCCTTTCTTGATTTGTGTTTAATTTAGTTTCTTGCATACTCCTAAATTGAATGATATGTTGATTAGTATTCGGACATACTTGTGATTGACTTATTTGTTGGTTTGACAATGCTTAAATGAGTAAGCTGTTGATTGTTAAATTTGTTTGAATTGAGATATGATTATGAAGTGTACTTGTAAATTGGGTGCACTTGTGACATATCCTGAGGGATAGTAAAAGTGAGAAAATAAGCTGATATTATTATTATTATTATTATTATTATTATTATTATTATTATTATTATGATGATGATGATGATGATGATGATGATGAATAAGGTACCACACTTGTATGGTACATGGACCCTAGTGTATTCCCTGTATGTCATGATAAGTTGGGCTAAAATAAGTCTCTTTAGCATGTATACAAATTAGTGTTGAGGTATAAGTTAGTATGATATATCGTGATGATAATGAGAGTGGAAAAAATACAAATGTGAGATTGAGGTGGACATAGATCCATATTGTGATGTGATTGTTGAGATTGTGGAATTCGTGATTATTTATAATAGTTGTTGGTGGCTTATATGACTTGTTTCATTGACATTGCTTAGATTTATTTGAAATACTTGTTTAATTGAGTAAACCACTTGTTATGTGTTGATGCTCTTATCTATTTGTTTATTTGATTTATGACTTATACTTGTTAATAAGTTGAGTCGGCCGATGATGCCTACTAAAACATAGTGACTTGTAGTAATACTACCATGTACTTTTCTTTTGTTGAGTGTAGACTGTGTTTCAGAGACTCAGACGTTTCCTCATCTTTAGTACGTCCAGCTGATCGATCCATGGGTGAGCTACTTGCATCTTAGGCTACCACGGATCTTCATAGTTTCTATTATCTTTCTTTTAGACAGTGAAGTTTTTTCATTTAGTTGTTTATTGATATATTCTAGATAGTTTTTGCTAGTGTTCTTGTACGGTGACTTTCGAATTCTAGGGATGTAATAGCTAGGATTTTCAGATTTTTTTTATTTTATTTAGTTTTGATACTTATTAATTCCTTATTCATCTTAATATTACCTAATGAATAGGTTAAAGGCTAGGTTTAGATGATTCCCCCACTTAAGGGTTAGTGTGGGTGCCATCACAACCATTTAGGTCATGACACCTACTACAGAAGAGGTAAAAAAAGTAGTGTTTGAACTCAATGGAGACAATGCTTGTGTCCGAATTGGTTTACTGGTCATTTATTTCAATGTTGCTAGGATTTGTGGGATGTGATATTTTCAGTATTGTGGCTTTTTTTTTTTTTTATGGTCATACTCATACTAACTTGGTCTTATTACCAAAAAAGAGAAGGTTCAATTTTTCTCTGATTTAAGACCTATTAGTTTTAGTAATTTCTTAAATATAGTCATATTCAAGAGTACTCCATGATAGGCTTGAAGGTTTGCTGCCCACGATTATTTCACAAAATCAATCTTGATTTGTGAAAGAGAGGAACATCACTGAAAATGTCCTACTAGCTTAGGAAATAATTGCAGATATCAAGAAGAGAGGTATGCCTGCAAATGTTATGATTAAGCTTAACATGACAAAGGCCTATGACAGGGTGGATTGGAGGTTTTCGTCACTAATGTTATGGAGAAGATGGGATTTAATAACCTTATAGTTTTGAGAAGGTTTGGAGGTTTGTGGCTAATAACTAGCATTCTGTTCTTATTAATGGACAAGCTCATGGATTCTTTCATTTTATCAGTGTTAAACAAGGAGTCCCCTTGTTCCTAGATTTATTTATCATAGATGCAGAGGTATTATCTAGAGCTTGTATAGTTTGTTTGATAATAAGGACTTCAAGAGCTTTGGGATGCCTAAGTGGAGTAACAATATCAACCACTTAGCATATGCTGATGACACTATTATATTTGTTACTATTGAGAAGAATACTCTTCATTTGATTATGGAAATTTTAGGGGAGTATGAGAAGCAATCTGGGTGGAAGATTAATAAAGAAAAAAGTTTTTCTTTGTGTACAACGAAAGTGCACATGCTATCATTCAAGAAGTGGAAGATTACACTGGTTTCACTAAAGGTAAATTTACTTTAACATACCTAGGGTGCCCAATTAGGCATGCTAGGAAAAGTAAAACCCATTTGTCAAATCTCACGAAGAAGGTATAAAACAAACTATAGGTCTGAAAGGTAAACTCCTCTCTTTTGGGGGTAAGCCTATATTGATCAATAGTTTCTTGCAAAGTATTCTCATCTGCTTTATTTTTGCCATAATACTCCCCCCAAATGTATACTTCATGATCTTCATAGAGAATATGCTAATTTTTTGTGGAATTTTAAAGAGAAAGAAAGAAATAAGCACTGGGTATCATGGTCTGAAACTTGTTTACCTATAGATGATGAAGATTAGGGTTCAGATCACTTTTTGATGTCTCAAAATCTCTTTATTCTAAGTTGTGGTGGATTTTTAGAACTAAGAAATCTACGTGGACAATCTTCATGTGGAACAAATATTATAAAAGACACAAAACTTAGGTGGTAGAATGGAAAAGAGGTTCACAGACTTAGAAATACATATTAGAAGCTAGTATCAGTTTTGACAAGGAAATTTGGTGGGTGCATTGCACTATTATGTGCTTGTTTCCAATACTAACAACAACTCTTTTGAGGATGTGAAACAACTCATTCTACATGGAAACTAGAATGACACTTTATTGCATCAATTGTTCCATAAGGATATGTGTAATTATATACCTAAAGAAATTTGAGTAGTAGAAGCCACTGAAGAGTGGGTAAGCCGTAATGGATGTTAAATTCCTTAGGTATATTTAATGTAGGGAGTGACTGAGATATTATAAGGCAAAATGGGGATAAGCAGGATGTCTACAAGATGATTTAGATTAAAGGCATACCTTTTAAAATAACTTTCTTGTTATGGAGGTTCTGAAAAAAGAGGTTCCCTATTGGAGAGGTGTTAATGAGGATGAAATTAGTAGATGAAGTGTTGTATTGCTGCTGTGATAACTCTGTTCAGGAAACTTTTGAACACTTGTTCCTATTATGTCCTATGTCCTCTAGAATATAGAACACATTTGTATCTACTGTAGGTGTTCATCGTCCTTTTCTTCAGCGTAAGTATACAATTTTTAAATATGGATGACAGAATGTGTAGCTAACCTTAAGCCTTTATACAAGGCTATCCCAACAGTAACATCCCATGTATTTAGAGTTATCTTTTTTTTGAATTGTGTCAATAGATTACAAGCCTATGTTGAGAGTCTTACATTGTCCGTTTAAGTGAGGTCGATGAATTCTTATGAATACAGAGAGTAATATTGCCAATGGGAAATTATACAAGGGAACACTTATATTAAGTCCCTTGAAGTGGTAGACTGATTTTGCATGGGCTCTTGGGTTGATAGTAGTTAATTCGATCTTTCCAAAGTAGGAGGTTCACTTGGTTACCTTCCGTAGTTCGGTGGCCAAGACTCAAATTGTCTTTTTGCTCCTCAGTAAAGGTGGTAGGGTTTTTTGTAAAGATTGTAAGGTTTTACCTTGTGAGAATCTTTCAACCCAGGATAGGTTTTTGGTGATGGACTTGGAGATCAAGAAGGAGAGGAGGAAGAGGGGTGCGGATGACCGGTCGAGGATTAGATAGGGTATCCTAACTATGGCCAGTTTGCTTGACATAGGGGAGAATTTGATGGAGAGAAGGACTTGGGAGAGTAGAGGGATGCTGATAATAAATGGGATAAGATTACAGTTACATCAGGGAAATGGCTAGTGAGGTGTTGGGTTTCTCAAGAGGCCACTCGGGCAAGTACCAAGGGGACTAGTGGTGGAATAGAGAGGTTAAAGGGAAGGCGGACGCTAAGAAAAGGGCTTACGTGAAGTTGGCTGAGAGTAAGGATGAGAAGGAGAAGCAGAAGAATAGGGAGGAGTATAAGATTGCTAGGAGAGAGTGTTAGAGGGTAAAAATGGTGATAGAAAGTTATACAGGCTAGCCAAGGTTAGGGAGAGGATGGCTCGGGACCTTGAAAAAGTGAAGTGTATAGAGGATGCGGGCGGTAAAATTTTATCGGAGGAGGTTCTTAATAGGAGGAGATAGCAGTCTTACTTTCATAAGCTCTTGAATGAAGAAAGGGACACTAGCATTGTGTTAAGGGATTTAGATCACTCTGAGAGGCTTCACGAATATGGTTATTATTGGCAAGTTAAGGTTGAGGAGGTTAAGGGTGCTATTCGTAGGATGCATTGGGGTAGAGCGGCTGGTCCAGATGAGATTCCAGTGGATTTTTGGAAGTACATAGGAGAGGCAGGTATGAAGAGGCTGACTAGGTTGTTTAACATCATTTTCAGGATGACGAAGATGCCTAAAGCTTAGAGATGGAGTACGATGATTCCATTGTATAAAAACAAGGGTGACATTAAGGATTGCAATAATTTAGTGGTATCAAGTTGCTTAACCATACTATAAAGGTTTGGGAGAGGGTGGTAGAGTTGAGGTTACAAAACATTATTACTATTTTTGAGAATCAGTTCAGATTTATGCCAGGATACTGGACTATTGAAGCCATCCATCTTGTTAGGAGACCGGTGGAGCAGTATAGAGATAGGAAGAAGGACTTACACATGGTGTTCATCAACACAAAGAAGGCCTATGATAGAGTCTCCAGGGAGGTTTAATGGAGGTGCGTAGAGGCTAGAGGTGTACCTATAGTGTATGCTAGGGCAATTAAGGATATGTATGATGGAGCTAAGACTCAGGTTAGGACTATGAGAAGGGACTCAGAGTACTTTCCCATCTTGATGGGGTTACACTAAGGATCGACTCGCAACCCGTTCTTTTTGCCTTGGTGAAGGATGTTTTGACGTTGCAAATTCAAGGTGAGTTACCTTAGTGTTTGCTATTTACGGATGATATAGTCTTGATTGATAAGAACCGTGGTGGATTTAATGCTAAATTGGAGGTTTGGAGGCAAATCCTAGAGTCTAAAAGGTTTAGGTTGAGTAGGTCCAAAATGAAATATTTGGAGTGTAAGTTCAGCGAGGTGTCGCATGAGGCTGATATGGTTGTAGAGCTTGATACTCAGGTCATCCAGAAGAGAGATTGTTTCCAGTAACATGGGTCTATGACTCAGGGGAATGGAGATATTGATTAGGATTCCACTTAACAGATTGGTGTAGAATGGATGAAATGGAGGCTCGCTTCCAAAATCTTGTGTGACAAGAAGGTGCCTCCTAAACTCAAATGTAAGTTCCACAGAGTAGTGGTTAGACAGGCTATTAATGTGTCGTCTTATGACAACACATTTAGCATTTTCAACTAAGGATAATTGTGAGTTTTCAAGCAACATGTGGTGTTTTTGATGCTCTTTATGTATACTATCAGAAAATAAACTCTAAGTCTACAAGAGATAGTAAAATTTGGTGAAAAGGGTATGCAACGGTATTATTGATGCCCCACCAAGATCTTGGTGGACAGTCACTTGGTCTGCCAAGCCTTAACCAGAAAAGGGTCAAGCTTAGGACGTCGCAATGACAACCATGACGGACCTTCAAAGACTTGGTGGACCATCACCAATACCGCCAAGCTGTATCCAGAATGGCCTGAAGAAGAAGAGGTGGTGATGGCATATGCAACAGACCATCAAGTGAATGGCGAATCATCAGCTGGGCCACCAACCTTTACCCAGAATATGCATGTTGTTACAGCCTGCGACGATAGCAACGGCGAACCATCACTGTTGCCTTCAGCGGAGATGCAGCAGAACTTATTTTGAATTTTGAACAATGTTTATTTTGAGCCTATAAATACCCAATTTAAGGTTTGGAATAATCAATAATTTTTACTGGGTATATTTCTACGACTTTTCTCTAGAGAAAACAAGGCTCGCTAGTTGATGATGAAGATGATCGACAGAGGAATAGAGGCCACCAACAGCCTGTGGTGAACCTTACTTTTGATAATGAAGATGATGCCGAGTTGGATGGAGTTGGAGCTACTGGAGCCATTATTCAACCACCACTTGCTTCTGGTACTAAATTTAATATCACTAGTACCATGATCCAATTGCTGATGCTGAAGGGATTGTTTGGAGATGTACCTGGTGATGATCCGAATTTGCACTTAATGAATTTCATCAACATATGCAAATCATTCAACAATCCTGGAGTGTCTCAGAGTGCTATCCGATTGAGATTGTTCTCTTTGTATCTGTCTGGAGAGGAAACCTTGTGGCTTAATGAACTTCTTCCTACATGTATAACACACTGGAGGCAATTAAAAGGAGATTTCCTAGAAAGATTCTTTCTGCCTTCCAGGATGTTACAATTGAGGAATGAAATCAACAACTTTAGACAAATACAGCATGAGCCATTGCATGAGACATGGATGAGGTTTAAGAAAAAGTTAACTCAATATCCGAATCACCACCTTACTGAAGAGCACTTGATGCTGACATTCTATAGAGCACTGAATTCTATTACTAAGTCCTCTTTAGATAATACAGCAGGAGGAGATTTTATGGCTCGTACTTATGTAGAGGCAACTGAGATACTTGATCGATTGACAAAGACGAGCATGGATTAGCATACCAGGGACTTTAAGGTATCAAGCAACTCGTATGCAATCGGTATATCGGTAGAGCAGTGTCGACGAGAAAAAGAGCGTGATCAAGATATGACTCATATGAAGACTTAAATAGACTTGTTGACCAAGCATTTGTTGTCTGGTGGAGTTGAGAAGGTGAAAGCTGTAGATTCACAAGAGAGAGCTGCTGACTTTGATTTAGAGGAGGAAGAAAACTATTTGAACAATTCGGTGGGTTTCCAAGCAAATGGCCAAGGAAACCAAGGACAGAACTATAATCGAGACAACTATTATGACAATTCCAGCTATAGAGAGCGTGACCAATGTAATTGGAAGAGCAAAGGCGACCGAAGCAGATTGTATGTACCACCAGGTAGTCAAGAAAATGCTGCAAATGGTTCAGGAAAGCTTTCTTTGGAAGCTACAATGGCTAAATTATTGAAGGGTGTTGAGTAAACCGATGCAGGTATCAAGGAGGTGAAGACTGACTTGTCTTCCATAAGTCAATTAATTGACTCGTACTCTACTTCAATAAATAGTTGGAGTTCCAAATGGGGCAATTATCTGCAGCATTCAACCAATGTAAGGTTGGGACCTTACCAAGTGACACTTTGACTAATTCGAGGAATGACGATGCTTGCTTGGCCATTACTACAAAGAGTGGTAAAGTATTGCCTGGACCAAATTCGATAGTCCAAACACATGTAGAAGATGTTGTCTTTGAAGATGAATTGAATGATGATATTGGTAGCCTAAATGATGTTCCCGTTGAGTCTGATAGACGGGAAAGATATGATGAACAAGGTATGGATGCTGAAAAATCCACAGAAATGAAAAAAAGATGATGTGCTGAACGAGGAGAAGAGTGAGAAGGCTGCAAAGCCTTTAGCTCAAATTCTGAGACCACCTCCCTTATTTTCTCACAGAGCCAAGAAGAATATGGAGGATGGAAAGTTCACTAAGTTTTTGTCTATGTTAAAGTAACTATCGGTGAACATTCCATTGGTGGAAGCTCTTGAGCAAATGACGGGTTATGCCAAGTTCATGAAAGACTTGGTCACTAAGAAGAAGACAGTAAGCTTTGAGCCAACCGACAATATTCACCATCGCAGTGCCATATCATTGAGGTAGTTAGTTTAGAAGAAGGCAGACCCAGGTGCTTTCACCATCCCTTGCACAATTGGTGCTATCAACTTTTCTAAGGTGCTATCTGATCTAGGCGCAAGCATCAACTTGATGCCCTTAGCCATTTATCGATAATTGGGCTTAGGAGCCCCCAAACCAACATCCATACGGTTGTTGATGGTTGACCATTCGGTCAAGCGGCAGAAGGTATTTTGTATGACATTTTAGTGAAGGTGGAAGATTTCATATTTCCTGCCGACTTTGTAATTCTAAATTGCGAGGTAGACTTTAAAGTTCCCATAATCTTGGGTAGTCCGTTTTTAGCTACGTAGCGAGTTCTAGTTGACATGGAATGCAACGAACTCAAATTCAGGTTGAATGATAAAGAAGTTAAATTCAACTTTTGTCAATCTATGAAGCAATCGAGAGACATGAATGTTGTCTTAGTGATTGATGTCATTGATGAGCCTGATATAGAGGTTCCTATTGAGGAACGATTTGCAGTTAAGACTCTAGTCGTTGTATTGATAAACTTTGATGAAGATGGTATTGAAGAGTATGATAAAACAGTGTGTACCCTTACAGGTATGGGCTCATATTCCTATGCTCCGAAAAAGCTAGATCTGGACTTAAAAAACAGGCCTACTCCTCCGGCGAATCCATCTATTAAAGAGCCACTGGTACTAGAATTAAAGGAATTGCCTGGGCATTTGAGATATATTTTTCTAGTTGGAAATAATACCCCGCCAGTGATTATTGCGGCAGACTTACTGGAATGGCAGGTAGAAGCCCTTGTATCAGTGTTATGAAGATATAAGCGAGCTATTGGGTGGACCATAGCAGACGTTATTGGTATTCCACTAGGTATTTGTATGCACAAGATATAGTTAGAAGAGAATTGCATCCCATCTATTGAGTACCAGCGCAGACTTAACCCACCAATGCAAGAGGCGGTTAAGAAAGAAATTATTAAGTGGCTTGATGCGAGTGTTGTGTACCCAATTTCTAATAGTAAATGGGTAAGTCTGGTACAATGTGTGCCAAAAAAGAAAGGAATGACTGTAGTCACAAATGAAAGAAACGAGTTTATTCCTCTTCAACCCGTCACATATTGAAGAGTATGCATGGATTATAGGAAATTAAACTCGTGGACTCTTCGGGATCACTTCCTGTTGCCTTTCATGGATCAGATACTTGATTAGTTGGTGGGAAAAGGTTGGTATTATTTCTTGGATAGGTATTCTAGCTACAACCAGATATATATTACTCAAGAAGATCAAGATAAAATAACTTTTACTTGTCCCTATGGTACCTTTGCATTCAAGAGGATGTCGTTCGGGTTGTGCAATTCTCCCGCCACTTAATAAAGATGTATGATGTCTATCTTCTCTGACATGGTGGAAGATACGTTGGAGGTATTTATGGAAGCTTTCTCCATAGTTAGGAATTCATTCGATGATTATTTGATGAACCTTAGCAATGCTTTACGAAGGTGTGAAAAAGCCAACCTTGTTCTTAATTGGGAGAAATGTCATTTCATGGTCAAGGAAGGTATTGTATTGGGGCATAAGATCTCTTTGAAAGGGATAGAAGTGGACTGAGAAAAAATTAAAGTTATTAAGAAATTACCTCCACCAATCTTGGTGAAGGGAGCGTGGAGTTTTCTAGGCCATGCTGGATTTTATCGGAGCTTTATCAAAGACTTCTCCAAAATTGCAAATCTATTGTGCAAAATTTTAGAGAAAGAAGCAAAATTTGATTTCAATGAGGCTAGTTTGAAGGCATTTCTTTGCCTTAAAGATAAGTTAGTAGCTGCACCTATCATCATTGCCTCAAATTGGGCAAAATCATTCGAAGTGATGTGTGACGCAAGTGGTGTTGCACTTGGAGGCGTGTTGGGTCAAAAGAGAGAGAAGTTGTTTCATCCCATCTACTATGCCAGCAAGGCATTGAATGAAGAACAGAAAAACTACATGGTGAAGGAGAAAGAAATTCTTGCTGTGGTGTAAGCCTTTCAAATATTTAGGGCATACTTTCTTGGTACCAAAATGGCGGTGCACATAGATAATTTGGCATTGTGGTCTTTGATGGCCAAGAAGGATGCTAAACCATGTCTGATCAGGTGGGTGTTGTTGTTACAAGAGTTGAGTTCGAAGTTAAAGATAGAAAAAGATGTGAAAATCAAGTGGCAGACCACCTATTCCGATTGGAAAATGAAGGTAAGCATGAGGATGCTATAGATATTGATGACTCATTTCCAGATGAGCATGTGCTAGCAGTTTTTCATGATTTGGTGCCTTGGTTTGTAGATTTCGCTAATTATGTGGTGAGTGAGGAAATTCCAAAAGTCTTGAGTTTTTACAAAATGAAGAAATTCCTTTATGATGCAGCAAAATACTTCTGGGATGAGCCTTATTTATTCAGGTTGTGTGCAGATAACATTATTCGGACATGTGTTCCGGAAGTAGAGATAACGAGCATCCTTCAAGCTTGTCATTCATCCCTTGTGGGGGGCATCATGAGAGTGACTGCACTGCTAGAAAGGTCTTGCAAAGTGGGTATTATTGGCCTACGATTTTCAAAAATGCATATGAGTTTGTCAAAACTTTTGACCAATGCCAACGTCAAGGATCAATCTCAAAGTATCATGAAATGCTTATGACCAAAATGCAAGAAGTGGAGTTGTTTGACATATGGGGAATAGATTTCATGGTTCCTTTCATAAGTTTTTGTGGTCATAAGTATATCTTTGTTGATGTGGACTACGTGTCCAAGTGGGTAGAAGCGGTGTCTTTGGTTAACAATGAAGGAAAGAGTATGGTTATGATTTTGAAAAAAAATATTTTTGCTTGGTTTGGAACCCCTCGCACAATTATAAGTGATGGGGGGTCACATTTCTGCAATAAGGTGTTCAGAGCGGTATTGGCAAAGTATAGGGTGAAGCAACACAAAGTGGCAACCCCATATCATCCTCAAACAAGCGGACATGTTGAGGTATCAAACTGAGAGATCAAAATGATTTTGGCTAAGTCAGTCAATGCAAATAGAAGTGATTGGTCAAGGAAACTTGACGATGCTCTGTGGACATATCAAACCGCTTTCAAGACTCCAATAGGTATGTCTCCTTATCAACTAGTCTTTGGTAAGGCATGTCATTTTCCGATAGAGCTTAAAAAGCCGTCTAGGCACTCAGGAAGCTTAATTTGAGTTGGAAGAAGCTGTTGAGTTGAGACTGGATAAATTAAATGAGATTGATGAGTTTAGATTGCGTACTTATGAGAGGGCAGATATATATAAAGAAAAGATGAAGGTGTACCATGACGGAGGATAGAAAAGAGAGAATTTTGTGTGGGAGACTTGGTATTGCTCTTCAACTCAAGGTTTAAGCTGTTTCCTAGGAAGCTGAAATCAAACTGGTCCAGAACTTTCAATGTTACACAAGTTTTTCCATCCTGAGTGGTGGAGTTGGAGAACAAAGAAGGAAAATTGTTCAACATGAATGGACAACGAGTTAAGAAGCATGTATGTCCACATGAAGAGGTAAAAGTTGTGTCTGTGGTATATCTTGAAGTCTGAGTAGTTATGATAGCCAGGTCGTGTCTCAATGTTAAATCAGGCGCTAGTGGGGGGCAACCCACAAGGTGTTTTATCAAATTTTTAGTTTATAGTTGGTGAACTGGTTTGATGTGTATGCTAAGTGTACAGGAATTCAAGTAACTGACAAAAGTTGGAGACTGTTTTAGCCGGATAGTGATGGTGGTGGACCATTACACTACTGGCGGACCGTCAGTGTAGGTCGTCAACGGGGGACCAACAATCATGTAATCTGTCTAAGCACTGACTGACAAGTGTGACGGACCGTCACACTACTGGCGTACCATTGGGAACACCATCAAGAGGAAAAGAAAAACATGCTATACTGGATAAAAGGTGATGGCATAGTTGGCGGGCTGTTGTATGAGTGGCTGACCGTTGCCAATACCATCACCATAAAGATGATTAATACCCACACTGGTTTGGGGAGACGGTACAATTGGCGGACCGCTAGTATGTCCATCCCAGGTAAGTAAGCAATTCTTTTTATTAATTACCCAACCAACCCTTTTTCTGACCCGACCCTTCAAGACCAACCCACCTATTACTATTCTTAACCGACCCATCACTTAAACCTCATTTAAACCCACTATATTGAAAACCTCATTTAAACCCACGTCTTTTACCCTTCATATTCTACCATTTAAATCTCCCACTCAAACCTCATTCATCACCCATTACACCACATTTATCCATCATCAATCCCCCACCACAGAGATTCATTACCCTTTATCTTCCTTTCTCTCCTATTTAAACCCTTCCCTACTCTTCCCAAATCATCACAGCAAAGGAAAATTACATCGACAGTTAACTTTTTCTCTGAGTTATTGTATATGCACTAAGTAATTTGCACATCATTTCACTCAGGTATTCCCTTCTTAGTTCATATCTTTTAGTTAGGTTTTAGCTTTCGTAGTCTTAGGATAGTTTATCGTTGTTTTGTTATAATTTCTTCTCTAACTGGATGGTGAGACATCTCGAGAGGTGAAGTCTAAGTAGCCTAATGTCATTGGAGGATCATAATGATGTATTGGAAGAGATTTCATGAAATAATTATGGTTTAAACATTGAAATCTGGGTTGCCCATTATGTGCTCGACAAATTGTCAAAGAGAAGTTTGTGAATTCTGGCAGGCTTGACAAAAAAGATTGGTGGTCCATCTTATTAAAACCGTCACCCAACAATCAGAAATGGTTGATTCTGTATAACCCTTCACGGGAAAGTTGGCGGACCATCAACCTAGTGGCGGACCTCCACTTCCAACGTCAAGACAAAATAGTTTGCTTAGTTCTTACTTCTTGCTCTAATTTCTTTACATTTGATTCTGACACTTTTCCTCTCAGGTACAATGCCTCCTAAGTTTCAAACATATAGAGGAGGATCTACCTCCATGCAAACAAAGGTTGCAACTGTGTCAAGGCTCAGGGATGAACTTGAACCCAAGGATGCTAACAAAGAGGCCCCTTACAAAAACACAAGGTAGAGTGAAAAGAGGCGAAACTTACCCCCCAGTCTAAAGAAAAGGGTAGTTCATCTGTTGGGGAATCTGATAAACATAAGAAAGGTAGTGAAAGGTACGACTCAACCCCAAACAAAGAGGCAAAAAAAGAAAACTCCTCTAGTTCTGGGCCAGAGTCAGAAACTGGAGGCTAAGACAGTGATTAGAAGCAAAGCCCCAAAAGTTTGGGAAAACATGCGATGGAAAATTGCGGGGGCCAAGGATATATATTATAAGGGGTTTGAACCAACCCAAACACAAGATCAGAAGAGGCCGATAGCGGAGGAGTATCAGATTATGAAAACCTCATTATGAGACTATCCAGACCTCAAGAGACAATTCAATGAGTATCAATTGCATTCACTCAGTAGGCCCCCAGGTTTTTATTACCCAAAGATGGTGAGAGAGTTTTTCACTAACTATTTGGTTGTTCTCAAGAGAAATTGTCCAAAAAGTGAGAAAGTCTCCAACATGAGGAATATATTAATAACCCCAGTTTGTGGTGTCAATGTTGATATTTCGAATGAAATGATTAACGGATTTTTGTTTGGCCTGGATTACATTCCTCCGGCAGCCACACTAGATTTTGAGCACCGGATGAGGACAATGAGTACACAACGTGGTGGTTTAGACAGGTGCTGACTGACTCAGGAGAACCTTCTTGGGCCAATAACAAGGATAGGATTGCAAAATCATCACTAAGCCTCAAGGCAAATTTTTGGTGGGCTGTAGTATGATTGGGGTTGATGCCAATAGGTGAAGATACTAATTTGGAGATCTTTTAAGATGTGGTGGTAGCCATTTTAGTGGCAGGACTGAAGATAAATTTTGGAATGATCATCAATGATGAACTGTTCCAATGTGCTCACAAAACATCTAGTGCTATACCCTTTCCGTGTCTCATCACAGAATTATGCTTGAAATCAAAGGTACCAGTTTTGGGAATGATAATGAAGTTCGGGCTAGTCATAGATATGATATTGAGCGGTCGAAAGATGAATCAAAATTTGAAGTGAAAATACAAAAACAGTCATCTCAGGGTACGCATTCTCAACCTATTCCAGAGGCATCACATGCCACTTCAGGTATGGCTTTATCACTTTACATTGTTGATCCACAGATAACATCAGATATGCCATGAGCCACTCTCTACTCACTCATGCCTGTACCACAGATACAACATCCATGCCAGCTTCCTATGCAGAGTACCGATTTACCCCTGAGAACTTTATCAAGATGGTAAATAAGTAGAAGAGATTTGAAAAGCAATTAAAAGCATGGACAGGCCAATTCAAACCGTGCGTGAAACAAATAGTCAAAAAGGCTTTGAGTACGTATGAAAATTTTTATCTTCGGATGAATCATATGGAGGAAAGGATGAACAAAAGGCTGAATGACCTATCCATTCCTGACTTAGCTAAATTTTATGCTGAATTGAAACAAGCTCAGGAGGATATAGCCAACTTAAAGTAGAATCATTCCACCGGCATGTGACAACCTCATTTTGTGGAAATTGACGAGGAAGAAGAAGGGATTATCAACCTCATGGGTCGAAAGATGACTGAAAAAGAAAAGGCTGAAAGCACTGAGCCAGAAAAGAAGAAGAAATCAAAGAAGAGGAAGCACATAGTTGAGTCAGAGGATGAGAGGGTCATGTAAAAGGCTCTAAGAGATTCGATGATTGATGAAGATGCGAGACTGAAAAAAGTTGTTGATAAAGAGGTGGGAGTCTCAACTAGTGGACCTTCTCCTATAGGGGATTTGGTTACAGACACTTTGAGTGCCCTGGCCACAACTGGGGTCATGGTTGCTACCACTAAGGGGACCCAGGCCTCCGATGACGACGACTCCTCAGCCTAAGGGTTGTACAAGTATACCATCCCCCTGTACTTTTATTTATATATGCATTTGAGGACAAAATATTTTTTTTGCCTGTGTTCTTTTCTCTCATGCTCTATCTAGTAGAACTGGCATGTTTAGGTTGTTGTTTCAATTTTTGTTATCGTAGTTGTTAGTTTATTGTGCCTACAATGGAAATCAATTGAATGAAAAAGCTGTGTAGTATTGTGTTGAAAGTTGTGAGGACCCCTCCATTTTTGTTTTAGTGACTACGTAGCTAATCTCAGTTAAATTTTTTCTTTGGTGGATATTTACTTGGCATTAGTATTCTATAGCGAGTTTTAAATAGCTTAAATGTTGAGTGTGAAGTTGAACATTGGCAGGGTTGCTATTATTCTTTCTACGTGTGTGTAAGATTTTTAGTTCTGATTTCTTACTTTGTGCATGCATCTAGAACTTGCCTGGTCTATTGCATTAGGTAATAGTTGGATGACATAGGATATAATCACAGGACATGTTTGATGTTAAGTCCACTTGCCTAAAAGAAGCCGTCCGAATGATATATGAACCATTTTAATTCCCAATTTCATCTTGAATGACTTTTCTTCTTCAACACTTACTAACCTTCCCTTCTCTATCATGTATCCTCTATTTTGGCCCTGGTCCTTTCTTGGACAACGTGCACCTCAACTCAAGCAAATTGCCTAAGTTGAGGGTGGCTACTGTAGAAAAAAAATGAGTGAAGTTGTGTATGAAAAGAGTAAGTGAGGTTGTAAGGAAACCCTATAAGTGTGCAAAATGAGGAGTATTACAATGAACTAATCTAGTGAGCCAAAAATTTGAATTAATCAAAATGAATCCTTTGAAAGAGTGTTAATTAGATGGAGAATCAGGATGGAAATTCTGATTGTAATTGCTAAAATATATGGTGTTACGAATCATTGTACGTCAAGGAAGGTTGAGTCACTATTCCTAAATGTACCATACCAGCACTCAAGCCTATATTACAAGCCAAATAAATCCCTGTAGTGATCCTTGTCAGCTAACAATTAAACCCGGTGAGATAGTAAGGGCAAGCTTATGGTATTGCATGTGCATTGTTTGAATTTTGTTGCGAGAGTGAGAGTTCTTCTATTAGTCCCTAGCTATACTATGCTACGTGTGTTTGAGGGATTTCTTTCTGGTGAGAGCATGGTTTTGATATGCTAACTTGCCGATTGTTTGATTTTACATCTCAAGTTCTTATAGATAAACAAGTTATAGTGTAATGCCAAGTACGGATCCCTATCAGTTTAGATTAGATTGAGTTGTGCATTTGTAGCAAAATTTAGAGGGTAGTCCATGTGAATGATACAACAGCTGCTTATTCTTTTGCGATCTCTATGTGTGGCATAATACCATGTGTTTAGGTTGCTTGAGGACAAGAAAGTATTCTAAGTTGAAGGTGTTGATACAAGACAAATGGCCATCATAACTTTTGATGCCATCATTCGTGGCCAACACGTGGAGAATCTGATTTTTGGACACCTTGAAGGCCCGAGAGTATGCATGGGGAAGTCATGAAGTCATTTTGGACACATAATAAAGCAAATTCGTGTGTGAAAGGTTTCTTAGAGGCTTGCCTTGATGACTACCCGAGGCTCCAAAGAATTGCAAGGGTTGAAGTGTGAAGTAGGAGTCCTTACACTCCATGACCGCCCCTTATTAAGGGTGTTTTGGTCTTTTTGTGCCTTTTCTTTACACTCCATAGGAGCCTCTTTTCATTAAGGGTAGTTTGGTCATGTGATGTAATAGTTATAAATAGGCTTCATTAGTCTTATTTTCTAGGAGTTCATTATGGATATTTGAAGACTTCTTCTTCTCTCTTTGAGAATGTAGTGTAGGGCTTGGAAAGGCCCAGTAGTGTAGGGCTTGGAAAAGCCATTATTGATCCTTGCTTAGAAACGGTGGTTGTAAGGCGGAGTTGATTCCCTTAGTGGTCACCATAAGAGTTTGGTGTTGTTATTGCGGGTCTTAGGGGGTCTTATCGTTTGATACACGGTTTGGTTCCTTATTCTTGTAATCTCATATGTCAAGCTATCTATCCTTTTATTATCGTGTTGTTGTTGTGTTTGTGATCTTGAAGTCTAGTGAAGCCGTGTGGGGCTCTTTCGATTCACTAGCACTTGTTGTTCAACTTGCTGAAATTTGTGTTCTTTTGTTCTTCTTGTTGCTGATTTCGTGGGAACTTTGTGTTGTGGACTTGATCTTGTATCAGGTGTTGATGTGTCGGCTTATGAAGACACATTTAGCATTTTCAACTAAGGATAATTGCGAGTTTTCAAGCAACATATGGTGTTTTGGATGCTCTTTGTGTATATTTTCAGGAATTCAACTCAAGTCTGCAAGGGATAGCAAAATTTGATGAAAAGGGTCTGCGACAGCATTATTGAAGCCCTACCTAGAGCTTGGCGGACCGTCACTTTGTCCGCCAAGCCTTAACCAGAAAAGGGTCAAGCTTAGGACGTGGGGATGACAACCATGGAGGACCGCCAAGGACTTGGCGGACTGTCACCAATACCACCAAGTCGTATCCAGAATGGCCTAAAGAAGAAGAGTTGGCGACGAAATGTGTGGCAGACCATCAAGTGAATGGCGGATAGTCAACTGGGCCGCCAACCTTTAGCTAGAATGTGCATGCTGCTACAGCCTTGCGACGGTAGCAGCGGTGGACCGTCGCACTCTTGGTGGATCGTAGCAGTTGCCATCTGCGGTGACGCGACAGAACTTATTTTGAATTTTGAACAATGTTTATTTTGAGCCTATAAATACCCAATTTAGGGTTTGGAATAATCATCAATTTTTACTGGGTATATTTCTATGACTTTTCTCTGGAGAAAACAAGGGTGGCTAGTTGTTTGAGTTTCGAACATCATTGGAGATTATTTCTTATTTTAAGGATTCATTATTTTTATTATGAAAACTTCCTTCTTCATATTGTTCTTAACTATGTGTGGCTGAACCACCCATAACTAGGGTTGTGAAACCCATGGTTGAAAATCACTATTAGGGTTTATGGGTAGTGAATTTGTATTGATTGCATGAAAATATTATGAACTCTGTTGTTTTAACTATTCTTGATGGTTGCAAACATTGGGAAATAAGTTTTTTGTTTAATTGCTTGATAAAGAATTTAACTTTCAAAGAAAAGGAATTCATAACGAAAGCTTGGAGCTATTAACCTCCAAGTTAATGATTAATGCTTGAACAAGATTAATCCATTGAGGTTTAGATTGGGTTTACAATTGACTCTTTGAGTTCGAGAGAATTAAAGTGCAAACTCATTTAAATTGGTTGAAAAACATTTAAATGAACTTATAGAATCAATCACCTTATTTTCACGTGTTTCAATATCAATTCACATTAGCTCATAACTTGTTGGTGATTGGAAAACTAGGGGAACGCAACCCTGGTTTACTCTTGTCTATTGAATTATTTGTTAGAAATTGACCATTGTTCACTGAAATCAAATATTTTTTACTGCTACTGAATCAAAATCCCCCATTTCTTGGAAGTTGTTGGCTAATCGTCATCAAAACTACGTATTACTTATTTCACACCCTATTCCCTATGGGATTTGACCCCAACCTCTATTGGGTTCTATATTTGACAATGACCGCTTATGCTCTTGTAAAAGATAGTTGTAATTTGGGTGTATCAGCTATGTTGTATGGGGCGGAGTGTTGGCTAGTCAAAAATTCTCACATCCAAAAACTGAAGGTGGCAGATATGAGAATTCTATGGTGGATATGTGGATGTACTAGGAAAGGTAGAATTAGAAATGAGGTTATTCGAGATAAAGTGGGAGTGGCTTAGATGGAAGACAATATGCGGAAAGCTCGGTTGAGATGGTTTAGACATGTGATGAGGAGGGGCACAAATGCCCCAGTGTGGAGGTGTGAGAAGTTGACTAGGGATGAATTCAGGCAAAGTTGAGGTAAAGGTAGACCGAAAAAATATTGGAGGGAGGTAATTAGACATGATATGGAGTAGCTTCATCTTACCGAGGATATGACCCTAGATAGAAAAGTGTGGAGGAGGCGGATTAGGGTAGAAAGATAGTAGGAAGGAGTGCATCATTGCTAGTAGGTAGGAGTACATTGTTTTGTTATCCGTGCTAGTAGCTATAGTACTAGTATTATTTCAGAGTGTGTTATCGTTTGTTGTATTACTTGATGAGTCTTGTTTATGTTATTTTTGGGAGTGGTAATTCCTATTGTTTCTTGTTCCTTTACTATTTCTATTCTAGATTTGAGTCGGGGGGTCTATCAGAAACAACTTCTCTATCTCACCTCTGAGGTAGTGGTATGGACAACGTACACTTACCTTTCCCATACCCACTTGGTGGGAATATACCAAGTATGTTGTTGTTTTTGTTATTGTTGTTGAATTGGTAGACTAAAGTTAGAATCTAAGGGGAGCCATGAAAAAAAAAGTTCAAGTCGGAGTTATTATGGTGGAATATTTCAAGTAACATCGTGCGTGGTTTGTCTTGGAATATCCATATCTCCCAATATATAAAGAGTCAGAGATCCTACTATCTACCAATTTAAAGGTATTTGAGTCTAGTTTTCTGAAAAATATACCTCCCATCAACCCATACTCAGAATAATAAGTTATTCATATTTTATCACGGACCTACACAATATTCGAGTTTATACGTGACATGGACATCATCTAAGTGAATGGATAAAATCAATAGTGTTATTATAAACAATTTCTACGTGGAAGTACTATATCCTGGTAACAGCATGTTCATAATTAATGGCCACCAACTCTTTACAAAAGTTACCCATTTTATTATTAGTTAAGTAGTAAAAGTATTTCATTTTTAACTTGGCAAGTTACACAGACTTATGATATGTATATATACTAGTGAGAAGAAATCCGTGTATGCACATGCCCAATATTTGTTCATAAATTTAAATTTTTAAAAATGATTTTTAAATTTTTGATTGAAATATTAATATGTATGTCATCCGTTTCAATTTATTTTTAGTATATCTTAGTTAATTTTTTTTAAAAGATCATCTTTTTTAATTTAGATGAAATTTAACTTAAAGATTTTTTTTTCACTCTTGATCACAAGTTTTTATTATCACACAAATGTTATGACATATTTAATTACATAAGCTTCAAAAGTCTGATAACCACATAGTAACTGTTATAACATATTTAAAATAACAAATTCAAGATCGTTTTTCCTCTTCAAAAACAATAATAAAACTATTTTTAAATAAAGCTATTTTAATTAGTTTTATTTTTCACTTTAATAATATATGTGGTTATTATATGTGGTTATCGTCAGAATATTCTAATGTTTATACACAATTTAAGGATGGAGTTACACTAATCTTATTTGAGGAATTAAACATGGAATATATTTTGTTAATATATTGATTTGGAAATGGGATAAAGAAACAAAAAAAGAAACAAATGCATAGTTAGCAAAGATGCTAAAAGTGAATAAGCAAAGGTAATAAATGGAAGGAACGTTGTCAGTTGTGGGCCATGTGGCTTTTAAATGGATGATGTATTAATATGACATAAACACAAGGGTAATTTAGTCATGGCACACAATTAATTATAAAGCAGCTACAGTAACAACCCTTTTTGGCCTATTAGATTACTCCATTTTTAACCAAAACTACCATATTGCCCTTTAGACAAGCAGACATGTCTGGCTCCACTGCCTCTTCTAACATAAGAGAACATAGAAACTTCAGCAACATTATGTTCACTTTTCTTTACACATTCAATTCATTAAGATGCTGCACATCTATAAATATACTTATGCACGTTTGAGATAGACAGGAGGAAGATCCAAAATATTATGATACGGTAACACCCAAATAAAGAGGAACAAATTATTTTAATCGTGTTGTTGGGTTCGGATTCAAGATTAAACCGTGTAAAAGAAGGTATTTGTTTACAGTTTGTTCTAGACAAATATCAAGGTATGTCTTCCACCCCTACTATCATTTACGACACTATGTTGATGTTGTAGTTAAATTTTACGGAAAGAACTCACGAGATGTTGATCGAAAGCCGTGAGTTCAAATTTTACTTTATGTGAAGTAAGGCAGGAGTTAATCTTAAATTTATATTTCCTCTAGGAAGGTAATATACACCATCTTATTTAGAATGGAATTGTGATGCCTCATAAAATTAACAGAATAGAAAATCAAGCACCACAAAATGTAATTAGTACAAACTGTAATGGAATAGATTGCGTAGGATTAGTTCCTTGAATTTTATGGTTATTAGAGTTAAAAGGTTTGGTTGAATGAAAGGTGAGTCTTGCCATTAGCCAGATTATTCAAACATCCTATCTTAAAAGCTTATTGAATCATTGGGACGGGGGATAAACAAAGGGTGTGGTGATACACTGTTTATTTATCGCATTTGTCTAGCTGTCGCTAGGGAGCTATTATTGTGTTTTTGGTATTGCCGTGGTTCTTGGTTAGGTTCTTCTACTACTGTATATGATGTTATGTTATAGATAAAAATTTCTATTTGCGGACATCGGAAGAATTCCTAGAATAAGGTATGTCAAGGCTATTTTCTTGCTCTTTTCGGCATGATTCCATAGTTTAATAAATTCTAAATTTAGTATTGCTACCGAGGAATGTCTCATAGACCTTTTAGATTATGTTGTTCTGACCTATTTGAAATAGTTATCCCTTGTTGTGAACTCATACACAATTAGCATGGAGGTAGTGCCTAATCAAAAAGTAAAGTAATGTATATTAACTCTATTCATAAGGATAGTTTATAGGCAATTAAAGGCTAGAATCAAGAAAATGTTAGGGGCTTAGATATAAGACAAGGTCTATGTGAGTGCTAAGGACAGAAGAAGCTACAGAGTTAGTAACTATCCTAAGGAAGCAATTATTACAAGGAAAGTTATCTAGGCAACCTGAAGGAGTAGGCGTAGAAGTTTCATGTTCCTTTACAGCCCAATGTTTGATAAGGCTAGTTTACTATCGATGAATGACTTATAGAAGTAGTTCTTCATGTTGTATACTCGAGTAGATTAATACATCTGTCACGTCCCGAATCCCATCGGGACGGATTGGCACCCGAAGCCGATATGGCCCGAGAGAACCAATCTTTGCTCATGAACCTTCGTATACGTATCCTCGTATGAATCTTATTATACTTCATACAACTATGCGGAAGACATGAATCATGGAAACATATGCTAATATATATATATATATATATATATATATATATATAGGAAACTTGGTCGTTGGGTCCATCAAGTCAAAAGGGACATTCGTCTTTTACATATTCGTATCTTACATCCATATACCCACATATGTCTACAAAAGCCTCTAACAGATGCATCTACAAGACCAACTTAAAGTCGGGACAAGTCCCCGCTTTATACTAAATTTACAACATCAAACAAATATACAACTATGACCCAGAAAGCTCCGAACCAAGTGGAGCTCACCAAAACTCTGCAAATGATCCCCAGTCTACAGAGGAGGTCTACTAATGCCTGCACCTGCAACATGTAAGGTAAGTCCCCCAAGGGGGTCAGTACGAAGAATGTACTGAGTATGTAAGGCCATAAGAAATTCATCATACATAATAACAACAACAACGGAGTCAATATAAGAGAAATAGTAAATGTGAATAAACTCTTTTTTTGGTATGTGAGGAAATCATGAATATTTCTATTGTTATTGTAATTTACCATCCTCTATATACCCCCTTATTTAAGAGAGAGTTACTCCTACTCAAGAGACTTGGCTCCAAGAGATTCTTTATACGCAATAGATTCTTTCTTCGCTTTTACGCTCATCATCATTATTATTCATCTTCTTGGTTAACTACATCCACTCTTTGGTGGGTTAATTACTACATCCACTCTTTGGTGGGTGAATTACTACATCCACTCTTTGGCGGGTTAACTACATCCACTCTTTGGTGGGTTAACTACATCCACTCTTCGGTGGGTTAATCATATTTACACACTTTTCTTCACTTCGTACTTGGGAGAGATTGATTCATTCACTTATGAGAGATTGATATATTGAGGATCATGATAGTAGATAATACCGGGCCTCCACCTTTGGTGGGTTAGAAATGACATAGCATAATATTGGGATTATTCCATATCAAACTTATACCCTTTACATAGTTATGAGAGTGACACGTTAAAGATCATGACCTTAAAGCACATATTTATATACACATCTCACTTCACTCCTTCACTTCACGAGATTGACATCTTCACTTATGAGGAATAATTATACTAACTTGCACATCACCTTTCTTATTACTCTTATGAGATTGGTACTTTTAGTTGTGAAAGATCGGTATAAATATAATCATCATATTATTGGACTTTGGAACATGACATGATTGGGAAATGCGTTTCAAGAATAAATAGATTCTCTTACATTATTACCCTCTTGAGATAGTTCTTTTTGGAATTACAACGTTATGACATCTTTGGAACTTCAACCAATGAATAGGGGATAAGTGAATCATCATTCATCTAAGAGTAGGATACATATGAATAACAACATACGTCAACCTGAATTGATATACTTCAAGCCTCTCGGAATTGAAACAAGCCCAATGTTAATGTGAACAATATGTTGCAGAAGAATACGGAAAAAGGAACCTTACATACCTTGTATTCTCAATACGATTCTACAATCTTAAGTGTGCATACAATAGTCCCGCTCCGTCCTTATGTTTCACTCTACAACACAAGTACATAACGGAACCAACATTAACCATCAACTACCTTACAATGGCATACAATAACAATGAGTTACATGTTTGGCTTTAACATGTCATTTCCCCCTTGACAATACCATTCATGAAATTATTATACCAATAATCCCACAATATTCCTTACATTGAACAATACATGATAACCAATAGCATGTCACACCAAGTTCATACTTTCCACTCTCCATCATCATAACATCACAATTATTCCATCAAATCACTTCAATACACCTCACAACAACAAATCGGCCAAAATCCTATAATTTACACTTATGGAAAAATAACAAGTTTAGGACCATAATCACACCATACATGTTGATATTTCATCCATACCATGCACTTTCATCAAGACAACAAGTCATCTTTCAAGTTTAAATTCCATAGATGACACATCTTTTACAAAAATACAAAGTTCTATAATCACCACTTCCAAGCATAACCAACATGATCTACATAATCTCTCATGCATATAATATTTTAATACATAAGCATAAACACTTACCCAAGCTTGGAAAATGGTGATCTTGCTCCAAAGATGACTTAGGGTTTGAAGAGCCCAAAGAGAGCATTCTTGAGAATTCTAGAAAAAGATAGAAAAGCATGTGTGTTGTTGTGTAATCTGATTTTTTCCTCCTTTTATAGACCTTTTAATTCATTCTTATCCACTCTTGGCATTTAATTCTATGTGTGGCTTAGTCAATGGAAGAATGGGTCATTTGACCCATTCTTGGCCCATGTTTTCTTTCACATTTTGGGCCCTTTTTTAGCCCAATTCACTTAACCCAATAAAATCAATAATTTCTCATGTTTACTTCATCTCATAAGCATTACGACAATATTCCCACTCACAAAATTCATACTCGTAGCCTCAATCTCAAAAACAAGCAATTCTAGCCACGTATGGCTTATTTTGACCATAAGGGCAAAATCGTCATTTTGACGCCGAATTCGTTCACGAGTAATTTTATTTTATAAATATAATATTTAACTTATTCCATGTATATGCTCATGTTTGTAGAAGAAACGTGGCAAAAATCGGCCCGGTACATCCCCGGGCACCCTTGGGACTTAGACAATTTCCAACTTTTAAAAAATGGCCAAAACCAGCCTGGCATTTCCTTGGGCTAAAAACTTTAGCCCAAAGCGGCCTGGTACGCCCTCTGGCGCGCCCCACCTTAATTTTTTTCAAAATTTTGTTTCTTCTACTTTTCTTCGCGGATTTGGTTAGATACTTCAAGTTCTATTCTTTAACTTACTTCTTACCCTTAATATACTTTGTTTGGAGGTCCTCTTAGCCTCATTTTGAACCCCACAAATGCTCCATGAAAATCACAAAACACCTCCTATGAAGGGCTAATCACATGTACGAGGCCAAATTTTAATTTTCTTATCATTAACATTACCAATTACATACTTATAGCTCTCGACACCCAAGTAAACATTATTCAACGTCTTCACCTAGGGTTGGGAAGGTACGGGGTGTTACATTCTCCCCCCCTTAGAAACATTCATCCTCGAATGTTAACGATGTCGCTTCAATTACAACAAATGCATCTCTATATTAGTCTATACATATATAGACACTTAAAGCTCATAGATACTTACTTAGTATTGGTCCACTTCCACATTTTGAACCTTTTCTTCCATTTGAAACAAATATGGGTACGTCGATTTCATCATATTTTTTTTCCCAACTTCCCATGCGATTTCTTCGACTTGATGATTTCTCCAAAGAACTTTTACAGAAAGTACGTCTTTATGTATTAACCTTCACTTGTTGATTAAGAATAGCCATAGATATATTTTCCTAGTGAAATCCCCCGAACTTTGTATATTTCCAATGGGAACAATATGAAAGGAACTCTTATACACTTTCACCCATTTCACGTGGCATGTTGTATAGGGTTAATTTTCCCTTCTTTCTGAATTCCATTATACCTTTCATGAGTAACGCTTTTAAGAGTACTTAATCATCTATACTCACAAACATCTACTATACCATTACGAGATGTGCCTTTCACTATACTCAATTTACCGACAAATAGAGATATTTCCATTGACTTAACTAATAACCCCAGTGTCCCATTAGATTCGTAATAGTCGATGAAGTAACATACGATAGAGTAGAGCTCGGATCATTCAATACATATACATCATGTAAAAATATGGTATTATACCTACATACCTGTACCTTCATCAGGAGATGCTTCCGCATCCGGCCAGTCCACTAAAGCATAGGTGCGATTCTGAGTTCCACTGGCAATGGCTGCTCCTCTGGCACCTCTACCACGACCAGTAGGTCATGTCACACTATCCGTGGGACTCTATGGGCACTCTCTTATTATGTGTCCTGGCCTACTACACACAAAGCAAACATTCATATCAAACCGGAATTCGCCTGCATGAAATCTCCCACAGCGCGGGCACAACTGACGAGAAAATCTGGTTGCCTGTGATCCATGAATTCTACTACTCTGTTCATATCGACCACCTCTAGACCCTTGGAATTGAGAATGAGCACCTGCTGTGGAATAAGAGAATGAGGGTCTAGGCGGTAACATTCGAGATCTAGATTCTCCTGGGGACACCATAGACTGCCCCATAGGTCTAGCCCTTTTTGATGACCCTTCCTCAGATTTCTGCGTCCTTCTTCTTTGCCTTTGGTCCTCTATTTTTTGTGCAAAGGCCTGTATTCTAGCTATATCCATATCTCGATTTAAGGCAGTAATAGTGCAGTCTCGTACCAAATAAGGCTCCAATCTGTCCACATATCGATGGACTTTATCTTCCATGGTGGCTACTACATTTGGAGAATATATAGCCAAGGAATTAAACTGCAAACTATATTCTCTAACACTCATATTTCCTTGACGCAAATTTAGAAATTGGTCTGTACGTGCCTCCCGAATCTTATATGGGAGGTAATGATCAAGGAATGCCAATTTAAATTCTTCCCAACCAGCTGGGAGTGCATCAATACCCCTTGATCTTTTCCAGTCCTCATACCACAAGATAGCCTCGCTCTTCAGTCTATAAGATGCTAGCTCAACCGTTTCTACACCTGTTATGTGCATCACCTCTAGTGTTCTTTGGACTTGATCCACAAAATCCTGTGGATCTGCTTTCGAATCGGACCCTGTGAATATGGGAGGGTCTAATTTTAAAAAGTCATGTGTACGCCGACTAGCTGCTCTAGCCGCATCATCTTCATTTACCATTGGACCAGTCCGTCCCTGTGTTTGTGCAACCACTAACTGAGCCAACATATGTACTGCATTTCTTAAATCCTGGTCAGTGGTATTCATAGGCGGTTCTGCGGGTACTTCCCTATCTCTTGGCTCTTCCGGAGCTGGAAGAGTAGAAGAAGACCGTGATGCAATTTCAGCATCAGCTCCACCTTGACTAGCTTGGTCAGGTGGTAATCTACTCATTCCTTCTTCAGCAGGCATATCTACCTGCTTCCCTTTACCTCTACCTCTTCTTATGATTGGCATATTTACTATACCAAAGAAAAACAATCACCATGGTCAGATACAATTCAACTTACAACACTGGCTCTACTGCACGATCTAGAATGAAGAAAAGAAACAACATCCTAAATGTCCCTAGCCTCCTACTTATAAATGTGGTGCACAACACATCGATAAGTAAGACTCAACTCAGAAACGGCTTTGTAGACACCCTTAGAACGACCTGCTCTGATATCACTTTTTCCACGTCCTGAATCCCATCGGGACGGATTGACACCCGAAGCCAAGATGGCCCGAGAGAACCAATCTTTGCTCATGAACCTTCGTATACGTATCCTCGTATGAATCTTATTATACCTCATGCAACTATGCGGAAGACATGAATCATGGAAACATATGCTAATATGTATATATATAGGAAACTTGGCCGTTGGGGCCATCAAGTCAAAACGGACATTCGCCTTTTACATATTCGTCTCTTACATTCATATACCCACATATGTATACAAAAGCCTCTAACAGATGCATCTACAAGACCAACTTAAAGTCAGGACAAGTCCCCGCTTTATACTACATTTACAACATCAAACAAATATACAACTATGACCCAGAAAGCTCCGAACCAAGTGGAGCTCACCAAAACTCTGCAAATGATCCCCAGTCTACAGAGGAGGTCTACTAATGCCTGCACTTGCAACATGTATGGTAAGTCCCCCAAGGGGGTCAGTACGATGAATGTACTAAGTATGTAAGGCCATAAGAAATTCATCATACATAATAACAACAACAACGGAGTCAATATAAGAGAAATAGTAAATGTGAATAAACTCTCTTTTTGGTATGTGAGGAAATCATGAATATTTCTATTGTTATTGTAATTTACCATCCTCTATATACCCCCTTATTCAAGAGAGAGTTACTCCTACTCAAGAGACTTGGCTCCAAGAGATTCTTTATATGCGATAGATTCTTTCTTCGCTTTTACGCTCATCATCATTATTATTCATCTTCTTGGTTAACTACATCCACTCTTTGGTGGGTTAATTATATTTACACACTTTTCTTCACTTCGTACTTGGGAGAGATTGATTCATTCACTTATGAGAGATTGATATATTGAGGATCATGATAGTAGATAATACCGGGCCTCCACCTTTGGTGGGTTAGAAATGACATAGCATAATATTGGGATTATTCCATATCGAACTTATACCCTTTACATAGTTATGAGAGTGACACGTTAAAGATCATGACCTTAAAGCACACATTTATATACACATCTCACTTCACTCCTTCACTTCACGAGATTGACATCTTCACTTATGAGGAATAATTATACTAACTTGCACATCACCTCTCTTATTACTCTTATGAGATTGGTACTTTTAGTTGTGAAAGATCGGTATAAAGATAATCATCATATTATTGGACTTTGGAACATGACATGATTGGGAAATGCGTTTCAAGAATAAATAGATTCTCTTACATTATTACCCTCTTGAGATAGTTCTTTTTGGAATTACAACGTTATGACATCTTTGGAACTTCAACCAATGAATAGGGGATAAGTGAATCATCATTCATCTAAGAGTAGGATACATATGAATAACAACATACGTCAACCTGAATTGATATACTTCAAGCCTCTCGGAATTGAAACAAGCCCAATGTTAATGTGAACAATATGTTGCAGAAGAATACGGAAAAAGGAACCTTACATACCTTGTATTCTCAATACGATTCTACAATCTTAAGTGTGCATACAATAGTCCCGCTCCATCCTTATGTTTCACTCTACAACACAAGTACATAACAGAACCAACATTAACCATCAACTACCTTACAATGGCATACAATAACAATGAGTTACATGTTTGGCTTTAACATGTCATTTCCCCCTTGACAATACCATTCATGAAATTATTATACCAATAATCCCACAATATTCCTTACATTGAACAATACATGATAACCAATAGCATGTCACACCAAGTTCATACTTTCCACTCTCCATCATCATAACATCACAATTATTCCATCAAATCACTTCAATACACCTCACAACAACAAATCGGCCAAAATCCTATAATTTACACTTATGGAAAAATAACAAGTTTAGGACCATAATCACACCATACATGTTGATATTTCATCCATACCATGCACTTTCATCAAGACAACAAGTCATCTTTCAAGTTTAAATTCCATAGATGACACATCTTTTACAAAAATACAAAGTTCTATAATCACCACTTCCAAGCATAACCAACATGATCTACATAATCTCTCATGCATATAATATTTTAATACATAAGCATAAACACTTACCCAAGCTTGGAAAATGGTGATCTTGCTCCAAAGATGACTTAGGGTTTGAAGAGCCCAAAGAGAGCATTCTTGAGAATTCTAGAAAAAGATAGAAAAGCATGTGTGTTGTTGTGTAATCTAATTTTTTCCTCCTTTTATAGACCTTTTAATTCATTCTTATCCACTCTTGGCATTTAATGCTATGTGTGGCTTAGTCAATGGAAGAATGGGTCATTTGACCCATTCTTGGCCCATGTTTTCTTTCACATTTTGGGCCCTTTTTTAGCCCAATTCACTTAACCCAATAAAATCAATAATTTCTCATGTTTACTTCATCTCATAAGCATTACGACAATATTCCCACTCACAAAATTCATACTCGTAGCCTCAATCCCAAAAACAAGCAATTCTAGCCACGTATGGCTTATTTTGACCATAAGGGCAAAATCGTCATTTTGACGCCGAATTCGTTCACGAGTAATTTTATCATACCAATATAATATTTTACTTATTCCATGTATATGATCGTGGTTGTAGAAGAAACATGACAAAAATCGGCCCGGTACATCCCCGGGCACCCTTGGGACTTAGACAATTTCCAACTTTTAAAAAATGGCCAAAACCAGCTTGGCACGCCCTTGGGCGCGCCAGATTGCTGCCTCTGGGCTTAAAATTTTAGCCCAGAGCGGCCTAGCATGCCCTCTGGCGCGCCCCACCTTAATGTTTTTCAAAATTTTGTTTCTTCTACTTTTCTTCGCGGATTTGGTTAGATACTTCAAGTCCTATTCTTTAACTTACTTCTTACCCTTAATATCCTTTGTTTGGAGGTCCTCTTAGCCTCATTTTGGACCCCACAAATGCTCCACAAAAATCACAAAACGCCTCCTACGAAGGGCTAATCACATGTACAAGGCCAAATTTCAATTTTCTCATCATTAACATTACCAATTACATACTTATAGCTCTCAACACCCACGTAAACATTATTCAACGTCGTCACCTAGGGTTGGGAAGGTACGGGGTGTTACAACATCCTTGTTAGAATTTTTATGACTTAGTTAGCGACCTAGCTCTAGATATGACTTAGACTTGCTTATAGACCCCATATTGTACATCCCTGATTATCTTTCTTTGAGCTATTTACATGTTAGTTTGTCACATGTGAAATTGTATTGGTTACTCAGACATAATAAGCCTTGTGTGGCAAGTTATTTAGAGTCTTTAGGCCAATCCGTTACTCAGAGCTGTAAGGCTAAGTAGTCATTTAGAGCCTATAGGATAGACAGATACAAAGCCGACGAACTAGATAGATATAAATATAGGAGCCTTGTGTGCTCAAATACAGATACATGAGCCTTATGCGCTCATATACAAATATAAGATTCGTCTGTGCTCGATACAAATACAAGAGCCTTGTGTGCTCAGATATAGATACAAGATCTTTGTGTGCTTAGATGCATATACAAGAGCCTTATGTGCTCAGATACAGATACATGAGCCATATGTGTTCAAATATAGATACACGAGCCTTATGTGCTCAGATATAGATATAGGATCCTTGTGTACTGAGATACAAATATAAATATATGAGCCTTGTGTGGTCGGAGATATCTATACAACTACCTTCTGGGCTATACAGATACATAGTTTCCTTCGAGGCCATATATATATACAGTTTCCTTTGGACTATACATATATATAGTTACCTTTGAGCTGTACAAATATAGTTACCTTTAGGGCTAGATTGATATACTGATCCTACGGTCTAGCCGATTGCATTGAGCCTATGGGACAAACAGTTATATAGATGGCCACAGGTTCAAGTGGGTGCCAATAGGATGGTATTGATAGTTATTTGTACCTATCGAGCTTATGGGGGCTTGATCAGGTTATTGTTTGATTATTATTGTATGATTTATTTCATAAACTATTAGGTTGTATTATGATTATTCTTGACTTTTCTTATCGAGTACATTCGGTAATCGAGGATATTGGATTATCTAGGTTCAATTATATTGATTGTTGATTTAGTTATGGTTTTAAAGGTTAAGCCATGAATAGGTAAGTAAATTAAAGCTTACATGTGACTCTCTATCCGAGTATATACAGTACTTTATGCTATGCATTCAGCTATTTCTAGATTCAGGAGATGGTAAGTACATTCAAATTATATTTGGCCCTCTTATCTGTATTTACATTTAGTATTTTATGATACCTGCTCAGTTATTATCCACCTTGCATACTCGGTACATTATTTCATACTGACGCCCTGAGCCTGGGGGTTACTACATTTATACCTGCAGGTTTTGACAAGCAGGTAGATAGGTCTCCCAGATAGAATTATTGAGTTCCAGTAGACTGGCCAGCTCCACTCCTTCTGGAGTTGCCACATTTAGAGGTTTGTCAGTCTTTTGCTGTAGATAGTTGATGGGTATGTTGGGACCCTATCCCCACAATGTTTTATTGATCTTAAAAGCTTTCATACTTTGGGTTTGCATATGTGCATCGTCAGTCATATTGGCCTCATCTTTATATCCTTTAGCATAGAGGCCTATTGTCCTTGATCGTTTATGCATATGTGTGTTCAGTTTATATGTTTCTAGATAGCATAGTGGCCTCGATGTCCTGTTCAGGATTTAGTTTTTCTTCTATATGATCTTTTGGGATTAGCTGAGTTTATTACAAGTTAGGTTGACAGAGGCCTTGCCGGCCGAGAGCTTATTATTAAGCTGAGATATACTTGTTTGTTTTCTTGATTTTGTGTGTGGTATTATGGTAGTAGCATAGTTTTCCATCAAGGTTTGGATCAGGTCTAAGTTGTCACTAGGTTCCATCAGCATCCATGAGTTAGGGCGTGACACCAACTTTTATTCATTGGCAGGTTTGGAAAAGGATAAATATTGTAATTCATGGAGGGAAGATGTCCTATTATTGTATAGTTATGGAGATTAATAGGAACATTCACAGCTTGGCTGTCAATATATGCTCTTGGTTGAAGAGTATTTAAAATAACTTGCCAATGATGGTGAAATTATTTAAAGAATGTATCCCCATAATTGATAGTACAGTGGTGTATTGGAAGTTATCTGAAGAGGGAGCTTACACATGTAATTCTTATGGTTGCTATTAAAGGAAATCCAGGCCCCAGTTTAGGTGCCTTTGCATTAGAGATGGAGATCGAAACTTTGTTTATGCAGAGTCTAAAAAATTGGAAGAGGGCTCAATTTTATTGGCTGAAGTAGTGGAAAAGAAACTAGGTTTGGAACATTGTATCTCACATAATCTTCTCCCTGTGATCTTGGCAATTGATTCACTTACAATTACTAAAGTTCTTGATGGGATCTGGGAAGTTCCTTGGGGTATTTCAATGGAAGTTAAAAGGATTGATTTTCTGAGGACCAGAGCTGAGAGGTTAATGTGAAAGTGGAGAATACTCTTAGGGAGGGGAACAAACTGGCTGATGTTTTTGCTAATAAAGCTTTTTGTTTTGTAGGTACACAATATATAACATATTCATCCTTTCAAAATGTTCCAGCAGAAGGCAAAACAATAATAAACTTGAAAAAAATTCAAATTCCTAACTTTAGAATCAAAGGATGTCAAAATGGGCATTTAAACATTCACAATATTCAGAGGGTAGATCCAACATCACTTCAAGTGAATATGCATTAAAAAACAATAGGATTTTAAGGACACAACAATATTTCTAGAGTTATTTGGATATAGCATCAAATCAAAGGCTATTTACAACTGTTTTACCTTTAGTCTGGGCTAGAGATTGAAGATTGGATGATGAACCTTTTACATCTCTCATCTTTTGCGGCAGTATTAGTCTTTTATACGCTCAATCTACTGAGATGAGAGGAGTAAATATAAATCATTCAAACAAATTGGACTTTTCATCTTTTTTCATATGAAACGAGGAAGTAATATCACTTACATACATTGAAATAGGACATATCTGAAGTCTCAGAGCTGAAGAGGTCTTCAAGGGTATGTAATTTCATGGCGCTTGTGAGAGCTTTGAGCGTCTCTTGTGAAATTTGCCCAAACAAAGTTATTTGGATTTGTCCTACAACTATGGTGTAAGATAACCTGGTATTTACCTCCTTTTCCTTATACTCTTGACTAGAGATGTCAAGCTCATTGACAATGGCGTTGCAACAATGGGAAGAAAATGAGTCTCTATAGTTTCCCTTTTTGAGAAGATTGATTCTGGATCTGTCTCTTTTTTTCTTTTTGTTGTTTTTATTCTTTTCTTCTAGTTTAATTCGAATTTAGACCTGTTTTTGGCTTTGACCATCGTGTACATATTTGTTTTGCAATAATAAGGCCCATTGGCAATCTTTTGAATTAAAAAAATTTAGTAAATTTAATATTCTTTTTAATTACTTCTTATTGTAGTCTAATGTCACAACTAAATTTCTCGAGTCATGATGACACCTACTTTAACCCACGAGTAGGTAAGCCAAACCATAGCCCAAAACGACAAGTAACGGGTTAACCGGCGGAATATAAGAAAATAAAGGAACAAGCATGCAATAAATGCTAAAATGCAAAGATAACGATATATATATATATATATAGATAGATAAACATGTTGTACAATAGAGAGAGAAGGACAAAATATACAAAATAAGTTCCTCCATGACCTGGTAAGGTCGGTACAAGAGCCACTAAACCAAAATAGAGTACTAGACAATGCCAAATATATAACATAGTCTCAAAATATACAAAAATACTATCCAAAAACAGGAGAAGGAGGAGGATCAACTCCAGACTCTAAAAGCTCACCCTAACTCCGAACAACAGCATGACCCAAGGATAACGTCAGTGGCGGCAACTTGTACTCGGATATGTATCAGAGAAAAGATGTAAAAGTGCAATATGAGTACCAAAGCAATGGGTACTCATTAGGCATCATAGTCCGACTAAGCTAAATTACAGTAAAAGCATAAATATAGTGCGAGAAGGTAAATAAAGTCAGAAATCAAGAAGCGAAAACAAAAAAAGTAGGACATACCGAATGGATGAAATATATAGGTAAAATATGTAGCCGAATGCTGAAATAAAGTCTAACTATAACCTAATTGGGCCCCATAAGCCCATAAGGCACACACGAAGAAGAATAAACCCAACCGAGACCTCATAAGCATAGTGAGTACAAGTAAAGGATAATAGTAAAGTAAAAACGAGATACGAAAATAATGAGCATAAAATAATCTAGAATATAGTCCATGCATACCTGATGATCCTTTTCCCAGTCATAACCTCCTTTCTATCCATTTTTACCAGTTTCCCAACCCCAAATCAGTAATAGGAATGATATTAAATGTCGAACTCAAATCAGAACTGCTAAATAATAGTAATATAGAAATCATCGGACTCGAACCGAAATTGATAAGTATAAAATCAATAGTAACATCCCAAGTCTTAACCTATCCCGAATCCATTTAGTCGATATAATCCAATTTTAAGCAGTCAAATCCTTTTAGGCAAAGCGGATTCCAATTATTAAGATCGAAGGCACGGTCTAAGGTCAAATACTACACTACCCAAGGTAACTGAGATAAATAAGCATAAAACAATGCCTAAGTCAACCCCCCAAACCCTGGTAATAGCCTAAGGAAGCAACTGCGTGATCATTAAAGTAAAAAAAGGGCACTATTCTAAGCATTATCTAAAAAGGACAATGGCCCACTACCTAACCCCGATAATCCAATTTAAGGAAAACATCAACCTGAACCTAGGCTAAGGCTTCTCAATCCCATACCAAGGCACTAAAAGAGCTAAGTCTAATCCTAAAGGATAATCGTATACTAATATAATGGAAAACGGTCCCAAATTCTATCGAAAAGGGCCTCTACCAGCTAATTTAACCAATAAATGCTAAAATGACAAATTATAGCTAGCACAATATTACACAAATATGATAATGAAACATAGTCTAGAAGAAAAGTAAGCCTATCCACCTGTACGCCACCGAAAGCTCGTATAATCCTCTACTCTGGACCTTTTCCCTTCCAAGAAGCTTCCAACCGCTGCCACACTATCAAAATAAGGCTCTACACGTCAAGATGAGAATATCGATACCCATATTGCATATTTACGCTCTGAGTCAGAAATTGGTCTAAAAATCCCACGTGGGGCCTGCTTACAGAATCACAAAATTGAAACTATTGCGATGTCTCTCTCAGTACAAGGATCATATGTCCCAAAAAATGAGCGAAATTCGAGTTCAATTCAGTACTAAAACAACCCCAAACATAATCACGAATTTAAGAATTTAATCAGAGAATTAAACTAGAGTATAAGCGCAAACTTACGGGAATAATAACAAGGAAATGATCCCAACAAAATCCCCAATCTAATCCCAGGACTAGATATCGAATCTTCCACAATTTTTGAACTCTCAAAGGTCTAAAATAGTGATCTGGACTTAGAAAAAAGGCTGAAAATGAAGGCATAAACTTTATATACTGCTAGGGGACCTTCTTTGCGAACGCGAGGCCCTTGTCGCAATCGTGAGAGCTGTCCCAGACAGTCCTTCGTAAATACGATCGATCCACCGCAATTGCGAAGAACAAGGCAGGAATGGCCTAGCCTGCCTCCTCTTCGCTAATGTGAAGGTTGGCCCACAAATGCGGAGGTCAAAATCCCTGACCCTATCGATCTCGGCCAAGGCCACACGAATGCGAAAGTCATTTTTGACCTGCACCAGGTGCATCAACACCAACAACTTAGGCAATTTGCAAATATTCCGACCGGACCCTGAAGATTCTTTCTAAATCCCGTGAAAGCAAACGAACTATGATACCCTACCAAATTTGGCATTCTGGACTCAATGGCACTATCAAAATTTCCATCCGAGGTTGTTTTAATAAAAGTGGATCCCACACCCAAAGGGCCGTTTTTGCCAAAATCCACCCAATAGCCCAAAATGGGTCCGGGAGCCTCGAGACCAGGACCAAGTGTTCCTCTAGCCTAAAATCGACATTCTGGAGCTAATGAGACTATTCGAATTGGCATCCGAGGACGTTTACTTGAAGTTTTGGCCCGAGATCCTTTTCTTAACAACGAAAGCTCCAAAACATAGAAATGACCCTAAAAATCAAACGAACAGTCCGGTAACCGAACTGTCAGTTCCAACAAGTCATAAATGACTTGGAGCAGCTATAAAAAAGCTCTAAATACATAGAAAGTACGAAAAGGCGAGAAATGACTTAAAGGGTCATTACATCTAGTTATTATTTATTTTTTATATTTTCATCAGCCAAAAAATAATTAGCTACTATATTAATTTTTTATTTAAATTTAAGAAATAAATAACACACACACAAAAAATAAAGTACAAAAATTGGGAAAAAAGAGAGAAAAGAATAGAGAATTGAAAAGGCATGAATTATATTGGAAAAGAAAGAAAAAGGGCGCCGCAATTTAAGGCCACAGTTTTGAGGGTATTGCAGGTAAATATTCTTAGTCGAATGGATGTTTAGGAAATTATTATGGGAGGGGGCATTTGGGTGCAATATTTTAGTTTTCTAGTCCATTTAGTGTACTTTTTCGTTAAAAAATGGCTATATTTTGTGTAAGAAATTTAACCCAATGGAGATTTTGTCTAATTTTTCCTTTGATTAATAATTCCCTAACAAGACCTAATAACTAGAACATCGTATATATTATTTCAAACCCAGCTATAGGGTACAACTTCTTTCTTTTTAACATCACTAGAGTGTAGAGACTAGGAAAAACTATACTACCATGCATGCGACATATTAATTATTGTCGAAAAAGACTTGTATTATTCTTATGAATGCAAGTAAAAATCTAATCGGGAAAACAGAAACATAAGGGGCATTCAAACTAAGATGATAGACTATACATATTCTTCAGTTATTTCTTTTCAAACACTAATTTACAATGTGAACCACATTAAGTGTCACTCTAATGGATTTTATCACGAGAAAGATTTCCTAAAGACTTAAAAACCAACGGTCAAGAGAAACTATAGACAGAATGAACAAAATGAATAGAGATCCAAACATATACTCATCAGGAGGATTATTCATATTGACAGAGCAATTTTCATATTTATATTTTTATACAATCAATATTATTTATTTTTTCCCTTTTCAGAAAAGCTTGCATGCAACCCATGAGAAACTTGTCCATTTTACAATTCATCCAATTTTCTTGCTAGATTTTGGAGGTAGTATCCCAAAGATCTTGTCCCAAAAGTCTGAAGTAATTCCATATCCTTTATCTTGAACTTTAAAATGATGGTCCATATGATACCTCTTGAGAGAATTAGAAAGTCCTTTGAATGGCTTGCCATGATGCAAGTAGTAATGGGTGCAGTCATAGATGACATAACCCAACAAAGCTCCTCCAAGAAACACAGGGGCATATGAGAAAGGTAGTAGCAACTTAACTACACTCCACAACTCCATGCATAAGGTACAATATATATATAATAAGGAGAAGAAAGTACAAATTATTCATTTATGAGTGTTAAGAAAAAAGAAAGCTTGCTTACTGGGAGTAGGAGAATAGAAGTTGCAGCAGGGGGGAAGACAAGCCTTAGTCCATCCATAGGGTGCTTGTGGTGACAACCATGAATAAGATAGTGAAGTGTATTTCCCCAATAACCACTAGGCTTCATGTGGAAAACAAAACGATGTAAAGAGTACTCCAACAATGTCCATATAAATATGCCACCAACAAGTGTAAATACTAGTTCAGTACCACCAACCCCTCTTTTCGATGCTATCCAAACCAACCACCCTACTACTGGTACCCACACTGAAGGAATTGCCCACCATGCAGTACGAGTCAAAAACTCTAAAACTCCATTTTCAAAAAATCTTGGGCTTTGTTTGTTGATAATTGGCTGATGAACCCACTCCTCGTATGACTCTCCAAGATGGCCCACCTAAATAAAAAAAAACTTTGCTTTCATACTAAACAAATCAAAAAATAAAAGAAAATATTGTTAAACGATATCTGACCTGGAAAATGAGTGGCTTGTTTAAATCCACTGTGAATCCCCGTGCCACCATCTTGGCACCCTGGAAAAAAGAACAAATTAATTATGAATATAGATCAAAATTTTAAAAAATATTTATAAAAAAATTAATAATCATTTGAAAAAGTTATGAAACATATATAACTATTCTATCTCTCACGATATGAATATCCAATTTCGTTAACTCATAATATAGTTCCGCCTTAGCTGATGATTTCATTATCAACAAATTGTATAATACTTTTATGTAAATTTTGATTTGTCTTAGTACTGAAAATTGAATATATTGCCCCATTTCATTTTCAAAATTAATCAAATTTGGCCACTATTTCAATCTATAAACAAATACATACAGCTAGATGTTAGAACATATGCAAACCAATTACTCTTAGTATACATTTGAAAAGTTTAAAGTTTTATTAACAACGACTGTCAAATTGTGGGCCTAATTTCAAAAATGGAATAAATTCAATAAAAAATTTAAAGATTCAAATCTAAGAAGCATCCAATAGTGGAGATGGTATGGTGACGAAAAGAAGTAATAGATCCCATAATTTGTTTTGATATAACAAAAGTTGCTTCGACATTACTATTAATTATCAATGAGTATCCTTAAAACTAACATGACATGACATGCATAGACATAGATCAAACAAACAGAGAATATTAAGTCAAAGAAGAAAAACCTAATGAAGCCGTTGTTTGATCTTTGATTACTTTTGATAAATACTCTTTGGTAAATTTCTTCTGAGAAAGAGAAAATGAAGAAAAAATATAAAAAGAAAAAATGGTAAAAATAATTAGATATGACAATTCTCCGAATTAATCGTCAGAAAACACTTTGAAAATAAGAATGGTTACATGTTGCAAAGATTTAGGAGAGCCCTATGCAGGTAAGCAATTTAGCACAACCTCAAAATAATGTTGTAAATATTTAATACTCAACACTAAAATTTAATCTTTTATATATATATATATATATATATATATATATATATATTTAAAAGTAAGCATTGATGTCAAACTCCTTATATCTTGTTGTAATTAAGTTGGTTAATGATTAACTTATTATACTGATAGAAGATGTTAGTAAGAATATCAAGAAGATCTTTAGAAAGATGGTCGACAGTCACATGTCTTGGCATGAGATGTTGCCTTATGCTTTATTGGGATACCAGAAAACAATCATAACATCAACCAGGGAAACTCCCTATTTATTGGTGTATGGGACAAAAGCGGTGATACCCGCTGAAGTCGGGATGCCCTACTTGAGAATCATCCAAGAGGCTGAGCTAAGTAATCTGAATGGGTTCGTGCCTGCTATGAATTACTTGTATTGATTGATAGAAAAATGACGAGTTTCATATGTCATGTCCAATTGTATCAGCAAGAAATGATCTGTGCCTTTAATAAAAGAGTAAGAGCTTGCATGTCCGTGATGATATGTGCCTTCAAACAAAGAGTAAGAACTCACTCGCATGTTCGCGATAAGATAGTTGGTCATCAAACATACTTTTCCTCACCTGGAGGAATACACAGGAAAGTTTGCTCCAAATTAGCAAGGAATATATGTAGTTTGTAAGGTGTTATCCGGAGTAGCCTTAATTTTTTCCAAGATGGATGGCAAGAGCGGCCCAAGATAATCAACTCCGATATAGTAAAAAGATACTACATCTGAAGATGATGTTTCCTTATGTTTCTTTTCTTGTAATTTCATTTCGTATTTGTAATCGTTTTTATGCTTTGAATTAGCTTAACAATATTCCCTATATCCTATTTGTACAAACTACTTTTAACCCGAATTCCCAAGAAAAGGGATACGTGGGAGGCCTATGTCAGCTTTGGTCAACCCTTTAAAAATATTTCTCTTTCCCTTTTATATCCTGAACTACGTGATGACCTGAATTCCTAAGAACGGGATATAGAGGTGGCCTTTGTCGGCTTCAATCACCCCTTTGCTTATTTCCTACTTCCACTATGTTGTGAGAAATAAGTTTGACCTAATTTCTACCTCAATAGGATACGTATGTGACACAACATTTGGTCATATCCACTTGAGGATTTCCATTTAGCTCTATAATGAAAACTGGGCAGAATTTTCAAGTGGATCTCAAAAATTCAGAAGAGAAAGATCATCCTAGAGTATTCAGAATAAAGATTGTATCGAGGAATGCAACTGAAGAAGATTTTGAGAAGAGTCTCAAGATACCATATAGTGTTGAAAATACCATCAATAGTCGAAGTTTCGTTTAAAGTATTTAACCGGGGCAGAAATTTTGAGAGGGACCTCAAAATTTTGTCACTACCCAATTTCTCAGGTCATGATGGCACCTACTTTACCCCACCAGTAGGTAAGCCAAGCCATAGCCAGGAGCAATAAGTAACGGGCTAACAGACGAAAAATAAAGGAAATCAAGGATGGAACAAAACGTACAACAATAATATAAGCGGAAACAAAGAGATATACATATATATAACATATTGTGCAAGAGAAGGAGAGGTCAAAACGAAAAAAATGAATCCCTCCCAAGACCTGGTAAGGCCTGTACGATAGACACTATAACCCAAAATAAGAGTACTAGATAGTATCCAAATTATACATATACACAGTATTCTCGAAATACAAAAGACTATAACTGAAATAGATGGAGGAGGATCAGCCTCAGACTCTAAGAAGCTCACCCTATCTCCAGATCAGTAGCTGGGCCTGAGAATAACATCAACGCCGGTGGCTCGTACTAAGATCTACATCAGGGAAAAGATGTAGAAGTGCAGTATGAGTACAAAAGCAATGGGTACTCAGTAGACATCATCGGCCGACTGAGCTCAAATATAGTAAAAGCATAAATATAATACGAGTGTGTAAGCTAAGTCAACAGTAAAAAGGGTAAAATATAAATATCTACCCTACTAAGCAAGATAAATAAAGGGAATAAATAACTCAGAATGTAACATAAATGAATTAGCTACAACCTAACTGGGCCCACATAAGCCTAGAAGGCACACACAAGAAGACAACTAACCCTATCGGGCCCCCATAAGTCGGTAGGTACAGACAAGAAATAGCTAAATTAAGAAACATAAGTAACCCATAGCTGAACGGATCTCAAATAATATTCTGATCCTAAATCCATGATGAAAAATCCAGGTATGTAACGGGCTTGAACCGACACCAATAGGTAGTAACGAGAGGCCAGACGCCGGGTTTGAATAGGAAATAATGGGTAATAACCACAGGCCACAAGAATCATGTGCAACAGAACTCAGTATGACTGTCAGAACTCCCAGTAACAATCGTAATCAACACCAAAACATCCCGACCGTATCATAAACAGGTGACGGACTCGAACCGAAACTCACAGTAACCATACCTTAACCAGAAATAAGTGATCCCACGAGTAACCAATCCTAATCGTAACTGATATCAAACTCATACCAGAGCTCATAAAAAGTGACCATAACCAATGTCAGTATCGCGCCAAAACTCATAATAATAATAGCAATAAAGCATATGCCGGACTCAAATCGAACTTGAAATACATTTATATAAATATAAGCATAACTAGCTAGCGGGAGGAAATCCAAGAGTTTCAAGCATATTTCCAAGCCTTAAGGGTCATATATACCAATCTCGGGTGGATAAGTTCACTAAGGCAAAACGGATACCAAATACTAGGGCAAGAAAGTACGGTTCGATAACTACTCTACCCGAGAAAAAAGAGCTAAAAAAGACCAAAAATCAAGTCTAAGTCTAACCCAACCCAAGGTAATAGCCTAAAATAGTAGTCAAGAATCTAACTCAGCCTAAAGAATCTTCATTCCAAAATACACTATCTAAACAAGGCAGTGGGGCCTACTACAGGGTCCCGATTACCAAGCCTACACCAAAACCTACCTGAGTCTATTCTAAGGCTTCCCATCCACATGTCAAGGTGCTAACAGTACTAATTCTAGTCCTAAAGGATGATAATATGCTACAATAGGGGAGAACGAGCCCGAAATCTACCAAAATGGGGCCCTAACCTGCTAAATAAGGCAAAAATACTAAAATGGTACCGAGCTAAAACTACCTGCCCAAAATTAGCACAATAGTATACTAATACCACAAGTAAGCTCAATATAACAGTAGGGTAAGCCTAGCCTACCTGGACACCGCCGAACGCTTGCCAAAGCCTTTAAACTAGAGCTTTCGCCTTTTGAGAAGACTTTTAGAGCTCCCACGCTATTAAAACAATGATCTATGTGTCAAAATGAGAAAAACGATACCTATATTGTGTAGAAATGCTCTGGGTCAGAAATTGGACTAAAAATCCCATATGGGGGGCCTGCTTGCAAAATCACTAAATTAAAACTGTCACAACATCCCACGCAGCTCAAGGATTAAAATCCATATAAATGTAACACCCCATACTTTACTAACCCTATGTGACGAGATTGAACACTGTATACTTAGGTGTCGAGAGCTCTAAGTATGCATTTGGTGATGTTAATGTGGAGGAAATTGAAATTTGGCTTCATACATGTGATTAGCCCTTTATAAGAGTTGTTTTGTGAGTTTTATGGCGCAGTTGTGGGGCTCAAAATAAGGCTAAGAGTACCTATAAACAAAGTATATTAAGGGTAAGAAGTGAGCTAAAGAATAGGACTTGAAGTATCTAACCAAACCCGCGAAGAGAAGTCGAAAAATGGAATTTTCGAAAAAACTAAGTAAGGGGCGCGTTTGGGACCATGCCACGCCGCTCTGGGCTAAAATTTTTAGCCCAGAGGCAGTAGGTTGGCGTGCCCAGGGGCGTGCCACCTTGGGTTTTCCACTTTTTCGAAAGTTGGAAATTTCTAAGTCCCAAGGGTATCCGGAGTCGTACCGAGCCAATTTTTGCTACGTTTCTTCTACAACCAAGAGTATATACATGAAATGAATGAAATATTACATTGGTATGATAAAATTACTCGAGAACGAATTTGGGGCCAAAATAACGATTTTACCCCTATAGTCAAAATAAGCCAAACGTGGCTAGAATCACTTGGTTTTTGGATTGAGGCTACGGATATAAATAGCATGAGTAGGAATATTATTGTAATACATATGAGACGACTTAAACACGAGAAATTATTGATTTTATCGGGTTAAGTGAATTGGGCCCAAAAAGGGCCCAAAAATGAAATGAAAGCATGGCCCCAAATGGGTCAAATGACCCATTCTTGCCAAGACCTTCTAGAATACCACATTAATGACTTAAGGATGGACTCAAGGTCTATAAAATGGGCCAAATATCTGATTTTATCATGAGAAACACCCATGCCTTTTCTATCTTTTTCTAGAAATTTCCCAAGAACATCTCTTTGGCTTTCAAAACCCTAAGGCACTTCTTGGAGCAAGATCATCATATTTAAAGCTTGGGTAAGTGAATATTATTGTACTTTAACATATTATAAGCATGGGATAATAGGTATATCATGTTGGTTATGGTTGAAATGTTGGACATGGCACTTTGTGCTTTTGTATAAGATTTGTGATCCATGGGATTTGAGCTTGAATTTGGACTTGTGCCTTTGATGAAAGATCATGGTATGGATAAAATATGAATGTCTATGGTGTTATTTTGTTATTTAATTTGTTATTTTTTTTATAAGTGCAAATTGTGGGATGTTGGCTGATTTGTGCTATGAAGTGTATTAAGGTGAATTGATGGATTGTTTGTGATGTGGTGTGGATAAGAAAGTGTAAAGGGGAAGTGTTGTGGTGGAATGTATGGATTATCATGTATTGGTCAATGTTGGGAATATTGGAGGATTTTTGGAATAATGATTTTATCAATGGTTTTGTTAAGAGGGAAATGACATGTTAAAGCTAAACATGTGACTTATTGTTGTTGTATGCCATTATAAGGTAATTGGTGGTTAATGTTGGTTTCGTTATAAACTTGTGTTGTAGAGCGAAACATAAGGAAGGAGCAGGAATATTGTATGCACGTCTAAGATTGTGTATTCGTATTAAGAATACAAGGTATGTAAGGTAAGGTTCCTTTCTCCATATCCCTCTGCAACATGTTGTTCACATTGACATTGGACTTGTTTCAATTCCGAGAGGTTTGAAGTATCTCAAATTCAGGTTGACGTATATTATTACTCATATGTGTCTTATTCTTAAATGACTGATGATTCGTTTGTCTCTTGTTCATGGGGTGAAGTTCCAAAAATGTCATAACTTTATCATTCCTTAAGGAACGATCTCAAGAGAGAGTAATAACATAAGAGAACCTATTTATTCTGAAATAGCATTTTTTCCAAATATGTCATGTTCCAAGTCCTCAATTATGATGATTATCTTTGTATCAATCTTTTACAAGTAAAAGTACCAATCTCATAATATTTCATAAGAGTAATAAGAGAGGTGATGCGCAAGCTAATATATCTATTCCTCATAAGTGAAGATGTCAATTTCATGAAGCAAGAGTGAAGAAGTAATATATATATGTGTGATTCCTATTATGTCATGATCTTCAATATCTCAATCACTCTTAAGAATGGAAGTAAGAATAACAAGAGAAATAAGAGGTGTATAATTAAGAAGTAATCATGGGTGGTATCCCAGGGGTTAAAATACCTAGCATGGGTCGATCCCAATAACACGGGTGGTATCCCAGAGGCGATATAAACGCCTAGCATGGGTTGATCCCGATACATCCCAGGGGCGATATAAAAGCCTAGCATGGGTTATGATGGTACATCCTAGGGGCGATAAGCCTAGCATGGGTTAATGATATCCGCGGCGCGACACGAAAGCCTAGCATGGGTTCACATAACATCCCAGGAGTCAAAGTACCTAGCATGGGTTAATCTCATCCCAGGGGCGACAGAACAGCCTAGCATGGGTAGAATAATAAAGATGAATGAATATGAAGACAAGAGAAGTAAAGAACGTAATTTACATAGATCCCCACATGCAGAAAGAGAGTTTATTCACGTTCATTAATTCTTTTCACTATTGTTGTTATTATGTCTGATAACGATCCTAATAGTATGAGTGTATCCATGGGGTGAAAGAACACATCTTTATGATGACCATTTATCAATCACTCAAAAGTAAGAAATGAAGAAAGGTGTGCGCATAAGTTAAATTATCACCAATAAAGTGGATGTACGTTAAGAGAGTGGATGTATATTCCTCCACCATGAGAGTGGATGTACATTAAGTCACCAATAGAGTGGATGTATATTCTTCCATCATGAGAGTGGATGTAGGATAAACCACCAATAAAGTGGATGTACGTTATATTATTAATTCCCTACCCTACCACTGGAGTGGATGTATGTGGATGAGTATTATTCTTTTACAACCGACCAACCAAGGAGATGATTATTAATGGTAGTGGGCATAGAAGCAAGAAAGAATCACTGGAATCTATGGAATAGAGGAACCTCTAGAATTTCGGGAATAGGAGAACCTCTTGGAGGTAAGTCTTTTGAGTGAAGGAACAATCTCTTGAATGAGGATGTGTATGAATGATATTATATGACTAATAAGGAGTTAAGTGAGTGATCTAACATATTACTATGATATGCATGTTTCCACATTTAAAATGATGGTTCATCTACGTTTACTATTCTCTCATATTTTTATTAGATTGACATTCTCATGTATGATGTTATTTCTTATAAGCCTTACATACTCAGTACATTCTTCGTACTGACCCCCTCGGGGGACTTACCTTACATGTTGTAGGTACAGGCATTAGTAGACCTCCTCTGTAGACTGGGGATCATTCGCAGAGTTTTGGTGAGCTCCACTTGATTCAGAGCTTTCTGGGTCATAGTTGTATAGTTGTTTTGGCATTGTAAATTTTGTATAAAGCGGGGACTTGTCCCGACTTTTAGTTGGTCTGGTAAATGCATCTGTTAGAGGCCTTTGTAGACATATGTGGGTATATGGATGTAATATATGTACGTTCAGTTAGAAGTAATGGCCCCAACAGCCAAGTTTGATATATATGGTTATAGCATATGTTTCTATGTTCATGTTTTCCATATAGTTGCATAAGGTTCAATAAGATTCATATGAGGATATGCATACGAAGGTTCAGGAGCAAAGATTGGTTCTCTCGGGCCATATCAGCTTCGGGTGCCAATCACGCCTCAATGGGGTTTGGGGCGTGACAATAAAATCTACTTAAATTCGAGCTCAAAAAGTCCCAAAATCAGCCCTAACACCAACAGAAGAATCAAGAATCAATTCATAGAATTACACTAGAAATTAGATGAAACTTATAGAGTTATCGATGATCAAGTGCCTACCAACATGCCCTTAAGCTAAACTCGGCCAAACAGTCAATTCCCACACAAAATTAGAGCTTAAGGGGGCTAAAATTGAAGTAGGAGTTTAGAAATGTAAGTGGGAAATGAGGGTGAAAGATATATATAATATACCAGCCATGGCCGCCTTAGCAGCTAAATGGCTGCTTAAGCCCTGCCCCAGCTGGCCAGGCTCTACTTAAGCGCTCTAGGGCTGTTAAAACGGCTACCGTTAAAGCGCCTAGGAGGCCTCTAAAGCGGTCAGGCCTAGGATGGCCCAGCTCCGCTAAATCAGTCCAGGGTTGCTAAAACGGACACCACTAAAGCGGTCCACTAGCCGCTTAAGTAATTGTACCAGATACTTGGCACTAGCCAAGTTCAACTAGTCCCAACGGATTCTGATTGGGTGCTCGGGTTTGGTTCAAAATCCCATGCTCACAAATGAACTATGCTACCCTAACAAATTCGACATTCCAGACTCAACGGTGTTATCGAACATTCTAATCGTTGTCATCTCAATAAAAAGTAGGTCCCACACCCCCTAGGGCAATTTTAACTAATTTCCACCCATTATCCCAAACAAGCATGAAAGTCTCGGGAATTAAACCAAGGGTCCCCTAGCTCAAAATCGATGTTCTAGAGCTGATGAGACTGTCAGAAATGGGATCCAAGGATGTTTACCTGAGGTTTAGGCCCGTTACTCATTTCTTAACTCCAGATGCTCTAAACTAGAGAAATGGTCCTAAAAGCTAAATGAACTGCTAGGTGATCGAATTATCAGTCCTAGAAAGTCATAAATGACCTGGGGTAGCTGTGGGGAAACTCTAAATGCAGTAAAAGAATGAAAACATAGGAAATGACCTAAAGGGTCATTATAACATCCACTACTAAAAGGACTTTCATCTGCGAAAGTAAAGGATCAAGATGTACCTGAAGGCTCAAACAGGTAGGGATACTGGGTCTGCATGTCTCGCTCGGTCTCTCAGGTAGCCTCCTCGACTGGATGGTGTTGCCACTAAACCTTAACTATAGGAATGTGTCTAGAGCGTAACCGCCTAACATCTCTGTCCAAAATAAACACAGGCTTCTTTGTAGAAGTCAACCGCTCATCTAACTTTACCGAGTCCCACTAAAGCATGTGAGACTCATCCAAAATATAGCTCCGCTGCACAGATATATGAAAAACTAGATGAATTGGATGAAAGGGCTGGAGGAAAGGCCAACTCAAATGCTACCTCTCTAATTGTCTGTAGGATCTTAAATGGTCCGATATACTTAGGGCTGAGCTTGCCCCTCCCCTCGAATCTCATCACGCCTTTCATGGCCGATACTCATAGAAAGACCCGTCACCAACTCTGAACCTCAAGGCACGAAGTCTATGGTTAGCATAACTTTTTTGAATCACTCGAACCCGGTCCAAAGACTCACGAAGTTAATTCGTACCACGGGGCCTAACCTCAAAAGTCTCAAACCAACCAACTAGAGACCGACAATGCCTACCATACAACACCTCAAATGGAGCCATCTTAATACTCGAATGGTAGCTATTGTTATTAGGAAAATATACCAAAGTAAAAGACTGGTCCCAGTGACCTCCAAAATCCAACACATAAGTGCCGAATATATCCTCCAAAACCTAAATAGTCCACTCCGACTGCCATCAGTCTGGGGTGAAAAGCGGTGCTAAGGTCAACTGGGTACCTAACTCCTCTTGAAATGTCCTCCAGAAGCTAGAAGTGAACTGAGAGCCTCAATTTAATATGATAGACATGGGCACCCCATGAAGGCGAACCACCTCTTAAATATAGATACGGGCTAACCTCTCGGCACTAAAAGAATTCTGAATAGGGATGAAATAGGTAGACTTGGTCAATCGATCCAAGATGAACCAAATGCTATATGAACCACGAGAAGTGCTAGGCAAACCACCTACGAAATCCATAGAAGCCCACTCCCATTTCCACTCGGTATTGGGTAGCCTCTGAATCAATCCACCAGGTCTCTAATGCTCGGCCTTCAACTGTTGACAACATAGGCACCAAGCCACAAACTCCACTATATCTCTCTTCATACCGCTCTACTAGTAATGCTTCCTTAAATCTCTATACATCTTAGCTATCCTGGGGTGAATAGAATATCTGGAGCTATGAGCCTCATGAAGTATCAACTGGATCAAATCTCTGACCCTCGAAACACAAATTCGGTGGTCAAATCTTAGAACACCCTCAGAATCCAAAGTGGCCTTCCTGGACTCACCCCCTAACACCTGCCCTTGAATACTACAAAGCCTACCATGCTCAAACTGGCAACCTTGAATCTGCTCCAATAAGGTAGATCTGTCCTTAACACTAGCAAGAATCCTCCTGGAGTTAGAAATATCAAAACGAACCATCATGTTGGCTAAGGACTAGATATCCAAAGCCAACGACCGCTATGAAGCTGAAATGAAGTCCAAGCTACCCATACTCACTGCCTTCCGGATCAAGGCATCCGATACTACATTCGACTTGGCCAAATGGTATAGAATAGAGATATCATAGTCCTCCAGTAACTCAATCCATCTATACTGCCTCAAATTAAGCTCCCTCTGGGTCATAATGAACTGAAGACTATAGTGTTTAGTGAAGATCTCACAACAAACACCATACAGGTAATACCTCTAAATCTTAAGCGCAAACACTATCACAACCAACTCCAAATCATGAGTGGGGTAGTTACGCTCATGCACCTTCAGCTATCTCAACGCATATGCAATAACATGACCCCATTGCATAAGAACACACCCCAAACCAACACCAGAAGTATCACAATAGATGGTGAACCCCTTACCCTTAACTAGAAGAGTCAGAAAAGGAGCTGAAGTGAGCAAGTCCTTGAGCTTAAGAAAGCTTGCCTCATAACTCGCGGACCACTGAAGTAGAACCTCCTTCCTAGTTAACCTGGTCATAGAGGATACAATAAAAGCAAATCTCTTGACAAACCTCCTGTAGTAGCCTGCTAACCCAACGAAATTGCGAACCTCAATAGGGGACGTAAGCCTAGCCCTACCATAAATAGCCTCAATCTTTGTTGGGTCCACCATAATACCATCCTTGGACACCACGTGACCTAAGAAGGCTACCAACTCAATCCAGAACTCACACTTTAAGAATATGGCATAAAGCCTATGATCTTTCAAAGTGTGAAGCACAGTCCTCAAATGTTGCCCATGTACCTCCCTACTCCTAGAGTATATCAAAATGTCATTAATGAAAACGATCATGAAAATGTCCAAATAAGGCCTGAAAACGCAGTTCATCAAATCCATAAATGTTGTTGGGGCATTGGTCAACCCAAAAGACATCACCAGGAACTCATAATGGCCGTAACGAGTCCTAAAGGCTGTCTTAGGGATATCCTCAGCCCTAATCCTCAATTGATGGTAACCAAACGTAAAATTAATCTTAGAGAACACTGCTGCACCCTGAAGCTAGTCAAATAAATCATCGATATGTGACATAGGATACTTATTCTTCACTGTCACCTTATTCAACTACCTGTAGTCGATACACATACGTATAAAACCATCTTTCTTCTTCACAAATAGAACTGGAGCACCCTAAGAAAATACACTCAATCTGATAAAACCCTTACTCAGAAGATCCTAAAGATGAATATTTAGCTCCTTTAGCTCAGTAGGAGCCATAGAAATAGGTCGGGTGCTCGGCTCGAGGTCAATAGCACACTCTATATTATGATCAGGAAGAAGGTTAGGTAGGTTGGTAGGAAAAACATCAGAAAAATCACGAACAACAGGAATGGAGTTAAGCGAAGGACTTTCAACACTAGCATCTTGAACATAAGTAAGGAATGACTCACAACCCCTCGATACTAGTCTCCTAGCCCAAATATAAGAAATAATCCCCATTGGCGTGCGACTAAAAGAACCCTACCACACAATCGAGAGTATACCAAGCATGGCTAAGGTAATGGTCTAAGTGAAGTAATCTAAGACCGCGTGATAGGGGGATAACCAGTCCATGCCCAGAGTCACGTTAAAATCCACCATATCCAACACAATGAGATCAACCCAAAACTCTCAAACAGTCACCAAACATGATCTATATACCTAATCCACTACTAAGGAATTACCCACAGGGGTAGTTACATGCAATGACACAGATAAAGACTCCGATGACAAACCCAATCGTGGTGCATAATAAGCAGAAACATATGAAAATATGGAACTGGAATCAAACAAAACAGAAGCTAGCTAACGACATACTAAATTTATACCTATAATCACAATATCTGAAGCCTCAATCTTCGACCTACCACGTAGAACATACAAATGGCCCTACCCGCTACTGTACTGGGTGCCTGCCCGACCACCTGTCCTACCTGCCTGAGGACCACCTTTAGAACCCTGGGGACCACCCCTAACAGGTGGTGGCAATATTCTGATCGGCTGAGCACTCTGAACTGCAGGCTCAATCATCCTATGGCGAGGACACTCTCTTGCAAAATGGCCAACCACACCACACTCATAACAAGCCCTTGACACCTTGCTCTGTCTAGAAGGTTCAGCTGACTCGAAATGGCCACCTCAGCTTGATGACCCTGACTGAACACCTTTCACAAGCTGACTTCTGCTCTGACCATACAAAATACCATGACTGGACTAACCCCCATCTGAAATCTGAAGCACTGCCTGAACGGGCCTACTAGGCTGACCCTGGTACTGATAAGACTGATGCTAAGCGTACCTATACTGAAATCCTCGACCTATGAACTGTGATCCGCTATGGATCCCACTATAACTACCCTGATAACGGGGCCTCTTATCGCTGCCCCTTAGGACCTCGTGATCCATCTCCTCAATAGTATAGATATGGTCAGCAATATCAGTAAAAGACTTTCCTGAAGTCACCAAACTCTGAGTAGCTCTACAAAGTAGTAGTCTCAACCCTCTAACTAAACACTGAATCCTCTTATACTATAGGCAGAATCATAGTGGCATGCTAGGATAGCTCGTGAAACCTTGACTCATACTCGGCTACAGTCATAGAACCCTATCTCAATTCAGAAATCTTATCCATGAGGCAATCACGCATGCTGCGAGGCATGAACTTCCCCAAGAAAGCCTTGAAGAACTGAGCCCAGTTAACAGGTGGGGACCCAGCTGGACGGGAATCAAGATAACCTCTCCACCACTGTCTTGCTACCCTGTCAATCTGATAAGTATTGTAATCCACACTGTGAGACTCGACCAACCCTAAATTTTACAGGCTCTTCTCACAACTGGTCAGAAACTCATAAGCATCCTCTCTTGGGGCCCCGACAAACCTGAGTGGAGTCAATCTCAGAAATTGGCCCAACATCTTCTTCTCATCTGCAGCCATAACTAGTTGGGCTACTACCGGCTGTGGAACTATCAATGCTGGCATAACCTTTACTCTAGCGGCCGCAGCTGCAAGCTGCACCCTTAAACTAATACTACCCTGGGGATGCTGTTTGAGCCCTATCTGTCGGTGAACAACCAACTAAAATCAAAAGATGAACCAAAGCATCTCTAAGCACTGCGGAAGATATAAACCCAAGTGGGGCCTAGGCTGTTCTCTGGCCCACCTACTGCTGTGGCGGCGGATCTCTGGCGCAATCTTCAGTTTAGGAGAAATAATATGATCTAGCTTATGGCCCCATAGCCCGATCTCGACCTCTAGGTCGACCTTTTCCCTGAACTGGCGCTCTAGCAACAAGGGTCCTAATCCCTGCCTACCGTGTCTCACATCCTAACCATATGTGAAAGAGTAAAACAAAATAAGAATTTGGAAACCAACACAGAAATAGTGCACAAAAGTGAACCAAAAAGATGAGATTTTCCTAAAAATATCATTTAGCCTATCGAAAATAGGATATAGATGTCTCCGTACTGATCCGAAAGACTCTACTAAACATTGGCTATTGTACCAATAATACTGGTGAACCTAGGCTCAAATACCAAGTTGTCATAACTCAATTTATGAGGTCACGATGGCACCTATTTTATCCCACCAGTAGGTAAGCCAAGCTATAGTCCGAAATGACAAGTAATGGGCTAACGGGCGAAAAATATAGGAAAACAAGTATGGAACCAAAGTACAACAATAATATAAGTGAAAACAAAGAGATATACATATATAACATATTGTACAAGAGAAAGAGTGGATAAAATGAACAAAATGAATCCCTCTTAAGACCTGGTAAAGCCGGTACAAAATCCATTATAACCTAAAATAAGACTACTAGACAGTATCTAAAATATACATATACATAGTAGTCTTGGAATACAAAAGACTGTAACTAAAATAGATGGAAGAGGATCAGCCTCAACCTCTAGGAAGCTCACCCCGTCTCCGGATCAGTAGCAGGGCCTGAGAATAAGGACAACGCCGGTGGCTCGTACTAAGATCTACATCAGGAAAAAGATGCAGAAGTGCAGTATGATTACCAAACCAATGGGTACTCAGTAGACATCGTTGTCCAACTGAGCTTATATATAGTAAAAGCATAAATATAATGTGAGTGTGTAAACTAAGTCAACAATAACAGGGGTAAAATATAAATATCTACCGTAATAAGAAAGAGTAATAAAGGGAATAAATAACACAAAATGTAAGATAAATTAACTAGCTACAACCTAACTGGGCCCTCATAAGCCTAAAAGCCACATACAAGAAGACAACTAACCCTACCGAGCCCCCACAAGCCGATGGGTACAAACAAGAAGTAGCTAAAGTAAGAAAGATAAGTAACTCGTAGTTGAACTGCTCTGAAGTAACATTTTGATCTCAAATCCATGATGAAAAATCTAGGCATATACCAAGCTTAAATCAACACTAATGGGTAGTAACGAGAGGTCTGATGCCGGGTTTGAATAAAAAATAGTGGGTAATAACAAGAGGCCAGATGAATCATATGAAACAAGACACAGTACCACTGTGAGAACTCCCAGTAACAATCGTAATCAATACCAAAACATCCAGACCGTATCATAAACAGGTGCTAGACTCAAACCAAAACTCACAATAACCATATCGTAACCAAAAATAAGTGATCCCATGAGTATCCAATCCCAACCGTAACTGATATCAAACTCATATTGAAGCTCATAAATAGTGACCATTATTAATGCCTGTATCGTTCCAGAACTCATAATAATAATAGCAATAAAGCATATGCCAGACTAGAACCGAAACTGAAATACATTTACATAAATATAAGCATAACAAGCTAGCGGGAGGAAATAAAAGAGTTTCAAGTATATTTCAAAGCCTTAAGGGTTATAAATACAAATATCGTGTGGATAAGTTTACTAAGGAAAGGAGAGACCCAAATACTAGGGCAAGGAAGTATGGTCCAGGTCAGTTACTACTCTACCCGGGAAAAAAGAGCTAAAATAGGGCGGAAATCAAGACTAAGTCCAACCCAACCCAAGGTAATACCCTAAAATAGTAGTCAAGAATCTAACTCAGTCTAAAGAATCTTCATGCCAAAATACACTATCAAAAAGGGTAGTGAGGCCCATTATAGGGTCCCGATAACCAAGCCTATGCCAGTACCTACCTGGGTCCAGTCTAAGGCTTTCCATACCCATCTTAAGGTACTAACAACACTAATTCTAGTCTTAAATAATTCACTGACCAAAATCTACAAAAATGGGCCCCTAACCGGCTAAATAAGGCAAAAAGTACTAAAATAGTACTGTGCTAAAACTACCTGCCCAAAACTAGCACAATAGTATACTAATACCATAAGTAAGCTCAATCTAAAAGTAGGGTAACCCTAGCCTACCTGGACGCCGCTGAACACTTTCCAAATCCTTTAAATTAGAGTTTTCTCCTTCCGGGAGGCCTCTAAGAGGTGCCATGCTATCAAAACAATAATCTATGCGTCAAAACAAGAAAGACGATACCCATATTACGTATAAATGCTCCGATGGGGCCCGCTTGTAGAATCACTAAATTAAAACCGTCACAACATCCCATGCAACTCAAGGATCAATAGCCATATGAAATCTAGCTAAATTGGAGCTCAAAAAGTCCCAAAATCATCCCCAACACCAATGGAAGAATCAAGAATCAATTCAAAGAATTACACTAGAAATTAGACAAAACTTAAGGAGTTATCGACGATCACGCGCCTACCAACACACCCTTATTCTAAACACGGCCTCAAACAGTCAGTTCCCACACAAAATCAGAGCTTAAGGAGACTAAAATGAAAGTAGGAGCTTGGAAATATAAGTGGGAAATGAGGGAGAAGGATATATATAATATACCAGCGATGGTAGCTTTAGCGGCTAAATGACCGCCAAAGTGACCTTGCCCCAGCTGGCCAGGCTCCGCTTAAGCGCTCTAGGGCCGCTAAAGCGGCTACCGCTAAAGCATCCAGTAGGCTGCTAAAGCTGTCTGGTCTAGGTTGGCCCAGCTAAGCTAAAATGGTCTAGGGTCGCTAAAGAGGTCCCCTGGCTGCTTAAGCAGCTGCACAAGATATTTGGCACTAGCCAAGTTTAACTAGTCCCAATGAAATCGGACCGGGTGTTCGAAATTGGTTCAAAATCCCATACTGGAAAACAAACTATGCTACCTTACCAAATTCGACATTTCGCACTCAATGGCGCTGTCGAAATTTTTGACTGAGGTCATCTTGATAAAAAGTGGGTCCCACACTCCAAGGGCCATTTTAACTTATTTCCATCCAATAGCCCAAACGAGTACAGAAGCCTCGGGACCAGGACCAAGGGTCCCTCTACCCTATGAGACTGTCAGAAATGTTCCGGAGCTGATGAAACTGTCAGAAATGGCATCCAAGGCCGTTTACATGAGGTTTAGGCACAAGACTCATTTCTTAACTTTAGAAGCTCCAAAACAGGGAAATGGTCCTAAAAACCAAACGAACTACCGAGTGACCGAATTATCAGTTCCAGCAAGTCATAAATTGCTTGGGGCAGCTGTGGGGAAGCTCTAAATGCAGTAAAACTCAAAAACATATGAAATGACCTGGAGGGTCATCACAATTTCCACCAATAGTATCTCTAAGAGTTCATAATCAACTCTAAGAATTTCTGAGTTAAAGGCTTAGATAATCACTCAACTTTAGGTAACTGGCCTATATAGTCACTCAAATTTGTTTTGTCTTTTAAAAGTCACTCAACTTTGTATAATTGGCCTCCATAGTCACTCAATTTTGTTTTGTCTTTCAAAAGTCACTCAACTTTGTCACGTTAATTTATAGTCATTATTTAAAAAATATAATTTTTGGTACCTCTTCAATGATGTAGTAGCCGTAAATTTTTCAAAAAAAAAAATATTTTAAAATTTTAAAATTAATATGTAATTATTAAGTTCTCAATCAAATATTTCATTTTTATTTTATTTCCTCTATCTCATTATTCTTCATTAATTAAATTAATAAGGTATATATTAACTATGGCGTGTGCTTGTTTTAATTACTTAATACTCTTTCAAACTTAGAATGTCATGCAAAATCAGTTGTCTCATTGGATAACTTGCCGAAAGAAAATGTACCTTGAGCGAACTTTCTCTTAATAGTTTACAAAACTTCCCTATAAATACTTTTAATACTTCTCAATAACATGCGCACAACACATTTCTCTTCTCTATGAATTAATAAGATGTATACTAACAAATTAACGTATCAAAAAAAAAAAAAGATTAACGTATCAAAAATAATCATATTTAAAATAATATTTTATTAATTTAATTAAAAAATAATGAGACAGAGAAAAATATAAAAGTTACAGAACTGCTGAGATAAAATAATATAATCAGTTATATAAAACACGAATTTGACTATTTAATTGTATCCCAACAACACATCTACAGTCATATTTAAATAATACCACATTAATTTAAGTATGAAGAATACATTGAGACAAAAATAAAATAAAAATTAGAGAACTGCTAAGATAAGATGATATAATCAGTTATATAAAATATGAATTTGACTATTTGAGTATACCTCATAACATATTTAAAATATTCATATTTAAGACAATGACATATTTAATTCGATTAATGAAGAATAACAAGAGAAAATAAAAAGAAAACAAAATAAGAATAAAAAATTATGTCTGGCACGTCATTAAATAGGTATCAAAAATTATATTTGAAATAATGACCATAGAAGCTAACTTGACAAAGTTGAGTGACTTTTGAAAGACAAAACGGTAACACCCCGTACATTTTCGAACCCATGAGACTACCCTAACATTTATGGAATTATTTAAACATGAGAGGGTTGGTGAATTATTCATTCACTTGTTGGGCTTAAATGAATCTTGTGCTATTGGGCTCAATTGAGGCCCAAAATTAGACAAAAAGACATGGCCCAAGTGGAAATGACCCATTCTTGGCATTGACCAAGTAAGCATAGCACTTATGATTAATGTGTGGCTAAGGATGAGACTAAAAGGGACTATAAAAGGGAACAAAAACCAGATTTTTATTCACCAAGACACACATGCCATTTCTAGACTTTTCCAAAATATTTCTCATCTCACACAAACCCTAAGTCATCACTCTTTTGGACAAGATCACTCTCTTGCAAGCTTTGGTAAGTATTTATTCTCATGTTTTAGTATATTATATGCTTAAGATGGTGTATAAATCATGTTGTATATGTTGTGAAAGTGTTGGACAGTTCACTATGTGTAAAACTGTCTATTTTTGCAATCGGAAAAGGGTTTTGCCTTGTAAACTTGAAAATGGACTTGTGGTCTTGAAGAAAGTGAACTTGATGGATTAAGTATCAACATGTACAATGTGGTTATGTTCCTAACTTTCTCTCTTTATGTGTAACACTTGTGGGATTGTTGTTATGAAATTGGTCATGGAATTAGTGGCGTATTGACCGAAAAATGTCATTTTGGTGATGTTCATGTGTGTTGTGAAACCGTGGTTGTTTGTTAGCATCCAAGTTGACCTAAAACATGTAAAGATAAGCTTATTTGTGTCCATGGAACATTTATTACAAAAAAGGACCCTAAAATGACCCTTTTTTGGCTGAAACGGGCATCCGCCCTCGTGTCTGGAGCACCTGTGGGCGCAGATGCCAATGCAGGTGGCTCTGGACAAGGCCAGAAGGGCACCTGTGGCCGCATGTCATCCACCTGCGGGCACAGTTGGCTCCACAACCCAGTCCAGAATTTCATTTTGTGTGTTTTTGTCTCTCTTTGATCCCCGAAGCCTCCTATACCCTTCTTGGATGTAATTATCAACTTATGATACCTATTGAGTGACTTTAAGGGGTCGTTTGGAGGTATGTTGGGTTATATCACTTATGGATTGTTGTTCATATGTTGTCATGAAGGGTATTGATGTGACTTGATGGAATAGTTGTGACGTAGTGTTAATGAGGAAGCGTAAAGGGTAAACTTGGTGTGACATGCTATTGGTTTATGATGCCTTGGTCAATGTTACAACCACTAACGTATCACTCTTCCAATAACATATCACTCTTATAATATAAGAATTGAAGTAATGCATACTTGTTGAGTACGGGTAGCAACCCAAAGGGACAATCCAGAATAAATATTGAGTACGGGTAGTAACCCAAAGGGGTAAAATCCTAGCTAGGGGCAATCACGAATGAATATTGGGAACGGGTGGTAACTCAAAGGGGCGTAAGCCTAGCTAGAGGTGATCTCGACTGGGTGGCAACTCAAAGGGGCGGAAGCCTAGCTAGGGGAAATCCCGAAATATTATATGAATGATATTACATGAGCAATATTTCATGAACGATTGTGACAATGATATAAGCGAAAATGAAAGAAATGAATGCAATGTATATGACTCCACACATGTATATTATGGTGGCTAATGGCTAATCTAGATTTCCCATCCACTGGTACTTGATTTCATTAAAGTCCTTGTATCTTATGCTTGTATCTTATGCAGTTACTATTAGCCTTGCATACTCAGTACATTCTTCATACTGACATCACTTGGGGGACTTACCTTACTTGCTACAAGCACAGGTGCTAGTAGGCCTCCATAATAGGTTGCGGATCATTTGCCGATCATTGGTGAGCTTCAGTTGGTTCGGGGCTTTCCGAGTCACTGTGTATATTTGTTTTGGTACTGTAATGTTGTATAAAGTGGGGACTTGTCCCGAATTTAGGTTGGTTATGTATATGCATCCGTTAGAGGATTTTGTAGACTATGTGGTGAGATGAATGAAAAAATGTATGTCCATTTTGACTTAATGGCCCTAACGGCCAAGTTTCTTATATGTATTTATCACGTCTCCATCACTTCCGCTATTAGCATCTTGTGTTTATACGTGATGGTGATGTTCCTTGAATGACATGCATATGAATGGACATGAGCAAAGATTGGTACTCTCAGGCCTTATCGGCTTCGGGTGCCAGTCCACCCCGTTGGAATTCGAGGCTGACAAAAACAAAGTTGAGTGATTATGGAGGACAATTATCCAAAGTTGAGTTACTTTTGAAAGACAAAACAAAGTTGAGTAACTTTTGAAAGACAAAACAAAGTTGAGTGATCATCCACGCTTTTAACTCAGAATTTCCCCAGCAACAGAGTTCAGAAAAAACTTTAGAAATCCCCTGCTGGAACATAGTCTGAAGTCAACTAATCCTTAATGACGACATATCGTTCAAAAAGTCATCTTCTAACTCCCCTGCTATGATGCTGAAATATCTCCAGGATTCACCAGTAATTTGTTAGATATGTCATGGCCTCAACCGAAGGACATTTGTTGAGCTACACATGACATGAAAAATTGGCATAGCCCTTTCCGAATCATCTTGCTAAACTTATCTTTTCAAAAATGTTTTTTCTCAAAAAACCATTTAAGCAAAGTATCAATTTTTATAAAATTGATTTTTTCTTACATCTATTATGACTCAGGGGGTTAAAGCAAGCACATGAAGATAGTAAGCACTTGAAGATGAAAAGAAGTAGACAATCGAACAAGGCCAATAAAGATCAGTTTCACCAAAACTAACAATTTTTATATGGATACAAGAAAGGCTACAAAGAATCATCAAAAGATAAGACAATGAAATCCTTTTCAAATCCCTAACAAATCATGAATCTATGAATACACAATGTTTAAAAGTTGTACCGTTCCCAGAGATAGGATGTGGTCATTCCTTTTTACTCAAAAAGGACCCTTTTGTTTGTCCACTCACTCTGAGAGGGGAATGATAATTACAAACACGACATTCACTCATTTTATGTATTTTTTCCTTAAGCATTTATTAATTGTAGTTGCTAGAAAAGTGACACTATGTCTACTAATTATTTATTTTGATCACAGGTACTTGCGAAAGGCTTCATCACAACAAAATGGTTTATGGTGATGTTTCCATCAATTGTCATAAGAGCTATTTCACGTTACTTTAGCCGTGAGGGCCATGACATATGGGCCATATTGAGAGGGACATCATCTTTATTTATTGCAAATGTGTGCTCTCTATGAAGATCACATTTCCCTCTCTTACTGGATCAGAAGAGGATGACATTGAAAGTGCATCTATAAGTCACAACAGTATCCAGAGGAGGATAAAAGTGTAAGACCAATCCCAAGATCATAATATCTGTTGTAATTTCAAGGCCTATGGAGTTTAGTATTACAAGAATATTCATAAGATGCATCAAGATGCACGATCAAAATAAGGACCACCACATTCAATTTATAGGCCATCACTGAGAGATTGTCATGTTTTACTACCAGAAATACCGTCATATTTACTAATGTCGCGAGGGATATGTTATGAGAACCATTCTATAAGGGCCATATCATAAGGGCCATATTGTGAAGAACATAATTATGGGGGTCATATCGTGATGATCATGTCGTAAGGGCCATGCCGCAAGGGCCATCATACATATTTGTTGTCGCAAGATAAAATTGAAGAAAACATACAGTCCAAAAGATTTTTGTAAAGTGCATCATTTCCAAAGTTTGATGATGTGCAAGATTTACCTAAAAGATGACAATTGGAGGGACATCTGTAAGATGTATCACATCCAAATTAAATGATGCACAAATTTTACCCAACGAAATATGCAAGACCAAAAGGCTCCAAATCATCGAAGAATATTCGAAGATGTGAAAATGTTATAAGAGACCATTTCGTTCAACGACTGTGAGGGCCATTGTATTTGACTACCCGATGACTATTGCATTCAAAGACCGAGAAGGTTGTTATATACAAATACCACAATGATCGTTATGTTTAACTTCCATAAGGGCCATCATATTTGACTACCAAGAAGGTTGTCATGTCTATATTGACATGGAATCCACTATTTCTTATGACAAAAACCAGGGAAAATGACTACTTCTCTCAAGGAATCAACATATACGGATATGTTACAAGAATATTGTTTCCCTATGTTGGATTACTTTATTACTAAGAAATCTAGTTTTAAATTTTTTTAAGAGCATCCCAAAGGATACAAATCTCAAATCAAAACCACAGGTGCGTACTATGTCATAATGGATGTAGCATAACTAGAAACTTTTCTTAGCAGCAAAGTAGGACATACTCTGAGAAGTAGTATCAAAATCCTTGGACGCGAGTTAAGGATAAACTTTCACTTCCATAAAACCACACCCCTATTAGAAGGCATGCGAGTATTTTATTTATTTTTGATTTTAGTTTTTCCTCCTAGGTTGTTGTCACGACCCGATTTCTCAAGTCATGATAGAGCCTACTCTATCCCACCAGTTGACAAGCCAAGCCATAGATCAAAACAGCTAGTAACGGACTAACGAGTAAAAACCAAGAAAAGACAAGAATAAATCAACACCAACAATAAATACATAAGTAGAAGCGAAGAAACTTACATATATAATATACCATATCGGGGGGAAGGAAGAGGACAAAATATACATGATGATCCTTCTCAAGACCTGGTAAGGTTGGTACTAGAGTCACTACTAACAAAATAAGAGTACTAGACCGTATGCAAAATATACATATCATATACACAGTAATCTCGAAGGCGAAAGACTATACTGGAACAGATGGAGGAGGATCAACCTCAGACTCTAGAAAGTTCACCCTGCTTTGGGTCAGTACTCGGTCAGAGAATAACGTCAACGCCAATGCCTCGTACTTGAATCTGCATTAGGAAAAAGATGCAGAAGTATAGTATGAGTACCAAAGGAATGGGTACTCAGTAGGCATCATCGACTGACTGAGCTCAAATATATAAAAACATAACAAAAATGCGAGGGTATAACTAAGTCAGCAGGGGTAGGGGTAGAAAAGTAAATAACTACTGAACTATGCATTGGCGGTAAAGAAAATAAATAAATAAATGATGAAAGGCAATATAGGAAATAAACAAACCCACAGTAAGAAAATCAAGCTAACTATAACCTAACTGGGCCCTTATAACCCAGAAGGCATATAGAAAAAGACAATTAACCCTATCGAGCCCCCATAAGCCTGGGTGCACACACGAAGTAAATAAAGGCATAAGTAACCCATAGCCAAACCGATCCCAAGTAACCATATGATCCCAAATCTGTGATAAAACCATCTAGGTGTGTACCGGCCTTGAACTAGTACCAATGGGTAATAACGAGAGGCCAGACACTGTGCTCGAACCAGTAATAGTAGATAATAACATGAGGCCACATGCCGGATTTGAACTAAAAATGGTGGGTAGTAACAAGAGGCCACATAAATCATGTACAACAGTACTCAATACCACTGTCAATACTCTCAGAACAACCGTAGTCAACACCATAATACCCCAATCGTATCATAACTAGATGTTGGACTCGAACCGAAACTCATAGTAACCATAATATAACCAGAATCCAGTGAACCCATAAGTAACCAAACTCAACTGTAAAATTTAAATCCGAACAATACCATGACAGATGCCAAATCTGTGCCAGAACTCATAATAAATAACAAAAATAAAGTATATGCTGGTCCCAAATCAGAACTGAAATGCATTTATATAAACATACACATAACTAGCTAAAAAGAAGGAATACAAGGTTTCCCAGCTTAATACCACGCCTTAAACTCATAAATACTACACCTTATTAAGGGATAACGTGGCCGAAATCTACCAAAACAGGACCCAAACTGGATAAATAAAACACAAAATATTTCAAACAATACCCAGGCTACAACTACCTGCCCAAAACTAGTATAATAGTATACTAATACTACACATAAGCTCAATCTAAGAATAGGGTAAGCCTAGCCTACCTGGAGTCCGAACAGCAGCCTCGAACCAACCACGAGCTACTCGTCTTCTCTAATCAACCACGGAAAGCCGCCACGTTAATAACCTCCAAGTGCTAGGAAAAATCCTCCTAGGTGCGAGTTTAATGCTAGAATCTGGGCTTAAATAGCTAGATGTAGATAATTAATTTTCCTTTGGGATAAAATATGACATCACCGCATTTTCTGAAGTATTATTTCTTCAACGTGGTTATGTATACATGTTCGAAAGAATTGATAACTCAATTTGTATAGGGACAATAATGAATGAAACAAAATAGTTTTATTAGGCAATAAATTTTCCCGTATAGGAAGAAGAATATATAGATTTAGTTAATAATGAAAAGTTAATTGAATGAACTATAATGATTCATACCCGTAATCCACCCAATTTGCTACCACCTTTAACCTTAATTGGTCATGAGTCTTCCCTCCACTTCCCACGTGGTTGTGGAGATGGCACATTACAATTAATCTTATCTCGTTTTATGTGTGCTCAGGTATTGCATAGGTTCGTGGTAAAATAAACATAACATTTTGAATATACTATAATTAATAAAAAATTATTTCGAATTGCCTCTATTATATAATAATATTTTAACATGTCTAGATTCACTATCTCCGCTTACAATATTAATAAGTTATCAAACTATAATAAAATATTATAAATATATCGTAACTAAAGAATTTTCATAAATATCTAAAACAATTTAGAAAGCTAATGAAATATATCTTTTAACAAATTCTAATTTAATTCAAATATTTCACAATGCGTTTGGTATTGTAAAACTTCTCAAATGAACTGCCTGAAAATCGAACTGTCAGTCCCAGCAAGTCATAAATAATTTAGGGCATTTATAGGAAATCTCTAAACGCCGAAAATGCACGAAAACAAGGGAAATGACTGGGAGGGTTATTACAGTAGTGTCTGAACCCACACTGGAAGCAATCTTCCTTTTCTTTTGTAATTTCCCATTCAATTGTTATTGAAATATCCACGGCCAAAATGGAAGAAATTAAAAATTCTCATCATTTTGAAATTGAGTCTGGATTAACTGTTATTTTATTTAATGATTGTTGAAGGAATAGAATCAGAGAAGTGGGTCTGGCCTGCCTAAGCCCAGTGCGGTGTCCTTCTTCCCACAACAGCGAGTCTGTTGTAGCAATGAGGCATCCACTACATTGGAGTTGGGCCAGTAGCATGAGAGTAAAAACCTACTTTTGATTCAGCTTATTCTAAAAAGAGGAGTTTTCTCCTAAAAATTTTTTTAGGGCTATTTCCATGCTAGAACAACCATAATGGAGAGGAAAAAATCTCTAGAAATGTGATTCCATCATACTCCTTATGGACACCCCATTAGAAAGACTCTAAATTGAGAACAAGGTGCAAGATTGCATATAGCCTGTGGCAACAACTTGATGTCAAGGTAGGTTATGGTTTTATAAGTAGTAGAACTTGATTAGTAATCTTATGCACAATATATAATTGAAGGGAGAAGCATGATTAGACTTGCGGGCATGGTGTTTGTATAGATAGAATATTATAGAACATAGAGAAATCTATAACGTGCGGTAATCCATTGATATGTGAATTCCTTGATGTGCGATATGTGTTTGTATAATTTTCTTTATGAGATGCAATGTGAATAAGGTGAATGTGGGTGATGGTGGAAAGGTTGTATATCTATGTGAGCTATAACTCAGAAGCTAATAACATAATGGGTAAATCAGTGGTGTGGGTGTTATCGATTGTGTGACCTCTTTGTTGTAATATTGTTTTGGTTAATTGAGCAAGATGGGGGAAGCTATGTCACAATATAGATTTTCTAAAGGAAAGATTGGCTGGTACTAAGGTGTAGTATATAGTAAAGATGTATAACTAACGTTAGTATCAAACATTGAATATTAACAGATAACCTAATGAGTGGTTAATGAGGTAGTGTCTATGAATTAATTAATAAACATGAATAATAGGGCCCTAGTGATAGTGAATGAATTAAATGGAGTTTAGACATAATTTAGTTGCTTGTATTTGTGTGACTTAGATAACTTGTTGAACAGTCTTTAGACATACTTGTGGTTAATGATTATTGGTTTGTTAATGCTTCAATGAATTAACTATTAAGTGTTGTATGATTGTGAAGTGTGCTTATATGATTTGGTGCACTTATGATATTATACTATGAGATAGTGAAGGTGGGAAAATATAAGTTGATATAATTATAATGGATCAGGTACCATGTTGGTACGGTATTGATATTATTATGATGGATTGGGTACTATGACAGTACAATACATGGACCCTGGTGCATCCTGCAACACCCTGAATTTTTGAGCTAAGAACCGACCCGTTCATCGAATGTGTATAGACTCAAATCTAATGATTTCAAATTGTACATAGGTATTAAGATCAATTCCTTAGTGTGTGAAGAACTTTAAACTTGAATTAAAGCCACAAGTAACTCCTAGCTTATATCCAAGTTGAAAGCTTTCTTACCGATTGAATTCTTGTTTAGAATCTATCTATCTATAGTCAATTTTAAATGAGAATAACTTCTAAATTATAAATAGTATTGGAGATCAAGATCCACCAAATTAAAGGTATTTGATTCTTCTTTCCAATGCATCAAATTTCACCTTAATCCAATACTGAAGTAAAGAGTTATGTGCCCTTTTGTAAGCAAATTAGTAGAGGTCCGTGTTTTGGCCGTGTCACGGAGGCAATGTAGAAGAAAACTGAATTTCGGGGTCAAAACCATGAGGGTTCATGATTTCAACATGTCTTGGACCTCCTCCTCCGTGATATTGAAGTGCCACGCCAGTGGTTCTTCGCGATTTCATTGTGCCACGCTAGTGGTCACGACGACGTTAAAATTCCATTTTTCCTTCAGTTTAAACTAGTCATTTTTAATCCTAAATGACCCTATAACTAATACAAAAACGTTTTCCCTCATTTCATAATATTAAGTCATCGTTCATTCCTCTCCTAACTCTCAAGAACATCAAAAGAGGGGTTTCTCTAAAAAATTCAAGGCTCCAAACTCAAGCTCTCCTTCAAGAAATCAAAAAGTTCAAGTATGTGGGTATTCAATGGTGGTTCCTTTAACCGTCATGCCCAAAACTATAGTATTTTAACCATGTTTTTATGAAGATTCAAATTAGGGTTTTCTTTACAATCATAATTTATTTCAGTTTCCCATAACTAGTAGACTATAAATACATGTTTCTCCATGAGATTTAGTAATTCATGAACCTTCATTATAATAATCCTCTCATGATTTTGGACTTGAGTTGTATAAATTCGTATTCCATTCATATTATAAAATTTTCATAAGTAGCTGCATTCTTCAGAGATAGCGAGTTATGGACATCCGATGACTTAGGATCCTATGCATTGTTAATTGAACAATCATTACTTCAGGTTCACATGTTTTAAGATGCTTTTAGATAGAGGGTCCATTACTCAATCACAATTTATCGGTATTATCAGTGTTACCAACCAGTGGAGTGTTTTCAGACAAAGCGTATTCTAAATAGCATTTTCAGGTAATACACCCTATTTGACAATTATTATTTTCATGAGTTCGGATTCAGGGTTTAGGTCCAACCTTATAGTTTCCTTCCAAATCTCAGTCCTCATATATCTCTTTTATTTACTTACTCTAGCCATCTCATGTCCCCCATAAATGTACAAGTCTCATGATTCAGAAATACATAATATATATTTATATCTATGTACTCATATCATAGTCAGGAGCTTCGGCTCATAACAGTAATATACATGACATGCATGACATCCAGTTATGCCATCAATGCTCTTGAAATTTTTTCTCAAAAGTAAGTTTCTCGATTATTATGGTATCCGAAATGCCATCAATGTTTGTGGATCAGTTTTCTTATAAAAGCAAGGTTCACTAGTAGTATGGTAGTCAGGTATGGCATCCATGACTAAGGACAGGTTGACATCCAGATATGTAATCTCATTAAGCTATTAGTTATGTTCAGTTGGGAGTAGTACTTAGCACCGAGCTGGACAAGGGTTAGCATACCGAAGTTCCAGAACTACGTGCCATCATAGGTATGATATTATGTTTTGTCCTAATGGGTCTATGAGTGATCACACCAAAATTAAGGCTTTATACCCCAGGTAAGGTATATTACAGCCTTCCAACGAGGCATTTGTTGGACTCTATGTTTAGCTCACATGGTTAAATGCTGATTAATAGTATCTCCCACAGTCTCAGACTTCAATATTTGCATGAACCTCAATTCAGAATAGTTCATAATATTTCAGTTATCTCAGAATATTCATGCATTAGTACTTATGCTTATCCAGGCGGGCCCTTCCATCTCAGTGTACGACAGCATTACTCATGATTTAAATATTTTATTATTAGTATATCCAGTTTGTATTTCACTTTATAGTTTCAGATTATCTAGGTGTTCCCACATTCATACGTATTATCCAGTACCTCATTTTACTGTAGCTCCTATCAATTTTATATTCAGTTATTTATAGTGCATATCTCGCATACTCAGTACATTCAAAAGTACTGATTGTGTACCGCTTCTGCCTATATTTTTCATGCGATGTAGATTCAGGTGCTTAATATCAGGATTACAGTCAGGCAGATCACAACTTTAAGTCAACAGGTAATGGGTTATCATTATTTGAGGACTCAAGTTAGTTTGTAGGTTTACTATTTTACTTCTATTCATGTGTCTTGATTAGGGATAGCTGGGGGTCATGTCCCGACTGCCTATAGTCAGTATTAGTAGAGGCTTCATAGACAGTCAGTCAGAGTTGATGTATTTTGTTCTAGTTTTCTCTTTGTATAATCCAGGGTTGTAAATATTTTTAAGTAGTGTTGTATTGAACAAGTTTAGCTAATGATATTGCTTCCGCTTAGTATTTCCAGTTTTATTCAGTTACGCTTAAATTTTGCCAGTACTATGGGTTATTTGGAGCACTTGTGGTTTTAAAGACCGTGTTACATCCAGGGGATAGTCTCGGGGCATGACAAACTTGGTATCAGAGCACAAAGTTTAAGTGTCTTAGGGTGTCTATGAAGCCGTGTCTAGTAGAGTTTTGCGAAATGGTACGACGACGTCTATACTTTTCTTCGAGAGGCTACAAAGTATTTAGGAAATGTTTCCCTTCTACTATATTCCAGATCATACCATAGAGATATTCTCTACCAAATATATGAAGATTCTTGCATTGCTCCATTTCAATGACTACGCCTTATTTTTGAGGTAGTAAAAGCAATCACGCTTAAATCTCTATAGCTAGAGTTTTATCAGACAGAGCTAACAAACAGTTATGAGATTGTACAAGGGCTTTAGAGGAGCCCACTAGTGCTTTTAAGTTCAATGATTCAAAGGAATCCACTCTTGTCTATGTAAATCATGCATTTGAGCCAAAGTAAGATATGTTCTTAGACCCCTTCTCAAAATCTTATGCCAAAATGACCCCAATGTTAGAAGCGTGAATCTTGAAGTATACCATTTATATAATTGTCAAAATCTTGGTTTTTTTAGACAGTATCATATGAGTGAATAGGCATATAGTGTTTTATGCGGTGATAAGAAAGATTAGTAAGTCTATGAAAGAATAATGTGCATATAGAATGAAGTTAGATGGGAGGTTTGTTTTAAGTTGATATACTTTGTTATGAATTTTGCTGCACTAGTGTTTCTTGATTCTAATCTAGTAGTTGAAGGTTGGAATAGTGTATGAGAAGTTGAGTGGTTGTCCATGATAAATATTAGACTCTAAGTTGAATTGTGGTTGCTTAATAAGATAATGATAATGACTATGTAGGGATGACGGTGTTAGAGTGGATCTAGCAGGTTAACCTAGCTTATGCACGAATCTAAGTTGATGTCTTGTTAGTGATTGTGGTGGTGCAAATTTAAGGCTTATGTAATCTCCATATGGAGTATTTAGTTATGGTGTAGTATCTTAGAAAGGAGGCCCAACATATGTTTTGTATCTTTTGATGTAGTCTGTTAGAGGAGGCTTAATATCCATGTGTATAGAAGTACCCCAACCTTTAGAGTAGGATGAGGTGGATGAGGTGGCTTAGTTTAGAGTTTATTGAGAATATCCAAAAAACTTAGAAAGGCAACACCAATCTAAGGGGGAGATGATAGAGGGTAGAACTAGTCAGGTTTTGAGATTCAAGTAGTAAGGTTAGTGAGTTAAAAGTAGAGTTAAGGGAATGCATAGACCTATTCTCATCTTAATATATTCAGTGTGCTCCTATCAATACGACATTCTACTCATGTCTTACATGTTAGTGCCATGATCATACTTCTTACTCATGTACTTCATGCAGATTTATGCATATTCGCAGTTCTATTGTTCCTAACATAAGAAGTAAAAGTCTCATTTAGGAGTCCTAGCCATACTCCATGAATCCATGAATTTTAGTCTCATGTCATACAACTCATGAATTATGCACCTATGATTTCTCAGTATTTTTAGCTCCATAAACTCATGAAATACCCTTAATGACTTGTGAAATCACATTACGTCATGTATGTCCTCAGGTTAGATCTTTTTAATGAATCCATGCCAATGATACTCTATTCCTAAGGCCATACTTAAGTGTCAAAGTTATGAATAATATTCTTTCATGCTTTAGGTTCTCATGTTCCAGCCCTTCAATGAACATCTTATGTTAAGATAGTGGTGATGATAAAAGTCGTTGTACCATAGTTTAGATGGGAGAGAGTAGATATTTCTAATTATGGAAAATTGTTGTGTTCTTGTTCTATATAAGGTTATAAGTATGGAGGGAGACCGAGGTAAAGTTTTGGTATGTATAATAGTTAGTTGAGAAGTTTTGGTGTGCCCTTTTTGGCGATAGTTCATGAAATTGTTAGTGATAAAGGGATTAGAGAAGATGAGAAAATCCTTAGATGGTTGGTTGCCTAAAAGTTCATGTGTGTTTATAATGATATGCTTGAATGTCATGTTGGTATAAAAGTGGATGAATACATTGTGCATTAGTGAATTCTTGATTAGAGTTCGAAGTTAGTTATTGAAGTGGTAAGTAGTTATTGAAGTGGTAAGAGGTATTATTCTTGAGATGAGCGCCCTTAAAGGACATAGGATATGGAATCTCGTAGTTTATACTAGTAGTTTTTCTTCATATGTAGTACCTTGTGACTTCGAGTTAGGCTTGAACATGGTGAGAGCATGTAGTTAAACTCAAACTTAGGTTGTACCAGTCACATGTACCTATGTTAAGGTTATAAGTTGCATCTAATGAAGCGTAGTATTCAAGAGGAGAAGTATAGTTAAGAAGTATTGCTAAGCTTAGAAATAATCATTCATATAACTTAAGTCATAGTAGCCCTATTCTTACCTCATGTCTAGGGTACCCACGTTCTATGTCATTTAGCTTCAAATAGTGTGTGGCCTATGTATGAAACTATATTGTTCATACTTTATGAACTTATGCCATATGTCTCACATAAATCATTCCTATGATTCTTTCCCTCAAAATGATATAATAGTTCCCTTTCCAAGTCTTACGAAGGCCTATAAAGGCCAAGTTCACGTCTTTGTTTATTTCCTTCATGCCTATGCTAGTTCTTGCGCTCATAGCTCATGCTTCTACTTCTCTTAGTATTAATAGCTAGAACCTTTTCGTTAGCACAATTTATTTCATGCTACTATATATGGCATAGATAGCCCAAAGAAATCTTGTTTTACTTCATTTATATACTCAATATAGCTTTGACATTCATTCGAGGATGAATGATCCCAAGGGGGAGATAATGTAACACCCTGAATTTCCGAGCTAAGAACCGAACCATTCATCGAATGTGTATAGACCCAAATCTAATGATTGCAAATCGTACATAAGTATTAAGATCAATTCCTTAGTGTGTGAAGAGCTTTAGACTTGATTTAAATCCACGAGTAAATCCTAGCTTATAGCCAATTTGAAAGTTTTTTTACCGATTGAATTCTTGTTTAGAATTTATCTATAGTCAATTTCAAACGAGTATAACTATAAAATATAAAAAATTTTGGAGATCAAGACCCAAAAAATGAAAGGTATTTGAGTCTTCTTTCCAATGCATCCAATTTCACCTAACTCCGGTATCGGAGTAAAAGGTTATGTGCCTTTTTGTGAGCAAACCAGTAGAGGTTCGTATTTTGGCCTTGTCATAGAGGCAACGCGGAAGAAAACTGAATTTCGGGGTCAAAACAGTGAGGGTCTGCGATTTTAACGTGTCGCAGACCCCTTCCTCCATGATATTGTATCTCCACGCCAGTGGTGGTCTGTGACTTCACCATGCCACACTAGTGGTCACGGCAACGTTAAAATTCCCTTTTTCCTTTAGTTTTTCGAGGGTAAACTAGTCATTTTTAATCCTAAATGACCCTATAACTGATACAAAAATGTTTTCCCTTACCATAACATTAAATCATCATTCATTCCTCTCCTAACTCTCAAGAACATCAAAAGAGGGGCTTCTCTAAAAAATTCAACTCCAAGGCTCCAAACTCAAGCTCTCCTTCAAGAAATCAAAAAGTTCAGGTATGTGGGGATTCAATGGAGGTTCCTTTCACCGTCATGCCCAAAACTATAGTATTTTAACCATGTTTTTATGAAGATTCAAATTAGGGTTTTCCTCACAATCATGATTTATTTCAGTTTCCCATAACTAGTAGACTATAAATACATGTTTCTTTATGAGATTGAGTATTTTTACTTATATAATTCATGAACCTTCATTATAACAATCCTCTCATGATTTTGGACTTGAGTTGTATAAATCTGTATTCCATTCAAATTATAGAATTTTCATAAATAGTTGCGTTCTTCAGAGATGGCAGATTATGAACACTCGATGAATCCCATGCACTGTTAATTAAACACTCATTCATTCAGGTTCACATGATTTAAGATGCTTTTAGATAGAGGGTTTGTTACTCAATCTCAATTTATCGGTATTATAAGTATTACTAACCAGTGGAGTGTTTTCAGACAAAGCATACTCTAAATAGTATTTTCAGATAATACGCCCTATTAGACTAGTAGCACTTTCATGAGTCTGAATTCAGGGTTTAGGTCCAACCTTATAGATTCCTTCCAAATATCAGTCCTCATATTTCCCTTTTATACACTTACTCCAGCCATCTCATGTCCCCCATAAATGTACAATTCTCATGATTCAGGAGTTACATAATATATATATATATATATGTACTCATAGCATAGACAGGAGCTTTGGCTCATAACAGTAATATACATGACATGCATGAAATCCAAATAATCCATCAATGCTCTAGAACATTTTTCCTGAAAGTAAGTTTCTCGATTAGTATGGTATCTGGAATGCCATCAATGATCGTGGATCAGTTTTCTTATAAAAGCAAGATTCACTAGTAGTATGGCAGTCATGTATGGCATCCATGACTAGGGATAGATTGACATCCAAATATGTAATCTCATTGAGCTATTAGTTATGTTTAGTTGGGAGTAGTACTTAGCACCGAGTTGGACAAGGGTTAGCATACCCAATTCCTAAAACTACGTGCCACCGTAGGTATGATATTATGTTTTGCCCAAATGGGCCTATGAGTGATCAAGCCAAAATTAAGGCTTTATACCCCTAGCAAGGTATATTGAGGCCTTTCAACGAGGCATATGTTGGACTCCATGTTTAGCTCACATGGTTATATGTCGGTTAATAGTATCTCCCACAATCTCATACTTCAATATTTGCATGACCCTCAATTCAGACTAGTTCATAATATTTCAATTATCTCAGAATATTCATATCCAGGCGGGTCTTTGCATCTCAGTGTATGACAACATTGCTCATGATTTAAATATTTTATTCTCAGCATGTCCAATTTGTAGTTCACTTTATAGTTTCAGATTATCCGGGTGTTCCCACATCCATACTTATCATCCAGTACCTCATTTTATTATAGCTCCTATCAGTTTTGTATCCAGTTATACATAGTGCATATCTCGTATACTCAGTACATTCAAAAGAACTGATCGCATACCTCTTCTTCCTACATTTGTCATGTGATGTAGATTCAGGTGCTTACTATCAGGATTATATTCAGGCAGATCACAACTTCCCATCAGCAGGTAATGTGTTCTCTTTATTCGAGGACTCAAGTCAGTTTGTAGTTTTACTATTTTACTTCTATTCATGTGTATTGATTAGGGATAGATGGGGGTCATGTCCCGGCTGCCTATAGCCAGTATTAGTAGAAGCTTCATAGATAGTCAGTCAGAGTTGATGTATTTAGTTCCAGTTTCCTCTTATTATAATCCATTGTTTTAACTGTCTTTAAGCAGTGTTGTATTGAACAAGTTTAGTTAAGAATATTGCTTTCACTTATTATTTCCAGTTTTATTAAGTTGCTTTTGAATTATGCCAGTACTATGGGTTAGCTTAGGATCACTTATGGTTCTAAGTACCGTGTTTCGTCCAGTGGGTACTCTCGGGTCGTTACACATCCCCTGCAGGTCATGACTATTAGGTAGAAATAAGATCCCTTAGCTCGTGTGTACATATGAAAGATTTTATTGAGTATTGATGAGATACAAAGATTATACGATTAAGATTTTGATATGGACAAGATCTAAGTGTTGTATGGTTACTGCCACCCTTTCCTCCAGTGCCCTTATCTAATCCTGATCCAGAGGCCCCCGAATGATCCATCATGTTTGACAATTCAGAAATGCAGAATTATTGAGAACCCAAAATCTCTAAATGGGATAACAAAGAGTTCCTTAGAAAAAAAGAGAAATAAATAAATACTAGGTACCAGGAAAATGAAATGAAATTCTAAATCATAGTATGTAAGATAGCGTAGCATTTCCCTAAGAACTAAGACTCACAATCTACTAAGCTTTATATTGATTCAAAGCCAATCGTGACTGACAGAAAATTTGACTACACAACAAGTAGTACACACATGTGTTAAACATATAGATGAGTTCACTTCAAAATGAACCACCTAGGAATAAATTTAGAGAAAGAAGAAGCATGGCATGAGATAGGAGGCAGAGAAATTTCCAATAGCAAATTACTTGACTAGATGGATGGAGGGAGAGTCCTCCAACTTAAGCAAGAAATCATTGTGCCACCAACTCCAAGTACCGTCCATGTATGATCCATACTAGATCTGACCAACTGCCCATCCTACCTCCTCCAACTTAAGCAATAAATCATTGTGCAACCAACTCCAAATACCGTCCATGTACGATCCATACTAGATCTAACCAACTGCCCATCCTACCTCCTCTCAATTTTTGACAACCCATCTCTGCCTCAGTAGAATCTTTCAGTGTCACAATTTGGTCCTCTTCCCCATTACTTAGAAAAAGTAAGCCACCGGTTTAAGTACAAGCTACTATCATTACCGTTTGGATACGGTTTCCCGATTGGAGATCCATGGATCACAGATGCAGGGTTTTGTATGATTCTACATGTTATTTGGTTTGTGATTTATATGTTTTTATGTTGGTAGAATTTACATGTCTGGAAGATGAGTGAACTTTTGTCTGATGTGATCATCGATTACGTGTTAAGGTACCTATTTATTCATTCTATCTAATTATGTGATATTACTGTGGTTGTCAATTATTGTATTCCCTATATTATCATATTAATAATGTAAATATGGAGTGAATAACTCCGTTGAGATTAATGCCAGTAATAAGTTAGTGGTTAGTGAATCGGTCACAATGAAGGTAGAATGCTTAATGTAAAATAAAGAGTTAATTGAATTAAGAAAGATAATCGTAGTATTTAGAAATTAATGACATGTTGTGGTATGAGATGTGAACTAGGTGATAAACTGTTAGATGAGATTTTCATGATTGATTTCATTGATTTCTATATGGTGTTGCATCAATTAAACATGGTAGACCGATGATGCTTACTAGTGTGTGTGGCGTACTGATACTACTCTTGCTAAATCCCTTTGCGATGTAGGTATGTTGTAGGTTGACTTGAAGTTTCTTAGTTAAGGCGGTGAGTACTCATCATCAACTTCTGCTTCTCCTTTATGGGTGGAATTGTTTTTTCTTATATTTCTATCTTCATTCCTATTACAAGCTCTTGTACATGTCTAGACTAGGTCTTTAGGAAGTGATGTAATTTGTTAAGTCAGAAGTTTGAAACATGTTATAAGATATTCTTATGATTTAATATTTAAAGGAATTGTTATCATATAAATATTACTTTTTAAAGAAATTTTGCATCATAGATGATTGGGTGGTAAAGGGTTCTCCTATCTAGTTAGAATAGAATAGGTTCCCCCACGACCTGATAATTTGGGTCATGACAGTTGGTATTAGAGCACTAGGTTACTGGTTTCACAAGTATAAGAGCAATGTCAAGTAGAGTCCTACGGATTGGTATGTAGACATCCACATCAAATCCTCGGGGTGCTACGAGGCATCTAGGAGTTATTTTGTTTCTTCTTTCCTAGCATGTTATCTCAGTTAATTGTCTATCTGGGTTGAGTTCAACTAGTATCTCAACGAATTCAAATTGGAACCTACTTGATTCCAATTGGTATCTTGATATCTAGTCGATTCCAATTGGTATCTGGTGATATGAGTCAGGACTAGTGTGTTGGTTGTATGATTTGTAAAACTAATTGATTAAGTGTTGTTGTTGATTTAATAGTTAAATGGGTGTACGCTGAGATTTTGACAACCTATAGTGTAATGACATTATACTAATGCCTTCTACTTTGATGAAGTAATGAAAAGGAGTGGTTTGGGTCTAAGTATCTTGACTGAATTTCCCTAGTGATTGAGATAGTAAGAATCTTAAGAGTAGCCTAAAACAAAAAGCTTGTGCAACTATATTTATTTGTAGAAGAATTTGAATCGCGATGTTATTGTTGGTGGTTTTGTGTTACATTAAGGGGTGACTTAGTGACCTGGACCTCCGTAGAAAATCCTAATGTTTCAAATGAGGTGGTAGCATACGATTTTAGCTGTCAAAACATTGAGATTGCTTCGCGACATTTTAGTATAACATGTGTTGAAAAAATGAGGGTAAAGGCTCATCTTTTCCTTGATCTACTAGCTAAGGCCTGTTGCAACGACGATATTTCCACTGCAGCAAGACTGTTGTAGCGGTTGATTACCCGTCGTATCGAGGCTAGCCCTATTTGTCATGGTCACTGCAGCGGACCCTATCCCGCTATAGTGGAATCGCTGCAGCGAGTGAGGACTACTGCAACAGAGATTAGGTAGTAGCTAGTCCCAGTTTCTTGCTTCAGAACCAACATTTTCCATAATTCCTAAATGATATTCAATAAAGTACCGGCCTACAAACAAGGCTATTGTTACCAAGAATGCTACCAACGATACCATAATTCCAAAAATAATTAAAATTATTCAAAAGTGTGGGAAAGTGAATAAAATGTATAACAAATGCCCTACAAGGGAAAATCCAACCGAATCTAAAAACAAGGGGATAAGGGGTCGGGAGGTTCACATGCCATGGCCTAACTGGTCGCTCCATTCTCTCCGCTGCTCGAAGCATCAAAACTGTCCTCATCCAGCCTACTCAGGAATGAGAACTCTTAGGCATCATTTGCCTCCACCTTGGAACCTTCTTCTTTAGGACTAAGGTCTTCATGAGAACCTTTATTCCCTTCAACTTATAAACAAATAATCTGTCCTGGGAGCGCCTCTTCTTCTTCTCGGCCTCTAAATATGCCAGAGCTCTACATGGGCCCAAACCAAGGTATAAAAGGAACCATAAAGATCAAATGGTCCTATAGAAATGGATGACATGGAATCTCTGGGTGGCATCGACAATTTCTATAAAAAGTTCTTTATCGCAGCCAAGTCCTACTCCATGCGCTCGAAAGGGCCCGCTGTTCATGTAGAGTTAGTCACATCTCCCCCAACTTCCTGAGCCCTACTTTACCCTTCAACACTCACCTTCCTCTTCTTATTGGAGCACCCCTACACACCCTTCACCCTCTATAGGTCGAATGACACATTGCACCAGATAGAAGTGACACATCCACCCTCTAGCATTAAGTAGTAGTGAGGGAAGGAAGGAATATGTTCTTTAGGGTGTTGAAAAATTTTCTCCACTCCTCCATAATCCAATCCCCTACATTCACATCCACCCAGTCTAAGATGCAAGCATTCACCAATGTCCACTGGTAAGTCAAATTAGTGATATTCCCAAAAGGAAGAATCATTCTGGAAATAATGTTCAACCACCACCAAGCATCAGGGTGAAGTCCATGATCTTGATTCCCCGAGGCTATAAACCTAAGGATTCCTCTTCCTTTTTCCCTCTATTACAAACATGTTAGCTAACCACTAGTTGTCACTCTCTATCTTCTTTTCTTGGTACCCATAAGTTGAGGGATTTGGCACCCTAAAGCTTCATTAATGACCTTATCCCCAACTAAAATGTCCACACCCGGATGCAAATGGTGGGGTCTGGGAGCTTCCAATTCATGGTAGAGAGCATGGCATAGAACCCTATTCTCATTGCAGCCGCAAGTTTGGGTCAACAATGGCCCCTAACCTATCTCCCATAACTGATTATAAAATTCTGATGCCTCTTCCGCTACCCTATCCATAAAAAACCCTCTTTTATGCGTGAGCCCTTTAATCTTTAGCTCCATGAGTCACCTCTTGTAATTATTGTCGGCACATCTCTTTAAAGAGACATTTCTACCTCTGTCCATAGTGATAGTAGTATATGAAAAAAGAGAAAAGAAGTGCGTTAGATAATATTTTCACTAATTTGCAATAAGAGGCTAAGTATAAAAGCAAATAAACCATACGAAATTTGTTCAGAAAAAATTAGATCTTTTCAGGCAGTGACACTACCAGACCATTGCTATAGCGACACCTTCTCCGCTGTAGCAAGGTCATTGTAAGAAAGTGACCATACCATAGAAGGACAACCACAACAAGATGACTCTTGCTGCAATAGGGCCATTATCCCCAATGGGACCCTAACCATAAAAATGGATCTTCTGAGTTTTTACTTTATTTTAACAATTTTTAACCCAGATCGGGCATATTGTAATGACGTACAACCTATACACTTCATTTTTAGGGTGATTAACACCCAAATCAAGTCTTAATGGTTAGAAGTTTTTGAGAAACAAACTTTTGGATACCCCACCTAATTTTTAAGTTCCAACTCTATTAACTCCAAGATTCTTATGCTGGGACCAGTTTGGAGTGTTGCTAACGTAAGATAGACAAACATGCTTTGGGATTATTTCCCTACAAGGGAATTTTTTTTTTTTACCCCAAATATCCGAATTTTGTTCAAATCTAGTGTTCCTAGGCAGGATTTACGCAATGTAGATGTTACAAATAATGAATTAGATGCTAGAGTAGATGATTTACCTAAAAAATCAACGTAGGGTGAAAATGGTAGAGACAAAGTTTCAAGTTTAAGAGGATGTGTAAGTTGAAAAGTGAGAAATGAAACCACTCTATTCTCACCCTTATTATTGACTAGCGACTGCTATAGTGGCTCGTACCCTGCTATAGCGAGGTTCTCATTGTTGTAGCAAGCTGCACTTAAATTCTACATTATGATTTTTGCAATGTCGTATGCAGGTTCTAAATACTTTCCCTCTGGATATTGTAGGTCCTTGTAAGAGCCCAACTAGTAAACTCTTTCCTCGAGCCATTAATCTACGAGAAAAATAATTCAAGTCAAGCATACCACCTAATCCTATACATTAACATTCCAAAAGGCCTCAATAGAAAGGTTGGGTAATTGTAGTTGTGAATGGAGATATGAAAAACAATTGACCCTAAATGTAATTTCCCTCGAACATTTTGACCTATCACTCCTCTTCATCAATGTCCATTTGGGGGTGAACGATTGGTAAATTTGTATCTAATGTAACGACCCATTTCATTGTTATTAAAATACCAGCAGTAAAACACAAAAGATTAAAAATTCTCATTAATTTAAATTGAGTCTGGATTAACCTTTATTTTATTTAATGATCGAAGGAATAGAATTAGAGAAGTAGACTTGACCTAACTAAGACCATTGTAGTGGATTTGTTCCTGCTACAGAGAGTCCGCTGTAGCTATGAGGCGTCCTCTGTAGTGGAGTTGAGCTAAATATCATGCGAGTAGAAACCTACCTTTGGTTCAGGTTAGTCTAAAAATAGGAGTTTTCTCATAAAAATGCTCCTAGGGCTATTCCCAATCTAGAAAAACCATGACAAAAAGGAAAATATCTTAAGAAATGTGATTCCATCATACTCTTTGTGGACTCCCTATCATAACAACTTTAAATCGAGAACAAGAAGTGAGGTTGCATACAGCCCATGGCCACAACTTGGCGTTCAGGTAGGTTATGATTTTACGAGTAGTAGACCATGATTAGTAATGATTTTATGAGTAGTAGACCATGATTAGTAATCATATGCACTATATAGAATTAATGGGATAAGCATGATTAGGCTTGCAGGCATGGTGTTTGGATGGATAAAACATTGTGGAACATATATAAATCTATAATGTGCGGTAATCCATTGATATGTGAATTCCTTGACGTACGATGTGTTTGTATGATTTTCTTAATGAGATGCAATGTGAATAAGGTGAATGTGGGTGAAAGTGGAAAGGTTGTATATCTATGTGAGCTATAACTCAGAAGTTAATAACATAATGGGTAAATCGGTGGTATGGGTGTTCTTGATTGTGTGATCTCTTTGTTGTAATATTGTTATAGTGAATTGAGCATGATGAGGGAGGCGATGTCATAATATAAAGTTTCTAAAGGAAAGCTTGGCTGGTACTAAGGTGTAATACGTGAAGACATATAAGTAATGTTAGTATTGTAAGTTAAATGTGAACAGATAACCGAATAATCATTTAATGAGGTGGTGTCTATGAATCAATTATTAAACATGAATAAAAGGAGCATAGTGTTAGTACTTGAATTTATCGATCATTGATGTAATTTATGGCAATTGAGTGTGTGATGGTACTTATGAGCGTTAAATGGAGTTTAGACTTAATCTAGTTACTTGTATTCCTCTGACTTAGATAACTTGTTGATCGGTATTCTAACATACTTGTGGTTAATGATTGTTAATATTTTAATGCTTCAATAAATAAGTTGTTCAGTGTTGGAACATTAATTTTTTTTTTTAATTGAGAAGTGTGCTTGCAAGATTTGGTGCACTTATGATATTATCCGAAGAGATAATGAAGGTGGGAAAATATAAGTTGCAACAATTATGATGGATCAGGTACCAATATTAATATTACTGTGATGGATCAGATACCATGCTGGTATGGTACATGTACCTTGGTGCGTCCTTTGCAGGTCATGACTAATCAGAAGAAATTAGATCTCTTTTTTTTTTTGTGTGTGTGTACAGATGAGAAAGTTTATTAAATGTTGATGAGATATATAGATTATACGGTTGAGACTTTGGTATGGACAAGATCCAGGTATTGTAAGGTGGCTGCCTTATTTGTAGGGTTTTGTATGATTCCACATGTTATTTGGTTTGTGATTTATATGTTTTTATGTGGATAGAGTTAACGTGCCTGGAAGTTGAGTGAACTTTTGTCTAATGTGATCACCGATTACATGTTGAGGTATTTGTTTTTTTTGTTCAATATGATTATGTGATATTACTATGGTTGTGAATTATTGTATTCCTTATGTTCTCATGTGAATAATGCAAATACTGAGTCAATAAATCTGGTGAGATTAATGCCAATAATGTGTTAGTGGTTAGTGAACCGGTCACGATAAAGGTAAAGTGCTTAACGTAAAAGAAAGAGTTAATTGAACAAATGAAGATAGTCGTAATATTTAGAAATTAATGAGATGTTACAGTAAGAGATGTGAACTAGGTGCTAAACCGTTATATGATATTGTCATGATTGTTTTCATTGATTTCTATATGGTGTTTCCTAAATTAATCATGGTCGACCGATGATGCTTATCAATATGTGTGGTGTACTGATACTACTCTTGGAATATCCTTTTTGGGATGTAGGTGTGTTGCAAGTTGACTTGAAGTTTCTTAGTTGACGCAACAAGTACTCAACATCTTCATATCCTTCTTGGACGGAAGTTGTGTCTCTTATATTCCTGTTTTCATTCCCGTTAGAAGCTCTTGTACATGTCTAGACTAGGTCTTTGGAAAGTGATGTAATTTGTTATGTCAGAAATTTGAAATGTTTTATAAAATCTTCTTATGATTTCATATTTAATTGAATTGTTATTATATAAGTATTGCTTTTTCAAAACATTCTGCATAATAGATGATTGGGTGGTGAAGGGTTCTCTTATATACTTGTCATAACACAACTAAGCGGATCATGCATGCACCTACTCTATGCTACCTAGATAGAATAATCCTTATCACCCTTATAGAAAAACATTCCGAAGTCATAAACAGTAACACAATCACATCATAATCGCATAAAACTTTTACAAGAATCTACAAGACAACTTTTTTCCCCCGATAACTAGTTTAGACATGTACAAGAGCTAGTAAAGATAGTAATGAATACATAAGACCAGCTTCCACCATGAAATGAGAAGGCCGAAGCTGTTGGAGATCTCTGTCCGCATCAAACAAGAAACATCAACTGATCCTGTAACCAGACTACCCCCCAAAAAGTGAATAGCAAGAGTAGTATCAGTACAATCACATGTACTAGTAGGTATCATCAGCCGACCCAAGTTAAATCACGTAAACATAATACAAATAGCAGAAATCAAAAATAAACTTACATAATATGCCAATTCAATTAGTTAATCTCATGTTCCCAATCACCACTCTCCCTACTATACTCTCACTACCGGGCCTTATTTAATTCATATCTCTTCTCACTTATCACTAGTCGACTCACAATACAACTTTCACCGCTAATTGACTACCTTCTCACCATTACATTCCACCCCTAGCTAAACATATGTCATTTGTTCAGCTAAGGAACTCGAAAGCATATATTTTACCAAGAACACACGAGTTAATTAATAAACCATTTAAATCAGATTTATTCATAACAATCCCCTAGGGTATCATCCAAATCAGGAAAACACACGAGGTCACATTTATACATATTTAATAGTCAATTCAAAGTCACACAACACCCCAATAATTCGGGAGGCCAATCGAAAACATACCACCTTAACACTATACATTTAACCAATATTTTCACTATAATTCCACCTTAACCAAATCAAATAAAGTATACAAACGAACCACCTTCATGCAATTAATATTCAATTTAAGTCCTCATTTCCTCATAAAACAACTCATTATTGTACAATAGCAAGTATTAACTCCTTTCAAGTATCATATCATGTAACTAAACCACACAAGGATCCCTAATATAATAATAAACAAAATATAACCCAGTTCACTCAAGGAACCATCAAACTCTCCAAATTACGGTGTACACATATGCTATGAGTCTTATAAATGCCCACTAGCCATGACCTATAGGGGACGACTCAGTCCATGTACCAAATATTCCAGAGAACTAGTGCCTGCCACCCTTATCCCAAACCAAATGTTATACCACCCTTATTCCAACATCCCCTCCCTTATCCTCCTTGAAATCCACCAATTTAATCATGATAAACCTTTACCAGTTCATCTTACAACAACAAACAATACCATAGACAAGTACAAAAACATATTGAGTTAAATCAACCAGCCTTGCATATAAAACAATGCCTTTTTTACCAATTTCATTTTAGATTATCACTTTCCAAACTTTTATTCAATAAGTGACAAGTTCAACATTCATTAGCATGCATTACAACTAAATCAACAAACAATCATACAACATGAATACATACAACCAAATTGAGCCTTAACCCTAATTCAACTATAACCTTCTCAATAGACTTTAGTACCCTGGGGGAAAGCAACATATAATAAGTGAGTATACGCACAATTAATTTAGGTTGACCTTCCATTTTATAAACACCCAGGGGTACACATCATTTCCTCTAACTACAACACTATTAACTCCTTAATGTCCATCTTAATACTACATCATCATAGATTGGTTACTCTATAGTTATCCCTAAATTCTCATATCAGTATACTAGCACAACACATTTCGCCAGTTTTGACCTTAAACTTATATCGTACCAATAAATTATCACTAACTAAATAAGGTGTAAGGCATTAACACCAACTCTACTACTAATCCATTCCCAGTTACCAATGATCCTCAAATTATAACTAGCTCATTTTGACCTAATAATTAGTTGGCATGTAACAAAATAACATATAAACGTTAGTAATGGCTCACCACACAATTACATGAATACTAACTTCATTTGCGTTGTCCTAATTTACTTTTTTAATCCATCCAATCACCTTGCCTGCAGACCTTAGCATGAAATCTTTCGTCAATCTATATTATGAACACTTTTTCTAACTATGGTATGGTACTCAAAGTTAACCTTGGTTATCTAGGAACCACATAGCTGCTATAGAGGCATGAGCACTCATTCCTTGACCCATTCTAGCAATTTCTATTGTGAAATCTATGAGGAACCCTTAAGATTCACCCTTTCTAAGCGTACTGCTACATTCTCCTTATTCAAGGGTCTTAAGGCAACCCTAAGGGTTATTTTTAGGATAAGGCAACTTTCTAATTTAAAGGTAAAAAGAGAAGGGTTTTAAATTTTTAGGAGAGATTGCTTAGGACCCTGCTGTAGAAATCGGCATGCCCCTATAGTGGGATGACATCAACCTGCTCCTCAAAGTTTCCGACTCTGAATTCATCTAACCATAGTCTTTAATGGACCTCTTAATGATTTTTAATAGAATTACCATACCCCTTGACCTGCGGACGTGGTGATTATAGTAACGACGAAATATGTCATTACAGAATGACAATTTAACTATTATTCATCTCCGAATGACAACAATAGGAATAGAACTAAGTAAATGCATTCCCTGGGTCATTAATTACTCACTCAATTCTCAGTATTAACTCACCGACCTTACATCAAAATTGTACGAACTTGTAACGCATCTACTTACTACGATCACCCTTACATAATATATCGTAACTAAATATGTACAAAACTACCTTTGACCAGTGTTTACGAGTACCCAAGATAACCGGGGCCTCACCATTACGTTCCAAACATCTAAATAAACACCAAAAAGAGAACAAACAAAATTTCCATTCCCTCTCATTGACTGGTCCCCGCTATAGCGAGACCCCTGCTGCTATAGTGGCACTGCTATAGCGGGAGGTGGGCTTCTATAGCGGGTTGCTGACATTTTAAAGGGGAATAAAAATGGGTTTCACCCTATTTCTCTTTACAAACTCATATCTCCCCTCCCCTAGCCATTCAACCGCTCTTTCTCAATGTCAAAATTAAGGTAACCTCTTGTTCTACTCCATCTCCTTACTTTATTAAACTTATTATCAAAGATTAAGGCTAGAATTTATAGAAATATATAAGAATTGGGATTGGTTGTGAAGTTGATTAATTTTCCTCCAATTGGAACAAAATTTCAAAGCATGCTTACTGCTCTTATGTTTCCAATGCTCCCATGGCGTTCTAGGCGTAAGAATTATGGAGGTCATGGCTACTTTGGGGCTTGAATAAAGGGTAGAAAGTGAAGGGTGGTCACTTTTTAAAAGTTTCTTGTCCATTGGGGATTGAATCATCTTTTAAACACTCGAATTTTGATATTAGTAGTCCTATAGTATTCCACCAACCTTGATATAAGTTAAAAAGTTAAAAATTACAAAAATCACAAAAAAACTTCATTGATGCATTGAAAGTCGGCTAGGGAAGATGAAGGCTGCTATAGTGGCTTCATCACGCTGTAGCAGAAAAATTCTTGCTACAGTAGCCCCGTGATAGCGGGAGGCAAGCAGTAGCCTCCCCTAAAATTTTAACTCAACAATTTTTGGAACCTTGCAACTGATTGAGTACTACGACTTCTAACTTATTTTTTCATAATTTTTACAAGAATACTAACACAATGGATGAACAAAACTAAGGTGATGCTCTTCCCCCTTCATTTTAGAGGTTTCCTGATATAAACTATGAGCTGAGATACAAAGACTACTGGAGGATGGGATTGTGTCATGAAAGGGGCTTTGTGGTGATGGAGGTGGAGGAGGAGGCACTAGAATTCTATGCTCGATTACAAGAGTTTGGGTGGATATTGCTAGTAGATCCTTCTCGAGATGGTGTCTCAAACTGGGTTCAGGAGTTCTGTGCTATGCTCCCAACCATGCGTTGGGACGAAAATCACCCTACCATATGCTTCTAGGAAGTGCAGGTTCCTATGGACGTGGCTATGATCAATGAGGATCTGGAGGTGCCAATTACCCCTAATGTTAAATTTGAGGTAAAGCTTGCGAAGATAGATTTGTAGTGGCTGAGGGACACCTTGATTGCAGAGGCCGACCAGGGGAAGGTTTACTGTACTAGTCTTGAAGGGATCAAGAGTACGTACTTTTATGTGGATGCCCGGAGGTGGCTTAATTTGGTGACTCAAAGGATTCTTCCTTAGAGAAACACCACATATATGACGTACCCTCGGGCTCTAGTAGCGGCTTGTACAATTCAGGTGATTCTAGTCAATATGGGCAACAAATTGTGTTGGTGTGGAAAGATTTCTATCGAGGCAACAAAAAGGCTCCCTACTTCCCCTACTTGATTACTGAGTTATGGATCTGTGCGAGCGTGCCTAGGGAGGATGTTAATCGGGACTTGGAGTGAGGCATACCTTTCAATCTTGTCAAAGTGAAAGGTGCATAGGGGTGGATCAAGAAAAAGAGAAAGGTGGGGATAGAGGGAGAAAGTAGCAGGGACGATGAGGGTGAAGAGACTGGAACCCCTCCCATACAACCCCCTATGTCCTATGAGCATTTAGAAGTAGACATGTCCACTGTGCAGAGTTATTTAGAGCAGTCATACTTACCTCCCCTAGATTTGTCTCCTTCTAGTTCCACAGCCCTGCCAAACCCAGCTTAGGCCTAAACAGAGCTCTGAAGGGAGTTGGATAAGCAAAAGAAGAAGAGGTTCTCCTGGGACCATATGTTTGCACAGATGTGGAAGATTGTAAAGGTCATGTTCAGATGCGCAGTACCTCATAAGAAGCACGCTAAGCTAAAGAAGAAAGATGTTTTGGAGTTCTCTTTCCTGAGTGGGATAGAGTAGGAAGGCTCTGATGCTTTGAACCTAAATGATGATGGGGCGGGCCTCTAGCTATATCCCCGAGCATGCGCACTATTTTGTTCCCCCTATTTTTATTATTGCTACTGGATTCGGGCTGCCCTCATTTGGGGCTTGTAACAAACAATCTTTTATTTTTCTGCACTTGTAGATACTTTATTTTTTTATAATCTAGAAATGAATGCATCAATATTATCTCACCTTTCATGTGATAGACTAAATTTCTCACTTAATAGAAGCTTACGATTGTGTTCGGGATGATAGAGGAAGCAGTGTAGAAACAGGGGAAAATAGGGTAGGGACACTGCCTAGGTTCCCGCTATAGCAACATCCACTCTGCTATCGTGACCTTGTTATAGCGGAAAATTCCTGGTATAACGGGGTCACAGTAGCGGGATACTTCCTGCTATGGCATACCACTAGTAGTGACCATGTCAATTGATTCCCTACACTCTCCTTTGTTTTCACTCCCTCCCTATAACTCTTTTATCTAATCGATATAACATTTTAGCTATAACCTAAGATCGAACCCAACAATTCGAAAGATTAACAATTAACCAAATCACTAATTATACACTTCAATTCTCAAATAAAATGAAATATCAATGAACTCTCTCAGGCCTCCTCAAACATTCAAATCTTATCGTACTTAGGCAATTCATTTAGTAATATTTAAGATAAGGAAGACTTTAGTAATTAGTCAATTTCATTTACAACCCTTACATGTACCATACATAGTGGTTAACACCAAAGCATAAAAAATTTACTTAAATCACACATCATACATGTTTATTAACAACACTCAGCCAATTAATAACCATTTCACCTATCATAGACTCTCAAAACAATCAGTTAAGCTTATAACTTACACGGAAATCAAAATCTCCTTGGACAGTCAATTTGACCTGGCACTTGCTTTTCTAAATTACACATACCACATTCTTGACGACCACTAGTTTATTGTCTGGGCATCAACACAAGCTTTACAACCAAACTCTAATTGGAACCTTTCAAGTTCTAATTTAGTTACTTGAGTAAACAAATGGGAGTCATGTAGTACCAATTGGGTTGATTGAGATACCAATCGGCATCAAGAGATACCAATTGTACTCAACCTATACAAACAATCATTAGGATGGTGCGAGAGGAAAGAAAGAAAGGAAATAATTCCTAGAAAATCTTGTAGCTCCCCGAAAATTTCATGTGGATGTCTACACACTAATTTATAGGAATCTACTCGATATTTGCTCTTGTACTTGTGAGATCGGTAATCTAGGATCTGATACCAACTGTCACGACCCAATTAGTCAGATCGTGTAGGAACCTACTCTACTTTACCTAGATAAAAGAACCCTTATAACCCATTTAGAAAAATATGCGGAAGTCATACATAGTAACATAATCTCTTCTTAATCTCATAAACCTTTTATAAGAATCTTTTAAATACAACAACACAACCTTTTTACCCTAAGAACCTAGACTAGACATGTAAAAGAGATCCAAAATAGAGTAATGAATACATAAGACTAGCTACCACCATGAAATAAGAAGACAAAAGCTGTTAGAGATCTCTATCCGTGTAAAAGAAGAAACATTAATTGATCCTACAACAAGACTACACCCTAAAAAGGGTATAGCAAGAGTAGTATCAGTACAACCATGCATACTAGTAGGTATCATCGACCGACCCAAGTTAAATCACGTAAACATAATACATATAGCCGAAATCAAACATGAACTTATATAATTTGCAAATTCAACTACTTAATTTTATGTTCCCAATCACCACTCTCCCTACTATATTATTACTACCAGGCCTTATTTAATTCATATCTCTTCTCACTAATCATTAGTCAACTCAAAATACAACATTCACAGCTAATTGACCACCTTTTCACCATTATTCCATCACTAGCTATACATCTATCATTTTTTTAGCTAACAAACTCTAGAGCATATATTTTACCAAGAACACACGAGGTAATAAATAAACTATTTAAATCAAATTTATTCATTACAATCAGTTTAGGGTATCATCCAAATCAGGAAAGCACAAAAGGTCACCTTTATACACATTTGATCAGTTTAGGGTATCATCCAAATCAGGAAAGCACAAAAGGTCACCTTTATACACATTTGATACTCAATTCAAAGTCACACACCACCCTAATAATTTGGGAGGCTAATAAAAAACATGGCACCTTAAAACTATAGATTTAACTAGTATTTTCACTATAATTTCACCTTAACCAAATCAAATAAAGTAAATAAATGAACCAGCTCCATTCAATTACTATTCAATTTAAGTCCTCACTTCCTCAAAAAATAAATTCTTATTGTACAACAACTACTCATTATTATACAACAACAAGTATTAACTCCTTTAAATTAAGTAACATATTAAGTAACAGGAGCACACAAGGATTACAAATATAATAATCAACAATATATAGCCCAGTTCACTCAAGGAACCATCAAACTCTCCAAATAATGGTGTACACACATGTTATGAGTCTTATAAATTCCCACTAGCCATGACCTGCAGGGGATGAGATCAGTCCATGAACCAAATATCCCAGACAACTAGTACTTGCCACCCTTATCCCAAACCAAATGTTATACCACTCTTATTCCAACATCCCTACCTTTATCATCCTTGAAATCCACCAAATCAATCATCGTCAACCTTTACCGGTCCATCTAGCAACATCAGAAGCATAGACAAGTGCAATCACATATTGAGTTAAATCAACCACCCTTGCATATAAAATAAGGTACTTTTTACCAATCTCATTTTAGATTATCACTTTCCAAACTTACATTCTATAATTAACATGTTCAATATTCATTAGCATTCATTGCAACTAAATCAACAAACAATCAGTTAAAATGCACACATATAACCAAATTGAGCCTTAACTCCAATTAAACCATAACCTATTCAACATACATTAGTGACTTGGGGCCAAGCAACATATAATAATTGAGTATACACACAATCAATTTATATTGACCTTCCATTTTATAAATACCCAGGTGTACACACCATTTTCTCTAACTAACATCCATTTAATACTATATCATCATAGATTGGTTACTCCATAGATACCCTTGAATTCTCTTACCAGTATACTAGCAAACCATATTATACAGTCTCCACCTTGAACTTATATCGTACTAATCAATTACTTCTAATTGAATAAGGTGTAAGGCATTATCACCAACTCTACTACAAACTCATTCCCTCTTAACAATAATCCACCTATTATAACTAGCTTGTTCCCACCTACTAATCTACCTATTATAACTAGCTTGTTCCCACCTACTAATCTATTGGCATGTAATAAAATAGCAAAAAAACATTAGTAATGGTTCACCACAAAATTACATGAACACTAACTTCATTTGTTTTGCCCTAATTTACTTGTTTTATCCATCCAATAACCTTCCCATAGGCCTAAACATGAAGTCTCTCATCGATCTATATTATGAACATATTTTCTAACCAAGGTATACTATTCAAATTTAAACATAGCCTAATTGGGCCCCAAGCAGTTGTTACAAAGGTATAAACTCTCATTTCTTAATTAGTTCTAGTAATTTCTTGTGTGAAAACTACATGGAACCCTTAAGATTTTTCCTTTCTAAAAGCACTTCTTCATTCTCTTCATTCTATGGTTTTGAGAAATCCCTAAGAGGTTTTTAGAAGGATGCAAAGTTCTAGTTTAAATCTAAAAAGAAAAAGGTTTTAACATTTTTGGAGAGACTGCTCGGGACCCTGCTATAGTGGCCGACATGCTACTATTACAGCACTGCTATAGCAGGGTGACATAAACCCGCTCCATAAAATTTTCCTACTTCATATTCGTCTAACCATTGTCTTTAACCAACCTCTTAAAGATTTTGAAAAAAAATTCATACCTCGTGCCCTTTGGACGTGGTGATTATAGTAATGGCATAATGGATCATTACACTAGTTAAAATAGAATAGGTACCCACACGACCTGGTAATTTAGATTATGACATCTTCAAATCTAGGTGGCGATAAACTAGAGCTTTTGAAGATTATATGCATGTACATCTTATCTATGGGTGTGAGGTCCTAACATTCATAGTTGAGAGGTTGTAATCATTTTTTCCATAACTAAAATTATTTTTTCACTCATCTTAAGCCAAAGATGGCTTTAGTATAAAAGATTACCATTTCTACCAACCGAGTCAAACTACAAGCAGCCTGATTCCTCAAATATCAAAATATGTAGGTGGAGTCTATTTTAAAGACCTGAATGCATTCGAAGAACTCTCAATCTTTGTATTCCCAAACTTTTTAGTCTCTCCATAATCTAAAATCGTGATAGCTTTTGATTTCTTTGAAATCATGCATAAATCAAGTGTTTGAAATTACAAATGGCCTGAATTATCATATAACCTGAGATATTTAGGAAACTTGATATCGGGGTCTAGCCATGGTTCCTTGAAATTCATTCCAAAACCCAATCGCTGCTAAGAGACAAATCAGTAGTCAAACAAAATTGAGACTATCAATTCCCTTAGCCTAGGATTTCTTACCCCAATTTTACCCATAAGGGGGTTGGTTGTTGACACTCAATTTTTACCCTCCCCTGCTTAATTAATTATTGAGAATTTCAATTTTGAATAATTTTAATCAATTGATTTTACAAAATTTAAAGGGTATTCTGAAAAATCAGTTACAGAGTTATTTTTTAAAAATAAAATATATATCTATATATACTGATAGTATATGGATATGTATAATATATGTATATGTTATAAAATATATTATATTATGTGGATGTCCACTAAATGTAATCTCCCTCTACTCTTCCTCATTATGAGTAGTAATACCCACAACTCCACTACCTACACATTGATCATCCACAACCTTATAATCTTCCCCACATTCTCAATGATTAAATGTCATTTTTACGATACCCTTTAATGTTCCTATATGTAATCCTATAAAGAGAGGCACAAGGGTTTGTGTTGGATACACTTGAAACACTTTATACATGAAAAAAATAAGAAAACTCTCCTCTCTATTAATCTAAATATTTATTTATTTTTGTTTAATAATGTTCTGAGGTATTATAATTAGTGTATTGGATATTTGAGAAGTTACAACTTGGTAATTTACATTTTTAGAGTGATATGAGTGCCATGTGACTTCGTGAGTGGCCAAACCTGTGAAGTAGTAAGCAGAGAATTTACTTTCTTGGTTTAAATTTTTCATGATTTATGTTCTGTGTAGTGAATTTTTTAAAAAAATTCATAATCGTCATCAAGAAACAAATGGCGCTACCTTATGCCAATTTTTTTTTTTTTTTTAATAAGTAATTTACTGCTACTAATAACTTTTCATCTCCTATGAAAAAATTTGAAATTTACTGCTTATTTAGTACTTGTACAAACTGTTGGTTAAGACACGTTACATCACAAAAATGAATATATTTTATATCTCACTAAAACTTATTTCATTATACATATAATTATAAAGTGGTGATATTTTAAAAGCTGAAGGTGAGTCTTGTTGCACTTTTATTGTGCTATTGGTTGAGGGTCAGACAATGAATTCAAATTTCACCGTACCTATCAGGTTAAAATCTTAGTGGTATTATGGTGATAAGATGTTGGGTTTAAGTCCCACCAGAATTATGGCCTCACATGCTTTTTATGGGTAAGACTTTCCATTCAAAGTCCCAACGCAATGTATTAATGACATAACAATGACTAAAGTAAAATAATATATTTTTGATGAAAAGTCATGAATTCCACCACATTGATTTGGTTCATTCTTTGATGTGAATGTGGTGGAAGTACATATAAGTCTAAAAGAAGACAAGTGGTTAAATATATGTGGATGTGGAGGAGCACAATTATACTCCCTCTGTTTCAAAAAGAATGACCTACTTCCTTTTCAGTCTATTTCAAAAAGAATGACCCTTTCCGTTTTTGGCAATACTTTAATTCCAACTTACCATGGGACATGTTTAAGACCACAAAATTAAAGGGTATTTTTTAATGACCCTCTTGGTCATTTTCTCTGTTTTATATTTTTCTACATTTCATGCTTTCCCATAGCGGCTACAGGTCATTTATGACTTGCCGGGATTGTCGGTTTGGTTTTCGGGTAGTTCATTTGGGTTTTATGCCCATTTTCCTATTTTGGAGCTTTTAAAGTTGAGAAATTGGTCATTAGCCAAAACTTCTAGGAAACAAGCTCAAATGAAAATTTTGATAGTTCTGTTAGATTTGAAATATAGATTTTAGGATGGGGGGACCCTTGGTTGGGGTCCCGAGGCTTCCAAACTCATTTGGGCTATTGGGTAGAGTTTGATTAAAATAAAACGGTGGGTGTGGGGCCCATATTTTGCCAAAACGATCTCTGTTTGAAATTTTAATAGTTCCATTGAGTCAAAAATGCCATTTTTGGTAGGGTAGCATAGTTTATTTGCGAACACAGGATTTCAAATGAATCTCAAGGATACGCCCGGAGAAAATGCTAACTTGGTATTTTGCTGGTGCAACAGCACCTGGTGCAGGACCAGGTTACTCTTCGTGTTTGCGGGGAATTGGTCATGTTTACAAAAATTCATGTTTTTGACTATTGCATTAGAGAACCTCCTCTCGCATTCGTGAAGTAAGACCGGTCTGACTCGGTCCATCTTCCTTCTTTGCATTCGGAAGGACCCCTTGCATTCACGAAGGGTCAGGATAATGGGGCCTGCATTAATGAATAAGGACCCCCTGGCAATATATATTTTTCTTCCTTACAATTTTTCATCTATTTCCAAAATCGTTTTTCACCATTATTGGAGCTAGGAGCATGGGAAACTGTGGGAAATTGTCCATTGAGGCTAACGTAAGTTAATTCAACACCTCTTGATAATTTTCCATTGTTTTCCCCTATTAATTCCATCCTTTTTCCATATAAATTCCTAGAATATTACTCTTGATTTCTTGGTCTTATGGGGTTGTTTTAGGCCTCGATTTAAGATCCATTTGTGCTCAATTTTTTGGTACACATATCCTTCGAGGGACTTAATGATGGATTCAAATTTTGAATTCTAATAATGGGTCCCATGACCTATTTTTGACCCAATTCTCAGCCTGGATCTTTATATTAAAATATAGGTCATGTTTTACTAGTAATAACCAGTAGATTGTGTTTATGATAACGCAACGACATTCAGAGATTGAGGAGTGGGGATAAGCAGTTCATGGATGATTTAAGGTTGCAGTTTAGCCACGAGGTAGGATACAGTCTATTTTTCACTATGATATTGTGTATTGTATAGACTGCATGCATGATGGGGATTTATATGATAGGTTTAAGGTTATCCTATTGCCTTTGTCGTCTTGGCATTTCTTGGGTAATTTAGTATAAATTAGCATCTTGAGCCTTAGTTTAGAATGCCTGCTATAGTTTTAGGATTATGTTAGGATCACTTATATATCTGTTATGACGTTAGGTTGACGTTAGTAATCCTTAGTGTAGGATTTGGGATAGTACATTTCTATAAAGACGATATTTCTCGATTAAATTCTCTCGATAGCATGATGCCCTTATTTACCGTAGCTTTCTAAGTTATGATATCAATATCCTTTTACTCAGTATATTGTTGGGCCCGAGACCTTGGTTATGAGACTAATTGGATACCAGGTTAGTTCTCTATGCTTTGAAAAAGTTGTGGCTTAGTTCATAGATGCTTAAGCGCTTAGGTATTCATTGTTTGGATACTGGTGATGGCTTCCATATATTTTTACAAATATTTGGTGGTATGAGTCTAAATAAAATCATTGGTTTTACTACTATTCTTAAAAAATGGATTTGTTCCCACTTTTAACTCTTAAATTAGTTTATAAAACGAAAATCATACTACCCTTTCTATTGGATGACAGATTTTTAAACTAACAAGTACCTCTTTGAAAACACATACCAAGGCAAATTTTAGTCCATTTTTGATCTACTCATTTATCATTATTTACTTATTTTGTTTGAGGAAGATTTTGACTCTTTCTACATTATTCTACCATTTTTAGTCCCGGATCATTCTCGGGCACAGGATTTTATGAGCTTCTACCTATTTAGTCTTGGATCGATTTCGAGCACTTATTATACTCTTACCTATCTATGGTACTGAATTGAACATATCTATTATGGTTGATTATTAGAAGTCCTGGCTCAGGACCAGACAGTATATACAAATATCCCGAGTCCCCTATGGGCCCCTCTATCTAGGAACCATATGTCGGATGATAGGATACCACATAGGTCCTACCTTGCGAGTTGGCAAACCAAAGGAGGTTTATATACTTGGTACTATATGGCACTCATTTGGTTTGGTAGTATTGGATTTACTTTGCATTCATTCATTCATATGTATTGCCTATTTGATATTATGAACCTTATTATTAGACTACCTTGTGATTATTCATATTTTGGGTTAGATGTTCTGATTGTGCTAAATCTAGCTCCCTCCTAGTTTATAACCCTTGTGATATTTAGGTTATTAGGACAGTCCCCTCAGGTTAGCATCTTCTTATTTAGCTACTTATATAGTACTGTCATACATCCCTTTTCTCTCTAGCTATTCTTAGTGTATATCACCGTCTTTCTTCGTTACTACTATTGTATATTACCTTCATTCTAAATCATTTATATTGTATAGCACTTCCACCTCTAGTTACTTGTAGAATATAGTGGTTTATCTCTACTTCTCTTTTATCCTTATTGTATTTTATTTCTTAGTTAGTTTCCTGTAATGTATATTCTTACCTTACTTGTTATTTATACTTGTATTATCTTTTGAGCTCAATCAGTCGATGCCTACTAAGTCTATACTATTTGGTACTCATACTATACTTTTGTATCCTGTAGATCATAATACGAGTTCTCACCTGCTGACATATGCATCGTGTGGAGTTGTCATAGGTTGGAGACTTGGGGTATGCTCCAGGCATCCAGAGTTATTCCTTTCCCTCTCTCTTTAGCTGGAATGATTTTTATTTTGAATTTCAGAGATGATTCTATATAAATATTATTTGTACCTTGTACTCTTTCTATATTAGTGGCTCCTGTATTGACTGACACTAGGTTTTGGGGAATATTTTCTTTCTTCTAGTTCTCTTTCTCCTTTTATCTAGTTTTAGTTATCTTTTATTTTATTAGCCCGTTACTCATTAGTTTGGGCTATGGGTTGGCTTACCTACTGGTGGGTTATGGTAGGTGCCATCATGACCCAAATAATTTGGTATCAGAGCTTAGGTTCACCGATGTCATTGGTATAAGAACAAAATGCCTAGTTGAGTCCTGCGGATCGGTACAATGACGTCCGTATCATATCTTCAGTAGGCTACAGGGTATTCCTAGGAAATTCAATTTCTTGATTCTTTATCGAGTTTCCTTATCTTTATCAACTTCTAAGAACTTTTTTTGGCTCTACTCCTTCTGAGATGGATAGCATGATGTTCTCGATAGATGCAGACGAGACTTTAGCACGTATTACCTGAGTCTCGACTGAGGGTCAGGCTATGGAGTCAAAGCTTAATATTAAGGAACTACAATGTTAGCTAGAGGGTCTGGGGTCAAACCTAGTCTCCAGAAGGGTTTACAACTGCCTCAGTTCTTCAAGATACAGTGTTAGGGATTTCAAGCCTTTTTGAGAATATGTCTCAGGCAGAGGGTGTCTGGTACATCAAGTGGATCTCATGATAGATTTGGGTTCATAGGTATTTAATAGGGTTCTCAATCAATTTTAGAGTATGAGATGGGGTTTCTCAAAAGGGCCAGGCATACTTCTGTGATCTTTCTTATAGAGCATGAGATGGTGCAGAGGTTTATCAGATGATTAACTTTACCACTCCATTTGGCATCGAAGAATTTGATTACAGTTGGGTCTACCTTCCTCTAGGTTATTGATCATATGAGGACGATAGAGTGGGCATGTATTGAGACATATAAAGTTGGTAGTAAGAGGCCCAGCCATTAATATAGTTTTAGTAGTATTCCATTCGGAGGTAGGGATCCTCTAAGTAGAGTTCATCATAACTCGTAGCCTATCAGGTCCGTATAGGTAGTACCTCCGATTATAGATGGCTCTTAGATAGGTCATGGTGGTCATAGTAGATAGAGTTTTGATCAGGTATCATGGGGTTCTCAGTCAAGGTCTTCAGGTTATGATGTCCATTCTAGGTCAGCAGGTACGTTGCATCAGAGAGTTTTTTGAGGGTGCTATAATTATGAAGAGGTTGGTTATTGGTCTAGGGAGTGCCGCAGGAGTGAGCTGATCAGTCAGTTGGGTATTAGCACATGTTCCTTGCTAGACTAGGGCTTTTAATATTTTTTATGATTGTTGGGAGAGTGATCATTTCTATAAAGAGTGTCTTTGGTGTGGTATTATTGAGTAGTCAGCGCAGCCAGATCAGTCTCTTTGGGATGTGGCACCTTCAGTCAGAGATGGTGCCTTAGGTATTAGGGTTGGTCTCTAAAGTTTTAGGTTTTTACCCAGCCAGGTATTACAGGAGGTATTATGGATGCTTAGTTCAGGTCCAGACGCATTCAAGTTCATACTTCTTTAGGTAGGCCAGGGACTACGGCTTCAGATTCCACCATTATAGGTGCAATTTTGATTTGCTATCTTTTAGTTTCTATGTGATTTGATTTGGAGTTTTCATACACACCCATGTATATATGCCTTGCTATTATTACGTTGATTGTTGTGAGCTTTTTGGTAGTTTTATGCATATCTGACTATCCTTATAAAGTGAATCGATATTGTGATTACCTTAGGGTTTAGTGCTTAGGTAAATTCCCTTTCTTTGGCATAGCGGCATTAATGTGATCCTAGAGGGGGACTTGTTGTTTTTCCTTCCATGCTACTTATATTGTATGCCCTTACTATTTTTATTACCTTAATTTTTATTGATTCTTATTTGATAGACGGTTAGACTAGCATTATCCGATTAGTATCTCTTTTTCTTGCGATTCTTCTCCGCTCGGCTTAGATATTTACCTTGGTTGATTGGCCTTCTTCTATTAGTAAGGCGAGGTTGGTTGTTTAGAAGATTGGTGTGAAGGAAAGTTTTCCCTTCTGTGGTTTTGTTATAATTCTAACATTGACATTCTTGTTTTCTCGTCTATCTCTTGGGAGGTGTGTTGCTGGTTGATCTCCTGTATTGCTCGACTTATCACCGATAATGGTCTTCATCTTGGGTATTAATGTTAAGTCAGGTACTCAGTTCTTTTTGCAATGATATTCATGGTTTAGTTGAGTTGATGAAGGTTAAATGAATGGGTTCGGTAGCTTCTTGTTGTGGTATTTTTTTGGCCTAGTGTGACTTCATGGGATGTTGCCACTTGGTGTATGAAAATGAAGGATGATCTTAGGTACTTATATATCAGTTGTTGGAAATCAGAGAGAGTGTTTATTAGGGTGAGTATTTGTCGCCAGGCATTGGCTATCTATTCAACCATATTAAATGTATGACCGAATTTTTAAGTTGCTCGAGATTCGGCTATCTTTAGGTCTTTATATTCCTGGTAAGTTCTTAGTTATGTTTGGCTTTATTGACACCCCACAACATGTACAGATTTGTTTGACTGTATGTTTCATTTGTGGTATGACTCATTTGTGATTGTGTTTCTTGGCGGCACCTTAGCTTCAGTTCTTGCCAGAACCATTGGGTATGTTCTTAGTTTCTGAAGGTGAGATTTGGCTTGGGTTTATGACATTATTGAGGACTTATTGGCTCTAGTTGTGATTTTGACTCTTTCGGATGAGGGCCTGAGAGTTGTGTTAGATCTTATGTTCGGACTCTTGTTCATCAGCAGGATTTGTTTGGGCAATTGAGGTTGAGTGGTTCATCTCCGGTGTCAAACTTATAACTATGGTTTGTATAAATTTATTGCAGCCTACATTTCAAGGTTTAATTTAGTTGAGACATCGTCGACAGGATAACTAGGCCTATTCACTACCTACCAGTTCAGTTTTCTTCAGTTTAGAGAGATTGACTTAGATGGATGTTTGAGGGATAGTTCATTGGCACATGGTGTTGGTTTCTACTACTTATGATCATGGTTCTCAGTTTACATTGGGCTTTTTGGAGGTCTACTCAGTGGGAGATGGACATCCAAGTTGAGTTTAGGGTGGCTTTTCACTTTTTGGTCGACATTTAGTTAGAGTGGATTGTTTAGGTTTTGGAGACCATGCTTTAGATTGATGATTTTGGTTTCAAGGGTCATTGGGACCAATTTTTGGCTTTGGTAGAGATCATAGACATTAGTCACCACCATTTGGGTATTCAGGTGGAACCTTATGAGACATTGTTCATATGTTAGTCTGTATGGATCTTTGGTGAGTTAGCAACATTCTTTTGAGGGTGCTTGTGATGTGATTATAAGAAAAGACTTGAATGACACTGGAGAGATTCTGTGTAGTTCAGCATTGGCAACAAGTTTAGAAAGATAAGAGAATGTTAGATTTGAAGTTTGGAGGTAGCTGTATGATTCGTACATTGGGTTGACGAGTATTCACTTGTTTGTGCTTGTATTGATGTGATGTCAGTATGCTTTGCTTTGGGTCATGCATACTTTAGTCGAGCTCGGCTTAGTTTGAGTCTAGTTGGCTTTTGAGGATGAGTTCATGGTTGTTTGAGAAATAAAGTAAGGAAGTGAGTGTTAAAGGGATACCTTTAATGAAATCCCTTGGAAGTGTTGTTTGAACTTGGAGATTATCTGAGGAGCCTTGTGGGGTATGTGGGCCCAGTACCTCATCCTTTTGAGCTTACGAGCTCTATCAAATCCTTGACTTTTGAGGATGAAAGTCCTTTTAATAGTGGATGTTCTAATGACCCTCTAGGTCATTTACTCTATTTCCACATTTTTTTCTATATTTTATGCTTTTCCATAGAGGCTACAGATCATTTATGACTTACTGGGACCGTCGGTCCGGTTCTCGGGCAGTTCGTTTGGGTTTTAAGCCCATTTCCCTATTTTGGATCTTTTGAAGTTGAGAAATTAGTCCTTGGCCAAAACTTCTAGGAAATAGCCTTGAATGAAAATTTTGACAGTTCTTTTAGCTCCGAAACATGGGTTTTAGTCTAGGGGGACCCTTGGTTCGGGTCCAGAGGTTTACAGGCTTGTTTGGGCTATTGGGTGGATTTTGGTAAAAATGGAACAGTGGGTGTGGGGCCCATATTTTGTCGAAACAATCTCTGTTGGAAATTTTTATGGTTCTATTGAGTCTGGAATATAATTTTTTGTGGGGTAGCATAGTTTGTTTGCATTCATGGGGTTCCGAACGAATCTCGAGGACCCGTCCGAAGAAAATTCTAACTTGGTATTTTGTTGGTGCAGTAACACCAAGTGTAGGACCAGGTTACTCTTCGTATTAGCGGGGAGTGCATTCGTGAGCCTCTTCTTGAGTTCGCGAAGAAGGGTGGTCTGACCCGGTCTAGCTTCCTTCTTCGCGTTCATGAAGGACCCCTCACGTTCGCTAAGGGTCAGGCTGGTGGGGTCCTTCCTCAGCGAAGAAGGACCCCCTGGCAGTATATGTTCTCCTTCCTCACAATTTTCAGCCATTTCCAAAGTCTTATTTCATCATTGTTGGAGCTTGGAGTATGGGAAGCTGTGGGAAATCGTCCATTGAGGCTAACGTAAGCTAATTCAATACCTCTTGATCATTTCCATTGGTTTTTCCCCATCAATTCCATCCTTTTTCCATATAAATTCCTAGAATATAATTTTGATTTCTAGGTCCTATGGGGCTGTTTTGGGCCTCGATTTGAGCTCCATTTGAGCTTAAATTTTGGGCACGCATTCCTCATCATTTGAGGGATCTAATGACGGATTCAATTTCTGAATTCTAATAATGGGTCCCACAGGCGTATTTTCAACCTGATTCTCTGCTCGTAGTTTTACATTATAATATAGGTCTTGTATTACTCGTAATGTCCTGTAGATTATGTTTATGATAGCACGATAATGTTTAGAGATCGAGAAGTGGGGATGAGCAGTTCTTGGATGATTCGAGGTTGGGATTCGACCACGAGGTAGGCTACGGTCTACTTTTCTTTGTGAGATTATGTATTGTATAGACTACATGCGTAGTGGGTATTTATAGGATAGGTTTAAGGTTATCTTATCGCCTTTGTCGTCTTGGCCTTCCTTGAGGAATTTTAGAATAAAATTGCAGCTTAAGCCTTAGTTTAGAATGTTTTCTATAGCTGTAAGATTGTGTTAGGATCACTTATATACCTATTATGACCTTAGGTTGATGCTAGTAATCCTTATTATAGGATTTAGGATAGTACATTTCTAGAAAGATGATATTCCTCTGTAAAATTCTCTCAGAATCATGATTCTCTTATTTACCGTAGCTTTCTGAGTTATGATATCGATATCCTTTTACTTTGTATATTGTTGGGCCCAAGGCCTCAGTTACGAAACTAGTTGGATACTAGGTTTGTTCTGTATGCTTTAAAAGAGTTGTGGCTTAGTTCATAGACGCTCAGACACTTACGTTTTCATTGTTTGGATACTGGTGATGGCATGCACAGATTTTTATGCATATTTGGTGGTATGAGTCTAAATGAAATAATTATTCTTACTAGTATTCTCAAAATGGTATTTATTCCCACTTTCAACTCTTAAATTGGTTTATAAAATGGAAATTGTACCACTCTTTCTATTGGATGACTATCTTTTAAACTAATAAGTACCACTGTGAAAAATCAGACCGAGGCAAATTTTGGTCCAATGTCAATCTACTCATTTAACATTATTTACTTATTTCGGTCGAGGAAGATTCCGACTCTTTCTACGCTATTCTACTATTTTTAGTCTTGAATCAATCTATTCTACTAGTTTTAGTCTTGAACCAATCTCGGGCACTGGATCTTACGATTTTCTACCTGTTTAGTCTCGGATCAATTTTGAGCACTTATTATACTTTTAGCTATCTTTGGTACTAAACAAAGAAAATCTATTATGGTTGATTATTGGAAGTCCTGGTTTGGGAATAGGCAGTATATACAAATATCCTGAGTCCTCTATTGGCCTCTCTATCTGGGAACCTCGTGCTGAAAGATGGGATACCACATAGGTCTTGCCTTGTGAGCCGACAGGACAAAGGAGGTATATATACTTGGTATGATATGGCACTCAGTTGGTATGATAGTATTGGATTTTCTTTGCATTTATTCATTCATATACATTGCCTATCACCAGTATAATTGTTTGGCACTTTCACCTACTGGTCTTATGGGGGCTAAATAGGTACATATTATATTTGCTATTTTCTGAGTAATTGTCTATACCTTCCGGTCTTATGGGGGTTCAGTTAGGTTATTGTTTGTCTGGGCTTACCCTGTTGTATCATTGTTTGGTTATTTTTGTATAGTTGTGGGAGGATGGTTATGGATTTGTACCTAAGGCTGTAGGTACACTTCTGAGTTCTTTTCCCCTTTGATATTATGAGCCTTTTTATTAGACTACCTTGTGATGATTCATATTTCAGGTTAGATGTTCTGATTATGCTAAAGCTAGCTCTCTTCTTGTTTATAACCCTTGTGATATGTAGGTTGTTTGGCTAGCTCCCTCAGGTTAGTATCTTCGTGTTTAGCTACCTATATAGTACTGTCGTATATCCCTATCCTCTCTAGCTATTCTTATTGTATATCACCTTCTTCCTTCGTTACTACTATTGTATATTACCTTTATCTCTAACTATTTAAATTGTATAACACTTCCGTTCCTAGCTACTTATAGAATATAGTGGTTTATCTCTACTTCTCCTTTATCTTTATCGCACTTTATTTCTTAGTTAGTTGCATGTAATATATATTCTTGCCTTAGGTATTATTTAAACTTGTATTATCTTTAAAGCTCAGTCAATCGATTCATGCTAGTACCTTGTGTTTAGTACTCATACTACACTTCAGCTCCCTACAGATCATAGTACGAGTTCTCACCCACTGACATGTGCATCGTGCAAAGCTGTCATGGATCGGAGACTTGGGGCGAGCTCCAGGCGTTCGGACTTGTTCCTTCCCCTCTCTGTTTTGCTAGACTGGTCCTTATTTTATATTTCATAGACGGTTATATATATATATATATATATATATATATATATATATTATGTCTACCTTCTACTCTTGTTATATTAGTGTCTCCTGTATCGACTGTCACCAGGGTTGTGGAAATATTTTCTTTCTTCTAGTTCTCTTTCTCGTTTTATTTAGTTTTAGTTATCTTTTATCTTATTAGCATGTTACTCATTGTTCTGGGCTATGAATTGGCTTATCTACTAGTGGGTTATGGTAGGTGCCATCATGACCTGAGAAATCGGGTCATGACATAATTTGGTGCATTTTACATAACTTTAATTTAAGACCACAATATTCAAAAGACTTTTTAATTTTTTTAAACTTGTGTCAAGTCAAAACTGGTCATTCTTTTTGAAATGAAGGGTGTAACAATCATCATTTTGATGATAATACAGGAAGAACACTATGAGCTCTCCAAATAGTCCTTCAAAAAGTGAGGTAATAGTTACCATCAATTTGGTATGAAAGGTAGTGGGCACACGATTGTTGTGCAATCGAATTTAAAAAGTTTTATAGATCCTCCATAAAAATAAAGAAATACAAAGTGGTGGTGCGTTTGACCTCCCAAAGTGATGTTGAATGTGTTATATAAATATGGTAAATTTCAAGCTATAAAAATTAGCTTCTAATGAAAATTATGAAGCACCATATGATTATGTTCATTCCTCGAAGATAATGTGACTTGTGATAATCATCGTAAATGCTCTACCATTCTTGAAAATAAACATGTCAAGATATGATAAAATTGTGTATAAAGATGTGCTTATATATGGTTGGATAAATACCTAGACTCACATCTATGGGAGGTTTGAGAAAATAAGGAAATTTTATTTTTGATATAAAAAGGCTATTGATGTTGTAGCATGTCTTATTATGATCTACCAAAGGGTAAAAGTAAGAACTGATTCTCGCCTATAAAAATTTTGGTCATGGATAAAATGAATATTATGGTGTGGCTGAAATAATTTGTTATTGGCCAAAAAGATTTTGCCAAATCTTATAAAAATGAATTATTAAAGACAAAATTTTCCAGACCCCACTTTGTGGGAATATACTAGGTATGTTGTTGTTGTTGTAAAGGAAAAATTAAAGTAAGAAAGAGACCTTGCTTATAATGATTTTGACCATAATGACCATTATTTTCTCCCTTAAAGAAGATGTTAATCATATAAATGGTGTCATAGAATATGTGGTAGTATATAATTATTTGATAGCTCTGACAGAGCTAATGTTTTACTACTCTAAGGAAAAAGAATATTGATGTTGTAGTAAGTATCAAAAGAAACTTTTTAAGTTTCAAGAGAATTGACAAGAAAAAATTATTATTATATTAATATTACAAATTTTGGAAAGATTTTATATCTTCATATAACTACAACCGAAGTGGATTATAAATATGTATATGAAAGGTTACCCATATTTTTCTCTTGTTTATAGTAAACAACATAGGCATGATGACAAAATCATATGGGAAGTAAATAAGAAGTTTACAAAAAGAAATATTAATTGGCATGACTGGTTAGCCATCCCGGTTCATAAAAGATGCACAAAGATAATTGAGAATTCATATTGGTAAATTTGAAGAAATAAAAGATTCGTCAAAAATTTTCATGTGTTGCTTGTTCTCATGATAAATTGGTTATCATACCAGCTAAGATTATGATTGGATTTCCTGAGTTTTTGGAACGTTTAGAAAGGTGAATATGCGTCCGTTCACCCGCCATGTGGACCGTTTACTATTATATGATTTAGTAGATGCATCTAGGATATTTTCACATATGCTTTGTTATCAACTTATAATTTTATTTTTGCAAAGTTGTTTGCTCAAATTGTTAAATTAAAAGTATGGTTCCAAATTATAAAATTTGTAATTAGTTGGTTTAGTAGAAATTGTGCGCCTCTAATTATAGCTAAACTATTTTTTATGAGAACAAATATCCAAAAGGTATGGAATGTATTATTTAAAATATAGCAGCACTTATATGCATCAAATCAACAAGGTTCCCCTGCATTGTTGGTTTAGGATGAGGTACCAAATAATTCCCATATGAAAATTAAAATATGTGGTATCTAATTTGTTCCTCCACCAAGCACAAAAATGGATCCCCAAATAAGGCTAGGGTAAATGTTAGATTTTCTAACATAAGAAAAGAGATAATTAGTAGCTAAAAATACAACAAATGAATTATCTAGATTCATAAACATGTAAACTTGAAATTCAAGAGATAATTCATTTACAAAATGTTGCAAATCAGTTGCCAGATATTTTTGCTGACCCTATGTTATAATCCACCTGCAAATGCTCCAAAGAAAAGTCTTGAAGGAAAAAGCCAATGACACACCTGATGCGTGATAGACCAATCAGTTCCAAATGTAAAAATCCTTGAAGACGGAAGGAGAAAATGATCAATATGGTCATCATATTAAGGCAAGTGCTTTAAAAGAGCATCATGACATAACACTTCATAAAACCTTGGGAAAGGTTTAGGTACTTGAAAATGATGAAAAATTAAGAGATCTCGACAAGTTTTGTCATATTGGAATGGATATCAAATAATCACCGATGGTATTTTTGATATAATGTAGCGCTCACCATTGTAAATGGTAATGAGGCTCTTAAATTCAAACCTGTCAAATATTATGAATAGATAAATGATTGGTCAAATAAACTACGTAATTCAAGTATATTTTACTTCACTTGAAAAAGTGATGTTTTCGACTTATATTCTATAGACTTGGATATAATGTTAGTGGGTTACAAATGAGTTATTGTGCAAAAAGTATAACTGTAAGATATAAAGTACATCTTGTGTAAGTATTGTACTTTGGAGCATAAATGTTTTTCGCAAAAGTCTTGACATTATTGTAGGAAGATGTGTTCTCCTATGGTGGATGCAATAAGGTTTTATTCAGTCTAACAATATATGAAAACTTGAATTCATATGATGAAATTTTTTTCATGTCTAGATATACAATGAAATTTATATGAAAATCCTTAAAGGATTTAAAAGCTTTAAAAGCTATTCGATCCATTGAGTAACCCAATGATTGTGAGATCACTCAACATTAAGATCAATTTTGGTATCATAAAATAGGTAAGTGCAATTGGTTCATTTATTGGCATGATCCAAATTATGAGGTCATGTGGGCACCTATTCTATTTCTAACTAGATAGGAGAACCCTTCGCCACCCAATCATTTCATCCTATGGAAATTTTTGGAAAACAACTTTATTATACTATGAATTCAATTTAAATTTACATACATGTTAGTAATCCCAAAATCCTTTACAAGTCTTTCACAAGACAAAATACAATGTTCCCAAGGACCTAGTCTAGATATATAAAAGAGCTTCTAATAAAGAGTAAGAATAAGAATTAAAAGTTAGAACTTTCGCCTTAGGAATGAGATATGCAAAAGGGGGTGATGGATACTTGCCACTTCAACTAAGAGACTTCAAGTCAACCTGCAACACACCTACATCCCTAAAAAGATGTAGCAAGAATAGTATCAGTACACCACACATACTAGTAAACATCATCGGTTGATTAAGATTAATTCACGCAACACCATATAAACTCAACAAAATCAATCATGACAATCTCACATATCATCTTAGCACCCAAGTTTATACCCCTTACTACGACTTCTCAATAATTTCTAAATATTTCCAATTATCTTTCCTAATTCATTTAACTCTATCAAGTACCACAAGCATTCTACTTTCATCGTGATAAGTTCACTAACCACTAACACAATAACTGACATTAATATAACCAAGACTATGCACACCATATTTACATTACTATCAGGAGAACATGGAATCGACTAACGATTCGACCAACCAATCAAAAGTATATTCACATAAATCAAACTATACCAACATCACAGGGAATGAAATAATACATAACAACACTAATATCTCACAAATCATATAAGACAAGTAAGCAGGTACCTTGGCACGAAATCAATAATCACATCAGCCAGATAGTTCACTCAACTTCCAAACACATCAATACCACCAACATAACATCATATAAGTCATAAGTCAAACATACCAAATCATTACAAAATTCTACAATTATAGCAGTCACCTCACAATATATGGATCTTGTCCATAATGGAATCACAACTGTGTACTTTTTGTATCTCATCAAAGTTATATTTACTCATCTGTACACACATGTCAAGGGGTTTTATTTTTGCCAAATATTCATGACCTGTAGGAGATACACTAGGGTACATGCCCACGTGGTACCCGATCCACCCTAATAATATCATATCAGCATGGTACCCAATCCATAATAAAATCGCTCATCTGTAAGCTCACACTGGACACGAGCCACTCATCAACCAAAAGGTATATATAAATATATAGATGTTCTTACTTTATTCAGTATATCACTTTATATTGCACCTTTACTATCTCTCAGGATAATAAAACAAGTGCACCTAATTTTACAAGTATATTTTACTATCGTATCTTGAACTCAAATAAGTTCAACAATGAACAACATATTGATTCAAGAATTATCAAACTAACAATTAAATCAACTAAATGCATGTTCAAGAACTAATCAACATGTCATTCAATTTGAAATATACAAGAAACAAAATCAAGTCTAACTCTATGTAAACACTCATAAGTTCCTTTACTTACTCAACCACCATTATTTACTCCAAGGATCGGAGAATTCAGTTGCTAGAGTAATGACCCTTAATTCATTTTATTATCAGGTTCATAGACACTGCTTCATTATCCATTTATTATACTATCCGTCAACATTCGCGTACAATACTAACCTTAGTTTTATTCATCTTTGCAACAGATTACGCCTAGCACTTAACCAATCTTTCCTTAGAACCTCTATGTTATGACATCGATTCCCTTTTCATGCACAACTCATAAGAACAACTTTACAATAAGGAGGACACACAATCAAGAATGCATGCACAATTAGTTTACCCATTCTCTAATTTCCATTAACCCATAATGTTATTAAAGCATGGGTTTATAGTTTACATAGATACACAATCTCCCCACCGTCACCTACATTAACCTTATCATATTGCAAATCCTCATAAAAGCCTTACATACACATGTTACACATCATAAAGTTCATTAATCAACACAATATCACATGTTTTAGACCTCCTTATGTTATTCAATGTTTTATCCATCAAAATACCATGTATGAAGGCCTAATCATTATTCTCCCATCAATTCTACATTGTATATATATTTTGTTAATCATACTCTACTACTCATAAAGTCATAACCTACCTTTACGCCAAGTTTCTTCCACAGAAGGCATGCAACCTTGCTCCTCGTTCTAGATCTAGAGTTTTCCTAACAAAGAAATCCACTAGGAAAATAAGGGAACTGTGTTTCCATGAGAGATTTTCCTCTCCGTTGTGGGTGTTCTGTCTTAGGAACAACACTATGAGCATTATTAGGAGAAAACCCCTTAGAATAAGATCTAGAACAAAAATAGGTGAATTAAATTAGGATTTTATTTTTTGCGTCTCTTGCTAAAGAGAGCTTCCTGTAGGGGGACACAAATTACTTAAGTTGGCCTTGTAAGGTTATATGCTTAGTTTTATGGCACTTTTGACGCTTAAAACATGGAACTATTGTACATTCTTAAGCAATTTTTGGTAGATTTGATCTGTGTTTGTGTGTTTGTTCAGGAAAATAGGTCCTAGAAGTTAAGATTGAATTTTTTTTTGACAAGTACAACATGCTGACTTGTGAAACCAAGGTATGGCTCGTAGAGTCAGTGCACGAGTTATAACAGGGCCCGTACTAAAGATTAGAGAGTGTCAAAATTAAAGTTCAAAACAATGACTCGCCTAATAACTCGTGGCATGATTGTACAAGTTGTAGTACAAGTCGTAGAAAGGAGTTATTATAATGTGAGGAAATTAATTTAGCAGAATGAGTGCACCTCATGAGTCATGAAGTCAACCTACGACCCATTTTGAGACTCATGGAGAAAAACAACAGAAAATATCCAAAGTAAAGTCAGTGAACACGGATGAAGGATACGAATCTTGCCGGGAAAGTATGAGGTACTCTGACTTGTACTAACAACCATAGAGAGAACGATCTAAAAAGGTGTAAATTAAACTCAGTGAGCATGATTCACTGTACAACATGATGGAACCATGAGTCGTACATTGAGAATCCAGCAGAGAGGAAGAATGGCTGAGTACGAGTCGTGACTTTTACCTATGAGTTGTGACTACACTATATGAATCATAGGTAATGTCGAGCTTGCAATCCTATTATGTTTAGGATAGGTTTTGTTTCTTATATAAATACCATTCCTAGGTTTTCTTTTATAGTTTACACTCTTAGAGAAAAGAACGTATTTCATTATTTTTTTATTCATTGTTCTTTGGTTTTTAGAGAAAATACACACTTTGATTCTTGATTATTGTTTTCTTTGATAATTTAAGATTCTAGATTTTCTTCTAATCAATTTGTAAGTTCATAATTATGATTTTATCTATAAATTCTAATTGTGATTCTCAAGACATGAGTAGCTAAATCCCTTAACTAGGATTATGGGAACTATGATGAATTAACAAAGTAGGTTAAAATTCTTAGTGATTCTTGAATGGTGTTCATGCATATATTGTTCTTCCTTTAATAATGATTGCTTTTTACTGGGCGCAAATGTTACAACTTTCCTAAATTCTTACTTGCTTGACCATAGGGGTAAAAAAAAAAGTGGAAGGATTAACAACGGAGATTTGGGTCTATCAAACCTTATCTAATAGCTTGAGTCTTGTATATGGATAGCTAATATGAGATCAATGGTAAGGGTTAACTTACAAAGTTTTATAGAATTATCTGCTAACTAAGTGATATTCATCTAATAGGGGAGACCAGCCGTTTTGGTGAACCTAACTTACCGATTTTGCATACTAAGCACTGGGATAGATTACTAGTATACTACACTTATTGAGTTATGAAATCATGGAAAATATAATCCTAGTCCATTCTCACAGATTATTACAACATAAATTGATACTTTGCTACTTATTACTAAATCTTGCAAACTATGTACTTGTTACTATAAAAGGCCCCTTCAAAAATAATAAATTAATAGTTAAAATAACCATATTGACCTAGCTTCTAGCTATATTCCCTATGGGATCAACTCCAACCTAGTTGGGTTCTATATTTTACTGAACGACCGCGCGTTATACTTCATTACGAGGTATAATTTGGGCATATCAAATTTTGGCAGTGTTGCCAGGGAATAGTTCAATTGTGTTTATTTGACTATTAGTCATTATCTCATTATTTAATCTTTTTGTTCTTTTTGTTTCTTTCAAGGTACATATTAGTTTATGCCAAATATGCAAAGTCAAGGTAATCCCTTACTTCCCTTTGATCATAAACTTAAATAAACTGTTAGAGAGATAAATGCTCAAGACCTCACAGAGCAAAAGGCAGTACATTAGACTATACTGGATTTACAAGCTACAATATTTGCAACCCATATTAATAAAGAAAACATATAATTGTTGATGATGATTCAAATGCTCAAGGGAACAATAAACTCAGGAGCCATAACCAGAGACCCCTTATTCTATATGATGATCTAGATAATGATGAGGATGATGGTTTTCAAGGAGTGGGCACTACGGGTTCCATTATCTCTCCTCTTTTAGCCTCTGGTGTCAAGTTTGATATCACAAGTACTATGATCCAGCTGTTGAATTTGAAAGGCCCATTTAGAGGTGTTTCGGGAGATGATCCCAACCTCTACTTGATCAACTTCATGGGAATCTACAAGTCATACTATCTTCCAGGTTTGAGTCAAAATGCAATCAGGCTGCGATTGTTTCTTCTCTCACTATCTGGGGAAGCAAAACTAAGGTTGATGAAACTTCTGGATGACTCTATTACTAACTAGAGGCAATTGAAGGCTGCTTTTCTAGAGCAATTTTTTCCACCTTCAAGGATGCTTCAGTTAAGAGATGAGATCAATAATTTCAGGAAACTACCTGGAGAAGCTTTGCACAAAGCTTTGTTGAGGTTCAATAAGAAATTAAAGTAGTTCCCCAACTATAAGCTTGTTGATGATAATCTTTTGGATATATTCTATAGGTCATTGAACTCTGCAACCAAGCTTATGGATGACACTGTGACTGGAGGATCATTAATGCCACATATTTATGCAGAGGCAACTTTGATGCTAGATCGAGTTACAAAGACAACCAAGCATGGCTCACTAAGGATTTAGAGGTGTCTGTGGAATATTATTCAGGGAGCATGTCACTGAGCAATGCCCAAAACAAAGAGGAATACGATCAAGATATGAATCACATGAAAACTCAAATAAATGTGCTTACAAAACACTTGTTGAAGGCCGACTCTGAAAGAGTGAATGTAGTTGGATCCCAAGGTAAAGTTCCAAGGCCTAAAGATAGTTATTTTGATTGTAACGAGGAAGTGAACTATTTGAATAACTAGATGGGGTTTTTTGGGCCAATGCCCAAGGGTCTGACCAGGACTCTTAGTGTTAAGTTCAAGAAAATTAAGGTCAAAACTATTACAATAATAATAATTATAATTGATCTTGGTATAGAGACAAAAGTTGAGAAAGATATATAGAAAACTGGAAGAATAAGGATAGGTATAAGAATGATCACAGTGGTCTCTATGTTCTTTCTAAGAGTTGTGATCAAGGAAAGTCAAATTGTTCGCGAGTGGAAGACATGCTTTCCAAGTTATTCAAACTGATTCTGGGATCAAGAAGTTGATAGGTGAATTTTCTAAGGTGAGTCAAGTGGTTAACACTCACTCTACAACCATCAAGTGTCAAATCCAAGTCATTGTTGGAAGTCATTACTATAAGTGGAAAGCAGTTGAATGAGCGGCCTGAGCCAGTTGTTTTTGATGATGTGATGTTGTTCTTTGTTGATAATACTCTTGAGCAGACAAACGTGAATAACAAAGAAAAGTAAGTCATGGTTGATGAAAAACATGAGGAAGCTAGAGAGTCTCTAAGTATTACAAAAGAGACTAGTGTTGGAAAGAGGAAGAAAAAGGAGGTCCTTAAAGTCTAGACTCCTATTCCAAGGCCTCCACTGACCTTTCCTGGCTTGAAGAAGAATGTATAAGATGGAAAATTCCACAAATTCATATCCATGTTGAAATAATTATTCATGAACAACACCTTAGTTGAGGCACTTGAGTAGATGCCTGGTTATTCAAAGTTCATAAAGGATCTTGTGTTGAAAAAGAGGGTTGTGAGTTTTGAGCTAGCTAGCAATTTGCACCATTGTAGTGCAATAGCTTCATGTTTTCTTGTGCAGAAAAAGGAGGATCTTGGGGCTTTTACCATTTTGTACACGATTAAGGTGATAAATTTTGCAAAGGCGCTGTGTGATCTAGGAGCAAGCATAAATCTTATGCCTCTTGCTATGTTCAAACATTTAGGAATTAATCTTCCAAACTAACTATCATACGGTTACTGATGGCGGATTGCATTGTGAAGCATCATGTGGTCATACTATATGATGTTTTGGTGAAGATTGAGACCTTCATTTTTCCTTTGGATTTTGTCATATTAGAATGCGAGGTTGATTTTGAGGTCCCCATCATCTGGGTACGACTATTCTTGGCTACCGGAAGGGCACTTGTTGACATGAAGAGTGGAGAATTGAAATTCCAGTTAAATGATGAAGAGGTAGTATTTAATGATTTTTGATCAATAAAGTAGCCAAATGATATAAGAGTTGTCTCGATTATTGATGTGGTTGATGAAGTGGTGCCCGAAGATGCCTATTAAGGAAACTTGTGTTGTTAAGACACTGGCCATAGTCATCATGAATTTTGATTGGGGTGACAACCGGGAGTATGATGAGATGTTTCATGCACTTACCCATATAGGTTCTTATACTTATGCACAGAAGTAGTCAGATCTTGATTTTAAGAATCATGCAACTCCAGTAGCCAAACCTTCTATCGAGAAGCCTCTAGTTTTAGAGCTTAAGTCTCTTCCATCCCACCTCTCTTTATTGGTATCTAACAATACTTTATTAGTTGTTATAGCAACATATTTGGTTGAATGGAAAGTGGAAGCTTTTGTGTCTATATTAAGGAGGTTTAAAAAGGCGATTGGTTAGTCCATTTCTAACATCATTGGGATTCTGATGGGCATTTGCACTCATAAAATATAGATTGAGCCCAATTATATTCCTAGCATTGATCATCAACATAGGCTGAATCCACCTATGCAAAGGTAGTAAAGAAGGAAATTATCAAGTGGTTAGATGAAAGCGTGGTTTACCCCATCTCTGATAGTAAATGGGTAACCCCAGTCCAATGTATGACGAAGAAGGGTGGAATTATTATGGTTCCTAATGCCAAGAATAAGCTTATTCTGATAAGATCAGTCATAGTCCGATGAGTATGCATGGATTATAGCAAATCTGAATGAGTGGACTCAGAAAGATCACTTTTTGATGTTGCTTATGTATCATATCTTAGACCGTCTTGATAGTAGATATGGTATTATTTTCTTGACGGTTATTTGGGATACAATTAGATTTTAATTGCTTCTAAAGACTAATAGAAGACCACTTTCACTGCTAAATATGGGACATTTACATTCAAGTGGATTCCTTTCAGATTGTGTAATGCACCAACTACTTTTTAGTGATGTATGATATCTATATTCTTTGATATGAAAATTTCTCTGTCATGGGTTATTTATTTGAGGCATGAGTATGAATCACTTAGGTGATGTGTTATGAAGATGTGAGGAGACCAACTTGGTGCTGAATTGGGATAAATGTCATTTTATGGTGAAAGAAGGTATAGTGCAGGGTCAAAAGATTTCTAAAAAGTGGATTGATGTTGATAGGGTGAAAATTGAAGTGATTGAAAATTTTTCCCCACCAATTTCTGTGAAGGGTACTTGTAGCTTTTTGGGGCATGCTGGATTTTATGGTAGATTCATCATATTTTATGCGTGTCTAAAGGCATTTGAGTGCCTTAAGGAGAAGTTGATCTCTACCCCTATTTTTATTGTTCCTAATTGGTCCATGCCTTTTGAGGTTATGTGTGATACTACTAGCGTGGTGCTAAGATAATTGCTAGGCCAAAGGCATGAGAAGATCCTTCACCCCATCTATTATGCTAGAAAAGCACTTAATGCTCACAGAAAAATTATACTGTGACGGAGCAAGAGCTGTTGCTGTGGTATTTACCTTTGAGAAATTTAGAGCTTATTTGCTTGGCACTAAGGTGATTATGCATACTTACCACAAAGCTCTTAGGTACCTTATGGAGAAGAAAGATGTAAAGCCTAGATTGATTCAATGCGTACTTCTATTGGAAAAAATTGATTTTGAGGTCAAGGACTGAAAGGGGACAGAAAATCAAGTGGCTGACCACTTTTCCAGACTTGAGGAAGAAGCTATACTGAAATTGAAAGATGAAATTGATATTAATGATGTTTTTCTTGATGATCAAGCATTGGATGCATCTCACGATTTGATTCCATAATTCGCGGATTATGCTAAATTTTTGTGAGTGATGTAATGCCTATGGATTTGACCTTCTACCAGTGAAGAAAGTGTCTTTTTGATTTGCAAAAAATTCTTTTAGTATGATCCATATTTGTTCCGAGTGTATGCTAAAAATATAATTCAAGGATCTGTTCCTAAAGAGGACATAATGAGTATTTTGGAGGCATGTTATTCATCCCCTATCAGGGGGTCATCATAGTGGCATTCAGACAACCCACAAGATATTGGAATATGGGTAGTATTGTCCCACCATCCATCAAGAAGCTTATGATTATGCTAGGGCATGCGATCAATGTCAAAGGCAAGGGGGCATATCAAATAAGCATGAATTGCCTCTTAACCCTATTCTTGAGATAGAGTTGTTTGATGTATGGGGTATTGACTTCATGGGACCATTTGTGAATTCTAATGAGATGAAGTACATACTTGTAGATATTGACTATGTTTCCAAGTGGGTGGAGAACCAACAATGAAGGCAAGAGTGTCACAACATCCTTGAAGTGCAACATTTTCTCTAGGTTTGATACACCAAGGGCAATTATTAGTATTGGGGGATATCATTTTTGTAATAGGTTATTTCGATCTCTACTTGAGAAGTATGACGTGAAGCATAAGGTGGCATAACCTTATCATCCTCAGTTAAGTGGGAAAGTAGAGGTCTTAAACTAGGAGATAAAGACAATCCTTGTGAAGATAGTGAATGCAAATAGAATAGATTGGTCAAGAAAGTCGGATGATGCTCTATAGACATACCAGAATACCTTCAAGATCCCTATAGGTATGTCTCCTTATCAACTTGTGTTTGGAAAATCTTTTCACTTACTAATTAAACTTGAGCATAAAGCCATGTGGCTACTTAAGAAGCTAAACAAGAGCTGGAGCGATGCCTCTAACTTAATGCTTGACCAGCTGAATTAGATGGATGAGTTCCATGTTGTAGCTTAAGAAAGTGCATCAGTTTACAAAGAAAAGATAAAGATGTACCATGACCAAAAGATTGAGAAGAGAGAGTTTAGTCTGGGTGATTTGGTCTTATTGTTCAATTAAAGACTTCGCTTGTTTCCTAGCAAGCTGAAGTCTAAGTGGTTTAGACCATACCGTGCGGTACAAGTATTTTTGTATGGTGCTATTTAACTTGAAAACCATGAAGGCAAGCAGTTTAAGATTAATGGGTTTCATGTGAAGTTGTACTTGGGGTCAACAGATGAAGTAATGGTAGTAGGTAGCTGGGTCCTTGATGAAGTCTGAATAATCAAGGAACATGAGTCGTGACGCGATGTTATGTCAGGGGCTTCTTGGGAGGAAACCCATAGGGTATCTTGGTGAAGTTTGAGTAATCAAGATACCCACATCATGCCACAACTTTAAATCAAGCACTTCTTAGGAGGCAACCCAAGGCTTTTTTCTTTTGTTTACCATTATTTTGATTTTAGTGTAGGGGTTATGTTTGTTGAAGTATGCATGCATGCTATAAACAAAAGACAAGGAGTTAAGGAAAACTAAAAAAATAGGGCCACGAGTTAACAAAAAAGTCCTAACATACTAGCACAACTTGTGGTCCCTATCATGGACACTGATACTAAAATAAATCATACGGTAGAGTCAACCTACAATTGGTCTTCACGAATTATACCCTCAAAGTATGAATCGTGAGGCTAATCATATCAATTGACTCAAATTGTCATCCTTCTTAAAATTGATTTCAAGAGTCTCAGTTTAAACAGCGACTATCACCCATGGGAACTGGGACAAATTGAAGGAATTGGCATGGATCTATAGGTCAAGGTATGAACCATGGTATCATAACATGAGTCGTACCATGAAATCGTAGGTCCCAAGCAAGTATTCTAAATCAACCACTCATAGAATATGCATACGAGTTGTGGTCTCAACCCATGACTCATAGAAATGGGTCATGGTCTAATAGTTAAAATACTTAAAATGCATCCGACAATACCCGTTTCCTTTTCCCCTGTGATCAATAAACCTAAATCTCACCCGAGATACCTATTTGTGCTTAATCCAAAATGGATAAGGCTACTCCTTCTATACTTTCATGATTCAAATTTCCCTTAATCAAGTCAAAATTCACTTCCCTTATTACTAATTTGTTTACAAATCCTCTCTATTGCCCTAATTTGATTAGTTTTCAAGAGCTTCTCATAGTGCACTTGCATTCTCAATCTCTCAAGAATTGAAATTAAGATTGAAGTGAGTAAAGTCCCCTTTATTTTACTATAATCATTGATTTTGAGTTATAACAATGGGTTACACACTTGAATTGTATGTTTTCAAAACCCTAGGGTAATTTTGAGATGATTTTGTGTGGGAAAGCCATGCTCAATCCTCCATAATTTTATGAATAGAGGACATCATGCCATACTTGTATTTAGACTAAATCAATTTTGGGGAAGAAACACTTAAATTGTTGAATGATGAATCTGATATACACTATAAGAGTGGAGTTAATAGCCTGAAATTGTAAAATTGATCATTATATGCTTAACTTGTGGATTGTTGGTTTGGGTATTTGTACCCATTGAGTTGGCAGACATTAAGATCCCTTATCGCCTTGGAAATAAAGCAAGAATTGTTTTGCCCACCCAACTGCCAACAATCTTAATTGTTGATTAATGCGGGTGAAGTCGAAGTAACCTAATGTGCTTTGATGTAAAAAAAGAGAAATTTGTGAACTTTGCAATTTTGATGATCGTACTCTATATTTGAACTGATTTACATGTTGGAAACCTGATAATTTTACTCCATGTTGAGACTTACAACCTATGGAATCAATTTCACTGGTCGTAACCTTAACAAAGAATGAAAATATCAAGTTTGAAAATTGCAAAGTGGAAAAAGGGCAAGGAACATGGCCTATGACTGAACTCACGACTCGTGGTGCCTAAGTATGAGTTGTGGTATCAGTCTTGACCCCTGTTCCAATGTGTTAAGTGTTTGATCAGGGACCATGACCCTCGATATGAGTCGAACCTTCAAGTCAGGAGTCGTGCTGAGACTCTTGGTAACCTGTTTTGATACTTTACTTACTGGACCCTTATGTATGAATCACCCTACGAATCATGGTTCCGCACCATGAGTTATACGATGACTCCTCCTAGTGAATGAAAAGTAGATTATTTCTAGAGCTCTTATGTACGAGTCATTCTACAAGTTTTAGGTTCACTTCACAACTCATAGGTTGAGTGGTATTGAGTTAGATATGCTAACTGTTTTATGAAGTTTGACTCATGAGTTAAGGTACGAGTCGTACCTTCAAGTAACAACTTATACCCTAACCTGTACTATAGATCAACAATATAATTCTTGTATTTTAATTGCTTTGATCTCCTGAGTCTAATGTTTTAACCCGCAGGTACTATGACTCTGAAGAACATACAAAAGAAGGGTACAACCAAGGCACCCAAAAGGAAGGAACAAAAGAGGCTGTCAAATCTAGAGTGGTTGATGAGATGACTAGTTTCGACGACACAAGTGGCTCCAAGGAGAACTATAAAATATAAAAGAACCAACTGGAGCATCAAACTACTAGGCAAAAGAAAAGAACTAATAACAAGCCATAGTAGTTGCCCGACTCCAGTTGCCTCTCCCCAGTCTAAAGAGGGGGAGGAGGGATCATTAAGTGAAGATTATGCATGCGATTCTGATACTAAGAGCTCAAAAGTTGCAAGACATTTACTATATAGATGAGGCTTTCAATCAAAAAGGGAATCCAAAATGGAGCATCTACGAGAAGTCTCGATTATTGACTATCAGGATTAATGATGTGCCCAAGATTCAAGAGTTATTTGAGAAGTACCAGTTGATCTAGATGGGGGCTCCTTCAAGAAAATATAGCCCAGAGATGGTGAGAGAGTTCTACGCTACCTATGCAGCCACGATGAAAAAATAGACTCCAAAGGGGCTATATTGGAGGAAACAACCCTTACTATCTACTGTTCAGGTTAGGGGTATACTTATGGATATTTGTGAGCGCACTATCTCTCACTTTCTATTTGGCTCAAATTTCAAGCCTCCATAAAACACTGAGAAATATGATTATAGGGTAGTTACATTAAAAGAGGTGAAGAAGTTGAGTGTTGAAGATAAAAGAATATATTAAACCTTGTTGGCTAACATCATTTCCAATAAGAATGATGAGGTTTAATGGTTCGCGGGAAGGGTATTGCAGATTAAAATGGTGATATTGAATTTTAAAGTTAAGTTCTGGTGGTCGATAGTGCGATACTAGTTAGGAAAAACCAGCAATAATAACATCGTGACTCCTGAATGGGAAACACTTGTGGAAATTCTCATATCTAGGCATACATTAAACATACCTAGATATATTGTAAAGGAGATACGTGAGCGATCTGTATAGGATAGCACGAGCATACCCTTTCCATTATTAGTATTCAGATTATGTAAAGAATCCATAGTACCAATTTGGAAGACACCAGCTCACTGAAGTGACTCAGACTATGGATATTGGCTTGATAAGAGATGATAGAAATATTGTGGCCAAGTCTAAAACACAGCCCTCTAGTCCTTTGGTGAGGCCTTCTTTGATGGGTAGATAGAGCGGGGTGAGAAAGTTTATACCCCATCTCATATTGATCATGATACAGTTACTACAGAATATGTTAAGACTATGGTTACTGAGGGTGATCCTTTAATGACTCAAATCAATGTTACATTGAAATAGAGAGTAGAACCTTCACTTAGTCTCCCCTTAGACAAATTTTTAGAAACTCAGAGCATTAGTGGTCTAAGTAAATATGGTAGTAAATTGAGCATTAGTGGGATTATTTGATTCGATTTTGTAATAAAGGACTAGTTTAGGAAGTTGTAGCAACTTCTGATATGTAAAACAAGTTAATAAAACTTCAGTTATAGAGATTACCGTGAAAGGGTTAGTTCATCATATCAGAATTAGAGAAGTATGATTTAAAATAGCCTGAACTGGGATGAGCTCCCGAGTGACTGCCTCAGTACTACTACAACGAAAAAATTACTGTTGTGGTGGTAAAAGTACCGCCACAGTGGTGACCTCAATTGGCCTGCATGCCACTGTAGCAACAGATTCACCGCTGCAGCAGTAAAACATGTAGTTTCAATTTTAAAAACAAGAAAAGTATTTTATTTTTTATTTTTCTCTGAAAAATGTTCAAGGCTTTGAGGTAGGAAATTTTCTACCAATTTTGGAAGTTCTCATCTTTAGGGGTAAGGTTTCTTTACGTTGTAAACTTGAATTACTCCATTAAATTCTGAGAAATCGCTATACACTTATTAATGGCGGAATTTAGGTATCATCACTAATTCGTAAACTGAAGGAAATTATTGGAAAATTAATTAATTTTAGTTGGTAATGGTCATAGGGTATTAGAAAATACTTGATTGAGTGGAATTATCGTTGTTTATACTAAAATAGGTAGAATTCATGATGTTTAAAGGGTAGAAAACCCTAAAATGATGAACTAAGTCAAGTTCATAGTTTAAATTTAAACTTATAGGTTTTTAATGGTTGGGATAGGTAAATTACTGAAATTAGTGTTGTATAATTTATTGTTTATAGATCAAGAATGGGTTAAAGGAGAGAGAAAAGGCAAGCTTGTAACCTTAAAGTGATTCGAGCAGGGAAACGAGGTTGGTTATGGTATATTTGTTGCAAAAAGACTTGCTTGACTTTGTGCTTATATGTAAATTGAGTGTTTGTAATCACCTTCGGGCACTACTTGTGATTATTGATTGTATTTGTATTTTCATTGATGTTGATAGTGAATATTATGATGATGTGGAGATGAGTTGATAATATGGATGATGATAATGAGATCATGATGATGATAATGTTGAGAATACTATTGATGAGGACGATGAGACAATCGATAATGACGAGATGAGAAAGAGATGATACGTACATCTTACATACATTCATTCATCATATGCATTTGAATGTACATTCATACTTATATGTAATAATGAACCTTGTTGATGAATTTGACTAAGTGTAAAGTGTGTACTTGTGAGCTTATATTCTTCCTAAAGTGAAGTGTCCTATCTGTGGTTAGTTGTCCTTAATTATAAGTTACGTCTTGATTGTTGTTACTTATATTTGGTTTGCCTATTTGTATAGAGTTAAGTTGGGTCGGCCTATGATGTCTACCAGTACTTAGTTGCTGTACTAATGCTACCTGTGCTCTTGTTTTTGTTGAGTGTAGAGTGTGTTCCAGTATTTGAGATGAGACCTCGACCCTATCCAGTATTTACAAACTTTGATTCAAGGGTGAGTACTACGATCGGGCTGCTATTGAGTCTTCTGATTTTTGTTCATGTCCCTTGTTTCAGGACTAAGACATTCTCTTATTTTTTGCATTTTGGATAATCTGTTAGATACAGTTGTGGACACTCTTAGATGTTCTTGTATGGTGACTTCAGGTCCCAGGGTTGTAATAAATGGAGATATTCTACATTTTATTCTTTATTTTATGATATTTGACTAAGTTTGGATTTTATTTGGTTGATCATTGTAGTAGTTAGTGACTTTGTAATAAGGATTTGACAAAAATAACTTGTGAAGTGGCTATACATAGTTGGTATGGTTTGGGTTAGATGGTTCTCACACTATAGTATTAGGGTGTGTGTTAATCATAACCACTTCGATCATGACAATGATGGCATCAGAGTACAGGGTTTGTATATCTCGTAGTGCAAGAAAAAATCTAGTAGAGTCTTGCAGAACAATATGGAGACATCTGTACTTTTGTTCGAAAGGCTATAGGGCTTTAGGAAACAAATATTCCTTTTTTTCTTTCTTTTGTGCTATTACTTGATTCCAATTGGTATATGGTGATCCAAATTGGTATTTAACTCATTCACTCTTGTTTTGCAGATGGTAAATACTCATTCCACTAGAGCAGCATCAGTCACAACAGCTGCACCAACAATAATATTTTGACTGGCTATTGGGGCGGTAGTTTGGGGTAGGCCTCAATTGAGGGTTAGGGCAAGAAGAGGAGGAAGAGAGGCAACACCTATCAGGGGTGGAGCCCAGAAAGCTAGAGAATAGGCTAGATAGAGAACACCATCCCCTCCCCTATAGTAGTATGCTCCTGAGTTAGCTTAGAATACAGATGTGTTTGAGGAGGAAGAAGTAGTGCTTCTAGATAATGTGGTACCTATGAAGAATAGAATAGTTCAGGTGCCTATGTAAAATAGTGCAGCTCAAGTGCCTATGTCCGCGAAGTTGATTCAGTAGGTGTTGGGATTTCTGAGTAGTTTGGTTGGCTCCAGTACTACTCCAGCTGTTCTAGTATTCTTATCCCTAGCCTTGTAGTATACAAGTGTTCTAGTGCCTATGATGAATGAGGGATCTGAGACCGAAATGTTTCCCTGATAGGTATTGGGACTAGTGATGACTGATGATAAACATGTACTATTTTGTAAGTTCATGAAAATGAAACATCTGGTATTCGGAGGTATTGAATCTAATATAGCTTTCGAGTTTTTGATTGATTGTTATGAGTGTCTACATAAGATGGGTATGGTTGAGAGGTATGGTGTGAAATTCATATCTTTTCAGTTACAGGCTGAGGCCAAGCAATAGTATAGGTCCGTTGTTGAATATAGGGCTGTCTTACATCCACTTACTTGGGCTAAGTTCCAAAATATATTTCTTGAAAAGTTTGTTCCTCACACTTATCTTGATCAGAAGAAGGATGAGTTTCTGAAGTTATAGTAGGGTGATATGACTGTGGCGGTACATGAAGCCAAATTTCATGCCCTGTCCCATTATGCACTTCAGTTGATTACTTTATAGGAGGAACGGATTAAGTACTTTGTGAAATGTTTGAATTCAGGGATCCATATGGTTACCTTGTTAGTGACGGCTTTGAGTAAGTATTTCCAGGATATGGTTGAGTTTTCTAAGAAGGTTAAAGTGCTTGGGAAGCAAGGAGAGGTGAAGGAGGAGTAAAATAAGTCCCAAACATCTAGTTAGTTTAGTGGTACTTATTCGAGAGGTCGTGGTTTATAGGTTCATTCTTCTCGGCCTTACTATTTACTCATGCCTGTGTTAGCAGGGGCCCCTTTGGGGTCAGTTATTAGCCTTCATAGACAGGCAGTTACACACCTTCATCATTTTCCATTTTGTGGCCTGCCTTGGGTATCAAATGCCATGAGTGTGGGGGTTTAGGCTACATCAAGAAGTTTTGTCCTAATTTCTTGTCTGTAGGTCAGTTTACTCAACCACCAGCTTCAGGGCTCTAGTTCCAGCAGGTCATGGCAGTGGAGGACATAGTAGGGGTTATCTATAGGGCGGTCATGGTTTCCAGGCTACAGGGTGGGGTGGGGTGGCTACCAAGACAATCGAAGTAGAGGATTAGTTAGTAGAGGTGGTGCTAAGACTGGTAGAGATGGTGGTTGAGGTGGTGACAAGGCTCATCTTTATATTGTTCTGACCTGTCCTGAAATGAAAGCTTCTGATGCTGTGATCACAGTTACTATTCTTATTTGTGATCGTATGGATTCTGTATTATTTGATCCAGGGTTTACTTTCTCTTATGTTTCTGTGAAATTTGATTTGGGCTGGAATTTAGACTGTGAATATCTTAGAATTATTTCTTGATAACCTCCATGGTATGCCTTTAGACCGTGAGCTCTGCTTCTGTATAGACATAGAGCCAGGAACTCGTCCCATCTCTATCCCTCCTTATTAGATGGCACCAATAGAGTTAAGGGAATTAAAGTCCCAGTTGCAAGAGTTGTTAGAAAAGGGCTTTATTCGTCTAAGTGTTTCACCTTGGGGTGATCCTATTTTATTTGTAAAAAAAAGGATGGCAGTATGTTGATGTGCATAAACTACCATCAGTTGAATAAGGTGCCTATTCGCAACAAGTATCCTTTACCTAGGATAGATTATTTTTTGACAAGTTACAAGGAGTTGCAGTGTTCTCTAACATTGATTTGAGTTTAGGATACCATCAACTCAAGATTAGGGTGGAGGCATCCCAAGGACTGATTTTCGAACTCGCTATAGGCATTACAAGCTTTTGGTTGTGTCTTTTGGTTTGACCAACGCCCCATCTGCTTTTATGAGTTTGATGAATGGGGTTTTAAAGCCATTTTTGTATTCTTTTGTTATCGTTTTCATTGATGATATTCTTGTGTACTCCAAGAGTAAAGAGGATCATGAAGCTTACTTGCGTACAGTTTTGGGGTTGCATAAGGAGAAGCAACTATATGCTAAATACTCAAAGTGTGAATTCTAGTTGTCTTTAGTGTCGCTCTTGGGGCACATGGTATCTAAAGAAGGGGTTATGGTAGAACTGTAGAAAGTTAAAGCTATTAAGAATTAGGCTAGACCTATAAATATTATAGAAATTCATAGTTTTATGGGGTTGGTCAGTTACTATCGTCGACTTGTTAAGGGGTTTGCTTCCATTACTTCACATATGACCCACCTGACTTGGAAAGATGTTTCATTTGTATAGGATGACACGTGTGAGGATAGCTTCCAAAATCTCAAGACTTTGTTAACTTCAGCTCCTATTCTTACTTTGGCTATTAAAGGTAAAGATTTCATTGTATATTGTGATGCTTCACTGTCTGGTTTAGGTGTTATTTGGATGCAGGGTCAGAATGTGATTGCTTATGCTTCGATGTAGCTGAAGTCTTATTAGAAGAACTATCCCAATCATGATCTGTAGTTGGCAGTAGTTGTTTTTGCTTTGAAGATTTAGAGACACTACCTCTATGGGGTGAAGTATGAAGTGTTCAAAGACCACCATAGTTTGCATCATGTGTTTACTTAAAAAGACCTGAACTTGAGACAGAGGAGATAGATGGAATTGATAAAAGACTATGATATCTTAATCTTATATCACATGGGCAAGGCCAATATGGTTGCAGATGCACTGAGCCGGAAGTCGGCAAGTATGGAAAGTTTTGCATGATTGGAGGTGTCGAGGTGCCCATTGGATAGAGAGTTACATGCTCTGGCTAGTTGTTCCATGAGATTGCAAGTGACCAGCGAGGGAGGGGTGTTAGCCCATGTTAGTGCTAAGTCTAATTTCTTCAAAAAGATTAAGAGCAGGCAGTCTGAAGACAAGAAGTTGAGCAACCTTATAGAGAAAGTATTACAAGGTAAGGCCAAGGAAGCCATTCTTGATGAAGAAAAAGTGTTGAGAATTCAGGGGCACGTGTGTGTGCCTCGTGTTGACAATTTAATTCCTACTCTTCTTGCAGAGGCTCACAATTCTAAGTACTCCATACATCCGGGTGCAACCAAGTTGTATAGAGACTTGAGAAAACATTATTGGTGGAGAAGAATAAGGCGTGACATTATGGATTTTGTGGTCAAGTGTGAGAACTATCAATAGGTCAAGTATAAGCATCGAAAACCTGGTGGAATATTTCAGAGAATGCCCTTTCTGGAATGGTAGTGGGAAAGAACAACCATGGATTTTGTTGTAGGTCTTCCTAAGACTTTGAGGAAGTGTGGTTCCATATGGGTGATCATAGGCCGATTGACTAAGTTGGCTCATTTTATTTTGGCAAGGGTGGATTATAATGCAACTAAGTTGGCCAAGATTTATGTGAAGGAGATTGTAAGTCTCCATGAGGTACCTATTTCTATTGTGTCAGATAGAGGTACTTAGTTTACCTAAAACTTTTGGGAGAAGTTTCAGTCAGAATTGGGTTCTATATTGGACCTAAGTACAACTTTCTATCCACAGACCGATGGACAGTCAGAGCAAAACATCCAAGTGCTTGAGGATATGTTTTGAACTTGTGTAATAGACTTCATGGGTCAATGGGACCAATACTTACCTTTGTGTATGATTGCATATAACAATAACTACCACTCTAACATTGACATGGCTCCTTTTGAAGCCTTGTATTATAGAAGATGTAGGTCACCAATCTGATGGTTTGATGCATTCAAGGTGAGACCTTAGGGCACTGATATGAACAAGGATTCAATGGAAAATGTAAGGTTTATTTAGGAAAAGTTGATAGCATCTCAGAGCTGACAGAAAAAATATGCAGATAATAAGGTAAAAAATGTGAAGTTTAAGAAGGGTGAGAAAGTATCGCCCGTGAAGGGTTTGATGCATTTTGGTAAGAAGGGAAAGTTAAGTTTGAGGTATATCGGACCCTTTGAAATTTTGAATGGAGTAGGGTCAGTATGTTATAGGCTGCCTTTCCCTCCTAGCTTGTCTAGAGTTCACCCGGTGTTCCATGTATACATACTTAAGATGTACCACAGTGATGAGAATTACATCATTCTTTGGGACTCCAAATTATTTGACAAGGAGCTCACTTACGAAGAGGAGACAATTGCTATATTAGATAGGGATGTGAGAAAACTGAGAACCAAGGTCATCTTGTCTGTAAAGGTTCAATAGAGGAATTGTCTGGAGAAAAAACTTGGGAGATGGAGGTAGATATGCACAAGCAATATCCACATTTGTTCATGGGCTCAGGTAATTATTCTTGCCTTTATTGTACCATTTTGGTCTAGTTGTGGTTTTGAGATGAATGAGTGCTAAATTGGTATTTAATGTAACAACTCAATTCATTGTTATGCTTAAATAGAGAGTAGAACCTTCGCTTAGTCTCCCCTTAGATAATTTTTTGGAAATTCAGGGCTAGCCTAGGCTTAGGTGAATTTTGAGTGTATGGTGGTATAAGGAAATATGGTAGTAAATTGAGTATTGGTGGGTTTATTTGATTCAATTTTATGATAGATGACTAATTTAGAGAGTCATAGCAACTTTCAATACGTAAAATGGGTTAACAGAACTTCGATCATATAGATTACCGTGAAAGGTTAGTTCATGATGTTGGAATTCAAGAAGTGTGTTGTAAAATAGCCTGAATAAGGATGAGGTCCTGATTTACTTCCTTGGGACTACTACACCAAAAAATACCATTGTATCAATACCGCTGTAGCGGTAAAAGTACTATCGCAGCAGTGACCTTAATTGATGCGCGGTTTTAGTTATAAAAACCAGAAAAACATTTTCTTTCTTATTTTTTGCTAAAAAATCATTCAAGGCTTTGAGGGAGGCGATTTGCTACCAATTTTGGGAGTTTTCATCTTTGTAGGTAAGGCTTCTTTATGATCTATATGAAATTACTCCATTAAATTCTTAGAAATTGCTTTAAACTTATTAATGGTGGAATTTGGGTTTTAGCCCTAATTTGTGAACTGAAGGGAATTGTTGGGAAATTGATTAATTTCAGTTGGTAATGGTCCTAGGGTGTTAGAAAATACTTGATTGAGTGGAATTATCATTGTTTATACTAAAATACATAGAATTCATAATGTTTAAAGGGTAGAAAACCCTAAAATGATGAACTAGGGCAAGTCCATAGTCTAAATTGATAATTGTAGATTTCTAAAGGTTGGGAAAGGTAAATTATTGAAATGGCTATTGTATAATTGTTGTTTAGAAATCAAGAACGGGTTGAAAGAGAGAGAGCCTTAAATTGATTCAAGCAGGGATTCGAGGTAGGTTATGGTTTATTTGTAGCAAAAAAACTACCTTGACTCTATGCTTTTGTGTAAATTGAAAGTTTGTAATCACCTTCGGGCACTATTTGTGATTATCGACTGCATTTGTATTGTCATTGATGTTGATAGTGACTATTATGATGATGTGGAGATAAGTTAATAATATGGATAATGATAATGAGATCATGATGACGATGATGTTGAAAATACTATTGATGATGATGATGAGACGATACATGATGATGATATTAAGATGAGAAAGAGATGATACATACGTCTTGCTTACATTCATTCATCATATGCATTTGAGTGTACATTCACACTTATATGTGGTGATGAACCTTGTTGATAAATTTGACTAAGTGTAAAGTGTGCACTTGTGAGCTTATATTCTTCCTAAACTTAAGTGTCATATCTATGGTTGGTTGTCCTTAATTATAAGTTACGTCTTGATTGTTGTTACTTATATTTGGTTTGCCTATATGCATAGTGTTAAGTTGGGTAGGCCTATGATGTCTACAAGTACTTAGTTGATGTACTAATGCTTCCTTTGCTCTTGTTTTTGTTGAGTGCAGTGTGTGTTACAACATTTGAGATGAGACCTCGACTCTAGCCAGCATTTGCAGACTTCGATTCAAGGGTGAGCACCATAATTGGGCAGCCATTGAGTCTTCTGATTTTTGTTGATGTCCCTTGTTCTGGGACTAATACATTCTGTTATTTTTCTCAGTTTGGATAATTTATTAGATACAGGTATGAACACTCTTAGATGTTCTTGTACGGTGACTTTAGGTCCCGGGGATGTAATAAATAGAGAGATTCCACACTCTATTCTTTAGTTTATGATATTTGACTAAGTTTTAGATTTTATTTGGTTGATTATTGTTGTGGTTGGTGACTTCGTAATAAGTATTTGACTAAAATAACCTGCGAAGTGGCTATACTTAGTTGATATGGGTTGGGTTAGATAGTTCTCCAGCCATTAGGTTAGGGTGGGTGCCAATCTTGACCACTTGGGTCGTGATAAATCCTTCTGCAGCCACTACGACAACCTCTACTCCACCATTGTCGACCTCACCATGCACCCCAACTACTACTCCCGCACCTGTCATCCCTTGTCCCGCATCCACTGGCCTAGTCACAGTTACACAGTAATTTTAGCAAGATATGTCCAAGATGCATGTTCAATCTAGAAATAGATAGCTAGCTGATGAATCAAATTAAACCTTAGGTGAATAAAAAGATTGCAGATACTACACGGGGTCTACAGAGTCACTTGTATAGGTTTGATTATTGGATGAATGAGCGACTAGCATCCCTACAGTCTCCCGAGTTGGCGAAGCTTTTGAGGAGATTGCTTTTTTATGAGTAGAGGTTATGGATTTGTTTACCCACCAACCTTCTATGATATCAACGCCGATCGTCCCTGCTATAGTGGTGGAGTATGAGGAATAGACCAATGTTGTTGATTTATTCACCCATGAACCACCCTCAATTTAGTGGGGGAAGAGAAAGTGAGAGGATAATATTGATGAGGGCGACTTCAAGAGGGTGCAAAAGAAATTTTATAAGGACACCCAAATGTCCCAGCAAGTCTCCTTAGATGAGATGGAGCTGAATATGATGGAGACTCTTGAGTGGGTGAGAGGAGAGGGTAGTTTAACATTTGGAAGTGCTGTTATTGGTAGAGGCGATAACCCTTTGAGCGAGCCAAGTCTTTTAAGAATGACGACCACTGCTGGCACCACTATTATTGAAACTGACCTATTGAGTGTGCAGGCCACCACTAGTTCCACTATTACTGAGATAGAGGCTACACATGCAATCCACACTGATTCACTAGAACTGAGCACCTAAAGCGCCACAAGTATGTTCCTACCTCTAGTTCTTAATTTTCATCTAACGCATTAGGGAAAATGCATGCTTATTTAATGGGCGTGGGGTAGTACTTGTGGGTCTTTTTTTGAACCTGAGGGTTTTTATTGCTATATTTTTTTCACTCAGGTGTTCTATCTAGTAGAACCAACATGTTTAGGATTTGCTTTTGATTATGTGTTTAAGTGTTTTTTGTGTTAAGTAGAAGAAAAATAGGAAAACTTAGTGCAGTTCGGAATAAAAGTGTGGCAAACAAATTGATTTTGAAAAAACTGAGAACCCCCTCAAAAAATTTAATTTGTATGCTTGTATGATTGATATATTGACCTATATGGCTCTTTGCATGATATTATTTATATTGATGTGATAATCAGTGCATAAGCTACGACATGAATCTGATAGTTAGTGATTGATAGTGTAACTATGCGTCACGTGTGTGTGAGCTACATTAGTTTAGTTCTTTTTGTGTGTGCAATCACCTTGCCCAGTTAGTCTTGCTAAGGTCATAGAATAGTTGGTTAGAAAAGGATCACAAGCTATTTTTTATTACAGTTCACAACCAAAATGACCATTCAAATATTGCAATAATCCCTTGATACTTGATTTTGAGCTTGAGTTGACCCTTTTTGTAGATTAGCATATTCACCTTCCCAATTTTTCTTTGAACCTTTGTTTTGGCCTTGGTCCCTCCTTGGACATTGTGCTCCTCAACTCATTAAAATCTCCTATGTTAAGGGTGTCTACTGTCGAGGTGAATGAGAAGAAGAATATGGTATGAAAAGAAGAGAATGATTATGACAAAGGGAAAAATGGGTGTGGTATGTGCTAAAAAGTTGAAAAAGAACAAGAAAAGAAAAAGAAAAAAAATTGAGTATGAAATAAAGTCGCACACATAGTAAAAAAAGTAGCTAATACAAGAAGAAAATGGAGGAAATGTGTTAATGTAGTGTCAAGGAGGGTTTAGTCACTATTCCCAAATATACCATACCCATCCCCAAGCCTACATTACAAGCCGAGTAAAGTCCTATTGTGACCCTAGTCCAACTTCTGAAAGTCGAGGCATAGAAAATAAGGGAAAATCTATGGTATTGTGCATGCATTGTTTAAACTTCTTTGTGAGAGCGAGCGTACTTGTTCTAGCCCCGATTTTATTGACTATTGTGTTTATGGGACTTCTTTGTGGTGAAGGCACTAGGGTAACACTGTTGACTGCTGATTGTTAGGGTAATTGTCGTCTGTGTATGCAAAATTGTCCATTGATATTGTAATGTCATCCATAGATCCTCCTATGTCAATTTGATAAGTGGATTATGCGTAACTATTTTGTAATGAGTTAGAAAAAAAGGGGGAGAGAACTTGTGAAATATGTTGTCAAATGCCTTGTGACTATCATTGTTTTCCTATGTTCATTTACTTAAGCATCGTGTTAGTATAGTTTTATTTTGTTGCTTGAGGACAAGCAAACATTCTAAGTTGAGGGTGTTAATGTGTCGTGATTTTACAACACTTTCAATGCTTAAAATGTGGGATTGTTGTACCTTCTTAAGAACTTTTTGGTAAATTTGATGTGTGTTTGTGTGTTTGTGCAGGATAACAAGTCGCGGAAGTTAAGATTGAAAAAAAAAGATGAAAAATACTAAGTGGTGGCTCATGAAGACAAGGTAAAACTCGTAAGTCAATGCATGAGATGTACCAAGGCCCATAGAAAGAAGTTTTGAAAAGGTGAGGAAATCAGTTCAGCAGAACGAGTGCACCTCACAGGTTGTGAAGTCAACCTACGACCCATTCTGAGATTCATGAAGAAAAAGAACAAAAAAGATGCAAAGTGAAGTCAGTGAACACAGATGAAGGATACGAATCGTGAAGACAAAGTATGAGTCACTCTAACTCATACTGAGAGTCATGGAGAGGAATATATGACAAGGTGAAAATTGAACTCAGTGAGCATGAGTCACTGTATGACATGATGGAACCATGAGTCGTACTTTGAGAATGCAATAGAGAGGATGAATGGATGAGTATGAGTCGTGACTAACCTCTACAACTCGTAGGTACTGCCAGGACTGAAATCCCAATATGTTTAGGATATGTTTTGTCTTTGTCTATAAATATCTTTCCTAGATTTTCTTTACAGTTTATGCAATCTTAGAGCAAAAGAACGTATTTTATTATTTTGTTATACATTGTTTTTTGTTTTTTGGAGAAATTACATACTTTGATTCTTGATTATTGCTCTCTTTGATAATTTAAGATTCCAAATTTCTTCTACTAAATTTGTAAGTACATAATTATGATTTGTCTATAAACTCTAATTGCGATTCTCAAGACATGAGTAGCTAAATCTCATAACTAGGGTTGTGGAAACCATGATGAATTAACAAGTAGGTTAAAGTATTTGGTGATTCTTGAATGGTTTTCATGCATGTATTGTTCTTCCCTTTGTGTTAATTTCTTTTTAACTGTTGCGAATGTTGGAATTCTCCTAAATTTTTTACTTTCTTTGACCATAGGGGTAAAGAATGGTAAAAGGAATTAACAACACATATTTGAGGCTATCAACCCTCATATAATAGCTTCAACCTTGTTTAGGGATAGATAATTTGAGATCAAGGGTGTCACGATCCAACTACCCGGATCGTACAGGCACCTACTATAATCCACCTAGATAGGAGAACCCTTACCACCCATTTTAAAATACATGTGAAAGTCAATTAAGAAATAGAAAAATGCCTCATTTATTACAACTAGTTTAATAAACTTTAGATACAACTGAAAACTTTTTCTAAGGAACTAGTCTAAACAAGAGCTACTAAGAGAATATACAAAACTATACACCCGACCTAGCTTCTACAATAGGAATAATAACAGAAGCTGTTAGAGATTTTTTCCGTGTCAAGCATGAAAAACCTACTGATCCTGTAAGCAGACTATACCCCAGAAAAGGGCATAGAAAGAGTAGTATCAGTACAAACAATACGTACTGGTAAGCATCATTGGTCGATCCGAATTAAATCATATAACATCATATAAATATTCAGAAAGAAACATACAACTTGGAAGTTATTTAGCCAAAAGATCTTTTGTTATACTAATTCCTTAACACCTTTGGGTTTTAATAGCCTTATCATTAAAAACAACTTTTTCTTATCATATTCAGCCCTAACCACGATCTATCCACTACGTCATCAAGTCATACCTAATTCCATAACTATCTATGAGTTCTATGATACTCAATCCCCAAGGTTTCTTAACCTTAAAAACTCATCATTTAATATCCTTATGTAATACTTAACCTTGTTTTACTGATCCGCTTATGCATTAACACCCTAGTATCTTTAGATTCCTTTAAGGCTATGCGCATTAAATAGCAAGATAGCAACACCCGGCCTTTTCAGTATCAATTACAATAGCCAATAGACCACCGACCATACACATACCACAAGCACAACTATAAACACCTACCAGGTATCCTTGCTCCATGTTTATGGAACTTAACCTTATTCAAAGGTACCAAAGAATTCAGTCAATATAAGTCAAAATGGATAATAAATCAAATCACAACCATGACTACCAACAAGACTCCAAGTCAACAACCATGACTCGATAAAATATATCAACCCTGTCTCAGTTACACAAGTAAATAGACAAAATATAGTTACACCAAAACTTGCAATTAAGCCCGGATTACTCAAGGATCCATTTCAACAACAATAATGACAGTAATCATGAATCTAGGTTTATATCAAGAAACCAAATATAGAAAGTCAACACGTAAGCCCAGTCCACTCAAGGAACCCATATACCATGCCAACACTTAATCCCCGGTTCACTCAAGGAACCAATATAGCAAGTAACACATAAGCCCCGGTTCACTCAAGGAACCAATATAACACCATATAAAATAAGTAAACAAATAACCCGATTCACTCAAGGAACCATCACTTTCACCAATACCTGTACACACATGCTAAGGGTCTTATAGTTACCCACTAGCCATGACCTGCAGGGGACGAGCTCTTGTCCATGTATCAAATCCCAGACATTAAGTGTCTGCTAACCTTATACCAACCAATCCCTTGAAGATTTCCAAATACTGGTACATCCCATAATAATAATAATAGTAATAGCATAAACCACGTGAAGATCCCCAAATATCAGTAAATCCCACATTAATCACAGATATCACAACAATCACAACCACAATGATAACAAACAATAACACTTATAAAATCAATGAGATTTTCATATAAGTTCATTGTATGTGATTAGCATTTAGGATATCAAATAGTCATTTACTTTCCTTGAACATGAATTATAACAAGTAATACGAAGGAACCGTTATCATGCAAGCACAAAACAACTTGGGTTTCAAATACATTAAACCATCATGTATAGTTTGCACCTATAACCCGTACCGTAATACATTTTTAACCGTTCATCCTAACATAAATACCTTACAAATTTCCTATTCATCTGGTTACTACCATAGATTCTTTGGAATCCACCAACACTAAACACCTCTAATTTAGGCATTTATTAGGCTTAACCTAATTTTCGAGTACAACACCATTTTTAATCATACAAGGCTGAACAACAACAAAACTAAACACATTAATTACTTGACCATTTTAATATCATAATTAACAGCAAAATCCTACCCAAACAACTGGGTTTTTTTTATCCTTTTTATCCATCCCAACACCGATCTCGAAGGCCTAAGCATGAAATCTCCTATCAATCTACGTCATGCTTATGCTTTCTAATCCAGGTCTAAACTACTCAGTTAAACCTAGCCTACCTGGATGCCAAGCAGCTTTTATAGAGGCATGAATGCAAGTTTTTGACTCTATGTTAGTGAATTCTGATGTGGAATCCGCGAGAAAACTATGGGTTTTACCCTATTTGTGAAAAATCCCTCCTCTCCATTTCTCCAAGGCCATAAGGTAACCCTAGAAGGGTTTTTAGAGCAAACCTAATCCTTTTTACAACTATAGAGGAGAAAGGAAAATATTAAAAACGTGCCTAAGTTTCTGGTCTTGTCATCCTGCTATAGAAGAAAAATTCCTGCTAAAGTGGGATGACGTCAGCTCGACCCAAAAATTTAAATTCTAAAATTTTTAGCCGCATTGTCCCATACAGTTCGAGACCATATTTTTAAAAATTCCCATAACCCATACCCCTAATGAGGTGTCATTTAATAACAACAGAATAGATCGTTACAACATATACCAATTTACACATCTTTCATCCCCGAGTAATCACGATAAGGAGAGAAAGAAATGGGTCTAAATTGAACCTTAACGCCCTTTCAACGATAACACATTTACAAACTTAAGTGAAACACCAAATTTTTCTTTTGCCTGGTGTACTAAATTTTCAAGTCGTAATTTTATTACTACTCTGCTCCATCAAGGAATCTTCCTCACTTACGAGTTACACGAGCCTATTAGGATAAAAATGTTCTTTCGAGTACCCAAGGTGTTTGGAGCCTCTTCAATATATTCGAAAAGAAATTAACTCCAAATGTAATGGACAAAAATTTTTCGTACCTCAAGACTGGATCCCTCTATAGGGGGAATATTCTCACCATAACTGAATTGCTTTAGCGAGAGAGGGCAGCTTTAGTGGGAGCCAACCATTTAAAGGGCTGAGAAATGGCTTTCTCACCCATTTCTCCCTCTTTTCACTCAAAAACTCCCCTCCCATCCCCGATCACTTCGATCCCATCGTCGAAAATAAGGTAATTACCGGTATACTTCACCTTTTTACTTTACTACTCACATTTCTGCATGTTTTATGCTTGAATTCCTATAAATAGAATAGGTTTTAGGGTTGCTTTGTAAATTTGAAATTGGGATTGATTTGGCCGAAATGTCAAAGCATGGATGCTTACTGAGTTATGAAATCATGAGGAACACAATCCTAGTCCATTCTTACTGATTGTTACAAAATAAATCTATACTTTGCTACTTGCTTCTAAATCTTGCTAACTATTTACTTGTTAATATAAAAAAACCCTTCAGAAATAATAGATTAATAGTTAAAATAAGTGCATTTTGACCTAGCTTCTAGCCATATTCCCTGTGGGATTGACCCAACCTAGTTGGATTTTATATTTGCTTCAAGAACCTCTTTATATTTCATTTTGAGCTGTAATTTGAGCGACATCATCAGGTTGGACCCACTTCTCAAATTCTATTTATTTAACGACCATTAAATAAACTAAATGGTTATCCCGGACTCAAATTTGAATTTTTTAATTAAATTCATGGTTAAATGTAATCTTTATGACACCATTTGATGTTTTTATATGTAGCCCTATAAATAGAGGCATAATAATTTGTATTGGATACACTTGAAACATTTGATACTTGGAAGAATAAGAAAACTCTCCTCTCTTGCCTCTCTACATTTCTTGTCTATTTATTGTTCATATTATTAATATTTTCGCTTATCTTTATAACATGATATATATAATTTGAACATTTTTTAAGGAATAATTAAAAATAATTTTTCTGAAATTGTGACAAACTAGGTTAAGATTTCTATTTAATTCAAGATTAATTTAGTTAGAAAATTAAGTTACAAATTTGCATTTTTATATTGAATAATAAAATATCATGGAAAAAAAAATTATTTTTGATTGTTCTAATTCAAAAGTTCAATTAATTAGTTAAGAAATCATTCTTCTCAATCCAATTTTAATTTGTAGTGTGGCTATGGTATTAATTCAATATGGCCAAATCCCTTTATTTGGACCACTTCAATTAGACAAGAATTAGCCAAATTTTGAGCCCAATTGACCTTAACCCAACCCAAACACCCAACTCCCTAATTAAATTCCCCAGTAAATAAATTCCCATCCAAACACGTGTCCCACCTAAATATACAACACGTACACACGTGCCCCTACACTTTCAAGAAAGAGCGCACAGTGACTTACTCACGCGCACAATGCACGAAACTCACACCACAATGCACGAAACTCACACAGTTTTTTTTCTTTTCTCTTTCCTCTTTTTTCACTTTCAAAGGACTTCACAGAAACACACGACTTCATGGCTGAGTTCCAAAATGACACTAGAAATATAACAACTTATTATGGAAATTTTTTTATGTGTTTTTGACCATTTTTCCCATTTCCATAGTTGCTACATGTTTATTTTGAGGTGTGGGGAGCTTCTCAAGGCATCTTGGAGTGATTTGGGAGAGTTCGAGGCTAATTGAGGCTTTAAAAGCTATTAGTTTGAACTTGGTCAATATTTTGTGTTTAGAGAGCCAGATGGAAATTTGGACAGTTTCATTAGATCCAAAATATTGATTTTTGATTAGTAGCGCAGGTAGTTTAAGCCTAGAGCCTTTATTTATAATTTTGACCCTTCATTCGAAAATTAGTTAAATTAAACTTTTAGGGATCCCTGGGGCTAATTTGTTAAAACTAACTTCTTTTCAAAAAATTGACGTCTTCATTGAATTTGAAACATCAAAAATAGCCTAGTAGCATATATGGTTTGTTCCAGTGGGGTCCCAAATGAATCTCGAGGGTCCGTTCAGAGATATTTCCTTACTTGTAAAATCTGCTAGTGCATCAGGCCCTTCATTTCAATTGTGTGAACTTGTGTTGTGATTGTAAACCTCGATGAAAATCTTCATCGTGATCGCGTGGTGGTTGTACCACGATCGCGATGGATTAATCAGTGGATCGGGTTGGGTTGACCATCGCGGTTGTGAGGCCTTCCTCTCGAGATCACGATGACAAGCTTAATTGACAGTTAACATTGACCCTTTAAATTGTAAGGTAGGGTTCGTGATCATGAGGCACTTTTCACATAACAGTATAAATACTTCTTTTCGTAAGTTCTACCATTGTTGGACCTTCAAGCTTCAGGAATAGGCGATTTCTAGGGATTTTCTCACCATTCTTGCTTTGGTAAGCTTCTAATTAATCTTCCCATCATTTTCTATTGATTATAACTTCGAAAACAACTTTTAATCATGATTTCAAACTAGAAGTTGGGGGGTTTGCCGGTAAACTCATAAATTGGTTTTCTTCAATTTGAGCCTCATTTATAGCTTATTTTCACACGTATTTTCAACTATTGACTCCAATAATCTTGGGGAACATGTTTTTGGAATAAAATCCCTATTTTAACCCTTTCATTTTTGAACTTATTTTTCAAATCCATTTTGGATCCATCTTAAATATAGTCAATATGGGTATCATTAGATTCCTTTTAAGATTCTATATTTGTATGTTTTAGCTTATTCCAACTCCGTTTGAAAGGGGAAGGCTCCATACTAAAGGTTCTAGGCTTGGATTTCGGCACTTTGAGGTAGGTTATGGCTTAACTTTCTTCAGACTGGGCTAGGTAGTTTATAAATGAATAAAGCAGGTATGGGTATTGGAAATGTAGTTTATAAATGAATAAAACAGGTACGGGTATGGGAAATTTAGCCATGAAAGTATTATTTCTTGATTGTTATTGTTGTTGTCTCCCTGTGTGGGAGCTTATATGCTTATTATTATGGACTTGAGATATCATATGTTGTGTGTTGCCCGTACGGGGGCTTTATTGATGATTTCAAACCTTACTTGTGCATTATTTGCCATATTTTTGTGTTGTGTCGCCCGAGTGAGGGCTTGAATAGATATTATAGGTCTTATTTGTGCATTTTTTGTCCTTATCAGGATATAAATACCTGAGTTAGGGGTTTGAAATGATATTAATGATGTCTAACATGACTATTTATTCTAATGGTGCCAAGCGAGAATTGATATCATGAATTTTCGACACATTGAGTTGATTCTAAGCTCACTTATACATGTATTGAATGTATTATTATCTTCATACTGATTGGTTGTGAGCATTATTTCCTCATTTCATACATACATATTAATGAGACATTGAAACCATTGAGAAACACTGATTCTAAAGAAAATGAGACATTTTATGAAAACTCTTAATCCGTGAATAATAGCCGGAGAGGTGAATGGAACATTTTACAGACCTTAATCCATGAACATTAGCCGGAGAGGTGAATTAAGATTATGAAAATTGCATATGGGTTGTGAACCCCCCATGGGTCCTATCCTGGGAGCACTGAGGCTCGGTAGGTGTATATAGAAGTCATGTGATGACTTTCAATCATTCATCATTATCCCATCATCTTTGCATTGCATTGCACATGTATATTCCGTGATTCTTTTATGTTTCCTTGATGTGTACTTAGTTTCCATATATATTCATATTCATCTGTCCTTGTATTGATCTTATATTATGGAACTGTTAGTGGAGACGGTGTGAGCTACTGATTGGAAACTTTTCTATTTGCAGGTGATGTGCTTATTGTATCATTTACCTGTATTATTTTTTGCTTTTCGCAGTCGGCCTATGATACCTATTGAGTTTAAGTGGACCGTACTCACCCCTACTATGCCCTTTCGATGAAGATCCTAGCTCGAATACGAGATGTTGCATCTGATCTCGTGCGGTGATTATTAGACTTTTGAGGTACTGGTGTGTTTTATGGGTTAGGAGCAGACTTCAAACCTCACTCTATCTTAGTTATTTTTATTTACTTTTCAGAGAAACAATTATGTATTTCAGTTATTCCGAGTTGTACTAGGTTTTCTTATGCTTATGATAGTTGTATCTATAAGATTTTTGTAGTTTGTTCAGACTTTCATTTTATATGTATGTGTTTGACCTGACTTTGTTTTGAAAGTCTCATTTGTCTTATTTTTAATTATATTTTCTCAACCTTTTTTCCTTTTTAGGTATTTGGCTTACTTACCAAGGTTGGGTCTCGATAAGTGCCATCATGACCTCAACTTTAGGGTCATGACAATTTGGTATCAGAACCAGGTTCTCCGGTCTCATAAGTGTAAGAGCAGGATGTCTAGTAGAGTCTCATGGATTGGTATATAGATGTTCGTATCTATCTTTGAGAGGCTATAAGATAGCTTTAGGAAAAACTTCTCTAATTTGATTCCTTATTATAGGGGTTGATCATACCCTATATTCTAAACTTGTACTCCACTCTTTTTTGTATAAATGGTGAGGAATAGGTGTAGAGATGCTAGGAATATTAAGTCAACAACTTATATTAGAGTCCCAGTCAATGGATAAGGCAGGGGTCATGGATGACCCAGAGATAGAAGACGGGCATAAGGAGCTGCCCCAATTAGAGAACGTGCGAGGGAGGCCTCTCTTGAGCCTGAGGTTGAGTATACTGAGGGTGATTATCAGTCAGAGGGTGCGGGACCAGCTCAGGTTCCACAGGGTTTGGTTGACACCCCAGTGCTACAGGATCTATTGATTCATTTCTTGAGTCATTTGGATGGTGTTACTTTGAGTATACTAGGTATTCCTCATACTTTGAGTAGTGTTTCTTTGTCAGTACTGGCTTCTGCTTATGGTATTCCAACTTCAGAGGTACAACCTTCTTCTATGGTACCCCCACGAGTGAATTTACTACCTTTTAGACTTACTGTTCCTTCGATTACTTCGGGTCCTGTGATATCTTCTGATAATCAAAATAGGTTCGAGATAATTATTCTCTTAGGTTCTCCCAAGTTTAGTGGTGTGATTGGAGAGGATGCATATGAGTTTCTAACTGACTTCCTGGAGAAGTTGCATAACCTTGGATCCCTTGAGTCCCATGGAGTGGCTTATACAACTTATCAGTTGACTAATGTGGACAGACAATGGTGGAGGTCTCTTTCTAGTTGTAGACCATTGGGTTCGCCTGCTATGACATGGACCCAGTTTTCTGAGGCTTTTTTAGAGAGATTCGTGCCTTACAATTTGAGGGATCAGATGAGAGATAAGTTTGATCACCTGGAGCAGGGCTCCATGAGTATTGCTGAGTATGAGCCACACTTTTATACTTTATCCAAATTTTTTGCTACCAATATCTTTACTGAGACAAAGAGGATCAGAAATTTCATCAAAGGATTAGATGGTTCTTATCAGTTGGCTATAGCTCAGATGGTAGTGTTAGGAGCTTTTTTCAGAGTATTATGGAGCATGCTAAGGTGACTGAGTCTATTACCTAGTTTACTCAGGAAGCCACTAAGAAGGTGCACCTGCAGGGTGAGTTTAGTGGACATACATCCCGAGGCAGGGATTTCTCTGGTAGAGGTTCTGGTTATTATCATGGTACACATATTCAGGTAGCTTTATAGGGATCAGGTGGTAGGCCTTCGATTTTTGCGGCCCCAGGTAGCCAAGTATCAGGTCATGCGAGTGGGGGTTCATGTTTTAGTTCATCAAGTCAGGGCGGTTGTTCTAGTTCTTCTGGGCTTCCGAAGATTGAGTTAGGCATTAGAGTGTGTTATGTTTTTCATGAGGTTGGTCATTTGGACAAGGACTATCCTTATTGTGTGTTTTGTTCTGCCAACAGGGTTTTTAGCTTCAACTTTGCCTTACTCCTATTTCTGCAGTCAGAGTTGGTTCATATAGTGGCAAGGGTGGTACTAGAGGTACACGAGGTAGAGCTAAGGGATCATATGGTAGTGTACATGGTGTTGCTCAGTTCGAGGGTGGACGTGGACAGTGTTATACTATACCATGGGAGACTCAAGGTAGAAGCCTCTGATGCAGTTATTATAGGTATAATCCCAGTTTTCTATCATCCTGCTTCTGTGTTATTTTACCCTGGGTCTACATTCTCTTATGTGTCTACATATTTTGCTACTAGTTTGGATGTTGCATATGAGTCTCTTGTTATGCGTCTTCATATTTCTACCCTGTAGGAGATTCTTTAGTGGTAGATCGGGTGTACCAATATTGTGTTGTTACATTTGCGGGGCGTGAGTCTTGGGTAGACTTGATTATCCTAGATGTGGTTTATTTTGATATTATCTTGGTTATATGGATAGGTTAGCTCTCTATCATGCTATTTTGGACTGTTATGCCAAGACCGTGACCTTAGCTACTTCAGGTATGCCAACGTTAGCTTGGAAAGGTACTCTTAATTTGGGTTCGAAGGGAGTTATATCTTTTTTACGTGCTCATCGCATGTTAGAAAAAGGATGTCAATTATTTTTGGATTTCATTCGCAATGCTAGTGCTACTTCACCTCCTTCTTTGGACTCCATTTAAGTTGTTAGGGAATTTCAGGATGTGTTCCCTACATATTTGCCTGGTATGCCTCCGAATCGTGATGTCATGTTTGCTATTGATGTTGAGCCGGGCACTATTCCCATTTTTATTCATCCCTGTAGGATGGCCCCAACTGAGTTAAAGGAACTAAATGAGCAGTTGCAGGATTTATTGAGTAAGAGTTTCATTAGACCTAGTGTATATCCTTGGGGTGCTCCTGTCTTATTTGTGAAGAAGAAAGATGGTTTCATGTGCATGTGTATTGACTATTAGTAGTTGAACAAAGAAACCATTAAGAATAAGTATCCTCTTCCTTATGTTGATGATTTATTTGTCTAGCTTCAGGGTGCTTTGGTATTTTCAAAGATTGTCTTGAGGTCCGGTTATCACCAGTTGAGGATTAGAGCTTTGGATGTTCCAAAGATGGATTTTCGGACTCGATACGGTCATTATGAGTTTTTGGTCATGTCCTTTGGGTTGAACAATGCCCCAACAACATTCATGGAGTTGATGAACCGAGTATTTCGACCAAATATTGACTCCTTTATGATTGGATTTATAGATGATATCTTGGTTTATTCCAAGAATGAGATCGATTATATGAGACACTTGAGAACTGTGCTTCAGAGATTGCATGATGAGAAGTTATATGCTAAGTTCTCTAATTGCGAGTTTTAGTTGGATTCTATCTCTTTCTTGGGTCATGTGGTCACTAAGGATGGCATTATGGTTGATCCGGCTAAGATAGTGGCTATTCGTGATTCGGCCAGGCCCACTAGTCCCACTGAGATTCGGAGTTTTATTAGCTTAGTGGGTTACTAGTTATATTTTATAGAGGGTTTCTCTTCTATTGCGGCCTCTTTGACCAAGTTGACTCAGAATAAGATTTCCTTTCAGCGGTCAGATGCTTGTGAGGCAAGCTTTCAAAAGCTTAAGGAGTTATTGACTTCGGCTCCTATCTTGACCTTGCCCAAGGAGGGAATAGGTTTTACCATGTTTTGTGATGCTTTTGGTGTTGGGTTGGGTGCAGTGTTGATACAGAAGGGTAAGGTGATCGCCTATGCATCTCGTCAGTTGAAGCCTTATGAGAAGAGTTAGCCTACCCATGATTTAGAGTTGGATCTGGTTGTCTTTGTGTTGAAGTTATGGAGACATTACCTATATGGAGTCCATTATGAGATTTTCTTGGATCATCATAGCCTTCAATACTTCTTCACTCAGCGAGATCTTAATATGAGACAGCATCGTTAGCTTGAGTTGATTAAGGATTATGATCTTATTATTCTTTATCATATGGGCAAACCAAACATAGTTGCGGATTCCTTGAGTTAAAAGTCAACTAGTATGGGGAGTCTAGCTCATCTCTTGACTAAGGAGCGACCTTTGGCCTTAGAGGTTCAGTCCTTAACTAATCAGTTAGTTAGGTTTGATATTTTGACACTCGGGCATGTGTTAGCCTTTATGGAGGCTAGATCTTCTTTGATGTATCCAATTCGAGCTCGTCAGTTTGATGATGATAGGTTAAGAGTGATTCATGATAAGGTATTGGGTGCCGAGACTAAGGCAGTATCTCTTAATTCTAATGGTGTTATAAGGATTAGTAGCTGCGTCTGTGTGCCGAGAGTTGGTGGATGGGTGAGATTGATCTTGGAGAATGCCCATTGTTCTAGATATTCCACTCATCCAGGAGTGGCTAAAATGTATCATAATTTGAAGCAGTATTATTGGTGGGGTGGTATGAAGAAGGATATTGTGGAGTTCATGGCTAATTGTTTGAATTGCCAGCAAGTGAAGTGTGAGCATTAGCGATCGGGTGGTATTATGAAGAGGATGCCCATTCCCGAGTGGAAGTGGGAGATGATCACCATAGATTTCATAGTTGGTCTACCCCCGACTTTGGGAAAATTTGATTCTATTTGGGAGATTATGGATTGATTGACCAAATCATCACACTTCATTCCTATGAGAGCGAGCTTTAATGTAGAGAAGTTGGTCAAGATCTACATTAGAGAGATTGTTTGATTGCATGGTATCCCTATTTTCATTATGTTCGATAGAGGTACGGTGTTTACCTTGGACTTTTCGAGTACCATTCAGAGTGAGTTGTGTTCTCAGTTTGATTTGAGCACAAATTTTCATCCCTAGACCGATGGTCAGTCTGAGAGAACTATTCAGGTTCTAGAGGACATGCTTTCGGCATGTGTTATGGACTTTACAAGTCATTAGGACCGGTACTTGCCCCTAGAAGAGTTCGTCTACAATAATAGTTACTATTCCAGTATTCAGATGGCGCCTTTTAAGGTTTTATATAGGTGAAGGTATAGATCATTGGAGGCGAGACCTTGTGGTACGAATTTGTTGAGGGATTCGATGGATCGAGTGAGACTGATTCAGTAGAGGCTATTGGCTGCCCAGAGTAGGCAGAAGAGTTATGCCGACCGTCAAACCCGCGATGTATCATATATGATTGGTGATCGATAACTATTAAAAGTCTCACACATGAAGGGTGTGATGAGATTCGGGAAGAAAGGGACGCTCAGTCCGAGGTTCATTGTCCCTTTTTATTAATCCTTAAGAAGTATGGTGATATGGCGTATAGGCTAGCTTTTTCTCCACATCTATCAGCTATTCATTCTGATTTTTAGGTCTTCATTTTCAAGACCTAACGATACCCATGTTATTCAATGGGATTTCATTATGTTAGACCCTGATTTGTCCTTTGAGGAGGAGCCTATTGCTATCCTAGATATCCTCCTCTTGCTATCTTAGATAGGCAGACTAGGAAGCTGAGGTCTAGAGTATAGAGTAGGTGAAAGTCTAGTAGAGACATCGCTCTATTGAGGAGGCTACTTGGGAGGTCGAATGTAACATGTGTCATAGACCATCTTTTCACCACTTCAGGTATTTCATTTGCTTTTAGTTCGAGGATGAACTAGTGTTTTAGTGGTGGATAATGTAACAACCTGTTATGTGAAATTTTTCTTTTTTGTTTTGACCATTTTACCTTTCCTCAAAATTGCTACATGTTGATTTTGAGGTGTGGGCATCAGGGAGTGATTTGGGAGAGTTCGAGGCTAATTGAGGCTTTGAAAGCCATTAGTTTGACCTTGGCCAACATTTCATGTTTTGAGTACTGGATGGCAATTTGGATAGTTTTATTACATCAGAAATTAATTTTGGGCTAGTAGCACGGGTAGTGTGGGCCTAGAGACTTTATTTGTCATCTCGACCCTTTATTTGAAAACTAATTAAATTAATCTTTTAGGGGTCCCGGCGGCTAATTTGCTGAAAATGACTTCTTCTCAAAAATCCAACGTTGCTATTGAGTCCGAAACTTCAAAAATAGACTAGTAGCATATATGGTTTGTTCTAGTGGGGTCCCGAACTAATCCTGAGGGTTTGTTCAGAGATATTTCTTTACTTGGAAAATCTGTTGGTGCAGTATTTTCTGGTGCATCAGGCCCTTCGTCGCGATCGCGTGGATATATGTCGCGATCGCGAGCCTCGATGACCACCTTCATCGTGATTATGTGGTGGTTGTACCACGATCGCAATGGGTTAATCAGTGGATTGGGTCGAGTTGACCATCACGGTCGCGAGGTCTTCCTCTCGCGATCGCGATGACCAGCTTAATTTCTGATCAACGTTAACTCGATTGTGAGGTAGGGTCTGCGATTGTAAGGCACTGTTCAAAGAATCGTATAAATACTTCTTTTTTGCGAATTCTACCATTGTTGGACCTTCAAGCTTCAGGAATAGGCAATTTCAAGGGTTTTTCTCACCATTTTTGCTTGGGTAAGCTTCTAATTCATCTTCCCATCAATTTCTAATGATTATATCTTCGAAAATACCTTTTAATCATGATTTCAAACCAAAAGTTAGGGTTTTTACCGGTAAACTCCTAAATTTGTTTTCTTCGATTTGAGCCTCTTTTTTAGCTTGTTTTCACTTGGGTTTTCAACTGTAGACTTCTATAATCTTGGGGAACATATTGTTCGAATAAAATCCCAGTTTTAACCCTTTCATTGTCGAATCTATTTTTCAAACCACCCACCTTAAATATAGTCAATATGGGTATCATTAGCTTTCTTTTAACGCGTAAATTATATATTTGTATGTTTTAGCTTATTCTGAGACTGTTCAAAAGGGTAAGGCTTCGTGTTGAGGTTCTAGGTTTAGATTTTGGCACTTCAAGGTAGGTTATGGCTTAACTTTCTTCAAACTGGATTAGATAATTAATAAATGAGTAAAGTATGCTATGGGTATGGGAAATTTAGCCATGGAAGTATTATTTCATGATTGTTATTATTGTTGTGTGCCAGTGTGGGGGCTTATATGCTTATTTCAATAGACTTGAGATATCATATGTTGCGTGTTGCCCGTTCATGGACTTTATTTGATGATTTCAGGCGCCTTACATGTGCATTATTTGCAATATTTTTGTGTTGTGTCGCCTAAGTGGGGGCTTGAATAGATATTATAGGCCTTATTTTAGCATTGGTTTCCCGTATCATTATAGAAGTACACAAGTTAGGGGTTTGAAATGATATTAATGATGTCTTACATGACTATTTATTCTGGTGGTGCCAAGCGAGAACTGATATAATGAATTATCGACACATTGAGTTGATTCTGAGCTCACTTATACGTGTATTAAATGGATTATTATCTTCATATTGATTGGTTGTGAGCATTGCATCCTGATTTCATACATACATATTTCATGAGACATTGGTAACATTAAGAAACAATGATTCGAAAGAAAATGAGACATTTATGAAAACTGTTGATCCATAACAATAGTCAGAGAGGTGAATGGAACATTTGATAGACCTTAATCCATGAACATTAGCCAGAGAGGTTGATTGATATTATGGAAATTGTATTGTCACGCCCCAAATCCCATCGAGGCGGATTGGCACCCATAGACGATAAGGCCCGAGAGACCCAAGCTTTGCTTCTATTCATTCATATGCATGTCATAGGAAATACCACTATCACGTGAGAACATAAAGGGCTAATAACGGAATTCATGGAACATGTGTTATATATATATACATATGTGAAACTTGGCCGTTGAGGCAATCAAGTCAAAATGTCATGTATCATCTTGCATTCATACACCCACATACGTCTACAAAAGCCTCTAACAGATGCATTTACCAAAATCAACTGAAAGTCGGGACAAGTCCCCGCTTTATACAACATATACAAAACCAAAACACGTGTACAACTGTGACTCGGAGAAGCCACGAACTAACTGGAGCTCACCAATGATCCGCACACAACTGGCAACCTATTGTGGAGGCCTACTAGCACCTGCGCCTATAGTAAGTAAGGTAAGTCCTACAAGGGACGTCAGTACGAAGAATGTACTGAGTATGCAAGGCTCATAAGAAACTGTATGATATGTAAATATATCAATGAACTCGCATACGAATGCATAACCAATATGGATAAGTCATCAGTATGTGTTTTGGGAATCATGTATATTGTTTTCATTACTTTCTTTGCTTCTATGATTATTCATCTTTGCCTATGACCTGTAATAGACGGGCCCCGACTGAACAGTTGGTTTTAACATAACATATCGTTATGTTGGGATAGGCTCGAGCTAGGCTTAATGCCTCTAGAGCTACCACCCATAAATCAATTCATCGGGATCGGCTCGAGCTAGGTTGTTACCTCTAGAGCTGCCACCCATAAACTCATATCTCAGGTTCGGCTCGAGCTAGGTTATTACCTTTAGAGCTACCACCTGTCAGAATCGGTCCGAGCTAGTCTTATGCCTCTAGGACTGCCCCCTGATCCAATAATCTCGGGATCGGCTTGAGCTAGGCATTTTGCCCCCAAAGCTACCAACCATACTCAATCATTAACCACATATATGCATTATTTCATTCATTACTTTGAGATTGATACAATGATAGTCATAACTTTATTTGAAGCTTTGGATCAATAATCAATGAGTGAGAGACATGTGAATAAACATTATTGGAAACATAGCCTTATTGGAAACATAACACTATTGGAACCATTGGACAATAATCAATGGACAAGATACATGAACTTTGGAACACAACCTTATTGGGCTTTTGGAACATTATCAATGAATATGAGACATGTGATTCACAATTGATCAATGAGTAGGAAATATGTGATAATGACCATTGATAACCGGATATAGGATACCCTAGCACATTTCGGGATAGGACAAGTGTAATGTCAATGTGAATACTATTTGCTGCAGAAAGATACGGACAGAGTAACCTTACATACCTTGTATTCTCAATACGAATATACAATCTTAGATGTGCATACAATGTCCCACTCCTTCCTTATGTTTTACTCTACAACACAAATACATAACGAAGTTTATATTAACCATCAACTACCTTACAAATGCATATGACGTCAATGAGTTACATATTTGCCTTAGACATGTCATTTCCTTCTTTACAATACCATTTACGGCATTTTCATACCAACAATACCTCAATCATACCATACATTGACCACAACATCATATACCAATAACATTTCACCACAAAGCTTCTCCTTTACACTTTCTCATTCACACCATATCACAAATAACCCATCAAGTCACCTTAATACACCTCATAGCACATATCGGCCAAAATCCCATATTTTACACTTATAGAAAAATAACAAGTTTAATAACATAATCACACCATACATGTTGATATTTCATCCATACCATGCTCTTTCATCAAACCCACAAGTCATATTTCAAGTTTGAATCCCATGGATAACACATCTTTTACAAAAACACAAAGTACCATGTTCAACACTTCCAAGCATAACCAACATGATCTACATACTATCCCATGCATATAATATATTAATCCACAAGAATAATCATATACCCAAGCTTGAAAAATGATGATCTTGCTCCAAAAGATGGCTTAGAGTTCTTAGGGTTTGAGAGAAAAATGGTTGAGAAATATCTAGAAAGCATGAGAGTTCCAAATGAATAAAAATCAGATTTTTGGCCCTTTATATAACCCTTGGGGTCATCCTTAGCCACTCTTGGCATTCAATGCTATTTTTGGCTTGGTCAATGGAAGAATCGGTTGGGCCATGTTTTCTTCCTTATTTTTGGCCTTTTATTGAGCCCAATTCACTTAACCCAATAAAATCAATAATTTCTCATGTTTAAATCATATCATATGTGTTACGACAATATTCCCACTCATGCAATTTACATTCGTGGCCTCAATCCCAAAAATAAGTGATTCTAGCCACATATGGCTTATTTTGACCGAAAGGGTAAAACTGTCATTTGGATGCCAAATTCATCCATGAATAATCTTATCAAATGTAATGCCAATTACTTCAATTATTCCATGTATAGTCTCATGGTTGTAGAAGAAATGTGGCAAACATTGGCCCGGTACGTCCCCGTTCCCGCTTGGGACTTAGAAAAAATTTCAAATTTTGAAAGATGCGCACAAGCAGCCTGGCACGCCCTTGGGCGCTCCAACTTGCTGCCTGTGCCCAAAAAATTTGGGCAATAAGCGTCCTGGCACGCCCTCTGGCGCGCCTGGCCCTTATTTTTAAAAAAAAATTCATTTTCGACTTTTCTTTGCGTGTTTGGTTAGATACTTCAAGTTCTATTCTTTAACTTAATTCTTACCTTGAATATCCTTTGTTTTGAGGTCCTACAAGCCTCATTTTTAACCCCACAAATGTTCCACGAAGTCACAAAACACTTCCTACGAAAGTCTAATCACATGTACGAGGGCCAATATCAACTATCTCATCAATAACATTACAAAATACATACTTCTGGCTCTCAACACCTAAGTAAATATTGTTCAACGTCGTCAAGGAGGGTCGGGAAGGTATTGGGTGTTACATTCTTCCCCCCTTAGGAACATTCATCCTCGAATGTTAAAAATATTGCTTCAATTACAACAAATGCATCTCTATATTAGCATACATATATATAAACACTTAAAGCTCATGTACTTACTTTTTATTGTTCCACTTCCTCACTTTGGACTTCTTCGTCCATTTGAAATAGATAGGGATATTTTGATTTCATCATTTCCTCAGCTTCCCATGTGATCTCCTCTACTTGTTGATTTCGCCATAGTACCTTTACAGAAGCTATGTCTTTATTCCTCAACCTTTTTACTTTTTTATCTAGAATAGCAATGGGTACCTCTTCATAAGTAAGATCCTCGGTAACTTGGACATCTTCAATGGGAATAATACGAGATGGATCCCCTATGCACTTTTGAAGCATCGAAACATGAAACACTGGGTGGACTGAGGAAAGTTCTTGAGGTAGTGCTAATTCATACACAACTTGCCCAAATCTTCTAATAATTTCATATGGGCCTATGTAACGTGGACTCAATTTTCCTTTCTTTCTGAACCGCATTACCCCTTTAATCGGTGACACCATTAAAAATACCCAATCACCTATGGCGAATTCAAGCCCTCTTCTTCTAAGATCAGCATATGACTTGTGGCGACTTTGGGCTGTTTGTAACCGCTGTTGGATCACTTTAACTTTCTCCATATCCTGATGAACAATATATGGCCCAAGTAAAGCAGTTTTACCTGCTTCAAAGCATCCAATCGGTGATCTACATTTCCTTCCGTACAAAGCTTCATAAGGTGTCATTTTAATACTTGAATGATAGCTATTGTTGTAAGCAAATTCAATCAGAGGTAAATGGTCATCCCAACTGCCTTGAAAATCTAACGTGCACGCTTGTAGCATATCTTCAACTGTTTGAATAGTATATTCTGCTTGTCCATCAGTCTGAGGATGGAAAGTCGTACTCAGATTCACCCGTGTAACCAAACTCTGCTAAAAAGATCTCCAAAAATGCACAGTAAACTGAGCTCCCCTATCTGATATAATGGAGATCGGAATCCCATGTAACCGCACTATTTCTCTCACATATAATCTTGCATACTCCTCAGCTGTATAAGTGGTCTTGACTGGTAGGAAATGCGCTGACTTAGTAAGCCTGTCCACTATAACCCATATAGAATCAAATTTCCGCAGTGTACGAGGCAAACCTGTAATAAAATCCATGTTAATCATATCCCATTTCCAGACTGGAAGATTGATACATTGTATGTAACCTCCCGGTTTTTGATGCTCTACTTTCACTTGTTGACAATTCGGGCATTGAGCGACAAATTCTGCAATGTTCTTCTTCATATTTCCTCACAAATACACTTCTTTTAAATCATGGTACATTTTAGTAGCACCTGGATGAATAGAATAACGTGAATGATGCACCTCTGTCATAATTCATTTCCTCAGCTCATCTACATCTGGTACACATAATCTACCTTGGCATTGGAGCACTCCTTCTTGTGTAAGATCAAATGCCTTTGTCAAATTCTGTTTTACATTTTCCTTTAGCTGCAATAACATAGAATCTGCAAACTTCTTCTCTTTCACTTCAGCTATTAAGGAGGATTCCGCTGCATTTTGCACAATAACCCCTTCATCTGGAGATTCAATAAGGCGAACTCCCAAGCTGTCTAGTTGATGTAGATCTTTGATTATCTCTTGCTTTTCAGTCAACTGGCCATTAGTGCTTTCTACTGCCTTGCAGCTCAATGCATCAGCTACCACATTTGCTTTGCCTGGATGATAAAGGATGTCAATAGCATAGTCCTTTAAGAGCTCTAACCACCTTCGTTGCCTCAAATTGAGTTCCTTCTGCTTAAAGATATATTGTAAACTTTTGTGATCCGTGTAGATATCAATATGAACTCTATACAAATAATGACGCCATATCTTTAAAGCAAAAACCACCGCTGGTAATTCAAGATCATATGTGGGATAATTTTTCTCATGTGGCCGCAACTGTCGTGGGGCATATGCTATGACATTACCGTGTTGCATCAATACACATCCGAGGCCAACCCCGAAAGTATCACAATACACTGCATAACCTTCGGTGCCTTCAGGAAGTACTAAAATTGGTGTGGAGGTTAATTTATCTTTCAACTTTTGGAAGCTTTTTTCACACGCATCATTCCACTGAAATTTAACTGCCTTATGCGTAAGCTTTGTTAACGGTGCAGCAATGGAGGGAAAACCTTCCACAAATCTTCTATAATAACCTGCCAGTCCAAGAAAACTACGAATCTCTATGGGTGTCGTAGGTCTTGGCCAATTTTTCACTGCTTCAATCTTCTGTGTATCAACCTGTATCCCTTTATCTGACACAATGTGACCCAAGAATGCGATGGACTTTAACCAAAACTCACACTGGGAGAACTTTGCATACAACTTACGCTCATGGAGAATCTGTAACACGTGCCGTAAGTGATTCGCATGGTCCTCTGGTGATCTTGAATAAACCAGGATGTCATCTATAAATACAGTGACGAACACGTCTAGAAATGGCTTAAAAACCCTATTCATCAAATCCATGAACACAGCCAGTGCATTTGTTAGTCCAAATGACATAACTAAAAATTCATAATAGCCATACCATGTTCGAAAAGCTGTCTTGGGTACATCTTCTTCTCTAACTCTGACTTGGTGGTAACCCGACCTCAAGTCAATCTTTGAAAAACACTTGGCACCCTGTAAGTGATCAAATAAATCATCAATTCGAGGGAGGTGATATTTGTTCTTGATCGTTACCTTATTCAATTGTCGATAGTCAATGCACATTCTCAAGGTGCCATCTTTCTTCCGTACAAATAATACCGGTGCACCCCACGAGGACATACTAGGCTTAATGAAGCCCTTGTCCAGCAAATCTTTCAATTGCTCCTTCAATTCACGTAATTCTGCTGGAGCCATTCCATATGGAGGAATAGAGATAGGCTGAGTGCCTGGAATCACATCAATGCCAAACTCTACTTCCCGTTCTGGGGGTAAGCCTGGAAGATCCTCTGGAAATACATCAAGAAATTCATTGACCACTGGAACCGACTGCGGAGTTAGTGGTTCCACATCATTACCTTTCACTCGTACTAAGTAACATATGTACCCCTTGGCAATCATTTTCCTTGCTTTCAGATAGGAAATAAATCTTCCTCGTGGTGCCCCTACATCACCCTTCCATTCAAGAATATTCATTTGTGGGAAATGAAAATGTACCTTCTTGGCCCGACAATCTATCGTGGCATAACAAGAGGCCAACCAATCCATTCCCATTATCACATCAAAATCCACCATGTCTAGTTCAATGAGATCGGCCAATGTATCATGACCACACACAGTTACCACACAATTACGATATACTCTTTTTGCAATAATATATTCACCAACCGGTGTAGACACTTCAATTGATTTAATTAATAATTCTGGCGCCTTTGCAAATTTTGCAGCAATCAATAGAGTAACATAGGACAATGTAGAACTCGGGTCAATCATTGCATATACACTATATGAAAATATGGATAATGTACCTGTGACGACATCAGGAGAAGCCACTGAATTCTATCGGTCCACTAAAGCATAAGTGCGATTCTGAACCCCACTAGTACTGGCTTCTCCTATGGCATCCCTACCATGGACAACAGACTACACACCTCGGCCTAATGAAGGAACCGATGCTGATGACGCAACGGCCGATCCTGCCAGTCGTGCTATACCACTCATGCTCCTCTGGGGACACTCTTTCATCATGTGCCCCATCATACCTCAGCAAAAGTAAGCATTTGTCCCCACTCGACATGTATCTGTATGAATACGCCCGCAGTGCTGACACTGCTGACGAGGAAAACCTGCTGCCTGTGATTCGTGAACTCCACTACTCTGCCCAGATGGACCACCTCTAAAACCTCGGAACTGAGAGTGAGCACCTGTTGTAGAATAAGAGAACGATGGTCTAGGTGGTCTAGGAAACATACGTGGCCTAGATCCTCCGTGGAACATCGCAGATGGTCCCATAGGTCTAGCCCTTTTGGACTGTCCTCTGTCAAATTCATGTACCCTTCTTCTTTGTCTTTGATCTTCCATTTTCTGGGCGAAGGCTTGTATTCTCGCTATGTCCATATCCTTATTCAAGGAAGCAATGGTGCGATCCCTTACCAAATATGGCTCTAATCTGTCCACGTATCAATGGACTCTGTCTGTCATCGTAGCTACCACATTTGGAGCATATCGAGCCAAGGAATTAAATTGCAAATTGTATTCTCTAACGCTCAGATTCCCTTGATGGAGATTTAAAAACTGATCCACACGAGCCTCACGGATCTCATAGGGAAGTTAATGATCAAGGAAAGCCTCTTTAAATTCTTCCCAATTAGGTGGAGTTGCACCAATATCACGAGATTTCTTCCAATCCTCATACCACAATATCGCCTCTTCTTTTAATCTATACGCAGCAAGTTCAACTGTTTCTACCCCCGTCACGTGCATAACTTCCAGATCCCTCTGAATCTGATCCACGAAGTCCTGTGGATCTGCTTTTGGATCTGACCCAGTGAATATAGGAGGGTCCAATTTCAGAAAATCCTGTGTTCTGCGACTCGCCACTCTAGCTGCATCATCCTCATTTGTCATTGGACCAACTCGTCCTTGACTTTGTACTGCCACTAACTGTGTTAAAATATGTACTGTATTTCTTAGATCCTAATCTATGGCATTCATTGGTGGTTCTGCGGGTACTTCTCTATCGACTGGATCTTCCGGAGTTGGAAAAGTAGACGAAGACCGCGATGAAATTTCAGCATTTGCTCCACCTTGACTAGCTTGGTTAGGTGGTAATCTACTCATTCTTTCTTCAACAGGAATATCTACCTGCTTGCCTTTACCTCTACCTCTTCTTGTGATCGGCATTTTTACTATATCAAAGAAAATCAATTCCAATGGTCAGATACAATTCAACTTACAACACTAACTCTATTGCACGATCTAGAAGTGAAGAAAAGAAACAACATCCTAAATGTACCGTAGCCTCCTACTTATAAATGTGGTGCACAACACATCGATAAGTAAGACTCTACTCAGACACGGCTTTGTAGACACCCTTAGAACGACCTGCTCTGATACCACTTTTGTCACGCCCCAAATCTCATCGAGGCAGATTGGCACCCGTAGCCGATAAGGCCCGAGAGAACCAACCTTTGCTTCTATTCATTCATATGTATGTCATAGGAAACACCACTATCACGTGAGAACATAAAGGGCTAATAACGGAATTCATGGAACATGTGTTATATATATATACATATGTGAAACTTGGCCGTTGAGGCCATCAAGTCATAACTTCATGTATCATCTTGCATTCATACACCCACATACGTCTACAAAAGCCTCTAACAGATGCATTTACCAAAATCAACTGAAAGTCGGGACAAGTCCCCGCTTTATACAACATATACAAAACCAAAACACATGTACAACTGTGACTCGGAGAAGCCACGAACTAACTGGAGCTCACCAATGATCCGCACACAACTGGCAACCTATTGTGGAGGCCTACTAGTACCTGCGCCTATAGTAAGTAAGGTAAGTCCCACAAGGGACGTCAGTACGAAGAATGTACTGAGTATTCAAGGCTCATAAGAAACTGTATGCTATGTAAATATATCAATGAACTCGCATACGAATGCATAACCAATATGGATAAGTCATCAGTATGTGTTTTGGGAATCATGTATATTGTTTTCATTACTTTCTTTGCTTCTTTGCTTCTATGATTATTCATCTTTACCTGTGACCTGTAATAGCCAGGCCCCGATTGAATAGTGGGTTTTAACATAACATATCGTTAAGTTGGGATCGGCTCAACCTAGGCTTAATACCTCTAGAGCTACCACCTATAAATCAATACATCAGGATCGGCTCGAGCTAGGTTGTTACCTCTAGAGCTGCCACCCATAAACTCATATCTCAGGTTCGGCTCGAGCTAGGTTATTACCTTTAGAGCTACCACCTGTTAGGATCGGTCCGAGCTAGTCTTATGCCTCTAGGACTGCCCCCTGATCCAATAATATCAGGATCGGCTTGAGCTAGGCATTTTGCCCCCAAAGCTACCAACCATACTCAATCATTAACCACATATATGCATTACTTCATTCATTACTTTGAGATTGATACAATGATAGCCATAACATTATTTGAAGCTTTGGATCAATAATCAATGAGTGAGAGACATGTGAATAAACATTATTGGAAACATAGCCTTATTGGAAACATAACACTAGTGGAACCATTGGACAATAATCAATGGACAAGATACATGAACTTTGGAACACAACCTTATTGGGCTTTTGGAACATTATCAATGAATATGAGACATGTGATTCACAATTGATCAATGAGTAGGAAATATGTGATAATGACCATTGATAACCGGATATAGGATACCCTAGCACATTTCGGGATAGGACAAGTGTAATGTCAATGTGAATACTATTTGCTGTAGAAAGATACGGACAGAGTAACCTTACATACCTTGTATTCTCAATACGAATATACAATATTAGATGTGCATACAATGTCCCGCTCCTTCCTTATGTTTTACTTTACAACACAAATACATAACGAAGTTTACATTAACCATCAACTACCTTACAAATGCATATGACGTCAATGAGTTACATATTTGCCTTAGACATGTCATTTCCTTCTCTACAATACCATTTACGGCATTGTCATACCAACAATACCTCAATCATACCATACATTTACCACAACATCATATACCAATAACATTTCACCACAAAGCTTCTCCTTTACACTTTCTCATTCACACCATATCACAAATAACCCATCAAGTCACCTTAATACACCTCATAGCACATATCGGCCAAAATTCCATATTTTACACTTATAGAAAAAAACAAGTTTAATAACATAATCACACCATACATGTTGATATTTCATCCATACCATGCTCTTTCATCAAACCCACAAGTCATATTTCAAGTTTAAATCCCATGATAACACATCTTTTACAAAAACACAAAGTGTCATATTCAACACTTCCAAGCATAACCAACATGATCTACATACTATCCCATGCATATAATATATTAATCCACAAGAATAATCACTTACCCAAGCTTGAAAAATGATGATCTTGCTCCAAAAGATGGCTTAGAGTTCTTAGGGTTTGAGAGAAAAATGGTTGAGAAATATCTAGAAAGCATGAGAGTTCCAAATGAATAAAAATCAGATTTTTGGCCCTTTATATTGTCATGCCCCGAATCCCATCGAGACGTGATTGGCACCCGTAGCCGATAAGGCCCGAGAGAACCAACCTGTACTTATTTGCATTCGTATACATGCCATCAGAAACACTCTTAACACGTGAGTACTTATTATGCTAACAACGAAAATTCATAGAACATATGACATATACAAATATACATATGTGAAACTTGGCCATTGAGGCCATCAAAATAAGACTTCATGCGTCATCTTATATACATATACCCACATCCGTCTACAAAAGCCTCTAACAAGTGCGTTGACCAAAATGAGCTAAAAGTCGGGACAAGTCCCCGCTTTATACGACATGTACAACACCAAAACATATGTACAACTGTGACCTGGAGAAAGCCCCGAACAACTGGAGCTCACCAAAAGCTGTAAATATCCTGTAACCTACTATGGAGGTCTACTAGAACCTGCGCCTGCAGCAAGTAAGGTAAATTCCCCAAAGGGGTCAGTACGAAGAATGTACTGAGTATGTAAGGCTCATATAAAACTATACAACACATGAATATTTCAATGAACTCAGATACATATGAATAATCCAATGAATAAGTAACCATTCTGTATTTTGGGAACCATGTGTATTATTTTGATTGCTTCTTTCCTTCAATGCTTACTTGTCATTACATGTGTCATACTGTACCCGGGCCCCGACTGATCAGTGGGTCTTTACATAACATATCGTCATGTTGGGATCGGGTCGAGCTAGGCTTACGCCCCTAGACCTGCCACCCATAAATCAATGTATCGGGATCGGGTCGAGCTAGGCTTATGCCCCTAGACCTGCCACCCATAAATCAATACATCGGGATCGAGTCGAGCTAGGCTTATGCCCCTAGACTTGCCACCCATACTTGATCATTGACCACAAATGCATTACTTTGTTCTTTACTTTGAGATTGGTAGAATGAGGTTGATACAATGATAATTATAATCTCACTTTGAACTTTGGAACATAACAGAGACATGAATATAATCACTATTGGAACATTGGAACACAACTTTGTTGGACCTTTGGAACCTTAGTACTGACTATGAAACAAGATTATCCATTGTGCAATGAATAGGAAACATGTGACAATAACCATTGATAATCGGAAATAGGATACCTTGGTACATCTCGGAATAGGACAAGTGTAACGTCGATGTGAACATTATATGCTACAGAAAGGTACGGACAAAGTAACCTTACATACCTTATCTTACCAATATGTAACTACACTGATTCAGCTCCTTCATTATGTGTTACTCTACAACACAAGTACATAATGGAGCAAACATTAATGGCTAGCTACATTATAAGTTCACAAGGCGGTAAGTAGGTGCTTATCGGAAAGTAGAAACTATCCAACCTCCAAAACACATTGTGCATCACTCCCACCTTCATTATACTACCAAATAACATTATTCCACAACATTACACTATAACTTGCTGCTTTTGCAAAAAAACAACACCAAATCAGTCCACACACCACCAAAACAGTCCACAAACCAACATAACCGTTACAAACCGGTAGGATTACCTACCTAGTTTATCCTTTACATTTCCACTCCAACGAAACTCCATATATTCACCCCATAAGGTCACCATACTTCCTTACACAGTAGCATACCAAAATCATTCCACAACAGTTCCAACATTCAGTTTAACATAACAAAAGAGTATTCTCTTTTCACTACAACAAACGTTCCATTTACCAATACATATAAACATTTCCATCAAGCCATACATAAAAGGAACGATTCAGGGGAAGAACCACACTTTAATATACTGGAATTTCATCATCATAACTTAATTTCTTCAACACCTTAAGCCCCTATACAAGTCCAAGCCACAAGGAAGACAAATTCATCAAAACTAACACAAGTGGACTGCCAACTTAATTAAGGGACTGCCCTATACATTTTAAACACCACCAACGTGATTACCACAACCTATTATACGTATATTACATCAATATATAAGGTTAAATACTTACCAAAGCTTGCAAGTGGAAGATTTGTCCAAAGGGGTGGTTGGTTAGGGTTTGAGAGAGAAGAGAGTAATTTAATTTAAATGCTGGAATTTGGCAAGTGAATTGTGAAGAAAATAAGCTGCATTTCAGCTTTATATACTCCCTCTTAGAACCGACTTTATAAGGCTATACTTAGCCAATTCTTGGTCAAAAATAGTCCAAGTAGGTGATGCACCTACTTGGCTATATAAGCTGTCCAAAACAGTCCATTTTCTCACCTTTTTTCTACTTGGATCATGTCTTGTTGGGCCTGAATTAATAGTAAGTGTTGGGCTGGTCATCTTTCCATTTTTATGTACTTAGTTTGGGCCTCAATTGAGTCCATTAATAGATGTCCAAATACAGCCCAATAGCTTAAGTAGATGATACACCTACTATCCTAATTAAGTTACGGAAGCACCTCGTTTATGTTCTCCCCTTTTTCCAACGTCTTAATCCTCCTACCTTAATCCACCACTTAACTTTAACTTTACACTTAAGTATGTCCTTACTATCTCAAGTTTAAATACTTTTATCCATGTTAGGTTAGTCGCACAAGTTTCAAAAATGTACGAGGTGTTGTACTTGAATCCAAGAACTAGTTATTCCATCACCTATTGCCATAAGTCTGTACCATTTTCCATATAAGTAAGAGTAGTGTATATAGAATACGAGGTGTTACATATATATCCCTTGGGGTCATCCTTAGCCACTCTTGGCATTCAATGTTATTTTTGGCTTGGTCAATGGAAGAATAGGTTGGGCCATGTTTTCTTCCTTATTTTTGGCCTTTTATTGAGCCCAATTCACTTAACCCAATAAAATCAATAATTTCTCATGTTTAAATCATATCATATGTGTTACGACAATATTACCACTCACGCAATTTACATTCGTGGCCTCAATCCCAAAAATAAGTGATTCTAGCCACGTATGGCTTATTTTGATCGAAAGGGTAAAACCATCATTTGGATGCCAAATTCATCCACGAATAATCTTATCAAATGGAATGCCAATTACTTCAATTATTCCATGTATAGGCACGTGGTTGTAGAAGAAATGTGGTAAAAATTGGCACGGTACGTCCCCGGGCACTCTTGGGACTTAGAAAAATTTCCAACTTTTGGAAGGTGCGCCCAAGCATCCTGGCACTCACTTGTGGATCTCGACACCTGAGTAAACATTGTTAAACGTCGTCAAGTAAGGTTGGGAAGGTACGGGGTGTTACATGTATATTGGTTGCGAACCCCCCATAGGTCCTATCTTGGGAGCACTGAGGCTCGGTAGGTGTATATAGAGGTCATGCGATGACTTTTAATCATTCATCATGATCCCATCATCATTGCATTGCATTGTACATGCATATTCTGTGATTATTTTATACTTCTCGATGTGTACTTAGTTTCTATATATAATCATGTTCATTTGTCCTTGTATTGATCTTATATTATAGAACTGTTAGTGGAGACGGTGCGAGCTATCATTTGGGAACTTTTCTATTGCAGGTGACGTGCTCATAGTATCTTTTACTTGAATTATTTTCTATTTTGTTCAGTCGGCCTATGATACCTACTGAGTACAAGTGGACCATACTTTCCCCTAATATGCCCTTTCGGTTTAAATCCTAGCTCGAGTATGAGACGCGACAACTAATCTCATGCGGTGATAGTCATACTTTTGAGGTACTGGTGTGTTCTATGGATTCAGAGCAGACTTTAGACCTTACTCTATCTTAGTTATCTTTATTTACTTTTCAGAGACATAGTTATGTATTTTAGTTATTCCGAGTTGTACTAGGTGCTCTTACACTTATGGCACTTGTATCTATGGGATTTTTCTATTTTGTTCAGACTTCCATTTTATATGTATGCATTTGACCTAACTTTGTTCTAGAAGTCTCGTCTGTCTTATTTTTAATTATATTTTCTCGACCTTCTTCCTTTTTGGATATTTAACTTACTTACCAAGGCTGGATCTCGATAAATGTCATCATGACCTCAACTTTAGGATCGTGACAAGAAAATAGCTCCAAATGGCGCATTTATTCACCAAGTCCCGTCAACATTTTTTCCATGCCTTTGATTCTGTTAAACGACATGTACTCTCATCGAATTCTCCAAAATGAATTACTTCAAACTCTCCAAAGGATGAACTTTTTAAAATATGGTAAAATTTGCCCTATTTTGTACTATCCAGTACATTACATGGCTGGAAAACTCTGAATTCTTGGAGAATTTTGATTTTTCATCAAAACCACAATTTTAGTTTTACCCTAAAATTTTCAATTCCATTTGAAATGGTTCAATTCATACAAAATTCGTACAAGAGAAGTATATACGTGGCTAAATCTCATTGATTCTTGAAACTTTTGATTTTTCCCAAAATCCCCGATTCAATTTTGACCTAATTTATCTGAAGTTCTTCCAATTCTTTCCTAATTGGTATCAGTAATATAGTACGTGGCCTCAATCTAGTGGAATGAGCATTTTTAAAATTTAAAATTCCAACAAATCTTATCCAAAATTTTCCTTAATTTGTACCCTTGGTTCATTTATAAATACCCTTTATTTCCCAGTGGTTTGAAGGGAGAGAGAGGATCTTTGAGTTTTGAATCAAATTCTAAAGGGTCTATGAAGTTTTCAACATCCTGCTATGATTTTCACGATGATGAAGGGTCTTTTCCTTTATTGTTAGAAATTGGGGAATTTTTGAATCATCAAAAATTTGAAGAAATCATCAACTCACTTGTTTTGGTCCCTGCTCAAATTTGAAAATTCATTCTTTAGTTTCATTCATATGACTGAATTTAAGTTTGGGGACTGGCTATATTCTTGTTATTTTGTTATTGATTGTGTGGTTTGGTAGGGATATGTGAAGCCTCCCTTGAATCTATCTGAGTATAATCTTTCATTTACTTCTATATAAGTTAAACAATGGTGCATACTGATCTTTGATTCTACTATCTTCTACTGGTTTCCCTTGGTGCATTTTGTTTGGTTGTGTTTCTCCGTGATTTGAGATAGTTATTGAAAGCAACCCCTCCTAACTAATAGTCAGTGTTGCTTCTTTCAAAGAAAGTCTCAAGTATTTCTTTGGTTTGCCATACCACATGAGGTCTGTGAAGTATATTCTGGGGTAATTTATTAGTTATTCTGGAAAATATAGGATTTCAGGATGGACAGAATCTCTAAATGGTTTGTTTTTCCACCTTGTAAATCATGGATGGATAGTTGATCTTTTTTATGACCCTACTTGATCTCTATATATCATTGAGAATCTAAGCAAAAGATAGTAGTTGATTTGCTTTGAAATAAGGTTGTAGTTTTTCTCTAGAGAAGTGAGCTTTAAAAGATCATGTCAATGTAATAGATTTTAATAGTGACAAACCTCTTTGATTCCTTTGTCTTGTTCATGTTACTATTCAAAGTTATTGAAGGAAAAGGGGATTGTTTTTTTTTAGTTTCTAAAGGATGGTTGGCTTCTCAGGCAGTTCCAACAACCATTTGATACAGTCACATTGGCTATGGAAGTCAATAACCTAAGCCAACTAGTCAAATTTCCTATGATACTACATGAAGGTTTGAGGTCCTCTTTTGGCCTAAAATATTCACAGCTAGGAAGTTCTCAATATGGGTATTGTGATTTTTCAAATGAAGTTTGTGACTTTGATACAATTGCTAATATTTTTTTCACAAACCTAATCAATGTTATGTTTAAAGTCCCTTTTCCTTTCAAGTTGTGGTCACTTTTGAAATTGTCCGGTTGTGTTATTGAGTAAGCTCAACTTCTCTTATTTTATTATTTCTTCTTAGTCCCTATGTTGGCATGAATCAATGCATACTTGTGAACCAATGTATCTGTCAATTGGTCATTTTGTGTGTGTGACTCCATATGTTTGCCTTAAAAAGAAATTTGTGTAAGTGTTTAAATTTGTCAACAATGTTCAATTAGGCTGAAGCTCTTTTGATATTGTTGTGATAATTTTAAGTAAGAATGGCATTCTTTCTTGTGTTTATCTTGATTTGAATGAATTTTAATTTTTTATTTCTTCCTTTGCATGAACTCTCCCTCCATGAGTCCAATGGACTCTCACTTTGCATTCCCAAATGTGCCAAGCCCAACTCCTATCAAGCCAAGCCTCAAACTCGGGCCCAAAAGGGCTAGCATACAGCAAAAACAGGGAGTATACATGACATATGAAAGAAATGTTTGGAAAGAAAAGCTAATATACAGGTTCAAAAAAGCAAAGGAGGTTGGTATTCAATTGGTATACCTTGCAATGCATGCGTAGCAATGGAGCAAAGTACATTGTCAATCAAAGTCCAAATCTTGACGATCCAGTGGTCAAAAAGCCCAATATTAACCCTTTCCCATTTATTTATTTTCAATTATTCATTATTTTTTTTATTAATATTAATTAACCTAAAAGAATCCCCTATAGTTGCCATTTTAATTTTATCCTTGCTTCCCCTTGTCTTGTTTACTCAAAAATCCTCATTTAAGTTCTTTTTTCATTAAAAATGGATATTATCACATGGTTGTGTTGATAATTTTTTGGTATAAATTGATTTTCTCTTGAAGTGTTTTAATAGCTTTATCACTAGTTTAGTGCATTCGTGATATGGTAAAGGCTTTCTCACTTAACCTAGTTCCTCAAGTCCTTAAAAATAATTTCCAATTCTCTTTAATTTTCATAAAATCAATTTATTTTCGTAAAATCTTTTTTTCTATACTTAATAAGTCACTTTCCATAAAGTCATTTTGTAAATTGTTCCTTTAATTGAAGTTATGCTATTTTCAAGTCTTCAATATTCCTAGTATTTTTCTTAAATTAACCTGTTTGCAATTAGCTACTTTTTAAGTTTAGTCAAAAATATTTTGGTCAATTATTTTTTAGCCGACGTTCATAAGTGCCATAAAATCCTTCTTAAGATGTTATTTGGATCCTTACCCATTGTCTCTTTTATAAAAAATTATTTATGCTTTTAATTCTTTAAAATTCTGAAGTTTTCTTAATTTCTTTTTAAAAAAATTAAGTGGTGACTTTGTTATTGTTAAATTGTTTTGAAATTTCTTGAAGTTTTTGAAATGATTTAAAATCAAAAACCATTTTATTATTTTTTTATTTCAAAAGGATAAAAACATAATGTGCCTGCCGCTTTTCAAAGATGCATCATGTTCATATTTTCTAACGTGATGAAAGATACAATTGAGATTTTCATGGAGGATTTTTTGATTTGTCGGGGATTCGTTTGAAGATTGCCTAGCTCATTTGGCAAAGGTGTTTAAAGACCAACTTGGTTTTGAATTGGGAAAACTTCCACTTAGGGTGAAGGAAGGAATTGTTCTGGGCCATAAAATTTCTGAAAATACCTATTGAGGTGGAAAAGGCCAAAATTGAAGTCATCTCCTAGCTGCCACCTCCAATTTTGTCAAGGGAATTTGAAGTTTCTTAGGGCATACTAGTTTCTACCAACAATTTATTAACGACTTTTTAAAGATTGCAAACCTATTGTGTAGGTTGCTGGAAAAAGAGGTCAAATTTGCATCTGATGAAGCATGTTTAAAAGACCCAAAACGTCGTTATGTCAAAAACCGTCCTGGAAAAATTTTGCAATGAAGGAAGTCCCTTTTTCTGAACATGGTAGAAATTATTTCATGGAGAAAAATGAGGCCAAATATTTTTGGGCTGAAAAATTAAAAGACATCGGTCGGCCTGCTGCCCACCGCTGCAGCGGTACTTGAGTAGTATCCAGTCCAAGTTTATTTTAAAACTCTTCTTTTGTGTAGCCTCTTTAAGTCGCTCCCTCTTTCTAAAAATACCTAGAGTAACCCTAACACCCTGAGTAATGAGGTTTCAAAGGCCACGTTTCATGAGAGCGATATCGAGGTATACCCTGTAAGATTCCAACGCGGGAAGAGGCCATGTATATGCGGGATAACTCTCCACTCACTGTAGCAGCGTGATCCATCTTCGAGGTAGGTTATGGTTAATTTTAGTAGACTCGGGTTAGATTCATGTAATGATGATAGTAATGTTGGGAGTTTTCATGTCTTAAGCCTCGGGTATGGAGTTTGGGTGGACGGAATGATAATAATTTATTTAGGCTTGATTATGTGTCTTTATTCGTTATTATATTGAGTTGGTGCAACTGTCGTGGCTTGAAAAGTATATTTAGTGTATTTTAAAGTAAATCGGGGGATTATAAGGAACCTTAAGGGGTTATTGTTGGGTAAGGTGGATTGATTGTGAAAACCTAGGAGCTCAGCAGAGGTGATTGGAGTTTGGGAAGAGAGGGTAGGTGTGGGTAAGAATACAACTGGTAGATTTAGTGGAGTCTAGAGAGTCATAAGATCATACATAAGAAGACGTAATAAATTAAACGATAGCCTAGGAAGGGTAGTTAAATAAGTGTAATGAAACTAGAGGGGGACTTAGTGTTTTAGGGTTGGGGTGTTAGTTAAAGGCATGAGTATGACCTAAGAGTATGAGTGTGCGTCTGTAGAGATGAGTTGTCGGTTTCATCCAAGTGGGGCAATTTATGAGTTTATTAATAGAGTTACAACAATCCCAAATATGTAATAGTGAAGATAAAGGGTAAAGTAACCTTTGGTATTGTGTGAAATGTTATTGTAGTAAGAAAACTTTCTTGACATTGTGCTTATATATAAATTAAGTGTTTGTAATTATTGTCGGGCACTACTTGTGATTATTGACTGTATTCCATTTCATTAATGTTAATGGCGGATATTTTGTTGTTGTGGAGATGAGGTAATGATATTGCTTGATGATAGTGAGATCATGAAGATAATGAGGTGATGATGTGTTTATATTAATGATGATATTGCTCTATTGATGATGTTGATATAGTGAAGGTGAGATATTATTAATGATGTTGATGATTTGATGATGGGATGATACATGCATATTGCATACATACATTCTTCATACCTTATGTAGTTCCTACATGTGTATGTTGTGGTGATCTTAATTGTGAGACTTTCTTAATAAAAGTTCCTTATTATGCATATTTATATCTGTGGGAAGGAATAGCGGCATTCATACTTAGTTATAAGTGCAAGTTAGAAAGTGCTAGTGAAATAGGGTTATCCGGTTAGTACCTTGGGAGGCTAAAATAGTGATGTCTAGGAATTGCTTAAAATTTTTAGAAATAGGATCACGGTGTTAGGAAGGAAGATAAGTGTCATGCCTCGAATTCCCACAGGGCGGACTGGCACCCGAAGCCGTTACGGCCCGAGAGAACCAATCTTTATTCATGTACATTCATATGCATGTCGCTGTATGAATATCATTCTATCTCATGTAACTATAAGATACCAATGGCGGAAGTCATGGAAAACATATGCTATATATGAAACTTGGCCATTAGGGCCATCAAGTCAAAATCGACATACATTTCTTACATCCCTTCATCTGTCCCACAACATCTACAAAGCCTCTACAGATAAATAGACGTAACCAACCTAAAGTCAGGACAAGTCCCCGCTTTATACAACATTTACATAATATCAAAACAAGTATACACATGTGACTCGGAAAGCCCTGAACCAACTGGAGCTCACCAATGATCTGCAAATGACCCACAACCTACTGTGGAGGTCTACTAGCACCAATGCCTGCAGCAAGTAAGGTAAGTCCCCCAAGGGATGTCAGTACGAAGAATGTACTGAGTATGTAAGGCTATAAGAAACTGCATCATACATAAGAACTTCAATGGAATCAAATATAAGAGAATAGTCAATATGGATAACCCATCGTTCTGTATGTTTGGAACCATGTATATTGCTTTCATTACTTTCTTTACTTCTTTGCTTCTATGTTTATTCATCATTCCCTAAATCATATCGTACCCATACCCCAACTGATCAGTGGGTCTTAACATAACATAACGTTATATTGGGATCGGCCCGAGCTAGCCTTATGCCTTTAGAGCTTCCACCCATAAATCAATATATCAGGTTCGGCTCAAGCTAGGTTCTTACCTCTAGAGGTGCCCCCTGTCAGGTTCAGCCCAAGCTAGGCTTATGCCTCTCGAGCTGCCAACCGTGCTCTCACAACCAACAACTATGCATTACTTCATTTCTTTACTTTTGAGAGATTGATACATTGATATTCATAACATTATTGGAGCTTTGGAACATCAGTCCATGATTAAGAGACATATGAACAACAACATGTGATAACTTGACATGAGATACTTTGAGACATTTTGAAATGAGAAACAAGCTCGGTAACAATGAGGACAATAGATGCTGCCAAATGATACTGAAAAGAGTAACCTTACATACCATATCTTCCCAATATGAATGCACAGTCCTATATGTGAATACAATAATCCCCTGCTCCTTCCTTAGTTACTCTACAACACAAGTTCATAATGTAGCTCACGTTAACAACTAACTACTTTACAAGTGCATAAGACAACAATGAGTTACATGACTGCCCTATAACATCATTTCACCCTTTACAATACAATTCACTGCATTACCATACCAACAATACTGTCACGCCTCGAATTCCAACGGGGAGGATTGGCACCTGAAACCGTTAAGGCTCGAGAGAACCAATCTTCCTTCATATACACTCATACGCATGTCACTCAATAAGCATCACCATCACATAGAGATATAATATGCCCATGGTGGAATTCATAGAAAATATATGATATATATACGAAACTTGGCCGTTAGGTACATCAAGTCAAAAGCATACGGTCCTTCCATTTACTTCATTTGTCCCACAATATCTACAAAGCCTCTACAAATACATGGACATAACCAACCTAAAGTTGTGACAAGTCCCCGCTTTATACAATATTTACATTGCCAAAACAAATGTACACATGTAACTCGGAAATCCCTGAATCAACTGGATCTCACCAATGATCGGCAAATGATCCGCAACCTACTGTAGAGATCTACTAGCACCTGCGCGTATAACAAGTAAGGCTATAAGAATGAACTGAGTATGTAAGGCTATAAGAAACTACATCATAAACAAGAACATCAATGGAATCAAATATAAGAGAATAGTCAATATGGATAAACCATCGTTCTGTATGTGAGGAATCAGGTACGTTATATTCATTACTTTCTTTGCCTTTACGTTCATTCTTCATTTTGTGACCAACTGATCAGTGGTAAAAGAGGATAACCCATGCTAGGTATTTTAACCCCTGGGATGTAATTAACCCATGCTAGGCTCTTCGGTCGCACCTGGGATGTTACTGTGATAACCCATGCTAGGCTTTTCTATCGCCCGTGGGATGTTACTGTGATATTTGGATCTACCCATTCTAGGTATTTGAACTCCTGGTATACCACCCATGATAGTAGGATTTACCCAAGCTAGGTGTTTATTCCACCCCTGGGATGCCACCTAAGAATATACAAACAACTATACATTAGTTCATTCGTTCATTAGAAGAGTGATACATTGGTGATTATACATTATTGGAACTTTGAAACATTAGTCAATGAACATGATACATGTGAATCACAATTGGTCCTGTGAGTAATGCTATATGACAACCGGAAATGAGATACCTTTGGACATTTCGGAAGGGAACAAGTACAATGTCAATGTGAACAATATGCGCTGCAGAAGGATATGGAGAGAGTAACCTTACATACCTTATCTTCCCAATATGAATACACAGTCCTATATGTGAATAAAATAATCCATCTCCTTCCTTACGTTTTCCTCTACAACACAAGTACATAACGGAGCTCACGTTAACAACTAACTACCTTACAAGTGCAAAAGACGACAATGAGTTACATGATTTCCTTATAACGTCATTTCACCCTTTCCAATACAATTCACGACATTTTCATACCAAAAATACCACAACATTCCATACATTAACCAAGACATCATAAACCAATAGGACTTTACATCAAGTTTATCCTTTACGCTCCCTCATTAACACTACGTCACAATTAATCCATCAAGTCACCTCAATACGTTTCATAACAACAATCCCACAAGTTATACACATAGAAAAAGCAAGTTAAGGACATAAACACACCATACATGTTGATATTTCATCCACACCATTCACTTCCATCAAAACCTCAAGTCTCCTTTCAAGTTCAAGTCACACAGATGACACATCTTAGCAAAAAAAGTAAAAGTACACTACTCAACACTTTTAGACATAACCATCATGATCTACACCATCTCTCATGCATATAATATATTAAATCACAAGAATAAACACTTACCCAAGCTTGTAAAAGAGTGATATTGTCCAAAGGAGTGATGACTTAGGGTTTGTGACAGACGAGAAATATCTTTGGAAATTCTAGAAATGGCATCTGTGTCTAAATGAATAAAAATATGATTTTTCCACATTATATAGCCCCTAATGGCCATCCTTATCCACACTTGGGTCAATAAATAATGGTTTACTTTGGTCAAAACAAGAATGGATCATTTACCCATTTTGGGCCATGTCTTTTCAATGATTTTGGGCCTCAATTGAGCCCAATTGCTCAAGATTAATTTAGTCCAACAAATTTAATGCATGTTCCACCAACTATCTCATGCTTAAAGAATTCTATAAAAGTTAAGACAATATTCAACTCACGAGATTCTTGTTCGTAGCCTCAACCCCAAGAATAAGAGATTTTAATCACTCATGGCTTAATTTATCATAAATTGATACAAATAAAAATAAAAAAAGGAAGAAGAATTAACCCTCATTTGGATGCCAAAATCCTCCAAGAGTAGTCCCACCAAGATGGAATAATGATACAATAACCCAAGAGCTCTATTTAGAGACTAGTGGTTGGAGAAGAAATTTGGAAAAAAGCGGCCTGGCACGCTGCCTGGCGCGCCCCTATGCTGCCCATGCCAAAAAAATTTCTGTCAAAAGTGGCCCGGCACGCCCCTGGGCACGCCTGACAGTTAAATTCTGATTTTCTTCCTTTCTTCGACTTTTCTTTGCGGACATTAGCACAATATCAGTAGTCCATCAAAAACAATACAAAGTACGCACTTATTGCTCTGAAAACTAAGGTACACATGGTTCAAATGAGGCATATAAATACGCCCTAGATCACCAATCAAGTAGGTTGGAAATGTACGGGGTGTTACATCCTTCCCTCCTTAGAAATATTCGTCCTTGAATGTTAATAGCATAGATATATATACACATAATGCTTATAGATACTTACTTGTTATTGCTCTCCTCCCGCACTTTGAACTTTTTCTTCCATGTGAAACAAATACGGGTACTTTGACTTCATCATTTCTTCAGCTTCCCATGTGATCTCTTCTACTTGTTGATTTCTCCATAGTACCGTTACAGAAGCTACGTCTTTATTCCTTAACCTCTTAACTTGTCTATCCAGAATAGCAATCAGTATCTGTTCATAGGTGAGATCCTCCGTAACTTGTACATCTTCAATGGGAGCGATACGAGATGGATCTCCTATGCACTTTCGAAGAATCGAAACATGAAATACTGGATGAACTGTAGAGAGTTCTTGGGGTAGTGCCAATTCATACGCAACTTGCCCAAATCTTTGGACAATTTCATATGGCCCTATATAACGGGGACTCAACTTCCCTTTCTTTCCAAATTGCATTACCTCTTTCATCGGTGACACCTTCAAGAATACCCAATTACCTATGGCAAATTCGAGCCCTCTTTTTCTAATATCATCACATGACTTGTGTCGACTTTGGGCCATTTATAGCCGTTGTTGGATCACTTTAACTTTCTCCATAGCTTGATGAACAAGGTCTGGACCAAGTAAAGCAGTTTCACCCTCTTCAAACCATCCAATTGGTGATCTACACTTTTGTCTGTATAAAGCTTCATAAGGTGCTATTTTGATACTTGAATGATAGATATTATTGTAAGCAAATTCAATAAGAGATAGATGCTCATCCCAACTACCTTTAAAGTCCAACGTGCATGCTCGTAGCATATCTTCAAGTGTTTGGATAGTACGTTCTGCTTGTCCATCTGTCTGAGGATGAAAAGCCGTACTCAAATTCACTTGGGTTCCCAAACTCCTCTGAAAAGATTTCCAAAAATATGCAGTAAATTGAGCTCCCCTGTCTGATATAATAGAGATTGGAATCCCGTGTAGTTGGACTATCTCTTTAACATACCACCTTGCATAATCTTCAGCTATATAGGTGGTCTTGACTGGTAGAAAATGCGCTGACTTGGTAAGTTTGTCAACTATTACCCATATGGAATCAAATTTATGCAGTGTACGAGGTAAACCTGTGATGAAATCCATGTTAATCATGTCCTATTTCCAGACTGGAAGACTGATACATTACATATAACCTCCAGGTTTCTGATGCTCTACTTTGAGTTGTTGACAATTCGGGCATTGAGCTACAAATTCGGCAATGTCCTTCTTCATGTTTCCCCACCAATACATTTCTTTCAAATCATGGTACATTTTGGTAGCTCCCGGATGAATAGAATATCGTGAATGATGCGCCTCCGTCATAATTCGTCTCCTCAGCTCATCTACATCCAGTACACATAATCTACCTTGGCATTGAAGTAATCCTTCTTGCGTAAGATCAAATGTCTTTGTCAAACCCTATTGTAATTCTCCTTTAGCTGCAATAAAATAGTATCCACCTACTGCCTCTCTTTCACCTCAGCTACTAATGAAGATTCTGCTGCATTTTGCACAATAACCCCTTCATCTAGAGATTCAAGAAGACGAACTCCCAAACTGGCTAGTTGATGTAAATCTTTGACTAGGTCTTGCTTTTCTGTCAACTGGCCATTAGTGCCTCCTATTGCTTTGCGGCTTAATGCATCGGCTACCACATTTACTTTTCATGGATGATATAGGATATCAATATCATAGTCTTTCAATAGCTCAAGCCACTTCTGCTTTCTCAGATTTAAATCCTTCTGCTTAAAGATATATTGCAAACTTTTGTGATCAGTGTAGATGTCAACATGAACTCCATACAAATAATGGCTCCATATCTTTAAAGAAAATACCACAACTGCTAACTCAAGATCATGTGTGGGATAGTTTCTCTTATGTGGCTGCAAATGTCGTGAGGCATATGCTATTACATTACTGTGTTGCATCAATACACATCCTAGGCCAACTCTGGATGCATCACAATATACTGCATACCCTTCTGTACCTTACGAAAGTACTAATACGGGTGTGGAAGTTAATTTGTCTTTCAGCTCATGGAAACTTTTATCACGTGCATCATTCTACTTAAACTTGATTGCCTTGTGTGTTAGCTTCATTAAAGGTGAAGAAAGGGAAGAAAACCCTTCAACAAACCTTCGATAATAACCTGCCAACCCAAGGAAGCTACGAATTTTCATGGCTGTCGTAGGCCTTGGCCAATTTTTCACCACTTCAATCTTTTGTGTATCAACCCGAATTCCTTCATCTGACACAATGTGACCCAAGAATGCTACGAATTTTAACCAAAATTCACATTTAGAGAACTTTACATACAACTTACGCTCAAAAAGAATTTGCAACACCTGTCGTAAGTGATTAGCATGGTCCTCTTGTGATCTTGATTAAACCAGGATGTCATCTATAAACACCGTCACGAACACGTCTAGAAATGGTTTAAACACTATGTTCATCAAATCCATGAAAATAGCTGGTGTATTTGTTGTCCAAACGACATAACTAAAAATTCATAATGGCCATACCGTGTTCGAAAAGCTGTCTTGGGTATATCTTTTTCTCTAACTCTGATATGATGGTATCCAGATCTCAAGTCAATCTTTGAAAAACATTTGGCACCCTGTAACTGATCAAACAAATCGTCAATTCTGGGGAGGGGATATTTGTTCTTGATCGTTACTTTATTCAATTGTTGATAGTCAATGCACATTCTCAATGTGTCGTCTTTCTTCCGTACAAATAATACCAGTGCACCCCACGGGGACATACTAGGCCTGATGAATCCCTTGTCCAGCAAGTCTTTTAATTGCTCCTTCAATTCACGCAATTCTACTGGAGCCATTCTATACGGAAGAATACAGATAGGCTGAGTGCCTGGCATCACATCAATACCAAACTCTACTTCCCATTCTAGAGGCAAACCTGGAAGATCTTTAGGAAATACATCAAGGAATTCATTGACCACTGGAACCGATTGAAGAGTTGGTGGCTTCACATCAGTATCTTGCACCCATACTAAATGACATATGTACCCCTTGGCTATCATTTTCCTTGCTTTAAGATAGGAAATAAATTTTCCTCTCGGTGCCCCTACGTTACCCTTCCATTCAAGAACATTCGTTTGTAAAAAATGAAAATGTACTTTCTTAGCGTGGCAATCTATCGTGGCATAACAAGAACCCAACCAATCCATACCCATTATGACATCAAAATCCATTATTTCCAGTTCAATAAGATCAGCCAACGTATCATGATCACACACAGTTACTACACAATTATGATATACTCTTTTTGCAACAATAGATTCACCAACCGGTGTGGATACTTCAATTGACTTAATTAATAATTCTGGCATTCTTTCAAGTTTTGCAGCAATCAATGGAGTAACATATGACAATGTAGAACCCAGGTCAATCAATGCATATACATTATACGAAAATATGGATAATGTACCTGTGACTACATCATGAGAAGCCTCCGAATTCTATCGGTCCACTAGAGCATAGGTGTGATTCTGGGATCCACTGGAACTAGCTGCTCCTCTAGCACCCCTACCACGCCCAATAGGCTGCACTCCTCTACCTAGGAAAGGAACCAATGATGATGATGCAATAGTTGATCCCGTAGGTCATGCTATACCACCCGTTCCCCTTTGTGGGCATTCTCTCATTATGCGCCCTATCGTACCATACCAAAAACACACGTTTGTCCCCAACCGGCATTCACCTAAATGATACCTTCCGCAGCACTGACACGGAGGAAAAGAAAATCTTATTGTCTTTGAACCTTGCATCCCACTACTCTGCCCAAAATGACTGCCTCTAAATCCCCGAAATTGGGATGAAGTATCTGCTGTAGGGAAAGAAAATGATGGTCTAGGCGGTCTAGGAAAAATTTGAGTCCTAGATTCTCCTTGGGACACGATAGACTGTCCCATAGGTCTAACCCTCTTTGACGGCCCTCGTTCAAATTCATGTACCCTTCTTCTTTGCCTCTGGTCCTCCATCTTCTGTACAAAAGCCTGTATTCTGGCTATATCATATCTTTGTTCAATGCAGCAATAGTGCAGTCCCTTACCAAATATGGCTCCAATCTGTCCACATAACGATGGACTTTGTCTATCATTGTGGCTACTACATTTGGAGCGTATCGAGCCAAAGAATTAAACTGAAGACTGTATTCTCTGACAGTCATATTCCCTTGACGAAGATTTAGAAACTAGTCTGCACGTGCCTCCCAAATCTCATATGGGAGGTAGTGATCAAGAAAGGTCGTTTTGAATTCCTCCCAACCAGCTGGAAGTACATTAATACCCCTCGATCTTTTCCAGTCTTCATACCATAATATAGCTTCACCTTTCTATCTATAGGCCACAAGTTCAACTGTTTCTACACCAGTCACGTGCATAACATCTAGAGCCCTTTGAATTTGGTCCACGAAGTCCTGTGAATCTACTTTTGGATATGACCCAGTAAATATGAGAGGGTTTAATTTCAAAAAATCCTGTGTTCGCCGACTAGCTACTCTAGCCGCGTCATCCTCACTTGTCGTTGGACCAGCTCGTCCCTGAGTTTGTGCAGCAACTATCTGAGTCAACATATGCACTGCATTTCTTAAATCCTATTCAGTGGCATTAATAGGCGATTCAACAGGTTCTTCTCCCCTCCTCGGCTTTTCTGGAGCTGGAAAAGTAGAAGAAGCCCGCAATGCAAACTCAGCGTTAACCCCACCTTGATTAGCTTGGTCAGGTAGTGATTTACTCGTTCCTTCACCGGCAAGCACATCTACCTGCTTACCTTTGCCTCTACCTCGTCTTGTCATCAATATTATACTATAACAAAGAAAACCAATTCCAATGGTTAGATACGATTCCACTTACAACATTGGCTCTATTGCACAATCTATAAATGAAGAAAAAAAACAATCCCTAAATGTCCCATAGCCTCCTACATATAAATGTGGTGCACAACACATCCATAAGCAAGTCTCTACTCAGACACGGCTTTGTAGACACACTTAGGATGACCTGCTCTGATCCCACTTTTGCCACGCCTCGAATTCCAACGGGGGGGACTGGCACCCGAAGATGTTAAGGCCCAAGAGAACCAATCTTCCTTCATATACACTCATACGCATGTCACTCAATAAGCATCACCATCACATAGAGATATAAGAAGCCCATGGCGAAAGTCATGGAAAATATATGATATATATACGAAACTTGGTCGTTAGGGCCATCAAGTCAAAAGCATACGTTTCTTCCATTTCCTTCATTTGTCCCACAACATCTACAAAGCCTCTACAGATACATGGACATAACCAACCTAAAGTCGGGACAAGTCCCCGCTTTATACAATATTTACATTGCCAAAACAAATGTACACATGTAACTCGAAAAGCCCCAAATCAACTGAAGCTCACCAATGATCGGCAAATGATCCGCAACCTACTGTGGAGGTCTACTAGCACCTGTGCCTGCAGAAAGTAAGGTAAGTCCCTCAAGGAACGTCACTACAAAAAATGTACTGATTATGTAAGGCTATAAGAAACTGCATCATAAACAAGAACAACAATGGAATCAAATATAAGAGAATAGTCAATATGGATGAACCATCATTCTGTATGAGAGGAATCAGGTACGTTATATTCATTACTTTCTTTGCCTTTACGTTCATTCTTCATTTTGTGACCAACTGATCAGTGGTAAAAGAGGATAACCCATGCTAGGTATTTTAACCCCTGCGATGTAATTAACCCATGCTAGGCTCTTCGATCTCCCCTGGGATGTTACTGTGATAACCCATGCTAGGCTTTTCTATCGCCCCTGGGATGTTATTGTGATATTGGGATTGACCCAAGTTATGTGTTTATTCCACCCCTGGGATGCCACCCAAGAATATACAAATAATTATACATTACTTCATTCGTTCATTAGAAGAGTGATACATTGGTGATTATACATTATTGGAACTTTGAAACATTAGTCAATGAACATGAGACATGTGAATCACAATTGTTCCTGTGAGTAATGCTATATGACAACCGGAAATGAGATACCTTTGGACATTTTGGAAGGGAACAAGTACAATGTCAATGTGAACAATATGTGCTGTAGAAAGATACGGAGAGAGTAACCTTACATACCTTATCTTCCCAATATGTGCTATATGTGAATACAATAATCCAGCTCGGCTTTTCTATCGCCCGTGGGATGTTACTGTGATATTTGGATCGACCCATTCTAGGTATTTGAACTCCTGGTATACCACCCATGATAGTAGGATTGACCCAAGCTAGGTGTTTGTTCCACCCCTGGGATGCCACCTAAGAATATACAAACAACTATACATTAGTTCATTCGTTCATTAGAAGAGTGATACATTGGTGATTATACATTATTGGAACTTTGAAACATTAGTCAATGAACATGAGACATGTGAATCACAATTGGTCCTGTGAGTAATGCTATATGACAACCGAAAATGAGATACCTTTGGACATTTCGGAAGGGAACAAGTACAATGTCAATGTGAACAATATGCGCTGCAGAAGGATATGGAGAGAGTAACCTTACATATCTTATCTTCCCAATATGAATACACAGTCCTATATGTGAATAAAATAATCCATCTCCTTCCTTACGTTTTCCTCTACAACACAAGTACATAACGGAGCTCACGTTAACAACTAACTACCTTACAAGTGCATAAGACGACAATGAGTTACATGATTTCCCTATAAAGTCATTTCACCCTTTACAATACAATTCACGGCATTGTCATACCAACAATACCACAACATTCCATACATTAACCAAGACATCATCAAGTTTATCCTTTACGCTCCCTCATTAACACTACGTCATAATTACTCCATCAAGTCACTTCAATATATTTCATAACAACAATCCCACAAGTTATACACATAGAAAAAGCAAGTTAAGGACATAAACACACCATACATGTTGATATTTAATCCACACCATTCACTTCCATCAAAACCTCAAGTCTCCTTTCAAGTTCAAGTCACATAGATGACACATCTTAGCAAAAAAGCAAAAGTGCACTACTCAACACTTTTAGACATAACCATCATGATCTACACCATCTCTCATGCATATAATATATTAAATCACAAGAATAAACACTTACCCAAGCTTGTAAAAGAGTGATCTTGTCCAAAGGAGTGATGACTTAGGTTTTTTGAAAGAAGAGAAATATCTTCGAAAATTCTAGAAATGGCATGTGTGTCTAAATGAATAAAAATCTGATTTTTCCACATTATATAGCCCCTCATGGCTATCCTTATCCACACTTGGGTCAATAAATAATGGTTTACTTTGGTCAAAGCAAGAATGGATCATTTACCCATTTTGGGCCATGTCTTTTCTATGATTTTGGGCCTCAATTGAGCCCAATTGCTCAAGATTAATTTAGTCCAACAAATTTAATGCATGTTCCACCAACTATCTCGTGATTAAAGAATTCCATAAATGTTAAGACAATATTCAACTCACGGGATTCTGTTTCGTAGCCTCTACCCCAAGAATAAGCGATTTTAATCACTCATGGCTTAATTTATCATAAATTGATATAAAAAAAAAAGGAAGAAGAATTAACCCTCATTTGGATGCCAAAATCGTCCAAGAGTAGTCCCACCAAGATGGAATAATGATACAATAACCCAAGAGCCCTATTTAGAGACTAGTGGTCGGAGGAGAAATTGGGCAAAAAGCGGCCTGGCGCGCCCCTATGCTGCCCATACCAAAAAAAATTCTGTCAAAAGTGGCCCGGCACGCCCCTGGGCGTGTCTAACACTTAAATTCTGATTTTCTTCCTTTCTTCGACTTTTCTTTGCGGACATAGCACAAAATCAATAGTCCATCAAAAATAATACAAAATATGCACTTATTGCTCACAAAACTAAGGTACACATGGTTCAAATAAGGCATATAAATACGCCCTAGATCACCAATCATGTAGGGTCGGAAATGTATGGGGTGTTACAAATACCATAGCATTCCACACATTGACCAAGACATTATAAACCAATAGCATTTCACACCAAGTTTACCTTTTACGCTTTCTCATTAACACTACGTCATAATTATTCCATCAAGTCACCTCAATACCTTTCATAACAACATATTAACAATAATCCATAATTGATATAATCCAACATGCCTCCAAAAGACCCCTTAAAATCATTCAATAGGTATCATAAGTTAATAATTACATCCAAAAAGGGTATAGGGGGCTTGGGGGGTCAAAGAGGGACAAAAACATGCAAAATGAAGTTCTGGGCTGACCTGCAAAGCCACCTACATTCACAGGTGTTTGGGGTATGGCCTCAGGTGACCCTTGGCCTTGTACAGGGCCACCTGCATTGGCATCTGCGCCCGCAGGTGCCCTGTCCGCGAGGGCGGGTGCCCGTTTCGGCCAAAAAGGATCTCTTTTGGGTCCTTTTTTGTAATAAATAGTCCAAGGCCGTAAGTAAGCTTATATTTACATATTTTAGGTTAAATTGGATTCCAACAAACAACCACGGTTTCACCACACACACGAACATCACCAAAACTACATTTTCCTTTCAATAAGTCACCAATTCCATGCACAATTTCGCAATAACAATTCCAAATGTTATACACATAGAAAAAGCAAGTTACGGACATAACCACATATTAAATGATGATATTTAATCCATAAAATTCACTTCCTTCAAGACCACAAGTCCACTTTCAAGTTTATAAGGCAAAACTCTTAACCGATTAAGCAAAAGTAGACTGTTTTACGCATAGTGAACTGTCCAACTCTTTTCCAACATAACCAACATGATTTATAAACCATATTAAGAATATAATATACTAAACCATGAGTGTAAACACTTACCAAAGCTTTCAAGAGAGTGATCTTGTCCAAAGGAGTGATGACTTAGGGTTTGTGTGAGATGAGAAATATCTTTGAAATTTCTAGAAATGGCATGTGTGTTACAATGAATAAAAATCTGATTTTTGTCTTTATATAGTCCCTCAAGTCTCATCCTTAGCCACACTTTGGTAATAAATGTTATCTTTACTTGGTCAATAGTGGAATGGGTCATTTCCCCCACTTGGGCCATGTCTTTTTACCTAATATTTGGGCCTCATTTGAGCCCATAAACACAAGACCAATTGAGCCTACTAAACTTAATGTGTAACACACCAACCTTCTCATATTTAAATGATTCCATAAATTTTACAGTAATTAAATAGGTTCATAAATGTACGGGGTGTTATATCCTTCCCCCCTTAGAAACATTCGTCCTCGAATGTTAGTGATATTATTCAATTTAAACAAATTCAAGTCTAGAATCATTCTTCATTTTATCATATATATGCATAATGCTTATATATACTTACTTGTTATTGCTCAGATTTTGCATCTTGAACTTTCTCTTCTTTTTGTAACAAATGAGGGTACTTGGACTTCATCATTTCTTCAGCTTCCCATGTGATCTCTTCTACCTGCTGATTTTTCCAAAGCACTTTTACGGAAGCTACTTCTTTATTCCTTAACCTTTTCACTTGTCTATCTAGAATAGCAATAGGTATCCCCTCATAGGTGAGATCCTCTGCAGCTTGTACATCTTCAATGGGAGCAATACGAGATGGATCTCATATGTACTTTCGAAGCATTGAAACATGAAATACTGGATGAACTGTGCAGAGTTCTTGGGGTAGTTTCAATTCATACGCAACTTGCCCAAATCTTTTGATAATTTTATATGGACCTATATAACGTGGACACAACTTTCCTTTCTTTCCAAATCTCGTTACCCCTTTCATTGGTAACACCTTCAATAATACCCAATCACATATGGTAAATTTAAGTCCTCTTCTTCTAACATCAGTATATGACTTGTGTCGACTTTGGGCCGTTTGTAGCCATTGTTGGATCACTTTAACTTTCTCCATAGCTTGATGAACAAGGTCTAGCCCAAGTAAAGTAATTTAACCCGCTTCAAACTATCCAATTGATGATCTACACTTCCATCCGTATAAAGCTTTATAAGGTGCCATTATGATACTTGAATAATAGCTATTATTGTAGGCAAATTCAATAAGAGGTAGATGATCATCCCAACTACCTTTAAAGTCTAATGTGCAAGCTCGTAGCATATTTTCAAGTGTTTGGATAGTACGTTCTACTTGTCCATCTGTCTAAGGATGAAAAGTCGTACTCAAATTCACTTGAGTTCCCAAACTCCTCTGAAAAGATCTCCAGAAATGTGCAGTAAATTGAGCTCCCCTGTCTGATATAATAGAGATTGGAATCCCATGTAATTTTACTATCTCCTTAACATACAACCTTGCATAATCTTCAGTTGTATAGGTGGTCTTGACTGGTAGAAAATGCGCTGACTTGGTAAGCCTGTCAACTATTACCCATATGGAATCAAAGTTTCGCAGTGTACAAGGCAAACCTGTGATGAAATCCATGTTAATCATGTCCTATTTCCAGACTGGAAGATTGTTACATTGCATGTAACCTCCAGGTTTCTGATGCTCGACTTTTACTTGTTGACAATTTGGATATTGAGCTACGAATTCTGCAATGTTCTTTTTCATGTTACCCCACCAATACATTTCTTTCAAATCGTGATACATCTTGGTAGCTCCCGGATGAATAAAATATCGTGAATGATGCGCCTCTGTTATAATTCGTCTCCCCAGCTCATCTACATCCGGTACACATAATCTACCTTGGCATTGAAGTACTCCTTCTTGCATAAGATCAAATGCCTTTGTCAAACCTTTTGTACATTTTCTTTCAGTTGAAATAACATAGGATCCGCATGCTGCTTCTCTTTCACCTTATCTACCAATGAAGATTCTTCTGCATGTTGTACAATAACCTCTTCATCTGGAGATTCAAGAAGATGAACTCCCAAGCTGGCTAGTTGATGTAAATCTTTGACTAAGTCTTGTTTTTTTGTCAACTGGCCACTAGTACCTCCTATTGCCTTGTGGCTTAATGCATCGGCTACCATATTTTCTTTTCCTGGATGATATAGGATATCAATATCATAGTCTTTCAATAGCTCAAGCCACCTCCACTACCTTAGATTTAAATCTTTCTGCTTAAAGATATATTGAAAACTTTTGTGATCAGCATATATATCAACATGAACCCCACGCAAGTAATGGCGCCATATCTTTAAAGCAAATACCACAGCTGCTAACTCAAGATCATGTGTGGGATAGTTTCTCTAATGTGGCCGCAACTGTCGTGAGGAATATGCTATTACATTATCGTGCTGCATCAATACACATCCCAGGCCAACTCTGGACGCATCACAATATACTGCATACCCTTCTGTTCCTTTTGGAAGTACTAATACGGGTGTGGAAGTTAATTTATCTTTCAGCTCTTGGAAAGTTTTCTCACATTCATCATTCCACTGAAACTTGATTGCCTTGTCTGTAAGTTTTGTTAAAGGTGCAACAATGGAAGAAAACCCTTTAACAAACCTTCGATAATAACCTGCCAACCCAAGAAAACTATGAATTATGGTAGGCATAATCATAGGCCTTGGCCAATTTTTAACCTCTTCAATCTTTTGTGTATCAACCCAAATTCCTTTATCTGACACAATGTGACCCAAGAATGCTATAGATTTTAACCAAAATTCACATTTAGAGAACTTTACATACAACTTACGCTCACGAAGAATTTGTAACACCTGCCGTAAGTGATTAGCATGGTCCTCTTGTGATCTTGAATAAACCAGGATGTCATCTATGAACACCGTCACGAACACGTCTAGAAATGGCTTAAACACCATATTCATCAAATCCATGAAAACAGCTGGAGCATTTGTTAGTCCATACGACATAACTAAAAATTCATAATGGTCATACCGTGTTCGAAAAGCTGTCTTTGGTATATCTTTTTCTCTAACTCTGACTTGACGGTAACCCGATCTCAAGTCAATCTTTGAAAAACATTTGGCACCCTGTAACTGATCAAACAAATTGTCAATTCTAGGGAGAGGATATTTTTTCTTGATCATTACCTTATTCAATTGCTGATAGTCAATACACATTCTCAACATGCCATCATTCTTTCGTACAAATAATGCTGGTGCACCCCATCAGGACATACTAGGCCTTATGATTCCCTTGTCTAGCAAATCTTTTAATTGCTCCTTTAATTCTCACGATTCTGCTGGAGCCATTCTATACAGGGGAATAGAGATAGGCTGAGTGCTTGGAATCACATCAATACCAAACTCTACTTCCCGTTATGGGGGTAAACCTAGAAGATCGTCAGGAAATACACCGAGGAATACATTGACCACTGGAACCGACTGAGGAGTTAATGGTTCCACATTAGTATCTTTCACTCTTACTAAGTGACATATGTACCCCTTGGCTATCATTTTCCTTGCTTTAAGATAGGAAATAAAATTTCCTCTCGATGCCCCTACATTACCCTTCCATTCAAGAACATTCGTTTGTGGAAAATGAAAACGTACTTTCTTAGCTCGGCAATCTATCGTGGCATAACAAGAACCCAACCAATCCATACCCATTGTGACATCAAAATCTACCATTTCGAGTTCAATAAGATCAGCCAACATATCATGGTCACACACAGTTACTACACAATTACGATATACTCTTTTTGCAATAATAGATTCACCAACTGGTGTAGATACTTCAATTGACTTATTTAATAATTTTGGTGTTCTTTCAAATTTCACAGCAATCAATGGAGTAACATATGACAATGTAGAACCCGGATCAATCAATGCATATACATTATACGAAAATATGGATAATGTACCTGTGACTACATCAGAAGAAGCCTCCGGATTTTGTCGGTCCACTAGAGCATAGGTGCCATTCTGGGCTCCACTGGAATTGGTTGCTCCTCTGGTACCTCTACCACAACCAGCAGGTTGTACACCTCTGCCTAGGGAAGGAACCTATAATGATGATGCAACGGTTGATCCCATAGGTTGTGCTATACCACTCGTGCCCTTCTGTGGAAACTCTCTCATCATGTGCCCCGACATACCGTACCAAAAGCAAGTAGCCGTCCCTAACTGGCATATACCTGAATGAGTCCATCTGCAGTGCTGACACAGCTGATGAGGAAATCCTACTAGCTGTGAACCTTGAAGCCCACTACTCTGCCTAGCTTGACTGCCTCTAAACCCTCGGAATTGAGATTGAGTGCCTGCTGTGGAATAAGAGAATGATGGTATAGGCGTTCTAGGGAAAACTTGAGGCCTAGATTCTCCTTGGGACGCCATAGACTGTCCTATAGGTCTAGCCCTCTTTGACGACCCTCTTTCAAATTCGTGCACCCTCCTTCTTTGCCTCTGATCTTTCATCTTCTGTGCAAAAGGCTGTATTATGGCTATATCCATATATCTGTTCAAAGCAGCAATGGTACAGTCCCTCACCAAATATGTCTCTAATTTGTCCACGTATAGATGGACTCTGTCTTCCATTGTGGCCACTACATTCGGAGCATATCGATCCAAAGAATTAAACTGAAGACTGTATTCTCTGACACTCATATTCCCTTGATGGAGATTTAAGAACTGATCCGCATGAGCCTCTCGGATCGCATATGGAAGATAGTGATCAAGGAATGCCGTTTTAAATTCTTCCCAATTCATTGGATTTGCACTGATACCACGAGATCTTTTCCAATTTTCATACCATAATATAGCTTCTCCTTTCAAACTATAGGGTTCAAGCTCAATTGTTTCTACACCAGTCACGTGCATAACATCTAGAGCCCTTTGGATTTGGTCCACGAAGTCTTGTGGGTCTTCCTTCGGATCTGACCCAGTGAATATGGGAGGGTCTAATTTCAAAAAATTTTGTGTCCGTTGACTACCTACTCTAGCCGCGTCATCCTCACTTGTCGTTGGACCAGCTAGTCCCTGAGTTTTTGCAGCAACTATCTGAGTCAACATATGCACTGCATTTCTTAAATCCTATTCAGTGGCATTCATAGGCGATTCAACAGGTTCTTCTCCCCTCCTCGGCTCTTCTGGAGCTAGAAAAGTAGAAGAAGACCGTGATGCAATTTCAGTGTCAGCTCCACCTTGACTAGCTTGGTCAAGTGGTGATTTACTCGTGCCTTCTTCGAAAAGCATATCTACCTGCTTACCTTTGCCCTTACCTCATCTTGTCATCGACATTTTACTATAACAAAGAAAGTCGGTTCCAATGGTCAGATATGATTCCACCTACAACATTGGCTCTATTGTACGATCTAGAAATGAAGAAAAGAAATAACTCCTAATTGTCCCGTAGCCTCATACTTATTAATGTGGTGCACAAAACATCCATAAGCAAGACTCTACTCAGACAGGGCTTTGTATACACCCTTAGGAAGACCTGCTTTGATACCACTTTTGTCACGCCTCGAATTCCCACGGGGCGAACTGGCACCCGAAGCCGTATGGACCGAGAGAACCAATTTTCATTCATGTACATTCATATACATGTCGCTGTTTGAATATAATTCTATCTCATGTAACTATAAGATACCAATGGCAGAAGTCATGGCAAACATATGTTATATATGAAACTTGGCCGTTAGGGCCATCAAGTCAAAATGGACATACATTTCTTACATCCCTTCATCTGTCCCACAACATCTACAAAGCCTCTACAGATACATAGACGTAACCAACCTAAAGTCGGGACAAGTACCCGTTTTATACAACATTTACATAATATCAAAACAAGTATAGACATATGACTCAAAAAGCCCCGAACCAACTGGTGCTCACCAAGGATCTATAAATGACCCGCAACCTACTGTGGATGTCTACAAGCACCAGCGCCTGTAGCAAGTAAGGTAAGAACCCCCAAGGGATGTCAGTACAAAGAATGTACTGAGTATGTAAGGCTATAAGAAACTGCATCATACATAAGAATTCAATGGAATCAATTATAAGAGAATAGTGAATATGGATAACCCATTGTTCTGTATGTTTGGAACCATGTATATTGTTTTCATTACTTTCTTTTCTTCTTTGCTTCTATGTTTATTCATCATTACCTGAATCATATCCTACCCGAGCCCCAACTGATCAGTGGGTCTTAACATAACATAATGTTATGTTGGGATCGGCCTGAGCTAGGCTTATGCCTCTAGAGCTGCGACCCATAAATCAATATATCAGGTTCGGCTCGAGATAGGTTCTTACCTCTAGAGCTGCCACCCATAAACTAATATATCAGGTTAGACTCAATCTAGGTTCTTACCTCTAGAGCTGCCCCCTGTCAGGTTCGGCCCGAGCTAGGCATATGCCTCTAGAGCTTCCACCTGATCCAATAATCTCGGGTTCGGCTCGAGCTAGGCTTATGCCTCTAGAGCTGCCACCCGTGCTCTCACAACCAACAACTATGCATTACTTCATTTCTTTACTTTTCAGAGATTGATACGTTGATAGTCATAACATTATTGGAGCTTTGGAACATCAGTCCATGATTAAGATACATTTGAACAACAATATGTGATAACTTGACATGAGATACTTTGAGACATTCTGAAATAAGAAACAAGCTAGGTAACAATGAGGACAATAGATGCTGTCAAAGGATACTGAAAAGAGTAACCTTACATACCTTATCTTCCCAATATGAATACACAACCCTATATGTGAATTCAATAATCCAACTCTTTCCTTACGTGTTACTCTATAACACAAGTTCATAACGGAGCTCACGTTAACAACTAACTACTTTACAAGTGCATAAGACGACAATGAGTTACATAACTGCCCTATAACATCATTTCACCCTTTACAATACAATTCACTGCATTACCATACCAACAATACCATAACATTCCACACATTGACCAAGACATCATAAACCAATAGCATTTCACACCAAGTTTACCCTTTACGCTTCCTCATTAACAGTACGTCACAATTATTCCATCAAGTCACCTCAATACCTTTCATAACAACATATTAACAACAATACATAATTGATATAATCCAACATGCCTCCAAACGAACCCTTAAAGTCATTCAATAGGTATCATAAGTTGATAATTACATCCAAAAAGGGTATAGGGGCCTTGGGGGGTCAAAGAGAGACAAAAACATGCAAAACAAAGTTCTGGGCTGACCTGCGAAGCCACCAGCGCTGGAAGGTGGTTGAGGTATGGCTTCAGGTGACCCTTGGCCCTTTCCAGGTCCACCTTCATTGGCATCTGCGCTCGCACGTGCCCTGTCCGCGAGGGCGGGTGCCCGTATAAGCCAAAAAGGGTCTCTTTTGGGTCCCTTTTTGTAATAAATGGTCCAAGGCCATAAGTAAGCTTCTCTTTACATATTTTATGTTAAATTGGATGCCAAAAAACAACCACAGTTTCACAACACACATGAACGTCACCAAAACTACATTTTTCTTTCAATACGTCACCAATTCCATGCACAATTTCGCAATAACAATTCCAAATGTTATACACATAAAAAAAAGCAAGTTAAAGACATAAAAACATCTTAAATTATGATATTTAATCCATCAAATTCACTTTCTTCAAGTCCACAAGTCCACTTTCAAGTTTATAAAGCAAAACTCTTCACCGATTAAGCAAAAGTAGACTGTTTTAGGCATAGTGAACTGTCCAACACTTTACCAACATAACCAACATGATTTATACACCATATTAGGCATATAATATACTAAACCATGAGTATAAACACTTACCAAAGCTTGCAAGAGAGTGATCTTTTCCAAAGGAGTGATGACTTAGGGTTTGTGTGAGATGAGAAAGATCTTTGAAATTTCTAGAAATGGCATGTGTGTTACAATGAATAAGAATCTGATTTTTGTGATTTATATAGTCCCTCAAGTCTCATCATTAGCCACACTTTGGTCATAAATGTTATCTTTACTTGGTCAAAGGTGGAATGGGTCATTTCCCCCACTTGGGCCATGTCTTTTTACTTAATATTTGCGCCTCATTTGAGCCCATGAACACAAGACCAATTAAGCCTACTAAACTTAATGTGTAACACACCAACCTTCTCATGTTTAAATAATTCCATAAATGTTACAGTAATTAAATAGGTTCGAAAATGTATGGGGTGTTACAATAAGGTAGAAAGAGGCATCGGATACAAAAGAAGAGTGGGCTTGTCAAAGGACAAAGATACATAAAAATGTTAAATGACAAGTAAGTCACAGAGATGCTAAAGGTAGCCTGCCAACCATGGTATGAAAAAAGGATATAGTAACCGGAACTTTACTTGATGTCAAGATTTACTTCCTATTTACTATTATTATTATTTGTTTCTAATCCTGGTTGGCCTATGATAACTACCAGTATATGTGGTTGTGTTGATACTACACTTACTATACTTTCTTCTGGGGGTATAGCTATATTGCATGTCAGTTGGGGTTTCTATAGAAGTGACAGTGATCACTCTCCAACAGCTCTTGTACTCTCACTCTTACGTGGAAGCTGTGTCCTGGACTCTCATATTCCTTGTTTAGTGCTCTTGTACCGATTTAGATTAGGTTCTGAGGAATCACTGCTTATTATTTTTTGCAATCTTTTTACCTATCAAATGTACTGAACAAAGATTCATTTATTGTTTTAGGATTTTCCTTGTTCTTACAAGAGTTTTATTTAATTTCCACATCAAACTAATGTAGTAAGTATATTCCAAACAAAAGTTCTAGTAAATATATATATATGCTTGAGGCTATTTTAATTGTTTTCTGCATTAATTGAATGGTTAGGTAGTCAGGGTTGTCCTATTTAGGATAGAGTTGGGTAGGTACCCGCATGATCCGTGATTTAGGTCGTGACAAGATGGAATCAGAGCCCAGATCACCAGTCTCCCATTATAAGAGAAAATGTCGAGTAGAATCTTGTGAATTGGTGTGTTAACGTTCACATTAAATCTATAGAAAGCTACAAGGCATCTAAGAAATCAATCAAACTTTCTTCTCTCCTATCGTGCTATTTCAATGTTGTCTCCTCTACTTTAGCCTAATTGGTATCTAGTAGATTCCAATTGGTATCTCCATAATCACAATTGAGATTAGTTGGTCCTATTTGGTAGCTAGGAAATGTTTGAAGGTTGGAATAATATTATTCTAACCAGTACAGATCAATAAGAGGCACAGGATTTATCTACTAATTTTGTGAGGCATGAGAATTAGAAGCTATAAAAGTGTTTGTAGGGTAGCATCAGGATAGAAAGGACTTGGGACTGAGTGAGAAAAATCCAAACCACTGGAAGGAACCATTGCAGCGGTACTTTTCCGCTGCAGTGGTAAATTAACTGTTGCAGCAATTCCTAGGTAGTAAGCTGACACGGGCCTACCCATTTTGCGATTTTACGTTCATTGTAAAATGACCCTGTGTTTGTAGTATTTAAAGTTAGAAATCGCTTCCGACACGCATAGTAAGCTAAATTGTTATTATTAAAAGTGTGTAACAATAGATGTCCTAAGAATGTGAGAAAATAAAGAGAGTAATTATTTGATACATACCCAAATAGGGGTAACCCAAATCCAATCAATAAATAAAATAAAAAGGGGGTAGGGAATCTAGCTGGTGGCATCATCTCCAAGGATCGAGGGATCTTAACCCTCCTCCTCCATCCCACTAAGGAAGGAGAACTCCACGGCGTCCTTCTTCATCAGCTTCAGGAGCTTTTTGGTGTGATAGGCACAGTTTAACATCACCTGTAGCTCTTTTCACATCCTCACCAACATGCGATCTCGAGAGCGGTGCATCTTATTCTCTTTATTTAGCTCCTTTCAGAGATCCACATAGGCTCGGGGTTGGTCCAGTGGGGTAGTAGAGCTTGAAGGGGCCAACCTTGTTGGAGGCAGCTGAGTCCTCTCCAAATAACCTCGCATAGCAGCAAGGTGGGTCTCCCAGCCACCGAGAGATATGGGAGTATGAGCGGAAGGGGTGCCAGACTCCTCTCCTCCTCTGGCCATGTTGCTTTTGCCCTCTTCTCCCATTTTACTCTTCTTTTTGATTTCTCCCTGGGTGCCCCTACCCCTCAATGGGTTGAATGCCACATCGCACTCCTCCAATGTACCATGATCCTCCTTGGGCACATCCACCCTTTTACACAGCCCGATAATCATGAAGGGCAAGAAAAGATCCCTTGCAGACTTCTCCCTAGAATAGAAGTACCGCCACTCATCTATAATCTGCGCCCCCCATTTATCTCAATCCTGAAGAGAGCACAATGCACCACCATAGCCTATGACCTTTCGGTGCTAAGACCCTAGCCACCCACTTCAATTCTGACTCCCAGTCCTTAGCTTCAAAAGTAGCATTGGAGGGGTTTGGGACCCCCAAGTCATCATTGATGGCGGCAACATCCACTGAGATATATTTCCCCCGAATACGAATAGTGAGGAAAGGCACTGGCCACTCCACAATTGGTAGTATAGCATAAAACTCCTGGGATAGAGCTAGATTACACTCGGGAAGAGGCTTAGTCAGCGTCTCCCACCCAAAGATCTTCAGATGGTCATAGAAGTTTGATATCTCATCCTTTACTTGTCTCATCACAAAACCCCTCTCACAGAGGAAACCCCTGTTGTTCCACCCGTCCTCATAATGACTACGACTGAAAGAATTAAGAAATCTTTGGTATTGGGGTTGGTGCTCTATGATAATCCTACGAACATTGCAAATTCAGTATTAGAAAACCAAGTCGGGATGTTACGAGAAAGAGGGAAATTTGATACTTAAGAGAATAAGAAAAAATTAAACACTGCCAGGTGCCGATGCAGTGATAAATCTACCACTGCATCGATAAACTTACCGCTACAGTAGTACCATCATCCCCAACCATCCAAACTCCCTCCTATGGCGGATTTTTTTTGACTTTTGTCTATAGTTTTGAATTCTAAACAAAGATCAGTCTTGGTAAAGTTCGTATGAACCTTTTCAGATAAAAATGAGAGTGGATAACACCCAAAATCAAGCCCAAATCATCCAAACTCATTGGAGAAGATGACCCTTCACCCTCCACCCCTTTCATGGCCAAAATTCACCATGAACTACATTAATCTTACGTTTAGAATTTGTAAGGGCATTGGGGTAGTAAGAGAATCTAACATGCATGCTATTTCAGGCAAAAACACCACCAAAATTCAAATTCAAATTGCAATAATGAAAACCAACCAAAAAATCTTCTTCTACTCTAGATTTTGTGATTCAATAATGATAAAGACGTAAATTAAGTTCTAGAGAAGAGAAATTTACCTTGAATTATCACTGAAAAGAGGTTGTATAGAGAGGATTTAGGGAGTTTTCAAAGAAAGGGAAGTGAAAATTGGAGAAATGAAACATTTCCCCCTTTTGAACTGTTATGAATTACTGCGGTGATAATTTACCGCTCAGTAATAGTTCTGCCACTGTAGCGGTAAATCCCACATTGGTCGTATTTTGTTCCTTCTTTTTGTACGTTATGATATTTTGCAATAGCCATCGTATGTTTAAATGACCCATTTCATAGAAATTGACTCATAATTTCTTATGTGGGTATTATAGCTTTGTGGTATTAGTTGGAGCAATTTAAAAGACTTACTAACATGTAGGTTGGTCAATTACTTGGGGTTTAGTTGTCAAATTTGTTAGGGTTCAATGAAGTGAGTTAATAAAAATTAAATATCATTTTTGTAACACGTTGCCCTCTATAGTATTACTCGGGAAGTAGCCAACCCGAGTTTATTTTAAAATCCTTCTTTTGTGTAGCCTCTTTAAGTCGATCCCTCTCTCCAAACATACCCAGAGTAACTCTAACACCCTGAGAAATGAGGTTTCGAAGGCAATGGTTTATAAGAGCGATATTGAGGCATACTCGACAAGTTTCCAATGCTAGAAGAAGCCATGTGCATGCGGGATAACTCTCCACTCTAGATGCATAAAATGATGACAGTAATGTCGGGAGTTTTCATGTCTTAGGCCCTTAGGAACAGAGTTTGGGTGGACATAATGATAATAATTGGTTTAAGCTTTATTATGTGTTTTTATTCATTATTATATTGATTCGGTGCAACTATCATGGCTTGGAAAGAATAGTTAGTGTATTTTAAAGTAAATTGGGGGATTACAAGGAACCTTAAGGGGTTAGTATGGGGTAAGGTGGGTTGTTTGTGGAACCCTAGAAGCTCATTTGAGTTGATTAAGATTGGAAAGAGAGGGTAAGTGTGGGTAAGAGTACAATTGGTAGTTTTAGTGGAGTCTAGAGAGTCTTAAGATCATACATAAGTAGAGTGATAAATTAAACGATAACCTAGAAAGGGTAGCTGAATAAGTGTAATGAAACTAGAGAGGGGCTTAGTGTTTTTCGGCTAGAGTGTCAGGTAAAGGCATGAGTAAGACCTAAGAGTATGAAAGTACACCTGTTGGGATGAGTTGTCGGTGTCATCCTAGTAGGGCAATCTATGAGTTCATTAATATAGTTATAAATATCCCAAACATGTAATAGTGAAGATAAAGAATAGAGTAACCTTTGGTATTGTGTGAATTTTATTATAGTAAAAAGACTTGCTTGATGTTGTGCTTATATTTAAATTAAGTGTTTGTAATTATTGTCGGGCACAACTTATGATTATTGAATGCATTGCATTTCATTAATGTTAATAGTGGATATTGTGTTATTGTGGAGATGGGGTGATGACACTGATTGATGATGATGAGGTGATGATGTGTTTATATTGATAATGATATTTTCTCTATTGATGATGTTGATCTGATGGCATGATGTTGATATGGTGAAGGTAAGATATTGTTGATGATATTGATGATTTGATGATGGGATTATACGTGCATATTGCATACATACATTGTTCATACCTTATGTAGTGACTGTGTGTGTATGTTGTGCTGATCTTGATTGTAAGACCTGCTGAACAGAAGTGACTGATGTGTATGTTGTGCTGATCTTTATACTTAGTTATAAGTGCATGTTAGAAAGTGATAGTGAAATCAGGTTATCCATTTAATACCTTGGAGGTTAGAATAGTAAAGTCTAGGGAATTGCCTGAAATTTTTAGAAATAGGATCATGGGGTTAGAAGGAATATAAGGTAGAAAGAGGCTTTAGATACATAAAGAAAAGTGGTCTTGCCAAAGGACAAATATACACAAAAATGTTAAATGACAATTAGGCCACAGATATGCTAAAGGTAAACTGCCAACCATGATATGATAAACAGATTTAGTAACTGAAACTTTACTTGATGTCATGATTTACTTCCTATTTGCTATTGTTGTTATTTGTTTCTAACCCTGGTGGGCCGATGATACCTACAAGTATGTGTGGTTTTGCTGATACTACACTTACTATACTTTCTTACGGGGGGTATAGCCATGTTGTAGGTCAATTGGGGTTTCTATAGAAGTGATGGTGATCACTCTCCAAAAGCTCCTATCCTTTCACTCTTACATGGAAGTTTTTTCCTGTACTCTCATGTTCCTTATTTAGTGCTCTTGTACCGGTTTAGATTAGGTTCTGGGGAATCACTACTTATTACTTTCTGCATTGTTTTTACCTATCAAATGTACTGAACAAAGATTGATTTATGGTTTAAGGATTTTCCTTGTTCTTATAAGAGTTTTATTTAATTTCTGCATCGTACTAATATAGTAAGCATATTCCAAACAAAAGTTCTTTTAATATATATGCTTAAGGCTATTTTAATTGTTTTCCACATTAATTGAATGGTTGGGTAGTAAGGGTTCTCCTATCTAGGACAGAGTTGGGTAGGTGCCCGCACGATCCGTGATTTGGGTCATGACACATGTCTTAAAGAATTTGAATATCTTGAGGAGAAGTTGACTTTGGCCCCCATCGTTGTTGCACCAGATTGGTCTAAGCCCTTTTAATGTAATGTGTGATGCGAGTGTAGTATCACTAGGTGCAATACTTGGGAAAAATGAGAGAAGATTTTTCACACCATTTATTATGCCAGTAAGACCCTGAATGGAGCACAAAAGAACTATATACTATTACGGAGTAAGAACTCTTAGATGTGGTGTACGTATTTGATTAGTTTAGGGCTTACTTGCTAGTGATGGTGATTGTTCATACCGACCATGTTGCCATATGCTACTTAATGGACAAAAAGGATGCTAAACCACAATTGATTTGGTGTATACTCTTACTGCAAGTGTTTGATTAATGTTAAGGATCATAAAGAGTTTGAAAACCAAGTTGCAGATCCCTTATCAATGTTAGAAAAAGAGGGGAGACCAAAATGTGAGTTGGAGATCAATGAGTCCTTTCTAGAAGAACAGTGTAACACCCCATACCTATCTAAACCTACTTGATGGCATTGAATAATGTGTACTTAGGTGTTGAGATCCATAAGCATGTATTTGGTAACGTTAATGATGAGAAAATTGAAATTTGGCCTCGTACATGTGATTAGTCCTTCGTAGGAGGTGTTTTATGATTTTCGTGGAGCAGTTGTGGGGTTCAAAATGATGCTAAGAGCACCTCTAAACAAAGTATATTAAGGGTAAGAAGTAAGTTAAAGAATAAGACTTGAAGTATCTAACCAAATCCGCGAAGAACAGACGAAAAATGGAATTTGTTGAAAAAATAAGTGTGGGGCGCGCTAGAGAACGTGCCACGCCGCTCTGGGCCAAATTTTTGTGCCCATAGGAAGCAAGCTGGCGCGCCCAAGGGCGTGCCAGGCTGGTTTTGCCACTTTTTCAAAAGTTGGAAATTTTCTAAGTCCCAAGGGTACCCGGGGACGTACCGAGCCGATTTTTGCCACATTTCTTCTACAACCACCAGTATATACATGAAATGAATGAAATATTATATTGGTATGATAAAATTACTCGAGAACGAATTTGGCATCAAAATGACAGTTTTGCCCTTATGGTCAAAATGGGTCCTACGTGGCTAGAATCTCTTGTTTTTGGAATTGAGGCTACGGATATGAATAGTGTGAGTGGGAATATTATTGAAAAATTTATGAGATGATTTAAACATTAGAAATTATTAATTTTATTGGGTTAAGTGAATTGGGCTCAATAAAAGGCCCAAAATGAGAAGAAAACATGGGCCAAAATGGGTCAAAAGACCCATTCTTGCCTTGACCTTCTAGAACACCACATTTAATGGCTAAGGATGGACTTAAAGGCTTATAAAAGGGAACAAAAAAATAAGATTTTATTCATTGGAAACTCTCATGCTTTCTAGTTATTTCTCATCTATTTTTCTCTCAAACCCTAAGAACTCAAAGCCCACTTTTGGAGCAAGATCATCATTTTTCAAGCTTGGGTAAGTGATTACTATTATGGATTAATTTATTATATGCATGGGAGAGTATTTAAATCTTGTTGGTTATGCTTGGAAGAGTTGAACATGGTACTTTGTGTTTTTGTAAAAGATTTGTGATCCATGAGATTTAAGTTTGAAATATGACTTGTGACTTTGATGAAAGGGCATGGTATGGATAAAATATGAACATGTATGATGTGATTTTGTTATTAAACTTGTTATTTTTATATAAGTGTAAATTATGGGATTTTGGCCGATATGTGCTATGAGATGTATTAAGGTGAATTGATGGATTATTTGTGATATGGTGTGGATGAGGAAGTGTAAAAGAGAAGTTGTGGTGAAATGTTATTGATTATCATGTATTGGTCAATGTATGGAATATAGTGGGATTATTGGTATAATAATTTCATTAATGGTTTTGTCAAGGGGGAAATGGCATGTTTAAAGGCAAATATGTAACTCATTGACATTGTATGCATTTGTAAGGTAGTTGGTGGTTAATGTAAATCCCGTTATGCATTTGTGTTGTAGAGGGAAACATAAGGGAGGAGAGGGACATTGTATGTACATCTAAGATTGTATATTCATATTGAGAATACAAGGTATGTAAGGTTACTCTGTCCGTATCTTTCTACGGCAAATAGTATTCACATTGACATTACGCTTGTCCTATTCCGAAATGTTCTAAAGTATCCAATATCCGGTTCTCAATGGTCATTATCACATAGCTCCTATTCATTGATCAATTGTGAACCACATGTCTCATATTCATGGTTAATGTTCCAAAAGCTCAATAAGGTTATGTTCCAATAGTGATTATACTCATGTCTCTTGTTCATGGATTATTGTCCAAAGGTTCCAATGGTACTATGGTTCTAATAATATTATGTTTCTCACAATGTTTATTTACATGTCTCTCACTCATTCGTTAATAATCCAAAGCTTCATATAAAGTTATGACTATCATTGTATCACTCTCAAAGTAATAAATAAAGTAATGTAAATATGTGGTCAATGATCAAGCATGGGTGGCAGCTTTGGGGGAAAATGCCTAGCTCAAGCCGATCTCGAGATTTGTTGGATCAGGGGGAAGTCCTAGAGGCATACGCCTAGCTCGGACCGATCCTGACAGGGGGCAGCTCTAGGGGTAATAACCTAGCTCGAGCCGAACATGGGTGGCAGCTCTAGGGGCATAAGCCTAGCTCGAGCCGATCCCAACATAATGAGATGTTATGATAAAACCCACTGTTCAGTAGGGCCCCGGGTATCACAGGTCACAGGCAAAGATGAATAATCATAAAAGCAAAGATACAAAGAAAGTAATGAAAGCAATATACATAGTTTCCAAAGTACAGAATAGTGACTTATCCATATTGATCATTCATTTGTATTTGATTTCATTGACATAATTACATATCATACAAGTTTCATATGGCCTTACATACTCAGTACATTCTTCGTACTGACCCCTCTTGGGGGATTTACCTTACTTGCTGCAGGCGCAGGTACTAGTAGGCCCCCACAGTAGGTTGCCAGTTGTTGCGGACCATTGGTGAGCTCCAGTTAGTTCGGGGCTTCTCCGAGTCATAGTTGTACATATGTTTTGGTAGTGTACATGTTGTATAAAGCGGGGACTTGTCCCGACTTTTAATTCGTTTTGGTCAATGCATCTGATAGAGGCTTTTGTAGACGTTTGTGGGTGTATGGATGTAAGATGGTTTATGTCATTTTGACTTGGTGGCCTCAACGGACAAGTTTCGCATATGAATATATATATATATATATATCATGTTCCATGAATTCCGTTGTTGGTATTTAAAGCTCTTACATGATTATGGGTCTCTTATGGCATGATTGAATAGAAGCAAAGCTTGGTTCTCTCGGGCCTTGTCGGCTATGAGTGCCAATCCGTCCCGATGGGATTCGGGGCGTGACAAACAGGTACTCACAGCTTCCCATGATTTGATCCTATGGTTCACGAACTATCCTAATTTTCTAGTTAATAACTTGATGCTCGATGATTTGAATTTCCATCAACAAAAGAAGTTTTTACATTATGTGAGGAATTTCTACTAGGATGAGCCATTTATAGTCTGGATTTATGTTGACATCATGATCCAGAGATATGTTCTGGAAGCTTAATTAGTGAACATTCTAGAAGCATGCGACTTCTCTCCGGCAGGGGCATTATAGTGTCATCCAAAAAACTCAGAAGAATCTAATGTATGGGTACTATTATCTCATAACTCATCAAGATGCCCATGATATCGTGAAATCTTGTGACAACTTCAGAGACATGGGTTATCTCAATAAAGCACGATCTTTCATGGACTCCAATTCTAGAAGTGGAGTTGTTTGACGTATGGGGAATAGATTTTATAGGGCCCTTTGTGAATTCTTACAGGAAGAATTACATCCTAGTGGCTGTGGAATATGTCTCTAAGTAGGTGGAATATGCCACGCTTCCTAACAATAAAGATAAGAATATCACATCATTGTTGAAGCTGAACATCTTATCCATATTCGGGACTTGTAGAGCGATAATCAGTGATGTGGGCTCTCATTTTGCAATAGGTTGTTTAATGCCCTGTTAGAAACGTATGGTGTTTAGAATAAGGTGTCAATACCTTAACATCCTCAAATGAGAAGTAAGTAGAGGTCTCCAACTGGGAGATAAACACCATCCTATCAAAAATGGTGAATGTTAATAGAACATATTGGTCACAGAAGTGGATGACCTTCTCTAGGCATACCAGACAGCATTCAAGATTTCAACTATGAAGTCCCCCTAACAGTTGGTGTTTTGAAATACATGCCACTTGCCTATTGAGATTGAGCACAAAGCACTTTGGGCATTGAAAAAGTTGAACCTCAACTGAAGTGAAGTCTTGAACTTGAGCATTGAACAATTGAATGATATGGATGTGTTCAGTCTCAGAGCGTGTGAAAGCACAAGTTTATACAAAAAGACGATAAAATTATACCATGATAAAAAGATTTTGAAGCAAACAATCAGCCAAGCGGACTTAGTATTGTTGTTCAATTCTAGGCTTCACTTGTTCGTAGAAAAGTTGAAGTCCAAGTGGTCTAACCATTTTAAAGTGACTTGGATGTTTTCATATGGGTCAATTGAAATTAAGTACCTAGATGGGAAAACATTAAAGGTGAATGGTCAGTGTGTCAAACAATACTTATTAGAAGAATTCGACGAGGTGAAGTGGATAGAGATAGTGTACCTTGATGAAGTCTAAGTGATCAAGGTAGAGATGTAGATGGTGTACCTTAATGAGGTCTAAGTTATCAAGGTACTCACATAATGTCACGATGTTAAATTAGGCACTTCTTAGGAGGCAACCCAAGTTGGAATTGTCTGGGAAATTAATGGTCTTACAACTTTATTGGAGACCTGTGTTTTTGGTAAATAGTCACTCGAGCCTGATCACGGCGACCTCTCTGTGAGGAGGAAACCATATGGTCTGTGGTCAGTATCATGAAAAATTAATGAAGAAACCAAATAAAGAGGAAATAAATCATGATTGAGTTCATAGACGGTGAAACCATTTTACACTCTGCGAAATTCACCTTGGTTGCTATCCCAAGTTGTTGAATTCTCTGGTTAGATTTCATGATTGATAGGACAGTCCGTATTTCATGAAGATGGCCCATCCCATTGACTATGATTACCTAGAACAAAGAATTTCAATAGCTCAAATCTGCATTGAGAATGATACTCTATTCTTCTCTTGACGGACCGTATGATATTTTCACGATGGTCCCAGGTAAATAATTGTGGATTCATCCATTGTTGACTTCCATGGCCCATCATCCTAATCATGGTCGGCTAGCTAAATTTGAACTAAAAAGCTGACTAGAGTTATTGTTTTCCCCAATTAGTCCCTAATTTAATAATACCCAGTGGAAGGGTCAAACTAAAAGTCAATTCTTTTACAACTACCTTCCACCTTCCCCATGATTCAACTCCATCACCCACATACTCTTCCAGTTCTATAACTGCCACCTTCATTGTTATAAGCTCCATCACAATCACTCTTGTCATGTTTATCTCTCCACATGCATGCATGTACACACAATAACACCAGTCGCCCTCACCACATTCATTATTCTCTATACACATGTAATTCTCCTTAAAGGTAAGGTTCTTTACTGAGTAATTTTTGGAATTTCTTCATAATATAGATGTACCCAAGATTCCGCAAGTTAAACTAATGATTTTATGTAACACTACGTAGATAATTTAATGCAACAGTGTAAATCCTTATGAGTATTTATGTTAGTTAAGTTGGGTATTCTTGCTTTGGGATTATTGGATGAAAGCCATGAGTTTGACTTCGGTCAACATTTTGCACTTCGAGCACCGGATGGTGATTTGCACAATTCCATTAGATCAAAAATGTTGATTTTAGGTTAGGAGCATAGTTTGTTTGGGTCTCGATCCTTTATTTTGCATTTCGACCCTTCTTTTGAAAAATAGTTAAAATAAGCTTTAAGGATTCTGGGTACTAATTTGTTGCAAACGACCTCTTTTCATAAATCTGAGGTTCCCATTGAGTTTGGAACATTGAAAATAGCCTACTAGAATATATGGTTTAGTTTGTGGGGTCCAAAATGAATCTCAAGGGTCCATTCAGAGATTTTGGGAATATGCAATTTTAGTTGAATTGTTGATATCTGGTGCATGTGAAATCCTTCATCGTATTCGTGGTAGAGCCACTGTGTTCATAATGAAGGAACATTTTATTTATCGATATCATGTGGTAGTGGTCGCGATCGGAAAGGGTAATCGGGGACGGGTCGGGTATTGCTTCTTCATGATCATAACCAGAATGTGAAGGCAATTTAATTGGCCTGGTCGTCATTGACCCTTGCGAACGCAAAGGGTTGACTGTATCCAATAGGTACTATTCATAGAACAGTATAAATACTCCATTTTTGTGATTTTCACCATTTTTGGACTTGGGAGCTTCGGGAGAAGGCGATTTCTAGGGTTTTCTTCATCATTCGTGCTTGGGTAGGCTTTGACAGTAATGTTGATTGAAATATTCTTATATTATGATATTTGGTGGGTCGGGTACCATGCCGTTACATGTGATTTACTAATGATATTTGAAGGATCGGGTACCTCACTGATTCAGTACATGGACTTAGCTTATCCCCTACAATTTATGACTAATGGACATATAAGACCCTTAATATGTGTGTACACAATAAATTATTGATTTAATGGTTTGATGCATTGTCCATATCATTATTTTATTGCCTGTTTAACTGCATTGCATAAGTGTGATTACTAATAAAGGTGGGATGAAATTAATTGTGAGATGGTTAGATAAACGTGTCTTGGTAAGTAAAATTCATGATAAATAGAGGGTCATATGTTTTATTTTGTTCAGGTTGATCTTAGAATCAAGATGGTAGAATACATGTGTTGATAGAACAAAGATTGGTATTGTTGGACTAGTTGTTTTGCAAGAGGCTATTCTGTGGATAGTGGTATTTTGGTGCATTTACTTGTTATGTCCTGGTTTCTAGTTGCTCTTTTTTAATTTATGGTTATTTATGGGTTTTAAGTTAAGTTGGCCGATGATATCTACCAGTACATAATGTTTGTACTGATACGACCTGTGCTCTTCTTTTTGTTGTGTGCAGAAAGCATTCCAACGATTGAGATGAGACCTCGAATTTGATTCGTGACCAACATCTTCGATTTAAGGTTAAGCACCTATCTTCGGGCAACCATTGGATATTCCAGTTAATCATGTCCACTCCTTCGGATAATGACATTTCTTTTTATTGTTTTTTGGGATATTATTTGACTTTAGTTTTCTTATAGAAATTCTTGTACGATGACTTTCGAATCTTAGGAATTTTAATAGTGTCACGACCCAAAAGTTGAAGTCATGATGGCAATTACCTTGGAACTAGCCTTAGTAGATAAGACAAATCCCACACAAGAAAGGATAATCGAAACATGAAAGGAAAGCCATAAGTTCGAGACTTCTAGAACGAAGTCAAGCCATAACATATAACATAGTAAAAGTCTGAACAAAAACATAAATCCCCAAAAATGGTGTCATAAGTAGCTAGAGCATCTAATACATAGTCTGGAAAATGAATAATACAAAAGTCTGTCTCCCAACATAAATAAAGAAAAGATAAAGTAGAAAAGGTATGAAATCAGCCCTGAACTCTGGAGCACACCAGTACCTCAAAAATCTTGCTATCACGGTATGAAATCAGCCACCGCGGATCACACTCAAATTGGGATCTACACCGAAAGGGCAAAGAAATAGTAATGAGTACGGTCCACTTGTACTCGGTAGGTATCATTGGCCGACCGAGAAAAGTAGGAAACAAAACAAGTAAAAGATACTATGAGCACGTCACCTGCATACAGAAAAGTTTCCAAATGGTAGCTCACACTGTCTCTACTAACATTTCTATAATATAATAAGGCAAAATGAAAAACTACACATGAAATAACAAAGGTATACCGTAATAACAAAGGTACATAATACTCAAGTAAGGCCTATGTTAACAAGTTAAACCCTATCTCGGGCGACACAATAATAAATAAGGCAATCTAATGCACAAATAAGGCCTACAATATCATATAAAGCCCCTACTCGGGCATCACAACAATCATATTCTCTCAAGTAAACAACAATATACAAATAAGCCCTCACACGAGCACACGATAATAATAATAGAGATTCCAAAATACAACTCCCATGAATACATTCCCTAACCAATAGCATGCTTAACATGATAATTAACTACCCAACCCAGTCTAAAGGAAGTTATGCCATAACCTACCTTGAAGAGCTAAAAATCCAAGCCTAGACCCTTCAATACAGAGCGTTTCCTTCATGAACAGTCTCAGATCAAGCTAAATCTATTAAATATGTAATCTACATGTTAAAAGGAAGCTAATAATACTCGTATTAGCTATATTTAAATCGGGTCAAAAATAGTTCAAAAAATAGGTTCTAAATCAAAAGGGGTAAAACCAAAATTTAATGTTAGGAACATGTTTCCCATAACAAAAGTAGTCTATATTTTAAAACCCATGCGAAAATAAGTTGAAATCAATGCTCAAATCGACGAAAAATAATTTTAAGATTTTGTCGGAAAAATTCCTAAATTCTAGTTTGAAAACAAGATTGAAAGGTGTTTTTGGAGATATAATCATAGTTGGATGAAAATTGTTTGACTGATTGATGGTTGAGGCTAAATTGAGCAAGTGTTGGTTGTGGATTATTTTGTCCACTAAGTCAGAGAGCATTACGATGAATGATTTTGGATATAAAATCGAAGGTTGTTTTACCTGCCAAATTGCCAACACTTCGTATTGACACAATATGTCAGTGTAGTTTAAGTAACTCCTTTAATGTAAAATTTGTATATAAGGGTTGCATCCATGCAACTCCGATGAATATAATTGGTTTCTGTGATTGAATAAGGATGAACATGGGCAAAAAATTGATCATTTCACCCTACGATGAATCTACGATGGGATTCACAAACCATTAAATTTTCCTACGGGTCAGAACCTTAAGTGTGGGATGAAAAAAAATCAAATTTTAGACCTTGTTGAGCATTTATGGAACATATCATGGACTATGAAACCAACCACCAATCGTGATATTGAAGAAAATCATTACCTTGATTCTACAATTGAGTTCAGGTCTGTCGAGTCAATCATCAACCTGATATTGAACCTCTATTTTTCACTACCTCTATAACACAAGTTGTTTCACAGGTCGTATACTTGGTTCACAGTTCGTGAAATACAAAAAAAAAAAAAAAAAAAAAAAATCCTACCATGTTTCTTTTGTATAATGTACATCCCCCACAGGTATAGATGGCTTGAAATGGTGGTAACTAAAAAAGGAAGGGTAAAAACGACTCACCTTCGCAATCAATCAATAGATTCTGAGGACAAAGTTTAAGAGCTACCCTATCCCCGCATCACTAGGCAATATGCATATCAGCAAGTACCTCCTCTCCAGTCTAAAGAGGGAGGAGGATCATCCACGTTGCCTAGTTTTTAAAAATTGGGCAAAAATGTAAATGGTAGTATAGATAAGAGTGAAGGCCTAGAGGCTGCCTCTTTATTCTCTAAGGATAGATAGTCCATTGAGATCAAACATAAGGATGTTGAATACAAAGAAGATCTCTAGTGGAAAGTTGAGGGAATGAATAGGATATTCATTGATTGGAATCTAACTACAACAAAGGTTGAATGTGAAAAGAAACATAACTGAAGAGGTAAGAATCAACTTTGTTGGTTTTAGCTAAATATCTATATATCAAAAAGCTGATGAAATATTACAAGTTAGAGTGGCTCAGCCAGTCACTGGAGGAATACTATCCCTTTATCATTTGAGATTTCTATGCGGCATATACCTCCATAATGATCAACATTAAAAAAGAAAGAGAGCCAAAAGTCAAACACCCCTCAATAGAGTTAGTGTAAGGGAAGTTAATGTTGAAATTTTTGAGTGCATAATTAATAGGTTCTTATATGGGCCCACTTATAAACCACCGGTAGTGACATTTGACTATGAGTAAAAAATGGCCAACAAGGCAATACAACACAAATGACTGGCTTTCATCCTCGAAAAGACAGAGCTAGCTTGGGCAATAAGTACCAACACTTCAATATTAAAAAATACTCTGAGTATTGCGGCTAAGTTATGTGGGTTGTTGTGTACATGTTCCTCCTCCCAGTGGAGGCTGGTGACACTTTGACCCGGAGAGAGCTATTTTGGTAGCGTCGCTTATGTCAAGGTTTAAGAAAAATTTTGGACGTGTGATTGCTGGAGAAATAAGGTTGATGGCATTGTGATTTAGTACTTTATGTCTATTTCTGTGCCTAATTACTCAGCTGCACTGAGAGACCGGAGTACCTACATTGGTAGGTATTAATCAGTCCATGAAAGCGTACAAACGTCAAGATATAACTAAGTGCTGAGATGAGTACAATACCATTTCTAAGGGTAAAAAGATGACGTCTACTTTTGTTGATATTCTTTGAGATGTTTTAAAGCCTTTACAAAAGAAAGAGAGTGAGAATGAAGCTACTTAATTACCCATGAGGGAGTATACTTTTATTACATTAGAGGTACAGACCATATAGACTTGCATAATTCTAGCTCACAAAGTAGCCCCAGAGGCTACCACTACTCGCCCTCTTGCTCCTCCTACAACCTTTGCTTTTATGCGGGAGAGCTTTAGGTTTTTGGCATAGAAAGCAAACATGTAATAACCCTTACTTTGATATTTAGATTTTTGCATATTTTGACTATTTTACCCCTTCTTGTAGTTGTATTTTAGTGTTTGTGGGCTGCGGGAGTAGATGTTGTGGTTCTCGAGGTGTTTGGTTGAGAATTAAGTGAGTTATACATTATGGAAATATTTAGAGGTAGAATGATTGACTTTGGTCAACATTCAAATATCTGAGCATCGTATAAGAATTTTGCCAGTTCCATTAGGTCCTTAACGTTAATTTTGGGTTAGTAGCATAGTTTTTTGTGGACCGAAGGCTTTTTGTGTGATTTTGAGCGCTTAGATGAGTTGTTGGAAATTTAGGCTTAAGGGTTGACTTTGGTCAATATTTGATGTTAATGACCTTTGTTGGAAATTTCGGCTGCACCATTGGGTTTGGAATATTAAATTTGGTCCAATATCATAGTTGGATTGTGTTCACGGGGTTTTAAATGCATTTTGAGGGTCTGTCGAAGGATTTTTGAGTCTTGTTTTTTAGCTAATTTGTTGTTGCTGGTATAGGGAAAAATTACTCATCACGATCACAATACCTTGGTCGCGTTCATGATGGGAACCTTCATCATGTTCACGATAGGTACCTCACGACATCAATAAGTTACTAGGGTCTGGTTCAATATTGGCCCATCACATTCGTGATAGGACCATCATGATTACAATGGGTCCAGGTCGGTCAACCTCGCAATCGTGATTGGTTAAGCACAATTGTGATGCATATTTTCACTGGCAACTTTAGAAAGATATTTCTTAGGACAAAACTCTATTTTAATCATTTTTTATCATAGAGATCACGATTTTGAGGGATTTCAAGGGAATTTTTGAGTTTCAACCCTTGGGTAAGTTCCTAAATCGATAATTTACTATCCCCCACTAACTAATCCCTGATTTTTACCTTCAACTCCAGGTTTTTCAATTTGAAATTGAGGTTTTTCCTGGTAAAGTCAAAATTTGGTAAAATTGTGATTTAAAAGTCAAATTCAACCCCTATTCAATAGGATTTCAGATGTGAACTTCCTAAACTATGCGTAAAGTAATTTTTCAATAAAATTCATTTTTGGCTCTTTTGTGTCTGGGCTTGATTTTCAAGTTGACTATTGAACCTGAATTCGAGATGTGGCAATATGGGTATTATTATCTTTGTTTTCTTAATTAGCTCTCATATTTGAATAGCTTGGACTCATGCGGAGGTAGTTCAAAAGGGAAAAGCTTAGTTTGATTTATCGAGTTTCCTTAAGGTAAGTTGAGACCTTTTTTGACTCTTTTTCATTGTGTTTATGTGGAAGTTGTGTGTAAGAGGAGTAATAAGGAATTGGGGGTACCATATAGATGAGTTATGAGTATCTATGCGGTTACTGATGTTGTGAAGGGAATAAATTAATTAATTGACTGTTTAGACTAGGTTTCTAAAATCGATAATTGTTATGTTATAATTACCAAGTAATTGAGTTGTTGATGCCTGTTTCAATTATTTACATGCGGTTGGCTTGGTTTTGACTTTATATCTTATGGGCAAAATTAGTGAGAAATGAGATATTATTACTGCTTGTTTTGGAATGAACTGGTATTACTGCTCTTTGTATTCATTCTATCACCCCTCCCCCTTCATATATATTTTATCATGGTTCACTGGTGTTTCTCTTTAACCTTTGGGGGGTCAGAAGGCTAAGATTGCTTTGAGGCACGAGGATATTTGAATTCTCTTCGTGGCTCTATGGGCAGATCCCGATTGAGCTGATATTTATTATTTATTTACTCTATGGCTAAAGGTGGATTTGAAGGGTGTATATGGACTTAGTGAGTCCCTCATAGGTCCTATCTAGCTATATAGGGCACTAGGTGTATACATATAGGATAGACATGCATCATATTCATCATTTTCGTATCACCGAATACATCATACTCATCATACCTATATGAATTTTTTATTTGGTTTAGTGAGTTAATTTTGTATCTTTAACATTGATTTTACTCTCTTGATGTGGTCGATCTTACTTAACATCTAAGCTTATGTGCCTGGTTGGTTATTTGACAGTGAAAACTTGATTTGGAAGGTGTGGTATATATAATTGCTAGAGTAGGGTGGTATATCCTGAGTTCAGGTTTTGTAGTTGTTTTGGATGGTTTGTTTTCATTGTCTATCACCATCGCATTAAATTAGGATTTGTCAATGATGCTTGCTGAGCGCATATGTTTTCAACTCACCCGTGCTTTTCTGAACCTTACATGAGGTACCAAGTGGGCAAGCCCCAACATTGATTTTGATTTCTTGTGATCACTATATTGAGATTGAGGTTGCGGCTATCGATCCTCAAATACTTACTCAAAACTTTTCTATCTTCTTTTCCTATTCATATTCTGCATTTGAGACTTTTAGACTATTTTATTGTACTCGTTATTAAAGGCTTATACTGGTGACATCTAGACATGGGATTTGTATTGATGTTATATTTCCTTATTAAGTCTATTTTGGGATTTTGAGTTATTTAATTCTTCCACTTGTATTTATTTTACTTTAATATCTGTATCGGGATGGGCTTAAGGCTTAACTATTAAAGAGGGTGTGATAGGTGACATCATGGTCCTGGTTTTTGGTCATGATAAGTTCGTACAAAGCCCCAGGTTCATTGGTCTCACAAGTAAAAGACGAGTCTAGTAGAGTCTCATAGATCAGTGCAAAGATGTCTATTTTCTATCTTTGAGAGGCTTTGGGACTATAGGAAACTTCCTTTCGTCTTTCTTATCAAGAAAAGAAATTCCTTTAATTGATTTCAGATATTCTCATCTCATTCTCTCATAGATGGTGAAGACTCATGCATCTTTGGACAGAGGTTAGAAGCCCATCCCAACCCTCGCACCGACTGTCTATGCTAGGATATGCAAATAGGATAGGTGATGTAGCATAGGTCACTACAGAGGTTGTGGTAGGGGTAGTGCTCAGGTGGCCACTCAGATTCCAGTAAGGGTGGAGTCCTCTGAGTTTGAGTATGAAACACATGATGATCAGCTTCGAACTAAGAATGTGAGTCTGAGGTAGGCTCCACCTGATCTTGATACTACTCTAAGACTCCAAGACACATAGGCTCAGATGTTAGGGGTTTTATAAGGTTTGGCCCAGGGTGGCATATTTATGGGTACACTTAATGGTTTTTAGACTAGAGTAGAGTCCCAGACCCCAGATCATCATGCTTATCTAGTCTACCAAGGTCCAGCAGTTCAACCAGTTCCTAGGTATGATGGTATGTCATTATCGGGAGTGAAAGCCATAGGTGGTGTTAGGGCTACTATGTAAAACGATGAGCAGCATAGGTTTAAGAGGGTCAATAATATGGACCACCCCAATTTTAAGGTGGCCATATTGAGGATGCCTATGTGTTTTGGTTTTCCACCATAAGAGGCTCCAGAGCGTGGGGTTAGTTAAATCTCATAGAGTTGGCTACACAATATTATAGAAAAGAGGTCCCGCCAAGCAGTGGTGGTGTGTTCATATATTTACTCTAGGCCAGTAGGTTCTTTCCAATTAGATGGGCTATATTTGCACAAGATTTGCTAGAGAGATTTTTTCCTCGAAGTTTGAAGGAGGAGTGTAGACATCAGTTTGAGAACTTAACCTATAAGAGTATCTTAGTGACCAAGTATGAGACTCAATTTTATTCTATGTTTTGTCTTACTATGTTATGATGATTCTATCATATGAAATAGTGAGGATCTAAAGGTTTATGAGAGGATTGATTTTAAGGATTAGGGAGGCAGTTTTCCCCATAGCTCAGTCTGGAACTCCTTTTTAGAGGATGGTTGAGGTGGTTAAGGAGTTTGAGTTCATACGCTGTGAGGAGTTTGGGGATTCGAGAGACAAGAATTCTCACACTTCTGGTCAGTTTAGTGGTACCACATTTAGAGATAGGGTTTCTTTCAGGTGATACTTTTTCCCCCGACATGGTAGGCTATTTTATATAGCTATGTAGGTGTCCAAGGTGGACATTCCATATAAGATTCTTATGGTTTATGGTAGTCTTCTCAGGGTTCATATCAGTGGTTTTCTGGTTATGGAGGTCATTCAGATCTTTTTGGGTATTCTGGTTATCAGGGTTCATCTCAGTAGGTCCTAGTCCATTTTAGTTATTTTTCATGTGGTAATCTAGGGCACTATAAGAGGGATTTCCCACAATTCAGTTAGAGGGGTCCATATTAGGGTCATTAGGCTCCTGTCATGGTTACAACACCACTATCTAAGGGTCGGGGTGGAACTCAGGGGGGGCAGAGGTGCAACACAGCTAGCTAAAGATGTGGTAGAGGAGTGGTTCTGGTAGGAGGTGAGAAGGCACAGTGTTATACTTTTCTGGGTAGGCCAAAGGCAGAGTCTTCAGATATAGTTATCACATGTATCATCTCGGTATGCCATCGACCTGCTTCAATGTTATATTATCATATTTCTTATTCTTTTATGTGTCTGCTTGCTTCGTAGTGATTCTATAGTTGTGACTATTTGTGTTTCTACTAGGTGATTCCTTAGTGGTAGATTGGATGTAATGATCTTGTGTTGTGACCTTGTTGGGGTATAATTCTTGGGTGGATTTGATTATTCTCTATATGGTTGACTTTGATGTGATTCTGGGTATGAATTGGATTTCTCCTTGTCATGTTGTCTTGGATTGTCACACCAAAATAGTTACTTTGGTCATGCCAGATGTCCAGAGGTTGGAAAGAAGGGGTACCCAGTGCTTGTGTCCTAAGAGGGTGATTTACTTCCTCTAGGTTCAGTGGGTAGTACAAAAGTGGTGTCTTTCTTATTTGGTGTAAGTTCATGATACTAGTGTGAATATGCCTCCTTTGGAGTAAGTGAGGGTGGTTAGGGAGTTTGTAGACGTGCTTGTAGACACGTGATTTTTTACCATCCTTAAAAATCTTTAAAAAAATATTTTTATCTTTATTTATATAACTAAATTAGTATTTTTTTAGTAAAAATCTTAATTTTCCTTAATTTAGAATTAATTAGTCAATTATTACTTTTTATTATTAGTGTGGTAATTTTATTTAGTCTTTTCCTTAAATGAAAATTACAAAAATTCAACAAATGATGACCAATGAAATTGTTTCTTAGCCACTACTCAGAACCCTCCACAATAATTACACTACACCTCACCATACACAATTCACTCCACTCATCAACCAATCACACTCAAAATTCTCACCCTTACCCTACACCTCACCACACCTTATCACACCCAAAAAATATTCCTTCACCCTTCACTAACAAATTCTTCACCTGCACATTCTTCACACATAGAGAGAGAAGAATTCACGTACACACACAATTCACGATAGAATTCTCTCAACTCTGATTCCACACATATAATTCATCTCCTTCATTTTTCAATTTTCTCTATGAACACCCAAATTGATTCCTCCATGTTTCTTCAACATTGAACGGACCACAACCTCTTCCACAATTGAAAGACCTTCCCATTCCAATTCAACCATTTTTTTTACACGACAAACACACCCTTGTTAATTCTCACCAAAAAATTCTACATGAAATAGACACATAGACACAGAAAAACAAAACCTCCACCGATAAGCTCCATCTCTGGCGAATTCGTGTCATAGGAATGACCACGACCACCGACCCTTCTCCTTCGTTAATTCCACTGCTAGAAATTACACTCATAGTCCAAAACTCTACTGTTTCCAGCCAACCCTTATGGAACCACAACCCCAGTCGGCTAAACTACCACTACACCGCCCTCCCACTCTCCCTTCTCATCTTCGCACCCTCTTCTGCATGAAAATAGAGATAAGGTTCATAGGTTTATTCCTCAACAACAAATAGAGTTGTCGAGTTACAGTCATGGTTTTCATCGATGCTTTGATCAACGGCTTCTGCATAGTTTTTGCTCGTCTTTATTGATAGGATCTTTCGACTGTTGTATTCATTTTGGGAGATTCAATTTTAAATCAAAAAAGCTTTGAGGTCCAATTCCTTTTACCTCATTTTACTAATAGTTTCGTATCTATGTGGTGATGGTTTGTTCAACAAGTTGTTATCCTTGATTTGCCTATTATTGAAATTAGTTAATGGTTGTGTGAGGGGGTTCATATTTTCCCTTTGTATTTCCCAAACTACTAATTTTGGGAAATGAGCATGTTGATTTTTCATGGCTTGAAATTGGCAACAAAGTGAATTTGAGCAATTAATTTAGTTTTGGGATTCGTTTTATTTCAAATTAAAATGATTTGTGAGTTGAAATAACTCTGAATTGCTAATTAATTAAACGAATTTAGTAATCTGGGGCTGTTAAGCATTAAGGTAGGCAAAATCTAGGTGTTGATAATTGTGCATGATTGAATAGATTGATTATGTTTTTTATTTATTGTTTTTGATTCAAATATATTCATTCACAGGGGAATGCCCTGAAGTATCATATATTTGAAGGTCGTTCATAAACAAGTCCCAGGGCCTCGGGTGAAGCATTTTTTAGGCTAGTCTAGGTAGCTTAGTATTACTTTCTTGATTTTTCTTTTTCTTTTGGACAGTATAATTGGACTGGACATTATTCTTTTAAATATATTTTTTTGTGTGCTTGCTTGTCTGTGAGTCTATTCATTTGTAGTGTCAATTTAGCTGATACAAATCAATGAAGCAACCGTGCTAAAATCACAGGATTGAGGAGTGCCTCACACCTTCCCCTAAGTCAAAAAAATTCCTTAACCAGCATCTTTATTTGCGGATCAGTTTAGAATCAAATGTTTTCGAAAAGGAAAATTTTCTAGGTGACTTGACACATCAAACCAATGTCAAGTGGTGACTCTGAATTTTAAACATAAATTCTTTTTTGAACTATGTTTTAGTCAAATTCAGTAGTTGAAAACCCCTTTTGAACTTAAATAATATCTTTTGGCACAAAAGGGGTGTGATAGTGCTTCCTACTAATCTTTCGGGTATTTATTCTGACCATGATATTGATTTTAGATTGAGTCAGAGTTGGGAACTAAGACCATTCTATCCTTCCTTATTATATGGCTCTGGAGGAGTTGAAGGAATTGAAGGACCGGCTTCAGGATTTGTTGAGTAAGGGTGTTATTATTTCTAGTGTTTCACCTTGGGGTGCTCGGTATTTGTAATGACCCTCCTGGTTATTTTATACTTCTCCATATTATTTCAGTGTTTAGAGCTTTCCCATAGCTGCCCCAACTCATTTATGACTTGGTGGAGATGATAGTTCGATTACCGCGTAGTTCGTTTGGTTTTTAGACACATTTTCCAGTTTTGAAATTGTCGTTTTTCAAATTTGGGTACTGGGCCTAAAAATCTAGTAGACGGCTTTGTATTCCAATTTTAACAGTTCCATCAGCTCTGGAACGTCGATTTTAGGCTAGGAGGACCTTTAGTTAGGGTCCCCAGGCTTTCGGACTCATTTTGGGCTATTGGGTGGAACTTGGTTAAAATGGCCATTTGGGTGTGGGACACATATTTCATTGAAATGACCCTAGATGGAAATTTTGATTGTGCCGTTGAGTCTGGAATGTTGAATTTGATAGGGTAGCATAGTTCATTTGTGTTCACAAGGTTTTGAACGAATCCCGAGGGCTCGTTGGAAACTTTGAAAAATATTGTCAAGTGCTGATACTGCTGCAACTGGTGTAACCGCTTAATCGGGCCTTTAGCCTCTTAAGTGGAAGCCGCTTTAGCGGCTAAGGCACCTCTTTAGTGGCTGGGGCCTTAGACCCGCCTGTCCGCTTAAGTAGAGGTTTGTCCGCTTTAGCGGGGTGCACTTAAGCTGCACCCATCAGCTTTAGCGGAAGTCCACCCTGGGTCATGGTGCGCTTAAGTGCTGGTGGGGGCACTTTAGTGGTGACCGCTTAAGCAGTCAAGTGGCCTCTTAAGCGGGACCTACAGGGCATTTAATCCTCTTTTGCACTCATTTTTCTCTCATTTTCTCTAAGTATTAGAGCATTAAAGCTCTAGAGAGATAGTGGGAGAGATAAGGTGTTACTTGGGTGTTCAAGGGAATTTAGGGTGTTTTCTAACATCTTTTTCCTCATCTAAATCCTTGTAAGTTCCGCCTAATTCTTGGTAAATTCTCCGTTCGGGCCCCACATGGAATTTTCGCTCGATTTTGGGACTTGATGCATTTCTATATAATATGGGAATTGTTCTTCTCGTATTGATGAGTAGGGTGTTATTTTTTTAGCATGATATTTTGTGGAGGATTCTCGAAAGGGAAAGGCCCCACTTTAGCAGATTTTATCGAGATTTCTTCGGCGTCCAGGTAGACTAGGCTTTCCTACTTATAGATTGAGCTTAATTATGGTATTAGTGTGATATTATGCTAGTTTTGGGTTGGAATTTATGGTTGGTTGCTTAGTTATTAAAAGTTGGATTATTTGGCCGATTTATGGGCCGTCTCGGAGGTAGAATTGACCCAATTACCCATCCCTTAAGTAAATTGATGCTTTGGGGTTGCAATATAGCACTTAGCTCCTTGTAGAATTAGGAGGCCATCTTTTGCAATATTATCCTTAATCTTGAGCCTAAAACTGCATAGCATATACCTAGTACGGGGCTAGGCTAATGATCTTGAGCTTATTTAAAGACCGGTTCGAGTCCAGCATATTCTGTTAATTTATGGAGTTTAAAGACCGGTTCGAATTTGATATATTCTATTGGTTTATGGAATTTGAAGACTGGTTTAAGTCTAGCATACTCTATCTATTTATAGCACTAAATCACCGGTTTGAGTCCGAAACTTGTGGTGAGTTATGAGTAGGAAAATTCGGTTCAAGTCTGGTGTTTATGGGTTATTTCATGGCATTATGGTACCGGTTCGAGTTAGGTGAGTTGTGGTACAAAAGGGTTCATAAGTATAGTAGTACTATATTTCCTTGATTTCATCCATCGAGCTTATGGGGGTTCGTTTGGATTAGTCCTCTCTTATTTGTACCTTCTGGGCTTATGGTTGCCTAGTTAGGTTATAAATAGTTTACCTAATGTCCGATATCATGTATTTCGTTATTTATTTCTACATGTTGGAGTATGATCTCAGGGTTGCCCCTTTTCCCTTGACTTTAGCTTACCTTCTCACATTTTATTATGCTTTTATTATGATTTAGCCAGTCAGCCGATGATGTCTACTGAGTACCCGTTGTTTTGGTACTCATACTACACTTCTGCATCTTTTCTGGTGTAGATCTGAGTGCTAGCCGCCGCTATTGATATTCTAGCCAGCTATCTATAGGTCTCGAAAATAGGGTGAGCTTTTAAAGCCGGAGATGATCCCCTCTCCTTCCCCTTTTTTTAGATGGTCTTTTATTTTGAGACTACATGTATAATTATATTATATTATTAGTACTCTTATTCTTTTGCTAGTGGCTCTTTTACCAGTCTTACCAGGTCGTGGGATTCATCTTGTTCTTCTCCCTCTTTTATTTAGCCCTTTATTTTCATACTTATAATTATGGGCATGATTTGTACATTTTTTTTGTATTATTCTGTCATTGCGCTGATTACTTGTCGTTCCGGGATAAGGCTTGGCTTACCTACAAGTGGGACATAGTAGGTATCAACATGACTCAGAAATTGGGTCATGACAGATTGGTATCAGAGCGCCTAGGTTTACTAGTATTGTTGGTACAAGAGCAAGTGTCTAGTAGAGCCCCGCGGATCGAAATAATGATGTCTGTAACTTATCTTCGGGAGGCTACAGGACATTATTAGGATGACATCACTTTTCTTATTTAGTTCGTGCGTCGAGTCTGTGTTGGTTTCTATGGTTCTCATTGTCTCACTCTTTCATAGATGGCTAGGATGCGAGCTACGACGATGGATGACTGTGACCCCGAACCCGCTGCTAGGGCCTCTGCTAAAGTTCATGGCCAACCCAGAGATTGCGGCCAGGGTAGAGCATCATCCCCAGCTAGGGGACTAAATAGAGAGCCTTCGTCAGACTCATTTATTGCTCTAGAGGCAGAGGTTGCTCCACAGGTTATGCCACCCTAGCCATTGGTGGGCCAGTGGGCAGCCTAGGATCTAACGGGGTATATTTTTTCATCGTTACTCATAGATGCCTTGGTCCAGTTGTTGGGATAAGTTGGTGGTGCACCATCTGATGGTACACAGTCTACGAATCACAGTGGTACGTATGTAGGGGCGCAACCTGTAGCTATGGCACCCATAGTTCAGGTTCGCCCAGTGTCGGTAGTTGCTCAGCCGGTGGTCGCCCAGTCAGCTATGTCTACTGAGGAGCAGAAGATGTTGGGTAGATTTCTGAGATTGACTCCTCCGAGGTTTATAGAGGCTACATGTAAGGATGTATTTGAGTTCCTGGCTACTTGTGAGGTTAGGCTTCGTAATTTGGACCTAGTTGAGGCTCGTGGGGTCAATTACACTACTTTTCAGTTGGACTTGGCTACTAGACATTAGTGGAGAGGTTTTCTTAATTCCATACCAGCTAGATCTCCCCTTTTGACATGGACTCAGTTCTCTGAGGTCTTCATGGAGAAGTATATGCCCCGTAGTCTTCGTGAGCGCTTGAGAGATCAGTTCACAGGGTTACAGTAGGGTTCTATAGAAGTTCTCGTGTATGAGGCACGATTTCACCAGTTGTCGAGACATCCTGCTGCGATCTTGCCTACTGAGTATGAGAGGATTCGGTGCTATATTAGGGGACTGAGACTTCCTCTTCACATGGCTACTTGGAGTTTAATTACTACTAGTAGGTCTTTCATTGAGATTTCTGATTATGCCCAGAATATGGAGGAGATCCATCACAAGGCCCAAGGGGGCAGCGATAAGAGACCACATCATAATCGTAGTTTCAGTGGTAGACATAGAGGCTCATAGTTTAGAGGTAGAGGTTCTCAGAGTAGGTACCCTCCACATCAGACATATCGGCACCAAGGTCAGTCCAGTAGGCCTGTTCAGGAAGTATTTCAAATTTTTGATGGAGATCAGTCTAGTTTCAGTGATTCTTATGGCCAGGGCAGTGACCAATCTCCGAGTGGTGCACCTTATAAATCTTCTAGCCGTGGTGGCTATTTTGAGCCAGTCGAATCTTCTGGATCAAGTTGTATTCCAGGGCCTTGCTATACTTATGGAGTGTTTGTCTATTTCTCCATAGAGTGTCCCCAGCATGGGACGATTCAACCTGCAGCGCAGAGTGTTCAGCCGATCAAATTATTACCGGCTCCAGCTAGAGATGGTGTTCAGGGTTGTAGGGGTGGTTCCCATGGTTCTCAAGGAGGTTCTCAGGTAGGTAGGACGGGTGGTAGGTTAGATGCTTAGCCAGGTGGCGGCCGAGGTCATTTATATGTTGTACAATTAGAGTTGTCTTGGGAGCCTTTATCTATGTCATTATGTGTATCTACTCCCATGGGTGATTCTTTAGTAGTAGATCAGATTTATAGATAATATGTGGTGACCGTTTGAGAGTTTGATACTCCGGTCGATCTTATTGTGTTTGATATGGCGGACTTTGATGTGATTTTGGGCATGGACTGGTTATCCCCATATCATATGGTCTTGGATTGCTTCGCCAAGACCGTTACCTTAGCCATGCCTAGCATAACTCTGGTTGTGTGGCAGGGTTCTTTTAGCCGTGCACCATCTGATGGTACATAGTCTGCGAATCACAGTGGTACGTATGTAGGGGCGCAACTTGTAGCTATGGCACCCATAGTTCAGGTTCGCCCAGTGTCGGTAGTTGCTCAGCAGGTGGTCGCCCAGCCAACTATGTCTACTGAGGAGTAGAAGATGTTGGGTAGATTTCTGAGATTGACTCCTCCGAGGTTTATAGAGGCTACATGTGAGGATGTATTTGAGTTCCTGGCTACTTGTGAGGTTAGGCTTCGTAATTTGGGCCTAGTTGAGGCTCGTGGGGTCAATTACACTACTTTTCAGTTGGACTTGGCTACTAGACATTAGTGGAGAGGTTTTCTTAATTCCATACCAACTGGATCTCCCCTTTTGACATGGACTCAGTTCTCTGAGGTCTTCATGGAGAAGTATATGCCCTATAGTCTTCGTGAGCGCTTAAGAGATCAGTTCACAGGATTACAGTAGGGTTCTATGGAAGTTCTCGTGTATGAGGCACGATTTCATGAGTTGTCGAGACATGCTAGTGTGATCTTGCCTACCGAGTATGAGAGGATTCGGTGTTATGTTAAGGGACTGAGACTTCCTCTTCACATGGCTACTTGGAGTTTAATTACTACTGGTAGGTCTTTCATTGAGATTTTTGACTATGCCCAGAATATGGAGGAGATCCATCACGAGGCCCAAGGGGGCAGCGATAAGAGACCACATCATAATGGTAGTTTCAGTGGGAGACATAGAGGCTCATAGTTTAGAGGTAGAGGTTCTCAGAGTAGGTACCCTCCACGTCAGACATATCGGCACCAAGGTCAGTCCAGTAGGCCTGTTCAGGAAGTATTTCAAATTTCTGATGGAGATCAGTCTAGTTTCAGTGATTCTTATGGACAGAGCAGTGACCAATCTCTGAGTGGTGTACCTTATGAATCTTCTAGCCGTGGTGGCTATTTTGAGCCAGTCGGATCTTCTGGATCAAGTTGTATTCCGGGGCCTTGCTATACTTATGGAGTGTTTGTCTATTTCTCCATAGAGTGTCCCCAGCATGGGACGATTCAACCACCAGCGCAGAGTGTTCAGCCGATCAGATTATTACCGGCTCCAGCTAGAGGTGGTGTTCAGGGTCGCAGGGGTGGTTCCCATGGTTCTCAAGGAGGTTCTCAGGTAGGTAGGACGGGTGGGAGGTTAGACGCCCAGCCAGGTGGCGGGCGAGGTCATTTATATGTTGTATAGTTAGAGTTGTCTTGGGAGCCTTTATCTATTCCATTATGTGTATCTACTCCCATGGGTGATTCTTTAGTAGTGGATCAGATTTATAGATAATATGTGATAACCTTTTGATAGTTTGATACTCCGGTCGATCTTATTGTGTTTGATATGGTGGACTTTGATGTGATTTTGGGCATAGACTGGTTATCCCCTTATCATATGGTCTTGGATTGCTTCGCCAAGACCGTTACCTTAGCCATGCCTAGCATAACTCTGGTTGTGTGGCAGGGTTCTTTTAGCCGTGCACCGACGGGGATTATTTCTTATGTTCTGGATAGGAGATTGGTGTTGAGAGGTTGCGAGTCTTATCTCGCTTATATTCGTGATGTTAGTACGAAGAGTCCCTCACTTTATTCTGCTCCTACTATCCGTAAATTCGCTGATATTTTCCCTACTGACCTGCCTAGCCTTTTTCCTGAGCGTGATATTGAGTTTGCTATTGACCTCGAGCTGGGCACCCGACCTATTTCTATGGAACCTTACCGTATGGCTCCTGCAGAGCTTAAGGAGCTAAGTTCTCAGTTTCAGGATCTTTTACGTAAGGTTTTCATTCGGCATAGTGTATCACCTTTGTGTGCTTCTGTCTTGTTCGTGAAGAAAAAGGATGGCTCTATGCATATGTGTATTGACTATAAGCAGTTAAATAAGGTTACACTGAAGAATAAGTATCCTATGCCTCGTATTGATGATTTATTTGCCAGCTTTAGGGTGCGGCAGTGTTCTCTAAGATTGACTTGAGATCGGTTTAACATCAGTTGGGGATTCGGGCTAAGGACATCCGTAAGACAGCCTTCAGGACAGGTAAAGTTCCTAGTGATGTCTTTTGGGTTGACTAATGCCCCAGCAGCGTTTATGGATTTTATGAATCGAGTTTTCAGGCCCTATATAGACTCCTTTGTGGTTGTCTTTATTAATGACATTCTTGTATATTGTAGGAGCGAGGAGGAGCATGAGCAGTGTTTGAGGATTGTGCTCCAGACTTTGAGAGATCATAGGCTTTATGCTAAATTCTCAAAGTGTGAGTTTTGGCTCTATTCTATTACATTTCTAGGGTACATGGTGTCTAAGGATGGGGTTATGGTGGATCCAGCAAAGATTGAGGTTATTCGTGATTGGGCCAGACCTACATCTCCGACTGAGGTTTGTAGCTTTATTTGTTTGGCAGGTTACTACAGATGATTTGTTGAGGGTTTTACTTCTATTGCATCGCCTATGACCAGGCTGAATAAGAAGGAAGTTCTGTTTCAGTGGTCCGAGGATTGTGAGTTAAGCTTTCTGAAGCTCAAGAGCTTACTCACTTCAACTCTGATATTGATCCTTCTTATTGAGGGCTAGGGGTTTACAGTTTATTGTGATGTTTCTACTATTGGTTTGGGTGGTGTTCTGATGCAGTAGGGCCTAGTTATTGCTTATGCATCGAGGCAGCTTAAGATTCACGAGCCCAACTACCCCACTCATGATTTGGAGTTGGCGGTGGCGCTTTTTACGCTTAAGATTTAGAGGTACTACTTGTATAGTGTTCATGGTGTGATCTACACCAACCATCGTATTCTTCAGCACCTTATGACTCAGAGAGACCATAATTCTAGGCATCATAGGTTGATTGAGTTACTTAAGGACTATGATATATCTATCCTATACCATATGGGCTAGGCGAACGTGGTAGCGGATGTCTTCAGCCGAAAGACGGTGATCATAGGTAGTTTGGCCTCTATTTCAGCTTCAGAGCAGCCGTTGGCTGTGGACTTTCAGTTCTTAGCCAACTTGTTGGTTCGGCTCGATATTTTGGACTCCAGGTGGATCCTTGCTAGTGTCGAAGCTAGGTCTACCTTATTTGAGCAGATTCAGAGTTTCCAATTTGAGGATAGTAAACTTTGTGACATCCGTGATCAGGTGGTGAGGGGTGAGTCTAGTCGGGATATCCTATATTCAGAGGGTATTCTGAGATTTAATGGTCGCATCTGTGTTCCGAGGGTTGGAGACTTGATTCAGTTGATACTGCGAGAGGCTCATAGCTCTAGATATTCTATTCACCCTGGGATAACAAAGATGTATAGAGATTTGAAGCAGTATTACTGGTGGAGTGGCATGAAGAGAGATGTTGCAGAATTTATGGCTCATTGCCTTTGTTATCAACAGGTAAAGGGCAAGCATCAATGACCAGGTTCAGAGGCTACCCATTCTTGAGTGGAAGTGCGAGCGGATTACTATGGACTTTGTGACCAATTTACCTCGTTCTTCCCGTGGTTCCGACAGTATTTGGTTCATCATGGATCGGTTGACCAAGTCAGCTCATTTTATCCCGATTTAGATCTCCTTCAGTGCTTAGAGGTTAGCTCGTATCTGCATTCGAGAGATAGTTCACCTTCATAGAGTACCCGTATCCATTATTTCTGATAGAGGTTCAGTGTTTACTCCTAGCTTTTGGAGGACTTGTCAGGAGGAGTTGGGTACTCAGGTTGATCTTAGCACCGCATTTCATCCTAAGATCGATGGTCAGTTGGAGTGGACCATTTAAGTTCTTGAGGATATACTTTGCGCGTGCGTGATGGACTTTAGAGGCCAGTGGGAGCAGCACTTAGATTTAGAAGTGTTCGCTTATAATAATAGCTACTATTCAATCATTGAGATGGCACCATTTGAGGCATTATATGGTAGGCGTTGTCGATCTCCGATTGGTTGGTTTGAGATTTTAGAGATTAGCCCCTGTGGTACTGACTTGCTTCGTAAGTCCTTGGATAGGGTGAGGTTAGGATAGGTTGAGAGCAGCTCAAAGTAGGCAAAAAAGTTACACTGATCATAGACTTCGTGCCTTGATGTTTGGAGTTGGTGACCGAGTTTTCCTCTGTGTATCTCCTATGAAGGGCGTGATGAGGTTCGGAAGGAAGGGTAAGCTCAGCCCCAGGTATATTGGTCCATTCGAGATACTTCAGATAGTTGAAGAAGTAGCTTATGAGTTGGCTTTGCCCCCAGACTTCTCAGCTGTTCATCCAGTTTTCCATGTCTCTATGCCGCGGCATTACATCCCAAATGAGTCTCACGTGCTTTAGTGGGACTCAGTTCAGTTGGACGAGAGGTTGACGTTCGTAGAGGAACTATTCCTCATTTTAGCCAGGGATGTTAGGCGGTTGCGCTCCAGAGAGATTCCAGTGGTTAAGATTCAGTAGAGGCACTATTTAGTTGAGGATGCTACTTTGGAGATCAAGATTGAGATGTGGACCCAGTATCCCCACCTGTTTGAGCCTTCAGGTACTTCTTAATCTTTTACTTTCGTAAACGAAAGTCTTTTTGTAGTGGATGTTGTAATGACCCTCCTAGTCATTTTCTACTTCTCCATATTATTTCAGCGTTAAGAGCTTTCCCATAACTGCCCCAAGTCATTTATGACTTGCTGGAGCTGATAATTCGGTAATCGGGCAGTTCGTTTGGTTTTTAGAGCCATTTCCCTATTTTGAAATTGTCACTTTTCAAATTTGGCTACTGGACCTAAACATCAGGTAGACGGCCTCGTATGCCAATTTTAACAGTTCCATCAGCTCTGAAACATCGATTTTAGGCTAGGGAGACCTTTGGTTTGGGTCCCAAGGCTTTCAGACTCATTTTAGGCTATTAGATGGAACTTGGTTAAAACGCCCATTTAGGTGTGGGACCCATATTTCATTGAAAAAACTCCAGATGGAAATTTCAATTGCCCCATTGAGTCTGAAATGTCAAATTTGATAGGGTAGCATAGTTCATTTACATTCACGAGGTTTGGAACTAATCCTGAGGGCCCGTTGGAAACTTGGCAAAATATTGCCATGTGATGATACTGCTTCAGCTAGTGCAACTGCTTAAGTGGGCCTTTGGCCGCTTAAGCTGAAGCAGCTTTAGCGGCTTAGGCACCCTTTTAGCGGTTGGGGCCTTGTCCGCTTAAGCGGGGTGTGCTTAAGCAGAACCCATCCGTTTTAGTAGAAGTCCACCTCGGTTCATGGTGCGCTTAAGCGCTGGTGGGGGCGCTTTAGTGATGACCGCTAAAGCGGCACCTGCAGGGCATTTAATCCCCTTTTCACCCATTTTTCTCTCATTTTCTCTAAGTGTTGAAGTATCAAAGCTCTAGAGAGATAGTGGGAGAGAATAGGCTATTCTTGGGTGTTCAAGGGAGCTTGGGGTGTTTGCTAACATCTTTTTCCTCGTCTAAACCCTTGTAAGTTCCGTCTAATTCTTGGTAAATTCTCCGTTCGGGCCCCACATGGAATTTTTGGCTCGATTTTGGGACCTGATGCATTTATATGCAATATGGGTATTGTTGTTCTCGTATTGATAAGTAGGGTGTCATTTTGGTAGCGTGGCATCATGCGAAGGCTTCTTAGAAGAGAAAGGCCCCATTTTAGTGGATTTTATTGAGCTTTTTTCAGCATCCAGGTAGGCTAGGCTTACCCTGCTTATAGATTGAGCTTAATTATGGTATTAGTGTGATATTATGCTAGTTTTGGATTGGAATTTACGGTTGGTTTCTTAGTTATTAAAAGTTGGATTATTTGGCCGATTTATGGGCCGTCTCGGAGGTAGAATCGACCCAATTACCCATCCCTTAAGTAAATTGATGCTTTGGGGTTGCAATATCGCACTTAGCTCCTTGTAGACTTAGGAGGCCTTCTTTCACAACATTATCCTGAATCTTGAGCCTTAAACTGCATAGCATATACCTAGTACGGGGCTAGGTTAATGATCTTGAGCTTATTTAAAAACAGGTTCGAGTCCGACATATTCTATTGGTTTATGGCATTTAAATACCGGTTTGAGTCTGACATACTCTATCTATTTATAGAACTAAATCACCTGTTCGAGTCCGGCACTTATGGTAAGTTATGAGGAGGGAAATTCGGTTCAAGTCTGGTGTTTATGGGTTATTTCTTGGCATTATGGTATCGGTTCGAGTCCGGTGAGTTGTGGTACAAAAGGGTTCATAAGTATGGTAGTAGTATATTTCCTTGATTGCATCCATCAGGCTTATGGGCATTCATTTGGATTAGTCCTCTCTTGTTTGCACCTTCTGGGCTTATAGGAGCCTAGTTAGGTTATAAATAGTTTTCCTAAAATTCGATATCGTGTATTTCGTTATTTATTTCTATATGTTGGAGTATGATCTCAGGGTTGCCCCTTTTCACTTGACTTTAGCTTACTTTCTTGCATTTTATTATGCTTTTATTATGATTTAGCTCAGTCGGCCGATGATATCTACTGAGTACCTATTATTTTGGTACTCATACTACACTTCTGCATTTTTTCTGGTGTAGATCCGAGTACTAGCTGCCGCCATTGATATTCTAGCCAGCTATCTACAGGTCTCGGAGATAGGGTGAGCTTTTAAAGCCGGAGCTGATCCCCTCTCCTTCCCTATTTTTGTATGGTCTTTCATTTCGAGAATACATGTGTATTGATATTATTAGTAAGCTTATTCTTTTGCTAGTTTCTCTTGATCGGTCTTACGAGGTCGTGGGATTTATCTTGTTCTTCTCCCTCTTTTATTTAGCCCTTTTATTTCGTACTTATAATTAGGGGCATGATTTGTACATTTTTTTGTATTCTTCTGGCCTTGTGCCCATTACTTGTCATTTCGGGCTAAGGCTTGGCTTACCTACTGGTGGGACATATTAGGTGCATCATGACTCAGAAATTGGGTCGTAACAGTTTTGTAAGTTAAAAAGAAGGATCGGTTTATGTGCATGTGTATCAACAATCGACAGTTGAAAAAAGTGACCATCAAGAATAAGTATCCCCTTCCGCACATTTATGACTTATTTGATTAGCTCCAGGGTGCTTCGGTAGTTTCAAAGATTGATTTTACATCAAGGTATCATCAGTTGAAGACTAGATCTTTAAGCATTCCTAAGACAACTTTTAGGACTTGTTATGGCCATTATGAGTTTTTTGTGATGTCTTTTGAGTTGACTCATACCCCTATGATGTTTATGGAGTTTATTAATGGGATTTTTGGTTGTATCTTTATTATTTTGTGATTGTGTTCATCGATGATATCTTGGTGTACTCCAAAAGCGAGTCAGATTATGTGAAGCATTGAGGATTGTACTTCAGAGGTTGAGAGATGAGAAGTTATATGTGAAGTTCTTAATGTGTGATTTTGGGTTTAGTTTCATAGCATTTTTGGGGCATGTAGTGTTTAAGGATAGTATTATGGTCGATCCGGCTAAGGTTGAGGTGATTCAAAATTGGTCTAGGCCTAGTTCATCTAAGATTCTTAGCTTCATTGGTTTGGCCGGGTATTACAGGAGGTTCATGCAGGGGTTTTCTTCTATAGTAGCACCTTTGACAATAGACTTAGAAGAATGTTGCTTTTCTGTGGTTTGATAAGTGTGAGGAGAGCTTTAAAAAGCTCAAGACTTTATTGACTTCGGCACCTATTCTGACCTTACCTGTGGAAGGTAAGGGCTTTACTATTATTTGTGATTCTTTAGAGGTCGGCCTTGGTGATGTGTTGATGTAGAATAAGAAGGTGATAGCTTATGCTTTGAGATAGCTAAAGACCCATGAGAGAAACCATCCTACTCATGACTTGGAGTTGGCAAAGGTGGTGTTATTATTGTAGTTATGGAGGCAGTATCTATATGAATTCCATTGTGAGATGTTTACCGATCATCGGATCCTTCAGGACATCTTCAGTCATAAGGATCTGGATTTGAGACAGTGTCAGTGGTTAGAGCTATTGAAGGATTATGACATAACCATTCTCTAGCATCCGAGTAAGGCTAAAGGTCTGGGACTTAGGGAGTTCTACTAAAAGTCTCAGCCTAACTGACTAGTGAGCCTTCATCCCTACGTCTTCTCGGTGCTAAGTACTACTCTTAATTAAATTAACTGATATACTAAATAGCTTAATAATATTTCAGTTGGGATGAATATTGAATTAACAATTTATGGAAAGCTAAGTCATTGGATGTTCATAACCCTCCATCTTTGAAGGATAATATGATTCATGACAATTTTTATGTTCTGAATAGAGTACAAATTCATAAAGTATAAGTCCCAAAATACTGAATACCAATATATTGAGAATTCATAAAATACAAGTCTATAGAGGTGCTGAATTTCATGGGAAATATGTATTTATAAACTTCTAATCATGGGGAACTGGAATATAAAGAGAATCATGCTTTTCATAAAAACCCTAAGTTTCAAACAATGGATTAACTGAAAAACTGAGTTCACTTAGGGAATCAATGGGTGAAAGGATACCCACTAATAAAATCCCACATACCTAGAGTGAAGAATTTCTTCTAGAAGCTTAAACTTGAAGCCTGAAGAAGAGAAACCCCAGTTCTTGCTTTCGAGAGGAAGAATCGCTTGTTTCTGATATATTCTAAGTGTTAAGAATGAATCAGTAGAATTAATCGACTAATCCCACTTAGAGTAGTCCTAAACCTGTAGTATAGGGGTTAAAAGAGTGGGAAAAGACTAGATTTCCCTTTAAAAATTGTTACTGAAAAGATGGTGTAGACAAAAGACAAACCATCCAATGGCTCGTTGGTTCTTCCAACCGGTCGTTGGTTTTTTTCGTTGCAACTGATGGTTCATGAGGGTTCTCTAGACTTTATCAAATGGACCAACCAACGGTTCATTGGTTCTTCCAACTGTTCGTTGGTTCCTCTCATGGCTTTTGAGGTGTTTTCCTCACTTTCGAAACTTTTTGGCTGCTCTACAGACGAACATATAGGACGTCCTAAGATATAACGATTTGTTGTATGGTTCGTCGTATCTAACAACTTGACAGTGTTTAACTAAAATAGCCATAACTTCTTGCTCCGGAATCGCATTTATGAATGCTTAGTGGCTTTGGAAAGAAGACTCAAAGACCTTTAATTTTATGGATCTTGAGCTACTAAAATCTTTATATTTTAGGAGTTATTCTTGTTTAAAGTTGACCCTAGGAAAGTCTTATACGAAAACTTGATTTGTAAAGAAGCTTTCAACTTAACTTTGAGCTAGAAGTTCCTTATGACCTGAATTCATATCCGAATCACTTCTCACACTAAGAAATCACTAGGTTTGGTTCTATATGCATTTGAAGAATGGTTCTGATCTTAGTTCATGAATTTGGGATGTCACAATATCTCCCATTTGGGATCATTCGTCCTTGAATGAAGACTAACTAGGTAGAAAAGATAGCAAAAGAGCTGCAATGCCAACACTGAGTTCTAAAAGTTGAATGCTGACATGATAATTGAATCTCTAATTGAAACATAGATGGAACTGAACTCATGAAACATGCATGCATACTAAGACATGTGAACAACTGAGTGACATGAGACTGAGAGGAGTACTAAGGAGGAAAATATTACTTCAAGTTGGAAATAAATTCCAAGGGAATAGATAAGGGTACTAGGTCATCATATTTGCTTCTGCTTCCGAAGTAGCTCCCTCAACTAGTTGATTCTTCCAAAGAACTTTTACCAAAGTGACTTCCTTGTTCCTAAACTTACTAACTTCACTGACAAGAATCTCAACTGGAACCTCTTCGTAAAGAGACTATCATTCACACCCACACTCTGCAAAGGCACAACTGAAGACAAATCACCAATGCATTTCATCAATAGAGACATATGAACAGCTAGATGCATGAATGCTAAATCTTCAGGAAAGTATAACTCATAGGAACATTGCCAAAGCACTTCAAAATCCTATAAAGAACAACATTCTGGGATTGAGTTTCCTTTTCTTGCCAAATGATCTAAGGCGTATTTATATGCCCTATTGCAGACTTTGACCCATGTTTACCTTAGTTTTGAGAGCAATAAGTTCGTAGTTTGTATTTTTTTTGATGGAATATTTGATAATGTGCTAATAAATATGATTAGACCCTTGTAGGTGGAATTTTTGACTATTTGGAGCATTTTTTGGAGTCGAAAGTGAGGCTTGAAGGACTTACGAGCAAAGGATCTTGATTGGCGTGCCAACTAGCGTGCCAGGCCGCTTTGGACCAATATTTTGTTTGGATGGACAGTAGAGGGCGCTCCAAGGGGCGTGTCGGGCCGCTTATGCACTACCTTTAAGAGGCAAAAAATTGCCTAAGTGCCAGGGGCATGCCAGGCCGCTTTTTTGTAATTTTTGCCTCTGAATTCCAGCTTATAAATAGGGCTCTTGGGTTATTGTATCAAAGGAGGCATAAATATTCCATCTTTTGTAGACTACTTTGGGGCGTTTTTGGCATTGAAATTAGGGTTCATACTTCTTCTTTTCATATTTTATTTCTTTTTATGGTTTTTTATCAATTTATGATGTTAAAACAAGCCATGAGTGGAAAAAATCCTTCATTCTTGGGGTTGAGGCGACGAACATGAATCTTGTGAGTTGAATATTATTGGTTTTTGCTGAAGTTTATCAATATATTGGTTATTCTTATATTCTTGATTTTTCTATTTTAATGCTTAATTACCATTGAAATAAATCTATAGTCTTGAGAGGAGTTCAAGAGAGAAATTGAGAGATAGAACATGGAATATAAGAAGCGTGATCTTTACTCAAGGAAGGGGTTCCAATAGATTGATATGCGGTTAGGACCGAGAGGTACCTAATTCGCCGCGCTTGTTCAAATACGGGAAGATAGCTTAAAAGCGTTAGAATTGGTTAAATCTATTCCCGCTCAATGATGTAGTTAGGTTTCCAATTTCTAATAGAAGGTTATAGTTTGGAGACAAATATAATCATATTATCAACCTCGTGGTCAATAACCACTACAGACAGCTCAATTTACTTAAACGATTAATATTCATGCGCTCGAGATGACATTCAGGATGCCTTGACCCTGGGAATTCAACTTGCCATTGTTTATACCCCAAGTTAATTATTTTAGTTTAGTTCATAGTTATTTTTTACTTTAAAACCATCATATCTCTATATTCCACCGCTTAAATAAATAATCAAGAATGAGTTTAGTCTAGTGAATAGTTAAACGACAAGTCCCTATGGGTTCGACATCCGGCTCTTTTAAAGGAGCTATTATATTACTTGAACAATCACGTGCACTTGTGTGTAATGCTGGGGCACAACAAGTTGTTGGCGCCGTTGCTGAGGACTTCGGTTTTAATTATTTATCTAGATTGGACTTGTTCTTTTTATTTGTTTGAGTTGTATATAATTTATTTTTGTACAAAGTTTTGTTTTACTTTTCTACCAGTCTTGTTGATATGTCAGCCTGGGATAGATGGTCATTAAATGATGAAAATTTTTGTTGTTTTTGTAGAGGACCACACTTGGATGGTAATTGTCATGATGTTCGAGAGAGGGTTGTACGCATCTGCCCAATCTTTTGAATTGAATAGATGTCAGATGTGTGGTGGTCAGGATATCCATGGGAGTGACTGTCCAAACTATTATTCCCCTCCCCTGAACCCTTATTATGATCAGTCTGCTGTTTGTGATGATGGTAGGGCTAATGGAGTTAATGAGGCAGAACATGAGGCTCACTTTATGGATTTGCTGAAGCGAGTAATGGAGCTGCAGACACAACAAATGGAAGACATGCAGAGAATGAGGGAAGCCACCGAGAAGATGCAGTCCAAAGTCACAAAGTTACACGCGAGGGCTGAAACTTGTGTTGATCAGCAAGTTACAATCTTACCAAAGGAACCCCAGATTAATGAAGAAAGGGAGACACTAGTAGAAGAAATTTGTGATGAAGAAGACATAGTGAGCCAGGAATTACTAATGGAGCAAGCACAATAATTAAAAATTCATGAGTGTCTCCATGATGGTCTCACAACCATGGCAACCCAATTAAAAGGGGGAATAGATGAACTTATTTCATAGATAGATCAAATTTTCTTAGATATCCGTGACTTGAATGTTCAGTTGATGAAAAAGATTGAGATGTCTGATGGCCGCCAATCACCAATAGTGGCGGAGACTAGCCATTTTGTGGAGAAAGAAGAAAAATATCAACAATTCAACTATCATTCTTTGATTGAGGCTGATGTTGAGAGGGAGTATAAACGTGAGCATGTTGCAGCTAGTGCAAGTGGAAAAGTGGGATGTATTGGATCTCATTCAAAACATTTTTCTACATTATATTTAGAAGATGAAATGTATTTTGAGTCATCTGAACTAGTGGAGGATTGTGTAGATGAGAAACAAGAATCCTACATTCTTAAATTTGCACCAGACAAGCAACAAAACAACATGCCTCACCTCAGGGCTAAGCAATTTAACATGCACCATCCATCACTTGGTCCCTTCATATGTGCACCACCACCCTATGACCGAAGAAAAAAGATGGATGCGAAGTTCGGGGTGAAATTTATATCCTCAAGGTGGAGGAAAAAGTTGATGGGTCGTGCCGCGACATTAAATTAGGCGCTTGTGGGAGGCACCCCAACGTTTAGTAAGTAGTTTGTTTTTTATTATTATTTTTTTATTAGTGTCACCTTTGTGTTTTTTTTTTGGGTTTTTTTTGTTTTGCAGATTAGGGGAAGTCTGAGTACCCAAAATCTAAGCTAAGGAGCATTGTAAAAACTAAGTGGGGGGTCCTCCGTACCTCTTTGATGGATAAGATGCTACTAGCTAACCTAGAGGCCTTAGGGAGTATTTCTCTTTCTTTATTCTTTGAGTTATACTTTGAGGACAAAGTATGATTTTAAGTGTGGGGTGGAAAATCTTCCGATTTTGTTAGGGTGGAGTGTGCTATAGAAGTCTTTTGGTTATTTGCTTTTTGCTTATGTTGCTGAAAATTTAAAAAATACAAAAAGATTTTCTTTTAGTAATTTTTAGTTTTATTTAGGAGCACACTTCATCCACCCCTCGATTGTTTTTTGAACCCAGTATCCTTTTTATTTTTAGGAGTAATTTTAAAATTTTAGAGATGTTCTAATCAGATGCTACACATGATTGCATGATGCAAGTTGGTTTTGAATGTTGAAGCATGTGTAGTGAATTGAATGACTATTGTCGAGACACCTAGGCTCATTTGTTTGACTCTTTGTGATGTTGGCTTAATGTTAAATTCTTGTTATTGCTTGGTTGAGATTCTATAGGGATCCTTCTTGATTTAAACATATGCCATGTGTGAGTGAGGTTTTTGTGTTATTCCATGTGCATATTGATGTCTAGAACTTGCCCGGTGTGTTTGCAAAGCGTAATAAAGGGTGTTGAGTTTAGAAGATGATATAGGCATTTATTTGATAGCCATATTTTATACCTACTTTATCTATCATTTTTACATGATCTTAGTTAGCCCTGTTGAGCCTTTAGCCTATTCTTTGGTAGCCTTATATGTAACTTAATCCTTTTATTTCAATTAACCATAATTTGATCCAAAAATCCTAAGCGCTTTAGTTGAGAAATTAAGATGTTAAGGAGTTTAAAAATTGAAGAAGGAAAAAGTGAAGTTGAAGCCCCAAGTAAATAGCTTTTGGTGTGTGAAAAAGTTTATGTGTTGTTGGTAGGGAGTAATGTAATGAAAAGAAAATTGACAAAGAAGTGAATCATGTGTTGATAGAATATACTCCTTGTCTAATATGTGTAAGCTAGCTTAAAGAGATGGGGAAAAACAAAAGAGAGTTGGAAAGACAAAAGTGGTGTAAAATAGGTTTGTTGGAGGTGATCTTAATGTAAATTGTAGTGTATTAAAGCGCTTAGGGAAGATAGTCACTATTCTTGACCAAATAGTACCTACCCATCCCTTAGCCTACATTATAACCCTTAAAGTCCAACTTGATTTTGAGCATTGACATTCTGATACTAGTGGAGTACTACAGTAAGGGCAAGCTTATGGTTCATCTTATGTGACATGTGAATTCTTTGTGAGAGTGAGCGAAATTTGATTCTTACACCCATTATTGTGATAAATTGGATATCTGTGAGTGAATGTGGGTGACTCTCTTGTGGTGAGGGCACATGTTTAATGATAGATAGGTGACTTATATGATCACTTTGTTGAGTAATGTGCATGATTTGGCAAACTTGGTAGAGTCAATTCTTGAGGCTAGGAAGTTTTGAGATAGTATTCATGTGTTTCAAGTTGTAATATAACATGCCAAATGAAGATCTTGCTATTCATGTGGTCGTTGTAGTGCTCGCTTGAGTGTCTTAGTTGTAATAGTAATTATAGAGTCGCCTTGAGTTGATTGTGGTTGTTGTTTGAGGATGAACAAAGGTTTAAGTGTGGGGTGGTGATCTAAGGCGTATTTATATGCCTTATTGCCGACTTTAACCCGTGTTTACCTTAGTTTTGAGAGAAATAAGTGCGTATTTTGTATTGTTTTGATGGAATATTTGATAATGTGCTAATAAATATGATTAGACCCTTGTAGGTGGAATTTCCGACTATTTGGAGCATTTTTTGGAGTCGAAAGTGAGGCTTGAAGGACTTACGAGCAAAGGATCTTGAAGATAAGAGACATGCCCAAGATTTGGACTTGAAGAATCCACCCAAATCCACGAAGAAAGGAAGAAAATCAAAATTTTAGGCATTGGCGCACCAACTAGCATGTCGGGCTGCTTTGGACCAATATTTTGTTTGGATGGACAGCAGAGGGGTGCTCCAAGGGGCGTGCCGGGCCGCTCATGCCCTACCTTTCAGAGGCAAAAAATTGCCTTAAGTGTCAGGCACGCCTAGGGGCGTGCCGAGCCGCTTTTTGGCAATTTTTGCCTCCGAATTCCAGCCTATAAATAGGGCTCTTGGGTTATTGTATCAAAGGAGGCATAAATATTTCATCTTTTGTAGACTACTTTGGGGCGTTTTTGGCATTGAAATTAGGGTTCATACTTCTTCTTTTCATATTTTATTTCTTTTTATGGTTTTTTATCAATTTATGATGTTAAAACAAGCCATGAGTGGCTAAAATCCTTCATTCTTGGGGTTGAGGCGACGAACATGAATCTCGTGAGTTGAATATTATTGGTTTTTGATGAAGTTTATCAATTTATTGGTTATTCTTATATTCTTGATTTTACTATTTTAATGCTTAATTACCATTGAAATAAATCTATAGTCTTGAGAGGAGCTCGAGAGAGAAATTGAGAGATAGAACATGGAATATAAGGAGCGTGATCTTTACTCAAGGAAGGGATTCCAAGAGATTGATATGTGGTTAGGACCGAGAGGTACCTAATTCGCCGCGCTTGTTCAAATACGGGAAGATAGCTTAAAGGCGTTAGAATTTGGTAAATCTATCCCCGCTCAATGATGTAGTTAGGTTTCCAATTTTTAATAGAAGGTTATAGTTTGGAGACAGATATAATCATATTATCAACCTCGTGATCAATAACCACAATAGACAACTCAATTTACTTAAACCATTAATATTCATGCACTCGAGATGACGTTCAGGATGCCTTGACCCTGGGAATTCAATTTGCCATTGTTTATACCCCAAGTTAATCATGTTAGTTTTGTTCATAGTTATTTTGTACTTTAAAACCATCATATCTCTATATTCCACCGCTTAAATAAATAATCAAGAACTAGTTTAGTCTAGTGAATAGTTAAACGATAAGTCCCTGTGGGTTCGACATCCGGCTCTTTTAAAGGAGCCATTATATTACTTGAACGATCACGTGAACTTGCATGTATAGCTGGGTCGCAACACCAAATCTCATCACCCTGTCATGACCTAATTTCTTAGTTCATGATGACACCTACTACAACTCATCAGTAGGAAAGCCAACCCATAGCCTGGAATGACGAGTGAAAATAAGAGAAACAGGTAACCAAAACAACATAAGAAGAGAAGGAGAACCTGAAGAAAGTAAACATTCCCCTAAACCTGGTGTTTGTCGATACAGGAGCCACTAGCATAACAGGAGTACTAGGTAAACATGATATACATATATACAGAACTTTCTCTAAAATAAAAAATAAAGATCAGTCCAACAAAATAGATAGAGAAGAAACAACACCGGACACCAGGATCTTACCTTGAACCTTCGATCCATGACAATTCTGCATGATACACATGTCAATAATGAGAACTTGTACTATGATCTGTAGGGTGCAGAAGGGTAGTATGAGTACCAAACACACAGTACTTAGTAGGCGTAGGCCGACTAAGATCCAAAGATAAATGCAAGTACAAATAACACGTAAGGCAAGGATATGCATTATAGGCAACTAACTAAGAAATAAAACATAATAAGGATAATATAGAAGTAGAGATAAACTATCATATTCGACAATCAACTACGGATATACAATATGAATAGTCAAGAACAAAGGTAATAAACATTAATAGTAACAAATGAAGAAGGTAATATACAATAAGAATAGCTAAAGAAGAAAGGTATATAAGACAGTACTAAATAGGTAGCTAAACACGAAGGTACTAACATGAGGGAGCTAGCCTAGCATCCTATAAATCACAAAGATCATAAACAAGATGGGAGCTAGCTTTAGCACAATCAAAATATCTAACCTAAGAAAGGTATAATCACAAGGTAATCTAATAACAAGACTCATAATATCAAAGGGAAAAGGAACTCCAAAGCGTACCTACAATCTCGGGTACAAATCTATAACCATTCTACCACAAACTAAAAATAACAAGCAAACAATAACCTAACTGGACCCCTATAAGCTCAGAATATACGTAATAACAAACATAACCTAACCGACCCCCCATAAGACTGGTAGGTACAAAAGCAAACAATCATACTGGTGATAGGCAATGCATATAAATGCATGAATACAAAGTAAACCCAATAATGTCATACCAACTGAGTGCCATATCATACCAAGTATATACATCTTCTTTGGCTCTCCGGCTTGAAAGGCAATACCTATAGGGTATCCCTTCTTCTGGCACATAGTTCCCAGACAGAGGAACCTATAGAGGACTCGGGATATCCGTATATACTGCCTGGTCCTAAACTAGAACTTCCAATAATCATCCATAATCAATCCACTCCATACCAGTACCGAAGATAAGTAAGAGTGTAATAAGTGCTCTGAATCCAACCGAGATAAACAAGTAGCAATCCATAAAAAATCTAGTGTCTAACATCAAACCGGGACTAAAATAATAAAATAGTGTAAAAAGGACAGAATCTCCCTCGACCAAAATAAGTAAATAGTGATAAAAGAGTAGGTCAATGATAGACCAGAATCTACCTAGGTCTAAGTTCTCAAAGTGGTTCATTTTAGTTTAAAAGATTGTCATCCAATACTAAGAGTGGTATGAGTTTCATTTTAAAAACCAGTTTAAGAGTTAAAAGTGGGAATAAATCCCATTTTGAAAATAGTAGTAAAACAATATTTTTCCTTGGAATCATACCACCAAATATGCGTATATACATGCCATTATGTAAGTGCCTAAGATCCTATAAACTAAGCCATAACTCTTTCAGAGCACAGAGAACTAACCTGGTATCCAAATGGTCTCGTAACCAAGGCCTTGGGCCCACCAATATACTGAACAAGGTAAATATATATGTATAAAGAAAGATAAGGAACAAAGTTAATAAGAGGATATATAATATTTAGAATCATGCGAGCAACAAAGACTTTATCCAATGATACTACCCCCAAATCTACGCCAAGGATTACTAATGCCAACCTAAGGTTATAGTTGGTAAACAAGATTCCTTACCTTAATCTAAGTTGTAGATGTAACAAGGTAAATATATAAGTCAGGGGTCAATACCAAGTGCACCAAACAATACTAAAGAAGTCCAAGGTCTACGTGCTATAAAAGGGATACTATTCTGTAGTAGTTACTTTATAGGACTGCTATGCTAGCTAAAGCACTTCGAGGAACCCATTCTAATGCAAGTGACTACCCAAGATAAGCTAAGGCTTCTAATTCTAATTTCAAGGATACTACACATGCTCATCCATACCATAAAGGGAGAAATGGCTACCTAAAATAAGGATTCTAAAACATGGTTCTCGTCCAAGGCCCCTAATAAAAGCTAAGAATGCTGGAATGAAGAAGTAACCTTAAACCTATCATATAGACTCCTATCCCACATTCAATCAATAGAATACACCATATCTTATAGTAAAGTAGACCATAGCCTACCTGGATGCCGAACCACAGCCTCAAACCATCCACTAGCCGCTCGATCCCTCTATTTGATTTCAGAATGCCTTCGCGCTATCAAAAGTCACCAAGAATCACGAAAAATCTGCCTAGGTCTAAGCTTCACACTAGAATATAAAGCTTGGATAACTTGATGTAGGTAATTGATTTTCTTTCACCGATCCCACAAATCATCCAAAATATTTTTTCCAAACAAATCTCCACATCATATTACATAAGATAATATAGAAGATATGTGTGTAGCTTTCCATCTTGCGATACTCACAGATAGAAGGCAATTAAGCCTTACATAGATATATATTACATGCAATGGAAAGATCAAATTGTTTTCTTTTTGAAAAGAAAAAGAATTCACCCCCAACTGCTGCAATATTGATACATATAAATAGAAGGATAGAACACCAAATTAATTCATAAATTGAACTTGATAAGGGGAAGAATGAGATGAATAGTGGCACTTCAATTAATATACATAGATTCCACCTACAGAAGTTTAAACATCAATAGCATAATGGATAGGCAAGCGGCAGCACCTAATCATCATAGGAAAATTGTTGTCCCTTCCCCTTCACCTCCACATGAAGGAGAGTTATTCACACCTATATTATTCTTATCCTGATATATATGTATTCGGGTATTGCATAGGTTCATGAAAACATAAATATAATATTTTGAATATACCACAATTAATAGAAAATAATTTCAAATAAAGTCTAACTTAAATAATAATATATTTTCAAAATAAATAGACTTACTATCTCCGTTAAAATAGTGATAAATTATAAAAATCTTTAAAATAAGTACATATGCAAATGCATCGTAGTTAAATAATTTTTTTAATAAATCCTTAAAACATTTAATGAAGGCTATAAAAATATAATTAAACCAAATTCTAATTTAAATCAAATATTTTAGAACACGTTCGGTATTAATAAAATTCGCAAACAAACAACTGGGAAACTGAACCATCTCTCTTGGTAGGTAATAAATAATGGGTTGAACTATCGGGAAGCTCAAAATGTCAGAAATGCACAAAAATTGAAGAATGACCTCGAGGGTCATTACAACATCCACTACTAAAAGGACTTTTGTCTGCAAAAGTCAAGGAACAAAAAGTGCCCGAATACTAAAAAAGATGAGGGTACTAGATCCACATGCCCCACTAGGTTCCCTAGACACTCTCCCGGATAGAATAATGTCTTCACAAAAGTTAAGCTAGACTAAATAAAACAAAAACCAGATCAAAGTATACCGATATTACACCAATATAAGCAAAACAAAGCGAATACTCAACCAGGCTAAACCAACCCAATGCACGAACCATACAGCCAACTCCAAACTCCAAATCTAACATTCTCTTGCCTTTCCAAACCTGGTGTCTACTTTAAACTACACTAAATCTCTCCAACATCATCTGTGTCTGGTCTAAATAATCACATCATAAATGACCTTAGAAGAATGAAGCTGACCCATAAAAATCTACACAGACTAGCATATGAATAATGCCTCGTAAGGTTCCTTCTGAATACCTAAATGGTGGTGACTAATGTCTGTGATCTCTAAAAAATCCAATAACTAGTCCAAATGACCCATGAAACCAATAAAATTATTACAAAGCACATCCTCCAGAACCTAAACAGTTCACTCTAACTGAATGCTGATCAAAGGGTGAAAAGACACTCTAAACTCAACTCGGATACCCATCCCCCATTGAGTATACTTCCAAAAAGCCCGATGTAAACAAAGAACCAAGGTTAGAAGTAGTAGAAACCAACACCATGTGCGAACATACCATCCCTCAAACATCCATCTAAGTCAATCTCTCTGAGCTGAAGAAAATTGAGTCGGTATGCAGTGGGTAGGCCTAGTCATCCTACCGACAATGTCTTAACTAAAACAAACCCTTGAAACATTGGCTGCAAACAAGATACTAAATCAATTTATATAATCTTAACACCAGAGTGGAAACACTCGGTCTCAACTACCCAAATAGATCCTTCTAATGAATAAGCATCCACACACAAAATCTATCAACACTCTCAGTCTCTCATCCGAAAGAGTCAAAACACTGATGGAGCAAAAATTTCTTAAGAATGCCATAAGCCCAAGCCAAACTTACTTTTAAATCAAACATATACCCAACAGTTCCTAGAATAGGTAGCTAAGGTGTCGCCAAGGAACACAATCACAAATTGTCACACCCCTTTTTCATTCGGTGTCGAAGAAGAAGGGTTTTTCCAATTAAAGTGACAGTATTGAATAGGGATTATTTTATTTACAGAGTCGCCACTTGGAATTGAGTTATGGTGTTCCAAGTCACCTTTTCGAATCCCTAATCAAAAGGAAGTTGACTCTTTAATATTGGTCTGCGAACTAGAAATCCGAGTAAGGAATTCTATTGACTGAGGGGAAGGTGTTAGGCATCCCTCGAGTCCCGTGGTTTTAGTACGGTCGCTTTATTGACTTATATTTGGCTTAAGTTAATTTATTTTGGATACATTAGGTTTGATTAGTTGCTCAATTTACTTAAGGCTTATGAAAGAAGACTTATGTTTTCGGCTGAGGAGCGTAACCACACACGGAGCCTTGTAATTATGAAGTAAACCAAGGAGCGTAACCACACACATGATCAATTAAAGGTAACCAAGAGTGTAGACCGAAGAGATGAGTACTGTTTTAAGATATATTTAATTTTGTCTAGAGTTTAACGGACCAAATAATTGAGTTATTATTATAAATAAAGAAAACAAATCACTACTAGAGAGTGAATTTACAAAAGTGAGAAATTAAAAAAATATAAAAATAAAGTTACATCATTAATAAGGATTAAAGAAAAATGAAATTATTCTATCCATACATCTAATAGATTTCCATATAGTCTCTACAACAATTTACTGTATTAACAAAAATAATTAACTTCATTCTGTGCACGCGAGTCCACACCATGTTCAACTTAGTTTACTCACTATTCTACCAAAAATAATAAATTCTTTCATTAACTTTTAGGATAGTGACTTAGCACACAAATAATAAAGACTAAAGTATTGATTTTCCTCTAAATTTAATGATAAACATTGTCATTTCAGCCTATTAAGTTAGACATGTATCATCACTAAAACACCAAAATACGAAGGTAAGAATAGATTTGGTATTTTCACTTAAACATGCAATAAAGTATGGACTGTTATAATAGTTTTATACTAAATCTAACGAAATAAAATATTTTAACATACTTTATATTATCATGTCAAAGTATAATAAGTTAAACAAATATGAAATCTGATAAACCTCATAATATTGGAATCAAATCTCACATAATTATGATATTACATTATACAAAGAAAGAGGAAGGTTACCTCTTGCGAAATTTAATTCTTACCAAAAAAAGCCGCTACAATCTACAAATTTTTTAAAGTTAACAAATAGCTAACTTTCAAGAGCCACGAACTCAAACCGTAAACGAAACTTCAAATTCCGACCTGTGTTCTTGTTCTTGACCTCTCCTTTTCTAACATTTTTTTTTCTTTCCCTTTTTTTTCTAAGTCCTATCCCTCTTTTTTCTTTTCTGTTTCTCTTTTTTTTTTTTCTAAATGTTTGCCTTTTCTTTTCCCTTTTTCCTACGTATTTTGCTTTCTGTCCAATCTCTTCCTCCCTTTTTTTTCCGTGTGTGTTTGTGTTATATAAAGGTGAGATATGGGAGTTGTGTAGGTGAATGTTGTGGTATGTGAACGTGTGTGTGCATGCAGATAGTGGGGGATGTGAGGGAGAATGAGGGAGTGAGGGATGTGAGGGAGTTTTGGTTAGCCTAGGATTTTTTATATTTTTTTTTTCAATTGGATATATATATAAAATCTTAGCTAACACTTTTATACTAATAAAAATATAAAAATTTTAATGGCTATTCCGAAAAATATGACTAAGACAATATTAAAATTCACTAGATTATTTATTAAATCTAAGTTAAAAGAGTATAAATATTTTGTAATTTTTTTTTCATAAAAAATGAAAACAAAAAATAAAAAATAGAAAAATAAAATATAATATAAAACTTATCCTAAACTCAATTTAAACCTTTTTCATAATTTTTCAAATAAAAACCTACTAAACATGAAATAAAATCTAATGCAAAAGACTAGGCCAAAATTAAATATTTAAAACTAAAAGTGGATCAAGACTTGAGAAGGGTCAAAAATCACGTGTCTACATTTGCCCCTCTTTGTCTTAGAACACGATGAGTTTTCAGACAAAGAACTAGACCACGAGATAAATTTTGGTCCGACCGTTATTTGAAATGAAAAGAAAAAGAAGGAAAAGATGTGACCGAGTCCTGATTTCGGACAGCCTACATATCCCGAGTTATAAGGGAATCAGGTCATATGTAGTTTAAGGCTAAGGAGGGAAGTGGAACAAACTGAGATGGAGAGTCGAGTGAGGTCTTGTCGAGATTTCGGTTCGTGGCTCCTATCATTACATGCAAATAAAAATCAAAAGTCAAAAGAACAAAATACAAGTACAAGATCTTATCTATGCAGCTTCTCTCGAAACTTGACTTGAATAATCTTCATTTGAGTCTTGATCTTCAGATTTCATATTGTTTTTACGGCGAGTGCATTGATCTTGATGCTTCGATTTGAGACTTGGACTTGAAACTTAGATTGAGTCTTTGACGCTCTTTCAAATGACAGTCATAGATAGTTCTTGTATGCTTGTTTTCGTGACCACTAGCTGAATACAAACTGACGTCGGGATGCCGGGCCGCTACATGCATTTGAAAACTAATTCTGATTGTCATTGAGATTGAACGTCTGGTAAGAGTTGGGACTGTGTATACGGACATCAAGATCATGTTCTATCAGGAAAAACCTGCAAGACATCATAAACCAAAGAAACAAACAAAAATTTTTGCCCCAGTTTTCACTGAAAAATTTTGTGAGTTATTAGCAATTGTAAACTTTATAAATAAACTCAGACCAAGAAATGTATATCCTGGGAGAAAAATGAAAATAACTGTCTTCGACGAAAATATTTATCCTAGGAGACGAATGCGAAATAATTGTCTGCTACATGAAAATGTTTATCCTAGGAGACGAATGGAAAATAATTGTCTGCTACTAGGAAATGTTTATCCGAGGAGACGAATGAAAAATAATTTTCTACTACTAAAAAATGTTTATCCTAGGAGACGAATGAAAAATAAATGTCTACTACTAGGAAATGTTTATCCTAGGAGACGAATGCGAAATAATAAATGTCTACTACTAAGAAATGTTTATCCTAGGAGACAAATGAAAAATAAATATCTACTACTAGGAAATGGTTATCCTAGAAGACGAATGAAAAACAAATGTCTCGGACTAGGAAATGTTTATCCCAGAAGACGAATGAAAAATAAATGTCTACTACTAGGAAATGTTTATCCTAGGAGACAATAAAAAGTGATTAAATTCCATTATTTAGGAGGATCCTGCTACGCTAAATCCTATTATTCAGGAGGGGCCTGAGCTGCAATGTAAAGTCCCATTTTTCAGGAGGGTCCTGAGCTGAAATGTAAAGTCCCATTTTTCAGGAGGGTCCTGAGCAAAAAAGTAAAGTCCCATTAGCCAGGAGGGTCCTGAACAGAAAATAAAGTCCCATTTTTCAGGAGGGTCCTGAGCAGAAAAGTAAAGTCCCATTATTCAGGAGGGTCCTATTATCCCATTTTCCAGGAGGGTCCTGAGCAGAAAAGTAAAGTCCCATTATTCAGGGGGGTCCTGAGCAGAAATGTAAAATCCCATTTTCCAGGAGGGTCCTGTTGATCCCATTTTTTCAGGAGGTCCTGAGCAGAAAAGTAAAATCCCATTTTTCAGGAGGGTCTTGAGTGAAAAATAAAGTCCCATTATCCAGGAGGGTCCTGAGCAGAAAGTAAAGTCTCATTATCCAGGAGGGTCCTGTTGATCCCATTTTCCAGGAGGGTCCTGAGTAGAAAGTAAAGTCCCATTATGCAGGAGGGTCCTGTTGATCCCCATTTTCCAGGAGGGTCCTGAGCAGAAAGTAAAGTCCCATTTTTCAGGAGGGCCCTGAGCAGAAAGGTAAAGTCCCATTTTCCAGGAGGGTCCTGAGCATAAAATAAAGTCCCATTTTCCAAGAGGGTCGTGAGCAGAAAAGTAAAGTCCCATTATTCAGGAGGGTCCTATTATCCCATTTTCCAGGAGGGTCCTGAGTAGAAAGTAAAGTCCCATTATGCAGGAGGGTCTTGTTGATCCCATTTTCCAGGAGGGTCCTGAGCAGAAAGTAAAGTCCCATTTTTCAGGAGGGCCCTGAGCAGAAAGGTAAAGTCCCATTTTCCAGGAGGGTCCTGAACTGAAATATAAAGTCCCATTATCCAGGAGGGTCTTGAGCAGAAAGGTAAAGTCCCATTATCCAGGAGGGTCCTATTGATCCCATTTTTTCTGGAGGGTCCTGCTGATCCCATTATTCAGGAGGGTCCTGATACAATTAAGTTCTTAAAGAAAAATAACACGAACAACTTTTTTTTCAGTTTGCACCAGAAATTATTTTTGTGAATAACTTGTACGATGCAAAATACTTATGTCAAAGAAAACAAAATACAAGAAAGATATGCATATAGGATGTGGGGTCCCTTGAAATGAACGATCATAGGGATGTTCGATTCTAAAAATGCAACTAGGGTGTTTGTTCCCTAAAAACACCTCTAAGGTATTATTCTCTATAGTCACAATGCAACTAGGATGTTTGTCCCCTAGGTTGAAAAGAGATAAAGTGTCTGTTTCCTAACATACGCATAAGGTGTTTGATCCCTAAGGTGAAAGTGCAACCAGGGTGTTTGTTTCTTAAAAGCATCATTAGGATACAGTTTGTTCCCTGAGAACGCAAGAAGAAAAAAGGATTTTTTTTATATATTTTTTTATTTTTTAGAAAAAGAAAAAAAAAATTAATTCTTTTTTTTTTTTGCCCCTGTTTTGATATTGGGGAACTGTGATTTTTTTAAAAAATAAAATGTCCTAGACTTTTTTTTTTTCCAGTGACATGATGCTTTTATTTGGTGAGACCGAATCCCATTATAGGATTGCCTACGTATCCTACCATAGCAAGAATCAGGTCAAACGTACTTCACACAAAACATCTTTTGACTTCAGTTGGTACCAACAATCAGTATTATGCATAAGAATCATCACCAGTTACTTTCGGACAAACTCGGGATCAACTTAGAAGTAACTCCTATAATTTCAAATGGTACCTCAAACATACTTAAGTATTGACAAGATACGTTCACCTTACCTTAATCAAAGGTTTAGAATTATTTTTATCCTCATGTTTCAAATGTCCTTACCAAAAATAGAGTCCTAATTTACTCACAAAAGAATCAATTAAAATCTTAGGACATTGTCAAGCCACTCACACTCAGAAAGATATTCAATGCATGCAACAGAGATACCATATGCTTGGCCGTCAGGTAAGTATCCACTAATATGAGAACACTAAAAATGAGATCAAGTAGGGTTTGTCATTGACTTGTAATATAAGCTTAGGGGATGGGTAAGATATTCGTTTGGGATAGAGTGACTATTCCTTCCTTAAGCATTGCACTATGCGCTCAATATTTTGCATTTTCACACTTGTTCTTCATTTGTTTTGATGCTTCTTGTCATTTTCTTTGACTTTTCACCTCACTTTTAGTTGAGTTTTTTTTTTTTTTTTTTTTTTCCTTCTTGCTACAGGGCTAAAAGGGGGGTAGTGCATTTATGCACTGAAAAAGATATAGGCTAAAATTTGGTTGTCCAATAAAAAGGCTTTAGGCTCAAAAGAGGGATTCTGTGGATTAAATTTCATTTGGTAGGCTTCAAAGGCACAATCGGAGCAAAGAAAGCCTACAATCCTTTCTCAAGTCAAGTGTTCCTCAAAATTTCGCTTCAACAAACATTCGGGCCAAGTTCTAGATCAACGAAGCTATGTCATTGAATTTTTTATCTAAAGCTCACCGCACAATACACATGAAACAATGAGTTTAGATTTATTCTAACCCTGATTTTGAGTGAGAATTTCCCAAGTGTCACTTTAGCATAATCAAGAGGTACCAAAAGAAATTATGGTTCACGGTAAAGTTGGCCCATCCATTATGCCGAGTAATTTAACACTTTTTCTTTTCTCATGCACATTTCTAAGTATGTTGGTACCAACAAAATCAATAGATTATTATTTTACATATATATATTTTTTTAAAGTGGGACCAAACTCAAAAGAAGAGTTGCCTACGTATCTTGTTGAAATAAGAATCAGGTCAGACGTAGTTCGGAAAATTTCAGATAAAAGGTAACGAACTTTGCTGTTGTTTTTTTTTTTTTAAATTTTTTGAATAAGAATTTTTTTTTTTGAATTTTTAAATAAAGATAAAAACTTTTTGTTTGATTTTTTTTTTTTTTAGGATCACCGAACCCGCAAAGACTGCCTACGTATCTCATTAGGGTGAGAATCAGGTGTGCGTGGTTCGTAAGACCATAAATTTTTATTTATTTATTTATTTTTAAAAAAAAACTTCTATTTCATTAAGTTGTCTAAAGCCGGTCAACAATCAAACAGGCCTTCCAAATAAATGTCAAAGAGCACATATGATGTACATATTGGTCAATTAAAGAGGGACAGCTGGCCTAGAAGCACCCGGCCCCTGTGCCGAGTCCCACTAAGTCAAATGCACAAGATGCATATAAAGCGGAGTCTAATAGGGATAGTCACATCTGAGTTTCAGTTCTACTAGGTTTACCCTGATGGAGATAAGTGTCTAGACTGGCTTACCCGAGCAGACACTCGAGCCAGGGAGGGGCAACTTGTTCGGTAGCAGAGCTATTCCGCCTTCGTTGCTGATCCAAACCCCGCCTAACATATGTGACTAATAATCCTTCACCAGGTGCCTGGACACTCTGGCTTTATCTCAAAAAAGAAAGTAGGATGCATACTTTGCATTCCTTCTACCCTATATTTCAGAGACTCAGAAGGGGTGCGCAAGAGAAGATAATCTATAGTACAATTCAACAGTATCAAAGCGATAAATGAACAACACGTAGCACATTAGGCCAACAAATACAATATCCAAATAATTAAAGCAAGTATAAGTCAATATCAAAAGCTCGAATTCTGGTTATTCCCCAGCAGAGTCGCCAGAGATGTCACACCCCTTTTTCATTCGGTGTCGAAGAAGAAGGGTTTTTCCAATTAAAGTGACAGTATTGAATATGGATTATTTTATTTACAGAGTCGCTACTTGGAATTGAGTTATGGTGTTCCAAGTCACCTTTTCGAATCCCTAATCAAAAGGAAGTTGACTCTTTAATATTGGTCTGCGAACTAGAAATCCGAGTAAGGAATTCTATTGACCGAGGGGAAGGTGTTAGGCATCCCTCGAGTCCCGTGGTTCTAGCACGGTCGCTTTATTGACTTATATTTGGCTTAAGTTAATTTATTTTGGATACATTAGGTTTGATTAGTTGCTCAATTTACTTAAGGCTTATGAAAGAAGACTTATGTTTTCGGCTGAGGAGCGTAACCACACACGGAGCCTTGTAATTATGAAGTAAACCAAGGAGCGTAACCACACACATGATCAATTAAAGGTAACCAAGAATGTAGACCGAAGAGATGAGTACTGTTTTAAGATATATTTAATTTTGTCTAGAGTTTAACGGACCAAATAATTGAGTTATTATTATAAATAAAGAAAACAAATCACTACTAGAGAGTGAATTTGCAAAAGTGAGAAATTAAAAAAATATAAAAATAAAGTTACATCATTAATAAGGATTAAAGAAAAATGAAATTATTCTATCCATACATCTAATAGATTTCCATATAGTCTCTACAACAATTTACTGTATTAACAAAAATAATTAACTTCATTCTGTGCACGCGAGTCCACACCATGTTCAACTTAGTTTACTCACTATTCTACCAAAAATAATAAATTCTTTCATTAACTTTTAGGATAGTGACTTAGCACACAAATAATAAAGACTAAAGTATTGATTTTCCTCTAAATTTAATGATAAACATTGCCATTTCAGCCTATTAAGTTAGACATGTATCATCACTAAAACACCAAAATATGAAGGTAAGAATAGATTTGGTATTTTCACTTAAACATGCAATAAAGTATGGACTGTTATAATAGTTTTATACTAAATCTAACGAAATAAAATATTTTAACATACTTTATATTATCATGTCAAAGTATAATAAGTTAAACAAATATGAAATCTGATAAACCTCATAATATTGGAATCAAATCTCACATAATTATGATATTACATTATACAAAGAAAGACGGAAGGTTACCTCTTGCGAAATTTAATTCATACCAACAAAAGTCGCTACAATCTACAAATTTTTGAAAGTTAACAAATAGCTAACTTTCAAGAGCCACGAACTCAAAACCGTAAACGAAACTTCAAACTCCGACTTGTGTTCTTGTTCTTGACCTCTCCTTTTCTAACATTTTTTTTTCTTTCCCTTTTTTTTCTAAGTCCTATCCCTCTTTTTTCTTTTCTGTTTCTCTTTTTTTTTTTCTAAATGTTTGCCTTTTCTTTTCCCTTTTTCCTACGTATTTTGCTTTCTGTCCAATCTCTTCTTCCCTTTTTTTTCCGTGTGTGTTTGTGTTATATAAAGGTGAGATATGGGAGTTGTGTAGGTGAATGTTGTGGTGTGTGAACGTGTGTGTGCATGCAGATAGTGGGGGATGTGAGGGAGAAGGAGGGAGTGAGGGATGTGAGGGAGTTTTGGTTAGCCTAGAATTTTTTTTATTTTTTTTTTTCAATTGGATATATATAAAAAATCTTAGCTAATCACTTTTATACTAATAAAAATATAAAAATTTTAATGGCTATTCCGAAAAATATGACTAAGACAATATTAAAATTCACTGGATTATTTATTAAATCTAAGTTAAAAGAGTATAAATATTTTGTAATTTTTTTTTTCATAAAAAATGAAAACAAAAAATAAAAAATAGAAAAATAAAATATAATATAAAACTTATCCTAAACTCAATTTAAACCTTTTTCATAATTTTTCAAATAAAAACCTACTAAACATGAAATAAAATCTAATGCAAAAGACTAGGCCAAAATTAAATATTTAAAACTAAAAGTGGATCAAGACTTGAGAAGGGTCAAAAATCACGTGTCTACACAAATGAGTTATACCACGAGACTTCTGCTCTGGCTACCGATATTTGATACACAAGCTTCATGTGGGTAACTTCTAAACTCATAATCCTACTATTTTCCATTGACTACATCTTTAAAAACACCTTTTAATTATGATTTCAAAATGGAATTTTGGGGTTTTTGCTGGTAAAGCTTGAAAATGATTTTTCTTCGATTTGGACCTCGTTTTTAACTCATTTTCACATGAGTTTTCAACTATAGACTCCTATAACCTTGGGGAATATGCTTGTAAAGAAAAAGTCTGGTTTCACCCCTCTCATTTTTGAACTCATTTTTTAAGTCTGTTTTGACCCGGCTTAAATAGGGGCAATATAGGTATCGATAGCTTCCTTTTAATGCGTAAATACGATATTTGTATGTTTTAGTTGATTCTGACGCCGTTCAAAAGGGGAAAGTGCCTTGTTGAAGGACTTTAGGCTTGGACTTTGTCGGTTCTAGGTAGGTTGTGGCTTAACTTATTTCAGATTGAGCTGGGTGCTTAATAAATAAGTAAAGCATGCTATGGGTTGGGGAAAATAACTATGGGTTTTATATTTTGAGATTATTATTACTATTGTGTGCCTAAGCGTGGGCTTATAATTTGTTGTTGTTGACTTGTTATATCTGATATTGTGTGTTGCCCGAGTGGGGGTCTATTTGACATCATTGGCCTTATCTGTGTATTTAAATACCTTTATTCTAGATATGACGCCCGTGCGGGGGCTTAAATTATTATTATAGGCCTTATTGAGAATTGATTACATTTATCATGATTGAAATGCCCGAGTTAAGGGTTGGTATGATATTAATGATGTCTTACATGTATATTTATTCTGATGGTGCCTAATTAAGTTGATACCTGAATTATGGACATATTGAGTTGATTTATGGACTCACTTATATACGTATTAAATGGATTGGATATCTTCATACTGGTTTGATTGTGAGCATTACATCTTCATTCCATGCATATACATTCATAAGATATTGGTACCATTGAGGAACATTATTTTTGAAAGAAAATGACACATTTTATGAAAACCCACTCCGTGAACATGAGTCGGAGAGGTGGGTTGAGACTTGAGATATGAGTTATAGTATACGGGTTGCGAACCTCCCATGGGTCCTATTGCGGAGTTGCGAGCTCGGTAGGTGTATACAGAAAGTTATTCGATGACTTTCACCATTCCATCCCATCATCATTCCATTGCATTACATATGCATCTTTCATGATTTCTTTTGTTTTCCTTGACTGGTGTTTAGTTTCCGTATACTTTTCATGTATATCTATGTTGTTTTCATTTCAGTATTATATTAGAACTGTTAGTGGAGAGGTGTGAGCTACCATTTGGGAACTTTTCTGCTTGCAGGTGACATGCTCATAGTGTTATTTTACTTATTTTATTGTCTACTCTGCTCAGTCGGCCTATGATATCTATTGAGTAAAAGTGGATCGTACTCACCTCTACTATGCCCTTTCGGTGCAGATCCTGGTTCTAGAACGACATGCGGTGGTTGATCGTGCTTTTCAGAGACTGTGATCGAGGTACTGGGATACTCTAGGGACCAGAGTTGACTGTCGGACCTCCTCTAACCTTTACTATGTCTTTACTTATTTTCGGAGACAGACATTATACTTTTCTTGTATTCGGATGATATATATTAGATGCTCTAAACTTGTGACACCAGATTTGAGTGGTTTTATGTCATTTCTTTCAAACTTCCACTTATTTATTATTTTGTATTGGCCTAACTTCGTTCTAGAAGTCTCGTCTTATTATTATTGATGCTTGTTGAGAATTTCTTTCCTTTTTGGGTGATTGGCTTACTTGTCAAGGCTAGGCCGCAACAAGCTCTATCATGACCTAGTTTTTGGGTCATGACACTAACTTTTTGACTTTGATTGTGTGCTTAAACATAGAATCTTTAAACTTTTTGAAAATTCGAACACCGCACATAAATTGAGACAAAAGAGTACTCCCCCGTTTTTAAATAAATGGTGTTTTAGCCTCTTCATTTTGCTCCAAAATAAGTGGTGTATTAAAAAATCAAGAAGGAATTAGAGTATCCTTTCAATATTATCCTTGTTTTAATACATGGAATTCTTTACCATTAAAGAATTACTTCTTTCTTCGATGCATTTAATTAGGGATAAGTTAATATAAATACTTCTTAATAATTAATTTTTTAAAGGATTTGATCAAATTAAAAACACCACTTATTTAGAAACAGATATATACACACACATATTAGAAAATTTTGGAACCCCAAAAATTTGGTGGCCTAAAGCGATGGCTTTAGTTGCTTTAAGCTTCAGCCGGCTTTGATAATAAGGGACGTGCCCAGTGCATGAGGGAAATGGGGGAGTGAAAGTATGTCCATTTAAGGTTGTGGCTTATTTAAAGGTAAGAACACTCCTTACTAAAGCTATATATGACCTTTGTCCCTCGATAAAAGACAAAGTCATAGATAATGCGTGGCAATAAAAAATTATGCAACGTAGAAAAAACATAAGTCATAATTATATTTGCAGCTAAGGTTTATTAAATAGTTAAATATACATTTCTTTTGTATTTGTAATATTTGTATTTTTCGGGGTTCATATAGAAATCTTTAATTCTATGGGGTAAGGGGTCTCTAATTTTTATGCTCATATACGTTTGTATTTGTATACAAAGTGAATTTCGGAGCTCATATACAGATCTCTAAAGTAAATTTCTACAATTTGTATTTGTATATACAAATCTCTAATATGTATATTTAGATACAAACTATAGCTACGTGTTGTAATTACGCAAATTTTAGCCATGACGCTTCATTTATTTCCTAAATGTTAGCTATTATTAAAATTTTGCCATAAAAGATCCTAGTAATATGCAACAACTTCATGTAAAATAGTATTCCTTCCGTTTTAAATGAGTGGTGTCTTAGTCAAGTAATGTTTTAATCTTTTCATTTTTTGTTTCAAAATAAGTTATGTTTAAGGGTTTCAAGAACATATTAATTATTTTCTTCCTGTCACCCTTCTTTAAATAAAAAGATTTTTTACATAACCAAGAAAAAGTTACATCTTTTTCAAGCTATTTTATACGGAAAAATTAGTTAAAAAAATATTTATTTTATAGCAAATAGTAGTTATATTTATGAGAAGGATGAACTGATCTTTCATATTAACTATAAGCAATTAATTAATATAAAGAAAATAGACGGTTAATAAAGGAAGTTGTAAGGAGCCAAAAATATAGGAATAATTATATCCGCTTTGAATTTTAAAAACTCCCGAAGGATAACAAACCACAAGCCCTAGCTTTTAAGTCGAAGAAAGAAGCAATCATATCTCTGGAACAAAAATATATTGTACTTCAAAATAATTACTAGAAGCACTGCAAGCACACTTCTTATCTAGGCAAACCAAACCCGGAAAACACTATTTTTTCCTTAATCTCAAAACTCTATGCTAACCCTATATTTATCTAAGTCTTATGCTAAAAAATAGTTAATAAGCAGCTTAATTAAAATTTAAATTTAAAATCAAATACTCAACCCATTAAGATGTTGATTTGAATTAATTCAAATTTAAAATTTAATGTTTTAAAATCAAAGTAAAAATATTAATCCAACTTTCACGTCTAATATAAGTAGAAATCCCGCATTTAACGACCGCATCATTACCAACATTAACCACGTTAATTTTTTGACTAACTAATATTATTTAATTAAATATTTATCTTGTCTTAATTTTAATTACAAAAAATGTGTTATTATTTAAATAGAAAAACCTCTCACGATAACATCAAACTTCTATCCATATAAAAAAGTACGTTAGTATTCTATCAGTGTGATTTCCCCAGATCATACTAATACCAGAGAAACTATGTTGGGATGTCATTGTCGTAGTTATGTTAAATCATCATTAGTATAGAAAGGGTCATTTAGTGACAACGAAGTTTGTTACTCCCCGTCTCATATTAGTTGTCCACTTTACTAAATCAAGAAAATATTAATTAAATTTTCCCATATTACCCTTGCGATTAATTTTTTTGAAAGTATTCACACTTGTTTGTAAAGTTCCCAATAAGTTTTTTAAGGGGTGAATCAGTAAAATTACCTTCTTATTTATGATTTTTTAACATGCGTGTAAAAAGGACAATGACCAACTAATATTGAACGGAGGAAGTAAATGCTAAAAGAAATACATAATTATTAATTTATAAAAAATTAATATATGTCTCCATAAATCTACACAACAAAAGGAAGTACTAATGTCATTAATAGTTTCAAATAATTGTCTTCAAATAATTTCTGTAGCTCTTCATTATATTGAAATCTTCCAAATGATAAATTTTCTAATATTAGACTATATGACTTAAAATAACAATATAATTGTGTCAACAGCAACAACAACAAAATACCTAGTGTATTTCCACAAAGTGGGATCTAGGGAGGGTAAGGTGTACGCAGTCCATACCACTACCTCATACGAGGTAGAGAGGTTGTTTTCGATAGACCCCCGGCTCAAGACAAATAAGAGTAATATAAACAAAATAAAAAACAACAAACACAATGGGATAACACGTCAATAGATAAATAAAAGAAAACAGACACCCACAGAGTAATACTATACACAATCTATCCGAAAATTATAAACATCACTAAAACACCACGAACCAGAAACTACAAGACACACGCCTACATTGTGACTACAAGCACAACTATATTCAAAGCACTCCTTCCTACTAATAAGGACGTACTCTTACCCACTACCCCTCTACCCTAATTCACATCCTCCACACTTTCCTATCTAGGGTCATGTCTTCAGCAAGCTGTAACTGCTCCATGTCCTGTCTAATCACCTCTCTCCAATATTTTTTAAGCCTGCCTCTACCCCGGCTGAAGCCATCCATATTCAACCTCTCACACCTCCGTACTAGGGAATCCGTTCCCCTCCTCATCACATGCCCGAACCATCTCAACCTTACTTCCCACATCTTGTCTTCCACTGAAGTCACTCCCACCTTCTCTCGGATAATCTCATTTCTAACCCTATCGCTCCTGGTAATTCCACACATCCACCGCATCATCCTCATCTCCACCACCTTCAATTTTTGGATATGGGAGCTCTTGACTGGCCAACACTCTACACCATACAACATAGCCGGTCGGACTGCCACTCTGTAGAACTTGCTTTTAAGCTTAGGAGGCATGTTCTTATCACATAAGACTCCCAAAGCGGACCTCCATTTTAACCACCTTGCACCAATATGGTATGTGACATCCTTGTCAATCTCTCCATTACCCTGAATCATAGACCCAAGATACTTGAAACTATCTCTCATTTGTATGGTTTGAGACTCCAACTTCACTTCCACTTTAGCCTTAAGCACTCCAAGTATTCCGCCTTGGTCCTGCTCAATCTAAACCCTTTAGACTCTAGGGTTTGTCTCCAACTCTCCAACTTATCACTAGCTCCTACCCAAGTCTCATCAATAAGAACTACTTCATTAGTAAATAACATACACCACGACACCTCCCCTTGAATATGTCGTGTCAAAACATCCATCACCAAGGCGAATAAACATGGACTAAGAGTCGATCCCTGGTGAAAACCTATCAAAATTAGAAAGTGCTTTGAATCTCCTTTCACCGTCCTTACACAAGTCTTATCTCCATCGTACATATACTGAATCTACCTTGTATACACTATGGGAACACCTCTAGCCTCCAAGCACCTCCATAGAACCTCCCTAGGGACTTTGTAATACGCCTTCTCAAGATTGATGAACACCATATGAAGGTACTTCTTCCTCTACCTATATTTCTCTACTAATCTCCTAACAAGATGTATGGCCTTAATGGTCGAGCGACCGGGCATGAAACTGAATTGATTCTCAAAAATAGTCACGATCCTCCTCAGCCTCAACTCTACCACCCTTTCCCAAACCTTCATAGTGTGACTCAACAACTTGATACCCCTATAGTTGTTGCAACTCTGAATGTCACCCTTGTTCTTATATAATGGGATTATCGTACTCCATCTCCAAGCTTAAGGCATCTTCGTCGTCTTAAAAATGCTATTAAACAACTTTGTTAACCACTCCATACCTGCCCCGCCAGTGCTCTTCCAAAAATTCACCTGAATCTCGTCTGGCCCAGTAACCCTCCCCCTACTCAACCTACAAATAGCACCGTTGACCTCCTCAATTTTAATATGCCTAAAATAACCATAATCGTGACACCTCTCTGAGTGCTCCAAGTCCCCCAGCTCAAGCTTTTGTACCCCTCATCGTTCAAAAGTCTATGAAAATAAGACTTCCACATTTTCCTAATGAGGGCGTCCTCCACTAATACTTTTCCATCCTACCCCTTGATGCACTTTACTTGGTCAAGGTCACGAGCCCTCCGCTCCCTAACCTTGGCAAGCCTATACAACTTCTTATCCCCCCCCCTTCCTCTAGTGTTGTATATAAGCTCTCAAAAGTTGTTGTCTTAGCCGTCGTAACTGCCAACTTAGCCTCTTTCCTGGCCAACTTATACTCCTCCTTATACACCCGCTTCTCCTCTTCATCCTTGCTCTCAACCAACTTAGCATAAGCCTCCTTCTTAGACTTCACCTTCCTTTTAACTTCCTTGTTCCACCACCAGTCCCCTCCGGTGCTTGCCAGATCTACCTCTCGAGACACCCAACACCTCTCTAGCAGTCTCTCTAATGCAATTGGTAGTCATCTCCCACATCCTATCCACATCCCCACTAGTCTCCCACGACCCCATAATCATCAACTTCTCCCCTATCTCCTGAGTACTGCCCAAAGTCAAGCTACCCCACTTAATTCTGGGTCGATCCTCCCTACCCCTCTTCTTTCTAACCTTCTGGATTTCCAAGTCCATCACTAGAAGCTTAGGTTGATAGATTCTCGCTAGGTATGACCTTACAGTCCTTACATATCGTTCTATCACTCTTTCGAAGGAGTAAGAAGTCTATTTATGTTTTGGCATCGAACTACAAAAGGTAATAAGGTGTGCCTCCTTCTTCGAAAAGCTCGAATTTACTACTACCAACCTAAAGGCCCTAGCGAAATCCAAAAATGAGGCTCCTCCTTCATTCCTTTCCCCGAAACCAAAGTCTTCATACACATCCTTATAGCCTCTCGCCAAAAACCCGATATGCCCATTGAAATCACCTCCTATCAAAAGCTTCTCAATGCTCACCATGCCTCTCACTACCTAGTCCAAAATCTCGCAAGAATTCTGCTTCTCTTCCTTGCCCAAGCCTGCTTGAAGAGCATAAGAACTAATAACGTTAACCATAGACCCTCCAATGACCAACTTAATCGACATTAGTCTATCGTTGACCCTCTTAACTTCTACCACCTGCCCCCTAAGCTCTTCATCTACTAAAATTCCTACCCCATTCCTATGTCTCACACTACCCGAGTACCACAAATTATACCCATCCACATCCCTAGCCTTAGAACCTACCCATTTGGTCTCCTGAACACAAGTTATATTAATCCCCCTCTTCCTAAGGAACTTTACGGGCTCTATGGATTTACCCTGAAGAGTAACTATGTTCCAAGACCCAATTCTCAACCTAGAGGCTCCTTTATCCCACTTAACCCTATGACCCACCCCTCGCCCCAACCCCAAACTAGAACTTAGACTCAAACCTAACCCTGACCCAGACCTAGGCCCTAACCCCATCCCTGACTACTCCCTAGAACCCGAGCCCTCCCCTATCCCCGCCTCTGACCTATGATAGGACCCTAGTATACCATTAACCACGAAAGCCACTACTCATTAGGAGAAGAAAATAAAAAGGCATGTAAACAATTTGGGTACGACTGCAGAAAAGCTAAAAGCTACAAATAAGAAATGTAGAAAACACTACACCCAAGGCCACAATCAAAACCTATAATCAACTATGCAGACAATACCAAAAACACCACTACCAAATTAACAACACACTAGAAAAACGATAAATAGAGAGTAGAAATGTCTTAGGCCAAATTAACAAACACCAAACTCACAGAGAACAATGCCAGTATGATCCAAAGAAAAGGAAATAAACAACTAAAGAGACAGAAAGAAAACAATCAATGACAGAATATTACCCACAAGAAGCAAAGAGTCTTGGAAAAAAAGAAATAAAAGAGTAAGGGATAGAAGTCACCGCCTCTTTTCTTGCTTGCTTTGTTGGATAACGGCAAAAGTTGAAGCGAAAATTGGTCGCCGAAATGTTGTCACCGTAGCTACGCCAGAAGGCCGCCGGAGAATCTGGATCTGGATCTTGATCTTGTTCACTCGGCCAATCTTGAGGCATACAACCGCATCTTGGTCATTGCCGGACTATCGTTCCCTGAGGTTAACTGGTCGGAGAAGGGTTTATCTCACCGAAGAAGATAGTGGATAGGCGGGGAAGGTGGTGAAAGGGTGGTGAAGATGGCGGCAAGAGAGAGCAAGACTATAGATAGATCTAGGAGGGAGTGAACAATCCTTACCAGTGTGCTGTCACTAGTAATTTTAAGTCAGAATGATGTAACACATTTTCCAACAATATAATTGTGTCAATAGATGAAATATAAATTTAAAAAATATCGTAAATCTACACATCTAAATAATTAGTAATTTTTATTTTGTAGATATTGGCATACTTGTTGTAGGTTATAAAAATCTGAATTCTTTGATATGCATATCGAGATGAGTTGATATATCAATATTTTTAATATCATCACAGGCAATCACATGAAAGACGAAAATATATGTGAAAAGTTTCCCTAATTGCCCGTGCAATCAGTTTGAAATAAGCATACAAATGTTTTGCTTTTTAAGCTTATAAAGATCATGTGTTCATGCAAATAGAGGGAGACACAAACCCCTTTTGTTAAATAATTAGGAAGAATTAAGACATGATACTGTCAAAAGAATTGGGAAGCTCTAAATCATACATCTTTATCGAAGCATGAGAAGAGACTGTATATGAATTAGGATATATTTGCACAGACTAATGATTAGTTTGTCCTTCATTTGCATCAAAGGGCATATTTTAGAGACTCTTATTTTATTAACATTTATGTTTGCAAATTTTATGAGCTTGATATCAAAATGGTAACACACATCATAAATATAAAGCTTAAGGTGTTTATCCTTTACTCAAATCATGCTAGCAAATACTCTGGTAACACCAAAATACTAATTAAACATGGTCTTGTGGAAAACAGTATAACACATACTCAAACCCTCAGAAAGTGACAAAGCCATATCACATACTCCATCCGTTTTTTTTACTTGTCACAGTTTTGTTTTTGAAAGTCAAAAGATAAGAACTTTGACCAAGGTTTTAAGATTTATTTTTTCATCATATTGATATGAGAAAAATTGCAACTTATAGTACTTTTTGTATAGTTTTAAAATATCCAAATTTATACACAAATGAACTTAAACCTGATTGTATAGGATAACCAAGAAAAAATAAACCCAATTCATAATTCAAGGAAATATATCACTAAGAACTAATTCGTAAAGAGGAATTAAGGATTTGGTTTATAAAACAACAGAAAATTTCAAGCTAGAATTAGCATTTTTGGAGTTACATCAATGTAGCTCCAAGAAATTACCCTGCACCATGTAGCGTGCATAGGTAAGAAAAAGAAATGACAGAGTTGTTGGAATTTGCATGTTGTAAATCCCCTCTATGTAAATGAGGTTGCATTGTTTTTATTAAGATTCAGATGTTTGAATCTAAATGCACATCTGAATGATTAAGATATTGTCTCTAGATCTGAAAACTGAATGATTAAGACTATTTGTTTATTAATATCTGAATGTGTAAAATTTATTTATCTGTAAAAATAATAAAAAGTCCTTCTCTCTAACCAACGATGATTTCTTAAGCAGTGGATCTACTCCACATAACATGTCCGCATCTCAAATTCTAGAAAATCAATTTTATTCTCTGTCATCTATGATGGTGATGCATGCAATGACTACTAACGCTTTGTCCATAGAGGAACAACTTGTGAGCTTAACAAGAGCTATTGAAGGCTTGAGCAAATATGTCCATGATCAAGCTGCTCAAATTGTTAAGTTGATAAATAGGATGGAGGGCATGATGGATGAAGAATCTACTCATGCACCTGGAAAGCGTTCGCAAGCACAAAGATGATTGATCATCCCATAAACATAAATAGTTTGTTCGCTCCCTTAAAGGTAATGCTTTATATTAGTACACAGACCTTGAGTCTGGTTCTATCGGTAGTTAGGAACAGATAGAGCAAGAGTTCCTCAACCATTTTTATAGCATGAGATGTACTGTAAGCACGGTGGAGCTTACAAACACACATCAATGGAATGAGGAACCGGTTTTTGACTTTATTAACTGATGGAGACATGCAAGTCTAAACTATAAGGATAGACTTAGTGAAGCTTTAGGAATTGAGATGTGCATTCAAGGTATGCACTAGGACTTTTCTATATTTTGCAAGGCATAAAGCCTAATACCTTTGAATAATTGGCTACTCGTGCTCACGACATGGAGTTGAGTATGGCATTGGTTGGAAAAGAAGGGTCGCCTATCCATGAACCCCACAAAGGTAAAGATAAGCAAGAAATCAAGAAAGTTGGTAGGTATTTGCCCAAGGCTGAAAATAAAGAATCCATGAAAGTCAATGCTTCTCCCGATGAAAGTCAATGCTTCTCCTGTAAAGTTCACTGCAAAGGTAAGCAAGAAGAAGAGCTTAAACACAACTTGTTTTGAAGATAGGGGAAGCTGAAAGTTGACTTTGAAGGAGATGCAAGAGAAGGATTACCCATTTCTTGATTCGGATTTTGCCAATATCTTTGATGAACTCCTTGGGCTCAAACTTTTTGAGTTACCAGAGATGAAATGACCGAATGAAGCAGGGAGAGTGACGATCTGAATTATTGCAAATACCATTGGCTGGTTGGCTATCCTATCGAGAAATGCTTTGTCTTTAAGGATAAAGTCATGGAATTAGCTAGTGAGGGAAAGATTTTACTTGAAAATGAAAAATCAAGTTCAAATCAAGTTAGTGGTACTTTTGAATTGCTCAATCCAATCATGGCATGTAACCTTATTGAAGGATATGGAGAGAAAGACGTTCAAGATGTAAATCTGAGAGGAATGATTAAATTTGGAGACTTTGAGCCCATTAATGTGATTGAACTTTTGTCCCCTTCTTCTCTAAGTGATGCGACATCTGTAGAAGGTGAATCATCAAAAGAAGATAAAGAAGTAGACCTTCTGATGATTGGGGCTGGACTCTTGTGACTCACCAAAAATGCTACAAATCAAGTTAGCCAAAGGAGCATCCTAATCGATGACCTAGGGAAAAGGTGGCGAGGAGACCTGAAATAAAAAGAAAGTCTGACCACCCAAAGAAAAAGAAAATGGAGGTAAAATACCATCAAGAGCCGTGTAGACCAATAACATTAGAAGAATATTTTTTGAGTTGGTTTCTCACAAGGTTCATAAGAGATGGTGCAAAAGCTCTATGTTGTAACATTGTCAAGAAAGAAGCAAAAAAATACAACCTTATCTTGTACATCATCAAAAAACCCTCTGAAGTCATCTCCTGAAGTCGAGGACGTGTGCATGTCCAAAATTACATTCTCCGATAATGACCTTCTATTAGAGATACACCTCATAATCATTCTTTATTCATGGTTGAATTTGCACGTGAGCGAAGGATGAACAGAATTCTAGTTAATGGCAGATCTAGAGTTAACATCCTTCTAATTCACATAATGAAGGAACTGGGATTCTCAACGATCGATCTTACTGAAAGTGGCTTGATGATCCAAGGATTCAACCAAGGAGGACAAAGGGACATGGGAGCCTTCAATGTGGACCTCACTTTTAGAGAACTGGAATCAAGCATGTGGTTAAATGTAATCGATGCAAAAACTTCATATAACATCTTTCTTGGTAGGCCTTAGGTACATGAGAACAAAGTTATCCCATCTACCTACCACCAATATTTGAAGTATTATGAGGACGGAGTCGTAAAAAAGATTATTACAGACGATAACCCCTTCACCAAGGCTGAAGCACACTTCACTGATGCAAAGTTTTACTTGAAAAAATATTCCACAAAAGTAGATGACGTTGCAAAAACAAAGAATGTGGAGTTCTTGAACAAGAAGGCTAATGTGGTTGCAGTTAAGGCAAAGGTTGCAAGTAAGAAGGATCCTACTAGCCGATACGAACAAGACGCCTGACATTGCTTCTTCAAGCAAGAGAAGGACGCTCGTTGTTTGTTATGTTCCCAAGGACAAGAAATATGAAGGACACCCCCTCAAACTATAAGGAAATTCATTAGAAGGATTGATTCTTCCTGTTAAGCGAATTGATACGATGAAATCTTCTGCAAAGTTGTTTGGAAAATTTGTGGCTCCTAAATTTTTGGAAAATGGCGCACTCCCTACTACGCGTACAAATGAAGGCTTTGATCCAAATGCATATAAACAACTTGCAAAGGCTGGCTATGATCCTAACGAACCATCAAAATTAGGGAAGCTTCCATTAGAGCCTGCTAAGAGGCAACAACATGAAGGTTTGGGATATAAATAACCTCCATCGGTTCGCATCTCCATAAGAAGGGTATTCAATAACTATGTCACTATGGAAGATGAACATATTGCTTCTAGTAAAAGGCCTTTGATCTTTGATCAACTTGGAAGCTCGACGATAAGAATTTTTGTATTTGAGAGGTTAGGATAGTTGAAGAAGAAGAATAAGCACATGTTTTGCCCAAAGCTCAAAATATCCCCAAGGATTTCCAAAGTTTGATTCCTTCGAGAATTATACGGCAAACAAACCTTGTGGTTTAGTGTGGAGAAATACTAAAAGCAAAGTCGCAGGTTGTGGTCTGTACTAAGCAATGTAATAAAGATGAAGAAAGAGTTGGCTTATCATATTATGTTTCTACGCAAGATGAAAGGGATAATTCATCTCCAATTGAAGTTGATGAATATTTGGAGGATATATCATGGTGTCAACATATATTTTTTAATGATGGAGAACCACAAGAAGATAAAGATGCTAAAGATGCACCACTCGAGCTTAAAGAAGGGGTTAAAATCACAGTTGATGCATTGAAAGAAGTTAACCTTGGTACTAATAAAGATCCAAGACCCACTTATGTAAACACCCTACTCATAGATGATGAAGAGAGGGCTTATGTTGACTTACTTAAAGAGTATAAGGACGTATTTGCCTGGATTTACAAAGAAAATAGACCCAAAGGTAGCAGTCCATCATCTTGCGGTCAAGAAAGGCGCACGTCCCTTCAAGAAAACTCAATAATGCTTTAGGCCTGAATTGGTTCCTGTCATTGAAACTTAAGTAAACAAGATTATTGAAGTTGGCTTCATTCATGAAGTTAAGTACCCTACATGGATTTCAAGCATTGTCCCTGTGAAGAAAAAAATAGACAAATCCGAGTTTGCGTTGACTTTAGGGATCTCACCAATGCGTGCCCCAAGGATGAATTTCCACTTCCCATCCCAGAGCTCATGATTGATTCTAATACTGGCTATGAGGCGATGTCTTTTATGGATGGATCATCTGGGTACAATCAAATTCGCATGTCAGCTAAGGATGAAGAGCTTACCTCATTCCGCACTCTTAAGAATATTTATCGCTACAAAGTGGTGCGTTTTGGCTTGAAGAATGCTGGAGTGACGTACCAAAAAGCCATTCAAAATATATTCGACAATATTCTTCACAAAAATGTTGAATGTTATATTAATGACTTGGTCATGAAATCAAGGGAAAAAATGACCATTTGAAAGACTTGAAGATGGTGTTTGATCTACTACGAAGGTATCAACTTAGAATGAATCCTCTGAAATGTGCATTTGGGGTCACCTCTGGAAAATTCCTTGGTTTTATTGTACGCCATCGAGGGATAGAAATTGATCAAGTCAAAGTAGATGCAATCCTGAAGATGGTCGATCCAAGAAACATCCATGAATTGAAAAGCCTTCAAGGAAAGTTGGCATATCTTAGCAGATTCATCTCAAATCTAGCAGAAAAGTGTCAACCATTCAGTCGCCTTATGAAGAAGGGTACTCTTTTCAAATGGGATCAAGCTTGTAGTAACGCCTTTGAGAATATCAAATCTTAGTTGATGAAATTGATAGTTCTAGCAGCCCCTAATCCTGGATAGCCATTAATACTTGACATATCGGCACAAGAAAGTTCGGTGGGAGAGCTCTTAGCCCAAGAGAATAGCAAAGGGAAAGAAAATTCCCTTTACTAGTTGGTAGGATGATGACACCAAATGAGTTGAAGTATTCCCCGATCAAAAAATTATGTTTGGTCTTAGTCTTCTCCATTCAAAAGATGAAGCACTATTTTCAAGCTCACGTCTTCCGTCTTATTTCTAAGGAAAACCCTATCAAGTTTGTGATTTCAAAACCTATCCTCAATGATCGACTAGAAAGGTGGTACCTCCAGTTTTAATAATTTGAGATCGTGTACACTCCTCTAAGGGATGTGAAAGGGCAAGCATTAGCAGATTTTTTAGCAGACCATCCAATACCCGATGACTGAGAGCTAACTGATGATCTGCCTGATGAAGATGCCATGGTTGTTGAAATTCAACCACCTTGTAAGATGTGTTTTGATGGTGCCTTGCATTGTGAAGGAGTGGTGCTGGTGTGGTATTCATTACCCCTCAAGAGAAAGTGTTGTCGTATTCCTTCACTTTAACACAATGTTGCTCCAATAATGTTGTGGAGTATCAAGCACTTATACTCGGTCTTGAAATGGTGGTGGATATAAAGCAATTACAACTATAGCTCTTTGGAGAATCTGAGTTGGTGATCAATCAGTTGTTGGGTACCTATGAGGTTAAAAAGCCAGAATTGTGTCCCTATCATGACTATACGCAGAAATTGATTTGATGGATTGATGATATGGCTCTTCAACATATGCCAAGGAAGGAAAATAAGAAGTCTAATGCCTTAGATGTTTTGGCTTCAACATTGATTTTGCCTGATCAAGCACAAATCATTATCTGCCAAAAGTGGCTAGTACTGCTAGAAGAGGATGAGGATGAAGAAAGCGAGCTTAAAAATCTCATAGATATTTCTAAAGCTGAAAAGGTCGATTGGTGAAAAACCTTTATTGATTATCTATGTTACAATATACTTCCATAGGATCTGAAAAGAAAGACTGAAATCCGGCGTCTTGCCCTTCGCTTTCTTTATTACAAAGATACTTTATATTGAAGATCATTTGAGGGAGTTCTCTTGCGTTGTTTAGGGGAAGAAGAGGTAACCCAAGAAATGGAAGAAGAGCACTCTGGTGTTTGTGTATTGCATCAATCTGGGCTGAAGTTGCACTTTCATATAAAGAGGATGGAGTATTACTGGCCAACAATGGTAAAAGAATGTTTGGATTATGCCCGAAGGTGCAAAGCATGCCAATTCCATGCAAATTTTATGCACCAACCTCAAGAAGATTTACATCCGACTGTTGCATCTTGGCCATTTGACGCTTGGGGTTAGACATGGTGGGACCACTACCAAAATCTTATGGAGGCCACTTGTACATCTTAGCCGCAACAGATTACTTCTTGAAATGGGTTGAGGTAGTAGCCCTCAAAGAAGTAAAGAAGGAGAATATTGCCAACTTCGTTCGAGTGAATATCATCTACCGTTTCGGCATTCCCAGTTATACAATAATGGATAACGGCAATCCATTCTACAATAAATTAATGGATAAGATCTGCGACCACTTTGACTTTAAGCAACGTAATTCTTTAATGTATTATGCTTCTGCAAATGAACTAGATGAAGAATTTAACAAGACCTTGTACAACTTGTTAAAGAAAGTCGTCTCTAATTCTAAGAGGGATTGGCATAATAGAATGGAAGAAGCTCTTTGGGCCTACCGAATGACTTATCGCACATCGATTCAAGCAACTCCTTATTCTCTAGTTTATGAAACTGAAGCAGTCCTTCCACTTGAGCACCAAATACCATCATTGCGGCTGGCTATCCAAGAAGGATTCACTGAAGAGGAAAATGCTCGTTTACGCCTTGAAGAGTTAGAGGCTCTCGATGAGAAAAGGTTGGAAGCTCAGCAAAGCCTTAAATGCTATCACTCTCATCTTTCTCATGCTTTCAATAAAAAGGTTTTCTTGAGGTCCTTTCAAGTTGCGGATCAAGTCCTTGCGGTAATAAGAACAATTATCATATCTCATAAATTAGGAAAAAAGTTCACCTCAAAGTGGGATGGGTCGTATGTTGTTCAAGAATCCTATTCAAGTGGTGCTTACAAGCTTGTAGATATGGATGGCTTGTGGATTGGTCCCATCAATGGGATATTCTTAAAGAAGTACTACCCATGAATCAATACATCGCTCCTTAAGGCACGATCATAAATTGTATGTCACTCCTAGCCCGCAAGAGTATAAACTATGTATGGCTCGAAAATAAATGTCCACTAGGTTGAAAACCTCAAAAAAGGCTGTTTAGACAAATGTTAGGACACAAAAAAAATTCCTCTAGGTTGTAAACCTTGAAAGAGGAGGCCTAGGCAAAAGTTAGGGCACAAAAAACAATTAAAAAAAAATCACTCCTTCAGAACTACGTTATGACTTGATCCTCTTCACCGAGATATGTAAGCACTTAGAGTTACATTATAAGTTCAGTCACATAAGTAAATAATAATAATAATAATGGTTTAACGTGATCATTCCACTAATTGTATAAAATGAGGAGCCATATGTAGCTGAAAAGAAAATAATTTGCAGCAAAATATAAAGAAGGGAAAGTTTGTTCCAGCGAATCCAACAAGAATTATACCTTTATGGTCATCATATTTATGACACTATAGGATGATTTCTGGAAGAGCAGATAGTGGATGGGTTGAAATCTCTGAGCTAAAGTTAAGGATTTCATCGGTGAGAGCATGCAAAACTAATGAGATAGAGTGTGGCAGAATTCGAACCAACTTCAAATAATAAACTGTACAAATTCGTGAAGACTATGACTATAATTTTTATATTGATTGTAGTTCTTGAAGTCCTCTTTCCAACAAAATAACAAGTGCGTAATTTTGTCACTTGTACTTCAATTTATGGATTTTATACCGCAAACACGCATATTTGAGGAAGACGATCTCGGCAAAATTTGAGCCAACTTCAAGGGAAAATCTGAATATATTCGTGAATCCATTGGCTGTGATTTTTGTATGTATCATAGTTATTGAAGTCCTCTTTCCAACAAAATAAGAAGCGGGTAATTTCGTCACTCGTGCTTCCAGTCGAATAAGTTTTGTTCATCATCTTGCTTCTTCTCTCATTCTTCACTCCGCGGAATTTCTTTTTCAATCATTGTCGCAGCCTTATCACTCCGTTGTTTTCGTAATGTCCACAACTGAAGCAGCCAAAATCTAAGGTAGTTCAAAATTAAAAAAAGTAAATACATAAATGGTCGAATGGGGTTTAATATCTATTACATACACATAAAAAATAATTTTAATCATGTATAAATAGTATAGTTTTTACCGAGAGGGGTCAAATGAACCCTTTGGCCATAATTTGGCTCGCATCTAGGATTTGGAGTCTCCGATTGATTTAATCGATGAGTCTACTTGGCTTCCAGAGACTTCGAATCCTGGATCCGCCTTTGGTTGTAGCCTTCAAAGTCTAGTTTTCAAAGAATCAATCCTATTATCATTTGGACATTCCTATATTAAGATGAGAACGTTTTGGTGAAACAACACAAATCTGTCAGAAAATGGAAGCCGAGGATTTGTTAACGCTTTGTCTCAACCGCCTCTGTCAGTTTGATTAATTTCTTGGTTTCATCATCAGACAATATACGATTTGCCTTAAGGATATAAATCTCTCCCTCTGTTATGGTGATGTTCTCTTGATTTTTGGACAACTTCTCTTGATATTTGTCAGGGAGCATGATAATCTTCTCTTTCTTGGTGGCCAAAGCTGCTAAATCCTTCTCCACATCTTCAAGAGTTGCCTGAATCTTCCATAAGGATTCATCCAACTTTCATGCTCCATCTTCGCATCGTTGAGGCGCTATTATGCGTTAGAAAGGGACTATTGATATGATTCCTTAGTCATCTTCAACAATCTTAAGGCATCATATTTTGTGTATGACTTAATGAAGTTCTCAACAAGACCCTTCATAGTAGAAATATCAATAATGTTGACTTTTCTAATCTCTTCAAAAGTCAAAGCAATGCTTGTCTCCAATTTCACAAGGCTGTCCAAAGAACCCGCAGAAAATTCTGCGATCCATCTGCACAAGGTACCCCACATCTCATAAACAAAGGTTGATTTAAAACGAGAAATAGTTCCTTATGGATCAAAAGTTGAAGCACTAGGCTGCAACAACCATGAAAAAGGCTTGAATGTTTCAAGTGTGTACTCTGATTAGTAACAACTTCAGCAGCATTAGTGATAGTTGGTTGAGAGAACTTCCTGTTATCCAGAGGAGCAAAAGATAACTCTCCAGGTGAAATCAATTCTAGTGAAGGTACTTCATCATTAAGGGAAGAGCGGGAGCTCTTCGTAGACACATCAAAATCATTAAGGCTTGTAGCGTAGCCTGCCATCATATAGTCACCCAAGTCGTCACCACATAAATCCTGAAGGTCCAACTGCAAAATAAAATAGAGAACAAAAAAACAAAGAACCATCAGATTTTTTCAAAAAATAAGGGAAAACTTCCTGTCTGATGTAAAAAATAAAAGGAAGAAGTCACTGTAACCATGTTATCTAACGAGAAATAAAACCAATCTATTTTTTTTTAAGAAAAAAAAATTGTACTTGTTTTGCTAATTCAGACAACGACTCTGAATTTAGGTCCTCGTCATCAATGACAATGGAGTCCAAAACATTGATACCGCAATAGAGATCATCTAGATCTTTTGCCTTTATTTTAACAATTCTATTGATAATCCTCACTCTCTGTTAAACTAGATGACGCATTGATCTACCCAACACCATTCGACAATACATGCATATGAGTATTTTTGTCATGAGTAGTCTCAAGGTTCAATATTTTGTCAACACCCTTGTTTGACGAAGCTAAAGGCTCCTTTCTGTTGCAAGGTTTATTAATCACTTTGGGAGTAGTAGTAATTTCCTTGGAGGCCAATACAAGACGCCTCATTTCCTTTTTTTCTGGAAGTGCATCCTCAACTTTTGAAGTTTTGGACTAAGGGAAGGGCTTGGTAGCCTACGGAGTATCAATGAGCTTCATCTCGAGATCTGAAGAAGAATACGACTTTTTTTTTCCAGTTGATTCATACCATCCTTGGAAGACTTAAGTGTATGATCCTTCCTGGAATTCTGCAAAACAATATGAAGGCATATTTTTGAAGGGTCTGTCAGATGAGTTGGCCACCAATCTGCATATTCACGAGTCATTAGGGGCTCACCTTCTAATGGGCTCATTAGAACAATAACTTATGAAGAAGTGCCAAGATGAATAGATGAATCCCAAAGTTGCACTAACTTTAGCAACGTTCCATCATAAAGCTGCTCCATAATACCTCTGGGGATGTCTTGACAAAAACCAAATTGACGACTAAACTTATTAGGGCTATAAGACTCCCGATAAGGTCTGAATCACGCCTAAGAGTGACATATCCCAAACGAAGGCTTATGATAAATTCATTCCATGAGTTTGAAAGTCGACCACTATCAGTAAAATATAAGTCCTTGTCTTACAACAACGCTAAATAATGATGACGGCGTGCGTCATCTTGTTGAAATAACTTTTGGGCGTCGACAAAATTGAAGCACTTTGCCATCTTCTCGCCAGAAATCTTGCATAAAGGTATGGTCTGGTGTGAGTGATTAGAAAGATGATGGGTCCCAAAATACTCCCCTAGCCAGCCATATACATAGTGTATGGGGAAAATAATATTTTCTGCACTTAGGTTTGGAGAAAAACAAAACAGATTTCCCTCAATCCATGATATATACTAGTAAGAACCGGGACTTTCAGAGAAAATTTCTCTCTATGAGCCATCAAACTTGCAACTTTAAAAATGCTAGCACGCACGTAGTCAACTTTCTTGTTCGTAAGCACAAACTTGCTAAGACAACAACCAAGAAAGGCTGCCAAAATAGTCTCGTCTCGAAGTGACTCTTCCACACCTAGCTCGGTAAAGGGGACATTCTCCTCATCGGTCTGTGGAAGGAAGTTCATTTCAATATATCCAAAAGGATTGTGATTCAACCTTGGCTTTGTGATTCAGCCCTTTGACACCTTTTGCGAAGGCTCGGCATACCTACTAGACGTTCTAAACCAGAACTCAATCCAATCATGGATGGACACCTCGTGGAGGTCACCTTTGGATATCTGTAGAAGGCTAAAAATAGATACAAGCAACTTTTGGGTAGAAACAATTCTCCCCGAGTGTCCATCTGTGTCAATTCTTTTGCTGAGGGGACAACTTCATCATAAAAAGAACCGTGAACTGGAAGACCTCCAATCATCCGCAAGTCCTAAAGTGATATGGATATTTCTCCAATTAAAATGGAAAACGTGTTGGTAGATGGATGCCAAAGCTCACAAAAAAGCGTGAAGCACATTTTCATCATAGTCATACGTAAATAAAGATGTATATATGGTGTCATAAACCTTGATGCGCTCCAAGTCTTCCTTGTGGTGAGGCAACGTATCCTCTACCTATTCCCACTAGCTAGAAGTATAGCAAACGTTACCAAAACCAGAAGATGGAACACTCCAATTGCTAAGGCATCCCTTACGGGGAGAAGATTCTACGAGTGTGGTTCCCTTATAAATTGCGGATTGCAGCAGGTGAACATTCATGCCAATGGACTGATATGAGAAATTTCCCATGAAGTCTTTGGTCTCAGATTGTGACCATTCCTAAAGGTGAAGAGATTCGACAAACAACCCTTTGTAGAGTGAGAGGCTACCAATCGCTGGAGGAAAAACCTTCATGGTAAGGATTTTGGCATTTGAATTTCACTGGTCACTCACTATCTGTAGATGAAGATGTAGCATATTATGGTCACAGAATTGCATCATATCGTAGGATATTATATCCGTATAATGTCACTCAAAAATCTTCAAAAGAAAAGAATAAAAGGAAAAGGTTAGGTTCGTAAGCTCATAACTTCAATCTGGCAGCTATTAGAAGGCCAACTTCGAACAAATAACTGAACAAGTATAGATGCAATTTGATTGTGAATTTCACATATGATGTAGATTTACAAACCTTCTTTCCAATTCTACAAATATCTCGTGGTTTCGTTGGTCCTAAGTCAAGATAAAATATATTTACGTAAGGCCACATGAAGCCAGCGCAGTCAGCTCATAGAATTTTAGCCCAAATTCAAAAAATTACTTGGGACAATTTAGGATCTGTCTGATCATGAATTTTGGGTATGTCATAGCTCTATGATTCTATCTTTTGTAACATCAAACGGATCAAAATTTCAGAATTTATACAGAAAGATATGAATTTTCTACCACAATCACGCAGAGTTGTGAAAAAGTGAAGGAAATCATATGTAGGAGAAGGAATTACCTTACGAATACATACTCAATTGGGCTAGGCGGTGTTGTAAATTGACAACCAACTACCATAGGAATGTGGGTATTTATAGATGTCAAAAGATGGTGACATAAGTTTGATTCCTACTAATTATGGAAAATTATAGTTATGGAAAGTTTCCATTGGATTCAAATTATCGAAAATTTCCATTATACTAAATAAGGAAAAGTTTCCTTTGGAGTCAAATTATGGAAAATATTTCCATTGAATTAAAATAATAATAAGTTTCCTTTGGAGCCAAATTCACTACATACATTCAAAAAAAATAAAATTCACTACATACGTATGGACACTACACATGATATTCCATAATTTGTAGTGTTTCATTCGAGGAATTAATTATATACATACATATTGTCCCAATATCCACGACTTTTCATAAATGTCAAGACTTCCATCTAAAAGATTCTCCATATACATATATAGTGCCTCAACTGGGAAGTGGCTTTTCACAATTCTCGCTCTCGAAATGCGGCATTCATAAGTTGGTGACCCACAAAAAAAAATTATAGAGTCTTGATAATATCTTTTGATACAAGACTTGATTTTCTCAGCCAGCAAATGAAAAAAAAGATATTATGTAGTAATCCTCCGTGAGCTGGAAACACTTCAAACGAAAAAATATATATGTATACGTAGATATTTGTATATATTAAGTTGGTGAATGATCAGAACTCAAGCTAATCTCTTTGTAAATTATAGAATGCTACCAAGAAGACTCTGGCATGTATTGACTTGGATAGCATCAACATATCGGCAATAGTCATTTTTTTGTGAAGTTTTAAACATTTCGCAAGAAGTCAGTTACGTGGAAAAAAAGATATTTGCTTCACCAATACTTCTAGTCTCGTCTCTAAAGACTCGACAAGTCATGCACCTCAACAAGCCTTGAAGCATAGGGCCATTTGTAGACAGTGAAATTTTATCAGATAAATCCGCATTAAATTTTGTATTAAATCTTAAATTCGTGACATGTTGGCCGAGTCAAATTGTTGGTTAATATAATTGGATTAATATTTAAATTATATAATTTAAATAAAGTCCAATTATATTTGGGCTAGCATGTTAAGTTGACAAGATGAGCCCAACTCATGCTCTTCAAGCCCAAGTCCACTAGGTTTACTTGGAGACCAAAATATCCCCAAGCCCTAGCTCGCGCCTATATCAAGGGGTCTTGACCAAAGAAGAAGAGAGGAAAATACATAAACACATAAAGATAAGCTCTTCTCTTCATTGGCGATCCGTAAGCCTTCCGTATATCAAGAAGTCTTTGTATCCAAGCGGTGAGCCGCAAGTTTCCATACCTCCTCAATTCGTGGTGAAATCCAAAAAAAATCCCATCAATTCAAGAATAAGGTGAAGAATGTAAGGAGAAGAATCAGAGGATTACATCTTTTTATTTAAGATTTTTATAAAGATTGTAACCCTGCGCATATTTTGAAATAAAATACTCTTGTTTGTCGCTATTTTCCTTTTCTTGATTGATAATTTTCAGGAAAGAAACTTAGTCGCTTACAGTGTTGATCGTGGTGGCTGAAAAATGTATGCGTGATGGTTGACAATATATTAGTGGTAGTTGGAGACGTTGTTAGTAGTGATGGTGGAGATGGTTGTTAGTAGAGATAGATTGTAGCAATAGTAGTGGTTGATAGTGGTGGTAAAGTTGGAGACAACAATGGTGGTGGTGGTGGCCGAAGAATGTGTAGAGGTGGATGATGTGTTAGTGGTAGTTAGCGGTGGTGCTAGTTGTGATAGATGAGTTGGTTAGTAGTAGGGATTTTTCGGTAGTGGTTGATGGTGGTGATGGTATTGGCATTGGCATTGGCATTGGTTGTGGTGGTGGCGGTGGATATAATTAGAATAATGGAGGTGGTAGGTACGGTAGCGGCTGACAGTAGTGGTTGGTAGCAATATTGGTTGCCAATGGTGGTTGTGATAGTGGAGGTGGTTTGTGGTGGTGGATGGTGACTGACAATGGTGGTGGTGACAGAGGTGGTTAGTGGTGGTGACTGGTGATTGTGGATAGTGTGGTGATGAATATTATCCAACACAAGAATACCTCTTAATGATATTAAGACTTGGTTCTAGATCTGAATGATTAAGACTTATTCAGACCTATTAAGAGCTTAAATCTTAATAAAAATAAATGCACTTAATGGTCCGAGGTCTGAACCATTCAGATTTAGACTCCCATTAAGTGCAAACAAATGAGGCCCGAGTTCACCTGAAAAAAAACGAAAGACTGAGACAATTATAAGGACATGATTCTCTATTATATATATATTTTTTTTAATGTGGGAGATGGGGAAAATAAATAACCTGAAATACACTGTTAACCTTGGAAATAAGCACATATATACCAGCATGCTTGGCATCCCATCAAAATTCTGATAAGCCAATTTCAAAATCCAATTTCAATGTTATTAATATTTTTTGCTTACCAATGGTGATATTTTTTTTATAACATTCTTCCAATTACTTGTTCTCTCCAAGTCATGTGATATCAAATTGCACCACATATTGCAGAAATTATCTCCTTTTGAAGCGCTATTGTCAGTGTTTTTCTCTTAATACTTTCTAGGGTCCTATTTGATGCTTCCAGAGGAAATTGATATTTTAGTATATTGTTGCACTTATATGTGATAAAAAATTATTGCACCTGAAATTACACAAAAGTAAAAAAAAAACATTAGTTTCTTTAGAGGGAGAAAGAAGAATCCACAAAAACTGCGGTAAACTTAGAGGAGATGTTAAGCCGAAAAGATTTAGTAAATAGTATCAAGTGTGTATATAAACACTTCCAAACACTTACATTTGTATCACTTTTTACCTTTTTTATTTTCGATCTAAAATAAATGAAATTGGTAGCGAACAATTTCACTTATCATATAATAATTCAGTTCATATATGAATACAAAACACATAAGAATCTAACAAGATCTTTTTGCAGAAACAATCATATTATTTTTATTAACAAAAAGTAAATAAAATTTAAAATGTAAAGGAGATGAAGAAGTGTTATTTTCATAAAGAAAGTTCCCTTAACCGAATCACTATGCTTGCTTTTCGGTGTAGAAAAGAATTTTCTAGGAACATTGGTTGTTCGACGATGTTGCCAAGATAATGTTGGATTTTGAAACACATGCGGTAAAACGTGAGAAATTAAAGATAAAAAATGTAGAAGTTGTAACTGCTTTGAATTTAAAAGCCTAATTTTTAATTTTTAAAATTAATTAATCAATGTTTGTAGATTAAATACAATATATGGATATTTCTACTAATTAATAAGTGAAAGTTTTGGTGGTACAACAAGGGGCACTTTTGGTATTTAAATTTTTTATTGATGACACGTATGTCCATGTGTGGCTTTTCATGTTACCACATGTTCCTATGCATAATAACAATTGAAAATCACTAGTGAAGACCACTTACACTTACACTTTTGGTTCACTTTTACAACTTATACTTCTTCTTTCTTGTTTGAATCAAAATCAAGATTTACAAAGGTATGTATTGAAAACTAAAGAGAAGATTTGATTTGGGAAATTTCTGATTGTTACTAACTGATAAGCTGAGAAAATATCTCAGTGTATATATACATATGGGAGTTGGTACTGCTACAGCTGTCAGTTGCCAGCTGGCAATAACTAACTAATTATCAAATCAATATCAACTAACTACAACTAACTACAACTAACTATCAATTAATGAGCTAACAAACTGCAATGACCCTCTAGGTTATTTTTTGCATTTCCACATTATTTCAGCTTTTAGAGCTTCCCCATAGCTGCCTCAAGTCATTTATGACTTGCTGGAGCTAACAGCTCGATTACTGGGCAGTTCATTTGGTTTTTAGAGCCAATTCCCTGTTTTGAAGTCTTCATTGTTCATATTTGGCTACCGGGCCTAACTTCATGTGAATGACCTTATATGCCAATTCTGACAATTTCATCAGCTCTGGAACGTCGATTTTAGGCTAGGGGGACTCTTGGTCCAGGTCCAAAGGCTTTTGGACTCATTTTGGGCTATTGGGTGGAAAGTGATGAAAATGACTATTTGGGTGTGGGACCCACTTTTCACTAAAACGACCTCGGGTGGAGATTTCAATTATGTCTTTGAGTCTGAAATGTCAAATTTGATAGGGTAGCAGAGTTTGTTTGCATTCACGGGATTTTGAAAGAATCCCGAGGACCTGTTGGAAACTTTGCAAAATATTGCCAAGTGTTTATGCTGCTTCAGCTGGTGCGACCGCTTAAGAACACATTTAGCCACTTAATCTAAAACTGCTTTAGCGGCTAGGCACTGGTCTCGCTAGTCTGCTTTAGCGGAGCCCCTACCGCTTTAGCAGGGTGCGCTTAAGTGTCACCTGTCCACTTTAGTGAAGGTCAGCCCAGGTCTTCGGACCACTTTAGAGGTGCGTTGTCCCTTAAGTAGTGACCCCGCTTTAGCGATCGAGTGACTGCTTTAGCGTTACCTGCAGTTCATTTAATCCCCTTTTCACCCATTTTTCTCTCATTATTCTCTAAGTGTTGGGCATTAAAAGCCCTTGAGAGAGAGAGAGAGAGCGAGAGGGGCGATTCTTGGGAGATCAAGGAAGGTTGGAGAGTTTGTCAAAGCCATTTTCCTAGTCTTAATCCTTGTAAGTTCCGTCTAATCCCTCGATAAATTCTCCATTTTAGGTTTAAATTCCTAATTCATTTATGGGTTATTTTTGGATGTTTTGGAGCTTGGAATTTACCCATTCTTGAGGGTAAATTATCCTTGAGCCTTGAGGCACATTTTGATGGTTTCAAATTTATGATTCCGTAAACGAGCCCCACATGAGATTCTTAGCTCAATTTTGGACCCGTATTAATTATATGTAATAAGGGTATCATTATTCTCGTATTAGTGCGTAGATCATTATTATGATAGCGTCGCATCATGAGGAGGCTTCTCGGAAGGGAAAAGCCCCAATCTAGTGGACTTTATCAAGCATTCTTCGACGTCCAGGCAGGCTAGGCTTACCTTACTTATAGATTGATCTTTATTATGGTATTAGTATGATATTGTGCTAGTTTTGGGTTTGAAATTACGGTTTGGTTGTTAGATAGTGAAGTTGATTTATTTGGCCAATTTGTGAGCCGTTTCGAGGGTAGAATCGACCCATTTACCCTTTCTTTAAGTAAAATGATGCTTTTAGGCTTTATTTAGACTTATATAATAACTTGTAGTGGAATTTTGGAGATTTAGTCATTTTCGGGTAGTAATTGCCTTAGTGTGGAATTTTGAGTTTAGAAGCGCCCCCCCCCCCCGGCCCTTTTTTAGGTTGTTTAATCTCTTTTAGCTCCTTGTGGACTTAGGAGGCCTTCGTTCACAACATTATAGTTAATGTTGAACCTTAGGCTATATAGCATTCAACTAGTTCGGGGCTAGGCTAGTTATTGTTACTTTATCCTATTAAAGACCGGTTCGAGTCCGGCATCTATGATATGGTTATGGTATTAAAGACTGGTTTGAGTCCGACATCTATGATATGGTTATGGTATTAAAGACTGGTTCAATTCCGGCATCTATGATATGGTTATGGTATTAAAGACTGGTTTGAGTCCGACATCTATGATATGGTTATGGTATGAAAGACCGGTTTGAGTCTGACATTTATGATATGGTTGGTGTTAAAGAGCGGTTTGAGTCTGGAACTTTATGGTTCATCTATGATATTGCAAATCTGATTTGAGTCTGGTATTTTACAGTACGAATGGTTTCACGGTTATGGGAGTATTGGTTGGTTATATCATGCTTAGTGTCTATAGATCTCCTCTTGATTGTATCCATTGGGCTTATGGGGGCTCGTATGGGTTAGTTTTCTCTTGTTTGAACCTTCTAGGCTTATGGGGGCCTAGTTAGGTTATAATTATTTTACTTAGTATCGCGTGTTTAATTATTTATTTTCTTGTATTGGGGCATGATCTCAGGTTTGACCCTTTGTCCTTGACTTTGCTTACATTCTCACATTTTATTATGCTTTTATTATGATTTAGCTCAATCGATCGATGATGCCTATTGAGTACTCATTGTTTTGGTACTCATGTTGCACTTCTGCATCCTTTTCTGATGCAGATCCTAGTATTAACTACCATTGCTGATACTCCTTCCAGCTTGCTTATGGGATCCAGAGATAGGGTGAACTTTTAGAGCCAGAGCTGATCCGTTCTCCTTTCTTGATTTTGGGACATTCTTTACATACGAGACTACCTATTTGTTGATACTACTAGTACTATTATTCTTTTGATTAGTGGCTCTTGTACCTACCTTACCAGGTCGTGGGATGTTTCTTTTGTTCTTCCTCTTTTCTGTTTGGTATTTTAGGATCGTATTCATATTTATATCGCCTTCAATCTTATTTTATGCTTATTTTCTGGTATTTATCCCTTCTTCCACCTTTTAGCCCATTACTTGTTGTTCTGGGCTTTGGTTTGGCTTACCTATTGGTGGGTTATGGCAGGTGCCATATTGACTCCGAAAATGGGTCATGACAAATTAGTGTTAGAGCCTAGGTTCACTGGTATTGTTGGTACAAGAGAAAGTGTCTAGTAGAGTCCCACGGATCAAAACAATGACATCGGTGTCTTATCTTTGGGAGGCTATATGACATTCTTAGGATGACTTCACTTTCTTTATTCGTCTCGTGCATTGATTATGTGTTGGTCTCTAAGGTTCTCATTGTTTCACTCTTTCGCATATGGTCAGGACACGGGCTACTACAACCAGCGACAAGGACCCCGAGCTTGCGACTAGGGCAACCACCAGAGGACGTGGCCAATCTAGAGGTCGAGGCCAAGCTAGAGTTGCAGCCCTATCTAGGTGTTGGGATAGGGAGCCATCACCAGATTTTGCTATTGCTCCCGAGCTAGAGTTTTCACCACCCCAGCCATTGGTGGGCCAGGGGGCAGCCCAGGCGCCATCAGGGTTTATTTCTTCCTTATTACTCAGAGATTCCTTGGTCGAGTTATTGGGATTAGTTGGTGGTGCACCGTCGGATGGTGCACAATTTGTGGATCAGAGTGGTATAGACGCAGGGGCGCAGCCTGTAGTTGTGGCTCCCAGATTTAAGATCCATCCAGCACCAGTAGTTGCTCAACTGGTGGCTGCCTAGCCTGCTATGTCTTTGGAGGATCAAAAGATGTTGGGTAGATTTTTGAGATTGACTCCACCGAGATTTACAAGGGCTCCGAGCCAGGATGCATTTGAGTTCTTCACTGCTTGCGAGGATAGGCTCCATAATTTAGGTCTAGTTGAGGCTCATGGGGTTTACTACACCACTTTTCAGTTGGACTCGATAGCTAGACATTGGTGGAGAGGTTATCTTGATCCTAGCCAACTGGATCTCCTCTTATGTCATGGACTCAGTTCTCCAAGGCTTTCTTGGAGAAGTATATGCCTCACAACCATCGTGAGTGGCTGAGAGATCAGTCCATCCACTTATAGCAGGATTCTATGTCAGTGGATGAGTATGAGGCACGATTTTTCGAGTTGGCCAGACATGCTACTGCAATCTTACCTACCGAGTATGAGAGGATTCGGTGTTATGTTAGGGGACTGAGATTTTCTCTTCGTATGGCTACTCAGAGTTTGGTTGTTGTTAGTAGGTCTTTTGTTGAGATATCTGATTATGCCCAGACTATGGAGGAGATGCATCGCAAGACCCAAGGGTGCAGCGATAAGAGACCATGTTATCAGGGCAGTTTCAGTGGGAGCCATAGAGCCTCACGATTCAGAGGTAGAGTTTCTCAGGGTAGGTACCCTCTACGTCAGTTTTTCCAGCCCCTGGGTCAGTCTAGTAGGCCCATTCAGGCAGCACTTTAGATTACTGACAGAGGTCAGTCCAGCTTCAGTGAATACCATGGCCCGAGCAGCGGCCAGTCTGCGAAAGGTGCATATTCTGGGTCTTTTCGTCGAGGTGGCTATTCCATGCCAGTCGGACCTTTTAGATAGAGTGGTGCTTTTGGGACTTGCTACACTTGTGAAACGATTAGTCATTTTTCTAGGAACTGTCCCTAGCGTGGGATGATTCAGCCGATAGCACAGAGTGTTCAGCTAATCAGATCAGTGTCACCTCGAGATAAAGGTAGTGTTCAGGGTCACAGAGGTGATTCCCAGGCTTCTCGAGGAGGATCTCAGATAGGTAGGATGGGTGGTAGGTCAGATGCCCAGCCAGGTGGCGAGCGAGGTCATTTATATACTGTACCTGGTAGGCCAGAGGCAGAGTCATCGGATGATGTTATTATAGGTATGTTCTTAGTATGTTGTTAGCTAGCTATGACTTTATTTGATTCGGGATCCACTTACTCATATATGCCTGTTTATTATGCACCGCGGTTAGAGTTGTCTTGGGAGCCTTTATCTGTGCCATTGTGTGTATCTACTCCAATGGGTGATTCTTTAGTAGTGGATCGGGTTTATAGATCATGTGTTGTGACTATTTGAGAGTTTGATACTCGGGCTGATCTTATTGTGTCATATATGGTGGATTTTAATATGATTTTGGACATGGACTGGTTATCCCCTTATTATGTGATTTTGGATTGTTTTGCCAAGACTGTTACCTTAGCCATGCCTGGCATTCCTTCGGTTGTGTGGTAGGATTCTTTTAGTCGTGGACTGAAGGGATCATTTCTTATGTTCAAGCTAGGAGATTAGTGTCGAGGGGTTGCGAGTCTTATCTTGCTTATATCTGTGATGTCCGCGCGAAGAGTCCCTCTCTTGATTATGTTCCTATGATCCATGATTTTTACGATGTGTTCCCTACCTGACATTCTTCCTGAGTGTGATATTGAGTTTCCCATTGACCTTGAGCGGGGCACTCGACCTATTTCTATGACTCTTTACCGTATGGCTCCTGCTGAACTTAGGGAGCTGAATTCTCAACTTCAGGATCTTTTGGGTAAGGGTTTCATTAGACCAAGCATATCGCTTTAGGGTGCTCCTGTCTTGTTTGAGATGAAAAAGGATGGTTCTATGCGTATGTGTATCGACTATAGGCAGCTGATCAGGGTGATTGTGAAGAATAAGTACCCTATGCCTCGCATTGACGATTTATTTGACCAGCTTTAGGGTGCGGCAGTTTTCTCTAATTGACTTGAGATCGGGTTACCATCAGTTGAGGATTTGGGATGAGGACATCCCTAAGACAGCCTTCAGGACTCGGTATAGCCATTATGAGTTCGTGTTGATGTTTTTTGGGTTGACCAATGCCCCCACAACATTTATAGATTTGATGAATCGTGTTTTCAAGCCATATTTGGACTCCTTAATGATTGTGTTTATTGATGGCATATTCGTGTATTCAACGAGTAGGGAGGAGCATGAACAACATTTGAGAATTGTTCTTCAGACTTTGAGAGATCACAGGCTTTATGCCAAATTCTCAAAGTGTGAGTTTTGGCTCGATTCTATTATATTCCTAGGACATGTGGTGTCTAGGGATGGGATTATGGTGGATCCAGTGAAGATAAAGGCTATTCGTGATTTGGATAGACCTACATCTCCGACTGAGGTTCGTAGCTTTATTGGGTTGGCTGGTTACTACAGACGGTTTGTTGAGGATTTTGCTTCTATTGTCGCGCCTATGACCAGGTTGACTGGGAAGGAGGTTCCTTTTCAGTGGTCCATTGAGTGTGAGTTGAGCTTTTGGAAGCTCAAAGAGATGCTCACTTCAGCTCCTATATTGACTCTTCCTGTTGAGGGTGGGGGGTATATAGTTTATTGTGATGCTTCCGGTGTTGGTTTGGGTTGCGTACTTATGCAGCAGGGTCGAGTTATTGTTTATGCATTGAGGTAGCTTAAGGTTCATGAGCGCAACTACCTCATCCATGACTTAGAGTTGGCGGCAGTAGTTTTCGTGCTTAAGATTTGGAGGCATTACTTGTATGGTGTTCATTGCAAGATCTTCACTGACCATCATAGTCTTCAGCACCTTATGACTCAGAGGAAGCATAAGTCTAGACAACGCAGATGGATTAAGTTGCTGAAGGACTATGACATCTCTATTCTTCACCACCCAGGCAAGGCAAATGTGGTAGCGGATGCCTTGAGCCGAAAGGTAGTGAGTATGGGAAGCTTCGCTTCTATTTCTGCTTCAGAGTGGTCATTGGATTTAGACGTTCAATTCTTGGCTAACTTGATGGTTCGGCTAGATATTTCAGACTCCAGAAAGATCCTTGTAAGTGTTGAAGCTAGGTCTACCTTGTTTGAGCAGATTCGAAGTTGCCAGTTTAAGGATAGTAGACTTTGTGGCTTCCATGATCAAATTTTGAGGGATGAGTCTAGTCGGGCTACCCTAGATTCAGACGGAATCCTGAGATTGGATAGTCGCATTTGTGTTCCTAGTGTTGGGGTCTTGATTCAGTTGATATTGCAGGAGGCTCATAGCTCCAGATATTCTATCCACCCTGGGATAACCAAAATGTATAGAGACTTAAGACAGCTTTATTGGTGGAGTGGCATGAAGAGAGATATTACAGATTTTATAACTCATTACCTATGTTATCAGCAGGGAAAGACTGAGCATCAGCGACCGGGAGGATTACTTCAGAGGCTACCCATTCATGAGTGGAAATAGGAGTGCATTACTATAGACTTTGTGACTAGTTTGCCTTGTACTTCCCGAGGTTCTGATAGCATTTGGGTCATAGTAGATCGATTAACCAAGTTGGCTCATTTCATCCCGATTTAAATTTCCTTCAGTGTCGAGAGGTTAGCCCACATCTATGTTCGTGAGATAGTTCGCCTTCACGGAGTGCCAATGTCCATTATTTTAGAAAGAGACTCTGTGTTCACTTCTAGCTTCTGGGGGACTTTTCAGGAAGAGTTGGGTACTCAGGTTGATCTTAGCACCGCATTCCATCCCCAGACTGACAGTCAGTCGGAGTGGACTATTCAGGTCCTCGAGGATATGCTCTGCGCTTGCGTGATGGACTTTAGAGGTATGTGGGAGCAACACTTATCTTTAGAGGAGTTAGCCTATAATAATAGCTACCATTCGAGCATTGAGATGGCACCATTTAAGGTATTATATAGTAGGCATTGTCGGTCTTCGATTGGTAGGTTTGAGACTTCATAGGTTAGGCCCCGTGGTACTGATTTACTTAGTGAGTCCTTGGATAGGGTACGTGTGATTCAGGATAGAATGAGGGCAGCTCAGAGTAGGCATAAGAGTTATGCTAATCGTAAACTTCGTGCCTTAAGGTTTGGAGTTGGTGACCGGGTTTTCCTCCGTGTATCTCCTATGAAAGGCTTGATGAAGTTCAGGAGGAATGGTAAGCTCAGCCCCCGGTATATTGGTCCATTCAAGATACTTCAGACAGTTGGAAAGGTAGCTTATGAATTGGCCTTGCCCCAAGATTTCGCAGTTGTTCATCTAGATTTTTATGTCTCTGTGTTGTGGCGTTACATTCTGGATGAGTCACATGTACTTCGGTGGGACTCGACTCAGTTGGACGTTGTGCACTGGTCCTGTGAGTCCGCTTTAGCAGAGGCCCTACCGCTTTAGTAGGGTGCGCTTAAGCATCACCTGTCTGCTTTAGAGGAGGTCAGCCCAGGTCTTCAAACCACTTTAGTGGTTGGATGTCGCTTAAGCAGCGACCGCTTTAGCGGTCGAGTAGCTGCTTTAGCGGTACCTACAGTGCATTTAATCCCCTTTTCACCCATTTTTCTCTCATTATTCTCTATGTGTTGGGCATTAAAAGCCCTAGAGAGATAGAGAGAGGGGGGTGATTCTTGGGAGATCAAGGGAGGATGGAGAGTTTGTCAAAGCCATTTTCCTTGTCTTAATCCTTATAAGTTCCGTCTAATTCCTCGATTAATTATCCATTTTAGGTTTAAATTCCTAATTCATTTTTGGGTTATTTTTGGATGTTTTGGAGCTTGGAATTTACCCATTCTTGAGGATAAATGATCCTTGAGCTTTGAAGGACATTTTGACGATTTCAAATTTCAGATTTCGTAAGCGGGCCCTACATGGGATTTTTAGCTCGATTTTGGACCTGAAGTATTTATATGCAATAAGGGTATCATTATTCTCATATTAATGCATAGATCGTTATTATGATAGCGTGGCATCGTGTGGAGGCTTCTAGGGAGGGAAAATCCCCAATCTGTCAGAGGATATCGAGCATTCCTCGGCGTCTAGGTAGGCTAGGCTTACCTTACTTATAGATTGAGCTTTATTATGGTATTAGTATGATATTGTGCTAGTTTTGGGTTTGAAATTATGGTTTGGTTGCTTAGTTAGTGAATTTGATTTATTTGGCCGATTTGTGAGCCATTTTGGGGGCAGAATCGACCCATTTACCCTTTCTTTAAGTCAATGATGCTTTTATGATTTGTTTCGACTTATGTAATAACTTATAGTGTCATTTTGGAGACTTAGTCATTTTTGAGTAGTAATCGCCTTAGTGTGGACTTTTGGGTTTAGAAGTGAGCCCCGCCGACCCTCTTTTACGTTATGTTATCTTTTTTAGCTCCTTGTGGACTTAAGAGGCCTTTTTTCGCAACATTATAGTTAATATTGAACCTTAGGTTATATAGCATTCACCGAGTATGGGGATAGGCAAATTATTGTGACTTTATCCTATTAAAGATCAATTTGAGTCTGGCATCTATGATATGGCTATGGTATTAAGGATCGGTTCGAGTCCGGCATCTATGATATGGTTATGGTATTAAAGACCGGTTCGAGTCCGGCATCTATGATATGGTCATGGTATTAAAGACCGATTCAAGTCCGGCATCTATGATATGGTTATGGTATTAAAGACCAATTCGAGTCCGACATCTATGAGATGGTTATAGTTTTAAAGACCGATTTGAGTCTGGCATTTATGATATGGTTGGCGTTAATGACCGGTTCGAGTCCGGCACTTTATGGTTCATCTATAATATTACAAATTTGGTTTGAGTTCGGTATTTCATAGTACGAATGGTTTCACAGATATGGGAGTATTGGTTGGTTATATCATGCTTATTGTCTATAAATCTCCTCTTGATTGTATCCATCAGGCTTATGGGGGCTCGTTTGGGTTAGTCTTCTCTTGTTTGCACCTTCTAGGCTTATGGGGGCCTAGTTAGGTTATAATTAGTTTACTTTAAATTTTGGTATCGCGTGTTTAATTATTTATTTTCCTATCTTAGAGAATGATCTCAGGTTTTTCCCTTTATCCTTGACTTAGCTGACATTCTCGCATTTTATTATGCTTTTATTATGATTTAGCTCAGTCACCCGTTGATGCCTACTGAGTACCCATTGGTTTGGTACTCATACTTCACTTCTGCATCCTTTTCGGATGCAGATCCGAGTACTAGCTGCCATTGGTGATACTCCTTCCAGCTTGCTTACGGGATCTGGAGATAGGGTGAGCTTTCAAAGCCTAAGATGATCCCCTCTTCTTTCTTGTTTTGGGGACAGTCTTTACATTTGAGACTATCTGTATATTGATACTACTAGTAATCTTATTCTTTTGATTAGTGGCTCTTGTACCGGCCTTACCAGGTCGTGGAATATTTCTTTTGTTCTTCCTCTTTTCTGTTGATATTTTAGGATTGCATTTATATTTATATCGCCTTTGATCTTATTTTATGCTTATTTTTTGGTATTTATCCCGTTTTCCGTATTTTCCGCCTTTTAGCCCATTACTTGTCATTCCGAGCTACGGTTTGGCTTACCTACTGGTGGGTTATGGTAGGTGCCATCATGAATCCAAAAATGAATCATGATACAAACTACATGCCAAGTCATTGGCTACATAATTAACAAATTAATACTATAACTAACTATTAATTCCAATACTCTTCCTCAACCAGAATGTACTGAAGAGATTCAGAACTTCAAGCTTGGATAACAAAAAGTCATGTTGGGATCAACCAAGAACCTTAGTTAACATGTGGGCCAGTTGATCCTTAGTGTTGATATAGGTGGTTTTGATCAAGCCTTGTTGAACTCTTTCACGAATAAAGTAACAATCAATTCGATATGCTTAGTCCTCTCATGGAAGACTGGATTAGCAGCAATCTGTATGGCAGCCTTACTATCACAATTAATGAGAGTGGGAGTATGTAAAGCTACCCTTAATTCCTTGAACAAGCTAGTAACCCAAATAACTTCAGCTATCAAAGTAGCCAAACTCCTATACTCAGCCTCTGCAGAGCTCCGTGAAACAGTGTTCTTCTTCTTGGATTTCCAAGAAATTAAGAAATCACCAAATTTCAACAAATAACCAGTTACTGACCTTCTGGTGCTTAGACATACAGCCCAATCTGCATCACAATAACCAGACAAGAAAGATTGCTTATGAGAGCCCATTAATAATCTCAGGCCTGGATCAAGCTTGATGTATTTGATCACCCTCAAAGTTGCATTCCAATGAGAAAATTTAGGTTGCTGCATGTATTGACTCAAGGTTTGGACATCATAAGCTATGCCAGGCCTTGTATTAGTCAAGTATAATAACTTTCCAACCATTCTTTGATACCTCCTAACATTACGAATTAACTAGTCACTGGCAGAAGTGTCATATTCTGCAGATGTCAACTTAACATTGCATTCCAGTGGTGTAAGAGAAGGTTTTACACCTGACAATCCTGCTTCAAAAATCAACTCCAATGCATACTTTCTCTAGTTCATGACAATAGCAGTGCTTGATCTGCAAAATTCTATGCCCAAGAAATATCTCAACATCCCCAAATCCTTGATCTTGAAGTGGCTATGTAAGACCTATTTAGTGTCTTGTATTAAATCTGGATCACTTCCTGTAATCAACAAATCATCTACAAATACTAGCACAATAAACAGACCTTTTCTACTTTTCTTGGTAAACAAAGAATAGTCTAGATGACTTTGGACATAACTTGAATGACTAAGGGTTTCAATCAGCTTAGCATTCTATTATCTGGAAGCTTGCTTGAGTTCATATAAAGACTTAACAAGCTTACAGACTTGGTGCCTCCCTGTACTAGTGAAACCCTTTGGCAGCTCAATATAGACTTCTTCAGATAGATCATCCTATAAAAATGCATTTAAAACATCCATTTGGTAGATATTCCAATTCTCAATTGCAGCCAAGGCAATAATGGACCTCACTATTACCATTTTAACCACCGGAGCAAATGTTTCTTGATAATCAACTCCCTCTATTTGACTTTTACCTTTTGCTACCAACCTTGCCTTGAATCTATCAACCTGGCCATTTGCTTTATAGTTGCTTTTAAAAACCCATTTTCATCCTATAGGATGCTTTTTTCAGGTAACTGAACTATCTTCCAGGTGTTATTCTCCTCCAATACTTTGATCTCCTATTGTATAGCTGCCACCCATCTTGGGTCCTTGATTGCTTCTTCATAGTTCTTAGGTTCAACTTCTTTAGAAAAGTTACTCATACAAGCCTGATACTTATATGATAGCTGATCATACATAAGGTAATTAGCCATGGAATATGGGTGTTCAGGATTAGTCACATTAGTCACATAATCCTTCAACTACACAGAAGGAGTAGAGGTTCTTGTGGAGTGTCTAGAGCTTGACTTAGCTGTGACCACATTAGGAACTACGGATGGAATCATATCCTTATGAACTACATGTAAAGGAGCAAGAATATTTACAGGCAAAATTTGATCTGGAACAGCAACATGCTCTTGACCTGGAATATCAGCATGCTCTTGACCATGATCAAGCTTCTATATATCATCCAGGTCTGGAATATCAACTAGTGGAGCATGTCTAGTTTTATCAGCATCTGCATCTTTATCAGCATCATCCCAAAAACCAGGCGAATGTGGAAATAGTGGAACATGATGTCCCTTCATCCCAGCAAAGGGGAACATATCCTCTTTGAATAAAACATCTCTACGTATTAAGAATTTCTTGTGAACAAGGCTATACAAAAGATACCCCTTCTGAGTGGTTGAATATCCTAATAGAACACATATATCAACCCTTGGGGAAAACTTATCAGTTTTCATAAGATTAGTAGTAAAGCATAAACATCCAATTGTTCTGAGATGATCAAGACTAGGTTGATGACCATGAAATACAACATAAGGAGATTGGCCTTGTAACACCTCAGTAGGCAGCCTGTTAATCAAGTAAGCAGCTTCTAGGGCACATTCACTTCAAAATTTGATTAGTATAGATCCTTGGAACTTAAGTGCTCAGGCCACTTCAAGAACATGTTTGTGTTTTCTTTCCACCACTCCATTTTTTTGTGGAGTGTGTGGACAACTACACTCATGGATAATGCCTAAATCTGCAAATAATGATTTACACTCTTTGTTGAAGAACTCGGTTCCATTGTTTGACCTCACCCTTTTAACCGACTTATCGAACTAGTTTAAGACTAAAGTAAAGAAACACTTAGAATCAGGAAAACATCACTTTAATACTTCATCAAGAACAGACAAGTCATTCTAGATTTATCATCAACACTTGTTAAGAATAATGTACAACCAGCATGAGTAGCAACTCTATAAGGTCCCCATATATCTATATGGATCAAATCAAAGACATTATTAGCTCTAGATATGCTGGAATGAAATGGAAATCTAGTTTGTTTAGCAAGAGGACAAACTGGACAGTTACTACAAACATCTACATCTCTACTCCTTTTAATCAATGATAGATGCTTCAACACCCTTAGGGAAGGGTGACCAAGCCTGTTATACCACCTTATTCCTTGTGAATCCATAGCATTATGCACTATCAGACCTTTATCTTCATTTGCAAATTTTTTTGAAATGTGTTTAGGAAAGTAGCAGAGACCTCCCTTCTCCTTCCAATCCCCTTCACCCTTCTAGTGAAGAGGTCCTAGAAAACAAAGAACTCAGGGAAAAGATTCACAGAACACTTCAGTTGTCTGGTCAATTGAGAGACTGACAATAAATCAAACTTAAAATCTGGAACCACTAGCAAATTGTTCAAAATGTCACCATCTGGTAACATGCAACTACCAGTATGAGAGATAGATGTTGTTTGTCCATTTGGTAAGTGTACTTTCCTTCCTATATTTTTATTTGAACTAGAAATTCACTCAAGTTACTGATATTAGATTTCATGTGAGAAGTTGCACCTGAATCAACTATCCATTTCCTCTGTTTGTCATGAATATAAGTGGAGCTCAATGACTTAGTAATAAGAATTTTTTTCAAAATTTGTCTTTGATAAAGTAGTAACATGATTACTTGCTGCTATGTTGTCCATAGTATCAACTGATTCGTCCTTGTCTATTATTTACAGTATCTTGTGGTATTGAATGGGAGTAAATGTAGGTTGTGTGCCCAGCATTTGAGGTACATGTATTTCCTTTTGCATCTGCAGTGACTCGTCAGAGTATAGAGAAGCACTAGTAAGTCCAAAAGTGCTCTGCCTTGTTTGTCTAACACTGGTATGCACTGGACCAAAAACATCATTGGTGTCAGCATAGACATGATATGACATTCCTCTGCCTGCATTTACTATTGCTGAACCTAGTCCAGTTTTCTTTTTAAATTTCCAATCAGGTGGGTAGCCTATAAGCCTGTTAAAAATCTCTCTAATGTGATCATGCATCTTGCAATAATCACAGACCAAACACCAATTCTTCTTCTATTTGGGAGTATAACCACTTCCCCCTGCAGCATATCCACCTTCTCCTGCACTGGTATTATGCTGTGTGGTTATTATATCCAAAATTATTGTGGTAGTTACCTTTACCACTATACAGTGCAATGGAGTCATGTGATATATTTCCTGAAGGATTATAGACTCTTTTCCTTTTTCCAACATCTAAATCAGATGTGCCTCCTACAGAATTATATCCACCCTTCCAAGCATACAAAGATATAGATCTAGAAACATCACCATTAATCCTATTTCTAGTTGTCATATGTTATCATGGTATAAGCCTTACTTACACTCGGAAGAGGGTTAATCATTAGGATTTGGCTACGTGCATGACCATACACCTCATTCAACCCCATCATAAAGGCAAACAATCATAGAAATTGTAAATAATCCGTATCCACCTTAGATTTATCACAATGATAGGAAGGTGGAGGCACTAATGCATCAAATTCATCCCATAAGAGGTGCAATTTAGTAAATAGGTTGAAACTGTCAAATTACCTTGATAAAGAGTACAGATCTCTCGATGAAGCTTATAACTTCTAGATCAATTAGGTTCGCACTCCTTCAAATCCTCCTATACAACTGTTGCATCTAAAGCATACACTATACCACTCAACAATTCCTTGGATACAGTGTTCATAATCCATGCAATCACAAAAGCATTGCACTTCTCCCATTACCCTTCCAATTGCGGATGGTAATCACTTTTGCGACACGTTCCAAGCACAAATTCCAAGATGCTTTTTACACGAATATTAATCATCATAGACCTACTCCAAAGTGAGTAATTTTCAGTTCCTGAGTTGTACTGAAGTCAAAACACTGCCCGGATTATCTGATGGATGAAGATACAATGGATGATTGCTATTGTTCTCAAATTTCTTGCGAGTATCAGTCAAAGTTTCAACTGCATCACCTACTCCAGAAGTTGTCGCCATTGTTGCTCAAGCTTCTTTAATGGTGGAATCTTCCAGAATCACAAAAGAGAAAGAAAAATATGAATCTGTATAGCTCAGATTCACGGCTCTGATACCATATCGAAAACTAAAGAGAAGATTTGATTTGGGAAATTTTTTATTGCTACTAACTGATAATCTAAAAACTAATCTCAGTGTATATATACATGTGGGAGATGTTGCTTGCTACAACTGTCAGTTTCCAGCTGGCAGTAACTAACTAATTATCAAATCGGTATCAACTAACTACAACTAACTGTAACAAACTATCAATTAATGAACTAACAAACTACATGCCAAGTCATTGGCTACGTAATTAACGGATTAATCCTATAACTAACTATTAATTCCAATAGTATGCTAAAAATAATTTGGTACTGTGCTTTTCACTTCTTTTTCTTTCACATTCTTTTAGATGTTTTTGGTTGATATTTTCATCTGTAGAATCTGTGTTTCTTTTTTGATTTTTTTGTGGATCTTATTAGTGACTGTGTTTTTGAGTTATAAAAAAATTGTAGAATTTGTGTTTCAAAATCTGGGTATAATTTTAAGGGTTCATTCTCCTTTTTGATCGGGTTCTTCTCTATTTATGTATTTTTATTTTAACTCTTGCTCTTTTCCCCTAATTTTGCTTTGGTTTATGTGGTTCTCCATTATCGCTTATATATGATTTTTTTTAATTTGTATATTAGCAATATCTTTACTCATGCATGTGTTTGTGGTTGGGATAAATTCTCATTTTTTGTTTCAAATTATTCTTTCTTTGATTTCTATGAATTACATGATTTTAGTGACCTTGAGTTTCCCCGATAAGCTTTAGCTTTCTGTTGCCGCTGCCATGTTATTGGACTGTGATTTTTGTTTTTGTTTTTACTTTGGGGAATCGATGTAAAGATATTCCATTAGTATAGGGACTGGTTCTGATTTTATTGTTATCTTTTTTTCCTTTCCCTTTTTTCCTCCAATGGTGGGACTGGTAGTGTTCTGAAAAGTTCATTACTTTAAAGAGGACCCTTGAAGAATTTGTGTGTAGTAAATGATTCAAGGAATGTGATTTCTGTTCTGCAGTAGTTCGTGGGATATTGTTGCTAAGTTTTCTTATCTATTCTTTGTAAATAATAATTTTGTTTGAGGGAATTGCCAGTGTAGCTATTTTTCAGATACAACATTTCAGTTAATTGATCCTCTTTGTACTTTGAGGATATTATGGCCATCCAATCTCTTTTTCTCCTCTTGGTCTAGCTACCGTGCACGACTAAATCAGACCACTTTTGCACAATAATATTTATAATTATACCTTTTAGGTTCAATCAGTCATACTTCAAACTGTGTAGGAAAGATGAGAAAACTACAGCAAGAAAGAAAATAAATTAGTGCAATGAAGCCTATTACATAGACCAGGTATCTATTTTAAAACATGAATATGTGTAAATCAGATCAAAAATTGCATGAAAGAACTATAATTTACACAGATCACATTGCTAATGCTATAAAATACTATGAAAACTTCTTCTGCATGTGTCAAAAATAGAGAAAAATGCACAAAAATAAAAACATTTTGAGGCCATCTTCCCATTGTTTGTCCAATCCCCTACATTGTAGTGAAGAAACAGAAAAATTACAAGAGAAAGAAGCTAAAAAGGAACAGGCGTTAATCACAGAATATTATCAATTGGAACAGTACATACTTTAATACAGACTACATGAGAGCGCTCGTTATTGCACATGCCAACTAAAGTAGTTAATATAAAGAGAAGTTAGTTGGACTTCACATATAAACATTTGATCTATTAATGGAAGCAAAGACACCTTTTTCTTCTCTAGAGCATTTGGACTTTGGTTTGTTGGCTTTAACTGGATGATTTTGGTTATGAGGTTGATTTGTGGCTGAAGGAGATATTTTTATCCCATAAAATCAATGTTTTTATGAAAATTCATAGCCTTCTATTGAAATTTGTTCTGTTGACTAGCAATGATGACTTTACTATGACCTAAAGTCATAACTTTTCAGATATATTTAATTGTAGTTAGTTTCTAGAAATTTCTAATTGTTGTTTTTGTTCTTAATTGATGCTAATGTAACTTTCCTTCAATATAGGTTAATTTTATTACATAATGAGCTGACGAATTTCTTCTTTTTTGGAAGAGTTTTACTTCAGATTAATAGTAGCTGCTGAGAAAATTAGTAGAAGAATCTTGGAACAGTATTGAAATTGACTAATGACAACATATTTTGGTGTGGGTGTATATAAGGGAGAGAATAATGTGGAGATCACAACAAATGATCAAGAAAATAGAATCACCCCTTCACGAGTTGAATTCACGATACAGAGAGGTTAATTGGAGAAGCTGAACAGAATCAAGCAACTCTTAATCCGAAACGTACTATATATAAAACGCTCATTGAAAGTAAGTGAGTTTGTAATCATCTACATAGTAATACTTTTATGTGAAAGTAGTATTCTGGGCCTTGTGTTTATTAAGATCTTTTTGTATCTTGATTCGATTTGTTAGTGTTGTTTGGTAGGTTTGATGTTCCAGAAGTTAAAAAGATTATCAAGATATTGTTTTACAAAGTTATGAACAAAGATGGCAAGCCTTATGCAGAAGTGAAGATTAAAGATGCGACACTAAAGTATTTAATAGGAAATTAATGCTATGAGCTTGCAGAAAATGAAGGAAATAGCTAAGGTATATCTAGGAAATTCAATCAAGCATACCGGTATCACTATTTCAACTATATTTAAAAATAACAAATTATCCATAACATGTGTGTAATACCCCAAATCTATTGAAGGGTAGTTAGTTTAAAAAAAAGGGAACGGTGAAAGAAATTTCAAAGAAAGAAAGAGAATAGGTATTTTCTTTTTTTAAAAAAAAAAGAATAAAAAAGTCAATGGGCTTAGCCCATGTGAGGTCTGGTGGAACAAGAAAATAATAAGGCAAACAAACCTGATTAACTTCCTCAATTTCAAGTTAAAGAGAGTTTATACACAACAACCAAAAGAGGAGTTAGGCAAACAAAAATCGTTGGATCAATTTTGAAGTCTCTTCGGAATTCTGAAAAAGGGGTTTTGACATTTTCTTGGATTCTAACCACCATTATCAATATTCAAGGTAAAAGAAAATTTTATTATTTTTTAGTATCATCTTATATGATTGAAAATGGGATTAAAGTAATTGGTGTTGGTAGAACTATGGAGTATAATCAGAATTTCCAAAAATTCCTTAATTCCTTTAAATTGGAAATTTTGAATTTCAGAAAATAAGAAGAAAGACATAGGAAGATTTGAGCTATAAGGTCACATTGGGTTGGGTGTTCTAAACTAGTTACGGATTAGCCTTATTAAAGGAAATTAACTCGAGATTGATATAATGTGATTATAGATTGATCGAAGGAAGTCATATGAATTTTCTCAAGGTGACGAGTTTGGTGTTTCGACACGAGTAATGTGAGTAGTAATATTACCATGACTTATGTTTTCATAACCTGCATAGTTTATACATGATTTTGAAGAAAACAAGAGTTTAATGATTTAAAATTGCATGTGGGACAAGGTTTTTACTTGATATGATACTGAAATGGTTTTTTGAGATGTACTCACTGTTATTGACATATTTATCGTTATTTGAAATTTGATTACTGTTATTGTGAAGGTTCTTCACTTACTTGAGAAATAAGTATCTTAACATGTATTTTGTTCAAGTTTATAGGTAATATGATTTGATATGGACTTAAATTCCTTGTACTATTTTTGAAAAATGGTTTTATACTAGTACCTACTGTTCACAAAGAAAGTATAAATAGGAGTAGACCTTGATTTGAATCCCGTAGCCAACGGCGGGTTCGTTAAACCTGATGCACCTTGTATTTACAGATTACTATTACAGCCCTCGCTAGTGGGAAGGTATAACTAGCATACTGTTATTGATCTCCTTCGAGTAGGGACCTACTGATAAGATATTTGACTCCTTTACGAGGGGTATATTGTTATTGTCTATTTCTTGAAGTAGAATGCCACACTGATTACATGATTCATTCTTAGAAACCTCCCAAAGGATAAAATTTGATATGATAGTATTTGTTGGTTTATTTTTCCCGAATTGTTAAATTGATTTTCTTATATGATTGTTATCATTTTCTGAAAGGAAATTTAATTCACAATATTTCTAATTATCATTCTTGTATGTTTTCTGACTTGTCCCCATTTAAAACGGTTATGGTTAAGTGATATTACTCACTGAACTAGCGTCTCACTTCTCGCTATTTTTTTTTCAAAGAACACATGTGAAAGTGAGGATTTCATTAACTAGAACGTACAGGTTGACAAATTCCTAGTGAGCCCTGCACTTGTTTGCGTGGGAAGCAAGTTCATTTATTCATTATGGTCTATTATTTGAACTCTTAAGGTAGATCCTTAGTCATTTCTTTTATCAGAGTCATGAGTATTCTTTCATATTGTAGACTTGTAAAGTATTTGACTTCTTCTCTCATTTGGAGGTGGATTTAGTATTATTACATTGCGAATGAGTTGTTGATGAATATTGTGTCTTAATTGGTGATGTTGGATAGTTGTGTTGTGAATTCTTAAACAGGGAAAATATGGATAAGCCCAAAAATTGGGAAAACTCTGCCCAATTTTTTGTAGATTACCGATGAGGCTTACTTTGGGATTTTACCTCCTTAGCGCCAGTCACGGTCCTATTTGGGTCATGACCAAGTTGGTATCAGAGCCCTAGGTTAGGTTTATTCCTATGACTAATTTAGCACATGTTAGTAGTAGAATATCAATTATGGTTATGTTGCTGGCCATTCCTATAATTATAATTCTGCGAGGACATGATTGGATGTGTATGTCTTTCTTTCTTTTTTCCTCCTTATGTGTGTAACAATGTGGGTCAAATAATGGTATCTAGCACAACATATCCTAGTTTCATCTACTTTGAATTGATCATCATTTAGGAGAGGTAGACCATAGTTTGATGTGTATAAAGTGCAGCCTCTGGAAGGCAGCAATTACCTCAACAAATGGAAAAGTTAGAGATAGTATAAGGCTAAGGAAAGAGTTGTTATGCCTATTGAGGGGCATTTGAACCACTATAAGAAATTTTAGAGCCCATTTCAAAAAGGAGTACCCATTTACCATCATATCCTTATGATAGTTCTATAATTCAAGCACTTACCTTTATGGACAAGACTCTTAAGAGCTTGATCGATATAATGTATGAACAGGTGAAAAAAAGAGTAATATAATAAGTCTCTAAAAGTATCTATCACTAATATTGACTAGAATTGACATGAATATAGATGCATATTCTTTATAGAGTTCCTAAATTGAAATTTTAAGATAACTAGTTTTGATAATACCAAGGACCGGGGAGGTTCTTGGATGAGATACTTGAGGCATTTTGAGCTTTTAGATGCACTAGTGAACGGTCTGTAAAGCTCGCAACATATATTCTAGAAGAAATGGTCAGTACATGGTATGATATTGACCTGTGAGGAAGACCAATAAGAAAGCATCACTGATTTAGGAATGAGCTTAATAAACTGGTTGTGGATCACTCTTTGTAATGATGGTTAGAAGAGTGCACCTGCTGGATAATTTTAAAATACCTATGTAGATGATGGATGTCTAGAGATATGATACTTGAGTTTCTTATGTTAGTAGATATGTTGTACCTTATATTTAGGGGCTTACTGAATGGATGGTTAACCTTTAAGAAAATTCAGTAACCCCTACACACCAAGAGCTAGATCTATCTTGTGTTAGTTAAGCTTGCTGGAAGGATTGAAAATACAGATGTGCTACGGGCAACAAAGGATTCTTGCAAAAAAAAAATTGAGACCATCAAGTTATCAATTTTGATAGTTCGAAGTATTCTCAAATGTTCTTGATGAAATACTTAAATCTTTTCAAGTATTAGGATGCTCCAGTATGAAATCTGTAGAGCTAACAACTTACAGAAGGGAGGACATTACCAAATGGCAGATACATGAGATGATCTTGTATTGATAGGAATATCTACATGAGAAACACCACTGACTTGAGGCGATTACTAAGTTATTTATGGATTGCTTCTTTCTTGATTGTTGAAAGTGTGTAACTTGATTGGGAGTTTAAGAAATTGGTTCAGACAATGGATGCAGCTGCATATGATATATATCAGGTTTTCTCAACAGGGTAGATATGTTTTGTACTTATCTCTAACAGAGCATTACATGTTTGGAATTTTTTTGTTGAAGGGTTATAGCTCCTTAAACATGGAAGTAACCTTGCACACAAAGACTTTACCTACTTCGCGGTAGTGGATTTTGCTAAAGACATTAAAAAAAATAGGTGAAGTTATAAAAGAGAACCTTGGATTGATGCAAGGTTGAGGCTAGGAAAAGAAATCTTTCTGTGAGAATTTTTTTAACACAGTCAAAGAGTTAGAAATCTAGGACAACAAGAAATTTTGAGTAAATTTCTATAATTCTCACTCCTGTTAGAGAATCTCTATTTGTTGAAATATGTATCAAGCTTATCAAATTTGAGATGAGAGACGGATACCCTGGTTGAGATGATTATACCTGATATGTTCTACTTTGATAGGCTAATGAGTACGAATTGATTATCTTTTTGTCGTGCTAACCTTGATTATTCTGAAAAGATAGTAAAGTTTGGGATACTCAGTGAGGCTAGTTTTGCTCCAGAAACAGGGAATTAGGTTCCAAAAATAGGCAAAGTTATATCATTTGTGACTCAACAGATATGGAAGAATAGTTCTTGTGGATTTAGAAATAGTAAAAGACATGGATTTGACCTTTAATTTAGAAACTGTGTCATTAGTAAGAGAATTTCCTGGGGATTTAAATGACTATTCCTGGTGCGATAAATAAATTTTGGCGTTGACTTTAAAACTAACACTCAACTCATATTAATACCCCACTATCCTACAATGTGAATGAAATAGAATGAATTAAGAGGAATAAAATAGGATCTAATGAAAAATAATTTTATCTAATTGAGGATATTGCAACATGATGCACTGGTATTTTTTGTGAAAAAGAAAGATCGGACCCTAAGAATGTGCATAGACTACAACATTTGAACCAGGAAATGATACATACTATAATGATACATACTAAGTACCCATTGTCTCATAAATAAGACGTTTTGAGTTGTTCCAAGAAGCAACCCACTTCTCAATTATTATTTTTGGGGTGTTATTGTAAGCTTAGAATTGGAAGAAGATACTTATAATGTAGTCCTCAAAACTTGATATATGCATTATAAGCTCCTTGTGATATTTTTCGAATGGACCATGATCCAATGCATCAAGGGATTTAATCAATATGTTGTTCAAACCGTTTTCTAACAAATTTACTCCAGCATTTATTGACTATATTCTGGTATATTTGCGTAGCCAGGAAGATCACAAGGATCAACTCAAGATTGTATGTCAAACACTACAAGAATATCAACTTTAGTCCAGATTCTTCACTTGTGAATTTTTTTATACCTAGACTCAGTGCCACTTCTGGGGCATATTATATCAAAGGATAGGATTATCTTGGATCCTAAGTAGATAAGAGCAATTCAAAAATAACCAAGACCCACTAATTCTAAACGGATTCACAACTTTTTTGGTCTTTACAACCTACAACATATATTTGTGGAGAATTTCTTTAGAATAGCAGTGTGATTGACTAAGTTAACATATGAAAATACAAATTTTTCAATAGATAAAGGAATATGAGTAGACGTTTGCTTTCAGAAGCTAAAGATATGTTTGACCACAGATGTATGGTGTTATGTGATGCTATGAGGGTGGGATTATGATGTGTTCTTATGCAATGGTCATATGGTAGCTTAGTGATACAAGTTGAATCCCCTAAAAAACCATTCACAAGGAGCCAAGCACAAGAACTCCAAAGAACACAAGCCATGTTCATGAAAAGGGATATATTGAAGTGTGTTTTGATTCCATCCAAAGGCTTCCAAGTATTGGGGATTAAACCAAGAATTCAAGAAATGGAAAGCACTCCACTGCCTTATAGTGACGGCCAAGTTGACGGTCAGTCATTGGCCTGAACAACCATCCCTAAGACCATCAAGAGAAAGCCAAGGAGAGGCCTTACTGCCTTGTGGTGACGGAGACAGTGATGACCCGCCACCACCTTGACGGTCAGTCAAGGTTGCCGTCAAGGCCAACCAAAATCTACTTCGTGGGTCTTTTACATCTTTTCTTGAGGTTACTTTTGGTCCTTGTAATGGCACTACAAATAGTTAAGTAGGGTTTATTTTTCTTAGATTATCTTGAATATTGATGAACATTTCTCTTGAGAGAGAGTTTGATAAGCTTTTATTGCGTGTTTTGCTTAGAAACGAGGTTTAAGAGGGCGATACGATTTCCCTCTTGGTCCACGTTAGAGTTAGGTGTTCGTAGGATAGAATGTATTAAGGGTTTTTGGGTTATAAACATACATTAGTTCTTATTTCATCATCCTTCTTATGCCTATCTTCATCTAACTTGAGTTCTATCTTCCAATTTCTTAGTTTGTTTCCTTTTACGTTTCTTAGATTGTATCATTTGGTATTAGAGCCTATCTTAGAATCATTCCTACGATTTTAGTCTTGGGTTTATGATGTAGAAAATCTCACAAAAAGGGTACTATTCATATTTTGAGAGTTTTTGAAATTTTGGGTTTTTGATTTTGAGTCTTGTTTGTGTTTCCGATGCTAAAATTGTGTCCTCTAGTGTCTAGTGATTCGATATCTAAAAATTGAGCTTAATCCAACAAGGTTTGAGTGCTTTACCAATGTTGAAGCTTGATTTTAAAGAAAAATGAAGTGAGTTTCAAAATCTGAAAAGTTTTGGGTGCATTTTGAGCTTTGATATCACTTGGGTTGCATTCGTTGGCTCGAAGGGAGCTTGAGTTTTGAATTTCATTGAATTTTGAGTTCATTTGCTTAAGGGTCAAATTTTGAATGCTCTTCATGTTCTTCATGTCTTGTTGAAGAAGAAAACTCAAAAAGAAGGGTTTGATCCAAAAATATCAAGTAAAAAAGAAGGTGTACTTGTTTGTTCCAAAGAATATTCCATAGAAAGTACAAGGTCCCATAAGAATTTCTGCCCAGAAGGTGTGACGACCATTGCGACTGTCAGTCACCAAGTCAGTCACCAACACCAAGCTTAACCCACATTCTGGATAAAGTATGACAGCCATTGCGAAGGTCGGTCACCAAGATGACGGTCAGTCACCAAGTCAGTCAACTTGAGAAAAGTTTCGTAAGCTCATTTTAGATTTCTAGTTTCATTTCTTTTGATTCTTAATCATCTTTACTTGATTCTAACACTAATTAACAACTAGCAATCAACCTACTTAGTTGTGAATTAGTTCTTGAGTTCATTTCTTTCTTCGTCCCACTTCTTTGAGTGCTTTTCTCTTTTCACTTTCATCTTAACTTCTTGGCTCAAGTCCATACGTGATTTCTTTGAGTATTTCAAACAAGAATCCATTCCGGACAAGAGATGTGATCTACACCTCAACTACTATTGGAGTATAAGCTATCATTCAAAATTTGTCTATCCAAGTGTGAGGCTTACAAAGGTGTGTAGAGTTGTGAGGTTATTTCTTAACGCTAACTTGTTTGTTGTTTGTGCTTAGTGACTCTAAATAGGTACAATGGCCCAGGAAGGTGAAACACCACTATCCATGGATTTCAATACTTCGAATAGGATCTTGGCCGCAATTGAATCTTTAGGTCATAGATTGGAATCCATGGAAGTTCACATAACCACGCTCTAAGGAAGTGTATCAACCATAGGTGGAAAGATAGTGAATATGGATGGTCGTCTAAACTTCACCCAATCCACTCCCCAAAACTACCATGCATTATCGAGCGGGCATGCTCAAGACGCATCTGCTACTATCTCCCCGAAAATACTCCACCAAATGCTCAATCCACTGAGACAAACACAAGTCCCCATTACCCTAGCCACTATCTATCCACATAACCGAAATCTCGTTCGTCCACTACAACCCCAAGTCAACCAAGTCAACCAACAAGGACCACAAGACCAAGATCCACTTCACCAAATACCCCATAACCAAGGCCAACCCCAAGCACCACCTCAAGATATACTAAACCAAAATCCCCCACCTCCAAATACCACGTAACCAAAATTAACCCGTCCAAGTTGAGGGAGAAGGAGGAGAGAACCCACAACTTGAGTTTGAAGGGTACGATAAAGAGGCCCTGCATTCTGAGTATTGGAGGCATAGACTATTGACTCAACAAGGATTCCGAGGTCGAGGAGGAAGATTTGGTTCGGCACCTTATGGTATAGGAAACTTGGGAAATCGACCCCAAGTTGAAGGTCCATGGAACTATAATGATAATCAAGGTGTCAATGGAGGTCGGGATGTAGGGATCAATTCTATCAAGACTAGTCTTCCAACTTTCAAGGGAGGGAGTGATTCCAAGGCTTATCTTACATGGGATTCCACTTGTGAAAGAACCTTTCAAGTCAATGATCTCATCGAGGTAAAGAAGAGTTGCTATGCCATAACCCAATTTGAGGGGTTTTCCATTACGTGGTGGGGATATACCAAGAGATTTCATCAAGTTCTAAACGAAAGACAACCCCTACCATGGAATGCTTTGAAGGGCCTCATGAGACAAAAGTTCATACCAGAAAGGTATAGGCATGAGTTACTTGTCAAGTTGTACAATCTAAGGCAAGGGAACAAGAGTGTTTTGACATATTATGACAAGTTCCAACAATTGGTTTTGAAGCTTGAGCATCATGAAAACATGGAACATGCCGTCATCCGTTTCAAGGTTGGTTTGAACAAGGAGATTTCCTCCTCAATGACTTGTAATAGGTTTGCTACCATCGAAGACATCTTTCAAGCGGCCTTGGATATTAAGAGGGATCTCAAAGAAAAGTCATTATTCAAGCCCAAAGGGTAATCATATACTAACCCTTGGAGTAAGAAGAAAGAAGTAGCTCAACCATCTTCGGGGTGGAACAAGAATAAGGAAGTCGCCAAGCCTTTTGAAAGGAAGGCCATAGAGAAGACCACTCCCAAGTCCCGCCAAGTAATGAATGTAACAAGTATCCAAATCCTAATCCTAAGGGTTTTAAATGTTTCAAATGTCAAGGTTGGGGACACAATGCAAATAAATGTCCCAATAGGAGAAATATGATCCTTAGGGAAGGAAGATTGTATTACCTTGGAGATGAGGTAGGTCTAGAAAAGGACAATGAAAGTAAAGTTCAAGAAGGAGAGAGGGTTGAGGAAGATGACTAAGTAGAGAAAGGTGATAAGGATGCTTAGCCTGAAGATGGAGAGTTTGAGGTCCCAAACTTTGTGGTAAGATGAGTCATGATTAGTAAGACATTTGATGATCTGAGTCAAAGAGAAAATCTATTTCATACCAAGTGTCTTATCAAGGCGAATGTATGCTCATTGGTCATTGATAGTGGGAGTTGTGCTAATGTTACTAGTGCCACGATGGTTAATTTCTTGAAGTTGCCCATAACCAAACATGCCATACTGTATAAGGTCCAATGGTTAAATGAGTATGGAGAATTGAAGGTAACTCAACAAGTTGTAATCCGGTTCAAGATTGAGAACTACCATGATGAAGTGCTTTGTGATGTAATCCTCATGCAAGTTTGTCACATCTTTCTTGGAAGACCATGGAAATATGATCGTTCAACCAAATATGATGGAAGGACCAATCGGTATTCTCTTGAATTGAATGGTAAGAAATTTACCTTCCATCCTCTTTTACCATCACAAGTGAATGAGATACATCAAAGGATGAGAGAGTTAAAGGAGAAAGAAAGAAAGAAAGGGAAGGAAGGGGAAGAAGGATCCCATGAAAGGGAGAATGATGAAGGAGAAGAAAGGAGGAGGTTGAAAGGAAAGAGCCAAATGGTGATGTTGGCTAGAAACAAGGATCTTTTCAAGGAACATGATGAGGAAAAGCCTATGCTACTCCTAGCATATGTTTTTCACACTAACCATTCTATTTCTTCTATTCCCCATTCTATTTCTCTTGTTTTGCAGGGTTATGAAGATGTGTTCCCAAGGGAACTTCCAAAGGGATTACCCCTACCTCGGGGATTTGAGCATCAAATAAACTTCATGCCAGGCTCACAAATGCCAAACAAGACGGCCTATTAAAGTAACCTAACGGACACCAAAGAGATTTAAAAATAAGTTGAGGAACTCATCAACAAAGGATACATCAAGAATAGCATGAGCCCATATGTGGTTTTGGTATTGTTGGTACCAAAGAAAGATGGGACTTGGAACATGTATGTGGATTATCGAGTGATCAATAAGATAATGGTAAAGTATTGCCACCCTATCCCTAGATTGGATAACATGCTAGATGAATTAAATGGTTCATGCATGTTCTCAAAAATTGATCTTAGGAATGGGTATCACCAAATTCGGATGAACCCCGGTGATGAATGGAAAACCGCCTTTAAGACCAAATTTGGTCTATATGAATGGATGGTTATGGCATTTGGACTCATCCAATGCTTCTAGTACTTTTATGCGGGTAATGAATCATGTGATGAAACCGTTCACAGGGAGGTTTGTTATGGTATACTTTGATGATATCCTTGTCTATAGCAAGTCCCTAGATGACCATTTGATGTATTTGAAATATGTTTTTAATATGCTTAGAAAGGAACAATTGTATGCTAATCTTGAGAAATGTTCTTTTGGTCCTAATGAGGTCATCTTTTTGGAATTTGTTGTGAGTTCCCGGGGTGTTGAAGTGGATGAATCTAAGAAAGACACTATACAAAATTGGCTAACTCCATAATTCATTGGTGATGTGAGAAGTTTTCATGGATTGGTTAGCTTTTATAGAAGGTTTGTCAAAGGATTTAGTACCATAGCTGCCCCGTTGACCGAGGTAATCCGAAAGGATAAACCTTTTAAGTGGGGTGACAAGCAAGCAAAGGCGTTTGAAACATTAAAAATAATGCTTAGCTCCATTCCGTTGTTATAATTGCCCAACTTTGAAAAGATGTTTAAAGATGAATGTGATACTAGCAAAGTAGGTATTGGAGACGTCTTAATGTAAGACCAAAGGCCCATTGCATACTTTAGCGAGAAGCTTAAAGGCACAACCTTGAACTACTCTACGTACGATCCTGAGTTGTATGCCTTGGTTAGAGCTTTGGGCAATTGACAACACTATCTATGGACTAAGGAATTTATGATTCGAACTGACCATGAGTCTTTGAAGCACCTTAGAGGCCAAGATAAGTTGAACAAATGGCATGCCAAGTGGATTGAATTCTTAGAGACTTTTCCTTATGTAATCCAATACAAAAAGGGAAAGGACAATGTTGTGGCCGATTCTTTGTCTAGAAAACATGTTTTGCTCAATACCTTGTTTTCTAAATTGATTGGCTTTGAATATTTGAAAGCTTTGTATCACGAGGACCCCTATTTAGCTCAAATATTCAATTATTGTGAGGAATGGGAAAGGGAATTATGGATTAGGGATAGATCATCTATACTATTTTCCAGGTTTGATGGGTTTTTGCTCAAAGAAAAAAGGTTGTGTGTACCCTCAAGCTCTTAGAGAGAGTTGTTTGTTAGAGAGGCACACAATGGGGGTCTAATGGGTCATTTTGGAATTAACAAGACCATTGGGATCCTAGAGGAATAATTTTATTGGCCCAAAATGTGTCTTGATGTAGCCCGAATTTGGGGTCAATGTGTGGATTGTCGAAGTGCAAAATCGCGACTTCTCCTTCAAGGATTGTATACCCCACTTCCCACTCCCCTACGCCCTTGGTTTGACATCTCTATGGATTTTGTGTTAGGTTTGCCTAGGACAAGTGTTGTTGTTGATAGGTTCTCAAAAATTCCTCACTTCATCCCGTGTCATAAGAGTGATGATGCATCCAATGTGGCAACCTTGTTCGTAGAAAATGTTGTTAGGATCCACGAGATTCCCAATACCATTATGAGTGATAGGGATTCTAAGTTCCTTAGTCACTTTTGGAGGTCCTTGTGGGGTAGGCTTGGCACTAAATTTCTTTTCTCCACTTCTTTCCACCTACAAACCGATGGTCAAACCGAGGTGGTGAATAGGTCTTTAGGTTCTATGTTATGTGCCATGGTTAATGGGAAGATGTCTTCTTGGGAGGATCATTTACCTTTAGTCAAATTTGCTTACAATAGAGTTATTCACTCGACTATTGGTATGACTCCCTTTGAATGTGTTTACGGTTTTAACCCCCTTATCCGTTTAGATCTCACTCCTTTGTCTAATGATATTGTGATTAGCTTAGATGGGAACAAAAGGGTGGAATCCATGAAGAAACTACATGAGAAGGTGAGGTTATGCCTCAAAAAGAAAAGTCATGAGGTGGCAAGAAGAGTGAACAAAGAGAGAAAGCGACTTATGCTCGAGCCGGGTGATTGGGTATGGTTACACCTCCGAAAGGATTGATTCCCAACCCAAAGAAAGACTAAGTTGATGCCTCGGGGAGATGGTTCCTTTCAAGTACTTGGAAGGGTCAATGACAATGCTTACAGGATAGACTACTACCTGAATATCAAGTGCATAATATGTTTAATGTGTGTGACCTTTCACTCTTTGATGTGGTAGAAGATGATGATCCCATAAATTTGAGGGAAAATTCTTCTCAAGATGGAGAGAATGATACAAGTCGAATCCCTTCAAAAACCATTCATAAGGAGCCAAGCACGAGAACTCCAAAGAACACAATCCATGGTCATGAAAAGGGATGTATTAGAGTGTGTTTTGATTCCATCCAAAGGCTTATAAGTATTGGGGACTAAACCAAGAATTCAAAAAATGGAAAGCACTCCACTGCCTCATGCTGACCGCCAAGTTGACTGTTAGTCAGTGGACTGACCAACCGTCCCTAAGACCATCAAGAGAAAGCCAAGGAGAGGCTTTACTGCCTTGTGGTGATAGAGACAGTAACGGCCCTCCACCACCTTGACAGTCAGTCAAGGTTGCCATCAAGGCCAACCAAAATCCACTTCCTGGGTCTTTTCTATCTTTTGTTAGAGTCACTTTTGGGCCTTGTAATGACACTAAAAATAGTTAAGTAGGTTTATTTTCCTTAGATTATCTTGAATATTGATGAATATTTCTCTTGAGAGAGAGTTTGGTAAGCTTTTATTGAGTGTTTTGCTTAGAAACTAGGTTTAGGAGGGTGATACAGTTTCCCTCTTGGTCCACATTAGAGTTAGATGTTCGTAGGATCAAATGTATTAAGGATTTTTGGGTTATAAACATCCATTAGTTCTTATTTCATCATCCTTCTTATGTCTACCTTCATCTATCTTGAGTTCTATGTTTCGGTTTCTTAGTTTGTTTCCTTTTATGTTTCTTGGATTGTATCATTCAGGCTTCAAGACATCTAAATAAGCCTTGAGTTTTTTTTTTTAAAAAAAACTACCTTGCTCATAATTTTAAAATGGTTGCAATGGTAATTACTCCAGTGATTCAGGTGTCACTTATACAACAAAATTAATGAGATATATGCAGACCACAAAAATGTAAGTACATTTTCCAACAGAGGGATCTGAATCTTCGACAATGCAGGTAGTAGATGAAACTAATCAAAGACTGATTTTATTATTATGTATTATTCTGGAAAGGTCAATATTGTGGTTGATGCATGGAGTAGAACTTTTGACAAATTTAACATATATACCTCCTGAAAATAGGCTTTTAGCTAAAGATATACACATACTAGAGGGTACAAAATCAGATCCAATGTGGGAATCCATAGGTGTTGTTGGCTTGGACTATGGTTAAGTATTCATTGATAGAGCTCATAAAGGAAACTTAATTCGAGATGAAACTATTTGTAAATATCGAAATAAGGTCCTAGCAGACAAAAACAAGGATATGACTATTAACGTGTTCTTCGACTAACTAGTTATGTGTAGCATACATAGATGAGTTGAGATAGGTTGTTCTTGAGGGTGCACATAACTCTAAATGTGTTGCATTTTCTGGATCCACTATCATGTACAATGATCCGAAGAAGTTATATTAGTGGGAAGGAATTAAGATGGATGTTTCTGACTTTGTTTCTAGTTGTTTGGCTTGTCAGCAGGTCAAGGCGGAGCAGCATCAACCCACAACTCTACTATAATAGTTAGAAATCCCAAATAGGAAAGAGTTACCATAAAGTTTTTAGATAGACTACTCCAACCCTTACATTATGATTCTCTATGGGTAATTGTTGATCGATTGACAAAGCTGAAACATTCTTTTGCTGGTTAAAAACTATACATTGTGTGGTGAGATAAATACATGAATGAAATTTTCTGACAAGGAGTTCTAGTGTCCATCATCTCTGACAAAGGGTCACATTTGACCTCACACTTTAAGAAATCTTTCCAAGAAGCATTAGGTAGACGAATAGATCTTACTACCACATTTAATTAGTAGACATATGGATGATCTGAGTGTACTGTATAGATCTAACAGGCCATGTTAAGAACTTGTGTCAGTGATTTTATAGGTAGTTTTCATGCTTACCTACCAATAGCTAAATTCGGCTACAACAAATACTTTCAGTAAAACATTCAGATGACACTGATCGAAGACTTGTATGGTAGGTGATGTTCTCTTATCGAAGGCCTGAAACCGGTAAGTCTAAGGTATTGGGACAAAATTTGGTATAATAACTTACTGATAATGTTCAGTTTATCAGATAGAGATTGCACACATCTCAAAGTAGATAAAAGTCTTATGCGGTTAGGAAGAAAAGAGACCTAGAGTTCACAGTTGTAGACCAAGTGTTCCTATGGATCCCCCATGAACAGTATTAACTGATCGAGTAGAAGCCATGGCTTATTGTTTGGCACTTCTTGAGTGTCTTTTTCTCACCCGATAGGTGTCGATGCTACAAAGAAATATACACACACACACACACACACACACACACACACACATATATATATATATATATATATATATATATATATATATATATATGTAGAACTCCTTTCACCTGCTTAATGCACCGACTATATAGCTTGACGAGAATTTACCTTATTGAGCAGAAGACAATAGAAATTATTGACAGGCAAGTATGATGTTGAAATAAAAAAGAAAAGAAAAGTGCATCTGTGAAAGTAATATTCCTGCTGAAGAGGTTACCAAGGAATCAGAAGATAAACGAGTCAAACGTCCTCACTTATTTCATTCTATAGGTATACATTTACTTAAATTCGGGGACCGAATTTCATAAGGTGGGGAGAATGTAATACCCTAAATCTAATAAAGGGTAATTAGTTTTTAAAAAAAGAGAACAGTGAAAGAAATTTCAAAGAAAGAAAGAAAATAGGTATTTTCTTTTTAAAAAAAAGAGTAAAAAAGTTAATGGGCTTAGCCCATGTGAGGTCTGGTGGGAACAAGAAAATAATAAGGCCAAAAAAACTTATTAACTTCCTCAATTTCAAGTTACAGAGGGTTTATACACAACAACCAAAAGAGTAGTTAGGCAAAGAAAAATCGTTGGATCAATTTTCAAGTCTCTTCGGAGTTCTTTGACATTTACTTGGATTCTAACCACCATTATCAATATTCAAGGTAAACGAAAAATTTATTATTTTTTATTATCATCTTATTGATTGAAAAATGGGATTGGAGTAATTGGTATTGGTAGAATTGTGGAGTATAATCAGAATTTTCAGAAATTCCTTAATTCCTTTAAATTGGAAACTTTGAATTTAAGAAAATAAGAAGAAATACAGAAGAAGATTTGAGCTATAAGGTCACATTGGGTTGGGTGTTCTAAACTAGTTACGGATTAGCCTTAATAAAGAAAATTAACTCGAAATTGATATAATGTTATTATAGATTGATCGAAGAAAGTCATACGGATTTGCTCAAGGTGACGAGTTTGGTATTTTGACATGAGTAATATGAGTAGTAATCTTACCTTAACTTATGTTTTCATAACCTGCATAGTTTATACATAATTTTGAAGAAAGCAAGAGTTTAATGTTTAAAATTACATGTGGGACAAGTCTTTTACTTGATATGATACTGTAATGGTTATTTGAGATGTTCTCACTGTTATAGACATATTTATCGTTATTTGAAATCTGATTACTGTTATTGTGAAGGTTCTTCACTTACTTGAGAAATAAGCATCTTAACATGTATTTTGTTTAAGTTTATATGTAATATGATTTGATATGGACTTAAATGCCTTGTACTATTTTTGGAAAATGCTTTCATATGAGTATCTACTGTTCACAAAGAAAGTATAAATGGGAGTAGACCTTGATTTGAATCTCGTAGCTAACGGCGGATTCGTTAGACCTGGTGCACCTTGTATTTATAGATTACTGTTACAGCCCTCACTAGTAGAAAGGTAGAACTAGCATACTATTACTGATCTCCCTCGAGTAGGGACTTACTGATAAAATACTTGACTCCTCTATGAGGGGTACACTGTTATTGGCTATTTCTTGAAGTAGAATGTCACACTGCTTACATGATTCATTCCTGGAAACCTCCCAAAGGATAAAATTTGATATGATAGTATTTGTTGGTTTATTTTCCCGAATTGTTAAATTGATTTTCTTATATGATTGTTATCATTTTTTGAAAGTACATTTAATTCACGATATTTCTAATTATCATTCTTGTATGTTTTCTAACTTGTCCCCATTTAAAACGGTTGTGGTTAAGTGATATTACTCACTGACTAGCGTCTCACTCCTCGCTATTTTTTTTCAAAGAACACAGGAGACCGTGAGGATTTCATTAACTAGAGCGTATGAGTTGACATATTCCTAGTGAGCCCTGCACTTGTTCGTGTGGGCAGCAAGTTCATTTATTCATTATGGTTTATTATTTGAACTCTTAGAGTCGCTCTTTAGTCATTTCTTCTATCAGAGTCATGAGTATTCTTTCACATTGTAGACTTGTGAAGTATTTGACTTCTTCTTACATTTGGAGGTGGATTTAGTATTATTACATTGCAAATGAGTTGTTGATGAATATTGTGTCTTAATTGGTGATGTTGGATAGCTGTGTTGTGAATTCTTAAACAGGAAAAATATGGATAAGCCCAATAACAAGGGAAACTCTGCCGGATTTTTTGTAGATCACCGATGAGGCTTGGTTTAGAATTTTACGTCCTTAGCCCCCGTCACGGTCCTATTTGAGATGTGACAATGTGTTTTCATATAACTGTTGCAACAATGATATTAAACCTCTGATCATGCAAAAGTTGTTGTCCTTATTTTTTCTTGATCGATTACTGTGGTTAGTATGTAGCTTATTTATTGATGCATAAAGGCAAGTAATCAAAGAAGACATCAAAAAACTAAGAACAACAACTCACTGATAGAAATATGTGACATCCTACTATATACACGAATGTCACTGGATAGAAAGCATATAGTTTTTGTTGCAAATCCAAGCTAAAAGAGCTGGATCAGAAAATCGTAGACTCCTACACCATTCAAGTAATGCAGTATCTTCTTTAGAGATCAACAACCAACCTGAAAAATGAAGTGCTTTTACAATTGTTGATCCTTTCTTAGCTTATAAGGAAACTGATGACAATATACTGTTTTCTTCTTTTTCAAAGAAATGCTTCTATAAGTTTTAGTTATCAGGAGTGTTAGTTGCACTACACTAATATTATTAGCCAATTTGCCTCCTTTGTTACCAGATTCCCTTTTACATGCAACACTAGAATTGCAAAATACCTCTTACTATCTTTCATGGCTAAAGAGATGTAAGAGTGAATACAAGGAATAAGATTGTGTAGTCCTTAGATTAAAAAAATAAGTGTGTGCATATTGCTTAGCTTCTTTTTTCCTAGATGCAGATGCCTTATCATCTACTTGGATGTGACATGACACTTCATACATGTATTATTTTGGGATAATCTGAGTTTATGTTATTCAAATAAAATGGACTTGATATTCAATTTTGAATCGCAGGCAAGTGCAGTCATTACAGGTTTCTTATTGTCTACTCTTTGTGCTAGATTAATTTTCCATTACTCAATTATGTATTGATTTGTTTTGGCCATTGTCTTAGCTTTGTCATGTATCTTTGGTGTTTTTTTTTTCATTTCTTAAGGTTTACAGGAGATGCTCTTTAAGCTACTGGTACATATGGTAGAAAATTGCATGGGAGGCTACAATAGCTATGTATTGTGTGTTTTGCCTATGGCCAAATATGTTGCTCAATTATATGGTTTAAGATCTCCAGCATTTGGTTTCAACAGTACTATTAAATTTTCACGTCAAAATATTAAAAAAAAAAAATCGCACTTTGTACTGGTATTGTATGTAGCAGCTTTATGTCTCCCTTTGTAGAGTGAAAGTTGATGACACTCGCATCATGCTTGAAAATATTAAAGGTGGCACCTGAAGACAGTGCAAATTGTGGAATGATGCCTAGGGATTTGAGTAATTGTTTTCAAGAATTCAAAAGATATGGATGTTGCATTAGTAATGAATGATTATTAAGTATAAGAGGCATTTGTTATGTGTTGTTAGTACATAAATATTCTATACAATACTTGATAATTGGCATTGTGAACTGAAACGGCAGATGACTTGATTTAAAAATAAACAGGTTTTTTTTATATAACATTGAAAGAAAACTTTTATCTTTATCTGAATGACTCAAATAAATTACATATGCACTTTTCATATGGAAGAGATTTTGAATGTTACTGATCAGCTTTCATGTCACATTGTTGGGTTTAAGTATATGATATGGTCTATGTGTAACAAATATAAGTCCAACTTTTAATTGTTTGTTTCTTTTTTTTTCATCTTTTCTTTTGTGGCAATAAAGCCCCAGTATATATTTTATCTCAAAAATATAAAATCCCTGCATATGTTGATTTGTGTAATATAAATATGTGATTAAGGTTACTTCTAGACTTCAACTTCAGTGTTGAAATTGACAAGTTAGTTTTTAATACACTAACTTTCGGATGACTGTTATACTCATTAAGTTTTTCTTCTCTATGATCAACAATGTCGGGAATACGCCCGTGCTACCCGTGCCATCTAGTTTTAAAATAAATTGAAAACTGGTAGCAGATTTATCGTGGATGTTGGGGAAACGTGGGTGTTATCCATTGATTTAAAATTCTAGTCATTTTTGTTTTTAAAAATTCATACAGAAAGTAAAAATCAGTTTAAAATGGCATATTTGGTGGAGAATGTGAAAGTGACATGTAAAGGAGTTGTATTAATGTAGGTAACTTCCAAATTTTATTTTATTTTAAAAAAAATATTAAAATAGAGGAGGAAAAAAACAAACTAAAATTACCACCCCATTACCCAAGAAGGATCCACAGATTTTTAATTTTGTTTATTCTATTAATTTTTGCAATCAATTTTTAAATTTAGTTTTTGTTAAAAAATAGAATAACAAATGACTATTTTTTTTTTTAAAAAAAAAAAAAAAACATCAATTAAGGGCCCATTTGGCCATGTGAGATAAAATCATGATATGAAATCATATGAGATGAAGTTGAAGTTTTATTTGGACATGCAATTTGAGATTTTAAGTTGTATTTTTTTCTTATAAAATAAAAAAAACCTATAAGTTGTGAAAACTATCAAAATTGCCCTAATTTTTTATACAATCTTACCAAATAAGCAAAAGTTATAAAAAAAAGTATAATACACTATCACAAAATTATTCTATAAAAAATACAATATTTATTGATCAAATAATAAATTTGGTGAATAATAAATGATAAAGTAGGAGTTGATTTGAAGTAATAATAAATTTTGTAGGCATTTGACTATGAAAATAAAAAAAATTGGAGTTGAAGTTGGAGTCGGAGTTGTGTTTGGGAATATCTTTTTGGAAAGATTTTTTAACGATAAAAGTGAAGTTGAAAGTAGAAAAAAGTGAAAACAAGTTGAGACTTGTTTTCACTTTTTCAAATATAACTTCAAGTGTTTTTATGGCCAAACATCATTTTTAATAAGACAAAAAAAATTCTGAAAAAAAAGTGAATATTTGTCATGACCAAACGAGGCTATATGTTGGTGAGAGTAATAGTTAAATGAAATATAAATAGTTTAAAGATTGGTAAAAATAATATAAACTATAAATTTTTTAAAATATAAAATAAATGGTTGGTAAATATAAATGGTGAGTTTCTTTTTACAAAATATAAACTTATGGATTAATTTTTGTATTTGAAAAATTCCAAATCAGGATTTGAAATTTCCAAATCATGCTTTTTGGAGAATTTGGAATTTCATGTCATGTGTAATCATGAGATGAAATCGTATGAACAAACGCTAATTTCATCTAATGATTTCATATCACAGACATGAAATCACATGTCCAAATGCCTACTAAGTCAATCCCGTTTACTCTTGACAATGGATCTTTTAAGAAAGAAATATTTTATTATATTAATATTTTGACAATCAGTTTTACAAATTTGAAAAAATAACTAATAACTAATTTAACTAATTATTTGTCATAAGATACCAAATGGCTTATTTATAGAATTTCACTTGGCTTAATATGGAGGTTGTATCCTCTCCTATTAATAATATATAGATAAATATTACAGTAAATAAATATTAATGTAAAACTTATAAGATTAAGGGAAAAAAATTATTTTAATCCCTGTGTTAAGGCCTTATTATAATTTTGATCCCTGTAATATTTGATCCTTCATATTTAAGCTTTAATTCATTGAAGTGATCAGTCAATGTTGTTAGGGGTATTTACGGCATATTGCATATTACTATTACATAATAATTAAATATTTTATTATTTAACAACCAAACTCACGTGGAAAAAACATTTCCCTATATAAGCATTTTACTTTTCTTTCTCCGATCTTCACTTTTCTAAAAGTACACTTTCTAGAACTCTTCGTCTCGCTTCAATCCTTTGTTCCCTCTCTAGCCAAATGCAATACTCAATCAAATTTGACGAAAATTGATTAGAAATTTCACGATGGAGCTTAAATCTGGGTATTTTTGCTCTGATTATATCAAATTTTGAGTTCTCTTCTCCATTTTTTCAGTTCAAGCTTAGAGTTTACGGTTCTTTTCATCCTTCCCGGATCATTTTTTTCATATTCCGATCAAGGTATTTTAGTTCTTGAAACCTATTTTTTTTAGCTGATTTTTTAATTAACTCTCAAATTAGTGTTCTATCTTTACACTAAAAAGCTCTATTTGTTTGTATTTTCATGGTGCCATTGAGGTATTTCCCTTCTGGGTTTTCTTTATTTTTTTCTTTTTCGTCATACCCTTTTCAAATCTTGAAGTTTAGTACAAAAAAAGCTTAAATCTTTCTTTTAACATTCATAGATTATTGCTTGTTGATTTTTCATTTGAAAAACATAAAATAGATCTGTGATTTCTTGAGACGTTGAGAAACTAAGGGTTTTTTGCCAACTGAGCTTGATCAGGACCAATTAATGGTTGCAAGATTAGAATAGTGTTAAGAAGTCTATTTCTAGTGTGATTTTTACCATAAAGTTTATCTCTTCTAAGTTTCCAAATACTCCGAAGAATAATTGGATTTAGGATATCTGTAGGAACCAAATGAGATGTAGCTACTATGGAAAGTCCATTAGAAGTACAAGATTTGTGGATACTAGCATAGAAATCTTGCCTATCAATGGTTATGTTGATTTTTTAACAACTAATATCAGTGTCTGGACAGTCTAAGAATGTGTGAATAGTGATTTCTTCAGCGTTTGTACAAGACGAACATTCATTAGAAGTAATTATATTTTTAAAAATATAAGGATGAGGCAATGGGATGTTTAGATGTGAGAAGGATCCACATGAAACATTTAATCTTATTTAAGGATCTTATTTTCCAAATCCATTTACATCAAGACTTAAGCTTGATGAAACATGAAATAAATCTTTGCCTTTGCCTTTTAGAATAAATCAGATGTTTCTGTTGCGTGCCCACTTGAAATTTGTTGGCCTTAACTGAGGTTTGAGTATCACCTATGAAAACTTTGTAGTCCAGTTAACAATATCTAATAAACTACTTGTTGATCTAGTACGGTTCCAATCGATGGTTTCAAGACTTTTGAATGAATTATTGCAACCATATAGATGAGTTAATTGGATCATGATATAATTGGATCATGATACCCACAACTAAAGTCTCCGATCTCTGCATCATCTAAGTGGACTAACTACAAGATCCAAGACAAAATTTGAGCAAATTTTTGGGGCGTGACTTGTTACTTTCTGAATAGGGAGAATAACTGCCTGTGTTGTCTGAGTTCGAAGGTAGCATCAGCCAATATTTGCCCAAGCTGGACTTGTGCTAGTGTGATAGTGTGCACAGTCCATATGTAAGAACTTTGCTAGTAATAATTAATTTGAGTTACTATTATATTGGTAGTAGTGGATTAAGATTTGAAAATTTAGATGATATAGAGTTAAATCTAACTTTGGATCAGAATGCTTGTGAATTATACAGCTTTTTATATAATCAATGTTATTAATAATGGAATAACGTCAACATTTCAGGAGGTAATGTCATGTAAAATTGTATTGGAGGGACTAGGGAGTATAATCTATAAGGTGTATCTTAGCTCAAATTTTAGTAATGCATGGAGAAGAATTTGTCTAGAGTATTTTTGGTTTCATTGTACAACTTCAAATGGGAATACACTCCTCTTGAAGCTAATTTTAGATCAAGCTCGAGGAAAAGATATTGGTTTGGAGGCTCTTCTAGCATTACTGCTTTTAATAATATACCGCACAGTTAGATCAATTGTCAGAAGTTATTTGATTAGAGGCTCCTTAAGTTTTCATTGCAAAAATTATATTTGTAACATCCTTCTCATCTTATAAATTGGTCTAGAAAAGTATAATCTATATGATTGGTTTTACTAGCTCTCATGTTCTTTGAAAGGTTTTAGGTTGAGCATCTTTGTTATCAAATTGTGAAGGAATTTTTAGATGTTTATGAATTCTTACATAAAGTTACTTAAGGACATTTTCTTTTTGGATGTGTGATTTTTGTACATGTGCTGGACTACTATCCAACACTAATGATTAACATCTTCTGGAAAGATGTTTTCTTATCAAATGCTTGTTGTAGTTATGTTTATATAGTTTCTCTTTTTTCAGTTCTGTGATGGTCTGCAACAGGATTTGTTCTATGTTATCTGAGCATACCTCTTCTAGGTGTGACGTGCATATAGTAGGCCTATTTATTTGATGGATTTTGTGATGTTTTGTTTAGTGTGATCTCTTAAACAAATAAATTGAACTCTATATGATTTAAAAACTTGTTCACCCACTGTTCGTTCAGGATGGTAAATGAGGGGAGGATCTGTCACCTTTAAGTTCATAGCACCAGTACTTAAACACTTATAGTTCTTGTTATGTTCACCTTTTTTGGATGCCATGAGGTTCTTGTTTGAAGTTATTTGTTTATCACATACCAAACGTTTCTCAATCACTGCCATAATTGACCTTTAGTATCAAATAACCTAGGTTGGTGTTTGTTTGTGTAAACCTTTATGCAAAAGGTAAACCATAGGAACCATAGTAAAGTTGATGCTACTATCAATATCTTAATCCACTACTACAGGTAGCTCGTTGGCATCAACAATTTTTACATTTGGAATATTAATACACTTGCTCCATATAAGACCTTAGAGATGATGCCAATGCCACCTGAATCACAGGCAATGTAGTGTGGTATAAAGAAGAGAAGGAAAGTATTGATTTCAAATTATCCAAATGAGTTCTCTATTACTCATCGATGTAGGAAATCCACTATTAAGAGAGCTGTCAAGGTTAGATAGATCTACTGTAATCAAAGTGCATAATGAAGGCAATAAAGTTAAAATCAAGAATTAAAGATAAGTATCAAGTTGCATTTAGTTTTAAAAGGAAAAATACAGCCATTTACATATCACCTGACCAGGATGAACTTTAAAGTCATCAAGAAAGAACTAGATCTAAACTCATGTATATAATGTCATCGATTAAGGGACAATTTTCTTCTTAGCCAGTGGGTCACTTCTTACTGTCTTATTATTTTGAGAAAGCGCTTCTTGTAATCTTGACGATGGAACATATTGTTTTCCCATTTTCTCGATGATGATTGGCCTTGTACCTTCTCCAGAATGTTACAATTTGTTTCATCACAAATGAGGAACTAGATTGTATTGATGCCACATTCTCAGTAATAGTGCTTGAAACCTACAATAAAAAATATTTTAGTATTGTTACTTTTGATTGAGAGAACAAATTTATATGACTACTTACTTCTGTTGCATTACTAGGTGTAGAAGGGCATTCATTTTCAACTTGCAGATGGACTTGTTGCTGCTGAACTCCAGATTGATTTCTTCCTATAAGAATAGGGCACTTTCTACTAAATTATTTTCTCACACAAAAGGAAGGCAAAAAAAGAGAAAAAGTATACCTCAACAAACACAAAAGTTATTCATTCATGATTAGATGATTAATACCCATTCAAATGAAAGATAAAAGAAGGGCTGAGATACGGTTATGAATGAAGGGAGAAGATGGTACAGAACGATTTGTAGACGTATCATGTTTAGGGTTTTTGGAGTGTTTTTTATTGTAATGTCGTAAATACCCCTGACAGCAGTGACTGATCTATTAAAATTGTTAATCACCGTTAGTAGGAGGATTAAAATCACCCACTTTAATTAATTAAAGGTTAAATATGAAGGGTTAAATATCATAGGGATCAAAATCATAATAAGGCTCTAAAACAGGGACTAAATCAATTTTTTGTACTAAGTTTGTGTCCCCATAATGGACTTTATTATTTCTCAATTTTCATGTAATTACATATATTCGGGCATTAGATTTACACTTAGATGTACACTTAGTTTCTTTACCATCACTAAATCTTTTTCAAGAGTTGAACAGTTATCTTTATATGATATTCCCACAACTATATCATTTACTTACACAAGAATAATCTATTATGCCAAGTAAATTCTATTATCTCTAATGAGAATTTATCAAACGAGGATTAGCACCTCGAGTTCATGCAAGCTTATTCTACATAATTGTAATTCGCTTTTCCAAGAAAAACTAAGATATTATTGTGTAGGTTAATGTTTGCAATCAATAATCAATAATTAAGAATGAGAAGAAGTTTGAATGAGAAGAAGTTTGATAGCTTACTATATTGATATCATGCAACACTAGAAAACCACATGAACTTCACAACCACATTTTGTTTCACAACTACAGTTAAGGATTTAGCTATTCGTACTGGAAGGAAAATAACAAGAATATAGATTAAAGGAATTCATAAAATTACTTTGACTATTAAAGCTTAAAAGAATAATGATGTTCCTTGTTCAAGAAACTAGAATGAGAAAAACATTGAACTTGTCCAAACATACAAATCCTTATTTCATGATAGTGTTAGCACAAGGAAAATACTATTTAAAAGTTCTTGATTACATACACGAATAATTATATAATAAATTCAGTACCTATAGGGATTTACAAAAATGATAGCATATCATTCTACCTAGCATGTTAAGTGAAATACAATATCACTTAAAACAGAATTTTCTTTATGTAATGGTACCATTAGTTAAGTGAATAGGATTTTCTTTATGTAATGGTATCATGAAATAAAGCAAGTTGTTTTATATCCTTCTTTTTTCATGGAATGGTGCAAATGAAAGTTACGATTTTCAGCCTTAAGGAGGAATAATGAGATGGTAGCCGTCGGACATGGTGGTCATATAGGCTAAAGAAAACTGTTCATTGCCTAAAGAAGAACTGCTGAGATGGTGATAAAGCTATTTCGAGAAAGAAAAGGAAAGGTAAAAAAAAAAAAAAAAAGTGCAGCCCGGTGCACTAAAGCTCCTGCTATGCGCAGGGTCCGGGGAAGGGCCCCACCACAAGGGTGTATTGTATACAGCCTTACCTTGCATTCTTATTTCATGATAGTGTTAGCATAAGGAAAATACTATTTAAAAGTTCTTGATTACATGCACGAATAATTATATAAGAAATTGAGTACCTATAGGGATTTACAAAAATGATAGCATATCATTCTACCTAGCATGTTAAGTGAAATACAATATCACTTAAAACAGGTTAGAGAAAGGGCTTGAAAACAATTCGTAGCCATAAAAAATCTTGATAAATCCATTGAGGAATTAATAAAGGCCTACAATACTGTAGATCAACAACAACTCCGCATACAAAAAATTATTCATGAATTGGAAATGATTAGAACATAAGAATATTTCTTGTTTCTTACAGCAAAAAGAGTACTAGATAACCATGTTCTTTATACTGCTTAGAACATTTAAAAGCTTTCCGCATATATACCCTATTAAACTAACAAGTTATTATCTTGTTTTTAAACCATATATGGATAAATATTTTCAAAAATTACCCGACTTCTAGGCTAGTTATTTTAGAGAAGAATATGCCAAAGAAGATTTGAATAATGATTCTTTAGGAAAGAGAATTTCCTTCCTAAATCAAAGACTAAGCAAACTTTGTATGGTCCATAACATACAAAGAAAAGATAAAAGAATCTACACCCAGATTTGCTGTAAAGATACAAATGTGGCAACTCAATGGGGATGTGAAGAAAAACCCAACAAAAGAAAGAGATGGGGATGTGAAGAAAAACCCAACAAAAGAAAGAGAAAAACAGAGAAGAAGGGTATAATAAAAAGAAAAAATATTTCCAAGAAAAATTATATTCCCCGAAAAAATATTATAGGAAAAGAAAGAAAAACAACAGAAAAATGTAAATGTTACAATTGTGGAGTTACGAATGTAACAAAAAGAGAGTTAAAATCTCTAAAATTGACAGAAAAGAAATTGATTCGAACTTAGAATCAATAAAATTCATAGAAAGTGAAGATTTCTATGAAGAGCTTTTCGAAGAAATTTCTGACTCAAGCTATGATTCAGAAGAATGAGTCAAGAAATAGAGGAAAGAGAAGATGAAAACATTCAGATCATTGAATCTGAAGAAGATCAGAGAGGATATGCTCTGAAAGCAACATTCGACAGATAAATATTAAAAAAAGAATCCAAGGTTTAAAGCTCAATCTGAGAACCGAGGATAATATCTTTAGCAGAATGTAGAGAATGTTTGCTAGAAACAAAATCTCTTATCATGAATACCAAGAAATTGAAAAGGTAATAGAAATAACCCAAACCAATGGTCAACATAATTTAAATTTATTAACGAAACCAATGATCGATCAAATACTGAGAAAAATTCCTGAAAAGAAAAGGAAAAAAATGAACTACGTTCATCTGGGAGGAATTCAAATACTTGTAAAATCTACATTCAAAGAAGGGATAAACTGCCCAATAGTCATTAATCTTTCAGATGAAAGATTTATGAATGCCAAAGAAGAAAACTTAGGTATAGTCGAAGAAAACTTGGCATATACTAAGCTCTTATTTACTTATTACCCCAGGTATTATATTTCGCTTAAAGATACTGACTTTAATGATGCTTTAAGCTTACATTTTCAGGTAAAAAGAAAAGACCTTTTCAAACCAAGTAATCATATAACGAGTATTTACTAGCAAGCTCTTTATACAGTTACTACTTCAAATTATGAAAATGTTTACAAAAACAAAAGTCTGGTCGAAATAGATCAAGAATGTGCAGGAATTGCCAGGATTGTGGAATCTGAAATTCAACAAGCAGATATCCCAGACAAATATGAAATTCATTTTGAAAAAACACAGGATATAGGAAGCACAAGTGCAAACCCTAAACAAACTCTGGAATATGGAAGAAATTCCATAATAAAAAGTATATCTCAGAGATATCTCCTAAGAATAGAAGGAAAAGCTAAAATCACCCAAGTTGCAGGAAGATTCTATAATGGGAGTGATTGGAGCAAACAAAATATCCTAATCCAAACAGGAACAACTGCTAATCATGTCAAAGAAGGTATTCTAGACGGAATAACAATCTACGAAGGTACGCCGTATACCTACAACACCTTTGAAGGTAATAATTACAGCTGTAAGAAAATGATCAAGTTACCAATACAACTAGATAAAATTAGGATCACCATCCCTTGTTATGTGACTAATCATGTAAATGATTACAGCATAATTCTAGGAGATTTATTTCTAAATAGTCTAGACGACTATAACATAGGAAAAGAAGGAATTAAAATTACTTGGGAAAATAAAACTTGTTTTATTCCTAAGATAAATGCCTAAAGAAACATCTTTTAGAGTTTCTGTATTCATAGAATTTACCACCTATGATACAAAATTGACAATTTTTTGTCAAATTGATAACGGATCTGAAACCAGTTTGGTAAAATCCTTCCTCTTGAATGATTGGAAAATTAATGCTACTAACGCTTCGGTTGTTAGTATCACAGGTGATAAAGAAAAGTAAAACTTACATAAATCCCAACAAGTTTACCCCTAATTACTCCCTATCCCTACTCTTTGCTAAATTACAACGAATCCCTTATTTTACAATTTTCAGATACATAATCAGCATCTGGATACATAATTTTAAAGTTGAGATACATAATTTTGATTCCTGAGATACATCCATTTCTGAAAGTATTTGGTCGAGATACATAATACATTAACTAGACCAAAGGGAGATACATAATTAAAATTATGTATCCGAAAATTTATGGGTTTGTGGATGTATCCGGATGTTTTTTTTTTAAAAAGAATTTAGGTAATTAATAAAAAGGGTAGAAATTTTATGTAGTTTGGTAAAAATAACTTGTGGTGTTATGTAATTTTTCCTAAAGAAAAGCTGTCACATTTTAAGGAAAATGCAGAAATAATTTTGGAATCAAAAATTATTTCTATAAAAAATGTATACGCTTATGATAAATTAGAAACTGATGTACTAATTGGAAATAACTTTATCTAACAGTTTCAAGATTATCATCAGACAATATATATGGTAAGTTTCAAAACCCCATGTAATAATTTTATTAAAATACCAAGAAAGCACAACTCATATATCTTGATAAAAGAAAATGAGAATTATAAAAGAAGATATTTAGAAAATCCAAAAAATTATTCTTGCAAGTGTCTCAACCTTGAATGGATTAAGGAGAATTTGCAGAAATCTTATGGAGAAAATCCCTTAGAAAAATGGGAAAAGAATCATGAAGAAGCAAAGTTGCTACTAAAAGATCCGAGTATCATTATTAGAGTAAGATCAATGCTCTACAATGAAGAAGACAAAGCTGAATTCAAAATTCAAATTCGAGAATTAATCAATCTAGGACTAATCAGACCTAGTAAGAGTCCTCATAGCAGTCCTGCCTTTATGGTAAGAAATCATGCAAAGATAAAAAGAGGAAAAGCTCGAATGGTTATTAACTACAAAGAGCTTCATAAAAATTGTATTTTTGATGGATATTTTATCCCCAATAAAAATAATCTGATTAACCTAGCCAAAGGAAAATGTATTTTTCAAAATTTGACTGTAAAAGTGGATTTTGGCAAATAAAACTCGCTAAGGATTCTATCCCTTTGACAGTATTCAGTACCCCCAATGGACATTACGAGTGGATAGTAATGCCTTTTGGATTAAAGAATGCTCCACAAATCTTTCAAAGGAAAATGGATAAAATATTTTCCGAAAAAGAATTTTTAATAGTCTATATTGACGATATTTTGGTATGTTCTAAAACATATCAAGAACATCGAACACATTTGAAAATATTTTCTGAAATATGTGTTAAACATGATATCGCCAAAAAAAGGCTGAAATAAATAAAAACGAAATAGAATTTTTAGGAATGATTATTTCAAAAAATGAAATTGAGTTGCAGCTCATATTTCCAAAAATATTATTGAGTTTCCTGACAAATTAACAACCAAACAAGAAATTCAAAGATTTCTAGGTTGTTTGAACTATGCAGGAGAATTTATACCATATCTAGAAAAGAAAAGAAATCTTCTTCAAAAATTAATATGAAAGTCAAATAGACTTGGATGGACTGAAGAACACACACAATGTGTTAAAAGACTCAAAGAGGAATGTTCTAAGCTACCAAAGCTTAGAATACCCGAAATAGAGGACGATTTAGTTCTACAAACAGGTGTGTAAGATTATCATTGGGGAGCATTATTACAAACAGATTTGAACGATATCTGTAGATACACTAGTGGATCCTTCAACGAAGCAGAAGTAAAGTATTTCACTAATTAAAAGTAACTTTTAGCCATTGTTAGGGGAATTAGAAAATTTTCAACTTTCTTATTACCCAAACAATTCATTATCAGAACGGACAATACACACGTATCAGGTTTGATATCCAATAAGCTTCTTTCTGAACCATAGTATAGAAGGTTACACAGATGGCAGGTATTGCTATCATTCTATTCTTTCAAGATTGAAAATATTAAAGGAACTGATAACTCTTTTGCAGATTTCCTTTCAAGAAATGTCGAGTATGGAGAATAGAACGCATATTTTTGTCAACAGAATATATCAAAAAATGGTAAAAATTGAGGAAGCATTAATGATAAAAGTCAGCAACTGTTTGGTATCCAAGATACCATGCATGAATTATCTGAAAAACAAAAAAATTACAGTATGAGCTAAATCAGCTCAATACTGATCAAGCAGAAAATATGGAGGATTTTCAACTCCTCTGTGAACATCTGGAAACACGTTCAAAGGGGAATATTAATTCCAATAAAGTGGCAGGAGATGACCCAGTAGCACCTAGTGCCAAAAACATCTCAGAGATAAGCTCGAAAATTCCGAAACCTGAATCTTCAAATAAAGGTAAAGGCCGAGCAGAGGAAAAGCACCCTATCGACACTAAATTAGCCAAGGCTGAAAAGATTATCTCTGGGCATCCAGAAAAAAGAACTAACGAAATCCCTTTGGGAGGAAAAAAGTTTTTTTCTTTTCAGGTTGGAGCATCACATCCAAAAGAAGAAGAATATCGCTCTTTTACAGAGAAAATCTATAGTCTCCCAGCCAAAAGAGGAGAAACATTTGGAAGTATAGGAAGTAGCTTGTACCAAAGGATTTTAATATTTTCGGGTGGATCAGCAAAATTTACTTCCCTGCTATTTGAATTCGGCTATCTGGATAGATTCTACAGCAGTCCAAATTTATCAGAACTTATGAAATTATCCCCTCCAATGGTATCTTCCATAAGAACTTATGTTGAAGGAGAAGGAGTTTACTGGCAGATTCTTCAGTATCGCCCTTGAATTTCAAGATGAACAATTATATTTTCCTACTGTTAACTATATTTCAATAGAAAAATTGAAAAAATTCTATATCAGTGTCATCGGCGTTGATAAAAAATTATCATACCTAAATCAAAAATGGATCAGAACTAAAAGGGCTTTAGGGATGAAAGCCTTATACCATATTATTAAGAAATTTATTAACGAAAATTACAAAGTTCAGATTGGACCCTCATTATTAGAGAAAGAACCAAATCAAGACTCCTTATGGAAAAAGTTCTGGACTTTGAACTTCACAGATTCATAGCTTCAGAGGAAACATGGAAAATGGCATGCAAATTTCTTGGCCATAATCATCACCCTCCAAATGGAGAAACCAACAATGAAGATGAGTCTGATCAAATGTTAGAAAGCAGCTGAAGATAGATGTAATTGCAAAGAGTAGATGGAAGTAACGTAAGCACTTACGTCACAAGAAAATGAAAAAATCCACAAGGAATTCTATCTATCTACAAGTAGTCAACAAAAGAAGGCAGAAAGTGACAGAAAGAGAATCTTATCTCTTATCTCTTCACACATAGAAAAGCAACATAAAGAGAATCTTATCTCTTACCACCCATTATCAGCCATTATTGAAGGACGAAGAAAAGAAATTAAATATTTCTTAGGGATGTCCCTAGAAAAAGAATTATTTGTAAAGATACCCTTCCTTGTATCTATAAAAGGAACGTTAATCTCTTAAGAAAGGTAAACTACATTTTTCACAAAAAACCCCTTAGAGAAAAAATGATGGGTATCTTGAAAAGAAAAGGGTAAACTACTTCCCGCCAGGGAAAGGGTTCCTATGTAATTAGGTGTGTATGTAAGAAGAAAGTCTGAATAGGATTTTCTTTATGTAATGGTATCATGAAATAAAGCAAGTTGTTTTATATCCCTCTTTTTTCATGGAATGGTGCAAATGAAAGTTGTGATTTTCAGCCTTAAGGAGGAACAGTGAGATGGTAGCCGTCGGACATGGTGGCCATATAGGCTAAAGAAAACTGTTCATTGCCTAAAAGAGAACTGCTGAGGTGGTGAAAAAGCTATTCTGAGAAAGAAAAGGAGAGGTAAAACATACAAATCCTTATTTCATGATAGTGTTAGCATAAGGAAAATACTATTTAAAAGTTCTTGATTACATACACGAATAATTATATAAGAAACTGAGTACCCATAGGTATTTACAAAAATGATAGCATATCATTCTACCTAGCATGTTAAGTGAAATACAATATCACTTAAAACAGGTTAGAAAAAGGACTTGGAAACACTTCATAGCCATAAAAAATCTTGATAAATCCATTGAGGAATTAATAAAGGCCTACAATACTGTAGATCAAAAACAACTCCGCATAGGAAGAATTACTCATGAATTGAAAATGATTAGAACACAAGAATATTTCTTGTTTCTTACAGCAAAAAGAATACTAGATAACCATGTTCTTTATACTGCTTAGAACATTTAAAAGCTTTCCGCATATATACCCTATTAAACTAACAAGTTACTATCTTGTTTTTAACAGCACAACCCCCTTAATGGTATCATAGCAATACGATAAATGATAAATGATAAATAATAACATAAACAAGACTAGTACTAAGTAATATGATAAACGATACCATAATCTGAAACAAGACTAGCACTATGGCCACTAGCACGGATAAAACAACAAAGCCCTCCTACCTACTAGCACACCGTCCTACTACCCTAATTCGCATCCTCCACACTTTCCTATCTAGGGTCATGTCCTCGATAAGCTGAAGCTTCTCCATATCATATCTAATCACCTCCCTCTATTATTTCTTCGGTCTACCTCTACCTCATTTGAAACCATCTCTAGCCAATCTCTCACACCTCGAAACTGGGGCATCTGTGCACCTCTTCATCACATGCCTGAACCATCTCAACCTCGCTTTCCGCATCTTGACTTCCACCGAAGCCACTCTCATCTTATCTCAAATAACCTCACTTCTAATTCTATCTTTCCTAGTAAACCCATACATCTATTGTAGCATTCGTAGGATGCATAGGGATAGAGCGACTATGCCAGACGAGATTCTGGTGGATTTTTGAAAGTACATAGGAGGGGCAGGTATGGAGTGTCTGACTGAGTTGTTTATCATTTTCAGCACGACGAAGACGCTTGAAGCTTGGAGATGGAGTACAACGATTCCATTGTATAAGAACAAGGGTGACATTTTGGATTGCAATAATTATAGGGGTATCAAGTTGTTAAGCCACACTATGAAGGTTTGGGAGAGGGTAGTAGAGTTGAGGTTAAGAAGGATTATGACTATTTCTGAGAATCAGTTCAGGTTCATGTCAGGATACTCGACTACTGAGGCCATCTATCTCATAAGGAAACTGGTGGAGTAGTATAGGAAGAGGAAGAAGGACTTGCACATGGTGTTCATCGACTTAGAAAATGCCTATCATACAGTCCCAAGGGAGGTTCTCTGGAGGTGCTTGGAGGCTAGAAGTGTACCTGTGGCATTTACTAGGGCGATTAAGGATATGTACGATGGAGCCAAGACTCGTGTTAGGACTGTGGGAGGGACTTAGAGCACTTTCCTATCTTGATGGGGTTACACCAGGGATCAACTCTTAGCCCTTTTTTTTTGCCTTGGTGATTGATATTTTGACGTGGCAAATTCAAGGTGAGATACCATGGTGTATGCTATTTGGGATGATGTAGTCCTGATTGATGAGTCCCGTGGTGGAGTAAATGCTAAGTTGGAGGTTTGGAGGCAAACCCTAGAGTCTAAAGGGTTTTGGTTGAGTAGGTCCAAGATGGAGTATTTGGAGTGCAAGTTCAGCGAGGTGATACATGAGGCTGATATGGTGGTGCAGCTTGATACTCAGGGCATCCAAAAGAGAGATAGTTTCAAGTATCTTGGCTCTATGATCCAGTGAAATAGAGAGATTAACGAGGATGTCACTCATCGTATTAGGGCAGGATGGATGAAATGGAAAAAGGAAAAAAGAAGCTCACGGTACTACTTCGCTATCGATCACCCAGGAGTATGCTTTCTATCTTTCAATCAGATAACAATTGCTTGGATGCGTTTGAAAGCCTTCTTCTTTTTTTTTTATTTAGTAATTTACTACTATTTTACTTACATATACTTTTTGTTTACATTATAGAAAAAGGGGAGTACGTTCACAAGAATAAAACTCAAAGGAATTGACGAGGGCCCACACTAGCGGTGGAGCATGTGGTTTAATTCGATCCAAAGCAAATTAGAGATAATTTAGATAAATAAATTAACAAATAAAATTGTATCAAAAAAACAATGAAATACAATATAAAGAATATGAAGGAAAAGTGCAGAAAAAGCTAAAGGGAGATCAAGAAAATAAAAATGCATGGATAAAGTTAAATGTACAAGTTGGTAGTGATTTGGAATGAAAAATACAAACAAATACACCCTACGAATGATTAGAGCTCTTGCTAAAAGTATTACACCCTTGTCAATGACAAGCGGACCAACACTTAGTATATTTTGGGTGTCGACCTATATCTATATAGTATTACACACTAAAATTTATATAAATATATAGAGCCGTCAAAATGGACTTGACCCTTAAGGCCAACCCAACCCAACCTGCTATTAGGGTTGGATTGGGTTATGATGTTTGAACCCATTTAAAACTGGGGCTTATAAGTCATGCCCAAGTCAGCTCACTAGCCCTTGAGACTTGACCGAGGCCGGGTTGGGCTGGCTCGTGGGCTAAAATACTTTTAATTTTAATTTAAAAATTTAAATGAAGATTGTGAAAAAAAAAGTAAAAACTAAGAATAGTAACTACTGAATAAGTTTTAATATCTCACACAATACATTATTTATTTAGCGTTAAATCCTAATCACCAAGTATAGACGTTTCATTCATGATTGCTATTCAATTTAAACATAAAATTTAAAAGAAACTTGTGAACAAAACGAATTAAAAACTATAAATAGTGATTATTGAATAAGTTCTAGCTAGTATCTTACACAATATTTTACTCATTTAGCGTTAAATTCCTATTACTAAAATTCCTAACTACCAATATAAAAATTGCATTCACTATGAAATGCTCAAACACTTGTTGCTTCTCGAAACTCATTGCACGACTTTACTCAAATTCAAAGCAATTATATTTTTAAGTGAACTTAAATATTATTAATTTTTTTAATATTTTTTTTTTGATAATGTTTATCTAATTAAATTTTCATATGAATTTAGATGAAAGTGATGTTAATTAAGATAACTTTATCGATGAATTCAAATGTGTTTGACGATGTATTGGTGTTGAATATGTTATAAGTTATAGTAGAATTAATGTACTTTCATATAATCATTTGTTAGAAATGTTAACAAATTGTCATACCTATACGTTCGAATATAGATTGAAAAGAAAAAAGTTAACAAAATAAAAGACCGGTAAAAATGAAGGGCTAACCCGCCCAAACCCGCGACCCTTTTAGGGTTGGGTTGGGCTATACGTTTTAAGGCCCTTTAAAATGAAGGGTCGGACCATCCTAGCCCATGAAATTCTTTGGCCTGCGAGGCTTGGGCTGGGTTGGATTGGGCCAGCCCATTTTGACAGCTATATATATATATATATAAGTATTTTAGCAAGACTTCAATGATGTGGCACCCACATTCTATAACATAGATCTTCCCCATGTTTAACTTGCTGATTAAGAATTGCCTTCTAGGATTTCTAAATTTGTATTTTAAATTAACTTTATGAACTATATTTCATTGGCGGTTTGCAAATTATGTCATAGGTCCACCTGATTACTTGGCTTCTTCTTTATTCACGATCAATATATTAGCATACAATCACATTCTTCTACGTACGTTAACCAGCTCTGTAGGGTCTCTTTTACATTTTTCTAAATATTTCAATGACCTGATCTACGATTCCTGAGTTGATCTATGAATGTAAATGCAATTGTAAACCTTTTAATTTTCGACAATTTGATATTTTTCCTTCTTTTGGCCATTTGGACATTAGAAACCTACAAATCAGTATCATAACACTAAAAGTATAAAAAAACTATCATAAGAACGTGTAAAACTTCAAGTAAAAAACATGACATATGCTTTAATTTCAAGGCACACCAAACTCACTTTAAAAAAGCACGTAAATCTTCATACCTCATGTTTTACTACTAAGTCCGCGCAGACCTGTCACAACATCTACCAAACTTTTGAGCTTCTTGTTCACCTTTTCATCACTGACTGCTCTTACTTTATTTTCAGTGTCAACACATGATCGGGATCAAGGCAATATAGTCCTTGGGTTTTTATCATAGGCGGAGTAATTGTATAAGTGTAAAATGAAGAAGTGTAATGACCCTCTAGGTCATTTTATCGATTTTTGTATGTTCCATTATTTTGAGCCTTCCGATTGCGGCTTCAGGTCATTTATGGCTTGTCATAACTGTTGGTTCGGTTATCGGATAGTCCATTTGGGTTTTAGACTCATTTTCCTGTTTTGGAGGTTTCGCTGTTAAGGATTTGGTCTCGGACCAAAACTCCTAGTAGATGATTTCAGATGGAAATTCTAACAGTTCCATCAGCTTTGGAACATTTATTTTAGGCTAGGGGGACCCTTGGTCCGGGTCTCGAGGTTTTCAAACTCATTTTGGGCTATCAGGTAGATTTGGTGAAAACCAGAACTATAGGTGTGGGCCCCATATTTAATCGAAACAACCTCGGATGGAAATTTTGATGGTTCCGTTGAGTCCAAAATGCAGAATTTGGTATTGTAGCATAGATCATTTGCGCGCATGGGATTTCAAATCCCGACCACTCAATCGGAGTCCATTTTGGATGTAGCTAAAATGTGGTAGCTGATATCTGGTGTGACCGCTAAAGCGGTCAAGAAGCTACTTTAGCGGCCTAGGACATTTCGACGAGGACTGCTTAAGTTCTCCCTTGTCCGCTTAAATGGATGTCGCTTAAGCAATGGGGTACCGCTTTAGCGGTCTCAACCCTTTTGTCGGTGACCGCTTAAGTGGTCAAAGTCCGCTTTAGCAGCCAGGTGTCCGCTTTAGCGGCACCTGAGGGCTGATAAATCTCCTTCTTCACCCGATTCTCTCTCATTTTCTCAACCTTGTTCCTCCACTATTGAGAGCATAAGGAGTGAGAATAAGTGGGGATTCACCGATTGAAGCTAAGGTAAGTTATCTTATCACTCCTTGGTCAATTTTCATCATTTTACTCACAAAATTCCGTCTCATTTCATTGTAAATTCTTAGAAATTAGGTCTTTGAAATCCTAATCTTTGGGAACAAATTTGGGCCCCGATTTGTGTCCCATTTGCGTTCAACTTTTGAGCTTACATTCCTTGTCTTTCGAGGACCTCGTGAAGGATTCAATTTTAAGATTCTGTTAGCGAGCCCCACAGGCCCGTTATTGACCCAATTTTGGGCTCAGAGTATTATATGGCAATATAGGTTTCATTTTACTCGTGTTGATGTGTAGGTTACTAGTTTGATAGTGTGACATCGATTCGGGATCATGGAGCAAGGTCGAGCTATTTGTGGACACTTCTAGAATTATGATTCGGTATCGAGGTAGGCTTCGGTCTACTTATCTCTATGATATTGTGTATGGTATAGATTTCATGCTAAGTAGGGATCATAGGATAGACTAATGACTAGTATATCATGACTTAGCCTATTTAGGGAATCCGGGGAATAAGTGTGACCCAAACTTTAATATAGGTTGATTGTTTGGCCATAGAATCCTATTACCCTTGATTATAAGCATGATAATCATAGTTGATGCTTAAGGATCCTTTAGTATAAGGTTTACCATTCGACTTAGTGAATTGGTTAGTATTTTTCCACGATTAGATCCTTTAGTGACTTTAAGCCCTCATTTATTGTAGTTTCTCGAGTTATGAGGTGTTATTATGTCAATGATGTATTATTGGGCTAGAGGTCATGGTTACGATGCCAGTTGGACTTCAGGTGAGTATTTTATCCCAAAAGGGAACATGATTATAGACTACAGATACTTAGGCTCTTATGGTTGTATTGTTTGGATAATAGTGATGGCATGCATACTATCTAGCGCATTCATGCTCATTTAGTGGTATGATTCCAATCAAAACCTTGATTTTACTATTCTTTCCAAAAAGCGGATTTATTCCCACTCTTCACTTTTAAAAGGATTATTTTATAATGGGAATCGTACCATTATATTTATTGGATTATGAGCTTTTGGAACTAAAAATGATGTTTAGAACTTCGATCGAGGATGATTCCAATTTATTATTTATCCACTCATTTTACCACTACTATTTACTTCGATCGAGGGACATTCCGACCCTTTGTACATGATTATGATGATTTAGTCTCGAGTGTGATCTCGGGAAATGGATTTATGGATTTACATCCTTTTAGTCACGGTTTGAGTCCATGCACTGATTATATATATATCTCTGGTACTGGACGAAGTAGATAGATTATGTTTATTGTTGGAAGTCCTGGATCGAGACCAGGCAGTGTATATGAATTTTTTGAATACCCTAGGGGCCCCATTCATCCGAGAGTCGTTAGGCCGGAGAATATTGGTAGCCGTAGGTCCTACCTTTGCAAGCTAGGTGAGCTGGAGGAGGTGTATACACTTCATACAGTATGGCTTGATATTGTGGAATCGGTTCGACTCCTGTGTCCCCGATATGGTTATGGCATTTCAGTTTATGTTGCATTCATCCATTCATATGCATTGCCTATCACCAGTATAGTTGTTTGGCTCCTGTATCTATTAGTCTTATGGGGGCTTGTATAGGTACGGGTTTTGGTTGTTATTTGCTGAGCGTTTTTGTGAACCTTCCGAGCTTATGGGGGTCCGGTTAGGTACTTGTCTGCCCAGACTAGCCGATTACTTTATTATTGGTTATTATAGTTAGTTCGTGCCAGGGTGGTTGTAGATTGGTACCTGAGTTAAAGGTGCATTTCTGACTCCTTTACTCTTGCAGTGAGTTACATTATGGTTTGGTTATCTCATATTTAGTCATGCCTGGTTAGGGATCGTGGTTATGCTAGAGTTAACTTCCCTACTTGATTATGGGCCTTGAGATGTTAGGGTGATTCCCTCAGGTTGTTACTACTGAGCTAGTCCTATATATATGTATATATATAAATGGTGTTACCATATATCCCTCTTTTCTTTGCCTATTCATATCGTATATGTATTCTTTGGCATTGTATACTATAATATATCTTTCTTCCATTCTTTATTTGTATATTGGCTAGTGATAGATGGTATTCTACCTTAGGACCTGGTTGTTGCCAGAATAAGATAGTTGATCCTTATTGCATCATTAGCATTATTATGCTTAGTTCATGGATAGTTGCTCGTTGTTTATATTCATGCCTTACGTGTTATTTATGCTTCCATTATTTCTGGAGCTCAGTCGACCGTTGCCTACTGAGTACCACGTGTTTGGTCTCATACTACACTTTTGCAGCCTGCGGGTTATAGTATGAGTTATCGCTGTTGATGTGTGTATATCGTGCAGAGCAGCTATGGATCGGAGACTTGGGGTGAGCTCCTGACATTTTGGAGTATCCTTACTCTCCCTCTTATTATAGACTGTTCTCTATGTTGTATCATAGATGACTTGTATAAAGATACTCTTTTCCTGTATTTCATTTGTACTCCTGTTGTATTAGAAACTCTTGTACTGGCTTCTCCAGGTTTTGGGGTTATATTAGCCTTGCTATTATATTTATTTAGTTGTTTCCTTTATTTCTATTAGTAGTCCACTACTAGCTATTCCGGACTATTTCGGACTATTGGTTGGCTTACCTACTGGTGGGTTATAGTAGGTGCCATCATGACCTTAGAAATTGGGTTGCGACAAATTGGTATTGGAGCCTAGGTTTATCGGTGTTGTTGGTACAAGAGCTTAGTGTTTAGTAGAGTCCTGCGGATCAATACGGAGATGTCTGTATCCTATCTTCGTGAGGCTACAGGGCATTCTTAGGAAAATCTATTCTTGACTCCTTGTCATGTGTTCGTACTTCTATGAACCTCTAAGTACTTCTTTTGACTCCATTCTCTATCAGATGGATAGCATGAGGTCATCGATAGATGCTGAAGGTATTTCAACACGTGTTACCAGAGTTTCTGCTCAACTTCGGGCTAGAGAGTTAGAGATTGATATCGAGAAGCTTCAGCCTTAGCCAGAGGGCTCGGGGTCAGCCCAGGTTCCGACAGAGTTTGTGTCTGCCTCATCTATTCAGGGTTTGGTGTTAGGGGTTCCGAGTCTATTTCTGGATACCTCCCAGCTAGAGGTAATATCGGGTCCATCGAGTAGTTCTCAGACCAGAGTTGGATTTGTTGGTGTTCAGCAGGGTTCTCTGTCTGTTTCAGAGTATGAGATTGGGTTTCTCGAGTGGGATAGACATACTCCTATGTTATTTCCTACTGAGAATGATATGGTGCAGATATTTATTAGAGGGTTGACTTTACCACTCCATTTGGGATCGGAGCATTTATGCCACGCCTCAAATCCTATTGGGGCGGACAGGTACCCATAGCAGTAAAGGCCCGAGAGCACCAACCCATAACCTTGTACTTACCATGCATTGCCATGAACTTTTAAATATTCTGCCAAATATGGATATTAAAATTTAATAAAAATAAACCACGTAGTCAAGCCCAAAACTATATATACATGACTTGGTCGTTGGGGCCACAATAACTAGAAGACAAGGCACAACCACACTTGACTTTACCATCTACAAAGCCTCTAAAAGAGATATAAACTTAGTTAAGGTCGGGACAAGTCCCCGCCTTACACTTAGCTACTATACAATATCAAAACATATATAACAGACTCAGAAATCCCCGAATCAACCTGGAGCTCACCAATATCCGTTGGATGTCCTGTTGTCCGACTGGAGGGGTCTACTAGCTGAAGTACATGTGCCTGCAACATGAAATACAGGTTCCCCCGTGAGGAACATCAGTACAAAAGAATGTACTGAATATGTAAGGCAAAGAGTAACTAATATATAAAGTGAGAGCTCAAATGAAATCAGAAGAAGTGTAAACCATAATAGACCACCTTTACATGTATCTGTGGAATCATGTATATTATATTCTTTTCTTCACTTTACCATTCTTACTTTATAATCTTTGTAAGCCATATGATACAAATGACCAACTGATCAGTGGTAAATACACAAGTTGAGATCGGCCCATGCTAGGCTTACACCCCTGAGCTGCCACCCATATATTAACAGATTGGGATCGGCCCATGCTAGGCTTACGCCCCTGAGATGCCACCCGTTCAAAACCAGATTTGCATTTCTTAGTTTATTACCTTTGATATTATTACTTTGGTGGTCATTACATTATTGATCTTTGGGACAATAGTCCACCAGTAAAAGATGCATGAAGAAACACTTGATGTAGTAACAATAAGATCAGGAGAAGTTTGTACACAACTGAAATGCCTAGGAGCTAAAATAACACATGGATCTTGTTTGACTAAAAGGAAAACTCATGAAGTTTGCTATTGAATGTAGACATGCAGACTATGTAATAAGCATATATTGAGGTATTTTAACACATTAGGGAGTGGGAGCAAGGTCGTTAGCTATATGGGAGATCATACGCTGCCACTATGTATCATTTTACATGGGAGAACTTTGGAAGCTCACTTTGTAACACAAGTGTGGATTGCATGCCAAAGAATACAGAATAGAGTAGTCTTACATACCTTGCTGTATAACTCCAGTATTACCCCAAATTAACCTCCTTCCTTTCAGATTCTTTATCTACAATGAAGTACATGGTAAAACTAGTATTAGTAATTAATTAACAAATTTGGGCTATTCAACTTCACTCAAAATAGCAGCCGGGCAGCATGCCCATAATTCACCAAATAAAGGGTGTTCTTTCAACCCCTTCTCCTCTAATTACATTTGGACAATACACAGATTCATATAAGATTCCCGGAGATTCCTTTGGCTTCATAACATGTACAAAACAGTCCATAAAGTATGATAGACCACAAGCTTATACAACATCTAATTAAGTGGTGTATCATTACACCCTCCTTTTATATGTCAATACCAACAACTCACATTCTTTTTTTAGATCAACCAAGCTGTCCCCAAATATAGACATAAAACAGCCCCTAAAACAGTCCCAAAATCCTTTATTATAGCAACCCAATATTGAACTCATTATCCCTTGCATTCTTAACAACAATATATACACGATTCTCCACCAAGACATTTATATAGAAAAGGGCAAAAATGGGCAGTAGCTTTACCTTAATTTCTGAAATTTATCCACTAAATTTGCACTTCTTTCAAGAGCTTGAATTATCCTTCAAAGTTAACCAACAAGAGAATAAGGCCTCTTAATAATCAAGGGACATGGAGGAAAGGCAGTCCCATACTTTTAAGCATAACCAACATGATTTCCTAGTTTCCAATAAAAGAATCAAGCTAAACCCATAAGTATTTTCACTTACCTTAGCTAGCAAAGGTGAGGGTTTCTTCAAGAACCCTAGGAGGAATATAGGGGCTACTGTTTTAAGCCTTGAGAGAAAAGTGAGAAAGCTGAAGTTAAAGGTTAGAAATTAGTGTTAAAAATGAGTAAAAAGACCAGCTATATTGGTCTTATATTGATCCTACTAGAACCTCCTATTTTAACTCCATTTTCAGCCACAAATTGGTCCAAGTAGGTGATGCACCTACTTAAGGGTTCAAGCTACTCAAAAGGTCAAAGTAGGTGATACACCTACTTGCCTTATCAATGTCTAAAATAAACCTTCAACTCATTAGGCTTTTGGGCAGATTTTAGGTGTTGGGCTGCCCATTCTCCTCTTCTTTTATTTTACTTAGTTTAGGCCTTAAAAGAGTCCATTAATATAGGCCTTAATCTAATTCATTAACTTAAATAGGTAATACACCTATTTGGCACATTTAACTTGGCCCAACTATGATCCATACCCTTGGGTCCATTAACTTAGTCCATATATCTCAAGTAGGTGATTCACATACTAGCTTAATTAAGTCAAGCAAGCACCTCAATAGTTAATTCCATTTTCAGTTCTTAATTCCTTTAATTTAACTTACAGCTTGTGTACACTTGGTCACTTTAAACTTTAGATTCAAATACCTACTCATGATCCCAAGTTTAAATAGTTGCATCGACGTTAACTTAGTCGTGTCACATTAAAGTGTATGGGCAGTTCCTTCCAACCATCTTACCGTCGCTAGTCATATAGGAAATCGAGTCCATTACCCATACCTCAATCCATGGCAACGAATATCCATAGGCGCAAATCATCAAGTAGAAGCACTCCGCGAAGTCATATAAGGTCGAACAAGTGCCGAAATGAGAATTTTCTGAATTCTCCCAATTATATCAACTTTAAATTGGCTGAACCATAAACCATTGCATAGGAAGAATGGATTATCCAACTCCACACCAATACCAAGATCAAATCGAACACCATGAGATGAACCTGGCAAATTAAAAAGTAAGCCTTAGACTTTCCATCATCAGAAATGACAATAGAATCGAATTACCAACTCCAACTGAACATCAACACCAAGATCAAGGCCACTGCCAGGTGACGAACTATCCAAATTCGAAGGACAAATCTCAAATACATCACCAAAAGAAACGGGCTATGGAAGAAGACTACCAATGCTTAAGTCATAACAAAGCCCTGGAAGGTCAAACTTACCTTAGCTTCCATGATTCGATCAACAACCTTCCTCACTAACAGAAAGGGAAGGCTAACCAATCGAGGTAGCCATTAATGCCAGTGAAATAAGAATCGCAAGGAAGGGAAGAATGCTAGCTAGATAACGCTAATCTAGCCGTCTATCAAATAAGAATCAATGGATGTCAAAATGATGACAATAATATCAACAACATAGGATGTAGGTGGCACCAAAATGAAAAACATAGTCAGTACCACTCTAAGATCACACCAAGGCCAAAATGCCAATGAAAAATAGGACTTTAACCCAAATGCTACACCCCTAGGACAATACTACACTGATCCACTACTAAAGAATCATCTATGGGGGTAGTCATATATGCATAAACCTACACAAAGGCATACATTAATCACTATGAAAACACCAAGGTATACAACAATCAATATAGAAATGTCAAGGCATATAACCACCGATGGGTATAAACCCCCCAACATAACTTAAATATTAACTAAAGGTAGAGAATCAAAGGTGTGCCCAAAGGAGTACGAATCTGACCATGTCCAAACTCGGACTGAGCGTCTGAATGATCAACTGAGGCGCTAGGTGCACTACCTCTAACTGAAGGTACCACCACACTGTGAGACTGATCTAGATGATCAAAATGACTAATGATCCCATGTCGGGGACACTCTCTGTACCAGTGACCGGTCTCTCTAAGGTCATAACAAATCCCTGAAGCTCTAACCTGGTAGAAAACACGAGCTAACCCCAACTGGCTGACTGAACCGCGCCTGGAGAACTCTCTAAACCAGTGACCAATCCCTCCACAATCAAAACATGCTTCTGGAACTCTCAGATGCACTAAACCTACTGATCCAAAATGATCGCCACAGCCTGAAGACCTAGATCGAATACTCCGTGATGTCTAACTAGAACTCTGTCTACTAATACCACTATGATCTGCCTGAGAGCTATCCATAAGCTGAGGTGCTACCTGTACAAGTCTAATAGGCTGCAGATGGTGCTGACTTCTGCTGGGAAGATTTTGACCTCCATACGGAATACCCCTAACACTGAACTATTGATATGGCCTCAAAGTAAGTCCTCTCTGTATCCCTTGCATAATCAACAACCTCGGAGAAAGAAGACCCAGCTACTATGAAATTGTAACACCCCGCATCCTACGTGTACTAGTTCTACTTATATGTCACTTGATATAGCCTTATGGTGATTGGCTGACCAAATCCATGCTGAAGTTATATTTCATTGAGTTGGCGTAAATGGGTGATTTTGGAAATTCCTATTTAGACTTTTGTTTGGCCTGATATGGTTTTGTGGATTGCTTCTACTCAGTGGTACGTTCTTGGTTACCAGTTTTTGGTTACTAAAGCGAGCCTCTTTGGGAGTGAGTATTTGTTGCCGTTGATTGGCTATTGGATTTGGCCAGATGTCAGTTGGATTGTACAGTTTGAGTTGCTTGAGTTTTGGCTATAACTAGTACTGTTTGTAGCCATGGTGAGTTCTTCCTTATGCCTTGTTGATTATAAGCCCTCCAGCCTATGTGGAGTTGATTGTTTGCCTCTCTATCATGTTGTCTTCCCTAGTTGGGATTATGTTCTTTGGCGACATTTCAGTTTCAGCCTTGCGAAGATTGTTGGGCATGTGCTTGATTTCTGGTAGGGAGGTTGGTTTGAGTATTTGGCGTTTGTAAAGGCTTGTTGGCTCTAGTTATGGTTCTTGACCTTATTGGTATGGCGGCTTGAAAATTAAAATGGATTTTGGAGTTTGGATGCTTACTCATCAACAGAATCGATTTAGACAGTTGAGAGTGAGTAGTTCAGCTTAAGTGTTGGGGTTTTAGTGTGGGATTGCATGACTTGGTTGCATCCCCATTTTGAGGTTTTTCTCCAGTTGAGCATTCATTTATAGGTTGGTTAAGCCTACTCTTACCTACCTATTCAGTTCTTTTCAGTCCAGATAGTCCGTTGGCACGACATTGGTTGTTACTACTTCTGATTTTGGTTCTTCAGTTTTGGTCAAAATTTTGGACTGCCTGCCCAGCAGAGATAGTATGCTCAAGTTGGATTTAGCATAGTTCCAGCTACGATCGATCGGGCATTTTGGAGCGGATCATTCAGTTTCTATAGTTTGTGCCTCAGGCTCATGACTATCAGTTTTGAGGGTCATCCGGACCAGTTGTAGCTTTGGCATAAAAGTACAGACTTTGGTCACCTCTGTTGTGTGTCCTGGTAGCACCTTATGGGCTTATTTCTTGCGTTTGCCATTATGGATTTTTCATAAGTCAGCTTCAGCCTTTCGAGGTCACTGTGTTGTGAATACGCGGATAGGACTCAAATGATATCTTGTATGGTTCGGAGTAGGTAGTAGGTTTGGAAAGGCAAAAGAAGGTTAGATTTGGAATTGGAGTTGGTTGCATGATTCATGCCTTGGTTTGCCTTTGGATTGGTTGATTTACTGCCTGGTTAGGCTTATATTTGTGTGTTGTCAGCATGTTGTGGTCTAGATTTACGTACATCAATCGTTCTTGATTCAGTTGGAGGCCAGTTGATTGTTGAGGTTGAGTTTTGGTTATTTGAAAAGTGAAGTAAGGAAATTGGTTGAAAAAGGGATACCTTTGGCAAAATCCCTTGGAAGCATTATCTATTTTTTGAGGTTGTATGGGGAGTCATGTTTGGGGCATGCAGGCCCAGTACCTCGTCCTTTCGAACTTTTGAACTCTTTCTATCCATTGACTTTCAAGGACGAAAGTCCTTTTAGTAGTGGATATCATAATGACCCTCCAGGTCATTTTCTCGATTTCTGTGTGTTCTTGCATTTTGAGCCTTCCTATAGTGTCTACAGGTCATTTATGACTTGTCAAAACTGTCAGTTCGGTTATCGAACAGTCCGTTTGGGTTTTAGACTCATTTTCCTGTTTTGGAGCTTTCACTATTAAGGATTTGATCTAAGACCAAAACTCCTAATAGACAATCTCAGATGGAAATTCTAACAGATCCATCAGCTCTGGAACGTTGATTTTAGGCTAGGGGGACCCTTGGTCCGGGTCTCAAGGCTTCCAGACTCATTTTGGGCTATTTGATAGATTTGGTGAAAAATAAGACTATAGGTGTGGGCCCCATATTTAATCGAAACGACCTCAGATGGAAATTTTGATGGTTTTGTTGAGTACGAAATGTCTAATTTGTTATGGTAGCATAGTTCGTTTGTGCTCACGGGGTTCCAATGAATCCCTAGCACTCGATTGGAGTCCATTTTGGACTTAGCTAACATCTGGTAGCTGATATCTGGTGTGACCGCTAAAGAGGTCTAGGAGACACTTTAGCGGTACCAAGCCGTTTTAGTGGCCTTGGCCATTTCGGCAAGGACCGCTTAAGCGATCCCTTGTTCGCTTAAGCGGACGTCGCTTAAGCGATGGGGTGCCGCTTTAGCGGCCTCAACCCTTTTGTCGATGACCACTTAAGGGGTCAAAGTCTGTTTTAGCTGTAGCTGCTTAAGCGGCTAGGTGTCCCCGTTAGTGGCACCTGAGGGTTGATAAATCCCCTTCTTCACCCATTTTCTCCCTAATTTCTCAACCCTTTTCCTTAATTTTTGAGAGCATGGGACGTGGGAAAATGGGGGAAAACATCCATTGAAGCTAAGGCAAGTTAGCTCATCACTCCTTGGCCATTATTCATCATTTTACCCATTTAATTTCATCCTATTTCATTGTAAATTCTAAGAAATTAGGTCTTTGAAATCTTAATCTTTGGGGACTGATTTGAGCCCAGATTTATGCTCCATTTGTGCTCAACTTTTGAGCAAACATTCCTTATCATTTGAGGGACCTCGTGATGGATTCAATTTTGGGATTCTATTAGCAAGCCCGATGGGCCCATTATTGACTCGATTTTGGGCCTGTAATGATGTGTAGGTTACTATTTTGATAGTGTAACATCGATTCGGGGTCGTGGAGCAAGGTTGATCAATTTGTAGATATTTCAAGAATTGCAGTTCGGCATCGAGGTAGGTTTCGATCTACTTTTCTCTACGAGACTGTGTATGGTATAGATTGCATGCTAGGTAGGGATCATAGGATGGACTTATGACTAGTATATCATGACTTAGCCTATTTAGGGAATCCTGGGTATAAGTGTGACCTGAACCTTAACATAGGTTGTTTGTTATGGCCATAGAATCCTATTACCTTTGATTATAAGCAAGATAACCATAGTGGATGATTAAGGATCCTTTAGTATAAGATTTACTATTCGACTTAGTGAATTGGGTAGTATTCTTCCCTGATTAGATCCTGTAGTGACTTGACGCCCTCATTTACCATAGTTTTTTGAGTTATGAGGCGTTATTATGTCGATGATGTATTATTGGACCCGAGGTCATGGTTACGATACCAGTTGGACTCCAGGTGAGCATTTTATCCCTAAAGGGACATGATTCTAGATTACAGACGCCTTGGCGCTTATAGTTGTTTTTTTTGGATACTAGTGATGGCATGCATACCTTTAGGAGCATTCATGCTCTCTTAGGGGTACGATTCCAACCAAAACCTTAATTTTTCTACTATTTCCAAAAAGGGATTTATTCCCACTTTTCACTTTAAATATGGATTAATTTATAATGAGAATCGTACCACCTTATTTACTGGATTATGAGCTTTTGAAACTAAAAATGATGATTTAGAACTTCGACCGAGGATGATTCAGGTCCATTATTTATCCACTCATTTTACCACTACTATTTACTTCGGTCGAAGGATATTCCGACCCTTTGTACATGATGATGATGATTAGTCCCGAGCATGATCTCGAGCAATGAATTTATGAATTTACAGCCTTTTAGTCATGATTTGAGTCCTTGCACTGATTATATATATATAAATCTCTCTGATACTGGATAGAGTAGATGGATTATGACGATTATTGGAAGTCGTGGATCAGGACCAGGAAGTGTATATGGATTTCCCGAATCCCCTAGGGGGGCCCTTTTTCTGAGAGCCATCGTACCGGAGTAGCTTGGCTACCGTAGGTCCTACCTTTGAGAGCTAGGTGAGCTGGAGGAGGTGTATACACTTGGTACGATATGGTTTGAGATTGCGGAATCGATTCGAGTCAGGTGTCCCCAAAATGATTATGGCATTTTGATTTATGTTACATTCATCGATTTATATGCATTGCCTATCACCAGTATAATTGGTTTGTACCTGTATCTATCGATCTTATGGGGGGTAGTATAGGTATGGGTTTTGGTTATTGTTTACTGAATTTTTCTGTGAACCTTCCGGGCTTATGGGGGTCCGGTTAGGTACTTGTTTGCCCAGACTTGCCGATTAATTTATTATTGGTTATTATGATTAGTTTGTGGCTGGGTGGTTGTGGATAGGTACCCGAGTTGAAGGTATGTTTTTGATTCCTTTATTCTTATAGTGAGTTACACTATGGTCTGGTTATCTCATGTTTAGTCATGCCTGATTAGGGTTCCCAGTTATGCTAGAGTTAACTTCCCTACTTGATTATGGGCCTTGAGATGTTAGGGTGATTCCCTCAGGTTGTTACAACTGAGCTTGTCCTATATGTGTGTGTGTGTGTGTATATATATAAATGGTGTTACCATATATCCCTCTTACCTTTGCCTATTCATATCGTATAAGTACTCTTTGACATTGTATACTATAATATATCTTTTTTCCACTCTTCATTTGTATATTGGCTAGTGATATACGGTATTCCACCTTAGGCCCTGATTGTTGTAAGAATAGGATAGTTGATCCTTATTGCTCCATTAGTATTATTATGCCTAGTTCCTTGGATAGTTGTCTGTAGTCACTTTTATGCCTTCATGTTATATATGCTTGTATTATTTCTGGAGCTCAGTTGGCCGATATATATATATATATATATATCCCTCTTTCCTTTGCCTATTCATATCGTATATGTACTCTTTGACATTGTATACTATAATATATATTTTTTCCACTCTTCATTTGTATATTGGCTAGTGATATACGGTATTCCACCTTAGGCCCTGATTGTTGTCAGAATAGGATAGTTGATCCTTATTGCTCCATTAGTATTATTATGCCTAGTTCCTTGGATAGTTGTCTGTAGTCACTTTCATGCCTTCATTTTATATATGCTTGTATTATTTCTGGAGCTTAGTTGGCCGATGCCTACTAAGTAGCACGTGTTTGGTACTCATACTATACTTCTGTTGTCCACGGGTTATAGTATGAGTTATCACCGTTGATGTGTGTATCATGCGGAACAGCTATGGATTGGAGATTTGGGGTGAGCTCCCGACGTTTTGGAGTATCCCTACTTTCCCTCTTATTGTTAGACTATTCTCTATGTTGTGTCAGAGATAGCTTGTATAAATACATTTTTCCTGTCTTTCACTTGTACTCCTGTTGTATTAGCCTTGTTATTATATTTATTCATTTATTTCCTTTATTTCTATCAATAGTCCATTACTAGCTATTTCGAACTACGGGTTGGCTTACCTACTGGTAGGTTATAGTAGGTGTCATCATGACCTGAGAAATTAGAACGTGACAAATTAGTATCAGAGCCAGGTTTACCAGTGTTGTTGGTACAAGGGCTAAATGTATAGTAGAGTCCTGCAAATTGGTGCGGAGACGTCGGTATCCTATCTTTGGGAGGCTACAGGGCCTTCTTAGGAAATTTTATTCTTGACTCCCTGTCGTGTGTCCACACTTCTATGAGCCTTTAAGTGCTTCTTTTGACTCCATTCTCTTTCAGGTAGATCGTACGAGGTTGTTGATAGATGCAAACATGACTTATGCGCGTACTACCAGAGGTATAGCTAAGCGTCGAGCCAAAGAGCTAGATATTGATATCGAGGATCTTCAGCGTCAGCCAGAGGGTCTAGGGTCAGCCCAGGTTCTGACAAAATTTGTGACTACCTCAGTTGTTCAGGGTTCGGTGTTAGGGGTTTCGAGTCTGTTTTTAGATACCTTTCAGCTAGAGGTAATGTCGGGTCCATCGAGTAGTTCTTAGACCAGAGTTGGATTTGTTAATATTCAGTAGGGTTCTCTGTCTGTTTCAGAGTATGAAATTAGGTTTCTCGAGTGGGCTAGACATACTCCTATGTTATCTCCTACTAAGCATGAGATGGTGCAGAGATTTATCATAGGGTTAACTTTACCACTCCATTTGGCATTGGAGCATTTGATAGTAGTTGGGTCTTCTTTCTCTGAGGTTGTTGATCACACAAAGGCTACAGAGAGGGCTTGCTATGAGGCATATAGAGGTGGTAGTATGATGCCATATCAACAGTTCAGTGTTAGGGGTAATCCGTTTGGAGGTCAGAATCTTCCTAGCAGAGGTCCGCATTATTTGCAGCCTATTAGGCCCGTACAGGTAGCACCTTAGCTTATGGGCAGCTCTCAGGTAAATTATAATGGTGTCATTGGACAGAGTTCTGGTCAAACATCATAAAAATTTTGATCTAGGTCTTCAGGTCGTGGGCGACCATTCTGGATCAGTAGGTTCAGTGCATCTGAGAGTTCCAGAAGTATGTTTTGATTGTGGCGAAATTATTCATTGGTCTAGGGAGTTCCCCAAGCGCGAGTTGGTCAGCTAGTTGAGGTTAGCTAGAGTTTTCAATCGGGTTAGAGCTTCAGGGGTTTGGTATGACTGCAGAGAGACCGATGACTGGTCTAGAGAGTGTCTCCGACGTGAGATCATTAGTCATTCAGATCATCCAGATCAGTCTCACAGTGTGGTGGTACCTTCAATTAGAGGTAGTGCACCTAGTGCCTCAGTTGATTATTTAGACGCTTAGTCTGAGTTTAGACATGCTTAGATTCGTACGACTTCGAGCACAACAGAGTTATGATTTTGGATTTCCACCGTGATAGGTGCGCCTTTGATTCTCTGTCTTTAGTTACTATTTGAGTTGTGTAGGGGTTTTCATACCCATCGATGATTTTATGCCATGGTATTTCTATATTGGTTGTTGTATGCCTTAGTGTTTTCATAGTGATTGATGTATGCCCTTGTGTAGGTTTATGCATATATGACTACTCCCGCAGATGATTCTTTAGTAGTCGATCGAGTGGATCAGTGTGGTATTATTCTAGGGGTGTAGAATTTGGGTTAAAGTCCCATTTTCCTTGGTATTTTGGCCTTGTTATGGCTATAAAGTGAATCAGTATTGTGCTTTTCTTGGGGTATAGCAGTTGGGTTAAAGTCCCATTTCCTTACCATTCCAGCCTTATTGTGGCCTTAAAGTGGTACTTGTTGTTGATTTTTGTTTTTGTACCACCTGTATATTATGCTATTGTTATTATGGTCATTGGTTTGACCTTTACTGATTCTTAGTTGATAGACAGCTAGACTAGCATTATCTAGTTAGCGTTTTCCCTTTCTTGCAATTCTTATTTCATTGGATTCGATGGCTACCTCGGTTGGTTTGCCTTTCCTTTCTGTTAGCAAGGTTGGCTATTGATCGGATTGTGAGAATGAAGGTAAGCATGACCTTCCAGGGCTTTATTATGATTTTAACATTGGTAACTTTCTTCTATAGCCCATTTTTTTTGGTGATGCACTTGGGATTTGTCCTTTGGATTTGGATAGTTCATCACCCGGTAGTGGTTTTGATCTTGATGTTGATTTTGAGTTGGGGTTGGCGATTCGATTCTATCGCCCATTTCTGAGATTAAGAGGTCTGAGACTTATTTTTTGAATTATGGATCCATCTCTTGGTGAGCATGTTGATCTTGGTTTTGGTATAGAGTTGGATACTCTATTTTTCCTATGTTATATTTTATGGTTCAGCCGAGTTAAAGTTGATATAATTGGGAGAATTTAGAGAATTCTCATTTCGGCACTTATTCGGCCTTGTATGACTTCGCGGAGTGCTCCTCTTGATGATATGCCCCTATGGGTATTCTCTGCCATAGATTGAATAATGGTTTGACCAAATGCAGGCTAGGGTTGTATTTCTTCCGAGTTGTTCGAGTGTTGACTATCAGTAGTGCTTATTACAACCTTGGTGAGTTCTTGGTTATGCCTTGATACGATCTGACCTTAGCGGATTGGGTCTTGATTGCTCGTATCTTTGTCATATTATTTTTCCCCAAGTGGGATTACATTCTTCGGTGACATTTTAGTTTCAGCTCTTGTGGAGATTGTTGGGCTTGTGCTTGATTTTTTGGTAGCGAGGTTGATTGGGGCAATTGGCCTTTGTAAGGACTTGTTGACTCCCGTTGTGATTTTGACCTTTCTGGATGACGGCTTGGGAGTCATGATAGATTTTGATTTGTTGATGCCTACTCGTCAACATGATCAGTTTGGATAGTTGAGATCAAGTAGTTCAGTTTCAGTGTTGGAATTTTAGCTTGGCTTTGCATAACTTTGTTGCATCCCCGTTTCCATATTTGCCTCAGTTAGGCATTCATTTTTAGGCTAGCTAAGCCTACTCCTTTTATATCGGCTCAGTTTTCTTTAGTTTGGATAAACCGTGCTTAATAGATGCTCGAAAGGCGGTCCATCGATATATGGTATCGGTTTCTACTATTTCTGACCTTGGTTTCTCAATTTTGGTCAGAATTATGAATTTTCTCCTCAATGGGAGAAGTTCGCTTAAGTTGGGCTTAGCATGGCTTCATCCACGGTTGGTGGGACGTCTTGAAGCAGATCATTTAGTTTCATGAGATTGGTGCTTTAGACTCTTAACTTTCAGTTTTGAGAGTCATCCAGATCAGTTGTAGTTTTGGCTTAAAAGTGCAGACTTGGGTCAGTGTGTCCTGGTAGCACCTTATGGCTTATTTCTTGCGCTTGCCATTATGGATTTTTTCACAAGTCAGCTTCAGCCTTTGGAAGTCAGTGTGTTGTGAATGTGCGAACATGACTCAGATGATATCTTGCGTGGTTCGGAGTAGGTAGCAGGTTTGGAAAGGCAAAAGAAGGTTAGATTTGGAATTCTAGTTGGTTGCATGATTCATTCCTTGGTTGCCCTTGGATTGGTTGAGTTACTGCTTGGTTGGGCTTGTATTGGTGTGTTGTCAGCATTTTATAGTCTGGATTTGCGTGCATCAGTTATTCTCGATTCAGTTGGAGGCCAATTGATTGTTGAGGTTGAATTTTGATTATTTGGGAAGCGGAGTAAAAAGTTGGTTGAAAAAGGGATACCTTGGGTGAAATCCCTCTGAAGCATTGCTTCTGATTAGAGGTTACTTGGGGAGTCAGGCTCGAGGCATGCGGGCCCAGTACCTAATCCTCTCGAGCATTCGTGCTCTTTCTATCCATTAACTTTCGCGGATGAAAGTCCTTTCAATAGTGGATATTGTAATGACCCACCAGGTCATTTTCTCTATCTCTATGCATTCCAGTATTTTGAGCCTTCCCACAGTGGCTACAGGTCATTTGTGACATGCTGGAACTGTCGGTTCGATTATTGGATAGTCCGTTTGGGTTTTAGACTCATTTCTCTGTTTTGGAGCTTTCGCTGTTAAGGATTTGGTCTCGGACCAAAACTCCCGAGCACTCGATCGGAGTCCATTTTGGACTTAGCTAACATCTGGTAGCTGATATCTGGTGTGACCGCTAAAGTGGTCTAGGAGTTGCTTTAGCGGTAGCCGCTTTAATGGCCTTGGCCATTTTAGCAAGGACAGCTTGAGCGCTCCCTTGTCAGCTTAAGCGGATGTCGCTTAAGTAATGGGGTGCCACTTTAGCAGCCTCAGCCTTTTATCGGTGACCGTTTAAGCGGTCAAAGATCGCTTAAGTGGTAACCGCTTCGGCTAGGTGTTCGCTTTAGCGGCATCTGAGGGTTGATAAATCCCCTTCTTCACCCATTTTCTCCCTCATTTCTCAACCCTTTTTCTTAATTTACGAGAGCATGGGACGTGGGAAAATGGGGGAAAACATCCATTGAAGCTAAGGTAAGTTAGCTCATCACTCCTTGGTCATTATTCATCATTTTACCCGTTGAATTCCGTCACATTTCATTGTAAATTCTTAGAAATTAGGTCTTTGAAATCCTAATATTTGGGGACTGATTTGAGCCCTGATTTACGCTCCATTTGTGCTCAACTTTTTAGCATACATTCCTTATCATTCTAGGGGAACCTCGTGACTGATTCAATTTTAGGATTTTGTTAGCGGGCCACACAGGCCCATTATTGACCTGATTTTGGGCCTAGAGTTTTATATTACAATATGGGTATCGTTTTACTCGTAATGACGTGTAGGTTACTATTTTGATAGTGTAACTTCGATTCAGGGTCGTGGAGCAAGGTCGAGCGATTTGTGGATATTTTAAGAATTGCGGTTCGGCATCAAGGTAAGCTTCGGTCTACTTTTCTCTACGAGATTGTGTATGGTATAGATTGGATGCTAGGAAGGGATCATAGGATGGACTTATGACTAGTATATCATGACTTAGCCTATTTAGAGAATTAGGGGTATAAGTGTGACTTGAACCTTGACAGAGGTTGTTTATTATGGCCATAGCAACCTATTACCTTTGATTATAAGCATGATAATCGTAGTTGATGATTAAGGATCCTTTAGTTTAAGAATAACCATTCAACTTAGTGAATTGGGTAGTATTCTTCCCTGATTAGATCCTTTAGTGACTTGACGTCCTCATTTATCGTAGTTTCCTGAGTTATGAGACGTTATTATGTCGATGATGTATTATTGAGCCCGAGGCCATGGTTCCGATGCCAGTTAGACTCCAGGTGAGTATTTTATTCCTAAAGGGACATGATTCTAGATTACAGACGCATTTGCGCTTATAGTGGTTTTGTTTGGATATTGGTGATGGCATGCATACTTTTAGGCACATTTATGCTCACTTAGGGGTACGATTCCAGCCAAAACCTTGATTATTATACTATTTCCATAAAGGGATTTCCCACTTTTCACTTTAAATATGAATTATTTTATAACGGGAATCATACCACCTTATTTACTGGATTATGAGCTTTTGGAACTAAAAATGATGTTTTAGAACTTCGACCGATGATGATTTTGGTCCATTATTTATCCACTCATTTTACCACTACTATTTAATTCGGTCGAAGGATATTTCGACATTTTGTACATGATTATGATGATTTAGTCCCGAGCATGATCTCGAGCAATGGATTTATTAATTTACATCCTTTTAGTCGCAGTTCAAGTCTGTGCACTGATTTTATATATATTTCCGGTACTGGATGGAGTAGATGGATTGTGATAGTTATTGGAAGTCCTGGATCGGGACCAGACAGTGTATATGGATTTCCCGAATCCCCTAAGAGGCCCCTTCATCCGAGATCTATCTTACCGGAGAAGCTTGGTCGTTGTAGGTCCTACCTTTGTGAGCTAGGTGAGCTGGAGGAGGTGTATACTTGGTACGGTATGGTTTGAGATTGTGGAACCGGTTCTAGTCTGGTGTCCCCGATATGGTTATGGCATTTTGGTTTATGTTGCATTCATCCATTCATATGCATTGCCTATCACCAATATAGTTGTTTGGCGCCTGTATATATCAGTCTTATTGGGGGCTGTATCGGTACGGGTTTTGGTAGTTATTTGCTGAATGTTTCTGTGAACCTTTCGGGCTTGTGGGGTCCAGTTAGGTACTAGTTTTCCCGGACTAGCAGGTTACTTTATTATTGGTTATTATGATTAGTTCGTGGTAGGGTGGTTGTGGATTGGTACCCGAATTGAAGGTACGTTTCTGATTCCTTTGCTCTTGAAGTGAGTTACATTATGGTTTGGTTATATCATGTTTAGTCATGCCTGGTTAGGGATCCTTGTTATGCTAGAGTTAATTTCCCTACTTGATTATGGGCCTTGAGATGTTAGGGTGATTAAGGTGATTCCCTCAGGTTGTTACCACTGAGCTAGTCCTATATGTATGTATATATATATATATATGAATGGTGTTACCGTATATCCCTCTTTTCTTTGCCTATTCATATCGTATATGTACTCTTTTGCATTGTAGACTATGATATATCTTTCTTCCACTCTTCATTTGTATATTGGCTAGTGATATATGGTATTCCATCTTAGGCCCTAGTTGTTGTCAGAATAGGATAGTTGATCCTTAGTGCTCCATTAGCATTATTATGCCTAGTTCCTTGGATAGTTGCCTGTAGTCACTTTCATGCCTTTATGTTATATATGCTTGCAATATTTCTGGAGCTTAGTTGGCCGATGCCTACTGAGTACCATGTGTTTGGTACTCATGCTACACTTCTGCAGCCCGCAGGTTATAGTACGAGTTATCGTCGTTGATGTATGTATCATGCGGAGTAATTGTGGATCGGAGATTTGGAGTGAGCTTCCGACGTTTTGGAGTATCCCTACTCTCCCTCTTATTGTTAGACAGTTCTCTATGTTGTGTCAGAGACGGCTTGTATACATACATTTTTCCTGTATTTCACTTGTACTCCTGTTATATTAGAAGTTCTTGTACTGGCTCCAATAGGTTTTTGGATTATATTAGCCTTGTTATTATATTTATTCCGCTGTTTTCTTTATTTCTATCAGTAGTCCATTACTAGTTGTTCCGAACTACGGGTTGGATTACCTACTGGTGGGTTATAGTAGGTGTCATCATGACCTGAGAAATTGGGACGTGACATCTGTCTATCTACCAATAAGATTCACATATTCAGGTATAATTCTTCTCATCTCATAAATTTACCTCTATTATGAAATTATATGTTCTTGTCGTTTTAACTTTTACTAATGATTTCTTAAAGATTATCTTACGATGGATTCTATCACCGAAGTTGTGGAAATCAATAACTTGAAGCCCAACGATAGTATCTGGATGATCAAAGTTTTGGTCATCGGAAGAGGGCCAACGAAAGCGTTTAAGAATGGATGTGGTTCTCAAAAAATGTTTATATTAGTTGACGAGGAGGTAATATTATTCTTTTGTACCTCCCACGTTTTATAATTTCCCATATATTCTTTGGTCATTAAACTATAATTTTTTTACAGGGTACAAAAAATAATGGTTCACTTTTTAATGAACATATTGAAACGTTTGGGCATTATTTACAGCAATCCAAAATTTGCTACATCATAAACTGTCACATTAATAGAGCCAATCCTAATTTCCAATCCGTCAACAAGGAGATTGAACTTGGATTCTTAATGCCCACTATAGTTCAAGAATGTTACAACCCTTTTTCTATACTTTCTTTTTCAAACAATTTTGTTTCGTTCGAAGATGAAAGATTACATACCAAGGAAACAATGTTAGGTAATTTCTTTAGATTTCATCAACTAATCTAACATTCCCTGTAAATCCAATACTTTATTCTTATTTATCTAACCATACATGCTTAATATTCTTTGTAAATATATTTGGCATCTTCGTGAGTTCTAAACTCTTCAGAAAAGGCACAACCCGAAGAAAGATGGTACTTATGAATGCAAAGTAAGTTGACCTTAATTTTTTAAAAAGACTCATGAAGGGAAAGTCGTTGTTTAATACATCAACTGCATTATCAATGTAATAATTTAACCTTATTTATTTAATTGAAAAATTATGGTGTGATCGAAAAACTAACACATTATGGGGCGATTTCTCAGAAATAGAGGATGGGCTGCTAGAAAAATTATCTACAGAAAACCCTGTTGTAGTAATTTGTGATGTAAGGACTACACTATACCAAGGTACTATCTTAGCAGTTATGGTGTTTATAGTAAATTCTCTGTCTTTTTCCTGCGCCCCAACATTTTTTGGTGCAGGGAGTTTCAAACATTCTATACCTATATCAGTAGTATGTAGGTAGCCGACATTTGAAAAAGCAACATCTCTCCAAGAATGGTAATATGTGTTTTGATATTCATGCAAATAAATTATAGTAAACTATTGTTAATATAATATACTAACTAAAAAACATACATGTCTGTTTCCCAGAAGACAACTTACAAAGATATTACTCTACTGCCAAGTTTACAGATTAAAAGGGTAAAAGAAATGAAAATTGGTGAAATTGCAGGTTGTTTGTCCTATGATAAAGAGGTACTATTTTCAACTACATCAAGAAAATGTTTACCTGTTACCAAAGTATGACGCCTAACCTTTTATTTCTTTTTTTAGATTAAATATGGTAAATTTACTGCAACAATCGCAGCTATAGTGAATGTTGATGACCCTACTATGATTCTTGCACCAAATGCTATAAAAAAGTGAAACTCAATGATAATATTGTAAAATGTCCTGGCTGCCTCACGGGAAAAATTGATTATGAGGACAGGTACACATAACAACTATCAAATTACTTTTCAGCAATTTGAAAATTCAATAAATGAGATAAATGTTTATTTTTTGCTGATTCTGTAGATTTCTTCTAAAATTTGATGTGCTTGCTAGGAATGAAGGTTGTTCTGTTACATTGTTTAAGGTTGCAAAATACTTGATTGGTTGCGATGTTACAACGTATAGGCAATCAATATTGGACAAGGTCATATTATAATGTTCTTTAACACTTATCAAGTATTTAAATAATCTGCTTTATTTTTGATTCAATAGATTATCCTTTGCTTAGTAATACATTCTTTTCATTGATACAAAATAAGGAATCCTCATTTTATCGTAACTTGATGCTAAGTAAGGGCAAAGTCTGCACATTTCTTATCAAAATTAATGGAAAAAGTGAAGGAGATCGAGCGGGCAGATGCTTCATTGCAGAAGAAGTCCAAGAAGTTAAAAAGATTGTTAGAATAGACATAGTAGATGAAGAAGTCAACTCAGAAAAACCAATCAAGGAGACCAGAAAAAATGAAGACGTTAATGACACATTCTCTCATAAAATAATCAAAGTAGAAAAGGATTAGTGATGTTTTGTTCTCTAGAAAATAGAACCTACCATATTTTTAGAGTCTAAATAGTTAATGATTGTTAAGGTTAAACATAGATAGTCTGAGTCTAGATACTTATTCATTCTTTAGGTTTTCCCTATTCTGAACACTAAGCAAATTCTGCTGGCATAGCAAATAATATAGGTAATTAGATCTGTCTTTGACTTGATCTAGCTATACAATTTCTATTTTGGCTTACTTAAAATATGTTATTAATCACCTATTCTATGTCGCAGGTTATTATTCGTTAAGTACATGGCACGAGGTAACTATAAAATTAATAGATACATTACATTTTAATCTATTATCTATCACCTTAATAAATAATTTCATTATTTTCTATATATAGATGAAGGCAAAGTTAATAAATTCATTTGAATGGTTAATAAATATATTGTTCCAACTGCAACAAATTTAAATGTTGGAATCGATAATTTCGATGAACCAGAAAATTCATGTAATGATCCTCCAGGTCATTTTCTTGATTTCCATGTGTTTCAATGTTTCGAGCCTTCCCACAGCAGCTACAGGTCAATTATGACTTGTCGTAACTGCTGGTTCGATTATCGGATAGTTCGTTTGGATTTTAGGCTCAATTCCCTGTTTTGGAGCTTTCACTGTTAAGAAATTGGTCTAAGACCAAAAATACTAGTAAACGACCTCAGATGCAAATTTTGACAGTGCCATCAGCTCCGGAACATTGATTTTAGGCTAGAGGGACCCTCGGTTCAGGTCCGAGGCTTTCGGACTCGTTTTGGGCTATTGGGTAGATTTGATGAAAAATAGAACTATGGGTGTAATGCCCATATTTGATCAAAATGATTTTGGATGAAAGTTTTAATGGTTCCATTGAGTCCGTAATGTTGAATTTGGTATGGTAGCATTGTTTATTTGCGCGCACGGGGGATCCGAACGAATCCCAAGTACCCGATCGGAGTCTATTTGGACTTAGAAAAATCTGGTACGTCAGCTGTTGGTGCAGTCACTTAAGCGGCTTGGGATTCGCTTAAGCGATAGCCATTTTAGTGGATTGGTGTCTCTTTAGCAATACTTGACTGCCCAGCTGAGGATCTCTTTAGCGATCCCTGTCCGCTTAAGCGGACGTCGCTTTAGCAACCTGAGTGTCGCTTAAGCGAACCCTACGTCTCCTGACCCATCTCTTTAGCGATCAATCGTCGCTTAAGCGGTAGTTGCATAAGAGACCCAGTAGTTGCTTTAGCGGCACCCAGGGGTTTTAAATCCTCTTCTTCACCAGATTTTACATTTATTTCTCAACCTTTTTCCTCCATTTTTGAGAGCATAGGACATGGAAAAGCGTGGGGAATCATCCATGGAAGCAAAGGTAAGCTAGCTCAATGCTCCTTGGTCATTTCCCATTAATTTTTCCTATTAAATTCCATCTTTTTCATTGTAAATTCTTAGAAATTAGTTCTTTGGTTCATAAACTATAGGGCTAATTTGAGCCCCAATTTTCACTCCGTTTGTACTCAACTTTTGAGCACGCATTCCTTGTCCTTCGAGGGACCTCGTTATATGGGTATAATTTTACTCGTATTGATATTTAGATGATTGTTCTGATAGCGTGGCAGCATTTTGGGATTATAGAGCAAGGACGAGCAATTCATGGACGATTCGAGATTTTGATTTGGCATCGAGGTAGGCTTAGGTCAACTTTTCTCTATGAGATGGTGTTATGCATAGATTACATGCTATATAGGGATCATTGGATCGAATTATGACTAGTATAGCATGACTTAGTTATTTAGGGAATTTGGGGTAAAAATGTGACCCGAACCTTAACATCAGATACTTGTTATGGCAATAGAATCCTATTACCCTCAATCATAAGCATGTTAACTATAGTTTGATTATTAAGGATCCTTTAGAGTAAGAATTGCCATTTGACTTAGTGATTTAGATGATATTTTTCTTAATTAGATCCTTTAGTGACTTTACGACCTCATTTACCGTAGTTTCTCGAGTTATGAGTCGTGATTATGTTGACTATATATTATTGGGCCCGAGTCCAAGGTTACGATACCAGTTGAACTCCAGGTGAGTATTTTATCACTAAAGGGAACATGATTCTATATTACAGACGCTTAGGGGCTTATGGTCATATTGTTTGGATACTGGTATGGCATGCATACTTTAGGGTGCATCTATGCTCACTTAGTGGTACGATTCTGACCAAAACCTTAATTTTACTACTGTTTTCTAAAAAGGGATTTATTCCCACTTTTCACTTTTAAAATGGATTCTTTTACAGTGGGAATGGTACCATCTTATTTATTGGACTATGAGCTTTTAGAACTAAAAGTGATGTTTTGGAAATTAGACCGAGATTGAATCCGGTCCATGGTTTACCCACTCTTTTACCACTACTATTTACTTCAATCGACAGAAATTCTGACCCTTTCTACATTATTATGATGATTTAGTCCGAAACTTAATCTCGGGCAATGGCTTACAGATATACACTTTTTTAGTCGCGGTTAGAGTCTGTGCACTTATTATACATTGTACACTCTTTTAGTCACGGTTTGAATTCGTGCACTTATTATACAATGTACACTCTTTTAGTCACGGTTTGAGTTCGTGCACTCATACATATGTATATATATATATATATATATATATATATCAGGTACTAGATGGAGTAGATTGATTATGGTGATTATTGGAAGTCCTGGTTTGGGACTAGGCAGTGTATACGGATATCCCGAGTCCCCTAAGGGCCCCTTATCCATGAGCTGCAGTGTCGGAGAAGGATGGTCGACGTAGGTCCTGCCTTTGCGAGCTACTGAGCTGGGGGAGGAGTATACACTTGTTACATTATAACACTTGGATCAACTTGGTATTTATGGTTTATGTTGCATTTATTCATTCATGTGGATTGCCTATCACCAGTATAGTTGTTTCACACCTATATCTATTGGTCTTATGGGGGATGTATAGGTACATGTTATGATTGCTGTATACTGAGTGTTTGACTGAACCTTTCGGGATTATGGGGGCCCGATTAGGTAATTATTTGCCCGGACTAGCCGGTTACTTATTTATTGGTTATTATGGTTAGTTCATGGTAGGATGATTATGGACTGGTACCCGAGATTGATGGTACGTTGCTGATTCCCTTATTTATTATGGTAAATTACATTATTGATAGTTACATCACAGTTAGACATTATGGTTAGGGACCTTGCTTAGGCTAATATTAGCTTCCCCACTTGGTTATGATCCTTGAGATGTTAGGTGGACTCCCTCAAGATGTTACCTGTGATATAGTCCTATATGCATATACACACACACACATATATATATATATATGGTACTACCGTATATCCCTCTTTTTGCTTATCTATTCATATTGTATATGTATCCTTTGTCCTAGTATTACTACTATATATCCTTCTTTCACTCTTCATTTTATATTGGTTGGGGATATATAGTATTGCACTTTAGTTCCTAAACACTTTATCCTTGTTGCCCTGATAGCATTATCATGTTTAGTTTACGGAATAGTTGCCTGTAGTTAATTTTACTGCTTTACATGTTATTTATGCCTGCATTATTTTTAAAGCTCAGTCAGTGGATGCCTACTGAGTAACACGTGTTTGGTACTCATACTATACTTCTGCAGCCTATAGATCATAGTATAAGTTATCACCATTGATGTGTGCATTGTGCAGAGCAGCCATGGATCGGAGATTTAAGGTGACCTCCTGAAGCTTAGGGTGCTCCTACTCTCTCTCTATCTCTATCTCTTATTATTAGATTGATCTCTATGTTGAATTCAGAGATGTCTTTGTATATATGTTTATCCCATATTTCACTTGTACTCCTGTTGTATTAGAAGCCCTTGTACTGGCTCCACTAGGTTTTGGATGATATTAGTCTTTTTATTATATCTATTCCGTAATTTTCTTTATTTCTCTTGGTAGTCCGTTACTAGCTGTTCCAGATTATGGGTTGGCTTACCTACTGGTGGGTTAGAGTAGGTGCCTTTATGACCTGAGAAATCAGGTTGTGACAAATTGGTATCAAAGCTTAAGCTTACCAGTGTTGTTAGTACAAGAGCTAAGTGTCTAGTAGAGTCTTGCGGATCGGTATGGACACGTTTGTATCCTATCTTCGGGAGGCTCTAGTACATTCTTAGGAAATTCTATCCTTGACTCTCTGTCGTGAGTCCATATTTCTATGAACCTCTAGTACTTTTTTTGACTCCATTCTTTCTCAAGTGGATTGCATGAGGTTATCAATAGATGCGGATGTTACTTCTGTGCGTGTGACCAGAGTTTTAATTCAGTGATGGACTAGGCAGTTAGATATTGATATCGAGGATCTTCAGCATCAGTCAGAGGGTCTTGGGCCAGCCCAGGCTCTGATGGAGTTATAACTGTCTCAGCTTATCAGGATACAACATTAGGGATTCTGAGTCTTTTCATAGATACTGCACAATCAGAGATGATGTTTGATACATCAAGTGCTTCTCAGACCAGAGTTGGATTTGTTGGTGTTCAGTTGGGTTCTCTATCAGTTTCAGAGTGTGAGGTTGGGTTTCTGGAGTAGGCCAGACATACTCCTATGTTATTTCCTATAGAGCATGAGATGGTGCATGGGTTTGTCAGAGGATTGACTTTACCACTCCACTTCGCATCAAAGCCTTTGATAGTAGCTGGGTCTTTCGTCTCTTAGGTTGTTGATCATGCGAGTATCACAGAAGGGGAATGTATTGATACCTATGGAGGTGGCGGTAAGAGGTTATGTCAACAGTATAGCGTTAGTGGTATTTTGTCGGGAGGTCAAGATCCTTCCAGCAGATGACAATATCACTTGCAGCCTATCAGACCCATATAGTTAGCACCTAAGAGTATAGGTGCCCCTCAGATAGATCATGGTGGTTTCAGTGGACAGAGTCTGGTCAGGCAGTACGGGTTATTCGATCTTGGTTGTCAGGCCATGGCGGCCTTTTTGGGTCAGCAGGTATAGCACATCAAAGAGTCCTTGGGCATGTTTCGATTGTGGTGAGATTGTCCATTGGTCTAGGGGATGCCCCAGGCGTGAGTTAGTCTGCTAGTAGGGGAAAACTCTTGTTTCTCTCTAGGTTAGGGCTTCAGGGATTTGTTATGACTGCAGAGAGACTAATCACTAGTCCAGAGAGTGTCCCCGGCATGGGATTATTAGTCATTAAGCTCATCCAGATCAGTCTCATAGAGATGTGGCACCTTCAGTTAGAGGTAGTGCACCTAGTACCTCAGTTGATGATTCAGACGCTCAGTCCGGGTTCGGGCATGCTCAAATTCGCACTTCTTTGGGTTTGTCAGGGACTATGACTTCATATTTCAACTGTGATAGGTGTGCCTTTGATTTTCTATCCTTTAGTTTCTATTTGAGTTGAGTTGGGTTTTTTTCATACCCATCAGTGTTTACATACCTTGACATTTCTATATTGATTGTTGTATGTCTTGGTGTAGATTTATGCTTATTTGACTACCCCCATAGATATTTTCTTTTAGTAGTGGATTGAGTGGATCAGTATCGTGTTTTCCATAGGGTTTAGCATTTGGGTTCGAGTCCCATTTCCTTTGGCATATTAGCCTTGTTATGGCCCGAGAGTGGTACTTTTGTTGATTTTTATTTTTGGTACCACCTGCATCTTATGTTGTTGATATCATAGTCATTATTTTGACATTGATCAGTTCTTACTTGATAGATGGCTAGACTAGTGTTATCTAGTTAGCATTTTCTCTCCTTGCGATTCTTGCCCATTTGGCTTAGAACCTAGTTTGGTTGCTTTCCCCTCCTGATAGCGAGGTTAGAATAGTTGTGGAGAGAAAGTGAAGATAGGTTGGCCTTCCATGATTTCGTTGTGGTTCTAGAGTTGGCAATTTGCTCCTATTGCCTATTTCTGATGTTGGAAAGTCTGGGTCTTACTTTCTAACTTGTTGGGTTCGTATCTTGGTGATCGTTTTGATCTTGGTATTGGTGTGGAGTTGGATACTCCTTTCTTTCTGCGATGTAGTTCATGGTTCTGCCTAGTTAAAGTTGGTGTAAATGAATGGATTCAGAAATTTCTCATTTTGGTAATTGTTTGGCCCAATGTGACTCATGGTATACTTTACCTGGTGGTATATTCTTGGGTGTCAGTTTTTGGTAATCGAAGCAGGTGTCTTTTTGGATTAAGAATTTGTTGCCATGGATTGAGTAATTGTTTGGCCAGATTCAGACCTAGATCATATTTTTTGAGTTGCCCAAGATTCGGCTATCATCAGCACTGTTTGCAGCCTTCGTGAGTTCTTGGATATGCCTTGATGTGATATACCCTCAGCGGATGTAGATTTTGTTGCTTATATCTTCCGCCGATGGTTTCCTCAGTTGTGATTCTATTCTTCGACAACGTCTCAGTTTCAGCCATTATAGGGATCATCATTTAGAGACTTGATTGCTGATAGTGAGATTGATTTGGGCATTCAACCTTAGTGGCTCAAGTGTTGAGATTTTATCAATGGGGTGTAGAACTTGGTTGCATCCTCAAGTTCAAAATTTGGTTAGCTGAGACTTCATTTATAGGTTGACTAAGCCTACTCATTACCTACCGATTCGGTTATCTTCAGCTCACATGGCTTATACTTGATAGATGTTCGGAGGTTGGTCCATCGGCACATGGTATTGGTTGCTACTGCAGTTGGCCTCGATTCTCAGTTTTCATCAGAAATTTTGTAGGCCTACTTAGTGGGAGAATTGTATTTTAGTTGGACTTAGCATGGTTTCACCCACAGTTGGTGGGATATCTTGGAGCGGATCGTTCAGCTTCAAGAGATTGTACTTGGGATTTTTGACTATCAGTTTTGAGGTCATTTGGACCAGTTGTAGCTTTGGCTAGAGATTACAAGCTTTGGTCATCTACATTTGTGTGTCCAGGTAGCACCTTTGGGGCTTATTCTTATGCCTGCCATTATAGATTTTTAGTAGATCATCTTCAGTCTTTTGAGGACAGTGTGATGGGTTTGCACTAATAAGACTCGGACTATATTTTGTATGGTTCAGAGTAGGTAGCAGGTTTGGAAAGGCAGAAGAAGGTTAGATTTGGAAATTAGAGTTGGTTGCATATTTCATGCCTTGGATCGCCTTTAGCTTGGTTGAGTTTTTGCTTGGTTGTGCTTGTATCGGTATGTTGACAGCGTGTTATGGTTTGGATTTGCGTGCACCAGTCATTCTCGGTTCAGTTGGAGGCCAGTTGGTTGCTGAGGATGAGTTTTGGCTTTTTTGAAAGTAAAGTAAGGAAGTTGGTTGAAAAAGGGATACCTATAGCAAAATCCCCTGGAAGCATTATTTTTGCTTGGAGGATTATCTGGGGAGTCTTGCTAGGAGCATGCGGGCCCAGTACCTCGTCCTTTCAAGCTTTTGGGCTCTTTTTATCCATTGACTTTCACGAACGAAAGTCTTTTTAGTAGTGGATATTATAATGGCCCTCCAAGTCATTTTCTAGATTTCCCAGCTTTTCGGTGTTGCGAACCTTCCCACAGCGGCTACAGGTCAATTATGACTTATCGTAACTGTTGGTTCGGTTATCGGACAGTTCATTTGGATTTTAGGCTAAATTCTCTATTTTGGAGCTTTCATAGTTAATTAATTTGTCTCGAACCAAAACTCTTAGTAAACAACCATAGATGGAAATTCTAACACGTCATCAACTCTAAAACGTTGATTTTAGGCTAGGGGACCCTCGGTTCAGGTCCCAAGGCTTCCAGATTCGTTTTAGGCTATTGGGTAGATTTGATGAAAAATGGAACTATGGGTGTAGGGCCCATATTTAATCGAAACGATTACGGATTAAAGTTTCGATGGTTCTATTGAGTCTGGAATGTCGAATTTGGTATGGAGAATAGTTTATTTGCACACACAGGGTTCCTAACCAATCTCGAGCACCCAATCGGAGTCCATTTGGACTTAGCAAAATCTGGTGCCTCAGCTGCTAATGCAGTCGCTTAAGTGGCTTGGGAGTCGCTAAAGCGATAGTCGCTTTAGCAGCTTGGTGTCGCTTTAGCAATACTTGGCTGCCCAGCTAAGGATCGCTTTAGAGATCCCTGTCCGCTTAAGCAAGCGTCGCTTTAGCGACCCGGGCGTTGCCTAAGTGAACCCCGCCTCTCCTGACCCATCGCTTTATCGATCAATCGTCGCTTAAGCAGTAGTTGCTTAAGTGACCTAGTAGTCGCTTTAGCGGCACCTAGGGGTTTTAAATCCTCTTTTTCACCCCATTTTCCATTCGTTTCTCAAACCTTTTTCATCCATTTTTGAGAGCATGGGACATGGGAAAGTGTGGGGAATCATCCATTGAAGCAAAGGTAAGCAAGCTCAATGCTCCTTTGTTGTTTCCCAATATTTTTCCCCGTTAAATTCCATCTTTTTCATTACAAATTCTTAGTAATTAGGTCTTTGGTTCATAAAATTTAGGGGCTGATTTGAGCCCCGATTTACGCTCCATTTGTGCTCAACTTTTGAACACGCATTCCTTGTCCTTCGAGGGATCTCGTGACAGATTCAATTTTTGAATTTCATTTGCGAACCCTATGGGCCCGTTCTTTATCCAAATTTTGACTCGACCTTTGATATAGCAATATGGGTCTCGTTCTACTTGTATTGACGTGTAGATGATTATTTTGATAGCGTGGCGGCATTTCGAGATTGTAAAGCAAGGACGAACGATTCGTGGACGATTCGAGATTCCGATTCGGTATTAAGGTAGGCTAGATAGGGATCATTGGACCGGATTATGACTAGTATATCATGACTTAGTCTATTTAGGATATTTGGGGTAGAAATGTGACCCGAACCTTAGCATCAGATACTTGTTATGGCCAAGGAATCCTATTACCCTCGATCATAAGTATGTTAACTATAGTTTTATTATTAAGGATCCTTTAGTATAAGAATTTCCATTTGGCTTAATGATTTGCGTGATATTTTCCCCAATTAGATCCTTTAGTGTCTTTACACCCTCATTACCATAGTTTCCCGAGTTATGAGGTGTTATTATGTTAACTATATATTATTGCGCCCGAGGCCGAGGTTACGATACCAGTTGGACTCCAGGTGAGTATATTGGTTAGGGATATACGGTATCACACTTTAGTTCTTGAACACTGTTAGAATAGGATAGTTTATCCTTGTTGCCCTGATAGCATTATTATGTTTAGTTTCTCGAATAGTTGCCTATAGTTTATTTTCCTGCTTTACATGTTATTTATGCATGCATTATTTCTAGAGCTCAGTTGGTCGATGCCTAATGAGCACCACGTGTTTGGTACTCATACTACACTTCTGCAGCCTGTCGATTATAGTACGAGTTATCGCCATTGATGTGTACATCGTGTGGAGCAGCGATGGATCAAAGATTTAGGGTGAGCTCCTGATGCTCGGAGTGCTGCTACTCTCTCTCTCTCTTATTATTAGACTGATCTCTATGTTGTATTCAGAGACGTCTTTGTATATATGTTTATCCCATATTTTACTTGTACTCCTATTGTATTAGAAGCTCTTGTACTGGCTCCACCAGGTTTTGGGATGATATTAGTCTTTTTATTATATCTATTCCGCAGTTTTTTTTCATTTCTCTTAGTATCCATTACTAGCTGTTCTGGACTACGGGTTGGCTTACCTACTGGTGGGTTAGAGTAGGTGCCATCATAACCTGAGAAATCGGGTCGTGACAATTCAGGTACCCACTTCCAATTTAAATCTTCATTTTCACTTCAATCATCGAAAATAATAACCACACTTTTCCCTAGAAAACTTTATTTATCTTTTTATGCTTAGCTTAGAGCTCCAGACCCCACTGGGTGGGAATTTACTGGGTATGTTGTTGTTGTTGTACACTTAGCTTGCAGCAGCAGATTGTTACTACCCACAAATAGAGTTACATCTACGTAGAATAACATAAAGATGATCAAATTAGAGTGATGATCAAATTGGAGTGACTAACCTGAATGTTTATACAAAATCTAGAAACAATACAAGTAGCGTCTTCAAAAATAGCTAAGCAACTTTGTATATTAGCAGATTTATCTAGTGCAGTTTTATTTGATAATTCTTGACTTCTATTCTTCGACATAGCAAACGATAAATACATTTGAAAGAGCTGTAAGTACAACACCCATAATGTAGGAGGAGATATTATAGTAACAACCAACGAACAAAATCTTGCACATTCCCATTATTAATACAAACAACAAACACTTCATTTTATGAAGAGGAGAGAAAACAAAAACCCATCCAAGATGACACTAGCATTTACACCCCTTCTATGTGCCTTTGCGGGTTTCATGTTAAACGCATATTGAACCTCGCCGTATAATAAAATAACAATATAGTTTTAATCATATGCAGAAACCAAATAAAACACCAACAGACTATGCAGTTCTATTAAAGCTCAGCAGTAGTAACATCATTGTTATTTTTTCTATGTTGCAGTAGTAATATCAAAATCTGTTTTTCAGTCCTAGAATTTTAGCAAATTAAGTAGCATTAGTGCTAAATGGAATAGTCCAGCACCTAGGAGTCAAAGCTCTCATCTTATTGAAAAACCATTACATACACAGTTTTCAAACATACATGTTAATATCACACTTCACCCCATACTGAAACATCATCTTTCCCAATAATAGTCATCTCTGGCTATAAGCAAACAAACTAAAGTTCACTAGCATTGAATGTCAAGAGTCTGAACTTCTTGACACAAAGACAACTTACAAATGAGGGAAGGTAAACTTTACCTTAACAATTACTGGATTATCTTTGCTTGGCAAACTACCCGGCAAAAAATGGAGATTTGGCATCCTCAGCTGAATGAATGAAATGTCAGGAAACCTGAAAGAAATAATACCTAGAAACCGTAAGGATTCATAGTAATTATGACACATGAAGAAGCAAATAAAGTATCTTAGAGGTTTAGTTTCTCTTATATATGTGCTAGGAAAAAGATTTAGAGTTAAAATTGAGAGAAATACCTTCCAAGAACTAGCTTTGCCATTTCATAAAGTGTGGCTTGAATAGAAGGACTGTACATTCCTTCCTTAGATAGTCCAAAGAATGTGTTAAGTAGGACCTCTTTCACATCTGTGTATCTCTCTATGAAATACAAAGGTTAGAAGGGAAGACTTGAGAGAGATCCAAAAGAGTACCTATATGAACAAATGTTCAGGTTCACAACACGGTCAACAATGGACTAAAATGAAACATGGTACAATGATTAACAACTAACAAAGAAATACTACGATCTCATTCATGTCAGAAAACTTAGACACCTTTTTTTCTAGAAAAAATAAAAAGATGTGGTGACCTCTGTAGCCTTTATCCTTTCCCGTGTTTCAGGCAACATAGTGTACTGATGCCTAATGAATCCTTCTAAATCTAACTGTTTCCATGAGCTCTTTGTTATACAAATTGATATTGCACTTATTATGAACAAAATTTCGGTAGCAATTTGTTAGGATGTACCAAGAAAAGTGTACTGCAAACTTTTATCACATGTAAACTCTAATTCCCAGAGGAAGAAGTATATTTGATGTTGACGCTCCAATTTTGAAGTAAATTAAAGGTAGTGTTTATTTCTTTTTAAAGCTAACAAGAGGATTGAGTCCATACAAGATGTCGATATTGAAGAAACAAGACTAGCAAAAAGACACATAATGCATTGGTTCCTAAAGGCTCTATCGCAAAGGTGTGAAATTGAAGGTAATGCAGTACTAATTTATTAATTAAAGTTACTTTCATTTTATTTATGCTAGATTTATTATTTATTAAGATTCCTAATGTTTTATACAACAAATTTAGGTGAAATTGACTACATACCATCAATATCGTGAATTCAAAAGTTGGAAAATGTTCCTAGATGCACAGATTGTCATGCTATGAGGTTTCAAGATGAAACTCCAACATTTTGTTATGACGGTGGATCAATAAAACTTGCAAATACTGAAGTTCCGGCTCAATTATACTATTTTTTCTCCTCTGAATCTGAAGTAGAAAAAGAATTTCACAGACACATTAGAGCATATAACAACATATTTGGATTTATGTCTTTTGGTGTTAAGCTTGACAATGACCTGCCATCTTCGCGAAAAGGAGTTTATACATTTTGACATGGTCAAATATATCATGATCTCCCCTCATTACTCCCCCATGATAATAATCCATGTTATTTTCAGATATACCTTTTTGATCCAGAAAATGAGTTATGCAATAGAATTTCAAAAGTCAAAGAAGCCAATTTATCCGAGGGAGTTGTCGCAATAATTAAACAGATAAAGGATGCCAATCCGTATGCATAATTTTTTCGCCAGCTAAAGGATCATTCAAGTTTTAAGGATTTATAAATTTGAATTGCTTCCACTGCTAAACTAGATCAACGTGTCTACAACAAGCCATCAGTAGATCAAGTTTCTGCAATTTGGATAGACGGCAACAACCCCAATGTACCATTTGATCGAGAGATTATTATTCATGAGCATTCAAGCAATATGCATAGAGTTAAATATTATTATGGTTGTTATGACCCACTCCAGTATCCTTTGCTTTTTCCAAGTGGTGAACTAGGCTGGCACCAAGGACTACGAAAACAATATAAAACAAATAAACATAAGTGTGGAACCGAAGTTGCAGGCCTCAACCAGAATATCCCTACATTTGTGTCCGCTGATGAGGTGTTTGACAACAAGGAGCAAGGTAAATTTTTAAAACAAAATTAAATCTGACCTTAGAATTAGGTAATTACAGCTCTCGTATCAATATATTTAAAAAAAATTATAGGTGTACGGCGTGGAGCTAAAAATTTTGTCTCTTGTAGAGAGTACTACTGCTATAAGCTGCAAATACGCACCGGAGAAAACACGATAATACTATTATGCAGACGATTGTTCCAACAATTTGTTGTTGACATGTACATCAAGATGGAAACTACTCGACTTGAATATTTTAGGTTTGAGCAATCAAATTTTAGAAGTGAAATATTGCAAGGCATAATTGATAATATTATGGCCGGAGAAAGTAGAGGCTCTAAAGTTGGTCAAAGAGTAATACTTCCTACATCATTTGTTAGAAGACCTAGGGACATGCGTCGTAGATAAATGGATGTAATGGTTTTGGTTCAACATTTTGGAAAACTAGATCTATTTATCACAATGACATGTAATCCCGATTGGCTAGAGATCCAAGAAAATTTGGTAGGAATACAACTTGCTCAATACAGACCAGACTTGGTGACTAGAGTTTTCAGATCAAAGTTATAGGATTTAAAAGATCAAATCTTCATGAAAAAAACATTTGGGACTATTGCAACACATGTTTATGTGGTTGAATTTCAGAAAAGTGGCCTACCACACATTCACCTTTTGTTAATATTGGAACAAGGATACAAGATAACATCACCGGATGATTATGACAAGTTTATTTCCGCTGAACTTCCTGATAAAGAAGAATTTCCAGTTTTGCATGACTTGGTTGTCTAGCATATGATGCATGGTTCGTGTGAAAAAAATCATCCAATGAATTCATACATGAGGGATGTTCAGTGCAAGAGTCATTATCCTCGGCCATTTAGTAATAAATCGATACAAGGAAAGGATGGCTATCCTATTTACAAGCGGTAAAATGATGGAAAGAAAGAAAAGGTGCGAGGTATGATAATGAATAATTAGTGGGTTGTTCCATATAATCCTTATTTGCTGGGTAGATACAATTTTCATATCAATGTTGAGTCTTGTGCAGGGGTAAAAACAATAAAGTATCTTTACAAGTACATATATAAAGGACATGAGAGGTGCGTTATTTATATCGAATCAGATGATGGAAAAAAAGTAGTTGATAAAATTAGGAGCTTTCAAGATGTACGTTGGGTTACTACACCAGAAGCTCTATGGAGAATATATGAATCGATCTCAGTGAAATGCTGTCACGCCCCGAATCCCAGCGAGGCGTGATTGGCACCCGAAGCCGACAAGGCCCGAGAGAACTAATCTTTGCTTCTATTCATTCGTATGCATGTTGTAGGAAACACTACTATCACATAGAAACATGAGGGGCTAAAATCGGAAAGCATAGAACATGCGACGTATATACATATGAAAAACTTGGTCGTTGAGGCCATCCAGTCACAACAACATATGCCTTTTGTCACAGATACACCCACATCCGTCTACAAAAGCCTCTAACAAAATGCATCGACCAAATGAACTAAAAGTCGGGACAAGCCCCCGCTTTATACAATATGTTCAAAATCAAAACACATGTACAACAGTGACTCGGGAAACTCCGGACTAACTGGAGCTCACCAAAGATCTGCAACACTGTTAATCTACTGTGGAGGCCTACTAGGACCTGCGCCTGCAGCAAGTAAAGTAAATGCCCCAAGAGGGGTCAGTACGGAGAATGTATTGAGTATGTAAGGCCATAAGAAACTTGTAAGATATGAAAATATGTCAAGAACTCAAATTCCAATGCATAACCAATATAGATAAATCACAATGTAGATGAGTCACTATTCTGTACGTTGGAAACCATGTATATTACATTCATTCTTTCTCTTTCCTTTACTTTACTTTTACACTGCTCATATACTTGTGAGGGCCCTCATCATGCAGGTGTTCTTATCACCCCATGGATAACATATCATCGTCATGCAGGTATTCTTTTTACCCCATGGATAAGATCATATCGTCATGCAGGTGTCCTTTGCACCCCATGGATAAATGGCCATCATCACGCGGGTATTTGCACCCCGTGGATAAACTATCATCATCATACGGGTATTTGTACCCCATGGATAACACCCATGAACACAATCAATATGCCTTACTTCCCTCTTACTTCATTTCTTTACTTTTGAGATTGATATCAATACTTGTGAAAGATTGATACATTCATTTGACATAGCATTTTTGGAAGCTTTGGAACCATAACCAAAATAAAAGACATGGGAATAAACATTATTGAAAATATAGCCTTATTGGAAACATAACACCATTGAAACCATTGGACAATCATTATTGAACAAGAGACATGAGTATGACTACTATTGGAATATCGCAACATAACCCTATTGGGCTTTTTGGAACACTAACCATGAATATGAGACATGAGATTCACCATTGCTCAATGAGTAGGAAATATATGACAATGACCATTGATAACCGGATATGGGATACTTTAGCACATTTTGGGATAGGACTAGTGAGATGTCAATGTGCATACTATTTGCCGCAGAAAGATACGGACAGAGTAACCTTAAATACCTTGTACTCTCAATACGGATATACAATCCTAGAGGTGCACACAATAGTCCCGCTCCTTCTTTATGTGTCACTCTACAACATAAATACATAACGAATTTCACATTAACCACCAATTACTTTGCAAATGCATACAATGTCAATAAATTACATGTTTGCCTTTAAACATGTCATTTCCCCTTGACAAAACCATTGACAAAATTCTTATTCCAAAAATTCCATAATATTCCCAACATTGACCAATACATGATAATTGATACATTGCACCACAACACTTCTCCTTTACACTTTCTTATCCATCACATATCACAAATAACCTATCAAGTGACCTTAATACAACTCATAACACATATCGGCCAAAATTCCAAAATTTCCACTTATAGACAAGAACAACTTTAATACCAAAAATAACACCATACATGTTCATATTTTGTCCATGCCATGCTTTTTCATCAAAGGCACAAGGCCTAATTTAAATTCAAATTACCAAGATAGCACATCTTTCACCAAAAGCACAATTATACTATTCACCTCTTTGCCAACATAAATATCATGATACACATAATCTCCCATGCATATAATATGTTAATCCATAACAATAAGCACTTACCTAAGCTTGGATAGTGATGATCTTCTCCAAAAGTTGACTTAGGGTTTTTGAGAGCAAAAGAGGATTTTCTTGGAAATGTCTAGAAAAAGATAGAAAAGCATGTGTGTTTGTAATGAATAAGAAATCAGATTTTTGGACCTTTATATAAGCCCCCAATTCCATCCTTAGCCACTAATACAATGCTTACTTGGTCAACATTGAAAGAATGGATCTTTTCCTCTTTGGGCCCATGTATTTTGGTTCATTTTTGGGCCTCAAAGTGGCCCATTAACACAACTTAACTTAGCCCACCAATTTTCATGTATTATTCACCATATATCTCATGTTTACATAATTCCATAATGTCACGACAATATTTTCTTACGAGATTCTCATTCGTCGTCTCGATCGCAAAAATAGGAATTCTAGTCGCCCATGGCTTCATTAGACATTTTGGATCACTATTCATATTTCATGATTTGATCCTGTAGGGATATGTAGAAGTATATTGAAGTGTTTGAAGCCTTAACAATGCTCAAAGGACTCCAAAGAACCAAAAGAAACCATCTAAGAATCGCCGTAGAATTGCGTCGCGAAACGAGCTCGGGAAGGCAAAATGTTTGTTCCTTGCGCCACACCCCCTGAAACAGGGTAGTGGCGCAAGTTTTTCTTGCCCTCTGAATCAGTGGCTTGTGCCACACCCCCTGAAATAGGGTAGTGGCGCAAGTTTTGATGCTTTGCTGAATTTTTCGGCCATTTTTCCAACACTTGTGTATCGTCCAATACCTTATCAAAGCACTACAAAATACTTACTTAGTGATCTTAAGCATCAAGTAAACATGACTCCAAGTCACCAAATGAGGTTAGCATGTGTACGGGTATTACCCAAATGTTCCACGAAATCACAAAACACCTCCTACAAAGGTCTCATTGCATGTACGTGGCCAAATTTAAATTTTCTCGTCATTAGCATTACCAAATACATAATTATATCTCTCGTTACCTAAGAAAACATTCTTCACTGTCATCAAGTAGGGTTGGGAAAGTACGGAGTGTTACAAATGCATCCTCCAGTCATTAACCTTCAACTACATCTTCCAAAAAAACAAATAGGTAAACTATTTATATCCATCAGTTAGTTTAATTTAAGCTTTTGATGAAGTAGCATGAAGCATTTGTACACAGTATTTCTCAATTTCAACTACTCCCCATTAAATGTGTTTGTCAGTTAGCTTTCTATATTTAAAAGAGTTCAAATATGAATCTATTGTAGACATACAAATCACGGAACTAAAAGGACAAAGGAAAATAGAACAAGCAAATTTAGAACGAAAATATAAATTGGCAACTCAGAAAAAAAGAATTTTTTTATCTTATCACAACAAACAGTCTGGCAAAACAAACATAGTACAGTCTAGGAAAGCAAAGATTGTACTGTAACTAGCCAAAAAAAGGCAATAAAAATTTTTCGGCCACTCCCACCAGTGAAGTTATGAAGAACAAGAAGAAGCAAAAAAATAAAAATAAGAAAAATAAGAAGAAGAAGAAGAAGAGGCATACTGTAATGAACCTATTCTTCGTTATGTGTAAGTCCTAGGTTTAAAATCTCGTGGCTAAATTCCTTCCGATTTGGAAGTTACAAAATTCAGGCTAGGCTAGTTTTACTCTGTTCCAGAGTAAGGGGTAGTCTAGGGAAATATGGGAATGATTTAGACTAGTTCAGCAAGAATGATAGTAATTCCTAGTTAGCTAAGGCGATAAGGAACCCATAGGATTTTATGAAATTGAATTTGGGTTAATACAACTCCCGGAATTGACCTTAGAGTAAAGTGCATCACTTGGGAGCGTGTTGTAAAAAGTGGGAATTTTTGGTGAATACAGACTTAATGTCTCATAGACACCACTTTAGCAGTTGGCACACTACTATAGCGGTGGTCAAGGGCGGTCAACACTGCTATAGCGATTGGCTACCGCTACAGCAGTCTAGTACCTCTATAGCCGTAGAAATCGCAGTTTAATGTGATTTTTTCTCCAAAATAGTTTATATTTTCTAAACTCATTTTGGGACAAGAAAAGGGTGATTTAGGGCAAAAATCAACAGTTTTCCCCCGTTTAACTTCGTTAAGGTAAGGATTTATTCCCTTTAACTTGAAATTACTTTCTAATCCTTATAATCCTTAAATTACAGAGTTTGGGGAGGCTTTTAGGGTGAATTTTTGGATGATTGCTGGTGCAAGGTGTGAAAATAAGCATTAGGTTAATGGGTTTTGTTTATTAACCATAAAATTGGCCTTACATTCTATTAATTCACAAAACACTTCATGAAATTGGTAGTTTTAGGTGAATTACGGGGAAATTAGCCCTGGAATGATAAGGGAACGATCATGAACTGAACTTAGGGGGATGGGGGTGAAATGTGCGGTCATTTCATTAATACGATATTTATATGTATGTTTTAGACCACGAATAAGCGGAAAGGTCACGAAAAGGCAAAACTCTGGCTTAAAGTTGGGAAAGTTTGATTCGAGGTAGGAAATGGTGGTGTAATTAATCCAACTTGTATCATATGTACATATTAACTACCTTGTAGTGTGATTGGTTAAGGTATGCTTATGGGTGTGGTCTATGTATTGTTTACTTGCTTTATGACTTGACCTGCCTTATATTGTGAATTATAGAATATTTCGGTATTTGGACGTTCTCACAGTTTATAGTTGGTTTAAGGATTATAGATATTCATGTCTGGGGTTTTAGTACATAAATGGTAATTATCCCCTATAGGTCAAGCTAGAGGGTGGGTATATTACCCTTTGCATTTATGTATGGGATACAAGGTATATAATGGTGTGACGGTTCCTTGAGTGGACCATGGAAACTATAATTGATATGTTTGATATTAGCTTATTTGTCTTGACTTGAATTGACTATCTTTGACTTAGTGATATTTGTTGACTTGTTGGTGTTGCCTCTTAAATGCCATTTGTACTTATGTGCTAAATGTATAATGTAGGAACATGTGTTAGCTATTTGTACTATATTTTGGTTGAGTGTCTATATTTTCATCTTGGGTTAGCCGATGACCCTACCAGTACACTATGTTTTATTGTGAGTTGATACTACACCTGTATTTACTTTTGTGAGTTCAACATATATTCTAGCAAATTTTTCGAGACCTCTCTTGTGACTTCAGCAGCTAATTTCCAGGTTTCAGGTTGAGCAACATATCCGGGCTACCATGAGATCTATCTTCCTTAGACATTGTGCTTTGTTTAAACTTGTTAATTTCCTTAGTTTTGGGGGTTGCATCCCCTGTTGACATTCGTAGTATGTTTTGGTACATCGACTTTTGGGTTCTAGGGGATTTCAGTTTGGTATTTTGTTTCTGCATTTCTTAAGTTGTTGGATGGGCTACTTATTAAACTATTTATGGGATAGTTTTTGTATTTTACCTAAGTGTTGTTCAATGCTTTCGGGGTTATTAGTTCTCCCACCGGGTGAGTAGTATGGGTGCCACTCATGACTAGTTTGGGTCATGACAAACTTGGTATCAGAGCCTAGGTTTCATCGATTTTGTTGTCCCAAAATGGGTCCAGTAGAGTCTCGCGAAATGGTATGGAGACGTCTGTACTTTTATTTGGGAAGCTATAGGGCTTTTGAAAATCTATCTTTCTTGCTTCTTTCGTGCTATGACTTAATTCCAATTGGTATTTGGTGATCCAAATTAGTATTTCATCACTTCACTCTTTTGTCCGTAGCTGGTGAATACTAGGTCTAACAAAACCCGAGCAACAACCCCCACACCGACCGCTCCAGCTGATGAGCCAGTTGTGAGGGGAAGGGGATGAGTGAGGGGAGAGAAAGGAGAGGACGGGGGCGAGCTACACCTGCCAGAGATGGAGGTCACACAACTATTTATCAGGCTAATGAGAGAGAAGCATCCGTTCCCCCACCTCACGATCATTTTGAGAAGATGGAAGCAGCGGGGGAGCAGGAGATGAAGCCCGAGGTGGCCACATCAAGTAAGTGGTCATGATAATGGCAGCGCAGGAGCACAACAGGGTAAAGAGTTAGCTCAGATTGATGACCGGGCCCATTGTTATGTATTTTTGGGAAAAACTGATGCCGAGGCTTATGACGCAGTGATCATAGGTATTATTTTTATCGGTGACCGGATAGCTTCTGTCTTATTTGATCTAGGGTCCATTTATTCTTATGTGTCTATTCAGTTTGCTATGGGACTGAGTCTGGTTTGTGATATTCTTGACTATCTTATGCATTTGTCGACTTCGGTTGGGAAGTCTGTGGTAGTTACCCATGTTTATCAGTCTTGTCTTATTTTGTTTGTGAGTTTTCAGACTTGGGTAGACATAATTATCTTGGATATGTTGGACATCGATGTAATCTTGGGTATGACCTAGTTATTTTCGTATCATGCTATTTTAAATTATAATGCCAAAACAGTGACTCTAGCTATGCCTGGGATGAAGGAACTAGAGTAGGAGGGACTGTATAAGGCCAAACCGATAAGGATTATATCATATTCCAGGCTAGGAGGCTAGTGGGGAAGGGGTGTTCAACATTTCTAGCTCATTTTCGAGATGTGGGTGCAGAGTCCCCTTCTATTAATTTAGTCCCGATAGTTTTCGAGTTTCAGGATGTGTTTCCTTCAGATTTACCGAGTATGCCTCCGGATAGGCTCCTGCAAAGTTGAGGGAACTCAAAACTCAGTTGCAAGAACTTCTTGACAAGGGTTTCATTCATCCAAGTGCTTCACTTTGGGGTGCTCTAGTTTTTTTTTTCAATAAGAAGGATGGTAGTATGAGTATGTGTATCGATTACAGGCAGTTGAATAAGGTCACCATCCAAAATAAATATCCTTTGCCTCGCATAGATGACTTGTTTGATCAGCTACATGGTGAAATAATTTTCTCAAAGATTGATTTGCGGTCAGGTTACCATCAGTTAAAAATTATACCCAAGGATATTCCAAAGACAACATTTAGAACTCGGTATGGTCATTACGAGTTTCTAGTAATGTCATTTGGATTGACTAATGCACCTGCAACTTTCATGAATTTGATGAATGACATCTTTAAATCCTTTTTGGATTGTGTTTATTGATGATATTCTTGTGTACTCCAAAACTAAGAAAGAGCATGCAGGCCTTCTCCTTATAGTTTTGGGAATTCTGAGGGAAAGGCGATTTTTTACTAAGTTCTCCAAATGTGAATTTTGGTTGTCTTCGGTTGCCTTCTTGGGGCAAGTGGTTTTAGAGAAGGAGTGATGGTCGACCCTCAGAAAATTAAAGTAGTTAAGAGTTGGATTCGGCCTAGTTCAGTGACCGAGTAGAGAAGCTTTGTGGGTCTTTCCAGTTATTACCGTAGATTCATCAAGAACTTCGCAACTATTGCAACTCACTTGACAAGGTTGACTCAAAAGGAGGTGTTGTTTGGTTGGTTAGACCAGTGTGAGGAGAGCTTTCAAAAGCTCAAGATACTTTTGACTACAACACCTATTCTTTCGTTGCCGGTTGAAGGTAAGGATTTCATTGTGTTATTTGATGCTTCACTTTTGGGTTTGGGTGTTGTGTTAATGCAGGAGAAGAATGTGATTGCATATGCTTCGAGGCAGTTGAAGCCTCATGAGAAGAATTACCCTACCCATGATTTAGACTTGGCAACGGTAGTCTTGCTTTGAAAATTTGGAGACACTATCTTTATGGTGTCAAGTATAAGGTCTTCACGTACCTTCATAGTCTGCAACATGTGTTCACCCAAAGGGATTTGAACTTAAGGCAGAGATGGTGGATAGAATTGTTAAAGGGCTATGATATGACTATTCAGTATCATACGGGTAAGGCCAATGTGGTGGCAGATGTATTGAACTGAAATACCGTAAGTATGGGCGACTTGTCATTATTGAGAGTGTCTAGGAGACCATTAGCTAGAGAGTTTCAGACTCTAGCACCTTTGAGCATGCAGTTTGAGGTTTCGGACAGGGGTGGAATGTTGGCTAGTGTGGAGGTAAAATCAGTATTTGTGGCGCAGATTAAGGCCAAACAGTTCGAGGATAAGAAATTGAATGTATTCCAGAACAAGGTAGTGAACGGGGAGGGGACGGATGCCACTCTCGATGATGGAGGGGTGTTGTAGTTTAAAAGAAAGTTATGTGTTCCTCGGGTTAAGTGTTTATATTTTCATCTTGCGTTAGCGGATGAACCTACCATTATAATGTGTTTTATTGTGTGTTGATACTACACCTGCATTTACTTCTGTGAGTGCAACGTATATTCCAGCAAATTCTTCGAGACCTCTCTTGTGACTTCAGCAGCTGATTTCCGTATTTCAGGGTGAGCAGCATATCCGGGCTACCATGAGATCTATCTTCCTTGGACATTGTCCTTTTTTTTGAACTTGTTATTTTCCTTAGTTTTGGGGGTTGCATCCCCTGTTGACATTCGTAGTATGTTTTGGTACATCTACTTTCGGGTTCTAGGGGATTTCAGTTTAGTATTTTGTTTCCGCATTTCTTAAGTTGTTGGATTGGCTACTTATTAAACTATTTATGGGATAATTTTTGTATTCTACTTAAGTGTTGTTCAATGCTTTCGGGGTTATTGGTTCTCCCACTGGGTGAGTAGTGTGGGTGTCACTCACGACGGGTTTGGGTCGTGACATGTATCTTAAAAAATTCCAGTGCAGTCGCTCTTATGCAATAGTCCACTTTGGTAAAATTAAAACACCCACACTTTTCTGTTGCCTGTGCCCTTCTGTTAGCTTCACCATTTAGGGGTTGAAGCTCCTTTGTCAATTCAACTACCTTGCTTAAGCTATCTGAATCCTACAACTTCATCCTTCTAAAAAAATAGTCATAAGATTCAGTTTGTAATAACTTGTTTTTAGCGATGAATTTACCATGAAAAGAAATACATAATATTATATTGTACGAAATATTCTGCTAATCTTCCTAATACTATTTTTTCACATTGTAGTGTGCTATTGGAGCAATCAAAATTTGAAAAATGTTGTTGCGTGGGAATACGCCTCGAAACCATGCTCACCGAGTATTTTCAGAAATGTTCAACGGACAGCGAAGCGTGTAAATACATATAAAAGGAATTTCCAGAGTACTATGTTTGGAACGCTCAGGGTAAGATTTGGACTCAAAGAAAAGCAAAATCAGTAATTAGACGAATTGTTGTTGGTAAGAAATTCAACGCGACCACTCTTAATATTTGTAAACGTTCGAATATTATTTATTTAGTCTCTTTTCTTTAATATCACAGCTAACCCAGCAGAAGGCGAAAAGTATTATTACTATTGAATCACGTACAAGGACCGACTTCGTTTCAATACTTGTTGACTGTTAATGGAAGGTTCTACGACACATTCAAAGAAGCTGCAAAAGAAAGAAGTTTACTCAAATCAGATAACAACATTTCTGAATGCTTACGTGAAGTGTCTCTGAGAAATTTATTTGCAACAATTTTGGTTCATTATAATCCAACGGATATTAGAAAGCTCTGGGATATATATTATGATGACATGTCAGAAAATTTTAAGAGAATACACGACAATTCTCCTACTGCTCAACTTCAATGCACATTGAAAAGCATAAAGCATTTCTTAGAGAGCATGGGTAAGAGAATTGAAAATTATGATATACCTAAACTTTACCAGAGTTTGCATGATGGAATTATATCAGAATGCAGAAAAATAATGGAAGAAAAGTCTATAATAGTGCCTTCAGAAGATTTGGATGCACAAACAAAACTAAATCCTGAACAAGAGCAATCGTACAAGATTATATTAGAAAGGGTCAACCCTGACCAATCAGGATTATTCTTTGTCGATGGACCAGGAGGGACCAAAAAAACGTTCCTATATCGTGCATTACTTGCAGATATCAGATAGAGGGGCATGATAGCATTAGCAACGGCAACAAGTGGTATAGCAACAACTCTTTTATCGGGAAGGCGTACCGCTCATTCTAGATTTGAGATACCACTTCAGACAACTGATACAATAGTCACACGTATGTCAACGCAAAGTGGTGGAGCAAAATTGATTAGAAAAGCCAAGATGATTATCTGGGACAAAGCGTCTATGGCCAGCCGTTGGACAATTGAAACAGTTGATAGGAGCTTCAGAGATATGTTGGACGTTGACGAACCCTTTGGTGGAAAAGTAATAGTTTTCGGAGGCGATTTTCGTTAGGTACGACCAGTAATTCCAAAATCTGCAAGGGCTGAAATGGTAAATGCAAGTTTGGTAAAGTCATACTTGTGGCATCGGATGGAAAGGATTAAATTAACAAGAAATATGAGGGCGAGAACAAATCTATCATTCAGTGAATTCTTACTACACATAGGTAATAGGGAGGAGCCTATAATAAGAGATGATTTGGTACTACTTCTAAAACAATTGGTTATTGAAAATAAGAGTGAGAGTACTGGTGCAGATGTCTTAATAGAGCAAATATTCCCAGCGCTGGATAAAAATACAGGTTCTACAAAATACAGGACTGAACGGGCTATCCTAGCTAACAGAAATAAATACGTTGATCAGCTAAATGAAATGTCAATTTCTAGATTTCCTGGCGAAAGCAGAACGTTTCTTAGTTTCGACTCTGCAGAGGATGATACCAACAACTACTATCAGGAAGATTACTTAAATACTCTAACACCAAACGGTCTGCCTCCACGCATGTATGTTCTTCCATATTTAGTAATATACGATTGTATTTTAGAATCAAAATTTCTGTCTAATAACAACAATTACGTATATTTTAGTTTTCAGAATTAAGCGAAAAATTATATTATATACTTATATTATATACTTCGAATGAATTATATTAACTGTTCTTATTTCATAATGGAATCTATGACAGAGGAAAGATATAACAGAACCTGAGTCAAAACAATCATATAATACCGCACTAGGTTCTTCATTTAATTAAACAGATAAATAAGATTTCTTATATTACACTTTTTGTTTGTGTCGTCTTCAGTGCTTTAGACTCTAGAATGAAAAGGTGCAGTTTTTTGGTACTGATAAGTAAAAGGTTGTTTTAAGCTAAAAAAATTATATTATACAAACTTTGAGTAAATTATATTAACTATTCTTATTAATCGTTTGAAATGCTTCAATCCTAAATATCACACAAGTTTCAGAGGAGGTACAAGCGTTTGAAAAACATAAGTTCATAGCACATTAGTTATTAAAAATTGTGTGGACATAAAAATATGTATGGTTCATAAAATCGATTACATAGAGCGAGATTCTTACAGTTAATAATGAAGGTAAGCTAACAAACCAAAGGCTGCTTCCAAATCATGTGCTCAGATTTTGGATATTTATGAAGAGAGTCAGTGAAGATACATGCTGAGAAGTAACCAGATCTACACTTTTCTGTAAAAAAGTACAGATGGTCAATTTATGACTACCTATTAGAAAAATATACTTACAAAATAGCATGAGAAGACTAACAGCTACCCTTACCTTGGACCATGCTTTTGCTGGTACAAAGTTAGCACCAGCAAATAAATCAACCTCAAAATGGATGACCGGCGAAAGTAGAATTATTTGTGGAACAAATGCTGGTGCGGCCAAGAGGTCACAAATCAAATTTTGTCCAAACAGATCTAGTTGGTCACACGTTTCTGTATAATGCAATGTCTGACAATGGAAGGAAGTAGTTAATGACAAAGAAACAACACCTAAATGGCAAATCAAGTAGATCAAACTATCACTAACCATCATTTATACGTTAGTTATGAAGAAAAAGGTTCACCAAACAAATATCTATACTTCTATCTCTTACATAATCTTTATTTTGGTGTATTTGGTTGGAAACTTTATTATTAAAATTCTTCAAACTATCATTCTTATAAAATTTTATTGGTTTGCCGATTGGTTTTGGAAAAAAATGCACCTATCATGTTACTAAGAAATTTGGATGCTTCGAATGGGTTATGTAATGGCACAAGAATGATATGTACAGGTTTTGACAACAACGTCATACATGCAGAAATAATGATGGGCCAAAATGCTTTCAAGCATGTGTTTATCCCACGAATCCAACTATCACCTCCTGAAAATGAAGGTTACCCACTCAAATTCATTAGAAAATAATTTTCAGTGAGACTATGCTTTTCAATGACGATAAATAAAGCACAAGGACAGACAATATCAACTATTGGACTATACTTGCCACAACATGTTTGCTTACATGGACAACTATAAGTTGCACTCTCAAGGGGAATATGAATGTCAACGATAAAGGTTTTGGTCATGACGGAGCAGCCAAAGAGGAAAAAAGGAACATACACAAAAAATATTGTCTACAAAGAGATATTAGGTCAGATACAATACATGAAATTACCTGGTACACAAATTCTTTTTCATTTTTAAAATATATTATGACTGACTCACCTCAAATATTCGTGTTTGCAGATTCAGAAGATACACAGTTACATTAAATTGAGCTATTGTGTCAAAGTAATAACATTTACTCATTTTTTAAACTAGCATTTATGTGGCGACACTCATAAAGAGATATTTAGTTAAATCATTTCAACAATTATGTTCAGTTTCTATTATGTTCTTCAATTTTATAATTTTGATTATTACATAAAAGACCAACATGTCCAAGAAACAATTGACAGCAACACTTCAAAAAGTAATTCCAAAATAACAAATTTTACCTCAGTCAAAAGCTCTACATCATCAATCTTCTTCTCTTCATCCACATGCACCCCTTCCAACTTCAGCTGGAAGCCAGGACAAAACGTTAAGAACATAAATGACAGGGACTTGGTAGACCACAATCGGCAACTTCTATTACTTTACACCCAACAATCTTTCCTTAAGTTGCAATTACATTTAGATTTTTCATTTTTTTAAAAATATTTCAGTGCAGATATTCAAATCTTCATTCTAAAAAAAAGGGAAGAAGAAATAAGAAAGAAACCAAAGCGATAAGCGCAAGTAGCCAACTTTTATCTATTGCAAATCTCCGGAGGAAACAAAAATACATATTTTGGAAGCAAAATAAGTGTATAAAACATTAGCCTTTATACTATCTGCTTGTCCTTTTAGTTTGTTAAGATGTCAATGTAGAACCTATCTTCTTTTACGCGTCTATTGCACATATATATATATATCATTGTAGACATACAGAAAATAAGTTTTGAACAAGTGATAAGCACCAATGAAAAATGGAACTACAATAGCAATAAGTACGTATTAAATAATGGTAACCTACAATGTATGTTGCCCTTGACAATGGGTCAGTTAGTGTGCGATAAGCATCAGTGACACGAGCAGACTGTTTAGCAGCATATTCCCTTTCTTTCTAGCAGAAACAACAAAACGCCACGAGAAAATAATATCAAAATTTTGGCAGAAATGGAGTTTAGAAAATAAAATATATATGTACAATGTACAATTCTATGAACCTGAGATTTTGTATGAACCAAGTCTGGGTGTAGCTTCATTTCCCAGTCTATATACTTGCATTCAAGATTCTACCCCTCAATTCCATACTTCTTCTCCTTATAAGAATTCACGAAATCTTTAGCATCTCAATATTACCATCCATGGAAATAAAAGAAAAATCTACAATACTTATAGAAGAACTTGAAAAATAAACTAAAAAGAAACGTGTCTCCCACGCCTTTTTCAACCTTGGATTTCAGAAAAGTTACAGCTCTATACCCCTTTGATATTATTAGTACCACTACAGCCATTGCAGAACAAATACCAAGGATAAAACTTTTTTCTTCTCTATATTGATCAGTCACTGAGATTCAGTACGTCAATAAATCTAAACATAGCAAAGATTACAAATACATTTGTAGTCTCCTCCGCCCTCACCAAAAGCTTCTCATAAAAGGACATGACAGAAAAAACACATTTGTTTATTGACTTTCAATATTAGAAAATGCTCAATACCAGAATCAGTTAGCCTTCCGATATTTGCTTCCTTCACTGGAACTTCTATACAGGAAGGTTTTGTTTTCACCAAAATAATCACAGAACTAAACGGATTTTCGGCCAATGGTAATCCAAGTGTTTAAGTACCTAACATGATTGCTCCGGAAGAACAACGAATCAAAATTAAGCTGCCCCTATCAGAAAATCCAATTTTGACTTACTCTGTAATGTTGTACCTAGAAACAGATGCTTAAAATTATTGTAAATAGGAACTGATTGACATCATCTCATAAACATTTTATGCATCACTTACCCACCAATATTTTTAACCCTTCTTCTATTCAGTACCTCAAATTCACGTATCTCAGCTGATATTCAAACATCAAAACGTTCAAAATTGCCAAGATTGAGCATACCAGACACATGTTATATGTGAAGCTATAATAATTATTCATCACCACCAAAGAACCCATTTTGAAATACTCTAAACCAAGCCACAAGCCCCAAACCAAAATGCATATCTAAACAACAACTTTTCATTTTTTTGGTATAACATAGAAAGTCAAACTTTATTCTTAGGAAAAAGAATACAGCTTTGCATTAATCAGAAAACAGGTCACGACAGGTAACTTAAATCAGTGAGCACACCAACCCAAATAAATCTATTAAAAGAGATATGTATAGCTACAAAATCAAGGTTGAGGAAAGAAAAAGCTTACCTTGAATCTGGAAAATCAAGAGAGACAAGGCGTTGGAGAATAGATGCAGAAGCTCATCGAGAAATTGAATATACAAAATTCAAAATTGCATATTTCTTTCAGCGCTGGACACAATAGCTCCAATATAGCTCGCCATTTAGGATCAGAGAAACAAAATATTTGGGATAACAAAGAAGCTATTATCCAACATCAAATGAATGAAAATGAAGTAATGCTAGAGGAGAAGATAAAGTACACAGAGAAAACAAAGATCATGTTCCTGAGAAGTAACTGAGGCTTCTAGGAGTTCAGACAAAGTACAACTAATATTTGCTTACTTTCCTATTTGGCTTTTCATTGTTTTTTGGGAAAATGCATAAAAAAAACCCTAAACTTGTCACCACAACTTACTTTAGTACTTAAACTTAACAGGCATTTCTTTACCCCCCTTAAAAACTTTAAAATGTATTATTTTCCTCCCTTAGTGGCTCAGTCCAAGTCAAGTCTTAGTGTTGTATAGTCACGCGTGATTTGATTCATCCACGTCATTAATGAGTCAAAATTAACCCGACCCGCGTTAAATTATTTATATTACATATAATATTAAAAATCCCTACCCGTTCCCAAATTAAACCCGACCCGACCCGTGTCTTAACAAATACCCCTAAATCTAAACCTACCCGTCATTTCCCCATTTTCTATTCTAAAAGATCCAAAAAGAAAACCTAATCCCTAATCTATGCAACTATTCAATCGTCGATGTGTTTTTCATCAAGTGTGGAGGTGCTTTTGTAGACAAGCACTAAAATTATCCAGTCTTGGAGGTTAGTATTTTACATCATTTTGCATCTAGGGTTTTTATCCATTCGATTTTCAAAGAGGTTGATTTTTCGATTTTCGATTTACACTAAAGCTCATATTTTTTTTCAATTTTTGCAGTTTGATAATGGATTTTGTGTATATTAAGTTGAGGTTTCATCATGGAGGAATATTACAACAAAATCCTCGTATTAAATACATCGGAGTTATTGAGACTGATTGTTTAGACGTAGATATTGATAAGTTCTCTTACTTTGAGTTTGTAGGCTATGTTAAGGAAATTGGATATAATTGTTCCTCTTGTATTGTTTATATTAGACCACCTAAGTGTATTCATTTGGTAAAGGTTACATGTGATAGGGATATTTTGGGTATTGTACCTCAATTAAAAAATGGTGATGTGGTTGAACTGTATGTGTCACACTTAATTGAAGAAACTATTGTGGTCCCCCCTGCCCTTGAGTATGTAACCCATGTGGGTGGAGAATCTTCTGCTTCTTTTGATAAAGAATATGCACAAACGTTTGTGGATAGTTATAATTTAGGGTTTCAAGAAGCTTCACAACCTCAAGAATCTGCACAACCTACTGTTGGTGTTGGTGGAGCTTCTTCTACTGTTAGTGAGGAGTTGGATGGGGCTTCTGCTAGTGTTGAGGGGGGGTTGGGTGGGGGATCTGTTAGTGTTGAGGAAGAGTTAGGTAGGACTTTTGCTGCTACTACATCGGATATTCCTGTAATAGGTTCTGATTGGGAAAGTGAAAGAGAATCACATGAAAATTCAGATTATGGAGATTTGCTTAAATGTGATAATGAATATGGTAGTGATACTCATAAGGAGGTCAGGATTTTGAGGGAAGAAAAGAGATCTTCTAAAACAAAAAGGAAGAAAGAAAGGGGGTCTAGATCTGAAGGGGTTAGTTTGGGCAAAAAAGGAGTTGATTTGGGGCATAATGAGTATTTATCCAAGAAAAAAGTACTCTAGAGGGTAAATTAGGTGGTGATGAGCCATACTTTGATTCAGATGAAGAGGCTAGTTTTGAAATAGATACTGATGTAGATGCTGGGGATGAGAATGAGGTTCAATAACCTGCAAGAAGTGTGAAAAAAGCAAGGAGAGCAAAAAAAACTAAAAAAAGAGTTGTGTTTGATCCTACTTGTAAGTTAATTATTTGGGAAACTGGTCTAGCTTTTGCCAATGTTAAGCAATTCAGAGAAGCGATTACTAGGTATGCAGTTCAAGAACATATAAAATTGGACAAGTTTGTTAATGAACCAACTAGGGTAAGGGTAAAATGCGTAGAAGGTTGTCCATGGTTATTGTTTGGTAGTCATGATTCAAGGTCAGGGGATTTTGTTGTGAAGAAGTATAAAAATTGGTGAATTCAAAGTATTTAGCAGAGAGGTACAAGGATAGAATTACTTCTGAGCCTGGAATTAGAGTGTTTCAGTTGCAAAATCTAGTGAAAAAGGAGCTGGAGGTGTATGTTGGGAGAATTGTGGCAAGAAAAGCTAGAAATATTGTGTTGCAACAGATTATGAATGATTATGTGGAGGAATTTAAAAGAATTTTTGATTACAGGGATGAGCTTTTAAAGACTAATCCAGGCAGCACATGTGTGGTGAGACTTAGTGAAGAAACTTTTGAAGGTGGAAGAAAAAGGTTTCAATCTTTCTACATATGTTTTGATGCTCTGAAGAAAGCATTCAAAGCTGGATGTAGAAAATGTATTGGATTTGATGGTTGTTTCTTGAAAGGTGTTTGCAAAGGACAATTGCTTGTGGCTATTTGTAAAGATGGGAACAACCAAATGCTACCACTAGCTTGGGCAGTGGTTGAAGTTGAAAACACATTCACTTGGAAATGGTTTATTAGACTTGTTAAGCATGATCTAGAGCTTGGTGATGGGACAGGATTGACAACCATGTCTGATATGCAGAAGGTAATTTGCTCTATCTTTTTCAATTCTGTTTTTAACTATATTATTTTTTCCCTTATTCTTATGTCACCTAATCATTTTATATGTTGTTGAAGGGTCTTGACACTGCAGTTGTACAGTTACTGCCAAATGCAGAACAAAGAATGTGTGCAAGACACATTCTAGCTAACTGGTCCAAAGATTGGAAAGGCATTGAAAGAAGAAATTGCTTTTGGAAATATGCCAAGTCAACATATGAGCAAGAATTGACAAGAAATCTAGATCACATGGAGATGTTAGGTGACAAGATTTGTGATGATCTTCTATGGTACAACATAGAAAGATGGTCCAAGGTTTACTTCAAGACTTTTAACTGTTGTGATAGTGTTGACAACAACATGGCTGAAAGTTTTAACTCATGGATTTTGGGGGCAAGGTACAAGACTATCATCATAATGCTTGAAGAAATAAGGGTCAAAGTGATGAGAAGAATAGCAGAGTTGAGCCAGTTCTCTGATACTCGGATAACAAATATTTCTCCAATGGCTTTAAAGGTATTGGTAGAGAACACTTCAAAATCAATGAAGTGTACCCTTGAATGGAATGGTGAATATGGTTTTGAGGTTAAAGACAGTTGGGGCAATACATTTATAGTGCAGTTGAATAATAGGACATGTACTTGTAGATCTTAGATGCTAAAAGGTATACCCTGTTGTCATGCTATAGCTGCGCTTCATTTTAGAAGATTGGGGCCTATTCATTATGTCTCACATTGGTATAATAAGGAAACATACCAAAAGACCTATAGCTTTTTTATTCAACCTGTCACTGGAATGCAAATGTGGTTACAGTCAACCAACCTTCCAGTTATACCACCTGAAGTTAGAAAAATGCCAGGAAGACCTAATAAATGTAGAAGGAAAGAATAAACTGAAAACAAAATAGGTAAGTTATCCAAAAGAGGTGTTGAGATGACCTGCAACACTTGTCATGCAAAGGGTCACAATAAAAGGGGTTGTCCTTTGGGTGCAAAAGCTAGTTCTGGTAGAGGAAGAGGGACAAGTTCAAGTGTTGGTTCTTCTGCAGCTCCAACTCAGTTTCAACCAAGCCCAAGAAGAGGAAAAGGAAGACCAAAAGGTTCTACAAAACAGGTAAAATTTGACTTGTTAAGTTATTACTAATTCACCTTATGTTTTATTAAATTCTTGATATAGTAGACTGTTATCACCTTGTTAATTCACCTAATTCACTTTCTTGTATTATAGGTTGTTGCTGCATCTGCAGCAGCTACTGCTGTAAATATGGTTGGTGTCACTGGAAGTAGAAGAGGGACTGGAAGGGGTAGAGGGACTGTTGTTCTTGCATCTAATGTAGGTGGTGTCACTGGAAGGGGAAGAGGGACTGGAAGGGGTAGAGGGATGGCTGTTCCTTCATCTAATGTTGGTGGTGTCATTGAAAGGGGAAGAGGGAGTGTTGCTTCTTCATTTAATATTGGTGGTGTCATTGGAAGGGGAAGAGGGAGTGTTGCTTCTTCATTTAATGTTGGTGGTGTCATTGGAAGGGGAAGAGAGAGTGTTGATTCTGCATCTAATCTTAGTGGTGTTACTAGTAGGGGTAGAGGGACAAGTTTTAAAGGACCAAGGATTGTTGGGATGGGGGTGCTACATACACAAAGTGGTTTTAAAATCCACAATGTAAGTGGTTGAATGATTTTACACTTTTTAGTATTCAAGTCAATGATCACAAGTCTAATACAATTTTTTTTTGTTAATGCAGCCTGGAATGCCTTTAAACTCCTCTATAGTAACTGGAACTCTTGGGCATCACAAACCAAGATCAGGTGTGAAATAGAAAGGAAAGCCTGCTGTGACCCAACAAGGACTTCAAGAAATGAGAGCACAAAAAAGGATGAAGACAAGTACCAAAGCTGCTGAAATGAATCACCTGAGCCAAACAAGTTCATCAGCTGTCTAGAATTTGAAGTCTGATTTGTTCAAGTTACTGATGTGAAGTTGTGATTGTCATGTATTGTAAACAATTATGTAATTGTGCTGCTGGATATGTTTTTGTAAAACAATTATGCAGTTGTGACTGCCCTTATGTGATGTCTGTTTTTTTCCAAACAATTATGCAGCTGTGACTGCAATGTAAAGCTATGTTAAAAATGCAGTTGTAATTGTTTTATTTTGTATGCAGTTGTGACTGCAATTTTATGAATATTTCTGGCAATATTATGCGGTTAGGACTGCTCTTTTGGGTATATGATTTCTATCAATATCATCATTTAGTCTATTTCTGTGTACCACTATCATAAGAAACTGCAAATACAATAACATCATAAGGAACATCAAATAAGATATTCTCAATTGCAAATAGAATACACAATCCCATACACAAACAAAGAACTACATTAGATTGATAGACAAGTCAAAGGATGATTACAAAAGACCAAATCAAATCAAAGGTTGCTACACACCAAAATCCTAAGGTAACTCTATTAAGTCTTTCTTTATATAGATCATCCAAAACCAATAACTTATAACTATAACACAACAACAAAACACAATAAAGATGAGTACATTCTCCCCAATCCTTCCTTTAGCCATGTTACTTCTCCATTTCTTCTCTCGTTCTTTCATCTTCTCAATCTCTTCTTTCAACTTCTTCAATTTCATATCTACATAATTATCATCTTGTTTGGACATTCTAGGCTTGTCAACTTCTTCAGAAGTTTTCATCTTCACAACTTCATTGACTGATGGTTGCATGGTTTGATGACAAGATTCAACTAAGTTCTCCAACTCACCTAATTTTTCTATTAATTTAGGAATTACAAATTTGGACCTCGAATCAATATTTTCTTTATCCCTCCAACACCAAAAGTCGCAAGATCTTGGACCCTTCAATGATTTAAAAAAAAAAAAAGAATCAGTGCTCAATCCATGCTGGGATAAACAACAATAGAGAAAAATTGATCTTTACTCCATAATAAGGACATGCCCAATATCTTCTACCGGGATTACTTGAAGTCCAAGATGTCTTCAAATGCACCACAATTCCATGATTGCAGCGGACTTCTTGGTTCAAAGCAAAATCATTCTCTTCCATACAAAGCTTAGACAAGTTAATTGATCTCATGTTGTGCTACAAAACACTTCATTCCAACAAATTTAATAAAGTTCAAAATAGACTGATAATATAAGAAAAAATGATAAGAAAATCTAACCAAACAATAGATGAAGGATTTTACCTCTTTCGTAGAAATAAGAGATGAAGGAGAAATAAGAAACAATAGATGAAGGAAAAATAATATGATTAACCAAAGCTTATGAAGTAAAGCTCTTGTTTCGTTCATCAATTTCAAATCAAGGGCAGATTTTGGGTTGATTGAAGATGAAGGAGAAGAGAAGAAATTAGGGTTTGAAAGATGAAAGGGAATTAAGGGGATATGAAGGTGTAATTAATTTTTATTTTTTTAAAATATCGGGCCAAATTAAGGGGTTAACGCGCCCTATTTGGGCGTGTCCACACGCACAGTTGACTGAGCCACTAAGGGAGGAAAATAATACATTTTAAAGTTTTTAAGGGGGGGTAAAGAAATGCCTGTTAGGTTTAAGTGCTAAAGTAAGTTGTGGTGACAAGTTTAGGGGATTTTATGCATTTTCCCTTGTTCTTTTAAAACTTATTGGGCCTTTTTCAGGGTTTGGGCAATAATTTACAAATGTATTCTTCAAAATGCATGTTTATATAGAAAATCATTAAACTTTCTATAAATTTTACTCTCTTCATCCCAATTTATATGAAGTAATTAAAATGGGTATAAAGTTTTAAAATATAATTATTACAATTTATGTTCTAAATTAAATTATATCTTTTCTGTTGGTATAAATCATCTTATGAAGAATAAAACGGACTTTTTTAGTTGGTGTTACTAAATAGATAAATGTCTAATTCGTTAAGGATTTAGTAAAAAAAAAAAGGTACCATATAATTGAATCAATAGGACTAGAATATTATAGATCAAATTGTAATTTTTAAAAAATAAAATAATATATATGGGAAGTGAAGTTCCGAGAATGATGATTAAAATAGTATATGTACCCAGATTATTTGAAAGAAATTTACTTTTACATAGAGTACAAATATATAACACGACTAAAAGTGCATTAACCGTCAATACATCAATAGATTATTTTCGATGCACTTACCAAACATTGTATAAGTTATACATAGTTTAAATACATGAATAACTCTACTCTTACAACAGTCAAACGCCCCCTAACATGTTAAAGATTTATAATCATCTTAATTGCCCTGGATTTTGATAAGAATGTAGAATCGTGAGAATAAAAATAGCTCTTCGTAAAAACAAAGTGCTTTTAGAATTAGAAATTAAGTATAATGACTAAATTTCTCTTTAATCAACTACACTTTTTTATCTTCAAAATTTTACGTTATCTTTTTAATTTTTTTTTTTACTTAATAAAATAACATACACACAACTGATATATTTTTAATATATGCTTATCATTAATTAACGCTTGATACACGTGTCACTACCCTAAACTAGTAATTATTAAAAATATCAGTACTTTATATAATCCCACTATATACTACCGTGTGTTGTAAAATTTCGTCTTAATTAACCAGTCCAGGTCCAGGTCCAGGTCCAGGTCCAGGTCACAACCGGGAAAAAAAAAGTCCAGGTCACACAAAACAGCACAGTACCCGTAATGCAATTTGGAGAATCCAAAGGGGCACGGCACCCTCTTTCTCATCATTTACAGCTATGTCAACTTTCTGCAGGCTGAGATCACTTCTGGGTCTCCAGAAATTGGTTTGTTCAATTTCTCCCTTATATTCAATTCGCAGCTACTCTTCATCTCTTTTTGGTGTAAGCTTTCGAGCTACTCTTCTTCCAGTTCTCTTTCTGTTGTCATTTATCAAATGATCATAAAATTGGTTGGTGCCTTTACTATGGAGTGATCACTGTATAAAATTGCCTTCTTATCCCAGGCCGCATATGGTCACAGTAAATTTCTTGTCCTTTGCCTGCAATTTTTCCATTTCAGGTTTGCTGATTATATTGTTTTCTACAGAGAATTGGATTTATAGGACTTGGAAACATGGGATCAAGAATGGCCGATAGCTTGATTAAAGCTGGATATAAGGTTGCAGTAAATGACATGTAATGCTTTCAACTTCATTCACTTACTTATAACCGCTTACACTGTAGAATCAATCACACGTTTTTATGTTACATAAGCAGGATTGAAAAGGGAAAGGGAAAGGGGAAGTCGAAAGGTAGAGAGAACAGTGAGAATTAGATCCACATCCGTTGCGTGGAAAACTCTCACTGGTACCACTAGGCTATAAGCCTAGGTGGTGTCACATCTTAGCTTAGTTCCATATGTAATTGGATAAAAAGTAGTATCTTTGAGGTAGCTCTGTTGTGTTATGAAACAGACGAGTGCAGTCAGACAAGAAGCAAAAATTACATGGTTGAACACTCTTATATGTCTAGATTTTGGTGTAGCACAATGTGGAATAGGGTGGTTGAGAATAGGAATCCTTCTATATTGATTCTTTATTTGATTTAAAGGATTACGCAGGCCCAAGTCAATTCATGTGATGTTTCTTTGACCTTGAGTTCATCAATTTGTATTTGTCCCAGAAATCATGATGTTATGAAGATGTTTTCGGACAAAGGCATTCTCACAGAAGATTCGCCTTTAAAAGTTGCAGAGACAAGTGATGTAGTTATTACAATGTTACCGTCATCAAACCATGTGAGATTTGCATACCATTTTGTATAGCTCTTATTATATCACACACTTTCTTATATTTCTGAGGCTGATTAATTATCCTGAATCCTTCATCACTGATGTGAATGTATCCCTGAGATTATTATTATTGTTGTTGTTGTTGATGATGGTGAGTTAGATATATTGGAATATTTGTCTGATGAATCAATATATATTTGATCATACAGGTTCTGGATGTCTATACCGGACAAAATGGTTTCCTTAGTGGTGGTAATTCACTCAGACCATGGCTATTTATTGATTCTTCTACAATTGATCCTCAGACATCAAGAAAGGTCTCTGCAGCTGTGTCTAATTGTTCTTGGATAGACAAGAAAGGTATATTAAGTAACAAAATGAATTAACTTTACAACTTCTGTGTAGTTTTGATAGCGCATGTGATATGTTTTAACTACAAAATATCTGGTCATAAGGTACTAATTTCACTGTATCGTATAGGCATATCAGTCACTGCTTACCTCTGTTACCCACTATACATCCAGGGAGTTAAATAAAACAAAACCAACACACCCCTTTCTCGTGCAACATCTATGATAATGTCACTGTTTGTACCTTATTATCTTCTTTTATGAGTTGTTCTTCTTTTACTAACTTATTCAACCAAACGGCCCAAAAAGCATGGGGTTCAAAGTTAGTTTGGTACGAAAATGGGCAGCAAATGTGTATGTCACCCTATTTGCTTGTTTGGATGGTATGTCTGGTAATTTTTTCCATGGTAGTTTCTCCCTCTTCCTCATTTATCCTGGTTGTCCATCCACATTGTGTGCAATAAAATTACAGTAACTTGGTTCAATTTGATGAAAACAAAGTCAAACCCATGCATTATATTGTGTGGAACTTGTTACATAACTAATTCTGATTTGAAATGCCAAGACGTTTGATTTATCATATTTGTCTATAACATTGCTTCAGCATGTGTAGTTTCTTCTGTGGAGAGAATTTAATGCGATCTTATGAGTATGAAGTCTGTTGATCAAGTTGCTAACTTGTCAACCAAGGGGTTTTCACAACAACATGCATTTTCAGCTTTGCATGCTACATAAGATTAATACAATCCAACTTGAGGGAGTTTTTCTTAGGATGACAGTCAATGTTATGCTGTAACCATTTTCGCATAAAAACAAGGGTTTTTTGCATCATGTGAAATGATTAATGTTTTTCCTGTCTTGGGTAAAGAATACCACCAACTAATGTTTCGGTCTTTTAGCAAATTCACCGTTGTCTTTGCAGATGGACGGAAGCCTCCTGCTATGTTGGATGCTCCTGTATCTGGCGGTGTTCTGGCTGCAGAGAATGGGACTCTTACTTTCATGGTATTTCTACAATCTAAGTGGTTCTTAAGTGACTGTTTTCGTGATGATTTCACACCCACATGCTCCTTCGGTGACTGGCTGTTAGAAAATCATTCTCTAAATGAAAAAGTTTTGCTGTTTACTTATAAGTCTCAATGCCTTCAACAGATTTCGAAGCTCACAACCCATGGTTCTCTTAAGATTTGCGCATTAGTAGTAGTAGTAGTAGTAGTTTTTGTTGATCATATCCTTGATGAGAAGGAGTAAACTTTTAATGTAAGACCTTACCTTTTTTCAAAGCTATCGATTTCTTAAATATCTATCCCACCTCCAATGCATTAGAGTACAAGATGAATTAACTCCTAAACTTGTTTTTAATTTCAACTGCTGGATATTTTACAACTTTGTGTGACTTTACATTTCGTGACGTACAATTAAAGAGTATATGAACTTTTTTCCTTTCTGGCAGTAAGATGTAGTTTGGACATTGAATTATTCATAGATGTTTTGATGTGGAAAATTTAAATTACAGCAAACATTGTCTGTGGTTACATACGGCGAAATGCTGGATTAACAAAATACAGGGTTTCTTTCTGTTTTGGTTGGTGGGATTGGGGAAGAGGGGATCTGTATCCTTATCAGAATTACCTGACTGGATGTCAGACGTTTTTATGGATATAAAAAGCAAGGAGATAAGATTATAATCCTATTCCAGACAGAAAATTCTCTCTTGTACTTTCTGGATTCTAAAGTCAGATTCCTGCTGGTTTGAGCTAATAAGCAACATATGCATGTAGGTTGGGGGTCCAGAGGAGGCTTACACGGCTGCCAAACACCTGTTTCTCTCGATGGGCAAAAACACTATCTATTGTGGTGGATCGGGGAATGGTGCAGTATGTCCTGGACCTACTTTTCAAACTTTTGCACTTTGAGTTTTATATGTCTGCTGAGTGCTGATAAAGACTTTGAAAGGGAAATCCTTTTTTTTTGGCCCTTCTGTTATATTTTGTTTTTCCAGCTTCGACTTGATTAAATACTGAGGTGGAACTGATAAAACTGTACGATGTGGATCGATATAAAACAGTGTAATATGTCCAGCTTTCTGTATCAGAATAGGTAGCAGGCAGTTACTTCTATGAATTCGATTTAGTAGCGTGTTCAGAAGATTTTGTGCTAGTAGTATGGACATATTGTCAGAATTCAGCTTCTAAGTGGTTTGGGTTTGGGACTGTGGTAGTTTAAGACTTTATCTTGTATTGTTTTCAATCAGTGTCTTGTTCATGTGGGTGTATATCTATTTAAAAATTTCTGTTCATACATAAAATGAAAGTTTTTGCCAAGTGGTGTCGCATGACACCTTTGCCACTACTTATACTCAATACATGTTTATATTCAGATAGCACATGCCAGATAGAAGTGTATGATCATCGTTCACCAGCTGGGGTTTTCTTCATGCCAACAACAACAACAACATACCCAGTGTAATTCCAATCCCACAAGTGGGTTCTGGGGAGGGTAGAGTTTACGCAGACCTTACCCTACCTCATAGATATAGAGAGGCTATTTCTGATAGAATTAATTGTCTGCATAACTTAGCTTCAATTTGCAGTCCTCTACAGGGCAATAGTTTGTAGTTTCTGCAGTTTAAGAACTAAATATGAAATTGTATCTAGTATTGATGTCCCTAAAGTTCGAACTCAGGAAATTTAAGGTTGGTGAGATATAGGGTGTGTTCTGTATGAAGGAAAATGTTTTCCAGGAAAATCAGTAGGTTTCTTACTTATTTTCTTGTGTTCTGTGCGTAAGCAAAAAATATTATCCTAAAAGTATTTGTATATAATCTAGGCAAATACTATGGGACGCGGGGGTGGTGGGGATGGGGGCTATGAGGGTGGGGTGAATATGAGGTGTGTTGGAGGGTGGGGAATACGTAATCAATGTGGAATGCCACTTGTGGAACTTGTTTTCCCTACTTCCGCTAGGGAAGTCAGTTTCCTCATTTTTAACGAACTTGTTTTCCTAGAGAAAATGTTTTCCAAAATTTTTGAAATAACTTGACCTAAAAATAAGAAGAGATTAAAAAACCCACGTGACTTTTCTCTCTCAGGCATCAATCCCAATGTGATTTTTAAAATCACATTTCAACCCAAAACCCTTCCGATTGTCATTCTGATCACCGAAATCCTTCTTTTTCTTTCTTCTTCTCTCAATCTTTTTCCACCATGGCCACCACCTACCTCAGAAAACCCACCTCCAGATATTAAGCCACGCATACTCATGCGCCACCAGAAAATCCCAGTCACCGACACCACGGGCGTCACGCGCTGACGCGTGACATCTCCCTAGCCAGATTTTCAATTTTTCAGAGTAGGATTTTTTAATTCCAGTTCTTAAAATTATCCCAGGCAGTCAGTTTTCAGTTTAAGTCGTCTTTACTTTAGGTTTCAGATGGGTGGTTCCGGTAACACAGCTGGAGCACATCCGCCAGGGGAGGATACCATCTTTTATAACACAGGTTTCAAGTCCTACGATATTATGAGATGCAAAGACAAAGTGGGGAGTTGGTTTGAATGGGTGGAGCATAGTCGGAACTTAATGAGAAGAGTGAGAATCAGCTTTAAAGTCCTGAAATGGCTAGTTACACTATTTATTGAAGCATCTAAAGTGCAAGGGAGGGTAGTTAAAAGGTAAAATACGAAGGACCACTTCGCTGAGTTTTATTTCACTCTTAAATATAATGAAAGTGGGAGATACATCAGCTTTATTGCAATACAAGGACAAAATAGATCAATCATAATAACTCCTGAGTCTACTTTTAGAGGAGGGGAATATAGCTCACAAAATTTACTGGTTTCATTTATGAACCAGACAAAACACAGGGTATAATAATGAGTAGCAGCGAACAAAATCATAAGACATACGAAGATGCTTTCTTCCGCGACAGATGGATGACGGAAGCTAAGAAGATGCTTTCTTCCGCGACAGATGGATGACGGAAGCTAAGGAGAAGGCTGACATACACAGCACAACTAATGGAGTAAGAATCACCAGCAGTAAAGCGCAGCTAGAGAACGATCTTCTGGATAGATGTCTCGTTGGTAAATTCCAGTGTCAGGCAAACCACACCCCAAGCTTGAATGATGTGAGAAGATGGGCTTGTAACTCCTGGAGATCAATAGAAGTCAATGTATATGCCATGAACGATGGGCATTTCATGTTTGAATTTCCATCAAAAGCAATAGCAGAGCATGTACTAACAGGTCAATGGATCTGCAAAAAGACGAAGTTGGAGCTTGATTGGTGGACGCCAACGACTAGTTTCTGGCCGACGGAGATAAAGAAGGATTGGGTGTGGATTAGGCTGCAGGGCCTACCAATGAATCTTTGGTCGCAGAAGGTCTTCAAAGAGATCGACGATCTTTGTGAAGGTTTTCTTGAGACAGAGGAGGAGACCTCCCTCAAGAATCACCTCCACTGGGCCAGAATTAAAGTTAAAGGAAACGACAAGCTTGTCCCCAAAGTAGTAGAAGTATCTTGTGATGGCTTCACCTACTCTATTCCGGTGTGGTGTGAAGCTCCGGTCACCTTAAAAACTACAGAGGAGAGGAGAGAGTAATACCCAGGATCAACTTTTGCAGAGGTTAATAGGGACTCAGTCGGTGGAAAAGGTCGATGGGCAAGTGGGAACCTCGATTGAGGGGCATTTGATACATGTGGGCGAGGAAAGGGGGTATAAAAATGTTAATAGGAGACAAAATTTGGGCCAAGGGAAATCGGGCCCAAAATTTTTAGACCCAATTACTATTGAAAAGCCTAGAGCCCAAAGCTGTTTAGTTCACTCTATCGATATAGTTAATATCGATATTTTGGCCAACAAAACAGAGGAAACTCAATTCCAAAGCTAGATTATGCTGAGGAGCAGAGACGTAGAGGAACTAGAAGTAAGAATGGAGGATTCTGATGCAAGTGGAGGAGAGGGGGAAAATATTGATATGGTGGAGCAATCGTTAGTGGTAGGAATCGCAGATAGAGGGACAAATGAAGCCACACCACTGGACATCCATTTTCCAGTAGAAGACAGCGAGGAACTTAGCACTCCGGATTGGATACAACAAAATATAATTAAACTAAGTGCTGTATTTGGGGTCAACTTTAAAGGGTGCGAGGAAAAGGTGAAGGAGCTATTGGTGAAGATTGACAGTAACAAGCAAGAAAGTTGGGGAAAACAGGGTGAGCAGGCCACAGGTAAAAGGAAAGGGTTGTTGGAACTCAAGAATCTACATTTGGATTCCAAGTTCATTAGCAATGGTACTAGAACCAAAGGGGGTATTTGGCCATAACTGATCAATGAATTTAAACATTATATCTTGTAATGTGAGGGGGATAAACTGGAAGAGGAAGAGGAGTATAATCAGGAATATGCTGAGAACCTGGAGCAGATGTCGTTTGTCTGCAGGAAACAAAAATGGAGAGGGAGATTGGTAATATTGTCAAAGAAATTTGGGGGAGCAGATGGGCAGATTATGTACAGTTAGAAGCCAGTGGGACTAGAGGGGGAATAGTAATAATGTGGGATAAAAGAATTTGGGAGGGGGAGTGAGCAGTGTGGGTGTATTTTTAGTTTCCTGTTGCTTTTCTAGAAAGAATGTGGATTTTAATTAGCATCTAATAAGAGTTTATGCTCCTAATGATAGAGTGGAGAGGGAAGAAACATGGTGGGAATTGGGGGCAGCCAGAGGTTTATTCTCAGGAGCATGGGTTTTATGTGGTGATTTCAGCACAGTGAGGTACCCGTCTGAGAAGTATAATTGTAGCAGAATGATACAAATCAAAATATGGAAACGAAAATAAAGTACAGAAATCGAAAATAACAAGGGAAGAAATAAATAGATAGACACAAAAAGAGGAAATTGTAAGCAACAAAAGGGTATATTAAACCCAATTACCTAAAACGATAAATCCTACAATGAGCACCTAACTCCTACGAAGACCTCGAGGGAAATTAATCCACTCGCAACCAACGTTTCAAAGCAAAGTTGACCAAAAGCTTTCAACAAGCTTTGAACACTCTCAAGTGTATTTTTCTTCAAGCATAAACTAAGGAAATGAAAGAGAAGACTATCTATTTATAGTCTTGGGCTATTATTTAACATGGGCCCAAAAGTGACCCTTAAGAATGGGCTTCCTTTGTGCTCCCAGCTATCATCCATATGTGGAAGCCCTTACTTTGGTGCTCAACAAGGTCTATCCAAGCCATCCAAGCTCTTCCTCGTATCCTCATTGTGAGCTCCAAGAGGTCATTACTGTTGGTGCTAGCCGTGCTTGTATCATCGAATCAGCAGGTCAATGACAGATCTATCTGAGTTTATTGAAGACATGGAATTAATGGATCTAGATTTAGCAAGTGGAGAATATACATGGAGAAAAGGTGATAGACATTCCACAATAGCTAGATTGGACAGGTTTTAGATTGGACAGGTTTCTATTCTCTGAAGAATGAGACTCAAATTTCAGGAACATAAAATAGTCTGCACCGCAAAGAATTACTTCTGACCACTCACCTAAAATGTTACAATGTGGAGACTGGGAGACAACCAAATCATACTTCAAATTTGAGAATTGGTGGTTAACTACAGAGGGCTTCAATGATAGAGTTAAGAGTTGGTGGGAGTCTTCCACTTTCATGGTAAACCAGATTTTGTATTGGTAGCAAAACTGAAGGCACTGAAAGGGAAGTTGAAAGAGTGGAGCAAGACTAGTCAAGGGAACCCGAAACAACAGAAGCAGATGATACTCAATCAGTTAGCAGAATATGAGATGATACAAAACCAGAGAATTTGGAAGAGGGGGAGATAGCTTCTAAAAGAAACCTGACTGCTGAGTTTGAGGAAATAGCCAAAAATGAAGAAATTGCATGGAGACAGAAATCTAGAGCTATCTGGCTTAAACAGGGAGATAGTAATACAAGTTTCTTCCATAAAACAACAAATGTCCACAGAAGGTTAAACAATATTGACAAACTAAAAGTGAGAGAGGTGATGGTGACTGAACCTAATGAGATTCAGAGGAAAATCATCACCTATTATAAAAAGGGCAGCCTGATGCACTAAAGCTCCCGCTATGCACAGGATTCAGGGAAGGGCCCAACCACAAGGATCTATTGTACCCAGCCTTATCTTGCATTTCTGCCAGAAGCTGTTTCCAAGGCTTGAACCCGTGACCTCCTGGGCACTTGGCAACAACTGTACCAGTTGCTGAGATTCAGAGGGAAATCATAAACTATTATGAGAAATTATATTCTGAATCTGAGGATTGGAGGCCGGAACTGGAGATGAGAGAATGCCCTATGATTGATGAAGCTGATAACAACTACTCCCTCCGTCCCAATTTATGTGATGTACTTTGACTTGACACGGAATTTAAGAAATAAAGGAAGACTTTTGAAACTTGTGGTCTAAAATGAGTTATAGATATTTGTGTGGTTGTAAATCATTTCATTAAGGGTAAAGTGGGTATTTTAAAGTTAAATTGTTACCAAATATAGAAATGTGTCATTCTTTTTGGGACTGACTAAAAAGGAAAGTGTGTCATATAAATTGGGACAGAGGGAGTAACTGATGGCTCCCTTTGAAGCTCAGGAAATCTTAGAAAGCATAAAAGCTTGTGCCGAGGACAAAGCCCCTAGCCCAGATGGCTTTTCTAAGTCTTTCTTTAGTCAATGTTGGAAAATTATCAATCAGATATGGTAGAAGCAGTACAAAACTTCAATAAGGAAGGGGTTTTTGAGGAGAGCATAGATAAGATATTTGTGGCTCTGATTCCCAAGAAGGTAGGGGCAGTGGAACTCAATGATTTCAGACCAATAAGTCTAGTGTGTGTGTGTGTGTGTACAAAATAATTGCTGACCTTTTGGCTGAAAGACGGAAGAAAGTGATGCACAAACTAGTGGACAGACAACAAATGACTTTCATTAAGATTAGGCAGATCATGGATGCAGTAGTAATTGCCAATGAATGTGTTGACTCATGACAGAGGGACAGACAAATAGGTATCTTATGCAAACTGGCTATCCAGAAGGCATATGACCACCTAAATTGGAATTTTTTTGATTAATATGTTGCAAAGAATGGGCTTTGGTCCAAGATGGTTAAGGTGGATTAGACACTGCATAAGTTCAGTGAAATTTTCTGTGTTGATCAATAGGAGTCCTTGTTGTTTTTTCCCATCGCACAGAGGATTGAGACAAGGGGACCCTTTATCCCCTTTTCTCTTTATACTAGCTATAGAAGGATTAAGTAACCTTTTTCAAACAACAAAAGGTAAGGGATGGATTAAAGGCTTTCAGTTCGAAGGCAATTTAGGAAACAATCTAGAGATTACTCATTTGCAGTATGCAGATGACACTCTAGTTTTCTGTGAAGCAATAGAGGAACACATACTGATCTTGAGAGTGATTTTCAACAATTTTTAGGTTGTGTCTGGTTTGCACATTAAATGGAACAGGAGTTTTATCTATCCAGTTAATGTTGTAGCAAACATAGAATACTTAGCTGGCAGGTTAGGAGGCAAAGTGGGTGAACTACCAACAACTTATTTGGGATGCCTCTGGGGGCAAAAAGCAAGTCAAAAGAAATTTGGAGTTGTGTTATTGAAAAATGCGAGAGGAAACTTGCAAACTGGAAGTGCCAATAGCTATTATCTGGTGGTAGACTGAATTTAGTGAATAGTGTTCTGGACACACTACCTGCATACATGATGTCAGTGTTCCCAATCCCAGTCAGTGTGAATAAGAGGTTGGATGCTTTAAGGACGAACTTTCTATGGCAGGGTAGTGAAGATAATAAAAAATACCATCTAGTTGAGTGGGGGGGTCTGAATATCAGAGATTTGAGAACTCAGAACAAAAGTCTAATGATGAAATGGCTATGGAAGTTTATCTCACCAGAAATTTCACTATGGAAGGAAGTGATCACAGCTAAATATGGTATGGAGGACAAGTGAATGACAAGAGTGGTTACCAGCCCCTACAACTGCAGTGTCTGGAGATCAATAAAAAATCTATAGCAACAAGTCAGGAATAGAACAAAATGCAAGGTGTGCAATGGAGAGAAAGTGACTTCCTGGAATGATAACTGGTGTCGTCAGGGGACACTTAAACAAGCTTACCGTGAGATATACAGTTTAAGTCAAGCAAAGGATGCCACTGTGGCTAATTTATGGATAGGACAAGGGTGGAACTGGAACCTTCATCTGAGAAGGAGTTTAAATGATTGGGAAATGACAACCATAGAAACTTTTCATGACCCAATGACTTGGGTTACATATTTAACAGGGGAAGATGACAGGTTGCTATGGAAGGGGGAGAGTAGGGGTGTGTTCACTGTTAGATCTGCCTACAGAGAATTGAGGTGTACTGAAGACCAGGTAGCAGGCTGGCCTTGGAAGATGGTATGGAAAACAAAAATCCTTCACAAAGTGAATTATTATACATGGCTTTTGTCAAAGGAAGCGGTGTTGACACGAGAATTTGAACAAAAGAAAGTTTAATCTATGCTCTAGGTGCTATTTATGTGAAGAACAGGTGGAGATAGTTAAACCATCTCTTTTTACATTGCAAGTGGACAGCTCAACTGTGGCAGATGTTCATCTACTAGAGAAAGATCCAATGGATGAAACCTGAAAGAATTACAGAAGTGCTAAAGGGCTGGAACAGAGATGGCAATGCAGCAAAAAAGGAGGAGAGATGGAGGATTGTCCCAACTTGCATCTGGTGGACTATTTGGAGAGAAAGAAACCAGAGATGCTTTGAAGGAAGATAGAGCAGCATGCAAAAGCTAAAGATAGACTGCCTAAGCCTTTATTATTTTTGGTGTAAGCATGTAATGATAGGCAATACAGTAGAGGTTCTTAATGCTATTGACTGGCTGTAACTAAAAGATCCTAGGTGTTGTAAGTAAAACTTTTTGGAGGGGGACTATACTTTGTTGTAGTATACCTGTGGATATATAGAAGTTAATGTTACCTTTTTTAAAAAAAAAAAGAGAAAAGAAAGGAAAGATTAAAAAAAATAATTTGCCAAACGATTTTTTAAGGAAGGTTTTTTGAAAATCTTTTTTTAAAAGAACTGTCTTACTGCTAACTAACAAAATTCGGAGAAACTTTGATTATGAGAGAAACAACATAATATCCTTAAATCCATTTCTTCCTAGAAAAAATGGTGTAAAAAAGTTAATGTTTCATTAACTGTTTTTCTTTCTCAGACTGCAAAGATCTGCAACAATTTGGCAATGGCTATTAGTATGCTTGGGGTGTCAGAAGCCCTTGCTCTTGGTCAGTCTTTGGGAATTGCAGCTAGCACTCTAACAAAAACATTCAATTCTTCAAGTGCTCGCTGTTGGAGTAGGTACTCACTGCAACCTGTTACTGAAGAACTATTATAATCCCTAATAAGAGAAAAGTTTTAGTGATCTATTTGCATGAAAAATAATCTGCTTTAGTCAATATTTGTCTTCTGCACAATGTTCTAGTAATGTTAATTAGGACATTTCATTTATGGTATAAGGTATCTTCATGTATATCTATGTTTGGTAAGTGAATGTGCATTTTGTTGCAGTAGTATAACACCATGCATCTCGGAAAATGTGATTATTGCCTATGCTCATTTTAGTTTGAAAATTAGTCTAACAGATAGTGAAGACAAAAAAAAAAAGAGAAGAGTAGTGAAGACTACAAGTGTCTCAAAGCTTTCAGCTCTAAAGCAAAAAAAATTATCAGTGCAATAACAAAGTGACTTGCTTCATGTTACAAAATGAACAGAGACACCTTTAGGTGTAGCGTACATAGCTTAACAAATATGTATGTGTAATTGTGGAAGAATTGTGTAGTCTTCTATTCATGAATCCAAGATATTTATACATTTACATAAGATGCTATCTAAGGAAACTAATCAAAACAATTAAAGGAAAATATCCTAATGATCTGCTCCTAAAATTAAGTCACCTGTATATGGAAGGAAATATATTTACAGCTCACTAATTATTCTGTAACACTCCCCCTCAATTTGAAGCACAAATATTGATCACGCCCAGCTTGTTACAAAGATAATCAACTCGAGTTCCATTCAATGCCTTTGTGGACAAATCAACCAGTTGCTCTCCTGTCTTTACATAGCGGGTGGAAATCAATTTTCCCTTATGGGCTAGCTTTTGGGGTTGAGTTAGACCCATGTGTTGTATCTTTCTTTACATGGTATTAGAGCTACAAGTTAGGGCTTTTTTTTTTTGTTTGTTCACTTTGGGTCATCCATTCAAAAGTGACCAGTTTCCATTACCGCTGGCGATGGGAGAAGCTCTTCTGTAGTCCTTTCAGGTTCAGATTCTTGCTCTGGTGTCGCCTTGAAGTTTCTGACCTAACTTTGGTGGTCCAATCGGAGAGAATCTTTCGGAATTGTTTTCTTTCACCGTGGAGTTTGCTTCTCCTTCTGCTTATCATCTTATCTGATTCAGACGCTCCTTTTCTCTTGTGGACTGGTTTTCCAGCCTTTCACTGTCTTCTCCAGCAACTGTGCAGTTTGCAATTTCTTACTGCGGCATCAGTTTGCTTGGTTCATTCTTCTCGTTGCTGTGTTGGATCTGCTGCTGCTTTAGTGTGTGTTTGTTTCTGTTGCTCAATATTTGGTACCAAGCTCTACTTTGGCTCTTTGTTTATTTATTTTTGGTTGGGTTCACTAGTTAAAGTTGTTTTCCAGCCTTTGGAGTTACTTAATTTGGAAGCATTCTGTGGGAGAGCTCTTAGAGGGGGCTTATTTGGTTTAGCAATTGTTATTATTATATTTGGTAGTTAAATCACTATTCAAAGTTCAAACCTTTTTATTGGTTGACGGTGTGGTGGTCTTTATATTGTGGCCAATTTCTCTTTTTGCTATATTACTCATTTCCTATACAGCTGGTTCAATAGTCAATTATTTTTTGAAGCTGGTTTGATTTTCTAGAAATAGTAGTGCTGAAGTTTAACTTGGTTTCTCTGTGGCTGAATACCTTCAATTTGAATGTCGGTTAATACAACCAATCTTGCTACGACACATAGTCCAATTTTCATGGTTTCGGTTGAAGAGTTTGCTAAATTCTCTCAGTATCAAATTGAAGAAGCCACTTCAGTAAATGTCTTTACCGAGTCAGATAAAACATGTCTTATCACCTTTTCAAATAAATGGATGATTGATTCAAGTGCCATAAATCACATGACCGGCAATCCTAATATTTTTCTACAACTTTTCAATCACACAAAGCACCCTCTCTAGTAGTTGATGGATCAACTTGTAACAGTGTTGGATCTAGGACTGCGCAACCAACCTCCTCTATTACTTTGTTATTTGTATTTAGTCTACCAAAGTTGGCCTTTAACTTGATATTTGTTAGCAAAGTTACCAAAGACCATAATTGTTATATTTCGTTCTTTTCCGATCATTATCTATTTCTTTATCTTAAGACAAATCAGGTTATTGGTAAAGGACATGTGTCTGACGATCTCTACATCCTTGATGAATGGGAGTCTCGGTTTGTTGTCTGCTCTAGTGTTGTGTCTCCATTTGAAGCACATTGTCGATTGCTACATCCTTCTCTACCTCTGTTAAAGAAGCTTTTCCTTAGTTCCAAAATATTTCTTCATTGAAATGTGAGTCATGTCGATTTTCAAAACATCATCGCATCTCATTAAGTCCAGGGTTATTAAGCTCATTTTGATGTTTGGGGACAGTGTCCCATCGTTTCGAAAATTTGGCATAAGTATTTTGTCACTTTTATGATAATTTCTTTGGGATGACTTGGATTTATTTTATGAAGAGCCGGTCGGAAGTGTTCACTAACTTTCGTTCCTTTTGTGCTGAAGTCAAAACTCAATTCAATGCTTTGGTACGTATTTTGAGGAGTGACTGTTTTTGTCTTGAGTCGAGGGTCTATCGGAAACAACCTTTCTATCTCACCTCTGAGATAGTGGTATGAACTGTATACACTTACCCTCCCCAGACCTCACTTTGTGGGAATTTACTGGTTTCGTTGTTGTTGTATATGAGACAACACGGTATTCTCCATCAATTTTCATGTGTTGATACACCCTCTCAAAATGGAATTGCTGAGAGAAAGAATAGGCATCTACTTGAGACAGCTCGGACACTTTGGTTCCAAATGAAGGTTGCTAAACAGTTTTAGGAAGATGCGGTCTCTATGATTTGTTTTGTGATAATCGCATGCCATCTACCATGCTTGCTAGTAATGTGCCTTACAATGTTATTTTTTCGTTTCCGATGGAACCTATAAGGTGTTTGGAAGCACATGTTATGTTCGAGATGTTCGACCATCTGTTTGTTACCAAGTTGGATCCTAAGGCACTGAATGGTGTTTTTTGGGCTATTCTCGCCTCTAGAAGGGGTGTCGGTGTTATTCTAGTGAACTTGGCAAATATTGGTGTCAACTGATGTGGTATTTTCAGAGACTACACCATTCTTCTATGCACCTCATGTTTTTACAAGTCAGGGGGAAGATGAGCGGTTAGTCTATCAGGTCACCCATGTTTTGGTAAAAGAATCAGATGTTGTCCCTCCATCTCCCGTTCTTCTATTGAGGACCAATCGATTATTGTACCATGAGCTCCTACTCCATCTGCGGTAGCAAGACGCCAGTTGTTCAAGTTTACTTGAGGAGGCGAGAGACCAATGATACATATCCTGCACATGTCCCTTTGTCATTTGATCCTCAACCGTCTGATTCTCCAGAAGATCTCGACCTCCCTATTGCTCTTCGCAAAGGTACACATAGTCGCAAATCAACATATCCCATTACTAATTTTGTTTTCTTATCCTCGGCATCTAGATCCTTGATTGCTTCTCTAGACTCCATCTCTATACCAAAATATAGTGAAGGAGGATTTGAATCATCCTGGATGGTCTGACGCAATGCTTGATGAAACACATGCCTTAGAGGAAAATCACATGTGGGATTTGATGGATTTACCCAAGAGAAAAAAATCAGTGGGGTGTAAGTGGGTCTTCACAGTTAAAGTTAATCCAAATAGGTTTGTAGCAAGACTTAAGGTCAAACTCGTGGCTAAAGGATATACTCAGACATGTGGGGTATATTGTTCAGACACATTCTCTCCTCTTGCTAAACTTACTTCCATTTGCTTGTTCTTTGCTCTAGCTGCTTCTGAGAATTGACGTTTACATTTTCTGGATATCAAGAATGCATTCCTTTATGGTGATCTTCAAGAGAAAGAGTATATGGAGCAACCACCCGATTTCGTTGCTCAGGAGGAGTATGGGAAAGTCTATCATTTGGTGAAATCCTTGCATGACTTCAAACAGAGTCTTCAGGCTTGGTTTGGCAAGTTTAGTGAGGTAGTTCAGGATTTTGGGATGAAAATGAGCAAATAATATCACTTAGTCTTCTACCGGCAATCAACAACTGGCACTATCCTCCTTGTGTGTATGTTGATGACATTCTTATCATAGAAAGTGATTATGTAGGAATCTCATCCCTCAAGTCTTTCCTGCATACAAGGTTTTATACAAAGGATTTGTGCCAGTTGAAATACTTTTTGGGAGTAGAATTTAACAAAAGCAGGAAGGGAATTTTTCTATCATAGAAAAAGTATATTCTTGATCTGCTTGCAAACACTGGAAAGTTGGCAGTCAAATCCCGCAATACTCTAATTGTTTCCAATGTGCATCTTATGAAGATGATGGTGATCCAGAGAGATATAGAAGGTTGATTGGAAAGTTAAACTACCTTACTGTGACTCGTCTGGACATTGGTTTTGCAGTAAGTGTTGTTAGCCAATTCATGTTCGCACCTATAGTCAAACATTGGGAAGCTTTGGAACATATCTTATGTTACTTGAAAAGAGCTCCTAGACTTGGCATATTGTATAGCAATCACGGTCATACTCGTGTAGAGTGTTTTGCAGATGCTGATTGGGCTGGATGCAAAATTATTAGAAGATCTACTATAGACTATTGTGTCTTTGTTGGAGGGAACCTAGTACATGGAGGAGGAATGAAAAGCAAGGTGTTGTATCGCGATCCAGTGTAGAATCCAAGTATAGAACTATGTCACAGTCTACATGTGAGATTATGTGGATACATAATCTTTTAATTGAAATTGGGTTGAAGCATCATACACTACCAAAACTGTGGTGTGATAATCAAGCTGCTCTTCATAGTATCATGAAAGAGCTAAACATATTGAGGTTGATTGTTATTTTATTGGTAAGGTGATTCAGGAAAACCTGATCACCATTGGCCACGTAAAGACAGGAGAGCAACTAGCTGATTTGTTCACAAAAGCATTGTATGGAACTCGATTTGATTACCTTTGTAACAAGCTGGTCATGATCAATATCTATGCTCCAGCTTGAGGGGGGAGCGTTATAAAATGAACATAAACACCTTTAGGTGTAGTGTACATAGCTTAGCAAATATGTAGGGATACAATAGGATATCTTGTGCTTCTTTCCTTATTTAGCTTCCTTAATTAGAGTTCATGTATTGTATATTTCTTACGTAATGGAATAATACAGAAGTTATTCTTCATATCTTATGAATTACAGTTCAAATGCAAAAACCTTTAGCATACTTCTTATCCAGGAATCCCAAGAGCACAAACTTAACAAGAGCCTTTTTTAATTAAAATGTTGATCGCATTTTTTGACTTCCCGTCTATCCAAAATATAGTAAGCTAGCAGAGTGCTTATATTTAGATGAAGCAGAATATATCCATCCCTCAAGCCTAATAGAAATTGGATTCAAGAAATGTTGTTTTGGGGATTACGATTAGACTTCTGGCCTTGTATCATTGATATTAGATCATTGAATTTGAACAATAAACATACCCCAATTCATACCGATGATATCTTGGCCTTTTATCATTGAGATGATGGTCATGAGCCCTAAAAGCTTTAGCCTTACAACATAGTTACGTAGGTTAAAATAGGATTAGTTTTGAACTTACCCTACACAATCAGGTCATTGGTGGCTTCCTGATCACTGCCATATAACTAATGGTCTAATTTGTAGACTACATATCTTAGTCTATCACTTGCAGGAAACCTGACTTAATGCAGCCTATTAGATAATGTCCAGCGACTTCATAGGTCATCCTATTCATGGAATAAACTTATCCACACCCGATATTTACACCAAGCTGATGAATACCTGATATATGTCTTTTACATATAATTTATTAAGTAAATGGTTAGTTAATATGTATTCTCATCTCAAATTATCACTTAACCATATTTAACCGTGATAAACTAATGTTATTTGGTGTAAGCACCGGTGTGCGAGTAGGTATTTTCCTCCTATTTGTTCTCCTCTCAGATTAGTAGAGCAATATAGGGAGAGGAAGAGGGACTTACATATGGTCTTCATAGATCTAGAGAAGGCATACGATAAAGTCCCTAGGGAGGTTCTTTGGAGGTGCTTGGAGGCTAGAGGTATCCCCGTGGCTTACATCAGATCTATTAAAGACATGTACGATGGAGCGAAAACCCGTGTGAGGACGGTGGGAGGAGATTCAGAGCACTTTTCGGTTCGGACAGGGTTGCATCAAGGATCGACTCTTAGTCCGTTTTTATTCGCCTTGGTAATGGATGTTTTGACGCGGCCAATTCAAGGGGAGGTGTCTTGGTGTATGTTATTTGCGGATGATGTAGTTCTGATTGATGAGACTAGGGGAGGTGTTAATGATAAATTAGAGGTTTGGAGAGAAACCCTGGAGTCTAAGGGGTTCAGGTTGAGCAGGACCAAGACGGAATACTTGGAGTGCAAGTTCAGTGAGTCGACGCATGAGGACGAAGTGGTAGTGAAGCTGGATTCCCAGGCTATCCGTAAGGGGGATAGTTTTAAGTATCTGGGATCTTTGATTCAGGGGAATAGAGAGATTGACGAGGATGTTACACACCGGATTAGGGCAGGGTGGATGAAATGGAGGCTCGCCTCTGGAGTTCTATATGATAAGAAGGTGTCTCCTAAGCTTAAAGGCAAGTTTTATAGAGTGGCGATCCGTCCGGCCATGTTGTATGGAGCGGAGTGTTGGCAAGTCAAGAAAGCCCACATACAAAAGTTGAAGGTGGCGGAAATGAGGATGTTGCGGTGGATGTGTGGTTTTACGAGGGGAGATAGGGTTAGAAATGGGACTATTCGAGAGAAGGTGGGAGTGGTTTCGGTGGAAGACAAGATGCGGGAAGGGAGGTTGAGATGGTTTGGGCATGTGATGAGGAGGAGCACTGATGCCCCAGTTTGGAGGTGTGAGAGGTTGGCTATGGATGGTTTTAGGAGGAGTCGAGGTAGGCCCAAGAAGTACTGGAGGGAGGTGATTAGACATGACATGGAGCAGTTACAGCTTACAGAGGACATGACCCTAGATAGACAGATGTGGAGGACGCGGATTAGGGCAGAGGGCTAGTTCTTTGGTGTGGGGCCTGGCTAGTGGATAGGGTGCTTGGCTGTAGCCAGGCTAGTAGTCGTAGTGCTTGGCACGCACCTTGGAGTTCTTTGTCCAAGGGGTTTGGGGTGCTTTCGGTTAGATCTGGTATAGTACTACTCTATGGGTGGCTTGTTTCTGTTTTCATTATGTGTGTGTTATGTCATTTTTTTTGTTGCATGTTTTACTACGTCTTTATATACTGATTTCCTGTCCTGAGCCGGGGGTCTATCGGAAACAACCTCTCTATTTCTGCGGAAGTAGTGGTATGGACTGCGTACACTTTACCCTCCCCAGACCCCGCTATGTGGGAATACACTGGGTATGTTGTTGTTGTTGTTGTTGTTCTCCTCTCAGAATTTATCTTTTATTGAAAATACCTATGTTTTTGAAACAATATTTCAGTTTCTTGTCTTGCATGCTCAGGCCCTTCACCTTATCCTACTTCAAGGTTCATAATGAACTAAGTTAATTTCTGAACATAAGAAAAACTGAAAAAGGACTACTTCGCATACAAAAATAAGAAAATACTTAAATGACACTCCATGAAAACAAAATTATTCAAGTTAAATCTTGTCTGTAGCGCACCCAAGGTGTGGCCTAGTGGTTCAATGAAGTTGGGTTGAGCATCATGAGGTCTCAGGTTCAATTTTCAACAGAGACAAACACTAAGTGATTTCTTCCGATCTGTTCTAGCCTTGGTGGACAGAGTTAACTGGTATCTGTTGCTGGTGGGAGGTGGCAGGTATCCCATGGAATTAGTCAAGGTGCACGCAAGCTGACCCGGACACCACGTTATCAAAAAAAAAAAGAAAAAAAAAACTTGTCTGTAGCATCTAAATCTGTCCCCTGCTAACATATACAAAATCAAAGTTTAGCTTATTACTAACTTTATGCTTGTGTGTATCTAATGACAGTGACACATATAATCCAGTGCCTGGGGTGATGGATGGAGTGCCTTCTTCCAGGAATTATATTGGAGGTTTTGCGTCTAAGTTGATGGTACGTGTTCAATCCTGTTTTGATATAGTACAACCATGCTATGTACCTGCTAAAATTTTGGAGAACATGAAGCTCAGTTCTACATTTATAGATGCATGTTAAGGTTCACTTTTAAGCGCACCATTAATATGCATTTCTTTTAACTGTGTTCTCTGATGGATTTTACTCCTGTCCAATTGCTGGCAATATTTTTGCTCAGTCATTGTGGTAACTATGAGTATGCAAACGATCTGCTGCTCCTTTCTGTGTCTGTGTTTGATGAACTCCTATGTGTTCACTACAGAGAGAGAACTGAGTTCATTAGGTGTACAGAGTAACATCAGTTAAATAAAGATCCGTTTTACTTTGTTATGAACTATTTTCCTTTTTCTTTTCTACTCATTTTCATTTTCTCTCTTTGCTGCATAATCACTTTAAGTCACAATTTCTAGGAAGTCAACAATAGTGTAGTTTGTATTATAGTTTTTGGGTTTTATGCTATCAGTTATGGATGTTCGTGTCCTCTGTGCAGGCTAAAGATCTGAACCTTGCTGCTGCATCAGCAAAAGATATTGGATTCAAATGTCCTTTGACATCACAAGCAGAAAAGATGTAAGTCCTTCCTACTTCAGTAATGAGTACATAAGATAGTTCCTGTGGCGTAGACAGCAGAAAATTGTATGGATGTGAAGTTAGAAATAGGAGCTATACAGTGACTTCAATCATAGGATCGATATGTCGTACTAATACTTTAAAAAAGAATAAGGATCTGCTGGCCGTACATTATTATCTGCCCACTTAATGCATTAATCTGGGGTTTAGGCATTTTGCCATCTGTAATGTTCTCAGTTGCATTTCCTTTCATATACATGGAAAAACCGGTATAATATTCAATTACAGTTGCAACATTCTAGTCTACGCTAATTTACTCGGGATTGACAATGTTTTCTTGAACTATTTGCTATTTGAACTCATTAAATAATGCACTTGGTAAATGATAGTACACGAATTAACAGTTATAACAGAGTAGACTTTCAAATGTACCGTGTATCATGTTAATGCATGTCAGAGAGATTTCATAATTTATCTGAGCAAATACTTATTGCTGGAATAATATCAGAAAGTGCTCTATGTTTTATCTGTTATTATTTACTTTCAGTGTGCTTGGTGCATTCTCTGTAATTTGGAAATTGTTTTCTGCAATAACATCTGGTCAATAAACCTTGTTTCTGTGTGGTGCTTTTCTCCAGTTAGACATCTTGGCTGTGAACTCGATCAATGTTATTTATTCAATTTTAGTCCTTGTGTTGAAATTACTTCTGTTAGTGCTGATTTGAATAATAAACAGTTTAGTTGTAGGAGGAGTCTACTTTATTTAAATTTGAATTTCTGTTAGATAATTTAGATTGTTGAGATATTTTAAGTTTTTTTGAATTTTAAATTATGCAGATTTTGTGTTTTAAGTTGGCTATTTAAAGTCATCCTGTGCTTAATAAAATTATAGAGAGACATTTTCAATCAATATTTTAAACCCTTCTGAGGTAGTGGTATGGACTGCGTACACTTTACCCCCCAGACCCCACCTGGTGGGAATACACTGGGTATGATGATGATGATTTTAAACCATTTTTTCTACACCATCTTTTAAAAAAACCAACATCTTGATTATGTCCTCTATTTTCTTGCGACTTCTTTAGCATTGTAAATTGTACATTGACCATGAAGTTCTGAACACTTCACCACTATCTTCAGTTCTAGAGCCTCGAAAGAATTTTTCCTGCATGAAGAAGAAGGACTAGAGTAAGTTAAGACACGTTACAACTTGGTCCACCATGGACCATGGGGATGCCATATGACAAATACTCGTTAGGATATAAAATGGAGCAAAGTGGTGAATAGCATAGAGTAAGGAAAGGTTTGGTAGCATTTAAACGGCTGGGTGACAACATCCCGAGGGACTAAAATCACAACTCTCTCAAAACAGCATATTGTTATAACTGTCTTCTGGTTATTAGCATGTCTGTTGGGACTAAATGTTATCTTAGTTTCTGAAATCCATATCTGAATCCAGCTTCACAGAGCTCTGCAATAACGGTCATGAGGCAAAGGATTTCTCCGGTGTATTCCGCTACTATTACTCTGGAAAGGAAGAGCAGTAATCCCCTCAGCTAAGGTAGATCTGTTGGCTACAGTTTCTGGTTCCACAATTTAGAATCCGGAAAGCTTGATCCAAGATTACATGCTTGGTGCGCTGCAGAAAAGATTGAAGTCTGTATGCTAGGTGTTCTTAATCCTTTTCTTCTTGCATTTCAACTATCCACTTTGTTGGAATCGTGTATAAATGATGAACAGTGATGTTAGTGGACTGATTTTTTTTATCTTACTCGAGTTTCAGGTTCCATAGGATTTTGTGATGTTTTATGCAGTTCCCACCAGTGTTTTAAAAGGCGGGGATGCGAGGCGAGACGTTTTATGTAGCGGGGGGCTAATAATAAGCCCCGGAATACGGGGCGTAAGTGTTGGTTCTTTTAAAAAAGATGGGGCAGCAAAAAGGGGGTTAAAATGACTCTCAATGGACTGAAATGACTTTCAATAATTTATTAAGCATTGGAGGGCTTTAAATAGTCACCTTACAATAGAAAAATCAGCATAATTTAAAATTCAACTACCTAAAATGTCTCAACAACTCAAACAACCTAACTAAAATTCAAAATTCAAATTCATACTAAACTAAACAACTTTGTTTGCTAAAAACTAATGCAGTAACTGAAAGCAAATTTCAACACTCCTTTGCTTTAGTTACTGCGATTTAAAAAAGTTGCTCTTCAATTTCTGCTTCTACTGCTTGTGCTTGAGGATTGTTTTTAAGCTTGCACACTTTTGTAACATGACCTGCTTGTTTGCAATTTTCACATGTTGCATCAGGTCTCCACCAACAAAATGTTTCCTAGTGTGTTTTCTTTTTGCAGTGTCTGCATAAAAGATAATTGCCTTTTCCTTTTCTGTTTTGTACATAAAAGGCACCAGCAGTAACACTGCCTTGTCTGAAGGCTCTTCTTTGCTCTTGTGCTTGAAGAGTACTTGTTAGTTTTTCAACAGGGATAGTAGAGAGATCTTTAGACTCTTCCAGAGATGAGATTTTAGACTCGAATCTCTCTGGAATTGTCACGAGAATTTTGTCTACTATTCTCTCATCTTTGAAACCCTCGCCAAACAACTTGATTTTATTAACAATCAAAGAAATCTTGTCAGAATACTTAGTAATAGTTTCATCCTCTGGCATCCTAAGATATTCAAAATTTGCATTTGTCTGACTCGGCCACTTCCTTGGTAGTCTTGTTTTAGTTTTTTTCAAGCTTCTGTTGTTGTCGCACAAGCAATGATTTTGGAAAAAATTGAATCCGCAACTGAATTTTGAATTACAGATTTGGCTTTGAATTTTTTCATTCGAATGAGATTTAATCTGGGCAAAGGTAGGATTTGCATGGAGTGGCTGTAAGGTAAATCTTTCGTTACAACTTCCCATAAATCATCGACTTGAAGATATGATTTCATTTTTACTGACCAAATCTGATAGTTTTCGCTAGTGAAAATATTTGGGGCATTCAAAGAGAGACTGCTGTTTGCCATGGTTGAAAAATGGGTTAAAAATTATATGACTGAAAATAGGCCCGATGGGCTAAAATAATATGATAGTTCTTTAAGGTCAATGAAGCTTTGATACCGCTGTTGGTTTTTTAGAAAGATGGGGGCGGTAAAAAAGTGGTTAAAATGACTCTCAATTGATTGAAATGACTTTCAATAATTTATTAAGCATTGGAGGGCTTTAAATAATCATCTTACAATAGAAACGGAAAAGGTACGAATTTACCCCCGAACTTTGATAAATGGTATATAAATACCCTTCGGCATACTTTGGTACAATTATACCCTTGCCGTTAATGATTTGGGTTGTATATGCCCTTCTCACTAACGGCGGGACACGTGTCGCAATCGTGTTCGTTTCCCTTTTTTTATTTAATTTATCCCTACTAATTAAATACCCAAAATTAAACCCCCACTACCCGACCCACCCCACTACTCGACCCACCATCTACCCGGTCCATGGAATGTCTAAAAACCCTAAATTTTTTCTACAAAGCCTGCTCTTACTCTCTCACTGCTTCTCCCTTTCATTAATCGTTTTCTTTGTTCCAAAAACCTTAAATTTTTTCAAAGCCTGCTCCATCCCTTCTCTTCAAAAACCCTAAATTCCTTCTTTTCAAAACCTACTCCATCGTTATATTCTGCTCCATCATCTTAATTTTTGCTTTCCTTTTTAATTTCATAAATTAGGTTTAAAACATGTCCGAAATTAGTTGTGATTCTAGTAGTTCAATGAATACTTGTCATTGTGGTGAAATTGCTCGTTGTTTCACTTTAAGGACTCCATTGAACCCCGGAAGAAAATTTTATAAGTGTTCTAAACCAAAGGTATGTTTTCAACAAGTGTTAATTCGTATAATTTGTAAATTTTAATTAGTATGCTTTAAGTTATGAAAATATGAAATATTTTCAATTGTTGTGAAACAGAGTGAAAATTGTGGTTTTTGGAAGTGGGAAGATAATCATTCGGAAAATATTTTGGTCCAAATAAACAATTTGGAGGCTAAATTGGAAGTTGCTACGGTGAAAATGGACACTTTGAGAGATTCATTGAATGCTGTTAAGATTGAAAGAGACGAGTTAAAGCAAAAGTTGGAGCTTTTAGAGGCTATAAACTACTCCGAGGTGAACAAATCAAGAAATTTGGAAGAAAAATTATTGAAGATGTTGTTTCTTGTTTCATTTGTTGTGTTTGTCGGATTGTTGGTTGTAATTTTCAAGTGATGAACATGAATGTAAGATTTAGTAGATTTTCTATTGTCAATCAACAGAATTCGATGTCTTTAAGGGGAAGATATGAAAATATGCTTATGACTATCTCTTACTTAAGATCTTTCTTAATTCAACTGTACAAGTTTCTCATGAAATTAAATTATTCCTGAGCAGGGATGTGCTTGAATAATGATATCAGCGGATGTGAAACTTTTTTTAGTTCAAAGACTGCCATAGATATAACTTGCATTAGCACCATTGAGAAAATTGTTGTGTTGTGCACAATAGGCCAATAAGTTCCACCAGTTTGATATTTTATTATAGGATCTGAAAGTTTTAGTGAAATGGTGTTACAGGATCTAAAAGTTTCAGGTTATATTAATCAAAAACTTTTCTTAAAATGTCCTCCTACTAGGATGTTAATTCAAGGCTGAGATAGTCATCGGTAATATAATCTCCAAGTTCCATCCGTAAGTGAGGGTAAGTTATGTAACACCCCATACCTTCCCAACCCAATGTGACGACGTTGAACAATGGTTACTTAGGTGTCGAGATGCCATGAGTAAGTAATTTGTAATGTTAGTGATGAGAAAAATTGAAAGTTGGCCTCGTACATGTGATTAGCCCTTCGTAGGAAGTATTTTGTGATTTTCGTGGAGCATTTGTGGGGTTCAAAATGAGGCTAAGAGGACCTCCAACCAAGGTATATTAAAGGTAAGAAGTAAGGTAAAGCATAGGACTTGAAGTATCTAACCAAATCCGCGAAGAAAAGTCGAAGTGTAACACCCTGTACCTTCCCAACCCTATGTGACGACGTTGAACAATGATTACTTAGGTGTCGAGATGCCATGAGTATGTAATTTGTAATGTTAGTGATGAGAAAATTGAAACTTGGCTTTGTACATGTGATTAACCTTGCGTAGGAGGTGTTTTGCGATTTTCATGGAGCAGTTGTGGGGTGGTTCAAAATGAGGCTAAGAGAACCTCTAAACAAAGGATATTAAGGGTAAGAAGTAAGTTAAAGAATAGGACTTGAAGTATCTAACCAAACCCGCGAAGAAAAGTCAAAAAATGAAATTTTTGAAAATTATAAGTGTGGGGCGCTCTGGGGGGCGTGCCACGCCGCTATGGGCTAAAATTTTTAGTCCAGAGGCAGCAAGCTGGTGCGCCCAAGGGCGGGCCACGCTGGTTTTGGCCACTTTTCAAAGTTGGAATTTTTCTTAAGTCCTAAGGGTGCCCGAGGACGTATTGAGCCGATTTTTGCCACATTTCTTCTAAAACCATGAGAATATACATGAAATGAGTAGAGTATTATATTGGTATGATAAAATTACTCGAGAACGAATTTGGCATCAAAATGACGATTTTACCCTTGTGGTCAAAATAAGCCATACGTGGCTAGAATCGCTTGTTTTGGGATTGAGGATGCGTATATGAATAGAATGAGTGGGAATATTGTTGTAACACATATGAGATGATTTAAACATGAGAAATTATTGATTTTATTGGATTAAGTGAATTGGGCCAAAAAGGGCCCAAAATGAGAAAGAAAACATAGGCCAGACCCATTCTTCCATTGACTAATGCAACACATTGCATTAAATGCCAAGAGTGGCTAAGGATGAAAATTAAGGGCCTATATAAAGGGGCAAAATGCTGATTTTATTCAAGAGAAATACACATGCTTTTTCTATCTTTTTCTAGAGAATTCTCAAGAAAGCTTCTTTGGCTCCCAAAACCCTAAGGCACTTCTTGGAGCAAGATCATCATCTTTCGAGCCTAGGTAAGTGATTATTCTTATGGATTAACATATTATAAGCATGAGAGATTATGTATATCATGTTGGTTATGGTTGGAAGTGTTGGACATGACACTTTTGGTTTTGTGAAAAAGATGTGTTATCCATGGGATTGTAACTTGAATTATGACTTGTGACTTTGATGAAAGAGCATGGTATGGATAGAATATGAACATGTATGGTGTGGTTTTGTTATTAAACTTGTTGTTTTCACATAAGTGTAAATTATGAGATTTTGGCCGATATGTGCTATGAGGTGTATTAAGGTGACTTGATGGATTATTTGTGTTGTGGTGTGGATAAGAAAGTGTAAAGGAGAAGTATTGTGGTGAAATGTATTAATTATCATGTATTGGTCAATGTATGGAATATTGTTGGATTTTTGGAATAATAATTGCATCAATGGTTTTGTCAAGGGGAAATGGCATGTTTAAGGGCAAACATGTAACTCATTGATGTTATATGCATTTGTAAAGTAGTTGATGGTTAATGTGAATCCCGTTATGTATTTGTGTTGTAGAGTGACACATAAAGAAGGAGCGGGACTATTGTATGCACATCTAAGATTGTATATTCGTATTGAGAATACGAGGTATGTAAGGTTTCTCTTTCCGTATCCTTCTGCAACATATTGTTCACATTGACGTTGGGCTTGTTCTATTCCGAGAGGTTTTGAAGTATATCAATTCAGGTTGACATATATTGTTATTCATATGTGTCCTATTTTTAGATGACTTATGATTCACTTATCTCTTGTTCATCGATTGAAGTTCCAAAGATGTCATAACGTGGTAATTCCTAAAAGAACTATCTCAAGAGAGTAATAGCATAAGAGAATCTATTTATCCTTGAAAAGCATTTTTTCCAATCATGTCATGTTCCAAAAGTCCAATAATGTGATGATTATCTTTATACCAATCTTTCACAAGTAAAAGTACCAATCTCATAAGAGTAATAAGAGAGGTGATGTGCAAGTTAATATATCTATTTCTCATGAGTGAAGATGTCAATCTCATGAAGTAATGGAGTAAAGTGAAATGTGTATATGAGTGTGCTTCAAATAAGGTTATGATCCTCAATGTCTCAATCACTCTTAAGAATGGAAGTAAAAATAACAAGAGAAAGACGTAATGTATATTTCATAAGTAATCATGGGTGGTATCCCAGGGGTTAAAATACCTAGCATGGGTCGATCTCAATGTAACATAAGAACATCCCAGGGGCTACAGAAAAGCCTAGCATGGGTTAATATAACATCCCAGGGGTCAAAGTACCTAGCATGGGTTAGTAACATCCCAGGGGCGACACGAAAGCCTAGCATGGGTTAATATAACATCCCAGGGGTCCAAGTACCTAGCATGGGTTAGTAACATCCCAGGGGCGACATGAAAGCCTAGCATGGGTTCACATAACATCCCAGGGGTCAAAGTACCTAGCATGGGTTAATCTCATCCCAGGGGCGACAGAATAGCCTAGCATGGGTAGAACAATAAAGATGAATAAAAGATGAAGACAAGAGGAGTAAAGAACGTAATATACATAGTTCCCCACATACAGAAAGAGAGTTTATTCACATTTCTATTTCCTTATATTGATTTCATTATTGTTGTTATTATGTATGATGAATTTCTTATGAGCCTTACATACTCAGTACATTAGTCGTACTGACCCCCTTGGGGGAATTACCTTACATGTTGCAGGTGCAGGAACTAGTAGACCGCCATTGTAGGTTGACATTGCGGATCTTTGGTGAGCCCTAGTTGCTTCGGGACTTTTCGAGTCATAGGTGTACAGTTGTGTTGATGTTGTAAATGTTGTATAAAGCGGGGACTTGTCCCGACTGTTAGTTGATCTTGTAAATACATCTATTAGAGGCTTTTGTAGATATGCGTGGGTTATGAATGTGAAAGATAAATGTCCGTTTTGACTTGATGGCTTTAACGGCCAAGTTTCCTAAATATGTATATGACATATGTTTCCATGTTCATGTTTTCCGCATAGTTGCATAAGGTTTAATAAAGTTCATACTAGGATATGCATACGAATGTTCATGAGAAAAGATTGGTTCTCTCGGGCCATATCGGCTTCGGGTGCCAGTCCGGTCCGAATGGGATTTCGGGTCGTGACAAAAGTGGTATCAGAGCAGGTCATCCTAAGGGTGTCTACAAAGTAGTGTCTGAGTAGAGTCTTACTTATCGATGTGTTGTGCACCACATTTATAAGTAAGAGGCTACGAGACATTTAGGATGTTGTTTCTTTTCTTCATGCTAGATCGTGCAATAGAGCCGGTGTTGTAAGTTGAGTTGGATCTGATCATGGTGATTGTTTTTCTTTGGTATAGTTAAAATGCCAATCACGAGAGGAGGTAGAGGTAAAGGGAAGCAGGTGGATGTGCCTGCTGAAGAAGGAATGAGTATATTACCACCTGACCAAGCTAGTCAAGGTGGAGCTGACGCCGAGATTGCATCGCAGTCTTCCTCTACTTTTCCAGCTCCAGAAGATCCAAGAGGTAGAGAAGTACCTGCGGAACCACCTATGAATACCACTGATCAAGATTTACGAAATGCAGTACATATGTTGACTCAGTTAGTAGCTGCACAAGCACAAGGATGAGTGGGTCCAATGGTAAATGAAGATGAAGCGGCTAGAGCAGCTAGTCGGCGTACACAGGACTTTCTAAAATTGGACCCTCCTATATTCACTGGGTTAGACTTGAAAGCAGATCCACAGGACTTCGTGGATCAAATTCAGAGAGCTTTGGAGGTTATGCATGTGTCCGGGGTAGAAACGGTTGAGTTGGCAGCTTATAGATTGAAGGGCGAGGCGATATTGTGGTATGAAGACTGGAAGAAAGCTCGAGGTATTGGTGCAAACCCACCTACATGGGAAGAATTTAAAGCAGCATTTCTGGATCACTATCTTCCCTATGAGATCCGTGAGGCTCGTGCGGATCAGTTTTTAAATTTACGTCAAGGTAGTTGGTGGTTAATGTTGGTTCCGTTATGTACTTGTGTTGTAGAGTGAAACATAAGGAAGAAGCGGGACTATTGTATGCACGTCTAAGATTGTATATTCGTAATGAGAATACAAGGTATGTAAGGTTCCTTTTTCCGTATCCTTCTGCAACATATTGATCATTGACATTGGGATTGTTCTATTCCGAGGGGTTTTGAAGTATATCAATTCAGGATGACGTATATTGCTATTCATATGTGTCCTATTCTTAGCTGACTTATCTCTTATTTATTGACTGAAGTTCCAAAGATGTCATAACATGGTAATTTCTAAAAGCACTATCCCAAGAGAGTAAGATGCAAGAGAATCTATTTAATCCTGAATAGCAATCAATCATGTCATGTTCCAAAGTCCTATAAGATGACGATTATCCTTATACCAATCTTTCACAAGTAAAAGTATCAATCTTATAAGGGTAGTAAGAGAGGTGATGTGCAAGTTAATATATCTATTCCTCGTAAGTGAAGATGTTAATCTCATGAAGTATAGGAGTGAAGTATTATATATATAGGTGTGTTTCCAATAGTGACATGATCCTCAATGTATCACTCTTAACATGGAAGTAAGAATAATAAGAGACATAATTGATGAATAATCATAATTACATCCCAGGGGCTACAGAAAAGCCTAGCTCGGGTTATCATAATAACATCCCAGGGGCGACACGAAAGCCTAGCATGGGTTAATATAACATCCCAGGGGTCAAAGTACCTAGCATGGGTTAATAACATCCCAGGGGCGACACGAAAGCCTAGCATGGGTTAATATGACATCCCAGGGGGCAAAGTACCTAGCATGGGTTAGTAACATCCCAGGGGCGACACGAAAGCCTAGCATGGGTTAATATGACATCCCAGGGGTCAAAGTACCTAGCATGGATTAATCTCATCCCAGGGGCGACAGAACACCTAGCATGGGTAGAACAATAAAGATGAATAAATATGAAGACAAGAGGAGTAAAAAACGTAATATACGTGGTTCCCCACATACAGAAAGAGAGTTTATTCACCTTCGCTATTTCTTTTATATTGACTCCATTATTGTTGTTATTATGTATGATGAATTTCTTATGGCCTTACATACTCAGTACATTCATTGTACTGACCCCCTCGGGGGACTTACCTTACATGTTGCAGGTGCAGGCATTAGTAGACCTCCTCAGTAGACTGTGGATCATTTGCAGAGTTTTGGTGAGCTCTACTTGGTTCAGAGCTTTCTGGGTCATAGTTGTATATTTGTTTTGATGTTGTAAATATAGTATAAAGCGGGGACTTGTCCCGACTTTAAGTTAGTCTTATTGATGCATCTGTTAGAGGCTTTTGTAGACATATGTGGGTATATGGATGTAAGATATGTACGTTCAGTTCGACGTAATGGCTCCAACGGCCAAGTTTTGTATATATATTTATAGCATATGTTTCCATGTCTATGATTTCCACATAGTTGTATAAGGTAGAAGAAGCTTCATACGAGGTTATGCATACGAGTGTTCACGAGCAAAGATTGGTTCTCTCGGGCCATATCGGCTTCGGGTGCCAGTCCGACCCGAATGGGATTTTGGGTCGTGACAAGTTATATGCAAATATGCTACATTCAAGGAAACAAACATATTACAAAGGCACAAATTTCTCTAAACCTCACCCAAACAAGACCTACTAACAGGGAAAGCTCAGGCAAAACATCTGCACATAATGAACAAATTATGTGCCTCATATAAGCAACTACACCAATAGAATTGCTAACAGTGGATATACACCCAACGTAGGGTACAAAAAAGGAGAATCGACTCATCACAATTTATGTTCCATGTACAAGATAACTAACACAACTCTGAAATGAGTAAAAACTGGAACAAAAGTCACCTTATTTACAAACAAAAGTAAGGAACATCATCATCATTGCTTACAAAAGATATCCAACATAGCCGAAAGAGTATTGTCTATATTTGGGTCCAGAACAGACTCAAAAACATGTCCCAAAAGAGCCAAAATCAATCACCAAAACAGACCCAAAAACATGTCCCAAACAGACCCAAAATCAATCACCAAAGACTCCAAAACAGACCCACAACATGTCAAAATAATCATCAAAACAGACCTATAACACTCCCTAAATAGTCACAAAAAATAGACTCAAAATAAACTTAAAACAGACTTAAGACAGATCCAAGATAAGGCTAATGATACGATCCTCTTCTTGTCCTTAACTTTTCAGCCCTTTGTGCTTGTAACTGGTTGGTAGTAATTGCTTCTTTCCCCTGCCAAGTTAATCCAGTTGGTGATATTGAAGGTTAACTAGTTCACTGACACCATATCTATCACCTCTGAAACTTATAACTCTACCCCCAATTGGTTGTTGTGGTCTTTGTCTACTTTGTAGTCTTTGTAGATAAGCTTCTTCAGATTCTGTTCTAGGCATTAGAAGAGGGTCTTCATCATCTTGCTCAAATTGGGGGGCTGTTAAGTTGATGTCTTCTTCATCAGGTTCCTCTTCATCAATTAAGCCACTCCTAGGCTACTGCCTCTTCCTTCCCCCAACAGGTTGTTTCTTCTTAGTAGCAGCTTGCTTTGCATGCTTTAACATAACACAAAAAATATTACTTATATAGTCTAATTAAATAAAAGTGCATTAAATACAAAGTCTAATTAAATTACCTTTGCACAACCTCTTGAATTATGATTTCTCAGTCCATAAGTGCTACATGTCATCACTTTACCTTTTCTTGATTGCTTCCATTCACCTTGTCGCTTAAGTGCTTCTTGTTTTTGTCTATCCCTCTCACTCTTAGGTATGCCAACAAGCTTGACCAAATCTGGTGGTTCCATGGCTTGTGAAGGGCTAACCTTCCAGAAGAGTTCTCCCCTAACAGGCTGCAACTTGTATCTGTAAACTTGCAAAGCTGCCTTCTTACTGTAATACTCATCAATTTCAGTGTAAGGCTTCATTTTCTTGTGATCCATGGCCTTAATTGCATGTGGACATGGAATTCCAGTGAGGTCCCATGTCCTACAAGTACACCTCTTCTCCTTCAGATTGACAATGTGTCTATCTTCACTTTCTGTGACCTCATAGCCATTGTCCCCATTGCCACTCACCCTACAAACTTGAGATATCTTTATAAACTCATTATACAATGCTTCACTTTTGGGACTAAAATGATCATCTCTCCACTTCATCACAAAGGCCTCCTTTTCTGACAATCTTGTCATTACCTTAACTCTAATTTCTTCCAACATTCCAATTATAGGCATGTATCTTGCTTTAAGTATCCATCCATTGAAGGACTCAGTAAAATTATTATCCACTAGCTGATTTTTGCACACTGTATCAAGATAAGCCCTGCACCATGTTTTGGGAGGATACCTGTCTAGTAAATCCTGTCCAGCTTCTTCCTCCACCTGTTTGATTTGCTCAAGTTGGTCTTCAAACTCCTCTGAAAAAGAGGACCATGTAGACCACCACAAAAGCTTCTTCAGCTCACCTTTACCCCATCTCCTACACCAATTTGCCTCAATATGTCTTACACAATATCTATGATGTGCTTCAGGTAACACATTTTTTACTGCATCAACCAGCCCCTAAACATCACATGAAAACAAATACATATCATTTAATATCATAATCAACATACAAATTAAATAAATCAATGGTATTAGAAAATAATGTTACCTTTTGCATGTCTGATATGAATGTCATTCCTTCACCACTTTGAAGTTCAATTGAATGCTGCAAATGTTGCATGAACCAAGTCCATGTTCTTTTGGTCTCTTTGTCTACCACAGCCCATGCTATAGGATAGAAACAATTCATACTATCCTGACCACCAACAACTAATAATTGTCCCTTGGCTTTCCCTCTAAGAAATGTACCATCTAACCCAATGAGTGGCCTTAAACCTGCCTTAAAACCCATCTTCAATGCCTTGAAGCAAATATACATCCTTAGAAATTTTCTCCTACCATTTTCTAGTGCCTCCTTAGACAATTGAATCACAACATCAGATCCTGGATTGCAACTCCTCAATTCAGTTGCATAAGCCTCTAATTTCTTATACAGTCTGTAAAACTACCCTGCAGAGATTCCAGAATCTCCCTTTTTGCTCTCTTGCATTTTGCTTCACTTACATTTAAGTCAAACACCTTATGTAAGTCAGCCTTCATATCCTTGACCTTGTATTTTGGGTCACTTTGAATCTTTTTCTTGAAATAATGTGCTATGGTTGTATAGTCAATCACATTATTGTCATATGCAACCAAATGGGGTTCAATATGATCTATTAGTGTTTTGACACTCACTCCAGTAGTGGTGTCATCCCCAGAAATTAATAATTGAAATGGACAACCTTCAGCACCACATGTATATCTGATTCTTTTTCTTTCACTTTTCACCACAACTAGTTCTACCTTCTTAGACAAAGCATAAAGTTTGCAAAATTGCCTTGCTTCTGGTATGTCCTTGAAGGCTATACCCTTAGCAATCTCCTTATAATCTTGCAAACTGTCTGTTATAGTCCTTCTTTTTTTTGTAACAAAATCCTCTAATTCATCAGTGTCATATTCTGAACAGCTAAACACCATTTCATTAGCACTTTCATTATCACTACAATCTGTTCCTGCTTCATCAACTATTGGTACAGGTAAAAATGAACTACTATGCATGACAATGTCAAGTACATCAACAGGTAACTCACAGTCATCAGTAGCAAACAAGTGAATGGAATGGAAATCCTCAGATATAAAAGATAATAATGTCCTAATTCCTTCATCTCCTTGTATTTCAAAATATTTACCAGAAGGTCCAAGTACAATAAGTTGTTGGACACTTAGAAAACACAACTTACTTGTGTAGTCATTCACTAAGTCAGTAAAAAAGAGGAGATCAGGATCATACCCCTTCCAATAGTGGATCCTTCCCTTCTCATAAAGTGTTTCTGGATGCTTAACCCAATCACCACCATGATGAAAGTATATGGTAACATTTACCATTTTAATAACCTACAAATAGTGAAACATCATTATTCAACAACAGTCACCAAAACAGACCTAAAACAAACCCAAAACAGATACAAAACAGATCCAAAATAGTACTGTTTATGTAACATGTTAGTAGCTTAATATATTACATTAAGCTAACAGTTATGTAACTTAAATTAAGCTATGTAACAAACAATATTATGTTATGTCAATAGGTACAAATTCAGGAATTCAATTTCTAAGTTTTCAGTCATGTAATATGTTCAAAGTTCTCAGTCATGCATATGAATTAAAAAAAGCTGAAAGTCTAATTATTTTCAGTTTAAGTCTTTTCTAATAGGATTAAACCTTAAATGGATAGGCACACTTGGGTAAGCTCATTACTTTAGTTAAAAAGAATTAAACAAAAGTAATTACACCATTATGTAACTTAATAAGTTAACAAACCGTATTAAGTTAACAAAGAGTATGATAGAAGATATACTAAACAGTTATGTAACAAACAGTTCATATAAACTGTTCATATATGCTAATTAAGCTAAAAATAGTTATGTTCCTTGAATAAAGGTATGTAACTTAAACAGAATGTAAGTATGTAATAGTTAACACAGAATGTCATAGTTAAAAGATGTAACTTTATAGAAACAAGTTGATAGAATATGTTACGTATTTTTGTTAACTGTTATCTAAGAATATTGTGTGTAGGTATGTTATTGGGTTTGTACATATTCTATAAAAGGAAAAGGGTATTCTAATGATAGAAGCAGTTTATGATAAAAGCAAGTGTAAGTATATTATAATGATAGAAGCAAGTATATTCTAACTATTAACTAGACAAAAGTGTAGGTATATTCTATTGATAGAAGCAGTTTGTGATGGTGGTAGGCATGTTATTGGGTTTGTACATGTATCAGTACTCACTAACAGCCAAGAGGGCAAAATACTAATGTTAACATGCTTCTAGTTAACAACCAAAAGGAAAAGTCAGAGAATGTTTGAAAAAAGTAATAACTAATGTTAACAACAAATTAATAATTTTTCATAGCATGTTTAGAACAGATCCAACACCGACTTTATTTAGAGACTACAAACAACAATAGAGAATTAAGGGACCCATTTATAAAGACGACAACAATAGAGAATTACGGAACCCTTCATAAAGACAAGTCACAAACACATGAAAAAGATACCATTCTGTTCTCATATTTTATACATAAAAAATTAAGGAAGGGACCACATATTTACACACAATCAAACAAGAAAATGGAATATTTGTTTAACAATGTGCACAAATTCCTAACAATACTTTAAGTATTTTTTAATTACTTGAAAATAAAAGTCAATCCACAAAAAGAAGATAAAGAAACAAATAGTAACACCGACACTCCAAATAGATCTATAAAAATCCATAACAAAGCAAAACCCTAGAAAAACAGGACATTTGTTTAACATAAAAGTGCACAAACCCCAAACAAATATCAGGAAATGACATTAAAGTAAAACCCTAGAAAAAAAATGCCAAAAATCCTAAAAACAACAATATATAAGCGCATATACCCCAAAATCGACAAGAACACCAAGAATCGGACCCAAAAATAATACTCTAGAACTTTCGATTCAAACAACAACAACCAAAACAAGAAAACAATTAAATGAAAGGTCGTAGATGGAGCAGAAACATACATGTGAAATCTCTACTCAATTCTCTATCACGCCGCGAGGAGAAGCACGAATCGAACCAAGTTTGTTAGGGTTTTTTGTGTTAGTGAGAGAGTGAGAGAGTGAGAAAATGAAGAGGCGTATGTTTAGATGGGTTGTCTTAAAGCTTCTATTGGAGCGGGTCGGGTTGGGTTATTAATTAGGTCGGGTAGTGGGTTAATTCGGATTAATTTGGGATGGGTTTTGGGATAAATTAAATAAAAAAAAGGAAAATGCACACGATTGCGACACGTGTCCCACCGTTAGTGAGAAGGGCATATACAACCCAAATCATTAACGGCAAGGGTATAATTGTACCCAAAGTATGACGAAGGGTATTTATGTACCATTTATCAAAGTTCGGGGGTAAATTCGTACCTTTTCCGTTTCTATTGTAAGATGGTTATTTAAAGCCCTCCAATGCTTAATAAATTATTGAAAGTCATTTCAATCCATTGAGAGTCATTTTAACCACTTTTTTACCGCCCCCATCTTTCTAAAAAACCAACAGTGGTATCAAAGCTTCATTGACCTTAAAGAACTATCATATTATTTTAGCCCATCGGGCCTATTTTCAGTCATATAATTTTTAACCCATTTTTCAACCATGGAAAACAACAGTCTCTCTTTGAATGCCCCAAATATTTTCACTAGCGAAAACTATCAGATTTGGTCAGTAAAAATGAAATCATATCTTCAAGTCGATGATTTGTGGGAAGTTGTAATGAAAGATTTACCTTACAGCCACTCCATGCAAATCCTACCCTTGCCCAGATTAAATCTCATTCGGATGAAAAAATGAAAAAATTCAAAGCCAAATCTGTAATTCAAAATTCAGTTGCGGATTCGATTTTTTCCAAAATCATTGCTTGTGCGACAACAAAAGAAGCTTGGAAAAAACTAAAACAAGACTACCAAGGAAGTGACCGAGTCAGACAAATGCAAATTTTGAATATCTTAGGATGCAAGAGGATGAAACTATTACTAAGTATTCTGACAAGATTTCTTTGATTGTTAATAAAATCAAGTTGTTTGGCGAGGGTTTCAAAGATGAGAGAATAGTAGAAAAAATTCTCGTGACAATTCCAGAGAGATTCGAGTCTAAAATCTCATCTCTGGAAGAGTCTAGAGATCTCTCTACTATCCCTGTTGAAAAACTAACAAGTACTCTTCAAGCACAAGAGCAAAGAAGAGCCTTCAGACAAGGCAATGTTACTGCGGGTGCCTTTTATGTACAAAACAGAAAAGGAAAAGGCAATTATCTTCTATGCAGACACTGCAAAAGAAAACACACTTGGAAACATTTTGTTGGTGGAGACCTGATGCAACATGTGAAAATTGCAAACAAGCAGGCCATGTTACAAAAGTGTGCAAGCTTAAAAACAATCCTCAAGCACAAGCAGCAGAAGCAGAAATTGAAGAGCAACTTTTTTAAATCGCAGTAACTAAAGCAAAGGAGTGTTGAAATTTTCTTTTAGTTACTGCATTAGTTTTTAGCAAACAAAGTTGTTTAGTTTAGTATAAATTTGAATTTTGAATTTTGAATTTTAGTTAGGTTGTTTGAGTTGTTGAGACATTTTAGGTAGTTGAATTTCAAATTATGCTGATTTTTCTATTGTAAGGTGACTATTTAAAGCCCTCCAATGCTTAATAAATTATTGAAAGTCATTTCAAATTATCTAAAATGTCTCAACAACTCAAACAACCTAACTAAAATTCATAATTCAAAATTCATGCTAAACTAAACAACTTATTTTACTAAAAACTACTGCAGTAACTAAAAGGAAATTTTGACAGTAAGTCCCATGGATCTACGGGGTGTATATCTCAGTGTCTCTTCAATTTTATAATTTTTTTAGTAAGAAAACAAGCAAAAGCAAAATTTTCAATAATTCTGCAAATAAACTTAATTAAATCAACAATGATATACAAAAAAAATATTATAATCATTATTTCATAAAGGTAACAACACAACGAATGATAATAGTTGAGATAATTTTTAAATGAAATCATCATCCATCTCCACATTTATTAGTTCTTCCCACTCTCGACTAATATTTATATTGTTTATTGTTTATATATTTCAAAGAAGGAGAAGGATAAAAAATTAAGAGCAATGACAAAATATGGATAACGTTGTCTTAGGAACATAGTGCTATAATATTTCTATCCTATTAGTTTCAGCATGATTATCTATAAAAATATTTATGACAGTGTCATTTTCTATGAAAGTTGCTTGCTTTATTTATATATTTTAGAAAAAATTGCTATAACTTGAAAAAATGATAGCATAAAGTATAAATATCATTTCACCAATAATAAAAACATGATTTATAGTAAAAATTTGTTTAAAACAATAAATCAAATTTAACGCCCGGGCATATGCTTTACGCCCGGGACTTACGTTTTTACTTTCAGAGCTTACGTTCCATATTCTAGGGCATACGCTCTGGGAATCTACACCTTTTATTTGCGCCCTGGGATATTTTTGATACGCCTCGCTCCGGTACTCGCCCAAAAACACCTTCAAAAACACCAGTTTCCACTAATGGTGTTTAAGATATTAGCAGATATAAGGCTCTATAAGTGGAATAATCAGTGTTAAGAAAAGTCTACTGATTTACGTTTAAATTTAAATATCTATTTAGATATTTTAGGTTGTCGAATATATATATCTATTGAAAAATTGGGCTTACATTATTTAAAATATTTATTTGTATTTTAACTATTTTGGGTTGTATAATAATCCATAAATGCGAGCACAATTATAGTGTGATAATTGATATTGGGTCGTGCACTTAGAGATCGTTTGGTAGAGTGCATAAGAATAGTGCAAAATATTATGTATTAGTAATGCTTGCATTAGTTACGCTTATATCAGTTAGGCTGAGATTTTTGTTATGCAATGCTTGGTTTGATGTATTAAAATAACATGCATTGCATAATCTTTTTTTAAAAAAGTATTGTTTACAAAAATACCATCTACAAATATGTTGGAAAGGATGTGTAAAGGGTTTTGAAAGTCGCCTTTAACCATGCTAATGCATGCATTAAAACCCATTGCATTACTAATGTCATGGATTTTCAGGTATTAGTTATACACACCTTAATACTGTCACAAGCCAAACCCATCGTGAGTGGCACCCACACTAACCCTCCGGTGGGAGAACCATCTAACCCAAAACCTTCAAGCCCAACACTTAGCCAAAATAAGACAACTGTTTTTCATTAAACAAAATAATTTCTCCAATATTCTAAGCGAAATACCAAATCCCCTAGAATCTAAAAGACATTGTACCAAATCACTACAAATGTCAATGAAACGGGTTCAACCAAAAACAAAGGAAACATCCAAGTTCGAAACAACTGGACATGAACAAAGTGAAGAACTCATGGCAGCTCGAAAGATGTATCTCACCCTTGAGTTTGAATGCTATCCGCTCTACAACTGAGGTCTTGAACAGTCGCCGGAAGATACTCTGCACTCAACAAAAAGAAGAGCATGTGTAGTATCAGTATACAAGAAACAATGGTGTACTGGTAGGGTCATCGGCCAACCCAAAATAATATATGTGAACAAGCAACCGTAACTTAGTAACACAAGTACAACTATGAACACCTACCATAACCATATAACTTATGACACTTAACCTTATTCAACAACACCATAGAATTCAGTCAAGTATCAGTCAAGATGGACAACAACTCAAGTTAAGACCATGACTACCAACAAGAATCCAAGTCAACAAACCATGACTCAACAACAAATACTGATCATGTCTCAAATACATAAGTAAACAGACATTTGAAGAGTTATACCAGTCATTTATAATTTAGCCTGGACCATTCAGGGATCCATATTCCAATAATAACCATGTTAATAATCATAAATCTCGATTTATCAAGAAATCATTTATAACAAGTTGACACATAAGTACGGTTCATTCAAAGAACCAAATATAACAAGTCAACACATAAACTCTATTCACTCAAGGAACTAAATATAACAAGTCAACACATAAACCTGGTTCACTCAAGGAACCGTTACACTCACCTATCCCTTGTACACACATGCTAAGTGTCTTATGGTCGCCCACTAGCCATGACCTATAGGGGACGAGCTCTTGTCCATGTACCAAATCCCACACATCAAGTGCCTGCCAAACTTATACCAACCAATCCCATAAAGATATCCAAATACCAGTACATCCCACAATAATCAACAGATATCACAACAATTACAACAAAAAAAATAACAATAATCACACTTGTAAAACCAACAAGCTTTTAATATAAGTTCATTGCATGTGATTAACACTTAGAATATCAAATAGTTATTGACTTTCCTTAAACATGCATTATAACAAGCATATGAAGAAACATTTATCATGCACGCATAAAATAAATTGGGTTTCAACTACGTTAAACAATCACCTACCTCAATCCAAGCCCGAAATGCTCTAACGAACTTGAGCTTTGCCATTTCTTGCAACCTCGTCTTGATTGTGGTCTAAAAACATCAAAACAACACATAATCAACCAAATGACCTAACGATATCAAGAATTATAATCTAATTCCGAAACATCAAGGCCAAATTCATGATCATTTCACCATTTTAGGATTTTCTATCATCATTCCACCTTAAGCCTACCAATTTCATGGTTACAATGGTGAATTATATTCATTCAAGAGTAATTTAACAATTTTTAACCAAAACCCAAGGGTTTTTTACCAATTCACCCCATTGTACCAAAAAAAATTAGTTAGGTCAAGTTAAATCCTCCCCAAAACCCGTAAGCTAGTGATTCTATGAGTTAATAATAAAAAAAACTAGTTAATGGGAGTAATTAACTTACCTTTACGAAGAGTTTTGATGAAAAATAAGTGGAAATCACCCTAAATCGCCTAAGAGTTTTGATGGAAAATAGGTGGAAATCACCCTAAATCGCCACAGTTATGCCCAAAACGAGAATGGAATGAAAATAACAGTTTTGGGGTATTTTCTGATTAATCAACACATATCCCATTATAGCGGTCCTATCCCGCTATAGAGGCCTTGCTATAGCGGGATCCGCCCACTATGGAAGGATTGACCAAAGCTGACTCCGTTTATAGTGGGAAAATTCCTGCTATAGAGGCGCAGTAGTAGCAGCCTGCCACCCGCTATAGCGGGTTAGGCGTGGAAAAAACTTGAGATTGCTACCAGTTTTGCCTTTTTCATAACACACCCTCAGATTACGACATTCCAAACTAACCCCTTTACGTCAAGTTTGATATCGAGAGTTCTACTCACCCGAATTCATTTCCGAAAGATCCTATGAATTCCTTATCGAGTTCACTGACACAAAAGTACCTCAAATTACATAATTGTTAACCAATCCATTCTCGAATTTCCCTATAACATATCATGCTCAGATTTTATCCAAGATTAGTGTCACGCCCAGAATCCCATCGGGATGGATTGGCACCCGTAGCCGACATGGCCCGAGAGAACCAAGCTTTGCTTATATTCATTCATATGCATGTCATAGGCAACACCACTATTACGTAAGAACATGAAAGGCGAAAAATGAAAAAACATGGAACATGGGATATACATATATATATATACATATGTGAAACTTGGCCGTTGAGGCAATCAAGTCAAAACGTCATATACCACCTTACATTCATACACCCACACACATGTCTACAAAAGCCTCTACATAGACATTTACCAAAACCAACTGAAAGTCGGGACAAGTCCCCACTTTAGACAACATATACAACACCAAAACATATGTGCAACTGTGACTCGGAGAAGCCCCGAACTAACTGGAGCTCACCAACGATCCGCAACAACTGGAAACCTACTGTGGAGTCCTACTAGTACCTGCGCCTACAACAAGTAAGGTAAATCCCCCAAGAGGGGTCAGTACGAAGAATGTACTGAGTATGTAAGGCCATATGAAACTTGTATGATAAGTAAATATGTCAATGAAATCAAATACAATTGAATGATCAATATGGATAAGTCACTATACTGAACTTTGAAAACCATGTATATTGCTTTTATTACTTTCTTTGTATCTTTGCTTCTATGATTATTCATCTTTGCCTGTGACCTGTGATACCCGGGCCCCGACTGAACAGTGGGTTTTAAACATAACATATTGTTATGTTGGGATCGGCTCGAGCTAGGCTTATGCCCCTAGAGCTTCCACCCATGAATTAATATATATCGGGATCAGCTCGAGCTAGGTTATTACCCCTAGAGCTGCCACCCATACCAACATATCAGGTTCGGCTCGAGCTAGGTTATTACCCCTAGAGCTGCCCCCTGTCAGGATCGGTCCGAGCTAGGCGTATGCCTCTAGAAATGCCTCCTGATCCAACAATCTCAGGATCGGCTTGAGCTAGGCTTTTTCCCCCAAAGCTACCACCCATACTTGATCATTGACCACATATGCATTACTTCATTCATTACTTTGAGATTGATACAATGATAGTCATAACTTTATATGAAGCTTTGGATCATTAACCAATGAGTGAGAGACATGTAAATAAACATTGTGAGAAACATAATATTATTAGAACCATAGTACCATTGGAACCATTGGACAATAATCCTTGAACAAGAGACATGAGTATAATCACTATTGGAACATTGGAACATAACCTTATTGAGCTTTTGGAAAATTAACCATGAATATGAGACATGTGGTTCACAATTGATCAATGAATAGGAACTATGTGATAATGACCATTGATAACCTAATATTGGATAGCTTAGCACATTTCGGAATAGGACAAGCGTAATGTCAATGTGAATACTATTTGCCGCAGAAAGATACAGACAAAGTAACCTTACATACCTTGTATTCTCAATACGAATATACAACCTTAGATGTGCATACAATGTCCCGTTCCTTCCTTATGCTTCACTCTACAACACAAATATATAACTGGATTTACATTAACCACCAACTACCTTACAAATGCATATAACGTCAATGAGTCACATGTTTGCCTTTAAAATGTCATTTCCCCCTTGACAACACCATTGATGAAATTATCATACCAATAATCCCATAATATTCCATACATTGACCAATACATGATAATCAATAACATTTCACCACAACACTTCTCCTTTACACTTTCTCATCCACACCATATCACAAATAATCCATCAATTCACCTTAATACACTTCATAGCACATATCGGCCGAAATTCCATAATTTACACTTACATAAAAATAACAAGTTTAATAACAAAATCACACCATACATGTTCATATTTTATCCATACCATGCTCTTTCATCAAAGTCACAAGTCATATTTCAGGCTTAAATCCCATGGATCACAAATCTTTTACCAAAGACACAAGACACCATGTTCAACACTTCCAAGTATAACCAACATGATTTACATACTCTCTCATGCATATAATATATTAATCCATAACAATAATCACTTACCCAAGCTTGAAAAATGATGATCTTGCTCCAAAAGTGGGCTTTGAGTTCTTAGGGTTTGAGAGAAAAATAGATGAGAAATATCTAGAAAGCATGAGAGTTTCCAATGAATAAAATCTGATTTTTTGGTCCCTTTTATAAGCCTTTAATTCCATCCTTAGACATTAAATGTGGTGTTCTAGAAGGTCAAGGCAAGAATGGGTCTTTTGACCCATTTTGGCCCATGTTTTCTTCTTATTTTGGGCCTTTTATTGAGCCCAATTCACTTAACCCAATAAAATCAATAATTTATCGTGTTTAAATCATATCATACATTTTTCAATAACATTCCCACTCACACTATTCATATCCGTAACCTCAATTCCAAAAACAAGCGATTCTAGCCACGTAGGGCCCATTTTGACCATAAGGGAAAAACTGTTATTTTGATGCCAAATTCGTTCTCGAGTAATTTTATCATACCAATATAATATTTTATTCATTCCATGTATATACTCTTGGTTGTAAAAGAAACGTGGCAAAAATCGGCTCGGTACGTCCCCGGGCACCCTTGGGACTTAAGAAATTTCCAACTTTTGAAAAAGTGGCAAAACCAGCCTGGCACGCCCTTGGACGCGCCATATTACTGCCTCTGGGCTAAAAATTTTGGCCCATAACGGCGTGGTACGCCCTCTAGAGCGCCTCAACCTTATTTTTTTGAAAATTTTGTTTTTTGACTTTTCTTCGCGGGTTTGGTTAGATACTTCAAGTCCTATGCTTTAACTTACTTCTTACCCTTAATATAATTTGTTTAGAGGTCCTCTTAGCCTCATTTTGAACCCCACAAATTCTCCACGAAAATCACAAAACACCTCCTATGAAGGGCTAATCACATGTACGTGGCCAAATTTCAATTTTCTCATCATTAACATTACCAAATACATGCTTATAGCTCTCGAAATCTAAGTAAACATTATTGAATGTCGTCAAGTCAGGTTGGGAAGGTACGGGGTGTTACATTCTTCCCCCCTTAGGAACATTCGTCCTCGAATGTTAATAGTATCGCTTCAATTACGACAAATGCATCTCTATACTATCATACATATACATAAACACTCTAGGCTCATGGATACTTACTTTTTATTGCTCCACTTCCGCGCTTTAAACTTCTTGGTCCATTTGAAATAGATAGGGGTACTTGGATTTCATCATTTCCTCAGCTTCCCATGTGATCTCCTCTACTTGTTGATTTCGCCATAATACCTTTACGGAAGCTATGTCTTTATTCCTCAATCTCTTCACTTGTCGATCTAGAATAGAAATGGGTACTTCTTCATAAGTAAGATCCTATGTAACTTGAACATCTTCAATGGGAACAATACGAGATGGATCCCCTATGCACTTTCAAAGCATCGAAACATGAAATACTGGGTGGACTGAGGAAAGTTCTTGAGGTAGTGCTAATTCATAAGCAACTTGCCCAAATCTTCTAATAATTTTATATGGGCCTATGTAATGTGGACTTAATTTCCCTTTCTTTCCGAACCGCATTACCCCTTTCATCGGTGACACCTTTAAAAACACCCAATCACCTATGGCGAATTCAAGCCCTCTTCTTCTAATATCGGCATATGACCTGTGACGACTTTGGGCCATTTATAACCTCTGTTGGATCACTTTAACTTTCTCCATAGCCTGATAAACAATATCTGGCCCAAGTAAAAGCAGTTTCACCTACTTCAAACCATCCAATTGGTGATCTACATTTCCTTCCGTACAAAGCTTCATAAGGTGCCATTTTAATACTTGAATGATAGCTATTGTTGTAAGCAAATTCAATAAGAGGCAAATGGTCATCCCAACTGCCTTGAAAATCTAACGTACAAGCTCGTAGCATATCTTCAAGTGTCTGAATAGTACATTCTGCTTGTCCATCAGTCTGAGGATGGAAAGCCGTACTCAAATTCAGCTGTGTACCCAAAATATGCTGAAAGGATCTCCAAAAGTGAGCTGTGAACTGTGCTCCTCTGTCTGATATAATGGAAAGTGGAATACTATGCAACCACACTATTTCTCTAACATACAATTTGGCATAATCCTCAGCTGTATAGGTGGTCTTGACTGGTAGAAAATATGCTGACTTGGTAAGCCTGTCCACTATAACCCATATAGAATCAAATTTCCATAATGTACGAGGCAAACCTGTAATGAAGTCCATATTAATCATATCTCATTTCCAGACTGGAAGATTGATACATTACATGTAACCTCCTGGTTTTTGATGTTCTACTTTCACTTGTTGACAGTTCGGACATTGAGCGACAAATTCTGGAATGTTCTTTTTCATATTTCCCCACCAATACACTTCTTTCAAATCATGGTACATTTTAGTAGCACCCGGGTGAATAGAATAGCGTGAATGATGCGCCTATGTCATAATTCATTTCCTCAACTCATCTACATCGGGTACACATAATCTCCCTTGGCATTGAAGTACCCCTTCTTGTGTAAGATCAAATGCCTTTGTCAAATTCTGCTCTACATTTTCCTTTAGCTACAATAATATAGAATCCGCAAACTGCTTCTCTTTCACTTCAACTATTAAGGAGGATTCCGCTGCATTTTGCACAATAACCCCTTCACTTGGAGATTCTATAAGGCGAACTCCCAAGCTGGCTAGTTGATGTAGATCCTTAATTATCTCTTGCTTTTCAGTCAACTAGCCACTAGTGCTTTCTACTGCCTTGCGGCTCAATGCATCAGCTACTACATTTGCTTTGCCTGGATGATAAAGAATATCGATATCATAGTCTTTTAAGAGCTCTAACCACCTTTGTTGCCTCAAATTGAGTTCCTTCTGCTTAAAGAGATATTGCAAACTTTTGTGATCCGTATAGATATCAACATGAACTCCATATAAATAATGACTCCATATCTTTAAAGCAAAAACTACCGCTGCCAATTCAAGATCATGTGTGGGATTATTTTTCTCATGTGGCCGCAACTGTCATAAGCATATGCTATGACATTGCCGTGTTGCATCAATACACATCCGAGGCCAACCCCGAAAGCATCACAATACACTGTATAACCTTCGGTACCTTCGAGAAACACTAAAACTGGTGTGGAGGTTAATTTATCTTTCAACTTTTGGAAGCTTTTCTCACACGCATCATTCCACTAAAATTTTACTGCCTTATGTGTAAGCTTTGTTAACGGTGCAACAATAGAGGAAAAACCTTCCACAAATCTTCTGTAATAACCCGCCAGTCCAAGAAAACTATGAATCTCTGTGGGTGTCGTAGGTCTTGGCCAGTTTTTCACTGCTTCAATCTTCTGTGTATCAACCTGTGTCCCTTCATCTGACATAATATGACCCAAGAATGCAACTGATTTTAACCAAAACTCACACTTGGAGAACTTGGCATACAACTTACGCTCACGGAGAATCTGTAGCACCTGCCGTAAGTGATTAGCATGGTCCTCCGGTGTTCTGGAATAAACTAGGATGTCATCTATAAATACCGTGACGAACACGTACAGAAATGGCTTAAACACCCTATTCATCAAATCCATGAACACAGCTGGTGCATTTGTTAGTCCAAATGATATAACTAAAAATTCATAATGGCCATACCGTATTCGGAAAGCTGTCTTGGGTACATCTTCTTCTCTAAGTCTGACTTGATGGTAACCCGACCTCAAGTCGATCTTTGAAAAACACTTGGCACCGTATAACTGATCAAACAAATCATCAATTCAAGGGAGAGGATATTTGTTCTTGATCTTTAGCTTATTCAATTGCCGATAGTCGATGCACATTCTCAACGTGCCATCTTTCTTTCGTACAAATAATGTCGGTGCACCCCACGGAGACATACTTGGCCTAATGAAGCCCTTGTCCAGCAAATCTTTCAATTGCTCCTTCAATTCACGTAATTCTGATAGATCCATTCTATATGGAGGAATAGAAATAGGCTGAGTGCCCGGAATCACATCAATACCAAATTCTACTTCCCGTTCCGGGGGTAAGCCTGGAAGATCCTCTGGAAATACATCTAAAAATTTATTGTCCACTGGAACCGATTGTGGAGTTAGTGGTTCCACATCATTATCTTTCACTCGTACTAAGTGACATATATATCCTTTGGCAATCATTTTCCTTGCCTTTAAATAGGAAATAAATCTTTCTCGTGGTGCCCCTACATTACCTTGCCATTCAAGAACATTTTCTTGCAGAAAACAAAATTGCACCTTCTTGGCCCGACAATGTACCATGGCATAACAAGTGGCCAACCAATCCATTCCCATGATCACATCAAAATCCACCATGTCTAATTCAATGAGATCGGCCCATGTATCATGACCACACACAGTTACCACACAGTTACGATATACTCTTTTTGCAATAATATATTCACCAACCGGTGTAGACACTTCAATTGATTTAATTAATAATTCTGGTGCCTTTACAAATTTCACAGCAACCAATGGAGTAACATAGGAAAATGTAGAACCGGGTTCAATCAGTGCATATACATTATATGAGAATATGGATAATGTACCTGTGACAACATCAGGGGAAGCTTCTGAATTCTGTCGGTCCACTAAAGCATAAGTGCGATTCTGGACACTCTTTCATCATGTGTCCCATCATGCCGCACCAAAAACAAGCATTTGTCCCCAATCAGCATGTACCTGTATGAATACGCCCGCAGTGCTGACACTGCTGACGAGGAAAACCTGCTGCCTGTGATTCGTGAACTCCGCTACTCTGCCCAGATGGACCACCTCTAGATCCTCAAAACTGAGAATGAGCACCCCCTGTGGAATAGAAGAACGATGGTCTAGGTGGTCTAGGAAACATACGGGGCCTAGATCCTCCTTGGGACATCATAGGTGGTCCCATAGGTCTAGCCCTTTTGGACTGTCCCCTGTCAAATTCATGTACCCTTCATCTCTGTCTTTGATCTTCCATTTTCTGGGTGAAGGCTTGTATTCTAGCTATGTCCATGTCCTTGTTCAAGGCGGTAATGGTGTAATCTCTGACCAAGTATGCTCTAGTCTATCCACGTATCGGTGGACTCTGTCTGTCATCATAGCTACCACATTTGGTGGATATAGAGCCAAGGAATTAAATTGCAAACTGTATTCCCTGACGCTCAGATTTCCTTGACGGAGATTTAGAAACTGATCCGCACGTGCCTCACGGATCTCATAGGGCAAGTAATGATCAAGGAAAGCTGTTTTAAATTCTTCCCAATTAGGTGGATTTGCACCAATATCATGGGATTTCTTCCAATCCTCGTACCACAATATCGCCTCCCCCTTCAATCTATACGCAACAAGTTCAACTGTTTCTACCCCCGTCACGTGCATAACTTCCAAGGCCCTCTGAATTTGATCCACGAAGTCTTGTGGATCTGCTTTCGGATCCAACCCAGTGAAGATAGGAGGGTCCATTTTCAGAAAATCCTGTGTTCTGCGACTCGCCACTCTAGCCGCATCATCATCATGTGTAATTGGACCAGCGCATCCTTGACTTTGTACTGCCACTAACTGTGTCAACATGTGAACTGCATTTCTCAGATCTTGATCTGTGGCATTCATTGGCGGTTCTGCGGGTACTTCTCTACCAATCGGCTCTTCTGGAGCTGGAAAAGTAGACGAAGACCGCGATGAAATTTCAGCATTTGCTCCACCTTGACTGGCTTGGTCAGGTGGTAATCTACTCATTCCTTCTTCAGCAGGCACATCTACCTGCTTCCCTTTACCTCTACCTCTTCTCGTAATTGGCATTTTACCTATACCAAAGAAAAATAATTACCATGATCAGATACAATTCAACTTACAACAGTGGCTCTATTGCATGATCTAGAAGTGAAAAAAAGAAATAACATCCTAAATGTACCGTAGCCTCCTACTTATAATGTGGTGCACAACACATCGATAAGTAAGACTCTACTTAGACACGGCTTTGTAGACACCCTTAGAACGACCTGCTCTGATACCACTTTTGTCAAGCCCCGAATCCCATCGGGACGGATTGGCACCCATAGCCGACATAGCCCGAGAGAACCAAGCTTTGCTTCTATTCATTCATATGCATGTCATAGGCAACACCACCATTACGTAAGAACATGAAAGGCAAAAAATGAAAAAACATGGAACATGGGACATACATATATATATATACATATGTGAAACTTGGCCGTTGAGGCCATCAAGTCAAAACGTCATATACCACCTTACATTCATACACCCACACACATGTCTACAAAAGCCTCTACATAGAAATTTACCAAACCCAACTGAAAGTCGGGACAAGTCCCCGCTTTAGACAACATATATAACACCAAAACATATGTGCAACTGTGATTCGGAGAAGCCCCAAACTAACTGGAGCTCACCAACGATCCGCAACAACTGGCAACCTACTGTGGAGGCCTACTAGTACCTGCGCCTACAGCAAGTAAGGTAAATCCCCAAAGAAGGGTCAGTACGAAGAATGTACTGAGTATGTAAGTCCATATGAAACTTGTATGATAAGTAAATATGTCAATGAAATCAAATACAATTGAATGATCAATATGGATAAGTCACTATACTGAACTTTGGAAACCATGTATATTGCTTTCATTACTTTCTTTGTATCTTTGCTTCTATGATTATTCATCTTTGCCTGTGACCTGTGATACCCGGGCCCCGACTGAACAGTGGGTTTTAAACATAACATATCGTTATGTTGGGATCGGCTCGAGCTAGGCTTATGCCCCTAGAGCTTCCACCCATGAATTAATAAATATCGGGATCAGCTCGAGCTAGGTTATTACCCCTAGAGCTGCCACCCATACCAACATATCAGGTTCGGCTCGAGCTAGGTTATTACCCCTAGAGCTGCCCCCTATCAGGATCGTTTCGAGCTAGGCGTATGCCTCTAGGACTTCCCCCTGATCCAACAATCTCGGGATTGGCTTGAGCTAGGCATTTGGCCCCAAAGCTACCACCCATACTTGATCATTGACCACATATGCATTACTTTATTCATTACTTTGAGATTGATACAATGATAGTCATAACTTTATATGAAGCTTTGGATCATTAACCAATGAGTGAGAGACATGTAAATAAATATTGTGAGAATCATAATATTATTAGAACCATAGTACCATTGGAACCATTGGACAATAATCCTTGAATAAGAGACATGAGTATAATCACTATTGGAACATTGGAACATAACCTTATTGAGCTTTTGGAACATTAACCATGAATATGAGACATGTGGTTCACAATTGGTCAATGAATAGGAACTATGTGATAATGACCATTGATAACCTAATATTGGATAGCTTAGCACATTTCGGAATAGGACAAGCGTAATGTCAATGTGAATACTATTTGCCACAGAAAGATACGAACAGAGTAACCTTACATACCTTGTATTCTCAATACGAATATACAACCTTAGATGTGCATACAATGTCCCGCTCCTTCCTTTTGTTTCACTCTACAACACAAATATATAACGGGATTTACATTAACCACCAACTATGTTACAAATGCATATAACGTCAATGAGTCACATGTTTGCCTTTAAAATGTCATTTCCCCCTTGACAACACCATTGATGAAATTATCATACCAATAATCCCATAATATTCCATACATTGACCAATACATGATAATCAATAACATTTCACCACAACACTTCTCCTTTACACTTTCTCATCCACACCATATCACAAATAATCCATCAATTCACCTTAATACACTTCATAGCACATATCGGCCGAAATTCCATAATTTACACTTATAGAAAAATAACAAGTTTAATAATAAAATCACACCATACATGTTCATATTTTATCCATACTATGCTCTTTCATCAAAGTCACAAGTCATATTTCAAGCTTAAATCCCATGGATCACAAATCTTTTACCAAAAACACAAGACACCATGTTCAACACTTCCAAGCATAAACAACATGATTTACATACTCTCCCATGCATATAATATATTAATCCATAACAATAATCACTTACCCGAGCTTGAAAAATGATGATCTTGCTCCAAAAGTGGGCTTTGAGTTCTTAGGGTTTGAGAGAAAAATAGATGAGAAATATCTAGAAAGCATGAGAGTTTCCAATGAATAAAATCTGATTTTTTGGTCCCTTTTATAAGCCTTTAATTCCATCCTTAGACATTAAATGTGGTGTTCTAGAAGGTCAAGGCAAGAATGGGTCTTTTGACCCATTTTGGCCCACGTTTTCTTCTTATTTTGGGCCTTTTATTGAGCCCAATTCACTTAACCCAATAAAATCAATAATTTATCGTGTTTAAATCATCTCATACATTTTTAAATAATATTCCCACTCACACTATTCATATCCGTAGCCTCAATTCCAAAAACAAGCGATTCTAGCCACGTAGGGCCCATTTTGACCATAAGGGCAAAACTGTCATTTTGATGCCAAATTCGTTCTCGTGTAATTTTATTATACCAATATAATATTTCATTCATTCCATGTATATACTCGTGGTTGTATAATAAACGTGGCAAAAATCGGCTCGGTACGTCCCCGGGCACCCTTGAGACTTAAGAAATTTCCAACTTTTGAAAAAGTGGCAAAACCAGCCTGGCATGCCCTTGGGAGCGCCATCTTAATGCCTCTGGGCTAAAAATTTTGGCTCAGAATGGCGTGGCACGCCCTCTGGCGCGCCCCAACCTTATTTTTTTGAAAATTTTGTTTTTCGACTTTTCTTCGCGGGTTTGGTTAGATACTTCAAGTCCTATGCTTTAACTTACTTCTTACCCTTAATATAATTTGTTTATAGGTCCTATTAGCCTCATTTTGAACCCCACAAATACTCCACAAAAATTACAAAACACCTCCTACGAAGGGCTAATCACATGTAAGAGGCCAAATTTCAATTTTCTCATCATTAACATTACCAAATACATGCTTATAGCTCTCGACATCTAAGTAAACATTATTGAATGTCGTAAAGTAGGGTTGGGAAGGTATGGGGTGTTACAATTAGACTAGCCTGAAATTTCTAATTCCCAATTTGGGGAAAGCCTTAACCCAAATTTTGGCATGTTAAACTTACCTGTAACGACGGAAAGGGTCCTTAAAAATACCAAATAGAGACATAGGTTGAAATTTCTTACCAAACAATGTACTAGTAATACACAAAACTAATACATGCATTATTTTTTCTAATTCACTCTGCCAAACGTCCCCTTAATGTGCTTTGTGAGTCTAGTGAGGTGGTGAGTTTAGGCTTAACCAAATAAGGCCCAATGGGAGGGCTCATAGGGTTTCAATAATTATAGCTAGGTACCCTCTCTAGCCCTAGATATGTTTGTCTTATGTCTATATAAAGAGAGTGACAAATAAAAGTATGATAATTATTCAATTAACATTACCATCTTAAGGAAGGGTAATAAAGAAGAAACATAGTTCTCTCTATAGTCCGTTATGCCTCAAATAAGTATGTCATCTGATGTCATACATCGATCCTAGACCCTAGCGGTGGCTGACACTCGAAGTCACTAGTGACTTGAGTGTACCCTTGGTTTGACATGCTACTAAAAGATAAAGATATTTGGAAGCTCTGAAATATAAAGTAAGAAATAATCTTTTGAAAGAAAGTAATTATATTTTTATAACTTGAGACATAAAGTCAATTGGAAACTGAATACAACTAAACTGATAATTCAACTAACTATCTAATGAAGCCTCTAAACAACTAAATTGAATAATCTCTATCGGGATAAGGCCCCCGATCTACCTTTATGCAAACAAACTTAACTACTAAACTACTGAATTGAGCTAGACATAACTAAGTCCGTTAAATGCGGGGAGGACTCTCAAACAAGAGGAGGAGGTGAAACTTAATGAAGCCCCTAGTGATTGATCTGAGTACCTGAATTTGCATAGTTAAATGATGCAACGCCAAATGGAAACATGTTTTATAATGATTTGCATATAATTTACTTATTACTTAGTTATTTTCAAGAAGTATGAATTTGACCAAGGCCAATAATTATAAAAGGTTTTGTAATGCATTGCAGATAGTTTATTTTACTACTCAGTATACAACTACTTCAGGATCTTGATGTATGTCATACTCATGTTCAATTATACAACTTTATCAGTTATCAGTGTTACTTCAATCTTGCTTTATTACATATAGTACATTTTATGCTTAGACACCATTTGACACTGCATCATTGAACGATCCGATTCAGCTGTTCAAATCTGTCACTAGGAGCTTCAGTAGAATTCACCTCCTCATCTTGTTAGAGATTCCTCCTCACATTTATAGGACTTAGTTATGTCTAGCTCAATTTAATAGTTTAGTTGTTCAATTTATTTGAATAAAGGTAGATCGAAGGCCTTGTCCTGGTAAACATTATTTAGTTATAGAGGATTTATTAGATAGTTAGTTGAATTATCAGTTCAGTTATATTCAGTTTCCAGTTGACTTTATGTCTCAGATTATAAAAGTATAATTTACTTTATTTTAAAAGATTAGTTCTTGCTTTATATTTCAGATCTTCTTCATATCTTTCAGTTTATCTTTTACTAGTATGCCATACCAAGGATACACTCGAGTCAGTAGTCGCTTCGGATGCTGGCCACATTCAGGGTCTAGGCTCAGGATGTGACATTTGATCTTAATGATATTTATCTATTTTGTGTCCTATTATCTTATTCGATCTAGGAATTTATTAGGTTAAGAATCTAATACGTGGTGTTAGAACCTAAAAAATATGATTTAGGGCTAAATTTCATGATTAGTAGGGATTAGAATTCTGTAATCTCGAAGTTCGTTGTTGAAATTTTTTTAAAATCGAACTAGAACTTTAGGGCTTTTATTCTTCTTGTTGAGAGCTTTGATTTGATATGTTGCTCATTTTCTAAGCTCTTTATTTTATGAGAGTTATTGTATTTTTAATACTTAGGATTTATATAAATAAACTCACTCGAAATTCTTTTGCAATCTTGATGTTTTGATGGAACTACATAAAATCCTACATTGGTTTTTGTTTCCAAGGTTGTTGATGTCTATGCATTTTAATTTTTTTCTTTTAGATATTTTAAGTTGTCTAATATGTATTTATTGAAAGAATGGGCTTATATTATTTTTAAAATAATTTATTAATTATTTGGGTAAGTATATCTTAGTAAATAATGCTTCTGAATATACTTTTAATTATTACCGTCTATAGAAATACATAGCAATACTTTGTATTTACTCCTTTCTCTCTCTCTCTCTTTATCGACTCTATAATACCCCAATCGTTTGAATGATTAAATTAATCCAGATTTTTGGAGTAAAACTAAGAATGCTTAATATGTTAGAAAGGATGTGTTATGAGTCCTTTTAGTCACATAATAGTCATATGTTAAGATTTGAAGTCGAAGAAGTTTCGAAATAAAAGTTGGAAAAAGTTACCGTAAATTTCTTTAAGAAATTCTCTGAAAATTTGGTTCAAATATCTCGAAGCTTTTCTCCCAATAAATAAAGAGTTAGAGTGACCCGATCTACCAAATTGAAGGTCTACAATCTAGTTTTCAAAGTACAAAACCGTTCGTCCATATGATTTGACAATAGAGACTACACAAGCAGGTATGTGGGACCTAGCCCCTATGTCTGTGGACCATTATAAAACATGGTTCTCTTTCATTTTAATTTCAAAAAATTTGACCAAAAACCATAGAGAACCAGAAATAAAACCTTGAAATTCTCCATGGATGGTGATGTTCTCAACTTAGAAGTTTGACGGACTTTGCTCTACGTCGCAAGCCCGTCATTTTATATAGTTTGCCTTATCAATTTTGTGGCGTATTTTCGTGGGTGTTGTGGTAGCAAGTTGAAGCTGTATATTGAGTTTGTGGAGACAAGGGTGTATAAAGTAGTAAGAACCTTATTCAATCTATTTATAGTTACCTTAGACCCGAAATAATATTTTACGGTGAAAATTTGTATTTTTTTGTCGGATTGTCCTAGCACTTTCTATTATTTTAGTTGAGTGGATTTCCACCTTGATTTAGTAGTATAGAGGTGTTATGGAAGATTATTAGAATTGGTATTGGCATCATTTTCATGGAATAATTTCCCTCTTTAACGTCACCCTCGTATTCTAAAGACATTGTATTGATTCTTGTTGTTTATGTCACGCCCCAAATCCCATTGAGGCGGACTCGCCCGAGAGAACCAATATTCATCTATGTATAATCATATGCATGTCATTCATGAAACACCACCATCACGTATAGATACTAGATGCTTATAGCGGAAGTCATGGCAACATGTGGTATATACATATGTGAAACTTGGCCGTCAGGGCCATCAAGTCAATATGGACATACATCTCTTACATTCATATTCCCACATATGTCTACAAAGTCTCTAACAGATGCATAAACATAACTATCTTAAAGTTGGGACAAGTCCCCGCTTTATACAATATTTACAATACCAAAACAAATGTACAACTGTGATTCAGAAAACCCCGAACCAACTGGAGCTCACCAAAGTTCTGCAAATGACTCGTAGCCTACGTTGGAGGTCTACTAGCACCTGTGCCTGCAACAAGTAAGGTAAGCCCCCCCAAGGGAGGTCAGTATGAAGAATGTACTGAGTATGTAAGGTCATATGAAACTGTAAGACACATAAATACTCCAATGAAATCAAATATAAGAAAATAGTCAACATGGATAAACCATCGTTCTGCATACGTGGAACCATGTACCTGACATTCATTATCTTCTTTTGCTTCTAATGTTTATTCATCATCACTCATCTCATATCGTACCCAGGCCCCAACTGATCAGTGGGTCTTAACATAACATAACGTTATGTTGGGATCGGCTTGAGCTAGGCTTATGCCTCTAGAGCTGCCACCCATAAGTCAAGATAATGGGTTCGACTCGATCTAGGTTCTTACGTCTAGAGCTGCCACCCATAAACCAATATCAGGTTCGGCTCGAGCTAGGTTCTTACCTCTAGAGCTGCCCCTGTCAGGATTGGTCCGAGCTAGTTTTATACCTCTAGGACTACCCTCTGATCCAATAATCTCAGGATTGGCTTGAGCTAGGCTTTATCCCCCAAAAGCTACCACCCATACTCAATCATCAACCATATATGCATTACTTCATTCTTTACTTTTGAGATTGATACAATGATAGTCATAACATTATTGGAAACATAACATTATTGGAACCATGGGATCTTTGGAACATTAGTCAATGAACATGAGACATGTGAATCACAATTGATCAATGAGTAGGGAACATGTGATTAATAACAATTGATAACCGAAAATGGGATACCTTAGAACATTTCGAAATAGAACAAGTACAATGTCAATGAGAACACTATGTGCTGCAGAAGGATACGAAAAGAGTAACCTTACATACCTTATGTTCTCAATATGAATACACAGTTCTATATGTGAACACAATAATCCATCTCCTTTCTTACGTGTTACTCTACATCACAAGTTCATAACGGAGCTTACGTTAACAATCAACTATCTTACAAGTGCATAAGATGACAATGAATTACATTATTGCCCCATAACGTCATTTCACCCTTTTACAATACCATTCACGGAATTATCATACCAACAACATCTTAACATTCCATACATTGACCAAAACATTATGAACCAATAGCATTCCACACCAAGTTTATCCTTTACGCTTCCTCATTAACACTACATCATAATTAATCCATCAAGTCACCTCAACACCTTTCATAACAACATATTAACCATAATCCGTCATTGATATAATCCAACATTCCTCCAAACGACCACTTAACATCATTTAAAAGGTATCATAAGTTGATAATTACATCCAAAAAGGGTATAGGGGTCTTCGGGGATCAAAGAGAGACAAAAACATACAAAATGAAATTCTGGGGTGACCTGCGAAGCCACCTGTGCTAGAAGGTGGCTGAAATACGGCCAAAGGTGACCCTTGGCCCTGTCTAGGGTCACCTGCATCAGCATCTGCGCCCGCAGGTGCCTTCGTCTGCGGGGGTAGATGCCCAAATCGGCCAAAAAGGGTCTCTTTTGGGTCCTTTTGTGTAATAAATGGTTCAAGGCCATAATTAAGATTTTATTTACATATTTTTGGTCACTTGGATGCCAAAAAACACCCATGTTTTCACAACACACATGAACATCACCAAAACCACACTTTTCCTTTAATACCCCACCAAGTCCATGCACAATTTTGCAATAATAATTCCAAACATTATATACAATGATAAAACAAGTTAAGTCTATAATAACATCCTACATGTCAATATTTAATCCATCAAATTCACTTCCTTCAAGACCACAAGTCCATTTTCAAGTTTACAAGGCAAAACCCTTTTTCGATTGCAAAAATAGACAGTTTTACACATAGTGAACTGTCCAACACTTTACCAACATAACCAACATGATTTATACACAATATTAAGCATATAATATATTAAACCATAAGATCAAACACTTACCCAAACTTGCAAAGGAGTGATCTTGTCCAAAGGAATGAAGGCTTAGGGTTTGAGAGAAAATATCTCTTTTTGTTTCCTTGGAAAAGTCTAGAATGACATGTGCCTTTTTATGAATAAAATATGATTTTTTGTTGCCTTTTATAGGCCCTTGAATTCATCCTTAGCCACTTTGATCAATAATTAATTAGTCAAAGGAAGAATGGGTCATTTGACCCATTGGGCCATGTCTTTTGGCTTTATTTTGGACCTCAAATTGAGCCCATTACCACATATTAATTTATCCCACCAAATTAATATGTAAAGCCCCAACAAGTCTCATGTTTAAATACTTCCATAAATGTTATGGTAATAACATAGGTTCAGAAATGTACGGGGTGTTACAGTTTATCGAGCCACGGGATGGTGATAGGAAGTTGTGGCTCCTGGAAGCTTGTTAGTTATATTAAAATGTCATATTTAAAGAGTTTGGGATGGGGAGATCGGTGCGCTGCTCTTTGGAGTCGAATACGAAAATTGTCGATTGAGACAACTTAAGGTATGCCTTGAATAGTGCCTCGGGAGCTTCTCGCTCCTTCGAGATGTTGTTAGTACATTGTTGTTGATACACACTCGTGCGATTGGGATAGTACGATCAAGCTTTAAGCAACACCAATATACATTATATAGAAAATATATGTTAAGACCATCCTTCTTCGTGGCATATTCCTTTTTAGCCTAAAGTATAATATGGCTACCTTACTACTAAAAAATGTCTTATAGCCATAGGTCTTTATATTGTCTACTTGAGTAGATTACCACGTCATTGCCGCTCTTATTCCATTGTTAGTGATTGAGCTCTAGAAATGACTTAAACTTGCTTATAGGTGGCATATAGAATATGACTATTTGTCCTTCCTTGAGCCATGCTATTTTTTAGCTTGTCGCCTATGAGGTTGTATTAGATATTATAGACACAACAATCCCTATATGCTCTAGCTACTCAGAGCCTTCGAGCTAATTAGTTACTTAGAGCCTTTAGGATAGCCAATTATTCAAAGCCTTTGGACTAATGTAATGACCCTCCAGGTCATCTTCTGCATTTCCATATTATTTCAGAGTTTAGAGCTTTCCCATATCTTCTCTAAGTCATTTATGAGTTGTTGGAGCTGACAGTTCGGTTACCAGGCAGTTTTTTTTGGTTTTTAGAGCCATTTCCCTGTTTTGAAATCATCACTTTTCAAATTTGGCTATTGGGCCTAAGCATCAGGTAGATGGCCTCGTATACCAATTTTTATAGTTCCATCAGCTCTAGAATATCAATTTTAGGCTAGGAGGACCTTTGGTTCGGGTCCCGAGGCTTTCGGGCTCATTTTGGGCTATTGGGTGGAAATTAGTTAAAAAGACCATTTGGGTGTGGGACCCCATTTTGTGAAGTTAGTACTGAGAGTACCTTGCTTGATTTTATTTCGATTGTCTGTGAGTTCGCCAATATTTTCCCTACCGACCTGCCTAGCCTTCCTTCTGAGCGTGATATTGAGTTTGCTATTGATCTTGAGCTGGGCACCCGACCTATTTCTATGGCACCTTACTGTATAGCTCCTACAGAGATTTGAATTCTCAGCTTTAGGATCTTTTGGGTAAGGGTTTCATTCGGCCTAGTCTATTTCCTTGGGGTGCTCCTGTCTTGTTCGTGAAGAGAAAGGATGGCTCTATGCATATGTATATTAACTATAGCCAGCTGAATAAGGTTACAGTGAAGAATAAGTATCCTATGCCTCGCATTGATGAATTATTTGACCAACTTCGGGCGCGGCTGTGTTCTCTAAGATTGACTTGAGATCAGGTTACCATCAGCTGAGGATTCGGGCTGAGGACATCCCTAAGATAGCCTTCAGGACTCGGTACGACCATTATAAGTTCTTAGTCATGTATTTTGGGTTGTCCAATGCCCCAACGACGTTTATAGATTTGATAAATTAAGTTTTCAAGCCCTATTTGGACTTCTTTGTTATTGTTTTCATTGATAATATTCTTGTATATTCAAGGAGCGGAGAGGAGCACGAGCAGCATTTGAGGGTTGTGATCCATACTTTGAGAGATCATAGGCTTTATGCCAAATTTTCAAAGTGTGAGTTTTGGCTCAATTCTGTTACATTCCTAGGGCACGTGGTGTCTAAGAATGGGATTATGGTGGATCCAACAAAGATTGAGGCTATTTGTGATTGGGCCAGACCTATATCTCCGACTGTGGTTTGTAGCTTTATTGGTTTGGCAGGTTACTATCGATGATTTGTTGAGGGTTTTACTTCTATCGCATCGCCTATGACCAGACTGACTAGGAAGGAAGTTTCGTTTCAGTGGTCTGAGGATTGTGAGTTGAGCTTTCTGAAGCGCAAGATCTTATTCACTTCAGCTCTGATATTGACCCTTTCTATTGAGGTCGAGGGCTTTATAGTTTATTGTGATGCTTCTGGTGTTGGTTTGGGTTGTGTTCTGATGCAGCAGGGCTGAGTTATTACTTATGCATCGAGGCAGCTTAAGATCCATGAGCATAACTACCCCACTCATGATTTGGATTTGGCAGTGGTGGGTTTTGAGCTAAAGATTTGGAGGCACTACTTGTATGGTGTTCATTGTGAGGCACTACTTAAGATTTGGAGGCACTACTTATGACTTAGAAAGAGCTTAATTCTTGGCAGCGTAGGTGGATTGAGTTGATGAAGGACTATGATATCTCCATCCTATATCATCCGAGCAAGGCGAATGTGGTAGCGGATGCCTTGACCCGAAAGGCGGTGAGCATGGGTAGTTTGGCTTTTGTTTCAGCTTCAGAGCGGCCGTTGGCTTTGGACGTTCAGTTCTTAGCCAACTTGTCCCTATTTGAGCAGATTCAGAGTCGCAAGTTTGAGGATAGTAGGCTTTGTGACATCCGTGATCAGGTGGCTAGGGGTGAGTCCAGTCGGGCTACCCTAGATTTAGAGGGTATTTTGAGATTTGAGGGTTGCATCTGTGTTTCGAGGGTGGGATACTTGATTCAGTTGATACTGCGAGAGGCTCATAGCTCCAGATATTCTATTCACTCTGGGACAACAAAAATGTATAGAGATTTGAGGCAGTATTACTAGTGGAGTGGCATGAATATGGATGTTGCAGAGTTTGTAGCTCGTTGCCTTTGTTGTTAGCAAGTAAAGTCCGACTATCAGCAACCAGATGGATTGCTTTAGAGGCTACCCATTCCTGAGTGGAAGTGGGAGCGGATTACTATGGACTTCATGATCGATTTATCTCATTCTTCACGTGGTTCTGACAGTATTTGGGTCATCATGTATCGGTTGACTAAGTCAGCTCATTTTATCCTGATTTATATCTCCTTCAGCACTGAGAGGTTAGCCCGTATCTACATTCGAGAGATAGTTCACCTTCATGGAGTACCCGTATCCATTATTTCTGATAGAGGCTCAGTGTTTACTTCTAGCTTCTGGAGGGCCTATCAGGAGGAGTTGGTTACTCAGGTCGATCTTAGCACCACATTTCATCCTCAGACCGACGGTCAGTCAGAGAGGACCATTTAGGTTCTTGAGGATATGCTCCGCGCATGTGTGATGGACTTTGGAGGTTAGTGGGAGTAGCACTTAGCTTTGACAGAGTTCGTTTATAATAATAGCTATCATTCGAGCATTGAGATGGTGCCATTTGAGGCATTATATAGTAGGCGTTGTCGATCTCTGATATGTTGGTTTAAAACTTCAGAGATTATCCCCCGTGGCACTGACTTGCTTTGTGAGTCCTTGGATAGGGTGTGGGTGATTCCGGATAGGTTGAGGGCAGCTCAGAGTAGGCAGAAGAGTTATGCTGATAGTAGACTTCGTGCCTTGAGATTTAGGGTTGGTGATCAAGTTTTCCTTTAAGTATCACCCATGAAGGGAGTGATGAGGTTTGGGAGGAAAGGTAAGCTCAGCCCCAGGTATATTGGTCTATTCGAGATACTTCGGACAGTTGGAGTGGTAGCTTATGAATTGGATTTGCCCCCAAATCTCTCAGCTATTCATCTGGTTTATAATGTCTCTATGTTGCGGAGTTACATCCCGAATAAGTCTCACGTGCTTCGATGGGACTCAGTTCAGTTGGACGAGAGGTTGGCGTTCGTAGAGGAGATAGTCCTCATTTTAGCCAGGGATGTTAGGCGGTTACGTTTCAGAGAGATTCCAGTAGTTAAGGTCTGGTGGATAATCCGTACAGTTGAGGAGTCTGCTTGGGAGATCAAGAGCGAGATGCGGACCTAGTATCCCCACTTGTTTGAGCCTTCAGTACATCTTTACCCTTTTCTTTCGCGGGCAAAAGTCCTTTTAGTAGTGGATATTGTAATGACCCTTCAGATCATCTTCTGCATTTCCATATTATTTTGGCATTTAGAGCTTTCCCATAAATGCTCCAAGTCATTTATGACTTGCTAGAGCTGACAGTTCGGTTAATGGGAAGTTCGTTTGGTTTTAGAGGCATTTCCCTATTTTGAAATCGTCGCTTTTCAAATTTGGCTACCGGGCCTAAACATCAAGTAGACGGTCTCATATGCCAATTTTGACAGTTCCATCAGCTCTCTAACATCTATTTTAGGCTAGGGGACCTATGGTTCGGGTCCCGAGGCTTCTAGACTCATTTTTGGCTATTGGGTGGAAATTGGTTAAAACGGTCATTTGGGTGTGGGATCCACATTTCATCGAAATGACCTAGGATGGAAATTTCGATTATACTGTTGAGTTCAGAATGTCAAATTTGATAGGGTAACATAGTTCATTTGCGTTCATGAGGTTTCGAACGAATCCCGAGGGCTGTTGGAAACTTAGTAAAATATTGCCAAGTGCTGATGTTGCTTCAGCTGGTGTAACTTTTTAAGCGAGCCTTTGGCTGCTTAGGAAAAAGTTGCTTTAACGGCTTGGGCACAGCTTTAGCGGCTGGGGCCTTGGATCCGCCTATCCGCTTAAGCGTAGCCTTGTCCGCTTTAGGCGCTTAAGCAGCACCCGTCCGCTTTAGTGGAAGTCCACCCCGGGTCATGGAGCGCTTAAGAATTGATAGGGGCGCTTTAGCGGTGACAGCTTAAGCGGCACCTGCAGGGCATTTAATCCTCTTTTCACCCATTTTTCTCTCATATTTTTCTAAGTGTTAGAGCATAAGAGCTCTAGAGAGATAGTGGGAGAGAAAAGGCGATTATTGGGTGTTTAAGGGAGCTTGGAGAGTTTGTTAACATCATTTTTCCTTGTCTAAATCCTTGTAAGTTCCATCTAATTTCTTAGTAAATTCCCCGTTTTAAAGTTATAGCCTTAGCTAGCTTTGTGTCGGTTGATTTTGGGTGTTCTGGTGCTCAGAATTCACCCCTTATTGAGGGTAAATGATCCTTGAGCCTTGAGGGACGTTTTGACTGTTTCAAAATTGTTATTCTATAATGGAGGCCCACATGGAATTTTTGGCTCGATTTTGGACCCGATGTATTTATATGCAATATGGGTATTGTTGTTCTCGTATTGATGAGTAGAGTGTTATTTTGATAGCGTGGCATTATGCGGAGGCTTCTACGAAGAGAAAGGCCTCACTTTAGTATATTCTATCGAGCTTTCTTCGGCGTCTAGGTAGGCTAGGCTTACCCTACTTATAGATTGAGCTTAATTATGGTATTAGTATGATATTATTCTAGTTTGGGGTTGGAATTTACGGTTGGGTGCTTAGTTATTAAAAGTTAGGTTATTTGGCCGATTTAAGGGCCGTTTTGGTGTTAGAATCGATCCATTTACCCTTTCCTTAGGTAAATTGATGCTTTGGGGTTGGGATATCTCTCTTACCTCCGTGTAGACTTAGGAGGCCTTCTTTCGCGACATTATCCTTAATCTTGAGCCTTAGACTACATAACATATACCTAGTTCGGGGCTAGGTTGATGATCTTGATTTATGGCGTTTAAAGACCGGTTTGAGTCTGACATATTCTTTTGATTTATGGTGTTTAAAGACTCGTTCGAGTCCGGCATATTCTATTGATTTATGACATTTAAAGACCGGTTCGAGTTAGGCACTTGTGGTCAGTTATGAGGAGGGAAATCCAGTTCAAGTCCGGTGTCTATGGGTTATTTTATGGTATTATGGTATCGGTTCGAGGTAAGTACATTAATGTTCTATTCATGCTCCTATCTTATTACCTTCAACTTTTACATTTTAAATTCAGTTCAACTTTTCAGTTTGCCTTACATACTTGATACTTTATTTTGTACTGACTCCCCAACTTGGGGATATTGAATTCATGCCTACAAGTCCTGACAGAAGACCAGACAGGCCTTCCTACTAGCACAGTCGAGTTCCAGCAGGTTGGCTATCTCTTTTCTTTTGAAATTACCAGTTTCTGAGGTTTTTTGTTGCTTATTGTTGTGAATAGATTTGGAAAAATTTGATATCACCCAAATTACACCTCATAATAAAGTATAACGCGATCCTTGATCAAATATAGAACCCAACCGAGGTTGCGGTCGATGCCACAGGGAATATGGCTAGAAGCTAGGTCAATGCAGTTATTATAACTGTTAATCAGTTATTTATGAAGGGTTTTTTAAATAGAACCCATAAACAGTTTGTAAAATCAAGTAACAAGTAACAAGTGTTGAGAATTTTTTATGTTGTAATCAACCAGTGAGAATAGATTGGGATTGTGTTCCCCATGATTTCATAACTAAGTAAGCGTAGCATACTAGTGATCTATCTTAGTGCTTTGCATGCAAAATCGGTAAGTTAGGTTCACCTGAACGGTTGGTCTCCTATCTAGATGAATATCACTACGTAACTTGATCTGTCTATGAGTGTTTGTTTTACTAACTCTTACCTTTGATCTCATATTAACTATCCTTGGAAAAAGGGCTCAAGCTATTAGATAAGAGTTTGTAGCCTCAAATCTCTATTTTTAATCCCTTTACTGATTCGTTACCCCTTTGATCCAGCAAGTAAGAATAAGGTGAGTCCTAACATTTGCGTTCATTAAAAAGCAATGAATATGAAGAAAAGAACAATACATGCATAAACACCATTCAAGAATCACTAGGTACTTTAACCTACTTTGTTAATTCATCATGGTTCCCACAACCCTATTTGTGGATTTAGCTACTCATGTTTGTGAGATCATAATAAGAATTTGTAGAAGAATTCATAATTAAAAACTTACAAAATAAGTAGAAGAAATCCAGAATCTTGAATAATCAATGAAAGCTTAATTATCAAGAATCAAAGTATGCATAATCTACAAAAACCCAAGAACAATGTAAGACAAAATAATGTAATACTTTGCACAAAATTAAGAGAGCTTAAACTTCAAAAAATATGGAGAAGAAAAGAATAAACCAATTTTCTCCGGCCTCCAAAGCGGCCTCTAGCTCTCCCCATATCAAAAGATATGTAAAGACTATTCTTATAGAATATTTATAGGTGTAGGAAAAACCCCCAAATAAAATAATTGAGTCGAAAATGGATTGGAAAAACCAAAACCCGTACTGATTTGGACTGTGCGGGCAGTGGATGTACGTAGCCACCTCAACTCATTTTCTCTTGTTTCCATGGCTTCCACGTGTAGCTTTTTTCATTCTCATTTCTAAAATTCGGTTGTAGCATTTGGTTGCTGCTTATATATAGAATATAATATTCAATTTAATCCATTAAGTTGTTTGCTTGATTTCCTTGTAGGATTTCTCGTCGTTAATTCATTTTTGCTCCAAATTTCTTCAGCTTCACGTTGATTTAATCCTACACATTATAGTATATTATTAAGCATAATCCATAAAATCAATGCTCAAAAAAGACAAATAAAAATGTTAAATGTGAAACAAATGATGATTAAAGATTTGTAATTTTGGCCTCACACCAACACCCTATACTTAGACTCTTGCTCATCCTCGAGCAAGCATTAAAGCTCATCTAAATTAATCAAGTTTAGAAACACCACCTCTTTGGTTGATACAAACAATTAGACCATATAGCATGTAATGACCCTCCAGGTCATTTATTGCATTTTCATACATTTTCTACATTTAGAGCTTTTCTATAGTTTCCCCAAGTCATTTATGACTTGTTGGGACTAACAGTTTGGTTACCGGATAGTTCATTTGGTTTTTAGAGCCATCTGCCTATTTTAGAGCTTTTGCTGTTAAGAATAGGCTCTCTGGCCTAAGCTTCAGTTAAACAGCCACGAAAACCAATTTTGAAAATATGATTAGCTCTGGAACATCAATTTTAGGCTAAAAGGACCCTTGGTCTGGGTTTTGAGGCTTTCAAACTCATTTTGGGCTATTGGGTGGATTTTGGCTAAAATGGTCGCTTGGGTGTGGGGCCGGCCCACTTTTTATCAAAACGACTTTGGATGGAAATTTTGATAGTTCTGTTTCCAGAATGTTGAATTTTATAGGTTTGCATAGTTCGTTTGTGTGTACGGGGTTTCAAACCAATCCCGAGTACCAGGTCAAAGTTTTCTTTCTTGGCTGAAGTATCTAGCGTGAAGCAACTGGTGTAGTCGCCTTAGCGACCCTTTGTTCGCCTAGGCGATGTCGTCTTAGTGAGCTATGGGTTGCCTTAACGGCTATTGAGGATGTCATTGGGCATCGCCTTAGCGACACTTTGGCCGCCTAGGCGATGTCACCTTAGCGAGCCTTGTGTTGTCTTTGCGTCTGAGACCGACTTAGCTTGCCATCGCCTTAGCAACCTTATTGTCACCTAGGCGGTGTCGCCTTAGCGAAAAATTTATTGCCTTAGCGACACTTTAGTTTGTTCTTTATATACTTGTCCTCCTCGGGTTTTTAACCATTTTTTAGTAAGAGCCCTCCATTTAGTCACTTGAAAGCTTAGTAATTGTGAGGGATTGACTAGTTGGTGTTGGGGTTGGATTAAAGATGTGGTTAAGATCATTCCCTTTTCATTATTCCCATAAGTTTTTGCTTAATTTTTTGTTTAATTCTCCTATTTATTTCTTAAATTTTGACTAGTGTTGGGATTGACTGGAGGCTGATTTGGGCTCATATTTTGCCCAAATTATGATGCAAATGATCCATTAGCTGAGAAGGACGCGTTGACGGTTTCAATTTTATGATTTTGTAAGCGAGACCCACGTGGGAGTTTTAGTTTGATTTTCGACTCAAAATGTTAATACGTAATATGAGTATCATTATTCTCGTCTTGATGCATAGATTATTATTTTGATAGCGTGGCAACAGTCCGAGGCTTCTCTGAAGGGAAAATCTCCTAAGTAGAGGATTTTTTGTACTTTCGACGCCGTCCAGATAGGCTAGGCTTTCTCTGCTTCTAGACTGTGCTTAATTATGGTATTAGTATAGTATTGTCCTAGCTATGGGTAGGTAATTATAGCTCGATTGTTATTTTAGCATTTATTATCATATTAGCCAATTAGGGGTCCTTTTCGGTAGAATTTGGGCCCATTTTCCCTTAGGGGTCCTTTTCGGTAGAATTTGGCCCATTTTCCCTTAGGTTAGTAGACTTTTATACTTTAGGATTAGACTTAGCTCTTTTAGTACCTTGAGACGGGATTGAGAAACCTTAGCCTAGGTTTGGGTAGGTGCTTGCCTTAGGTTGGGTTAGCGAGGTTTGGTAGTAGGCCTCACTGCCTTGTTTTAAATAGAGTGCTTAGATCAGTGCCTTTTGTGACTTTAATGATCACTTTAGTTGTTTCCTTAGGCCATTACCGGGGGTTTGAGGGTTGACTTAGGCATTGTTTTACGCTTTTTTAGCTCAGTTACCTCAGGTAGTGTAGTATTTGACCTTAGACCGCACCTTAGCTTTAATAATCAAAATTCGCTATACCTAAAAGGATTTAATAGCTTAAAATTGAATTATATCAACTAAATGGATTCAGAATAGGTTAAAACTTGGGATGTTGCCATTGATCCTATGATATTCAGGCGAGTTCGACATTTATTATCATCCTTATTACTGATCTGGGGTTGAAAAATTGGTAAAAGTCAATTGAAAGGTGGTTATGACTGGGAAAGGAGCTTCAGGTGAATATGGCCTATATTCTGGATTATTTTTCGCTCGTTGTTGCCATATTTCATCCTTACTTTACTATTATCTTTTGTTTGTACCCTCCAGGCTTTCGGGGTCTCGTTTGGGTTATGTTCTTTCTTGTTTGTGCCTTCTGGGTTTATAGGGGCCCAGTTAGGTTGTAGTTAGACTTTATTCCAGCTTTTGCACACTTATTTTACTTTTATTTCTCTTTAACTCTACATAATCTACTGTTTTCATTTTCGCTCCTTTAATTTTGACTTTTGCTTACATTCTTACACTTTATTTATGCTTTTACTATAATTTAGCTCACCGGCCTTTAATTCCTACTGAGTACCCATTGTTTTTGGTACTAATGTTGTACTTCTGTATCTTTTCCCTAATGCAGATATGAGTATAAGTCACCGCCACTGAAGTTATCCTCTGGTTTGCTGCTGATTCGGAGATAGGGTGAGCTTTTGCAGTCCAAAGCCAATCCTCCTCCTTCTGTTGTTGTTGGATAGTATTTTTTACATTATGAGACTATGTTGTATATTTCTCACTGCTTAGTACTCTATTTTGGTTAGTGGCTCTTGTACCGACCTTACTAGGTCGTGGTAGGATTTATTTTGTATATTTTATCCTCTTCCCTCTATTATTCTGCATATTCATATCTATATATACATATCGTTGCCTTTGTTGTTCGGCATTTTTAATACATGCCTATACATATCATTGCCTTTGTTGTTCAGCCTTTTTATTACATGCCTATCCCTTTATTTTCTTATTTTTCTGTCGGTTAGCCCGTTACTTGTCGTTTTGGGTTATGGTTTGGCTTACCTACTGGTCGGTAAATATAGGTGCCATCATGAATCGAGAAATTTGGTCTTGAAAGTTTGGTATCAGATCCAGGTTCATCGGTACTGCTGGTACAAGAGCAAGTACCTAGTAGAGCCCCGCAGATCGGTACAGTGACGTCCGTATCTTATCTTCTGGAGGCTACAGGACATTCTTAGGAAAGTTTTACCTTTTTGGTCTATATATTCTTATTTGTTTTACTCTTTTACAGATGTTTAGGATGCGGGCCACAGTGGTTGGGGATCGGCGGGACCCCGAGCCTGTAGCCAGAGTACCCATCAGAGGTCAAGGTTGACCCAGAGGTCGAGGCCATACAAGAGACGCAGCACCGACTAGGGGTCAGGATAGGGAGCCTTCACTAGATCCTATTATTACTCCTGAGCCAGAGATAGCACTAGAGGTTTCGTCACCGCAGCAGCAGATGGGCCAGGGGGAAGCCTAGGCCCCACTTGGGTTTATATCTTTCTTAGTTCTCAGAGATACTTTGGTCTAGCTATTGAGATTAGTAGGTGGTCTACCGACAGACGGGGCTTAAATGGCAGCCCAGGATGGTATTGATGTAGGACCGCAACTTGCAGCCGCGACTCCCAGAGTAGAGGTTCCCCCAACACCGATGGTTCCACAGCTGGCAGTAGACCATCTAGTTATGGCTACGGAGGAGCAGAAGATGCTGGGACGATTTAAGAGATTGGCTCCACCCAGATTTGCAGGGGCCCAGGCGAGAATGCCTTTGAGTTTCTGACCAGTTGTGAGGAGAGGCTCCGTAATTTAGGCCTGGTAGAGGCTCGTGGTGTAGACTATACCATTTTTTAGTTTGATTGGGCAGTAAAATAATGGTGGAGGGGTTATATGGATTCTAGGCCAACTTGATCTCCACCTATGACATGGAGTCAGTTCTTTGAGGCTTTCTTGGAGAAGTATATGCCTCGCATCCTGCAGGAGCATTTGAGGGATCAATTTATAGGTTTAGGGCAGGGTTCAATTTTGGTTATTGAGTATGTGCTGAGGTTCCATGTTTTAGCTAGGGATGTTACTATGATCCTATCGATCGAGTATAAGCGGATCTGATGCTTTGTCAGGGGACTAAGACTCCCTCTTCAAATGGCTACTCAGAGTTTAGTAACTGCGGGCAGTTCTTTTGTAGATATTTCTAATTATGTCTGGACTAAGGAAGAGATGCATTGTGAGGCCCATGGGGGCAGTGACAAGAGGCCGCGACATCAGGGCAGTTATAGTAGAAGCCACAGCAGCTCACTATTTAAAGGCCGAGGATTTCAGGGTAGGTACCCCAGCATCAGTCTTATCAACACGAGGGTCAGTTAATTAGACCCACTTATGTAGCACTTCAGATTTCTAATAGGGATCAACCCGGTTATAGTGACAATAGTGGTCAGAGAAATGGTCAGTCCTCGAGGGGTGCATCATCAGGGTCTTTAGGCCGAGGTGGCCATTTCGGATCAGTCGTACTTTCTCAACAGAATAAGGTGCCCAGGGCATTTTATGATTGTGGTATAATGGGCCATTTCTCCAGAGCGTATCCTCGACGCGAGATTATTGGGCCAGTTGTACAAAGTTCCTAGCTTATTATATAAGTAGCGCCTCCAGCTAAGGGTGGTGCACAGGGTCGAAGGGGTGGTCCCCAGGGTTTGAGAGGTGGTCCGCAGGTAGGTAGGGTAGGTGATCGGGTAGGCACCCAGTCCAGAGGTAGATGGGGTCACTTATATGTTGTACCTGGTAGGCCGGTGGTTGAGGCTTTGAATGTTATTATTACATGTATGATTTCAGTATGCCATTAGCTAGCTTCTGCTTTATTTGATCTGGACTCCACATTTTCATATGTTTCTACTTATTATGCACCACAATTGGGGTTATCTTGGGAGCCTTTGTCTGTGCCTTTATGTGTAGCTACACCCACGGGTGATTCTTTAGTAGTTTATCAGGTATATAGATTGTATTTGGTGATTGTTCAAGAATATGAAACTAAGGTGATCTTATTGAGTTAGATATGGTATATTTTGATGTGATTCTAGGTATGGACTGGTTATCCCCCTATTATGTGGTCTTGGATTGCTTTACTAAGAGTATTACCTTAGCCATACCCGGCGTACCCCCAATTGTGTGGTAGGGTTCTTTTATCCATGCACCGATAGGGATTATTTCTTATGTTCGGGGTAAGAGACTGGTATCGAGGGATTGTGAGTCGTTCCTTGCTTATGTTCGTGATATTTATGTGGAGAGTCCTTTGTTTGATTCTGTTTCTATAGTCTATGACTTTTATGAGGTCTTTCCTACCGACCTACTTGGCCTTCCTCTTGAGCGTAATAGAAAGCTTGATATTGACCTCGAGCCAGGCTCCTGACCTATTTCTATGGCTCCTTATTGTATGGCTCCTGCCGAGCTAAAAGAGGTAAATATTCAGCTTTAGGATCTTCTGGGTAAGGGTTTTATTAGGCCGAGTGTATCGCCTTGGGGTGCTCCTATTCCGTTCATGAAGAAACAGAATGGCTCTATGCATATGTGTATAGATTATAGGTTGTTAACTAAGGTGACAATAAAGAATAAGTATCATATACCTCGTATCGATGATTTATTTGACTAGCTTCAGGGTGCGACCATGTTTTCTAAGATTGATTTGTGGTATGGCTACCACCAGTTGAGGATTCAGGCAGAGGACATCCTTAAGACAACCTTCAGGACTCGCTACGACCATTACGAGTTCGTGGTGATGTCTTTTGGGTTGATCAATCCCCCAGCAACATTTATGGACTTGATGAACCATGTTTTCAGCCTTATCTGGACTCCTTTATAATAGTTTTCATTGATGATATTCTAGTATATTTGAGGAGTAGAGAGGAGCATGAGCAACATTTGAGGACTATGCTCCACACTTTGAGGGATCATAGGCTTTATGCCAAATTCTCAAAATTTGAGTTTTGTCTTGAGTCTGTTGCATTCCTAGGACACGTAGTGTCTAAGGATGGGATTATGGTGGACTCGACGAAGATTAAGGCTATTCATAGTTGGGATAGTCCTACATCTCCGACTAGGGTTCACAATTTTATTAGGTTGGCAGACTACTTCAGGTGGTTTATCAAGACATTTGCTACTATTAAAGTGCCTATGACTAGATTGACTAGGAAGGATGTTCCATTTCAGTTGTCCAATATTGTAAGGCGAACTTTCTTAAGCTCAAGGACTTGGTCACTTCAACTCCTATATTGACTCTTCCATTTGAGGGCGAGGGGCTTACTGTTTATTGTGATGCTTCTAGTGTTGGTTTGGGGTGTGTTCTAGTGCAGTGGGGCTGGGTTGTGCATATGCTTCAAGATAGCTAAAGGTGCACAAGTGCAACTACTCCACCCATGATTTAGAGTTGGTAGTGGTAGTTTTTGCGCTTAAGATTTGGAGGCATTACTTGTATGGTGTTCTTTATGAGATCTTTACTGACCATCATAGTGTTAAGTATATCATGACTCATAGGGAGATTAATTTGAGGAAGTACAGGTGGATTGGGTTGCTGAAGGACTATGACATCTTTATTCTATACCATCCGGGCATGGCAAATGTGGTAGCGGACGGCTTGAGCCGCAAGGCGGTGAGTATGGGTAGCTTAGCTTTTATTATAGTTTCTAAGTGAATATTGGCCTTGGACATTCAGTTCTTATCCAACATAATGGTTCGGCTTGATATTTCAGACCCCAGGAGGATGTTTGCTAGTGTTGAGGCTAGATCTACCTTATTTGAGTAGATTCGAGGCCGATGGTTTTAGGATAGCAAACTATGTGGCATTCGACATCAGGTGTTGAGAGGTGAGTCCAGGATGGCTACCTTAGATTCTGAGGGCATTCTGAGATTTGATGGTCGCATTTGAGTTCCAAAGGTATGAGACTTGATTCAGTTGATACTTTGGGAGGCTCATAGCTCTAGATATTCCATTCAACCTAAGAAAGCTAAGATGTATAGAGATCTGAGGCAGCATTATTGCTGGAATGGTATACAGAGAGATATAACAAATTTTGTAGCTTGGTGCCTATGTTGTCAGCAGGTGAAGGCCGAGTATCTGAGACCAGGTGGATTACTTCAAAGGCTACCCATTCCTGAGTGAAAGTGGGAGCAGATTACTATAGACTTCATGGGTGGTTTGCCTCGTACTTTCCATGGTTTTGATAGCATTTGGGTCATCATGGATCGATTGACCAAGTCTGCCTATTTCATCCCTATTCAGACTTCCTTCAGTGCCGAGATGTTGGCCCGTATCTATGTTCGAGAGGTGGTTCGTCTTCACGGGGTACCCATATCTATTATTTCAAATTGAGGCTTTCAGTTCACCTCTAGCTTTTGGAGGACATTTCAGGAGGAGTTGGGTACCCAGGTTGATCATAACACCATTTTTCATCCCCATACTAATAGGCAGTTGGAGCAGACTATTCAAGTTTTGGAGGATATGCTCCACGCATGTGTTATGAACTTTGGAGGTCAGTGGGAGCAGTTTTTAACCTTAGCAGAGATTGTTGTAATAACATCTACTATTCTAGTATTCAGATGGGCTCAGCCCTAGGTATATTTGGCCATTCGAGATACTTCAGATAGTTAGGGAGGTAGCCTATGAGTTAGCTTTGCCTCCAGCCTTTTCAGCCATCCATCTACTTTTCCATTTATCTATATCATGACATTACATTCTGGATGAGTCTCACATGCTTCGATGGGACTCGATTCAGTTAGATGAGAGGTTCACCTTTATTGAGGAGTCGGTATCTATCCTAACTAAAGATGTTAGACGGTTGCATTCCAGAGATATTTCTATGGTTAAGGTTTAGTAAAGACACAGTCCAGTTGAGAAGGCTACCTGGGAGACCGAGCATGAAATACGGACCCAGTATCCCTACCTATTCGAGCCCTTAGGTACTTGCTAATCCTTTACTTTTTGGGATAAAAGTCCTTGTAGTAGTGGATGTTGTAATGACCCTCCAGGTCATGTATTTCGTTTTCATTATTTTTCTGCATTTAGAGCTTTTCTATAGCTGCCCCAAGTAATTTATAACTTGCTGGGATGGGCAGTTCGATTATTGGGCAGTTCGTTTGATTTTTAGAGCCATTTCCCTATTTTAGAGCTTTTATTGTTAAGAATTGGGTCTCGGGCCAAAACTTTAGGTAAACGGCCATGTAAGCCAATTTTGACAATCTCATTAGCTTTGGAACATCAATTTTAGGCTATGAGGACCTTTGGCCGAGGTCCCGAAGCTTTCGAAGTCATTTTAGGGTATTGGGTGGATTTTGGCTAAAATAACCCCTTGTGTGTGGGGACCACTTTTTATCAAAACAAACACGAATGGAAATTTTAATGGTTTCATTGAGTCTGGAATGTTGAATTTAGTAGGGTAGCATAGTTTATTTGTGCGTGCAGGGTTTCGAACGAATCTCGAGCACCATGTCAAAGTTATCTTTCTTGGCTGACAAATCTTGCATGAAGCAGCTGGTGTAGTCGCCTTAGTGACCCTTTGGTCGCCTAGACGATGTCGTCTTAGCGAGATATGGGTCACCTTAGCAGCTGTTGAGGATGTCATTGTGAATCGCCTTAGCGGTATTTTGGCTGCCTAGGCGATGTCGCCTTACCGAGCCTTGTGTCGCCTTAGCGACTGAGACCGACTTGGCTTGCCATCACCTTAGCAACCTTATAGTCACCTAGGCGGTGTCGCCTTAGCGACAAATTGGTCCCCTTAGCGACACTTTAGCTGCTCCTTGGGTTTTTTGTCTTTTTTAAGTAAGAGCCCTTTATTTTAGTCACTTGGGATCTTAGAAATTGTGAGGGATCGACTATTTGGTACTAGGTTTGTAGTAAAGATGTGGTTGCGATCATTCCCTTGTCATTATTCCCATAAGTTTCCGCTTAATTTCTAGCTTTATTCTCCTGATTTAGTTCTTAATTTTGAATATTGGGACTGGTTTGGGCTTGGATTTCGTCCAAATTATGGGGAAAATGATCCTTGAGCTGAGGCAGAAGCATTGACAGTTTCAATTTTGTGATTTTGCAAGCAGGCTTCACATGGGATTTTTAGTCTAATTTCTGACTTGTAGCATTAATGCACAATATGGATATCGTTATTCTCGTCTTGATACATAAATCATTGTTTTGATAGCATTGCAACGATCAGTGGCATCTCAGAAGGGAAAAACTCCAAAGTAGAGAATTTTTTGTGCTTTCAGTAGATCCCAAGTAGGCTAGGCTTACGCTGCTTCTAGACTGTGCTTAATTATGGTATTAGTGTAGTATTGTGCTAGCTATGGGTGGGTAATTATAGCTAAGTTTTTATTTTAGCATTTAGTATCATATTTAGCTGGTTAGGGGCCTTTTTAAGTAGAATTTGGGCCTATTTCCCCTTAGGTTTGTACAGTTTTATCCTTTAGGATTAGACTTAGCTCTTTTAGTGCCTTGGGACAGGATTGAGAAGCCTTAGCCTAGGTTCAGGTAGGTGCTTGTCTTAGGTTGGTTATCGGGGTTTGGTAGTGGACCCCACTACCCTCTTTTATATAGACTGCTTAGACCAGTGCCTTTTGTGACTTTAATGATCATTTTTGCTGTTTTCTTAAGCCATTACCGGGGTTTGAGGGTTGACTTAGGCATTGTTTTATTCTCTTTTAGCTCAGTTACCTCAGGTAGTGTAGTATTTGACCTTAGACCGCGCCTAAGCCGAAATAATTGAAATTCGCTATACCTTAAAGGAGTTGACAACTTAAAATTGGATATATCGACTAAATGGATTTAGAATAGGTTAAAACTTGGGATGTTTCCATTGATCTCACGTTATTCAGTTCTGGTTCGAGTCCGGTGGCTTCTATATTACTTTCATGTATCAGTTTTGGTTCGAGTCTGGCATATGTTATATTATTATCACTTATGAGTTTTGGTTCGATTCTGGCATCTTTTATATTGATTATTTTACTAGTTTTGGTTTGAGTCTGGCATTTATTATCATCCTTATTACTAATCTGGGTTGGAAAACTAGTAAAAGTAGATAGAAAGGGGGTTATGACTGGGAAAGGAGCATCAGGTATGCTTGGCCTATATTCTGGATTATTTTTTGCTTGTTGTTGCCATATTTCATCCTTACTTTACTATTATTCTTTGTTTGTACCCTCCGGGCTTATGGGGGCTCGGTTGGGTTATGATCTTTCTTGTTTGTGCCTTCTGGGCTTATGGGGCTCCAGTTAGGTTGTAGTTAGTCTATATTTCCTCTTTTCCACACTTATTTTACTTTTATATCACTTTCACTCGGCATGATCTATACTGTTTCCCATTTTCGCTCCTTTAATTTTGGCTTTTGCTTACATTCTCGCACTTTATTTATACTTTTACTGTAATTTAGCTCAGTCGGCCTATGATTCCTACTAAGTACCCATAGTTTTTGGTACTCAAGCTGCACTTTTGAATCTTTTCCCTAATGCAGATCCGAGTACGAGTCACCGCCACTGACGTTATCCTCGGGCTTGCTGCTAATTCAAAGATAGGGTGAGCTTTTACTGTCCAAAGTTGATCCTCCTCCTTCTGTTGTTGTTGGATAGTATGTTGTACATTTTGAGACTATGATGTAAATTTGTCACTACTTAGTACTCTATTTCGGTTAGTGGCTCTTGTACCGACCTTACCAGGTCATTGGGGGATTTATTTTGTACATTTTTTCCTATCCCTCTATTGTTCAACATGTTCATATCTATATATATATATATCATTACCTTCGTCGTTTAGCATTTTTGTTGCATGTCTATCCCTTTATTTTCTTATTGTCCACTGATTATCCCGTTACTTGCTGTTCAGGGCTATGGTTTGGCTTACCTATAGGTGGGTTAAAGTAGGTGTTATCATGACTCGAGAAAGTGACAAAGAAATTCACTACATCAAATAAACTTTCCGATCATTATGTAAGAAATACAAACAAATAATAAAACTCAAACCTTCCAATCTCAAAATTGGACTCTAACTCATCAAATTTAAGTTCGCTTACCTATTTTTGTCAAAGAATATCAGAAACAAGTGTCCTCACAAGAAGAAGCATTCCACACACTCAATTCAAAAGATCGAATATAATTTAAGGACTTAGCATTCAAGAACAACTCTCTCACTCACAAAGAATTCACATGTATGCACAAAGAATCATATATAGAACCCAACGAGGTTGGGGTCGATACCACAGGGAATATGTTGAAATATCAATCAAGATGTACGTCGAGGCAATCAATAACAATTTCCAGTAAAAGAGAGGGATTTGTAAGTAAATAATTCAATAGTAATAATTGTTGATTTATTGGATTTGTACTCAATATGAGAAAAGCACTAGGACTGTGTTCCCTAATACTTCATAACTCCGTATATTCTTCGTACTTCGTAACTCCTCCTGATGTTTGGAATGTAGAATCGATAGGGTATGTAGACTTAGAACAGCTTTATGCTCTTGGCTAAGCAATATCCTCAAGTAAGTTTCTCTTCTCCTAAGCCTGCGTTACTAACCCCTAGCTTGGATCCCAGATAGCTATCCCGGATTATCGGCTCAAGCTATTAAGTGGAGGTTGTTAGCTACAAGTCTCTGTTGTTTGTTACCTTCTTCCCATCCGTATTCATCCTTTTGTCCAAAATAAAGATTAGTCAAGTTCTAACATTGTGCACCATCAAAAAGCATTCAAACCCAAGGAAACAATCAATACACGTGAACACCGATTGAAGATTACTTCGTACTATGGATCCTACTTTGTTAATCCATCATGGTTCCCACTACCCTAGTTATGGTGTTTAGTTACTCATAATTGCAAGCACACAAGAAGGATTCATAGAAGAAAGCATAATTATGAACTTATAAGAACAATAAGAAAAACAAACTCCAAAATCTCACTTTGGATTGAAACCCTAGAATCGATGTTTTCACTTGCAAAACCAATAATATGTCTTGAAAGTAATAATAGAATGTAAAATAAAAAAATAGACCCACATTGAGTATTTATAGACAAAAAGGAAACCTATCCTAAACAAATTCGGAATACAATGTCGGCAGTAACTACTCCTCAGACAACAAGTTGTCTAGCCTGACGATGACTCGTAGTCAATCTTCTCTCCATCCATTTCCAGATTCTCTTCTTTACTGGTGACGGCTTTTTTAGACACCTTACGAGTCGTAGGGTGAATCATTTCTACTGAGACCCTTGTGCCTTCATTCATGACTTTTCTTGTCTGCTCAGGACGACTTCTCATGATGGTTCGTTATATGACCCTACGGGTCGTAGCCTCCTATTGTACTCAGCTTGTACTTAGTCTTGTCATGGCTTTGAAGTTAACTAAAGTTTCAAAGGTTTCATGATACTACTCATCACATGTCTCAACGATTCATAGTTTCCCCTCGTCACTACTGGCACTAACTTGCACATCTTCTGGACTTTGTCATCTCCCCTTAGGACGATTACTCCCTACGACTCATAATGTAACCCAATGAGTTGTAGGCTGCACTCATGGTCAACCGGTATTCCGATTCTCCAAGTCCAAATATTTTCTAGATTGGCAACGACTGAGGCTATCAGTCGTATTGTGACCCAATAACTCATAGCTCAGTGTATTTTTCTACACTTGTGCAAATTCTTCTTATTTTTCTTTCATTCACTTCCAAACCCTGTTTACCTGCAAAACTACAATAACCACATCATATCCACATAAACAAGCCTTTGAAGTAGCATATTTTATCATTTTAAGCGTCAAAAGTGTCATAAAATCATGGCACACAAACACCCTCAACTTAGAACGTTTGCATGTCCTCAGGGAAATAAAATAAAACAGAAACCAACGACGCTCTACTAAGAGAAACCTAAGAGACCTATGGTAGTCATTTCATTATTTTTTTAGCACAACATTTCCAACCCCCCTCTTAGACAAAAATCAAATCCACCATGTGTATGCCTGCAGTCCATTACCATGGAATAAAAGGATCAAGAGATGGCAATATATTATGAACAAACAACCAAGAACATGTGCAAATGACATTACCCGTACAAATAACAGTTAACGATGCAACCCATGTACCCTCACAACAAAGAAGTCCCACATAATCATAGTATACCAATGTACATCTACACAGGGACTGGTTTGAAGCACCTACTCTCACAAAGAAGTTCAAGCAGTGTGTATGAAATACCATAGGCTTGCCCTTATTTTCTATGCCTTAGTTCTTTGGACAGTTGGACTAGGATAACTATAGGACTTACATTGGCTTGTCGGCATGGGTGTGGGTATGGTACTGTCACGCCCCAAATCCCATTGAGACGGATTGGCACTCGTAGCCGATAAGACCCGAGAGAACCAAGCTTTGCCTATGTTCATTCATATGCATGCCATAAGAAACATCACTATCATGTAAGAACGCACAATGCTAATGACGGAAATCATGGGACATGTGATATATATACATATGTGAAACTTGGTCGTCGAGGCCAACAAGTCAAAAGTGACATACATCTATTACATTCATATACCCACATACGTCTACAAAATCCTCTAACAGATTTATTTACAAGACCAACTGAAAGTCGGGACAAGTCCCCGCTTTATACAACATGTACAATACCAAAACACATGTACAACTGTGACTCAAAAAAGCCCCGAACTAGCTGGAGCTCACCAATGATCCGCAAATAACTGGCAACCTACTCTGGAGGCCTACTAGCACTTGCGCCTGCAGCAAGTAAGGTAAGTCCCACAAGGGACGTCAGTACGAAGAATGTACTGAGTATGTAAGGCTCATAAGAAACTGTATGATATGTAAATACATCAATGAACTCAAATACAAGTGAATACTTAATATGGATAAGTTAACATTCTGTATGTTGGAAACCATGTACATTGCTTTCATTACTTTCTTTGCTTGCTTACTTCTATGCTTATTCATCATCACTTATGTCACTAAGTACCCGGGCCCCGAGTGATCAGTGGGTCTTTACATAACATAACGTTATGTTGGGATCGGCTTGACCTAGGCTTATACCTCTAGAGCTACCACCCGTAAATCATTGCATCGGGATCGGCTCGAGCTAGGTTATTACCTCTAGAGCTGCCACCCATAAACCAACATATCAGGTTAGGCTAGAGCTAGGTTATTACCTCTAGAGCAACCACCTGTCAGGATCGGTCCGAGCTAGGTTTATACCTCTAGGACTACCCCCTGATCCAATAATCTCGGGATCGACTTGAGCTAGGCATTCGCCCCCAAAGCTACACCCATACTCAATCATTAACCACATGTGCATTACTTCATTCATTACTTTTGAGATTGATACAATGATAGCCATAACCTTATTTGAAGCTTTAGATCAATAATCAATGAGTGAGCGACATGTGAATAAACATTATTGAAAACATAACATTATTGGAGACATGGGATCTTTGGAACATTAGTCAATGAATACGAGACATGTGAATCACCATTTTTCAATGAATTAAAAAACATGTGATACAACAATTGGTAACCGGGAATAGGATACCTTAGAACATTTTGGATTGGAACAGTTAATAGGTCAATGTATCTACTATGTGCTGCAGAAAGATACGGATAAAATAACCTTACATACCTTCACTTCCAAGTATGAATACACAAGACTATATATGAATACAATAGTCCAGCTCCTTCCTTACGTTTCACTCTACAATACAAGTACATAACGGAGCTTATGTTAACCACTAGTTACTGTACAAGTGTACAAGATGACAACAAACCATATGAACTCCGTATAACGTCATTTCACCCTTTACAATACAATCCACTGCATTATCATACCAACAACACCATAACATTCCACACATTGACCAAGATATCATACATCAATAACATTTCACACCACACTTACCCTTTATGCTTTCTCATTCTCATTCCGTCACAATTACCCTATCAAATCGCCTCATAACAACTTATGAACAACAATACATACTTAATATAGTCCCACATACTTCCATACGCCCCTTTAAAGTCATTAAAACGGCATCACAAGTGGATAATTACATCCAAAAAGGGTATAGGGGCCTTCGGGGGTCAAATAGAGACGAAAACATACAAAACCGAAATTTGGGCTGACCTACGAAGCCACCTGCACCCGCAGGTGGCTGAGGTACACCCACATGTGGCCTTTGGCAGATGCCAGAGGAACCTGGGTTGGCATCTGTGCCCGCAGGTGCCCTCGTCTGCGGGGGCGGATGCCCGTTTGGGTCCAAATTGATCTCTTTTGGGTCTTTTTATGCAATGAATGGTCCATGATCCTAACTAAACTTATTTTTACATATTTTGATCATTTTGAATGCCAACAATCAACCATGGTCTCACAACACACATAAAAAACACCCAAAACTACACTTATCGTTCAATACGTCACCAAATCCATAACCAATTTCACAATAACAATTCCAAACATCATACACAAGGATAAAACAAGTGAAGACTATAATCACATCTCACATGTCAATATTGAATCCATAAAGTTCACATCCTTCAAGACCACAAATCCATTTCCAAGTTTATAAGGCAAAACCTTTTGCCGATTTAACAAACATGTAACATTTCACACATAGTGAACTTCTCAATACTTTACCAACATAACCAAGATCACTTATGCACCCTATCATGCACATAATATGTTAAACCATAATAATAAACACTTACCAAATCTTGTACAAAGGTGATCTTGTCCACAAGGATGATTTAGGGTTCTTGAGAGCAAAAAGGAAATGTTGTGAATATTCTAGAAAAGGGCATGGGTGTTGTATTGAAATAAAATCTGATTTTTCTTGCTATATATAGGTCCCTAAAGTCACTCTTATCCAAGCCTTGGCATTAAATGCAATGGTTACTTAGTCAAATGGAAGAATGAGTCATTTTTGCTCCATTGGGCCATGTATTTTACTCTATTTTTGGGCTTCAATTGAGCCCAATGGCTCAAGCCCACAAATTTTAATATATAATTCTTCAAGTCTCTCATGTTCAAATAATTCCATGAATGTTACGGGAATTAATTAGGTTCGAAAACATACAAGGTGTTACATTCTCCCCCCCTTAGAAACATTCGTCCTCGAATGTTAATGACATTATTCACATTAAACAATTACAAGTCTAAGCGCATTCTTCATGTCATCATATAGATATATACTCAAAGCTTATAAATACTTATTTGTCATTGTTCCGATCTTATATCGTGAGCTTGTTCTTCCCTTTGGAACAAATGAGGATACTTGGATTTCATCATGTCTTCCGCTTCCCATGTGACCTCTTCCATTTGATGATTTCTCCAAAGTACCTTTACGGATGCTATGTCCATATCTTTGTTCAAGGCAGCAATGGTGCAGTCCCTTAACAAATACGGCTCTAATCTATCCACATATCGATGGACTCTGTCTGTCATTGTGGCTACCACATTCGGAGCATACCGAGCCAAGGAATTAAACTGCAAACTGTATTCCCTAACACTCAAATTCCCTTGTCAGAGATTTAAGAACTGATTCGCACGGGCCTCTCGGACCTCATAGGGAAGATAGTGATCAAGGAATGCTGCTTTAAATTCTTCCCAATTTGGTGGAATTGCACCAATACCACGAGACTTCTTCCAATCTTCATACCACAATATCGCCTCTCCTTTCAATCTATATGCCGCAAGTTCGACTATTTCAACCCCAGTCACGTGCATAACTTCTAGAGCCCTCTGAATTTGATCCACAAAGTCCTGTGGATCTGCTTTCGGATCTGACCCAATGAATATAGGAGGGTCCAGTTTCAGGAAATCCTGTGTTCTGCGACTCGCCACTCTAGCCGTATCATCCTCATTTGTCATTGGACTAGCTCGTCCTTGACTTTGTGCCGCCACTAACTGAGTCAACATATGTATTGCATTTCTTAGATCCTGATCTGTGGCATTCATTGGTGGTTCTGCGGGTACTTCTCTACCGACTGGCTCTTCTAGAGCTAGAAAAGTAAAAGAAGACCGCGACAAAATTTCAGCATTTGCTCCACCTTGACTAGCTTGGTCAGGTGGTAATCTACTCATTCCTTCATCGGCAAGCATATCTACCTGTTTGGTCTTGCCTCTACCTCTTCTTGTCATCGACATATTTGCTATATTAAAGAAAATCAATTCCAATGGTTAGATATGATTCCACTTACCACATTGGCTCTATTGCACGATCTAGAAGTGAAGAAAAGAAACAACATCCTAAATGTCCCGTAGCCTCCTACTTATAAATGTGGTGCACAACACATCGATAAGCAAGACTCTACTCAGACTAGTCTCTGTAGACACCCTTAGAACGACCTGCTCTGATACCACTTTTGTCACGCCCCAAATCCCATTGAGACGGATTAGCACCCGTAGCCGATAAGGCCCGAGAGAACCAATCTTTGCCTATGTTCATTCATATGCATGCCATAAGAAACATCACTATCATGTAAGAACACACAATGCTAATGACGGAAATCATGTGACATGTGATATATATACATATGTGAAACTTGGCCGTCGAGGCCAACAAGTCAAAAGTGACATACATCTATTACATTCATACACCCACATATGTCTACAAAAGCCTCTAACAGATGTATTTACAAGACCAACTGAAAGTCGGGACAAGTCTCCGCTTTATACAACATGTACAATACCAAAACACATGTACAACTATGACTCGAAAAATCCCCGAACTAGCTGGAGCTCACCAATGATCCGCAAATAACTGGCAACCTACTATGGAGGCCTACTAGCACTTGCGCCTACAGCAAGTAAGGTAAGTCCCACAAGGGACGTCAGTACGAAGAATGTACTGAGTATGTAAGGCTCATAAGAAACTATATGATATGTAAATACAACAATGAACACAAATACAAGTGAATACTTAATATGGATAAGTTAACATTCTGTATGTTGGAAACCATGTACATTGCTTTCATTACTTTCTTTGCTTCCTTACTTCTATGCTTATTCATCATCACTTGGGTCACTATGTACCCAGGCCCCGACTGATCAGTGGGTCTTTATATAACATAACGTTATGTTGGGATCGGCTTGAGCTAGGCTTATGCCTATAGAGCTACCACCCGTAAATCATTACATCGGGCTCGGATCGAGCTAGGTTATTGCCTCTAGAGCTGCCACCCATTAACCAACATATCAGGTTTGGCTCGAGCTAGGTTATTACCTCTAGAGCAACCACCTGTCAGGATCGGTCCGAGATAGGCTTATGCCTCTAGGACTACCCCCTGATCCAATAATCTCATGATCGGCTTGAACAAGGCATTCGCCCCTAAAGCTACCACCCATACTCAATCATTAACCACATGTGCATTACTTCATTCATTACTTTTGAGATTGATACAATGATAGTCATAACCTTATTTGAAGCTTTAGATCAATAATCAATGAGTAAGAGACATGTTAATAAACATTATTGAAAACATAACATTATTGGAGACATGGGATCTTCGGAACATTAGTCAATGAATACGAGACATGTGAATCACCATTGTTCAATGAATAAAAAAACATGTGATACAACAATTGGTAACCGAGAATAGGATACCTTAGAACATTTCGGATTGGAACAGTTAATAGGTCAATGTATCTACTATGTGCTGCAGAAAGATATGGATAAAATAACCTTACATACCTTCACTTCCAAGTATGAATACACAAGACTATATATGAATACAATAGTCCAGCTCCTTCCTTACGTTTCACTCTACAATACAAGTACATAACGGAGCTTATGTTAACCACTAGTTACCGTACAAGTGTACAAGATGACAACAAACCATATGACCGCCGTATAACGTCATTTCACCCTTTACAATACAATCCACTGCATTATCATACCAACAACACCATAACATTCCACACATTGACCAAGATATCATACATCAATAACATTTCACACCACACTAACCCTTTATGCTTTCTCATTCTCATTCCGTCATAATTACCCTATCAACTAATCACATAACAACTTATGAATAACAATACATACTTAATATAGTCCCACATACTTCCATACGCCCCTTTAAAATCATTAAAACGGCATCACAAGTTGATAATTACATCCAAAAAGGGTATAGGGGCCTTCGGGGATCAAATAGAGACGAAAACATACAAAACCGAAACTTGGGCTGAACTACGAAGCCACCTGCTCCCACAGGTGGCCTTTGGCAGATGCCAGAGGCACCCGCGGTTGCATCTGTGCCCGTAAGTGCCCTCGTCTGCGGGGGCGGATGCCCGTTTTGGTCCAAATTGATCTCTTTTGGGTCTTTTTATGCAATGAATGGTCCATGATCCTAACTAAACTTATTTTGACATATTTTGATCATCTTGAATGCCAACAATCAGCCATGGTCTCACAGCACACATAAACAACACCCAAAACTACACTTATCGTTCAATACGTCACCAAATCCATAACCAATTTCACAATAACAATTCCAAACATCATACACAAGGATAAAAAAGTTAAGACTATAATCACATCTCACATGTCAATATTGAATCCATTAAGCTCACTTCCTTCAAGACCACAAATCCATTTCCAATTTTATAAGGCAAAACCCTTTGCCGATTTAACAAACATGTAACATTTCACACATAGTGAACTTATCAATACTTTACCAACATAAACAACATCACTTATGCACCCTCTCATGCACATAATATGTTAAACCATAATAATAAACACTTACCAAATCTTGTACAAAGGTGATCTTGTCCACAAGGATGATTTAGGGTTCTTGAGAGCAAAAAGGAAATGTTGTGAATATTCTAGAAAAGGGCATGGGTGTTGTATTGAAATAAAATCTGATTTTTCTTGCTATATATAGGTCCCTCAAGTCACTCTTATCCAAGCCTTGGAATTAAATGCAATGGTTACTTAGTCAAATGGAAGAATGGGTCATTTTTGCTCCATTGGGCCATGTCTTTTACTCTATTTTTGGGCTTCAATTGAGCCCAATGGCTCAAGCCCACAAAATTTAATGTATAATTCTTCAATTCTCTCATGTTCAAATAATTCCATGAATGTTACGGGAATTAATTAGGTTCAGAAACATACGGGGTGTTACAGGTACATATGGATATAGTGACTTACCCTCCTTGACACTACACTATTTTTTGCTCCACCTTTTGACCTTACTCATTTTATTCTCCCTGATTCTCCTTCTTTTCCGTTTAGATTTCGAGTGTGATTTTCTCTTCAAGCTTTCTATTTTTTTTTCTTCCATTTTTTTCGTTATTTTGCAAACTTTATTCATCACTTTTCTTTTTTTTTTCCTTACCACACCCGCATCTATTTTCTTTTCTTTTACTAACTTCTTCCTCAGACCCATATCAACTTATGCACCCCTATGATATCCACCCTTAACTTATGCGATTTGCCTGAGTTGAGGTACACAATGTCCAATAAGGGACCAGGGCCAAGACAGGTTCATTCTAAGTAAAAACGGGAAGGGGAATAGGCTAATTAAAGAAAATGGTCAAATAAGGCTCAAATTCTGGATCAAAGGATACTTATTTCGTTTGGTCAGGCATTTAGGCCAAGAGTGGACTTATTCAACAATGGCGTATGATCCTTTCCTAACCAACTATCCAACAACCTAGGTAAGACTAACCAAGAAAGTTTTGGATCGCACACGCAAAGTGAACTTGGTAAACCGCCTCACACTCACATGGGACCGGGTTACACCATCAACTACTACCTATCCAGTTCATGTATTGCTAAGCTATAGTTATTCTACCTATCGTACTGATGCCATAATAAGATCCAATAGTGGTCATGATTTAACACAAATAAAATACATAGTCTAAAATAAATTTTTAGGAGGGGTATCCTTGTTTCTTTAAACATCAAAATCGAATTCAAAACATGATGACACTAAGGTTCCCCTATGTTTCTCTTAATATCACATAAAAAAACACATCAAAAACAAAAACTAAAATCCTAAACATGCCGATTCTAGTATGATAGCATACTCGGGAGAAAAGAAACACTGCAACAAAAAACCCTGAGTGGTGGTACACCCCCACCCCCAACTTTGAGAACATGTAGTGTCGTCACAACATGTATATCAAAACAAAGTATGAACTAGGGATTAAGGTATACCTGCAGCGCACAAGGTGTCGAATCATGAAATCTTGTCTGTTGGGGCCTTAGAATAGACCCCAATCTCAACAATAGTGGCCTCGGTGATGGACGTGATGCTCAAGTCAATGTTGGCACCGGTGTTGTCTGGTGCACTCAATGGTGTCACACTATCAGGGACAGTACCATACCCCCACTCTCCTCAACTCTTGCAGTATCATCAGGCGGGGTTTGGTACTTTCCCTCTTCGACTTTCTTTTTTAGTCTTTGCAAAAAATGAGGAGGAGGTCGTGGAATGGGAGTCAATACTTGCAGGACCTCTTTGTCCTTTCCCTTTCTTGCCTTGGCCTCAAGATCGTCAACTTGAGGTTTTTCATATGTATTCTCCATTACCACTACTTTTTTAGAGTCGATAACTTTCTCATCATCCACAATCACCAGTTCTACCATATCATCAACAATTTTAGGCATAGAAGGATCAGTGGTCATCTTACCACTCCGAGTAGAAATAGCCAAACAATGACCATCATTCTTCAAATTTTGGCTGGTGTTGCTTAGGAGTGTACCTTATTGACGCAGATTAAATGCTGCAAAAATCTGACCAAAGTGTTGCTCAGGTTGTTTGATAGTGGTAGCATGTGATTCAACTTTCTAATACTTAATCTCCTTAAGGTAGTCTTCCATTTTCTCTACCCCTTTCACAACCTTTGCAAGTATGTCTTCCATCCTTGAGCTATTTGAACTAGCATCATGGTTCTCAGGTGGAACATAAAGGCCATTCCTATCCTTATAGTCATCCTTTATTCTCCAATCACCATCACGATCCCTACTCCTATCTCTATACCCAGACTTATTGTAATTGTTATCTCCATAGTAGTTTCAACCTTGATTCCCTTACCTAGAGTTCCAATTGTCTTGGTTAGACCCTTGGCCCTTGGCTCAGAAACTCGCCACCTCTCTATCAAGATATTTTGCCTTTTTTTCAGAGTCCAAATCATCATACCTAGGCGTTTTACCTTGTGCACTCACCATATTCACCTTTTTAGCTTCATCTGCTGTAAAATATTTAGTCAATAACCCAATTTCAGTCCTCATCTATGCTACCTCTTGGGCTACTGTCTCAGCTAGTGTTCTCTACTCCGTGGATGCTCCAATTGCGTATTTACCTATGGGTCTGTCTACATCCCGAGTATGCCAGCATTGATTGGTTTTTATGATCCTATCTAGAATCTCAGAAGCATGCCCTCAATGCAAACTTATGAATGCTCTACCAGTGATAGTGTCTGCTACACCCTTGGTATAAGAATTCAAGGCTATATAGAAGACCTCAAGTAAGTTTCTACCAGTCATCCTGTGGTTTGGAACACTCTACAACTTCTTTTTAAACCTCAGTCATGTCTCATACAACTCATCCGAATACAACTGTCTGAAATTATAAATCTCATCCTTCAATTGTAACATTCTGAAAGGTGGGAAGAGTATTTTTAAGAACTGAATTCTCAATTCATTACATGTAGTGATCGATCCCCGAGGTAGCTCTGCTAGTCATAGTGTGGACTCTCCCGTAAAGAGAACAGAAAAAGGCATAGTCTGATTGCCTCTTGGGTCACTCCAGGTAGATTATAACGTGTGTGAATCACAACAAAATTCATTACATGAATATTTACGTCATCAGTGGGAAGGCCTGCGAACACCCCTTTAAAGTTCAGCAAGTGAATCATGGCACTCGTGATATCAAACTTCGTCCCAGGAGGTAATTCTGGTGGAATGATCGCACCCATTTCCATCGGCTCTAAATAGTCTAAATCCTCCTCTGAATCCTTATATTGAGGCGGATACTGTTGCCGAGGCTATTGTGGAGGTTTCTGTCCCCTTTGCCTCCTCAGTCTCTCTCACTCATCAAGTGTAGCTAGACGGTTTGCTTCATCTTGTCTAGCCCTTTCTTCCCTAGTTGCTTGTCTGATAGCTTCTTGTCTAGCATTCTTCTTAGCCATCAACTGAGTCGTGATCTGTTCTTCAGTTTCTTGACCCCCATGCTAGTGTAGTGGATGATTGAGGATTGCTGGATCATCATGAATGCCCTCAAGTAGGGCACCTGATCATGAACTCCTTCGTTAACCATCTTTCAATTATATCTCAGAGTTCTCTCTAGTTCCATATCAAGTGGAATTGGGGGATTGACTTGACTCTGAGTACTTGGCATACACCGACGTGCGCCCTAAAAACAACAAAAAGGTAAAATCAGGAAACAACAACAAATAACCCCGACAAGCACAATCAAATCAACTCCGTAACCGTATTCCCCGGCAACGGAGTCAAAATTTGATGTCACCTAAATTACACCTCTAAACAAAGCATAAAATGGTCGTTGATCGAATATAGAACCCAATAAGGTTGGGGTTGATCCCACATGGAATAGTTCAAAATATCAATCAAGATGTACGTCAGGGCAAGCAATCACAATTTCCAGTAAAAGAGGGGGATTTGTAAATAAATAATTCAGTAGTAATAATTGTTGATTTATTGGATTTTTAATCAATAAGAGAAAAGCACTAGGACTTTGTTCCCCAATAACTTCATAACTCCGTAGGTTCTTCATACTTCATAACTCCTCTCGATGTTTGGAATGCAGAATCAATAGATTATGTATACTTAGAACAACTTTACGCACTTGTCTAAGCATTATCCTCAAGTAAGTTTTCTCTTCTCCTGAGCCTGCGTTACTAACCCCTATCTTGGATCCCAGATAGCTATCATGGATTATCAACTCATGTTATTAAGTGGAGGTTGATAGCTCCAAGTCACTGTTGTTTGTTCCTTTCTTCCTATCCATATTCATCCTTTCATCCAGAATGTAGATTAGGCAAGTTCTAACTTTGCGCACAGTCAAAAAACATTCAGACCCAAGGAAATAATCAATACACATGAACATAGATTGAAGATTAATCCACACTATGGATCCTACTTTATTAATCCATCATGGTTACCACACACCTAGTTATGGTTTTTAGCTACTCATAATTGCAATAACACAAGAAGGATTCCTAGAAGAAAGCATAATTATGAACTTACAAGAACAATAAGAAAAACTCCAAAATTTCACTTTGGATTGAAACCCTAGAATCGATGTTTTCACTTGCAAAACCAATAATATGTCTTGAAAGTAATAATAGAACATAAACTAAAATAATAGACCCACATTGGGTATTTATAGACAAAAAGGAAACCTATCCTAAACAAATTCAGAATACAAGGTCGGCAGTGACTATGCCTCAGACGACGAGTCATCGAGCCTGATGACTACTTGTTGTCAATCTTCTCTCCATCCATTTCTAGCTTCTATACTTTACTAATGACGGCTCATTTAGTCACCCTATGAGTCATAGGGTAACTCATTTTCTCTAAGACCCTTGTGCCTTCCTTCAGGACTTCTCTTATCTACTCTCAATGACTTCTCTTGACGGTTTGTCATGTGACCCTATGGGTCATAGCCTCCTGTCGTACTCTGTATGTCCTTAGTCTTATCATGGCTTTGAAGTTAACTGGAGTCTCAATGATTTCATGCTACGACTCTTCACGTGTCTCAACGAGTTGTAGCTTACCCTCGTCACCACTGGCTCTAACTTGTACATCTTCAGGACTTTGACATCTCCTCTCAGGACGATTACTCCCTACGACTCATAATGTAACCCAGCGATTCGTAGGCTGCACTCATGGTCAATTGGCATTCCAATTCTCCAAGTCCAAATGTTTGCTGGATTGACAACAACTGAGGCTATGAGTCGTATTGTGACCCAACGATCGTAGCTTAGTGTATTCTTCTACACTTATGCAAATTCTTCTTTTTTTTCTTTCATTCACTTCCTAACACTATTTACCTAAAAACCTATAATAACCACATCATATCCACATAAACAAGCCTTTAAAGTAACATATTTTCCTCATTTTAAGCATTGAAAGTGCAGTAAAATCACGGCACAATAGATTACCCATTATCTACATCTCTACTAATTAAGCATGGTAGAATAAAATCAAATAGAACTTTAATAGTGTCACGATCCAATCCACCGGATCGTGCCGGGCACCTATCTACACCTAACCTAGATAGAAAAACCCTGAATAACCCATCATTCACTCAATGCAGAAATTACTATAATATTCACTTAGTCAAATTATGCCTGCCATATGAATAACGAATTAACAATTGAAATATGATTACTCAATCAATTTATCCCGCAACCTATTTTTAATACATCAGCTATTAATAGTAAATGCAAAAAAAAATGACAAGTGATTCTCCAAAACTTAGCCTAAATCAGTACAAGAGAACTAAAAAAAATGTGGGGACATCCATGACACAACACCCATGTAGAATAGAGATGACAAATGTTGCTGCTGAGTGATCGGAATTGCTGTTATAGAAATTCCAACTAACCTACACCATGGTTATACCCTAATTAGAGATATAGTAAGTGTAGCATCAGTACAACCACACATATTGGTAAGCATAATCGGCCGACCAGGGTTAGAAATAAATAACATTGATAATAAATAGGGAGAAATCATAGCATCAAGTAAGATTCTGGTTCTGAATCCCAAATCAAACAACTTCTAATGACCCACATTTAACATCTTTGTGACCTACACTTAGTATCTATGTGACCTACACTTAGCAACTCTGTGACCTACACATAACATCTCTGTGACCTACACTTAGCATCTCTGTGACCTACCTGTCATTTAATATTATCGTATATCTTTGTCCTTTGAAAATCCATTCCAACCCATACTTCCTCTACTCTTAATTATATTACCTTTATGGTATCCATAATTCTGAGTCCACCTCTACCCCTAATTTCCTGGTAAATAACTACCACAATGCACCACGAGCTACACCACCGCTAAGAACTCAAGTTGTTAGCAACCCAACTTTATCGCAACCTGGCCCACCAAAGGGATAATATATTCTTGTCAAAAGGCTGGTCTGCACATGGACCCCTTTTATACTTTTATAACTCTTTTTCATAATTCACCACAACACGAACATATGAGAAAATAGGTATATATGCAGTGGAACACATAAAAATACATATGAATGAATGCAAGTATGCAAGATGTGCGCATTATCTCTCATTATACCTTCTTTTTTGTCTCATCAACATCTACCATATTACATCGTACCTATGTGGTACTCATCTCATATTACAACATATCATATCTATACCGGTGTGGTACCCGACCCATACCATAACATATCATATCTATACCGATGTGGTACCCGACCCATATCATAACATATCATATCATATCTGTACCGGTGTGGTACTCGACCCGTTATCACACAATGTCATCCCAATACATATGAATGTGTGTAGGAAATCAACAATTCATAATTCATGCAAAAGATAAATACAGATGTTCAGTTCACAACCCAACACGGGTCAATCCAGTCTAATGTTACATCAACTGTCTAACTCATTTAATCAGTGACATTAGTCTTCACAACCATGTTTCACCATACACCCCTACGGGGCTGCTAACCTAAGTTCACATTATCATGCACTCTCTCTCTATCCACATCCCAATTCAAGTTTTCCATATTACCTTCTAATCCTCCCTAACTACTTCTATGGGAATTCTATTCCTTACTTCATAATATCGCCCTTTTATGATTGCTCATCAGTCATGGGGTTCGATTAGCCAAATTACTAATCTCGACTTACCATGCCTCACCTTTTTGAGACTTCTTATAGTTTAATTTGACCATTAGGACATTACAATTAAACAAGTTCTCCTAGTTTCCCTTTCTTTACTATTCCCCACTATCTCATTCAACTTTCTACTATATTCAGGTCCTGAAAGATATTAGGCTACGTACATTCACTACACCTTTTATCCATCCCTTATCACAATGAACATATTAATATAATGTACAATAATTCGATATATTCGAGCCTAACCGAATTTTAAATGTGTCCATCCATCCATCTCTGTGCCTGAAAGCCTAATGCATGATATTCCTGACATTACTATTAACTTTAAATACATCTAGCCCAAGTTTAGTTGCTACAAAATAAACCATAACTTACCTCTTAGGCGAAACATGCTGCTACAAAGGGGAGTGAGTTATCCCGCGTGTGCTAAGCGTATTCCCATGTTAGGTTCCCTCCGGGTGTGCCTCAAAACCGTTCTCATGAACCTTGGCCTTTGAATTCTTATGGTTTGAAAGATAGGGTTTTTCAGAGTGCTTTCGAATGAAAGGGGCGACCTAGGGAAATAAGGAGAAAGAGGGTTTTTAAAAATTCCTCGGCTAGGCTACTGCCTCTTTCTGCTACAGCGGTTCCCCAACCGCTGTAGTGGTTCCCCAACCACTGTAGCAATTATCGGCAGTCTAGACCAATCCATTATTGGGCCAACAATTCCCTCAGGCCTCTATTTTCCTCCCTGATTAAATTTTTTCCGGGTCCATTTGTGTAACACCCCGTAGACTCCCAACCCTGTGTGACGACATTGAACAATGGTTACTTAGGTGTCGAGATGCCATGAGTATGTAATTTGTAATGTTAGTGATGAAAAAAATTGAAACTTGGCTTTGTACATGTGATTAACCTTGCGTAGGAGGTGTTTTGCGATTTTCATGGAGAATTTGTGGGGTTCAAAATGAGGCTAAGAGAACCTCTAAACAAAGGATATTAAGGGTAAGAAGTAAGTTAAAGAATAGGACTTGAAGTATCTAACCAAACCCGCGAAGAAAAGTCAAAAAATAAAATTTTTGAAAAGTTTAAGTGTGAGGCGTGCTAGAGGGAGTGCCACGCCGCTCTGGGCTAAAATTTTTAGTCCATAGGCAGCAAGCTGGCGCGCCCAAGGGAGTGCCACGCTGGTTTTGGCCACTTTTCAAAGTTGGAAATTTTCTTAAGTCCCAAGAGTGCCCGGGGACGTACCGAGCCGAGTTTTGCCACGTTTCTTATACAAACATGAGAATATACATGAAATGAGTGAAGTATTATATTGGTATGATAAAGTTACTCGAGAATGAATTTGGCATCAAAATGACGATTTTACCCTTGTAGCCAAAATAAGTCATACGTGGCTAGAATTGCTTGTTTTTGGAATTGAGGCTACGAGTATGAATCCCGTGAGTGGGCATATTGTCGTAATGCGTATGAAATGATTTAAACATGAGGAATTATGGAATTTATTGGGTCAAGTGAATTGGGCTCAAGAAGAGGCCCAAAATGAAAAGAAGACATGGGCCAAAAATAGGTCAAATGACCCATTCTTGCCTTGACCTTCTAGATCAAACATTTAATTCCATAAGAGTGTATAAGGATGGAACTTTAGGGCCTATATAAAGAGGCAAAAATCTGATTTTATTCAAGAGAAATACACATGCTTTTTCTATCTTTTTCTAGAGAATTCTCAAGAAAGCTTCTTTGGCTCCCCAAACCCTAAGGCAGTTCTTGGAGCAAGATAATCATCTTCGAAGATTGGGTAAGTGATTATTATTGTACTTTAACATATTATAAGCATGATATATTATGTATATCATGTTGGTTATGGTTGGAAGTGTTGGACATGACACTTTTGGTTTTGTGAAAAAGATGTGTTATCCATGGGATTGTAACTTGAAAGATGACTTGTTGTCTTGATAAAAGAGCATGGTATGGATGAAATATGAACATGTATGGTGTGATTATGTTTAAACTTGTTATTTTCGTGTAAGTGTAAATTATGGGATTTTGGCCGATTTGTTGTTGTGAGGTGTATTGAAGTAATTTGATGGAATAATTGTGATGTGGTGGTGATGGAGAAGTGTAAAATATGAGCTTGGTGTGACATTCTATTGGTTATCATGTGTTGGTCAATGTATGGAATATTATGGGATTATTGGTATGATGATTTCATAAATGGTATTGTCAAGGGGGAAATGACATGTTAAAGCTAAACATGTGACTTATTGTTATTGTATGCCATTGTAAGGTAATTGGTGGTTAATGTTGGTTTCGTTATGAACTTGTGTTGTATAGAGAAACACAAGGACGGAGCGGGACTATTGTATGCACACTTAAGATTGTAGAATCGTATTGAGAATACAAGGTATGTAAGGTTACTCTATCCGTATCTTTCTGCGGAATTAGTGTTCACATTGACATTACACTAGTCCTATTCCGAAATGTTCTAAGGTATCTTATTTACGATTTCCAATGGTTGCTATCATATGTTTCCTACTTATTGATTGGATGTGAATCACATGTCTCATGTTCATTGACTAATGTTCCAAAAGCCAACAAGGTTATGTTCAAATATTCCAATAGTTATTGTACTCATGTCTCTTGTTCATGGATTATTGTACAATGGTTCCAATGGTTATTTACATGTCCCTCACTCATTGGTTAATGATCCAAAGCATCACGTAAAGTGTCATAATGTTGAAAGTTTTAAAAGAACTATTTCAAGAGAATCTATTTAATCTAGGATGGTATTTTCCAATCATGTCATGTTCCAAAGTCCTATAGTATGATGATTATGCTTGTGCCAATCTTTCATAAGTAAAAGTACCAATCTCATAAGAGTAATAAGAGAGGTGATGTACAAGTTGGTATAATTTTTCCTCATGAGTGAAGATGTCAATCTCATGAAGTGAAGGAGTGAATTGAGATGTGTATATAAGTGTGAGCTTTAGTGTCATGATCTTTAACGTGTCACTTTCATAACTAGGTAAGGGGTATAAGATTGTAAAGAAGTAATGTGCATGGTTACTATATGTTTCAGTGAGTATGGATCACATTCTAAAGGGTATAAGTTCAATATGGAATAATCCCAATATTGTGATATGTCATTTATTATAGACCACCAAAGGTGGAGGTCCGGTATCATATACTTACTTATACAAGATCTCATAGGATTAGTGAAGGAGGTAAATAAGGTGTTAATCTCATGAAGTATAAGAGTGAGGTAAAGCATATTTGTGTGTTTCAATTAGTGTCATGATCCTTAATGTATTAATCTCTCATAAGTTGATATATGTCAATCTCTCCCATGTATGTTCTCCCACCATAGAGTGGATGTATGTTCTCCCACCATAGAGTGGATGTATGTTCTCCCACCATAGAGTGAATGTATGTTCTCCCACCATAGAGTGGATGTATGTTCTCCCACAATAGAGTGGATATATGTTCTCCCACCATGAGATTGGATGTATGTTACCCCACCATGAGAGTGGATATATGTCGCCCCACCATGAGAGTGGATGTATGTTGCCCCACCATGAGAGTGGATGTACGTTGCCCCACCATGAGAGTGGATGTACGTTGCCCCACCATAAGAGTGGATGTATGTTGCCCCCCATGAGAGTGGATGTATGCTAAACCCCCAATAGAGTGGATGTAGGTTAAAACCACCAATAAAGTGGATGTATGTTAATAGAGTAGATGTATGTTATATTATTACCCCCACCACTAGAGTGGATGTATGTGGATGAGTGTTATTCTTTTACAACCTACTAACCAAGTAGATGAACAATAGCGGAAATGAATATAGAAGCAAGAAAGAATCTCTTGGGTATAGAAGAATCTATGTGAGGCAAGTCTCTTGAGTGAAGGTAGTTTCCCTTGAAGGAAAATAATTAGAAAAAATATTATATAAAATGATGGTTTATCCATATTGACTATTCTCTCATATTTTATTTTATTGACATTCTCATGTATGATGCTATTTCTTATAAGCCTTACATACTCAGTACATTCTTCGTACTGACCCCCTCGGGAGACTTACCTTACATGTTGCAGGTGCAACCATTAGTAGACCTCATCCGTAGACTGTGGATCATTTGCAGAGTTTTGGTGAGCTCCAGTTGGTTCGGAGCCTCCTGAGTCATAGTTGTATATTTGTTTTGGTGTTACAAATGTTGTATAAAGCGGGGACTTGTCCCGAATGTTAGTTGGTCTTGGAAATGCATCTGTTAGAGGCTTTTGTAGACATATGTGGGTATATGGATGTAAGAGACAAATGTCCGTTTTGACTTGATGGCCCCAACGACCAAGTTTCATAAATATATATGTATAGCATATGTTCCATGTTCATGTTTTCCGCATAGTTGCATAAGGTTTAATAAGATTCATATGAGGATATGCATATGATGGTTCATGAGCAAAGATTGGTTCTCTCGGGTCATATCGGCTTCGGGTGCCAGTCCGGCTCGAATGGGATTTCGGGTCGTGACAATTTGAGTTTATTATTCATCGTAGATTATTTTTTGAGTGTTTTTACCTATAATGACAGTTTGGGTCATTAGATTAGATACCAATTTACCCGGTGTTCATCCCTAAACGACCCTAAGAGTGAGGTCCGTACATTTGCACTAGCGCTCTATGGATTATAACAATAATAAGCTGCTAGGAAAATTATTTAACTTATGCTAGCTCATTGTATCTCCATGATCCCTAAATGAGCGACCGCTAAAGCACTGCCTAATCAAGGCTCGACAGTTATTCCCAAGTTTTTCCCCAAGACGGAGTACACAATTAATTATTGGAGAAACTACCCAAACATAATACGACACCTCAAAACATGAAAAGTCTAGACAAAGTTGGTTTCTAAAGAAGTTTGTCGCTGCAGCGGTACCGGTTCGCGGTAGTTAAGTAGGGGGAAAGCTTTATTTTCCCCCATTTTCACTCCAAACTCTCAAAATTCTCTCAACTCTCTCTGTGAATTCTCCCTTCGTTGATGATTTCAAGGTAATTTCTTCATCTCTTCTACTTACTTATGCATTTCTCATTATAGACTGTAGGAATTTTGTTGAAAAAAGGAGGTTTGGTTTTGGGTGTAACTTGTTGAACTTGAATTTGGTGGTGTTTTTGCATATTTTGGTTGACATGCTAAGTTCTCTTACGTTTTCAATGCTCCTACAACATTCAGGACGTAAGATGGTAGAATTTGGCTATGGGAGGGGTGAAAGAGGAAGGGTCACCTTCTCCAATATTTTCTTTGATTTGGGTTTGATTTCGGATGTTTCACATCCCCATTTTAGTGTAAAAAGGGTCACACACACTTTCCCAAGCCCAAACTATGCTTAATTTTTGAAACTATTGAGAAAACTTGAAAATCTGCCATGGGAGAAGAGGTTGGAGGGTGGAAGATGATGAACCACTATAGCGGTAACTTTTCCATTGCAGTGGTAAGTACTGCCACTACAGTACCGCTGCAACAGTTAATTAACCATTGCAGTGGTACTGGGCAGTAAGTCCCCAGTTTGTTTGCATTTTCTAAAATTTGAACACTCCTTCCCTCCCTAGGTGTTCTGATATGGGTCTAAACTAGTTTTGTGGCATTTACAGGATCATCATGGCCCAATAACCCACCTACCACCTATTTTCCAACACCAAATGTCGTTACCATTATGAGGAAGGATTGCATAATAGGGGCTTCCTTCTCGAGCGGGGCATGGTAATGACGAATGTAGAGGAAGAGCTGTCAGGCTTCTACAACCAGTTGAAGGCTTTGGGGTAGGAGATATTAATTGAGCCTGTCACTTAATACAACATGGAGGTTGTTTGGGAGTTTTATGCCAACCTACCGATCATAGATTGGTCAGTGCCTCTCTCCACTATCTGTGTTAAAGGCAAGAAGGTCTCGGTGGATGTGACCACCATCAATGATACTTTAGGTTTCTCGAACCCTTCCAATGCTGCCTTTGAGGCAAAAATTTGAGCATCAAACTTAGAGTGGGTGGCTGGGTCTTGGCGCCAAAAGGACTAACTGCCGAGGTGAAATGGTCCAGCATCAGGGGAATAAAGAGCACCTATTTCTCAGCCGAGGATAGGGTATGGTTGTAGTTGGTTTCCCAAAGGATACGACCCTCAAGAAATATTATAGATGTAGCCTTCCACTGGGCCATGGTGGTGGCTTATGCTCTCACGGGGATCCGAGTGAATGTGGGGGCGCAGATTCTGGATGAGTGGCAGTACTTTTATGTTCGAGAGAGGTAGGCAATTGATATTTTCCTTCCTTCCTTGGTTACCATACTTTTTGATAGGGTGGACATACCTCGGGAGATTTAAGACACTATAGACGACTGTGAGGTGGCGTATAATCTATTGCGGGGTATGAAAATATAAGAAGGAAGTAAGAAGAAGAGGAAGGTGGAGGAAAAGGGTAGGAGAAGTCAGGCTGGTGGGGCTGGGAGGTTGAGTGCCCCTTCTACTCAGGCCCCCGCATCTCTCGGTGGTTGAGAGGTTGATCTTGCTGCAGTCCGAGGCTATCTAGAGAGGTCTCACCTACCCCCTTGTGGCGTGGGTCCTTCAAGCTCTACTGCCTCACCGAACCCAGCTTGGGCTTATGCGGAGCTTCGAGAAGAACTGAATAAAGAAAAGAAGAAGTGTCGCTCCCGTGACCGCATGCTTGAGAGAATGTGGAAGGCAGTCCAGGTGATGTTCGGATGCGCCTCTCCTCCAAAGAAGTTGCCTAAGCTGACTAGGAAGGATGCCGAGGAGTTCTCCCTTCTCAGTGGCATGGCTGAGGAGGGTTCGGATGCCTCGAGTTTTGGAGATAGTGCCACCAACTTGTCCCTCCTTTTTATGTTTTAAGTACTTTTTGGATTTGGGTTTCCCCTACTTGGGGCTTGCAACAAACAATTACCCTTTTTATTTCTCGCACTTTTTTAGACGTTTTTCTTCCCCGCCCCCTTAATAATAAACATTTTTGCCTATACTGTCTGTCAGATTGATTTTTGTCATTTTAATGCTTTGAAAACAGGGCTTCCTTGCAAGATTGCAAAACCACAAAAAACAAGGAAAATGCCAGGTAGGACACTACCTGGAGCCACTGCAGTGGATAATCTTACCGGTGCAGTGGTAGCCTCCAGTAGCTCCGCTCTTTATTTTACCCAAACTCAAGCCCTTTTTCTACACCATACTCTCTTTATTCCTATTCTAGTAGCGTAATAACCTCTCGTGTATGCGTAGTGTAAATTGAATTTGAATTTTCTATTTCTCCTGAGCTACAACCAATACAATTTCCGTCTGTCAAACTAACAGTACTACACTTTCGTCAATCTTTTTACTTACTTAATTCATTATCCTTAATAGTGTTCCTCCAATAGCCAGGCACCTGGGTGGTTCGTATGGGATTAGATAGAAGATAAGTAGTACTCCAAATCACGGAGAGCTCAAGTTGCAAAAATGAAGGCACTCTCGAGATCACACCCTGTCTTTACATCCATCGATCTACTTGGCAACGCACCATCCAACTACACACACACTCAATAATCATATTCAAGAGTTTAAACATCACAAAACAAGTTACCATACATTACCATTAACAATAATACATAACACATTTTTAACACATCATTGCCTCATCACAAGTACTTAACACCATATTGAACAAAGCATAACAGTCCACTTCCTATGTTTCTTATTGACCTCTATTGGTTGAGTGTCTTACCCCAACCTTTCCACGTTAAAAGATACCAATTGGGACCATGTAGTCCCAATTGTGATGATTGAGATACCAAATGGAATCTACTAGATACCAATTAGACTCAACCTGGGAATACGACATTGGGGTGGCACGATAGGAAAGAAGAAAGTGAAATAGATTCCTAGATGCCTTATAGCTTCCTACAGATTTGATGTGGACGTCAACACACCAATCCATAGGACTCTACTCAACATTTGCTCTTATACTTGGAGATCGATAACCTGGGCTCTGATACTATCCTTGTCACGACCTAACCCATCAGATCGTGTCGAGCACCTACCTACACCTACCCCAAATAGGAGAACCCCGAATAACCCACCATTTACTCAATGTGGATATAACTATAATATTCACTTAGTCAATTTATGCCTGCCATATGATTAATGAACTAACAATTGAAATATAATTACTCAATAAATTCGTCCCACAATTGTTTTTAATACATCATCTATGAAAAGTAATTGTGGAAAATAACTACAAGTGATTCCCCAGAACCTAGCCTAAACCGGTACAAGAGCACTAGATAAGAAGTGGGGAAATCCATGACACAAAACCCATGCAGAATAGAGATTATCATCTCTACGACCTACCTGTCATTTAATATTTTCGTATATCTTTGTACTTTGACTATCCATTCCAACCCATACCTCCTCTACTCTTAATTATATTATCTTTATTATATCCACAATTCTGAGTCCACCTCTTCCCCCAATTTTCCCAGTAAATAACTACCACAACGCACGACGAGCTACACCACCGCTAAGAACTCAAGTTGTTTGCAACCCTATTTTATTGCAACCAGGCCCACCCAAGGGACCACATATTCTTGTCAAAATGCTGGTCCTCATATGGAGCCCTTTTATACTTTTATAACTCTTTTTCACAATTCACCACAACATGAACATATGAGAAAATAGGTATATATGCAGTGGAACAAATAAAAATACATATGAATGAATGCACGTATGCAAGATGTGCACATCATCTCTTCTTATCCCTTCTCATTCATCTCATTAATATCAACCATATCACATCGTACCGGCGCAGTACCCGATTCATACTATAACATATCATATCTGTACAGGCTTGGTACCCGACCCATATCATAACATATCATATCCGTACCGACGTGGTACCCTACCCATATCATAACATATCATATCCTTACCAGCGTGATACCCGACCCATATCATAACATATCATATTCGTATCGGTGTGATACCTGACCCGTCATCACATAATGTTATCCCAACGTGTATGAATATGTACAGGAAATCAACAATTCATAATTCATGCAAAAGATAAACACAAATATTCAGTTCGCAACCCAACACGGGTCAATCCAGTCTAAGATTACATCAACCATCAAACTCATTTAATCAGTGACATTAGTCTTCACATATGTTCACAACCATGTTTCACCATACACCCCTGCAGGGCTGTCGTAACCCAAGTTCACATTATCACACACTTTTTCTCTATCCGCAACCCAATTTAAGTTTTCCACATTACCTTCTAATCTTCCCTAACTACTTCTACCGGAATTCTATTCCTTACTTCAAAAAATCACCCTTTTATGTTCACTCATCAGTCACGGGGTTTGATTAGGCGAATTGCTACCATGACTCACCTTTAGCCACTTCTTATATTGCAATCTGACCATTAGTACATTAGAATTAAACAAGTTCTCCTAGTTTCCCTTTGTTTACTATTCCCCGCTATCTTATTCAACTTTCCACTATATTCAGGCCCCAGAAGATATTAGGCTACCTACATTCACTCCACCTTTTATCTGTCCCTTATCACAATCAACACATTAATATAATGTATAATAATTTGACGTATTCGAGCCTAACCGAATTTTAAATGTGTCCATCCATCCATCTTCATGCCGGAAGGCCTAATTGATGATATTTCTGACATTACTATTAACGTTAAATGCATCTAGCCTAAGTCTAGTTTCTACAAAATAAACCATAACTTACCTCTTAGGAGAAATATGCTGCTACGGAGGGGAGTGAGTTGTCCCGCGAGTGCTAAGTGTATTCCCATGTTGGGTTCCCTCCGGGTGTGCCTCAAAACCACTCTCATGAACCTTAGCCTTTGAAATCTCATGGTTGGAGAGATAGAGTTTCGCGTGTTTTTTGAGGAAAGGGGCGACCTAGGGAAATAAAGAGAAAAAGGGGTTTTAAAAATTCCTCGACTGGGCTGCTGCCTCATACTTCTACAGCGGTTCTTTTACCGCTGCAGTAGTTCCACAACCGCTGTAGCGGTTACCGACAGTCTAGCCTAGTCCATTATTGGACCTCTTGTCCCAATTCACTCAGGCCTCAATTTTCCTCCCCGATTAAATTTTCCCGAGTCCATTTGAGCCTATTTTTCATCATACATTATTTTTGGGGTGTTTTTACCCGTAACGACAATTTGGGTTGTTACAAACGGGTTGCAATGTTGGCTAGGGGACGGGTAGAAAAATTATATAATAGTGACTTACACTTTCCTAAGCACTTTGTACTTTTTAAACTTCATCACCCATTATTTTCATCACTTTATTATTTTTTTCAGCCCTCTCTTCATCAATTATTACTGCTAGTATTCTCATCATATCAAGAATATTCCAATCATTTTTTTTCTCAAGCATTTATTTTTTTTCATGTCACTTCTTTCAAAGAGGGTCTTTTCATCACTTTGTAGTTATCATTGGTCACTTTTACACTCAACCATTCATTTTCTTCAGATTTATCCATTTCAACACAGTCTATGTTACAGTGATTAAGGAAGCAAGGTGCAAAAATAAGGGATTCAATAAAAGAATCAAGGTAAAAATACGACTATCCAACAAAAGGCTACAGGCTCAAAGGGGCTAACTAGTGATAAAATATCTAAAAAGGTTGAAATTTATAAGACATATCAAAGAAAGTCTATTATCATTTTCTAAATAGAGCAAACGCTTTATTTCACTTCAATAACATGTAGGGAAAGTTCTAGACTAAGATGCAATACATGGAATATACAAAAAATTTCTCACCACATATGAAACAAGTATCAATCTAGATAGATCAATTCCACTTCTAAGACAGACAGGATCATAGCAAACTACAAAATGAGAAGAAGCTATATACAGAGTCACAATTAGCTTAGGTGTCAAAAAGTTTGCTATTTTATTTTATCCTCAACCACTCACTGAAAAGTACTACTCAAGATTAGACCTAAGTTGCTAGTATCAAAAAATTAAAAAAGGTCTTTTCTTTTCACTCCTAAAAAATTTTAAAAAAAGTACTCCTACAAATAAAAAAATATTCCTAAAAAACTTTTATTTGGTTCACAGGGCCCACCTCGAAAAAGAATTGAAAAGAACAACCAAGGGGTGGGCGAAGTATGCTCTACTAAAGACTAACATGCTAAAACCCAATAAAAACTATTCTAACATAAAGAATAAAAGAAAAATCTTTTTGTGTTCTTTTTTGGACTTTTTCAAAAAAACAAAATCTTCTTCTTTTTTTTCAACTAAATTATAAATCAATTAAATAAAATCCTATAGCATACTTCACTCTTAACAAATAGCGGAAGATATCTTACCCCACACTTAAAATCATACTTTGTCCCCAAAATAATAAACAAAGTAAAATGAGGGTTAAAGAAACTCCATGTGACCCTTTAGGGCCTAGCTAGCAGCATGTTTTTTTAAATTTTCATCAAGGGTCGCGCGCACCCCACACTCAGACTTCCCCTAAATCTGAAAAAAAAAAAAGAAGTGAAATTATAAAAATAAAAATAAAAATTAAAAATAAGAAGTTACACTACTAATTGGGTTGTCTCCCAACAAGCGCCTGATTTAACGTCGTGGCACGATGCCATCAACTTCATCACTTTTCCTTCCACTTTGAGGATATGAATTGCACCCCTAGTTTCTTTTCTAATTCTCTACTATGCTCAAGGGGTTGTAGTATAAAAATAAATGAACCAAGCAATAGAGGTCGCATGTTGCAATTCTTGAACCTTAAGTGAGGAATGTAATTTTTTAATTTTGGCACAACAAATTTAAGAATATAGACATATTTTTCGTCCTTTTTACACTCTTCCATAGGCTCAAATGAGTCGATTAATATCTTACTATCTAAACACAGTATGAAAAAATGATTAGAATGAGGTCCAATACGCCCTAACTCATGAATTGCATTATTATTTACATCCTCATATTCACACATATTAGAGTTTAAAAATAATACTATCTACTTCCTTACATAACTCTAGTGTACTCTTCTCAACAGTGACAAAATCAATAAAAGTATGGTCAAGTAATTGGCCCTCCAATTTTAGATTCTCAATTTAGCTTATAAGTACTTTTTCAGCCTTACACAACTCATAAATAAATTGTTGGTGTAACACGCATTAACCACTGCACTCACAACTTCAATACCCGAGCCAAATATATCAACCTCTTAAATGAGCTCAATTCTTTCTTTTATCAAGTTTATCATCACATATTGCATGCTCTCATAGAGATCCCCAAATTTATCTAATAGTTTCCTGCAAGGATCCATACTAGACAAACCGCTAATTTCTTTTAAAAAAACTATACCCTAAAATAAATAAAAATAACCTAAAAAGGTAAATCAGGAAATAAGGATTAATAGTCAAATAAACACAATTGAACTAATCCTAAACTGAATTCCCTGACAAAGACACCAAAATTTGATATCACCCAAATTACATCTCGTAATGAAGTATAATGCGATCTTGATCAAATATAGAATCCAACCGAGGTTGGGTTCGATCCTACAGGGAATATGGCTAGAAGCTAGGTTAATGCAGTTATTGTAACTATTAATCAGTTGTTTCCGAAGAGGGGTTGTAAGTAAATAGTTTGTAAAATCAAGTAACAAGTGTTGAGAATTTGTTATGTTGTAATCAATCAGTGAGAATGGACTAGGATTGTGTTCCCCATGATTTCATAACTCAGTATGCATAGCGTACTAGTGATCTATCCTGGTGCTTAACATGCAAAATCGGTATGTTAGGTTCAACTAAATGATTGGACTCCTATCTAGATGAATATCACTACGCAACTTGGTATGAGTGTTTGTTTTAATAACCCCCTGGACAGGCTCAACCTATTAGATGAGGGTTGGTTGCCTCAAATCTCCGTTGTTAATTCATTTTCCCATTTGTTACCCCTTTGATCCAGCAAGTAAGAATAAGCGGGTTCTAACGTATGCATCTGTTAAAAAGAAATCAATGCGAAGGGAAGAACAATACATGCATAAACATTGTTCAAGAATCACTAGGTACTTTAACCTACTTTGTTAATTCATCATGGTTCCTACAATCCTAGTTTTGGATGTAGCTACTCATGTTCATGAGATCACAAAAGAATTTGTAGAAGAATTCATAATCATAAACTTAAGAAATAAGTAAAAAAAAATCGAATCTTGAATTATCAATGAAAGCTTAATTATCAAGAATCAAAGTATGAATAATCTCCAAAAACCTAAGAACAATGTAAAAAAATAATGTAATACTTTGTTAAGCCTTAAGAGTGCATAAACTTAAATAAATATGAAGAAGAAAAGAATAAACTAATTTTCTCCGGCCTCCACGGCGGCTCCTAGTTCTCCCCAGATCAAAAGTTATGTAAAACTATTCTTATGGAATATTTATAAGTGTAGGAGAAACCCTAAACAAAATAATTGAGTCCAAAATGGACTAGGAAAATCAAAACCCGTACTGATTTGGACTGTGTGGGCAATGCGCTATACGAAGCCGCCTCAACTCTTTTTCTCTTGTTTCCATGGCTGTCACATGTAGCCCTTTTCATTGTCATTTCAAAATTCAGTTGTAATGTTTGGTTGTTGCTTATATATAGAATATAATATTTAATTTAATCAATTAAGCTGGTTGATTTTCCTATAGGATTTTCCATCTTCAATTTGTTTTTTTTTTTCAAATTTGTTCATTTTCACATCGATTTAATCCTACACAAAAAAAATATATTATTAAGCATAATTCATAAAATTAATGCTCAAAAGGGACAAATAAAAATACTAAATGTGAGGCAAATAATGACTAAATATATGTAATTATGACCTCACATCAGTAGGTCGGGGCCTTGTCATGGACAAGTTTATTACTCTTAGAGGCTTGTATACTTTGGGTTGTATAATTATGCGCTGTTGGTCATGTCGGCCTTGCCGACCTGCATAACATTACTTGATTATAGAAAGCATGGTGACCTCAACGATCTATATAGGATTTAGTTTTGTTCTATATGAATTTCTGGGATTAGCTTAGTTAATTGCAGGTTATGTTGAAAGTACCTTGCTGGCCGAGGGCTTATTTTCAAGCCGAGATATACTTGTTTGCTTTCTTGATTTTATGGTTGGTATCATGCTAATAGGGTAGTTACCCCAAAAGGTTTGACTCAGGTCTAAGTTGGCATCAGGTGCTAGTTGCATCCCTATGTTGGGGCGTGAAAAACTCTAAACGTCATATCCTAGGGAGGTTGCAAGTCGTACTTAGTAGAATCGTTTTTATAAATGTTTTGTGCATCATATTTTATAAGCAGGAAGCTACAAGGCATGTTAAAATAGTTACCCTTCTTTTGCTCAAATCATGCTATAGAGCTAAATCTTAAGGGTTGGGTTTTCGAGCTTATGATTGCTCTTTGCATACAGGGAGATAACTGATAACAAACAGACCACAAATATCCAGAGGATAGATACAACTGCAGGTGGACATACTAGTAGGGTACCACCGACAGAGAGGGCCCAGCCTAATGTTGAAGGGGAGAAGACCCTCAACACTTTGTAGACCAGCTTCACATGATCTTCAGGGTCATGCTTGACTCAGAGACCGAGTCAGCTGAGTTAGCAGCATTGTGGTTGCATGATATAGCAGCATTATGATACGAGAGTTAGGTGAAATTCAGGGGGATAGATGCACCCTTACCCACTTAGGAAAACTTTACAGAGGCCTTTCTTAATCATTATTTTCCACTACAGATTTGGGATGCTCGAGTAGATCAGTTTCTGAATCTTCAGCAAGGCAGCATGAGTGTCGAGAGTATGCTTTAAGATTTGATTCCTTGGCTAGATATGCACCAGCATTTGTTGATATGATGTATGATAGGGTACGTCATTTGTGGTGGGGCTTGACTTAGACTATGTTGAAGTTAGTACTAACCCCGCATTAAATGATGATATGGAAATCTCGTAGATTCAGGACTTTACACGAGGCATAGATGGGCTCCGACATCAGTAATATATAGCTGAGAGGATTGAGAGAGAGAATTAGAAGAGGGCTAGACCTGTGAGGTGTCAGATAGAGGCACAAAGTGGTCCAAGACCTTAGTGTTCTAGAAGGCCACCTAGGCCCCAACCACAGTTGTCCCAGAGAAACAGGTTTGATCGTTTGGTTCAGTCAGGTCTGGATGAGAGCTCATGAGCATTAGGCTCTTGACAACACCAGAGTTTAGGTAAGGACAAACCAGCTCTGTAACGCTGCGATACTTATGGTAGGACACATTCTGAGAGGTGTTAGTTAGGCTCTACAACATGTTATACTTATGGTCAGGAGGGGCATATGCAGATGGATTTCCCAACTAGAGACTAGCGAAGTTTAGGCCAGTGGACTGGGTCAGTGACCTGGTCATCTTTCTGAGTACATCTTACAGAGAGTGGATCTCAAGCTTCAATAGGTAGAGGTAGAGGCCGAGGGGGAGCATCTAGTTCTAATAGTATCCAGAATCGTACTTATGCACTGGCAGGTCGTCAGGATTCATATTCATCGCCAAATATTGTGACAGGTACATTGAGTATTTGCTCTAACTGTGTTTATGCACTGATAGATCCAGGCTCTACTTTGTTCTACGTTACTTTATTTGTCAATGTGAAGTTCTGTATAGTTCCAGAGTCATTACAGGGACTCTTTGCTATGTCTACACCTGTTGGTGAATCTATTATTGCCAAGAGTCTCTATCAAGGTTGTACAATAGAGATTGTTGGTTATCAGACCTCTACAAATCTATAGAGGTAGAAATGCTCAACTTCGATGTTATTATGGGCATGGATGGCTAGTGTCTTCTTATGCCAATTAGGACCAAAATTGCTCGATTCCACTTTCCAGGGAAGCAGTTCGGGAGTGGAAGGGTAATGCAGCAACACCGAAAGGCAGGTTTATTTCCTATCTTCAGGCAAAAAAAAATAATCCCCAAACATAACATTTACAATATTGTTCGAGTTTGAGATGTTCATGTTGAGTCACTGACTCTTCAGTCTATTTAGGTGGTTAATGAGTTTCCAGTTGTATGTCCAGAAGAGCTTCCTCGTATTCCCGAGAGCGTGAGATCGACTTTATTATTTATATGCCTTCAGGTATTCAGTCGATTTTGATTCCTCTTTATAGGAAGGCTCCAGCTGAGCTAAAAAAGTTGAAGGAGCAGTTGACGGACTTGCTTGATAAAGGCTTTACCAGGCCTAGTGTTTCACCATGGGGTGCACCAATATTGTTCATCACAGTTTTCATTTATTGATGTTGGGAAAATGCATAAAAGATCATTCTCGGGTTGTTCCATTGAAGGATGATCATATTTCAGAGGACTTATCATATGAGGAGATTCCATTTGTGATACTAGATCGGCAGGTCCGCAGATTGAGAACCAGAGATGTAGCTTTCGTGAAGGTCTTATAGAGGAATAAGCATGTCAAAGAAATGACATTGGAAGCGGAAGATAATATGATATCAAGATTCTTGTACCTATTTCGAGCATCAGAGTGATGGCACCAAAGACTGAGGTAAGTTACCCCCTTTACTTACAACTTTTGTCACATTTATTATTTGATTCAGATATTTGTTTATCGAGTTGTATCTTGTTAGCATGTTGTATCGCCTTGTGAGACATTTGGGTTGGAATTTTCTGCATTTTAGATTTCTAGGTAGTCCTATTTAGATAGGAGAATCTGCTGAAATTCTGATAACTCCTGAGGACATAGCCATTTGAGTCTAGTTCCCATTCGAGGACGAATGGCGGGAAGGATGTAATACCCTACCCGTTTGGACATTTAAATTATCCCATATTTTCGAGGTAAGACTAAGAGTTCTTAATATGTTAGGAAGGATGTGTTATAAGGTATTTTAGTCGCATAATGGTCATATGTTAAGCTTTGAAGTCAAAAAAGTTGCGAAATAAAAGTAAAAAAATTTCTTAAATTTATTTAATAAATTCTCTGAAAATTTGGTTCAAATGTCTTGGCGCTTTTATCCAAATATATAAAGAGTTAGAGGGCCCCCGGCCTGCCAAATCGAAGGTCTACAATCTAGTTTCTAAGCACAAAACTGTTTGTCCATAGGATTTTAGAACAGAGAGATATTCACATTTTCGCAAGATTGTGCAAGCAGGCACGTGGGGCGGGTCCCCCTAGCCCCTATGTCGGTAGACCTTTATAAAATCTGGTTCTCCTTCATTTTAAATTCAGAAAATTTGACCGAAAACCAGAAACTAAACCTAGAAATTCTCAAATGGATGGTGATGCTCTCGACTCGGAAGTCTAACGGAAGTTGCTCTATGTCCGAGCTCGTCATATTGGTTTAGTTTACCTTGTCAATTTCGTGGTGTATCTCCATGGGTGTTGTGGCAGCGAGGTTGAAGTTGTATCTTGGGTTTGTGGTGGTGTTTCTAGGGTGTATAGAGAGGTAGCACCTTTTTCCATCGGTATATAGTTACCTTAGACTCCGATTAGTATTTTACGGCAAAAATTTATATCTTGTATCGAATTGTCCTAGTGCTTCTTGTTCTTTTGGTTTGAGTGGATTTCTACCGTGATTCGATAGTATACAGGTGTTATGGAAAATTATTAGAATTGGTATTGACATAATTTTCATGAAATTTCCCTCTTTCAACACCCCTCTCGTATTCTTTACTACTTTTCCTTAAACCATACTTTGTGGGTAGGAGTGGCAAACGAGCGGGTCGAGTCAAATATGAGTTGGCCGAGAATAGGTTAAACAAACACAGATAAATTATCCAACTCGACCCATATTTATAATGAATAAAAAATGAGTTATCCAATGGATAATATGGATACCCATATTATAGTAGCAACCAAGAGTATCTCCCCCTCTACATTCAACAGTCCCTTCCTGTAGATGTGATATACTAACAACTGAATAAGACTACTAAAAAGCACCACTGGAACTGAACACAATTAAATTTATAAACACAGAGAGAAAAGAAATCAACATGTGATTCCAGCCACTAGCATGAAATGTATTTGTGATTACATTTGAGATTTCCAGCCATATACTAACAGGAAGAACAGTATTAACAAATGCAATTTGGCATCAGATATGTAGATTGTACCAGCAATTCCATCACCTAAAGGTTACTTCACTATACAAAGATCTGAAGAACTATGCAACAATATTCCATATTCTACATCACAACAGAAGAAATGCAAATCGACGCATTCGTTTACACCAGTGACTAGACAAGAATTCATTAATGGATGTCTTTGAAGTAAATTTGATCTTTTCCAAAGGATTCATAAAACTTTTGATAACTATGCAGCAGCATTGCAGATCGGTTCTGATAGTCACACGCTGGCTGATCATTTACGGATAACATAAAAAGGCCTAAATCATCGGTTAATGAGTCCTCCCGTGTCTCTTTTCTGGACTACTGGTAAGAGTTTTGGTGATGAAGTGAGTAAGAATCCTGACAGGGCAAAACAGCAAGCACAGAGAAAAATTCCCACAAACTCTCCATGGCTTCTACTATTGTGGATTGCCCTTTCAAGTACAATGACCTGTCATCTAGCCTCAATTCTTAGATATTAGGCATGGTATGAGAAGTTGCATGTAGTACTTGTGTTGGTATTACAAGTTTAAAATATTTGTAACTTCAGAACAAGAAAGCAAAACCAAACATATGATGGACAAAAAAAAAACCAAAATTGGACCAAAACAGGGAAGCAAAACTGGACTAATATCAGCACCAAAGCTGGACTAAAATAACAGCAAAAACTGCAGAAAAACAACAGCCTAAACTGGACCTAAACTCTACCAGAAACTGCATTAATGCAGCAGCAAAAATTGGATCAAAACTGCACCAAACCAGCACCCAAAACTGACGAAAACTGCACTAAAACACCAAACACCAAGGCAGCACATTTGCAACTTACCAAAGAATTTGAATAAGGTATGTATTCAACAAGGCAGCACATATATATTCTTGAAGGCTATACAAAGGCAGAACAAAGGTGAGTGCCTTACCTCAAAGTTTCTCAAGGTAAGGTCGAAGGTCAACAACAATCTCACCTTCATCAGAATCAGATCCGAATCCATCAAGATCTTAAACAGAGGAAGATAATCTCCTTCAGTTTAAACTTTAAACAAAACCTATCAAGTATAAATCGGATATATCAAAATAAAGTACAAGGCCACTGGATCAGACGGGTAAATCAAAGAGAGGCAGCATACTTACTCAATTAGGACTATTAAGTGTCAATATCATATCAAGACTCTATTTGTTGTAGCAAATTTTTTAGCTGTCTGTGTCAGAAAAAATCAACGAGCCAAAGTTTGAAACACCAGCAGCAAAATAGAGCAAAGTTGACATTCAAGAAAGAAACCAAAGATATACACCACCATTGAGCAAAAGAGAAATTTAGGCAGATGCTGGCACACTGCATATATACATAATACATGTAACATTCGAGAATAAGAAGCTAAAACATTGAAGAAAGGAAACTAAACTGATGCTAATCCTGCTGAACTCCAAACATAAGAGCCTAACTAACCAATGAACTGAAACAATGTGTACCAGTAACAAAAAGATCAAAAAATGAAATATTCATTATCATGAAAAGCAAGCGTTAAATTATTCCCCCAGTATTCTGTTAGGTCATATCTCAAAAATACTACATCGAACACCAATTTTTTTTTCTTTTGATAACCGTGGTGTCCGTGTCAGCTTGCACCTCGACTAATTCCACAGATATCTACCACCTCCCACCAGCAACAGGTACTAGGTTCCAGGTAACTCTGTCCACCAAGGCTAGAACAAATGGGAAGAAATCACCTAGTGTTTGTCTCTGTTGGGAATTGAACTTGAGACCTCATGGTGCTCAACCCCACTTCATTGAACCACTAGGCCACACCCTTGGGTGCTACATCCAACAACAATTACACCTCAATCCAATGTAAAATACCAAATAAGTATCATAATGAACAAAATTTCCCTACCGTTGTTTCTAGATCCCCAACCTCCCTTGCTCTTTTGTGGGTAATATAAATATTTTTGAGACATCAGATGTTTAATATGTCAGGAAAAACTGAAAGACAACACATGGTTCCAAAGGGAATAAGCTTAATATTAGCCATATTCTGATTTACCCACTGCAATTTATCCCCTGGACTGAAAGGCAAAAAAGACTTGACAAATTAACAAAAACTGCAAGAGAGCAAAAGATAAAATGGGGTCAACTATTTATGCAGAAGAGTATTGATTCAGACACACCAATATAACAAAGTTAATCTTATTTCAGTAACTTTACAGGACATAACACAAGACCAATGACCCAGTGGTCAACCAAAGGTTGAACTCTCCATCAAAGTAAGCTCTAAAGATCGAGGAAGGCTTAAACAGCACTTCACACAACAGTATGAACATACTTTCAAGGGCTTCTATGAATGAGTTAAAAAATTCCAACTGAACTTTTTGGCGAAAGACCTGATCATGGGAAATTTTGTGAATCTTCCTATTCCTTCACCTCGTCTCAACATCAGGCAACATGTCAAAGTAAAAACAAGTGCAAGAACCCGACCTCCAATAAGACCAACTAGAACAACCAAAAGGAGAGCAATATACATAGAATCATGCTCTCTTTCAGTCAAATCATCTTCCCTGACAATGGTTGCTTTATCAGTACCATTAAATGATTCTTCAACACTACCATCAGCAAGTCCTTTAGATGACTCTCCAGCACTACCAACAACCTCAACAATATCTGTCTTATCATCTATTTTACTTGCCACTGATGACATTATGCCATCGGATTTCATTGTTTGTTCACTAGAACCTTCAGTTTCCTTCGTTCCTTCAATAACATAATCTATCTCATCTAGGAGCATATGACTCTCCAATGCTGAACCTTTTTTCTTTCTAAACTTCTTTGGAACAAGTTTCTTCATTTTCGATTTCACCTTGGCCCTATGAGATTTCTTTTCCTTGGGTTCACATAAATCATATCTAGATTCCTCTCCTTTCTCCATTACATCCACTCCTACACATTTTGATTTTCCATCCGAAACACAGTCCTCAATATTCTCGCTAACAAATCGACCATCCACAACATATGTTTCCTGTACAACCTCAATTTCTTGAATTTGACATCCAAAGTTAGAGCAAGCATCCTTTGACAGGTCTTGGCGCTGCAATGGCGCCTTAAAAACACAATCTTCCTCTTCTTCAAGTGCTTTGGCCCTAAAGATGTCTGAAACCCGCTGTATCATCAGCCTAACCCTTCTCTCCACTCCAGAAAAAAATCCATACAACGGTTCTCCTAAATATTCCAAGAAAAACAACAAGAAGGCTGACATGGTTACCCCCACCACAAGATTATTCATCCCTAAAACCAAAGAGGCCACCAGAAACATCTTGAAAACTGCCACCAACCCCTGATTCATACTGACACCACCATTACCCCACCTTTGTTCATGTTGAAGAAAGTGGCAACTCTTCTTTCGAGAATCAGGTTTGTCACCTTCACGGATCAGAGGATGAACTTCATCTTCATCATCATCAATCATGAAGTGGTGGGAAGTGGATGATAAATTTTCAGGCGAAGGGGGAGGAGGGGGAGAAGGGGATGGGGATGGGGATGGGGATGGAGGGTCTGCAGGTTTCATTTTCTTGGATGGTTTCTTGAATCTTGCTCGATTCTTGACGACAAGATCCACAAGGGAAGTTGGAAAACCAGTTTCCACCATAAGGGGAGATCCACTTTGAGAATTTACATGCTCCTTCACCAATTGTGAAATGCTTGTTTTCTTCACCTTCTTCCATGGAAAAGGCATGATGCTTCATCAACCTTTGACCAAAATTATACCCAGAAACGGTGGGCTGGCTGGCTGGCTGGCTGGCTGATTGGCTTTGAATTACTCAAATTCAAAGTGGCTTTGAATTACTCAAATTCAAAGCGTAACTTAACTACTAGACCCAGAAAATAACTTGTTTAATCTGAAAATAAATTCAAGGTGACGGTTATGATTGTACGGACATGGCATGATCTTGACAACAACACATCTATTCTCTGCCCACACCTAAAAATACAAAGAAATGTTGGAGAACACGAAAAACCAAAGGGATAAACAATCAAAGATGTGACTTCTTAAGGTTGTTTACCCACTAATCAATGGAAGACAGACCCCTGTTGTATAAATGGAAAACCCTATACATCAGGGGAGTTGACACGGCTCCTTAATTAGCAGTTTCTGTTTTTTTTTTCTTCCCGACATTAATGCTAAACCAAAATCTTCTATGAAATGGTTTTACTTTACAGGAAAAATTACGTGAGGTTAAGATTTACTTACTTTCTAAAATATTTTATTTTTATACTTCATTCCAAGATATTTGACATTCTTATAAAATTAGATATTTCATAATTTTTGTTATTTTAAAAAAATAAAAAATATAATTATTTTTTTAAAATTTATTTTTAGTTATAAATATAAAAAGATACTAATATAGTATAAAAAATATTAAATAAAAAAGTAATAAAAAAGAATAATTTAATCAAATTAGGATCTAGCTAATACTCCCTCCGTTCCATTTTATGTATCGCTATTTTCTTTTTGGTCCGTTCCAAAAAGAATGTCATCTTTCTTTATTTTGCAACAATTTAATGACATCATTTCCATTTTATCTTCACTGGATCCCACTTAATAATAAAAGACAACTAAAAGAAAAATATTAAAGTGACTTTAATAGGAGCAATTTTGTAAACTTTACAAAATCATTATTTATTTTTTAAACTTCGTATCTAATCAAAAGGCGACACATAAAATAGGACGGAGAGAGTACATCTTTTTAAGGACGTATAAATTAAAAATATGATAAATATTTAATAACGATGAGAGGAAAAAATCCATACCCTACTCAGTAACCTAGAAAAAAGCTAGTACCATTATTTACTTTTACGTATTTTTTAATGAAATTGATTAACGAATGTTACTGATAAAAAGAAAAGAAAAGAAAGTAAAGCAAAAGATTGAGCGTGGTTATCGATACTTATATGAAATCTGAGATGTACTAATTAAACTGAGAGGTGCAAGCAACAAAATAAATAAAGAACTATCTTATGATGCTGATGATCCTACTCACCGCTTGTTCGATCGATTATTTTGTTTAAACATGTCAATTTTGTTGAAAACTTAAAAACATTTACTATTTTCTTTATTTTAAAAAGAATGATCTATTTTATTTTTTTTTAATTTATTTTTAAAAAAATGACTTCTTTTCTTTTTTAAATATATTTTAATTTTAATTTTTCATGTGACATATTTAACACCATAAGATTCAAGAGCATTTTGATATATTTATCATAATTTTAATTTAGGACCACAGGATTTAAAAGTCTTATTTATTTTTTAAAACTTCATATTAAGTTAAACTAGATCATTCTTTTTTAAACGGAGGAAGTATTATATTTTAATACTCCACTAAACTTCATTAGTTATATTTTTTTTACTACTTTTCACAAAATATTAAAAAATTGAAATGTTTGGCGGTGTCATGGCTGGATTCAGTCAACACTAGAGTGAGCTTCTTTTGACCTTAATAATTTGTTTTCTTCATTGCTTGACCACCACTCTAGCATTTTCGCAGGCAATCATTCTACTCTACTAATTACAACCACCTTACGTATTTTTGCCGATCACTTCAATTATTTTCTAAAATAAACTAGGTAAAATAACCTAATGGATCTCTATACTTATATGGTTTTGTATTCTGAATCTTTCTATCCACTCCATTGTCAGCTTATAATATTTTAAACCATTTTAACCATTGACCAAACCTATGTAGCAACTTGATGATTGAGCTGAAGCAAATACGTAATTTCATGCGTTATACGCACGTACACATGAAATTTTTTGACTAAAAATGATTAAAATAAATAAATTAATTAACCAAAAAAAAAAAACCTAACACCTCTTTCTTCTTTCCCTCACCCCACTCTACCTAGGTTTCTTTCCCACCCCCGCCCTTCATTCCTTCCTCACTTTCACAATTAGAAAATCTTTATCTAGATAGCAATTACATAACAAAGAAAGAAAGTACAAAAATCATTAGCCCCAATTATAAATTCAGTTCATATCCATATATAAAAATCTTAAATTAAAAAAAATATATTTTAATTGTTTCAAAACAGCAGGTTTGCGTCGAAAAAAATAGTGGTCACCACCTTAATATCTCAGATCTGGTCGTGTTTTCACCTTTCTGGAGTTGCTCCGATATTTTTACTGTTGAAGCAACGATTTAGGACTATTATTGGCTTCATCTCCTCCGACAGAGACTAGATCTCTTCGAATCTATATTTCTGACAAAATTTGAATTCTAACCTTGAAACATGTAGGGAATAAGATTGTGAAATTAATGAAGTGAGCCGATGATTGTTATAATAGATTCCCATCATCTCCATTTTCTGATTATAAGCATTTTTTCGGCCATCTCATTACGATTCTTGAAAATGTCTAGTGAGATTTTTCTGGCCATGTCATTTTTTCGGCCATCTCATTAAAATTCAATATGTTTTTTTGACAAGATTCTGAGGAAGCAAAAATTCTTGAAGAATTTAAATAAGAATTTTCGGGCATCTCATTATACTGAAGTGAAGGTGAAGAAAAAGACCAAAAGGAGAGAGAAAAGTGAAAAATATTTTGCAAAATATTATTTTAGCCACTTTCAATATTTTCATTAAAAAGGTAAAATTTTAAAAAGAAAATAGAGGATAAAGAGGTTGTTTTTGTAGATGAATATTAAAATGATGTGGTCAATGATACAACTATGGTGTGGCATTACTTTTTGCTGATGTGGATATGATGTGTCATCCATATCAGAGCAAGTGAGGAACACAACTGATAGAGGGGCTTAAAATTTTGTGTTTCATTGAATTTAAGGATTCAGTTGGCAAATAGGCGAGTAGAAGGGTCCAGAATACAAATACATACAAGTACAAGTGTCTACTAGACTATTCCGCCAATAAACTATGCAGAGGTGACTAATTTTATTAATAAGTAAATAGAAGAAGAAAAAAAAAGATTAAGCCCAAAAATTCAAAATGAATATAATTTGATGGGATAATCTGTAATTCTCTATTGTTATTAATGGATGTTGTAAAAATCTAATTTAGGACTTGACAATATCTGAATACAAAAAAGTCTCTCCTTTTGAAAGAAAATAAAGCATCACAGATAAGAGGGAGTTGCTAGAATAGTAAGCACCCCTCCCTTCCAACTCAAAAATTGTAAGTTCGAGTCTCCAAATGAGCAAAAAGGGTGGAAGCCTCTAGGGAGGTTTTTTTTTTTTTTTTTTTTTTTTTTTTTTTTAAAAAAGGGCATCACACTTGGATTGATAGCAGATGTCCTCGCCTTGTCGGTACTTAATTTTTTTTTATATAACTAGTCTTAGTATATGCTCTTGGTGTTAGTCATATTAATAAAAATACAACAACAACAACAACATATCCAGTGTATTCCCACAAAGTGGGGTCTGGGGAGGGTAAGGTGTACGCAGTCCATACCACTACCTCCGAAGAAGTAGAGAGGTTGTTTCCGATAGAACCCCGGCTCAGGACAGGAAAGCAGAACATAAAGGCGTAGTAAAACATGAATGAAGATGACATAACACACACAATATGAAAACAGAAAACATAGAGTAGTACTATACAAGATCTAACCGAAAACACCTAGTACCGTACGAATAAATAATAATAAAAGTTTTAAATAATAAAAATAAATTTTAAAAATAGGATAAATAATATTTAAAAATATATTTGCATAGTAATAAGAATTTAGAAAAAAAAAGGTTAAATTTTAAATTGATAAGTGATCATGTTTAAGAGTTTGATCCAATCCAATATTTCTTCCTTCAGTTTGTTCTAATACTTTATTGAATAAAAGCTTCGTAGAAATAGCGTAATAGTTCTTTATTTAGTTTGTTCTAATATTTGCTTTATTGAATAAAAGCTTTGTAGAAATTGTTGTTGATTGAAAGATTTAAAAAAAAGTAGTTCACTTATACATAGCCCTGAAATGCATACATTATATGTATATTTCATGTTACTTATTACAAAATTTATATTACTGCACTATTAACATATTACCATTTAATATAAATATTAGCATAACGAAGACACATTGTAATACAAATATTGCATAGTAGATTAGAATATATAGGTTAAGTTATTAGTTTAAACAAGGGAAAATGCATAACCCCCCCCCCTAAATTTGTTACCACAACTTACTTTAACACTTAAACTTAACAGGAATTTCTTTACCCCCTTAACAACTTTAAAGTGTATTATTTTTCATCCTTAGTGGCTCAGTCCAAGTCAAGTCTTAGTGTTGTACTCAGTCCAAGTCAAGTCTTAGTGTTGTAAAGTCACGCGTGATTTGATTCGTCCACGTTATTAATGAGTCAAAATTAACCCGACCCACGTTAAATTATTTATATTACATATAATATTAAAAATCCCTACCCGTTCCCAAATTAAACCCGACCCGACATGTGTCTTAACAAATACCCCTAAATCTAAACCAACCCATCATTTCCCCATTTTCTACTCTAAAAGATCCAAATAGAAAACCTAATCCCTAATCTCTACAACTATTCAATCGTCGATGTGTTTTTCATCAAGTGTGGAGGTGCTTTTCTAGACAAGTACTAAAATTATCCAGTGTTGGAGGTTAGTATTTTACATCATTTTGCATCTAGGCTTTTTATCCATTCGATTCTCAAAGAGGTTGATTTTTTGATTTTCGATTTACACTAAAGCTCGTATTTTTTTTCAATTTTTGTAGTTTGATAATGGATTTTGTGTATATAACATTGAGGTTTCACCATGGAGGAATATTATAGCAAAAGCCTCGTATTAAATACATCGGAGGTATTGAGACTGATTGTTTAGACGTAGATGTTGATAAGTTCTCTTACATTGAGTTTGTAGGATATGTTAAGGAAATTGGATATAATTGTTCCTCTTATCTTGTTTATATTAGACTACCTAAGTGTAGTCATTTGGTAAAGGTTACATGTGATAGGGATATTTTGGGTATTGTACCTCAATTAAAAAATGGGGATGTGGTTGAACTGTATGTGTCACACTTAATTGAAGAACCTATTGTGGTCCCCCCTATCCTTGAGTATGTAACCCATGTGGGTGGAGAATCTTCTGCTTCTTTTGATAAAGAATCTGCACAAACATTTGTGGATAGTGATTGTCACGATCCAAAATCCCATTCGGGCCGGACTGGCACCCGAAGCTGATATGGACCGAGAAAACCAATCTTTGCTCATGAACATTCGTATGCGTAACCTCGTATGAATCTTATTATACCTCATGCGACTATGCGGAAGACATGAATCATGGAAACATATGCTATATAAATATACATTTAGGAAACTTGGCCTTTGGGGCCATCAAGTCAAACGGACATTCGTCTTTTACATATTCGTCTCTTATATCCATATACCCACATATGTCTACAAAATCCTCTAACATATGCATCAACAAGATCAACTTAAAGTCGGGACAAGTCCCCGCTTACAATATCAAAACAAATATACAACTATGACCCAGAAAGCTCCGAACAGAATGGAGCTCACCAAAACTCTGCAAATGATCCCCAGTCTACAGAGGAGGTCTACTAATGCTTGCACCTGCAACATGTAAGGTAAGTCCCCCGAGGGGGTCAGTACGAAGAATGTACTGAGTATGTAAGGCTCATAAGAAATCATCATACATAATAACAACAATCATGGAATCAATATAAAAGAATTAATGAACGTGAATAAACTCTCTTTCTGTATGTGGGGAACCATGTATATTACATTCTTTACTTCTCTTGTCTTCATATTTATTCATCTTTATTGTTCTACCCATGCTAGGCTGTTCTGTCGCCCCTGGGATGAGATTAACCCATGCTAGGTACTTTGACCCCTGGGATGTTATGTGAACCCATGCTAGGCTTTCGTGTCGCCCCTGGGATATCATTAACCCATGCTAGGTACTGTGACTCCTGGGATGTTATCGTAACCCATGCTAGGCTTTCGTGTCACCCCTGGGATGTACCGTCATAACCCATGCTAGGCTTTTATATCGCCCCAGGGATGTATCGGGATCGCCCCATGCTAGGCTTTTCTGTCGCCCCTGGGATACCACCTGGGTTATTGGGATCGACCCATGCTAGGTATTTTAACCCCTGGGATATCACCCATGATTCCTTATTAATTATACATCTCTTATATTCTTACTTCCATTCTTAAGAGTGATTGAGACATTGAGGATCATGAAATAATTTGAAGCACACATATATATAAATTACTTCACGTCTCTTACTTCATGAGATTGACGTCTTCGCTTATGAGAAGTAGATATATGAACTTGCACATCACCTCTCTTATTACTCTTATGAAATCTTATGAGATTGGTACTTTTACTTGTGAAAGATTGGTATAAAGTTAATCTCACATTATTGGACTTTGGAACATGACATGATTGGAAAAATGCTTTTCAAGGATAAATAGATTCTCTTACATCTTACTCTCTTGGGATAGTTCTTTTAGGAATTACCACGTTATGACATCTTAGGAACTTCAATCAATGAATAAGAGATGAGTGAACCATAAGTCATCTAAGAATAGGACACATATAGATACAATATACGTCAACCTGAATTGATACACTTCAAGCCTCTCGGAATTGAAACAAGTCAAATGTCAATAGGAACAATATGTTGTAGAAGGATACGGAAAGAGTAACCTTATATACCTTGTATTCTCAATACAATTCTACAATCTTAAGTGTGCATACAATAGTCCTGCTCCGTCCTTATGTTTCACTCTAAAACACAAGTATATAATATAAGCAACATTAACCACCAATTACCTTCCAACGGCATACAATAACAATAAGTCACATGTTTGGCTTTAACATGTCATTTCCCCCTTGACAATACCATTTATGAAATTATTGTACCAATAATCCCACAATATTCCATACATTGACCAATACATGATAACCAATAGCATGTCACACCAAGTTCATACTTTGCACTTCTCCATCATCACAACATCACAATTATTCCATCAATTTACTTCGATACACCTCACAACAACAAATCGGGCAAAATCCCATAATTTACACTTACAGAAAAATAACAAGTTTAGGACCATAATAACACCATACATGTTGTTATTTCATCCATACCATGCTCTTTCATCAAACCCACAAGTCATATTTCAAGTTACAATTCCATGGATAACACATCTTTAGCAAAAACACAAAGTGCTATATTCAACACTTCCAAGCATAACCAACATGATCTACATAATCTCTCATGAATATAATATGTTAATACATAAGCATAAACACTTACCCAAGCTTGTAAAATGGTGATCTTGCTCCAAAGATGACTTAGGGTTTGAGAGCCCAAAAGGGTGTTCTTAAGAGTTCTAGAGAAAAAGATAGAAAAGCATGTGTGTTGTTGTGTTTTAAAAATCAGATTTTTTGCCTCATTTTATATACCTCTAAAGTCATGCTTATCCAATCTTGGCATTTAATGTTAAGTGTGGCTTAGTCAATGGAAGAATGGGTCATTTGACCCATTCTTGGCCCATGCTTTCTTTCACATTTTGGGCCTTTTATGAGCCCAATTTACTTAACCCAATAAAATCAATAATTTCTCGTGTTTAATTCATTTCATACGCGTTATTACAATATTCCCACTCATGCAATTCATACGCGTAGCCTCAATTCCAAAAACAAGCAATTCTAGCCACGTATGTCTTATTTTGACTACAAGGGTAAAATCGTCATTTTGATGCCAAATTCGTTCTCGAGTAATTTCATCATACCAATATAATACTTTAATCATTTCATGTATATTCTCATGGTTGTATAAGAAACGTGGCAAAAATCGGCTCGGTACGTCCCCGGGCACCCTTGGGACTTAAGAAATTTCCAACTTTCGAAAAATGGAAAAACCAGCCTGGCACGCCCTTGGGTGCACCAGCTTGCTGCCTATGGGCTAAAAATTTTAGCCCAGAGCAGCCTAGCACGCCCTCTGTCACGCCCCCCCTTAATATTTTTCGAAAATTTTGTTTTTCGACTTTTCTTCGCGGGTTTGGTTAGATACTTCAAGTCCTATTCTTTAACTTAATTCTTACCCTTAATATCCTTTTTTTGGAGGTCCTCTTAGCCTCATTTTGAACCCGACAAATTCTCCATGAAAATCCCAAAACACCTCCTACGCAAGGTTAATCACATGTACAAGGCCAAATTTTAATTTTCTCATCACTAACATTACAAATTACATACTCACGGAATCTCGACACCTAAGTAACCATTGTTCAACGTCGTCACATTGGGTTGGGAAGGTACGGGGTGTTACATTCTCCCCCCCTTAGAAACATTCATCCTCGAATGTTAACAATGTCGCTTCAATTACAACAAATGCATCTCTATTTAGCATACGCACACATAAACACTTAAGGTTCATGGATATTTACTTAGTATTGGTCCACTTCCACATTTTGAACCTTTTCCTCCGTTTGAAACAAATATGGGTACGTCCATTTCATCTTTTTTTTTTTGTCAACTTCTCATGCGATCTCTTCGACTTGTTGATTTCTCCAAAGAACTCTTACAAAAATTACGTCTTTACTTATTAGACTTTTCCACTTGTCGGTCTAGAATCACAATAATTATTTCAATGGGACCCATATGAAATGAAAATCTTATGCGCCTCCGGCAAATTTCACATCCTTTATTTCAAAATTCCCTTACCCCTTTTTATTGGTGACACGTTCAAGAGTACTTACTCATCTATGATCACACCATCTACTATACCATTACAATATGTTCGTTTCACTAGACTAAACTCCCCGACAGGTGGAGATATTTCTATTAACTTAAGTAATAACCCCAGTGTACTATTAAATTCATGGTAGTCGATGGAGTAACATACAATAGAATCGAGCTCGGATCAGTCAATACATACACATCATGTAAAATATGGTAATATACCTAAATACCTGTACCGTCATCAAGAAATGCTTCCTCATTCTGCCGGTCCACTAAAGCATAAGTGCGATTTTGGGCCCCACTGGAACTAGCTGCTCCTCTCATATCTCTACCACGACCAATAGGCTGAACGCCTCTTCCTGGGGAAGGAACCGATGCTGATGATACAACGGTTGATCCCGTAGGTCGTGCTATACCACTTGCACCCCTTTGTGGGCATTCTCTCATTATGTGCCCCTCTGTGCCACACCAAAAACAAGCATTTGTCCCCAACCGACATTCACCTAAATGGTATCTTCCGCAACGCTGACACGGAGGACGAGAAAATCCTGCTGTCTGTGAGCCTTGTACTCCACTACTCTGTCCAGATGGACCACCTCTAGACCCTCGAAATTGGGAGTGAGCACCTTCTGTGGAATAAGAGAATGAGGGTCTAGGCGGTAACATTCGAGATCGAGATTCTCCTGGGGACACCATAGATTGCCCCATAGGTCTCGCCCTTTTTGATGGCCCTTCCTCAGATTCCTGTGTTCTTTTTCTTTGCCTTTGGTCCTCCATTTTCTGTGCGAAGGCCTGAATTCTAGCTATGTCCATATCCTTATTCAAGGTAGCAATGGTACAATCCCCTACCAAATATAGTTCTAACCTGTCCACGTATCGATGGACTCTGTCTGTCATTGTAGCTACCACATTTGGAGCATATCGGGCCAAGGAATTGAACTGAAGACTACATTCTCGAACACTCATGTTCCCTTGACGTAAATTCAAAAACTGGTCTGCACGTGCCTCCCGAATCTCATATGGGAGGTAATGATCAAGAAATGTTGTTTTAAATTCTTCCCAATCAGCTGGGAGGGCATCAATGCCCCTTGATCTCTTCCAGTCCTTATACCATAAGATGGCCTCACCCTTCAGTCTATAAGCTGCTAATTCAACTGTTTCTACACCTGTTACGTGCATCACTTCTAGGGCTCTTTGAACTTGGTCCACAAAATCCTGTGGATCCGCTTTCAGGTCTGAACCAGTGAATATAGGAGGGTCCAATTTTAGAAACTTGTGTACGCCGACTAGCTGCTCTAGCCGCGTCATCTTCATTTACCATTGGACCAATTCGTCCTTGTGCTTGTGCAGCCACTAACTGAGTCAACATATGTACTGTATTTCATAAATCCTGATCAGTGGTATTCATAGGTGGTTCCGCAGGTACTTCTCTACCTCTTGGCTCTTCTGGAGCTGGAAAAGTAGAGGAAGACTGTGATGCAATTTCGGCGTCAGCTCCACCTTGACTAGCTGGGTCAGGTGGTAATCTACTCATTCCTTCTTCAGCAGGCACATCTACCTGCTTCCCTTTACCTCTACCTCTTCTCGTGATTGGCATTTTAACTATACCAAAGAAAAACAATCACCATGACCAGATCCAATTCAACTTACAACACTGGCTCTATTGCACGATCTAAAATAAAGAAAAGAAACAACATCCTAAATGTCCCGTAGCCTCCTACTTATAAATGTGGCGCGCAACACATCCATAAGCAAGACTCTACATAGACACGGCTTTGTAGACACCCTTAGGATGACCTGCTCTGATACCACTTTTGTCACGACCCGAAATCCCATTCTGGCCGGATTGGCACCCAAAGCCGATATGGCTCGAGAGAAGAGAATCAATCTTTGCTCATGAACATTCGTATGCGTAACCTCGTATGAATCTTATTATACCTCATGCGACTATGCGAAAGACATGAATCATGGAAACATATGCTATATAAATATACATTTAGGAAACTTGGCCTTTGGGGCCATCAAGTCAAACGGACATTCTTCTTTTACATATTCGTCTCTTATATCCATATCCCCACATATGTCTACAAAATCCTCTAACAGATGCATCAACAAGATCAACTTAAAGTCGGGACAAGTCCCCGCTTACAATATCAAAACAAATATACAACTATGACCCAGAAAGCTCCGAACCGAGTGGAGCTCACCAAAACTCTGCAAATGATCCCCAGTCTACAGAGGAGGTCTACTAATGCTTGCACCTGCAACATGTAAGGTAAGTCCCCCGAGGGGGTCAATACGAAGAATGTACTGAGTATGTAAGGCTCATAAGAAATCATTATACATAATAACAACAATCATGGAATCAATATAAAAGAATTAATGAACGTGAATAAACTCTCTTTCTGTATGTGGGGAACCATGTATATTACGTTCTTTACTTCTCTTGTCTTCATATTTATTCATCTTTATTGTTCTACCCATGCTAGGCTGTTCTGTCGCCCCTGGGATGAGATTAACCCATGCTAGGTATTTTGACCCCTGGGATGTTATGTGAACCCATGCTAGGCTTTCGTGTCTCCCCTGGGATATCATTAACCCATGCTAGGTACTGTGACCCCTGGGATGTTATCGTAACTCATGCTAGGCTTTCATGTCGCCCCTGGGATGTACCATCATAACCCATGCTAGGCTTTTATATCGCCCCAGGGATGTATCGGGATCGACCCATGCTAGGCTTTTCTGTCGCCCCTGGGATACCACCCGGGTTATTGGGATCGACCCATGCTAGGTATTTTAACCCCTGGGATATCACCCATGATTCCTTATTAATTATACATCTCTTATATTCTTACTTCCATTCTTAAGAGTGATTGAGACATTGAGGATCATGAAATAATTTGAAGCACACATATATATAAATTACTTCACGTCTCTTACTTCATGAGATTGACGTCTTCGCTTATGAGAAGTAGATATATGAACTTGCACATCACCTCTCTTATTACTCTTATGAAATCTTATGAGATTGGTACTTTTACTTGTGAAAGATTGGTATAAAGATAATCATCACATTATTGGACTTTGGAACATGACATGATTGGAAAAATGCTTTTCAAGGATAAATAGATTCTCTAACATCTTTCTCTCTTGGGATAGTTCTTTTAGGAATTACCACGTTATGACATCTTAGGAACTTCAATCGGTGAATAAGAAAAGTCATCTAAGAATAGGACACATATAGATACAATATACGTCAACCTGAATTGATACACTTCAAGCCTCTCGGAATTGAAACAAGTCAAATGTCAATAGGAACAATATGTTGTAGAAGGATACGGAAAGAGTAACCTTATATACCTTGTATTCTCAATACAATTCTACAATCTTAAGTGTGCATACAATAGTCCTGCTCCTTCCTTATGTTTCACTCTACAACACAAGTACATAACGTAACCAACATTAACCACCAATTACCTTCCAACGACATACAATAACAATAAGTCACATGTTTGGCTTTAACATGTCATTTCCCCCTTGACAATATCATTTATGAAATTATTGTACCAATAATCCCACAATATTCCATACATTGACCAATACATGATAACCAATAGCATGTCACACCAAGTTCATACTTTACACTTCTCCATCATCACAACATCACAATTATGCCATCAATTTACTTCGATACACCTCACAACAACAAATCGGCCAAAATCCCATAATTTACACTTATAGAAAAATAACAAGTTTAGGACCATAATAACACCATAAATTTTGTTATTTCATCCATACCATGCTCTTTCAACAAACCCACAAGTCATATTTCAAGTTACAATTCCATGGATAACACATCTTTAGCAAAAACACAAAGTGCTATATTCAACACTTTCTAGCATAACCAACATGATCTACATAATCTCTCATGCATATAATATATTAATACATAAGCATAAACACTTACCCAATCTTGGAAAATGGTGATCTTGCTCCAAAGATGACTTAGGGTTTGAGAGCCCAAAAGGGTGTTCTTGAGAGTTCTAGAGAAAAAGATAGAAAAACATGTGTGTTATTGTGTATTAAAAATCAGATTTTTTGCCTCCTTTTATATACCTCTAAAGTAATTCTTATCCACTCTTGGCATTTAATGCTAAGTGTGGCTTAGTCAATGGAAGAATGGGTCATTTGACTTATTCTTGGCCCATGCTTTCTTTCACATTTTGGGCCTTTTATGAGCCCAATTCACTTAACCCAATAAAATCAATAATTTCTCGTATTTAATTCATTTCATACACTTTATTACAATATTCCCACTCATGCAATTCATACGCGTAGCCTCAATTCCAAAAACAAGCAATTCTAGCCACGTATGGCTTATTTTGACTACAAGGGAAAAATCATCATTTTGATGCCAAATTTGTTCTCGAGTAATTTCATAATACCAATATAATACTTTACTCATTTCATGTATATTCTCATGGTTGTATAAGAAACGTGTCAAAAATCGGCTCGGTACGTCCCCGGGCACCCTTGGGACTTAAGAAATTTCCAACTTTCAAAAAATGGAAAAACCAGCCTGGAACGCCCTTGGGCGCGCCAGATTTTCTACCTATGGGCTAAAAATTTTAGCCCAGAGCGTCCTGGAACGCCCTCTGGCGCGCCCCCCCTTAATATTTTTCAAAAATTTTGTTTTTTGACTTTTCTTCGCGGGTTTGGTTAGATACTTCAAGTCCTATTTTTTAACTTACTTCTTACCCTTAATATACTTTGTTTGGAGGTCCTCTTAGAATCATTTTGAACCCCACAAATGCTCCATGAAAATCCCAAAACACCTCCTACGCAAGGTTTATCACATGTACAAGGCCAAATTTTAATTTTCTCATCACTAACATTACAAATTACATACTCACGGCATCTCGACACCTAAGTAACCATTGTTCAATGTTGTCACATTGGTTTGGGAAGTTACAGGGTATTATAGTGATAATTCAGGGTTTCAAGAAGCTTCACAACCTCAAGAAGCTGCACAACTTACTGTTGGTTTTGGTGGAGCTTCTTCTACTGTTGGTGAGGAGTTAGGTGGGGCTTCTGCTGGTGTTGAGGGGGAGTTGGGTGGGGGATTTTCTAGTGTTGAGGAAGAGTTGGGTAGGACTTCTGCTGCTACTCCATCAAATGTTCTTGTAATAAGTTCTGAATGGGAAAGTGAAAGTCAAAGTAGTGAAGATTCAGATTATGGAGATTTGCTTGAATGTGATGATGAATATGGTAGTGATACTCATGAGGAGGTCAGGATTTTGAGGGAAGAAAAGAGAGATGCCAAAACAAAAAATAAGAAAGAAAGAGGGCCTAGATCTGAAGAGGTTAGTTTGGGTAAAAAAGGAGTTGATTTGGGGCATAATGAGTATTTATCCAAGAAAAAAAGTACTCTAGAGGGTAAATTAGGTGGTGATGAGCCATACTTTGATTTAGATGAAGAGGCTAGTTTTGAAATAGATACTGATGTAGATGCTGATGATAAGAATGAGGTTCAGCAACCTGCAAGAAGTGTGAAAAAAGCAAAGAGAGCAAAAAAACTAAAAGAAGTGTTGTGTTTGATCCTACTTGTAAGTTAATTGTTTGGGAAACTGGTTTAGCTTTTGCCAATGTTAAGCAATTCATAGAAACTATTACTAGGTATGCAGTTCAAGAACATATAGAGTTGGAAAAGTTTGTTAATGAACCAACTAGGGTGAGGGTAAAATGTGTAGAAGGTTGTCCATGGTTATTGTTTGGTAGTCATGATTCAAGGTTAGGGGATTTTGTTGTGAAAAAGTATATTTCATTGCATGTATGCACTGCCACAACCAAAAACAAACTGGTGAATTCAAAGTATTTAACAGAGAGGTACAAGGATAGAATTCTTTCTGAGCCTGGCATTAGAGTATTTCAGTTGCAAAATCTAGTGAAAAATGAGCTGGAGATGTATGTTGGGAGAACTGTGGCAAGAAAAGCTAGAAATATTGTGTTGCAACAGATTATGGGTGATCATGTGGAGGAATTTAAAAGAATTTTTGATTATAGGGATGAGCTTTTAAAGACTAATCCAGGCAGCACATGTGTGGTGAGGCTTAGTGAAGAAACTTTTAAAGGTGGAAGAAAAAGGTTTCAATCCTTCTACACATGTTTTAATGCTCTGAAGAAAGCATTCAAAGCTGGATGTAGAAGATGTATTGGATTTGATGGTTATTTCTTGAAAGGGGTTTACAAAGGACAATTGCTTGTGGCTGTTTGTAAAGATGGGAACAACCAAATGCTACCACTGGCTTAGGCAGTGGTTGAAGTTGAAAACACATTCACTTGGACATGGTTTATTAGACTTGTTAAGCATGATCTAGAGCTTGGTGATGGGACAGGATTGACAACCATGTCTGATATGCAGAAGGTTATTTGCTCTATCTTTTTCAATTCTGTTTTTAACTACATAATTTTTTCCCTTATTCTTATATCACCTAATCATTTTATTTGCTGTTGAAGGGCCTTGACACTACAGTTGTACAATTACTGCCAAATACAGAACAAAGAATATGTGCAAGACACATTCTAGCTAACTGGTCCAAAGATTGGAAAGGCATTGAAAGAAGAAATTGCTTTTGGAAATATACCAAGTCAACATATGAGCAAGAATTGACAAGAAATCTAGATCATATGGAGATGTTAGGTGACAAGATTTATGATGATCTTCTATGGTACAACATAAAAAGATGGTCCAAGGTTTACTTCAAGACTTTTAGCTGTTGTGATAGTGTTGACAACAACATGGCTGAAAGTTTTAACTCATGAATTTTGGGGGCAAGGTACAAGACTATCATCACAATGCTTGAAGAAATAAGGGTCAAAGTGATGAGAAGAATAGCAGAGTTGAGCTATTTCTCTGATACTTGGATAACAAATATTTCTCCAATGGCTTTAAAGGTATTGGTAGAGAACACTTCAAAATCAATGAAGTGTACCCTTGAATGGAATGGTGAATATGGTTTTGAGGTTAAAGACAGTTGGGGCAATACATTTATAGTGCAGTTGAATAACAGGACATGTACTTGTAGATCTTGGATGCTAAAAGGCATACCCTGTTGTCATGCTATAGTTGCACTTCATTTTAGAAGATTGAAGCCTATTCACTATATGTCACATTGGTATAATAAGCAAATATACCAAAAGACCTATAACTTTTTTATTCGACCTGTCACTAGAATGCAAATGTGGTCACAGTCAACCAACCTTCCTGTTATACCACCTGAAGTTAGAAAAATGCCATTCAGATCTAATAAATGTAGAAGGAAAGAACAAACTAAAAACAAGAAAGGTAAGTTATCTAAAAGAGGTGTTGAGATGACCTGCAACACTTGTCATGCTAAGGGTCACAATAAAAGGGGTTGTCCTTTGGGTGCAAAAGCTAGTTCTGATAGAGGAAGGGGGACAAGTTCAAGTGTTGGTTCTTCTGCAGCTCCAACTCAGTCTCAACCAAGCTCAAGTAGAGGAAAATAAAGACCAAAAGGTTCTACAAAACAGGTAAAATTTGACTTGTTAAGTTATTACTAATTCACCTTATGTTTTATTAAATTCTTGATATGATAGATTGCTATCACCTTGTTAAGTTATTCACCTAATTCACTTTCTTGTATTATAGGTTGTTGCTGCTACAGTAGCAGCAACAACTGCTGCTGCTACTGTAAATGTGGTTGGTGTCACTGGAAATGGAAGAGGGACTGGAAGGGGTAAAGGGACTGCTGCTCTTGCATCTAATGTAGGTGGTGTCACTGGAAGGGGAAGAAGGACTGGAAGGGGTAGAGGGATGGATGTTCCTTCATCTATTGTTAGTGGTGTCATTGGAAGGGGAAGAGGGGCTGTTGCTTCTTCATTTAATGTTTGTGGTGTCATTGGAAGGGGTAGAGGGATTACTACTCCTATATCAAATATTGGTGGTGTTATTGGAAGGGGTAGAGGGGCTGCTGATTCTGTATCTAATCTTAGTGGTGTTACTGGTAGGGGTAGAGGGACAAGCTTTAAAAGACCAAGGATTGTTGGGATGGGGGTGCTACATACACAAAGTGGTTTTAAAATCCACAATGTAAGTGGTTGAATGATTTTACACTTTTTAGTATTCAAGTCAATGATCACAAGTCTAATACAATTTTTTTTTGTTAATGCAGCCTGGAATGCCTTTAAACTCCTCTATAGTAATTGGAACTCTTGGGCATCACAAACTAAGATCAAGTGTGAAATGGAAAGGAAAGCCTGCTGTGACCCAACAAAGACTTCAAGAAATGAGAGCACAAAAAAGGATGAAGACAAGTACCAAAGCTGCTGAAATGAATCACCTGATCCAAACAAGTTCATCAGTTGTCTAGTATTTGAAGTCTGATTTGTTCAAGTTACTGATGTGAAGTTGTGACTGTAATGTATTGTAAACAATTATGTAGTTGTGCTGCTGGATATGTTTTTGTAAAAAAATTATGCAGTTGTGACTGCTCTTGTGTGATGTCTATTATTTCTAAACAATTATGCAGTTGTGACTGCAATGTTTTGATCTTCTGATTATGCAGTTGTGACTGTAATGTTCTGATATGTTAAAAATACAGTTGTGACTGTTTTGTTTTGTATGCAGTTGTGACTACAATTTTATGAATATTTCTAGCAATATTATGCAGTTAGGACTGCTCTTTTGGGTATATGATTTCTATCAATATCATCATTTGGTTTATTTCTATGTACCACTATGATAAGAAACTGCAAAAGCAATAACATCATAAGGAAAATCAAACAAGATATCCTCAATTGCAAATAGAATACACAATCCCATACACAAACAAAGAACTACATTAGACTGCTAGAAAAGTCAAAGGATGATTACAAAAGACCAAATCAAATCAAAGGTTGCTACACACCAAAATCCTAAGGTAACTCTATTGAGTTTTTCTTTATATAGATCATCCCAAACCAATAACTTATAACTACAACACAACAACAAAACACAATAAAGATGAGTACATTCTCCCTAGTCCTTCCTTTAGCCATGTTACTTCTCCATTTCTTCTCTCTTTATTTCATCTTATCAATCTCTTCTTCCAACTTCTTCAATTTCATATCTGCATAATTATAATCTTGTTTGGACATTCTAGGCTTGTCAACTTCTTCAAAAGCTTTCATTTTCACAACTTCATTGGATGATGGTTGCATGGTTTGATGACAAGATTCAACTAAGTTCTCCAACTCACCTAATTTTTCTATTAATTTAGGAATTGAAAATTTGGACCTCGAATCAATATTTTCTTTATCCCTCCAACACCAAAAGTCGTAAGATCTTGGACCCTTCAATGATTTTTTTAAAAAAAAAGAATTAGTGCTCAATCCATGCCGAGATAAGCAACAGTAGAGAAAAATTGATCTTTACCCCATAATAAGGACATGCCCAATATCTTCTATTGGGACTACTTGAAGTCCAAGATGTCTTTAAATGCACCACAATTCCATGATTGCAACGGACTTCTTGGTTCAAAGCAAAATAATTCTCTTCCATACAAAGCTTAGACAAGTTAACTGATCTCATGTTGTGCTACAAAACACTTCATTCCAACAAATTTAATACGCTTCAAAATAGACTGATAATATAAGAAAAAATGACAAGAAAATCTAACCAAACAATAGATGAAGGATTTTACCTTTTTCGTAGAAGTAAGAGATGAAGGAGAAATAAGAAACAATAGATGAAGGAAAAATAATACGATTAACCAAAGCTTATGAAGTCAAGTTCTTGATTCGTTAATCAATTTCAAATCAAGGGCAGATTTTGGGTTGATTGAAGATGAAGGAGAAGAGAAGAAATTAGGGTTTTTAAGATGAAAGTGAATTAGGGGTCGGGTATATGAAGGTGTAATTAATTTTTATTTTTAAAAAATTATCGGGCCAAATTAAGGAGTTAACACGCCCTATTTGGGTGTGTCCACACGTACAGTTGACTGAGCCACTAAGAGAGGAAAATAATACATTTTAAAGTTGTTAAGGGGGGTAAAGAAATGCCTGTTGTGTTTAAGTGCTAAAGTAAGTTGTGGTGACAAGTTTAGGTTTTTTTTTTATGCATTTTCCCTTTAAACAATCAGAACTTACCAAATCATATTGTAGTTTCACTTATTTTCACTTCAACTTCTCTCACAAAAAGTTAAAAAGAACTCCAATTTATTTTCATGGCCAAACACAACTCCAACTCCAACTCCACAAAATTTTAGTTTTCATGACCAAACGCCTACAAAAATGTGAACGATGTTGCAAAATCAATCAAAAAGATTTAGTATAATATATCAAAAGAAAGTATGACTATAAGAAGAGACAAGAGAGGAGAGTGTAGAGCTTTCTTATTTCTTGCAAGTGTTTTTCAAGTATCTTCAAATATGTCTCAAGTGTGTACAATATAGTCTCTTATTCCTCTATTTATAGGACTACATAGAGGAACAACAAAGGGTGTAATAAATATGATATTAACCCTTGAAAATGTGGGGAAGATTATGGAATGTAGAAGATAAATAAGAAAGTAGTGAAGTGTCACGATCTAAAATTTTAGGTCATGATTGCACCTACTAAAATCCACCAGTAGGTAAGCCGAACCTCATAGCTCGGAATAACAAGTAATGGGCTAACATAATGAGAGAACAAATCATGAAATAGACGGGCCAAATACAGCCTAACAGTCTAATGCGACAAGAATCAAATCAAGATAAGAATGATAATAGTAGTATACATAGTCTGTCTATCCAAACTAGGAGAAAAAAGCAGAATAATGTAACACTAGGTATGAAAATGCTAGGAAGAGAGTCCATAAGGCATACCTAGATAACTAGCAAAACATCCGTGGCTATCCTGGCACTAGCTACCCAGTAATAATATATGTATTAATAATCAACAATAACCTAACCAGGCCCCCATAGGCCAGGAAGGTACACAACAACAAATAAGAACCCAACCAACCCCCATAAGCACGATAGGTACAAATAGCAAACATAACCCAATCGACACTCATAAGCACGACACGTACGAACAACAAACATACTGGCAATGACAATACATATGATTGGATGGGTACAATGGAAATAAAGTGAAATAACTATGAGATGAATGCCACATCCAACAATAGTATATATACCTCCTCTAACACTTGTGGCTCGTAAAGGCAGGACCTATGAGAAACACCTTTCCTCTGACATCGGTGGCTCCCAAAAGAGGGACCTATAAGAGACTCGAGATATCCATATACAGTGCCCAGTTCCAAACCAGGATTTCCAAGTGATAATCATTAATGTAAAAGGATATGACAGATGCCCGAAATTGAATAGGGACTAAAATGAGCTATTTCTTCCTTTTTGAAAACTAATGTATAGGTGTTAAAAGTGTGGAAAGTAGTAAGGAAAATCGGCGTTAAAAGTGTTGCAAATACTTTAAAATCCTCAGAAATCTATTGTAAAGATAGAACGATTTCCCTTTTCTTTAAAAGCCCAAAATCAGTAGTTTTCCCTGGAATTGTACCACAATGCATGTGTATGCACGTATGAATCTATGCATTTCATCACTAGTAGACAAATAATAAGGATGCAATCATAAAAGTATGCATAAACATGCATCACCGTGTTTTCTAGAGTAAGGAACACTAACCACCAATTTTTAGCAATATTGGGTACTCAAGACTTCCCCATTGCTATTACCCATTCAAAACCTCATACCCACATGCATTGTAGTAATTTCATTGCTATGCCACTCCCATAAACCTTGATTTTTTTATTGAAAAATAAAGTTCTTGATAGATATATCCATAACACTTACAAATTTGCTTTTCAAGTTAAAGCATAAGACGAGTGAATGAATTTAAGACTAGGGAGTAGCTTCAAAACACCTAGCCAAAAAAGAAATTTTTGTACTCTTTTTATTCTATTGATCGATTAAAATTTCTCGAGTGAGAGTTTGAATGAGTGGGAATCGATATTGGGTCTCAGGTATAGGGTTTAAGGTTTATAATTCTAAGTCAGGTCAGGTCGGGTGTAAGTGATCATTAAAACATCAGGACCCAACAGACGACCCAGACATACGATCGTGGGATCAAACCACGATTGTGATTTTTCCTTATACCAAGAGGTTTTAAGGAAACTTATCTGGGAACCTACAAGCCTTAAGGAAGATCGTGATATGTAACTATGACCGTTCTTTACAATTGTTGGTTCTATGTCCTGAATGTTGGGTTTCAAGAGTTTGATCAGAAGATTGACACCATAATCATGACATCAAGGTACGATCGTGATGGCCAATCATGAGATATCTCCTACATTGCATCCCTCTGTACTTCAATGGTTTGTATACAGATGACTGAACCCACGAACATGGGATCTACCGACGGTCGTGCAATCTTCTCATGGGTTTAGTGCTGAGTCCAGTTTTGCACTTTCTTTCCTGCACAACCCCTGCACAAGTAATACACATTACCCTATAAAGGTAATAAGTACAAAATCATGGGTTTCCTACCAAGAAACATTTATTTAAAGTCGCGACACGACATGGCTAAGTTGGTTACTCAGACTTCACCAATATGCTTATGGGTTGACTTCCATGAAGCGCCTGATTTAATGTCGTGGCACAACTCGGTTGTACTTAAAACCTCAAGAACCATCTAAATCCACATCAAAAATTACTTTCACTTTATCAATGGACCCTAAATAGTGTTTCACCCTTTGGCCATACACCTTAAACTTCTGGCCCTCTTTATTTTCCAGCTTAAGTGCAATATAGGGGAACACTCTTGTCACTCTAGATTCAAAAAACAATACCAAATCCCCGGAGGTGAATTCTCTCTTTTTGATTTTGCAATCATGATATAGCTTCATCCTCTCCTTGTACAAAGCTTATCATTCATAGGTGCGGAGACAGAATTCATCCATCTCATTTAACTGCTCTAGTCTAAATTTCATCACATCATTCCATTCCATATTTAGTTTCTTCAAATCCCACAATACCAAATGCTCAAGCTCGATAGGTAAGTGACATGATTTACCATACACAAGATGATATGGGGACATGCTAGTAGGGGTCTTGAATGTTGTCTGGCAGGTCCGTAGTGCGTCATTGAACTTTTTTGCCCAATCTGTCCTATTGGCATTCAGAGTCTTTGCCAAGATGGACTTGATCTTACGATTTGAGACCTCAACTCCTCCTCAGGAATACTATGATACTCTTCCCTTTGTTGTTTGGAACCACAAATGCCTCCACCCATTTCAAAACATAGTCAACAGCCACCAAGATATACTTCATTCAATGTGACTCACAAAAGGACCCATGAATTAAATGCCCCATACATCAAACAACTCAAGCTCCAGAATAGTGGTCATGGGAAGCTCTTGCCTTTGCGAGATGTTTTCTTGCCTTGGCATAGTCGTGTACATCTTTATAAGTAGTGGGCTAATAGTATCCACATTAAAAAATCTTATGCACAGTCCGCGCACCACTGTAATGACCCCTAACTGGAGAGGAATGACATGCCTCTAAAATACTCATCATCTCAACTTCAGGAACACATCTCTACACGAATCCATCGGCACAACTTTATAACAAATATGGCTTATCCCAAAAGAACTTTCTCACATCATACATAAATTTCTTACATTAGTGAAATGATAGGTCTTTAAGAACTGCATCACTCACTAAATAATTTACAAAATCTGCAAACCATGGAATCAAATCTTGTGAAATGGCTAATACCTGTTCATCTGGAAAAGTATCATCAATATTGAGCTCATCTTTCAGCTTCAGCATGGCCTTTTCTTCAAAATATGATAAGTGGTTGTTGCTTCCAAGAGTACACACAAGCGTACGTGGTCAAACTAGTAGTAAAGTGACTCTTTTTAAGAGTCGGGTTGTCGTACCCAAGGGACTTGAAGTTAGTTATTCACCAATTCTAAGTATACTTTTCAATTTAACGAGTAACAAGAATATAGTTTTGTAATTATAAGCTAAGTAACAAAAATGATAATGATATGAAATTTGAATTGTAAACAATATATGGAGAGCTTCGAGGGTTGAGACTTACTACACATTCATGCATAACCATGGTTTCTAGCTGGTGTTGGTGTTTATCGCGATTGTTGATCTATGAGGTTGATATTATAACATGGGAATGGTCATCCTCTAAGTCATATACTCAAATTAATCTCACAACTACATTGTTGAGTAGGGATATAAGTCTTTAATTCTAATACATTAAACTACCTTCCTGTTTCATTAACCAAGTGGGGCGTTTAGGTATATCTCTATCCTAACAGCAAATCTTCCCTTATCAAAGTAAAGATAAGATCCACACCCCTTACATTCTTAATTCCATACCTCCTCTCCTATGGTCAATTCATTTTGAGACTATAATTTATCCTAAAGTTTACAATTCTTTAGAATAGTAAAACAAGAACGCAAAAACAATCACATGACTTGATAGACATATAAACCAAACTATAAACCATACTTAAGAAATAATATTGTAGCCTCAACCCTAAAAAGAGGGTGTTTATCTACTCATATACTTACGAAAAATCACCATAGATGAGTTCATAAAATAAAACTACTAGAAAGAAAATTACAAGAAGAAAGAACCCTAGTTTGAGCTTGACGTCTCCTTTTCCTCTCCCAATCGTGTGTCCTTCAAAATATGCTTGTAAATGTGGCTAAGTACTCCTTATATATACCTAAAATTCTTTCCTCATATGTCCCATAAGAAATATATGCATTGACTACTTTACCCTCAACTTAAACAACGTAGAAAACCAAGTCTTAGTCAGTTTTGGAGGGTGTGTGTTGTGATTTCGTATTGTGGACTGACCCAACGTGTTCCACACTTATTTGCAGATTTTTAGGTGTTTATATAACCTCCAAGTATTCCAAGTCAAGTCCCATAAGGATTAGGTACAAGTACCACACGTTTCCTACTCAAAATAGGACTTGGAACAGACTTTTGCCCGCTTCTATGGGGTGTACGATGCGGAGGCTATGGCATGGGATTGAGGGGCGCGGCATGGGGATGAGGGTGGAGAAAAACCAGTATGTCCATCAATAGTGTGGGGTGGCACATTTCTAACAGCCAGATCTGGGCGGCACGGTGCGGAGGGTGCTTTAACTAGGCATAATTTCGTCTGACTTCGTCTCTTAGTTCCCATCAAAGCTTGCTCGTGTTCCATCATCACTTGTAGCTCATATGCAGCTTCCATTATCACCTAAAGAATCTCCAAAATACTCCTACAAAATCCCATCACAACCATTAGACCATAAAACATGAAAAGCACCTTAAAACCATACAAGAGCAAGTATAGTTTAGCCCGGTTGAACTAGTTATCTCGTTTAATCTTTCCTTAGACATTTTGAATCTTGTTTTGGGTCAATCACACCTAAAGCCATATGAACATGAGTCTTAGCACTAGTTTACCCAATAATGGCTAAATTCACACATACACACACTAAGTTATCCTCAAAACTAATCTAAATGAGCGTAGATAACGACACTTAGGTGTTCATCCAAAAAAGTGTCATCAATATTGAGCTCATCTTTCATCTTCAACATGGCCTTTTCTTCAAGGCGTGATAAGTGGTAAGCCACTTGATTCTCAGTCCCCTTTTGGTCTTTGACCTCAAAGTCAAATTCTTGCAACAACAGTACCTAACGAATCAACCTCGGATTCTGATACACTATCAAGTCCACAACACAAAGTTCCCACGAAATCAGCAACAAGAAGAACAAAAGAACACGAAATTCAGCAAGTTGAACAACAAGTGCTAGTGAATCGAAAGAGCCCCACACGGCTTCACTAGACTTCAAGATCACAAACACAACAACAATAAGATAACAAAAAGATAGTTAACTTGACATATAATGTTCAAGAGACTAAGAACCCTAACATCAAGAAAGGACCCTAAGACTAATGAATATGAACACCAAGTTCTTACTTAGACCAAGAGGAACTCAATGACCTTAAGATCCTTGTTTCTAGCCAAGATACAACACAAGTATCACTCTACTTGTGAGCTTCCAAGTTGGGCTGCTCCAAGGGAAGAGAGAGAAGCCAAAATATTACAAGTGTTATGTTTCAAAAATCTTATGGGAGAACTAGCCAAATAACCCTAATATGTTCTATTTATATTACAAGGCAAAATGAAGCAAAATGACTAGCTTGCCCTTGTCTAGGCTGCCGCCCCTTGGAGTGTAAGTTTATTACACTTCAAGGTCCCTCTTCACACTTAAAAACATTTAGATCATTAGATGGATCAATCACCAACTCACACACGGTCATTTGCATGAACAAAGCTTGGAGTTTTTGTAATTTCCGAGCTTGGCTTCGTGTGAATGGTCGGGTACTTGTTGGACAGCTTGTCTCACACGTATCATCCTCTCCATCTTGAGAGGAATTTGACCTCAAATTCAGCATTTGGTCCTCTTCAACCGCCTCCACGAGAGAAAGATCACAAACGTTGAAAGTGTTGTGCACTTGATATTCCGGTGGAAGGTCAATCTTATAGGCGTTGTCATTGATTTTCTCAAGTACTTGGAATGGACCATCACCCCTCGGCATAAATTTGGAATTTCTTTGAGATGGAAGCCGATCCCTCCGAAGATGCACCCACGCCCAATCTCCCGGTTCAAGAATGAGTGTCTTTCTCCCCTTGTTGGCCCTCCTTGCCATTTCTTGGTTTTTCTTCTCAAGTTGGAGTCGCACCTTCTCATGTAACTTCTTCATAGAATCTTCCCGCTTGCTTCCATCTAAGCTAATCATGAGATCACTTGGCAAAGGCGTTAAATCCAAAGGGGTGAGGGGGTTGAGGCCGTATACACACTCAAAGGGAGTCATTCCCGTACTTGAGTGTATGACACGGTTATAGGCAAACTCAATCAATGGTAAGTGCTCTTCCCAAGAAGTCATTTTTCCCTTAACCATGGAACGTAGCATAGCACCCAAAGTCCTATTTACTACTTCCGTTTGGCCATCGGTTTGTGGGTGGCAGGATGTAGAGAACAACAACTTGGTACCAAGCCTACCCCACATGGACTTCCAAAAGTGGCTTAGGAACTTAGAGTCCCTATCACTCACAATGGTCCTTGGGATACCATGCAATCTAACAACATTATCAACAAATAGCGAGGCCACGCTAGGGGCGTCATCACATTTAGAGCAGGGAGTAAAGTGCGCCATTTTAGAAAACCGATCTACAACAAAAATACTATCCTGACCTCGTCGAGTCCTTGGCAGCCCCAAAACAAAATCCATAGATATATCAAGCTAAGGACGTAGAGGAGTGGGCAGCGGGGTGTACAACCCGTGAGGTAGGAGCTGAGATTTGGCTCTCTTGCATTCTACACATTGGCCGCAAATCCTAGCCACATCCTTGCGCATTTTTGGCCAATAAAATTGCTCCTCCAATATTTTGAGGGAATTTTCGACCCCAAAATGACCCATTAGACCGCCATCGTGTGCTTCCCTCACAAACAATTCTCTCCAAGAGCTAGAGGGCACACACAATCGTCTACCTTTAAATAAGTAACCATAAAACTTGGCATAGGGATTTGAACCCCTAGCCGAATTCCACTTGTCCCTACCCAAGTCTTCGCATTCCCTAAAGATTGGAGCAAAGTGAGGGTCCTTGGGATACAACTCTCTTAAACTCTCAAAACCCATCAATTTTGTTGACAAAGTGGACACAAGAGCATGTTTTCTAGACAAAGCATCGGCTACTACGTTGTCCTTACACTTTTTGTATTGGATAACATAAGGGAAGGTCTCAAGGAACTCAATCCATTTGGCATGCCATTTGTTAAGCTTGTTTTGGGCCCGAAGATGCTTTAAGGATTCATGGTCCATTCGGATCACGAACTCCTTAGGCCATAAGTAGTGTTGCCAAGTGGCCAAGGCTCTAATCAAGGCATACAACTCTAAATCATACGTGGAGTAGTTTAGAGTTGCTCCTTTGAGCTTTTCGCTAAAGTAACCAATGGGTTTCAAATCTTGCATCAAAACAGCCCCTATGCCTACTTTTCTTGCATCACACTCGACTTCGAAGGTCTTATCAAAGTTGGGCAATTGTAACAAGGGTGCGGAGACGAGCATAGATTTCAAGGCTTCAAAGGCCTTAGCTTGCTCGACACCCCACTTGAAGGGTTGTTCTTTGCGAATGACCTCGGTCAAGGGGGCGGCTATGGTGCTAAATCCTCTGACAAACCTTCTATAAAAACTAGCCAACCCGTGGAAGCTTCTTACTTCTCCAACGGTTTGTGGGGTTGGCCATTTTTTGATAGCATTTATCTTGAATTCATCCACTTCGACCCCTCTTGAATTAACAACAAAACCCAAGAAAACAACTTCATTAACACCAAAAGAGCACTTTTCCAGATTTGCATACAATTTTTCCTTTCTAAGGACATCAAGCACACATTGTAAATGCATCACATGCTCTTCTAAAGACTTGCTATACACCAAGACATCATCAAAGTAGACAACAACAAACTTTCCAATAAATGGCCTCATCACATGATTCATTAGCCTCATAAAAGTACTTGGAGAGTTTGTTAGGCCGAAAGGCATAACCATCCATTCATAGAGACCAAACTTGGTCTTGAAGGCGGTTTTCCATTCATCACCGGGTTGCATTCTTATTTGGTGATAGCCACTCCTTAAATCAATCTTGGAAAACAAACATGAACCATTCAACTCATCTAGCATTTCATCTAACCGAGGAATAGGGTGGCAATATTTTACCGTAATTTTGTTGATGGCTCGGCAATCCACACACATGCGCCACGTTCCGTCTTTTTTGGGCACTAATAGCACCGGAACCGCGCACGGACTCATGCTCTTCTTGACATACCCTTTGTTGAGGATCTCCTCAACTTGACGTTGCAATTTCTTGGTGTCCGTAGGGTTGCTCCTATAAGCCGGCTTGTTTGGTAATTGTGATCCCGGCACAAAGTCAATTTGGTGCTCAATTTCCCGAAGTGGGGGCAATCCTTGCGGAAGTTCCTTAGGAAATACATCCTCATAATCCTGCAACACACAAGAAATCAAAGGGGAAATGGAAGAATTAGTGGGGTTAGTATTAAAACAATGAGGCAAGAGTAACATAGGCGTGTCCTCATCATGATCCATGAAGAGTTCCTTCTTCCTAACCAACATCACCATGTTTTTCGTCCCTTTTGCCGTTGAGGAAGCCTTGGACGCCCCCACTACCCCACCTACCGAATTACCCTTCTTTTCTTTCTTTTTGTATTCCTTTCCCTTTTCCTTCAATTCTGTCATCCTTTGATGCCACTCATTTACTTGGGAAGGTGAAAGAGGATGAAGTGTAACCTTTCGGCCATCCTTCTCAAGTGTATATCGATTGGACCTCCCATCGTGTTTAGTAGACCTATCATATTGCCAAGGTTTACCTAGCAACAAGTGACATGCTTGCATTGGTATCACGTCACAAAGCACTTCATCGTGGTAGTTTCCCATCTTAAACCGTATCACACATTGCCTTGCGACCCTTAATTCACCACAATCATTCAACCATTGTAACTTGTAAGGACTAGTGTGCGGGGTAGTTGGTAACTTCAAGAAATTTACCATAGCATTACTTACAACATTTGTACAACTACCACTATCGATCACCAAGGTACACACACTCCCCTTTACAAGACATTTAGTATGGAATAGATTTTCCCTTTGGCTTGGGTCATCTATTGCCTTACTAATCATGACGCACCTAACCACAAAGTTTGGAACCACACACTCCCCTTCTTGCGGATAAACATCTTCACCATCATCACCATCATCATCATGTGGTCCCTTATTGGTTTCCTCTCTATCTTGAGGCTCGGCCTCATCTTCTCCCCTTTCAGGGCCCACCTCCTCACCAAGGTAATACAATCTCCCTTCCCGTAGGATCACATTGCGTCGGTTTGGACATTCATTGGCCTTATGCCCCCAACCTTGGCACTTGAAACATTGGAATCCCTTTGGGTTAGGATACTTGTGAGCCTCCGATTTCGGAGGGAATTTGTGGACTGTTTTGGGCTCGGGCAGCCTTGTATTGGCGGGTTGGTCCTTGTTTTTGGGCCAGCCCGAGGGGGATTGTCCCCTTGACTTGAAAGATGATCTCTCTTTAAGTTCCCTTTCAATCTCAAGAGCCGCTTGGAAAATACCGTCAACGGTATCAAACTTGTGAAGTGTTAAATGAGTGGAGATCTCTTTGTTCAACCCACACTTGAACCGGATGATGTCGTGACTGATTTGTTCCCCACGATGATCAAGTTTCAACATGAGTTGTTGAAACTCATCAAAATATGCCATCACACTCTTGTTACCTTGACGCAAGCCGTACAATCTAGCAAGCAACTCATGGCGATATCTCTCGGGAAGGTATCGTTGCCTCATCAAGTACCTCAACTGATACCACGGCGGTGGCTTCCCATCAACTAATTCATTACCAAACCGCTTGACATACTCCCACCAAGTGTTAGCATAACCCTCAAAATGAGCTATAGCATAACAACCCTTTTTTTCTTCCGAGATATCATTAACTTGGAAAACTTTATCACAAGCCGATTCCCAAGCTAAGTAGGCCTCGGGGTCACTTTCACCTTTAAAGATGGGTAGGTTCAACTTGATGGTGTTGATGCCTACATCTCACTCTTGGTGTCGGTTTCCCCTTTCTCCATACCCTCGGTATCTCCTTGGATCTCCACTACCCCCTCTTATCTCCTCCTCCCTCATGTAAGCATCATCAAAGGCTCCATATCCTTCATACTCCTCTCTACCATTTCCTTCAAAGGGGGTTGGCCGGGCTTGGGCATTTTGGACTTGATTCGGAGGAATTGGATTTTGTGGCCTTTGGTTTAATGGAGATTGGAATGGAGGGTTCGGATTTAGTGGAGATACTTGACGTCCAAATCCCTCTTGTGGAACTTGAGGAGCTTGGAAATGTATTGGCCTAGTGGGGTCACGGTTTGGAGGGAAAAAAGTGGTTTGGCTTGCGGCATTTAGTGGAGCTTGAGGTGCATTTTGCATTTGGTGGACTGTTTCGGGGGTGATGGTTGCGGAGGAAGTTCTATCATGCCCATTGGTAGAAACATGTAGAGGCGTAGAAGGACGAGAGTTCCTTTGACTCTCCACTTGTTCTAATCTCCCACTAATAGTCGACACTTCTCCCTTTATTGCTGCCAAGTCCCCTCTCACGGCCCCAAACTCCGTATTCAACCTTTCAAGTGTCCGGGTAACGGCCTCAAGAGTGACACTCATAGAGTCAAGTGCATTAGTATCCACGTTGTGGGGCGTGGTCCCTTCCATTGTCAAGGTATTATAATCGTTGGATCACCCCACGCTTGAGTTCCACAAGTGTTGTAGATTGGCTAGTAACCGTGAATCCTTAAGGTATGAGTAAGCTCTTATCCGGAGTGGATTCTTGTTTGAAGACTCAAATAATTCTTGTCAGAATAGAACCAAAAAACAGCAATGTATTCAAAAGATAAAAAGGCACTCAAGTAATCGTTGACACGAACAAACGGATTCAAAGGACTAATTGACAACCTAGTAGGAATGTACTAGTTTGTTAATTAGTTCTAGAACCAAATAAGGAAACAAAGAATCAACAATTAGCAACTAGAAGAATATCCAAATTTGAGCTTATTAGTGATGTGGCAGCATGCAAATGGGTATTGGGCCCACACATGTTTTTTTTTTTTTTTTTTGCAAATCTGAAATTTCAAGATTCACACAACTTGTAATGGATGACAATGGTTTTGGAGGGAAGGTAAAGTCTTGTACTCTTTTTCAACTTTTCAAACTCAAAAAGGTAATATTTGACTATACTAATCCCACAAAACAAGGTTCCGTGTTTTAAGGAAAAGTGGTTGTCAAGTCTAGGAAGAGATGTGTGCAAGTCTTCTTTCACCAACAACTTTATGACTTTTGTCTTACAACATGAACTCAACTTTCAACAAGATGAACATATCAAAAATCCAACACCTTCATGAACACAACATCAACTTCTTCAAGCACATAACACAAAACCAACAATTCTCATCAACAACATACAACCTACGGTCCACCTTTCAAGCCACCACAACAATGGCCAATTTTTTATTTTTTTTTAAGCTCAACTTTTAGATCTAGACACTTTAGTGTTGGTGAGAAAGAAACCAACACTAGAAACACACTAAAAAAGTAAAACAACACCTATATCTATACACACAACAATATTCTCGGCCAAGACAACAAGATGGACAAATTTTTTTTTTTTTTTTTGACAGATTTCGTGTTTTTTTTTTTGACCGAGATAGCCCAAGATTGGTAGTGTAGGAACACATCCAGCCTTGCTTTGATACCAAATGATACACTATCAAGTACACAACACAAAGTTCCCACGAAATCAGCAACAAGAAGAACAAAAGAACACGAAATTCAGCAAGTTGAACAACAAGTGCTAGTGAATCAAAAGAGCCCCACACGGCTTCACTAGACTTCAAGATCACAAACACAACAACAACAAGATAATAAAAAGATAGTTAACTTGACATATAATATTCAAGTGACTAAGAACCCTAACATCAAGAAAGGACCCTAAGACTAATGAATATGAACACCAAGTTCTTACTTAGACCAAGAGGAACTCAATGACCTCAAGATCCTTATTTCTAGCCAAGATACAACACAAGTATCACTCTACTTGTGAGCTTCCAAGTTGGGCTGCTCCAAAGGAAGAGAGAGAAGCCAAAATATTACAAGTGTTATGTTTCAAAAATCTGATGGGAGAACTAGCCAAATAACCCTAATATGTTCTATTTATATTACAAGGCAAAATGAAGCAAAATGACTAGCTTGCCCTTGTCTAGGCTGCCACCCCTTGGAGTGTAAGTTTATTACACTTCAAGGTCCCTCTTCACACTTAAAAACATTTAGATCATTAGATGGATCAATCACCAACTCACACACGGTCATTTGCATGAACAAAGCTTGGAGTTTTTGTAATTCCCGAGCTTGGCTTCGTGTGAATGGTCGGGTACTTGTTGGACAGCTTGTCTCACACATATCAGATTTGCATCCTTATTTGTCATATGGTAACTAAGAATTGCATTGTAATTATGCACAATGACTTTTGTGCTAAGCAAATAAGACCAAAATTTTCAAAAGCAAACACCACAACATGCAACTTTTGTTCAGATATAGTATAATTTTTTGAGCAGGGTTAAGTGTTTTGCTAGCATAGTAGATGGGATATAAGATCTTCTCTCGCCTTTAGCCTATGACTACGTCTAGCGCCACGCCACTAACATCACACATAACCTCAAATGGAATAGACCAATTGGGAGACATAATAATAGGGGCTGAAATCAACTTCTCCTTCAGGCACTCTAATGCCTTTAGACATTTATTATAAAAAAAAAATTTCACCTCCATATCTAATAACTTACATAATGGATTAGTGATTTTAGTGAAGTCCTTAATGAATATGAGTGAGCTTCTTCGATTAACTGCATGATCTCTTGTTTATCATGATAGTCTAAATTCATTAAGGCATGTTTCAATTTTAGTTTAAGCTCGGCCTTTGATGGAGTGGTTTTTTCTGAGCAAAAAATAGCTTTGCCTTTATCTTTGTATAGAGTTTTTGATTGTGGTACCCAACCTTTGATTTTTATCTCTTTGGATAGATACTTGATTCTGTCGAACTCTGAATTTGAGAAATTCCAACTAATAATGTAAGAAATCGACTTTTTGATATAGTATTTGCACATTTTAATGTGCTTCGGTAATGAATATATTTCTTGTTGAATTTGAAATTCTTGGCATCGCTTTAAAAATTGATTAGGAAGGATCTGACCTCATCCTCCAAAATAACCCACCACTCATAGAACCACCTGATGATGATTGCGGTTAATAGCTCGGGGCTATATTTAACAAACCAAGTTGTCCTGGCATTACATATAAGAAATTAAACCAGGCATATTTGTATGTATACCAGTTGTAGGTCTGGGGACGATGTTCGAATGATAACCTTATTGGAGTTTGTAGATGGTTGACTGGCCATTCAAATGGAGATAGAATTTTCCTGATAGTAATTCTGGAATACTGAATAAAATTTGGATTCTTATCAGTGTAGGTATGTTCTACTTCGATAGAATCAGTGTCAGTCAAGATGGCTTCAAAATATTTCCTGGTTTTGAATGAGTCTTCTGTTTCCAGGAAGTTGCTCTCTGTGTAGCATGGTTTTACCAATTCTTTGATTGGATAGATTTCATACTCTTTATCAAGAGTCATTAATAGGAGTACCTGTGTAGCGAAGAAATTAAATGTTTCTTCTGTTGGAAGAGTACATGAGTTACAGACACAACCCTTATCGGATTTGGCTTAAATGCACCCTCCTACTCTAACTTTTTTTCCCCGGGCATTGGTATAGTGACAGTTTTGGCATAACAATCAAGAACAACATGATAAGGGGACAACCAACTCATTCCTAAAATAATATCAAATTCCTCCATGTCTAGAATGACTAGGTTTGTCTGGGTCTTAAACCTCATGAACATCACATAACACGCATGATATACCTGATCAACACATACAGACACCCCAACCAGTGTAGACACATACATGGGAGCATCAAGATATTCACAGTCTAAGTCTCAACCCATAGCAAATTTCATAGACATATAAGAGAAGGTGGAACCTGGATCAAACAATACAGAATCCATATGATCACAGACAAGAATAGTACCTGTGATCACCACATTAAAAGCTTCCACTTTAGACCAACCCAAAACTGCATAAAAATATATTTTGTCACCCCTTTGGCCTCATCTCTACTCCAACAAACTTATCCTCTGCATCGGTTGGACTGGTTTCCACCCCTAGCTTGGCCACCACGCCCATTTTGTGGATGACCCCTACCGTTTCCTCTACTACCACGACCCGCCGAAACTAGAACGGTAAAGTTGGTTGCTGAGTCAACTGACCTGCAGACAAGAAGTTAGGCCAATACCTTCTAACATGTCCCAAAACCCCACACTCAAAGCATTTGTGTCCCAAAGTAGGCTTATGAACTGAAGAGGAAAAAGGCATGTAGCTATCATCTCAGGAAGGCTGATAGCTAACCCTAGACGAGCCCCTTACAGACACTGGCATAGATTTATGGTAGGGCTTAGAAGAACCACACCCCTTTGAGAAAGTACCACCAAATTGGCCCGAGGTTCAAGCCTTCTTCTCTTCTGCCTTTACCTCTCCCTATTTCTCAAGTGCTTCAGCCTTCTTGGCAAATTCAACAATGTCCTAAAAGACTTACCAGTCACTGCCACAAATAACGTAGCCAACTGAATCACAAAATTTAGACCCTTTACAAAATACATCATCCGCTTCTCCTTTGAGGTAATAAACTGTAGTGCATAGCAAGACAATGAGTGAAACTTGTCCTCATAGGCCACCACAAACATGTTACCCTTCTCCAACCTTAGAAACTCATTCTTCTTCTGGTCATGATAAGTGCAGGAAATATATTTCTCAAGGAATACATTCTAAAATTGAGCCCAAGTAAGTGGAGGTAAGTCAACTCTACACTCCACAAATGTCCTTCACCATTGCTTGGCTTCATTCTGCAATTAAAAGGAAACAAACTCCACCCCATACTTTTCAATAATACTCATTTTGTGTAGATGTTTAGGAGAATCTATTAAGAACTCAAAAGCATCCTCACACTCTGTTCCTTGTAATATCGGGGGCTTAATCTTCATAAAATTACAAAGCAACCCATGCTCATCATCAGTCATTATCGGTCTAAGTACTTGTTGGGCATATACCCTTGTTTCAGAGCCTGCATCCATCCTGGGTACTATAGCTGAGGCATGTTGCAAGGCTGTGGGCAGAGCAATCAGAATCATTGGAGTGTAGCCAGTGCTGGCCAAGCTACCCAAGAATCCCAACACTTGTTGAATCACCTCAGCATACAAAGGCACTGGAGCTGTACTATTTGGTGATGGCACCATATTTTCTGGAGAAATTATCTCTTCTTCCTCAACTACCTCCTCTTTATCCTGAGCATGGCCTGGAGCATCCTGTTTTAGGGGAGGGGATGATGATCTCTGCCTTGCCTGTCTCTTGACTGTCTATGCTCCACCCCTAATGAAGCTGCTCCCAATCTTCTCCTTCTTGCTCTGCCTCTAACCCAAGAACTGCCCCAGACTGCGACGCCATCGGCCGGTGCAGGTGTTGTTGAAGGTGTTGTTGTGGGTGCTACTACTGCTGCTCTAGTGGAACAAGTATTCACATCTGCAAACAAGGGTGAAAGGATTAACTACCAGTTTGGATCGCCAGATACCAATTGGAATTAAGTTATAGAACTAAGGAAAGAAAGAAAAGAAATGCATTCCTAAAGTCCCACAGCCTCCCAAAGAAAAGTACAGACGTCTCCGTACCATTCTGCAGGACTCTAATAGGCCTATTCTTAAATGACAAGATCTACAAACCCAGTTCTCTGATACCATCTCTGTCATGACCCAAACGATCATGATTGGCACCAGCCCTAACCTATGGTCGGAGAACTATACTACGCTCATCTTTACTCACTTAAGTGGTATCCTCAACTTCATGGTAATATTAACTCATGATTTTAACAAAGTACTAAAATAGTCTCATTCAACAACTAATAATCATCCGATGAAATTATCATGCATATAACGAATAGAGTATGGAAACCTCTATTTATTACAATTTTCGGGACCTGAAGTCACCATACAAAAACATCTAAGAATAAGCTAAGTCATGAAACTAACAAGAAAATCCAACAACATAACAAAAGAGGAAATTGTCTTAGTCCCAAAACAAAGGACATCAACATCACAAGAAGATCTGGAGGTTGTCCAGACATGCTGCTCACCCTCAGAATCAACCCTGAATCACTATCTAGAGCCGAGGTCATGCGTCAACGGCTAGAAGATGTTCTGCACTAAACAAAAAAAAGAGTACGGGTAACATTTGTATACTAGTAAGCATCATAGGTCGACTAACTCAATAATGTACAAGTAAGCAAGCCAAATAAGTATAAAATCGATCATAACAAAACCCATAACCAATGATATTATTCAACTCAACACATTATATATCATCACATAATTACAACTCACAAGTGTAGTTTCACATGCTTTCACACTTAATCATTTTCATCAATAAATTATCATCATGTATAATCATCAATAGGCACCCAATGTATATGTATGAGTGCAGTATGCAAGATGTGTGCATCATCTCTTACCCTTCTCAACCTCATCGCCAACATAATATCGTACCGACATGGTACCCGACCCATTATTACATTCATACCACTGTGGTACCCAACCCATTATCACATATATACCGGCGTAGTACCCGACCCATCATTATAAAATATCAACACATTTCAAATGAAATTCAATGTAGTCATTAAATCACAAGTCATGCTAGAAAGCAATCATAGATGTCAAGTTCACAAACAAGCACAAAGCCAAGAAAGTCTAAGTGCTACAACAAAACCATAGCCTACCTCAATTCTTTGCTCAAAGTCATCTTTAAGCCACATTTTTACCCTTTCGATCTCGTTCTTGATCTATAACAATAAGAATACACACCTATTTCAATAATTTTTCCATTTCTACGTATTAGGGATCAACAACCACTTATTTTAGCCATAAACTCACCTTATTTCATCATTTTAGGGTTTTCTATCTCTTAAACCTCGTGAATTTTACTTGAAATAGAATAAACAACCATAATTCTAGTCCCATTAGTGTTTTCTAACACCCTAGGATCATTACATACTCAATTTATATACAATCCCATCAATTTCTATAAACTAGGTTTAAACCCAAAATCCACCATTAATACGTTCTCTAGTGATTTTCTAAGGTTAAATGAAGTAAATTCACGTCTAGAATGTAATTACTTACCTCCAACTCATAGAGATCAATAAGCATGTCTAAAATCTGCTAAGTACCGGTAAATAGGGACCAATTAAGGAAATAATACTCCATTCACGAGATACTACCCACCCAAACTTATACTAAGGATCGCTAACCTGATCGTAATAACATGACAAGCATATAAGCATTCCTAACCTAATCCTAATGCTACATCAGGCATTCTAAACTAAGGCTCAAGCTAATATTCTACTCTAAGATCCCTAAAGAGGCCAAGAAAGATAGAAATAATAAAGTAATCTTAAGTTTATCCTATAAACCCCTACCCTGCATGTAATTTATACAATACACAATCTCGTAGAGCAAAATATATAAGAAAGTAGAGTGTAGCCTACCTCAAAGCTGAACAGCAGTATCAGACCATCCACGAGCTGCTCATCCCTTCTACTCAACCTTAAAACTGTCGCGCTATCCCAAACATAATCTATACGTCAATACGAGTAAAATAAGACCTATATTACAAATTAATGCTTTGTGCCAAAAATGGGGGAAAAAATCACCCATGGGACCTACTTACGAAATCCAAAAATTAAATTCATAACTAGGTTCCTCAAAGGATGAGGAACACATGCTCAAAAATTGAGTATAAATGTATCCCAAATTAAAGCTCAAAACAGTCCATAAAGTACCTAAAATTGAGGACCCCAAACTAAGAATTTAGCAGAATAACAGACAGATTTCAACAGAGAATTAATGGAAAAAAGGCAAGGGATATAGATTGAACAAACCTTAGCTTAATAGGATCAATTCCTAGCTATTCCCAAGCTTTCATGGTCAGCTATGGTGAGAGAAATAAGAGAAAATGATTCAAAAATGGAGGAGAGAACTATTTATACTACAAGGGGTTACTCATCGTGTTTGCAAGACCCTACTAGGTTGACCATCACCATCGTGATGGTATCCTTTCGAGTATGTAAAAAAGCACCTGGTCTGGGTCCTACAGACCCTTCATCACAAATGCGATGGGCCTACCGCAATCACGAAGGTCAATTTTTATTGACCTTCATGAATGCGACTAGCTGGTCGAGAAAGCGAAAAACACTGTCATGACTCAATTTCCTCTATCCATGATGGCACCTACTTTATTCCACCAATAGGTAAGCCCAACCATAGCATGGAACAAAAAATAATGGGCTAGTTGGTGGAAGGTATTTTAAACATTGAAAAGTAAGCATACAATAGAATTGTAGGTGATAAAATATAAGAGCAACAATATAAATATTAAAGGAAAGAGAGAAAGTATGCAAAAGAATATCCCACAACCTAGTAAGGTCGGTACAAAAGCCACTAAATATAAAAGAATAAGAGTACTGAAAAGTATCCAATATACGGGTAGTCTTGAAAAGTAAAGACAATCCAAATATAGTAAAAGGAGAGAAGATCAGCTCCGACTCTGAAAGCTCTCCCTATCTTCGAATCCCAAAAGTAAGTTGGAATAGAGCGTCAGTGACAGTGAATCATACTTGGATCTATATCAAAAAAGATGCAAAAGTGTAGTACTAAAACAATGGGTACTCAGTAGACAGTATCGACCGACTGAGCTAAATCATAATAAGATGCGAGAATGTAACCTAAAGTCAGGGATAAAGGACTAAACCTGAAATGATGCTTCCAAACTGACAAGAATAATGAATAATAGGATAAATTGGTCGGGATAAATACAACCTAACTACAATCTAACTAGGCCTCCATAAGCCCAGAAGACACAAATAAGAGAGAAATAACCCAACCTAGCCCCCATAAGCCCGATGGATGCAATCAAAGAGGATCTATTGATAATGATAAACGTAAGTAATCGACCACTGAAGCCATACCTAAGGATCCCTGTGAACCATAAACACCAAACTCAAACCAGAACTTTAGCATCATAAGTGAACAGTAAATGTCAGACTCAAATCGAAACTTTAATATCATATGAGGATATTAAATGGCGGACTCGAACCAGAAGTTAAAGTAAATACTAGATAACAAGTCTAGCCAAGGGATAAAAAGGTATCTAAATCATCCTAAGGTTCAATATTGTATAAAAGATGACGAAAGAAGGCCCCCTAGGACTACAAGGGACTAGATAAAATATTTGACCTAAAAGAGGGCCAGCGGAGGCCACTACTAATCTCGAAAGTCCATACTAAGGCAAGTTCTACCCAAAACTAGACTAAGTATTTAAAGTGCTATTTCAAGGTATCAAATAAGTCGGAACTAGTCTTAAGGTATAATCTGACCCAAGGAGGAAGAATGGATCAAATCCTATCTAAAACGACTTTTTAATCAGCTAAACAATCCAAAATTTTCTAATCATACAATCCATCCATAAATATCCATCCAAATCTATCACAATAATATACTAATACCATAATAAAACTCAATCTATGAAGAAAGTAAGCCTTGCCTACCTGGACGCCTACGAAGCTTGAGAAAGTCCACTAAATCGGACCTTTTCCCTTTTGAGAAGCCTCCACACGTTGTCACGCTATTAAAATAATAATCTATGCATTAATATGATAATAACAATACCCATATTGCAAATAAATGCTCCAGGTCCAAAATTAAGCTAAAAATCTCATGTGGGGGCCCACTTGCTGAATCACAAATTTGAAATCGTCAAAACGTCCTTCTAGGCTCATGGATCATTTATCCTAAAAAATGGATGAAATCCAAGCACAAAAAAACCCTAAATCAACTCATCAAGTAAACTAGGGATTAGAATTTAAATCGGAGAATTAACTAAGAAATTTAAGGAAACTTACGGATTAATCGATGGGAAAATGACTACAATCACACCTCCAACTCACCCCCGAACACCCAATGATCGATCTCCATAAGTTATCTAGGGTTTTATGGAGTTGGAACTTGAAATAAATGAGTCAAAATCTGATCTCCCTCATTAATAGCAGTGGTAGCCGCTTTAGAGGCCAAATGATCGCTAAAGCGATCAATGCTAAAGAGGTAAGGCACCGCTTAAGCAGTCCTTTCACACCGAGGGACTACCGCTAAAGTGGCCGAACTATGCTTAAGAGACTACCTCTAAAACGGTACATTGGCCGCTTTAGCGGCTTCCTCTTTAGGAACCAAATGGCCGCTTAAGCGGTCGGTCGCACCAGCTGATGCCTGCACCAGCATATAACAAAATTTTCCAAGTTTCTATCGGACACTTGGGATTCGTTCAGAATCCCGTGAATGCAAACAAACTATGGTACACTACAAATTTGACATTTTGGAATCAACGACGGCATCAGAATTTTCATCTGAGGTCGTTTCGATAAAATGTGGGTCCCATACCCAATGGCTATTTTAACCAAAATCTACCACGAGTTCGAAAGCCCTCTAGCCTAAAATCAATATTTAGGAGCTAACAAAACAGTCAAAATTGGCATAAGAGTCCATTTACCTGAAGTTTAGGGATAACACCCAATCCATAATAGCGAAGACTTCAGAACAGGGAATTGGCCCTAAAAAAAACCAAACAACCTGCCCGGTAACCAAACTGTTAGCTCCAGCAAGTCATAAATGACTTGAGGTAGCTATGGGAAAGCTCTAAATGACAAAATAGTGCGAAAATACAGAAAATGAACTGGAGGGTCACTACAAACACCTGGTGCCTAAACCAGGTGTTGTGCACCAACAATTTAGCCAAGTTGGAAAATCTCTCAATGGGTCCTCAAAATTTGTTCAGAACCCCGTGAATGCAAACAAAATATGGTACCCTACTGTAAATAACACTCTGGACTCATGAAATCAATGAAATTTCTAATGGAGGTCATTTCGATGAATGTAGGTCCCACACCAACTCTTTTTGTTTTAATCAAATTCCACTAAATAGGCCAAAATTAGTTTGAAAGCCTCGAGACCTAAACCAAAGATCCTCCTAAACTAAAATACATATTCTAGAGCTAAAAAAACTATTGGGATTTCCATCCGAGGTGGTTTACTAGAAGTTTTGGCTGAAGACCAATTTCTTAATTTCAAAAGCTTCGAAATAGGGAAATTGGCTTAAAAAATAAATAAACTGCCCGGGAACCGAACCACTGGTCCCAACAAGTCATAAATGACCTGGGGAATCTATAGGGAAGCTCAAAATATAAAAAATTCATGAACATTAAGAAAATAACCTGGAGGGTCATTACAATATCCAATAACTAAAAGGACTTTCGTCCTCAAAAGTCAAAGAATAGAAAGTATCTGAAAGCTTGAAAAGATGAGGTTACTGGGTTTGTATGCTCTACTAGGCTCCTCAGATATCCTCCTTGACTGGGTAATGCCCTTGTAGAACCTTACCTATAGTAATTCCCTTGCTCCATGTGACACTATTTTTTTACCCGAGATAGATAGCATTATATTTTAAGTTCAAAAAGGGTTTTCAAATATTGAATGTGACTAAAAAGGGGTGTTTCAAAATGGATTCATTTGAAAATCAGAGTCTCCACTTGACATTGGTTTTGGTGTGCCAAGTCACCTAAAATATCCTTTTAAAAACAATTGACTCTTAAAAATTGATCAACAAACAAAGATTCTGATTAAGAAATTCTGTTAATTGAGGGAAACATATAAGGCACCCCTCGATTCTGTGGTTTTAGCATTATTGCTTCATTGACTTGTATCAACTAAAATTAACACTATAAATCAATAAATTTCACACAAACAAACAAACACATAAGCACATGCACAAAAATAAAAGAATAATGTCCATTCTAATTATATAGTTGAAAAAGAAAAAAAAAAAGGAAAATTAAACCTATACTACCTAAACTAGCCTAATCTATGCTTTACCCGACTATAATGACCCTATAGGTCATTTTCTATGTTTTTATAATTTTTTGTATTTAGAGCTTTCCAATAGCTGACCCAAGTCATTTAGGACTTTCTAGGACTGAAATTCTATTACCGAGTAGTTCATTTGGTTCTTAGAGCCATTTTCCTATTTTGGAGCTTTTGAAGTTGAAAAAAGGGTCTCGGGCCAAAACATTAGTTAAACAGCCTTAGATTCCAGTTCTAACTATTTCATTAGCTTTGGAATGTCAATTTTAGGCTAGAAGGACCCTTGATCTAGGTCCCAAGACTTTCGAACTCATTTTGGGCTATTGGGTGGATTTGGAAAAAATTAAAACCTTGGGTGTGGATCCTATATTTTGTCAAAATGACCTCGGATGGAAATTTTGATAGTTTATTTATGTCTGGAATGAAAAATTTGATAGGGTAGCATAATTCATTTGCGTGCACGGGGTTTTGTATGAATCTCGAGCACCTAATCATCTAAGGAGCTTTCGATGTCTTTTATGTATTTGTCAGCTAGGAAGTTATCACCAATTTCCAAATATTCATCGATAGGATCACTATCATAAAAGTATTCATTTTATTGTTCCTCAAGAGTATGAAGGGGATCGGCATCCTAGATATCTTTGTTGCATCATAAATACTCCGCCGTGGCATCATGATTATCTGGATCTTGAGGATCAAAATTTGGGATATCATTAATTTCCAAGCCATAGAGATTTGGAACAACTTGATCAGAGAGAATCAAGTTGTCATCTGGGTCTGGGAAACCATGATCTGAAGAGAGCCAGTCATCATTGAGAAGACCATCTAGTAGCAAGGCGGTCCATACCTTATCTTCATTCGGCACTTCGGGTTCTGGGACCATTAAGTCATCATATAGGAACTTTATGTCGTGAACTGATATCATTATAGTTCTTGGGTCTGTATCCTTCTCACCAGATTCTATCTTTCTTTTGGATTATTTGTGGGCTTTGTCGGCCTTTTTCTGGGCCGCTATAGTGTTTTTTCTTTCCCATGCGAGTTTGGAAATGTCAAACTCCTATTCATCCTTAGGTGTTGAAGAAAAAGACATGGGCATCTATGAAACAGAAGGGAAATAGGTAAAAGTATGGCCCATTTTTGGTGGCAAGTATGTCTATGGCGACATAGGGAATAAAGTTGGCTTTGGTAGTGAGCTTTGGGTTCTCTGTGGTTCGAACTACCAGATTTCAAGTGTTAGATTTATTCCTTCAGATAAGCCATCTCTTTTTGTTGTTGGTAGAAAAAGTGGGATAGTGAGGTACCTGGTGGACATATATCATATTGTAAGGTTTTAAACCGTAGTTCTAGGGCTCGAATAAGTTGATCATATTGAGTGAATGTTTGTTTTGCTTTTTTGTTCATCATTTTGACCTTATTCACAAACTTACTCTATGTGTGGGCAACACTCCTGAAGGATTGGTTGATATTGGTCAGCATCTTGTTCTAGCATATGGTTTTTTCAGATTGTCAGTTGAGAGTTGATTTTGTTTCACTTTGGGACTTGTTTTCACCCGTTGGTAGGATAACACTTTTACTGGTATCTTTAGAGTGTGACTCAAGTTATCCTTCTCAAAGGGTTGATTTGGTGGGAAGTCATTTATATGATTGGAGCCTGTAGGGTATATCATGAACATGTTGGGTTTAGGCTCTTTTGTGGTTTAGGTGTTTTTACTTTTGGATGGAGTGGGTGGAGCTGACCAACTTTGGGGGTATTTATGACACAAACAATTCATACTTTCATGGATGGCTAAGAGATCTCAGAGACGGGTGACCTTCATTTTACCTCTTATGGAATTCCTTTTCATAGTTTCCTCCACCTTGCTTCTTCTGTGTTGTTAGTAGGTAAAGGTCGAGCATTTGAGACTTGGTGGATTGCTTCAGAGACTACCCATTCCAGAGTGGATATGGGAGCGGATTACTATGGACTCCGTAGGAAGTTTGCCTTGTACTTCTCATGGTTTTGATAGCATTTGGGTCATCGTTGATTGATTAACCAAGTCTACCCATTTGATTCCTATTCAGACTTCCTACAGTGCCAAGAGGTTGGCTCGAATCTATGCTCGGGAGGTGGTTCACCTTCATGGGGTGCCCGTGTCTATTATTTTAGATTGAGGCTCTCAGTTCACTTCTAGCTTTTGAGGGCATTTCAGGAGGAGTTGGGTACCCAAGTTGACCTTAGCACCACTTTCCACCCCTAGAATGATGGACAGTCAGAGCGGACTATTCAGTCTTTGGAGGATATGCTCCACGCATGTGTTATGGACTTTGGAGATTAGTGTGAGCAGTTTTTAGCCTTAGCGGAGTTTACCTATAATAACAACTATCATTTGAGTATTTAGATGGCACCATTTGAGAAGTTGTATAGTAGAAATTGTCAATCTCTAGTTGGTTGGTTGGAGACTTTAAAGGTTTGGCCCGTGGTACCAATTTGCTTTGTGAGTCTTTGGACAGAGTTTGGGTGATTTAGGATAGGCTATGGGCAGCTCAGAGTAGACAGAAAAGTTATGTTGACCGCAGGCTTCGTGCCCTTAGATTTAGAGTTGGTGATCAAGTTTTCCTATGAGTATCACCCATAAAGGGCGTGATGAGTTTTGAGAAGAGGGTCAAGCTCAGCCCTAGCTACATCGGGCTATTTGAGATCCCCTGGACAGTTGGGGAGGTAGCCTATGAGTTGGCCTTGCCTCCAAACTTTTTAGCCATCCATTCAGTTTTCCATGTATTGATGTTGCGACATTGTATTCTGAATGATTGACATGTGCCTTGATGGGACTCGGTTAATTTGGATAAGAGGTTGACCTTTGTGGAGGAGCCAATTTTTATTCTAGCTAAAGATGTCAGATGATTGCATTCCAGAGATATTCCTGTGGTTAACGTTCAGTGGAGACACCATTAGGTCAAAGAGGCTACCTAGGGGATCTACTGTGATATACGGACTCAGTACCCTCATGTAACACCCCGTACTTTTCTAACCTCACTTGATACCTTGGGGTCATATCTACCTAGTTGTTGAGATTCCATGAGTATGTGTTTTATAGTGTCATTGGTGAAACATTTGATATCGGACTTAATATGTGCAATTAGACCTTCGTAGGAGGTGTTTTGTGAGTTCGTGCAGCATTTGGGTAATACCCCGTACACATTCTAACTTCATTTGGTGACTTGGAGTCATGTTTACTTGATGATTAAGATCACTAAGTAAGTATTTTGTAGTGTTTTGATAAGGTATTGGACGATATGCAAGTATTGAAGAAATGGTCGAAAAATTCAGCAAGGTGTTGAAACTTGCGCCACTACCCTATTTCAGGGTGTGTGGCATAAGCCACTAATTCAGAGAGGGTGCATTTCTTGCGCCACTACCTTGCTTTGCAGCAGTGGCGCAAGGCACAACTATTGTGCCCTTCCGGACTCGTTTTGTAACGCAATTCTACGACGATTGTTGGATGGTTTCTTTTGGTTCTTTGGAGTTCTTTGAGCATTGTTAAAGATTCAAACACTTCAATACACTCTGACATACTCCTACGTGATCAAATCATGAAACATAAATAGTTATCCAAAATGTTTAATGAAGCCATGGGCGACTAGAATTTCTATTTTTGCGATCGAGACGACGAATGATAATATTGTAAGAGAATATTGTCGTGACATTATGAAAGTATTTAAACATGAGATATATGGTGAATTATACATGAAATTTGATGGGTTAAATTGATATGTGTTATTGGGCCCAAATTTAGGCCCAAAATGGGATTAAAAGACATGGCCCAAAGGGCAAAATGACCCATTCTTCCACTTTGACCACATTTAATGCCAAGGAATGGCTAAGCATGACTTGGGGTATATATAAAGGCCCCAAAATCAGATTTTATTCATCCAAAACTCTCATGCCTTTTAAGATATTTTCTCAAACATTTCTCTAGTTCCAAACCCTAAAGAAAATATTTCCTTTGGACTCTTGGACAAGATCATCCTATTCCAAGCCTTGGTAAGTATTTATTCTCATGGATTAACATATTATATTCATGGGAGATTATGTATATCATGATAGTCATGTTGGCAAGGTGGTGAATAGTGTATTTTTGCTTTTGGTGAAAGATGTACCATCTTTGTGATTTGAATGTGAAAAGAGACTTGATGTCTTAATGAAAGAGCATGGTATGGATAAACTATGAACATGTATGGTGTGATTTTGTTATTAAACTTGTTATTTTTCTAAAAGTGCAAATTGTGAGATTTTGGCCAATATGTGCTATGATGTGTATTAAGGTAATTTGATGGATTAATTGTGATGTGGTGTGGATAAGAAAGTGTAAAGGAGAAGTGTTTTGGTGAAATGTAATGATTATCATGTATTGGTCAATGTATGGAATATTGGGGGATTTTTGGAATAATAATTTCATCAATGGTTTTGTCAAGGGGAAATGGCAGGTTTAAGGGCAAACATGTAACTCATTGATGTTATATGCATTTGTAAAGGAATGGATGGTTAATGTGAATCCCGTTATATATTTGTGTTGTAGAGTGACACATAAAGAAGGAGCGGGACTATTGTACGCACCTCTAGGATTATATATTCGTATTGCGAATACAAGGTATATAAGGTTACTCTGTCCGTATCATTCTATGGAAAATAGTATTCATATTGACTTTACGCTTGTCCTATTCCGAAATGTGCTAAGGTATTCTATATCCGGTTATCCATGGTCATTGTCATATATTTCCTACTCATTGATCAATTGTGAATCTCGTCTTATATTCATGGTTAATGTTCCAAAAGCTCAAATAAGGTTATGTTCCAATGTTCCAATAGTGATTATACTCATGTCCCTTGTTCATGGATTATTGTCCAATGGTTCCAATGGTGTTATGGTGCTAATAATGTTATGTTTCTCATGATGTTTATTCACATGTCTCTCACTCATTGGTTAATGATCCAAAGCTTCCAACAATGTTACGTTCCAAAGTTAAAAGTGATGTTATGACTATCAAAGTATCAATCTCAAAGTAAAGATCAAAGTAATGCATATGTGGTTAATGATCAAGTATGGGTGGCAGCTTTGGGGGCAAAATGCCTAGCTCAAGCCGATCCCGAGATTGTTGGATCAGGGGGCAGTCCTAGAGGCATAAGCCTAGCTCGGACCGATCCTGACAGGGGGCAGCTCTAGAGGTAATAACCTAGCTCAAGCCGAACCTGATATGTTGGAATGGGTGGCAGCTCTGGAGGCATAAGCCTATCTCGAGCCGATCCCGATATATTGATTCATAGGGTGGCAGCTCTGGAGGCATAAGCCTAGCTCGAGTCGATCCCAACATAACGTTATGTTATGTAAAGACCCACTGATCAGTTGGGGGCCGGGTACAGTATAGCACAGTCAAAGATGTTTAAGCATAAGCATAAGCATTGAGGTAAAGATACAAAGAAAGTAATGAAAGCAAATACATGATTTCCAAAGTACAGAATGGTGACTTATCCATATTGGCTATTTATTTGTATTTGAGTTTATTGAAGTGTTGATATCTCTTACAGTTTCTTATGGCCTTACATACTCAGTACATTCTTCATACTGACCCCTCTTGGGGAATTTACCTTACTTGCTGCAGGCACAGGTACTAGTAGGCCTCCACAGTAGGTTGCCAGTGTTGCAGATCATTGGTGATCTCCAATTTGTTCAGGGCTTCTCCGAGTCACAGTTGTACATATGTTTTGGTGTTGTACATGTTGTTTAAAGCGGGGACTTGTCCCAACTTTTAGTTCATTTGGTCAATGCATTTGTTAGAGGCTTTTGTAGACGTATGTGGGTATATGGATGTAAGGTGACACATGATGTCTTGACTTGATGGCCTCAACGGCCAAGTTTCACATATGTATATATATATATATATATATCGCATATCCCATGAGTTTCGTTATTAGCATTTTAAAGTCCTTACTTGGTAATGGTGTTTCTTATGACATGCATATGAATGAATAGAAGTAAAGCTTGGTTCTCTCGGGCCTTATCGGTTATGAGTGCCAATCACGCCTCGTTGGGATTCGGGGAGTGACAAAAGTCACCTGTTTGAGCCTTCAGGTACTTCTTAATTCTTTACTTTCGCGAAAGAAAGTCCTTTTAGTAATGGATATTGTAATGATCCTCCAGGTTATTTTCTATGTTTTCATGCTTTTTCTAAGTTTATAGCTTTCCAATATCTTCCTCAAGTCATTTAGGACTTGCTGAGACTCACAGTTTGGTTATGGGATAGTTCATTTGTTTTTTAGAGACATTTCCCTATTTTAGAGCTTTTGAAGTTGAGTAAAGGGTCTCAAACCCAAACTTCAGTTAAATAACCTTGGATGCCAGTTTTGACAGTTTGATTAGCTCTAGAATGCTGATTTTAGGCTAGGGTGACCCTTGGTCCAGGTCTTGAGGCTTCTGAACTCACTTTGGGTTATAAGGTGGATTTTGGTTAAAATCAGAACCTTAGGTGTGGGACCCATATTTTATTGAAATGACCTTGGATGGTAATTTTGATAGTTCCTTTGAGTCTGGAATACCAAATTTGGTAGGTTAGCATAGTTCATTTGCATGCACGGGGTTCTGGACGAATCCCGAGCACTCAATCGAAGTTCATTAGGACTTTACAAATTTTCTGGTGCCAAGCTGCTGGTGCAGCCGCATTAGTGGCCTAGAGTCTGCTTTTGCGGTATCCACTTAAGAGACTTAGGACTGATTTAGCGGTAACTGGCAAGCTGAGGCTAGGTATCTTTAGTGCTCACCTCACCGCTTTAACGGTGACCGCTTAAGCGGTCATTTGGCTGCTAAAAGGGTCATCACTAGTGTTTTATATATATATTCCATTCCCTCAAATTCCAGCCATTGTTCTATGTATAAAACTTCTATTTTTACTTGTGGGAGCTCAAATTCAATGGGATAATCTTAAATTGAAGTTGGGATTGCATTGGGGGGGGGGTCATTTTGATCATCTTTTTGTGTTAATTTATTAAGTATCCTGTTTGATTTTCGTTCAAAATAGTAGTTAAAATTCTTGTTTCTCTGAGCTTTGTGGGACTATTCTGGGACTATTTTGGGCTTGGATTATGCCTAATTTTTTGGTGAATGAGCCTTGAGTGGAGAGGGTTGCTTTGATGATTTCAATTTCATGATTTCGTAAGCGGTCCCCATGAGAGATTTTTAGTATGATTTCTGACCCAGAGCATTAATACGAAATATGGGTATTGATGTTCTTATCTTGATATGTAGAACATTATTCTGATAGAATGGCAATGGTTAGAGGCTTCTCGAAAGAAAAAATCTCCAGTGTAGAGAATTTTACGAGCTTCTGACGACGTCCAGGTAAGCTAGTCTTACCCTTTTTTCTAGACTTTACTTGATTATAGTATTAGAATGGTAATGTACTAGTTTTGGATGGGTTTTCATGGTCCGGATAAATTTTTAGCTATGTTGCCTATTTTAGTCAATTAAGGGCTCTTCTGGGTATATTTCGGCCCCGTTTTCCCTCATACTAGCTTATGATTATCCTTTAGGACTAGACTTAGTTTACTTATTACCTTAGGGGTAAAATTGAGAAGCCTTAGCCTAGGTTCAAGTATGTGCTTGCCTTAGGTGGGGTTTTCATGGTTTGTTAGTGGGCTCTACTGCTCCTTTTTAAGATAGAATGCTTAGAATAACGCCTTTTCTTGACCTTAATAATCACATAGCTGCTTTCTTAGGTTGTTACCTGGGTTTGGGGTTGACCTAGACACTATTTTACATCTATTTAGCTTTGTTAACCCGGTTAGAGTACCATTTGACCTTAAACTACATTTTCTAGCTTATTAATCTAAACCATCTTCTCCTGCGGATTTAGCCACCAAAAATTGGAATTTATGAATAAATGGACTTGAAATGGGTTAAAACTCTAGGATATTGATACTAAGGCTTAGGTTATGAGTTTAGGTTTGAGTCTGACGTATAAATACTAATTATTGCTTATGAGTTCCAGTTTGAGTCTGGCATATGTATATTGATTATTATTTATCAGTTTCGGTTCGAGTTCGATATTTACTATCATGATATTATTCCCTAGTTTTGGTTTGAGTCCAGTATTTATTACTTTTACGAATACTGAAATGGGGATTAGAAATTTGGTAGAGACCGATAAGACTTATGGTTATGTCTAGAAAGGAGTATTAGGTATGCATATTGCTCATGCTGGCTCGTTTTATGTTCATTATTGTCAATTATTCCATCCTTACATTAGTGTTACTCTTTGCTTGTATCCACCCTGCTTATAAGGGCTCGGTTGGGTTTATCTCTTCTTGTTTGTGCCTACTGGGCTTATGGGGGCCTAGTTAGGTTATATCTAGGCTTTTATTATCGCTCTCTAGTTATTTGCTTTCTACTTATTGTGGTTGCCTAGTTTGGCCTATTATTTCCATTTATGCCCTTATTGATTGACTTAGATTTACATATTCGCACTTTATTTATCCTTTTACTGTAATTTATCTTAATCGGCCTATGATTCCTACTGAGTACCCATTGTTTTGGTACTCATACTGCACTTCTGCATCTTTTTCTTGTTGCAGATTTAGGTATAAGTCACCGCCGTTGACTACATTCTCTAGGTGTGCTGCTATTCGAAGATAGGGTATGTTTTTTAAGTTCGGAGTTGATCCTCCCCCTTCTACTATTTTTGATAGTCTTATTTGTATATTCGGAGACTATGATGCATATTCTGATAGTGTCTAGTACTCTTTTTGTATTAGTGGCTCGTGTACTACCTTACCAGGTCGTGGGGAATTCATTTTGATATTTTGCCCTTTTTCCCTTTTATAACGTCCCATTCCATTGTTATTAAAAGATACCTTATTATGGGTAAGGATTACGAGAAATTTTGAAAATACGGTCTCAAAGTACTATGGAATGACATCACTAAAAATTCTAGAATTTGAAATTTTTAGGTCAAGCTGACGTCATCCTGCTATAGTAGAGTCGCCATAGCAGCCAACAGGCTGTTGTAGCGGGATGATGGGAACAGAATCTCTAGTGCAATTTTAATATTTCCCTTTTCTCCTATTTATTTGTAAAAAGGATGAGGTTTGCTCTAAAAACTCTCCTAGGGTTACCTCATGGCCTTAGAGCAATGGAGAAGAGGGATTTCGTTCGGATGGGGTAAACCCATGGTTTTATCAGGAATTTCACATCGGAATTCACTTATTGTTGTGATTATGGTGATATCTTGATTATTTATGGGATGTACCAGTATTTGGGCATCTTCATGGGCTTATATATTCATTATTGTTGGATGTACACATTTTCACAGGATTGGTTGTTATAAGGTTGGCAGGCACTTGATGTCTGGGATTTGGTACATGGACAAGAGCTCGTCCCCTGTAGGAATGGCTAGTTGGCAACCATTTCTCTTTCTCCCAAGGTATCCGAGGCCTCATCAATATACCGAATGGAAAAGAGTTCAAAACATAACGGATGAAAATTTTTCCCCATTTCGAGAGACTAGATCCCGTTATAGCGGGAATATTCCTGCTATAGCGGCATCACTATAGAGGGAGAGGGAATAATCATTAACTAATGGGTTAGAAATCATAAGCATAACGTAGATTGACGGGAGATTTCATGCTTAGGCCTTCGGGCATGGTGTCAGGATGGATAAAACGGATGAAAACCCGATTATTGGGTAGGAAATTGTTGTTATGTTGCGATATTGAAATTGTCCATTAACTAATGTGTTTAACTTGTTTTTTTTCATCCTTTCATGATTTAATAATGGTGTTGTACCCATTAGGTTAAACCTATTAAATGCCTAAATTAGAGGTGGTTAGTGTTGGTGAATTCTGAAGAATCTATGGTGGTAACAAGAGGAATGGGAAATTGGTAATGTATTAATGTTATATTGGTCCCTTATGTGGACTAGGTTGATGTGATGACTTGTATATTGGTTTCTTGTATGAACTGGGACTTATGATTTTGAATTTTCCCATTGTTGGATGGGATCCTTGCGAGGTCCCGATTAAGGCTATAGAAAGAAGGGTATATGTTTCGTATCGTCTACTTATTTATGTGAATGAGACAAAAGGTGGTATGTTATGGTTGAGTCATGGTTGTTGACCCTGATATTTGCCTATATTGATCACACTTGACTGAATTTTTGAGGTTGGTAGGGTGGGTTGACTTGAGCTACTGTCTATGTTAACTCTCATTGGATTAAACTCGGTAGCAGGGTAGGTAAAGGTTAAGTATTATGAACTTGAGGTAAGTCTACCCGATAGGTGTTCATATTTGTAACTATGGCATGTGTATGGTCGGTGGTCTATCAGTTATTGCATTTGAGGTCGAGAAAGCAGGATGTTACTATCTTGTTATTTGTGCTGCATAGAATTAAATATATCTAAAGATACTAGGGTGTCAATGTATAACTAGATTAGTGAAACAAGGCTAAGTATTGCGTAAGGATCTTTAAAGGTAAGCAACCTTGAGGGTTGAGTATCGTAGGACTCATAAATAATTACGGATTGAGGTCTGACTTGATGAAGTAATTGATAGATGGTGATTAGGGATGAACATGATAAAAAGGAATGTCGTTCTCAATGATAGGGCTGGTAATATCCAAATATGTTAAGGAATTGCTTTAATGAAAGATCTCTGGCTAATTAACTCTCAAGTTGTATGCTTCCTTCAGGATATTTATGTGATGTTTATGTGATTTAATTCAGGTCGACTGATGATGATTACCTGTAGTTATTTGTACTGATACTACTCTTGCTACACCCTTTTTGGGGTATAGTCTGGTTGCAAAATCAGTAGGTGTTTCATGCTTGATATGAAAAAGATCTCCAATAGATTCTGTTATTATTCCTACGGTAGAAGTTGGGTCATGTGTAAAGTTTGAAATCCCTCTTAGTAGCTCTTATACCTGTTTAGACTAGCTCCTTTGGAAAGGTTTCAGTTTTATTTTTTTTTTAAGTTTTGTAACTGGTTGTAATAAATAATGTATTTTAGTGTTTCTTATTGACTTTCGCATGTATTTTAAATGGGTGGTAAGTGTTCTCCTATCTAGGTGGATTAGAGTAGGTGCCCGCATGATCCGATTAGTTGGGTCGTGGCACCTTTTGTATGGTATGCATTTACACACACACACACACACACACACACACACATATATATATATATACATATATTCTCGTGAATTATTACTTTAGTTGAACCTTTATTTTTACTTGCCATTCCGGACTATAGTTTGTCTCACCTACTGGTGGGTTAAAGTAGGTGCCACCATGACTTGAGAAATTGGATCGTGACACTGACATCCTGGGCCTTGTTCACTGATGACCTCCAAATACATGGTAACTCGAGGCATTCCTTGGAAAATAAATATATTTGATTTAAAAGTGATGAATAAAAGCACTAAAGCAAGCAATTCGAGTTCATCAACAATTATCAAATTATAATTTTCCTACCCAATTCCCCGACCTAAATATGATGCTATCGAGTGAATAAATGCAAATCAATTACAACAGTGAATTAAACAAACTAATTTATATTTATCAATTTTCCATCCTTTCCAAAATCAATTATATCATGAGCCCATTAAGAAGACAATCAAATTCAAATCATTCCTTCACCCATTTTGAGTGCAACAACCAATCAATGTCATCAATTGACACCAAATTTCAAAACAACCAGAATCAAACACACAAAATATTTAAACAAAAGAGAATGTTAGTATTCCATAAAGATAAGATGAGAATTAGACCTCAATATCTCTGAATTTTAATGTTAACACCAAAAATTGATAGTGCTTTGCCGCGAACCTCAAATAGACTAGATTTCAAACCTTTCTTCTTATGTTTTCCCTCTCTCCAACATGAACCAAACTTCTTTTAAAATTGACCGGAGACAAGTTAAAATTTGGGGTTTTGCATTCTGTTTCTATCTGGGTGTTGATGGTAAATAAAAAAAATGTGAAGTTGGTGGTGATGGCTTGGCCAAAAAAGACTTTTTCAGGTAAGACTAGTGAGTTCAATGGTTTTTTGGAAGAGGAGAGATAATGAAGTTGTGAGGTTTTTAATGATGTTTTTCGATGAAGAAAGGTAATGGCCGACTAGAGTTTGTTGCTGGCCGGAGAGGAGAATGGGCAGTGGATTGTTTTGATAGAGAAGATGGCTATTGGATTAGATGTTAAAGTGGGTGTGCTAATGGAGAAAGTTAGGTGTTAATGGAGAATTGTTGAAAAATGGAAAAATGGAGGGGACGGATTAATGGTGAGCTCTGCCCAAATTAACAATGGAGTAAATAGAGATTAGTGGTGGAAGATGGTGTGTATTTGGTGGTGGTTCGTGTTGTGTATTGCGGCTGGAAGAGATGGTGTTCAAGTTTGGAGTATTAATGGCATGAAAAAGTGAGTCTATAGCCGTGTGTATGTATTTTTGTGTCTATATATTGTGAGTGGAGGAAGGTGCTTGAAAATTGGGGAGGGGTCATTTATTATGTGTGGTGAGGTGCACGTTATGTGTGTGTGTATTAGTGTAGGATTTGTTTATTTATTTGATTTTGGCAAAATGAAAAAATGTGTGGAGGGTGTAACTTAATTAATGTGTGCATGTGCGTAAGGTTCTATAACAAGACACGGTGGATAAGAAAAAATAGTAAAACAAATCAAAAATAAACAATATTATTTTGGATGAAGGGGATCATGGCAAGTGGCCGTATTTGATTGGTTACTATTATTTGGATTTTTGGATTTTCATCTAAGGAAAAGACTAACTAAAACCAACACAATAAAAGAATATAAAACTCGAGGGGCGTCAAAAATTAGGTGTCTACATCTTGCCCCTCTTTAACATAATTTTCTAGGAGGGTGCAGAGCTAAAAAGTAAAGTCCCATTATCCAGGAGGGTCCTGAGCAGAAAAGTGAAGTCTCATTTTCTAGGGAGGTCCTGAGCAGAAAAGTAAAGTCCCATTTTCCAAGGGCTCCTGTGCTGAAAAGTAAATTCCCATATTTTAGGAGGGTCCTAGACTGAAAAGTAAAGTCCCATTTTCCAAGAGGGTCCTGCTAATCCCATATTTTCAGGAGGTTCCTACTAAATGAAGTCCCATTATCCAGGAGGGTAATCTCATTTTTTTCAGGAGGGTCTTGCTAAACAAAGTTCCATTATCCATGAGAGTCCTACTAATCTCATTTTTTCATGAAGGTACTGCTAAAGTCCCATTATCCAATATGGTTCTGCTGATCCCATTTTTTCAAGAGAGTCCTGCTAAACGAAGCCCCATTATCTAGAAGGGTCCTGCTAATCCCATTTTTCAAAAGAGTCCTGCTAATCGAAGTCCCATTATCCAGGAGGGTACTGCTAATTCCATTTTTTTAGGAGGGTTATGAGAAAAAAAAATTAAAGTCCCATTTTTCAAGAGGGTCCTAAGCTGAAAAGTAAAGTCCCATTTTCCTATAGGGCCCTGGACAAAAAATTAAAGTCCCATTATCCAGGAGGGTCTTGCTTATCTAATTTTTTTAGAAGAAGGGTCCTGCTAAGTAAAGTCCATTATCCAGGATGCTAATCCCATTTTTCCAGGAGGATCCTTCTAATTCCATTTTTCAGGAGGGTTCTGAGTAGAAAATAAAGTCCTCGAAAAATACGAACAAAACTTTTTTCCGTAGATTGCACCAGAAAATTTTGTGAGTGAGCCAAATCATAACTATTTGTAAAATGCACAATGCAAAGGGTGAATCAAGACTCTAACTAGAAAGTGCATCTTCTAGGAGTATTGGTTCAAATTAGGACGTGCGTGTCCTACAAATAAAACCTCAAAGACTGAGACTAGAAAGTATGTCTCCAAGGGGTAAAGGATAATGAGTTTTTACCATGACTATGATTAGCAAACTTGTATCACAACATTGCTTTTTTGCATTTGCAGAATTAAGGGATTGGAACTTTCTTTTATTCAGGCTTTGAAGCCTTTGATTTGAAGGTAACACCTGTTCCTGCTTCACACAAAGAAAAGTTGTGAGTTTAAAAACATGGTGGTTGGTTTGTGGCCTTGGTTTTTGAGGCAATTGGTCCTGCATTTGTCACATTAAACTTGCTTCAAACTGTTGGCATGTGTTATTGACTTGTTGTACCATTGACCCAAACGCAGGCTATTAAAAGTGACTGACCCAAACACAATTCCTCTACTTGACAATCTCTCTGAAATAAACTCTATGGAATTTTTGCATTTTTGTTAGTCCAGAAACTATCAGCTGATGAGAACTCTTTGGTTATTTTTCTTCATTTTGGATTATGTTACCATTATGTGCTAGTCTATGGCTTTGATTTGTATGATTAAAGAAGTTGGTAGCAAGTTTTAAAGTCCTTTCTCATTTGTTTTTACATGGGCTTGACTTAAAGACATGAGAAAATGATGATGATTTTCTACTTTAATAACAAACACAAGAAATTAGAAATCTAGCAAAGAAAGAAAATACAATGGGTGTCCCTTTTTTCAGAAATGAAGGAAAGAAAAACTTATCTGAGCATTGATGTCGCCCAAAATATACTTCCAGAAAAGTATAATGCGGTCGATGAATCAAATATAGAACCCAACTAGGTTGGGGTCGATCCCACAGGGAATAGGTTGAAGTGTGAGTAGACTACCAGATGGAATAATTGGAAAGTAAATAAAACTGGGGGGTTTTGCTAGTGAATAGTAACAATGAAGAATGCTGGTTGTATTGAGTTTGTAAACAATAAGAGAAATTCACTAGGACTGTGATCCCCAATGATTCCTTAACTCCACCGGTTATTTGTGCTTAACAATATTGCCCCGCTGCGCTGCATGCAAAATCTAACAAGTTAGGTTCATCTAGCTGTCTCTCGACCTTCATTAGACGAATTTCACTCTTCTCCTCTCGGACTCCGAGTGTCGCACTACTAACCCTTGTCCTGGATTTCAGATAACCTTTCCCGCTAAGGCTCCGGTTATTAGATGAAGGTTGATAGCTTCAAATCTCTGTTGTTATCTCCTTTTCACAATCTCTACCTCTCTCTCGAGCAAGTCTAGAATACAGGCGAGTTTCTAACGTTTGCAACCGTTAGAAAAGCAATCATAACGAAAGAAACAACAATACATGCATACACAACAGTACAAAGTTGTTTTGCACTTAACCGGTTTCGTTAATTCCTCATGGTTCACACAAGCCTAGTTGATGGGTTTAGCTGCTCATAATTGTAAGAACACAAGAATAATTCAAAGATGAAAGCATAATTATGATCTCACAAGAATGAAGGAAAACCAAAATTTCAATTATCAATCAACCTCAAATTAGGGTTTGTGAATACAAAACCAAATAAATGTCTGAAACAGTATGAAATAACTCTCAAAGTAGTAAATTGTCCAACTCCCGCACTTAGGACTACATAGGGGTATTTATAGATACAAAACTAGTCCTATCCAAAACCAAATAGGAGAACAGAGTCGACAACTTCCACAGTATCGTGACTTGGTGTCGTGGAACCAAGCCACGCCACGTAGGTTGATGTCGTGGGAATCAGGCTCAACTTGTGGTCTTTAGAAGTTGGCTTATGGTAGGCTTCGAAGTCACGTGGGTGTCAGTCACACCACGTGACCCCTGTCGTGGAAATCAGGCTGATTTTTCAGTCTCTGGGCTTCACTCAAGATAGCCACTCACGTGGCGTGAGTGGCTTCCGCGCCACGTGACTTGTGGCGCTTCTATAGCCCCTTGTTCTTTCTTCGTCCGACACTTCATTCTCGGGCTTGATTCTTCCTCCTTTGCTCATTTTGCCTTTAAAGCCTGTTTTCCTGCAAATTAGGATAGAAACCACATCATACCAACAAAACACACCCAAGTTATTGCATATTTTCCTTGTTTTAAGCATCAACAGTGCCATGTAACCATGGCACATCAACACCCTCAACTTAGAACGTTTGCATGTCCTTAGGCGAACAAAACAAAAATACACAAACACAATGCTTAACTAAGAGAAACCTAAGGGACCTATGGCAGTCAACTTGTTGCTTTTGACACAAAACCTTTTCGACCCCTCCTATTTTCAAAGTAAAACCAAAGTGTGTATGTAAGCAGCATAGGATCGTGACACATAAGGGATCAAGTGATGGCACTAAATTATGCACAAACAACTAAGCGGATATGCAATTTGGCTTGTCTCGAACAAGTAACAGCTAATTATGCAACCCATGTGCTCTCACAATCAAAGAAGTCCCTTGCACTCTCAGTATACTAATGAATATCAACATAGGGACGAGGTCAAAACACTCACGCTCACAAAGAAGTTAAGACAGTGTGCGTTAAATACCATAGGCTTGCCCTTATTTTCTACGCCTTCGTTTTTGGACAGTCGGACTAGGATCACTATAGGACTTTACTCGGCTTGTAATGTAGGCTTAGGGACTGGTATGGTGTGTATGGGTATAGTGACTCAACCCTCCTTGACACTACACTATTTTTGGCTCCACTTTCCAACCTTTTTCATTTTTATTCTCCCTTATTCTCCATTCTTTTATTTTCAGAATTTGGGTGTGATTTTTCTTCTCAAACTTTAAACACATATACATTTTTTTTTTTTTTATATATATATTTTTTCTTTTCTTTTCTTCTTCACACCCAAATCTATTTTCTCTTTTTCTTTTATTAACCCTTCTTCATACCCAACTCAATCTACACACCCCTATAATAGCCACCCTCAACTTAGGCGATTTGCCTGAGTTGAGGTACACAGTGTCCAAGGAGGGACCAGGGCCAAGACAGGTTCATTGTGATTAAAATGGGAAGGTGAATAGGCTAATGAAGGAAATAGGACAAAGCTCAAAATCGGGATCAAGGGATACTTCTTCCTTTGGTTTGGCATTTAGGATAAAAGTGGACTTTATTCAACAACGGCTTATGATCCTTTCCTAATCCCTATCCTTTAACTTAGGCAATACCAACCGGGTAAGTTCTGGATCGCACACACACAGCAAACTAAGTAGTGACCTCATACACACATAGCACAGGGTTGTATTACCAACTACTACCTATCCGTTCATGCAATGCTAGCTACGGTTATTTGCTTATAATTCTAGTGCCATAACAAGATCCAATAGCAGTCATACACAAAGCATTCTATTTACACAACAAAAATTTCAGGAGGGGTATCCTTAACAGTCAAAACATATAAAAAATCTTTCAAAACTGGACTGCACTAAAGTTCCCTCATTTTTCTCCTAATATAGCAAGAAACATAAAAACATCAACAATAACATCCTAAACATGCCGGTTCTACTATGATAGCACACTCGGGGGAAAAGAAACATGACAACAAAACCCCCCAAGTGGTGGTACACCCCCACCCCCAACTGAACATGGTGCAATGCCCTCAATGCACTAATATCAACTAAATACAAGGGAGTGAAGACATACTTGTGGCGCTCTAAGCACCGAAAGTGGGCCTGCCAGCAGCGGGATCATCAGACTGTGCAGTAGTCACATCCGGTGGGGGGATAGCCTGACTGGCAGATGCACCACGCGCCCTCTGTTCTGCCTCAATCTGGCTCGCATGGTACTCTACCCGGGAGGCTTTAACAACCCTCCTCAGATCACTCTCAAACTCCTCATCAGCAGCACCTCCATCCTCTGGACTGCGTTGAGGAGTTCCTCAATAATCCGATCTCCATACAATAAATTCTTGGGTTGCCTCCCAATCAGCGCCTGATTTAATGTCGCGGCACGACATGGATAACTTGGATACTCAGACTTCACCAACTAGCCCATGGGTTGCCTCCCATGGATCGCCTGATTTAACGTCGCGGCACAACATGGCTAACTTGACTACTCAGACTTCATCAAGTTCAAGTTCTTCAATCGTCCGTATCTCTTCCGTAACTCCTACATAATGCTTAACACGCTGTCCATTGACTTTGAATAGGACATTATCTGCTCCTTTTAGCTCAATAGCACCATGTGTGAATACCCTAACGACAGTGAATGGGCCAGACCATTTAGATTTTAGTTTTCCAGCAAACAGGCAAAGCTTAGAATTATACAATAAAATTGAGTCGCCCGGGTGAAATTCGCGGTTCTCAATCCGAAGATCATGGTACAATTTCATCTTCTCTTTATACAATGCTGAGCTTTCATAAGCCCGAAGATGAAATTCATCCATCTCGTTCATCTGCTCAAGTCGCAATTGAGCTGCTTCACTCCAATTCAAATTCACTCTTTTCAATGCCCACAAAGCTTTATGTTCTAAGTTCAACGGGAAAATGGCAAGACTTTCCAAACACCAACTGATACAGTGATGCACCAATTGGTGTTTTGAAAGCCGTTCGATATTCCCATAATGCATCATCCAGTCGTTGAGCCCAATCAGTCCTATTTGCATTAACTGTTTTTGCCAGAATGGACTTAATCTCGCGATTTGACACCTCCACCTGCCCGCTTGTCTGAGGATGGTAAGGTGTTGCCACCTTATGGTTGACACCATATTTTTCAAGAAGGGCTTTGAACAGACGATTGCAAAAGTGGGATCCTCCATCACTAATAATAACTCGGGGTGTCCCAAAATGTGAGAATATGTTATTTTTCAAGAAAGCTGTGACACTTCTCCCCTCGTTATTAGGAAGCGCTATTGCCTCCACCCACTTAGACACGTAGTCAACGGCTACCAAGATGTATTTCATTCCATGCGAGCTCACAAACGGACCCATAAAGTCAACTCCCTACACATCGAACAATTCAAGCTCAAGTATAGTTGTCATGGGAAGTTCGTGTCTGCGTGAAATATTACCTTGCCTTTGACATCGGTCACAAGCGCGGGCATAGTCATGAGCATCTTTGTAAATACTGGGCCAGTAGTACCCACATTGCAAGATTTTATGGGTGGTTCGTGCACCTCCATGATGACCCCCAATTGGAGATGAGTGACACACCTCCAGAATACTTATCATTTTGAACTCTGGGACATATCTTCGAATTATGCCATCAACACACACCCTAAACAAATACGGCTCTTCCCAGAAGAACTTTCTTACCTCATGCATCAATCTCTTTCTCTGCTGATATGTCATATCCTCCGGAACTAGATCACTTGCCAAAAAGTTGGCAAAGTCAGCAAACCAAGGGATTAAGTCTTGAGATGCTGCCAGTACTTGCTCATCCGAAAAAGTATCATCAATCTCAAGATCATCCTTCAATTTAAGCATGGACTCCTCCTCAAGGCGTGAAAGATGGTCAGCCACTTGATTTTCGATCCCCTTACAATCCTTGACTTCAAAGTCAAATTCTTGCAACAGAAGTACCCACCGAATCAGTCTTGGCTTAGCATCCTTTTTTGACATAAGATACCGAAGAGCTGCATGATCTGTATGCATAATCACCTTCGTACCAATCAAGTAAGATCTGAATTTCTCAAAAGCGAATACTACAGCCAACAATTCCTGCTCAGTCACAGTGTAGTTCTTTTGAGATGGATTAAGCACTTTGCTAGCGTAGTAAATTGGGTGCAATATCTTCTCACGTCTCTGGCCAAGGACTGCACCCAAAGCTACTCCACTAGCATCGCACATAACCTCAAAAGGCTTAGTCCAATCAGGTGACACAATAATCGGGGTTGACACCAACTTCTCCTTAAGACACTCAAATGCTTTAAGACATGCTTCGTCAAACACAAATTTCACCTCTTTCTCTAAAAGTTTGCACAAGGGATGAGCAATCTTGGAGAAATCCTTGATGAATCTTCTATAAAAACCAGCATGACCTAAGAAACTTCGAATACCTTTCACAGATATAGGTGGGGGAATCTTCTCAATTACTTCGATTTTTGCCTTATCTACCACAATGTCGTTCTTCGAAATCTGATGCCCCAATACAATACCTTCATTGACCATAAAGTGACATTTTTCCCAATTCAGCACTAGGTTGCACTCCTCACATCTTTGTAGCACATTAGCAAGGTATGCCAAACAGCCCTCAAACGAGTTACCCACAACAGAGAAATCATCCATAAAAACCTCAATTGTGTCTTCCACCATGTCAGAGAAAATAGACATCACACAGCGTTGGAAGGTGGCCGGTGCATTACACAAACCGAAAGGCATCCTCTTGAATGTGAACGTCCCATATGGACAAGTGAAAGTGATCTTCTCTTGGTCTTCGGGGGAAATAAAAATCTGATTATACCCCTAATAGCCATCAAGAAAACAATACCATCCTCTACCAGCAAGACGGTCTAACATCTGGTCCATGAAGGGCATAGGAAAATGATCCTTTTCAGTCCACGAATTCAGCTTTCGATAGTCCATGCAAACTATCCATCCAGTCACTGGCCTCATTGGAATCAACTCATTTTTGTCATTCGGAACCACAGTGATTCCTCTATTTTTTGGCACACACTGAACCGGGCTCACCCACTTGCTATCCGCAATAGGGTAAACCACTCCTGCATCTAACCACTTGATAATTTCTTTATTTACAACCTCTTTCATAGGTGGGTTCAGACGACGCTGGTGCTCAATGCTAGGTATGCACTCAGGAACAAGCTGGATTTTATGAGTGCAAATGCTGGGTGGAATACCTATGATATCTATAATGGACCAACCAATAGCCCTCTTAAATCTTCTCAAAACTGAAACCAAAGTCTCTACTTGCCAATCCATCAACTTAGCAGAAATAATCACTGGCAAGGTATTGTTGGCTCCCAAGAAAGTGTAGCGAAGGTGGGCCGGAAGAGCCTTAAGCTCTAACACTGGAGGCTCTTCAATAGATGGACGAGCTGGTGGAGTCACCCTATTCTTCAAATCAAGATCCAGTTTCTTGGGCGCATAAGTGTACGCTCCTTTACCAGCTAGTGCACCCACCATCTCATCATAGTCTTCTATACCATTGTCTTCAAAATTCATGATCACGGCAGCCAGAGGCTTTATTCCCAACCCTTCTTCAATTGACACAGCAACCTCACTATCATCAACAACATCTATCACTGAAATCACTCGCTTATCACTTGGCTGCTTCATAGACCGACAAATATTGAAAGTAACCTTTTCATCATTCAATCTAAATTTCAGCTGCCCGGTTTCCATAACAACCAATGCGCGACCCGTGGTAAGGAATGGTCTTCCCAATATTATGGGAACCTCAAAGTCAACTTCACAATCGAGAATCACAAAATCAGCCAAAAATATGAAAGAAGCAACCTTCACCAAAACATCGTACAGAATGCCAACCGGTTTTTTCACAGTTCTATCGGCCATGAGAAGTCTCATGGAGGTTGGTTTTGGTGCTCCCAACCCCAATTACTTGAACATGGCTAATGGCATTAGGTTGATGCTAGCACCCAAATCGCACAGTGCTTTAGCAAAATCGTAGGACCCAATAGTACACGGAATTGTGAAAGCTCTTGGATCCTCTTTCTTTTCAACTAAGGACTGGGAAGCAACCGCACTACAATGATGAATGTTTTCTGCTGGCTTAAAACTGACCGTTCTCTTCTTTGTCACCAAGTCTTCCATGAACTTGGCATAACCTGGCATCTGCTCCAATGCCTCTATAAGAGGGATGTTAACTAACAGCTCCTTCAATATGGTGATGAACTTCTGATACTTTCCTTCCTCCACCTTCTTTTTCAACCTTTGAGGATAGGGAGGAGGAGTTCGTGGGATAGTTTTGAGCACGTTTGGTACCTCTTTCTCCTTCCTCTTCTCAGATTTTGCATTGTCGCTATCATCATGATGATTTGGAACCATGTCACCCTTTGCATTATCCGACTCTAACTCAGCTTCAACATCGATAACCATTGGATCATTAGGCACACTACTGTTGGCAGGCATAAGTGGATTTGTCGTGCACTTCCCGCTTCTAGTAGTGATAGCGAGGCAATGACTATCATTTTTAGGATTCTGGACGGTATTACTTGGGAGGGTGCCTGGCTGACGTTGATTCAGTGCCAATGAAATCTGCCCAAACTGTTGCTCCAACTGTTTAATGGTAGTTGAATGGGACTCCACTTTCTGACTTATGCCCAAAATGTCAGTCTTAATCTCTTTCAAGCAATTCTCCTGACTTTCTTCTCCTTTGACCAATTTATTTAGGAGTGCCTCCATTCTTGAACTTCCAGACTCCTCATCACGCCTTTCGGGTGGTACATATATGTCATTCTTTTCTCGATGATCCTCTTTACGCCTCCAATCACCGTCATGATTCCGTTCTCAATTTCTGTATCCCGATTTGTTGTAGCTGTCTCTATAATAGTTCCGACCTTGATTCCCTTGCCTTGAGTTCTAAGAGTCTTGATTAGACCCTTGGCACTTGGCTCAAAAATCCATCACTTCGTGATCTAGATACTTTGCCTCTTCATCAGACTCACTATCATCATGTCTAGCCGATTTACTTTGTGCACCAACAACATGCACTTTCTCCGCATCTCTGGCCGCTATCTATTTAGCTAGAAGACCAATTTCTGTCCTCAACTGAGCAACCTCTTGCGCCACAAATTCATCCAACGCCCTTTGAGCTGCTGAAGCTCCAATAGCATATGTTCCAGCCTGCGTATCTGCCTCAAGAGTATGCCATCCTCGGTTGGTCTTAGTGATACGATCTAATATCTCAGAACCTTGGTCCCATCTCAAACTCATGAATGCTCCACCAGTGATAGTATCTGCTACTGCCTTTGTGTTAACATTCAAAGCTCTATAGAAGATTTCAAGTAAGTTCCTGCCACTCATCCTGTGATTAGGCACGTTCTGCAGCTTCTTTTTGAATCTCAGCCAAGTCTCATAGAGTGCTTCCGAGTGAAGCTATCTGAATTTGTAGATCTCATCTTTCAACTGCAGTATCTTGGATGGTGGGAAAAATCTTTCCAAGAATTGATTTCTCAATTCCTGCCAAGTAGTGATAGAACCTCGAGGCAGCTCAGCCAACCACAACGTGGCTTCTCCTGTAAGAGAGAATGGGAACAACCTCAACCGTATCACCTCTTGGTCAACCCCAGGCAGATTGTATGACGTGCAGACCCCCACAAAATTCATTACATGCATGTTTGGATTATCAGTAGGAAGACCCGCAAACATGCCCTTCAAGTTCAGCAGATGGATCATGGCACTAGTGATGTCAAACTTAGTGCCCGGAGGTAACTCAGGTGGAACAATGGCACCGTTCTCGATTGGATCAAAATAGGCCACATATTCATCTTCAGGATCATCATAAACAGGCACATGTTGTCTCAGTTGTTCTCTTAATCATCTTTGTCTCTCTTCAGCATCAGAAAGACGCTGTGCTGCTTCTTGCATAGCTCGATTTTCTTTTTCTGCTTGTCTAAAAGCAGCTTGTCTAATATGCTCTTCTCGTGTCAATCGAGCAGTAGTTTGTTCCGCTGTTTCCTGACCAGCCGAATGAAGTGGCTGGTTGTGAATGTCTCCCGCAGCTGCGGGATTCTGAACTCCTTCAGTATTTACCATTCTCCGATTAGTTCTCAGAGTTCTTTCGATTTTAGATAAAGTGGAATCAGGGGATTGCCTTGACTCCTAGTATTTGACATACACCGACGTATGCCCTCAAAAGAATGTAAAAACACAACAAATCAAATCCACCCAGTAATGTTCAACTCTGTAACCGTATTCCCCGGCAACGGTGCCAAAATTTGATGTCTCCCAAAATATACTTCCAGAAAAGTGTAATGCGGTCGCTGAATTAAATATAGAACCCAACTAGGTTACGGTCTATCCCACAGGGAATAGGTCGAAGTGTGAGTAGACTACCAGATGGAATAATTGGAAAGTAAATAAAACTGGGGGGTTTTGCTAGTGAATATTAACAATGACGAATGCTGGTTGTATTGAGTTTGTAAACAATAAGAGAAATTCACTAGGACTGTGATCCCCAATGATTCCTTAACTCCACCGGTTATTTGTGCTTAACAATATTGCCCTGCTGCGCTGCATGCAAAATCTAACAAGTTAGGTTCATCTAGCTGTCTCTCGACCTTCATTAGACGAATTTCACTCTTCTCCTCTCAGACTCCGAGTGTCGCACTACTAACCCTTGTCCTGGATTTCAGATAACCTTTCCCGCTAAGGCTCCGGTTATTAGATGAAGGTTGATAGCTTCAAATCTTTGTTGTTATCTCCTTTTCCCAATCTGTAGCTCTCTCTCGAGCAAGTCTAGAATACAGGCGAGTTTTTAACATTTGCAACCGTTAGAAAAGCAATCATAACGAAAGAAACAACAATACATGCATACACAGCAGTACAAAGTTGTTTTGCACTTAACCGGTTTCGTTAATTCCTCATGGTTCACACAAGCCTAGTTGATGGGTTTAGCTGCTCATAATTGTAAGAACACAAGAATAATTCAAAAATGAAAGCATAATTATAATCTCACAAGAATGAAGGAAAACCAAAATTTCAATTATCAATCAACCTCAAATTAGGGTTTGTGAATATAAAACCAAATAAATGTCTGAAATAGTATGAAATAACTCTCAAAGTAGTAAATTGTCAAACTCCCTCACTTAGGACTACATAGGGGTATTTATAGATACAAAGCTAGTCCTATCCAAAACCAAATAGGAGAACAGAGTCGGCAACTTCCACGGTATCGTGACTTGGTGTCGTGGAACCAAGCCACGCCACGTAGGTTGATGTCGTGGGAATCAGGCTCAACTTGTGTTCTTCAGAAGTTGGATCATTGCAGGCTTCCACGTCACGTGGGTGTCAGTCACGCCACGTGACCCCTGTCGTGGAAATCAGGCTGATTTTTCAGTCTCCGGGCTTCACTCATGATAGCCACGTGACTTGTGGCGTGGGTGGCTCTCTTCTATAGCCTCTTGTTCTTTCTTCGTCCGACACTTCGTTCTCGGGCTTGATTCTTCCTCCTTTGCTCATTTTTCCTTTAAAGCCTATTTTCTTGCAAATTAGGACAGAAACTACATCATACCAACAAACACACCCAAGTTATTGCATATTTTCCTTGTTTTAAGCATCAACAGTGCCATGTAACCATGGCACATCAAGCATAGTAGCCAACTCCAATGATTATGACATGTATTTTGGATAGAACAACCAGATATTTCCATCTCAACTATTCATCAACTCTTGCCAACTTGTTGAACTTGAGACTGATTTATTTTCTTAAGCCAATGAGTTTATTTTCTTAAGCCAATTGCATCCAGATCTTAGACTTCATTTGTCTAGTGATGCCCTAAAAGGTTTTTGCCAATGAGCCTCTCTCATTTTCATTTCTATCAACTCACAATTTTCTTACGGTGACCATGAGGGTTTTCAATAATAAGACTCTCTCATTTTTGTCTCTCTCAACTCACAATAACCTTACAATACCAGTAAGGATTTTCACTTATAGCACTCTCTCATTTTTATCCCTCTCAACTCACAATCACCTTACAGTGCTCATGAGGGCTTACACTGATAAGAATCTCTCATTTTTTTCCTCATATTTCGTTATATAGATGAAGACAAGTAGTGGCCCAAAATGCTTACATCATATACCCATAGCAGGCTTAGCCTTGACATTCTCAAAGATTGCTTTGAATGTCTTTCTTTGGTAATAACATGGCTTTTGGATAGGGTTTGAAAGAAAGAATGACATGGAGGCTCAAAAGACACTTAAAATGGGGTGAGACTTACAACTTTTGGAATCGACTCAATCAAAGAAAAATAACTTTTGCCCCAGTTTCATTAACCTGGCAAAATTTAAATTTTCACTTGGTTGGACCGAACCCAGAGTGGGGCTGCCTATGTATCTTTTTGTAGCAAGAATTATGTCAAACATAGTTCAAAAATATTGTTCATTTTTTTGACCCTTAACTTTGACTCTTTTTATTTTTCTTTTTCTTCGACTCTTTTTCTCTTTTTTGGACTTTTTCTGATTCTATTTTTTTTGACTTTTCCTGACTTTATTCCATTTTTTTTTACATTTTTTTCCAACTCTATTTTGATTCCAAAAGAGGGGTACCAAAAAAAATAGAACTAAAGTTCAAAAGAGGTAAACAAAGGATGACACAATATTTGGATAGATGAATGAAATGCCTTCGTTAAGTCAATCCTTAAAAATGCAAGTACATAACATGTAATATGAGTGTGGAAAATGAAGATCATACACCATGACTTTTCACAACACTGACTTTGACTGAGCATATGTGTCATTTCATCCACGTTTGTCAAATATAAAAGTCCACTTGTGTTGTACATTCACTCTCATCGGATGATTCATGCCTTTTTGGAGCTAACTTTCTTTTGCTTCTCCTAAAGTAGCGATTATATATCCTATAATTGATCCCTTTTAAAGTTCTTGAGATGCACCTTCTTGCTGACGCCTATGTTATTTTCATAATTCTCAAAGTAATTCCCTTAATTTTATTCAAGTTAGGCATCAACTCAGTCACAACATATCTCAACACTCTACTTATTTCCTCGGATGCTCTTTTCTCAATTTTAACTTCTTGGTTCAATGTTTCATGATTAGATTGGGCTTTAAGATCTGGCTGAAAATTCCGCATGCATGTCATATCACTAGAATCAACATAAAAAGTACTGTGTAAAGAAAACAAAAAACAAACAACATATATTAAAATAAAACAAAAGGGACTTTGCATTTTGTTAAAAAAGAAGATAGAAGGGTTTTAACATAATGAGAAAGAAACAAAATAAGATAGATTCCGAACTACAGTCCTGGAATAATTTAGCTAACAGAAAGGAAAATAAAAAAAACTACCAAAACTCCTTCCTGGTGAGGGAGAAGAGTGACTTCCCAATTGTTGAGCCTGACATCTTAGCCACTAGTTTTCACATTAGCCTTAACGGAACCTCCACCAACTTTAATTGCCTTTCTTGAAATTTGAGAGGGATTGCTGCATTTTTTGTCATCACGTATCATCTCAATAAAGTGCACATCATAATTTGTTGGTACAGGATTTTGAGTAGTGTTTAGGGGATCACTGTTTTGGACCACAATGATCTTTATCTGAATCATTTTTTTCCACTTTCCTTTTCAAAGATCGACAATCTTTGGTACTATGTCCTGGAGCATTAGAATGATATTCACAACGTGTAGTAGGAATGAAACCTTTCAAATGTGGATCTGCTTGATTCTAAGGAACAGTTCTTATCATGTTCAAACTTTTTAATTTCTTGAACAATCTTATGTAAAACTCCAATTAGAGTGAAAATATCCCTAGGCCTCGGATTCCCTCCATATTCCTGCCTTGGACGGGGGTTATAAGGTGCTCAAATATTCTGAGAAGCAAGACGAGGGTTTTGATATGTTGGTGCTTGCCATTGAGGATAGCTTGGTGGTTACACTACAAAAACGGTTATTAGGGATGAGAAAAATGGTCCCTAAAAGTTAATAGGGACGGGAAAAATCGGGTCGCCACCACGCTAAAGGTCTATAGCGACGTTATCTAATTATTGGTCCCTGAAAGGTTTTTGCGACCAGAAAAATTCCAGTCCCTAAGATACTTTCAAGGACCATATTTCTGGTCCCTATATCAATAGATCAATTGATGCTAAACTATTTAGGGATAAGTCAACTGCTCCTTAAAGGTCTTTTTCGACCACAACTGTTTTCATAAATTGTTGTCCCAAATGTTCTATTTATAATTTTTATGAAAAAGCTAGTATTCAAGAAATATGGAAGCTAAATAATACAAATAATCAAATGCATATAAATAAAATTATACTAGAATTAATTAAAAATATCAATTGTCTTACTAGTACTCCTATTTACAAAAATATACAAGTCATAATTCTATTTACACAACTCATTACCCACAAAGCCCAACATCCTAGTAAATACCATATTGTTTTGTCCAACAGTCCTAGCAAAACAATAGCCAATTTGTCAACTTGTTTGGAATCATTAGAATTGCATCTTGACTTGCAAACTGAAGCCTCCAAAATCCTGTAAATCATGTATAAAATAAAATTTGTTTAGAAAAGAGAAATATATGCACAACCAAATCACATAGAACTTCAGTTCATAAGAATTAAAAGAATTCATTCTAGATTTTTAATTCTTCATTACTTTGCAGTTTCATAGACCAAAATATGTTGGTTCCGACGCTTCAACATCATTCAAGAAGTTGTTAGATGGCTACTATATAATCATACTCTTCCATTTGTAAAAATGTTTGTTATGGATTGTCAATAGTAATCAGAAGACATTAACATTGTAATTATAATAAAACACAATGCAACAATAACTTATACACACCAAATCTAATTTATTGTGAGAATACTACATACTCGTTCCATTTTATAAAATGAGATATATCACTAATCACAATACCAAATATATAATACAACTCTAAAATGTGTTACTAGTTGATATTAAAGGGAGATCAGATGAAAGAACTACAATAGGGAGAATATGGAGGAATGTGCGAGTTGGTAAGGAATGTCATATTTAAGATATACGAATTTTGAAGTCCATCTAAAAAAAAATAGTACATTCCATTTGGTGTTACGGTATTACCTAAAATATCACGGCGCTGATGACTCTCATATTCTGTCATCCATAATACATCTCCGAGGAATATATTCAGGTCAGCAAGACAAGTAGATTTACCATCAATTACTAGAGAACTTTTGTTTAAGTACCTAATTTTTCTTGATTCTCTGTAAATTACAATAACAACATAACCCAGTGAAAATTAAAAAGCAATAAATACATCTACTAATCAAAAGGATGAAATCCATAGAAATAGAATATAGAAAACGACTGTATTTTTTGTAAGGTGAGTAAACTGCCATCAATCTAAAGGAGAAAAAGTGCAAGCGAAAATGATCATCACCCAACCATATATCTATTAAATAAGTAACAACTTATTAATTACATATAATATTGAAGTTTCTACAGAATCAAATAAGGTATTGGAAATACAAAAGCAAGATACTTGAATTGAATGAGATAAGAGCGAGTGCTTGATGTCCTCAATTATGAGAACATGTTCAAGTTTTACGACACCATATACCAGTAATATAGTAATCAAATTAATAACTGTTGAAAGAATATATAATGCAAATGCTAGGTGCTAACCTCACATGAGTTAAGATTCAATGGACTTGCCGGTTCTCAAGAAATGATCGTTCTTTGACTATCATCTAAATTACCACCTGTTGGTGTTGTAATGAGACAAACAACATGGGAATTTATATAATTATTTCTATTTAACACAAAAAAGTTCAGGCTATAAGAGAGGTCATAGAGTAAAAAGCTATGTTAATTGGAAAAAAGAAAAATAAATGTCAGAAACAGAGGTCTCATTATTATCAACCTGGTAGAATAAAAAATAGTATTCTAATAAATTGTCATTAAATAAGAAACTAGACACCATCTCAAATAAGAACGTAAGTGGTACTCCCTTGAAAGATGAGCTAGGGAAAACATTCAAAGGAAGGAAATGTCCAGAAACGTACTTCGAATAACTAACAATCCATTCTTAAGAGCATCACTTAAGTTTGTTAAGATCTCAATTCAAAGCAACTTCAAAAAAATCATGACTTCACAAGTTAACTACCAGAGGTGAAGGAAAATTTACATCCAAAAGAATAATTGGATTGTCACCTAAATTTTAGTGAAGAAAGGAACAATGCTTTTTTCACTACCCAATTTCTCAGGTCATGATATAACTACCATAACCTACTGGTAGGCAAGCCAACTCCTAGTCCGAAACAGCTAGTAGCGGACTAATAAGAAAAATAGAATCAAGACTAATAAGATGAAACGAAAGCAAGAAGAAAGTAAACAATTTCCCCAAAACCTTATGAGGTTAGTAAAAGAGCCACTACCAATCAAGAGTACAAAGTAAGATACAGAGTAAATATATACAAAGCCTTCTCTGAAATACAAAAGTAGAGATCAGTCTAACAATAAGAAGGAGAGCAGGAACAACTCCGAATGTCAGGAGCTCACCCCGAATCTCCGATCCATGGAAGCTACGCACGATGCACATGTCAGTGGTGAGAACTCGTAGTATGATCTGCAGGGTGCAGAAGTGTAGTATGAGTACCAATACGAGGTACTTAGTAGGCATCAGCAGACTGAGCTCCAAAGAAAATGTAAGTAATAACAACATGTAAAGTAGGAATAAACATCAGAGAAGACTATCTAAAGAATGAGACATAATAATAATATGAAAGGAAAAGTAAGGAAAATTGTCATACCCTACAAGTAATTAGGGACCGAGCTATGCCAGTAAGTAGCCAGTCACATACGATAATATAGTGAAGAAAGTGATATACCATATATAATCAAAGTATGAGGGAAGAGATATACGAGAGAGATATAATAGTAATATAGAGAAAAGGTATATGCATATAATAATATACGAAGAAAGCCGAACATATATCATAAGAATCGCTAAACCAAAAATATGCTAACCAAAGGGAAACTGGCCTAACCTCTCGAGGATCATAACCAACTGGGGAGCTAACTCTAGCATAAACTGGGTCTCTAATCAAAATACCCATAAAATGGCTTAATGACAATAGTAATTACCATACAAAAAGGGGTAAAGGGTCACAAACGTACCTGTAACCTCGGATGCCAGTCCATAACTAACCTGCCACTAACCATAAGGTAATATCCAAGTAATAATATAACCATCTAGCCCGGGCAAACAATAACCTAAACCGGTGCCCCCATAAGCCCAAAGAAGGTACAATCAATCACTCAACAAAAAACAATCATAACCTATACCTATGCAGCCCCCCATAAGACTGATAGATACAAGTGCCAAATAATTATATTGGTGATAGTTGATGCATGCGAATGAATGAAAACCATGAAATAAACCAAGTGAAGCCAGAGAAACCAAGTACCATATATAACACAAGTGTATACACCTTCTCCATCTCAACAACTCGCAAAGGCAGGACCTACGATAACCATCCTCCTCCGACATTGTGGCTCATGGACAGAGGGCCCCATAAGGGACTCGGGATGTCTGTATACACTGCCTGGTCCCAAACCAGTAATCCAAAACCACAACAGAAGCAATAACAAGAACTAAAATCTAATCAGAACCAGTGGATAATAACAAGAGCCCAGATAATCCATAGTTGTACAATAATAATTATTGGGTTTAAAGCGGAACCATAGGGTAATAACAAGAGGCCTGATAATCCATAATTGTACGATAACAATAGCCGAATTTGAACCTGAACCATAGGATAATAACGAGAGGCCTGATAATCCATAATCGAGTGCCAGGGCTCCCAAATTGAAACAGTGAACAGATGCCGGACTCGAATCGAAACTCATAACTATAGGACAACTAGTGGTAATTTCCTAAGCCCATCACCAACCCATTTATTCATAAACTCAGTCTTGAGCAGTCAATGATCAACTACTGCCCTCCCCAAAGGTAATAAAGCTAAAAAGGCATACAATCAAGTCTAAGTCAACCCAAACCCAAGATAAAAGCCTATGGAAGCAGTCATAAGTCCATCTAAGCCTAAAGGAAAGTTATTCGAAGCATTTTATTTAAAAAGGGCAATAGAACCCACTACCAAACCCTAGTAACCCAACCTAGAGCAACACCTATCCGAACCTAGGCTTAGGTTTCTCATCCCCATCCCAAGGTACTAAGGGAGCTAAGTTTAGTTTTAGGGGCGGATCATATACTAATCTAAAGGAAAACGGGCCCAAATCCTGACAAAGAGGGGCCTCAACTGGCTAAAGTAAGAGTGAGAATGTGGATAATAAATGCATACCATCACCAGTATCCAAACAAGCAAATGCAAACATCAAAACATCTATAAATCAATTCACAACTCCTTTAAAGCTTAAAAAACTAGCCTGGTGTCCATGGTTTTGTAACCAAGGCCTCAGGCCCAATAATATAATATACAGAACAGTAAGAGTACACATGTATAAGTAGAAAATTAGAGGCGGGACCAACAGGAGACCTCATCCTACCAGGTGAATTTAACCAGGAAATATCATCGAAATGGGAAAGTACTACTACAAATCCTACACAAAGGGTTATAAGTACCAACCTAAGGTCGAGTACATAACTGACTAGGCTCAACAGTGTGCTAAAGCTATGACAGGTATTCTAGGCTAAGGCTTAATTCACAATTCTACACTAAATCCCCTACATAGGACAAATACTGGTACAACTAACCCTAACGCTATCTTACAAACCCCTCTTAGCATGCAATCAATACAATACATAGTCTTATAGAGAAGAGTAGACCAAAGACTACCTCAATGCAGAACTGCAGTTTCGAACCGTCCATGAACTGCTCGTCTTTGCTCCACGATCTCAGAATGTCGTCGCGCTATCAAATTCATACACTACACGTTAATAAGAGTAAAATGATAACCATATTGCAATGTAAAACTTTGAACCTAAAATCAAGTCAAAAATAGGCCCTAGGGCCCGCAAATAGAATTCCAAAATTGAATCTATCATCAGGTCCCTCTAAGGACAAGGAACTCATACCCAAGAATTGAGCATAAATAAAGTCTCAATTGGGGCTCAAATAAGCCCCAAGAGCTAAGGTAAAACAAGGGTGAAATAAAGAATTTAAACAGAATTAAAGAAGGAGTTAGGCATGTAATTAGGCAAAAAAGGATCAAGGAACAATACGTAACATACCTCAGCTCAATGGGGTGAAATCCCCATGATTTGCAAGCTCCCAAGACTCTCTAATGGCGGAGAAGGGTTAAGAAAAGAGGGAGAAAAATGGGTGAAGAAGAGGATATAATTCAAGCGGTTGCCGCTAAAGCAATCACTGGACTGCTAAAGCAGCTACCACTAAAGCGGCTACCAACCGCTAAAGCGGTCAGTGCCAAAGGGTAGTGGCCGCTAAAGCGATCACTGGGCCACTAAACAGCTACCACTAAAGCGGCTACCGACTGCTAAAGCGGTCAGTGCCAAAGGTGTGTGGATGTCAGCTTAAGTGGACAAGAGGCGCTTAAGCGACCCTCAACTAAAGAGCAAAGGCTGATAAAGCTGCTTGAGGTAGCTAAAGCAATGACCACTTAAGCGGACCTTGACCGCTAAAGCGGTCACACCATATATCAAGCATCAGATTTTTGCTAAGTCCAACTAGACTCTGATCGTGTGCTCGGGATTCGTTTGGAACCCCGTGTGTGCAAACAAACTATACTACCATACCAAATTTGACATTTTTGACTCAATGGAACCATCAAAATTTCCATCTGAGGTCGTTTAGACAAAAAGTGTGCCGCACACCCACAATTCCATTTTTCACCAAAATCTACCCAATAGCCCAATATGAGTCTGGAAGCCTCGGGACCCAAAATATGGGTCCCCCATCCTAAAATCAATGTTTTGAAGCTGATGGCGCTGCCAAAATTTTCATTCGAGGCCATTTACTAGGAATTTTGGTCTAAGACCAATTCCTTAATAACGAAAGCTCCAAAATAAGGAAATGAGCCTAAAACCCAAATAAACTTTTCGATAACCGAACCAACAGTTCCGACAAGTCATAAATGACATGAGGCCGCTATAGGAAGGCTCAAAATGCTGGAAATGCTTGGAAATCAAGAAAATGACTTGGAGGGTTATTAGAACATCCACTACTAAAAGGACTTTTGTTCTCAAAAGTCAATGGATAGAAAGAGCTCGAAAGCTCAAAAAGATGAGGTACTAGGCCCGCATGCTTCGAGCATGACTCATGATAACCTCTTAAAAGAGACAATGCTTCCAAGGGATTTTGCTAAAGGTATCCTTTTTTCAACCATTTTTCTTACTTCATTTATCAAATAACCAAAATTCAACTTCAACAAGCGACTGTCCTCCAACTGAAATGAGAATAGTTGATGCACGTAAATCCAAACCACAACACATCGATATGACACTGAAACTAGCACAATCAAATGGATACTCAACTAGGGTAAAGACCATCCAAGGCATGACTCATGCAACCAACTCCAAATTCCAAATCTAACATTCCTTGGCCTCTCCAAATTGGATGTCTACTCTTTCCCATATCAAAAATCATCTGAGTCCTGTCTGCATAGTCACATCACACCAACCTCGAAAGACCAAAATTGATATACTGAAAGTCCATAATGGCAAGCATTAAAATAAGCTCATAAGGTGCTACCTGAGCCCACAAATGAAGATGATCAAAGCCTATGATCTCAATTCAAAGCTACAACTGGTCCGGATGACCCTCGAAACTGACAGTCAGGAATCCAAAGTACAAACTCTCAAAACTGAATGATCCGCTCCAGAATGTCCTACCAACTGCAGTGAAGCTATGTTAAGCCCAACTTAAGCACACTTCTTCTATTAAGAAGACATTTAAAATTATGACAAACACTGAGAACCAAGGTCAAGAATGGTAAAATAAATATCGTACACCAACGGACCATCTTTCGAGTATCTATCAAGCACAGTCTATTTGGACTGAAGCGAACCAAACTGGTAGGTAAATAGTAGGCTTAGTCAGCCTATAAATGAATGCTCAACAGCAACATATCTGGAAATAGGGCTGCAATCAAGTTATGCAATCCATAGTTATAATCCTCAAGCCGAAGCTGAACTACTCAATCTCAACTATCCAAAACAATCCTGCTGACGAGCAGTATCCATATTCCTAAAGCTATCATAACTTTCAAGCCGCCATTCCAGAGATTCAAAATCCTAAAACTAAAGCTCATAAATCTTCACAGATATCAAACACATAAACCAACATTTACCTAACGATCCTAGGAAGAGTTAAAACTAAAATATTGCCAAAGAACATAATCACAACGAAGAAAACTATCGGCTGAAGACACAAGTAATCAACTCTACCGCTGCTAAAGGGTATAATGCATCAAGGCAAAACCAAGAACTCACCAAGGCTGCAAACGGTAACAGTGATAACCAAAACTGGAGCAACTTGGAGAAGTACACCCTTGGCCTTAATTTGGTCAGTCTAATACTCAATCTACGACCACGAATACCCAGAGGTACAAATAAAGTCATATTAGGCAGAACAAACCCCGAGATGAGAATTTTTGAATTTACCTATTAACACCAACTTTAATTCAGCTGAACCATAAACCACATCGCGAAGAGAACAGGGTATCCAACTTACTATCAACCTCAAGATCAAGACCACTACCGGGTGATGAACCAGACAACAGGGAAAACAAACCTTGGAATTATCAATAATGGAAGCAGGCTCTAGAAAATATAGCCAACTATCTAAGATAGTAGTCTTAGCCAATGAATAAGAATCGTAAGAAAAAGGGGAATGCTAACTACATAATGCTAGTCTAGCTATCTATCCGGTAAGGTATCAATAGTAACCAAACAACACCAACGACAATAGTAACATCAGTATAAAGTGCACGTGGCTCAAAAATGAAAACAACCAGTACCACTCACATATAACATCAAGGCCATTATGCCAGAGAAAAGGGACTTTTACCGAAGTGTTACACCCCAAGGAATCACAACACTAATCCACTGCTAAAAGAAAATATCTACGAGGATAGTCACATAAGCATAAGTCTACACAAAGACATACAATATTCAACATAGTAATATCGAGGCATGTAACTACTGATAGGTATAAAAATCCCAACATAATTAAAATAGAAGCTAAAAGACAGAAATCAAAGGTGCACCTATAACAACAAAATTTGAAGCCATAACAGACTTTCATAATCCAGAACCATAACAGTAGCAATAACGAGAACTGAAATCAAACCAAAACTAGTATATGATAACAAGAGGCAAGATAATCCATAATTGTATGATAACAATCGCCAAGTTTGAATCGAAGCCCATCACCAACCCATTTATTCATAAACTCAGTCTCGAGAGGTCAAAGATCAGTTGTTGTCCTCCCCAAAGGTAATGAAGCTAAAAAGGCGTGCTATAAAGTCTAAGTCAACCCAAACCCAAGATAAAAGCCTAATGAAGCAATCATAAGTCCATCAAAGCCTAAAGGAAAGTTATTTGAAGCATTTTATCTAAGAAGGGTAATGGAACCCACTACCAAACCCTAGTTAACCAACCTAAAGCAACACCTATCTGAACCAAGGCTATGGTTTCGCACCCCAATTTTAATGTACTAAGGGAGCTAAGTTTAGTTTTAAGGGTGGATCATATACTAACCTAAAGGAAAGTAAGCCGAAATCCTGACAAAGAAGGGCCTCAACTGGCTAAAGTAAGCATGAGAATGTGGATAATAAATGCATGTCATCACCAGTATCCAAACAAGCAAATGGAAGCACCGAAATGTCTATAAATCAATTCACAACTCTTTTAAAGCATAAAGAACTAACCTAGTGTCCATGGTCTTGTAACTAGGGCCTCGGGCCCATAAAAAATAGGCCCTTGGGACCCATAATTGAAATTTAAAATTGAATCCATCACGAGGTCCCTCGAAGGACAAGAAACTCATGCCCAAGAATTGAGCACAAATAGAGTCTCAATTGGGGCTCAAATAAGCCCCAAGAGCTAAGGATAAACAAGGGTGAAATCAAGAATTTAAATGGAATTAGGTGGAAAAGGATCAAGGAACAATACATAACATACCTCAGCTCAATGGGGTGAAATCCCCATGATTACTAAGATCCTAAGCCTCTTTAATAAGGGAGAAGGGTTAAGAAATGAGAGAGAAAAATAGGTGAAGAAGGGGATATAATACCAGCGGTTGCCGCTAAAGCGGCCTCTAGGCTGCTGAAGCGGCTACCAATAAAGCAGCTATTGACTGCTAAAATGGCCAGTGCCAAAGGTAAGTGGCCGCTATAGCGACATTCTTATTGCTAAAGCGACGTCCGCTTAAGTGGACTGTCAAGCCCCGAATTCCAACGAGTCGGACTGGCACCCAAAGCCGATAAGGCCTGAGAGAACCAATCTTCATCTGTGTCTATTCATATGCATGTCATTCAAGAAACATCACCACCACGTATAGAGATATAAGATACCATTAGCGGAAGTCATGGAAACATGGAATATATACATATAGAAAACTGGGCCGTTAGGGACATCAAGTCAAAATAGACATACATATCTTACATTCATCTTCCCCCATACGTCTACAAAGCCTCTACAGATACACATACATAACCAACCTACAGTAGGGACAAGTACCAGCTTTACACAACTTACAATACCACAACATTCCATACATTGACCAAGACATCATAAACCAATAATATGTCACACCAAGTTCATACTTTACGCTTCTCCATCAATACAACATCACAATTACTCCATCAAGTCACCTCAATACACTTCATAACAACATATCGAAAACAATCCCACAATTTACACTCATAGAAAAAATAACAAGTCAAGTAACATAACCACACCATACATGTTGATATTTCATTCACACCATGCACTTTCATCAAAACCCCATCTCCTTTCAAGTTTAAATCACAAAGATGACACATCTTTTAGCAAAAAGCAAAAGTGCCCTATTCAACCTTGCCAACAAAACCATCATGATCTACACTGTCTCTCATGTATATCATATATTAAATCACAAGAATAAACACTTACCCAAGATTTCAAGGTGATGATCTTGTCCAAAGTGTCCAAAGAAAATAGTTGACTTAGGGTTTGGAAGATAGAGAAATGTTTTGGAAATATCTAGAAAATGGCATGTGTGATTGTTGGAATAAAAATCTGATTTTTGTGTATATTTATAATCGGTCAAGTAATCCTTAGCCACTTCTTAGGCATTAAATTCCATATCCACATAGTCAACACAAGAATGGGTCATTTTCCCATTTGGGCCTTGCATTTTAGCTTCATTTTGGGCCTTAAATTGAGCCCATTTACACATATTAACTTAGCCCATCAATTTCAATGTGTAATACTCCAATTATATCATTTTTAAATAATTCCATCAATGTCACAACAATATTCAACTCACGAGATTCATGTTCGTAGCCTTAATCTCAAAAATGAGAAATTCTAGCCACTCATGGCTTAGTTGAACATAAGTTGATAAAACACTTGTGACGAAGAATTAATCCCAACTCGGATGCCAACTTGATCAAGATCCTACTTTGATGGAATAATGATACCATAACCCAAGAGTCCTCTTTATAGACTAATAATAGTAGAAGAAATCGGGCAAAAAGCACCCCGGCACGCTCCCGGGCGCCCTAGAGACTTAGAAAAATTTCAGCTTTGCAAAGGTGGCCAGGAGCGGCCTGGGGTACGCCCCCTTGCTTCCTGTTCCAAACAAAATTCGGCCAGAAGTGGCCTGGCATGCCACCTGCAGTGCCCCATACTAAATTTTTGATTTCGACTTTTCTTTGCGGATTTGGTTGGATCTTTCAAGTCCCAACCTTTTGCTTGCCTCTTATCTTTAAGATCCTTTGCTTGTATGTCCCTCAAACCTCACTTTTCACCCCGCAAATGCTCCACAAAGTCACAAACACCACCTACTACAAAGGTCTAATCACATTTACTAGCACAATATCAAATGTTCCATCAATAACAATGCAAAATACGTAATTATTGCTCTCGAATCTAGGGTAAACATGGTTCAAGGTTGTCAAGTAGGGTCGGGAAGGTACGGGGTGTTACATTCCTCCCCCCTTAGAAACATTCGTCCTCGAATGTTAATAACATCGTCTCATGTACACCAAATGCATCTCTATATTAACACATATATACATATACACATAATGCTCATAGATTCTTACTTGTTATTGCCCCGCTCCCACCTCTTGAACTTTCTCTTCCATTTGAAACAAATGAGGGTACTTGGACTTCATCATTTCCTCGGCTTCCCATGTGATCTCTTCTACTCATTGATTTTTCCAAGGTACCTTTATGGATGCTACTTCTTTATTTCTTAATCCTTTCACTTATCGATCTAGAATAGTAGTAGGTATCTCTTCATATGTGAGATCCTACGTAATTTGTACATCTCCACTGGGAGCAATATGAGATGGATCTCTTATATACTTTCAAAGCATCGAATCACGAAATACTGAATGAACTGTGGAGAGTTCTTGGGGTAGTGCTAATTTATATGCAACTTACCCAAATCTCATTACCCCTTTCATTGGTGACACTTTAAAAAACACCTAATCACCTATGGCAAATTCTAATTCCCTGGAGTGTACGAGACAAAACCTGTGATGAAATCCATGTTAATCATGTCCTACTTCCAGGCTGGAAGATTTCTACATTGCATATAACCTCCAGGTTTCTAATGCCCTACTTTTACTTATTGATAACTTGGGTATTGAGCCACATTTTCTTCAATGTTCTTCTTTATGTTACCCCACCAATGCATGTCTTTCAAATCATAATACATTATGGTAGCTCCCAGATGAATAGAATGTTGCGTGCTATAAATGATGTGCCTCTGTTATAACCCGTCTCCTTAATTCATCTACATTCGGTACACATAATCTTCTTTGGCACTGGATCACTTTCTCTTGCGTAAGATCAAATGCCTTCATCAAACCTTGTTGTACATCCTCTTTCAGCTGCGATAACATAGAATCCGCATACTAGTTTTTCCTTTACTTCAGCTACTAATGAAAACTCTACCGCATTTTGCACTGTGACTCTTCCATCTGGAGTTTCAAGACAATGAACTACCAAGTTGTCCAAATGATGTAGATCTTTGACTATACTTTACTTTTCCATGAACTGGCCAATAGTGCTTCCTATTGCTTTGCGTGGCTTAATGCATTGGCTACCACATTTACCTTCCCTGGATGATATATAAAATATCAATATCATAGTCTTTTAAGAGTTCCAACCACCCTTGCTGCCTCGCATTGAGGTCCTTCTGCTTAAAAAATATAATAAAAACTTTCATGATCGGTATATATATATATATATATATATGTGTGTGTGTGTGTGAACCCCATAAGTAGTAGCGCTATATTACTGCTAACTCAGAATCATGTGTGAGATAATTTCTCTCATGTGAACGCAAGCGTCTTAAGGCATAAGCTATCACTCTGCCTTGCTGCATCAATACACATCCCAAGCCGACTCCTAAGGCATCAACACATACCACATACCCTTCTGTGCCTTTGGGAACTACTAATGCGGGTGTGGAAGTTAATTTATCTTCCAACTCTTGGAAACTCTTCTCACATGCATCATTCCACTGAAACTTAGTGGCCTTATGTGTTAGCTTTGTTAAAGGTGCAGCAATAGAAGAAAACCCTTCAACAATTCTCCTATGGTCTTGGCCAATTTTATTTTTTTTTCCACTGCTTCAATCTTTTATGTATCTACTCTTATTTCTTCATCCGACACAATGTGACCCAAGAATGCTACGAATTTTAGCCAAAATTCATATTTAAAAAAAACTTTACATATAATTTACGATCACGAAGAATCTGTAACACCTGCCGTAGGTAATTGGCATGGTCCTCTTGTGATCTTGAATAAACCAGAATATCATCTATGAACACGATCACAAATACATCCAAGAATGGCTTGAACACCCCATTCATCAAATCCATGAAAACAACTAGTGCATTGTTAGTCCAAATGACATATCTAAGAATTCATAGTGACCATACCGTATTCGAAAAGCTGTCTTGGGTATATCTTTGTCTCTAACCCTAACTTGGTGGTAATCCAACCTCAAGTCAATCTTTGAAAGAAAAAAAAAACATTTGGCACCCTGTAACTGATCAATCCAATCATCAAGTCTAGGGAGGGGATATTTTTTCATAATCGTTACCTTATCTAGTTACCAACAATTAATACACATTCTCAATGTGCCATCTTTCTTCCGTACACATAATACTGGTGCACCCCAACATTACCCTTCATTTCAAGATCATCCTTTAGGTAAAACGACAATGTATGATTATTTTTATATATATATATATTTAGCTCAACAATCTACCGTAGCATAACAAGAAGCCCACCAATCCATACCCATTATAATATCAAAATCCACCATTTCCAGCTCAATAAGATTAGCCAACGTAACATGATCGCAAGCAGTTACTATGCAATTATAATATACTCTCTTAACTATAATAAATTCACCCACAGGTGTCGATACTTCAAATGGCTTAACTAATAATTTCGGTGTTCTTTTGATTTTTTTTCCAGCCATCAATGGAGTAACATATGATAGGGTAGAATCCGGATCAATCAATGCATATACTTTATGTGAAAAGACGAATAATGTACCCGTCACTACATCAGGATAGGCCTCCAAATTCTGCCGACCCGCTAGGGCATAGGTATGGTTCGGGATTCCACTAAAACCGGCTGCTCCCATAGCACCTCTACGAAGACCAACAGGCTGTACACCTCGGCCTAATAAAGGAATAGATGATGATGATGCAACGGTTGATCCCATAGGTCGAGTCACATTACCCGTGCCCCTTCTTGGGCAGTCTCTCACTAGGTGCCCGGACATACCGCACCAAAAACAAATATTCGTTCCAAATCGGCATTCCTTTAAATGAAGCTTTCCGCAGTGTTGACCCGACTGGCGAGAAAACCCCAATTGGTTCATACTTTCTTGTTCTCGATACCCCACTATTCGTGAACCTCAAATCCCACTACTTTGATCGACGTAACTACCTCTAATCCCTTGGAATTGGGACTGAGTGTCTGTTGTAGGATAAGAAAGTGAGGGTCTCGGAGGTCTATTAAAAACCCTAGGCCTAAAGTCTCCTTGGGACGCCATAAACTGTCCCATAAATTTAGCCCTCTTTGACGGCTTTTCTTCAAATTCTTGTGTCGTTCTCCGTTGCCTCTGATCCTCCATTTTCTGTGCAAAGGCTTGTATTCTTGCTATATCCATATCTCTATTTAACGCAGCAATAGTACAGTCCCTCACCAAATATGGTTCCAATCTGTCCACATACCGATGGACTCGATCGGCCATTGTGGCTACTACATTCGGAGTATATCGAGCCAAGGAATTAAACTGAAGGTTGTATTCTCTGACACTCATATTCCCTTGACGTAGATTGAGAAAATGGTTTGTACGTGCCTCCCAGATCTTATATGGGAGGTAATGATCAAAGAATGCCATTTTAAATTCTTCCCAACCAGCTGGAAGTGTATTAATACCTCTCAATCTTTTCCAGTCTTCATACCACAATATAGCTTCACCTTTCAATCTATAGGCCGCAAGCTCAACTGTTTCTACACCAGTCATGTGCATAACATCTACAGCCCTTTTGAATTTGGTCCACGAAGTCCTGTGGATCTGCTTTCGGATCTGACCCTGTGAATATCGTAGGGTCTAATTTCAGAAAATCCTGCGTCCGCCGACTAGCTACTCTAGCCGCTTCATCCTTACTTGTCATTGGACCAGCTCGTCCTTGAGTTTGTGCAGCAACAAGCTGCATCAACATATGTACTGCATTTCTTAAATCCTGGTCAGTAGCAGTCATTGGCGGTTCTGCGGGTACTTCTCTACCTCTTGGCTCTTCTGGCGCTAGAAAAGTAGAAGAAGACCGCGATGCAATTTCAGTGTTAGCCCCACCTTGACTAGCTTGGTCAGGCGGTGATTTACTCATTCCTTCACCGGCAAGCATATCTACCTACTTACCTTTGCCTCTACCTCTTCTTGTCATCGGTATTTTACTATATCAAAGAAACTAATTCCAATGATTAGATACGATTCCACTTACAACATTGGCTCTATTGCACGATCTAGAAATGAAGAAAAGAAACAACTCCTAAATGTCCCGTACCCTCCCACTTACAAATGTGGTGCACAACACATCCATAAGCAAGACTCTACTTAGACACGGCTTTGTATACACCCTTAGGATGACCTTCTCTGATACCACTTTTGTCACGCCCCGAATTCCAACGAGGTGGACTGGCACCCGAAACTGATAAGGCCCAAGAGAACCAATCTTCATCCATGTCTATTCATATGCGTGTCATTCAAGAAACATCACCACCACGTAAAGAGATATAAGATACCATTAGCGGAAGACATGGAAACATGGAATATATACATATAGGAAACTGGGCCGTTAGGGACATCAAGTCAAAATAGACATACATATCTTACATTCATCTTCCCCCATACGTCTACAAAGCCTCTACAGATACACATACATAACCAACCTACAGTAGGGACAAGTACCAGCTTTACACAACTTACAATACCACAACATTCCATACATTGATCAAGACATTATAAACCAATAGCATGTCACACCAAGTTCATACTTTATGCTTCTTCATCAATACAACATCATAATTACTCTATCAAGTCACCTCAATACACTTCATAACAACATATCGAAAACAATCCCACAATTTACACTCATAGAAAAAATAACAAGTCAAGTAACATAACCACACCATACATGTTGATATTTCATTCACACCATGCACTTTCATCAAAACCCCGTCTCCTTTCAAGTTTAAATCACAAAGATGACACATCTTTTAGCAAAAAGCAAAAGTGCCCTATTCAACCTTGCCAACAAAACCATCATGATCTACACTGTCTCTCATGTATATCATATATTAAATCACAAGAATAAACACTTACCCAAGATTTCAAGGTGATGATCTTGTCCAAAGTGTCCAAAGAAAATAGTTGACTTAGGGTTTGGAAGATAGAGAAATGTTTTGGAAATATCTAGAAAATGGCATGTGTGATTGTTGGAATAAAAATCTGATTTTTGTGTATATTTATAATCGGTCAAGTAATCCTTAGCCACTTCTTAGGCATTAAATTCCATATCCACATAGTCAACACAAGAATGGGCATTTTCCCATTTGGGCCTTGCATTTTAGCTTCATTTTGGGCCTTAAATTGAGCCCATTTACACATATTAACTTAGCCCATCAATTTTAATGTGTAATACTCCAATTATCTCATGTTTAAATAATTCCATCAATTTCACAACAATATTCAACTCATGAGATTCATGTTCGTAGCCTCAATCTCAAAAATGAGAAATTCTAGCCACTCATGGCTTAGTTGAACATAATTTGATAAAACACTTGTGACGAAGAATTAATCCCAACTCGGATGCCAAACTTGCTCAAGAGTAGTCCTACTATGATGGAATAATGATACCATAACCCAAGAGTCCTCTTTATAGACTAATAATCATAGAAGAAATCGGGCAAAAAAGCACCCCGGCACGCTCCCGGGCGCCCTAGAGACTTAGAAAAATTTCAGCTCTGGAAAGGTGGCCAGGAGCGGCCTGGCACGCCCCCTTGCTGCCTTTGCGAAACAAAATTTGGCCAGAAGCGGCTTGGCACGCCACCTGCAGCACCCCATACTAAATTTTTGATTTCGACTTTTCTTTGCAGATTTGGTTGGATCTTTCAAGTCCCAACCTTTTGCTTGCCTCTTATCTTTAAGATCCTTTGCTTGGGTGTCCCTTAAACCTCACTTATCACCCCACAAATGCTCCACAAAGTCACAAACACCACCTACTACAAAGGTCTAATCACATTTACTAACACAATATCAAATGTTCCATCAATAACAATACAAAATACGTAATTATTGCTCTCGAACCTAGGGTAAACATGGTTCAAGGTTGTCAAGTAGGGTCAGGAAGGTACGGGGTGTTACATGGACAACGGGTGCTTAAGTGGACCTTAGCAAAACAGCCAAGGCCGCTAAGTGGCTCGAGGTCGCCAAAGTGATAACTTCTTATGCGGACCTTGACCGCTAAAGCAGTCACACCAGATATCAAGCACCAGATTTTTGCTATCCAAATGGACTCTGATCGGGTGCTCGGGATTCATTCAAAACCCCATGCGCTTAAACAAACTATGCTACCAAACCAAGTTCGACATTTCGAAATCAATGGAACCATTGAAATTTCCATCCAAGGTCATTTCAACAAAAAGTAGGCCCCACCCCTATAGTTCTTATTTCCACCAAATCTACCCAATTGCCCAAAACGAGTCTGGAAGCCTCGGGACTTGGATCATGGGCCCCCCTAGCCTAAAATCAACGTTTTAGAGCTGATGGAGCTGTTGAAATTTTTATCCAAGGCCGTTTACTAGGAGTTTTGGTCTGAGACCAATTCCTTAACAATGAAAGCTCCATAACAAGGAAATGAGCCTAAAACCCAAATGAACTCTCTGATAACCAAACAGACAAGTCATAAATGACCTGAGGCCGCTATGGGAAGGCTCAAAATTCCAGAAACGTACAAAAATTAGGATAATAACTTGGAGGGTCATTACACTTTTCTTCTCCAGTTTGGTTACAAAGCAAGTTCATAGTAATGATTATCATTGAAGTTCTAGAGGTATCTAACAAGTAACTAGATTACAAACTCTTTTAATCGGTCATATGGAACTCAAAAATTTTATGCAAAACTACAATAAGATAAAACAATCACACACAAAAGCAGAAGAGGGCTTCACAACACTAGCTCCTACAAAACATATTATGCAGCAACTGAAAAGATCAGATAATATGCACAATGCCTAATTTAATCATTTTAGAAAATTAAGAATTACTCACTGATCAGGTTTCCCACATAAATTAAAACATCAATTACAAAATAGAAATAACATAATGAAAACTTGCCATTCAAAAATGGTCAATTAGTAGACATAAATAAACTAATCCAATAGTGTAAAAATGATCTTTTCCTAATGGTTCAGGTGGAATTTTATGTTGCAAAAAAAGGAATTGGGCAGCAGGCTCATACTAAATAAATAAAAATAGATATAGAACAAAGACGACTCCATAAAATTGTGTTGCAATAAATATAGCACCATATGCATCTAAATCCTTAAATACATGTTCTCGATGCAATTAAATAGACTTGACTCATGAATGTTCTATCGCATGTTTAAGGATAAATATAATATTGACATATTTTAAATAAAATTCAAAGGATACTAACAACCGTCATGACTCAATTTCTCAGGTCATGATGGCACTGAGAAGTGGCGGTTTTGCCACTTAGTTGTATCCCTTTTCTTATGATTTTGTGTCGTTAATTTACAATATGAGGCTAATTATCCTTTAAATGATGATCATCTCAGGTATTTTGGATTTACAAAGAGTTTTGATCAAAAGAAACACAAAAAATAAAGGAAAGGAGCTTAAAATGATGCATGAATCAAAAATCCTACTTTACCCACCAGTAGGTAAGCCAAGCCATAGACCGAAACGACAAGTAATGAGCTAACGACCAGAAGATAAAGGGGAAACAAGAATGAAACCAATACATAACAATAATATAGGCGGAAGCAGAAAAGATATACATACATAGTAAACTATACAAAAGAGGGAAGAGGACAAAATGTACAAAATGACTCCCTTCCAAGACCTACTAAGGCCGGTATAAGAGCCATTATAACCAAAAGGAGGAGTACTAGACAGTATCTAAAATATGCATATATACACAATAGTTTCAGAAATACAAAAGACTATAACTGAAACATATGGAGGAGGATCAACATCGGACTCTAAAAATCTCACCCCATCTTTAGATCAGTAGCAAGGCCCGAGCTTAACGTTAGTGATGGTGGATCGTACTCGAATCTACATCATGAAAAAAATACAAAAGTACAGTATGAGTACCAAAGTCATGAGTACTCAGTAGACATCTTCATCTGACTGAGCTCAAATATAGTAAAAGCATAAATAAAGTACAAAAGTGTAAGTTAAGTCAACAGTAAAGGGCGGAAATATAAATAACAACTATGATAGAAAAATGCGATAAAGGAAATAAGTAACTCAAAAGTAAAATCAAAAGACTAACAACAAGCTAACTGGGCCCCCATAAGCCTAGAAGGCATACACAAGAAGATAATTAACCCTACCGAGCCCCCATAAGCCTAGAGGGTGCAAATAAGAGGAAATCTAAGGTAAGAAGCATAAATAACCTTTAACTTTACCAGCCTCAATAACTTTTTGATCCCAATTCCATAATGAAAGTACCGGGCTTGAACCAAAACTAGTGGATAATAACAAGAGGCCAGACACCAGGCTCGAACCGAAAATAATGGATAATAACAAGAGGCCAAATGATCCATATACAATAGAACCTACTACAATTGCCAGGACTCCCGGTAACAATTATAATCAACACCAAAACATCCCAACCGTAGTCATAGACTATTGCCAAACTCAAACCAAAATCATAAGTAATACACCATAACTATAGCTGATAATCTCACAAGGAGCCAACCATAACCATAAACCAATGTCAGTCTCTTACCACAACTCATAATAATAGCAGTAGAGCATGCACCGAACTTGAATCGAAACTAAAAAGTATAAATAAAAGCATACCTAACTAGCAGAAATCTAAGGGTTTGAAGCCTATATCCAATCCATATAATTATATAGATCAATATCGGGTGGTTAAATCCACTAAGGTAAGATGGGTCCTAATTACTGGGTCAAGGGGATGCGGTCCAGGGTCAGTTACTACTCTACCTGGGAAAAAGAAGCAAAATAAGCCAGTAATCAAGTCTAAGTCAATCGTAACCTAAAGTAGAAGCCTAAGGTAGCAACCATGAGTCTGACTAAGCCTAAAGGAGATTCATTGCAAACATTCTATCTAAAAGGGGCAGTGGGGCCCACTATAGAGTCCCGATAACCCAACCTAAGGTAGAACCTACTCAAATCTAGTCTAAGGCTTCCTAATCCCATCCCAAGGTACTATAAGCACTAATCCTTATCCTAAAGGATGATAATACACTATTCTAGGGAAGAACGGGTTAGGATTTTACCAAAAGGGGCCCTAACTGGCTAAATAAGATGAAAAATACTAAAACAATCACTGAACCAAAACTACCCACCCAAAACTAGCACAATAATACACTAATACCATAATTAAACTCAATCTAAAATAAGGGTTAGCCTAGCCTACCTTGACGCCACCGAACGCTCATCGAATCCTCTATACCGGAGCTTTCCCCTTTCGAGAAGCCTCCGAGAGCTACCACACTATCAAAATAATGATACATGCATCAAGAAGAGAAAATTGATACCCATATTATGTATAAATGCTCTGGGTTAGCAATCAGACTGAAAATCCTATATCGGGCCCGCTTGTGGAATCGTAAAATTAAAATAATTACAGTGTCCCACTCAGCTCAAGGATCATTTACCACATAAAAATAGCCAACTCCTAGGTCAAACAACCCCAAAATCAGTCCCAACACCATCGAGAATTTAAGAAACAAATTGGGGAATTAAACTAGAAACTAAACAAAACTTACGAAGATAACGATGATATAATGCTCAAGAATCAACCCCCAAGCTAATCCCAACTTCAAATACTCAATCCCTCACAATCTCAAAGCTTAATATGGTCTAAAATGGTAGCTTTAAACTTAAAACATAAGCTGGAAAAATAAAGGAGGAACTAATTATAACATACCAGCGATGGCCACTTTAGCGGCTAAATGACCACTAAAGAGGTCACCGCTAAAGCACCCAAAGGTCGCTAAAGGTACTGGGCTTCAGCTGGCCAGCTCTACTAAAGTGGTCTAGAGCCGCTTAAGTGGCTGTCGCTAAAGCGGTGCCAAGATGCTAAAGTGGTTACCACTAAAGCGGTCTCTTGGCCATAAAAGCAACTAAACCAGATAATTTGGCATCAGCTAAATTCAAAAAGTCCCAGCGGACTCCGACCGGGTGTTGGAGATTGGTTCGAAATCTTGTGTTTATAAACGAACTATGTTATCCTCAAAATTTGATATTCCGAACTCAATGGTGCCACTAAAAATTCCATCCGAGGTCATTTTGATAAAAGGTGGGGCCCACGCCCTAAGGGGTCATTTTAATCATATTCCACCCAATAGCCCAAAATGAGTTTGGAAGCCTCGGGACCCAAACCAAAGGTCCCTTTAGCCTAAAATTGACATTTTAGAGCTGATGAGACTATCAAAAATGGAATCTGAGGTTGTTTTCCTGAGGTTCAGGCCCGAGAACCATTCCTTAACGTCAAAAGCTCCAAAATAGAGAAATGGCTCTAAAAACCAAATGAACTTCCCAGTAACCGAACTGTCAATCCCAGTAAGTTATAAATGACCTGGGGCAACTGTAGGAAAGATCTAAATGCAAAAAAAAGTATGAAAACATAGAAAATGAACTGCTGGGTCATTACAACATCCACTACTAAAAGGACTTTCGTCCGTAAAAGTAAAAGATCAAGATGTACCTGAAGGTAGGTCCGCATATCACGCTTTGTCTCTCAGGTAGCCTCCTCGACTAGATGGTGTCGACACTAAACCTTAACCACAAGAATGTCTCTGGAGTGCAATCGCCTTACATCTCTGGCCAAAATAGATATAGGCTCCTCTGTAAAGTTCAATCTCTCATCCCACTGTATCGAGTCCCACCGAAGCACGTGAGACTCGAGACAAAGCTAACTCATATGCTACCTTTCCAACTATCCGTAGGATCTTAAATGGTCCAATATACCTAGGGTTGAGCTTACCCCAACTCCTGAACCTCATCACGCCCTTCATGGGAGGTACTTACAGAATGACCTGGTCACTAACTTTAAACCTCAAGGCATGAAGTATATGGTCAACATAACATTTTTGCTTGCTCTGAACTGTTTGTAGCCTATCTTGAATCACCTGAACCTGATCCAAAGACTTATAAAGCAAATTTGTACGACGGGGCCTAACCTCAGAAGACTCAAACTAACCAACTGGAGATCGATTACACCTACCATAGTGCCATCTGAATACTCAAATAGTAGCTGTTATTATAAGCTAACTCAGCTAAAGAATAAAACTAATCCCACTAACTTCCAAAACCCAAAATACAAGCACGGAGCATATCATCCAAAACCTGAATAGTCCACTCCAACTTTCTATCAGTTTGGGGATGAAAAATAGTTCTAAGGTCAACCTGGGTACCCAATTCCTTCTTAAATATACTCCAGAAGCTAGAAGTGAACTGAGAGCCTCGATCTAAAATAATAGACACGGGTACCCCATGAACGCGAACCACCTCTCAAATATAGATAAGGGCCAACCTACAGTACTGAAAGAAGTCTGAATAGGGAAGAAATAGGCAGAATTGTTCAATCAATCCACGATGACCCAGATGCTATCAGAACCACGAGAAGTACGAGGAAAACCACCTACAAAATCCATAGAGACCCACTCCTATTTCCACTCAGGAATGAGTAGCCTCTAAAGTAATCCACTAGGTCTCAGATACTCGGCCTTCACCTACTGACAACATAGGTACAAAGCCACAAACCCCACTATATCTCCCCACATACCACTCTACCAGTAATGCTGCCTCAAATCCCTATACATCTTAGTTGTCCTGAGGTGAAAAGAATATCTGGAGTTATGAGCTTCTCGAGTATCAAATGAATCAAATCTCTGACCCTCGAAACATAAATATGACCATTAAACCTCAAAATACCCTCAAAATCTAAGGTAGCCCTCCTGGACTCACCCATCAACACCTGATCTTGAATGCTACAAAGTCTACTATCCTCAAACTAACAACCCCAAACCTACTCCAACAAGGTAGATCTAGCCTCAACACTAGGAAGAACTCTCATAGGGTCAGAAATATCAAGATAAACCATCATGTTGGCTAAGGACTGGATGTCCAAAGCCAACAACCACTTAGAAACTAAAATGAAGGCCAAACTAACCATACTCACTGTCTTCCAGCTTAAGGCGTCCGCTACCACATTCGCCTTGCCCAGATGGTATAGAATATATAGATATCATAGTCTATCAACAACTCAATCCATCTATGCTACCTTAAATTAAGGTCCCTCTTGGTCAAAATGTACTGAAAACTATGATGGTCAGTGAAGATCTAGCAACGAACACCATACAAGTAATGCCTCCAAATCTTAAGCCTGAAACTGCCATAACTAACTCTAAATCATGAGTGGGGTAGTTGTGTTCATGCACCTTCAGCTACTTGACGCATATGTAATCACACGGCCCTGCTGCACCAGAACACACCCCAAACCAACACCAGAAGTATCACAATAGTTGGTGAACCCCTCGCCCTCAACTAGAAGAGTCAGAATAGGAGTTGAAGTGAGCAAGACCTTGAGCCTTAGAAAACTCTCCTCACAACTCACAGAACACTGAAACGGAACCTCCTTTCTAGTTAATCTAGTCATAGGGGCTGTAATAGTGGCAAATCTCTTAATGAACCGCCTGTAATAGCCTGGTAACCCAACAAAACTACAAACAGCAGTAGGAGACGTAGGCCTAGCCTAATCATGAATACCCTCAATCTTCATCCGGTCCACTATAATACCATCCTTGGACGTACGCCAAAAAATCTACAGACTCAAGCCAAAACTCGTACTTTGAGAATTTGGCATAAAGCCTATGATCTCTCAAAGTGTGGAGCAAATTCCTCAAGTACTGCTAGTGCTCCTCCCTACTCCTCTAATAGACAAGAATATCATTGATAAAAATGATCATGAAGGAGTCCAAATAGGGCCTAAAGACTTGGTTCATCAAGTCCATAAATGCAAAAGACATCACCAGGAACTTGTAATGGTCGTAAGGAGTCCTGAAAGTTGTCTTAGGGATATCCTCAGCCCTGACCCATAACTGATGGTAACCAAACCTCAAATCAATCTTAGAAAAAACTGCTGCACCCTGAAGTTGGTCAAATAAATCATCAATACGAAGCATAGGATACTTATTTTTTACTATCACCTTATTCAGTTGCCTGTTGTCGATAATCATTCGCATAAAACCATCCTTTATTTTCACAAACAGAACTAGAGCACCCAAAGCGATACACTCTATTTGATAAAACCTTTACCCAGAGGATCTTGAAGATGAATATTTATCTCCTTTAGCTCGGCAGGAGCCATATGGTAAGGAGCCATAAAAATAGGTCAGGTGCCGACTTAAGGTCACTAAAAAACTCTATATTATGCTCAGGAGGAAGGCCAGGTAGGTCGATAGGAAAAACATCTAGAAAGTCATGAACAATAGGAACATAGTCAAGCAAAGGACTCTCAACACTAATAGCCCAAACAGAAGCAAGGAATGACTCATAACCCCTCAATACCAGTCTTCTAGTTCGAATATAAGAAATAATCCCCATCGGTGAATGACTAAAAGAACCTTGCCATACAACCAGGGGTATGATAGGCATGGATAAGGTAACAGACTTGGAAAAGTAATCCAAGACCGTATGATAGGGGGATAACCAGTCCATACCTAGAATCACATCAAAATCCATCATATCTAACACAATGATATCAACCTGAGTATCAAACTCTCAAATAGTCACCAAACATGATATATATACCTGATCCACTACCAAAGAATCACCCACGGGAGTGGCTACATGCAATAGCACAGATAACGGCTCCAAAGACAAACCCAACCACAGTGCTTAATAAGCAGAAATGTACAAAAATATGGAGCTGGGATCAAATAAAGTAGAAGCTCACTGATGGCATACTGAAATCATACCTGTGATTACAATATCAAAAGTCTGAGCCTTCGGCCTACTAAGAATAACATACAAGTGGCCCTATCTGCTAACGGACTGGGTGCCTGCCCGACCACCTGTCCTACCTACTTGAGGACTACCTCTAGAACCCTGGGCACCACCCCTATAACCCTGTGTACCACCCCTAATTGGCGGTTGTACTGCTCTGATCGATTGAGCATACTGAGCTGAAAGATCAATCATCTCGCACCATGGACACTTTTGAGAAAAATGACTGATGAACCCATACTCATAACAAGCCCCATGCACTCTGCTCTGTCTAGAAGGCCCGACTGATCCAGAATGGCCACCTTAGCCTGATGATCCTGACTGAATACCCTTTAATGGCTGACTATTGCTCTGACCACCCAAACTACCATAACTTGGCTAACCCCATCTGAAATCTGAAGTGTTGCCTAAATAGGACTACTAGACTAACCCTGGTAATAATAAGACTAGTGCTCGGGGCACCTATCCTGAAATCCTCTACCTCTGAATTGAGCAAAACTCTGGCTCCTACTGTAACTGCCCTGACAATAAGGTCTCTTATCGCTGCCTCCTTAGGCCTCGTGATCTATCTCCTCTATAGTATAGGCGTGATTAGCAATATTAGAAAAAAATTCCCAAAAGTCACCAAACTCTGAGTAGCCTTATGGAGCGGTAAATTCAACCCTTTGATAAAACACTAAATCCTCTCATACTTTGTAGGTAGAATCATGGTGGCATGCCTAGCAAACTCTTGAAACCTCACCTTATACTCTGCCATAGTCATAAAACCCCGTCTTCATGTAAAAAACTCATCCCTCAGGTGCTCGTGCATGTTGCGAGGCATGTACTTCGCCAAGAAAGCCTCGGAGAACTGAATACAGGTCAAAAGGGGGAGATCCATCTAGCTTGGAATCAAAATAGCCTCTCCACCACTGTCTCGCTGCTCTGTCTAGCTGATATGCAGTATAATCTACTCCCCGCAACTAAACAAACCCCAAATTACGTAGCCTCTCCTCACAATTGGTATTAAACTCATAAACATCTTTTCTAGGGCCTTGACAAACCTGGGTGGAGTTTATCTCAGAAATCAGCCTAGGATCTTCTACTCTTCCACAGTCATAAATGGTCGGGCTACTGCAGACTGTGGAACTACCAATGCTGGATGAACCTCTACCTTGGAAGCCACAGCTGCAGGCTACACCCCTAAATCAATGCTACCTTGGGCTACTGTTTGAGCCCTATCAGTTGACGGACCACCAACTAACCCCAATAACTGAACAAATGCATCATAAAGAACCAAAGAAGATATAAAATCGGGTGGGGACTAGGCTGTCCCTTGATCCACCTACCGTTGTAGAGGCAGAATCTCTGGCATAGGAGCAATAATAGGATCTGGTAATGGCTCCCTAGCTTGATCTTAAGCTGGGGCTACAACTCTAGCCTGCCCTCAACCTCATAGTCGACCTCTGCCTCTAACTGGAGCTCTAGCAGTATGCTCGGGGTCCTGATCCCCAGCTACCGTACCCCTCATCCTAACCATTTTTGAAAGAGTGAAACAAATAAGAATCTAAAAACCAATATGGACACAACACACGAAAATAAACCAAAAATATGAGATTTTCCTAAAATGTCCCATAGCCTCTCGAAGATAGGATACAGACGTCTCCGTACTGATCCACGAGATTCGACTAAACATCAGCTCTTATACCAATAATATCGATGAACCTAGGCTCTGATAGCAAGCTGTCACGACCTAATTTCTCAGGTCATGATGGCACCTACTTTACCCAATAGTAGATAAGCCAAGCCATAGCCCGAAATGACAAGTAATGGGCTAACAGTCAGAATTAAAAAAAGGAAACAAGAATGAAACCAATACATAACAATAATATAGGTGGAAGCAGAAAAGATATACATACATAGTAAACTGTACAAAAGAGGGAAAAAGGAAAAATGTACAAAATGAATCCCTCCCAAAACTTGGTAAGGTTGGTACAAGAGCCACTATAACCAAAAACAAGAGTACTAGATAGTATCCAAAATATGCATATATACATAGTAGTCTCGAAAATACAACAGACTGTAACTGAAACATATGAAGGAGGATCAACTCTAAACTCTAAAAAGGTTACCCCACCTCCGCATTAGTAGCAAGGCCCGACCATAATATTAGCGACAGTGGCTCATACTCAAATCTGCATCAAGGAAAAGATGCAGAAGTGTAGTATGACTACTAAAGCAACGGGTACTGAGTATGCATCATTAACCGACTGAGCTCAAATATAGTAAAAGCATAAATAAAGTGCAAGAGTGTAAGCTAAGTCAATAGTAAAGGGCAAAAATTTAAATAACAACTATGTAAGGGAAATGCGATAAAGAAAATAAGTAACTTAACAGTAAAAGAAAAGGACTAACAACAAGTTAACTGTCATGCCCCGAATCCCATCGGGACGTGATTGGCACCCGTAGCTGATAAGGCCCGAGAGAACCAACCTTTGCCTATGTTCAATCAAATGCATATCATAATCATAACCACCACTGTGTAAGAACATGCAAGACGAATAAAGGAAAACATGGGACATAGTTATACATGTACATGAAACTTGGTCGTTGAGACCATCCAGTCAAAATAACATATGTTTTTTACACTAATACACCCACATCCGTCTACAAAAGCCTCTAACAAGAGCATTGACCAATACAAACCAAAAGTTGGGACAAGTCCCCCGCTTTATACAACATGTACATCATCAAAATATATAGCTACTCTGACTCGGAGAAACCCCGAATTAACTGGAGCTCACCAAGGAACCGCTAACACTGGCAATCTACTGAGGAGGCCTACTGGGACCTGCGCCTGCAGCAAGTAAGGTAAATTCCCTGAGAGGGGTCAGTACGAAATAAGTACTGAGTATGTAAGGCTCAAATGAAACTTAGAAACACATGAACATACCAATGAACTCAATACAATTGGCTAGACAATGTGAGTAAGTCACCATGTTACATTTTGGGAACCATGAGAATTTGCTTCCATTACTTTCATTACTTTATTTACATTTAATACTTGCTTGTCAATACATGTGTCACAATGTACCCGGGCCCCTACTGATCAGTGGGTCTTTCCATGACTTATCGTCATGTTGGGATCGGGTCGAGCTAGGCTTATGCCCCTAAGACCTGCCACCCATATATCAATGCATCGGGATCGATTCGAGCTAGGCTTATGCCCCTAGACTTGCCACCCATAAATCAATACATCGGGATCGAGTCGAGCTAGGCTTATGCCCCTAGACTTGCCACCCATACTTGATCATTGACCACATTTGCATTACTTTGATCTTTACTTTGAGATTGATATTTGATAGTCATAACATCACTTGAACTTTGGAACATAACATTATTGGAAACTTTGAACCATTAACCAATGAGTAAGAGACATGTGAATAACTTGGCAACATAACATTATTAGAATCATAACACCATGGGAACTATTGGACAATAAACTATGAACAAGAGACATAAGTAATATCACTAGTGAAACATTGGAACATATCCTTATTTGAGCTTTTGGAACATTAACCATGATTATGAGACATGAGACTCACAAATGTTCCATGAGTAGGAAATATATGACAATGACTATTGGTAAACGGATATAGGATACCTTAGCACATTTTGAGGTAAGACTAGTGAAATCGCAATGTGGATACGTTTGGCCGCAAAAAGATACGGACAGAGTAACCTTACATACCTTGTACTCTCAATACGGATATACAATCATAGATGTGCATACAATAGTCCCGCTCCTTCTTTATGTGTCACTCTACAACACAAATACATAACGGAATTCACATTAACCACAACTACTTCATAAATGCATGTAACGTCAATGGGGAACATGTTTGCTTTAAAACATGTCATTTCCCCTTGACAAAACCATTGATAGCATCATTATTCCAAAAATCCTCCAATATTCTCAACATTGACCAATACATAATAATCATTGCATTTCACCATAACAAATCTCTTTTACACCTCCTTACCCATACCACATCACAAACAATCCATCAATTCACCTTAATACACTTCATAGCACATATCGGCCAAATTCCCACAATTTACACTTATAGACAAGAACAAGTTTAACAACAAAAATAACTCCATAGATGTTCATATTTTATCCATACCATGATTTTTCATCAAAGGCACAAGTCCTAATTCAAGTTCAAACCCCATGGATCACACATCTTATACAAAAGCACAAAATACCATATCCAACATTTCCAAGCACAACCAACATGATTTACATACTCTTTCATGCATATAATATATGAATCCATAATAATATTCACTTACCCAAACTTGTAAAGGGATGATTTTGCTCCAAAATTGCCTTTTGAGTCTTTAGGGTTCTTGAGAGAATAGTGTAGAATATTTGAGAAAATGTCTGGAAAGCATGAGAGGTTAAATGAATAAAAATCTGATTTTTTGGGTCTATTTATAGTCCTTGGGTCATCCTTAGCCTCTCTTGATATTTAATGCCTTAATTGACCAAGTCAATAGAAGATTGGGTCATGTGACCCATGTCTTTTATCACATTTTTGGGCTTTTATTGAGCCCAAATCACTTAACCCAATAAAATCAATAATTTCTCGTCTTTATACGTATTACAATAATATTCCCACTCATAATATTCATATCCGTAGCCTCGATCCCAAAAACAAGTGATTCTAGCCATGTTTGGCTTATTTTGACCTTAGGGGCAAAACTGTCATTTTGACCCCAAATTCGTTCTCGAGTAATTTTATCATACCAATGTAATATTTCATTCATTTCATGTATATACTCTTGATTGTAGAAGAAACGTAGCAAATATTGGCTCGGTACATCCCCGGATACCCTTGGGACTTAGAAATTTCCAACTTTCGAAAAAGTGGAAAACCCAAGGTGGCACGCTCCTGGGCGCGCCAACCTTCTGCCTCTGGGCTAAAAATTTTAGCCCAGAGCGGGGTGGCACGGTGCCAAATGCGCCCCTCTTTAATTTTTTCCGAAAATTCCATTTTTCGACTTCTCTTCGCGGGTTTGGTTAGATACTTCAAGTCCTATTCTTTAACTCACTTCTTAACCTTATTATACTTTGTTTAGAGGTCTTCTTAGACTCATTGTGAACCCCACAAATGTGCAATGAAAATTTCAAAACACCTTCCATGCAAGTTTAATCCACATAGCAAGAGCCAAAATTCAATTATCTCATCAATAGCCTTACCAAATGCATACTCATAGCTCTCGATACCTACGTACATATTATTTAATGTCGTCAAGTAGGGTTGGGAACGTACGGGGTGTTACATTCTTCCCCCCTTAGGAACATTCGTCCTCGAATGTTAACAATACCGTTTCATTACAATCAATGCATTGCTATATTAGCATACATATACATAAACTTTTAAGGCTCATGGAGACTTACTTGTTATTGCTCCACTCCCGCACTTTGAACTTCTTGATCCATTTGAAATAGATGGGGATATGTGGATTTCATCATCTCTTCCGCTTCCCATGTGACCTCCTCTACTTGTTGATTCCGCCAAAGGACTTTCACGGAAGCTACTTCTTTATTCCTCAATCTTTTCACTTGTCGATCTAAGATAGCAATGGGTACCTCTTCATAAGTAAGATCCTCTGTAACTTGAACATCTTCAATGGGAACAATACGAGATGGATCTCCTATGCATTTTCGAAGCATGGAAACATGAAATACCGGATGGACTGAAGAAAGTTCTTGAGGTAGTGCTAATTCATAAGCAACTTGCCCAAATCTTCTAATAACTTCATATGGGCCTATGTAACGTGGACTCAATTTCCCTTTCTTTCCGAACCGCATTACCCCTTTCATTGGTGACACCTTTAAAAACACCCAATCACCTATTGCGAATTCAAGACCTCTTCTTCTAACATCCGCATATGACTTATGACGACTTTGAGCCGTTTGTAACCGTTGTTGGATCACCTTAACCTTTTCCATAGCCTGATGAACAATGTCTGGCCCAAGTAAAGCAGTTTCACCTGCTTCAAACCATCCTATTGGTGATCTACATTTCCTTCCGTACAAAGCTTCATAAGGTGCCATTTTAATACTCGAATGATAGCTATTGTTATACGCAAATTCAATAAGAGGCAAATGGTCATCCCAACTACCTTGAAAATCCAACGTACAAGCTCGTAGCATATCTTCAAGTGTCTGAATAGTACATTCTGCTTGTCCATCAGTCTGAGGATGGAAAGCTGTACTCAAATTCACCCGTGTACCCAAACTCTGCTGGAAAGACCTCCAAAAGTGCGCTGTGAACTGTGCTCCTCTGTCTGATATAATGGAAAGTGGAATACCATGCAATCGTACTATCTCTTTCACATACAACTTCGCATAATCCTCAGCTGTATAGGTCGTCTTGACCGGTAGAAAATGCGCTGACTTGGTAAGCCTGTCCACTATAACCCATATAGAATCAAACTTTCGCAATGTACGAGGCAAACCCGTAATGAAATCCATGTTAATCATATCCCATTTCCAGACTGGAAGATTGATACATTGCATGTAACCTCCCGGTTTCTGATGCTCTACTTTTACTTGTTGACAATTCGAGCATTGAGCGACAAACTCTGCAATGTTCTTTTTCATATTGGCCCACCAATACACTTCTTTCAATTCATGGTACATTTTAGTAGCACCCGGATGAATAGAATAGCGCGAATGATGTGCCTCTGTCATAATCCGTATCCTCAGCTCATCTACATCCGGTACGCATAGTCTTCCTTGACATTGAAGCACCCCTTCCGGCGTAATATCAAATGCCTTGGTCAAATTCTGCTGCACATTTTCCTTTAGCTGCAATAAAATAGAATCCGCAAATTGCTTCTCTTTCACTTCAGCTATTAAGGAGGATTCTGCTGCATTCTGCACCATAAATCTATCATCTGAGGTTTCAATAAGGCGAACTCCCAAGCTGGCTAATTGATTCAAATCTTTGACTATCTCATGCTTTTCATTCAACTGACCACTAGTGCTTTCTCCTGCCTTACGGCTCAATGCATCGGCTACTACATTTGCTTTGCCTGGGTGATAAAGAATATCAATGTCATAATCTTTTAAAAGCTCCAACCACCTTCGTTGCCTCAAATTGAGTTCCTTCTGCTTAAAAAGATATTGCAAGCTTTTGTGATCCGTATAGATGTCAACATGAACCCCATATAAATAATGACGCCATATCTTTAAAGCAAAAACTATCGCTGCCAATTCGAGATCATGTGTGGGATAGTTTTTCTCATGTGGCCGCAACTGTCGTGAGGCATATGCTATCACCCTACCATGCTGCATCAATACACATCCGAGACCAATCCCGAAAGCATCACAATACACTGCATAGCCCTCTGTACCTTCAGGAAGTACTAACACTGGCGTGGAAGTCAACTTATCTTTCAATTTTTGAAACCCTCTTTCACATGCATCATTCCATTGAAACTTAATTGCCTTGTGAGTTAACTTTGTTAATGGTGCTGCAATAGAAGCAAACCCTTCTACAAATCTCCGATAATAGCCTGCCAAACCCAGAAAACTGCGAATCTCTGTGGGTGTCGTAGGTCTTGGCCAGTTTTTCACTACTTCAATCTTTTGGGTATCAACCTGTATGCCTTCATCTGATACAATGTGACCCAAGAACGCGACTGATTTCAACCAAAATTCACATTTGGAGAACTTTGCATACAACTTCCGTCCACGAAGAATCTGTAACACTTGTCGTAAGTGATTAGCATGATCCTCCGGTGATCGTGAATAAACTAGGATGTCATCTATGAATACCGTGACGAACTCGTCCAAAAATGGCTTAAACACCCTATTCATCAAATCCATGAACACAGCTGGAGCATTTGTTAGTCCAAATGACATAACTAAAAATTCATAATGGCCATACCGTGTTCGGAAAGCTGTCTTGGGTACATCTTCTTCTCTAACTCTGACTTGATGGTAACCCGACCTCAAGTCAATTTTTGAAAAACACCTGGCACCCTGTAACTGATCGAACAAATCATCAATGTGAGGGAGGGGATATTTGTTCTTGATCGTTACCTTATTCAATTGCCGATAGTCAATGCACATTCTTAAGGTGCCATCTTTCTTTCGCACAAATAAGACCGGTGTGCCCCACGGGGACATACTAGGCCTAATGAAGCCCTTATCTAGCAAGTCCTTCAATTGCTCCTTTAATTCACGTAATTCTGCTGGAGCCATTCTATATGGAGGAATGGAAATAGGCTGAGTGCCTGGAATCACATCAATACCAAATTCTACTTCCCGTTCTGGGGGTAGACCTGGAAGATCCTCTGGAAATACATCTAGAAATTCATTGACCACTGGGACTGACTGCGGAGTTAACGGTTCCGCTTCGGTATCTTTCACCCGTACTAGATGACATATATAACCTTTAGCAATCATTTTTCTGGCTTTCAAATAGGAAATAAACCTTCCTCGTGGTGCCCCTACATTACCCTGCCATTCTAGAACATTTTCTTGCGGAAAACCAAAATGTACTTTCTTGTCCCGGCAATCTACCGTAGCATAACAAGAAGCCAACCAATCCATTCCCATGATTACATCAAAATCCACCATGTCCAGTTCAATGAGATCGGCCAATGTATCATGACCACACACAGTTACCACACAGTTACGATACACTCTCTTTGCAACAATATATTCACCAACCGGTGTAGACACTTCAATTGATTTAATTAATAATTCTGGTGCCTTTGCAAATTTCGCAGCAATCAATGGGGTAACATAGGAAAATGTAGAACCTGGATCAATCAATGCATATACATTATGTGAGAATATGGATAATGTACCTGTGACAACATCAGGGGAAGCCTCTGAATTCTGGCATTCCACTAAAGCATAAGTACGATTCTGGACCCCGCTAGTACTGGCTGCTCCTCTGGCACCTCTACCACGGCCAATAGGCTGCACCCCTCGGCCCTGTGAAGGAACCGATACTGATGAAGCAACAACCGACCCAGCTGGTCGTGCTATACCACCCATGCTCCGCTGTGGACACTCTCTCGCTATATGCCCCGGCATACCACACCAAAAGCAGACATTCATCCCTGACCGACATGTACCTGTGTGCATATGCCCGCAGTGCTGACACTGCTGACGAGGAAAACCTGTTGCCTGTGATCCGCTACTCTGCCCTGATGGACCACCCCTAGACCCTCGAAACTGTGAGTGAGCACCCCCTGTGGAATAAGAGAACGAAGGTCTAGGTGGTCTAGGAAACATGCGGGGCCTAGATCCTCCATGGGACATCATAGGTGGTCCCATAGATCTAGCCCTTTTGGACTGTCCCCTATCAAATTCATGCACTCTTCTTCTCTGTCGTTGGTCTTCCATTTTCTGAGAGAAGGCTTGTATTCGAGCAATGTCCATATCCTTATTCAAGGCAGCAATAGTGCAATCCCGTACCAAATATGGCTCTAGTCTGTCCACATATCTATGGACCCTGTCTGTCATCGTAGCCACAACATTTGGCGCATATCGAGCCAAGGAATTAAATTGCAAGCTATATTCCCTCACGCTCAAATTTCCTTGACGGAGATTTAGGAACTGATCCGCACGTGCCTCACGGATCTCATAGGGCAAGTAATGATCAAGGAAAGCAATTTTAAACTCTTCCCACGTAGGTGGAGTTGCACCAATATCATGGGATTTCTTCCAATCCTCGTACCACAATATTGCCTCTCCTTTCAGCCTATATGCAGCAAGTTCAACTGTTTCGACTCCTGTCACATGCATAACTTCCAAGGCCCTCTGAATTTGATCCACGAAGTCCTGTGGATCTGCTTTTGGATCTGACCCAGTGAAAATAGGAGGGTCAAGTTTTAGGAAATCCTGTGTCCTGCGACTCGCCATTCTAGCCGCATCATCATCATGTGTCACTACACCAGCTCGTCCCTGGCTTTGTGCCGCCACTAACTGTGTCAACATATGTACAGCATTCCTAAGATCCTGATCCGTGGCATTCATCGGCGGCTCTACAGGTACTTCTGTACCAATTGGCTCTTCCGAAATTGGGAGGGTAGATGAAGACCGCGATGATATTTCAGCATTTTCCCCACCTTGACTAGCTTGGTCAGGTGGTAATCTGCTCATTCCTTCTCCAGCAGGCGCATCTACCTGCTTTCCTTTACCTCTACCTCTCGTGATTGGCATTTTGACTATACCAGAGAAAACAAAATACCATGATCAGACACACTTCAACTGACAACACTGGCTCTATTGCACGATCTAGAGGTGAAGAACAGAAACAACATCCTAAATGTCCCGTAGCCTCCTACTTATAAATGTGGTGCACAACACATCGATAAGTAAGACTCTACTCAGACACGGCTTTGTAGACACCCTTAGAACGACTGCTCTGATACCACTTTTGTCACGCCCCGAATCCCATCAGGACGTGATTGGCACCCGTAGCCGATAAGGCCCGAGAGAACCAACCTTTGCCTATGTTCAATCAAATGCATATCATAATCATAACCACCACTGTGTAACAACATGCAAGACGAATAAAGGAAAACATGGGACATAGTTATACATGTACATGAAACTTGGTCGTTGAGACCATCCAGTCAAAATAACATATGTCTTTTACACTAATACACCCACATCCGTCTACAAAAGCCTCTAACAAGAGCATTGACCAATACAAACCAAAAGTTGGGACAAGTCCCCCGCTTTATACAACATGTACATCATCAAAACATATAGCTACTCTGACTCGGAGAAACCCCGAATTAACTGGAGCTCACCAAGGAACCGCTAACACTGGCAATCTACTGAGGAGGCCTACTGGGACCTGCGCCTGCAGCAAGTAAGGTAAATTCCCCGAGAGGGGTCAGTACGAAATAAGTACTGAGTATGTAAGGCTCAAATGAAACTTAGAAACACATGAACATACCAATGAACTCAATACAATTGGCTAGACAATGTGAGTAAGTCACCATGTTACATTTTGGGAACCATGAGAATTTGCTTCCATTACTTTCATTACTTTATTTACATTTAATACTTGCTTGTCAATACATGTGTCACAATGTACCCGGGCCCCTACTGATCAGTGGGTCTTTCCATGACTTATCGTCATGTTGGGATCGGGTCGAGCTAGGCTTATGCCCCTAAGACCTGCCACCCATATATCAATGCATCGGGATCGATTCGAGCTAGGCTTATGCCCCTAGACTTGCCACCCATAAATCAATACATCGGGATCGAGTCGAGCTAGGATTATGCCCCTAGACTTGCCACCCATACTTGATCATTGACCGCATTTGCATTACTTTGATCTTTACTTTGAGATTGATATTTGATAGTCATAACATCACTTGAACTTTGGAACATAACATTATTGGAAACTTTGAACCATTAACCAATGAGTAAGAGACATGTGAATAACTTGGCAACATAACATTATTAGAATCATAACACCATGGGAACTATTGGACAATAAACTATGAACAAGAGACATAAGTAATATCACTAGTGAAACATTGGAACATATCCTTATTTGAGCTTTTGGAACATTAACCATGATTATGAGACATGAGACTCACAAATGTTCCATGAGTAGGAAATATATGACAATGACTATTGGTAAACGGATATAGGATACCTTAGCACATTTTGAGGTAAGACTAGTGAAATCGCAATGTGGGTACGTTTGGCCGCAAAAAGATACGGACAGAGTAACCTTACATACCTTGTACTCTCAATACGGATATACAATCATAGATGTGCATACAATAGTCCCGCTCCTTCTTTATGTGTCACTCTACAACACAAATACATAACGGAATTCACATTAACCACAACTACTTCATAAATGCATGTAACGTCAATGGGGAACATGTTTGCTTTAAAACATGTCATTTCCCCTTGACAAAACCATTGATAGCATCATTATTCCAAAAATCCTCCAATATTCTCAACATTGACCAATACATAATAATCATTGCATTTCACCATAACAAATCTCTTTTACACCTCCTTACCCATACCACATCACAAACAATCCATCAATTCACCTTAATACACTTCATAGCACATATCGGCCAAATTCCCACAATTTACACTTATAGACAAGAACAAGTTTAACAACAAAAATAACTCCATAGATGTTCATATTTTATCCATACCATGATTTTTCATCAAAGGCACAAGTCCTAATTCAAGTTCAAACCCCATGGATCACACATCTTATACAAAAGCACAAAATACCATATCCAACATTTCCAAGCACAACCAACATGATTTACATACTCTTTCATGCATATAATATATGAATCCATAATAATATTCACTTACCCAAACTTGTAAAGGGATGATTTTGCTCCAAAATTGCCTTTTGAGTCTTTAGGGTTCTTGAGAGAATAGTGTAGAATATTTGAGAAAATGTCTGGAAAGCATGAGAGGTTAAATGAATAAAAATCTGATTTTTTGGGTCTATTTATAGTCCTTGGGTCATCCTTAGCCTCTCTTGATATTTAATGCCTTAATTGACCAAGTCAATAGAAGATTGGGTCATGTGACCCATGTCTTTTATCACATTTTTGGGCTTTTATTGAGCCCAAATCACTTAACCCAATAAAATCAATAATTTCTCATCTTTATACGTATTACAATAATATTCCCACTCATAATATTCATATCCGTAGCCTCGATCCCAAAAACAAGTGATTCTAGCCATGTTTGGCTTATTTTGACCTTAGGGGCAAAACTGTCATTTTGACCCCAAATTCGTTCTCGAGTAATTTTATCATACCAATGTAATATTTCATTCATTTCATGTATATACTCTTGGTTGTAGGAGAAACGTAGCAAATATTGGCTCGGTACGTCCCCGGATACCCTTGGGACTTAGAAATTTCCAACTTTCGAAAAAGTGGAAAACCCAAGGTGGAACGCTCCTGGGCGCGCCAACCTTCTGCCTCTGGGCTAAAAATTTTAGCCCAGAGCGGCGTGGCACGGTTCCAAACGCTCCCCTCTTTAATTTTTTCCGAAAATTCCATTTTTCGACTTCTCTTTGCGGGTTTGGTTAGATACTTCAAGTCCTATTCTTTAACTCACTTCTTAACCTTATTATACTTTGTTTAGAGGTCTTCTTAGCCTCATTGTGAACCCCACAAATGCGCAATGAAAATTTCAAAACACCTTCCATGCAAGTTTAATCCACATAGCAAGAGCCAAAATTCAATTATCTCATCAATAGCCTTACCAAATGCATACTCATAGCTCTCGATACCTACGTACATATTATTTAATGTCGTCAAGTAGGGTTGGTAACGTATGGGGTGTTACATTAACTGGGCCCCCATAAGCCTAGAAAGCACACAGAAGAAGACAATTAACCCAATCGAGCCTCCATAAGCCAAGTGGGTGCAAATAAGAAGAAATCTAAGGTAAGAAGCATAAATAACCTTTAACTGTACCAGTCTCAATAACTTTTCGATCCCAAATCCATAATGAAAGTATATATATGTAACGGGCTTGAACCAGAACCAGTGGATAATAAAAAGAGGCCAGACACCAGGCTTAAACTGGAAATAGTTGATAATAACAAAAGTCTAAATGATCCATATACAACAGAACCCAGTACAACTGCCAGAACTCCCAGTAACAATCATAATCAACACCAGGACATCCCAACCATAGTCATAGATTGTTGCTGGACTCAAACTGGAACTTATATGTAATCCACAATAACCATAGCCATTAATCTCACAAGGAACCAACCATAACCATAAACCAATGCCAGTCTCGTACCAGAACTGATGATAATAGCAGTAGAGCATATGTCGAACTTATACCAGAACTAAAAAGTATAAATATAAAAATACCTAGCTTGCAGAAATCCAAGGGTTTCAAGCCTATCTCTAATCCATATAATCATATAGATCAATCTCGAGCGATTAAATTCACTAAGGTAAGACAAATTAGTAGGTCAATGGGGTACAATCTAGGGTCAGTTACTTCTCTACCCAGGGAAAAGAAGCTAAACAGGAAAGTAATCAAGTCTAAATTAACCCCAACCCAAATTAGAAGGCTAAGGTACCAATCATGAATCTGACTAAGCCTTAAGGAACTTTATTGCAAACATTCTATCTAAAAGGGGCAGTGGGGCACACTACAAGGTCCCGATAACCTAACCTAAGGTATAACCTACCCAAAACTAGTCTAAGGCTTCTCAATCCCATCTCAAGGTATTATAAGCACTAATCCTAGTCCTAAAGGATGATAATACACTATACTAGGGAAGAATGGGTCTGAATTCTACCAAAAATGGGCCCTAACCGTCTAAATAAAACAAAAAATGTAAAAACAATCACCAAGACAAAACTACCTATATAAACTAGCACAATATTACACTATTAACAAAATTAAGCTCAATCTAAAATAAGGGTAAGCCTGCCTACTTAGATGTCGCCGAACGCTCACTGAATCCTCTATACTAGAGCTTTCCCCTTCCAAGAAGCCTCCGAGAGCTGCCACGCTATCAAAACAATGATCCACGCTTCAAAATGAGAAAATTGATACCCATATTTTACATAAATTCTCTGGATCAAAAATCAAATTGAAAATTTCATGTGGGGCTCGCTTGTAAAATCACAAATTTAAAACCGTCACAACCTCCCACTCAGCTCAAGGATCATTTGCCACATAAAAATAATTAATTCCGAGTTCAAACAACCCCAAAATCAGTCCCAAAACTATTGCGAATTTAAGAAACAGATCAAGGAATTAAACTAGAAATTAAGCAAAACTTATGGAGATAATGATGATATAACCCTCAAAAATCCGCCACCAAGCTAATTTCAGCTTCAACACTCAATCCATCATAATCTCAGAGCTTAATATGGTCTAAAATGGTGGCTTTAAACTTAAAACATAAGCTAGAAAATGAAGGAGGAACTATTTATAACATACCAGCAATGGCCGCTTTAGCGACTAAATGACCGCTAAAGCGGTCACCGCTAAAGAGCCCAAAGGTCGCTAAAGCAACTGGACTTTGGCTGGACAGCTCCACTAAAGTGGTCTAGATTTTCTTAAGTAGCTGCCTCTAAAGTGGTGACATGATGCTAAAGCGATTACTGCTAAAGCAGCTGCACTAGATAATTTGGCACCAGCCAAATTCAACAAGTCCCAACGGATTCTGATTGGGTGCTGGGGATTGGTTTGGAATCTCATGCTCATAAATGAACTATGATACCCTACTAAATTTGACATTTTAGACTCAAAGATGCCATCAAAATTTCCATCCGAAGTCATTTTGATAAAAAGTGGTTCCCACACCTCAAAGGGCCATTTTCACCAAACTTCACCTAATAGCCCAAAATGAGTCTGGAAACCTCGAGACCCAGCCTCAAGCCTAAAATCAACATTCCAAAGTTGATAAGACTGTCAAAAATGGTATACAAGGTTATTTACCTGAGGTTCTAGCCCGAGACCCATTCCTTAGCTTCAAACGCTCCAAAATAGGGAAATAGCTCTAAAAACCAACTGGACTGCCCGATAACTGGACTCGATAACTGAATTGTCAGTCCCAACAAGTCATAAATGACCTGGGGTAGCTGTAGGAAAGCTCTAAATACAGAAAAAGCATAAAAACATAGAAAATGACCTGGAGGGTCATTACACAATAACTTTAAGACAATGTAACCCTAGAGTACAAATAAAGCACTTAGCATACTAAAATTAAATAACATCCCCAAAAATACAACATAGAAACTCAATTGGTCAAAAAATTCAAAGGCTACATATTTTATGGCTAGGCCCAGCAACAACAAAAGCACACAAGCACGAAATCCACCAGTGAGACAGTTGCTACAGTGAACTGAAGGCGATCCTAATTGAATAATTTTTGCAGTAATGATTTTTTTTGGTAGATAGCGGAAATGAAAATTTAGAAATTGAGCAATAAAAAACATGAAATCCATTGTGTATATGAAAAGAAAATTCCTACGTGACTAAGTGGCCTTATTTCTAGTTCCAATTTGAAAACAAAGTTACACTGAGGAGTTTTGTCTTGTTTACCTTAGCGTCATTTCAGTCACAATTGTTCGAGGATTGTGGAAGAATGGTGAACCCAGTGCACGAAGCATAGATGGATAATTGGAATGTGTGACGGTCGGTGGTAGAAAAATTACTTAAAGGTGGAGGGTTATGGATGGGCGGCGGAGGATCTAGATATGGGATTTTTATCAAAATTATTGGCAAGCTTCTTAGATTGGTGTTTAGCGGTTTATCTAAAGAGGGGGAAATTTTTTTATCACTAAAATATTTGTGTATTGCCTTTAAGCTGTTGATTTTTTCTTATAGGGATCGGTTATTTATGTTTTAATTTATTTAAAGAATAAATTTGTAAATTAGGGACTACAAAATAATTTTATCCCTGAAAGTATATTATTAAGGACCATATTTTAAATCCGTCACTAAATCTTGGTCCCTAAGAACCCTTTTTCTTGTAGTGTTAGACGTATGCTTACATGTTGTAGATCTCATATTAAGGAGGGACAAAAGCATATTGGGTTTCTTGCATGGAGTAATAATGCCGGGATGGAACATGAGAGTGGTTATGGGTATAAGACATAGTGTTCCCCTAGTTCCCTGTGTTGTTCCTTATACAACCATTGCTATATCATTTGTTTTCTTTCTGATCTCAAAATTTGTTGAACCATTCTAAATTTCTTGAGTGGTTGCATCCAATGCTGTAAAGCTCACAATGCGGTTGATATTAATCCCATCCTCTATTATCTATCATATTTTGATGACCTCAATAAATGGTTTACCCATTGCAGGAAGCAGGTGTTAAAAATATGTTTCATCTTGGGCCTAAAGAAAAACCTTTACCATTTTACTTTCTTTTAGTAGTGGTTTCACCCTAGCAGCTTGCTCACGCCACCTAATGGTATACTCTCTAAAACTTTTCGTACCCTTCTCCTTCTTCTTCTTCTTCTTCTTCTTCTTCATATTTGTTAGGAATTTTTCATCAATAATCAAATCAATATATATTGAAATTGTTGAAAAATCCTATGCCACTTGTGAATATCATGATCAACAAACCATTCTGAAGCCAAACATGAGAGACTCACACCAAAATAAGCCATGAACAATTCTTCTTCCCCTTGGCTCCTCTCAATTGATTATAATATCATCTCAAGTGTGCCATAGGATCACCGTACCCATCATACTTCTTAAACTTCGACATCTTAAAGCCAAGAGGGAGGTTAACACTTGGAAACATGCATAAGTCTTTCTATAAAACACTTTTGTAACCCCCAAATCCCTATAATTTTTCATAGCCTGTTCCAAATTCTTTATCTTTCTAACCATTTCTTCCTATTCTTCTATAATGATAGGCTTATCAACATTAAAAGAAAATCTTGGTGGTTGAGTGTAGCCATAAGGATTAGTTAACTTAAATGTGGGCTCGAGAGCATAATGCTAATCATCAGGAATTTTAAACACGGGCTCACTAGCTGATTTAGGGAGCTCAACTATTGGATGAACAATGAAAGTAGGAGCCTCAAGTAGGGGTAGAGCCCCCAAAGTAGGAATAGTAAGTGGTGCAGGGTTTGTGGTAGTTCTATGTTGAGGAGCTGGGAAATGGGTATTGAAAGTTCTTGGATAGTGTTGGCCCGAAGTACATCCCGGTGCATGTTGTGGCATGTCAAGAGAAATAAAAAATTGTGCCTGTGACATTGGTGGAAAACTAGAGGGATTTTTAGGGTCATTAACAGGAAATAAAGGAAGAGGTAACCCACTAGCCTAAGCCCGGTGTATTTTTGCCAATTGTTGCCTTAGTTTTAAAATTTCTTCATTAGGTTCTGAACCCTCATCCCCAGACTTTTATTTGATCAATGATTGCAACCTCAGTATCCTTGTTGTGCAAAGCTAACTTTCTCTTTGACCTAGTGAAATAGTTGTGTTTTTCCAGTGTACCACAAACCAACCCCTTAAAATAACTGGATAGTAGAGATAACAAATATGTTAGGATTTAATAATATTCAAAACTTTTTTTTTTGGTTTTGGTTTTATTTAAAAGATCACCTAGCTCCAGAAGGGCACCTACGTATCTCACCACTAAGAGAGGAGAATCAGGTGTGTGTAGTTCGTGAAGTTTCAACATGAAATAACCAACCAAACTTTTTTTTGAAACTTTAGAGGAAAATAAATTATAAATACACAAAATAAGGAAAAAAAATTATCAAAAGAAATTTAAGAAAATCTTTTTTGTGTTTTGGATTTTGAATTTCGTACAAAATGAAACCTACAATTACAAAAGGAAAATATTTTTGTATTTTCATTTAAAGAAGAGTGTGAAACAACTACTCTAAAATAAGAGTAACAATCTTTTTTTTTGGATGAGGTAAAAAACCAAGCATTTTTTTTTTTTTGAATAAAGATCACCGAATTAGAGAAGGGCTGCCTACGTATCTCACTTGAAAGAGGAGAATCAGGTGTGTGTAGTTCATCCAGATTGGATAGTTAAGAAATCATGAAAACTAGAACTCAACTTGAGAAATACGACACACTTGCAAAAAATCTTCTTGAAGTGCACAGGTGAGGCAGGACTGGTGTGGCTGATAGAGTTGTTTAACATAATTTTCAGGATGGTGAAGATGCCCGAAGCATGTAGTTGGAGTACAATGATTCCATTGTATAAGAAAAAAGGTGGCATCCAGAATTGCAAAAACTATAGGGGTATCAAGTTGTTAAGCCATACTATGAAGGTTTGGAAAAGGGTAGTTGGGTTGAGGATAAGGAGGATTGTGACTATTTTTGAGAATCAGTTCAGATTCATGCCAGGACACTCAGCTACAGAAGCTATCCATCTCGTGATAAATCTGGTAGAGCGGTATAGGAAGAGGAAGAAAGACTTGTATATGGTATTCATTGACTTAGAAAAGGCATATGACAGAGTCCCCATGGAGGTTCTTTGGAGGTGCGTAGAGGCTAGAGGTGTACCTGTAGTGTACACTAGGTCAATTAAGGACATGTACGATGATGTCAAGACTCATGTATGAACTGTGGGAAAGGACTCGGAGCACTTTCATATTTTAATAAGGTTGCACCAGGGATCGAGTCTTAGTCCATTTTTATTTGCTTTGGTGATAGATGTTTTGATGTGTCAAATTCAAGGTGAGGTTCCATGGTGTATGTTTTTATGGATGATGCAGTTCTGATTGATGAAATTCATGGAGTAGTTAATGCTAAGTTAGAGGTTTATAGATAGACTCTGGAGTCTAAAGGGTGTAGGTTGAGTAGGACCAAGATGGAATATTTAGAGTGCAAGTTTAGTGAGATGACACATGAGGTTGGCTTGGTATTGAAGCTTGATACTTAGGCTATCCAGAAGAGGGATAGTTTCAAGTTTCTTGGGTCTATAATCCTGGGAAATAGAGAGATTAAAAAGGATGTCACTCACCATATTGGTGAAGGGTGGATGAAATAGAGGCTCACATACAGTCTTGTATGATAAAAAGGTGCCTCCTAAAATTAAAGGAATATTTTATAGAGTGACTGTTAAACTTGCTATATTGTATGGTGAAGAGTGCTGACCAGTCAAGAACTCTCAAATTCAAAAGATGAAGGTGGAAGAGATACAGATGTTAAGATGGATATGTTGGTTGAGGAGAGATATCATTAGAAATGAGGTTATTTGAGATAATAAAGGAGTGGTCTCAGTGGATGTCAAGATTAGGAAAATGGTTCGGACATGTGATGAGGTGGTGCAAGGATGCTCCAGTGAGGAGGCATGAGAGGTTGGCTTTGGATGGATCCAGGTGAGGTAGAGGTAGACCGAACAAATATTGGAGGGAGGTGATTTGACATGTCATGGAGAAGTTACATCTTACTAAGGACATGACCCTAGATATGAAGCATATTAGGATAGAAGGATAGTATAAATGAGTGTGTTCTTGTTCTGGTAGGGACGAATTCTTTACTTGGGTATCTGTGTTTCTAGTCATAGTGTTATTCTTGTATAGTCATGTTTGTGGAGTTCTGGTAATGTTTGTTGTTTTGGATAGATCGATTGGAGTATTACTTTGTGGTTGTCTTATTTCTGTTATTATTTGTTGAGTTAATATATATTATTCCTATACGATTTCTTTTATGAACTGTTTTTTGTCTTCATCTAGGGGTTTATTGGAAACAGCCTTTCTACCTCACCTCTGAGGTAGTGGTACAGACTGGGTACACTTCTCTTCCTCAAATCCCACCTTATGGGAATATACTAGGTATGTTGTTATTGTTGTTGTTGTTTTTAAACCATGTCGTTCTAAAAACAAAGACCAAAGAAAACCACAATGAAAAGTAAAGGAAATAAATTTTTGTTTTTTGAAAAACTTAAAGACACTAGAAAAAAATGAAATTTTTTTATTTTTTTTCTATGAAAATGCATAGAAGCTCATACAAATAAGAAATCTTTTTGGATTTTTTTTGAAAACAAAAGTCATACAGAACTCCTGTAAAATAAGAAAAATCTTTTCATTTTTTAATTTTTTGAAAAAAATTTCACTCCTCTTGGTTTTCGCCCTATCCTATCCCTCATTTTTTAAATGCCCGCTACAAATCAGTCTGTCAAATGATCCTTTTACCCTTAAAGATGCAACAAGTAGCACATAGGGAAACTTTGAGGCGAGTCTCCTACAAAGGACCAATCGAGTCCCGCTAGATCTTAAAATGATCCAGATGAGCATTCTTTAAAGGCTGACTTATGTTGGAGTTTAACTAAAAAGGCTTTTTGGAGGAGCGTTTGGTTAATGGTGGTTGCGATTCTTTCCATCCACTCTATAGATCCGACGGCTCCCCCTCCTAAAAATAAGGGTGACTCAATAAATGTTTGTGTACGTGGTGCACACTATGAGACTTGTTTCGAAAGAAATGACTCCAAGTAAGCACATGATGATGGGTATAAAGCAGCAACAGAGAGGGAAATATGGTAAACAATATGCAACTAACAAATAAGAAAAACAATAAAACATAGGTAAACCCACAACAACTAACAAACGAGGAAAACAAATAAACATACAAGGCGTCTATTGAACTATAGTGTCAACTAAACCGATACAGATTAATATTTGAAGCTCTAATTCTGAAAAATATCCCCAGTGGAGTCGCTAGAGCTCTCACACCCCGTTTTACCCCAAAAAGACAGTATTAAATTTTAATTTTAAAAAGGGGTTTTAAATATTGAATGTGACTAAAAAAGGGTGTTTCAAAAAGGATTCATTTGAAAATCAAAGTCGCCACTTGACATAGGTTTTGGTAGGCCAAGTCACCTAAAATATCCTTTTCAAAACAATTGGCTGTTAAAAACTAATCAATAAACAGAGATTCCGATTAAGAAATTATGTTGATTGAGGGGAAGGTGTGAGGAACCCCTAGATTCAGTTGTTTTAGCACGGTTGCTTCGTTGAATCATGCCGGCTTAAATTAACACTATAAATGAATAAATTTCACACAAACAAACAAACACGTTAGCACATACACAAAAATAAAAGAATAATGTCCAGTCCAATTATATTGTCCAAAAAATTAACATTATAAATTAACAAATGTTACACAAACAAACAAATACGTAAGCGCACACACACAGAGAAAAAAATGTCCAGTCTAATTATACAGTCCAAAAGGAAAGAAAAAATGTGAAAAGGTAAACCTATACTACCTAAACTAGCCTAATCTATGCTTTACCCGACATCTTGGGCCTTGTTCACGGACGGACTCCAAATACATGGTACCTCGGGGCATTCCTTGGAGAATAAATACATTTGATTTAAAAGCAATGAATAAGATCACGCAAGCAAGCAATTCGAGCTCATCAACGATTATCAAATTAGAATTTTCCTACCCAATTCTCCGGCCTAAATATGATGCTATCGAGTAACAGATCCAAATCAATTGCAACATTGAATTCAACTAACTGATTTATATTTATCAATTTTCCATCCCTTCAAAAATCAAAGAATTCCCCTTTTTTATATCATGAACCAATTAAGAAGACAATCAAATTCGAATCATTCATTCACCCATTCCAAGTGCAACAACAAATCAATATCATCAGTTCACACCAAATTTCCAAGCAACTAGAATCAAACACGCAAAATATTTAACCAAAAGAGAATTTTAGTATTTCCTAAAGACTAGATGAGAATTGGACCTCAATATATTTGAATTTGAATGTTAACACCGACAAATTGACAGAGCTCCACTGCTAACTTTAAATAGACCCAATTTTGAACTTTCTTCCTATATTTTTCCTATATCCAATGTGAACCAAACTTCTTTTAAATTTTACCAAAGACAAGTTGAAATTGGGGGTTTTGCATCCCGTCTCTATATGAGTGTTGATGGTAAATAAAAAAAAAGTGAAGTGGGTGTTGATGAATTGGTTGGAGCAGTCTTTCTCAGGTGAGATTAGTGGAGTTGAATAGGTTTTCTAGTAGAGGACAGATAGTGAAGTTGTGAGGTTGTTAATGGTGTTTTCTAATGGAGAGGGGTGGTGGCAGACTAAAGTTTGTTACTGGCCAGTTAGGAGAATGGGCCACCAATTATTTTGATAGAGAAGATGGTTGTTAGATTGGATGTTAAAGTGGGTGTGCTAATAGAGGAAATTAGGTGTTAATGGAGAATTTTTTAAAAATAGAAAAATGGAGGGGATGGATTAATGGTGAGCTCTACCCAAATTGGCAATGGAAGAAAATGAAGATTAATGGAGGATGATAGTGTGTATTTGGTGGTGGTCTCATGGTGTGTGTTGCGGTTGGAGGAGATGGTGTTCAAGGAGAGAGAATTAATGGGATGAAAAAGTGAGTGTATATCCTTGTGTTGTATATTGTGAGGGGAGAAAGGTACTTAGAAATTGGGGAGGGGCCATTTATTGTGTATGGTGAGTTGCATGTTATGTGTGTGTGTATTAGTGTAGGATTTGTTTATTTATTGGATTTTGGAAAGATGAAAAAATGTGTGGAGGGTGCAACTTACTTAATATGTGTATGTGTGTAAGGTACTATAGCAAGACTTGGTGTGTAAGAAAAAGTAATAAAATAAATCAAAAATCAAAAATATTAATTTGGATGAAGGGGATCATGCCAAGTGGGCCCTATTTGATTGGTTATTATTTGTTGGATTTTTTTATTTTCATATAGAAAAGACTAACTAAAACTAACACAATAAAATGATATAAAACTTGGGTAGGGTAAAAAATTAGGTGTCTAGACTCCCAACTTCCTCACCTATCCGCTCAGAATAACGACCAACTCTTCTTCGGACATCAACTACCATTCAACTGAACCAAACTCAACTGAAGCACGCAAGACTCATGCAAAACATACGAACGACATATAGATACAAGAAAAATTGAGTGAACGCCCGGTAAGGCTATAAGCAAGCTAACTCATATACTAGATCACTAAACTCAAGCTTTAAGTACAACATCATTCGGTCATCATAAACCTCTTGCCTACTCTGAGCTACACAAAATATCTCCAAAATCATCCAAACCCTATTTGTATAATCAGTCACCAGCCAAGCAGCCCACAACCCAACCTCGAAAGGGTTAAACCAATATATCAGAAATCCGCGTGACCTAACATATGCACAATGCCTCAAAAGAATCCACCTAGATACTCAAATAGTAATGGCTAAATGCATGATCTCTTTCAAGGCCATGAATTGGTCCCAATAACCCTCGAGACCAATAACATGAGTTCAAAGCACAACCTCCATATCCTAAATGGTCTACTCTAAATGCCCACCAATTTGTGGGTGATAAGCTGCGCTAAGCTCAAATCGGATACCCATGTCCTCTGAATAGACTTCCAGAAACCTAATGTAAACTGGCAGAAACTGACACCCTGTGCAAATAGACCATCCCTCTAATATATACTTAAGTCAACCCCTATGAACTGTAGGGAAACTGAATCAATAGGTAGTAAGCAGGCCTAGTAATTCTATCAATAATGCCCTAAATGGAATCAAATCACTGAAATGCACGCCAAAAATAAGTCACGAAATCCATAACTATCAACTTAGTACCATAGTCAAACCACCAAACCTCGAGTGTCCAAACTATACCCCCTGACAATAAAGCATCTAAATATAAGATCTATCACACACATTAGGCCATCATCCGTAAGAGTCAAAAATTAGAACTGGAGCCAATAAGGTATTGAGCACCAGAAGGTTCACCACATACTCATCGGTCCGCTGAAGATGGATATCTCTAAATCAATCTGGTCAACCATGCTGCCAAAGAAAAAGTCCTCCTTCCAGTCCGTCTGATGTAACCTGCTAAGCTGACACATTACCAGCCACAGTAGGGGAAATAAGCCTAGTACCAAAATTGAACTACCTCGATCCTTGCCAAACTCACCATAATCTCATTTCTGTATTCCATATGCCCCAAAAATGTCATATACTTCATATACCAAAGCCAATCTCATACTTAGATACTTAGCATATAACCGATGATCCCTCAAAGGCCAGAGTTAGGATGTCATCAACAAACACTATTGCAAATAAGTCTAAATGAAGCTGGAACACACAGTCTACCAAACCCATAAATGTTATGGGGCTTTGGCCAAACCCCCAAAAGACATAGCCAAGAACCTGAGATAGTTGTAATGAGCCCTAAAAGCAGTCGTACGTACTCCCGCTGCCCAAATCCTCAACTAATAGAAGCCTAAAATTGAATTAAACTTAGAAAACATGGTTGCACCATGAAGGTGATCGAACAGATCAGTAATACGAGATACAGGATACTCACTCTTGACAGCCGATAAGAAAACACAAGTACACGATATTGACATCTAATTTTGTCTCTCCTTTTCCTATAATTAAGTTTTCTATGCTTCTTAGTCTTGAATACTTTACCAAAATGACATTTTTATCCTTCATATTAATTTCAATAATTTTGGCATAAAAAGAACAATTTTATTTTACTTTCTTTTCTTTAATCATAAGTATATATATACATACAGTAATTATTTTTGTGGAAGTTTACTCTCTTCACTATTTTTGTAGAAAAAAAACATTATTAGTATGGTAACTTTTACTTTTAACTCTAAATAAATTTTGTCCTATCATTGTAATATTTCCTAAATACACTTCTATATATTTCCTAAATATATATATATATATATATATATATACATACATTGTAAAAAATTATTTAGGACGAAAGAAGCATCATTAAATTAATTAAGTAAAAATAATTGAGGAAGATAAGATATTCTTACAAACTTGGTTCACTTATGCATAACTTTGGGCCATTTACTCCATTTTTTTATGCCAAAATAGCAGCCCAACAAAATATAACTACCAGCCCAACTTAAAATACCCTTCGAAACCGGCCCGATCGAATTAAATTAGCTAAAACTCCTAATCCCTTTTCCTTTTCTTCGTTACATTAAATCCTAACCAGACCCTTAACCAAAACATCTATCCTCTTCTCTCTCACTCTAGTGTAACACTGATACCCCATCAGACCATTGGATAATAGCAATTTCGATGGTTTTCAACCTTATCCTCCACTTTTTGTCCCACACCCATCAATTATGCAGTTCCCTATCAACTTTACATCCCTTCACCATTGACTTTTTCTGATCAAATCAGACCCCATAAGTTTTTCACCTCCACTACTGCCTCTAAAAAGGTGAAGAGCATGAGGGACCACCAAATTTGGGATTGATACCCCTTTAATCCGATGGGTCTGAACTTAAAGCCTCCCGAACAGTCACTTTTCCTTCAAATCAACCTGAAAAGGTAAAAGTCCATCTCTTTATTTTTTTGGATTTCATCATTATCTCCTGTAATTTAGTCTCTCTAAAATTCAAAATTTTGAATTCAAAAAGCTTTCTCCAATAAGTTGAAGAACCCCCACCCCCCCACCCCACCCACCCACCCCCCCACACACACAAAAAAAAATTAGCTATAAAAGGAGCCTTTGGGCTCCCACTTTTATCAGGAGGAAATATCATAAATTAGCACTAAATATTAGCAAGTTCATACTACTATTTCCTTCTTATTTTCTTGCTCTCTTTTTGAGTTTGAGATTTGAATCTCCGACGAGGAAACCCTAATTTGTTGCTCCACACAATGTCAGTAGTCGCCTATTTAATTTTCTTTATTGCTTTAAATACTAATTTGAGTGTGTCATTATTCAAATACTTTTTTATGTGATTTTTTTAGATTCTACCTTACACTCTTTGAGGTCGGTTTATCATGATTTTTGGTTTTCATTAAGATTGACATGTAAAGTGGTCAATACGAAATAGATTTTTTTTTTTATAAAAGGCAGTAGCTCCTCTTTTAAAAAAATATTTATATGATTTTATGGTGTATATATGATCGTTTGAGTTGCTCGCCTAATTTTTGTTTGTTAGAATCTTGATGTTACCATTTTGGCTTGACATGATTAGTATGAAGAAGTGGCTAGAGAAATTAATAACATCTGGAGAAATACTATTGATTTGTTAGCTTGTTGATCATGTGTTTTGTTTTGCCGCTCATTTAGTTTCTCCGTTCTAGGATTCATTAGAGTCTGTTTACTTGTCTTTATTTCGAAGTTAGATATGTGGAAGTCTTAAAAATGAGTCACGAACTTTAGAAAATATGGTGAAAGACTTGTGTTTCTCTCCCATAATGGTAAATTAGATATTACAGCTGAAGCTTTTTATGCATCTTCCAACAACTTACTTTCAAGTATCGTAAAAATGTCAAGATTCTTTTTTTTTTCTTTCATTATCGGTTTAAGGTGCATATTTGTTTTAAACTATGAATTTGTCATTGTGTCCCTTATGTTTACATGTTGGCTCGAAAACATTAATCCAGCATCAACTTTGGCATGAATATATTCAGTTGAATAAATGAAGCTACTGATTTCAACCTTTTGAGCTCTTGTTGCCTATAATATAATAAGAAGGAGTGAATATCATTACTTAAGGCTTTCATGTACTTTTAGGAATATCATTATAAAATCTCATGATCCATTAAATATGGTAGGAGCTTTAAAGTTTGTCCCTGGTGTATGTTAGCAAAAGAGCATAAATTTACTTTTTTCCCCTTCCCCGTACCCTGCGCATAGCGGGAGATTTAGTACACCGGGCTGCCCTTTAGTTAACTTGAGTGAATGTAGTAATAAGAGATTTGTTTGCACAGATTTTTGTTCTTCGTTGAAATGTTATGACTAAAGAAATATATAAACTTTGCTGTAACCCGTGTGATTGTGTTAGATAATAGGTAGTAAGTAATAAATATTTGTCCATTATAAATCATGTAATGAGTAAAACAATGGAGTAAAATGCTTTCTATTGTCATGGGTATTTCGATTCTAAAATACTGTACAGACATCTCTGATTAGTCTTTGAGTTAGTGATTTTGTTCTAATTGGCATTTGGTGTGATTTTTATATTTTACTACTTTCATGAGTCTTATGTTGTTTGAATATACTTCACATCACTAGTCTCTAATTCGTTATTTTCCTTTCTTTTTCATATACACTCGGGAACGCATTTGGAGTCTCATGGTTTGACTCCATCTCTGTCCAAATCAGGGAAGCGAATAATCATTGCATTACGTGTTTCCATCTAGCAGTCAAGTCCCTCTTTCCCTCTTCCAAGTTCTATGCTTCTTTGTATACATATGTTATTCTCTTTCACCAATATTTTGCACATTAATATTTGGAATTTTTATCTTGTTTTCTTGTGTTTGTATAAGTTTTTTTTTAAAATTGATAGCAAATTTTGTTATTTCCCTCCCCACCCCCTTTGGATATTGAATTTAACATAATCACTAAGCGTAGGTGTATAATTTGTATTGTTAAAAGGTCAAAATTTAATAGGTAAGAACATACCTTTTTAGAGTTTAATGGCCGAGTTGCTAGGAGACCCTTTAACACTTCTTTAATATGGAATAGTGGCGTATCTTTAGAATCAAAGTTAGTTTCTCACTAGTTAGTAATACCGGAATAGTAAAAAATAAAAGTTTTGTGGTAGATGAGCTCATTATCGTTAGACTTGAAAATTGGCTTTTATAATTTTGGATATGGTAAATTGATTATGTTTTTCTTCAATTTCAAATAAAAGACAGCTATGCCTATTTGATTTCATAAGGCATTTTTTAGGATTTCAAGTGATGGGTTAAAAAAAAAATTAAAAAAAATGTGAGCCTTTCCTTAATAAAATAAAATCTCAAGTCTTTAGAGATTTAAACACTACTTTTTAGTTATCTTTCAAATGTTCCACTTTGTGTAGGTTAATTAACCATCTTATTTACGTCTATATTTCAAAATTTGATTTACAAAACCAAAAAAAAAAAAAAAAAAAAAACAAAGCAAAAGAGTTATTTTTTTAAGAATGAAGAAAAGCGTGAATTTTTTGATATAGCATAACTAACTTTTTTTTTAAAAAAAAATCTAGACTTTTGTTTAAAGTATTAATTAGAAACTTTTGTATATCTTTTAAGAAGAAATAATTTGGAATAACTTTCCTTTTTTGACAACAATAGGGTTGCATCATTTTTAAGAGGTCCTATAAGAGTTATCTTCGGTAATTTTTGAAAAGTGGTGAATTTTCAATTTATGACGAGGGTCTTCTAAAGTTTTTTTTCTAATACTTTTGTTATAAATAACTAGCATATGTTATCTTTAATAAGATATATTTTTTTAATACCTTACTTATATCTTTCCTAATATAACCTTATTTTCCTATCTAATCTAAGTTTGACCGGTTAACCGTAGTTAGCGGATCCTATAGGATGCTTAATCTCTTTCCTTTAGGATAATTAGAAACTTTATCTAGAATTACCTACGTTAAGCAGGCCTAAAATGAAGTTCTTATTAGTTTAATCACTTAGTATATAATAGGTATGCTAATTCACCATAGAACTAATTAAGTAACGACTTCCTTATTTAGTTTAGAAGTTTTCAATATGTTGTACCTTTATTTGACCCGTGTTAAAATTTGTATAACAGCTTGCCAACTTCATTGGGGATTTAGGTTCTAATCATAACAGACTTAGGTTAATAATTAAAAAAAAATTAAATTTGTTTGTTTTACCTTAATTGCTTTATATGTTTATCATGTTTATGTGATATAAATTATTTATTTACTATTAATTTATATAAATTGTTTATTTGTTGTTGCTTTATATAAACAGTCATTCCATTCATATTTCTTCCATTCAGGAAAGTTGACACAATCAAACGTACACGCAAGGTGTTTTTGTGCACCCGCAAACTTCTTTCAAAATCCTAAACTTTAGAAGACTTGGCATATGCGTGGTGTGTTCGGATCTTTTTGTGTGACCGCATACCCTTCTCACTCGAGTTGTCTTCTTGGGAATCTTGTGTCTAGTAATCCAAATCTTAGAAAACTTAAATAGAGATTCCCTTGTTATAGGTCATGTATGCATAAGCCTTAGGTGGTTTGACCCATGGTGTCATTCCACAAGTTTAGAGAATACCCTTATGTCAAATAGGTTTATGACCCGATGACAACCACTCATATTATGTGTATGTGATAATGATAAAAGGATCCAAGCCTAATTATGAAATAGTGAGTTTGGAAAATATGTACTTATTTTATTGTCTTTACATTGTAGGATGGATTTAGTCCCCCAAGTGCCCAAAATTAGAATGGTCGAGGGTATCCCACACAAGTTAAGGATATGGTGGGAAAATTTTGATCCGACTGAAAACCTAGTGGTTACAAGAAAGTTGAGGTTCCTCCCTACACTATTTAAGATTTCTCCAGACAAACATGTGGTTAGAGCATTGATTCCATTTTGGGATCCAGATCGAGTTGTTTTTGCGTTCAAGGACTTTGAACTCACCCCCACATTAGAGAAGATCTTTTATTTCACCGATTTGAAGTATCGAGGGAGAGGTCAGATCATCCCACATGGTTAATCAGGAAAAAAATTTCTTCACTACTTAGGATTAAAGAACACTAAGGAACTCTAATGCTTCGAAAGTAACTAGGTTTCTTTGGATTATTTATATGAGAGATATGGTTGTCAAGATAGTTACAAGTTGTTCAAGAAAGAATTCTCTTGCACTTTTACCTATTGGTAGGTTAGACGTCTGATTGTATTTGCCATCGCCTTGCTAGAGACTTTGGTATTTCCACAAGAATGTGGGAAGAGCAGCACTTGCAATTGTTCTGTGGCTCAAGCACTTTTTAAAGGAGTTGATGGTGTAGAAATCATCTTGGTTCCTATGATTTTAGTAGAAATATTTTGAGCACTTGGAAAGTGTAAAAGAGGTGAAATAAACTTGTTTGAAAGTTACAATCTTTTTCTGCAGATGTGGGCAATGGAGCATTTCTACAAACGTGACAACATGACCGACATAATTTTTAGTCTTTCAAATAAGATAAATACTTACGATAATAGGATGAGAGAGTTTATGTCTCTGGTCGGTACTGATGATTGGTATGAGTTTTTAGCCTCCCGTACCAGTGACCAAATCCAGTGGAAATACCCATTACTCTCATGTTCCATGGCTTACATAAGATGCAGCGGACTTTACTATATTGAGCTTATTGGATTGAGAGGTCTCTAGCCATATGCTCTGGTGCGCGTACTCTGATAGTTTGGTCAAACACAGATCATCCCTCTCTGAGAAAATATGGGAGTTTCTGAAATCCATTTTAGGCCAGACTTTATACTTCCTATAGCCCATCAAATACTGCATGAATGGAGTAACATTCTCACAATAGATGTGGGACACGGACCAACAGAAAAGATTCTACAATATCATGCATGGATTCGAGAAGATTGTGGAAATATTGACCCCAACCCAAAAGGTGAACAAGGTTTTGAGGATGTTAGGATGACTATTTAGATAAGGCATTCTAGTCTTGGAACCACAGTGGTCACGCTTGAAATGTGGGTTCAAATGGATAACATAATACAATATTTGGAAAATGCAGGAATGGGGACTAGCAATGTTGGGGAATCATCTTCAGTTCCTCCACCAGTGTGATCAAGAGCAAGATCTAGGCCAAGTTTTAAGATGGTCTTTATATTACGTTACCTTTTCATGTATTTTGAGTTTATTTCTTATCATTGTACTCTATCAGTATTTGAATAAAACTTAGTCTTTTTATTTCCAAACTTGAAGTTGTCTCAAATTAATGGCTTGGATTAATTTATGTTATCTCAATTATTTGAAGTTTCGGCCCACCTTTGGCACAAAAGGGGTCACGTGCATAATAGGATGCATTTTGATTATTGAATTTTTTTTTTATTATGTGCTTTTTTTACTACGTGATATATGTTTCCCTTTCTTTTTCAACATTGGTTGCTTAATCGTGAGTTATTTTATCGATGCAAAAATTATTCACATATACTGATATATTTCTTTCTTTTGAAGGTTTTCTTTTTTGTTAATTTATTTCCCCAAAGGTTGATTTGTGTTGACTACAAACTGGCGGATCACCCATACTTTACAAGATCAAAAGCACGAGCATCCACTAACATGACTGATTCAGGTACACCTGATGGCTTGGGGCTTGTCACTGTCTAGAGAGGTGAACTCAAAACTTCGGGGGAGAAGAATGCAACCCTTCATTATGAACATATGGCCTATATGATGCAACAAATGGCTGACATGCAAAGTGAAATCGATCGACTTCGAAACCTCACCAAAATATCCATTAGCCTGAACACTGCACTTCCTGAACATGGAACAAATACCACTATACCACCTTTTTTTCTGCCTGTTTATTCTTCCACCTCCAAACATTTTTCACCAAACTTTCACTTCAACAAAACAACCTTATTGCTTCCAAAAATCCCACTAAACTACAAGAAAACAACCCGCAACAGGTCAACTTGCAACAAACAAATCTATTAACCTTCACTATTCCGTATGTTCCACAAGTTCCACTTACCCAAATTCCATTTACCCAAACAACCCTACTTACCCAAACTGCCCCAGTTGGCCAAAATTACCAAGCAACCCCATATATACCGGTGGCATACACTGCAATTCCTAACGCGTAATATGTACCGCAAGTATATGTAGCAGGATCTCAAGCTTTCACTATCCCAATCTCAACCATGCAAGAAGTTGATCCATATGAGAAGATAGAGAAGGAAGTAAGGTCAAAACTAGATGAGAGTGTAGCATAGGAGATATGCAACCTAAAGGAATCATTCAAAAAAATCCAACTCCACAAAGGATGTGAAGGACTTTAGTATGAAGATTTATGTGTTCATCCATATCTTGAGTTGCCTACATGTTATAAGGTGCAAAAATTTGAAGTGTTTGATGGTAAAGGAAATCCTCGAGCTCATTTAAGGTTATACTATGATAAGCAAGTTTGAGTGGGGAAAGATGAGGCCATTAGGATAAAGATATTTATAAGGAGTTTGATAGAAGAAGTTTTAGATTGGTACATGAGCCAAGTTCCATAGAAATGGCACAACTGGAATGCTTTGGCACAGGAATTTATAGATAGGTTTAGGTTTAACACTGAGGTCGTCCCATATAGGTTCCATTTGATGAAGATGGAAAGGAAATTGATAGAGTCCTTTAAAGAATATGCCATGCGATGGAGAGCAGATGCTACAAAATTTCAACCTGCAGTGACGAAAAGAAAGATGACCTCTCTCTTTGTACAACTCAAAAGGATGCTACGTACTATGACAAGTTGATAATTGTGGTCGGGAAAAAGTTCTATGAAGTTGTTAGGATAGGATAATTTGTTAAAGAAGTATCAAAGCTAGAAGAACCACTAATCTGGAAGCCTTACAAGCAACAAGTAAGGCAATTCAGTCTGCTTCAGCTAGGGGAACAAATAAAAAGAAGAAGGATGGAGTTTCCGCTGTCATGACCATTCAAGAACGTAGGTCAAACCAAATGTTAACATACCAAAATACACCACCCCTTCCTCTATACTAAAGCCTATACAACCAAACTTCTCAGGTTTATTACCAACTTTTACCTATCCCATATCCAGATTACGCCACCCAACCAACATATTATCGACCTTGAGCACATGCCTATCAAAACCCACCATAATACCAACCTACCTATCCACCTCAACCCCACTACCAACCATAAAGTCATCCTCCAAATACACCAACACCCCAATGAAACTATGAAAAAAGGTCATCCAAAACCTATACACCACTAACTGAACCCTTATCCCAATTATATGAAAGGTTGAGAACTGCAGAAGTACTCCAACTGGTCCAAGGAAGAGTTCCCAACCCTTTTACTGGATGGTATGATGATACTAAGTACTATGCTTATCACTCTGGAGTTGTAAGATATGACACTGAGAATTGCCTTATGCTCAAATATAAGATTGAAGCACTAATCAAAAAAGGAGTTATTAAGCTCAAAGGGGTTCCCCCTAATGTGTACAACAACCATTTACCAAACCACGATAATCTCCAGGTAAATATGATCACCATTGATGAAGAATTTAATTTGGAGGGAACCATTGTACTGGTCAATGATGAGGAAAAGGTTGAAACATCAACCTTCATTGCGCCTATAATGATAGTCCAGATGCAAGCGCCAATTGAAGAAGAAGTTCTTGTTCCCAAGCCTATGATCACAACCTTAGTTGCTCAAACACCTTCTTTGGATACCAAAGCAATTCCTTGGAATTACTCAAGTGATGCAATGGACAAAGGTACAAAGGAAAGGGAAAATTGGTTGTAGAAGTCGCTGCAGCAGGAATGACAAGTTCTGGGCCTTGTTATGACCCTGAAGAAATTATGTGAGGAGCACCAGAAAAGGAGAATAATCAAAAAAGGGTTGTGATAGAGATGAGGTAGAGGATTTCTAGAGAAAAATGCCAACTAAGGAGTATTTTATTGTGGAACAGCTAAAGAAAACTCTTGTCCAAATCTTCTTATTATCATTATTGATGAATTCTACAACTCATAGGAGCGCTCTGGTGAAGCTGTTGAATGAAGCTTATGTGCCAGCTGAGATAATTAGCGAGAAATTTTTAGCTATGGTTGGGCAAATTCTGGAAGCTATCATAGTTTTTTTTCAAGAAGATGAGTTGTCGCCTGAAGGCCTGCGGGCATAATAGATCTTTGAACATCACTGCCAGGTGTAGGGTTAAGTTTGTTTCTAAAGTTCTTTTTGAAAATGGATTAGTTGTTAATATTATCCTTTTACTACCCTCCGAGTTTTGGGAATTGACATCGGGAAAGTTTGTGAAAGTAATGTGAGGGTTAAAGGTTTTCATGGGACTCAAAGGGGAGTTATTGGAGAAATTAATTTGGCTCTAAAAATTTGACCTATCGAGTTCATAGTGGAATTCTAAGTATTAGACATATCTGATAGTTACAACTTGTTACTCGAAAGACCATGGATTCATAGTGCTGGCGCAGTCCCTTCTACCCTACACCAGACTTTGAAATTTGCTTAGGATTATCATGAAATCGTAATTTATGGAGAGAAAAACAATTTGATCTACCATGAAAACTCGATCCCTGTTATTTAACATGTGGGAAAGCTAGATGGACCATCTTCCATGTTAAGGAAATCATGTGTACTTCTCAGGTAGAAAGGGTAAAGTTGCCATGTGTGCTTATGATGGTGGCCTTGGAAATATTGAAGAATGATTTTATGCCTGGTCGAGGTCTTGGTGTGAATTTGGATATAATAGTAGAGCCCATTCAATTTCCTGGTCATAAGAGCACCTTTAGCCTTGGATATGAGCCTACTCTTGAAGAAGTCATTGGCTAATCTCAAAAGAAAAGGTGACATTTTCTTGCCAAAGCCTATCCCGCTCCTGAATCAGTCATTTTCCAAAGAGTTTGTTGCCCAAGTATCAGAGGAGAATGCTGAAGAAGACCTCATGGAAGGACTCAAAAAACTTATTCATTGCTGAAGAAGAAATTGAATGCAATGTGATTCCAGAGGATTGTATCAAGACCCTAACTATCTAGGATGCTGAGCCTGGAGATGCTTTGACCAATTAGACTTGTACCCCATCCCTGGTTCTCTGAAAGTATTGGTAGATGACTCTATTAGTATTAATGAAACAACACAATTCAAAAATTAAGGACTGAATCATGTTTATGAATTTATGTGTTTCGCCTCCACTTTTGAAATCTTAAATGCCAAATCCAAACTAGGTTTTTCTATTTTAGTTTCAAATTTTGTCTTCATTAATTAATTTCTTTTATTTCTTTTTTAGCAAGAAAACTAACAAATCTACCAATACTATAAATGTGACATGTAATAAAACAAGCAAAAAAATTCCAAATAGCGAACAAGACTTTGAAGAATATGAAGAAGATATGCAGTCTAAAGAGTTGACTAAAGAATTTGAACATTTTAAAAATAAAACCAAATCAAATTTCTATGAAATTGAGATGATAAACTTAGGAAGTCCAAAACTCATAAAGGAAACAAGGATTAGCATCCATTTGACTCCATCCCAAAGAAAGGAGCTAATTGATCTCTTGAAGTAATATATTAATGTGTTTGCATGATCTTATGATGATATACCGGGTCTAAGCACAGTCATTGTTTCACATAGGTTGCCAATTGATCCATCTTCTCCTCCTGTAAAGCAAAAGACAAGAAAGATGAAGCCTGATTTGAATTTGAAAGTTACGGAAGAAGTATCTAAGCAGTTTGATACCAATATGATCCGAGTCACAAAGTATCCCACTTGGTTAGCCAACATAGTACCTGTGCCAAAGAAAGATGACAAAATCAGAGTATGTGTGGATTGTAAGGATCTCAACAAGGCTATCCCAAAAGATGATTTCCCTCTCCCAAATATTTACATACTCATTGATAATTATGTGAAGCATGAGTTGTAGTCATTTGTTGATTGCTTCGCAGGCTACCACCAGATTTTAATGAACAAAGAAGATGCTGAGAAAACAATATTCATTATTGGATAGTTCCTTTTAGACTCAAGAATGTAGGTACAACTTATATAAGGGTCATGACAACCATTTTTTACGACATGATCCATAAGGAAATTGAAGTCTATATAGATGATTTCATTATCAAGTCGCAAAAGAGCTCAAATCACTTGATAGATTTGAAGAAGTTTTGGACAGGTTGAGGCTGTACAATCTAAAACTAAATCCTATGAAGTGTGCGTTTGGTGTCCTTGTTGGGAAGCTAAAGGATTTCATTATGAGTAGGAAGGGAGAAGAATTGGATCCTTCAAAAATAAAGGTTATCTAAGACTTACCTCCTCTAAAAAGTTGAAAAGACATGATGAGTTTCCTAGTTCGGCTCAATTATATTAGTCAGTTCATTACACAGTCTACGGTGATATGTTAACTGATATTCAAGCTATTGAGAAAGGACATTGCTACCAAGTAGACAAAAGATTGACAATAACCTTTTGACAGAATCAAGGAGTATTTGTCTAATCCACCTATTTTGGTGCCTCCAGAACCTGGAAGACCATTGTTGTTATATTTTTCTATGTCGGACAATGCATTTGGGTGTATTTTAGGACAACATGATGAAACTAAGAAGAAGGAGCAAGCTATATATTACTTGAGCAGGAAGTTCACGCCTTATGAAGCCCGATATACATTATTGGAATGCACCTATTGTGCCTTGACTTAGGTTGCACAAAAGTTAAGACATTACATGTCTGTGTAGACCACTTTTCTCATCTCTTGGGTGGATCGGTTCAAGTATATCTTTTAGAATCCCATGCCTACTGGGAAGCTAGCAAAGTGGCAAATTTTGCTAAGTGAATTTGACATTGTTTATGTTACTCAAAAGGCCATCAAAGGACAAGCCTTAGACGACATTCTTGTTGAAAACCCTATGGATGAAGAGTACACGCCTCTTAAAACTTATTTCCTGAATGAAAATGTTTTCTTTATTGGAGAAGATATTTTAGAAGAATATACAGGTTGGAGAATGTTCTTTGATAGGGCTGCAAACATCAAAAGAGTTGGCGTTGGGGTAGTACTAATTTCAAAATCAGGCCAACATTATCCGATCTTAGCAAAACTCAGGTTTCCATGCACTAACTCTATGGAAGAATACGAGGCATGCAATCTTGGTCTTAGAATAGTTGTTGATATGAACATGCATGAACTGTTAGGTATAAGGGATTAAGATATAGTGGTTCATCAAGTACAAGATAAATGAAGTGTCAAGAACATGAAGCTTCTTCCATATTTAGAGTGTGTGAAAGAGTTCCACAAGATGTTCATCAAGTTGTCCCAACAGCTCAAAATAAGTTAGCAGATGCATTAGCAACCTTGTCCTCTATGATTTAACACCCATACAAGAATTTTATAGATCATATAAAAATGAATGTACAAGACCAAAAGGCCTATTGTTTCCTTGTAGATGAAGAACCGGATGGCAAACCTTGGTACTACGACGTTAAGAGGTATATCAAGGAAGGAGACTATCCGGAGGGCATAACCAGTTTTAAAAAGGATACTTTAGAGATTGGCAAATTATTTTTTCCTAAATGGAGAAATCCTTTATAGGAGGACTCCAGATTTAGGGTTTTTAAGTTGTGTCAACGCTCAGGAGGTGATCAGGTTAGTTGAAGAAATACATGAGGGCATGTGTGGGCCACATATGAATGGTTTTGTTTTGGCAAAGAAGATTCTTTGAGCTAGTTATTTCTAGATGACCATGGAAATAGATTACATTTGGTTTGTACGAAAATGTCATCAATGTTAGATTCATGGTGATTTAATTCGGGTTCCACCAAATAAACTCAATATGATGAGTTCTCTTTAGACATTTGAGGCTTGGTGCATGGACATCATCGATATTATTGAGCTAGCTGCATCAAATGGAAATAGGTTCATTTTGGTAGCTATTGATTATTTCACAAAATGGGTAGAAGCATCTTCATACAAGTCTGGAACAAAGAACGTGGTGACAGATTTTATTTGCAATAACATTATTTGTTGATTTGGAGTTCCTGAGTCAATTATAACAGAAAATAGAGCTAACTCAATAGTGGCTTAATGCATCAGATATATGAGAATTTTAAGATTACTCACCATAATTCCACCCCTTACAATCCTCAGATGAATAGAGCAGTTGAGGCCACCAACAAGAACATCAAATGAATATTACGGAAGATGATTGATAACTACAAGCATTGGTATGAGCATTTTCCATTTTCCCTCCTTGGCTATCGTACCAATATTAGGACTTCTATTGGAGCAACACCTTATCTTTTGGTTTATGGAATGGAAGTAGTGTTACCCACAGAAGTAGAGATACCATCTTTGAGAATCATTTAGTAAGCTGAGTTGAGTGATACCAAATGGATTCAAAATCGATATGAAAAATTGATGCTAATTGATACAAAAAAATATGAATGCAGTTTGTCATGGGCAACTTTATCAAAATAGAATGGCCAAAGCTTTCAACAAAAAGGTAAGAGAGAGACAATTCAAACTGAGGCAACTGGTGTTAAAGCACATATTTTTGCATTAGAATAAAGCTAAGGGAAAATTTGCACCTACCTGGCAAGGGCCTTACATGGTTCATCGAGTACTCATAAGGGGAGCATTGATCCTAGCAGAATTGGATGGTGAAGTGTGACCAAAAGCTATCAATGTAGATGTTGTTAAGAGATACAGCATCTAGAAGCCTTTATTTATTTCTTATGTAATGTTCTTTTTCCTATGTAATGAAACTATGAATGACCTAGTTCCCTTGGGTGAATATGTAGGAAACCCACATCGAGTTTGGTCTCTTAAGTAGAAATTTCCCAAAAATCCCACTTTGTTTGTAATGTGAACTATGATTGACCTGATTTCCTTGGCGGATACATAGGCGGCCTACATCGGCCTCGATCACATTAGAAGAAAATTCCAATTTCCCTTTCTATTTCATAAGTAACAAACTATGTCTGCCCTGAATCCTGTTGGATACGTAGGCAACCCATGAAGGATTCGACCCCTTAGTTTTTAAATTTTCTAAAGTGTAATTTATGAACTATGCTAGGCCTAATTCCCTTAGCGGGATACGTAAGTAGACTATACAAGGCTCGTTCTCATCATCATGGAATGTCATCATCTCTCACAAGTCGAAACTGGGACAATTTTTAAGAGAATTATTTTGAGAAAAGGTCAAGAAGATATCAAGGAGTAGGAGCACAACCAAGTCATCGGACAAAGAAAGGACATTCTCTTTGGGTAAAGGACGTTCACATTGTTTCACAATATGTCATAGTTCAAAAGATTGGCAAAATTTCTTTACCACTATGAATATTTGAATATTTTATTTATCAAATTATTATTATTTATTATTATTATTATTATTAGTCTTATTTATCTTTTATGTTAAATGATTTTTAATCAAACATTTTCTTATTATTCATTGACCAAGATTTGGAATAGACGGAGGTTGCAAGTTCAAACAAAGCTGGAAGCACGACGTATCAAGAGCCAGAGCTTCAAAGTCAATGCAAATCAACCTCCCCCAAACTTATAAATTTTCTTTGAGTGCAGGTTTTAAAGAATAGTAGAAGCCAAAAGCCAATAACTTTTGCAGTCTTGCTAGGATTACACCTCAAATGGTTTGAATTTATTACAATATTCAAGAGAAATTATACCTTCAAGTGATATGGATTTCAAAATTCATAAATTAAGTAATGTATTGCACATGACTTCCAACTAATCTACACGAATGCTTTCAAATTCACAACACAAATGCTTTCTAAGTGTCATAAAATTCCCAACACATAGCTTTTGATTGCTTTGCATAAATGTTTTAAGATGCACTGCACAGCACCATACAAATTCTATAAAATGTTTTAAAACACATTACACATGGCTTTAATGAAGCACAAATACACTGCATAATTGATTTAAACTGCACTATGCATGGCTTTCAACTGCTTTTAATGTACTGCACAAACTCTTTAATATGCAGTGCACAATCACTTTCAAATACATTACACAATTGCTTTCACACAACTGTACAAACACTTTCAAATACACCATACAAATACTTTGTAGAAATGCATTACTTTCAAAGACCTCATTTTCATAAATCATTAGCCTGGAAAAAGCCTCGTCTTCATAAATCATTTGACTGAAAAGGTCTCATCTTCATAACTTATTTGGTTTAAGGCCATAATTTCATTAATCATCGCCGACAGGCACCATTCTCATGAATCATCGGCCTAAACCTCATTTTCATAAGCTTTGTTAGAGATATCATTTCATTAAATTATTCCAACTTGCAAGGCCACATTTTCATAAACTAACGTCCGAGAGGTGTCATTTTCATGGATTCACTGAACATCACTTTACATCTAACATGTATGTACTAATTTCTATATCTAGTTTATGTTTTGTAGGAACCTTAGCACAAACGTGGAACTATATCTAAGCAATGGACTGGGGAAAAGCTAACAGAATGTCAAGCATCCCTGGTAGCATTAATGATTAAGAACTCAACCTGACTCAAATTTCGCAAATTCTCACTTAACTCTAAATCTATTCACAAATTTGATCTTATATTTCAGTGTCATCATAACTCAAAACTGTAAGTAGTTTGATTCCAAATACGAACCTACCCACTTCATTCATGCTAAATCAATCTTCATCTCATCACTAATAAGACCAGTGCAATCATAAAGCTGACACTGGATAAATTTTGAGGTCCTCTCAAAATTTTATCATAACATAGCTTCTGAACTACATCAACCTGATTCTCATGAAACCCAAGATATTTAGGTGACTCAAAAGCCAGAGTTCGATTGAATTCATAATCACGATCATGCTAGCTCAATCTACTCCATTCCTTAGTAAGATCGCCCCTTCTGGGTGCGTGTTTTTCATTTTTCAAATATGTTTCTTCTAGTCAAGACAAAATTGATAGTTACGTCAACCTCTTCATCCAAAGGCTCTTACATAATCTCCAGTCAAAGAGGGACAAGCTATTGACACCAATTTTGGCTCTCCTTACATCATCTCCGGTCGAAGAAGGACAAACTGTTGACACCCAATTTTGGCTTTCCTTTTTCCTATAATTAAGTTTTCTATGCCTCCTAGTCCGAATACTTTACCAAAATGACATTTTTATCCTTCATATTAATTTCAGTCATTTCTGCATAAAAAAAATAATTTTCTTTTACTTTCTTTTCTTCAATCATAAGTATATATATACATACAATAATTATTTATATTGCATCAAATATTTTAAAATTTACTCTCTTAACTATTTTTGTGGAAAAAAATAATATTAGTATGGTAACTTTTACTTTTAACTCTAAATAAATTTTATCGTATCATTATAATATTTCCTAAATACAGCTCTATTAACTAAGAAATATAATTATGTTTGTTTAAGTTTATGTGTATACATATACATACGTACATTGTAAAAAATTAATTAAGACAAAAGAAGCATCGTTAAATTAATTAAATGAAAATGATTGAGGAAGATTAGATTTTCTTACAAACTTAATTCACTTATGCAAAATTTTGGGCCATTTACTCCATTCTTTTCAACCAAAATAGCAGCCCAAAAATATATAACTCCCATCTCAACTTAAAATACCCATTGAACCAGGCCCAATCGAATTAAATCAGCTAACACTCCTAATTCATTTTCCATTTCTTTTTTACGTTGAATCCTAACTAGACCCTCAACCAAAACATCTATCCTCTTCTCTCTCGCTCTACTGCAACACTGATCCCCCCTCAGACCATTGGATAATAGTAATTCTGATGGTCTTCAACCTTCTCCTCCACTTTTCCTCCCACATCCATCAATTTCGCAATTCGCCAACAACTTTACAACCCTTCACCATCGACTTTTTCTGCTCAAATCAAACCCCAGAAGTTCTTTACCTCCACTACTGCCTCTGAAAAGGTGAAGAGTATGAGGGACCACTAGATTTGGGATTGTTACCCTTTTAACCTGATGGATCTAAACTTGAAGCCTCCCCAACAGTCACTTTCCCTTCAAATCAACCTGAAAAGGTAAAAATTCATCTCTTTATTTTTTAAATTTCATCAATATCTCCTGTAATTTATCCTCTCAAGAATTCAAAAATTTGACTTAAAGAAGCTTTCTTTAAGAAGTTGAAGAACACTCCTCAATTTAACCTATAAAAGGAGCCTTTCCCACTTTTATTAGGAGGAATTATTAGAAAGTAGCACCAAATATTAGCAAGTTCATACTACTATTTCCTTCTTATTTTCTTGCTCCCTTTTTGAGTTCAAATTTTGAGTTCGAGTCTTAGATCTCCGACGAGGAAGCCCTAGTTTGCTGCTCCACACAAGGTTAGTAGTCCCCCTTTTAATTTTCATTATTGCTTTATATACTAATTTGAGTGTGTCATTATTCAAATATTTTTTATGTCGTTATATTTTTTTTATAAAATACAGTAGCTCCTCTTTTAAAAAATATTTATATGATTTTCTGGTGAATATATGATCGTTTGAGAAGCCTCATTGCTCGCCTAATTTTTTGTTTCTAGACTCTTGATGTTACTATTTTGGGTTGACATGATTAGTAAGAAGAAGTTGCTAGAGAAATTAATAACATCTGGAGCAATACTATTGATTTTTTAACTTGTTGATCATGTGTGTCATTTGCCTGCTCATTAAGTTTCTCCATTCTAGGATTCATTAAAGTCTGTTTACTTGTTTTTATTTCAAAGTTAGCTATGTGGAAGTCTTAAATATGAGCCAGGAACTTTAGGAAATATGGTGAAAAACTTGTGTTTCTCTCTCATAATGGTAAATTAGAAATTACGGCTAAAGCTTTTTATGCATCTTCCAACAACTTACTTTCAAGTATCGTAAAAATGTCAAGATACTTTTTTTTTTCATTATTGGTTTAAGGTGCATATTTGTTTTAAACTATGAATTTGTCACTATGTCCCTTATGTTTACATGTTAGCTCGAAAACATTAACCTGGCATCGACTTTGGTATGAATATATTCAGTTGAATAAATGAAGCTACTAATCCCAACCTTTTGAGCTCTTGTTGTCTATAATATAATAAGAAGGAGTGAATATCATGACTTAAGGCTTTCATGTACTTTTAGGAATATCATTCTAAAATCTCATGATCCATTAAATATGGTAGGAGCTTCAAAGTTTGTCCCTGGTGTAATGTTAGCAAAAGTGCATAAATTTTCTATCTTTTTTTTTCCCTTCCATTTAAAGAAAGTGTTTTTGGATATTCTAGTTAACTTTTATGAATGTAGCAATACGAGATTTGTTTGCGCGGATTTTTGTTCTTCGTTGAAATGTTATGACTAAAGAAATATATAAACTTTGTTGTGACCCATGTGATTGTGTGAGATAATAGGTAGTAAGTAATAAATACTTGTCCAGTATAAATCATGTAATGTGTAAAATAATGGGGTAAAATGCTTTGTATAGTCATGGGTATTTCGATTTTTAAATACTGTACGGACATGCCCGATAGTCTTTGCGTTAGTGATTTTTCTCAAATTGGAATTTGGTGTGATTTTTATATTTTACTACTTTCATGAGTCTTATGTTGTTTGAATATACTTTACATCACTAGTCTCTAATTCGTTATTTTCCCTTGCTTTCTCAAGTACACTCGGGAGCGCGTTTGGAGTCTCATGATTTAACTCCATCTCTATCCAAATCAGAGAAGTGAATAATCATTTCATTATGTGTTTCCATCTAGCAGTCTAGTGCCTTTTTCCCTCTTCCAAATTTTATGCTTCTTTGTATACATATGTTATTCTCTTTCACCAATATTTTGCACATTAATTTTTGGAATTTTTGTTTTTTGTGTTTGTATAAGTATTGTAAAAATTGATAGCAAATTTAGTTATTTCCCTCCCCACCCACTTTGGATATTGAATTTAGCATAATCATTATTCTTAGGTGTATAATTTGTATCGTTAAAAGGTTAAAATTTAATAGGTAAGAATATACTTTTTTAGAGTTTAATGGCCAAGTTGCTAGGAGACCCTTTAATGCTTCTTCAATATAAAATAGTTGTAATGACCCTCCCGGTTATTTTCTGTATTTCCATGTGCTTTTGGCATTGTGTGTCTTTCCATAGAGATTACAAGTCATTTATGACTTGTCGGGACCATCGATTCGGTTTTGGGCAGTTCGTTTGGGTTTTAAGCCCATTTCCCAATTTTGAAGTTGAGAAACTAGTCTTGGACCAAAAATCCTAGTAGACAGCCTCAGAGGAGAACTTTGACAGCACCGTTAGCTGTAGAACATGGATTTTAGACTAGGGGGACCCTTGGTTCGGGTCCCGAGGTTTCTGGACTCATTTTGGGCTATTGGTTGGATTTGATGAAAAATAAAACTATGGTTGTGGGTCCTACTTTTTTATCAAAACGACCTCAGATGGAAATTTTGGTGGTTCCGATGAGTTTGGAATGTCAAATTTGGTATGGTAGCATAGTTCGTTTGTGCGCATGGGGTTCCGAATGAATCCCGAGCCCTTGATCGGAGTCCGTAAGGACTTAGCATTTTTTTTGCTAGTTTTAGGTATCCAGTGCAGCCTCTTTAGTAATCATAGAGCCATTTTAGCGGAGGTTGCTTTAGCATCCTTGGCTTCCCTACTGAGGGTCGCTTTAGTGGTCCATGTTTGCTTTAGCGGACACTACTTTTTCGACCAGGGTGCTTCTTTGGAGGCCGCTCGCCCCTCCTTACCCGCTGCTTTAGTAGTCAACTGCCACTTTAGCAGCTAAGTGGCCACTTAAGCGGTCACTGTTGGGTCTATATATCCCTTTTTCACACGAATTTCAGCCATTTTCTAACACTTTTTCCTCCATTTATAATCTTGTGATGTAATGACCCTTCAGGTCATTTTCTGTATTTCCACACTATTTTGGTATTTAGAGCTTTTTCATAGCTTCCCCAAGTCATTTATAACTTGCTGGAGCTGACAATTCGGTTACTGGACAGTTCGTTTGGTTTTTACAACCAATTTCTTGTTTTGAAGTTTTTGTTGTTAAGGATTGGGTGTCTGGCCTAAACTTCAGGTAAATGGCCTCATACACCAATTCTTATAGTTCCATTAGCTCTAAAATGTCAATTTTAGGCTAGATAGGCCCTTGATTTGGGTCCTGAGGCTTTCAAACTAGTTTTAGGCTCTTGGGTGAATTTTAGTTAAAATGACCCTTGGGTGTGGGACCCATATTATATCGAAATGACTTCGGATGGAAGTTTTGATGGCATCATTGAGTCAAAAATGTTGAACTTAATAGGTTAGCATAGTTTGTTTGCATTCATGGGATTTCGAACAAATTCTAAGGGTCCGGTCGGAGATTTGGCACTTGGCTAAAACTGTTGGTGCAGGCCAAAAATGGCCTTCGCATTAGTGAGGCCTTGGCCGCATTCACAAAGGCCAAGATTATCAGCCATTGCATTCGTGAGCTTGTGTTCTCATACATGAATAGTCTCCTCCAGACCAGACCAGACTTTCTCCTTCATGATCGCAGTGGACCAGCCGCATTTGTCACTCCTCAAATTCTAACGGGGTGGACTGGCACCCGAAGCCGATGAGGCCCGAGAGAACCAATCTTTGCTCATGTACATTCATATGCATGTTTATGTATGAACATCATTGTATCTCATGCAATTATGCGAAAGTCATGGAAACATATACAATATATATGAAACTTGGCCGTTGGAGCCATCAAGTCAAAATGGACATACATCTCTTTACCTTCATCTTCCCACATACGTCTACAAAGCCTCTAATAGATACATGTACATAACCATCCTACAGTCGGGACAAGTCCCCACTTTATACAACATTTACATAATACCAATGTACACATGTGACTCGGAAAGCCCCAAACCAATTGGAGCTCACCATAGATCTGCAAATGACTCGTAGCCTACTGTGGAGGTCTACTCGCACCTGTGCCTGCAGCAAGTAAGGCAAGTCCCCCAAGGGGGGGTCAGTATGAAGAATGTACTGAGTATGTAAGGCCATATGAAATTGTATGTTACATAAGTACGTCAATGATATTAAGTACAAGTGAAATAATCAATGGGGATAAACCTTCATTCTGCATAACTGGAACCATGTACATTGCTTTCGTTATATTCATTTTCGATCATTCATTCGCATCATTATCATTCATATAATATCATTCGTAAATAACTTCCTTCAAGTGATATACTTTCATTCAAATGCTTTACTTTCTTTGCTTTTACCATTACCATTCATCCAGCTGATCAGTGGTCTATATATCATACATCCAGCTGATTAGTGGACTATAGTACAATCATCCACCTTATCGGTGGTCCATAACATAATATGGTGTAAAATATCAACAATCATCCACCTTATCAGTGGGCCATAGTATATAACATTCATCCACCTTATCGGCGGGCTATAATATATAACATTCATCCACCTTATCGGCGGGCTATAATATATAACATTCATCCACCTTATCGGCAGGCTATAATATATAACATTCATCCACCTTATCGGCGGGCTATAATATATAATATCTATATATATATATCTTCCTTCATTCCTTTACTTGTGAGAGATTGATACCTTTACTTGTGTGAGATTGATACATTTGTGATTGAAACATTCTTGGAACTTTGGAACATCACATTGTTGGGACTTTGGAACATAACATTATTGGAAGTGCTACTCAGTAATGAATAGATCCTCTTTACATCATTACTTTCTATGAAATAGTTCTTTTAGTAGTTACAACATTATGAGAGTTTTGGAACTTCAGTCAATGAATGAGAGACATGTAAATCACAATTGGTCCTGTGAGTAATGTGATATGACAACCTGAATTGAGATACCTTTGGACATTTCGAAATGAAACAAGTACAATATCAATGTGAACAATATATGCTGCAGGAGGATAAGGAAAGAGTAACCTTACATACCTTATCTTCTCAATATGAATATAAAATCCTATATGTGAATACAACAATCCAGCTCCTTCCTTACATTTTACTCTGCAACACAAGTACATCACGAAGCTCATGTTAACAACCAACTACCTTACAAGGGCATACGATGATAATGAATTACGTGATTGTCGTATAACGTCATTTCGCTCTCTTACAATACCATTTATTGCATCACCATACCAATAATATGATAACATTTCACACATTGACCAAGACATCATAAACCAATAACATTTCACACCAAGTTTACCCTTTACGCTTCCTCATTAACACTACGTCACAATTATTACATCAAGTCACCTCAATACATTTCATAACAACTTATTATAAACAATACATATTTGATACAATTCAAAATACCTCCGGTATACTCCTTTATAGTCATTTAAAAGGTACCATAAGTTGATAATTGCATCCATAAAGGCTATAATGGGTTTCGGGGGATCAAAGATAGACAAAAACATGCAAAATGGGGTTCTGGGATGGCCTGTGAAGCCACATTCACCCGCAAGTGGTTGAGGTGCGCCCATAGGTGCCCCTTGGCAGTATCCAAGGCCACCTGCATTGTCATCTGCGCCCACAGGTGCCCCGTCCGCGAAGGCGGATGCCCGTTTCAGCCTTCGGGGGTCATTTTAGGGTCCTTTTTTGAAATGAATGGTCCATGATAATAATTAAGCTTATATTAACATATTTTAGATCATCTTAGATGTCAACGAACATCCATGGTTTCACAACGCACATAATCATCACCAAAACTACATATTCCTTTCAATACGCCACCGGTTCCATGTACAATTTCACAACAACAATTCCAAATGTTATACACAAAGATAAAGCAATTCAAGAACATAAACACATCTTACATGTTGATATTTAATCCATCAAGTTCATTTCCTTCAAGACCACAAGTCCACTTTCAAGTATATAAGGCAAAACTCTTTTCCGATTGCAAAAGTAGACAGTTTTACACATAGTGAATTGTTCAACACCTTGCCAACATAAACAACATGATTTATACACCATCTTAAGCATATAATATATTAAAAAACAAGGATAAACACTTACCCAAGCTTGCAAAGTGATGATCTTGTCCCAAAAGATGGTTGCCTTAGGTTTGTGAGATGAGAGAAGGTTGTGGAAAAATATAGAAATGAGACATGTGTGTTTTGTTGATTAAAATCTGATTTTTGTTGCCTTTTATAGTCCCTAAAAGTCATCCTTAGCCACTCTTGGTCAAAGATGACATGCTTACTTGATCCATTTTATGAATGGGTCATTTTTTCCATTTTTGGGCCATGTCTTGTGTGTAATTCTGGGCCTCAATTGAGCCCAATGTCACAAGACTAATCTAGCCCACCAAATTTAAAGTATAATACCCCAACAATCTCATGTTTAAATAATTCCATATATGTTACGGTAATCAAATAGGTTCAAAAATGTACGGGGTGTTACATTCTTCCCCCCTTAGAAACATTCGTCCGCGAATGTTAAGAACATCATCTCCTGTACATCCAATGCATCTCTATATTAACATATATATACATATCCCCATAATTCTTATAGATACTTCTTTGTTATTGCTCCAATTCCGTACCTTGAACTTTCTCTCCCATTTGAAACAATTATGGGTACTTCGACTTCATCATTTATTTGGCTCCCCACGTGATTTCTTTTACTTGTAGATTCCTCCACTATACCTTTACGGAAACTACTTATTTATTTCCTAATCTTTTCACTTATCGATCTAGAATAGCAATAGGTACCTCTTTATAAGTGAGATCCTCCATAACTTGTACATCTTCACTGGGAGCAATACGAGATGGATCTCCCATACACTTTCAAAGCATCAAACATGAAATACTGAATGATTTGTGTGGAGTTGGTAATCTCATATGGCATGTTATATAGGGCCAACTTTCCTTTCTTTTCGAATCTCATTATCCCTTTTATTGGTGAGACTTCCATGAATACTCAATCATCTATGACAAATTCTAACTCTCTTCTTCTACCATTGATATATAATTTGTGTCAACTTTGGGTCATTTGTAGCCTCTGTTGTATCACCTTAACTTCCTCTATAACTTGATGAACAAGATCTGGTCAAAATAAGGCAGTTTCACCCGCTTCAGCTCATTCAATTGGTGATCTACACTTTTTCCCGTATAACGTTTCATAAGGTGCCATGTTGATACTTGCATGATAGATAATATTGTAGGTAAATTTAATAAGCGGTAATTGACCATCCCAACTTACCTTTTAAGTCTGATGTGCAAGCTCATAACATATCTTTAAGTATCTGGATAGTACGTTCTGCTTGTTCATCTCTCTGAGGATGAAAAGTCGTACTTAAATCCAATTGGATTCCCAAACTCTTCGGAAAAGATTTCCAAAAGTGTGCTATCTTGGTAAACCTGTCAACTATCATCCATATGGAATCAAATTTTCCACAGTGTACGAGGCAAACCTGTGATAAAATTCCATGTTAATCATGTCCCTCTTTCTGACTGGATGATTGATACATTGCCTATAACCTCCAGGTTTCTAATGCTCTACTTTTACTTGTTGACACTTGGACACTGAGCTACAAATTTTGCAATGTTCATTTTATGTTACCCCTACAATACATTTGTTTCAAATCATGATACATTTTGGTGGATCCCAGATGGATAGAATTTCATAAATTAGGCATTACAGTAGTCCCGCTTGCATAAGATCAAATGCATTTGTCAGGCCCTATTGTACATTCTCTTTCAGTTGCAATAACATAAAATCCGCATATCGCTTTCCTTTCACCTCAGCTATAAATGAAGACTCTACCGCGTTTTACACTATAGTTCTTTCATCTAAAATTTCAAGAAGACGAACCCCCAAGCTGCCTAATTGACATAGACCCGTAATAATAACTGACCTTTTCATACGTGGACCATCCATCAACATGAACTCCATACAAGTAGTGGCGCCATATCTTTAAAGACACTATCACAACTGCTAACTCAAGATCATGCGTGGGATAAGTTCTCTCATGTGGACGCAATTGTCTTAAGGCATACGCTATTATGTCACTGTGCTACATCAATACACATCTTATACAATGTGAACCACGAACGATACAGATTTTAACTAAAAATCACGTTTAGAGAATTTCGCATATAGCTTACGGTCACGAAGAATCCGTAACACTTGTTGCAAGTGATTATCATGGCTCTCTCATGATCTTGAATATCTTCTCTAAACATGGTCTCGAACACATCTTAACAATGGCTTGAACACCCTATTCATCAAACCCATAAAAACTACTGGTGCATTCGTCAGCCCAATTGACATAAATAAAAATTTGTAATGCCCATTCCGTGTTCATAAAGCTATCTTGGTTATCCCATTTTTTTCTAACCCTTACCTGGTGATATCCCGATCTCAGTCAACTTTCGAGAAATTTTTGGCACCCTGTAGTTAATCAAATAAATTATCAATTCTGGGGAAGGGGTATTTATTATTAATTGTCACATTATTTGGTCGTCGATAGTCAATACACATTCTCAATGTGCCATCTTTTGATTATTCATACAATTAACACTGATGCACCCCCAAAGAGATATACTAGACCTCAAAGAATTTCATTTACCATAGGAACCGATTGAAGAGTTGGTGGCTTCATATCAATATCTTACACTCTTACTAAGTGGCATATGTATCCTTTTAGGTATCATTTTATTTGCCTTAAGATGAGAAATAACTTTACCTCTCAGTGCTCCCGCATTACCCATCTATTCAAGAACATCCTTTCGTGAAAAATGAAAATGTAACTTCTTAGCTCGGCAATCTACCGTGGCATAACAAGAAGCCAACCAATCCATACCCATGATAACATCAAAATTTACCATTTCCAGTTCAGGAAGGTCAACCAGTGTGTCATAGCCACAAACAATTTCTATACAATTATGATATACTCTTTTAGCTATAATAGATTCACAACTAGTATAGATACTTCAAATGGCTTAACTAGTGAATCTGGTGTTCTTTCACATTGTTTTTTTCCGTAATCAATGGAGTAACATATGATAATGTAGAACATGGATCAATCAATGCATATTTCTTATGTAAAAATATGGATAATATACCTGTATCTTCATCAGGATAAGCCCCCGAATTCTGTCGATCCACTAAGGCATAGGTATGATTCTGAATTCTACTAGGACTCGCTGCTCCGCTAGCACCTCTTCCACGGCCAGCAGGTTGTACACTTGACAATGATAATGCAATGGCTGACCCCGTAGGTTATGTCTGACTACCCGTGTCCCTCTGTGGGCATTCTCTCATCATGTGCCCTGACTTTCTACACCAAAAACAAATATTCATTCCAAACCAACAATCACCTGAATGAAACTTCCCGCAGCGCTGGCACAGCTGACGAAAAGACCTCGATTGGCTCATATTTCCTTGTTCTTGATATCCCACTATCTGTAAACCCTGAGTCCCACTACTTTGCCCAACTTGACCGCCTTTAAACCCTAGAAATTGAGATGGAGTACCTGTTGTAGGGTTCGAACATGATGGTCTAGGCGGTCTAGGAAAAACTCGAGGCCTAAATTCTCCTTGGGATGCCATAAACTATCCCATAGGTCTAGCCCTCTTTGATGGCCTTTCTTCAAATTCTTGTGTCCTTCTCCGTTGCCTCTGACCCTCCATTTTCTGTGCAAAGGATTGTATTCTTGCTATATCCATGTCTTTTTTTAACGCAGCAATAGTACAGTCCCTCACCAAATATGGCTCCAATATGCTCACATACCGATGGACTCTAACGGTCATAGTGGCTACTACATTTGGAGCATACCTATCCAAAGAATTAAATTGGAGATTGTACTCTCTGACGCTCATGGTCCCTTGATTAAGATTTAAAAACTGATCCACATGAGCCTCTCGAATCTCATAGGGAAGATAGTGATCCAGAAATGTCGTTTTGAATTCCTCCCAACTGGCTGGAAGTGCACCTATACCCCGAGATCGTAGCCAATCTTCGTACCATAATATATCCTCACCCTTCAGTCTATATGCTGCAAGTTCCATTATTTTTGTACCAGTCACATGCATAACATCTAGAGCCCTTTTGATTTGGTCCACGAAATCCTGTGGATCTTCATTCACATCTGACCCGGTGAACGTAGGAGGGTCTAATTTCAGAAAATCCTATGTCCTTCGACTAGCTGCCCTAGCCCCACTGTCATTACCTATTATTGGACCTACTTGTCCTTGATTCAGTGCAGTAACTATACTATTAACTATACGAGTTAACATTTGCACTGCATTTCTTAGATCCTGCTCAGTAGCATTAACAGGTATTTCGGCAGGTTCTTCTCTCCCTCTCAGCTCTTCTGGAGCTGGAAAAGTAGGGGAAGCCTGTGTTGCAAACTCAGTTTCAGCCCCACCTTGACTAGCTTGGTCAGGTGATGATTTATTAGTTTCTCCTTCGACAAGCATATCTACCTTCTTACCTTTGTCCCTATCTTGACTTGTAATCGGCATTTTACTATAACAAAGAAAACCAAACCAACTTCAATGGTCAGATATAATTCCACCTACGACAATGGCACTATTGCACGATCTAGAAATGAAGAAAAGAAACAACTACTAAATGTCCCGTAGCCTCCTACTTATAAATGTGGCGCGAAACAAATCCATAAGCAAGAATCTACTCAGACACGGCTTTGTAGACACCCTTAGAATGACCTTCTCTGATACCACTTTTGTCACGCCCCAAATTTTGATGGGGCGGACTAGCACCCGAAGCCGATGAGTCCTGAGAGAACCAATCTTTGCTCATGTACATTCATATGCATGTTTTGTGTATGAGCATCATTGTATCTCATGCAATTATGCGAAATTCATGGAAACATATGCTATATATATGAAACTTGGTTGTTGGAGCCATCAAGTCAAAATGGACATACATCTCTTTACTTTCATCTTCCCACATACGTCTACAAATCCTCTAATAGATACATGTACATAACCATCCTACAGTGGGGACAAGTCCCCGATTTATACAACATTTACATAATACCAATGTACACATGTGACTCGAAAAGCCTCGAACCAATTGGAGCTCACCATAGATCTGCAAATGACTCGTAGCCTACTGTGGAGTTCTACTCGCACCTGTGCCTGCAGAAAGAAAGGTAAGTCACCCAAGGGGGGGTCAGTACGAAGAATGTACTGAGTATGTAAGGCCATATGAAACTGTATGATACATAAGTACGTCAATGATATTAAGTACAAGTGAAATAATCAATGGGGATAAACCTTCATTCTGCATAAGTGGAACCATGTACATTGCTTTCGTTATATTCATTTTTGATCATTCATTCACATCATTATCATTCATATAATATCATCCGTATATACCTTCCTTCAAGTGATATACTTTCATTCAAATGCTTTACTTTCTTTGCTTTTACCATTACCATTCATCCAGCTGATCAGTGGGCTATATATCATACATCCAGTTGATTAGTGGGCTATAGTACAATCATCCACCTTATCGGTGGTCCATAACATAATATGGTATAAAATATCAACAATCATACACCTTATCGGTGGGCCATAGTATATAACATTCATCCACCTTTTCGGCGGGCTATAATATATAACATTCATCCACCTTATCGGCGGGCTATAATATATAATATCTATATATATATATATATCTTCCTTCATTCCTTTACTTATGAGAGATTTATACCTTTACTTGTGTGAGATTGATACATTTGTGATTGAAACATTCTTGGAACTTTGGAACATAACATTATTGGAAGTGCTACTCAGTAATGAATAGATCCTCTTTACATCATTACTTTCTATGAAATAGTTCTTTTAGTAGTTACAACATTATGAGAGCTTTGGAACTTCAGTCAATGAATGAGAGACATGTAAATCATAATTGGTCCTGTGAGTAATGTGATATGACAACCTGAATTGAGATACCTTTGGACATTTCGAAATGAAACAAGTACAATATCAATGTGAACAATATATGCTGCAGGAGGATAAGGAAAGAGTAACCTTACATACCTTATCTTCTCAATATGAATATAAAATCCTATATGTGAATACAACAATCCAGCTCCTTCCTTACATTTTACTCTGCAACACAAGTACATCACGAAGCTCATGTTAACAACCAACTACCTTACAAGGGCATACGATGATAATGAATTACGTGATTGTCGTATAACGTCATTTCGCTCTCTTACAATACCATTTATTGCATCACCATACCAATAATATGATAACATTTCACACATTGACCAAGACATCATAAACCAATAACATTTCACACCAAGTTTACCCTTTACGCTTCCTCATTAACACTACGTCACAATTATTACATCAAGTCACCTCAATACATTTCATAACAACTTATTATAAACAATACATATTTGATACAATTCAAAATACCTCCGGTATACTCCTTTATAGTCATTTAAAAGGTACCATAAGTTGATAATTGCATCCATAAAGGCTATAATGGGTTTCGGGGGATCAAAGAGAGACAAAAACATGCAAAATGGGGTTCTGGGCTGACCTGCAAAGCCAACTGCGCCTTTAGGTGGTTGAGATGCACTTGCAGGTTCCCCTTGGCAATATCCAGGGCCACCTGCGTTGGCATCTGCGCCCGCAGGTGCCCCGCCCGCGAAGGCGGATGCCCGTTTCAGCCTCCGGGGGTCATTTTAGGGTCCTTTTTTGCAATGAATGGTCCATGATCATAATTAATTGTATCTTAACAAATTTTAGATCATCTTAGATTCCAATGAACAGCCATGGCATCACCAAAACTACATATTCCTTTCAATACGCCACCGTTCCATGTATAATTTCACAACAACAATTCCAAATGTTATACACAAAGAGAAAGCAAGTCAAGAACATAACCACATCTTACATGTTGATATTTAATCCATCAAGTTCATTTCCTTCCATACCACAAGTCCACTTTCAAGTTTATAAGGCAAAACCTTTTTCCTATTGCAAAAGTAGATAATTTTACACTTAGTGAACTGTCCAACACTTTGACAACATAAAAAACATGATTTATACACCATATTAAGCATATAATATATTAAACAACAAGGATAAACACTTACCCAAGCTTTCAAAGTGATGATTTTGTCCCAAAAGATGGTTGCCTTAGGTTTGTGAGATGAGGGAAGGTCGTGGAAAAATCTGGAAATGAGACATGCGTGTTTTGTTGATTAAAATCTGATTTTTGTTACCTTTTATAGTCCCTCAAATTCATCCTTAGCCACTCTTGGTCAAAGATGACATGCTTACTTGATCCATTTTATGAATGGGTCATTTTTTCCATTTTTGGGCCATGTCTTGTGTGTAATTTTGGGCCTCAATTGAGCCCAATGGCACAAGACTAATCTATCCCACAAAATTTAAAGTATAATACCTCAACAATCTCATGTTTAAATAATTCCTTAAATGTTACGGTAATCAAATAGGTTCAGAAATGTACGGGGTGTTACAGGCAGCTGAATAAGGTGACAGTGAAGAATAAGTATCCTATGCCTTGTATTGATGATTTATTTGACCTGCTTTAGGGTGTGGTTGTGTTTTCTAAGATTTACTTGAGATCAGGTTACCACCAGTTGGATTCGGGCAGAGGATATCCCTAAGACAGCCTTCAGGACTCATTATGGTCACTATGAGTTCTTTGTGATGCCTTTTAGGTTGACTAATGCCCCAACCGTGTTCATAGACTTGATGAATTATGTTTTTAGGCCCTATATAGACTCCTTCTTCATAGTTTTCATTGATGATATCCTTGTCTATTTAAGGGATAGAGAGGAGCAAGAGTAGCATTTAGGAATTGTGCTCTAGACTTTGAGAGATCATAGGGGTTTTGCCAAATTCTCAAAGTGTGAGTTCTGTATCGAGTCTATAACATTCCTAAGACACGTAGTGTTTAAGAATGGGAGTATTGTAGACCCAACAAAGATTGAGGCTATTCGTGATTTGGCCAAACCTACATCTCCGATCGAGGTTTGCAATTTTATTGGATTGGTAGGCTACTACAGGGAGTTCATCGAGAGATTTGCTACTATTATGAAATTTATGACTAGATTGACCAGAAATGAGGTTCCTTTTCAGTGGTATGTTGAGTGCAAGTTGAGCTTTCAAAAGTTCTAGGACTTGCTCACTTCTACTCCTATTTTGACCCTTACAATTAAGAGAGAGGGGTTTACTATGTATTATGATGCTTTTGATGTTAGTTTGGGTTATGTTTTGATGCAGCAGGGTTGGTTTATTACTTATACGTTGAGGTAGTTGAATATGTACGAGCGCAACTAGCCCATTCATGATTTCGAGTTTGCAGCGGTAGTTTTTGCGCTTAAGATCCGAGCCATTACTTGTATGGTGTTCGTTGTGAGATATATATTGACCATTATTATCTTCAGCACATTATAACTCAGAGAGAGCTTAATTTGAGGTAGAGCAGGTGGATTGAGTTGCTGAAGGAGTATGATATCTCTATTTTATACCATCTGAGCAAAGTGAATGTGGTCGCGAATGCTTTGAGCCAGAATGCGGCGAGTATGGGTAGCTTGACCTTCATTTCAATTTTGGAGCGGCCGTTGGCATTGGGCATTCAGTTCTTCTCCAACTTTATAGTTCGTCTTGACATTTCAGATTCCAGGAGGATTCTTGCCAGTGTTGAGGCTACGTCTACCTTGATAAAGCAGATTCGGGATTGTCAGTTTAAGGATAGTAGACTTTATGGCATTCGTGATCAGGTACTGAGAGGTAAGTCCAGTCAAGCTACCTTGGATTCTGAGGGTATTCTGAGATTTGATGGTCGTATTTGTGTTCCAAGGATTAGAGACCTGATTCAGTCAATATTACGGGAGGCTCATAGCTCCCGATATTCTATTCACCCTAGGACAGCTAAGATGTATAGATATTTAAGGTAGTACTATTGGTGGAGTGGTATGAAGAAGGATGTAGCAGACTTTGTAGCTCAGTGTTTGTGTTGTCAGTAGGTAAAGGCTCAGCATTCGAACTAGGTGGATTGCTTCAAAGACTACGCATTTTTGAGTAGAAGTGGGAGCGGATTACTATGGACTTTGTGAGTGGTTTGCCTCGTACTTATTGTGGTTCTGACAGTATTTGGGTCAATGTAGATTGGTTGACTAGATCAGCTCATTTCATCCCCATTCATATTTCTTTCAATGCCGAGAGGTTAGCTCATATCTATGTTTGAGAGATAGTTTGCCTTCATGGGATACCCATATCTATTATTTCAGACAGAGGCTCAGTGTTCACCTCTAGCTTTTGGAGGACATTTTAGGAGGATTTAGGTACTCAGGTCGATTTTAGCACCTCTTTTCACCCTCAGATCGACGGTCAGTAGGAGCGAACTATTCAGGTTTGGGAGGATATGCTTCGAGAGTATGTTATAGACTTTGGCAGTCAGTGGGAGTTGCATTTAGCTTTGGCAGAGTTTCCTTATAATAATAGCGATCATTCGAGTATTGAGATGGCACCATTTGAGGCATTGTATGGTAGGCATTGTCGATCTCCGATTGGTTAGTTTAAGACTTTTGAGGTTACCCCAGTGGTACCGACCTATTTTATGAGTTTTTGGATAGGGTTCGGGTTATTCAGGACAGGCTGCAGGCGTCTCAGAGCAGGAAGAAGAGTTATGCTGACCGTAGGCTTCGGGCGTTAAAGTTTAGGATTGGTGACCGAATTTTCCTTTGCGTATTGGCCAAGAAGGGCGTGATAAGGTTCAGGAAGAGGGGCAAGCTCAGCCCTAGGTACATTGGGAAAGGTGGATTATAAGTTGGCCTTGCCCTCAGATTTTTCAGTTGTTCACCCAGTTTTCCAAGTTTTTCAGTTGTTCACCCATTTTTCCAAGTATCCATGATATAGTGCTACATTCCTAATGAGTCACATGTGATTCAGTGGGACTCGGTTCAGTTAGATGAGTGGTTGACCTTTGTGGAGAAGTCAGTCCTTATATAAGCAGTGGATGTTAGACAGTTGCACTCTAGAGAGATTCTAGTGGTTAAAGTCTAGTGGAGACACCATCCAGTTGAGGAAGCTACCTGGGAGATCGAAGTGAGATGTGATCCCAGTATCCCCACCTGTTTGAGCCTTCAGGTAAAATATCATTCTTTACTTTGAGCCTGATTTAGCATACTGTTGAGCCTGATTTTTTATGTTCACGACCTTAGGTTGACACTGGTAATCCTTAGTGTATAAGTTGGGGTAGTACTCAACTATTTTAATGAATTGCCTCTGTTAAATTCACCTGATGGAATGATGCCTCCAGTTGATCCCGCTTTTGACTTTCTACATATATGTATATACTTTTACTGTTCTGTAACTTACATTGTTGGGCCTGACGCCTTGGTTACGAGACCATGGACACCAGGTTATTTCTCTATGCTTTAAAGGATTTGTGGCTTAGTTTATAAATGTTTTGACACCTATATTTGCCTTGTTTGGATACTAGTGGTGGCATGCATGCATTATCCGCATTCTCATGCTTATTTTTAGCCTGCTAAGGCCCCTTTTTGTCAAAATTCGCACCCATTTCCCTTAGGTTAGTATCTAATACGCCTTTAGAACTAGACTTAGATCTTTTAGTTCCTTGGGATGGGATTAAGAAACCTAGCTTAGGTTTGGATAGGCGTTTGCCTTAGGTTAGGTTGTTGGGGTTTAATAGTGGGCCCCACTACCCTTCTTAGATAAAATACTTTGAATGAATCTCCTTTAGGCTTAGATAGGATTATGACTGCTTCTTTAGGCTATTACCTTGGGTCTGGGTTGACTTAGACTTGATTGCACGCCGATTTAGCTTCCTTACCCTTGGGAAGGGCAGAACTGATCTTTGACCGCACCTCCTTACCTTAGTGACCAAAACTCGCCTGGCCTTAAAAGATTTGATTGCCCAAGACTGTACTTTACTAATAAATAGATGGGCTTAGAACCCCTGGATTACCGCTAGTTATGTCATGCTTATGAGTTTCGATATGAGTTTGGCATCAGTTTATGGTTGAGATTGGCTTCCTATGGGATCACCTGTTCTGGTCACAGTTGGTTACTTTCATTTTCGGTTTGAGTCCGGCATCTGAATATGATTACGATTTGGGTGTTCTGGAGTACAATTATGGATCATCTGGCCTCTTGTTATTATCCACTAGGTTCGGTTTGATTCTGATTCTCATTATTGCTATTATTATTGATATGGATTGTGCAAGTCCTTGTTGGGGACCAGGCAGTGTATACGGATATCCCGAATCCCCTATAAGCCCCTCCATCTGTAAGCCACAGTGCTAGAGAAGGATGGTAGCTGTAGGTCCTGCCTTTGTGAGTTGTGGAGCTGGAAGAGGTGTATACACTTGTTTTGGATATAGTACTTGTTTATCTTGGATCATCTGGTTCTTTCCATGACTTTCATTCTTTCGTATGCATCACTTATCGCCAGTATAATTGTTTGGTACTTGTATCTATCAGTCTTATAGGGGGTTGCATAGGTATAGGTTATGTTTGTTATTTGTTGAGTGATTGATTATACCTTCTGGGCTTATGGGAGCCCAGTCAGGTTATTTTTTGTCCGGGATAGCCGGTTATCTTATTATATAGTTCAAGGAAGGTCAGTTATGTATTGGTACCCAAGGTTGTAGGTGCGCTTCCGATTTCCTTTCCCCTTTATTATGTTGAGCTTTATTATTAGTGGACTACCTTATGATTATTCACGTTTCGGTTAGAGGCCTTGTTTATGCTAGAGCTAGCTCCCTCATTACTTATGATCCTTGTGATGTTAGACTAGCTCCCCCAGAGTAGCACCTTCGTGTTTGGTTCTCTGTACAGTGCCATTGTATATCCATTCTTCTCTAGCTATTCTTTCCATATCACTTCCTTCCTTCCCACTACTATTGTATATTGTATATCTCATTCTTCACTTTACTATCGTATAATGGCTAGTTGCTTATGGTATCACGACTGCATCCTTGATTACTTGTTGTATTTGGTAGTTCATCTTTACCTTTCCATTAGCATTATTATGTTTCATTTCTTAAACAGTTGCCTGTAGTTTATATTCCTGCCTTACATGTTGTTTATACATGCATTATCTTTAGAGCTCAGTCGGCCAATGCCTACTGAGTACCTCGTGTTTGGTACTCATACTATACTTCTGTACCCTGCAGATCATAGTACGAGTTCTCACTGTTGACATGTCCATCATGCGTAGCCGCCATGGATCGGAGATTTGGGGTGAGCTCCTGACAACCGGAGTTGTTCTTGCTCTCCTTCAGTTGTTTGACTGATCTTTATTTTTCATTTTGGAGACAGTTCTATATATATATGCTTACCTTGTACTCTTGTTTTGTTAGGAGCTCTTGTACTGACTTCACCATGTTTTGGGGTTACTTCTCTATATTAGTCTGTTTATCGGACTCATTTTTCTGTTGCTTTCTTCATTTCTCTTGATAGTCCGTTACTTGCTATTTCAGATTATGGGTTGGCTTACCTACTGGTGGGTCATGGTAGGTGCCATCATGACTCGAGAAATTGGGTCGTGACAATAGTGGCTTATTTTAGAATCAAAGTTAGTTTCTCACTAGTTAGTAATTCCAAAATAGTCAAAAATATAAGTTTTGCGGTAGACGAGCTCATTATTGTTAGACATGAAAATTGGCTTTAATAATTTTGGATATGGTAAATTGATTCTGTTTTTCATCAATTCAAACAAAAAATGGCAGCCTTTCTTTCCTATTTGATTTCATAAGGCATTTTTTAGGATTTCAAGTGATGGGTTAAAAAATTATTTTTTTAAAAAAATGTGAGCCTTTTCTTAATAAAATAAAATCTCAAATCTTTAAAGATTTAAATACTATTTTTTAGTTATCTTTCAAATGATCCACTTAGTGTAGGTTAATTAACCATCTTATTTACGTCTATATTACAAAATTTGATTTACAAAACCCAAAAAAAAAAAAAAAAAAAAAAGCAAAAGAGTTATTTTTTTGAAGAATGAAGAAAAATGTGAATTTTTTGATATAGCATAACTAACTTTTAAAAAAAAAATCTCTTTGTTTAAACTATTAATTAGAAACTTTTGTATATCTTTCAAAAAGAAATAATTTGGAATAAGTTCCCTTTTTTGACAACAATAAGGTTGCGTCAATTTTAAGAGGACCTATAAGAGTTATCTTCAGTAATTTTTGAAAAGTGGGTGAATTTTCAATATATGATGAGGGTCTTCTAAAGTTTTTCTCTAATATTTTTCTTATAAATAACTAGCATATGCTATCTTTAATACGATATATTTTTTTTAATACCTTACTTATAGCTTTCTTAATATAACCTTGATTTTCTATCTAATCTAAGTTTGACCGGTTAACCGTAGTTAGCGGATCCTATAGGATGCTTAATTCCTTCCCTTTATGATAATTAGAACCCTTATCTAGAATCACCTACGCTAAGTAGACCTAAAATGAAGTTCTTATTGGTTTAATCACTTAGTATATAATAGGTGTCCTAATTTACCATAGAACTAATTAGGTGGCGACTTTCTTATTTAGTTTAGAAGTTTCCAATATGTTGACCTTCATGGTATCACACATGAAACCATCCTTTTCCTTCAAAAACCAAACAGAAGCACCCCTATGGAGACACACTAGGCCAAATATCCCCGTACAAGTCAGCTTAACACCGTGATTGATAAGTGGCAAAAGATCCTGAAACTAACCTTTTAACCTCCTCCAACTCAACTGAAGCCATCTAGTATGACATAGTAGAATGAACTGAGTACCCGAGTCAACATCAATACCAAGGTCCAAAATCATGATCAGGCAAAAAGAAAACTAGGTAGATCAAAAGAACAAACATCAACAACTCACCAACTTCAAGAACTGACTATAGTAAAGGAACATCAATGCTAGCATTATGAGACATAATAAAAGTAGTAATCCAAGCACAACAACCAAGTACCACATGATAGGAAAACAAATGGCCTAAACCTAGAATTGCATTAAAAACAACCATGTCTATGATAATGAAATCTAGCAAAGTGCTACACCCCAGGATAGTTCTAACACAAGATCAACCCACTCGGTCCACTACTAAAAGAAAATACCAATGGGGGTAGCTATACACGCGAAGGCACAAATAAGAAGTCATAAGACTGACCCAAACAAACAACAAAGTAAGCATACATGTATGGATATGAAGACTCCAGACCAAACAACACATAACAAAAAGTAAATGGTAACAAATCCACATCTTACCAGTAATAGCTACATCTGCAGCCTCATCTCCTAGCCTACCCAAAGAAGCACATAACTGATCGAGTCCGTCCTCAAACTGGGCATCCGCACAACCTTGTAGTTATTCACATCTAATACTCTGTATACCACCATTAATACTCTGGACATCACCTTTGAACAGTGGCGTCACAGCCCTAAAAGGTTGATCTGGTTGTACTGACTAATCAATAATCCCACGTTGGGACACTCTCTACAGAAATTCCAATCTCCCCATAATTGTAACAAATCGCAGAAGCCCTGTGCTGGTGACAAATACATGTTGACCCTAATTGGCTGATAAACTCCTACCTAGGTCACTCCCTAGAATAGTGCCCAAAGTTACCACAACCAAAGAAACCTCTTCCAGTTCAAGTCCGGTGTGAAGAATCTGACAATCCAAATTGGCCACCCCATCCTGAAAATCAAGATCAAGACCCCCATGTTGGTTGACCAGAGATCTATCCACTATGACTATCGTGACCTGTATGGGCTCCATTTGTGATCTGAGGTGCTACCTGTAAAGACCTATTAAGCTGATATTGATGGTGACCTCAACTTGGAAGACCCCTACCTCTAAATGACGTACCATTGAAACTGTAATAATGGCGAGGCCTCTTACCGCCACCTCCATAGGTCTCAAAACATACCTACTCTATAGTTCTTACGTGATCAACCACCTTAAGAAAGTAGACCCAACTTCTACTAAAGGTCTCGAAGACAAATGAAATGGTAATATCAATCCTCTAACAAACCTCTGTACCTTCTCATGCTATATAAGAAAACTCATAGAAGAATGCCTAGCCCACTGAAGAAACCTTATGTCATACTCTTAAACTGATATAGAACCCTTCTGAAGATCCACAACTGTAACACCCCGTACCTTCCCAACCCAATGTGACGACGATGAACAATGGTTACTTAGGTGTCGAGATGCCATAAGTATGTAGTTTGTAATGTTAGTGATAGGAAAATTGAAATTTGGCCTTGTACATGTGATTAACCTTGCGTAGGAGGTGTTTTGCGATTTTCATGGAGAATTTGTGGGGTTTAAAATGAGGCTAATAGGACCTTTCAACAAAGTATATAAAGGTTAAGAAGTAAGTTAAAGAATAGGACTTGAAGTATCTAACCAAATCCGCGAAGAAAAGTCGAAGAAACGAAAATTTTGAAAAAAAAGAGGTGGGGCGTGCCCAGGGGCGTACCGGTCCGCTCTGGGCTAAAATTTTTAGTCCACAGGAAGTAAGGTAGCGCGCCCAAGGGCGTGCCGGGCTGCTAGTGCGCACCTTTCAAAAGTTGGAATTTTTCTTAAGTCCCAAGGGTGCCCGGGGACGTATAGAGCCAATTTTTGGCACGATTCTTCTACAACCATGAGAATATACATGAAATGAGTGAAATATCATATTGGTATGATAAAATTACTCGATAAAGAATTTGGCATCAAAATGACGGTTTTACCCTTTTGGTCAAAATAGGCCATACGTGGCTAGAATCGCTTGTTTTTGGGATTGAGGCTACGAATATAAATCCCGTGAGTGGGAATATTGTTGTAATGCTTATGAAATGAATTAAACATGAGAAATTATTGATTTTGTGGGATCAAGTGAATTGGGCTCAAAAGAGGCCCAAAAATGAGGCAAAAGTCATAGGCCAAAAATGGGTCAAATGACCCATTCTTGCCTTGACTTGTCAATGATTGAGAAGAGTGACAAAGGATGACTTAAAGGATCTATAAAAGTCAAATAAAAATCAGATTTTTAATCTCAAAGGGTTACATGCCATTCTAGACATTTCTACAATATTTCCACAAGACCTCTCTCAAGTTCTTCAAACCCTAAGGCATTTTTGGACAAGATCATCATCTTCCAAGCTTGGGTAAGTGATTATTCTTGTACTTTAACATATTATAAGCATGATATATTATGTATATCATTTTGGTTATGGTTGGAAGTGTTGGACATGGAACTTTTGGTTTTTGTGAAAAAGATGTGTTATCCATGGGATTGTGACTTGAATTATGACTTGTATTTTTGATGAAAAAGCATGGTATGGATAAAATATCAACATGTATGGTGTTATTATGGTCATAAACTTGTTATTTTTCTATAAGTATAAATTATGGAATTTTGGCCGATTTGTTGTTGCGAGGTGTATTGAAGCAATTTAATGGAATACTTGTGATATGGTGCTTATGAGAAAGTGTAGAGGAGAAACCTTGTGGTGAAAAGCTATTGGTATGTGATGTTGTGGTCAATGTATAAAATGTTATGGTATTGTTGGCATGAAAAGGGCCATGAATGGTATTGTAAAAGGTGAATAGGGAACTCATGTAATTTATGGTTGTCTTATACACTTGGAATGTAGCTTGTGGTCAATGTAAGGCATGAATGGGACATTTTTGGTATGTTAATGCCGTTAATGGTATTGTAGAGAAGGAAATGCCATTTTAAATATAAACATGTAACTCATTGTTGTCACATGCATTTGTAAGGTAGTTGGTGGTTAATGTTGGTTCCGTTATGTACTTGTGATGTAGAGTGAAACGTAAGGAAGGAGCGGAATTATTGCGCTCACATATTTGATTGTGTACTTACATTGGGGAGATAAGGTATGTAAGGTTACTCTGTCCGTATCTTTCTGCAGCACATAATGTTCATATTGACATTTCATTTGTCCTATTCCAAAATATGCTAAGGTATCTCATTCAGGTTTGATGTATATTGTTATCCACACGTTTCTTATTCATTGACCGATTGGTATTCATACGTCTCCTATCCATGGACTGAAATGCCTAAGCTCTCATAATGTTGTTGTAACTACTAAAAGAAATTGTTATAAGGAAAGTGACGACGTAAGGAGAACCTATTCATTCCTAAGTCACGTATCCCTCATTCATTAGTCGTTGTTGTTCATGAGTTACCTAATTATGGACATGGGTCCAAAGTCCTCATAATAGTATGTTCCAACGGAGTCATAACATTGTGATTCTAGAATAATTATCTCAAGGAGGGTAAGATGTAAAGAGAAGCTAGTTATTCTTGAAAAGCATTCTCTAATCATGTCATGTTCCAAAGTCCAATATGATTATGAATATCTTTGTACCAATCTCATAAGAATAGTGAAGGAGGTAAAGTGCGAATTAATATATCTATTCCTCACAAGTGAGCGTATCACTCTCTTGAGAGTAAGGAAGTGAAGTAAAGTATAGAGGCGTGTTTCCAATATTAGCATGATCCTTAAAGTATTAATCTCTCATAAGTGGATGTATTAATCTCTCACAAGTTGAAGTATCAATCTCATGAGAGTAATAAGAGAGGTGATGTGCAAGTTAGTATAATTAGTCCTCATAAGTAAGGATGTCAAACTCATGAAGTAAAGGAGTGAAGTGAGATGTGTATATAAGTGTGTGCTTTAATGCCATGATCTTTAGCGTGTCATTCTCATAACTAAGTAGAGGGTATAAGATTGTAAAGAGGTAATGTACGTATGGTTACTATATGTTACATGGGGTATGGATCACAATCTAAAGGGGTATAAGTTCAGATGGAACAATTCCAATGTTATATTATGCATTTATATATATTATCCCACTAAAGTGGAGGCCCGGTATTATGCATTTATATATATTATCCCACTAAAGTGGAGGCCCGGTATTATGCATTTATATATATTATCCCACTAAAGTGGAGGCCCGATATTATGCATTTATATATATTATCCCACTAAGGTGGAGGCCTGGTATTATGCATATATATATATATATTATATCCCACCAAAGGTGGAGGCCTGGTATTATATACTTACTCATAAGATGATGATCTATAAGGTATGGTGAACTATTAGCTAGTTGGATGAACATTGATGAAGATAGTTGTAAAAGGAATGAGAGTATATTCCTTGCATGAATGTATAAGTATGAAGGTTGCTATAAGAATGATGATGATTCGAGTAATTGATCAAGTAATGAAAAATAATAGAAGAAATGTACATGGTTCCACGTATTCATAACGGAGATTTAGCCATATTGATTATTCTCTTACACTTAATTACTTGAAAGTACCTGCTTATTATTACAGTTTCATATGGCCTTACATACTCAGTACTTTCTTCGTACTGACCCCTCTTGGGGGACTTACCTTACATGCTGCAGGTTCAGGTGTTAGTAGATCTCCACAGTAGGCGACGAGATATCCGCAGATTATTGGTGAGCTCAAGTTGATCCGGGGCTTTTCCGAGTCATTATGTATATTAGTTTGAGATTGTATATGAGTATAGAGCGGGATGTGTCCCGACTCTAGGTTTGTCATTGTCATGTGTCTATAGAGGCTTTGTAGACGTATGTGGGAAGCTAAATGTAAGATGTATACGTTCATTTTGACATGATGGACCTAACGGCCAAGTTTCAGATATTGCACATATTGCCATGACTTCCGCCATTGATAATTAATTGCATGAGATGAAATAATATTCATACGCGAGCATACATATGAGAATAGACATGAGCAAAGATTAGTTCTCTCGAGCCTCATCGGCTTCGGGTGCCAGTCTGGCCCGAATGGGATTCAGGGCGTGACAAAAGTGGTATCAGAGCAGGTCATTCTAAGGGTGTCTACAAAGCCGTGTCTGAGTAGAGTCTTGCTTATGGATGTGTTGCGCTCCACATTGATAAGCAGGAGGCTACGGGACATTTAGGAGTTGTTTCATTTCTTCATTCTAGATCGTGCAATAGCGCCATTGTCATAGGTGGGATTACATCTGACCATTGTAATTGGTTTTCTTTGGTATAGAAAAATGTCGATTACAAGACAAGGTATGGGTAAAGATAAGCAGGTTGATATGCAAGCGGGGGAAAGAATTGGTAGATCCCCACCTAACCCAGCTAGTCAATATGGGGTTGAAACTGAGTTTACATCACGGGCACCTTCTCCTCCCCCTTCTCCAGGGAGACCACAAAGGAGGGAAGTATCCCCAGATTCACCTGTTGTTACTAGGCGGGAGTTACAGGACTTGAGAAATACGGTGCAAATGTTGACTCAGATAGTTGTTGCCCAGAGTCAAGGACGAGTTGGTCCAGTGACAAGTGATGATGGTGCGGCTAGGATAGCTAGTCAGAGAACACAGGATTTCCTGAAATTGGATCCTCCCATATTTATCGGGTCCGATCTTACTAAAGACCCGCAAGACTTTATAGATCAAATCCAAAGGGCTCTAGATGTTATGCATGTGACTGGTGTAGAAACAGTAGAGCTTGCAGCATATAGACTGAAAGGAGAGGCTATATTATGGTACGAAGACTGGAAACGATCCAAAGGTATCGGTGCAAATCCAGCTAGCTGGGAGGAATTCAAGGTGTCATTCCTTGATCATTATCTTCCATATGAGGTCCGCGAGGCTCGTGCGGATTAGTTTTTAAATCTTCATCAAGGAAATATGAGTGTCAGGGAGTACAGTCTTCGATTTAATTTGTTGGCTAGATACGCTCCTCATATGGTAGCGACTATGGCCGATAGAGTTCATCGGTATGTAGATAGATTGGAGCCCTACTTGGTAAGAGACTGTACCATTGCTGCATTAAATAAATATATGGATATAGCTAGAATACAAGCCTTCGCGCAAAAGATGGAGGATCAAAGGCAAAGGAGAAGGATACAAGAATTTGAAGAAGGGCCATTAAAGAGGGCGAGATCTGTGGGACAGTTCATGGCGTCCCAAGGAGGATTTAGGCCCCAAATTTTTCCTACACTGCCCAGACCATCAGTTTCTTATCAGACGGCAGGTAATCCATCTCAATTGCGTAGGAGTAGAGGCAGTCAAGCCGGACAAAGTAGTGAGGCTCGGGGTTCACAAACAGTAGGGTATAGAGGACAAGGAAGTATGGGCCAATCGAGGTCTTCTCGTCAGTTGTGCCAGCGCTGTGGAAAGTTTCACATAGGTGAATGCTGGTTTGACACAGACGTTTGCTTCTGGTGTAAAAATCCAGGACACGTGAAGAGAGAATGCCCACAGAGGGCCACGGGTAGTATGACACGACCTACGGGGTTAGCAGAATTTGGAGGCTCTCCTTGACATAGTGACAGGTACGTTATTTATATTTTTACCTAACCATTGACTGTGGAAAAAAAAAATTTGAAGGAATACTAGAATTAATAGTCAGGTCATTTGAGGTGTCCACACCAGTTGGTGAAATTTTTTTTATATAGCTAAAAGAGTATGTTGCAATTGTATCGTAAATGTTGTGATCATGATACATTGACTAATCTTATTGAGATGGACATGATAGATGTAATCCATATGTACTATGAATGACTATTGCGCGAAAGTGATACTTCAGTAATCGAAGTGACAACAAGTAAGGGTAAAGTGTTTGAAATTTGAAGGTTATAGACTATGTAGAGATTATATTTAGTTAGAAAGAGATGTGATGCCATATGGGTAATAATTGATAGGCTTACCAAGTTCAACCAGTTGTAGAAACGTTTTTGGGAACCCCAAGTGAATGTAAGCATGGTTTTCGTCTTCAGACAAAGGAACAAACAAACCGTACTGTGTAAGCATGAGAAGTTAGTTCTATATAGCGTACCTTCTAGGATGGTTCAAAGATGTGGTCAAGTTATAGTTCAGTCAGTATCTCATCTGTGAGGCTTTGAAAGTGTCTAGAAGATTATCTCGTGTTGCTCCCAGTGGAGATCCACCAGTTACGAAAAAAAAAAATCTCATATGTGACGAAGTACGGCTTACTTTCTAGCTCGATAAGCGAAAGTAAGAAGAAGCTTCCGTAAAAGCACTATAGGAGAAACAAACACATGGAAGAAGTCACAAGGGAGACTAGAGAAATAATGGAATCTAAAGTAATAGTAATTTTTGGACACGAAAGCAAAGTTCAGGGTATGGAATTGGAGTCATAATAAGTAAGTCTTTACAAGTATTCTATGTGTATATGATAATTGAAGAATTCACTTCGGCTAAAGTTATTACGATGAGACAATGTTACTAACATTCGAGGATGAATTTTTCTAAGGGGGGAAGGATGTAACACCCCGTACCTTCCCAACCCAATGTGACGACGATGAACAATGGTTACTTAGGTGTCGAGATGCCATAAGTATGTAGTTTGTAATGTTAGTGATAGGAAAATTGAAATTTGACCTTGTACATGTGATTAACCTTGCGTAGGAGGTGTTTTGCGATTTTCATGGAGAATTTGTGGGGTTTAAAATGAGGCTAATAGGACCTTTCAACAAAGTATATAAAGGTTAAGAAGTAAGTTAAAGAATAGGACTTGAAGTATCTAACCAAATCCGCGAAGAAAAGTCGAAGAAACGAAAATTTTGAAAAAAAAGAGGTGGGGCGCGCCCAGAGGTGTACCGGTCCGCTCTGGGCTAAAATTTTTAGTCCACAGGAAGTAAGGTAGCGCGCCCAAGGGCGTGCCGGGCTGCTAGTGCGCACCTTTCAAAAGTTGGAATTTTTCTTAAGTCCCAAGGGTGCCCGGGGACGTATAGAGCCGATTTTTGCCACGATTCTTCTACAACCATGAGAATATACATGAAATGAGTGAAATATAATATTGGTATGATCAAATTACTCGAGAAAGAACTTGGCGTCAAAATGACGGTTTTACCCTTTTGGTCAAAATAGGCCATACGTGGCTAGAATCGCTTGTTTTTGGGATTGAGGCTACGAATATAAATACCGTGAGTGGAAATATTGTTGTAATGCGTATGAAATGAATTAAACATGAGAAATTATTGATTTTGTGGGATCAAGTGAATTGGGCTCAAAAGAGGCCCAAAAATGAGGCAAAAGTCATGGGCCAAAAATGGGTCAAATGACCCATTCTTGCCTTGACTTGTCAATGATTGAGAAGAGTGGATAAGGATGACTTAAAGGTTCTATAAAAGGAAAATAAAAATCAGATTTTTAATCTCAAAGGGTTACATGCCATTCTAGACATTTCTACAATATTTCCACAAGACCTCTCTCAAGTTCTTCAAACCCTAAGGCATTTTTGGACAAGATCATCATCTTCCAAGCTTGGGTAAGTGATTATTCTTGTACTTTAACATATTATAAGCATGATATATTATGTATATCATTTTGGTTATGGTTGGAAGTGTTGGACATGGAACTTTTGGTTTTTGTGAAAAAGATGTGTTATCCATGGGATTGTGACTTGAATTATGACTTGTATTTTTGATGAAAAAGCATGGTATGGATAAAATATCAACATGTATGGTGTTATTATGGTCCTAAACTTGTTATTTTTCTATAAGTATAAATTATGGAATTTTGGCCGATTTGTTGTTGCGAGGTGTATTGAAGCAATTTAATGGAATACTTGTGATATGGTGCTTATGAGAAAGTGTAGAGGAGAAACCTTGTGGTGAAAAGCTACTGGTATGTGATGTTGTGGTCAATGTATAAAATGTTATGGTATTGTTGGCATGAAAAGGGCCATGAATGGTATTGTAAAAGGTGAATAGGGAACTCATGTAATTTATGGTTGTCTTATACACTTGGAATGTAGCTTGTGGTCAATGTAAGGCATGAATGGGACATTGTTGGTATGTTAATGCCGTAAATGGTATTGTAGAGAAGGAAATGCCATTTTAAATATAAACATGTAACTCATTGTTGTCACATGCATTTGTAAGGTAGTTGGTGGTTAATGTTGGTTCCGTTATGTACTTGTGATGTAGAGTGAAACGTAAGGAAGGAGCGGAATTATTACGCTCACATATTTGATTGTGTACTTACATTGGGGAGATAAGGTATGTAAGGTTACTCTGTCCGTATCTTTCTGCAGCACATAATGTTCATATTGACATTTCATTTGTCCTATTCCAAAATATGCTAAGGTATCTCATTCAGATTTGATGTATATTGTTATCCACACGTTTCTTATTCATTGACCGATTGGTATTCATACGTCTCCTATCCATGGACTGAAATGCCTAAGCTCTCATAATGTTGTTGTAACTACTAAAAGAAATTGTTATAAGGAAAGTGACGACGTAAGGAGAACCTATTCATTCCTAAGTCACGTATCCCTCATTCATTAGTCGTTGTTGTTCATGAGTTACCTAATTATGGACATAGGTCCAAAGTCCTCATAATAGTATGTTCCAACGGAGTCATAACATTGTGATTCTAGAATAATTATCTCAAGGAGGGTAAGATGTAAAGAGAAGCTAGTTATTCTTGAAAAGCATTCTCCAATCATGTCATGTTCCAAAGTCCAATATGATTATGAATATCTTTGTACCAATCTCATAAGAGTAGTGAAGGAGGTAAAGTGCGAATTAATATATCTATTCCTCACAAGTGAGCGTATCACTCTCTTGAGAGTAAGGAAGTGAAGTAAAGTATAGAGGCGTGTTTCCAATATTAGCATGATCCTTAAAGTATCAATCTCTCATAAGTGGATGTATTAATCTCTCACAAGTTGAAGTATCAACCTCATGAGAGTAATAAGAGAGGTGATGTGCAAGTTAGTATAATTAGTCCTCATAAGTAAGGATGTCAAACTCATGGAGTAAAGGAGTGAAGTGAGATGTGTATATAAGTGTGTGCTTTAATGCCATGATCTTTAGCGTGTCATTCTCATAATTAAGTAGAGGGTATAAGATTGTAAAGAGGTAATGTACGTATGGTTACTATATGTTACATGGGGTATGGATCACAATCTAAAGGGGTATAGATTCAGATGGAACAATTCCAATGTTATATTATGCATTTACATATATTATCCCACTAAAGTGGAGGCCCGGTATTATGCATTTATATATATTATCCCACTAAAGTGGAGGCCCGGTATTATGCATTTATATATATTATCCCACTAAAGTGGGGGCCCGGTATTATGCATTTATATATATTATCCCACTAAAGTGGAGGCCCGGTATTATGCATTTATATATATTATCCCACTAAGGTGGAGGCCCGGTATTATGCATATATATATTATATCCCACCAAAGGTGGAGGCCTGGTATTATATACTTACTCATAAGATGATGATCTATAAGGTATGGTGAATTATTAGCTAGTTGGATGAACATTGATGGAGATAGTTGTAAAAGGAATGAGAGTATATTCCTTGCATGAATGTATAAGTATGAAGGTTGCTATAAGAATGATGATGATTCGAGTAATTGATCAAGTAATGAAAAATAATAGAAAAAATGTACATGGTTCCACGTATTCATAACGGAGATTTAGCCATATTGATTATTCTCTTACGCTTAATTTCTTGAAAGTGCCTGCTTATTATTACAGTTTCATATGGCCTTACATACTCATTACTTTCTTCGCACTGACCCCTCTTGGGGGACTTACCTTACATGCTGCAGGCTCAGGTGTTAGTAGATCTCTGCAGTAGGTGACGAGGTATCCTCAGATTATTGGTGAGCTCAAGTTGATCCGGGGCTTTTTCGAGTCATTATGCATATTAGTTTGAGATTGTATATGAGTATAGAGCGGGATGTGTCCCAACTCTAGGTTTGTCATAGTCATGTGTCTATAGAGGCTTTGTAGACGTATGTGGGAAGCTAAATGTAAGATGTATACGTTCATTTTGACATGATGGCCCTAACGGCCAAGTTTCAGATATTGCACATATTGCCATGACTTCCGCCATTGATAATTAATTGCATGAGATGAAATAATATTCATACGCGAGCATACATATGAGAATAGACATGAGCAAAGATTAGTTCTCTCGAGCCTCATCGGCTTCGGGTGCCAGTCCGGCCTGAATGGGATTCGAGGCGTAACAACAACCCCATCTTTGACCTGGGAACCACTCAGCATACTGGGCACTACCCCTGCCTGTGACATACTCTCAAAAATGCTCGAAATACCAACCATGGTATCATGAAGAACTGGCGTAGTCACAAATCCTGCAGGAGCCTAGGCTGGCCACATACCATCTGACTGATGTTGTAGATCCTCAATCTCAAGATCTACCTCCAGTGAGGGTTCCCTAGCTTGAGGCCTTGGCAACAAGTGTAGGAGTCCCATCCTTGTTGTCCAATAATCTCGCGGAAGCCATCTTAGAAGTAATAGAACTAAAAGAAATTTTAGAGATTGATAGAGATAGGGACGCAGAATAGAGAATCAAGAAATGGAATTTTCCTAAGAATACCCTATATCCTCCCAAAGATAGGACACGGACATCATCGTACCGATATACATGACTCTACTAGATATTTTGCTCTTGTAGCAATGATACCGGTGAACCTAGGCTCTAATAACAAACTGTGACGACCCAAAATTTTAGGTCATAATGTCACCTACTAAGATCCACAAGTAGGTAAACTGAACCCCATACACTAGAATAACAAGTAATGGGCTAACAGAATGAGAGAACAAACCATGAAATAGACGAGCCAAATATAGAGCCAAACATAAATAATAAGGCCCATAAAATATACATATAAAGCGAGAAGGAACAAAATATACAAGATACACCCCAATACATTGTATCAGTTGGTACATGAGCTACTAAGCACAACCAGAGAACTGAATGTTGACACCTAATTTTTGCCTTCCACATTTTGAATTAAATTTTGAGCTTCTTTGATTCTAAGCAATTTTAAAATAATTGTTTTAGTAAAGTAAAAAATATTTTGAATTAATTTGAGGCTAATTTTATGCTTTTAGGTGAAATGAGCATATTTTGCATATAATTATGCAGAATCATATAGATTTCACTTTAGAAAAATATTATTGGAATTATTACGGGGGGAAATCATGTTTAAACTACAAGCACTTTATTTTCCTCAAATTGATTTAAAATTAAGAAATTGGTCGCATTATTATTTTCTAGATTTTCAAACAAAGTTTATGCTTTATTAAATAATCATTATGAATTGTTGAAGTTAGAAGCTCATTGATTAATTGATTAAATTTTGTCTCAATTCGGTCCAATTAATTCAATTTGTCCATTTTATTAATGTAAAGTGGTTAAGTTTGTAATTGGACCTCGTCTCTTCTATTCCTCTCCCTCATGTGCTCCTTAATTAATCCAAAAGGACGTATCTTTTCAACTCACGTGCCCCCCTCCACATTCAATACCCCTACATGCACTCCTTTCTTCTCACTTTTCTCTTCTCTCTCTCTCTCTCTCTCTCTCTCTCTCTCTCTCTCTCTCTCTTCAACATAACAGAAGTAGAACAACTCACATAACCTCAACCTCCATCTGCTTCAACTAAACGATGCCTAGAAATCTACTAAACAACAAATAAAATTCATCTAAACTCTGTCAAGAAAATCAAATTTTCCATCTACTCACAAAGCTCCATATGATTACTATATGATTTCGTACCCTAGAAGCCTCTAGGAGAGCTAGGTGTCTCTCCAATGGGATTATTCCCCACGAATTGTGAAATTCATACCAAAAGGTACACATTCATTCAATTTCTATTGGTTAAAGAAGAATTTTTGTATTCATCCAAAATTCTTACAAGATCTGAGCTATCAACCCCTATTCCCAATTCTAAATTCAAAATCAACCCAATCAAATTACCCCATTGCCTTGTGATCCCCCCTCCCCTAAAAATTGACCCCAATTTCCCTTATAAATACATGGTGAGGGATAAGGATTAAGGGTCAATTTTTTTTGGGAAAAATTGAGGATTCTAGGGGAATGTTCCTCTAATCTCATGCAACCAAAACTTCTTGAGAAAACTCACTCAAATCCATTGAAATTGTTTGAATTCGATAAGAACGATTAAAACTCCGAAAAAAATCTGAACTCCGATGGAAGTATGTTGCTAAGAGTTCGTTGATCTCAGTCGTTGCACCAAAAAGGTAAGGATTTCATCCTTTATTAACAATGTTTGTTTGTTGAAATTAGTGGATAATCAAAAATAGATTTACGATTTAATTTTGATTTGTTATTGTATATAACGAGTCATGTGACTTGTTACATGGTTTAGTCTTGTATGAAGAACATTATTTGGTGCTGGAAAGTTTGAAATTGAGAATTAGGGTTATTCGTGTGAAGATAGTTTGAAACGAGTTTGTTGGTCTTATTCTCTAGAAAGTCAATCTTAAGTACCAATAATTTATATTTTAATATGTTTTGACTCTAACAGTGGGTAATTTTAAGCAATAAGTTTGTTTTTTGATTTATTTTTTGATATTTATGTATATTGAGAGTATAATGTCATAACTTAAACCTATTCCTGCGTTAAGGACTCCCCAAGTACCTCTTGATTTGTTATTAAAGCATATTTTGCCAAGGAGGGGACGAAGCCACTCTGAAGTTCTTTTATTTAATTATGACAAGAAGATGGAGATGAAATATCCAAATTATTCATCCCCTCCTCCACGAGCCTACTGTCAGAAACTCTTTTTGAGTAGGGACTTGTGTTGTTTTCTTAATTGTTTGAGTCTTTTGAGGTGATATTTTTTATTAGTTCTTATCATCAAAGTTGAGATTTTATTGAGTCTTTTGGTTCATAGTGTCAAAGAGACTAGATAAAGTTGAGATATTTGAACCAGGTGCCAATCCTAAGGATCTGTTGAGATCCATGTCTACTTGCTATAAAGGTTGAGAACCTGAGCTTAAATGTAGTTATTTCTACGATACTATGTGAAAAAGTTTGGCCAAGTTTGTTTACAAATAAAGCTTTCAAAGTAAAAGGTCGTCCCTTGTTCTATTTGTTCATAGATGAGAAACTCTTTAGATGATTGAAGTGTCCATCCAGGGATGTTTAAAACATAGTCTTTACATTTTGATTATGAGCAGATTTTTATTCTATTGCAAGTCACAATGATTTGAAGTTTTGGTTAAGGATCACTAGTCCTTTTTTTTCTTTTTTTAGTTATGGTCATTTTGCAGCTGTCTACTAACCTTCTAAACAAATTTCACCCTTTTTTTTTCTCTTTGCTATCTAATTTTGGATAAGTTCTAATCCTTTATATTTTCTTTGACACATTTGAATTCATCCGAGTCATTTGGACTCTAACACTCTTGTATTTCTTTGGGACTGAGTCCCAAATCTTGAGTCAAACTTTAACAAGTCCAAAAGGACTAATCTGCAGTGGTATACACACAATATATGCAGCACACAGGATATGGGAGCTAGTATACTGGTCCAAAAGAAGAGCAATAGAGTAGGGGAAAGTAATATACAGGTTTTGTACACTATTTTATAGTGTATACACAGCAAGACACAATGAAGAAGCTATGATAAACAATTGCTATACATGGAAAGAATGGGCTAAAAGCTCATGAATTGCAAGTCCAAAACTGGACAGGTTTTAAGAGGGCAAAACAGGAGCCCAAATCTCAACTTTCTCCCATTTATTTGTATCTTTATTTCACCTTTGAGTATTTGTATAACTCTAGTTTCAGTTTAATCTAAATAAATCCCCTTAAAAGTTGCTATTATGCTTTGTCCACATATTTTTCGTTGGTTCATTTAATCATTTGCCACATAGTTTAGCTTCCTTGTTAAAGAAGAATTAAAAATAGGTATTGTAGACAATTTCTCTTAGATCAAGCCTTTTAAGTGTATAAAATGACATTTGCTTTTCATTCATGCGAACAATGGCTTATTTAGGCTGAGGGAATTTTCTTCAATTGTGAAAACTATTTTTTCTTCAAAAATTCAAGTGCTCATAGTTAATTGAATACTTGTTTCACTTTTGCATTTTCAATCCTCTCTCGCAAAAAAAAAATGTTATTTCTATTTTGACTAAGAATTGATTTTTTCTAAATTATTTTCTTCATGAAATAACGTGTTTTTTCTCTCTTAAATTCTATAAAAATTCAAAATTTAGCTTAAGCAGGCTTTCCTTTAATTTAAATAGGCTATTTTTTTTATTTGAATAGTGTAAATTCCATGTAATGAATAACTTTAAGACTTTTACAAAGTCAGTCAAATTGTGTTTTTGGTCAACCGTTTTAACAGGCGTTTCTTGAGTGCCTTAAAAATCTTGTCAAGACGTTACCAGAATCGTTACCCATTTTATCTAATTTTTAAGGTTTGTTTCTATTTTCAAGTCTTTAAAATTCTTTAAGGTTTTCTTAATTTTCCTTAATTAATTAAGTGGTGACTCTGTGTTTTTTCTTAAATTGTTTTGAATTTTTTTAAAAAAATTTGAAATAGTTTAAAAGGTCACAAACTATTTTCTTTTCAAATGAAATTTCAAAAAGGGGTAAAATAGAAATGGCGACTCTGTTGGGAATATATTAAGATTCTAACAAAAAAAATTGGACTATTTGACTGACTTGTTTGACTTTATTTGAAAGTTGTAATAGTTTAGTAATACCTTGAGATTATATGTTTATATCTGTCATTTGCATTCATGACATACTTCTTCATTGATGTTAAATTGCTTGGGTTCGTGAATGTTTTGGCCCCTATTGATTAACTCCAAATATATTTTTTTGGAATTGCAGTAGTTTATTGACACGTTAGGCATCAAACGACTATTTCATTTCTAATCCAAGTTGTCCGCTTGGGACCCGGTCCTTTTCAAAAATCCCACTCTAGACACCTAGGATAGAACGAAGCCAAATCCCTGTTAGGCATGAGCCTAGGATAACCCAGTACCCGAGGGAGTATTGGGCCTATTAGAAGACCACCTTGCATCTATTAACTACAAGTCAATTACAGACAATCATTCCCTATATGTTTAACTGAAGGATGTGATGTCAATTTGTATGGGCCATTGTCCTCGGGGTTGGAAAACATTTAGATAGTTGCTTGATTTGAAGATCATTGTCCAAAAGGAGTTTGGAGTTATGAGAAGCACAAGAATCTCGAGAAGGAAGGACCTTCCACGGTGGTCTTGTTTAGGGTTGTTCCCTTGTATGAGCCTGATATTCATTTGTATACCCATTTCCCTATTTTGGATCCCTATTCAATCTATTTATATCAATTTGTATATGATATGTTTTGGGGCAATGGAACGTTTCATAAATAGCATACATATCCTTCAATCCATTAGGCCTACCGTTGGCATAAAAAGGTCACATACCTGCATAGGACGCGCCATAAATTGCTTACATATTGTGTGATATAAATGTGTTGCCTAAATAAAGGGTGAATTGATCCATTCCTATTCCAAATGGCTCTTATAGAACTCATTTAGGAAAAATAAATGTAAGCCCACTATGCAAAATTTCACCCAAAATACTCCCAGTCTCCCAAGTTTCTCAGAAAACACCACAAACCTAGTTCATAAAACCTATAAATTCAAACTTTGTAAGGCCTGATATCTCCTTTGTGATATACATAAGCAACCTTTCAGCCCGACCCCTATCCTTCAAAATATTTACTGCCCTCATCTTGGAAAAGGAGTTATATTATTAGGATGGAAGATTTTTCAAACATGAGGCGTCAAAAGAAAAAGACTCAACAAAGTCAACCTTCTTGACAAACGCACTTATCCTAAAATCAATATACAAAGTCCTTTCTATTGGGAATTCTCCGACTCAAATATTCACCCGTGGATAGATTTACCTATGATAAAAGCAACTTTTATAAGTTTACTTCCTGTCAAATATCTTATATTATTTGCCACTAACGGGATCTAACATATTTACCTTTTGAGTTATTTTTTAGTTTATAGGTAGCAGAGTAAATAGAAACTGATTTGTGTTTACTTAAGTTGCTGAACATTAGTACTTCACCTGATCAAAGTAAATAAGAATTCCTCCTCCGACCATTGCTTGTCTAAAGGCAAGGGAAAATGATTGGTAGTTACGACGCAAACTCTCTAACCAAAATTACCATCAAGAATAATATGATAAAGGCACAGGGTGAAATGATTGCCAAATTGGCTAAGAAAATGGAGGCGCTTCAAGAACAAGTGCAACGAGTAAAAGACATGGCCAGTTTGGCCATTGCTAACACTCTGATCATGGATAATCCTGTGCCTCTAACTCCATAAACTCCCTAACCCAAATTTTATGTATAAACTAAATGCCCAACTCCTCCCTAGAAATACCAAGCTCCATTGACAAATTATCAGCTTACCTACCAAAATACTCCACAAGATTTGCAAGCCTACCAAAAGGCTCTAGCCAATCAAAATTATCATAGTGTTCCCCCTTTTGTGAACCAGAGTAATCCTAATCTTTGTCGCTCAAATATTAAAAAAAGACTCCTAGGAACTTCATGGCATTGGCCAAAAGTAGAATTTAATTGGTTGAAAGGCTGAAGGTGGTAGGACTCATCCAGCCTGTTCCTTCAAAACCTAGTAATTATGACCCCCGATTCCTTAAGATGGACCAACACTATGCTTACCACTCAGGAGGTGCTGGGCATACCATCTAGAATTATATCAATCTAAAGTAAAAAATTCAAGACCAAATCGATCAAAGGGTCCTCACTCGTCAAACAGACACTCCTAAGGATAATTACAATTTGTTGCCAAATAATGAAAGGTAACCATTAATGTAACTGAAACAGATAGAGATTGGTTGTAAGCAAGACAATAATTCAAGCCAACCCTAATGATCTTAAGGGATTTATGACCTCTCTAAGCATAAACAAGAGGTCTGAGTTCACAGAGATGATGACACCCCATCAAGCATTTGCCTTAACACCAGAATACAATCTTGTTATAACCATGAAATAATTCATCATCGAAATGGATGGCGCACATGGTATTACTTATTCAGGAATATTTCATGCTCCAAAAGAGATGCACGAACCCTCACCTTATTTATAGCAGTCTTTCCTTATTCAAGCATAAAAAAAAATGCAACGGTCTGAGGAAAGAAATAGGGATTTTCACAAAGAGTGTGATGTGGTCATGGGAGAATCAACTGAGATATCAAACCTTTGAGATTCCAAGCCAAGAGTGAAATTGCACAACTAAACCTCTACTCCACTCATGATTCCCTGATCACTATGTAATAGTACTTCAAAACTTGCCAATGTTATTTCATCTCAAAAGCTAAATGACTAAATTGGATTCGATGATGATAAATATGAAGATCATGATGAAGAGACCATGGTTCCAAAATATTTTACAAAAGAGTTGAAGGATTTTGAGAACCGAGAAATGTTCAATCTAGAACAGACTAAAACAGTCAAATTGGGAGTTGATAGTGAAGTCGAAGAAACCACAATTGGTATCTATCTGACAGAGGCACAAAAGAAAGAAATCATCATTTTACTCAAAAAAAATATCAACACGTTCCACTTGTCTTGTGATGACATGACGAAGCCAAACATGAACATCATTCTCCACAAGCTGTCGATTGATCAAGAATTTAATTCAGGAGAAGGACATTTGATCCTTTATTTCATCAAGATAAGCTCAAAAGAAAGTTCACACCATATTGACTAAGATGTCATGTCATCCCTAAGACATTATCCATAGATAACCCAAATCTTATTCGAGACGGTAGGCTATGAGTGGCTGAACTGAAGAGCTACTACGTCTGAATGATAGTCTTTTATTTGTGTTTCTTTCCCTACAATCAAACTTTTTCTAAATAAAATCATTTTTATGATTTGTACAGCAACAACAACATTAACAACATACCCAGTAAAATCTCACATGTGAGGTTTGGAGAGGGAAGTGCACGCAGACCTTACCACTACCTCAGAGAGGTAGAGAGGCTACATTTGAAAGACCCTTGGCTCAAGTGTAGCAAATCTAGGTACAAAGAAGAGGAACACATTGAATATAATATGGAAACACGGGACAATGCATAATCTACCATAATAGCGCGATAATGAAAACACAATAAACAACAACAAAGACAGATATCTACGGCTAAACCCTACGCTACCATACTAAAACTAATCCATGATGTTGCTCCTACCCGACTAACCTTCTACTCTAATGCGCATCCTCCATATCCCCTTATCTAAGGTCATGTCCTTGGAAACCTGAATATGCATCATGCCCTATCTAATTACCTCTACCTAATACTTCTTTGTCCTACATCTACCCCTCTTCGTACCCATTATATCCAACCTCTTGCACCTCCTAACTAAGGCAGTTGATCCTTACCTCATCACATGTCTAAACTATCACAAACTCGCTTACCTCATTTTTTCCACCATAGAGGCCAATCCTACCTTATCTCGAATAACCTCATTCCTAATTTTATCATACCTAGTATGTCTATACATCTATATCAACATCCTTATTTCTATGACATACATCTTGAACATGGGAGTTTTTGACTGTCCAACACTCTGCTGCATACAACAATGCAAATCTAGCCAACACTCTATACAACTTACCTTTAAGTTTTAGTTGTATCTTCTTTTCACACAAGACTCTGGGAAAGCCTCTACTTCATCCATGCTGCACCAATTCAATAAGTGATATCACCATCGATGTCCCCACTACCTTGGAGAATAGAACTAAGATATTTGATAATGTTTCTCTTAGGGAAAGCTTGTGTGTCCAGTCAGACTTTCATGCCTTCCTCCTATAAACCCTCATTGAATTTGCACTCTAAATAATCTATTTTGGTCCCACACAACTTAAACCCTTTAGCTTCCAAAGTTTGTCTCCACACTTCTAAACTATCATTCACTCTGTTATGCGTCTCTTCAATCAAGACTATGTCATCAGCAAATAACATACACTAAGGTACTTTATCTTAGATGCACCACGCTAATACATCCATCACCACAGAAAAGAGGAATGGACTAAAGTTGATCCCTGGCGCATGATGTACCATGATTTCATGGCACTTTCGATGCCTAAAACAAAGAAAATATGTAATAACTTGGGTATGTTTGGTAGGTATGATGTGTTTTCTATTCTATCTTGCAGTAAAATTGGTTTTGGAGGAAAAATGGAGAAGATAGGAAGAAGCATGCACTGGAATGAAGTTTTTGAAGACAAAAGAGCGGAGTTGAATTTCACAGAAGTGACCCACGGTCGTGACTCACGGACCGTAGGTGGACCTATAGACCGTAGGTCAAGGTTGTGAGTCAACTTTTGCAATTGTGCATTGATGCCTAATTCCTATGATCTGAACCCACGGTCCGTGGTTTGAGTCCACGACCTCAAGTCTCGATTCGTGGAAAGTTGCCGACTTTTTTCTGCTACATATTTTAGGATAGGATTCATTTTATATCTATAAACATCCCTATGTTGTCCTATATTTAGGGAGTTACCTATTACATTATTTTGGATTCTATTACATTATTTTGAGGTTAATAAACACATTGATCTGTAATCTCAAATATTGATTCTAGGGTTTTGATTTATATTGAGATTTTAGAGTTTTATTCTTCTTGTGAGTTCATAATTATGTTTTCATCATTGAATTCTTCTTGTGTTCTTGCAATAATGAGTAGCTAAATCTCTCAACTGGGGTTGTGTGAACCATAAGGAATTAATGAAGTGGCTTAAGTACGAAGCAATTCTGAACCGGTGTGACTGTATATATTGCTATTTTATTCGTTATAATTGATCTTCTAACGATTGCAAACTTTGGAAACTCACATGTATTCTAAACTTGCTTGAGAGAGAAGTAGAAATTGGGAAAAGGGAATAACAATAGAGATTTCAAGCTATCAACCTTCATCTAATAACTTGAGCCATAACAGGGATAGTTATCTGAGATTAAGAACAAGGGTTAGTAGCAGGATACTTAGAGATCGAGAGGAGAAGAGTGAAATTCATCTAACCAAGGGAGAGAGACGTTTAGATGAACCTATCTTGTTAGATTTCGCATGCAACGCAGTGGGACAGTTTGCCATCACAAGTACCCAATGAAGTTAAGGAATCTTAGGGATCACAACCCTAGTGCCTTTCTCGTATTGATCACAAATTTGACAATAATCAATTGTTAATGCTACTATTTGTTTACAAAAAACCCTTTTTTACTTACTTGCCAATCACTCAAACAAGCATTCAATAGAAGTCAGTCTTATTCCCTGTGGGATCGACCCCAACCAAGTTGGATTCTATATTTGATACAGCAACCGCATTATACTTTCCTAGAGTTATAGTTTAGGTGACATCAAATTTTGGCATCGTTGATGGGGAATACGGTTACGGAGTTGATTGATAATCTTTATTCAAGTGTTGGTTTCATTGAAATTGTTATTTTCCTACTATTCGTAGGGTGTACGCCGGTGTATGCCAAACACTAGGAGTCAAGAAAATTTCATGATTCCACTTGATATAGAAATAGAAAGAACGCTAAGGAATAATCAAAGAATGGTGAATACCAATGGAGTTCAGGACCCCACAGCCGGTGCAAATATTTATAACCAGCCAAAAATTCATTCGGCTGTTCATGAAACTACTGAGCAAATCACTTCTCGATTAACGACTGAGGAGAATGCGATACAAGCAGCTCTTAGATAAGCAGATAGAGATCATAGAGTTATATAAGTGGCAGCACAATATCTTTCTGCACTTGAAGAGAAACAAAGAAGACCAAGGGTGCAACAACCCTCACAAATACTATATGTGCCAATTTATGACGATCCTGAAGAAGAGGATGTGGTTTATTTGGAGCCGATTAAGACTGGTGCCTTGATTCCACCAGAGTTACCTGAAGAAACCAAATTCGACATTACAAATGCTATGATCCACCTGTTGAACTTAAAAGGGGTGTTCGCTGGCCTTTCGACTGATGATACGAACATACATGTGATGAATTTTATGGGGATATGCACCTCATACAATCTACTAGGAGTGAGTCAAGAAGCAATTTGACTAAGGCTATTTCCATTCTCCCTTATGGGAGAGGCGACTTTATGGTTAGCTGAGTTACCACGAGGTTCTATCACTACCTGGCAAGAGTTGAGAAATCAGTTTCTAGAATAATTTTTTCCACCTTCCCGATAGCTACATTCTGAGGCACTCTACGAGACTTGGCTAAGGTTCAAGAAGAAGTTGCAAAATATTCCAAACCATAGAATGAATAGTCAAAATTTACTTAAGATCTTCTACAGAACATTAAATGCTAATACCAAGGCTGTAGCAGATACTATCACTGGCGGAGAATTTATGAGTCTGAGAAGGGAACAAGCTTCAGAGATTTTAGATCGTATTACTAAAACCAACCGAGGTTGACACACTCGAGAAGTAGGCCGACCAGCAGGAACTTATGCCATTGGAGCATCATCAGAGCAAAGAGCGTTAGATGACACTGTAGCTCAAGAAGTAGCACAACTGAGAACTAAGATCAGATTACTTGCTAAGCAAATCGCGGCAGGAGGAACAAAAAGATTAATGCGGTAGGTGTACAAGGCAAGGTACCTAGATATGAGGATTCAAATTCTGCGGAGTAAGATGCTAAGTATTTGGATGGAGAAGTGGCGGGTTTCCTAGCCAAGAACCAAGGTTCTAATCAAGACAATTGGAACTCGAGGCAAGGAAATCAAGGTCAAAACTACTACGGTGATAATTACAATAAGTCGGGGTATACATATTGAGATAGAGATCGGGATGGTGATTGGAGGCGAAAAGACGACCACAAAGATAAGAGTGGCCTTTATGTTCTACGAAGGAACCATCATGCTGAGTCTGGAAATTCAAGGATGGAAATCCTACTTGTAAAACTTGTTAAGGGGTCGGAGAGTCAAGAAAATTGTCTAAAAGAGATCAAGGAAAACCTTTCAGAGATAAACCAAAAAGTTGAGTCTTATGCGACCACCATTAAACAACTGGAACAGTAATTCGGGCAGATGTCTACAGCATTAAATTAGTGTCAACAAGGTACACTTTCGAGCAACACCATCCAGAACCTGAAAAATAATGCTCACTGTATGGCTATCAAAATGAGAAGTGGGAAAACTCTTATTAAGGCACCCAAACAATTTGAGGGTGTTCATGATACACTGGAAGAGCAAACGAATTCCACGAAAAAGGTAAATGAAGCTCTAAAGAAGTATGTTCCATTCCAAAAACTTCCTCCACCTTTCCCTCAACATCTAAAGAAAAAGGTGGATGAAAATAAAATTATTAGTGGGGAGATCATGAAAGAAGTGGAAGATCCTTAGACTGATGAAAATAAGGTGAATGTTAAAAATGAGAAAGAAAGGAAGCTCCACAAATGCTAACCCCCATTCCTAAGTCGCCACTTCCATTCTCTCAGCACTTGAAGAATAAAAAGAAGGATAGAAAATTCCATAAGTTCATTTCCATAATGAAGCAACTTTCTATAAATATTTCATTAGTGGAAGCACTAGAACAAATATCGGGATATGCAAAGTTCATGAAAGAGTTGGTCACGAAGAAAAGAACTGTCAGTTATGAGTCTGTTGGTGATTTACACCATTGTAGTGCAATTGCATCCCGTTCTCTTGTGCAAAAGAAAGATGATCCCGGCGCCTTCATAGTTCTATGCACAATTGGGTTAGTTAACTTCATCAGAGCTTTGTGTGACCTAGGTGCGAGCATTAACTTGATGCCCCTGGCAGTATTCGACAAATTAGGCTTGGGATCCCTAAGTCAATAAAGATATGATTATTGATGGTGGATCATACGATCAAGAAGCCTGTGGGCATATTATGTGATGTTTTAGTCAAGGTTGAAAACTTCATCTTTCCTGCTGACTTTGTTGTCTTAGACTGTGAGATCAATTTTGAGATGTCCATAATGTTGGGGAGATCATTTTTAGCCACCGGGAGAGCATTGGTGGATATGGAGCGGGGTGAGCTGAAATTCAGGCTGAATAATAAGGAAGTCACATTCAATGTTTGTAGAACAATGAAGCAGCCAAAGGAAAGGAGGGTGGTTTTGGAAATAAATAGTTCAAATGATCCTGGAAGCCAACCCAAGGGATATCTTGATAAATTTTGAGTAATCAAAACACCCACGTTGTGCCACGACGTTAAATCAGGAGCTACTTGGGAGGCAACCCAAGGTGTCTTTCGCTTCCTACATTTGCTTTGATTTTTGTTATTTTGATCAACATTAGACCCACGCACCTAGGGTGCCATAGGTATGTTCCTAACTCCCTTGTTTTGCTTTAGCCTAATGCATTGGGGACAATACATGCTTATTTGGTAGGGGTGGAGGTACTTGTGGGTCTATATGTCCTCTTGGGGAGTTTTTTTGTCGTGTTTCTTTTCCCCCGAGTGTGCTATCATAGTAGAACCAGCATGTTTAGGTTGTTATTTATATTATTATGTGTTTTTCTATTTAAGTAGGAGGAAACTAGGGGAACCTTAGTGCAGTCCAATTTTGAACAAGTTTTGAAAGTGTGATGATGTTTTTTATATGTTTAAAGTATTCCCCTCCTGAAATTTTTGTTTTGGAATGTGTGTGTAGTTGTGATAGTTTGTGATAGTTGTTGGATCTTGTTATGGCATTATTATTATAGGCAGAATGGATGCAGCATAGCAATGCATGAACTAGATAGGTAGTAGTCGATAGTGTAACCCTGTGCTATGTGTGTGTGAGGTCTTACCAAGTTCACTTTGTGTGTGCGATCCAGAACTTGCCCGGTTAGTCTTGCCTAAGTTATAGTATAGTGGTTAGGAAGGATCATAGGCTGTTTTTGAATAAGTCCACTTTTAGCCTAAATGTCCGACCAAATGAAGTAAGCATCTCTTAATCCCGAGTTTGAGCCTTAATTGACCTTTTTCTTTAATTAGCCTATTCACCTTCTTATTTTGACTTACAATGAACCTGTCTTGGCCCTGGTCCCTCCTTGGACATTATGTACCTTAACTCAGGTAAATTGTCTAAGTTGAGGGTGGCTATCATAGGGGTGTGTAGCTTGATATGGGTAGGAAGAAGGGGTTAGTAAAAAAAAAGGAGAACAGAGTTGGGTGTGAAGAAGAAAAAAAAAGAAAAAATATTGAAATCGTAAAGAAAATTACACCCAAAATCTGAAAACAAAGGAAGGAGAATAAGGGAGAATAAAATGAGTATGGTTGGAAACTCGAGCCAAAAATAGTGTAGTGTCAAGGAGGGTTGAGTCACCGTATCCATATGTACCACACCTGTCCCCAAGCCTACATTACAAGCCGATGAAAGTCCTATAGTGATCCTAGTCCAACTGTCAGAAAAACTAAGGCATAGAAAATAAGGGCAAGCCTATGGTATTTCACGCACACTGTTTGAACTTCTTTGTGAGAGAGAGTGCTTTGATCCAGTCCTTGTGTTGGTATTTATAAGTATACTGTGAGTGTATGGGACTTCTTTTCTATGAGAGTACATGGGTTGCATTGTTAGCTGATATTTGTTCGGATAACGCATTTGCATATATGCTTAGTTGTTTGTTCATAATATGATGCCATCACTTGATCCTTTTTGTGTCATGAGAATATGCTGCATATATACACACAGTGGTTTTTTTTGTAAATAGGAGGGAGTCGAAAAGTTTTGGTGCAAAAAGCAATGAGTCAACTGCCAAAGGTCTCTTAGATTTCTCTTAGTTACGCATCAAATGTGTTTGTTTTGTTTTGTTTGCCTGAGGACATGCAAATGTTCTAAGTTGAGGGTGTTAATGTTCCATGATTTCATGGCACTTTCGATGCCTAAAACAAGGAAAATATGTAATAACTTGAATCTATTAACGGTTTCAAACGTTGGAAAATCGCTTGTATTCTAAACTTACTCGAGAGAGAAGTAGAGATTGGGAAAAGGAAATAACAATAGAGATTTAAAACTATTAACCTTCATCTAATAACTTGAATCGTATTAGGAATTGTTATCTGAGATCAAGAATAAGGGTTAGTAGCACGACACTCGGAGATCGAGAAGAGTAGAGTGAAATTCATCTAACCAAGGTCGAGAGACGTTTAGATGAACCTATCTTGTTAGATTTGGCATACAATAGAGCGGAACAGTTTGCCAGCAGAAGTACCTGGTAGAGTTAAGGAATCTTGGGGATCACAGCCCTAGTGCCTTTCTCGTTTTGATCATAAATCCGACAATCAACAATTGTTATTGTTACTATTTACTTACAAAACCCCTCGTTTTTACTTACTTGCCAATCACTCAAACAAGAATTCGATAGAAGTTCGTCCTATTCCCTGTGGGATCGACCACAACCTAGTTGGGTTCTATATTTGATACAGCAATTGCGTTATACTTTCCTGGAGGTATAGTTTGGGAGACATCAGTGTAACCCCATTTCCATAGGTAAATACTTCGAGTCTCCTCCTACTGTTCTAGCCCACATTTTGATCCATTATACATGTACTTTATTTCCATAATGTAAGATACCGGTACACCTCTAGACTTCAACCACCTCTAAAGGACTTCCCTCACAACTTTGTCATAGACCTCCTCAATGTCAATGAACACCAAATGTATGTCCCAATTCTTTTCTCGGTATTTCTCTATCAATATCCTCACCAGATGGATGACTTCCGTAGTAGATATCCCTGGTATGAATCCAAACTGGTTCTCAAAATTGGACACACCCCTCCTTACCCTCATCTCTACCACTCCCTCCCAAACTTTCATAGTGTGACTTAACAACTTGATATCCCTATAGTTGTTAAAGTTTTGAATATCGCCTTTATTTTTGTACAACGGAACCATTATAGTCCACCTCTATTCTTCAGGCATCTTAGCTGTCATAAAATGTACATTGAACAACCCAGTCAACCACTCAATACCTGCCCTACATAATCATTTCAAAAATTCCACCGAGATCTCATCAGGTCTAGTCGCTCGCCCCCTGTTCATCTTGCTAATAACACGCCCCACTTTCTAAACCATAATACAACCACAATACCCAAAATCCCCATGTATCTCAGAGTGATCCAAATCCCCCAGTACTATAGAGCTATCGCCTACTGCATTCAATAGTTTGTGAAAGTAGGCTTGCCATCTTTGCTTAATAAGTGCCTCATCCGCTAACACCTTGCCATCTTCATCCCTTATGTACTTCACTTGATCTAGGTCTCAATCCTTCTTCTCCCATATCTTTTCAAGCCTATAAAGTTTCTTATTTCTACCTTTGTCCCCTAGTGCCGCATAGATTCTTCGAAAGGCTACTGTCTTAGCTTTAATGACTGCTAACTTAGTTGTTGTCCTAGCCACCTTTTAGATCGCATTATTCTTCCTCCTTTCTTTCTCTTCTTTGTATTCCACCTAAGTAGCATAGGCTGCCTTCTTAGCATCGACTTTTCTTAAACCTCTCTATTCCACCACCAATCCCCTCGACGGCCACCGAACTGACCCTCGACACCCCAAGCACCTCTCTAGCTACCTCTCTAATTCAACTAGTTATCTTCTCCCACATGCTATTTGCATACCCACTAATCCTCAAAGCCCCCAACTCTATAAACTTCTCCCCCAAATCCCAAGAGAGTGCAGGGGTCAAGCCACCCTATTTAATCCTTGATCGGACATAAAAATATTTTCCTTCTTTCCTCATACTATCTTTAAGTCCATCACCAAAAGCTTATGTTGGGTAGTGAGGTTCTCACTCAAAATAACCTTGCAATCTTTACAAAATCCTCTATCTCCCTTTTGCAAGAGTAAGTAGTCTATCTGTAGTTTAGTCATCGGGCTACGAAAGGTAACCAAGTGATTTTCCTTCTTCGGAAAGCACGAATTAGTTATCACTATCTCAAAGGATTTAGCTAAATCCAGGAGCGTTGTCTCGTCACCATTTCTATCTCCAAAACCAAAGCCTCCATGAACCCCACCAAAACCACTAGAATTTGCTCCAATATGGCCATTGAAATCCCCACTTGGTACCTACCTATGTGGTCTCCTGGACACATGTTATATTAATCTTCCTCTTTTTAAAAATCTTTACTAGCTCTATGGACTTTCCCATCAAAGACCCTATATTCCACATCCCTATTCACAACCTAGTGGAATCATTAAACCTCTTACCATTCCTACCCCTCGTTCTTTGCCATGACCTTAGACTAACATCATTAACCAAGGAATTCAGTTCAAAAGCTTACAAAAACACTAATGCAAGTCAAACTAGGCTATGACTAAAAACAAAACTTAATTGTAAATTCTAAAAGCAAGAAGCTAGAAACTGGAATTTAATAAATAGTAGTAAAGAATAATCAAGAACCAGGTATAACTAAAGTCAAAGAATCAATAGATCCAATAACAATTAACAACAATACGAACAACAAACAAAGCCAAGAAGAAAAAAGATGCAAAAACCAACACCCAAAAATCAATAACAAGAAATATATAGCCAACAAGGAAGATTTCAAGATTTAGAGATGGAAAATAGGACAGATTAAAGCAGTAGAATAAGAAAGAAAAAAGATGGACAAGAAAGGCTTCCAAAAATATAAACCCAAATCTAGAAGGGAAGGAATGATAGAACCTGGTCGGCAAGCAGTATTAGATAATAGGATAATTTTTTTCTTAATTTATTGGATTTTGGAGATATGTTGAAAGGCCTCCAGATAATTTGGGTCTAGATGTACATGTTCACACAGTAAATCAAGAAGCAAAAGACCTGCTTCTTGGTTGTCGTCGGAGATAAGGGCACCGATGTCACTAAAATTACAATTCAAAGTTGGTGGTGACTTGATCTCGCTGGAGAGAAATGGTGGACATGTGGAGGTGAAGAGGGAGGTAAGAGAGAAAGAGGCATTGTAGATTTGGAAGAAAAGTTACTTACCAGTCGCCGAAAATAGATCATTAGCACTGGGGAATGTTACCGGATGAAGTTAGTGAAGAAAGTTAGAGAGAGAATGTTAAAGAGAGAGAAGTCTTGAATTCCCTATCCTTTATGTACGAACTACATTTGACTTGAATTCCCAAGAACAGGATACGTAGGTTGCCTATGTTGACTTCGGTCAACCACTTTAGTTTTTTCTATATTCCTCTTTGTAGTACGAACTACGTTTGACCTGAATTCCCAAGAATGGGATACGTAGGTGGCCTATGTTAGCTTTGGTCAACCCTTTTAGTATTTTCTATATTCCTCTTTATAGTCCTGAACTATGTGATGACTTGATTCCTGCTTCAATGGGATACATAGGCACCCTAATAACTCGGTCATATCAGCTCTAGAAATGGAAACTAGGGTAGAATTTTTGAGAAAGAATCTCAAAAATTTGATAGAAGAACATACATCCTTCAACAGTGTGAATGGAAGATAGTAGAAAAGAATGCAACTGAAATAGATTTAGAGAGAGTCTCAAGATCTCCACAGTGTCAACGACTCAAGATTTGTCTCAAAAGCATTTAACTAGGGTAGAAATTTTGAGGAGTACCTCCAAATTTCCACTAGAGCTTCATTCACCAGTTCAAACCCTGAGAATTCCTCAACACTTAGAGATCCCAATTTCTGCTATATTGAGAAACTATATTTGACCTGATTCTTGCTTTAATAGGATACTTAGGTGCCCCAATGGCTCAGTCATATTATCCCAAGAGATGGAAACTGGGGTAGAATTTTTGAGAAGGAATCTCAAAAATTCAAAAGAAAGAGATCCTTCTGCAATAGAGACAATGAAGATCATTTTGAAAAATGCCACAGAAGAAAATTTTGAATCTCAAAATCCACGCAAAGTGCCATCTCTCTTATCAAAAAGCTAAGATTTACCTCAAGATGTATAATTAGGACAGAAATTTTAAGAAGGACCTCAAAATTTCCATCGAGCTTCATTTATGAGTTCAAACTCCAAAAACTCCCCAGCACCTAGAGATCAGAGTCGACTTCAAAGAATCCCCAACTGCCACAAAGTCTAAGTGGACCAATCCTCAACTACGATAGATTTTTCGAGAAGTCATCTTCAAACTACCATGCTATAATGCTAAAAGATATATAGAGTTCGCCAACAAACGTCAGACATATCAAAGCCTCAAACCAAGGACGTTCATCAAGCTAGTGGATGACATGACAAAATTGGCAGAGACCCCGCCCAATCTTCTTTCAAAATCAGTTTTTTGGAAAACTAGATTATTTGAGAAAGTGTTTTCTTTAAATTATTTTATTAAACTAATTTTTTCTGACATATACCGACCCTGAGAGTTGAGGAAAGCGTCCAAATATAATGACTACCCGAAGATGACAAGCACTCAGAGAATGGCAAGAAGGGAGCAGAAGATCGAAGGAGGTCAACACAGATCAGTTTTATAAAAACTAACAATTTTTCTGTTGATGCAGGTTGTACTAAGAACGAAGTTGATTAGCAAAAGATTCTAATTATTCAGCATATCCTTGAATACCCAAACTTGTTAAAGATGAGCCAAGACACTATGAAAGAGTTGAATGTGGTAGAGCTTTCTAGAGCTAACAATCTTTCTTTGGTTGCAGGTATCATTGGATGAGGAGTGAACAATGACATCTTTCTTAAATCCTTAGCAAATAATAGGATCAATCAAACACATGATGTTTGGAAATAGTTTGTAGTTGTCCCCAGAGGTAGGGTTCAGCCATTCATTTATATTTAAATGACCTCTTATTTGATTATTCAACCTCGAGAAAGGGATGTTGATGAAAAACAAAGTCATTCGATCAACGTTATGAACATTTTATTTTAAAAATTTCTATAAGTTTGATTATGGTTGCTAGCAAAAGTGACATTGTGTCTCCTAACTTTTTGCCTTAAGTGCAGGTGCATGCAAAAGAGTGGACACAACAAAGCGGTCAAAGAGATCACCTGATAAGGAGAGCAAGGACATCCTCCACCAGTCTTTCATGGATCAAAATAAGAATATAACGTTCGAAAGTGGTATTTATAGTTGTCCCTTGAAATGGAGCTCAGCTCTTCATTTAAATCCAAAATGACTTCTTTAGTTATTCACCTCGAAAAGAGGATGATGTTTACAAACAAAGTTATTTATATTGTGAATGCTTTCTTTAAAGATTTCCTAAAATTTGACTATAATCGCTAGCAAAAGAGACATTGTAGCTTGTTGCGTCCAAATACACACGCAAGTATACGCGATCGTACAAGTAATGTAGGATTTTTAAGTCTGAATATCGTATCCATAGGGACTTGTCGATTAACTATTTTACTAAATTAAACTAATGCTAGTTATTTATTCAAGTAGTGGATTGCAAAGATATATTTGTGAATCAACTAAACTAAAAATAAAAATAAAATAATTAATGAACAATTAACCAAGAAGAAAGCGGATTCTTACACAATCAATGGATGAATAGATCTAGGATTATTGTGTCGCTAACAATCATGTTTAGTATTAATTTCATCAAATTATTAGATTATCTAGTTGTTGATTTTATGATTTGGGAATGGTCATCCTCTAATCGTCTATTCAAACTAGTCTCACAACTACATCATTGAGTGGAAATGTGAGAAGCTAATTCAAACGCATTTATTTATATTTCCGTTTTGTAACCAAGTAAGGCGATCTAGGTATATTCATATCCTAGCCACAAATCAATTCCTTATTTCATTAGAGGAGATCTTACTCCCTATATTCTTGGTTCTAACCCTCCATTCCCTTGGTCAGTTCACTTCAGGCTCAAAAAATTTTTTTAAAGGTCGCGAATCTTTAAAATAGTAAAAACAAGAATATAAGAACAACTATTTTAATAATCAAACAAATCAAATCAAGAATTACGAAACAATCATTAAATTAGCTACCATAATTCTAGAAAGAGAAGTTTAACTCCACATAGATATGGAGCAATTAAAACAATTCATCCAAGGGATTAACGTAAAAATAAATAATAAGAGGAGAAGAAAAGATGAAACCAATATTCTCCGGCCTCCACGGCACCTAGCTCTCTTTAGGTCAAAGTTGTGTAAAAACTTATTTTATGGAATATTTATTGCTGTAGAAAAAAGCCCCAAATAAAATAACTGAGTCCAAAATGGACTTGAAAAAATAAAATTGGACTGGACAGCCTCCGCGCCGAGAGACAAATGCGGAGGTCCACTGTTTTGTTGCACGCTGCTACTTGTTTTTTCAATCACCGCCTCAAATTTATTTCACATTTGATGCCTTCCTTTTCTCAAAAGCATTTCTCTAATCATTAGCTAATGATTGCTCAATCATCACATAATCATGAGTAACTAATTCTTGTCTTCATTTGTTTTGTTCCTCTTTCTCATTCTTTCCATCTTAATTCGTTTTTTCTCTAAATTTCCTCATCTTTACATCGATTTAAATTGTGAGGTGAATAATGACTAAATATATGTATTGGCCTCACATCACTACCCCAAACTTAAACTTTTGTTCGTCCTCGAGCAAACATTAAAGCTCATCTCAATAAATTTCAGCTATGAGTACCATCACTTTTATTGATACAAACAACTAGGCCATGTGACAAATTCATAACATCAAGTAAAATTGAATAATTATGCAAGACATACAAACAAACAACAAACCTCTAACCTCCTAACCTCAAAGACGGACTCTAAATCATCAAATTCAAGCTTGTTCATCGACTCTTGTCAAACAAAAGCGATTAACATCACCTATCTATCATGAAACAAGTGCCCTCACAAGAAGAAATAGTCCACACACTCAATTCCAAAGATCGAATATAAATTAAGGACTTAGCATCAAAGCACAACTCTCACACTCAAAAAGAATTCACCACAAAGAACTATAGGCTTGCCCACTATGTACATCTCCACTAATTAACCATGCTCTAGAATCAAAAAGTACTTTAACGGTTGTAATGTTAGCTAGGGGACGGGTAGAAAAACTATATAATAGTGACTTACACTTCCCCTAAGCACTTTGCACTTTTAGACTTCATTACCCATTATTTTCTTCTTTTTATTTTTAGCCCTCTCTTCAACAATTCCTTCACAAGTAATCTCATCATATCAAGAATGTTCCAATTATTTTTTTCCTCAAACAATTTTCTCATATATTTTTTTTCATGTCACATTCTTTCAAAGAGGGCCTTTTCATCACTTTGTAGGTATCATTGGTTACCTTTTTTCGCTAAACAATCTATTTTCTTCTGATTTAATAATTTCAACATAGTCTATGCTACAGTGCTCAAGGAAGTAGGATGCAAAATCTAGGGATTCAACAAAAGGGTCAAGGCAAAAATACGGCAACCAAACAAAAGGTCGCAAGCTCAAAGGGGCTAACTAGTGATATAATATCTGAAAAGGCTAAAATTTCACAAGATGAATCAAAGAAAGCCTATTATCTTCTTCTAAACAGAGCAACATTTTTTATTTCGCTTCAATAACATGCAGAACAAATTCTAGACTAAGATGCAAGATATGGAATATGAAAGAAAACCTCACCACACATGACACAAATATCAATCAAGATGGATCAATTCCACTTCTAAGACAGACAGGGTCATAGCTAAATACAAAATAAAATAAGCTATATACAAAGTCCAACCATGAGCCTAAGGGTCAGAAAGTATGTTATTTTATTTACACTCAAGCACTCACAGGAAAGTACTACTAAAACTCAAGCCTAAATATGCTAGTATCACACAAGTCAAATTGGTCTTTTCTTTTCTCTCCAAAGAAATTAAAAAATAAAATTTACTCCTAAGAAAAAAAATAAAAGATACTCTAAAATATCAAAAATCACTTGGCTCAAAGTGCCCCCCTTGAAAAAGAATCAAAAAGAAAAACCAAGGGGTGGATGAAGTATGCTCTACTAAAGACTAAAAATCTAAAAACTAACAAAAACTATTCTAATCTAAAGAATAAAAGAAAAATCATTTTGTATATATTTTTGAACTTTTTCGAATTGTTTTAGAAATCTAAAGAAAACAACTTAAAAAAAGAAAAATAATAGTAATAATAATAGTAAAAGAAAATCCTATAGCATACTTCACCCTAAACAAATATCGGAAGATATCCCACCTAATACTTAAAATCATGCTGCTTTGTCCCCAAAGTAACAAACAAAGTAAAAACAAGGGTTAGAGATACTCCCTGAGGGCTCTAGGGCCTAGCTAGAAGCATGTTTCTTCACTTTCAATAAGGGTCGTACGTACCCCACACTTAAGCTCAAATGTGCTCCTTAGCTTCAAATTTTGGATACTCAGACTTCCCCTAAATTTGTGAAAACAAAAAACAACACAAAAAATATGACACTAGAAAAAAAATAACAATAAAAAAATAAGAAACTACACTACTATAAATTGGGTTGCCTCCCAATAAGTTCTTAATTTGACGTCGCAGCACGACGCCATCATGTTCACCACTTTTCCTTCCATTTTAAGGATATGAATTGCACCCCTAGCTTTGTATCCATTTTTCTGCTCCGCTCAAGGGGTGGTGGTATAAATATAAAAGGATCAAATAATAGATGTCACATTTTGCAATTCTTGGCCCTTAATTGAGGAATGTAATTCTCTGAGATTGGCACAACAAATTAAAGAATATAGACACATTGTTCCTCCTCCTTACATTCTTCCATAGGCATAGAAGGCTTGATTAATATCTCACTATCTAAGCAGAATATGGAAAAATGATAGGAATGTGGTCTAATACGCCCTAATTCATGAATTATATTATTATTTACATCCTCATATGTACTCTTCTCAATAGTGACATGATCTTAGGCGTATTTATACACCCAAGTGCCTTATTTTACCCATATTTTAGCTTGATTTTGAGAACAAATGTGTATGTTTGCTTGTACCTTGTGCTATATTAATATAGATGAACTAAAGAATGTGATTAGCATGTTTCAGGCTAAAATGTGGCTGGAAAGAAACCAAAACAAAAGGAAAAGCATGTACGAGGATGATATGGAATACGAGGGCAGTCCTGCAACTAACTGAAGAACTAAGTTGCGCAAATAGGCTCCTTGGAGGTAGGCCAACACTGGCAGCTTGTGCCTGTGCATTGGATGGCGTACCGCTAAGATCTGGGAGTAGACGGAATTTCATCAAATTTTAGCCAACTTTTAATGGGATTGGGTTTTAAAGGAGTCCACCTCTATAAATACCCCAAGGACGACTTTAAGTCATTAGTTTACAATTTTTGAGAGAAAAATAGAGAGCACAAAGGTTTTTACAAGGGTTCTTCATCTTGTGACTCAACTACGTCGTATTTTGGTATGATTAATATTGATTCTTGTGTTTTTCTTCATACTATGAGTACCTAATACCCTTGCTCTGGGGTTATGGATAGAACATGATTGTTTAGTATTTTATTTAAATCAATGAAGTTTGCTTCTCATTTAATTGCTCTCGTGTTCTTATGCTTAATATTTTAGTGTCTGGCCAACATTAGAATACATGTATAATTCTTACATGAATTGACCATGGGATTATGATAATAGGATGTAGAACATAGGGAATAAGATCATCTCTGTCTTATGTTAAGGTTGATTTACAACTAGGATAGCAATATACCTAGTTTGCCTTATTTGGTTATGAACGGGATGAAATCGTTAATGCATTTGAATTAGATACTCCCATCCCCGCTCAATGATGTAGTTATGAGACTAGTTTAAACAATTACTTTAGAGGATGACCATTCTCGAATATTATAATTAACCCCAAAATCAACAATTAGAGAAATAAAATTCATTGAGAGGAATAAATGTTATAAATGATTTTGTTAAATGTCGTAACCCTGGAATTTCCCACAATATTATTTACAACCTTGCTCAAAATCATAATTATCATATTTTATTCTTCTTGCACACTATTAGAAAGATATAATTTCACACACTCTCTTGATAACTCATAACACTTGTCTGAAATATTATTAGGAATTAAATTAAGTGAATTACTAAGCATATAGTCCCTGTGGGTTCGATATTCAGCTCTCAAAGAGTCACTATATTACTTTCTAGACCATGTACACTTGTGTGTGCGGTAGGCCGCAACAAGTTTTTATCGCATTGCCGGGGACTAAGTAATTAGTGATTTTCGAAATTTTGTTTTTATTAATATTGTACAAGTGTTGACAAGTTGATCTTAGCGACTCCTTTTACAGGGTCAATTTTTCCTTCAAGCTGGAAAGAGAAGAAGAATTGGTAGAACCGTATTTGGAGCCTGAACGAGTATTTCATCAGCGGCAGAGAGCATCAGCTCTTCAATAACCAATTCAACAGCTTCAGTTGGCTGATCAGGTAGAAATTATTCTTGTAGAAATAGAAGTGAGACCAGTTCACAAAGTGGCAATCCCACTCGCCAATAATGTCACCTCCAGTTGTTGTAAATCGAAAGCAGGAGGTAGATTCGAGCTGAAATAGAATATGGTGCAACTATTGCATACCAGCGAGCAGTTTATAGGGCTATCTCATGAGGATCCACTGTAGCACTTGTAGAATTTTCTTGAGATTAGTGATACATACATTCCTGCAGGAGTCTCATCTGACTACGTAAGGCTTACACTCTTTCCTTTCTCTCTATTAGGGTAAGCAAAGAGGTGGTTGAAGGCTGAACCACCTAATTCCATCACCACTTGGGATGATTTGGCAAGGAAGTTTTTGATTCATTTATTTCCCTGGGGAAAGACTGCAAAATTGAGGAGTGCAATCTTACTCTTCAGATAGAAGGATGGTGAAAATCTATATCAAACCTGGGAGAGGTTCAAGTCCATGCTTCGTGATTTCCTACATCACCATCAAACTAATGAGTTTTTGGTGCATACTTTTATAGAAGGACTGGAGACTAACACAAAGATTTTGTTAGATTCAGCAGCTGGTGGACAAGCTTTAGAAAAGACTTATGATAAGCTTTATACACTCTTGAATTGCATATCACAAGAAAATTCGAAATAGAATGCTGATGTTTTGAGAAGTACCATAAAGAAGGCTGCAGGGTTAGTAGAAGTGGATCAGTTGACAACCATAGCTGTACAGATTGCCTCTTTGCAGAATCAAATGAATACTCAGTTTGGCAACCTGAATTTGGGGCAACAACAAGCTTCCATGAATATGGTGCAACAAACTCAAACTTGGTGTGAGGTATGTGGTAATGGTGATCACCCAGCAGAGGCCTGCACAACAAATCCAGAATCATTGAATTTTGTGGGTAATGCTCAATGCCAAGGTAACCAAAATTTTGGGAAAACTTATAACCTAGGTTGGTGGAGTCACCCCAATTGTTTATAGGGTGGAAATCAAGGGCAGAATGTCAATCAATATAAGAATCAAATGGGAAATTAGAATCTCCAACAACAGGCTCAGGGTACTAACTATAATGCTCAATCCAGCAATATTGAGGTGATACTAAAGCAGACTATAGCTAACCAAGCACAAATGGCTACTGACATAAAAAAAAAATTAGCAATTAGCCACAGAGACTCTAGAGGTTCAGATGGGGAAGCTTGCTGGGGTACAAAACACTAGACCTCAGGAAGGTTTACCAAGTGATACTGAAGTCAACCCTAAGTAGGTCAACACAGTCTCTACTCAAAGTGGTAGGAAATTAGAGGAGTTAGAGCCCAAGAAAGTAACTCATAGGACTGTGGTGAGAGATAAGAAGCAAGTAGAGGTTGAGAAAGATATGAATAATGAGAACACTGTGGCAAGCTTGAAGCCACCACCTCCATTCCAACAAAATCTTAAAAAGCAAAAGGAGGAAGCATGTTTTCAAAGGTTTATTGACTTGTTAACATAGGTGCACATTAATCTTCCTCTTGTTGATGTTTTACAGGAATTTCCTAGGTATTCCAAGTTCATTAAGGACATCGTGGAAAACAAGAACAAGATAACAGAATATGCTACTGTTGCACTTACTGAACAGTGCACATCTTGAATTCAGAATAGACTGCCAACAAAGCTAAAACATCTGGGAAGTTTCACTATCCAGATTACTATTAAGCAGTCTATCAAGGCCCAGGGATTATGTGATCTTGGAGCCAGCATTAACTTGATGCACACTTCTTTGTTCAAAAAGATAGAACTGGGCAGTTCGAGGCCCATCACAATAATTTTACAGCTTGCTGATCGTTCATTGGGAAGGCTCGATGGGATAGTTCAATATGTGTTGGTGCAAGTAGGGTCACTCATTTTCCCTGTGGATTTCATAGTTTTAGACTTTGATGTAGATTCGAAAGTCCATTTATTTTGGGGCATCCATTTTTGGCTACTGGTCGTGCATCGATAGATGTAGCTACTGGTCAGTTGACAATAAGAGCACGTGATAAAGTTGAGGTATTTAATGTTTACAAGGCCATGAAGGCTGTGATCACTGTAATCAATCTTGAATCGGAGCTTCCATTGATTACTTCTAAGAACCCTTTAAAGAGAGTTATTGTTAGGCATGATGTTTTTAGAGATGCTGATACACATGATATGATACAGGTGTTGGATGTGGCTAGTATATTCATTCACACAGGGAACTTTGAGCCTCTAAATAGATAGCTTGGGCAACCACCCAAGCCATCTATTGTAGAAGCCCCGAAGTTGGAGATGAAAGCATTGCCACCACACCTCAATTATGCTTATTTGGGTGATAATGACACTTTGCCAGTTATTCTCTCTGCAGATTTATCTGAAGCACGGGTTGGAGACGCTTTGTCTGTCTTAAAAAAGAGAAAGAAGGCAATTAGTTGGCAGATATCTGACATTCAAGGGATAAGCCTTGCATATTGCATGCATAAATTTTCATGGAGGAAGGGCACAGACCAAGTGTTCAACATCAGCAGAGGTTGAATCCATTAACGAAAGATGTAGAGTAGAAGGAAGTGATTGAGTGGCTAGATGCAAGTATTGTCTATCCTGTTTTAGATAGTAAGTGGCTCAATCCAGTTTAGTGCATCCCAAAAAGGGAGGCATAACAGTGATTACTAATGAGAAGAACTATTTGATCCGAAATTGGATAGTGACAGGTTGGATAATTTGCATGGACTACCGCAAACTCAACTAGGCCACTCGAAAAGATCATTACCCTATTCCCTTTATTGATCAAATAATGGACAGACTTGCAGGGAATGAGTATATTGTTTATTAGATGGGTACTCAGGCTACAATCAGATAGTCGTTGCTCTAGAGGATCAGGAGAAAACAACATTCACATGTCCTTATGGTACCTATGCCTTTAAGCACATGCCCTTCGGGCTACGCAATGCACCGATCACTTTTCAGTGCTACATGATGGCAATATTTTAGATATGGTGGAGGACTTAGTAGAGTTATTTATGGATAAATTTTATGTATTTGGTAAATCTTTTGAAGTCTGTCTGTAGAATCTTGATAGGGCACTCGCTCATTGTGAGGAAACTAATTTAGTACTTAACTGGGAGAAGTGCCACTTTTTGGTCAGAGAAGGCATTATCTTAGACCATAAAATGTCACAAAAAGGCTTAGAAGTTGATCGTACTAAGATTAAGGTTATAGAGAAGCTACCACCACCCGTATCTATGAAGGGTGTGCACAGTTTTCTTTGGCATGCAGGGTTCTACAGGTGGTTTATCAAAGACTTTTCAAAAATCTGAAGACCAATGTGCAAACTACTTGAGAAAGAGGTAAAGTTTCAGTTCTGTGATGATTGTGTGAAATCCTTTGAGGCTTTGAAGAGAAATTTTATTGAAGAACCAATATTTATTGCCCCGGACTGGGCATTGCCATTTGAGTTGATGTGTGATGCTAAAGATGTAACTGTGGGAGCAGTATTGGTCCAACTAAAAGAGAACGTTTTCCATTTGATTTATTATACAAGAAAAACTCTTGATGCAGCTCAAGCTAATTATACTGTTACAGGGAAGGAGATGTTAGCTTTGGTGTATGCGTTTCACAAGTTTTGGTCCTATTTAGTGGGTACCAGAGTGATTGTGTACACAGACCATGCAGCTATTCAATACTTGTTCAATAACAAGTATTGAAAACCTTGGCTTATTAGGTGGATTTTGCTGCTGCAAGAATTTGATCTAGAAGTTAAAGACCAGAAGGGGTTAGAAAACCAAGTAGCGAATCATTTAACCAGGCTATAGAGTTGAGCACATGTTTTAGAAGATGGTACAATTCGAGAAGAGTTCCAAGATGAACAACTCTTAGCATTGAGTGTTACAGAGCTACCTTGATACGTGGATATTGTGAATTTGATAGTGAGTGGAGTGTATCCACCCAAGGCCACTAGTCAGCAAAGAAAGAGGCTTTACTATGAGTCCCAGTTCAACATATAGAATGAACCGTACTTGTTCAAACAAGCCCAAATAGAGTAATCAGAAGGTGCATTCCAGAATATGAAGTAAAGCATGTTTTGGAGAGTTGTCATTCTTCTCCATATGAAGGCCATCACGGTGGTGAGCGTACAGCTCACAAATTACTACAGTCCTAGTTTTGTTTTTGGCCCATCTTATTCAAGGATACAGCCAGGTTTGCCAAAGAGTGTGACTAATGTTAGTGCATGGGTTCTACTTCTAGAAGGCATGAGATGCCTTTGAACAACATTCTAGAGGTGGATCTCCTTGATGTGTAGGGAATAGACTTCATCACCCCTTTTCCTCTATCATAGGGAAACACGTACATTCTTGTTTTAGTAGATTACGTTTCTAAGTGCGTGGAAGCAACAGCGCTCCCCTCCAATGACTTAAAGGTGGTGGTGAAATTTGTCAGGAAGCAGATATTCACGAGATATGGGACATCAAGAGCCATTATTAGTGATGGAGGTTCACACTTTGTTAACAATTGGTTCAGAAATTTATTGGCCAAGTATTGGGTAAGACACAGGGTTGATATAAACTATCATCCCCAGACTAGTGGACAAGTTGAGGTCTCAAATCACGAAGTGAAGCAGATATTACAAAAGAGGTGAATGTACAACATAAGGATTGGACAATGAAACTTGATGATGCATTCTGGGCATATAGAACAGCGTACAAGACACCCATTGGGACATCACCTTACAGGTTAGTATTTGGAAAGACGTGTCATTTGCCTGTTGAGTTAGAAAATTAAGCGTATTGGGTTGTAAAAAAATTAAACCTTGATGTTTATCAAGCAGCCTAGAAATGAATGTTATAGTTACACGAGCTTAAGGAATTTAGACTGCATGCTTATGAGAATGTGAAACTCTACAAGGAGAAAAAAAAAAGGTGGCATGAAAAACATATTGTGTCTCGCACATTTAAGGCCAGATAGAAGATGTTGGTGTACAATTCTAGGTTGAATTTATTTCTCGAGAAGCTTAAGTCCAAGTGGTATGGCCCTTTTAAAGTGGTGAAGATGAATGCAAATGCGGCTATTGAACTGATTGACAGAGAAAAAGATAAGATGTTCTTAGTAAATGGCATAAGAGTTAAACACTATTGAGCTAAAGAGGATGACTGTCAGAAGACGTGTGTGGAACTATTGGATGAGTGATAGTGAGTTAGGTCGTGCTGCGATGGTAAATTAGGCTCTACATGGGAGGCAACCTATTAATGTAATGTAATAGCATATGATTTTCATTTAAAAAGAAAAAAAGAGAAAAATGAAAATACAAGAAGATGAGTCTTGTTGCGACCAAAAATTAGGCGCTTGGTGGGAGGCAACCCAATTTTCTAACCATTTTTGTTATTTTTCAAGTGATTTTCCAGTAGAACAAGGTTGAGGTACATTGGAAAGGCTAAATTCGGAGTGAAATTGCACTAAGGCAAAAGTCGGTACAGGTAAAATAGGTTGGGCGGTACAGAACCAAATCCATTGACTAAGCCTCGCACCGCGAGGCAACTCATATGGGTCTACTGGAATGCTTTCGCGATGGGCTTGGTGCCACGGAGCTTGTCTCCCATACTGGGCCTCTCGTCGTACCCGACTATCTTAGCCCAAAAATTAATTAATTTTGACTGGGTCAAACCTGACCCGGTCGGCTCCTATTTAATCCCCCAACCCAAAAATTACCCCATTTCTAACCCTAAGCACCGCACACTCCAATCCTTTCACCCCAAACTCACATAAAAAGCCTGATTACTCCATATTTCTTTCTCTTTTCACTTCATCAACAAGACCAAGGTAAGGTTCCATGTTGCTTCCATGTTATAAAGTGATTTGTGCACGCAAATGCATAGTCTTCTTTTTATATGCAAATTTCTTTTCTTATTGATTCATTATGATGGAATCTTTATTCTTTACCTTGAGTGTGAGTTGAATTCGGATTTAGTGGTTGTTGTGGTGTTAATTTCGTGTTTATGATCCTAAAATAGGTCAAAATTCATGTGGGTTTGTTCGTTCTTTCAACTATGATGGAGGAGTTCAAGTGGGTTTGTTGTTATTTCACTTTAGCTGGTGTAAAACATGGGTTGAACTTAATGTTTGAATTTTTCTTGTGACCATACCATATCCCTTGGGTTTTTGATATTTGAGTTGAAGGTTAAAGTGTGCAACTTGTTGAATTTTGGATTGTGGGTAGGATTTTGGTACTTGACTAAGTCTGAATTATGTGTGAATTGTATGAATGGGCATGAAATTTATAAAAAGCGGTCTTTGTAGATAAATGTTTTTCCTTATTGATTAATTTTTGGAAGTGTAATATTGCTTGTGTAAGTTGGTGCCTTGTAACCCGTATACTGTGACGTTGGTTGTAATGAAATTGATTCAAATACTCATCACATGTCCTCAAAATTGGAAAGTGAATAGTGTGAGAATGCATTTTAAGAATGAAGTATGTATACTAGTCAATGATAATTAGTAAGGAAAGTCTGAGTACCCAAACATGGAGACTAGTGGAGTATGCTAGCAAATTAAGTATGGGGTGGTTTCGACCACCCTTAATCTTGATTGTTATCTATTTCTTTCAATTTGTATTGTTTGAAAGGTGCCATGAAACCTAAGGTTAGCACAGGTAAAGGAGTAGCATCCACCTTGGGCCAAGGACAGAAAAAGGCCTGTACTAGTCAGTCCACATGCTCCCTGACGTCATTTTAGGTTGAAAGCTATTGGCAATTGACATAAATGGTATAAGGAGAACCCCAAAGAGAAGTATGTGCCTATGGAGAGGATTGATAGGGAGCGGTTAAAAGTCAAATACCCCAACATTGTGACAAGGATTGAGCAATTGAAGTTGGACTTCATTTTCAATGATTGGGGTGAAGGTAACTTGGATATGGTTCGGGAATTTATTGCAAATTGGTTTCCTAAGAAGAGGCAAAATGATGTTGAAGTTCGTGGAAAGACTGTGCATTTTGATGTGGCTTCTTTGAATAATTTTCTTGGAACACCTAATGTTGATCATGGAGGATTGATGGCATTGTTCAGTCAGCCACCCTATCGGGTAATTTGTCACACTTTGTGCAACTCGAGGTCCATGGCAAGGTGGATAAAACACAAGGACAAGGGATATCATAACACTTTCCCCTATGCCCATTTGAACAAGGAAGCGAGAGTTTGGTTGAGGATTGTGTGTGCTTGCGTGATTCTGGTCTCCCACTTGTCCAACATCACATGTGACCGGGTAATTTTAGTTTATGCTCTTATGACTAATGAAGCTGTTAATGTGGGTATAGCTCTGAGATCCTCCTTGAGGAAGGCGAGAGTGAAGAGTGATTATAGGTGCAACTTTGGAGGCCTAAAGACACAGTTCTTGAAGGATCATGGGTTAGAAAAAGACCCAGCTGATTACAAGTTTCCTTGGAGTTGGAGGGGCATTGATAGTTCAAAGGTAAAAGAGCCTGAGTCAGCTTTAGGTCCTGTATTAACTCATACTGAGAGGAATGCTCGTGATGGTATGCATGTTTGGAATGCAATATCAGACTATGATTTATAGAGGCTTGTTACGATCCCTATTTTCATAAGGCGCAACTTCGGGACTTAAAAAATCAATTAATAATTGTTTTAAAAATTTTAGAGAGTCGCCACCTAATTTTAGGAAAACTAGGAAACCTGTTAATTAAATTAAAGAAAAATAGTTTGAGAAACCAATTAGATTTTAGGTAAGAGTTCAGGTTATTCCAAAGGGAAGGTGTTAGGCACCCTTCGAAATCCACAAAGGTGGGTCTCGGCTGAACTCATTTTTTCAATTGAGGAGGAGATAAAATAACTTTAACAAATATAACAAACATAAAATATACACAATGAATAAAGTAAAACAAGAATAATGAAGACGGCCTAATATTTGCCTATCGTTGAACAAAATGAATAAATAGAATAAATAATTTAAAATGACTCTCGAATGTGAATTCGAGTGTCTTCTTCGAGAAGAAACTCCATGTACCTGTAAAGACACTTGGTAAAAGTGTTAGTAATGGATAAATATGAATCAAAATAAATTAAAGAAATAATAAAAAAAAGGTAAAACCCATTTTATATACATGGGTGGCCTTGGAAATGGATGAAAATTTCTTCATAGGCCAAGTATTGAAACTTGAATAAAATAGTTGAGCCTAAAATAAAATAAACTTGGCAAATAATTGAACTTAACAAATAATTGAACTTAAAATAAAATCTGTCTTTTATAATGGGGAGGCCTCGAAAATGCGACGGAGTAGATTTTATCATTGGCCATTTGAATTTGTTTAACATAAAAATTATAAACAAAATAATGAAGGAAAAGAAAACTATCAAAACAAATTCACTGGCAACTAAAACAAAAAAAATAAAATTTAACAACATTCACTGAAAAAGGCTAAACATTAGAGTTAGAAAAATGCACAACACTAATCAAGCAAAAGGAAAATAAATGGAGCCACTAATTTAAATGAAGTTAGTTGACAGTGACGAATAACAGAAAAAATGAACTTTGAACAAACAATACTCATCAATAACAAAACTAAATTAACCCAACAAACATATAACAAATTTAAATAACCAAAACAGAAAATAATAGTAGCTTGCCGGAGTTCACACTCCGGCCATAGTTGAAACGTAACACATAAGCAAAAATTTAAAAGGGTCAATGAGAAACAAACCGAGGGTCACCGAAACTTGGTTGGAATTTGATTTTCTTGTTAGATCTGGAATTTTCGGAGTTATTGATGTCGCCGGAGTTAGTGGGTTCATCGGGAAAGAGTTGTTTGTGGGTCTAGTATGGTCACCAGAGCTCGAGTTCGAGTTGAGTTCATCGTGGTTGTTGTTGGTTTTCCTTTTGAACTTCGTTGAATAGGGGTGTTGGAGCTGCTAGTTGGGGTGGCCGTCGATTGGATCCCATCGGAGTTCATCGCGGGGTTGTTGCGATCGGTTGGTTTTGTGGTCGTTTCGGCTTCATAAGTTGACCGAAAAAACTAGAAGAGGAGAAGAAACGGAGGCCGTTTGGTTGTTCATTATTTCATTCACCGGAGATGTCTTCTCCGGTGATGTTAGACAGGAACGACGGAGGTGAGGGAGAAAGACACGGTGTTGGGTGGTGGAACTGTGGTGGTGTTTCGATGAAGTGGTGGTGGAGTTCACCGAAAAATAGTATTTGGCGGCTGGTTTAGCTAAAAATGGAAAGAGAGAAATAATTTGTTTACCCTAATTTAGAAATTTCCACCACCATTAATTGTGAAGGGAGTGAGTTAGTTTTATAGAAAAAATCAAAATCACTCAAGAGAAAAACCATGTGCTCAATACCATGGTTTTGGAAAACCATGGGCTATCCAAAACCATGAGTCATCCAAAACAATGACTATTTGATCTTATCCAAAACTATGAATATTTAACTTATCTGTGTAAAAAATATCTTCTCCATCTTTAATGAATTAACGGATTGTGATAAAAAATAAATTAACAATGTATTTAATGCCAGATAAGAATATGATTTGAGTTTTAAATAAAATTGACGCCTCATGATTTAATAAAACTCAAACAACATTTGTTTATAAAAAACCGACTGTGTAAAAATAATCAGTGACAGTCAATAATTCAAAATTGTAACAAATTGATAAAAATCCTAACATTTTCAAGAAAAAGAATAATTACCAATAACTTGTGTTAAATTGAACAAAAATATGTAAAAATCAAATTTTATGCTCTTTAATAAATAAAAAGCACAAAAGTATTTATTTGAAAAATGTCGGTCCAAAATTGGGTGTCAACAACTGCCCCTGTTCATTCATAAAGGATGAAAGAGTCTTTGGATGAAGACGTTGACGTGTAGCCAATTTTGGCTAGACGAAGAAGAAAACGAATGACATGTGCACAAAACAATGTCAAATGTTGATAAAATTTTGATAATAGTCTTCGTCCGTTGAAAGGGATGGATTGTATTTTGATAAAAGGGGAAGGGTTGTTCGAAGATAAAACATTAGCGTACCTTCGACGTTGCTTCCAAAATTACCTTAGTGTCAAGCTTGTGAGACACTGAGGATACAAAGCTGCATACCTGTTTGAACAAGGTAGCGGATGAACTTGCCTCTTTGAAAGGTGGACGACCCATTTTAAACTTAATATGTCATTTGAATGGGTGACGACCCATTTTGAACTTGATATGCCATGTGAATGGGTGACAACCCAACATGTCTCTTTGAAAGGCGGACGACCTATTTTGAACTTGGTATGACATTTGAACGGGTGACGACCCAACTTGTCTCATTGAAAGGCGGACGACCTATCTTGAACTTATCTTGCCACTTTGAACGGGGTGACTTCCCAACATGTCTGATTGAAAGGCGGACGACCCATTTTGAACTCAATATGGCACTTTGAATAAGGTAGCTACCCAAATTGTCTCATTGAAAGGCGGACGGCCCATTTTGAACTTGGTATACCATTTGAACGGGTGACGACCCAACTTGTCTCATTGAAAGGCGGACGACCCATTTTGAACTTGGTATGCCATTTGAATGGGTGACGACCCACCTTGTCTCATTGAAAGGCGGACGACCTATCTTGAACTTATCATGCCACTTTGAACGGGCGACGACCCAACTTGTCTCATTGAAAGGCGGACGACCCATTTTGAACTTATCTTGCCACTTAAACGGGGTGGTCATTTGAACGGGTGACAACCCTTGTCTCATTGAACGACGGGCGACCATCATGAACTTGATATGCCATTTGAACAAGCGGTAACTCAACTTGTCTCGTTGAAAGGCGGATGACCCATTTTGAATTTGATATGTCATTTGAATGGGTGACAACCCAACTTGTCTCTTTGAACGGCGGACGACCATTTTGAGCTCTATATGTCATTTGAACGGATGACGACCCAACTTGTCTCATTGAAAGGCGGACGACCCATCATGTTTCTTGAACTTAACATGATATGTCATTTGAACGGGTGACAACCCAATTTGTCTCTTTGAACGGTGGACAACCCATTTTGAACTGGATATGTCATTTGAATGGGTGACGACCCAACTTGTCTCATTGAAAGGCGGACAACCCATTTGAATTTGATATGCCACTTTGAATGAGGTGGCTACCCAACTTGTCTCTTTGAAAGGCGGACGACCTATTTTGAGCTCAATATGCCACTTTGAATGAGGTGGCTACCCAACTTGTCTCATTGAAAGGCGGACGACCATCTTGACTTGAATGTGTCATTTGAATGGGTGACGACCCAACTTGAATATGATATGTGGAGTCATTTTGACACAGGTCTGGATACTTGGTCATTACCTTGATGACGGTCTGGATAAATGGGGTCACCTTGATGCTGATTTGAATGTCATGTGTCACTTTGAACGGGGCGACTTTCCAACATGTCTCATAATCACCTGTACTAAACTTATTAGTAGCAAATGCAATATGTCACAAAGAAGAAAGTGACAATCCAACATAACATGTCACAAATAGGAGTGATGATCCAACATGTCACAAATAGGAGGTGACGATCCAACAAAACTTAACGTGTCACAAAGATGGAGTAACGATCCAATAAAACATAACATGTCACAAAGATGGAGGTGACAATCCAATATAATATGGCGTATCACTTTGAAAAATGAATGACACGAATTAAGAAACGAACTCTGTTAATGAAAGGACCAACGAGTCATTTTGACAGATATTCAAAGATGGGTGCTTGCCCCATTTTCATTTTTTAACAGAAAAGAGCATCAAATCTTGACTGTAGTCGATACCAAAATTAGCATAGCATAGAAATTTCTCTTTTATTCCACTTTTAACTGAGATTGACTTCGAGATAATTCCTATAGCTTCAAGTGGTACCTCAAATGTACCTAAGTGTCAACAAGATTTGTTCATCTTGCTTCAAACAAAGGTTTTGAACTAGACTTATCCCCATGTTTCAAGTGCTCTCACCACAAGAAAAGTCCTCACTTGCACACATTTGAAGTATGTTTTAATTTGAGGACATTTTGAAAAACACTCTCACACTCAGAAGAATGTTCAAAGCATGCAACTGTGATGCCATAAGCTTGGCCTTCATGTAAGTTTCCACTAATGTGAGAACATCTGGAATGGGATCATGTAGGGCTTGCTATCGGTTTGTAATGTAGGCTTAGGGATGGGTAGGATAATAATTTGGGATAAAACTGACTTAATCCCTCCTTGAGCACTGAACTAAACTTGTGCTTTTGAAATTTGTCATGTCATTGAAGCTTGATTCTTCTTTATTGTCCTTTCCTTTCGTTTCGACTTCTTTTTGAACTTTTTTCTTGTTGGAGAATTCTGTTGTTTTCTTCTCTTTTGAAGTTTCTCCTCTTTTGTTTGGAGTGTTCTCCCTTCTTTATTTGGGATTTCTCCTTGATTTAACGTTGTGGAGAGTTTTGACTCCTTCCATTTCTTTTGAAGTCGTTTTTGCATCCTTGACTTTTAGGGACTTTGCAACTTTTTTCCTTTGGCAGTTTCAAATTTGAATCTTTTTCTAAAATTTGCACATGTTCAGTGCACTCAAGAAGGTCGGGCCAAGAGAGGGATAGTGCATGTAAGCACTCAGAAGGGTAAAATTTAAGATATAGTTGTCCAAGGAAGAGGCTTTAGGCTCAAAGGGGGACTAACTAGGGATTAATGTTATTTGGTAGGCATTGAAAGGCACAAACGGGTCAAAGAAGGCCTACAATCCTTTCCCAAGCCAAACGTTACTCAGAATTTCGCCTCAACAAACATTTGGGCCAAGTTCTAGATCAACAGTGCAATGTATTTGAATTAAATCTAAAACTCACAACACAATGCACATAAAACAATAAGGTTGGTTTTATTCTAACCTCGAATGCATGCAAGAGAACTTTTTCGAGTGTTATAAACGTACGAATGAGAGGTACCAAAAGAACCTAAGGTTTACCATGAAGTCGACCCTCTCGATTACATCAATTATTTCTCATCCTTCTAATTGTGTTGGAACCAACCAAGTCACAGACATGATTCCAAAAATACTTTCTTTTTTTTTTAATTTTTTGAATAATGAATACCGAACCCGAAGAGGGCTGCCTACGTATCTCAACCCGAAGGATGAGAATCAGGTGTGCGTAGTTCGTGCAGATATGATATACAATATATGCACAAAAATAATGCAAAGGTAAGTAAAAACTCGGAGCGTTGCCTCGTATGTCCGGTGTTAGCTGACATCTTCAGCCAAAGGGAATCTCCCGATCTTTTGCGGGGATAATTATTGTTGTGGTCTCCCATTGTTTTTAGGGAGACAATGACCTCTTGATTGTTTGAGAGAACGTCTTGTTCTTGTACTCTTCTCCAGAGTGCTTTCAGGGATGGTGTGTCACGCCCCGAATCCATCGAGACATGATTGGCACCCGTAGCCGATAAGGCCTGAGAGAACCAACCTTTGCCTATGCTCAATCATATTCATAACCACCATTGCATAATATTATGACATACGAATAAAGGAGAACAAGGGACATATTTAGGCATACATATGAAACTTGGCCGTTGAGGCCATCCAGTCAAAACAACATGTGTCTTTTACACTATTACACCCACATCGGTCTACAAAAGCCTCTAACAAGAGCATTGACCAAAATGAACCATAAGTCGGGACAAGTCCCCGCTTTACACATTATGTACAATACCAAAACATATATACACTCTGACTCGGAGAAGCCCCGAATGAGCTGGAGCTCACCAAAGAGCCGCTAACACTGGCAATCTACTGAGGAGGCCTACTGGGACCTGCGCCTGCAGCAAGTAAGGTAAATTCCCCGAGAGGGGTCAGTACGAAATAAGTACTGAGTATGCAAGGCTCAGATGAAACTGTACAACACATGAATATTTCAATGAACTCAAAATATATGAATAATCAATGTGAATAAGTCACCATGGTACGCTTTGGAAACCATGTGGATTGCTTTCATTATTTTCATTACTTTCTTTATCTCAATGCTCACATGTCATTACATATCACAATGTACCCGGGCCCCGACTGATCAGTGGGTCTTTCATATCATATCATTGTGTTGGGATCGAGTCGAGCTAGGCTTATGCCCCTAGACTTGCCACCCATACATCAATGCATCGAGATCGAGTCGAGCTAGGCTTACGCCCCTAGACTTGCCACCCATAAATCCAAACCTCGGGATCGAGTCGAGCTAGGCTTACGCCCCTAGACTTGCCACCCGTACTTGATCATTGACCACATTTGCATTACTTTGTTCATTACTTTGAGATTGGTACTTTGGTAATCATAACATGACTTTGGAACTTTGGAACACAACATTGATGGAAACTTTGAATCATTGACCAATAAGTGAAGGACATGTGAATAAATATCAATGAGAAATATAACATAACTAGCACCATGATACCATTGGACAATAATCCATGAACAAGAGACACAAGTATAGGCACTATTGGAATATTGGAACATAGCCTTATTTGAACTTTCGGAACATTAACCATGAATATGAGAAATGACATTCACAATTGATCAATGAGTAGGAAATATATGACAATGACCATAGATAATTGCATATGGGATACCTTAGTACATTTCGAAATAGAACTAGAGAAATGTCAATGTGAACCTATTGGCCGTAGAAAGATACGGACAAAGTAACCTTACATACCTTGGATTCGCAATACGAATCTACAACCTTAGATGCGTAGACAATAATCCCTCTCCTTCTTTATGTGTCACTCTACAAATACATAACGAAATTCACATTAACCACCAATTACTTTACAAATGCATACCATGTCAATGAATTACATGTTTGGCTTTAAACATGTCATTTCCCCTTGACAAAACCATTGATCATACTATTATTCCAAAAATTCCATAATATTCCCAACATTGACCAATACATGAAAATCAATACATTTCACCACAATACTTCTCCTTTACACTTTCTTATCCATAACACATCACAAATAATCCATCAAAGCACCTTAATTCAACTCATAACACATATCGGCCAAAATCCCAAAATTCCCACTTTTAGACAAGAACAAGTGTAATGCCCAAAATAACACCATACATGTTCATATTTTGTCCATACCATGCTTTTTCATCAAAGGCACAAGGCCTAATTCACACTTGAATTCCATATACCACAAATCTCATACAAAATCACCAAGTACCATGACCAACTTTTCCAAGCACAACCAACATGATATACATATTCTTTTATTCATATAAGATATTAATCCATGAAAATAAATACTTACCAAGGCTTGGAATATGTTGATCTTGTCCAAGAAGTCCCAAGGAATTATTTTGCTTTAGGGTTTGGAAATGAGAAATGTTGAGAAAAATGTGTTAAAGGCATGAGAGGTCTTGTATAATAAAAATCTGATTTGCCTCTTTATATAGGCCTCTCATGTTGTCCTTAGCCAATTCTTGGCATTTAATAATATGTCTAGAAGGTCAAATGGAAGAATGGGTCTTTTGACCCATTTGGGCCATGGATTTCTTCTACTTTTGGGCCTTAATTTGGCCCAAGAAGACATATCCATTTAACCCAACAAGTTTCATGCATTATTAACCATATCTCTCATGTTTACATAATTCCCTAATGTCACGACAATATTCTTTTAAACAATTCTCATTCGTCCTTTCGATCGCAAAAATTGGAATTCTAGTCGCCCTTGGTTTCATTGGACATTTTGGATCACTATTCACCTTTCGTGATTTGATCATGTAGGAGTATGTAGGAGTGTATTGAAGTATTTGACTCTTTAACAATGCTCAAATAACTCCAAAGAATCAAAAGAAACCATCTAGGAATCGTCGTAGAATTGCGTTACGAAACGACTCCGGAAAGGCATAGTTTTTGTGCCTTGCGCCACACCCCCTGAAACAGGGTAGTGGCGCAAGTTTCAGCATTTTGCTGAAATTTCCGGCCACTAATCCGACGTTTACGTATCGTCCAATCCTTTATCCAAACACTACAAAATACTTACTTAGTGATCTTAACCATCAAGTAAACATGACTTAAAGTCACCAAATGAGGTTAGAATATGTACGAGTTCTTACCCAAATGCTCCATGAAATCACAACACACCTCCTACGAAGATCTACTCGCACATGTTAAGTCTGATATCAAATGTTTCACCAATAACACTATAAAACACATATGCATGGCATCTCAACACCTATGTAGATATGATCCCAAGGTATCAAGTGAGGTTATAAAGTACGGGGTGTTACATGGTGAGATTTCCCAATTATCTTCAGAAGTAGCACATTATTGTGACCATCTCCGATTGTTGGCAGGGACGGTTTTCCTACAATAAGATGAGAAAAGAGTGAAAGCAAGGAAGTCATGAAAATTATAACAAAATAAAAGAGTGTTACTGAATAGTCAAAGACTCCCCTGATTGTCTTCCGAATTGAATATCGGTGCCTCATGTAGTCTGAGGCCAAATGTAGTCTGATTCTTAAAGTGTGAGCTTGGTGGAATTTTTGAGGACCTTCCTAAAAAATTCTGCCCCAGTTTAGAACACAAAAGAACTTTCATGAACTTTTTGAAGCTGCTTTGAGTGGAATTTTTGAGACCTTCTCAAAAATTCTGCCCCTGTTTTAACTTCAACAAACTCTTGTGTTGAATCTGTATCAAAATGTATTCTTTTGTATAATTTTTGAGACCTTCTCAAAAATTTTGCCCCAGTTTCCATTGTAAAGAAAGATGGAAAGCTTACGGGGAACATGACCGAGCCGTTGTGGCGCCTACGTATCCCGTTGAGCCAGGAATCAGGTCAAACGTAGTTCGAAAGTTTTTGAAATGAAATGTTGGACAAATAATGTTTAGAACAAAGCATGTGCGTTAAGCACAAAAATCAAATGAACCTGGATGAAACAAATTAGGCAGCATATAACACAAATAATGTATAACGTGTCCTAATATACATGTGACCTTTTTGAGCCAAAGGTAAGCCTAACGATTGAAGGATGTGTATGTCATTTGTGAAATGTTCCATTGCCCCCAAAACTCACTACATACAAATAGATTAAATTGAATGAGGATACAAAATAAGGAAAAAGAATGTACAATAAAAATCAGTCCCACGCAGGGGTACAATACTAGACTAATTCGCTTTGGAAGTCCTTCATTCTCAAAATTTTTGGACTTCTTGAAATTTCCGAACACTTTCGGATGAAGATCTTAATTTGATTATAACAAAAGAAACTAATCTAAAAAATAATAAATTTTCAACCCCGAGAAACAATGGTTCGTACAATCCGACATCACATCCTTCAAATTAAATACATAAGGGATGACGTCCTTTTAGGTCATAGGCCTTTTGGACACAAGGTGGTCTCTACTGGACCCAATACCTCTTGGCATCGGGTCAACTTAGGTCAATGGCTATATATGGGATTTGGCTTCGCTCTAACCTAGTTGACTAGAGTAGTTTGTTCAAATTGATCGGGAACCCGAAATGGACTTATCGGGGTAACACACCAAGTGACTGTTGACCGACTCGAATCAACTACTTCACTTGGAGGTTCAAAGAAAGATAAGGTGTTATACGGAAGGGCGGGTGCAGATACCCGCATAACCGCCCTTTTTCCTAATGCCTAATGCTTTGCAAGAAAGGCGGAAGATGGCATGAAAATGCAACAGTTAAAATATTATAGAAATTTAACAAATAATGATTACAATACAAAGAAATGTAAATAATATACAAGATACAAATACTCTAAAAATATACAAGGCAATACGAAAATTGTAAAAAGTAAAAACTCCTCAATTGAAAAAATGAACTCATAATAGTTAGAACCTTTATATCCCCAGCGGAGTCGCCATTCTGTTACGATCCCTATTTTCATAAGGCGCAACTTCGGGACTTAAAAAATCAATTAATAATTGTTTTAAAAATTTTATAGAGTCGCCACCTAATTTTAGGAAAACTAGGAAACCTGTTAATTTAATTAAAGAAAAATAATCTACGAAACCAATTAGATTCTAGGTAAGAGTTCAGGTTATTCCAAAGGGAAGGTGTTAGGCACCCTTCGAAATCCACAAAGGTGGGTCCCGGCTGAACTCATTTTTTCAATTGAGGAGGAGATAAAATAACTTTAACAAATATAACAAACATAAAATATACACAATGAATAAAGTAAAACAAGAATAATGAAGACGGCCTAATATTTGCCTATCGTTGAACAAAATGAATAAATAGAATAAATAATTTAAAATGATTCTCGAATGTGAATTCGAGTGTCTTCTTTGAGAAGAAATTCCATGTACCTGTAAAGACACTTGGTAAAAGTGTTAGTAATGGATAAATATGAATCAAAATAAATTAAAGAAATAATAAAAAAAAGGTAAAACCCATTTTATATACATGGTTGGCCTTGGAAATGGATGAAAATTTCTTCATAGGCCAAGTATTGAAACTTGAATAAAATAGTTGAGCCTAAAATAAAATAAACTTGGCAAATAATTGATCTTAACAAATAATTGAACTTAAAATAAAATCCGTCTTTTATAATGGGGAGGCCTCGAAAATGCGACGGAGTAGATTTTATCATTGGCCATTTGAATTTGTTTAACATAAAAATTATAAACAAAATAATGAAGGAAAAGAAAACTATCAAAACAAATTCACTGGCAACTAAAACAAAAAAAATAAAATTTAACAACATTCACTGAAAAAGGCTAAACATTAGAGTTAGAAAAATGCACAACACTAATCAAGCAAAAGGAAAATAAATGGAGCCACTAATTTAAATGAAGTTAGTTGACAGTGACGAATAACAGAAAAAATGAACTTTGAACAAACAATACTCATCAATAACAAAACTAAATTAACCCAACAAACATGTAACAAATCTAAATAACCAAAACAGAAAATAATAGTAGCTTGCCGGAGTTCACACCTCCGGCCATGTTTGAAACGTAACACATAGAGCAAAAATTTAAAAGGGTCAATGAGAAACAAACCGAGGGTCACCGAAACTTGGTTGGAATTTGATTTTCTTGTTAAATCTGGAATTTTCGGAGTTATTGATGTCGTCGGAGTTAGTGGGTTCATCGGGAAAGAGTTGTTTGTGGGTCTAGTTTGGTCACCAGAGTTCGAGTTCGAGTTGGGTTCGTCGTGGTTGTTGTTGGTTTTCCTTTTGAACTTCGTTGAATAGGGGTGTTGGAGCTGCTAGTTGGGGTGGCCGTCGATTGGATCCCATCTGAGTTCATCGCGGGGCTGTTGCGGTCGGTTGGTTTTGTGGTCGTTCCGGCGTCATAAGTTGACCGAAAAAACTAGAAGAGGAGAAGAAACGGAGGTCGTTTGGTTGTTCATTATTTCATTCACCGGAGATGTCTTCTCCGGTGATGTTAGACAGGAACGACGGAGGTGAGGGAGAAAGACACGGTGTTGGGTGGTGGAACTGTGGTGGTGTTCCGATGAAGTGGTGGTGGAGTTCACCGGAAAATAGTATTTGGCGGCTAGTTTAGCTAAAAATGGAAAGAGAGAAATAATTTGTTTACCCTAATTTAGAAATTTCCACCACCATTAATTGTGAAGGGAGTGAGTTAGTTTTATAGAAAAAATCAAAATCACTCAAGAGAAAAACCATGTGCTCAATACCATGGTTTTGGAAAACCATGGGTTATCCAAAACCATGAGTCATCCAAAACAATGACTATTTGATCTTATCCAAAACTATGGATATTTAACTTATCTCTGTAAAAAATATCTTCTCCGTCTTTAATGAATTAACGGATTGTGATAAAAAAATAAATTAACAATGTATTTAATGCCAGATAAGAATATGATTTGAGTTTGAAATAAAATTGACGCCTCATGATTTAATAAAACTCAAACAACATTTGTTTATAAAAAACCGACTGTGTAAAAATAATCAGTGACAGTCAATAATTCAAAATTGTAACAAATTGATAAAAATCCTAACATTTTCAAGAAAAAGAATAATTACCAATAACTTGTGTTAAATTGAACAAAAATATGTAAAAATCAATTTTTATGCTCTTTAATAAATAAAAAGCACAAAAGTATTTATTTGAAAAATGTCGGTCCAAAATTGGGTGTCAACAAGGTTGACTCCCTACAGATGTAGAGTTGAAAAGTCTTGAGGAGCAGTACCCACTGAGAGAGCATGCTAACATTTTGTGCCGCATTGGACCTGACTTTCAGGAGCCACTAGATGATGATGTGCCTACTTATGAGGAAAAAAGAAGAGTGGACTCTGATGTTGACTTGGAGTCGTATTCTGACGTTGAGGATGATAAGGATGAGTACAAGGATGAGTATGAGGGTGATGGCCTAAGGAGTTCTTTTGCCCCATCTATTTGTTTGCTCTTACATTTTGTTTGCACTGGGACAATTCGTACTTTGTTTAATGTTCATGATTTGGTAGTAGTATTTATGTTTCCTAGTAGTTGTTCTATTTTTTGTTTCCTCGGCCTTTGTTTTTGGTTCTTTTCCTAAGGGTAGTCCCTATCACGACCCAATTTACCAAATCATGAGGGTACCTATTCTAAACCACATAGATAGGAGAACCCCTTACCACCCAGCCAACATACATGCGGAAGTCTTTAAACATTGGAAACAACCAGCTTTTATTACAATAGTTCTGAAGAAAGGAAAATGCGGGAATGGAAACTATCCTAGGACCTAGTCTAAACAGGTACAAGAGCTGCTAAAGAGGAAATAGCCAAGACACAACTTCCACCATGAATGAGAGAGTGGGAGCTACTGAATGATCACGACCGCAACAGTCTAGAAACCAACACTGAATCCTGCAAAAGACTATCCCTAAAAAGGGTATAGCAAGAGTCGCATCAGTACAACCACACGTACTGGTAAGCCTTATCGGTTGACCCAAATTGGATTACACAAATATAACATAGACATTCAAAAGAAAACGTGCATTCTTTTACTCACATTTCTGAACCCTTAGAAATAACCCATTCCCATTACTAAACTCTAGTCATGAACTCCGAAGTTCAACAACTCCCCTTACGATTATACCACCCCAAATCACTAAGCCTGACCTCAAACCAGGGATTACCCTAACTTTGAAAGATAACTACGACAAGGAAAAACCTAGGCCTATTTCCTTAAGCTTAGTAAGTTGTATAGCATGCCTGGAGAAGACCCGTCAGGGCATGTAACCTAATTTTTTGGCCCCAAATACTAGATCGGAGTTAATCCTTAATCTGTACTTAGTCTTCTCCTTATCCTACTAGCATAGGATTCTTTACCCAACCCCCCACCACCTTAGCCATTCCGCGACCCATTGCAATATAATGAGCTAAGACAAATAAGAAGTCTGAATTATGCTATAGACCGACCACTCTTAACTAAATTACAGTACAACAAGTTAATCCAGATTCAAAACCAACACACAATTAGTATAATAAGCAACAAAAGGAAATTAGGAAATCATACCAACAAACCAACACCTTAGCACCAAGGCAGCATGATATCCAGGGCACTCCAATACAACAGAGAAATCCATTCCATAAATACCAATTGAAAGATCATACTTAATTCCAATATCAATGTCAACATATCATGACTCCATTAATAAGTTTTCCAAAATATATGACAAGAAACCAGACCAAACAACGATCCCAAACATATCCAGCACATAAATATATTTCATGGTCCACTGGTGGAACCGTCAAACTAACCAGACCCAAATACTAGATCGGAGTTAATCCTTAACCCGTACCCGGTCTTCTCCCTATCCTTCTAGCATAGGATTCCTTACCCAACCCCCCACCTTATTGGCCATTTCACTACCTATTGCAATATAACAAGCCAAGACAAATAAGAAGTCAGAATTATGTTATAGACCGACTACCCTTAACTAAATTACAGTACAATAAGTTAATCCAGAATCAAAACCAACACACAATTAACATAACAAGCAACAGAAGGAAATTAGGAAATCATACCAATAAACCAACACCTTAGCACCAAGTCAGTACGATATCCAGGGCACTCCAATACAACATAGAAATCCATTCCATAAATACCAGTTGAAAGATCATACTTAATTCCAAGATCAATGTCAACATACCATGACTCCATTAATAAGTTTCCCAAAATATATGACAAGCAACTGGACCACACAACGATCCCAAACATATACATAACATAAATATATTTCCCGATACACTTATAAAATCGTCAAACTCACCTGACCCTTGTACATACACGCTATGGGTGATGCATCCACCCTCTAGACATGACCTACAGGGGAAAAATTCCATCCATGTACTAAACCAGACATAAGTGTCTGCCAACCTTATTTAACCAATAACTCGTGAGAATATCTCAAATATCGAAACATTTCATATTTTATAAAATAAGATAAGTCAAATCAATAAGCAAGTAACATCATTGCGTAGACCACACTAACAACAGGCATCAACCGGCTACACTAAGAAGAAGGAAACATGCACACGTAATACAAGTGGGATTAAACTATGATACCATCATCTAAACTACCGGTAGGACCCTAATCACAAGAATCTATCCTCATATGATGGCCCAACAACTACAATAAGGGTTACCACCCTAGTTGTTGGGAAACTCACCCACAACCTACCTAGTACGCCCCTTTTTCTTAAGATTAATTAGCAGTCGGAGACTCACTCTTTCCACTACCCCAAACACGAGTCTGGTAGGAAATCATCAATTTATAGCATACACGCAACTTAACATGATAAAGGATATATAAACATCCCCTAATCATACGCTACCTAAACTTTAGCTGATTTTATCCATCCCAACTCCGTGCCCGAAGGCCTAAAATATGGAATTTCCCATCCATCTATTTACATTCATGCTTTCTAACCCGAGTCTATGCTACTCAATTAATCTTAGCTTACCTAGATATCAACCAGCTGTAGAAAGGATGAATCAATGTAATTCTAGCTTGAAGTCAAGATCACGGATGCGCTAATCCTCAAAAATCCATGGGTTTGCACCCATATGCACCCCTTTCTCCTTCTCCCCATGGCTTCAATACATGATAGGCATCCTTTAGGGTTTTTGAAGCCTCCCACGTTGTTATTTCAGCCAAAATGGAGAAGGAAAATAAATCCCGCTTAAGTGGGATTCAGGACTACGTCTCCCTGCTATAGTGGCAGGCTTACCGCAGTAGCAGTACCGCTATAGTAGAATAAATCCCGCTATAGCGGGCTGATGTCAACCCAACCCAAATATTTAAGTCCCTAAATTTTAAATATTCGTGTTCCCACAAAAGCTTTCAAATAACATCCCGATAAATTTCAAACTCCACACTAATATAGAGGTGTTTCCTAACAATGATGAATTTTGGTCGTTACAACAGATACCAATTTACTCATTGTTCATCCCCGAATGATCAAAAGAAGGAGCGGTCCGAGTCTTGATACTTTTTTTACTCAACACCCTCCCCGCGAGATCGTAAGCCACTAATTATCACTACCTGGATCCTAATTTGAAAATTGAAATACCCGACGGATTTTATCAAGACACAACCGCCCAAATCCTGATTCACTAATCGTATAAATCGAGACCCTGCCACCGATCAATATGGGAAAAGGTCCTTCGTGCCCACATGAGCACGATGCGAACAAGGAATTACCTCTAAAGGCAAAAAATACCCGAAACTAGTCAAACTATGAACATCGAACGAGGTGTTAAAGGATTGAAACTCAAAAATCTATGGAGCTCGAGGTGGGACCCCACTATAGCGGCCATTACCCTGCTATAACGGCATAGCTATAGAGGCCATTACCGTGCTATAGAGGTCCTAAGCTATATATAGAGGAGGGAAATGGTTTTATTTCCCATTTTCCCTTCTCTACTCAAAATTACTCCTCCCCTCCCCCAATTACTTTGCTCTCTCGTGTCGAAAATAGGTAGCACTCGACTCTCTTGCTCCTTATTACTTTGTTGCCGGTGAATTGGTATACCATAGGCTAGAATTTATGCCGGAATAGTGGGTTAGAGTGAATTTTTGAGTTTTTGATCTTTGGGGCATGGTAGTGTCGAAATTTTGAAGCACGGTTGCTTCTCTTACATTTAGCAGTCTGAATGAAAGAAACTAGAAGTTAACAGCCTAAACGAGCTTGACACAAAAAAGAATTTGAAGTGTCCTTTTGGGGTTTGAAATGGTAATTTGGACATGATTTAGGAGTTATCATGCCCGAATTTTTGTATAAATTAGTTCTAGGACATTGCTAGAACACTGATCCAAAATTTGAAAAAATGGGAAAATTTGAGTCAAGGGGTGCCATTGTTATACCTCTTAACTGCTAGGGATAATGAAGACCGCTATAGTGATCTTCGTTGCTATAGCGGTACCACTATAGCAGAAAATTTCCCTCTATAGCTGCAGACATACCACTATAGCGGGAGGCCGCAGGCAGTGGCCTCCCAGTTTAAAATTGGAAATCTTTAAGTTTTGGAGCTCGATCCTTATTTGATACATGATAATTTCTAACGAGTTTCTTTTGTCAAATTTGGCAGGTTAACATATACAATGGCCAAAAACCAAGCTAACGCCCCCGCCTACCAAAGATTTCCAAAAGAGGCTTGTTGGGAATGATTTTGGGAGTACCAGCGAATGGGGCTTTGCTTCGAGCGAGGATTTGAAATTACGAAGGTGGAGCAGAAAGCACAAGAATTCTACAACCGACTGTAGGAGTTTAAATGGGGCCCACTGGTGGTAGCTCCCCCCGACGGGGTCGCGACTTGGAAAAAAAAGTTCTTTGCCATACTCCCTATCGTGCTCTGGGATTCCCCCAACCCTACTATTCTCATTCGAGGAGTGGACATCCCCATTGACTCTCGTACCATTAATGAGGTGCTCGGGGTACCCCATATCTCCTATGCCGATTACATAGACAAGGCTCGGGAGATGGACATAGTGTGACTGAGGAACGCTCTGATTCCGGAGGAGTTCAGGGATTGAGTATATTGGCCCTCGACTAAAGGTGTCACCGGTACCTATTTTTCAATCGATGCTAGGAGGTGGCTGAACCTGGTGACCCAGAGGATTCGCCCTTCAAACAATACTACTGACGTGACCTATCATCGGGCCTTGGTGATGGCCTACACTATTAGGGGCATTTGATTGAATGTAGGGGAGCAGATTGTGATGGGGTGGAAGGACTTCTACTGGGGCCCTAGGGAAGGTCCCTTCCTTCTTGGGCAGGTGTAGGAGTTGTGCAGACGAGCAGGGGTACCGGAGGAGCCCAATGATGTGATAGCAGAGATAGACATTCCCTTTCACCCCCTCTTGGTGAGAGCGCCCTTATTCCAGAAGAGAAATGTCACGACCCGAATCCCATTAGGGCCGGACTGGCACCCGGAGCCGTTGAGGCCCGAGAGAACCAATCTGTGCTCATGTACAATCATATGCATGCTACTCAATATACAACACCACCTCAAATGAATATAAAGTATCAATAGTGGAATTCATGAAATATATATTGAAACTTGGTCGTTGGGGCCATCATGACAAAACATATGTTCCTTACAGACCCTTCACATTTTCCACAACATCTACAAAGCCTCTACGGATGCATAACCAAAACCAATCTTAGAGTCGGGACAAGCCCCCGCTCTATTTATACATATAGTATCAAAACAACACCAAACAAATGTACATGGTGACTTAGGAAGCCCCAAAACAACTGGAGCTCACCAATGATCTGCTGATATAGCGTAGACTACGGTGAGGGTCTACGAACACATGTGCCTGCAGCAAGTAAAGTAAGGCCCACAAAGGGGTCAGTACGAAGAATGTACTGAGCATGCAAGGCCATAGAAACTGTGTAGAACATAGAGACTTCATTGGGGTTAATAATATTCAAGTCAATAAACCAGTTCATTTGGAAACATGTCGATTAGGTTCATTGCGTTCATTGCATTCATTACGTTCATTACGTTCATTATGTTCATTACTTCTTACTTCTGCACTTATTTATCTTTGTCAGTGCTATACTGTACCCGGGCCCCATCTGATCAGTGGGTCTTTCATGACTTATCGTCATGTTGGGATCGAGTCGAGCTAGGCTTATGCCCCTAGACTTGCCACCCTCAGGATTGAGTCGAGCTAGGCTTATGACCCTAGACTTTCCACCCATAAATCAATGCATCGGGATCAGTTCGAGCAGGCTTATGCCCCTAGACCTGCCACCCATCAATCAATCATTAACCACATGTGCATTACTTTGTTCTTTACTTTGAGATTGATACTTTTGTAGCCATAACATTGTTGGAAGCTTAGAACAATAACCAAGGAGTAAAAGACATGTGAATAAACATTATTAGAAATGTAACCCTATTGGAACCATCGGACGATAATCCATGAACCAAGTATATGAGTATAACCACTATTGGAACACAACCTTATGATATGGCTCTCGACACCTAAGTAAACCTTGTTCAATGTCGTCAAGTAGGGTTGGGAAGGTACGGGGTGTTACAAGAAAAAAGAGGAGAGATGATAGGGCAGAGAGTAGTAGAGCAGCGGAGGAGGTCCGTGAGGTGGACAAGGATGATGATGACGATGACGATGCCCCTCCCTCCTATTCCCAGCCCCCGATCTCTAGCAGTCAGCTGGAGTCAGACCAGGCCGCTGTTAGGAGGTATATGGAGCAGCACCCCTCTATTTCTACATCCCCATCCACTGCCCAAGATATCGCAGCGCTCTACCAAGAGCTCGATGAGGAGGCGCAGAAGAGATGCTCTCGGGATTGGCTGTTTGCCCGCATGTGGAAGACTATAAGGGTGATGTTTGGGTGTGTAGCACCCAAACAGGAGCTCCCCGAGCTGGAGCTAGAGGATTTTAGGGAGTTTTCCTTCCTGAGTGATGCGGAAAAAGATGACTCCATAGCCTGCGATTGACAGGGCATCCAGTTTGGTTCCCTTCCCCCCCCCCCCCCCATTTATTTGTATGATTATTTGAGTTGCTCCCGTTTGGGGTATGTACTAGATATTTCACTTTTATCTCTTTTATTTGAAGCACATGGATGCTATTTTTATTCCCGCATTAATAAATAATAAACCTACTTATATGGTATTTATGCTATTTTATATTAATGCAATGCCCCTCACCCTGAATGTCGAAATAATCAAGTAAACACAAAATATTATGTCGAAATAATATAGTATTTAGCGGCATGCCTTCAGCCATAGTGGTACTGCTATACCGGAGAAATTCCCACTATAGCGGCGTTACCGCTATAGCAGTGCTTCACGCTGTTGCGGCTGCCCGAACAAGGGCTGCCCAGATTTTAAATAAATTTTCCCTATGTTTTCTTTCCCAGCTCCTTAATACCCATAATGCAACCCAGAAAATGCTAAGACCTTATTAATTTCCCTGGATATGAGTTTAAATCGATTACAAATTGACCATAACCTTGCATTATAACACATAATGTTTCATGAAATCATAAATACAAGAGATAATCCCTTTTAAACTAACATCGCTATTGCGAATTCCAAACCTTGTTTTTCATATCATGAAATTTATCCTTGTCAAGAATGAACAACCACGCAAATTCCATGCGGTTAACTAGGCTTAGCATAGGTTTTCCGGTGTTCAACAACAACAACACGTTAGATTCTGTATAATGACACCTTCTCCCCTATCTCAAACAGGTATGACTTTTGCATAAGCACCTCAGTTTCTTATCCTTAGGCGCCAGTTTAAACTCTTATAACACTATCAACTAACAGTACAATCACAATCTAATATTTACCTACCACCATACAGCACATAGCAATTCACATCATTTACATAGCTAGACTCAAGAAAATCAAGCAACTACAATCAGCATATATAACATCAAGAAAAGTCAGAATCAAACATCATGTGCCTATGCCTCAACAACACAACACCTAACTGTTTATGTGACGACCCCAAGTGGGTCATCTAATATAATAACATGGCCCGGAGGGCCAGATACTAATTGGAACCTTCCCAGATCCAATTCGCATTGCTTATATCCTTTCAAACGGAGTCAAGTGACATCCACTTGCTTAGTTGAGATACTAATTGGGATCACGAGATACAAATTGGACTCAACCCATACAACAACTAAACAATCGCACAAGAGGAAAGAAGGAAGTGAAACAGTTTCCTATAATGCCCCATGGCTTTCTGAATATTAGTTGTGGACGTCAATACACCAATCCTGAATAAAGACCCAATTTACTAAATCGTGAGGGCACCTATTCTAAACCACCTAGATAGGAGAACCCCTTACCACCCAGCCAATATACATGTGGGAGTCTTTAATCATTGAAAATAACCAGCTTTTATTACAACCACTATAACATTTTAGGATTTTAGCCACCCCTGTAAAGTGTGGCCTAAACTAGCTGAAAGTGTGGTCTTTGATCAAAGGCTATGCTTTTTGCATTTAGGTCACGCTTTTTCAGGGGTGGGCTAAAAGGGCGTAACCTTTGAACTTAGGCCACGTTTTTTAAGTATCGCCATAGCAGCTACGCTTAAAAAGTGTGGCCGATTAGGTACAAAGGCCACACTTTATAGCATCTCATTAGCAACACTTGTATTTGATAATTCTACAATAGAAAAATGTGACCTTTTCTTTTGTTATTGGCCACACTTTAAAAGCGCAGCCTTTTATACCTCCTCTACAACAACACTTATAAAGTGTAACCTTTTCTTATGTACATGTACCATAATTTATAATCAATAAGCTACACATTGACGTCCCTATAACTACACTTTTGAAGTGTGGCAACATTGTCTAGAATTTTATAGCCATAATTTCTAATAAGAAATAATAATTTTGATTTGCATATATTTACTAATCACACACACACACACAAATATATATTATGACCAGTTGTCTGAAGGCTACTTCCTCACTGTTCCTCCGTAAGGCTGAAAATCGTAATTTTCATTTACACCATTTCATGAACTTCAAAAAAGAGGATACGCAACTTTTTTATTTCATAATAATATTACATAAAGAAAATCTTATTCAGACTTTCTTTCTACATACACTCATAATTACATAAGAAGCCTTTCCCTGATGAAAGAAGTGGTTTAACTAGTAAAAGCTTACAATACTGTAAGTCAACAATAAATCCGCATTGGAAGGATTATACACGAAATGGAAATAATTAGAGCACAAGAATATTTCTTGTATCTTACAGCAAAAAGGATATTAGATAAGCATATTCTTTATACTGCTTAGAACATTTAAATGTTTTTCGCATATATACCCTGTTAAGTTTACAAATTATTTTTGTTCACTTTACAGCACAACCCCCTTAATGGTATCAGAGCCAAGGACATGTTTATAATTTAAACAAGTATGGACAATCAAAATCTTTTTGAAATCATTCTTCGATTAAAAGAAGAACTTCAAACACGAAAAAAATGGTATTCGGAAAATGTATTTGCAGGAGTTTGCAAAAATCTTTAATTTCTCAAAAGAAAATAATTTTTGAGTTAGTACTCAGAATCCAACATTTAGAATTCAAATATCAGAATAATTTGTTTTAAATCAGCATGAGCATGAATATTATATTAGAAAAGCTTGAAGATCTTATAGAGATGCGCAAGCAATTATCTATGAGAATTAGAATCATAGAACTAGAGGTTAAGTCTATTAAGGACAATTTACTCGATAGAATTACAAGGCTTATAGAAAAAGCTGAAAGGTTTGACAAAGGTATAGGACAAAAAATGAAGAATGAGATCTTTTTTGAAAGACTCTCTAACAACAGTCCTTACCAAAAGGGAAGCCATGATGAAAAAATAATCTTAGAGCTTCTAAAGAAATAACGAGACATTGAAGATCTAGAAAAATCTAGAAAAGCAAAGGCTATAGAAATCCCTAAACTAAATATAGAAGAATCTTCAAAGGAAGAATGAACGACCTAGACCAATTAGTCTACGCATTAGAAGATTTAGATCTTTCTGGCCAAAATCTTAGAGTCCTTACTAATCAAGGAGAAACAGGAGGACCTCAGTGAGAATTCAAAACTGAAGCTCCTAAAAATCCCAAAGCTTCAACTTCTGGTGAAAAGAAGGAAGCTAGTGAAAATAAAGAATATAAAGAATCCGAAAGTTTCCCAAGCTTTTTAGAAAAAGAATTGAGAGAAAATTTGTTATCAAAATCTAATAAGAAAAAGGACTTTATGAAGAGTTACTTCAATGACAACAAGGCTAAATATACGCCTAATAGACTTTCGTTAGGAGATTCGGGTACTACCCAGTTTCTCGATTTAGATTGAAAACTAGACCCAGGAATGGTCTTAGACATTTGAGCATAGAACCTAAAATTGTTCTTCTTATTAAGTAAAGGAACTACTTACAGTGAAGAAGAAAAAAATTTAATTGCTACTAATACTTTTTCAGGCAAGGTAAATAATTGGTACAATGGACTATCCAATGAAGCACGAGTAGTCATCAAACATATGGTCATTGAAAGCTTTAAAGAGTCGATCAATGAATGAATCAGATGCCTTTTAAATTTCATAGGATATTAATTTATAGGCAATCAAGGAAATCTAGAAATTGGAAAAGAAAACTTAAGAATGCAAGCATATCTTAAGTTTGTAAAATGAGTTTTATCCAAGAATACACGTGCGAATTCGAGGAATACTATTGCAATATCTTTGATAGAAAAAAAGATATGAGGCCATACATGGATAAGTACTTCCAGAAATTACCTGGCTTTTGGGCTAGTTATTTCAGGGAAGAATATGCCAAAGAAAATCAGGACAATGATTCTTTGGGAAAAAGAATCTCTTTTCTGAATCAAAGGCTTAGCAAGTTTTATATGCTTCACAACATACAAAGAAAAGCCAAAAGAATCAACACCCAGATTTGTTGTAAAGATACAGATGCAGCAACTCAATGGGGATGTGAAGAAAAACCCTATAAAAGGAAAAGAAAAACAGAAAAGAAGGGTTTAATAAAAACAAAAAATATATCCAAGAAGAATTATGTACCAAAGAAAAAATAACTTCAAAAGAAAAACAACAGAAAAATGCAAATGTTACAATTGTGGAGAAGAAGGCCACAAAAGTTACGAATGCAACAAAATGAAAGTCAAAATCTCAAAGATTGACAAAAAAGAAATTGATTCAGATTTAGAATCAATAAAATCCATAGAAAGTGAAGAATTCTATGAAGAACTTTACGAAGAAATCTCAAACTCAAGCTATGATTCAGAAGAACGAATCAAGAAATTGAGGAAAGAGAAGACGAGAATATTTAGATTATTGAATCTAAAGAAGATCAAAGAGGTTATGCTTTAAAAGCAACATTCGATGGAGAAATGTTAAAAAAAGTCCAAGGTTTAAAACTAAATATTAGAACCGAAGACAACATCTTTAATAGAATGCAAAGAATGTTTGATAGAAATAAGGTCTCTTATCATGAATACCAAGAGATTGAAAAAGTAATAGAGATTACCCAAACCAATGGTCGACATAAATTGAATTTATTAACAAAACCAATGATCGATCAAATACTAAGAAAAATTCATGAGAAGAAAAGGAAAAAGATGAACTATGTCCATCTTGGAGGAATCCAAATACTGGTCAAATCCACATTCAAAGAAGGGATAAATTGTCCAATTGTTATCAACCTTTTAGATGAAAGATTCATAAATGCCAAAGAAGGTAATCTAGGTATAGTTGAAGGAAACTTGGCATACACCAAGCTCTTATTTACCTATTACTCCAGGTATTATATTTTGCTTAAGGATGTTGATTTTAACGATGCCTTAAGTCTGCATTTCCAAGTAAAAAGGAAAGACCTTTTTAAACTAGGTAATCATATAATGAGCATTTATTACCAGGCTCTTTATATTGTTACTAATTCAAATTATGGAAATGTTTATAAAAACAAAAGTTTGGTCAAAATAGATCAAGAATGTGCAGGAATTGTCAGGATTGTGGAATCCAAAATTCAACAAACAGATATTCCAGAGGAATATGAAATCCAATTTGGAAAAATAGGAAGCACAAATGCAAATTCGAGACAAACTTTAAAATATGGAAGAAATTCCATAAGAAAAAATATATCTCAGAGATATCCCCTAAGAATAGAAAGAAATGCTAAAATCATCCAGGTTGCAGGAAGATTCTACAACGGGAGTGATTGGGGCAAACAAAATATCCTGATTCAAACAGGAACAACAGTTAATCATGTCAAAGAAGGTATTCTAGACGGATTAACAATCTATGAAGATATGCCATACACCTATAACACCTTTGAAGGTAATAATTACAGTTGCAGAAAAATGGTAAAATTGCCAATACAACTGGATAAAATCAGAATCAATGTCCCATGTTATGTTACTAATCACGAAAATGATTGTAACATAATTTTAGGTGATCTTTTCCTAAATAATTTAGACGACTATAACATAGGAAAAGAAGGCATTGAAATCACTTGGGAAAATAAAACTTGTTTCATTCCTAAAATAGATGCCTACAGAAACTTCCTTTAGAGTTTCAGTATTCAGAGAGTTCACCACTTATGATACAAAATTGACAACTTGTTGTCAAATCGATAATGATTCTGAAGCCAGCTTGGCAAAATCTTTCCTCTTTAAAGATTGGAAAATTAATGCTACTAACGCCTCAGTTGTTGGCATTACAGGTGACAAAGAAAAGCTGACACATTCTAAAGAAAATGTAGAAATAATTTTGGGATCAAAAATTGTTTCCATAAAAAATATCTACGCCTATGATAAACTAAAAACTGATTTGCTAATTAACGATTTTATCCAACAGTTTCAAGATTATCATCAGACATTTTACATGGTAAGTTTCAAAATCTCATGTAATTATTTTATCAAAATCCCAAGAAAACATAACCCATATATCTTGATAAAAGAAAATGGAATTTTCAAACAAAGATTTTTAGAAAATCCAAAAAACTATTCTTGTAAATGTCTCAATCTTGAATGGATTAAGGAGAATTTGCAGAAATCCTATGGAGAAAACCCATTAGAAAAATGGGAAAAGAATCACGAAGAAGAAACGTTGCTACTCAAAGATCCTAATATTATCATCAGAGTAAGACCAATGCTCTATAATGAGGAAGACGAAGCTGAATTCAAAATTCAGATTCGAGAATTGATTAACCAATGATTAATCAGATCAAGTAAAAGTCCTCATAGCAGTCCTGCCTTTACGGTAAGAAATCATGCAGAGGTAAAAAGAGGAAAAGCTCGAATGGTTATTAACTATAAAGAGCTTAATAAGAATTGTGTTTTTGACGGATATTTTATCCCTAATAAGAACAATCTTATTAACCTTGCCAAAGGAAAAATGTATTTTTCAAAATTCGACTGCAAAAGTGAATTTTGACAAGTAAAATTAGCAAAGGATTCGATTCCTTTAACAGCATTCAGTACTCCCAATGGGCACTATGAATGGATAGTAATGTCATTTGGATTAAAGAATGCCCCACAAATCTTTCAGAGAAAAATGGATAAAATATTTTCTGAAAAGGATTTTTTAATACTCTATATTGACGATATTTTGGTATGTTCAAAAACATATCAAGAACATCTGACACATTTGAAAATATTTTCTGAAATGTGTTAAAAAATGGTATTATTCTAAGCCAAAAAAAGGCTGAAATAAATGAAAATGAAATAGAATTCTTAGGAATGATTATTTCAAAAAATGAAATTGAGTTACAAGCTCATATTTCTAAAACAATTGTGGAGTTTCCTGACAATCTTTGCAGATTTCCTTTCCAGGAATGTCGAATATGGACAATAAAACACATATTCTCGTCAACAAGATCTATCATAAAATGGCCAAAATCGAAGAGGCCATCAATGACAAAAGTTAACAGCTATTTGGTATCCGAGATACCATGCATGAATTTTCTGAAAAGACAAGAAAATTACAGTGTGAGTTGAATCAGCTTAATACTGATCAAGCCGAAAATATGGAGGAATTTCAACTCCTCTGTGAACATCTGGTCACACGTCCAAAGGGGAATATTAATCCCATAAAGTGGCAGGAGATGTCCCACTAGCACCTAGTGCCAAAAACATCTTAGTGGTAAGCTTGGATATGTCGAAACCTGAATCTTCGGATAAAGATAAAAGCCGAGCAGAGGGAAAGCACCCTATTGATACTAAGTCAGCCTTCCAAGGCTGAAAAAACTATCTCTGGGCAACCAGAAAAAAGGACTAACGAAACTCCTTTAGGAGGAAAAAAGTTTGCTTCTTTTCAGGTTGGAGCATGCCACCCAAAAGTAAAAGAATATCTTTCGTTCACAAAGAAAATCTATAGTCTTCCAGCAGAAAGCGGAGAAACATTCGAAAGTATGGGAAATAGTTTATATCCATGGATTTCAATATTTCCAGGAGGATCAACAAAATTCACCTCCTTGTTATACGAATTTGGCTATCTGGATAGGGTTTACAGCAGTCCAGATTTATCAGAACTAATGAAATTACCCGCACAACTGGTATCGTCCATAAGAACCTATGCAGAAGGAGAAGGAGTCTACTGCAGATTCTTCAGCATTTCCCCTGAATTCCAGGATGAACAATTATATTTTCCTACTGTCAATTATATGTCAGTGGAAAAATTAAAAAAATTCAACATCAGTGTTATAGGCATTGATAAAAAACTATCATATCTAAATCAGAAATGGATCAAGACCAGAAAGGCTTTAGGAATGAAACCCTTATATAATATTATTAAGAAATTTGTTAACGAAAATTACAAAGTTCTTAATAGGAATTCAGATTGGATCCTCATCACTAAAGGAAGGACCAAATCAAGACTCCTTATGAAAAATGTTCTGGACTTTGAGCTTCACAAGTTCACAGCTTCAGAAAAAACATGGACAATGGCTTGTAAATTTCTAGGCCATAAACATCACACTCCAGACTGAGAAGTAAGCAATGAAGAAGGATCTAACCAAATGTCAGAAAGTAGCTGAAGACAGTTGTAAAGGATAACAACAGCAGCCATCTGCAAAGATGTGAACAAAAACGTAAGCACTTACGTCACAAAAAGAAACGACAAAATCCAAAAGGAATCTTATCTCAAGGACCCTTGATAGACAGCGAAAGAAAGCGACAGAAAGTGAATCTTATCTCTTCACTGTTGGTTATTATTGAAGGACCGAAAAAAGAAATAAATGATTTCAAAGGAATGCCCCTAAAAATAAGCTTATTTGAAAAAATTATTCTTCCTTACATTTATAAAAGGAACTGTAATCTCTTAGAAAAGATAGACTACATTTTTCGCTAAAAATCCCATTAGAGAAAAAATGATAGGTATCTTCAAAAAGTAAACCACTTGTCCCGTCAGGGAAAGGTTTCTTATGTAATTATAAGTGTATGTAGAAAGAAAGTCTGAATAAGATTTTCTTTATGTAATATTATTATGAAATAAAAAATTGTTTTATATCCTCTTTTTCGAAGTTCATGAAATGGTGTAAATAAAAATTGCGATTTTCAGCCTTACGGAGGAACAGTGAGGAAGTAGCCGTCAAACAGCTGGTCATATAGGCTAAAAAACTGTTCATTGCCTGAAGGAGAACCGCTGAGGTGGTGATAAAACTATTTCGCGAAAGAAAAAAAGGAGAGGTATATCACACAAAATTTTATTTCATGATCGTGTTAGAATAAAGAAAATACTATTTAGAAGTTTTGACTACATACAAAAATAATTACAAAAGATACTAGGTACCTATAGGGAATAAATAAACTTGATTAACCATAACTTATTCTACTGTCTATACATTAGCAACATGTTAAGTGAGATTCAATATCACTTAAAACAAGTTAGAAAAAAGCTATGAAAACACCTAATAGCCATTAATAATCTTGATAATTCTATTAATGAACTAGTAAAAGTTTAGTACTGTAAGTCAACCACAAATCGCTTAGAATATTTAAATGTTTTCCGCATATATACCCTATTAAGTTTACAAGTTATTTGCTCACTTTACAGCACAGCCCCCTTAATGAGTATAGACTACTAAAAAATCCTTTTCAGAAAATATGTTATCCATTTTTCTCTGAAAGATTTGTGGGACATTCTTTAATCCAAATGGCATTATTATCCATTCGTAATATATATATATATAAAATAAAAAAAATTATCTCAAGCACCAAATTAGCTATAAATAATTCAAATGTATAGATTTGCAAAAAACTTCAAAAACATCATGTCTTGCACTACACATACTTAAAAAGAAATATTTTACAGATCTGTACTGGAAATAAATTCCACACAAAACAAAATGTATTCAAACATATATCACAATAGTTCAAAAACTCTTTATCGTTCACTTCAATAGATCGAGTTGACTTGTGTCCACCATGCAAATTCGATCACCCGCATTTCCCTACACATTCAAATGAAATTTAAAGTTAGAAAAAAATCATGTTCAACACTAGTCATGGTTATGGTTAAAAATCGCCCTTCACAGTCCGGCTATATTGCTAATATAGTGAACGAAGTGTTACTGTTTGCCGCGTATACTTTATCAGATTATTAAAGGGACCAATCCAGCAAGAATATAATTAATAAACATAGCAAAACAGAATGCATTCACATATTACACAACAAGAATATAGTGAATGAACATAGCAAACAGATGCCACAAATTTGTAAAACCAGCACTCGTCTCTGGGGGAAAATAGAGAAGACGGAGCAGAGATTCAAGAGAGAATACCCAGCAGCACATACTGCAGATTTGTGGCTAAGTCATACAAGGAATCAAGGAAAATAATGAATGAATAAAGCAACACATACAGAACAGTAGTTACTAAGTCATACAAGTAATCAAGAAAAGGACATATATCTGTGACAACACACTTCCCAGCTAACCACCAATAGTGCAACAAACTAAGAAATCACCAGTAGTGTTGGCAATACGCTAAATTGGCATGTTAAGGATTACTTAATTGAAGCAGCAAGAATACATTCTTTAAATAGGTGTCAAAAACATTCTTGAACCCTTTTCAAATTTAAAAGTTCCGGATTCAAGTTTCTTGTGAATGTAAAATATAAAATACCTTTTCAAAAACCGAAGCATGAGTTGAGTCGGATGAATTTGGTAGATTTTTCCCTCTTACAGCTCGTGCACTGCTTGCATCTACAGGTGAAAGAAGGTTAGATCCGCCACGCCCTGGTATATCTTGAACATTTAATCCAGGTTGTTTTGCACCAATTGACTAAAAAAATGTCGAATCTCTTCTCTCATTTCACGCATTTCTTATTTAAGAGAACTGACTTCATTGGCATTCTTTTGTCTAAGCTTATTGGTTTCCTCATCTCTTTTCAGATAACTTTTTGTCACTGATCTACCATAGCATCTAATTCGACCAGGCTGCTCCTTTCCAAACACTATTCGGAATGCATCATCCGCAGTTTCCCCAGAATTTTGATGATTCTGAACTTCAGCCTGTCAAAAAGTAGTTCTGTAAACAGCATATACAAACATAAAAATTCTCCTAGTGACTAACCAAACAGGTTTATCTACTATCATGCTAACAAGATCCAGATTGGGACCATGGAGTAGAGAAAAAGAAGATACGTAAGCCATACGAATAGCTGAATTTATTCATAGCATGTAACAAGTCTAATGACATCAGAGAGAGCCAGATCAAGTAAAAATTCAAAAAGTTGGTCACTAAGTATTTTAATATCAGGATAGATTCATCACGCACACAACATATACGGTCACTAAGTATTTTAATATCAGGATAACTTAGACAATGAGCACGATCACCTCACTGTTTGGACTCAACAGAGGATGTACATTGAAGGTCAATTAATGAGGATACAAGTGTGGACTCCAACTTTTACACCTGAGAAAGAGACATCTCATGTGCCTATTTGGGTCACTCTACCAGAACTTCCTTGGCATTGCTACAATAAGGAATTTATCTCTGTTTTTCTATCACCAGTAGCCAAAACTCTCTACTTAGACACTGCCTCTATTCAGAAAACTAGAGGTAGTATTGCTAAAGTAAGGCTACAGATTGATATTACAAAGGAGAGACCTCCTCACATCTGGATGGGCTTTTATAAAGAAGATCTTACTGTGGGAAAATGGCAAGCAATTCAGTATGAAGGCATCCCTGACCATTATTCATACTGCAAACACCAAGGTCATTTGGTTCATGCATGCAATGTAAAGAGGAGAGATGATGATTACAGGAGAAGACAAGATGCTGAAACAGCTAACTATCACAAGAACAAACCAGGGCAAGGAGGCAGCAATCAGGTAATTAACCAAAATGATATTTCTCAATAGGTTACTACTAATTTTTCTGCTAGTGTTTCAAGTACCAAGGAAAACCAGCACCAAATTCAGCAAGTGCAAGAAAAGAAACAAGAAGAGTGGCAAACCCAAAAAAGAAAGAACTTCAAAGGTTACAACCAAAATGCTCAAAAAAGCAATGTAGCAGCCACTCAACAAAAGGTATACAAACCTGTATCTCCAAGAGTAAAGCAAGGCACAGAACAACAAGAGCAACATACAGGTATTGACTCAATGCTCCCAATCCCAAAACCCCATGGTGATACTGTAAGTCCCACACCCTGTGTATCCCCCCAAAAAATGCAAAACAAGCAAAGCAAGGAAGCAAGAAACACCTCAGGTATTGACTCAATTCTCCATCAACCCCTCAATAATATGTTTAATGTCTTGGTTGGTGCTAAGAAGTCTGGAGGTGAGGATGGGGGAATGAAGGAGAAAATCACTAACTTGCAGGAAGGGGATCCAAAGGGGGGTGGTAGATCTCATGTTTTGCATGGGAATAGGTTGGTTGAACCTAGTATGGGATCTGATTCTTACGATGTTTTTATCCAAGAAAGTCCAGAAAAAAGTTCTGAAAAAATTCAAGAAGAGATACAGATTTATCTTTAACTCAAAACCCATTATTTTTCATTTTTTCCAATAGTAGCAACACTTGCTAAAATAAACCAACAAGATTGACAAATTAACGGGACTGGTGTAAAAGCATACTTATCAAGCTCCCACCCATAACATTAGTATTTTTCAAAACACGATCTCAACAAAGGGACTACGACAGTGATCACAGTACACAGATGATCAAGCTACGCACATGGATCTTCTTAAAAAAAAAAAAATCCCCTCCCCTCCCAGCAAATAGTGCATCGACTCCAATCAAGAATTGAAAAAAAATTGTCCCCCCAGCAAACAGTCCAGCAAAGAAAAGAAGAAGAATGTAGCACAAAAATTGACTTACTATTACACTTTGGCTATCTGCTTGAACTTCTTTCCCCGTCTTTGTACGAGTTGCAATAAACATTTCAGATTGTGATGGTTCCTCCTTGTTTTCTTTGGTTGCACGCTACAAACTATATTAAAATAAAGTTAAAACAGGCACCAATACATTCTGACAAAGTACGAAAAAAAATGAAAAAGTCAGATTTTCAGTGTGTGTGTACTAAATATTACTAATAACATGTGTACTCTTGCAAAACTAATAGGTCTCATCCAATGCCTCCACTTTTTCTTTTTTTTCTGTTTTGAGAATTTACCTCACTCAGGGCCTAAAATTCGATAAAAAGAGATATATTAATTTATAAATCAAAAAACACAGAATAGAAATGATGCAAATTATGTCCAAGAGTAGAAATGCACTGTTTTAGTCTCACTTGAACAGTTGGATGTTTCAAATACTCGATAAACTGGCATAATTGAACTTCAAGCATGTCATCGGGACGTTTTGCTAGAATTTGTTCATCAGCAAGTTTCTTATTAAAACATTTCCATTTAATACTTCTCTTGTGTTGCCTCCAAGTATCACGAAGACCATCCATCACCCACATCTCTCCTTCTGTTGGAATTACGAATTTTAACTATGCAAAACAAAATACATTTAGCTTGAGTTAGTAATAACAGACAATAAATATACAAACTCAAATATTGATTTTCTTACATTGGCATAGTCCCACATGCGTTTTTTATTTTCCTTTGGCACAACATGCCAACTAATGTACATCAAGGTGACAAATCTAGGATTCCTTGCAATTGTTCCTATAAAGCTGCTTAAATTAGAAACTGTCTTGCCAGTTGGTCCCATTGCTTGTCCTTTGTAAAATATCACCTCCTCTCTTCCATCTAAATTCCTTGCATGAACATTCTTACATGTTGTTTGTCCTCGAATTTTTTCTTCTCCCGATATCCCCTAGATTGATGTAATAGCCAAGAAATAAGAAAAAAATTAAAATGAGTAACAAACTTAAAAGGTTTAAGATATACCATTTGTACTACAATCAATGTCCATATCCTCATCTCTAGCACACCCATCCTCACCAATTTCTTCTTGTTCCGCAAGATCATCCAATTCTTTATTATGTTCATCAACAAAAGAAGCTGGCAGATCAGTTGTTGTGTGAATATCATATTTTTTTCACCACCTACGTGTATCTCATGTTTTTCTAGAAACTGATCAAAACTAGTCATTGGTAGGACTGACTTCCTCTTCACCTATTTGTAGTTTTGAAGACCTTGAATAACATGTTTTTTTTTATTCTTCAACTTGTGCTCTTCCAATGATATGTGAAGTATTAACATCTACCTTTAGAGACGCTTGGAACATGATTTAAGTTGTTCAAGTTGTTCTAATGCTATGTGAAGGACTGACGCTTCGAATAAACCCTCAAGTTGTTCAAGTTAAGGTTGAGTTGAGGCATAATTTGGCCTACATGCATGAAATGTAGGTACTGGATTAAGCATCAATTTTCAGAATGAGTAAAGGTTTATGCAGACTTGATTAGGTGAGAAGGTTCCCACAGATTCAATAATCAAAGAAACTAATACGATCATTGAATAAGGTAACAAGTAGACGAAACCTGAGAAACAAAAAAATAAAAAAAATGTAGTGACATGTTAGCTACCAGTATTCGTACAAGGCTACACAACTACTGAACATAGAGGGAATCAAAATGCTTAGGTGAGATGCTAACATGTTTAGCGAATCAAAAGGATACACAAATAATAGACTAGTGCGAGATAATACAAATCCCAAAACTTCTATCTGAGTCTATACTGTAACGTGTACACCAGTAATACACTAGTGCGAGAGGGCCAATTTCAGAAGAAAAAAAAAAGAGAATCCCCAAGTATAAGCAGTACATATCGCCAATCTAATGTAGTACTAGTACTATCACACACTATTATAATTTAACTAAATAATACATACTTCTGTATATATTCTAGTAAGCAACATTAGAGTAGATTGCTTACAAATGTAAAACAAGGTGAGGAAGTTCCAGTAGTTCTCCAAGAATCAGAAGTTCCAGCAGTTCCAACTTTTCTAAATAATCTCCTCTGGTTGGCGAATGATTAGGTTGAATAAAGCAACAGCCTGCAACATCATTTACAGTTCATAAGATATCAATGAGAAAGCAGTTAAAAAAAAAAAAAGAAGACCTGCCTATTGAAATATAAAAATTAGAAATAATTCAACATATAGTAAGTATTCATATAGTATATATAGATCAATACAACACCATGATTAATTGAACTATAATGACTAGAATAGACATTCATTAATTCTCTTACAACTGAACAACCAATTGACAACATACATTTTTAATCTAACACTTCATTTGTAATGGAAAAGAATAAATGCCTAACTGGATCTATAAAACTAAAACTAACCTTCAGAACAAAATTTCCAATTTCAAATTGAATTCGCACATTCAAGGTGTAAATAACCTCGCAGTAACGATCTCAATCAAGCTACCTCAACTAACTCGTCCAATCACTCACTCAATACAAAAAGGAACTCTATTACAATAAGCTATAAACAAAAGAAAACAATATTAGGACGTTCCAAAATATTACTCTATAGTAAGTTGTATGCCTTTTTAATTGTTCCAGAACAATAAACTAACCTGCGCATGCATTTTTTTTAATTAATGAAGGGTACTTGTCACGAACATAGCTAACTAGTTTAATCCAACTAGCTAGGTATCACTTACACAGACACTTGACTCTCATCTATTATATTCTTATAGCTAAATCTGTACTGATTCCTGCAATTTTAGGTCCATCCCTTAACCCCAATCTGTTGCTATTTCCCGGTAACAGACATGTGGGATTAGAAGAGGTCTTGAACTTGCAACGCTTAAAAGATTGTGATGTAGAAAGAATACCAGATTTTGGATAGTACTTCTCTTGAGAGTTCCTTCAAGAGTTCTTGTGATATTAGTAAAATTAGTGAAAGAGAAAACAGTAATAAAAGAAAACAAGTTCATCAGATTTGTCCAGAAGGAACCGAAAATGAGCCGCCAGGACTTATCTTCTGGAATGACTAATAACTTTAACGCGGAGGTACTGATTTCATAGAGTTTGGCTTCATTGGAACTTGAACGTCAAATCAGTTTCGTACTAATTGTCACTACATGATACACTAGCTCGACAATGTTCCTAGGTCAATTTTGTTGGTCATGTTTGCAGTCTAATGTACAGATCTTTGTAATATTCACCTTCATAACAATGAATGGTATTCATTGACAGGAGTGACTGCTTTCTAGTCATAGCTGGTACCTCCCCTATTCACTTCAGCATGTAAGGAGCACTTCACGGAAGTAAAAAGTTTTCTAGGCACATTGTCACTACATGATACACTAGCTTGACTATGTTTGAGGTCAATTTTGTTGGTTTTATTTGAAGTTTAATGTACAGAGCTTTGTTTAACATTTTACCTTATAAGAAGGCACACATCATGAAAGGATTCCAGCTACCATTCAAGCGCCAAAAATGAATGGATGGGTACTTCTGGATTATCAAGAGTGAGTTATCTAATCGTCACTCAAGCTTCTAAGATATATGTGATGGATGGTAAGTGGTTTTTTATTCAAAACAATTTCAACTCACTTCTAAGTAGTTTTCTAGCCATTGTTACTTTGTAATGTATATGTATGAACATGAGTAACTTTATTGGAACAAAAAAAAAATGACTTTACTAGGTAATTTCATTGAGTCTGAGTGATCATTTGAGGAATTAACTCCTAGATTTTAAGCTTCTTCTAAACTTAGAAATTATCTCATGTGATACTGAAGATCTAAGAACAAAAGTACATTCACTGTAAATCTGTAATGATTTCTGAAATTTTAGGTCTACCCCTTTACACCAATATGACTATGTCACCTCATAAATCAAAAAAATCCAACACAACTTAAGCAAAAATCATCCAAATAGTTAAATATAATACGAGCAGAAATCAACACAATGATACATGTTAAAGAAGGTTAGTTTTCAAGAATATAGCTAACCAGTCAAATCCATCTATTATATTCTTAGCTAAATCTGCACTGATACTTGCAATTTTAGGTCTACCCCTTTACCCCAAGATAACTCTTGTCGCCTCATAAATCTAAAAAAAAAAACACTACTTGAGAAAAAATCATCCAAATAGTAAAGTATAATACTCTAAATCCTTTCCAAGATTCCACCTCTCAAGCAAAAATTAGCACAATAGTACATGTTAAATAATGGTACTTTCCAAGAATATAGCTAATCAGTTCAATCCAAACTAGCTAAGTATCATTTACACAGACACTTCACTTCCATCTACAATATTCTGAGCTAAATCTTCACCGATTCCCAGGGATATTTTAGTCTTATTTTGACAATTTCCAACAGAAAAAGGGCTACTTTTGCAAAAATCACAAAGCAAAGTAGACATGCAAGAAACCCACATGCAAAATAGAAATGCAAGAAACCCACAAGCAATAAACCCAGATGCAAGATAGACATCCAATAAACCGACAAGCAATAAACCCAGATGCAAAATAAACATGCAATAAACCCGAATGCAAAATAGACATGATATAATCCAGATGTTTTAAACAGAAGCCTAAAAGATTAAAATTTCTACCTTCTTTAGGTCACACGAACTGAAATTAGTGCAGACATTAGTGCATAACTGAAATTTCTACATTCTCTTGCTCACGCGAACTGAAATCTCCACTGAAATTTGAGCTGTGTTGAGGTGAAATAAGGTGAAATTAGAAGAATTTTGAGGGATTTGGGCAAAGAGCTTCGACGGATTTAAGGGATTTGGGCAAAGCTTCAAGGGCAAAGTGACCTGTGAGATATGTGAATATTTGAGAGCTGTAAGTGAGATATGTGAGATATGTGGGCTAGGAGATGTGTCAAATATTTTACTTTCTGATTTATTTTTTGGCCAATTAGAAATTGGAGGGAGAGTAAAATATTTTGGAGGGAGAGTTAAATATTTTAATAAAAATTTTAGGCCACATTTCTAAAATGTTGTAATTAGAATTATAAAAATAACACACTTAAAAGTGTAGCCGTATGTGTAAATAAGTGTTGCCAATTATATCATGCTATGGCAACGCTTTTAAAGTGTGGCCTATACAATTAAAGACCACGCTTTAAAAGCGTTTCCAATGTTAATGTGGCTAGAAGCTAAAAATTATGTCTACACTTTAAGCGAAACCAAATATGTTTTAGGCAACACTTTACAAGCATGGTCCAGATTTAATGTGGCCAAAAGACTAAAATGTTGTAGTGAACAGTTTTAAAGAAAGGAAAATGCGGAAATGGAAACTACCCTAGGACTTAGTCTAAACAGGTACAAGAGCTGCTAAAGAGGAAATAGCCAAGACACAACTTCCACCATGAATGAGAAAATGGGAGTTGCTGAATGATCACTATCGCAACAGTCAAGAAACCAACACTGAATCCTGCAAACGACTATACCCCCAAAAGGATATAGCAAGAGTAGCATCAGTACAACCACATATATTGGTAAGCCTCATCGGCTGACCCGAATTGGATTACATAAATATAACATAGATATTCAAAAGAAAACATGCATTATTTTACTCACATTACCGAACCCTTAGAACTTTCCCATTCCCATTACCAAACTCTAGTCATGAACTCCAAAATGCAACACCTCCCCTTACGACTCTAACACCCCGAATCACTAAGCCTAACCTCACACACCCTAACTTCAAAAGACAACTACGACAAGAAAAAACCTAGGCTTGTATCCTTAAGTTTAGTAAGTCGCATAACATGCCTGGAGAAGACCCTCCGGGCATGTAACCTGTCCTTCCGGCCCCGAATACTAGATCGGAGTTAATCCTTAACCCGTACCCGGTCTTCTCCCTATCCTTCTAGCATAGGATTCCTTACCCAACCCCCCACCTTATTGGCCATTTCACTACCTATTGCAATATAACAAGCCAAGACAAATAAGAAGTCAGAATTATGTTATAGACCGACCACCCTTAACTAAATTACAGTACAATAAGTTAATCCAGAATCAAAACCAACACACAATTAGCATAACAAGCAACAGAAGGAAATTAGGAAATCATACCAATAAACCAACACCTTAGCACCAAGTCAGCACGATATCCAGGGCACTCCAATACAACATAGAAATCCATTCCATAAATACCAGTTGAAAGATCATACTTAATTCCAAGATCAATGTCAACATACCATGACTCCATTAATAAGTTTCCCAAAATATATGACAAGCAACTGGACCACACAACGATCCCAAACATATACATCACATAAATATATTTCCCGATACACTTATAAAATCGTCAAACTCACCTGATCCTTGTACATACACGCTATGGGTGATGCATCCACCCTCTAGACATGACCTACAGGGGAAAAATTCCATCCATGTACTAAACCAGACATAAGTGTCTGCCAACCTTATTTAACCAATAACTCGTGAGAATATCTCAAATACCAGAACATTTCATATTTTATAAAATAAGATAAGTCAAATCAATAAGCAAGTAACATCATTGCGTAGACCACACTAACAACAGGCATCAACCGGCTACACTAAGAAGAAGGAAACATGCACACGTAATACAAGTGGGATTAAACTACGATACCATCATCTAAACTACCGGTAGGACCCTAATCACAAGAATCTATCCTCATACGATGGCCCAACAACTACAATAAGGGTTACCACCCTAGTTGTTGGGAAACTCACCCATAACCTACCTAGTACGCCCCTTTTCCTTAAGATTAATTAGCAGTCGGAGACTCACTCTTTCCGCTACCCCAAACACGAGTCTGGTAGGAAATCATCAATTTATAGCATACACGCAACTTAACATGATAAAGGATATATAAACATCCCCTAATCATACGCTACCTGAACTCTAGCCGATTTTATCCATCCCAACTCCGTGCCTGAAGGACTAAAACATGGAATCTCCTGTCCATCTACGTTACATTCATGCTTTCTAACCCCGAGTTTATGCTACTCAATTAACCTTAGCTTACCTGGATGTCAACCAGCTATAAGAAGGATGAATCAATACAATTCTAGCCTGAAGTCAAGATCACGGACGCGCTAATCCTCGAAAATCCATGGGTTTACACCCATCCGCACCCCTTTCTCCCTCTCTCCATGGCTTCAAGACATGGAAGGCAACCCTTAGGGTTTTTGGAGCCTCCCACGTTGTTTATTTTAGCCAAAATGGAGAAGGGAAATAAATCCCACTTAAGTGGGATTCTGGACTGCGTCACCCCTATAGCGGCAGGCTCACCGCTATAGCGGGCTGACGTCAGCCCGACCCAATTCTTTAAGTCCCCAAATTTTAAATACTCGTGGTCCCACGTAAGCTTTCAAATAACATCCTGATAATTTTTTAACTTTGTACTAATATCGAGGTGTTCCCTAATATTGATGGATTTCGGTCATTACAGTCCCTTTGAACCGATTAGGATTAATTGATAAATTTTTAGGATAATAATTATTTTTTAGGAATAAGTTGCTCATAACAAGTCATATTTTAAGTACTTTTCTCTATGATGGATGGATGACGATCGTCTTAAGATAAAATTAGTCATAGGTAGTGACTAGGAGGTAGAACCCGGTCACTAATTTCAAATTATGTGCTCTTGTTAGGTCACATGACTACATAATGCGAGTTTGGTTTAAATTGAAGACATGTTGTGATGGGTTGAATGATTATTTTTGAGACACTTAGGCTCATGTATGTGACTCTTTTATGATTTTAGCTTAATTTGAATTCTTGCTCGTGTTGGATTGAGAATCTATAGGGATCCTTCTTGATTTGAGTATGTGTCATATGTGTGTGAGGATTTTGTTGTATTCCATGTAGTCATATTGATGTATAGAACTTGCCCAGTGTGTTTGCAAAGCTAAATGAAGAATGTTGGAATTAGGAGATGATATATGTATTTTTTTTGGTAGCCATGTTTTATACCTTACTTTATCCACCCATAATGCATGATCTTAGTTAGTCCCGTTGAGGCTTTAACCTATTCTTTGATAGCCTCATATGTAGCTTACTCCCATTCTTTCAACAGACCATTAATTTGATCCAAAAATCCTAAGTGCTTTAGTTGAAAAATAAATGAGTGAAAAATCGAAGAATGAGAAAGCGAAGTTGAAGGGCATTGTGGGAGGCAACCCACTTTTCTAACCATTTTTGTTGTTTTTGTAGTGATTTTCAGGTAGAACAAGGTTGAGGGACATTGGAAAGGCTAAGTTTGGAGTGAAATTGTACTAAGGCAAAAGTTGATACATGTAAAATGGGCTGGGTGGCGGGGAACCCAATCCATTGACTGAGCCCCGTACCACGAGGCAACTCATATTGGGCTACTGGAATGCTTTCGCGATGGGCTCGGTGCCTCAATGCTTGTCTCCCGGGCTGAGCCTCACATCGTGCCAACCCCCTTCGCCCAAAGATCCATCGATTTTGTTCGGGTCAAACCCGACCCGATCGGCTCATATTTAATGCCCCAACCCAAAAATTTACCCATTTCTAATACTAAGCGCCACACACTTCCCTCCTTTTACCCTAAACGTGCATAGCAAGCCTCACTACTCCAAATTTCCTTCTTTTTTCACTTCATCAACAAGACCAAGGTAAGGTTCCATGTTGCTTCCATGTTCTAAAGTGATTTGTGCGAGCAAATGCATAGTCTTCTCTTTCTAATCCGAATTTTTGTATGCAAATTTCTTTTCTTCTTGATTCATTGTGATGCAAGCTTTGTTCTTTACCTTGAGTGTGAGTTGAATAGGATTTAGGGGGTTTTGTGGTGTTAATTTCGTGTTTATGATGCTAAAATAGGTCAAAATTCATGTGGGTTTGTTTGTTCTTTCAACTATGATGGAGGAATTCAAGTGGGTTTTTTGTTATTTCACTTTAGTTGGTGTAAAACATGGGTTGAACTTAATGTTTGATTTTTTCTTGTGACCATACCATATCCCTTGAGTTTTTGATGTTTGAGTTGAAGGTTAAAGTGTGCGACTTGTTGAATTTTGGATTGTGGGTTCGATTTTGGTACTTGACTTGGCCCGAATTATGCAAGAATTGTATGAATGGGCATGAAATTGATAAAAAGTGGTCTTTGTAGATAAATGTTCTTTATTCTTGATTGATTTTTGGAAGTGTAATGCTACTTGTGTAAGTTGGTGCTTTGTAACCCGTATCCAATGACAATGGTTGTAATGAAATTGATTCGAATACTCATCACATGTCCTCTAAATTAGAAAGTGAATAGTGTGATAATGCATTTGAAGAATGAAGTATGTATATTAGTCAATGATAGTTAGTAAGGGATGTCTGAGTACCCGAACATGGACACTAGTGGAGTATGCTAGCAAATTAAGTGTGGGGTAGTTTCGACCACCCTTAAGCTTGATTGTGGTTAGCTATTTGGGGTTGCACTAATTCTTTCAATTTGTATTGTTTGAAAGGTACCATGGCACCTAAGGTTATCAAAGGAAAAAGAGTAGCATCCACCTAGGGCCAAGGACAGAAAAAGGCCCGTACTAGTCAGGCCACACCACCCACAGGCCCGCGTGTGCCCCGACGCCATTTTGGGTTGAAAGTTGCTGGCAAAAAAGGATAAAAATGGTATAACGAGAACCCCAAAGAGAAGTATGTGCCTATGAAGAAGATTGATAGGGAGCGGTTGAAAGTCGAATACCCCATCATTGTGACAAAGATTGAGAAATTGAAGCTGGACTTTATTTTCAATGATTGGGGTGAATGTAACTTGGATATGGTTCGAGAATTTCTTGCAAATTGGTTTCCTAAGAAGAGGGGAAATGATTTTCAAGTTCATGGCAAGACTTTACACTTTGATGTGGCTTCTTTGAATAATTTTCTTAGAACACCTAATGTTGATCATGGAGGATTGTAGGCATTGTTCAGTCAGCCACCCTACCGCAAAATTCATCACACTTTGTGCAACTCGAGGTCCATAGCAAGGTGGACAAAACACAAAGACAAGTGATATAATAACACTTTCCCCTATGCCCACTTGAACAAGGAAGTGAGAGTTCGGTTGAGGATTATGTGTGTTTGCTTGATTCCGGTCTCCCACTTGTCCAACATCATATGTTATCGGGTAATTTTAAAAATTTACCAATTAATCCTAATCAGTTCAAAGGGACTATCCTCGGGAAAATAACCAAAAACAAAGGTCGAGGACCCCAAAACCAAAACAACTACTAGGAAACATAAATACTACTACCGAATCATGAACATTAAACAAAGTACGAATTACTAACTATTACAACCCACGAATATCCGAATGTCTCAAATCACCGCATCATCCATCAAAATAAACTATATCACCATGCCATGAAATAAAACAAAAGTACCAACAAACACATGAAACTGATAAAGGAAACCTTTCCCCCACCCCACACTTAAGAATATGCACTGTCCCCAGTACAAACAAAACATAAGAGCAAACAAAAAGATGGGGCAAAAGAACTCCCAGGGCTCTACTCATCATCCTCATACTCATCCTTGTACTCTCCTTGTCAGCCTCAACATCAGAATCCGACTCCAAGTCATTGAATGACTATTTTTTAGACACTTAGGCTCATTTATGTGACTCTTTTATGATTTTAGCTTAATTTTGAATTCTTGCTCATGTTTGATTGAGAATCTATTTGGGATCCTTCTTGATTTGACTATGTGTCATATGTGTGTGAGGAATTTGTTTTATTCCATGTAAACATATTGATGTCTAGACCTTGTCCGGTGTGTTTGCAAAGCGAAATGAAGAATGTTGGAATTAAGAGATGATTAAGCATTTCTTTGGTAGCCATGTTTTATACCTTACTTTATCCACCCATAATGCATGATCTTTGTTAGCCCGTTGAGCCTTTAGCCTATTCTTTGATGGCCTCATATGAAGCTTATTTTCATTCTTTCAACAGATCATTAATTTGATCCAAAACTCCTAAGCACTTTAGTTGAGAAATAAAGAAGTGAAAAATCAAAGAATGAGAAAGTAAAGTTGAAGCCCTAAGAATAATAGTTATTGGTGCATAAAAGTTTATGTTTTGATTGGTAGGGAGTTTAGAAAAAAAAAAAAGGAGTTAAAGTGATTTGAAAAGATAATCAAAAATTCCCTACTAAAGATGTGTAAAACAACTTAAAGAGAGGGGCAAAATAAAAGAGAGTTGTGAAGATAAAAATGGAGAAAAATGGGTGGGTAGAAGAATGAGCTTAATGAATAGTGTGATGTATTAAATCTCTTGGGAAAGTTAGTCACTATTTTTACCCAAAATAGTTTCTACCCGTCCCTTAGCCTACATTACAACCCTTAAAATCCTACTTGATCTTAATTTTTGATATTCTTATATTAGTGGAGCAATACACTAAGGGCAAGCCTATGGTTCATCTTATGTTGTATGTGAATTCTTTGTGAGAGTGAGCGTTATTCTATATTTACATCCAATCTTGTGTTAAAATTGCATGTTGGTGAGTAATTCATGGGTGACTCTCTTGTTGTGAGGGGCATGTTTAATAAAGGAGAGGTGACTTGTATAATTTCTTGATTTAGTAATGGGCATGAGTTTGCTAGTTTTATAGAGTCAATTCTTGAGTCTAGGAGATTTTGAAAGGTCATTCATATGTTTAAAGTTTTAAGGTGACATGATTGTTGTAGAGCTCGCTAGTCATATTAGTCGTTGTGGTTTTAGCTTGAGTATCTTGTTGAAATTAATGATGTTAGAGTCTTCTTTGATGAACATGAGCATAAAGAATTATTCGAGGACGAACAAGGCTTTAAGTGTGGGGTGTTGGTCTTGGGCATATTTATACACCCAAGTGCCGTATTTTACCAAAATTTTAGCTTAGTTTTAAGAGTAAATGCGTACATTTGCTTTTACCTTGTGCTATATTGATATAGATGAACTAAAGAATTTGATTAGCATGATTCAGGCTAAAATACAACTGGAAGGAAACCAAAACGAAAGAAAAAGCATGCACGAGCATGATATGGAATACAAGGGCAGTCCTACAGCTAACTGAAGCACCGAACCACGCAGCTAGGCTCGGGCCACACAGCTTGTGCCTACTCATTGGATGACGCGCCGCAGAGATCTGGGAGTCGACGGAATTTCATTAAATTTTAGCCAACTTTTAACGGGCTTGGGTTGTAAAAGGGTCCACCTCTGTAAATACCCCAAGGACGACTTGAAGTCATTAATTTATAATTTTTGAGAGAAAAATAGAGAGCACAAGGGTTTTTAAGAGGGTTCTTCATCTTGTAACTCAACTAAGTCATATTTTTGTATGATTAACATTGGATCTTGTGTTTTTCTTCAGACTATGAGTAGCTAATACCCTTGTTCTGGGGTTACGGCTAGAACATGATTGTTTAGTATTTTATTTAAATCAATAAAGTTTGTTTCTTATTTAATTGCTCTCGTGTTCTTATGCTTACTATCTTAGTGTCTGGCACACATTAGAATACATGTGTAATTCTTGCATGAACTGACCATGGGATTGTGAGAATAGGACGCAGAATATGGGGAATAAGATCATCTTTGGCGTACGTTAGGGTTGATTGGCAACTAGGATAGCAATATATCTAGTTTGCCTTATTTGGTTATGAACCGGATGAAATCGTTAATGCATTTGAATTAGAAACTCACATCCCCGCTCAACGATGTAGTTGTGAGACTAGTTTAAATAGGTGATTTAGAGGATGACCATTCTCGAATCGTATAATTGACCCCAAAATCAGCAATTAGAGAAATGAAATTCATTGAGAAGAATAAATGCTATACATGATTGTGTTAAATGTCGTAACCCTGAAATTTCCCTCAATATTGTTTACAACCTTGCTCAAAATCATAATTATCATATTTTATTCTTCTTGCACACTATTAGAAAGATATAATTCTACACACTCTCTTGATAAAGCACAACACTTGTGTGAAATTTTATTAGGAATTAAATTAATTGAATTGCTAAGCATTTAGTCCCCGTGGGTTCGATATCCGGCTCTCCAAGAGTCACTATATTACTTCCTAGACCACGTACACTTGTGTGTGTGGTAGGCCGCAACATGACAACATCAATAAAAATATGGTCAAGTATCTTTTCATCCTCACACAACTCATCACTAATTTGTTGTGCATTAAACGCATCAACCTTTGCACTCAACTGAACTTTTAAGTTCTGAATATCCAAGCGAAACCTGTCAACCTCTTGTATAAGCTCAACTCTTTCTTTCATGAAGTGTGTCCACCCCTTTACAATTGTCTTAAGGCCACCCTCATACTTCTCTAATAATTTTCTGCAAGAATCCATACTATTAAAAGTACAAGCATTATTAGAATCATCATAATCAGGACTCGGGGAAGGGTTAGAACATTTAGAACAATCTTTCCATTGACCACCACACCATTTACAAAAGTCTCAATCATAGGATTTAGAAGGTCAGACAACCCATTTCGTAAGATCAAAAAATTTGAAAAATGTTCTCATAGGTGGGGTCCTCCACAAATAAAACAAGGATCAATAAAAGATGTGTAACTATCACTCCACATTTTTTTAGCTGTCATCTCAATAAGAGTGGTAAAATACTACAAAAAAATATTTATAGCAAAAACAACAACAAAAGGAATAAAAGTAAAATATATACAAAAACTTAAGTAAATAAAAAGAAAAAGTCTAACCTAGATAAACAATTAATTTCTAATTCCCCGGCAACGGTGCCAAAAACTTGTTGCGTCCAAATGCACATGCAAGTGTACGCGATCGTACAAGTAATATAAGATTTTTAAGTCTAAATATCGTACCCACAGGGACCTGTCGATTAACTATTTTACTAAATTAGACTAATGCTAATTGTTTATTCAAGCAGTGGATTGTAGATATATATTTGTGAATCAACTAAACTAAAAATAAAAATAAAATAATTAATGAATAATTAACCAAGAAAACAGTGGATTCTTACACAATCAATGGATGAATCGATTTAGGATTATTATTTTGCTAACAATCATGTTTAATATTAATTTCAACAACTTATTCGATTATCTAGTTGTTGGTTTATGGGGTTGATTTTATGATTCAAGAATGGTCATCCTCTAATCGTCTATTCAAACTAGTCTCACAACTATATTATTGAGCAGGAATGTGAGAAGCTAATTCAAACGCATTTATTTATCTTCCCATTTTGTAACCATATAAGGCGATCTAGGTATATTCATATCCTAGCCACAAATCAATTCCTTATTTTATTAGAGAAGAGATCTTACTTCCTATATTCTTCGTTCTAACCCTCTGTTGCCTTGGTCAATTCACTTCGGGTTATAAGATTTATTTTAAAGGTCGCGAATCTTTAAAATAGTAAAAACAAGAATATAAGAACAACTATTTTGATAATCAAATAAATCAAATCAAGAATTACTAAACAATCATTTAATTAGCTACATAATCCTATAAAGAGAAGTTTAACTCCACACAGACATGGAGAAATTACAACAATTCATCCAAGGAATTAACGTAAAAATAAATAATAGAGGAAAAGAAAAAATAAAACCAATATTCTCCGACCTCCACAGAGCCTCCTAGCTCTCTCTAGGTCAAAATTTGTGTAAAAACTGATTTTATGGAATATTGAAAAAGCCCCAAATAAAATAACTGAGTCCAGAATGGACTAAGAAAAATAAAATGGGGGAAGGACGTAAATAGTCACTCGCTGTAAACAAATGACAAGAAATAACCACTCAAAACTATTTTTCACTTTATATCCCAAAAGCCTATGTCTGCACGGGAGTTATCCACTTTCCTAGGCATGTGGGTCCCTTCTCTTCTTATTTCACAGCTTTTTTTTTAATAATCTTTCCAATTTTTTTCATTATATTTAACACATATGGCCCCCACCTTTTAATATTGCATAACAATTTTATTTCTCTTACTAATTGTCTATAATTTTTTGATTTAAACTGGTTCAATTTTTTTTCTTTTATTTTTTTAAAAACCAAATGCAATTTTTTTTTTGGAGATAGCCAGAATAAAATTCTACCAAAAAAAATAATCAAATAAAATTTTGTAGTTTTTGATTTTTTTCTTTTAACAATCAAATACAAATTAATTGTTATTTTTTTATCATCAAATGTAAAAAAAGTGTATTTTTATTGATTATATTAAAACAATATATTTTATACAACAATGATAGACATATATATTTTATACAATAATGATACAGGTTTTTATATACATCTTAATACAAACACACATTCTATACAACAATGATACAGTTTCTATACATATTTTATACATCAATGATACATTTTCTATATACATCATATATAAAATACATACTCTATACAACAATTATACAATTTTTATACACATTCTATACAACTTTTAGTTGCAATAATTATTTAGATACATATTCTATTTAACAATTATATCGTTCTTATATGCATCTTATATAGTTTCGATATATATCATGTACATATATATATATATATATATATTTTATACAATGATGATACATTTTCTATACACATCATATATAGATTCATATTCTATACAACAATTATACAATTTTTATATACATCCTATACAATCTTTAGTTGCAATAAATATTTAGATAAATGTTCTATACAACAATTATAGAGTTTTTATGCATATCATATACAAATTCTATATAAATCTATACAGATACATATTTTATACGATAATTATACAATTTCTATACACATTCTAAACATCCTTTAGCTGAAATTTAAAAAGAAGAGAAATCATCAGCATCAAAAACAAAAAACGTGAAGAAGAAAAGCAGATTTGAATATTCATTACATGATCTGGAAGTCCGAACATGATGTTTGTGAATTTAATCAGTTGTGAAATCTGCAACCAACATTTTTCATTAAAGTGAATTGCCATAGCCCATAGGTCACCAAACAAATATAATAGAAAAAAAAAAGAAGGAAAAAATCATGGAGAAAGATGATAAAGCCCCGAGGTGAAAGAAAACAAAGATATTAAGAAACAAGATAAATGAAAAAATGCACTATGGATATGGAGAAATTATATTCCATGTAACATAATGTGCACAAATGAACAATATCATGTGGCACAGTAGAGAACAAAGCTTTTTGGGAAAGTATACTCATACTAGACGTGGGCTTAGGGAACCGTATTTGGGTCATCTCTGTTATTAGCTACAAATTGAAATAATTTTGACCGAAGGGCTACGTTGTGTACAATAGTCCAAACTTGGGCCATTAATTTTGAAAAGGGTCAACCCATGTCTTTTTCCCAAATAAAATTGGACTGGGCTACCTCCGCGCTACGAGGCAAAACACGAAGGTTCATTGTCTTGTTGCACGCTGCTATCTTTTTTTTCAATCACCACCTCAAATTTATTTCACATTTACTGCCTGCCTTTTCTCAAAAGAAATTCTTTAATCATTAGCTAATGATTGCTCAATCATCACATAATAATGAGTCACTAATTCTTGTCTTCATTCCTTTTGTTCTTCTTTCTCATTCTTTCCATTTTAATTCATTTTTGCTCCGAATTTCCTCATCTATACAAGAATTTAATCCTACATATAAAAATATAATACTAAGCACAATTCATAAAACCAATGCTCAAAAAGAATAAATAAAAATACTAAATTGCGAGGCGAATAATGACTAAATATATGTATTTTTGGCCTCACATCATAGCTACTGATCGTTACCTTGAGTGCAGGTACACGGAAAGGAGACAATATGTCAATAAAACAATAAAGGTGATGTTTTCTGCAACTACCATATAAGTCATTGCATTCTTCTTCGCCAATACTTACCCATCGACGAACTTGCTTATATTTTATTGATGAATTTCTATTCGTCCCTCCAATGGATCTACGCAATTGTCCCTCTGATGGACATGCTTATATCATATTGATTGATTTTTATTTGTTCCTCCAACGAACCTTCACCAACTGGCCCTTTGACGGACCCACTATATATTGTCAAGAGATTTCTGTTCATCCATACAACATACCTATTTATATCCTATCGATGGATCTATAGTTTGTTTAACCAATGGACGAACATTTATTTTGCCAATCTATATCATATCAATGGAACTTTATTTGTCCTAATGATGGAGACATTTATTTTTCCTATTTGATTGATGGATCTTCATTCATCTTGTCGAGGGACTAATATTAATTTTAGGGCGTCCCTAAGATGCATTTATATGCAGGATCGACCCAACCGCATGTTTATACCTAATATCGCATAGAGATGGTGGAGTATGGCATTAATAGTATTTCTGCATTTATATTCGTTAATCATGCATAGACAGTAGACAGTGGAGCCTAGCATTGAGGATATATTGGGCCATCTACCTCATTTTAGTTGGACTATATCAGGCCATTGTTGCGTCCAACCGCACACGCAAGTGTACGTGGTCGTGCAAGTGATAAAGTGGCTCTTTCTAGCCGAATATCGATCCTACAGGGACTTGGTGTTTAGCAAACGATCCAATTCAAATATTACTATTCAAGTTAAACAAGTGCGATTTGTAACCAAGAAGAGTTTTCATTTTTGATTTTATAAACTAAATAATAATGATATGAAACTTGGATTGTGAACAATATATGGAGAATTCCAAGGTTGAGGCATTTACTTCACATTCATGCATAACTTTGGTTTCTAGATGGTGTTTGTGTTTATCATAATTATTGATTTACGAGGTTGATAATATAACTCAGGATGGTCACCCTCTAAGTAATCTACCCAAATTAGTCTCAAAACAACATCGTTGAGCGGGGAAGTGAGTCTCTAATTCGGATGCATTAAGTTATCTTCTCGTTTCATTAACCAAGTGGGGCATTTAGGTATATTTCTATCCTAACCGCAAATCATCCTTCAACAATCATAGTTTTATACATTAAAGACATAATCCACACTCCTACGTTCTTCATTACGTCCCTCCACTCTTATGGTCAATTCTTTTTGGGACTTAGATTTATCCTAAAGTTCATGACGCTTTAGAATAGCAAAAGAAGAATGCTAGAATAATCAATTTTGTGATAAACACATAAACCAACAATCAAACCATAATCAAGCAATTATGTTGTAGCCTCAAACCTATAAATAGGGTGTTTATCCACTCATATTCATACAAAGAATCACCATTAATGAATTCATAAGTAAAAACTTAAAGAAAACAAAAGTTGAAAGAAGAAAAATCCTAGAATAGAGCCTTTGATTCCTTCTCCTTTCTCCAATTGTGTATTGATCCAAAGATGAGGGTAAATGTCACGGCCCAAATTCCATCGGGACGGATTGGCACCCGTAGCCGACATGGCCCGAGAGAACCAAGCTTTGCTTCTATTCATTCATATGCATGCCATAAGAAACCCATGATCACGTAAAAGCTTTAAATACCAACAATGGAATACATGGAACATGTGATATATATATACATATGCGAAACGTGGCCGTTGAGGCCATCAAGTCAAAAATGACATATACCATCTTACATCGATACACCCACAAACGTCTACAAAAGCCTCTAACAAATGGATTGACCAAAATGAACTAAAAGTCGGGACAAGTCCCCGCTTTATACAACAGGTACAACACCAAAACATATATACAACTGTGACTCGGAGAACCCCCGAACTAACTGGAGCTCACCAATGATCCGCAACAACTGGCAACCTACTGTGGAGGCCTACTAGTACCTGCGCCTGCAGCAAGTAAGGTAAATCCCCCAAGAGGGGTCAGTACGAAGAATGTACTGAGTATATAAGTCCATATGAAACTTGTATGATATGTAAATATGTCAATGAACTCAAATACAAATGAATGATCAATATGGATAAGTCACTATACTGAACTTTGGAAACCATGTATTTTGCTTTCATTACTTTCTTTGTATCTTTACTTATATGATTATTCATCTTTGCCTGTGACCTGTGATACCCGATCCCCGACTGATCAGTGGGAAATTAATATCGTCATGCAGGTGTTCATTTCACCCCATGGATACACCCATAATATTGGGATAGTCATCATGAAGGTGTGTTTTTTCACCCCATGGATATCGTCATGAAGGTGTTTATTACACCCCATGGATAAACACATTATATTAGAATCGCCATCATGAAGGTGTGTTTATTTCACCCCATGGATACACTTACTTATGAAAGATTATTACACTGAGGCTTACGACATTTTTGGAAGCACACATATATGCATTACTTTATTCATTACTTTGAGATTGACACAATGATAGTTACAACTTTACTTTAAGCTTTGGATCATTAACCAATGAGTGAGAGACATGTAAATAAACATTGTGAGAAGCAAAACATTATTAGAACCATAACACCATTGGAACCATTGGACAATAATCCATGAACAAGAGACATGAGTATAATCACTATTGGAACATTGGAACATAACCTTATTGAGCTTTTGGAACATTAACCAAGAATATGAGACATGTGGTTCACAATTGATCAATGAATAGGAACTATGTGATAATGACCATTGATAACCGGATATTGGATACCTTAGCACATTTCGGAATAGGACAAGCGTAATGTCAATATGGATACTATTTGCCGCAAAAAGATACGGATAGAGTGACCTTACATACCTTGTATTATCAATACGAATATACAACCTTAGATGTGCATACAATGGTCCCTCTCCTTCTTTATGTTTCACTCTACAACACAAATACATAACGGAATTGACATTAACCATCAACTACCTTACAAATGCATATAACGTCAATGAGTTACATTTTTGCCTTTAAAATGTCATTTCCCCTTGACAAAACCATTGATAAAAGCATCATATCAATAATCCCACAATATTCCCATCATTGACCAAAATAGCATAAACCATTAGCATGTCACACCAAGTTCATACTTTCCACTCTTCATCACCACAACATCACAATTATTCCATCAAATTACTTCAATACACCTTACAACAACAAATCGGCCAAAATCCCATAATTTACACTTATATGAAAATAACAAGTTTAATAACATAATCACACCATACATGTTGTTATTTCATTCATACCATGCTCTTTCATCAAACTCACAAGTCATATTTCAAGTTACAATTCCATGGATTTCACATCATTCACAAAAACACAAAGTGCCATATCCAACACTTCCAAGTATAACCAACATGATTTACATACTCTCCCATGCATATAATATATTATTCCGTAAGAATAATTACTTACCTAAGCTTGAAAATTGATGATTTTGCTCCAAGAAGTTGGCTTAGGGTTCTTGAGAGTTGAGAGAAATTTTGGAAAATTTCTAGAAATTTGTAGTGTACTCCTTTGAATAAAATCAGATTTTTCCACTTATTTATAGTCCATCAAGTCTCCTTGGCATTAAATGCCATGTACAAGTGGTCAAGGGTGAAGAATGGGTTATTTGACCCATTTTGGCCCATGTCTTGTTTCTATTTTTGGGCCTTTTATTGAGCCCAATTCACTCAACCCAATAAAATTCATAATTTCTCATTTTTAAATCATCTCATACGTGTTACAACAATATTCCCACTCATGCTATTCATGTCCGTAGCCTCAATCCCAAAAAAAGTGATTCTAGCCATGTATGGCCTATTTTGACCATAAGGGTAAAACCGTCATTTTGATGCCAAATTCGTTCTCGAGTAAATTTATCATACCAATATAATACTTGACTCATTTCATGTATATACTCGTGGTTGTAGAAGAAACGTGGCAAAAATCGGCTCGGTACGTCCCCGGACACCCTTGGGACTTAAGAATTTTCCAACTTTTGAAAAAGTGGCAAAACTAGCCTGGCACGCCCTTGGCGCGCCAGATTGCTGCCTGTGGGCTAAAAATTTTGGCCCAGAGTGGCTTGGAACACCCTCTAGCGTGCCCCAACCTTAAAGTTTTTTTAAAATTTCATTTTTTGACTTTTCTTCGCGGGTTCGGTTAGATACTTCAAGTCCTATTCTTTAACTTACTTCTTACCCTTAATATCCTTAGTTTGGAGGTCCTCTTAGCCTCATTTTGAATCCCACAAATGCTTCACGAAAATCACAAAACACCTCCTATGAAAGGCTAACCACATGTACGAGGCCCAATTTCAATTTTCTCATCATTAACATTACCAAATACATACTTATAGCTCTCGACACCTAAGGAAACATTATTCAATGTCGTCAATTAGGGTTGGGAAGGTACGGGGTGTTACAGTAAATGTGGCTAATTACTCCTTATATAGTGTTTTATGTCGTTCATAGGATTCCCCATAAGAAACATATGCATTTACAACTTTGCCCCTAACTTAAACCAAGTTAAAAACCAACTTTTGGACGATTTAAAGGGGTGTACGCCGCGGGGTCAATCACACACTAAGGGAGGTGAGGCGCACCATCAAGGCATTAACAAGACAGTATCACCTCACCCTAGGGGGTGTGGCACATTCCGTCTCCCATGCAATGGGGTGCGACGCATGGTCCCCCTCCCCCAAAGGGTGAAGTTTCGGCCAAACTTTGCTTTCTTCTTCTCATGCTTTTGTTTCTTTTTCCCCCACTTTGTGTAGCTTATTTGTAGGATTTATTTAGTTTCCATAGCTACTAAATTGGTCTCCTAAAACATCTCATAAAAAACATAAGTCCATACAACACAATAGAGCTCATCAAAGTACACTAGAACAAGCATAGCTCAAGCTAGCGATACTAGTTTTCTCTTCTAAGTTCTATTTGATCATTTTGACTCTTGACTTGTTTCAAATGCCCCTTAACTACTCTAAACATGTAAGTTAGCATAAAAATACACAAAAACACACCTTATACTTCATTAATAACATCAACTTATCCTCAAAACTAAGCTAAACGCGCGTAGCTAAACGCGCGTAGATAATGACACATAGGTGTATAAATACTCCTAAGATCACCACTCCACACGTAAAGCCTTGTTTGACCTCGAACAACTCTTTACATTAATCACAATCAAGGAATACTATAACCTAATTAATTTAACTAAGATACTCAAGATAGAACTACAATGACTACATGAATAATAAGTTCTACAATCGACATGTCATATTGCAATTGAAAACACATGAATGCTACTTTAAAACTTCCTAACCTCAAGAATTGACTCAATCAAGTTGGAAAACTCATACATATTACTCAAAAAAGATATCATACAAGTCACCTATCTATCATTAAACATGCACCCTCACCATAAGAGAGTCACCCATATTTACTCACAAATATACAATTTATCACAAAAATGGGTGTAGGAATCAAATTCCGCTCACTCTCATAAAGAATTCACATGTCACATAAGATGAACCATAAGCTTTCCCTTAGTGTAGTAATCTACTAATATAAGAATATCAAAGCTCAAGATTAAGTAGAACTTTATGGGTTGTAATGTAGGCTAAGAGATGGGTAGGGACTTATTTTGGTCAAGAATAGTGACTAACTTTCCCAAGCGCTTTAATAAATCACACTTTCTATTAAACTCATATCCAACCAACCTATTTTTCACAACTTTTCTCTACCATAACTCTCTTTTGTTTTGCCCTATCTCCTTAAGATAGCTTACACTTCTTTTGTAGGAAGTTTTTGACTATCTTTTTCAAAACACTTTCTCTTTTTACTTCACTCCCTATCAACAACACATAAACCTTTTCAACACACCAATAGCTACTAATTTGGGGATTCAAATTCACTCTTTCTCTTCAATTTTCCCTCCTTTACAACTTTTGTTTTTCAACTCAAGCGCTTAGAAGTTTTGAATCAAGTTATGATCTATTGAAAGAAAAGGAGTAAGCTATATATGAGGCTTCTAAGGAAAAGGCTAAAGGCTTAATAGGGCTAGCTAAGATCATGCATCATGGGTAGATAAAGAAGGTGTAAAATATAGCTATCAAATAAATGTCTATATCATCTCCTAAACCCAACATTCTTTATTTCGCTTTGCAAACACATCGAAAAAGTTCTAGACATCAATATGCAACGTGAAATATAACCAAAACCTGACTCACGCTTGGCACATGTTCAACTCAAGAAGGATCCCTATAGACTCTCGACCAAGCAATTGCAAGAATTCAAAATTAAGCCAACATCACACAAGAGTCATATAAAAGAGCCCAGGTGTCTCATAAAATTCATTCAATTTTCACATCATGCCATAAAATTCAACACCAACTTGCATCAAGTAATCATGTGTAGAGCCTAACTAGAGCATCTCTATTTATTCCAAATGACCAAAAATTTAAAAATTACTCCTGAAAATAAAAAAGGATACTGGGTTCAAAGGGCTCCCCCCTCGGAAAAGAACCAAAAAAAAAAACGAGGGGTGGGTGAAGTGTTCTTCTACTAAACGGTTAAAACACAAACATTGAAAATAACCAAAGATAAAATCTTTTTGTAATTTTTTTTAAATTTTAATCAAAAACTTGCAAATAAATCAAAATGAAGACCCTACAACGCACTTCACTTTAAACAAATTGGAAGATTTCCCACCCCACGCTTAAAATCATACTTTGTCCCCAAAGTATAACTTAAAGAATAAAGAAAGAGAAATACTCCCTGAGGTCTCTAGGCCTAGCTAGTAGCATTATACCCATCAAAGAGGTCTGGGGACCCCACACTTTGTTTTTGTCATGCTCCTTAGCTCAGATCTCAGGTACTTAGACTTCCCTTCAACCTGTTAACACAAAACCAAACAAAAATCAAAGGTGATACTAAAGAGAAATTAAAAGTAAAAATAACTACCTAACTTGGGTTGCCTCCCAAGTAGCACCTGATTTAATGTCGCGGCTTGACTCACATCATAACCATCATCCACAGTCTCTCAACCTCTTCTTTCCTCTCAACAACAACTTTCTTCTCTTCTTTACTATACCAAAAATATCATGAGAAGTTGCCCTTTTACCACTTATCTCACACACTTTTCAAACTTAGGCTTAGCCATTAATTTGGGCAACTCTATGAGAGAATCCGATGAGGTAATTGGTGGTTTGCACTCTTCCACCCCACACTTATCCACTTCCATCGTTGTGATCATGCATAGATCTCTAGTGTGAGAGTGTGTTGAGTGCTTTGTACACCCTGAAGACCACCTCTTCATTATTCAGTTTCATCTTGAGTGTACCCTCTCTTATATCTATCAATGCTCCACCAGTATCCAAGAATGGACGTCCCAATATGATTGGTACCCTGTCATCTACATCATAGTCAAGAACAATAAAATCAGTAGGAATAATGAACTTACCAACCTTAATGAGAACATCCTCAATAATTCCTTTGGGAACCACTCTAGTTCTGTCCGCCATTTAGAGCACAACTGATGCAGGTCTTAGCTTCCCCAACCCAAGAGTATTAAACCCTGAAAGGGGCATCAATTTGAGTCTTACCCCTAAATCACTCAAAAAATCACTCAAAGCCTGAACCACATCACTTTCACCAATTTGTATAGGGAGGGTGAAACTCCTAGGGGGTCCTTGAGATTTTTAGGCATCTTGCTCATCACCACAGAACTGCACTCTTCAGTAAGTTCTATAGTCTCAATATTACCAAGCCTTATTTTATTTGTTACCACTTTCTTTAAGTACTTAGAATACTTAGGCATTCCCTGCAAAACATCTAATAAAAGAAGGTTAATGTGAAGTTCTCTAAACATGTCAAAGAACTTCTTACAACAAGCATCTTCTTTGGCTTTCTTCAGCTTTTGAGGAAATGGTGGTGGTGGTCTGTTTTGAGATTGCTCAACCAGCTTCTCATTAGAGTACTCAGACTTCCCCTTTTTGTCAGCTTCTTTGGGATGTGTTTGCTTCTCTGTTTGTTCAGGTGTGGTTAATTTTACTTGCATCTCATAGTTTTTCTTTGGAGGTGCATCAGTCAAATATCTACCACTCCTCAAGGTGATTTCCATAACTTGCTTTGGAGCTTGCTCTGTATCACTAGGCAAACCTCCTTGAGGTCTTATATTTTATCCCTGAGCTAACTGACCCATCTGTGTCTCTAAATTCTTTTGAGCCAATTACTGATTTTTTATATTCCCATCCATCTGTTCTTGATTTGCTAATTTTTTTTTTAAAGTCTCTTCTATATTATTGGCCTGAGCGTTAGTCTGCATACCTTGCTTCTGCTAAAACTGCTGATGTTGGACCTAATTATTTCCCCAAGCTGAATTGGGTTAAGTTTTCCAAGTTCGATTGTAGGTGTTACCATAAGCCTGATTACCACTTTGAGCATTGCCCACAAAATTGACTGACTCCGGATTAGCACCACAAAGGTCTGCATAATGATCACTTCCTCTATAGACTTGACGCCAAATCTGAGCTTGCTAAACCTGCTGCACTGATTGCTTAACATTGGATGGAGCTTGGTCCTGAGCCATACTCAATTTATTCTACTGAATCATCATCTAATTTTGCATGCTAGCCATTTATGCAGTCAATGCTGTGATGGCATCACTTTCTGATGTACTTGAAACATGCTTCACTGTAGCTTTGTAAGCATTACTATGCCAATCTGGGTTACTCTGCGCAAGTTTTTCCAACAAAGTGTAAAGCTCATCATAAGTTTTCTCTAAATCCTGACCACCTGCAGCTGAATTTAACAAAATTTTAGTAGTTGGGTCAAGACTTTCAACAAAAGTGTGAGCTAACACTTCATTAGATTGTTGATGATGAGGGCAATCTCTCAGAAGACCCTTGAATTGTTCCTAAGCCTGGTATAAATTTTCTTCGGGCTTCTGAGTGAAACCGACTATTTCACTTCTTAATTTCACAGTCTTACCAGATGGGAAAAATCGAATGAGGAACTTTCTTGCAAGATCTTTCCACGAGGTGATGGAATTCGCAGGCTCTCCATTTAACCACTTCTTCGCTTCTCCCAAAAGTGATAATAGAAAAAGTGTAAGCCTCACATAATCAGTGGAGACCCCTGCAGAAATGAATGTTTTACTGATCTCTAAGAAATTTTGAAGATAGACCTGTGCGTCCTCATGAGTCTGACCATTGAACTGTCCACTCGAGTGCAATAATTGCACCATATTCTATTTTAGCTCAAATCTACCTCCAGGTTCTAATTTGCGGATGTCAGAGGTAATATTAGTTGCGAGTGGGATTTCCACATCGCGCACTATCCTTGGTGTTGCCATGGCTTCAGGAACAACCTCGACCTATTGATCTTGCTCAATCTGTGGTATTGGGTAGAGAAGTGTTGTTTCTCTTCTCAACCTGTATAAGCGACGCTCAGGCTCAGGATCTGGTTGGACCAGATCCTTATCCCTTACAAGCTTACTAGCCTCACAAACCTTTACCTGCGAGATGAGTAGCTAAGACCAAGTTATTAGCACTTATCAAACACAATAGTAAAACTAAAATTTAGAAAGTTGCCAATTTTTCAAGTCCCCGGTAGCGGCGCCAAAAACTTGTTGAGTCCAACTGCACACTCAAGTGTACATGGTCATGTAAGTAATAAAGTGGCTCTTTCGAGTCAAATATCGATCCCACAGGGACTTGGTGTTTAGCAAACGATCCAATTCAAATATTATTATTCAAGTTAAACAAAGTGTGATTTGTAACCAAAAAGAGTTTTGATTTCATAAACTAAATAAATGAAATTAAAATGATATGAAACTTGGATTGTGAACAATATATGGATAATTCCAAGGTTGAGGCATTTACTTCACATTCATGCATAACTTTGGTTTCTAGATGGTGTTTGTGTATATCATAATTATTGATTTACGAGGTTAGTAATATAACTCGGGGATGGTCACCCTCTAATAAATCTACCCAAATTAGTCTCAAAACAACATCGTTGAGCGGGGAAGTGAGTCTCTAATTTGGATGCATCAAGTTATCTTCTCATTTCATTAACCAAGTGGGGCATTTAGGTATATTTCTATCCTAACCACAAATCATTCTTTAATAATTAGAGTTTAATACATTAAAGACATGATCCACACTCCATACATTCTTCATACCATCCCTCCTCTCCTATGGTCAATTCATTTTGGGACTTAGATTTGTCCTAAAGTTCATGATGCTTTATAATAGAAAAAGAAGAACGCTAGAATAATCAATTTCGTGATAAACACATAAACCAACAATCAAACCATAATCAAACAATCATGTTGTAGCCTCAAACCTATAAATAGGGTGTTTATCCACTCATATTCATACAAAGAATCACCATTAATGAATTCATAAGTAAAAACTTAAAGAAAACAAAAGTTGAAAAAAGAAAAACCCTAGAATAGAGCCTTTGATGCCTTCTCCTTTCTCCAATTGTGTATTGATCCAAAGATGAGTGTAAATGTGGATAATTACTCCTTATGTAGTTTTTTAGGTATTTCATAGTCTTCCACATAAGAAACATATGCATTTACCACTTTTCCCACAACTTAAAGCAAGTTAAAACCCATCTTTTGGATGATTTAAGGGGTGTGCGCCGCAGGGTCAATCGCACACTAAGGGAGGTGAGGTACACTAAGAGTGAACAATAAAGTAGCACCTCACCCTAAGGGGTGTGGCACATTCCCTCTCCCATGCGATGGGTGGTGCGACGCATGGCCCTCCCTCCAAAATGTGAGGTTTTGACCAAACTTTGCTCTCTTCTTTTCGTGCTTTTGTTCCTTGTTTCCGTCCTTTGTGTGGCTTGTTTTTAGGATTCATTTAGCTTCCATTGCTACTACATTGGTCTCCTACAACATATCATAACAAACATAAGTCCATATAACATAATAGAGCTCATCAAAGTACACTAGAACAAACATAGCTCAAGCTAGCGACACTAGTTTTCTCTTCTAAGTTCTATTTGATCATTTTGACTCTTGACTTATTTCATATGCCCCTTAACTACTTTAAACATGTAAGTTAGCATAAAAATACATAAAAACACACCTTATACTTCATTAAGCAAATCAACATATCCTTAAAACTAAGCTAAACATGCGTAGATAATGACACATAGGTGTATAAATACGCCTAAGATCAACCGTCCACCTTATTACAGTTGGATTATTGAGACGTCTAAAGCTATAGGTAAATTTGAGAAGCAATCGTCTAAGAATACAAAGAATATTAACATGTTATCAAAAAAGTGACATACACAAAGTATGGTGAGAGCTACACCAAAAGGGGCGTAGCACGACATGGAGTTCACTCCCAAAAATAAAATGGGACACACATGGAGTTAAGGTAAAAGTAAACTATCTCTCCACGTTGAATTGGTTTAATTTTTAAAATCTTATTTCATGATGTTGTCAAGAGTATCCAAGAAGGATGAAAATCTCAAAACAATGTCACAGGTGCAGACGACTCCAACAAGGACGTATCACAACATGAAACTTTTTCTTAGCAAACTGGGACATAGTCTAAAGAGAAATATCAAGCTCTTTGTATGCAAGATGAAGGACAACATCCACCGCCATCAAGCCAAACCACTATCAAAATACATATGTATATTTTGGGATATTTTTGGTTTTAGTTTTGCATCTAGAGTATTTCTAAACTCAAACTGAAAGCAACTTTCCCTTTCTTCAAATCTGGGTGACATACACCCAGAGGTTTGGGAATTATGTCCATGTAGCTCATATTTACAGGTGTGAGGGCCCCATTGAGATAATTACAAGCCTTTTCTCCCTAGATCAATTGTTCGTCACCCATCTTGAGCCAAAGGTCATCTTGGCATAAAAGACTACCTTTTCCACAAATTGAGTCAAACTACAAGCAGTCTGATTCCTTGATCTCAAGGATATGTAAATTGGGATATATGTAGAAAACTAGACAAACTCTCCCCAATCTCCTCATTCACCAGCTTTTCAGTCTATTCATAACTCCAAATCGGGATTGCTTTTGATTTCTTTAAAAATAGTGCTTAAAATCAAGCTTTATGAACTGTAAGTGGCCTGAATTCTCATGTAATTTGAGATATGTAGGAAACCCGATATCAGGGTCTGACCATGATTCCTTGATATCATGCAAGAACTAGCCTCTTTCGAGAAATTAATTTGCGCCCGGACAAAATTAGGAATGTCAAACTCCCTTTGCCCAAGGTTACTTGCATCCACCCTTCTCAAAGGGAGGGGGAAGCTGTTGACACCAAAATTTTGCCATTCGTGTTCTGAATTAATTTTTGAGCTTCTTTAATTTTAAAATTTATGAAATAATTTTTTTATTAAAGTAAACATGATTTCAAATTAATTTGAGGTTAATTTTATGTTTTTATGTGAAATGAACATATTTTGTATATAATTATACAGAATTATATAGATTTCACATTACAAAACATTTTTGGAATTATTTTGAGTGAAAATCATGTTTGAATTGAGATCACTTTTTTTTTTCCTCAAATTGATTTAAAATTAAGAAATTGATGGCATTATTAGTGTCTTGATTTTCAATCAAAGTTTATGCTTTATTTAATAATCATTTTGAATTGTTGAAGTTGGTAGCTCATTGATTAATTTATTATTTCATCCCAATTCGGCCCAATTAATTCAATATGATCATATTATTAATATAAAGTGGTTAAGTTTGCAATTGGACCTCCTCTCTTCTATTCCCATCCTTCACACGCTCCTCAAATAACCCAAAAGGATGCATCTTTTCAACTCACGCACTGTATCACCCCAAAAGTCCCTAAGATTATATCTTAGATTTAGCACAGAAAGAAGTTGGAAACCAACATAAAATTCAACTTTTTGTGACAGAACGACTCACTATACAAGTCATACAGTAAGGCCACAAGTTATGGGCTGATTCGTGGTAAGCAGTCTAGCCCAACCCAAGTTCCAGTGGTAACAATTTAGACCACGTGTCATGGTCAGTCCCTATGAGTTATCATATCAATCGTTTTGAGCAACTAACCAAAAGTGCTGAAAGATGTAATTTTCAGACTAGTGAAAATGACTTAAGGGCACAAGTCGTCATGATAGAGCACAACTCATCAACTGACTTGTTTTGATGAGGAACCTAAGAGTTGGTATTTTCCCTTAGAGGCCACGAGTCCCAACCACGATTATGGCCATATCTAATGAGTCATAAGGTGGTAAATTGTGCCCAAACCAAGATTTCATCCTAGAGACCATAAGTCAGGGGATGCTTCATAGGTTCAGGGTATAATTCGTACCCAGACCCATGACGACTGTTTCTAAAAAGTCAATTACAATTTAATAAGGGTGTTTATGTTTCTTCCCTAAATTCTAATCCTAAACTATGCCGTTTTAAGGATTATTAGGGGGAGGTTAAAGGGACTTAGGTGTTTCTTTTTCCCTCACTATTCTCAAATACTTCGAAAATAGAATTGCTTAAACTCTCAAACGAAGAAACCTAGGGTTCTTCTCTAGGCTTCAAGAATTCAAGTGTCTTGCAAGAATTCTTCATCCAGGTATGTGAGATGTCAACAATGGGTATCCTTTCACCCTTATGCCCCAAAGAATCTTCATTTAAAACCTCAATTTCATGTCCTATGATTCTAGGGCTCGTATCCAGTTTATGAATTTCCTTCAAGTTCAATACTCTTATGATCATTATATTATATTACATGTTCTTACATGATTTTTGTATCTTGCATGACCTAGAATTTCATGAATTGATACTTAGCATGATTTCAAGTAAAATTCATAGATTTCAGTGATATATTCAAGGCATATTTTCAGACTATTAGAGTTTTAGCATGAACAAGCATGATTACTTTTAGTATACATATTTTCAGAATGCTTTCAGAATAAATAGGTTCTGACCCAATTATCAGAACATCATATAATAAAGTAGCTATAAGTATAGATATATTAGTTTGGGAGTAGTACTTAGCACAAAGTTAGACTAGGGCCTCAATTTTAACCAAAGTTCTAGAACTACGTGCCATCATAGGTTTATTTATCCCTCTCAATTTGGGCATCAATTTAGTGATTACGCTGCTATTCCTTTATACCCTTGGGAAAGTATATTGGGTCCTCTCAATGGGCCATATATATCAAACTCTACATTAGCTCACGTGGTTTAGGTTGGTTAACAAACTTTCCCACAGATATAGACTTAGATTTAGATTATTTGTACATGACCCTCAGTTTATTTTTACTTGTATTATTTTATGGATTTTCAGAGTATCATTGCATATCAGTATTTATGTATATCATTATTGGTCATTTTACTACAGTTTAGTTTAGTTTGCATTCAGCTTGCATTTAGTATAACTTATCAGTGGTTTCAACATGATCAGTTTTACTATATATCTTGCATATCTCACAAGCTCATTATATTCAAAGTACTAGTCACATACTCTTTTTGTGTTTTATCATCTTATGATATAGGTTTGGGTGCACGGTATCAGCAACGCAGTTAGTACATTTTGGTGCCACCTCAGTAACTATCAGTGGTGAGTCCTCATCATCTGAGGAAAAAGATTTTATTATCTTCTTTCAAATTTTAGTTTCAGACATTTAGAGTTAGCTGGGGGTTTGTCCCAACAACTCATCAATTTTAGAGGTTTTTTAGACATAGATTCAGATATTTCAACTTTCCATTCAGTATTTTTTTTCAGACTTGGTTGATTCTAGTGTTTATATCAGAATATATATTCAGATTCAGTTTAGCTTCTGCTTAGTTTTATTGATTTTTAGAATGTTTAGTAGTATGCCATGCCATGGGTTAGATTAGTGTCATTTTTGACTCTAAGCACCGTGTTATATCTAGAATGTAGACTTGGGTCATGACAAACTCGGTATTAGAGTATTAGGTTTAAGGTGTCCTAGGGTGTTTGAAAGCTGTGTTAAGTAGAGTTTCTTTTATGGGTGTGAAGCATGCCACACTTAAGAGAGAAAGGCTGCAAAAATGTTTTAGGAAAACTTCACTCCTTTAATTTTCATATCATGCGATAGTGTATAAACTTTATTTATCCTTCTAACTCATGCTCTATGCATTTATATAATTTGCCTCCCAGAAGAGCTAACAAAAAAGGTAACAATAACTAGCCTGCCCCACCAGCACTAACAAATCCCCTGAATAAACAAGTCACTCATGCCGAATTCAGGTCTTATTTTCTAGTGCTTGCTCAAGCCATGACCAACCAGGTCATAAGAAAGCAGTTGCACCTGTGAACGTAAATAGGAATACAACTTCTATGAGAGTTCGAGACTTCACTTAGATGAACCCTCCAGAGTTTTATAGTTAGAAGGTGGATAAGAATCCATAAGACTTTATTGATGAGGTTCAGAAGATCACTCAGATCATGGATATCATACTAGTTTAGAGTGCATACTTAGCCTCCTATCAATTGAAAGGGGCTTAGCTATGGTTCAAATAGTGGAAAGATGCCTGACCTATAGATGTAGGCTCAGTTAATTGGGTTGAGTTTGTGACTGCTTTTCTAGATAGATTCTTTCCTTGTGAGTTTAGAGAAGCTAAGGTTAAGGAGTTCATCAACTTTAATCAAGGAAATATCTCTATGAATGAATATTATTTGAAGTTTACCCAACTCTCTAGGTATGCTCCAGAGATAGTTGTTGAGTCGAGAGCTCGAATGTGTAAGTTTGTTTTGGGTATTTCAGAGTTAGTTGTCAAAGAGTGCAAGACAACTATGCTTATTAGAGCAATATACATCTCCAGATTTATGACTTATTCCTAATAGGTAGATGAAGAGAAGATAAAAGAGAAAGAGAGAGAGACTAAGAGGGCTAAACTAGGTAATTTTGATTATTCTCAGTAGAGGTTGGGCGGTGGTAATCACTCTCAGATTCAACTGAGATCTTTAGATCCAACACCTTCTTTAGTCAGTGCTCTATCCCTTAGACCTCTTTATGATAATAAGAATAGGGCTTCAAGCTCTATGTCCCAGGGTAGTGTTACAAGCAGCCACACTTTTCTAGTATGTCCTTTATGTGGTAAGAATCATCTAGGTGAGTGCCTTGCTGGCAATGAGGGTTGTTTTGGATATGGTCAGACTGGTCACTGGTTGAAGAATTGCCCTTTATCTAGACATGGAGATGCGGGTAATAGAGCTCAGTCTACTACTTCAGCAGTCTATTCAGGTTGCCCAGCTCAGCAGGGTGCTTCTACTAGTGTAGGAGGTGGTCAATGCCAAAACCACTTCTATGCTTTATCTTCCATTCAGGATTAGGAGAGCTTGTTAGATATAGTCACTGGTATGTTATGAGTCTTTCTTATAAATATGTATGCATTATTAGATCCAACGATCACACTTTCCTTTGTGACTCCTTATATTGCAGTAGATTTTAGTATCATCCTAGAAACCTCTCAGAACCCTTCTTAGTCTTTACTCCTATTGGTGACTCAACTATATCCAAATGGATACATAAATATTGACCAGTCTCAGTTTTTCAAAAAATCACCATAGTTGATCTAGTAGAGTTAGATATGACTGATTTTTATATCATTCTTGGCATGGATTGGTTATACTCCTATTATGCCTTATTCGACTGTAGAACCAGAGTCATTAAGATTCAGTTTCTAAATGAACTAGCCTTAGAATTGAAGGGTAGTACTTCAGCGCCTATAGTTGGTTTATATCTTGCCTTAAGCTAGAAAGATGATCTCCAAAGGTTGTATCTACCATTTTCTCAGGTCAAGAATTCTAATTATGAAACCCCAACCCTTCGTTTAGTCCAGTTATTAATGAGTATCCAGAAGTATTTCTTGAAGATCTACCTAGAGTCCCTCTCGAGCAAGAAATCAACTTTAGAATAGACCTTTTTCTAGATACCTAGCCTATCTCAATTCATCCCTACAGAATAGCTCCAGCTAAGCTTAAGAAATTGAATGATCAATTGAAAGATCTCTTAGACAAAGGTTTGTTCAGACCCAACATCTCTCTATGGGGTGCTCCGATTCTCTTCATACATAAGAAAGATGGTTCCCCAGAATATGCATCGATTATCGTCAGTTGAACAAAGTTATAATCAAGAATAAATATCCCATTCCTAAGATTGATGACTTATTTGACCAGCTTTAGGGTGATTGCTGCTTCTCCAAGATAGACCTCAGATCCGACTATCATCTATTCAGAGTCAGAGAATGTGACATTTCAAAAATAGCCTTTAGAACTCGGTATGGTCACTATGAATTTATTGTTATATCTTTTGGATTAACAAATTCTCCTCTTGATGAATAGGGTGTCAAATAGTACTTGGACATGTTCATTATTATTTTCATAGATGACATCCTCGTTTATTCTCGAAGTGAGGATAAACATGCAGATCACTTGAGAATTATTTTGCAGACCCTTAAGAATCGTTAGTTATTTGCTAAGTTCAGCAAGTGTGATTTCTAGTTGAAATTAATAGCTTTCCTTTTTCATATCATTTTCAGTGAGGGCATTTAGGTTGATTCTCAAAAGACCATACCAGTTAGAAATTGGCCTAGACCTACTTCTCCATCATATATTAGGAGTTTGTTAGGTTTAGCCAGTTACTATAGGTGATTTATTGAAGGTTTTTCATCTATTAGTTCTCCTATGTCCAGATTAACTCAGAAGAAAGTCAAGTTTCAATGGTCCAATGCTTGCGAGATGAGTTTTCAAGATTTGAACACTCGACTCACTTCTGCTCTAGTTTTGACTCTACCAAAGCGTCCAGATGGGTTTGTTATTTATTATGATGCTTCTAGAGTTGGCCTTAGTGTGTCTTCATGAAGTACGGTAAGGTCATAACCTATTCTTCTACATGACTAAAAGTTCATGAGAAGACATCTGACTTATTATCTTCAGTTGGCAGCTGCAATTTTTACCTTAAAGATTTGGAGGCACTATCTCTATGGAGTTCATATGGATGTGTTTATAGATCACAAAAGCCTTTAGTATGTTTTTAGTTAGAAGGATCTAAATTTTTGTCAGAGGAGATAGCTAGAGTTGTTAGAAGATTACGATACGAGTGTTTTGTACCATCCAGGTAAGGCCAATTTAGTGGCTGATGCTCTTAGTAGATTTTCTATGGGTAGTGTTGCTTATGTGGAGGATGAAAAAAAAGAGCTAGTTTATGATGTTCACAGACTTTCTAGATTGGGAGTTGCATTATTGATTTAGACAAAATGTAGTGTCATAGCTTAGAATCTTCATTAGTGATAGAGATAAATGCAAAGCATGACAATGATATTATCTTTCTTACGTTAAAGAAAGCTGTCCGCAATCAAAAAGTGGAGGTTTTCTCCCAAAGGAGAGATCGTGCTTCATTATCAGGGTCACTTATTTGTTCTATATGTTGATGATTTGAGACAATGGATGCTGATTATTCTATTCATCCAGGTGCCACTAAGATGTAGTGTGATCTAAAAGAAGTCTATCAGTGGAATGGCATGAAAAGGGATATCACAAAATTTGTAGCTTATTGTCTAAATAACTAATAGGTTAAGCTTGAGCACTAGAAACTAGACGGTATGACTCAAAATATCTGCATTCCTACTTGGTAATACAAAGAGACAAATATGGACTTCATTATAGGGTTATCTCGTACGCGCTGAAATCATGATTCGATATAGATTATTATAGACCGAATGACTAAGTTAGCACATTTCTTGCCAATTAATTATATAGATTTAGTCAAGGATAATCCTAGAATTTAAATTTAAGATTCGGTAAGGTTGCATGGAGTCCTCTTGACTATAATCTCAGATAGGGGCACTCAGTTTTACTTTGCAGTTTTAGAAGCCTTTTCAGAAGGGTCTCAACACCCTAGTTCATCTCAGCATAGTTTTTCACCCGCAAATAGATGGTCAAGCATAGAAGACCATTCAGACCTTAGAGGATATTTTGAGAGCTTGTGCAATCAACTTTAAAGGTTATTAGGATGATCACTTTCCTATCATTGAGTTTGCCTATAATAACAGTTTTTATTCTAGCATTAAGATGGCTCCATTTGAGACACTTTATGGTCAAAGGTGTAGGTCTCCTATTGGATGGTTTGAGGTTAGTGAAACTACCTTTATGGACCCTAAATTAGTTCATGAGGCTATGGAGAAAATTCAACTAATTAGAGAAAGGCTTAAAACAACTCAGAGTCGTCATAAATCATACAAAAATATAAGGAGAAAAGAGCTTGAGTTTGCAATTGATGATTGGGTTTATTTGAAAATTTTACACCATGAAGGGGGTGATGAGAGTTGGAAAGAAAGTGAAGCTTAGTCCTTGATATGTTTGTTCTTATAAAATTTTGAGGTGCATTGGCAATGTGGCCTATGAGTTAGAGTTTCCCACAAACTTAACATCAGTGCACCCAATCTTTTATGTGTCTTAAACTTAACATCAGTGCACCCAATCTTTTATGTGTCTTTGTCAAAGAAGTGCATTGGTGATCTAGCCTTAGTTGTGCTATTAGAGAGTGTGGGCGTGAAAGATAGTTTCTCGTACGAAGAGGTCCCAGTTGAGATTCTTGACCATCAGGTTTGCAAGTTGAGAAATAAGGAAGTCGCTTCAGTGAAAGTCCTTTGGAGAAATCAACTAGTTGAGGGAGCTACTTGGGAAGTAGAAGTAGATATGATGACCAAGTACCCTTACCTCTTTCCTTCTAGTTAAGTTCCAACTATAGGTAATAGTTTTATTTTTAGAAATTTTATTAGTCTCTTGTTCCATCAGTTGTTCTTATGCTCTTAGTACGCATGCATGTCTCATGAATTCAACTTAGTTATGTTTTAGTCAGAAATCAATTACTATATCATAAATTTAGCTTTTAGAGCTCAATGTTGGGATTGTAGCCCTTTCCCTACCCTTTTCAGCCTAGTTAGTCTTCATTCAAGGATAAATGTTTCCAAGAGGATATACTGTAACACCCTAAAAGTCTGTAAGATTATATCTCAGACTTAGCACAAAAAACCAGTTGGAAACCAGTAGAAAATTCAACTTTTTGTCATAGAATGACTCACTGTATGAGTCGTACAGTGAGTCTATGAGTCATGGGATGGCTCATAGTAAGAAGTCTAGCCCAGCCTAAGTTCCTATGGTAAGGACTCAGACCACGAGTCATGGTCAGTCCCTATAAGTTGTCATGTCAATTGTTCAGAGCAACAAACTAAAAGTCTTGAAAGATATGTAATGACCCTCCAAGCCATCTTCAATGTTTCTATATGTTTTTGTGTTTCGTACCTTCCTATAGCAGCTACAGGTTACTTATGACTTACCGAGATTATTGGTTCGATCTCGGGCAGTTTGTTTGGGTTTTCAGCCCATTTACCTATTTTAGAGCTTTTAAAGTTAAGAAATTTGTCTTGAACCAAAACTTCTAGTAAACATCCTCAGATGAAAATTTTGACATCACCGTTAGCTCTAGAACATGGATTTTAGGCTAGTAGGATAGTTGGTCTAGTCCCGAGGCTTCCGGGCTCATTTTGGGCTATTGGTTGAAAATTGATAAAAATGGAACTATGGGTATGGGGCCCACTTTTATCAAAATGACCTCAGTTGGAAGTTTCAATGATTTCTTTGAGTTCAGAATGTCAAATTTGGTATGGTACATAGTTTGTTTGCGTGCACAGGGTTTTGAACGAATCCCGAGCACCCGATTGGAGTCTGTAAGGACTTAATATTTTTGCTGGTGTTAGGTATCTAGTGCAGCCTCTTTAGTGGTTGTAGAGCCTCTTTAGCTTTGGTTGCTTTAGCAAACTTGTGCCGCATTAGCGGCCTTGGCTACCCGACTGAGGGTTGTTTTAGAGGTCCATGTCTGCTTTAGCAACCAGGGTGACACTTTAGTAGCCCCTCACCCCTCCCTACCCACTAATTTAGCGGTTAACTACCGCTTTAGCGGCTAAGTGGCTGCTTTAGCGGTCACTGATGGGTTAATATATTCTCTTTTCTCATGATGTTCTCTATTTTCTTAACCCTTTTCTTCCATTTTTGAGACCTATAAGCTCAATGGAGTATGGAAATCGATCAATTGGAGTTGATAATATGTGGAGGACATTGAAGTGATCTCCCATTAATTCCTTCATAAGTTTTTGGCATAAATCCTCCGTTTAATTCTTGTTTTCCCTCTTATTTCTATTATTTCTAAGGGCTAATTTGAGCCTCGATTTATGCTTCATTTGTGCTCAAATTTTTGAGCATGCATTTTTTGTCCTTAGAGGGACCTCGTGATGGATTCAATTTTGGAATTCTATTTGCAGGCTTCACGAGCCTATTTTTGACCCGATTTTCATCTCAAACTTTTATACTGCAATATGGGTCTTGTTTTACTCATATTAACGTGTAGATTATGATTTTGATATCGCAACATCATTCATAGATTATGAAGTGAAGACAAGAAGTTCGTGGATGGTTCAAGACTTCTGTTAGGCTACGAGGTAGGCACCTATCTACTCTTTATTATGAGATTATGTATCGTATTGATTACATTCTAGGTGGGGGTTATAAGATTGGGTTAGGCCTAGTTGTATTAGTATTTGGCCTATTCAGGGGATTTAGTATAGAATTTTAAATCAAACCTTAGCCTAGAATACCAGCCATAGCTTTAGCATACTGTTAAGCCTGATTATTTATGTAGAAGACCTTAAGTTGACACCGATAATCCTTAGCCTAGGATTTGGGTAGTACCTATCCATTTCAATGATATTCTTCAATTAAATTCACCTTGTAGAATGATGCCCCTCGTTGATTCCACTTCTGACTTTCTATATATGCTTATGTACTTGTATTGTTCTGTATATGACATTGTTTGGCCCAAGGCCTTGGTTACAAGACCATGGACACTAGGTTAGTTCTCTATGATTTAAAGAAGTTGTGGCTTTGTTTATAGATGCTCATGCGCTTACATTTGCTTTGTTTGGATACTGGTGATGGCATGCATTCATTATCAATATTCTCACGCTTATTTTAGCCGATTAAGGCCTTTTTTTGCCATAATTTGGTTCTATTTTTCCTTAGGTTAGTGTATGGCCCACCCTTAGTACTAGACTTAGCTCTTTTAGTTCCTTGGGACGGGATTGAGAAACCTTAATAGGTTTGGGTAGGTGCTTGCCATAGGTTGAGTTATCAGGGTTTGTTAGTGGGCCCCTTTGCCATTTTTAGATAGTATGCTTCCAATGACTCTTTTTTAGTCTTAGATAGGCTTACGACTACTTCCTTAGGCTATTATCATGGGTCTGGGTTGACTTAGACTTGATAGCACACCTATTTAACTTCTTTACCCTTGGGGAGGGCAATATATGACCTTTGACCTCACCTCTTTGATTTAGTAATTAGAACCCCACCTGGACTTAAAAGATTTGACCGCCTGAAACTTAACTTTACTAATAAATAGATTTGTGATGGGCTTAGGACCCCTGGATTACTGCTAGTTATGTCATGCTTATGAGTCCCGGTATGAGTTTGGCATTATATTATGGTTGAGGTTGGCTTCTTTTAGAATCAGTTGTTATAGTTAAGGTTGGTTACTTTGAGTTTCAGTTAGAGTTCGACATCTATCAATGATTACAATTTGGGTGTTTTGGTGTACAGTTATGGATCATCTAGCCTGTTGATATTATCCAATGGTTTCAGTTTGATTTCGATTCTCATTTTTGCTATTGTTATGGATATGGTCCCCTCCGTCCGTGAGCCACTGTGTCAGAGGAGGATGGTCGTCGTAGGTCCTACCTTTACGAGCTGTTGATATGGGGGAGGTGTACAAAATACATTGCCTATCAACAGTATAATTATTTGGCACTTGTATCTATTAGTCTTATGTAGAGGCTGCATAGGTATAGGTTATGTTAGTTATTTGCTGAGTGATTGATTTTACTATTTGGGCTTATAGGGGCCCGGTTATGTTATTGTTTGTCTGGGTTAGATGGTAATATTATTGCTTAGATATTATCATATGGTTCATGGTAGGTCGGTTATGGATTGGTACCCGAGGTTGTAGGTATGCTTCAAAGTTCCTTTCCTCTTCATTATATTGAGCTTTATTATTAGTGGACTACCTTATGATTATTCACGTTTTGGTTAGAGGCCTTGTTTAAGCAAAAGTTAGCTCCCTTGTTGCTTATGATCCTTGTGATGTTATACTTGCTCCCTCAGAGTAGTACCTTCGCTTTTAGTTACCTGTATAAAGCCATAGTATATCCATACTTCTGTAGCTATTCTTCGTAGATCAATTCCTTCTTGCCTACTACTATTGTATATTGTATATCACTTTCTCCATTCTACTATCGTATAATATCTAGCTGTTTATGGTATCGTGACTACATCTGTGATTACTTGTAGTATCTGGTAGTTCATCTTTACCTCTCCGTTAGTATTATTTTGTTTTGTTTCTTAAATAGTTGCCTGTAGTGTATATTCCTGCTTTACATGTTATTTATACTTGCATTATCTCTGGAGCTCAGTCGGTTGAAGCCTACTGAGTACTTCGTGTTTGGTACTCATACTACACTTCTGCCGCCTGTAAATTATAATACGAGTTCTCATCATTGATTGGTGCCTCGTGTGGAGCTGCCATTAATTGGAGATTTAGGGTGAGCTCCTGGCATTCAGAGTAGTTCCTACTCTCCCTCTTTTACTAGACTGATATCTATTTTGTATTTCAGAGACGACTTTGTATATATTTATACTGTGTATCTTGTACTCTTGTCTTATTAGTATCTCTTGTACTGACTTCACCAGGTTTTAGGGTTACTTCTATATATTAGTCTATTATTGGACTCATTTTTTGTTACTTTCTTCTTTTCTCTTGATAGTCCATTACTCGCTGTTCCAGATTATGGTTTGGCTTACCTACTGATGGGTTATGGTAGGTGGCATCGTAACTTGAGAAATTAGTTCATGACAGTTTGGTATCAGATCCCAAGTTCACCAGTGTAGTTGGTACAAGAGCAACATGCCTAGTAGAGTCTTGCAGATCGGCACGATGATGTTCTTATCCTATCTTCGGGAGGCTATGGAGCATTCTTAGGAAATTCTATTACTTGATTCCTTATTACGTGTTTGTACTTCTATGAACCTCTAATTACTTTTTTTGACTCCACTCTTTCCCAGATGGATAGCACAAGGTTGTCAATAGACGCAGATATGACTTCTGTGCGTGTTACTAGAGTTTCAATTCATCTTCGGGCTAGGGAGCTTGAGATTGATATTGAGGATCTTTAGCGTTAGCCAGAGGGTTTGGGTCCAGCCCAAGCTCTAACAGAGTTTACGACCACCTCAGCTTTGTAGGATTTTGTGTTAGGGATTCTGAGTTTTTTTTATAGATACCTCACAGTTAGTAATGGTGCTCGGTACATCAAGTGGTTCTCATGCCAGAGTTGGGTTTTTTGGTGTTTAATGGGGCTCTCTATCTGTTTTAGAGTATGAGATTGGGTTTCTCGAGTGGGCCAGATAGACTTCTATGTTATATCCTACAGAGCATGAGATGGTACCTGAATTTATTAGAGGATTAGCTTTACCACTCTGCTTGACGTCGGAGCATTTGATAGCAGCTGTGTATACTTTCCCTCATGTTTTTGATCATGCAAGGACTACAAAGAGGGCAAATCTTAAGCTATATGGAGGTGGCGGTAAGAGACCATGTCAGTAGTACAATATTAGTGGTATTTCATCTAGAGGTAGGGATCCTCCCAGTAGAGGTCAACATCACTTGCAACCTTTCAGGTCGGTACAGGTAGCACTTTGGAGTATAAGTGGATCTCAAATAGGTCATGGTGGACACAGTGAAAAAAGTTCTGGTCAGACATTATGGGGTGTTTGGTTTAATTCTGGTTCATCATGTACAGTGCATCAGAGAGTTTCAGGGGTATGTTTTGATTGTGGTGAGATTGTTCATTGGTCTAGAGAGTGCCCCAGGCGTAAGTTAGTCTGCCAGTTGGGGTCAGCTTGCCACGCCCCAAATCCCATTGAGACGTGACAAAAGTGGTATCAGAGCAGGTCGTTCTAAGGGTGTCTACAAAGCCGTGTCTGAGTAGAGTCTTGCTTATGGATGTGTTGTGCACCACATTTATAAGTAGGAGGCTACGGGACATTTAGGAGTTGTTTCTTTTCTTCACTTCTAGATCATGCAATAGAGCCAATGTGGTAAGTGGAATCGCATCTAATCATTGGAATTGATTTCTTTGTTATAGTAAAATGCCAATGACAAGACGAGGTAGAGGCAAAGGTAAGCAGGTAGATGTGCTTGCCGGGGAAGGCACAAGTAAACCACCACCTGACCAAGCTAGTCAAGGTGGAGCTAGCACTGAAATTGCATCGCGGTCTTCTTCTACTTTTCCAGCTCCTGAAGAGCCAATAGGTAGAGAAGTACCCGCAGAACCACCAATGAATGCCACTGACCAGGATCTAAGAAATGCAGTGCATATGTTGACTCAGTTAGTTGCGGCACAAAGTCAAGGACGATCTGGTCCATCGACAAATCAGGATGATGCGGCTAGAGTGTCGAGTCGCAGGACACAGGACTTTCTGAAATTAGACCCTCATATATTCACTGGGTCAGATTCGAAAGCAGATCCACAAGACTTCGTGGATCAAATTCAAAGGGCTTTGGAGGTTATGCACGTGACTGGGGTAGAAACAGTTGAACTTGCTGCATATAGATTGAAAGGAGAAGCGATATTATGGTATGAAGATTAGAAGAAATCTCGTGACATCGGTACAATTCCATCTAATTGGGAAGAATTTAAAGCGGCATTCCTTGATCACTATCTTTCCTACGAGATCCGAGAGGCTCGTGCGGATCAGTTCTTAAATCTCCGTCAAGGGAATCTGAGTGTTAGAGAATACAGTTTGCAGTTTAATTCTTTGGCTCGATATGCTCCGAATGTAGTAGCCACAATGACAGACAGGGGTCCATCGATATGTGGACAAATTGGAGCCATATTTGGTAAGGGACTGCACTATTGCTGCTTTAAACAGAGACATGGATATAGCGGGAATTCAGTCTTTCGCACAGAAAATGGAGGACCAAAGACAGAGAAGAAGGGTACATAAATCTGACAGAGGACAGTCCAAAAGAGATAGACCTATGGGACAGTCTATGGTGTCCCAAGGAGAATCTAGGCCTCGGATGTTTCCTAGACCGCCTGGACCCTCATTCTCTTATTCCAGCACAGGCACTCAAGCTCAATTTCGAGGGTTTAGAGGTAGTCAATCTGGGCAGAGTAGTGGCATTCACGGATCACAGGCAGCAGGATTTTCTCGTCAGCAGTGTCAAAACTGTGGGCGTACTCATTTAGGCCCATACCGGCTAGGGAAAAATACTTGCTTTTGGTGCTGTACGACTAGACACATGATGAAAGAGTGTCCCCATAGGAGCATGGGTAGTATAGCACGACCTGCGGGATCGGTCGTTGTATCATCATCATCGGTTCCTTCTTTAGGCCGAGGTGTGCAGTCTGTTGGTCATGGTAGAGGTGCCAGAGGAGCAGCCAGTAATAGTGGGGTCCAGAATTGCACTTATGCTCTAGTGGACCCACATAATTCGAAGGCTTCTCCTGATGTCGTCACAGGTACATTATCCATATTTTCATATAATGTATATGCATTGATTGACCCAGGTTCTACATTGCCATATGTTACTCCATTGATTGCTGTGAAATTTGTAAAAGCACCAGAATTATTAATTAAGTCAATTGAAGTATCTACACCAGTTGGTGAATATATTATTGCAAAAAGAGTATATCGTAATTGTGTGGTAACTGTGTGTGTTCATGATACACTGGCCTATCTCATCGAACTAGACATGGTGGATTTTGATGTGATAATGGGAATGGATTGGTTGGCTTCTTGTTATGCCACAGTAGATTGCCGGGCCAAGAAGGTACACTTTCATTTTCCGCAAGACAATGGTCTTGAATTGCAGGGTAATGTGGGGGCACCAAGAGGAAAATTTATTTCCTATGTGAGAGCAAGGAAAATGATTGCCAAGGGGTACATATGTCACTTGGTACGAGTGAAGGATACTGAAGTGGAACCACTAACTCCTCAGTCGGTTCCAGTGGTTAGTGAATTTCTTGATGTATTTCCAGAAGATCTTACAGGTTTGCCCCTAGAACGGGAAATAAAATTTGGTATTGATGTGATTCCAGGCACTTAGCCTATCTCTATTCCCCCGTATAGAATGGCTCCAGTAGAATTGCGTGAATTGAAGGAGCAATTGAAAGATTTGCTAGACAAGGGCTTCATTAGGCCGAGTATGTCTCCGTGGGGTGCACATGTATTATTTATACGGAAGAAAGACGGCACATTGAGAATGTGCATTGACTATCGACAATTGAATAAGGTAATGATCAAGAACAAATATACCCTCCCTCGAATTGACGATTTATTTGATCTGTTACAGGGCGCCAAGTGTTTTTCAAAGATTGACTTGAGATCGGGTTACCATCAAGTCAGAGTTAGAAAAGAAGATGTACCCAAGACAGCCTTCCAAACACGGTATGGCCATTATGAATTTTTAGTTATGTCATTTGGACTAACAACGCCCTAGATGTGTTCATGGATTCGATGAATAGGGTGTTTAAGCCATTTCTAGACGTGCTCATGACGGTATTTATAGATGACATCCTGGTTTATTCAAAGTCACAAGAGGACCATGCTAATCACTTACGACAGGTGTTACAAATTCTCCGTGAGCGTAAGTTGTATGCAAAGTTCTCTAAATGTGAATTTTGGTTAAAATCCGTCGCATTCTTCGGTCACATTGTGTCAGATGAAGGGATACAGGTTTATACACAGAAGATTGAAGTGGTGAAAAATTAGCCAAGACCTACGACACCTATAGAGATTCGTAGTTTTCTTGGATTACCAGGTTATTACAGAAGATTTGTGGAAGGTTTTTCTTCCATTGCTGCACCTTTAACAAAGCTTACACACAAGGCAGTCAAATTTCAGTGGAATGATGCATGTGAGAAAAGTTTCCAAGAGCTGAAAGACAAATTGACTTCCACACCCGTATTAGTACTTTCGGAAGGCATTGAAGGTTATGCAGTATATTGTGATGCTTTTGGAGTTGGCCTTGGATGTGTATTGATGTAGCACGGTAATGTAATAGCATATGCCTCACGACAGTTGCGGCCACACGAGAGAAACTATCCCACACATGATCTTGAGTTAGCAGCGGTGGTATTTGCTTTAAAGATATGGCATCATTATTTGTATGGAGTTCATGTTGACATTTATACTGATCACAAAAGTTTACAATATATATTTAAGCAAAAGGAACTCAATATGAGGCAACGAAGGTGGCTTGAGCTATTGAAAGATTATGATATTGATATCCTACATCATCCAGGAAAAGCAAATGTGGTAGCTGATGCATTGAGTCGCAAGGCAATAGGAGGCATTAGTGGCCAATTGACAGAAAAGTAAGATTTAGTCAAAGATCTATATCAATTAGCCAGTTTGGGGGTTTGTCTTCTTGAATCCTCAGATGAAGGGGTTATTGTACAAAATACGGCTGAATCTTTATTGATAGCTGAAGTGAAAGAGAAGCAGTTTGCAGATCCTATGTTGTTGCAACTAAAAGAGAATGTACAACAGAATTTGACAAAGGCATTTGATCTTACACAACAAGGGGTGCTTCAATGCCAAGGTAGATTATGTGTACCAGATGTAGATGAGCTGAGGAGACGAATTATGACAGAGGCGCATCATTCGCTCTATTCTATTCACCCGGGTGCTACTAAAATGTACCATGATTTAAAAGAAGTGTATTGGTGGGGAAATATGATGAAGAACATTGCAGAGTTTGTCGCTCAGTGCCATAATTGTCAACAAGTAAAGGTAGAGAATCAGAAACTAGGAGGTTACATGCAATGTATCAATCTTCCAGTCTAGAAATGGGATATGATTAATATGGATTTCATCACAGGTTTGCCTTGGACACTGTGGAAATTTGATTCTATATGGGTTATAGTTGACAGGCTTACCAAGTCAGCGCATTTCTTACCAGTCAAGACCACCTATACAGCAGAAGATTATGCAAGGTTGTATGTGAAAGAAATAGTGCGGTTACATGGGATTCCGATCTCCATTATATCAGACAGGGGAGCTCAGTTTACTGCTCATTTTTGGAGATCTTTTCAGCAGAGTTTGGGTACACAGGTGAATCTGAGTACGGCTTTCCATCCTCAGACTGATCGAAAAGCAGAACGTACTATCCAAACTCTTGAAGATATGCTACGAGCTTGCACGTTAGATTTCCAAGGCAGTTGGGATGACCATTTGCCTCTTATTGAATTTGCGTACAACAATAGCTATCATTCAAGTATTCAAATGGCACCTTATGAAGCTTTGTACTGAAGGAAATGTAGATCACCAATCGGATGGTTTGAAGAAGGCGAAGCTGCTTTACTTGGGCCAGATCTTGTTCATCAGGCTATGGAGAAAGCTAAAGTGATCCAACAGCGGCTACAAATGGCCCAAAGTCGACATAAGTCATATGCTGATGTTAGAAGAAGAGGGCTTGAATTCTCCATAGGTGATTGGGTATCTTTAAAGGTGTCACCGATGAAAGAGGTAATGCGATTTGAATAGAAAGAGAAATTGAGTCCACGTTATATAGGCCCATATGAAATTATTGGAAGATTTGGGCAAGTTGCGTATGAGTTGGCACTACCCCAAGAACTCTCCACAGTTCATCCAGTATTTCATGTTTCGATGCTTCAAAAGTGCATAGGGGATCCATCTCATTTTACTCCCATTGAAGATGTGCAAGTTACGGAGGATCTTACCTATGAGGAGATACCTATTGCCATTCTGGATAGACAAGTGAAGAGGTTGAGGAATAAAGACATAGCTTCTGTAAAGGTACTTTGGAGAAATCAACAAATAAAAGAGATCACATGGGAAGCTGAAGAAATAATGAAGTCGAAGTACCCTCATTTGTTCCAAAGGGAATAACAAGTTCACGAGACGCGAACAGAACAATGAAAAGTAAGTATTTATAAGAATTGAGTATATATTTATATGATAATGATCCTAAACTTGCATTTGTTTAACCACTAACATTCGAGGACGAATGTTTCTAAGGGGGGAAAAATGTAACACCCCGTATGTTTCCGAACCTAGTTAATTCCCTTAACATTTATAGAGTTATTTAAACATGAGAGAGTTGGTGAATTTATGCATTAATTTGTTGGGTTTAAGTGAATCATGTGCCATTGGGCCCAAATGAGGCCCAAAAATCATAAAAAGACATGGCCCAAAATGGAATTTGACCCATTCTTCCATGGACCAAGTAAACACATTAAATGTGTGGATAAGGATGACTAGAAAGGGACTATATAATTCAAGAAAAATCAGATTTTTATTCATAAAAGCACACATTCCATTTTCTAGATTTTTCCAAATATCTCTCTTCTCCCACAAACCCTAAGGCAACTACTTGCTGGACAAGATCACCCTTTGGAAAGATTTGGTAAGTGTTTATTCTTATGGTTGTATATATTATATACTTAATTTTGTGCATAAATCATGCTGGTTATGTTGACACAGTGTTGGACAGTTCACTATGCGTAAAACTGTTTATTTTTGCAATCGGAAAAGGGTTTTGGCCTTATAAACTTAAAAATGGACTTGTGGTCTTGAAGGAAGTGAAATTTATGGGTTCAATATTGACATGTGAGATGTGAATATATCCTTAACTTGTTTTATCCTTGTACATAATGTTTGGAATTGTTATTGCGAAATTGGTCATGGATTTGGTGACGTAGTGAAAGGAAAGTGTAGTTTTGGTGTTGTTTATGTGCGTTGTGGAACCATGAATGTTCATTGGTATCTAAGATGATCTAAAATATGTAAATAAAAGCTTACTTATGGCCTTGTACCATCTATTACACAAAAGGACCCAAAAGAGACCCTTTTTGGCCGATTTGGGCATCAGCCCCCGCAGACGAAGGCACCTGCGGGAGCAGATGCCAATGCAGGTGCCCCTAGATACTACCAAGGGCCACCTGCAGACCCATTTCATCCACATGCGGGTGCAGGTGGCTTTGCAGGTCACCCCAGAAAGTTATTTTGTATAGTTTTGTCTCTCTTTGATTCCCGAAGGCCCCTATACCCTTTTTGGATGTAATTATCAACTTATGATACCTTTTTAATGACTTTAAGGGGTCGTATGGAAGCATGTTGGAATATATTAGCTATGTATTGTTGTTCATATGTTTTTATGAGGCAATTTGATGGAGTAAATGTGACGGAATGATAATGAGGAAGCGTAAAGGGTAAACGTGGTGTGAAATGCTATTGGTATGTGATGTCTTGGTCAATGTGTGGAATGTTATGGTGTTGTTGGTATGATGATGCAGTGGATTGTATTATAAAGGGTAAAATGATGTTATATTGCAGTCATATAGCTCATTGTCATTTTTTACGCTTGTACGATAACTAGTTGTTAACATAAGCTCCGTTATGTACTTGTATTGTAGAGTGAAACGTAAGGAAGGAGCTGGAATATTGTGTTCACGTATATGATTGCATATTCATACTTGTAAGGGAAGGTATGTAAGGTTATTCTATCCGTATCCTTCTGCAGCACATAGTAGTCACATTGACATTGTATTTGTTTTATTCCAAAATGTTCTAAGGTATCCTATTTTCGGTTACCAAATGTTATTATCACATGTTTCCTACTCATTGATCAATTGTGATTCTCATGTCTCATGTTCATTGACTAATGTTCCAAAGATCCCATGGTTCCAATAATGTTATGACTATCATTGTATCAATCTCAAAAGTAAAGAATGAAGTAATGCATATGTGATTAATGATTGAGTATGGGTGGTAGCTTTGGGGGCGAAAGCCTAGCTCAAGCCGATCCCGAGATTATTGGAGCAGGGGGTAGTCCTAGAGGCGTAAGCCTAGCTCGGACCAAACCTGACAGGGGGTAGCTCTAGAGGTAAGAACCTAGCTCTAGCCGAACCTGATAGATTGGTTTATGGGTGGCAGCTCTAGAGGTAATAACCTAGCTCGAGCCGAGCCCAATGTTTTGATTTAGGGGTGGTAGCTCTAGAGGCATAAGCCTAGCTCGAGCCGATCCCAACATAACGTTATGTTATGTTAAGACCCACTGATCAGTCGGGGCCCGGGTACATAGTGACACAAGTGATGACGAACAAACATAGAAGTAATGAAGCAAAGAAAATAATGAAAGCAATACACATGGTTCCCAACATATAGAATGGTGACTTATTCATATTGGTTATTCATTTACATTTGAGTACATTGAAGTATTTTATGTGTCATACAGTTTCATATGAGCCTTACATACTCAGTACATTCTTCGTACTGATATCCCTTGGGGGACTTACCTTACTTGCTGCAGGTGCAGGTACTAGTAGACCTCCACAGTAAGCTGCAGGTCATCTACTGATCTTTGGTGAGCTCCAATTGGTTCGGGGCTTTTCGAGTCACAGTTGTACATTGGTTTTGGTTTTGTAAATGTTGTATAAAGCGGGGACTTATCCCGACTTTAGGTTTGTTATGTATGTGCATATGTTAGAGGCTTTCGTAGATGTATGTGGGTATATGAATGTAAGAGATGTATGTCCATTTTGACTTGATGGCCCTGATGGCCAAGTTTCACATATGTATGTATCACATGTTCCATGATTTTCGCTATTAGCATCTTCTATCTCTATACGTGATGGTGGTGTTTCTAATAATATTCAAATGAATAGACATGAGCAAAGATTGGTTCTCTCGGGCCTCATCGACTTCGGGTGCCAGTCCGCCTTAATGGGATTTGGGGCGTGACACAGCTAATGTTTCTCACCAGGTTAGAGCTTCAGGAGTTTATTATGACTATAGAGAGATACGTCATTAGTCCAAAGAGTGTCCTGATATGGGATTATTGAGCATTCAATGCAGACAGATAAGTCTTTTAGAGCTGTGACACCTTTCGGCAAAGGCAGTGAACTTCGTGTTTCATTTGGTCATTCAGACACTCAGTTCGGGTTTGGACGCATTCAGATTTGTACTTCTTCAGTTAGATCAGGGACTATGACTTCAGATTCCATCATTATAGGTGTGCTCTTGATTTACTATCTTGTGGATTCTATTTGAATTGAGTTGGGGTTTTCATACCCATCGCTGTTTATATGCCTTGATATTACTATATTGATTATTGTAAGCTTTTGTGTAGACCTATGTATTTGTGGTTACCCCCGTGGATGTTTGCTTTTAGTAGTGGATTGAGTGGATCGGTATTGTGATTTCCAAGGATGTAGCACTTGGGTTAAAGTCCCTCTTCTTTGTCATAGTGGCCTTGATGTGATATTTGAGTGGTACTGGTTGTCTTTCATTTTGTGCCACTTGTATATTATATTGGTGTTACGATTGTTATTATTTTGACTTTAATTATTTATTACTTGATAGACGGCTAGACTAGCATTATCTAGTTAGTATCCCCTCCTGTGATTCTTATCCATTTGGCTTAGACGGCTACCTTAGTTGGTTGATTTTCCTTCTTTGCTATCAAAGCTAGATTGGTTGTTGAGAGGTTTGTGGGAAAGTTTGGCCTTTCGTGGTTTATGGTGATTTTAGCATTGACAACCTTTTTCTATGGTCAGTCCCTAAGGTTGGTAAATTGAGGGTTGTTCTTTTAGTTTGTCTAGTTCGCCACCCGGTATTAGTCTCGATCTTGGTATTGGTGTTGAGTTAGATACTTCATTCTTTTTGCGATGTGGTTCATGGTACAGTTGAGTTGAGGTTGGTTTGAATGGGTGAATTCATAAATTTCTTTTTTTGGTGTTTGTTAGGCCTAATATGACTTCGTGGGATGCTTTCGCTTGGGGGTATATTCTTGGGTATCAGTTGTTGGTAACCAAAGTGGGTGTCTTTTGGGAGTAAGTATTCGTTGTCATAGATTGAGTATTGGTTTGATCAGATTCACGCTAAGATCATACTTTTTTGAGTAGTTTAAGATTTGACTATCATTAGGCCTCTTTACAGTATCGGTAAGTTCCTGGTTATGCCGTGATGTGTTGTGCCTCTCAGTGGATGTGGATTTGATTGCTCAAGTCCTTAGCCTGTGGTTTCCTCAGTTATGATTACGTTCTTCGACAATATTTCAGTTTTAGCCCTTGCAGGAACCATTGGTTCTATGCTCAGTTTTTGACGGTGAGATTTGTTTGGGTACTTGACATCAGTAAAGATTTGTTAGCTCTAATTGTGACATTTGACTCTTTTGAATGATGGCTTGAAAGTTGTGATGGATTTTGGAGTATGGATTCTTACTCATCAACATGATCAGTTTGGATAGTTGAGATCTAATAGGTCAGCTTGGGTATTGAGATTACAACTATGGATTGCATAACTTAGTTGCAGCCCCATTTTGAGGTTTGACTCAGTTGAGTCTTCATCGATATGTTGACTAGGCCTACGCGCTACCTATCGACTCAATTTTTTTTAGTTCAGAAAGGTTGTATTAGCTAAATGCTCGAACGATGGTTTGTTGGTACACAATGTTTGTTTCTTCTAGTTTAACCTTGGATTCTCAATTTTCATCAGGGATTTTGTATGTCTACTAAATAAAAGAAGTGTACTCAAGTTGGGCTTAGCGTGGTTTCACCCACAGTTGGTAGGGCACTCTAGAGCAGATCATTTAGTTTTGAGAGATTGTGCTTCGAACTCCTAACTGTTGGTTTCGAGGGTTATCTGGACCAATTAGTAGCTTTGATAGAGATCACAGACCTTGGACACTACTATTTGAGCATTCAGGTAGAACCTAATGGGGACTTGTTCATATGCTAGTCCGTGTGGGTTTCTTATGGGTCAGCTTCAGTCTTTCAAGGTTAGGGTGATGTGTTTATGCGAGCAAAAGTCGGATGATGCTGGAGAGATTCTGCGCAGTTCAGAGGAGACATCAGGTTTGGAAAGGAAATGTTAAATTTGGAATTTGGAGTTGGTTGTATGGTTCATGTCTTAGGCTGTATTTAGCCTGGTTGAGTATCTGCTTAGTGTGCTTATATCATCGTGATGTCAGTAAGTTATGGCTTGGGTTTGCATATTTCAGTTGAGGTCGGTTCAGTTAGAGGCCAGTTGGTTGTTGAGGATGAGTTTTTGGTCACTTGGAAAGTGAAGTAAGGTTGTGAATGAAAAAGGGATGCCTTTAGTGAAATCTCTTGGAGGTGTTGGTTGGCCTTAGAGGTTATCTAGAGAGGCGTTCATGGGGTATGTGGTCCCAGTGTAACACCCCGTAACTTCCCGACCCTACTTGACGACTTTGAACAATGTTTACTTAGGTGTCGAGAGCCATAAGTATGAATTTTGTAGTGTCATTGAGGAAACATTTGATATTGGGTCTAGTACATGTGATTAGCCCTTTGTCGGAGGTGTTTGTGACTTCGTGGAGCATTTGTGGGGTGAAAAATGAGGCTTGGAGGACTTCCAAGCAATGGATATTAAGGTTAGGAGGTAAGCAAAAGACTTGAACTTGAAGGATCTAATCAAATCCGCAAAGAAAAGTCGAAGAAAGGAAAAAAATCACATTTTGGGTGTGGGGAGCGTCCAGGGGCGTACCGGCCGCTTCTGGCCAAATTTTTTTTAGCACAGGCAGCCCTGGGGCACGCCAGGCAGCGTCCCAGGCCGCTCTGGGCTATTTTTTATGTGCACAGGCAGCAAAGGGGCGCGCCAAACGGCGTGCCGGGGTGGTTTTCGCCAAACTTTTTCTTCGACTATTATGATGTAAATGAGACTTTTAAGTCATGGTATCATTACTCCATCATAGTATGACTATTCTTAAGCGCGTTTAGCATCCGAGTTGGGGTTAATTCTTCCTCACAAGTGTTTTAATAAATTATGTTCAAATAAGCCACGAGCGACTATAATTTCTAGTTTTGCGATTGAGGCTACGAACGAAAATCTCGTAAATGAATATTATCGAGACATTTATAGAATTATTTGAACATGAGATATATGGTGGATTATACATTACATTTGGTGGGTTAAGATGACATGGGTTATTGGGCTCAATTTAAAGCCCAAAGAGAGACCAAAATGCAAGGCCCAATGGGGCCAATGACCCATTCTTCCACTTTGACCAAACCAATATTGCATTTAATGCAAGGAAATAGCTAAGGATGACTTGAACACTATATAAAGGCCCCAAAATCAGATTTTTTTAATTCATTGGAACTCTCATTCCTCTTTTTATATTTTCTCAAATATTTCTCTCAAAACCTAAGAACCCTAAGGCACTTCTTGGGATAAGATCACTCATTTGCAAGTTTGGGTAGGTGATTATTCTTATGGATTAATTTATTATATGCATGGGAGAGTATGTAGATCATGGTGGTTATGTCTAAAAGTGTAAATAATACATTTTTGCTTTTTGCTAAAGGATATGTTATCCATGGGATTTAAACTTGAAAGGTGACTTGTGGTTTTGATGAAAGTGCATAGCATGGAGGAAATATCAACATGTATGGTGTGATTATGTTTCTAAACTTGCTATTTTTTTATAAATGTAAATTATGGGTTTTTGGCTGATATGTTGTTATGAAGTGTATTAAGGTGACTTGATGGATTAATTGTGATATGGTGTTCATGAGAAAGTGTAAAGGAGAAACTTTGTTGTGAAAGGCTATTGGTATGTGATGTTGTGGTCAATGTGTGGCATGATTGGGGTATTATTGGTATGACAATGCCGTAGATGGTATTGTCGAGTAGGAAATGACATTTTAAAGGCAAACATGTAACTCATTGTCGTCATATGCATTTGTAAGGCAGTTGGTGGATAATGTAAACTCCGTTACGTACTTGTGTTGTAGAGTGAAACATAAGGAAGGAGCTGGACTATTGTATTCACGTATAGGATTGTATATTCGTATTGAGAAGATAAGGTATGTAAGGTTACTCTTTCCGTATCCTTCTACAACATAATGTTCACATAGACATTGTATTTGTTCCATTCCGAAATGTCCTAAGGTATCCTATATCCGATTACTAATTGTTATTATCACATGTTTCCTACTCATTGATCAATTGTGATTCACATGTCTCATGTTCATTGACTAATGTTCCAAAGGCCCAATAATGTGATGTTCCAAAGTTCCAATAGGGTTTATACACATGTCTATTATTCATTGATTATTGTTCCAATGTTTCCAATAATGTTATGATTCCAATAATGTATGACTATCATTGTATCAATCTCAAAAGTAATGAATGAAGTAATGCACATGTGGTTAATGATGGAGTATGGATGGTAGCTTTGGGGCAAATGCCTAGCTCAAGCCGATCTCAAGATTATTGGATCAAGGGGTAGTCCTAGAGGCATAAGCCTAGCTCGGACTGAACCTGACAGGGGGTAGCTCTAGAGGTAATAACTTAGCTCGAGCTGAACTTGATATGCTGTTCTATCGGTGGCAACTCTAGAGGTAGTAACCTAGCTCGAGTCGAGCCCGATATATTAATTTATGGGTGGTAGATCTAGAGGCATAAGCCTAGCCCGAGCCGATCCCAACATAACGTTATGTTATGTAAAGACCCACTGATCAGTCGGGGCCCGGGTACATTGTGACAGCAGTAATGATGAATAAGCATGGAAGTAAAGAAGCAAAGAAAGCAATGAAAGCAATATACATGGTTCCCAACATACAGAATAGTGACTTGTTCTTATTGGTTATTCATTGGTATATGAGTTCATTGAAGAATTTGTGTTTCTTACAGTTTCTTATGAGCCTTACATACTCAGTACATTCTTCGTACTAACGTCCCTTATGGGACTTACCTTACTTACTGCAGGCGTAGGTGCTAGTAGGCCTCCACAGTAGGTTGCTAGTTGTTTGCGGATCTTTGGTGAGCTCCAGTTGGGTTGGGGCTTTCCGAGTCACAGTTCTATATGTCTTTTGGTATTGTACATGTTGTATAAAGCGGGGACTTTTCCCGACTTTCAGTTGGTCTTGTAAATGCATCTGTTAGAGGCTTTTGTAGACGTATGTGGGTGTATGAATGTAAGAGATACATGTCATTTTTGACTTGATGGCCTCGACGGCCAAGTTTCACATATGTATATATATCACATGTTCCACGATTTCCGTTTTTAGCCTTTTATACTCGCACGTGATAGTGGTGTTTCTTATGGCATGCATATGAATGAATATAAGCAAAGCTTGGTTCTCTCGGGCCTCATCGGCTATGGGTACCAATCTGCCTCGATGGGATTTGGGGCGTGACAAAAGTGGTATCAGTGCAGGTCGTTCTAAGGGTGTCTACAAAGCCGTGTCTTAGTGGAGTCATACCTATCGATGTGTTGTGCACCATATTTATAAGTAGAAGGCTACGGGACATTTAGGAGTCATTTCTTTTCTTTATTTCTAGATTGTGCAATAGAGCCAGTGTTGTAAGTTGAATTGTATCTGACCATGATAATTGATTTTCTTTGGTATAGTAAAATGCCAATCACAAAAAGAGGTAGAGGTAAAGGTAAGCAGGTAGATATACCTTCCAGAGAAGGCATGAGTAAATCACCACCTGACCAAGCTAGTCAAGGTGGAGCAAATGCTAAAATTTCATCGCGGTCTTCTTCTACTTTTCCAGCTCCAGAAGAGCCAATCGGTAGAGAAGTACCCGTAGGACCACCAATTAATTCCACTGACCAGGATCTAAGAAATGCAGTACATATGTTGACTCAGTTAGTTGCCGAATAAAGTCAAGGACGAGCTGGTCCAACGACAAATGAGGATGATGCGGCTAGAGTGGCGAGTCGCAGAACACAGGATTTTCTGAAACTGGACCCTCCTATATTCACTGGGTCGGATCCAAAAGCAGATCCACAGGAATTCGTGGATCAAATCCAGAGGGCTCTAGAAGTTATGCACATGACTGGTATTGAAACAGTTGAACTTGCGGCCTATAGATTGAAAGGGGAAGCGATATTGTGGTATGAGGACTGGAAAAGATCAAATGGTATTGATGCACTTCCAGCTGGTTGGGAAGAATTTAAAATGGCATTCCTTGATCATTACCTCCCATATGAGGTTCGGGAGGCACGTGCAGACCAGTTTCTAAATTTACGTCAAGGGAACATGAGTGTTCGAGAATATAGTCTTCAGTTTAATTCCTTGGATCGATATGCTCCGAATGTAGTGACTACAATGACAGACAGAGTCCATCGATACGTGGACAGATTAGAGCCATATTTGGTAAGGGATTGCACCATTGCTGCCTTGAACAAGGATATGGACATAGCTAGAATACAAGCCTTCACCCAGAAAATGGAAGATCAAAGACAGAGAAGAAGGGTACATGAATTTGATAGAGGACAGTCCAAAAGGGCTAGACCTATGGGACAGTCTATGATGTCCCAAGGAGGATCTAGGCCTCAGATATTTCCTAGACCGCCTAGACCATCATTCTCTTATTCCACAGCAGGCGCTCACTCTCAACCCCGAGGGATTAGAGGTGGTCCATCTGGGCAGAGTAGTGGAGTTCATAGATCACAGGCAACATGATTTCCTCATCAGCAGTGTCAGCACTGTAGGGGTATTCATTCAGGTACATGCCAATTAGGGACAAATGCTTGCTTCTGGTGCGGTATGACGGGACATATGATGAAAGAGTGTCCACAAAGGAGTATGGGTGGTATAGCACGAGCGACAGGATCGGCCGTTGCATCATCATCATCAGTTCCTTCTTTAGGCCGAGGTGTACAGTCTGTTGGTTGTAGTAGAGGTGCCAGAGGAGCAGCCATTACTAGTGGGGTCCAGAATTGCACTTATGCTTTAGTGGACCGACAGAATTCGGAGGCTTCTCCTGATGTTGTCACAGGTACATTATCCATTTTTTCATCTAATGTATATGCATTGATTGACCCGGGTTCTACATTGTACTATGTTACTCCCTTGATTGCTGCAAAATTTGCAAAAGCACCAAAATTATTAATTAAGTCAATTGAAGTATCTACACCGGTGGGTGAATATATTATTGCAAAGAGAGTATCTCGTAATTGTGTGGTAACTGTGTGTGTTCATGATACACTAGTTGACCTCATCGAACTAGACATGGTGGATTTTGATGTGATAATGGGGATGGATTGGTTGGCTTCTTGTTATGCCACGGTCGATTGCCGGGCCAAGAAGGTGCATTTTTGTTTTCCGCAAGAAAATGTTCTTGAATGGCAGGGTAATGTGGTGGCACCAAGAGGAAAATTTATTTCCTATTTGAAAGCAAGGAAAATGATTGCCAAGGGATACATATGTCACTTAGTACGAGTGAAAGATAATGATGTGGAACCACTAACTCCGCAGTCGGTTCCAGTGGTCAACGAATTTCTTGATGTATTTCCAGAGGATCTTCCAGGCTTACCCCTAGAATGGGAAGTAGAGTTTGGCATTGATGTGATTCCAGGCACTCAACCTATCTCTATTCCTCCGTATAGAATGGCTCCAGCAGAATTGCGTGAATTGAAGGAGCAGTTGAAAGATTTGCTGGACAAGGGCTTTATCAGGCCTAGTATGTCCCCGTGGGGTGCACCGGTATTATTTGTATGGAAAAAAGATGGCACGTTGAGAATGTGCATCGACTATCGACAATTGAATAAGGTAACGATCAAGAACAAATATCCCCTTCCTCAAATTTATGATTAGTTTGATCAGTTACAGGGTGCCAAGTGTTTTTCAAAGATTGACTCGAGGTCGGGTTACCATCAAGTCAGAGTTAGAAAAGAAGATGTACCTAAGACAGCTTTCCGAACACGGTATGGCTATTATGAATTTTTAGTTATGTCATTTGGACTAACAAATGCACCGGCCGTGTTCATGGATTTGATGAATAGGGTGTTTAAGCCATTTCTAGATGTGTTCGTGACGGTATTTATAGATGACAATTTGGTTTATTCAAGATCACCAGATGACCATGCTAATCACTTACGACAGGTGTTACAGATTCTCCGTGAGCGTAAGTTGTATGCAAAGTTCTCTAAGTGTGAGTTTTGGTTAAAATCCGTCGCATTCTTGGGTCACATTGTGTCAGATGAAGGGATACAGGTTGATACACAGAAGATTGAAGCGGTGAAAAATTGGCCAAGACCTACGACACCTACAAAGATTCATAGTTTTCTTGGATTGGCAGGTTATTACCGAAGATTTGTGGAAGGTTTTTCCTCCATTGCTGCACCGTTAACAAAGCTTACACATAAGGCAGTTAAATTTCAGTGGAATAATGCGTGTGAGAAAAGCTTCCAAGAGTTGAAAGATAAATTAATCTCCACACCAGTTTTAGTACTTCCCGAAGGCACTGAAGGTTATGCAGTGTATTGTGATACTTATGGGGTTGGCCTCAGATGTGTATTGATGCAGCATGGTAATGTCATAGCCTATGCCTCACGACAGTTGCAGCCACATGAGAAAAATTCTCCCACACATGATCTTGAATTAGCAGTGGTGGTTTTTGCTTTAAAGATATGGCGTCATTATTTATATGGAGTTCATGTTGATATCTATACTGATCATAAAAGTTTGGAATATATATTTAAGCAGAAGGAACTTAATTTGAGGCAACGAAGGTGGTTAGAGCTCTTAAAAGACTATGATATTGATATTCTCTATCATCCAGGCAAAGCAAATGTGGTAGCTGATACATTGAGCCACAAGGAAGTAGAAAGCACTAGTGGCCAGCTGACTCAAAAGCAAGAGATAATCAAAGATCTACATTGACTAGCCAGCTTGGGAGTTTGCCTTATTGAAGCTCCAAATGAAGGGGTTATTGTGCAAAATGCAGCGGAATCCTCCTTAATAGCTGAAGTAAAAGAGAAGCAGTTTGCGGATTCTATGTTATTGCAGTTGAAAGAGAATGTACAATAGAGTCTGACTACGACCTTTGATCTTACACAAGAAGGGGTACTTCAATGCCAAGAAAGATTATGTGTACCGGATGTAGATGAGCTGAGGAAACGAATTATGACAGAGGTGCATCATACGCGCTATTCTATTCATTCGGGTGCTACTAAAATGTACCATGATTTAAGAGAAGTGTATTGGTGGGGAAATATGAAGAAGGACATTGCAGAATTTGTCGTTCAATGCCCGAATTGTCAACAAGTAAAAGTAGAGCATCAAAAACCAGGAGGTTACATGCAATGTATCAATCTTCCAGTCTGGAAATAGGATATGATTAATATGGATTTCATCACAGGTTTTCCTCTTACACTGCAGAAATTCAATTCTATATGGGTTATAGTTGACAGGCTTACCAAGTCAGCGCATTTCCTACCAGTCAAGACCACCTATACAACTGAGGAATATGCAAGATTGTATGTTAAGGAAATAGTGTGGTTACATGGGATTCCGATCTCCATTATATCAGACAGGGGAGCTCAGTTTACTGTGCATTTTTGGAGATCTTTTTAGCAAAGTTTGGGTACACAGGTGAATCTGAGTATGGCTTTCCATCCTCAGACTGATGGACAAGCAGAACATACTATTCAGACACTTGAAGATATGCTACGGGCTTGCACGTTAGATTTTCAAGGCAGTTGGGATGACTATTTGCCTCTTATTGAATTTGCTTACAACAATAGCTATCATTCAAGATTAAAATGACACTTATGAAGCTTTGTACCGAAGGAAATGTAGATCACCAATCGGGTGGTTTGAAGCGGGTGAAATTGCTTTACTTGGGCCAGATCTTGTTCATCAGGCTATGGAGAAAGTTAAAGTGATCCAACAGCGGCTACAAACGACCCAAAGTTGACACAAGTCATATGCTGATGTTAGAAGAAGAGGGCTCGAATTTGCCATAGGTGATTGGGTATTTTTGAAGGTATCACCAGTGAAAGGGGTAATGAGATTTGGGAAGAAAGGGAAATTAAGTCCGCGCTATATAGGCCCATATGAAATTATCAGAAGATTTGTGCAAGTTGCATATGAATTGAAATTACCCCAAGAACTCTCCTCAGTCCATCCAGTATTTCATGTTTCGATGCTTTGAAAATACATAGGAGACCCATCATGTATTGCTTCCATTGACTATGTTCAAATTACGGAAGATCTTACTTATGAAGAGGTACCCATTGCTATTCTAGATCGACAAGTAAAGAGGTTGAGGAATAAAGCCATAGTTTCTGTAAAGGTACTATGGCGAAATCAACAAGTAGAAGAGATCACATGGGAAGTCTAGGAAATGATGAAATCCAAATACCCTCATCTGTTTCAAATGGAAGAAAAAGTTCAAAGTGCGGAAGTGGACCAATAACAAGTAAGTATCTATGAGCATTAAGTGTCTATGTATATATATGCTAATATAGAGATGCATTTGTTGTAATTAAAACGATGTTGTTAACATTCGAGGACGAATATTTCTAAGGGGGGAAAAATGTAACACCCCGTACCTTCCCGACCCTACTTGACGACTTTGAACAATGTTTACTTAGGTGTCGAGAGCCATAAGTATGAATTTTGTAGTGTCATTGAGGAAACATTTGATATTGGGTCTAGTACATGTGATTTGCCCTTTGTCGGAGGTATTTGTGACTTCGTGGAGCATTTGTGGGGTGAAAAATGAGGCTTGGAGGACTTCCAAGCAATGGATATTAAGGTTAGGAGGTAAGCAAAAGACTTGAACTTGAAGGATCTAACCAAATCCGCAAAGAAAAGTAGAAGAAAGGAAAAAAATCAGATTTTGGGTGTAGGGCGCGCCCAGGGGCGTGCCGGGCCGCTTCTGGCCAATTTTTTTTTAGCACAGGCAGCCCTGGGGCATGCCAGGCAGCGTGCTAGGCCGCTCTGGGCTGGTTTTTTTGTGCCACAGGCAGCAAAGGGGCGCGCCAAGCGGCGTGCCGGGGTGGTTTTCGCCAAAATTTTTCTTCGACTATTATGATGTAAATGAGACTTTTAAGTCATGGTATCATTACTCCATCATAGTAGGACTATTCATAAGCGCGTTTACCATCCGAGTTGGGGTTAATTCTTTGTCACAAGTGTTTTAACAAATTATGTTCAAATAAGCCATGAGCGACTAAAATTTCTAGTTTTGCGATTGAGGCTACGAACGGAAATCTCATAAATGAATATTATCGAGACATTTATAGAATTATTTGAACATGAGATATATGGTGGATTATACATTACATTTGGTGGGTTAAGATGACATGGGTTATTGGGCTCAATTTAAAGCCCAAAGAGAGACCAAAATGCAAGGCCCAATGGGGCAAATGACCCATTCTTCCATTTTGACCAAACCAATATTGCATTTAATGCAAGGAAATGGATAAGGATGACTTGAGAACTATATAAAGGCCCCAAAATCAGATTTTTTAAATTCATTGGAACTCTCATGCCTCTTTAGATATTTTCTCAAATATTTCTCTCAAAACCTAAGAACCCTAAGGCACTTCTTGGGACAAGATCACTCATTTGCAAGTTTGGGTAAGTGATTATTCTTATGGATTAATTTATTATATGCATGGGAGAGTATGTAGATCATGGTGGTTATGTCTAAAAGTGTAAATAATACATTTTTGCTTTTTGCTAAAGGATGTGTTATCCGTGGGATTTAAACTTGAAAGGTGACTTGTGGTTTTGATGAAAGTGCATAGCATGGAGGAAATATCAACATGTATGGTGTGATTATGTTTCTAAACTTGCTATTTTTCTATAAAGTTAAATTATGGGATTTTGGCCGATATGTTGTTATGAGGTGTATTAAGGTGACTTGATGGATTAATTGTGATATGGTGTTCATGAGAAAGTGTAAAGGAGAAACTTTGTTATGAAAGGCTATTGGTATGTGATGTTGTGGTCAATTGTGGCATGATTGGGGTATTGTTGGTATTATAATGCCGTAAATGGTATTGTAGAGAAGGAAATGACATTTTAAAGGCAAACATGTAACTCATTGTCGTCATATACATTTGTACGGTAGTTGGTGGTTAATGTAAACTCCGTTATGTACTTGTGTTGTAGAGTGAAACATAAGGAAGGAGCTGTACTATTGTATTCACGTATAGGATTGCATATTCGTATTGAGAAGATAAGGTATGTAAGGTTACTCTTTTCGTATCCTTCTGCAGCATAGAGTTCACATAGACATTGTACTTATTCCATTTCGAAATGTCCTAAGGTATCCTATATCCGATTACCAATTGTTATTATCACATGTTTCCTACTCATTGATCAATTGTGATTCACATGTCTCATGTTCATTGACTAATGTTCCAAAGTCCCAATAATGTGATGTTCCAAAGTTCCAATAGGGTTTATACACATGTCTATTATTCATTGATTATTGTTCCAATGTTTCCAATAATGTTATGATTCCAATAATGTATGACTATCATTGTATCAATCTCAAAAGTAATGAATGAAGTAATGCACATGTGGTTAATGATAGAGTATGGGTGGTAGCTTTGGGGGAAAAAGCCTAGCTCAAGCCGATCCTGAGATTATTGGATCAGGGGGTAGTCCTAGAGGCATAGGCCTAACTCGGACTGAACCTGACAGGGGGTAGCTCTAAAGGTAATAACTTAGCTCGAACTGAACTTGATATGCTGTTCTATGGGTGGCAGCTCTAGAGGTAATAACCTAGCTCGAGTCGAGCCTGATATATTAATTTATGGGTGGTAGCTCTAGAGGCATAAGCCTAGCTCGAGCCGATCCCAACATAATGTTATGTTATGTAAAGACCCACTGATCAGTCGGGGCTCGGGTACATTGTGACACCAATAATGATGAATAAGCATGGAAGTAAAGAAGCAAAGAAAGCAATGAAAGCAATATACATGGTCCCAACATACAAAATAGTGACTTGTTCTTATTGGTTATTCATTGGTATATAAGTTCATTGAAGAATTTGTGTTTCTTACAGTTTTTTATGAGCCTTACATATTCAGTACATTCTTCGTACTAACGTCCCTTATGGGACTTACCTTACTTGCTGCAGGCGTAGGTGCTAGTAGGCCTCCACAGTAGGTTGCCAGTTGTTTGCGGATCTTTGGTGAGCTCCAGTTGGGTCGGGGCTTTCCGAGTCACAGTTCTATATGTCTTTTGGTATTGTACATGTTGTATAAAGCGGGGACTTGTCCCGACTTTTAGTTGGTCTTGTAAATGCATCTGTTAGAGGCTTTTGTAGACGTATGTGGGTGTATAAATGTAAGAGATACATGTCGTTTTTGACTTGATGGCCTCGAAGGCCAAGTTTCACATATGTATATATATCACATGTTCCACGATTTCCGTTTTTAGCCTTTTATACTCGCACGTGATAGTGGTGTTCTTATGGCATGCATATGAATGAATATAAGCAAAGCTTGGTTCTCTTGAGCCTCATTGGCTACGGGTGCAAATCCGCCTCAGTGGGATTTGGGGCGTGACACCTAGTACCTCATCCTTTTGGTCTTTTGGGCTTTTTCTATCCATTGACTTTTGATGACAAAAGCCCTTTTAGTACTGGATATTGTAATGACCCTCCAGGTTAGTTTCTCCATTTATGCGTGTTTTCGATATTTTATGCCTTCCTATAGTGGCTGCAGGTCATTTATGACTTACCGGGACCGTCGATTCGGTGTTTGGGCCATTTGTTTGGGTTTTAAGCCCATTTCCCTATTATGGAGCTTTTGAAGTTAAGAAATTGGTCTTAGGCTAAAATTTCTAATAAACAACCTCGGATGAAAATTCAGACAAAGTCGTTAGCTTTGGAACGTAGATTTTAGGCTAGGGGGACCCTTGGTCTGGGTCTCGAGGCTTCTTAGCTCATTTTAGGCTATTGATTGGAAATTGGTAAAAATAGAACTATGGGTGTAGGGCCCACTTTTTATCGAAACCACCTTAGCTGGAAATTTTAATGGTACTGTTGAGTCTGGAATGTCGAATTTGGTATGGTAGCATAGTTTGTTTGCATGCACAGTGTTCCAAATGAATCTTGAGCATCAGGTCAGAGTCCGTAAGGACTTAATATTTTTGTTGGTTTCAGGTATCTGGTGCAATAGCTTTAGCGGTCGTAAAGCCGCTTTAGCAACCTTATGTCACTTTAGCACCCTTGGATACCCAGCTAAGGGTCTTTTTAGCGATCTATGTCCCCTTTAGTGACTAGGGTGCTGCTTTACCTGCCCCTCACCCCTCTTTACCAACTGCTTTAGCTGTCCACTGCCGCTTTAGCGGCTAAGTGGCCGCTTTAGCCGTCACTGCTAGGTCAGTATATTCTCATTTCTCATGATTTTTATCCATTTTCTTAACCATTTTCCGCTATTTTTGAGACTAGAAGCTCAAATTGGAGTTGGGAATGTGTGAAGGACGTTGAGGTGATCATTTCCCATTAATTCCTTCGTAAGTTTTATACATAAATCCTATATTTAATTCTTGTTTTCCCTCTTATTTCAATTATCTTTTGGGGCTGATTTGACCCCCGATTTATGCTCTATTTGTGCTCAAATTTATAAGCATGCATTCTTTTTCCTTCGAGGGACCTCGTGATAGATTCAATTTTAGAATTCCATTTGCGGGCCCCATGAGCCTATTATTGACCCAATTTTTAGCCCAAACTTTTATATTGCAATATGGGTCTCATTTTACTCCTATTAATGTATAGATTATGATTTTGATAGTGCGATGTCATTCAGAGTTCATGGAGTAAAGGCGAGCAGTTCGTGGATGGTTCGAGACTGCTGTTCGGCTATGAGATAGGCTTCGGTTTACTCATTTCCATGAGATTATGTATTGTATTGATTGCATGCTAGGTGAGGGTTATAAGATATGGTTAGGTCTAGTTGTATTAGTATTTAGCCTATTTAGGGAATTTAGTATAGAATTGTAAATTGACCCTTAGCCTAGAATACCCGCCATAACTTTAGCATACTGGTAAGCCTGATTATTTATGTACATGACTTTAGGTTGACACTGGTAATACTTAATGTAGGAGTTGGGGTAGTACCTATACATTTTGATGATATTCCTTGGTTAAATTCACCTGGTAGAATGATGTTCCTCATTGATTCCGCTTCTGACTTTCTATATATGCTTATGTACTCATATTGTTCTATATATTACATTGTTGGGTTGGGCCTTGCGAGACTATGGACACAAGTTTAGTTCTCTATGCTTTAAAGGAGTTATGGCTTAGTTTATAGATGCTTAGGCTCTACATTTTCTTTGTTTGTATACTGGTGATGGCATGCATTCATTATTCGTATTCTCACACTTATTTTAGCCGGTTAATGCCCCTTTTAGCAAGAATTTGAGCCTGTTTCCCTTAGGTTAGTGTATGGTCCTCCCTTAGGACTAGACTTTGCCCTTTTAGTGCCTTGGGATGGGATTGAGAAACCTTAACCTAGGTTCGGGTAGGCGCTTGCCTTATGTTGGGTTATCAGGGACTGGTAGTAGGCCCCTTTGAACTTTTTAGATAGAATGCTTTGAATGACTCCTTTAGGCTTAGATGGGCTTACGACTGCTTCCTTAGGCTATTACCTTGGGTCTGGTTTGATTTAGACTAGATAGAATACCTATTTAGCTTTTTTACCCTTAGGGAGGGCATCATCTGACCTTTGACCGTTCCTCTTTGATCTAGTAATTAGAACCCCGCTTAACCTTAGAGATTTGACTGACCCAGACTAAAATTTACTAATAAATAGATTGTTTATGGGCTTAGGACCGTTGGATTATCGCTAGTTATGTCTTGCTTCTGAGTCCAGTTATGTGTTTGGCATCAGTTTATGGTTGAGGATGGATTCTTATGGGATCACCTATTCTGGTTATGATTGGTTACTTTGAGTTTCGGTTCGAGTCCGACATCTGTTTATGATTATGATTTGGGTGTTCTGGTGTACATTTATGGATCATCTGGCCTCTTGTTATTATCCACTGGCTCTGGTTTGATTTCAGTTCTCGTTATTGCTATTGTTATGAATATGGTTTATGAAAGTCCTGGTTCAGGACCAAGCTGTGTAAACAGAAATCTCGAGTACCCTATGGGCCCTTTCGTCTATGAGCCATAGTGCCGGATGAGGATGGTCGTTGTAGGTCCTGCCTTTGCGAGCTGTTGAGCTGGAGGAGGTGTATACACTTGCGTTGGATATGGCACTTGGTTTACCTTGCATCATCTGGTTCTTTCCATGACCTTCATTCTTTCACATGTATCGCCTATCACTAGTATGATTATTTGGCACTTGCATCTGTCAGTATTATGGGGGGCGTACATAGGTATATGTTGTGTTAATTATTTGCTGAGTGATAAATTGTACCTTCCGGGCTTATAAGGGCCCAGTTAGGTTATTGTTTGTTTGGCTAGCCGGTTATATTATTTCTTGGATATTATCATATGGTTCGTGGTAGGTCAGTTATGGTTATTTATGTTGTGCTTTATTATTAGTGGACTACCTTATGATTATTCACATTTCAGTTAGAGTCCCTATTTATGCCAGCGTTAGCTCCCTTGTTGCTTATGATTCTTGTGATATTAGATTAGCTCCCTCAGAGTAGTACTTTTGCATTTGGTTACCTGTATAGTGCCATTGTATATCCATTCTTCTCTAGCTATTCTTTATATATCACTTCCTTTATTCCTACTACTTTGTATATTGTGTATCTTTTTCTTTACTCTACTATCATATAATAACTAGTTGCTTATCGTATAGCGACTGCATCCCTGATTACTTGTAGTATCTGGTAGTTTATCGTTACCTCTCCGTTAGTATTATTATGCTTTGTTTCTTAAATAGTTGTATGTAGTGTATATTTCTGCTTTACATGTTATTTATACTTGTATTATCTCTGGAGATCAATCGGCTGATGCCTACTGAGTACCTCATGTTTAGTACTCATATTACACTTCTGCACCCAACATATCATAGTACGAGGTCTTGTCGTTGATTGGTGCATCGTGCGGAGCTGTCGTAGATCAGAGATTTGGGGTGAGCTCCTGGCGTTTGGAGTAGTTCCTGCTCTCCCTTTTATTGTTCTAATCTCTATTTTGTATCTCAGAGATGGCTTTGTATATATTTATACTATGTACCTTATAATGTTGCCTTATTAGTAGCTCTTGTACTGACTTCACCAGGTTTTGGGGTTACTTCTTTATATTAGTCTGTTTATTGGACTCATTTTTTGTTGCTTTCTTCTTTTCTCTTGATAGTCCGTTACTCGTTGTTCTAGATTATGGGTTGGCTTACCTATTGGTGGGTTATGGTAGGTGCCATCATGGCTTGAGAAATTGGGTCGTGACAAGATATAACTTTCAACCCAATGGAAACGACTCAAGGGAACGAGTCGTTAGAATAGAGCACGACTCTTCAAGTGACTCGTTCTGATAAGGAACCTGAGATTTGGTATTTTTCCTCAGAGGCGACATGTCCCAACCACAACTCGTAGCTAGACCTCACGAGTCGTTGGGAGGAAAATCATGTCCAAGCCAGGATTTTAGCCTAACAACCATGATTCAGGAGACGACACGTAAGTTCAGGGTACGATTCGTACCCAGACCCATGACGACTGTTTCATGAAAATAAATTATGTTTTAATAAGGGCGTTTTCATGTTTTTCCTAAATTCTAATCCTAAACTACATCATTTTAGGGCTTATTGGGGGAGGTTAAAGGAACTTAGGCCTTTTTTTCCCCTCATTATTCTGAAATAAGTAGGAAATAGAATCAGAAGTGATTAAACTCTCAAAGGCACAAACCTAGGGTTCTTCTCAAGGATTCAAGAATTCCAGTGTCTTGAAAGAATTCTTCATCCAGATATGTGGGATTTCAATAATGGGTATTGATAGCATCCAGTCTGGCGCACTTATATAAAGGTGGATGGGCTGCAATGTGAAATCCAAAAGATGCTTATGATCGAAGAAGAGCCAAAGAACGAGTCCAAGAATTATGGAGAAGCATAGGCTAAGTGCTACACATATTTCATGATTCAAGTCCAATCCCAAACGGAAGAAGATTGGCTCATATGAGTTTTGATTAAATTTGGAAACTTTTCCTTATATCCTTTGGGGAGAATTTTTGGAATTATTTTTACATGCTTTCCTAGTTTAAAGTTTCCTAGTTTAAACTTTACTAGTTTAAAAGTTTTCTAGTTTAAAGTTTCCTAGATTTATTATTTTCATAAAAGTAGGATTCTAATCCCATGCTATTTGGGATAGGTTTTCCCTATACATAGGGATGAATTTTGTTATTTTCAATTAGAACAAGATGATTAATATTATCTAAGAGGTTTCTCTTCTTTACACCTTTGTGTGTGGTGATTATGGATTTATCTTGCAAACCTTTACGAACGATTCTTTAGGAGGTAAGATTAATTAGTAACTTGATATCTTTGGTTTCTATTAAAGTTAATTAAAGAAGGTGATTAATCTTATACTAATTATTGTCTTTAGTTTCTTCAAAATAGGGGTATAGATCACTTTTGATCTAAGTTCTTGAATTGACTCTATTAGTATTATAATTAGTCTTAATCCGCTAATTTTAAATACTAAGATCAATTAGAGTTCCTAGCACTTAATCTCGAAATAGGAGATTTTATTCTCAAATTTCACCTATATTTAATTTCTTGTCTTTAATCTTAGTATTTTCGCTTCTGCATTATTTTCTTGTTTTTTCAAGTAACCCGATTCTTATCAAGTATCCTTTCCCCTTTGTATTTAAAACCTCAATTTCATGTACTATGATTCTAGGGTTCATATCCAGTTTATGAATTTCCTTCAAGTTCAGTACTCTCATGATTATTACATTATATTATATGTTTTATAGATTTTGGTTTCTTGCATGACCTAGAATTTCATTAATTGATACTTAGCATAATTTCAAGTAAAATTCACAGATTTTAGTTATATATTCAAAGCATATTTCCATACTAGCATGAACAAGCATGATTAGTTTCAACATAAAGATTTTCAGAATGCTTTCAGAATGAACAGGTGTTGACCCAGTAATGAAAACATCAGATTTTAAGTACCTATTAGTATAAATATATCAGTTTGGGAGTAGTACTTAGCACCGAGTTGACTAGGGCCTCAGTTTCACCAAAAGTACCAGAACTACGTGCCACCATAGATTTATTTAGCCCACCCATTTTGGGCATCAATTTAGTGATCATGCCATCTATGCTTTTATACCCTTGGCAAAGTATAGTGGGTCCTTCCAATGGGGTGTATACATCAAACTCCATGTTTAGCACACGTGGTTTATGTCGGTTAACAGACTCTTTGACAGTTCGTAAAGGTCCACCATTATAACAAGTACCTGATTAGGTACCAGGTCCATATATGAGGATATTCAACAATAATAAGAACACAATAAAACTGTAGGAAAGTAAATGACACAAAATGCTTACGTGGAAACCTCCTTGCTCAAGGGAGTAAAACCATGACCTATCCAGTAGGATTTCACCAATCTATCCAATAAACTTTAAGAAAACAACTGATTACAACCCTTATGTCATCTAGGAATTAAACTCTTAATTCCTACTCACTAGCAATAGCTCTATTGCTACACACACTCACAATAACTCTACTGTGAGAACTTCACTAGCTAACACTAGCAAGAACCACGACTCAACACAAACTCAACCACAAAACTACTCACAATAATCTCCAAGATGAGATATAAGTTCACAGTTGTAAAATCAAAACAAATACTCAATCAACCTAGAAACAATAACGTATTTCACTATGAGTAAGAGGTTTCTAAATTGGTGAGTTTTTGTAGTATCAGATGAGGCTTTTTCTTGAGAAGATTTTCTTTTTGGATCTTTACAAAAACTTCAACTTCTCTCTTTGTGGATGATGAATATATATGATGGGCATTGGGAGAGAAGCTTCCTCATTGGTGGATGCTGGAAAGGAAAACTGAAATTTGATCCCACTAATATGCTGAAATTGTCCAGAAAAGTACTAGATAGCTGGCATATAAGACAAATGCATGCAACTGCAACACTGTGCACTGGGACACCTGTTCACATAACTTATCCTTCAACTAGGTTAGGCAATCAATGGAACAAGAACAATGATATGGCTGGACCAGGTTCCAGTGATGAAGTTTATCAATCATCAAAACATGAGCATAATAAGCATACATTTCCCCCCTTTCTGATGATGAAAAACCCAAATTTCTTAGATTTCTTAGAGCAACCATCCATACACACTACTTCCCCCTATCACCAGCATCACTAATCAAGTCATTATTTGAAGAGATCCCCCTGTCACCATGCCCACGTTGATCTTCCCCTTTTCACCAAACACACAATCACACTAATCTCCCCCTTTTGGAATCATTAAAAAGTAAAATAGTAAAATAACACAAGAATCCCAGTATCATATGGTTGTCCACTTTGCATAGCCACAATGTTGGGGATGAATCTGTGGAATTTGATCAGATTGAGCCTAGCTCAAATTCTTTTAAAATTTTCCCTTCCAAGAGCTTTGGTGAAGATATCAACAACCTGTTCCTCTGTTCAACAAAACTGCATACTGATAAACCCCTTATTAATATTGTCTCTTAGAAAGTGATGTCGAATATCAATATGCTTTGTCCTCTTGTGTTGGATAGGATTCTTTATCATATTAAGAGCACTGATGTTGTCAGAAAATAATGGCACACTCTCAGTAACCACTCCAAAATCCTCAAGCTATTGCTGGATCCATAGAAGTTGAGCACAACATAAAGCAGAAGCTACATATTCAGCTTCAACTATAGAAAGAGAAACCGAGTTCTGTTTCCTGGTCCCCTATGAAATTAGTAAGTACCCAAGAAAGTGATCCATTCCAGATGTGCTTTTGCTCAACAAAAAAACCAGTATAATCAGTATCAACATATCCAATTAGATCAAAGGTATCTCTAGATAGATAGAAAAGAGCAAGATCAGTTGTTCCTTTTTAGTATTTTAAAATTCGTTTGGCTGCCTTCAAGTGAGACTCCTTTGGACATGATTGAAATCTTGCACACATGCCAACACTGAACACAATGTCTGGCCTACTGTCTATTAGGTATAATAAAGAACATCTAATACCTTGATATATGGTCTCATTCATAGAAGGACCAGGTCATCCTTGTCCAATTTGGTGGAAGTGCCAATTGGAGTATTTATTGGCTTAGCATCCTCTATATTGTATTTCTTCAACAACTCAAGGATGTATTTTTGTTGACTGATCAGAACTCCATCAGGTGTTTGATTCACTTGTAACCTAAGAAAGAACTTAAGCTCACCCATAATGCTCATTTCAAACTCACTTCCCATGAGATTGGCAAAGTCCTCGCACATAGAATTTAAAGTTTATCCAAAAATGATGTCTTCCATATAGACCTGCACAATGAGTAGATCCTTTCCTATGGATCTTAAGAATAGAGTGTTGTCAATTTTCCCTCTCTCAAAACCATTCTCCGAATTTGGAAAATCTTTCATACTATGCTCTTGGTGCTTGTTTCAAACCTTATAGAGCATTGTCAAGATTGAACACATGATCTGTAAACTCATGACTTTCAAAACCTAGAAGATACTTAACATATACTTCTTCCTTTAGGTATCCACTCAAAAATACACTTTTTACATCCATTTGAAATAGTTTGAACTCCATGTAGGATGCAAAAGCAATAAGAATCTGAATAGCTTCTATCCTAGCTCTTGGAGCAAATGTTTCATCATTGTCTATACCTTCTTCTTGATTGTATCCCTACTCCACCAGCCTAGCCTTGTTCCTTATTGTGGTTCCAAACTCATCCCATTTGTTTCTGTACACCCACCTGGTCCCTATAACAGTTCTTTCAAAGGGTTTCAGAACTAGATGTCATACCTTGTTTATTTTAAACTGATGAAGCTTCTCCTGTATTAAAATTATTTAGTCTTCATGTTACAAGGTTTCCTTGATATTTTTGGGCTTAATTTGAGACAAGAATGCTGAGAAAGCAACCATGTTTGTTATCTTAGAACGAATGTGCATTCCTAAATCAAGTCGGGAAACTAGATTGTCCAAAAGATGAGACTTCAGGTGCCTCTAGTTTGATATCTACAATTCAGCTTGTTGCTGCCTGGTACCTAGTTCTTATGTTGGTTTTTCTTTACCTCCTTTAATAGTAGGTAGAGAATCATTAAGATCCTTTTCAGAGGTATCAAGTTCTGGAGCATCTGGAACTTGAGTTGATGAAGAAATGTCCTCACTTAATTCAATTTTACCTTACTCACTTGTGGATAGATTTCCTTTTATTGAATTTGACAAGTCAACAGATTCTCTGAGACTTTGCAGGAGTTCTTCTATATCTTCTTCATCTGGACTTCTCTTTTCACCAAGCTCATTCATCTCATCAAAATCACATGAGCACTTTCTTTGACATATTGAGTCTTTTTATGGAAGACTCTACAGGCTTTGCTTTGAGATGAGTAACTAAGAAATACTCCCTCATCACTTCTAGGACCAAACTTTCCTAGGTTGTCCATACCATTATTCAGGATAAAAAATCTTACATTCGAACACCCTAAGATAATATACCTTAGGTTTTCTTCCAAATATCAATTCATAGGGAGTTTTTCACATAACATGCAGTGTTTATTGCTTCTGCCCAAAAACTTTTGCATAAACCACTAACAATCAACATTGTTCTTGCAATATCTTCATGATTCCTATTTTTCCTTTCCACAACTACATTTTGCTGAGGAGTTAGAGGAGCTGAGAAACTATGACTAATAATATTTTCAGCACAGAACTCATCAAAGTTGGAATTTTCAAATTTAGTCCCATGATCTAATCGGATGCTGACAATCTTATTGCCCATCATGACTTGAACTTGTTTGGCAAACACAATGAGCACCTGAAGTCTTTTATCCTTACTTCTTAAGAATAGAGTCCAGGTATACCTTGAATAGTTGTCAAGAATTACAAATATATACTTCTTTCCTCCATGACTTGGTTTTCTCATAGGTCCATAATGATCCATGTGAAGGAGATCAAGTGGCCTAGAATAACTAACCACTTTCTTTGGCTTGAATGAGGGGCGAACCTGCTTTCCTTAACACATGCATCACATACCTTACAATCCAAAAACTTTTTTTCCTTTGACATTAGCTTGTTGATCAGTGAATAGCTCACATGCCCCAACCTTTTGTGCCATAGCTTATCATCATTCCCAACAACACTTGGGCATTTTAGATCCTCACCATAAATAAAATCAAGATCTGCTACATACATGTTTTTGCATCTTTTGGCAACCAAAATCACTTCACCAGTTTTAGTATTTGTGACAATACATACATCAGATAGGAACTTCACCTTATTTCCTGTGTCACATATTTGGTACACACTAAGCGAATTATACTTCAAACCATTCACATAGTAAACATCTTCAAAAGCATGAGTAAGAGACTTACCAATCTGTTCAACACCAAGAATATGCCCTTTATTTCCATGCCCAAATGACATATTACCTCCTTGAAATACTTTGAGGGAGAGAAAATTCTTAGTTTTATCAGTCATATGTCTTTAGCATCCATTAACCATAAACCATTTTTGATTTTATTGTCTGCCTCATCTTTATTCCACTAGCATACATAGTTATTTCTTAAACTTAGGAAGCCATGTGAGCTTGGGTCCCTTTAAGTGAGTAAAAGAATGGATAAGATTTATTCATGCCCATGCAGGAAAGATTGGTTTACTTCTTTTGGGACCAGGTCCCTTGATGGTTTGACCAAACTTCAGATTTTTTCTCTTTGATTTAAGAAGGACTTGACAATTTTCTTTATAGTGACCATTTTTCCCACAACAATCACACAACCAATTATCTGAAACAAAAGCATATTTTCTATAAGTATTGTATGAAGTAGTTTCCTTTTTAAATCCAATACCTTCTTCTACTTAGCTTTGTAAGAGTTTCTGATGAAGTAGTCCAACAAGGGGATTTATCTAGTTGGTTCTTAGTGCTATTCAAATTCTTTTCTACCTCCCTATGTTATTCAAGTGAGGCAACAAGGTTTAGACTGACTTTTTTTAGCTTCTCTTCAAGATTTGTGAATGAATTAGTTGTCTCTACCTTCCCAGTTATCCTTTTGAGTTTCTCACTCAACATTTTGCTTTCCTTTTTAATCTTAGATGACCTTTTGAAAATTGAAATTTTGAGGTTCCAAAATTGCACCTCTTTCATCTTAGATGACCTTTTGACCCTTTTATTGCACCCATTATAGATAATCCATCAATCTACATATTTGGAACTGCGTGCATTACTTTTGATACTCACTTCATGTTTGTACCTCTTCTTACTTCCTTGTATGTCATTAGTTATATGTATATATATATTGCCCGAGCCCAACTGATCAGTGGAAAAAATAATATCGTCATGCAGGTGTTCATGTCACCCCATGGATACACCCATAATGTTGGGATAGTCATCATGAAGGTGTGTTCTTTCACCCCATGGATATCGTCATGCAGGTGTTTATTTCACCCCATGGATACACTCATAATATTGGGATAGTCATCATGAAGGTGTGTTATTTCACCCCATGGATATACTCACTCATGAAAGATTATTACATTCAGGATTATTACATTTTTGGAAGCACATATAGATGCATTTCGTTATCCTTCACTTCATGGGATTGATACTTTTGATAATTGAAACATTAGTGAAAGCTTTGGAACACAACATTATTGGAACTTGGAATCATGTCTAAAAGTATGTTATACATGAATGACAATAGATCAAGAATAAGGTATATATGATCAACACTAGATGATAACTTGGAATGGAATACCTTAGGATATTTCGGAAATGAGGAAGTACCATAACTCATATGAACAACATGCTGCAGAAGGATATAGATAGGATAACCTTACATACCTTGGCCTCTCTATACGAACACTCAATCCTATACGTGAATACAACAGCTCAACTTCTTCCTTATGTCTCACTCTACAATACAAGTACATACTGGAGCTCACATTAGCAATTAGTTACTCTACAAGCGTACAAAATGAGTATGAGCTATATGACTGTCGTATAACGTCGTGTCACCACCTTACAAAGAAATTCACTGTATTCTCATATCAACCATACCATAACATTCTACACATTGACCAAGATTTCATACAACAATAGCATTTTGCATCTCACTTACCCTTTATGCCTTCTCATTATCATTCCGTCACATTTACTCCTATCATCTTGCCTCATACCAACATATAAATAATAATCCATACTTAATAAAGTCCAACATTCCTCCATACAACACTTTAAAGTCACTAAAACGGCATCACAAGTTGATAATTACATCCAAAAAGGGTATAGGGGCCTTCGGGAATCAACTAGATGCAAAAACATACAAAACCAAAACTGGGGCTGACCTGCGCTGCCACCTGCGCCCACAGGTGGCTGAGGTGCATGCGTATATGGCTCCTGGAAGATTCCATGAGCATCTGCGTTGGCACCTGCGCCCGCAGGTGCCTCCCTTACGAGGGCGGGTGCCCATTTTCGGCTATCGGGGTTCGTTTTGGGTCTTTTAAGGCAATGGATGGTACGTGATCATAAACAAACTTATTTTGACATATTTTTGATCATCTTAAACACCAACATTCATCCATGGTCTCACAACACACATAACAACACCCAAAACTACATTTCATGGCCAATACGACACCAAAACCGTAACCAATTTCACAATAGAAATTCCAAACATTATACACCATGAAAAAACAAGGGAAGACTATAATTACATCTCACGTGAAAATATGGAATCCATCAAGTTCATTTCCTTCAAGATAATAAGTACATATTCAAGTTTTCAAAACCAAAACCATTCCCCGATTTAGCAAACATGTAACACTTCACACATAGTGAACTTCTCCATACTCCACCAACACAACCAAAATAATATACACCATATCTCATGCATAAAATATATTAAACCATCATAATAAACCCTTACCAATTCTTGTACAAGGATGATCTTGTCCCCAAAGATGAGAGCTTAGGGTTTGTGTATCAAGAGAAGAGCTTGGATTTTTCTAGAAAATGGCATGTGTGTTTTGATGGAATAAAATCTGATTTTTGGCTTATATAGTACCATGTACTTCCATTATTATCCACATATTAAAGGTGTTTACTTGGTCAAGGAAAGAGTGGGTCAAATTCCATTTTGGGCTATGTTTTTTGATACTTTTTGGGCCTCAATTGGCCCAATGACACATGGTTCACTTAAGCCCAACAATTTAATGCATAATTCACCTAATCTCTCATGTTTCAATATTTCCCTACATGTTACGATAACCAACTAGACCCAGAAATGTACGGGGTGTTACATTCTCCCCCCTTTAGAAACATTCGCCCTCGAATGTTAGTGTTATCATTTCAAAGTAGACAATTACAAGTTTAGGAGCATTCTTCATTTCATCTTATAGATATACACTCAAAGCTCATAAATACTTACTTGTCATACTTCTTTTTGAAACAAATGAGGGTACTTGGATTTCATCATCTCTTCGGCTTCCCATATGACCTCTTCTCTTTGCTGATTTCTCCAAAGTACCTTTACGGAAGCAATGTCTTTATTCCTCAATCTCTTCACCTGTCTATCTAGAATAGCTATAGGTATTTCCTCATAGGTAAGATCCTCTGTGACCTGTACATCATCGACAGGAGTAAAACAAGATGGATCCGCTATGCACTTCCGAAGCATTGACACATGAAATACCGGATGAATTGTGGAGAGTTCCTGGGGTAGTGCCAACTCATACGCAACTTGCCCAAATCTTCTAACAATTTCATATGGGCCTATGTAACGTGGACTCAATTTCCCTTTCTTTCCAAACTGCATTACCCCTTTCATCGGTGACACCTTCAGGAATACCCAATCACCTATGGCAAATTCAAGTCCTCTTCTTCTAATATAAGCATAGGACTTGTGTCAACTCTGGGCCATTTGTAATCGCTGTTGAATCACTTTAACTTTCTCCATAGCCTAATGAACAATATTCAGCCCAAGTAAAGCAGTTTCTCCCGCTTCAAACCACCCAATTGGTGATCTACACTTCCTCCCATACAAAGATTCATAAGGTGCCATTTTAATACTTGAATGATAGCTATTGTTGTAAGCAAATTCAATAAGAGGAAAATGGTCATCCCAACTGCCTCGAAAATATAATGCACAAGCTCGTAGCATATCTTCAAGTGTCTGAATAGTATGTTCTACTTGTCAATCACTCTGAGGATGGAAAGCCGTACTCAGATTCACCTATGTGCCCAAACTCTGCTGAAAGGATCTCCAAAAGTGCGATGTGAACTGTGCTCCTCTATCTGATATAATATCAAGTGGAATACCATGCAATCATACTATTTCTTTCATATACAACTTCGCATAATCCTCGGTTGTGTAGGTGGTCTTGACTGGTAGAAAATTCGCTGACTTGGTAAGCCTGTCCACTATAACCCATATAGAATCAAATTTTCACAATGTACGGGGAAAACCTGTGATGAATTCCATATTAATCATATCCCACTTCCAGACTGAAAGATTAATACATTGCATGTAACCTCCTGGTTTCTGATGCTCTACCTTTACTTGTTGACAGTTCGGGCACTAAGCGACAAATTCTGCAATATTCTTCTTCATCTACATTCTCCTTTAACTGCTTTAACATAGGATCTGTAAATAGCTTTTCTTTCACCTCATCTATTAACAAAGACTCAGCCGCATTTTGCATAATAACTCTTTCATCTGAGGATTTAAAAAGACGAACCCCCAAGCTGGCTAATTGATGTAAGTCTTTGATTATCTCTTTCTTTTCTGTCAATTGGTCATCAATGACTCCTGTTGCCTTGCAGCTCAATGCATCAGCTACCACATTTGCTTTTCCTGGATGGTATAGAATGTTAATATCATAATCTTTTAAGAGCTCTAACCACCTTCGTTGCCTCAGATTGAGTTTCTTCTGCTTAAAGAGATATTGTAAACTTTTGTGGTCCGTGTAGATATCAACATGAACTCCATACAAATAATGACGTCATATCTTTAAAGCAAAGACCACCGCTGCCAATTCAAGATCATGTGTGGGATAATTTCTCTCGTGTGGGTGCAACTGTCGTGAGGCGTATGCTATGAAATTACCATGCTTCATCAACACACATCCGAGGCCAACCCTGGAAGCATCACAATAGACTGCATAACCTTCGGTACCCTCAGGAAGTACTAAAACTGGTGTGGAGGTTAACTTATCTTTAAAATTTTGGAAGCTTTTCTCATACATATCATTCAACTGGAATTTAACTGCCTTATGTGTAAGCTTCGTTAGAGGCGCAGCTATGGAAGAGAAACCTTCCACAAATCTTCTATAATAACCTGCCAACCTAAGAAAACTACGAATCTCTGTGGGTGTCGTAGGTCTTGGCCAATTTTTCACCGCTTCAATATTTTGTGTATCCACCTGTATCCCTTCATCTGTCACAATATGACCCAAAAATGCAACTGATTTTAACCAGAATTCACACTTAGAGAACTTGGCATACAACTTACGCTCGCGGAGAATCTGCAATACTTGTCGTAAGTGATTAGCATGGTCCTCTGGTGATCTATAATAAACCAGGATATCATCTATAAATACTATGAAAAACACGTCCAGGAATGGCTTAAACACCCTATTCATCAAATCCATGAACACAGCCGGTGCATTTGTTAGTCCAAATGACATAACTAAAAATTCATAATGGTCATACTGTGTTCGAAAAGCTGTCTTGGGTACATCTTCTTCTCTAACTTTGACTTGATGGTAACCCGACCTCAAGTCGATCTTTGAAAAACACTTGGCACCCTGTAACTGATCAAATAAATCATCAATTCGAGGGAGGGGATATTTGTTCTTGATCGTTACCTTATTCAATTGCTGATAGTCGATGTACATTCTCAACGTGCCATCTTTCTTCCGTACAAATAATACCGGTGCACCCACGGGGATATACTAGGCCTAATAAAGCCTTTGTTCAGCAAATCTTTCAATTGCTCCTTCAATTCACGCAGTTCTGCTGGAGCCATTCTATACGGAGGAATAGAAATAGGTTGAGTGCCTGGAATCACATCAATGCCAAATTCTACTTCCCGTTCTGGGGGTAAGCATGGAAGATCTTCTGGAAATACATCCAAAAATTCATTAACCACTGGAACCGACTGCGGAGTTAGTGGTTCCACATCATTATCTTTCACTCGCACTAAATGACATACGTACCCCTTGGCAATCATTTTCCTAGATTTCAAATAGGAAATAAATCTTCCTCGTGGTGCCCCCACATTACCCTGCCATTCAAAAACATTTTCCTGCGGAAAACAAAAATGCACTTTCTTGGCCCAACAATCTACCGTGGCATAACAAGAGGCCAACCAATCCATTCCCATGATCACATCAAAATCCACCATATCTAGTTCGATAAGATCGGCAAGTGTATCATGACCACACACAGTTACGATACACTTTTTTTGCAACAATACATTCACCAACCGGTGTAGACACTTCAATTGATTTAATTAATAATTCTGGTGCCTTTGCAATTTTTGCAGCAACCAATGGAGTAATATAGGAAAATGTAGAACTCGGGTCAATCAATGCATATACATTCTATGAGAAGATGGATAATGTACCTGTGACGACATCAGGAGAAGCCTCTGAATTCTGTCGGTCCACTAAAGCATAAGTGTGATTCTGGACCCCACTCGTGCTGGCCGCTCCACTGGTACCTCTACCATGACCCACAGATGGTACACCTCGGCCTACAAAAGGAACCGATGATGATTACGCAATAGTCGATCCCGCAGGTCGCGCCACACCACCCAAGCTTTTTCGCCTGCAATCTCTCATCATGTGCCCCGCCATGCCATACCAATAACATACATTCATCCCCCGCCGGCATTCACCTGAATGAAACCATCTACAATATTGACACAACGGGTGAAAAGATCTCGCTGTCCGTGAACCATGACTTTCGCTGCTTTGCCCGGCTTGATTAAAACCCCGAGACCCTCGGAAGTAAGAGGAAGTGCCTGCCATGGAATGAGAAAATGAAGGCCTAGGTGGTCTATTAAAACTCCGAGGCCTGAACTCTGCTTGGGACGCCATGGACTGTCCCGTAGATCTATCTCTCTTGGACGACCCTTCTTCAAACCCTTGTGTTCTTTTCCGTTGCCTCTGATCTTCCATTTTCTGTGCAAAGGCCTGTATTCTAGCTATGTCCATATCCCGATTTAGAGCAGCAATAGTGCAATCTCGTACCAAATATGGCTCCAATCTGTCCACATATCTATAGACTCCATCTGTCATCGTAGCCACAACATTGGGAGCATATCGGGCCAAGGAATTAGATTGTAGACTGTATTCCCTGACACTTAGATTCCCCTGACGGAGATTTAAGAATTGATCTGCACGTGCTTCACGAATCTCATAGGGGAGATAGTGATCCAGGAACGCTGCTTTAAATTCTTCCCATGTAGAGGGGTTTGCACTAATACCACGAGCTTTCTTCCAGTCCTCATACCACAATATAGCCTCGCCCTTCAATCTATAGGACGCGAGCTCAACCATTTCCATATCGAACACATGCATAACCTCCAAAGCCCTTTGGATTTGATCTATATAATCTTGGGGATCTTCATTCGGGTCTGACCCAGTGAAGATGGGAGGATCTAATTTCAAGAAATCCTGAGTTCTGCAACTAGCTGCTCTCGCTGCACTATCATCACCCGTCCTTAGACCACCTTGTCCCTGAACCTGTGTAGCAACTATTAGAGTCAACATTTGAATTGCATCCTTTAAGTCCTGATCAGTGGTTGTATTGATTGGTGGATTTACAGGTGCTCCCCTCCTACTCGACTCTTATGGAACAGAGGGAGTGGAGGAAGCTCGTGACACGAATTCATGTTCAGTGTCGCTTGGATTAACTTGATCAGGTGGTGGTATACTGGTTCCTTCACCAGCAATTCGATCTATCCTCTTACTTTTTTCTCGACCTCTTCTTGTCATCGACATTTTCTATATCAAAGAAAAACCAATCACCATGGTCAAATATGATGTAACTTACAACACTGGCTCTATTGCACGATCTAGGAATGAAGAAAAGAAACAACATCCTAAATGTCCCGTAGCCTCCTACTTATAAATGTGGTGCACAACACATCGATAAGTAAGACTCTACTCAGACACGGCTTTGTGGACACCCTTAGAACGACCTGCTCTGATATCACTTTTGTCACGCCCCGAATTCCATAGGAACGTGATTGGCACCCGTAGCCGATAAGGCCAGAGAGAACCAAGCTATGCTGCTATACATTCATACGCATGCCATAGGAAACACCACTATCACATAAGAACATGAATGGATAATATCGGAAGTCATGGAACATGTGACATATATATATATATATATATATATATATATATATACACACACATTTGAGAAACTTGTCCGTTGAGGCCATCAAAACAAGACTTCATGAGTTATCTTATATACATATACCCACATGCGTCTACAAAAGCCTCTAACAGATGCATTGACCAAAACAAACTAAAACTCGGGACAAGTCCCCGCTTTATACAACATGTACATCACCAAAACATATATACACTCTGACTTGGAGAAGCCCCAGATTAGCTGGAGCTCACCAATGAACCGCTAACAACTGGAAATCTACTGAGGAGGCCTACTGGTACCTGTGCCTGCAGCAAGTAAGGTAAATTCCCTAAGAGGGGTCAGTACAAAAAATGTACTGAGTATGTAAGGCTGTATGAAACTGAATCAGTATATAAGAACTTTCATGGAAAAATAATCACAAGGGACATGCCCATTATAGATAATCCATCAATCTACATATTTGGAACTGCGTGCATTACTTTTGATACTCACTTCATGTTTGTACCTCTTCTTACTTCCTTGTCTGTCATTAGTTATATGTATATATATATTGCCAGGGCCCAACTGATCAGTGGAAAAAATAATATCATCATGCAGGTGTTCATGTCACCCCATGGATACACCCATAATGTTGGGATAGTCATCATGAAGGTGTGTTCTTTCACCCCATGGATATCGTCATGCAGGTGTTTATTTCACCCCATGGATACACTCATAATATTGGGATAGTCATAATGAAGGTGTGTTATTTCACCCCATGGATATACTCACTCATGAAAGATTATTACATTCAGGATTATTACATTTTTGGAAGCACATATAGATGCATTTCGTTATCCTTCACTTCATGGGATTGATACTTTTGATAATTGAAACATTAGTGAAAGCTTTGGAACACAACATTATTGGAACTTGGAATCATGTCTAAAAGTATGTTATACATGAATGACAATAGATCAAGAATAAGGTATATATGATCAACACTAGATGATAACTTGGAATGGAATACCTTAGGATATTTCGAAAATGAGGAAGTACCATAACTCATATGAACAACATGCTGCAGAAGGATATAGACAGGATAACCTTACATACCTTGGCCTCTCTATACGAACACTCAATCCTATATGTGAATACAAGAGCTCAGCTTCTTCCTTATGTCTCACTCTACAATACAAGTACATACCGGAGCTCACATTAGCAATTAGTTACTCTACAAGCGTACAAAATGACTATGAGCTATATGACTGTCGTATAACGTCATGTCACCACCTTACAAAGAAATTCACTGTATTCTCATATCAACCATACCATAACATTCTACACATTGACCAAGATTTCATACAACAATAGCATTTTGCATCTCACTTACCCTTTATGCCTTCTCATTATCATTTCGTCACATTTACTCCTATCATCTTGCCTCATAACAACATATAAACAATAATACATACTTAATACAGTCCAAAATTCCTCCATACAGCCCTTTAAAGTCACTAAAGTAGCATCACAAGTTGATAATTACATCCAAAAAGGGTATAGGGGCCTTCGGGAATCAACTAGATGCGAAAACATACAAAACACGAACTGGGGCTGACCTGCGCTGACAACTACGCCCGCAGGTGGATGAGGTGCACACGTAGATAGCTCCTGGCAGATTCCAAGAGCATCTACGTTGGCTCAGGTGCCTCCCCTGCGAGGGCGGGTGCCCATTTTCGGCTATCGGGGTTCGTTTTGGGTCTTTTAAGGCAATGGATGGTACGTGATCATAAACAAACTTATTTTGACATATTTTTGATCATCTTAAACACCAACATTCATCCATGGTCTCACAACACACATAACAACACCCAAAACTACATTTCATGGCCAATACGACACCAAAACCATAACCAATTTCACAATAGAAATTCCAAACATTATACACCATGAAAAAACAAGGGAAGACTATAATTACATCTCACGTGAAAATATGGAATCCATCAAGTTCATTTCCTTCAAGATAATAAGTACATATTCAAGTTTTCAAAACCAAAACCATTCCCCGATTTAGCAAACATGTAACACTTCACACATAGTGAACTTCTCCATACTCCACTAACACAACCAAAATAATATACACCATATCTCATGCATAAAATATATTAAACCATCATAATAAACCCTTACCAATTCTTGTACAAGGATGATCTTGTCCCCAAAGATGAGAGCTTAGGGTTTGTGTATCAAGAGAAGAGCTTGGATTTTTCTAGAAAATGGCATGTGTGTTTTGATGGAATAAAATCTGATTTTTGGCTTATATAGTACCATGTACTTCCATTATTATCCACATATTAAAGGTGTTTACTTGGTCAAGGAAAGAGTGGGTCAAATTCCATTTTGGGCTATGTTTTTTGATACTTTTTGGGCCTCAATTGGCCCAATGACACATGGTTCACTTAAGCCCAACAATTTAATGCATAATTCACCTAATATCTCATGTTTAAATATTTCCCTACATGTTACGATAACCAACTAGACCCAAAAACATACGGGGTGTTACAGTATATTAGCTCGCACTTTACCTCCTTCACTATTCTTGTGAGATCTTATATAAGTAGGTATATGATACCGGGCCTCCACCTTTGGTGGGCTATAATAGATATCAAAGAATAATATTGGGATTATTCCATATTGAACTTATACCCTCTAGAATGTGATCCATACTCAATGAAACATATAGCAACCATGCGCATTACCTCTTTACAATCTTATACCCTCTACTTAGTAATGAGAATGACATTCTAAAGATCATGGCATTAAAGTACACACTTATATACACATATCACTTCACTCCTTTACATCATGAGTTTGACATCCTTACTTATGAGGACTAATTATACTAGCTTCCACATCACCTATCTTATTACTCTTATGAGATTGGTACTTCTACTTTTGAAAGATTGGTACAAGGATAATCATCATACTATAGGACTTTGGAACATGACATGATTGGAACATGCTTTTCAAGAATAAAAAAGATTCCCTTACATCTTACTCTCTTTGAGATAGTTCTTTTAGGAATTACAACTTCATGACATCTTTGGAACTTCAATCAATGATCAAGAGATAAATGAACCACAAGTCATATAACAATAGGACACATATGAATAACAATATACATCACCCTGAATTGATATAATTCAAGCCTCTTGAAATTGAAACAAGTCCAATGTCAATATGAACAACATGTTGCAGAAGGATACGGAAAAAGGAACCTTACATACCTTGTATTCGCAATACAATTCTACAATCTTAAGTGTGAATACAATAGTCCCGCTCTGTCTTTATGTTTCACTCTACAACACAAGTACATAACGTAACCAACATTAACCACCAATTACCTTCCAACGGCATACAATAACAATAAGTCACATGTTTGGCTTTAACATGTCATTTTCCCCTTGACAATACCATTTATGAAATTATTGTACCAATAATCCCACAATATTCCATACATTTACCAATAGCATGTCACACCAAGTTCATACTTTACACTTCTCCATCATCACAACATCACAATTATGCCATCAATTTACTTCAATACACCCCACAACAACAAATCGGCCAAAATCCCATAATTTACACTTATAGAAAAATAACAAGTTTAGGACCATAATAACACCATACATGTTGTTATTTCATCCATACCATGCTCTTTCATCAAACCCACAAGTCATATTTCAATTTATAATTCTATGGATAACACATCTTTAGCAAAAACACAAAGTGTTATATTTAACACTTCCAAGCATAAACAACATGATCTACATAATATATCATGCATATAATATGTTAATACATAAGCATAAACACTTACCCAAGATTAGAAAATGGTGATCTTGCTCCAAAGATGACTTAGGGTTTGAGAGCCCCAAAGGGTGTTCTTGAGAGTTCTAGAGAAAAAGATGGAAAAGCATGTGTGTTGTTGTGGATTAAAAATCTGATTTTTGGCCCCTTTTATAGACCTTTGAAGTCATACTTATCCACTCTTGTCATTTAATGCTAAGTGTGGCTTAGTCAATGGAAGAATCGGTCATTTGACCCATTCTTGGCCCATGCTTTCTTCCAAATTTTGGGCCTTTTATGAGCCCAATTCACTTAACCCAATAAAATCAATAATTTCTCATGTTAAATCATCTTATACGTGTTACAACAATATTCCCACTCATGCTATTCATATCCATAGCCTCAATCCCAAAAACAAGTGATTCTAGCCACGTAGGGCCCATTTTGACCATAAGGGCAAAACTGTCATTTTGATGCCAAATTTGTTCTCGAGTAATTTTATAATACCAATATAATATTTCATTCATTTCATGTATATACTTATGGTTGTAGAAGAAACGTGGCAAAAATTGGCTCGGTACGTCCCCGGGCACCCTTGGGACTTAGAAAATTTCCAACTTTCAAAAAATGGGCAAAACCACCCTGGCACGCCCTTGGGCGCACCATCTTGCTGCCTATGGGCACAAAAATTTTGCCCAGAATGGTCTGGCATGCCCTCTGGAGCTCCTGGGCCTTAAAATTTTCAAAAATTTCATATTTTGACTTTTCTTCGCGGGTTTGGTTAGATACTTCAAGTCTTATTCTTTAACTTACTTCTCACCCTTAATATCCTTTGTTTAGAGGTCCTCTTAGCCTCATTTTGAACCCCACAACTGCTCCATGAAAATCTCAAAACACCTCCTACGCAAGGTTAACCACATGTACAAGGCCAAATTTCAATTTTCTCATCACTAACATTACAAATTACATACTCATGGCATCTCGACACCTAAGTAACCATTGTTCAACGTCGTCACATTGGGTTGGGAAGGTACGGGGTGTTACACAAAGTACCTAGCATGGGTTAATATAACATCCCAGGGGTCACAGTACCTAGCATGGGTTATCACAGTACATCCCAGGGGCGACACGAAAGCCTAGCATGGGTTATCACAGTACATCCCAGGGGTCAAAGTAGCTAGCATGGGTTAATATAACATCCCAGGGGTCGAAGTACCTAGCATGGGTTAATCTTATCCCAGGGGCGACAGAACAGCCTAGCATGGGTAGAACAATAAAGATGAACATATGTGAAGACATGAGAAGTAAAGAACGTAATGTACATGGTTCCTCACATACAGAAATAGAGTTTATTCACATTGACTATTTATCATATATTGACTCCATTGTTGTTGTTATTATGTATGATGTAATTCTTATGAGCCTACATACTTAGTACATTATTCGTACTGACCCCTCTTGGGGGATTTACCTTACTTGCTGCAGGTGCAGGTACTAGTAGACCTCCTCAGTAGGCTGCGGACCATATACAGATCTTTGGTGAGCTCCAGTTGCTTCGGGGCTTCCCAAGTCACATGTGTACACTAGATTTTGGTATTATATAAATATTGTATAGACATGGTCATGTATCTATAGAGGCTTTGTAGACGGTTGTGGGAAGATAAATGTAAGAGATGTATGTCCATGTTGACTTGATGGCCCTGTCGGCCAAGTTTCACATATGTATATATTTATCACATGTTTCATAAATTCTGTTATTAGCATTTGAAGTTCTTACATGATAATGGTATTTCTTATGACATGCATATGAATGAACATAAGCAAAGATTGATTCTCTCGGGCCTTATCGACTTCGGGTGCCAATCACGCCTCGTTGGAACTCGGGGTGTGACATTGGTTGTCGTGGGACACCATAATTATAGTGTTAATAGGTAGTAGATTGGGCGATTTAGGAAATAAGGTTAATTGGAATGCGGACCAAGGTATGGGTCTATTGTTGAAATTAGGTTGAGTGTTAAACTGAAGATGTAATATATAATTCAATTATTTTCTATATGTTGTACATGTTTCTAACCTTGGTAGACCGATGATGCCTACCATTACGTGTAGTCGTACTGATTATACTCTTGCTATATCACCTTTTTGGGATATAGATATGTTGCAGGATCAGTTGTGGTTTCTCATTTGATGCGGTAAGTATTCACCAACACCTTTTACTCTTTCTATTCTTATGGTGCGCATTTTTTCTTTGTTTGGTCTTCATTTCTTTTGAGCTCTTGTACATGTCTAGACTACGTCTTGGGTAGTGTTTATTACTGAAACTGTAAAGAATGTTTTTATTAAAAGTTTAGATTTGATTAGCTTTATTGATTATTGCTTAAAATAATTATGATTATTTTTGTATATCTGGGTTGGTGGCAAGGGTTCTCTCATCTAGCTAGAGTAGATTAGGTTCCCACACGATCCCATAATTTGGGTCGTGACAGTTGGTATCAGAGCTCCAGGTTATCGGTCTCACAAGAACAAAAGCAATTATCTAGTTGTCTTGTGGATTGGTGTGTTGATGTCCAAATCAAATCTCTAGGAGGCTACAAGGCATCTAGGAATCTTTCTCTTTCGTCTATCCTATCATACTACCTCAGTTGTTTTCTACTTGGGTTGAGTTCAATTGGTATCTAGAAGATTCCAACTACAATTGGTATCTCCATAACCGTAATTGGAAACTAGTGTATCCCAATCGGAATTCGATGTTGTTCGGAAGCTAAAAATAGTTCCTTTTAACTAGTGTAGATAAATAGGAGACATAGATGTGGTATGTTAGTATTGAATTCCCTCAGTTTAATTAGGTGATTGTTATTTTTGTTCGTCTGATGTTTTTTGTTTTTATCTAAGTGAGTTTATATAATTTCAAATGTTTTGTTTTTATCTAAGTGAGTTTATACAATTTCAAATGAAATATATGGGATGGAAATATGTGTTGATTGTTTTGGTGTTGTATCTTAAATGAGAACTTGTTGCTGGTATGTGGTAACGTAACGAGTGGAATACCGATTTTAGATGACTAATTAAGGTATGTCCTAATTTGTAATTTTCATATAGTAATTTGGTAGTGGGTAGTTATGACCGTCGTGGATGAGGTGGGCACCATAAAAATTTCATATTATCTTGGTTGTATTGTCAAAGAAAGGGGAAAAGATCAATAATTCCCCTAGGCTACTGGTTAAGGGCAGTTAAAGAGGAGGGGGTTTTGCTGCAGCAGGACCGCTATAACATTCCCTTGAAACTATTGCGACTATGCCCCAACTACTGAGGACCACTACAATGGCCACTTGGTTGCTATAGGGATACCGTTGTAGTGACTGAGGGGACCGCTACAGCGGTCACAAGATGAATAATGTTAAAAATTATCTAAAAATATGATAAAAAATAAAGATATATATTAAAAGCCCATTCATGGGCAAGAAAACTAGCAATGGCTAAATACCAGAGGAGGGGTGGAGAATACCATGCTAGGACCTAGCTTTCTGTATCATCCTCGAGACTTTATATGGTGGAACCATCCTCATCAAGTTTGCTCAAGAAAGAGAAGTCCTATGCATCCGAGGTCCTTACCTTGGTAGCCTTCTTGTCCGGAGCAAATAGCTTTGCAAGAATATTCATGACCTTCCACACCCTGACGAGCAATCAGTCCAAGGAATGTTTTTCTTCCTCTCTATATCCAAGTCCTTTCGGAGCTCTACATGGGCCCGAGCCAAGGAAGTGTTAGCATCATTAAGGTAAGGGGGACATGTTGTGGTGCTAGAGGAAATGGATCCCACTTGAGGCATGTGCATCCTTAATAGCATCTCCTTCACTGCAACCAGATCCCACTCCAACTACCTGTAAGTCCATGACGACCGTGGGGGAACAGTCCCCAAACCTCCACCCTCCTGGGCCCTACTGCTCTTCTCATCCATGCTACTCTTCCTCTTTTTCTTGCTCCTCGACTAGTGGTATTTCACCCTCAATGGGTCGAAGGCCTGCTCACACAAAGTTCAATCATCCTTTAATCCTCCAATACATGAGCCCACAAACACAACTTCGTGATCAGCAAAGGGAGCAATTTGGGAGCATTTTTGGAAATGTTTTTTCTCTTGGGGTACTTTAGCAAAGGAATGCTATCGTACATCTTGATCTAAGAAAATGTCCAATTCCACCATCGAAAATCCCTCTCAGGCAAAACTTGTAACACCAAGAAATGACAAATAACGTTCTCTTCCCTCTCTCACTTTTGGGAGTTTCATGCCCCCGACTTTTGAATCTATACCAGAGGTGCAAGAAGAGTGTGACATAGACTCAGATTCATAGAAATTGATTCATTTGACAAACTATGGTGCGAAGGAAGGCACAACAGCTACAAGAAAACTTTAATTCTCTGAGGTGGAAACCTCCTCTCATCCCACTCCAGTGGTGAAACCATGTTTCTGAGGTAATTGTCTGGCCCAAAGAGGTAAATCTCTCTCTTATAAACCTTTGAGTATGAAGCAAGGGAAGATTATGGTTAATATAGAAGATGAAGATCTGAAATCTCAGGAAATTTACTGCAACTCAACAATCATAGGGTTTGTAGTGGGGGATACCCCTTATATAAAAACTATGGAGAATTATGTGGTACGTACTTGGAATTTTGTGGGGAAACCTCAAGTTCTAGCTTATCACTCAGGCTATTTCATATTTCATTTTTAAATGGTAGAGGAGTGTGAGAAAGTATTAATGGGAGGACCTAACACCTTCCAAAATAAACCCCTTATCCTTCAAAATTGAAAGATTGATTTCGTCTTGGACCTAGACTGCCTTACTACCATTTCGTTATGGGTCATCTTCCCAGGCTTGGCAGTTGGATACTGGTCTTGTGATGCATTGAGTAAGGTCGCCAATACAGTGAGGCAACCATTATAACTGATAAGGTCACAGCTGACATGGAGAGGATTTCCAATGCACGAGTGTTGGTTGAAACTGATGTCTCACAACTATTACTTGAATCCATTGAAATTTCTAAACCTACTGAAACATTCCACCAAGTTATAGACTATGAATTGTGCCCTAACTATTGTACTGGTTTTTTGAGGTTTGGGTACACAAAGGAAAGCTGCTGGAATGAGGTTGTAGTGGTTGAAGATGAGGGTAATCCCAAAATATCCAGTGTCGAAGAAGAAGGAATAGAAGAAAAAAGAGGAACGTAGACCCGAAATGGCATCCTAAGAAAGAAACCTCCTCCTGTGCCTATCCAAAGTATTGAGGATCCGTAGCATTTTGACACAACAAAGGGTGGATAAATTATTGGGATAACAGCTTCTATGCTGGATACAAGACAAGGAATTTGACTTGGGCATAGGTTTGATGGTCTCCAGTACATGGTCAATGAGCAGGGCCAGGCAGGGGACCCATCTACCTCCCATAAACCCCATGATTCTATCCACATGTAACATAAGGGGTCTCAACCAACCCCTGAAGCAAAAAGAGCTAAAACTATTTTTGCAAAAGCATAAGGTTGACTTAATGGGTTGTCTAGAAAAAAGAGTGAAAGAAGGCAAGGCTAATGGTATTTATACAGAGGGTGGTGCTTGTAACACCCCGTACCTACCAAACCCTACTTTATAACGTTGAACAATGTTTACTCAAGTGTCGAGAGCCAAAAGTATGTATTATGTAATGTTATTGATGAGGTAATTGATATTGGGCCAGTACAAGGGATTAGACCCTCGTGGGAGGTGTAACACCCCGTATGTTGTCGAACCTATACGACTACATGTACATTTATGGAATTAATTAAACATGAGATATTTGAAGAATTATGGAATTATTTGTTAGGGCTTAAATGAGTCTTGAGCCATTGGGCCAAATGAGTCCCAAAGATCATAAGAAAGACTTGGCCCAATGGGGCAAAACATGATCCAATCTTCCATTTGACTAATCAACCATGCATTTAATACCAAGAGATGGGTAAGAGTGACTTGAGGGATATATATATATATATATATATGAGGAATTATTCATTCAATTGGTGGGCTCAATTAATAATTTGTAATGAGCTAAATGAGGCCCAAAAAGTAGCATGAAGGCATGGCCCAAAAAGGGCATAATGACCCATTCTTGACCCATTCTTGCATGACCAAGTCAATATAAGAGGATTGGACCAAGTGTGGTTAATAGACACCATGAGGAGACTATATAATGAGGAAAAAATCAGATTGTAATTCATTTTGGACACCCATGCCTTTAGATAGAATTTTCTCAACATTGCCTTATCTCATACAAACCCTAGGCCTTCATCCTTTTGGCCAAAGATCATCACTTGGTGAGTATTTGTAAGTGTATCTTATTATGGTTTAATATATTTTATGCATGGAAGATGGTTTATATCATGCTGGTTATGTTGGTGAAGTGTCAGAAGTTCACTATGTGTGTATGTGACATGTTTGCTAAATCGGAGGATGGTTTTGCCTTGTAAACTTGAACATGGGCTTGTGATATTGAAGAAAATGAACTTGATGGAGTTAGTATTTACATGTTAGATGTGATTATAGTCTTACCTTGTTTTCCCCTTGTGTATAATGTTTGGAATTGTTATTGCAAAAGTTAGTATGGAAGTGATGACGTATTGAAAGGAAAACGTAATTTTTGGTGGTGTTTATGTGCATATGAAACAATGGCTGTTCGTTGGAATCTAATATGGTCTAAAATATTTTAAAGGAAGTTTATTTATGAACATGGACCATTCATTGCATTAAAATACCCCAAAGAGACCAAATTGACCAAAAATGGGCATCCGCCCTCGCAGGTGAGGCACCTGCGGGCGCAGGTGCCAATGCAGATGCCCCTGTACACTACCAAGGGTCATATGAGTGCGTGCCTCAGCCACCTGCGGGTGCATGTGGCAGCGCAGGTCAGCCCCAAAATTAGTTTTGTGTGTTTTCGTCTCTAGTTGCTCCCCGGAGGCCCCTATACCCTTTTTGGATGTAATTATCAACTTGTGATGTCGTTTTAATGACTTTAAAGGGGAGTATGGAGGCATATTGGACTATTTTAAGTATGTATTGTTGTTTATAAGTTGTTGTGGGGCAAGTTGATAGGAGAAATTATGACGGAACGATAATAAGGAAGTATAAAAGGTAAGTGTAATGTGAAATGCTATTGATGTATGATAACTTGGTCAATGTGTGGAATGTTATGGTTTCATTGGTATGAGAATGCATTGGATTTTATTATAAGGGGTGATATGAACTTATACGGCAGTCATATAGCTCATTGTCATTTTGTACACTTGTACGGTAAATAGTTGTTAACGAGAGTTCCATTATGAACTTGTGTTGTAGAGTGAAACATAAGGAAGGAGCTGGACTGTTGTGTTTATATATAGACTGGTGTATTCATACTTGGACGTAAAGGTATGTAAGGTTACTCTTTCTGTATCCTTCTGCAGCATATTGACACTGTATCTATTCCAGTCCGAAATGTCCAACGGTATATCAGTTCAGGTTGAGAGATATTGTCATTCACATGTGTCCGACTCTTAGACGAATTATGACTTACATATCTCCTATTCATTGACTGAAGTTCCAAAGTTTTCATAATGTGGTAAATTCTAAGGAAGCTATATCAAAGAAAGTAACGATGTAAGGAGAATCTATTTGGTCTTGAATAGCTTTTCCAATCATGTCATGTTCCAATAGTATTTGCATTGACATTACGCTTGTTCCATCCCAAAATGTGCTAAGGTATCCTATATCCGATTATCAATGGTCATTATCATATGTTTCCTACTCATTGATCAATTGTGAATTTCATGTCTCATATTCATGAGTATTGTTCCAAAAGCCCAATAAGGTTATATTCCAAAGTTCCAATAGTAGTTATATTAAGGTATCTTATTTATTGATTATTGTCCAATGGTTCCAATGGTGTTATGTTGCCAATAATACTATGTTTCCAATAATGTTTATTTACATGTCTTCTATTATTGGGTATGGTTCCAAAGCTTTCAAAAATGTTATGCCAAAGGAATGTATCAATCTCTTACAAGTGAATGTACCAATCTCTCACAAGTAAAGGTATCAATCTCTCAAAAGTCAAGCAGTGAAGTAATGCATATGTGGTTAATGATCAAGTATGGGTGGCAGCTTAGGGGGCAGAAGCCTAGCTCAAGTCGATCCCAGGATCAGGGGGCAGTCCTAGAGGCATAAGCCTAGCTCGGACCGAACCTGACAGGGGGCAGCTCTAGAGGTATAAACCTAGCTCGAGCCGAACCTGATATGTTGATTTATGGGTGGCAGCTCTAGAGGTAAAAACCTAGCTCGAGCTGATCCCAATATATTGATTCATAGGGTGGCAGCTCTAGAGGCATAAGCCTAGCTCGAGTCGATCCCAACATAACGTTATGTTATATAAACCCACTGATCAGTTGGGGCCCGAGTATCACAGTTCACAAGCAAAGATGAATAATCATAGAAGCAAAGAAAGTAATGAAAGCAATAGACATGATTCCAAAAGCACAGATTGATGGTTTATCCATATTTACTATTTTATTACAGTTGTTTTCCATTGATGTTCATATAAGTATATTAACACACCAATAGAGTGGAGGTATGTTATATTATTAACCCAAGTCTCTAGAATCTCTTGAATAGAAGAATCTCTAGAACCTCTTGTATAGAAGAATCTCTTGAGTAGACGGATTTCTTGAATAGAAAAATCTCTGAGAAGTAAGTCTTTTGAGTGGAGGTAACTCTCTGGAATCAAGGGGTATGTAAGGGATAGTATATGAATAATAAGGACATGAGAGAATACTCATAAGTGGCAATGACAGAAGAAAAATAAGTACATGGTTCATTACATACAGAAAGAGAGTTTATTCACATTGTGTAGTTCTCTTATATTGATTCCATTGTTGTTATGATGTTTAATGCAGTTCTTATGAGCCTTACATACTCAGTTAATTCTTCGTACTGACCCCCTCGGGGGACTTACTTTAAATGCTACAGGTGCGGGCACTAGTGGACCTCCGCTATAGGTTGATAGTATTTGCTGATTTTTGGTGAGCCCAGTTGGTTCGGGACTTTCCAATTCAGAGTCGTACATTTGTTTGATGTTGTAAATGTTTTATAAAGCGGGGACTTGTCCCAAATTTAAGTTGGTCTTATAAATGCATCTGTTATAGGCTTTTGTAGACGTATGTGGGTATATGAATTAAAGAGATGTATGTTTACTCGACTTGATGGCCCTAACAGCCAAGTTTCACATATTGTACATGTTTTCCATGACTTTCGCCATTGGTATTTTATATTTTATCGGTTACATGAGATAGTATGATGTTCATACGAGTGTATGCATATGTACATGAGCAAAGATTGGTTCTCTCGAGCCATATCGGCTTCGGGTGCCAATCACACCTCAAACAGGATTTGGGGCGTGACAAAGTGGTATCAGAGCAGGTCGTTCTAAGGATGTCTACAAATCCGTGTCTGAGTAAAGTCTTACTTATCAATGTGTTGTGCACTACATTTATAAGTAGGAGGCTACGGGATATTTAGGATGTTATTTCTTTTCTTCCTTCCAGATCGTGCAATAGAGCAAGTGTTGTAAGTTGAATTGTATCTGATCATGGTAATTGTTATCTTTGGTATAAATTCCAATCACAAGAATAGGTAGAGGCAAAGGTAAGAAGATATAGATATGTCTGCCGGTGAAGGAATGAGTAAATCACCACCTGACCAAGCTGGTCAAGGTTATCTCCACCTGTTGGTGCATTTACTAGAGTTAAAGGCACATGTCGTATAATGGTATAGTAGATGTTGTGATCGTAGATGATTAAGCACTTTGAAAGGTGTTATTAATGAAAGAAGTAATGGGATTTGGAAAGAAAGGGGAAATTGCCCTATACAGCATGTCATATGAAATTGCTGAAAGTGCATAAAGAGTTCTATTTCATGTTGCTCCCATTAAAAATATACAAATTAGAGAGGATGTCACTAGGAAGAGCTACCTGTTGCTATTCTAGATCAACAAGTCGGAAAGGTCACTTGGAAAACTGGAGAAATGATGAATTCTTAGTATGTCCATTGGGCTAGCGAATGCACCTGAAGTGTATATGGATTTGATGACTAGAACGAAGTCATTCTTAGACAAGTCCGTAATAAAGTTTACAGATGTTATGGTGGTCTAATCGAAGACCATAAGGAACCCATGCTAACTAGTTACGGCAAATGTCATAGATTCTTCGTGACCATACGATATAGACACAAATTCTCTAAGGGTGAATGCTAGGTAAGCCCCGTAGCATTCTTGGGTCACATAGTATCAGATGAAGGAATAAGGGACTATATACCAAAGGTAGAAGCCATGAAGAATTGGCTAAAACCTACAACGCCTACAACAATTCGTAGTTTTCTTGAGTTTAGCCGGCAATACCCTTACCAAGTTAACACAAAGTAACTAAGTTTTGGTGGAATGATGTATGTGAGAAAATTTTGCAAGAGATGAAAAATAAATTGACTCCTACAGTTGTACTAGTACCTCCCAAAGGCACATAAGAGTATGCAGTGTATTGTGATGTTTTACAAGTTGGTATGGGATGTGTATACATGCAATACGACAATGTGATAGCGTATGCCTTAAGACAATTGCGCCCACATAAAAGAATTATAGTATCAAATGTGGCAGAAGTTTCATTGGTATCTGAGGAAAAGAAGAGCAATATGCACATCCTGTGTTATTCAGTTGAAAAAGAACATACAGTAAAGTTCGACAAAGGTGGTTGAGCTAAAGAAATATTTTATGTATTGGATATATATATATATATATGAGTTAGAGAAATGCATTATGGTAAAAGCACCGCATGCATGGTATTCTATTTAGGAGGGAGTGATCACTATGCACCATGATTTGGAAATAAAAGATTTTTAATGGTGTAATGAATATGAAGTGGTTGGTTTCTTGTGATGGCACGAAGATTTCCCAGCTAAGAAAGGTAAATTTGTTTTCTATCCTGAGGACAGGAAAGCGATGCCCATGGTATACACATGTCAGCTAGTGAGACTTAGTGTGTCCCTGTAGGGTGCACCAGGGTTGTTTGTATAAATGAGAAATGGCACATTGTGAATGTATATTGGTTATCGGCAACTGGATGAGGTAACAGTTAGAAATACAGGAAGTTGGGTATAGTTTTCCATCCCTAAAGAGATGGACAAGCAGAACGTATCATTCAAACACTTGAAATTATGTTACCAGCTTACACATTGTATTACCAAAGTAGTTGGGATGACCATCTATCCTTTATTGAATATATTTGTAATAATAGCTATGATTCAAGTATCACAATGGTATCTTACAAGGGTTTACATAGAAGAAAGTTTAAATCCTCAATTGGATGATTAGAGCGGGTAGAACTTCCTTACTTGGGGCTGGATTTTGTTCACTAAGCTATAGAGAAGGTTAAGGTGGTACAATAGTAGCTACAAGTTAACACAAGTCATACGCCGAGATCCATTACTTTTATTGAAAATGTACAAGTTATGGAGGATCCTAATAGGAAGGGATACCTATGGCTATTCTAGACCGACAAGTGCAAAGGTTCGTAAATAAAGACGTAACTTTCATAAAAGTTCCTTCGAGAAATCAACAAGTCGAATAAATAACCTGAGAAGCTGAAAAACAAATGATAAGACCAAGGTACCCATATTTGTTTCAAATAGAAGGAGAAAGTTCAAAAGTGTGGAAGTGGAGAACGACTAAGTAAGTATCTATATGAGTATATGTATAGAAAAGATAATATAGTGATGCATTTGTTGCCCATGAGACGATGTTGTCAACATTTGAGGACGAATGTTCCTAAGGGGGAAGAATGTAACACCTTGTACCTCCCAAACCCTACTTGATAACATTGAACAATGTTTACTTAAGTGTCGAGAGCCAAAAGTATGTATTATGTAATGTTATTGATGAGGTAATTGATATTGGGCCAGTACAAGGGATTAGACCCTCGTGGGAGGTGTAACACCCCGTATGTTGTCGAATCTATACGACTACATGTACATTTATGGAATTAATTAAACATGATAGATTTGAATAATTATGCAATTATTTTTTGGAGCTTATATGAGTCTTGAGCCATTGGGCCAAATGAGGCCCAAAGATCATAAGAAAAACTTGGCCCAATGGGGCAAAACATAATCCAATCTTCCATTTGACTAATCAACCATGCATTTAATTCCAAGAGATGGGTAAGAATGACTTGAGGGATATATATATGAGGAATTATTCATTCAATTGGTGGGCTCTATTAATAATTTGTAATGAGCTAAATGAGGCCCAAAAAGTAGCATGAAGGCATGGCCCAAAAAGGGCATAATGACCCATTCTTGACCCATTCTTGCAAGACCAAGTCAATATAAGAGGATTGGACCAAGTGTGTGGTTAATAGAAACCATGAGGAGACTATATAAGGAGGAAAAAATCAGATTGTAATTCATTTTGTACACCCATGCCTTTAGATAGAATTTTCTAAACATTGCCTTATCTCATACAAACCCTAGGCCTTCATCCTTTTGGCCAAAGATCATCACTTGGTGAGTATTGGTAAGTGTCTATTATTATGGATTAATATATTTTATGCATGGAATATGGTTTATATCATGTTGTTTATGTTGGTGAAGTGTGAGAAGTTCACTATGTGTGTATGTGACATGTTTGCTAAATCGGAGGATGGTTTTGCCTTGTAAACTTGAACATGGGCTTGTGATCTTGAATAAAATGAACTTGATGGAGTTAGTATTGACATATGAGATGTGATTCTAGTCTTACCTTGTTTTACCTTTGTGTATAATGTTTGGAATTGTTATTACGAAAGTTAGCATGGAAGTGATGACGTAATGAAAGGAAAACGTATTTTTTGGTGGTGTTTATGTGCATATGAAACCATGGATGTTAGTTGGAATCTAATATGGTCTAAAATATGTTAAAGGAAGTTTATTTATGAACATGGACCATTCATTGCATTAAAAGACCCAAAAGAGACCAAATTGACCGAAAATGGGCATCTGCCCTCGCAGGTGAGGCACCTGCGGGCGCAGGTGCCAACGTAGATGCCCCTGTACACTTCCAAGGTTCATCTTCACACGTACCTCAGCCACCTGCGGGTGCAGGTGGCAGCGCAGGTCAGCCCCATAATTAGTTTTGTATGTTTTCGTCTCTAGTTGCTCCCCGGAGGTCCCTATACCCTTTTTGGATGAAATTATCAACTTGTGATGTCGTTTTAATGACTTTAAAGGGGAATATGTAGGCATGTTGGACTATGTTAAGTATGTATTGTTGTTTATAAGTTGTTATGGGGCAAGTTGATAGGAGAAATTGTGACGGAACGATAATAAGGAAGCATAAAGGGTAAGTGTAATGTGAAATGCTATTGATGTATGATAACTTGGTCAATGTGTGGAATGTTATGGTGTCATTGGTATACGAATGCATTGGATTGTATTATAAGGGGTGATATGACCTTATACGGCAGTCATATAGCTCATTGTCATTTTGTACACTTGTACGGTAAATAGTTGTTAACGAGAGTTCCATTATGAACTTGTGTTGTAGAGTGAAACATAAAGAAGGAGCTGGACTGTTGTGTTTATATATAGACTGGTGTATTCATACTTGGACGTAAAGGTATGTAAGGTTACTCTTTCTGTATCCTTCTGCAGCATATTGACACTGTATCTATTCCAGTCCGAAATGTCCAATGGTATATTAGTTCAGGTTGAGAGATATTGTCATTCACATGTGTCCGACTCTTAGACGAATTATGACTTACATATCTCCTATTCATTGACTGAAGTTCCAAAGTTTTCATAATGTGGTAAATTCTAAGGAAGCTATATCAAAGAAAGTAACGATGTAAGGAGAATCTATTTGGTCTTGAATAGCTTTTCCAATCATATCATGTTCCAATAGTATTTGCATTGACATTACGCTTGTTCCATCCCAAAATGTGCTAAGGTATCCTATATCCGATTATATATGGTCATTATCATATGTTTCCTACTCATTGATCAATTGTGAATTTCATGTCTCATATTCATGAGTATTGTTCCAAAAGCCCAATAAGGTTACATTCCAAAGTTCCAATAGTGGTTATATTAAGGTATCTTGTTTATTGATTATTGTCCAATGGTTCCAATGGTGTTATGTTGCCAATAAGACTATGTTTCCAATAATGTTTATTTACATGTCTTCTATTATTGGGTATGGTTCCAAAGCTTTCAAAAATGTTATGCCAAAGGAATGTATCAATCTCTCACAAGTGAATGTACCAATCTCTCACAAGTAAAGGTATCAATCTATCAAAAGTAAAGAAGTGAAGTAATGCATATGTGGTTAATGATCAAGTATGGGTGGAAGCTTTGGGGGCCGAAGCCTAGCTCAAGCCGATCCCAGGATCAGGGGGCAGTCCTAAAGGCATAAGCCTAGCTCGGACCGAACCTGACAGGAGGCAGCTCTAGAGGTATAAACCTAGCTCGAGCCGAACCTGATATGTTGATTTATGGGTGGCAGCTCTAGAGGTAAAAACCTAGCTCGAGTCGATCCCAATATATTGATTCATAGGGTGGCAGCTCTAGAGGCATAAGCCTAGCTCGAGCCGATCCCAACATAACGTTATGTTATGTAAACCCACTGATCAGTTGGGGCTCGGGTATCACAGTTCACAAGCAAATATGAATAATCATAGAAGCAAAGAAAGTAATGAAAGCAATAGTCATGATTCCAAAAGCACAGATTGATGGTTTATCCATATTTACTATTTTATTACAGTTGTTTTCCATTGATGTTCATATAAGTATATTAACCCACTAATAGAGTGGAGGTATGTTATATTATTAACCCAAGTCTCTAGAATCTCTTGAATAGAAGAATCTCTAGAACCTCTTGCATAGAAGAATCTCTAGAATCTCTTGAGTAGACAAATTTCTTGAATAGAAGAATCTCTGAGAAGTAAGTCTTTTGAGTGGAGGTAATTCTCTGGAATAAAGGGGTATGTAAGGGATAGTATATGAATAATAAGGACATGAGAGAATACTCATAAGTGGCAATGACATAAGAAAAATAAGTACATGGTTCATTACATACAGAAAGAGAGTTTATTCACATTGTCTAGTTCTCTTATATTGATTCCATTATTGTTATGATGTTTAATGCAGTTCTTATGAGCCTTACATACTCAGTTAATTCTTCGTAATGACCCCCTTGGGGGACTTACTTTAAATGCTACAGGTGCGGGCACTAGTGGACCTCCGCTATAGGTTGATAGTATTTGCTGATTTTTGGTGAGCCCCAGTTGGTTCGGGACTTTCCAAGTCAGAGTCGTACATTTGTTTGATGTTGTAAATGTTGTATAAAGCGAGGACTTGTCCCGAATTTAAGTTGGTCTTATAAATGCATCTGTTATAGGCTTTTGTAGACGTATGTGGGTATATGGATGAAAGAGATGTATGTTTACTCGACTTGATGGCCCTAACAGCCAAGTTTCACATATTGTACATGTTTTCCATGACTTCCGCCATTGGCATTTTATTTGTTATCGGTTACATGAGATAGTACGATGTTCATACGAGGGTATGCATATGTACATGAGCAAAGATTGGTTCTCTCGAGCCATATCGGCTTCGGGTGCTAATCACACCTTAAACGGGATTTGGGGCGTGACAGTGCTAGGTTGGAATCATTAGTGTAACTACCGTATCGCCCCTAATGGTCGAATTTGGTCACTTTGGGGTTCTCCAGTACAATTGCATGTTTTACTTACTAATGAACAATATGTTCATTATCAAGTGTTTGATAATGCATCCTCACTTAATATTTTTCTTACTATTGTATATGCTAAGAATGAGATGATCGAGAGAAGGAGATTGTGAACTGATCTAAAATAGATTAGGAACACAATTAAAAGTGAATGGTTATGGTGTGAAGACTTCAACACCCTCTTATCTACTAAAGAAAGGTTGGGTTCTCCAGTGACTGAGGCTGACATACATGATTTTAAGATTTGTGTGGATTCCTTAAGTCTCACCCCTTTAAAGGCTAAAACGTGGAACTTTACTTTTTGCAATAAGCAGCAGCAGGGGGATAGAGTATATTCTAAAATTGACTGGGCCCTAGGTAAATTTTCAGTGAATTCAATCCTATAGCCATGTAGAAGCTGACTATCTCAATCCTGGTATTTTTAACCACTCACCTATGCTTGTGGATTACAGACCCTATGAGGCTATCCATCCAAAACCTTTCAAATTGTTTGCATTAGTCATGAACCATGCGGAGTTTAAGGGGATACTAACTATAGTTTGGAAGAAGGTTTACAAGGGGTCTAGCATGCACCAACTCCGGCAAAAACTTAAGGCATTGAAAGGAGACTTGAAGAACCTGAATAGATATATGGCTTCTTATGAATAACATCTCCAGGTGAGAAGACATAAACTAGAGTTTATTCAGTCCCAAGTAGCAAGAGAGCCTCTAAATCAGCAGTTGATTAAGGAAGAGAAGTTAGTGTTGGAGGATATTCATAAATGGAACATAGTGAAGCAACAGGTACTCAGACAAAAATCAAGAGCTAATTGGATCAAATATGGGGATGCATATACTAAATACTTCCATGCTCAGTGAAAGATAAGGACAAGCAGGAACTGTAGTACCTTCATCTATGATGATCAAGGTACAAAGCTAACAGACCCCACACCAGTTGAACATGAGTTTATTTCATTCTTTACAAACTTGATGGGATCGACTACAGAGGAGCTTGGTGTTCCTAGCAAAGAAGTGATCCAGAGGAGTTCAGTTCTTACTCAACACCAAAAAGAATTTCTAATAGCAACAGTTACTGACGAGAAAATTTGGATAGAAATTTCTAACATGCCTAGGGATAAAGGCCTAGGAATTGATGGATACCCTATAGAGTTCTTCACTCTGTATTGGAGCATAGTGAAGACTGATGTTCTTATTATTGTTAAGGAATTATTTCATAGAGGTAAGATGCTGAAACTGTTTAGCTCTACTGATGTTACTCTCATACCTAAAGGCAAGAATCCTACACTGGTAAAGGACTATAGGCTCATAGCATGCTGCTCAACCATTTATAAAATCATCACCAAGGTCCTTACTAGTAGAATGAAGAGAGTGATCAACCCTATCATAATTTCCTCTCAATCAAAATTTATTGAGGGAAGAAGCATTCTTGACAATATTTTTTTTAGTCATGAGATCTTAAAATGGTACTGTCATGCCCCGAGTTCCAACGAGGCGTGATTGGCACCCGAAGCCGATATGGCCCGAGAGAACCAATCCTTGCTTGTGAACACTCGTATGCCTAACCTCGTATAAAGCTTATTCTTCCTTATGCAACTATATGGAAATCATAAACATGGAAACATATGTCATAAACATATATACAAAACTTGGCCGTTGGAGCCATTACGTCGAACTGAACGTACATTTCTCACCTTCATATACCCACATATGTCTACAAAAGCCTCTAACTGATGCATTCACAAGACCATCTAAAAGTCGAGACAAGTCCCCGCTTTATCTTTACAACATCAAAACAAATGTACAACTGTGATAAGTCCCGAAGCAACTGGGGCTCACCAAAGATCCGCAACTAACTGTCAACTACTGTGGAGGTCTACTAATGCCTGCACCTGCAACATGTAAGGTAAGTCCTCGAGAGGGGTCAGTACGAAGAATGTACTGAGTATGTAAGGCCATAAGAAAACTACATCAGTATGTAAGAACTTCCATGGAAATAATTATAAGAGAAAACTCAATGTGCGGAATTATGTACAATTCTTCTGTTATTGCCATTTACGATCATTCATTCACGATCACAACAACCATAGAACCAATATAAGAGAAATAGCAAATGTGAATAAACTCTCTTTCTGTATGTGGGGAACCATGTACATTACGTTCTTTACTTCTCTTGCTTTCATATTCATTCATCTTTATTGTTCTACCCATGCTAGGCTGTTTTGTAGCCCCTAGGATGAGATGAACCCATGCTGGGTACTTTGACCCCTGGGATGTCATATGAACCCATGCTAGGCTTTCGTGTTGCCCCTGGGATGTCATTAACCCATGCTAGGCTTATCGCCCCTGGGATGTTATGAGATAACCCATGCTAGGCTTTTCGCCCCTGGGATGTTATGAGATAACCCATGCTAGGCTTTTCGCCCCTGGGATGTTATGCTATGTGAACCCATGCTAGGCTTTCGTGTTGCCCCTGGGATGTCATTAACCCATGCTAGGTTTATCGCCCCTGGGATGTTATGAGATAACCCATGCTAGGCTTATCGCCCCTGGGATGTATCAATATATCGGGATCGACCCATGCTAGGCATTAAACATTACTTCTTTCTTTCATTACTCTTTCTTTCATTCTATGAGTGATACCTTGATGATGGAAACATTCTTGAAACTTGAAACACAACATACATTACTTTACATCTTTACTCTTGTAAGATTGATATCTCTACTTGTGGGGAATAGGTACATTAACTTGTCCATTACTTCTTTCATTACTTTTGAGAGATTGGTACATTTACTTGTGAGAGCTCGGTACATTTGCTTTTGAGAGATTTATGCATTTGTAGTCATAACATTATTGGAAACATTGGACAATAATCAAAGAATAAGAGACATGAGTATAAACACTATTGGAACTTTGGAACATAACCTCATTGGCTTTTGGAACCTTATCAATGAATATGAGACATGTGAATACTATCGACCTCCCATGGAATGTAACACTTGTGGAACCTTAGGATAATGAACAATGAATAAGACACATGTGAGTATCAACTGCTCACCAACTAGAAATGCGATACCTTAGAACCTTATAGAACTTTTAACATACTAGCCAATGATCATAAGTCAACGAATGGACATGAGTCATATGATTCACCAATTACCAATGAGTAAGGACCATGTGAGTAACACTATCCATCTACCGAATACGGAATACCTTATAGCATTTTGGAATCGAAAGAGTACTATGAAAATGCGAACACCACATGCTGCAGAAGGATATATAAGATTAACCTTACATACCTTTACTTCCAAGTACGAGTACACAAGTCTATACATGAACACAACATTCCAGCTTCTTCCTTATGTTTCACTCTACAATACAAGTCCACAATGAAACTCTTGTTAACGATCATTTACCGTACAAGCGTACAAAAAGACAATGAACTATATGACCTCCATATAACTTCATTTCACTCCTTACAATACAACTCACTGCATTATCATACCAACAACACCTTAACATTACACACATTGACCAAGATTTCGTATAACAATAGCATTTCGCATCACACTTACCCTCTATGCCTTCTCATTTCCATTCCGTCACATTTACGCTTATCAATTTGCCTCATAACAACATATGAACAACCATACACATTCAATACAGTCCAAAATGCCTTCATAAAACACTTTAAGGTCATTAAAACAACATCACAAGTTGATAATTACATCCATGAAGGGTATAGGGGTTTCGGGGGGCCAAAGGGATGCAAAAACAAGTAATTCGGAGTTCTGGGACAATCCGATAAGCCACCTGCGCCTGAAGGTGGATGACCTGCGTCCAAAGGTTACCTTTGGCAGTAGCCAGAGGCACCTGCGTTGGCACCTGCACCCGCAGGTGCTTCGTCTACGAGGGCGGGTGCCCGTTTCGGCCAAAAAGGGTCTCTTTTGGGTCTTTTCATGCAATGAATGGTCCATGATCATAACCAAACTTATTTTGACATATTTTTGATCATCTTAAACACCAACATTCAGCAATGGTCTCACAACACACATAACAACACCAAAATGACACTTTACGGTCAATACGTCACCAAAACCATAACCAATTTCACAATAGAAATTCCAAACATTATACACCATGAAAAAACAAGGAAATGCTATAATAACATCTCACATGTCAATATTAACTCCATCATGTTCACTTCCTTCAAGACCACAAGTCCATGTTCAATTTTACAAGGCAAAACCATCCTCCGATTTGAGCCAACATGTATTATTTCACACATAGTGAATTCTCAATACATCACCAACATAACCAACATGTTTTACACCATATTACATGAATATCATACATTAAAACATGAGAATAAATACTTACCAAAGCTTGTAAATGGATGATCTTGCCCTCAAATGGTTGCTTTAGGGTTTTGTTGAAGAGAGCAAATGTTGTAGAAAATTCTAGAATAGGACATGTGTGAAGATATGAATAAAATCTGATTTTTCATGCTTTATATAGGCCCTCAAGTCTCTTCTTATCCAATTATCAACATTAATTATCATGTTGAATGGGTCAAATGGAAGAATGGATCTTTTTTTCTCCATTTGGGCTTAAATTGAGCCCATTTGCATATATTAGTATGGCCCAACAATTTCATATACAAATCTTCTAAAATCTCATGCATGTTTAATTAATTCCATTGGTTCGGAAATCAACAGGGTGTTACACCTCCCACGAAGGTCTAATCCCATGTACTAGGCCCAATATCCATTACCTCTGTCACGCCCCGAATCCCATCGAGACATGATTGGCACCCGAAGCCGATATGGCCCGAGAGAACCAACCTTTGCTTATGAACATTCGCATACATAATCTCATATGAATCTTATTACACCTTGTGCAACTATGCGAAAATCATAGACATGAAAACATGAGTCATAGCTATGTATGTAAAACTTGGCCGTTTAAGCCATTAAGTCAAAACAACATGTACTTTCACATTTATACACCCACATCCGTCTACAAAAGCCTCTAACAAAATGCATTGACCAAATGAAGTAAAACTCGGGACAAGCCCCCGCTTTATAACAGATACAACAGTGACTCGAAGAGGCCCCGAACTAACTGGAGCTCACCAAAGATCTGCAACACTGACAATCTACTGTGGAGGCCTGCTAGTGCCTGCACCTGCAACATGTAAGGTAAGTCCCCAAGAGGGGTCACGAAGAATGTACTGAGTATGTAAGGCCAAAAAAAAAAACTGCATTAATTCCGGAGAATTTCAATGGAAATGATTATAAGAGAAAACTCCATATGTGAAACCATGCACCTTTCTTTCACTATTATTGTCTCCAATGATTTATACATAATAACAGCAACCATGGAATCAATATAAGAGAAATATCAAATGTGAATAAACTTTCTTTTTGTATGTGGGAAACCATGTATATTACGTTCTTTACTCCTCTTGTCTTTGTCTTTTATTCACCTTTATTGTTCTACCCATGCTAGGCTATTCTGTCGCCCCTGGGATGAGATTAACCCATGCTAGGTACTGTGACCCCTGGGATGTTATGTGAACCCATGCTAGGCTTTCGTATCGCCCCTGGGATGTCATTAACCCATGCTAGGCTTATCGCCCCTGGGATGTTATATTAACCCATGCTAGGCTTTCGTGTCGCCCCTGGGATGTACCATCATAACCCATGCTAGGCTTTTATATCGCCCCTGGGATGTATCGGGATCGAGTCGAGCTAGGCTTATGCCCCTAGACTTGCCACCCATGCTTGATCATTGACCACATTTGCATTACTTTGTTCATTACTTTGAGATTGATATCATTACTTGTGAAAGATTGATACATTCATTTGACATAGCATTTTTGGAAGCTTTGGAACCATAACCAAAATCAAAGACATGTGAATAAACATTTTTGGAAACATAGCCTTATTGGAAACATAACACCATTGGAACCATTGGACGAGAATCCATGAACAAGAGACACAAGTATAGTTACTATTGGAACCTTGGAACATAACCGTACTTGAGCTTTCGGAACATTAACCATGAATATGAGACATGAGATTCACAAATGATCCATGAGTAGAAAATATATGACAATGACTAGTGATAAACGGATATCGGATACCTTAGCACATTTCGGGATAGAACTAGTGACATGTCAATATGGACACTATTTGCCGCAGAAAGATACGGACAAAGTAACCTTACATACCTTGGATTCACAATACGAATATACAACCTTCGATGCGTAGACAATAATCCCTTTCCTCCTTTATGTATCACTCTACAACATAAATACATAACGAAATTCACATTAACTACCAATTACTTAACAAATGCATACAATGTCCATGAGTTACATGTTTGCCTTTAAACATGTCATTTCCCCTCGACAAAACCATTGATCATACTATTATTCCAAAAATTCCATAATATTTCCAACATTGACCAATACATGAAAATCAATACATTTCACCACAATACTTCTCCTTTACACTTTCTTATCCATAACACATCACAAATAATCCATCAAAGTACCTTAATACAACTCATAACACATATCGGCCAAAATCCCATCATTTCCACTTTTAGACAAGAACAAGTTTAATACCAAAAATAACACCATACATGTTCATATTTTGTCCATACCATGCTTTTTCATCAAAGGCACAAGGCCTAATTCAAGTTCAAATTACCAAGATGGCACATCTTTCACCAAAAGCAAAAGACACTATTCATCACCTTTCCAACACAACTAGCATAATATACATAATCTCCCATGCATATAATATGTTAAACCATAATAATAAACACTTACCCAAGCTTGAATAGTGATGATCTTCTCCAAAAGTGGACTTAGGGTTTTGAGAGCCAAAAGGGGTTTCTTGAAAGGTTTTGGAAAAGCCTAGAAATACATGTGTGTATATAATGAATAAAAATCAGATTTTTGGTCCCTTTATAAGCTTTTGAGTCCATCCTTAGCCACTTAATATAGTGTTCTAGAAGGTCAAATGGAAGAATGGGTCATTTTGCCTTTGGGCCTTATCTTTTGTTCCATTTTGGGCCCTAACTTTGGGCCCAATAACACATATCCATGTAACCCATCAAATTTCATGTCTTATTCACCATATATCACATGTTTACATAATTCCATAATGTCACGACAATATTCTCTTAAACAATTCTCATTCGTCCTTTCGATCGCAAAAATTGGAATTCTAGTCGCCCTTGGCTTCATTGGACATTTTGGATCACTATTCACATTTCATGATTTGATCATGTAGGAGTATGTAGGAGTGTAGTGAAGTGTTTGAAGCTTTCACAATGCTCAAATAATTCCAAAGAACCAAAAGAAACCATCCAAGAAGCGTCGTCGAATTACGTTGCGAAACGAGTCCGGAAAGGCTAAACTTTTGTGCCTTGCGCCACTGCTGAAAAGCAAGGCAGTGGTGCAAGAATTGATCCCCCTCTGAATCAGTGGCTTGTGCCACACCCCCTGAAATAGGGTAGTGGCGCAAGTTTTTATGCTTTGCTGAATTTTTCGGCAATTTTTTCAACACTTGCGTATCGTCCAATACCTTATCAAAACACTATCAAATGCTTACTTAGTGACCTTAATCATCAAGTAAACATGAATCCAAGTCACAAAATGAGGTTAAAATGTGTACGGGGTATTGCCCAAATGCTCCACGAAATCACACAACATTTTCTATAAAAGGCTCGGCACATGTACAAGGCCAAATTTCAATTTTTCTCATCTTGAACATTACCAAGTACATACTTATGACTCTCGACACCTAAGTAGACATTATCCACTATCATCAAGTAGGGTTGGGAAGGTATGGGGTGTTACAACCTCATCAATAACATTACAAAATACATACTTTTGGCTCTTGACACTTAAGTAAACATTGTTCAACGTCGTCAAGTAGGGTTTGGTAAGTATGGGGTATTACAGGTATTATAGAAAGGGGTTGTCTCCAAGGTGTGTGATGAAGCTTGATCTTAGGAAATCATATGACTCAATAGAATGGTACTTTCTTAAGAGTATGATGGCAGAACTGGGTTTCCCTTATCAGTTTATTCAATGGGTCATGGAGTGTATTCCTTCTGTCTCTTACTCTTTAGTGCTGAATGGTGGATTATATAAACCTTTCCAAGGTAAGAGGGGGATTAGTAAAGGTGATATTATGTCACCTTACTTGTTTGTCATTGCCATGGAATATTTACAAAGAGAGTTTGAGTGGTCTAACAAACAACAAGATGTTCTAGTTTCACCCAAGGTGTAAGGCATTGGTGGTAATGCATATTTGTTTTGCTGACGACTTAATTATGTTCTGTAAGTCTAATATCGCATCTATTGAGCTTATGCAGGGGGCATTTTATAGATTTTCCTTAGTTTCTGGCCTACAGGCTAATACTGATAAAATCTTAATTATATGTATGGAGTTAAGGACCAGGTGAAGTAAGACATCCTTAGGGTGTTGCAGTTTAGTGAGTGTTCTTTGCCATTTACTTATTTTGGTGTACCTCTCTCCTCTAATAAATTGACTATCAATCAATGCATGCCACTAGTAGAAAAAATAACTAAAAGGGTGATATTTTGGTCTGCCAAGCTTCTATCTTATGCAGGAAGGCTTCAACAAATTCAGGTTGTATTATTTGGGGTCCAAACTTATTGGGCTCAGGTCTTTATCCTTCCAAAGTGGATCATGAAGATCATCAATAGGGTGTACACGAAATTTTTATGGACAGGTGATGTTGTTGATTCAAAAAAGGCATTGGTCTCATGGGAAAAAATTTGCTTGCCAAGGTTAGGAGGAGGACTCAATGTAATACATCTAATCTTTTGTAATAAAGCTGCAATTCAAAATAACTTATGGGCTATTACTGTCAAGAAGGACTGATTATGGATACGTTGGGTTCACATTTATTATATGAAGCAGTAAACAGTAGATAATTATGAGATTCCAAGGAATGCAACTTGGGTAATCAGAAAGATCTTCGAAGTAAGGAAGTATGTACTATAGGCACCAAATTTATAAAGGGGAATTAGGGAAAGGCTGGAGGCAGTGCTTCTATATGAGAAGTATTCCATCAGGAAAATATACGTTGTACTATTCCCCCAACATCGAAAGACCACATGGAAGAGTATCTCCCTACATCCAAACATTCATCCTCGACACAAATTTATTGTGTGGCTAGTTGTCCAAAAATGCCTTGCAACAGTTGATCGACTGAGAAAGTTTGGTATATAGGTTCCTCCTAATTGTATCTTCTATTATAGGACTAAAGAGACCCTTAATCATTTGTTTTTTTTATTCTCATATTACTGGTACTTTGTGGCAACGATTATTGGTATGGATGGGAATGGCTAGAAGGGTAGGTACCTAGGCTGATGAGGTTGCTTGGATGAGTAAATGGGTAAAAAAAGAAATTAGGAATGAGTGTTATTCTATGTTGTGTATTTTCCATGTTGGTAACTATTGTGTGGAGGGAGAGGAATAAACTTTGATTTCATAGAGGTGGTTATGACACCAATGGATTATGTTGGGAAATTACACTACACATCTATATACGAGTAGCTGAGCTGAAACACTGGCAAGGACCTCTTACAAACCTTAACTCTATACCCTAATGCCTAATAAAGAGAATGATGCAGTACAGGCAAACTGATGAGTTGATTTTAATTATAATGCCTACATGTAGACTGTACTGTTAGAGTCCATGTAATTGTAGTGAGGTAGCTAGTTTACTGGTTGTTGCATTTCATTCTGAGAAATAGGAGGTCCAGCTTCTTTGGTTTTGTAACTATGCATTTTTTGGTATTAATAATATATTTATTTACCAAAAAAAAAAAAAGACCTTCCATCCTCCACTATTTGCTCCCCAACATTCAGGCTTGCCTTATCCATAATAGAGCCAATCACCAGGGTACATTGGAATTTCATGTCAATTATGTTCGAGGAGGGGAGAATCCTCCGAGAAACCAAATGCAACTATCACGTTGTCTCAGTATTGAAATTCAAACTCTTAATGGACTTTTTGGCATGGACTCATGCAGTCGAGGCTATATTATTCAGAACCAACAACATTCAAGCAAACTATGTATTTTCACTCTTAATCTCATTCAATATGTACGGCTCATTTGAGTGATTTGGTACCCCTAGAACATCCTTCACAATCTCAACTCCAATCGGGACCTCTACACTGTGTAAATATATGGCAGGGTTAGGAGAGTCCCACTTCACCATGGAGAGGTTAGCGTAGAACTCCCTTACCTAACCTTTGTTTCAAGGGTTGGTTAGCTACACCAGAGGCCTCCACCCAAGATCTTGTACCAAGGCCCCCACCTTGTCCATAATGAACCCACATTTGAGAGTGAGGCCCCTAATTTTTAAGTCCAGGAAGTGTTGCGTTAACAAATTTCTCGTAGGCAGGGGCCATGTTTCCACCTGCATGTACAACACTGGCATTCATGATTAGGAGTTAGACCTACATAAAGAGAGAAAAAACTTGTTATTTGATGTCCCCGTATATTAACATGTGAAAAACAAGGCTTAGAAACAAAAGGTTCAATGGAAGGAAAAAGTCCTAAAAGTCTATAATTTTCCCCAACTAGACGCTGCGTAAGGGCCACTATAGTAGTACCCCAGACACTATAGTGGCATTAGTGTAGCATAAGGGTCTGCTATAGAGATGTTACCATAATGAGGGGTACCCGCTACAATGGTACCACAACAATGAGTGTCAGGCCATTGTAGCGGTACCTTTATCCCCAAGGTGACCCCAACCCCAAAAACCTAATTTTTGATATTTTGCATTATTTCCTAAATATCTTCCATAGATCAGGAAAGGTATAGTACCATAGACCTATTCTAAGTTATTTTTCTAGAGATTTACAGCAAAAATCAAGCCTAATGGGCCTAAAACGTTTTGATGGGGTAATTGTTCATTTACACCTTCAATTTGAGATCAAAACTCCTATGAACTCAATAAAATCTTATGCCTACAATGCTATAAGGGCATTGGAAACATAAGAAAGGCTTGCATGCTAACAGAATTTTTCCCACAAGAATCAAATCAAGCCATATCCAAGAACCCAACCTTAAAGATTAAATTCTTCATCTATTCCTACTTTAGATTCATGATAGGAAGTAGGAATCAACATAATAGAGTGAAGAGTTAGAGTTTAGCTTGAAAATTTGATGAAAGAAGAGGTTGGCCAAGAGAAAACTTTGAATTATGAGAGTGTGAAGTTTAAATAAGGGCAGGCAAACCGTTTTCCCCTTTTGAAATTGGCCTCCTACATACTATAGTGGTACCGCTGTAACGGTCCTCCTGTCTGCTGCAACAGCCAATCATAAGTCGTTGCTTACATTTTAATTTCATGTGGTAATTCGTATTAACTCCAATATTTTTCCTTCTCCGAGCATCGTGATAGGTCTTAATAAACTAGGGTAGTGAAATGTTTTCCCTAACTATTAGTGTATGGGAATTAATGATTTAATCCTTGTAAGAATTGATTAAGAATGGTTGTCAAGTCAGAGTGGTCGTGTTATTAGGAGCGATATGGTAAGCATCGTTTCATTATGTAACACCCCGTATGTTTTCGAACCTAGTTAATTCCCGTAACATTCATGAAATTATTTGAACATGAGAGTATTGGTGAATTATGCATTAATTGTTGGGCTTTAAATAAATCATGTGCCATTGGGCTCAAATGAGGCCCAAAATTAGACAAAAAGACATGGCCCAAACATGGAATTTGACCCATTCTTCAATTGACCAAGTAAGCCTAACATTTATGACTAATATGTGGATAAGAATTAGACTACATGGGACTATAAAAGGGACTAAGAATCAGATTTTTATTCCCAAAGACTCACATGCCATTTCTAGAATTTTCTCAAACATTTCTCTCTCACACAAACCCTAAGCAACAATTCTCTTTGGCCAAGATCATCATCTTGCAAGCTTTGGTAAGTATTTATTATCATGGTTTAATATATTAAATTCTTAATATGGTGTATACATCATGTTGGTTATGTTAACACAGTGTTGGACAGGTCACTATGTGTAAAACTGTCTATTTTTGCAATCGGAAAAGGGTTTTGCCTTATAAGCTTGAAAATGGACTTGTGGTATTGAAGGAAGTGAACTTGATGTATTCAATATTGAAATGTGGGATGTTATTATAGCCTTAACTTGTTTTATCTTTGTACATAATGTTTGGAATTGTTATTGTAAAATTGTGCATGGACTTGTGGTGTAGTGAAGGAAAAGTGTGGTTTTGGTGATGTTCATGTGTGTTGTGAAACCATGGGTGTTTTTTGGCATACAAGTGACCAAAAATATGTAAATAAAAGCTTACTTATGGCCTTGGACCATTTATCACACAAAAGGACCCAAAAGAGACCCTTTTGGCCGATTTGGGCATCCGCGCCCGCAGATGCCAATGCAGGTGCCCCTGGACAGGGACAAGGGTCAACTTCGGCCGCATGTCAGCCACCTGCGGGCACAGGTGGCTTCTCAGGTCAGCCCAGAAAGTCATTTTGTATGGTTTTGTCTCTCTTTGATCCCCGAAGGCCCCTATACCCTTTTTGGATGTAATTATCAACTTATGATACCCTTTTTTATGTCTTTAAGGGGTCGTATGGAGGAATGTTGGAATATATTAATTATGTATTGTTGTTCATATGTTGTTATGAGGCAATTTGATGGGGTAATTGTGACGTAATGATAATGAGGAAGCATAAAGGGTAAACTTGGTGTGAAATGCTATTGGTTTATGATGTCTTGGTCAATGTGTGGAATTTTATGGTTTTATTGGTATGATGATGCAGTATATTGTATTATAAAGGGTAAAATGACATTATATGGCAGTCATATAGCTCATTGTCGTATTTTACACTTGTACGGTAAGTAGTTGTTAACGTAAGCTCCGTTATGTACTTGTATTGTAGAGTGAAACATAAGGAAGGAGCTGGACTATTGTGTTCATATATAGGCTTGTGTATTCATACTTGGAAGTGAAGGTATGTAAGGTTACTCTTTCCGTATCCTTCTGCAGCACATAGTGTTCTCATTGACATTGTACTTTTTCTATTCCGAAATGTTCTAAGGTATTCCATTTCCGATTATCAATTGTTGTTAATCATATATTCCCTACTCATTGATCAATTATGATTCACATGTCTCATGTTCTCTGGCTAATGCTCCAAAGGTCCAATAATGTTATCATTGTATCAATCTCAAAAGTAAAGAATGAAGTAATGCATATATGGTTGAAGATGGAGTATGGGTGGTAGCTTTGAGGGAAAAAGCCTAGCTCAAGCCAATCCTGAGATTATTGGATCAGGGGGTAGTCCTAGATCCATGAGCCTAGCTCATATCGAACCTGACAGGGGGTAGCTCTAGAGGTAAGAACCTATCTCAAGTCGAACCTTATAGATTGGTTTATGGGTGGCAGCTATAGAGGTAATAACCTAGCTCGAGCCGAGCCCAACGTATTGATTTATGGGTGGTAGCTCTAAAGGCATAAGCTAACTTGAACAGATCCCAACATAACGTTATGTTATATTAAGACCCACTGATCAGTCGGGGCCTGGGTACATAGTGACACAAGTGATGATGAACAAACATGGAAGTAAAGAAGTAAAGAAAATAATAAAAGCAATACACATGGTTCCCAATATATAGAATGGTGACATCCATATTGGTTAGTCATTTGTATTTGAGTTCATTGAAGTATTTTATGTGTCATACAGCTTCATATGAGCCTTACATACTCAGTACATTCTTCTTACTGACATCCCTTGGGGGACTTACCTTACATGTTGCAGTTGCAGGTACTAGTAGACCTCCACAATAAGCTGCGGGTCATCTACTGATCTTTGGTGAGCTCCAGTTGGTTCGGGGCTTTCTGAGTCATAGTTTTACATTTGTTTTGGTATTGTAAATGTTGTATAAAGCGGGGACTTATCCCAGTTTTAATATGGTTATGTGTATGAATCTGTTAGAGGCTTTGTAGACGTATGTGGGAATGAGAATGTAAGATATGTATGTCCATTTTGACTTGATGGCCCTGACGGCCAAGTTTCACATATGTATGTATCACATGTTCCATGATTTCCGCTATTAGCATCTTATATCTCTATACGTGATGGTGGTGTTTCTTATGACATGCAAATGAATGGACATGAGCAAAGATTGGTTATCTCGAGCCTCATCAGCTTTGGGTGCCAGTCCGCCTCAATGTGATTTGGGGCGTGACAAAAGTGGTATCAGAGCAGGTTGTTCTAAGGGTGTCTACAAAGCCGTTTCTGAGTAGAGTCTTTCTTATGGATGTGTTGTGCACCACATTTATAAGTGGGAGGCTACGGGACATTTAGGAGTTGTTTCTTTTCTTCATTTCTAGATCGTGCAATAGAGCCAATGTTGTAAGTGGAATCATATCTGACCATTGTACATGGTTTTCTTGTTTATAGTAAAATGCCGATGACAAGAAGAGGTAGAGGCAAAGGTAAGCAGGTAGATATGCTTGCCAGTGAAGGAATGAGTAAATCACCACCTGACCAAGCTAGTCAAGGTGGAGCGAACACTGAAATTTCATCGCGTTCTTCATCTACTTTTCCAGCTCCTAAAGAGCCAATAGGTAAAGAAGTACCCGCAGAACCACCAATGAATGCCACTGGCCAGGATCTAAGAAATGCAGTGCATCTGTTGACTCAATTGGTTGCGGCACAAAGTCAAGGACGAGCTGGTCCAATGACAAATGAGGATGATGCGGCTAGTATGGCGAGTCGCAGGACACAGGGCTTTTTGAAATTAGACCCTCCTATATTCACGGGGTCAGATCTAAAAGCAGATCCATAGGATTTCATGGACCAAAGGTATTTAGAGGTTATGCACGTGACTGGTGTTAAAACAGTTGAACTTGCGACCTATAGATTGAAAGGTGAAGCTATATGGTGGTATGAAAACTGTAAAAGATCGAGGGGCATTGATGCACTCCCAGCTGGTTGGGAAGAATTTAAAATGGCTTTCCTTGATCATTACCTCCCATATGAGATCCGAGATGCATGTGCAGACCAGTTTCTAAATCTACGTCAAGGGAACATGAGTGTTAGAGAATATAGTCTTTAGTTTAATTCCTTGGCTCGATATGCTCCGAATGTAGTAGCCATAATGAAAGACAGAGTCCATCGATATGTGGACAGATTAGAGCCATATTTGGTAAGGGAATGCACCATTGCTGCCTTGAATAAAGATATAGACATAGCCAGAATATAGGCCTTCGCACAAAAATGGAAGATTAGAGACAGAGAAGGAGGGTACATGAATTTGACAGAGGACAGTCCAAAAGAGCTAGACCTATGGGACAGTCTATGGTGTCCTAGGGAGAATCTAGGCCTCGAATGTTTCCTAGATCGCCTAGACCCTCATTCTCTTATTCCACAGAAGGCACTCACTCTCAATTCTAAGGGTTTAGAGGCAGTCCATCTGGGCAGAGTAGTGGAAGTCACGGATCACAGGCAGTAGGATTTTCTCGTCAGCAGTGTCAGCACTGCGAGCGTACTCATTCAGGCCCATGTCGATTAGGGACAAATGCTTGCTTTTGGTGCGGTATGTCGGGACACATGATGAGAGAGTGTCCATAGAGAAACATGGGTGGTATAGCACGACCGACGGGATCAGCCGTTGCATCATCATCATCGGTTTATTCTTTAGGCCGAGGTGTGCAGTTTGTTGGTCGTAGTAGAGGTGCCAGAGGAGTAGCCAGTACTAGTGGGTTCAGAACCATACTTATGCTCTAGTGGACTGGCAGAATTTGAAGGCATCTCCTGACATAGTCACAGGTACATTATCCATATTTTCGCATAGTGTATATGCATTGATTGATCCGGGTTCTACATTATCATATGTTACTCCATTGATTGTTGCTAAAATTTGAAAGAACACTGGAACTATGAACTAAGTCAATTGAAGTAGCTACACCAGTTGGTGATTATATTATTGGAAAAAGAGTATATCATAATTGTGTGGTAACTGTGTGTGGTCATAATACATTGGCCGATCTCATTGAACTAGACATGGTGTATTTTGATGTGATAATGGGAATGGATTGGTTGGATTCTTGTTATGCCATGATAGATTATCGGGCCAAGAAGGTACATTTTCATTTTCCACAAGAAAATGGTCTTAAATGGCAGGGTAATGTGGGGCACCGAAAGGAAAATTTATTTCCTATCTGAAAGCAAGGAAAATAATTGCCAATGGGTACATATGTCACTTAGTACGAGTGAAAGATACTGATGTGGAACCACAAAATCCTCAGTCGGTTTCAGTGGTTAATGAATTTCTTGATGTATTTCCAGAGGATCTTCTCGGTTTGCCTCCGGAACGGGAAGTAGAGTTTGGCATTAATGTAAATCTAGGCACTCAGCCTATTTCTATTCCCCCGTATAGAATGGCTCCAGCAAAATTGCGTGAATTGAAGGAGCAATTGAAAGACTTGCTGGACAAGGGCTTTATCAGGCCTAGTATGTCCTCTTAGGGTGCACCGGTATTATTTGTACGGAAGAAAGATGGCACATTGATAATGTACATTGATTACCGATAATTGAATAAGGTAACGATCAAGAACAAATATCCCCTCCCTAGAATTGATGATTTGTTTGATCAGTTACAGGGTGCTACATGTTTTTCAAAGATTGACTTGAGGTCCGGTTACCATCAAGTCAGAGTTAGATAAAAAGATGTACCCAAGACAGCTTTCCGAACACGGTATGGTCATTATGAATTTTTAGTTATATCATTTGGACTAGCAAATGCACCAGCTGTGTTCATGGATTTGATGAATAGGGTGTTTAATCTGTTTCTAGACGTGTTCATGACGGTATTTATAGATGACATCCTGGTTTATTCAAAGTCACAAGAGGACCATGCTAAGCACTTACGCTAAGTGTTGTAGATTCTTCGTGAGATTAAGTTGTATGCAAAGTTCTCTAAATGTGAATTTTGGTTGAAATCCATAGCATTCTTGGGTCACATTGTGTCAGATGAAGGAATTCAAGTTGATACACAGAAGATTGAAGCGATGAAAAATTGGCCAAGGCCTACGACGCCTACGAAAATTCGTAGCTTCCTTGGGCTAGCAGGTTACTATCGAAGATTTGTTGAAGGGTTTTCTTCCATTGCTGCACCTTTAACAAAGCTTACACATAAGGCAGTTAGATTTCAGTGGAATGATGCATGTGAGAAAAGTTTCCAAGAGCTAAAAGATTAATTGACTTCCACACCCGTATTAGTACTTCCGAAAGGCATTGAAGGTTATGTAGTATATTGTGATGCTTTCAGAGTTGGCCTCGGATATGTATTGGTGCAGCACGGTAATGTAATAGCATATGCTTCACGACATTTGTGGCCACATGAGAGAAACTATCCCACACATGATCTTGAATTAGCAGTAGTGGTATTTGCTTTAAAGATATGGCGTCATTATTTATATGGAGTTCATGTTGATATTTACACTAATCACAAGAGTTATATATCTTTAAGCAAAAGGAACTCAATCTGAGGCAGCAGAGGTGGCTTGAGCTATTAAAAGACTATGATATTGATATTCTATATCATCCAGGACAAGCAAATGTGGTAGCTGATGCATTGAGCCACAAGGCAATAGGAGGCACTAGTGGCCAATTGACAGAGAAGCAAGATTTAGTCAAAGATCTACATCAATTAGCCAGCTTGGGGGTTCATCTTCTTGAATCCTCAGATGAACTGGTTATTGTACAGAATGCAGCAGAATCTTTATTACTAGCTGAAGTGAAAGAGAAGCAGTTTCCGGATCCTATGTTAGTGCAACTAAAAGAAAATGTACAACAGAATTTGACAAGGGCATTTGATCTTACACAAGAACGAGTACTTCAATGCCAAGGTAGATTATGTGTACCGGATGTAGATGAGATGAGGAAACGAATTATGACTGAGGCGCATCATTCGTGATATTCTATTCATCCGGGAGCTACTAAAATGTACCATGATTTAAAAGAAGTATATTGGTGGGGAAATATGAAAAAGAACATTGCAGAATTTATAGCTCAATGCCCAAACTGTCAACAAGTAAAGGTAGAGCATCAAAAACCAGGAGGTTATATGCAATGTATCAATCTTCCAGTCTGGAAATGGGATATGATTAATATGGACTTCATCACAGGTTTGCCGCGTACGCTGCTAAAATTTGATTCTATATGGGTCATAGTTGACAGGCTTACCAAGTCAGCGCATTTCTTACCAATCAAGACCACCTATATAGCTGAAGACTATGCAAGGTTGTATGTTAAAGAAATAGTGCGATTACATGGGATTTCGATCTCCATTATATCAGACAGGGGAGCTCAGTTTACTGCACATTTTTGGAGATCTTTTCAGCAGAGTTTGGGTACACAGGTGAATTTGAGTACGACTTTCCATCCTCAAACAGATGGACAAGCAGAACGTACTATCCAAACACTTGAATATATGCTACGAGCGTGCACGTTAGATTTTCAAGGCAGTTGGGATGACCATTTGCCTCTCATTGAATTTGCCTACAACAATAGCTATCATTCAAGTATTAAAATGGCACCTTATGAAGCTTTGTATTTAAGGAAAGGTAGATCACCAATCGGATGGTTTGAAGCGGGTGAAACTGCTTTACTTGGGCCAGATCTTGTTCATCGGGCTATGGAGAAAGTTAAAGTGATCCAACAGCGGCTACAAACGGCCCAAATTCGACATAAGTCTTATGCTGATGTTAGAAGAAGAGGTCTCGAATTCGTTATAGGTGATTGGGTATTTTTGAAGGTGTCACTGATGAAAGGGGTAGTGAGATTTGGAAAGAAAGGGAAGTTGAGTCCCCGGTATATAGGGCCATATGAAATTGTTCGAAGATTTGGGAAAGTGTCATATGAATTGAAATTACCCCAAGAACTCTCCACAATTCATCTAGTATTTCATGTTTCGATGCTTCGAAAGTGTATAGGGGATCCATCTCGTTTTACTCCCATTGAAGATGTGCAAGTTACAGAGGATCTTACCTATGAGGAGATACCTATTGCCATTCTGGATAGACAAGTGAAGAGGTTGAGGAATAAATACATAGCTTCCATAAAGGTACTTTGGAGAAATCAACAAATAAAAGAGATCACATTGGAAACTGAAGAATAATGAAGTCAAAGTACCCTCATTTGTTCCAAAGGGAAGAACAAGTTCACGAGATGAGATCGGAACAATGACAAGTAGGTATTTATAAGCATTGAGTATATATATATATGTGATAATGATCCTAGACTTGCATTTGTTTAACTACTAACATTCGAGAACGAAAGTTTCTAAGGGGGGAAGAATGTAACACCCCGTATGTTTTCGAACCTATTTAATTCCCGCAACATTTATGGAATTATTTGAACATGAGAGTATTGGTGAATTATGCATTAATTGTTGGGCTTTAAATAAATCATGTGCCATTGGGCTCAAAGGAGGCCCAAAATTAGACAAAAAGACATGGCCCAAACATGGAATTTGACCCATTCTTCAATTGACCAAGTAACCCTAACATTTATGACTATTATGTGGATAATAATGAGACTACATGGGACTATAAAAGGTACTAAGAATCAGATTTTTATTCACAAAGACTCACATGCCATTTCTAGAATTTTCTCAAACATTTCTCTCTCACACAAACCCTAAGCAACAATTCTCTTTGGCCAAGATCATCATCTTGAAAGCTTTGGTAAGTATTTATTCTCATGATTTAATATATTACATTCTTAATATGGTGTATACATCATGTTGGTTATGTTGACACAGTGTTGGACAGGTCAATATGTGTAAAACTGTCTATTTTTGCAATCGAAAAAGGGTTTTGCCTTATAAACTTGAAAATGGACTTGTGGTATTGAAGGAAGTGAACTTTATGGATTCAATATTGACATGTGGGATGTTATTATAGCCTTAAATTTTTTAATCCTTGTACATAATGTTTGGAATTGTTATTGTAAAATTGTGCATGGACTTGGTGGTGTAGTGAAGGTAAAGTATGGTTTTGGTGATGTTCATGTATGTTGTGAAACCATGGGTGTTTTTTGGCATCCAAGTGACCAAAAATATGTAAGGAAAATCTTACTTATGTCCTTGGACCATTTATCACACAAAAGGACCCAAAAGAGACCCTTTTTGGCCGATTTGGGCATCCGCCCCCTTAGACGAAGGCACCTGCGGGCGTAGATGCCAATACAGGTGCCCCTGGATACTTCCAAGGGTCACCTACGGATGAATTTCAGCCACCTATGGGTGCAGGTGGCTTCGCAGGTCACCCCAGAAAGTCATTTTGTATGGTTTTGTCTCTCTTTGATCCCCGAAGGCCCCTATTCCCTTTTTGAATGTAATTATCAACTTATGATATATTTTTAATGACTTTAAGGTATTGTATGGAGGCATGTTGGATTATATCCATTATTTATTTTTGTTAATATGTTCTTACAAAGAGAATTAATGGAGTAATTGTGACGTAATGATAATGAGGAAGCGTAAAGGTTAAACGTGGTGTGAAATGCTATTGGTTTATGATGTCTTGGTCAATGTGTGGAATTTTATGGTTTTATTGGTATGATGATGCAGTATATTGTATTATAAAGGGTAAAATGACATTATATGGCAGTCATATAGCTCATTGTCATCTTTTACACTTGTACAGTAAGTAGTTGTTAACGTAAGCTCCGTTATGTACTTGTATTGTAGAGTGAAACATAAGGAAGGAGCTGGACTATTGTGTTCATATATAGGCTTGTGTATTCATACTTGGAAGTGAAGGTATATAAGGTTACTCTTTCCGTATCCTTCTGCAGCACATAGTGTTCTCATTGACATTGTACTTTTTCTATTCCGAAATGTTCTAAGGTATTCCATTTCCGATTATCAATTGTTGTTAATCATATATTCCCTACTCATTGATCAATTGTGATTCACATGTCTCATGTTCTCTGGCTAATGCTCCAAAGGTCCAATAATGTTATCATTGTATCAATCTCAAAAGTAAAGAATGAAGTAATGCATATATGGTTGAAGATGGAGTATGGGTGGTAGCTTTGAGGGAAAAAGCCTAGCTCAAGCCAATCCTGAGATTATTGGATCAGGGTGTAGTCCTAGATCCATGAGCCTAGCTCAGATCGAACCTAACAGGGGGTAGCTCTAGAGGTAAGAACCTATCTCAAGTCGAACCTTATAGATTGGTTTATGGGTGGCAGCTATAGAGGTAATAACCTAGCTCGAGCCGAGCCCAACGTATTGATTTATGGGTGGTAACTCTAAAGGCATAAGCTAACTTGAACAGATCCCAACATAACGTTATATTATGTTAAGACCCACTGATCAGTCGGGGCCCAGGTACATAGTGACACAAGTGATGATGAGCAAACATGGAAGTAAAGAAGTAAAGAAAATAATGAAAGCAATACATATGGTTTCCAACATATAGAATGGTGACTTATCCATATTGGTTATTCATTTGTATTTGAGTTCATTGATGTATTTTATGTGTTATACAGTTTCATATGAGCCTTACATACTCAGTACATTCTTCGTACTGACGTCCCTTGGGGGACTTACCTTACATGCTGTAGGTGCAGGTACTAGTAGACCTCCACAGTAAGCTGCGGGTCATCTAATGATCTTTGGTGAGCTCCAGTTGGTTCGGGGCTTTCTGAGTCACAGATGTACATTTGTTTTGGTATTGTAAATGTTGTATAAAGCGGGGACTTGTCCCGATTTTAAGATGGTTATGTGTATGCATCTGTTAGAGGCTTTGTAGATGTATGTGGGAATGAGAATGTAAGAGATGTATGTCCATTTTGACTTGATGGCCCTGACGGCCAAGTTTCACATATGTATGTATCACATGTTCCATGATTTGTGCTATTAGCATCTTATATCTCTATACATGATGGTGGTGTTTCTTATGACATGCAAATGAATGGACATGAGCAAAGACTGGTTCTCTCGAGCCTCATCGTCTTCGAGTGCCAGTCCTCCTCAATGGGATTTGGGGCGTGACACATTATTTACCTCCTTTAGAAATGATCTCGCTTCATCTTTTATGCTTGTTCGAGAATGAATGATTGGTAAATTGGTATCTACTGTAATTACCTATTTTGTTGTTACTAAAAAATTTCTTAATTAAAAATATATAATTTCTAATATTATATCGAATCAAGGTCGAGTTAGGGTAAGTTGTAGAATACGTTATAAAATTTTTGATGCAAGGAAAAAAAGAGGTCCAGGTTATTGTCTGAGGACCGCTGTAGCAGTTCCGCTGTAGTGGCGCCTGGGGAGTAAGACCAAGTAGGGAACCCTTGTTTCCACTTCAATATGCTCACCCTAAAAAAACCATAAGGCTATTTTACAAGGGAAAGTACATAAGAAAAAGGAGGCTAACACTTGATTGACACATCTCCAAGCTCTTTCTCATAATTTTTCCATCAAATCCATCTCCTGGGATTAAGAACTCAGATTCACGCACTCCAAATGCAACAACATGGAAAAATAAGGTAGGCTATGGTTAATTTGTAGTAGACCTTGGGTTAGTTGTGTGTACAAACTATAGTTTGACCAAAATCTCATGCTTAGGCCTACGGGCATGGAATTTGGTTGGATAAATAACATAAAAAGTGTGCATAGGGACTTAATCTTGCTATTTAATATGTTTAATATAATTATTGTTGTTATAGTTAGTGATTAAAGAAACAACACTTATAGTTACCTTGCAACTATGGAAGTCGAGTAATGATAGAATAGAAAAAAAAATAATGGAAATGAGTATGTAATAGCTAGAGATAGATAGTTGCCTTATGGGTGAGCATAAATTGGGATAATTATGTCATGAGGCTTGGCTTAACTGTAGTTAGTATAGTGGCATGATGTTTGATAATGGAAGGAGGTGTCGTAATCTGAGAAGTTTATGTAATGACCCATTTTATCATCACTAAAAATATTTGTTATAAAGGCATAAAAACCTCATTAATCCTAGGTTATAGGATTAATTTTTTCGTATGGGAGGGAATTAGACATGAATTAAGGTCATACAATGCCTCTAGCACAAAATTAAGTTGGTAGTGTCCTTATCGATTAAGTTTTAGTCTAAGTTTAAACTAGGATCAACTTCAAATGAGCACTCCTCCTAGAATTTAAAGATTTATGTGGCCCAATACCCACCAAATTAAACATCTTTGAGTCTTCTTGTAACACCCCGTACATTACCGACCCTATTTGATTGGTGTTCTAGGTTTTATATGCCTTATTTGAACCATGTTTACCTTAGTTTTGAGAGCAATGAGTACGTATTTTGAATTGTTTTGATGGAGTATTTGATATTGTGCTAGTACCCACAAAGAAAAGTCGAAGAAAGGAAGAAAATCAGAATTTTGGTGTGGGGAGCGCCAGGCAGCGTGCCAGGCCGCTTTTTGCCAAAATATTTTTGGCACAGGTAGCATAGGGGCGCGCCAAGTAGCGTGCCATGCCGTTTTTTGCCAAATTTCTTCTCCGACCACTAGTCTCTAAATAGGGCTCTTGGGTTATGGTATCATTATTCCATCTTGGTGGGACTACTCTTGGACGATTTTGGCATCCAAATGAGGGTTAATTCGTCTTCCTTTTTATTTTTATTTCTTTTTATAATTTTTATCAATTTATGATAAATTCAGCCATGAGTGGCAAAAATCTCTTTTACTTGGGATTGAGGCTAAGAACATGAATCTCGTGAGTTGAATATCGTCTTACCATTTATGGAATTTTTTAAACATGAGATAGTTGGTGGATCATGCATCGAATTTGGTGGGCTAAGTTAACATGTGTTAATGGGCTCAATTTAAGGCCCAAAATGATGCAAAATGCATGGCCCAAATGGGGCAAATGACCCATTCTTCCATGTTGACAAAGTAAACATGGCATTTAATGAGAAATAAGTGGCTAAGGATGACTTGAGGGGCTATTTAAAGGCACAAAATCAGACTTTTATTCATTTTAACTCTCATGCCTTTCTAGACATTTCTAAAGACCTTTCTCTCTACTCTCAAACCCTAAGGCAATCATCTCTTGGGACAAGATCATCACTTTGAAAGCTTAGGTAAGTGTTTATTCTTGTGATTTAATATATTATATGCATAAGAGATTGTGTAGATCATGATGGTTATGTCTAAAAGTGTTGAGTAGTGCACTTTTGCTTTTTTTTTTTTGCTAAAAGATGTGTCATCTATGTGACTTGAACTTAAAAGGAGACTTGAGGTTTTGATGGAAGTGAATGGTGTGGATGAAATATCAACATGTATGGTGTGGTTATGCCCTTAACTTGCTTTGTCTATATGTATAACATTTGGAATTGTTGTTATGAAACGTATTAAGGTGACTTGGCGGAGTAATTGTGACGTAGTGTGAATGAAGAAGCATAAAGGATAAACTTGGTGTGAAATGCTATTGGTTTATGATGTTTTGGTCAATGTGTGAAATGTCGTGGTATGGTTGGTATGACTATGCCGTGAATTGTATTGTGAAGGGTGAAATGATGTTATAGGGAAATCATGTAACTCATTGACGTCTTATGCACTTGTAAGGTAGTTAGTTGTTAACGTGAGCTCCGTTATGTACTTGTGTTGTAGAGAAAACGTAAGGAAGGAGATAGATTATTGTATTCACATATAGGACTGTGTATTCATATTGGGAAGATAAGGTATGTAAGGTTACTCTTTCCGTATCCTTCTGCAGCACATATTGTTTACATTGACATTGTACTTATGCCATTCCAAAATGTCCAAAGGTATCTCATTTCAGGTTGTCATCTATTGTTATTCACATGTTCCTTATTCATTGACCAATTTTTATTCATGTGTCACATAATTGTGGACATGGTTCCAAAGTTCCAATAATGTTTCAACCACCAATGTATCAATCTCACACAAGTAAAGGTATCAATCTCTCACAAGTGAGGAATGAAGTAATGTATGTATATATATAAATATTGATTGTTGATATTATATTATGGCCCACTGATAAGGTGGATAATTGTTGATATTTTACACTATATTATATTATGGCCCATCGATAAGGTAGATGATTATTGATATAATACATTATATTATGTTATGGCCCACCGATAAGGTGGATGATTGTACTATAGCCCACTGATCAGTTGGATGAATGATATATCTCCCACTGATCAGCTGGATAAATGTAAAAGCATAGAAAGTAAAGCTCTTGAATGAAAGTATATCACTTGAAGGAAGGTATATATGAATGATATTAAATGAATGATAATGACATGAATGAATGATCGAAAATGAAAATAACGAAATCAATGTACATGGTTCCACATAAACAGAACGGAGGTTTATCCATATCGAATACCCACTTGTACTTGATATCATTGAAGTACTTATGTATCACGCAATTTCTTACAGCCTTACATACTCAGTACATTCTTCGTACTGACGTCCCTTGGGGGACTTACCTTACTTGCTGCAGGCACAGGTGCTAGTGGATCTCCACAGTAGGTTGTGGTTCATTTGCGGATCATTGGTGAGCTCCAGTTGGTTCGGTGCTTTTCGAGTCACATGTGTACATTTGTTTTGGTATTGTACATATTGTATACAGCGGGGAATTGTCCTGACTTTAGGTTGGCTATGTATATGCATCTGTTAGAGGCTTTGTAGGCGCACGTGGTAAGATGAATGAAAGAATGTATGTCTATTTTGACTTGGTGGCCCTAACGGCCAAGTTTCATATTTATCATATATTTTCCATGACTTCCTCCATTGACGACTTATGTATATATGTGATGGTGATGTTTATCAAGTGACATGCGTATGAGTGTATATGAATGAAGATTGGTTCTCTCAGGCCTTAACGGCTTCGGGTGCCAGTCTGCCCGGTTGGAATTCGAGGCGTGACACTTCTCTCCAATGTCTCCAGCCATTTATTAATCCACTTCTGGAGTAAAAAGTTATGGCTATTTTACTGAAGATTGTTTGTACTAAAAAATTGAGCTGCTATATTGACATTGTTGTAATGATGAATCGGGTCGCTGCAGCAACAAACATGTAGTAATTAACCTTATTTTGACAGTATTTGGGTTTTTAACTCAAAAACTTTATTTCAAAGCCCTAGAGTGGCGATTTTCCAAGGTCTAGAATGAAAATTCTTTGTTGAGGTAAGTTTTTCCATCATCTTTTTCGTCTTTTAATTCAATAACATCTTAGAATCTTTAGAATGTTCTTTAATGGTGAAATTCTTTGGGATTAGAACCCTAAGACTAGGAAATTATGGGGAAAACCTATGGGTATGGATAATATCATCTAGAATTGCTTCTAGATTGTAAACTAACGAATACTAGCTTGAATTTTTTGTTCTAAAACATGAATTTTGATAGTTGGGGACCTTGAATTTAGTAGAAATGGAATTTTTAGCTTTAAAGCTAGTAATTGTGATTGGTTAGGTATAATAGAACTAGTTAATGGTAAATTGACCCTTGGATAATGATATAGACCATGAATAAGGTAGAACTAGTCGATTCAAATTCCCAAATTGGTTGTTTGAAGAGTAGTTGATTAATTACTCTTAAAATTATTTACTTATTAGATGAATGAGCATTTGGAAATGTGAAGGAAAAGGAAGATCATATATCATATGGCTTACTTGTCACAGGAGCTTGGCGTCCAGGGAGGCTAGGTTTAAATGTATAGTGGATTTCAGTTAAATGATGTACTCATGATATAGTTGAGGGTAGATTCCATATTTAGGCCTGCGGGCATGATGTACGGTTGAGGATAATTTTGTTGTTAATGGATTTCAATATAAACTTGTTAAGTGTTAAATTATGTGAACCCATTATGATTTTATGTGTTGATGTATTCTCCATCATTTTACTATTCATTAATATGGGATAGGATTGATATATTCTCGAGATAGAGGAAATTTGTAAGGGTGGGAATGACTATTTGGTAATCCTAGCTTTTTCAGAAGGTAGATTTTTTTAGGATAAAGCTGGTTATACTAGGGCACAATTGGTTGTGATATAGGTTTTGACAGTGGAGTTATTAAAGGCATGTAGCCAGAAAGCTAATCATTAACTAGTGGGTATGTTTAATGAGTTTAAGAGATATACGTTATCACGGGAATAAAGTCATGCTAATTGATTGTAAAATATGCTCATAACACATTATACAAGGTTTCAACCTAGTATAATTATGTTTGAGTGTATTGGTAAATCAGAAATGGATTAAGAAGGCAATTCGACTTTAGCCATTAAAAGTAGTGATAAACTTTTTTTGAATTCTGTACCTATTCTTGGGATAAATGACTATGATTAGCCTTTGGGCATACTTCTGATTGTTGGATTGAGTTGATGTAAATTGAGGTACTTAACTTGGTGTACTTGAAATAATGAACTTGAAGTTGTATAAGTGTTGGTTTCAGTGAATCTTTACTTGATTGATGATATTATCATATTTGAATTTTAATGTTTTGATGTTCACTATTATGATTATTTAGGAATGGGTACCATACCAATATGGTGGATATTAAGATTGGGTACCACGTTGGTATGGTACATGGACTGAGCTCTTCCCCTACAGGTCATAACTAAGGGTCCCTACTGACTGTAGTATGTGTGTACACCCTTTTAGGCATGTATGGATTGTTATTTCATTGACTATATTACTATTTTACTATTTGATGGCTGAATTTCTTAAGTGTAAGTGATTATTATGAGTGATATTAGATGAGTTGTTACAAAAGAATATCAGAGAATCGTAAAGGTTGGGTGTGATTTTTAGGTATGTTTTTATTTTTCTTATTTTGAGGTATGTTTTGATTTCCGTGATTTTAGGTATGTCTTGATTTCTATTTGGTCTTTGATGATATACTTAGGATCTTTGTGTGGTCTGAACCTTTGATGATTGTAATTGGGATCCTTTTATAGTCCGATCATTGATGATTATATCTGGACCTGAAGTGCTATTGGGTCATCCATATATGAATAATCCAATTAATGAGTTAACTTGCTAATGATGCCTTAATAAGTAATTGGTTAAACTAAAATGGACTTAATTGTTTTGCACAATCTTGGTGACTTGACCATAAGGTGAGTTGTGTAGTTCATATCACTAATGCAAGGTAAATTGACTAGGTATATAATTGTTTGTTCTTATTATAAGAAATAACAAGGTAATAACTGACTTAATACAAGCTCAGTGGTAAAGATTAAAGGTGAGGAAGTTCGGGTTATTGAGTTGTGATAAATTTGGCTAAGTTATTGAAGTTTATGTACTGATAATATGGTTTAGACTAGAAACCCAACGATAGATAAAAATAGAGTGGAGTATGTGAAGTAGTATTAATGAGGGGTTGTTGGTTTATATGAACCTTTAGATTCTTGCATGTGTTGATTCTGAATTCTATATTATGGTATGTGTTTTAACCTGGGTCAACCGATGATGCCTACTAGTATGTGTGTTTGTATTGATACTATACTTACTATATCTCCTTTTGGGGGTGTAGCCATGGTTGCAGGTCAGTTGAAGTTTCTATAGTGCGGCAGTGATCATTCTTCAACAATTCCTGTTATTCTACTCTCACATGGAGGTTGTGTCTTGAGTTGTCCCTCTTGTATTTAGTGCTCTTGTACCTGTTTGGACTGTTTTCTGGGAAGTAGTTTAGTTAAATTCCTCTCTGTATTTTATTGAAATAAAAATTTTCTTTTAAATAAAAGGTTATTACTTACTGATGTTGAAGGATTCAGAGTTATATTCTGCAGATTTAAAGGTTGGGTGGTAAGGCTTCTCCTATCTAGGGTAGAATTAGGTAGGTACCCACATGATTCGTGATTTAGGTAGTGACAGTTTAGGGTAAGGGTAATCACATAATAGAGGTGGGTTGAGTAAGCTATGAAACTGTAGTAAGAAATAGTAATGATGCGTAGGTTGTAGTAGCTAATAATGTGAAAAAGAGTTTAATTATAGTTTAAGGATGGCATCTTATCAAGGACTATTATGTATCCTTGGTGTATGCGAAGATGGTTTCATGTAGAAAGGGATCGGGTTGGTAAAAGAATGTAGGTTATGGTTTAAATTTTAGTTATAGACTTAATTTTATTTTCATGCCTATCCATGAGTTGAATAATTGTGAATTGGCTTTTGTGCAAACTATTGATTGGTAAATTGATTTGGTAATTGATTTCATTCATATAAATGATGAACCTTGACTTTGACTTAGTGTCTAGATAAATTGTGTTATGACATATTTAGTGCACTTAATCATATTATTGTTGATATTGGTTGAGATTCTCACATATTGTGATATTCGGAGAGTTGAGTACCATGCTGATTCGTATTGCATACAACTTGATATTTGAAGGGTCACGTACCACACCTATACTGTACATGGACTGAGCTCGTCCCCTGCAGGTCATGACTATTGAGCATATAAAATCCCTTGGTATGTGTGTACCCTTTTCATGATTGAGTAGATGGTTGTGGTGCATTTTTTTCATATCGTTCATTCATTGATTGTATGGTTATTTGTATAAGTGTTGTGTTAAATAGAAGTAGCTTAGATCTACTTATGAGATGACTAGATGAATGTGACTTGGTATGCTACACTTGTGATAATTAGAGGTCATAGGCTTTCCCCTTACTTGTGAGTAATAGCTATTGTGAAATTGCCTAGGCTGTGTTTTAACATTGCTTATGTAGTTACCCTAGATGTACTTGTGTAAAATTAGGAGGCGGGTGTAATAAGAGAAAACTAGAAAAGTTGTCGAAGGTATTAGGAAGAACATTTGATGTTTTATTGATAGGTGAGTTGGTTGTCGTGGGACACCATAATTATAGCGTTAATAGGTAGCAAATTAGGCGATTTAGGAAATAAGGTTAATTGGAATGCGGACCAAGGTGCGGGTCAATTGTTGAAATTAGGTTGAGTGTTAAACTGAAGATGTAATATATAACTCCTTGATTTTCTATATGTTGTACATGTTTCTAACCTTGGTAGACCGATAATGCCTACCATTACGTGTAGTCGTACTGATTATACTCTTGCTATATCACCTTTTTGGGATATAGATATGTTGCAGGATCAGTCGTGGTTTCTTATTTGATGGGGTAAGTATTCACCAACATCTTTTACTCGTCCTATTCTTATAGTGTGAGTTTTGTCTTTATTTGGTCTTCATTGCTTTAGAGCTCTTGCACATGTCTAGAGTAGGTCTTGGGTAGTGTTTATTACTGAAACTGTAAAGAATGTTTTTACTGAAAGTTTAGATTTGTTTAGCTCTATTGATTTATTTCTTAAAAGAATTATGATTATTTCCGCATATCAGGTTTAGTGGCAAGGGTTCTCTCATCTAGCTAGAGTAGAGTAGGTGCCCACACGATCTTATAATTTGGGTTGTGACATCAAACCACCCAATAGGTGATGTACACCTTCTCCCAAACAAGGCCTCAACACCATGTCTATACTTTAATGATAGTTGTTGTTAATATGCAAACTAGCACAATGGTAAAAGTTGATCCCAATGACCACCAAAGTCCATGACATATGCTCGAAGCATGTCTTCCAACATTTGGATTGTCCGCTTAGACTTCCTGTCAGTCTGAGGATGAAAGGTTGTACTTAGATCCAATTTAGCACCCAACTCTTCATGAAAGTTTTCCTAAAATTATAGGCAAATTGCATACCTCTATCCAAAATAATGGAAACTGGCTCTCTATCCAGTCAGACAAGCTCCTTAACGTAAATCTTGACCAACTTAGATGGATTATAAGTCACCTGCACTAGAATGAAATATGCAGACTTAGTCAACCGATTTACGATCACCCATATAGAATCATACTTCCCCAAAGTCTTGGGAAGGCCAACAATGAAATACATGGCTATCCTTTCCCACTTCCATTTAGGAATGGGAATTCTTTGAAGAGTACCAGCATGCCTTTGATATTCATACTTTACCTGTTGCCAGTTCTGATACTTAGCCACAAAATCCACTATATCCCTTTTCATACGGTGCCACCAATAGTGTTGTCTCAAGTCACAACACATATTGGTTGCACCATGATGTATGGAGTATCTCAAACTATGAGCCTCCACAAGCATAGTCAAAATCAAATCGTCTACACGAGGAAAACAAACTCATACTCTAATCCTCAACACACCTTTATCATAAGGAATGGCCCCTTTGGCCTCACCTTATCGTGAATCTTACTCAATCTCGCATCCTCAAACTTTCTAGCCTTAATTTGGTCAAGAAAAGTAGACCTCTCCTCTACATTAGCTAGCAAACCTACTCTCTCAGTCACTTGCATTCTCATATAGCTATTAACTAAGGTTTGAACTCCCCTAGACAATGGATGTATAAAAACCTCCAAACATGCCAAACTACCCATACTACCTATCTTCCAACTCAGCGCATCCGCTACCATATTGGCCTTGCTCGGATGAGAGAGAATCGAAATTGCATAATCGTTGAGTAGTTCCATCCACCTTCATTGTCTCAGATTCAAGCTACGGTGATTATTGAACACTTCACATTGAACCCTTCATTGAACACCTTGAGTAGTGAAGACATGATGCAAGCTACGGTGATCATTGAACACTTCATACTTCACCCCATTCAAGTAATGTCACCATATCTTGAGAGAAAACACCACCACTGCCAACTCCAAATCATGGAAGTGGTGATTCTTCATATGAACCTTCAGTTTCCTTGAAGCATTGGCAATCACATTCTTATCATGCATTAACACAGCACTCAAACCATAATGTGAAGCAGCACAATACACAATAAAGAATTTACATTCAATGGGAAAGTCAAGAATAGGAGCTGAAGTTAGCAAAGTCTAGAGCTTTTTGAAGCTATCTTCACACTCATGAGTCCATACAAAAGGTACCTTCTTCTTGGTCAATTGGGTCAAGTGTGAAGTAATACAAGTGAACCCCTTCACGAACCTATGATAGTAACTAGACAACCGTACAAAGCTGTAACTTTCAGTCACCAAGGTAAGCCTCATCCAATTCTTAACTACCTCAACCTTTTATGGGTCCACCATAAATCCTTCTTTACAAACTACGTGCCCCAAGAAGGACACTGAAGACAATCAAAACTCACACTTAGAATATTTAGCATAGAGTTTCTTCTCCTTTAGCAACATTGAAATTATGCGCAAGTGAGCATCATGCTCCTCCCTACTCATGAAGTACACCAAAATATCATCAACAAAAACTAAAACAAAAGAATCCAAATAAGGCTTGAACACCCAATTTATTAACCCTATAAAAGTAGTCAGGGCATTAGTCAATCCAAAGACATCACTAAAAACACATAATGACCATAACAAGTTCAGAAAGCAGTCTTTCGTATGTCCTGAGTCTGAAACTTAAATCAATGGTAAGCAGACCCTAAGTCAATTATAGAGAACATAGAACCACCCTGTAACTGGTCAAACAAGTCATCTATCCTAGGCAATGGGTACTTGTTACTAATTGTAACCTTGTTCAGCTACCAGTAGTCTATGCACATATATAGTCTACCATCCTTCTTCTTAACAAATAAGACAAAAGCACCCCATGGAGAAGCACTAGGAAGAATGAATCTCTTCCCTAACAATTCTTGCAACTGAACCATTGGCTCTCTTATCTTAACTGGTGTCATTCTATAAGGAGGGATGGAAATGGGACTAGTGCCCAACTCTTAGTCTATGTAAAAATCAATCACGATCAGGTGGAATTCCAGGTTGATCATTTTGAAACACTTCTAAGAATTCACATACCACCGAAACAGATGCAGTAGGAGAGATCTCAATACTAGTATCTCAAAGATGAGCTACAAAGGCCTAACACCCCTTCCCAACTAACTTTTTGGCATGAATCAAATATATAAGTTTCAGAGGAGCAGGCTTGTAATAACCCTCCCACTCCAGTCTATCCATTTCGGGCATAGCTACCATGACTGTCTTGGAATGACAGTCAACAATCGAATGGTATGGAGATAACCAGCTCATCCCCAAGATGATGTCAAAATCTACCATGTTTAGAATCACTAACTCAGCCCAAGACTCTACTAGACCCATTTTTGTACGATGAGCTTGATGAACCTAGGTATCTGATACCATCTTTGTCAAGACATAAATAGTCATGTTACACCCACACTAATCCTCCAAAAGGAGAACCATCTGACCCAAATCATAACCTAATCACTTAGTCATTTTAAGCAATAATAAACAATTAATCCACTTCAAAATATAAAACAATTCAAAGTCTAGGAAATAACTTCAAGTGAGAAAAATACTTCAACTAACTATCAAAATTCCCAAGATCCGAAAGTCACCATACAAGAATATTCTAAGACATAACTGAAGTTTTAAATAATATCCCCCAAAATAATAATAAGAAATGTCATTGTCCAAAGGAGTGGACATGATCAACTGGAAGATCCAATAGTTACCTGAAGATAGGTGCTCACCCTTGAATCAAAGTTGTTGGTAATGAACTAAATATGAGGTCTCGTCTCAGTTACTGAAATGCTTTCTGTACTCAACAAAAAGATGAGCACATGTAGTATCAGTATAAACACTATGTACTGGTAGGTATCATCGGTCGATTAAACTTAAATCCATACATAAACATAAATCAAATAAGAGCAACTAGCAATCAGGACATAACAAGTAAATGCACCAAAACATCACTATCCATAAAATAACCTCTAACAAAACCAATAATCCAACAATACCAATCTTTATTTTACCAACATCGAACATCATAATATATGAATATTTCAATCAACATTAACCAGAACATGATAAGATACACCAATATGTAATTACACAGTTTATCTAAAAACTTAATCAACTTCAAGGTTCATCATTTTAAGTATATGATCAACTACTAAGTCACTTAACAAATCATAAGTATTCCCGAGGGCCAATCATAATTATTCAACTCATGGATAAGTATGGAAATCAAATCAAGTCTATAAACTATGATTAAACCACAACCTACCTCGAATCAAGGCCCGAAATGCACTACTCCACTTGAGTCTTGCCTTTCCTTGCAATATCCACTGGTTCTTTGTCTAGAAACAACAAGAAGGAACAATTCAATGGTTCATTCTTCAACTCTATACATTAAGAACCTAAACCCGCTGATTTTAACCCGTGATCTTAGCCTAAATAATCATTCTAGGGTTTTCCACCATCTTATCCACACTAATTCCCCGTACTTCATAATACTAGAACAAATTCTACTCTAGGAAGTGAATTCTAGCAACCTAGAGCCATTAACAAGGGAGTTAAAGTCGCCCATAAACAATCTACACCATATCATCAACCTAAGATTGAACTTATAAATTCTACCCTGAACATGATTCTAAGGATTAAAGAAAGTAATTACGCATTATAATCGTGAAATAATCTTACCTCAATAGGAGAAAACACCTAAGAATGCAGAAAATTGCCTCTCTACAAGCCTTAGCTCAAAATGTTGGAGTTTTTGGAAAAGTAACACTCTCAGATTTTTGGATAAAAACTATCCCGTTGTCGCTGCAGCAGTCATATTATCGCTGCAGCACATCGTTATAGTGGTAACATTGTCGCTGCAGCGACATCACTGCAGTGGTAACATTTTTGCTAAAACGGGACTTCGGTTACTTGAATCGCTGCAGTAACGATACAATCATTGTTATAGCAACATCGCTGCAGTAGGACCCCCTACCGGTGTAGCGACTGATAGCAGAAACTCAAAATGTTTTCCCAGCCTAGTCCATTTCACAATACACTCCCCATATTTTGATATTATGGAATAAGCCCTTTACGATAATTACTATAAACAGAGTTCTACGAACTCAATTTCTATTCTGAAAGTTTCTATGGCTCACTAAACCTCTCTCCTAACATAATATCATCTTAAATCCACCAAATACTAATCTAAAAATCACTATATTTCTCTGGACTACACAACACTAAAGTGCGCCCTCAACCAGCCTAGTCTGAGATTTCAAATTTTTGTTTGAGGGGAACTTAACTTGGACTTTCACATGCTAACCAATACCATGACAACGGAACAAGTTTTTACATCATCATTTCTAGGTCACAAACAAAAATCCCCTAAAGGTGAACACATTATCAGGAACACATAACATCAGGTTATCAAGTTCCACATTTCCTTCCAACCCAAAAGCATTATTAGACATATTTTACAGTCGCATTAGCGAATTATCTTCCATCATATTCACATTAGCCTATTTCAAATAATGAACATAAGGATAATCATAGAAAATATATAAACATTCATACGAGTCATTTTACTTACATTATTCTAATTTATCCACCCAAACACTATGTTCGAAAGCCTAATCATGCATTCTCCCATTAATTCTACACAACATATACGATTCGCTAACCTGAGTCTACTACTCAATAAACCATAACATACTTCGACGCTAAGTTTTTGCGACGAGATGCATGCAACCTTGCTCCTTGTCGTCAATCCAATTTTTTTAATAGAGAATCCGCAAGGAGGATGATGAAATCACGTTCTTGGAAGCTTTTCCTATCTGTTCTTGGTGTTCTTTCTCAAATAATAACCCTAGGGAATTTTTAGGAGAGAACCCCCTTTTTATAATAAGGCTGGAATCCTGAATCTAACTTAAATTTGGTATTTTGGTCTATATCTTTTGTTGCAGCGGTCGAATTCTTTTTGCATTGGAAAACTGACTGCTGGGACGACCTAACAGGTCAGTCCCACTTTTTGACTCTTATTATTTCAATGATCATTTTATGAAATAATTGGTTAAGCCAGATTTAAACTCGCATTGATATCTTTTTAAAAATTCTTTGTGTTTTCACCGCAGATATTTTTAAAATGATGGGATGGGTTGTTACATCCAATATCTAGGTATTTACCTTCAATGTGCAAGGCAAGAATAGGAATTCTACGCTAGCAAAGTCTTGAGCTTTTTGAAGCTATCTTCACACTCATCAGTCCATACAAAAGGTACTTTCTTCTAGGTCAATTGGGTCAAGTGTTAAGCAATAGAAGCGAACCCTTTCAAGAACCTATGATAGTAACTAGACAACTGTACAAAGCTGAGAATTTCGATCACCAAGGTAAGCCTAGTCCAATTCTTTACTACCTCAACCTTTAGTGGGTCCACCATAACTCCTTCCTTACAAACTACGTGCCCCAAGAAGGACACTGAAGACAACCAAAACTCACACTTAGAATATTTAGCGTAGAGTTTCTTCTCCTTTAGCAACATTAAAACAATGGGCAAGTGAGCATCATGCTCCTCCCTACTCTTAGTGTACACCAAAATATCATCAATAAAAACTATAATAAAAGAATCCAAATACAGCTTGAACACCATATTCATTAACCCCATAAAAGTAGCCAGGGCATTAGTAAATCCAAAGATTTCACCAAAAACTCATAATGACCATAACGAGTTCAAAAAGCAGTCGTTGATATGTCCTCAGTATGAAACTTAAATCAGTGCTAAACGGAACCTAAGTTAATTTTAGAGAACACAGAACCACCCTATAACTAATCAAACAAGTCTTCTATCCTAGGCAATGGGTACTTGTTACGAATTGTAACCTTGTTCAGCTACCGGTAGTCTATGTACATACATAGACTACCATCCTTCTTCTTAACAAATAAGATAAGAGCACCCCATAAAGAAGCACTAGGACGAATAAAGCCCTTGCCTAACAATTCCTGCAACTGAGCCATTAGCTCCCTTATCTCAGTTGGCCATTCTATAAGGAGGGATGGAAATGGGATGAGTGTCCGACTCTTAGCCTATGCAAAAATCAATCATGATAAGGTGGAATTCCAGGTTAATCATTAGGAAACACTTCTAAGAATTCACATACCACTGAAACAGATGCAGTAGGAGGGATCTCAATACTAGTGTCTTGAAGATGAGCTACAAAGGCCTAACACCCCTTCCCAACTAACTTTTTGGCATGAATCAAATATATAAGTTTCAGAGGAGCAGGCTTGTAATAACCCTCCCACTCCAGTCTATCCATCTTGAGCATAGCCACCATGACTATCTTGGAATGACAGTCAACAATCGAATGGCATGGAGATAACTAGCTCATCCCCAAGATGATGTCAAAATCCACCATGTTTAGAATCACTAACTCAGCCCAAGACTCTACCAGACCCATTTTTGTACGATGAGCTTGATGAACCTAGGTATCTGATACCATCTTTGTCAAGACATAAATAGTCATGTTACACCCACACTAATCCTCCAAAAGGAGAACCATCTGACCCAAATCGTAACCTAATCACTTAGTCATTTTAAGCAATAATAAACAATTAATCCACTTCAAAATATAAAACAATTCAAAAGCTAGGAAATAACATCAAGCGAGAAAAATAATTCAACTAACCATTAAAATTTCCAAGAATCGATAGTCACCATACAAGAACATTCTAAGATAAAACTGAAGTCTTAAATAATATTCCCCAAAATAATAATAAGAAATGTCATTGTCCGAATGAGAGGACATGATCAACTGGAAGATCCAATAGTTTCCTAAAGATAGGTTCTCACTTTTGAATCAAAGTTGTTGGTAATGAACAAAATATAAGGTCTCGTCTCAGTTGCTGAAATGCTTTCTGTACTCAACAAAAAGAAAAGCACATATAGTATCAGTACAAATACTATGTACTGGTAGGTATTGTCACGCCCCAAACCCCATTGAGGCATGATTGGCACAATCTTTATTTTTGTACATTCGTATACATATCCTCGTATGAATCTTATTATTCCTCATGCAACTATGCGGAAGTCATGGACATGGAAACATATGTCATATCTATATATATATGAAACTTGGCCGTTAGGGCCATCAAGTCAAAATGGACATTCATTTCTTACATTCACATACCCACATACGTCTACAAAAGCCTCTAACTGATGCATTTACAAGACCATCTAAAAGTTGGGACAAGTCCCCGCTTTATACAACATCAAAACAACTGTACAACTGTGAATCGAAAAGTCCCGGAGCAACTGGGGCTCACCAAAAATCTGCAAATACTGACAACCTACAGTGGAGGTCTACTAGTGCCTGCACCTACAACATATAAGGTAAGTCCCTCGAGGGGGTCAGTACGAGAAATGTACTGAGTATGTAAGGCTCATAAGAAACTACCTCATACATGAGAATGTCAATGGAATAGAATATGAGAGAATATTTAATGTGGATAAACCATCATTCTAATTGTGGAAACATGTATATTGCTTCTGTTATTATTATTTTAGATCACTCATTTTATATCCTTATGATTCATAGAATATCTTTCATACTCATCTTCACTCAAGAGAACTTTCCTTCACTCAAGAGATTCTTCTATTCAAGAGATTCTTCTATTCAAGAGATTCCTCTATTCAAGAGATTATTCTATTCAAGAGATTTGGATTAGTAATATAACGTACATCCACTCTATTTGTGGGATTAACATACATCCACTCTATTGGTGGGATTAAAATACATCCACTCTATTGATAGGATTAACATACATCCACTCTATTGGTGGGATTAACATACATCTACTCTATTGGTGGGATTAACATACATTCACTCTATTGGTGGGATTAACATACATCCACTCTATTGGTGGCATTAACATACATCCACTCTATTGGTGGGATTAACATGCATCCACTCTATTGGTGGGGAGTGACGGGATCGACCCATGCAAGGGATACCACCCGAGAATTCTTATCAATTAATTCTCTTCTTATTCTTATTCTTCTTGGAAGAGGTTGATTTATTCACTTATGAGAGATTGATACATTGAGGATCATGACACTATTAAACCACACAAATATTACTTCACTCCTTGACTTCATGAGATTGACACCTTAACTTGTGAGGGGTAGATATATTAACCCGCACATTACCTCCTCACTACTCTTATGAGATCTTATGAGATTGGTACTTCTACTCTTGTGAGAGATTGATACAAACATAATCATAATCATAATAATATTATTAGATTTGAAAACATGACATGATTGGAAATTGCTATTCAAGCATAGATAGATTCTCTTTACACCTTACTCTCTTTGAGATAGTTCTTTTAGAGATTACCACATCATGACAACTTTGGAACTTCAAGCAATGAATAAGAGATAAGTGAATCATAGTTCGTCTAAGAATAGGATACATATGAATAACAATATATCTCAACCTGAACTGGGATATTTCAGAACACTTCGGACACAAGTAAATACCATAACTAGGTGAATACTCTATGCTGCAGAAAGATACGGAAAGAGTAACCTTACATACCTTGTTGTCTTACTACTATTACACAAGCCTATATGGGGATACAATAGTCCATCTTCCTCTTTATGTTTCACTCTACAACACAAGTATACATCGGAGCTTACATTAGCAACTAGTTACTATACCAACGTATAAAACAACAATGAGCTATATGACTGCCGTATAACGTCATTTCGTCCTTTACTATACAATACACTTCATTACCATGACAACAACATCATCACATTTCACACATTGGCCAAGACATCATAAACCAATAACATTTAACACCAAGTTTACCCTTTACACTTCCTCATTAACACTACGTTACCTTTACTCCGTCAAGTCACTCGATAGCTTTCACAATAACACTTTAACATCAATCCATATTTTATACAATTCAAAATACCTCCGGTATACTCCTTTATAGTCATTTAAAAGGTACCATAAGTTGATAATAGCATCCATGAAGGGTATAGGGGTTTCGGGGGCCAAAGGGATGCAAAAACAAGCAATTCGGAGTTCTGGGCCGACCTGCTAAGCCACCTGCACCCGTAGGTGGATGACCTGCATCCGAAGGTGACCTTTGGCAGTATCTAGAGGCACCTGCATTGGTACCTGCTCCCGCAGGTGCTTCGTCTGCCAGGGCGGGTACCCGTTTCGGCCAAAAAACGTCTCTTTTGGGTCTTTTTATGCAATGAATGGTCCATTATCATAACTAAACTCCTCTTAACATATTTTAGATCATATTAGATGCTAAAAATCATCCATGGTTTTACAACACACATGAACATCACCAAAACCACACTTTTCCTTCAATACACCACCAAATCCATGCACAATTTTGCAATAACAATTCTAAACATTATACACAAGGATAAAACAAGGTAAGACTATAATAACATATCACATGTCAATATTAACTCCATCAAGTTCACTTTCTTCAAGACCACAAGTCTATGTTCAAGTTTACAAGGCAAAACCATCCTCCGATTTAGCAAACACAAATTGTTTTACACTTAGTGAACTTCTCACACTTCACCAACATAAACAACATGATATAAACCATCTTCCATGCATAAAATATATTAAACCATAATAATATATACTTACCAAGTATTTTAAGATTATGATCTTGGTCCAAGAGATGAAGGTCTAGGGTTTGTAGAAGATAAGAAAATGTTGTAGAGAATTCTAGAAAAAGGCATGGGTGTCACAATGGAATAAAAATCTGATTTTCTCATTATAGGCCCCTTTAAGGTCCTTGATTTACCAAACACTTGGTCCAATCATGATATAGCAACTTGGTCTTGCAAGAATGGATCAAGGATGGGTCATATACCCCTTTTGGGCCATGTCTTGGATGTCTTTTTGGGCCTCCATTGAGCCCAATAGTTCAAGATTAATTTGGCCCATCAAATTTAATGTATAATTCCTCATATATGTATATAGGTCTCTCAAGTCACTCTTATCCATCTCTTGGCATTAAATGCATGGTTGATTAGTCAAATGGAAGATTGGATCATGTTTTGCCCCATTGGGCCAAGTCTTTTGCTCTTGTTTTAGGCCTGATTTGGCCCAATGGCTTAAGCCCACAAGTTTTAATGTATAATGCAATCAATCTCTCATGTTTCAATATTTCCATGAACGTTTGGGAATTTAATTAGGTTCGGAAACATACGGGGTGTTACAGGTATCATCGGCTGACTTAACTTAAACCCATACATAAACATAAATCAAATAAAAGCAATCAGGACATTACACGTAAATGCACCAAAACATCACTATCCACAAAATAACCTCTTACAAAACCAATAATCCAACAATATCAATCTATGTTCTATCAACACATGTATTCTGCCACAATGATTCTAAGATCAACCATAACAAAAGAAGGTATATGACTCTCTGTTTATCTTAGATGTGACATACCAAGACACGTTTCTCTAACCATCTCACAAGTAATCTCATTCCATCATTATTAGTCATCACACTTATGTAATGTAATTAAACAGACAATAAATCAATGATATGAACAATGCACAAACCATTAAAACAATCATAAATTTTGTGCTCATTTTTAAGAATCTTATATGTCCATTAGTCATGACCTACAGGGAACAAGCTAAGTCTATGTATCATATCTATGAGTTATCCGACCCTCTGAATATCATCAGTAAATCACATGTACAGGCAAAGTACCCCACCCATCGAACATCATAATATGTGAATATTTCAATCAACATTAACTAGAATATGATAAGATACACCAATATGCAATTACTCAGTTTATCTAAAAACTTAATCAACTTCAAGGTTCATCATTTTATGTATATGATCTACTACTAAGTCACTTAAAAAATCACATATGCCCGAGGGCCAATCATAATTATTCAACTCATGGATAAGTATGGAAATCAAATCAAGTCTATAAACTATGATTAAACCACAACCTACCTCGAATCAAGGCCCGAAATGCACTACTCCACTTGAGTCTTGCCTTTCCTTGCAATATCCACTGGTTCTTTGTCTAGAAACAACAAGAAGGAACAATTCAATGGTTCATTCTTCAACTCTATACATTAAGAACCTAAACCCGCTGATTTTAACCCGTGATCTTAGCCTAAATAATCATTCTAGGGTTTTCCACCATCTAATAAACACTAATTCCCTGTACTTTATAATACTGGAATGAATTCTACTCTAGGAAGTGAATTCTAGCAACCTAGAGCCATTAACAAGTGAGTTAAAGTCGCCCATAAACAATCTACACCATATCATCAACCTAAGGTTGAACCCATAAATTCTACCATGAATATGATTATAAGGATTAAAGAAAGTAATTAAGTGTTAGAATCGTGAAATAATCTTACCTCAACAGGGGAAAACACCTAAGAATGCAGAAAATTACCTCTCTCTAAGCAACACCAAAATGTTGGAGTTTTTAGAAAAATAATGCTCTCAGATTTCTGGGTAAAAACTATTCCGTTGTCGCTCCAGCGGTCACGTTATCGCTATAGCACATTACAATAGCAGTAAAATTGTCGTTGCAGTGACATCACTGCAGTGGTAACATTTTTACTGCAGCGAGACTTCGGTTACTTGAATCGCTGCAGCAAAGGTCCAATCGTTGTTATAGCTGTGTTGTTGTAGTGGGACCCCCTACTAGTGTAGTGGCCGATAGAAGAAACTCAAGATGTTTTCCCAGCCTAGTCCATTTCACAATACACTCCCCATATTTTGATATTATGGAATAACTCTTTTACGATAATTACTATAAACGGAGTTCTATGAACTCGATTTCCATTCTGAAAGTTTCTATGGCTCACTAAACCTCTCGCCTAACACAATATCATCTTATATCCACCAAATACTAATCTACAAATCACTAGATTTCTCTAGACTACACAATACTAAAGTGCTCCCACAACTAGCCTAGTCTGAGATTTCAAAATTTTTGTTTGAGGGGAACTTAACTTGGACTTTCACGTGCTAACCAATACCATAATGACGGAACAGGTTTTTACATCATCATATCTAGGTCACAAACAAAAAACCCCTAAAGGTGAACACATTATCAAGAACACATAACATCAAGTTATCAAGTTCCACATTCCCTTCCAACCCAAAAGCATTATTAGACATGTTTTACAGTTGTATTAGCACATTATATTCCATCATATTCACATTAGCCTATTTAAAATTATGAACACAAGGATAATCATAGAAAATAGATAGGCATTCACACGAGCCATTTTACTTACATTATTCTAATTTATCCACCCAAACACTATGTCTGAAAGCCTAATCATGCATTCTCCCATTAATTCTATATAACATATACGAATCGCTAACCTGAGTCTACTACTCAATCAACCATAACCTACTTCGATACTAAGTTGTTACGATTAGATGCGTGCAACCTTGCTCCTTGTCCTCAATCCAAAAATTTTGACGCAGAATCCACGAGGAAGATGATGAAAGCACGTTCTTGGACACTTTTACCATATGTTCTTGGCATTCTTTCTCAAATAATAACCCTATGGAATTTTTAGGAGGGAACTTGCTTTTTATAATAAGGCTGGAATTCTGAATCTAACTTAAATTTAGGATTCTGGTTTGCATCTTTTGTTGCAGCGGTTGAATTCTTTTTGCATTGAAAAACTGACTGTTGGGAGGACCTAGTAGGTCAGGCCCACTTTTTGACTCTGATTATTTCAATGATCATTATACGAAATAATTGGTTAAGCCGGACTCAAATTTGCATAGATAACTTTTTTAAAATTCTTTACATTTTCACCGCAGATATTTTAAAAATGACGGGATTGGTCGTTACATCCAATATCTAGGTTAAACCTATTATGAGATTTAAAGACTCAAATAAGGCTAATTAATCTGACACAATCTTAATTTTCTCTCTCAAATTTAATTATAGCCATAGGGAATGTCCTAGGGTTAGCTAGTCCCTTAGGAGATCAATAAACTTACAAAATTAATTAGAAGCATAAAGACCCAATCAATAAATTGCAAGAATTTAATTAAAACAAAAGCACAAGATATTAACCAAAATCTTGATATTGTATTATTTTAACTACAATAACCAAATATGAAATAAGCAACTACACCACTAAGGGCCTGTTTGGAAAGTCACTCTAAAAATTAAACTTGGTGCAATTGGGTGTAGTTACACAGTTTGACCTATTTTTTTGGCTAGATAATTACTTGGTTAATAGGTAATTGAGTTAATTGGAAAGGGGTAGTTATACTTTTCAATTCTCAAGGGGTGTGTGTGAATTGATGGTAATTATGTTGTGCAATTACAAGGTTACTTTTTAATTTCTTTCTTCTTATTTTTATTTAAATTTCTTTTAGTTTTAATTTATTTTTTATTTCTATTGTTTTAAATTCTTTTTTATTTTTATCATTTAGAATTTTTTTAAAAAAAATATTTTTTTACATTATTTATATTTAATTTTCTAACTTCTCATTCCCAACCTTTACTTCTTAAGATGTTATAGAATTGCTCACATTATTTATCTTTTAATTATTTTGTTTATTTAGCACACTTGCTTTAGTATTTTAATTTTTTAATTAAAGTAGAATTCATTGTTGCATAAGGTTATAAACTTAAGTTTTTCTTTTCTTTGGAACTATATTTATTTAAATTTTGTAGAACTTTGACAAAAGAGTATTATGTTAACTTTTTTATTTAATTTTGAATTTATATTATATTTTTTATTATAATTTATTTGCTTTAGTAGTATTGACTTGTTATTTCACTTTGCATGACATTTATTTTTCAGTTAAAATTGATATATTATATTTTTGTCAAATTTTTTAATAATTCTATGTCATTATCTTTATAATATTACTTTTTATCAAATATGTATTTGATGATGTTCTTAAAAATTATGTATTTTAAGTTGTTGTTGTTGTTGTAACTTGAAAAATATATATCAATTATGTTTTCTAATATTAATTTAAAATATACATTTTTAATTAATATATTTTCAAGAGGCAATATATATCTTAGATTCTTAATTTAATATAATTTAAAAAGCACCTTATTTGTCAAATATTAATTTTTAATATTTGATACGTAACTTTTATTTTAAAATTTTAATATAACTATGTAATTACACTTGTGTAACCAAATAATACACTTATAATTACACTTCAAATTGGCAAATAAATAGGCCATGGTAATTACTATACTCTGTAATTACTAGGATGTATAATTACTAACTAGTAATTATACCAATTCCAATTACTTGGTGGCTTTCCAGACATACCCTAAATGTTCAAATACAAATCAAGATATTGAAGAAATAGGTAAATAATTTCTCATTAAGTTCTTCCAGATCTTCACTCCCCAAAGTGTGGTTGTTGCTTCTTGTTCCCTATGCTTGGAATAATGGCCAATTATGCTGAAAATATCTTTCAAGTGTGTCTTTAATACTCCCCCAAATGTGCTAAGTGGAAACTCTCAATATAGCTTTCAAAATTTATTTTGCAGTCTCGTAACCTTGCAATTGCGGAAAATGGATCACACTTATGAACCTTGACTTTAAGATCGACTGTCACAATTACAAAACTGTGCATTACATTTGTGTATCTTTGACTTATCTTCAAATTTGCGGAGGCCTCATTGCATCAATAAAGACCTCAAGCAAATCAAAAGCTAACAACTCCCTCAAATCTGGATCATAATATAAGTCAAGAAAGTATAAACACCACACTATATCAAAATAATCAATTTAAGAACAAACTCTATGACTTTGATTGGTACCAACATTTGACTTAGTGAATATATATCACCAACCATTAAAATCCAAATGTCACGATCCAAATGGTCATGAGTGGAACCCACACAAACCCCCCCAACGGAAGAATCATAGAACACAAATCCTTAATCGAACAACTAACCATTTTTAAGCCATTTCTAATCAAAGAATAATGAAATCTCCAATAAAAAAAAATAGATAGAATAATATGCAGAAAATAATTACTTTTTATATCATCCCAAGGACCTGAAAGTCATTATACAAGAACATTGTAATACAAAATCAAAATCTGAAATGAATATCTCAAATAAACAATAAAGGATGTCATTGTCTGAAGAGTGGACATGATCATTGAGAAGATCCAATGGCTTCCTGAAGGTAGGTGGTCACCCTTGGATCGAAAAGTTCTTAGTCACGAACTAAATTTGTGGTCTTGTCTCAATCACTGGAACACTTTCTACACTCAACAAAGGAAGAGCATAGGTAGTATTAGTATAAACACTATGTACTGGTAGGTATCATTGTCCGATTTAACTTAAAATCCACACATAAACATAATTCAAATAAGAGCAACTAGAAATCAGGACATAACAAGTAATTTCACCAAAACACCACTATCCATAGAATAACCTCTTACGTAACTAAATAACACACCAATTTCAATCTTTGTTCTATCAACATATTTGTACTACCACCTCAAAACTAAGTTCAACCACAACAAAAGAAGAGCCTATGACCCTCTATTTATCACAAATATAATACACCAAGTCACATTCATCTAACCATCTCATAAGTAGTCTCATGCTACTTCTATTAGTCACAACACTTATACAATGCAATTAAATAGTCAATGAATCAATAATATGAAACAATGCATCGTGACCATCAAATCAATCATAGAATGTGTACACACATACTAAGAGTCTTATATGCCCAATAGCTATGACCTGCAGGAGACGAGCTCAATCCATGTACCATAGCGGTGTGGTACCTGACCCTCAGAATATCAATCTGTAAGCAACATGTATCAGTGCGGTACCCAATCCATCAAATATTCTAATATATGAATATCTCTGTTAATATAAACAAGAATATGATAAAGGGAACCAAATGTGTAGTTACACAATTTATCTCGATACATAGTCAAATTTAGAGTTCATCATTTCATGTATACAATCAAATTCAAGGTTTATCATTTCATGTATACAATCAACTACCAAATCAATTCACCAATCACAAGAATGCCTGAAAGCCAATTCAGAATTATTCAACTTATGAATAGGCATGGAATTTTGTATTGAGTCTATAACTATAATTTAAACCATAACCTATCTTGGATCAATCCCCGAAATGCATTACTTCACTTGAACCTTGTCTTTCCTTGCAATTTCACCTTATTTTTGGTCTAGAAACAACAACAAAGAACAATTCAATGATTCATCCTTCAACTCTAGACACTAAGAACCTAAACCCATTAATTTTAATCCATGATCATAGCCTAAATCATCATTCTAGATTTTCCACCCTTTAATCCACTCTAACTCCCTGTACTTCATTAATACTAGAACAAATTCTACTTTAGGAAGTATATTCTAGCAACCTAGAGTTTCACAACCTAATTTCTCAGGTCATGATGGCACCTATCATAACCCACCAGTAGGTTAACCAACCCATAATCCGAAACAGTGAGTAACGAACTAAGAAGAAAATAGTGGAAAAATAAAGAGACTGATATAGAGAGTAACCCTAAAAGCTCGTAAAGTCAGTACAAGAGCTTCTAACAAAACAAGAATACAAGGTAAGCATAATACATATATACAAGACCATCTCTGAAATGCAAAATAAAGATTAGTCCAACAACAGAGGGACAGCAGAAACAACTCCAGATGTCAGGAGCTCACCCCAAATCTCCGATCCATGGTAGCTCCGTACGGTGCACACGTCAGTGGTGAGAACTTATACTATGATCTGCAGGTGCAGAAGTGTAGTATGAGTACTAAACACAAGGTACTCAGTAGGCATCGGCTGACTGAGCTCCAAAGATAATGCAAGTATAAATGACATGTAAAGTAGGAAGGCAACTATTAAAGAAATGAAACATAATAATGCTAATGGAGAGGTAAAGATGAACTACCAGATACTACAAGTAATTAGGGATGCAGTCGTGATACCATAAGCAGCTAGTTATTATATGATAGTAGAGTGAATAAAGAGATATACAATATTCAATAGTAGTAGGAAGGAAGTGATATACAAAGAATAGCTAGAGAAGATTGTATATACAATAGGGCTATACAGGTAACCAAATACGAAGGTACTACTCTGAAGGAGCTAGTCTAATATCATAAGGACCATAAGCAATAAGGAAGCTAACTCTAGCATAAATTGGGTAGCAAATCGAAACATGAATAATCATAAGGTAGTCCACTAATGATAAAGCACAACATAATAAAGAGGAAAGGAACTCAAAAGCATACCTACAACCTTGGTACCAATCCATAATCGACCTGCCACGAACCATATGATAATACCCAAGCAATAATATAACTGGCTAGCCCGAACAAACAATAACCTAACCGGGCCCCCATAAGCCCAGAAGGTACAATCAATCACTCAACAAACAACAAACATAACCTATACCTGTGCAGCCCCTTATAAGACTGATAGATACAAGTGCCAAATAATTATACTGGTGATAAGCGATGCATATGAAAGAATGAAGATGATGCAAGATAAACTAAGTACCATATCCAACATAAGTGTATACACCTCCTTCAGCTCAACAACTTGCAAAGGCAGGACCTACAGTGACCATCCTCTTCCAGCCTCACGGACGGAGGGGATTATAGGGGACTCGAGGATATCCGTATACACTGCATGGTCCCGAACTAGGACTTTCATAATCCAAATCCATAACAGTAGCAATAGCGAGAACCAGAATCGAACCAGAACAAGTGGATAATAACAAGAGGCCAGATGATCCATAACTGTACACCAGAACACCCAAATCATAATTATAGACAGATGTCGGACTCGAACTGAAACTCAAAGTAACCAACCGTAACTAGAATAGGTGATCCCATAAGAAGCCAACCTCAACCACAAACTGATGCCAAACTCATATTGAAACTCATAAGCATGACATAACTAGCGATAATCCATGGGTCCTAAGCCTATAACCAATCTATTTATTAGTAAAGTTCAGTCTCGGAAGGTCAAATCTTTTAAGGCTAGGTGGGTTCCGATCACTAGGTTAGGAAGGTGTAGTAAAAGATCAGTTACTGCCCTTCCTAAGGGTAATGAAGCTAAATAGGCATGCAAACAAGTCTAAGTCAACCTAGACCTAATGTAATAGACTAAGAAAGCAGTCATAAGCCCATCTAAGCCTAAAAGAGATTCATTCAAAGCATTCTATCTAAAAAGGGTAGTAAGGCCCACTATCAAACCCCGACAACCCAACCAAAGGCAAGTGCCTACCCGAACCTAGGATAAGGTTTTTCAATCCCATTCCAAGGCACTAAAAGTGCTAAGTATAGTTCTAAAGGCGGACCATATACTAACCTAAGAGAAAACGGGCTTGAATTCTAGCAAAAAGGGGCCTTAACCAGCTAAAAATAAGCATAAGAATGTGTATAGTGTATACATACCATCACCAGTATCCAAACAATACAAATGTAAGCATTCAAGCATCTAAGAACTAAACCATGACCCTTCAAAGAATAAAATACTGACCTAGTGTCTAACTGGTCTCGTAACCACGGTCTCGGGCCCAACAATATACAACATACTAGGATAACAACATTATAACTCAGAAAGAACAAGGTAATTATGGCTATCAAGCTACTAGGAGGATCTAATAGGGGCATATCTCCCAAATCACTAAGTAATACAATAAATCTTACACTATGGAATCCTTAATGTCAACCTAAAGTCATGTAAGTAAATTATCAAACTCAATAGTATCTTCTAGCTATAACATGTATTCTAAGCTAAGGTTCAATTCATATTCCTATTTTATGTCCCCTAAATAGGTTAAATACTATTATCAAGACACAAAAAGCCACAAACCTATCATAAAACCCCCACCTAACATGCAATCTATACACTACATAATCTCATAGAGAAGAGTAGACCATAGCCTACCTCGATACCGAATAGTAGTCTCGAACCATCCACGAACCTCTCGCCTTAGGTCTACGATCTCTCAATGATGTCGTGCTATCAAAATCATCATCTAGACGTTAATACAAGTAAACTAAGACCCATATTGCAATATAAAAGTTTGGGCCAAGCATACGCTTGTGGGGATCGCAAACAAAATCTAAAATTGAATCTATCACGAGGTCCCTCGAAGGACAAGGAATACACGCTCAAAAGTTGAGCACAAATGGAGTCTCAATTGTGGCTCAAAATAGCCCCAAGAGCTAAGGAAAATAAAAGGGAAAAACAAGAATCAAACGAAGAATTTGACTGAAAACTTACGAGATATTAATGGGGATAAAGTCACACTAGCCCCCCCTCCCCCATAAGATTCCAACTCTAATTTGCAATTATCCTCACTTTCTTGAGCTCTAAAGATCATAAATGGAGGAAAAAAGAGTTAGAAAATGGTTGATTTGTACCTGAAAATAGAATATATAGACTCAGTAGTGACCGCTTAAGTGGCTACTTAGCCTCAAAAGCAAAAGTTGGCAGCTAAAGTGGCGGGTAAGAAGGGGCAAGCATCTGCTAAAGCGGCACCCTGGTTGCTAAAGTAGTGTGTGCTAAAGCAGACATGGATCGTTAAAGTGACCCTCAACCGGGAAGCTAAGGCCATTAAAGTGGCATAAGGTTGCTAAAGCAACTCTACGACCGCCAAAGTGGTTGCACCAGATACCTGAAGCCAGCAAAGAAATGCTGTGTCCTTACGAACTCTGATCGAGGGCTCGAGATTCATTCGAAATCCCGTGCCCACAAATAAACTATGCTACCATACCAAATTTGATATTTTGGACTCAACAAAACCATCAAAATTTCCATCCGAGGTTGTTTCAATAAAAAGTGGGCCCCAGACCCATGGTTTTATTTTTCATCAAATTCAACCAATAGCCCAAAATGAGTCCAGAAGCCTCGAGACCTAGACCAAGGGTCTCTCTAGCCTATAATCCAAGTTCCAGAGCTAACGACAATATTGGAGTTCTTCTCCGAAGGCGTCTACTAGGAGTTTTGGTCCAAGACCAATTTCTCAACTTTAAAAAGCTCCAAAACAGGGAAACCCAAATGAACTGCCCAAAAACTAAACCAACGGTCCCGACAAATCATAAATGACTTGTAGCCTCTATGGGAGGACACAAAATGCCAAAAATGTGTGAAAATAGAGAAAATGACCGAAAGGGTCATTACAACATCCACTAATAAAATAACTTTCATCCTCGAAAGTCAATGGATAGAAAGAGCCCAAAAGTTCAGAGGGACGAGGTACTAGGCCCGCATACCCTGTGCAAGCCTCCCTAGATAACCCCTAAGGCCAACCAATGCTTCCAAGGGATTTCACTAAAGGTATCCCTTTTTCATTCATAACCTTTTGGATTTCAGTAAAGGTATCCCTTTGTCATTCACAACCTTACTTCACTTTTCAAATAACCACAAACTCATCTTCAAAAGTCAATTGGCCTCCAGCTGAACCGAGAACGACCAAAGCATGCAAACCCAAACCATTGCATACTGACATCACACCAATACAAGCACAACTAAATGAATACTCAACCAGGCTAGAGACCACTTAAGGCATGTACCATAGAGCCAACTCCAAATTCCAAATCTAACACTCTCTTGCCTTTCTGAACCTGTCGCCAACTCTAAACTACATTGAAACTCTTTGGTATCATCCGAGTCCTATCTGCATAATCACATCACACCAACCTCGAAAGAATGAAGCTGACCCATAAAACATCCACACGAACTAGCATAAGAACACTGTTTCATAAGGATCCACCTGAATACCCCAAATAGTGGCGACTAATGCCTGCGATAACTGCCAAAGCCAATAATTGGTCCCAATGATACTCGAAATCAAAAGTCATGAGTCCGAAGCACCCCCTCTCAAAACTAAATGATCCGCTCCAGAATACCCCACTAATTGTGCGTGAAATCACTCTAAGACAAACTCGAGTACACTTCTTCCACTAAGTAGACTTAAAATTCTAACGACAACATAGAACCAATGTCAAAAGCAGTAGAAACCATTACCATGTACCAATGAATCATCCTTCGAGCATCTATCTAATAAGATCTTTCTGGACTGAGGAAGACTGAGCCTGTAGGTAATGAGTAGGCCTAGTTAGCATGTAACAAACGCTCAACTGAATCAAAACTTCAAAACATAGCTGCAACTAATGTTATGCATTCCATAGCTATAATCTCAGAACCAAAGCTGAACTACTAGATCCCAACTGTCCAAACCAGTCCTGTTGATGAGTAAGCATCCATACTCTAAAATCTTTCACAACTTTCAAGCCGTCATTCAAAAGAGTCAAAAATCATAACTGGAGCCAACAAGTTTTCACTAAGGTCAAATACCCAAATCAACCTCACTATCAGAAATCAAGCACATACCCCAAACCATTCTCACCTTCAGAGACTAAGCATGTATCCAACAGTTCCCGCAAAGGCTGAAATTGAAATATTGCCCAAGAACATAATAACATCAGAGTAAAACCACAAGCTGAAGATATGAGTGATCAGATCCACATCTGCTGAGGGGTACAACACACCAAGGTACAACTAAGACCTTAATGGGACTACAACGAGTCCCGACGATAGCCAAATCTCAAGTAGCATAGAGAAATATAATCGTAGCTTAAATCTGGCCAAACCAATACTCAATCTTTTGAAATGAATGCTCACTCCCAAACAACACCCACTTTGGTTACCAAAAATTGATACACAAGCATAAACCACCAAGCATAAGTATCCCACGAAGTCACATTAGGCCGAAAAATGCCAAAATGAGAAATTTTTGAATTCACCTCTTTAAACCAATATTAACTCAACCGAACCATGAACGACACAGAAAGAGTGGAGTAACTAACTCAACACCAACACCAAGATCAAGACTGCTACCGGGCAATGAATCAGACAAATTTGAATAACAAACCTCAGACTTATCAATATTAGGAGCGGCTATAGAAAAAAGGATCACCAATGCTAGAATCACAAGAAACCACAGAAAGCCAAGCTTTACCACAACCCTCTCAACAACTGATCTAACCTTGCTAACAAAGAAGGAAAACCAACCAACCAAGGTTCTAAGCCAAACAGACAAAAATCACAAGAAAGGGAACACTAGCTAGATAACGTTAGTCTAGCCGTCTATTGAGTAAGAATCAATCAACATCAAAACAATAACAAATACAAAAATAGTACAAAGTACAGGTGGCACAAAAATGAAAAACAACTAATACCACTCTAAGATCACATCAAGGCCAATATGCCCAAGGAAATGGGATTTATCCAAGCATTACACTCTAAGGAAATTACCACACCAATCCACTCAATACACTACTAAAATAAAATATCCATGGGGTAGTCATATATGCATAAATTTACACAAAGGCTTACAACAATCAATGTAGTAATATCAAGGTATATAACCACCGATAGGTATGAAAACCCCAACTCAATTGAAAAAGAATTGAAAGGATAGAAAATCAAAAGCGCACCTATAATGATGGGATCCAAAGTCAAAGCCCCTGACCTGCCCAAAGAAGTATGAATCTGGCCAAATCTGACCTCAGACTGAGCATCTGAATTATCAACTGAAATACCAAAAGCACTGCCTCTAACAGGAGGTGCCACAATCCTATGAGACTAATATGGTTGCACTGAGTACTGCTCAATAATCCCACACCAAGGACACTCTTTGGACCAATGACTGGTCTCTATGATGTTATAATAAACCCTTAAAGCTCTGACCTGGCAAGAAATATGAGCTGGACATAACTGTCTAATCAACTCATGATTGGGGCACTCTCTAGATAAATGGCCAATCCCCTACAATTAAAACATGCCTCTTGAATTCTTGGATGCACCTTACCTGTTGAAACAGAATAGCCCCACGGCCTGAAGACCTAGACCAAATACCCCATAATGTCAGACCAGAACTCTACCCATGATGACCACCGCGACTTTTCTAAGATCCACCTATCATCTGAGGCTCTACCTGAATGGACTTGATAGGCTGCAAGTGATACTGACCTCTGCTGGAAGGATCCCTATCTCCAAACGGAATACCACAAACACTGTACTGCTGACACGGCCTCTTATCGCCACCTTCATATGTCTTAAGACATGCCCTCTCCATAGTCTTTGCATGATCAACAACCTAAAGGAAAGTAGACCTAGCTGCTATCAAATGCTCTGATGCCAAGCGAAGTGGTAAAGCTAATCCTCTAATAAATCTACGCACTATCTCATGCTTTGTAGGATACAACACAGAAGTATGCCTAGCCCACTCGAGAAACCCAATCTCATACTCTAAAACTGATAGAGAACCCTGCTAAACACCAACAAACCCAACTCTAGCCTGAGAACTACTCGACGTACCAGGCACTATCACTGACTGTGAAGTATCTATAAAAAGACTCGTAATCCTAACATAGTATCCTAAAAAGCTAAGGCGGTCACAAACTCTATCAGAGCCTGGGCTGGCCCCAGACCCCCTAGCTGACGCTGAATATCCTCAATACTAAGCTCCAACTCCCTAGTCTGACTCTGAACTGAAACTCTAGTGACACATGTAGAAGTACCGTCGGCATCTATCGACAACCTCGTGCTATCCATCTGAGAAGAAATGTAGTAAAAAGAGGTACTTAGAAGTTTATAGAAGTCAAGACACACGATAAAGAATCAAGAATTGGAATTTCATAAGAATTCCTTATAGCCTCCAGAAGATAGGATATGGATGCCATCGTACCGATCTACAAGACTCTACTAGGCATGTTGCTCTTGTACCAACTACACCGATAAACCTATGCCCCAACCCAATTTCTCAGGTCATGATGGCACCTACCATAACCCACCAGTAGGTAAGTGAACCCATAATCAGGAACAACGAGTAATGGACTATCAAGAGAAAAAAAGAAAGCAGCAAAAAATGAATCCAATAAAAAGACTAATAGAGAGAGCAACCCCAAAACCTGGTGAAGTCAATACAAGATATTCTAAAAAAATAAGAATACAAGGTAAGCATAATACAGATATACAAAACCATCTCTAAAATGAAAAATAAAGATTAGTCCAACAATTAAGGGAGAGCAGAAACAACTCCGGACGTCAGGAGCTCACCCCAAATCTCCGATCCATGGTAGTTTTGCATGGTGCACACGTCAACACTGAGAACTCGTACCATGATCTACAGAAGTAGAAGTATAGTATGAGTACCAAACATAAGGTAGGCATCGGCCGATTGAGATCCAAAGATAATGCAAGTATAAATTACATGTAAATGCAACTATTTAAGAAACAAAACATAATAATCCTAATGGAGAGGTAAGGATAAACTACCAGATACTACAAGTAATCAGGGATGCAGTCGTGATACCATAAGCATCTTGCTATTATACGATAGTAGAGTGAAGAAAGAGATATACAATATTTAATAGTAGTAAAAAGGAAGGAAGTGATATACAAAGAATAGCTAGAGAAGACTAAATATACAATAGGGCTATACAAGTAACCAAACGCGAATGTACTACTCTGAGGGAGCTAGTCTAACATCACAAGGATCAAAACCAATAAGGGGCTAACTCTAGCATAAACTGGGTCTCTCACCGAAATATGAATAATCATAAGGTAGTCCACTAATGATAAAGCACAACATAATGACGAGGCAAGAAACTCGGATGCGTACCTACAACTTTGGGTACCAATCCATAACCGACCTGCAATGAACCATATGATAATATCCAAGTAATAATATAACCAACTAGATCGGAAAAACAATAACCTAACCGAGCCCCCATAAGCCTAAAAGGCACAATCAATCACTCAGCAAACAAAAATAAAAACTTATGCCTATGCAGCCCCCATAAGACTGATAGATACAAGTGCCAAACAATTATATTATTGATAGGCGAAGCATGCGAAAGAATGATGGTCATGAAAAAACCAAATGATGTAAGATAAACCAAGTACCATATCCAACACAAGTGTCTACACCTACTCCAGCTCAATAGCTCGTAAAGGCAGGACCTACGGTGACCATCCTCCTCTGGCACTGTGACTCACTAAGGGGTCCATAGTGGACTCGGTATATTCTTATACACTACTTGGTCCCAAACTAGAACTTTCATAATCCAAATCCATAATAGTAGCAATAACGAGAACCAAAATAGAATCAGAACCATCTGATAATAACAAGAGGCTTGATGATACTAGAACACCCAAATCATAATTTTAGACATATGCCGGACTCAAACCGAAGCTCAAAGTAACCAACTGTAACCAGAACAAGTGATCCCATAAGAAGCCAACCTCAACCATAAACTTATGCAAAACTCATACTGAAACTCATAAGCATGACATAACTAGAGGTAATCCAAGGTTCCTAACCCTATCACTAATCCATTTATTAGTAAAGTTCAGTCTTAGATGGTCAAATCTTTTAAGCTAGGCAGGTTTCGATCACTAGGTTAGGGAGGTGCAGTCAAAGATCAGTTACTGCCCTTCCTAAGAGTAATGAAGGTAAATAGGAATGCAGAAAAGTCTAAGTCAATCCAGACCTAAGGTAATAGCCTAAGGAAGCAATCATAAGCCCATCTAAGCCTAAAGGAGAGTCATTTGAAGCATTCTATCTAAAAAGGGTAGTGAGGCCTACTATCAAACCCCGACAACCCAACCAAAGGCATGTGACTACCTAAACCTAGGCAAAGGTTTTTCAATTCCATTCCAAGGCACTAAAAGTGCTAATTCTAGTTCTAAAGGCGGACCATATACTAACCTAAGGGAAACCAGGCCTAAATTATGGCAAAATGGGGCCTTAACCAAGTAAACATAGGCATAAGAATGTGGATAATGTGTGCATGCCATCACTAGTATCCAAATAATACAAATGTAAGCATTCAAGCATCTAAGAACTAAACCACAACCCTTCAAAGAAGAGAATCATGACCTTGTGTCTAACTGGTCTTATAACCACGACCTCGGGCCCAACAATATACAACATACTAGGATAACAACATTATAACTCAGAAAGAACAAGGTAATTATGGCTATCAAGCTACTAGGAGGATCTAATCGGGGCATATCTCCCAAATCACTAAGTAATACAATAAATCTTACACTATGGAATCCTTAATGTCAACCTAAAGTCATGTAAGTAAATTATCAAACTCAATAGTATCTTCTAGCTATAACATGTATTCTAAGCTAAGGTTCAATTCATATTCCTATTTTATGTCCCCTAAATAGGTTAAATACTATTATCAAGACACAAAAGGCCACAAACCTATCATAAAACCCCCACCTAACATGCAATCTATACACTACATAATCTCATAGAGAAGAGTAGACCATAGCCTACCTCGATGCCGAACAGTAGTATCAACCATCCATGAACCACTCGTCTTTGCTCTACGATCTCTGAATGACATTGTGCTATCAAAATCATCATCTAGATGTTAATTCAAGTAATATAAGACCCATATTGCAATATAAAAGTTTGGGTCAAGAATAGGCCTGTGGGGATTGCAAACAGAATTCCAAAATTAAATCAGTCACGAGGTCCCTCGAAGGATAAGGAATACACGCTCGAAAGTTGAGCACTAACGGGGTCTCAATTGGGGCTTAAAACAGCCCCAAGAGCTAATGAAAATGAAAGGGAAAAACAAGAATCAAACAAAAAATTTGACTGAATACTTATGAGATATTCATGGGGATAAGGTCACACTAACACCCCCCCCCTCCCCCCCCCCCCACGCTCCTAGCTCCAATTTGCAATTGCCCTCACTTCCTTGAGCTCACAAGATCATAAATGGAAGAAAAAGAGTTAGAAAATGGCTGAAATTTGTGTGAAAATAGAATATATAGACCCATCAAAGACTGCTTAAGTGGCCACTTAGCCTTTAAAGCAGCAGTTTACCGTTAAAGCGGTACCCTGGTCACTAAAGCAGACATGGACTGCTAAAGCAACTCTCAGTCAAGAAGACAAGGTCACTAAAGTGTATTTACGACCACTAAAGCAGTTGTACTAGATACCTGAATCTTGTAAAAAATGTTAAGTTCTTACAGACTCCAATCAGGGGCTCAGGATTCGTTTGGAACCCCGTGGGTGCAAATGAACTATGCTACCATACCAAATTCAATATTTTGGACTCAGCGAAACCATCAAAATTTCCATCTGAGGTCATTTTGATAAAAAGTTGGGCCCACACCCATAGTTTTATTTTTTTATCAAATATAACTAATAGCCCAAAAAGAGTCCAGAAGCCTCGGGACCCGAGCCAAGGGTCCCCATAGACTAAAATCTATGTTCTAGATCTAACAACGATGTTGGAATTCTCCTCCGAGCCATCCACTAGGAGTTTTGGGCCAAGACTAATTTCTTAACTTTAAAAAGCTCCAAAATAGGGATATGGGCTTAAAACATAAATGAATTGCCCAAAAATCGAATTGATGATCCCGAAAAATTATAAATGACCTATAGCCACTATGTGAAGACACAAAACACCAAAAATACACAAAAATGAAGAAAATGATCGAGAGGGTCATTACATAGAGCCATTAACAATTGAGTTAAAGATAAACAATCTATACTAGATCATCAACCTAGGGTTAAACCCATAAATTACACCATGAACATGATTCTAATGATTCTAAGGATTAAAGCAAGTAATTATGCATTAGATAGTTAAATAATCTTACCTCAATAAGGGGAAATACCAAAGAATGAAGAAAGTTGCCTCTCATTTAGTCTTAGGTTGAAATTTGGGAGTTTTTGGAAAAATAACGCTAACTCTCAGATTTTTGGGTAAAAACTATCTTGTCATTGTTGCAGTAGTCACTTTGTCATTGCAGCGATATAACTTCAGCGATAAATATTCTGCTGCAGTGGAACTGCCGATGAGTGGATCTCCATTACTGCGACCCAAGTGTCGCTATAGCAACATCACTGCAGTGGAACCTCCTTCTGCTACAAAAGAAGTGAGGAAAAAAGTTGAGATGCCTTCCCAGCCTAGTCAATTTTACAACACACTCCCCAGATTTTTACATTATGAAATAACCCCTTTATGATAATCACTATATCCGGAGTTCTACGAACCTGATTTTCATTTTAAAAGTTTCTATGGATTACTAAACCTCTTGTATAACATGATATCATATGAAATTCATCAAATATTACACCACCAACCACCAGAATCTAGACCACACAATACTAAAAATTCATTCAAAACTAGCCTAGCCTGAGATTTCACAATTTTCATTCAAGGAAAAACTTAACCTGAATTTTTGCATGCTAACCAACACTGTAATGACGAGATGGATCATTACACCAAATTTTCTCAATCACCAAGAAAATCAAAGTGACAACACAAACATGACTAAAGCTTCAAAATTAACCTCCTTGTCATAACACAACATCTTTTATTCATTCTTCTTGGTTAAAAATTAAAGCAATTTTATAAGTCAAATTCTCATGTATCCTCATAATCAATAAAGAATTTCATACTCATAAAATACAATTCAAAATATAAGTGGATACCAAATGAAACGAATTACATAAATTAAAGACATTCAAATGCACACAAGTAGTATCATAAACTTGCCCTTCATGTAGCCTTTCACTAATATAAACATACTTTGTTCAAAATCAATTAGGAACTAAAGGATATTAATGTAAACTTTTGATTTCAATAGGCACAATTATGAGTAAGATTGACTCAAAACCTCACTATGAACTACAATCTGCAACAATCAAAGTATACTTCTTTTCCAAACTTTTTCACCCTTTGCTTCATTTTTTATTCCACTACCTAATATTCCCTTTATTCACATATCTTATTCTTTATTTTGATTTTTTCAAAATAACAAAAAAAGTTTCATTTTTTCTTTTTTTATATACATTCTCACTTTTTCACCTCTTAAAAAATTTCACACCACCCAACCATCTCCCTCAAACTTAGAATTTTAGCCTACTTTTTTATTTTCAAATCACTTAGGTAGGTAAGGTGACAAAAGATATATCAATAAAGAACAAAAAGTTAAAGATTGTAACATGATTGTCAAAGAAAAGGTACAATGCTCAAAAGGAGTTGACCAAGAAAAATATACAATGGTAGGCAATTTAGAGTACAAATACAATCTAAGAAAGATCAATCATCATTTTAAACCAAGTATAATCTAAGATTTTACCTTGAAAAACCTTACGGACAAGTTCTAGAGCACAAATAATGCAAAATAACTCACAAACTATAACAATTCTCATGGTTATTTTTGTTTTCTACAAATTTTGATAATTTTACCCCTTCTCGTAGTTACTCTATAGTATTTGTGGTCTTCACATATGGGTGACATGATTTTTGATGTTGTTGAAAATTATGTAATTTCTTCATTTTGATAGGTTTGAAAGTTGGTATGGTTGATAGTTCTGTTAGTTTCAAAATATGAGTTTTGGGTTAGTTAGAGATTTGGTTTAGGTCCCGAGGTGTTTGGATAGATTTTGAGTAGTCAAATGGAAATTTAGAAGTTGTTGGGTATATGTTGACTTCGACCAATATTTGGTCAAGATGACATAGATTCGGTATTTTGATGGTTCTATTGAATCCGGAATGTCATTTTCAATCTAGTAGCATTATGGTTTGTGTTCATAGGGTTCCCAATGTACCCCGAGGATTTGATCATTGTGTTTTGGACTTGGCTATTTTTAGCAGAGTTTCTGATATCTGGTGCAACCGCGCCTGTGGGTTTTGATCACACCTGCGATGTTGGTACCACTCATATGGAGCTACACCAGTGAAAAAGTTTCAATTTCAGCAAAAGGGAGTGGGGTCAGGGTTGTCTACTTCAGTGAAGTTCATTCGCATTGACAGATCGACAGCTGCTAGTTTTCCTCGCACCTGCGAGCACGACCATGCGGGAAGAGGCTGTATCTATGAAGGTTGGCGTAATTCATTTCCATTATTGTGGAGTATTTCCCATACTTGTGGCATAGCGACTACAACTTGATTTTTGCTCCTATGGAGATCGTTGTAGTTTAACAATGTTTATCATACACTCAATTTTTATTATTTCAAATCATGATTTTAAAGTTTGGAAAATTATTTTTGAGGGATTCAAATGGTGATTTTTTAGATTTCTTCCTTGGTATTATTCTAACCTATATTTGTACATTCCCCAATGTTTTATTTATGATTTCATCTTCAGCTCTTGTTTTTAAAATTGAAAAATTAGAAAATTTGAGTCTGAAGTTATGAAATCGTATTTTGATTATTTGAAGGTAGATTTATGCTTCTTTTTTGATGAAATTTCATATTTGAGTTCCTTAAATTGTGGGTAACATCACTTTTAAATGAAATTCTAGGTTTACCTATTTTACATTGTATTTTATATTGATCAGAGTAGCATGCATGCTCAATGTTGTATAAGTAAGAGTGGCATGTCTGCCCAATATTTGTAACACCCCGTACATACTAAACCCTACATGACGACGTTGAACAATGGTTACTCAAGTGTCGAGAATCAAAAAGTATGTATTTTGTAATGTTATTGATGAGATGATTGAAATTGGGACTAGTACATGGGATTAGACCTTTGTAGGAGGTGTAACACCCCGTATGTTGTCGAACTTGTACGACTACGTGTACATCTATGGAATTAATTAAACATGAGAGATTTGATGAATTATTCATTTATTTGTTGGGGCTTATATGAGTCTTGTGCCATTGGTCCAAATGAGGCCCAAGGATTATAATAAAGACTTGGCCCAATGGGGGCAAAACATGATCCAATCTTCCATTTGACTAATCAACCATGCATTTAATGCCAAGAGATGGATAAGAGTGACTTGAGGGACCTATATATATATATATATATATATATAAGTAATTATACATAAAATTTGGTGGGCTAAAGAAGTCTTGATCCATTGGGCTCAATGGAGGCCCAAAAATCATATAAATACATGGCCCAAATGAAGGAATGACCCATCCTTGACCCATTCTTGCAAGACCAAGTCAATATATTAGGATTGTACCAAGTGTGTGGTTACAAAGCACCATTAGGGGACTATATAAGATGGAAATAATCAGATTTTATTCATTTGTTACACCCATGCCTTTTCTAGAATTCCCTACAACATGTCCATTATCACACAAACCCTAGACCTTCATCCTTTGGACCAAGATCATTATATTGCAAGATTTGGTAAGTGTATATTATCATGGTTTAATATATTTTATGCATGGAATATGTTTTATATCATGTTGGTTATGTTGGTGAAGTGTGAGAAGGTCACTATGTGTAAAACAATTTGTGTTTGCTAAATCGGAGGATGGTTTTGTCTTGTAAACTTGAACATGGACTTGTAATATTGAAGTAAATGACCTTGATGGATTCAATATTGACATGTGATATGTGATTATAGTCTTTCCTTGTTTTATCCTTGTGTATAATGTTTGGAATTGTTGTCGTAAATTTGGTTATGGATTTGGTGACGGATTGAAAAGAAAAAGAGGTTTTGGTGATTTTTATGTGTGTTGTGAGACCATGGATGATTGTTCGCATATAATATGATCAAAAATATGTTAATAAGTTTGGTTATGATCATGGACCATTCATTGCATAAAAAGACCCAAAAGAGACCTTTTTTGGCCGAAACAGGCACCCGCCCTCGCAGACAAAGCACCTGCGGGCGCAGGTGCCAATGTGGGTGCCTCTGGATACTGCCAAAGTTCACCTACGGACGCATTTCATCCACCTACGGGCGCAGTTCGCTTAGCAGGTCGGCCCAGAACTCCAAATTGCTTGTTTTTGCATCCCTTTGGCCCCCCGAAACCCCTATACCCTTCATGGATGCAATTATAAACTTATGGTACCTTTTAAATAACTATAAAGGATTATCCCAGAGGTATTTTGAATGGTATAAAATATGGATTGATGTTAAAGTGTTATTGTGAAAGCTATCGAGTGCCTTGACGGAGAAAAGGTAACGTAGTGTTAATGAGGAAGTGTAAAGGGTAAACTTGGTGTAAAATGTTATTGGTTTACGATATCTTGGTCAATGTGTGGAATGTTATGGTGTCGTTGGTATGAGAATGTAGTGGATTGTATTTTAAGGAGTGACATGACGTTATACGGCAGTCATATAGCTCATTGTCGTTTTATACGTTGGTTTAGTAACTAGTTGCTAATGTAAGCTCCGATGTTTGCTTGTGTTGTAGAGTGAAACATAAAGAGGAAAATGGACTATTGTATCCCCATATAGTCTTGTGTAATCGTAGTGAGACGACAAGGTATGTAAGGTTACTCTTTCCGTATTTTTCTGCAGTATAGAGTATTTACCTTGTTATGGTACTTACTCATGTCCGAAGTGTTCTAAAGTATCCCAGTTCAGGTTGAGGTATATTGTTATTCATAAGTGTCCTATTCTTAGATGACTTATGATTCATTTATCTCTTATTCATTATTGAAGTTCCAAAAGTGTCATAATGTGGTAATTTCTAAAAGGGACTAGCTCAAGAGAGTAATAACATAAGAGAATCTATTTATCCTTGAAAAGCATTTTCCAATCATGTCATGTTCCAAAGTCTAAGTAATATTATGATTATGTTTGTACCAATCTCATAAGATCTCATAAGGGTAGTGAGGAGGTAATGTGCGAGCTAATATATCTACCCCTCCCAAGTTAAGGTGTTAATCTCATGAAGTCAAGGAGTAAAGTAATATTTGTGTGGTTCAAATAGTGTCATGATCCTCAATGTATCAATCTCTCATAAGTGAGTATAGAAATCCCTCATAAGTGAATAAATCAACCTTTTCCAAGATAAATAAGAATAAAAAGAGATTTAGTTGATAAGAATTCTCGGATGGCAGCCTAGGGGTGAAAAGAACACCTAGCATGGGTCGATCCCGTCATTATTCCCCCACCATAAAGTGGATGTATGTTCTCCCACCATAGAGTGGATGTATGTTCCCCCACCATAGAGTGGATGTATGTTCTCCCACCATAGAGTGGATTTATGTTCCCCCACCATAGAGTGGATGTATGCTCTACCACCATAGAGTGGATGTATGTTCTCCCACCATAGAGTGGATGTATGTTCTCCCACCAGTAGAGTGAATGTACGTTATATTATTAATCCAAAACTCGTGAATAGAGGAATCTCTTTAGTGAAGGAAGAGTCTCTTGAGGGAAGATGCCTATGAAAGATATTCTGTGAATAGTAAGGATATAAAATGAGTGTTCTAAAATGACCATAACAAAAGTAATATACATGTCTCCACATTTAGAATGATGGTTTATCCACATTGAATATTTTCTCATATTCTATTTCATTGACTTTCTCATGCATGATGTAGTTTCTATAGCCTTACATACTCAGTACATTTCTCGTACTGACCCCCTCGGGGGACTTAACTTACAGGTTGCAGGTGCAGACACTAGTAGATTTGTGAACAGACAGTAGGTTGACAGTTAGTTGCGGATCTTTGGTGAGCCCCAGTTGCTTCGGGACTTATCACAGTTGTACTTTTGTTTTGATGTTGTAAAGATAAAGCGGGGACTTGTCCCGACTTTTAGATGGTCTTGTAAATGCATCAGTTAGAGACTTTTGTAGACGTATGTGGGTATATGAAAGTAAGAGATGTATGATCATTTTGACTTGATGGCCCTAACGGCCAAGTTTCGTATATATATAGATATGATATATGTTTCCATGTTTATGACTTCCGCTTAGTTGCATGAGGAATAATAAGATTTAATAAGATTCATACGAGGATATGCATATGAATAGACATGAGCAAATATTGGTTCTCTCGGGCCATATCAGCTTTGGGTGCCAATCACGTCTCAATGGAATTTGGGGCGTGACAATATTATATGGATTAGAATGGCACACTTGCTCAATATTATTGATCGGAGTGGCAGGCCTACCTAATGTTATATGGATCAGAGTGGCATGCCTGCTGGATGTATAAACCTTGCAAGTCTCCCATGGTTTAACAAATTTTCAAAATATAATTGACTTACTCCCAATTAACATGACTAACAATGCTCAATCTGTGACGGCATACTCTATAAAGTATATAATGCATAATAGAGACATAGTTTTGAAAGTTAAGTTGTTCAACTATTTTTCATCTAAGTGCCCTCACATAGACCAAAGAAATGTCCCAAGACAAACACACATATATACAATGAACAAAAGGGACAATGAGACTAAAAAGAATAGAAAACATTAAAATTAACAAAGAATTCATGTGCTACACATGCATATACCATAGGCTTGCCCTTATTTTTTACTGTCACTATCTTTGGAATACTCTGTTGAGACTACATAAGGACTTTTCTAAATTTGTATTGTAGGCTTAAGTATGAGTAGATACATGCTTTGGTATAATAGTGTATCTGAAGGAATTAGATCCTATAAACATGGTATTTAAAATATGAAAGCCTTATACCCAATGTATTAATACATACTTGAACAAAAAGGAAGAACAAACTATCAAACTTACACCTGCTAGACCCATGACATTGATTTTAAATAGGTGTATACTACTACTCAAAAATAGAGGATGGAAACACAAATAAGTTAAGAAGACCTACTTTCTTGATTTCCATAGAATGCTTAAGCATTTTAGCTTTTCAGCATGTATAACTATGACAGGAAGTAAAACTACAACAAATTACCACATTGAGAATTGAAATTACTTTGATGGGACACTAAACAGTTAGAAATTAACCAACACTTAATAAGAAAACTAGAGCTTTTAGGAATAGTAGAGATGAGAACCCAGTCTCAACACGTGAAGTTAATTTCACAAAAATCTCAAGAATTCAAACCAATGCTCGTTTTGAGTGGGATAAGTAGAATTAAATAACCATTTTTCATTAGATTATAGATGACAAAGAAAAATAATTAAATGGTTGATCGGTATGCCTTTGTGAAATAATGAGTATAAGAGGAGAAGGGTGATAAAAAGCATGAGAATGTAATGAAGAAGAGGAATGCTTTTATAGTAGAGAATTCATAATCAAGAAAGTGAATGAATCGGAAATAATTAATCATGGGGATCCTTCCCTAAGACAAAATAGTCGAATCTACTAAAACTACTATCACCCCCCAACATAGGAACACAATTGGCATATGATGCCAACTTAGACTTGAGCTGATCCATGCTACAAAACTACTCTACTAGCAAAATACCAGACATAAAATCAAGAAACAAACAACTATATATTGGCTTATATATAAGACCTTGGCCAGCAAAGCCCCTATCAACATAACTTGTAATAACTCAGCTAATCCCAATAATTCATAGCAGAGAATATAAGTCTTTTATATAGACCGATAAGACCACCATGTTGTCTATAATCACTAAATGGTATGTGGGCTATCGAGGCCAATATGATATCTTGAAACATATAAATTGAACACATATATACATATACGATCATGGATAGCATGCTACTGTGCTAAAAGGATAGGACAATGAGGCCAACAGGCCGACAATGCATATCTATATAAATCAAATTCTACAAGCTTCTAAAAGTAATAAAAATTGGTCAAGATAGGGCCCAGAACTACCCAAAAGCTATCTACATGCAAAAGCTAACAAAACTTAGAAGCTTTGGCAACTCTAAGGGAAGTGGATCTGGTTGATCTTCTAGAACTCGGTAGTACTTTGGATAAGATTGTCTACCTTTCTATTAGGATATGTAGGCATGAGTACAACGCCTTTAGGATCAAGGCATCAGTACGTAATAATGTACTAAATTTGTAAGATGAATAATAACTAAGAAGTTATTATAAAACATTGAATATAAATACAAAAAGGGAGCTAAAGAATTTGACTATGCTTATCAACTCTTGAATCAATAAATAGCTAAACTAATATTAGAAAGTATTGTAACTAGTTGGATAGAGAGTCAGAGGTTATCTAGGGTGTACTTACCTAATCATGGCTTAAACTATAAAACCATAAATAAATCAACTTAACTGAACCGAGCTAACGAATATCATCAAATACCAAACATACTTAGGAAAAAGAATTGGGAATAATCATAATAAAGCCTAAAGGTACCTAACACAAATCATATAACAATAATCAAACTATAAACTGATTGGGTCGCTATAAGCTCGAGAGATACAAAAAGAATCAATATAAACTACCTGAGCCCCTATAAGCATGACAGGTACACATCAATCTAACTACCCCTATTGGATACCACCTAGACCTTGTGGGTCATTTGTAGTATCTAGTTTGGAGGAAATATGCATTACTGGCTAGCGTGTAACCTCTGTATATATGTTTAGCCTAGAGGCTTTGTGTGTCTGTCTAGGCTGGAGGCTTTGCCTAACTAAGCACAGAAGGCTCGTGTCTAGGCTGAAGGCTTTGCCTAACTAAGCACAAAAGGCTCGTTTGTGTGAGGCTAAAAGTCATATATTTATACTATTATTTTCCTCACATTTGCTCTCCTTTTAAGGTTTTTAGAGTTTATTTGATGTAAATTAAACTTATGCATGTATTATGATGTGTAGGATGGAGATTGATAAAGCTCGATCACAAATAAAGCATAATTGAGCTTTGAAAACTAAATAGGAGCCAAATATGTTGTTCTGGATTAAGCACAAAGGTGTTGGACTAAGATGGGAACTTAATGGAGGAAACACGAGAAGAAAATATCAAAAATACACTAAGGGGATGCATGGGGCGCCACTCGAGATATTGCCCTAGTGTAAGAGGTTGCCCCAAACATGAAAACCAAAACCACTAGAAAAATACCCTATGGTGTCACCCAGGGTGCTTCCATAGTGTAATTCTAGGAAAATTTTGGCCTAAGCTATTTGTAAGAAGGAGAACCCAACTTAGATCCTTTGGTGCATAGTTTGGACTAGGAATAGGAAAATTACATATGCAATAAAGGGAGGTGGGGATTTATTGTGAACTTTGTAGGGAAAAATTTGCTAATGTGGATAGAAATATATCCATTAGCCTAGCACAATTGATATGGAAGAGAAATCATATATGCCCTTCAGTATTGACCGATGACCATAGGAATATAGGAGTTAGGAATAGTCGAGGAGACCTAGAATTGCTGGCAAAATACTCAACATAGTTAAAATAAGCCCACAACTAGTAACTGAGGAAATCAACTTAACATATGGTTTGAAGACTCAATTGGATTTTTGAAATACCATAACCCTGGATCGTCTCTTCAATCTGAATTGCAACCTATAAATCTACGACTTGCTTCAATTTACTTTTCATTACAATCAAAACACAAAATCACTCTTGTTTGCTTGTTACCTACTGAATAACGTATATAAGAATTCAACTAGTTAATCAATTCATCAAATTCCTTGGGTACATTATCTGGACTTACATCTTGTATTACTTGTACGACCACGTATACTTACATGTGCATTTGGATACAATAAGTTTTTGGCACCATTGTTGGGGATTTTGATTTGAAATTGTACTATTTTTAGTTTTTATTGAACTATTCAGATGTCACTTTTTTGTTGTTTTTGTTTATTTTCAGGGTATAGTTTAGTTTACACTAAACACCCAAAGTCAAAGTAATCTATTGATTCCCATTAACCACAAGATTGAACATACTCTTTGAGGGTTAAGAGCAGTGGTTGATAATGTGAACAACCCAAGTGTCATGACCCAAAATAGAGTTTGTAATGGTACCTATCACAGCCTCTGGTACAGGTAAGCCTATCCCAACTCAAACTCAATAATCAAAGGAAAATCGAAGTGAAAGAAGTAAGATGTAGAGATAAACCCCCAAATGATATAAAAGAAGTATAAATTCAATGATACATCCCAAGTCTGGTTGTCACTAATACAACCCTAAATACATAATATAATCAAATAATCTAAAGTATCTTAAATGTGGATAATGCATAAGATAAGATAAGAAGAGATCCGAGAAAGTTGAAACCTGCAAGCCACTACCTCGATCTCCATAATGCAAATACTAAGAGAATATAATCTACACTCTGCTACTCAGATTGACACCTGCATGGGGTGCATAAAAAGAAAAGAAAAAGAAAGGGTGAGTATGAAACATGTGTACTCAGCAAGCATCATCGATAACCGACCCTAACCCAAAGTGATGCCAAGGACCACTACACCAACCATCTAATTTAACCCAAATTAGCTTGCACTCAGAAAATTCCTAGCCTATCCTAACAGATAGCACGTTTATCAAGATAATTAAATTAGTGCATTAAGGTAGGTAGTACAGATTCAAGATCAATGGCGATAGAGATAAGTCACATCAGAAAAAAATCTCACAACGTAGTATATAATATCACCTCACCATCTCAAATCAACAATCTAGGCTAAGGTAGACGAGGTGTGTATCTCACAAACACTAGATATGACACAATAGTCTCAATGGATCAAGCCATAACAATAAACCACGTCTCATAATATCTCAACCACCAAACCACCAGGAGAAGGTATAATGCAATGTAATGTAGACTATGAGATGCAGAATACATAATATCACAAACAAGATTTAATCACGATAATATAATATGAAAGGAAATAATTAGATGTAATATCAAACATACAAAGGAATGCAATACAATTAATGGAGTGATAATGATGTAAGCCATCACATGGCACCTCATATATATCTTTCGAGCTAAAGCTTCCAGGAAAGGACCCATGGGGGGTTCTCAACCCATATACTTTCATGATCTCATATCAATCAACCTTGCTGGCATATCCCTCAGTCAAGGGGTTTTGTAAAGTGTTTTATTTTATTTCAAAATTAGTGGTACCAATTCTATGAATATGAATGAATGAAATAAGGATGCATGTTCATAAGCAAATCAATATCATGTGATGAATTAACTCAACAATGGTATAAATGAGCTCAAAATCTCCTCAACTATCAATAGATCATGATATAAGCCATCGTATATCACCATTATAATAAGGATTCATGTGTGACATCAATAATATCAATCCAAACCCCTCGCTCGAGCATCACGATAATGGTAAAGGCATATAATTCTCAAACAAGGCCAATAATATCAATCCAAATCTCCACTCGGATATCAAGATAATAATAAGTCAATAATGCTCAAATAAGGCCAACAATATCAATCAAAGCCCCCACTCGGGCGTCACAATAATAATAATCTCTCAAGTTAATAATAATATTTACATAAGCCCCCTAACGGCAACATGATAATAATAATAAACAATCTAAACAACGTAGATATAGAGAACTTACCTAAAACCCAGCTTGTTTTACACAATAAGTTCCATCTTTCTCCAATCATGACACCATTAGACTAAAATTGCTAAAAGGAGAACTATACTAGTTAACAATATGTCCTAAAGTTCACCCTCATTGGTTACCGAATAACTAAGCCAAGATTCCTCTCTTAACTACTTAACTATACTATCATGGGTTATAACCTAAGACATTACTAAACCCCAATAATTACATCAACTACTACAAATCTATTTATATCCTAAGTGTTTATTAAATCCCAATCATTTCATCAAAATTCACTAAAGATGATTCAAAGATCTTAAATAGATACCCACTATAGATTTACTCAAGATCCATAAGTCATCTATCCATAATTTACCATAAGCGTATTCACAAGTAGAGAGAACAAACAAGATGTTCATTTTTATTACTTCAACCCATCAATAGACTCCGATACCCGTGGAGATGCTCGTCATCTCATCTAAGCAGGATCCCTAAACCCTTGGTGATTCACAAGACACAACAAAATAAGCACATAACACATAAACACCTTAGAAAGAGTCAAGGTACATCTCAACTTGCCTTAAAGAAGATCCGCAAGCCAAATCACAGTCCGAAGAGTCAAACGTAAGCTATACTCTCTTGAAACATGACCAAACACTCCAATCCAATTAAATATGAGATCAACACATAAATACAAGACCAAAGATGTCTATATTGACATACTTTGGTTCCAAATTCAAAATCACTTTTAAAATCGACCCCAAAAATAAAAGGATAAAATTCAAATTTTATTAAAGAATCACTTTACCCATAGTTTGAGGGACCGAGTAGAAATAAGGTTTGAAATCATCAAAATACTCATTTTTTACGTTACCAAGAAACCCCCAAATTTTCATGTTCAAAAGAGGTTTAAATATGAGAAAAAAATTGATAAATCAATAATTTTTTGTCAAAATCCATTCATCCATAACATAAGGATCCCAAATATGAAATTTCATCAAAAACTGAGTCTGAATCGATAAAATCCCAATTTTATTCAACAAATTCACGGATAAAGAAAGAAAATCATCTGAACAAATCATGATAGAATACCAACCTAAGCATTAGATGCTTTCCCCCTTGATAAATCTAGAAGAATGCCGCAAGAATCACCTAATTCTGAGTTCTAGAACTCCCAATATTCTCAAAATACCAAATAAACACAGTCTGAAATTTAAATATACTATTCAGAAAACCTGCACCAGCTATTTATGCACCAGATTTTTCGCACCAGCAACATTATTTCTCACTAAAAAGGTCGTAAATTTCTCATATAATAGTGAAATGCCCCAATTCTTTTTCTTGCAATGATACGTACATAATCGTTCAATCAAAACTAAATTTCATGCTCGTTTTCCCAGTTAGATATTATTTTTGCTCGTTAAAAAACTATTTCATGTTTCGCAATAAAACTTGATCTCGACTTATCGGAATTACCCCAAACTTTCCAGATCAATACTATAATTCATACATGACATTTCAAAAGTCTCGGAATAATTTTTTGATCTTTAAAACTAATAACGAACTTTTTTATTGACGAATTTTATTTAAACAAGGTCAAAGCACCTAAAATATTCAAAAACTTACCCCAAAACTCATCTGTAACCTCTTGAACACAAACCAAATATGTTAATAGCTTGGAAACAACATTCCAGACTCAATGGTGTAGTTAGAATTTCCAACGGAGGTCATTATCGATGGATGTTGATCAAAGTCAACATTAAGAATAAAATTCCAACCTCTCGTCCAAATGCTCAAAATCATCCCAAAAGCCTTGGGACCCAAACCAACCATGCAACCAGCCTAATTTCGATGTTATAGAGCTAATAGAACAGACAAAATCACCATCTGATGCTTAAATCACAAAATATTGATCAAAATCTACTATATCACTTTAAAGGTTACTCAAAACTTCAAACTCATATAAATCACTCTGGAACACTTCGAGGACCGTTCCAATCATCCTTACAACTCATAAATTACGTAAAGTAACTAAGAGAAAGGGTAAAATAGTTAAAATATAGAAAAAGCAAAAAATCACCACAAGGGTTATTACACCAACTGGCCTAAATGATATGGTGGACAGGGCTGCAGACTAGCCTGCTACTGCACGACATGTTCTGAGGTTTAATTTTGTGAGGTTAAATCAATAGAATGCCTCCAAAGCTATAGTGAATACGATTATCACTGGAAATTTAGAGTTTAAAGAGAGAACAGTGAGACTAGTGAGAACACTTATCAATATGAAGGTAAACCACATAAAGACTCATACAAGCATCTATAAAAGTTTACTGAGTTGAGTGAGAACTTCCACTACCAGAATGTTTCAGTTGAATACGTGAAGTTGATATTATTCCCCTTCTAACTGATTTGGGAAGCTAAGCAATGGTTACAAAATGAGCCTGTATGGTCGATTACAAGTTAAGATGCTTTATATCAGATGTTTCTCAAAGATTCTTCTTATCTAAAAGAACAAAGGAGCTGAGAGGCGAGATTTTTAAGCTGTACAAAAATATACTGAATTTTTTCCATGGATACAAGGGATACTTGAGAGATTGTTTGCACAACCAGTAGCCCAAAAAGATCATTGGGCATAACTTCATTAAAAGGTTGAGGCGAGATTCTAAGTCTTTATTAGATGCTACAGCTCAAGGGCAAATTTTGTCTATGAGCTATGATGAGATAGAGGCACTACTCAACCTTATGTCTATAGGTCAGAGATATTATATCCTGCCCAGAAGATCATTTACTACTACTCAAAAAATGTTGGGCAAGTTAGAGTTGGATGATGTACCAGCCATCTAGGCTGACATTGGGTAGTTATGTACTTTAGTGAAATATAGCCTATTGGCTTCATGTGCAGGTCAAGTCTAAAGGGTACATCAGGTTCAAGCAGCTGTATTGATTTTTGAGTAGTATGGTAAAAACCATGCTTATTAAAGATGTCCCTTGAATCTTGAATCGATATATTAAGTGGCACAGTAGAACAAGGGTCACAATTTCTAATGCATCACTTTTGACCTAATCTATCAAAAACCACTCAAATTTCTCTTGGAGTAGAAACTAGAGGCAGCAGTATGTACAATATGTCAACAATTCTTTGAAGGAAATTTTAAAGCAGATTATGACCCAAGCAGGCTTAGTTGTATAGGTGTGGGTTAATGTTGAGACCACAAGGCTATTACAAAATTATAGATTCAGATGGTGTAGCTTGCTATCTTACTTAATAATAGACCATAAGGTTCCTTGTCAAACAATACTAAGATGCCCAAGTAGGTTATGGTAATTACTTCAAGAAGTGGGTGAGATCTTCCAGATTTAGAGCCTTCAAAGAGGAGAGTAGGTCATTGGGTGGATGAACTTGAGAATTTTAAGCACCCACCTCCTTTTTCAAAAAGGTTGATTCCAACACCATCTCTAGAGATAAAGCTTGTGCAAGAGGAAAAGGTTGAGAAAGAGGATGTAGCACTCAAAACTTATAGTTGAGAGGACTCAACACCATTTCCACAAAGGTTCCAAAAAAAGCAAAAAAGAGTCTAGCTTTAAAAAGTTCTTCGATATCTTCAAGTAACTTTATGCCGACATCCCTTTAATTGATTCCTTAAGGGATATGGCTAAATATTCCAAGTACCTGAGAGACGTGGTAGCTAGTAAGATAAGATATGTGGAGTTCGAGACTTTGGCACTCACTGAATAGTTCAGTTTGAGGGTCTTGCACAAGCTCCCTCAAAAGCTCAAGGACCCCACGAGTTTTACCCTTCCCATACATATTAGAAAAAGTGATGTGAGATATGCATTGTGTGACTTAGGTATGTACTAACTTATTCCTCTATACATTTAAAGACAATCATCTTAGGAGAGCCACGTCTCACCATTATTTGTCTCCAGCTAGCGGACTGATCTTGTATGTATCCAGAGGGAGTAAACGAGGAAATATGCTAGTCTTAAGGCTTGTTTATTAGATATGATGTATTTGTGTTAGTTTTATAGGAAAATAGGTCTTGGTGGTAATTGGATGAAAAAATAGCTAAAGTTGACCAAGTGTTAGCATTTAAACCTTGGCCATTGACTCATTGGGTCACGCTATGAGTTATGGCCTAAATTGTTGTGTTACCAGTGATCAATATCTTGAAGTTTTAAAGTGAAGATTTGCCAACAACTATAGGCTATGAGCTGTAGGGAGAGGTGACGGGTCGTCTGGTGACCCATCCTGAGTGAATTATGCAAAAGTCCTATAGAGGTATAAATTTATGTTAGTGGCAATGACTACTCTATATGAGTCATCACCAAAGGCTACGAGTCGTTGCCTAGACTAGTCCTAAGTAGAGATTCTCAAAGTCCTAAAAGTTTAAAAGAGACTTGAGTGGCAACGACCGACCCAATGCTTCATTGGGACTTGCTACGAGTCATTGCCAAAGGCGTTGCTAGAATGCATGAAGACCAGGCAACAGAAGCTAATTAATATGTAATGAGTCGAAGTCAGACCCTATGACTCATTGCCAAGCCCATGATCACTGCTGACTTAGTTTTCCAATTATATTTAGGAAAGGATTTATTTTGTATCTATAAATACTCATGATAGGTTTTATATTTTAGTTTACGTTCTATTACTACTTTTAAGTGATATACTTGTACGTGAGAGTTGTAAAAAAAGATTTTGAGAGTTTTAACTCATAGTTGAGATTTGTGGTTTTCATATTCTTCTTATAAGTGCATAATTATGTTTTCCTATTAGAATTATTATTGTGTTCTTGTAATTATGAGTAGCTAAACCCCCATAACTAGGGTTGTGGGAACCATGATGGATTAACGAAGTAAGGTTTGACGTACAAGGTGATTCTTGAAGGGTGTTTGTACATGAATTGTTATTCTCTTTGCTTTGATTTTTTTTAACGGTGGCCAACGTTAGAACTCGCCTTATCTTTACTTTCTTTTGAAGAAGGGGTAATGGATGGAAAAAAGGAACAAACAATGGAGACTTGGAGCTATCAACCTTCACTTAATAGCTTATGGATAAGGGAAAGCTAATTTGTGATCCAAGATAAGGGTTAGAATGAAAAACTCATGAGATGTGGAATCATAATTAAGGATAGTCATCTAATAAGGGCTTAAGGTCATTTAGATGAAATTAACTTATCGATTCTATAGGAAAAGCACCGAGAGAGATCACCAGTATTAAGAACCTACGAAATTATAAAGTTTTGGGGAACACAGTCCTAGTATCTCTCCTCTATTGCTTACAAACTTGAAGAAATTCACAATTGTTACTTGTTCAAATGCCAAATTACAAAAAAACCCAATTTTACGAAAATAATTTACTAATAGATTAGATAACTGCATCGATCGAGCCTTTAGCCTATTTCCTGTGGATCAACCCCAATCTTTGTTGGGTTCTATATTTGATACAACGACCTCTTTATACTTCATAGCGAGGGGTAATTTGGGCGACATCAAATTTTGGCGCCATTGTTGGGGATACAATTTAGGATTAGATCAAATGTGTTTGTCTAATTGTTAGTTTTTGTTTCTTGATTTTACTTTTTCCATTATTTTTAGGGTGCACACCGGTGCATGCCCAATACTAGGAGTCAAGGCAATCCCCAGATTCTACTTGATCTTGAACTTGAGAAGACTCTGAGAAATTAGAAAAAAATGGTGAATGATGGACAACATGATGGAGTTCTCCATCCTGGAGCTCACGACAAGATGGATGAAGCTACGACCCATTATCTTGCTAAAGAACAACAAAAATAGCAAACTGCCCGTTAAGCAGCACTTGAGGAGCAGGCTAGACAAGAAGAAGAAGCCCTTTTGGTTGCTGCTGAGGAATAAGCAAAGCAAAGAAAGAATAGGGGCCACGAGCGTCCCCATCATTATGTTCCCCAGTTTGATGATGTATATGATGATGCATGTTTGGAGGATGGAGGTGAAACAAGTGCTATTGTCCCACCCCCACTGCCATCGAGAACTAAGTTCGATATCACCAGTGTTATGATACAATTGTTGAACCTGAAAGGAGTATTCACAGACCTTGTTACTGCTAATGCAAACTTTAATCTAATGAACTTTATAGGGATTTGCAATTCCTACAACCTACCTAGGGAGAGCCAAGATGCTATCAGACTGTGTTTCTCCCCTTCTCTCTGATTAGAGAAGCTACTCTATAGTTGATAGAGTTGCCACGAGGATCAATAACTACTTGGTAGGAGTTGAAAATACAATTCTTGGAGCAATTTTTTCGACCTTCTAGAATGTTGCAATTGAAAAATGAGATTTATAACTTCATGCAACTATATTCAGAGGTATTATATGAGACTTGGTTGAGGTTTAAGAAGAAGATACAACAAGTCTCAAATCACGGGAAACCTAGTTACAGTTTGCTTGAGATCTTCTATAGAGGTTTGAATGCTAACAATAAGGCTTTAGCAGACACTGTAACAGGAGGTGCATTTATGAGTTTAACTTGGGAGCATGCTTCAGTAATACTTAATAGGATCACTAAAATCAATCAAGGTTGGCACACTAGAGAGTTTGGCATTTTTATAGACATTTATATGATAGAAGCATCCACAGAATAATGAATGATAAATGAGGCAGTTACTCAAGAGGTAGCACAGTTGAGGACTGAGTTTAACTTATCCACAAAACAGCTCACAACAGGGGGAATAGAAGGTAAATGCAATTGGTTCGCAAGGTAAAACACCTAGACATGATGACTCTAATTCCTATGAGAAGGCCAAATATCTAGATGATCAGGTGGTGGGTTTTCGATCCAAAGGCCAAGGGTCTAATAAAGACAATTGGCACTCCAGTCAAGGAAATCAAGGTTAGAACTATTATAAGGACAACAACTACAATCAGTCTGGGTATAGAGATACGAGTAGAAGGAGATATGGTGATTGGAAGATAAAGGACGATTACAAGAATGACAGAAGTGGCCTTTATATTCTACCTGGAAGTTGTGATATTGATTCGGGTAACTCTAGGTTGGAAGATATGCTTGCTAAAGTGTTGAAAGAGATATAAAAGATAGATGATTGCATTAAAGAGATTCGAACAAATATTTGGAGATTAATTAGAAAGTTGGGTCACATTCTACTACCATCAAGTAGCTTGAGTAGAAGTTTGGCCAAATGTCTGTCGTTATGAATCAACATCAAAAAGGTCTACTTCCAAGCAACACTATCCAAAATCTAAAGAACGACAGTCATTGCTTAGCTATTAACCACTAAGAGTGGTAAGATGACTTCTAATCCATCTATGCCCGTAGTTGTTAAGAATGATGTTGAACTAGTGATGATTGATGATGAGAAAGTATCCAAATTAGAAAATTTAGTTGTTGATGAGAAGGCGTCTGAACAGCCATCGCCACTTGCTACAAAGGAGGCTAATGCTAAAAAGGAGAAGGAAAAGGAGATTTCACAAGTGTTGACTCCTATTTCACGACCTCATCCACTTTTTCCTCAAAGATTAAAGAAGAGAGATGAAGAAGGAAAGTATCATAAGTTTATCTCGATGCTAAAATAATTATCTATGAACATCCCTTTAGTTAAGGTACTTGAGTAAAATTGGGTTATGTAAAGTTTATGAAGGATCTGGTGATTATAAAGAGGATTGTGAGTTTTAAGCCTATTGACAATTTGCACCATTATAGTGCAATAGCTTCCAGTCTCTAATGGAGAAAAAGGAAGATCCTGGAGCATTTATGATTCCATGTGCCATTGAGGCTTTTATCTTTGTAAAAGCTTTATGTGACTTGAGTGCTACCATTAATCTAATGCTGCTAGTACTATTTAGACAGTTGGAGTTAGAGTCACCCAAACCAACTTTGATGAGACTTCTTATAGAGGATCGCACTATAAAGAAGCCTGTGGGAGATTTATATGAAGTTTTTGTGAGGGTTGAGTCCTTTATTTTTTGATAGATTTCATCGTCTTTGACTGTAAAATTTGATTTTAAGGTTCCCATTATCTTAGGAAGTCCATTATTTGCGACTGGAAGAGTATTAGATGAAATGGAAACTGTTCAATTGAAGTTTTGGTTGAATCATGAGGAAGTGACGCTCAATGTTTGCCAATCCATGAAGCAACCAAAGGACATGCGTGTAATCTTTGTTATTAATACAGTAGATGAGTATGCCTTGATAGTTCCTCTTAAGGAGAGACTTGGTGTTGAAGCACTAGCGGTAGTGATCATGAATTTTGAGGGCAATGATATTGATTAGTATAAAGAGATGGTAAGCACACTCACTAATTTGGGCTCCTACTCTTTTACATCGAAAAAGTTAGATTTGGATTTGAAGAATAGGGCAAACCCACCGGCCAAGCCTTCTATTGAGGAGCCTCCTGTCTTGGAGCTTAAAGCTCTTACATCCCATCTTTACTATGCTTTCTTGGGATCGAACAGCACTCTGTCAGTTATTATAGTAGTAAACTTAGTTGAATGGCAAGTTGAGGTTCTAGTATCAGTTTTGCAAAAGTTTAAAAAGGTCATTGGATGTTCCATTGTTGATTTTATAGTATCCCGCCTGGAATTTGAACTCATAAAATCCAACTCGAGCCAGATTGTATTCCTAGTATTGAGCATTAACATAGGCTTAAACTTCCCATGCAAAAGGTAGTCAAAAGGGAGATCATCAAGTAGTTAGATGCAGGGGTGGTTTACCCTATTACAGACAGCAAATGGGTGAGCCCAGTTTAATGTGTACCAAAGAAGGATGGAATCATTATGGTTCCTAATGCAAATAATAAGCTTATTTTAATAGGACCAGTCACTGGTTGGTGAGTGTGCATAGATTATAGGAAGTTGAATGCATGGACAGAAAAAGATCATTTTTGATGCCTTCTATGGATCAGATGTTAGTGAGTCTTATTAGTAGAGGATGGTATTATTTTCTTTATGGTTATTCGAGATACAATCAGATTTTAATTTTTCCCTAAGATCAATAAAAGACCACTTTCACTTATCCATACGGGAAATTGCGTTCAAAAGAATGCCATTCAGATTATGTAATACACTAAGCAACCTTTCAGCGTTGCATGATGTCTATCTTCTCTAACATGGTGGAAGACACTATTGAGGTATTCATGGATGACTTTTTGGTTGTTAGTGACTTATTTAAAGATTGTCTGGCCCATCTAGCTAGTGTTTTGAGAATGCTCAAAGATTGCAATTTGGTACTTAATTGGGAAAAGTGTCACTTTATGGTCAAAAAAAGATAGTGCTCAGTCACAAGATTTCAAAAAAGGGGATTGAGGTTGACAAGGCGAAGATTGAGGTGATTGAAAAATTGTCTGCACCAGTTTCTGTGAAGGGTATTCGAAGCTTTGTAGGGCATGCTAGATTTTATCATAGGTTCATCAAGGATTTTTCTAAAATTTCACATCCCTTAAGTAAATTATTGGAGAAGGAGGTGAAGTTTATTTTTGATAATGCATGTAAAGGCGTTTGAGTGTCTGGAGGAGAAATTGACTTCGGCCCCATTATTTCTCTTGATTGATCCATGCCTTTTGTGGTTATATGTGATGCTAGTAGAGTGGCACTAGGAGAAGTCCTAGTCCAAATGCGTGAGAATATCCTTCATCCTTTCTATTATGCTATCAAAGCACTCAATCCAACTAAAAAAAATTATATAGTGTAGAACAAGAGCTACTTGTTGTGGTTTTTGCATTTGAGAAATTTTAATCTTATTTGGTTGGCATGAGAGTGATTCTGCACACTGACCATGCAATTTTTAGGTACCTTGTGGGGAAAAAGGATGCAAAGCTAAGATTGATTCGTTGGGTGATTCTGTTACAAGAATTTGACTTTGAGGTCAAGGATCGAAAGAGGACCCAAAACCAAGTGGCTCACCACTTATCAAGACTTGAAGAAGATACAATACTAAAATTGAAGTATGAGCTTGAAATTGATGATACTTCTCCAGAAGAATAGGTATTGGTTGCATCACAAGACTTGATTCCATGGTTTGCGGATTTTGCCAATTATTTGGTAAGTGATGTGGTGTCTAGGGAGTTATTTTTTCAGCAGTGAAAGAAGTTTATGCATGATGTACAGAAATTATTTTGGGATGAGTCATACTTGTTATAGATTTATGCGGATCGGATGATTCATAGGTGTGTCCCAGAGATTAAGATAATGAGTATTTTAGAGGCATGTCATTCATCCCCAGTTGGGGGTCATCATAGTGGTGCGTGGATGACTCATATGATTTTACAATGTAGGTACTATTGGCCCACCATTCATCAAGATGCTCATGACTGCTCAAAATCTTATGACCAATGCCAAAGACAAGGGAACATCTCACAAAGTCATGAGCTACCATTGACCTCGATTCTAGAGATTGAGTTGTTTGACTTGTGGGGTATTGATTTTATGGGTCCATTTGTGAGCTCATATGATATGAAGTACATCTTAGTTGTTGTTGATTATGTCTCAAAATGGGTGGAGGCGGTTGTGCTTCCAAACAATAAAGGGAAGAGTATGACAACATTTCGGAGAAGGAATATATTTTCCAGATTTGGTACACCAAGAGCCATTATCGGTGATTGGGATTCTCACTTTTGTAATCTACAGTTCAAAGCTTTTCTTGAAAAATATGGCTTAAAGCATAAGGTGGCAATGCCTTACCATCCTCAATCAAGCAGGAAAGTTGAGGTCTCCAACCAAGAGATCAAGTCCATTTTGGCGAAGACTGTGAATACTAATAAAATGGACTGGGCTAGAAAATTGGATGATGCATTATGGTCTTACCTGACAATGTTCAAGACTCTTATTGGTGCATCTCCATATCATCTTATGTATGGAAAAGCATATCAATGGCCTGTTGAACTTGAGCATAAGGCATTGTGGTCACTCAAGAGGTTGAATCTGGCATAGAGTGATGTGGCAAAATCGAGGCTTGAGTAACCGAATAAGATGGATGAGTTCCATCTTAAAGCATACAAAAGTTCAGCCTTGTACAAATAGAAGATGAAGTCATACCATGACCGAAAAATTGATAAAAAAGAGTTTACTGCTGGCGATATGGTTTTGTTGTTATATTCCAAGCTTCGCTTGTTTCCTAGCAAGTTGAAGTCAAAATGGAAGAGACCTTATTGAGTGGTGACAATATTTCTTATGGTTCCATTGAGCTTGAAAATAATGAGGGCAAGAGGTTCAAAGTAAATGGCCAAAGGGTGAAACAATACTTAGGTGATGTTGTCATGCCATGATGTTAAATCATGCGTTGCATGGGAGGTAACCCATGGGTTATTTTGGTGAAGTCTGAGTGGCCGAATTAGCCACGTCATACCGCGACATTTAATCAAGCGCTGCTTGAGAGTCAACCCAAGGATTTTGTTTTTGTTTTCATTTTTCATTGATTTTTAGTGTGTAGTAAAGGATTAATGTGTCCTGAAGTGTACATCTGATTGAGTACTAAGTTAATGTGTGCTGAAGTGTACATCTGATTGATTACTAACACTGAAACTAGAAGAATTTCTCATGTACAGGCCCAACGGGTATCCCAATGAGTCGTAGCCCTTGGAAATGACTCATAGGATGAGTCGTAGCCATTAGGAGTGAAAATTTAAAATTGCAACCCTACAGAATCTTCACCCGATAACTTTTAGAATGAGTCAAAGTGATTCGTAGGGCGTCACGATGACTCATTACCTTAAGTCGTAGGGAATGAAGAGGACAACCTAGGTAAGTATTCTAACTTGCACATTACGGGTACATGGAATGAGTCATAGCCAATGGCAATGAATCTTTGGGTAAGTCATTGGTCTTGGGTCAAAATCATTCAAAATTTAAAGGATCCAACCTAACTGACCCAATCCATGCGTATAAAACCCCAAATCCATACTCGATTGGACTTTTCTTCTTCCATTTGAAAACCATAACTCCCTCCTTATCAAAACTGACTCAAAATCCTTAAATTTCTCCACAATCAGCCCCCATTATTGAAAATTTCCCATTATCATCCCAACTTATGCGTCCATTCTCTGTCCAAAGCAAATGATCAGGATTTCATATACTTTCTTACTTCAAGCAACATAGTCGAAAATCAAAGTAAGTAAAAGTGTGTTTAACTCCTTTGGTTATTGATTATATGGTCTTTCTATTTTGACTTGGTTGAGTATGGACATGGGAGTTTGTCTAACCTATTTTCATGTTATTATTTGTTAAAGTTGTGCTAATTTTTTTTTTTGGGTGAAGTCAGAGTAACTCCTGTGTATTTGCTAATGTGTACAAGTGAGGAATTGTTTTTCTCGACCATTCCAATGATCGTAAATTTGGTCTAAGTATGAAATTATTGGGAATTTTGTGGTTGAAACTGTGTATGTTCAGAGACTACCTATTTATAGACCATACGACTTTCGTGATGACTTGTACCCTAAGGAAACGAGTCATCACCTGAGTTGTAAACACTGATACTTTGGTTTAAAATTGTTGAGTTTCTGAACTTTATGGAATTTTCTTAGTATGGGTCTCCCAACGAGTCGTAGGGAGATCGAAAAACTCATAGGGACCACTCATACTAAGAATATACAATTGCATATCTCTAGGAGTTGAATATAATGACTCACCCAATGAGTCATAAGGAGACCCAATAACCCTTAGGGTAGATCCGTAGTGAGAATAATGAGTAATTAAAAATTTAAAGCTTAACCCTACGAGTAACCCAACGGGTCGTAGCCAAAGGCAATGGCTCATTGCCTGACCTATAGGGACTGATTGTGCTTTGATACTTTTACTTTATTTTCTTGATATTTTTGAGTACTAACGTTTACCCTCCACAAGTATAATAAAACACAATAATGACACTCAGATAGGAGCTAAGAAAGGGGGGAAGCCTACTTTCAAGAAACAGGCATGATCTACTAACCAACTGAAAAACATGCCACTGATACGGAATTAAGTGGCTCAATGGAGGAATATCCATTTCTGACTCTCTTTGAGCCATAGGAGAGCTTGCCTCAGATTGGTAAATTGAGGCCCTACATGAAAAGTGCAAGGGTGTCTCCATCGTACTCACCACCACCTCTCTATTCTAGCAAGAAAAGTGAATCATAGTCTGAGGAAAGAGAAGATTAAAGTTACTCTTGAAGCAGATATGAGACTATATCTAGAAATCAATTAAAAGATGAAGTAGGTACGGGGTCGAGCATATAAGCCACTAGTGCTAATGAAGATGAGGCATCCGCAGAAAGTACACCACCATAAACTCAGCCTCCACCACCAGCTTAGCCCATACTTCAGATTAAGATAGCCCCATAAGTAGAGAGATAGATTATTTGAGGCATGCACATTATATATAATTGGGATATTGCTATCTAAAGTACAGGCCAGACTAAGAGGGTTTTCTACAAAGAGCCAAGATTGATTACTATGGGTATGTTTGAGATGCCCAAGTTTGAAAGGCTGTTTAACAAATCCAAGTTTAGGTGGATGACTGAGGAGCCAGGTAGATACTATCTGGCACTGGTTTGAGAATTGCATGCAGCCTATCAAGCCAGGCTAAAGGTGCTAGCTCCATAGGGTTTGCTATAGAAGGTTCATGACCCAATATCGATTGTATTAATTCATGGTGTTGAGGTTAACATTTCAAAGTATACTATCTCCCATTTCCTTCATGGTCCATATTTTATGCCCCAGACCAACACTATTGAGAATGATCACTAGATCAATCAGATGCAAAAGGTGAAGCCTAATCAAATCAGTTCTGATAATAAGATGTTTCACTTTTGGTAGATGGCAAACATTATTGCTACCACTAAAGAGGATGTTGAATGGATAGCTAGCATATTATCACAGATAAAAAAGAGGCAGTTGAGCTTCACTGCCAAGTTTTGGTAGACCATTATTGCTCACCAATTAGGTCCCACATCCGGAGATAATATTTTGAGCCCTGATCGAGTTGTCTTGTTGGCAGGAATTATGGAGGATTATGTGATTAACATCTACAAGTTAATTGCTCGAGAAATTTGGGATAGAGCAGTTGAGCCTGAGATGAGCATCCCATTTTCGTGCCTAGTTACTTGGAGTTTCTTAGAGATGGGTATTCCAGTGTTGTCAAATACTTCATAGTGGTTCATCGCAGTACTGATCTTGGGCTTATTTGAGATCCTACAAACCCAATATCTAGGTCAAAGGTTGCAGGAGGGGTGGCATTACTAGAAAGGGCTTTCAGTCAGGTGTGTAGATGGATATTGATACACCTGGCTTTGCTGATATTGGGATGACACATGTTGAGTCCTAGACTGAGACTTTGTGGCCTAAGCCTTATGCTATGATGATTCTACCACTTTTTATGTCTCGCGACCAGCTTCAGCTTTGATCCCACCGACTCCTACTCTAGGTTCATCCCCACCTACTGATGGTTATGTTCTATTCCTACAGGAGTTTATACAAATCATGCTAAAGCGATTGGCCATAGTCGAGCAGAAAGTTGACAATATTGAAAATAGGGTTCAACCTTGGGTGAAGAAGGAGATTCGGGCATAGATACGTAGGATGCAGACCCCCTTTGATAGTTTTGAGAGGAGGATCACTAACAAGATTGAGGGTGTGAAATCCCCAAATTTGGACAGGGTTAAAGTGGAGAAAGATACTCTTTGTGTGGCAATTGAGGACATGGACAGGGTTAAAAAGGAGAAAGATACTCTTTGTGTGGCAATTGAGGACATGTCGTCTAGACCATTTCTGGCATTTTTAGCTCCGACCATACCCGTGATTAAGGAGATTGAGGAGGTCTAAGAGGCCAATATAAGGGGAACTAAGGGCAAGAAAAACAGTGTCGATGTTGGTACAGATCAGGAATGATGAAGAAAGAAAAGAAAGAGAGATAAAAAAAATGAAAAAAGTGATGCTAGAGAGCAAGCAAGCCTCCCAGGACAATCTATCTGAGATTCATGAGATGGAGCGTGGAGTAGGGAGTTCTAGAGTTCTTGAGGCCATGAGTGATATTGTTGTTGATGTTGTAAATAGTGGTGGGGGTACGACAGTTTCCCTCACTAGTTCAAAACCTTTGAGTGCATCAACCACCACCGGTGCCAATATTGACTGAGTGTTTTGGCCACTACCGAGGCCACACGAGTGGAGACTAGGGTAAGTTTTGAGACTCCAACAGCTGACAAGACCACATAAGGTGCCTAAAGCACTGCAGGTATGTCCTTACCCCTCATTTTTACTTTTTTTTATTATGCATATAGTGAGGACACTGCATGTTCTCAAAGTTGAGGGTGGGGGTGTGCCACCACTCAGGGGTCTGTTGTCATATTTCTTTTCCCTCGGGTGTGCAGTAGAATCGGCATGTTTAGGGGGGGTTTTAAAGTATTTTTTTATGTTTGAGTAGGAGAAAAATAGGGGAATCTTAGTGCAGTCAAGTTTTTACAGTTTTGATTTTGATTTTGATGTTTAAAGCATACCCCTCCTAAAAATTTATTTTAGACTGTGTGTTGTACCAGTGGTTAACTGTGACAACTGTTGGATTTCGTTATGGCATTAGCATTATAGGCATAATAATTATGGCTTAGCAATGCATGAACTGGATAGGTAGTAGCTGACGGTGTGACCCTGTGTTATGTGCGTGTGAGGTGCTTACCTAGTTCAGTAGTGTGTGTGCAATCTAGAACTTACCCAGTTAGTCTTGCCTAGGTTGTAGGATAGTTGGTTAGAAAAGGATCATAGGCCATTTTTAAATAATCCACTTAGCCTAAATGCCCGATCAAATGGAATGAATATCCCTTGATCCCGAGTCTGAGCCTAAATTGACCTATTTTTTTCATTAGCCTAATCACCTTCTCATTTCTACTTACAATGAATCTGTTTTGGCCCTGGTCCCTTCTTGGACATTGTGTACTTGAACTCAGGCAAATCGCCTAAGTTGAGGGTGGCAATCATAGGGGTGCATAGTGTAGAGTGGGTATAAAGAATAAGTTAGTGAAAGAAAAGAAAAAAAGGTGATGAATAAAAGTTTGCAAAAGAAAAAGAATGAAGAAATAAAAAAAAGGGTAGAAAGAAACCACACCAAAAATCTGAAGAAAAGCAACAGAGAATAAGGGAGAAGAAAATAAATGAGGTTAAAAAGTGTAGCTAAAAATAGAGTAGTGCCAAGGAGGTTGAGTCACTGTATCTATATTTACCATACCAGTCCTTAAGCCAATATTACGATCCGATAAAAGTCCTATAGTGATCCTAGTCCAACCGTTTGAAAAACTAAGGCATAGAAAATAAGGGCAAGCCTATGGTATTTTACGCACATTGTTAGAACTTCTTTGTGAGAGTGAGTGTCTTGATTCAATCCCTGTTTATATTTGTATCTTTAGAGTGTGAACATGCGGTACTTTTGATTGTGAGGGCACATGGGTTGCATTGTTGGTTACTATTTGTTCGAGTAATGTCATTTGTGTATATGCTTGATTATTTGTTCATAATATGATGTAATCTCTTTATCCTTTTGTGTTATGGTAATGGGATGCATTTGTACATACAGTTGTGTTTGAATTCTTATATAGGAGGGGGTTTGAAAACTTTATGCTAAAATGAATTGAATTGATTGTTATTGGTCCCTTAGGTTTTTTATAGTTAAGTGTCATAGTGTTTGAGTTGTTTTGTTTGCCTGAGGACATGCAAATGTTCTAAGTTGAGGGTATTGATGTGTCGTGGTTTCATGGAACTTTTAATGCTTAAAATGAGGAAAATATGCTAGTCCTAAGGCTTGTTTATGATTGTGTTAGTTTTATAGGAAAATAGGTCTTGGTGGTAATTGGATGAAAAAAGAGCTAAAGTTGACCAAGTGTTAGCATCTGAACCTTGGCCAAAACTCATTGGGTCACACTATGAGTCATGGCCCGAACCATTATGTTACCAGTGATCAATATCTTAAAGGTTTAAAGTGAGGAGTTTCCAACGACTACAGCCTATGAGTAGTAAAGAGAGGCGATGGGTCGTCTGGTGACCAATCCTGAGTGAATTGTGCAAAAGTACCACGGAGGTATAAATTTATGTCAGTGGCAATGATGGCTCCATATGATTCATCACCAAAGGCTACGAGTCATTGCCTAGACTCATCCTGAGCAGAGATTCTCAAAGTCCTAAAAGCGTAAATAGAAAATTTAGCAGCAACGACCAACCCATTGGGTAGTTGGAACTCGCTATGAGTCATTGCCAGAGGTATAGCCAGCATGCATTAAAACCAGGCAATGGAAGCTCATTGACATACAATGAGTCAAAGTCAGACCCTATGACTCGTTGGCAAGCCTGTCGCCACTGCCGACTTAGTTTTTGAATTATGTTTAGGACAAGATTTATTTGTATCTATAAATACTCCTATTAGGTTTTATGTTTTAGTTTACATTTTATTATTACTTTTGAGTCATATACTTGTTCTTGAGAGTTGTAAACATAGATTTTGAGAATTTTAATTCATAGTTGAGATTTGTGGTTTTCATCTTCTTCTTGTAAGTGCATAATTATGTTTTCTTATCAGAATTATTATTAAGTTCTTTCAATTATGAGTAGATAAATGTAACACCTCTTACCTTCCTAACCCTAATTGATGGCATTGAATAATGTGTACTTAGGTATTGAGATCCATAAGCATGTCTTTGGTAATGTTAATGATGAGAAAATTGAATTTTGGCCTCGTACATGTGATTAGTTCTTCGTAGGAGGTGTTTTTTGATTTTCGTGGAGAAGTTGTGGGGTTCAAAATGAGGCTAAGAGAACCTCTAAACAAAGTATATTAAGGGTAAGAAGTAAGTTAAAGAATAGGACTTGAAGTATCTAATCAAATCCGCGAAGAACAGACGAAAAATGGAATTTGTTGAAAAACTAAGTGTGGGGCGCGCTAGAGGGCGTGACACTCCGTTCTGGGCCAAATTTTTGTGCCCAGAGGCAGCAATCTGGCATTCCCAAGGGCGATCCAGGCTGGTTTTGCCACTTTTTCAAAAGTTGGAAATTTTCTAAGTCCCAAGGGTACCCGGGGGCGTACCGAGCCGATATTTGCCATTTTTCTTCGACAACCTCGAGTATATACATGAAATGAATGAAATATTATATTGTTATGATAAAATTACTCGAGAACGAATTTGGCATCAAAATGACAGTTTTGCCCTTATGGTCAAAATGGGCCCTACGTGGCTAGAATCGCTTGTCTTTGGAATTGAGGCTATGGATATTAATAGTGTGAGTGGGAATATTATTGAAAAATGTATTGAGATGATTTAAACACGAGAAATTATTGATTTTATTGGGTTAAGTGAATTGGGCTCAATAAAAGGCCCAAAATGAGAAGAAAACATGGGCCAAAATGGGTCAAAAGACCCATTCTTGCCTTGACCTTCTAGAACACCACATTTAATGGATAAGGATGGACTTAAAGGCTTATAAAAGGGACCAAAAAAATCATATTTTATTCATTGGAAACTCTCATGCTTTCTAGATATTTCTCATCTATTTTTCTCTCAAACCCTAAGAACTCAAAGCACACTTTTGGAGCAAGATCATCATTTTTCAAGCTTGGGTAAGTGATTATTGTTATGGATTAATATATTATATGCATGGGATAGTATGTAAATCATGTTGGTTATGCTTGGAAGTGTTGAACATGGTAGTTTGTGTTTTTGTAAAAGATTTGTGATCCATGAGATTTAAGTTTGAAATATGACTTGTGACTTTGATGAAAGGGCATGGTATGGATAAAATATGAACATGTATGGTGTGATTTTGTTATTAAACATGTTATTTTCAAATAAGTGTAAATTATGGGATTTTGGCCGATATGTGCTATGAGATGTATTAAGGTGAATTGATGGATTATTTGTGATATGGTGTGGATGAGGATGTGTAAAAGAGAAGTTGTGGTGAAATGTTATTGATTATCATGTATTGGTCAATGTATGGAATATTGTGGGATTATTGGTATAATAATTTCATCAATGGTTTTGTCAAGGGGGAAATGGCATGTTTAAAGGCAAATATGTAACTCATTGACGTTATATGCATTTGTAAGGTAGTTAGTGGTTAATGTAAATCCCGTTATGCATTTTGTTGTAGAGTGAAAAATAAGGGAGGAGCGGGACATTGTATGCACATCTAAGATTGTATATTCGTATTGAGAATACAAGGTATGTAAGGTTACTCTGTTCGTATCTTTCTGCGGCAAATAGTATTCACATTGACATTACGCTTGTCCTATTCCGAAATGTGCTAAGGTATCCAATATCCGGTTATCAATGGTCATTATCACATAGTTCCTATTCATTGATCAATTGTGAACCACATGTCTCATATTCATGGTTAATGTTCCAAAAGCTCAATAAGGTTATGTTCTAATGTTCCAATAGTGATTATACTCATGTCTCTTGTTCAAGGATTATTGTCCAAAGGTTCCAATGGTACTATGGTTCTAATAATATTATGTTTCTCACAATGTTTATTTACATGTCTCTCACTCATTGGTTAATGATCCAAAGCTTCATATAAAGTTATGACTATCATTGTATCAATCTCAAAGTAATGAATAAAGTAATGTAAATATGTGGTCAATGATCAAGTATGGGTGGCAACTTTGGGGGAAAATGGCTAGCTCAAGCCGATCCCGAGATTTGTTGGATCAGGGGGCAGTCCTAGAGGCATACGCCTAGCTCGGACCAATCCTGACAGGGGGCAGCTCTAGGGGTAATAACCTGGCTCGACCCGAACCTGAAATGTTGGTTTATGGGTGGCAGCTCTAGAGGTAATAACCTAGCTCGAGCCGATCCCGATATATATTAATTCATAGGTGGCAGCTCTAGGGGCATAAGCCTAGCTCGAGCCGATCCCCACATAACGAGATGTTATGTTAAAACCCACTGTTCAGTAGGGGCCCGGGTATCACAGGTCACAGGCAAAGATGAATAATCATAGAAGCAAAGATACAAAGAAAGTAATGAAAGCAATATACATGGTTTCCAAAGTACAGAACAGTGACTTATCCATATTGATCATTCATTTGTATTTGAGTTCATTGACATATTTACATATCATACAAGTTTCATATGGCCTTACATACTCAGTACATTCTTCGTACTGACCCCTCTTGGGGGATTTACCTTACTTGCTGCAGGTGCAGGTACTAGTAGGCCTCCACAGTAGGTTGCCAGTTGTTGCGGACCATTGGTGAGCTCCGTTTAGTTTGGGGCTTCTCCGAGTCACAGTTGTACATATGTTTTGGTAGTGTACATTTTGTATAAAGCGGAGACTTGTCCTGACTTTTAATTCGTTTTGGTCAATGCATCTGATAGAGGCTTTTGTAGACGTTTGTGGGTGTATGGATGTAAGATGGTTTATGCTGTTTTGACTTTGTGGCCTCAACGGCCAAGTTTCCCATATGAATATATATATATATATCATGTTCCATGAATTCCTTTGTTGGTATTTAAAGCTCTTACGTGATTATGGGTCTCTTATGGCATGATTGAATAAAAGCAAAGCTTGGTTCTCTCAGGCCTTGTCGGCTACGAGTGCCAATCTGTCCCGATGGGATTCGGGGCGTGACAAAAGTGGTATCAGAGCAGTTCGTTCTAAGGGTGTCTACAAAGCCGTGTCTGAGTAGAGTCTTACTTATCGATGTGTTGTGCACCAGATTTATAAGTAGGAGGCTATGGGACATTTAGGATGTTGTTTCTTTTCTTCACTTCTAGATCGTGCAATAGAGCCAGTATTGTAAGTTGAATTGTATCTGATCATGGTAATTGTTTTTCTTTGGTATAGTCAAAATGCCAATTATGAGAAGAGGTAAAGGGAAGCAGGTAGATGTGCCTGCTGAAGAAGGAATGAGTAGATTGCCACCTGACCAAGCCAATCAAGGTGGAGCAAATGCTGAAATTTCATCGCGGTCTTCGTCTACTTTTCCAGCTCCAGAAGAGCTGATTGGTAGAGAAGTACCCTCAGAACCTCCAATGAATGCCACCGATCAGGATCTGATAAATGCAGTTCATATGTTGACACAGTTGGTGGAAGCACAAAGTCAAGGACGCGCTGGTCCAATGACACATGATGATGATGTGGCTAGAGTGACGAGTCGCAGAACACAGGATTTTCTGAAATTGGACCCTCCTATCTTCACTGGGTCAGATCCAAAAGCAGATCCACAGGACTTAGTGGATCAAATTCAGAGGGCCTTGGAAGTTATGCACGTGATGGGGGTAGAAACAGTTGAACTTGTTGCGCATCGATTAAAGGGGGAGGCAATATTGTGGTACGAGGATTGGAAGAAATCCCGTGATAATGGTGAAAATCCACCTAAATAGGAAGAATTTAAAACAGCTTTCCTTTATCATTACTTACCCTATGAGATTCGTGAGGCACGTGCGGATCAGTTTCTAAATCTCCGTCAAGGAAATCTGAGCGTCAAGGAATACAGTTTGCAATTTAATTCCTTGGCTCGATATGCGCCAAATATGGTGGCTACGATGACAGACAGAGTCCACCAATATGTGGATAGACTAGAGCCATATTTGGTAAGAGATTGCACCATTGTCACCTTGAACAAGTACATGGACATAGCTAGAATACAAGCCTTCGCCCAGAAAATAGAAGATCAAAGACAGAGACGAAGGGTACATAAATTTGACAGGAGACAGTCCAAAAGGGCTAGACCTATGGGACCACCTATGATATCCCAATGAGGATCTAGGCCCCGTATGTTTCCTAGACCACCTAGACCATCGTTCTCCTATTCCACAGGGGGTGCTCATTCTCAGTTTCAAGGATCTAGAGATGGTCCATCTGGGCAGAGTAGCGGAGTTCACGGATCACAGGCAGCAGGTTTTCCTCGTCAGCAGTGTCAGCACTGCAGGCGTATTCATGCAGGTACATTCCGAATGGGGACAAATTCTTGTTTTTGGTGCGGCATGACGGGACACATGATGAAAGAGTGTCCCCAGAGGAGCATGTGTGGTATAGCACGACCGGCAGGATTGGCCGTTGCGTCATCAGCATCGGTTTCTTTTTTGGGCCGAGGTGTGTCGCCTGTTGGCAGTGGTAGGGGTGCCAGAGGAGCAGCCAGTACTAGCGGGGTCCAGAATCGCACTTACGCTTTGGTGGACCGATAGAATTCAGAGGCTTCCCCTGATGTTGTCACAGGTACATTATCTATATTCTCATATAATGTATATGCACTGACTGACCCTGGTTCTACATTTTCCTATGTTACTCCATTGGTTGCTGCAAAATTTGTAAAGGCACTAGAATTATTAATTAAATCAATTGAAGTGTCTACACCGGTCGGTGAATATATTGTTGCAAAGAGAGTATATTGTAACTGTGTGGTAACTGTGTGCGGTCATGATACACTGGCCGATCTTATTGAACTAGATATGGTGGATTTTGATGTGATAATGGGAATGGATTGGTTGGCCTCTTATTATGCCACGGTAGATTGTCGGGCCAAGAAGGTGCAATTTTGTTTTCTGCAAGAAAATATTCTTGAATGGCAGGGTAATGTAGGGGCACCACGAGGGAGATTTATTTCCTATCTGAAAGCCAGGAAAATGATTGCTAAGGGTTACATATGTCATTTAGTATGGGTGAAAGATAATGATGTGGAACCACTAACTCCGCAGTCGGTTCCAGTGGTCAATGAATTTCTAGATGTATTCCCAGAGGATCTTCCAGGCTTGCCCCCAGAATGGAAAGTAGAATTTGGCATTGATGTGATTCCGGGCACTCAGCCTATTTCTATTCCCCCATATAGAATGGCTCCAGCAGAACTGTGTGAATTGAAGGAGCAGTTGAAAGATTTGCTGGACAAGGGCTTCATTAGGCCTAGTATGACCCCGTGGGGTGCACCAGTATTATTTGTACGAAAGAAAGATGGCACATTGAGAATGTGCATCGACTATCGGCAATTGAATAAGGTAACGATCAAGAACAAATATCCCCTCCTTCGAATTGATGATTTGTTTGATCAGTTACAGGGTGCCAAGTGTTTTTCAAAGATCGACTTGAGGTCGGGTTACCATCAAGTCAGAGTTAGAGAAGAAGATTTACCCAAGATAGCTTTCCGAACACGGTATGGCCATTATGAATTTTTAGTTATGTCGTTTGGACTAACAAATGCACCAGCTGTGTTCATGGATTTGATGAATAGGGTGTTTAAGCCATTTCTGGACTTATTCGTCACGGTATTTATAAATGACATCCTAGTTTATTCCAGAACACCGGAGGACCATGCTAATCACTTACGGCAGGTGCTACAGATTCTCCGTGAGCGTAAGTTGTATGCCAAGTTCTCCAAGTGTGAGTTTTGGTTAAAATCAGTTGCATTCTTGGGTCACATTGGGTCAGATGAAGGAATACAGGTTGATACACAGAAGATTGAAGCAGTGAAACATTGGCCAAGACCTACGACACCCACAGAAATCCGTAGTTTTCTTGGACTGGAAGGTTATTACCGAAGATTTGTGGAAGGTTTTTCTTCCATTGCTGCACCGTTAACAAAGCTTACACATAAGGCAGTAAAATTTCAGTGGAATGATGCGTGTGAGAAAAGCTTCCAAAAGTTGAAAGATAAATTAACCTCCACACCAGTTTTAGTGCTTCCCGAAGGTACCAAAGGTTATGCAGTGTATTGTGATGCTTCCGGGGTTGGCCTCGGGTGTGTATTGATGCAACACGGTAATGTCATAGCATATGCCTCACGATAGTTGTGGCCACATGAGAAAAATAATCCCACACATGATCTTGAATTAGCAGCGGTGGTCTTTGCTTTAAAGATATGGCGTCATTATTTATATAGAGTTCATGTTGATATCTATACGGATCACAAAAGTTTGCAATATCTCTTTAAGCAGAAGGAACTCAATTTGCGGCAACGAAGGTGGTTAGAGCTCTTAAAAGACTATGATATTGATATTCTTTATCATCCAGGCAAAGCAAATATAGTAGCTGATGCATTGAGCCGTAAGGCAGTAGAAAGCACTAGTGGCCAGTTGACTGAAAAGCAAGAGATAATTAAAGATCTACATCAACTAGCCAGCTTGGGAGTTTGACTTATTGAATCTCCAGATGAAGGGGTTATTGTGCAAAATGCAGCAGAATCCTCCTTAATAGCTGAAGTGAAAGAGAAGCAGTTTGCGGATGCTATGTTATTGCAGCTAAAGGAAAATGTACAACAAAATCTGACATAGGCATTTGATCTTACACAAGAAGGGGTACTTCAATGCCAAAGTAGATTATGTGTACTGGATGTTGATGAACTGAGGAAATGAATTATGACAGAGGCGCATCATTCGCGCTATTCTATTCACCCGGGTGCTACTAAAATGTACCATGATTTGAAAGAAGTGTATTGGTGGGGAAATATGAAAAAGAACATTGCAGAATTTATTGCTCAATATCCGAACTGTCAACAAGTGAAAGTAGAACATCAGAAACTAGGAGGTTACATGCAATGTATCAATCTTCCAGTATGGAAATAGGATGTGATTAATATGGACTTCATTACAGGTTTGCCTCGTACATTACAGAAATTTGATTCTATATGGGTCATAGTGGACAGGCTTACCAAATCAGCGCATTTTCTACCAGTCAAGACCCCCTATACAGCTGAGGATTATGTGAAGTTGTATGTGAAAGAGATAGTACGATTGCATGGTATTCCACTTTCCATTATATCAGACAAAGGAGCACAGTTCACAGCACACTTTTGGAGATCTTTTCAGCAGAGTTTGGGCATACAGGTGAATTTGAGTACGGTTTTCCATCCTCAGACTGATGGACAAGCAGAACGTACTATTCAGACACTTGAAGATATGTTACGAGCTTGTACATTAGATTTTCAAGGTATTTGGGATGACCATTTGCCTCTTATTGAATTTGCTTACAACAATAGCTATCATTCAAGTATTCAAATGGCACCTTATGAAGCTTTGTACGAAAGGAAATGTAGATCACCAATTGGATGGTTTGAAGCAGGTGAAACTGCTTTACTTGGGCCAGACATTGTTCATCAGGCTATGGAGAAAGTTAAAGTGATCCAACAGTGGTTACAGACGGCCCAAAGTTGCCATAAGTCATATGCTGATGTTAGAAGAAGAGGACTTGAATTCGCCATAGGTGATTGGGTATTTTTAAAGGTGTCACCAATGAAAGGGGTAATGCGGTTCGAAAAGAAAGGAAAATTGAATCCACATTACATAGGCCCATATGAAATCATTAGAAGATTTGGGCAAGTTGCGTATGAATTAGCACTACCTAAAGAACTTTCCTCAGTCCACCCAGTATTTCATATTTCGATGCTTTGAAAATGCATTGGAGATCCATCTCAAATTGTTCCCGCTGAAGATGTTCAAGTTATAGAGGATCTTACTTATAAAGAGGTACCCATTGCTATCCTTGATCGACAAGTAAAGAGATTGAGGAATAAAGACATAGTTTCCGTGAAAGTCCTTTGGAGAAATCAACAAGTAGAGGAGGTCACATGGGAAGCGGAAGAAATGATGAAATCCAAGTATCCCTATCTATTTCAAATGGATGAAACAGTTCAAAGTGCGGGAATGGAGTCATAACAAGTAATTACTTATGAGCATTAAGTTTTTATGTATATGTATGCTAATATAGAGATACATTGGTCATAATTGAAGACATATCGTTAACATTCGAGGACGAATGTTTCTAAGGGGGGAAGAATGTAACACCGCGTACCTTCCTCACCCTACTTGATGGCATTGAATAATGTGTACTTAGGTTTTGATAGCCATAAGCATGTATTTGGTAACGTTAATGATGAGAAAATTAAAATTTGGCCTCGTACATGTGATTAGTCCTTCGTAGGAGGTATTTTGTGATTTTTGTGGAGTAGTTGTGGGGTTAAAAATTAGGCTAAGAGGACCTCTAAACAAAGTATATTAAGGGTAAGAAGTTAGTTAAAGAATAGGACTTGAAGTATCTAACCAAATCCGCGAAGAACAGACGAAAAACAGAATTTGTTGAAAAACTAAGTGTGGGGCGCGCTAGAGGGCATGCCACTCTACTCTGGGACAAATTTTTGTGCCCATAGGCAGCAATCTGGCGTGCCCAAGGGCGTGCCAGGCTGGTTTTACCAATTTTTCAAAAGTTGGAAATTTTCTAAGTCCCAAGGGTACCCGGGGGCGTACCGAGCCGATTTTTGCCACCTTTCTTCTACAACCATGATTATATACATGAAATGAATGAAATATTATAATTGGTATGATAAAATTACTCGAGAACGAATTTGACATCAAAATGACAGTTTTGCCCTTATGGTCAAAATGGGCCCTACGTGGCTAGAATCGCTTGTTTTTGGAATTGAGGCTACGGATATGAATAGTGTGAGTGGGAATATTATTGAAAAATGTATTGAGATGACTTAAACACGAGAAATTATTGATTTTATTGGGTTAAGTGAATTGGGCTCAATAAAAGGCCCAAAATGAGAAGAAAACATGGGCCAAAATGGGTCAAAAGACCCATTCTTGCCTTGACCTTCTAGAACACCACATTTAATGGATAAGGATGGACTTAAAGGCTTATAAAAGGGACCAAAAAAATCATATTTTATTCATTGGAAACTCTCATGCTTTCTAGATATTTCTCATCTATTTTTCTCTCAAACCCTAAGAACTCAAAGCACACTTTTGGAGCAAGATCATCATTTTTCAAGCTTGGGTAAGTGATTATTGTTATGGATTAATATATTATATGCATGGGATAGTATGTAAATCATGTTGGTTATGCTTGGAAGTGTTGAACATGGTAGTTTGTGTTTTTGTAAAAGATTTGTGATCTATGAGATTTAAGTTTGAAATATGACTTGTGACTTTGATGAAAGGGCATGGTATGGATAAAATATGAACATGTATGGTGTGATTTTGTTATTAAACTTGTTATTTTCATATAAGTGTAAATTATGGGATTTTGGCCGATATGTGCTATGAGATGTATTAAGGTGAATTGATGGATTATTTGTGATATGGTGTGGATGAGGAAGTGTAAAAGAGAAGTTGTGGTGAAATGTTGTTGATTATCATGTATTGGTCAATGTATGGAATATTGTGGGATTATTGGTATAATAATTTCATCAATGGTTTTGTCAAGGGGGAAATGGCATGTTTAAAGGCAAATATGTAACTCATTGACGTTATATGCATTTGTAAGGTAGTTGGTGGTTAATGTGAATCCCGTTATGCATTTTTGTTGTAGAGTGAAACATAAGGGAGGAGCGGGACATTGTATGCACATCTAAGATTGTATATTCGTATTGAGAATACAAGGTATGTAAGGTTACTCTGTCCGTATCTTTCTGCGGTAAATAGTATTCACATTGACATTACGCTTGTCCTATTCCGAAATGTGCTAAGGTATCCATTATCCGGTTATCAATGGTCATTATCACATAGTTCCTATTCATTGATCAATTGTGAACCACATTTCTCATATTCATGGTTAATGTTCCAAAAGCTCAATAAGGTTATGTTCCAATGTTCCAATAGTGATTATACTCATGTCTCTTGTTCATGGATTATTGTCCAAAGGTTCCAATAGTACTATGGTTCTAATAATATTATGTTTCTCACAATGTTTATTTACATGTCTCTCACTCATTGGTTAATGATCCAAAGCTTCATATAAAGTTATGACTATCATTGTATCAATCTCAAAGTAATGAATAAAGTAATGTAAATATGTGGTCAATGATCAAGTATGGGTGGCAACTTTGGGGGAAAATGCCTAGCTCAAGCCGATCCCGAGATTTGTTGGATCAGGGGGTAGTCCTAGAGGCACACGCCTAGCTCGGACCAATCCTGACAGGGGGCAGCTCTAGGGGTAATAACCTAGCTCGAGCCGAACCTGAAATGTTGGCTTATAGGTGGCAGCTTTAGAGGTAATAAACTAGCTCAAGCCGATCCCGATATATATTAATTCATGGGTGGAAGCTCTAGGGGAATAAGCCTAGCTCGAGCCGATCCCAACATAACGAGATGTTATGTTAAAACCCACTGTTCAGTCGGGGCCCGGGTATCACAGGTCACAGGCAAAGATGAATAATCATAGAAGCAAAGATACAAAGAAAGTAATGAAAGCAATATACATGGTTTCCAAAGTACAGAATAGTGACTTATCCATATTGATCATTCATTTGTATTTGAGTTCATTGACATATTTACATATCATACAAGTTTCATATGGCCTTACATACTCAATACATTCTTCGTACTGACCCCTCTTGGGGGATTTACCTTACTTGCTGCAGGCGCAGGTACTAGTAGGCCTCCACAGTAGGTTGCCAGTAGTTGCAGACCATTGGTGAGCTCCAGTTAGTTCGGGGCTTCTCCGAGTCACAGTTGTACATATGTTTTGGTAGTGTGCATGTTGTATAAAGCGGGGACTTGTCCCGACTTTTAATTCGTTTTGGTCAATGCATCTGATAGAGGCTTTTGTAGACGTTTGTGGGTGTATGGATGTAAGATGGTTTATGTCGTTTTGACTTGGTGGCCTCAACGGCCAAGTTTTGTAAATGAATATATATATATATATATATATATATATATATATATATCATGTTTCATGAATTCCGTTGTTGGTATTTAAAGCTCTTACGTGATTATGGGTCTCTTATGGCATGATTGAATAGAAGCAAAGCTTGATTCTCTCGGGCCTTGTCGGCTACGAGTGCCAATTCGTCCCAATGGGATTCGGGGCATGACACTAAAGCCCCACAACTAGGGTAGTGGGAACCATGACAGATTAACGAAGGAGGGTTCTAAGTATAAGGTGATTCTTGAAAGGTGTTTGTGCATGTATTGTTGTTCTCTTTTCTTTGATTACTTTTTAACAGTGGCCAACGTTAGAACTCACCTTATCTTTACTTGATTTGGAAGAAGGGGTAATGGATGGTAAAAGGGAACAAACAACGGAGACTTGGATCTATCAACCTTCACTTAATAGCTTGAGTCAAGTTATGAAGAGAGGATTTTTTTATGAAGGCTGTTGCTCAACACATGAGGCTTGAGACTTCCTTCTTACAATCTACCTATTTATATACAAAATGAAGTGCCAAGAAATGGCTCTTCAGAAATCTAAAAACTAAAATTACTGTGCGACTCTTACTATTTGTACAGTGACTTGACTCTTACTATTCACAAATCACATCCTACTTTACTTTATATAAAACAAAAGACAAAGTAAAAGAAACTTTAAGAAAAGTAAAACGTAAAACAGACGTAATTACATATCTTTTCTTTTGTCGGCTGTCTTTTTCTTATCTTCTTTGCTTTATCTTGTCTGCATTATTGATTGCTTTACTCTAGCTGGACGTCTGGCATATCAATACTATCTCCTCCATTGCATTTGGTACATTTGTGGTCTGGATATTTAGTAACTAATTTACAATATCTGGTCAATATATTTTGAGAAATAAAATTATTTTTTAGGGCTCTTGTCAATGGTTGTTCTTCTGGTTTAAGTAAGGATAATACCCATTTTTGAACTTCGTCCATATCTCCTTGGCGTATTTCTCTTGAATGTGAATAAATCATAACTTGGTTTCTGACATAATAACTCCATATAGCATTGCCGTTTAAGTAGTTATTTGCTAATTCCTGGATGATTGTAGCTATGCCAATAGCTCTTTTGTTTGCATAAAAACTCGGTATATCATTTTCGGGTATCTCTGGTTGTTGTTCTATCTCTTCTGGGATAATCATGTCTCTTGTCATTCCTATCTTTATTACCTGGATGACTGGTTTTACTTCATTGTATAATATCTCTGCTGGTGCTGTATAAAATTTTATATAAAATAGATCTCCTTTCGTAATTCGCTTGTATCTTGCAAATACGCTTTGTAGGTCAGGTATTCCGGATAATTCTTCTCCACTATAAGTGTATATGGTATTAATTAATCCGTATGCATAGCATGATTTGATTAAATTTGGACTGGTTTTGGGTTGTGCGATTAGCTTGTTGTAGCCTTGTAATTTCTGGGTAATATAATCTTGGGTTGGATCTTTGGTAGTTGTAGATCTTGGTTGTAAGTTTAGGTGTGTTTGTATTTCGTGGATATTTTTGATGTAGTTTTGAGAAATATAGTTGTAAGTCTTCTTTTCACTATGTAAACTTTCTGCATATGTAGAAGTTTGTGGTGTTGTGGTACTTTGGGTAGTATATCTTTTTGGTGTGAAAGTTTTTGCAAATATGCTATTTAGGTTGGTGTTTATATATGGTTTCTTTGTAGCTGGTTCACTGGTACCTGCAATATCAACAGAATTGTTATGGGTTTTACGGAGTTTTCCAACATCTCCTTCTACCTCTGGATGTTTAGAGTCTTCCGATCGACTTATCTCAGCAGATTTATAGTCATGCGGCTGACTTGTGCTGGCTGATTTCAACCTAGCTTCATTGATTTGTAACTTTTGTCTATGTATTTCAATGTCCATACTATCCACTTTTGTACAAAGTGTAGTAAGGGCTTTGAGTATATCTTCCATTGTTGTACTAACTTGTTCTGTCTGTGTGGCTTTGTCTTGATAAGTGGTCTGCAATGACATTCTTATCAGATCTGATTATTTCAATTGTAAAAGTGAAATTTTGTATATTTAATACAAGTCTTCGTATTTCCTTTGTTGTAACTGAATCCTGTATTTTTCTTGTTATCCACCACTTTACTTGTGTATTATCCGTTCTTACAATAAATTTGTTATATACGATATAAGGTTCAAATGCTAACAAACATTTATATAACGCAAATAATTCCTTTCTATTTATTTCCCATTTTAATTGTGGTTCGGTATAAGTTCCTGAATAGTATCTGCAATGATGCTCCGTTTTTTCATTGTCATATTTGTATTTAAGTATTCCTCCGTAACTGTGATCACTAGAATCTGTTTCCACAATATATATAAATTTCCTATTTTCATCAGGAAAATATAACTTGGGTAATTTTTTACACATAGTCTTAATTTTTTGTATATGTGACTTATCAGTTTTATCAAAATAATACTCAGTATCTTTCTTTAATTTTTTATGTAAAGGTTTTAGGTATTCTGCTAGTTTAGGTACATAATCTCTTACTTGGTTAACTAATCCTAAAAATGATTGTAATTTCTTTTTTGTATCTATTGTTTCGTCTGAGTCAACTATTTTTTGTACTATATGGGTTTGCATTTTTATTCCATTTTTATCTATCTGTATTCCTAGAAATTCTATCTGATTTTTCATTATTTCTGCTTTTGTTTTGCTTAAGCTTATTCCTGAGATTTCAATTAAATGCATAAATTGGTCTAATAATTGTATATGTTCATCTTGTGTTCTGGAATATAAAAGTATGTCGTCTATATATACTATACAATTTTCTAGTTGATTAAAGTATTTATCCATAAAATTTTGGTATCTTCCTGGTGCATTTTTATATCCAAATGGTAATACATTCCATTCGTAAAATCCTTGGGGTACTGTAAATGCTGTTAGTTGTTTAGATTCATCTGTTAACTTTAGGTGGTAAAATCCTGATTTGCAATCAAATTTGCTGAAATAATTATAACCTTGTATTTGTCTTATTTTCAGTATCTTGTTTGGGATTGGGTAATTGTAGGTTTTAGTTTTTGCATTTAGGTTTCTATAATCAATAACCATCCTGCTTTTTCCTCTTTTTTGTTCACTATGTTTTGAAACTATAAAAGCTGGACTCGAATGTTTACTGTTACTGGGTTGTATAAAGTTATTATGAAGTAATTCAGTTATATGTAAGGTGAATTCTTTCAGGTCATCGAAATTATATTTCAAGGGTTTTTGGGTTATTATACTATTTTCATCTATTAACTCAATTTGTACTGTCGTCCTATGTTTTTCCCATCCGTGTAACGGGTTTTCATTATATAAAAGTTCTAACCTGTCTTGGATTGGCTTAAGTTTATTTATGGAGAATATAATTAATTCTATTTTTTGAATAGGATTCTCAGTTTCTAATTTTTGTGTAATTTTTTCACTTCCTTTTATCCATGGCGTTATCTTTCTTACTTTATTTGTTACTCTCTTAGCTCCTATTTTATGTTTACATGGGGTTGTAAACCACCAATGTGTTTTTGTTAGTACATGTGGATATAAATCATCTATGAATGGTATTCCTAATAACATATCTCTTTGGGAGAATTCAAAACTATACATTTCTTTTATTGTTAATATCTTATCCCATAGTTGGATTTTTATATTTTTTGCCTTGTAAGTTATCATACTTCCTTCATCGTTAAAGCCACTTATTATTACTGGGGTTTTTAATTTTTCCCATTTATCATCTGGTAGACAATTATGTTTGCATAAATTTGCTTCTGCTCATGTATCAATCATAGGTGTATAATATCTATTATGATATTCTTCTACTATTATTTTTGCAAGTATATATATCTTGGGCATTAGTTCATTTAGGTTTCCTTGGTTTCATGTTATTTTTCGTTTAATTATGACATTTTTGTTTTTATATGTTATGGTTAACTGTTTGTCTTCTAGTTTATATGGTTTTAAGTTTTCTAACCAGTTTATTCCTAGTGTGATGTTGTTACTATTTTGACATATCTTAAATTGTATTGTTATTGGTATTCCTCCTATTATTAGTTCTTTTTCTACTATGTCTTCCATGCTTGCCAATATCTTTGGTAGTCCAGTTAATGTATTTGTAATGATTTCATTTTCCATTATTAATTCTCTTGCAATATAATTTTCTTCCTGTCCTGTATTTATTAATATTAGATATATTTGTTGATCCATAATTCCTGTTATATAATAGTGGTATGTTTTAGTGATTTGTTTATCATTGTCATTGTTTATTGAATCTTGTGATATATAATATTTTCTTTTAGAAGTACTTAGTTTTGATGATGTTGTCGGTGTGTCATTAGTTATTCTTTTTGAGGTACTAAGTCTTTCTCTTACTATTTCTAAATCTGCTTCTATATCTAATGCTTGGTAATTATAATCATTATTATCTATTACTGTAACAATTTGTTCAAAGGGGTTTTCTATTTTAATTTTATTTATTTTGTTTTTTGCTTTTACTGCATGAGTGGTAGTATATATATATAAATTTTTACATCTTGCTGTAAATATTTTACTTCCTGGGGCTAACTCAATTCCTGACATTTTCTAGTATAAGACCAATGATTTATCTATGTTTGTATCTGTTACTGCTACTGAATAATTAGCACTTATTATAAATTTGAATTTTTGATATATTAAATTTCCTTTAACTGCACTTATAACGCTTTTTTCAATAGGGTGTATTATTCTATCATCTGCTAAGTATATTTCAATTGGAGTATCTATTCCTTCTCTAAAGCATGCCTTGATTAATATTTCTGTAGCTCCTAAGTGTACATATTTTATTGGGATTTTTGATTTTATATTTTGTATTTCTTTATTTACTAATTTTTTGCTTAGTATGGGAATTTTTGATTTTCCTTTTATGTATTTACAATCTATAATATGTTCTTTTTGGCTTAGTACATAATATTCTTCTTTTGGTGGTTTGAACCATTGTTTGATTATCGGTACATCTAAAATTTTAGTTATACTTAAGTCTAATTCTTTCCTTTTTATTTGGTCAAATATATGATTATCAAATATTATTTTTTGTTCTGAGGATTCTGCATCCTGGTATTCTTCTTGGTTGATTATTTGGATATCTTTTTCAGTCATATTCTGTTTCTTCTTCTGATTCATTTTCATTTATACTAGTGTCTGAAAAGTCATATATGCTATCATCACTATCTAAATCATAATCTATATAGTCAATTTGTGTGTATTCATCATTATTTATTGTTACTTCTGATATTAGTTTTTTCTTTGGATCTTTAGGTATTTTGCAATCTTTTGCTAAGTGACCTAACTTTCCACAGTTATAGCATGTGCATTCTGCTAATGTTTTCTTTTTCTTATATGGTCGTTTTGTATTATAGTTTTTTACATAATACTGTCTTCTTGGGTTCTTGTATTTGTATCTAGTTTTGTGTGGTCTATATTTATTTTTAATATATTTCTTTCTTTTACTATAATATTTTTTATTTTTATCTATACATCCGAATTGTGGTGCTGTTTTATTTTTGCAACACGATAAGTTTTTTATTATTGTTTTATCTAGGGTAATATTTTCTTTGTATTTTTCACATAAGTCGATAAACCAATGTTGTAGATATTTTATTCTAGCTCCTAAAGTATCTGTTAATCCTGCATCAGTCCAATCTTTTGTTATTTTTGATCCAAAAGGTTCTGGTAATTTTGTAAAATATAGTTTTCTTATTTCAGTACTTTCTGCTGTTGTATACATCCCTTTATAGTAATAATCCTTAAAGGCACAAGTATATTCATCTATGTAGCACATATTGCATATAGCTAGTTTTAGCATTAAATTTCTATGTATTATTTTTTCCTTATTTTGTTCCTCTATTTCTGTAGTCATACTACTAAATTCATCTCGGATAGCTATTTCATATTTATTTAAAATCTCTGTATTGGTCGTAGCTGCGGTTCCTTCACTATTTCTATTATTTCTTAATACTGTTAGGCTTGCTGTACTTGAGTTTTGTAGCCATAATTTAACTGTTCCTATTAGTGTTCTTTCTATATAAGCTGGTGTTTCTGCCATTGATATTTTATTATCTACTAATTGTTTAGCAATATATCCCATTCATAATTGGATTGCTTTATTTGTGTCAGAGACACAGTCTAAGTCTAAAAAGTTATGTTGTTCAATTATTTGTTTTGGTTGTCATTTTGTATTTAATCTTCGTTCCCATAATGTTTTAGCCCTTTCTTCTGCTTCGTATGCATATTTAGTATAACTAAGTGCTTGCTTATTTGTTCTAGAAGTGCCTGGTTTATTATCTATTGTTCCTGCATTAACTTCTATTTGTGTATTGTTTATTTGTTCTAATATTTCTGTATATGTTTCACTAATGTCAGAATGTATATCATCTTGGAATGTGTCGTCATCATTATTTATAGTGTTTATCCTAATATCTGGTAATAATTCCGGTTCAGTATTACTTTGTTCTGCTTCTTCTATTTGCATTTTAGCCTTAAATTGTGCTATTTCTTTAGTTAACATTAATTCTTGTTCATGTTCTCGTTTCTTTTCTTTTTCTTTTTGTTTATCAGCATATAGTTTCTTTAACATTTCTAATTCTTTTTCTAATTCTAATATTTTAGTATTTTTTGTTTCCTCTAAATGTTGTAATTCCTCTTTTGCTTGTGTTTTGATCTTATCAATTTCTTCATTTTCTTTAGTAATTCGGACCATAGCGGTTAAATTATCTTCTAAACTTACTGTTTCTTTTTCTAGCATCAAGTATAAAGTTTTACCTATTTTCTTATATCTTCTTCCTAAGTTTGAAAAGATTATTGTTATTTGTAATCCATCTGGGTTTGTGTATATTTTCTCATCTATTGCATAGTCTTCCTTATTCATTATAACCTGTGTTCGTATTTATATTCTAAATGGAACAATTGTATTTCTAACTCAAATATAGTTTTTCTTTGTGTATCTAAAGATTGTTTATTTACACCGGCAAATATATTATAATGTAACCTGTCTCGTCTAATTTCTAATTCTTGTTGTACTTTAGTAATTTGTTCTAATAGTTGTTGTCTGTATGGTGTATCTGTATTCATATTAGATTGTTCTTAAGATGTTGAATTAATTTATACTCTGTTTTAGATATTTTGTCTATTAGGTAGGATAGCCTATTATTATCTAATTTGTTAGTATTTAATGTTTTATATTCTGGATATAATATGTGTAATTTCTTTCTAAGTTTTTGTAGATTTTTATTTTTCTTTCTTTGTTGTTTATTTATTTTTTGTACGGCTAATTTTTCTTTAGTTTGTTCTTCAGTATCCGTATTATAGAGTATATCATTTATGTAAGCATGTTGATTTTGAATATGTTGGTCTAATGTAATTCCATATTCTTGGTAATTTTGTATTTTTTCCATTAAGATATTATAATTTTATACATAGCTCTGATACCAATTTGGGGGTGCGGATCAAGGATCATCTTATGACTCAAATGCTTCATTATAATATTGCTTTTCTAGTGTAATTAAGCGGTTAAGTTCTTTCATAATTTCTGTCATTTGCTCTATGTATTGGTGATTACGGGTTTGGTGGTATTTTAGGATGGTAGATATTAATAAATTTTGTGTTGTCTTTCTTTCTTGCCTAGTTTGTGTCCAATTTTGAAGTGCTTCGTAGTTAATCATTTAATCTGAATAATAATACCAATCTAAATAATCATAACTGTCATCATCATAGTATGAAATGGTAAAGTCTAACCAACTATCTTGCATTAATTTCATTATCTCATAGGTTTTTAATAGATCATAAATTATTTTTCGTGTATCACTATCTAGATGTCTTAGTGCGTATAATAAGGTTATTTTATAATTATCATCTTCATCTATTATGTATGTGTAAGAACTTAGTCTATAAGTATCTGTTTCAGTTCTAGATTCATTTTTATCTGTATTTGTGCTAGTACTAGGAATGTCTATGTGTTTGTCCATGTTGTTTAAACATATTCCCTTCTAACCTCTTTATGTATCATTATCCTTATCATATTTTAATATATTATTCTGAACAATCTTTTCTAGTCACTACCATGCATTTCGGCTTCAATCATTTACCCTAACAGCGCCTCAACTTTGTATACTCCCCTAAACGGCTTCCTTGCCTATCGGTTTCCACTTTAGGATGGCATAGTCTGGGCTTAACTACTCTCAGCCTATTTTCATGGCAAACTTGCTCAAGATGTTCAATATAATGGTACTATAACATGATAAATAAAATATTTAAGCCTTTTTTAAGATATGGAGCAATCCGATAAACTACCAACTCAGGTATATATATTCTTAACCATGAATAGCTAAACTTTTATATTCCTTATAATCTCTTAAATATCATATTTCATATTTCGATCAATTTCTTCATTTTCTTTAGTAATTCGGACCATAGCAGTTAAACTATCTTCTAAACTTACTGTTTCTTTTTCTAGCATCAAGTATAAAGTTTTACCTATTTTCTTATATCTTCTTCCTAAGTTTGAAAAGATTATTTCTATTTGTAATCCATCTGGGTTTACAAATTGAGTTAATAGATGAAAATAGTATAATAACCCAAAAACCCTTGAAATATAATTTCGATGACCTGAAAGAATTCACCTTACATATAACTGAATTACTTCATAATAACTTTATACAACCCAGTAACAGTAAACATTCGAGTCCAGCTTTTATAGTTTCAAAACATAGTGAACAAAAAAGAGGAAAAAGCAGGATAGTTATTGATTATAGAAACCTAAATGCAAAAACTAAAACATGATAAGGATAATGATACATAAAGAGGTTAGAAGGGAATATGTTTAAACAACATGGACAAACACATAGACATTCCTAGTACTAGCACAAATACAGATAAAAATGAATCTAGAACTGAAACAAATACTTATAGACTAAGTTCTTACACATACATAATAGATGAAGATGATAATTATAAAATAACCTTATTATACGCACTAAGACATCTAGATAGTGATACACGAAAAATAATTTATGATCTATTAAAAACCTATGAGATAATGAAATTAATGCAAGATAGTTGGTTAGACTGGTTGTGCGATTAGCTTGTTGTAGCCTTGTAATTTCTGGGTAATATAATCTTGGGTTGGATCTTTGGTAGTTGTAGATCTTGGTTTTATGTTGTTCAATTATTTGTTTTGGTTTCCATTTTGTATTTAATCTTCGTTCCCATAATGTTTTAGCCATTTCTTCTGCTTCGTATGCACATTTAGTATAACTGGGTGCTTGCTTATTTGTTCTAGAAGTGCCTGGTTTATTATCTATTGTTCCTGCATTAACTTCTATTTGTGTATTGTTTATTTGTTCTAATATTTCTGTATATGTTTCACTAATTTCAGAATGTATATCATCTTGGAATGTGTCGTCATCATTATTTATAGTGTTTATCCTAATATCTGGTAATAATTCCGGTTCAGTATTATATATAAACAATGGTTCAAACCACCAAAAGAAGAATATTATGTACTAAGCCAAAAAGAACATATTATAGATTGTAAATACATAAAAGGAAAAGCAAAAATTCCCATACTAAGCAAAAAATTAGTAAATAAAGAAATACAAAATATAAAATCAAAAATCCCAATAAAATATGTACACTTAGGAGCTACAGAAATATTAATCAAGGCATGCTTTAGAGAAGGAATAGATACTCCAATTGAAATATACTTAGCAAATGATAGAATAATACACCCTATTGAAAAAAGCGTTATAAGTGCAGTTAAAGGAAATTTAATATATCAAAAATTCAAATTTATAATAAGTGTTAATTATTCAGTAGCAGTAACAGATACAAACATAGATAAATCATTGGTCTTATACTGGAAAATGTCAGGAATTGAGTTAGCCCCAGGAAGTAAAATATTTACAGCAAGATGTAAAAATTTATATATATATACTACCACTCATGCAGTAAAAGCAAAAAACAAAATAAATAAAATAGAAATAGAAATAAGACAAATACAAGGTTATAATTAATTCAGCAAATTTGATTGCAAATCAGGATTTTACCACCTAAAGTTAACAGATGAATCTAAACAACTAACAGCATTTACAGTACCCCAAGGATTTTACGAATGGAATGTATTACCATTTGGATATAAAAATGCACCAGGAAGATATCAAAATTTTATGGATAAATACTTTAATCAACTAGAAAATTGTATAGTATATATAGACGACATACTTTTATATTCCAGAACACAAGATGAACATATACAATTATTAGACCAATTTATGCATTTAATTGAAATCTCAGGAATAAGCTTAAGCAAAACAAAAGCAAAAATAATGAAAAATCAGATAGAATTTCTAGGAATACAGATAGATAAAAATGGAATAACTTATTATAAATTTGAATTTTTGATATATTAAATTTCCTTTAACTGCACTTATAAAGCTTTTTTCAATAGGATGTATTATTCTATCATCTGCTAAGTATATTTCAATTGGAGTATCTATTCCTTCTCTAAAGCATGCCTTGATTAATATTTCTGTAGCTCCTAAGTGTACATATTTTATTGGGATTTTTGATTTTATATTTTGTATTTCTTTATTTACTAATTTTTTGCTTAGTATGGGAATTTTTGCTTTTCCTTTTATGTATTTACAATCCCACGTATGAAGTTTAATCCTCTTGTTTCAATTGACCTTGAATTTGATCCAAAACACCTAAGCACTTTAATTGAAAAATGAGAATTAAAAGGAGTGAGAATGGAAAAAGGAAAAGAGTTGAAGTGGAAGCTTGTAAAGGACTATTGGCAAAAGTATTTAAATATTCATAAGCTATTGGTAGGGAGTAGAAAAGTATCATGGCACGATCCTAGACCCTAGACATGGCTGCCACCTGATTCCATTACTAGCTCGAGCTAACCACTTGGCGTACTTCATGAGAATTTAATAGTACATGAAAGCGAAAGTCGAAAGTAGAGCATTAAAACATCTTTTAAAATAAAAATAGCTCCATTGAAATAATAATAAATAAGAAAACATTTCCCCATAAAAATGATCTAATGCCAATGAAAAACTGAAATGACACAAGCGTCTAACCACCATACTACATATGAAGCCTCTAATGAGAGTAACAATGTCTATGGGAACAAGGCCCCGACTTACCTAAATAACTAAAAAAAAAAAAATTAACAACTCTAGTCTAGGCCCCTAGGAAGTAGGGAGGCTCACCCATAGCTGATAAGGATGAACTTAATGGAGCGCCTGATCATGGCCTGTATTCCTAAAGCTACATCGTAAATGATGCCAATTCATAGAATGTATGATATGTAAAATAGCAAGAAGGAGCATGAATAAAACATATACATATATAACATGTACAGCCAAGAAAAGGTAATTAGGACAAAATAATAAATAGGCTTGAACCATAAATGTTGGAGTAAAGTGCATTATACCTCTTTTAGTTCATTATGGGAATAAGCGGTGAACCGACATAAACAACCATATGATCGCATGAGTCTAATATTTTTCCAATCAGCTAAATCATCATATACCTTGCTGAGCATAGGACATACATGATATGATTGTTAGCAACAATCCATAACAAGCCCATTTTGGGACATATGAAAAGAGCCATCTGACTTACAGAACGGTCTCTACCCTACATCGATAAATGTAGTTTCATGCATTTTTCATTCAAACCTATACCTTCTCAATCATCCATTTAACTCCATTAAGCTCATAAAGTTTCTTTTTTCCTCTTTCTTGACACATATCCATAAGTAAGCTGCTTTGGGCACATGTCTGTGAGTTAGCCACTTTAGGATCATATCTATGAGTTAGCGATTTTAGGATCATGATCATAGATTAGTAACTTTAGGCTCATAGTAGTAAGTTACATCATTTATCAATATTATTGAGGACTCATGAAAGGTATTATTATAATTTATGCTACCATGATTCATAAGATATAGATTTTTATAATTTTATGGAGAATGAGTTATTAGAATGTTCATTTCATTTTTAGCATAGCTTAAGATTATGGAGATCATATCATAAGGTCATAAAGATATTCTTGAAGAAATTTCACAGTGTTAGAAGTCATATGGATCATGTCATTATTTCATAGTTCATGAGGAAGGGGTTTCATGACATTATGGAGGCTATGGAGATTTTAGAAGATTCAAATTGTTTTAAGATAGTTATGGTTAAGGAGATCATGTGATCATATCGAAATCATAGTTAAGAAAGTTAATATCATAAATTAGGAAAACTTATATAATAAGACACATAGTATCATGTCAAAACATGGTGAAGAGGTTTCACATCATTAGGTTGAAATCTTAATTAAGAGAGTTTGTATAAAAATACAAAAAGTTACATTATCGTGGAGTGTTCATAATTTAGGGTTAATACATAATCATAAGGTTTCATACCAATCATAATATTCATGAGATTCATGATTTCATTGGATTCATAAGCATTATAAGTTAATAAGACTCATAAAAATTTAAAGAAAAAAAATAATCATAGTTCATCAATTTCATAAGATTCGTAAGAGTTTATAAACTCCATAAGATTCATAGATTCATAGATTCGTAGATTCATAAATTCATGTACAAGGATCCATAGAGAACACATAATTTATAGTAATCATGAAGTAGGGAATTTACCTATGGAAATATCATAAAGCTTATTTGAAGAATTCGATTAAATGTCATGATCATGAGAACTATTCTAACACTAGTTCATCTTAAGAGTAGTATAAATTGGAGAAGAATAAAATTCAAATGAATATATACTTGGTCATAGTAGCCTTACATACCTTGGATAAGAAGAAGAAACTTGAAAGAGGACTTAGAAAAGTTTCTTGCTTGAATTCCTATGTGTTGTAGAAGAGTTTTCTTCTTTTGGGATATTGAGAAAAAGTGAGGAGAAGTGAGAGCTGAATTGTGATTGTATATACTCTATTGGGAAGTTTTAAGGTCGTATTAGTAGAGTCCCAAAAGACTTAGTATGACGACCCATTTCGCCGTTAGTCAAATAAATTTAGGTTTTGGAATTTTTAAGGGTAAGGTATAATTAAAAAGAAAATAAAGGGGAGTGGATGAGGGCTGTTAGGTCAGATCAGATGGACAGTTCGGATTAAAAGTATGAAAATGGGTTAAGTTTTGGGTTACAAAATGGGTCATTTGTATTGTGAATAGATTGGGATTTTAAATTGGATTTAAATTAGGCCGAATTGAGCTCAATTTGACTAAAATTGGAAATAATTAAGCTAAATTTGTCTAGAATATAAATTAATTGAGAGGAAAATTGTCTTGAATAGGCTGCTATTTGATTAATAAAAATACCACACTTATAAAATTTGGTAAGCAATAATGCTGCATATAATTGTTATTCTTGAAATTAATTATAAATAAATGGAAAAAGTTATGTAAAGTTATGTTTGAAATAAGATGTCATTTATATATATATATATATACACACACACATCAGTTATATGTAATGATAATGCAATGTCAGAGATAAATTATTTAAAATAAATTATGTACAAATATTATTGGTAAATAAATATGCCATGGAGAATGTGATATAGGAAATTTATGATAGTTAATAATAAATAATGTTCTTGCAAATCGTGGAACATGTAAAGACACTAATAAAATACATGATTGATTGAATAATACTAAAATGATAAATAATTATGTAAAAGAAATTAACATGTAAATCTATAAAACATTGAAAGTCAAATAGTAGTCTAGGTACAGTACTATAATGCGTTGAGACCATAAAAAGTAAAAAGTAATTGTAATGGTATCTGCAAGCCACAGGAATGAGGCCTTTGGACTATGACGTCCTCAGATAATTACAAGAATATGAGGAATTTAGTTGGCTAATTATGATCAACTATGCTCATCACACCAATATATTTAGAAAAATTATTAAAGGGAAGATCGTTCAACTATTGGGAATTAATGAATGATACGGTAGTGATCATAGATCACCATAAACAACCTATTATGAAGTATATTAATGCAAATAACTGATAGAAATGAACCATCATGAGGGTAAACAACCCTGGTCTTTACATCCATTGTTAAAAAGAAGCATTCTTACGTTTGCATTCTAATAGTCAAACAAAGTCTTGAAAATATTTAAGGAATAGGATACGATAGAAAGTTAAAAAAAAATTAACCACCTTAAGGGAATATTTTTTCACCTTATTCCCTGTGGGATTCGATCTCAACCTGTTGGGTTACTATATTTGACCATAATTGCTTTGCACTTATTTTAAGATGTAATTTAAGTATATTAAATTTTTGCACGGTTGCGTGGGAATACGACTTTGAAAGAAACTTAAGGGTGTTTACTTTGCTTTCTATCATCAACCTATTCCATTACAATCATGTGTTTTGAATTATGAATAGATAATCATGGACAGAAAAGTAAGGCAGCAAGATGTGAATCTAATCCCAATGTATGATGAGAACATATTCATAGCATAGGTTCTAGAGATTCACTACTCGAGTGCTATTGTTCCCCCAAGGATGAATGCCACAACATTCAAAATTAAGCAAGGAGCCTATGGCATATTGAAAGTGGAAGGTCTATTCTGGAACTCAACTGATGAGGACCTATATGTACACATGAAGAACTGTATTAGTATGTGTACAACTTTCAAGTAGAATCATATGTCAGATGATACATTGTGGCTGAGCACAATACAACTATGCCACTGAACAAAATCGACATTGTAGAATGGGACCATCAAATTCACAAATAGAGGTCGTTATCATTGGATGTTGACTGAAGTCAACTCTAGCTCATAAACTTCCAACTTTCTAATCAACTACTCAAAATCGATTCGGACGTCTTGGGACCCAAACCAAAGGGAGATCAAACAATCAAAATACATCAAAAGACAAAATTTGATATGAGGGTTGTTACATCATCCACTACTAAAACATACGTTTATCCTCGAATATAAGAGTAACAAAGGTACCTGAAATGTCAAAAATCTAGAGATATATACTTTGCATGTCTGAATCTGTCTCCTATGTAGCATCCTCAATGGTCGATGTTTCCACGGAACCTTCACTAAAGTTATTTCCTTAGATATTCTCAACTTCCTAGTCTATCCATCCAAAATGATTATAGCTCCTCCTCAAATGTTAGACTTTGATCCAAATCCACCGAGTCTTACTGAATAAAATAAGAACCATTAGAATGATACTTCAATATTGAAACATGGAAAATTGGATTCACAGTTGACAGAATTAGAGGTAAAGCCAACTCATTGGCCAACTCCCCAATATGTCAAAGAATCACAAAAGGGCCAATAAACTTAGATCTAAGCTTTCCCTTCTTCTCAAATCTCATCACACCCTTAATGTGTGATACCTTCAACAAAATCCAAATGGGCGATACCCTTAAAAAACCCACTCTTCAATCATGAACTCTAAATCTACTCTGGTCTAACCTCATCCTAGCATGGTCTTGTATCAACTTCACCCTATCCATGAAATCTCTCAACAAATAGGTACCCTAAGGCCTAACCTCAAAGGAATCAAACCAACCAGCCAGAAATCTATGCTTTCCCTATATAAAGCCTCGAATGGTGTTATTTGAATGCTTGAATAGTAACTGTTGTTATAGGTAAACTCCACCAAGGGTATGAACTGGTCCCACTGACCACCAAAATCGAAGCATATCCTCCAAAACCTGAATAGTGTGCTACAAATAATCATCCGTCTGTGGGTGAAAAGTTATACTCATCTCCAACTGAGTGCCCAACTCTTGCTGCATAGAACTCTAAAAATGTGATGTGAATTGAGTACCTCTATCTAAAATGATAGAAATAGGCACGTCATGCAACTAAATTATCTCTTGAATATAGATCTTGGCTGACTTCTCTATATTATAGTTTAACTTTATCAGAACAAAATGGGCTAATTTGTTCAATCTATCCACAAGCACCCAAATAGAGTCAAACTTCTCCAAAGTCTGAGGAAATCCAACTACGAAGTTCATACTAATACGTTCCCACTTCCACTAAGGTATACGTATCCACTAAGTTAACCCCTCTCCCCTAATCTCTGGTTCTCATACTTCACTTGCTGACAGTTTAAACACGCCACAAACTCTACGATGTCCCTCTTCACCCTACACCACTAATAATGCTGCTTCAGGTAATGATATATCTTGGATTGACGCGGATGAATAAAATACCTTGAATTGTGAGCCTCCTCCATTATCAATCTAGTCAAGTCACTAACTTTAGGAACACAAAATATGCAGATTGGTACACCTAATCCACCATACCTAAAATCACATCAAAATACACCATATCCATAATAATTAAGTTAACCAAAGTACCATACCCTAAAAAAGTCACAATATGGGAAGATTGGTACACCTAATCCACCACTAAAGAATCACCTATTGGGTAGTAACACGAATAGGCACAGTGATAGACTTAAACATCATATCAGGACCTAATGTAAGATATGCAGACAAATAGGAGAAAGTAGAACCATGATCAAATACTACTGAAGTAGGTCGATGAAGAACTTGAGCCATACATGTAATAACTACATCAAAGGTCTCTACCTCAGGTCTACCTTAAAAAGCATAACACTATCCACACTAGCCTCTAAACTGAGTACCACCACGACTACCCCCATAAACTACCTGAGCTCTAACTCTAGCAACCTAAGATCCACCTCCACCACTAAAGAATCACCTATTGGTAGAAATACGAATAGGCACAGTGAGAGATTTACACCCAATCCACCACTAAAGAATCACCTACTAGTTGGTAACACAAATAGGCATAGAGAGAGACTTACACATCATATTAGGACCCAATGCAAAATATGCAAACACATAAGAGAAAGTAGAAAAATAATCAAATACTACTGAAGTAGACTGATGGCAAACTAGGATAATACTTGTAATAACTACATCGGAGGTCTCTACCTAGGGTCTACCTTGAAAATCATAACACTATCCATGCCCATCTCTAGACTGAGTGCCTCCATGACCACCCTCATAAACTTTCTAAGCTCTAACTTTATTAACCTGAGAGCTACCTCCACCACTCTGTGCACCTCTTTTAGCTGGTGGTGGTGTTGCCTAATAAGTCTGCATTGGAAAACCCTTCTATGGGTGGCCTTACCTACACCTAAGGTTATCCCTTGCAAGATATGCCTAAAAAAGAATGTTGTGATAGCTCAGATTAACTAGAGTTCCCTTTGTGACCTGAAAACCCAGAGTGAGAACCCTAAGACACCTATCATAAACTGTGGATGCCTTGACTATTGTACCCAGAATAACAACCAATTGAAATTTATGATATTGTATAAATTGGCATGCTAGGCTGATAATGATGACCCCTACCTGAGAAGTCTCTATCTCAAAATAATGAACCATTAAACTCACCATATATGTGAGCCTTCTTGTCACCGCCTCCATAGGCACGGCGATGAATGTCCACAATACAATACTTCTAGAATAGTCCACTATCTGCTGGAAAGTACCCCCAATAGTCACTAACTGCTTAGTATCCAAATGAAGTGGAGTGGTCAACCTCTTCACAAACTTCCTATTCTACTCCTCCTCCAAAGGTATACACATCATGGTATGCCTAGACAGGGATAGAATCTAGTCTCATACTCAGTGACAGTTATAGTACCCTGCTCAAGATCATCAAATTGATCCCTTAAACTCTCACTCAAGATGTAAGGCACATACTTTCCAAAGAAGGCCTCAGAGAATTTTCCATGTCATAGAGGGTGAACCTACTAGTTTACAATTAAGATAAGGTCTTCACTACTGCTTTGCTTTCCTTACCATATAGAACGTAGTGTAGTCTATACAAATGAGACTCAACCAAGAATAATTATTCATCCTTCTAAAAACTAATCAAAAACTCATGTGCATTCTCCTCAGGTGCACATATAAATCTAAGAGGACCTAACCTGGCAAATCTATCAAACATCTTCTACTCCTCAATTGACATAACTGATCTAGCCAATACCGATTGTAACGACCCAAGACTACCCCCTAGTCATAACACGATGCTTAGAGTCATAAGTTACCACAAGATAACCTATGGCCTGGCATGACACTAATAATACTAAAGTAACTAATAAAAACATTATGCGGAAGCTGAAATGAATGATGAAATAATAGTTAAAACCAACAACAATATCTGAGTCTAAAACCACAAAACTGAACATCTAACTATATGTATGAAAGCCTCTACTAAGAAGAGTTGCTGGGATAAACCCCCAGCTAACTCTAACTGTCTGAAAATTAAAAAGGGCATAAATTAAAAATACTGATAACTAGTCCTTGAATGATGAGGACTCACCAAAGTATTGTTGTTGATGTAATAGGAGATAGTACTATGTGCTATCTAGAGGTTGCACATCAAAACTTATATTATAAGATAATATAACGCAAAGAAAAGTATGTGATCAGCACTTTAAGTGTACTGGGCATGAGAGATATGCACTACACCATATCTATGTTGATCATGAGAAAATGAACTAAACATGGAGTGAGGAACGTAAACTAATGCAATGTCCAAGTGAATAAACATATAACTGAACAATACTAATATGCTGAATAAATTGAGTACAAGGTTATGCAATATCTAAGTCTGAACTATAGGAGTACAAGGACATTCTAAATATCATAAGAGGTAAACAAATTGACGTACTGATGATAGAATATTTAAATCAACTGCATATTACTGAGGTATACTAAGATGCAAGGCCCATCTAGATAATCAGAAATACTGATTTCATAAATATTCTGATATAACTGAGATACTGTGAAGTAGACTAAACTGAGGGTCATGCAAATACCAAAGTGTGAGACTGTCTATTAACCGACATATAACCATGTGATCTAAATATGGAGTTTGATGTATAATCCCCATCGAAGAGAGCCCAATATACTTTGCCATGGTATAAAGGCTGAGCTGGTCTGATGTGGTATAAATAAACCTACGATGGTACAGTTTTGATACTAGGGTTTTTCCTAAACCCCAGTCCAAATCGATGCTAAGTACTACTCCCAACTGAACATAATTGATAGCTCGATGAGATGACATATCTGGATGTCAGCCGGAGATAACATATATAGATGTCAATTTGTCCATATTCATGGATGCCATACCTGACTGCCATACTACTAGTGAACCTTGCTTTTATAAGAAAACTGATCCACGACCACTGATGGCATTCTAGATACCATACTAATCTAGAACCTTAATTTTGGGAAAATTGTTCAAAGCATTGATGGTATATCTAGATATCATGCATGTCATGCGTCTTTCTGATATGAGCTGAAGTTCCTGACTATGATATGAGTACATATATATATATATATATATATATATATATATATATATATATATATCATGTATTTCTAATTTATGAGACCTGTACATTTTATGAGGGACATGAGATGGCTAGAGTAAATGCATAAAAGAAACATATGAGGACTGAGATTTTGAAGAAATCTATGAGGCTAGACATGAACCCTGAATCCTGACTCATGAAACTACTAATAATCTAATAGGGAGAATTTATCTGAAAACACCATTTAGATTTTACTTTATCTAAAGACACTCTGCAGGTCAGTAACACTGAAAGTATGGATAAATTGAGACTAAGTAATAGACCCTCTATCTAAAAGTATCACAAAACATGTAAACCAAGAGAAATGAGTGTTTAATTAACAATGCATGGGATCATAGATCATCGAGTGTTCAGAACCCGCCATCTCTGAAGAATGCAACTATTTATGACAACTTCTATGATATGAATGGAATATGATATTACATAATACAAGTCCAAAAATCATGAAATATCATTTTTCTTAGGGTTTATGGACATGCTACTATCAACGTACAAAATTTCATGGAGAAACATATATTTATGGTTTACTAGTTATGGGGAACTGAAGTACAAGAAGAATCATGGCTGTATGAAAACCCTACTTTCGAGATCATGAATTACTTGAGGAACTGAATGTATTTCGGGACTCAATGGGTGAAGTAATCCCCACTAATGAAATCCCACATACCTGGAAGTAAGGAACTTGAAGCTTGAAAATTGAGGAACCCTAGCTCTTGCTTTGGAGAAAAGAAATTGCTTATGGTAAACTTGGGGTTATTTTTAAGCCCTTGGGTGAATTAAATGATGTAGTTTAGGGGTTTAAATATTGTTAAAAGACTAGAAAGCCCCTTATAAAATATAACTGAAAAAGCTGCAAAACTCGACTTACGAGTCATCCCAAGATTGTGGGACCCACCTATGATCGTGGGTGGTGTTTGTGGTTGGGTGGCTTAATTAAGGATATTTGTACTCCATCATATGAAATTTGGTACAATCTTGGGACCAACCTATGATCATACCTTAGTTCGTAGGTTTAAAATCCAAGCCGAATGAGCTTTTGAAGTCAAGAATGTGGTTTCTAACCATGGTCATGGTTCCCTATCGTGGTTGTAAGGTATATTTGTCAACTTTCAGGTTTTTACGTCTGTTTCATGAAGACGAGACCATTGTATGGTCGTACTTTCTAACCACGATCGTGGTTGCTTTCGTGGTTTCTCACTGCTAGACAGTGCAACACTAAAATAGCCATTAACTCATAGATACGGAATTGGATTAAGGAAAAACTGGATGTGTTGGAAAAAAGACTCAAAGACCTTTATTTGGTAGGTCTTGAGATCAAAAATACCTCAAAATCTAGGATTTATACTAGTTTGAAGTTGACTATAGGAAGATTCTTCACAAGAAATCAATCGGTAAGGAAGGTTTCAACTTGGCTACCAGTTAAGAGTTACTTGTGGCCTAAATACACATTTAATTTACATCCCATACTACCAAAACATGAAGTTTGGTTCTACAAGTACTTTAAGCATGGTTCTAATCTTAGCTCAGATTTTGGGGTGTTATAATATCTCCCCCTTGAGATCATTCGTCCACAAATAAACACTACTAAGCTGAGTGAATAGGTAAAGAGTAGCAATCCCAACACTGAGTTAGTTGAATCTAAATACTAATGTGATAACCGATTCTTTAGTGAAACTTGGACTGAACTGGACTCATGAATGCATGCTATGACATGGGATTTTCTAAGGGACATGAGATTGAAGAAAGTAATAGGGAGGGAAATGTTATCTTGAACTGACTTTATGCTGAGAATGAGACTCAATTGTATTTACATACATAACGAATGTACAAAACAGCTAGCAGGGAATAAGCACAGACTTGGACTTAGGGACTATGGCTTGAAGGAAAAAGAGAAAGTCACTAGTATTATTTGCCTGATCTCTGAACTGAACCATTGGCTATCCGGACTGATCCATACTGAGAATTTAGAACTCACTGAAGTATTCATGACTGAAACATAGGCATGGAACCATAAGGTAATGGATACTGATATGAAATTTCTGATAGTCATTGAGAAAAGAACTTTGTTCCTTCCAACGCTCTTCGTTAACAATTTTAGTTACATCTAGGGAAAGGAATCACAAGTATGATCTTAGCATTACATCTGAATGGGGAAATCTAGACTCTATACACACTGAGGTCAAACTTTACACCACCAATCTAGTCAGGGGTTTACATGGAACTTTCGATGCTTAAAATAAGGAAAATATGCAATAACTGGGTGTATTTGGTTGGTATGATATGGTTTCTATCCTACTTTGCAGGAAAACGGGTTTGGAAGGCAACAAATGATCAAAAGGAAGAATCAAGCCTGAGAACGAAGTGTCTGAAGATGAAAGAATAAGAATCTGCACCAGAGAGGGAGTCACGACACCACTCACATGCCGTGAAGACCACTCACGTGACATGAGTGGCTGTCGTGAGTTTACTTCAGATATTAGTAAATGTTGTCTGATTTCCATGATTGGACTGACGTGGCGTGATTACCACCTACGTGATGTGAAAAGGTGGCATGAGTCAACTTCTGAAGATGTCTAATTGAGCCTGATTTCCACGACACTCACCTACGTGGCGTGACTTGGTTCCACAACACAAAGTCACGATATCGTGGAAGTTGCCGACTCTGTTCTCCTGTTCTGATTAGGATAGGATTAGCTTTGTATCTATAAATACCCCTATATAGTCCTATGTGTGAGAGGGAGTCAGTACATTGTTTTGAGAGATATTTTCTATTGTTTATGAGTTCATAAACATATTATTGGTTTTGTAATCAAAAACCCTAGATTCGAGTTTTATTCATAATTGAGATTTCAGTTCTTCTTCATTAATGTAAGTGTGCAATTATGTTTTCATCTTTGAATCCTTCTTGTGTTCTTGCAATTATGAGTAGCTAAACTCAACAACTAAGGTTGTGTGAACCATGAGGAATTAACGAAACATGTTAAGTGCAAAGCAATTCTGAACTGCTGTGAATGCATGTATTGTTATTTCTTTCGTTGTGATTGATCTTCTAATGATTGCAAACGTTAGAAACTCACCTGTATTCTAGACTTGCTCAAGAGAGAGGTAGAGATTGGGAGGAAAAGGAGATAACAATAGAGATTTGAAGTTATCAACCTTCATCTAATAACTTGAGCCTTAGCGGAAATAATTATCTGAGATCCAGGATAAGGGTTAGTAGTGTGACACTCGGAGATCGAGAGGAGAAGAGTGAAATTTGTCTCACCAAGGTTGAGAGACATTTAGATGAACAAATCTTTTCAGATTTTGTATGCAACATAGCGGGATGTTTTTGTTAGCACAAGTAATCGGTGGAGTTAAGGAATCATTGGGGATCACAATCCTAGTGTACTTCTCATATTGACTACAAACTTTATAATCAAAAATCGTTACCATTATTGCTTACTTACAATAAACCCCAGTTTTTACTTAGTTGCCAACTACTCGAACAAGAACTTAACCTACTTCCGTCCTATTCCCTGTGGGATCGACCCCAACCTAGTTGGGTTCTATATTTGGCAGCGACCGTTTTATACTTCTTAGGAGGCATATTTTGGAAGACGTTAGGCAAGCAAACCGTTTTCGCTCTGACTGAGCTGACCGTCGCACCTGACTTCTATATCCCATTATCCATATATCTCCTTCCTTATCATTGCCGGTCTAAGCAGAGAGGGATAATCGAGCTATGCAAGAGGCAGCTCAGCATCTGGCTGAGGATGAAGAGAGACAAAGAAGATTGAGAGCTCAACAACCTCTTCAAATACCACTTGTGCCAGTCTATGATGATCCTAAGGAAGAAGATGTTGCCTACTTCGAGCCAATAGAGACTGGTTCCATTATTCCACCAGAGTTACCTCCGAAAACTAAGTTTGACATTACCAGCGCCATGATTCACCTGCTAAACTTGAAGGGTGTGCTTGTCGATCTCCCTACTGATGATCCAAACATGCACGTGATGAATTTTGTGGGGGTCTGCACTTCATATAATTTGCCCAGAGTTGACCAAGAGGCTATTCAATTGAGATTGTTCCCATTCTCTCTAACAGGAGAAACGATGTTGTGGTTGGCAGAATTACCATGAGGATCCATCACTACGTGGAAAGAATTGAGAAATTAATTCCTGGAGAGGTTTTTCCCAACTTCAAAGATGCTACAATTGAAGGATGAGATCTACAATTTTAGAAAACTACATTCTAAAGCACTTTATGAGACATGGCTAAGGTTCAAGAAAAAGCTACAAAATGTGCCAAATCATAGGATGAGTGGTAGAAACTTACTTGAAATCTTCTACAAGGCTTTAAATGCCAACACGAAGGCAGTAGCATATACTATCACTGGTGGAGCATTCATGAGTTTGAGGTGGGAACGAGCTTCGGAGATATTGGATTGTATTACTAAGACCAATCGAGGATGGCATACTCAGGAGGTAGAAACGCCTGCTAACACATATGCTATTGGAGCCTCAGCAGTACAACGGGCTTTGGACAAATTTGTAGCTCAAGAGGTTGCTCATCTGAGGACAGAAATTGGTCTTCTGGCCAAGCAGATTACAGCTAGAGAAGCTGAAAATATGCATGTTGCAGGTACAAAAGGTAAAACGCCTAGACATGACGATAGTGAATCTGATGAGAAGGCTAAATACCTGGATCGAGAAGTGGCGGGTTTCCAAGCCAATGGTCTAATCAAGACTCTTGGAATTCAAGGCAAGGGAATCAAGGTCGGAACTATTATAGAGACAATTACAACAAGTCGGGAAACAGAGATCGACAACGAGACCGTGATGGTGATTGGAGATGGAAGGATGATTATAGAGAGAAGAATGGCCTTTATGTACCACCAGGAAGCTGTGATGATGAGTCTGGAAATTTGAGGATGGAGGCCCTTCTTAATAAACTGGTCAAAAGGTCAGAGAGCCAGGAAAATTGCTTGAAGGAGATTAGGTTAGACATTTAGGGAATAAGTCAGAAAGTGGAGTCTCATTCAACTATCATTAAATAGTTGAAGCAACAGTTCGGGTAGATATCATTGGCACTGAATCAACGTCATTCAGGCACCCTTCCAAGCAACATCGTCCAAAATCCAAAGAATGATAGCCATTATCTAGCCATTACTACTAGAAGCCGAAAATGCACGACTGATCCACCTATACCTACCACCAGTGGTAAGACCAATGAGCTGAAGGTTATTGATGTAAAAACTGAATTAGAGACGAATAATTCAAAGGGCAAAATAATTTCAGATCATCATGATACTAGCGAAAAGGTGAAATCTGGAAAGAGGCAGGAAAAGGAGGTACCACAAGTGCTGAAAACTATCCCACGACCTCCTCATCCCTTTCCTCAAAGGTTGAAAAAGAAGGCTGAGAAAGGCAAATATAAGAATTTTATCACAATGTTGAAGGAGTTGTCAGTAAACATCCCTCTTGTTGAGGCATTGGAGCAGATGCCAGGTTATGCGAAGTTCATTAAAGACTTGGTGACAAAGAAGAGAACTGTCAGTTTTGAGCCAGCAGATAACTTACACATTGTAGTACAATTGCTTCGTGTTCCCTAGTTGAAAAGAAGGAGGATCCAGGAGCTTTCACAATCCCTTGTACCATCGGGTCCTACAACTTTGCTAAAGCACTTTGTGATTTGGATGCTAGCATTAACTTAATGTCGTTAGCTATTTTCAAGCAGTTGGGGTTGGGATCACCAAAACCAATCTCTATGAGACTTCTCATGGCCGATAGGACTGTGAAAAAATTGGTGCGCATTTTGTATGATGTTTTGGTAAAGGCTGTATCTTTCATATTTTCGGTTGAATTTGTGATTATTGATTATGAAGTTGACTTTGAGGTTCCCATCATACTGGAAAAACCATTCCTTTCCACTGGTCGTGCACTGGTCGACATGGAAATAGGGCAGATGAAATTCAGGTTAAATGATGAACAAGTCATTTTCAAAGTTTGTCCTTCCATGAAGCAACCGAGAGAAAAGCGGGTGATTTTGGTAATAGATGCAGTTGATGATAGTGATGTTGTTGTGTCTCTTGAAGAAAGGTTGGGGGTAGAAGCTCTTGCAGCCGTGGTTATGAATTTTGATAGCAACGGTATTGAGGAATATGATGAGATGGTTGGTGCACTCACTGGTAAGGGAGCATACACTTATGCTCCAAAGAAACTTGATCTTGATTTGAAGAATAGGGTGACCCCACCAACTCGTCCATCTATTGAGGAGCCTCCAGTTTTGGAGCTTAAGGCTCTTCCGGCTCACCTTCGCTACACATTTTTGGGAGCCAACAACACCTTGCCTGTGATTATTTATGCTAAATTAGAGGAGTGCCAAGTAGAGGCTCTGGTTTCGGTATTAAGAAGATTTAAGAAGGCCATTGGTTGGTCCATTGCTGATATTATAGGAATTACACCTGGTATTTACACTGACAAAATTCAACTTACTCCTGAGTGTGTACCGAGCATTGAGCACCAATGTCGTCTAAACCCACCTATGCAAGAGGTTGTAAAGAAAGAAATCATTAAGTGGTTAGATGCAGGATTTGTTTATCCCATTGCTGATAGCAAGTGGGTGAGCCCAGTTCAGTGTGTGCCAAAGAAGGGAGGAATCACTATGGTTCCAAACGACAAGAATGAGTTAATCCCAATGAGGCCAGTTATCGGATGGAGAGTTTGCATGGATTATCAAAAGATGAATTCCTAGACAGAAAAGATCATTTTCCTATGCCCTTCATGGATCAGATGTTAGACCGTCTTGCCAGTAGAGGATGGTATTGTTTTCTCGATGGCTATTCGGGGTATAATCAGATTTTTATTGCTCCCGAAGACCAAGAGAAGACCACTTTCACTTGTCCATACGGGACATTCTCATTTAAAAGGATGCCTTTTGGTCTATGTAATGCACTGGCCACTTTTCAACGTTGCATGATGTCTATTTTCTCCGACATGGTGGAAGACACTATTGAGGTTTTTATGGATGACTTTTCTATTGTGGGAGACTCATTTGAGAATTGCTTGGCACACCTTGCTAATGTGCTGTAAAGATGCGAGGAGTATAACTTAATGCTGAATTGGGAAAAATATCACTTTATGGTCAATGAGGGTATCGTATTGGGGCATTGGATTCCAAAGAAAGGTATTAAAGTTGATAAGGCAAAGATAGAGGTAATTGAAAAGTTACCTCCACCTATCTTTGTGAAAGGTATTCGAAGTTTTTTAGGTCATGCTGGCTTTTATAGAAGATTCATCAATGATTTCTCTAAGATTGCACATCCTTTATGCAAACTTTTGGAGAAAGAGGTGAAGTTCATGTTTGATGAGGCATGTATAAAAGCATTTGGGTGTCTTAAGGAGAAGTTGGTTTCAGCCCCTATTATTGTGTCACCAGATTGGATGATGCCTTTTGAGGTTATGTGTGATGCTAGTGGAGTGGTTTTGGGTGCAGTCCTTGGCCAAAGACACGAGAAGATGTTACATCTGATTTACTATGCTAGCAAAGTGCTTAATCCAGCTCAAAAGAATTATACTGTGACTGAGCAGGAATTATTGGCAGTGGTATTTGCTTTTGAGAAATTCAGATCTTACTTGATAGGTACGAAGATGATTGTGCATACAGACCATGCAGCTCTTTGGTATCTTATGTCAAAAAAATATGCTAAGCCAAGATTGATTCGGTGGGTACTTTTATTGCAAGAATTTGACTTTGAAGTCAAAGATCGTAAGGGAATCGAAAATCAAGTTACTGACCACCTATCACATCTTAAGGATGAGGCCATGCTTAAATTAAGGGATGATCTAGAGATTGATGATACCTTTCCAGATGAGCAAGTACTGGCAGCATCTCAAGACTTAATCCCTTGGTTTGCTTATTTTGCCAAATTTTTGGCAAGTGATCTAGTTCTGGACGTTATGTCGTATCAGCAGAGAAATAAATTTATGCATGAGGTAAGAAAATTCTTCGGGGATGAGTCGTATTTATTTAGGGTGTGTGCAGATGGCATAATTTGAAGATGTGTTCCAAAGGTCGAGATGATGAGTATTTTAGAAGTGTGTCATTCATCTCCAGTTGGGGGTCATCATGAAGGTGCGCGGACTGCTCATAAGATCTTACAATGTGGGTACTACTGGCCTACCATTTATAAAGATGCTCATGACTATGCTCGAGCTTGTGACCAATTTCAAAGGCAAGGCAATATCTCACGCAGACACAAACTTACCATGACAACTATACTTGAGCTTGAATTGTTTGACGTGTGGGGAATTGACTTTATGGGCTCTTTTGTGAGCTCACATGGGATGAAATACATCTTAGTAGCTGTCGACTATGTGTCTAAGTGGGTGGAGACAATTGCGCTTCCTAATAACGAAGGAAGAAGTGTAACAGCATTCTTGAAAAAGAACATATTTTCACTATTCGGTACACCCCGAGTTATCATTAATGATGGAGGATCCCACTTTAGCAATCGTCTGTTCAAGGCCCTGCTTGAAAAATATGGTGTTAAACATAAGGTGGAAACACCTTACCATCCTCAGACAAGCGGGCATGTTGAGGTGTTAAATCGTGAGATCAAGTCTATTTTGGAAAAAATAGTGAATGCCAATAGGACTGATTGGGCTGGAAGACTGGATGATGCGTTATGGGCATATCGAACTGCTTTCAAAACGCCAATTGGTGCATCACCATATCAGTTGGTTTTTGGAAAATCTTGCCATTTACCTGTTGAACTTGAACATAAGGCTTTATAGGCTTTGAAAAGGTTGAATTTGGACTGGAATGAAGCGGCTAAATTAAGACTTCAGCAGATGAATGAGATGGATGAATTTCATCTCCGGGCTTATGAAAGTTCAGCAATATATAAAGAGAAGATGAAATTATATCATGATCATCGCATTGAGAACCGAGAGTTTCACCCGGGAGATTTGGTTCTACTTTATAGCTCCAAGCTTTGCTTGTTTACTGGAAAATTAAAGTCTAAATGGTCTGGAACATTCACGGTGGTTAGGGTATTCCCACATGGAGCAATTGAGCTAAAAGGAGCGGATAATGTTCTATTCAAGGTCCATGGGCATCGTGTTAAGTATTATGTGGGAATCACGGAAGAAATAAGGACATGTGAGGAACTTGATCTTGGTGAAGTCTGAGTATCCAAGTTATCCGAGTCATGCCGCGATGTTAAATCAGGCGCTTTATGGGAGGCAACCCATAGGCTGATTGGTGAAGTCTGAGTATCCAAGTTAGCCGAGTCGTGTCGCGACTTTAAATCAGGCGTTTTATGGGAGGCAACGCATGGTCTTGCTATGTGTGATCTGGTGAAGACAGAGCAATTAAGGATAAGTTAACTGAAATTTGAAAAAATGAACGGATCATTTTCTGTTCAACTCATGACACCTAATCACATGACGTAGGTTGACCCACATCACATGAGTGGTGCCGTGGTAATTAGAGAAAAATTTTTTCTTTCTAAACCTGACCTACGACAAGGTGTCATGAAAATCAGAGAAAATTGCCACCTGCAGGAGTTGAGTTATGGAAAGTACCCACGTGACATGAGTGCAACCCACATCACGTGGGAGGTTCCGTGAAAAGCAGACAGTTCAGGGTATCCGAGATCCAATCCGACCCGACCCATTTCTTTATATAAATTCTGGTAGCCTTTCTTCACCCAATAAAATTCGAATCCGCATACAAAAGTTCATAAACCCTAAATTTCAACTTCCACATCCATCTTCACTACAAAATCCAACCCACCACCAAAAAATCCACCACAAATCTGACCCACCACCACAAAATCCACCACAAACCCGACCCCATATTCAAAAATCCGACCCAAACACCCTAAAATCCGATCCCCACAGACCCATATTCAAAAATTCAATGCACCCACTACCAAACCCAACCCCAGATCCAAAATTTAACCCAACCCGACCTAAATACCCAAAATATGACCCAAACCCGATATCATGCCTCCCAAATCAAACCCCAAAAGTGACCACCTTGATTCTTCGTCCAGAATTTGCACCAAAAATCCAAAATTACCAACCTGTTTACATGATGAACCGACTGACTCCAAGAAAAGTGGGTCCGTGGAGGAGTTTGAGATTGGACATGATGATACTACATTAGTACCTTGTACCACGAGGTTACAAACTCGGGCCCAAGCTGCTGCCAGGGCTGCACGTCAGCCCATTCCACCGCATGTCTCACCGGTTATTCCAGATCAGTCTTTTGAGTCTGCCCCTCAGTCTGAAAAGGGGGAGGATACTTCATATTCAAGCTTTGTGGAGGATGCTATAGGTCAGGGTACCTCTACGGAGGAGGCTACAGCCTCTATTTCAGGTACTGGTGCCCAGAGTGCTCTGACTCTCGCACAGAGTAGGGATGTTCAGCGGTGGTGTGTTCAGGGCATGCGTGCATGTTATGACAGGGATGCCGAGCTAACAGAGTGGGATGTATGTAGGAGGAGTATTATAGAGGAGCCCTGATATAGGCTTGAGAAGTTGAAGGCGTTGCCTGATATTTGGGTTGTGTTTGAGCGGTATGGGTTTGGTTGGATGGCACAGCCTCCTGGTCACTATAGCTCGGAGTTGGTCCGAGAATTTTATGCCTCATATGCTGCGTCGGTTGACTTGAGTACACCTTTTGGGAAGTGGTACAGGGATCAGCCCTTATTGACACACATTTTGGTTTGAGGTACCCGAGTTGATATATCAGAGCAGACCATCCACCGCTTCTTGTTTGGTGTAGACCGCCCACTGCCAGCTACGGCTGCTAAGTTTGATCACCGTATGGACACTGTCAGAGATCGGATTAAGATGCGGGATACAGACCAAAAGTTAGAGCTGCTGAAGTGGATTGTTGGGTATATAGCAGAGGATGGTATGGCTGCGAGTTGGGTGACTGGTAAGCTGGATATTAAGAAATCTATGCTATATTTTGCATGCAGATTTTGGTGGTCAGTTATTCGGCATCGGTTGGGTCTAACTTATGCTGTAAATGCACTTACATTGGATCGAGCTGTGGTGGTATCCAGCATCCTTGCGGGTTATGAGATTCATATTGCCAGATACATCATACGGGAGATTCATGAGCGGGCCTTTCGTGATCATACCAGTATACTGTTCCCCTGCTTGATCCAGAGTCTATGTGATAGGGCGGGTATGCTCGGCTACCTACCCTCGATCATTATATAGAGGTGACCCGTATAGTGGATATTGGTTTGATGCAGCAGCAGGGATCTCACCCCATTGTTCCACGAGGGTCTCAGCCTTTCGGGTCGTTAGGAGCAGCCCTTTTTGAAGGGCTTGGAGATAGAGATGAGCCAGCTAGCACACCTATGCCTATTTCAGTACCGGTTGGGATAACAGAGACTATTCATACACCGGCTGAGGGCACTGGCCCTATTGATGATGAGGTACCCGGTACTATAGCTCCACTGCCTCCCTCTAGTATGGTTTCAGTTTCTAGGGACTTTCTGCAAAAGTTGATTGATAGACAGACGCAGATGTTCGAGCGGCAGACCCACACTGAGACCCAGATGGCTAAGTTTGTATCCCAGCTTAAGCCATGGGTTAGGACCACTGTAGAGGCTGCAGAGGCTAGGGTGGAGGCCCGAATGACTGCGATGATGGATCAGTTTATGCGAGGGCTGCATGGGAAGATTGATAGCTTTGAGGCACGGATGGCCTCCAAGATGAGTTCCGCACAGGGTCCTGATATGACCGGATTGACACAGGAGATGGATGCATTGAGAGAGGAGGTTCGAGCTTTGGCATCGAGCAGCACTCCTGTTATCCCACAGATGTGACCAGCCTTTGAGGTGGATCTGTTTGCCGACAAGGAGCCTCAGATTGATAGAGGCAAGAGACCACGATGTCCGGAGGACCAGGTTGGCAGTGGTGACGAGTATGAGGGTTATATCCAGAGAGCAGTTAAGGCCTCTATGATGAAGTACCATGCTATCCAGATAGCGGAGGAGCAGAGGGCACACGGTGCATCCTCCAGTCAGGCCCACCCTCTATCGGATGCACCTAGTAGAGAGCCCCGAGGGCAGTGCACCATTGTTAGCAGAGATCATGTACTTCCAGTGCTTAGGGCACTACAGGTATGTCTTCACTCCCTTGCATTGATTATATTGATAGTTGTGCACTAAGGGCAGTGCACCATTGTTAGTAGGGGTGGGGTGTACCACCACTTGGGGGGTTTTATTGTCGTGTTTCTTTTCCCCAAGTGTGCTATCATAGTAGAACCGGTATGTTTTAGGTTGTGTTTATATTATTATGTGTTTTTATGTTTAATTAGGAGAAAAATAAGGGAACTTTAGTGCAGTCTAATTTTGAAAAAAAAAATGTTGCTTTTTGAATGTTAAGGATACCCCTCCTGAAAATTTTATTTTGAAGTATGTGTGTAGCATGTTTATGTGTGACAGCTGTTGGATCTTGTTATGGCACTAGGATTATAGACAAAATAACTGTAGCTAGCATTGCATGAATCGGATAGGTAGTAGTTGGTAATGTAACTCTGTGTTATGTGTGTGTAAGGTCATTACTTAGTTAACTTAGTGTGTGTGATCCAGAACTTGTCCGGTTAGTCTTGCCTAGGTTAGAGGATAGTGGTTAGAAAAGGATCATAGGCCATTTTTTATTAAGTCCACTTTTAGCCTAAACGCCCGACCAAATGAAGAAAAAATCCCTTGATCCCGATTTTGAGCCTAAATTGACCAATTTCTTTCATTAGCCTATTCACCTTCCCATTTTAATTACAATGAACCCGTCTTGGTCTTGGTCCCTCCTTAGACTCGACTCAGGCAAATAGCCTAAGTTGAGGGTGGCTATTATAGGGGTGCGTAGATTGATTTGGGTATGAAGAAGGGGGTAATAAAAGAAAAAGAGAAAATAGATTTGGGTGTGAAGAAAAATAAAAAAAGATATATAAAGTGAAAAAATAAAAAAAATTGTGTTGTGAAGTTTGAGAAAAACCACACTCGAAATATGAAAATAAAAGAAAGGAGAATAAGGGAGAGTAAAAATTGAGAATGGTTGGAAGTTAGAGCCAAAAATAGTGTAGTGTCAAGGAGGGTTGGGTCACCATATCCATATGTACCATACCCATCCCCAAGCCTACATTACAAGCTGAGTAAAGTCCTATAGTGATCCTAGTCCAACTGTCCAAAAACTTGAGGCATAGAAAATAAGGGCAAGCTTTTGGTATTTCATGCACACTGTTTGAACTTCTTTGTGAGAGAGAATGTTTTGACCGAGTCGCTAATGTGAGATTTATTAGCATATTGTGAGTGCATGGGACATCTTTGATTGTGAGAGTACATGGGTTGCATTGTTAGCTACTATTTGTTCGAATAATGTCATTTGCATATATGCTTAGTTGTTTGTTCATAATCTGGTGCCATCACTTGATCCTTTCTGTGTCATGATAATATGTTGTCTGTATAAACACTATGGTTTTGATTTGCAAATAGGAGGGGTCAAAAAAAATTTTGTGCCAAAGGCAATGAGTTGAATGCCATAGGTCTCTTAGGTTTCTCTTAGTTAAGCATCGTATATATCTGTTTTTGTTTTGTTCGCCTGAGGACATGCAAACGTTCTAAATTGAGGGTGTTGATGCGCCAGACTTACATGGCACTTTCGATGCTTAAAACAAGGAAAATATGCAATAACTTGGGCGTATTTGGTTGGTATGATGTGGTTTCTGTCCTACTTTGCAGGAAAACAGGTTTTGAAGGCAACAAAAGATCAAAAGGAAGAATCAAGCCCGAGAACGAAGTGTCTGAAGATGAAAGAACAAGAATCTGCACCAGAGAGGGAGTCACGACACCACTCACGTGTCGTGAAGACCACTCACGTGACGTGAGTAGCTGTCGTGAGTCTACTTCAGAGATTAGTAAATATTGTCTGATTTTCATGACAGGACTGACGTGGCGTGATTACCACCTACGTGATGTGAAAAGGTGGCGTGAGTCAACTTCTGAAGATGTCTAATTGAGCCTGATTTCCACGACACTCACCTACGTGGTGTGACTTGGTTCCACGACACCAAGTCACGATATCGTGGATGTTGCCGACTCTGTTCTCCTGTTCTGATTAGGATAGGATTAGCTTTGTATCAATAAATACCCCTGTATAGTCCTATGTGTGAGAGGGAGTCAGTACATAGTTTTGAGAGATATTTTCTATTGTTTTTGAGTTCATAAACATATTATTGGTTTTGTAATCAAAAACCCTAGATTCGAGTTTTATTCATAATTGAGATTTCAGTTTTCTTCATTATTATGAGTGTGCAATTATGTTTTCACCTTTGAATCCTTCTTGTGTTCTTCCAATTATGAGTAGCCAAACTTATCAACTAGGGTTGTGTGAACCAGGAGGAATTAACTAAACGGGTTAAGTGCAAAGTAATTCTGAACTGTTGTGAATGCATGTATTGTTATTTCTTTCATTGTGATTGATCTTCTAACGATTGCAAACATTAGAAACTCGCCTGTATTATAGAATTGCTCGAGGGAGAGGTAGAGATTGGGAAAAGGAGATAACAACAGAGATTTGAAGCTATCAACCTTCATCTAATAACTTGAGCCTTAGCGGGAATAGTTATCTGAGATCCAGGACAAGGGTTAGTAGTGCGACACTCGGAGATCGAGAGGAGAAGAGTGAAATTTGTCTAACCAAGGTCGAGAGATGTTTAGATGAACATATCTTGTCAGATTTTGCATGCAACATAGCGGGACGGTTTTGTTAGCTCAAGTAACCTGTGGAGTTAAGGAATCATTGGGGATCACAATCCTAGTGTACTTCTCATATTGACTACAAACTTTATAATCAAAAATCATTACCATTATTGCTTACTTACAAAAAAAACCCTAGTTTTTACTTAGTTTCCAACTACTCGAACAAGAACTTAACCTACTTCCGTCCTATTCCCTGTGGGATCGACCCCAACCTAGTTGGGTTCTATATTTGACAGCGACCGCTTTATACTTCTTAGGAGGCATATTTTGGGCGACATCACCTACCGATAAGTTGTTACCAACCCCACTACCATGGTAGACTAAAGTTATAGAGACTCTACTAGGAAGATCTAAGGTAAGAGGGGTACTGTATAATCACAATTCGTCGGCTCTCATAACCCTTAACACTCAATAAAGGTCTGAGGAGTACAATTAGTATGAATAAGCTTGTTCTAGAAGCATAGTCTGAGAATATACCTGACATATCGTGACTTCACTAATCATCAAGAACGTATTATGAGTATGCAGGATTGTAACACCCCGTACCTTCCCAACCCTATGTGAGGACGTTGAACAATGGTTACTTCGGTGTTGAGAGGCCATGAGTATGTAATTTGTAATGTTAGTGATGGGAAAATTGAAATTTTGCCTTGTACATGTGATTAAACTAGCGTAGGAGGTGTTTTGCGATTTTCATGGAGAATTTGTGGGGTTAAAAATGAGGCTAATAGGACCTCCAAACAAAGGATATTAAAGGTAAGAAATAAGTTAAATAATAGGACTTGAAGTATCTAACCAAACCCGCGAAGAAAAGTCGAAAAATAAAGTTTTCGAAAATTTTAAGGCCCAGGCGCGCCAGAGGGTGTGCCAGGCCGCTCTGGGCCAAATTTTTGTGCCCAGAGGTAGCAAGTTGGCGCGCCCAAGGGCGTGCCAGGGTGGTTTTGCCCATTTTTCGAAAGTTGAAAATTTTCTAAGTCCCAAGGGTACCCGGGGACGTATCGAGCCAATTTTTGCCACGATTATTCTACAACCATGAGCATATACATGAAATGAGTGAAATATTATATTGGTATGATAAAATTACTCGTGAACTGATTTGGCATCAAAATGACGATTTTACCCTTTGGGTCAAAATAGGTCATACGTGGCTAGAATCGCTTGTTTTTGGGATTGAGGCTACGAATATAAATCCCGTCAGTGGGAATATAGTTGTAACGCGTATATGATGGATTATACATTGATGTTAGTGAGTTAAGATGATATGGGTTATTGGGCCTAATTTGAGACCAAAATAAGCAAAACACATGAAAGGCCCAATGGGTCAAAATAACCCATTCTTGCCTTGACTTGTCAATGATGGACTTAATGGCTAAGGATGACTTTAAGAGGTTATAAAAGGTGGCCAAAAATCAGATTTTTAATCTCAAAGGGGCACATGCCATTCTAGACATTTCTACAATATTTCCACAAGACCTTTCTCTAGTTCTTCAAACCCTAAGGCATTTTTGGACAAGATCACCATATTCCAAGCTTGGGTAAGTGATTATTCTTATACTTTAACATATTATAAGCATTAAATATTATGTAAATCATGTTGGTTATGCTTGGAAGTGTTGGACATGGCACTTTTGGTTTTTGTTAAAAAGATGTGTTATCCATGGGATATTAACTTGAATTATGACTTGTGATTTTGATGAAAAAGCATGGTATGGATAAAATATCAACATTTATGGTGTTATTATGGTCCTAAACTTGTTATTTTTCTATAAGTTTAAATTATGGAATTTTGGCCGATTTGTTGTTGTGAGGTGTATTGAAGTAATTTAATGGAATAGTTGTGATATGGTGTTTGTGAGAAAGTGTAAAGGAGAAACTTTGTGATGAAATGCTATTGGTATGTGATGTTGTGGTCAATGTATAAAATGTTATGGTATTGTTGGCATGAAAAGGGCCATGAATGGTATTGTAAAGGGTGAATAGGGGACTCATGTAACTTACGACTATCTTATACACTTGGAATGTAGCTTGTGGTCAATGTATGGCATGAATGGGGAATTGTTGGTATGTCAATGTCGTAAATGGTATTGTAGAGAAGGAAAGGACATTTTAAAGATAAACATGTAACTCATTGTTGTCATATGCATTTGTAAGGAAGTTGGTGGTTAATGTTGGTTCCGTTATGTATTTGTGATGTAGAGTGAAACGTAAGGAAGGAGAGGAATTGTTTTGCTCACATATTGGATTGTGTATATACATTGGAAAGATAAGGTATGTAAGGTTACTCTGTCCGTATCCTTATGCAGCACATAATGTTCATAATGACATTATTCTTGTCCTATTTCGAAATATGCTAAGGTATCTCATTCAGATTTGATATATATTGTTATCCACACGTTTCTTATTCATTGACCGATTGGCATTCATATGTCTCTTATCCATGGACTGAAATTCCTAAAACTCTCATAAGGTTGTTGGAACTACTCAAAGAAACTGTTTCAAGGAAAGTGACGACGTAAGAAGAATCTAGTCATTCCTAGGTCACGTATCTCTCATTCATTAGTTGTTGTTGTTCATGAGTTACCTAATTACGGACATGGTTCCAATAGTGTTATGTTTCTAATAATGTTATGTTTCTCACAATGTTTATTAACATGTCTCTCACTCATTGGTTAATGATCCAAAGCTTCAAGTAAAGTTGTCATAACGTTGAAATTTCTAAAAGAACTATCTCAAAGAGAGTAAGATGTAAGAAGAATCTATTTATTCTTGAAAAACATTTTCCAATCATGTCATGTTCCAAAGTCTAATAATATTATGAGTATGTTGGTACCAATCCCTCCCAAGTGTAAAGGTACTAATCTCATAAGATCTCATGCGAATAACGAAGAGGTAATGTGCGAGTTAATATATCTACCTCTCACAATTAAAGGTGTCACTCTCTTGAAGGTAAGGAAGCGAAGTAAGGCATATATGTGTGTTCTAATATTGTCATAATCCTCAATGTATCATCCTCACACAATTAAAAGTATCAATCTCTTATAAGTGAAGATGTCAATCTCATGAAGTAAAGGAATATGGGTATATAAGTGTGTGCTTCAATTAATGTCATGATCTCTAATGTGTCATTCTTATAAATATGGAAAGGAAAAGGTATTGTAAAGAAGTAATGTGCATATGGTTACTTTATGCTTTATTGAGTATGGATCACAATCTAAAGGGTATAAATTCAAGATGGAACAATCCCACTATCATGCTATGTTATTTATTATAGCCCACCGAAGGTGGATGTCCGGTATTATACTTATTTATTATAGCCCACCAAAGGTGGAGGCCCGGTACTATATATTTATTTATTATAGCCCACCAAAGGTGGAGGCCCGGTACTATATACTTATTTAATATAGCCCACCAAAGGTAGAAGCCCGGTACTAACTAGTTGAGTGAACAATAATGAAGATAGTTGTAAAAGAGATGAGAATATATCCCTTGCATGAATATATAAATATGAAGGTTATGATAAGGAAGATAATGATGCGACTGAATGACCAAGTAATGAAATAATAGAAGTAATGAACATGGTTCCACGTATTCAGGACGGAGGTATACCCATATTGATAATTCCCTTACGCTTAATTTCTTGGAAGTACTTATGTATTTTTATAGTTTCATATGGCCTTACATACTCAGTACTTTATTCGTACTGACCCCTCTTGGGGGACTTACCTTACATGCTGCAGGCACAGGTGTTAGTAGATCTCCGCAGATCATTGGTGAGCTCCAGTTGCTTCGGGGCTTCCCAAGTCACATGTGTACATTAGGTTTTGGCATTTTGTAAATATGTATATACATGATCATGTATCTATTAGAGGCTTTGTAGACATATGGGGGGAGATGGACGCTGAATGTAAGATATGTACGTTCATTTCGATGAAATGGCCCTAACGGCCAAGATTCATATATTGCATATGTTGCCATGACTTCCGCCATTGATACTGAATTACATGAGATAAAATGATATTCATACGCGAACATACATATGAGAGTACATGACCAAAGATTGGTTCTCTCGAGCCTTATCGGCTCCGGGTGCCAGTCCGGCCCGAATGGGATTCGGGTCGTGACAAGGATTGAGCGTGCTGAGAAATCATGGGTGCATGAGTCCTAAGCTGCATGGGGTGAGACTGATATTCATGGGTTCGCGGAGCATGCTTTGGATTTCTGAGTGAGACAATTACTCCTTATACTAAGGACTGAGATTAGACATACATTTAAATGAAGGGCATACATCAGGATTATGCAAGGCAGAAGTAAGTATCGTAATGATGTAAGTGTACTTAATGATCTAGGATAAGAATGGGTCTCTACCTCCAGTTATCCTTGTTCTAGAACATGCTAACATTAATACCTAACTCTCTAAAAACCTGACTTGTACCATACTCTTAGCATTTTCCCCTTACATCACAGTTACCATATTAAGTTTGCAAGACTTATTTTTCACTACTCTCTAACTAAACTCACTCAAACAATCAAGACATACCACTTTAGGATCTATTCTGATTATACATTTTCTCATACCGACTAAGAATATCCCTCTTTCTATTATCCGTCTTACTGCTACTCTACACCATCACAACTTTACTCTAAACTATAAGTATTCATTATTTTGGGAGGATAAGGGCTTGAGGACTATAAATGCATGAAGGAGAAAATATGGAAACATACCCGACACGGCCTTAGGTGAACCATTCTGATTCGGCTGGCTGGAAAATGAATGGGATTGAGTTAAGCGTTGATCATAGCCTGCGCTAGAAGGGGTACCCTTCTAATTTGGGTAACCTGGAGGAGTTGTTGAGGAAGTAGGATGAGCCTGATTACAAACCTCCCTGCCCTTTTCCGAAGCAACAGGATAATCTCTCAACCTGTGGCCTAGCTTGGATAGCCAAAACAACCTTCATGGCCTACCATACATTCCCTTATGTGGCGATTCCCACACTTGTTGCAAATGGGATGGGATTTTTCCTTTATAATGCTTTTTCTGTGGATGAGAGCCAGATGCTCCCCCCTTCTAATCAGAATAAGAATTGGGGGCTAGAGCGAAGTACTAGATGATTAAAGGGACGGCCCTGATGACCTTTGAGTAAAATAAGTTCGGTTCCGACTAGAGATCTTTGGACGGTTAGAGTTAACATTCCCTAATAAGACCCTCTTTCTCTCCCTTTTTCTCTTCTTACCAATAGGATTTGCAGGGACTGCTACCTACTGATTTAATTGAGCTATCATAGCTTAAGCTAATAATTGGATGGCATCATAAAACTTTGCATAAGAAATATCAGCACGTGCAAACTAATCGACTGGTACGGAAGGGCTACCATTTTGATCACATTTTTGACTGATATCTTTTTGAGGAGACATATACTGAAACACATAAGGCATGAGTTAGAAGGATAAATAGAGTAAAACACCATCACACGATATGATCTTTAAAGAAGTGAAACTTTTTCTAGAATGTTTCATAGCCTCTCACACGTAAGTGTGGCGCGCTTCACACCCTTGAATAAGACACTACTCAATGCGGATTTCAAACACCCTACGACACTTTAAACCTGATTCTCTAATACCAAGTTTGTCACGACCCGTTACTACCCCTAGTCGTAACACGATACTTAGAGTCACAAGTGACCCCAAGCTAACTTATGGCCTGGCATGACACTAATAATACTAAAATAACTGGTAAAATACTGTGCAGAAGCTAAACTGAATGATGAAATAATAATCAAAACCAATAATAATATTTAAGTCTAAAACCACAAAGCTAAACATCTAACTGTATGTTTTAAAGCCTCTACTAAGACGAGTTGTTGGGACAAGCCCCCAGCTAACTCTAACTGTCTGAAAATTGAAAAGGGCATAAATAAAAAATATTGATAACTAGTCCTCGAATAAGGAGGACTCACCAAAGTACTATTGCTGATGTAGTAGGAAATCATACTATGCGTGATTTGAAGGCTGAACGTCAAAACCTATATTATAAGTCAATACAGCGCAAAGAAAAGTATGTGATCAGTACTTTGAATGTACTAAGCATGAGAGATATGCATTACACTATATATATGTTGATCATGAGAAAATGAACTAAACATGGAGTGAGGAACATAAACTAATGCAATTTCCAAGTGAATAAACATGTAACTTAATAATAGTAATATGCTGAATAAACTAAGTACAAAATTATGCAATATCTAAGTCCGAACTAAAGGAGTGCAAGGACAAACTGAGTATCATAAGAGGTATAGAAACTGACATACTGATGATAGAATATTGAAATCAATTACCTACTATTGAGGTATACTAAGATACAAGGACCCATCTGGATATTCACAAATACTGATTTCATAAATATTCTGATATAACTGAGATACTGTGAAGTAGACTAAACTGAGGGTCATACAAATACCAAAGTGTGAGACTGTGGGAGATACTATTAACCGACATATAAACATGTGAACTTAACATGGAGTTTGATGTATAATCCCCATCAAAGAGGACCCAATATACTTTGCCAGGGTATAAAGGCTGAGCTGATCTAATGTGGTGTAAATAAACATACAATGGCATGTAGTTCTGGGACTAGGATTTTTGTCGTACCCTAGTCCAACTCTAGTCTAAGTACTACTCCCAACTAAACGTAATTGATATCTCAATGACATGACATATCTGGATGTCAACCTGAGATGACATATATGGATGTCAACTTGTCCATAATCATGGATGTCATACCTGACTGCCATACTACTAGTGAACCTTGCTTTTATAAGAAAATTGATCCACGATCATTGATGGCATTTCAGATGCCATATTAATCGGGAACTTACTTTTGGGAAAATTGTTCAAAGCATTGATGGAATAGCTGGATGTCATGCATGTCATGCGTCTTACTGATATGAGCTAAATCCTCTGACTATATATATATATATATATATATATATATATATATATATATCATGTATTTCTGAATTATGAGACATGTACATTTTATGGGGGACATGTGATGGCTGGAGTAAATGCATAAAAGAAACATATGAGGACTGAAATTTGCAAGAAATCTATAAGTCTAGACCTAAACCCTGAATCCTGACTCATGAAACTACTAATAGTCTAATAGGGTGAATTTATCTGAAAACACTATTTAGAATATACTTTATCTGAAGACACTTTACAGGTCAGTAACACTGAAAGTACGGATAAACTGAGACTGAGTAATAGACCCTCTATCTAAAAGGATCCTAAAACATGTAAACTAATAGGAACGAGTGTTTAATTAACCATGCATGGGATTCTAGGTCATCGGGTGTTCATAACTCGCTATATCTGAAGAATGCAACTATTCATTACAGCTTCTATGATATGAATGGAATATGAAATTACATAATACAAGCCCAAAAATCATGATATCATTATGCTTAGGGTTTATAGACATGATACTATCAACTTACTGAATTTCACGAAGAAACATGTATTTTATAGTTTACTAGTTATGGGGAACTGAAGTACAAGAAGAATAATGGCTGTAATGAAAACCCTACTGTTGAGATCATGAATTAATTAAGAAACTAAAAGTATTTCAGCACTCAATGGGTGAAATAATTCCCACTAATGAAATCCCACATACATGGAATTAAGGAACTTGCAGCTTGAAAATTGAGGAACCCTAGCTCTAGCTTTGGAGAAGAGAAATCGCTTATTTTTCTCTGTTAATATGAAGCATCGACTGAATTTGAGTAATGAGGGACTTAGGAAAAACTTAGGCTTATTATTCAGCCCTTGGGTAACTTAAATGACGTAGTTTAGGGGTATAAATATTGGTAAAACACTGGAAGTCCCCTAATAAAACGTACCTGAAAAAACTGCAGAACCCGACTTATGAGCCATCCCAAGATTGTGGGACCCACCTATAATCGTGGGGGGTTCTCGTGGTTGGGTGACTTAATTAAGGTACTCTGGACTCTATCATACGAACCTTGGTACAATCATGGGACCAACCTATGATCGTACCTTGGTTCGTAGGTTGAAATTCAAAGTCGAATAAGCTTTTGAAGTCAAGATCGTGGTTTCTAACCATAGTCGTGGTTCCCTATCGTGGTTGTAAGGTATATCTATTTACTTTCAGGTTTTTGAGGTTGTTTCATGTAGACGAGAACATTGATGGTCATGCTTTCCAACCACGAATGTGGTTGCTTTTGTGGTTTCTCACTGCTGGACGGTGCTCCACTAAAATAGCCATAACTCTTAGATCCAAAATCGAATTGAGGAAAAACTGGATGTGTTAGAAAAAATACTGAAATACCTTCATTTGATAGGTCTTGAGATCAAAAATACATCAGAATCTGGGAGTTATACTAGTTTGAAGTTGACTATTAGAAGATTCTTCACAAGAAATCAATCCCATACTACTAAAACATGAAGTTTAGTTCTACAAGTACTTTAAGCAGGGTTCTAATCTTAGCTCAGATTTTGGGGTGTTACAATATCTCCCCCTTGAGATCATTCGTCAAGGAATGAACACTACTAAGATGAGTGAATAGGTAAAGAGCAGCAATCCCAATGGTGAGTTATTTGAATCTAAATACCAATATGATAACTAATTCTTTACTAAAACATGGACTGAACTAGACTCATAAATGCATGCTATAACATGAGAGTTACTAAGGGACATGAGACTGAAGAAAGTAATAGGGAGGGAAATGTTACCTTAAAATGAATTTAGGCTGAGAATAATACTCAATTGTATTTACATACATTAAGAATGTACGAAAGAGCTCACAGTGAATAAGCCCAGACTTGGACTTAGAAGAGTACGCCTGGAAGGAAAAAGAGAAAGTCGCTAGAATTATTCGCCTGATCTCTGAACTGAACCATTGGCTATCCGGACTGATCCATACTGAGAATTTAGAACTCACTGAAGTATTCATGACTAAAACATAGGCATGTAACCATAAGGTAATGGATACTGATATGAAATTTCTGATAGTCATTGAGAAAAGAACTTTGTTCCTTCCAACGCTCTTCATTAGGAATTTTAGTTACATCGAGGGAAAGGAATCACGAGTATGATCTTAGCCTTACATCCGAATGAGGAAATTTAGACTCTATACATACTAAGGTCAAACTTTACACCACCAAATCTGAGTTCTAATCAGGGGTTTACTATCTACCCAATACTAAAATCTACAAGTTACATTCCCGAAGCGTCTAAGCCAAGCCTACAGATTAGTTGTTACTAACCCCACTACCATGATATACTAAAGTCACAGAGCCTTTACTAGGAAGATCTAAGGCAGAGAGGTATTGTAGAATCATAATTCCTCGACTCCCATAACCCTTGACACTCAACAAGGGTCTGAGGAGTACAATTAGTATGAATGAGCTTGTTCAAGAAGTATGGTCTGAGAATATACCTTACATATGGTGACTTCACTAATCATCAAGAAAGTATTATGAGTACGTAGGATTGAGCGTGCTGACAAAGCATGGGTGCATGAGTCCTAAGCTGCATGGTGTGAGACTGATATTCATGGGCTCACGGAGCATGCTTTGGATTTCTGAGCAAGACAATTACTCCTTATACTAAGGACTGAGATTAGACATACGTTTGAATGAAGTTCATACATCAGGATTATGCAAGGCAGATGTAAGTGTCGTAATGAGGTAAGTGTACTTAATGGGTTAGGATAAGAATGGGTCTCTACCTCCAGTTATCCCTGTTCTAGAACCTGCTAACATAACTAAATTCAATTATGAAATAATAATCAAAACCACCAATAATATTTAAGTCTAAAACCACAAAGCTGAACATCTAACTGTATGTCTGAAAGCCTCTACTAAGACGAGTTGCTGGGACAAGCCCCCAGCTAACTCTAACTGTCTGAAAACTGAAAAGGGCATAAACGAAAAATACTGATAACTAGTCCTCGAATAAGGAAGACTCACCAAAGTACTATTGTTGATGTACTAGGAGATCATACTATGCGTGATTTGGAGGCTGAACATCAAAACCTATATTATAAGACAATACAGTGCAAAGAAAAGTGTACTAAGCATGAGAGATATGCATTACATTATATATATGTTGATCATGAGAAAATGAACTACAACATGTGACTACAACAATTCAGCTCTTCCTTAAAGCGTTACTCTACAATATGAATACATAATGGACAAAAGCCAATTACATCACAAGTTCACAAGGCGATAATTAGCTACTTAACGGGAAGTAAACACTATCCAACATCTCAAACACATGGTATATCATTCCACCTTCCTTTCTACTACCATATAACTTCATTCCACCCTCCTACAATACAATTTACTGCCTCACAACACCAACAATACCAAAATAGTCCACACATCAACATAGACATCACAAACCAATAGGATTTCACACCAATTTTATACTTTACATTTCCACCTCAATACCACGTCACATATTTATTCCATCAAGTCACCTAAATACCTTTCACAACAACTCACCAAAAACATTCCACAATGCTTTCAAAATTTTCATCAACATCACAAGAAAATATTCTCTTTCCACTACACCACACGTTCCATGCACAATTACGTATAAACATCTCCACAAGTCATACACAAGGAGTAAAGAATTAGGGACAGAACCACACTTAAACATACTGAAATTTCATCCATATAATTCAATTCCTTCAAGATCTTAAGTCTCCTTTCAAGTTTAAACCACATAGAAGGTAAATCCTTTAACGACTAAGCAAAAGTGGACTGTTTCACAATAAGTGGACTGCTCAACACTTTTTAAACATAACCAACATGATATACACAACCTCTTATGCATATAATATATTAATATATAAGGGTAAACACTTACCAAGGCTTGCAAGTGGAAGATTTGTCCAAAAATACTTAGGGAAAATTAGGGCGGCTAGGGTTTTTGAGAGAGGAGAAATGTTTGATTGAAAATCTGAATTTTGTTTACAAGTGTGTTGTGTAGAAAAATGAGCTGAATTTCAGCTTTAAATAGTCCCTACAAACCACCTCTCTCTAGTCATCCTTAGCCAATTATTTGGTCAAAAGTCCAAGTATAATGATGTGTACACTTGGTCCATTTTAAAATGGATCATCTCCTTTTGGGTCCATGTCTTATTTACTTAATTTTGGGCCTCAATTGAGCCCATTAGCATAATATTAATTCATCCCAATAAATTTAGTGGGTAATACACCAACTATCTCAAGTTTAAATAATTCCATTAATGTTAAGGTAGTCAAATAAGTTCAAAAATGTACGGGGTGTTACATCCTTCCCCCCTTAGGAACATTCGTCCTCGAATGTTAGTAAAATTATCCAATCTAAACAAGTTCAAGTCTAAGTTCATTCTTCATATTATCACATACCCATAATACTTATATATACTTACTTGTTATTGCTCCAATTCCGCATCTTGGACTTTCTCTTCAGTTTGAAATAAATGCGGGTACTTAGACATCATCATTTCCTCGGCTTCCCATGTGATTTCTTCTACTTGCTGATTTTTCCAAAACCCTTTTACCGAAGCTACTTCTTTATTTCTTAACATCTTAACTTGTCGATCCAGAATAGAAATAGGTACTTTTTCATAGGTGAGATCTTCTGTAACTTGTATATCGTCAGTAGGAGCAATACGAGATGGATCTCCTATACATTTTTTAAGCATTGAGACATGAAACACTGGATGAACTGTGGAGAATTCTTGGGGCAGCTCCAATTCATATGCGGCTTGGCCAAATCTTTGGATAATCCTATATGGCCCTATATAACGCGGACTTAGCTTTCCTTTTTTTCCAAATCTCATTACCCCTTTCATTGGTGATACTTTCAAGAATACCCAATAACCTATAGCAAACTCTGCCCCTTTTTCTAACATCGGCATATGATTTGTGTCGACTTTGGGCTGTTCCTAGTCTTTGTTGTATCACCTTAACCTTTTCCATGGCTTGATGAACAAGATCTGGTCCAAATAAAATAGTCTCACCTACTTCAAACCACCCAATCGGTGACCTATATTTTCTCTCGTATAAGGCTTCATAAGGCACTATCTTGATACTTGAATGATAGCTATTATTGTAGGCGAATTCAATAATAGATAAATATTCATCTCAACTAGCTTTAAAGTCCAACACGCAAGCTTGTAGCATATCTTCAAGTTTTGTATGGTACGGTTTGCCTGTCCATCCGTCTGAGGGTGAAAAGTTGTACTTAAATTCACTTGCGTACCCAAACTCCTCTGAAAAGACTTCCAAAAATTTGCAATAAATTGAGCTCCCCTATCCAATATAATAGAGATTGGAATTTTGTGCAATTGAACTATCTCTTTAATATACAATCTCGCATACTCTTCAGTTGTGTAAGTTGTCTTAACCGGTAGGAAGTGTGCTGATTTGGTAAGTCTGTCAACTATCACCCATATGGCATCAAATTTCCAAAATGTACGAGGCAAACCAGTGATGAAATCCATGTTAATCATGTCCCACTTCCAAACTGGAAGATCCATACATTGCATATAACCTCCAGGATTCTGATGCTCTACTTTTACATGTTGACAATTTGGAAATTGGGCTACGAATTCTGCAATGTTCTTTTTCATGTTACCCCACCAATACACTCCTTTCAAATCATGGTACATTTTGGTTGATCCCGGGTGAGCAGAATACCTTGCATGATGTGCCTCTGTCATAATCCTTTTCCTCAGCTCATCTACATTAGGTACACACAACCTATTTTGGCACTGAAGTACTCCCTCTTGCGTAAGATCAAATGCCTTTGTCAGACCTTGTTGCACATTATCCTTAAGCTGTGATAAAATAGGATCTACATACTGCTTTTCTTTTACTTCAGTTACTAACGAGGATTCTGCCGTAATTTGTACAATAACTCCTTCTTTTGGAGTTTCAAGAAGGAGAACCCCCAAGCTAGCTAGTTGATGTAGATCTTTGATTATCTCTTGTGTTTCTGTGGACTGGCCATGAGTGCTCCCCATTGCCTTACGACTTAATGCATCAGCTACCATATTTACTTTCCCCAGATGATATAAACTATCAATGTCATAATCTTTTAATAGTTCAAGCCACCTCCGCTGCCTCATATTTAGGTCCTTCTGCTTAAAAATATATTGCAAACTCTTATGGTTGGTATATATGTCAACATGAACCCCATACAAGTAGTGGCGCCATATCTTTAAAGCAAATATTACTGCCGCTAGCTCAAGATCATGTGTCGGATAATTTTTCTAACGTGGCCGCAATTTTCTTGAGGCATAAGCTATCACTTTACCATGCTGCATCAATACACATCCCAAACCAACTCCTGAAGCATCACAATACACTGTATACCCTTCTGTACCTTCTGGAAGCACCAATACGGGTGTAGAAGTCAACTTACTCTTCAAATTTTGGAAACTCTTTTCACATGCATAGTTCCATTGAAAATTGGTTGCCTTGTGTGCTAGCTTTGTCAAGGTGCAGCAATAGAAGAAAATCCTTCAACAAACCTTCTATAATAACCTACCAACCCAAGGAAACTACGAATCTCTATAGGCGTTATAGGTCTTGGCCAGTTCTTCACAGCTTCTGTCTTTTGAGTATCAACCCTTATTCCTTCATCCGACACAATATGACCCAAGAATGCTACAGATTTTAACCAAAATTCACATTTAGAGAACTTTGCATATAACTTACGCTTACGAAAAATCTGTAACACCTGCCGTAAGTGATTAGCATGGTCCTCTTGTGATCTTGAATAAACCAGAATATAATCTATAAACACTGTCACGAACACATATAAGAACGGCTTGAACACCCAATTCATCAAATCCATAAAAACTATTGGTGCATTCGTTAACCCAAATGACATATCTAAAAACTCATAATGACCATACCGTGTTCGAAAAGCTGTCTTGGGTATATCTTTCTCTATAAACCTTACTTGGTGGTACCCCGATCTCAAGTCAATCTTTGAGAAACATTTAGCACCTTGCAATTGATCAAACAAATCATCAATTCTAGGGAGGGGATATTTGTTCTTAATTGTCACTTTATTTAATTGTCGGTAATCAATACACATTCTCAACGTACCATCTTTCGTGCATACAAAATAACACTGGTGCACCCCACGGGGATATACAAGGCCTTATGAATCCCTTGTCCAGCAAGTCTTTTAATTGCTCCTTCAATTCCCGTAACTCTACCAAGGCCATTCTATACGGATGAATAGAGATAGGTTGAGTACCTGGAATCACATCAATACAAAACTCTACTTCCCGTTCTGGAGGCAAACCTGGAAGATCTTCAGGAAATACATCTAGGAATTCATTTACTGTGACACCCCTTATACTCCCAACCCTATGTGACGATGTTGAACAATGGATACTTAGGTGTCGAGATGCCATGGGCAAGTAATTTGTAATGTTAGTGATGGAAAAATTGAAATTTGACCTTGTACATGTGATTAACCCTTTATAAGAGGTGGTTTGTGATTTTCGTGGCGCATTTGTGGGGTTCAAAATGAGTCTAAGAGGACCTCTAAACAAAGTTTATTAAGGGTAAGAAGTAAGTTAAAGAATAGGACTTGAAGTATCTAACCAAACCCGCGGAGAAAAGTCGAAAAATGAAATTTTCAGAAAAACTAAGGCACAGGCGCGCCAGAGGGCGTGCCAGGCCACTCTGGGACAAATTTTTTAGCCCATAGGAAGCAAGCTGGTGCTCCCAAGGGCGTTCCAGGATGGGTTTTTCCATTTTTCGAAAGTTGGAAATTTTCTAAGTCCTAAGGGTGCCCGGTGACGTACCGAGCCAATTTTTGCCATGTTTCTTCTACAAATACAAGTATATACATGGAATGAATGAAATATTATATTGGTATGATAAAATTACTCGTGAACGAATTCGGCGTCAAAATGACGATTTTGCCCTTATGGTCAAAATAAGTCATACGTGGCTAGAATTACTTATTTTTGGAATTGAGGCTACAAATATAAATCCCATGAGTGGGAATATCATCGTAACACGTATGAAATTATTTAAACATAAGAAATTATGGATTTTATTGGGTTAAGTGAATTGGGCTCAAAAAGGGGCCCAAAATGAGAAGAAATCATGGGTCAAGAATGGGTCAAATGACCCATTCTTCCATTGACTAATGCAACACATTGCATTAAATGACAAGAGTGGATAAGGATGAAAATTAAGGGCCTATAAAAAGGGGCAAAAGGCTGATTTTATTCAAGAGAAATACACATGCTTTTTCTATCTTTTTCTAGAGAATTCTCAAGAAAGCTTCTTTGGCTCCCAAAACCCTAAGGCACTTCTTGGCGCAAGATCATCATATTTCAAGCCTAGGTAAGTGATTATTGTTATGGATTAATATATTATATGCATGAAAGAGTATTAAATCATGTTGGTTGTGCTTGGAAATGTTGGATATGGTACTTTGTGTTTTTATATAAGATTTGTGATCCAAGAGGTTCAAGCTTGAATTATGACTTGTGCCTTTGATGAAAGAGCATGGTATGGATAAAATATGGACATGTATGGTGTGATTTTATTATTAAACTTGTTATTTTTCTATAAGTGTAAATTATGGGATTTTGGCCGATATGTGCTATGAAGTGTATTAAGGTGAATTGATGGTATAATTTTGATGTTGTGATGATGGAGAGTGGAAAGTATGAACTTGGTGTGACAAGCTATTGGTTATCATGTATTGGTCAATGTATGGAATATTGTGGGATTATTGGTACAATAATTTCATAAATGGTATTGTCAAGGGGGAAATGACATGTTAAAGCCAAACATGTGACTTATTGTTATTGTATGCCATTGTAAGGTGGGGATGTGAGGAAGATGAAGGAGGGGAGAGAAAAATGTTCTTTTCCCTTTTTATTTTTTATAGTGCTAATGTCTTAGTTTTTAATTTGTCGCATTGCCACATCAGAGGAGTTTGCACTCACACATCAAGTATTTTAAGATTGATACAAAAAATGTGTTCAATTAGAATAATTTAATTGGAGTTTAGGGGTTCAATAGGTACAACTCTTAGTTTAGGTGTCTAAATGGAAAAATAAAGCAAGTTTAAGGGGCCACGTATGTACTCTGCCAAAATTTTATTTGAAAATCAAGTTACCCATAACTTAAGGAGTTCAAATCTGAAATTTCATCTAAAATGGAGTTAAAATCGACTTTGAAATCATCAATATATCATTCTTTAACTTTACCCAAAAACCCCAAATTTCAAAAGTGAAAAACCAAGATTTGAAGATGAAATTAATAAGCATTGAGGAATGTGGAAAAGTAGTGTATGAATCATACCCGAAGAAGAAATCTTAAAAATCACCTTTTGATTCTCCCAAAAATGAGTTCCCAAGTTACAAAAATTGAGTTATGGGATTTTGAGTTGAAAATGTAATATCTAAATTTGCCCAGTGATTTTCTCTTTACGATCGTGGAGCACCCGTTGTGATCATGATTTGACCCAGTCCGGACCCTTCACGATTGCAAAGTTTTAATCGCGAAGCAATGGTCAAACTTCAACTTGGACCGGACCTAACTCATCTCCTCTTCGCAATCGCTTCCCACCAATCGTGATCATGATCATGATGCCCTACAAAGTCTTTCTTCACGATCATGTGAGCTCCTTCACGGATGTAAAGAAGGAAACACATCTGCACTAGCACCCCAAAACTAGCAAAATCCTACAAGTTGAAAACTCCCCGATGGGTCCTCAGAAATTGTTTAGAATCCTGTAAACACAGTCCAACTATGTTACTAGATCAAAATCGACATTTCAGATTTAATAGAACCATCAGATTCACAAATGGAGGTTGTTATCAATGGATTCGACCAAAGTTAACTCTAGGCCATAAACTTTCAATTTGTTAACCAACTACTCAAAATCCATCTGAATGCCTCGAGACCCAAACCTATGATTCTACTAACCCAAAATAACATTCTGGAGCTAATAGAACTGATAGAATTCTCATAAGACCTCTAAATCTCCAAATATTGACCTAAGTAAATCATACCCACTTCAAAACCTTGCAAAACAACAAACTCTCATAATACTCAACTAACCACCCCCAAAACCGTGTCACTCACTCCCACAGACAACACATACCATAATATAACTATGAGAAGAGGTAAAATAGTCAAAATACATCAAAAGTTTAAATTCGATATGAGGATTATTACATCTTATGCTTTCACCAAGGAGAGTTTCAAGACGTTTACCTACAAAGTTGACCTAGAAAAGAAACAAGTGAACATTTTGCTCTAAGAACTGAAACCATTTGTGAAACAATCAATTGAAAATGCTCTAGCCCCAGTGCATGAATCGTTGGCAAGCCTGTATATTCGGATTGATGAGTTGGAGATACGGGTGAATATGAGAGCAAGGGTTGAGCTACCTCCAGATCTAGCAGTAGCTCATGTCAAAATTGCAAAGGACAAGGCTGATATTATTGAGCTACAATCCAGGGTAATTCCCATAATTGAGGATCCTACCACAAGATACACTGGAAGAGCCGACACTGTTTAGTCTTCTTGATGACTCAACTCTGCAGAAAGTGCTAGAGAGATGAAGAAGAGTAAGAGTTGGACATGCCCGAGAAAGAAAAAGAGGAAAGGAGGCAATTGAAGAGAGCTATGCAGCTTTCTCGGGAGGAGACTTTTAGACCTGGATATGTGGGTGCCTCATCTAGCATGGCACCCAGTAGTGAAGCCTATCTACCTTATCATTGTTATAGCACCAACAAAGTTCATTATCCAGGAACTGCATAGAATTTTGCTAGATTCTTTTGGAGCAACAAGGAAGAAGAAAGAAGCATACACTGGTCAGCCTGGTTGAAATTATGTCTACCTTAAGATGAAGGAGGCTTGGGCTTTATATCTTTATTTGATGTCTCTAAACCCTTTTTTGCTACGCTTTGGTGGGTTTTCAGAACTATTAGATATTTATGGACTAATTTCATGTGGAACACATATTATAAAAAATACTTTCCAGAACTGATACAACGGAAAAGAGTGTTCACAACTTTGGAAGAAAATGATTGAGGCAAGGGCTGATATTGAACAGGAAACTTGGTAGGAGCCTAGGAATGGGTGTTCAAGCATCTGGTTTGATAATTAAACAACATTAGGTCCTCTCACTCATATAGTCCCTACATATTTCCCTATTGATGAGAATAGTCCCTACATATTTCCCTATTGATGAGAGACTAGCAGAAATTAGTCATCTTATAGGAAATGGGGAATGGAATATTCAGCTAATGCAATAGAGTCTCTCTCGGGATATAGTAGACCATGTTTGCGCTAAAATTGAAGTCTTTAAGAAACCAAAACTTTGGCACAAATCATGGTGGATGGAAAATTTACTATTAGCAATGCTTGAAAATTCTCTAGACAGAAGAAGCACAAAAGATTAAACTGCAATAGATTCAATATAAGAGGACTGCCTTACAAGATATCTTTTTCGTTTGGAGGCTGTGAAAAAATTAAAATTACTAGTTGATGATATACCAGCCAAATGTGGTATCGCAATAGTATCTAGGTGTAGATAATTGTGTGCAATTAGATCAAGAAACTACAGATCCTCTTTCTATTACAGGATCCTATGCTAAGGGGTGCAAGTTTAGCAAGCAGAGACATGGTGGTGGAATGCAGACGACGTGCCCAAGCTTAAGCTACTATTTTAAGCAGCCCCAGTTATAATCTTGTGGCAACTATGGAATGGAGGAACACTATGGCATATGGAGGGTATATGTAAAGGAGTAGGGTGATATATGAGATTAATTTAAACTTGTATCTATTGGCTAAGGTGAGATATCCTTGGTTGAAGAACATCCCTGTCACTTAGGCTCATATGGTTTAAATTTTTTGAGCATAGACCAAGGATAGTATGCCAAACTATAAGGTGGGAGTATCCTCATCAAGGATGGTATAAGTATATTACATATGGTGTATCAAGGGACAACTCAAGAATTTTCTTTTTTAGAAACAGTGAAGGTGATTTTACGTCAACTTTAAAAATCGTTAGGGTTCAAGTCACTGGTGCAAGAACTATTCCTGACACCACTAGCATTTGTGTTGATGATAAAAAAAATTATAATGGAATAGAGTACTACTTAAGTGATAACTTGTTGCCAATTATTATTGAAACACTCTTTAGATATGGAGAGGGTGTTGGATGGGGAGAAGGAAGTTCCTTGGAGTATTAGCATGGATGTTAACAGAATTAAACACTGGAGGACAAAGGGAGAAAGTCAAGTACAACATGTTCTTCGAGAATGTTATCAACTGGCAGAATTTTCTTTTACTATAAATATACATATATGGTGGTGAGAAGATCTCTCTCCAGAGACTAATTTATCAGATTCAATTTTTTTATGATCATACTTGTCTCTATCCAATCCCCTTCACTGCCTAGCCCTTCCACTCGAAAACAAGTTTGCTTTTTGATGGAAAACATAATACTTGCACTAAGCATCATCCCAGTCAAATGGCTCAAACCGCCTTGTAGATATCTGAAACTCAAAACTGATGGGACTTAGTAAAGGAAACCTAAGCCTTGCAAAGAGAAACTAGTTATAGCCTTTTCTAACTACCTCCGTGTTTGCTCAAATAATATGGTTGATGCTAAGGTAAACTTCTAGACGAGATACAAAGAGGTACAAGTTGGCAAAATGCACATATATGGAACAAATTGTTGAACTGAAATATGACGGCAATTTCTGGTGTGCAACTGATACTAGCTAATTGGAGTCTACAAAGGTCCTCAACTTTCTTCACAGAGGCTTAACCCCATCTGTAGAAGTGTTAGAGCTACCCAGAAGATTATATCTTCCAACTGGATCATATTCAAATCAAACTAAGAACCTTTTGATGTATAGCTTATTTTATGTGGTATATACTTAACAGTGAAGGACATTAATATCCTGAAATTTGTACTATAAGGCACAGCTCTATTGCCCTCAATCTGCCGTTCTTTTTGTACTCCAGCAAGTGGACAGATTTAGTGTCCCAATCCTACATTGTTTTGCCTACTGGTTATTCATAACAGGTCGAGGTCCCTGCCCAACTTGTCACCGCAAATGTGACTCTGAATTTTTGATAAAAGAAACTCAGAAATTGTTTCTTCAAATAACACATCATATCAAATGCACATGCCAGCCAGAACCATTTATAAAATGGATTTGGCATCAACCTCACTGAAAGAAAGTAAAGAAGATGCAAAACAGAAAACAAAAATGACTCGAACATCCAACAAGTTACAAATGCAGATAAGTTCATAGGAAACATATCATAAATTTTGCAGAAACCTCCCATAAAAGATGCAACTTTCTCTGCAAAAATAAGACCTAATTATGAGGCAAAATTATATCATCTTCCAACTCGCCAACAAGTCGATGCAGCTTCAAAAGTTTCGTTCAGATCCACCACCTCACTTCTTCCCACCCCCAGAGACATTGAACTTGAAGAATATAATATCACCATCTTGGACCACATAGGTCTTACCCTCCTGCTTATACTTCCCAGCGGCCTGTGGAAGAGTAGATTAACCTTTAGTCAATTTTCAGAGGTCATCTATAAAGAAAACTCCAGCTTTGTGCACAAATCAGGCAACATATAGGAACAATTATGTAACATCGCAAACTACTAATTTTGGCTCGACTCATTAGAGAATTTAACACATGAACTGCAAATAATAATTACATAATTGAATTATCTTGTCATTTCATCTGTAACTTATGCAGAGCATGCTGGCACCCAGTTTGCTTAGCATCACTGAGATATCTTCTTATTTCTTCTATCAGAAGCAACGTTAGCATTTCATTTTTCTTTTTCTTTTCTTTTTTATTACATTAGTGTCTAGGCCGACTTGCATGCACCTTGATAATTCCACCGTGTAATTTCTACCTTCCACCGGCCAATCTACCAGATAACGCTGCCCATGGAAGATTAGGCAAATGGGAAGAAATCACCTTACATTTTTTGTCTCAGCTAAGGATTTAAACCCTAGTCAACCTCCATTGACCACAAAGCTACAACCTTGGGTGATTCTTCTTTTTTTTTTTTTTTGTTCTTTCCTATTTTTGAGATAAGTAACTTGAGTACTACATAATTAGTTGTTGTTTTTCATAAGGTAAGTGTATTTCATTCATAAACAAGGCCGAAATGGCCATATACAAAGGAAGAAACCAAAAGGTAAAGAATCTACAAAATCTGATTCTCTATTAAGCCCACCCATTCTTCTACAACTAGGGATTTTATGGGTGCACCAAAAGAAAATAAGAGACCGGAGGCTATTCCTCAATTGAGAAAAACTCGACTCTACCCCCTCAAAAGCCCTCCTATTTCTCTCATTCCAAATAACCTACATCAACGCAAGGGGGACCAAGTTCCATGCCTTACGTCCTCCTATTCTCACTCCTCCAGCAAAACATCAAATCTTTCACAGATTTTGGCATAACCCAAGAAACTCCGAACCACCGAAGCATATCCCACCATAATCTCATGGTAAAGTCACAATCTATGAGAAGATGATCCACTTCTTCCCCTGTCTCCTTACACATGAAGCACCAGCTGACACAGATAACCTTATTCTTTCTAAGATTTTCCGCCGTCAAAATCACCCCTCTAGATGCTAGCCAAGAGAAAAACACACCTTCCTCGGCACCAATGCTATCCAAATTGCATCACATGGAAACACAACTCCTCCCTAATTAGGAGTTTCTCATAGAAAGATTTAACAGAGAAAACCTCATTGTTCCTCAAACCCCACCATGAAGCATCAGGTTCATCCACCGAATTGACTTGCCTGTGAAGGATGGCCATCAACCTTTGGAGCTCGGTCACCTCCCAATCATAGAAATGCCTTCTGAATCTCAAATCCCAAAAAGTGTCTCCACCGTCTATCTCCCTAATTTGTTGGACCAATAGGTTTCTTTGGCATGACATTCTATACAGAGTCTGAAAATCATCTTTCAATAAGTTATTCCCACACCTGACACCACCTATGCCCCCAAAAATTCACTCCTCCCATTTCCACCCTTGAATAAGATTTTCTATTGAAATCATCTCATCCCTTCATTATATTCCTCCACAAACCACACTCAAAAAGTAGTTCTCCATCCCCCTTCCATTACCCCATATTTATCAACTATCACCCTCCCCAAAGAGCTTGTACTTCCACCCCGAAACGCTAAAGCCATTTGCCCGACAAAGCTTTGTTAAAACCACCAAATCTTTAATTCCTAGACCTCCCCATTTTTTAGGAGATGTGACAGTCTTCCAATGCACCAAGTGAAATTTCTTTGCTCCATCCGCCCCCCCATCCCAAAGAAGGTTCCTCTGCAACCTGTCCAATTTTCCTAGGACTAAAATTGGAGCTTGAAACAGAGACATGAAATAAGTGGGTATACTCGACGAAGTGCTCTTAATAAGCACCTCTTTTTCTCCTTTGGACAAGTATCTTTTTTGCCACCCCGCTAATCTCTTCGCAACCCTCTGAAAAACCGGATTCCACACCAAAACATCCTTGTTTGAAGCCCTAGTGGTAGTCCAAGATAAGTAGTCGGAAGAGCCCCCACTAGGCAGTTCAACACCTGAGCGAGCATCCCAATGTCAGCCACCTCCCCGATTGGAAGAATCTCACACTTAGGTTAATTTTAAGGCCTGACACCAGCTGAAACTAAGGCTGCCCGCCAGACCGGTATGTACCGGTACCGATCCGGTCCATTTCGGTACCGGATCCGGTACGTACCGATACGGTCTTCATCGGTACCCGGACCGAAACGGTACCCGTTTTCATACCGGTAATCCGGTACCGTCCATACTGGTGGGTACCGGTTTCGGTCAAACCGATTTTAAAAAAAAAAAAATTTAACCGATGGCAACGGCTAGTTTGACCCCAACTCCCCCTAGGACCCCTCCCCTAAAATTCCTATAAATACCCCCCACCCCTTCACATTTTTATTCACTCTCATTCTCTCAATCTCTCGATCTCTCAAATCTCAATTCTCAATATCTAATATTCTAATTATTGTTATTATTTTGCAATTAAAGTATAATTTGGTGAATTTTGGAGGAGCAATCTTCTTCAAGTTTCGGTTATCGTCTGCTTTTACGGCAGACGTTTGATACATTCGTTCCATTCTCTAATCTTTTAATTTATTTTTCGTGTGTATTAGTTGTGATTTGTTCATATTAATTTACTAATTTCATATTTTATTTCATTATATTATGAATTCTTCTCAAAAAAAATCTGGTAAAAAACCTATTGCACAAAAAGCTAAAGGTTTAATGAAATTTGGTGGTAGAAAAAGTAAAGGTTCTTCTAGTTCTCACTTGCCTGAAATTAGATTTAATACGGATGATTTTACGCATGTTAATGAAACTGATTTTATGCATGTCCAACCGGTGTCATAGAAATTAATACTGATACTCCTATTCCCAATAAAGTTTTAGAGAGTTTGTATAATGATTTTGAAGATGAATTAGATGAAGTAGAATTACATGTGGATGATGATTTAGATGATACACCGACTAGTCCTGCTCTCGTTTCTGCCCCCGCTAGTGTCGAAGCTCCAACTCAGGATAATCTTCAAGTTGGAGCTAGTTGTCCCCCTATTCCTCCTATTAGGGGTAAGATCACGACACAATCTTTAAAATCAGATGTGTGGAAATTTTTTTATTTGAATGATGAAAAAACTGTTTCTACGTGTGGTCTTTGTAAACAAAAATTTAAATATGTATCTGGCGGGACTGGAGGTTCAACTGGGGGGTTTAGAACCCATTTGCTTAGGAAACATCCGAGAGAATGAAAAGCACATTTAGCAAGTAAAAATGTCGGTTCTAGCACTGGACCATCCGTTGTCGGGTCAAACATATTTCAAAGTGAACTAAATCCTTCAAACCCTGCTGGTCCAGTTACACAACGACCCTATAATAAGGATCGTGATCGTGAAAATTTTGCTAAAATGATTGTTGTTTGTGGTTTGCCTTATAATTTTGGAGAGAATCCGGGTTTTATAACATATATTCGGAATACATATAATCCAGTTTTGAAGGTTTTTCAAGAAGTATGGTAAAAAGAGATATTTTTGAATTTCAAACACAACATATGCAATTTCTTCGTAATTATTTTTACTTGATGGATAATAGGGTTTCTGTTACCACTGATATGGGTCGTAGTAATAACGGTTTTTATTATTTAACAGTTATTGTACATTGGATTGATTATAATTGGAATATGCAAAAAAGAATTATCGGTTATAAAATTTGTGACAAAAGAAAATCGATTTTTATATTGCTACTACTGTAGCTCGTATTTTAGAATTTTATTGTCTTGCTGATAAAGTGACTAGTATTACTATAGATAATTCTTTTGCTAATTTAAATGCTATGTCTTTGCTAGAAACTAGACTTTGTCCACTTATTCCTTATTCTTTTCATGTACATATATTAAATTTAGTTGTGAAGGATGGTATTAAATTATTTGATAATAGTTGTGATAAAGTTGTGTCTTGAATTTTTCATATGCATAATAGTAGTAGAATTAGACAATATAAAGAATTGTGTAGTGGTTGTGAACTTCCGTATAGAAAAATTCCAAAACATGTTAAAAGTAGATGGAATTCTTTTTATGAAATGATTGAAATTGCTTATAAATATAGACAACCTATTACTGTGATGTATAATTCGCATAATGCTTATCCTTCTCATCAATTCAATGAAGATGATTGGATTAAAATGAATGAACTTAGAAAATTTTTGAAACTGTTTTATGATGCTACCCTCATTTTTTCTGGAACGTATTATCCTACTATTACAGAAGTTTTATTACATATATGGGGTATTTCATGCACTTTTGCTAAGTATAAAACAAATGAATATTTTAAGGTTTCTATTGTATCTATGATTGAAAAATTCAAAAAATATTTTTTTCCTATCCCCCAAATTTATTTAACTGCTCTTGTTTTAAACCCGGAATATAAAGAACATGTTACAAAAGCTATGGTTAAGAGGCATTTATCAAAATTTAGCTATTCAATCAGATGAAAGTCCGGATTTGATAACTTGTCAAGATAGCATTAACACTTGTGCGATGGAATTCTATGAAAAATATTGCAACTTGGATAATATTGATCTTCCTCAACCGTGTAGCTCTCCAACAAATGTCCATGATTTAGCGAAAACATCACTTGGTATTGATTCTTCTAATAAATTTGAATTTGTTAAATATCTTGAACAGGGTGCGGATAGTATTACGGATAAGAAAGGCATCCCACAGCTATTGAATTGGTGGAGGGCTCGTGGCCAACAATTTCCAAAACTTAGCAGGACGGTGAAGGACGTATTAGCTATTCAAGGATCATCGGTTGCTTCGGAGCAAGCATTCAGCGCGGTAAGATTTCAAATCGAACACCATAGATATTCATTAGCAGAAGACAATTTGGAGATATCGGTATTGTTTAGAGATTGGATCAACGTCAAGCAAAGAAATAAAGGACTTCCAAAGTTAACTAAATTACAAGAAGATTACATAAATGCAATCCTTAATAGTGACGATGACAATGAAGTTGAAGAAACTCAACAAGCTATACCAAGACCGGAGATTGATAATGTTCAAAGTTTAGAAGAGTTAGAACAAAACTTTATAGGACTATACAACTATTAGTATTACATTTGAGACTTAGTTGAAACAGAACCCTTCCTAAAAGGTGGTTGCGCAAATTAGGCACTCTACTTATAGTTGTAAATTATAATACAAATTTGAAATTTTAAATAAATTGAGTTGGTTTTTTATTTTTAATCATTGTTTTATACTTTTATTTAATACCTTTCTTTTAATTTGAGTTTTAAAATTACTAACTTAGAAACTTAAAAAAAATATATAAACTTAAAAACTTATAACTTATAAACACAAACTACTTTAACAAACTTATAATCTTCAAATATATAACTTTAAAAAATATAAACTTAAAAACTTATTAGTTATAACTTATAAATTGAAAAACTTATTAAAAAAAAAATAACTAATAAACTTCAAAAACTTCGAAAACTATAAATTTTGTACGTAATTTAAATTTTAAAATAATTCAAAAATTAAATTAAAAACAAAAATGACTGACCGTATCGGAATCCGATTCGGTACCGGCGTATACTGGTTAAGACCGGATCGGAATGGAATGCCGATTTTATACCGGTTATTCCGATCCGGTTCATACCGGTACCGGTCCCATTCCGATAATGGTCATACCGGTCCGGTACCGATCTATTTCGGTTCGGCCGTTCCATTCCAGTCCGGTGCGCAGTCTTATTTCGGTCAGGCCGTTCCATCCCAATGTCAGCCACCTCCCCGATTGGAAAAATCTCACACTTAGGTTAATTTTAAGGCCCGACACCACCTGAAACCAAGTAAGCACTTCGCAAAATGATCCAGCTGGTTCATATCAGCATCACAGCAAACCAAAGTATCATCTGCAAACAACAACAGACCCAATATATTCCCACAAAGTTGGGTCTGGGGAGGGTAAGTGTACGGAGTCCATACCACTTCCTCAAAGGTGAGATAGAGAGGCTGTTTCTAGGGCTGTTCATGGTTTTGGTTAAAAACCAAACCGAACCGCAATCTGAACCAAACAGATTAAAAAAACCGACATATGGTTTGGTTTGGTTAGGTTTGGTTTTAAATTTTGAAAACCGTTACTAGTTGGGTTGGTTATGGTTTTACTAAAAACAAAACCGAAAAAATAACCAAACCGAACCGATAAATTGTATTTATAAATTTTATAATTATTTATATATTATTCACAAAAAAAATATAAATATTTTATTAAATTTAATCATAGATAAATTTAAGTCTTTTAACTCTAGCACTTACCAGATTATTTTTTAAGTCCAACTACCCAAACTCAAGCCCAACAATACATTACTCAGCCTTTACTATACATTAATACCCCAACTCCCCAAGTCTCCCAACTCTACACAAATTTCACATTTTCACTCTCTTTCTGCGCAGCTTCTTCTTCTTAGTTCTTAGAGAAGCAAAGGAAAAAACACTAGCTGGTTTTCTCCGTCCAGCTTCTTCACTCTCTCTCTGCATTTTTTTGATAGCTGGTCTTCACATTTTTACTGCAAATTAAGATTGAACAAATCTTCTCCGTCCAGCTTCTTCTTAGCAAAGTAAAAAAGCAAAAAAACCTCATTTTCATTTCACAAGGAAAAGTGTAACTGAAGATTGAACAGGTCTTCTCTGTTCAATTGGTTGAAAAGTAAAAACTTTAAATATTTTCTGGCGCCTGTATTGAATTAAGGCCAATCAATAGAAGCTTTTATGGAAGAAGGAATAGTTTTACAATCTTAGCTGCTAGTATAAGTACTGACTTGAGGCTACAAATAGAGAAGACAGTTGCAATGATATGTAGTTAATTTCTCTAGCTCCTAAGTCATAACCAATATATATTTTGAAATATTTAAGAATCTTAATGTTACTTTATATTTTAGGATTCTTAACATAAAAACTTGCATTTGAAATAGAAATCTTTTTCACAAATATTTTTCATTATCTCAGGTTTGGTTTTGCATTAGCCTCCTGTTTTGTTAAAACCTGCAGTTTGTATGATCAGTAAGTATGTATGATCTGAAATTTTATATTCAAGTTTGGCTAGTGTTTTGGGAAGGTTAAGGCAGTAGCGGATCCCTTGACATAATCGAAAAAACCGCAAAAACCGAACCAAACCGACGGTTATTTTTTTTGTGTGGTTTGGTTTTAAAAATTTAATAACCGATTAAATTGGTTTGGTTATGGTTTTAACCAATAACCGATCCAAACTGACCCATGAACACCCCTAGCTGTTTCCGATAGACCCCCGGCTCAAGACACAAAATACTCCCTTTTTTTTTTGGGGGGGGGGGGGGGGGGAGGGGGTGAGAGAGAGTTGCAAGTTTAGAGGATGCTATTCCTTAGAATAGGAGATTATGGAGTTAAATTCGGAAGACTAGTTGAAACGAAACCACTTAAAATCGATAGAGATCAGAGCTAGCTACAAAACTCAAAAGACGAGATACATATCAATCTACCACCTTTTGACCCCAGTTTTGTAAGAAGCCAACAGATTTGACAGTTAAAAGAGAAAACTCAAAGTATGCTCACAATTTTGTGGTAGGTTTTTCTATATTAACTCTTCAAGGCCTTTTTTAGATAAAGGAACTCTTCAAGACTTCAATTTCACTGCAGTAAATCCCTTTAAAAAACCTTCCATGACAACTTTGCTCATCATCTTACTCCGAGCCTCCATAACAAGGATGAACAAGCTCGGACATGAAGGATCCCCTTGTCTCAAACCCCTAGAACTCCCAAAAATCCACATGGATTGTCGTTCACTAAAGCTGAATATCTCACGGAAGAAATGCAGAATCTGATCAATTTTCTCCATTTTTCCCCAAATCCCATCTAAGTCATGATGAAATCTAGGAAACTCCAGCTCACATGATCGTAGGCCTTCTCAAGATCACACTTGCACAACACACCTGGCACTCCTTGCTTTCTCCTCGAATCTACCACTTTATTTTCCACCAAAGCTACATCCAAAATTTGTCTACCCTCCACAAAAGCATTTTGTGAAGTAGATACAGTCTCATGTAAGCTTAGATAAGAATTTGCACTAGAATACAGATAGAGATGGTAGGAGTGCTACATCCTATTGGCCTAACAATATTAAAAGTTGCCTTGGCGCAAAAAGGCAAAGAGTGGGAACACATTAACAACAACAACAACAACAACATACCCAGTGTATTCCCACCAGGTGGAGTCTGGGGAGGGTAAAGTGTACGCAGTCCATACCACTACCTCAGATGAAGTAGAGAGGCCGGGAACACATGTTTGTCTGATATGATATAATATATACTTGGAGGCACAACTATAGCTAAAGAAACAGAATATAGGTATAACCAGAGCTATTACAATCAGGCCTCTCTATAGTAGCAGCATTTGTCTGAAGATTTCATGGCTGATATAGCCAGGTGTTATTATATATTTGTAGTGGCATTTGATGTTTAGATCTAATTTACCCGTTATACGCAAAATATGCAAAATTAGAAAAAGTATGAATGTACAGAAGGCAAATATCAATAGCCTTTTTCCTCGTGAAGTTATGACCATAACTGACGGATACCATATAAATACAATTTTTTACCTTTTAGATCTTTTTACTTGAAATTTACTATGCGCATGACAATAATGATGACTACCATAAACATATTAATATTTTATTTTATACATTATATTTCTTACAAAATCTTATTACACTATTTGATTACGGCTATTATAGAGGGGTAACCTTACAAAGGTCTGACTGTATTTGGTCATGAGTTGAATTTTACTAAACATATTAATATTTTATTTTATACACTATATATTTCTTACAAAATCTTATTACACAATATTTGATTACGGCTGTTATAGAGGGGTAATTTTACAAAGGTCTGACTGTATTTGTTTATGAGTTGAATTTTACTACTATCTTTCACTTTTTTTTTTCTTGGAAAACTTTTCCTATCTAGTGTCAACTGATCCTTCAGCGTCTGCACCAACTAAATCGGAAGAAAGACGAGAGTAGGCTCGATTGGAGAAATTTTATTAGAATTTTGCTTTAACTTGTCTTTGTTCTTTGATAACAAATGCTGAATAAGCACAATTTTATATATATATATATATATATATATATATATATATATATATATAAAAAAAATAAAAAAAAATTGTACTTGTGTGGGAGTTGAGTGCAACTCCTTAGTCTTTCACATTGTTCTTGTGTAAGAACTTTCCAAAGTTAGCTTCAACCCATATTTTTGTTTCCAAAAACAAGTTGTGCAGAAAGAAAGCACATATTATTATTTCCAGTAAAGTGATTATGCAATTTAACTCATAAAGCTGGACGTGTCACTTAATTGCCAATGATAACTTAATAAGAGTACCTTTACAGCTGCCTCACTACCAAGTTCCTTTAGATCATCAAATTTCATCACCTGAAGACACCAATACCCATGTCAGCACTTGCACAAACTAGTATTGGTGTAAAGAGAACAGACAAATGGCAGCTAAAAATGAAAGCAGTCATAAATGAGAAGTATTTCACTTTTGAAATGAGAATCATCTGGCCAAGCAGAATAGGATGCTTGGATTTCACTTTTGAAATGAGAATCATCTGGCCAAGCAGAATAGGATGCTTTCAGTTTTAGCTTCCATTTCATAAAATTCCCCTGTTGGGGCAACTCCAATTCCGAAAATCAACATAAGCAGTTCACTGTTGTTATTAAAATTTCAAAGGTTCAAGCGAAAACGTAGATTATCTCCTTTTGCATTGCAAGGTTGCTAATCGGTTATGTAGGGTGGCCCTCAATTTGTTTGGGATGCAATGGGTGATGTTGGGACATAGAAGGAGGCTTTGCAACTGACTAATAGAAGGGGGAAGAGAAGTCCAAGGGCATGGAGTGGCGCCCCTTTAGCAATCATGTGGGTTATTTGGAAAGAGAGAAATAGGAGGGGCTTTGAAGGGGTGAAACAAGATTATGTAAAACTGAAATGTAGTTTTTTGTTTCTAGTTTCCTTTAGGTGTACTCATGAGGCCCCTTTTTTGTATAGAGGATTGGATCTCTTTTGTTGAGAACCATATTTTGGTGTAGGTTCTCTTCCTTTTGGTATATGGGGTTCTCCCTTCTGAGGTAGAACAGCCTCTCTATCTCACTTCTGAGGTAGTGGTATGGCCTGCGTACTCTTACCCCCACCCCCCCTCAGACCCCACATGGTCCGAATATACTGGGTATGTTGTTGTTGTCCCCAATTGTTAATAAATTATTTACCTTATCAACAAAGACGATTAAAAATTTCATGAATCAAACTTCTTTAGAATAAAAGAAATGGCTTCCTAGAAAAGTAGTTAGGGAACTGCTCAGGAGTTTCTGATCAATTATTCAACTTATGGGTGTGAAACCACCACCCGTACTGTGCGCATTAAAATAAAAATAATAACTGAAAGCTTTTGGAACTAATTTTAAGAATTCTGAACATGGGTAGGCAAAAGGAAAATGAAGGCACAAAATGACCTCAGCACAGATGAACCCTCGCTCAAAATCTGTATGAATTGTTCCAGCAGCTTGAGGAGCCTTCATCAGCCTGCGGATTTGCCAGCATTTAACCTGTATTATAAGAGAAAAAACAGTTTGAGGCTTTATAACCATCAATAATGTGACTTCAATTTGCTTTTTAGGGGGTGCGGTGATTTTTAAGGGGGAAGGGGAGTGAAGACATAACATGATATAGACGTAGAATTGAATCTCTACAACAGAACAAAGTATTATATAATTCTTACCAACCAGGTCGGTGCATTAAAACTAGCATGAACATGAAAAGCATGGGCAAAAAGGATTACTCCCTCCAACCAATTTATATGACAGGTTTTCCATTTTGGAACTTCTCAAAATGTTGGGCATCATGCCAGTTCTATAAAATTTACACAACGTTCCATAATTCAAATCATTGAGGAATTCAACCTCTGAACTTTCATGTGATGGTTTTTTCTCGATAAAACTAAAATTTCAGCCATGACTTTAATATTTGTTCCAGTATCACTAGTATAATATATGTGTCAAATTAACATCTTAAATTTTACGTCCAGTCACATTACATCATACAAACTAAAAAAAAGGGCAGCCCGGTGCACTAAAGCTACCGCTATGCGCGGTGTCCGGGGAAGGGCCCCACCACAAGGGTGTATTGTACGCAGCAATAAGAAAGAATTGGGACAGAATGAAAGAGGAAGAATTTGAAATACCTCATCTGGCCCGGCTGTGAAGAAATAAATAAGATTAATGGCTGAAAATCCGGTCTTTATTATTTTGGGGAGGCAACTGTAGCATGATAAATCAAGATCAGCTGGATGAAGTGACAAAAATGATGTTTTCCATATTTAAAATAGGTATGAATTACACAGCAAAGTATAATGAAACTGTCCAAAAGATTAATGATGCTTAACAAATGAAATGTTACCAATACCAAATTGGCGAAGCAAGAATTCCACCATAAAAGTAGCTTAAATTGCAGAACCAAGTATCTACATTAATCTATATATAGAAGCATTCATCAGACATGCTTCCAATCCAAGAAATTAAGGAACAACTGATCACTACAACTGCAGATTAGATGATAAAAGACCTACATTTGGAATGCTAAATCCAAGCATGTATACGTATTATATTAATGAATTGTGTCCTTCAAACGCAAAAGCAGTAACGTTTTACACGTAACATCAAGTTCCTTGATGAAACACAAGCTTAAGATAGATCATGTTGGATTTCACAGGCATAGGGATTAAAGATGGGATATATGACAGTGTAAAGGAAAACAAATTTCAAAATCAAAGCTTAAGGTGCTACAGAAAAGTCAAAACATGAAATGATGGCTGAGAGGATAAACTTATTCTACCCTATCATATGTGCTATAATCAAATGAGGCCTTTGTTACAAGAGTCATGCACTGCCATAACCAATCTGAATTTGCAAGGCCCATTGTTATCTTTAACTGTTTAAGTAGGTGTTTGGCCATAAAAACCAAGAAAATATCACTTTATTTGAAATTGTTGGATTGGGGTTTGGACATACCTTTTTTTTTTTTTTTTGATAAAGGTAACTTTGTATTCACACCAAAAAACTCATCAGGTAAGCCTGATGAGGAGGGATTTACAACCCCCTGGGGGTATCATGCAGAATCAAAACCCAAAAAAAAACTTTACAATTGTCCTATGAAGTCCACTAGACTTTCTACCTCCCCCACCATATCTTGTTTACACCAAAAATACAGCAAACTCAGACTTTTCATCTTGATCTTCTGAATGTTGCTAGCTTGTCTATCATGGGATCTTTCATTCCTTTCCATCCAAAGTGACCACCGGATGCAAGCTGGAATACATTTCCACCAGTCCTCTTTTGATCTTCTTCTTCTACCCACTCCTTCCCATTGTTTCAGCATGTCTGAAGTAGTTCTGGGCACTACCCAGCTAACCCCAAGTATACATAAGAACATGTCCCACAGATTTACAGTTGTTTTGCAGTGTAGGAATAGGTGGTTGTTAACCTCTGCCTCTTTTTCACACATATAACACCTTGAGAAAATCTGTATACCTCTTCTTTGTACCACTTCATGGGTTAAACATGTTTTTCTGATCACTAACCATGTGAAGCATGACACCTTATGAGGGACTTTGATCTTCCAGATTAGTTTCCATGGCCACTCCAGTCCAATTGTTTGGTTAGAATTCATATTCCAGTAACAAGATTTCACAGTGAAAATCACTTTGTTGTACAACTTCCATATTGGACCGTCAGGTCCCTCTACTAATCTCCCAGTCATTTAGCGCCCTCCTAAAGGTCAGGTCCCAATCTTGAGGGCTCCACATCTGTGCCACTGAAGCCATCTGTTGCAAGCTCAGAATGTATAGGTCCGGGAATAAAGTTTTCAAGTTCCTGTCTCCTATCCAGTTTTCATTCCAGAAACTAGTTTTTACCCCATCTCCAATCTTGAAAGACAAATTGGAGTTAAAAGGAGGCCATAGTCTTCTGATAGTTTTCCAAACAGAGCATCCAAAAGTTCCAGCTACTTCAATAGTGCACCAGTTATTTTGGAGACCATACTTCTGGGAGATGAATCTTCTCCACAAAGACGAGTCTTCATTACAGAACCTCCAAAGCCACTTCTTCAACAAACTCACTTTCTGCACACTCAACTTCTTTACCCCCATTCCACCCTGGGTTTTGTTGAGAGTCACCTCATCCCATTGGACTAAATTGTACCCAAGTTTCTCTTTTATCTCCCTGCCAAAAGAAGACTCTCCTACGTTTGTTGATTTTCTTCTCTATGCTTCTTGGAATTGGGAAAAGACTCATCATGTAAGTGGGGAGAGCATCCATTACTGATTTAATAAGTGTTAATCTGCCTCCTAAAGACAGATATTGGCTTTTCCATCTTGTCAGCTTTCTCTCACTTCTTTCCAGCACTTCACTCCACACTTCCACCTCTTTATTCTTAGCACCAAGAGGCAATCCAAGATATTTAGTTGGAAGGGATGCTACTTGGCACCCTAAATTAACAGCAACTATCTCCATATTAGTAACTTGGTTAACTGGGTATACACAACTCTTATGCGAATTGACATGGAGTCCTGAAATGCCCTCAAAAATAATTAAAATGGCCCTCAAGTGTCTGATCTGAGTTACTTCAGCTTCACAAAATACCAAGGAATCATCTGCATATAGCAAATGTGAGATTTCCATATTATTTCCCCTTCTGATATTTGCAGGAAAATCTTTTATCCATCCATTTTCCCTTGCTTTTCTGATCATGGAGTTAAGGCCTTCCATAGCTAAGATAAACAGGAAAGGTGACATGGGGTCACCTTGTCTTAAACCTCTATGTGACTGAAAGAAACCTTCTGGACTGCCAGTGATAATAATAGAAAATCTCACAGTAGATATACAGAATTTGATCCAATTGATCCACTTGTTTCCAAAGCCCATATCTCTCAAAATTTTTAGGAGGAATGACCAATTGACATGGTCATAAGCCTTCTCAATATCAAGTTTGCATAGGACTCCAGGTAGTTTCTGCTTCACCCTAATATCCACTAATTCATTGGCCAATAGTGCTGCATCCGTTATTTGTCTTCCTTTCAAGAAAGCCATTTGATGTTCGTCTATCAAAACTCCCATAACAGTTTTCAATCTTTCTGTAATAAGCTTGGCTATAATTTTGTAAACTCCACCAATCAGACTTATTGGTCTGAAATCCTTCAGTTCTTCTGCACCATACTTCTTGGGTATTAATGCTATAAGGGTAGTAGCATTAAAAAACTTCTCAAACACTTCATTCTGATGGAAGTTGTGAATTGTCTGCATCAAATCTTCCTTCAGAGCTGCCCAACAGACCTTGAAGAAACTCATAGTATAACCATCAGGCCCTGGGGCCTTATCACCATCACATTGTTTGATAATGTTCAGCACTTCTTCTTCAGTGAAAGGCCTTTGCAACCATTCTTGTTCCTCTTGAGAGATTTTTGGACAGTTTACAAGCTCAAAAGTAGGCCTCCACAACTCAGATTCAAATAACTTCTGGATCTTTGACTTCCTCCCCGTTGATTATCAGTCTATCAATGTTATTGTATCTCGTGGGCTGTTGCCATTTTCTGGAAGTACTTAGTATTGTTATCCCCTTGTTTCAGCCAGAGGATTCTGGACTTTTGCCTCCATCTGGATTCCTCAATTTTTGCCAGCTCCTCCATCTCAACCAAAACTGTTGCCCTCACCATTTGCTCATCCTCTGATAAAGTTCTAGCATTTTGTACAAGATCAATATCAGCTAATTCAGCGGAGGTTATTTTCTTGATTCAAGTCCGTTAGTTGTTAATTGAGTCGTCCTTCTTTCAAGAGTCACAAAGATCCATTCCACCACAAGCATAGATAACCTTAAATTGATTGAGCAAAGCTAGTAACACTATCAATTTGGGAAAGAAGCCATAGAAGGTGAGTTGAGAGTTCATATAAAGAGTGACGTGAGGCTTTTATTACTAACTTGTTTGCTAGTTTTGTAGGTACAAAAGGTGAGATAAGGGAGAATGTCATCCATAGCTTCGGATTATTGCGGAGATGACATTAGTGACTATGCTTGTAGCGACATGAGCTATGAGTATAGTGATAATGAGCCACATGAGGGTTCTTTGAGTGCTTGTGAACAAACTAATGAAGCTTATGAGTATGATGGTGGATCCTATGAAGGATATGATGGTCCAAGAGATTATGATCAACATGGTGATGAGGATTACTACACCGGAGATGAATATGAGATGCATGGAACTTATGGCTCTTGTGATGAGCATGAAGGAGTAGAAGTATCGTACGATGAATTCGATAGTGAAGATGATGGGTATAGGGGTTCTCATCTTACATACCATGGTGATGAAGACAATATGAGGTAAGATGTTTTCTCCCATATGTCTTGTGAATCCTTTGAGGATGATTGTGATAGAAGGGGAAGTTGTGAGGATGAATTACCTTCCTCGTCTTGTTCTACTTCCTATCCTAGTCGAGGGGGTATAGATGTATGAGTGGAGCCAATTCGAAGACATCGTGTGGACCATAGTTGAAGAACATTATCTACTTCTTATAGTGCAAGAACTTGTACTTCTTATCCTCATTCCAATGTGACTAGTTCTTCATATGGTAATGATGTTGGAGGAAGGGTGGGAGGATCAATGAGCCATAGAAGAGAGGGAATTCATTATTTCAAAATGTGTACGACCGGGAGAGACGGCTTCTTGAAACAAAAGTTACAAGTGAACCACTCCCAATTGAGGATCCTAGTACTTTTGAGGACAAACGAATTGTTTGCTTCCATGCAAAGAACACTTGACAAGATCTCCCAAATGGTCTCCAAGCTTAAAACCAAGGAGTCGAAAGCAAAGCAAGCTACTCCTTGTGGAAATATGATTGAAGAAGAGCCAATGAAAGAAATGAAGGCTACTCCTAGCAACCCAAAGTGGAAGTTAGAGGTGAAGGGAACTCCAAACCCTTCCCAAGGAATTCTTGGCACTTATCCTAACTCCCATAAACTTGCGAGACAAAATATTGAGAGGAGTAAGGGTGTGAAAAGTGACAACTCGAGAGGAAAAAAGAGAGATTGAGAGGAGTGATGTGAGAGGGTTGTCACAACCTTATCCTAACTCATGTAACTTTTCTTTCTCTAGTTGTTTTGATGCATGTGCAGGTGTCCTTGGAAGCAAGCCTAGCAAAACACCTCAAAATATGGAGAATCAAGAGGTGTTAAAAAGCTTCCCAAAGGAGCATTTATGCTCCAATGTTGAAAACCAAGGTGAAGACAATCATTCATGTGAGCTACGAGGTAGCAAAGCTACATCTTACACTTTGTTCAAAGTAAAAGATCATTGTGAGACTAGTAGCCAATTGAGTGTAAGTGATAGATTGTTTTCATGTGAACTTAATGATTCTTTTCCACATAATGATAATGTATTTATTGAGAGTGTTCATACACTAGTTGATCCTATTGATGACCGAATTGATTCTTCTTGTAAGATCAACTTGTGTCCACCTAGTGTTGACACTTGTGCCTTGAATGATAGTACATTGTCATGTGATTCTTTGCCATGTTTTGATAATGTGCATATTGGGAATGTGGATACACTAGTTGATCCTATTGATGACCGAATTGATTCTTCTAGTAAGATCAATTTGTGTCCACCTAGTGTTGATACATGTGGCTTGAATGATAGTACATTATCAAATGATATTGGTGTTGATCAACTTGTGTGTAATGATGACCCACTAAATGAGGAGTTTTGTGATGAACTTAAGGAACCTCAATTTAGTGATGGCATTGATATAGTTGGTCATGTAGATAGTCATGTGAAGTCATTGCACCTAAATGATGAATCCTTGAATTGTGATTCCATTCCTTGTTCTTCTCATGAGGATTTTGAGGTGGAATGTGTTTTTAAGGATAATCCCTTGTTTGATGTTGACATGACTAATGAAGGTGAAATGCATAGTGTTGTGTCTTGGCATGATGGAAATGTAGCCCCTCTTAAAGGCTACCAAGTGACTGAGAATCCACTATGGTATGATGAAACACTTTCCGAAGACGGAACTCTCTTCTTGGAAGATAATAGTACGTCTATGGGAAAGGATGGTGTTGTATGTGCTACGACTATCCCTTCACCATTGTGTGTTCCCATTCTTGGCCAATGCTTTAATGTGCTTGAATCAATGAGTGCACCTTCTCATAAGGACACCTTGGATGAAGTTGACTTGTGTGATACTTTCCTATACTATTTGTTTGCATATGATGATACTCTTGCCTTTGAGTGGAGTATGTTGTGTGAGAGTGAAAGTGCCAATGGGGCAAATAGGTGTATGATTGTCCCATGTTTATGGATTTCCTTTCCCTTTGACCTCGGTAATGATTTGAATAGTGGCATTGGTGATGAAATGCTTGGTCCAAATGACAAGCAAGTTATAAGTGAGGTTGTTGGCTTGCATAGTGATAAGTATAGTAGTAACATTTCTTTTCTCTCATGTGATTATTGCTTGGTGTTATTACTTGATCTTATGGGTTTGAATGAGATCTATTTGCCAATTTGTGTAGGGAATACCTTTGTATTTGACCCCGGTGATGAATTGGGAGAATCCCATTCTTGAAGATAGCTAGTGCATTTGGTGGAGTCTTAACTTGGGATGACCTTGTTTATGACATGACACTTAGCTATGTGGGCTATCATGCCTTACTTGACTTAAAGTGGGATTTGTGTTTTTCTAAATATAGAACCATTGAGGTCTTACATGTGTGGTTGCCTAAACACCATAGTTCTTTTGATTCACCCCTTTGTCAATGTTTCCTATGTAGCCAAGTATCTCTTGTTTTGTTGGGTTACAAACCATTTGTGGCTCATTTTGATGCTTGGTTATATGTTAAATGTGTGCACCCTTGGCATGGTGATAGATTTGTTATTGCTAACCCTTGTGCTAACCCTCATACTATGAGGAATGTTTGGTTGTTTGTCCTTCTTATGTGTTTGCAAGGTTTGGATTCGAGAACGAATACTTTTGAAGAAGGGGAGGATGATACGAGCACGGTTAGCTTGGAGCACATTAGGAGGGGCTTCCATATTTGGATGATAGCTTGGAACCCGAAGGAAGTCATGAAAAAACAAATACACAAGGTCATGGGCAATCAAGATGCCATTTGGTCAATCAAGAAGGGCCCTTGTGGGTTATTTGTAAAATAGTCAATTTTGGACTATTTTTGTAATAGGCTATTTTTGTAAAGACAATAACTATAAATAGTGGTTTTAGTTATTTTCTTCCTTAAATTTTGGATGATTGAATTGTCTTGAATAGACTTGATATTTGGTTACTCTAGATTAGGGTAGTGATTGGGTTCAATTCCAATTGTTAGCTTAGATCGAGTGATTAGGGTGGATTCCTAAATTGTTTGTGTTATCTTCTTCGCTTGAGTGATTATCGAGTTATCATATTGTGGATTCAATTTGTTTCTCGTGCATTTGATTGAGTTCTCTCTCCCTTGGTTTAATTGTTGTTCAATTGAGTCTTTCTTTCTTCACTTCTCATCTCTTATTTCTCAACTACCCTTTAATTTTGTTGTTTAATTACGCATTTCTGATATCAATTCTAGTTGTTCAATTAGGATCGTTATCAGAAGCACAAGGAAACATCACCATCTAAGAGAAGTCCGCCATAAGTTGGAGACGAATGTAAACCAAGGCGAGGAGGAAAGAAGTGTCATCCACATCAACTCACTCGGCAGAAGAGTCGGCTTGTTGGCAATACAAAAGCTATAAAATGTTACAACTCCAAAAAGCTCAAAAGGTTTTATATGCAAATCTTAGGATACACAATGGATTTATCTTAGTTTTTTTTAAAAAGTCAAACTACCATTATCAATAAAGTTCCAAAAGAAAGAATAAAGATCTCAAGAATATACTTCTAGATCGTGGAAATTGCGAAACACCTCCTTGCACTGGGAGCTCCACAAAGACACAAATATGGAACAAAAGAGCAAGACTCCAGTTTAGGCTACGCATGCTGCCAAATAGCTTCACCTTTATGTAAACAATACCCAGAAAGGTATGATCCTAGAGCCACTCTTCTCTTTATCATAAAAAGGGAAGGGCCGAACAAAGATTTATTGTACGCAGCCTTACCTTGCATTTCTGCATGAGGTTGTTTCCACGGCTTGAACCCGTGACCTCCAGCTCACATATATAACAAATTTCCAAGTAGTTGTATGTTCCAGAATTTGACAAGGAACATGGTCATTCTGGATCCAAAAATGCTCCCACGAAATTAGGGTACTTTCAACATATTTTAAACTGGTATTTGCAGGAAAACATCCCTCCCATCGATTGTGGTTCCAGTATTTTATTTTATTTTTTGATAATCGTGGTGTCCGGGCTAGCTTGCGCGCACCTCGACTAAATCCATGGGATACCAGCCAACTCCCACCAGCAACAGGTACCAGGTAACTCTATCCACCAAGGCTAGAACAGATGGGAAGGAATCACCTAGTGTTTGTCTTTGTTGGGAATTGAACCTGAGACCTCATGGTGCTCATCCCACTTCATTGAACCACTAGGCCACACCCTTGGTTCCAGTATATTGATACTACACCAAAATAAACTTGTCAAAAACAGAGGCTCCTGGGAGAGTACTATGACCCTGCTAAGTGCTAACAGGGTAAGCTTTTAGATTTTGGCAAATGGACAATGAAGGAAGAGTTTCAGATTGCCAGCTCCCATCCTAATTCTAAAGTAAGGAAATCCACTTTTAAGTAAAAATCCTCAAACATTGACTATCATTCAAGCACTCTGCTTCATGAACAATATTTAAAAGGAGTTCACGTGGCATGATATATTGCATTGAGGTATTCCGACACAGAATATCCCCTGCAAGGTGTATGTATGTAGGCTTGGTGAGTGCTCCCATTGTTTAAAGAAGGCCAACACCCCAGATGAACATGATGTAATAATAGAGAACTGATTCACCACAGACTAGTATATCATTAATTAGCAGACAGAAAGAGAGACAATTGTCCCAAAATATTTCTACCCATATCCAACAACTGAAATGAGAGATGGAAAAATAACCTAAATAGCATCCGCGGATGAGATGAGGCTTGTGAAAATTTACAGAATCAGTGAAACCTCACCTAGACAAGAAACTTCGTAAAATTGATGCAGGACTTTGATCAGAACGACATCAACTATGCTGGTTAAGGTCTTCACCCAGTTCCAGAACATGGGCAAAATACAGAGAGAAGGCATTTAATGTGCTTGTCCTAGGTGACAACCTTGACCTGTTTTTCTACTAGATCTATAACGAATTTCCACACTAACTGTTTTATAAGAGGCAACTTTGCTACATTTGACATAACAAAAATTTATATCCATCTAAAACTCATTTTCTTTTTCTTGTTAAATAAGTACAAAGGGATTTTACTAATCTCATATTTTTCTGAAGTATTAATAAGGATTTTGTTTATCATATAGGACCACAAAGCAAAGTGCATTCATGTATAGAGATGTTTCTGGAAAAGTTACAAATGAAATCTCCTAAAGTTCCTGAAGAGAATTCAGGGACTCAAGAAATTTCAAAAAAAGGGGCAGCCCGGTGCACTAAAGCTCCCGCTATGCGCGGGGTCCAGGGAAGGGTCGGACCACAAGGGTCTATTGTATAAATTTTTGATTTTAGTCCAAAAAGCTAATAGACAAAACATTTACATGGAAGTACGAGCACCAGTGTCATTTACATTATCAAAAAAAAAAAAAAAAGAGGGGGGGGTTCCTTTTATTATCCAAAACATCTGCTACTCCTTCCTTTCCATACTACCCAGAGAAAGCATGCTGAGATAGTGTTCCAACTACCACTTTCTGAATATAAAATGTGATTCTTTACGGTAGTATACTAGTAAAGAAAAAAGATGAAACCCGAACGGTACCGGCTTCAGCCTTGAGGAATGCACCTTATTCAGACGTATGCCCTCAAAAGACAGGTCATGTAAAAGATTGAAATCTAAGACCTATGACCTCAAAATGCAGGTCACATAAACGATTGACATCTCATGTAATGAGGAAGGAAAAAGTGAAGATGAGTCAGATACATAAACAGTAAGGAAAAGCCTCTATTCTTCTAGGTTTCCATTCTCTCGTAGGAGTGAGAGGGGAACCGCAATTGCTAAATAATCATCAGTTGTGAAATCTTATAGAACTCCAAAATTTCTTTAGATCAATGCATAGAATAAAAGTATCTAATTATTAGAAACCTTTTCAGTTCAAACTAACCTTTGTAAATTTTTCTCTTCACAGTATTTTGCTGCTTCATCTGGTGGCATATCAGCAAGGTTTCTCTCAACAGCAGCACTGAAAGGAATAATTATTTCACCACCATGCTCCTGCACCCTAGAAATTTGTGGAAGCATATTTTTTACTAGCAAAGAGTTGACTATATTTAGAATAATAAATCAAGGCTATAATCTAAGTGAAAGATAAAAAAGATCGTGCCATAGCACCATCACAACTCCAGGAAAAACTTTTAAGTAGCGGCATGAAGTCCATCTTCAGGACAAAAACTCATTTGAACTGCAGTGAAGTTCTGAATTAAAGACTGAAATATGTTCATGATCAGAATATGTCCAGTGAATGTAACCTAGATAACTGAATCTAGTCCAATAAGGAAAAGATTCATGCAAACATGAAGAATCAAAAACTATAAGGTAATCATACAACCAAAGTAATATAATTCACCAGAACCTCATCAAGATGGTGAATTATAATGGCCACATGTGGACCTCAATGCAGGTTATAAAATCTGTTAGAATAGGAATAGTATATAGAATCCTACTTAAAGGGTTGTAATATAGTGTCTATAAATAGGGTCTTTGTGCAATAATGTAGATACACAATTTAATAATATTCTTCTCTTATATTTCTACATGGGGTATCAGAGCATTGGTGGAAAACTTCAGGGAAATAAAACTCAATCAAACAGGTCACCGTGCGTCAATTTCCGGAGACTGTTGTGGCTGATTTGCGTCATCTTTTGGTTTGTCAGTGTTGTGCGAAAACAAACACTACCATGAGGGTCAAAAATCTCAGGCAACAAAACCCCGACCTGAGCAACCGAAAAACACCATTACACGCGCTCTCACGTGCGGCGAAGGTGCAATTTCCGGCGAGATCTGTGTGTGCCGGGAGTGTGAATCTTTTTCGATCGATTTTCTGAGCTTTTCTGTTTTTGTTGGAGTCGTCCAGGTCTTCCGACCACAGTCCTGCAATTTTTTCCAGATTCCGATCGCTTGAATTAGGGTTCTGACGACTTTAGAAATCTTTTCCAGCAAGTTTTCTAGCGAGATTTGAATTCTCAGACATCCAGATCTCTATCTCTGTCTCTTACTGCTTTCAAGCCAAATTTCACAAGATGTCTTTCGGGTGTGATATTTTGGGGAAAGGGTCAAATTTGCCCCTGTGCTCTTAGGAAAAGGTTATACTTACCCTTCGTCATACTTTTTTGATATATTTGCCCCTACCATCCAACTTTGGGCAAATACTTACCCCTCAACTGTTGGTTCTACTTGTTTCCACCTTTATTATCCTAGGTGGAACCTAGATGGATAAATTTTATTTATTTATAAAAAGATCAACAACAACAACATACCTAGTGTATTCCCACCAGGTGGGGTCTGGGGAGGGTAAAGTGTATGCAGTCCATACCACTACCTCAGATGAAGTAGTTATAAAAAGATCAAATAGAAGAAAAAATGTTGTGGCAGTTAATGGAGTATTTCGACCTCTTAGACAAAGCCGATGAATACGAAGATCCCTATATGCGATTGGTCTATGCTAGTGAGTGTAATTCAATGGATGATCGAATTTTGCATACTCCTTTGCTACTTAATTTAAAGTTTAATTTTTGAAATTGTTGGCAGCATCTTGGCAATACCGATCTATTATGCTTACCAGCGTAATGGCATCACATTTTGTGATTCTATTTTACGCATCAAAGCAATTAGGAATTGAGAATCTATATCTTTAGATCAAAGAAGGGTTGATCGAATTTTGCATACTCCTTTGCTACTTAATTTAAAGTTTAATTTTTGAAATTGTTGGCAGCATCTTGGCAATACCGATCTATTATGCTTACCAGCATAATGGCATCACATTTTGTGATGTGACCGTCACATGCCTCACACTCTTTCCTCTCCTATTGAGCTCTTCTTCCACTTTAGTTTCACAAATTTCTTAAGCTTTTATTCATCACATGATGATTCTTGGTCATTGTGAAAATTGATGCAGAAAGCTGATTTCTTTATGTAAATTAATATCATCCACTTTATAATGTTTACGTGTTAAGGAAACTGGATCTATGACTTTGAAATTCAAGTACTATGAAATCATGCCTGCCCAGAAGAATATAGTAGAACTGCTATTTTATTAAAATGGCTCTATAAACTAATTGATAATGTGAATTCAATTGTTGATTTTTGTATGGCCATTGACAACCCAAATTCAATTGTTATAGCTAATGGACTTCTTCTGGTATGAGAAATCGGTCATCCACTCTATCTATTATTGCAAGACAATGGCCACCTTCCGAGCATTTTTTTTCCTGAATGAGAGATACGGGGTTTGGGTTTTCAGGGAATTTTGGGGATTAATTTATTTAGTAAACTGGGTCAGATTTAAATTGGGAGAAAAAATTATCCATATAGGAGCCACGTAAGATATTAAAGGTGGGGACAAGGGGAACTAACATTTGAGGGGTAAATATGTGTTAAAAGTTGAATGGTAAGGGAAAATATATCAAAAATGTATGACAAAGGGTAAATATCAACCCTTTTCTAAGAGTACAGGGGCAAATATGACCCTTTTTCGTGATATTTTTGGCTCTAAAAATAAGGGAATTGGAAGTTCAAGCCCTATGATCACTTCCGAACCATTAAAGGAAAGTTCAAACTATTTAGCTTGGGCTTCCTCAGTTGAGTTGTGGTGCAAAGGTCAAGGTGTCCAAGTTCACTTAATGAACAATCCTAGTGTGGTAGATGAAAATGCAAAGTCTAGTGAGGAAGATGCGAAAGCCAAAGCACAATGGGAGAAGGTTGACGCTCAATCACGTACTCTCTTATGGCGATTTATTGATTCCAAGTTGATGCCCTTGTTTCGCCCATTCCAAACAGGTACTCAGTTTGGGAAAAAGCTCATGCTCAATCTTGTTTCTATGATGTGATATCTCGAATGACCACTTACAAAAACAAGAATTCGATGTCTACTTACTTGGGCTAGGTACAAGCAATCATGGAGGAATTTGAAACATTGATGCCCGTCTCTACGAATGTGGAAAAACAACAATAGCATAGACAAATGTTGTTACTAGTTCTCACACTTGGAACTTTCTATTGACCATGATTCAGTACGTGATCAGATTTTAGCTAGTCCTATGGTTCCTACATATGATGAACTATTCTCTCGTCTACTTTGACTTGCTACGCCTCCTAGTCACAAACTGGTTCATCACCCACCATTGACTCTTTTGTTCTCGCATCTCAAACCATAGAAAAACGGACATATCAGTCTTGGAAAACCAGCAAGGAGGGGGTCATTTTGGAAAATCTCAGCCTAAGAGTAGTTATTGTCATAGACTTGAACACACTCGTGACATATGTTATACTTTGCATGGTCCACCGCCCGAGCAAGCAAACATCTCCACAAGTAGCCATTGTTGCTTAGCCTAATCGACCATCCAATAATGCTCATATTGCTCAGACAGAAAATGATGAGTTCCTTCAGTATCGAACAAGTAACAGACATCTCCACAAGTATCCTCGATTGCTCATCCTGATGCGTCTGTTGCTGGTAATTCTTTTGCTTGTGTTTCACAATCTAGTACCCTTGGGTCATGGGTCATGGACTCGAGCGCTTCTGATCATATTTCCTGTAACAGATCACTTATGTCCGATATTGTTTACGCACTTTTTTCCTGCTACAACTTTAGCCAATGGGATCCAAACAAAACCAAAAGAAGTTGGACAAGCCAAACTCCTATCTTTTGTCACTCTAGACTCTGTTCTTTATGTCCGTAGTTGTCCTTTTAATCTTGCATTTGTTAGTCGTTTGACAAGTGTCCTACATTGTGGCATAACATATTTTGATGATTTTTTTCTCATGCAGGACCGCAATACGAGACAGACGAATGGCACAGGACATAAATCACAAGGCCTTTATTATCTTAGCTCTTCAAATTCCTTCACAACATACTCTGTTACAGATCTTCTAGACATAATTCACAAACGTTTGGGACATTCGAGTTTATCCAAGCTACAGAAGATGGTGCCTAGTTTGTCTAGTTTATCCACATTAGATTATGAGTCGTGCCAACTTGGAAAACAAACCCGTGCTATATTTTCACGCAGTATTGAGGGTTGTTCAAAGTCTATTTTTCATTAGTTAATTCTGATATTTGGGGTCCTGGTAGATTCAGTTCAACCTTGGGATTTCATTACTTTGTTAGTTTCATTGATGATTATTCAAGATGTACTTGGGATTTTTTAATGAAAGATCGTTCTAAGTTATTTTCTATATTCAAAAGTTTTCTGCTTAAATACAAAATCAATTTAGTGTTTCTATTCGTACTTCTCATAGTGATAATGCCTTAGAATACTTATCCTCCCAATTTTAGGAGTTTATGCTCACCATGGAATTATTCGCCAAACATCTTGTCCATACAACCCTCAGCAAAACAGTGTAGCAGAAAGGAGGAATAGCCATCTCATTGAGACTGCTCGCACTATTCTCATTGTGGGGCAATGCAGTCCTCACATCTTGCTAATTAATTAATGGAATGCCCTCATTTTCTATTCAGAATCAAGTTCCCCATTCAATATTGTTTCCCCATTCAATATTGTCTCCTCAATCACATCTCTACTCCATTCCCCTAGTGTCTTTAGGAGCACATGCTTTGTTCATAACTTAGCCCCAGGAAAAGATAAGTTAGTGCCTCATTCTCTCAAATGTGTCTTTCTCGGATACTCTCGAGTTCAAAAAAGGTATCGTTGCTATTCACTTGGTCTACATCGATACCTTATGTCCACCGATGTCACATTCTTTGAATCTCAACCAGTGTTGTGAATGGCGCTCGACACATCGCCAATGGCGAATGGCGAGGCGAGGCAAGCCTATGTCGCCATCTACCTTCGTGGCGATGACACCTTAAAAAGGCGACGCCACGGCGAGAAAGGCAACGAGGCGACAATGGCGAAAAAGGCGACGCCTTTTGTTTTTTAAAAAAAAAAATTAGGTCTTTAAAGGATAAAAGGTAATTTTAGGGTTTATTTCCATATTTGCTTTTGGATGCCTACCACTGACAACTCCGGGGACTGCACGACTCCGGCAACTCTGTTTAAGCCTTTAGGTGCGTAACTCTTTTTTTTTTCTTTTTCTACTTTCTTCTGCAGATTTTCTCCTCTGATTTCTTCTTCAAATCGGTTCCCTTCTTAGTTCACTTCTTCCTCTGATTTTTTTTACTTCTTCCCAGTGTTTTTTTTTCCTCACAGTAACAGTAGTTAGTACTTACTGTTTCTGATTTCTTCGTTCAAGTTTAGTACTTTAGTTATAACTTATATAATATACTAATTAACATCGTAATTGTTTTAGTATTGCTTGTTTTATGGATTGTTGAGTCATTCAAGTTCGAATTTTAGTATCTACCAACTATTTTAAGTTTTTGAATTGAAATATTTACTAATATATTATTGCTATTGAGGTTTTGATTATTTATATATGCAATTAAATATTTTAATTTTTGGTATTAATTGTTGCCGCACCTCAAAAAGGCGAGCGCCTCGCCGCGTGGCGAGGCAGAGCCTTGTCGTCTTTCGCCGTCCAAAACACTGATCTCAACCTTACTATCATCCTAATATCTCTGAGGTCTTACCCATACCTCAGGTCTTACTTGTAACGACTTTTGAGGAATCTACAGTTACTTCTACCTCTCCAGCTGCAGTGCACCACTCCTGACTTATCATCATCGTCTGCGTCCAACAAAAGCCCTAGATGATTCATGTCATGCACTGAACCCTACTTTTACTGCGGACTTGCCTCCTCCCTAACCAACCGGTTGCACTTCAAAACGATATACGATCCACTAGTAATACTAACCCACATTATACTTTCTTGAGTTATCGTCATCTAATCATCACCCCATTATGCCTTTGTATCATCTTTGTCATCTATTTCCATTCCTAAGACAACAGGTGAAGCATTTTCTCATCCAGGATAGAGGCAGGTTATAATTGATGAGATGTCTACTTTACAAACTATTGGAGCTTGTTCCATTCCCGCAGGTAAATCTAATGTTGGTTCTTGTTGGGCTTATGCAGTCAAAGTTGGTCCAGAAGGTCAGGTTGATCGGCTTACGGCTTGCCTTGTTGCCAAAGGGTATACTTAGATATTCGGGCTAGATTATAGTAACACTTTATCTCCCATTGCTAAAATAGCATATGTCTTGTCTTTTTCTATCTATGGTTGCCATTCGTCATTGGCCTCTTCATCAATTGGACATTAAGAATGCTTTTCTGCACGATGATATTGAGGAAGAAGTCTATATGAAGCAACCACCTAGTTTTGTTGCTCAAGGGGGTCTAGTAGCCTTGTATTTCGATTGCGCAGGTCACTCTATGGTCTAAAACAGTCTCCTCAAGTCTGGTTTGGGAAGTTCAGCACAGCAATTCAGGAGTATGGCATGACTCATAGTGGAGCTGATCACTATGTGTTTTATCAACATTCTACACCAAATCTGTGTATTTATTTGGTGGTTTACGTTGATGATATCGTTATCATCGGCAATGATCAAGATGGTATCACTATTTTGAAGCAACATCTCTTTCAGCATTTCTAAACTAAAGACCTCAGCAAACTGAAGTATTTTCTAGGTACTGAGGTTGCTCAATCCAGATCAAGTATTGTTATTTCTCAACACAAGTATGCCTTAGACATTCTTGAGGAGACAGGAATGATAGCACGTATACGCATTGACACTCCTATGGATCCGAATGCTAAACTCCTGCCACGACAAGAGGAGCCACTCACTTTTATAGGTGGCTGGTCGGAAAGTTAATTTATCTCACAATGACTAGACCTAACGTCTCTTTTCATATGAGTGTTGTAAGTCAGTTTATGACTTTCCCTTGTGATAGTCATTAGGATGCAGTTGTTCGTATTCTGCGATCTATAAAGTCAGCTCCAGGTAAAGGACTACTCTTCGAGGATGGGGTCATGAGCATATCATTGGATATACAGACGTTGATTAGGCAAGACCACCCTTTGATAGACGTTCTACATCCGAATATTGTGTTTTACTAGGAAGGTAATTTCGTGTCCTGGAAGAGTAAGAAACAGTGTGTGGTTGCTCGATCTAGAGCAGTAGAAGAATATCAAGCAATGGTTGCAACAACTTGTGATCTAGTTTGGATCACACACTCTTTGAAGGCCTTTGTCCTACTTATAGTACCAGTCCTCCAGCCTATACTTGTGTTTTTATTAACCAAGAACACATGCACTTTGTTGGCACTCAAAAAAAAGGTTCTTCAATCCACCAGTGCAACTGAAGGTGCGTAGCCCTGACAGCATAGGTCCTTTATGATGATTGACCGCGGCAGGAGAGAGTTGTCTCCTTCGAAAGAATTGGATCTTTTTCTTTTAAAGAACAATCCTTTTCCTGAAGTTTTCTTGAGATACCTCAACATAGGACAAAAAGCCTCCCAGTGATCTTGTCTTGGATTCTGCATGAATTGACTAACCACTCCAAGTGCAAGGGTTAGATCTGATCGGGTCAGAGTCAGATAGATAAGCTTTCCAACCAAACGTCTACACCTCTCTGGATTTTCAAAGAGCAGGCCATCACCACTTCAAATCTTTGTTTTCGAGAGGGATAATCAACTCCGCAAATATCGATCAAAACTTGAACCCTGGTATAGGTATGCAATTTCAGAATGCACAACAATTGAAATAGGTAGTCCGTATTGATATCAGATCTATTCCTATGTTTCGATCTTTCCATTTTTTTGACCCATTTCTTGGGTAAAGTCTCCCAAATATATTTGAAAATGAATTGGTTATCCATAAAGATAAAGAAAGTTTTCTTCTAGTTTCGCTTCTTGCTCTTCCAATGAAGAAAGAATTGTCGAAAATCGTTGATTGGGTTGGTCCGACCAAGAAAGGCATGGGACTTTTGGGCATTGCTTGGGTCGAGCTAGGCTACCTAGTGATTTACAAGCACCCTCACTACATGCTTTCTATATATATATGTCTCCATCCAATCAAAGACGTCCATGCCAGAAAAAATCAAGCTCGGCAAAAACGAGACTAGGGACCATGCTCCCCGCTTTCTTCCTGTGGTTACTATTAGAACACAAGCCAAGGAACTCAAAACCACAACACAAGCACCCTTTATTTACTAGTTTAGGAGTTTTCGCCTTTTGCTTCCTACGAAGGTAAATAGTCAAAAAAGTTCCCCATAGAACGCAAGCGTTGAGGCTTTCATCGAAACAAAAAGAGAGGAGCGGAAAGCCACTTGACTGTAAGGACAGGGGCATGTATCCTTTTTTGTAGAGAAAAAGGGGTACTTCATGAGCCGCTGCTAATAATCGAAAAGGTTCACAACTAGTTCAGTCAATAGTGACAAAGGAAACGTTTCTGTCGGAGCCGTGGAAAAAGTCTTCACACTGTTGCTGAAAGAAATAAAATTTGGAAACATCGATCAGATGAACTTATGTGTGATAATCAAGTGGCCCTTCATATTGCATCGAATCTAGTGTTTCATGAGAGGACTAAGCATATTGAGATTAATTGTCATTTTTCAGAGAAAAGATACTCTCAGGAGATATTATTACAAAATCTGTGAAGTCAAGTGATCAACTTGCAGATATCTTCGCCAAGTCCCTCACCAGTCCTCGTATTAATTACAGAATTACATCTGTAACAAGGTAGGTACATATGACTTGTATGAACCAGCTTGAGGGGAGTGTTAGAATAGGAATAGTATATAGAATCCTATTTATTAAAGGATTGTAATATAGAGTCAATAAATAGGGTAATATTGTAGATACACAATTCAATATTATTCTTCTCTTATATTTCTGACGTAGTTTACTCTATTTAAATTCAGAATAGTTAATTTCTACTCCCTCCGTTCAAAAAGAATGACCTAGTTTGACTTGGCACGAAGTTTAAGAAAATAAAGAAGACTTTTGAATCTTGTGGTCCTAAATTAAAGTTATGGCAAATGTACCAAAATACCCTTGAATCTTGTGGTCTTAAACATGTCATGTGGAAAGTTGAAATTAAAGTATTGCCAAAAAAGGAAAGGGGTCATTCCTTTTGAAATGGATTAAAAAGGAAAGTAGGTCATTCTTTTTGAAACGGAGGGAGTAAATTGAAAGGCAAAGCAATTTAATCTTTAACTCTTTGAGTGACAAAATAAGAAACCAAAAACAAGAAAACTCCACATGTGCTTAAAAATTCATGATGGGGTAAAGACATGAGTGAGAAAAGGGATTTTTGTCCAATATCTTGACAGCTTCAGAGTAACAATTTCAAGATAAGTAGAATAGCTGAAGTTCAACATCATATATTTTCTTCACGGGGGAGCACATTTTTGCATGCATCTTATCCATTTTGTTGCCCGCACGTGTCATTGCTTTGCATATGAAAAGTTAGAGAACAAGAGCACAGAAAGAACGATGTAATGTGACCAAGTTCTTTTTATGGTCAACATTGCAACCAACTTTATATTGGCACGGGAGTGCCATGTATTGCAGTATATTGATTGTTAGAATTCAAAATAATCTCATTATCATAGACAAATAATTGTTTCTCTTTTATTTTCTTTTTGATAAGGTAAATAATTTTATTAACATTTGGGGGGAACCCCGTATACATATACTTGTTTCTCTTCTGATCAAAAATCAAATGAGACAGATCCCTCCAAATTTAGCTTTTCTGTTTAAGTGTAAGAAGAGCAATAGATGGATCATACCATGCATGAATCTTGGGCAAAAACTTGTTCTTTTTCCTTTGATAGTCTTTCTCATTCATGTTAACCTGCCAATGATATTACATAATCAGTAGGCACAATGATCCTAATAATGTTGCACAAGATACAGTAAATAATCCTAGTACAGCATATATTTTACCTGATTTGTTCCACGAGTAATCTCCCAACCCAACTAGTGACACACATCTCCCTCCCTCCCTCCCTCCCTCTCACACACACACACACACATTCCAAAAGGAGTTAGGAGACAACATTTCCAAGCCGTATATGATAACTTTCTTTTGATTGGTTAAACAAAATTGGATCATTTTGATTATTAACTATAACTGAACTCAGAAAGGAAAAAAATTCTGCCTTTTGTAATACCAGTTTGTGCAGTGTAATAATTTTGGATATACATTGAAAAACCACATAGCTGTTTCCAGAACATATATTCTGACAGATTTCGTACATGGCCAAGATAAAGAGGAGTTAAAAAAGCATTAAACTCACCAAGTAAACAACTGGTTTCGCAGTAAGCAGCTGGAAAGTATTCAAGAATTCAATATCTGCAGCTTTCCAGTCCACAAGACGAACATCTTTACCTTCCTCAAGTGATGCTTTGACCTATGAAAAATAGGCAGCAGCATAGTCCATTATCTATACCTTTTTAATCATTCAATTATCTGTAAAATGAACTAGAAAAAGTGCTCAAATTTTTGCAGTCATTACCTGAAGAACTACGGTGAAGTAAGATGTGTGGAGATTTAACGGGGAAAAAAACAAGAGAAAGAAGTTCATCCTTTTCTTTTCAAATCAATTTAGACTCAAGCTACAAGGCAACCAAAAAGTAGTGGAAGACATATCTAACACCATCATCCCTTTGAAAATGTTATGATTCAAACAGACATGTCCACCAGAAATGAACATACGCAAATCAAGAAAAGTCATCCAATTAACAATCTAACCTGAGATGGATAATCAATCATCTGTACCGATACCAGTCTCCATTCTCATCTAAAAAAGGATCTTACAAGGAGGGGACCCAATTTTTAAAGACATAAATTTCTACTATTGAAGGACGATAAATACATGATGGTACCAAAACATCTAGTTAGTTATAAATAGAGAACGCCAATGGACTATTCAGAAACAGATATATTTCATACTGCCACCTTTCAAAGTTTTGACCACCCAGAGAACAAGAAAGTCTAAACAGATACAGAAATGGGATAAAACATCTAAGCAAGTCATAACAAGGTCAAAGGAAGAAGAGAAATAGGCACAAACCCTTAGACACAATTCATGCTCTATTTTCAATTGTTTGTCATTGCTTCTCTTCATACTCTTTTCAAGATCTTCTATCCTCCTCTCAATGAACTCAATGTCCTGGTTTACACAAAAGGATGATATATTTCATGAATCATACGATCATTACAGTGAATAAGGCACTTTTAGGCAACAAAGCACATTCAGTTGAAGATGCCAGCATTTTAAAATTATCTAAGCTACAAATTCCTTCTAAAGAATCAGGTTGACAGGAAATCCAGCATATTAGTCCAAAAAAACTTCAAGCAATAACTGATGCCTCAATAATGGACAAAACAATATACTGATAACACAGAATCGCTCCATGCAGGACTCTCAATCATCTAATTTATAGATGAATGCTCCTTGTACATTCAAACATTACACCACTGTGTGCATTAAAAATACTTTTTATTAATTATTTGCAAGTGTTACGGTAGAAACCTTTTTTTAACTGACACAAGATTACTAGCCATCTTCATGTATCAAGAAATAACAGAGCACGCTGATGAAATGATTTGGGAGATTGGCTGATAAAGATTCTAGCCTATGGAAGAAGGGGGTTGCTGCTAAACATGGGCAGAAGAGTCACTGATGCACTAAATGCAATAGATCACCTCATGGTGTAGGTCCCTGGAAACACATTAGCAGCTTATGGGAGGAATTCTCACAGAACATCACCTTTAAGATAGGGAATTGGCTACATGTCATGTTCTGGAAGGACAAATGGTTGAACAACACCACCCTGATGGATAGTTACCCATCCCTCTACCAGCTAGCCAATGACATTGAATCAACCATAGCCCAAACCAGATCAAGGAATACTTGGGACCTCCAGTTTAGGAGAAACATGAATGACTGGGAGCTGAACAACATTTTTGAAATGCTGGGAAGACTGGAAAACTCACCTGTGAATGAAAAAGCCACAGATAGGATCAGGTGCGGAAGCTCTGGACCATGCTCTTATACTGTTAAGGCAGGCTACAGACACCTTTGTGAACAAAATGAAATCATAGACTCTTGGTCCTGGAAACTATTTGGAAGACAAAGCTGCCCACAAAAGTTGTCTGATTCTCATGGACAGCTCTCTGAGAAGCCTGTCTCACACAAGACAACCTATGCAGAAGGTAGTTTCAGCTGGTAAACAGATGTTAGATGTGCAATCATTCAGAATCTGCTAATCACCTCTTCCTACACAGCCCAGCAGCTAGAGACAGGTGGTCTATGTTTCTATCCATGCTGGGTATAAGCTGGATAATACCTCGAGGCATTAAGGAAGCAGTTGGAACAGTTGACAGAGTCATCAAGAAAGTCTGGAAGATGATCCTCTCTTGTATCTTTTGGGTTCTGGGGCAAGAAAGGAGTCGCAAATGTGCTGAAAGAAATTCAACTCATCCCGTTTTAAGCTAAAGGTCTACTGTACCTATTTAGTTGGAGCAACCTAATCCCTATAAATAATGTTGGCTCATATCTAGATTTTATCAGTTATTTCCTTTAACTTAGGCCATATATTTACTTCTTTTGGTTAGCTCCCTGTTTAGAATGGAACATTATGTAATGGAGCTAACATTAGCATTGGCTACTTTGTATCTTTGCATCTTCTTGCTGTCATCTATGGAACATCTTACTTCATAAAAAAAACGTGTCAAGAAATAAAAGAGAATCTGTTCAAGTGCCAAAAAACCTCTTTCATCAGAGTGTTTCTACCCCCCACCCCCCACCCCCACAAAACCCAATATGAGACAGCTTTCTTGCTGCATCTGTATGCAACCGATTTTGTACTACTCACAGGTATACTAATGGGAGCATTGTGATATATTAGTGACCCGAAGATGTGATTAGAACAATTCCCAACAGTAGAAGATACTCGTCAATGCAGTAGTCAAGTGCAATCAACAAAATCCCCATAACAATGCTATCTTAGAGTTAAATCCAATCACGGTGTTATAGAATAATAACTTACTGCCTTCGAGGAACTGAATCCATGCCCCAACAAGATCCAAAAACACAAGGTGCATGATCCAACTTACCTTAAGCCTTAGTTCCTCACTTATAACCTCTATATCTCTCACAGGATCAACAGTGTCATCGACATGGATAATATCTGGATCTTCAAATGCGCCTGACAAACAGCAAAAATGTGTATAATGACATTCAACAGTGAGAGTATATAAGATACAACTAGAAATGATAACTCAGACCATACGGACCACATTTCTAAAAGTACATTTAAAGAACCAGAAAAGAATAGCTCAATAGATGGAAACACAAAATGGAGAGTGAGTATATTACGTAGAACGTGGAAAATGCCATCAACTGCACGGATGTGAGATAAGAAACTGTTCCCCAATCCTTGTCCTGCATGAGCACCTCGAACCAGTCCAGCTATGTCATGAATTTCCAAAAAGGCAGCCACCTAGATATATCATCAAACACTCATTAAAAAAATGAACTATAAAAAATATTGTCTTAAGAGACAAATTAGGAATCAAAAAAAGAAGCTACCCCAGAGGCAAATCAAACTTAATCATATGGAATAATTTAATAAACTACGGAATCACAAATAGATCACAGCTACATAAGGGGGAAAAAAGAGGCACATCAACTTTTTTTCTGGCCAGTGTTAGTTGTTGAATTTGGATGACAAACCTCGCTCTTGGGCTTGTAAAGTTGGCAGAGCCATTCAAACCGCTCATCAGGCACGTGCACTCGAGCTTCATTAGGCTCGATAGTACAAAAAGGGAAGTTTTCTGCCGGAATGGATAACTTTGTCAGTGTGTTGAAGAGAGTAGACTTCCCCACATTTGGTAATCCTACCTGAAAGAGCATAGACAAGGCTCAACATCAAACATCTATAGATATAGAAGAATAGGTGTGAATCGATTCTAAAGATAAACGTGAAATTTAGGTTAAGCTGAACCAGCTGTGACATACAAAGTAAACCACTCTCTACTGCCATTTCCTCATCAAAAGTTGTACAATCAAGTAAATAAGCTACTGAAATGGGTTTTTACAAATGTAATAGCTCAGTGGATCGAATTCACTAACTAAGCGAATTGATAACAGCAATTCGTAATTCCATTTTCAAGAAATTCCAGCTGAAAAAAATACCAGCAATCTAAACGGAGATCAGACGTATAGATGAATGAAAACAAACAAGAAAAAGAAGAGAAGCTTACGATTCCAATTTTCAAGTGAGATGAGAAACGGCCGAGAATGGGCCTTTCCGCAGGAACTTCTTTACCTTTAGCTGCTTTGGGGGGCATACTGAGAAATGGGAAATGGACAGATACGAAACTCTAGGGTTTTGGATTTTGTCTTCGTTACAGTGTCAAGCAGAGAAAAAAAAAAAAAAAAAAAAAAGAGAGAGAAACCTTTATACGTGCTGACCCGGAAAGTTAGTGCCGACCAACAAGAATCACAATCCTCGGCTCATAACCCAGTTGATTGGGCTTAAGTTGATAATTTTGACAGTTTTACACGGATTGCCGTGTTTTGGGTTGTCTCTACTTTTTGTCTTTAATATATATGATAATCTTAATTTATCTCAATTTAGTAGGCGTTTGGCCATGAAAATTAAAAAAATTTAGAGTTAGAGTTGAAGTTGGAGTTGTGTGTTTCACCATAAAAACAAATTAGAGTTCTTTTTGACTTTCTGTAAGAGAAATAGGAGTGAAATTTCATTAAGGTGAAATAAATTTTATGGCCAAATACCACAAATTTTCACTTTTTTCACTAAAGTGAAATAATTTTTTGAAAAAAAATGAAATTTTTTTATGGCCAACCGGGTCCTTAATATTTGATAAAAATTTATATATCAAAGTATCTTTATATGTAACTTAATTTTGCTACGCATGAATTGATAGAACTTTTGTTGGCTCGCCATAAGTTGTGTAGTATTTTTGTGATTTAATTTCGCTGGGCATAAGTTTTGAGAATTTTTATCTTGCTCGGCGTAAGTTCTGTGGAAATTAAGTTATTTTTTACGACATACATTGTGGGTTCTAAAACTGGAATTTTGCCTCTATCGACATAAGTTATGTAGGAACTAAGTTGTGAATGTTAAGGTATAACTAGTGCGTCTGGAATTGACGTTTTGCCTCTATCGGCATAAGTTATGTAGGAACTAAGTTATGTTTTTACGGCATAATTTGTGGAATCTGAAATGAACTCTTGCCTTTATCGACATAAGTTTTGCACAAAGTAAGCAGCATAACTTGTTATTCGTTTGTTATTTTGGTGTCAAGTGTATTTTTGGCGACTTATTTTTTACTTAGAGTGTTGAAGGGCAAAAATCAAAGACCACCTCAAAATAGGGGCATTCGTGCCAATGACCCTTTATTTGGGGGATTTTACCAGGTGATTTACAAGAATGGCCTTAGAGGTGAGTAGTCTTGAGCTTTTGACCTCGTTTGTCTCATGAGCGAAACATTAAATTTAACTATTCTTGACTTTTGAGTGTGAAGGTTTCCCGAGGATAGGCTCCCTTGTTGGCCAAATAGAGTTATCTTTGACATTGTCCCAATAGCCGATGACTTGGCTTAGAGGCACGGCATGCTCACTTCCTTCCTTTGATTCTTCCTCTGTATCTATTACTCAAATGGCCCTAATGAGTGTTTGTTTGAGTTCATCGTCCTTTTTGCGGTTCTATACTTTTACGCATGCTAGCATTCGATCCATGATAACTACTTCTCTTCGGCACAGGATATTTCCTTATCCATCTACTCGGACCTAGCCATCATGTCCTTCTAGATGCGTTTCATTTCTTCCATTTGTCTTTTCACTTTCGCTATTTTCCTATTGGCCTCTTCCATCATTTGGCATATGGCTTCCTCAGTGTCCATGACTAGTTTCGAGCCTGTAAGCAGCAAGCAACAATGGCTTAAAGTTGAGAAATAGGAGCAGAGTTTTTTAGAGGTTTTTGTGGAAAGGTTTTAGGACTTTCTAGAAAACTTGGACTTGGAACGTTTTGATGGGACTTTAGATAGTGAGTTTTCAGTTTTTGCTCAAGGGCTCTAGGAAATATTCAGAGTTAGGAGTGGTTTCATTTACCTTTAATTAGAGCAATACATAGTACATAAACAATTAAGCACATATAACACATAATAGCATGTAAAAGTTTGCACGTCTTAAATGTTGGGTGACCCTTTTTGTAACACCCCGTACCTTCCCAATCCTAATTGACGACATTAAATAATGTTTACTTAGGTGTCGAGAGCCATACGTATGTATTTGGTAATGTTATGAGCGAGAGAATTGAAATTTGGCCTCATATATGTGATTAGCCTTTTGTAGGAGGTGTTTTGTGATTTTCGTGGAGCAGTTGTGGGGTTCAAAATGAGGCTAAGAAGACCTCTAAACAAAGTATATTAAGGTTAAGAAGTAAGTTAAAGAATAGGACTTGAAGTATCTAACCAAACCCGCGAAGAAAAGTCGAAAAATGAAATTTTCGAAAAATCTAAGGGTGGGGCGCGCCAGAGGGCATGTCACGCCGCTTTGGGCCAAATTTTTGTGCCCAGAGGCAGCAAGCTGGCGCGTCCAAGGGCGTGCCACGCTGGTTTTACAACTTTTTCAAAGTTGAAAATTTTCCTAAGTCCCAAGGGTACCCGGGATCGTGCCAAGCCGATTTTTGCCACGTTTATTCTACAATCATGAGTATATATATGAAATGAGTCAAGTATTATATTGGTATGATAAAATTACTCGAGAACGAATTTGGCGTCAAAATGACGATTTTACCCTTTTGGTCAAAATAGGTCATACGTGGCTAGAATCACTTGTTTTTGGGGTTGAGGCTACGGATATGAATAGCGTGAGTGGGAATATTGTTGTAACACGTATGAGATGATTTAAACACGAGAAATTATTAATTTTACTGGGTTAAGTGAATTGGGCCCAAAAAGGACCCAAAAATGAAAAGAAAACATGGCCCAAAAATGGGTCAAAAGACCCATTCTTGCCTTGACCTTCTAGAACACCACATTAAATGATTAAGAGTGGATAAGGATGGACTTGAGGGCCTATATAAAGGGAAATAAAATCTGATTTTTATTCTACACAAGTCTCATGCCTTTTTTAGACCAAAAGAAGATATTTGCTCTCAAACCCTAAAGAACTCAAAGTCAATTTTGGAGCAAGATCATCACTTTTCAAGCTTGGGTAAGTGATTCTTATTATGGATTAATATATTATATGCATGGGAGAGTATGTAAATCATGTTGGTTATGCTTGGAAATGTTGGACATGGTACTTTGTGTTTTTATATAAGATTTGTGATCCATGAGGTTCAAGCTTGAATTATGAGTTGTGCCTTTGATGAAAGAGCATGGTATGGATAAAGTATGAACATGTATGGTGTGATTTTGTTATTAAACTTGTTATTTTTCTATAAGTGTAAATTGTGGAATTTTGGCCGATATGTGTTATGAGGTGTATTAAGGTAAGTTGATGGATTATTTGTGATGTGGTATGGATAAGAAAGTGTAAAGGAGAAGTGTTGTGGTGAAATGTATTGATTATCATGTATTGGTCAATGTTGGGAATATTGTGGGATTTTTGGAATAATAATTTCATCAATGGTTTTGTCAAGGGGAAATGACATGTTTAAAGGCAAACATGTAACCCATTGATGTTATATGCATTTGTAAAGTAGTTGATGGTTAATGTGGATCCCGTTATATATTTGTGTTGTAGAGTGACACATAAAGAAGGAGCGGGACTATTGTAGGCACATCTAGGATTGTACATTCGTATTGAGAATACAAGGTATGTAAGGTTACTCTGTCCGTATCTTTCTGCGACAAATAGTATTCACATTGACATTACGCTTGTTCCATCCCGAAATGTGCTAAGGTATCCCATATCCGGTTATCCATGGTCATTGTCATATATTTCCTACTCATTGATCATTTGTGAATCTCATGTCTCATATTCATGGTTAATGTTCCAAAAGCTCAAATAAGGTTATGTTCCAATGTTTCCAATAGTGATTATACTTATGTCTCTTGTTCATGGATTATTGTCCAATGGTTCCCATGGTGTTATGGTTCTAATAATGTTATGTGTCCAAGTTATTCACATGTCTCTCACTCGTTGGTTAATGATCCAAAGTTTCAAGTAAAGTTATGACTTTCATAGTATCAATCTCAAAGTAATGAATGAAGTAATGCATATGTGGTTAATGATCAAGTACGTGTGGCAGCTTTGGGGGCAAAATGCCTAGCTCAAGCCAATCCCAAATCAGAGGGCAGTCCTAGGGGCATAAGCCTAGCTCGGATCGATCCTGACAGGGGGCATCTCTAGAGGTACTAACCTAGCTCGAGCCGAACCTGAAATGTTATATGGGTGGCAGCTCTAGAGGTACTAACCTAGCTCGAGCTGATCCCGATATATACATTGATTCATAGGGTGGCAGCTCTAGGGGCATAAGCCTAGCTCGAACCGATCCCGACATAACGTTATGTTATGTTTAAAACCCACTGTTCAGTCGGGGCCCGGGTATCACATGTCACAAGCAAAGATGAATAATCATTGAGTTCAAGATAGAAAGTAACGAAAGCAATATACATGGTTTCCAAAGTACAGAATAGTGACTTATCTATGTGGGTCATTCATTTGAATTTGCTTTCATTGACATCTTTACATATCATACAAGTTTCATATGGCCTTACATACTCAGTACATTCTTCGTACTGACCCCTCTTGGGGAATTTATCTTACTTGCTGCAGGCGCAGGTACTAGTAGGCCTCCACAGTAGGTTGCCAGTTGTTGCAAATCTTTGGTGAGCTCCAGTTAGTTTGGGGCTTCTCCGAGTCACTGTTGTACATATGTTTTGGTGGTGTACATGTATAAAGCGGGGACTTGTCCCGACTTTTAGTTCATTTTGGTCAATGCATTTGTTAGAGACTTTTGTAGACGGATGTGGGTGTATCAATGTAAAAGGTATATGTCGTTTTTGACTTGGTGGCCTCAACGGCCAAGTTTCGCATATGTGTATATATATCATGTTCCATGAATTCCATTGTTGGTATTTAAAGCTAATATGTGATTATGGGTTTCTTATGACATGCATATGATTGAATAGAGGCAAAGCTTGGTTCTCTCGGGCCTTGTCGGCTACGAGTGTCAATCCGTCCCGATGGGATTCGGGGCGTGACACTTTTAATCCAAAAGTTGGCCTAGCGAATTGAAGGAGGTATATGCCTTTAAGTCAATTCATTATCCCCAAAATATGCTTTCATTAATATCAAACATAAAAGTCATAAGCGCTTACAAACTAGATAGAAAATGAGTATATAATTTAGGGAAATGGAAAATGCGAAAAATAAATAGTCCCATTGTCACGCCCCGAATTCCAATGGGGAGGACTGGCACCCGAAGTCGATAAGGCCCGAGAGAATCAATCTTTGCTCATGTCCATTCATATGCATGTCACTCAATAAGCAGCACCATCACAGAGAGATATAAAATGTCAATAGCGAAAGTCATGAAAGCATGTGATATATACATATAAGAAACTTGGCCGTTAGGGCCATCAATTCAAAATAGACATACATTCTTTCATTCATCTCACCACGTCCGTCTAAAAAGCCTCTAACAGATGCATATACATAACCATCCTAAAGTCAGGACAAGTCCCCGCTTTATACAACATTTCAGTACCAAAACAAATGTACATATGTGACTCGGAAAGCCCCGAAGCAACTGGAGCTCACCCATGACCTGTAAAGGACCTGCAACCTACTGTGGAGGTCTACTAGCACCTGTGCCTGCAGCAAGTAAGGTAAGTCCCCCAAGGGACGTTAGTACGTAGAATGTACTGAGTATGTAAGGCGCATATGAAACTGCATGATATATAAGCACTTTCATGAAATCAAGTATAAGAGAATAGTCAGTACAGATAATTCACCGGTCTGCATATGTGGAGCCATGTACATTACATTCTTACTTCTTTTGTCTTCACATTTATTCATCTTTATTGTTCTACCCATGTTAGGCTATTCTGTCGCCCCTAGGATGAGATTAACCCATGCTAGGTATTTTAACCCCTGGGATGTTAGATTAACCCATGCTAGGCTTTTATGTCGCCCCTGGGATGTTATTAACCCATGCTAGGTACTTTGACCCCTGGGATGTTAGATTAACCCATGCTAGGTACTTTGACCCCTGGGATGTTATTGTAACCCATGCTAGGTACTTTGACCCCTGGGATGTTATTGTAACCCATGCTAGGCTTTTATGTCGCCCCTGGGATGTTATTATGATAACCTATACTAGGTGTTTATTCCACCTCTGGGATGTCATCCAAGAATATTTAAACAATTATACATTACTTCATTCTTCCGTTATAAGAGTGATACATTACTTCATTTATTTACCACACTTCTTAGTCTTTGAAATAGTTCATTCGATGATCATGACATTATTGAAACTTTTGAACGTAACATTGTTGGAAATGCTACTCAAGAATGAATAGATTCTCTTACATCATTACTTTCTTTGAGATAGTTCTTTTAGTAGTTACAACATTATGAGAGCTTTGGAACTTCAGTCAATGAATAGGAGATATGTGAACCACAATTGTTCTAAGAATAAGAAACATGTGAATAAAAATAATTGATAACCGAAAATGTGATACCTTAAACCATTTCGGAATAGAACAAGTACAATGACAATGTGAACACTATGTGCTGCAGAAGGATACGGATAGAGTAACCTTATATACCTGACCTTCCCAATATGAATATACAATCCTAAATGTGAATACAATAGTCCAGCTCCTTCCTTACGTTTCACTCTACAACACAAGTACATAACGGAGTTTACATTAACCACCAACTACCTTACAAATGCATATGACGACAATGAGTTACATGATTGCCTTAACATGTCATTTCCCCCTTGACAATACCATGGATGACATTATCATACCAACAATACCACAACATTCCATACATTGACCAATACATCATAAACCAATAGCATGTCACACCAAGTTCATACTTTACACTTCTCCATCAACACAACATCACAATTACTCCATTAAGTCACCTCAATACACTTCATAACAACATATCGACAATAATCCCACAAATTATACTTATAGAAAAATAACAAGTTAAGGAACATAACCACACCATACATGTTGATATTTCATCCATACCATGCACTTTCATCACAACCCCAAGTCTCTTTTCAAGTTTAAATCACAAAGATGACACATTTTTTAGCAAAAGCAAAAGTACCCTATTCAACCTTGCCAACATAACCATCATGATCTACACCATCTCTCATGTATATAATATATTAAATCACAAGAATAAACACTTACCCAAGCTTGAAAGGTGATGATCTTGTCAAAAATGTCCAAAGAAAATGGTTGCCTTAGGGTTTGGAAAATAGAGAAATGTTTTGGAAATATCTAGAAAATGGCATGTGTGATTGTTGGAATAAAAATCTGATTTTTGGCCTTTATATAAGCCCTCAATTCATCCTTAGCCACTTCTTGGAATTAAATTTCATGTTTACTTGGTCAATTATGGAAGAATGGGTCACTTACCCTTTGGGCCTTGCACTTTGGCTTCATTTTGGGCCTTAAATTGAGCCCAATTTCACATCTTAGCTTAGCCCACCAAATTCAATGTGTAATACTCCCATTATCTCATGTTTAAATAATTTCATAATGTCAAGATAATATTTAACTCGCGAGATTCACATTCGTAGCCTCAATCCTCAAGAATACGCGATTCTAGCCACTCATGGCTTAATTGAACATAATTTGATAAAATAATTATGACGACGAATTAAACCCAACTCGGATGCCAAACTTACTCGAGAGTAGCCCTACTATGATGGAATAATAATATCATAACCCAAGTCCTCTTTATAGACTAGTAATCGTAGAAGAAATTTGGCCAAAAGCACTCCGGCACGCTCCCGGGCACCCTTGGGACTTAGTAAAATTTCAGCACATGAACAGGTGCACATTAGCGGCCTGGCACGCCCCCAGGCGCGCCCCTCTGCTGCCTGTTCCACAAAAAGTTTTGCCAAAAGCGGCCCGGCACGCCACCTGCAGCGCCCCACACTTAATTTTTGATTTCGACTTTTTTTTGCGGATTTGGTTGGATCTTTCAAGTTCCAACCTTTTGCTTGCCTCTTATCTTTATGATCCTTTGCTTGGATGTCATTTAAACCTCATTTTTCACTCCACATATGCTCCACAAAGTCACAAACACCTCCTACAAAGGTCTCATCACACGTACTAGCACACTATCAAATTTTTCCACCAATAACAATACAAAATACGTAATTATGGCTCTCGAAACCTCGGTAAGCATGGTTCAAAATTTTCAAGTAGGGTCAGAAATGTACAGGGTATTACACCCACGCAGAGGATAACAATAGATAACTCTAATGCCCGGATGATCCTTCATCTGTTTTTTCTCTCTTAGGTTTGTCCACAATTGGTGATCAGGTGACTTTCACACAATTGTGCTTTGCTCTCGTAGGTCATCTTGCCTATATTCGCGATTTGTAGGTTCATGTGATCATCTAAGTCGATCAAACACTGTCTAGGATCCCCCAATTCTTGCCTAGCCCTCTTCAGTTCTTCATTCAATTGATATATGGTGAAGGTGTCTTCCTTATGCTACTGTTGATGTGTTATCCGGCTCGTTTCATACTTATCTTGAAGTCGATAAAGTCGAATCTGATGCTTGAATTCCTTATCGACAGTTTGGGTTGGCAAATTTGGATCGGGTACCAATGTTTCGAAGAGATTCTTCTTCAACTATTGTATGTAAGTTTTGCTACACTCAGGCTTGAACCTATTATTGATAAAGGTTTCTCCAATTTTCCTTTTTGTACACTCCCATCTGATCAGGTCTATGAGTGTTACTACACACTCTTCATTTTCAGTGATGAACCTGGCTATGGGCCTTGTTTGTAACGTCTCCTGCTTAATCCCAAGTTGTCTAAAGACTCTAGTGGGAATGTAAGGACGAGTTCCTCTAAGGCCTGCGAGTACTAAGACAGACCATTTATCACCCAAAATCATGTGTTGTCCTGGATAAAAGTCTTTGATTGACCATTGGATGTTGTTGTCTCTCAATCCACTAAATTGTTTGAACCAAAACTTTTGAGTGGATTTCCTTGGAAATTGGTTTATTGTCAGCCACAATCCGTGAGATGCAAAGTGTTCATACCTCATTTTATGATCCGGCTCCTTAGGTCTAGGGTCCTTTAGCAAATGCTTTATCATCCACCATTGTAGGATGAGGTTACACCCTTGGAAGAAAAGACCCTCTTTTGACACTTCTCCAAAGCTCGATACATCTCAAAAACAATCATAGGAGCCAAGGTCTAGAAGACGGTGAAAGATTTCATCCCATAAAAAATGGTATGTTTCACCATGAAAATGGTCGGATGAATGGTTCCTTTCGATCCTTGTGGGAATACCATGGTCCCGAGTAGGCATACCGCGAAGGCGAAGGTCTCCTACTCTTCCAATCCGACTCAAAAGTAAATTCATATTCGAACTTCTAAAAAGCCCTAATTCTCCTGAATCTGTAGTAAATCTTACAAAGAGGGATGTTTGTTCCCTTGAACTTCCCTATCCATGTGTCATCCCTAATCAAAAAGGCATCATGGATCATTTGGCGATTCCATGCAATCGGGATCAAAACATCATTGTCATTGTCTCAGAATTTTGTCAACACATGAACTATCACGAGCCAAACCTCCATGTCAATGAGAGAAGATAAGTGACCGATATACATCCTAAGGATTTTCCTATTTTCCGCGTTCATGTATTTCCACCAAAATTTAAGAAAATCATCAGGCTTGGTCATTATTTTGAATCTTTTGACGGGGTTCGGTTAAGCCATTCCTACATAATAACAAACGAAATAAGCCTTTCCCCCTACCTAAGTGATAATGGATCAATATAATCGGCATATACTCCTTCAATTATAACACATAAGTGTGATCATCCGTAATTAACTCGTGGTCAATAAAAGCAAGGTAGGCTTTCTAATAGGCCCAATGCCCCCTTGAGTATACGGTCGTTCTTGGTCAATGCTTAAAAAGGGTTTAGATTTCCCTCTATCCTATGTATCTAGAGTGGGTTTTTTAAAATAGACTGGGTCCCAAGCGGACTACTTGGGTTGGAAATATAGTGGCCACTGGACGCCTAACGTCAAATAAATTACCAACATTCCAAGAAATATTTGGTGTTGAACAAAAGGGGCCTCAACATCGTGAACTCCAAACGATTTAATATCAAAGAGGAAGTATGTCATGAATGCAAATTACAGAAGGTAAACACATAATTGTGGAAATTTAAATATTATTAAACTATTACAACTTTTTGAATAGTTAATCAAATAAGTTAGTCAAATAGTCCAGTTTGGTTAGAATATAAATAAATCCATAGCAGAGTCGTAGTTCTGCTTTATCCCTTTTCGAAATTTTGAAAATTATTTAAAAGAAAATGATTTTGACTTTTTAAACTATTTCAAAACTTAAAGGAAGATCTAAAATAATTTAAGAAAATACATAGTCGCCACTCGATTTTAAAGAAAAATTAAGAAAACTTAAAAGAATTTTAAAGGCTTAAAAATATAAATAAACCTTTGAAATTAGAGAAAATGGGTAAGGATTCAAGTAACATCTTGAAAAGGGTTTTAAGGCTCTCAAGAACATATGTTTAAAAGAGGTTAACCAAAGACAATGTAATGACTATCTAGGTCATTTTTCGTATTTTCATTCTTTTTCTGCTTTTAGAGTCTTCCTATAGCTGCCCCAAGTTATTTATGACTTGCTGGGACGGACAATTTGGTTTTTGGGTAGTTTGTTTGGAATTTTATTAATGCCGAATGTGTTGTGAAATATTTAAATTAAATTAGAATTTGGTAAAAGATATATTTTATTACATTTTAAAAATATTTTAGATATTTATGGAAATTCTTTAGTTACGTTATATTTATATTATTTTACAATAATTTTATAATTTATTACTATTTTAAACGGAGATAGTGACTCTAGTTATGTTGAAAAATTTCTTATTATTTGATAAAGGCTTTATTCAAAATAGTTTTCTATTAATTATGATATATTCAAAAAGTTATATTTATTTTACCACGAGCCTATGCAATACCCGAGTACATACGAAATGGGATGAAAATAAATTTTGAGGTTCAAACCTCCCACTTCCACGTGGGAGTTGGGTGTGTGTACAACACCTTCCAATTGAATATGGTGGCAGCAACTTATTATTAATATAGTTGGCCAACCATATTAAATACATGTATACTAATATATAAGTCCTAGTATCTTTTTTTAAAAAAAAAAAATTGGGGGTAGGGGAAGGGGAATGGGGGAGGAAATTACAATGTGGGGAATCGAACTCCCACCAATAAGGTGGGAGTTCTGGTAACTAACCAACTAAGCTACTAAGATTTCCCGTATAGGGCATAGTATCACTTGGCATCAATTGATTATAAATTATGAACCACTTTCCAAATTATCACTTTGTGAGTTGTTGTACGTGTATATATATTTTACTTCATAAAATTTCTTTGGTCATTTATTTTCTCTTTGTCAAGGAAAATATACTGTTTATGTAGTTACGTATAGGAGGTATTAAGTAGGAAAAAAATATTTTGACACTTTCTTTGATCCGTGAAAGAAAATCGATTATCTACATCAAGTTTATTGGAACTCAAAATTCTAGTGTGGCAGCGGACGGAGGTTTCTCGAAAAGGAAAAGCCCCAGATTAGTTGATCGAAAGCGCATCGTCTGGCCTCCAGGTAGGCTAGGCTTACCTTTCTTTATACTTTACTCTGTTATAGTATTGGTGTGGTATTGTGCTAATTATTGGTGGGTATTTATGGCTCGGATAGTTTCTTAGACAAATCCTAATTATTTTAGCTGATTAGGGGACTGTAGGATGGATTCCAGCCTTGAGTTTTCTTAGGTTGGCAGTTACTTCTCCTTTAAAACTTGGTTTAGCTTACTTGGGGCCCTTGGGATTGAACTTGGGATCCTTAGTCTAGGCCAGGGCAGTTTCTTGCCTTAGGTTGGATTTTGGGGACTTGTAATTAGCTTTATCGCCCCTTTTAAGGTAAAACAACTTAGGATAGTGTCTTGTCCTTTAGTAAATAACATTAAAGCACATAGGTGGGCTAGTTATCGGGACTAGAATTGCTTGCTTGTTATATTATAGTTGTTGACTTGGTATTCATGGCGTTTAGCCCTTTTGGCCTTGATTCCTGACTTTCGACTTAATAATTGGAACTTTGCGCTTCTTTAAATGAAATTGGCTTTCTAAAATGGAAAAAAAAACTATGTAGACTTGGAATGAATTAGACCTTTGGGTTGTTGTTACTTATCTTCTATTAGTTTAGGTTCGAGTCCTGCACCTGGGTTACTATTTGTTACTTGATAGTTTCGGCTCAAGTCCGGCATTTGGTCATACTGTTTATCATTTGTTAGTTCCGGTTTGAGTCTGGCACCTGGTTATACTGGCTATTTTTTGTTAGTTTTGATTCAAGTCCGGCATCTGATTTTACTGTTTATTACCTGTTAGTTCCAGTTCGAGTCCGACATTCGCTATTATTGACTTGAATTGAGAAATCTGGGTTGGGACTAGTATGCTCATGGTTATGGCTGGAGGAAGAACATACGGTACGCTTACCGCACTTCTTGGATCGTTCTTACTTTACTTACTGTTGTACTTACACTTTTACTAGTATTACTCTTTGCTTGTACACACCGTGCTTATGGGGGCTGGGTTGGGTTTTATTTCTCCTTGTGTGTGTCTTCTGGGCTTATGGGGGTTTAGTTAGGTTATAGCTAGGCTTTTATTTCTGCTTTTGAGTTACTTATATTTGATTTACTTCATTTGCTTAACATAGCCTATTATTTCCATTTCTGACCCTCACTTAATTCCTTTAGTATATATTCACACTTTATTTATACTTTTACTGTAATTTAGCTCAATCGACCTATGATGTTTAGTGAGTACCCGTGGTTTTGATACTCATACTACACTTCTACATCTTTTCCTTAATGTAGATTCGTGTACGAGTCACCGCCATTGACGACATCCTCGGGTTGTGCTGCTGATCGGAGATTGGGTGAGCTTTTAGGGTCCAGAGTTGATCCGCTTCCTTCTGTTGTCTTGATGGTCCTATTTATTATACTCTGAGACTATGATGTATATTTTGACGCTGTCTAGTACTCTTTTTGTCACAGTGGCTTTTGTACTAACCTTACCAAGTCTTAGGGGATTCAGTTTTTATTTTGTCCTCCTTTACCCTCTTGTATATCATGTATATATATATATCTATATCTCTATTCTCATTGCTTGTTATTACAGTTGCATCCTTATTTCTGTATCTTTCGCCTGTTAGCCTGTTACTTGCCGTTCCGGGCTATGGTTTGGCTTACCTACTGGTGGGTTAGAGTAGGTGCCATCATGAATTGAGAAATTAGTTCGTGAAAGTTTGTTATCAGAGCCTAGGTTCACCGGTATCGTCAGTACAAAAACAAGTGCACAGTAGAGTCCCGCAGATCGGTACGATGACGTTTGTATCCTATCTTCGGGAGGCTACATGACATTTTTAGGAAAATCTTACCTTTTTGATTCATTATCGTGCGTTGTGTCTATATTAGTTTCTAGATTCACATTTGTTTCACTCTTTCGCAGATGACCAGGACGCGGGCTGCGATAGCCGAAGATGGGCCCCCCGAGCCTGCAATTAGGGCACCCGTTAGGGGCAGAGGCATAGGTCGACCCCGAGGTCGAGGTCAGGCTAGAGCTGCAGCACCAACTCGAGGCCAGGCCAGTGAGCCTTCACCAGAGCCGATTATTTATCTTGAGCCAAATATTGCACCTGATGATCTGCCACCACAACAGCCAGTGGGCCAGGGAGCAGCCCAGGCTCCACCCAGATTCATATCTTCATTTGTCCTCCATGATGCTCCAGTTCTGTTATTGAGTATGGTTGGCGGTCAGCTGACGGATGGGGCCCAGACATTCGCTCAGGGTGCAGCTCAGGGTGGACTTGGTATAGGAGCACAACTGTAGCTGCGACTCCCCAAGTAGAGGTTCCACCAACCCAGTATTTCCACAGCCAGCAGTAGCCCAGCCAGCCATGACTTCTGAAGAGTAGAAGATGTTGGGTTAGTTTCTTAGATATGCCCCACCGAGGTTTGTAGGAGCCTTAGAGGAGGATACATTTATGTTCTTTACTAGCTGCGAGGAGAGATTGCATAATCTTGGATTGGTGGAGTCGCATGGTGTGGATTACACCACTTTCCAGTTTGATATAACATTAAGGTAGTGGTGGAGGGGATATCTTGACTCTAGACCAACTGGATCTCCTTCTATGACTTAGGATCAGTTGTTTGAGGCTTTCTTGGAGAAATATGCCTCACAGCATGCGCGAGGGCTTGAAGGGATGAGTTCACAGGGTTACAATAGGGTTCTATGACAGTGACAGAGTATGGGGCGAGATTTCATGAGTTATCTAGACATGCCACCATGATTCTACCCACTGAGTATGAGAGGATACAGTGTTTCATTAGAGGACTGAGACTTCTATTCCATATGGCAGCATGGAATTTGGTAGCTGCGGCTAGATCTTTTGTTGACATTGCTGATTATGTTTACACTATGGAGGGTTTGCATCGAGACGGCCCATGGGGGCAGTGATAAGAGGCCTCGTCATCAAGACAGCTACAGTAGGAGTTATAGTAGTGCTCAGTTCAAGGGAGAGGTTTTCAGGATCGGTATCCTTAGCAGCAACCGTATCAGCAACAAGGTCAGTCTAGTAGGCCCGTTTAAACAACACTACAGATTTTAGACAGGGGTCAGCCTGGTTATAGTGATTTTAGCAAACAGAGTAGTGGTCGCCATTCCGGGTCAGTCGGACCTTTTCGTCAGGTTAGAGTGCCCAAGGCATGCTATGATTGTGGGGTTGTTGATCATTTTGCCCAAGAGTGTCCCTTGTGTGGGATGATTGAGCCTTCTACACAAAGTGTTTCGTCGATTAGATGAGTGTCGTTCCCAGCTAGGGGTAGTGCCCAGGGTTGAAGGGGTGGTCCCCAAGGTTCTTGTGGAGGTCCTCAGGCCGGTAAGGCAGGTGCTCAGGCAGGTACCCAGTCTGAAGGTGGGTGGGGTTATTTATATATTGTTCCTTATAAGCCAGAGGCTGAGGCTTTGGACGCTGTTATTATAGGTACGATTTTGGTATGCCATCAGCCAGTTTCTATTTTATTTGATCCAGGCTCCACGTATTCTTATGGTATACTTATTACGCATCTCAGTTGGGATTGTCTTATGAGATATTATCTATGCCTATGCGTGTAGGTACTCCTGTGGGTGATTCTTTAGTACTAGATCGGGTATATAGATCTTGTGTCGTGACTGTTCGGAGATATGACACATGAGCTGATCTTATTGTGCTAGACATGGTTGATTTTGGTGTGATTCTATGCATGAACTATTTATCCCCCTATCATGCGTTCTTGGATTGCTTTACTAAGATTGTTACCTTAGCTATGCCTGGCATACCCTCGGTTGTGTGGCAGGGTATTTATAACCGCACTTTGGTAGGGATTATTTATTATATTCGGGCTAGGAGACTAGTATGGTGGGGTTGTATGGCCTATCTTGCCTATGTTTGTGATGTTAGTATTAAGAGTCCTTCACTTGACTTTGCTCTTAAAGTCTGTGAGTTCACTGATATTTTTCCTGTCGAGCTACCTGGCCTTCCTTCTGAGCGTGACATAAACTTTGTTATCGAGCTTGAGCCGGGTACCTGCCCCATTTCTATTGCACCTTATCATATGGCTCCTGCCAAGCTCAAGGAACTGAATGTTCAGCTTCAGGATCTTCTAGGTAAGGAATTTATTAGACTGAGTGTTTCGCCTTGGGGTGCTCCCATTCTGTTTGTGAAAAAGAAAGACGGTTCTATGCATATGTGTATCAATTACCGGCAATTGAATAAGGTGACAGTGAAGAATAAGTATCCTATATTACATATTGATGATTTGTTTGACCAGCTACATGGTGCAACCATATTTTCTAAGTTTGATTTGAGATCAGGCTACCATCAGTTGAGGATACGGGCAACGGATATCCCTAAGACAACCTTCTGGACTTGCTGCGGCCATTACAAGTTTCTTGTGATGTCTTTTGGGTTGACTAATTCCCCAACAACATTCATGGACTTGATGAACTGAGCTTTCAGGCCCTATTTGGACTCCTTCGTGATTGTGTTTATTGATGACATTCTTGTTTAGTCGAGGAGTAGGTAGGAACATGAGCAATATTTGAGGATTGTTCTCCACACTTTGAGTGATCAGTGGCTTTATGTCAAATTATCTATGTGTGAGTTCTGGCTTGAGTCTAGAGAATTCTTAGGGCACGTGGTGTCCAAGGATGGTATTATGGTTAAACGAAGAAAGATTGAGGCAGTTCGTGATTAGGCCAGGCCTATATCTCCGATCAAGGTTCTTAACTTTATTGGGTTGGCAGGCTACTGCAGATGGTTCATCGAGGGATTCTCCTCCATTGCAGTATCTATGACAAGATTAACTAGGCAGGAGGTCCTATTTTAGTGGTTCGCCGAGCATGAGGCGAGCTTTCTGAAGCTCAAGGCCTTACTGACTTCAGCTTCTATTCTGACCCTTTTAGTTGAGGGCGAGGGGTTTACAATATATTGTGATGCTTCAGGTGTCAGTTTGGGTTGTATGCTGATGCAATAGGGTCGAGTTATAACATATGCTTTAAGGCAGCTGAAGGTGCACGAGTGCAACTACCCCCTCATAACTTGGAGTTAGTAGTGGTAGTTTTCAAGCTTAGGATTTGAAGGTATTACCTTTATGGTGTTCACTGTGAGATATTTACCAGTCACTATAGTCTTCAGTACATTCTGACTCAGAATGATCTTAATTCGAGATAACGCAGGTGACTTGAGTTGCTAAAGGACTATGACCTTTCTATTCTGTACCATTAGAGCAAAGTGAATTTATAGCGGATGCCTTGAGCTGGAAGTCGGTGAGTATTAGGAGTTTGGCCTTTCTTTCCGTTTCTGAGTGAACATTGGCCTCGGACATCCAGTCCTTCTCCAGCAGGTTGATCTGGCTTGATATTTCAGACCCAGGAGGATTACTGCTAGTATTGAAGCCAGGTATACTTTGTTGGAGTAGATTCTTGATCAACTGTTTGAGGATAGTCGGTTATATGGTATTTGAGATCAAGTGTTGTGGGGCTAGTCCAGGAGGACAACCTTAGACTCTGAGGGTATATTGAGATTTGATGGTCGCATTTGTGTTTTGAGGGTAGGAGTTTGATTCAGTTGATACTTTAGAAGGCTCATAGCTCCAGATATTTTATTCACCCTAGGACAACTAAGCTATATAAGAATTTGAGGCAGCATTACTGGTGAAGCGGTATGAGGAGAGATATAGAAGATTTTGTATCTTGATGTTTATGTTGTTAGCAGGTGAAGACCGAGCATTTGATACCAGGTGGTTTGCTTCAGAGGCTACCCATTCCTGAGGTCAGTGGGATCAATTTTTATCCTTAGCAGAGTTTGCCTATAATAATAGCTACCATTCGAGTATTCAGGTGGCCCTATTTGAGGCATTGCATAGTAGGCGGTGTCGATCTCTGATTGGTTAGTTTGAGACTTCAGAGGTTAGGCCACGAGGTACTGATTTGTTTCAAGAGTCGTTGTACAGAGCTCTGGATTTAGGATAGATTAAGGGCAGCTCAGAGCAGGCAGAAGAGTTATGCTGACTGTAGGCTTCGTGTACTAAGGTTTAGAGTTGGTGATCGGGTCTTCCTTTTAGTATCGCCCATGATAGGCATAATGAGGTTCAGGAAAAGGGGCAAGCTCAGCCCTAGGTATATCGGGCCATTCGAGATCCTTCGGACAGTTAAGAAGGTCGCTTATGAGTTAGCCCTGCCTCCAGCCTTTTCAGCTATTCACGTAGTTTTTCATGTGTCGATTCTTCGGTGTTATATCCCAGATGAGTCTCACGAGCTCCAGTGGGATTCGGTTCAGTAGGATGATAGGTTGACTTTCATGGAGGATCCAGCTGTCATCCTAGTCAGAGTTGTTAGACAGTTGTGTTCCAGAGAATCCCTGTGGTTAAGGGTCAGTGGGGACACCGTCAAGTCGAGGAGGCTACTCGAGAGACTGATCATGACATGTGGACCCAATATTCTCACCTATTCGACCTTTCAGGTACTTCTTGACTCTTGACTTTCGAGGACGAAAGTCATTTTAATAGTGGATGTAGTAATGACCATCTAGGTCATTTTCAGCAATTCCATGCTTTTTCTGCTTTTAGAGCGTTTTTATAGCCGCCCCATATTATTTATGACTTGTTGGGACTGACAGTTCAGTTTTCGGGCAGTTTGTTTGGAATTTTATTAATACCGAACGTGTTGTGAAATATTTAAATTAAATTAGAATTTAGTAAAAGATATATTTTATTACATTTCTTTAGTTACGAATATTTTTACTATTTTATAATAGTTTCATAATTTATTACTATTTTAAATAGATATGGTGACTCTAGTTATGTTGAAAATTTCTTATTATTTGATAAAGGTTTTATTCAAAATAATTTTTTATTAATTGTGGTATATTCAAAAAGTTATGTTTATTTTATCACGATCCTATGCAATACCCGAGTATATACGAAATGGGATGAAAATGATTTTTGAGGTTCAAACTTCCCACTTCCACGTGGGAGTTGGGTGTGCATACAACGCCTTCCAATTGAATGTGGTGACACCATCTTATTATTAATATAGTTGGCTAACCCTATTATATACGCATATATTAATATATGGGGCCTAGTAGTACTTGGCAGTAATTGATTATAAATTGTGAACCACTTTCCAAATTTTTCACTTGTTGTTGTACGTGTATGTATATTTTACTCCATAAAATTTCTTCTGTCATTTAGTTTCTCTTCGTCAAGGAAAAAATACAGTTTATGTAGTTACGTTGAGGAGGAATTTAGTAGGAAAAAAATACTTTGACGCTTTATTTGATCTACGAATGAAAATCAATTATCTACATCAAATTTATTGGAACTCGAAATTCAGTGTGGCAGTGGCCGGAGGCTTTTCGGAAAGGAAAATCCCCAGAATAGTTGATCGAAAGCGCATCGTCTGGCTTCCAGGTACGCTAGGCTTACCTTTTTTTAGACTTTGCTATGTTATAGTATTGTTGTGGTATTGTGCTAATTTATGGGGGGTATTTATGGTTTGGATAGTTGCTTAAACAAATCCTGATTATTTTAGATGATTAGGGGACCGTAGGATGGATTCCGACCTTGAGTTTCCTTAGGTTGGTAGTTACTTCTCCTTTAGAATTTGGTTTAGCTTGCTTGAGGCCCTTGGGATTGAACTTGGGAGCCTTAGTCTAGGCTTGGGTAGTTGCTTGCCTTAGGTTGGATTTTGGGTACTTGTAATTAGCTTTATCGCCCCTTTTAAGGTAAAGCAACTTAGGATAGTGTCTTGTCCTTTAGTAAATAACATTAAAGCACATAGGTGGGCTAGTTATCGGGACTAGAATTGCTTGCTTGTTATATTATAGTTGTTGACTTGGTATTCATGGCGTTTAGCCCTTTTGGCCTTGATTCCTGACTTTCGACTTAATAATTGGAACTTTGCGCTTCTTTAAATGAATTGGCTTTCTAAAATGGAAAAAGGACTAGGTAGACTTGGAATGAATTAGACCTTTGGACTGTTATTACTTATGTTCTATTAGTTTTGATTCGAGTCCGGCACCTAGGTTACTGTTTGTTATTTGATAGTTCTGATTCAAGTCCAGCATATGGTTAAACTGTTTATTATTTGTTAGTTCTATTTTTAGTTCGACAACTGGTTATAATGGCTATTATTTGTTAGTTTCGATTTGAGTCCGACATCCAATTGTACTGCTTATTACCTAAAGTTCCAGTTCGAGTTCGACATTCGCTATTATTGACTTGAAATTGAGAAATCTGAGTTGGGACTAGTATGCTCATGGTTATGGATGGAGGATGTATATACGGTACACTTACCACTCTTCTTGGCTCGTTCTTAATTTGCTTACTGTTGTACTAACACTTTTACTGGTGTTATTCTTTGCTTGTACCCACCGTTCTTATGGGGGCTCGATTGGATTTATTTCTCCTTGTGTGTGTCTTCTGGGCTTATGGGGATCGAGTTAGGTTATAGGTAGGCATTTATTTTTGCTTATGAGTTACGTATATTCGATTTTTGCCCTTTAGTATATATTTACACTTTATTTATACTTTTATTGTAATTGAGCTCAGTCATCCTATGATGTCTACTGAGTTGCCATGGTTTTGGTACTTATTCTACACTTCTACATCTTTTCTTTAATGCAGATCCGAGTACGAGTCACCGTCATTGACGACATCCTCGAGTTGTGCTGCTAATCAGAGATTGAGTGAGCTTTTAGGGTTCGAAGCTGATTGTTGCGTCCTTTCGCACACGCAAGTGTACGTGGTCGTGCAAGTAATTAAGGATTTTAGTCCAGATATCGTTCCGACAGGGATTTGATAAATTGATTTCTAGTTCGAATTCTTATATGAGTTATTTAGTCGGTAACCAATAATAAGAGTGATATGTGTGTTTTGAAAGTAAATAAAAGCAATTGTAAATAATTTGTCGATTGGTTGTGTTGTACTTCGAATTTGGGAAAAGATCTAGGGTTGCGGTGTTTCGACAATCTAGTTGCGCTATCCAATCGTTCGTCTAAGTTGCTTTCCTGAGTTACTAGTTGCAGGTTACTTGTAGCTATATTGAGCGTCTTTCCAACAACTCTAAGCCTACTCGACTATTCCTAACGCCTATATTTCTATGGTCGTCGGTTAATAGTGAAGTGCATAAAGATATCGTCTGTATCAACTAAGCTAGGTCACAGGGTATATTTCTATCCTCAGTGACAAATCGATTCCCTTTCCCTATAAGGTTCACAATCTAGCCCTATTTCCTCTTTTTACACTTGTCGTTCCCTCTTTCAAGTCCAACAAACAAGCCCTAGATAATATTCGCAAGGTGATCAATCAAACGAATAATTTAAAGCAAGAACAAGTAAATAACTCGATAGACGAAAAACAAAATAGATAATATGATATTCAAGCCACAACTTTCATGTTCAACCACAACCCTAGAAATTAAGAGGTTTAGCTACTCATGAATCTCTTAGGAAGAAGAGATTTCATGAGTTTACAAGGCAAAAATTGAAAATAAAATAAAATAAATAGACTTGACCTTGTTCTTGAGCTTTGCCCTAGATTTTAGCTTCCCCAAATCAGTTCTCCTTTTAAAAACGTGGATGGGGGGTTTATATAGAGTTTAGGAACCCTTAGAATGTCTAAAACCAATCCCAATCGGGTTAGGATAAGTCCTGAGTCGCGCCACTGCTCAGAAACGGGGCTGTGGCGCGGAAAACAGCCAAAAGTTCAGAGAGGTGTCATTTCTCGCGCCACTAGCTTGTTCTGGTGTGTGTGGCGCGAGATGCTGATTCAGACAGCAGGAAAAATTCGCGCCACTGCTTGCGTTTCAGCAGTGGCGCAAGTCACAAGTCCTTTGGCTTTTCCGCGCTCATTTTGCAACGCATCGCAACGTTGCTTCTTCCTTGGTTCCTTTTAGTTCCTTGGTGATCTTTTCCTTCTCTTTTAAGCTCCAATTACATCAAGAAACACCTATATACACATGACATGAAACACAAGTGTAAATCACATCATTTAAGCACAAGACAACATCAAAAAGAGAACAAATGTGAGGCGAAAGACGGTGAAATTAGATGGTTTTTAGCCTCGCATCAACACCCCACACTTAAACCTTGCTCGTCCTCGAGAAAACTAAACACTCACGACTTAGACTCTACTACAACTACACCAATTGAAACAAGATTACTCAATCTAAGACTACAACGACTACAATAGACGACAAGTTCTGATTAGACATGCTTCAATCATACCGTAAATTTAAACGACTACTCCAAGACCTTCTAGCCTCAAGAACCAACTCTATGATATTAGCAAACTCATGCAATTCACCCAACTAAAAGATCAAATACTTCACGTATCTTTCATCAACCATGTGCCCTCACAACAAGAGAGTTACCCATATTCACTCACAATTATACAATTTAACACAAGAATGGGTATAAGAATAAGATTTTGCTCACTCTCAAAAAGAATTTCACATGCAATATATGATGAGCCATAAGCTTGCCCTTAGTGTACTACTCCACTAATATAAGAACGTCAAATCTAAGATCAAGTAGGACTTTCCGGGTTGTAACGTAGGCTAAGGGATGGGTAGGAACTATTTTGGCTCAAATAGTGACTAACTTTCCTAAGCACTTTAATACATCACAAATTCTTCATCATTCGCACACTCTTCAATCAACCAACTCTTTCTTCTACTCTTCTTACCCATAGATTTCTTTGTTTTTCCATCTCTTTAAGCAAGTTCACATGCCACCAGTAAGGAGTGCTCATTTATCAAACACAATTTTTTTTTTCTTCCTTTCTACTCCCTACCAACAACATATAAATTCTTTATTTTAATCACTTGCACCATTAGCTTTTTCTACAGGCTTTCCATCTCAACTATCTCCCTTTTCTCAATTCTCACTCCTTTTAACTTTCATTTTTCAATTAAAGGGCTTAGGAATTTTGGATCAAATTAAAGGTCTATTGAAAGAAAAGGATTAAGCTTCATACGTGGCTACCAAAGAATAGGCTAAAGGCTCAACGGGGCTAACAAGGATCATCTATTGTAGGTAGGTAAAGAAAAGGATAAGAAAATAGGCTAATCAAAGAAATGCCTATATCATCTCCTAAACTCAACATTCTTCATTTCGCTTTGCAAACACACCGGGCAAGTTCTAGACATCAATATAAAAGCATGGAATATCAACAAACACCTAACACACATGGCACATGTTCAACTCAAGAGGGATCCATACCGACTCTCAATCAAGCAAACACTAGCGAGTTCACATTTAAGCTAAAAATCACATATGAGTCAAGTACAAGAGCCTAGGTGTCTTAAAAGAAGTCATTCATTTTTTTTTTTTTAAATAGCATACTCGAAATTAAAGCCAACTTGAATCATTCAGTCATGTGCAACACCTAACAAGAGCACCTCGCATTTAATTGGTCCTAAGGACTCTCTAACTCCTAATGACTCACTTTTCCTAAAAATAAAACAAAAACTTTTCTAAAAATTAAAAGGATAGTCGGTTCAAAGGGCCTCCCCTCGGAAAAGAACCGAAAAGAAAAACCAAGGGGTGGGCGAAGTATGCTCTACTAAAGAACTAAAAAGCTAAAGACTAACACAAACTATTCTAATCTAGAAAACTTCAGAAAAATCTTTTTGTGTTTTTGGAGTTAATTATTTTTTTTTTCCTATAGCATACTTCACCCTTGACAAAAATAGGAAGAATCCCACCCCACACTTAATCCATGCAGTGTCCTCAATGCATACTTAAAGCAAAAATCAAAACAAAAGTGAGGTAAGAAATACTCCCTGCGGCCCTCTAGGGCCTACTCCTCATCGGAGCTATCAACATCAGCATCATCCTCAGTCTGCTCCTCGTCATCCTTCGCATCACTAGGTACGGCTGACTCCTCTTCTTCCCCCCTCCTCTTCGGCACTATCCACACGGTCCTGTGTATTAACATCCTCGCTTTCTGGGAGTTCACCATCATATTCCACAATTTGCTGTGAAGTGGATGGCAAGGGAAACTTAGCATTCATCTCGGTGAAATCCATCCCTGCTTGACGACATTGCCATTCCATCATATAGTGTATTCGAGCCAATGTGTTGGCTTGCATCTCCCTTTCTTCGGCCAGTGTTAGTTTCTTCTTCGGACCCTCATTGGGGCCTTGCACATTGGAGATGTCCACGGTGTCTGTAGGTGCATGAAGGATCCTGTCTCCCTTGGGGTCAAAAATTTCAGTTGTACACCGCAAGACTAGAGCGGTGAGGGTGTTGCCAAAATACAACCGCTTGCCTGTACTTTCCCTAACTTTGTATATCTCTTGTAGCATCCAATGCCCGATGTTAACAGGCTGCCCAGTCATGAAGAAGTAGATCATACATGCCCTCTCTCTGCTAACAGTAGTGTAGTGATCAGTCGGCATAATTCTATTGTTAATCAATCTCAGCCACACTCTAGCAGGCTTCTGAAACTCGCTCATGTGCATGTAACTGTGGGATTTGTTCCTCGATCTTCCCCACCTATGTGTAGAACCTGGACCACAGAGCACCTCCCGCATATCTTTATAGTCAGGACGTTTTATGAATTCATCCAGTATATGAGCTGGACTGTTTGGCACTCCAAGTATGCGACACAAGCTGGATTTAGTAACTTCTACCTTGATACCTCTTACCGTCACAAAATTATCATAAGCCCTCGGAGCAGGGTAGGCAAAAAGATTGGCATACAACTCCAAAACGACATCAAGATTCGCCAGCCCGGGGTTTTTAAACATTTCAGACCATCCCATGTCTGTAATAGCTTTATGGATCAGTGGAAAATTCTTTTTTAACGTGTGTTCATCAATGGCCCTTTCATGAGTATACCCAGAGAGTTCAAACTTTTTGTACCATGTTTTTCCCCACTCTTTGACGTGACGAAGACCGTAAACAGTCTTCACTTGAGGCTTTGGGATGGGCATCACCGGATTCTTACTACCCCCTTTTGCGCTTCTTCTTTTGACCACTGGGAGTGTAGACTCTTTTCTTTTCTTACTTGGAGGTTGGGAAGAAGACGCCGCCGCTATCTTGCCCCTTGCACAATCCATGATACTGAAATCATAAAAGAAATAATCGACATCAGTACTTATATCATCAACAAGTAATCTGGGTCTAAACCACCCCACACTTTTGCCATAAGTAATCTACAAACTAAGAAAAACACACATAAACTAGCTATGGAAAGAAAATAAAACAAATAAACGACTTGAATTTCTTGCAATTTCTTGATTTAATTGGGTTCGACAATTTTCAATGAGTGTTTTGCTACTCAAGAATTCACAAAAACACTTCATAATTAGGCCAAGGCAATTTATCGAACACCTTGTGGGCATGATAATTCTATTCCTAACAGCCCACTACAATCAAAATCAAGTGATTTCCCCTCCTTCAAACGCCCAAAACCTTCACCCCACACTTTAAGTTCAAGAACACATCACTTTGGGGAAAAAAAAGGTAATGAGAAATCATGAAAACTTCACATTAATATGGGTGAATTAAGGTTAAACATTACTTACTTGTATCTTTGATATGTGAAAAGTGAAAAGTGAAATCACTTGAAGAATTATGGAGAATGTTGTGAGGAGTTTTGGTAGTTTATGTGCCCTTTTGCACGAGTAAGGTTGGGAAGAGTGGAAAACTAAAAATAATAACAAAAAAAAAAATAAAAAAATATTTGTTTTAATAAACCTCATTTTATTTTTTTATTTTTATTTTTTATTTATTTTTTGCTTACCTTGCGCCACTCTTGAAAAACAAGTAGTGGCGCAGATTTTTAAGTGTCTTTCAAAACTTGTGCAGCTCCGAATTTTATCCCGCATCCGATCCACGTCAAGTCCTACAAAAAATAAAAAAAACAAACAAAAAAAACACAAAGTTAAGGAGAAAATTAAATTGGGTTGCCTCCCAAATAGCGGCTTATTTAACGTTGCGGCACGACGATTGTCCTCTCAATCATTCTTGAGGTCAGTAGATGTTCGTTTTCGCTCAACGACACCTCCATAGTAATGTTTTATTCTTTGACCATTCACTTGGAACGTCTTACTCGACTCCATTGGTTTTAGTTCTATCGCGCCATGTGCAGTCACATGAACAACCTCAAATGGTCCTGACCACTTGGACTTCAACTTTCCTCCAAATAGCTTCAGTCTTGAATTATACAATAACACTTGTTGACCCGGCTCAAAAGCTCGACTCTGAATGTGCTTGTCATGCCACCTTTTAGTTCTTTCTTTATACAACTTCGCATTTTCATATGCATGGAAACGAAACTCATCCAGCTCATGTAACTGTAGCAATCTTTTCTCTCTAGCAGCATCCATGTCCATATTCAATCGCTTGATGGCCCAATAGGCTCGATGCTCCAATTCCACAGGTAAATGACATGCCTTACCAAAGACTAACCTATATGGAGAGGTTCCAATAGGGGTCTTGTAGGTAGTCCTATAAGCCCACAAAGCATCGTCCAATTTCAGAGACCAATCTTTTCTGTTTATGCTAACTGTTTTCTCGAGAATCCTTTTGATCTCCTGATTCGACACCTCAACTTGACCACTCGTCTGGGGGTGATACGCGGTAGCCACCTTATGCTTCACACTATATTTGGCCAATAATTTATTAAATAAACTGTTGCAAAAATGCGTACCTTCATCACTTATGATAGCTCTCGGGGTTCCAAAACGAGTAAAAATATTCTTTTTCAAGAACTTGGCCACTACACTTGCATCATTCGTGGGAAGTGCGACTGCTTCCACCCATTTAGACACATAATCAACCGCCACTAGAATGTACCTGTTTCCTTTGGACGAAGTGAATGGTCCCATGAAATCAATGCCCCAACAATCAAACAACTCAATCTCCATAATCCCATTCAGAGGCATCTCTTGACGTTTGGATATGTTTCCCGTCCGTTGGCAATTGTTGCAAGCTCTGACGAATGCGTGCGTATCTTTGAACAAAGTGGGCCAATAAAAACCCGACTGCAGTATTTTAGCCGCTGTTCTATCACCACTGTGATGTCCACCATAAGGGGAGGAGTGACAGCTCTCAATTATCGCTCTAACCTCCTCTTGGGGAACACACCGTCTTACTAGTTGGTCAGGCCCCAACTTATACAAATATGGTTCATCCCACATAAAGAATCTGCTATCATGACAGAGGCGCCTCTTGCTTTCTTTATTTGCACCAGGAGGGTACACTTCACTTACCAAAAAGTTTACCATGTCAGCATACCATGGCAGCTCCTGTGCGTCTATGGCCAACAATTGCTCATCCAAAAATGTTTCTGTAATCTCAACCCCTTCATCAACATGTCTTCTGTCCTCTAATCTCGACAAATGGTCCGCAACCTGATTCTCAGTCCCTTTTCGGTCCCGAACTTCTATGTCAAACTCCTGAAGTAGTAGTATCCACCGAATGAGTCTTGGTTTCGCATCTTTCTTTGCGAATAAATATCGAACTGCTATATGATCAGTGTACACAATTACCTTCGTGCCCACTAGGTAAGATCTGAACTTGTCAAAAGCGTAAACCACTGCCAGTAATTCCTTCTCTGTAACTGTGTAATTTCTTTGTGCTGCATCCAATGTTTTGCTTGTGTAGTATATGGGGTGAAACCTTTTATCTTTGTTCTGCCCAAGAACCGCCCCAACAGCAAAATTGCTCGCATCACACATCAATATAAATGGTAAAGACCAATCCGGTGCAATAATTATTAGGGTAGCAACCAACCTCTTCTTCAACTCCTCAAAAGGTCGATAGCAGAACTCATTAAACAAGAACTTAACATCTTTTTCTAGTAGCTTGCACAGCGGAGTAGCAATCTGCGAAAAATCTTTGATGAATCTTCGATAGAACCCAGCATGCCCTAAGAAACTGCGCACCCCCTTTACTGATAATGGTGGTGGCAATTTTTCGATTGCCTCTATTTTAGCTTTATCAACCTCAATTCCAGCTTTTGAAATCTTGTGCCCAAGCACAATGCCTTCCCGAACCATGAAATGACATTTTTCCCAGTTTAATACTAGGTTCGTCTCTACACATCTTGCTAACACAACATCTAAATGTTCCAAACACTCATCAAAAGAGTCACCGAATACTGAGAAATCGTCCATAAATACCTCAACATACCTTTCCACCATGTCGGTGAAAATAGCCATCATGCATCTCTGAAAGGTTCCTGGAGCATTGCACAGTCCAAACGGCATTCTTCTAAAGGCAAAAGTGCCATAAGGACATGTAAACGTTGTCTTATCTTGGTCCTCTGGCGCTATCATGATCTGATTGTAGCCTGAGTAACCGTCGAGGAAGCAATAGTAGTCATGGCCAGCCAATCTATCCAACATCTGATCCAAAAATGGCAAGGGATAGTGATCTTTTCGGGTCGCAGTGTTCAATTTGCGGTAGTCAATGCAAATCCGCCACCCTGTAACAGTTCTTTGTGGTACTAGTTCATCACTATCATTCTTCACAACTGTAATTCCACCCTTCTTTGGGACACAATGAACTGGGCTAACCCAGTGACTGTCCGAAATAGGGTATATAACACAGGCATCGAGCCACTTTATGACTTCCTTTTTGACAACTTCTTTCATTATTGGATTCAACCGTCTCCGCTGCTCAACACTAGGCTTAGCATCCTCCTCAATCAATATCTTATGCATGCAAAACGACCCATTTATTCCTCGAATATCAGCTATGCTCCAACCAATTGCCTTAATTCTATCCCACAGAACCTTGAGCACTCTTTCAACCTGCGCATCAGAAAACAATGAAGAAAGGATTACGGGCAGTGTATCATTACTGCCCAAAAATGCATAACGTAAATGAGATGGCAAAGGTTTTAACTCAAGAACCGGAGCCTCCTCAATTGAAGGTTTTGGCTTCTTCCATGTCACCGGTCTTTCAAGATCCTCAAATGGGGCATCTCCTCTTACATAAGCACAAGTCGCATCAAGGATGTGAAGACATTCTTCCACTTCTTTAGCTTCAATTAGTTCCTCACCATATACCAAAGCTCTTTCTAACGGGTCCTTATATGTGAGAAAGTGGTCAAGCTCTGCATCCGTGATTTGAGGTTCCACCACGGTGATAGCTTTTAACTCCTCATAATGAGATGGAAGCTTTGTGGCTTTGAAAACGTCGAACTCAGCTTCTTCACCATTTACATTTATGGACATTTTTCCCGACTTGACTCTAATCACAGCATCTGCAGTGGCTAAAAACCCTCTACCAAGAATAATAGGTACCTTTTTGTCAGCCTCATAATCAAGAATAACGAAATCCACCGGTAGAATAAATGATCCCACTTGTATTAGCACGTCTTCAATAATTCCATCTGGATACGCCAAAGATCTATCTGCAAGCTGCAATATTATAGTTGTCGGCCTTGGCTCACCCAATCCCAATGTTTTAAACACCGAGGTTGGCATCAGATTTATACTTGCGCCCAAATCACACAACACCAATCCAACCTCTTTGTCGCCAATGAAAATGGGTATGGTGAAACTACCTGGATCTTTCAACTTTTGCGGTATCTTGCTTTTCAATCGAAAACTGCACTCCTCAGTAAGTGCGATGGTTTCAAACTCCGTCAAACGCCTTTTATTAGCCACAATATCCTTCAAATATTTAGCATACTTTGGGACTTCCTGTAATAACTCCACCAGCGGAATATTAACATGTACCTGCTTCAAGACATCAAGAAATTTTCTGCAGGCCGAGTCGGTTTTCTGTTTTTGAAATCGCTGTGGAAACGGAGGTGGTGGCTTAACTGCCACTACCTCCGGTTGTTTTGTACCTTGTTCATTGACCTCCTCTTCGGGACCCTTGATCGGCTCTGATGAGACATTTGCGTCTGTTCTTCTAGGCGGTGCCTCCTCAAGTTCTCTTCCATTTCTTAGACTAACTGCACTCACATTCTCTTTCGGGTTCTTTTCGGTGTTACTCGGGAGTGCCCCATGTGGCCTATTGTTCTGTGTTGCCGCTAATTGCCCCACTTGTCGCTCAAGCTCATGAATTGACTTTTACATTTCGTTAACAATTTGAGTCTGTTGCCCCATAAACTGTTTCATTGTCTCTTCTAAAGAATTGTTTGGCTGCGGAGCCTGAGGCTGTTGGATGTTATAATGTGGTCTTTGCTGGTTACCACCCCAAGCGAGATTTGGATGGTTTCTGAAATTTTGATTGTAGTTATTCCCCTGAAAAACACCACCACGATTTTGTTGACCAACATAATAAATAGATTCAGGATTCAAAGGACATCCCGAATATGCATGATTCTCTCCGCAAGACTCACATACTAGTTGTACCGGCTGCACTTGCTGTACCTGTTGTACCTGGCTAACACTCTGGTTGGTGACCAGATTATTTATTGCATTTACCAACTGAGAAATGTCTGACCTTATTGCAGCAACACCATCTACTTCTAGCACACCTGGAGTTTTCTGTGCGGCAAAGACCCGACTCGGTTCTTGATAATCTCGGTTTCCTGATGACATCAAATTAAGAAGGGCCTCAATCTCATCATAGCTTTTAGACAAAATTTGTCCTTGAGCAGTAGCGTCTAACAGTGCTTTAGAATCCGGCTTCAATCCCTCTATAAAATTATGTCCGATGATCTCCTTTGGTTGTTTATGATGAGGGCAATCTCGCAAATAACCCTTATACCTCTCCCAAGCCTGAGGCAATGATTCACCATCTTTTTGAATGAATCCAGATATCTTTCCTCTCAACTCTTTTGTCCGCCTCGATGTGATAGACCCTGCCGGTTCATTCTGCAACCACTCTTTAGCTTTCCCGATTAGAGAAAATGGGAATAAGGCCAATTTTACATACTCATCCGAGACATTTTGATAATGAAAATTCTCGCTCAGCTCAACGAATGTCGTAAGATGCTTATGAGGATCTTCATGAGGCTTACCCTGATACTGGCACGTATTTTGCACCAGGCGCACTGTTCCTTCTTTTAGCTCAAAATTCCCAGTGATGTCAGGCTTCACTATAGTTTTTGATGCGTTTTCCAGACTAGGCCTGGCAAAGTTCAGCACTGGGATCCTTTCTGCGGCTGCTTGAGTTGCTGCATTGTCAACTTGATCACCCATTCATCTTCGCGCTCTCAACGTTCTTTCGATTTCTGGATCAAGAGGAACCAAGGGATGTCCTTGACTTCTGGTATTCAGCATACACTAACCTGTACTCTGAAGGAAACAAAAACAACAAACAAAAGTGAAACTTGAAAAATTCAATAAAAACTCAAAATAGTATCAATTTCAAATCAAATCCCCGGCAACGGCGCCAAAAACTTGTTGTGTCCTTTCGCACACGCAAGTGTACGTGGTCGTGCAAGTAATTAAGGATTTTAGTCCAGATATCGTTCCGACAGGGATTTGATAAATTGATTTCTAGTTCGAATTCTTATATGAGTTATTCAGTCGGTAACCAATAATAAGAGTGATATGTGTGTTTTGAAAGTAAATAAAAGCAATTGTAAATAATTTGTCGATTGGTTGTGTTGTACTTCGAATTTGGGAAAAGATCTAGGGTTGCGGTGTTTCGACAATCTAGTTGCGCTATCCAATCGTTCGTCTAAGTTGCTTTCCTGAGTTACTAGTTGCAGGTTACTTGTAGCTATATTGAGCGTCTTTCCAACAACTCTAAGCCTACTCGACTATTCCTAACGCCTATATTTCTATGGTCGTCGGTTAATAGTGAAGTGCATAAAGATATCGTCTGTATCAACTAAGCTAGGTCACAGGGTATATTTCTATCCTCAGTGACAAATCGATTCCCTTTTCCTATAAGGTTCACAATCTAGCCCTATTTCCTCTTTTTACACTTGTCGTTCCCTCTTTCAAGTCCAACAAACAAGCCCTAGATAATATTCGCAAGGTGATCAATCAAACGAATAATTTAAAGCAAGAACAAGTAAATAACTCGATAGACGAAAAACAAAATAGATAATATGATATTCAAGCCACAACTTTCATGTTCAACCACAACCCTAGAAATTAAGAGGTTTAGCTACTCATGAATCTCTTAGGAAGAAGAGATTTCATAAGTTTACAAGGCAAAAATTGAAAATAAAATAAAATAAATAGACTTGACCTTGTTCTTGAGCTTTGCCCTAGATTTTAGCTTCCCCAAATCAGTTCTCCTTTTAAAAACGTGGATGGGGGGTTTATATAGAGTTTAGGAACCCTTAGAATGTCTAAAACCAATCCCAATCGGGTTAGGATAAGTCCCGAGTCGCGCCACTGCTCAGAAACGGGGCTGTGGCGCGAAAAACAGCCAAAAGTTTAGAGAGGTGTCATTTCTCGCGCCACTAGCTTGTTCTGGGGTGTGTGGCGCGAGATGCTGATTCAGACAGCAGGAAAAATTTGCGCCACTGCTTGCGTTTCAGCAGTGGCGCAAGTCACAAGTCCTTTGGCTTTTCCGCGCTCATTTTGCAACGCATCGCAACGTTGCTTCTTCCTTGATTCCTTTTAGTTCCTTGGTGATCTTTTCCTTCTCTTTTAAGCTCCAATTACATCAAGAAACACCTACATACACATGACATGAAACACAAGTGTAAATCACATCATTTAAGCACAAGACAACATCAAAAAGAGAACAAATGTGAGGCGAAAGACGGTGAAATTAGATGGTTTTTAGCCTCGCATCACTGATCCTCCTCCTTCTGCTGTCTTGATAGTCTTATTTATTAGACTCTGAGACTATAATGTATATTTTGACACTGTCTAGTACTCTTTTTGTCATAGTGGGTCTTGTATTGACCTTACCAGGTCTTGGGGGATTCAGTTTGGTATTTTATCCTCCTTTACCTGCTTGTATAACATATGTGTGTGTGTGTGTGTGTGTCTATATATATATATATATATATATGTATATATATTACTACTATTTTAGAATGACTCTATTTCAACATGGCTGCTTCATGTCTATACATTTAAAATTAAAGGTAATTTTGTCTTTTAAGTTGTTGTTCATTCTTATTTGTCTTTTAATTATTTAAGTAAAATTACGTGTAAACTAGCCATGAATCCAGATATATATGGCTTTCTTCATTGGCATATAGGATTTTGCAAAGACTTTGTCCCTTTCTCTTCTTGCTACCAATGGAGTTCACTTTAGGTACCTCTCTTCTTCTTTTCCTCTTTTCCTTTCGCCTTAATCTCACTTCAGGTGCATCTTCTCACTCCGTTTTTCAGCATTTTATTTTGGGTTTTATGCTCTCTTCCTCGGAGGATTCTCCTGGGTTTTCTCCACGTTTGTTAGAATTTCACTCTTGAACTGTTGTGGGTTTTTCGATCTTAGCCTCGTGGTGGCACGTTATTGGGTTTTAAACCTAACTAGAAAGAAGAAATTTTGGGTATTGTTAATTTTTCCCTAGATTCTTCCCCTCTTATCCAATCGTCGGTGTTTGCCTGTTCTTTCTCCATCTTTTTCTTCTTTTTTGTTTTTTAGTACAAATTACTATTTCTTTGTCAATTGTCATATCTCTTTTCTTTTCTTCATCGGCTTTTAAATCAGTCCTTATTGGGATTTTTCTTCTGGCCTCACTGTACTAACTGAATTTTTGAATATTTTTTGACCTGCAGTGTTAAATTGGGAATTTTGAACTTCTTTTAGTGGTGTTGAAACTGTAGGTATGTGTCTCTTCGAATTCATTTTAGTGATGTTTCTCTTTTCCTTTATTCAAATTTTCCTTTTCAGTACGTATTCATGTTTTTTGCTTCATCTATTTTTTGCCTCTTCCTTTTTTAAGAACCAAAATTTCCAGTTTTGTTAAGATATGATGATAATGATAACCAATGTACATATAATGTTGTCGATCGACGTTTGAAACCTGATAATAAACCCAGGTTACATGCTTTTGCCTATTGTTTGTATTGTCTTGCCATATCTTCTGCCATAAATGCTCTATATTTGGGGCCACGACTATAGATAATGGTTGTTCTTTTTAAATACGCATGTTATAAGTGGATGTCTTGAATCTAAGATTGGAGGTTTGTTACCTTTGCCTTTGTTGCATTGTGGTATTTGATGGAAAAGAAAACGACAGCTTTCTCGCTAAATTAAGCATTATGTAGTACCTAACTATTCCTTATCATCGTTTTTACCCAACGTTTCATTTATCCTATCATTCAATTAAAGACGAGATTGCATACTTGAAGATTTGCAGTGGTGATATGGGGAGGTACTTCTCCCTTTCTCAAAGTGGATTTCCAAAGTGTGAGCTCAATAGAGGGCATGGTGGTCTGAATTCATTTTCACTTTACTTTCTTGCATAGAATGGATTTAAAGGATTTTCACTTTTACTAGGTAAGCTTTCTTCCATGAAGATATCACTCCTGCTTGATTAACTCTTTTGGTAAAAAAAAAGTGTCTTCGGTCTCTTTAACTTAAATCAAAAAATCTAATCAAGATCAAGCATCCACCAATAAAGGAGAAAAATACCCTTTTGATTTGTCTATTTAAAATTGAAGAATCCCTGGAGTTTGCATCTGTTTCTTCATCTTATATATAAAGCTCTGAACGTTATCTCTAAAAAGTTTTATTTTTCTTACTATTTTTTTTTGTGTGCTTTCTGCCTGTTCATTTTGTTCTATTTTGTCAATATGTTGTCGATATCTTTGTTTCAATATGCTGAATTTGATGACTATTTTGTTGTTGATCGGGTTCATCTAAGCAAGTGAGGAGGATCACTTAAACAAATTAGTTGTTAATGAAGGCTTTTCTAATGGTACTTTTATCTTTAGCTGATGGTGTGTTGCAAAACTTGTCACTTATTTATCTTGAAATGGCTTTTACGTGTTGTTAAAAAGGGCCTCCAACTATTTTCTTGTAAAATTCTACTCCATCTTCTACCTCACGTCCACAGTTCTGTTCTCTGACTTTTGTTTTTCTCATGCAAGTTGTTCTTCATCTACAGATAAGTTGAACTTTTAGTTCCTTTGGGGCAACTCTACAATTGATGGATGGATAGTGTTAGACCCTGCCTAGCTCTTTATACACACTCAATATCTTATTGTGAATGTTGGAATGTTTATTGGAATTAAAGAAGCAACTTGACCACTGAATTTGATAAATTGCATCACATTCTGGAAATTTTTTACTTATTCTAATTGATATATAGCAGTTAAGAAAAATTATATGACTTGGTGATGTGCTGGTATTGAAGTGATCAGACGACGACGATTTGATTACTGGAGTAACTTTTAGTTCTTTATTTTCACCTCTATTATATTTTTTGTTTTAATACGTAATCTTCCACACTTTATTTATGATCTAAGTTTAGGAATAAAGATCCTTATTTTGGTACTGTTTCTGACAGTGAAAGGTTATGATCCAAGTGAGCTCATCTAAAGCAACATACCTAGCTCACTTGACTTTTAATTGTTCCATGAGATAAAAGAATCACCTATCATTGTGTCACGCCCCGTGTTCCAACGAGGCATGATTGGCACTCGTAGCCGATAAGGCCTGAGAGAACCAACCTTTGCTGCTATACATTCATATGCATGTCATAGGAAGCACTACTACCACATAAGGACATGAAGGGCTAATATCGGAAATCATGGAACATGTGACATATATATATACACATTTGAGAAACTTGGCCGTTGAGGCCATCAAAACAAGAATTCATGAGTCATCTTATATACATATACCCACATGCGTCTACAAAAGCCTCTAACAGATGCATTGACCAAAACAAACTAAAAGTCGGGACAAGTCCCCGCTTTATACACCATGTACATCACCAAAACATATATACACTGTGACTCGGAGAAGCCCCGAATAAGTTGGAGCTCACCAATGAACTGCTAACAATTGGCAATCTACTGAGGAGGCCTACTAGTACCTGCGCCTGCAGCAAGTAAGGTAAATTCCCCAAGAGGGGTCAGTACGGAATGTACTGAGTATGTAAGACTATAGGTAAACATCTGAGGTATAGGAGCTTTGATGAAAACAAGTACAAGTGAACCTGCTACATGAATAAACCACTATAGTGTACAAGTGTGGGATCATGTGCATTACTTTCTTTACTTCATTTCACATTACTTTACTCCTTCATCATTCATGTGATCATCAATCATAAATATATACCCGGGCCCAACTGATCAGTGGAAAAATAACATAATAATCGGGATCGCCTCTAGCTAGGCTTTCGCCCCTTTGAGTTGCCACCCGTTTCCAATGAACTTTCGGGATCACCTCTAGCTAGGATTACTCCCCTTTGAGTTGCCACCCGTACTCAATATCCATTCGGGATCGCCTCTAGCTTGGCTTACGCCCCTTCGAGTTGCCACCCGTACTCAACAAGTATTCATTACTTTAATTCTTTAGTTATGAGATTGGTACATTAGTGGTTACAATGTTATGGGAACTTTGGAACATTATTGGAACATTAACCAATGAACATGAGTCATGTGAATCACAATTGATCAATGAATAATGAATAAGGAACATGTGAGTAACAATGATTAATAACCGAAAATGGAATACCTTTGAACATTTCGGAATAGAACAAGTGTAATGACAATGTGATACTATGTGCTGCAGAAGTATACGGAAGGAGTAACCTTACATACCTTCACTTCCAAGTATGAATACACAAGTCTATGTATGAACATAATAGTCCCGCTTCTTCCTTACGTCTTACTCTACAATACAAGTTCATACCGGAACTTACATTAGCAATTAATCACTATACAGGCGTACAAGACGTCAATGAACTATATGACTGCCGTATAACATCATGTCACCCTTTACAGTACAATCCAAGGCATTTTCATATCCACAATACCATAACGGTACACACATTAACCAAGAAATCATACATCGATAGTATTTCACACCACACTTACCCTTTACGCTTTTCCCTTTATCATTCTGTCGTAATTATTCCTTCATCCATACTTAACACAGTCCAACACACCTCCATACGACACTTTAAAGTCATTTAAATGTCATCACAAGTTGGTAATTACGTCCAAAAAGGGTATAGGGGTCTCCGGGGGTCAAAGGGATACGAAAACAAACAAAACAAAATTCTGGGCTGACCTGCGCAGCCACCTGCACCCTCAGGTCAGCCACCTGCGCCCGCAGATGGCCTTTGGCAGCAGCCAGTTCCATCTGCGTTGGCATCTGCGGGCGCAGATGCCCTCGTCTGCGGGGCCGGATGCCCATTTTGGTCCGAAATGGTCTCTTTTGGGTCTTTTAATGCCATGAATGGTCCATGATCACAATCCAACATATTTGAACATATTTTTGATCATATTAAACACCAACATTCAGCCATGGTATCACAACACACATAACAACACTCAAAACCACATTTCACGGCCAATACGGCACCAAAACCATAACCAAATTCACAATAACAATTCCAAACGTTATACACAAACGTTAAACCAAGTAAGACTAAAATCACATCTCACATGTCAATATTTACTCCACCAAACTCATTTTCTTCAAAACCACAAGTCCATAGTCAAGTTTACAAGACAAACCACCCTTCGATTTAGCAAACATGTACACTTCATTTATTGTGAACTTCTCAATATTCCACCAACATAACCAACATAATATACACCATATGTTATGCATAAAATATATTAATCCATCATAATAAACACTTACCAAGTCTTACCAATTGATGATCTTGGCCAAAAGAGTGACTTAGGGTTCTTGAGAGCAAAGGAGAAAATGTTGGAAAAATCTAGAAATGTTATGAGAGTTCAATGCTATAAAAAATCTGATTTTCCTTTATATAGTCCCTCATGTCTCCCTTATCTTTTCCTTAGCATTTAATGCAAGGTTGATTTGGTCAAATGGACCAACTTTGGAAGAATGGGTCAAAAATCCATTATTGGGCCATGTCTTCTTGCTATTTTTTTTGGGCTTCATTTTTGGGCCCAATAATTCAAGACTTATTAAATGCCCACAACTCAATACAAAATTTATCAATTCTCTCATGTCGTCATATTTCCATAAATGTTACGGTTGTCAGCTAAACTTAAAAACGTACGGGGTGTTACACATTACTTGAGAATCTTTGAAAAAACAGTCATTACCTTCTTTCCCGTTACAGATATCTTTCACAAAAATTTGTTCTTATTTGTGACAAACTATTATTACTTGGTTTTGTTGTCAGTGAAATATCTACTATCATTTTGGGGTATGGTTGGCACCACTCCTTCGCCAGGAATCTACTTTTGCTACTAGTTATTCGACTGTTACAAATGCCGATAGCAACTACTTTTGTTGAATACTTTTTGGAAATGGTCAAGTCACTTTTGCTGCAACATCAACTTTGACTTAAACTATTCACTATTTTGATACAAATAATTTCAATCTTTTTCTTTCAAGAACATAAACAATCTTCATCTGGGTGTTAATTTAATCATTAGACACTGTACTATCTCTTTCCTGTTATAGCTGAAGTGATAACTTGTCTAATTTGGTTGTATATTGGACTTTTCCTGTTAAATTTTGATGAAAAACTGTGTAATTTAGTTTTATGAGCATTCCAGCTTATGGGATTGCTCGCTCTACTTTAAAGGTGTCGTTGCTGCACTCCAAGGATGGCATATGATTAACTAGCGCAGGAAAGAGAGTTTGACATTTCCTCTTACTGTTGTCGAATAAGCTCTTAGGCCGGTGTGTGGGAAAGCGAGTAGAGGAAACCCAACTTATTGTTATTGTCATAAGTAATTGCTGACTACTGTTATCTTTTGTTCTCTTTTGCAAAAAAAGTAAAAAAAAGATATAACCTAAAAGTGAGTCAAAAATCATTCGTGCTACTTTGCTTGAAGCTCCTGTTTTGTGGGCTGGTTGAGCTTGCATATTTTATGCTCTCTTGTAAGCTGGTTTGGCTGAATCTCCTAATCCCGCTTGTTTTAGATTTTCATATCAAGAATGGGATATGGGATTGTTTTCTTATGTGGGATTTTTTAGTATTTAGTTTATTTTGTAATGTTTGAATGAGAACATAATCTTTTTCCTTAAAATCTCATCTATCCATTTGATATGTATTTTTCCTTGCAATCTCATCTCGCCTACCTATATCATTTTGCTCTTTTTTCACAGGTGCTTTTTGTCAAATGCTGTTAAGGCGCTGGAAGTTTGGGTGCCGGGTCCGATCCCGAATTGACAGTTTGGGTCTGGTGCCGAGTTGGGTTAGGGTGTTGCGATTGGGTCTCAGACTGGAGAGTCGTGTCAGGTTGGGTCCCGAGTTAGGTGTTGGGGTCGAGAGTTGGGGTCGCTTGTTAGGGTCTGAAGTCAGGGTTGATTTATGAGTCAGGAGTTGGGGTCGGGTCTCATGTTGGGTGTCGAGGTCGGGTCCTAGGTCAAGATTCAAGGTTGGGTCTCAGGTCGCTTGTCGTAGTTACGTCTCACATCGGGAATCAGGGTCAGTTCCCGGATCTAGAGTTGAGGTAGGTTCCTGGGTCGAGAGTCGGGGTTGGGTCTTAGATCCCGTGTCAAGAGTCGTGGTGTAAGGTTTGGGTCAGGGTCTGGAGTTATTATTATATGCCTAGTTATACCTAGATGCTCTTGGGACAATATTTTTTCTTTACCATCAAACACTAGAAAATAAGTAAGAAAACCACATATTTTCCAGGAAAATACTTTATAGGAAAACATTTTCCTTCATACCATACACACTCTAAATGTGTGGGCTTTGGGTCCATTTCTGCGATATATATCTGTGTGCATACAGGTTATTATCAGTTGTATACTCCGGTGGTTTAGTTTTCGAAACCTGTATAGTAGCTTCTAGACCCTGTGTATAATACGTACAACCTGTATAAATCTTTATATTTGTTGTATACCAGTGTATACTTGCCCCATTTCTTGTATTTCAGTCCATTTTGGGACTTAGGCATGTGGTCTTGACTCGAAGGTTTAGGACTTGGTCCCGTGAATGCAAAAGGGGAGCCAGTGAACTCGACCAAAGGGAGTTTCAAGCAATGAAAATAAGACAAAGGATGAGTATCGAAGGAAGACCTTTAATCATTCAAACTATTCCAACCATTTATCTAATGTAAGTGCTATTCCAAACACATAGCACATAGCCAAATTGATAGACTCTTCAAACCTCATAACTGTCACATAAACAGGTTTCACATATTTTGTAAAGAGCAAAAAAAATAGACAGCTTTATCGAACTTATGTAATACTATGTAATTTGTACCAACTAAATTTCCATTTTTCATTAGCTTAGTAACTTCAAATTCTAATACAATATTTGAGTCAAGCAACATAAACAAAGGACATCACGTGTTTGAATGCACATTCTAGAAGCAGAATTGGTAAATTTAAGTTTAAAACAAAACTGGAACTCAAACAAGAATACCGTTTAAATAAGCAAAAATAAAATAAAATTCATACGTGAGAATATGGCACTTTTTAGTATCAAGATATTTATCCCATAACTGGGCAAAACAATCTCAGATTCCATAAAAATTTGGCATCATCAAACCTTGTTCATGCATCTTAAATGCAATTAGTAGGAGATACAGTGATTCCAAGCCTAGGAGCACCAAGTAGAGAGCCAGATTGATCAACTCAAAGCCTTACTAGAGCTTGAATCAGGCTTAGATTCGACTTATCTCCTTTAAACCAGCCAAGCAAACAAACAAATAACCATGAAGGCACGCAAAACACGCTTGTTCAGAATACATTTTTTTTCTCTCATTCTCACTGCTTTAATCTTAAGATAGGATTTTTATGACATTTACGACTATTAGGGAAAAAACTAAACACATGAAGAATAAAAAAATGATTATGTACCGTGCTTGACAGGCTACATTACCACGGTAACAACTTTTCTGATCCCTGGTCCCAACTAATCTAACCAAAATAAACCAAATCATAAACAAAAATTCAAGCAAATGAACCAGTAAAGGAACCAAAAGCCTTAAGCACTCATGATAACCAAAAAAAATCTCACAAGGTGAAGATTTTACCTTTTTGGATGTAGCTTCACTAGGATTGCAAGTTGTCGAAGACTTCATACCTTTACTCTAGAAAATTCTCTGATGGTCAATAGAGGAAAGAAAAGACCCTTCAAAACACTATGAATGATTAGAGAGGAGCTTAGAATTGGAGAACTTCTTTAAGAGAAAATTTTGTTGACTGAACCTCCATCCCTAAATTCAATGAGGGACTAGGTATTTATAGATGAGGCTGGGGTTGAAATTAGGGGAAAAGCACTAGGGTTTTGGATTGGGGGAAATTAAGGATGAAATTTTGAAATTCAAAACCCCAATCTTGGGGATTAAGCATTGGAGGGACATGTATTGTACTATTGAGTACAAATTTGGATGAATTTGAACCAAAATTGAATTTCTAAAAATGGAGAAAATTTAGAAAGAATCAAAATTAGTGGAGAAATCCCCAGAAATTTGCCACGTATGTACCTTCTTGGTACAAATCCTGATGATTTCAAACGTTATTCACCGCGATTTCAGGGAATTAGAAGTTGGATTCTTCTGAATCACGCTAGTCATGTGTTGTGTACGAATGGATGGATTTGGATGGAAACTTGATCAAATCGTTGATCGTTATCGATGAAGTAGTACGAGCTGGGTTTGTTTGTTCATCTATGAACGAATAAGGAGAAGGAGATGAGGTGGGGTGAGCATGTGTAAGTATAGAATGCGTTCTTTTGAGAATTATTGAGTGCGTGTGAGGGATGGAGGGAACATGTGGGAATGGGAAAATATTATATTTGCTGAGGGTTTTAATTAAGAGGGATAAAATGGGAATGAGTAATTGAGGATTTGGGCTGGGTTAATGCAGAAATTGGGCCTCAAATGAAAAGGAAATTGGTTCAAACAAGGGACCAGGTCCTTTAAAAACTAGTCAAAACATTGAAACTGAGACAAGTTTATTTAATTAATTAATGAGATTTAAAATTTAAATTACTAAAATAATTATTTTCCACAATATTATTTATTTAATACAAAAACACTAATTACTAATTTAATTAATTCTTGAAGGAAAATAGTGATTTTAATCACCTTGACACAATTTCACGAGAAAAACCATTTATTTATTAAACACCTTAAGAATAAACATTTATATTATGAGTATATAAATACATATTTTATTCCTGAAATTAGCAAAAATGCCTTGTGATTGATTTTTTTTTTTTGTGAAAAATATCTTCAAGTTGCAAAATAATTATTTAAAATTATTCAAAATTGAAAAAGTTTAATAATTAATTAAGTAAGGGAGGATAAAAATTGGGTGTCAATAGAGACTACCACAAATTGATAGCTTCAATTTGTTGTCCAAAAAACCTGTAACTGGCTGAACTGTAACCATACTCAAATTTATTTTGACTTCTTTTTATATTGTACCTTTTGGGCTTGTAGATCTACTGTGCTCTGTGTAGACTTGTGGACTATGTAACTACCTTGAATTATATGTTGTCTTGATTGATTGTGTGTCACTACGTAAACCCATCATGAGTGGCACCACACTAACCCTTCTATGGGAGAACCAATTTACCCAAATAACCAACACCAACACTTAACAATTTCATAATGCAAACAAACCAATTCTATTAAATAAGCAATATCTCAAATAATTTAAACAAGTGTGGAAAGACATTAACTCTAAATGCCCCCCCGAAACTGAAGGTCATCATTCCAGAATATCTAACTAACAATCCATGGGTACAACCCAGAATACTCAGAAGAAAAGTAAAACTGTCTGTGTCCTAAACAAATGGACAAGATCAAAGTGCATGAAGGATCCATGGCGGCTCGGAAGATCATGCTCACCCTTAAATCAGAAATCGTGTTGTGGTCTACAGATGAGGTCTCGTCAAAGCTGCTGGAATATGCTCTGCACTCAACAAAGAGAAGTGCACAAGGAGTATCCGTACAAAATTACTATGTACTGGTAGGGTCATAGGTCAATTCAACTTAACCAACGTGAACAAGTAACTGACATATTGTAAACAAGTAACAATCATGTCATCTAACAAGTAAGCATTTAATCAGTACTTCTACCCCAATTTCCATGTTAACAAATCAAATCAAATAAATAACATATCACATTTAAGCAAATGATATTCAATTCAATCCAACTGTAATGAATCCCATACCACTCAATTTATCACTTCCTCATAAATACTTTATTATAGTTCAACAACAAGTATTAACCATTCAAGTACAATATTAACAACCCAGACCATACAAGGATCCAATTATAATATCAAGTAATCGGACCTCACAAGGATCTAAATATAACAAACAACAATTAAAACTCGGTTCACTCATTGAATCGTCAAACTCTCCAATTTATCGTGTATACACATGCTGAGAGTTTTATATAAGCCTACTAGCCTTGATCGGCGGGGACGAGCGTAGTCCATGTACCGAATAACCCATACAACTAGTGTCTTCCCCCTTATCCCAAGCCAAGTGTTATACCGCCCTTATTCCAACACCCCCACACTTATCCTCCATGAATTCCACCAATTCAATCATGATCAATCTTTTCCGCTTCATCTCACAACAAGAAACAATACCAATAATAAGTACAGTTACCCAATAAGTGAAATTAACCACCTTGAACAACAAACAAGGTTCCTTTTACAAATCTTATTATAGATTATTAAATTTCAACTTGCATTTACAATTAACAATTTCAACATACATTAGCATGCATTGCAACAAGTAGACAAACAGTCAGTTAATATGCATACATACAATCAACTTGAGTTTTTAACTCAAATTTAACCGACACCTACCTTAATCCAAGTCCTACAATACTCTAACGAACGTGAGCCTTGCTTTTTCTTGTAGCTTCGGCTTGATTTTGGTCTAAAAGCAACACATAGAATACTAAATAACCAATATTCTAACAATTTTAGGGATTATAGCTTAATTCCATAACTCTAAGATCAAATTCATGAATCATTCCCTCATTCTAGGGTTTCTCTACCTTCATTCCACTTAAATTCTTGTTATTTCACATTTACAAGAACAAATTCTAGCATAATAACAAAAACCTAGCAATCCTTAGTCAAAATCTAAAGCTGTATAGCTGTTTTCACTACTTTGCACCAGAAAATTTATCTAGGTCAAGTTAATACCTCCACCATGATCAAAACCTAGAGATTCTAAGGATTAAGGGATGAAAATTTAGTTAGATAAGTGGACTAATTTAACTCAACGATGGAATTTGGGTGGAATCTGGTAGAAATCATCTAAAATTGCCATATTCGAACCTCTGAATTGTCACGACCCAATTTTTCACGAGTCATGATGGTACCTATTTTAACCCACCAATAGGTAAGCCAAACCGTAGCCCGGAACAACAAGTAATGGGCTAGTTGGTGGAAGGTATGAGAACTACCAAAAATAGGCATACAATGAAATTGTAGGCGATAAAATGTAAGTGCAATAGAGTATATATAAATATATAAAGAGAGGGAGAGAGAGAAAAAAAAAATATCCCATGACCTATTAAGTTCGATACAAGAGCCATTAAATCCAAAAAAATAAGAATACTAAATAGTATCCAATATACAAATAGTCTTGATAAATAAAGACTATCCAAAAGTAATGGAAGGAGAGAGAGTCAGCTCCGACTCTGAAAGCTCACCCTATCTCCAAATCCTGAGAACAACTGGATAGAACGATAGTGGCGGTGACTCATACTCGGATCTGCATCAGAAAAAAATGTAGAAGTATAGTATGAGTAACAAAACAATGGGTACTCAGTAGACATCATCGGCCGACTGAACTAAATCATAATAAAAACATATTAAGATGCAAGAACATAAGCTAAAGTAAGGGATAAAGGGATGAACCTGAGATAATGCTCCTACTGACTAATGATAAGTAAACAAGATAAACAATTCGGAAAGAATACAAGCTAACTACAACCTAGTTGGGACCCCATAAGCCTAGAAGGCACAGATAAGAGAGAGTTAACCCATTCGAGCCCCCATAAGCCTGATGGATACAATCAAGGATGAATCACCGACAGTAGTACACATAAAGTAAGCGACAACCAAAATCATATTTGAGAATCCCTTCATACCATAACCACCGGACTCGAAGCAAAACTTTAGCATCATAAATGAATAGTAGATGCCAGACTCAAACCGCAACTTTAAAGTAAATACTAAATAACAAGTCTAGCTAGGGGATGAAAGGATATCTAAGTCATCCTAAGGCTCAAGATTATATAAAAGATGATGAAAGAAGGCCTCCTAGGTCTACAAGGAGTTAATTAGGATATTTGCCTTAAAGGAGGGCCGACGAGGCCCGCTACTAACCCCAAAAGTTCATACTAAGGTGACTTCTACCCAGAACTAGACTAAGGCTTCAGAGTTCCATTATAAGGTGTTAAATAGGTCTAATCTTGCCCTAAGACCACAATCTAACTCAAAGAGAAGAGGAATGAGTCAATTCTACCCAAAATGGCTCACTAATTGACTAAGAATCCAAAAATTCACTAAACATGCAACCAAGCTGTAAATCCCAACCCAAATCAAGCATATTACTGTACTAATACCATAATAAAGCTCTATTTATAAGAAAGTAAACATAGCCTACCTGGACGCCGACGAAGCTAGAGAAAGTCTACTAAATCTGAACTTTTTCCTTTCGAGAAGCCTCCGCACGATGCCAGGCTATCAAAATAATAATCTATGCATTAATAGGAGAATGACAACACCTATATTGCATATAAACGCTCCGGGTCCAAAATCAAGCTTAAAAAAATCTCATGTGGGGCCTATTTGCGAAATCACAACTTTAAAATCTTCAAAACGTCCTCCAAGCTCAAGGATCATTTACCCTAAAAAATGGGTAAATTTCGAGCACAAACGAACCCGAAATCAACCCACGAAAGTGACTAGGGATTTAAAGTTTAATCGGAGAATAAATTAATAAATTAGACGAAAACTTACGAAAATCTTGATGAGAAAATGAACCCAACGAACTGTCCAACTCACCTTGAACACCCAAAGATCGATCTCTACTCTCTCTAAGGGTTTTATGGGCTTGGAACTTTAAATAAATGAGACAAAAATTGGGTCTCCCTCATTAATAGTGGCGGTAGCCGCTTTAGCGGCCAAATGACCACTAAAAGTGTCACCTCTAAAGCGGTCACCGCTAAAGCGGTAAGGCACCACTTAAGCGATCCTGTCAAATTGGGCGACTACCGCTAAAGTGGTCGAACGTCGCTTAAGCGACTACCTCTAAAGCGGTAGTTTGGTCGCTTTAGCTACAAAGGGGGACACGCACGCTTCCGCTAAAATGGTACATTGGCCGCTTTAGCGAATTCTTCTTTAGTGACCAAATGCCCACTTAAGCGGTCGCACCAGCTGATGCCTGCATCGGCTCTTAGCAAAAATTTGCCAAGTTTCGATCGGACCCTTAGAATTTATTTGAAATCCCGTGAACGCAAACTAACCAAGCTACCCTTCCAAATTCGACATATCGTGCTCAACGACCCCGTTGAAATTTCCATCCGAGGTCATTTCGATGAAATGTGGCTCCCAAATCCAATGGCAGTTTTAACCAAAATTCACCCAATGGCCCAAAACGAGTCTAGAAGTTGGCACACGAACCAAAGGCCCCCTAGCCTAAAATCGATGTTCCAAAGCTGATGGAAATGTCTAAATTGGCATACAAGGCCGTTAACATGAAGCTTAAGCCCAATACCCAATTCTTAACAACGAAAACTTCAAAACAGGGAATTGACTCTAAAAACCAAATGAACTATCCGGTAACTGAACTGTCAGCTCCGGTAAGTCATAAATGACTTGGGGCAGCAAGGGAAAGCTCTAAATGGTGAAATAGTGCGAAAATGCAGAAAATGACCTGAAGGGTCATTACAATATCCACTACTAGAAGGACTTTTGTCCGCAAAAGTAATGGATCAAGGTGTACCTGAAGGCTCAAACAGGTGGGGATACTGGGCTCACATCTCACTCTCGATCTCCCAAGTAGCTTTCTCAACTGGACGGTCTCTCCACTGGACTTTAACCACTAGAATGTCTTTAGAGCGCAACCGTCTAACATCTCTAGCCAATATAAGGCGCTCCTCCACGAAGGTCAACCTCTAGTCAAACTAAACCGAGTCCCACTAAAGCACATGAGATTGTTCTGAGACATACCGTTGCAACACAAATTCATGGAAAACTGGATGAAAAGCTAAAAAATCTGGGGGCAAGGGCAACTTATAACCTACCTCTCCAACTGCCTGGAGTATGTCGAATGGCCTAATATACCTGGGGCTAAGCTTGCCCCTCTTTCTGAACCTCATCATGACTTTCATGGGCGATACTCAAAGGAAAACTCAATCACCAACTCCAAACTTCAAGGCACGAAGTCTATGATCAGCATAACTCTTCTGCCTAATCTGAGCTGCCCTCAATCTATCCTTAATCACCCAAATCCTATCCAATAATTCAGAAAGTTAGTCAGTACCACGGGGCCTAACCTCAGAGGTCTCAAACTATCGTATCAGAGATTGATAATGCCTACCATATAATGCCTCAAATGGTGCCATCTCAACACTCAAATGATAGTTATTATTATAAATAAACTTTGTTAAGGCTAAGTATTGCTCCCACTGACCTCCAAAGTCCATAACACATGAGTGGAGCACATCTTTAAGAACCTGAATAGTCTACTCCGACTGCCCGTCGGTCTGAGAATGGATATGGGCTCTCCATGCAGGCAAACTATCTCACGAACATAGATACAGACAAACCTCTTGGCACTGAAAGACATTTGAATAGAGAGGGAATGGGCTAATTTGGTCAATCGATCTATAATGATCTAAATATAGTTGGAACCACGAGAAGTACGAGGTAAACCACTCACGAAGTCCATAGTAATCTGCTCCCACTTCTGCTCAGGAATGGGTTGTCTCGGAAGTAATCCACCCGATCTCTGATGCTCGGCATTTACCTGCTGACAACATAGACAATGAGTTTCAAAGTCCGCTGCATTCCTCTTCATGCCACTCCACCAGTAATGCTGCCTCAAATCTCTATACATCTTAGCTGTCCTAGGGTGAATAGAATATCTGGAGCTATGAGCCTCCGCAATATCAACTGAATCAAGTCTCTAACCCTCGAAACATAGATGCGACCATGAAACCTCAGAATGCCCTCTGAATCTAAGGTAGCCCTCTTGGACTCACCCCTCAAAACCTGATTATGGATGCCACAAAGTGTACTATCCTCAAATTGGCGACTCTAAATCTGCTCAAATAATGTAGACTTAGCCGCAACACTAGCAAGGATCCTACTGGTGTCCAAAATATCAAGTCCAACCATTAAGTTGGCTAAAAACTGAATATCCCAAGCCAACAACTGCTCCAAAACATAAATGGAAGCGAAGCTACCCATACTCACCGCCTTCTTGCTCAAGGTATCCGCTACTACGTTAGCCTTGCTCGGATGTTTTAAAATAGAGATATCATAGTTCTTTAGCAACTCGATCCACCTATATTGCCTCGAATTAAGCTCCCTCTGAGTCATAATGTACTGAAGACTATGATGGTCGGTGAATATCTCACAATGAACACCGTACAAGTAATGCCTCTAAATCTTAAGTGTAAAAACTACCGCCGCCAACTCCAATCATGAGTGGAGTAGTTGCACTGATGCACCTTCAGCTGCCTCAATGCATAAGCAATAGCTCGACCCTACTGCATCAGAACACAACCCAAACCAACACCAGAAGCATCACAATATACAGTAAACCCCTAACCCTCAACTGGAAGAGTCAAAATAGGAGATGAAGTAAGCAAGTCCTTGAACTTCAGAAAGCTGAACTCACACTCGTCAGACCACTGAAAAGGAACCTCCTTCCTTATTAATCTGGTCATAAGCACCATATAGTAGCAAACATCTCAACGAACTGTCTATAATCACCTGCCAAACCAATAAAGCTGCAAACCTCAGTCAGAGATATAGGTCTGGCTCATTCACAAATAGCCTCAATTTTTGCCAGACCCACCATAATTCCATTCTTAGACACTACATGCGTTAGGAATGTCACTGACTCGTGCCAAAACTCGCACTTTGAGAATTTGGAAAAAAGCCTATGATTTTTCAAAGTGTGAAGCACAATCCTTAAATGTTGCTCATGCTCCTCTCTACTCCTCGAGTAAACAAGGATATCATCAATGAAAACTATCATAAACGAGTCCAAATAGGACTTGAAAACATGGTTAATCAAATCCATAAATTCTGCTGGGGCATTGGTCAACCTAAAAGACATCACCCAGAACTTATAATGGCTATAGCGAGTCCTGAAGGCTGTCTTAAGGATATCCTCTGCCCGAATCCTCACCTGGTGGTAAGCTGATCTCAAGTCAATCTTAGATAACATTGTTGTACCCTGAAGCTGGTCAAATAAATCATTAATACGAGGCATGGGATACTTATTCTTCACTGTCACCTTATTTAGTTGTTGGTAGTCTATACACATACATATAGAACTATCCTTTTTCTTCATGAACAAGACAGGAGCACCCTATGAAAATACACTCGATCTAATGAAACCCTTACTTAAAAGATCCTGAATCTTAGAATTTAGTTTCTTAAGCTCGGCAAGAGCCATGCGGTAAGGTACCATAGAAATAGGTTAGGTGCCCGTCTCAAGATCAATAGTAAACTCAATATCACGCTCAGGAGGAAGGCCAGGTAGGTCGGTAGGGAAAATATTAGGAAACTCACAAACAATAGAAACAGAATCAAGTGAAGAAATCTCGGCACTAATATTCCAAACGTAAGCAAGATAAGACTCGCAACCCCTCGATACCTGTCTCCTAGCCCAAACATAAGAGATAATCCCTATCGGTGCGCGGCTAAAAGAACCCTGCCACACAACCGAGGGAATGCTAGGCATGGCTAAGGTAACATTCTTGGCAAAGCAATCCAAGATCGCATGATAGGTGGATAACTAGTCAATTCCTAGAATCACATCAAAATCCACCATATCTAGCATAATAAGGTCAGCCCCAGTATCGAACTCTCAAACTGTCAAAACACATGACCTATAAATTCGATCCACTACTAAAGAACCACCGGCGGGAGTGAATACATGCAATGGCACTGATAAAGGCTCCCAAGACAACTCTAATCACTGTGCGTAATAAGCAAAAACATATGAATAAGTGGATCCCGGATCAAATAAAGCAATTGCTGGATGACATAATATCGAAATATTACTTGTAATAATAACATTCTAAGACACCGCCTCCAACATACCAGGTACTGCATGTAACTAACCTCGTCTGCCCCCGGACTAGGAACCTGATCGACCACCTGTCCTACCAGCCTGAGGACCTCCTTTAGAACCCTGGGCACCACCCTTATGACCCTGAACACCACCTGTAGCTGAAGACGAAACTGATCTGATAGTCTGACTACTCTGTGCTGCAGGCTAAATTATCTCGTGCTGGGGACACTCTCTGGAGAAATGACCAACAACCCCACAATCATAGCAAGCCCCGGGCACTCTACTTTATCAAGAAGATCCGGTTGACCCGGAATAGCTACCTCGGCTAGAAGACCCAGAATGTGCACCCCTAGAAGGCTAACCCCTGCTCTGAACACTGTAGTCACTATAATCGGGCTGGCCCCCGTCTGTAATCTAAATTGCTGCCTGAACGAGTCTACTAGACTAACCCTGGTGCTGATAAGACTAATGCTGAGGGTAACTACCCTAAAAACTTCTACCCTTGAACTGCGAGCCCCTCTGGCTCCCACTGAAACTACCCTACTGATGCGACCTCTTATCATAACCCCCTTAGGCCTCACGATCCATCTATTCTATAGAATAGAGATGAGATTCAACCTTTTAACAAAACACCGAATCATTTCATACTCTATAGGCAGAATCATGGTGGTATGTCTGGCTAACTTGTGAAATCTTGCCTCATACTCAGCCACCATCATAGAACTCTGTCTCAAAGCAGAAAACTCATCCCTCAAGCACTCATGCATATTGCGAGGCATGTCTCCAAGAAAGTCTCAGAGAACTGAGTCCAAGTCATAGGTGGAGATCCAGCTGGTCTGGAATCAAGATAACCTTTCCACTACTATCGCGCTGCCTTGTCAAGCTGATAAGTCGTACAATCCACTCCGTGCGACTCAATCAACCTCAAATTATGAAGTTTTTTCTCGCAACTAGTCAGAAACTCATAAGCATCCTCCCCTGGGGCCCCTGCAAACCTCAGTGGAGTCAATCTAAAAAATTGGTCCAACATCTTTTGCTCCTCGACAGACATAACAGGCTGAGCAAGTGCCAGCTATGGAGCTACTGGTGCTGGAGGAATCTAGATTCTAGTGGCTACAACCGTAGGTTGCCCCTCTAAATTAGTACCACTCTAGTTTGTTGACTGAGCATCATCAGACGGTGCACCACCTTCTAATCCCAACAACTGAAGCAAGGCATCTCTGAGCACTGATGAAGAAATAAACCCCGATGGAGCCCGGGCTGCCCCCTAGCCCACCAATGGCTGGGGTGGCAGAATCTCTGGTTAGGGAGCAAAATAGGATCTGGTGAAGGCTCCCTATCCTGACCCCTAGCTGGGGCTGCAGCTTTAGCTTGACCTTGATCCCTGGGTCGACCACAACCTTTAGTGGGTGCCCCTGTGGACTCGGGATTCTCGCCATCGGTCATCGTAGCTAGCTTCCTGAACATCTGCGAAAGAGTGAAACAATGAGAACTTTAATAACCATCACAGACTCAACGCACGAAATGTATGAAGAAAGTGAAGTTCTCCTAAGAATGCCCTATAGCTTCTCGAAGATAAGATACATACGTTATCGTTTCAATCCGCGGGACCTTACTAGATACTTGCTCTTGTACCAAAAATACCAGTAAACCTAGGCTTTGATACCAATTTGTCACAACCCAATTTTTCACGAGTCATGATGGCAGCTACTTTATCTCACCAATAGGTAAGCCAAATAGTAGCCCGGAATGATAAGTAATGGGCTAGTTGGTAGAAGGTATGATAAATACCAAAAATAGGCATTTAATGAAATTATAGGCGATGAAATGTAAGTGCAATAGAGTATATATAAAAAAACCTATGTGGGGCCCATTTGTAGAATCACAACTTTAAAACCGTCAAAACTTCCCTCTAAGCTCAAAGATCATTTACCCTAAAAATAGGTAAATTCCGTGCACAAACGAACCCAAAATCAACCCACAAAGTGACTAGATATTTAAAGTTAAATCAAAAAATAAATCAATAAATTAGATGGAAACTTATGGAAATCTTAATGAGAAAATAACCTCAACGACTCTCCAACTCACCCTGATCACCCAAAGATCGATCTCTACTCTCTCTAAGCTCTCTAGGGTTTTATGGACTTGGAACTTAAAATAAATAAGCCAAAAATTGGGTCTCCCTCATTAATAGTAGCGGTAGCCGCTTTAGCGGCCAAATGACCGCTAAAGCGGTAAGACACTGCTTAAGCAATCCTATCACAGCTGGAGACTACAGCTAAAGCGGTGGAACATCGCTTAAGTGAGTACCGCTAAAGCAGTAGTTTGGTCGCTTTATCGACGAAGGGGACACGTAGGCTTCCACTAAAGTGGTACATTTGCTGCTTAAGCGGTCGCACCAGCTGATGCCTATATCAGTACTTAGCAAAAATTTGCCAAGTTTCGATCGAACCCCTAGGGATTCATTCAGAATCCTGAGAATGCAAACGAGCTATGCTTCCTTACCAAATTCGATAGTTCGAACTCAACGACGCCATTAAAATTTCCATCTGAGGTTGTTTTGATGAAATGTGGGTCCCACACCCAATGACCATTTTAACCAAAATCCACCTAATGGCCCAAAATGAGTCAGGAAGTTTTGGGACCTGAATCAAAGGTCCCCCAGCCTTAAATCAACTTTTCAGAGCTGATGGAACTGTCGAAATTGGTATACAAGGCCATTAGCCTGAAGTTTAAGCCCGATACCTAATTCTTAATAGCGAAAACTTCAAAATAGAAAATTGGCTGTAAAAACCAAATGAACTGCCCGATAACCTAACTGTCAGCTCCAGCAAGTCATAAATGACTTGGGGTAGCTATGGAAAAGATCTAAATGGCAAAATAGTGCAAAAATGCAGAAAATGACCCAGAAGATCATTACATGAATATTTTTGGAATAAAAATAACGTTTAAGTCCAGAAACTGATATTTACTGCACATAGCCATCTATAGGGGTCTAATTTCTATTATAGCGGCCTCGCTATACCGGGCCTTACCCATCTTGACTTCTATTATAGCGGGACCACGGTAGCGGCCTGCCTTCCGCTATAGCAGTGTAGGCAAGGCAGTGAGTTCGGACGGTCCCAGTTTTTGGCAAATTTTACAACACACTCTCAGATTTCAACCTCCCAAACTAACCCATTTATGTCGACCACTATATACAAAATTCTACTAACCTAAATTCAATTTCAAAAGTTTTTACAAGCTCCCCTCTCGGATAACACTTTATGATTTTAAACCATAGAATCATCAACCTATCTTTTACCAAATTTATCTAGACCACGCCACACCTATAATTTTAGCAAGATTAGCTTAGCCTGAAATTTTTTAGCACTTCATCTAGAGAAAATCTTAATCCAAAATTTTGCATTCTAAGCTATACTGTAATGAAGAAAAGGGTCTTTATATTAGGAAACTTGTGTTTTGACCCCTTGTAATTCTCAAGTTCGGGGGTTTGGTTATTGTCCATAATTAGAATTCTCCTGCCTTAGTGTGGTACTTTATGTGTTGAATTATATGTTATTGTGCCTACAAAATGAATAACTAAATTAGTGAAACAATTGGCTAGTTGGTTGTCTTATCTGTAAATATGTTCCACTGTCACATTGTGTTGTCTCCTCAAATTGCTAATACTCTTTACATCTATTTTTATACTCTGAGGCACTTTCTAAATCCCATCTAGGATCTGGTAAGACTAAGAGAGTTTGTTTCCATTACCAATGTTATAAACTGATTGGAAATGCTAAATTTTAAACCAGCTTTGAAAGCTCTAGTTTCAGCCACTAACCTTGTACCATCATAGACTCTTTGAGCTTCAACATATTTTTGAATTCCATTCCAATCTTTAATACATAATGCAATTGAGTTACGACATGGATTCCCTTTGGAAGCTTCATCAATATTGCATTTATAAAATTCAGTGTCTGACCTTTTCCATTGCACTACCTTCCACTCCATAGATAGGGTATACTTTTCAAAAAACTGCAACAATCATCCCCATTGGGTAGAAATGTACTTCAACCAATGATATCTTATTCTAGCCATTAGATAAATGTTTTTATTAATATCATAGACCACCTTATGAAATTACAAAAACTTCTCATGAACAATAGTATTCCTCCTTTTTCAAGTTTTTCACATAAAGGTTAGGACAACAATTTTATAAATTGGCTTCAATTTATTAGAGCATTCTACAGACCACTATTTTCTAATAGTAACTCTAAGCTGTAGGAAAGGCCCTTCTACTCCAGTATCTACTGAAAACACTTGTCAGATCCTTGTAGCAAATTGGAAGTTTATAAATATGTTTTATGATATTTCCTTGTGGTCTTGTTACTTTTTACTTTGTCTAATCACTTTCCATGCACTGCTAACTGTGAAATTCCTTGAACTTGTCAGCATTCACCATGGCCTGTCCCGCTCATTTTTTAACACCTTGGATATTTAAGGTTGTCCTTCATCCAATGTCAAAGGCTTACGAGCATAAATTTGAGAGTTTTATGGTAACATAATGCGTGTTTGGATATATATGATTTAGATTAGAATTTAATAAAAAAAACTTTCATACTGTCTTCCTAAAATGTCTTTAATATTTATGAAAAAATCTTTAGTTGCGATATATTTGCATATGTATTTATTTTTTAAGAGTTTTATGATTCATTAATATTTTAACAAAGATAGTAAGTCTAGTTATGTCAAAAAAATTGTTATTATAAAAGGTAGCCTTTAGTCAAAATAATTTTTCATTATTTGTGACATATTTAAAATGTTATGTGTATTTTACCATGAAGCCACGCAATACCCGAGTGCATATGTAATAGGGTAAAATAAATTAATATTTTGTGATACCATGCTTTACACTTGGCTCTTTGGTAAACGACACCTATTGACTATTGATATAGGTATATAGCATTTGTTAATGGTATGTATAGAAGGAATGAATTAATTATAAAGATAAAGCATGTAGACAGTCAAATTTTATGGACAAATCTATATTAAATTTGGATTAAATCTTATATTTATGATATGTTGACCACGTCAAATTATTGGTTAATAAAGTTGGATTGAGTTTTATGTTAAAATTATATAACTTAAATGAAGTACAATTACATTTGGGCCAGTCTGTTAAGTTAACAAGCGAGCTCAACTCATGCTCTTCCAGCCCAAGGTTCGTTAGGGTTACTTGGAGGCCAAAATACCCTCAAGCCCTAGCTTACACCTATATAAAGGGGTCTTGACCAAAGAAAAAAGAGAGAAAAAAAGACATATACACATAGAGAAACTCTCCTCTTCATTAGTGAACCACACGTCTTCCGCATATCAAGAAGTCTTCGTCTCCAAGTGGTGAGCCGCAAACCTCCATACCTCTACAATTATGAACAAAGCTTGGCTCCACATTTGTAGTGAAATTCCGACAAATATTTCTTCAATCAAGAACAAATCAAAACATGCTAGGCGAAGAATCAGAGGATAACATCTTTTTATTTAAGATTTTATAAAGATTGTAATCCTGCGCATTAATTTGAAATAAAATACTATTGTTTGTCACTATTTTCCTTTTCTTGATTGTTATTTTTCTGGAAACTTAGACGCTTACAAATTGGCATGCCTAATGGGAAAATCTTTACCTCTCATCTCTTTTCTTCAAAGTTCAGTATTAATATGGCCGCAATGAATATCAACCCTAAATCTGCTACTATTGAGGATGTTGATTCAACAAATGGCTTGAAAATTGCTATGAAGATTGTTGGCCAAATTAAGAGTAAAGCCGAAATACTGGGACAAAAGGTGATTCAAATACCATCCCAGTCATCTCATGTTTTTGGTTCATCTTCTCCAAAATAGGGATCCTCACGGTAGATACTAGAACAAGGGAACAATATTGCTGAGATGGTAGAAAGAAATTTGGTTCGACTAAGGCTGTCACAAGAATGCCATCTCCCATCCACCAATCCCTTAATGCAAAAGGTGGTGATGTCTTGAGCACTATATCTACTCCAATGTTACCTTGTGTCACTTCTCAATCCAAGTTCTATCCAACTGATGATCTGTACTATTCTTGAGCACTAGATCTGCTCTAATGTTACCTTGTGTCACTTCTCAATCCAAGTTCTATCCAACTGATGATCCATACTATTCTTCATCCTCTACGATGGCACTATAATTAAGGGTGACTGAAGATTCCATCGTAGAAGAAAAACTTGAAAATTTGATAAAAGCAGTTGAAGGTCTATCGATGTGCGTCAAAGGTCAAGATGCCCAAATTACCAAGTTGATGAATATGATAAAGAGCATGGAGAAAGGGGAATCCACTCAACCATATGTGAAGCTTCATGAGACACATGACAAAGGAGAGTCCTTGACAAAATGAGAAACAACGATCAAGGAGTTTCAAGTATCCGTAGAAGGTATGACTCTCGTTGATCAGTTGAAGGACATCATCATGGAGGCGATCAAAGATAAATCTGAGTCCACATCTAAATCTTATCTAACATATATAAAGCCATATATGCAAAAGATTGATAACTTAAGGATGCATGTTGGCTTTCAACCTCCTAAGTTGCAGCAATTTGATAGTAAGAAAAATCGAAAACAACATGTAGCACACTTTGTAAAACTTGCAATAATGCTGGACCATATGGTGATCATCTTGTCAAACAATTTGTTTGATCCCTCAAAGACAATGCTTTCGATTAGTACACAGATCTCGAACCTGATTCCATTGATAGCTGGGTGCAGTTGGTGCAAGAATTTCTCAATCATTTTTACAACACCAGGCGTGTTGTGAGCATGCTAGAGCTTACTAACGCCCATCAAAGAATTGATGAGTGAGCCATTGACTTTATTGATTGATGGAGGAGGTTGAGCCTTAACTGCAAAGACTGCCTTAGTGAAACTTCTGGGATTGAAATATGACTTCAAGGTATGCATTGGGATCTTCGTTACATATTGCAAGGCATAAAACCTAAGACATTTGAAGAACTAGCAACTCGTGCTCATGATATGGAACTTAGTATGGCTACAAGTGGAGACCATGGGCTGTCCGACTTCGAGCCTCATGAATAAAAAGTACATGATATTTAGGATGGGGGAAAGCTTTTATCCAAAACTGATACTGAAGAGTCTATGTAAATTAAAATGCTCTTCGATGCATGAGCCTAAACTGCAAGTTGAAATGCTCTTAGAAATACGAGCCTAAACTGTATGTCATAATGCTCATCAAATTCGATCTACATGTACATGCCGAAATGCTCCTCGATGCATGAGCCTAAACAACAAGTTATAATGCTCCTTGACAAAAGAACCTAAAATGCATGTCATGAGGTTTGTCAAATTCGAGCTAACTTCAAGTCACAAAGCTCCTCAAATTCGAGCAAAGTCTTTATGTTTCAAAGATCTTCAAATTCCAGCTAACTTCAAGTCCCAAAGCTCCTCAAATTTAAGATAAATTTCAAGCTGAAAATCTCTTAAAATTCGAGCAAAGTCTTCAAGTTTCAAAGATCTTTAAATTCAAGCTAACTTGAAGTTACAAAAGCTCTATTAAAATGAGTTAACTCGTCAAAGGTCAAAGCTCTTCAATTTGAGCCAAATCCTTAAGTTAGAAAGCTCTTCAAGTTTGAGCCAAATTCTTGAAGTCACATAGATCCTCAAATTCGAGCTAAATTTTCAATTTAAAAAAAACTCTCTTCAAATTCGACCTAAGTCTTCAAGTAACAAAAGCTCCTCAAAATAGAGTGATCATCAAGTTGCAAAATCTCCATGAAAATAAGATAAGTCCTCAAGTTGAATCCTCCTAGCTTGGGATAAGAATTTTGAGGTTGGAGCATCCAAAGTTTAAAAGTCATTACAGCAGATCTTTTGATCAACTTAAAATTTAATTCAACCTGATCTTAAAAATATTTTGGTCTAATAATTGAGGTGTTACATCTTTTGGAGTCTAATTTCCTCAAAATTAAGAGGATCTAAATTCTATCATTCCTACATCAAAATAAATGGTTTTTGCGGAGATGCGCAAAGAACTTGCTCACTGGAGTTGAAAGGAAATACACCAAGTGGTTCCTCGCCCAGCATGCGGTTATCCCTTGTAAACTTGCAACAAAAAAAAAGGGAAGGGGGTGATGTATTGTTTGCTGCCAATGGCACAATTCATCAAGTCGGAATAATGAGAGTTTTTTCCATACATATATGCTTCACCTTATCATAACGAATACGGTTCTAATGCTTTAAGGTTTAGAGCCTCTCTGATTTGGGTGTTGAAGACAAATCTCCAACAAATGCGAAAATTAGTATGCGGCCTTTGGTTTGCTTCTAATTTTCCTTCTCCGAGAGATAGAAAGATGATGCCTCATCTATGGAAAGCTTCAAGGATAAAGTACTTTGTCTACTTTTTTTCCAAATCTTGGACCAAGAATTCACCATCTACGTCTTCGGTGAAGTAAAAGAAAAGGATACTTCATGCACTTCACTCGTCAAGAATAAAATTTTGGAGTGTGCTCTTCGTCAAGTCAAAGATAAGGATGTTGTACCGCCAAAGTTGGGAAGAACTACTCCAAGCCTTTTTCTCACCAAGCTACAAGGTTGAGATGGGCACCATGGATGGGATGCGATTCCTAAAAAAATATACGAAAGAATGAGGTGCTTAACATGTTTGCTTGCCATAGATGAAATATGGTTGCTGCAAGTCTCTCTCATTCCAAGCCACAAGAGGATCAAACGGCTCCTGATTTAGAATCTCCAATCTCATGAGATTATTTTTTCACCAAGATTGCACAAAATTGTATGATCAAAATTCCAGATTAGAGCCAACTTCAAAAATTGATTGCGGCCAATCTAGATGGTGTTTTATCTTAATTTTTGGATATGTTGTAAATTTTGGAGTCTAGTTTCTACGTAATTAAGTCACTCATAAGTTGGACGCTCCTATGCCATGATACGGATGTTCTGATGAAACTGCATAAATTTGTCAAACAAGCAAGTCCGATTTATAGTCAAATTTAAAAATTAATTGTGGCCCATCCAAAAAGAGTTTTTCCTTGATTTTTGGATATCTTGTAGCCTTCAAAGTCTAGTTTATATAAAATCAAGTCTCTCATTATTTGGACACTCCTATACCAATATACAAACGCTTTGATGAAACTGCATAAATCTGTCAAATAAGCCGGTCAGATTTATAGTCAACTTTAAAAATTGATTGTAGCTCATACGGAAGGAGTTTTGCCTTGATTTTTGGATATGTTGTAGCCTTAAAAATCTATTTTCTACGAAATCAAGTAGACAATACAAATTTGTAAAAAAAGCCAGATTTCTCACTAATTTCAAAAATTAATTATCGTTAATCAAGAAAGAGTTTAGATTTGATTTTCGGATAGCTTGTAGATCTATGAGTCTATTTTCTGAAACATTAAACAGATCTTGATTTTTCCATTTTTACAGTAAGATATGAATTTTCTACCATAGGTGTGCTGAGCTGAGGAGAAAGTGACAAAAATAAAGTTTAAAAAATTACTTGATAGAGATAGAGAACGAGCTTGACGATGTCGCAAATTGACAATCAACCACTGTAGAAATATGAGCATTTATAGATGTCAAAAGACATTGACATAAGTTTGGTCCCTACAGATTATAGAAATTATAGTTATGGAAAGTTTCCATTGGAACCAAATTATGAAAAAGTTCTCTTGAAATCAAATTATGGAAAGTTTCCATTAGAACCAAATTATGAGAAAGTTCTCTTGAAATCAAATTATGAAAAATTTCCATTGAAGCCAAATTATGGAAAGTTTCCATTAGAATCTAGTTATGGAAAGTTCCCATTAAATTATGAAAAATTTCCATGAAATCAAACTATAAAAAATTTCCATTGGAATCAAATTATGGAGAATTTCCGTTAGTATTTGTTCAAATTCCACTTCATCCAAGTCACCGTTAGCATGAATGCAAGCATCATTCCTTACATGTTGCTATAAATTATTATGACTCAAAGAAAGTAAAGTGTCTATAGTCTTTGTGGTCGATTATTAGCTACCCGCATCATCAAGACAAGATCGTTGATGCAATTCTTGCTCTCAAGATGTCATGTCCGTATAGTTGGTAATCAAAAAAATTGATCCTCTTAGGGTCTTGATAACATCTTTAGGTACAAGATTTGGTTTTTCCAGCCATCAAATGAAAAAGGAATATTATGCAATAATCCTCCACAGGATGGAAAAACTTCAAACAAAAATGAGCCGGCAAATGATCAGAAGTTAAGTGGATCTCTTGCAAATTAGAGAATGCTACCAAAAAAACTCTGACATGTATGAACTTGGATAACTTCAACATGTCGTCGTTGTTATTTCTTGTGAAGTTTCATATATTTTGCAAGAAGTCAACCACGTGAATTTTTTTTATTTCACAAATACTTCAAGTCTTGTCTTTAAAGGTTCGACAAGTCATGCACCTCAACAAGCCTTGAAGCAGGGGCATTTGTAGACAGTGAAATTTTATTCATATTAAATTTGGATTAAATATTATATTCATGATATGTTGACCAAGTTAATTATTGGTTAATAAAGTTTGATTGAGTTTTAAGTTAAAATTATATAACATAGATGAAGTACAATTACATTTGGGCCAGTCTGTTAAGTTAACAAGACGAGCCCAACTTTTGCTCTTCAAGCCCAAGGTTCGTTAGGATTACTTGGAAACCAAAATACCCCCAAACCCTAGCTCACACCTATATAAAGGGGTCTTGACCAAAGAAAAAAGAGAGAAAAAAAGACATATAAACATAGAGAAAAGCTCTCCTCTTCATTGGTGATCCGCATATCAAGAAGTCTTCATCGTCAAGTGGTGAGCCGCAAACCTCCATACCTCTATGATTGTGAACAAAGCTTGGCTCCACTTTCATGGTGAAATTCCGACAAATATTCCGTCAATCAAGAACAAATCATAGGATGCGAGGAGAAGAATCAGAGGATTACATCTTTTTATTTAAGACTTTATAAAGATTGTAACCCCACATATTATTTTGAAATAAAATACTATTGTTTGTCACTATTTTCCTTTTCTTGATTGCTATTTTTTAGGAAAGAAACTTAGACGCTGACAAAGCCATCCATTTTTTTCAAGTCGGTTTCTTTATGTGTTTCTATACATAATTATGACTCCATTAGTTCTTTTCATTGGATTTTCCTTACAAAAGAAATAAAATTTATACCACTGCTAGCTATATCCATTATTCGTTAAAGGGAGGTTTTGTGGGGGAACTATTTTGGTGTTATATTTAGTCAGCGAAAGAAAAGAGATTATCTCCATTAAGTTATTCGAACTCAAATTCTAGGTAGAAGGGTATTCTTTTTCTTTTTAGCATGATTTCTTAAGTTTGATGTTTAGAAGGGTACTATCAATGAGTCGGTTACAAATGTCTCAATAGATGTTATTTCTTGTTAAGAACTCTTAGTCGATAACATCAGTTTTGTGTCAAAATTGTGTACAAATACTTGATATCATGTAATCATACACGCTAGGGGAGGTAAGAAATATTCTGATAACAGGAAAACTACCGATGCGTATAGTTATTTTTTAGTGGAAGTTACTAATAAATAAGAGATTTTGATATTAATTCATGATAAGATGTGTTGGTATGGCTTAAATTCTTGTTAGATTATTTTCTTATGAAACAAATGCAAATGAGAGATATCACTAAGCTTCTGCTTTCTTTTGTTGTTGCATGTGAGAAATCTAAAGGACTTATTTCATATGTAGGATCTTTATTGTTGACACTCAATTTTGTCCCTCTTTCCTTCTAATTCATTTACTTGAGCTTCTAAATTTATTAGTAAGTCAAATATTTCGTATATCACTATTATTTTTATTTATTAAAATTTTACCATATTATCTACTTAATACTATCATTACTATTATTGCTACTATTACTATTATATTTATTATTGTTATTGTCGTTTTTACTATTCTAAAATAACTAATGTATTATTGACATGACTACTATTATTGTATTACTGTTTTTCTTTAAAATCTATTGTCGTTACTTTATTTTAAGTTTCTTACTTATTAAATTAATTATATGTACTTTAACTATTTACATAATTCTTAATTAACATCCCATAATATATATTGCACTAGTTATTGAATTAGAGGGATAAGGCATAAGCATCCCCCTAAAATATATCTGAAATCCCAGACACACACCTAAATACTATGGGGGTCCTATTATTCCTCCCCCCCCCCCTAAATTTATTTTTCTATCTTTTATGCTGACGTGGTTGCCATGTAGCAGAATATTTTTGTGCTAACTTGGAAGCTATGTCAGCACAGAAGGAGCACAAAAATACAAAAAACTAAGTTTATGGGGGGAGGGGGTAATAGGATCCTCGTAAGGTTTAGGTGTGTCACTGAGATTTAAGGTATAGTTTTGGAGGGGGGGATACGTGTGCCTTGTATCTAAATTAAAATCTCAAAGAATTAATTTTAAAAAAAAGAAGGAAAAAGCCATCAAATCTAGAGTCAATTCTTGTGCCCATTGTTTTAAGTCCAACAATTAGGTCCAGGAAGACCTCTTTAGAAATTTATTGGATTTACAAGCAAAAGAAACCTAACCCTAACTTGTGGTAGCTCTAACCAACTGCTTCTCTCATCTCCTCTCCCTATCCCATTTCAAACAAAATTTAAACGTCTTAAGCAAAAAATTAGAATTTTGCCTCCCTATTTTTGTGCAAATCTCAGAACTTCCAGATATGTCTCCATCTACTCTTTCCCATCTCATCTTTCATTCCATATGAATATCTTCATGGTCAAAGGAGATCTCGATATTTTAAATTTTTTTTGAATCAAATCACATTGAGGTTCACAAGTTTCAAAAATCCTAAAATGTTTAGATTTAGAGTCTTTGAGCAAAGATTCAAAAATGCAAGTTCAAAATCCCGCTCAAAACCATAAATCCTAGTGAATTCATATCTTATAAATACCACTCTAAATTCTCAACCAAGAACAAGCTTTGACACAAACAAGAAAACACCACGAAAAATATTACTTTCTATTTGATTTAGGATCTGTTCTCGAGGGAGTATATTAGAAGTCTGTTAACGACCCTAATTCACTACCCCAAAATAGGTCATTACCACTATCTTTAGCTTTTATCTTTTCTAAGTAATATTTATATTTTGTCTAGTTTTCTTTTTGATCTTTCCCACAGATACCATGAAATAGCTACTGATTCTATTTTCTTGTTTGTTTTCTATCATGTTTTTGTGCATAAATTCTTACTTTTTTGTTAAAAAATTTAGAAAAATTTCAGATCATTTTTTGTACCTTGAACTATGTTTTGACCTGATTCTCTTGGCGAGATAGTAGGCAACTTATATAAGGTTCGTGATGCAAGTTCAAAAAGTACATATTGCTTGGATGAATTGCAACATGGCATCAAAGAGCTTGAAGTGTTTCAAAAGGGTATGGAAGCCAAGAATCAACACAATAGAAGATTGACATTATCTTTTTGGGTCCTTTTTGGTCATAGTATGATGCACATTTAATCAAGGAAATTTATGTTATTTTCTATTTTAGGTAACCCTAGTACTATATAGAATATGATGTAGATTATTTAGAAGTAGACAATATTTTTAGTTGAACACTCTTTGGTGAGTTACTGGGTTTATACCTTTATCTCTACATTGGATCTCTCTTGAATATCTTTTGGTAAGATTATTCATATATGAGTTCAATTCTCTTCTTTCTTGAATTTAATTTTGTAGTTGTTTGTTCAAATTAGAGAATTACAAATCTATATTTGTTTGGTCACTAGTTTACTTCAATTGTGAGATTATTCCTTCTTTCTTCTCCTTCTCCCCTCAATTTCTTAATTATCTCTTGATTATATTTATCTCGTATATCGTTTTACATCAATTGGTATCAAAGCTGAGTATAGATTTGTTCTCACAAATCTAGTCTTGGATTTGATTTTAAAAAAATTACAAAAAAAAAACCCAAAAAATTTATAAAATCTTAAAATAGCATCACTGTTTTTATTGTTTAATGGGTACATTCTTGATTTATTAAATTTCTGAGTTACATCGCTATTGGTATTTGAAATTTCAAATCTATTGCGGGAAAAAATGATCGAGTCATTACTGATGAATTTTTTTGGGTTAGTTTGTTGAGCCTACTTGCTGAAAATAAACTAGGAATCTATTGAACTAAGTTTTAAGTTGGTTAAGCAAACAAAATAAAAAAGAGAGGAGGATTTCAGTGATTTCCAGTTGGAAACAAATTTGGAGTTGCATTTCATATTGAAAAATGAGTTAGAATGTTATTGTGTTGGATGAAAAGGTTTAAGCGAATTTGGACAGCCATGAAATCTTCTTCGAAGCTCAAGTTTTGAATTTTGAATTGCCACTAACAAATTCCGTCATGAATAGGTGTTGTTTCAAAAGATGGGAAAAGTCATAGGGACTTTAAATCTGAAATTTTGGTCCATTTGATGAAGTTTTGAGCAAATTTCTGTCCTATTTCCAAGTTTGGAGAAGATGAACAGTGGCTGCATATGTTTTTCTGACTGGCATAAATAACCACTTTTGCTCAACCATTTCAGATTTAGCCACTTTGGTCTTGTAATCAATTTTCTGCCTAATTTCATATATAACTTTTTATATTTTGCTTTTCCTTTCTTTCCTTGTTTATTCTAGCTAGTTTACTTAAGTATTAGTTCATACTTAGTGATAAACTAGTTTCTTTTTTGTGCTTTTATTTTACTCTGTGTCAATTCATTTTGTGCTTTTCTCTTTTAGTTTTCGTTGTATGTTTATTTCATTTCTAGTCCGTTAGTGTGTTTAGTCCTTCTTTGTTAATGACATAAACTCCACTCTGAACCAATACTAGAAATCTTGCTTTGAGCTTATTTAAGATTGTAGAACCGTGAAGAGACTAAGGGATACTCTTGAGCGGTAAAAGGTTTGAGGGGTGAGATCATTTGAGTGTGGTCCTAAAAGCTTACGAACTTTGAATGTATACAGGAGTGGAAAGAAAATTGAGTGCAAATATTTGAGTGATACTCGTGAGGAAGTGACTTGTGCGGTTCATTATTTACTAAGCACTTTTCTTGTCTTAATTATGTCTTACCTAGGTTCAAGGAGTTACAATGGAGGTTTGGATGACAATGAAGAAAGGAGAATTTCATCTTATAATTCTTCTTCTAGTAGAAATTATTCTGAAGTTTTTCATGATTATTATCGTAGTGCTTATACGAGAAAAAAAAAGCATGGGCCTAATGGAAGTTTGATTAAATTTGACGTTATTATGGAGGGATATGAGAGTAGTTGCACATTTGATTGCACCTTAGGTCTAGGTAAATTGTGTTATACCAACTTTATTGATCCTTCTTTAATTGAGTGGTTGGAGATACCTTGTCATGCAAAAAGTTCACCATATAAATTTGATGGAAGGTTGGTTGACAAAGAGGTGAAAATAATTGTTCACCTTGGAAGCTATCAAGGAGGAATTTGGTGTGATATCTATCCTTTGTCTACTTGTTTGGTGTGTGTAGGAGCTCCTTGGTTTAAATGTAATAAATTTTGATTTAACAAAAAATTGAGAGAGTTTATTGTTGTAGATTGGATGGAACAAAAAAATATCTTAACTCCTATGGCCATTAAGAAATCTTCAATCACAAATGAGAAAGTCAAGAAAGTGGAAGTGAAGACTACTAACTTGAAAAGTTGATGTACAAACTCATTCCAACATTTCAAGTAAAGTCGTTGGAACTTCTAGCGATGCTAAGTTGAAAATTGAAGTGAAGATCCATCCCAATGACTCAAAAGGGATTCTTGGAGCCTATTGCACTCCTAATGAAATGAGTGAGAGAGAAAAGAAAAAGAAGAGTGAGGGAGTGAATAGTGACAACTCAAAAGAGAAAAAAAGAAAGGATATTTGGAGTGAAGTGAGTGAGTGGCTACAAACACAAAAGAAAAGAGAGTTGAAAAATGAGAGTGAATTGTCACGAGAAGAAAAGAAAAAAAGTGAAGCAAATGAGAGAAAATAAAATGAGATAAGAGATAAACAAGAGAGTGTGAGTGAGAAGTTTTGTTATTCTAACTCTACCCTATTGAATTCTTGTTCTTCTAGTGTTTCCACTTCTTTTGTAGATATTCTTGAAGAAGAGAAATTGAAAGAAATTCAAGAATTGAAAGAAGCAAGTCAAGTTGGGACTACTTCTTCAAGTGAACAAGTGAGCTTAATTTTAGAAAATCAAGGTAAAGAAGGTTTTTTAAGTGTTCATCAAGGCAAAAAGGCTAACCCTAACTCTCTAGTTACTTCAAATGAACTTGATAGTGACTTGAGTGTGAATATTAGACCATTTTTTGGTGAAGTTGATTCTTTACTTTGTATTAATATGAAAATGGATTGTGGCCATAAACTAGTTGAACATGATTGTGGAGCTAAAATTGTTATTGATTGTGTTTAAAAGTTTTCAAGTTAGTGTTATGTCAATTGTGGAAAAACATGAGATGCAAAGCGTTTCCTTGAATTCTTGTGATGAAGATGAATATATTTCAAGCGTTTCCTTGAATTCTTGTGATGAAGATGAATATATTTCTTCTTTAGCTACTAGGAACACTAAAAATGTAATTGATGATGAATGTCTCTTTGCAAGTGAATTTGATCGTAATGATTCTTTATCTTATAAAGAAATGACTATGTTTTGTGATATTCCTCTTGAAATGGAGCATGAGAAGTGTGATGATATCCTTTTTGAGCCTAAAGAATGTCAAAATTTTAAAATATTTGACAATTGTTTATTTGGTGAAAATATTCTAGAAGATTTGAAAGGTGATCTTTGTGTTGATAATGTGAGTCAATTTTGGAGTTGCCCTAAATTTGATTGTGTGATTCACAATAATCATGATTTAAAGAATGAGTTTAAGGGCGTGAACGTTATTGATGAAATCCAATTGAATGATTCATTCCTTATTGATTTTTGTGCACTTGATGAAAATAATGATCCAAAGCTTATAGAGTACGTAACTTGTGAAAATGATTCTTGTGGGTTGATTGAGGGTGCTAATTATTTGGATGTTAGCAAGATCACTCTCAAATTGTATATTGAAAGCAATTATTGTGTTGAAAAACCCTCTAAAGTTGAAAAATATCTTTTAAAGAAGGGAAAAGGGTCAAAAAATACCCCTCTACTTTGAAAAATTGGCCAACTTTACCCTCAGTCATACTTTGGGGTCATATTTACCCCCGCCGTTATGAAAGTTTGCATATGTACCCTTCATTTAACGGAATGCCCCAAATCAGCCTAAATGACCCGTTTTAAAGGAGAAACCTATACCCGACCCGACCCATCAAAAGGGACCCAAACAAATATTACGCTATTCTCGATTTTCTCCACAGATCTGACTTCAAATTAGGGCTAGAAAGAGATTCGAATGAGAGATAAGAGAGCTCTTCTGCTAATGGAATATACCCCCTCACACGTTATTAACATATTTCTCATCTAGGATTTTCAGATCTGTTGAGAGAATCTTTGTAAAGGTATAAAATGCTCTTTGATTTGAGCATATTTCTTTTCTTTCGTGTCATCTCCTTAAAAACTAGGGTTTCTAGTTAAGCTTCCAAAGTAGTTTCTGATAAACTAAAGATTTCCTAATTATAATAAACTTCTTTACTTAGTTCTCTTTAATTGTTAGGGTTTTGAGTTTAGATTTAGGCTAGTTTATTTGCGAATTAGGGAATGATAAATCTGATAATTATGTGTTGATACTTCTGTTATTAGCTATACATTTTGTTTTGATGGTATATATGTGCGAAATTTTAGGATATTTATGGTTCCTAAGATATTGTAAGTTTAGGGTATAGATGAGCTGTTTTAGGGTTTTTAAGAGATGTTAGATTTGGCTGATTTAGGGTATTGGGGATGAATTGGTTTGTGGTATTAGGTTACCTACATTTATTAAAGTGTAAGTTCAATTTATAGATTTCTTTCCTTTTTTTTTTTTTTAAAAAAAAATTGATTGCAATTGTCATCAGGGTAGTAAGAGAAATTGAAATGTGGTCCCAATGTTTTATTCTTGTATCCTAAAAGTTTTGGAGAAGTGGGACTTTATTGAATTTGAATGTGGTCCCAACTCATTTTTATTTGTTTGTTTTCCTTCAAGAAAACTTGTTGTTTAATCATATTTTTTGAGTTTTTGTAGCCTTTTTTTTTTATTCTCTAATTACTTCATCTTTTACTGTTTATTCATTGTTTTAGTTTAGGGACTCTTTCTTCTTTTTTTGGAACACCTAAATGCTTTAATCACTTTCTTTGTTTAGCTGTTATCTTATTTTGGGATTCTTATTTGCCTGTCGTTTTTTCTGATTTTAGATTATCTAAAATGGTGCTAATTGACTTGGTATTCCACCATGACGGTGAGTGGATAAGAGAGCGTAAAATACTATATTCAAGAAAGTTGGTGCACAAATGGGAAGAGTATGATTCTGATCTCTTATCGTTTATAGATATTGTGAATGAATACAATGGTATATTGGGATTTCTTGGTGTTCAACAATTGATTGTGTCTTTCCCTTCTGGAAAATACTATGCAATAGTAGGTGATCAGGGAATTAGAACATTACTGTCTTATGTGAATGATAAATTTGATGTTATAAACTTGTTTGCTGTTGAGGATAGTGAATTACCTGTTGATGTTAAGAACATAGTTAGACTGAAAGAGTCTGTGGTAGAGGTTGATGAAGCAGATAGTGAAGGTAGTGATTGTAACTCTGATGAAACTACTAATGATTGTGATAATGTTTCTGATTATTCTGATTATGATTCTGAGGAGTTAGAGGTTCTTACAAAAGAAAGAAAAAGGGCAATCAATGACAAGTTGTCTGAATACAAAGAATTACTTAGGTTCATGAATTTCAAAGATATAGCTGAAGCTAGAAGATTCATTAGCTTGCATGCATTAGCAAATGGCTATAACCTAACTATAAAAAAAAGTGACTCCAAAATATTTAGGGTTGTTTGTCAAAAAGTGTGCAACTTTATCTGCCTAATTTCTGGTGAGAAGAATTGTCCTGGTGTTAGTGTGAAAACATTAACAGGAAAGCATAAAATTGATGATCCATGTGGTAACTATAAGGTTTCAGCAACTACACTTGCTTATTACTTTAAGGAAAAGTTGCAAGCTAACCCCAAATATAAGATCAAAGACATGAGAGTTGATCTCAAAACTGCATTCAACATTAATGCTTCTTTTGGAAAGTGTAAGAGAGCTAAAATAATGATTTTGGAGAAAATGGAAGGCAGTTTTTGTGATGACTATAAAAAGCTTGCTCGATATGCAAATGCTCTATTGGAGAGTAATGTAGGGAGTGATGTTAGCCTTAAGGTTTCACTAGCTGAAGGAAAAAAGGCAGTTTTTGAGAATGTATATCTGTTTTGATGCACTGAAGAAGGGGTTTAAGTCTGGTTTGAGACCTTTCATTGGCTTAGATGGAACCTTTTTGAAAGGTAAAGCCAAAGGTCAACTCTTATGTGTTGTTGGTCAAGACTCAATGAATCACATTTATCCTATTGCTTGGGCTATCGTGGACAAAGAATGCAAAGTTACTTGGCTTTGGTTTTTGGAATTGGTTCAACAGTCTCTAAGCCTCAACAATGGAGAAGGGATCACATTAATCTCAGATATGCAAAAAGTGAACTATCACTATTCTATAACTTCATTGTTTTCTTTAACATTGACATGACTATCACTGTTTGTTGAGAAGTGAACTGATTCAGTTGACTGTTTTTTGATAAGTGAATCGATTTAGTTCATAGTTTTCTGAGAAGTGAACTGAATCAGTTCATTGTTTTGTAATAAGTTAAATGATTTACTTCACTATAAGCTAAAGATTTAGTTCATGATAAGTTAAAATTTAGATCACTGTTTTATAATAGTGAATTGATTTAGTTCACTGTTTAAGCTAAACAATGAATCAGTTCTCTATTTTCTAATAAGTGAACTGATTTAGTTCACTAATTTTATGATAAGCTAAAGATTTAATTCATTGTTTTCTAATAAGTAAACTGATTTAATTCAGTAGTTTATAAGATAAACAATTAATCAGTACACTATCTTTTAATAAGTGTACTGATTTAGTTCACTATTTTTATGATAAACTAAAGATTTAGTTTACTGTTTAATGATAAGTTAACTGGTTTGGTTCACTATTTTGATTGAACAATGCATTTTTTTAGTTAATTGTTCTTATGCGTGTTCACTTATCAACTTAGTTTTTGACTATTAAACAGGGACTGATTGAAGCAGTCAAAATTGTTCTACCTGATTCCATGCATAGGTTTTGTATGAGACACGTAAAGGCCAATTGGAGAAGAAATGGAAAGATATCTAAAAAAATGTATAAGGTGGTATGGTGGTGTGCATGGAGCACCTACAAAGAGGAGTTGGATGATTATTTGAAGGCATTGGCTGAATTATCAGAAGAAGCCAAAGACGACCTGTTGCATTTTCCAATAAAAACTTGGTGTAGAGTGTTTTTAGACACAGTTTGCAAGAATCAAAAGGTGGAAAATAACTTGGCTGAGTCATTCAACTCATGGATATTGAAAGCAAGACAGAAACCCATCATTGGGATGCTTGAGGCTATTAGGATAAAGGTAATGAAGAAGTTTGTGAAACATGAAAAAGAAGTGAGGTCTTGGGATACTAAATGGAGTCCAAAAGCTATTGAGATGTACAATGAATACTTGAAGATTGATAATGTGTGTGAATTAAATTTCAATGGTGATTATGGATATGAGGTTAGTGAGGGAAATGACAAACACATTGTCAATTTGCCAAATAAGAGTTGTAGTTGTAGGGTATGGGACCTTACTGGAATCCCATGTCCCCATGCAATCAAGGCACTTCTTTACAAGGAGCGTGATCCTAGGGAAGAGATCCACTGGTGGTACACAAAGAAGGCATATCTCCTGACTTATTATTCAAAGCTAAAACCAGTGCCTGGGCCAAAGTTCTGGAAAATTGATCCAGCAGAAGCAATGGAACCACCTACTTTGGTAAACCTAGATGGCAGACCTGCAATGAAAAGGAAAAGAGATAAAGATGACGCACTTAAGAGGCAAACTGAGTGGGTTGCACCAAGGAGAGGAAGAGTTATGACTTGTTCAACCTGTGGAATTCCATGACACAATGCCAAGAGTTGTCAAAAGGTATCTTTCTAATTTAATTAGTCACTTTTAGTATTTTTTTCAAGTGTTACAGATTTGTGCTTATGTTGTTATTTTATCAGTTGGACAAAATGAGTGGTGAAGGCACTTCTAAGTCTGTCCAATTGAAGAGTAAGAAACAAATGAAAGACAAACAACCAATGAAGGGCAAGCAATCAATGAAGAGGCAAAGAACACTAATTGATGAAGAAGATGTAGAGCCAAGCCCTCCTAGATTCTCAAATGATGCAATAATTGAGGACTTACCCTTGACAGCTCCACAGCCTAGTCAAGACAGTGCATCAACTCAACGTCAGTCCCTCTTTTGCAAGTCCTTTGGTCAGTCCATCTTTGGTCTATCTCCAAGTGATCGTGAGTTTGAGTATCGTGGTCTTGAAGTTGAAGAAGATGTACCTTGGAAGCCAAGAGGTGTTTCAGAGTTCAAGTCTAGAATCTTACAAAGACAGAAACAATCAAAACCAACCGGATCAAGACAAATCAAGTTTCTTCATGATGGTATAGGTTCAACTAAATCAAGGGACTTGTATGCACCAAAAGGGCTCTCATGGAAGGGTAATGCATCTATTACCGGAAGACAGTTGGAGCAATTAAGAGTGGATAAACTTAAGACGAAAAAGGGTAATGGCAAGGCACAACAATGAAAATTTGGTATTGGCATGTTTTGTATTAAGACAATGTTCAATATTTGATGGTGACAATGGATGCTCCATATTTTTGTGAAAATTGTTTAACTTGTATTTTTGTTGCAACTTTTGGGGATTATAAGATGGCATCCCTAATGTAATGAACAAATTTTTGGTTCAATTTTTAGATATTTTTATGCTTGTTTATTGCTATAACTTGTGTGTGTTACTATTTTTTGCTCAGTTTGTGGGTCTGTTTATTGGTCATATTTTTCCACTTTTTTGGGTGACAAAGGACCATGTCTTCAATAGTGTAGTAACTAGTATATTGTGACATTATGGACCATATAAGATCACTGTTTTTAGTGTATTAGAACTGCATTTGAGGCACTATATTGGTCATATTTGACACTGTTTTGGTCCAGATTTTGGGTGTTGAGATGGTCATATTTCCCCACTTCTTTTTGTGACATTAAGTACCATATGTGCTCACTATTTTTGTGTACTAGGACTACTTTGGGGGGCTCTGCATTGGTTATATTTGACATTGTTTTTGTCCAGATTTTATGGTCACATGTGACACTGTTTTTGTCCAGATTTTATGGTTACATTTTGTCCAGTTTTTGGTCACTGAGTTTGCATCACTTTCAACTTTGTTTTGAATCATCTTGAAGACTGATTTGGTTAAGCTCATGACTATTTTGGTAGTCATAATCTAAAAAAATAAGACAAGAATTCAAACAAACTATATGTATTTAACATTAAAAGAGTTTCACATTCTTACATAGCAAATGAAAACATCAACCATTACTGTATCAACTACTACCCATACATATTAGCTTCGTCTAAAGCTGAGACTTAAGACACAAAACACATAGCAATACATACCCAATTCATACATATATTAGCTTCACTTTGTCATCAATGCGACTACAAATCCAACGAAAAAGAGTCCATGAAAGCATAAGCTTGTAATTTATCTGAAAATATTTTCTCCAAATGTCCTTGCCTTGTTTACTTCCAACTCATTTGCAGCCCCGATTATAGCAACTATTTTCGACAAATGATCCCTTTCAATCTTTAAATCGTCACTTTCAATCTTCAAATTGTCCATTGCAACCTTCAAATTATCCACTTAAATCTTGACGTCTTTCAACGACAACTCTAAATTACCTTCAAATATCACTCCCAATTTTTGAATTGTTCATTGCAACCTTCAAATTATCCACTTCAATCTTGACGTCTTTCAACGATGACTCTAAATTACGTATGTGAGCTTTCTCCGAAAAAGCTTGGTCTTCCGACTCTTAATACCACATCATGAAAACTGTCATAGTAGCAATTAAAAATAGAATGACATTACAAAACACACAAAAAAAATAGTTGACTAATCGATACCACATCAGTTATATGCTAAGATTTGTATAGCAAAGTACAGAACTTTCAATTACATATATCTATAACTATTTTTCCTCTTATAAAAAGCTAAATTATATAAGAAAATATACTTACATCTGGACGAGGATATCTGAGAAACCTTCTTCGGGGATTAGTTGGAGTACTCAAAGTGAGACTTTTAACTATTAATTTACCAAATCAGAACGACAACGACACTTCTTTGGGGAAGAGTAACAATTTTGTGACATTTTCTATTCCTAAGGAGATTAGTGAAGATTAACAACCGACCACAACTACACTTCATTGGGGATGATTAGTGAAACAGGAGTATTTTTGTTGGAAAATTCAACCCACATAAGTGAGGGAGAAAAGCCCTAATTTTGAAGTTAGATCCGTGGAGAAAACTGAGAATAGCGTAATATTTGTTTGGGTCCCTTTTGATGGGTCGGGTCGGGTATGGGTTTCTCCTTTAAAACGGGTCATTTAGGCTGATTTAGGGCATTCCGTTAAATGAAGGGTACATATGCAAACTTTCATAACGGTGGGGGTAAATATGACCCCAAAGTATGACTGAGGGTAAAGTTGGCCAATTTTCCAAAGTAGAGGGGTATTTTTGACCCTTTTATGAGGGAGGCAAGAGGAATAGTAGTAGTAAATTGATTGATGCTAATTTTTGTATCAATTTATTTGCTTACTCTAATCTTTACTTTGAGGATATTATTTGGGTTAAATTTTTGAATGCTTCTAGAAAGAAATGTAAACATGATCTATTTGAAGCATTGTCAAATAACTATGGGAATAAATATGATAATTCTTCTTTTGATGAGTTTACTAATTTTCTTGATTTATTTACGAAACACTATCAAGAGAGGATCTAAAAAAAGGTATGATACTTGGGAGCATATTCTTGGGCTACAAAAGAATTTGATGTATCTTTGTCTTCTAAAACCAAGAATGATTTGTTTGAATGGCTAGTACTTATTTTTGGGCTTTCTAAAGCCATGAAGGTAAATTTCTATGCCTTTGGCCTTTATAGTAGCAACTTTGTTATGATTAGTGAAAATTCTTTAATGTTGCTATTTGATTCATGTTTTGAGTTACTAAGTGAGAAATACAAGGAAGTTTTGGGATTGATGTTTTTGTTTGATCCCGAGAATGCATACTTGTATTTAAGGTTTGTGAATGATATTGTTAGTTCTCTTAATTTTGTTATTAGAAGAGTACAATTAAATTGTGAATTGAGGAACTATTTGGTTCAAGTTGTGGAAGAAACTAGTTTTGACTTGAAAGTTTTAATGTATAAAATTATTGGTTTCTTTAACCTATTTTATAATTGTGATATACTTTAGAGTCAAGTTCTTGATAATATGCTTGAAAAATTGATATTTTTTTCTATAGGATTTCATGATTCTTGGCTATATCACAAGAGTGTCTATTTTTGGGAGTTCTATATAATTTATTTGAAAACTTATTTTTTTGACTTGGGTACTAATTCCCTTCTACGGTTTTCAAGGTTTGAATTCGAGGTCGAATTCTTTTCAACTAGGGAAGAATGATGCAAGTTCGGGAAGTACATATCGCATGGATGAATTTCAACTTGACATCAAGAGCTTGGAGTGTTTCAAAAGGGTATGGAAGCCAAGAATCAACACAAGAGAATATTAATTTCATATTTTAGGGTCCTTTTTGGTCATAGTATGATGCACATTTAATCAAGGGCATTTATGTCATTTTCTATTTTAGGTAACCCTATTACTTTATGTAGAATATGATGTAGATTATTTAGAGGTAGACAATATTTTTAGTTGAACACTCTTTGGTGAGTTTATCCCTTTATCTCTACATTGGATCTCTCTTGAATATCTTTTGGTAAGATTATTCATGTATGAGTTCAATTCTCTTCTCCCTTGAATTTAATCTTGTAGTTTTTTGTTCAAATTAGAGAATTACAAATCCATATTTGTTTGATCTCTAGTTTATTTCAATTGTGAGATTATTCCTTCTTTCTTCTCTTTCTCCCCTCAATTTCTTGATTATCTCTATCTCATATATCGTTTTACATCAGTTCGGTCTCACCATAACATATATTTAGTATACTTTTTTGAAGTCAAAATTGGAGAGATTTTGGAAAGACATGGACAAGGAATGATTGAACATTGCCAAACTACGTTTGATTCAGGCTACCCAACAAAAAGTAACATACGAAGGATGTTTCATTTTATTTCAAAAGTTTCACAATCTAGAATTGGTAGAAATTTTTTACAACTTATAAACATATACTTACATATGTTTCTATACACTTACATCTGTTTCTTCCAAATGACATTTTTTTAAAAGTAATTTTTCTACTATTTATCTACCAAGTCTCGAATGAAGATCACAAAGTCTGAATATATAAGACGAATAAAGGGGCAACAAAGCCAAGCTACGAGTCAACTCGAATCAACTCTCCCTTCCAAACTAAGAATTTTTCTTCGAGTGCAGATTTGATAAAGACACAAGGTGACATTATATTTGGACTCTGTCCAAATCAAAAACTGAATTTATCATGTAAATTGAAGGACTCATATAGTTCTTCATATCATAAACTTCATCTTTCATAAATCAACACAAGGCTATTATTCGGGGTGCGGTGTTCTCATCATCATTATTAGCCTGGAAATATACTCCTTAATTTATTCTCCATTTCACTAATTACTCTTACCATTCATTTTAAATTTTTAAATACTTGAATGATGTACTGGATTCAACATCACGTCTTTCGATTAAAGTTAATGATGAATCATCACCAATATCCAATTTTTTGAAAAAATTAGAGACATAATTTGGCTACACGACCCCACTATCATAAGCCACACAACTTTATTTCTCACTTATTTTTACTTTATTTTATTTTATCATGATCTTATTAACAATTTTTACCTTGTAGTTTTTAAAATTTTACCACAATCCACAACTAGCCCCCGAAGACAATCAAAGGCATCACTTTATCTAAATCCAAAAATAATCGGTGGCGTCATTAGATTTTGTTCCTTGAAGATAATCGGAGGATATTTAGGTTCATCCATCCTAAAATAGGGTATACACACATTTGGATTCATCCATTATAAAATAGGCTACATACATATTTGAGTACATCCATGCTAAAATAGGATACAAACACATTTGGTTTCATCTACCCTAAAATAGGATACCTATATATTTGGGTACATGTATCCTAAAATAGAATATACACACATATTGAAATCATACTTTATGATATCTACTTTAACTTAAATCTTACAGACATCATTTTTCATTGAGTCTCTGAAGACAATCAGAAGCCTCTTTTATCATTAAAGTCCCCGAAGACAACCAGAGACATTATTATCTCATTTGCATAAGCCAGATGGCTACAATATTACTTTACTCTCTACTTTGTCAATTACTTTAATCCACTTTACCTACTTTAATGGCTTTATCGTTTACAAATATTATTTGTAATTGAGTCTCCGAAGACAATTGGAAGCCTCTTTTATCATTAAAGTCCCCAAAGACAACCAGAGACGTTATTACCTTATTTGCATAAGCTAAATGACTGCACTGTTACTTTACTCTCTACTTTATCAATTATTTTATCTCAGTTGAACTACTTTAACAATCTTACCTTAAATTTTTTATACATCACTAATAATCAAGTCTTCAAAAACAACTGAGGACGTCATTCGTTATTTAAGTCCTCCAAGACAACTGAAAACACCAGTTGGCCATACAATCCCATTATCACAAGCCACACAACTCCATCTTTCATGATCTTACAAAAATTAACATCAAATCCCCAAAAAATAATTGAAGACATCTATTTTCATCATATCTCTAAAGACAACTCGAGACAACATTTGTCCATACGACCTCGTCGTTTCTTGAGCCACGTAGCTTTATCCTCATTATTACACTTATATATATTATTGTTTTATTCCATTATATATTTTTACGCTTTAACTTTATCCTGACTTAACTGATAATTTTAACATAAGTTTTAGTTTTTGATAGAAAATACAATCTACAACAACAAAACACATATCACAACATAGAACTATCTCTTACCAGTAAACTGGGGAGGATTTGATGAAGAGGAATATCAAACTCGCCATCATAGGTCAAGGATATACTCTCAAGCTCGACTCTGCCTATGTACCACAAAAATATGATATGTAGGTTATCCAAATTTTTCTTTCATACCTACTGTTAAGTCTCAACTTCGTAAATATTTGTGTAACCCCTCAAGTCCTTTTAGTATTCAGTGCCTTCATAATTATTGTAACACCTCGAGACTACCTCCTGGACGTCATACGGTGCTTAGGACTACAAGTAGCCCAAAGCTAACCTATGGTATCTAGCTTAGCACTAAATCAAAAGCATTTATTTAAAAAAAACATGGATACGATGTATCAAGTCTAAAATCTATCAACATAAATTGAGAGCAATCCCAATACTGAATGATAACTGAAATACTACTAATTCTAGACATGCCTCTAACTTAATAAAGAGACGCTAGATAGACCCTCAGCTGACACAAAAATATAGATGTCTGAACTTAGCATAAAGATGAACTACTGAAATAAAATGAACATGAGGACTCACCAACTGGGTGGGAGTAAGCACTGGCAATCGTAGCTAATCGTGAACCTATGGGCGAATACCAAAACCTACATCATGATAGGATGCATAGCATAAAAAAATGTGGTTAGTACTATATAATGTACTGAGTATATGGGGGATGTATACAGGGAAGAATCTTTCCAAGAACTGAGTTTGCAATTCATCCCAAGTAGTGATTGATCCTCGTGGTAGCTCTGCTAGCCAAGTGTGGCCTCTCCCGATAAAGAGAATAGAAAGAGGCATAGTTTGATTGCCTCTTGGGTTACTCCAGACATATTATAAGATATACAAATCCCAACAAAATTTATTACATGCATATTTTCATCATTAGTGGAAAGGCATGCGAACACCCCTTTTAAGTTCAACAATTGAATCATAGTACTTGTGATATCAAACTTTGTCCTCATATTTACAGTTCTGGTGGAATGATAGCACCAGCTTCCACTAGCTCTAAATAGTCCAAATCCTTCTTCGGGTCCTCATATTGAGGAAGATACTACTGCAGAGGTTGTTGTCCCCTATGCCTTCTCTATCTCTCTCACTCATCAAGTGCAGCTAGACGGTTCACCTCATATTATCTAGCCCTTTCTTCTTTAGCTGCCCCTCTGGCAGCTTCCTGTTTAGTATTCTTCTCAGCCATCAATTGAGTCATGATTTGTTCTTCAGTCTCTTGACCCCCGTGCTAGTGTAGTAGTTGATTTAAGATTGCTAGATCATCATGAACGCCCTCAAGTAGGGCTTCTTGATCATGAACTCCTTCGTTAACCATCCTTTGATTATTTCTTAGAGTTCTTTCATGTTCCATGTTAAGTGGACTCAGGAGATTGCCTTGACAATGAGTACTGGTCATACACTGATATGCGCCCTTAAAATAACAAAAAAGAAAAATTAGGAAAGAACAACCAATAACACCAATATAATCAAATCAACTCCGTAACCATATTTCCTGAGAACGGTGCCAAAATTTGATGTCGCACAAATTACACTTCTAAATAAAGCATAAAATGGTCGTTGATCAAATATAGAACTCAACTAGGTTGGGGTCGATCCTACAAGAAATAGGTAGAAAAATCAAGCAAGATATATGTCGAGGCAATTAATAACAATTTCCAATAAAAGAAGGGGATTTGTAAATAAAATAATTCAGTAGTAACAGTTGATGATTTGTCAGATTTGTAATCAATATGAGAAAAGCACTAGGACTGTTATAACACCCTGAGAATCGTAGCTAAGATTAGAACCATGCTTCAAGTATATGTACAATCGAACATCATGTTTTGGTAGTTTGAGAAGTGATTTATAAATGTACTAAGGCCACAAGTAATTCCTAGCTCAAAGCCAAGATGAAACCTTTCTTACCGATTGAGTTCTTGAAAATAATCTTTCTAAGTCAATTTCAAATGATCATAACTCCTAGCATATAGAGAGTTTTAGGGCTCAAGACCCACCAAATGAAAGGTATTCAAGTCTTCTTTCCAATTTCATCAATCATTTTTCAATACATCTCCATAGGAAAAAGTTATACTCAGTTTATTAAAAGGTGTCTGTCTGTCCGAGTGTGACGGCTCGGGTGACGAACCGTCACACCTGTAATGACCCGTGAAGGCAAGACATTAGGCTTAACTAGTAAGACCAAAATTTGGTAATTTTGTGATGTTTCAAGTGATGGTTATCAAGGGATTGATGGTCTGTCACCCTAACTATCAGCCAAAACTATTTTGTACTGTTTTAACATTTTCAAAGGGGTTATTTGGTCTTTTCCCACTCTTTTAACACCAATACTACGTCGTTTATGCTATCCTAAGGCTCAAATATAAGATTAAAACACCCCAAATTCGCCATTAACTGAAAACTCAGTCAACACCTAGAGAGAAAATAGAGAAAGAGGTATTTTTCTTCTCCCAAGGAAAAATTATGGTTCTTCAACTTTCGGGTTTAATTCGAAAGATTTCACCAAGGATTTTGCCTTCAGGTATGTGGGATTTTAGCAATGGGTTCCTTTCACCCATTGAGTCCCAAAGTGAACCCAATTCCTCAAGTTTAATTCATTCTCCAAGTTTAGAGTTTCCATGAAAAGGGTGAAATCATTATCTTTCAGTCCCTTGCTTTGAATATACCATGAATATATGTTTTGCCATAAATTTGAGCATCAATACATACTCATGACTATGAACTCTCATAATAATGAAAAATTTTTAAGTTTGGGTTTGAGTTATGAAATTCCTTATTACAGTCAATTTACTGTATTGTCATGAATAGTTGCATTATTCCGAGATGGCGGGTTATGAATACCCGATGGCTTACGATTTCATTTATTGATAATTAAATGCCTAGTCCTTTAGTTTCACATGTTTTAGAATGCCGTAATATAAAGTATCTCTCACTCAATATTAGACATCAGAATCAGTGAACTTTAGTATTATTAGTTTGGTAGACCCTTAGAGAGACTTTTCAACAAAGTATATTCTAAACTATTTTTAGATAATACATACTATTAGACTGTTAGCATCTCCATGAGCCAGAATTCAAGGCTTAGGTATAGCTTTATAATTTCCTTTCAAATCTTAATCCTCATAGGTTCCTTTATGCATTTACTCCAGCCATCTCATATCTCCCATAGACTTACAAGTCACAATATTCAGAAATACATGATTTATATACATATAAGTTCACAAATCATAATCAGAAGCTTCGGCTTATAACAGTACGATACATGACATATATGACATCCAGATATGCCATCAATGCTCTTGAACCCCTTTTTTTAAAAGTAAGTTCCTGATTTGTATGGTATCCGGAAGGCCATTAATGATTGTGGATCAGTTTTCTTATAAAAACAGAGTTCACTAGTAGTATGGCTATCAAATATGTTATCCATGATTATGGATAGGTTGACATCTATGTATGTCATATCAGGTTAACATCTAAATATGTCATCTCAACAAGCTATCAATTCTGTTTAGTTGGGAGTAGTACTTAGCACCGAGCGGATAAGGGGATGAAGGCTCACCCGCTCGCTAGGCTGAGACTTTTAAAGCTGTCCCTAAGTTACAGAACTACGTGCCATCGTAGGTTTATTTATACCACATTAGATCAGCTCAACCTTTACACCCTGACAAGGTATATTAGGCCCTCTTCGATGGGAATTATACATCTAACTCCATGTTTAGCTCACATGGTTATGTGGCGGTTAATAGTATCTCCCACTGTCTTAGACTTTGGCTTTTGCATTACCCTCAGTTCAGTCTAGTTCATAATATCTTAGTTGTATGAAAATATTCATGCACTTAGTATTTATGATTATCTAGATGGATTAGTACATCTTAATGTAGCCCAGTATTACTTGTGATTTAAATATGCCATCATCATGTCAATTTGTATATTCCTTTAAGGCTTTAGAATATCCTTGTATTCAGTTTATTCAGCATATTATATAGTTACATGTTCATTATGTGATCATTGCATCAGTTTACATATTCCAGCTCCATGTTCAGTTTATCATGTCATATTCAGTATATTCAATTCATATAGCATAGTGCATATCCTGCATGCTCAATATATTCAAAGTAAGAACTACATACTTTCGTTGCGCTATATTATTTTATAATATAGGTTTAGAGGTTCAGCATCCAGCTCGCAGTTAGCACAATTCTGTACCTATATCAGCAGTAGAGTTTGGTGAGTCCTCAATATCCGAGGACTAGCTTTCAGTACTTTTATTATATTATTATTTCAATTTAGACAATTAGAGTTAGCTGGGGGCTTGTCCAAGCTACTCATCGTATTTAGAGACTTTTAGACAGAGAGATTTTTGGCATGTTGATTATGTCAAACAGTCTTGGTTTTGACATTTAGTATTGATTTTGCTTTTATTATGATCATGTCATTTTAATTTAGTTTTCGCTCAGTATTTCATCATTATTTCAGTATTCTTAGTGTTATTCAAGGCCATGGGTTAGCTTAGGGTTACTTGTGACTCTAAGCACCATGTTATGACTAAGGGGTAGTCTTGGGTCATGACAAACTTGGTATCAGAGCATTAGTTTTAAAGTGTCCTAGGGTATCAGGAAGTCGCGTTACGTAGAGTCTTGTTCATGGGTATCAAGCGCGCCACATTTATGAATGAGAGGCTGTGAAACATTTTAGGAAAGTTTCATTTCTTTCATGTTCATATTGTAAGATGGAGTTTAACTCTATGTATTCTTCTAACTTATGCCTTATGTGTTTCAGAATATGTCCCCTCAAAATGATATCAGTCAGAAAAATGATCAAAATGGTAACCCTTCCTGAGCAGTCGATCAGTCTGCAAGAGCTGATATTTCTAATATAGAGTTTTGTGATGCCATATAATTATTAGCTCAAGCTATGACCAGTCAATTGAATCAACAGGTAGCAGTCCCTATAAATTCTGTTGGTACGAAGAGAAAAAAGAGAAAAAGGATTATACCAGGGAATAACAACTCTAATCGCCAGGAGATCGCTAGTGAGAACCAATCTTCTATTTCTCAAAGGTCATCAGAGCTGACCTTTTTATCATTTAGTACTTTGTCTTTGGCCCCCAGGCCTCATTATGATTAGAAGGGGAGAGCATCTGGATCTAATTCTTAGAAAAATATAAGCAAGTGTGGCAAGCGCCACATAAGGGAATATATGGCAGGCCATGAAAGTTATTTTGTCTGTGGCAAGCTACACCACAGGTTGAGAGATTGTCGAGTATATTTCCAGCTTTTCTCCTTTATGCATTTATAGTCCTCAGGCCCTTATCCTCCCAAAATGGTGAATAGTTATAGTTTAGAACAAATTTATGATGGTAAAGAGTAGCAGTAAGGCAGATAATAGAAAGAGAGATATTCTTAGCCGGTATGAGAAAATGCATAATCAAAATAGATCCTAAAGTAGTATGCCTTGAGAATTTCAGTAAGTTTAATTTAAAGAGTAGTGAAAAAGGAGACTCGCAGACTTAGGGTGGTTACTTTGATACAAAAGGGATATACTAGGGTGTAGAACCAATTAGGTTTTTAAGATTTAAGTATTAGTGATAGTAGGTTCTAGAATAGAGCTAGGTAGAGGTAGAGACCCATTATTATCCTAGCCTATTCAGTATACTTATGTCATCACGACACTTTACTCCTGCCAGGCATCATTTCGATGTACGCACTTCATTCAGATGTATGTTTATTCTCAGTCCTTAGTATATGGAGTTATAGTCTCGCTTAGAAATCCAAATCATGCTTTGTGAGAACATGAATATTAGTCTTACACCATCCAAATCATGAATCATGCACCCATGATTTCTCAACACGCTCAGTCTCGTGTACTCATAATGCGTTCTTGGTGATTAGTGAAATCATAAGACGTCAGGTATGTCCTCAGACCAACCTTCTTAAACAATCTCATTCATAGAAAATTGTACTTCTCAAACCCTTGTTGAGTGTCAAGGGTCATGGAAGTCTTCAATTCATGATTCCGCAGTACCACTCTTACTCTAGATCTTCCTTGTAGAGTCTCTATGACTTTTAGTATACTACGGTAGTGGGGTTGGTGACAGCTGAGTAGTAGACTTAGATGCTTTGTGGATGTACCTTGTAGATTTTGGGTGTTGGGTGGATAGTAAACCCTTGATTAGAACTCAGGGTTGGTAGTGTAAAGTCTAACCCTAGTTGATATAGAATTCAGATTCCCACAATTAAGACCAGCGCACTCATTCTTTGAGCAATACCTAAATTGTCCAAATTAGGCTCAAGCATGATGAGAGCATGCTGATAGACTTAGCCTTTAGTAGCCTTGGAGAGTGTACCTTTACGAGTATTTAAAGTGGAGCTTATAGGTGTATTGTTTTGTAGGGAGGAGCATAGTGGAGAAGTGATGCTAAGTTAAGAATTATCAGTCATTTTGCTAAAAGCGTGGTATTCCCATTATTTCTTTTGGCCAAAGATACTCTTGCTTTATTCTATAAAATCTAAGACTAAAGGTGTCTCGTGGTTAAATCTATATCGTTCTCTTTTCCTATAAACTTATATCAGCAGACGAGGATGCTCAGAGCATGTCAAAATTTCTCCAGTAGGATGTATCACTCAGATCATGCCCGTGATTCCTTCCCCTAGTTGCAACTAGAATTTTTAACGTAGAGCATTGGAAGAAACAAAGTTCCTTTCTCAATGACTATCAGAAATTTCATACCAGTACCTATTACTTTGTAGTTCCATGCGTATGATTTAGTCATGAATACTTTAGTTGAATTCTAAAGTATCATTATAGATCATTCTGAATAGCCAGCAATTCAGTTCAGAGATCAGACAGATAATACTAGTGTCTTCCTCTCTTTCCTTCTAGTCATACTCTTCTGAGTCCATGCCTGTGCCTATTCTATGCAAGCTCTTTTGTGCATTGAGATGTGTGTAAATATAAGTGAGTCTTATTCCCAACCTAAAATTAGTTCAAAGTAACAGTTTTCTCTTTATTACTTCTCACAAGTTCAAAGTAACAGTTTCCTTTTTATTACTTCTCACAATCTCATGTCGCTCAGTTGCTCACATATCTTAGCATGCATTTATGAGTCTAGTTTAGTCCATGTTTCAGTTATAAAATCATTTATAATGTCACTAATCATCCCTTAGAAATTCAGTATTGGGATTGCAGCTCTTTCCCTAACTTTTCAGCTGAGTTAGTTTTCATTCGGGGGTGAATGACCCCAAGGAAGAGATGTTATAACACCCCGAGAATCCAACCTAAGATTAGAAGTATGATTCAAGTACATGTACAATCAAATATCATGTTTTGATAGTATAAGAAGTGATTTATAAATATACTAAGGCCACAATTAACTCCTAACTCACAGCCAAGTTGAAACCTTCCTTACCGATTGAGTTCTTGTGAAGAATCTTTCTATAGTCAAATTCAAACAATCATAACTTCTAGCATATAAAGCGTTTTAGGACTCAAGACCCACCAAATGAAAGGTCTTTAAGTCTTCTTTCCAACCCTGCCAACCGTTCTTCAATTTGTTACTAGAGTAAAAAGTTATGCTCAGCTTACCAGATAGTGTCTGTCAATCAGAGTATGATGGCTTGGGTGATGAACCGTCACACCTGTGACAACCCGTCAAGGCGAGCCATCAGGATTAACCAATAATACCAAACTTTAGTCATTTTGTGACGTTTCGAGTGATGATTAGTCTAGGGATTGATGGTCTATCACCCGAACCGTCAGCCAGAACTATTCTGCACTATTATAACATTTTCAAAGGGGTTGTTTGGTCTTTTCCCACTCTTTTAACACCAAAACTACATCGTTTATGCTATCCTAAGGCTCAAATATAAAACTAAAACGCCCCAAATTCCCCATTAACTCAAAATTCAGTCAACACCTAGAGAGAAAATAGAGAAAGAGGTATTTTTCTTCTCCCAAGGCAAAATTACGGTTCTTCAACTTTCGGGTTTAATTCGAAAGATTTCATCAAGGATTTTGCCTTCAGGTATGTGGGATTTCAGCAATGGATTCCTTTCACCCATTGAGTCCCAAAGTGAACCCAATTCCTCAAGTTTAATTGATTCTCCAAGTTAAGGGTTTCCATGAAAAGGGTGAAATCATTATCTTTCAGTCCCTTGCATTGAATAAACCATGAATATATGTTTTCCCATAAATTTGAGCATCATTACATACTCATGACTATGAAATCCCATAATAATGATAATTTTTTGAGTTTGGGTTTGAGCTATGAAATTCCTTATTACAGTCAATTTACAGTATTGTCATGAATAATTGCATTCTTCAGAGATGGCGGGTTATGAATACCCGATGGCTTACGATTTCATTTATTGATAATTAAATACCCAGTCCTTCAGTTTCACATGTTTTAGGATGCCATCATATAAAGTATCTCTCACTCAGTCTTAGACGTCAGAATCAGTGAACTTTAGTATTATTAGTTTGGCAGACCCTTAGAGAGACTTTTCAACAAAGTATATTCTAAACTATTTTTAGATAATACGTACTATTAGACTATTAGCATCTCCATGAGCCAGAATTCAAGGCTCAGGTATAGCTTTATAATTTCCTTTAAAATCTTAATCCTTATAGGGTTTATTTATGAATTTACTCTAGCCATCTCATGTCTCCCATAGACTTATAAGTCACAGCATTTAGAAATACATGATTTATATAAATATAAGTTCTCAAATCATAATCAGGAGCTTCGGCTCATAACAGTAAGCTACATGACATCCAGATATGCCATCAATGCTCTTGAACCCCTTTTTTTAAAAGTAAGTTCCTAATTTGTATAGTATCCGGAAGGCATTAATGATTGTGGATCAGTTTTCTTATAAAAACAGAGTTCACTAGTAGTATCGCAATCAAAAATGTTATCCATGATTATGGATAGGTTGACATCTATGTATGTCATCTCAGGTTGACATCCAAATATGTCATCTCATCAAGCTATCAATTATGTTCAATTAGGAGTAGTACTTAGCATCGATCGGATGAGGGGATAAAGGCTCACCAGCCCACTAGCTGAGACCTTTAGTAGCAGTCCCTAAGTTAAAGAAATACATGCCATCGTAGGTTTATTTATACCACATTAGATCAACTCAGCCTTTATATCCTGACACGGTATATTAGGCCCTCTTCAATGGGAATTATATTTCAAACTCCATGTTTAGCTCACATGGTTATGTGGCGGTTAATAGTATCTCCCACAGTCTCAGACTTTGGCTTTCGCATTACCCCCAGTTTAGTATAGTTCACAATATCTCAGTTGTATCAAAATATTCATGCACTCAGTATTTATGATTATTTGGATGGATCCATACTCAGTATTTATGATTATTTGGATGGATCCATACATCTTAGTGTACCCAGTATTACTTTTGATTTAAATATGCCATCATCAACACGTCAGTTTGTATATCCCTTTTAAGGCTTTAGAATATCCTTGTATTCAGTTTATTCAGCATATTATACAGTTACATGTTCATTACGTGGTCATTGCATCAGTTTACATATTCTAGCTCCATGTTCAGTTTATCATGTCATCTTCAGCATATTTAGTTCATATAGCATAGTGCATATCCCGCTTGCTCAGTACATTCAAAGTATGAACCACATACTTTGATTGCGCTATATTGTTTTATAATATAGGTTTAAAGGTTCAACATCCAGGTCGTAGTTAGCCCATTTCCGTACCTGTATCAGCAGTAGAGTTTGGTGAGTCCTTATCATCCGAGGACTAGCTTTCAGTACTTTCATTATGTTATTATTTTAGTTTCAGACAGTTAGAGTTAACTGGGGGATTTTCCCAACAACTCACTATATTTAGAAGCTTTTAGACAGACAGTTAAATTTTCAGCATGTTGATTATGTCAGACAGTTTTAGTTTTGACATTCAGTATTGATTTTGCTTTAATTATGATTATGTCATTTCAATTTAGTTTCCACTCCATATTTCATCATTTATTTCAGTATTCTTAGTGTTATGCTAGGCCATGGGTTAGCTTAGGGTCACTTGTGACTCTAAGCACCATGTTACGACTAGGGGGTAGTCTCGGGTCGTGACAACTGTGTTCCCCAATAAATTCATAACACCATAGGTTCTTCATACTTTGTAACTCCTTTCGGTGTTTGGAATGCAGAATTGATAGGTTATGTATACTTAGAACAACTTTACGCTCTTGTCTAAGTAGTATCCTCAAGTAAGTTTTCTCTTCTCCTGAGCCTGCATTACTAAACCCTATCCTGGATCCCAAATAGCTAGCACGGGTTGTCGGCTCAAGCTAATAAGTGGAGGTTGATACCTCCAAGTCTCTGTTGGTTATTCCCTTTTTACCATCCGTACTCATCCTTTCATCCAGAATACAGTTTAGGTGAGTTCTAACATTGCACACTGTTAAAAAGCATTCAAACCCAAGGAATCAATCACTACACGTGAACGCTAGTTGAAGAGTACTCCGTACTATGATCCTACTTTGTTAATCCGTCATGGTTCCCACAACCCTAGTTGTGGTGTTTAGCTACTCATAATTGCAAGAACACAAGAAGAAATTTGATATGAAAACATAATCATGCACTTATAATAATGAAATAATAAACTCTAAAATTTCACTTTGAATCAAAATCCTAAAATCAATGTTCGTGAAATTACAAAGCCTAAAGTATGCCTTACAACCTTACAGGAATATAATAGAACGTAAAAAACTAATACAATAAAATGAATAGGAGTATTTATAGACAAAATCAAACCTATCCTAAACAAAATAGGAAATCTAAATCAGGCCCTTCGGATGAGAGGAAGGCACGATCGTGGTTGGATACCACGATCGTCCTTTGATGCTAGTGGGTTGTACTGGACATGTGATCTCTTAGGTCTTGGATGGTATGACTCAATGTACAATCTCGTGGTTCCTAAGCACGATCATGCCAAGTGCTCATCTGATCTTTTCTCACTTTAACTTCTGTACATTCCACATCTGAACCTCCTTCCCATGACCTCAAATTACGATCGTTTAATCAAAGCACAGTCATGGGAAGCTCTGTCTGATTGACTCCTAAGAAACCTTTCTCTAATTCATACCACGACTGCCTTGGTACGATGGTGGTTAATGCCCATGATTGTGATGCTGATTATCTACTGCCTTTTTATCCCATATTCAATACTTCCCCTCCCCGAACCTATTTATCCTGCAAATACCAAAAAAAGACCATTATATCCATATGGACATACCTTCATACTTGCAAATATTCACTGTTTTAAGCGTCGAAAGTGATGTAATTTCACGGTACATCAATGGAAGGCCAAGTCTGTAACATTTCCCTAAGGACGAATCCTTCGGGACACTAACTGTAACCACACTTTGGCCTTGGCTGAGAAATAGGTGCTCTTAGTCCCCCTGATGCTGGACCACTTCACGTCATTAGCTCACCCCTACGTTACCAAAACCCTGGCCACCCACTGTAAGTCAGATTCCTGAATTTTTGCCTCAAAGGTGGTATTAGAATGGTTAGGGACACCTAAAGCATCATTGATGGTGACAACATCCACTGTAACCTTTTTTTCTCAAAAACGAACAGTGGGGAGAGGCACCGACCAGTCCACAGTCGGGAGGTTGGCATAAAACTCCCTAATGACCTCCATGTTGTATTGAGGGACTAGATCGGTCAATATCTCCCACCCAAAAGCTTTCAGCTGGTTATAGAAACCCAACAAATTCTCCTTCACATTCGTCATCACCATTCCCTGTTCAAGAAGGAACTCTCTACTATGTTATCCCTCCTCATAATAATCACAATATCCGGCATTGGGAAATCTGTGGTAGTGGATTTTTTGGGCCATGATAGACCTAAAAAACACCAAAAAACCAAGTTAGAAACTAAAACAGGGTACTAAGGGAGGGCAGGGAAATTCAAAAATTATAGAGAAATGGAAAAACTGGAGAGTTATTGCCCAGTGCCACAGCAGTGGTTAATTAACTACTGCAGCGGAACCGCTGCAGTGGAACTTACCGCTGTAGCAATACCGCTATAGCAGAAAAGTTACCGCTACAACAGTTCTTCGTCTTTAACCCGCCAACCTCCCCTCCCATGGTGGATTTTTGATTTTTCCCTGTATTTCTGAGAATTAAGGGTAAATCGGGCTTAATGAAGTTCCCATGAACCTTTTTACACTAAAATAGGAGAGTACAACACTAGAATTAACATTCAAATCACTCAAATTCATTAAAGAAGGTGACCCTCTCATGGCCAAAATTCACCATGAACTACGTCAATCTTACGTTGTTGTAGGAGCGTTTTAGACATAAGAGAACCTAACATATTCATCATTTTGTTCAAAAGCACCACCAAATTCAAGTTCAAAAAACTGCAACAAAAACCACTCAAAATCTCTCAATTCTAACGTAATCCTACGATTCTACGATGGGAAATACATAAAGTAAGCAGTAGAGGCAAAGAAGTTGCCTTGAATTTGTCATCAAGGGGAGGTTTCATAGAGGGAATTGAGAGAGTTTTGAGAAGATGGGAGTGAAAATAGGAGAAATGTGTATTTCCCCCTATATGGGGCCATGTGGTAAAATTCCTCTCGACGTCAGCTTATCCCAACTTATTATGCATTAGGGTGTCGCACCCTATTCAGGTAATCATAGTAGATTATGATCACGAGGATTAAATATTTACACCTTTTAGAGGGGCATGGGAATGACCATCATGCCTAAACTAGGCAATGCATAACTACCGCTAATCGGCTATGTAAGCATGCTAGCAAATATTGCAGTATTCCTTTGAAACGACCCATCATAGTTGGAAATTTCTTGAGCGATCATACAAGCGTCTGAGACCCTACCTTAGGATCGTTCTAGGATGAACACGTGGGTAAATTGATATCTAATGTAATGACTCAAATTGTCGTTATGTGTGAAAACACCCCAAAAAATAATTTTTATAAATATAATGCTCAAATTGGGCCCCAGAAAAAGAAATCAAATTGGAAAGGTAAAATAAGACCCAAAGAGATTGGGCCAAAAGGCCCACAGAAATTTGGGCTGGCCAGCGGCTTACCGCTGTATGATAACCACTGCAGCGGTACCACTATACTGGTAAAAGAACTGCTACAGCAGTACCCGACAGTAGCCAGCCTGAGGAAATTTTAAAAACCCTCTCTTTTATTATTTCCCCAAGTCGCCCCTACTAAAAAAATACTCTGAAAAACCCTACTTCCCCAACCACGAGATTTCAGAGACCAGGGTTCATGAGATCGATTTTGAGGTATATCCGAGGGGAACCCGACATAGGAAGGCACTAGCACTAGCGGGACAACTCTCTCCTTTCAACAGTGTTATGATTTGATTATGAGGTAGATTATGGTTTATTCATTGTAGAAACTAGATTCGGGCTAGATCTATTTAATATTGATAGTAATATCAGGAGTTATCATGTATTTGGCCTTTGAGCACGGTGTTTGGAAGGTCAAAAATGATAAAAATCTGGTTAGGCTAAAATATTATGATTAATTGTGGTAGCACTCTATTCATGAGATATTCATTATGTGGAATGGGTTTAATTTTGTGAGAATCTGGACTAGCTGAATGAATGTTGTAGCCGTAAGTATGGGGTAAGACAGATAAGGTAAAAAGAAAGGGTAGTATTAAATTGGGGTGTGATATCGGTGCTCTTGGTAAACTGATAGTTATGTTTGGCATTTAAGAAGGTTAACAAAACATAAATGGGGAATAGGATTAAGAGTAACCTAAGAGAGTTTTAGCCGAGCTAGTGAGTGGGTGTGAAATCAGAATGGGTAAGTGGATAAGAGTCGCTGAATGATTGGAATAGGAAGGTAAGGCCAAGTGTGATGGTTTGTAAAAGAAGTATTTAATTAGTTTAAGTGTTAGGTTGGGGACATGAATGGGAGTTGTGAATAAATAGGGTAAGTAACTGCAACTAGGTGTAAACCCTCAGTTAGGTAGGGGTGTACAGTGAAATATTAATGACGTATATGCCTAAGTATACGTAGATTATGAGTGATATTTTATGATGATTATATGTGGAATGGTAACTATGATTATTTTTTGAGCCATATTTGTGATTGTTGAATGCATAGCATATTCATACATTGTGGTGTTGTGGAGGTGAGATGATGGAGATGTCGATGTTACTATTAACATCATGATGTTCATGATGTTGTTGGTTGTAATAGAGGGTCGGGTACCATGTCGGTACGATATGATAATGTTGATATATAGCCCATGATGTTCATGGGGTTGGTGATGTTTATGATTTTGATTTGGTTGAGAAAGGGAAGAGATGATGCAAACATCTTGCATAGTCACAAAGATGTTGTAAATTTGGCGTTAATGAATGTAATATCTGGGATCTAGAAATTGGAACCTTACTCGATGTTTATGATTTCTCCCTATTTTTTATTAATATTATTTGTTTCTAACCCTGGTAGGTCGATGATGTCTACCAGTACGTGTGGTTGTACTGATGCTATACTTACTATATCTCCAATCGGGGATATAGCCGTGGTGCAGGTCAGTTGGGGTTTCTATAGCAGTGATGGTGATCACTCAGCAGAGGCTCCTGCCCTTCCTATTCTGCATGGATGTTGTGTCATGGACTCTCATAGTCTTTGTCTAGTACTCTTGTACCGGTTTAGGCTAGTTTCTGGAGATTTGTTGTTGGTTATTTTCTGCATCACTTTTACATATCTAATGTATTAAACTAGATGTATATTTTGATGATTAACTGTACTAATGGATTGAATGAAGGACTATTTAAAATTAGCTAACTAATTATCCAGTTCAAAATAAATGGTTTACACTTCCGCATTAAACGAATGGTAGATTAGTAAGGGTTCTCCTATCTGGGGTGGGTGTTAGGTAGGTGCCCGCACAATCCAGCTAGTTGAGTCGTGACAAGTCATTCCTACTATCAACTAATATTGCACTTATTATTGTTTATATATTTCAAAGAAGGAGAATGATAAAAAGTGTAAGATTATTGACAAAAAATGAATAAAGTTACTTTAGGAACATAGTGATCTGTCCTATCAATTTCTTTTTGAAACTAGTAACTTGAAGAATCTCTGTTTTGCCAATATTCAAGCATAATAATCTATATATGGTAGTGTCTTTTTCTATGAAACTTACTTTCTTTATTTACATATATTAGAAAAAATCATTATAATATGATAACATAAAGTATAAATATCATTACATCAATAATAAAAAATATGCTTATAGCAAAAAATACTTTTAAAATAATAAAAATCAAATTTAATGCCCGAGCATACTTTTTTATGCCTGGGACTTACGTTTTTACGCCTAGGGCTTACGCCCCAAATTCTAGGACTTATGCCCTATGGATCTACATTTTTTATTTGCGCCCCGAAACATTTTTACTACGCCCCTCCTCGGGACTCGCTCCAAAAATGTCTTTAAAAACACTGACCATAACCTACCTCAAAAAGCAAAAATACGAGCCTGGACCCTTCAACTATAAGTTTTTCCTTTTTGTGCCATCTCGGAACAAATCTAATCTATTAAAAATGTCATCTACCCGTCAAAAGGAGTCTAATGATACTCATATTGGCTACTTTTAATCTGGATCTAAAAAATAGTTCAAAAATCGACCCTGAAGCAAAAGGATAAAACCAGAATTTTATTAAAGAATCAAGTTCCCCAAACTTCAAGGATCCTAAATATGAAAATCCATTGAAAAATAAGTTGAAATTGAAGAAAAATCATTTTTCCTAATATTGGTAAAACCCCAAAATCCCAAGTTTGAAATTCAAGTTTTGAAGTTGTTTTGAGATATAATCAATGAATAATGATTAAAATTAAGTTTAGAAGCTTACCCAAATACTTTTGATGAAAATCCCTTTTTAAATTTGTCTTTCCCAAGGTCTTAAAGTCCAAAAATGGCGAAAATAAAGAAAATAGAGAATTTATACTGTTCAAGTGAATAGTACCTCATGATTGCGGCCCCCACATCGTCATTGCAAGGGTCAATGTTGACCGATGATTAATAAGCCATCGCGATCGTGGGAGATGGGCCTCGTGACCGCAATGGGTAAACCTGACCTGGTTCACCAACTTACTTGTGCCCCACCTTGTGCTTGTAATGAGTAACATAATCAAGGCACCCAGTCGCGACACGTGTCTACGCGATCGTGATGAAGGGCCGAAGTTGATCAAGAATCAACTGAAGGGAAAAAGTCCAATATCTTTCGAATGGACCCTCGAGATTTGTTTGGGACCCCATAGAAATAAATTAAAAATGCTACAAGACTAATTTTGATGTTCCATACTCAATGAAACTATCAGATTTATCAAAAAAGATCGTTTTCAACAAGTTAACTCCTGGGACCCCTTTTCGGCTATTTTAACTAGTTTCTCATCTAAGAGGTCAAAACTCATTATAAAGGCTAAGAACTGAAATTAACCATTCTAATAATCTAAAATCGATATTCCAGACCTAATGAGACTGATAGAATCACTATACGATGCTCAGATCACAAAATACTGACCAAGGTCAAACTAATCCCTTTCAAGGCTACTCAAAACTTCAAACTCACTCAAATCACTCCCAAATACTTTGGGGACTATGCCAACCATTTCTACAACTCATAAATGATGTATAGTAACTATGGAGAAGGGCAAAATGGTCAGAACAAATAAAAAACTAAAAATCACAACAAGGGTTGTTACAAAAGCAAGATGAAATAAAAAAACTCAATAGATGGAAATCAAAATAGATGTTATGATATTCAATTCACTTTCATGTTCAACCACAATCCTAGAAATTAAGAGGTTTAACTACTCTTGAATCTCTTTGGAAGAAGAGATTTCATGAATTATAAGGTAGAAATCGAAAATAAAATAAAAGAAATAAACTAAATCGTATTTTTGAGCTTTGCCCTAGATTTTGGCTTCCCCAAATCAGTTGTCTATGATAAAAGTGTGTGGATGGGATTTATATAGAGTTTAGGAAACCTTAGAATGTCAAAAACCAATCCCAATTAGGTTAGGAGAAGTAGTGACTCGTGCCACAACTTAAAAGCGGAGCTGTGGCGCAAGGAACAAGTAAAAATTCAGAATGGTGCTCAAACTTGTGCCACTCCTTGCTTTGGGGGAGTGGCACAAGGGGTACTGACAGCTCTCCAAATCTGTTCCACTGCTTTCTTTGTAGTAGTGGCACAAGGAGTAACTTCTCCGGCCCTTTTTCACTCGTTTTGCTATGCATTGCAACGTTGATCCTTCCTTAGTTTCTAGGTGATTTTTTTATTCTTTTTTAATCTCCAAATACCTCAAGATACACTTACATAAATAAAATATGAAACACAAGTGTAAATCATATTATTTACGCTCAAAACGATACAAAAAAGAGAACAAATTTGAGGCAAATGATAGTGAAATAATATGGTTTTTAGCCTCATATCAAGACCTTAAATAGATGTTATGGTAATTTTGAGGAAGACTTAGAGGGAGAGGAAGATGTATAAGAACAAGAGATACATAAGACTCCTACCCCTACTAGTCCGGTTACGAAATTATCAGAATAAGATGAAGTTCTCCCTTACCTATGTTTACTAGGACCGCTAAGACAGAACATCCTAAAAGATCATTAGTTTGGTAATAAATGGAACAAAATATGAAAAAAATACTACAGCTACTTGTAAAAAATATAATACGGTCATGAAACATTTGACTGGGGGATTGCAAGGTGGGACATGGTTGCTAACTAAGCATTTGAAAAAGTGTAGTAAAGATTTTACTCATCTAGAAGCTGTCGCTAAGGTTAAAAAAATGATACACCTTTGCCTGAAGGATCTATAGGAGGTTTTAACATGGTTTAGAGTTGTTTAAATATGACTAACCTGGCTAGTCCAACCACATCACTCACGTAAAGTTAAGAAAGACATCGTGAAGAATTAGCTAAAATGGTTGTTGTTTGTGGTTTGTCTTATGGTTTTATTCACATCCCAATTTTATTCATTATATTCGGGAGATGTATAATCCTAATTTTAAGGTTTTTCAAGAAATACAATTAAAAATGTGTCACGACCTGAGACTACCCCCTAGTCGTAACACGGTGCTTAGAACCACAAGTGATCCCAAGCTAGCCCATGGCCTGGCATGACAGTATAAGTACTGAAATATTATGGAAATCACTTATGCAGAAGTTAATAATCTGGATAATAAGCTTGACAATATGCCCAAGTGACAATATCTGAATAAAACTCATAAAGCTGAAAACATAATCTAACTGACTGTCTGAAAGCCTTTAAATAAGATGAGTTGTTGGGAAAACCCCCCAACTAACTCCAACTGCCTGAAACTGAAATAGCATAAAATGAAATACATATTACCAGTTCTCGAATGATGAGGTCTCACTAATGTACTGCCGCTGATGTGGTAGGAGATCGTACTAGGCGCGATCCGGATGCTGAGCGTCGACACCTATATTATAAGACAATATAGAGCAAAGAAAAGTATGCGATCAGTACATTGAATGTACTGAGTATATGGGATAGAAAGATAACTGAAGTAGGCTGAACATGATGCATGTGACATGAATAAACTAATTCAAGACCAAGTAATAAACATGTACTGATAGATAAGCCGAAATACTGAATACATGGTCATGCAAATATCTGAATCTGAACTATGAACTGTGCACTGTAGGAGCTACTGATAACCGACATACCCTAATCTGATATAAATAGGGTCCAACCTATAACCCTAGATGGAAAGAGAGTTCAGTACCTTGCCAAGGGTATGAACACTGACTGACGTAGATCCACTAACTGATGTCTAAAAGGACTAAGGCGTCAAGCCTGGTAGAATGGGTGACCCTTTAGAACCTATGGGGGCGCTGTAGTTTTGGGACTTAGGAATTCTACTAAAGGTCTCAGCCTAACTGACGGGTGAGCCTTCATCCCTGCGTCAGCTCGGTGCTAAGTACTACTCCCAATTGAATGACACTGATAATTGAAATGCTCAATAATAGTAATACTCTGAAGACTGGAAATAAATGCATTATCTGAGAGCATTCAAACATGTAATCTAAAGAATATAATACTCATAAATATATGCATGAAATCCTAGGTCATCGGGTGTTCATAACCCGCTATCTCTGAAGAATGCAACTATCATGATAATTCCATAAACTGAGTGAATTAAGAAGTTTAATAACTCAAATCCAAACATCATGGTTTTCATAATATAATTAGGGTTTATTATATTGAAAATGTAATGATACTAAAATTCAAGTTAAAATATGGGTCTATAACTCATTAAGATCAAGGAACTGGAATATCAAGAAATTCACAACATTCATAATCCCTAAGCTCTGAGAAGGAATTAAACTGAAGAATTGAGTTAACTTTGGGACTCAATGGGTGAAAAGAAACCCATTGATGAAATCCCACATACTTGGAGATGAAAACCTTGGAGAGATATTTGGGATTGGAAGCGTGAAAAAGATGAACCCTAGTTGCCTGAAAAAAAGAGAAATCGCTTCTTTTCTCTTGTGAATGCTAAGTGTCAATTATTTTATAAGTAATGAGGTCTTAGGGAAATTTTAGGATTAGTAATTAGATTTGGGAGGGCTTAAACGATGTAGTTTATATGTTAAAAGAGTGGGAAAAGACTGGGGTGCCCTTATAAAGCGTACTGGAAAAACTGTTGGGACGAACCCACAAGACCTTCCCACAATCATGGGTTCTACCTATGATCGTGGGTTGTGATTGTGGTCTGGGATAGATTTTGAGCTTCTCTAATCATGATCAGACGATCCATGGTACGATCGTGGGACCCACTCATGATCGTCCTTGGTCCATAGCTTGGAAGTTCAAGCCGGATCAAGTTTCGAAGTCACGATCTTGCCTTTAATCGTGGTTTCAAAGCACGGTCGTAGTTTTCTCTCGTGGTTGGAAGGTATACATGTCAACTTTCAGGGTTTTAGGACTATTTTGATTGGACGGGAGCATGTTACAATCGTACGTTGTAACCACGATTGTACCTACGCTCGTATGTTCTCACTGATGGACAATACTTCACTAAAATGGCCATAAATCTTAGTTTCGACATCGGATTAAGGTGAATCTGGATGCGTTGGAAAGTTAATTAAAATATATATAATTTGGTGGGTCTTGAGCTCAAAAATACCCCAGAACCTAAGAGTTATACTCGTTTGAAGTTGACTATGGCAAGATTCTTCACAAGAAAACCACCGGTAAGGAAGATTTCAACTTGGCTATGAGCTAGGAGTTATTTGAGGCCTTAATACATGTCTAAATCACTTCTAATACAGCTGAAACATTAAGTTTAAATTCACATATACTTGAAGCATGGTTCTAATCTTAGCTTGTATTTTTAGGGTGTTATAATATCTCCCCCTTGGGGTCATTCGTCCCCGAATGAAAACAAACTAAGCTGAAAAGTTAGGGAAGGAGCTACAATCCCAACACTAAAACTCTAAGATCTGAATACTGACATGATACTGAGTCTATAACTAATACGTGGATTTACTTAAACTCGTGAATGCATGATATGACATGAGAATAACTAGGTGATATGAAATAGAAAGAATTAATTAAAGGGAAACTATTACCTTGAGCTGGAGTAGGGTTCGAAGAGAAAAGATGGGGGTTCTTGGTCATCATATCTGCCTCTGCTTCCTAAGTAGCTCCCTCAACAAGCTGATTTTGCCAAAGGACCTTTACCAAAGCGACCTCCTTATTCTCAACCTATGAACCTGATGGTCAAGGATCTTAACTGGAACCTCCTCATAAGAACGGCTATCCTTCACACCCATACTGTCTAAAGGCATAACCGATGCTGGATCACCAATGCACTTTTTCAACTGACACATGAAAAACTGGATGCACTGATGCTAAGTCTGCGGGTAGGTTTAACTCATAAGCTACATTGCCAAAACGACCCACTATGTTATAAGGACCAACATAGCGGGGACTGAGTTTCCCTTTCTTACCAAAACTTTTCACCCCTTTCATGGGTGAAATTTTTAAGTAAACAAAATCACCAATAGAAAACTCAAGCTCCCTTCTCCTCACATCTGCATAGGATTTTTGACGGCTCTGAGCTATTTTTAATCTTTCTCTAATCAACTGAACCTTCTCCATTGGCTCATAGACTGAATCAGGCCCTATCAAAGTATCTTTACCAACCTCAAGCCAACCAATAGGAGATCTACATCCCCTACCATAAAGTGCTTTAAACGGGGCTATCTGAATACTAGAGTGATAACTGTTATTATAAGCAAACTCAATCAAAGGCACATGATCATCCCAACTACCTTTGAAATCGATCACATATGCCCTCAACATATCCTCTAGAGTATGAATGGTCCACTCTACCTGACCATCTATCTGCGGGTGAAAAGTTGTACTGAGGTAAACTCGGGTACCAAGACCCTTCCGAAATGTCTTCCAGAACTAAGAGGTAAACTGAGTATCCCTATTTGAAATAATGATCAAAGGGACACCATATAACTTTAACAATTCCCAAAGATAGAGTCTAGCATAATCCTTGGCTGAGTCTGAGGTGTTAACTAGCAGAAAATAGGTTGACTTAGTCATTCAATCTACAATGACCCAAAAGGAATCATGCTAAAGGAGAGTACGAGGCAACCCTATAATAATGAAGTCCATATTAACCAATTCCCACTCCTGAGTAGGAATATCGATTTCATGAAGCTTACCACTAGGTCTTTGTGTTCAACCTAAACCTGTTGGTAATTTGGACACTTAGCCATAAATTCTGTGATATCTTTCTTTATGTCGTTCCACCAATAGACTTCGTAGGTCACGGTACATCTTAGTGGCTCCTGGGTGAATAGAATATCAAGAATTGTGAGCTTCTATTAGCATTCACTGTCTTAAGTCATCAATATCTGGAACACATAATCTATCCTGACAACAAAGAACACCATCTACCCCTTGGGAGAAAACCTCAACTTTCTAACTCTGGATTGCTCTTTTCAACTTAAGAAAAATGGGATCATTATCTTAATTTTCTTTCACTTCAGCTATTAATGAAGATCCTGAACCATTTTGAATCAAGATATTACCTTCGGCTAAATCTACCAATCAAACTCCCAATCTAGCAAGCTGGTGAACCTCATGAACTAACCTTTTCTTCTTATCCTCAATATGAGCAACTCTTCCCATAACCAATCTACTAAGAGTGTCGGCCACAACATTGGCTCTACCTGGATGGTATAAGACATTTATATATCATAGTCCTTTAACAACTCTAGCCATATCCTCTGACGAAGATTTAGATCTTTCTGACTGACCACACACTGAAGGCTCTTGTGATCAGTGAACACATCGACATGAACCCCATAAAGATAATGCCTTCAAATCTTTAAGGTAAAAACAACTGCTGCCAACTCAAGATCATGAGTTGGGTAATTCTTCTCATGAGGATTAAGCTGTTTAGAGGCATATACTATAACCTTTCCATGTTGCATCAACACACAACCAAGGCCAACTCTAGAAGCATCACAATAAACCATGAAACAATCTAAATCCTCTGGCAGAGTCAAAATTGGAGCGGAGGTGAGTCGAGTCTTCAACTCCTGAAAACTCTTCTCGCAAGAATCAGACCATTAAAACTTGACTTTCTTCAGAGTCAATCTATATATGAGAGAAGCAATAGAGGAAAATCCCTCTACAAACCACCTGTAGTAGCCGGTTAAACCCAAGAAACTCCTGATATCTGATGGAAAGATGGGTCTAGGCTAATTCCTCACTACTTTAGTCTTTTGAGGATCAACCCTAATGCCTTCACCGAAAATGATATGACCAAGGAATGCTACTGATTTCAACCAGAATTTACACTCACTGAACTTCACAAATAACTGGAGATCTTTGAAAGTCTATAAGACAATTCTTAAATGGTCTGCATATTCATCCTCACTTCGAGAATAAACAAGAATGTTATCAATAAAGACAATGACGAACATGTACAAGTACTGCTTGAACACCCTGTTCATCAAGGTCATAAAAGTTGCAGGAGCATTCATTAGTCCAAACGACATAACAATAAATTCAAAGTGCCATACCGAGTTCTGAAGGCTATCTTCAAAATGCCACATTCTCTTACTCTGAACTGATGATATGCAGATCTGAGGTCTATCTTAGAGAAGTAATTTGCACCCTAAAGCTGGTCGAACAAGTCATCAATCCTGGGAATAGGATACTTATTCCTGACTGTGACTTTGTTTAACTGACGGTAGTCGATGCACATTCTGAGAGAACCGTCTTTTTTCATACGAAAAGAACTGGAGCACCCCATGGAGAGATGTTGGGCCTGATAAAACCTTTGTCTAAAAGATCTTTCAGCTGCTCCTTTAATTCTTTAAGCTCAACTGGAGCCATTCGATAAGGTGGAATTGAGATCAGCTAGGTATCTGGGAGGAGATCTATTCTAAAGTCAATTTCCCATTCGGGAGGAACTCCGGGCAGATCTTCAGGAATTCTGGAAATTCATTAACTATTGGAATCAAATCAAGAGTTGGGGTCTCAGACTTTGAATCCTTAACCAGAACAAGATGATAGATGCACCCTTTTAAAATCATTTTTCTAGCCTTAAGGTAAGAAACAAGCCGACCTATAGGCACTAAAGTATTACCCTTCCACTCTATGACTGGTTTATTTGGAAACTGAAACTGGACTACTCTCTCTCTACAATCAATAGAAGCATAGAAAGAGTGGAGCCAATCCATGCCAAGAATTACATTAAAATCTAGCATATCTACCTCTACAAGATCAACTGAGGTGACTTTTTAAGAAACTGTGACCAAAATTTTTTTTGTATACCTATCTAGCTATGACTGAATCACCAACTGGAGTAGAGACTAAGAAAGGTCCTGAAAGAGTTTTGGGACTAATACCGAAGTTTACTGCTATAAAGGGGGTTACAAAAGAAAGTGTGGACCCGAGACCTAACAACGCATAAACATGAATATGAAAGACCTGTAACGTACCTGTAACCACATCATGAGAACCCTCCAGATCCTATCGAGTCTGAAGGGTATTGAACTTATTCTGAAATTGTCCACTAGCTACACTAGATGAGGCACCCTGCTGAATCGGGCGACCTACTGGAGCTGCTGTAGAGTTAGACTGATTCTGCTGACGAGTATCTTTACCTCTCTGCGAAGCCACTAGACACTCCCTCAATCTGTGGCCTGGCTTTTCACACCCAAAACAAGCATCACTGCTAGCCATGCACTCACCCTTGTGGTTCTTACCATACTTTTTGCACTTATAAAGTGGGAAAAGACTGGGTACCCTTATAAAGTGTACTGGAAAAACTATTAGGATGAACCCACGAGACCTTCCCATGATCGTGGGTTCTACCTACGATTGTGGGTTGTGATCGTGGTCTAGGATGGATTTTGAGCTTCTCTGATCATGATCATACGAGCCATGGTATGATTATGGGACCCACTCACAATCGTGCCTTGGTCCATAGCTTGGAATTTCAAGTCGGATCAAGTTTCGAAGTCACGATCGTGCCTTTAATCGTGGTTTCAAAGCACGGTAGTGGTTTCTTCTCGTGGTTGGAAGGTATACATGTCAACTTTTAGTTTTTTAGGACTATTTTGATCAGATGGGAGAATGGTATGATCTTTCATTGTAATCACAATCATACCTACGCTCGTATGTTCTTACTGCTGGACAGTGCTTCATTAATATGGCCATAACTATTCGTTCTGACATCGAATTAAGGTGAATCTGGACGCATTGGAAAGCTAATTAAAATATGTATAATTTGGTGGGTCTTTAGCTCAAAAATACCCCAGAACCTAGGAGTTATACTCGTTTGAAGTTGACTATGTCAAGATTCTTCACAAGAAAACCACCGGTACGGAAGATTTCAACTTGGCTATGAGCTAGGAGTTACTTGAGGCCTTAATACATGTCTAAATCACTTCTAATACTGCTGAAATGTGAAGATTAAATTCACATGTACTTGAAGCATGATTCTAATTTTAGCTTGGATTTTCGGGGTGTTACAAAATGATATTCTGAAATATCAACCTGAACATTGTCATTTTCTTCATTGTCTATTTGTATATTTTGATGGTAGAGTATCTATCACTTCTAAAATGGGTCATAATATTACTGGTAATGATTGGTTTGCTCTTACTGTTTGTTGAATTGATCATGACGCTAACATGCAAAAAAGAATTATAGGTTATAAATATGTTGAAGAGAGAAAAACTGATTGTTATATAGCTAGTACAATAGGAGATATTTTACAATATTTTAAACTTTGTGATAAGGTAATAGGTGTCACCTTGAATAATGGTTCTAGAAATTTGAGAGCTATTGATTTTCTAAAATCTAGACTTTGTCCAATTGATAATGATGTTTTTCATGTTAAGTGTGTTGCACATATTTATAATTTGATGTTAAAAGATGGTGTTGATGTATTTGGAGATTCTTGTTTAAAAATTTGAACTGCTTGTTGTTGGATTTTAAAACTAAAATAAAGGATAGAATTACAGAATTTGAAAAACGTTGTGGAGAATGTAAATTTCCAATTAGAAAAATCTCAAAAGAAGTTCCTACTAGATGGAATTCATTATTTGAAATGCTTGAAGTTGATTATGTTTATCCCATGCCTATACAATTAGTTTATAATGCTCATAATTCATATTGGAGTTTAAGACTTGGTGATGATGATTGAAAAGAAGCCAAATAATTTATTGATTTTTTGAGAATTTTTAAGAAAGCAACAATTATAGTATCTGCTCAAGATTATCCTACTATTTCTTCAGTTTTAGTAAATATTTGTGTTACTTCATCTGAATTTGCTAATATTTAGGAACATTGAAAACATTAAAGTCTGCTATTGAATATATGATTGAAAAATTCAAAAAATTGTTTTTTCCTATTCATCAAATTTATTTAACTGCTACTTTGTTCAATCGAGCAAGCTGTTCAAAAAATAGTTGAAAGTATTTATGCAAATTTAGAAATTAAACCTGATGAAGTTTCATGTGTTGAAAATTATAAGAATAGCATAGTAACTAAAGCTAGAAAGTTGTATGACATATATAGAGCCATGTTGGTAAATGTTTCACCAACTCAACCTCCAAATCGTAGGCCTAGATTAAATGATTTTGATGATATTATGGATGATTATCTTGGTATTGATTCTTCTAGCAATAATGATTTTGATGAATATATTAATTAGGCTCAAAAAAATATTAGGGATGAACATGGAGAACCTCAACTTTTAGCGTGGTGGAAGAATCGTGGAGACCAATTTCCAAATCTTCCAAGGGTAGTTCTAGATGTGCTAGCTATGCAACATCTTCAGTAGCTTTGGAGCAAGCTTTTAACGTAGGAAAATTTATTATTAGAGACCATAGGTATTCATTAGCAAAACATAGTTTAGAAATATCAGTGTTGTTCAGAGATTGGATCTATGTCGAATAAAGGAATGTTGGGCTGCTAAAATTATTGTCTTAAGTGAAATTGAAACACATAACGCACTTGGATGTAATAGTGATGATGGCATGAAAACAATGGAGGAAGAACGACAAATACGAGTTCCGAATAGTATTTTCAAGGAAATTATAAAAAAAATTTACAAAAAATTATATTTTGAAAGTTACAGATATTAGTATGATAATTGAGACCTAGTTCAAACAGAACCCTTCCTAGAAGATGTCTATGTAGATTAGGTACTCTTCTAGTATTTATAATACATGTACTATTTTATTTATTTGTGAAATCAAATCAAATCAAAAACTATACGGATAGTGTACCATGAAGACGTAGCGGAAATCGTTGGTCTTGATAGCAATCAAATCTTCCCCAAGTATACTTTGCATCTCTCGAAAACAAAGTGTAAATCACAAACTAAGAGTCTATTTTTGGTGTTTATTGTTTTTGTTTCTTTTTCATTTTTGGCTACCCAAATTCTTATTCGAATCATTGTCTGAAGAAAAAGAGTTTATAAAGGGGAATAGTGGCAGTTCATCAGTTACAAAGTAACTTTTCCCCCCTATTTTTTGAATTAAGATTATCTTTAATCTTATCTTCTTTCTAGAATAAGAAACGGGTCAGGTCGGGTCGGTGTACATGGGCGATCCATGACCCGCGAAATCCAACATCTCCCACTTTGCACATGGTGGACAAGACCCAAGCCAGTATGAGATCAACAAGACACCAAATTCATACGAAAAATAGTTCGTGCGACCTGTGAGCATCAAGAGCCTCACTTATAAGGTTTTACAAGCTACACGTAGGAATCCAATCACATGTGGAAAGAATTCACTACTAATATGAGGATACTATTACTTACAATACCCATACATAATTCACTACTTCAGTAGTTACTTATCCGATCCCGCATCCTCTTAAAGAGGTGAAATCGAGTTCATGTTTAACTTTATATACACAATTACACTTGACACCTATATGGTTAGTGTAATAGCCAGCTTGTGTAGGCAAGTTAAATTATTCATTTTAATCATCTTCCCTTTCTACTCGAATATATCTATTTCGAATCAACTGCTTTCCTAGACATGCACTGCATTACCGAATCATTCATGGTTATTAGTGACATGATAAAGTAGCAACACTAATTGAAACTTCAAGAAACAGTCAAAGGTCAAAGGGTATTTTAATGAAAAGTTACTATAACTTTAGGTCTCACACAATGAAGAAGCAGGGATTCATTCTTGCATTAAACCCATTGGTCGCTAAGCACGTGGTATGAAACACGTGTTACAATGTTCTCACCTTCTATTGGTGCGTGTGTCTTATTCTTTTTGTCATTCAACATCGTACAGATCTTGGTATAGACACCTCTAAATATCTAACCTGAGTTTCTTTCTTAATGATCTTCAAATCCATATTCTCAGAGAAACTCACATTTGGATTTGCAAAATAAGTCATAATATTATGGTGGAACTCATCTCTTCACATTTCTCGATGTAAGAGGTGATTGCCCGTGTGAGAGAGCCAATCTCGTGACTTGTTCGACACACTTTATCAATAAAACACATTATCACATGCATATGAGATATGAACATAAATTCAATAGTCATATATTAATGAGAATATTATTACAATTAAGTCATTTTACAACACACAAATATACTCATATCTTATGCAAACCTAGATCCATAACATGTTTCTCAAACAAATCTCTAGATATCGCTTTTGTAAAGGGATCAGCTAACATTTCTCGTGTAGGAATGTATTGTAAATTTATTTCTCCACTTGCTACTATGTCTCTCACGAAGTTATACTTGATGTCAATATGTTTGGTCTTGTTATGATACTTAGGATCCTTCGTATATGTGATAGCCTCTTGACTATCACAATATAAAATCATGGGACACTTAGAATTCTTTGCAATGTTCAAGTGCTCAAAGAATCTCTTCAACTAAACAACTTCTTGTACTACAGATGCACAAGCCACAAATTTAGATTCCATGGTTGAAAGGGCTATGCAGGTTTATTTCTTACTTTTCCACGAAATAGCACCACTATTTAGTAAGAAAGCATAACCGGAGGTTGATTTTCTATCATATCGGTCACTAGCCTAATCAGCATCTGTATAACCTCTTATAAATTAATCAGATCCACTATAGCATAGTCAATAATCTGCAGTTCCCTTCAGGTATCAAAAAATTCTCTTTACTACTTTCTAATATCTCTTCCAGGATTGGATTGATACCTGCTAACCAGACCTACGGCATAACAAATGCCTGGGTGTGTACACATCATAGCATACATCAAGCTCCCAATCACACTAGAATATGAAACTCGAGACATGTCTTCCTTTTCTTTTTCAGTCTTTGGACACATTTCAAGACTTAAAGTTTCACCTCTTGCTATAGGAGTATCCATGGATATGTATCTACTCATTAGTAAAAGTTCCAAAATTTTCTTTATGTATGTTTCTTGAGATAAACTCAAAATCTTCTTGGAACGATCTCTTTGGAACACAATATATAGTCTGCTTCACCCATATCTTTCATGTCAAATGACTTTGAAAGCCAAGACTTAACAGTTTTCACATACTCCAAACTATTTTAGGCTAATAAAATATTATCCACGTATAGGGAAAGAATTACAAACATTTCATTAGACTTCTTCACATAGATGCAATGGTCTTCATCCATTATGGTGAAATCAAATGAAATCACTTCTTTATGAAATCTTAGGTACCACTGCCTTGAAGACTGCTTTAGGCCATATATTGATCTGTTCAATTTACAAACCTTTTTTTCTTGGCCTTTAACAACAAAACCAACAGGTTGTTCCATGTAGATTTCCTCATATAGTTCTCTATTGAGAAAAGTGGTCTTCACATCCATTTGGTGTAATTCTAAATCCAAACGTGCAACAATAGCAAAAAATAAGCAAATTGAGGTGAACTTCATGACTAGTGAAAAAGTTTCCTCATAATATATTCCAACTTCTTGAGTAAAACCTTTTGCCACCAATCGTACCGGTGTGTTTCTATTGACCCATATGATTTGCATTTTAACTTTGAGAAACCATTTATTCCCAATAGCTCTACGCCCAGAAGGAAGGTCAACTAGATCCCAGGCTTTATTGGTTTTCATGGACTCTAATTCTTCTTTCATCGCTTTTATCCATTCATCTTTTCTAGGGCTCGATAAATCCTCAGTCACAGAATTAGGTTTATCCAATTCTATGGGAGATACCAAGAAAAAAAATCCTTAATCTCATAAGATCGTTAAGGAACACCTTTTCTGGTGCTATCACGTAATTGAAGTTCAGATTCCACTATAGGATTTTGGGATTCATAACTCCCACTTGGACCAAGAACTATTTCTTTATCTAATGGATTATCAAGCATGTCTGACGACATTATTTCATAAAGAGGCTCATTATCCTTTATTTCACCCTTTTGGGGAAAATCATTTTCTAGAAATGTGACATCTCATGATTCAATTTCAGTAGTACTTCCATCCTTTAATTCACCAATGAACACATACCCTTTATAGTTTTCTGAGTATCTTATAAAGATACATTTCTTTCCTTTTGTACTCAGTTTACCGAACTCACCAAAATGATCTTTAATATGTGCAGCACAACCCCAAAATCGTAGATCATTAAGGTTTAACTTATTACCAGATCATAGTTCATAAGGAGTAGAAGATACCAATTTAGAAGGCACTTTATTCAATATGTAGGACGCAGTCAATAACACATCTCCCCAGGAAGAGATTGGTAAATTTGCCTGCACTATCATAGAACTTATCATGTCCAACAATGTTCTATTCCTTCTTTCAGCTACACCATTTTGTTGAGGTGTATAAGGAGTAGTTAATTGTCTGATAATGCCCTTTTTAGTACACAGTTCTTCAAACTGTTTTGACAAATATTCACGACCTCTATCAGTTTTTAAAGTCTTTATACTTTTATCTAATTGATTCTCAACTTCATTCAAGTATCTTTTAAAGTATTCAAGTGCTTCAGATTTATGAGAAATCAAAAAGACACCAAAGCGCGTGAAATCATCAATAAATGTAATGAAATATAAACCACCAAATCTTGCCCTCACATTTATTGGACCACAGATATCAGAATGGATTAATTGTAGTGGGAACTCAGCTCTTTTATCCTTCCTAAATGGTTTACGTATAATCTTTCTGGAAAGACAATTATCACAAGTTGGCATTTCAATTTTGGAAAAGAACCGAGATGTCCTTCCTTTGCCAATCTATTCATTCGATCTTGCCCTATGTGACCTAATCTAGCATGCCATGTAATTATATCAATATCATTATTACTATAATAACATGCCATTATACAATGGTCAACATAATATTCATAAGTTAAAGGATAACAACCTAAAACAATAAAGCAATCATAACGAAGTCCAAAACCAAAAAAAAACATTATCTAGAGTTATTCTAACACCATTGTGACTAAAAAACAAATCGAAACCAACATCTAAAAGAACAAACATAGATACTAAGTTTCGTCGAATCTCTGGAGTATATAAGACGTCATGCAACATCAATGACCGGCCACCACACAAGTCTACTTTGAAAATTCCAATCCCTTTGACTTCAAGTCTTGCATTATTTCATGTATATATCCACCTTGATCCTGGTAAAACTCAATGAAACTCCACAAAAGCTCCTCGATCATGACTCATATGGTCAGTGGGTCCTGAGACTACAATCCACATAGGATAAGATTCAGTTAATAAAGCAGTGCTAGAAACATTTGTAGCACTTAGAGATGCATTTAAAAATGCTACCTTTTTCTACTCGGTACAATCACAAGCAAAATGCCCCAGAACTGGAAACTGTAGCACATCATCTTGCTCTTGTCTTTCTTCTTGAAAAACCATTTTCACTTCTTGGAATTTGGCTAGTTCTTTTTCTCAGAGGGTCCTTCTCCAGTCTCCTTACCCTTCCCGTTCTTTTTCCAATTTTTCTTACACTTGAAGCCTGAAGACTTCTTACCATTTCATTATGTCATAAAGGCATTAGAAGAACCTTTAGCAACACCAAGTCGCTTGTCTTTAAGTTTAACATGACGGGCAACATCAGAAAAAGTTTTGATGCTATCATTGTGGGTTAAGTTAACCTTCAAATCTTCCCAACTATTAGGAAGAGACTGAATCACTTCCTGAACCTTTTGCTTATCCGAGAGAACATAACCAACACTTTTGAGTTGAGCTATCATATTTGACATCACCCTAAGGTGTTGTTTGATGTTCTGATCGTGACGCTTCTTGTAAGTGTCAAACATGATAGTCAGCTGTTTGAGGCAGGTGACAGATGTACCCCCATATGTTACTCACAAGTGTATCTAGATGGCATGAGCAGTAGGAAATTTCTCAACCTCATGAATGAGGTCAACAACCACAGAACTAACATTGATTCCACATGTAATGGAATCAACCTTATAAGCTTCAAGGTCTCTTCTATGTTATGCAGAGTTACCCTCTTCTATTTGACTTAAAACATGGTTAATACCTTCAAAAGCATTTTTCTCTTCCAGTACATACCATATTTTATGACTCCAGATATCGTAATTGTCACCATTTAGTTTTTCACCTTTGTTCAAGTCGGCAATAGTGCTTTTTGATGCCATGCCTGTAATTCAGAGACAATCACGCAAGTACATTTATCAATAATGCATACGAATTACACATTTAAGCAAATCAATTCACATAAAAGTTCCATATTTAATGTAAAATTTAAAGGACACATAAGAATCCGATCATCATCTACGAACTAAACATTTGACCAAAATTAGAAGTTAATTTTTTAATGTGTATTTTAATGATAGCTTTCAATTAAGTCTTAGTAAACTAAATAAATAAATGGAAATCATAGCAAAAGAGAGAAACAACTTAATTAATATAATAAAGTTAATAAACAACTTCAAGTTACAAGTCAATTCAAAGATGAAAATCATCCCACAAATATTCGACATTACGTATATACAACCTAAAAGGCTCGCTAGGCCAAATCTTGTGATAAATTTTAACTAATCTCTCACCCCAAGGATCACGGAGAGAATCTGCTAAAATAGCTAAAGCTACCCAATTCGAGATTTCTACATAGTTTTCCAGTTCTATACTTTTTAATTCATAAAAATGAATAAAATTAGCAACTAAAATACTGGGTACATCTTAAAAAACTTGAACTCTTTTAGTTTCTTCTTTCTTTCCCTTCGTATAGTCCTCTCATTTCATAACAGATTTTGTGTCGCTCTTGGAACACCATTTCATATGATCTCATGACCTCGAAAATATGTCCTTCGATGACGTCCTCTTCCACTTTGTCTCTTTGCTCGACATTAAGAACTCCCACTTGGAGTGATTCGAGTTTGTCTCTGTTCAGCCATGTCTTAAATAAGAACAAAGAAACAATCAGAATGGTCATACCATTCAACATGATAACTTATTCCACAATAACTTGTAGAAGACAAAAAAAAATTTAGAAATACAAGTACTACACAAATTACCAAGACTTGATAACACTGATATAAATATTCCATAAATCATATTTTAATGAGAATAATAATCACTGTCGTGTTTCAAAAAAAAAAATATTTCTTTTCATAAAGAAACACTGCATACTAGTAGAAACACTAATATTTTATTCCATTTAAAAAATAGTAATACACTAGCACTTCACGATTTTCAAAGAAAATTGTACCAGTATGCTCTAAGAAAATTAAATAAAAACCTTCCTCCATTTCCTCTTCCCACCGAAAAACTCCTCCATTTTCATATCTGTTCATCTTTCATGAATGGAAGGAAAACTACACAGGTGCGTAAACTCCCACTTTAAAAAAAATTCTTTCTCCAAAAATGGTTCTTTCAATAAATCAAAAAAATTGGAGAAATCAAAGGAAGTTTATTTTATTTTTTTAGATCTATAATCGGATCTGTGGCACAATGGCAGCGCGTCTGATTTCAGATCAGAAGGTTGCGTATTCTATTCACGTCGGGTCCAAATTTCCCGATCTATATCCGATCCTTATTTCCTTTCTAAAGGGTGAGTACAATTTTAATTTTAATCTCCCTTCATTTATTGTGAGAGGAAAAAAATTATAGTCATGCATTCAAGAATGTGAAATGTCGAACTTGACCGAGACTGAGGCAAAAACAACATGCTCTGATACCAATGAAAGCAAATCGGAGCAAAAATGATACGGATAGTGTACCTTGAAGACACAGCGGAAATCGTTGATCTTGATGGAAATCAAATCTGCCCCAAGTCTACTTTGAATCTATCAAAAACAAAGTGTAAATCACAAACTAAGAGTCTATTTTCGGTGTTTATTATTTTTGTTTCTTTTTCGTTTCTGGCTACCCAAATTCTTGTTACAAAGTAACTGTTCCCCTCTATTTTTTGAATTAAGATTATATTTAATCTTATCTTCTTTCCAGAATAAGAAACGGTTCGGGTTGGTGCACATGGGCGACCCATGACTCGCGAAATCTAATAATTTGAATAAATTTATAGGTTATTCACCTTGATTTTATTTTTAAAATTCTCTTTTATTTAATGCAAGTCATTTTTTAGCTAACTTACTTAAAATTGAATTTATATTTCTTAATTAGCTAACTTACTTACTTCATAAATTTCTTACTATTTACTATTTAACTTTATTGCTTAATGTTTACTAAACGTATTATTTTTAAAACTTTCAAGTTCAAAATTGAAAATTAATTCTATAACTTTTTAAAAAATTTAAGTTTTTAAAAAGTTAGAAAACTTTTTTATAACACTAACTTTTTGCATTAAGTACTAACTAATAACTTGTAATGACCTTCCAGGGCATTTTCCTTTTTTGAACGTGTTTGCAGTGCATAGATCTTTCCTATAGCTTCCCCAGGTCCTTTGTGACTTGCTGGTACTGATGGTTTAGTCATCAGGTAGATCGTTTAGCTTTTAGAGTCGTTTTCTTGTTTAGAGGCTTCAAGTAGTCGGATATGGGTCTCCGGTATAAACTCTAGTTATAAGGCCTCAAATGCCATTTTTGACCATCTCAATGGATCCAAAACATCGACTTTAGGCTAGATGGACCCTTGGTTTGGGTCTGAAGGCTCCCAAACTTGTTTTGGGCTCCAGGCCGGTCATTGGCTTTGTTATGTCAGTCCTTAGGGTGTGGGCCCCACTTCATGTCAGAACGAACTCTGGTGGAAATTCCAATAATGTTATTGAGTCCGGAGCATCTAAACTAGTTATATAGCATAGCTTATTTGTGTATAGGGGATCCTGGATCAATCCCGGGCACATAGTCGAAAAGGCCCAGGACTTAGTCAACCATGCCATTGGCCATGCACTTAAGTGACCATGGGCAGGCTTTAGCGCCTAGCGCTTAAGCGCCCATTGGTGTGCTAAAGGGGCCATGCCATGGCATAGGCAGGGGTTTTAGCGGCCAAGGGTTGACTTTAGCGCATGGGCGCATAAGCCACCCAAGGGCAGCTCTTAAACGGCCACTCAGTGGGGCGGTGGGCAGCGTTTAAGTGGCCACTTATGGCGCTTTAGCGCTGGGTGCTTAAGCGGCCATAAAGGCGTTTTAGCTCCACCTGCATCCTATTTATATAGGCTTCCATCTCTTGAATCATTTCCAAACGGTGGAGAGACCTTAGAAACACCATGGCACCATCTTTAAGCTCATGTTGGAGCTTATTCTTTGAGTTTTAAGCTTGGGTCTCCATGGATTCAAGTATGCAACTTCGTTCTTGACGTTTCTAGGTACATTTTCTCAATTTTACGATTGTTTTCGTTTACGTTGGTGGCGCTGCTACTGATGTTGGTGTTTGAGCCTTATTTTGGGGTCGGATTTGGTTATGGTAATTGTGACTATTGGTCACGAGGTGATTTAGGATGCCGTGACGGTTTTAATTTTGTAATTCTGTAAGCGAGTCCCATATAATGTTTTTTGATGGTTTTACGACCTAATGCAATATAGGTATCGATAGTCATGTTTTGACTTATAGTTTACTATTGTGATAGTGCTGCAGCGATTGGAGGCCTTTCGGAAGGAGAAGGATTTTATGTAGCTGATTCGTGGATATACTTTTGATGGCGTCCAGGTAGGCTTCGGTCTACTGTGTTCTATTAGACATTGTTTGATATTGATTATGTGCTAGGCGGGGGTGTGACCTAGGTTGCTTCACTTATCTTTTGGCCTATACTTTATGGCCTTCACTGCAGCATGATTATTATGAACCTTAGCCTAGACTACCTGCCCTAACTTCAGTATATTGGTAGACCTGATTGGTCATGTATTATACGTGACCTTAGATTGGTCTTGGAGATCCCTATTATGGGAGTCAGGGCAGTATTTGCTCGCTCCACTGGTATTTACTTGATTATGCTCCCCTGGTAGTATGATACACATCCTTGATGCCATACCATGATAGTGTATACCTGGTTGTATGATATGCATCTGATTGGTCCCATGTCTGGGTTCCTGCTTATGGATATACCATGTGATCATGTCATATATTGTTCTATTGGGCCCGAGGCCTAGGTTATGAGACCGTGGATACCAGGTTAGTTCCCTTACACCTTGCTGGGGAGTCGTAATTCGGTCTATGGATATGTGGGTGCTTACCTTGACTTGTGTGGATACTGGTGATGGCATGCATTGGCTACGCATAGTTCACGTATGTAGTAGCCGATTAGTGACCCTACATTCGGAGGCTAGGTTTGAATTCCTATTTATTGATAGATAGCCACCTTAAGGCTAGACTTGGTCCCTTATCAGCACTTTGGGTCAGGAGTGAGGAACCTTAGCTTCAGTTTGGGCAGGCTTTATCACTAGAATGAGTTGTAGGGCCCGATAGGAGGCCCCGCTGCCCTTTTTCCAGGTAGATATCTTTACAGGGCCGTCTCTCGGATCTCGATGACACATGTATATCAGTAGGTGTTACCCCAGACCTGAGTATGCCTAGGCTGGTTAAAATGCCTAGTTAGCTTCATTACCCTCAGAGAGAGTTGTGGCTCAACTTAATAGCTCAAGGTTATGGTCTTAGATACCTGGGTATGTATGTATATATATATATATATATATATATATACGGGTGGTTGTGGGTTTAGGACCCCTATTTTACCACTAGTTATGTTACACCTAGGAGCTCTAGCGGGGTCTAACATTGACTTATACTGAGATTAACCTCCGGTAGGAGCACTGGTTACAGTTACTAAAGGTTGGGTGTCTCGGTTTGAGTCCGGCCTCGAATATATTATAGTGGCCTCTTGTTACTACCCACTGAGATCCGATTCGAATCCGAGAGATGTTACTACTCGGTTCTGGTTCTGGTTACTATTTTGAATATATTGTTACTGAAGTCCTGGATCGGGATCAAGAAGTGTATATGGATTTTTTTGAGTCCCCTACGGGACCCTCTACCTGAGAGCCATTGTGCCGGGAGAGGTAGGCTGACGGTAGGTACCGCCTTTACAGTTAGAGGAGCTGAAGGGGGTATATACACTTGATTTTGGTTACGGTTATGGTATTTGTTTCACTCGACATTAGCACTCAGTTCGGGTTACGGTTCTGTTCCTTACATGCATCGCCTATCACCAGTATGGTTCTCAGTTGTATGTCCCACCATGGTTTATGGGGGCCTAATTGGGTGATTTTATATGCTTCATTGTCCCTTCGGATTATGGGGTCCAGGTCAGGTTTTATTTGCAGTGGGTGCCTTTTTGTCTTGCCGGAGGAGGGATGATAGCCAGTTAGGTGATGATGTGTCCGGACTGGCCGATTAGATTCTGATTACTTGACCATGGCTTTTTGGTGATTACAGCTCCAGTGGGACCGACACTTGTCAGTTATAGTTGGACACCTGGGGACTCGAGTATCCCCGATTCTATACTTATGTTTAGGGTGAGGATTAGGTATTCTGAGCTTTATAGGCAGACATACATACCCTGTTTAGGGATCTTTCTTATGTTAGGATTAGCTCCCCTAGTTGGTCACGATTCTCGATATACTGGGCCCGCTATCTTTAGTTAGCCCTGGCCAACATAGTTATATTTACACTATATGACCAGTTGTCCCCGGGGTGGTGTGTGTGTGTGTGTATATATATATATATATATATATATATATATATCCATATTTATACACTTCTTCCTTCCTACTATCACTACATATCATTTGTATACCCTTCTTTCATATATCTGTTATTTATCCCATGTCTCCTTCTTCATTAAGCTACAGTACGGGGACTAGACTTTTGTTGGTATAGCCTGGTCTCAAGATACCTGGAGGGTGATAGCTTATGTTAGCTACCTTTAGCTTGACTTATAGTCCTAGCATTATTATATCTCTTGTTATAGATAGTTACCCGCAGTGCTTGCACCTATTTTACATGTGATTCATATTTGCATTGTCTTTGGAGTTCAATCAGTCGATGCCTACTGAGTACCTAGTATTGGTACTCATACTACACTTCTGCACCCCGCAGTTTATAGTACGAGTTATCATTACTGATTTGTATAACGTGCGGAGCTGCTGTGGATCGGAGATCGGAGGTGAGCTTCAGACGTTCGGAGTGTACTTGATCTCCCACTTTTGCTAGACTGGTCTTTACATTATATCTCAAAGATGGTTCTGTATATAGTTATATTCACATCTTGTTCAGCTTGTACTCTGGATTACTAGTGGCTCTTGTACTAGCCTCACCAGTCTTGGGGTATTCTGTTGTATTTCTTTGGACTCTCTTCAAATTACACTTGATCTTATTTTCGATTCTTCATATTAGTCCGCTACTAGCCATTCCGGAATATGGGTTGGCTTGCCTACTGGTGGGTTAGAGTAGGCGCCATCATGACCTGAGAAATCGGATCGTGACATAACTATTTTAAAAACTATTAGGAAAATTTACAAAAAAAGTCAAAAAATAATTTTACAAAACTTTAATAAATTGTTATTTATAAAATCTAATAAATATTTTAAAAATTGTTTTTTGTTTTAAAATATGATATAAAATAAAATTTTAAAAAAATAGTTGAACCCGATTTTGGGACAGGTCTGACCCGATTCCATAATGCTAACTAAGGTACAGTGTGGACCTGGATATTCTACCGGTAGACCCGGTACTAGAAGACCCAGTTTCGGACAGTAAACTGGTCTTTCGGTCACAGAACCAGTCCGTAACTAAGAAAACTCAATCCGACAGTTTCGATACAGGTACGCTGCCACATGTATATGCAGTATATATGAATTGTTATTTCCTTACCGGAAATCAATAACATACAGTAGAAATCATTCAACAAGATTTGTTTTCTTCCACCTTAAGAAGATACTTTTTAAAGTTATTCAAGATATTTGTATGTACAAAAGGTACATATTGCAATGTCTTTCATACTAATAAGTAATAACATGTATATCCTTTGTTATTCTATCTCTTCAGGAGTCACATTGTGGTATTTCTTTCATTCACTTTGGAGAATGAATCATGGTTATTTGAATGTGCTTGTACAAAATTTATCAATAGTTGTTATTTTTCTCAAATACATGAAGACATTGCCTCAAATTATTTCCCATATATTTTTCAAATTAATTTCTTTAGGATAAAACTTCAAAGTCTTACTATTTCAAGAGTAAAGTTCAAAGTTTTACTATTTCAGAAGTAAATTTTAAAGTCCTATTACTTCAAGTGTAAAGTTCGAAATTCTACTTCTTCAGTTGTAGAGTTTGAAGTTCTACTACTTCAGGAGTAGATCTATACTACTTCAAGAGTAGATCTATACTACTTCAAGAGTAGATATCATATTCTTACTACTTCATCAATAAATTTTAGTCTTGTTACCTCAAGAGTAAATCTTTAAATATTTACTACTTCAGAAGTAAATTTCAAAGTATAATTACTTCATGAGTAAATTTTAAAATTTTATTACTTCGGAAGTATATTTTAAGATTTACTACTCGAAAGTAAATTTCAGATTTACTACTTCGGAAGTAAATTTCAGTACTACATGAGAGTAAATTTTATATTTACTATTACGGGAGTAAATTTTTTATTTACTTCTTCGAGAATAAGTTTTTTGTTTACCAGTTTGAGGGTAAATTTTAAATTTATTATTTCGAGAATAAATTTTAGATTTACTACTATAAAATTAAATTTTAGAATATTTCTTCTCAATTATTCTACCTCTTATGGATGTGAGATATGATATCTTCACAACAACTATTCTATCTCTTCTGGAGGTGAGTTGTGATATTTTCACAACTAACTACACATCTTTATTTTTATATCTTATTGAATATTATCATATTCAATCCAGAGAATGGATATATAGTTGTAACGCTGTTTACCAAAAGTTCTTATTCTTCAGGATTAAAATATAATTATCTGAATGTACCTAAAGCATATTAAATTATGATATCTTAGTTCCTTTTTTAAGATACTGCCACTTCAGAAACAAAACCAAGGAATGTATAATAATGTTGAGAAACTTTTTTCTTTAGCATTAATCTTTCAATTGTAGTTATAACAAACCTATATAAACATTACCACTTCAGGTGGTTATAAACTTAAATAAATTTAGCCATAATAAATGTAACACCTCGAACTTTCGACTAAGATTTGAACCATTCTTTGTATGTGCATAGGCCCCAAATTCGATGATTTCTAATTGAATATATGTGTTAAGCTCAATTTCCTAGTGTAGTGAGTGTTTTTTATGCGAATCATGGTCATAAGAAACGTCTAGCATAAAGTTTAGTTGAGAGCATTTCGATCAATTAAGTTTTAGTATACGTTCTTACATGGGTCAACTTCAAACAAGCATAACTCCTAGAATATGAAGAGTTTTGTGGTTCAAGACCCACCAAATGAAGGTCTTTGATTCTTCTTTCCAACCCACTGATGTCGCACAAAATATACCTTCGAAAAAGTACAATGCAGTCGCTGAATCAAATATAGAACCCAACTAGGTTGGGGTCGATCCCACAGGGAATAGGACAAAGCTATTTAGAATACTAGCTGGAATAATTGGAAAGTAAGTAAAACTGTGGGGGTTTTGTGAATGAATAGTAATAATAACGATTGCTGGTTGTATCGAGTTTGTAGACAATAAGAGAAATACACTAGGACCGTGATCCCCAATGATTCCTTAACTCCACCGGTTACTTGTGCTAACAAAAACCATCCCGCTATGTGGCATGTAAAATCTGACAAGATATGTTTATCTAAACGTCTCTCGACCTTAGTTAGAAGAATTTCACTCTTCTCCTCTCGGTCTCCGAGTGTCGCACTACTAACCCTTGTCCTGGATCTCAGATAACTATTCCCGCTAAGGCTCAAGTTATTAGATAAAGGTTGATAGCTTCAAATCTTTGTTGTTATCTCCTCTTCCCAATCTCTACTTCTCTCTCGAGCAAGTCTAGAATACAGGCTAGTTTATAACATTTGCAACCGTTAGAAAGCAATCAAAATGAAGGAAACAACAATACATGCATTCACAGCGGTTCAGAGTTGCTTTGCACTTAACCGGTTTTGTTAATTCCTCATGGTTCACACAACCCTAGTTGATGAGTTTAGCTACTCATAATTGTAAGAACACAAGAAGAATTCAAAGACGAAAACATAATTGCACACTCACAATAATGAAGAAGAACTGAAATCTCAATTATCAATAAAACTCGAATTAGGGTTTGTAACTACAAAACCAAAAATATGTTTATAAGCTCAAAAACAATATGAAACAGCTCTCAAAATAATGTAATGAATGATTCGCGCACATAGGACTATACAGGGGTATTTATAGATACAAAGTCAATCCTATCCTAATCAAAATAGGAGAACAGAGTCGGCAACTTCCACGGTATATGACTTGGTGTCGTGGAACAAAGTCACGCCACGTAGGTTGGTGTCGTGGAAATCAGGATTAGTTAGACGTCTTCAAAAGTTGACTCACGCCACCTAGTCACGCCACGTAGGTGTACCCATGCCACGTGGATGCCTGGCATGGAAATCAGGCATTTTTTCACACTAGAAGTTGACCCACGGCACCACTCACATCACGTGAGTGGACATTACGGCACATGAGTGGTGTCTTGACTTCCACTCTGGTGCGGATTCTTGTTCTTTCATCTTCAGACACTTCGTTCTCGAGCTTGATTCTTTCTTTTTGATCATTTTGCCTTCAAAAACCTGTTTTCCTGCAATGTAGGATAAAAACCACATCATACCCACCAAATACACCCAAGTTATTGGATATTTTCCTTGTTTTAAGCAACGAAAATGTCATGTGATCATGACACATCACCCACTGATCGTTTGTTAGCACGAGTCCAGAGTAAAAAATTATGACCATTTTACCAAAAGGCAGCGAGCTAACCGACACACTTGGAAAAGGTTTTACAGACTGATTTGCAACCGTAACCCATTTATGCGTCAACAAACCCAGCGCAGATTAGGGGTGTAACGACTTGTTCCATTGTTACTAAAGGCACCTAATTTATAGGCATGGGATACGAGGATTTTTGAAAGATATGGTCTCAAACTAGTACAAATGGACTTAGTTAAACAATTTGAAATTTTGGGTCGGACTAACATCATCCTGCTATAGTGGAAATTTTTCCGCTATAGTGGCGCTGTCGTAGTTGTCTACCGGCTGCAATATCGGGACTCCAAGGACAGAAACTAGTCCTCCATTTTATTTATTTCCCTTTTCCTCTCCAGTTGCAAATAGAATGAAGTTTGATTCTTAAACCCCCTAGGGTTACCTCATGGCCTTAGAGCAATGGAGAGGGATAAGTACGCTTGAACGGGATAAAACTCGTAATCTTCTCACAGATTTCACGCTGAAATCATTAGCACGGAGTCAGAAATTTGTATTCATGCCTCCATAACAGCAGCTTGGTGTCCAGGTAGGCTAGGTTTAATTGAGTTGTTTAGACCTGGATTAGAAAACATAGACATAACATAGATTGATGGGAGATATCATGCTTAGGCCTACAGGCATGGTGTTGGGACGGATAAAAATGGTAAATTTCAATTGTTTGAATGAAAAATTATTGTTAGATATGATATTGAGTCTGTGATATGAATTAATGTGTATTGTTGTTGATGTTGATAACTCATGAACGCTTGTAATGGTATCGTATCCGAAAAATACTGTTAGAACCTAATAAAAGATAAAACTAAAGGTGGTAGGTGTGGGTGGATTTCGAAGAATCTATGGTAGTAACCAGAGGAATGGCAACCTAGGACAAGATATTGGTGTTAAGATGGAAGGATGGATGTACTAGGGCCTAAACCATATGGATGTGTACCTTAAACTTTGCAAGTTCTAATTAAGCCCTAAATCGATATACGGACTGTAGATGATGGCTTAACATAGTTGAAACCCAACTTGATTTATGTGTGCATGACAACCGTTTCTTCATATACTTGTTAAAATACATGTTCAAAGAAAGTAAATGGTTAAATGATATGCTGAGTGTTAATCACATGCAATGAGTTTATATTAAAAGCTTGTTGATTGAACAAGTGTGGTTGTTTTTTCATTGTGTTTGTGATTATTGTGATATATGTTGCTTATTATGTGATGTACCAGTATTTGGACATATTCACAAGATCTATATTTATTATTATGGGATGTACCGATATTTGGACATCTTCATGGGATTCATATTTATTATTATGGAATGTATCAGTATTTGGACATCTTCAGGGGATTCATATTTATTATTGTGGGATATATCAGTATTTGGACATCTTTACGAGATTGGGTGATATAAGGTTGGTAGGCACTTGATCTCTGGAATTTTTGGTATATGGACAAGAGCTGGTCTCCTGTAGGTCATGAATAGTGGGCGACCATAAGACCCTTAGTATATGTGTACAAGGTATTGGTGAGCGTGACGGTCCCTTGAGTGAACCGGGTTTACTTGTTGACTTGTTATATTTGGTCCCTTGAGAGAACCAGGATTTATGATTATAGTGATCGTTGTTATTGAATTGGATCCTTGAGTGGTCCGAACTTGTCACACCCCAAAACCATGGAGGTGCGACTGGCACCTGGTGCCATACTTGACTGGGTGAATCAACTGAAATCGAACCAAACAACACTAGTGGACCGTCAGAGCCAAACTGAATTAAAAGAAATACAATAGAGATAAACTCAAATGTAATAATAGTATAATACAAGGCCAAACAGAATATAACTGATTACCAGACCCACAACAGCTATCTACAAGCCTCTAGGATGAGAAATCGCTAATTACTAGTCGGGACGATCCCCGTAGTACCCATTAACAATATAAAGCCAAAGTAGACTCTAGACTCAGTAACTTCAGAAAAAATGGAGAGTACCAACCATCAGCTGAACTAGATCATATCCAGCAAGGACCACTGTCCAGCTAATAACCTGCAGGCATAAATGTAGTGCCCCCCAGGCAATGGGAACGTCAGTACGAAAGAATGTACTAAATATGTAAGGTATTAAGTGACCATAGACCTTCCTTTCTAGGCATTAATCTATAATGACATAAGTGGTAAATCTAGTATTAATAACCAATCAACCAAAAATTTACTCGAGCCCCCATAAGATCAGTAGATGCCAACCATAATCACATGATAAAATGCAATGCAATGTAAAACAATCAGAACCGAACAAACTGTAGCCTCATCAATCTTATCTGTCCCTATTTCAGCTCATACAATCGTCACAACTATCATACGATAACATACTACGATAACTCGCAACCAATTCTATTTATGCTTGATTCTTATATCACCATAACACCAGTAACTTACTAGCCTCCATAGGTCCCACACACAACTAACAACAACAAACCAAAGTTATATTACACAACCATATGAAATGCAATGTAATGCATGTAGTGTCGGCGTACACCCTGATCCCCAGCCTCGAGCATGTAATACATGTAGTGTAGGCGTATACCCCGATCCTAGTCTCAAAAGGGGCATGAAATACATATAGGCAACAAATAAGCAAATCATTCCATAATAACAATTTTGGCTAACCAGCAGTCCATAACAAAAATACGTAAAACGCTATGTGGGTTTACAAGAACACCATGATATCTAAAAGCACATAACTCACTGTGTGGGATAATAATATCGCCATGATATATAAAAGCAATAAGTAATACAAGAATATAAGAAATAATAGCAAAATGGGTAATACGCCACTGTCAATACCATCACATAAAGTTTGTCCTTAAAGTGTCATTTTATTCTAATGAGAAACCATGTACGTCAATATATAATTTTTCCCTATATAACCAGATAAGTAGATTAACATAACTTTCACAGTGTGCGTACAATAATTATTGTCTTATTACTCATATTCATTTTCCACATACAATTGTATATATTTAAACAATTATACAACAATGCATACAAATTATTATAACTAAAACTAATCATGCCATTAGTGATTGACACAAAATATTTGCTTTTAATTATGTTGCCAATTATACTCTTACAAAGATAGCATGTATCCCTTTTTAATCTTTACAATTACTCACTATGAACCTCATCCAATATCATCATCATATATACACAACCATCTCCTACTCGTACGTCACTAGATATGATGCTTTAACAAGAATAATACCAATAATAATTTAAAGACATTTTCTAAATCTCCACTTGACAAGGAACCGACATTATCAAGAAGGAACATGGCACAAAATTGTTGCATACAAACAAAAGTGATAAGAAAACACCCAATAAATAGAGTGAATGAACAAAGTCCAAATAAAATAAGACACCACTTTTATAAGTGACTCCAATTATATGCAACAGTAGGTGATCTCAAGCAGTCCAAGCTTGTGACAAATATAACTAGTTAACTAAAGAATATTATGAACATAATGTAACACCCCAAAAATCCAAGCTAAGATCAAAATTAATCTTCAAGCATATATAGAACCGTTACATAAGTATGACATGAGTATTAGACGATATTTAAGATCATAACGAGTCCCTAACCTAAAGTTGATTTGAAAACTCCTCTTCCGGCTAAGTTCTAGTGTAAGATTCCTTTTGGGTCAACTTCAAGAAACCATTTCTCCTATTATATGAATATTTAGGTGTCAAAATAACCACCAAATTAAAGGTATTTTAATTATCTTTCCAACACCACCGACCATTCATAAATCCGATATTGGAGTAAAAAGTTATGGCTATTTTAGTAAAGCACTGTCAGGCTATCTGAACCCACTAGTCGTTGTACGACCCATATGTATAGGCCATGAGTCGTACGGTCCAACCCACGAATTCTGTTGTAATTTTTCAGTAACTTCCCTTCATGTTTAATAAAGGTTATTTTGGTCTTTTCCCAAGCTTTTTAGCCTTATACCAAGTCATTTTAGGGTATTTTGAGTGGTTATATCATATAATTATTCAATTTTCTCCCTCATAACAATGATCAAAGCTTTCAAACTCTATCAAAACTCTCTCAAGTCAGGAACATAGGATTTTCTCCTCAGGCTCAAGAAAAGTCAAGTCTCCACCAAAGCTTTCAATCTAAAAGCTTCATAATCAGGTATGTGGGATTTCATCAGTGGGTATCCTTTCACCCATTGAGTCCCAAAATACACTCAGTTCCTCAGTAAATTCATAATTTCAAAATTGAGGTTTTCCTTATAGTCATGATTCTTCTTGTATTTCATTGCCACATAACTAGTAGGCTACAAATATATGTTTTTCCATGAAAATTAGTACCTTAATAGTATCATACTCATGAACCCTAAGTATAATGATATTCCATGAATTTAGACTTGTATTAAGTAAATTTCATATTCTATTCAGATTATAGGGTAGTTGCATTCTTAAGAAATGTCGGTTTATGAACACCCGATGACTTAGGATTTCATGCATTGATATTTAGATACTCAATCCTTCAATTTCATATGTTTTAGAATGCTTCCAGATAAAGCACTTATCTTTCAATCACAGAACATTAATATTATTAAGCTATTCAGCATTATTAGTTATTACATGACCTCATATTCAGTTACTCAGTACAGTATTGATCAGTTACATATTTATTTACTTGCTCATTGCATCAGCTTACATCCCTCAGTTTAGCATCTTCATGAATCAGGATTCAGGGTTTAGGCTCCTTCCAAATCTTAGTCCCCATATGTTTCCTATTATGTATTTACTCCAGCCATCTAATGTCTCCCATAAACGTACAATCCTCATGATTCAGAAATACATGATATATATATATATATATATATATATATATATGTGTGTGTGTGTGTGTACGTACTCATATCATAACCAGGATCTTCGGCTCATAACAGTAATATACATGACATGCATGACATCCAGACATGCCATCAATGCTCTTGAACACTTTTTTCCAACAGTAAATTTCCTAATTAGTATGGTATCCGTAATGCCATCAATGATCATGGATCCATTTTCTTATAAAAGTAAGGTTCACTAGTAGTATGGCAGTCAGGTATGGCATCCATGATTATGGACAGGTTGACATCCAGATATGTCATCTCATCAAGCTATCAATTATATTTAGTTGGGAGTAGTACTTAGCACCGAGTGGATGAAGGAATGAAGGATCACTCACCCGTTATACTGAGACCTTTAAAAGTAGTCCCTAAGTCATAAAACTACGTGCCACCATAGGTTTGTTTATACCATATTAGATCAGCTCAGCCTTTATACCCTGGCAAGGTATATTGGGCCATTTTTGATGAAGATTATACAACGAACTCCATGTTTATCTCACATAGTTATATGTCAATTAAAAGTATCTCTCATAGTTTTAGACTTCAGTATTTACATAACCCTCAGTTCAGTCTAGTTCACAGTATCTCAGTTATCTCAGAATATTCATGCGTTCAGTATTTATGCTTATCCAGATGGGTCCTTGCATCTTAGTATACATCAACATTACTTTTGACTTAAATATTTTATTGTCAGCATGCCCAATTGTATATTACTTTATAGTTTCAGAATATCCTGATGTTCCTAGACTCATGCTTACCATTCAGTGAATCGTTACATATTGACATCCAAATCAGTTTTATATTCAGTTATTCATAGTGCATATCTCGCATACTTAGTACATTCAAAAGTACCGATCGCATACCTCTTCTGCCTACATTTTTCATGTGATGTAGATTCAGGTGCTTACTATCAGGATCATAGTCAGGCAAATCACAACTTCCAGCCAGCAGGTGATGAGTTCTCCATATTCGATGACTCAAGTCAGTTTGTAGTTCTAGTATTTTATTTTTCTATTCGTATGTATTGATTTGGGGTAGTTAGTGGTCATGTCCCGGCTACCTATAGTCAGTATTAGTAGACGTTTTCTAGATAGTCAATCAGAGTTGTTGTATATAGTTCCAGTTTCTATTTCTTTCAGATTATAGTTTTTGTAAATTTTTAATAGTGATGTACAGAACCAGTTTATTTCATGATTATACTTTTGCTCAGTCAATTTAGCTCTTATACATGTTTATAATCAGTTGCTCAAGCATTTTGCCAGTACCATGGGTTAGCTTGGGATCACTTATGGTTCTAAGCACCGTGTTACGACTAAGGGTAGTCTCAGGTCATGACACATAAAGGATGTGAAACCACTAGGATTAAACCCTTTCAACTTAATAGTTGATCGATTGTTCATGGAAAATGAGCAGCAACCAACAAGAATAGATCATCAAGAAAACAGAATAAATTTGGATATTTAAGAGTAGATCTTTAATAGCATGGTAGACCCAAAAATTACAAATCTTAAGGAATCATATCAAAAGGAAAGGAATAGCCTTAACATACCTATCAATCCGTCTCTATAATCGATGCAATTCAAAAATTCACATGACGGGAGAACCACAAAACTACCAGATCATCGGTGGACTATAACTCGAATAAGATACTCCTCTTAACGAGTATACATGAACATATTGTAGAGAATATTTTTTACTAGCGTGTTTTGGAAAGAAAATGAGCGAACTGTCGCTCCCATATTGGTGAAAATATTAGTTGCAAAGGTTGTTAAAGCCATTGATATATATCTACATAAATTGTACTAGTTAAAAATGAAACAAACAGACAAAGAATTTAAGTCAATTTATTTACAAAGCATATTAATTAACACTTGTTGGTTGCTACCAACTTGACAACAAATCATGCCACCACTTTGCTGGATAATCCCTCCACTTCCACGTAGAGTGGAGGTATCCTTACCAAAATTATTTCTCATTTTCTATGTACTTGGTTATTGCATAGGTTCATGAAAATAAATATAATTTATTTTGAATATATCGCAATTAATAGAAAATTATTTCAAATAAAGCCTACCTCATATACTAATAATTTATCAACATAATAAGACTTACTATCTCCGTAAAATAGTAATAAATTATAAGACTATTTAAAATAAGTATATACACAAACGTATCGTAACTAAATATTTTTTACAAATATTTAAAACATTTTAGGATGGCAACAGAAATATAACTTATTACCAAATTTTAATTTAAATCTATTATTCCCGAACACACACAATATTAATAAAATTCTCAAATCTAGGCTCTTATGCCTATGACACTGGACAAAGGACACCATAAACACCTGGGGTGTTACAGGGCTAGATTGTAAATGATTGGTATATCTCTTTTATTGTTTATTTACTTATGTATTTGAGACATGGTTTAGCATATTGTTGTTTAGTCATGGTTTGTTGACTTGGTTGAAGTTGGTAGTCAGAGTCTTGACTTGAGTTGTTACCTATATTAACATGTACTTAACTGAATTTTGTGGTGTTGTTGAAAGGGCTAGTTGTCACATAATTGAAATACAATTACATATTAGGTGTTCATGGTTGTATTTGTTTACTACTAGTTAGCTATATGGTTACATTATATGGGTGTTGCCTCTAAATTGTGAATAGTCCTAAAGCATGATTACTTCAGAGATGGAACCGATTATTGTTAAGGGGTGGAATTCATTGCAACTATGTATGGTTGAGTTCATAATAGAGTAAGTATTAAATGCATAGTTAGAGTTTACTAGACCGTTGGAAGATAGTGCATTAGAGTTGGATATGGTGTGGAAGTTGACTTGCGGGTTAGTGATGTTGGCAAAAGATGAGAGAGGTAAATGATTAAGTGACAAAAAGTTTTGAATAATAAAACTCTTAAGTGCATGTTTTCCTTTCAGTTATTTATGTGGTGTTTATGTAATTTAATTTAGGTCGACCAATGATGCTTACCAGTACTTGTTATTTGTACTGATACTAATCTTAAAGTGTAGTCTAGTTGCAGGATCAGTAGATGTTTCATATTTGATGTGGTAGAGATCTCCAATAGCTTTTATCATTATCTCTTACGATGGAAGTTGGGTTGTATGTATTATTCTAACTTCTGTTATAGTAGCTCTCGTACCTATTTAAACTAGATCCTTGGGTAAAGTATTTCTTTTTGTACTTAAAGATTTGTAATCGAGTTGTAATAAATAAAGAATTTGTTACTTTATTTTATGACTTTCGTATGTTTTTAATTGGGTGGTAAGGATTTTCCTATCTAGGTGGATTAGAGTAGGTGCCCATATGATCCGGTTAGTTGGGTCGTGACAAGGGGTTTTTGGTCCTTTCTTTAACCAAAACCATCCCCCATCCGTCTAAAAAATTTCCCATTCTTCTATTTACCCTAATACTCGATTAAAAATCACTCCTCTCTTCCTCTTTTCCACTCAAAAGTTCCAAGCAATCTCTAAGTAGTCAAGAAACAAGTCTAAGGTCAAGTTCCAAGTTCTTTGGTCATCTTGTTGCTAAGGTATGTTGAACAACCACTTTTCAATAAGAATTATAAACTTATGACTTCCTATTAAATATGGTTGCATACAATTTGAGAGCTAGGATTGAGTATGATTTTCCAAAAGAAAATGAAAGATTTAATCTTGTGAACCATTTTCTATGAAGTTATTATTATTTATCAGTAAAACTTGGATTTGAAATTGACTCTTGATTTGTGAAACCTCTGTACTGCTAAATTGTAAGTTGGGATATGTTGGAAGTCAAGAATTCATGCTTTTTAACAAATCATTTTGATATCCTAAATGTTTTGTTGAAAGAAGGAAACAAACCCCATCTCTTGGTTTTGTAAAACCGTTGAACCTATTGTGACCCTTAAACCTTTAATGGATTTCAAATGTATTTGTGATCAATCTTTATAATGATGGGGCTTATAAGTTAACAAGTTATGATAATGGTATGGCATGATATATTCGGCTTGCTAGTCTTAATATGACGATACCAATTAAATAAATGCCTCTATGATTATGAAATGTTTTCTAAAGGATGACTAATGGTTTGAAAATATAATAAATGGGCTTAAAGATTAGTTAGGTAGTTCACCGAGAAGGTGTAAGTACTCGTGACCCAATGCCTGAAATCTATGTTTTGCTGACATAGGGATGGTTCACTCCTTAACTGGATGACCTTATTATTTCCCTCTATGAGGATGATATGATGGCCTAAATGATATATATCTCAGTACATGTGAGAAACATGGATTGAAGCCCTGCCGGTTGGGTACGGACCATACCCGTATAGCCCATGGGTTACATCATGTTTGTGAATACAACCTAGTTTAGAACTAAAATAAAAGAAAGTCTTATGGTTTGATTTTGAGTCACTATTTATGCTCCCTTCTTATGTTTCAGTTTAAGTTATATGATTTACTTTATAAAATGTATTGTCTCGTTTCCTGAGTTGCATATAAGTAATCATCGTACTATCCATCCTTGAACGTTACATCATTTTATGATGTAGGTCCAGAGACATATCCGCATGGTTCTGTTCAACATTAGGTTTATTCGGGACAACTTCAGCAAGTAGTGAGCCTTCCATTTCTGGAAGGCAATTTGTTCCTTATGTCAGACTATGGTTTCAGTTTTATGGTATTGTTATGGCCATGTCCAGGCTTAGATTTTTCACACTTATGTTAGAGGCTTTGTAGAATTACATAGATGTTGTTTAAATATTTTGTTTTAAATACTTAGGTAAGTTTTAGTTATGTTTTAAATGGATTTTTTTAGTAATGGGTCTTTCTTCCATAAATACTTTTTGAATGCTCATGATGATATGCTAAGAGATTCTCTCGGGACTTTATTGGTCCTGAGTGACTATTATATCCAGGGCTAGTCTTGGGTCATGACAAACTTGGTATCAAAGCACGATTTAAGTGTCCTAGGGTGTTTATGAAGTTGTGTCTAGTAGAGTTCTTTTTATGGGTGTGTAGCGCATCACACTTATAAAGGGGAGGCTATAAGATATTTAGGAAATGTTTTCCATTCTTTCATACTCAAGATCGTGCAATAGAGTTGTCCATAGGAAACTTATCTAGATTCCTGCATGACTCTAATTCTGCTAATTGTTCCTCATTTTTAATGTGATAGAAGTGTTAAAGCTTAGGTCCCCAACGATGTGAACCTTTTGGGTAGAGTCATCATAAAGTTATGAAATTGCAGAAGGGCTTAACACAAGTCCATTGGTTCATTCAAGTCCATGGATTCAAAGTGTATACCTATACCCATATTAATCGTGTGATGATTCAATGTAAGATAAGTATCCTGGCCCTTTCAAAAATTTTATTGCAGATGTCATGCTTAAGGGGGAAGGTGGGTAGCTGAATGTTGGGGTAATGTTTCCACTTGATGAGATAGTGTTAATTAGATTGTTATAAGTTATGAGCAGTAAGATGATCCTAGAGCTAGAGATATGGCGTTATAAGTTTAGAAGAATGGGAGTGAAGATAGTGATTGATCAAAAAATATAGCTAGAGTTTTGTACCCCTTAAGTAAGTAATGGAGGTGGTACGCCCTTATGGTATTGGTTAAGGTGTAGCAAGATTAGAAAATTTTGTGGAAGTCAATAGAAAAAGAGTGGTTAGTTAAGATATTTTTGAATTTATTTGAAATAGGGAAGGAGCTCATGATGGCTTGTTATTGTAGTAATAAAGATCACTTGTAGGTTGTGAATGGAAAGATAGAATGATTAAGAACTTATAGACTTAAGCTTCAATTTGTGATTCTTGGAGAGGGAGACTCCTTGATGTTTATAGAACTATGGAGGTAGTTTAAATGTATGTATGGGTAAGTATATGTGATGTAAAAAAGAAGAATGTATTAATGGGCTGTAGTTAGATAGGTTGTAGGATTAAATTTGAATATTAGTATGATGAGGTTTTAGTAGACCCAATGTTTCTAAATTTTTATCTAGTAGTTGTAAGCCAATATAGTATGTGAGAATATGTGTAATGAATATTAAGGTGAAGTAGTAATGTTGTGAAGAAGATTGTGTTTGTAAGCCACAATTAAGTGGAAGAAGAAATTATGATCGATTATTTTGTCAAAAGTTTTGGTGGACTAGTGTTTCCTAGTTTTATCTGGTAGCTATGAGCTAGTATAGTATGTGTCATGTTTCTTTGGTAACCCGTGTTGATTCTAGACACTAAGTTTGAACTTTAGGTTTTGGTTGTAGTGCAAAGAATAATAGTTTGAGGATAGTAACACATGCTTTATGGAAATGGACCTATTAGGCTAGATGTGTTATTGGAATAGTTTAAGTTGATATCTCTTCGGAGGTCTGAACGTGTAATTATGTTATATACATAAGGACTAGTGTTAAGGCGGTGAATTGTGGTTAAGTAATTAGATGAATAAGAGCGAGCCTTAAGTTTATAAGAATAAGTTGTACACCAGGTAGTATGTTGTTTGATGAGGTTTTAAGTTTAAAAATGTTATGTATTCGTAGTAAGTGTTCTTGAGTTTTTTTTTTTGAAGAAGGTTAGGTAAATATGGTATGGTATTTTATAAAGCTGAATTGAGGGGATTTTAGATAAACGAGGTTAAACCTCTAAATGTAGTTTTAAATTCCCTTGAGCTAGGTGCATATGCGATTAGAGATGTGATGCTAGTAGACTATAAAGAGGAGATTAGATTGTTAAGTGTTAGAGAGAGTGGTTATGTACTCCAATGAGAGTGTAAGTTATAGGGTGATGACTATAGAGGCTAGGGAAAGTTAAGAGCAGCATCCTAGAAAGGGATGTCCTAGAAAGATGTTAGTATCTTCCTATTATAGTTTATCAAGGTGAGTTTAGCATTCATTTGTATAGTGATATCCACCGTACAAAGTGTAGGGTATATAACTTTGTTTAAAGAATAGGTCTGTAGACCTAAGATAGCGACCTTTGATCTAAGAGGGAGATGATGAGGTGTTGAACCAAAGCAGGTCTTGAGTTTGTAGTGGTGGTGAGTTCAGAAAAGAGTTATAGTGCGTGCCATAGAAACTCATTCTTATTCTCCCCATGTATTATGTAATCATGACAGTGCCTAAGGTCTACACTCTCTACGTAAAATCATGTCCATGCTTTGTCCCTTGAATTGGAAGCAGTAGTGTCTCTCAATGATTCAAATTTTTCTCTAAGATTCTAGGGACTCTTTTTCTATGTTACAATGCTCATTGTTGACACCCAATTTTGACCTTTCTTTTTGTCATTTTACTCATTTTTCACCCTTTATTTTGTTACGAGGTCAAAATCGCTATTTTTACTTATTTTTTTATCAAATTTTGTTCAAACAAACATTATTTGTATTATTTAATATCATTTTATGACTATTATTATTATTATTATTATATGATTATTATTTTTAATTATTCTTATCACTATTATCATGTCATATTCCTTACTTAACTTTTCACATTTCGCTTTTATTCTATTTTAAAAAGTATTTGATCAAATATTCTAAGAGTTATTATTCTTTTATTGTGAATTATTTTTAATTAATTTAATAATTTAGAATTATTTTCCTTCACTTAGTAATTTAGTAGTCATTTATATATTTTTTGGTAGAAACTAATTTAGGACTAAGCAAGCTCAAATTTCAAATTCAAATTTTGTCAAATCTTTTCATAAGTAGAAAAAATCCTTCTCACTATTTTTTCTTTCTTGTGAAGAATATCTTTATCCTCAAAATCATTTTAAATCAATTTTTTCTATTTTTATTTTACTCCCTCCATATCCATAATATCCTCCTACAAAATCAAATATCCTTTTATTAGAGGAAAGAATATTATTTTCTCCAAAGATAATTCCCTCTTATCATTCCTTTCCATGAAAAATGATCCCGGCCAAAACTAAAAGATTTTCCTACCTAGTTTACTCTTCCTCCCCAACGTCTCTTTTGTTTCCTGTCCATAAAAATCTGATTCTTGAGAGAAACAGGGAGGCAACCACAACTATACTAGGGAGTCACAAAAAATATTCATCCAAAGCAAAAAATGCATACACACAACACACTAATGGGGAAGAAACTCATCCATGTAACACCACAATATCTACACCAACAATCCTTACTTCTTGTTGCTTCCATAACCCATGCTTTCTCTTCCACCAAACAATCATGTAACCGTCTCAAAACATCATTGTTTCCATTATCACCAAAATCAATTGAGATCAACCACAAATACTCTATGTAACCATTGCAAAACTGTCATTGCACGATCGAAGCTCCGTCAAAAATCACCATGAGCGCAGCTTCAAATCGCCACCCTCTCACCTATAGAACTCAATCTTTGTTTGTACTTATTTCTTGGCCGAATATGAGGTCTTAGAGTCAAAGGTCCTGCCAACGTCAAGATATCTCGTCGTTTATAAGCCACCGGTGAATGCTCGAATCAAAAGGTGTAACATAAAGGTCCATTTCTTTATTCCTACATTCAGAATTTTATGTAATTCGCAAAGTGTGTTAAGTTCAAATCAATATTATAGTATTACTATGGGTTTGGTTGCTAATTTGTTATCGGTTCATATTTATTGGCACCTAATTTTTGAATATTATTCATATTTTTGCCCTCACTGCTTAGTTGTTGTTTGTTCATGCCTGATCTATTTTACTTGGAGTGTAATTAGTTTGGGAGAGTGCAAATTAAGGATGAATTGTGATAAGTTTTGTTCCACTAAATCATGAGCTATTTGTCTTGGATAAGAGTTCTATGACTAAAGGGCCATGGATTTTGAATTTTAGTTTATTTATTTATTTATTGAAATGAGAGTTAAATGTTTTTTGTTAAAGAAACTTTCTCAATTCGTTGAAATGTTGTCGTATATATTAGGTCATTTGTATTGTCTTTTGATATTATATTAAATCCTATAGAATACTGAAGTCTTATTAGTTAGTTTAATATACATATAGTTGCTCAAGTGTTTCATGTCCAAGTAGAAAGCAATTGTTCCATAGCCTTTGGTTATATCTAAATGATGGTGGTAAACTACCGATTATGGTTTCCATGTCGAAAAATATAGACTTTGTTTTTAAACTCTTTTCCTTTTTGTGTGCTTACTTTGATTAAGAGTTTTTATTACTTTATCGTTTAAATTTTACTTTCGATTAATTAAAATTAAGAACAGACATACTCTCACCCCTTTTAAATATTTTTACATGTATATCACAATGGAATGACGTCACTTGGAGTTCAACCACGAATAGAGGAAGGAGTAAACGTGCAAAGCGAAGCTCAAGTGAAGTAGTCGCCCCCAAGTGGGGGATCAGGTACGTTTTGGGAAATGATGACAAATAAGACAGGCTATAGCTGACTTTTTGTATGAAGTGTACACACAGCTTTGTTAAAATATAAAACACCTCGTTACTCCCTTCTTTCTTATTTAATATGTCACTCTTTTAAAAGCCTCAAGGACTTGACAACTTTTACTACTATACTAAATTATCCACATGCTTTGATACGATCTACATATTATACATATATATATTCGTATGACTTTCAAATACTGAAATATTTTATTTAGTACTCTTGAATAAATTTCTTTAAGAATTTCTTTCGTCTTGTCTTAAGGCGTTTAAAAAGAGTCAATCATAAAAATTGGAATAGAGGGAGTAACATCGCATTGGGCCCGTTTCAGCCTTGTCATACCCTGATCCCACTCTCATTCTCTCTCTCCCTCACTTGCTTAACCTTAACTTTTATGTGTTAAGTTATTATTCTCTTACATTATATTTGCCACCAAAATAAGGTGGCATACACTTTACTAACAATTTTCTTTCTTTTTGCCAAATTTTACAACTCATGGGGACTATAATGCGATCCTAAAAATAGGAGAATAATCAAAGGTATTTTTTTATAAATTCAATTCTTCACCAACAAGGTTAGTCTCCTGACCTTCACAATTTTTTTATGTCCTTGAATACCTAATTTTGTGTTTAGATTATTTTATTTTTATCTGTTAGTATATTTGAGTGCTTTAATTATTTGCTTGGAAGCAGTCAGGTTAGTTCATCTATCTTTTATTCTTTTAATATTTCTATCCTAGATTTCCTTGTGTGCATTATTTGAATATTTTAAATGTTATATTGAAAGCACCTATTTCAGTATCTCCTTCTTTTGATTATTAATATTACACGTCTTTGTTTAGTTCGTTAGATATTTATATTATTTTTTTTTGTAAAGCTGTATTTAGTCGTAAAAAATAAGTTATATTCAAGTTGTACAATTATTTATCTTATTTCATTTTTTTTACAAACTTTTTCCTTTTTTTGTCAGATTTAATTTCTTTTTTTCTTCTTTCTATCTTAAGTGCTCGTATTCTGAATGACCTTTAAATTAGTACTCAAGCTATTTTCTTGTTTTCTTTCTACCTTTCTCTACTTACCTATTTTTATTTATCTAGAATAATTAAAGTAAATTATGCATGCTTAATCACTTAGGTATTTTATAAAATCGATCGACCTTTTGCTTATCACGTAAGATCTCCACGTAATATACGAATTCGGTCGGGACCCACATTTGTGGACCTCGAAAGGTTCCTAACACCTTCCTTTCGAGGTAACCTGAACCCTTACCCAAATTTCTGGTTGACGTAGACTAATAAATTAAATAGATCGTAATTAGTTTAAAATGGTGCCCTAACGCACCTTAATCTGTTAGGTGGCGACTCTTCACCTCTAATCAATCCCAAAAGAGTGGTCACGTCAAATCCCCTTTTTTAGTAGAAAAATGGGGCGCGACACTCATGATCCATGAACCCATCTCTCATGTTATGCTCAATTCTAAGAAACTATACTTTCAATATGTTACCGACTCATATTATGTCATATCTAAGCCCTAAACAATACTCTCTATGCAACTTATGACCATTCTCAGTTCCTAGAATGAGAAGCAATAGCTTCAAGCAGCGATCTTAGTCATATTTCTTGAATTTATAAATTCCAGTCTTATGTTATACAACTCAGGATACATACACTCATGTTTATCAGTATGCCTAGTCCTAAGAACTCATGCTATATAATGTTTATGCCGGAACGACCCTCTATTCATGATCTACGTGTTTGATATATGAAGCACTTTATTCCTATTGCACTATATCTTACTTCAGATTTCCTATCTTGAGTAGTGCGACAAATATGAGTCATAATTAAGTAGTATCACTCCTATTCCTGAAGCTCGTACTCAAGTTCCTCAGTGACCTTCCTTATGCTATGATGATTATAGCGGTGATGGCCACGTAGTAATGATTTAAATAAGAGAGTAAATTTTCCTTGTTGTGAAAATCGTGGTGTGACAACTCAAGCTAAGGTTATAGGTGAAGAGGGAAGAGTGAGATGAACTTTTGTTATGTGAAATGGTTAGAAAGAGGATATATGGTGTAAATTTTTATAAAAGTGATTGAAGTTGCTGATTTTAGGTATGGAAATCCTTAAAGAGGGTTGTAGTAATGATAGACTAGAATGTTGTGATTGATAGATAAACATACCACTGTACTATATGGCTAGTACTCCTTGATTAGAACTTAAGGTGGTTTGATTATAGTGATAATATAGAATAGTATTCTTGGAGGGATGTAGAGTATAGAGTCGCATAGCTTAGGCTAGGATAATCGCACTATGTGTATCACCTTTTAACTCCGGGTTAGGCTTGAACATGGAAGCACTATGCAGTACTCCGAGTTAGGCTTGAACATGAAAGCACTATGCAATTAGACTCAGGCTCTTGTAGTTATGTGTTTGGCAGGGGAATTCTAAGTTGGAAATGATTAAGTGTGTCATTTATAGTAGAAAGCATAGTTGAGAAGTGTCGCTAAATTTAAGGGCTATTAGCCGTATCATTTAAGGTGGGGAATACTTCTATTCCTATGTCCAGCAAAAACCTTATTTCATATCATGTATCAGTCTTAATCCATGCTTAGAATTTCCAAAACTTCATGCCTTACATTATTATGATCATGTTCTGTAGAACTCATGTCCTATATCATGTCCATGCCAAGTCTAATGTATCTCATGATTCATGCTTAACCGATTTGCTTGATGATGTCATGAAACCTCTCTTGGTGTAAATGAGTTACAAGTGAATTCTTGATGTGAAGTTTCATCCCTTATGTCATTCTTATGGTACTTCAATAAGTCCCTATTCATCATTCAAGGACAAAATATCCCAAGGGGAAGATATTGTAACATCCCAAACTTTTGACTAGGATTTAGACCATTCTTTGTATGCGTATATGCCCCAAACTCAATGATTTATAATTGAATATAAGTGTTAAGATCATTTTCCTAGCGTAGTGAGTGCTTTTGATGAAAATCATGGTCATAAGAAACATCTAGCGTAAATTTGAGTTGAGAGCATTCGATCAATTGAGTTTTAGTTTATGTTCTTACATAATTCAACTTCAAACAACCATAACTCCTAGAATATGAAGATTTTTGTGGCCTAATACCCACCAAATGAAAGGCCCTTGAGTCTTCTTTCCAACACCACCGACCGTTTATTAATACGAGTTCAGAGTAAAAAGTTATGACCATTTTACCAAAAGGTAGAGAGCTGACCAACACACTGGAAAGGTTTTAAGGATTGATTTGCGGCCGCAAACTCATTTATGTGTCCGCAAACCCAGTGCAGACCAAGAAAACGTAGGGTTAGGGGCTTTTTGGTCCTTTCCTTAACCTAAACAGTCCCCCACCCTTCTAAAACATCTCCCACTCTTCTATTTACCCTAATACTTGATTTAAAACCTCTCCTCTCTTTCCCTCATCCTCTCAAAAGTTCCAAGCAATCTCTAAGTTTTCAAGAAACAAATCTAAGGTCAAGTTTCAAGTAAATTGATCATCTTGTTTCTAAGGTATGTTGAACAATCTCCTTTCAAGAAAAATTATAAACTTATGATTTTGTATTACGTATGGTTGTATACAATTTGAGAGTTAGTGTTGAGAATGATTTTACTAAAGAAAATGAAAGATTTAATCTTGTCAACCCTTTTATATGAAGTTATTTCTATTTATCACTTGAACTTGGATTTGGAATTATCACTTGGTTTATGAACCCGTATTGCTAAATTGTAAGTTGTAACATATTGGGGGTTAAGAATTCATGTTTTTTAACAAATCATTTTGATATCCTAAACGTTTTGGTGAAAGGAGGAAACAACCCCCATCCCATGATTTTGTAAAAATGTTGACCTATTGTGACTCTTAAACCTTTAATGGATTTCAAATATATTTGTGATCAATCTTCATAATGATGGCACTAATAAGTTAACAAGTTATGATAATGGTATGACATGATATATTCGACTTGCAAATCTTGGTATGACGATACCAATTAAATGAATGCCCCTATGAATATGAAGTGTTTTCTAAAGGATGACTTATGGTTTGAAATGTAATAAATGGGCTTAAAGATGAGTCAGGTAGTTCACTGAGAAGGTGAGAAGGTATAAATCCTCATAACCCAACGCCTGAAACCTATGTTTTGCCGACATAGGGATGGTTCGCTCCTTAACTGGACAACCTTATGATTTTCCTCTATGAGGATGATATGATGGCCTAAATGATGTATATCTCAGTCCATGCGGCAAACATGGATTAAAGCCCCTTCCGGTTGGGTACAAACCAAACCCATATAGCTCATGGGTTACATGATGTCGGTGAATACTACCTAGTTCAGAACTAAAATAAAGAAAGGCTTATGATTTGATTTTGAGTCACTATTTATGTTCCCGTCTTAAGTTTCAGTTTCAGTTATATAATTTACTTTATAAAATGTATTTTCCCTTTCCCTGGGTAGCATACCAGTACTCATTGTACTGACCTTCCCTAAATGCTACATCGTTTCATGATGTAGGTCTGGAGACACATACTCATGGTTCTGTGTAGCATTAGGTTTGTTCGGGACAACTTCATTAAGTAGCGAGCCTTCCATCTTCCGGAAGACAATTTGATCCTTATGTCAGGCTATGATTTTAGTTTTATGGTATTGTCGGTGTCATGTCCCATCTTAGGTTTTTCACTTTTATGTTAAAGGCTTTGTAGACTTACGTAGATGTTGTTTAAATATTTTGTTTCAAACACTTGGGTAAATTTTAATTATGTTTTAAATGAATTTGTTTTAATGGGTTTTTCTTCCGAAAATGCTTATTGAATGCTCATGATGATATGCTAAGAGGTTCTCTCGGGCCTTTATTGATCCTGAGTGTTTGTTACGTCCATGGCCTAGTCTTGGATCGTGACAATAAAACACGTGAAAATATAGCCATTTTTGATGACAATAGAATATGATTTGCGACTACCAACCTTTGTTTACTTAATCAAACAATTAATATATCAAGCAAATATAGATACGTGCATAATAGGATTGAAAAATCTAGCATTCTTTGTCGAGTAAATCTACTTTACTAAGATAGAGGTAAGGAAGTGATTTTGCTCGCCTCAGCCAAAATAGATATATTTTTCTCAAGTAAAATAAGAGAATACAATAAAAAGATGAAAGGAAAACTTCTCAATACCTAAATGATAATAATGTGGGTCAATTAAAAGTGAAAGAGAATTTTACTATTGATTACTGGTAAAAACTTTGTTCTACTTCTTATTTTTAAAATGAAGATTGAAGTATAATAAAGATGAATTATGGATAAAAGTACTCATTAATAAATATAGTAGAATTACACAAGACTCGTCCAACCTATCATGCTACACCTATGATTTTTATATCTATAAAAGTCTTGTATGATTAAATCTTTTCTTCCATTTAGATATTTTTTTTTTTGAAATATAGAAAATGAAAAAATATACAATTCTGGAAAGATAATTGGATTGAAGCTGCAAAATTCCTCCGTCAATTTATTTAAGGACCACTAAATAATACAGAATAGTATCTCTCATTTACGTAATAATAACAAATGAGATTTTTCATGCTTATCATTTAGCATTCCCAATTTCATTAAAATTTTTGTCATTAGCACATATACCCAAGCATCCACATCTAAGATTGATACCTTCTTTTGGAATCAAAGCATGGATGATAATTTTAGTACAAATACTACTTACTACCTTTATTTATCCTCCTCTAAATTGTTCGATGAAATTTCTTTCGTGCCAAACTACATTAACAAGATAAATTCTTTGTCTGGTTACTCCTGCTAAACAAATTATCCATTGCTTCCTCACTTTACTATAGTAATATATCCATTGTAAATATTTGGTTCTTGTCCAATAATAGAAGCATACACCATCCACATATTTATAGAGTGTCCGAATGCTAGTTATATTTGAGAAATTATGATATAACCATCAACTCTCAAATTTTCACCACAATATTTATCCTCTATGTTTCTCCAAAGATTTTTCAACAGTAAATAATTCACCCATAATTCCTAAGGCCATCTTAACCCCTATTATTCTATGGAATATTTGAAAAAACAGAAATAACAAATTTTTGAAAAATCAAATCATAGATAAAATTAATAACATTCTTCATGCTCTCTCATTTACTCACTGGAGTTCTATCATCTTACTTTTCCTGCTCTCAATATACAATCTCACCATACAATTACAGTTTCATGACAAAGATCTCCTGAAGATTACTTTCAACTTAATGTAAATGGTTTCTTTGAATTAAATATTAATAATGGAGATATAGGTGAAGCAAGAAGAAATCATTTGGGAGCCTAAATTACTGGATTTGCATGTAATGTGAATGCTGAAAAGGAAAACCATGCGAAATTACTAGCTTTTCTACATGGACTGAAACTACCTCAAATAATAAATATTCCGTAATTAATAGTGAAAATGGAGTCACAACTAATACTAAACTACTTAATTAGTAATAATCTTTTGTACTCACACATTTACTTTGATTACATATCATAGCTCCTCCAGTTGAACCACCGTCCCTACAGCATATTTCGAGGGAGTCTAACATGGTAACATATACTATGGCAATACATGGAAGAAAATCAAAGGATCCAATTAGGAAAAGAAATCAACGTTATGTTTTTAAAGTATTTTCTTCATTTGTCTCTAATATTATAAAAATAAATGCATGTAGAACTGTGTCATATAGACCAATTCCTTTTTGCATGGATGATCCTTAATATATAAATAAAACCTTCTGTTTTAAGTTAAAAAAAATTCAACTAGTGTTGTTTTGATGTAATTGATAACACTGCTATATTTTTGGTAAGCGACACCTGTTGATAATGTGTTAAATCTAGAAGAATAATATTATAGAGAAATGTAGAGAGAAGAAAATAAATTACTACTTCTCTTGAGGGGAAATACAATGAATGAAAACCCAAGAATACAATATTTATAGAGAAAAATTATAATTTTATGGCCAAACATGTTTTCTAGAGTTCAACTTCGGAAAAGAGTAAAAAAATTTCATCGCCAAACGGATCCTTAATTTGATTCCGAAATAACAAACTTTAACTTTTCTCCAAAGAAATAAAATAGACATAATATAAATATATTAATAATAATACTCCCTCCATTCATCAATACTTGTCCATGTTACAAAAAATAGATGTCCAACACTACCCGTTTAGTTTGAAAAACCAATGAATAATTTATCCATTTGTGCTCATTTTACCCCTTGGTATTAAATATTATTCATTATTCAATACATTGCCCAAATTACTAAATTTATGGGTGAAAATCGTTTTCACTCCCCAACTTTGCTTTTAAAATCCAACCCTCCCACCCCCTCCTCCTCCCCCCTCAACTTTGAACAATAGTAATACTCTCCCCTTTATCTTATGCAATGTCCATTTTACCCATGTTATTTTCATCCTATATTTATGTAATACCTCTTTATATTATATATAATATATACTTTTTTAATCTAGGTATTTATAGCATTTTATTTAAGTTCATTAACATTGTAAATAAAAAAATATTTTAATGAATTTGACACAAAATTTAATGTTATTTTTAAGCCGTTATTTCAATATTATATGTATTAAGTGTGTATATATGTATGTACATGCATGTGTGTATATTTTTGTATTTCACCACTCTCTTACTCCATCCGTTTCATATTACTTGGCCCTTATTGACATGACACAACCCTTAAGAAAATTTTAATGGTGTATTTTACTAAACTAACCTTATAATGAAACTTTGAACTTTAAATTTGACTCTACTACTATTTTATGTAGTTATTTAATACTAAGGTAGAAAGAAAAAAAAATATACTTCTTTTAATTCATATTAACTTAATATGTTAGGCTTGCACACGTATCAAGAAAAAAATATTAGGACATAAATTTGACATCACTTTTCACTTTTGCCCTTTTAAAGTCAAATTAAAATCATAAATATGAGCAATTAAGCCTCTTGAACTCATCAACTAGAAAATATAAATGAAAGACAAAAATGAAATAAATTTCCAACAACTCTCTTGAAGATTGAACAATTAAGTTATTATGAACATTGAAAAATAGCTTACAAATTAAGTTAATATGGACTAGTCACTAGAGAGAGTAATACAATTCTCTTGATTTCATAAATTGGACAAGTAATTTAAAATAACTATTTTTAGTATGGGGTCAAGTAATATGAAGTGGAGGGAGTATTCTCTATTATCTATATAAATAAACAAGTTTTGATTGTCATTAATAGAGTATTACATAAATTATAATTTAAAATAATTTAAAATTTAAATAAATATAATCTTTAAAAATTTGGCCTTATTTTTGTTAATTATTTTGTATTTTCTGCATTGAAATATATTTATAATGTTATCATTACCCTTTATTTTCACTTGTAATTTTTTTTTTTATAGTTTTGATTATTATTATTAATAAAACTAATTTTCTTATTATGCTAACTTACTTCATTATTGAACATCATTAGCTTATATATACTTAATTATTATTTTTCACTTTTTTTGCCTAAAAGTTAATGTTTATGTTTTTATGAAAAATTTGTTACAGGAATTTAAAAAAATGAAAATATCACGATTTTAAAGAAGTAAACAAAAATAAGAAAAAAATTGATGATGAAGTGTACAATATGCATTTTTAAAATTCAATTAGGATAAAGGAGGGATAATGACTATTGTTTAAAGTTGAGGGGGAAGTTTGATTTTTAAGGCAAAGTTGAGGGATGAAAATGATTTTCACCCCTAAATTTATTATATTCAAAGATGATATAGTAAGTTGTCCATATTATTTATGTTTTTAAGGTGTGTAATAAGTCAATAATGGACAAATATTATTGGATATGAGGAATAATAACATTCTTGACGAGCTCTTTTTGGTCAAACATACCTTGCCTTTTCTCGAAGTGCAAACAATCAATATATAATAATAAAGGAGAATGTAGAGGAGGTGATGTGACACCTCTCTATGGCCTCCAATTGCATTTATCTTTTTTCTCCTTTTTTTGACATTTCTCTCTTTATTTCACTAAATAATACTAACACAATAATCTACTTTAAACTATTTTTTATTATTCTTTTCTTACATTTTTGTGTATTAATTGGCCATTAAGTTATGAGCATTAAAAACTCTACATCAATAGCAAATTGATTATGATTACTATACCTATCACACGTACTATAAGGCTTAATTATAAGTAACCGAAATATAAGTTTTACAGTTTGCCTCTTCAAATCTACATCAGTTACAAGTTATTATACATTATATAAAGCAATCAAAATCTTGACACACTTTTAAAGTATTTTTTTTTTTGCTAATATCAATCCTCCTCTCAAACCTAAACATCTGGTAAGATACTGCTGCTTATTTTTAATTTTTTTCCCTACTTGTAGTTTGATCCTTTTTCGAACCACGTGCATAGCGAGAGTTTAGTGCACTAGACTGTCCTTTTTTTATTTTCTGTTTCAATTTAGTGTTGTAACTATATATTCAATTTCCAAGCTTATGTGATTGAGATTTTGTCTGTGTTTGATAGGGCAGAAAATTATCAACATTTATTGATTTTCATGAACCTGACGATTATAAACAAGATGGAAACGAGGTACAGAAGAAGAGGAGCATAGTAGAAAGGGCATTCAAATCATTTGGTCGACTGTTTGATGGGCAAAGTCTATGCCTTTTTTTTTTTTTTCCTTTTGTCCAAACTTACTTAAAAGTAATTAACAATTACTTGTGTAATCTACTTTTGTATTATCTTGCTAATAGAAAAAGGGGGAGTTGGTTCTTATAATTTCTTTTTGTCAGTAATTAGATGTTTTATATCATGCAATTTTGTGGACATAATGGATTACAACAACAATAATAACATATTCCACAAATGAAATCTGGAGAGAATAGTATATACTCAGATCTTACCCCTACCTTATGGATATGATGGATCATCTAGAATTGAAAATGTTCTGAAACAAGAACTTGATCGATAACTCATAAAAAAAACAAACATACAATGTATCCCAGTTAGTATATTTCACTAACTCCCAACAGTCTTTGAACTAGATCTACTCCCAAGGATGATCAACGTAGATGATTAGAAAGATCTATTTATGTTCTTTGAGCTTGACTTTATAAGCACTTTCTTCACCATCTTACCTCCATCTCATTATTTTCGTTTCTTTTTGTTGTTCTATACTTTAACTCTTTCAGTATTTTATTAATTATTTAACCTTTAATCATTTAGCAGTTTAGTTCTCTTATAAAATGATTATTAATTGATGAATGTTTATTTTGCTTTGGGCATTTTAGAGTGGAAGATCTGAATGAGTGATCAAAGAATTCATCACTTGTTCTTAAATAAATATGGTATATTTGTCTCTTCTCATTGTGATTTGTCTTTGAAATTTGCATTTTTTTTCTTCCTTTTTCTCTTTTTACGTCACTTTAACAGCTTAGAAGTCACAAAATATTTTTATGTGTTACTCATGATTTAATAAGATAAATAAATAAATTTTCTCTTCTCACAGTACTTGGCTCTTATTTGGCCATAGATTTTGAAGCTGTGATTTTTGAAACTTAAAGTTGTATCTGGATATGTAATTTATTTGGAAAAAATTTGAAGTTTTGTGAGTGAAAGTTAAATATCTGTCAAAAACAGGTTTATTTGAGCCAGTTTTTTGTAACTTGAAAATATTTTGAAGATAAATTTTTAAAATCTGATCAAATTTTCAAATATATATTTAAAGATATATTGTTAAAAACTAATCCAAAGTCTATGGCCAAACACTAGCTTAGTATTTTTCAATTTTTTTTCTTAAACCGTTGTTAGTATCTTCTAATCCTTGGAAAAGTGTTAGGGGATAACTTTTTAAGTTGAAATTGTGATAAAATTCTTGATATAAAAATATTTAACAACACGTAGTAAATGCTTTAATCACCCTATGTTTTCCCGATCTAATCCTAATTTCATGTCATCAGTCAGATGTTAAATCCTTTTATTTGATTAAGATTAAAATGTTTTCAATAATTTTTAGTTCTTACAAAAAGAAAATACTTTAAATGTTCATGTATTAGCAAAATCATTAATTCATAAAATTAATAGATTTAAGATTAAAATGTTTTCAATATTTTTAGTTCTTACAAAAAGAAAATACTTTTAATCTTCATGTATTAGTAAAATCATTAATTCATAAATTTAATAGATTTTTTATGATCGCGCAAAGCGCGGTCAAATTACCTAGTTAACAATAACAATGACAAACCCAAACAATTTATTTATATAATAAATACTTAGAGGGGCCAAAATAATCTTTCATTTTATTTCAAAAATCCCCAAGTTTCTTTCTTGCTAAAGATAAAGAAAAGGAGACATAGAATTATTGATCGATAAATATAACCGTTATATAACAAATGACGCCACGTGGGTAAATCCGACAGCAGAAAAACGACAAGAACAAAAGTAAAAAGTTTGAATTTTTTTTTCTCATGCAATCTTGTTCACTTATGAATAAGAAATTTTAGTTGTGAATAATAAACAAAACGTTCATATGCACACCAACCAAGAAAGTTGCTGCTTCTGCCTATTAAATGCACTCTCTCTCTCTCTCTCACACATAAACAAGCCCACAAACGCTCAATTTTTAGCTTGCTTTGTACCCTTTTTAACACAACTCTTGTTTAGGGGTACTTGAAGAAGCAAATGGGTAGTTTTTTTGGGTGAAAAAATAAGGACTTGTGTCCTGCTGGCTGCTTCAAATGGACTTAAAATTGCTGGTGGGGGCAATTATTTTGGGGAATTTTTTGGGTTTCGGCTGGTCTCTAGAGAATGCTGCTACTGCAGTGTATATTGTGACTCTGAAAAAAGCTCATTTTTATGGAGAACTCAAGTTGAAGAATCAATACCACTCCAAAAATGGTGTTTCAGATAGAGAGAGTAGATTTGACATACCAAGGTACGTAGTGTTTCTTAATTGGCATATTCAGAGGGAGTGGAATGGATATTTTCATATTAAGAATTCATACAACTATTTTGGGATTGAAGCGTAGTAGTAGTTGTTACATCCATATAAATCTCCTGTGGAGTCTGGTCTATTCCTACTACATTTGCCTATCAGCTTCTTGCATTAGACAATTAGAGTTTTTGTTCCTCGTTGTCTTGTTTTTTAAAAACATTAGTGTATCTATTTGAAAGTGAGAAGTTAACTTCTTCAGTCATATTACTGATAACTGTTTTCTGAATCAGCAATATTTCACATATAGATCACATGAATGGTTCCTACGTTTCTCAAATGCACGATTCCTTGTTGAGGAGGGTGTTAAAAGGAGAAAATTATCTAAAAGTATACAGCTACCACTACTTGATAAATGGATTTGCTGTGCTCGTAACACCCCAGCAGGTATGTAGAAATTAGAGTTTTCTTTAACATGTCATACATAGTTAGGTCATTACATAGTCTTTTGCATTACATAGTCTTTTGTGACTTTTGATCGTGGTCATATCATATGTGAACGTGTATTTGGTCAATTTGAAGGCATTCAAGCTTGCAAGGAGGAGAGAGGTGTCGAATATTGTTCTGGATTTCTCAGTTAGGACTGCTACCACACATACACCACAGTTCCTAGGTCTACCTCGTGGGGCATGGGCTCAAGAAGGTGGTTATGAAACTGCTGGGGTAGGCGTTGTAATTGGTTTCATTGATACTGGAATTGATCCTACACACCCCAGTTTCAATGATAATTCACCTGAGCAAGCATATCCTGTTCCTGTGCACTTCTCTGGCATATGTGAGGTCACTCTGGATTTTCCATCCGGATCTTGCAACAGGAAACTTGTTGGCGCCCGTCATTTTGCAGCATCTGCTATAACCCGGGGGATATTTAATGCAACTAAGGACTATGCTTCTCCTTTTGATGGTGATGGTCATGGAACGTAAGTGTTCTCTATCATATGGCATTTCCGCTACAGCTTTTTTGTAGGCTTATTTGGTATTCAAAATGTGCACCGAATATAACTGCTCTTGATCATAATCAGTATGTTTCTTCATTTCTTCTGAAGTATAATGTTTGGCTATCCACCTCCTTTATAGATAAATTCTGGCCATCAAATATTCTTTGACAGAGTAAGACTTAAAAATAGTGAAGGAGTTCCAAACAAGTTGGGGTTGGCTATATGAATCCTCACTAACCATGTTTCTCCATTTAAATTCATCTCAGGCCTACTTTATCAGTAAAAAAAGGTGGAAACTTTATAGGCCCTACCCCAGACTAGCACTTTTTGATCAAGGCCTCTATGATGCCTCTTTTAGGATATGTAAAATTCTTATTTTGTTGGTCGTAATGGATCATTCATGGAACTATCAAGAGTTGAGCATCTCCATGAAATTCTAAGAATGTGGTGCAGTCTGCACAATAGGGAAAATGCTATAGCCAACATCTCTTATGGAAATCCACTTGCTGGGGGTTTATTTCAAATGTTAAATAAACCACCTTTCCATCAGTAAAGTCAGAAAGAATTCATTTCAATAGACACAAGAAGATGCCAATGTCTAATTTGATGACAGGCACCTGATTTGAAACCATATCAACTTATTTTGCCTGACGACTAATAATTGGTAATTGAACAGCCGCGGTTTGATTTTCAAGGTTCCAAAAAAACACAGAAAAGAGAAAAGCAATGGAAAGAAAAGAAAGGACCTTGCTTGATTTGAACCTTCTTGATAACATCAACTTTGTTATGTTGAGATTCAGTTGTCTTTACTGCAAACCATAAGTTACTGAAAATAGCATCTACAACCAAGTGACTTGAATTTCTTAATTAAACAGGCATACAGCTTCGATTGCGGCAGGGAACCATGGGATCCCCGTTATTGTAGCTGGACATAACTTTGGGAATGCTAGTGGAATGGCTCCTCATTCACAGTAAGAAATCATAAGTTAATTTTTCTGTTCATATTTGATTTACTGATATCAACTTGATAGGCAATACTCTACATGCAAAAGAGATTCCAACGATGTAACTATCATTATCACAGTATTGCAATCAACTTATGCGTTAGTTCTTGTCCATCTCTTCTATAAGTCCTTTGTTGTTTATCTTGTGGGCCTAAATGTACATGCAAGTAGCTCAAATACAAGGAGGTGTTTGATGTTGCAGTGAGTTCTAACCAAGCGCTTTTTCAATGCAAGAGCTTTTGACAATTTAACTTTACAAAAAGGCTCTCTTGTAACAAAATGATCCCGATCACTTCTTCGTGAGTTAACCAAACATTACAATAAGCAAACATGTTCTCTCATAAGCGAAGTTATGAAATTCTGAATCCATTGTTGAGGTTGAGTTCTGAGCACTCAGGGAAATTACTAGAAATCTACTTTACTGATCGATTTTCTCAACTTCCCCAAGCGCTTAAAACTAAGCCTCCGGTGTTTTTTTAATACAGAGTTTGAGACGAGGATTTAATTTCCTTACCTTATATATTCCTCGCTTAAGTTAGTATTTGAGCCGATACTGATTACATGCCGATATTTCTAGCATTGCAGTTTACAAGGCATTGTACAAGAGTTTTGGTGGCTTTGCTGCAGATGTCGTTGCTGCCATAGACCAGGTAGGTTTTCATTTTTGGCTAGAGAGCGGAGAACTTTTAAAGGAAAAGAACAAAGAGAAAAGGATGCATGTCCTGGTTTTGACTTTTCGATAAAGAGAGGAAAGGAGAAAGATATACTGCTAATTCACAGAAACAAAAGAGAAAAAAGAATAAATATAATTCCTCAGTGCTGATACTTGTCTGTTACAATTATAGGCAGCCCAGGATGGCGTGGATATAATCAATTTATCAATAACTCCAAACAGACGTCCTCCTGGTTTGGCGACTTTCTTTAATCCGATAGACATGGCCTTGCTGTCAGCAGTAAAAGCTGGCATTTTTGTGGTACAAGCAGCTGGCAATACTGGACCATCACCTAAGAGTGTTGCTTCGTTCAGCCCATGGATCTTCAGTGTTGGTGCTTCAACCCATGACAGGGTTTACAGCAACTCTATAGTACTGGGCAACAACATCACCATATCTGGAGTTGGACTAGCACGTAAGTCTTCCATGGTGATTGATGCATTTAATTCTATTTTGAGAATATTAATGGAGAATGATTCTTCCCACAAATCTCATTATTTTAATCCTCCCCTCTCATTTAGTTAGTCTTAAATTGACTGTTAGAAGAAGTTAACGAGTAGAGTTAAAATTATGTTATTCTTTAAAGGCCCCAATGATCAGATACCATAACCAAACCACTTCACTAGTGTTCATAGACAACCTAATTATTCTGCTCTTCACTAATTTAAGTAATTTTCTATTGGAACTTCTAATGATAATTATGCAACTTCTAGGTTAATTGGAGCCCTCTCTTGAGATTGCAGTTCCTTGCGAGCTAGAAAAGAATGAGTGATACATCCTCAAATGGAGTATCGTTCCTCCTGGATATGGTAGTAGCAGTTATAGGTAAATTAGTACTGTTCCAGAGAACTTAGCTAATAGAGGTGTTAGAAGGAAGGTTGATGTCGACCCTTGCTTACGAATATCCAAAAGCCCTTTCAATTTGGTGTCAATCTATATGTTCAGATATCTTGTATGTAAAAGAATGCATCTGAGGCATGTGGACAGTCTCCAATCACCAGATTTCTAAGTGAATATGTATATTTTTTGTGACTGAGAAATTAACCCTTTGGGCCAATGGCAACCTTCAAAATTCGAGGAGGATGTGCCTGTCTCTTTACCTTTCTCCACTTAAATACTGGACGACCTAAGACACAAGTCCCTCTACCTTTTCCAATTGTGTTTACTCTTAGGGGCTTTACAACAACATACCAAGTGTATTCCCACCAGATGGGGTCTGGGGAGGGTAAAGTGTACGTAGTCCATACCACTACCTCAGATGAAGTAGAGAGGCTGTTTCCGATAGACCCTCGGCTCAGAACAGATAACAATAACAAACACAAATCATAAAAACAAACGACAAAAAAGAGATAACACATCGCTAGATAATAAAAGAAGCAAGACACCTACAGAGTAATACTATAGACTATTTATTCGAAATCACAAACATCACCAAAACAACACGAACAAGAATCTGCCAAAAAAACAACAGGCACAGATACAAACAAACACTCCTTCCTACTAATACGAACGCCTTCCTACCCACTAACCCTCTACCCTAATCCGCGTACTCCACCCCTTACTATCAAGGGTCATGTCCTCTGTAAGTTGTAACTGCTCCATGTCATGCCTTATCACGTCCCTCCAATATTTCTTCGGCCTACCTCTACCCTGCCTAAAACTATCCACAACCAGCCTTTCACACCTCCGTACTGGAGCATCCGTGCACCTCCTCATCACATGTCCGAACCATCGCAACCTCACTTCCCGCATCTTGTCTTCCACCGAAGCCACTCCCAACTTCTCTTGAATAATCTCATTTCTAACCCTATCACTCCTGGTAAGTCCACACATCCATCGCAACATCCTCATCTCCGCTACCTTCAACTTTTGGATGTGGGAGTTTTTAACTAGCCAACACTCCGCTCCATATAACATAGCCGGACGGACAGCCACTCTGTAGAACTTACCTTTAAGCTTCGGAGGCACCTTCTTATTACACAAAACTCCTGAAGCGAGCCTCCATTTCAACCACCCTGCACCAATACGGTGCGTAACATCCTTTTCAATCTCGCCATTCCCCTGAATCATAGACCCTAAATACTTGAAACTACCCCTCTTCTGAATGGCCTAAGAATCCAGTTTCACTACCAGATCAGCCTCATGCATCAAATCACTAAACTTACATTCCAAGTACTCCGTCTTAGTCCTGCTCAACCTAAACCTTTTAGACTCAAGGGTCTGTCTCCAAACCTCCAACTTATCATTAACTCCTCCCTGGGTCTCTTCAATCTGTACCACATCATCAGCAAATAACATACACCAAGGCGGTCCCCTTGAATACGCCGCGTCAAAACATCCATCACGAAGGCAAATAAAAACGAACTAAGAGTCGATCCCTGGTGCAACCCTGTCAAAACAGGAAAGTGGTCTGAATCCCCTCCTACTGTCTTCACACGCGTCTTTGCATCGTCGTACATGTCCTGAATCGACCTAGTGTACGCCACGGGCACACCTTTAGCCTCCAAGCACCTCTACAGAATCTCCCTGGGGACTTTGTCGTACGCCTTCTCAAGATCGATGAACACCATGTGCAAGTCCTTCTTTTTCTCCCTAAACTGCTCCACTAATCTCCTCACTAGGTGAATGGCCTCAGTAGTCGAGCGGCCTGAATTGAAACCGAACTGATTCTCTGAAATAGTCACGATCCTCCTCAGCCTCAACTCTACCACCCTTTCCCAAACCTTCATAGTATGACTCAACAACTTGATACCCCTATAGTTGTTGCAACTCTGAATGTCCCCCTTGTTCTTATATAATGGAATCATCGTACTCCATCTCCAAGCTTCGGGCATTCTTGCCGCCCCAAAAATGATGTTAAACAACCTTGTCAGCCACTCCATACCTGCCCCACCAGTGTACTTCCAAAAATCTACCGGAATCTCGTCGGCTCAGTCGTCCTACCCCTACGCATCCTACGAATAGCACCCTTGACCTCTTCAACCTTGATACGCCTACAATAACCATAATCGCGACACCTCTCTGAGTGCTCCAAGTCCCCCAACACGAAACTTTTATCCCCCTCGTCGTTCAAAAGTCTATGAAAATAAGACTGCCATCTCCTCCTAATGAGGGCATCCTCCACCAACACTTCGCCATCCTCCCCCTTGATGCATTTCACTTGGTCAAGGTCACGGGCCCTCCGCTCCCTAGCCTTGGCCAACCTATACAACTTCTTATCCCCGCCTCTCTCCTCTAAAGCGGCATACAAGCTCTCGAAAGCTGGTGTCTTAGCCGCAGTAACCTCTAACTTAGCCTCTTTCTTGGCTAACTTATACTCCTTCCTACTCGTCCGCTTCTCCTCGTCATCCTTGCTCTCAACCAACTTGGCATAGACCAACTTCTTAGTTTCCACATTCCTTTTCACTTCTTCGTTCCACCACCAGTCCCTCCGGTGCTTGCCAGATCGGTCTCTCGAGACACCCAACACCTCTCTAGCGGTCTCCCTGATACAACTGGCAGTCGTCTCCCACATACTATCCCCACATACAACTGGCACTCGTCTCCCAAGCCCCCATATTCGTCAGCTTCTCCCCTATTTTCAAAGCACTGGTCAAAGTCAAGCTACCCCACTTAATCCTGGGCCGATCCTCCACACCCCTCTTCTTTCTGCCTTTTTTAATTTCCAAGTCCATCACCAGAAGCTTATGTTGGGTCGAAAGATTCTTGCTAGGTATGACTTTACAGTCTTTACATACCGCTCTATCACCCTTCCTAAGGAGGAAAAAGTCTGAGTCTTGACCACCAAACTACGAAAGGTAATAAGGTGCTCTTCCTTCTTCGGAAAGCTCGAATTCGCTACCCACAACCCATAGGCCCTAGCAAAATCCAAATGTGTGGTTCCTCCTTCATTCCTTTCCCCGAAACCAAAACCTCCATGCACCATCATTATAGCCTCTTAACAAAGACAGAATATGCCCATTGAAATCCCCTCCTATTAAAAGCTTCTCAGTGCTCGGAACGCCTCTCACCACCTCATCCAAAACCTCCCAAAAGCCCTTCTTCTCCTCCTCGTCCAAGCCTGCTTGCGGCGCGTAGGCACTAATAACGTTCAATGTAGACCCTCCAATGACCAACTTAATCGACATCAACCTATCGTTGACCCGCTTAACCTCCACTACCTGCCTCCTAAGCTCATCATCTACTAAGATACCTACCCCATTTCTATGCCTCACGCTACCAGAGTACCACAACTTATACCCGTTCACATCCCTCGCCTTAAAACCTACCCATTTGGTCTTCTGGACACAAGCAATACTAATCCTCTTTTTCCTAAGAATTTTTACGAGCTCTATGGACTTCCCTTGAAGAGTCCCTATGTTCCAAAACCCAACTCTCAACCTAGAGGCTCCCTTATCCCACTTACCCCTACTATCCCTCGCCCCCAACCCCGAACTCGACCCTAGACCAGACCCTAAACCAGCCCCCAATCTCGACCTCACCGTAGACCCAGGTCCTAACCCTGACCCCGACCTATGACATGACCCTAGTCTACCATCGACCTCCACAACCACTACTCAATAAGATAAGAAAATAAGAAGGCGAGCAAAATAGGTCTAAAGACACAACGAAAGTAACGAGTGGAATCAGTAATGAATCTACGGAAAGAAACACGAATCAACAAAGTATGCCAAAAGCAATTAATCTTACAGGAAAGAACTAAGAATCAACAACGAATGCCGAAGACAATAAACTAATATATTAAAATGCAAGTTTAGTAAACAACAGTCAATAACAAGAACTAAACTACTCGAGAAAACAGTAAGCCCAAAAGAACAGTCAAGACAAGAAACTAAGGGAGGTATGAAATGAGAGATATGAAAGAAATACAAATATCGAACGAGATCGGACATATCCGTTTCCAATAGTCAAGAAACCTAGACAAGATAACTAGAGGTATGAAACGAGTGCACTTGAACCGGCTAGAATGTGGAATGAGGACGTTTTCCTGATCGGTTCGTCGGATTCCGGGAAGTTGGTGTAGAAATTGGTCGCCGAAGTTTTGCTGTCGTCGCCTCTACCTACTACTGCTACCACCCCTGAAATTGATCAGTGGAAAATGTACCCCATGAGCTGCCGGAGAAGATGTGCCGGACTTGTTGTTCCTGAAAGGGGTTATAAAAAAAAGAAAAGAAAAGAGAGAAGAGAGAAAAAGGAGGAGTGCAGATCTGCTCGCCGGAGAAGACGCCGGATGACGCTTTTCCGGTCAGATCCTAGCCTTACCGTATAGGTGGTCGGAAAACCCACTGAAAAATACTATTCCGGCGGTTTACAGATGACCGAAATTAGTTACCGGCGCCGGAAAGTAAAGATGGTCGGAGAAAACAGAAGGTAACTGGTGGCGCAAGACACGGCGGGCGAGGTGGAACGGCGGCGGACTGTTGGAAGAGAGAGAATAGATTAACTTTTATCTTAGGGGCTTTCTCAAGTGAATATTAAGGTGTTTCTTTCTCAAGTGAATATTAAGGTGTTTCTTACTAAGTTTGTTATCTTTTTGGATTAAGCATGATCCATTACCCTTTTGATTAAATAGTTGGACTTTTTTTTTTGGTTAACTTGATACTTCTATTAAGGAAATTAGGGAATTACATGGGGGGTTGCCCCATTAACGTGAGTGTAGCTGGAGTTAACAATAGTCATAGTCACATCCCGGCTTAGTAGGTGAATAGAGTTTTGATTAATAGTTCTTACAGTAGTAGTACCTAGGCTATCAGCTAGAACTGCATCTGCCACGAACGAAGGTGGGGAGGAGAGGATGCATGGTGTTCCAAAGGACGTTTCGTTGAATCCATTTCTTGCAAGTGCATCCGCTACTTTGTTTTGCTCTCTAAAGATGTGGATAGGTAGAGCAGCGTGGAGCTCCCTCATCAATGACCTGCATTCAAGCAAAACGTTATTATAATGAGCATTATCGTTTGTAAGCATTTGGATAACCTCAATGGCATCTATGTTGATTTCCAGTGGGGCGATGCCATTGGCTAAAGCAAGAAGTTAAGCCCTTTCTAAGAGCTAGAAGTTCCACAAGGACAGGGGGATGCATGAGGTTTTTTTTCAAAGAATCCCATTATCCAATGTCCTTCATGGTCTCTAAATACTCCTCCCAGTCCACCTTCACCTGGGTTTGTGCTTACTGCACCATCAGTGTTCAGTTTGTAGGTGCCTCTGGGAGGGGGTTCCCACTTGATATATACTCGGATCATATTATCAATGAGGAGGCTATATTCGATAGCTTGGTTTGATGGCTAGGGCATTAGGAATTGGATCTTTCTTGTTATTGAACACATTGTTGTTCCTTGTTAGCCAGATAGTCCAAAGGCATTGAGGGACAAGAGTTACGTGTTGTGTGGAGTTTTCCTGATTTTTATCCAAGTGTCCAGCCAGGTGTTGGTGTTGACATTACACATAATAGGGAAGTTGGGATTCACAGCTTTATTATGAATTTGTCCCCAGAAGTTGAGAGCATTGGGTCACGTGAAGAAAATATGCTCAATGCTCTCTTGGCAGGAATTGCAGAAGGTGCATTGAGGGTTAATGTTCGGCCTAATTCTGTGGAGATAGGAGTTAGTAGGAAGTCTGTCATGGGTAAAAAGCCAAAGGAAGGTCCTGATCTTATTAGGAGCATTGGCTTTCCAAAGTTCCTTGAATGCAGCAGTGTTGCTAGCCTGAGGGGTGGGGATAGTCTTGGCTATGTGGTCATGGATGCTGCCAGTAGTGAAAATCCCATTCCTGTTCAGCTTCAGCTTCCAATATGGGAAATCATCTTTGTTACTAAGGAGGGGTGGATTGGCACTGAGGATAATTTGGGCAATGTTGTCAGGTAGAGTGAAGGACAACTTATTCAAGTCCCAATATCCATTAGAGATAAGGTCAAAGACTTTGAGCTCAGCTTCATCTTTATGGAGAGGGCCTTGAAAATAAGTTCTAATGGGTTCAACATGGGGTATCTAGCAGTCATTAACAAAGTTTTCCCTATTACCCCTATGGATTGACTATGCCAGTCCACTTGTTCAATCTTTCCAGCCATTCTGGACATTCTTCCTAGTCCTAGAGACTATCCTAGCACTGGTGGTAGGTCTATCAGTTTTTTGATATTTGCTAGTGAGCACTTTTGCCCAAAGTTTGCTAGGATTCTTAAAGAGTCTCCATGCTAAGCTAGCATAGAGGGCTCTGTTCCTCCGCTCACTTTTGTGGACGCCCAAACCACCTTCTTGCTTGCTTTTGGTGAGTGTATCCCAGCTTAGCAAGTGAAACTTTTTTTTTGTCAGTTGTGGATCCCCAAACAAAGTCTCTTTGGATTTTGTTTATGCAGTCAATGGTTTTGTTAGGGAGTTTTAATATACTGCATGATGTGGGTGGGAATGCTGCCAAGCGAGGCTTTGGCAAGAGTAGTTCTTCCAGTCATGTCTCTTTGGATTTTGTTTATGCAGTCAATGGTTTTGTTAGGGAGTTTTAATATACTGCATGATGTGGGTGGGAATGCTGCCAAGCGAGGCTTTGGCAAGAGTAGTTCTTCCAGTCATGTTTAGCATGTGGGTTTTCCATCCAGCTAACTTATTGTTCATGCTGTCTATAATAGCTTGAAAGTCAGCGTGGTCTGGTTTTTGATGGAAAATGGGGAAGCCAAGATACTTCCCAAAAGAGTTACTTTTCCTCATGTTGAGGATGTTAGAGCATTCAAAAGCTCTTTCATCGCTGCAGTTCCTAGAGAACACAATTTTGGATTTTGCATGATTAATCTTTTGACCAGAGATGGTGTTGAATTCAGTGAGAACATTAAGGTTGGTTCTACAATTATCAGGGTTAGCTTGAGAGAACAGGGTGAGATCATCTGCAAAAAAGAGGTGAGAGAGCTTAGGGCCACTGGTGGTAATGCTGATGGGCATCCAGGTTTTGTTCCTGACAGCAGAATCTATTTTCCTGGACAGTCTTTCCATGCAGAGAATGAATAGATAGGGTGAGATGGGATCACCCTGTTTGATGCCTCTACTAGGCTTGAAGCTTGGTGTGGGTTTTCCATTTATAAGGATGGATATGGTGCTGGTGGTGACACAGGACATGATCGATCTTACCATCTTGGCAGGGAAGTTGAAGTAGAGGAGGGTGTCATGAATGAAAGACCATTCTATCCTGTCAAAAGCCTTTTCAAGGTCTATTTTAAGGATCATGTTAGGTTTTTTACCTTTCATTTTCATAAAATGGCTGACGTATTCTTGGACAATGATAACATTGTCTGCAGCCCTTCTGTTAGAGAGGAAGCTGGCCTGGCTAGGGCCAATGATGAGGTCAAGGTGGGGCTTAAGTTCTTAAAGTATGTATAGGTCATGTGCCAAATTAGATAAATTACTGTATACATGGTAAAGTGTGTCATTAGCATTCAGGCGTAAGTTCTTCATGCTTTCTTCTAATATTTTTTCTCACATGGTATCGAAGCATGCAAAACTCTTGACTTCAAGCCTCATCGCCACCTATCAACAAAATATTTTTATGTACACCCAACAAATAAGTACACAAAAAAGCCCTTTCTAACAATTCAAGATAGATAAGTAACAACAACAACAACATATCCAGTATATTCCCACAAAGTGGGATCTGGGGAGGGTTAAGTGTACGCAGTTCGTACCAGAGGCTGTTTCTAATAGACCTCCGGCTCAAGACAAAAAACAGTCTAGAAAAAGATATAATAGAAAGACAAGAAACAACAGGTAGTAACACAACAACAGATAATAACAGAAACAAGACTACCCCAAAGTAATACTACAAACGATCTATCCGAAACAACAAACGTCACCAAAACTCCAAGAACAAGACACTACAAGCGCGTTTAATAAGATACTTCTCCCAGATGTTGCTAGAGTGAATAGTAATTACACCCCCAGGAACTAGATTTGTTTTTCAACAAAGATCCAGTACCATGTTATATTACGTGAACCGCCTCGAATAAAAGTTGAATTGTTAGAGATGATACATGTTTAGTATTGACCCAAAAGTTCTCCAATACCACATTATGGTGTGAACCGTCTAATCTAAAAGTTTAACTGTTAGAGAGGAAACATGTTTATTTTAGGTCTGTAAGTAGAGAGAGTAAAAAGTGAACAATCTTTCATTTGCGGGAGGCAGATGCCATTTTAGGACTATCTAAAAAGGAAAGTAGAGCTATAATTTCCGTACAAGTGAAGTTAAATCTCTTATTATGTATTACTAATGCCTAAAGATTATCAAAATTATGGAGAATGCGAAGTGATATTATAGGATTGCCTTTACAGTTGAAGAAGCCGATGCTCTTGAAGTTGTTATAGAAAGTGAAGCCTAGAACTTTCCTCTTGGAGATAGTTGTAACAAGAGGACTACTCCTGTTACTAATTCGTGAAGGAAATGGAAAAGAAGAGAAAAGAAGAAGAGAAAGAGAGGAATTTTCAGAATAATAATTTCATTGCCAGAACTTGTTCAGTACAGAGGAATGTTAAAAATGACTCTACTAATAATATCATGACAGCTGTCCCATTCACTAACTGAATTTAGGACTAAAAGAAATTACCTTTACTACATTAAGGACTTTTCTGCAATTACTAAATTAGCTATCTATTTAAACTAAAGGGACTTAAGTTAACATATTGAATGAAACTTAATGAAAATTCAGTCACAAAGACATTTGTAACAATCCATCCCTCTTCAAATAGTTCTTGATCTTCAAGTCTCTTGAAAGTTGGGAAATTGTGATCGGATGAAGTTGTAGTCCTCCCAAGTAGCTTCTTCTGGTAACAGGTTTGCCCATTGCACTAAGATTTGAGTGGAAGCTGTGTTTCCTTTCTTGATAATCCTCCTGTCTAACACAACAACTGGTTCTGCTAGATGTTGACCATCTGAAGAGCAAATGGGGGGATCTAGTGCTGGTACCACTTGATTACCAATCTTTTTCTTGAGTTGTGATATGTGGAAAACTGGGTGAATTCTTGAACTGGGTGGCAGAGCTAGCTTGTAAGCTAATGATCCAATTTTCTGCACTACCTTGTAAGGTCCATAAAACCTTGATGCTAGTTTGAGACTCTTTCTAACAGCAATGGAGGTTTGCCTATAGGGTTGTAGCTTTAAATAAACCCAATCTCCTTCTTCAAATTCTCTCTCCGTCCTTCTCTTGTCTGCATTTCTTTTCATCCTTTCTTGTGCTCTTGTTAAGTTGTCCTTCAAGATTTTGGCCATTAATTGTCTTTCTTTGAGAATCTGATCTACAGAATCCACCTTGGATTGCGCCACTAGCTCAAAAGTCAGTTGTGGAATGTGGAGGTTCATAACCATATAACACTTTGAATGGGGTCATCTTAAGTGAGGTATGGTAGTTGCTATTGTACCAGAATTCTGCTAAGAATAGCCACCTGTGCCACTCTTTTGGTTTGTGTCCTGTCATACACCTTAGATAGTTCTCTAAACACCTATTCAGTCTTTCAGTTTGTCCATCTGTCTGTGGATGATATGTTCATAACCATAGGTTCATAACCATATAACACTTTGAATGGGGTCATCTTAAGTGAGGTATGGTAGTTGCTATTGTACTAGAATTCTGCTAAGAATAGCCACCTGTGCCACTCTTTTGGTTTGTGTCCTGTCATACACCTTAGATAGTTCTCTAAACACCTATTCAGTCTTTCAGTTTGTCCATCTGTCTGTGGATGATATGCAGAGCTGTACAACAATTGAACTTGTAAGAGTTTAAAGAGTTCCTTCCAAAAGTTGCTTAGAAACACTTTATCTCTATCTGTAACTATGCTTTTAGGTAGACCATGAAGTTTATATATGTTGTCTAGGAATGCCCTGGCTACTTGAGAAGCAGTAAAAGGGTGTGATAGTGAAAAAAAATGAGCATATCTGTAACTATGCTTTTAGGTAGACCATGAAGTTTATATATGTTGTCTAGGAATGCCCTGGCTACTTGAGAAGCAGTAAAAGGGTGTGATAGTGAAAAAAAATGAGCATATTTGCTGTATCTGTCTATCACTACTAAGATAGTGTCTTTACCTTCAGATTTGGGTAGACTTTCAACAAAGTCCATAGATATGTGTTCCCATGCTTTCTCAGGAACAGGTAAAAGTTGAAGTAAACCTGGATATGCTACTTGTTCATCTTTACACCTCTGGCACACTTCACATTCTTGAACCAACTTCTTTACTTGTTCAATCATTGCTGGCCAATAAAACACTGCTTTCAACCTTTGATAAGTAGCCCAAACTCCCGAGTGACCTCCTAACCCAGAGTTGTGTATGGTAGTTACTAATTGTTGCCTAAGATGGCGATTATTACCAATCCATGCTTTTCCCTTGTATCTCAACATTCCTTGCTGAACAGAAATATTTAGAGCAGGGTCAAGATGGTTGCTCAATGTAGTGATAGCCTGTAGTACTTCTTGGTCTCCCTTGTAGCTGTCAAGTATCTCTTCAATCCACTTAGGGTTGTACTTGTGATATGACCAAGCACTCTGAATCACCTTGGTCCTTGTAATCCTCAAATTTTCTAGATAAGGCATCAGCTACCACATTCTCAACACCTTTTTTATAGTGTATTTCAAAGCTGAGCCCCATTAACTTAGTTAGACCTTTGTGTTGCAGCGAAGTAGTGATCTTATGCTCCTGCAAATATTTTAGACTAAAGTGGTCAGTCTTAATAATGAAATGGTGGGGTTGGAGGTAAAGTCTCCACTTATCTACCGCTAGCAATAATGCAATCAACTCCTTCTCATAAGTGGACATTTCTTGGTGTTTCTTGCTAAGAGTTTGGCTCATGAATGCCAATGGTCTCTTCCCTTGCATCAACAATGCCCCAATACCTATATTACATGCATCTACCTCAAGAATAAAAGGCTTTGTAAAATCAGGTAATGCTAACACAGGTGCACTAGTCATGGCTAACTTCAACTGGTTAAAGGCTTGATCAGCTTCAGGATTCCACAGAAATTCTCCCTTCTTCAATAGGTTGGTTAGTGGTTTACTTATCTGAGCATAACCTTGAATGAACTTTTTTGTCTTACCCAGTTAAACCCAAAAAACCTCTTAATGCCTTAAACCTCTTAATGCCTTCAATGTCTTTGGTTGTGGCCACTCTACCATTGCTACTACTTTAGTTTGGTCAGTGTTCACTCCATAACCAGTTATTATATGCCCCAGGTACTCGATCTGATTTTGTGTTTATTCAATAAGCTCAATACCACCTCTAAGTGTTTAATGTGATCCTCCATAGTCTTGCTATATATTAGTATGTCATCAAAAAAGACTAATATAAACCTCCTCAACTGATCCTTGAACACAGTGTTCATGAGAGATTGGAATGTTGCAGGGGCATTAGTTAGCCCAAACGGCATGACCCTGAACTCCCATAACCCATGGTGGGTCCTAAAGGCTGTCTTATACTCCTCACCCTCCTTCATCCTTACTTCATATTACCCTGCTCTCAGGTCGACTTTAGAGAATACAGTAGCCCCAAATAGTTCATCTAATAAGTCATCAACCATGGGAATTGGGTATTTGTTCTTAACTGTTAAACTGTTGAGCCTTCTATAGTCAATACATAATCTCCAAGAGGAGTCTTTCTTTTTGACTAACAAGGCTGGTGAAGCAAATGTAGACTGACTAGAGATTACTGTAGTGGCTTTCAGCATATCATTGATAATTGACTCAATTGCATTCTTTTGTTCAAAAGAATACCTGTATGGTCTGAGGTTGAATGGTTGGGCACCAGGTATCAAATTGATGACATGGTCACACTTTCTTTCAGGTGGTAAGTATTTGGGTTCCTGAAACGCCATGGCATGCTTCTCCAACAGTTTCTCAATGTTGGGATGCATCTCACCCTTCTCAGAACTAATCACTTGAGCCTCTACCATAGCAAGTTCAGCTATTACTTCACAAGTACCACATTGCAACATCCTCTTCAGGGCAGTAGTATCAACTGGGACAATGTCAGGGACATCAGTTATCCCATACAATGTGACCATCCTCTCCTCAATCATGAAACTTAAACTATGAGGTCTGGTATGCAGGATTACTGGTGCTACCATATCAATCCAATCCATCCCCAAAATCATATCACAACCCCCTACCTTCATTAATCTCAACTTAAAGTTGAATTGTTCACCTTGCATCTTCCACCCAAAAGAGGGGCTCTCCATTTGGCAACTCATTGCCTCTCCATTAGCAACTAGCACCCTTATTGGTTTCTTCATAGGCTGGAGAGGTAGTCTCAAGATTTTTATAATGTGGAGGTCAATAAATGAGTGGGTTGAACCACTATCTATTAGGACTGTCATAGGTAACCTTCCAGCATAACCCATGATAGTTGATACTGTACCACTGGATGAGCTCAACCCAAGTAATGCATTTAATTGATACTGTACCACTGGATGAGCTCAACCCAAGTAATGCATTTAAGGAAATCATAGCCTGTTCTTCAGATTCCTCTTCCAATGTTTCAGGGACATCCTCAAAAACCTCAGGTTGCTCTCCTTCATTCTCTACCTCAATACCTTCAATGGCATGTAGCCCTTTCTGTTTACATTGATGACCTGGGAAATATTTCTCCTTACATCTGTAACACAATCCCTGCTCTCTCAGTGCTTCCAAGTTAGGGGGTAGATTGTTTGTTTTGAGTGGAATTCTCACTTGAGGTTTTTGGTTTGGGTAGGTTATTCTCAAAGGGGTCTGATTATTATGAGCAGGAGGTGGTCTAGTGGTAGTGTATTGTGGATTTCTGGGATAAGACAAGGGCATTTGTCTAGGGGCTAAATATTGAGTAGGTCTAACAGGGACAAAAAGAGCAAGGGCTCTAAAAGAATCCTCATACAATTTGGCTGCTTCATAAGCATCCATGATAGTGGTAGGGTTAGCCAATTTTACCAGGGGTTTTAGCTCAAGTTTCAGGCCACTAATGAAGCTGGCCACATAGTGGGCTTCATTGAGAAGAGGGTTGATGATGGTCATGTACCCCATGAGTTCTTCAAATCTCGCTTGATACTGGTCAACAGTCCCCGATTGCATCAGTTTATTGAATTCATCAACTATGTCCTGAGGTCTCACATTCCCAAACCTCCTACATAGTTCTACACCAAATTTCTGCCAACTCACCCTTCCCCTATGATTAATCATGTAACTATCCAACCAGACATCAACCTTCTCGCCCAGGTGAACGGAGGCATAACTGAGCTTCTCTGGCTCAGGTATATTGTAGATTTCGAAGAATTTTTCGCATTTTCTTAACCAACTTCGTGGGTTGGATCCATCAAATTCAGGAAAGTTAATCTTGGGTTTAAGGGTTCGTTGTGTGACTGTGGGATCTGGGACCGTGATGATGGGAGTAGGCAAAAGAGGTGAGTAAGCGGGGTTACGAAACAAGGGTGGGCTAGAGAACAAAAGTGCAGGTGGAAATGTAAAACCCCGACCAACGTCAAACACCGAAGGGGTAAATTGGGCTTGTGAGCTAGCTCTATCAGTTACGGGGGACGTACCAGTAGAGGATTGTCCAGCATCTACGCGAGCTTGAGTCCCAGCTGGAGTATTTTGAGTAGTTGATTCCGTTTGGGTGTGAGCTGGTGAGTGAGGCGCATTTTGCAAGTTCATATGGGAGATAATGAACTCCAATTTCTTATTAGTCTCCCGAATCTCAGTAAGCTGGCTTGGAGTTGTTCCTGGTTCACCTCGACAGTTTCAAACCTTTTACTGATATCATCCACGAAGACGGAGAGTTGGTTTCGAACAACACTAACATCGGCCTGAAGATTATGAAATTCCGTCGAGGAAGCCATCGGCGGTAGCGGTACGGTACCAGGTGGCTCTGATACCATTTGTAACAAGAGGACTACTCCTGTTACTAATTCGTGAAGGAAATGGAAAAGAAGAGAAAAGAAGAAGAGAAAGAGAGGAATTTTCAGAATAATAATTTCATTGCCAGAACTTGTTCAGTACAGAGGAATATAAAAAATGACTCTACTAATAATATGATGACAGCTGTCCCATTCACTAACTGAATTTAGGACTAAAAGAAATTACCTTTACTACATTAAGGACTTTTCTGCAATTACTAAATTAGCTATCTATTTAAACTAAAGGGACTTAAGTTAACATATTGAATGAAACTTAAATGAAAATTCAGTCACAAAGACATTTGTGACAATAGTTTTGTTGATAATTTTCAACAACATAAATTCCATGCTGGTATTCTTGTTCAATACTATAGGTTTTTCTTTTTTCAGATCCGGAAGCTGAGAAGCATCCTGTAATATCTCCCAAAAAATGTTTGCCTAAGCTAGATGGCTGAGATTTTCCCTGACACGTCCTTAAAAAATGTATACCTAATCAGGCATGTACTTTATGGTAAATTTATGCACCTGTGCACTAAGATTTTTTGAATTGTAAAAGCCTTTTTTTGGTTTGGGGTGGGAGTGGGCGGTTATTTGAGCATAAGTCCGTTAGTATTCAGTCGATAGAATTACTGAAATGCTGCAACCTTATTTCCAGTTTCTCTCTTTGGATGCAATGAAAGGGCACTTTAGTTGTTGATGCCGTACTGCACGCTTGACCAACTAAACTTCTTTACTACCTTTAAAGGAGTTCCCTGTAATGTTGTTAGCTTAATTTGTTTTTGTATACAGCTGGAACAGATGACATGTACACACTGGTTTCTGCAATTCATGCTTTGAATGACACAGCTGCTAAAGATATGTATGTTAGTGAATGTCAAGATGCTAGTAAGTTCAATCATACGCTTGTTCAAGGGAATCTCTTGATTTGTAGCTACTCCATCCGGTTTGTGCTTGGGCTTTCCACCATCAAACAGGCCTCAGAAACAGCTACGAACCTTAGTGCAGCTGGTGTTGTATTCGCCATGGATCCTTTTGTTATCAGCTTTCAACTTAATCCGGTTCCGATGAGATTGCCTGGAATTATAATTCCTTCTCAAGATGATTCAAAGGTGAGTTTGGATGTACAAATGCTTTTTGTATCTGTTCAGATCAATGTGGACTGTTGTGTATTTAAATGCACAGGAAGTGAGGTAAGAATATTAGAAACATGTATATTTCTTTTGTTACTAGTTTACTCATTCTGTGAGTGTTGGTCTGTGTGTGTGCACAGCAGTTCTCATCTTTGATTTTAATTTGGTGATCTTAATTATTTGGCAGATTTTACTTCAGTACTACAATTCTTCTCTTGAGAAAGATGAAACTACAAGGAAAATTGTCAAGTTCAGGGCCGTTGCCTGCATTTTGGGGGGAATAAAAGCAAATTTCAGCTTATATGCTCCGAAGGTTATGTATTATTCTGCAAGGGGACCAGATCCAGAAGACAGTTCTGTTGATAATGCAGACATATTGAAACCCAACCTAGTTGCTCCAGGAAATTCTATATGGGCTGCGTGGAGTTCCCGCGGTGCTGAATCGATTGAATTTCAAGGTAGATGGTTACAAGAACTAAAAAAGCTTCCTTATAAAAAGAACAAAAATAGGCTAATAGGTTACTCAAGAACTATCTCTAGAAGTATTTGTGTGTGTGTGTGTGTGCTCATAAAGCAATATAAATGCCATTAAAAATTATATATTGACCCAAGTACTTCCTATTATTTAGGTGAAAACTTTGCAATGATGTCTGGTACAAGCATGGCTGCCCCTCATATTGCTGGTTTAGCAGCCTTGATCAAGCAAAAATTTCCTACCTTTAGTCCTGCTGCAATTGGATCTGCACTTTCTACAACAGCCTCTCTCCATACTAAATATGGGGGCCCAATACAAGCCCAGCGTGCATATGCTAACCCAGATTCGAACCAGTCTCCTGCAACACCTTTTGACATGGGAAGTGGATCCGTGAATGCTACTGCAGCTCTGGATCCGGGCCTTATTTTTGATACAAGTAAGCTACTCTTTCCTTCTTGATATTTGTGCCTAGGATGTTCAGGAGAAACTATTGTTCATTGAAATTTTAGCCCGTTCTTGAACTCTATTAAATTCAAAATGACAGATGTCGTAATCTCAGGGATGAGAGTAGTTCCTAGAATTGCGGAATGATGAGAATTGAGTAGACGAATTATGTTTGAATTATAGATGCAAAAGTTTCCCAAACAAGGTTTGCCTAGTGTAGCCTCAATGGCATTCCTTGCCAACAATTTGCCTGGCCTAGTCTTTACCCCACAATTTTGATCTAAAGTAAATACGTCTACTGAGATTCTCAACACATCACACTCATATCTAGGATCAACATCTCATACCTTGAAGAAGGATATAATAGAGTTTTAATGGGAGATGATTTTTATTATTGCATAAAGGATATCTTATAAAAGACTTTATTCTGAACTTCACTAACTAAGAACACTTTCTTATATAGATATCAGAAAAATCCATTGGTATACGATAATTTATAGTCCTTTGGTGCACGAGTCGTACAGGCACAAGACACAAGGAAAACTTAGTGACAACACACACTTGACTAAGATCTAAGTGGAGAACAAAGTAACCTTTATAGTTAAACTTGATCTATCCACATGTCTTCTGATTGATTGAAAGATGGGGTTGCACTTGAAATCTTTCTAGATTTTTTTTTTTTAAAAAAAAAGAAAAAAAAGAAAAGAAATCTTTCTACATGGGGTTGGACTTGAAAATTTTTCTTCGATCCACTAATCTAGTCCATGTCTTTTTAATAGTGACGTGTTCCTGAATAACTTGTTCTTTTTAATAAGCTCGGTGGTTACTTTTCCAAGAAAACATGTGCATCTCTCAAGGAAATCTGGCCAAAACCAAGAGATTTTGCGAGTGAAAGGTCTACCTCTGATCATCCGCATTGGGAACATGTGCAATGAAGCATTAAAGGAATTAAATAATGTGTTTTTTCTAAGATCCTCGTGATCCAAATGAGATTGATACATACAATACCACCTAAGTGGAATCAAACCGAATGTGTCAATCCATACTCCACCAAGGAGAAAGGCAAAGCAGACACAACTATATAAAATTTGCCAGTGGTTCACGTGCACTGTGCCAAAAAGATGAAAGAGAGCATGTCATTGCTCAGAAGAAGACATGTGAAGATTAGTAGGCATGTCATTACACAAAATTCTACTTTTTGTAAATACTAAATAGCAAAACATAACTAGAAAACTTTAAATTAGGAAAGCAAGAATTAGTAGGCGTCTGGCCATAGATTCCAAATATTTTTCTTTTTATTTGGAACATATGAAGTTGGAGTTGAAGATGGTTACACTCTTTGCAAAGGGGAGAAGAGAACACTTTGGAATTTATGAAGATGGAGTTGGAAAATAGGTTTGGAGCACTTTCTCAAATTTAGAATCCAACTTGATTTGAAATAAAGTGAGATTTTCATGGCCAAACGACTTAATGACACTTTTTCCCAAAACTACCTAACGAAAAGGAAAAAATTACTTGATAAGCATAAAAAACACAAGCCTAAGCCCCTGTTGGGCGTGAGTCTTAGCCCATTGTGGGCATTAATCTCCACTCATGGGCAGAAATTTCAGCCCTTTTCTTGGGCTTCATGTGTGCCCCTCCTCTTGGGCTCTATGTGACCCCAATGTTCCTTCTCTTGGACTTGGACCATAAAATACGTATAGCACTTGAAAGAGTTATCCTGTTATTCTTGCATTTCATTGATGTACAGTTGTCTCTGTTTTATACATGAAGAGGATATTGACATGAAAGGAATTAAAGAACTAGTAAGGAAAATATCTAGAAATAAGGAAAGCTAGTAATGTACATTAAGAGTGAGATATGACTAATACACCTAGTAAGAGAGGCGAATTTCCAGAACAGGAATATGGAATATTCCTGATACACCCTCTCAAGATGGTGGTCTATCGGGATGCACCAATCTTGGTCAAAAACCGTTCAAAGTCATGGCGGGAGAGAGGCTTCGTAAGTAAGTCAGCAAGCTGATCCTTTGTTGAAATGTGAGCAACTCGAAGCTGACCCCGTTGAACCATAGAACGAATAAAGTGATAATTAATTTCCGAGTATTTCATTCGTGAATGGAAGAGTGGATTTGTAGAAAGGTAAGTCACACCTAAATTATCACAATGGATCACTCGTGGTCCAGAAAGAGAGAGAAATTTCCTAAGGAGATTCTGGATCCAACACAATTCAGCAGCAGTAGAAGCAACTGATCAATATTCAGCTTCGGTGAATGAGCGAGCTACTGTTTGCTGCTTCTTGGAACACCAAGAAATTGGATTTTTACCAAGGAATGCAGTAGTAGAGTACGATCGCCACGATTTCCAGCCCAATCAGAATCATAAAAGGCATGTAAAACCAAAGGAGAGTCCTTAGGAAAGTAAGAGGGTGTTTGGCTTATTTTTACACTTTTTTGGCCTAAAAGTGAGTGCTTAAAAGCACTTTTTAGCTTTCAAACACCATCAAAACTAAAAAAGTGCTTAAAAGCCAAAAAACACTTAAAAATAAGTCAATCTAAACACCCTCTAAAGCCCTTTATCCATTGTTCCAGCAAGATAACGGTTCGCCCATCTAAGAGCAACCCAATGATTTGCAGTTAATCTGTGTGTAAACTGAGCTAACCTATTGGTAGCAAATGCAATGTCGGACCATGTTAGTGCCAAGTAGTTGAGAGATCCAACCAAAATTTGATAGTCTTTTGAATCACTCAAATGCGTACTATCTTCCAAGGCCAGATTATTGGTAGTTTTGCAAGTGGAGTAGAAACAGGTTTTGCACCACTCATTGAAGCACGCTCAACAACATCCTCAATGTACTTGCCTTTCGGAGTGCGAGTCACTTGGACACCCAAAAAATAAGCAAGCTGTCTTTGATTGAAAACCGCTTGCCAAGCTTAGAGCCTTTCGGAGTGGGAATCACTTGGACACCCAAAAAATAAGCAAGCTGTCTTTGATTGAAAACTGCTTACCAAGCTTAGCAATAAAGATATCAATTGCCTTCTTATTATTCCCTGTCACAATCAGATCATCCACATAGACCACCAAGTATATGATAACTTCAAGCTTAGAATAAATAAATAGACAATGGTCAGACTGAGATACTGCAAAATTCAGTGAAAGAAGATAATCTCGTAATTCCGAGTACCAAGCATGTGGTGCCTGCTTGAGACCATATAAAACCTTGTGCAGTTTACATACATAATCAGGCAGAGTAGGATCAACAAAACCTTGTGGTTGTGCCATGTATACATCCTCCTTATGCCCATGAAGAAAGACATTATTAACATCCAATTGACGTAAGCTCCAATCTTTACTAAGAACAAGAGATAAAATAACTCAAACTGTAGTATATTTAGCTACAGGAGAAAATGTTTTAATGTAGTCAATATCTGGTGTCTGAGTAAATCCTTTAGCAACCAATCACGCCTTATATTTGTTCAACGTACCATCTAAATTTTACTTTACCCGAAAAATCCACTTGCAACCAATTAAATTTTGTGATTCGAATCTTGGAACAAGTGGCCATGTCCCTTGTTTCAAGGTATTATTCCTCCATCATAGAAGATTTCCAGTCCGGGTCTTTAAGAGCTGGGGAGACATTCTATGGTTCAGGTTTGTGGAAAGACGCAGATGGATGAGATGGAGAGGATTTGTTGGTGATTTGAGTGGAGAGGCAAAGTTTGTTGACAAATTTGTGAATATTATTTTTAGAATGGGGGGTGATCATGGAGTGAGAAGTTGGAACAGGCTGAGATTGAGTCATTTGGCTTGTGATAATGGTGCTTTGACTACTTGAAGGAGCATTTGAAGATTCAGTTTGCAATTGGCTTGTGGTTTGGACAGTAGCAGGTGAGGGAGTAGAAACCACTGGAGGTGCATTGATGGGACCCATGTTCTGATGAGGATCGGATCATCCTGTGGTTACCGGATGATGGGAATAACAAAGCAGAAATTTGGAAATGAGCACGAAATATCAATATATGAATTGTTTCATTACTCGTTATTTCCGGGTCTTTTGGTTGCATTCACTTACAACAAGAAACATATTCCCGTTAATTCATCTTGTGAATGACCTTTACTTGGCGACGTCAAGCAGCAAGGAGAACTTCTATCGACAAAGTGAGTGACCATCAAAGGGGCTGATTCAGTTGAAGAAGAAGACGAAATAGTAGTACTCTGGCGAAGAAGATATGCCTCATAGTCACATAACTTCTCGTGAAGTTCATCAAAAGTGATAGGTGAGGCATGGGTGCAGAGAGAATCACAGATCCCTTGATATTCAGGTGACAAACTGTGGATTAGAACTTATCATCCATGGTAAGAGCTGCTCCAGCAGAATCAAGTGTAGTAACCAATTGCTTGATATCTTGAAGATAAGATGACATGGATTGTGTATCGTTCGTGGCTTGAGAGATTCCTTTAGACCCAAGAGTTTTGACACGAGAAGGTCTTGCATAAGTATTACGCAAGGTGGTCCACATCATACGAGGTGTCCGCTGAAAGAACCAACAGAACTACCTCAGTATATAAAGACACGACTAAGGCACTGCGGATCAATTTGGAAGCCACTTGCTGCAACATGGGGGGATTAACAACATAACTTGTAAAGCCATAGCCTATCAATAGTGAGCGCCACTGAGTGTACCAAATTTGATAGTTTGATGGTTTAAGCTTGATAGGGGCTTGAGCTGATGGATAAAAGTTGTGGCTCTTGAGTGAGATTAGATGAGGGAGAAAGTGAAAAAGAAGGTGTGATTATTGTGGATGTAAGTGGGGGAATAGAATAGGTTGTTGTGAGAGTGGGTTGCGGGGGAGAAACACTAAATTTGAGGTAGGCTTGGGATGTTATTAATGGTGAAAGTGCTATTTATTGATAATGGTGGAATAGTGGAAACAACTGATTCAGTTGTCATGGGAAGGGAAGCACTGGTGGACGTGTTTTCTGCCATGAGAAAACCAAAAAAAAATAATCTGGTGAATCCCAAAAAGAAATTACTGTTGTGTGGTTGTGGCTTTTTGGGTACCATGAAAGTGTTATCCTGCAAGTCTTGCATTTCATTGATGTACAATTGTCTCTGTTTTATACATGAAAGAGGACATTGACATGAAAGGAAATAAAGTACTAGTAAGGAAAATATCTACAAAGAAGAAAAGCTAGTAATTTACATTAAGAGGGAGATATGACTATACACCAAGTAAGGAAATGACATTGAAGAGGAGGAACTGCAGATTAGGAATATGGAATATTTCTGATAGCACTTGGCTCATTCCTCACCATAATTCTTGGATTCTTCTTCCAAGATAACACAATCTTGATCTCTCATCATACATCACCAACCTTATTTTGATCTCTTTAGATTCCATGCTATCACATAGACTTTCCAACCTCTATATAAGAGGAAGCCTTCTTAGTCATGAAGTTTAGAATCAAGTCTTGTATCAATATCATTTCTGTAATTATAAGAATGTTCTCTAGTTGATTGGTTATAAGTCTACCATACCATACTGCAGAGACTAGACTGGATGTTCATCCGGACATTGAGAAGGAAGGTCAAACCTAATCCTGTGTCAACATTTGACTGACCGGAGGAGGACCTAACTAGCTTCAACCGAGTTTTCGGTAGGCTAGAAAGCATTTCTTGTACTCTTCTATGTCTATTAAGTATTTTGATCTTTATACAAGTGTAGAGTGTTAAGAATCGTAGACGTGTTTACTATAGTTTAGAGTTTCTTGGTGCAGAGACTAGGCTAGACAATCTATTGGGAAGGAGTGACGTTGAGAGCTAGGTTAGGCCAACCTTTGTGAAGTTTTGCATCTCTAGTTCAAACTATAATTTGCTTATTTTGTTTATTAGTTGTCATCATACTGCGATTCTCACCCCACATTAGTTCAAATTTGATGTTCTCTTAAGTATAAGATTTTTGATTCATTTAAAGTGGTACATGAGTGATTTGATTGAAATGAGATTGAAATAGTTCAACACAGGTTTAATAACTAAAAATGTTCCAAAAACAATGACTAATGATGTTGGGGGTGACTAGAATACATCATTGTGGCACATCATTTTCTGTTAGATGTGGATCTGAAAATCTGATTTGTAGGTTATAACGACTACATGACGTTCCTCTGTGGCATAAATGGATCAGCTTCTGTTCTTCTGAACTACACTGGTGAGAGCTGCGGAGTAACTACTAGGAATAGAACTGAACTGAACATGCCTTCCATCACAATATCAAAGCTGAACCAATCAAGAAAAGTTCAAAGAACGTTGACCAACATAGCGGGCAATGAAACATATATTGTTGGTTGGAGTGCACCTAATGGGGTTTCCGTTAAGGTTACCCCAAAGAGATTTTTTGTTGCAGGTGGTCATCAGCAGATCTTGAATGTGTTCTTAAATGCTACCATGAACAGTGCAACACCAAGCTTTGGAAGAATAGGACTTGTAGGAAACCAAGGTCATGTTGTAAACATTCCTTTGTCAGTCATAGTAAAAATCTCATACCACTCAACTAACAGCTGATTCCGCTGATGATACTTTCTGCTCTTGTAATTTTGTTTGGTATCCAATCTTTGTTTTGTGTCAGGCTCTGTAAATGTGTTAATGCAGGTATCTTATTGAGAGACGATAAATAACCATAATTTTCATTTCTTCGATCACAATCTCTCCTTTAGATAAATTACACAAATCCCCAAACATCAGGGTCATTAATACATAAAATCCCTTATCATTTAAAAAATTACGGAAAATCTCAGAAATTGAAAATTACTCTTGATACATATCTAATGCAGACAACTCCACCATTGTCGTTCAAAATCATGGAATTTCATCTTTCAAAATCTCTTCTCCAAAAATTTTGGTAAACTTTCTCCCACAACCGTGTTTTCATTACTTTGTCATCAACATCAAACAACTGCTCACATCATTGAAGTTGAGATCTATTAGACTTCAATTTTTTTTTCTAAGATTAGTTTATTGATCAAGTTAACTTTAGTATCATTCAAAAGTTATATAAACACAAGTTGTTGTCATTTTTACACCTTTAATGGCTTCACCATCTCATTCAAATTGGGCATTACCCATTTAGAAATCAATGTTTGTTCTTCGATGGATGAAGTAGTTGGGTCTGATTGGTTGTTTCATGGAGAAAATAAAATGGATGTATTAATGGTGTTGCTGGCCGAAGTTGATGGTTGTTTTTCAATTTTTTTTTAATGGAGGATGAGTATGGTGGCTGATTTTGTATGTTTTGGAGGTGGTACGTCGGTGGAAGTGAAGCGGGGATAGGACATAGGTGATGTTTCCGGTGACTCGAGTCACCAGAGATGGAGTCCACGATGGAAAGATGGTGGAGAGTGGAGGAGTTGTTGGTGTATTTGACTGCTTTTCAATGGAGGTTGAGAGAGTTAATGGGTAGTGGTGTTAATGGAGATTTTGTAAAATAAAAGTGTGAAGATGGAGAAGAACAATTCATTAAAATAAATTTCATGATATATACGAATGTATCACTATACATATGTATCATAGTAAAAAAAATAATATTTTTTTGTTCATGATACATATGAATGTACTTGCATGTCAATGTATCATAGTCTACTAATTCATATGTAATATGAAGCTTAGTGTTTGGTCATGAAACGTGCGAATTTATCTCTGTACATATGTATCATAGACTCATAGTAAAAAAGAATGTAATTTTTTGTTCATGATACATATGAATGCATTTACATGCTCATGTAACAAATTTATCAATTTTTTTATGTATCTAGTAGGTTAGTACATGTTTATGATACATATGAATATCTATGCACGCAACTGTATTGTTCTTGATATCAAAGTTCAGCAATTTTTGAGATTTTATGAGATATATGTTTGAAGTCTTATATATTCAAGGATGATACATATGTTTGAAGTCTAATATATGAGATATATGTATCATACATATGTATCAGATAAAATCAGTCCTACATATGTATCAATATATATATATATATATATATCATACATATATATCAGAGATTCTCTCCCATGATTTACTCCCTTAAATAAATACAATTTCGTTACTTTCTTATTTAACTAACCGACTAGTTTAAAATGTATCATAGACGATGTGTATCAATGCTTAAAATATGTATCACAAAACGTGATTTCTGACATTTGATGTAATTGGGCAAAGTTGTGATAAAAAATGTTATTAGCCCCTTAACGTATGAGATTTGTGTAAGTTACCCTATTTTTAATATTTACTATGCCAGTCATGTAATATGCTTTTGTAAAGTAATATCAATATTATTAAAACTAAAATCAAATGTAATACAAGAAAAAATAAAGTAAAAGTTTTGAAGTGTTTTTTAAAAAGGTATTCCTGAAGAGGAGCCGTTTGTGTTTGATTAATTAATATGAACAATGTTATAAAATTAATCTAAAACAAAAGTAAATGACTACAAAGGAGAGAGAGGGAGAACATTGCTATGTTGCTTTTTATTTCACTGTTTCCGTATATCAATACAAACAGGAGAAGGGCCATATATATAGGCCAAAGTAATTGGCAATCAAGTTGCAGTACTTGGGCATTAAGTAGCCGCCAAGTTGCACCAAGTTAGTCAACATTTTTGGCTACTTGGGCAAAAAGAGACATGGACAACCAATTACATAATATTCCCCTTGAATATCCATATAAAAGAAAATCTACTGAATGCGCATTTGAGTGCTGTCTCATTAAAAACCTTACTAGGAAAATTCAGTGGGATAAAACCTTGGTTAAGAAAAAAAGAGTACAATGCGTATTCTTACTCCCTGATGAAGACCACGATTCAGATGGTTCAGTCTCCACATTTCAATCTTGCGTACCATCTTCTCAAGAGTTGAAGTTGTAAAGATTTGGTGGACAAATTTGTTGGATTGTCACTTGAATGGATTTGTCGTACATCAATATCACCATTCTTCTGGAGATCATGTGTGAAAAATAACTTTGGCGAGATGTGCTTCGTTTCATCTCCTTTTATAAAGTCTCCCTTTAATTAGGCTATGCATGCAACATTGTCTTCAAATAGAACTGTGGGTACCTTGATATCACACTTCAGGCCACATCTCTTTTTGATGAAATGTATCACCGATCTCAACCATACACATTCTCTACTTACTTCATGAATAGCTATTATTTCAGCATAATTTGAAGAAGTAGCAACAATAGACTGCTTTGTAGATTGCCATGTGTAGCAGTACCTCCGTATGTAAACATATAACCTGTTTGAGATCAAACTTTATATGGGTCAGATAAATAATCTGCATCTTAATTACCAACAAGATCTGTACTATCTTTGTTAGTATAAAACAGACCCATATCAATAGTCCCTTTTAGACATCGCAATATATGCTTAACTACGTTCTAATTTCTACGTGTAGAAGAAGAACTATACCTGTCTAGAAAATTAACTGAAAAAGTTATATCAGGCCTTGTGGCATTAGCAAGATACATACGTGCACCAATAACACTGAGATATGATACTTCAGGACCAAGAATCTCTTCATTCTCTTCTGGAGGTCGGAACGGGTCTTTATTCACTTCAAGTGATCGAACAACCATTGGAGTACTTAATGGATGTGCTTTGTCCATGTAAAATCATTTCAAAATCTTCTTAATATAGGCAGATTGATGATTGAAGATTTCGTCCGCTAAATGTTCAATTTGCAGACCAAGACAAAGTTTTGTCTTTCCAAGATCTTTCATCTCAAATTTTTTCTTTAGATATTCAATTGCTTTTTGGACCTCTTCTGGAGTTTCAATGAGATTTATGTCATCAACATAAACAACAAGTATAACAACTCTGATGTTGTTTTCTTAATAAAAATACAAGGATAAATGACATAATTTATATAACCTTCATTTATCAAGTACTCACTAAGACAATTATACCACATACGCCTTGATTTTTTTAGACCTTATAACGATTTTTTTAATCTAATTAAATACATTTTTCGAGACTTTGAACTATATGCTTCAGGCATTTTTAATCCTTCTGGGATCCTCATATAAATTTCATTATAAAGTGACAACATTTCATATTAAATACGTGACATCTTCTAGTGTCTGGACTGCATGTCAAATAAACTTTGTGCTTATCAAGAAGCATATTTCACTTGATAATTATTTTACGTCAGCATGCTTAAATAAATGTAGAATTCAAATTCTCATAATCTTGTACAATATTGCGCGCTATATTGTACTAAAGATATCGTTGACGAAATATTTATATCGGTTCATAATGCGACATAACTTATTGAGATCTCACCACTTCATTATTTTTCTTAGGTACCTACACCTCTCATGATGATTCATGAAGTGTTATGTTGTAGGCTCTTCAACAACACGTTGCCTTTTTATTATGATCATTTGCTCCATTTTCTTTTCAAGGATTGTTTTATTTTTGAACCGATTGGTCTACCATGCTTCATGCATGCTGTAGACTCTGTCCTTCAGGGACACACAATAGGAGCATCTTCAACTAAATATGAAATCAATTCTGGGTCAGCAAATGCTTCTAGCATTTGACTTGAATTATCTTTTAAATGGGGATCATACTAACGATAATTCACAACATATTTCTTAGTTGCTTATTATCTCCCCCTTATGTTAGGAAAACTAACTTATACTCCAATCTACTTTGGAGAATCCATCTTTGTGCATCATGGTATATCCATTAATTACATACCGCATATCAAAAGGCTATTAGATGGAATATTTGGTTCCCGATCCTGAACCAATTGACAGGGAGAAATTAATCATAATTCATTGGTCTAATGCATATAAATGCTATTGTATACAATATATCATATTTCAGACCAACACATGAAGCCTTGTTCTCATAAGCAATGGTTTAGCTATTTATCGAAGGCATTCAATGCCAAACCATCTTGAATATAAACCAGCATTATCAAGATCAATTGTCTTGATTATACAATTTGGAAATTGTGCTCTTAACTCAATTTAATTGAGCAAACAACTTTATGAATGCCAAACTGCTGGTTGACAATAAACATACATGTGATTACCTTATGGATGCATCATATCACATGACAGGTGAACGTACCCTTATTTACCTTTTATACTTTTCAGAATTTAGGGAATTCAGTCCCAACATTAGCTGGTCCAATTAACTTGTCATGAGAACAAGCAATAAATTCTTGAAGGATCTTCTAGTTCTTCAGTATATGCCTAATGCTCAATATGCTCATCTTCGGGATGGAAAAATTATTCATGCCAACTGATAAAATTATTTGAACTAGTAAACTCCAAGTTTACCACGACATGTGCTATTTACTCGAGTAAATTTCAAAGTTTTTCTACTTTGAGAGTAGTTTGCAAGGTTTTACTATTGCACAATCTTACTACTGTGGGAGTAAATTTCAAAGCATTTATTACTTTGGCGTAAATTTTGGATTTACTACTTCAAGAGTAAATTTCAAAGTTCTCCAATCAATTACACAAATATCCTCACGATTGATCATTGGTCAAAATAAAATTTGAGGAGTATTCATATATTCTTTGAAATAAAAATATAAACAAAGTAAACATTACAGTATTACTAGCAAACAACGTATTACACAAAACTTTATTTATTTACAAGACTAGATAAACATACCTAACAGACTAGATAAACACACCTAACAGGAACGTCAACTAATATAACTAATAAAAAAGTAAAATACTTAGACTATTACAGATTCGTCACCGACAAGGTGATCTATATTTCCTTCAGGGAGTTCAAAGAAATCTACAATATCTAAATGCATAGGCTCAACATTATCTTCAGAGATAAAATTTGCTTCTGCATTATTATCCATCTTCTTTGGGGATGCTTGGTAGAGATCAACCAGGTGCCTTGGCGTACGACATGTACGTGATCAGTGTCCCTTTCCTCCATATCGATGGCATCTATTTTCTGAATTATTCCTTTGCACCGGTTTAGGATTTTCACCCTTCTTCTTACACTGCTGGTGAGGAAGGTTATTATTTGGTGTAAGACGATTACCATGATTAGAATTTCTTCCTCGACCACGACTGGGGCCAAGATCTTCTTCACTCCTGGATTGGTGAAAATTTTCAACATTCACTTCAGGGAATGGAGCAGTACCAGTAGGTCGACTTTCATGGGTTTTCATCAAAAGATCAGTACAAGAAGATGCGAAATTAATTCAGAATACTTTTTAAATCCCATTTCTCAGTATTTCTGTTGCAGGAGCATACTCGAGGCAGGAAAGGTGGATAATATTTTCTCTAGCATATCATGATCTGTGATATTTCTCCACATAAATTTAATTGTGAATAATTCTAAACATGGCAGAATTATATGTAGTTATATCTTTAAAATCTTGTAATCTCATATAGGTCCATTCATAATGTTTTTGTGGAAGAACGACCATCTTCAGGTGGTCATATCTATCTTTTAGATTATTTCACAGTATAAGAGGATCCCTAATAATGAGATATTCCATTTTTAATCCCTCATCGAGGTGATGACGGAGAAATATCATAGCCTTGGTACGGTCTTAATTCGATGCCTGGTTTTTATCTTTGATGGTGTCTGCCAACCCGTCGCATCTAAATGGATTTCTGCATCAAGTGCCCAAGATAAGTAGGAGTTGCCCGATATATTCAAGACAACAAATTCACGTTTAGATGGATTCAACATTATTTTAAGAAAAGTAAGTTCTTACCTTTATTACGTTTAAAAGTATTTGCTCGAGATAACAAAGTCTCGTGCTGATAACGTGTCATAAAATTAATCTAAAACAAAAGTAAATGATTACAAAGGAGAGAGAGGGAGAACACTACTATATTGCATTTTATTTCACTGTTTCTGTATATCAATACAAAGAGGAGAGGGCCATATATATAGGCCAAAGTACTTGGCAAACAATTTTCCGTACTTGGGCATTAAGTAGCCCCCAAGGAGCACCAAGTTAGTCAACATTTTTGGCTACTTGGGTACAAAGAGACATGGACAACCAATTACATAACAAGCAACACTTTATACTTGGTTGGTGTTTCAAAAATATTTTTGGAAAAAATCTGTTCTTTTTAGCTTCTGAAAATAATTTTACTACTACTAAAAAACACTTATTTTTCTCTAAAAGCTTGACCAAACATCATAATTTTCTAAAATAAGTGCTTTTGGCTTCAGTGAGGCTAGCTTGTTTGGCCAAGTATATTTATTTACCAAAAGTGTTTATTTTTCTCAAAAGTGCTTATTTTAATAATGTAAGGTATTTGACCAAGCTTTATGGAGAAAATAAATATTTTCGGGAAGTCGCAAAAATTTTTTAGAAGCTAAAAAAAAAACTTCTCCCTAAAAGCACTTTTTGAAAAATACTTTTGAAAATAATACACTTAGAAGCACTTTTGAAAAACTTGGCCTTGAATTTATTGACCAAACACAAATTGCTTCTCATCATAAATACTTTTTTTTAAATGCACTTTTTAAAATAAGTTGATTTTAGAAGTTTGACCAAACATGATATTGAACAAACCAGAAAATTATGCCTAATGTCCCCCAAAGTGTCTGGTCTTGAATTTTTGTCCTCCTAAGTGTCTGGTCTTGACATTTTGTTCCCCAAATATCTGGTCTTGAATTTTTGTCCCCGATAAATAAGTTCTAATATTTGCTAATAACACAAAACTTATGGTCACTTGAGAAGGTTCATTGTCTTAAAATGTCCTGAATGTTTGCATTATGTGCAAGAGTTAGAACGTCTGTCTTATGGTCAACATATCTAAGTCCTATTTTTATAGGCGACAAAATATCAAGACTAGCCCATAGATATCCCAAGTAGTTTTTGGGAAAAAATTTGTCAAATAGTGTTTGGTCATACAATTTGTCATTATTTGAAAATATTTTTGGAAAATAATCCAAATTCGTAAAAACTAGTTTTTGGGCCAAATTCTATTGTTTAGAAACTTTTAAAAATTTAAAATTTACCCCAAACTTTTATATTTTATAAAAATATCCCACCATTTATTAATCCCAACTAATATCTATTTGCCAACCAACCCCATTAATAAACCTTGTTATTTGACTCAAGTATGTAATAGTATTGTTGCATAGAACTTGTTAAAAGTACTATAAAATAGAAAAATTGGATGCTCCTTTGTGAGTTGAGAAAACTTCAATAGCTCCTATACTGACGTGTGAAATTGTTTATAAGCAGGTTGGAACTTATAATTTATGAGTTTAATTTTTATCATAGAACATGTTCATTATAATATGATAATACAAAGCTTATGGATAATTCTAATAGTTTTTAGAACTTATGGGTATAAATCATATTTCTTGAAAAAGTCAAAAAAATTTCCCAAAAATTATGACCAACACATGGTGAAACTTCACCCAAAAATGACTTGCCAAAAATATTTGAGAAACTATGACCAAACGCTAGCCTATTTCTGAACTTAACAAACAAGTTATAAGCAGATTTTGAAAATTTGGCCCAACATGCTATGATTTTTCATCTTATAGTAATAACTTTTGGTTTGACAAAGTTGTTTGAGATAAGTGGTTAAAAGACCACTTCTCCAAACTCAATTACAAAAAGACCACTTATTTTCTTTTTGGTTTATTTTTTAGGGTGAACAATCAAATGGTCAAAAAGGTGTGGGGTCGATGTGGGGTCAGGGGGTAGCTTATAGTTTTAAAGAGTTAGGGGTGTGGATTTTTAAGTCTTTTAAAATACACATTGACATCATCTACTTTATTAAATACAATAAATACTCTCCTTTCTTGGTATACACGCTTTCTCCTCTAACTGATCACACTCTCCAAAGCAATTCCTCTTCTTCCTCAGATGCTGTAGTTCAATTTCATCATCCCCAGGTAAATTTTCATCTTCTCCCAAGCATTTTTAGTTCCATCTTGATATAATTTGATAAGAAATTCATAATTTTCTTAACCCTAGACTTGACAAATTTGTAATTTTTTTGAAAAGAAATTTTGATTTTCATCCATTTTCTTGTTGAAATTTTGTGTTATTTTTAGTTATTTGCTTTATTCAATAGCTTGTTTTGCTGGTTATGTTCATCCCTGTTCATAGATTTTTAGAGTTTTGTTGTTATTGTTCATCGGACTTTGTGGTTTGTTACTAGATTAGTCTCGATTACTGTAGCTTTTATACCACGTTTGGTCTACAATGGGGACATGAATTGTCTTGATTTTACTATTCATATGTAGTTCTTAAAAAATGGTAAGAAGTAGAGGAATAGGAGGGAACCATTCGTCCATTCGTCTAGTAGAAAAAAGAAAAACCGAAGAGAGTGCTCACGATGGTAAAAGAAAAAAGATGAGGGTAGAAGATGAAAATATTTTCTGCTTAGATGAGTTTCATGAGGTTGATGAGTATATTGATGAAGGAGATCAAAATGGTTTTGGACAGTCTGATGTGGACCAGACTATTTTAGAAAATGCAGATGATGATCCCCTGTTCGTGCCTCACTGTGAAAAGCACATTGATGTTGATAAATATACTATGACTACTTGGATTGATGAAATAGAAAGTTTTCCTGGAAAAACTTCAGCAAGGTCTAGGTTGCCGTTGCTTGTTGAGTTTAAGAGAATTTTAGCTGATCAAAATTTAAAGAGAAGATTCAAGAGATCCTACTTTAGTCATTTTATGAAGTTGTCAAAAAATTTCAATAAATTCAATGGTTAGATGGTACACTACTTGCTACTCTATTTTGTTACAGATAAGAAGAAGCACGAGATGTGGTTTTTAGTTAATGACAAGTCAGAGTGTTTTGGCTTGAAAAAGTTTGCATTGATGACGGGTTTAAGTTGTCGATCCCCTCCCCATGAAGAAAAATTGGAAAGGGTCTATGCAATAGGTGAAGCCTTTTGCATAACTGTTAGTCAAGGAAAGAAGGTAACTAAGAGATAGGCTGATGTCGCTTGTTAAAGTGAGTAGGTTAAACAAGGACGGGAAGTTGAAATGTTGTCTTGTTTGGATTTTGCATACCATTCTGCTTGCTAAGGACGGGTCCAAAGGCAGGGGAAGGTAAGCTTTGACTTGACTTTGGACTACCTCAAGAACAAGATCGATATGATCAAGCATCACACTGCATCTGAGGAGAGGAGGAATGAATCCTATGCTATGTATGGCTTTCCTTGGGCATTTATGGTAAATATTATAAACCAACAACCTAGTAGATTATAGATTTTATCCTGTTTATTTGATCACTTTTTTATTATTTGTATGATTGCAGGTCTGGATTTATGAAGATTTTCCTTCAATTGGAAAGAATGGAGGTAGATCAGATGACGTTCCTTTACTTATCCAAGAGTCCTAAGATGGCACACAATTAAAATCAATCGATTCATTGAAGGTGATCCTTTCAACCAATTGGGAGCTTCAGAGGTATGGATTTTGACTTGGTTATCAATTCTTTTTCATATATTTAAACTGCATGTTAATGTTTTGATTATTTGTAGGTTGTGCACCCGTATATTGTCCCTACAGTTTGTGAGATGGATGAGGACTACATGAAATCCTTTGAGTTTTATCCGTATGAGGTGAAGGATCCAATTATATACTCCTTGAAGGCTGAATTAGGAGGAGTTAATGTCCTCACTTTATCTCCTAGGAGGCCAATAAAGGAGCATTTAGGGGATAGTACTGAGGATGCAAATACAGGTGTAAGAGTTATAGGAGGAAGAAGACCAACAGTGAAGTTCAATCAAGTAGGGAATATGTTGGTGATCAAGAATCAATCAGGGGTTGATTTGTTAAGGACCCAGCAGTAGGGGTAAGGGATGCTTCAGCATGTGCTCAATATGGAGTAAAAGAAAAAAAGAAAGTTCGAGAAGGAGAAGAAGCAAGAGACTCCAAAGGACTAAGGTGACCCCTAATTTTTGTTGTTGTTACGTAAACATTCTATGCATAAGCACTTCTTGATATTTATTTCCAAAATATGCAGTGACCAAACATGTGATTGATGATGAGCAATAATGTGCCAACGACCATGACAATGGTAAAGAAACTACTGGAGTTGATTTGGAAATTGATAAAGGAGCTGTTGGAGAAGATGTGGAAGATGATGACGAGACCCTTGGAGATGCTTCTTCAATTCAGAATGTTGCTCAATCTGAGGAGGCACAAGAAGATGCTCTCAAACCAGCTGATCAGGTTGAAGGGGATCCTAAACCAGCTGAGGTGGATGTCTTTGATCCTAAGCCTAATGCTCTGGTTGAGGAGGCAAATGATGAAGTCCCTGAGCAAGTTGGTAGATCATGAAGAGGTGTTTGAATTAGTTTTAAAAAATGTAGCAGATGTTCCCGAACAAGATTTCCCCAAAAAGATGTCCAAGAAGAAGAGGTTGTCGTGTTGTCCATTATTGTAGATCTCAATGTTGGGAAGTCTAGTGATTCTAAAAACAATTCCTAATTTTGTATTTTATGGTTGGCAGTGTTTAAGACAATTTAATTTCGTGTTTGATGAAGTTCCTGGGAGACAATTTTTTTTTTGGGTTTGATGATGATCCTGTTTTTTGGTTATTGACAATATTGACAACCTTTTTTGGTTTTTAGTTTTGATGGTTTTGGTGGATGGTTGTTGACAGACAATATTTATTTTTTGTTTTTGATGATGAAGTCTTTTATGATAATTTTATACTTGTTCTCTTACTGCTAAATATGCTAAGGTTGGGTCATTAAGACTTTTATTATCTATTGATTTGACAATACTAGTTGTTGAGAATACACTAATAGTAGATGTTGATTAGTACATATTATAAATAAAAGATCAAATCTTGGATGTGATAGATACACAAATAATTTTGCATATATTGTTCAAAATACATCACTAACACTACAGGCAGATTGCATATCTCCAAGTACCAATCAATACTAATAAACCACACATTATCGCCTCCCGTCAATTAATTTTTTCTTCAGCAACAATCAACCTCTGCTTAAGTTGATCCCTCTCATTCTCTGTGTGTTTCATCAACCCTTTCAGCTGATCCCTTTTCTCTTGTGACTCTCTGAGCAATGTCCTAAGCATAGATGTATTCATTTCAGATTCTATCAGCCTTACTTGTATTTCAAATTTGGATAAGGTGAAGTGACGAAATGCCAATATGTCAAATGATCCTAGGCTCTGACTTATCAGATTTGCTGGCGATTTGTGGTGTGGCTTAATCCACTTGAAATACTTACCTCCACCATTATCCTAAGCAAAACAACAAATGATTAGACATGTTTTTATGGAAAAAATACGAAAAAGCTTTGAAGCATACCTTTCCAAGTTTACACCTATAGAACCTTCGACCTGGATTATTTTCGGTGTGTGATATCTTTAAGATAGCCTCTTTACCACATAAACAAATATATAAATTTTCCACTTGGGATGCTTTGGATGATTGAGACATTTATGATAGACAAAAATTGAAGTGAATAGGAAATTTTTTTTTCTAAAAGAAGGGTGAGGGGTTTGTATAGACAATGGGTGAAATATATTTGAGCTACAAAATTATTACCATTAGAGCAGTTAATCATTTTTGTGCAGTTAAAATTTTTAATGGAAAACATCTCACCTATCATGGACCATAAAAGTCAGTAAGGAAAGACCATACATAGTGTTTGCTAAACCACAACATTGGTTAAGCAATATCACTAGAGACGAGTAAACATATGACACAATGATCTATAATTGACTAGTAGTAGGGGATAGACTCTAGAAAATTATTATTAAAGAATAATATGTTAAATATGAGCAGATTTAACACACTCCCCACAACCCCCCTCCCCCCCCCCCCCCAAAAAAAAGAACACACTCCAAATCCTAAATCCTGACCCCAAACCCCAGTTAACTCTTTACCCCAAACCCTAAAATAAGTATATACTCAACTGGTCATTGTCAATATCTAATAGCTAAGGTTATGATGGACGTCTTGAACCATTGATACTCACGTATGAATATATATATATAGACATATATATATATATATATATATATTTATATATATAAATGTGGTTTAAAAAATACAATTAATAAATAAATAAAATTAGAATAGGGGACTAGCCCTTAATTACACATCATGATACCACTTAGTTATTTCATATGAGAGTCATCGTCAAGTGGTGACATGATCCAAAGAATTTACGGACAAGTAATGGTCCCTAGATAAAAAATAATTAGCTAAAAAGACGATAAAAAATTAAATAAAATTAAAACAAGAGACTTTCCCCCAATTAAACATCATGACACAACTTAGTTACACATATGCGAGTTCCCATCAAGTGGTGACATGAATCAAAGTTCAAGGACAAGTAATGGTTGTATAAAACACATTCTTAGATCAGGGTTGTGCTTTGAGAACCATTACTTATTCTCATACTAATTCGATATCATTGCTTTAAGAACCACTAATTGTTCTCAACAATCCTTTGGATCATGTTGATGAGTCAGCAAATTGCAACTTATTTGACCTAAAAATGGTAAGAAATCAAGTCCTCAATGCTAAGTTGAATGCGTTTTAATTTTAATTTGGTTTAATTTCAAGGTTGAGGACAAGAAGTGGTTGAAATAGCAAAATGAAGCAAAAAGATGAAAGATTGGATCTAAAAATACGCAAAAGCATCGAAGGGACAACTGGTCCATCACCAAACCCTCCTGCGTATTGACAAAGGTAGCCTTCCATCGCCAATTCTAACTGTTTGGGCTAGGTCCAAGTTTGAATACACAACAATGAATAGAGACGTTCGACGTATCGCTGAACTGATCGGTGAAACACATATCCATCCCCAAATGTGACAGAAACCAACCCCTGGAGCTCAAGTTCAAAGTCAATTCAGCGAGACTAGTTCACTTCGGCATATTGTCGAAGTGTTCGGCGATGGTAAATTCCTCAGCCGATCTGGACGCGGTGGCAATTCTCTAATTTTGAAGTTCATTTTTGCTGAAGCTATTTAGGCCTTTTTGGTAGCTTGGAACCCTATCATTTGTCATAGCTTCTAGTTAAAGCTTGTAATTGAAACCCTAGTTGAATTTTAGTTAGTTATTGCTAATTTCTTGCTTTCAAAATTTGGATTTTTCTGGGAAATATTTTTGATTATATGGCAGATTTGATTGAGAATATAGGTATATTTCCTTTTTCTCTTGCTATGATTAGCTAATTTCCCAAGCTTGGGGTTATACATTATTGAGTGTTGATTATTGTGTGGGTAGTGATTATTTACCTTTATATTTGATTGAATGTTATGATTTAAGCTAAATCTCTATGTTTGAACTCAAGAATTGAGGTTGCAAACTCTATTTATGCTTAGAACTCTTGTTTTGCTTTAAAGAGAGGACAAGGATAGAGAGATTTAGTTGACAAAGACTTGATAATTTCTAGAGAGATTTAGTTGACAAAGACTTGATAATTTCTTACTTAATAGATAGTGCTAGAAATAGTCTAACTAATTTGAGGTTATTGGTTGCTTGATATTGTGTACATATGGGTTTTTGAAAGAAACTCTGATGAAATTTGGTGGTAGATTGAAAGATTAGCTCCAATACCTAAGACCAAACCTAGTCATAACTATCAATTGAATTTTAGGTGCACTTTCACTTATCCACGCTTATAATCACTCTTAAGAAGGCATAACCCCAAGTTCTTCTACCTATCAATTACATTCTCTAGCATTCATTTTGACAAACCAACATCGAAATTGATAGTTTAAATATGAAATTCTTTTAAATTAACCCCTCATTTTTACTTTTTCGCATTATTTTTAATATTACGTGCCAGCACTTAGTCACTTACAACACTCGAAGGTGATCCTATAGCCTTCATTCCCCGTGGAATTGAACCCTACTCCAAGTTGGGTAAAAATTATATTGCTAGCGACCTCAAAATAGGGGCATTAGATGGGTGATGCGGTGTTGTGGCTACGGGAATTGTCCACATGATTTATAACATCTTGGACTGAGTTGATGTAAGCTTTTTTAGACCGATTCCTTCCACCATCCCGCATGCTCCACTTGTGGGATAAGATCACAAACATCTAGCAATTGAGTGGTGATCCATTGCATGAAGCATGGTTAAGGTTCAATAAGAAGTTTCTACAATGACCAAACCATAGAGTGTCGGATAAGATGCTTTTCCAAATTTTCTATAGATCATTGGACTAATTGAACAAGATGGTAGCGGATAATACTCCCGGCGGATCTTTGATTAAATAAGCTTTTGGAGTTGCTTCAGGATTATTAGACCAAGTGACAAAGTAAAGTAGAGCATGTCACATGCTAGATATCAAGGTGCCTATCAGGGCTCCCTCTGCATCTTATGTGAGACAAGAGCAAAGGAAGAAGGATGATGAGAGAGATGAAAACATAGCCAAAGTAATGACATAATGCATATCATCACAAAACATGTAATGGGTACAACTCCAAAGACAGTCAATGCCATAGGTACAAAGGCTACTAAAACATATGAAGATGATGATGTAGAATCTCTTGATGAAGAAATAGCTACTTGCGACCCAAATGGGCGGTTCCCGACCTAACTATCAAAGGTAAGGTAGGAATCAAGGTTGGTGTCATGACCCGAATCCCATCCGGGACGGACTGGCACTCGAAGCCGATGAGGCCCGAGAGAACCAATCTTTGCTCATGTCTATTCATGCATGACTCTGTAACATCACTGTATCTCATAAATTTTTTGAAAGTCAAAGAAACATGTACTATATGTATATGAAACTTGGCCAGTAGGGCCATTGAGTGAAACTGGACATACCTCTCTTACATTCCTCATCCCACATATGTCTGCAAAGACTCTACATATACATATACATAGCCAAGCTAGAGTCGGGACAAGTCCCCGCTTTATACAACATTTACAATACCAAAATCAATGTACACTATGACTCAAAAAGCCCCGAACCAACTGGAGCTTACAAAAAATCTGCAAATGACCCACACTCTACTGTAGAAGTCCACTAGTACCTGTGCCTGCAGCAAGTAAGGTAAATCCCCCCCCCCCCCAAGGGGTCAATACAAAAAATGTACTGAGTATGCAATGCCACATGAAATTGCATGATACGTAAATACTTCAATGAACTCAAATATAAATGAATAACCAATATGGATAAGTCACCATTCTGTACGTTGGGAACCATGTATATTGCTTTCATTATTTTCTTTGCTTCTTTACTTCAATGTTTGTTCATCATCACTTGTGTCACTATGTACCCGGGCCCTAACTGATCAGTGGGTCTTTACATAACATAGCGTTATGTTGGGATCGGCTTGAGCTAGGCTTATGCCTCTAGAGCTACCACCCATAAATCAATATATCGGGTTCGGCTTGAGCTAGGTTATTACCTCTAGAACTGCCACCCACAAACCAACATATCAGGTTCGGCTCGAGCTAGGTTATTACCCCCAGAGCTACCCCCTGTCAGGATCGATTCGAGCTAGGCTTACGCCTCTAGGACTTCCCCTGATCCAATAATCTCGGGATCGGCTTGAGCTAGGCATTTCTCCCCCAAAGCTACCACCCATACTCAATCATTAACCACATATATGCATTACTTTGTTCTTTACTTTTGAGATTGATACCTTTACTTGTGAGAGATTGGTACATTCACTTGACATAACATTATTGGAAACATTGGAACAATAATCAATGAATAAGATACATGTGTATAAACACTATTGGAACTTTGGAACATAAAATTATTGGGACTATGGGATCTTTGGAACATTATTCAATGAACATGAGACATGTGAATCACAATTTATCAATGAGTAGAATACGTGATAATAACAATTGGTAACTTGATATAGGATACCTCTAGAACATTTCGGAATGGAACAAATAAAATGTTAATGTGACCACTATGTGCTGCAGAAGGATACGGAAAGAGTAACCTTACATACCTTATCTTCCCAATATGAATACACAAGCCAATATGTGAATACAACAATTCGGCTCCTTCTTTATCTCTCACTCTACAACACAAGTACAATAACGGAGCCAACATTAACCACAAGCTACATTCCAAGTGTATAAAACGATAATGAGTTACATGATTGCCTTATAATGTCATTTCCCCCTTTACAATACCATTTACGGCATTGTCATACCAACAATACCACAACATGCCCAACATTGACCAAAATATCACAACCCAATAGCATTTCATACCAAGTTCATTCTTTAAATTTCTTCATTAATATGACGTCACAATTACTCCATCAAATCACCTCAATACACCTCATAACATCATATCGGCCAAACTCCCATAATTTAAACTTATAGAAAAATAACAAGTTTAGAAACATAATCACACCATACATGTTGATATTTCATCCATACCATGCACTTTTATCAACACCTCAAGTCCTTTTTCAAATTTAAATAACAAGGATGGCACATCTTTAGCAAAAAGCAAAAGTTCACTATTCAACACTTTTAGACATAACCATCATGATCTACATACTCTCCCATGCATATAGTATATTAATCCATGAGAATATACACTTACCAAAGCTTGAGATATGATGATCTTGCCCAAGAGATGACTTAGGGTTTGAAGTGAGGAGAAAATATCTCTTTTTGGTTTCTTGAAAAAGTATATAAATACATGTGCCCTTTTATGAATAAAAATCTGATTTCCTTTCCCTTTTATATCCCCTTTTAACTCATCCTTATCCATTTAGATCAATAATTGACTTTTCAAAGCAAGAATGGGTCATTTGACCCATCGGGCCATGTCTTTTAATTCATCTTGGGCCTTCCTTTGAGCCCATTAACACATATTAACTTAGCCCACCAAATTCCATGCATAATCCACCAAATTTTTCAAGTTTAAATCATTTCATATGTGTTCCAACAATCTTCCTACTCACGAGACTCATGTTCGTAGCCTCAATACCAAGAACAAGTAATTCTAGCCACTTATGGCTTAATTAAACGTAAAAGGGTAAAAACATAATTTGGACGTCAACATCGTCCAAGCATAGTCCTACCGAGATGGAATAATTATATAATACCCCAAGAATCACATTTATAGGCTCGTGGTTGGTGAACAAATTCGGCAAAAAACACCCCGACATGCCCCCGGGCGCCCCTAGGACTTAGAAAAATTTTAAGCATTTGAAAGGTGTGCAGGGGCATCCTGACACACTGCCTGGCGCACCCCCTTGCTGCCTGTGGGCTGAAAATTTCAGCCCAGAGCAGCCTGGCACGCCCCTGGGCGCGCCCCACCCTTAGTTTTTGAAAATTTTCGTTTCTTCGACTTTTCTTTGCGGATTCGGTTGGATACTTCAAGTTCAACTCTTTAGCTTACCTCTTAGTATTAAAACCCTTTGTTTAGAAGTAGTTCAAGCCTCACTTATCACTCCCAAAATATTCCAAAAAGTTGTGAACTCTTCTTACAGGAGACTAATCACATTGACTAGTACGCTATCAAATGTTTCATCCAAAACCAATGCAACACACGTACTTAGTGCTCTCAAAGCTAAGGTTTATAACTACACCCTAGGTCACCAATCCATCAAAATAGGGTCGGGAATGTACGGGGTGTCACAGTTGGAAGGAAAGGGATTGTGATTGGAAAGACCATGACTGAAGGGTCTGCGATTGTGATAAAGATTGGAAGGATAAGGAAAGAGATAAGGATCACGATTGGAGAGAAAAGAAACATGATCATGATAGATACATCCCTCCTCACGATAGGCAAAAAGGTAAATAGACTTCCACCGTGGACCCAAAAAGTTATAAGAAAAAAGTTGTGCTTGCTCGTATCCTTATGGGAGTTGAGGAGAGTGACATGATGTTAAGGGAGATGAAGAGAAACTTTTCATAACTCTATAAAATGGTCACCTCACATTCAGCTTTTATCAAGCAACTTGAAATGCAATTGGGCCAAATATCGTCCCATTTAAACACAAAGTAAAAGGGTGTTTTACCTAGTGATACCATGTCAAATTCAAAAAAAATGCTCATGTCAGGGCAATCATCACTAGGAGTGGTAGGATTCTCGATAATAGTGTTGTGAATCTTAATGATGACCCCAATGCGAGAGGGGTTGAAGAACAAGTGATCGAAAAGAGAAAATGACTTGATAAGGCGAATGATGAAGTCTCTATCCAAAATGAGCCTAATGTAGAAAGGATGGAAGAATTGGAAGAGAAAGTTGAAAGTGAAGAGATACCTCAAGCGGTTAGTGATAATGTCTTAAAATCGGAGGAAAGTCCGATTGTCTCAATGTTGTAAATCAAGATACCTCCACCATTCCCATAAAGGTTCAAGAATAAGGAGTATGATACAAAGTTCAAGAAGTTCCTCTCAAAATTTAGCAACTTATCAGTGAACATTCCTTTGTTGGAAGCCTTCAAGAGATGCCCGGGTATGCCAAGTTCATGAAGAACTTGATGACAAAGAAAAGAACAATGGACTTCAAAACAATGGAGATCTCATATAGTTGTAGCACAATCATATCAAGCCATATGGTAGTCAAGAAAGAAGACCCTGGTGCATTCACTATCCCTTGCACCATTGGGGTGTATCAATTTGGCAGAGAGTTGTGTGACTTAGGGGAAAGTATAAATTTAATGCCTCTAGCAATATTCAAGAAATTAGGGTTGAGTGCTCCAAAGCCCACAACCATGAGGCTCTTAATGGAGGATTGGTACATCAAATAACCGGTGGGAATTCTATATTATGTGCTTGTTTAGGTTGACAAATTCATATTTCCCGTCGACTTTATGATCCTAGATTGTAAGATAGACTATGAAGTTCCCTTATCCTTGGTAGACCTTTCCTTGCTATCAAAAGGGCATTAGTTGATGTGGAATATAGAGAGATGAAGTTTAGAGAGAATAATGAAGAGGTAACCTTCAATGTGTGTAAGTCCATGATGCAACCAAAAGACTTGCAATTGATCTCCGTGATTGTCAGGATTGATGATGAGGTGGACGATGCTATGGAGGTGGATTTCATTAGTGAGCCACTAGAGGGAGTGTTATGGAATTATGAAAGTTAAGAGGTTGAAGAGTATAAAGAAGTCTTAGCTTTGTTGATGGGTATTGGTTCCTATACCAAGAACTAATGCAAATTAGATCTTAACTTGAGAAATTGGGAGAATCCTCCTGTGAAGCCTTCTATTGTGGACCCAACACAACTTAAGCTCTAGACATTACCACCATACCTTCGCTAGTAGGAGATTTGTTGCCATGAAAAGTGGAAGTATTAAAGTCGGTTGTGAGAAAATTCATTCTGGCCATCGGATGAAATATTGCAGATATTATCAGGATTGCTCCTGGCATTTGTACTCACAAGATAATATCGAGTATTGAGAATTAAAGGAGGCTGAACCCTCTGATGCAAAAAGTGGTGAAAAAGGAGATACTCAAGTGGTTGGATGCAGACATTGTGTATCCAATCTCGGATAGCACATGGGTAAGCCCGGTTCAATGTTTTCCAAAAAAGGGGAAATCACAGTGTTTCTTAATGATAACAATGAGTGTATACCCATTAGACCGGTGACAAGTTGGAGAGTATTTATGGATTATCGAAAGCTGAATTTGTGGACAGAAAAAGACCACTTTCCCATGCCATTTATGGATCAAATGATTGATTGTTTGGCGAGGCGGGGGTGGTATTTGTTTTTAGGTGGGTACTCCTTTTATAAAGAAATTTGCATCGCACCTGAAGATTAAGAGAAAACTACTTTCACATCTCCATATGATACTTTTGCCTTCAAGCTCATGCCCTTTGGGTTATGCAATGCACTCGCCCTTTGGATTTTTTCGGATATGGTCTTTATGGATGATTTTTACATTGTGGGTGATACCTTTGTATCATGTCTTGAACACTTGGGCAAGGTGCTTGGATGATATGTTGAAACTAATCTTGTGTTGAATTGGGAGAAGTGCCATTTTATGGTAAAGGAGGGCATTGTTTTGGGCACAAAATTTTGTGTCAAGGAATTCAAGTTGACCAAGATAAAGTTGAAGTCATTGCCAAGATACCCCCTCCAATCTCCGTGAAAGGTGTTCGAAGTTTTCTTTAGCATGCCGGTTTCTATAGACGGTTTATCAAAGATTTCTCCAAGATTGCTCTTTCGATGTGTAAGCTTCTTGAGTAGGAAGCAAAATTTGAGTTTGATAGTGATTGCGTGAGGATATTCAATTGCCTCAAGGAAATTCTTGTGATGGCTCCTATCATTATAGCCTCGAATTGGTTGCAACCCTTTGAATTGATATGTGATGCAAGTGGCCTCGCATTGGGTGCGGTATTAGGACAAAGAAAGAATAAAGTTTTTCATGCTATCTATTATGATAGAAAGTCCTTGAATGATGAACAATAAAATTATAAAGTTACATAGCAAGAAATACTTGTTGTAGTCTATACTTTTGAGAAATTTCGTGCCTACTTATTGGGCATGAAAGTCTTTGTGCACACCGATCATGCAACCCTTAGGTACTTAATGTCTAAAAAGAAGGTCAAACCTTAGTTGATTAGATGGATCTTAATACTTCAATAGTTTGATTTTGAGATTGATGACATGTTTCCTGATGAGCTTGTTATGGCTATGAAGGGAAGTATGCTACCATAGTATGCCAATTTTGTTAATTATGTGGAGAGTGGGTTGGTCTCTGATGGCTTGATCTATTACCAAAAGAAACACTTCCTCCACGATGTGAAAAGGTATTATTGGGATGAACCTTATCTCTTTAGGGAGTATGCGGACGGAGTGATATATCATTGTGTTATGGAGGATAAAATGAGGCCTATTCTTGAGGCGTGCCATTCATTACCGGTTGGTGGTCATCATAGTAGTGTGCATACAGTTGCAAAGGTCCTCAAAGCGGGCTTTATTGGACAACTTTGTATCGTGATGCCCATGAGTTAGTGCGGGGATGTGAGCAATTCCAAAGGCAAGGTGGGATCTCAAAAAGGTACAAAATGCCCTTGCAACCAAGTGTTGATGTGGAGTTATTTGATGTATGGGGGTTGGACTTCATGGGACCTTTTGTGAGCTCGTATGGGAACCGTTACATCTTTGTAGCAGTTGATTATGTTTCAAAAAGGGTCGATGCCATAGCATTGCAAAATAATGAAGCCAAGAGTGTTACTCAATTCTTGAAGAGGTACATTTTCACCTGGTTTGGGACACCCCGTACTATCATAAGCGATGAAGGTTCTTATTTTTGTAATCGATCATTCGATTTTTTAATTGCTAAATATGGAGTGAACTGTAAGGTGGCATCTCCATATCATCCCCAAGCCAATGTGATAGAAGAAGTATCCAACTGGGAGATAAAAAGTATTTTGGCAAAAATTGTGAATTCTAGTAGAACGGATTGGGCCTGAAAACTTGATGATGCTTTGTGGGCCTATAGAACCACGTTCAAAACTCCCATTAGTATGTCACCATATCAAGTGGTGTTTGGCAAGGAGATACGTCCAAATTACAACTCCTTTAAGAAGCATAAACGTTCGTTGTCAAATACATAACCCAACAAAGGTTGGGGTCGAATCCCACATGGAATATGGTAAAAACTAAGTCTTATGCTATTCAAGTAACTATTAGTCGACGATTTCCATGAAATGGGGGGGGGGGGTTAAATTTAACGATTAGTAATCAATGTTCAATGTGTTACCAGTAAATAATTCCAAATTATCAAAATATCAATTAGTGGAGAAATGAACTAGGTTTGTGTTCACCATGGTTACTATCACAATTATGTGTCGATTGCTGTACAGGATTCTCATAATATTGGAAAATACAAAGTTATCAATTTTTAATATTCAACCAAATGTTTCTCAACCTAATTGAGTGACTAAAACTTTAATTCTCTCCAACTTAAATATGATATTATATAAATTTGATTCCACCTCGAGTTGGTTAATATTGTTACATCATTAACCATCAGATGGAGGTTGAAAGTTCCGAATCCTCATTGATAATTCTTTTTCTTGTTTTAATCTCTTATTTCAAGAAAATTAAACCTAGGACATGTTTATGTTTGCAACCATTAGAAAGCTATTAAGACAGAAAGATTATCAATGTAATTCCATTCAATAATCGAATCCCAACAACAATAATCTATTTCAATCATGAATTCACCATGGATCCCACAACCCTAGTTGTGGGAGTTTAGCTGCTCATGATTTCGAAAGCAAATAAAGATAATGAATTCATAGATTAGAAGGTTTCCTTTTACAAAATATGGATTCGCACGTCAATTGCCTTTCAAAGTAAACAAAGTTGCTAAAAACCCAAGAACAATTTCAAACTTCCAAAAATTTTTGCTCTATATTGTCAAAAATGAAAATAACATAAGACATATGAGAAAAACCCTAAAAGCTGCTATTTATAGTATAGAAAAAGTTGAATTTAAAATAAATCCCAAACTTGGCCAGCTCAAAAGTGACGATGAGGTTGACGACTCGTCAACAAGTTGACAACTCGTTAACCCAAGTCTTAAACTAACTTCTTGTAGAACTTCTATTCTGCCTAAGGTCGATGACATAGGTTGGCGACTCGTTAACAAGTTGAAAACTCATCAACTCAATTCATACACTGATTTCCTCTTATCTCCAATTATGCTTGGGTTTGACGAGCTTGGTGACGACTTGTCACTTAGTTGAAGCTTGTCAACTAGACCTTTTTAGCTTATTTTCTCTTGTTTTCTCGCATGTCAACTTTTTCTACACATAAAAGTAAAATACGATTAAAAAACTTACAATTATTCTTAGTTAAAAACCTCAAATGTCCCATCAGGACGCCGACACATCAACACCCTCAACTTATAACGTTTGCTTGTCCTTAAGCAACTAAACAATACTACGTCATGCAAACATCAAGATTTTTAAGGAATAGAATAGAAGTTGTACATTAAAATTGACCTTATCAGATTAGTTAACTCCATATACATGAACTATTTACCAACCAACTAACATGGATCCATACTTGGCACTATAATATAAATGGGAAACATTATATACACTCAAAGTAATCAATCTAATGGTTAGCCGTCTAAATTGCTATCCACATGAACTCACTACAAAGAAGTCCCTCACATATAATATTGACTTTACTTAGGGACTAAAAATCAAATCTCTCAATCTCATAATGAATTTCAAACAATGGACATGTGATACCATAGGTTTGCCCTTACCATTCCACCTCGATTTTTCAGAAAGTCGACTAGGATCACTACAAGACTTTACTTGGCTTGTAACGAAGGTTTGGTTGCAGGTAGGATACTTTTGGAAATTAGTGACTCAGCCTTACGAAGGCTTGGGTGCAGGTAGGATACGTTTAGAAATTAGTGACTCAGCCTTCCTTGTCATCTACAGACTTCCACTTTCAACTATGTTTGCTAATTTCATCCTTATTCACCTTTTTCTCTTGATCGGTTTACATTCACGGTTGCACAACTCTTTTGACTTGACTTCCTCTTTTTCTTCTTTTTCACTTTTTTTAGATTGCAAGCTCACACCCCCTTGCTCTCTTTTCCTTTTTATATCAACATCTAATCTTTTCATACCCAATTCCACTTGTCGTAGCCTCCACAGTAGACACCTTCAACTTAGGCAATTTGCCTGAGTTGAGGTACATGACGTCCAAGGAAGGGGTCAGGCCAAAATAGAGTCTCAACGGTAAAAATGGAAAGGTGAACGACTATTGAACAAAAAAGGTTTGGTCAACTCAAACAGGGATCAAAGGGATTAATTATATCATTTGGACAGTGTATTTGGGCTAAATGGACTAAACTCAAACAAGGCCTGTGATCCTTTCCTAAACAACCAAATTAATACCTAATAGAATGGGCCGGGTAAGTTCTAGATGCATGCACACAGTAAGACAGATATCTAATAGACTCACACACTCTTGACATGTAATAGCATAATCACTACCAACTATTAATTTCATACTCAAGATGAAGCAAACATCGCCAAATTCCTATCTTACTAATGACAAGCACAGATCCACAACAATCAATTTAGCAAACGACATCATACACATACACTAAATTTTTTTTTCGATGGGTCTTTATTTTTTAAAATTCTAAAACAACAACTGCAATCCATTCCTTATTCTCTTTTTAAATACACAATACAAACACAACAATAACACAATCAAAATAACCTAAACATGTCGGTTCTACTAGATAGCATGCGAGAAAAAGGAAACATAGAAAGAAAAACCCTCGTGTGGACACAGGTACCCATTCCCCAACAAAAAGCTATGCATTGTCCCTAATGCATTATCCAAAAAGTCTAAGAATTGAGTGAGGACGTACCTGTGGTGCCATATGCACTGGTGTCATGTGACATGTAGTGTGCCACAACATCAACTATAGCATCAGCAGTAGTGGTACCAAGAATGATCGGTGAGCTCAAAACAGTCATTGGTGGAGTAGAAGACTCCATACTCAGCTCAGTAACTATAAATGCCATTGTGGGCCACTAGCGGAAGCTCCAATTATGCGTGCTCTCAACGCTTCTTCCCACGGTTAATTTGCCTCTTTTTCTTTTCTCATTGCCTCCTTCATATCCTTTTTATCTTGTTTCCTTCTTCTTTTCTGAATTTATTTTGGTCCTCTTTGTCTCTTTTCTTCCTCTTACACTTACCTTTGACATTGATAGGCTTACCCATTAAATCATATAATACTTCCTCCTTCTCCTCCGACTTCTCATCATACTAAGTCAGGAAAGCCAAGGCTAGTCTGTTTTATAGTGCAGTGATATCCGCTCTAGGTTTCTCCAATTTTGCTTCAAACCTGGCAAGATCAGGCACAATCATCACCTTCAACCTATCATTAGTTCGGCTCTCCATATTGTCAATGCGCCCGTGGAGGGTAGCATAAGGTGCCAATGCATCTCTTATTTTTTTGTCCATAAATAACTCAAACTATTCTACAAACATTTTCAATTATACATCAAATCTCTTGCCTTACTTGACTACCTTCTTGAAATTTTGGGGAGTAATAGCATACTTTGATGTTTAAGCTATAGTAGTAGGCGTATCCACTGTCTCAGCTGTAAGTGCAGTACCTACGGAAGATGTTGTAGGTGGAGCTCTAACTAAGGTTAGCTGTATACCTGGTGCTGAGCCTGAGGGTTCTATAACTGTAGTTAGGCCCTCTGTGGTTGGAGTATCAACCTCTAAGTAAATATGCTTACTTAGTCGCAGCGTAGGCTTACCTCATCCTTGGATCTCTCAAAGTTATGAGTCCTAGTAGCATTTGTTTCGACATCAATTCTCGTCAATAGGGGAACATGAGCAGATTCACACAGCCTTGTGATAAGGCATGGGAACAGGTATGAATTGTCAGATTTTGTAGCTCTTATCTTGATATTATCTGCTATGATTTCTCCAAAATTCAGCTTGAACCTAAATAAGATCTTATCTGCTATGATTTCTCCACTAACACAACCTGATTTTCACCTAAAGTGTTATCACTGGTAGTTGGCATTAACCTGAATCTCATGACTTCCCACCAGAATTTTTCCACTTGGGATAGAGAGGCCTTGGTCACTTTAGCGTTGGGATTTGTCAAACATTCTGGCATCCCTTCAGTCAATACTTAAGCTAACCACAGATGCTGAGTTGCACAATCATTCTTCTTATGGTAGAAATCGGGAGTGGTAGCTGGTGGTATAAAATTCTCCCCTTGCAAGAAATGATTAATTGTCTGATCTGATAAGTCCACCGACACACCCCGAACTGGAATTTCATTCATGTTCGGTTGTTCCATAGATTTTTCCCCTTTCTTACATGTATTCTCCAGGATGGCTGTATAATTTGTGTAAAACTCACGCACCATGGCCAGATAGTATGTTCCCAAATCTGTGCTAGTCCACCCCAAGTCATAGTAGTTGAACCATCATTCAATTTTGGGTACTTTCCAATCTCGGAGGTGATTATCTTTACCTCTTCAACCACAGGTCTCTTAATCTTATGCTTCCCAGTTGAAGAGAGACTTTCCTGATAAATCTTGTCTGGTCCTTTCACTTTCCATCTGACACTTACTCGGATACCATAATTTTTACTTTTGATCACATCACCTCAAACTTTTTTAGGTTCTATTTCTAGGTTGCTAGATGTAGTAATGTCATCCTCAACCTCTTTTTCAGAGCTCACACTCTCGGAGCTAGATTCACTTTCATTTGGCTCAGCCCTCTCATCAGATTGAAGAGCTCGTGCTTCTTGTCATACACTTTGCCTTGTCCTGTATACTTAGGCTTTGGTCTCCTCTACCTCATGTTTGGATTTATCAATTAATTTTAGTGTCGAGGAGTCCTTGTCCACTTTCTTAGTTTCACCACCATATTTAGGGGGAAACTTTGGAGGCATTTTGTACCTAGGGAGTAAAAATGTTAGCTTGGTGAACAAAGAAGCCTCAAAACAAAACAAAGTTTAACATTGTATTAACATGTTTGACGACTTGAAGTGATGGCTTGCAAACTAGTTGATGGCTCATCAACTTTATAGTCAGGCATAGAAAGTGTGTAAAATATGGTTGACAACTTGGGTTGATGGCTCGTCAATGATTGATAGCTCGTCAACCTTCATCGTCAACCTAAAACAAAATGACCATCAAAGATGTTTTAGCTGACGACTTGAGCTGACAACTCGTTAATAGGTTGACAGATCATCAACTTCCATCATCAGCCTTAAGCAGATTGACCATCAAAGATGTTTTAGTGGAAGACTTGAATTGACAACTCGTCAATAGGTGGACAACTCATCTACTTCTATTGTCAGCCTTAAGAAGATTATACATCATTTATCCTCTTATTAACGAGGTGAGTTAACATCTTGTCAATAGATTGACAGCTTGTCACTTGCATCGTCAGCTCAATTAGCTAAGAAACTACAAAGGAGTAAGCAATTTCCAAGCGGCCAAATAGGTTACTTAGACTTCACCTCTACGAATTTGTTGGGTAATCATATTTTTCCAAGAATTTGTAAATTCTTTGAAGAATATGTCACCCTTTGATTTTTAGGAGTTGCTTACTCGTCCAAAGCCAACTCAATACTAGTTACCTCATGCTCCATAAAAAGAAAAGAAACTTGACAAAAATTACATACCTTGTAACAAATATGCAGATGAACAGCAGAAGGAGGCAATAATCTCAACTCCTTATTGTTCATAGTAGATGCACAGATTTGAGTGTAAGTGTGTCGATTATGGGTGTTGGAAGTTTTTTGGGCATGGTTTATATCTTGAGAAAAGAAAGATGAAATGTTTGAAATTTTATGGGTTTTGTGAAGGGTGATGAATGTTGATGTGCGTGGATGCTAAGGGAGATGGCCTTAGAGAAGGAGTTATGAGGGAGTTAAGGAATTGGAAAAGGTTGAGTTGAATTCAGTCCTTTTATTCCTTGGTTATGTGGATTGGGTTTAGGGTTAATGATTTGTTTGGAGCGGATCAGAATTGGATTAAGGTTAAGGGTTAAAAATTAATTGGTTAAAAGAAGTGGGGCCTGCTGAATAATTAAAAAGAAATTACTTACTTGGGCCCAAATTTTAGGTGATAGCCTATCACTTGGTTGACAGCTCATCAACCTCACCATCAACCTTAGGCAATTTGGTTGGTTTGATTCCTTAAAATGACGACCTGGGCTGACAGATCATCAACCTAAAATAGTATTTCGCTATTTGCTTTCTCAGTTGATGACATGAGTTGAAGACCCATCACTTGGTTGACAACTCGTCAACTCCCTTTGTCAAGCTTATCCAGAATGCCTCTTTCAGTTCTTCAAGTTGACGACCAGAGTTGACGGCTTATCACCTAGTTGACAACACTCTCATTATCATTATTAATAGTTGACTCCAGATCTTTTATTTCTTTCTGTCTGCACACTTCAACAAATAAATTTACCACTGTCTGTAAACTTCAACAAATAAATTAACCATGCTTAAAGATAAAACCTATTCTAAAGTTATTTTACAACAACGAAATATGGGTTACCTCCCATTAGCGCCTGATTTAACGTCGCGGCAAGACTCGGGTACCTTGATTACTTAGACTTCATCAAGATACACTAGCGATAATACCTTTACCTCTTTTGGCAGGCCAATATATTGCTTGACCCGTTGTCCATTCACTTTAAACAACTTCCTATCCTTGTTTTCTAACTCTGCCACTCTGACTGGAAACACTTGAGTCACTTTGAACGGTCCTAACCATTTGGATTTCAACTTACCCAGAAACAAACAAGTTAAACCTTGAACTTAACAATAACACTGAGATTTCCACCTTGAAATCTCTCTTTCAATCCTCCTGTCATGGTACAACTTTATTTTCTCCTTATAGAAGGCAACCCTCTCATAAGCACGAAGTTGAAACTCATCCATTTCATTCAATTGTTCCAACCTCAGATCAACAACCTTACTCCAACTCAAATTATGCTTCTTGAGCACCCAGAATGCTTTGGGCTCAAGGTCTACTGGCAAATGACAAGCTTTATCAAAGACTGGTTGGTAAGGAGACATACCTATTGGCATTTTGAAAGCAGTGCGATAAGCCCATATAGCATCATCAAGTTTTCGAGACCAGTTACTTCGATTAGCATTCATAGACTTGGCCAATATCATCATAATCTCTCGATTAGACACCTCCACCTGCCCACTAGTTTATGGGTGATAGGGAGGGGAAACATTGTGCTGTTTTACTCCATATTTAGCTAGAGCTACATGAAACAACTTGTTACAAAAATGGGATCTGCCATCGCTTATAATCGTTCGTGGAGTACCAAGCCAGGAGAAAATGTTCTTTTTTAAGAATGCCACCGCACTCTTTCTTTCATTATCTGCTAAGGCCATATCTTCTACTTATTTGGACACATAGTTCACTACTACCAAGATATATTTGTTACCATAAGAACTCATAAATGGGCCCATAAAATTGATTCCCCACATATCAAATAATTCTGCCTCTAACATTTTAGACATGGGCATTTCTTGATTTCGGGAGATCAAGCCCAACTGTTGACATTTATCACAAGACTTGGCAAAGTCATGGGAATACTTATGAATAGTAGGCCACTAATACCCACATTACAATATATTTCTTGTCGTGCAATCACCCGCATGATGCCCCCCACCTGGGATGAGTGACAAGCCTGTAGAATACTCAATATTTCTAACTCTGGTACACATCTCCTAATGATATTATCTGCACATAGTCTAAACAGATAGGGTTCATCCCAGAAGAGTTGCTCACATCATGTAGAATTTCTTTCTTTGATGGAAGTTCAAATCTTCCGACATCAAGTCACTGACAAAGTAATTTGCAAAATCAGCGTACCAGGGTACACGATCAAGAGAAGCAGTAAGTACCTATTCATACAAAAATGATTCATCAGTCTCCAGCTCATTCGACTTCTTTCCTTTATTATTGAGTCTAGATAGATGATATGTTACCTAATTTTCACACCCCTTTCGGTCTTTGACTTTGAAATCAAACTTCTGCAGCAGCAACACCCATCTAATCAATTACGGCTTGACATCTTTCTTTGCCATCAAGTACCTCAATGCAGCATGTTTAGTGTGTACCACAACCTTAGTATCAAGTAAGTACTCTCGAAACTTCTTAAAGGCGTAGACAACATTAAGTAGCCCATGTTCAGTCACTGTATAATTCTTTTGCTCCCTATTTAGTGCCTTACTAGCATAATAAATAGGATGAAAAAAGCTTATCTCATTTCTGTCCAAGAATAGCTCCAAGAGCAATCCCACTTGCATCGTACATAACTTCAAACAGTTGAGACCAATTTGGAGCAACAAGTATAAGAGCAACTACTAATTTTTCTTTAAGGAATTTAAATGCCTTCAAACAGTCACCATCAAATAAGAACTTAGCTTCCTTCTCCAATAGTTGGTACAATGGATTAGCAATATTGGAGAAGTCTTTAATAAACCTCTAGTAGAAACCTGCATGACCGAGAAAGCTTTAAACTCCCTTTATTGAGATTGGTGGAGGTAGCTTTTTAATCACCTCAATTTTTGCACGGTCTACCTAATTCTTTTTTCAGTGATCTTGTGTCCCAACACAATGCCCTTCTTAACCATAAAGTGGAATTTCTCCTAGTTAAGCACAAGATTTAATTCTTTACATCTTTGCAAGGCATTACTAATATTTGCCATAAAGTCTTCAAAAGTATCACCTACCACAGAGAGTCATCCATAAACACCTCCAAAGTTTCTTCCACTATATTAGAAAAAATCAACAACATACACCTTTGGAAGGTTGCAGGAGCATTACATAACCCAAAGGGTATCTGCTTGAAGTAGAATATCCCATAAGGGCATGTAAATGTAGTTTTCTTTTGATCTTTGGGTGAGATGGATATTTGATTATACTCCGAATAACCATCCAAAAAGTAGTACTAGCCTCTTCCTGCCAACCTACCAAGCATTTGGTCCATAAATGCCATTGAAAAGTGGTCCTGAAGAGTCCAAGAATTCATCTTCTGGTAATCCAAGCAAACCAGCTAACTAGTGACTGGACTTAGCGAAATCAACTCATTTTTCTCATTGGACACCACTGTGATGCCTTCCATCTTTGGGACACCCTGAATCAGACTTACCCACTTACTATCTGAGATTGGGTAAACAACTTCTGCATCAAGCCACTTGATTATCTCTTTCTTGACCACCTCTTGCATTGGTAGGTTAAGTCTACACTGATGTTCAATGGTGGGAACACACTCTTCTTCTAATTGATTCTTATGTGTACATATGCCCGGTGGAATTCCAATAATGTCTGCAATTGTCAAATCGATTACCCATTTGTACTTTCACAAAACAGAAATATGCTTTTCCACCTGCGATTCTTTCAAGTCAGCAACTATTATCATAGGCAATATGTTGTTCTCACCTAAAAATATGTATATCAGGTGGCCCATTAACTCTTTACTCTCTAACACAGGTGGCTCATCCATCGATGGTTTTACTAGAGGAGTTGGCCTATTTTTCAAATTCAGGTCCAACTTCTTTGGGGCATAATAATATGACCTAATTATAACCAATGCACTAAATATATCATCATAGTCTTTGAGTCCCTCCCCATTAAAGTTCATCATCACAGAAGCCAAGTTTTCCACAACAAACCTTTCTTCAATAGGCACTTCCATATCAACTTCATCAATGATGTCCAATGACTGAAACAACACTCACTACAACAAATTTGGTCTATGGACACACTAATTCTAGACAATGCTTAAAAAGTGTTGCCAAAAATATCTAAGACCATGCTTTCAAGGTGTGACCTTTACACCAAACTTTTGGCCCCAAAAATTTTAGCAATGCTTTTAAAGCGTGGTCTTTGGAATTATAGGCTACAAATTATAAGTGTTACTAAATCACAAAATAATTGACAACGTTTATTTATATATATGACCACACTTTTAAGTGTGATATAGTTATAATTTTTAAAACAACATTTTAAAAATGTGGCCTATTAATTCTCATAAATATTTAGGATAAAATATGATTTCCCTCCATGTAGAAATTTTCCCCAATTTCTAAAAAGCAAGAGTACTATCAGCCATATATTCATCTTCCCCCTATTTCTATCAGCCCTAAATTTCATTCTCTGGGATACTCGCTAAAATTCTGCACTCTCAATCTCTTCAATTTTGCGCTATCACGTTTATCTCTTCATCACTTAGCTAAGAACTTTGTCTAAATTCTATGTTTTATGAAGATTACAAGCTAAAATTTCATCCATGAAAACCCTTATTAAGTCTCGTTGTTATTAGATTAGGTTGGGGTTTTGGTTTTTTGGGAAATAAAGAGAAAAAAAGTTTTTTTCTTGTTGTTAAAGGAAGAGATGGTGCATGGGTTATCGATGCAGCGGTCAAGAGTGAAGAGTACGGCGAGAAGTGGGTCACCCATTTTGAGTTTACTCCATCGACTCTCAGGTAGAGTTTCAGTATTTCTCAAACGTTTTAGCAATCTCTAAAATTTCTGCACTTTTACACCTTCTTGTGATAGTGTATGTGTGTGCGAAAAAGGAATTGTTCTCTGTGTGTATGTCTTTGAGAATTTGAACATCGAGTTAAATTTCTGCTAAGTTTTTAACAATTTTTGATAGAGTTATATATGAAATTGTTAGGTTCCACTCATTTCCAACTTTGTGGAACTAAAACTATTAAATTAAGAACCAATATGAGTCAATTCTAGTTCTACTTATTTCTATATCTTGTAATTGAGTTTGTATTTTGCTTCTTATGAACATTGCTATAGGAGCTCTGTGGCTTTGTATTTTTGTGGTTTGATTTCTTCTTCTTTTTGGAGTTTTGGGAATAATTAGTAAGATCTGTTTGAAATAACAAAAGAACAGTCATAAAATTAAATCGTGTCCATGATTGTGAATTTGTCCATACTATTGTGCAATCATATTTATAAACAGTTCTGCTACCCAAGTGAACTAAAAAACATCTTATACCTACTGTTGAGTTATGCGATTACTGAGAATTTTGATTGAGTATATAGTTTGAAGGTGAGTCTGCTTGATTATAGTAGGTTATTTTTGTGAGTATTTGAAGGAATTCATGGTTGGTTCCCTGAGCTGTAACTACAATTTCTCATGTTGCTTGAAGTTGTACAATTCAATTTTTCTAATTTTTGAGCTGAACTGTAACACCCCGTATGTTCCCAACCCCACTTGACGACATTAAATAATATTTACTTAGGTATCGAGAGCTATGAGTATGCATTTGGTAAGGCTATTGATGAGATAATTGAATTTGGCTCTTGTTATGTGGTTAAACTTGCATAGAAGGTGTTTTGCAATTTTCATTGTGCATTTGTGGGGTTCAAAATGAGGCTAAGAATACCTCTAAACAAAGTATAATAAGGTTAAGAAGTGAGTTAAGGAATAGGACTTGAAGTATCTAACCAAACCCGCGAAGAGAAGTCGAAAAATGGAATTTTTGAAAATTTTAAGGAGGGGTGCATTTGGGACCATGCCACGCCGCTCTGGGCTAAAATTTTTAGCCCAGAGGCAGTAGGTTGGCACGCCCAGGAGCATTCCACCTTGGGTTTTCCACTTTTTCGAAAGTTGGAAATTTCTAAGTCCCAAGGGTATCCGGGGACGTACCGAGCCGATTTTTGCTACGTTTATTCTACAACCAAGAGTATATACATGAAATGAATGACATACTACATTGGTATGATAAAATTACTCGAGAACGAAATTGGGGTCAAAATGATAGTTTTGCCCTTAAGGTCAAAATAAGCCAAAAGTGGCTAGAATCACTTGTTTTTGGGATTGAGGCTACGGATATGAATAACATGAGTGGGAATATCATTGTAATATGTATAAGATGACTTAACCATGAGAAATTATTGATTTTATCGGGTTAAGTGAATTGGGCCCAAAAAGGGCCCAAAAATGAAAAGAATGCATGGCCCAAAAATGGGTCAAAAGACCCATTCTTGCTTGGACCTTCTAGAACCTATCATTAAATGACAAAGAGTGGCTAAGGATGGAATTGGGGGCCTATATAAAGGACAAGAATGCTGATTTTTATTCTTCAAAAGTCTCATGCCTTTTAATTATTTTCTCAAGCATTTTCTCTAGTTCCAAAACCCTAAAGCCAATATTTCCTTTGGACTCTTTGGTGAAGATCATCAATTCAAAGCCTTGGTAAGTATTTATTCTTATGGATTAATATATTATATGCATGAAAGAGTATGTAAATCATGTTGGTTGTGCTTGGAAATATTGGACATGGTCCTTTGTGCTTTTGTATAAGATTTGTGATCCATGGGATTTGAACTTGAATTAGGACTTGTGACTTTGATGAAAGATCATGGTATGGATAAAATATGAACGTCTATAGAGTTATTTTTGTTGTTAAACTTGTTCTTGTCTATAAGTGTAAATTGTGGGATTTTGGCCGATATGTGCTATGAAGTGTATTAAGGTGAATTGATGGATTATTTGTGATGTGGTGTGGATAAGAAAGTGTAAAGGAGGAGTGTTGTGGTGAAATGCAATGTTTATTATTTATTGGTCAATGTTGGGAATATTGGAGGATTTTTGGAATAATGATGCTATCAATGGTTTTGTCAAGGGGAAATGACATATTTCAAAGCAAACATGTACCCCATTGATGTTATATGCATTTGTGAAGTAGTTGTGCTTAATGTGAATTCCGTTATGCATTTGTGTTGTAGAGTGACACATAAAGAAGGAGCGGGACTATTGTATGCACATCTAGGATTGTATATCCGTATTGAGAGTACAAGGTATGTAAGGTTACTCTGTCCGTATCTTTTCGCGGCAAATGGTATCCACATTGCTATTTCACTAGTCCTATCTCGAAATGTGCTAAGGTATCCTATATCCGTTTATCAATAGTCAGTATCATATATTTCCTACTCATGGATCATTTGTGAGTCTCATGTCTCATAATCATGGTTAATGTTCGAAAAGCTCTAATAAGGTTATGTTCCAATGTTCCACTAGTGATTATGCTTATGTCTTTTTGTTCATAGATTATTGTCCAATAGTTCCCATGGTGTTATGATTCTAATAATGTTATGTTGCCAAGTTATTCACATGTCTCTCACTCATTGGTTAATGGCTCAAAGTTTCCAACAATGTTGTGTTTCAAAGTTCAAGTGATGTTATGACTATCAAATATCAATCTCAAAGTAAGGATCAAAGTAATACAAATGTGGTCAATGATCAAGTATGGGTGGTAAGTCTAGGGGCATAAGCCTAGCTCGACTCGATCTCGATGTGTTGATTTATGGGTGGTAAGTCTAGGGGCGCAAGCCTAGCTCGACTCGATCCCGATGTATTGATTTATGGGTGGCAAGTCTAGGGGCATAAGCCTAGATCGACTCGATCCCGATGCAGTGCTTTATGGGTGGCAGGTCTTAGGGGCATAAGCCTAGCTCGACCGGATCCCAACATGACGATAAGTCATGGAAAGACCCACTGATCAGTAGGGGCCCGGGTACATTGTGACACATGTATTGACAAGCAAGCATTGAATATAAAGGAACGTAATAAAAGTAATGAAAGAAATTCACATGGTTCCCAAAATGCAAAATGGTGACTTACTCACATTGTCTAGTCATTTGTATTGAGTTCATTGGTATGTTATGTGTTACAAAGTTTCATTTGAGCCTTACATACTCAGTACTTATTTCGTACTGACCCCTCTCGGGGAATTTACCTTACTTGCTGCAGGCGCAGGTCCCAGTAGGCTTCCCCAGTAGATTGCCAGTGTTAGCGGTTCCTTGGTGAGCTCCAGTTAATTCGGGGTTTCTCCGAGTTAGAGTAGATATATGTTTTGATGATGTACATGTTGTATAAAGCGGGGACTTGTCCCGACTTTTGGTTTGTATTGGTCAATGCTCTTGTAAGAGGCTTTTGTAGACGGATGTGGGTGTATCAGTGTAAAAGACATATGTTGTTTTGACTGGATGGCCTCAACGGCCAAGTTTCATATATATGTATAAATATGTCCCATGTTTTCCTTTATTCGTCTTTCATGTTCTTATGCAATGGTGGTTATGATTATGATATGCATATGATTGAACATAGGCAAAGGTTGGTTCTCTCGGGCCTTATCGGCTACGGGTGCCAATCATGTCTCGATGGGATTCGGAGCGTGACAAAAGTTGTATCAAAGCAGGTCGTTCTAAGGGTGTCTACAAAGTCGTGTCTGAGTAGAGTCTTACTTATCGATGTGTTGTGCACCACATTTATAAGTAGGAGGCTACGGGACATTTAGGATGTTGTTTTCGTTCTTCACTTCTAGATCGCGCAATAGAGCCAGTGTTGTCAGTTGAAGTGTGTCTGATCATGGTATTTTGTTTTTCTTTGGTATAGTCAAAATGCCAATCACGAGAGGTAGAGGTAAAAGGAAGCAGGTATATGTGCCTGCTGGAGAAGGAATGAGCAGATTACCACCTGACCAATCTAGTCAAGGTGGAGCGAATGCTGAAATATCATCGCGGTCTTCATCTACCCTCCCAGTTTCGGAAGAGCCAATTGGTAGAGAAGTACCTGTAGAGCCACCGATGAATGCCACGGATCAGGATCTTAGGAATGCTGTACATATGTTGACACAGTTAGTGGCAGCACAAAGCCAGGGACGAGCTGGTGTAGTGACACATGATGATGATGCGGCTAGAATGGCGAGTCGCATGACACAGGATTTCTTGAAACTTGACCCTCCTATTTTCACTGGGTCAGATCCAAAAGCAGATGTACAGGACTTCGTGGATCAAATTCAGAGGGCCTTGGAAGTTATGCATATGACAGGGGTCGAAACAGTTGAACTTGCTGCATATAGGCTGAAAGGAGAGGCAATATTGTGGTACGAGGATTGGAAGAAATCCCGTGATATTGGTGCAACTCCACCTACATGGGAAGAGTTTAAAATTACTTTCCTTGATCATTACTTGCCCTATGAGATCCGTGAGGCACGTACGGATCAATTCCTAAATCTCCGTCAAGGAAATTTGAGCTTGAGGGAATATAGCTTGCAATTTAATTCCTTGGCTCGATATGCGCCAAATGTTGTGGCTACGATGACAGACAGGGTCCATAGATATGTGGACAGACTAGAGCCATATTTGGTACTGGATTGCACTATTGCTGCCTTGAATAAGGACATGGACATTGCTCGAATACAAGCCTTCGCTCAGAAAATGGAAGACCAACGACAGAGAAGAAGAGTGCATGAATTTGATAGGGGACAGTCCAAAAGGGCTAGACCTATGGGACCACCTATGATGTCTCATGGAGGATCTAGGCCCCGCATGTTTCCTAGACCACCTAGACCGTCGTTCTCTTATTCCCCAGGGAGTGTTCATTCACAGTTTCGAGGGTCTAGGGGTGGTCCATCAGGGCAGAGTAGCGGAGTTCATAGGTCACAGGCAACAGGTTTTCCTCGTCAGCAGTGTCAGCACTGTGGGCGTATGCACACAGGTACATGTCGGTCAGGGATGAATGTCTGCTTTTGGTGTGGTATGCCGGGGCATATAGCGAGAGAGTGTCCACAGCGGAGCATGGGTGGCATAGCACGACCAGCTGGGTCGGCTGTTGCATCATCAGCATCGGTTCCTTCACAGGGACGAGGGGTGCAGCCTATTGGCCGTGGTAGAGGTGCCAGAGGAGCAGCCAGTACTAGCGGGGTCCAGAATCGTACTTATGCTTTAGTGGACAGCCAGAATTCAGAGGCTTCCCCTGATGTTGTCACAGGTACATTATCCATATTCTCACATAATGTATATACATTAATTGACCCAGGTTCTACATTTTCCTATGTTACCCAATTGATTGCTGCGAAATTTCCAAAGGCACCAGAATTATTAATTAAATCAATTGAAGTGTCTACACCGGTTGGTGAATATATTGTTGCAAAGAGGGTATATCGTCACTGTGTGGTAACTGTGTGTGGTCATGATACATTGGCCGATCTCATTGAACTAGACATGGTGGATTTTGATGTGATCATGGGAATGGATTGGTTGGCCTCTTGTTATGCTACGGTAGATTGCCGGGCCAAGAAGGTACACTTTGGTTTTCCGCAAGAAAATGTTCTAGAATGTCAGGGTAATGTAGGGGCACCACGAGGAAGGTTTATTTCCTATTTGAAAGCTAGAAAAATGATTGCTAAAGGTTATATATGTCATCTAGTACGGGTGAAAGATACCGAAGCGGAACCGCTAACTCCGCAGTCGGTCCCAGTGGTCAATGAATTTCTCGATGTATTCCCAGAGGATCTTCCAGGTTTACCCCCAGAACGGGAAGTAGAATTTGGCATTGATGTGATTTCAGGCACTCAGCCTATTTCCATTCCTCCATATAGAATGGCTCCAGCAGAATTGCGTGAATTGAAGGAGCAATTGAAAGATTTGCTGGACAAAGGCTTCATTAGGCCTAGTATGTCCACCGGTCTTATTTGTGCGAAAGAAAGATGGCACCTTAAGAATGTGCATTGACTATCGACAATTGAATAAGGTAACGATCAAGAACAAATATCCCCTCCCTCGCATTGATGATTTGTTTGATCAGTTACAGGGTTCCAGGTGTTTTTCAAAAATTGACTTGAGGTCGGGTTACCATCAAGTCAGAGTTAGAGAAGAAGATGTACCCAAGACAGCTTTCCGAACACGGTATGGCCATTATGAATTTTTAGTTATGTCATTTGGACTAACAAATGCTCCAGCTGTGTTCATGGATTTGATGAATAGGGTGTTTAAGCCATTCTTGGACGTGTTCATCACGGTATTTATAGATGACATCCTAGTTTATTCAAGATCACCGGAGGACCATGCTAATCACTTACGACAAGTGTTACAGATTTTTCGTGAACGAAAGTTGTATGCAAAGTTCTCCAAATGTGAGTTTTGGTTGAAATCAGTCGCGTTCTTAGGTCACATTGTATCAGATGAAGGCATACAGGTTGATACCCAAAAGATTGAAGCAGTGAAAAATTGGCCAAGACCTACGACACCCACAGAGATTCGCAGTTTTCTGGGCTTGGCAGGTTATTACCGGAGATTTGTAGAAGGGTTTGCTTCTATTGTAACACCATTAACAAAGTTAACTCACAAGGCAATTAAGTTTCAATGGAATGATGCATGTGAAAGAGGGTTTCAAAAATTGAAAGATAAGTTGACTTCCACACCAGTGTTAGTACTTCCTGAAGGTACAGAGGGCTATGCAGTGTATTGTGATGCTTCCGGGATTGGTCTCGGATGTGTGTTGATGCAGCATGGTAGGGTGATAGCATATGCCTTACGACAGTTGCGGCCACATGAGAAAAACTATCCTACACGTGATCTTGAATTGGCAGCGGTAGTTTTTGCTTTAAAGATATGGCGTCATTATTTATATGGGGTTCATGTTGACATCTATACGGATCACAAAAGCTTGCAATATCTTTTTAAGCAGAAGGAACTCAATTTGAGGCAACGAAGGTGGTTGGAGCTTTTAAAAGATTATGACATTGATATTCTTTATCACCCAGGCAAAGCAAATGTAGTAGCTGATGCATTGAGCCGTAAGGCAGTAGACAGCACTAGTGGTCAGTTGAATGAAAAGCTTGAGATAATCAAAGATTTGAATCAATTAGCCAGCTTGGGAGTTCGCCTTATTGAAACCTCAGATGATAGAGTTATGGTGCAGAATGCAGCAGAATCCTCCTTAATAGCTGAAGTGAAAGAGAAGCAATTTGCGGATTCTATTTTGTTGCAGTTAAAGGAAAATGTGCAGCAGAATTTGACCAAGGCATTTGATATTACACCGGAAGGGGTGCTTCAATGTTAAGGAAGACTATGCGTACCGGATGTAGATGAGCTGAGGACACGAATTATGACAGAGGCACATCATTCGCGCTATTCTATTCATCCGGGTGCTACTAAAATGTACCATGAATTGAAAGAAGTGTATTGGTGGGCCAACATGAAAAAGAACATTGCAGAGTTTGTCTCTCAATGCCCGAATTATCAACAAGTAAAAGTAGAGCATCAGAAATCGGGAGGTTACATGCAATGTATCAATCTTCCAGTCTGGAAATGGGATATGATTAACATGGATTTCATTACGGGTTTGCCTCGTACATTGCGGAAGTTCGATTCTATATGGGTTATAGTTGACAGGCTTACCAAGTCAGCGCATTTTCTACCGGTCAAGACGACCTATACAGCTGAGGATTATGCGAAGTTGTATGTGAAGGAGATAGTACGATTGCATGGTATTCCACTTTCCATTATATCAGACAGAGGAGCATAGTTCACAATGCACTTTTGGAGGTCTTTCCAGCAGAGTTTGGGTACACGGGTGAATTTAAGTACAACTTTCCATCCTCAGACTGATGGACAAGCAGAACGTACTATTCAGACACTTGAAGATATGCTACGAGCTTGTACGTTAGATTTTCAAGGCAGTTGGGACGACCATTTGCCTCTGATTGAATTTGCATATAACAATAGATATCATTCAAGTATTAAAATGGCACCTTATGAAGCTTTGTACGGAAGGAAATGTAGATCACCAATAGGATGGTTTGAAGCAGGTGAAACTGCTTTACTTGGGCCAGATATCGTTCATTAGGCTATGGAAAAGGTTAAGGTGATCCAACTGCGGTTACAAATGGCTCAAAGTCGACACAAGTCATATGCGGATGTTAGGAGAAGAGGTCTTGAATTCACCATAGGTGATTGGGTGTTTTTAAAGGTGTCACCGATGAAAGGAGTAATGCGGTTCGGAAAGAAAGGGAAATTGAGTCCACGTTACATAGGCCCATATGAAGTTATTAGAAGATTTGGGCAAGTTGCTTATGAATTAGCACTACCTCAAGAACTTTCTTCAGTCCATCCGGTATTTCATGTTTCCATGCTTCGAAAATGTATAGGAGATCCATCTCGTATTGTTCCCATTGAAGATGTTCAAGTAACAGAGGATCTTACTTATGAAGAGGTACCCATTGTTATCCTAGATCGACAAGTGAAAAGATTGAGGAATAAAGACGTAGCTTCCGTGAAAGTCCTTTGGCGAAATCAACAAGTAGAGGAGGTCACATGGGAAGCGGAAGAGATAATGAAATCCAAATATCCCCATCTATTTCAAATGGATCAAGAAGTTCAAAGTGCGGGAGTGGAGCAATAACAAGTAAGTCTCCATGAGCCTTAAAAGTTTATGTATATGTATGCTAATGTAGAGATGCATTGATTGTAATGGCAACGATATTGTTAACATTCGAGGACGAATGTTCCTAAGGGGGGAAGAATGTAACACCCCGTACGTTCCCAACCCCACTTGACGACATTAAATAATATGTACGTAGGTATCGAGAGCTATGAGTATGCATTTGGTAAGGCTATTGATGAGATAATTGAATTTGGCTCTTGTTATGTGGTTAAACTTGCATAGAAGGTGTTTTGCAATTTTCATTGTGCATTTGTGGGGTTCAAAATGAGGCTAAGAATACCTCTAAACAAAGTATAATAAGGTTAAGAAGTGAGTTAAGGAATAGGACTTGAAGTATCTAACCAAACCCGCGAAGAGAAGTCGAAAAATGGAATTTTTGAAAATTTTAAGGAGGGGTGCGTTTGGGACCGTGCCACGCCGCTCTGGGCTAAAAATTTTAGCCCATAGGTAGTAGGTTGGCGCGCCCAGGAGCGTTCCACCTTGGGTTTTCCACTTTTTTGAAAGTTGGAAATTTCTAAGTCCCAAGGGTATCCGGGGACGTACCGAGCCGATTTTTGCTACGTTTCTTCTACAACCAAGAGTATATACTTGAAATGAATGACATATTACATTGGTATGATAAAATTACTCGAGAACGAAATTGGGGTCAAAATGACAGTTTTTCCCTTAAGGTCAAAATAACATGAGTGGGAATATCATTGTAATACGTATAAGATGACTTAAACACGAGAAATTATTAATTTTATCGGGTTAAGTGAATTGGGCCCAAAAAGGGCCCAAAAATGAAAAGAATGCATGGCCCAAAAATGGGTCAAAAGACCCATTCTTGCTTGGACCTTCTAGAACCTATCATTAAATGACAAAGAGTGGCTAAGGATGGAATTGGGGGCCTATATAAAGGACACGAATGCTGATTTTTATTCTTCAAAAGTCTCATGCCTTTTAATTATTTTCTCAAGCATTTTCTCTAGTTCCAAAACCCTAAAGCCAATATTTCCTTTGGACTCTTTGGTGAAGATCATCAATTCAAAGCCTTGGTAAGTATTTATTCTCATGGATTAATATATTATATGCATGAAAGAGTATGTAAATCATGTTGGTTGTGCTTGGAAATGTTGGACATGGTCCTTTGTGCTTTTGTATAAGATTTGTGATCCATGGGATTTGAACTTGAATTAGGACTTGTGCCTTTGATGAAAGATCATGGTATGGATAAAATATGAACGTCTATGGTGTTATTTTTGTTGTTAAACTTGTTCTTGTCTATAAGTGTAAATTGTGGGATTTTGGCCGATATATGCTATGAAGTGTATTAAGGTGAATTGATGGATTATTTGTGATGTGGTGTGGATAAGAAAGTGTAAAGGAGGAGTGTTGTGGTGAAATGCAATGATTATTATGTATTGGTCAATGTTGGGAATATTGGAGGATTTTTGGAATAATGATGCTATCAATGGTTTTGTCAAGGGGAAATGACATGTTTCAAAGCAAACATGTACCCCATTGATGTTATATGCATTTGTGAAGTAGTTGTGGTTAATGTGAATTCCGTTATGTATTTGTGTTGTAGAGTGACACATAAAGAAGGAGCGGGACTATTGTATGCACATCTAGGATTGTATATCCATATTGAGAGTACAAGGTATGTAAGGTTACTCTGTCCGTATCTTTTCGCGGCAAATAGTATCCACATTGCTATTTCACTAGTCCTATCTCGAAATGTGCTAAGGTATCCTATATCCGTTTATCAATAATCAGTATCATATATTTCCTACTCATGGATAATTTGTGAGTATCATGTCTCATAATCATGGTTAATGTTCCAAAAGCTCTAATAAGGTAATGTTCCACTAGTGATTATGCTTATGTCTTTTTGTTCATAGATTATTGTCCAATAGTTCCCATGGTGTTATGATTCTAATAATGTTATGTTGCCAAGTTATTCACATGTCTCTCACTCATTGGTTAATGGCTCACAGTTTCCAACAATGTTGTGTTTCAAAGTTCAAGTGATGTTATGACTATCAAATATCAATCTCAAAGTAAGGATCAAAGTAATACAAATGTGGTCAATGTTCAAGTATGGGTGGCAAGTCTAGGGGCATAAGCTTAGCTCGACTCAATCCCGATGTGTTGATTTATGGGTGGCAAGTCTAGGGGCGCAAGCCTAGCTCGACTCGATCCCGATGTATTGATTTATGGGTGGCAAGTCTAGGGGCATAAGCCTAGTTCGAATCGATCCCGATGCAGTGCTTTATGGGTGGCAGGTCTTAGGGGCATAAGCCTAGCTCGACCCGATCCCAACATGACGATAATTCATGGAAAGACCCATTGATCAGTAGGGGCCCGGGTACATTGTGACACATGTATTGACAAGCAAGCATTGAATATAAAGGAACGTAATAAAAGTAATGAAAGAAATTCACATGGTTCCCAAAATGCAAAATGGTGACTTACTCACATTGTCTAGTCATTTGTATTGAGTTCATTGGTATGTTATGTGTTACAAAGTTTCATTTGAGCCTTACTTACTCAGTACTTATTTCGTACTGACCCCTCTCGGGGAATTTACCTTACTTGCTGTAGGCGCAGGTCCTAGTAGGCCTCCCCAGTAGATTGCCAGTGTTAGCGGTTCCTTGGTGAGCTCCAGTTAATTCGGGGTTTCTCCGAGTTAGAGTAGATATATGTTTTGATGATGTACATGTTGTATAAAGCGGGGACTTGTCCCGACTTTTAGTTTGTATTGGTCAATGCTCTTGTTAGAGGCTTTTGTAGACGGATGTGGGTGTATCAGTGTAAAAGACATATGTTGTTTTGACTGGATGGCCTCAACGGCCAAGTTTCATATGTATGTATAAATATGTCCCATGTTTTCCTTTATTCGTCTTTCATGTTCTTATACAATGGTGGTTATGATTATGATATGCATATGATTGAACATAGGCAAAGGTTGGTTCTCTCGGGCCTTATCGTCTATGGGTGCCAACCATGTCTCGATGGAATTTGGGGCGTGACATGAAATTTTTGCGATTATTGTTATGAAATATGAATCCGAAAGAGAATTTTGTAATTGAATGTCGTCTCATTTTTCTTTCTAGATTGATTTGGTTAAGAAGTTATAGAGCTAAAAATTTCATTTTGTTGCTGCTATAACTAAGTATTGATCTTAAATTTTAGATTGTATGTTATGTTTGGAATGAGTTTCTGGGTGTGGAAATAAATAGTTGTACTGAAATTGACCAGAAAGGTTTCTATGTCAAGTTTTAGTAATTGACCATTCTAAACAATTTTTAAATTACTGGCAAATGTTGAGACTGATGAAGTATATGCTTAGATGACATTGCAGCCATTAAGTCCAGTATTTCACTTTGTATTTATTCAAATTAGTTTTACTTATAATATTCTACTAATGGACTTTATGTAGCAAGAACAAAATGATGTGTGCCTGCTACCAGCAGAGCTTGGCATCCTGAGTAAATAACAAACCAACTATTTCTGCAGAACTTTGACAGCAAGTGACACCAGTACTTATCAACATTATGGTTTTCTTTTTGGTCTTTTTTGTTGTTATATGTAGTATCCTTCTAGTGCTCAATGTGGTTTCATTACTAATATATAGAAGTCGCTTGGGAAGCAGCTGGCCGTTGTCTTGCCAACTTTCCAACCAAGGGCTATTTAATCCATTTCAGATAAAATGGAGTAGTATGTGTCAAACCCTAACGCTAACTGCTGAAACGTGTAAGTCTGAACTCAGTTTCAAAATGATAAGGAGAAAAAGTCTCGGCTCCAGTTTGTTTGCAATAGTTTGTTCTGCTTTAATGTTTTTCAGATCGTTACACTTTTTCTTTGTTAGATCACCGAGCTTCTTCTTCATCTACGGTGAGCATTAAATCTGTTGTTGCTGTTTTGTGCTGATACTGATGTTACTATCATGGTGCTTAGAGAAATTAGGTTTTAAGAGAAAGTTAATCTTTTTTCTAATTTTTGGATTATATTATTTTTTGTTAACGTTATTATTCTTTGTGACTCTTGTGAAACCTATATTGTATATAGAAATGTAAGATCGAAGGATGTACAGTTGACCTCCTTTTTAGTATAGCTTTGGTAACAACAAGTAGGGATATTGATATGTGTCTTCTGCTTCACAAAATACCACAAATTAAGTTACCGATTGAACCAATGTATGTGAAGAATAAAAGTGGTAATCACATCACTTCTTTTACGTAGATTTCTTCTTTTTGTGGACCTCCTCGCTCTTCCTATATCTCTAGATAGGTCAGTCAAAATCATCATCTTCTTTGGAAATACTAATACAGCAGTGGAGAAAGCTGGTAGTATAGGAAACTAATGTTAAGTGTGTAAAACATAAAGATACAACTTAGTTTTTAAGCTTTGCCGGCATTGTGAGACTATGAGCTGCCAGGTTATTCAATATTTTAATATTTTATTTATCTTCAAGATATTATGTGGTGAAGTTGCTGCTAAGTGTGAGAATATTTCCTTGGTGATTCTCTATTTGAAATATTTCTTGGATGCTTCACGGATATATACATTTTTTCTGTCGAATTTTGAATCAAACTAATGATGCTTGTCATTTTTAGAAATGCTATATATCTGGTTAAGCTGGGAATTAATGTGTCATTTCTAAAGTTGGTAAATACTGTTTTTGTTGTTAAACTACTCTATAGGTGATTTACCGTTGACTTTAAGGCAACATATTTGGGCTTTTATAGAAACTCTTAGCAAGAACGGTAAACAATGTCTTCACAAGTTTCTATGTTTCCCTTGCCTTCATGTTATCCCTTTGGGATGTTGTATTATGTGTACAGTAATGTGATCTTTGGAACTAGAAGTGGTTTCTCTTTTGGTTTGAAAGAATTAATCCTTTTGCACTTTTTAAAGTTTGATGCAGGAGTGAACTAATTTTTTTGATTTTTTTGGGCAAACTTATGAAAAATTGTTTTGAATTTTTTTTTGAAATTTTCAGTTTATGTTTTGAGGTAGACATTTCTGAGATTCGCTTGATTCAATTAGCTTTCTGTACTCCATCTATATTTATATCTGGAGTATATGCAAAACAGAATAACAAATACACTACATTATGTCACGAAAAAATTGCCCTTGAGATAAGTCGAAGTGAGACACCAACGCATGGTCATCCCTTTATACATTTTTTGGAAGGTTTAGCTGGATTTTTGTTTAAACTTTTGCAACCTGATAGTATTCTTGTCTTCTCTTAGGTCAATTTCCAAGTTAGAAGGCTTTCTTTAGTATGAGATTTTCACATTTTTTTCTCAAACAAGAAATCAATAAAAAGCCTGATCAAATTCCATTTTTTGGCCTATGCTGATGGTTCGTATTTTCCTCAACCATGCCAACTTTGTCTGTTTGGACATTTATGGTTAAGTGATTCAAAGTTGATTGATGGCCAAATTATCAGCTGGTTTGTGTCAAGTGATGTTGAAGGTAGAAATTTGAAAATGAATCATCAACTACAATAAGGAAATGGAAGAATACGGAGAACAATTGGCACTAAAGTAAAGAAAATAGAAGATAGAAATCAAACCTCACAGTTTTGTCATTTTTATTATGTGATCACCAGGCAACTATCCCCTTTTTGCTTTCCTTATCCAGCAACCCTGTGTTACCTTTCGTCGTCCTTTATTTTAGTAATGGGTTCAACTTTTAGTTCATTAGATTCTTTCCTTATTTTTCATGTCGTTATTACCTTTGGGAAGCACCGATTTGGTGGATATTTTGCTTGAGATTCTTGTACTCGTAAAAGAAAGTTTGATTTCTATCTAATTTTTGTTTTTTTTCATATGTAGGAGAATATGGGTGATGCAATTGCCAATGGTGGCAGAAAGTCAATTTGATCTATTGATTGAATGGCGAAGAATTTGGGTAATTAGAATGTCTATTATTCATATTACAATATGAACACATTCAATTTAATTTGTAAAATATTTTGCTAGTAGGTATTTTGATACATTGGTTTATTAGTATATGCAGTACATGGTTAAGTTGTATTCTATTGTAGGTATATATGAATATGTATTATTATTATTATTATTATTTATTTATTAACTAATTTAGTTCTTGATTAACATGATATGTATGAAATAACTGTGACTACAAGATATATTCGAATGTGACATTTTAACCAAAATTTTTGCTAGTAGAAATATTAAAAAATATATTTTATGACCAGATAGAAATTTCCACGCTTTATAAATGTGGCAATAGGGATGGTATGTCTAACATGTATATAGGCAAAGGCTATGCTTTATAAGTGTGCCCAATAAAGAAACAAAGGCCGCACTTACAAAGTGTAGCTCTAATCTGAAAGTGTTGCTATATGAGGCAAAGTAAAGCATGGCCTATGTTATTTATAGGCCACGTTTTTGAAGCGTAGCTGATAAGGCAACACTTCAAAAGCGTGGCCTAATATCAAAGGTTACGCCTCTTTAGCCCACCCCCACAAAAGCATTGTCTAAAGTCGAAAAGTGTGGCCTTTGATCAAAGGCAACACTTTTTGATAGTTTAGGCCACACTTTTCAAGGGTGGTTCAAGGCCTAAAATGTTGTAGTGACTCATATCTCTCAGTTGCTTCATTGATTGGCACATTAAACTTCACTTCCTCATCATTTAGTCTGAATTTTAACTCATTACATTCTATGTCCACCAACACTCTTTCGATGCTAAAAATGGCCTACCCAGGATTATGGGTACTTCAAAGTCCACCTCACAATCTAGAATCACGAAATCCGGTGGAAATATAAAATTCACCACCTTGAGAAACACATCATATAAGTACCCAACTGGCCTTTGACCAAATAGTCAGCCATCAATAACTTCATTGACGTCGATTTGGGGCTCCCAAGCCCAGCTGCTGATAAATAGCTAGCGGCATCAAGTTGATGCTAGCTCCAAGATCACATAATGCCTTAGCAGAGCTGAATTCACCGATTGTGCATGGAATAATAAATGTCGCTGGATCTGATTTTTTTTGAACTAACGATCGCAAAGTAATCGCACTGTAATAATAGAGAATATCCCCCAGCTCATAGCTTTCTGTCCTCTTCTTTGTGACTAAGTCCTTCATGAACTTAGCATATCCTGACATTTTCTTAAGGCCCTCCACTAACGGGATATTCACTGACAACTGCTTCAACATGGATAGAAACTTATAAAACTTACCATCATCTACTTTCTTCTTTATTCTGTGTGGAAATGGAGGAAGCTTAGGAATTGGAGTTGGAGGTTTTGCAACCTTTTTACCCTTCTCCTTGTTCACAACACCATCATCCTTGACCTTTGCAGACTCTTCTACGTTTACCTTTTTATCATCAACACTTTTCGGCTTATCAGATTTGATAAAAATATCATCAACATCAAGGCATCATCCACTATTTCATAATCATCGGCTATATCTTCCATCTGTGTATGAGTCATCGAATGTGGTTCAGGTAGAACTGTACCACTTCTCATGGTGATTGCTAAAAAACCCATCATATTTTGGATTTTGAATAGTGTCGCTCAATAATGTGCCACTCTTCCTCTGATTGAAAGCTGCGGACAACTGACCCATTTGATATTCTAGTTATTTGATGGAAGTGGAATGAGAATCAACCACCTGACTCATCAAATACAAGTTCGTCTACATTTCCTTAACACCTGCTTCTATGGATTCCATCCATTTTAGCAACTTTGCTATCATCGCTTCCATAGAAGGCTTCCCTGAGTCGTTATTAACACTATCACGACTCCCTGATGGTATATAAAACACACTTTTTTTTCCAATTCTCTTGCTCATGATCTCTATAACCAGCCTTGTCATAGTAGTTATCCCTTTGATAGTTTTGACCTTAGTTTCCTTGGCCATTGGCCCGAAAACCCCCCTGGTTATTCAGATAGTTTGCTTCTTCATAATCGAATTCGTCTGCTCTACCTTTTGAACCAACCGCTTTTACCTTCTCAATACTTCTAGTCAATAAGTGCTTTGTTAGAAAATCCATTTGAGTTTTCATAGGAGCCATATCCTGGTCACGCTCTTTTTCTTTTTGGCTTTGTTCGGCCGACATCTCCACAACATATGTATTGCTTGCTATCTCAAAATCCCTGGTATGCTAAGCTATACTAGTTTTGGTCAGCTTATCAAGTATCATGATTGCATCTGTGAAATTATGTGCCATAAAAGCACCTCCAGATGTATTGTCAACCATTGGCTTAGTATTCGAATTCAAAGACCTGTAAAATGTCTCCATCAGATGTTCATCAGTTAACTTATGATTAGGACATTGGGCCAACTTCTTCTTGAACCTAAACCAGGTCTCATGTAATGCCTCATTTGGTAGCTTCCTGAAGTTACTAATTTCGTCCCTCAACTATAACATTTTAAAAGGCGGAAAGAACATTTCTACAAAAGCTCTTTTCAATTGCCTCTAGTTTGTTATAGAATTGAGCGCCAACTCAGTTATCTATAATGTCACCTCCCTAGACAGAGACAATGGAAACAACCTCAACCGAATCGCATTTTGACTAACCTATGGGAAATCAAAGGGCTTGCAGATTCCTATGAAGTTAACCAAATGCATAATTGGATCATCACCAGGCAACCATTTGAATAAACCCTTAAGGTTTAGCAACTGGATCATTGTGCTGGTGATATTAAACTTCATTCTAGTAGCTAGTGGTGGTAGGTCAATGGCTCCAGAGGCGCCAACCCTATCTTGATCAGCATCATCATCATCATTGAGGGAAAAATTCATAGCAGGTTGTCGATTCCCTCTATCTCTTGGTCGCTGATTTTGGTTGGCTAGAGCAACATTGCCAACACATTATCCATTAATATCATCACCCAACTTGATGTAAAATGAGATACTAGATAAGTAAATTCAAGAGATGATCAAGAAATTGAAGGAGATAAAGAGGAAAGAAAGAAAAATCTCACAATTGAAGTAAACAAGAGACCAAACAAATATAGATTTGTAATTCTCTAATTTGAATAAACAACTACAAGATTAAATTCAAGGGAGAAGAGAATTGAACTCATACATGAATAAACTTACCAAAATTTATTCAAGAGAGATCCAATGTAGAGATAAAGGGATACACCCACAAACTCACCTAAGAGTTTTCAACTAAAAATATTGTCTACCTAATAATGTTGTATCATATTCTATTTATACGACTAGGTTTAACTTAACATAAGTAAAGAAATAAATGCCTAGGTTTAACTTAACATAAGTAAAGACATAAGTGACCTTAATGGAATGTACATCATATTATGATAAAAAGAACCTAAAATATTATGTTAATCTTTTCTTGCATTGATTCTTTGGTTTCCATACTCTCTTGAAACACACCAAGCTCTTGATGTCAAGTTGAAATCTTTTCATGCAATAAGTACTTTCTAAACTTGTATCATTCTCCCCTTATTGAAAAGGATTTGACCTCGAATTCGAACCTTGCAAATCATAGAGGGAAATTAGTACCCAAGCCAAAAAATAAGCTTTCAAATAAGTTACATACCACTCCAAAAAATGTACACTTTTATGATAGAGCCTAGAATCATAAAATCTCATAAAAATTTACTTTTCCAACATAGTATCAATAACTTTACTCAAAAGTCTACCAACATCATAAAATAGGTTAACGAAATCAATAATTCTACACATTAGAACTTTCAAGTCAAGACTAGTTTCTTCAACAACTTGGACAAAATAGTTTCTCAATTCACAATTTGATTGTACTCTTCCAACCACAAGATTAAGAGAACTAACAATATCATTCACAAACCTTAAAAACAAGTATGTATTTCCGAGATCAAACACAAACATCAATCCCAAAACTTTCTTGAATTTCTCACTTTCTAACTCACAACACGAATCAAATAGCAACATTAAACAATATTTATCAATCATAACAAAGTTGCTATTGTATTGGTCAAAGGCATAGAAATTTACCTTCATGGCTATAGAAAGTCCAAAAATAAGCACTAGCCATTCCAACAAATCATTCTTGGCTTTAAAAGACAAAGATACCTCAAATCTTTTTGTAGCCCAAGAAGATGCTCCCAAGTATTTTACCTTTTTATAGATCCTCTCTTGATAGTGTTTCACAAATAGATCAACAACGTTAATAAACTCATCAAAAGAAGGATTGCCATATTTACGCCTATAGATATTTGACAATGCTTCAAATATATCATGTTTATATTTCTTTCTAGAAGCATTCAAAAATTCAATCCAAAAATTATCCTCAAAATAAAGATTAGAGTAAGTAAATAAATTGACACAAAAATTAGTATCTATTAATTTACTACTACTATCTTGTTTGCCTCCCTCATTCTTTAAAGAGCATTCTTCACCTTTAGAGGAATTTCCAACACAAGGTGTGTTTTCAACAAACATTTTGGAAGTTATCTTGCTAATATCCAAACAATTAGCATCCTCAATAAAGCCACAAAAATCATTTTCACAAGTCATGCACTTTTTAAATTTTGGATCATCATTTTCATCAAGTGCACATGAGACAAAAAGGAATGAATCATTCAATTGAATTTCATCAATAGTAGTCACACCTTTAAACTCAATCTTTGAATTATAATCAATGTGAATTTCAAAATTAAAATTAGAAAAACTTACATAGTGACTCACACTATCAACACAAAGATCACCTTCCAAACTTTCTTGAATACTTTCACCAAATAAAGGATTGTCAAATATTTTGAAATATTGACATTCTTTAGGCTAAAAAAGGCTATCATCACACTTATCATGCTCCATTTCAAGAGTACTACCACAAAACATACTTATGTCCTTCCAAGATAAAGAATTGTTATAATTAAATTCACTTGCAAAGAGACTTTCATCATCAATCACATTTTTAGTGTTCCTAGTAGCTAAAGAAGAAATATATTCATCTTCATCACAAGAAATCAAAGGAACACTATGTTTTTTCATATTTGACATAACACTAGCTTGACACCTTTTAAGCTCACAATCAATAACAATTTTCGCTCCACAATCATATTCAACTAGTGTATGGTCACAATCCATTTGCATATTAACACAAAGTAAAGAATTATTAACCTTATCAAAAGATGGTCTAACATTCACACTCAAGTCACTATCAAGATCATTTGAAGTAACTAGAGAGTTAGGATTAGCCTTTTTACCTTGATGAACACTTAAAGAGCCTTCTTTACCTTGATTTTCTACATTCACTCGCTCACTTCAATAAGTAGTCCCAACTTGACTTGCTTCTCTTAATTCTTGAATTTCTTTCCATGTTGAGTCGTCCTTTTTGTGCTCTTCTTCAAGAATACCTAACAAAGAAGTGAAAACACTAGAAGAAGAATTCAAAAGGGTAGAGCTAGAATAAGAAGACTTTGCACTCACACTCTCTTGTTTTTCTCTTATCTCATTTTTTTTCTCTCACTTGCTTCACTTTTTTTCTTTTCTTCTCGTGAAAATTCACTCTCATTTTTTATATCTCTTTTCTTTTGTGCTTGTAGCTACTCACTTACTTCATTCCAAATTTTTTTTCCTTTTTCCTTTTTTGAGTTGTCACTATTCACTCCCTTATTTTTCTCTTTCTTTTCTCTGTCACCCATTTCATTAGGAGTGCAATAGGCTCCAACAATCCCCTTTGAGTCATTGGGATGACTCTTTACATCAATCTTCAACTTAGCATCACTAGAAGTTTCAAAGACTCTACTTGAATTGTTGGATTGACTTTGTATATCAAACCTCAAGTTAGGAGTCTTCACTTGCACTTTCTTGATTTTTTCATTTGTTATTGAACATTCCTTAATGGCCATAGGAGTTAAAACATTCTTTCGTTCCATCGAATCTACAATAAAAAACTTTTCCAAATTTCTATCAAACCAAAATTTATTATGTTTAAATCAAGGAGCTCCTAAACATACCAAACAAGTAGACAAAGGGTAGACATCAAACCAAATTCCCCCTTGATAGCTTCCATGGTAAACAATGATCTTCACTTCTTTGTCAACCAATCTTCCACCAAATTTATATGGTGAACTTTTTGTATGATAAGGTATATCCAACCACTCAACCAAAGAAGGATCAATGAAGTTCGTATAACACAATTTATCTACATCTAAAGTGCAATCAAATGTGCAACTACTCTCATATTCCTCCACAACGACTTCAAATTTAGTCAAATTTTCATTAGGCTCATGCTCTCTTTTTCTTCTAGAAGCACCACTATAATCATGAAAAACTTCACAATAACTTCTACTAAAAGTAGAATGATAAGATGAAATTCTCCTTTCTCCATTGTTATCCAAACATTCATGAGAACTTCTTGAACCTAGTTAAGAAATAATTAAGACAAAAAAAGTGGTTAGTGAAACAATGGACCTAACAAGTTACTCCCTCACGTGTATCACTCAAATATTTGCAATCAATTTTCTTTCCGCTCGTCTATACACTCAAAGGTTGATGGCTTTTAGGACCACAATAAAATGAACTCACCACTCAAGGATATCCCTTAGTCTCTTCACGGTTCTACAATCTCAAATAAACTCAAAGTAAGCTTTCAAGTAACGGTTCGGAATAGAGTTTATGTCAATAACAAGGAAAGACAACACACTAACGGACAAGGAATGAAATAAATACACAAAGAAACTAAAAGAGAAAAGCACAAAATAAATTGACACGAAATGAAAATCGAACACAAAAATAACTAGATAACACAAGTAGAACTAATACTCAATGTAATCTAGCTAAAGAAATTGACACACGATATGATTTATCCATAAACCAAACAACTCAAATTTAAGAGTTTAGGCAAAAAGATCACTCAATACAAGCTCAAAACACCACATTCATCAAATCTATCAAGACCCAACTCAAATCAAGTTTATCCAATCAATATGGGACATTTTTAAGATAACCCAATAGTTTTTAAAGAAAGGAATAAACTCAAACTCCAACATTTTAAAGAAATTCGTACAAGTAAAATAACCCATTTTTGGAATCCAAAATCGACCCCAAATTCATCCTTAGATCCCAAAATTGGAACCTAATAAAGTTTACCCATGATGAAAACAACTTATATTTAAAAGATGAGGTAACAATTCACACAAAATAGCTCCAAAACTCAATTTTTCGTACTTTACATAGTGCAGATTTTTTTGGTGCGAAAAAGCGTAAAAAAATGGGCAAAATCAACTCCAAATCACCTTCAAATGCTCTCAAATTTGCTATTCAAGCATTTTAGACTACTTCCAACCAAAACCCAACAATACCCACTCAAAAATTGCTCCAATTTTCAGTCCAAATTTTTTTTCTTTTTTTTTTTTTGCAAATTTTTGTCAAATCCAAGATTAGATCCGTGAGAACAAATCTATACTCGGATCTGATACCAATTGATGTAAAACGAGATACAAGATAAGTAAATTCAAGAGATAATCAATAAATTGAAGGAGATAAAGAAGAAAGAAAGAAAGAACAATATCACAATTAAAGTAAACTAGAGACCAAACAAATGTAGATTTGTAATTCTCTAATTTGAAAAAACAACTACAAGATTAAATTCAAGAGAGAAGAGAATTGAAATCATACATAAATAATCTTACCAAAAGATATTCAAGAGAGATCCAATATAGGGATAAAGGGTTAAACCCACAAACTCACCATAGAGTGTTCAACTAAAAATACTGTCTACCTAATAATATTGTTTCATATTCTATTTATACTAGTAGGTTTAACTTAACATAAGTAAAGACATAAATGCCCTTAATGACATGTACATAATATTATGATAAGAAAGAACCTAAAATATTATGTTAATCTTTTCTTGCATTGATTTTTTGGTTTCCATACTCTCTTGAAACACTCCAAGCTCTTGAAGTCAAGTTGAAATCTTTTCATGTAATAAGGATTTTCCGAACTTACATCACAACTTATCATCACCCAAATCATTATTATTATTGTTCAGTATATGGTCGGGTGCATTCAAATTCTGTTGATTCACTTGAGTAACAGCAAGTGCAGCAAGCCTTGCTGCTTCCTATTGTTGTGCATCCATATTTCTTCTCAGAGGTCTGTTTAGCTCGGGGTCGTAGGGTGATAATGGTTCACCCAAGAGTCGAGTACTTGGCATGCACAACTAGTAACCTACAAATTATAGAAACAACAAACAAAAGTAAAATTAGGAAATGGGAATAAAAGTCAAATTAACACTACAACTTAATTGACAATCGTATTCCCCGGCAATGATGCCAAAATTTGATATGCCCAAATTACAACTCCTTCAAGAAGAATAAGCGGTTGTTGTCAAATATATAACCCAATAAAGGTTGGGGTCGAATCCCACATGGAATATGGTGAAAACTAAGTCGTATGCGATTCAAGTAACTATTAGTCGATGATTTCCATGAATTGGGGGGGTTTAAATTGAGTGACTAACACTTTAATTCTCTCGAACTTAAAGATTATATTATATAAATTTGATTCCACCTCGAGTTGGTTAATCTTGTTAAAGCATTAACCATCAGACGGAGGTTGAAAGCTCTGAATCCTGGTTGATAATTCTTTTTCCTATTTTAATCTCTTATTTCAAGACGATTAACCTTAGAACATGTTCTAATGTTTCCAACCATTAGAAATCTATTAAGACAAAAAATTATCAATGTAATTCCATTCAACAATTGAATCCCAATAACAATCAACTATTTTAATCACGAATTCACCATGGATCCCACAATCCTAGTTGTGGGAGTTTAGCTGCTCATGATTTTTAAAGCAAATAGAGATAAAAAAATTCATAGATTAGAAGGTTACCCTTTGCAAAATATGGATTCACATGTCAATTGTCTTTCAAAATAAAAAAGTTTCTAAAAACCCAAGAACAATTTCAAACTTTCAAAAAATTTTGCTCTATAACGTCAAAAATGAAAATAACATAAGATAGATGAGAAAAAACCTAAAAGCTGCTATTTATAGTATAAAAAAAGTTGAATTTAAAATAAATCCCAAACTTGGCCCGCTCAAAGGTTAGGATGAGGTTGACGGCTCGTCAACAAGTTAACAACTTGTCAACCCAAGTCTTCAACTAACTTCTTGTAGAACTTTTATTCTGCCTAAGGTTGATGACTCGTCAACAAGTTGACATCTCATCAGCTAGATCTTTTTAGCTTATTTTCTCACATGTCAAATTTTCCTGCACACAGAAGTATAATCAGATCAAAAACAACAAAATTTGTTTAAGAACTTACAATTATTCTAAGTCAAAAGCCTCAAATATACCGTCAGGATGTAGGCACATCACAAGGAGTGTCACCTCCTCATTGAACTAGAACATAAGGCATTGTGGGCCTTGCACAAGTTAAATATGAATTAGGAGGATGCTTCAAAATCAAGGGTGGAACAACTTCAAGAGATTGATGAATTCCACTTGAGAGCTTATGAGAGTTCCACTCTCTACAAGGAGCATATAAAGAGATGGCATGATGCCAAAATTCTAAAAAGAGAGTCCAAGAGTGGTGATGATGTCCTAGTGTTCAACTCAAGGTTCAATTTTTTTTTTGGGTAAGCACAAAACTAGATGGTCGGGTCCCTTCAAGGTGGTTCAATGTTTTCCTAGCGGAGCTATAGAATTGGAGAATGACACGGGATCCTGGTTTATGATGAATGGCCAATAAGTTAAATATTTTCATGGAATGTTACCGGAAGCATATTTCATGGAAGTGCTCTACCTTGATGATGCCTGATTGATGAAGAACAACATCGTGCCACAGTGATAACTAAGGTGCTTCTTGGGAGGCAACCCAAGTTTATTTTTATTGTTTTGAATAACGTGTGTTGATTTGTGCAGGTATGTGATGGAGTTGGAATGTGGGAAACAGGTTATAACACAAGTTGGAGAAGAAAAAGTTGGGAGATTATGCACAAAGCTTCAGGGAATAGGCTTTGACGATGCGTTGATCCCATCGATGAATCGCCGAAGCCATTTATCGAAATAGATCTCCTAGCCCATATGAACTATCAAAATCAGCAATGGAATTTATCTTTCAACATATCGCCAATCACTTAGGTGAAAGGAAATCTATCACCGAAGTGGCTCTCCATTTAGGTGATTCCAAGAGCTGCAAACTGTTAAGATTGGCTATAGAATCGCACATCGGCGTATCACCAATGATGTTCGTGATGGGAATAGTATCGCCAAAAAGGGTCATGTGTTTAATGAATGATGGTTTGACTTCTTTGATCTTTGGCTTTTCATTGTCTTTTGACCTTTGATATTATTTAAACATTGTCTATTCCCCTTTCCCTATTTTCTTTCACTCTCTTAAATCAACTCTCACACACAAACACACAAGCACACACTCATAATTTTCTCACAAATCGCGCCACCACCACACGAGCACCATAGTCACTTGAATTGCACGCCACAATGATCTTTCTCTTCATCGTCGAATTCATTTTGAATTTTTAAGGTTAGAAATAAATTTGTACTTCGATTTAAATTTTGGGTTACTCGTACATATGAATAATTGTGATTGAGTTCATTGTTTACTTTGTTTGTTAATGGAGGATGCATCTTTGTTGAAGTTTTCATTGCTTTGAAATAGGATTCTTGTTAGAGTGAAGTTAAATTATTGAAAATTGGTCTCTAAATGCTTAATTTTGGTCATGTTTGCATTGTGGATTACTTGTCATTAAAATGGGTATTGAAAAGGTGTGGGTTTTAGTTGGATGAATTTGAAATCGACCGATTTTGCCTAATAATATATTGCGTGATGACATTCTTAAGGGCAAAATCATCGTATTGTGGTTTAAATGTTGAAACCTGGAGAAGTCTGAGTACCTATGGCTATTGAATATGAAAATCACTATTAAAGTGGCCCAAAAATTGCGACAATCACCTTGGGAAAAATGACTATCGGCGATGGGTTGAGCACTTCGACGATGGGCTGTGCACTTCAGCAATGTATTGAAATACGTGGCATATTGCCAAAGCACTCGTCATATTGCTGAAAGTCACAGTAGATTAGACTATTTAAGGTGAGATTTGACTATACCTTAGCAATTCGATGATCCTCAGGGAGTATCTCCGAATCCTTTGGCACATCACCGAAACCCCACTTTCCTTCACTGATCATCCTTTTTTGTTTTTGTCCTAATAGGAGATAGCCATTTGCATCGCTGACTTATTTGGTGATGCACTGATTTGTTTGGCAATGCTTTCCTGGAAATACTTTTAGGTATTGTTTTCCTAACATTGGCTGAGCCTATTGCTACTCTTATGTGTAGATATAACCAGGAACAAACGTATGGCTAAAAAGCAAACCAATTATCCTCTCCTTCCTTAAGGGTTGCAAAGGGCATAAAATTTAATGCAAAGGCTCAAGCAGGAAGAGTTTATAAATTAAAGAGGGTGCATGAAATTTCAAGAAAGGCACCAATAGTTGAGGAAGAAAGCTTGGAACATAGTTTAAATTCCGAGAGGTATAACCTTGGTTCCTCGGAGAAGGGGAACACTACACCCATTCATGAGCTGTTGCCCACTCCCGAGGCAACACCACTGAAGAAGAAGATGTTATACCAACCCTATACTACTGCATAAAATCCTCCACCCCATTCTCATGGGGTCACCATTTTCTTAATCATCTTAAGGTGCCCAATCAGTGCATAATTATCGAGGAATAAAGGCTAAATTTGATTTGGATTGAAGGCAAGCATCCCAGAGTATTATCGGCAATGAGGTACCATGACTTTCAGGTACTCACTAAACCCTTGAAAACTTACATCGAAAGTTAGGTGCGGGAGTTTTATGAGGCATATGGGAATCTTTTGCCGACTAAGAAAAAGAGGGGGCCATAGGAAACTAGAAATCTTATTAAGGTTCGGGGTGTTTGTGTTCGGTGTGACTAGAGCATGATAAACATGATGTTAGGGAGACAAACCCTTAATGTTTACTATTTTTCCTCTTGGGTAATGAAGCCAGTAAAGAGGTTCGGGGTTGGTTGGCCCCTTTGCTAAGTGATAGTCCACCTCTGTGGCTTACATCAGAGGTTCAAATTGAGAAAGGGGACATTAATTTGGAAGCTCGATATTGGTTGAGCTTCGTGTGTAGCAAATTCTTGCCTTTACAAAACCTATCATTCCTTGTGCACCCCCGAGAAGTACTTATTGGCACTATCATTGCAAAGAAGAGGTTCAATATGGATTCTATCATTGACTCAGACATTTCTTGTTGGGCACAAAAAAAGCAAACCTCTCTTGCTTTCCCATGCTTGATCACCGAGCTATACTGTTGTGCCAATGTTCCCTTCAATAAGAAAAAAGATTTTGAGCATACCCCTACTTCTACAGTTGACATTACTAGACTGAGCTTGTTCAGGAAGTGAAGAAGAAGAAATTTCAAGTGGATGATTCCCCCGGTAGTTGATATTGGTTCTTTTGATAGTGGCGCCAACAAGACCACTCCTACTACTACAACTCCTCCTCCACCTAGTTCATCCACAATTCATGTTCCACCATGTCCATAATCACATCCACCTCTACTTAGGGCCCCCAGCCCTCAGCCTTATACTATTTTGGGTTTTTTGAGAGCTCCTCTCACTTAGGCTGATATTAGTTAGATGGGTCAGATAGCCTATTCAGGTGATATGAGGTCATCGAGATTGGAGAATGAGATACCTAAGCTAATTGTTGATGTTGTGAGAGCGGCCTTAAAGCTGGTGCAGGAGGAGTCACAGGGTGTTTGTGAGACCTTGTAGAGTTTTGGCAAGAGGTTAGATGATTTGAGATCCCCTCAATAGCTTGCTATACCCGAGTTAATGACGAAGATGCAGACTGAGCTAGCTTCCCTTTGAAAGCATGTGGATGAACTTCGGTTCCCTGATTTGACATATTTATAGGGAGCTTCATTTGAGACACCGGCTCCAACTTTAGAACCTATTTGTGAGGATGACCCAGTATCAGAAAATAAGAAGTAGGATGAGGATGACCTCACTTTATATGAAAATGTTGATGATGCTGAGATCGAGGGCTATTTTGAGGAGCAGGACCAGATTGGGATACAAGTTGAGCCTCAGATTGCGACACAGATTGATGAGCATACTGACAGGCAGGAGATTGATGATGTTATACTTGCTATCATATTGGAGAGGTTGGTACATGAGATGAAACAGATTGGGACCTATAGTTCAGCTGCTGCTATGAAGATCGAGGATATTGTATCAGATCCACCCCCTCAGGATACACTTAGAGTTGAGTCGAGCACTGATGCCCAGACAGTGGCCACTTCTGTGAGCCAGTCACCTCCAAAGGATTAACCATGCTTAGGGGGACCCTTTTTCTGATTCTTCTCTATTTCTTTTAGTCCTATTGCATTGAGGACAATGCATATTTTAGAGTTGGGGGTGGGGTGTTTATTTGATTTGGCTCTGTAATAGTTGGTTCTTTTGATACACTGTTCTGGATATTCTTTTATTTTGGTGTGTGGTTATGACTGTGATTTGGATATTTTATTTGGTTTGTAATATTTGAGTGTGTGGTGTTTGATGTTTCATTTTTATTTCTTTACTTTTTAGTTTAGAATTATAGTTCATAGTTAGTTGAAAATAAAATTTCTTTTTAGCATGCGTGCTTAAGAGAAATGTGTGCTAGAAATAGAACACTTTGACTCAAGTAGTACTCTTGTGGAGATGTTTCACATGCTCAACTCTTAAAAATGATAAATCGTTGTGCATTGCTCCATTTTATAAAAATGTGCCTCTTTTCAAAATTTTTATTTGGTTTGGTTTTACTAGTTAGGCGCTTATCATTTGTGAACACCCGCATCTTATTTTAACTACTTGAGTACTTATCTCGATATGTGCTATGAATGTGGTATATCAATTCAGAAAGAGTGCTTCGAGTATGTGATTAATTTCCATATGTGAGTGAGAATTCATCTTAATCTTGCTCATTGAGTCCACTTAGAACTTGCTCGGTTTCTCTAAATCTAAAGCAAAGAGTGTGTGATGTTGAAGAAGTGATCTTAGGCCATTGATAGACAATAACCACCAATTTGACCAACATAGCCACCCCATTGTGAGTTGAGTGACCAATTTTGTCCCTTATTCGAGCCTTGGAATCCTTTTTCTTGGATAACCTCATTACAAGCCAAAACTCATTTTTCAAAGTACCCTGTTTTGAACCTAACCCTTCTTAAAGAGTTTAGGTGAGACCAAAAACCAACTTAGGCCAAAAGCCTAAGTTGGGGGTGGTAGAGATCCCCGATGGGATTTATAATAGGAAGTTCATAAATTTGAGGACCAATCTCTTCCATCCCTCCTAGTTATCCTAGTATTCCTTGTGAATAGTAAAAAAAGAGAATAGAGAAAAAGAAAAGATTTAAAAAAGAGTCAAAATTATGTTAGCATGTTAATAAGAAGTTTTTGTGTTGAAAGGATAGGAGGGGGAAGTGGCATGAAAACATTTGAGAATCGGTCCTTGGAATGACTTGAGAAGTAAACTTTAGAAAACAATTGTGATTAAGGTCTCCTGAGATACTTCGAGGGGATAGAGTCACTATAACCTTAAAGTCCCCACATTACCCGATGCCTACACTACAAGTCAAAGCAAGACTTTAGTGATCTCCAAAGTAGCACGTTTGTATGTGGTGAAGCGAAGCTTATGGGAAAGCCTATGGTGTGGTCCTCATGTGAATGATCATAATTTGGAGTGTGAGTGATTAGTAATAGTCCTTGGTTTTAATGTTGACTTGTCCTTGAGAGAAAGAACTTTTTTGTGTGAGGACACTTGATTGCAATACTTGAGAACTTTTTGATCTTGGTTGGAGTCTATGAGCATGTGCGAGGTATGGTAACATTTATTCAACATTTGAGGCTCGTTTTGCACAATATGAGCTTATGATAGGTGAGACTTGTGCCATTGTTTTCAAAACCAAGAGGGCAAAGTGCTTTCACAAAAGAAGCATGTGTCTAAGATCTCGTGTAGTACCATTTGTAGGCACTATTAATTTTGTTGTGTGTGCATTGATTTACTCGAGGAAGAGCAAAGATTTAAGTTGGGGGTGTTGATGAGTCAGCAAATTGCAACTCATTTGACCTTAAAATGGTAAGAAATCAAGTCCTTAATGCTAAATTAAATGCGTTTTAATGTTAATTTGGTTTAATTTTCGAGTGGAGGCCGAGAAGTGGTTGAAATAGCAAAAAGAAAGAAGATTGGAACTAAAAATACACAAGAGAATTGCAAGGGAAAATTGGTGCATCACCAAACCCTCCTGTATATAGCCAAAGGTAGGCTTCCATTGCCAATTCTAACAGTTCGAGCTAGGTCCAAGTTTGACTAAACGGCGATGAACAACGACGTTCAACATATCGCTAAACTAATCAGTGAAGCACATATCCATCGCCAAATGTGATAGAATCCAACCCCTGGAGCTCAAAGTCAATTTGGCGACCCTAGTTCACTTTGGCATATTGCCAAAGTGTTTGGCGATAGTAAATTCCTCAGTCGATTTGGATGCAGTGGGAGTTCTGTAATTTTGAAGCCCATTTTTTCTAAAGCTATTTAGGCCATTTTGGTAGCTTGGAACCTTATCTTTTGTCATATCTTGAAGCTAAAGCTTGAAATTGAAACCATAGTTGGAATTTTAGTTGCTTATTGCTAATTTCTTGCTTTTGAATTTGGATTTTCCTTAGAAATATTTGGATTCTATGGCAGATTTGAATGAGATAATATATATATATATATATATATATATATATATATATATATATATATTATTTTTCTCTTTCTATGAGTATCTAATTTTCCAAGCTTGGGGTTATGCATTATTGAGTGCTGATTATTGTGTGGGTAGTGATTATTTACCTTTATATTCGATTGAATGTTATTATTTTAGCTAAATCTCTATGTTGAACTCAAGAATTGAGGTTGCAAACTCTATTCATACTTAGATCTCTTGTTTTGCTTAAAGAGAGGACAAGGGTGGAGAGATTTAGTTGACAAAGACTTGAGAATTTCTCACTTAATAGCTAGTGCTAGAAATAAACTAACTAATTTGAGGTTATTGGTTGCTTGATATTGTATACATATGGGTGTTTGAAAGAAACTCTTATGAAATTTGGTGGTAGATTGAAAGATTACCTCCAATACCTAAGACCAAGCCTAGTCATAACTATCAATTGAATTTTAGGTGCGCTTTCACTTACCCATGCTTATTATCACTCTTAAGAAGGTATAACCCCAAGTATTTCTACCTATCGATTACATTCTCTAGCATTTGTTTTGACAAACCAATATCAAAATTGATAATTTGAATATGAAATCCTTTTAAATTAACCCCCCATTTTTACTTTTCCACATTATTTTTAACATTACGAGCAAGCACTTAGTCACTTACAACACTCGAAGGTGAACCTATCGCCTTCATTCCCTGTGGAATAGACCCCGACTCCAAGTTGGGTAAAAATTATATTGCTAATGACCGCATACATCTAGAGGTGTATCTTGAGTGTTATCACATGTCTCCACTTGATGGGGACTCTCATATGATGTAACTAAGTTGTGTTATGACGTTTTAACGACGGTAGTCTCCGATTTTAATTTTATTTATTTATTTATCATCTTTTTAGCTAATTATTATTGATCCATGAACCATTAATTGTCCTTAAACTCTTTTGATCATGTCAAAACTTGATGGGGACTCTTATACGATGTTACTAAGTGATGCCATGATGTTAAATAGGGGGAAAGTCTCTTGCTTTAATTTTATTTTTTAATTGTATTTTTAGCTAATTATTCTTGATTTAGGGACCATTACTTGTCCGTAAACTATTTGGATCATGTCACTACCTGATGGGGACTCCCATATGATGTAACTCTGTGGTTACATGATGTTTAATTAGGGGCAAGTCCCCTATTCTAATTTTATTTATTTTTTAATTACTCTTTTAAGCCACATCCATGCCTCGGTTTATATGATGTACTAGTTGTCCATAAAAGACTATTCATATTACGATAAACCATGCCGGTGTATTATACACTATTTTTTGGATTGCAATTTATCGGACTTGTGAAATTAACTCATGCTTCCCATTAATGAATAATTCAGCCAGACTATATCAAATACTTAATGTCACTCTTCTAATCAATGATTACTGATTTATAATTAATTTATTGCTAATGGATTATGATAGACGCTATCAGTTGATTAGATTTGCAGTTGTCAACAGTTGATCCTTGGCAAGAACTAAGAGAAGAATATTGCATAAAATTTTTAAAATGGGGTAAAAAAAAGAACATGTACATAAAATGAAATTTCATTAATATTCACTTCACTGCATCATTACCCCAGTAAAAACATCTATCACAATGTACTATAGCATCAAAAAGAGCAAAAGAACCTTTCATATGTGAAAGTTCAAAAGCTTTCATCTACCACTTTCATAAGTGAAAGCTTAGCATTGAACAACATTGATATTAAAAATACCAAAAAAAAAAACTATGACCTAGAGATATGGTGGAGGTGGTGGTGGTAATATCTTCTAGGTAAACATCTATCCTCTTCAGAATGGCACGTAGAAAGCGGTTGATTCACCAGAGATGTGTAACACCCCGTACCTTCCCAACCCAACTTGACGACATTTAATAATGTTTACGTAGGTGTCGAGACCTATAAGTATGTATTTGGTAATGTTAATGATGAGAAAATTGAAATTTGGCCTCGTACATGTGATTAGCCTTGCATAGGAGGTGTTTTGTGATTTTTGTGGAGAATTTTTGGGGTTAAAAATGAGGCTAAGAGTACCTCTAAATAAAGGATATTAAGGTTAAGAAGTAAGTTAAAGAATAGGACTTGAAGTACCTAACCAAACCCGCGAAGAAAAGTCGAAAAATGAATTTTTTCAAAAAATAAGATAGGGGCGCGATGTGGAGTGTTCCAAGTCACTTTGGGCCAAATTTTTGTGTCCATAGGCAGTAAGTTGGGCGCGCCACGCTTGTTTTTCCACTTTTTCGATTTCTAAGTCCAAAGGGTACCCGGGGTCATACCGGGCCGATTTTTGCCCCGTTTCTTCTACAACCATGAGTATATACATGAAATGAGTCAAATATTATATTGGTAAGATAAAATTTCTCGAGAACGAATTTGACGTTAAAATGACGATTTTACCCTTTTGGTCAAATTAGGCCATATGTGGCTAGAATCACTTGTTTTTGGGATTGAGGCTACGGATACGAATAGCGTGAATGGGAATATTGTCGTAACGCGTATGGAATGAATTAAACACGAGAAATTATTGATTTTATTGGGTTAAGAGAATTGGGCCCAAAAAGGACCCAAAAATGAAAAGAAGACATGGCCCAAAAGTGGGTCAAAAGACCCATTCTTTCAAAGACCTTCTAGAACACCACATGTAATGACATAGAGTGGATAAGTATGGATTAAAGGGCCTATATAAAGGACCAAAAATCTGATTTTTGGTCATTTGGAAAGTCTCATGCCTTTTAGATATTTTTTTTTACTCATTTTTCTCTCAAACCCCAAAGGCTCAAAGGCAACTTTTGGAGCAAGATCATCCTATTCCAAGCCTTGGTAAGTATTTCTTCTCATGTATTAACATATTATATGCATGGAAGAGTATGTAAATCATGTTGGTTGTTCTTGGAAATGTTGGACATGGTACTTTGGGTTTTTGTATAAGATTTGTGATCCATGAGATTCAAGCTTGAATTAGGACTTGTGCCTTTGATGAAAGAGCATGGTATGGATAAAATATGAACATGTATGGTGTTATTTTGTTATGAAACTTGTTATTTTTTTCTAAAAGTGTAATTTGTGGGATTTTGGCCGATATGTGCTATAAAGTGTATTAAGGTGAATTGATGGACTATTTGTGATGTGGTGAGTATAAGTGAGTGTAAAGGAGAAGTGTTGTGGTGAAAGGTATTGATTATCATGTATTAGTCAATGTTGGGAATATTGTGGAATTTTTGGAATAATAATTTCTTCAATGGTGTTGTCAAAGGGAAATGGCATGTTTAACGGCAAACATGTAACTCATTGATGTTATATGCATTTGTAAAGTAATTGGTGGTTAATGTTGGATCCGTTATGTATTTGTGTTGTAGAGTGAAACATAAGGAAGGAGCGGGACTATTGTCTGCGCATTTAAGATTGTGTATTGGTATTGAGAATACAAGGTATGTAAGGTTACTCTGTCTGTATCTTTCTGCGGCAAATAGTATTCACATTGACATTACATTTGTACTATCCCAAATTGTGCTAAGGTATTTTATATCCGGTTAGCAATGGTTATCACCACATATTTCCTACCCATTGATCAATTGGGAATTTTATGTCTCATTATTCGTTGGTCAATGTTCCAAAAGCCCAAAAAGGCTATGTTCCAAAGTGCCAATAGTGGTTATACACATACCTCTTGTTCATTGACTTGTGTCTAATGGTTTCAATAACGTAATCTATTCTTAAGTTACATATTCTTCATTCATTAGTCATGGTTGTGCATGAGTTGCATAATTATGGGCATGCTCCAAAGATCCCAATAATGTTGTGTTATTAAGCTTCCAATAATGTTGTGGCTATGTAAATATCTCTCATAACTGATTGTATCAATCTCTCATAAGTGGATGAATCAATCTCTCAAAAGTAAGAAATAAAGTAATACATATGTGGTTAGTGATTGATTTATGGGTGGCAGGTCTAGAGGGGCATAAGCCTATATCGACCCGATCCCGATGCATCGATTTATGGGTGGCAGATCTAGAGGGGCATAATCCTAGCTCGACCCGATCCCGATACATTGATTTATGGGTTGCAGGTCTAGAGAGGCATAAGCCTAGCTCGACCCGATCCTGATGCATCGATTTATGGGTGGCAGGTCTAGAGGGGCATAAGCCTAGCTCGACCCGATCCCGATGCATCGATTTATGGGTGGCAGGTCTAGAGGGGCATAAGCCTAGCTCGACCCAATCCCGATGCATCGATTTATGGGTGGCAGGTCTAGTGGGGCATAAGCCTAGCTCGACCCGATCCCGGTGCATTGATTTATGGGTGGCAGGTCTAGGGGCATAAACCTAGCTCGACCCGATCCCAACATAACGTTTTGTTATGTTAAGACCCACTGATCAGTTGGAGCCTGGGTACGTTATGATATGAGCGATGAGGAATAAACCATAAAGAGAAGAACTTAATTTATGTAAGCTACATGGTTCCACATATGCAAATTGATGGACTATTCATATTGGTTATCCCATTACTTTTTGATTCTATTGAAGTATTTATGATAGTTTCATTTGGCCTTGCATACTCAGTACATTCTCCGTACTGACCCCTCTTGGGGAATTTACCTTACTTACTGCAAGCGCAGGTACTAGTAGACCTCCACAGTAGGTTGCAGGCCTTTTGCCGACTTTTGGTGAGCTCCAGTTGGTTCAGGGCTTTCTGAGTTGCTATGTACATGTATTTTGGTATTGTATATGAGTATAGAGCGGGGTGTTGTCCCGACTCTAGGTTTGTCATAGCTATGTATCTGTAGAGGCTTTTGTAGACTTATGTAGGAACAGAATGTAAGATATGTATGCTCATTTTGGTTTGATGGCCCTAACGGCCAAGTTTGATATATATGTATATATGGCATGTGTTTCCATATCCATGACTTCCGCATAGTTGCATGAGGTATAATAAGGTCCATACGAGGAGATGCATACGAGTGTTCATAAGCAAATATTGGTCCTCTCGGGCCATATCGGTTTCGGGTGCCAGTCCGGTCCGAATGGGATTTTGGGTCGTGACAAGATGTATTTCCATTCTTGCTCGATCCTCGCCAAGCCCTCGAAATAGTCTTTGATAGTCATTTTTGAGAAGGAGAAGGTCTTGCATAGACGAACGTTGGTGGCGGTTCTTTTGGTGGTCAGGGTTTCTTGCAATTCTTGGCACCTGAGCTCTCCTCTCTATTATTGCTGTTGAGTTTTGAATTTGATTTCCTATACTTGATTATAGAAGAAATAGAAGATTTTTTACTTTATAGACCAATAGGGGTAGGGAAAGAGAATCGCCAGCCAATCAGTGATGGCCACGTGGAGGTGAATTTTGCGTATTATAGATATTTAGAGTATCGTGCCTTTTGATTGGACACATGTGAAGCATTCTAAAATCATCATCATTACATCTCCTTGATTTTATGCAACAAGGGTTTTGCCCATTGATTCTAGATTAAGGCCGTGTGTTATTATAGATTATCTCTTAGCTATGCTTTAGAATATCATAGACAACATGCAGGGTATATAAGCAAATTGATAGTTGAGTAATAAACGTGAGACACAGATGATTAAAATAAAACTGACATTACACATTCAGGACAGTTACAGCAGTACACATTAAAGTTTGGAAAAATTAATCAGGTGGGATGCTGTCCCAAAATTGGACATGTTGTTTTCTTATGGACTGGTACTTTGCATATGGCACACTTATTTCTTCTCTTAACGGGTTTCAGCCTTGAAGGTTTCGTGACACTGTGACTACTATTCACCTCTTCCTTCTAGGTTTGAGAGTGTAAGCGGGCGGAGGAAGTTTCATGTCTAACAACTCTTGGGGTAAATTCCATTCCAACTCCAAAGGCACTAAAATGATAGGTTCAGCATATGTGAGCAAGTATGATTCAACCGGATAGATGGGCAAGGAATACTCGTACATGCTTTCACCATTTTCTCTACCATACTTCAATCTAAGGGCTGTCAAAGCGCGAGCGCATAGTACTTTTACCAAGTCATATTCTCTATAGGAACATGTCTTGTTAATTAAATTGACTTTGGCAGTCGGGCCACAACCAATTATGTTGAATTTATTCTCATCCCCTTTTACATTATTGACATATAGCGAGTCTCCTTCGGTCATCTTCTTCCTTATGTGCCTTTCTATAAAAAAAAAATTCAAATCTATAAGAAATGAAATCAAATATAGCAGATATGGGGTACTCCCTTTTAGCCATCAACATAGAATTCAGCGTCTCAGAGATGTTTGTCATCATTATGTCGTACCTGTTGGTTGGAAAATATGCCCTGCTTCATTTTTCAAATCCAATTTCCTCCAGAGATGCAGTAGTTGTGGGATATCTACTCTTGAAGTGTTAGAAATGATCATTGAACTTGTTGATACTAAATGAATTGGTAGTATCAAAGAAGACATCACGACACTCTCTGCAATGGTAATTTTTTCAAAGGTTTTCACCAAGGTGTCTCGTGCATAAGCCATGATGAGCATGCTCATAGACTTTTGCAATTCCATTAGCTATGCTCTTGTGCCTATAAGAGATGATGCATAACTTCAGATATATGCTACTATCAACTGTATCTTCCTAAGGAAGAATTCGCACGACGCATCATTTTCTTTGTCCACCACACAAAATGCAATTGGATATATGTGCTTCTCAGTATCTTATATGATGGAAATCAATAACACACCCTTATACTTGTTGGATAAATATGTACCATCGATGGAAATAACCTTTCTTATGTGAGAGTATCCTCAAACTAAAGGTGTGTAAGCTAGAAAATAATATTTGAACCTCTTCTCTTCATCAACTATAATGGCATTAACAGAACCCAGATTTACAATGTTAACCATGTAGGTATAAGTTGGTAGGATGGCATACCCGTGCTCTAGTGTATATGTTCTGTCATGACCTAATTTCTCAAGTTATGATGACACCTACTATAACCCACCAATAGGTCCGGAACAACTAGTAACGGACTACCAAGAGAAATAAGGAGAACTGAGGAATAAATAAAATAAAAAGGTTCCAAAACCTGGTGGAACCAGTACAAGAGCTTCTAATACATCAAGAGTACAAGTGAAATACATGATAAATATATATATAAAGATGTCTCTGATTACAACATAGAGATCAGTCTAACAATAATAGTGAGTAGGAACAACTCCGAATGTTAGGAGATCATCCCAAGTCTCTGATCCATAGCTGCTCAGCACGACGCACACATCAACGACGATAACTCGTACTATGATCTATAGGCAGCAGAAGTGTAGTATGAGTACCAAACCATGGTACTCAATAGGCATCGGTCAACTGAGCTCCAGAAATAATGTAAGCATAAATAACATGTAAGGCATGCGTATAACTACAGGAAACTATCCAAGGAACTAGGCACAATAATGTTAATGGAGACATAAGGATAAACTATCCTGTTCTAACAGTAACAAGGGTCTAAGGCGCAATACCGTATATCACTAGCCAATATACAAATGAAGGGTGGAAGAATGATATATAGTAGTATAAAGGCCAAATGATACATATATAATATGGATAGATAAGGAAAGAAAGGGATATAAGGTAATGCCATATATATATATATGTGTACAAATAAACCTGTAGTACTAACTCAAAGGTAAAAAACTGAGGGACATAACCTCTCGAGGGCCTTAGCCAAGTAAGGGAGCGAATACTAGCATTATCAAACCTCTAACCAAAGGGTAACTAATCATGAGGTATTCCAATCAATAATATAATTCACCGAAATAGAGAAAGGACTCAGAAACGTACCGCCAATCTCGGGTACCAGACCATACTCATCCTGCCACGACCTAATCATAATAACCAATAATAAAGTAACCGACTAGCCCGGACATACAAATACCTAACTGAGCCCCCATATACCCAGAAGGTTCATTGAAGCACTAAACAAATAACAATCATAAATTGTACCAATACAACCCCCCAAAAGACCGATAGATACAGGCTCCAAATAATCATACTGGTGATAGGCAATGTATATAACACTACTAAAAAAAGACCAAAAAACGACGGCCAAAAGTGACTGACCGCGTCATTTTTTTGGTCAAAATCGACGGAAAAGCGACGCAGTCACTTGCATCGTAAAAAGGCCCGACGATTTTTAAAAACGACGGACAGCGTCGTTTTTCGAAGAAATTTTTTTTTTAAATTTTTTTCAGGAAATGCGACGCTGTCCGTCATTTTTTGTGCTTCATATGAAGAACAAATGATGAATAAAAAGCGACAGAAAGCGTAGTTTTTTTAAAAAAATTTCTCAGAAATTGCGACGCTGTCCGTCGTTTTTTAGAATTTTTTTAAAAAAAAATTTCAAAAATTGTGACGTTGTCCGTCGCTTTTTGTTCTTCATATGAAGAACAATGAAGAAAAAAAGCGACGGACAGCGTCGATATTTTTTTTAAAAAAAAAATTGAAATTAAAAAAGCGACGGACACTGTCGCATTTATGGAATATTTTTTAAAAAAAATCCAGAAAAGTGACGAACAAAAGCGACACTGTCCGTCGCTTTTCTGCATATTTTTTGGATGTAGAAAATTGCATTTTCTATATCCCTCCTGTCAAATGAAAATGCAATTCAGCCCCAAGCAACACACATCACGCATATAAGACATAATACTAGTCAACAACACTTAAACAATTAATCCAACAATATTCAAAACACTAAACAGTCAATCCAACAACATCTAAAACACTTAAACAATCATAAAGGTTTTCAAAAAGTTAAATAAGTTAAAGAATGTCTAAAAAGTGTCTAGAAGCATCGAATCCAATAACACTAAGGAGTAGCCCCAACTAACTCCTCGTCACTCTCTGTGTCTTCTTCGCTACTTGAATCGGGTGATGGAGAACGATGACGAGCCATGCTAGCCATTTGTTTTTTAAGTTCCTCAATGGTCTTGCACGTGATATCATTTTGAGCAACGGACTGTGCCAAGGCACGTGTAAGCTGTGTAATCTGCTGCGACATAGCAGCAAGTTGAACACCGTTAATTGCCTCTGCCTGGCCTGAGGAACCAATACCTTCTAATACTGAACGGATGCGTCCCAATTCATTCTGAGAGCCCATCCCATAGACTCTCCCCTTTTGTTTCCCCCCCGCCACTTTTTCAGTCCAAATTTGAATAGCTTCTTTCCGTGAAGGCGCAGTTGGACCGAACTCAGACAAGTAGCATTTATAATCATTCTGCATATTAAGAAAGAAATGTTAGAAGATTTTACTATTACTAAGCAAGGTGGAGCATAACGTAGAAAAGATCAATTACTTTGTAAGTAGATTTTACTTTATAAGTAAATTTTTAAAACTTACATTGGCATTTTCAGCCCTTGGCTCAACCCATACATCCGGGTCTGGCTCTTTCATCTTTTTCCTTAAATGTGTTCGTTCGAAGACCTCAAGTTGAGTTGGTTCGCGACCCAAAGCTTTTGTCTGCAAGGAAAAAACAAATAAACATAATCAAGTAGTATTTAATGAACTTTATATAAACATGTAAATTAGAATATAAGGTTATTACTTACCATTTCCCGAATTATGGTCCCGACACTCTTTGCACCCCCGGTGTGTAATGAGCCACCTTTTAAACTAGCTCTGGCTTGCTTATTTTTCTCAGACACTACCTTGTATTCGGGAGAATCCCAAATAACACGCATATCATCATATACTTCTTTAAGAAGCCATTCTTTTACATTTCCATTACGCCTAATACATTCAAGCCAACCTTTTAGCCTCGATGCAGCATGATTTTCAAAAATAATAGCCATGACTTTGTTGTGCTTTCGCAACCAAGTACACATAGTCTGAAAATCAATTGACTAGCATTAGATGGTATATATATATATATTAATATTAAAGTTAACTAAATAGCAATTAAATTCAATATACCTTAAATTCATTAAACATGGACTGTCGATATCTCTCTGGAATCTCCCTCCAATTGACCCAAGGTTGCGAATAAAGCCTCCTAACGCTCTCCCTTACAGCTTTATTAACTTCTTTGGATGAGGGATACCACCTGTAAAAAAATAATAAATATGTCAATTCATAAATATTTAATTAATAAAGATAAAAAAATTTAAATAAACTTATAAATTAAGAAAATAAACTTACGATGATCCATCAGGCTCCATGAACACTCTACCAAGCCTGTCCGTATCCCCAGGTACTAGACTGATCAGATCCGCATCAGTATCATCATCTACCGGCAGAGGTGGAGGTACACATCCAGATGTAGATGCTACTCTCGGGTGTACATAATGTTGAGTCAACAGGAGAGTAGATGTCTGTGCATCGGAGTCAGAGCTATCTCTAAGCCTCAATCTTGAGAGGTGGGGGGATGAATCGTTGGGGGATGGAGTAGCAGATGATAATCTCGAAGTCCTTATATCTGTAGACCTAATAGTATATGAAGCAGAAATGTGTAGAGGTTGTGATTGTTTTCTGGGACAATGAAAATCTGCAGGATTTCCAGTGCCATAAGGGACATAAGATCGCCTTGATGAAGAAGTGTGCATCCATGGCTGGGATGAAAGTCTACCAGGAGTATCATTAGGGTCTATAGGCATCCTGGATTTCTTCTTAGCAATTGATTTCGAACTCTTATTAGTACGAGGTCAATCTCCATCACCACTGGATGTCATCTGTATGCAAGTTTACATTAAAACATAAAAAAAAATCATTAGTAATAACAAATAATTAGTGGTAATTAAAAAAACTAACATGCTAGTCTATAGTCTCCCAATCTTCCCCTTCGCTTGTTTCATTTCCATCATTCTCCCATTCTTCATTTTCAGTTGTTTCATTTTCTTCGTTCCATTCTTCCTCCCAGAATGATTCATTTCCCTTATTTATTTCTTCATCAATATTATTCATGGCAATGATCTCATCATCAGAAACCTCTTCTAAAATGCGGTGAGGATGTTCTAAATTATTTTCCAACTCAGCATCCACTGTTTGATCAACAACTGCGACTTCGTTTTGGTATGCCACAGCTAATACATTCTCAATCTCAAATCTCCCCACAGGCTTAGTCTTTATAACCACCCACCAATTGGTTTTATCTCTACGCAATGGATATGTTGAGTAATATACTTGCATGGCATTTTGTGCAATGATAAAAGGATCATAGCGATTATATTGCCTCGTGTGCTTAACTTCAATTATATTATGTTGCTGATTTACCTTGGTACCTCTATGTGATGGATCAAACCACTTACACCAAAATAGTATTATCTTCTTTTTTGGCCAACCAGGGTACCTAACTTCAATAATCTCTTGTATGACACCAAAATATTCAACGATTTGGCCGTTACCATCAACATCACCTTGAACGCACACACCGCTGTTATTAGTTTTCTTATACTTAGAAACTTCTTCAGTTTGAAACTTGAAACCATTCACACAATATTTATTCATCGTATGAATTTGATTTCCAGACCCAAATGCAACATCTCTCACCAATTGCAAAGGTTCGATGGTACTATATTCATCCAAAACCTACATATCATTAATCCAAAATATAAAGTTTTATTAAATGACATATAATTTTAGTAAATGCACATATGAACTTTCATACTTACATATTCATTCAGCCAATCAGAAAACTTTGTATATATGGCATTATTACCCCATGTCCTTATGAATAAACTGTTAAGTGTACATCATTGAGATTTTTCATTAGTTAAGTTTCCTTACCAAATTAATGTAATTCGATAACACAATTAACACTTACTCAAGATATGGTTGAATCTCGGGACAATTAAGCAAAACATGAGTCATAACAGATTTTCTTTCCATACCAGTGAAGGCTCGTGTATCATGATTTTTAGATCCTTTGCCCGATTGATTAAAAATTGAAATTGGTGGAAACATAGGATCACCATCACCTTCATCATTGCAATTTGACCTATTTCTCTTGCATGGCACTTCATCCCAAAGTAGTAAGAACAAAAATGAGTAGTTTCTTTTGCAAGATAAGCTTCACAAATCGATCCTTCAATCTTTCCCCTTTGCTTTATAGTTTGTTTGCACTCTCCAATTTTCCTGCATAATTGTATCTGAGGTAGTTAAATAATTTCTTTTTAAAAAATAAAGCATTATTCAAAATAAAATGTACCTCACGCCTGGATACATCCACCTCATTTGAACTGGGCCCCCAAGACGTGCCTCTTCTAAAAGGTGAATTGGAAGATGCTCCATCACATCAAAGAAGCCACATGGAAAGATCTTCTCCAACTTAGTGGTGATGACGGGAATATTCTGCTCCATTTTGTCCAAACTACTCTCCAACAACTTTCCCGAACATAAATCTTTGAAGAACAGACTTATCTCTGTGATTGGTTTCCATATCCTCTCGGGAAGGTGGCTAAATGCGATAGGAATCAAGGTTTCCATGAAAACATGACAATCATGACTTTTCATACCAATCAATTTTCCTTCTTCCATATCTACTCATTTTCCTAAATTCGAAGCATAGCCCTCGGGTATTCTCAAATTCTTAACCCACTCACATATTTATCGTTTCTCATCCCATGTGAATGAAAAACTAGCCTTGGGCTTAAAGAACTTACCATTTTCTTTTTCTTTCAACCACAATTCTTTTCTCTTGCAATATTGGTTAATGTCCATTCTAGCTTTTGGATTGTCTTTTGTCTTGCCCTTAACATCCATGACTGTGTTGAACAAATTATCAAAATAATTCTTTTCAATGTGCATCGGATCAAGATTATGTCATAGTTTATTGTCCCCCCAATACGGCAACTCCCAAAATATGCTTTGTTTGGTCCAATTATGTTCAACACCATATCCGAAAAGTCTAGAAGGTGGACCATCTGTAACTTTAGGCAAATTACAAACTCTTTCCCAAATCTGATACCCTGATAGTGATGGAGGTGGCGGATCATTCTCAATCTTATTCTTTCTGAATGCATTTTTCATCTTTCTAAACTCATGGTCCATTGGCAAGAACTGATGGTGACAATCAAACCAATAATTTTTTCGACCATGCTTTAAAGTGAATGCTTTACTATTTTTCATACAATACGGGCAAGCTAATTTTTCGGCAGTCATCCAACCAGACAACATCCCATATGCAGGAAAATCGTTAATAGTCAAAATTAAATTAGCATGCATAACAAAATTCTGCTTAGTTGATATATCATATGTCACTACACCTTCATACCATAATTGTAGTAACTCATCTATCAATGGCTGCAGATAAACATCAATCAAACTTTTTGGATTACGAGGACCAGGAATAATACAACTTAGGAATATGTAGGGACTTGTCATGCACATTTCAGGTGGAATATTATATGGAGTAATAAATACAGGCCAACAAGAATAAGGTGCACCGGAATTAGAGAATGGTGTGAAACCATCCGCACACAAGCCCAATCTAACATTTCTTGGTTCTCTTGCAAAATCAGGATAAGTTCTATCGAAATACTTCCAAGCTTCTCCATCTGATGGATGAGACAAGACCCCTGGTGGCCTTCTATTTTCATCGTGTCATCTCATATGTGGGGCAGAACTCATTGAAGCATACAACCTCTTTAACCTAGGTATAAGAGGTAAATAATGCATTGCCTTAATCGGAACCATCTTTCCACTAGGAGTCCGCTTATAAAGAGCATGCCCACAAAACTTACAATTATCTAATTCAGCATCATTCTTATAGAACAACATATAACTATTCATACAACAATGGATTCTATTATACGACAATCCCAACTTGGAAACCAATTTCTTTGGCTGATAAAAATTTTAAGGTATGTTTAACTCCGGGTCAACTAGTTCACCCAAAAGACCAACCATAGAGTCCATAGCATATTGAGCAACATTCCAATCGGATTTGATACTCATTAGTCTAACTGCAATAGACAAAGCAGAATGACGACTCCCTTCACATAGTGGGCAACTAGCCTCTTCTAAATGTTGATAGAAGCGTCTTGCTTCTTCATTGGGAGTTTCTTCTAAATTCTGTTCTGGTTCCATCACATCCCCAATCCCAAAGGCATCATTGACCATTTCATGAACTCTATCTTCATGTTGTACCCTATCGTGTTGAACCCTATGTTGAACTCTAGCATGTTGAATCCTAGCATGTCGACCATGTACAAGTATGTCATATTCATCCTCAGGCAACGAATTATAAAATATACCATTCAAACCATCTCTCTCTCCGTGATCGACCCACACAAAATATCTTGGCTTAAATCCATTACGACAGAGATGAGTCATAACTATATCTGGTTGAAAAAACTTCATGCACCAACATGAACTACAAGGACACCTAACCACCCCACTTTTTTGAAATAAGTCTAGTGACATTGCATGAACGATAAAATCTCTAACACCATTAAGATATTGAGGTTTTAAACACCCACTAGTTTCAAAATCCATATCATACATACACAAATGATTACCCATCTACAAAAATATAGATATTCAATTATAAATTTGCATTTCAAGTCACTACACTTAACAATTTTCAAAAAAATAGTTCACAATTTCAAATCACTACACTTAACCATTTTCAAATCAAAAGTTCACATTTCAAGTCACTACACTTAACCATTTCAAGTCACTACACTTAACCATTTTTAAGTCACTAATTCACATTTCAAGTCACCACTATTTTCAAGTAACTAGTTCACATTTCAAGTCACAAGTTTACATTTCAATTCACTACCATTTTCAAGTAACTAATACACAATTCAAGTTACTACACTTAACCATTTTCAAGTAACTAAAACACATTTCAAGTTACTACACTTAACCATTTTTAAGTAACTAATTCACATTTCAAGTCTCTACCATTAACCATGTAACTAATTCACATTTCAATTCTCTACACTTAACCATTTTCAAGTAACTAATTCACATTTTCAAGTTACTACACTTAACCATTTTCAAGTAACTAATTCACATTTTCACTACACTTAACCATTTTCAAGTAACTAATTCACATTTTTAAGTTACTACACTTAACAATTTTTAAGTAACTAATTCACATTTCAAGTCTCTACCACTAACCATTTTCAAGTAACTAATTCACATTTTCACTACACTTAACCATTTTCAAGTAACTAATTCACCTTTCAATTCTCTACCAATAACCATTTTCAAGTAACTAATTCACATTTCAAGTCTCTACCATTTATAAGTAACTAATACACATTTCAAGTTACTACACATAACAATTTTTAAGTAACTAATTCACATTTTCAAGTCACTACCATTTTCAAGTAACTAATCCACATTTCAAGTCTCTACCATTAACCATTTTCAAGTAACTAATTTACGTTTTCAAGTCTCTACCATTTACAAGTAACTAATACACATTTTCAAGTTACTACACTTAACCATTTTCAAGTAAATAAATCACATTTAAAGTCTCTACACTCAACCATTTTGAAGTAACTAATTCACATTTCAAGTGACTACACTTAACCATTTTTAAGTAACTAATTCACATTTTCAAGTCACTACCATTTTCAAGTAACTAATTCACATTTCAATTCTCTACACTTAACCATTTTCAAGAAACTAATTCACGTTTTCAACTTACTACACTTAACCATTTTCAAGTAACTAATTCACATTTTCACTAAAATTAACCATTTTCAAGTAACTAATTCACATTTCAAGTCTCAACCATTAACCATTTTCAAGTAACTAATTCACATTTTCAACTACACTTAACCTTTTTCAAGTAACTAATTCACATTTCAAGTCTCTACCATTTTCAAGTAACTAATTCACATTTTCAAGTTACTACACTTAACCATTTTCAAGTAACTAATTCACATTTCAAGTCTCTACCATTTACAAGTAACTAATACACATTTCATGTTACTACACATAACCATTTTAAAGTAACTAATTCACATTTTCACTACACTTAACCATTTTTAATTAACTAATTCACATTTCAATTCTCTACACTTAACCATTTTCAAGTAACTAATTCACGTTTTCAAGTTACTACACTTAACCATTTCCAAGTAAATAATACACATTTTCACTACAATTAACCATTTTCAAGTAACTAATTCACATTTCAAGTCTCTACCATTTACAAGTAACTAATACACATTTCAAGTTACTACACATAACAATTTTAAGTAACTAATTCACATTTTCACTAAACATAACCATTTTCAAGTAACTAATTCACATTTCAAGTTACTAAACTTAACCATTTTCAAGTAACTAATTCACATTCTAATTCTATACCATTAACCATTTTCAAGTAACTAATTCACATTTCAAGTCTCTACCATTTACAAGTAACTAATACACATTTTCAAGTTACTACACTTAACCATTTTCAAGTAAATAAATCACATTTAAAGTCTCTACCATTTTCAACTAACTAATTCACATTTTCAAGTTACTACACATAACAATTTTCAAGTAACTAATTCACATTTTCAAGTTACTACACATAACCATTTTCAAGTAACTAATTCACATTTTCACTACAATTAACCATTTTCAAGTAACTAATTCACATTTTCAAGTTACTACACTTAACCATTTTCAAGTAACTAATTCACATTTTCACTACACTTAACCATTTTCAAGTAACTAATTCACATTTCAAGTCTCAACCATTAACCATTTTCAAGTAACTAATTCACATTTTCAGCTACACTTAACCATTTTCAAGTAACTAATTCAAATTTCAAGTCTCTACCATTAACCATTTTAAAGTAACTAATTCACATTTCAAGTCTCTACACTCAACCATTTTGAAGTAACTAATTCACATTTCAAGTTACTACATTTAACCATTTTTAAGTAACTAATTCACATTTTCAAGTCACTTCCATTTTCAAGTAACTAATTCACATTTCAATTCTCTACACTTAACCATTTTCAAGTAACTAATTCACATTTTCAAGTTACTACACTTAACCATTTTCAAGTAACTAATTCACATTTCAAGTCTCTACCATTTACAAGTAACTAATACACATTTCAAGTTACTACACATAATATTTTTAAGTAACTAATTCACATTTTCACTACACTTAACCATTTTCAAGTAACTAATTCACATTTCAAGTCTCTACCATTAACCATTTTCAAGTAACTAATTCACATTTCAAGTCTCTACCATTAACCATGTAACTAATTCACATTTCAATTCTCTACACTTAACCATTTTCAAGTAGCTAATTCACGTTTCAAGTCTCTACACTCAACCATTTTGAAGTAACTAATTCACATTTCAAGTCTCTACCATTTTCAAGTAACTAATTCACATTTTCAAGTTACTACACATAACCATTTTCAAGTAACTAATTCACATTTTCACTACAATTAACCATTTTCAAGTAACTAATTCACATTTTTCACTACACTTAACCATTTTCAAGTAACTAATTCACATTTTCACTACACTTAACCATTTTCAAGTAACTAATTCACATTTCAAGTCTCAACCATTAACCATTTTCAAGTAACTAATTCACATTTTCACTACACTTAACCATTTTCAAGTAACTAATTCACATTTCAAGTCTCAACCAATAACCATTTTCAAGTAACTAATTCACATTTTCAACTACACTTAACTATTTTCAAGTAACTAATTCACATTTCAAGTCTCTACCATTTTCAAGTAACTAATTCACATTTTCAAGTTACTACACTTAACCATTTTCAAGTAACTAATTCACATTTCAAGTCTCTACCATTTACAAGTAACTAATACACATTTCAAGTTACTACACATAATATTTTTAAATAACTAATTCACATTTTCACTACACTTAACCATTTTCAAGTAACTAATTCACATTTCAAGTCTCTACCATTTTCAAGTAACTAATTCACATTTTCAAGTTACTACACTTAACCATTTTCAAGTAACTAATTCACATTTTCAAGTTACTACACATAACCATTTTCAAGTAACTAATTCACATTTTCACTACAATTAACCATTTTCAAGTAACTAATTCACATTTTCAAGTTACTACACTTAACCATTTTCAAGTAACTAATTCACATTTTCACTACACTTAACCATTTTCAAGTAACTAATTCACATTTCAAGTCTCAACCATTAACCATTTTCAAGTAACTAATTCACATTTTCAACTAAACTTAACCATTTTCAAGTAACTAATTCACATTTCAAGTCTCTACCATTAACCATTTTAAAGTAACTAATTCACATTTCAAGTCTCTACACTCAACCATTTTGAAGTAACTAATTCACATTTCAAGTTACTACATTTAACCATTTTTAAGTAACTAATTCACATTTTCAAGTCACTTCCATTTTCAAGTAACTAATTCACATTTCAATTCTCTACACTTAACCATTTTCAAGTAACTAATTCACATTTTCAAGTTACTACACTTAACCATTTTCAAGTAACCAATTCACATGTTCACTACAATTAACCATTTTCAAGTAACTAATTCACATTTCAAGTCTCTACCATTTACAAGTAACTAATACACATTTCAAGTTAGTACACATAATATTTTTAAGTAACTAATTCACATTTTAACTACACTTAACCATTTTCAAGTTACTAATTCACCTTTCAATTCTCTACCATTAACCATTTTCAAGTAACTAATTCACATTTCAAGTCTCTACCATTTACAAGTAACTAATACACATTTCAAGTCTCTACCATTAACCATTTTAAAGTAACTAATTCACATTTCAAGTCTCTACACTCAACCATTTTGAAGTAACTAATTCACATTTCAAGTTACTACATTTAACCATCTTTAAGTAACTAATTCACATTTTCAAGTCACTTCCATTTTCAAGTAACTAATTCACATTTCAATTCTCTACACTTAACCATTTTCAAGTAACTAATTCACATTTTCAAATTACTACACTTAACCATTTTCAAGTAACCAATTCACATGTTCACTACAATTAACCATTTTCAAGTAACTAATTCACATTTCAAGTCTCTACCATTTACAAGTAACTAATACACATTTCAAGTTAGTACACATAACATTTTTAAGTAACTAATTCACATTTTAACTACACTTAACCATTTTCAAGTAACTAATTCACATTTCAAGTCTCAACCATTAACCATTTTCAAGTAACTAATTCACATTTTCAGCTACACTTAACCATTTTCAAGTAACTAATTCAAATTTCAAGTCTCTACCATTAACCATTTTAAAGTAACTAATTCACATTTCAAGTCTCTACACTCAACCATTTTGAAGTAACTAATTCACATTTCAAGTTACTACATTTAACCATTTTTAAGTAACTAATTCACATTTTCAAGTCACTTCCATTTTCAAGTAACTAATTCACATTTCAATTCTCTACACTTAACCATTTTCAAGTAACTAATTCACATTTTCAAGTTACTACACTTAACCATTTTCAAGTAACTAATTCACATTTCAAGTCTCTACCATTTACAAGTAACTAATACACATTTCAAGTTACTACACATAATATTTTTAAGTAACTAATTCACATTTTCACTACACTTAACCATTTTCAAGTAACTAATTCACATTTCAAGTCTCTACCATTAACCATTTTCAAGTAACTAATTCACATTTCAAGTCTCTACCATTAACCATGTAACTAATTCACATTTCAATTCTCTACACTTAACCATTTTCAAGTAGCTAATTCACGTTTCAAGTCTCTACACTCAACCATTTTGAAGTAACTAATTCACATTTCAAGTCTCTACCATTTTCAAGTAACTAATTCACATTTTCAAGTTACTACACATAACCATTTTCAAGTAACTAATTCACATTTTCACTACAATTAACCATTTTCAAGTAACTAATTCACATTTTTCACTACACTTAACCATTTTCAAGTAACTAATTCACATTTTCACTACACTTAACCATTTTCAAGTAACTAATTCACATTTCAAGTCTCAACCATTAACCATTTTCAAGTAACTAATTCACATTTTCACTACACTTAACCATTTTCAAGTAACTAATTCACATTTCAAGTCTCAACCAATAACCATTTTCAAGTAACTAATTCACATTTTCAACTACACTTAACTATTTTCAAGTAACTAATTCACATTTCAAGTCTCTACCATTTTCAAGTAACTAATTCACATTTTCAAGTTACTACACTTAACCATTTTCAAGTAACTAATTCACATTTCAAGTCTCTACCATTTACAAGTAACTAATACACATTTCAAGTTACTACACATAATATTTTTAAATAACTAATTCACATTTTCACTACACTTAACCATTTTCAAGTAACTAATTCACATTTCAAGTCTCTACCATTTTCAAGTAACTAATTCACATTTTCAAGTTACTACACTTAACCATTTTCAAGTAACTAATTCACATTTTCAAGTTACTACACATAACCATTTTCAAGTAACTAATTCACATTTTCACTACAATTAACCATTTTCAAGTAACTAATTCACATTTTCAAGTTACTACACTTAACCATTTTCAAGTAACTAATTCACATTTTCACTACACTTAACCATTTTCAAGTAACTAATTCACATTTCAAGTCTCAACCATTAACCATTTTCAAGTAACTAATTCACATTTTCAACTAAACTTAACCATTTTCAAGTAACTAATTCACATTTCAAGTCTCTACCATTAACCATTTTAAAGTAACTAATTCACATTTCAAGTCTCTACACTCAACCATTTTGAAGTAACTAATTCACATTTCAAGTTACTACATTTAACCATTTTTAAGTAACTAATTCACATTTTCAAGTCACTTCCATTTTCAAGTAACTAATTCACATTTCAATTCTCTACACTTAACCATTTTCAAGTAACTAATTCACATTTTCAAGTTACTACACTTAACCATTTTCAAGTAACCAATTCACATGTTCACTACAATTAACCATTTTCAAGTAACTAATTCACATTTCAAGTCTCTACCATTTACAAGTAACTAATACACATTTCAAGTTAGTACACATAATATTTTTAAGTAACTAATTCACATTTTAACTACACTTAACCATTTTCAAGTTACTAATTCACCTTTCAATTCTCTACCATTAACCATTTTCAAGTAACTAATTCACATTTCAAGTCTCTACCATTTACAAGTAACTAATACACATTTCAAGTCTCTACCATTAACCATTTTAAAGTAACTAATTCACATTTCAAGTCTCTACACTCAACCATTTTGAAGTAACTAATTCACATTTCAAGTTACTACATTTAACCATCTTTAAGTAACTAATTCACATTTTCAAGTCACTTCCATTTTCAAGTAACTAATTCACATTTCAATTCTCTACACTTAACCATTTTCAAGTAACTAATTCACATTTTCAAATTACTACACTTAACCATTTTCAAGTAACCAATTCACATGTTCACTACAATTAACCATTTTCAAGTAACTAATTCACATTTCAAGTCTCTACCATTTACAAGTAACTAATACACATTTCAAGTTAGTACACATAACATTTTTAAGTAACTAATTCACATTTTAACTACACTTAATCATTTTCAAGTTACTAATTCACCTTTCAATTCTCTACCATTAACCATTTTCAAATAACTAATTCACATTTCAAGTCTCTACCATTTACAAGTAACTTATACACTTTTCAAGTTACTACACATAACAATTTTTAAGTAACTAATTCACATTTTCACTACACCTAACCATTTTCAAGTAACTAATACACATTTCAAGTTACTACACATAATATTGTTAAGTAACTAATTCACATTTTCACTACACTTAACCATTTTCAAGTAACTAATTCACATTTCAAGTCTCTACCATTTTCAAGTAACTAATTCACATTTTGAAGTTACTACACATAACCATTTTCAAGTAACTAATTCACATTTTCACTACAATTAACCATTTTCAAGTAACTAATTCACATTTTCACTACACTTAACCATTTTCAAGTAACTAATTCACATTTCAAGTCTCAACCATTAACCATTTTCAAGTAACTAATTCACATTTTCAACTACACTTAACCATTTTCAAGTAACTAATTCACATTTCAAGTCTCTAACATTTTCAAATAACTAATTCACATTTTCAAGTTACTACACTTAACCATTTTCAAGTAATTAATTCACATTTCAAGTCTCTACCATTTACAAGTAACTAATACACATTTCAAGTTACTACACATAATATTTTTAAGTAACTAATTCACATTTTCACTACACTTAACCATTTTCAAGTAACTAATTCACATTTCAAGTCTCTACCATTAACCATTTTCAAGTAACTAATTCACATTTCAAGTCTCTACCATTAACCATGTAACTAATTCACATTTCAATTCTCTACACTTAACCATTTTCAAGTAGCTAATTCACGTTTCAAGTCTCTACACTCAACCATTTTGAAGTAACTAATTCACATTTCAAGTCTCTACCATTTTCAAGTAACTAATTCACATTTTCAAGTTACTACACATAACCATTTTCAAGTAACTAATTCACATTTTCACTACAATTAACCATTTTCAAGTAACTAATTCACATTTTTCACTACACTTAACCATTTTCAAGTAACTAATTCACATTTTCACTACACTTAATCATTTTCAAGTAACTAATTCACATTTCAAGTCTCAACCATTAACCATTTTCAAGTAACTAATTCACATTTTCACTACACTTAACCATTTTCAAGTAACTAATTCACATTTCAAGTCTCAACCAATAACCATTTTCAAGTAACTAATTCACATTTTCAACTACACTTAACTATTTTCAAGTAACTAATTCACATTTCAAGTCTCTACCATTTTCAAGTAACTAATTCACATTTTCAAGTTACTACACTTAACCATTTTCAAGTAACTAATTCACATTTCAAGTCTCTACCATTTACAAGTAACTAATACACATTTCAAGTTACTACACATAACCATTTTCAAGTAACTAATTCACATTTTCAAGTTACTACACATAACCATTTTCAAGTAACTAATTCACATTCTCACTACAATTAACCATTTTCAAGTAACTAATTCACATTTTCAAGTTACTACACTTAACCATTTTCAAGTAACTAATTCACATTTTCACTACACTTAACCATTTTCAAGTAACTAATTCACATTTCAAGTCTCAACCATTAACCATTTTCAAGTAACTAATTCACATTTTCAACTAAACTTAACCATTTTCAAGTAACTAATTCACATTTCAAGTCTCTACCATTAACCATTTTAAAGTAACTAATTCACATTTCAAGTCTCTACACTCAACCATTTTGAAGTAACTAATTCACATTTCAAGTTACAACATTTAACCATTTTTAAGTAACTAATTCACATTTTCAAGTCACTTCCATTTTCAAGTAACTAATTCACATTTCAATTCTCTACACTTAACCATTTTCAAGTAACTAATTCACATTTTCAAGTTACTACACTTAACCATTTTCAAGTAACCAATTCACATGTTCACTACAATTAACCATTTTCAAGTAACTAATTCACATTTCAAGTCTCTACCATTTACAAGTAACTAATACACATTTCAAGTTAGTACACATAACATTTTTAAGTAACTAATTCACATTTTAACTACACTTAACCATTTTCAAGTTACTAATTCACCTTTCAATTCTCTACCATTAACCATTTTCAAGTAACTAATTCACATTTCAAGTCTCTACCATTTACAAGTAACTAATACACATTTCAAGTTACTACACATAACAATTTTTAAGTAACTAATTCACATTTTCAAGTAACTACCATTTTCAAGTAACTAATCCACATTTCAAGTCTCTGCCGTTAACCATTTTCAAGTAACTAATTCACGTTTTCAAGTTACTACACTTAACCATTTTCAAGTAACTAATTCACATTTCAAGTCTCTACCATGAACCATGTAACTAATTCATATTTCAATTCTCTACACTTAACCATTTTCAAATAACTAATTCACGTTTTCAAGTTACTACACTTAACCATTTTCAAGTAACTAATTCACATTTTCACTACACTTAACCATTTTCAAGCAACTAATTCACATTTCAAGTCTCTACCATTTTCAAGTAACTAATTCAAATTTCAAGTTACTACACATCATTTTTAAGTAACTAATTCACCTTTTCTCTACACTTAACCATATTCAAGTAACTAATTCACATTTCAATTCTCTACCATTAACCATTTTCAAGTAACTAATTCACATTTCAAGTCTCTACCATTAACCATGTAACTAATTCACATTCCAATTCTCTACACTTAACCATTTTCAAGTAACTAATTCACGTTTTCAAGTTACTACACTTAACCATTTTTAAGTAACTAATACACATTTTCACTACAATTAACCATTTTAAAGTAACTAATTCACATTTCAAGTCTCTACCATTTACAAGTAACTAATACACATTTCAAGTTACTACACATAACAATTTTAAGTAACTAATTCACATTTTCACTAAACTTAACCATTTTCAAGTAACTAATTCACATTTCAAGTCTCTACCATTTTCAAGTAACTAATTCACATTTTCAAGTTACTACACTTAACCATTTTAAAGTAACTAATTCACATTTCAATTCTATACCATTAACAATTTTCAAGTAACTAATTCACATTTCAATTCTCTACACTTAACCATTTTCAAGTAACTAATTCACGTTTTCACTACACTTAACCATTTTCAAGTAACTAATTCACATTTCAAGTCTCTACCATTTACAAGTAACTAATACACATTTTCAAGTTACTACACTTAACCATTTTCAAGTAAATAGTTCACATTTAAAGTCTCTACACTCAACCATTTTGAAGTAACTAATTCACATTTCAAGTTACTACATTTAACCATTTTTAAGTAACTAATTCACATTTTCAAGGCACTTCCATTTTCAAGTAACTAATTCACATTTCAATTCTCTACACTTAACCATTTTCAAGTAACTAATTCACGTTTTCACTACACTTAACCATTTTCAAGTAACTAATTCACATTTCAAGTCTCTACCATTTACAAGTAACTAATACACATTTTCAAGTTACTACACTTAACCATTTTAAAGTAAATAATTCACATTTAAAGTCTCTACACTCAACCATTTTGAAGTAACTAATTCACATTTCAAGTTACTACATTTAACCATTTTTAAGTAACTAATTCACATTTTCAAGTCACTTCCATTTTCAAGTAACTAATTCAAATTTCAAGTTACTACACATCATTTTTAAGTAACTAATTCACCTTTTCTCTACACTTAACCATATTCAAGTAACTAATTCACATTTCAATTCTCTACCATTAACCATTTTCAAGTAACTAATTCACATTTCAAGTCTCTACCATTAACCATGTAACTAATTCACATTCCAATTCTCTACACTTAACCATTTTCAAGTAACTAATTCACGTTTTCAAGTTACTACACTTAACCATTTTTAAGTAACTAATACACATTTTCACTACAATTAACCATTTTAAAGTAACTAATTCACATTTCAAGTCTCTACCATTTACAAGTAACTAATACACATTTCAAGTTACTACACATAACAATTTTAAGTAACTAATTCACATTTTCACTAAACTTAACCATTTTCAAGTAACTAATTCACATTTCAAGTCTCTACCATTTTCAAGTAACTAATTCACATTTTCAAGTTACTACACTTAACCATTTTAAAGTAACTAATTCACATTTCAATTCTATACCATTAACAATTTTCAAGTAACTAATTCACATTTCAATTCTCTACACTTAACCATTTTCAAGTAACTAATTCACGTTTTCACTACACTTAACCATTTTCAAGTAACTAATTCACATTTCAAGTCTCTACCATTTACAAGTAACTAATACACATTTTCAAGTTACTACACTTAACCATTTTCAAGTAAATAGTTCACATTTAAAGTCTCTACACTCAACCATTTTGAAGTAACTAATTCACATTTCAAGTTACTACATTTAACCATTTTTAAGTAACTAATTCACATTTTCAAGGCACTTCCATTTTCAAGTAACTAATTCACATTTCAATTCTCTACACTTAACCATTTTCAAGTAACTAATTCACGTTTTCACTACACTTAACCATTTTCAAGTAACTAATTCACATTTCAAGTCTCTACCATTTACAAGTAACTAATACACATTTTCAAGTTACTACACTTAACCATTTTAAAGTAAATAATTCACATTTAAAGTCTCTACACTCAACCATTTTGAAGTAACTAATTCACATTTCAAGTTACTACATTTAACCATTTTTAAGTAACTAATTCACATTTTCAAGTCACTTCCATTTTCAAGTAACTAATTCACATTTCAATTCTCTACACTTAACCATTTTCAAGTAACTAATTCACATTTTCAAGTTACTACACTTAACCATTTTCAAGTAACTAATTCACATGTTCACTACAATTAACCATTTTCAAGTAACTAATTCACATTTCAAATCTCTACCATTTTCAAGTAACTAATTCACATTTTCAAGTTACTACACTTAACCATTTTAAAGTAACTAATTCACATTTCAATTCTATACCATTAACAATTTTCAAGTAACTAATTCACATTTCAACTCTCTACCATTAACCATGTAAATAATTCACATTCCAATTCTCTACACTTAACCATTTTCAAGTAACTAATTCACGTTTTCACTACACTTAATCATTTTCAAGTAACTAATTCACATTTCAAGTCTCTACCATTTACAAGTAACTAATACACATTTTCAAGTGTAGGCTAATCAGTTTACCCTAACACTGCTTTCTTCACTTGGTTTACTACTCTATTCACGGCATTCCTCGCCTTTTCTGGGTTCAACCATTTTGGTCAGCTTAGTCTGGGCCTAACTTACTCTTAGCTTATTAACCATAGCAAACTAATAAGGATAATATAACATAATCAAATTACTACATGATAAATAATAATAATATACTAGAGATTATTGGGAATTAAAAGATTAGTTACACATAGTTGAATGAAAGTGTACCGTAGTTGTTATCTCCTCTGTTGTATGTGATATGGATGCTGTTATGTTGGATTCCTCCATAGCAATATTTGAAATTTATATTTTATTTATGGTTCTCAGCACATGAGAGTTATAGGTAAGCAAGATTGCTTGCCTTCTCCTCTCTGCCTGTCCTCTATATATATTACATTACAAACGCGTCCAAATAGTGGAAATCGCGTTAAAGAAAAGTAAAACGCGTGAACAGTGCTAGTCACTGTGCACTTTATGACTTTTGTACATCTTTTTATAATTTTTCAAAAAGTAAACAGTATTGCTACTGTGCACTTTCTGACTTATTCTAAAAAGAAAGAAAACGTGTGGGGTTATATTATTCCCACTTTAAAAAAAAAAAAAGATGCTGCTAATAATTTACATGATGATGTAAAATATGTGGGTCTTCAGTATCTTGTTTTGTCCATAGCTTGTCTGGTATGCTGCTGTTACTCTAATTGAACTTCTGGTATATGAGTGGTATTTCCTCCATTACACTGTGAACAGTGATGATCTGGATATTTCTGTCCTATAAGCTGACAATATCTTGTTAATAGATTTGCTGAAATGAAATCCTTCTTGAGTGCCTTTGTAGTTGGTATATCTTCTGGTTTAAGTAAAGAGAGTATCCATTGTCGTATTTCTTCCATGTCTCCTGGTCTTAGTTCTCTCGAGTTTGCATAGATCATATTTTGATTTCTACAGTGGTAACACCATAGTGCTTGTCCAGTAGTATAATTATGTTCTAGTTCTTGTAAGATAACTTGTAGTCCTATTATTCTCTTGTTTGCATAAAATGCTGGTATGTCTTCTCTGAGTATTTCTGGTTGAGGTCCTATATCATCTGGTATTAACATATCTCGTGTCAGTCCTATTTTTACCACTTGTATGATAGGTTTTATTTCGTTAAAAAGTATTTCTGCTGGGGCTACATAAAATCTGATATAAAAGAAAGTTCCTTTGGTAATTCTTTGGTATGTCGAAAATGCGGTATATAGTTCTAGTATTTTTTGGATTTCTTGTCCATCTGTTGTATATACAGTTGATAATAGTCCAAAGTCATAGCATGTTCGTACTAGATTTGCATTTGTTCCTGGTTGTGCAATAAGCTTGTTATATCCTTGCAGTTTTTGGGTTAAATAATCTCTTTTTGGATCAGAAGTTGTTGTAGATCTTGGATTTTGGTTTAGGTGCATTTGGGTTTTGTGGATATTATGGATGTAAGCTGTGGATATATGGTCATAAATATTTTTGGTATTATTTAGACTTGCTGCGTATGATGAAGTTTGGGGACTTGGATAATTTGTTGTCTGGAATTTTTGTACAAATGGTTTTGTGAAATAACTATTTAAATTGGTATTTGGTCTTTTTGTAGGTGGGGTAGCTGAACTGTTTGCTCCTGTTTTAGTTCTTGTGCTAGTTCCTGCTCCTGCACTAGTTCCTGCTCCTGCAGCTGTATAAATAACTTTGTTATGAGTTTTTAGGAGTTTCTCAACGTCTCCTTCTAGTTCTGGATGTTTAACGTCTTCCGATTGACGTAGATCAGCATATTTTGAGTCATGCGGCTGACTTGTAGCTTTTTCCTTCTTTAGTTGTTTTAGTTCTAGCTCAAAACTGTCCACTTTGAGACAAAGTGTAGTCATAGCTTTTAATAATTCGTCCATTGGACTATCCTGATCTGTCTGTGTAGTTTTGTCTTGATAAGTAGTCTGCAACAATATTCTTGTTAGTACTAATAACTTTTATTGTAAAAGTAAAATTTTGTATATTTAATACAAGCCTTCGTATTTCCTTTGTTGTTACTGAGTTTTCTAAATTTTTTGTTAGCCACCATTTTACCTGTGTATTATCTGTTCTAACTATGAATTTATTATATACAATATATGGTTCAAATGCTAATAAACATTTATATAAAGCAAATAATTCTTTTCTATTTATTTCCCATTTTGCTTGAGGTTCCGTATATGATCCTGAATAGTATCTACAGTGATGTTCCGTGTTTATATCTAAATATTTATATTTTAAAATTCCACCATAACTATGATTACTTGCGTCTGATTCTACTATATAAATAAACTCTTTTGTTGTGTCTGGAAAATATAATTTTGGTAACTTTTGACATACTTCTTTTATTTTTTGTATATGTTTTTTATCTGTCTGGTCAAAATGATATTCAACATTCTTTTTTAATTTTTTATGTAAGGGTTTCAGATGTTCTGCTAATTTTGGTATATACTCTCGTACTTGATTTACTAATCCTAAAAAGGATTGTAACTTTTTCTTTGTATCTAATATTTCTTCTGAGTTTATGATTTTGTGGACTATATGTGTTTGCATTTTTATTCCATCTTTATCTATTTGTATGCCTAAGAATTCTATTTGAGTTTTCATTATTTCTGCCTTACTTTTACTTAGACTAATTCCTGCTGTATCTATAATGTTTATGAACTTAGTTAACAATTGTATATGTTCTTCTTCTGTTCTTGAGTATAATAAGATATCATCAATATATACGATACAATTTTCTAGTTGTGTGAAATGTGTATCCATAAAATGTTGAAATCTACCTGGTGCATTTTTATATCCAAATGGTAAAACATTCCATTCATAAAATCCTTGGGGTACTGTGAATGCTGTTAGTGTTTTAGAGTTTTCTTCTAGTTTTAAATGGTAAAAGCCTGATTTGCAGTCAAATTTACTAAAGTAGTTGTATCCTTGGATTTGTCTAATTTTTAGTATTTTGTTTGGTATTGGGTAATTATAAGTTTTAGTTTTGGCATTTAGATTTCTATAATCAATAACCATCCTACTTTTCCCTCTTTTTTGTTCACTATGTTTATTGACAATAAATGCTGGGCTAGTGTGTTTACTATTACTTGTTTGAATATAGTTATTAGTAAGTAATTCGTTGATGTGTAAACTAAATTCCTTTAAATCGTCAAAGTTATATTTTAATGGTTTTTGGGTGATTATACTATTGTTGTCTATGAGTTCTATAGTAACTGTTGTTTTATGTTTATCCCATCCTTTAAGTGGATTATCGCTGTATAAGTGTTCTAACTTGTCGTAAATTGGTTTTAATATATTAATATTAAAAGTTATTATCTCTATTGACTTTTCTGTACTAGGTTGAGTTTCTAATTTTTGTGTTATAGTTTCTGGTCCTTTTATCCATGATGTTGGTTTTCTTGGTGTATTTTTTACTCTTTTTGCTCCTACTTTTTGTTTACAAGGTGTTGTAAACCAGCAATGTGTTTTTGTTAGTATATGTGGGTATAAGTTATCTATAAAGGGCATTCCTAATATCATATCTCTTGTTGTGAATTCATAATTGTACATTGTTTGTATAGTTAGTATTTTATCCCATATTTGTAATTTTACATCTTTTGCGTAATATTTTATCATACTTCCTTCGTCATTAAAGCCTGAGAACACGGTTGGATGTGTTACTTGTTTCCATTTAGATTCTGGTAAACAATTATATCTACATAGATTTGCTTCTGAGCCTGTATCTATCATTGGTGTATAGTATCTACTATTATATCCTTCCACTATTATTTTTGCTAGTATATATACTTTCGTCATGTTAAAGTTATTTTAGATTATTGTTCTTGCTCTGTTTATGATTACATTCTTGTTCTGGTAATGAATTATTAATCTTGTATCTTCGATTTTATATGGTTTTACCTGTTCTAGCCAATTTAAGCCTAATACAATATTTGGATTTATTTGTCCTATTGTAAATTGTATATTTATAGGTATTCCTCCTATGATTAATTCTTGGATAGTTACTTCTTTTGTTTGTTTTAACTCTTTTGGTAAGCCGGGTATTTCTTGTTCTTGTAGTATAATATCATTTTCTGTTATTAATTCCTGGGTTATCCAATTATCTTGTTCTCCTGTATTTATGAGGATTAAATATTTTCGTTGGTTTAGTATTCCTGTTATATAATAGGGATGTAATGGTATTTCTATTATTTCGGTAGGTCGTTCATAGTCTAGTCTTCTAGATGTACTTATCCTAGATGAGGATGAAGGGATATCTATTTTTCTTTTTGTTGATGTTCCTATTCTTTCTTTAACTATATCTAATTCTTGACTTATGTCTAATTCATCATAACTATAATCATTATTATCTATTGCTGTTAATATATTGTCAAATGGGGATTCTATCTTGATTTTATCAATTTTACTAGTTGCTTGTACCATGTGTTTAGTGGTTAATATATATACAGGTTTTTACATCTTGCGGTAAATATCTTACTACCTGGAGTTAATTCTATTCCTGATAATTTCCAATATAATACTAATGATTTATCTATATTTTTGTCTTTTATTGCTACTGAATAATTTGGGTTAACTGTAAATTTAAATTTTTGGTATATTAAATTTCCTTTTACTGCACTTATTATACTTTTTTCAATTGGATATTTAATTCTATCATCTGCTAGGTATAATTCTATAGGTGTATCTATTCCTTCCTTAAAGCATGCTTTTATGAGTATCTGTATTGCTCCTAAATGTACATGAGTTATTTCTTGCTTAGGTTTTGGTTTTAATGCTTGTATTTCTTTATTTAATTCCTTTTTACTTATTATAGGTACCATTGCTCTACCTCTTGCATATTTACAGTCTACTGTATGTTCTTTTTGGCTTATTATGTAATACTCTTCTTTTGGTTTCCTAAACCAATGTTTTATCATCGGTACGTCTAATACATTATCTATTTTTAAGGTAATTTCTTGTTTTAGAATCTGGTTATATATGTTTGAGTCAAATATTATTTTTTGATTACTAACTTCTTCAGTTTGGTAATTTTCTTTTTCTATTATTCCTGTTTCAGTCATAAGTATTATTTTTTTCTACTTCTATGTTTTGTAAGTCTATTTCATCAGTATCATCGTCTGAATTGTTTATTTCTATATCTGATAGTTCTGATAGTTCATTTAGTTCATAAATACTATCATTACTTTCTAAATCATAATCTATATAGGGTAATTCTGTATAAACATTCTCTTCTATCCTTATTTCTGTTATTTGTTTTTTCTTTATGTCTTTCGGTATTTTACAGTCTTTAGCTAAATGTCCTAATTTTCCACAATTGTAGCATTTACATTCTGTTAGTTTTTTCTTAGGTCGATATGGTCTTTTTCTTTTATAATTTTTAATATAATATCTTTTTCTTGGGCTTTTGTTTTTATATTTTGCTTTAAAGGGTTTATATTTCTTAAAGCGTTTTTTATATCTATACTTAGTTTTCTTATTTTTGCAACCAAATTGTGGTGCTGTTCTTTGTGTACAACAAGACATGTTTTGATTTAATACTTTATCGAGTTTTTGTTTATCTTTATAGGTATCGCATAATCCTATAAACCAAGTTTGTAAATATTTGATTCTAGATCCTAAAGTATCTGTTAAACTAGCTGCTTCCCAATCGGTTATTATTTTTGTACTAAATGGTTTTGGTAGTTTTGTAAAATATGTTTGTCTTACTGCTATAGCTTCTTCCTGGTTATATATACTTTTATAATAATAGTCTTTAAAAGCACATGTATATTCGTCTATATAACACATATTACATATTGATAGTTTATTCATTAGTTGTCTATTTAGATTTTTATCTTTTTCTTGTTCTGCTAGCTCTGTTGTCATACTTCCAAATTCGTTTCTAATACCATATTCATATTTGTCTAAAATTGCCGTACTTGATGTTGTAATTGTTCCACTACTGTCTTTATTACTTCTTAATGTTGTTCTTCCTTCAGCTGTTATATTATGTAGCCATAATTTTACTGTTCCTATTAATGTTCTTTCTATGTATCCTGGGGCATCTGCTACTGATATTTTATTATCTACTAGTTGTTTAGCAAGTTGTCCTATCCATACTTGTATTGTTTTATTTACATCTGTGGTACAATCTAGATCTAAGAATAGTGAGGATTCTGGAGGTTTATTTGGTGTCCATTTATTTAATCTACTTTGCCATAATGCTTCATATCTATTATCATCTATCACTGTGTAATAAGATGGTCTTGATGTTCTAGGATTTTCATATCTTCTTTTATCATATGAGGTTCTACTTGTGCTAGGTTGTTCGTTCTTAATTGTATTTATATTTGGTTTAGCATTTGTTGTATTTATATTTAAATCTGTTATTTGGTTCATGATTTCGGTATATGTTTCACTATCTTCGTCTTCTTTTTCTGAATTTGTTTCTGAATTTTCTGTTTCTCCTATGGTTATATTATCAATCTTTAGTTGGCTTATATCGTTATTATTTATATCTTCAGAATGGTTTAGTTCGTTTATATCGTCATTATTTATATCTTCAGAATGGTTTACCGTAATGTTATCAATACTTAGGTTTGTAATGTCTTCTGTTACTCCTGAGGTTGATTGAACTGTTTCTTCTAAGTGTATTTGTTCTTTTAACTTTTCTAATTCTATAGCTAACTGTTTTTCTTTTTCTTTTTTTATTTTTTCTTTTTGTTTTGTTAGTCGTTCCTTTACTTTTTGCGCATATATTTGTTTTAGCATTGCTAACTCTTTTTCCATTTCTTGTATTTTTGTAGATGATTCGGATGTTTCAGGTTCTGAATATCCGGAAATAGGGTCTGGAAGTGGTTCGGTTGTTATTTGTGTGTGTGTGGGTACTTCTTTTACTTGTTGTTTATATTTTAGTTGTTCGATTTCTTTTTTGGCTTCGATTCTTATTTTTTCAATTTCTAATTTTTGGTCTATTTCTGTATTTTCTTTTTGTAATTGTATCATTTCTGTTATACTATCTTCTAATTTGGCTGATATTGGATCTGGCATTAAGTATAATTTTGTACCTATTTTTCTATATCTCCTTCCTAGATTTGAATGTATTATCATTATCTGTGTTCCTTCTGTACTAATAAAGGTTTTTTCGTCTACGGGGTATTCTTCTTTATTCATCCGTATACTTTTGTTTTAAGTCATAATGTTTTAATTTTAAGTTGGTTATTTCATGTTTTTGGGCTTCTAGGGATTGTTTACATACTCCTGCAAATATATTATAAGTTAATCTTTCTTGCCTATATTTAATTTCTTCTTGTAGATCTATTATTCTTTTAAATAATTCTACTTTTCTAAGGATTTTTTCTGTTTCAGGATATATATAAGTTGGGTTACTTGGTTCTGGTTTATCCATTAATGGTTTGTTTAATTGCTATAGTTAGTTTATCTAATGCTGTGACTAAGTTATTCATAGCTTTATTTAGGTTATGTATTTCTTTTAGTATCTGGATAATTTCTTTAAGTTTCTGTTTTCTTTGGATTTTACGTTTATATTTTTTCTGAATCTTTGTTGTTAATTGGTTTAATTTAATAAGTTTTGCCTTTCTCATGGATGTCTGTTTATGTGTCATATTTTTGTTTTCGCAAAGTCTTAATGTATTTATATTCTATATAAGAGATTACATCTATTTTGGTAGGTTCATAATTATTATATAATTTTCTTAATTCTTTTCTGAGTTTCTGTATTTTTTCATCTCTATTTATTTGTGTCATAATTTTTTGATATCGTGGATCATCGTAAGTTAAATCTTCGCCATATTCGAGTGGTTGATTTAGTAGTTTAGCTTTCTTTTTATGGTAATTTTCTACTGTTATTTTGTCTCTATGTTCTATAATTTTTTGCTTATGCTCATTATTATTACTGTGGTCTATATCAGTTATGTTTCTTTTAGTCCTATGCTTTGATACCATTTGGGGGGGGGGGGTCCCTTGATCTTTCTCTTCTTTGTTCATTATCTAAATGCGGAATTATAATAAGTATCTCTTTGTTTAATTAATCTAAGTATTTGGTTAATATCTTGGACTATTAAGTCTAGATAGTCAATATTTTGAGTCTGTATATATTTATCCAAGTTATATTGAATAAGTGTTTCTCTTTCTCTTAGTTCATCTATAGTTTGCTGCCATCGTTCTAGATGCTGTTGATCCATTTTTAGTTAAAATCTAAGTATCCATCGGAATCTATGTCGTAGTATATATCATTGTTTCTATCATCTTCTTCTTCTGTGTTAAGTATATTTTCTAACCATGATTCTTTCATTAGATCTATAATTTCATGGGTTAGTAATAGGTTATATATTATTTGTATTGAATCTTTATTTAATGTTCTGAGTGTATATAAGAGTAATATTTTATAGTTGCTGTCTTCATTGATTAGATATTTAGGTGTTTTAGTTTTGTATTTTTCTATGTTTTCACTGGGTTGAGGTATTTCTATAGAAACTTCTTTAGGTTCTGTCATTCTTTTCATATTGTGTTTTTAATCATTATTCCCTCTAACCTCTACTTGTATTATTACCTTTATCACTTAGTAATTTAGTATGTTTCAAGTCACTTCCATTTTCAAGTAACTAATTCACATTTCAAGTCTCTACCATTTACAAGTACCTAATACACATTTCAAGTTACTACACATAATATTTTTAAGTAACTAATTCACATTTTCACTACACTTAACCATTTTCAAGTAACTAATTCACATTTCAAGTCTCTACCATTTTCAAGTAACTAATTCACATTTTCAAATTACTACACATAACCATTTTCAAGTAACTAATTCACATTTTCACTACACTTAACCATTTTAAAGTAACTAATTCACATTTTCAAGTTACTACACTTAACCATTTTCAAGTAACTAATTCACATTTTCACTACAATTAACCATTTTCAAGTAACTAATTCAAATTTCAATTCTTTACACTTAACCATTTTCAAGTAACTAATTTACATTTTCACTACACTTAACCATTTTCAAGTAACTAATTCACCTTTCAATTCTCTAACATTAACCGTTTTCAAGTAACTAATTCACATTTCAAGTCTCTACCATTAACCATGCAACTAATTCACATTTTCACTACACTTAATCATTTTCAAGTAACTAATTCACATTTCAAGTCTCTACCATTTTCAAATAACTAATTCACATTTTCAAGTTACTAAACATAACCATTTTCAAGTAACTAATTCACATTTCAAGTCTCTACCATTTACAAGTAACTAATACACATTTCAAGTTACTACACTTAACCATTTTCAAGTAACTAATTCACATTTTCACTACACTTAACCATTTTCAAGTAACTAATTCACATTTCAAGTCTCTACCATTTTCAAGTAACTAATTCACATTTTCAAGTTACTACACTTAACCATTTTCAAGTAACTAATTCACATTTCAATTCTATACCATTAACCATTTTCAAGTAACTAATTCACATTTCAACTCTCTACCATTAACCATGTAACTAATTCACATTCCAATTCTCTACACTTAACCATTTTCAAGTAACTAATTCACATTTCAAGTCTCTACCATTTTCAAGTAACTAATTCACATTTTCAAGTTACTACACTTAACCATTTTCAAGTAACTAATTCACATTTCAATTCTATACCATTAACCATTTTCAAGTAACTAATTCACATTTCAACTCTCTACCATTAACCATGTAACTAATTCACATTCCAATTCTCTACACTTAACCATTTTCAAGTAACTAATTCACGTTTTCAAGTTACTACACTTAACCATTTTTAAGTAACTAATTTACATTTTCAAGTTACTACACTTAACAATTTTCAAGTAACTAATTCACATTTCAAGTCTCTACCATTAACCATTTTCAAGTAACTAATTCACATTTCGAGTCTCTACCATTAACCATGTAACTAATTCACATTTTCACTACACTTAATCATTTTCAAGTAACTAATTCACATTTCAAGTCTCTACCATTTTCAAATAACTAATTCACATTTTCAAGTTACTAAACATAACCATTTTCAAGTAACTAATTCACATTTCAAGTCTCTACCATTTACAAGTAACTAATACACATTTCAAGTTACTACACTTAACCATTTTCAAGTAACTAATTCACATTTTCACTACACTTAACCATTTTCAAGTAACTAATTCACATTTCAAGTCTCTACCATTTTCAAGTAACTAATTCACATTTTCAAGTTACTACACTTAACCATTTTCAAGTAACTAATTCACATTTCAATTCTATACCATTAACCATTTTCAAGTAACAAATTCACATTTCAAGTCTCTACCATTAACCATGTAACTAATTCACATTCCAATTCTCTACACTTAACCATTTTCAAGTAACTAATTCACGTTTTCAAGTTACTACACTTAACCATTTTTAAGTAACTAATTCACATTTTCAAGTTACTACACTTAACAATTTTCAAGTAACTAATTCACATTTCAAGTCTCTACCATTAACCATTTTCAAGTAACTAATTCACATTTCAAGTCTCTACCATTAACCATGTAACTAATTCACATTTCAATTCTCTTCACTTAACCATTTTCAAGTAACTAATTCACGTTTTCAAGTTACTACACTTAACCATTTCCAAGTAAATAATACACATTTCAAGTCTCTACCATTTACAAGTAACTAATACACATTTCAAGTTACTACACATAACAATTTTAAGTAACTAATTCACATTTTGACTAGACTTAACCATTTTCAAGTAACTAATTCACATTTCAAGTCTCTACCATTTTCAAGTAACTAATTCACATTTTCAAGTTACTACACTTAACCATTTTAAAGTAACTAATTCACATTTCAATTCTATACCATTAACAATTTTCAAGTAACTAATTCACATTTCAACTCTCTACCATTAACCATGTAAATAATTCACATTCCAATTCTCTACACTTAACCATTTTCAAGTAACTAATTCACGTTTTCACTACACTTAACCATTTTCAAGTAACTAATTCACATTTCAAGTCTCTACCATTTACAAGTAACTAATACACATTTTCAAGTTACTAAACTTAACCATTTTCAAGTAAATAATTCACATTTAAAGTCTCTACACTCAACCATTTTGAAGTAACTAATTCACATTTCAAGTTACTACATTTAACCATTTTTAAGTAACAAATTCACATTTTCAAGTCACTTCCATTTTCAAGTAACTAATTCACATTTCAAGTCTCTACCATTTACAAGTACCTAATACACATTTCAAGTTACTGCACATAATATTTTCAAGTAACTAATTCACATTTCAAGTCTCTACCATTAACCATGTAACTAATTCACATTTTCACTACACTTAACCATTTTCAAGTAACTAATTCACATTTCAAGTCTCTACCATTTTCAAATAACTAATTCACATTTTCAAGTTACTAAACATAACCATTTTCAAGTAACTAATTCACATTTCAAGTCTCTACCATTTACAAGTAACTAATACACATTTCAAGTTACTACACTTAACCATTTTCAAGTAACTAATTCACATTTTCACTACACTTAACCATTTTCAAGTAACTAATTCACATTTCAAGTCTCTACCATTTTCAAGTAACTAATTCACATTTTCAAGTTACTACACTTAACCATTTTCAAGTAACTAATTCACATTTCAATTCTATACCATTAACCATTTTCAAGTAACAAATTCACATTTCAAGTCTCTACCATTAACCATGTAACTAATTCACATTCCAATTCTCTACACTTAACCATTTTCAAGTAACTAATTCACGTTTTCAAGTTACTACACTTAACCATTTTTAAGTAACTAATTCACATTTTCAAGTTACTACACTTAACAATTTTCAAGTAACTAATTCACATTTCAAGTCTCTACCATTAACCATTTTCAAGTAACTAATTCACATTTCAAGTCTCTACCATTAACCATGTAACTAATTCACATTTCAATTCTCTTCACTTAACCATTTTCAAGTAACTAATTCACATTTCAAGTTACTACACTTAACCATTTTCAAGTAACTAATTCACATTTCAAGACTCTACCATTAACCATTTTCAAATAACTAATTCACATTTCAAGTCTCTACCATTAACTATTTTCAAGTAAATAATTCACATTTCAAGTCTCTACACTCAACCATTTTCAAGTAACTAATTCACATTTCAAGTTACTACATTTAACCATTTTCAAGTAACTAATTCACATTTCAAGTCTCTACCATTTTCAAGTAACTAATTCACATTTCAAGTTACTACATTTAACCATTTTCAAGTAACTAATTCACATTTCAAGTCTCTACCATTTTCAAGTAACTAATTCACATTTCAAGTTACTACACATAATATTTTTAAGTAACTAATTCACATTTTCAAGTTACTACACTTAACCATTTTAAAGTAACTAATTCACATTTCAATTCTATACCATTTTCAAGTAACTAATTCACATTTTCAAGTTACTACACATAACCATTTTCAAGTAACTAATTCACATTTTCACTACACTTAACCATTTTCAAGTAACTAATTCACATTTTCAAGTTACTATACTTAATCATTTTCAAGTAACTAATTCACATTTTCACTACAATTAACCATTTTCAAGTAACTAATTTAAATTTCAATTCTTTACACTTAACCATTTTCAAGTAACTAATTCACATTTTCACTACACTTAACCATTTTCAAGTAACTAATTCACCTTTCAATTCTCTAACATTAACCATTTTCAAGTAACTAATTCACATTTCAAGTCTCTACCATTAACCATGTAACTAATTCACATTTTCAGTACACTTAATCATTTTCAAGTAACTAATTCACATTTTCACTACACTTCACCATTTTCAAGTAACTAATTCACATTTCAAGTCTCTACCATTTTCAAATAACTAATTCACATTTTCAAGTTACTAAACATAACCATTTTCAAGTAACTAATTCACATTTTCACTACACTTAACCATTTTCAAGTAACTAATTCACATTTTCAAATTACAACACTTAAACCATTTTCAAGTAACTAATTCACATTTTCACTACACTTAACCATTTTCAAGTAACTAATTCACATTTCAAGTCTCTACCATTTTCAAGTAACTAATTCACATTTTCAAGTTACTACACTTAACCATTTTCAAGTAACTAATTCACATTTCAATTCTATACCATTAACCATTTTCAAGTAACAAATTCACATTTCAAGTCTCTACCATTAACCATGTAACTAATTCACATTCCAATTCTCTACACTTAACCATTTTCAAGTAACTAATTCACGTTTTCAAGTTACTACACTTAACCATTTTTAAGTAACTAATTCACATTTTCAAGTTACTACACTTAACAATTTTCAAGTAACTAATTCACATTTCAAGTCTCTACCATTAACCATTTTCAAGTAACTAATTCACATTTCAAGTCTCTACCATTAACCATGTAACTAATTCACATTTCAATTCTCTTCACTTAACCATTTTCAAGTAACTAATTCACATTTCAAGTTACTACACTTAACCATTTTCAAGTAACTAATTCACATTTCAAGACTCTACCATTAACCATTTTCAAATAACTAATTCACATTTCAAGTCTCTACCATTAACTATTTTCAAGTAAATAATTCACATTTCAAGTCTCTACACTCAACCATTTTCAAGTAACTAATTCACATTTCAAGTTACTACATTTAACCATTTTCAAGTAACTAATTCACATTTCAAGTCTCTACCATTTTCAAGTAACTAATTCACATTTCAAGTTACTACATTTAACCATTTTCAAGTAACTAATTCACATTTCAAGTCTCTACCATTTTCAAGTAACTAATTCACATTTCAAGTTACTACACATAATATTTTTAAGTAACTAATTCACATTTTCAAGTTACTACACTTAACCATTTTAAAGTAACTAATTCACATTTCAATTCTATACCATTTTCAAGTAACTAATTCACATTTTCAAGTTACTACACATAACCATTTTCAAGTAACTAATTCACATTTTCACTACACTTAACCATTTTCAAGTAACTAATTCACATTTTCAAGTTACTATACTTAATCATTTTCAAGTAACTAATTCACATTTTCACTACAATTAACCATTTTCAAGTAACTAATTTAAATTTCAATTCTTTACACTTAACCATTTTCAAGTAACTAATTCACATTTTCACTACACTTAACCATTTTCAAGTAACTAATTCACCTTTCAATTCTCTAACATTAACCATTTTCAAGTAACTAATTCACATTTCAAGTCTCTACCATTAACCATGTAACTAATTCACATTTTCACTACACTTAATCATTTTCAAGTAACTAATTCACATTTTCACTGCACTTAACCATTTTCAAGTAACTAATTCACCTTTCAATTCTCTAACATTAACCATTTTCAAGTAACTAATTCACATTTCAAGTCTCTACCATTAACCATGTAACTAATTCACATTTTCACTACACTTAATCATTTTCAAGTAACTAATTCACATTTTCACTACACTTCACCATTTTCAAGTAACTAATTCACATTTCAAGTCTCTACCATTTTCAAATAACTAATTCACATTTTCAAGTTACTAAACATAACCATTTTCAAGTAACTAATTCACATTTTCACTACACTTAACCATTTTCAAGTAACTAATTCACATTTTCAAATTACAACACTTAAACCATTTTCAAGTAACTAATTCACATTTTCACTACACTTAACCATTTTCAAGTAACTAATTCACATTTCAAGTCTCTACCATTTTCAAGTAACTAATTAAAATTTCAAGTTACTACACATATCATTTTTAAGTAACTAATTCACATTTTCACTACACTTAACCATTTTCAAGTAACTAATTCACATTTCAATTCTCTACCATTAACCATTTTCAAGTAACTAATTCACATTTCAAGTCTCTACCATTAACCATGTAACTAATTCACATTCCAATTCTCTACACTTAACCATTTTCAAGTAACTAATTCACGTTTTCAAGTTACTACACTTAACCATTTTTAAGTAACTAATTCACATTTTCAAGTTACTACACTTAACAATTTTCATGTAACTAATTCACATTTCAAGTCTATACCATTAACCATTTTCAAGTAACTAATTCACATTTCAAGTCTCTACCATTAACCATGTAACTAATTCACATTTCAATTCTCTACACTTAACCATTTTCAAGTAACTAATTCACGTTTTCAAGTTACTACACTTAACCATTTCCAAGTAAATAATACACATTTTCACTACAATTAACCATTTTAAAGTAAGTAATTCACATTTCAAGTCTCTACCATTTACAAGTAACTAATACACATTTCAAGTTACTACACATAACAATTTTAAGTAACTAATTCACATTTTCACTAAACTTAACCATTTTCAAGTAACTAATTCACATTTCAAGTCTCTACCATTTTCAAGTAACTAATTCACATTTTCAAGTTACTACACTTAACCATTTTAAAGTAACTAATTCACATTTCAATTCTATACCATTAACAATTTTCAAGTAACTAATTCACATTTCAACTCTCTACCATTAACCATGTAAATAATTCACATTCCAATTCTCTACATTTAACCATTTTCAAGTAACTAATTCACATTTTCACTACACTTAACCATTTTCAAGTAACTAATTCACATTTCAAGTTACTACACTTAACAATTTTCAAGTAACTAATTCACATTTCAAGTCTCTACCATTAACCATTTTCAAGTAACTAATTCACATTTCAAGTCTCTACCATTAACTATTTTCAAGTAAATAATTCACATTTCAAGTCTCTACACTCAACCATTTTCAAGTAACTAATTCACATTTCAAGTTACTATACTTAATCATTTTCAAGTAACTAATTCACATTTTCACTACAATTAACCATTTTCAAGTAACTAATTTAAATTTCAATTCTTTACACTTAACCATTTTCAAGTAACTAATTCACATTTTCACTACACTTAACCATTTTCAAGTAACTAATTCACCTTTCAATTCTCTAACATTAACCATTTTCAAGTAACTAATTCACATTTCAAGTCTCTACCATTAACCATGTAACTAATTCACATTTTCACTACACTTAATCATTTTCAAGTAACTAATTCACATTTTCACTACACTTCACCATTTTCAAGTAACTAATTCACATTTCAAGTCTCTACCATTTTCAAGTAACTAATTCACATTTTCAAGTTACTACACTTAACCATTTTAAAGTAACTAATTCACATTTCAATTCTATACCATTAACAATTTTCAAGTAACTAATTCACATTTCAACTCTCTACCATTAACCATGTAAATAATTCACATTCCAATTCTCTACATTTAACCATTTTCAAGTAACTAATTCACGTTTTCACTACACTTAACCATTTTCAAGTAACTAATTCACATTTCAAGTCTCTACCATTTACAAGTAACTAATACACATTTTCAAGTTACTACACTTAACCATTTTCAAGTAAATAATTCACATTTAAAGTCTCTACACTCAACCATTTTGAAGTAACTAATTCACATTTCAAGTTACTACATTTAACCATTTTTAAGTAACAAATTCACATTTTCAAGTCACTTCCATTTTCAAATAACTAATTCATATTTCAAGTCTCTACCATTTTCAAATAACTAATTCACATTTTCAAGTTACTAAACATAACCATTTTCAAGTAACTAATTCACATTTTCACTACACTTAACCATTTTCAAGTAACTAATTCACATTTTCAAATTACAACACTTAAACCATTTTCAAGTTACTAATTCACATTTTCACTACACTTAACCATTTTCAAGTAACTAATTCACATTTCAAGTCTCTACCATTTTCAAGTAACTAATTAAAATTTCAAGTTACTACACATATCATTTTTAAGTAACTAATTCACATTTTCACTACACTTAACCATTTTCAAGTAACTAATTCACATTTCAATTCTCTACCATTAACCATTTTCAAGTAACTAATTCACATTTCAAGTCTCTACCATTAACCATGTAACTAATTCACATTCCAATTCTCTACACTTAACCATTTTCAAGTAACTAATTCACGTTTTCAAGTTACTACACTTAACCATTTTTAAGTAACTAATTCACATTTTCAAGTTACTACACTTAACAATTTTCATGTAACTAATTCACATTTCAAGTCTATACCATTAACCATTTTCAAGTAACTAATTCACATTTCAAGTCTCTACCATTAACCATGTAACTAATTCACATTTCAATTCTCTACACTTAACCATTTTCAAGTAACTAATTCACGTTTTCAAGTTACTACACTTAACCATTTCCAAGTAAATAATACACATTTTCACTACAATTAACCATTTTAAAGTAAGTAATTCACATTTCAAGTCTCTACCATTTACAAGTAACTAATACACATTTCAAGTTACTACACATAACAATTTTAAGTAACTAATTCACATTTTCACTAAACTTAACCATTTTCAAGTAACTAATTCACATTTCAAGTCTCTACCATTTTCAAGTAACTAATTCACATTTTCAAGTTACTACACTTAACCATTTTAAAGTAACTAATTCACATTTCAATTCTATACCATTAACAATTTTCAAGTAACTAATTCACATTTCAACTCTCTACCATTAACCATGTAAATAATTCACATTCCAATTCTCTACATTTAACCATTTTCAAGTAACTAATTCACGTTTTCACTACACTTAACCATTTTCAAGTAACTAATTCACATTTCAAGTCTCTACCATTTACAAGTAACTAATACACATTTTCAAGTTACTACACTTAACCATTTTCAAGTAAATAATTCACATTTAAAGTCTCTACACTCAACCATTTTGAAGTAACTAATTCACATTTCAAGTTACTACATTTAACCATTTTTAAGTAACAAATTCACATTTTCAAGTCACTTCCATTTTCAAATAACTAATTCATATTTCAAGTCTCTACCATTTACAAGTACCTAATACACATTTCAAGTTACTACACATAATATTTTTAAGTAACTAATTCACATTTTCACTACACTTAACCATTTTCAAGTAACTAATTCACATTTCAAGTTACTACACATAATATTTTTAAGTAACTAATTCACATTTTCACTACACTTAACCATTTTCAAGTAACTAATTCACATTTCAAGTCTCTACCATTTTCAAGTAACTAATTCACATTTTCAAGTTACTACACATAACCATTTTCAAGTAACTAATTCACATTTTCAAGTTACTACACTTAACCATTTTCAAGTAACTAATTCACATTTTCACTACAATTAACCATTTTCAAGTAACTAATTCAAATTTCAATTCTTTACACTTAACCATTTTCAAGTAACTAATTCACATTTTCACTACACTTAACCATTTTCAAGTAACTAATTCACATTTCAATTCTCTAACATTAACCATTTTCAAGTAACTAATTCACATTTCAAGTCTCTACCATTAACCATGTAACTAATTCACATTTTCACTACACTTAATCATTTTCAAGTAACTAATTCACATTTCAAGTCTCTACCATTTTCAAATAACTAATTCACATTTTCAAGTTACTAAACATAACCATTTTCAAGTAACTAATTCACATTTTCACTACACTTAACCATTTTCAAGTAACTAATTCACATTTCAAGTCTCTACCATTTTCAAGTAACTAATTCACGTTTTCAAGTTACTACACTTAACCATTTTTAAGTAACTAATTCACATTTTCAAGTTACTACACTTAACAATTTTCAAGTAACTAATTCACATTTCAAGTCTATACCATTAACCATTTTCAAGTAACTAATTGACATTTCAAGTCTCTACCATTAACCATGTAACTAATTCACATTTCAATTCTCTACACTTAACCATTTTCAAGTAACTAATTCACGTTTTCAAGTTACTACACTTAACCATTTCCAAGTAAATAATACACATTTTCACTACAATTAACCATTTTAAAGTAACTAATTCACATTTCAAGTCTCTACCATTAACCATGTAACTAATTCACATTTTCACTAAACTTAACCATTTTCAAGTAACTAATTCACATTTCAAGTCTCTACCATTTTCAAGTAACTAATTCACATTTTCAAGTTACTACACTTAACCATTTTCAAGTAACTAATTCACATTTCAATTCTCTACCATTAACCATTTTCAAGTAACTAATTCACATTTCAAGTCTCTACCATTAACCATGTAACTAATTCACATTTTCACTACACTTAATCATTTTCAAGTAACTAATTCACATTTTCACTACACTTCACCATTTTCAAGTAACTAATTCACATTTCAAGTCTCTACCATTTTCAAATAACTAATTCACATTTTCAAGTTACTAAACATAACCATTTTCAAGTAACTAATTCACATTTTCACTACACTTAACCATTTTCAACTAACTAATTCCCATTTCAAGTCTCTACCATTAAACATTTTTAAGTAACAAATTCACATTTTCATGTTACTACACTTAATCATTTTCAAGTACTAATTCTCATTTTCACTACACTTAACCATTTTCAAGTAAATAATTCACATTTCAAGTCTCTACACTCAACCATTTTGAAGTAACTAATTCACATTTCAAATTACTACACTTAACCATTTTTAAGTTACTAATTCACATTTTCAAGTCACTACCATTTTCAAGTAACTAATTGACATTTCAATTCTCTACACTCAACCATTTTGAAGTAACTAATTCACATTTTCAAGTTAATACACTTAACAATTTTCAAGTAACTAATTCACATTTTCAAATTACAACACTTAAACCATTTTCAAGTAACTAATTCACATTTTCACTACACTTAACCATTTCCAAGTAAATAATACACATTTTCACTACAATTAACCATTTTAAAGTAACTAATTCACATTTCAAGTTTCTACCATTTACAAGTAACTAATACACATTTCAAGTTACTACACATAACAATTTTAAGTAACTAATTCACATTTTCACAAAACTTAACCATTTTCAAGTAACTAATTCACATTTCAAGTCTCTACCATTTTCAAGTAACTAATTCACATTTTCAAGTTACTACACTTAACCATTTTAAAGTAACTAATTCACATTTCAATTCTATACCATTTTCAAGTAACTAATTCACATTTTCAAGTTACTACACATAACCATTTTCAAGTAACTAATTCACATTTTCACTACACTTAACCATTTTCAAGTAACTAATTCACATTTTCAAGTTACTATACTTAATCATTTTCAAGTAACTAATTCACATTTTCACTACAATTAACCATTTTCAAGTAACTAATTCAAATTTCAATTCTTTACACTTAACCATTTTCAAGTAACTAATTCACATTTTCACTACACTTAACCATTTTCAAGTAACTAATTCACCTTTCAATTCTCTAACATTAACCATTTTCAAGTAACTAATTCACATTTCAAGTCTCTACCATTAACCATGTAACTAATTCACATTTTCACTACACTTAATCATTTTCAAGTAACTAATTCACATTTTCACTACACTTCACCATTTTCAAGTAACTAATTCACATTTCAAGTCTCTACCATTTTCAAATAACTAATTCACATTTTCAAGTTACTAAACATAACCATTTTCAAGTAACTAATTCACATTTTCACTACACTTAACCATTTTCAACTAACTAATTCCCATTTCAAGTCTCTACCATTAAACATTTTTAAGTAACAAATTCACATTTTCATGTTACTACACTTAATCATTTTCAAGTACTAATTCTCATTTTCACTACACTTAACCATTTTCAAGTAAATAATTCACATTTCAAGTCTCTACACTCAACCATTTTGAAGTAACTAATTCACATTTCAAATTACTACACTTAACCATTTTTAAGTTACTAATTCACATTTTCAAGTCACTACCATTTTCAAGTAACTAATTGACATTTCAATTCTCTACACTCAACCATTTTGAAGTAACTAATTCACATTTTCAAGTTAATACACTTAACAATTTTCAAGTAACTAATTCACATTTTCAAATTACAACACTTAAACCATTTTCAAGTAACTAATTCACATTTTCACTACACTTAACCATTTCCAAGTAAATAATACACATTTTCACTACAATTAACCATTTTAAAGTAACTAATTCACATTTCAAGTTTCTACCATTTACAAGTAACTAATACACATTTCAAGTTACTACACATAACAATTTTAAGTAACTAATTCACATTTTCACAAAACTTAACCATTTTCAAGTAACTAATTCACATTTCAAGTCTCTACCATTTTCAAGTAACTAATTCACATTTTCAAGTTACTACACTTAACCATTTTAAAGTAACTAATTCACATTTCAATTCTATACCATTTTCAAGTAACTAATTCACATTTTCAAGTTACTACACATAACCATTTTCAAGTAACTAATTCACATTTTCACTACACTTAACCATTTTCAAGTAACTAATTCACATTTTCAAGTTACTATACTTAATCATTTTCAAGTAACTAATTCACATTTTCACTACAATTAACCATTTTCAAGTAACTAATTTAAATTTCAATTCTTTACACTTAACCATTTTCAAGTAACTAATTCACATTTTCACTACACTTAACCATTTTCAAGTAACTAATTCACCTTTCAATTCTCTAACATTAACCATTTTCAAGTAACTAATTCACATTTCAAGTCTCTACCATTAACCATGTAACTAATTCACATTTTCACTACACTTAATCATTTTCAAGTAACTAATTCACATTTTCACTACACTTCACCATTTTCAAGTAACTAATTCTCATTTCAAGTCTCTACCATTTTCAAATAACTAATTCACATTTTCAAGTTACTAAACATAACCATTTTCAAGTAACTAATTCACATTTTCACTACACTTAACCATTTTCAAGTAACTAATTCACATTTTCAAATTACAACACTTAAACCATTTTCAAGTAACTAATTCACATTTTCACTACACTTAACCATTTTCAAGTAACTAATTCACATTTCAAGTCTCTACCATTAACCATTTTCAAGTAACTAATTCACATTTCAAGTCTATACCATTAACCATGTAACTAATTCACATTCCAATTCTCTACACTTAACCATTTTCAAGTAACTAATTCACGTTTTCAAGTTACTACACTTAACAATTTTTAAGTAACTAATTCACATTTTCAAGTTACTACACTTAACCATTTTCAAGTAACTAATTCACATTTCAAGTCTCTACCATTAACCATTTTCAAGTAACTAATTCACATTTCAAGTCTCTACCATTAACCATGTAACTAATTCACATTTCAATTCTCTACACTTAACCATTTTCAAGTAACTAATTCACGTTTTCAAGTTACTACACTTAACCATTTTTGAGTAACTAATTCACATTTTCAAGTTACTACACTTAACAATTTTCAAGTAACTAATTCACATTTTCAAGTTACTACACTTAACAGTTTTCAAGTTACTACACTTAACCATTTTCATGTAACTAATTCACATTTTCAAGTTACTACACTTAACAAGTTTCAAGTAATTAATTTACATTTTCACTACACTTAACCATTTTCAAGTAACTAATTCACCTTTCAATTCTCTAACATTAACCATTTTCAAGTAACTAATTCACATTTCAAGTCTCTACCATTAACCATGTAACTAATTCACATTTTCACTACACTTAATCATTTAAAGTAACTAATTCACATTTTTACTACACTTAACCATTTTCAAGTAACTAATTCACATTTCAAGTCTCTACCATTTTCAAATAACTAATTCATATTTTTAAGTTCCTAAACATAACCATTTTCAAGTAACTAATTCACATTTTCACTACACTTAACCATTTTCAAGTAACTAATTCACATTTTCAAATTACAACACTTAAACCATTTTCAAGTAACTAATTCACATTTTCACTACACTTAACCATTTTCAAGTAACTAATTCACATTTCAAGTCTCTACCATTTTCAAGTAACTAATTAAAATTTCAAGTTACTACACATATCATTTTTAAGTAACTAATTCACATTTTCACTACACTTAACCATTTTCAAGTAACTAATTCACATTTCAATTCTCTACCATTAACCATTTTCAAGTAACTAATTCACATTTCAAGTCTCTACCATTAACCATGTAACTAATTCACATTCCAATTCTCTACACTTAACCATTTTCAAGTAACTAATTCACGTTTTCAAGTTACTACACTTAACCATTTTTAAGTAACTAATTCACATTTTCAAGTTACTACACTTAACAATTTTCATGTAACTAATTCACATTTCAAGTCTATACCATTAACCATTTTCAAGTAACTAATTCACATTTCAAGTCTCTACCATTAACCATGTAACTAATTCACATTTCAATTCTCTACACTTAACCATTTTCAAGTAACTAATTCACGTTTTCAAGTTACTACACTTAACCATTTCCAAGTAAATAATACACATTTTCACTACAATTAACCATTTTAAAGTAAGTAATTCACATTTCAAGTCTCTACCATTTACAAGTAACTAATACACATTTCAAGTTACTACACATAACAATTTTAAGTAACTAATTCACATTTTCACTAAACTTAACCATTTTCAAGTAACTAATTCACATTTCAAGTCTCTACCATTTTCAAGTAACTAATTCACATTTTCAAGTTACTACACTTAACCATTTTAAAGTAACTAATTCACATTTCAATTCTATACCATTAACAATTTTCAAGTAACTAATTCACATTTCAACTCTCTACCATTAACCATGTAAATAATTCACATTCCAATTCTCTACATTTAACCATTTTCAAGTAACTAATTCACGTTTTCACTACACTTAACCATTTTCAAGTAACTAATTCACATTTCAAGTCTCTACCATTTACAAGTAACTAATACACATTTTCAAGTTACTACACTTAACCATTTTCAAGTAAATAATTCACATTTAAAGTCTCTACATGTCACGACCCAAACAAATGGACCGTGCGGGCACCTACGCTATCCTAAGTAGCTAGGAGAACCCTTATTACCCAACCAAAAATATGCGGAAGACTTCTGTTTTTAAGAGAATACTGAATTAAATATAACAAAGTAAATTAAACACCAATAAATAAATTTTTCAAAAAACTTCTTACAACTGTCCTTCACTACCCCAAGACCTGGTCAGACATGTACAAGAGCTACCTATTACAGAATAGATTGACAATAAAATAAATAACACAAAGACTCTAACATCTGCCAGGAAGGAAGTGCAGAAGTTAGTGCTAAATATCGTCATTGATCTAGTAACTGCAAACTAACCTGCATCCAGTCTACACCCCAATAAGGGATGTAGAAGAGTAGGGTCAGTACAAACACACGTACTGGTAGGCATCATCGGCCGACCAGTGTTAGTCCACATAATCATAAAATAGAATCAAAGAAAAGAAATCATGACATCTTAATAGAGTATAATTCTACTAAGGTTGTAATATCATTATAACACTTTGCCTATATAATTTACAATTCCTTAACTCTATTAACGAGATTATATTCACCACTAGCATAGTCTAGCCTCACTAATTCACACCATCCACCACAATCTAACACTAAACCATCACTATCACCCTTTTATTCACGTTGTCGTTTCCATTATCCACATCTATAGGATCAACCCAATAATCATAGATAACTCACACTAAACTCTCGGGCTAACAACTAAACACTCTCTTATAATATTAAAGAATAATAACTAGCCAATCGGATAAGCCAAGATCACACCAAGTATAAATAAAGTAGGTCGACCAACATATAGCAAGTAAGCACAGAGTTCCACTTTTCCAAGTACATGTCACACAATCAATCTCAAGGATACAATCAAACAGGGAATACAAATCAACTCACATCTCAGTAAAACACACAAGAGAACTCAAGGTTCATTAGCAAACCTTATAGATACTCTTGGAGAAAGATTAATTCAATTATTGAAACTTTGGGATTGTTTCTTTGAGATTATTCATTGGATTCATCACTTTAGATCACTTCATTATCAATTCCTTTATTATTAATATTACCATGCCGGCTCGTGGCACCCGATCCAATCACGTCTTATAGCAATACCGAAATTTAACGTCGGCCACATTGCTACTAACAATCTTTCCACTTTTCTGTTCTTAATAAATATTCATCATTCACTTTTCAACCTGTATGAAGGTATATCACAAGCCTTCTTTACTCAAGGCATTCTTTTCAATCACATTATCATTATGAATCAAGATTTTTCATTTATCAACAATAGTCTGTACACACATGCTAAGGGACTTATTTCTGCCCAACTAGTCATGACCTGCAGGGGACAATCTAAGTCCATGTACCGTACCGGCGTGGTACCCGATCCTCCATAAATAAGTAATATCAACATCCATATCCGTACCGGCGTGGTACCCGATCCTCCATAATCATATTATGTATATTTTATCAACTTCATACTATCTCTCAGGATACAACACGACGTACTAAATTTACAAGTACACTCATAATCACAAGACGATTCGATCAAGTTGGATTTTTCATAATTATTCATGCAAGTATCAACAATCCAAATATCATCAATTCAAGTATGTCCGAAGACCAATCAACAAACACCCAATTTAGGAGCATACACATAATTAAATTGAGTCTAAACTCTAATTAAACTATAACCTATTCAAATACCACAACTTGGGTTCTAGCATCACCACCCATAACTAGCACATTCAACCTTATCATTATTCTCTACCTCTCTCCGCATAATACAATGCACACAATAATTCAAGTCATCTATCCCTTAGGCCTCACCACTATCATGGCACAATATGCAACTTATACCTTTATAACTCAATTAGGTTCATCACTAGAACAACTAAGAAACATCATGTCCACATACTTCATTCACAACAATTCCCTTTCGGACACATAACACATAATATCATAAATATCACATAATCAATCAATAACATAATTTTCGGGATTAAAGTAAAGTTCTTATGTCTTTATCCACCTCAACTCCATGTCTGCAGGCCTAGACATGCTTTCTCCCATCAATTATAAATTATGAAAATATGAAATAACACAGTCTTCTACTCATTAACCTAGCCTACCTGGACGCCAAGCTTTTTGAATCAACAAGTCATGTCAAGGATGCTCATTCCCTTTCTTCATGCTTCGGAATGATCAATCATCTAAATATCAAACAATTATAAGAGTAATTAATCAATTACTCTTTAAATAAATATCTTTGGGAATTCAAAACCCACTAATTCTACCCTAATTCCAGGTCTATATCATTCTCCAAGGTCAATTAACTATTAACTAGTTCTTTCAAACTTAACCCATCTCCATTAATGGAGTTTTTATGCTAAAGGTCTCATCTTTATGGAATTCAAGATTTCCAACTAACAAAATACATAATCTAGTTTATCAAGTTCATGTTAGAAATCATTAATTTATAATCTAGAATTAGTTCTAGATGATATTAAGAACACCCATAAGTTTTTCCCAAAAATCCACCATTAAAGGTTCTAACCCAAAATTTCACCATTGAAGGTCTTTCTAATAATTCTAGGATGTTAAAGGATTAAAAGACGAAGAAGATGATGGAAAAACTTACCTCCACGAAGGACTTTCACCCTAAACCTTGAAAAATCACCTCTCTAGGGTTGGGGAATGAAGTTTTGGAGTTTTGGACCTGAAAATCGGCTAAATATGATTTAAATACCACCAGAATTTTCGCTACAGCGAATTACCGTTTCAGCCCGGACAGTGTTCAGTAAAACGGTCATAACTTTTTATTCTAAACTCGGATTGACGAACAGTTTATTGTGTTGGAAAGAAGACTCAGAGATATTTGATTTGGTGGGTATTGGACCCCCTAACTCCTTATATTCTAGGAGATATGATCGTTTGAATTTGACCCTAATAAAAACTCATATCGAAACTCTATTGGTTAAAAATGTTTTCAACTTAACTTTGTGTTAGGGATATTGTACGACCTTAATTCATATCTAAAGAACTTCCAAATTAAAATATTAATATTAGGATTCATGAATAATTAAATTCATCAGGCTTGAGTCTATCTAGACACATCGAAAGGCTAAAATCTTTGCCGAAAAGCTTGAGGTGACACAATGAATAAAATGATGGCTATTTTGGACTCAAGTTAATATTGAGGAATGGTTTATTTAGTAACGACAAAATGGGTCGTTACAATTAGATACCAATTTACCATCCGTTCGTCCCCGAACGGGCATTCGGTGGAGAGAAGCGCTATATTGAAATTAGAGAGACATTACTAACAGAGTTTCTTATTGCACCATATCTCACTCACTTGATATCATCAATAATTAACCTACATTCTATACTCAATCGTTCTATCAAGGCTTTTTAAAACACGAAGAGGTCGAGCCAAATATTTACGCATGAATCACTTATTCTCCTTACAACGGTCCAAGTCTCAAACTTGAGTATTATGAGTTAAAGCAAGATAAAGAGGGTTAAAAGATTCACCTTGAAGAAGACAATCACCCAAAATCACCTCTTTTTCACCCAAGGTACTTTCTCTCTTCTTACAACGGAAGAATAGGGAATGAACTCCGAAGAACGAAATAAAAACTGAAAAACTGCATTCTTTACCGTTGCTGCGGCGCGATTATCGTTGCAGTGCTAACCGCCACAGCGGACCCACGGTGCTAATTACCTTGACCAAATCAGTGAGCTCCGCCTAGCTCACATATGCTTCTATTTTACAACACAAAATCAATATTTGGATATAAAATTGCAAGCCTATCACGACAATTATTATTATCGGAGTTCTAGAGCTCCGAATTCAATTTCAAAAAGTGCTACGGGATGCTACATGAGTCTACTACTCAAATTTCAATACCAGACAAGTCACATCTAATCCACCCAATACACAGGCTCACCCTGAGACACCCGAGTAAGTTTCTAGCCAAGACTACCCCCTGGAAAATCTACATCTTGATCATATTTAAGTCACCACTCCATTTACAAGTCACATAACTTAGATACTTGTATGCGCCTAATCAAGACTACTGGATTCATTCTATAAAGCTAGCTTCAACATCTCACAACCACTATTCTTTTCATCTCAAGATCACCCACGGTTCAAGCTAACAGTTTACTACTATACATAGGTGACAACACAACCTCTCACTCATTACACAAACTTACAAATATTAGCCATAGAGATCCTACAGAATTAGAGACTACAACACATTCTCCTCCACAACATCGCTAATACTCATCTAATCATCATACCTTAATCACTCAATAAGCAATATCCAACAAGTATTACCCAAGGAAAGATCAATCATGTCATTTAATAATTCACTTATATTCTCCCATTTAGGATCATTCTTAATTATTTTATGGGTGTAACTACGCTATTTAATTCTGCATTAACACCATCATGGAGATTACTACCCTCTAAAATTGTTATCTATCAGTCAATTCTATAGGACGTTAATCACACAATTCAATCACAAGACCAAGTCAACAATCAACTTATCTTCTCAAGGCCTCCCTTAATACACCAATCCACAACTAAAACTTATGCCCAGGCAATCACTAACTTCAATAAGTATCACGACAAAACCTTCATTGTCAAGCCCAATTACGCTTCCATCACCAACACCAAGCTAAGGTATACAATGTCATTTTTATTTCTACCTTACAATATTTTTATTACAGGCTTCACTAACTCTTAACCACTTCGAGATTGATCTCTATGTAATAAGCATATGAGCAAAGTCAAACAACATCACCGATTACAGGTCATTAACAATCTCATTACCAATATCATATTTCAGATAAGTTATCAATCAAATTCCTTAGGTATCAACAACCTCCACTAATTTTTGCCACTTTTATTTAAAACTCATTATTTTGTCAAATCTTAAAAATCAGTTCATACAAGGGACTCAAGGAGAATATCACTTAGCCAGTCCTCACAAGGAACTAATTAAAATTTTAAATAATAGGATTGCAGAAGAATCCAAATAAAGTCTCAATAACCGGACAACACAAGGATGCACATATAATATCAAATAACTGAACCATACAATTGAATTCATTCACAATATCAATTGCAAGAGCCTGTCATTAAGAAAAACACATATCACCTCAGTCTTTTGTTCATGTCTTTTTCATTATCTTCCCTTGACATCATGTCCTCATATCATCCTCTCAATTCTCATATCATCAATTTCATCAGCATAACAATAATATCAAGAACAAGGAAGCACCAAAGAATTTATTAATTTCACAAAAATAAGATCACATATTTCCATTACAATTTTCAACAAAAGCAACTTAGTCAATTTATTTCACCACAATTCAAATAAAAATAATTTACAACAATCATACAGTTTTACAATCCAAGTTCAGCCAAATATCAAACAACAGACAACCAAATAAATTCACTACTTTCATACATCTTCATATTATGATATTAATTCTTAGCCATTATTAACAGATACCAATTGGAATCTCCTAGATTCCAAAGCGAACTCACTAAGATACCAATTGGAATCAACTGGATTCTAATTGATCTTTGTTGAGATACCAATTGGATCCAACCCACTAGTCAAAGAATAGTACGCCACGATGGAGAGAGAAAAAAAAAAGAAACGACTTCTACATGCCTTATAGCCTTCCAAAGATTGGGTGTGGGGCCCTACACACCAATCTGTGGAACTCTACTTGACATTGCTCTTGTACTTGTGGGACCGGTGAACCTAATGCTCTGATACCAACTGTCACGACCCAAACAAATGGACCGTGCGGGCACCTACGCTATCCTAAGTAGCTAGGAGAACCCTTATTACCCAACCAAAAATATGCGGAAGACTTCTGTTTTTAAGAGAATACTGAATTAAATATAACAAAGTAAATTAAACACCAATAAATAAATTTTTCAAAAAACTTCTTACAACTGTCCTTCACTACCCCAAGACCTGGTCAGACATGTACAAGAGCTACCTATTACAGAATAGATTGACAATAAAATAAATAACACAAAGACTCTAACATCTGCCAGGAAGGAAGTGCAGAAGTTAGTGCTAAATATCGTCATTGATCTAGTAACTGCAAACTAACCTGCATCCAGTCTACACCCCAATAAGGGATGTAGAAGAGTAGGGTCAGTACAAACACACGTACTGGTAGGCATCATCGGCCGACCAGTGTTAGTCCACATAATCATAAAATAGAATCAAAGAAAAGAAATCATGACATCTTAATAGAGTATAATTCTACTAAGGTTGTAATATCATTATAACACTTTGCCTATATAATTTACAATTCCTTAACTCTATTAACGAGATTATATTCACCACTAGCATAGTCTAGCCTCACTAATTCATACCATCCACCACAATCTAACACTAAACCATCACTATCACCCTTTTATTCACGTTGTCGTTTCCATTATCCACATCTATAGGATCAACCCAATAATCATAGATAACTCACACTAAACTCTCGGGCTAACAACTAAACACTCTCTTATAATATTAAAGAATAATAACTAGCCAATCGGATAAGCCAAGATCACACCAAGTATAAATAAAGTAGGTCGACCAACATATAGCAAGTAAGCACAGAGTTCCACTTTTCCAAGTACATGTCACACAATCAATCTCAAGGATACAATCAAACAGGGAATACAAATCAACTCACATCTCAGTAAAACACACAAGAGAACTCAAGGTTCATTAGCAAACCTTATAGATACTCTTGGAGAAAGATTAATTCAATTATTGAAACTTTGGGATTGTTTCTTTGAGATTATTCATTGGATTCATCACTTTAGATCACTTCATTATCAATTCCTTTATTATTAATATTACCATGCCGGCTCGTGGCACCCGATCCAATCACGTCTTATAGCAATACCGAAATTTAACGTCGGCCACATTGCTACTAACAATCTTTCCACTTTTCTGTTCTTAATAAATATTCATCATTCACTTTTCAACCTGTATGAAGGTATATCACAAGCCTTCTTTACTCAAGGCATTCTTTTCAATCACATTATCATTATGAATCAAGATTTTTCATTTATCAACAATAGTCTGTACACACATGCTAAGGGACTTATTTCTGCCCAACTAGTCATGACCTGCAGGGGACAATCTAAGTCCATGTACCGTACCGGCATGGTACCCGATCCTCCATAAATAAGTAATATCAACATCCATATCCGTACCGGCGTGGTACCCGATCCTCCATAATCATATTATGTATATTTTATCAACTTCATACTATCTCTCAGGATACAACACGACGTACTAAATTTACAAGTACACTCATAATCACAAGACGATTCGATCAAGTTGGATTTTTCATAATTATTCATGCAAGTATCAACAATCCAAATATCATCAATTCAAGTATGTCCGAAGACCAATCAACAAACACCCAATTTAGGAGCATACACATAATTAAATTGAGTCTAAACTCTAATTAAACTATAACCTATTCAAATACCACAACTTGGGTTCTAGCATCACCACCCATAACTAGCACATTCAACCTTATCATTATTCTCTACCTCTCTCCGCATAATACAATGCACACAATAATTCAAGTCATCTATCCCTTAGGCCTCACCACTATCATGGCACAATATGCAACTTATACCTTTATAACTCAATTAGGTTCATCACTAGAACAACTAAGAAACATCATGTCCACATACTTCATTCACAACAATTCCCTTTCGGGCACATAACACATAATATCATAAATATCACATAATCAATCAATAACATAATTTTCGGGATTAAAGTAAAGTTCTTATGTCTTTATCCACCTCAACTCCATGTCTGCAGGCCTAGACATGCTTTCTCCCATCAATTATAAATTATGAAAATATGAAATAACACAGTCTTCTACTCATTAACCTAGCCTACCTGGACGCCAAGCTTTTTGAATCAACAAGTCATGTCAAGGATGCTCATTCCCTTTCTTCATGCTTCGGAATGATCAATCATCTAAATATCAAACAATTATAAGAGTAATTAATCAATTACTCTTTAAATAAATATCTTTGGGAATTCAAAACCCACTAATTCTACCCTAATTCCAGGTCTATATCATTCTCCAAGGTCAATTAACTATTAACTAGTTCTTTCAAACTTAACCCATCTCCATTAATGGAGTTTTTATGCTAAAGGTCTCATCTTTATGGAATTCAAGATTTCCAACTAACAAAATACATAATCTAGTTTATCAAGTTCATGTTAGAAATCATTAATTTATAATCTAGAATTAGTTCTAGATGATATTAAGAACACCCATAAGTTTTTCCCAAAAATCCACCATTAAAGGTTCTAACCCAAAATTTCACCATTGAAGGTCTTTCTAATAATTCTAGGATGTTAAAGGATTAAAAGACGAAGAAGATGATGGAAAAACTTACCTCCACGAAGGACTTTCACCCTAAACCTTGAAAAATCACCTCTCTAGGGTTGGGGAATGAAGTTTTGGAGTTTTGGACCTGAAAATCGGCTAAATATGATTTAAATACCACCAGAATTTTCGCTACAGCGAATTACCGTTTCAGCCCGGACAGTGTTCAGTAAAACGGTCATAACTTTTTATTCTAAACTCGGATTGACGAACAGTTTATTGTGTTGGAAAGAAGACTCAGAGATATTTGATTTGGTGGGTATTGGACCCCCTAACTCCTTATATTCTAGGAGATATGATCGTTTGAATTTGACCCTAATAAAAACTCATATCGAAACTCTATTGGTTAAAAATGTTTTCAACTTAACTTTGTGTTAGGGATATTGTACGACCTTAATTCATATCTAAAGAACTTCCAAATTAAAATATTAATATTAGGATTCATGAATAATTAAATTCATCAGGCTTGAGTCTATCTAGACACATCGAAAGGCTAAAATCTTTGCCGAAAAGCTTGAGGTGACACAATGAATAAAATGATGGCTATTTTGGACTCAAGTTAATATTGAGGAATGGTTTATTTAGTAACGACAAAATGGGTCGTTACAATTAGATACCAATTTACCATCCGTTCGTCCCCGAACGGGCATTCGGTGGAGAGAAGCGCTATATTGAAATTAGAGAGACATTACTAACAGAGTTTCTTATTGCACCATATCTCACTCACTTGATATCATCAATAATTAACCTACATTCTATACTCAATCGTTCTATCAAGGCTTTTTAAAACACGAAGAGGTCGAGCCAAATATTTACGCATGAATCACTTATTCTCCTTACAACGGTCCAAGTCTCAAACTTGAGTATTATGAGTTAAAGCAAGATAAAGAGGGTTAAAAGATTCACCTTGAAGAAGACAATCACCCAAAATCACCTCTTTTTCACCCAAGGTACTTTCTCTCTTCTTACAACGGAAGAATAGGGAATGAACTCCGAAGAACGAAATAAAAACTGAAAAACTGCATTCTTTACCGTTGCTGCGGCGCGATTATCGTTGCAGTGCTAACCGCCACAGCGGACCCACGGTGCTAATTACCTTGACCAAATCAGTGAGCTCCGCCTAGCTCACATATGCTTCTATTTTACAACACAAAATCAATATTTGGATATAAAATTGCAAGCCTATCACGACAATTATTATTATCGGAGTTCTAGAGCTCCGAATTCAATTTCAAAAAGTGCTACGGGATGCTACATGAGTCTACTACTCAAATTTCAATACCAGACAAGTCACATCTAATCCACCCAATACACAGGCTCACCCTGAGACACCCGAGTAAGTTTCTAGCCAAGACTACCCCCTGGAAAATCTACATCTTGATCATATTTAAGTCACCACTCCATTTACAAGTCACATAACTTAGATACTTGTATGCGCCTAATCAAGACTACTGGATTCATTCTATAAAGCTAGCTTCAACATCTCACAACCACTATTCTTTTCATCTCAAGATCACCCACGGTTCAAGCTAACAGTTTACTACTATACATAGGTGACAACACAACCTCTCACTCATTACACAAACTTACAAATATTAGCCATAGAGATCCTACAGAATTAGAGACTACAACACATTCTCCTCCACAACATCGCTAATACTCATCTAATCATCATACCTTAATCACTCAATAAGCAATATCCAACAAGTATTACCCAAGGAAAGATCAATCATGTCATTTAATAATTCACTTATATTCTCCCATTTAGGATCATTCTTAATTATTTTATGGGTGTAACTACGCTATTTAATTCTGCATTAACACCATCATGGAGATTACTACCCTCTAAAATTGTTATCTATCAGTCAATTCTATAGGACGTTAATCACACAATTCAATCACAAGACCAAGTCAACAATCAACTTATCTTCTCAAGGCCTCCCTTAATACACCAATCCACAACTAAAACTTATGCCCAGGCAATCACTAACTTCAATAAGTATCACGACAAAACCTTCATTGTCAAGCCCAATTACGCTTCCATCACCAACACCAAGCTAAGGTATACAATGTCATTTTTATTTCTACCTTACAATATTTTTATTACAGGCTTCACTAACTCTTAACCACTTCGAGATTGATCTCTATATAATAAGCATATGAGCAAAGTCAAACAACATCACCGATTACAGGTCATTAACAATCTCATTACCAATATCATATTTCAGATAAGTTATCAATCAAATTCCTTAGGTATCAACAACCTCCACTAATTTTTGCCACTTTTATTTAAAACTCATTATTTTGTCAAATCTTAAAAATCAGTTCATACAAGGGACTCAAGGAGAATATCACTTAGCCAGTCCTCACAAGGAACTAATTAAAATTTTAAATAATAGGATTGCAGAAGAATCCAAATAAAGTCTCAATAACCGGACAACACAAGGATGCACATATAATATCAAATAACTGAACCATACAATTGAATTCATTCACAATATCAATTGCAAGAGCCTGTCATTAAGAAAAACACATATCACCTCAGTCTTTTGTTCATGTCTTTTTCATTATCTTCCCTTGACATCATGTCCTCATATCATCCTCTCAATTCTCATATCATCAATTTCATCAGCATAACAATAATATCAAGAACAAGGAAGCACCAAAGAATTTATTAATTTCACAAAAATAAGATCACATATTTCCATTACAATTTTCAACAAAAGCAACTTAGTCAATTTATTTCACCACAATTCAAATAAAAATAATTTACAACAATCATACAGTTTTACAATCCAAGTTCAGCCAAATATCAAACAACAGACAACCAAATAAATTCACTACTTTCATACATCTTCATATTATGATATTAATTCTTAGCCATTATTAACAGATACCAATTGGAATCTCCTAGATTCCAAAGCGAACTCACTAAGATACCAATTGGAATCAACTGGATTCTAATTGATCTTTGTTGAGATACCAATTGGATCCAACCCACTAGTCAAAGAATAGTACGCCACGATGGAGAGAGAAAAAAAAAAGAAACGACTTCTACATGCCTTATAGCCTTCCAAAGATTGGGTGTGGGGCCCTACACACCAATCTGCGGAACTCTACTTGACATTGCTCTTGTACTTGTGGGACCGGTGAACCTAATGCTCTGATACCAACTGTCACGACCCAAACAAATGGACCGTGCGGGCACCTACGCTATCCTAAGTAGCTAGGAGAACCCTTATTACCCAACCAAAAATATGCGGAAGACTTCTGTTTTTAAGAGAATACTGAATTAAATATAACAAAGTAAATTAAACACCAATAAATAAATTTTTCAAAAAACTTCTTACAACTGTCCTTCACTACCCCAAGACCTGGTCAGACATGTACAAGAGCTACCTATTACAGAATAGATTGACAATAAAATAAATAACACAAAGACTCTAACATCTGCCAGGAAGGAAGTGCAGAAGTTAGTGCTAAATATCGTCATTGATCTAGTAACTGCAAACTAACCTGCATCCAGTCTACACCCCAATAAGGGATGTAGAAGAGTAGGGTCAGTACAAACACACGTACTGGTAGGCATCATCGGCCGACCAGTGTTAGTCCACATAATCATAAAATAGAATCAAAGAAAAGAAATCATGACATCTTAATAGAGTATAATTCTACTAAGGTTGTAATATCATTATAATACTTTGCCTATATAATTTACAATTCCTTAACTCTATTAACGAGATTATATTCACCACTAGCATAGTCTAGCCTCACTAATTCACACCATCCACCACAATCTAACACTAAACCATCACTATCACCCTTTTATTCACGTTGTCGTTTCCATTATCCACATCTATAGGATCAACCCAATAATCATAGATAACTCACACTAAACTCTCGGGCTAACAACTAAACACTCTCTTATAATATTAAAGAATAATAACTAGCCAATCGGATAAGCCAAGATCACACCAAGTATAAATAAAGTAGGTCGACCAACATATAGCAAGTAAGCACAGAGTTCCACTTTTCCAAGTACATGTCACACAATCAATCTCAAGGATACAATCAAACAGGGAATACAAATCAACTCACATCTCAGTAAAACACACAAGAGAACTCAAGGTTCATTAGCAAACCTTATAGATACTCTTGGAGAAAGATTAATTCAATTATTGAAACTTTGGGATTGTTTCTTTGAGATTATTCATTGGATTCATCACTTTAGATCACTTCATTATCAATTCCTTTATTATTAATATTACCATGCCGGCTCGTGGCACCCGATCCAATCACGTCTTATAGCAATACCGAAATTTAACGTCGGCCACATTGCTACTAACAATCTTTCCACTTTTCTGTTCTTAATAAATATTCATCATTCACTTTTCAACCTGTATGAAGGTATATCACAAGCCTTCTTTACTCAAGGCATTCTTTTCAATCACATTATCATTATGAATCAAGATTTTTCATTTATCAACAATAGTCTGTACACACATGCTAAGGGACTTATTTCTGCCCAACTAGTCATGACCTGCAGGGGACAATCTAAGTCCATGTACCGTACCGGCGTGGTACCCGATCCTCCATAAATAAGTAATATCAACATCCATATCCGTACCGGCGTGGTACCCGATCCTCCATAATCATATTATGTATATTTTATCAACTTCATACTATCTCTCAGGATACAACACGACGTACTAAATTTACAAGTACACTCATAATCACAAGACGATTCGATCAAGTTGGATTTTTCATAATTATTCATGCAAGTATCAACAATCCAAATATCATCAATTCAAGTATGTCCGAAGACCAATCAACAAACACCCAATTTAGGAGCATACACATAATTAAATTGAGTCTAAACTCTAATTAAACTATAACCTATTCAAATACCACAACTTGGGTTCTAGCATCACCACCCATAACTAGCACATTCAACCTTATCATTATTCTCTACCTCTCTCCGCATAATACAATGCACACAATAATTCAAGTCATCTATCCCTTAGGCCTCACCACTATCATGGCACAATATGCAACTTATACCTTTATAACTCAATTAGGTTCATCACTAGAACAACTAAGAAACATCATGTCCACATACTTCATTCACAACAATTCCCTTTCGGGCACATAACACATAATATCATAAATATCACATAATCAATCAATAACATAATTTTCGGGATTAAAGTAAAGTTCTTATGTCTTTATCCACCTCAACTCCATGTCTGCAGGCCTAGACATGCTTTCTCCCATCAATTATAAATTATGAAAATATGAAATAACACAGTCTTCTACTCATTAACCTAGCCTACCTGGACGCCAAGCTTTTTGAATCAACAAGTCATGTCAAGGATGCTCATTCCCTTTCTTCATGCTTCGGAATGATCAATCATCTAAATATCAAACAATTATAAGAGTAATTAATCAATTACTCTTTAAATAAATATCTTTGGGAATTCAAAACCCACTAATTCTACCCTAATTCCAGGTCTATATCATTCTCCAAGGTCAATTAACTATTAACTAGTTCTTTCAAACTTAACCCATCTCCATTAATGGAGTTTTTATGCTAAAGGTCTCATCTTTATGGAATTCAAGATTTCCAACTAACAAAATACATAATCTAGTTTATCAAGTTCATGTTAGAAATCATTAATTTATAATCTAGAATTAGTTCTAGATGATATTAAGAACACCCATAAGTTTTTCCCAAAAATCCACCATTAAAGGTTCTAACCCAAAATTTCACCATTGAAGGTCTTTCTAATAATTCTAGGATGTTAAAGGATTAAAAGACGAAGAAGATGATGGAAAAACTTACCTCCACGAAGGACTTTCACCCTAAACCTTGAAAAATCACCTCTCTAGGGTTGGGGAATGAAGTTTTGGAGTTTTGGACCTGAAAATCGGCTAAATATGATTTAAATACCACCAGAATTTTCGCTACAGCGAATTACCGTTTCAGCCCGGACAGTGTTCAGTAAAACGGTCATAACTTTTTATTCTAAACTCGGATTGACGAACAGTTTATTGTGTTGGAAAGAAGACTCAGAGATATTTGATTTGGTGGGTATTGGACCCCCTAACTCCTTATATTCTAGGAGATATGATCGTTTGAATTTGACCCTAATAAAAACTCATATCGAAACTCTATTGGTTAAAAATGTTTTCAACTTAACTTTGTGTTAGGGATATTGTACGACCTTAATTCATATCTAAAGAACTTCCAAATTAAAATATTAATATTAGGATTCATGAATAATTAAATTCATCAGGCTTGAGTCTATCTAGACACATCGAAAGGCTAAAATCTTTGCCGAAAAGCTTGAGGTGACACAATGAATAAAATGATGGCTATTTTGGACTCAAGTTAATATTGAGGAATGGTTTATTTAGTAACGACAAAATGGGTCGTTACACTACACTCAACCATTTTGAAGTAACTAATTCACATTTCAAGTTACTACATTTAACCATTTTTAAGTAACAAATTCACATTTTCAAGTCACTTCCATTTTCAAATAACTAATTCATATTTCAAGTCTCTACCATTTACAAGTACCTAATACACATTTCAAGTTACTACACATAATATTTTTAAGTAACTAATTCACATTTTTATTACACTTAACCATTTTCAAGTAACTAATTCACATTTCAAGTCTCTACCATTTTCAAGTAACTAATTCACATTTTCAAGTTACTACACATAACCATTTTCAAGTAACTAATTCACATTTTCAAGTTACTACACTTAACCATTTTCAAGTAACTAATTCACATTTTCACTACAATTAACCATTTTCAAGTAACTAATTCAAATTTCAATTCTTTACACTTAACCATTTTCAAGTAACTAATTAACATTTTCACTACACTTAACCATTTTCAAGTAACTAATTCACATTTCAATTCTCTAACATTAACCATTTTCAAGTAACTAATTCACATTTCAAGTCTCTACCATTAACCATGTAACTAATTCACATTTTCACTACACTTAATCATTTTCAAGTAACTAATTCACATTTCAAGTCTCTACCATTTTCAAATAACTAATTCACATTTTCAAGTTACTAAACATAACCATTTTCAAGTAACTAATTCACATTTTCACTACACTTAACCATTTTCAAGTAACTAATTCACATTTCAAGTCTCTACCATTTTCAAGTAACTAATTCAAGTTTTCAAGTTACTACACTTAACCATTTTTAAGTAACTAATTCACATTTTCAAGTTACTACACTTAACAATTTTCAAGTAACTAATTCACATTTCAAGTCTATACCATTAACCATTTTCAAGTAACTAATTCACATTTCAAGTCTCTACCATTAACCATGTAACTAATTCACATTTCAATTCTCTACACTTAACCATTTTCAAGTAACTAATTCACGTTTTCAAGTTACTACACTTAACCATTTCCAAGTAAATAATACACATTTTCACTAAAATTAACCATTTTAAAGTAACTAATTCACATTTCAAGTCTCTACCATTTACAAGTAACTAATACACATTTCAAGTTACTACACATAACAATTTTAAGTAACTAATTCACATTTTCACTAAACTTAACCATTTTCAAGTAACTAATTCACATTTCAAGTCTCTACCATTTTCAAGTAACTAATTCACATTTTCAAGTTACTACACTTAACCATTTTCAAGTAACTAATTCACATTTCAATTCTCTACCATTAACCATTTTCAAGTAACTAATTCACATTTCAAGTCTCTACCATTAACCATGTAACTAATTCACATTTTCACTACACTTAATCATTTTCAAGTAACTAATTCACATTTTCACTACACTTCACCATTTTCAAGTAACTAATTCACATTTCAAGTGTCTACCATTTTCAAATAACTAATTCACATTTTCAAATTACTAAACATAACCATTTTCAAGTAACTAATTCACATTTTCACTACACTTAACCATTTTCAAGTAACTAATTCACATTTTCAAATTACAACACTTAAACCATTTTCAAGTAACTAATTCACATTTTCACTACACTTAACCATTTTCAAGTAACTAATTCACATTTCAAGTCTATACCATTTTCAAGTAACTAATTAAAATTTCAAGTTACTACACATATCATTTTTAAGTAACTAATTCACATTTTCACTACACTTAACCATTTTCAAGTAACTAATTCACATTTCAATTCTCTACCATTAACCATTTTCAAGTAACTAATTCACATTTCAAGTCTCTACCATTAACCATGTAACTAATTCACATTCCAATTCTCTACACTTAACCATTTTCAAGTAACTAATTCACGTTTTCAAGTTACTACACTTAACCATTTTTAAGTAACTTATTCACATTTTCAAGTTACTACACTTAACCATTTTCAAGTAACTAATTCACATTTTCAAGTTACTACACTTAACAAGTTTCAAGTAACTAATTCACATTTTCACTACACTTAACCATTTTCAAGTAACTAATTCACATTTCAAGTCTCTACCATTAACCATTTTCAAGTAACTAATTCACATTTCAAGTCTCTACCATTAACCATGTAACTAATTCACATTTCAATTCTCTACACTTAACCATTTTCAAGTAACTAATTCACGTTTTCAAGTTACTACACTTAACCATTTCCAAGTAAATAATACACATTTTCACTGCACTTAACCATTTTCAAGTTACTAATTCAGATTTCAATTCGATACCATTAACCATTTTCAAGTAACTAATTCACATTTCAACTCTCTACCATTAACCATGTAACTAATTCACATTCCAATTCTCTACACTTAACCATTTTCAAGTAACTAATTCACTTTTTCACTACACTTAACCATTTTCAAGTAATTAAATTCACATTTCAAGTCTCTACCATTTAAAAGTAACTAATACTCATTTTCAAGTTATTACACTTAACCATTTTCAAGTAAATAATTCACATTTAAAGTCTCTACACTCAACCATTTTGAAGTAACTAATTCACATTTCAAGTTACTACACTTAACCATTTTTAAGTAACTAATTCACATTTTCAAGTCACTTCCATTTTCAAGTAACTAATTCACATTTCAATTCTCTACACTTAACCATTTTCAAGTAACTAATTCACATTTTCAAGTTACTACACTTAACCATTTTCAAGTAACTAATTCACATTTTCACTACAATTAACCATTTTCAAGTAACTAATTCAAATTTCAATTCTTTACACTTAACCATTTTCAAGTAACTAATTCACATTTTCACTACACTTAACCATTTTCAAGTAACTAATTCACCTTTCAATTCTCTAACATTTTCAAGTAACTAATTCACATTTCAAGTCTCTACCATTAACCATGTAACTAATTCACATTTTCACTACACTTAATCATTTTCAAGTAACTAATTCACATTTTCACTACACTTAACCATTTTCAGGTAACTAATTCACATTTCAAGTCTCTACCATTTTCAAGTAACTAATTCACATTTTCAAGTTACTACATATAACCATTTTCAAGTAACTAATTCACATTTTCAAGTTACTACACTTAACCATTTTCAAGTAACTAATTCACATTTTCACTACAATTAACCATTTTCAAGTAACTAATTCAAATTTCAATTCTTTACACTTAACCATTTTCAAGTAACTAATTCACATTTTCACTACACTTAACCATTTTCAAGTAACTAATTCACATTTCAATTCTCTAACATTAACCATTTTCAAGTAACTAATTCACATTTCAAGTCTCTACCATTAACCATGTAACTAATTCACATTTTCACTACACTTAATCATTTTCAAGTAACTAATTCACATTTCAAGTCTCTACCATTTTCAAATAACTAATTCACATTTTCAAGTTACTAAACATAACCATTTTCAAGTAACTAATTCACATTTTCACTACACTTAACCATTTTCAAGTAACTAATTCACATTTCAAGTCTCTACCATTTTCAAGTAACTAATTCACGTTTTCAAGTTACTACACTTAACCATTTTTAAGTAACTAATTCACATTTTCAAGTTACTACACTTAACCATTTTCAAGTAACTAATTCACATTTCAAGTCTATACCATTAACCATTTTCAAGTAACTAATTCACATTTCAAGTCTCTACCATTAACCATGTAACTAATTCACATTTCAATTCTCTACACTTAACCATTTTCAAGTAACTAATTCACGTTTTCAAGTTACTACACTTAACCATTTCCAAGTAAATAATACACATTTTCACTACAATTAACCATTTTAAAGTAACTAATTCACATTTCAAGTCTCTACCATTTACAAGTAACTAATACACATTTCAAGTTACTACACATAACAATTTTAAGTAACTAATTCACATTTTCACTAAACTTAACCATTTTCAAGTAACTAATTCACATTTCAAGTCTCTACCATTTTCAAGTAACTAATTCACATTTTCAAGTTACTACACTTAACCATTTTCAAGTAACTAATTCACATTTCAATTCTCTACCATTAACCATTTTCAAGTAACTAATTCACATTTCAAGTCTCTACCATTAACCATGTAACTAATTCACATTTTCACTACACTTAATCATTTTCAAGTAACTAATTCACATTTTCACTACACTTCACCATTTTCAAGTAACTAATTCACATTTCAAGTCTCTACCATTTTCAAATAACTAATTCACATTTTCAAGTTACTAAACATAACCATTTTCAAGTAACTAATTCACATTTTCACTACACTTAATCATTTTCAAGTAACTAATTCACATTTTCACTACACTTAACCATTTTCAGGTAACTAATTCACATTTCAAGTCTCTACCATTTTCAAATAACTAATTCACATTTTTAATTTCCTAAACATAACCATTTTCAAGTAACTAATTCACATTTTCACTACACTTAACCATTTTCAAGTAACTAATTCACATTTCAAGTCTCTACCATTTTCAAGTAACTAATTCAAATTTCAAGTTACTACACATATCCTTTTTAAGTAACTAATTCACATTTTCACTACATTTAACCATTTTCAAGTAACTAATTCACATTTCAATTCTCTACCATTAACCATTTTCAGATAACTAATTCACATTTCAAGTCTCTACCATTAACCATGTAACTAATTCACATTCCAATTCTCTACACTTAACCATTTTCAAGTAACTAATTCACGTTTTCAAGTTACTACACTTAACCATTTTTAAGTAACTAATTCACATTTTCAAGTTACTACACTTAACCATTTTCAAGTAACTAATTCACATTTCAAGTCTCTACCATTAACCATTTTCAAGTAACTAATTCACATTTCAAGTCTCTACCATTAACCATGTAACTAATTCACATTTCAATTCTCTACACTTAACCATTTTCAAGTAACTAATTCACGTTTTCAAGTTGCTATACTTAACCATTTTTAAGTAACTAATTCACATTTTCAAGTTACTACACTTAACAATTTTCAAGTAACTAATTCACATTTTCAAGTTACTACACTTAACAGTTTTCAAGTTACTACACTTAACCATTTTCATGTAACTAATTCACATTTTCAAGTTACTACACTTAACAAGTTTCAAGTAACTAATTCACATTTTCACTACACTTAACCATTTTCAAGTAACTAATTCACATTTCAAGTCTATACCATTAACCATTTTCAAGTAACTAATTCACATTTCAAGTCTCTACCATTAACCATGTAACTAATTCACATTTCAATTCTCTACACTTAACCATTTTCAAGTAACTAATTCACGTTTTCAAGTTACTACACTTAACCATTTCCAAGTAAATAATACACATTTTCACAACAATTAACCATTTTAAAGTAACTAATTCACATTTCAAGTCTCTACCATTTACAAGTAACTAATACACATTTCAAGTTACTACACATAACAATTTTAAGTAACTAATTCACATTTTCACTAAACTTAACCATTTTCAAGTAACTAATTCACATTTCAAGTCTCTACCATTTTCAAGTAACTAATTCACATTTTCAAGTTACTACACTTAACCATTTTCAAGTAACTAATTCACATTTCAATTCTCTACCATTAACCATTTTCAAGTAACTAATTCACATTTCAAGTCTCTACCATTAACCATGTAACTAATTCACATTTTCACTACACTTAATCATTTTCAAGTAACTAATTCACATTTTCACTACACTTCACCATTTTCAAGTAACTAATTCACATTTCAAGTCTCTACCATTTTCAAATAACTAATTCACATTTTCAAGTTACTAAACATAACCATTTTCAAGTAACTAATTCACATTTTCACTACACTTAACCATTTTCAAGTAACTAATTCACATTTTCAAATTACAACACTTAAACCATTTTCAAGTAACTAATTCACATTTCAAGTCTATACCATTTTCAAGTAACTAATTAAAATTTCAAGTTACTACACATATCATTTTTAAGTAACTAATTCACATTTTCACTACACTTAACCATTTTCAAGTAACTAATTCACATTTCAATTCTCTACCATTAACCATTTTCAAGTAACTAATTCACATTTCAAGTCTCTACCATTAACCATGTAACTAATTCACATTCCAATTCTCTACACTTAACCATTTTCAAGTAACTAATTCACGTTTTCAAGTTACTACACTTAACCATTTTTAAGTAACTTATTCACATTTTCAAGTTACTACACTTAACCATTTTCAAGTAACTAATTCACATTTCAAGTCTATACCATTAACCATTTTCAAGTAACTAATTCACATTTCAAGTCTATACCATTAACCATGTAACTAATTCACATTTCAATTATCTACACTTAACCATTTTCAAGTAACTAATTCACGTTTTCAAGTTACTACACTTAACCATTTTTAAGTAACTAATTCACATTTTCAAGTTACTACACTTAACAATTTTCAAGTAACTAATTCACATTTTCACTACACTTAACCATTTTCAAGTAACTAATTCAGATTTCAATTCGATACCATTAACCATTTTCAAGTAACTAATTCACATTTCAACTCTCTACCATTAACCATGTAACTAATTCACATTCCAATTCTCTACATTTAACCATTTTCAAGTAACTAATTCACTTTTTCACTACACTTAACCATTTTCAAGTAATTAAATTCACATTTCAAGTCTCTACCATTTAAAAGTAACTAATACACATTTTCAAGTTACTACACTTAACCATTTTCAAGTAAATAATTCAAATTTAAAGTCTCTACACTCAACCATTTTGAAGTAACTAATTCACATTTCAAGTTACTACACTTAACCATTTTTAAGTAACTAATTCACATTTTCAAGTCACTTCCATTTTCAAGTAACTAATTCACATTTCAATTCTCTACACTTAACCATTTTCAAGTAACTAATTCACATTTTCAAGTTACTACACTTAACCATTTTCATGTAACTAATTCACATTTTCACTACAATTAACCATTTTCAAGTAACTAATTCAAATTTCAATTCTTTACACTTAACCATTTTCAAGTAACTAATTCACATTTTCACTACACTTAACCATTTTCAAGTAACTAATTCACCTTTCAATTCTCTAACATTTTCAAGTAACTAATTCACATTTCAAGTCTCTACCATTAACCATGTAACTAATTCACATTTTCACTACACTTAATCATTTTCAAGTAACTAATTCACATTTTCACTACACTTAACCATTTTCAGGTAACTAATTCACATTTCAAGTCTCTACCATTTTCAAATAACTAATTCACATTTTTAATTTCCTAAACATAACCATTTTCAAGTAACTAATTCACATTTTCACTACACTTAACCATTTTCAAGTAACTAATTCACATTTCAAGTCTCTACCATTTTCAAGTAACTAATTCAAATTTCAAGTTACTACACATATCCTTTTTAAGTAACTAATTCACATTTTCACTACACTTAACCATTTTCAAGTAACTAATTCACATTTCAATTCTCTACCATTAACCATTTTCAGATAACTAATTCACATTTCAAGTCTCTACCATTAACCGTGTAACTAATTCACATTCCAATTCTCTACACTTAACCATTTTCAAGTAACTAATTCACGTTTTCAAGTTACTACACTTAACCATTTTTAAGTAACTAATTCACATTTTCAAGTTACTACACTTAACCATTTTCAAGTAACTAATTCACATTTCAAGTCTCTACCATTAACCATTTTCAAGTAACTAATTCACATTTCAAGTCTCTACCATTAACCATGTAACTAATTCACATTTCAATTCTCTACACTTAACCATTTTCAAGTAACTAATTCACGTTTTCAAGTTGCTATACTTAACCATTTTTAAGTAACTAATTCACATTTTCAAGTTACTACACTTAACAATTTTCAAGTAACTAATTCACATTTTCAAGTTACTACACTTAACAGTTTTCAAGTTACTACACTTAACCATTTTCATGTAACTAATTCACATTTTCAAGTTACTACACTTAACAAGTTTCAAGTAACTAATTCACATTTTCACTACACTTAACCATTTTCAAGTAACTAATTCACATTTCAAGTCTCTACCATTAACCATTTTCAAGTAACTAATTCACATTTCAAGTCTCTACCATTAACCATGTAACTAATTCACATTTCAATTCTCTACACTTAACCATTTTCAAGTAACTAATTCACGTTTTCAAGTTACTACACTTAACCATTTCCAAGTAAATAATACACATTTTCACTGCACTTAACCATTTTCAAGTTACTAATTCAGATTTCAATTCGATACCATTAACCATTTTCAAGTAACTAATTCACATTTCAACTCTCTACCATTAACCATGTAACTAATTCACATTCCAATTCTCTACACTTAACCATTTTCAAGTAACTAATTCACTTTTTCACTACACTTAACCATTTTCAAGTAATTAAATTCACATTTCAAGTCTCTACCATTTAAAAGTAACTAATACACATTTTCAAGTTATTACACTTAACCATTTTCAAGTAAATAATTCACATTTAAAGTCTCTACACTCAACCATTTTGAAGTAACTAATTCACATTTCAAGTTACTACACTTAACCATTTTTAAGTAACTAATTCACATTTTCAAGTCACTTCCATTTTCAAGTAACTAATTCACATTTCAATTCTCTACACTTAACCATTTTCAAGTAACTAATTCACATGTTCAAGTTACTACACTTAACCATTTTCAAGTAACTAATTCACATTTTCACTACAATTAACCATTTTCAAGTAACTAATTCAAATTTCAATTCTTTACACTTAACCATTTTCAAGTAACTAATTCACATTTTCACTACACTTAACCATTTTCAAGTAACTAATTCACCTTTCAATTCTCTAACATTTTCAAGTAACTAATTCACATTTCAAGTCTCTACCATTAACCATTTTCAAGTAACTAATTCACATTTCAAGTCTCTACCATTAACCATGTAACTAATTCACATTTCTATTCTCTACACTTAACCATATTCAAGTAACTAATTCACATTTCAAGTCTCTACCATTAACCATTTTCAAGTAACTAATTCACATTTCAAGTCTCGACCATTAACCATGTAACTAATTCACATTTCAATTCTCTACACTTAACCATTTTCAAGTAACTAATTCACGTTTTCAAGTTACTACACTTAACCATTTTTAAGTAACTAATTCACATTTTCAAGTTACTACACTTAACAATTTTCAAGTAACTAATTCACATTTTCAAGTTACTACACTTAACAGTTTTCAAGTTACTACACTTAACCATTTTCATGTAACTAATTCACATTTTCAAGTTACTACACTTAACAAGTTTCAAGTAACTAATTCACATTTTCACTACACTTAACCATTTTCAAGTAACTAATTCACATTTTAAGTCTCTACCATTAACCATTTTCAAATATCTAATTCACATTTTCAAGTCTCTACCATTAACCATTTTCAAGTAACTAATTCACATTTCAAGTCTCTACCATTAACCATGTAACTAATTCACATTTCAATTCTCTACCATTAACCATTTTCAAGTAACTAATTCACGTTTTCAAATTACTACACTTAACCATTTCCAAGTAAATAATACACATTTTCACTACAATTAACCATTTTCAAGTAACTAATTCACATTTCAAGTCTCTACCATTTACAAGTAAGTAATACACATTTCAAGTTACTACACATAACATTTTTAAGTAACTAATTCACATTTTCACTACACTTAACCATTTTCAAGTAACTAATTCAGATTTCAATTCGATACCATTAACCATTTTCAAGTAACTAATTCACATTTTCAAGTTACTACACTTAACCATTTTCAAGTAACTAATTCACATTTTCACTACACTTAACAATTTTCAAGTAACTAATTCACGTTTTCAACTTACTACACTTAACCATTTCCAAGTAAATAATACACATTTTCACTGCACTTAACAATTTTCAAGTAACTAATTAAGATTTCAATTCGATACCATTAACCATTTTCAAGTAACTAATTCACATTTCAACTCTCTACCATTAACCATGTAACTAATTCACATTCCAATTCTCTACACTTAACCATTTCCAAGTAAATAATACACATTTTCACTACAATTAACCATTTTCAAGTAACTAATTCACATTTCAAGTCTCTACCATTTAAAAGTAAGTAATACACATTTCAAGTTACTACACATAACATTTTTAAGTAACTAATTCACATTTTCACTACACTTAACCATTTTCAAGTAACTAATTCAGATTTCAATTCGATACCATTAACCATTTTCAAGTAACTAATTCACATTTCAACTCTCTACCATTAACCATGTAACTAATTCACATCCAATTCTCTACACTTAACCATTTTCAAGTAACTAATTCACTTTTTTACTACACTTAACCATTTTCAAGTAATTAAATTCACATTTCAAGTCTCTACCATTTAAAAGTAACTAATACACATTTTCAAGTTACTACACTTAACCATTTTCAAGTAAATAATTCACATTTAAAGTCTCTACACTCAACCATTTTGAAGTAACTAATTCACATTTCAAGTTACTACACTTAACCATTTTTAAGTAACTAATTCACATTTTCAAGTCACTTCCATTTTCAAGTAACTAATTCACATTTCAATTCTCTACACTTAACCATTTTCAAGTAACTAATTCACATTTTCAAGTTACTACACTTAACCATTTTCAAGTAACTAATTCACATTTTCACTACAATTAACCATTTTCAAGTAACTAATTCAAATTTCAATTCTTTACACTTAACCATTTTCAAGTAACTAATTCACATTTTCACTACACTTAACCATTTTCAAGTAACTAATTCACCTTTCAATTCTCTAACATTTTCAAGTAACTAATTCACATTTTCACTACACTTAACCATTTTCAAGTAACTAATTCACCTTTCAATTCTCTACCATTTTCAAGTAACTAATTCAAATTTCAAGTTACTACACATATCATTTTTAAGTAACTAATTCACATTTTCACTACACTTAACCATTTTCAAGTAACTAATTCACATTTCAATTCTCTACCATTAACCATTTTCAGGTAACTAATTCACATTTCAAGTAACTAATTCACATTTTCACTACACTTAACCATTTTCAAGTAACTAATTCATATTTCAAGTCTCTACCATTAACCATTTTCAAGTAACTAATTCACATTTCAAGTCTCTACCATTAACCATGTGACTAATTCACATTTCAATTCTCTACACTTAACCATTTTCAAGTAACTAATTCACGTTTTCAAGTTACTACACTTAACCATTTCCAAGTAAATAATACACATTTTCACTACAATTAACCATTTTCAAATAACTAATTCACATTTCAAGTCTCTACCATTTACAAGTAAGTAATACACATTTCAAGTTACTACACATAACATTTTTAAGTAACTAATTCACATTTTCACTATACTTAACCATTTTCAAGTAACTAATTCAGATTTCAATTCGATACCATTAACCATTTTCAAGTAACTAATTAACATTTCAACTCTCTACCATTAACCATGTAACTAATTCACATCCAATTCTCTACACTTAACCATTTTCAAGTAACTAATTCACTTTTTCACTACACTTAACCATTTTCAAGTAATTAAATTCACATTTCAAGTCTCTACCATTTAAAAGTAACTAACACACATTTTCAAGTAAATAATTCACATTTAAAGTCTCTACACTCAACCATTTTGAAGTAACTAATTCACATTTCAAGTTACTACACTTATCTATTTTTAAGTAACTAATTCACATTTTCAAGTCACTTCCATTTTCAAGTAACTAATTCACATTTCAATTCTCTACACTTAACCATTTTCAAGTAACTAATTCACATTTTCAAGTTACTACACTTAACAAGTTTCAAGTAACTAATTCACATTTTCACTACACCGAACCATTTTCAAGTAACTAATTCAAATTTCAAGTTACTACACATATCATTTTTAAGTAACTAATTCACATTTTCACTACACCTAACCATTTTCAAGTAACTAATTCACATTTTCACTACACTTAACCATTTTCAAGTAACTAATTCACCTTTCAATTCTCTAACATTTTCAAGTAACTAATTCACATTTTCACTACACTTAACCATTTTCAAGTAACTAATTCACCTTTCAATTCTCTACCATTTTCAAGTAACTAATTCAAATTTCAAGTTACTACACATATCATTTTTAAGTAACTAATTCACATTTTCACTACACTTAACCATTTTCAAGTAACTAATTCAGATTTCAATTCGATACCATTAACCATTTTCAAGTAACTAATTCACATTTTCACTACACTTAACCATTTTCAAGTAACTAATTCACCTTTCAATTCTCTAACATTTTCAAGTAACTAATTCACATTTTCACTACACTTAACCATTTTCAAGTAACTAATTCACCTTTCAATTCTCTACCATTTTCAAGTAACTAATTCAAATTTCAAGTTACTACACATATCATTTTTAAGTAACTAATTCACATTTTCACTACACTTAACCATTTTCAAGTAACTAATTCACATTTCAATTCTCTACCATTAACCATTTTCAAGTAACTAATTCACATTTCAACTCTCTACCATTAACCATGTAACTAATTCACATCCAATTCTCTACACTTAACCATTTTCAAGTAACTAATTCACTTTTTCACTACACTTAACCATTTTCAAGTAATTAAATTCACATTTCAAGTCTCTACCATTTAAAAGTAACTAATACACATTTTCAAGTTACTACACTTAACCATTTTCAAGTAAATAATTCACATTTAATGTCTCTACACTCAACCATTTTGAAGTAACTAATTCACATTTCAAATTACTACACTTAACCATTTTTAAGTAACTAATTCACATTTTCAAGTCACTTCCATTTTCAAATAACTAATTCACATTTCAAGTAACTAATTCACATTTTCACTACACTTAACCATTTTCAAGTAACTAATTCATATTTCAAGTCTCTACCATTAACCATTTTCAAGTAACTAATTCACATTTCAAGTCTCTACCATTAACCATGTGACTGATTCACATTTCAATTCTCTACACTTAACCATTTTCAAGTAACTAATTCACGTTTTCAAGTTACTACACTTAACCATTTCCAAGTAAATAATACACATTTTCACTACAATTAACCATTTTCAAGTAACTAATTCACATTTCAAGTCTCTACCATTTACAAGTAAGTAATACACATTTCAAGTTACTACACATAACATTTTTAAGTAACTAATTCACATTTTCACTACACTTAACCATTTTCAAGTAACTAATTCAGATTTCAATTCGATACCATTAACCATTTTCAAGTAACTAATTCACATTTTCAAGTTACTACACTTAACCATTTTCAAGTAACTAATTCACATTTTCACTACACTTAACAATTTTCAAGTAACTAATTCACGTTTTCAACTTACTACACTTAACCATTTCCAAGTAAATAATACACATTTTCACTGCACTTAACAATTTTCAAGTAACTAATTAAGATTTCAATTCGATACCATTAACCATTTTCAAGTAACTAATTCACATTTCAACTCTCTACCATTAACCATGTAACTAATTCACATTCCAATTCTCTACACTTAACCATTTCCAAGTAAATAATACACATTTTCACTACAATTAACCATTTTCAAGTAACTAATTCACATTTCAAGTCTCTACCATTTAAAAGTAAGTAATACACATTTCAAGTTACTACACATAACATTTTTAAGTAACTAATTCACATTTTCACTACACTTAACCATTTTCAAGTAACTAATTCAGATTTCAATTCGATACCATTAACCATTTTCAAGTAACTAATTCACATTTCAACTCTCTACCATTAACCATGTAACTAATTCACATCCAATTCTCTACACTTAACCATTTTCAAGTAACTAATTCACTTTTTTACTACACTTAACCATTTTCAAGTAATTAAATTCACATTTCAAGTCTCTACCATTTAAAAGTAACTAATACACATTTTCAAGTTACTACACTTAACCATTTTCAAGTAAATAATTCACATTTAAAGTCTCTACACTCAACCATTTTGAAGTAACTAATTCACATTTCAAGTTACTACACTTAACCATTTTTAAGTAACTAATTCACATTTTCAAGTCACTTCCATTTTCAAGTAACTAATTCACATTTCAATTCTCTACACTTAACCATTTTCAAGTAACTAATTCACATTTTCAAGTTACTACACTTAACCATTTTCAAGTAACTAATTCACATTTTCACTACAATTAACCATTTTCAAGTAACTAATTCAAATTTCAATTCTTTACACTTAACCATTTTCAAGTAACTAATTCACATTTTCACTACACTTAACCATTTTCAAGTAACTAATTCACCTTTCAATTCTCTAACATTTTCAAGTAACTAATTCACATTTTCACTACACTTAACCATTTTCAAGTAACTAATTCACCTTTCAATTCTCTACCATTTTCAAGTAACTAATTCAAATTTCAAGTTACTACACATATCATTTTTAAGTAACTAATTCACATTTTCACTACACTTAACCATTTTCAAGTAACTAATTCACATTTCAATTCTCTACCATTAACCATTTTCAGGTAACTAATTCACATTTCAAGTAACTAATTCACATTTTCACTACACTTAACCATTTTCAAGTAACTAATTCATATTTCAAGTCTCTACCATTAACCATTTTCAAGTAACTAATTCACATTTCAAGTCTCTACCATTAACCATGTGACTAATTCACATTTCAATTCTCTACACTTAACCATTTTCAAGTAACTAATTCACGTTTTCAAGTTACTACACTTAACCATTTCCAAGTAAATAATACACATTTTCACTACAATTAACCATTTTCAAATAACTAATTCACATTTCAAGTCTCTACCATTTACAAGTAAGTAATACACATTTCAAGTTACTACACATAACATTTTTAAGTAACTAATTCACATTTTCACTATACTTAACCATTTTCAAGTAACTAATTCAGATTTCAATTCGATACCATTAACCATTTTCAAGTAACTAATTAACATTTCAACTCTCTACCATTAACCATGTAACTAATTCACATCCAATTCTCTACACTTAACCATTTTCAAGTAACTAATTCACTTTTTCACTACACTTAACCATTTTCAAGTAATTAAATTCACATTTCAAGTCTCTACCATTTAAAAGTAACTAACACACATTTTCAAGTAAATAATTCACATTTAAAGTCTCTACACTCAACCATTTTGAAGTAACTAATTCACATTTCAAGTTACTACACTTATCTATTTTTAAGTAACTAATTCACATTTTCAAGTCACTTCCATTTTCAAGTAACTAATTCACATTTCAATTCTCTACACTTAACCATTTTCAAGTAACTAATTCACATTTTCAAGTTACTACACTTAACAAGTTTCAAGTAACTAATTCACATTTTCACTACACCGAACCATTTTCAAGTAACTAATTCAAATTTCAAGTTACTACACATATCATTTTTAAGTAACTAATTCACATTTTCACTACACCTAACCATTTTCAAGTAACTAATTCACATTTTCACTACACTTAACCATTTTCAAGTAACTAATTCACCTTTCAATTCTCTAACATTTTCAAGTAACTAATTCACATTTTCACTACACTTAACCATTTTCAAGTAACTAATTCACCTTTCAATTCTCTACCATTTTCAAGTAACTAATTCAAATTTCAAGTTACTACACATATCATTTTTAAGTAACTAATTCACATTTTCACTACACTTAACCATTTTCAAGTAACTAATTCAGATTTCAATTCGATACCATTAACCATTTTCAAGTAACTAATTCACATTTTCACTACACTTAACCATTTTCAAGTAACTAATTCACCTTTCAATTCTCTAACATTTTCAAGTAACTAATTCACATTTTCACTACACTTAACCATTTTCAAGTAACTAATTCACCTTTCAATTCTCTACCATTTTCAAGTAACTAATTCAAATTTCAAGTTACTACACATATCATTTTTAAGTAACTAATTCACATTTTCACTACACTTAACCATTTTCAAGTAACTAATTCACATTTCAATTCTCTACCATTAACCATTTTCAAGTAACTAATTCACATTTCAACTCTCTACCATTAACCATGTAACTAATTCACATCCAATTCTCTACACTTAACCATTTTCAAGTAACTAATTCACTTTTTCACTACACTTAACCATTTTCAAGTAATTAAATTCACATTTCAAGTCTCTACCATTTAAAAGTAACTAATACACATTTTCAAGTTACTACACTTAACCATTTTCAAGTAAATAATTCACATTTAATGTCTCTACACTCAACCATTTTGAAGTAACTAATTCACATTTCAAATTACTACACTTAACCATTTTTAAGTAACTAATTCACATTTTCAAGTCACTTCCATTTTCAAATAACTAATTCACATTTCAAGTAACTAATTCACATTTTCACTACACTTAACCATTTTCAAGTAACTAATTCATATTTCAAGTCTCTACCATTAACCATTTTCAAGTAACTAATTCACATTTCAAGTCTCTACCATTAACCATGTGACTGATTCACATTTCAATTCTCTACACTTAACCATTTTCAAGTAACTAATTCACGTTTTCAAGTTACTACACTTAACCATTTCCAAGTAAATAATACACATTTTCACTACAATTAACCATTTTCAAATAACTAATTCACATTTCAAGTCTCTACCATTTACAAGTAAGTAATACACATTTCAAGTTACTACACATAACATTTTTAAGTAACTAATTCACATTTTCACTATACTTAACCATTTTCAAGTAACTAATTCAGATTTCAATTCGATACCATTAACCATTTTCAAGTAACTAATTAACATTTCAACTCTCTACCATTAACCATGTAACTAATTCACAATCCAATTCTCTACACTTAACCATTTTCAAGTAACTAATTCACTTTTTCACTACACTTAACCATTTTCAAGTAATTAAATTCACATTTCAAGTCTCTACCATTTAAAAGTAACTAACACACATTTTCATGTTACTACACTTAACCATTTTCAAGTAACTAATTCACATTTTCACTACACCTAACCATTTTCAAGTAACTAATTCAAATTTCAAGTTACTACACATATCATTTTTAAGTAACTAATTCACATTTTCACTACACCTAACCAGTTTCAAGTAACTAATTCACATTTTCACTACAATTAACCATTTTCAAGTAACTAATTCAAATTTCAATTCTTTACACTTAACCATTTTCAAGTAACTAATTCACATTTTCACTACACTTAACCATTTTCAAGTAACTAATTCACCTTTCAATTCTCTAACATTTTCAAGTAACTAATTCACATTTTCACTACACTTAACCATTTTCAAGTAACTAATTCACCTTTCAATTCTCTACCATTTTCAAGTAACTAATTCAAATTTCAAGTTACTACACATATCATTTTTAAGTAACTAATTCACATTTTCACTACACTTAACCATTTTCAAGTAACTAATTCAGATTTCAATTCGATACCATTAACCATTTTCAAGTAACTAATTCACATTTTCACTACACTTAACCATTTTCAAGTAACTAATTCACCTTTCAATTCTCTAACATTTTCAAGTAACTAATTCACATTTTCACTACACTTAACCATTTTCAAGTAACTAATTCACCTTTCAATTCTCTACCATTTTCAAGTAACTAATTCAAATTTCAAGTTACTACACATATCATTTTTAAGTAACTAATTCACATTTTCACTACACTTAACCATTTTCAAGTAACTAATTCACATTTCAATTCTCTACCATTAACCATTTTCAAGTAACTAATTCACATTTCAACTCTCTACCATTAACCATGTAACTAATTCACATCCAATTCTCTACACTTAACCATTTTCAAGTAACTAATTCACTTTTTCACTACACTTAACCATTTTCAAGTAATTAAATTCACATTTCAAGTCTCTACCATTTAAAAGTAACTAATACACATTTTCAAGTTACTACACTTAACCATTTTCAAGTAAATAATTCACATTTAATGTCTCTACACTCAACCATTTTGAAGTAACTAATTCACATTTCAAATTACTACACTTAACCATTTTTAAGTAACTAATTCACATTTTCAAGTCACTTCCATTTTCAAATAACTAATTCACATTTCAATTCTCTACACTTAACCATTTTCAAGTAACTAATTCACATTTTCAAGTTACTACACTTAACCATTTTCAAGTAACTAATTCACATTTTCACTACAATTAACCATTTTCAAGTAACTAATTCAAATTTCAATTCTTTATACTTAACCATTTTCAAGTAACTAATTCACATTTTCACTACACTTAACCATTTTCAAGTAACTAATTCACCTTTCAATTCTCTAACATTTTCAAATAACTAATTCACATTTCAAGTCTCTACCATTAACCATGTAACTAATTCACATTTTCACTACACTTAATCATTTTCAAGTAACTAATTCACATTTTCACTACACTTAACCATTTTCAAGTAACTAATTCACATTTCAAGTCTCTACCATTTTCAAATAACTAATTCACATTTTTAAGTTACTAAACATAACCATTTTCAAGTAACTAATTCACATTTTCACTACACTTAACCATTTTCAAGTAACTAATTCACATTTCAAGTCTCTACCATTTTCAAGTAACTAATTCAAATTTCAAGTTACTACACATATCATTTTTAAGTAAGTAATTCACATTTTCACTACACTTAACCATTTTCAAGTAACTAATTCACATTTCAATTCTCTACCATTAACCATTTTCAGGTAACTAATTCACATTTCAAGTCTCTACCATTAACCATGTAACTAATTCACATTCCAATTCTCTACACTTAACCATTTTCAAGTAAATAATTCACGTTTTCAAGTTACTACACTTAACAATTTTTAAGTAACTAATTCACATTTTCAAGTTACTACACTTAACCATTTCCAAGTAAATAATACACATTTTCACTACACTTAACCATTTTCAAGTAACTAATTCACATTTCAAGTCTCTACCATTTTCAAGTAACTAATTCAAATTTCAAGTTACTACACATATCATTTTTAAGTAAGTAATTCACATTTTCACTACACTTAACCATTTTCAAGTAACTAATTCACATTTCAATTCTCTACCATTAACCATTTTCAAGTAACTAATTCACATTTCAAGTCTCTACCATTAACCATGTAACTAATTCACATTTCAATTCTCTACACTTAACCATTTTCAAGTAACTAATTCACGTTTTCAAGTTACTACACTTAACCATTTTTAAGAAACTAATTCACATTTTCAAGTTACTACACTTAACAATTTTCAAGTAACTAATTCACATTTTCAAGTTACTACACTTAACAGTTTTCAAGTTACTACACTTAACCATTTTCATGTAACTAATTCACATTTTCAAGTTACTACACTTAACCATTTTTAGGTAACTAATTCACATTTTCAAGTTACTACACTTAACAATTTTCAAGTAACTAATTCACATTTTAAAGTTACTACACTTAACAGTTTTCAAGTTACTACACTTAACCATTTTCATGTAACTAATTCACATTTTAAAGTTACTACACTTAACAAGTTTCAAGTAACTAATTCACATTTTCACTACACTTAACCATATTCAAGTAACTAATTCACATTTCAAGTCTCTACCATTAACCAATTTCAAGTAACTAATTCACATTTCAAGTCTCTACCATTAACCATGTAACTAATTCACATTTCAATTCTCTACACTTAACCATTTTCAAGTAACTAATTCACATTTTCACTACACTTAACCATTTTCAAGTAACTAATTCACCTTTCAATTCTCTAACATTAACCATTTTCAAATAACTAATTCACATTTCAAGTCTCTACCATTAACCATGTAACTAATTCACATTTTCACTACACTTAATCATTTTCAAGTAACTAATTCACATTTTCACTACACTTAACCATTTTCAAGTAACTAATTCACATTTCAAGTCTCTACCATTTTCAAATAACTAATTCATATTTTTAAGTTCCTAAACATAACCATTTTCAAGTAACTAATTCACATTTTCACTACACTTAACCATTTTCATGTAACTAATTCACCTTTCAATTCTCTACCATTAACCATTTTCAGGTAACTAATTCACATTTCAAGTCTCTACCATTAACCATGTAACTAATTCACATTCCAATTCTCTACACTTAACCATTTTCAAGTAACTAATTCACGTTTTCAAGTTACTACACTTAACAATTTTTAAGTAACTAATTCACATTTTCAAGTTACTATACTTAACCATTTTCAAGTAACTAATTCACATTTCAAGTCTCTACACTTAACCATTTTCAAGTAACTAATTCACCTTTCAATTCTCTAACATTAACCATTTTCAAGTAACTAATTCACATTTCAAGTCTCTACCATTAACCATGTAACTAATTCACATTTTCACTACACTTAATCATTTTCAAGTAACTAATTCACATTTTCACTACACTTAACCATTTTCAAGTAACTAATTCACATTTCAAGTCTCTACCATTTTCAAATAACTAATTCATATTTTTAAGTCCTAAACATAACCATTTTCAAGTAACTAATTCACATTTTCACTACACTTAACCATTTTCAAGTAACTAATTCACATTTCAAGTCTCTACCATTTTCAAGTAACTAATTCAAATTTCAAGTTACTACACATATCATTTTTAAGTAAGTAATTCACATTTTCACTACACTTAACCATTTTCAAGTAAATAATTCACATTTAAATTCTCTACCATTAACCATTTTCAGGTAACTAATTCACATTTCAAGTCTCTACCATTAACCATGTAACTAATTCACATTCCAATTCTCTACACTTAACCATTTTCAAGTAACTAATTCACGTTTTCAAGTTACTACACTTAACAATTTTTAAGTAACTAATTCACATTTTCAAGTTACTACACTTAACCATTTTCAAGTAACTAATTCACATTTCAAGTCTCTACCATTAACCATTTTCAAGTAACTAATTCACATTTCAAGTCTCTACCATTAACCATGTAACTAATTCACATTTCAATTCTCTACACTTAACCATTTTCAAGTAACTAATTCACGTTTTCAAGTTACTACACTTAACCATTTTTGAGTAACTAATTCACATTTTCAAGTTACTACACTTAACAATTTTCAAGTAACTAATTCACATTTTCAAGTTACTACACTTAACAGTTTTCAAGTTACTACACTTAACCATTTTCATGTAACTAATTCACATTTTCAAGTTACTACACTTAACAAGTTTCAAGTAACTACTTCACATTTTCACTACACTTAACCATTTTCAAGTAACTAATTCACATTTCAAGTCTCTACCATTAACCATTTTCAAGTAACTAATTCACATTTTCAAGTCTCTACCATTAACCAATTTCAAGTAACTAATTCACATTTCAAGTCTCTACCATTAACCATTAACTAATTCACATTTCAATTCTCTACACCTAACCATTTTCAAGTAACTAATTCACGTTTTCAAATTACTACACTTAACCATTTCCAAGTAACTAATTCTTATTTCAAGTCTCTACCATTTACAAGTAAGTAATACACATTTCAAGTTACTACACATAACATTTTTAAGTAACTAATTCACATTTTCACTACACTTAACCATTTTCAAGTAACTAATTCAGATTTCAATTCGATACCATTAACCATTTTCAAGTAACTAATTCACATTTTCAAGTTACTACACTTAACCATTTTCAAGTAACTAATTCACATTTTCACTACAATTAACCATTTTCAAGTAACTAATTCAAATTTCAATTCTTTACACTTAACCATTTTCAAGTAACTAATTCACATTTTCACTACACTTAACCATTTTCAAGTAACTAATTCAAATTTCAAGTTACTACACATATCCTTTTTAAGTAACTAATTCACATTTTCACTACACTTAACCATTTTCAAGTAACTAATTCACATTTCAATTCTCTATCATTAACCATTTTCCGGTAACTAATTCACATTTCAAGTCTCTACCATTAACCAGGTAACTAATTCACATTCCAATTCTCTACACTTAACCATTTTCAAGTAACTAATTCACGTTTTCAAGTTACTACACTTAACAATTTTTAAGTAACTAATTCACATTTTCAAGTTACTACACTTAACCATTTTCAAGTAACTAATTCACATTTCAAGTCTCTACCATTAACCATTTTCAAGTAACTAATTCACATTTCAACTCTCTACCATTAACCATGTAACTAATTCACATTCCAATTCTCTACACTTAACCATTTTCAAGTAACTAATTCACTTTTTCACTACACTTAACCATTTTCAAGTAATTAAATTCACATTTCAAGTCTCTACCATTTAAAAGTAACTAATACACATTTTCAAGTTACTACACTTAACCATTTTCAAGTAAATAATTCACATTTAAAGTCTCTACACTCAACCATTTTGAAGTAACTAATTCACATTTCAAGTTACTACACTTAACCATTTTTAAGTAACTAATTCACATTTTCAAGTCACTTCCATTTTCAAGTAACTAATTCACATTTCAATTCTCTACACTTAACCATTTTCAAGTAACTAATTCACATTTTCAAGTTACTACACTTACCATTTTCAAGTAACTAATTCACATTTTCACTACACTTAACCATTTTCAAGTAACTAATTCACCTTTCAATTCTCTAACATTTTCAAGTAACTAATTCACATTTCAAGTCTCTACCATTAACCATGTAACTAATTCACATTTTACTACGCTTAATCATTTTCAAGTAACTAATTCACATTTTCACTACACTTAACCATTTTCAAGTAACTAATTCACATTTCAAGTCTCTACCATTTTCAAATAACTAATTCACATTTTTAAGTTACTAAACATAACCATTTTCAAGTAACTAATTCACATTTTCACTACACTTAACCATTTTCAAGTAACTAATTCACATTTCAAGGCTCTACCATTTTCAAGTAACTAATTCAAATTTCAAGTTACTACACATATCATTTTTAAGTAAGTAATTCACATTTTCTCTACACTTAACCATTTTCAAGTAACTAATTCACATTTCAATTCTCTACCATTAACCATTTTCAGGTAACTAATTCACATTTCAAGTCTCTACCATTAACCATGTAACTAATTCACATTCCAATTCTCTACACTTAACCATTTTCAAGTAACTAATTCACGTTTTCAAGTTACTACACTTAACAATTTTTAAGTAACTAATTCACATTTTCAAGTTACTACACTTAACCATTTTCAAGTAACTAATTCACATTTCAAGTCTCTACCATTAACCATTTTCAAGTAACTAATTCACATTTCAAGTCTCTACCATTAACCATGTAACTAATTCACATTTCAATTCTCTACACTTAACCATTTTCAAGTAACTAATTCACGTTTTCAAGTTACTACACTTAACCATTTTTGAGTAACTAATTCACATTTTCAAGTTACTACACTTAACCATTTTCAAGTAACTAATTCACATTTCAAGTCTCTACCATTAACCATTTTCAAGTAACTAATTCACATTTCAAGTCTCTACCATTAACCATGTAACTAATTCACATTTCAATTCTCTACACTTAACCATTTTCAAGTAACTAATTCACGTTTTCAAGTTACTACACTTAACCATTTTTAAGTAACTAATTCACATTTTCAAGTTACTACACTTAACAATTTTCAAATAACTAATTCACATTTTCAAGTTACTACACTTAACAGTTTTCAAATTACTACACTTAACCATTTGCAGGTAACTAATTCACATTTTCAAGTTACTACACTTCACCATTTTTAGGTAACTAATTCACATTTTCAAGTTACTAATTCACATTTCAATTATCTACACTTAACCATTTTCAAGTAACTAATTCACGTTTTCAAGTTACTACACTTAACCATTTTTAAGTAACTAATTCACATTTTCAAGTTACTACACTTAACAATTTTCAAGTAACTAATTCACATTTTCACTACACTTAACCATTTTCAAGTAACTAATTCAGAATTCAATTCGATACCATTAACCATTTTCAAGTAACTAATTCACATTTCAACTCTCTACCATTAACCATGTAACTAATTCACATTCCAATTCTCTACACTTAACCATTTTCAAGTAACTAATTCACTTTTTCACTACACTTAACCATTTTCAAGTAATTAAATTCACATTTCAAGTCTCTACCATTTAAAAGTAACTAATACACATTTTCAAGTTACTACACTTAACCATTTTCAAGTAAATAATTCACATTTAAAGTCTCTACACTCAACCATTTTGAAGTAACTAATTCACATTTCAAGTTACTACACTTAACCATTTTTAAGTAACTAATTCACATTTTCAAGTCACTTCCATTTTCAAGTAACTAATTCACATTTCTATTCTCTACACTTAACCATTTTCAAGTAACTAATTCACATTTTCAAGTTACTACACTTAACCATTTTCATGTAACTAATTCACATTTTCACTACAATTAACCATTTTCAAGTAACTAATTCAAATTTCAATTCTTTACACTTAACCATTTTCAAGTAACTAATTCACATTTTCACTACACTTAACCATTTTCAAGTAACTAATTCACCTTTCAATTCTCTAACATTTTCAAGTAACTAATTCACATTTCAAGTCTCTACCATTAACCATGTAACTAATTCACATTTTCACTACACTTAATCATTTTCAAGTAACTAATTCACATTTTCACTACACTTAACCATTTTCAGGTAACTAATTCACATTTCAAGTCTCTACCATTTTCAAATAACTAATTCACATTTTTAATTTCCTAAACATAACCATTTTCAAGTAACTAATTCACATTTTCACTACACTTAACCATTTTCAAGTAACTAATTCACATTTCAAGTCTCTACCATTTTCAAGTAACTAATTCAAATTTCAAGTTACTACACATATCCTTTTTAAGTAACTAATTCACATTTTCACTACACTTAACCATTTTCAAGTAACTAATTCACATTTCAATTCTCTACCATTAACCATTTTCAGATAACTAATTCACATTTCAAGTCTCTACCATTAACCGTGTAACTAATTCACATTCCAATTCTCTACACTTAACCATTTTCAAGTAACTAATTCACGTTTTCAAGTTACTACACTTAACCATTTTTAAGTAACTAATTCACATTTTCAAGTTACTACACTTAACCATTTTCAAGTAACTAATTCACATTTCAAGTCTCTACCATTAACCATTTTCAAGTAACTAATTCACATTTCAAGTCTCTACCATTAACCATGTAACTAATTCACATTTCAATTCTCTACACTTAACCATTTTCAAGTAACTAATTCACGTTTTCAAGTTGCTATACTTAACCATTTTTAAGTAACTAATTCACATTTTCAAGTTACTACACTTAACAATTTTCAAGTAACTAATTCACATTTTCAAGTTACTACACTTAACAGTTTTCAAGTTACTACACTTAACCATTTTCATGTAACTAATTCACATTTTCAAGTTACTACACTTAACAAGTTTCAAGTAACTAATTCACATTTTCACTACACTTAACCATTTTCAAGTAACTAATTCACATTTCAAGTCTCTACCATTAACCATTTTCAAGTAACTAATTCACATTTCAAGTCTCTACCATTAACCATGTAACTAATTCACATTTCAATTCTCTACACTTAACCATTTTCAAGTAACTAATTCACGTTTTCAAGTTACTACACTTAACCATTTCCAAGTAAATAATACACATTTTCACTGCACTTAACCATTTTCAAGTTACTAATTCAGATTTCAATTCGATACCATTAACCATTTTCAAGTAACTAATTCACATTTCAACTCTCTACCATTAACCATGTACCTAATTCACATTCCAATTCTCTACACTTAACCATTTTCAAGTAACTAATTCACTTTTTCACTACACTTAACCATTTTCAAGTAATTAAATTCACATTTCAAGTCTCTACCATTTAAAAGTAACTAATACACATTTTCAAGTTATTACACTTAACCATTTTCAAGTAAATAATTCACATTTAAAGTCTCTACACTCAACCATTTTGAAGTAACTAATTCACATTTCAAGTTACTACACTTAACCATTTTTAAGTAACTAATTCACATTTTCAAGTCACTTCCATTTTCAAGTAACTAATTCACATTTCAATTCTCTACACTTAACCATTTTCAAGTAACTAATTCACATTTTCAAGTTACTACACTTAACCATTTTCAAGTAACTAATTCACATTTTCACTACAATTAACCATTTTCAAGTAACTAATTCAAATTTCAATTCTTTACACTTAACCATTTTCAAGTAACTAATTCACATTTTCACTACACTTAACCATTTTCAAGTAACTAATTCACATTTCAATTCTCTAACATTTTCAAGTAACTAATTCACATTTCAAGTCTCTACCATTAACCATTTTCAAGTAACTAATTCACATTTCAAGTCTCTACCATTAACCATGTAACTAATTCACATTTCAATTCTCTACACTTAACCATTTTCAAGTAACTAATTCACGTTTTCAAGTTACTACACTTAACCATTTTTAAGTAACTAATTCACATTTTCAAGTTACTACACTTAACAATTTTCAAGTAACTAATTCACATTTTCAAGTTACTACACTTAACAGTTTTCAAGTTACAACACTTAACCATTTTCATGTAACTAATTCACATTTTCAAGTTACTACACTTAACCATTTTCAAGTAACTAATTCACATTTCAAGTCTCTACCATTAACCATTTTCAAGTAACTAATTCACATTTCAAGTCTCTACCATTAACCATGTAACTAATTCACATTTCAATTCTCTACACTTAACCATTTTCAAGTAACTAATTCACGTTTTCAAGTTACTACACTTAACCATTTTTAAGTAACTAATTCACATTTTCAAGTTACTACACTTAACAATTTTCAAATAACTAATTCACATTTTCAAGTTACTACACTTAACAGTTTTCAAATTACTACACTTAACCATTTTCAGGTAACTAATTCACATTTTCAAGTTACTACACTTCACCATTTTTAGGTAACTAATTCACATTTTCAAGTTACTAATTCACATTTAAATTATCTACACTTAACCATTTTCAAGTAACTAATTCACGTTTTCAAGTTACTACACTTAACCATTTTTAAGTAACTAATTCACATTTTCAAGTTACTACACTTAACAATTTTCAAGTAACTAATTCACATTTTCACTACACTTAACCATTTTCAAGTAACTAATTCAGAATTCAATTCGATACCATTAACCATTTTCAAGTAACTAATTCACATTTCAACTCTCTACCATTAACCATGTAACTAATTCACATTCCAATTCTCTACACTTAACCATTTTCAAGTAACTAATTCACTTTTTCACTACACTTAACCATTTTCAAGTAATTAAATTCACATTTCAAGTCTCTACCATTTAAAAGTAACTAATACACATTTTCAAGTTACTACACTTAACCATTTTCAAGTAAATAATTCACATTTAAAGTCTCTACACTCAACCATTTTGAAGTAACTAATTCACATTTCAAGTTACTACACTTAACCATTTTTAAGTAACTAATTCACATTTTCAAGTCACTTCCATTTTCAAGTAACTAATTCACATTTCTATTCTCTACACTTAACCATTTTCAAGTAACTAATTCACATTTTCAAGTTACTACACTTAACCATTTTCATGTAACTAATTCACATTTTCACTACAATTAACCATTTTCAAGTAACTAATTCAAATTTCAATTCTTTACACTTAACCATTTTCAAGTAACTAATTCACATTTTCACTACACTTAACCATTTTCAAGTAACTAATTCACCTTTCAATTCTCTAACATTTTCAAGTAACTAATTCACATTTCAAGTCTCTACCATTAACCACGTAACTAATTCACATTTTCACTACACTTAATCATTTTCAAGTAACTAATTCACATTTTCACTACACTTAACCATTTTCAGGTAACTAATTCACATTTCAAGTCTCTACCATTTTCAAATAACTAATTCACATTTTTAATTTCCTAAACATAACCATTTTCAAGTAACTAATTCACATTTTCACTACACTTAACCATTTTCAAGTAACTAATTCACATTTCAAGTCTCTACCATTTTCAAGTAACTAATTCAAATTTCAAGTTACTACACATATCCTTTTTAAGTAACTAATTCACATTTTCACTACACTTAACCATTTTCAAGTAACTAATTCACATTTCAATTCTCTACCATTAACCATTTTCAGATAACTAATTCACATTTCAAGTCTCTACCATTAACCGTGTAACTAATTCACATTCCAATTCTCTACACTTAACCATTTTCAAGTAACTAATTCACATTTTCAAGTTACTACACTTAACAGTTTTCAAGTTACTACACTTAGCCATTTTCATGTAACTAATTCACATTTTCAAGTTACTACACTTAACCATTTTTAGGTAACTAATTCACATTTTCAAGTTACTACACTTAACAATTTTCAAGTAACTAATTCACATTTTAAAGTTACTACACTTAACAGTTTTCAAGTTACTACACTTAACCATTTTCATGTAACTAATTCACATTTTAAAGTTACTACACTTAACAAGTTTCAAGTAACTAATTCACATTTTCACTACACTTAACCATATTCAAGTAACTAATTCACATTTCAAGTCTCTACCATTAACCAATTTCAAGTAACTAATTCACATTTCAAGTCTCTACCATTAACCATGTAACTAATTCACATTTCAATTCTCTACACTTAACCATTTTCAAGTAACTAATTCACATTTTCACTACACTTAACCATTTTCAAGTAACTAATTCACCTTTCAATTCTCTAACATTAACCATTTTCAAATAACTAATTCACATTTCAAGTCTCTACCATTAACCATGTAACTAATTCACATTTTCACTACACTTAATCATTTTCAAGTAACTAATTCACATTTTCACTACACTTAACCATTTTCAAGTAACTAATTCACATTTCAAGTCTCTACCATTTTCAAATAACTAATTCATATTTTTAAGTTCCTAAACATAACCATTTTCAAGTAACTAATTCACATTTTCACTACACTTAACCATTTTCATGTAACTAATTCACCTTTCAATTCTCTACCATTAACCATTTTCAGGTAACTAATTCACATTTCAAGTCTCTACCATTAACCATGTAACTAATTCACATTCCAATTCTCTACACTTAACCATTTTCAAGTAACTAATTCACGTTTTCAAGTTACTACACTTAACAATTTTTAAGTAACTAATTCACATTTTCAAGTTACTATACTTAACCATTTTCAAGTAACTAATTCACATTTCAAGTCTCTACACTTAACCATTTTCAAGTAACTAATTCACCTTTCAATTCTCTAACATTAACCATTTTCAAGTAACTAATTCACATTTCAAGTCTCTACCATTAACCATGTAACTAATTCACATTTTCACTACACTTAATCATTTTCAAGTAACTAATTCACATTTTCACTACACTTAACCATTTTCAAGTAACTAATTCACATTTCAAGTCTCTACCATTTTCAAATAACTAATTCATATTTTTAAGTCCTAAACATAACCATTTTCAAGTAACTAATTCACATTTTCACTACACTTAACCATTTTCAAGTAACTAATTCACATTTCAAGTCTCTACCATTTTCAAGTAACTAATTCAAATTTCAAGTTACTACACATATCATTTTTAAGTAAGTAATTCACATTTTCACTACACTTAACCATTTTCAAGTAACTAATTCACATTTAAATTCTCTACCATTAACCATTTTCAGGTAACTAATTCACATTTCAAGTCTCTACCATTAACCATGTAACTAATTCACATTCCAATTCTCTACACTTAACCATTTTCAAGTAACTAATTCACGTTTTCAAGTTACTACACTTAACAATTTTTAAGTAACTAATTCACATTTTCAAGTTACTACACTTAACCATTTTCAAGTAACTAATTCACATTTCAAGTCTCTACCATTAACCATTTTCAAGTAACTAATTCACATTTCAAGTCTCTACCATTAACCATGTAACTAATTCACATTTCAATTCTCTACACTTAACCATTTTCAAGTAACTAATTCACGTTTTCAAGTTACTACACTTAACCATTTTTGAGTAACTAATTCACATTTTCAAGTTACTACACTTAACAATTTTCAAGTAACTAATTCACATTTTCAAGTTACTACACTTAACAGTTTTCAAGTTACTACACTTAACCATTTTTCATGTAACTAATTCACATTTTCAAGTTACTACACTTAACAAGTTTCAAGTAACTACTTCACATTTTCACTACACTTAACCATTTTCAAGTAACTAATTCACATTTCAAGTCTCTACCATTAACCATTTTCAAGTAACTAATTCACATTTTCAAGTCTCTACCATTAACCAATTTCAAGTAACTAATTCACATTTCAAGTCTCTACCATTAACCATTAACTAATTCACATTTCAATTCTCTACACCTAACCATTTTCAAGTAACTAATTCACGTTTTCAAATTACTACACTTAACCATTTCCAAGTAACTAATTCTTATTTCAAGTCTCTACCATTTACAAGTAAGTAATACACATTTCAAGTTACTACACATAACATTTTTAAGTAACTAATTCACATTTTCACTACACTTAACCATTTTCAAGTAACTAATTCAGATTTCAATTCGATACCATTAACCATTTTCAAGTAACTAATTCACATTTTCAAGTTACTACACTTAACCATTTTCAAGTAACTAATTCACATTTTCACTACAATTAACCATTTTCAAGTAACTAATTCAAATTTCAATTCTTTACACTTAACCATTTTCAAGTAACTAATTCACATTTTCACTACACTTAACCATTTTCAAGTAACTAATTCAAATTTCAAGTTACTACACATATCCTTTTTAAGTAACTAATTCACATTTTCACTACACTTAACCATTTTCAAGTAACTAATTCACATTTCAATTCTCTATCATTAACCATTTTCCGGTAACTAATTCACATTTCAAGTCTCTACCATTAACCAGGTAACTAATTCACATTCCAATTCTCTACACTTAACCATTTTCAAGTAACTAATTCACGTTTTCAAGTTACTACACTTAACAATTTTTAAGTAACTAATTCACATTTTCAAGTTACTACACTTAACCATTTTCAAGTAACTAATTCACATTTCAAGTCTCTACCATTAACCATTTTCAAGTAACTAATTCACATTTCAACTCTCTACCATTAACCATGTAACTAATTCACATTCCAATTCTCTACACTTAACCATTTTCAAGTAACTAATTCACTTTTTCACTACACTTAACCATTTTCAAGTAATTAAATTCACATTTCAAGTCTCTACCATTTAAAAGTAACTAATACACATTTTCAAGTTACTACACTTAACCATTTTCAAGTAAATAATTCACATTTAAAGTCTCTACACTCAACCATATTGAAGTAACTAATTCACATTTCAAGTTACTACACTTAACCATTTTTAAGTAACTAATTCACATTTTCAAGTCACTTCCATTTTCAAGTAACTAATTCACATTTCAATTCTCTACACTTAACCATTTTCAAGTAACTAATTCACATTTTCAAGTTACTACACTTACCATTTTCAAGTAACTAATTCACATTTTCACTACACTTAACCATTTTCAAGTAACTAATTCACCTTTCAATTCTCTAACATTTTCAAGTAACTAATTCACATTTCAAGTCTCTACCATTAACCATGTAACTAATTCACATTTTACTACGCTTAATCATTTTCAAGTAACTAATTCACATTTTCACTACACTTAACCATTTTCAAGTAACTAATTCACATTTCAAGTCTCTACCATTTTCAAATAACTAATTCACATTTTTAAGTTACTAAACATAACCATTTTCAAGTAACTAATTCACATTTTCACTACACTTAACCATTTTCAAGTAACTAATTCACATTTCAAGGCTCTACCATTTTCAAGTAACTAATTCAAATTTCAAGTTACTACACATATCATTTTTAAGTAAGTAATTCACATTTTCTCTACACTTAACCATTTTCAAGTAACTAATTCACATTTCAATTCTCTACCATTAACCATTTTCAGGTAACTAATTCACATTTCAAGTCTCTACCATTAACCATGTAACTAATTCACATTCCAATTCTCTACACTTAACCATTTTCAAGTAACTAATTCACGTTTTCAAGTTACTACACTTAACAATTTTTAAGTAACTAATTCACATTTTCAAGTTACTACACTTAACCATTTTCAAGTAACTAATTCACATTTCAAGTCTCTACCATTAACCATTTTCAAGTAACTAATTCACATTTCAAGTCTCTACCATTAACCATGTAACTAATTCACATTTCAATTCTCTACACTTAACCATTTTCAAGTAACTAATTCACGTTTTCAAGTTACTACACTTAACCATTTTTGAGTAACTAATTCACATTTTCAAGTTACTACACTTAACCATTTTCAAGTAACTAATTCACATTTCAAGTCTCTACCATTAACCATTTTCAAGTAACTAATTCACATTTCAAGTCTCTACCATTAACCATGTAACTAATTCACATTTCAATTCTCTACACTTAACCATTTTCAAGTAACTAATTCACGTTTTCAAGTTACTACACTTAACCATTTTTAAGTAACTAATTCACATTTTCAAGTTACTACACTTAACAATTTTCAAATAACTAATTCACATTTTCAAGTTACTACACTTAACAGTTTTCAAATTACTACACTTAACCATTTGCAGGTAACTAATTCACATTTTCAAGTTACTACACTTCACCATTTTTAGGTAACTAATTCACATTTTCAAGTTACTAATTCACATTTCAATTATCTACACTTAACCATTTTCAAGTAACTAATTCACGTTTTCAAGTTACTACACTTAACCATTTTTAAGTAACTAATTCACATTTTCAAGTTACTACACTTAACAATTTTCAAGTAACTAATTCACATTTTCACTACACTTAACCATTTTCAAGTAACTAATTCAGAATTCAATTCGATACCATTAACCATTTTCAAGTAACTAATTCACATTTCAACTCTCTACCATTAACCATGTAACTAATTCACATTCCAATTCTCTACACTTAACCATTTTCAAGTAACTAATTCACTTTTTCACTACACTTAACCATTTTCAAGTAATTAAATTCACATTTCAAGTCTCTACCATTTAAAAGTAACTAATACACATTTTCAAGTTACTACACTTAACCATTTTCAAGTAAATAATTCACATTTAAAGTCTCTACACTCAACCATTTTGAAGTAACTAATTCACATTTCAAGTTACTACACTTAACCATTTTTAAGTAACTAATTCACATTTTCAAGTCACTTCCATTTTCAAGTAACTAATTCACATTTCTATTCTCTACACTTAACCATTTTCAAGTAACTAATTCACATTTTCAAGTTACTACACTTAACCATTTTCATGTAACTAATTCACATTTTCACTACAATTAACCATTTTCAAGTAACTAATTCAAATTTCAATTCTTTACACTTAACCATTTTCAAGTAACTAATTCACATTTTCACTACACTTAACCATTTTCAAGTAACTAATTCACCTTTCAATTCTCTAACATTTTCAAGTAACTAATTCACATTTCAAGTCTCTACCATTAACCATGTAACTAATTCACATTTTCACTACACTTAATCATTTTCAAGTAACTAATTCACATTTTCACTACACTTAATCATTTTCAGGTAACTAATTCACATTTCAAGTCTCTACCATTTTCAAATAACTAATTCACATTTTTAATTTCCTAAACATAACCATTTTCAAGTAACTAATTCACATTTTCACTACACTTAACCATTTTCAAGTAACTAATTCACATTTCAAGTCTCTACCATTTTCAAGTAACTAATTCAAATTTCAAGTTACTACACATATCCTTTTTAAGTAACTAATTCACATTTTCACTACACTTAACCATTTTCAAGTAACTAATTCACATTTCAATTCTCTACCATTAACCATTTTCAGATAACTAATTCACATTTCAAGTCTCTACCATTAACCGTGTAACTAATTCACATTCCAATTCTCTACACTTAACCATTTTCAAGTAACTAATTCACGTTTTCAAGTTACTACACTTAACCATTTTTAAGTAACTAATTCACATTTTCAAGTTACTACACTTAACCATTTTCAAGTAACTAATTCACATTTCAAGTCTCTACCATTAACCATTTTCAAGTAACTAATTCACATTTCAAGTCTCTACCATTAACCATGTAACTAATTCACATTTCAATTCTCTACACTTAACCATTTTCAAGTAACTAATTCACGTTTTCAAGTTGCTATACTTAACCATTTTTAAGTAACTAATTCACATTTTCAAGTTACTACACTTAACAATTTTCAAGTAACTAATTCACATTTTCAAGTTACTACACTTAACAGTTTTCAAGTTACTACACTTAACCATTTTCATGTAACTAATTCACATTTTCAAGTTACTACACTTAACAAGTTTCAAGTAACTAATTCACATTTTCACTACACTTAACCATTTTCAAGTAACTAATTCACATTTCAAGTCTCTACCATTAACCATTTTCAAGTAACTAATTCACATTTCAAGTCTCTACCATTAACCATGTAACTAATTCACATTTCAATTCTCTACACTTAACCATTTTCAAGTAACTAATTCACGTTTTCAAGTTACTACACTTAACCATTTCCAAGTAAATAATACACATTTTCACTGCACTTAACCATTTTCAAGTTACTAATTCAGATTTCAATTCGATACCATTAACCATTTTCAAGTAACTAATTCACATTTCAACTCTCTACCATTAACCATGTACCTAATTCACATTCCAATTCTCTACACTTAACCATTTTCAAGTAACTAATTCACTTTTTCACTACACTTAACCATTTTCAAGTAATTAAATTCACATTTCAAGTCTCTACCATTTAAAAGTAACTAATACACATTTTCAAGTTATTACACTTAACCATTTTCAAGTAAATAATTCACATTTAAAGTCTCTACACTCAACCATTTTGAAGTAACTAATTCACATTTCAAGTTACTACACTTAACCATTTTTAAGTAACTAATTCACATTTTCAAGTCACTTCCATTTTCAAGTAACTAATTCACATTTCAATTCTCTACACTTAACCATTTTCAAGTAACTAATTCACATTTTCAAGTTACTACACTTAACCATTTTCAAGTAACTAATTCACATTTTCACTACAATTAACCATTTTCAAGTAACTAATTCAAATTTCAATTCTTTACACTTAACCATTTTCAAGTAACTAATTCACATTTTCACTACACTTAACCATTTTCAAGTAACTAATTCACATTTCAATTCTCTAACATTTTCAAGTAACTAATTCACATTTCAAGTCTCTACCATTAACCATTTTCAAGTAACTAATTCACATTTCAAGTCTCTACCATTAACCATGTAACTAATTCACATTTCAATTCTCTACACTTAACCATTTTCAAGTAACTAATTCACGTTTTCAAGTTACTACACTTAACCATTTTTAAGTAACTAATTCACATTTTCAAGTTACTACACTTAACAATTTTCAAGTAACTAATTCACATTTTCAAGTTACTACACTTAACAGTTTTCAAGTTACTACACTTAACCATTTTCATGTAACTAATTCACATTTTCAAGTTACTACACTTAACCATTTTCAAGTAACTAATTCACATTTCAAGTCTCTACCATTAACCATTTTCAAGTAACTAATTCACATTTCAAGTCTCTACCATTAACCATGTAACTAATTCACATTTCAATTCTCTACACTTAACCATTTTCAAGTAACTAATTCACGTTTTCAAGTTACTACACTTAACCATTTTTGAGTAACTAATTCACATTTTCAAGTTACTACACTTAACCATTTTCAAGTAACTAATTCACATTTCAAGTCTCTACCATTAACCATTTTCAAGTAACTAATTCACATTTCAAGTCTCTACCATTAACCATGTAACTAATTCACATTTCAATTCTCTACACTTAACCATTTTCAAGTAACTAATTCACGTTTTCAAGTTACTACACTTAACCATTTTTAAGTAACTAATTCACATTTTCAAGTTACTACACTTAACAATTTTCAAATAACTAATTCACATTTTCAAGTTACTACACTTAACAGTTTTCAAATTACTACACTTAACCATTTTCAGGTAACTAATTCACATTTTCAAGTTACTACACTTCACCATTTTTAGGTAACTAATTCACATTTTCAAGTTACTAATTCACATTTCAATTATCTACACTTAACCATTTTCAAGTAACTAATTCACGTTTTCAAGTTACTACACTTAACCATTTTTAAGTAACTAATTCACATTTTCAAGTTACTACACTTAACAATTTTCAAGTAACTAATTCACATTTTCACTACACTTAACCATTTTCAAGTAACTAATTCAGAATTCAATTCGATACCATTAACCATTTTCAAGTAACTAATTCACATTTCAACTCTCTACCATTAACCATGTAACTAATTCACATTCCAATTCTCTACACTTAACCATTTTCAAGTAACTAATTCACTTTTTCACTACACTTAACCATTTTCAAGTAATTAAATTCACATTTCAAGTCTCTACCATTTAAAAGTAACTAATACACATTTTCAAGTTACTACACTTAACCATTTTCAAGTAAATAATTCACATTTAAAGTCTCTACACTCAACCATTTTGAAGTAACTAATTCACATTTCAAGTTACTACACTTAACCATTTTTAAGTAACTAATTCACATTTTCAAGTCACTTCCATTTTCAAGTAACTAATTCACATTTCTATTCTCTACACTTAACCATTTTCAAGTAACTAATTCACATTTTCAAGTTACTACACTTAACCATTTTCATGTAACTAATTCACATTTTCACTACAATTAACCATTTTCAAGTAACTAATTCAAATTTCAATTCTTTACACTTAACCATTTTCAAGTAACTAATTCACATTTTCACTACACTTAACCATTTTCAAGTAACTAATTCACCTTTCAATTCTCTAACATTTTCAAGTAACTAATTCACATTTCAAGTCTCTACCATTAACCATGTAACTAATTCACATTTTCACTACACTTAATCATTTTCAAGTAACTAATTCACATTTTCACTACACTTAACCATTTTCAGGTAACTAATTCACATTTCAAGTCTCTACCATTTTCAAATAACTAATTCACATTTTTAATTTCCTAAACATAACCATTTTCAAGTAACTAATTCACATTTTCACTACACTTAACCATTTTCAAGTAACTAATTCACATTTCAAGTCTCTACCATTTTCAAGTAACTAATTCAAATTTCAAGTTACTACACATATCCTTTTTAAGTAACTAATTCACATTTTCACTACACTTAACCATTTTCAAGTAACTAATTCACATTTCAATTCTCTACCATTAACCATTTTCAGATAACTAATTCACATTTCAAGTCTCTACCATTAACCGTGTAACTAATTCACATTCCAATTCTCTACACTTAACCATTTTCAAGTAACTAATTCACGTTTTCAAGTTACTACACTTAACCATTTTTAAGTAACTAATTCACATTTTCAAGTTACTACACTTAACCATTTTCAAGTAACTAATTCACATTTCAAGTCTCTACCATTAACCATTTTCAAGTAACTAATTCACATTTCAAGTCTCTACCATTAACCATGTAACTAATTCACATTTCAATTCTCTACACTTAACCATTTTCAAGTAACTAATTCACGTTTTCAAGTTGCTATACTTAACCATTTTTAAGTAACTAATTCACATTTTCAAGTTACTACACTTAACAATTTTCAAGTAACTAATTCACATTTTCAAGTTACTACACTTAACAGTTTTCAAGTTACTACACTTAACCATTTTCATGTAACTAATTCACATTTTCAAGTTACTACACTTAACAAGTTTCAAGTAACTAATTCACATTTTCACTACACTTAACCATTTTCAAGTAACTAATTCACATTTCAAGTCTCTACCATTAACCATTTTCAAGTAACTAATTCACATTTCAAGTCTCTACCATTAACCATGTAACTAATTCACATTTCAATTCTCTACACTTAACCATTTTCAAGTAACTAATTCACGTTTTCAAGTTACTACACTTAACCATTTCCAAGTAAATAATACACATTTTCACTGCACTTAACCATTTTCAAGTTACTAATTCAGATTTCAATTCGATACCATTAACCATTTTCAAGTAACTAATTCACATTTCAACTCTCTACCATTAACCATGTAACTAATTCACATTCCAATTCTCTACACTTAACCATTTTCAAGTAACTAATTCACTTTTTCACTACACTTAACCATTTTCAAGTAATTAAATTCACATTTCAAGTCTCTACCATTTAAAAGTAACTAATACTCATTTTCAAGTTATTACACTTAACCATTTTCAAGTAAATAATTCACATTTAAAGTCTCTACACTCAACCATTTTGAAGTAACTAATTCACATTTCAAGTTACTACACTTAACCATTTTTAAGTAACTAATTCACATTTTCAAGTCACTTCCATTTTCAAGTAACTAATTCACATTTCAATTCTCTACACTTAACCATTTTCAAGTAACTAATTCACATTTTCAAGTTACTACACTTAACCATTTTCAAGTAACTAATTCACATTTTCACTACAATTAACCATTTTCAAGTAACTAATTCAAATTTCAATTCTTTACACTTAACCATTTTCAAGTAACTAATTCACATTTTCACTACACTTAACCATTTTCAAGTAACTAATTCACCTTTCAATTCTCTAACATTTTCAAGTAACTAATTCACATTTCAAGTCTCTACCATTAACCATTTTCAAGTAACTAATTCACATTTCAAGTCTCTACCATTAACCATGTAACTAATTCACATTTCAATTCTCTACACTTAACCATTTTCAAGTAACTAATTCACGTTTTCAAGTTACTACACTTAACCATTTTTAAGTAACTAATTCACATTTTCAAGTTACTACACTTAACAATTTTCAAGTAACTAATTCACATTTTCAAGTTACTACACTTAACAGTTTTCAAGTTACTACACTTAACCATTTTCATGTAACTAATTCACATTTTCAAGTTACTACACTTAACAAGTTTCAAGTAACTAATTCACATTTTCACTACACTTAACCATTTTCAAGTAACTAATTCACATTTTAAGTCTCTACCATTAACCATTTTCAAATATCTAATTCACATTTTCAAGTCTCTACCATTAACCATTTTCAAGTAACTAATTCACATTTCAAGTCTCTACCATTAACCATGTAACTAATTCACATTTCAATTCTCTACCATTAACCATTTTCAAGTAACTAATTCACGTTTTCAAATTACTACACTTAACCATTTCCAAGTAAATAATACACATTTTCACTACAATTAACCATTTTCAAGTAACTAATTCACATTTCAAGTCTCTACCATTTACAAGTAAGTAATACACATTTCAAGTTACTACACATAACATTTTTAAGTAACTAATTCACATTTTTCACTACACTTAACCATTTTCAAGTAACTAATTCAGATTTCAATTCGATACCATTAACCATTTTCAAGTAACTAATTCACATTTTCAAGTTACTACACTTAACCATTTTCAAGTAACTAATTCACATTTTCACTACACTTAACAATTTTCAAGTAACTAATTCACGTTTTCAACTTACTACACTTAACCATTTCCAAGTAAATAATACACATTTTCACTGCACTTAACAATTTTCAAGTAACTAATTAAGATTTCAATTCGATACCATTAACCATTTTCAAGTAACTAATTCACATTTCAACTCTCTACCATTAACCATGTAACTAATTCACATTCCAATTATCTACACTTAACCATTTCCAAGTAAATAATACACATTTTCACTACAATTAACCATTTTCAAGTAACTAATTCACATTTCAAGTCTCTACCATTTACAAGTAAGTAATACACATTTCAAGTTACTACACATAACATTTTTAAGTAACTAATTCACATTTTCACTACACTTAACCATTTTCAAGTAACTAATTCAGATTTCAATTCGATACCATTAACCATTTTCAAGTAACTAATTCACATTTCAACTCTCTACCATTAACCATGTAACTAATTCACATCCAATTCTCTACACATAACCATTTTCAAGTAACTAATTCACTTTTTTACTACACTTAACCATTTTCAAGTAATTAAATTCACATTTCAAGTCTCTACCATTTAAAAGTAACTAATACACATTTTCAAGTTACTACACTTAACCATTTTCAAGTAAATAATTCACATTTAAAGTCTCTACACTCAACCATTTTGAAGTAACTAATTCACATTTCAAGTTACTACACTTAACCATTTTTAAGTAACTAATTCACATTTTCAAGTCACTTCCATTTTCAAGTAACTAATTCACATTTCAATTCTCTACACTTAACCATTTTCAAGTAACTAATTCACATTTTCAAGTTACTACACTTAACCATTTTCAAGTAACTAATTCACATTTTCACTACAATTAACCATTTTCAAGTAACTAATTCAAATTTCAATTCTTTACACTTAACCATTTTCAAGTAACTAATTCACATTTTCACTACACTTAACCATTTTCAAGTAACTAATTCACCTTTCAATTCTCTAACATTTTCAAGTAACTAATTCACATTTTCACTACACTTAACCATTTTCAAGTAACTAATTCACCTTTCAATTCTCTACCATTTTCAAGTAACTAATTCAAATTTCAAGTTACTACACATATCATTTTTAAGTAACTAATTCACATTTTCACTACACCTAACCATTTTCAAGTAACTAATTCACATTTCAATTCTCTACCATTAACCATTTTCAGGTAACTAATTCACATTTCAAGTAACTAATTCACATTTTCACTACACTTAATCATTTTCAAGTAACTAATTCATATTTCAAGTCTCTACCATTAACCATTTTCAAGTAACTAATTCACATTTCAAGTCTCTACCATTAACCATGTGACTAATTCACATTTCAATTCTCTACACTTAACCATTTTCAAGTAACTAATTCACGTTTTCAAGTTACTACACTTAACCATTTCCAAGTAAATAATACACATTTTCACTACAATTAACCATTTTCAAATAACTAATTCACATTTCAAGTCTCTACCATTTACAAGTAAGTAATACACATTTCAAGTTACTACACATAACATTTTTAAGTAACTAATTCACATTTTCACTATACTTAACCATTTTCAAGTAACTAATTCAGATTTCAATTCGATACCATTAACCATTTTCAAGTAACTAATTAACATTTCAACTCTCTACCATTAACCATGTAACTAATTCACAATCCAATTCTCTACACTTAACCATTTTCAAGTAACTAATTCACTTTTTCACTACACTTAACCATTTTCAAGTAATTAAATTCACATTTCAAGTCTCTACCATTTAAAAGTAACTAATACACATTTTCAAGTTACTACACTTAACCATTTTCAAGTAAATAATTCACATTTAAAGTCTCTACACTCAACCATTTTGAAGTAACTAATTCACATTTCAAGTTACTACACTTATCTATTTTTAAGTAACTAATTCACATTTTCAAGTCACTTCCATTTTCAAGTAACTAATTCACATTTCAATTCTCTACACTTAACCATTTTCAAGTAACTAATTCACATTTTCAAGTTACTACACTTAACCATTTTCAAATAACTAATTCACATTTTCACTACAATTAACCATTTTCAAGTAAATAATTCAAATTTCAATTCTTTACACTTAACCATTTTCAAGTAACTAATTCACCTTTCAATTCTCTAACATTTTCAAATAACTAATTCACATTTCAAGTCTCTACCATTAACCATGTAACTAATTCACATTTTCACTACACTTAATCATTCTCAAGTAACTAATTCACATTTTCACGACACTTAACCATTTTCAAGTAACTAATTCACATTTCAAGTCTCTACCATTTTCAAATAACTAATTCACATTTTTAAGTTCCTAAACATAACCATTTTCAAGTAACTAATTCACATTTCAAGTCTCTACCATTTTCAAGTAACTAATTCAAATTTCAAGTTACTACACATATCCTTTTTAAGTAACTAATTCACATTTTCACTACACTTAACCATTTTCAAGTAACTAATTCACATTTTAATTCTCTACCATTAACCATTTTCAGGTAACTAATTCACATTTCAAGTCTCTACCATTAACCATGTAACTAATTCACATTCCAATTCTCTACACTTAACCATTTTCAAGTAACTAATTCACGTTTTCAAGTTACTACACTTAACAATTTTTAAGTAACTAATTCACATTTTCAAGTTACTACACTTAACCATTTTCAAGTAACTAATTCACATTTCAAGTCTCTACCATTAACCATTTTCAAGTAACTAATTCAAATTTCAAGTCTCTACCATTAACCATTTAACTAATTCACATTTCAATTCTCTACACTTAACCATTTTCAAGTAACTAATTCACGTTTTCAAGTTACTACACTTAACCATTTTTAAGTAACTAATTCACATTTTCAAGTTACTACACTTAACAATTTTCAAGTAACTAATTCACATTTTCAAGTTACTACACTTAACAGTTTTCAAGTTACTACACTTAACCATTTTCATGTAACTAATTCACATTTTCAAGTTACTACACTTAACAAGTTTCAAGTAACTAATTCACATTTTCACTACACTTAACCATTTTCAAGTAACTAATTCACATTTCAAGTCTCTACCATTAACCATTTTCAAGTAACTAATTCACATTTCAAGTCTCTACCATTAACCATGTAACTAATTCACATTTCAATTCTCTACACTTAACCATTTTCAAGTAACTAATTCACGTTTTCAAGTTACTACACTTAACCATTTCCAAGTAAATAATACACATTTTCACTGCACTTAACCATTTTCAAGTAACTAATTCAGATTTCAATTTGATACCATTAACCATTTTCAAGTAACTAATTCACATTTCAACTCTCTACCATTAACCATGTAACTAATTCACATTCCAATTCTCTACACTTAACCATTTCCAAGTAAATAATACACATTTTCACTACAATTAACCATTTTCAAGTAACTAATTCACATTTCAAGTCTCTACCATTTACAAGTAAGTAATACACATTTCAAGTTACTACACATAACATTTTTAAGTAACTAATTCACATTTTCACTACACTTAACCATTTTCAAGTAAATAATTCAGATTTCAATTCGATACCATCAACCATTTTCAAGTAACTAATTCACATTTCAACTCTCTACCATTAACCATGTAACTAATTCACATCCAATTCTCTACACTTAACCATTTTCAAGTAACTAATTCACTTTTTCACTACACTTAACCATTTTCAAGTAATTAAATTCACATTTCAAGTCTCTACCATTTAAAAGTAACTAATACACATTTTCAAGTTACTACACTTAACCATTTTCAAGTAAATAATTCACATTTAATGTCTCTACACTCAACCATTTTGAAGTAACTAATTCACATTTCAAATTACTACACTTAACCATTTTTAAGTAACTAATTCACATTTTCAAGTCACTTCCATTTTCAAATAACTAATTCACATTTCAATTCTCTACACTTAACCATTTTCAAGTAACTAATTCACATTTTCAAGTTACTACACTTAACCATTTTCAAGTAACTAATTCACATTTTCACTACAATTAACCATTTTCAAGTAACTAATTCAAATTTCAATTCTTTATACTTAACCATTTTCAAGTAACTAATTCACATTTTCACTACACTTAACCATTTTCAAGTAACTAATTCACCTTTCAATTCTCTAACATTTTCAAATAACTAATTCACATTTCAAGTCTCTACCATTAACCATGTAACTAATTCACATTTTCACTACACTTAATCATTTTCAAGTAACTAATTCACATTTTCACTACACTTAACCATTTTCAAGTAACTAATTCACATTTCAAGTCTCTACCATTTTCAAATAACTAATTCACATTTTTAAGTTACTAAACATAACCATTTTCAAGTAACTAATTCACATTTTCACTACACTTAACCATTTTCAAGTAACTAATTCACATTTCAAGTCTCTACCATTTTCAAGTAACTAATTCAAATTTCAAGTTACTACACATATCCTTTTTAAGTAACTAATTCACATTTTCACTACACTTAACCATTTTCAAGTAACTAATTCACATTTCAATTCTCTACCATTAACCATTTTCAGGTAACTAATTCACATTTCAAGTCTCTACCATTAACCATGTAACTAATTCACATTTCAATTCTCTACACTTAACCATTTTCAAGTAACTAATTCACGTTTTCAAGTTACTACACTTAACAATTTTTAAGTAACTAATTCACATTTTCAAGTTACTACACTTAACCATTTCCAAGTAAATAATACACATTTTCACTACACTTAACCATTTTCAAGTAACTAATTCACATTTCAAGTCTCTACCATTTTCAAGTAACTAATTCAAATTTCAAGTTACTACACATATCATTTTTAAGTAAGTAATTCACATTTTCACTACACTTAACCATTTTCAAGTAACTAATTCACATTTCAATTCTCTACCATTAACCATTTTCAAGTAACTAATTCACATTTCAAGTCTCTACCATTAACCATGTAACTAATTCACATTTCAATTCTCTACACTTAACCATTTTCAAGTAACTAATTCACGTTTTCAAGTTACTACACTTAACCATTTTTAAGAAACTAATTCACATTTTCAAGTTACTACACTTAACAATTTTCAAGTAACTAATTCACATTTTCAAGTTACTACACTTAACAGTTTTCAAGTTACTACACTTAACCATTTTCATGTAACTAATTCACATTTTCAAGTTACTACACTTAACCATTTTTAGGTAACTAATTCACATTTTCAAGTTACTACACTTAACAATTTTCAAGTAACTAATTCACATTTTAAAGTTACTACACTTAACAGTTTTCAAGTTACTACACTTAACCATTTTCATGTAACTAATTCACATTTTAAAGTTACTACACTTAACAAGTTTCAAGTAACTAATTCACATTTTCACTACACTTAACCATATTCAAGTAACTAATTCACATTTCAAGTCTCTACCATTAACCAATTTCAAGTAACTAATTCACATTTCAAGTCTCTACCATTAACCATGTAACTAATTCACATTTCAATTCTCTACACTTAACCATTTTCAAGTAACTAATTCACATTTTCACTACACTTAACCATTTTCAAGTAACTAATTCACCTTTCAATTCTCTAACATTAACCATTTTCAAATAACTAATTCACATTTCAAGTCTCTACCATTAACCATGTAACTAATTCACATTTTCACTACACTTAATCATTTTCAAGTAACTAATTCACATTTTCACTACACTTAACCATTTTCAAGTAACTAATTCACATTTCAAGTCTCTACCATTTTCAAATAACTAATTCATATTTTTAAGTTCCTAAACATAACCATTTTCAAGTAACTAATTCACATTTTCACTACACTTAACCATTTTCATGTAACTAATTCACCTTTCAATTCTCTACCATTAACCATTTTCAGGTAACTAATTCACATTTCAAGTCTCTACCATTAACCATGTAACTAATTCACATTCCAATTCTCTACACTTAACCATTTTCAAGTAACTAATTCACGTTTTCAAGTTACTACACTTAACAATTTTTAAGTAACTAATTCACATTTTCAAGTTACTATACTTAACCATTTTCAAGTAACTAATTCACATTTCAAGTCTCTACACTTAACCATTTTCAAGTAACTAATTCACCTTTCAATTCTCTAACATTAACCATTTTCAAGTAACTAATTCACATTTCAAGTCTCTACCATTAACCATGTAACTAATTCACATTTTCACTACACTTAATCATTTTCAAGTAACTAATTCACATTTTCACTACACTTAACCATTTTCAAGTAACTAATTCACATTTCAAGTCTCTACCATTTTCAAATAACTAATTCATATTTTTAAGTTCCTAAACATAACCATTTTCAAGTAACTAATTCACATTTTCACTACACTTAACCATTTTCAAGTAACTAATTCACATTTCAAGTCTCTACCATTTTCAAGTAACTAATTCAAATTTCAAGTTACTACACATATCATTTTTAAGTAAGTAATTCACATTTTCACTACACTTAACCATTTTCAAGTAACTAATTCACATTTCAATTCTCTACCATTAACCATTTTCAGGTAACTAATTCACATTTCAAGTCTCTACCATTAACCATGTAACTAATTCACATTCCAATTCTCTACACTTAACCATTTTCAAGTAACTAATTCACGTTTTCAAGTTACTACACTTAACAATTTTTAAGTAACTAATTCACATTTTCAAGTTACTACACTTAACCATTTTCAAGTAACTAATTCACATTTCAAGTCTCTACCATTAACCATTTTCAAGTAACTAATTCACATTTCAAGTCTCTACCATTAACCATGTAACTAATTCACATTTCAATTCTCTACACTTAACCATTTTCAAGTAACTAATTCACGTTTTCAAGTTACTACACTTAACCATTTTTGAGTAACTAATTCACATTTTCAAGTTACTACACTTAACAATTTTCAAGTAACTAATTCACATTTTCAAGTTACTACACTTAACAGTTTTCAAGTTACTACACTTAACCATTTTCATGTAACTAATTCACATTTTCAAGTTACTACACTTAACAAGTTTCAAGTAATTAATTTACATTTTCACTACACTTAACCATTTTCAAGTAACTAATTCACCTTTCAATTCTCTAACATTAACCATTTTCAAGTAACTAATTCACATTTCAAGTCTCTACCATTAACCATGTAACTAATTCACATTTTCACTACACTTAATCATTTAAAGTAACTAATTCACATTTTTACTACACTTAACCATTTTCAAGTAACTAATTCACATTTCAAGTCTCTACCATTTTCAAATAACTAATTCATATTTTTAAGTTCCTAAACATAACCATTTTCAAGTAACTAATTCACATTTTCACTACACTTAACCATTTTCAAGTAACTAATTCACCTTTCAATTCTCTACCATTAGCCATTTTCAGGTAACTAATTCACATTTCAAGTCTCTACCATTAACCATGTAACTAATTCACATTCCAATTCTCTACACTTAACCATTTTCAAGTAACTAATTCACGTTTTCAAGTTACTACACTTAACAATTTTTAAGTAACTAATTCACATTTTCAAGTTACTATACTTAACCATTTTCAAGTAACTAATTCACATTTCAAGTCTCTACACTTAACCATTTTCAAGTAACTAATTCACCTTTCAATTCTCTAACATTAACCATTTTCAAGTAACTAATTCACATTTCAAGTCTCTACCATTAACCATGTAACTAATTCACATTTTCACTACACTTAATCATTTCCAAGTAACTAATTCACATTTTCACTACACTTAACCATTTTCAAGTAAAGAATTCACATTTCAAGTCTCTACCATTTTCAAATAACTAATTCATATTTTTAAGTTCCTAAACATAACCATTTTCAAGTAACTAATTCACATTTTCACTACACTTAACCATTTTCAAGTAACTAATTCACATTTCAAGTCTCTACCATTTTCAAGTAACTAATTCAAATTTCAAGTTACTACACATATCATTTTTAAGTAAGTAATTCACATTTTCACTACACTTAACCATTTTCAAGTAACTAATTCACATTTCAATTCTCTACCATTAACCATTTTCAGGTAACTAATTCACATTTCAAGTCTCTACCATTAACCATGTAACTAATTCACATTCCAATTCTCAACACTTAACCATTTTCAAGTAACTAATTCACGTTTTCAAGTTACTACACTTAACAATTTTTAAGTAACTAATTCACATTTTCAAGTTACTACACTTAACCATTTTCAAGTAACTAATTTACATTTCAAGTCTCTACCATTAACCATTTTCAAGTAACTAATTCACATTTCAAGTCTCTACCATTAACCATGTAACTAATTCACATTTCAATTCTCTACACTTAACCATTTTCAAGTAACTAATTCACGTTTTCAAGTTACTACAATTAACCATTTTTGAGTAACTAATTCACATTTTCAAGTTACTACACTTAACAATTTTCAAGTAACTAATTCACATTTTCAAGTTACTACACTTAACAGTTTTCAAGTTACTACACTTAATCATTTTCATGTAACTAATTCACATTTTCAAGTTACTACACTTAACAAGTTTCAAGTAACTACTTCACATTTTCACTACACTTAACCATTTTCAAGTAACTAATTCACATTTCAAGTCTCTACCATTAACCATTTTCAAGTAACTAATTCACATTTTCAAGTCTCTACCATTAACCAATTTCAAGTAACTAATTCACATTTCAAGTCTCTACCATTAACCATTAACTAATTCACATTTCAATTCTCTACACCTAACCATTTTCAAGTAACTAATTCACGTTTTCAAATTACTACACTTAACCATTTCCAAGTAAATAATTCACATTTTCACTACAATTAACCATTTTCAAGTAACTAATTCTTATTTCAAGTCTCTACCATTTACAAGTAAGTAATACACATTTCAAGTTACTACACATAACATTTTTAAGTAACTAATTCACATTTTCACTACACTTAACCATTTTCAAGTAACTAATTCAGATTTCAATTCGATACCATTAACCATTTTCAAGTAACTAATTCACATTTTCAAGTTACTACACTTAACCATTTTCAAGTAACTAATTCACATTTTCACTACAATTAACCATTTTCAAGTAACTAATTCAAATTTCAATTCTTTACACTTAACCATTTTCAAGTAACTAATTCACATTTTCACTACACTTAACCATTTTCAAGTAACTAATTCAAATTTCAAGTTACTACACATATCCTTTTTAAGTAACTAATTCACATTTTCACTACACTTAACCATTTTCAAGTAACTAATTCACATTTCAATTCTCTATCATTAACCATTTTCAGGTAACTAATTCACATTTCAAGTCTCTACCATTAACCATGTAACTAATTCACATTCCAATTCTCTACACTTAACCATTTTCAAGTAACTAATTCACGTTTTCAAGTTACTACACTTAACAATTTTTAAGTAACTAATTCACATTTTCAAGTTACTACACTTAACCATTTTCAAGTAACTAATTCACATTTCAAGTCTTTACCATTAACCATTTTCAAGTAACTAATTCACATTTCAACTCTCTACCATTAACCATGTAACTAATTCACATTCCAATTCTCTACACTTAACCATTTTCAAGTAACTAATTCACTTTTTCACTACACTTAACCATTTTCAAGTAATTAAATTCACATTTCAAGTCTCTACCATTTAAAAGTTACTAATACACATTTTCAAGTTACTACACTTAACCATTTTCAAGTAAATAATTCACATTTAAAGTCTCTACACTCAACCATTTTGAAGTAACTAATTCACATTTCAAGTTACTACACTTAACCATTTTTAAGTAACTAATTCACATTTTCAAGTCACTTCCATTTTCAAGTAACTAATTCACATTTCAATTCTCTACACTTAACCATTTTCAAGTAACTAATTCACATTTTCAAGTTACTACACTTAACCATTTTCAAGTAACTAATTCACATTTTCACTACACTTAACCATTTTCAAGTAACTAATTCACATTTCAAGTCTCTACCATTTTCAAATAACTAATTCACATTTTTAAGTTACTAAACATAACCATTTTCAAGTAACTAATTCACATTTTCACTACACTTAACCATTTTCAAGTAACTAATTCACATTTCAAGGCTCTACCATTTTCAAGTAACTAATTCAAATTTCAAGTTACTACACATATCATTTTTAAGTAAGTAATTCACATTTTCACTACACTTAACCATTTTCAAGTAACTAATTCACATTTAAATTCTCTACCATTAACCATTTTCAGGTAACTAATTCACATTTCAAGTCTCTACCATTAACCATGTAACTAATTCACATTCCAATTCTCTACACTTAACCATTTTCAAGTAACTAATTCACGTTTTCAAGTTACTACACTTAACAATTTTTAAGTAACTAATTCACATTTTCAAGTTACTACACTTAACCATTTTCAAGTAACTAATTCACATTTCAAGTCTCTACCATTAACCATTTTCAAGTAACTAATTCACATTTCAAGTCTCTACCATTAACCATGTAACTAATTCACATTTCAATTCTCTACACTTAACCATTTTCAAGTAACTAATTCACGTTTTCAAGTTACTACACTTAACCATTTTTAAGTAACTAATTCACATTTTCAAGTTACTACACTTAACAATTTTCAAATAACTAATTCACATTTTCAAGTTACTACACTTAACAGTTTTCAAATTACTACACTTAACCATTTTCAGGTAACTAATTCACATTTTCAAGTTACTACACTTCACCATTTTTAGGTAACTAATTCACATTTTCAAGTTACTACACTTAACAATTTTCAAGTAACTAATTCACATTTTAAAGTTACTACACTTAACAGTTTTCAAGTTACTACACTTAACCATTTTCATGTAACTAATTCACATTTTCAAGTTACTACACTTAACAAGTTTCAAGTAATTAATTCACATTTTCACTACACTTAACCATATTCAAGTAACTAATTCACATTTCAAGTCTCTACCATTAACCATTTTCAAGTAACTAATTCACATTTCAAGTCTCTACCATTAACCATGTAACTAATTCACATTTCAATTATCTACACTTAACCATTTTCAAGTAACTAATTCACATTTTCACTACACTTAACCATTTTCAAGTAACTAATTCACCTTTCAATTCTCTAACATTAACCATTTTCAAGTAACTAATTCACATTTCAAGTCTCTACCATTAACCATGTAACTAATTCACATTTTCACTACACTTAATCATTTTCAAGTAACTAATTCACATTTTCACTACACTTAACCATTTTCAAGTAACTAATTCACATTTCAAGTCTCTACCATTTTCAAATAACTAATTCACATTTTTAAGTTACTAAACATAACCATTTTCAAGTAACTAATTCACATTTTCACTACACTTAACCATTTTCAAGTAACTAATTCACATTTCAAGTCTCTACCATTTTCAAGTAACTAATTCAAATTTCAAGTTACTACACATATCATTTTTAAGTAAGTAATTCACATTTTCACTACACTTAACCATTTTCAAGTAACTAATTCACATTTCAAGTCTCTACCATTTTCAAGTAACTAATTCAAATTTCAAGTTACTACACATATCATTTTTAAGTAAGTAATTCACATTTTCACTACACTTAACCATTTTCAAGTAACTAATTCACATTTCAATTCTCTACCATTAACCATTTTCAGGTAACTAATTCACATTTCAAGTCTCTACCATTAACCATGTAACTAATTCACATTCCAATTCTCTACACTTAACCATTTTCAAGTAACTAATTCACGTTTTCAAGTTACTACACTTAACAATTTTTAAGTAACTAATTCACATTTTCAAGTTACTACACTTAACCATTTTCAAGTAACTATTTCACATTTCAAGTCTCTACCATTAACCATTTTCAAGTAACTAATTCACATTTCAAGTCTCTACCATTAACCATGTAACTAATTCACATTTCAATTCTCTACACTTAACCATTTTCAAGTAACTAATTCATGTTTTCAAGTTACTACACTTAACAAGTTTCAAGTAACTAATTCACATTTTCACTACACTTAACCATTTTCAAGTAACTAATTCACATTTCAAGTCTCTACCATTAACCATTTTCAAGTAACTAATTCACATTTTCAAGTCTCTACCATTAACCAATTTCAAGTAACTAATTCACATTTCAAGTCTCTACCATTAACCATGTAACTAATTCACATTTCAATTCTCTACACTTAACCATTTTCAAGTAACTAATTCACGTTTTCAAATTACTACACTTAACCATTTCCAAGTAACTAATACACATTTTCACTACAATTAACCATTTTCAAGTAACTAATTCACATTTCAAGTCTCTACCATTTACAAGTAAGTAATACACATTTCAAGTTACTACACATAACATTTTTAAGTAACTAATTCACATTTTCACTACACTTAACCATTTTCAAGTAACTAATTCAGATTTCAATTCGATATCATTAACCATTTTCAAGTAACTAATTCACATTTTCAAGTTACTACACTTAACCATTTTCAAGTAACTAATTCACATTTTCACTACAATTAACCATTTTCAAGTAACTAATTCAAATTTCAATTCTTTACACTTAACCATTTTCAAGTAACTAATTCACATTTTCACTACACTTAACCATTTTCAAGTAACTAATTCAAATTTCAAGTTACTACACATATCCTTTTTAAGTAACTAATTCACATTTTCACTACACTTAACCATTTTCAAGTAACTAATTCACATTTCAATTCTCTACCATTAACCATTTTCAGGAAACTAATTCACATTTCAAGTCTCTACCATTAACCATGTAACTAATTCACATTCCAATTCTCTACACTTAACCATTTTCAAGTAACTAATACACGTTTTCAAGTTACTACACTTAACAATTTTTAAGTAACTAATTCACATTTTCAAGTTACTACACTTAACCATTTTCAAGTATCTAATTCACATTTCAAGTCTCTACCATTAACCATTTTCAAGTAACTAATTCACATTTCAAGTCTCTACCATTAACCATGTAACTAATTCACATTTCAATTCTCTACACTTAACCATTTTCAAGTAACTAATTCACGTTTTCAAGTTACTACACTTAACCATTTTTAAGTAACTAATTCACATTTTCAAGTTACTACACTTAACAATTTTCAAGTAACTAATTCACATTTTCAAGTTACTACACTTAACAGTTTTCAAGTTACTACACTTAACCATTTTCATGTAACTAATTCACATTTTCAAGTTACTACACTTAATAAGTTTCAAGTAACTAATTCACATTTTCACTACACTTAACCATTTTCAAGTAACTAATTCAAATTTCAAGTCTCTACCATTAACCATTTTCAAGTAACTAATTCACATTTCAAGTCTCTACCATTAACCATTTAACTAATTCACATTTCAATTCTCTACACTTAACCATTTTCAAGTAACTAATTCACGTTTTCAAGCTACTACACTTAACCATTTCCAAGTAAATAATACACATTTTCACTACAATTAACCATTTTCAAGTAACTAATTCACATTTCAAGTCTCTACACTTAACCATTTTCAAGTAAATAATTCACATTTAAAGTCTCTACACTCAACCATTTTGAAGTAACTAATTCACATTTCAAATTACTACACTTAACCATTTTTAAGTAACTAATTCACATTTTCAAGTCACTACCATTTTCAAGTAACTAATTCACATTTAAAGTCTCTACACTCAACCATTTTGAAGTAACTAATTCACATTTCAAGTTACTACACTTAACCATTTTTAAGTAACTAATTCACATTTTCAAGTCACTTCCATTTTCAAGTAAATAATTCACATTTAAAGTCTCTACACTCAACCATTTTGAAGTAACTAATTCACATTTCAAGTTACTACACTTAACCATTTTTAAGTAACTAATTCACATTTTCAAGTCACTACCATTTTCAAGTAACTAATTCACATTTCAATTCTCTACACTTAACCATTTTCAAGAAACTAATACACGTTTTCAAGTTACTACACTTAATCATTTTCAAGTAACTAATTCATATTTTCAAGTCACTACCATTTTTAAGTAACTAATTCACATTTCAATTCTATACACTTAACCATTTTCAAGAAACTAATTCACATTTCAAGTCTCTACCATTTACAAGTAACTAATACACATTTCATGTTACTACACATAACCATTTTAAAGTAACTAATTCACATTTTCAAATCACTACCATTTTCAAATAACTAATCCACATTTCAAGTCTCTACCATTAACCATTTTAAAGTAACTAATTCACATTTCAAGTCTCTACACTCAACCATTTTGAAGTAACTAATTCACATTTCAAGTTACTACATTTAACCATTTTTAAGTAACTAATTCACATTTTCAAGTCACTTCCATTTTCAAGTAACTAATTCACATTTCAAGTCTCTACCATTTACAAGTAACTAATACACATTTCAAGTTACTACACATAATATTTTTAAGTAACTAATTCACATTTTCACTACACTTAACCATTTTCAAGTAACTAATTCACATTTCAAGTCTCTATCATTTTCAAGTAACTAATTCACATTTTCAAGTTACTACACATAACCATTTTCAAGTAACTAATTCACATTTTCACTACACTTAACCATTTTCATGTAACTAATTCACATTTCAACTCTCTACCATTAACCATGTAACTAATTCACATTCCAATTCTCTACACTTAACCATTTTCAAGTAACTAATACACGTTTTCAAGTTACTACACTTAACAATTTATAAGTAACTAATTCACATTTTCAAGTTACTACACTTAACCATTTTCAAGTAACTAATTCACATTTCAAGTCTCTACCATTAACCATTTTCAAGTAACTAATTCACATTTCAAGTCTCTACCATTAACCATGTAACTAATTCACATTTCAATTCTCTACACTTAACCATTTTCAAGTAACTAATTCACGTTTTCAAGTTACTACACTTAACCATTTTTAAGTAACTAATTCGCATTTTCAAGTTACTACACTTAACCATTTTCATGTAACTAATTCACATTTTCAAGTTACTACACTTAACCATTTTTAAGTAACTAATTCACATTTTCAAGTCACTTCCATTTTCAAGTAACTAATTCACATTTCAAATCTCTACACTTAACCATTTTCAAGTAACTAATTCACATTTTCAAGTTACTACACTTAACCATTTTCAAGTAACTAATTCACATTTTCACTACAATTAACCATTTTCAAGTAACTAATTCAAATTTCAATTCTTTACACTTAACCATTTTCAAGTAACTAATTCACATTTTCACTACACTTAACCATTTTCAAGTAACTAATTCATCTTTCAATTCTCTAACATTTTCAAGTAACTAATTCACATTTCAAGTCTCTACCATTAACCATTTTCAAGTAACTAATTCACATTTTCACTACACTTAATCATTTTCAAGTAACTAATTCACATTTTCACTACACTTAACCATTTTCAAGTAACTAATTCACATTTCAAGTCTCTACCATTTTCAAATAACTAATTCACATTTTTAAGTTACTAAACATAACCATTTTCAAGTAACTAATTCACATTTTCACTACACTTAACCATTTTCAAGTAACTAATTCACATTTCAAGTCTCTACCATTTTCAAGTAACTAATTCAAATTTCAAGTTACTACACATATCATTTTTAAGTAAGTAATTCACATTTTCACTACACTTAACCATTTTCAAGTAACTAATTCACATTTAAATTCTCTACCATTAACCATTTTCAGGTAACTAATTCACATTTCAAGTCTCTACCATTAACCATGTAACTAATTCACATTCCAATTCTCTACACTTAACCATTTTCAAGTAACTAATTCACGTTTTCAAGTTACTACACTTAACAATTTTTAAGTAACTAATTCACATTTTCAAGTTACTACACTTAACCATTTTCAAGTAACTAATTCACATTTCAAGTCTCTACCATTAACCATTTTCAAGTAACTAATTAACATTTCAAGTCTCTACCATTAACCATGTAACTAATTCACATTTCAATTCTCTACACTTAACCATATTCAAGTAACTAATTCACGTTTTCAAGTTACTACACTTAACAGTTTTCAAGTTACTACACTTAACCATTTTCATGTAACTAATTCACATTTTCAAGTTACTACACTTAACAAGTTTCAAGTAACTAATTCACATTTTCACTACACTTAACCATTTTCAAGTAACTAATTCACATTTCAAGTCTCTACCATTAACCATTTTCAAGTAACTAATTCACATTTCAAGTCTCTACCATTAACCATGTAACTAATTCACATTTCAATTCTCTACACTTAACCATTTTCAAGTAACTAATTCACGTTTTCAAGTTACTACACTTAACCATTTCCAAGTAAATAATACACATTTTCACTACAATTAACCATTTTCAAGTAACTAATTCACATTTCAAGTCTCTACCATTTACAAGTAAGTAATACACATTTCAAGTTACTACACATAACATTTTTAAGTAACTAATTCACATTTTCACTACACTTAACCATTTTCAAGTAACTAATTCAGATTTCAATTCGATACCATTAACCATTTTCAAGTAACTAATTCACATTTCAACTCTCTACCGTTAACCATGTAACTAATTCACATTCCAATTCTCTACACTTAACCATTTTCAAGTAACTAATTCACTTTTTCACTACACTTAACCATTTTCAAGTAATTAAATTCACATTTTAAGTCTCTACCATTTAAAAGTAACTAATACACATTTTCAAGTTACTACACTCAACCATTTTGAAGTAACTAATTCACATTTCAAGTTACTACACTTAACCATTTTTAAGTAACTAATTCACATTTTCAAGTCACTTCCATTTTCAAGTAAATAATTCACATTTAAAGTCTCTACACTCAACCATTTTGAAGTAACTAATTCACATTTCAAGTTACTACACTTAACCATTTTTAAGTAACTAATTCACATTTTCAAGTCACTACCATTTTCAAGTAACTAATTCACATTTAAAGTCTCTACACTCAACCATTTTGAAGTAACTAATTCACATTTCAAGTTACTACACTTAACCATTTTTAAGTAACTAATTCACATTTTCAAGTCACTACCATTTTCAAGTAACTAATTCACATTTCAATTCTCTACACTTAACCATTTTCAAGAAACTAATACACGTTTTCAAGTTACTACACTTAATCATTTTCAAGTAACTAATTCATATTTTCAAGTCACTACCATTTTCAAGTAACTAATTCACATTTCAATTCTATACACTTAACCATTTTCAAGAAACTAATTCACATTTCAAGTCTCTACCATTTACAAGTAACTAATACACATTTCATGTTACTACACATAACCATTTTAAAGTAACTAATTCACATTTTCAAATCACTACCATTTTCAAATAACTAATCCACATTTCAAGTCTCTACCATTAACCATTTTAAAGTAACTAATTCACATTTCAAGTCTCTACACTCAACCATTTTGAAGTAACTAATTCACATTTCAAGTCTCTACCATTTACAAGTAACTAATACACATTTCAAGTTACTACACATAATATTTTTAAGTAACTAATTCACATTTTCACTACACTTAACCATTTTCAAGTAACTAATTCACATTTCAAGTCTCTACCATTTTCAAGTAACTAATTCACATTTTCAAGTTACTACACATAACCATTTTCAAGTAACTAATTCACATTTTCACTACACTTAACCATTTTCATGTAACTAATTCACATTTCAACTCTCTACCATTAACCATGTAACTAATTCACATTCCAATTCTCTACACTTAACCATTTTCAAGTAACTAATTCACATTTTCACTACACTTAACCATTTTCAAGTAACTAATTCACATTTCAAGTCTCTACCATTTTCAAATAACTAATTCACATTTTTAAGTTACTAAGCATAACCATTTTCAAGTAACTAATTCACATTTTCACTACACTTAACCATTTTCAAGTAACTAATTCACATTTCAATTCTCTACCATTAACCATTTTCAGGTAACTAATTCACATTTCAAGTCTCTACCATTAACCATGTAACTAATTCACATTCCAATTCTCTACACTTAACCATTTTCAAGTAACTAATTCACGTTTTCAAGTTACTACACTTAACAATTTTTAAGTAACTAATTCACATTTTCAAGTTACTACACTTAACCATTTTCAAGTAACTAATTCACATTTCAAGTCTCTACCATTAACCATTTTCAAGTAACTAATTCACATTTCAAGTCTCGACCATTAACCATGTAACTAATTCACATTTCAATTCTCTACACTTAACCATTTTCAAGTAACTAATTCACGTTTTCAAGTTACTACACTTAACCATTTTTAAGTAACTAATTCACATTTTCAAGTTACTACACTTAACAATTTTCAAGTAACTAATTCACATTTTCAAGTTACTACACTTAACAGTTTTCAAGTTACTACACTTAACCATTTTCATGTAACTAATTCACATTTTCAAGTTACTACACTTAACAAGTTTCAAGTAACTAATTCACATTTTTACTACACTTAACCATTTTTAAGGAACTAATTCACATTTTCAAGTTACTACACTTAACCATTTTCAAGTAACTAATTCACATTTCAAGTCTCTACCATTAACCATGTAACTAATTCACATTTTCACTACACTTAATCATTTTCAAGTAACTAATTCACATTTCAAGTCTCTACCATTTTCAAGTAACTAATTCACATTTTCAAGTTACTACACATAACCATTTTCATAACCATTTTCAAGTAACTAATTCACATTTTCACTACACTTAACCATTTTCAAATAACTAATTCACATTTTCAAGTTACTACACTTAACCATTTTCAGGTAACTAATTCACATTTTCACTACACTTAACCATTTTCAAGTAACTAATTCACATTTCAAGTCTCAACCATTAACCATTTTCAAGTAACTAATTCACATTTTAAACTACACTGAACCTTTTTCATGTAACTAATTTCACATTTCAAGTCTCTACCATTTTCAAGTAACTAATTCACATTTTCAAGTTACTACACTTAACCATTTTCAAGTAACTAATTCACATTTCAAGTCTCTACCATTTACAAGTAACTAATACACATTTCAAGTTACTACACATAATATTTTTAAGTAACTAATTTACATTTTCACTACACTTAACCATTTTCAAGTAACTAATTCACATTTCAAGTTTCTACCATTTTCAAGTAACTAATTCACATTTTCAAGTTACTACACATAACCATTTTCAAGTAACTAATTCACATTTTCACTACACTTAACAATTTTCAAGTAACTAATTCACATTTTCAAGTTACTACACTTAACCATTTTCAAGTAACTAATTCACATTTCAAGTCTCTACCATTAACCATGTAACTAATTCACATTCCAATTCTCTACACTTAACCATTTTCAAGTAACTAATTCACATTTTCACTACACTTAACAATTTTCAAGTAACTAATTCACATTTTCAAGTTACTACACTTAACCATTTTCAAGTAACTAATTCACATTTTCACTACACTTAACCATTTTCAAGTAACTAATTCACATATCAAGTCTCAACCATTAACCATTTTCAAGTAACTAATTCACATTTTCAAATACACTTAACCATTTTCAAGTAACTAATTCACATTTCAAGTCTCTACCATTTTCAAGTAACTAATTCACATTTTCAAGTTACTACACTTAACCATTTTCAAGTAAATAATTCACATTTCAAGTCTCTACCATTTACAAGTAACTAATACACATTTCATGTTACTACACATAACCATTTTAAAGTAACTAATTCACATTTTCAAATCACTACCATTTTCAACTAACTAATCCACATTTCAAGTCTCTACCATTAACCATTTTCAAGTAACTAATTCATATTTAAAGTCTCTACCATTAACCATTTTGAAGTAACTAATTCCCATTTCATGTTACTACACTTAACCATTTTTAAGTAACTAATTCACATTTTCAAGTCACTTCCATTTTCAAGTAACTAATTCACATTTCAATTCTCTACACTTAACAATTTTCAAGTAACTAATTCACATTTCAACTAACTAATTCACATTTGAAGTCTCTACCATTTTCAAGTAACTAATTCACATTTCAAGTCTTTACCATTAACCATTTTCAACTAACTAAATCACATTTTCAAGTTACTACACTTAACAATTTTCAAATAACTAATTCACATTTCAAGTCTCTACCATTAACCATTTTCAAGTAACTAATTCACATTTTAAAGTTACTACACTTAACCATTTTCAACTAACTAATTCACATTTGAAGTCTCTACACTCAACCATTTTGAAGTAACTAATTCACATTTCAAGTTACTACACTTAACCATTTTTAAGTAACTAATTCACAGTTTTAAGTGACTACCATTTTCAAGTAACTAATTAACATTTCAATTCTCTACACTTAACCATTTTCAAGTAACTAATTCACATTTTCAAGTTACTACACTTAACCATTTTCAAATAACTAATTCACATTTTCACTACAATTAACCATTTTCAAGTAAATAATTCACATTTCAAATCTCTACCATTAACCAGTTTCAAGTAACTAATTCACATTTTCAATTCTTTACACTTAACCATTTTCAAGTAAATAATTCACATTTCAAGTCAATACCCTCAACCATTTTGAAGTAACTAATTCACATTTTCACTACACTTAACCATTTTCAAGTGACTAATTCACCTTTCAATTCTCAAACATTAACCATTTTCAAGTAACTAATTCACATTTCAAGTCTCTACCATTAACCATGTAACTAATTCACATTTTCACTACACTTAATCATTTTCAAGTAACTAATTCACATTTTCACTACACTTAACCATTTTCAAGTAACTAATTCACATTTCAAGTCTCTACCATTTTCAAGTAACTAATTCAAATTTCAAGTTACTACACATATCATTTTTAAGTAACTAATTCACATTTTCACTACACTTAACCATTTTCAAGTAACTAATTCACGTTTTCAAGTTACTACACTTAACCATTTCCAAGTAAATAATACACATTTTCACTACAATTAACCATTTTCAAGTAACTAATTCACATTTCAAGTCTCTACCATTTACAAGTAAGTAATACACATTTCAAGTTACTACACATAACATTTTTAAGTAACTAATTCACATTTTCACTACACTTAACCATTTTCAAGTAACTAATTCAGATTTCAATTCGATACCATTAACCATTTTCAAGTAACTAATTCACATTTCAACTCTCTACCATTAACCATGTAACTAATTCACATTCCAATTCTCTACACTTAACCATTTTCAAGTAACTAATTCACTTTTTCACTACACTTAACCATTTTCAAGTAATTAAATTCACATTTCAAGTCTCTACCATTTAAAAGTAACTAATACACATTTTCAAGTTACTACACTCAACCATTTTGAAGTAACTAATTCACATTTCAAGTTACTACACTTAACCATTTTTAAGTAACTAATTCACATTTTCAAGTCACTTCCATTTTCAAGTAACTAATTCACATTTAAAGTCTCTACACTCAACCATTTTGAAGTAACTAATTCACATTTCAAGTTACTACACTTAACCATTTTCAAGAAACTAATTCACATTTTCAAGTCACTTCCATTTTCAAGTAACTAATTCACATTTCAAGTCTCTACCATTTACAAGTAACTAATACACATTTCAAGTTACTACACATAATATTTTTAAGTAACTAATTCACATTTTCACTACACTTAACCATTTTCAAGTAACTAATTCACATTTCAAGTATCTACCATTTTCAAGTAACTAATTCACATTTTCAAGTTACTACACATAACCATTTTCAAGTAACTAATTCACATTTTCACTACTCTTAACCATTTTCATGTAACTAATTCACATTTCAACTCTCTACCATTAACCATGTAACTAATTCACATTCCAATTCTCTACACTTAACCATTTTCAAGTAACTAATTCACATTTTCACTACACTTAACCATTTTCAAGTAACTAATTCACATTTCAAGTCTCTACCATTTTCAAATAACTAATTCACATTTTTAAGTTACTAAACATAACCATTTTCAAGTAACTAATTCACATTTTCACTACACTTAACCATTTTCAAGTAACTAATTCACATTTCAAGTCTCTACCATTTTCAAGTAACTAATTCAAATTTCAAGTTACTACACACATCCTTTTTATGTAACTAATTCACATTTTCACTACACTTAACCATTTTCAAGTAACTAATTCACATTTCAATTCTCTACCATTAACCATTTTCAGGTAACTAATTCACATTTCAAGTCTCTACCATTAACCATGTAACTAATTCACATTCCAATTCTCTACACTTAACCATTTTCAAGTAACTAATACACGTTTTCAAGTTACTACACTTAACAATTTTTAAGTAACTAATTCACATTTTCAAGTTACTACACTTAACCATTTTCAAGTAACTAATTCACATTTCAAGTCTCTACCATTAACCATTTTCAAGTAACTAATTCACATTTCAAGTCTCTACCATTAACCATGTAACTAATTCACATTTCAATTCTCTACACTTAACCATTTTCAAGTAACTAATTCACGTTTTCAAGTTACTACACTTAACCATTTTTAAGTAACTAATTCACATTTTCAAGTTACTACACTTAACCATTTTCATGTAACTAATTCACATTTTCAAGTTACTACACTTAACAAGTTTCAAGTAACTAATTCACATTTTCACTACACTTAACCATTTTCAAGTAACTAATTCACATTTCAAGTCTCTACCATTAACCATTTTCAAGTAACTAATTCACATTTTCAAGTCTCTACCATTAACCATTTTCAAGTAACTAATTCACATTTCAAGTCTCTACCATTAACCATGTAACTAATTCACATTTCAATTCTCTACACTTAACCATTTTCAAGTAACTAATTCACGTTTTCAAGTTACTACACTTAACCATTTCCAAGTAAATAATACACATTTTCACTACAATTAACCATTTTCAAGTAACTAATTCACATTTCAAGTCTCTACCATTTACAAGTAAGTAATACACATTTCAAGTTACTACACATAACATTTTTAAGTAACTAATTCACATTTTCACTACACTTAACCATTTTCAAGTAACTAATTCAGATTTCAATTCGATACCATTAACCATTTTCAAGTAACTAATTCACATTTCAACTCTCTACCATTAACCATGTAACTAATTCACATTCCAATTCTCTACACTTAACCATTTTCAAGTAACTAATTCACTTTTTCACTACACTTAACCATTTTCAAGTAATTAAATTCACATTTCAAGTCTCTACCATTTAAAAGTAACTAATACAAATTTTCAAGTTACTACACTTAACCATTTTCAAGTAAATAATTCACATTTAAAGTCTCTACACTCAACCATTTTGAAGTAACTAATTCACATTTCAAGTTACTACACTTAACCATTTTTAAGTAACTAATTCACATTTTCAAGTCACTTCCATTTTCAAGTAACTAATTCACATTTCAATTCTCTACACTTAACCATTTTCAAGTAACTAATTCACATTTTCAAGTTACTACACTTAACCATTTTCAAGTAACTAATTCACATTTTCACTACAATTAACCATTTTCAAGTAACTAATTCAAATTTCAATTCTTTACACTTAACCATTTTCAAGTAACTAATTCACATTTTCACTACACTTAACCATTTTCAAGTAACTAATTCATCTTTCAATTCTCTAACATTTTCAAGTAACTAATTCACATTTCAAGTCTCTACCATTAACCATTTTCAAGTAACTAATTCACATTTTCACTACACTTAATCATTTTCAAGTAACTAATTCACATTTTCACTACACTTAACCATTTTCAAGTAACTAATTCACATTTCAAGTCTCTACCATTTTCAAATAACTAATTCACATTTTTAAGTTACTAAACATAACCATTTTCAAGTAACTAATTCACATTTTCACTACACTTAACCATTTTCAAGTAACTAATTCACATTTCAAGTCTCTACCATTTTCAAGTAACTAATTCAAATTTCAAGTTACTACACATATCATTTTTAAGTAAGTAATTCACATTTTCACTACACTTAACCATTTTCAAGTAACTAATTCACATTTAAATTCTCTACCATTAACCATTTTCAGGTAACTAATTCACATTTCAAGTCTCTACCATTAACCATGTAACTAATTCACATTCCAATTCTCTACACTTAACCATTTTCAAGTAACTAATTCACGTTTTCAAGTTACTACACTTAACAATTTTTAAGTAACTAATTCACATTTTCAAGTTACTACACTTAACCATTTTCAAGTAACTAATTCACATTTCAAGTCTCTACCATTAACCATTTTCAAGTAACTAATTCACATTTCAAGTCTCTACCATTAACCATGTAACTAATTCACATTTCAATTCTCTACACTTAACCATTTTCAAGTAACTAATTCACGTTTTCAAGTTACTACACTTAACCATTTTTAAGTAACTAATTCGCATTTTCAAGTTACTACACTTAACCATTTTCATGTAACTAATTCACATTTTCAAGTTACTACACTTAACAATTTTCAAGTAACTAATTCACATTTTCAAGTTACTACACTTAACAGTTTTCAAGTTACTACACTTAACCATTTTCATGTAACTAATTCACATTTTCAAGTTACTACACTTAACAAGTTTCAAGTAACTAATTCACATTTTCACTACACTTAACCATTTTCAAGTAACTAATTCACATTTCAATTCTCTACACTTAACCATTTTCAAGTAACTAATTCACGTTTTCAAGTTACTACACTTAACCATTTCCAAGTAAATAATACACATTTTCACTACAATTAACCATTTTCAAGTAACTAATTCACATTTCAAGTCTCTACCATTTACAAGTAAGTAATACACATTTCAAGTTACTACACATAACATTTTTAAGTAACTAATTCACATTTTCACTACACTTAACCATTTTCAAGTAACTAATTCAGATTTCAATTCGATACCATTAACCATTTTCAAGTAACTAATTCACATTTCAACTCTCTACCATTAACCATGTAACTAATTCACATTCCAATTCTCTACACTTAACCATTTTCAAGTAACTAATTCACATTTCAAGTCTCTACACTTAACCATTTTCAAGTAACTAATTCACGTTTTCAAGTTACTACACTTAACCATTTCCAAGTAAATAATACACATTTTCACTACAATTAACCATTTTCAAGTAACTAATTCACATTTCAAGTCTCTACCATTTACAAGTAAGTAATACACATTTCAAGTTACTACACATAACATTTTTAAGTAACTAATTCACATTTTCACTACACTTAACCATTTTCAAGTAACTAATTCAGATTTCAATTCGATACCATTAACCATTTTCAAGTAACTAATTCACATTTCAACTCTCTACCGTTAACCATGTAACTAATTCACATTCCAATTCTCTACACTTAACCATTTTCAAGTAACTAATTCACTTTTTCACTACACTTAACCATTTTCAAGTAATTAAATTCACATTTTAAGTCTCTACCATTTAAAAGTAACTAATACACATTTTCAAGTTACTACACTCAACCATTTTCAAGTAACTAATTCACATTTCAAGTCTCTACCATTTTCAAGTAACTAATTCACATTTTCAAGTTACTACACATAACCATTTTCAAGTAACTAATTCACATTTTCACTACACTTAACCATTTTCAAGTAACTAATTCACATTTTCAAGTTACTACACTTAACCATTTTCAAGTAACTAATTCACATTTTCACTACACTTAACCATTTTCAAGTAACTAATTCACATTTCAAGTCTCTACCATTTTCAAATAACTAATTCACATTTTTAAGTTACTAAACATAACCATTTTCAAGTAACTAATTCACATTTTCACTACACTTAACCATTTTCAAGTAACTAATTCACATTTCAAGTCTCTACCATTTTCAAGTAACTAATTCAAATTTCAAGTTACTACACATATCCTTTTTAAGTAACTAATTCACATTTTCACTACACTTAACCATTTTCAAGTAACTAATTCACATTTCAATTCTCTACCATTAACCATTTTCAGGTAACTAATTCACATTTCAAGTCTCTACCATTAACCATGTAGCTAATTCACATTCCAATTCTCTACACTTAACCATTTTCAAGTAACTAATACACGTTTTCAAGTTACTACACTTAACAATTTTTAAGTAACTAATTCACATTTTCAATTCTCTACACTTAACCATTTTCAAGTAACTAATTCACGTTTTCAAGTTACTACACTTAACCATTTTTAAGTAACTAATTCACATTTTCAAGTTACTACACTTAACCATTTTCATGTAACTAATTCACATTTTCAAGTTACTACACTTAACAAGTTTCAAGTAACTAATTCACATTTTCACTACACTTAACCATTTTCAAGTAACTAATACACATTTCAAGTCTCTACCATTAACCATTTTCAAGTAACTAATTCACATTTTCAAGTCTCTACCATTAACCATTTTCAAGTAACTAATTCACATTTCAAGTCTCTACCATTAACCATGTAACTAATTCACATTTCAATTCTCTACACTTAACCATTTTCAAGTAACTAATTCACGTTTTCAAGTTACTACACTTAACCATTTCCAAGTAAATAATACACATTTTCACTACAATTAACCATTTTCAAGTAACTAATTCACATTTCAAGTCTCTACCATTTACAAGTAAGTAATACACATTTCAAGTTACTACACATAACATTTTTAAGTAACTAATTCACATTTTCACTACACTTAACCATTTTCAAGTAACTAATTCAGATTTCAATTCGATACCATTAACCATTTTCAAGTAACTAATTCACATTTCAACTCTCTACCATTAACCATGTAACTAATTCACATTCCAATTCTCTACACTTAACCATTTTCAAGTAACTAATTCACTCTTTCACTACACTTAACCATTTTCAAGTAATTAAATTCACATTTCAAGTCTCTACCATTTAAAAGTAACTAATACACATTTTCAAGTTACTACACTCAACCATTTTGAAGTAACTAATTCACATTTCAAGTTACTACACTTAACCATTTTTAAGTAACTAATTCACATTTTCAAGTCACTTCCATTTTCAAGTAAATAATTCACATTTAAAGTCTCTACACTCAACCATTTTGAAGTAACTAATTCACATTTCAAGTTACTACACTTAACCATTTTTAAGTAACTAATTCACATTTTCAAGTCACTACCATTTTCAAGTAACTAATTCACATTTAAAGTCTCTACACTCAACCATTTTGAAGTAACTAATTCACATTTCAAGTTACTACACTTAACCATTTTTAAGTAACTAATTCACATTTTCAAGTCACTACCATTTTCAAGTAACTAATTCACATTTCAATTCTCTACACTTAACCATTTTCAAGAAACTAATACACGTTTTCAAGTTACTACACTTAATCATTTTCAAGTAACTAATTCATATTTTCAAGTCACTACCATTTTCAAGTAACTAATTCACATTTCAATTCTATACACTTAACCATTTTCAAGAAACTAATTCACATTTCAAGTCTCTACCATTTACAAGTAACTAATACACATTTCATGTTACTACACATAACCATTTTAAAGTAACTAATTCACATTTTCAAATCACTACCATTTTCAAATAACTAATCCACATTTCAAGTCTCTACCATTAACCATTCTAAAGTAACTAATTCACATTTCAAGTCTCTACACTCAACCATTTTGAAGTAACTAATTCACATTTCAAGTTACTACATTTAACCATTTTTAAGTAACTAATTCACATTTTCAAGTCACTTCCATTTTCAAGTAACTAATTCACATTTCAAGTCTCTACCATTTACAAGTAACTAATACACATTTCAAGTTACTACACATAATATTTTTAAGTAACTAATTCACATTTTCACTACACTTAACCATTTTCAAGTAACTAATTCACATTTCAAGTCTCTACCATTTTCAAGTAACTAATTCACATTTTCAAGTTACTACACATAACCATTTTCAAGTAACTAATTCACATTTTCACTACACTTAACCATTTTCATGTAACTAATTCACATTTCAACTCTCTACCATTAACCATGTAACTAATTCACATTCCAATTCTCTACACTTAACCATTTTCAAGTAACTAATTCACATTTTCACTACACTTAACCATTTTCAAGTAACTAATTCACATTTCAAGTCTCTACCATTTTCAAATAACTAATTCACATTTTTAAGTTACTAAACATAACCATTTTCAAGTAACTAATTCACATTTTCACTACACTTAACCATTTTCAAGTAACTAATTCACATTTCAAGTCTCTACCATTTTCAAGTAACTAATTCAAATTTCAAGTTACTACACATATCATTTTTAAGTAACTAATTCACATTTTCACTACACTTAACCATTTTCAAGTAACTAATTCACGTTTTCAAGTTACTACACTTAACCATTTCCAAGTAAATAATACACATTTTCACTACAATTAACCATTTTCAAGTAACTAATTCACATTTCAAGTCTCTACCATTTACAAGTAAGTAATACACATTTCAAGTTACTACACATAACATTTTTAAGTAACTAATTCACATTTTCACTACACTTAACCATTTTCAAGTGACTAATTCACCTTTCAATTCTCAAACATTAACCATTTTCAAGTAACTAATTCACATTTCAAGTCTCTACCATTAACCATGTAACTAATTCACATTTTCACTACACTTAATCATTTTCAAGTAACTAATTCACATTTTCACTACACTTAACCATTTTCAAGTAACTAATTCACATTTCAAGTCTCTACCATTTTCAAATAACTAATTCACATTTTTAAGTTACTAAACATAACCATTTTCAAGTAACTAATTCACATTTTCACTACACTTAACCATTTTCAAGTAACTAATTTACATTTTAAAATTACTACACTTAAACCATTTTCAAGTAACTAATTCACATTTTCACTACACTTAACCATTTTCAAGTAACTAATTCACATTTCAAGTCTCTACCATTTTCAAGTAACTAATTGAAATTTCAAGTTACTACACATATCATTTTTAAGTAACTAATTCACATTTTCACTACACTTAACCATTTCCAAGTAAATAATACACATTTTCACTACAATTAACCATTTTCAAGTAACTAATTCACATTTCAAGTCTCTACCATTTACAAGTAAGTAATACACATTTCAAGTTACTACACATAACATTTTTAAGTAACTAATTCACATTTTCACTACACTTAACCATTTTCAAGTAACTAATTCACATTTCAATTCTCTACCATTAACCATTTTCAGGTAACTAATTCACATTTCAAGTCTCTACCATTAACCATGTAACTAATTCACATTCCAATTCTCTACACTTAACCATTTTCAAGTAACTAATTCACATTTTCAAGTTACTACACTTAACAATTTTTAAGTAACTAATACACATTTTCAAGTTACTACACTTAACCATTTTCAAGTAACTAATTCACATTTCAAGTCTCTACCATTAACCATTTTCAAGTAACTAATTCACATTTCAAGTCTATACCATTAACCATGTAACTAATTCATATTTCAATTCTCTACACTTAACCATTTTCAAGTAACTAATTCACGTTTTCAAGTTACTACACTTAACCATTTTTAAGTAATTAATTCACATTTTCAAGTTACTACACTTAACAATTTTCAAGTAACTAATTCACATTTTCAAGTTACTACACTTAACAGTTTTCAAGTTACTACACTTAACCATTTTCATGTAACTAATTCACATTTTCAAGTTACTACACTTAACAAGTTTCAAGTAACTAATTCACATTTTCACTACACTTAACCATTTTTAAGGAACTAATTCACATTTTCAAGTTACTACACTTAACCATTTTCAAGTAACTAATTCAAATTTTCACTACACTTAACCATTTTCAAGTAACTAATTCACATTTCAATTCTCTACACTTAACCATTTTCAAGTAACTAATTCACGTTTTCAAGTTACTACACTTAACCATTTCCAAGTAAATAATACACATTTTCACTGCACTTAACCATTTTCAAGTTACTAATTCAGATTTCAATTCGATACCATTAACCATTTTCAAGTAACTAATTCACATTTCAACTCTCTACCATTAACCATGTAACTAATTCACATTTCAAGTTACTACACTTAACCATTTTTATGTAACTAATTCACATTTTCAAGTCACTTCCATTTTCAAGTAACTAATTCACATTTCAATTCTCTACACTTAACCATTTTCAAGTAACTAATTCACATTTTCAAGTTACTACACTTAACCATTTTCAAGTAACTAATTCACATTTCAAGTCTCTACCATTAACCATGTAACTAATTCACATTTTAATTCTCTACACTTAACCATTTTCAAGTAACTAATTCACGTTTTCAAGTTACTACACTTAACCATTTTTAAGTAACTAATTCACATTTTCAAGTTACTACACTTAACCATTTTCATGTAACTAATTCACATTTTCAAGTTACTACACTTAACAAGTTTCAAGTAACTAATTCACATTTTCACTACACTTAACCATTTTCAAGTAACTAATTCACATTTCAAGTCTCTACCATTAACCATTTTCAAGTAACTAATTCACATTTTCAAGTCTCTACCATTAACCATTTTCAAGTAACTAATTCACATTTCAAGTCTCTACCATTAACCATGTAACTAATTCACATTTCAATTCTCTACACTTAACCATTTTCAAGTAACTAATTCACGTTTTCAAGTTACTACACTTAACCATTTCCAAGTAAATAATACACATTTTCACTACAATTAACCATTTTCAAGTAACTAATTCACATTTCAAGTCTCTACCATTTACAAGTAAGTAATACACATTTCAAGTTACTACACATAACATTTTTAAGTAACTAATTCACATTTTCACTACACTTAACCATTTTCAAGTAACTAATTCAGATTTCAATTCGATACCATTAACCATTTTCAAGTAACTAATTCACATTTCAACTCTCTACCATTAACCATGTAACTAATTCACATTCCAATTCTCTACACTTAACCATTTTCAAGTAACTAATTCACTTTTTCACTACACTTAACCATTTTCAAGTAATTAAATTCACATTTCAAGTCTCTACCATTTAAAAGTAACTAATACACATTTTCAAGTTACTACACTTAACCATTTTCAAGTAAATAATTCACATTTAAAGTCTCTACACTCAACCATTTTGAAGTAACTAATTCACATTTCAAGTTACTACACTTAACCATTTTTAAGTAACTAATTCACATTTTCACTACACTTAACCATTTTCAAGTAACTAATTCACATTTCAATTCTCTACCATTAACCATTTTCAGGTAACTAATTCACATTTCAAGTCTCTACCATTAACCATGTAACTAATTCACATTCCAATTCTCTACACTTAACCATTTTCAAGTAACTAATTCACATTTTCAAGTTACTACACTTAACAATTTTTAAGTAACTAATACACATTTTCAAGTTACTACACTTAACCATTTTCAAGTAACTAATTCACATTTCAAGTCTCTACCATTAACCATTTTCAAGTAACTAATTCACATTTCAAGTCTATACCATTAACCATGTAACTAATTCATATTTCAATTCTCTACACTTAACCATTTTCAAGTAACTAATTCACGTTTTCAAGTTACTACACTTAACCATTTTTAAGTAATTAATTCACATTTTCAAGTTACTACACTTAACAATTTTCAAGTAACTAATTCACATTTTCAAGTTACTACACTTAACAGTTTTCAAGTTACTACACTTAACCATTTTCATGTAACTAATTCACATTTTCAAGTTACTACACTTAACAAGTTTCAAGTAACTAATTCACATTTTCACTACACTTAACCATTTTTAAGGAACTAATTCACATTTTCAAGTTACTACACTTAACCATTTTCAAGTAACTAATTCAAATTTTCACTACACTTAACCATTTTCAAGTAACTAATTCACATTTCAATTCTCTACACTTAACCATTTTCAAGTAACTAATTCACGTTTTCAAGTTACTACACTTAACCATTTCCAAGTAAATAATACACATTTTCACTGCACTTAACCATTTTCAAGTTACTAATTCAGATTTCAATTCGATACCATTAACCATTTTCAAGTAACTAATTCACATTTCAACTCTCTACCATTAACCATGTAACTAATTCACATTTCAAGTTACTACACTTAACCATTTTTATGTAACTAATTCACATTTTCAAGTCACTTCCATTTTCAAGTAACTAATTCACATTTCAATTCTCTACACTTAACCATTTTCAAGTAACTAATTCACATTTTCAAGTTACTACACTTAACCATTTTCAAGTAACTAATTCACATTTCAAGTCTCTACCATTAACCATGTAACTAATTCACATTTTAATTCTCTACACTTAACCATTTTCAAGTAACTAATTCACGTTTTCAAGTTACTACACTTAACCATTTTTAAGTAACTAATTCACATTTTCAAGTTACTACACTTAACCATTTTCATGTAACTAATTCACATTTTCAAGTTACTACACTTAACAAGTTTCAAGTAACTAATTCACATTTTCACTACACTTAACCATTTTCAAGTAACTAATTCACATTTCAAGTCTCTACCATTAACCATTTTCAAGTAACTAATTCACATTTTCAAGTCTCTACCATTAACCATTTTCAAGTAACTAATTCACATTTCAAGTCTCTACCATTAACCATGTAACTAATTCACATTTCAATTCTCTACACTTAACCATTTTCAAGTAACTAATTCACGTTTTCAAGTTACTACACTTAACCATTTCCAAGTAAATAATACACATTTTCACTACAATTAACCATTTTCAAGTAACTAATTCACATTTCAAGTCTCTACCATTTACAAGTAAGTAATACACATTTCAAGTTACTACACATAACATTTTTAAGTAACTAATTCACATTTTCACTACACTTAACCATTTTCAAGTAACTAATTCAGATTTCAATTCGATACCATTAACCATTTTCAAGTAACTAATTCACATTTCAACTCTCTACCATTAACCATGTAACTAATTCACATTCCAATTCTCTACACTTAACCATTTTCAAGTAACTAATTCACTTTTTCACTACACTTAACCATTTTCAAGTAATTAAATTCACATTTCAAGTCTCTACCATTTAAAAGTAACTAATACACATTTTCAAGTTACTACACTTAACCATTTTCAAGTAAATAATTCACATTTAAAGTCTCTACACTCAACCATTTTGAAGTAACTAATTCACATTTCAAGTTACTACACTTAACCATTTTTAAGTAACTAATTCACATTTTCACTACACTTAACCATTTTCAAGTAACTAATTCACATTTCAATTCTCTACCATTAACCATTTTCAGGTAACTAATTCACATTTCAAGTCTCTACCATTAACCATGTAACTAATTCACATTCCAATTCTCTACACTTAACCATTTTCAAGTAACTAATTCACATTTTCAAGTTACTACACTTAACAATTTTTAAGTAACTAATACACATTTTCAAGTTACTACACTTAACCATTTTCAAGTAACTAATTCACATTTCAAGTCTCTACCATTAACCATTTTCAAGTAACTAATTCACATTTCAAGTCTATACCATTAACCATGTAACTAATTCATATTTCAATTCTCTACACTTAACCATTTTCAAGTAACTAATTCACGTTTTCAAGTTACTACACTTAACCATTTTTAAGTAATTAATTCACATTTTCAAGTTACTACACTTAACAATTTTCAAGTAACTAATTCACATTTTCAAGTTACTACACTTAACAGTTTTCAAGTTACTACACTTAACCATTTTCATGTAACTAATTCACATTTTCAAGTTACTACACTTAACAAGTTTCAAGTAACTAATTCACATTTTCACTACACTTAACCATTTTTAAGGAACTAATTCACATTTTCAAGTTACTACACTTAACCATTTTCAAGTAACTAATTCAAATTTTCACTACACTTAACCATTTTCAAGTAACTAATTCACATTTCAATTCTCTACACTTAACCATTTTCAAGTAACTAATTCACGTTTTCAAGTTACTACACTTAACCATTTCCAAGTAAATAATACACATTTTCACTGCACTTAACCATTTTCAAGTTACTAATTCAGATTTCAATTCGATACCATTAACCATTTTCAAGTAACTAATTCACATTTCAACTCTCTACCATTAACCATGTAACTAATTCACATTTCAAGTTACTACACTTAACCATTTTTATGTAACTAATTCACATTTTCAAGTCACTTCCATTTTCAAGTAACTAATTCACATTTCAATTCTCTACACTTAACCATTTTCAAGTAACTAATTCACATTTTCAAGTTACTACACTTAACCATTTTCAAGTAACTAATTCACATTTCAAGTCTCTACCATTAACCATGTAACTAATTCACATTTCAATTCTCTACACTTAACCATTTTCAAGTAACTAATTCACGTTTTCAAGTTACTACACTTAACCATTTTTAAGTAACTAATTCACATTTTCAAGTTACTACACTTAACCATTTTCATGTAACTAATTCACATTTTCAAGTTACTACACTTAACAAGTTTCAAGTAACTAATTCACATTTTCACTACACTTAACCATTTTCAAGTAACTAATTCACATTTCAAGTCTCTACCATTAACCATTTTCAAGTAACTAATTCACATTTTCAAGTCTCTACCATTAACCATTTTCAAGTAACTAATTCACATTTCAAGTCTCTACCATTAACCATGTAACTAATTCACATTTCAATTCTCTACACTTAACCATTTTCAAGTAACTAATTCACGTTTTCAAGTTACTACACTTAACCATTTCCAAGTAAATAATACACATTTTCACTACAATTAACCATTTTCAAGTAACTAATTCACATTTCAAGTCTCTACCATTTACAAGTAAGTAATACACATTTCAAGTTACTACACATAACATTTTTAAGTAACTAATTCACATTTTCACTACACTTAACCATTTTCAAGTAACTAATTCAGATTTCAATTCGATACCATTAACCATTTTCAAGTAACTAATTCACATTTCAACTCTCTACCATTAACCATGTAACTAATTCACATTCCAATTCTCTACACTTAACCATTTTCAAGTAACTAATTCACTTTTTCACTACACTTAACCATTTTCAAGTAATTAAATTCACATTTCAAGTCTCTACCATTTAAAAGTAACTAATACACATTTTCAAGTTACTACACTTAACCATTTTCAAGTAAATAATTCACATTTAAAGTCTCTACACTCAACCATTTTGAAGTAACTAATTCACATTTCAAGTTACTACACTTAACCATTTTTAAGTAACTAATTCACATTTTCAAGTCACTTCCATTTTCAAGTAACTAATTCACATTTCAATTCTCTACACTTAACCATTTTCAAGTAACTAATTCACATTTTCAAGTTACTACACTTAACCATTTTCAAGTAACTAATTCACATTTTCACTACAATTAACCATTTTCAAGTAACTAATTCACATTTCAACTCTCTACCATTAACCATGTAACTAATTCACATTCCAATTCTCTACACTTAACCATTTTCAAGTAACTAATTCACATTTCAATTCTCTACACTTAACCATTTTCAAGTAACTAATTCACGTTTTCAAGTTACTACACTTAACCATTTCCAAGTAAATAATACACATTTTCACTACAATTAACCATTTTCAAGTAACTAATTCACATTTCAAGTCTCTACCATTTACAAGTAAGTAATACACATTTCAAGTTACTACACATAACATTTTTAAGTAACTAATTCACATTTTCACTACACTTAACCATTTTCAAGTAACTAATTCAGATTTCAATTCGATACCATTAACCATTTTCAAGTAACTAATTCACATTTCAACTCTCTACCATTAACCATGTAACTAATTCACATTCCAATTCTCTACACTTAACCATTTTCAAGTAACTAATTCACTCTTTCACTACACTTAACCATTTTCAAGTAATTAAATTCACATTTCAAGTCTCTACCATTTAAGAGTAACTAATACACATTTTCAAGTTACTACACTCAACCATTTTGAAGTAACTAATTCACATTTCAAGTTACTACACTTAACCATTTTTAAGTAACTAATTCACATTTTCAAGTCACTTCCATTTTCAAGTAAATAATTCACATTTAAAGTCTCTACACTCAACCATTTTGAAGTAACTAATTCACATTTCAAGTTACTACACTTAACCATTTTTAAGTAACTAATTCACATTTTCAAGTCACTACCATTTTCAAGTAACTAATTCACATTTAAAGTCTCTACACTCAACCATTTTGAAGTAACTAATTCACATTTCAAGTTACTACACTTAACCATTTTTAAGTAACTAATTCACATTTTCAAGTCACTACCATTTTCAAGTAACTAATTCACATTTCAATTCTCTACACTTAACCATTTTCAAGAAACTAATACACGTTTTCAAGTTACTACACTTAATCATTTTCAAGTAACTAATTCATATTTTCAAGTCACTACCATTTTCAAGTAACTAATTCACATTTCAATTCTATACACTTAACCATTTTCAAGAAACTAATTCACATTTCAAGTCTCTATCATTTACAAGTAACTAATACACATTTCATGTTACTACACATAACCATTTTAAAGTAACTAATTCACATTTTCAAATCACTACCATTTTCAAATAACTAATCCACATTTCAAGTCTCTACCATTAACCATTCTAAAGTAACTAATTCACATTTCAAGTCTCTACACTCAACCATTTTGAAGTAACTAATTCACATTTCAAGTTACTACATTTAACCATTTTTAAGTAACTAATTCACATTTTCAAGTCACTTCCATTTTCAAGTAACTAATTCACATTTCAAGTCTCTACCATTTACAAGTAACTAATACACATTTCAAGTTACTACACATAATATTTTTAAGTAACTAATTCACATTTTCACTACACTTAACCATTTTCAAGTAACTAATTCACATTTCAAGTCTCTACCATTTTCAAGTAACTAATTCACATTTTCAAGTTACTACACATAACCATTTTCAAGTAACTAATTCACATTTTCACTACACTTAACCATTTTCATGTAACTAATTCACATTTCAACTCTCTACCATTAACCATGTAACTAATTCACATTCCAATTCTCTACACTTAACCATTTTCAAGTAACTAATTCACATTTTCACTACACTTAACCATTTTCAAGTAACTAATTCACATTTCAAGTCTCTACCATTTTCAAATAACTAATTCACATTTTTAAGTTACTAAACATAACCATTTTCAAGTAACTAATTCACATTTTCACTACACTTAACCATTTTCAAGTAACTAATTCACATTTCAAGTCTCTACCATTTTCAAGTAACTAATTCAAATTTCAAGTTACTACACATATCATTTTTAAGTAACTAATTCACATTTTCACTACACTTAACCATTTTCAAGTAACTAATTCACGTTTTCAAGTTACTACACTTAACCATTTCCAAGTAAATAATACACATTTTCACTACAATTAACCATTTTCAAGTAACTAATTCACATTTCAAGTCTCTACCATTTACAAGTAAGTAATACACATTTCAAGTTACTACACATAACATTTTTAAGTAACTAATTCACATTTTCACTACACTTAACCATTTTCAAGTGACTAATTCACCTTTCAATTCTCAAACATTAACCATTTTCAAGTAACTAATTCACATTTCAAGTCTCTACCATTAACCATGTAACTAATTCACATTTTCACTACACTTAATCATTTTCAAGTAACTAATTCACATTTTCACTACACTTAACCATTTTCAAGTAACTAATTCACATTTCAAGTCTCTACCATTTTCAAATAACTAATTCACATTTTTAAGTTACTAAACATAACCATTTTCAAGTAACTAATTCACATTTTCACTACACTTAACCATTTTCAAGTAACTAATTTACATTTTAAAATTACTACACTTAAACCATTTTCAAGTAACTAATTCACATTTTCACTACACTTAACCATTTTCAAGTAACTAATTCACATTTCAAGTCTCTACCATTTTCAAGTAACTAATTCAAATTTCAAGTTACTACACATATCATTTTTAAGTAACTAATTCACATTTTCACTACACTTAACCATTTCCAAGTAAATAATACACATTTTCACTACAATTAACCATTTTCAAGTAACTAATTCACATTTCAAGTCTCTACCATTTACAAGTAAGTAATACACATTTCAAGTTACTACACATAACATTTTTAAGTAACTAATTCACATTTTCACTACACTTAACCATTTTCAAGTAACTAATTCACATTTCAATTCTCTACCATTAACCATTTTCAGGTAACTAATTCACATTTCAAGTCTCTACCATTAACCATGTAACTAATTCACATTCCAATTCTCTACACTTAACCATTTTCAAGTAACTAATTCACGTTTTCAAGTTACTACACTTAACAATTTTTAAGTAACTAATACACATTTTCAAGTTACTACACTTAACCATTTTCAAGTAACTAATTCACATTTCAAGTCTCTACCATTAACCATTTTCAAGTAACTAATTCACATTTCAAGTCTCTACCATTAACCATGTAACTAATTCATATTTCAATTCTCTACACTTAACCATTTTCAAGTAACTAATTCACGTTTTCAAGTTACTACACTTAACCATTTTTAAGTAATTAATTCACATTTTCAAGTTACTACACTTAACAATTTTCAAGTAACTAATTCACATTTTCAAGTTACTACACTTAACAGTTTTCAAGTTACTACACTTAACCATTTTCATGTAACTAATTCACATTTTCAAGTTACTACACTTAACAAGTTTCAAGTAACTAATTCACATTTTCACTACACTTAACCATTTTTAAGGAACTAATTCACATTTTCAAGTTACTACACTTAACCATTTTCAAGTAACTAATTCAAATTTTCACTACACTTAACCATTTTCAAGTAACTAATTCACATTTCAATTCTCTACACTTAACCATTTTCAAGTAACTAATTCACGTTTTCAAGTTACTACACTTAACCATTTCCAAGTAAATAATACACATTTTCACTGCACTTAACCATTTTCAAGTTACTAATTCAGATTTCAATTCGATACCATTAACCATTTTCAAGTAACTAATTCACATTTCAACTCTCTACCATTAACCATGTAACTAATTCACATTTCAAGTTACTACACTTAACCATTTTTATGTAACTAATTCACATTTTCAAGTCACTTCCATTTTCAAGTAACTAATTCACATTTCAATTCTCTACACTTAACAATTTTCAAATAACTAATTCACATTTCAACTAACTAATTCACATTTGAAGTCTCTACCATTTTCAAGTAACAAATTCACATTTCAAGTCTTTACCATTAACCATTTTCAACTAACTAAATCACATTTTCAAGTTACTACACTTAACAATTTTCAAATAACTAATTCATATTTCAAGTCTCTACCATTAACCATTTTCAAGTAACTAATTCACATTTTAAAGTTACTACACTTAACCATTTTCAACTAACTAATTCACATTTGAAGTCTCTACACTCAACCATTTTGAAGTAACTAATTCACATTTCAAGTTACTACACTTAACCATTTTTAAGTAACTAATTCACATTTTTAAGTGACTACCATTTTCAAGTAACTAATTAACATTTCAATTCTCTACACTTAACCATTTTCAAGTAACTAATTCACATTTTCAAGTTACTACACTTAACAATTTTCAAGTAACTAATTCACATTTCAAATCTCTACCATTAACCAGTTTCAAGTAACTAATTCACATTTTCAATTCTTTACACTTAACCATTTTCAAGTAAATAATTCACATTTCAAGTCAATACCCTCAACCATTTTGAAGTAACTAATTCACATTTTCACTACACTTAACCATTTTCAAGTGACTAATTCACCTTTCAATTCTCAAACATTAACCATTTTCAAGTAACTAATTCACATTTCAAGTCTCTACCATTAACCATGTAACTAATTCACATTTTCACTACACTTAATCATTTTCAAGTAACTAATTCACATTTTCACTACACTTAACCATTTTCAAGTAACTAATTCACATTTCAAGTCTCTACCATTTTCAAATAACTAATTCACATTTTTAAGTTACTAAACATAACCATTTTCAAGTAACTAATTCACATTTTCACTACACTTAACCATTTTCAAGTAACTAATTTACATTTTAAAATTACTACACTTAAACCATTTTCAAGTAACTAATTCACATTTTCACTACACTTAACCATTTTCAAGTAACTAATTCACATTTCAAGTCTCTACCATTTTCAAGTAACTAATTCAAATTTCAAGTTACTACACATATCATTTTTAAGTAACTAATTCACATTTTCACTACACTTAACCATTTTCAAGTAACTAATTCACGTTTTCAAGTTACTACACTTAACCATTTCCAAGTAAATAATACACATTTTCACTACAATTAACCATTTTCAAGTAACTAATTCACATTTCAAGTCTCTACCATTTACAAGTAAGTAATACACATTTCAAGTTACTACACATGACATTTTTAAGTAACTAATTCACATTTTCACTACACTTAACCATTTTCAAGTAACTAATTCAGATTTCAATTCGATACCATTAACCATTTTCAAGTAACTAATTCACATTTCAACTCTCTACCATTAACCATGTAACTAATTCACATTCCAATTCTCTACACTTAACCATTTTCAAGTAACTAATTCACTTTTTCACTACACTTAACCATTTTCAAGTAATTAAATTCACATTTCAAGTCTCTACCATTTAAAAGTAACTAATACACATTTTCAAGTTACTACACTCAACCATTTTGAAGTAACTAATTCACATTTCAAGTTACTACACTTAACCATTTTTAAGTAACTAATTCACATTTTCAAGTCACTTCCATTTTCAAGTAAATAATTCACATTTAAAGTCTCTACACAAAACCATTTTGAAGTAACTAATTCACATTTCAAGTTACTACACTTAACCATTTTTAAGTAACTAATTCACATTTTCAAGTCACTACCATTTTCAAGTAACTAATTCACATTTAAAGTCTCTACACTCAACCATTTTGAAGTAACTAATTCACATTTCAAGTTACTACACTTAACCATTTTTAAGTAACTAATTCACATTTTCAAGTCACTACCATTTTCAAGTAACTAATTCACATTTCAATTCTCTACACTTAACCATTTTCAAGAAACTAATACACGTTTTCAAGTTACTACACTTAATCATTTTCAAGTAACTAATTCATATTTTCAAGTCACTACCATTTTCAAGTAACTAATTCACATTTCAATTCTATACACTTAACCATTTTCAAGAAACTAATTCACATTTCAAGTCTCTACCATTTACAAGTAACTAATACACATTTCATGTTACTACACATAACCATTTTAAAGTAACTAATTCACATTTTAAAATCACTACCATTTTCAAATAACTAATCCACATTTCAAGTCTCTACCATTAACCATTTTAAAGTAACTAATTCACATTTCAAGTCTCTACACTCAACCATTTTGAAGTAACTAATTCACATTTCAAGTTACTACATTTAACCATTTTTAAGTAACTAATTCACATTTTCAAGTCACTTCCATTTTCAAGTAACTAATTCACATTTCAAGTCTCTACCATTTACAAGTAACTAATACACATTTCAAGTTACTACACATAATATTTTTAAGTAACTAATTCACATTTTCACTACACTTAACCATTTTCAAGTAAATAATTCACATTTCAAGTCTCTACCATTTTCAAGTAACTAATTCACATTTTCAAGTTACTACACATAACCATTTTCAAGTAACTAATTCACATTTTCACTACACTTAACCATTTTCATGTAACTAATTCACATTTCAACTCTCTACCATTAACCATGTAACTAATTCACATTCCAATTCTCTACACTTAACCATTTTGAAGTAACTAATTCACATTTTCACTACACTTAACCATTTTCAAGTAACTAATTCACATTTCAAGTCTCTACCATTTTCAAATAACTAATTCACATTTTTAAGTTACTAAACATAACCATTTTCAAGTAACTAATTCACATTTTCACTACACTTAACCATTTTCAAGTAACTAATTCACATTTCAAGTCTCTACCATTTTCAAGTAACTAATTCAAATTTCAAGTTACTACACATAACCTTTTTAAGTAACTAATTCACATTTTCACTACACTTAACCATTTTCAAGTAACTAATTCACATTTCAATTCTCTACCATTAACCATTTTCAGGTAACTAATTCACATTTCAAGTCTCTACCATTAACCATGTAACTAATTCACATTCCAATTCTCTACACTTAACCATTTTCAAGTAACTAATTCACGTTTTCAAGTTACTACACTTAACAATTTTTAAGTAACTAATTCACATTTTCAAGTTACTACACTTAACCATTTTCAAGTAACTAATTCACATTTCAAGTCTCTACCATTAACCATTTTCAAGTAACTAATTCACATTTCAAGTCTCTACCATTAACCATGTAACTAATTCACATTTCAATTCTCTACACTTAACCATTTTCAAGTAACTAATTCACGTTTTCAAGTTACTACACTTAACCATTTTTAAGTAACTAATTCACATTTTCAAGTTACTACACTTAACAATTTTCAAGTAACTAATTCACATTTTCAAGTTACTACACTTAACAGTTTTCAAGTTACTACACTTAACCATTTTCATGTAACTAATTCACATTTTCAAGTTACTACACTTAACAAGTTTCAAGTAACTAATTCACATTTTCACTACACTTAACCATTTTTAAGGAACTAATTCACATTTTCAAGTTACTACACTTAACCATTTTCAAGTAACTAATTCAAATTTTCACTACACTTAACCATTTTCAAGTAACTAATTCACATTTCAATTCTCTACACTTAACCATTTTCAAGTAACTAATTCACGTTTTCAAGTTACTACACTTAACCATTTCCAAGTAAATAATACACATTTTCACTGCACTTAACCATTTTCAAGTTACTAATTCAGATTTCAATTCGATACCATTAACCATTTTCAAGTAACTAATTCACATTTCAACTCTCTACCATTAACCATGTAACTAATTCACATTTCAAGTTACTACACTTAACCATTTTTATGTAACTAATTCACATTTTCAAGTCACTTCCATTTTCAAGTAACTAATTCACATTTCAATTCTCTACACTTAACAATTTTCAAGTAACTAATTCACATTTCAACTAACTAATTCACATTTGAAGTCTCTACCATTTTCAAGTAACAAATTCACATTTCAAGTCTTTACCATTAACCATTTTCAACTAACTAAATCACATTTTCAAGTTACTACACTTAACAATTTTCAAATAACTAATTCACATTTCAAGTCTCTACCATTAACCATTTTCAAGTAACTAATTCACATTTTAAAGTTACTACACTTAACCATTTTCAACTAACTAATTCACATTTGAAGTCTCTACACTCAACCATTTTGAAGTAACTAATTCACATTTCAAGTTACTACACTTAACCATTTTTAAGTAACTAATTCACATTTTTAAGTGACTACCATTTTCAAGTAACTAATTAACATTTCAGTTCTCTACACTTAACCATTTTCAAGTAACTAATTCACATTTTCAAGTTACTACACTTAACAATTTTCAAGTAACTAATTCACATTTCAAATCTCTACCATTAACCAGTTTCAAGTAACTAATTCACATTTTCAATTCTTTACACTTAACCATTTTCAAGTAAATAATTCACATTTCAAGTCAATACCCTCAACCATTTTGAAGTAACTAATTCACATTTTCACTACACTTAACCATTTTCAAGTGACTAATTCACCTTTCAATTCTCAAACATTAACCATTTTCAAGTAACTAATTCACATTTCAAGTCTCTACCATTAACCATGTAACTAATTCACATTTTCACTACACTTAATCATTTTCAAGTAACTAATTCACATTTTCACTACACTTAACCATTTTCAAGTAACTAATTCACATTTCAAGTCTCTACCATTTTCAAATAACTAATTCACATTTTTAAGTTACTAAACATAACCATTTTCAAGTAACTAATTCACATTTTCACTACACTTAACCATTTTCAAGTAACTAATTTACATTATAAAATTACTACACTTAAACCATTTTCAAGTAACTAATTCACATTTTCACTACACTTAACCATTTTCAAGTAACTAATTCACATTTCAAGTCTCTACCATTTTCAAGTAACTAATTCAAATTTCAAGTTACTACACATATCATTTTTAAGTAACTAATTCACATTTTCACTACACTTAACCATTTTCAAGTAACTAATTCACGTTTTCAAGTTACTACACTTAACCATTTCCAAGTAAATAATACACATTTTCACTACAATTAACCATTTTCAAGTAACTAATTCACATTTCAAGTCTCTACCATTTACAAGTAAGTAATACACATTTCAAGTTACTACACATAACATTTTTAAGTAACTAATTCACATTTTCACTACACTTAACCATTTTCAAGTAACTAATTCAGATTTCAATTCGATACCATTAACCATTTTCAAGTAACTAATTCACATTTCAACTCTCTACCATTAACCATGTAACTAATTCACATTCCAATTCTCTACACTTAACCATTTTCAAGTAACTAATTCACTTTTTCACTACACTTAACCATTTTCAAGTAATTAAATTCACATTTCAAGTCTCTACCATTTTCAAGTAACTAATTCACATTTTCAAGTTACTACACTCAACCATTTTGAAGTAACTAATTCACATTTCAAGTTACTACACTTAACCATTTTTAAGTAACTAATTCACATTTTCAAGTCACTTCCATTTTCAAGTAAATAATTCACATTTAAAGTCTCTACACTCAACCATTTTGAAGTAACTAATTCACATTTCAAGTTACTACACTTAACCATTTTTAAGTAACTAATTCACATTTTCAAGTCACTACCATTTTCAAGTAACTAATTCACATTTAAAGTCTCTACACTCAACCATTTTGAAGTAACTAATTCACATTTCAAGTTACTACACTTAACCATTTTTAAGTAACTAATTCACATTTTCAAGTCACTACCATTTTCAAGTAACTAATTCACATTTCAATTCTCTACACTTAACCATTTTCAAGAAACTAATACACGTTTTCAAGTTACTACACTTAATCATTTTCAAGTAACTAATTCATATTTTCAAGTCACTACCATTTTCAAGTAACTAATTCACATTTCAATTCTATACACTTAACCATTTTCAAGAAACTAATTCACATTTCAAGTCTCTACCATTTACAAGTAACTAATACACATTTCATGTTACTACACATAACCATTTTAAAGTAACTAATTCACATTTTCAAATCACTACCATTTTCAAATAACTAATCCACATTTCAAGTCTCTACCATTAACCATTTTAAAGTAACTAATTCACATTTCAAGTCTCTACACTCAACCATTTTGAAGTAACTAATTCACATTTCAAGTTACTACATTTAACCATTTTTAAGTAACTAATTCACATTTTCAAGTCACTTCCATTTTGAAGTAACTAATTCACATTTCAAGTCTCTACCATTTACAAGTAACTAATACACATTTCAAGTTACTACACATAATATTTTTAAGTAACTAATTCACATTTTCACTACACTTAACCATTTTCAAGTAACTAATTCACATTTCAAGTCTCTACCATTTTCAAGTAACTAATTCACATTTTCAAGTTACTACACATAACCATTTTCAAGTAACTAATTCACATTTTCACTACACTTAACCATTTTCATGTAACTAATTCACATTTCAACTCTCTACCATTAACCATGTAACTAATTCACATTCCAATTCTCTACACTTAACCATTTTCAAGTAACTAATTCACATTTTCACTACACTTAACCATTTTCAAGTAACTAATTCACATTTCAAGTCTCTACCATTTTCAAATAACTAATTCACATTTTTAAGTTACTAAACATAACCATTTTCAAGTAACTAATTCACATTTTCACTACACTTAACCATTTTCAAGTAACTAATTCACATTTCAAGTCTCTACCATTTTCAAGTAACTAATTCAAATTTCAAGTTACTACACATATCCTTTTTAAGTAACTAATTCACATTTTCACTACACTTAACCATTTTCAAGTAACTAATTCACATTTCAATTCTCTACCATTAACCATTTTCAGGTAACTAATTCACATTTCGAGTCTCTACCATTAACCATGTAACTAATTCACATTCCAATTCTCTACACTTAACCATTTTCAAGTAACTAATTCACATTTCAAGTTACTACACTTAACAATTTTTAAGTAACTAATTCACATTTTCAAGTTACTACACTTAACCATTTTCAAGTAACTAATTCACATTTCAAGTCTCTACCATTAACCATTTTCAAGTAACTAATTCACATTTCAAGTCTCTACCATTAACCATGTAACTAATTCACATTTCAATTCTCTACACTTAACCATATTCAAGTAACTAATTCACGTTTTCAAGTTACTACACTTAACCATTTTTAAGTAACTAATTCACATTTTCAAGTTACTACACTTAACAATTTTCAAGTAACTAATTCACATTTTTAAGTTACTACACTTAACAGTTTTCAAGTTACTACACTTAACCATTTTCATGTAACTAATTCACATTTTCAAGTTACTACACTTAACAAGTTTCAAGTAACTAATTCACATTTTCACTACACTTAACCATTTTCAAGTAACTAATTCACATTTCAAGTCTCTACCATTAACCAAGTAACTAATTCACATTCCAATTCTCTACACTTAACCATTTTCAAGTAACTAATTCACGTTTTCAAGTTACTACACTTAACCATATTTAAGTAACTAATTCACATTTTCAAGTCACTACCATTTTCAAATAACTAATTCACATTTCAATTCTCTACACTTAACCATTTTCAAGAAACTAATACACGTTTTCAAGTTACTACACTTAATCATTTTCAAGTAACTAATTCATATTTTCAAGTCACTACCATTTTCAAGTAACTAATTCACATTTCAATTCTATACACTTAACCATTTTCAAGAAACTAATTCACATTTCAAGTCTCTACCATTTACAAGTAACTAATACACATTTCATGTTACTACACATAACCATTTTAAAGTAACTAATTCACATTTTCAAATCACTACCATTTTCAAATAACTAATCCACATTTCAAGTCTCTACCATTAACCATTTTAAAGTAACTAATTCACATTTCAAGTCTCTACACTCAACCATTTTGAAGTAACTAATTCACATTTCAAGTTACTACATTTAACCATTTTTAAGTAACTAATTCACATTTTCAAGTCACTTCCATTTTGAAGTAACTAATTCACATTTCAAGTCTCTACCATTTACAAGTAACTAATACACATTTCAAGTTACTACACATAATATTTTTAAGTAACTAATTCACATTTTCACTACACTTAACCATTTTCAAGTAACTAATTCACATTTCAAGTCTCTACCATTTTCAAGTAACTAATTCACATTTTCAAGTTACTACACATAACCATTTTCAAGTAACTAATTCACATTTTCACTACACTTAACCATTTTCATGTAACTAATTCACATTTCAACTCTCTACCATTAACCATGTAACTAATTCACATTCCAATTCTCTACACTTAACCATTTTCAAGTAACTAATTCACATTTTCACTACACTTAACCATTTTCAAGTAACTAATTCACATTTCAAGTCTCTACCATTTTCAAATAACTAATTCACATTTTTAAGTTACTAAACATAACCATTTTCAAGTAACTAATTCACATTTTCACTACACTTAACCATTTTCAAGTAACTAATTCACATTTCAAGTCTCTACCATTTTCAAGTAACTAATTCAAATTTCAAGTTACTACACATATCCTTTTTAAGTAACTAATTCACATTTTCACTACACTTAACCATTTTCAAGTAACTAATTCACATTTCAAGTCTCTACCATTAACCATTTTCAGGTAACTAATTCACATTTCAAGTCTCTACCATTAACCATGTAACTAATTCACATTCCAATTCTCTACACTTAACCATTTTCAAGTAACTAATTCACGTTTTCAAGTTACTACACTTAACAATTTTTAAGTAACTAATTCACATTTTCAAGTTACTACACTTAACCATTTTCAAGTAACTAATTCACATTTCAAGTCTCTACCATTAACCATTTTCAAGTAACTAATTCACATTCAAGTCTCTACCATTAACCATGTAACTAATTCACATTTCAATTCTCTACACTTAACCATATTCAAGTAACTAATTCACGTTTTCAAGTTACTACACTTAACCATTTTTAAGTAACTAATTCACATTTTCAAGTTACTACACTTAACAATTTTCAAGTAACTAATTCACATTTTCAAGTTACTATACTTAACAGTTTTCAAGTTACTACACTTAACCATTTTCATGTAACTAATTCACACTTTCAAGTTACTACACTTAACAAGTTTCAAGTAACTAATTCACATTTTCACTACACTTAACCATTTTCAAGTAACTAATTCACATTTCAAGTCTCTACCATTAACCAAGTAACTAATTCACATTCCAATTCTCTACACTTAACCATTTTCAAGTAACTAATTCACGTTTTCAAGTTACTACACTTAACCATTTTCAAGTAACTAATTCACTTTTTCACTACACTTAACCATTTTCAAGTAATTAAATTCACATTTCAAGTCTCTACCATTTAAAAGTAACTAATACACATTTTCAAGTTACTACACTCAACCATTTTGAAGTAACTAATTCACATTTCAAGTTACTACACTTAACCATTTTTAAGTAACTAATTCACATTTTCAAGTCACTTCCATTTTCAAGTAACTAATTCACATTTCAATTCTCTACACTTAACCATTTTCAAGTAACTAATTCACATTTTCAAGTTACTACACTTAACCATTTTCAAGTAACTAATTCACATTTTCACTACACTTAACCATTTTCAAGTAACTAATTCACATTTCAAGTCTCTACCATTTTCAAATAACTAATTCACATTTTCACTACACTTAACCATTTTCAAGTAACTAATTCAGATTTCAATTCGATACCATTAACCATTTTCAAATAACTAATTCACATTTCAACTCTCTACCATTAACCATGTAACTAATTCACATTCCAATTCTCTACACTTAACCATTTTCAAGTAACTAATTCACTTTTTCACTACACTTAACCATTTTCAAGTAATTAAATACACATTTCAAGTCTCTACCATTTAAAAGTAACTAATACACATTTTCAAGTTACTACACTCAACCATTTTGAAGTAACTAATTCACATTTCAAGTTACTACACTTAACCATTTTTAAGTAACTAATTCACATTTTCAAGTCACTTCCATTTTCAAGTAAATAATTCACATTTAAAGTCTCTACACTCAACCATTTTGAAGTAACTAATTCACATTTCAAGTTACTACACTTAACCATTTTTAAGTAACTAATTCACATTTTCAAGTCACTACCATTTTCAAGTAACTAATTCACATTTAAAGTCTCTACACTCAACCATTTTGAAGTAACTAATTCACATTTCAAGTTACTACACTTAACCATTTTTAAGTAACTAATTCACATTTTCAAGTCACTACCATTTTCAAGTAACTAATTCACATTTCAACTCTCTACCATTAACCATGTAACTAATTCACATTCCAATTCTCTACACTTAACCATTTTCAAGTAACTAATTCACTTTTTCACTACACTTAACCATTTTCAAGTAATTAAATTCACATTTCAAGTCTCTACCATTTAAAAGTAACTAATACACATTTTCAAGTTACTACACTCAACCATTTTGAAGTAACTAATTCACATTTCAAGTTACTACACTTAACCATTTTTAAGTAACTAATTCACATTTTCAAGTCACTACCATTTTCAAGTAACTAATTCACATTTAAAGTCTCTACACTCAACCATTTTGAAGTAACTAATTCACATTTCAAGTTACTACACTTAACCATTTTTAAGTAACTAATTCACATTTTCAAGTCACTACCATTTTCAAGTAACTAATTCACATTTCAATTCTCTACACTTAACCATTTTCAAGAAACTAATACACGTTTTCAAGTTACTACACTTAATCATTTTCAAGTAACTAATTCATATTTTCAAGTCACTACCATTTTCAAGTAACTAATTCACATTTCAATTCTATACCCTTAACCATTTTCAAGAAACTAATTCACATTTCAAGTCTCTACCATTTACAAGTAACTAATACACATTTCATGTTACTACACATAACCATTTTAAAGTAACTAATTCACATTTTCAAATCACTACCATTTTCAAATAACTAATCCACATTTCAAGTCTCTACCATTAACCATTTTAAAGTAACTAATTCACATTTCAAGTTACTACATTTAACCATTTTTAAGTAACTAATTCACATTTTCAAGTCACTTCCATTTTCAAGTAACTAATTCATATTTCAAGTCTCTACCATTTACAAGTAACTAATACACATTTCAAGTTACTACACATAATATTTTTAAGTAACTAATTCACATTTTCACTACACTTAACCATTTTCAAGTAAATAATTCACATTTCAAGTCTCTACCATTTTCAAGTAACTAATTCACATTTTCAAGTTACTACACATAACCATTTTCAAGTAACTAATTCACATTTTCACTACACTTAACCATTTTCATGTAACTAATTCACATTTCAACTCTCTACCATTAACCATGTAACTAATTCACATTCCAATTCTCTACACTTAACCATTTTCAAGTAACTAATTCACATTTTTACTACACTTAACCATTTTCAAGTAACTAATTCACATTTCAAGTCTCTACCATTTTCAAATAACTAATTCACATTTTTAAGTTACTAAACATAACCATTTTCAAGTAACTAATTCACATTTTCACTACACTTAACCATTTTCAAGTAACTAATTCACATTTCAAGTCTCTACCATTTTCAAGTAACTAATTCAAATTTCAAGTTACTACACATATCCTTTTTAAGTAACTAATTCACATTTTCACTACACTTAACCATTTTCAAGTAACTAATTCACATTTCAATTCTCTACCATTAACCATTTTCAGGTAACTAATTCACATTTCAAGTCTCTACCATTAACCATGTAACTAATTCACATTCCAATTCTCTACACTTAACCATTTTCAAGTAACTAATTCACGTTTTCAAGTTACTACACTTAACAATTTTTAAGTAACTAATTCACATTTTCAAGTTACTACACTTAACCATTTTCAAGTAACTAATTCACATTTCAAGTCTCTACCATTAACCATTTTCAAGTAACTAATTCACATTTCAAGTCTCTACCATTAACCATGTAACTAATTCACATTTCAATTCTCTACACTTAACCATATTCAAGTAACTAATTCACGTTTTCGAGTTACTACACTTAACCATTTTTAAGTAACTAATTCACATTTTCAAGTTACTACACTTAACAATTTTCAAGTAACTAATTCACATTTTCAAGTTACTACACTTAACAGTTTTCAAGTTACTACACTTAACCATTTTCATGTAACTAATTCACATTTTCAAGTTACTACACTTAACAAGTTTCAAATAACTAATTCACATTTTCACTACACTTAACCATTTTCAAGTAACTAATTCACATTTCAAGTCTCTACCATTAACCATGTAACTAATTCACATTCCAATTCTCTACACTTAACCATTTTCAAGTAACTAATTCACGTTTTCAAGTTACTACACTTAACCATATTTAAGTAACTAATTCACATTTTAAAGTTGCTACACTTAACAATTTTCAAGTAACTAATTCACATTTTCAAGTTACTACACTTAACAGTTTTCAAGTTACTACACTTAACCAGTTTCATGTTACTAATTCACATTTTCAAGTTACTACACTTAACAAGTTTCAAGTAACTAATTCACATTTCAAGTCTCTACCATTAACCATTTTCAAGTAACTAATTCACATTTCAAGTCTCTACCATTAACCATGTAACTAATTGACATTTCAATTCTCTACACTTAACCATTTTCAAGTAACTAATTCACGTTTTCAAGTTACTACACTTAACCATTTCCAAGTAAATAATACACATTTTCACTACAATTAACCATTTTCAAGTAACTAATTCACATTTCAAGTCTCTACCATTTACAAGTAACTAATACACATTTCAAGTTACTACATATAACATTTTTAAGTAACTAATTCACATTTTCACTACACTTAACCATTTTCAAGTAACTAATTCACATTTCAATTCGATACCATTAACCATTTTCAAGTAACTAATTCACATTTCAACTCTCTACCAGTAACCATGTAACTAATTCACATTCCAATTCTCTACACTTAATCATTTTCAAGTAACTAATTCAGTTTTTCACTACACTTAACCATTTTCAAGTAATTAAATTCACATTTCAAGTCTCTACCATTTAAAAGTAACTAATACACATTTTCAAGTTACTACACTTAACCATTTCAAGTAAATAATTCACATTTAAAGTCTCTACACTCAACCATTTTGAAGTAACTAATTCACATTTCAAGTTACTACACTTAACCATTTTTAAGTAACTAATTCACATTTTCAAGTCACTACCATTTTCAAGTAACTAATTCACATTTCAATTCTCTACACTTAACCATTTTCAAAAAACTAATAAACGTTTTCAAGTTACTACACTTAATCATTTTCAAGTAACTAATTCACATTTTCAATACAATTAACCATTTTCAAGTAACTAATTCACATTTCAAGTCTCTACCATTTACAAGTAACTAATACACATTTCAAGTTAGTACACATAACATTTTTAAATAACTAATTCACATTTTCACTACACTTAACCATTTTCATGTAACTAATTCACATTTCAAGTCTCTACCATTAACCATTTTCAAGTAACTAATTCACATTTCAAGTCTCTACCATTAACCATGTAACTAATTCACATTTTCACTACACTTAATCATTTTCAAGTAACTAATTCACATTTTCACTACACTTAACCATTTTCAAGTAACTAATTCACATTTTCACTACACTTAACCATTTTCAAGTAACTAATTCACATTTCAAGTATCTACCATTTTCAAGTAACTAATTCACATTTCAACTCTCTACCATTAACCATGTAACTAATTCACATTCCAAATCTCTACACTTAATCATTTTCAAGTAACTAATTCACTTTTTCACTACACTTAACCATTTTCAAGTAATTAAATTCACATTTCAAGTCTCTACCATTTAAAAGTAACTAATACACATTTTCAAGTTACTACACTTAACCATTTTCAAGTAACTAATTCACATTTAAAGTCTCTACACTCAACCATTTTGAAGTAACTAATTCACATTTCAAGTTACTACACTTAACCATTTTTAAGTAACTAATTCACATTTTCAAGTCACTACCATTTTCAAGTAACTAATTCACATTTCAATTCGCTACACTTAACCATTTTCAAGAAACTAATACACGTTTTCAAGTTACTACACTTAATCATTTTCAAGTAACTAATTCATATTTTCAAGTCACTACCATTTTCAAGTAACTAATTCACATTTCAATTCTATACACTTAACCATTTTCAAGAAACTAATTCACATTTCAAGTCTCTACCATTTACAAGTAACTAATACACATTTCATGTTACTACACATAACCATTTTCAAGTAACTAATTCACATTTCAACTCTCTACCATTAACCATGTAACTAATTCACATTCCCATTCTCTACACTTAATCATTTTCAAGTAACTAATTCACTTTTTCACTACACTTAACCATTTTCAAGTAATTAAATTCACATTTCAAGTCTCTACCATTTAAAAGTAACTAATACACATTTTCAAGTTACTACACTTAACCATTTTCAAGTAACTAATTCACATTTAAAGTCTCTACACTCAACCATTTTGAAGTAACTAATTCACATTTCAAGTTACTACACTTAACCATTTTTAAGTAACTAATTCACATTTTCAAGTCACTACCATTTTCAAGTAACTAATTCACATTTCAATTCTCTACACTTAACCATTTTCAAGAAACTAATACACGTTTTCAAGTTACTACACTTAATCATTTTCAAGTAACTAATTCATATTTTCAAGTCACTACCATTTTCAAGTAACTAATTCACATTTCAATTCTATACACTTAACCATTTTCAAGAAACTAATTCACATTTCAAGTCTCTACCATTTACAAGTAACTAATACACATTTCATGTTACTACACATAACCATTTTAAAGTAACTAATTCACATTTTCAAATCACTACCATTTTCAAATAACTAATCCACATTTCAAGTCTCTACCATTAACCATTTTAAAGTAACTAATTCACATTTCAAGTCTCTACACTCAACCATTTTGAAGTAACTAATTCACATTTCAAGTTACTACATTTAACCATTTTTAAGTAACTAATTCACATTTTCAAGTCACTTCCATTTTCAAGTAACTAATTCACATTTCAAGTCTCTACCATTTACAAGTAACTAATACACATTTCAAGTTACTACACATAATATTTTTTAAGTAACTAATTTACATTTTCACTACACTTAACCATTTTCAAGTAACTAATTCACATTTCAAGTCTCTACCATTTTCAAGCAACTAATTCACATTTTCAAGTTACTACACATAACCATTTTCAAGTAACTAATTCACATTTTCACTACACTTAACCATTTTCATGTAACTAATTCACATTTCAACTCTCTACCATTAACCATGTAACTAATTCACATTCCAATTCTCTACACTTAACCATTTTCAAGTAACTAATTCACATTTTCACTACACTTAACCATTTTCAAGAAACTAATTCACATTTCAAGTCTCTACCATTTACAAGTAACTAATACACATTTCATGTTACTACACATAACCATTTTAAAGTAACTAATTCACATTTTCAAATCACTACCATTTTCAAATAACTAATCCACATTTCAAGTCTCTACCATTAACCATTTTAAAGTAACTAATTCACATTTCAAGTCTCTACACTCATCCATTTTGAAGTAACTAATTCACATTTCAAGTTACTACATTTAATCATTTTTAAGTAACTAATTCACATTTTCAAGTCACTTCCATTTTCAAGTAACTAATTCACATTTCAAGTCTCTACCATTTACAAGTAACTAATACACATTTCAAGTTACTACACATAATATTTTTAAGTAACTAATTCACATTTTCACTACACTTAACCATTTTCAAGTAACTAATTCACATTTCAAGTATCTACCATTTTCAAGTAACTAATTCACATTTTAAAGTTACTACACATAACCATTTTCAAGTAACTAATTCACATTTTCACTACACTTAACCATTTTCATGTAACTATTTCACATTTCAACTCTCTACCATTAACCATGTAACTAATTCACATTCCAATTCTCTACACTTAACCATTTTCAAGTAACTAATTCACGTTTTCTCTACCATTAACCATTTTCAAGCAACTAATTCACATTTCAAGTCTCTACCATTAACCATGTAACTAATTCATGTTTTCAAGTTACTACACTTAACCATTTTCAAGTAACTAATTCACATTTTCACTACACTTAACCATTTTCAAGTAACTAATTCACATTTCAAGTATCTACCATTTTCAAGTAACTAATTCACATTTTAAAGTTACTACACATAACCATTTTCAAGTAACTAATTCACATTTTCACTACACTTAACCATTTTCATGTAACTAATTCACATTTCAACTCTCTACCATTAACCATGTAACTAATTCACATTCCAATTCTCTACACTTAACCATTTTCAAGTAACTAATTCACATTTTCACTACACTTAACCATTTTCAAGTAACTAATTCACATTTCAAGTCTCTACCATTTTCAAATAACTAATTCACATTTTTAAGTTACTAAACATAACCATTTTCAAGTAACTAATTCACATTTTCACTACACTTAACCATTTTCAAGTAACTAATTCACATTTCAAGTCTCTACCATTTTCAAGTAACTAATTCAAATTTCAAGTTACTACACATATCCTTTTTAAGTAACTAATTCACATTTTCACTACACTTAACCATTTTCAAGTAACTAATTCACATTTCAAGTCTCTACCATTAACCATTTTCAGGTAACTAATTCACATTTCAAGTCTCTACCATTAACCATGTAACTAATTCACATTCCAATTCTCTACACTTAACCATTTTCAAGTAACTAATTCACGTTTTCAAGTTACTACACTTAACAATTTTTAAGTAACTAATTCACATTTTCAAGTTACTACACTTAACCATTTTCAAGTAACTAATTCACATTTCAAGTCTCTACCATTAACCATTTTCAAGTAACTAATTCACATTTCAAGTCTCTACCATTAACCATGTAACTAATTCACATTTCAATTCTCTACACTTAACCATATTCAAGTAACTAATTCACGTTTTCAAGTTACTACACTTAACCATTTTTAAGTAACTAATTCACATTTTCAAGTTACTACACTTAACAATTTTCAAGTAACTAATTCACATTTTCAAGTTACTATACTTAACAGTTTTCAAGTTACTACACTTAACCATTTTCATGTAACTAATTCACACTTTCAAGTTACTACACTTAACAAGTTTCAAGTAACTAATTCACATTTTCACTACACTTAACCATTTTCAAGTAACTAATTCACATTTCAAGTCTCTACCATTAACCAAGTAACTAATTCACATTCCAATTCTCTACACTTAACCATTTTCAAGTAACTAATTCACGTTTTCAAGTTACTACACTTAACCATTTTTAAGTAACTAATTCACATTTTAAAGTTGCTACACTTAACAATTTTCAAGTAACTAATTCACATTTTCAAGTTACTACACTTAACAGTTTTCAAGTTACTACACTTAACCAGTTTCATGTAACTAATTCACATTTTCAAGTTACTACACTTAACAAGTTTCAAGTAACTAATTCACATTTCAAGTCTCTACCATTAACCATTTTCAAGTAACTAATTCACATTTCAAGTCTCTACCATTAACCATGTAACTAATTGACATTTCAATTCTCTACACTTAACCATTTTCAAGTAACTAATTCACGTTTTCAAGTTACTACACTTAACCATTTCCAAGTAAATAATACACATTTTCACTACAATTAACCATTTTCAAGTAACTAATTCACATTTCAAGTCTCTACCATTTACAAGTAACTAATACACATTTCAAGTTACTACATATAACATTTTTAAGTAACTAATTCACATTTTCACTACACTTAACCATTTTCAAGTAACTAATTCACATTTCAATTCGATACCATTAACCATTTTCAAGTAACTAATTCACATTCCAATTCTCTACACTTAACCATTTTCAAGTAATTAAATTCACATTTCAAGTCTCTACCATTTAAAAGTAACTAATACACATTTTCAAGTTACTACACTTAACCATTTTCAAGTAAATAATTCACATTTAAAGTCTCTACACTCAACCATTTTGAAGTAACTAATTCACATTTCAAGTTACTACACTTAACCATTTTTAAGTAACTAATTCACATTTTCAAGTCACTACCATTTTCAAGTAACTAATTCACATTTCAATTCTCTACACTTAACCATTTTCAAAAAACTAATAAACGTTTTCAAGTTACTACACTTAATCATTTTCAAGTAACTAATTCACATTTTCAATACAATTAACCATTTTCAAGTAACTAATTCACATTTCAAGTCTCTACCATTTACAAGTAACTAATACACATTTCAGGTTAGTACACATAACATTTTTAAATAACTAATTCACATTTTCACTACACTTAACCATTTTCAAGTAACTAATTCACATTTCAAGTCTCTACCATTAACCATTTTCAAGTAACTAATTCACATTTCAAGTCTCTACCATTAACCATGTAACTAATTCACATTTCAATTCTCTACACTTAACCATTTTCAAGTAACTAATTCACGTTTTCAAGTTACTACACTTAACTATTTCCAAGTAAATAATACACATTTTCACTACAATTAACCATTTTCAAGTAACTAATTCAACTTTCAAATCTCTACCATTTACAAGTAACTAATACACATTTAAAGTTACTACATATAACATTTTTAAGTAACTAATTCACATTTTCACTACACTTAACCATTTTCAAGTAACTAATTCACATTTCAATTCGATACCATTAACCATTTTCAAGTAACTAATTCACATTTCAACTCTCTACCATTAACCATGTAACTAATTCACATTCCAATTCTCTACACTTAACCATTTTCAAGTAACTAATTCACGTTTTCAAGTTACTACACTTAACCATTTTTAAGTAACTAATTCACATTTTCAAGATACTACACTTAACCATTTTCAAGTAACTAATTCACATTTTCAAGTTACTACACTTAACAGTTTTCAAGTTACTACACTTAACCATTTTCATGTAACTAATTCACATTTTCAAGTACCTACACTTACCAGTTTTCAAGTTACTACACTTAACCATTTTCATGTAACTAATTCACATTTTCAAGTTACTACACTTAACAAGTTTCAAGTAACTAATTCACATTTTCACTACACTTAACCATTTTCAAGTAACTAATTCACATTTCAAGTCTCTACCATTAACCATTTTCAAGTAACTAATTCACATTTCAAGTCTCTACCATTAACCATGTAACTAATTCACATTTCAATTCTCTACACTTAACCATTTTCAAGTAACTAATTCACGTTTTCAAGTTACTACACTTAACAATTTTCAAGTAAGTAATTCACATTTTCACTAGAATTAACCATTTTCAAGTAACTAATTAACTTTTTCACTACACTTAACCATTTTCAAGCAACTAATTCACATTTCAATTCTCTACACTTAACCATTTTCAAGAAATTAATTCACGTTTTCAAGTTACTACACTTAACAATTTTCAAGTAACTAATTCACATTTTCACTACAATTAACCATTTTCAAGTAACTAATTCACATTTCAAGTCTCTACCATTTACAAGTAACTAATACACATTTCAAGTTAGTACACATAACATTTTTAAGTAACTAATTCACATTTTCACTACACTTAACCATTTTCAAGGAACTAATTCACCTTTCAATTCTCTACCATTAACCATTTTCAAGTAACTAATTCACATTTCAAGACTCTACCATTAACGATGTAACTAATTCATGTTTTCAAGTTACTACACTTAACCATTTTCAAGTAACTAATTCACATTTTCACTACACTTAACCATTTTCAAGTAACTAATTCACATTTCAAGTCTCCACCATTTTCAAGTAACTAATTCACATTTTCAAGTTACTACACATAACCTATTTCAAGTAACTAATTCACATTTTCACTACACTTAACCATTTTCAAGTATCTAATTCACATTTTCAAGTTACTACACTTAACCATTTTCAAGTAACTAATTCACATTTTCACTACACTTAACCATTTTCAAGTAACTAATTCACATTTCAAGTCTCAACCATTAACCATTTTCAAGTAACTAATTCACATTTTCAACTACACTTAATCATTTTCAAGTAACTAATTTACATTTCAAGTCTCTACCATTTTCAAGTAACTAATTCACATTTCAAGTCTCTACCATTTACAAGTAACTAATTCACATTTTCAAGTTACTACACTCAACCATTTTGAAGTAACTAATTCACATTTCAATTTACTACACATAACCATTTTAAAGTAACTAATTCACATTTTCAAATCACTACCATTTTCAAATAACTAATCCACATTTCAAGTCTCTACCATTAACCATTTTCAAGTAACTAATTCACATTTCAAGTCTCTACACTCAACCATTTTGAAATAACTAATACACATTTCAATTTACTACACATAACCATTTTAAAGTAACTAATTCACATTTTCACTACACTTAACCATTTTCATGTAACTAATTCACATTTCAAGTCTCTGCCATTAACCATTTTCAAGTAACTAATTCACATTTCAAGTCTCTACCATTAACCATGTAACTAATTCACATTTTCACTACACTTAATCATTTTCAAGTAACTAATTCACATTTTCACTACACTTAACCATTTTCAAGTAACTAATTCACATTTTCACTACACTTAACCATTTTCAAGTAACTAATTCACATTTCAAGTATCTACCATTTTCAAGTAACTAATTCACATTTCAACTCTCTACCATTAACCATGTAACTAATTCACATTCCAATTCTCTACACTTAATCATTTTCAAGTAACTAATTCACTTTTTCACTACACTTAACCATTTTCAAGTAATTAAATTCACATTTCAAGTCTCTACCATTTAAAAGTAACTAATACACATTTTCAAGTTACTACACTTAACCATTTTCAAGTAACTAATTCACATTTAAAGTCTCTACACTCAACCATTTTGAAGTAACTAATTCACATTTCAAGTTACTACACTTAACCATTTTTAAGTAACTAATTCACATTTTCAAGTCACTACCATTTTCAAGTAACTAATTCACATTTCAATTCTCTACACTTAACCATTTTCAAGAAACTAATACACGTTTTCAAGTTACTACACTTAATCATTTTCAAGTAACTAATTCATATTTTCAAGTCACTACCATTTTCAAGTAACTAATTCACATTTCAATTCTCTACACTTAACCATTTTCAAGAAACTAATTCACATTTCAAGTCTCTACCATTTACAAGTAACTAATACACATTTCATGTTACTACACATAACCATTTTAAAGTAACTAATTCACATTTCAACTCTCTACCATTAACCATGTAACTAATTCACATTCCAATTCTCTACACTTAATCATTTTCAAGTAACTAATTCACTTTTTCACTACACTTAACCATTTTCAAGTAATTAAATTCACATTTCAAGTCTCTACCATTTAAAAGTAACTAATACACATTTTCAAGTTACTACACTTAACCATTTTCAAGTAACTAATTCACATTTAAAGTCTCTACACTCAACCATTTTGAAGTAACTAATTCACATTTCAAGTTACTACACTTAACCATTTTTAAGTAACTAATTCACATTTTCAAGTCACTACCATTTTCAAGTAACTAATTCACATTTCAATTCTCTACACTTAACCATTTTCAAGAAACTAATACACGTTTTCAAGTTACTACACTTAATCATTTTCAAGTAACTAATTCATATTTTCAAGTCACTACCATTTTCAAGTAACTAATTCACATTTCAATTCTATACCCTTAACCATTTTCAAGAAACTAATTCACATTTCAAGTCTCTACCATTTACAAGTAACTAATACACATTTCATGTTACTACACATAACCATTTTAAAGTAACTAATTCACATTTTCAAATCACTACCATTTTCAAATAACTAATCCACATTTCAAGTCTCTACCATTAACCATTTTAAAGTAACTAATTCACATTTCAAGTCTCTACACTCAACCATTTTGAAGTAACTAATTCACATTTCAAGTTACTACATTTAACCATTTTTAAGTAACTAATTCACATTTTCAAGTCACTTCCATTTTCAAGTAACTAATTCACATTTCAAGTCTCTACCATTTACAAGTAACTAATACACATTTCAAGTTACTACACATAATATTTTTAAGTAACTAATTCACATTTTCACTACACTTAACCATTTTCAAGTAACTAATTCACATTTCAAGTCTCTACCATTTTCAAGCAACTAATTCACATTTTCAAGTTACTACACATAACCATTTTCAAGTAACTAATTCACATTTTCACTACACTTAACCATTTTCATGTAACTAATTCACATTTCAACTCTCTACCATTAACCATGTAACTAATTCACATTCCAATTCTCTACAGTTAACCATTTTCAAGTAACTAATTCACATTTTCACTACACTTAACCATTTTCAAGAAACTAATTCACATTTCAAGTCTCTACCATTTACAAGTAACTAATACACATTTCATGTTACTACACATAACCATTTTAAAGTAACTAATTCACATTTTCAAATCACTACCATTTTCAAATAACTAATCCACATTTCAAGTCTCTACCATTAACCATTTTAAAGTAACTAATTCAAATTTCAAGTCTCTACACTCATCCATTTTGAAGTAACTAATTCACATTTCAAGTTACTACATTTAACCATTTTTAAGTAACTAATTCACATTTTCAAGTCACTTCCATTTTCAAGTAACTAATTCACATTTCAAGTCTCTACCATTTACAAGTAACTAATACACATTTCAAGTTACTACACATAATATTTTTAAGTAACTAATTCACATTTTCACTACACTTAACCATTTTCATGTAACTAATTCACATTTCAAGTATCTACCATTTTCAAGTAACTAATTCACATTTTAAAGTTACTACACATAACCATTTTCAAGTAACTAATTCACATTTTCACTACACTTAACCATTTTCATGTAACTAATTCACATTTCAACTCTCTACCATTAACCATGTAACTAATTCACATTCCAATTCTCTACACTTAACCATTTTCAAGTAACTAATTCACATTTTCACTACACTTAACCATTTTCAAGTAACTAATTCACATTTCAAGTCTCTACCATTTTCAAATAACTAATTCACATTTTTAAGTTACTAAACATAACCATTTTCAAGTAACTAATTCACATTTTCACTACACTTAACCATTTTCAAGTAACTAATTCACATTTCAAGTCTCTACCATTTTCAAGTAACTAATTCAAATTTCAAGTTACTACACATATCCTTTTTAAGTAACTAATTCACATTTTCACTACACTTAACCATTTTCAAGTAACTAATTCACATTTCAAGTCTCTACCATTAACCATTTTCAGGTAACTAATTCACATTTCAAGTCTCTACCATTAACCATGTAACTAATTCACATTCCAATTCTCTACACTTAACCATTTTCAAGTAACTAATTCACGTTTTCAAGTTACTACACTTAACAATTTTTAAGTAACTAATTCACATTTTCAAGTTACTACACTTAACCATTTTCAAGTAACTAATTCACATTTCAAGTCTCTACCATTAACCATTTTCAAGTAACTAATTCACATTTCAAGTCTCTACCATTAACCATGTAACTAATTCACATTTCAATTCTCTACACTTAACCATATTCAAGTAACTAATTCACGTTTTCAAGTTACTACACTTAACCATTTTTAAGTAACTAATTCACATTTTCAAGTTACTACACTTAACAATTTTCAAGTAACTAATTCACATTTTCAAGTTACTACACTAAACAGTTTTCAAGTTACTACACTTAACCATTTTCATTAACTAATTCACATTTTCAAGTTACTACACTTAACAAGTTTCAAGTAACTAATTCACATTTTCACTACACTTAACCATTTTCAAGTAACTAATTCACATTTCAAGTCTCTACCATTAACCAAGTAACTAATTCACATTCCAATTCTCTACACTTAACCATTTTCAAGTAACTAATTCACGTTTTCAAGTTACTACACTTAACCATTTTTAAGTAACTAATTCACATTTTAAAGTTGCTACACTTAACAATTTTCAAGTAACTAATTCACATTTTCAAGTTACTACACTTAACAGTTTTCAAGTTACTACACTTAACCAGTTTCATGTAACTAATTCACATTTTCAAGTTACTACACTTAACAAGTTTCAAGTAACTAATTCACATTTCAAGTCTCTACCATTAACCATTTTCAAGTAACTAATTCACATTTCAAGTCTCTACCATTAACCATGTAACTAATTGACATTTCAATTCTCTACACTTAACCATTTTCAAGTAACTAATTCACGTTTTCAAGTTACTACACTTAACCATTTCCAAGTAAATAATACACATTTTCACTACAATTAACCATTTTCAAGTAACTAATTCACATTTCAAGTCTCTACCATTTACAAGTAACTAATACACATTTCAAGTTACTACATATAACATTTTTAAGTAACTAATTCACATTTTCACTACACTTAACCATTTTCAAGTAACTAATTCACATTTCAATTCGATACCATTAACCATTTTCAAGTAACTAATTCACATTCCAATTCTCTACACTTAATCATTTTCAAGTAACTAATTCACTTTTTCACTACACTTAACCATTTTCAAGTAATTAAATTCACATTTCAAGTCTCTACCATTTAAAAGTAACTAATACACATTTTCAAGTTACTACACTTAACCATTTTCAAGTAAATAATTCACATTTAAAGTCTCTACACTCAACCATTTTGAAGTAACTAATTCACATTTCAAGTTACTACACTTAACCATTTTTAAGTAACTAATTCACATTTTCAAGTCACTACCATTTTCAAGTAACTAATTCACATTTCAAGTCTCTACCATTTACAAGTAACTAATACACATTTCAGGTTAGTACACATAACATTTTTAAATAACTAATTCACATTTTCACTACACTTAACCATTTTCAAGTAACTAATTCACATTTCAATTCTCTACACTTAACCATTTTCAAGAAACTAATACACGTTTTCAAGTTACTACACTTAATCATTTTCAAGTAACTAATTCATATTTTCAAGTCACTACCATTTTCAAGTAACTAATTCACATTTCAATTCTCTACACTTAACCATTTTCAAGAAACTAATTCACATTTCAAGTCTCTACCATTTACAAGTAACTAATACACATTTCATGTTACTACACATAACCATTTTAAAGTAACTAATTCACATTTCAACTCTCTACCATTAACCATGTAACTAATTCACATTCCAATTCTCTACACTTAATCATTTTCAAGTAACTAATTCACTTTTTCACTACACTTAACCATTTTCAAGTAATTAAATTCACATTTCAAGTCTCTACCATTTAAAAGTAACTAATACACATTTTCAAGTTACTACACTTAACCATTTTCAAGTAACTAATTCACATTTAAAGTCTCTACACTCAACCATTTTGAAGTAACTAATTCACATTTCAAGTTACTACACTTAACCATTTTTAAGTAACTAATTCACATTTTCAAGTCACTACCATTTTCAAGTAACTAATTCACATTTCAATTCTCTACACTTAACCATTTTCAAGAAACTAATACACGTTTTCAAGTTACTACACTTAATCATTTTCAAGTAACTAATTCATATTTTCAAGTCACTACCATTTTCAAGTAACTAATTCACATTTCAATTCTATACCCTTAACCATTTTCAAGAAACTAATTCACATTTCAAGTCTCTACCATTTACAAGTAACTAATACACATTTCATGTTACTACACATAACCATTTTAAAGTAACTAATTCACATTTTCAAATCACTACCATTTTCAAATAACTAATCCACATTTCAAGTCTCTACCATTAACCATTTTAAAGTAACTAATTCACATTTCAAGTCTCTACACTCAACCATTTTGAAGTAACTAATTCACATTTCAAGTTACTACATTTAACCATTTTTAAGTAACTAATTCACATTTTCAAGTCACTTCCATTTTCAAGTAACTAATTCACATTTCAAGTCTCTACCATTTACAAGTAACTAATACACATTTCAAGTTACTACACATAATATTTTTAAGTAACTAATTCACATTTTCACTACACTTAACCATTTTCAAGTAACTAATTCACATTTCAAGTCTCTACCATTTTCAAGCAACTAATTCACATTTTCAAGTTACTACACATAACCATTTTCAAGTAACTAATTCACATTTTCACTACACTTAACCATTTTCATGTAACTAATTCACATTTCAACTCTCTACCATTAACCATGTAACTAATTCACATTCCAATTCTCTACAGTTAACCATTTTCAAGTAACTAATTCACATTTTCACTACACTTAACCATTTTCAAGAAACTAATTCACATTTCAAGTCTCTACCATTTACAAGTAACTAATACACATTTCATGTTACTACACATAACCATTTTAAAGTAACTAATTCACATTTTCAAATCACTACCATTTTCAAATAACTAATCCACATTTCAAGTCTCTACCATTAACCATTTTAAAGTAACTAATTCAAATTTCAAGTCTCTACACTCATCCATTTTGAAGTAACTAATTCACATTTCAAGTTACTACATTTAACCATTTTTAAGTAACTAATTCACATTTTCAAGTCACTTCCATTTTCAAGTAACTAATTCACATTTCAAGTCTCTACCATTTACAAGTAACTAATACACATTTCAAGTTACTACACATAATATTTTTAAGTAACTAATTCACATTTTCACTACACTTAACCATTTTCATGTAACTAATTCACATTTCAAGTATCTACCATTTTCAAGTAACTAATTCACATTTTAAAGTTACTACACATAACCATTTTCAAGTAACTAATTCACATTTTCACTACACTTAACCATTTTCATGTAACTAATTCACATTTCAACTCTCTACCATTAACCATGTAACTAATTCACATTCCAATTCTCTACACTTAACCATTTTCAAGTAACTAATTCACATTTTCACTACACTTAACCATTTTCAAGTAACTAATTCACATTTCAAGTCTCTACCATTTTCAAATAACTAATTCACATTTTTAAGTTACTAAACATAACCATTTTCAAGTAACTAATTCACATTTTCACTACACTTAACCATTTTCAAGTAACTAATTCACATTTCAAGTCTCTACCATTTTCAAGTAACTAATTCAAATTTCAAGTTACTACACATATCCTTTTTAAGTAACTAATTCACATTTTCACTACACTTAACCATTTTCAAGTAACTAATTCACATTTCAAGTCTCTACCATTAACCATTTTCAGGTAACTAATTCACATTTCAAGTCTCTACCATTAACCATGTAACTAATTCACATTCCAATTCTCTACACTTAACCATTTTCAAGTAACTAATTCACGTTTTCAAGTTACTACACTTAACAATTTTTAAGTAACTAATTCACATTTTCAAGTTACTACACTTAACCATTTTCAAGTAACTAATTCACATTTCAAGTCTCTACCATTAACCATTTTCAAGTAACTAATTCACATTTCAAGTCTCTACCATTAACCATGTAACTAATTCACATTTCAATTCTCTACACTTAACCATATTCAAGTAACTAATTCACGTTTTCAAGTTACTACACTTAACCATTTTTAAGTAACTAATTCACATTTTCAAGTTACTACACTTAACAATTTTCAAGTAACTAATTCACATTTTCAAGTTACTACACTAAACAGTTTTCAAGTTACTACACTTAACCATTTTCATTAACTAATTCACATTTTCAAGTTACTACACTTAACAAGTTTCAAGTAACTAATTCACATTTTCACTACACTTAACCATTTTCAAGTAACTAATTCACATTTCAAGTCTCTACCATTAACCAAGTAACTAATTCACATTCCAATTCTCTACACTTAACCATTTTCAAGTAACTAATTCACGTTTTCAAGTTACTACACTTAACCATTTTTAAGTAACTAATTCACATTTTAAAGTTGCTACACTTAACAATTTTCAAGTAACTAATTCACATTTTCAAGTTACTACACTTAACAGTTTTCAAGTTACTACACTTAACCAGTTTCATGTAACTAATTCACATTTTCAAGTTACTACACTTAACAAGTTTCAAGTAACTAATTCACATTTCAAGTCTCTACCATTAACCATTTTCAAGTAACTAATTCACATTTCAAGTCTCTACCATTAACCATGTAACTAATTGACATTTCAATTCTCTACACTTAACCATTTTCAAGTAACTAATTCACGTTTTCAAGTTACTACACTTAACCATTTCCAAGTAAATAATACACATTTTCACTACAATTAACCATTTTCAAGTAACTAATTCACATTTCAAGTCTCTACCATTTACAAGTAACTAATACACATTTCAAGTTACTACATATAACATTTTTAAGTAACTAATTCACATTTTCACTACACTTAACCATTTTCAAGTAACTAATTCACATTTCAATTCGATACCATTAACCATTTTCAAGTAACTAATTCACATTCCAATTCTCTACACTTAATCATTTTCAAGTAACTAATTCACTTTTTCACTACACTTAACCATTTTCAAGTAATTAAATTCACATTTCAAGTCTCTACCATTTAAAAGTAACTAATACACATTTTCAAGTTACTACACTTAACCATTTTCAAGTAAATAATTCACATTTAAAGTCTCTACACTCAACCATTTTGAAGTAACTAATTCACATTTCAAGTTACTACACTTAACCATTTTTAAGTAACTAATTCACATTTTCAAGTCACTACCATTTTCAAGTAACTAATTCACATTTCAATTCTCTACACTTAACCATTTTCAAAAAACTAATAAACGTTTTCAAGTTACTACACTTAATCATTTTCAAGTAACTAATTCACATTTTCAATACAATTAACCATTTTCAAGTAACTAATTCACATTTCAAGTCTCTACCATTTACAAGTAACTAATACACATTTCAATTCTCTACACTTAACCATTTTCAAGAAACTAATACACGTTTTCAAGTTACTACACTTAATCATTTTCAAGTAACTAATTCATATTTTCAAGTCACTACCATTTTCAAGTAACTAATTCACATTTCAATTCTATACACTTAACCATTTTCAAGAAACTAATTCACATTTCAAGTCTCTACCATTTACAAGTAACTAATACACATTTCATGTTACTACACATAACCATTTTAAAGTAACTAATTCACATTTCAACTCTCTACCATTAACCATGTAACTAATTCACATTCCAATTCTCTACACTTAATCATTTTCAAGTAACTAATTCACTTTTTCACTACACTTAACCATTTTCAAGTAATTAAATTCACATTTCAAGTCTCTACCATTTAAAAGTAACTAATACACATTTTCAAGTTACTACACTTAACCATTTTCAAGTAACTAATTCACATTTAAAGTCTCTACACTCAACCATTTTGAAGTAACTAATTCACATTTCAAGTTACTACACTTAACCATTTTTAAGTAACTAATTCACATTTTCAAGTCACTACCATTTTCAAGTAACTAATTCACATTTCAATTCTCTACACTTAACCATTTTCAAGAAACTAATACACGTTTTCAAGTTACTACACTTAATCATTTTCAAGTAACTAATTCATATTTTCAAGTCACTACCATTTTCAAGTAACTAATTCACATTTCAATTCTATACCCTTAACCATTTTCAAGAAACTAATTCACATTTCAAGTCTCTACCATTTACAAGTAACTAATACACATTTCATGTTACTACACATAACCATTTTAAAGTAACTAATTCACATTTTCAAATCACTACCATTTTCAAATAACTAATCCACATTTCAAGTCTCTACCATTAACCATTTTAAAGTAACTAATTCACATTTCAAGTCTCTACACTCAACCATTTTGAAGTAACTAATTCACATTTCAAGATACTACATTTAACCATTTTTAAGTAACTAATTCACATTTTCAAGTCACTTCCATTTTCAAGTAACTAATTCACATTTCAAGTCTCTACCATTTACAAGTAACTAATACACATTTCAAGTTACTACACATAATATTTTTAAGTAACTAATTCACATTTTCACTACACTTAACCATTTTCAAGTAACTAATTCGCATTTCAAGTCTCTACCATTTTCAAGCAACTAATTCACATTTTCAAGTTACTACACATAACCATTTTCAAGTAACTAATTCACATTTTCACTACACTTAACCATTTTCATGTAACTAATTCACATTTCAACTCTCTACCATTAACCATGTAACTAATTCACATTCCAATTCTCTACACTTAACCATTTTCAAGTAACTAATTCACATTTTCACTACACTTAACCATTTTCAAGAAACTAATTCACATTTCAAGTCTCTACCATTTACAAGTAACTAATACACATTTCATGTTACTACACATAACCATTTTAAAGTAACTAATTCACATTTTCAAATCACTACCATTTTCAAATAACTAATCCACATTTCAAGTCTCTACCATTAACCATTTTAAAGTAACTAATTCACATTTCAAGTCTCTACACTCATCCATTTTGAAGTAACTAATTCACATTTCAAGTTACTACATTTAACCATTTTTAAGTAACTAATTCACATTTTCAAGTCACTTCCATTTTCAAGTAACTAATTCACATTTCAAGTCTCTACCATTTACAAGTAACTAATACACATTTCAAGTTACTACACATAATATTTTTAAGTAACTAATTCACATTTTCACTACACTTAATCATTTTCAAGTAACTAATTCACATTTCAAGTCTCTACCATTTTCAAGTAACTAATTCACATTTTAAAGTTACTACACATAACCATTTTCAAGTAACTAATTCACATTTTCACTACACTTAACCATTTTCATGTAACTAATTCACATTTCAACTCTCTACCATTAACCATGTAACTAATTCACATTCCAATTCTCTACACTTAACCATTTTCAAGTAACTAATTCACATTTTCACTACACTTAACCATTTTCAAGTAACTAATTCACATTTCAAGTCTCTACCATTTTCAAATAACTAATTCACATTTTTAAGTTACTAAACATAACCATTTTCAAGTAACTAATTCACATTTTCACTACACTTAACCATTTTCAAGTAACTAATTCACATTTCAAGTCTCTACCATTTTCAAGTAACTAATTCAAATTTCAAGTTACTACACATATCCTTTTTAAGTAACTAATTCACATTTTCACTACACTTAACCATTTTCAAGTAACTAATTCACATTTCAAGTCTCTACCATTAACCATTTTCAGGTAACTAATTCACATTTCAAGTCTCTACCATTAACCATGTAACTAATTCACATTCCAATTCTCTACACTTAACCATTTTCAAGTAACTAATTCACGTTTTCAAGTTACTACACTTAACAATTTTTAAGTAACTAATTCACATTTTCAAGTTACTACACTTAACCATTTTCAAGTAACTAATTCACATTTCAAGTCTCTACCATTAACCATTTTCAAGTAACTAATTCACATTTCAAGTCTCTACCATTAACCATGTAACTAATTCACATTTCAAGTCTCTACACTTAACCATATTCAAGTAACTAATTCACGTTTTCAAGTTACTACACTTAACCATTTTTAAGTAACTAATTCACTTTTTCACTACACTTAACCATTTTCAAGTAATTAAATTCACATTTCAAGTCTCTACCATTTAAAAGTAACTAATACACATTTTCAAGTTACTACACTTAACCATTTTCAAGTAACTAATTCACATTTAAAGTCTCTACACTCAACCATTTTGAAGTAACTAATTCACATTTCAAGTTACTACACTTAACCATTTTTAAGTAACTAATTCACATTTTCAAGTCACTACCATTTTCAAGTAACTAATTCACATTTCAATTCTCTACACTTAACCATTTTCAAGAAACTAATACACGTTTTCAAGTTACTACACTTAATCATTTTCAAGTAACTAATTCATATTTTCAAGTTACTACACATAACCATTTTCAAGTAACTAATTCACATTTTCACTACACTTAACCATTTTCATGTAACTAATTCACATTTCAACTCTCTACCATTAACCATGTAACTAATTCACATTCCAATTCTCTACACTTAACCATTTTCAAGTAACTAATTCACATTTTCACTACACTTAACCATTTTCAAGTAACTAATTCACATTTCAAGTCTCTACCATTTTCAAATAACTAATTCACATTTTTAAGTTACTAAACTTAACCATTTTCAAGTAACTAATTCACATTTTCACTACACTTAACCATTTTCAAGTAACTAATTCACATTTCAAGTCTCTACCATTTTCAAGTAACTAATTCAAATTTCAAGTTACTACACATATCCTTTTTAAGTAACTAATTCACATTTTCACTACACTTAACCATTTTCAAGTAACTAATTCACATTTCAAGTCTCTACCATTAACCATTTTCAGGTAACTAATTCACATTTCAAGTCTCTACCATTAACCATGTAACTAATTCACATTCCAATTCTCTACACTTAACCATTTTCAAGTAACTAATTCACGTTTTCAAGTTACTACACTTAACAATTTTTAAGTAACTAATTCACATTTTCAAGTTACTACACTTAACCATTTTCAAGTAACTAATTCACATTTCAAGTCTCTACCATTAACCATTTTCAAGTAACTAATTCACATTTCAAGTCTCTACCATTAACCATGTAACTAATTCACATTTCAACTCTCTACCATTAACCATGTAACTAATTCACATTCCAATTCTCTACACTTAATCATTTTCAAGTAACTAATTCACTTTTTCACTACACTTAACCATTTTCAAGTAATTAAATTCACATTTCAAGTCTCTACCATTAACCATGTAACTAATTCACATTCCAATTCTCTACACTTAACCATTTTCAAGTAACTAATTCACATTTTCACTACACTTAACCATTTTCAAGAAACTAATTCACATTTCAAGTCTCTACCATTTACAAGTAACTAATACACATTTCATGTTACTACACATAACCATTTTAAAGTAACTAATTCACATTTTCAAATCACTACCATTTTCAAATAACTAATCCACATTTCAAGTCTCTACCATTAACCATTTTAAAGTAACTAATTCACATTTCAAGTCTCTACACTCATCCATTTTGAAGTAACTAATTCACATTTCAAGTTACTACATTTAACCATTTTTAAGTAACTAATTCACATTTTCAAGTCACTTCCATTTTCAAGTAACTAATTCACATTTCAAGTCTCTACCATTTACAAGTAACTAATACACATTTCAAGTTACTACACATAATATTTTTAAGTAACTAATTCACATTTTCACTACACTTAACCATTTTCAAGTAACTAATTCACATTTCAAGTCTCTACCATTTTCAAGTAACTAATTCACATTTTAAAGTTACTACACATAACCATTTTCAAGTAACTAATTCACATTTTCACTACACTTAACCATTTTCATGTAACTAATTCACATTTCAACTCTCTACCATTAACCATGTAACTAATTCACATTCCAATTCTCTACACTTAACCATTTTCAAGTAACTAATTCACATTTTCACTACACTTAACCATTTTCAAGTAACTAATTCACATTTCAAGTCTCTACCATTTTCAAATAACTAATTCACATTTTTAAGTTACTAAACATAACCATTTTCAAGTAACTAATTCACATTTTCACTACACTTAACCATTTTCAAGTAACTAATTCACATTTCAAGTCTCTACCATTTTCAAGTAACTAATTCAAATTTCAAGTTACTACACATATCCTTTTTAAGTAACTAATTCACATTTTCACTACACTTAACCATTTTCAAGTAACTAATTCACATTTCAAGTCTCTACCATTAACCATTTTCAGGTAACTAATTCACATTTCAAGTCTCTACCATTAACCATGTAACTAATTCACATTCCAATTCTCTACACTTAACCATTTTCAAGTAACTAATTCACGTTTTCAAGTTACTACACTTAACAATTTTTAAGTAACTAATTCACATTTTCAAGTTACTACACTTAACCATTTTCAAGTAACTAATTCACATTTCAAGTCTCTACCATTAACCATTTTCAAGTAACTAATTCACATTTCAAGTCTCTACCATTAACCATGTAACTAATTCACATTTCAAGTCTCTACACTTAACCATATTCAAGTAACTAATTCACGTTTTCAAGTTACTACACTTAACCATTTTTAAGTAACTAATTCACTTTTTCACTACACTTAACCATTTTCAAGTAATTAAATTCACATTTCAAGTCTCTACCATTTAAAAGTAACTAATACACATTTTCAAGTTACTACACTTAACCATTTTCAAGTAACTAATTCACATTTAAAGTCTCTACACTCAACCATTTTGAAGTAACTAATTCACATTTCAAGTTACTACACTTAACCATTTTTAAGTAACTAATTCACATTTTCAAGTCACTACCATTTTCAAGTAACTAATTCACATTTCAATTCTCTACACTTAACCATTTTCAAGAAACTAATACACGTTTTCAAGTTACTACACTTAATCATTTTCAAGTAACTAATTCATATTTTCAAGTTACTACACATAACCATTTTCAAGTAACTAATTCACATTTTCACTACACTTAACCATTTTCATGTAACTAATTCACATTTCAACTCTCTACCATTAACCATGTAACTAATTCACATTCCAATTCTCTACACTTAACCATTTTCAAGTAACTAATTCACATTTTCACTACACTTAACCATTTTCAAGTAACTAATTCACATTTCAAGTCTCTACCATTTTCAAATAACTAATTCACATTTTTAAGTTACTAAACATAACCATTTTCAAGTAACTAATTCACATTTTCACTACACTTAACCATTTTCAAGTAACTAATTCACATTTCAAGTCTCTACCATTTTCAAGTAACTAATTCAAATTTCAAGTTACTACACATATCCTTTTTAAGTAACTAATTCACATTTTCACTACACTTAACCATTTTCAAGTAACTAATTCACATTTCAAGTCTCTACCATTAACCATTTTCAGGTAACTAATTCACATTTCAAGTCTCTACCATTAACCATGTAACTAATTCACATTCCAATTCTCTACACTTAACCATTTTCAAGTAACTAATTCACGTTTTCAAGTTACTACACTTAACAATTTTTAAGTAACTAATTCACATTTTCAAGTTACTACACTTAACCATTTTCAAGTAACTAATTCACATTTCAAGTCTCTACCATTAACCATTTTCAAGTAACTAATTCACATTTCAAGTCTCTACCATTAACCATGTAACTAATTCACATTTCAACTCTCTACCATTAACCATGTAACTAATTCACATTCCAATTCTCTACACTTAATCATTTTCAAGTAACTAATTCACTTTTTCACTACACTTAACCATTTTCAAGTAATTAAATTCACATTTCAAGTCTCTACCATTTAAAAGTAACTAATACACATTTTCAAGTTACTACACTTAACCATTTTCAAGTAACTAATTCACATTTAAAGTCTCTACACTCAACCATTTTGAAGTAACTAATTCACATTTCAAGTTACTACACTTAACCATTTTTAAGTAACTAATTCACATTTTCAAGTCACTACCATTTTCAAGTAACTAATTCACATTTCAATTCTCTACACTTAACCATTTTCAAGAAACTAATACACGTTTTCAAGTTACTACACTTAATCATTTTCAAGTAACTAATTCATATTTTCAAGTCACTACCATTTTCAAGTAACTAATTCACATTTCAATTCTATACCCTTAACCATTTTCAAGAAACTAATTCACATTTCAAGTCTCTACCATTTACAAGTAACTAATACACATTTCATGTTACTACACATAACCATTTTAAAGTAACTAATTCACATTTTCAAATCACTACCATTTTCAAATAACTAATCCACATTTCAAGTCTCTACCATTAACCATTTTAAAGTAACTAATTCACATTTCAAGTCTCTACACTCAACCATTTTGAAGTAACTAATTCACATTTCAAGTTACTACATTTAACCATTTTTAAGTAACTAATTCACATTTTCAAGTCACTTCCATTTTCAAGTAACTAATTCACATTTCAAGTCTCTACCATTAACCATGTAACTAATTCACATTCCAATTCTCTACACTTAACCATTTTCAAGTAACTAATTCACGTTTTCAAGTTACTACACTTAACAATTTTTAAGTAACTAATTCACATTTTCAAGTTACTACACTTAACCATTTTCAAGTAACTAATTCACATTTCAAGTCTCTACCATTAACCATTTTCAAGTAACTAATTCACATTTCAAGTCTCTACCATTAACCATGTAACTAATTCACATTTCAATTCTCTACACTTAACCATATTCAAGTAACTAATTCACGTTTTCAAGTTACTACCATTAACCATTTTCAAGTAACTAATTCACTTTTTCACTACACTTAACCATTTTCAAGTAATTAAATTCACATTTCAAGTCTCTACCATTTAAAAGTAACTAATACACATTTTCAAGTTACTACACTTAACCATTTTCAAGTAACTAATTCACATTTAAAGTCTCTACACTCAACCATTTTGAAGTAACTAATTCACATTTCAAGTTACTACACTTAACCATATTTAAGTAACTAATTCACATTTTCAAGTCACTACCATTTTCAAGTAACTAATTCACATTTCAATTCTCTACACTTAACCATTTTCAAGAAACTAATACACGTTTTCAAGTTACTACACTTAATCATTTTCAAGTAACTAATTCATATTTTCAAGTCACTACCATTTTCAAGTAACTAATTCACATTTCAATTCTCTACACTTAACCATTTTCAAGAAACTAATACACGTTTTCAAGTTACTACACTTAATCATTTTCAAGTAACTAATTCATATTTTCAAGTCACTACCATTTTCAAGTAACTAATTCACATTTCAATTCTATACACTTAACCATTTTCAAGAAACTAATTCACATTTCAAGTCTCTACCATTTACAAGTAACTAATACACATTTCATGTTACTACACATAACCATTTTAAAGTAACTAATTCACATTTTCAAATCACTACCATTTTCAAATAACTAATCCACATTTCAAGTCTCTACCATTAACCATTTTAAAGTAACTAATTCACATTTCAAGTCTCTACACTCAACCATTTTGAAGTAACTAATTCACATTTCAAGTTACTACATTTAACCATTTTTAAGTAACTAATTCACATTTTCAAGTCACTTCCATTTTCAAGTAACTAATTCACATTTCAAGTCTCTACCATTTACAAGTAACTAATACACATTTCAAGTTACTACACATAATATTTTTAAGTAACTAATTCACATTTTCACTACACTTAACCATTTTCAAGTAACTAATTCACATTTCAAGTCTCTACCATTTTCAAGCAACTAATTCACATTTTCAAGTTACTACACATAACCATTTTCAAGTAACTAATTCACATTTTCACTACACTTAACCATTTTCATGTAACTAATTCACATTTCAACTCTCTACCATTAACCATGTAACTAATTCACATTCCAATTCTCTACACTTAACCATTTTCAAGTAACTAATTCACATTTTCACTACACTTAACCATTTTCAAGTAACTAATTCACATTTCAAGTCTCTACCATTTACAAGTAACTAATACACATTTCATGTTACTACACATAACCATTTTAAAGTAACTAATTCACATTTTCAAATCACTACCATTTTCAAATAACTAATCCACATTTCAAGTCTCTACCATTAACCATTTTAAAGTAACTAATTCACATTTCAAGTCTCTACACTCATCCATTTTGAAGTAACTAATTCACATTTCAAGTTACTACATTTAACCATTTTTAAGTAACTAATTCACATTTTCAAGTCACTTCCATTTTCAAGTAACTAATTCACATTTCAAGTCTCTACCATTTACAAGTAACTAATACACATTTCAAGTTACTACACATAATATTTTTAAGTAACTAATTCACATTTTCACTACACTTAACCATTTTCAAGTAACTAATTCACATTTCAAGTCTCTACCATTTTCAAGTAACTAATTCACATTTTAAAGTTACTACACATAACCATTTTCAAGTAACTAATTCACATTTTCACTACACTTAACCATTTTCATGTAACTAATTCACATTTCAACTCTCTACCATTAACCATGTAACTAATTCACATTCCAATTCTCTACACTTAACCATTTTCAAGTAACTAATTCACATTTTCACTACACTTAACCATTTTCAAGTAACTAATTCACATTTCAAGTCTCTACCATTTTCAAATAACTAATTCACATTTTTAAGTTACTAAACATAACCATTTTCAAGTAACTAATTCACATTTTCACTACACTTAACCATTTTCAAGTAACTAATTCACATTTCAAGTCTCTACCATTTTCAAGTAACTAATTCAAATTTCAAGTTACTACACATATCCTTTTTAAGTAACTAATTCACATTTTCACTACACTTAACCATTTTCAAGTAACTAATTCACATTTCAAGTCTCTACCATTAACCATTTTCAGGTAACTAATTCACATTTCAAGTCTCTACCATTAACCATGTAACTAATTCACATTCCAATTCTCTACACTTAACCATTTTCAAGTAACTAATTCACGTTTTCAAGTTACTACACTTAACAATTTTTAAGTAACTAATTCACATTTTCAAGTTACTACACTTAACCATTTTCAAGTAACTAATTCACATTTCAAGTCTCTACCATTAACCATTTTCAAGTAACTAATTCACATTTCAAGTCTCTACCATTAACCATGTAACTAATTCACATTTCAAGTCTCTACACTTAACCATATTCAAGTAACTAATTCACGTTTTCAAGTTACTACACTTAACCATTTTTAAGTAACTAATTCACTTTTTCACTACACTTAACCATTTTCAAGTAATTAAATTCACATTTCAAGTCTCTACCATTTAAAAGTAACTAATACACATTTTCAAGTTACTACACTTAACCATTTTCAAGTAACTAATTCACATTTAAAGTCTCTACACTCAACCATTTTGAAGTAACTAATTCACATTTCAAGTTACTACACTTAACCATTTTTAAGTAACTAATTCACATTTTCAAGTCACTACCATTTTCAAGTAACTAATTCACATTTCAATTCTCTACACTTAACCATTTTCAAGAAACTAATACACGTTTTCAAGTTACTACACTTAATCATTTTCAAGTAACTAATTCATATTTTCAAGTTACTACACATAACCATTTTCAAGTAACTAATTCACATTTTCACTACACTTAACCATTTTCATGTAACTAATTCACATTTCAACTCTCTACCATTAACCATGTAACTAATTCACATTCCAATTCTCTACACTTAACCATTTTCAAGTAACTAATTCACATTTTCACTACACTTAACCATTTTCAAGTAACTAATTCACATTTCAAGTCTCTACCATTTTCAAATAACTAATTCACATTTTTAAGTTACTAAACATAACCATTTTCAAGTAACTAATTCACATTTTCACTACACTTAACCATTTTCAAGTAACTAATTCACATTTCAAGTCTCTACCATTTTCAAGTAACTAATTCAAATTTCAAGTTACTACACATATCCTTTTTAAGTAACTAATTCACATTTTCACTACACTTAACCATTTTCAAGTAACTAATTCACATTTCAAGTCTCTACCATTAACCATTTTCAGGTAACTAATTCACATTTCAAGTCTCTACCATTAACCATGTAACTAATTCACATTCCAATTCTCTACACTTAACCATTTTCAAGTAACTAATTCACGTTTTCAAGTTACTACACTTAACAATTTTTAAGTAACTAATTCACATTTTCAAGTTACTACACTTAACCATTTTCAAGTAACTAATTCACATTTCAAGTCTCTACCATTAACCATTTTCAAGTAACTAATTCACATTTCAAGTCTCTACCATTAACCATGTAACTAATTCACATTTCAACTCTCTACCATTAACCATGTAACTAATTCACATTCCAATTCTCTACACTTAATCATTTTCAAGTAACTAATTCACTTTTTCACTACACTTAACCATTTTCAAGTAATTAAATTCACATTTCAAGTCTCTACCATTAACCATGTAACTAATTCACATTCCAATTCTCTACACTTAACCATTTTCAAGTAACTAATTCACATTTTCACTACACTTAACCATTTTCAAGAAACTAATTCACATTTCAAGTCTCTACCATTTACAAGTAACTAATACACATTTCATGTTACTACACATAACCATTTTAAAGTAACTAATTCACATTTTCAAATCACTACCATTTTCAAATAACTAATCCACATTTCAAGTCTCTACCATTAACCATTTTAAAGTAACTAATTCACATTTCAAGTCTCTACACTCATCCATTTTGAAGTAACTAATTCACATTTCAAGTTACTACATTTAACCATTTTTAAGTAACTAATTCACATTTTCAAGTCACTTCCATTTTCAAGTAACTAATTCACATTTCAAGTCTCTACCATTTACAAGTAACTAATACACATTTCAAGTTACTACACATAATATTTTTAAGTAACTAATTCACATTTTCACTACACTTAACCATTTTCAAGTAACTAATTCACATTTCAAGTCTCTACCATTTTCAAGTAACTAATTCACATTTTAAAGTTACTACACATAACCATTTTCAAGTAACTAATTCACATTTTCACTACACTTAACCATTTTCATGTAACTAATTCACATTTCAACTCTCTACCATTAACCATGTAACTAATTCACATTCCAATTCTCTACACTTAACCATTTTCAAGTAACTAATTCACATTTTCACTACACTTAACCATTTTCAAGTAACTAATTCACATTTCAAGTCTCTACCATTTTCAAATAACTAATTCACATTTTTAAGTTACTAAACATAACCATTTTCAAGTAACTAATTCACATTTTCACTACACTTAACCATTTTCAAGTAACTAATTCACATTTCAAGTCTCTACCATTTTCAAGTAACTAATTCAAATTTCAAGTTACTACACATATCCTTTTTAAGTAACTAATTCACATTTTCACTACACTTAACCATTTTCAAGTAACTAATTCACATTTCAAGTCTCTACCATTAACCATTTTCAGGTAACTAATTCACATTTCAAGTCTCTACCATTAACCATGTAACTAATTCACATTCCAATTCTCTACACTTAACCATTTTCAAGTAACTAATTCACGTTTTCAAGTTACTACACTTAACAATTTTTAAGTAACTAATTCACATTTTCAAGTTACTACACTTAACCATTTTCAAGTAACTAATTCACATTTCAAGTCTCTACCATTAACCATTTTCAAGTAACTAATTCACATTTCAAGTCTCTACCATTAACCATGTAACTAATTCACATTTCAAGTCTCTACACTTAACCATATTCAAGTAACTAATTCACGTTTTCAAGTTACTACACTTAACCATTTTTAAGTAACTAATTCACTTTTTCACTACACTTAACCATTTTCAAGTAATTAAATTCACATTTCAAGTCTCTACCATTTAAAAGTAACTAATACACATTTTCAAGTTACTACACTTAACCATTTTCAAGTAACTAATTCACATTTAAAGTCTCTACACTCAACCATTTTGAAGTAACTAATTCACATTTCAAGTTACTACACTTAACCATTTTTAAGTAACTAATTCACATTTTCAAGTCACTACCATTTTCAAGTAACTAATTCACATTTCAATTCTCTACACTTAACCATTTTCAAGAAACTAATACACGTTTTCAAGTTACTACACTTAATCATTTTCAAGTAACTAATTCATATTTTCAAGTTACTACACATAACCATTTTCAAGTAACTAATTCACATTTTCACTACACTTAACCATTTTCATGTAACTAATTCACATTTCAACTCTCTACCATTAACCATGTAACTAATTCACATTCCAATTCTCTACACTTAACCATTTTCAAGTAACTAATTCACATTTTCACTACACTTAACCATTTTCAAGTAACTAATTCACATTTCAAGTCTCTACCATTTTCAAATAACTAATTCACATTTTTAAGTTACTAAACATAACCATTTTCAAGTAACTAATTCACATTTTCACTACACTTAACCATTTTCAAGTAACTAATTCACATTTCAAGTCTCTACCATTTTCAAGTAACTAATTCAAATTTCAAGTTACTACACATATCCTTTTTAAGTAACTAATTCACATTTTCACTACACTTAACCATTTTCAAGTAACTAATTCACATTTCAAGTCTCTACCATTAACCATTTTCAGGTAACTAATTCACATTTCAAGTCTCTACCATTAACCATGTAACTAATTCACATTCCAATTCTCTACACTTAACCATTTTCAAGTAACTAATTCACGTTTTCAAGTTACTACACTTAACAATTTTTAAGTAACTAATTCACATTTTCAAGTTACTACACTTAACCATTTTCAAGTAACTAATTCACATTTCAAGTCTCTACCATTAACCATTTTCAAGTAACTAATTCACATTTCAAGTCTCTACCATTAACCATGTAACTAATTCACATTTCAACTCTCTACCATTAACCATGTAACTAATTCACATTCCAATTCTCTACACTTAATCATTTTCAAGTAACTAATTCACTTTTTCACTACACTTAACCATTTTCAAGTAATTAAATTCACATTTCAAGTCTCTACCATTTAAAAGTAACTAATACACATTTTCAAGTTACTACACTTAACCATTTTCAAGTAACTAATTCACATTTAAAGTCTCTACACTCAACCATTTTGAAGTAACTAATTCACATTTCAAGTTACTACACTTAACCATTTTTAAGTAACTAATTCACATTTTCAAGTCACTACCATTTTCAAGTAACTAATTCACATTTCAATTCTCTACACTTAACCATTTTCAAGAAACTAATACACGTTTTCAAGTTACTACACTTAATCATTTTCAAGTAACTAATTCATATTTTCAAGTCACTACCATTTTCAAGTAACTAATTCACATTTCAATTCTATACCCTTAACCATTTTCAAGAAACTAATTCACATTTCAAGTCTCTACCATTTACAAGTAACTAATACACATTTCATGTTACTACACATAACCATTTTAAAGTAACTAATTCACATTTTCAAATCACTACCATTTTCAAATAACTAATCCACATTTCAAGTCTCTACCATTAACCATTTTAAAGTAACTAATTCACATTTCAAGTCTCTACACTCAACCATTTTGAAGTAACTAATTCACATTTCAAGTTACTACATTTAACCATTTTTAAGTAACTAATTCACATTTTCAAGTCACTTCCATTTTCAAGTAACTAATTCACATTTCAAGTCTCTACCATTAACCATGTAACTAATTCACATTCCAATTCTCTACACTTAACCATTTTCAAGTAACTAATTCACGTTTTCAAGTTACTACACTTAACAATTTTTAAGTAACTAATTCACATTTTCAAGTTACTACACTTAACCATTTTCAAGTAACTAATTCACATTTCAAGTCTCTACCATTAACCATTTTCAAGTAACTAATTCACATTTCAAGTCTCTACCATTAACCATGTAACTAATTCACATTTCAATTCTCTACACTTAACCATATTCAAGTAACTAATTCACGTTTTCAAGTTACTACCATTAACCATTTTCAAGTAACTAATTCACTTTTTCACTACACTTAACCATTTTCAAGTAATTAAATTCACATTTCAAGTCTCTACCATTTAAAAGTAACTAATACACATTTTCAAGTTACTACACTTAACCATTTTCAAGTAACTAATTCACATTTAAAGTCTCTACACTCAACCATTTTGAAGTAACTAATTCACATTTCAAGTTACTACACTTAACCATTTTTAAGTAACTAATTCACATTTTCAAGTCACTACCATTTTCAAGTAACTAATTCACATTTCAATTCTCTACACTTAACCATTTTCAAGAAACTAATACACGTTTTCAAGTTACTACACTTAATCATTTTCAAGTAACTAATTCATATTTTCAAGTCACTACCATTTTCAAGTAACTAATTCACATTTCAATTCTCTACACTTAACCATTTTCAAGAAACTAATACACGTTTTCAAGTTACTACACTTAATCATTTTCAAGTAACTAATTCATATTTTCAAGTCACTACCATTTTCAAGTAACTAATTCACATTTCAATTCTATACACTTAACCATTTTCAAGAAACTAATTCACATTTCAAGTCTCTACCATTTACAAGTAACTAATACACATTTCATGTTACTACACATAACCATTTTAAAGTAACTAATTCACATTTTCAAATCACTACCATTTTCAAATAACTAATCCACATTTCAAGTCTCTACCATTAACCATTTTAAAGTAACTAATTCACATTTCAAGTCTCTACACTCAACCATTTTGAAGTAACTAATTCACATTTCAAGTTACTACATTTAACCATTTTTAAGTAACTAATTCACATTTTCAAGTCACTTCCATTTTCAAGTAACTAATTCACATTTCAAGTCTCTACCATTTACAAGTAACTAATACACATTTCAAGTTACTACACATAATATTTTTAAGTAACTAATTCACATTTTCACTACACTTAACCATTTTCAAGTAACTAATTCACATTTCAAGTCTCTACCATTTTCAAGCAACTAATTCACATTTTCAAGTTACTACACATAACCATTTTCAAGTAACTAATTCACATTTTCACTACACTTAACCATTTTCATGTAACTAATTCACATTTCAACTCTCTACCATTAACCATGTAACTAATTCACATTCCAATTCTCTACACTTAACCATTTTCAAGTAACTAATTCACATTTTCACTACACTTAACCATTTTCAAGAAACTAATTCACATTTCAAGTCTCTACCATTTACAAGTAACTAATACACATTTCATGTTACTACACATAACCATTTTAAAGTAACTAATTCACATTTTCAAATCACTACCATTTTCAAATAACTAATCCACATTTCAAGTCTCTACCATTAACCATTTTAAAGTAACTAATTCACATTTCAAGTCTCTACACTCATCCATTTTGAAGTAACTAATTCACATTTCAAGTTACTACATTTAACCATTTTTAAGTAACTAATTCACATTTTCAAGTCACTTCCATTTTCAAGTAACTAATTCACATTTCAAGTCTCTACCATTTACAAGTAACTAATACACATTTCAAGTTACTACACATAATATTTTTAAGTAACTAATTCACATTTTCACTACACTTAACCATTTTCAAGTAACTAATTCACATTTCAAGTCTCTACCATTTTCAAGTAACTAATTCACATTTTAAAGTTACTACACATAACCATTTTCAAGTAACTAATTCACATTTTCACTACACTTAACCATTTTCATGTAACTAATTCACATTTCAACTCTCTACCATTAACCATGTAACTAATTCACATTCCAATTCTCTACACTTAACCATTTTCAAGTAACTAATTCACATTTTCACTACACTTAACCATTTTCAAGTAACTAATTCACATTTCAAGTCTCTACCATTTTCAAATAACTAATTCACATTTTTAAGTTACTAAACATAACCATTTTCAAGTAACTAATTCACATTTTCACTACACTTAACCATTTTCAAGTAACTAATTCACATTTCAAGTCTCTACCATTTTCAAGTAACTAATTCAAATTTCAAGTTACTACACATATCCTTTTTAAGTAACTAATTCACATTTTCACTACACTTAACCATTTTCAAGTAACTAATTCACATTTCAAGTCTCTACCATTAACCATTTTCAGGTAACTAATTCACATTTCAAGTCTCTACCATTAACCATGTAACTAATTCACATTCCAATTCTCTACACTTAACCATTTTCAAGTAACTAATTCACGTTTTCAAGTTACTACACTTAACAATTTTTAAGTAACTAATTCACATTTTCAAGTTACTACACTTAACCATTTTCAAGTAACTAATTCACATTTCAAGTCTCTACCATTAACCATTTTCAAGTAACTAATTCACATTTCAAGTCTCTACCATTAACCATGTAACTAATTCACATTTCAAGTCTCTACACTTAACCATATTCAAGTAACTAATTCACGTTTTCAAGTTACTACACTTAACCATTTTTAAGTAACTAATTCACTTTTTCACTACACTTAACCATTTTCAAGTAATTAAATTCACATTTCAAGTCTCTACCATTTAAAAGTAACTAATACACATTTTCAAGTTACTACACTTAACCATTTTCAAGTAACTAATTCACATTTAAAGTCTCTATACTCAACCATTTTGAAGTAACTAATTCACATTTCAAGTTACTACACTTAACCATTTTTAAGTAACTAATTCACATTTTCAAGTCACTACCATTTTCAAGTAACTAATTCACATTTCAATTCTCTACACTTAACCATTTTCAAGAAACTAATACACGTTTTCAAGTTACTACACTTAATCATTTTCAAGTAACTAATTCATATTTTCAAGTTACTACACATAACCATTTTCAAGTAACTAATTCACATTTTCACTACACTTAACCATTTTCATGTAACTAATTCACATTTCAACTCTCTACCATTAACCATGTAACTAATTCACATTCCAATTCTCTACACTTAACCATTTTCAAGTAACTAATTCACATTTTCACTACACTTAACCATTTTCAAGTAACTAATTCACATTTCAAGTCTCTACCATTTTCAAATAACTAATTCACATTTTTAAGTTACTAAACATAACCATTTTCAAGTAACTAATTCACATTTTCACTACACTTAACCATTTTCAAGTAACTAATTCACATTTCAAGTCTCTACCATTTTCAAGTAACTAATTCAAATTTCAAGTTACTACACATATCCTTTTTAAGTAACTAATTCACATTTTCACTACACTTAACCATTTTCAAGTAACTAATTCACATTTCAAGTCTCTACCATTAACCATTTTCAGGTAACTAATTCACATTTCAAGTCTCTACCATTAACCATGTAACTAATTCACATTCCAATTCTCTACACTTAACCATTTTCAAGTAACTAATTCACGTTTTCAAGTTACTACACTTAACAATTTTTAAGTAACTAATTCACATTTTCAAGTTACTACACTTAACCATTTTCAAGTAACTAATTCACATTTCAAGTCTCTACCATTAACCATTTTCAAGTAACTAATTCACATTTCAAGTCTCTACCATTAACCATGTAACTAATTCACATTTCAACTCTCTACCATTAACCATGTAACTAATTCACATTCCAATTCTCTACACTTAATCATTTTCAAGTAACTAATTCACTTTTTCACTACACTTAACCATTTTCAAGTAATTAAATTCACATTTCAAGTCTCTACCATTAACCATGTAACTAATTCACATTCCAATTCTCTACACTTAACCATTTTCAAGTAACTAATTCACATTTTCACTACACTTAACCATTTTCAAGAAACTAATTCACATTTCAAGTCTCTACCATTTACAAGTAACTAATACACATTTCATGTTACTACACATAACCATTTTAAAGTAACTAATTCACATTTTCAAATCACTACCATTTTCAAATAACTAATCCACATTTCAAGTCTCTACCATTAACCATTTTAAAGTAACTAATTCACATTTCAAGTCTCTACACTCATCCATTTTGAAGTAACTAATTCACATTTCAAGTTACTACATTTAACCATTTTTAAGTAACTAATTCACATTTTCAAGTCACTTCCATTTTCAAGTAACTAATTCACATTTCAAGTCTCTACCATTTACAAGTAACTAATACACATTTCAAGTTACTACACATAATATTTTTAAGTAACTAATTCACATTTTCACTACACTTAACCATTTTCAAGTAACTAATTCACATTTCAAGTCTCTACCATTTTCAAGTAACTAATTCACATTTTAAAGTTACTACACATAACCATTTTCAAGTAACTAATTCACATTTTCACTACACTTAACCATTTTCATGTAACTAATTCACATTTCAACTCTCTACCATTAACCATGTAACTAATTCACATTCCAATTCTCTACACTTAACCATTTTCAAGTAACTAATTCACATTTTCACTACACTTAACCATTTTCAAGTAACTAATTCACATTTCAAGTCTCTACCATTTTCAAATAACTAATTCACATTTTTAAGTTACTAAACATAACCATTTTCAAGTAACTAATTCACATTTTCACTACACTTAACCATTTTCAAGTAACTAATTCACATTTCAAGTCTCTACCATTTTCAAGTAACTAATTCAAATTTCAAGTTACTACACATATCCTTTTTAAGTAACTAATTCACATTTTCACTACACTTAACCATTTTCAAGTAACTAATTCACATTTCAAGTCTCTACCATTAACCATTTTCAGGTAACTAATTCACATTTCAAGTCTCTACCATTAACCATGTAACTAATTCACATTCCAATTCTCTACACTTAACCATTTTCAAGTAACTAATTCACGTTTTCAAGTTACTACACTTAACAATTTTTAAGTAACTAATTCACATTTTCAAGTTACTACACTTAACCATTTTCAAGTAACTAATTCACATTTCAAGTCTCTACCATTAACCATTTTCAAGTAACTAATTCACATTTCAAGTCTCTACCATTAACCATGTAACTAATTCACATTTCAAGTCTCTACACTTAACCATATTCAAGTAACTAATTCACGTTTTCAAGTTACTACACTTAACCATTTTTAAGTAACTAATTCACTTTTTCACTACACTTAACCATTTTCAAGTAATTAAATTCACATTTCAAGTCTCTACCATTTAAAAGTAACTAATACACATTTTCAAGTTACTACACTTAACCATTTTCAAGTAACTAATTCACATTTAAAGTCTCTACACTCAACCATTTTGAAGTAACTAATTCACATTTCAAGTTACTACACTTAACCATTTTTAAGTAACTAATTCACATTTTCAAGTCACTACCATTTTCAAGTAACTAATTCACATTTCAATTCTCTACACTTAACCATTTTCAAGAAACTAATACACGTTTTCAAGTTACTACACTTAATCATTTTCAAGTAACTAATTCATATTTTCAAGTTACTACACATAACCATTTTCAAGTAACTAATTCACATTTTCACTACACTTAACCATTTTCATGTAACTAATTCACATTTCAACTCTCTACCATTAACCATGTAACTAATTCACATTCCAATTCTCTACACTTAACCATTTTCAAGTAACTAATTCACATTTTCACTACACTTAACCATTTTCAAGTAACTAATTCACATTTCAAGTCTCTACCATTTTCAAATAACTAATTCACATTTTTAAGTTACTAAACATAACCATTTTCAAGTAACTAATTCACATTTTCACTACACTTAACCATTTTCAAGTAACTAATTCACATTTCAAGTCTCTACCATTTTCAAGTAACTAATTCAAATTTCAAGTTACTACACATATCCTTTTTAAGTAACTAATTCACATTTTCACTACACTTAACCATTTTCAAGTAACTAATTCACATTTCAAGTCTCTACCATTAACCATTTTCAGGTAACTAATTCACATTTCAAGTCTCTACCATTAACCATGTAACTAATTCACATTCCAATTCTCTACACTTAACCATTTTCAAGTAACTAATTCACGTTTTCAAGTTACTACACTTAACAGTTTTCAAGTTACTACACTTAACCATTTTCATGTAACTAATTCACATTTTCAAGTTACTACACTTAACAAGTTTCAAGTAACTAATTCACATTTTCACTACACTTAACCATTTTCAAGTAACTAATTCACATTTCAAGTCTCTACCATTAACCAAGTAACTAATTCACATTCCAATTCTCTACACTTAACCATTTTCAAGTAACTAATTCACGTTTTCAAGTTACTACACTTAACCATTTTTAAGTAACTAATTCACATTTTAAAGTTGCTACACTTAACAATTTTCAAGTAACTAATTCACATTTTCAAGTTACTACACTTAACAGTTTTCAAGTTACTACACTTAACCAGTTTCATGTAACTAATTCACATTTTCAAGTTACTACACTTAACAAGTTTCAAGTAACTAATTCACATTTCAAGTCTCTACCATTAACCATTTTCAAGTAACTAATTCACATTTCAAGTCTCTACCATTAACCATGTAACTAATTGACATTTCAATTCTCTACACTTAACCATTTTCAAGTAACTAATTCACGTTTTCAAGTTACTACACTTAACCATTTCCAAGTAAATAATACACATTTTCACTACAATTAACCATTTTCAAGTAACTAATTCACATTTCAAGTCTCTACCATTTACAAGTAACTAATACACATTTCAAGTTACTACATATAACATTTTTAAGTAACTAATTCACATTTTCACTACACTTAACCATTTTCAAGTAACTAATTCACATTTCAATTCGATACCATTAACCATTTTCAAGTAACTAATTCACATTCCAATTCTCTACACTTAATCATTTTCAAGTAACTAATTCACTTTTTCACTACACTTAACCATTTTCAAGTAATTAAATTCACATTTCAAGTCTCTACCATTTAAAAGTAACTAATACACATTTTCAAGTTACTACACTTAACCATTTTCAAGTAAATAATTCACATTTAAAGTCTCTACACTCAACCATTTTGAAGTAACTAATTCACATTTCAAGTTACTACACTTAACCATTTTTAAGTAACTAATTCACATTTTCAAGTCACTACCATTTTCAAGTAACTAATTCACATTTCAATTCTCTACACTTAACCATTTTCAAAAAACTAATAAACGTTTTCAAGTTACTACACTTAATCATTTTCAAGTAACTAATTCACATTTTCAATACAATTAACCATTTTCAAGTAACTAATTCACATTTCAACTCTCTACCATTAACCATGTAACTAATTCACATTCCAATTCTCTACACTTAATCATTTTCAAGTAACTAATTCACTTTTTCACTACACTTAACCATTTTCAAGTAATTAAATTCACATTTCAAGTCTCTACCATTTAAAAGTAACTAATACACATTTTCAAGTTACTACACTTAACCATTTTGAAGTAACTAATTCACATTTCAAGTTACTACACTTAACCATTTTTAAGTAACTAATTCACACTTTCAAGTCACTACCATTTTCAAGTAACTAATTCACATTTCAAGTCTCTACCATTAACCATTTTCAGGTAACTAATTCACATTTCAAGTCTCTACCATTAACCATGTAACTAATTCACATTCCAATTCTCTACACTTAACCATTTTCAAGTAACTAATTCACGTTTTCAAGTTACTACACTTAACAATTTTTAAGTAACTAATTCACATTTTCAAGTTACTACACTTAACCATTTTCAAGTAACTAATTCACATTTCAAGTCTCTACCATTAACTATTTTCAAGTAACTAATTCACATTTCAAGTCTCTACCATTAACCATGTAACTAATTCACATTTCAATTCTCTACACTTAACCATATTCAAGTAACTAATTCACGTTTTCAAGTTACTACCATTAACCATTTTCAAGTAACTAATTCACTTTTTCACTACACTTAACCATTTTCAAGTAATTAAATTCACATTTCAAGTCTCTACCATTTAAAAGTAACTAATACACATTTTCAAGTTACTACACTTAACCATTTTCAAGTAACTAATTCACATTTAAAGTCTCTACACTCAACCATTTTGAAGTAACTAATTCACATTTCAAGTTACTACACTTAACCATTTTTAAGTAACTAATTCACATTTTCAAGTCACTTCCATTTTCAAGTAACTAATTCACATTTCAAGTCTCTACCATTTACAAGTAACTAATACACATTTCAAGTTACTACACATAATATTTTTAAGTAACTAATTCACATTTTCACTACACTTAACCATTTTCAAGTAACTAATTCACATTTCAAGTCTCTACCATTTTCAAGCAACTAATTCACATTTTCAAGTTACTACACATAACCATTTTCAAGTAACTAATTCACATTTTCACTACACTTAACCATTTTCATGTAACTAATTCACATTTCAACTCTCTACCATTAACCATGTAACTAATTCACATTCCAATTCTCTACACTTAACCATTTTCAAGTAACTAATTCACATTTTCACTACACTTAACCATTTTCAAGAAACTAATTCACATTTCAAGTCTCTACCATTTACAAGTAACTAATACACATTTCATGTTACTACACATAACCATTTTAAAGTAACTAATTCACATTTTCAAATCACTACCATTTTCAAATAACTAATCCACATTTCAAGTCTCTACCATTAACCATTTTAAAGTAACTAATTCACATTTCAAGTCTCTACACTCATCCATTTTGAAGTAACTAATTCACATTTCAAGTTACTACATTTAACCATTTTTAAGTAACTAATTCACATTTTCAAGTCACTTCCATTTTCAAGTAACTAATTCACATTTCAAGTCTCTACCATTTACAAGTAACTAATACACATTTCAAGTTACTACACATAATATTTTTAAGTAACTAATTCACATTTTCACTACACTTAACCATTTTCAAGTAACTAATTCACATTTCAAGTCTCTACCATTTTCAAGTAACTAATTCACATTTTAAAGTTACTACACATAACCATTTTCAAGTAACTAATTCACATTTTCACTACACTTAACCATTTTCATGTAACTAATTCACATTTCAACTCTCTACCATTAACCATGTAACTAATTCACATTCCAATTCTCTACACTTAACCATTTTCAAGTAACTAATTCACATTTTCACTACACTTAACCATTTTCAAGTAACTAATTCACATTTCAAGTCTCTACCATTTTCAAATAACTAATTCACATTTTTAAGTTACTAAACATAACCATTTTCAAGTAACTAATTCACATTTTCACTACACTTAACCATTTTCAAGTAACTAATTCACATTTCAAGTCTCTACCATTTTCAAGTAACTAATTCAAATTTCAAGTTACTACACATATCCTTTTTAAGTAACTAATTCACATTTTCACTACACTTAACCATTTTCAAGTAACTAATTCACATTTCAAGTCTCTACCATTAACCATTTTCAGGTAACTAATTCACATTTCAAGTCTCTACCATTAACCATGTAACTAATTCACATTCCAATTCTCTACACTTAACCATTTTCAAGTAACTAATTCACGTTTTCAAGTTACTACACTTAACAATTTTTAAGTAACTAATTCACATTTTCAAGTTACTACACTTAACCATTTACAAGTAACTAATACACATTTCAAGTTACTACACATAATATTTTTAAGTAACTAATTCACATTTTCACTACACTTAACCATTTTCAAGTAACTAATTCACATTTCAAGTCTCTACCATTTTCAAGTAACTAATTCACATTTTAAAGTTACTACACATAACCATTTTCAAGTAACTAATTCACATTTTCACTACACTTAACCATTTTCATGTAACTAATTCACATTTCAACTCTCTACCATTAACCATGTAACTAATTCACATTCCAATTCTCTACACTTAACCATTTTCAAGTAACTAATTCACATTTTCACTACACTTAACCATTTTCAAGTAACTAATTCACATTTCAAGTCTCTACCATTTTCAAATAACTAATTCACATTTTTAAGTTACTAAACATAACCATTTTCAAGTAACTAATTCACATTTTCACTACACTTAACCATTTTCAAGTAACTAATTCACATTTCAAGTCTCTACCATTTTCAAGTAACTAATTCAAATTTCAAGTTACTACACATATCCTTTTTAAGTAACTAATTCACATTTTCACTACACTTAACCATTTTCAAGTAACTAATTCACATTTCAAGTCTCTACCATTAACCATTTTCAGGTAACTAATTCACATTTCAAGTCTCTACCATTAACCATGTAACTAATTCACATTCCAATTCTCTACACTTAACCATTTTCAAGTAACTAATTCACGTTTTCAAGTTACTACACTTAACAATTTTTAAGTAACTAATTCACATTTTCAAGTTACTACACTTAACCATTTTCAAGTAACTAATTCACATTTCAAGTCTCTACCATTAACCATTTTCAAGTAACTAATTCACATTTCAAGTCTCTACCATTAACCATGTAACTAATTCACATTTCAAGTCTCTACACTTAACCATATTCAAGTAACTAATTCACGTTTTCAAGTTACTACACTTAACCATTTTTAAGTAACTAATTCACTTTTTCACTACACTTAACCATTTTCAAGTAATTAAATTCACATTTCAAGTCTCTACCATTTAAAAGTAACTAATACACATTTTCAAGTTACTACACTTAACCATTTTCAAGTAACTAATTCACATTTAAAGTCTCTACACTCAACCATTTTGAAGTAACTAATTCACATTTCAAGTTACTACACTTAACCATTTTTAAGTAACTAATTCACATTTTCAAGTCACTACCATTTTCAAGTAACTAATTCACATTTCAATTCTCTACACTTAACCATTTTCAAAAAACTAATAAACGTTTTCAAGTTACTACACTTAATCATTTTCAAGTAACTAATTCACATTTTCAATACAATTAACCATTTTCAAGTAACTAATTCACATTTCAAGTCTCTACCATTTACAAGTAACTAATTCACATTTCAAGTCTCTACCATTAACCATTTTCAAGTAACTAATTCACATTTCAAGTCTCTACCATTAACCATGTAACTAATTCACATTTCAATTCTCTACACTTAACCATTTTCAAGTAACTAATTCACGTTTTCAAGTTACTACACTTAACCATTTCCAAGTAAATAATACACATTTTCACTACAATTAACCATTTTCAAGTAACTAATTCAACTTTCAAATCTCTACCATTTACAAGTATCTAATACACATTTAAAGTTACTACATATAACATTTTTAAGTAACTAATTCACATTTTCACTACACTTAACCATTTTCAAGTAACTAATTCACATTTCAATTCGATACCATTAACCATTTTCAAGTAACTAATTCACATTTCAACTCTCTACCATTAACCATGTAACTAATTCACATTCCAATTCTCTACACTTAACCATTTTCAAGTAACTAATTCACATTTTCAAGATACTACACTTAACCATTTTCAAGTAACTAATTCACATTTTCAAGTTACTACACTTAACAGTTTTCAAGTTACTACACTTAACCATTTTCATGTAACTAATTCACATTTTCAAGTACCTACACTTACCAGTTTTCAAGTTACTACACTTAACAAGTTTCAAGTAACTAATTCACATTTTCACTACATTTAACCATTTTCAAGTAACTAATTCACATTTCAAGTCTCTACCATTAACCATTTTCAAGTAACTAATTCACATTTCAAGTCTCTACCATTAACCATGTAACTAATTCACATTTCAATTCTCTACACTTAACCATTTTCAAGTAACTAATTCACGTTTTCAAGTTACTACACTTAACAATTTTCAAGTAAGTAATTCACATTTTCACTAGAATTAACCATTTTCAAGTAACTAATTAACTTTTTCACTAAACCATTTTCAAGCAACTAATTCACATTTCAATTCTCTACACTTAACCATTTTCAAGAAATTAATTCACGTTTTCAAGTTACTACACTTAACAATTTTCAAGTAACTAATTCACATTTTCACTACAATTAACCATTTTCAAGTAACTAATTCACATTTCAAGTCTCTACCATTTACAAGTAACTAATACACATTTCAAGTTAGTGCACATAACATTTTTAAGTAACTAATTCACATTTTCACTACACTTAACCATTTTCAAGGAACTAATTCACCTTTCAATTCTCTACCATTAACCATTTTCAAGTAACTAATTCACATTTCAAGACTCTACCATTAACGATGTAACTAATTCATGTTTTCAAGTTACTACACTTAACCATTTTCAAGTAACTAATTCACATTTTCACTACACTTAACCATTTTCAAGTAACTAATTCACATTTCAAGTCTCCACCATTTTCAAGTAACTAATTCACATTTTCAAGTTACTACACATAACCTATTTCAAGTAACTAATTCACATTTTCACTACACTTAACCATTTTCAAGTATCTAATTCACATTTTCAAGTTACTACACTTAACCATTTTCAAGTAACTAATTCACATTTTCACTACACTTAACCATTTTCAAGTAACTAATTCACATTTCAAGTCTCAACCATTAACCATTTTCAAGTAACTAATTCACATTTTCAACTACACTTAATCATTTTCAAGTAACTAATTTACATTTCAAGTCTCTACCATTTTCAAGTAACTAATTCACATTTCAAGTCTCTACCATTTACAAGTAACTAATACACATTTCAATTTACTACACATAACCATTTTAAAGTAACTAATTCACATTTTCAAATCACTACCATTTTCAAATAACTAATCCACATTTCAAGTCTCTACCATTAACTATTTTCAAGTAACTAATTCACATTTCAAGTCTCTACACTCAACCATTTTGAAATAACTAATTCACATTTCAAGTTACTACACTTAACCATTTTAAAGTAACTAATTCACATTTTCAAGTCACTTCCATTTTCAAGTAACTAATTCACATTTTAATTCTCTACCATTTACAAGTAACTAATACACATTTCAAGTTACTACACATAACATTTTTAAGTAACTAATTCACATTTTCACTACACCTAACCATTTTCAAGTAACTAATTCACCTTTCAATTCTCTACCATTAACCATTTTCAAGTAACTAATTCACATTTCAAGTCTCTACCATTAACCATGTAACTAATTCACATTTTCACTACACTTAATCATTTTCAAGTAACTAATTCACATTTTCACTACACAACCATTTTCAAGTAACTAATTCACATTTCAAGTCTCTACCATTAACCATGTAACTAATTCACATTCCAATTCTCTACACTTAACCATTTTCAAGTAACTAATTCACGTTTTCACTACACTTAACCATTTTCAAGTAAATAATTCACATTTAAAGTCTCTACACTCAACCATTTTGAAGTAACTAATTCACATTTCAAGTTACTACACTTAACCATTTTTAAGTAACTAATTCACATTTTCAAGTCACTACCATTTTCAAGTAACTAATTCACATTTCAATTCTCTACACTTAACCATTTTCAAAAAACTAATAAACGTTTTCAAGTTACTACACTTAATCATTTTCAAGTAACTAATTCACATTTTCAATACAATTAACCATTTTCAAGTAACTAATTCACATTTCAAGTCTCTACCATTTACAAGTAACTAATTCACATTTCAAGTCTCTACCATTAACCATTTTCAAGTAACTAATTCACATTTCAAGTCTCTACCATTAACCATGTAACTAATTCACATTTCAATTCTCTACACTTAACCATTTTCAAGTAACTAATTCACGTTTTCAAGTTACTACACTTAACCATTTCCAAGTAAATAATACACATTTTCACTACAATTAACCATTTTCAAGTAACTAATTCAACTTTCAAATCTCTACCATTTACAAGTAACTAATACACATTTAAAGTTACTACATATAACATTTTTAAGTAACTAATTCACATTTTCACTACACTTAACCATTTTCAAGTAACTAATTCACATTTCAATTCGATACCATTAACCATTTTCAAGTAACTAATTCACATTTCAACTCTCTACCATTAACCATGTAACTAATTCACATTCCAATTCTCTACACTTAACCATTTTCAAGTAACTAATTCACGTTTTCAAGTTACTACACTTAACCATTTTTAAGTAACTAATTCACATTTTCAAGATACTACACTTAACCATTTTCAAGTAACTAATTCACATTTTCAAGTTACTACACTTAACAGTTTTCAAGTTACTACACTTAACCATTTTCATGTAACTAATTCACATTTTCAAGTACCTACACTTACCAGTTTTCAAGTTACTACACTTAACAAGTTTCAAGTAACTAATTCACATTTTCACTACACTTAACCATTTTCAAGTAACTAATTCACATTTCAAGTCTCTACCATTAACCATTTTCAAGTAACTAATTCACATTTCAAGTCTCTACCATTAACCATGTAACTAATTCACATTTCAATTCTCTACACTTAACCATTTTCAAGTAACTAATTCACGTTTTCAAGTTACTACACTTAACAATTTTCAAGTAAGTAATTCACATTTTCACTAGAATTAACCATTTTCAAGTAACTAATTAACTTTTTCACTAAACCATTTTCAAGCAACTAATTCACATTTCAATTCTCTACACTTAACCATTTTCAAGAAATTAATTCACGTTTTCAAGTTACTACACTTAACAATTTTCAAGTAACTAATTCACATTTTCACTACAATTAACCATTTTCAAGTAACTAATTCACATTTCAAGTCTCTACCATTTACAAGTAACTAATACACATTTCAAGTTAGTGCACATAACATTTTTAAGTAACTAATTCACATTTTCACTACACTTAACCATTTTCAAGGAACTAATTCACCTTTCAATTCTCTACCATTAACCATTTTCAAGTAACTAATTCACATTTCAAGACTCTACCATTAACGATGTAACTAATTCATGTTTTCAAGTTACTACACTTAACCATTTTCAAGTAACTAATTCACATTTTCACTACACTTAACCATTTTCAAGTAACTAATTCACATTTCAAGTCTCCACCATTTTCAAGTAACTAATTCACATTTTCAAGTTACTACACATAACCTATTTCAAGTAACTAATTCACATTTTCACTACACTTAACCATTTTCAAGTATCTAATTCACATTTTCAAGTTACTACACTTAACCATTTTCAAGAAACTAATTCACATTTTCACTACACTTAACCATTTTCAAGTAACTAATTCACATTTCAAGTCTCAACCATTAACCATTTTCAAGTAACTAATTCACATTTTCAACTACACTTAATCATTTTCAAGTAACTAATTTACATTTCAAGTCTCTACCATTTTCAAGTAACTAATTCACATTTCAAGTCTCTACCATTTACAAGTAACTAAGACACATTTCAATTTACTACACATAACCATTTTAAAGTAACTAATTCACATTTTCAAATCACTACCATTTTCAAATAACTAATCCACATTTCAAGTCTCTACCATTAACTATTTTCAAGTAACTAATTCACATTTCAAGTCTCTACACTCAACCATTTTGAAATAACTAATTCACATTTCAAGTTACTACACTTAACCATTTTAAAGTAACTAATTCACATTTTCAAGTCACTTCCATTTTCAAGTAACTAATTCACATTTTAATTCTCTACCATTTACAAGTAACTAATACACATTTCAAGTTACTACACATAACATTTTTAAGTAACTAATTCACATTTTCACTACACCTAACCATTTTCAAGTAACTAATTCACCTTTCAATTCTCTACCATTAACCATTTTCAAGTAACTAATTCACATTTCAAGTCTCTACCATTAACCATGTAACTAATTCACATTTTCACTACACTTAATCATTTTCAAGTAACTAATTCACATTTTCACTACACAACCATTTTCAAGTAACTAATTCACATTTCAAGTCTCTACCATTAACCATGTAACTAATTCACATTCCAATTCTCTACACTTAACCATTTTCAAGTAACTAATTCACGTTTTCACTACACTTAACCATTTTCAAGTAAATAATTCACATTTAAAGTCTCTACACTCAACCATTTTGAAGTAACTAATTCACATTTCAAGTTACTACACTTAACCATTTTTAAGTAACTAATTCACATTTTCAAGTCACTACCATTTTCAAGTAACTAATTCACATTTTCACTACACTTAACCATTTTCAAGTAACTAATTCACATTTTCAAGTTACTACACTTAACCATTTTCAAGTAACTAATTCACAGTTTCACTACAATTAACCATTTTTAAGTAACTAATTAACATTTCAAGTCTCTACCATTTTCAAATAACTAATACACATTTCAAGTTAGTACACATAACATTTTTAAGTAACTAATTCACATTTTCACTACACTTAACCATTTTCAAGTAACTAATTCACCTTTCAATTCTCTACCATTAACCATTTTCAAGTAACTAATTCACATTTCAAGTCTCTACCATTAACCATGTAACTAATTCACATTTTCACTACACTTAATCATTTTCAAGTAACTAATTCACATTTTCACTACACTTAACCATTTTCAAGTAACTAATTCACATTTCAAGTCTCTACCATTTTCAAGTAACTAATTCACTTTTTCAAGTTACTACACATAACCATTTTCAAGTAACTAATTCACATTTTCACTACACTTAACCATTTTCAAGTAACTAATTCACATTTTCAAGTTACTACACTTAAACATTTTCAAGTAACTAATTCACATTTTCACTACACTTAACCATTTTCAAGTAACTAATTCACATTTCAAGTCTCGGCCATTAACCATTTTCAAGTAACTAATTCACATTTTCAATTACACTTAACCATTTTCAAGTAACTAATTCACATTTCAAGTCCCTACCATTTTCAAGTAACTAATTCACATTTTCAAGTTACTACACTTAACAAGTTTCAAGTAACTAATTCATATTTCAAGTCTCTACCATTTACAAGTAACTAATACACATTTCATGTTACTACTCATAACCATTTTCAAGTAACTAATTCACATTTTCAACTACACTTAACCATTTTCAAATAACTAATTCACATTTCAAGTTTCTACCATTTTCAAGTAACTAATTCACATTTTCAAGTTACTACACTTAACCATTTTCAAGTAACTAATTCATATTTTAAGTCTCTACCATTTACAAGTAACTAATACACATTTCATGTTACTACACATAACCATTTTAAAGTAACGAATTCACATTTTCAAATCACTACCATTTTCAAATAACTAATCCACATTTCAAGTCTCTACCATTAACCATTTTCAAGTAACTAATTCACATTTCAAGTCTCTACACTCAACCATTTTGAAGTAACTAATTCACATTTCAAGTTACTATACTTAACCATTTTTAAGTAACTAATTCACATTTCAAGTCTCTACACTCAACCATTTTCAAGTAACTAATTCACATTTCAAGTTACTATACTTAACCATTTTCAAGTAACTAATTCACATTTCAATTCTATACCATTAACCATTTTCAAGTAACTAATTCACATTTCAACTCTCTACCATTAACCATGTAACTAATTCACATTCCTATTCTCTACACTAAACCATTTTAAAGTAACTAATTCACCTTTCAATTCTCTACCATTAACCATTTTCAAGTAACTAATTCACATTTCAAGTCTCTACCATTAACAATGTAACTAATTCACATTTTCACTACACTTAATCATTTTCAAGCAACTAATTCACATTTTCACTACACAACCATTTTCAAGTAACTAATTCACATTTCAAGTCTCTACCATTAACCATGTAACTAATTCACATTTCAATTCTCTACCATTTACAAGTAACTAATACACATTTCAAGTTACTACACATAACATTTTTAAGTAACTAATTCAGATTTTCACTACACTTAACCATTTTCAAGTAACTAATTCACCTTTCAATTCTCTACCATTAACCATTTTCAAGTAACTAATTCACATTTCAAGTCTCTACCATTAACCATGTAACTAATACACATTTTCACTACACTTAATCATTTTCAAGTAACTAATTCACATTTTGAAGTTACTACACACAACCATTTTCAAGTAACTAATTCACATTTCAAGTCTCTACCATTAACCATGTAACTAATTCACATTCCAATTCTCTACACTTAACCATTTTCAAGTAACTAATTCACGTTTTCTCTACCATTAACCATTTTCAAGCAACTAATTCACATTTCAAGTCTCTACCATTAACCATGTAACTAATTCATGTTTTCAAGTTACTACACTTAACCATTTTCAAGTAACTAATTCACATTTTCACTACACTTAACCATTTTCAAGTAACTAATTCAAATTTCAAGTCTCTACCATTTGCAAGTAACTAATTCACATTTTCAAATTACTACACATAACCTATTTCAAGTAACTAATTCACATTTTCACTACACTTAACCATTTTCAAGTAACTAATTCACATTTTCAAGTTACTACACTTAACCATTTTGAAGTAACTAATTAACAGTTTCACTACACTTAACCATTTTCAAGTAACTAATTCACATTTCAAGTCTCAACCATTAACCATTTTCAAGTAACTAATTCACATTTTCAACTACACTTAATCATTTTCAAGTAACTAATTTACATTTCAAGTCTCTACCATTTTCAAGTAACTAATTCACATTTTCAAGTTACTACACTTAAACATTTTCAAGTAACTAATTCACATTTAAAGTCTCTACCATTTACAAGTAACTAATACACATTTCATGTTACTACACATACCCATTTTAAAGTAACTAATTCACATTTTCAAATCACTACCATTTTCAAATAACTAATCCACATTTCAATTCTCTACCATTAACCATTTTCAAGTAACTAATTCACATTTCAATTCTCTACACTTAAACATTTTCAAGAAACTAATTCACGTTTTCAAGATACTACACTTAACCATTTTCAAGTAACTAATTCACATTTTCACTACAATTAACCATTTTCAAGTAACTAATTAACATTTCAAGTCTCTACCATTTTCAAGTAACTAATACACATTTCAAGTTAGTACACATAATATTTTTAAGTAACTAATTCACATTTTCACTACACTTAACCATTTTCAAGTAACTAATTCACCTTTCAATTCTCTACCATTAACCATTTTCAAATAACTAATTCACATTTCAAGTCTCTACCATTAACCATGTAACTAATTCACATTTTCACTACACTTAATCATTTTCAAGTAACTAATTCACATTTTCACTACACAACCATTTTCAAGTAACTAATTCACATTTCAAGTCTCTACCATTAACCATGTAACTAATTCACATTTTCACTATCCTTAATCATTTTCAAGTAACTAATTCACATTTTCACTACACAACCATTTTCAATTAACTAATTCACATTTCAAGTCTCTACCATTTTTAAGTAACTAATTCACATTTTCAAGTTACTACACATAACCATTTTCAAGTAACTAATTCTAATTTTCACTACACTTAACCATTTTCAAGTAACTAATTCACATTTTCAAGTTACTACAATTAACCATTTTCAAGTAACTAATTCACATTTCAAGTCTCAACCATTAACCATTTTAAACTAACTAATTCACATTTCAATTCTCTACACTTAACCATTTTCTAGTAACTAATTCACATTTCAAGTATCTACCATTAACCATTTTCAAGTAACTAATTCACATTTTCGAGTTACTACACTTAACAATTTTCAAGTAACTAATTCACATTTCAAGTCTCTACCATTAACCATTTTCAACTAACTAATTCACATTTTCAAGTTACTACACTTAACAATTTTCAAATAACTAATTCACATTTTCAAGTCACTACCATTTTCAAGTAACTAATTAATATTTCAATTCTCTACACTTAACCATTTTCAAGTAACTAATTCACATTTTCAAGTCACTACACTTAACAATTTTCAAGTAACTAATTCACATTTCAAATCTCTACCATTAACCATTTTCAAGTAACTAATTCACATTCCAATTCTCTACACTTAACCATTTTCAAGTAACTAATTCACCTTTCAATTCTCTACCATTAACCATTTTCAAGTAACTAATTCACATTTCAAGTCTCTACCATTAACAATGTAACTATTTCACATTTTCACTACACTTAATCATTTTCAAGTAACTAATTCACATTTTCACTACACAACCATTTTCAAGTAACTAATTCACATTTCAAGTCTCTACCATTAACCATGTAACTAATTCACATTTCAATTCTCTACCATTTACAAGTAACTAATACACATTTCAAGTTACTACACATAACATTTTTAAGTAACTAATTCACATTTTCACTACACTTAACCATTTTCAAGTAACTTATTCACCTTTCAATTCTCTACCATTAACCATTTTCAAGTAACTAATTCACATTTCAAGTCTCTACCATTAACCATGTAACTAATACACATTTTCACTACACTTAATCATTTTCAAGTAACTAATTCACATTTTCACTACACAACCATTTTCAAGTAACTAATTCACATTTCAAGTCTCTACCATTAACCATGTAACTAATTCACATTCCAATTCTCTACACTTAACCATTTTCAAGTAACTAATTCACGTTTTCACTACACTTAACCATTTTCAAGTAACAAATTCACATTTAAAGTATCTACCATTTCAAAGTAACTAATACACATTTTCAAGTTACTACACTTAACCATTTTCAAGTAAATAATTCACATTTAAAGTCTCTACACTCAACCATTTTGAAGTAACTAATTCACATTTCAAGTTACTACACTTAACCATTTTTAAGTAACTAATTCACATTTTCAAGTCACTACCATTTTCAAGTAACTAATTCACATTTCAATTCTCTACACTTAAACATTTTCAAGAAACTAATTCACATTTCAAGTTACTATACTTAACCATTTTTAAGTAACTAATTCACATTTCAAGTCTCTACACTCAACCATTTTCAAGTAACTAATTCACATTTCAAGTTACTATACTTAACCATTTTCAAGTAACTAATTCACATTTCAATTCTATACCATTAACCATTTTCAAGTAACTAATTCACATTTCAACTCTCTACCATTAACCATGTAACTAATTCACATTCCTATTCTCTACACTAAACCATTTTAAAGTAACTAATTCACCTTTCAATTCTCTACCATTAACCATTTTCAAGTAACTAATTCACATTTCAAGTCTCTACCATTAACAATGTAACTAATTCACATTTTCACTACACTTAATCATTTTCAAGCAACTAATTCACATTTTCACTACACAACCATTTTCAAGTAACTAATTCACATTTCAAGTCTCTACCATTAACCATGTAACTAATTCACATTTCAATTCTCTACCATTTACAAGTAACTAATACACATTTCAAGTTACTACACATAACATTTTTAAGTAACTAATTCACATTTTCACTACACTTAACCATTTTCAAGTAACTAATTCACCTTTCAATTCTCTACCATTAACCATTTTCAAGTAACTAATTCACATTTCAAGTCTCTACCATTAACCATGTAACTAATACACATTTTCACTACACTTAATCATTTTCGAGTAACTAATTCACATTTTGAAGTTACTACACACAACCATTTTCAAGTAACTAATTCACATTTCAAGTCTCTACCATTAACCATGTAACTAATTCACATTCCAATTCTCTACACTTAACCATTTTCAAGTAACTAATTCACGTTTTCTCTACCATTAACCATTTTCAAGCAACTAATTCACATTTCAAGTCTCTACCATTAACCATGTAACTAATTCATGTTTTCAAGTTACTACACTTAACCATTTTCAAGTAACTAATTCACATTTTCACTACACTTAACCATTTTCAAGTAACTAATTCAAATTTCAAGTCTCTACCATTTGCAAGTAACTAATTCACATTTTCAAATTACTACACATAACCTATTTCAAGTAACTAATTCACATTTTCACTACACTTAACCATTTTCAAGTAACTAATTCACATTTTCAAGTTACTACACTTAACCATTTTGAAGTAACTAATTAACAGTTTCACTACACTTAACCATTTTCAAGTAACTAATTCACATTTCAAGTCTCAACCATTAACCATTTTCAAGTAACTAATTCACATTTTCAACTACACTTAATCATTTTCAAGTAACTAATTTACATTTCAAGTCTCTACCATTTTCAAGTAACTAATTCACATTTTCAAGTTACTACACTTAAACATTTTCAAGTAACTAATTCACATTTAAAGTCTCTACCATTTACAAGTAACTAATACACATTTCATGTTACTACACATAACCATTTTAAAGTAACTAATTCACATTTTCAAATCACTACCATTTTCAAATAACTAATCCACATTTCAATTCTCTACCATTAACCATTTTCAAGTAACTAATTCACATTTCAATTCTCTACATTTAAACATTTTCAAGAAACTAATTCACGTTTTCAAGATACTACACTTAACCATTTTCAAGTAACTAATTCACATTTTCACTACAATTAACCATTTTCAAGTAACTAATTAACATTTCAAGTCTCTACCATTTTCAAGTAACTAATACACATTTCAAGTTAGTACACATAATATTTTTAAGTAACTAATTCACATTTTCACTACACTTAACCATTTTCAAGTAACTAATTCACCTTTCAATTCTCTACCATTAACCATTTTCAAATAACTAATTCACATTTCAAGTCTCTACCATTAACAATGTAACTATTTCACATTTTCACTACACTTAATCATTTTCAAATAACTAATTCACATTTTCACTACACAACCATTTTCAAGTAACTAATTCACATTTCAAGTCTCTACCATTAACCATGTAACTAATTCACATTTTCACTATCCTTAATCATTTTCAAGTAACTAATTCACATTTTCACTACACAACCATTTTCAATTAACTAATTCACATTTCAAGTCTCTACCATTTTTAAGTAACTAATTCACATTTTCAAGTTACTACACATAACCATTTTAAAGTAACTAATTCTAATTTTCACTACACTTAACCATTTTCAAGTAACTAATTCACATTTTCAAGTTACTACAATTAACCATTTTCAAGTAACTAATTCACATTTCAAGTCTCAACCATTAACCATTTTAAACTAACTAATTCACATTTCAATTCTCTACACTTAACCATTTTCAAGTAACTAATTCACATTTCAAGTCTCTACCATTAACCATTTTCAACTAACTAATTCACATTTTCAAGTTACTACACTTAACAATTTTCAAATAACTAATTCACATTTTCAAGTCACTACCATTTTCAAGTAACTAATTAATATTTCAATTCTCTACACTTAACCATTTTCAAGTAACTAATTCACATTTTCAAGTCACTACACTTAACAATTTTCAAGTAACTAATTCACATTTCAAATCTCTACCATTAACCATTTTCAAGTAACTAATTCACATTCCAATTCTCTACACTTAACCATTTTCAAGTAACTAATTCACCTTTCAATTCTCTACCATTAACCATTTTCAAGTAACTAATTCACATTTCAAGTCTCTACCATTAACAATGTAACTATTTCACATTTTCACTACACTTAATCATTTTCAAGTAACTAATTCACATTTTCACTACACAACCATTTTCAAGTAACTAATTCACATTTCAAGTCTCTACCATTAACCATGTAACTAATTCACATTTCAATTCTCTACCATTTACAAGTAACTAATACACATTTCAAGTTACTACACATAACATTTTTAAGTAACTAATTCACATTTTCACTACACTTAACCATTTTCAAGTAACTTATTCACCTTTCAATTCTCTACCATTAACCATTTTCAAGTAACTAATTCACATTTCAAGTCTCTACCATTAACCATGTAACTAATACACATTTTCACTACACTTAATCATTTTCAAGTAACTAATTCACATTTTCACTACACAACCATTTTCAAGTAACTAATTCACATTTCAAGTCTCTACCATTAACCATGTAACTAATTCACATTCCTATTCTCTACACTTAACCATTTTCAAGTAACTAATTCACGTTTTCACTACACTTAACCATTTTCAAGTAACAAATTCACATTTAAAGTATCTACCATTTCAAAGTAACTAATACACATTTTCAAGTTACTACACTTAACCATTTTCAAGTAAATAATTCACATTTAAAGTCTCTACACTCAACCATTTTGAAGTAACTAATTCACATTTCAAGTTACTACACTTAACCATTTTTAAGTAACTAATTCACATTTTCAAGTCACTACCATTTTCAAGTAACTAATTCACATTTCAATTCTCTACACTTAAACATTTTCAAGAAACTAATTCACGTTTTCAAGTTACTACACTTAACCATTTTCAAGTAACTAATTCACATTTTCACTACAATTAACCATTTTCAAGTAACTAATTAACATTTCAAGTCTCTACCATTTTCAAATAACTAATTCACATTTTCACTACACTTAACCATTTTCAAGTAACTAATTCACATTTCAATTCTATACCATTAACCATTTTCAAGTAACTAATTCACATTTCAAGTCTCTACCATTAATCATGTAACTAATTCACATTTTCACTACACATAATCATTTTCAAGTAACTAATTCACATTTTCACTACACTTAACCATTTTCAAGTAACTAATTCACATTTCAAGTCTCTACCATTTTCAAGTAACTAATTCACATTTTCAAGTTACTACACATAACGATATTCAAGTAACTAATTCACATTTTCACTACATTTAACCATTTTCAGGTAACTAATTCACATTTTCAAGTTACTACACTTAACCATTTTCAAGTAACTAATTCACATTTTCATCAAGTAACTAATTCACATTTCAAGTCTCGGCCATTAACCATTTTCAAGTAACTAATTCACATTTTCAACTAAACTTAACCATTTTCAAGTAACTAATTCACATTTCAAGTCCCTACCATTTTCAAGTAACTAATTCACATTTTCAAGTTACTACACTTAACCATTTTCAAGTAACTAATTCATATTTCAAGTCTCTACCATTTACAAGTAACTAATACACATTTCATGTTACTACACATAACCATTTTCAAGTAACTAATTCACATTTTCAACTACACTTAACCATTTTCAAGTAACTAATTCACATTTCAAGTCTCTACCATTTTCAAGTAACTAATTCACATTTTCAAGTTACTACACTTAACCATTTTCAAGTAACTAATTCATATTTCAAGTCTCTACCATTTACAAGTAACTAATACACATTTCATGTTACTACACATAACCATTTTAAAGTAACTAATTCACATTTTCAAATCACTACCATTTTCAAATAACTAATCCACATTTCAAGTCTCTACCATTAACCATTTTCAAGTAACTAATTCACATTTCAAGTCTCTACACTCAACCATTTTGAAGTAACTAATTCACATTTCAAGTTACTATACTTAACCATTTTGAAGTAACTAATTCACATTTCAATTCTATACCATTAACCATTTTCAAGTAACTAATTCACATTTCAACTCTACCATTAACCATGTAACTAATTCACATTCAAATTCTCTACACTTAACCATTTTCAAGTAACTAATTCACCTTTCAAGTCTCTACCATTAACAATGTAACTAATTCACATTTTCACCACACTTAATCATTTTCAAGTAACTAATTCACAATTTCACTACACAACCATTTTCAAGTAACTAATTCACATTTCAAATCTCTACCATTAACCATGTAACTAATTCACATTTTCACTACACTTAACTATTTTCAAATAACTAATTCACATTTTCACTACACAACCATTTTCAAGTAACTAATTCACATTTCAAGTCTCTACCATTTTCAAGTAACTAATTCACATTTCCAAGTTACTACACTTAACCATTTTCAAGTAACTAATTCACATTTTCAAGTTACTACACTTATCCATTTTCAAGTAACTAATTCACATTTTTACTACACTTAACCATTTTCAAGTAACTAATTCACATTTTCACTACACTTAACCATTTTCAAGTAACTAATTCACCTTTCAATTCTCTACCATTAACCATTTTCAAGTAACTAATTCACATTTCAAGTCTCTACCATTAACCATTTTCAAGTAACTAATTCACATTTCAAGTCTCTACACTCAACCATTTTGAAGTAACTAATTCACATTTCAAGTTACTATACTTAACCATTTTTAAGTAACTAATTCACATTTCAAGTCTCTACACTCAACCATTTTCAAGTAACTAATTCACATTTCAAGTTACTATACTTAACCATTTTCAAGTAACTAATTCACATTTTCAAGTTACAACACTTAACCATTTTCAAGTAACTAATTCATATTTCAAGTCTCTACCATTTACAGGTAACTAATACACATTTCATGTTACTACACATAACCATTTTAAAGTAACTAATTCACATTTTCAAATCACTACCATTTTCAAATAACTAATCCACATTTCAAGTCTCTACCATTAACCATTTTCAAGTAACGAATTCACATTTCAAGTCTCTACACTCAACCATTTTGAAGTAACTAATTCACATTTCAAGTTATTATACTTAACCATTTTAAAGTAACTAATTCACATTTCAATTCTATACCATTAACCATTTTCAAGTAACTAATTCACATTTCAACTCTACCATTAACCATGTAACTAATTCACATTCCAATTCTCTACACTTAACCATTTTCAAGTAACTAATTCACCTTTCAAGTCTCTACCATTAACAATGTAACTAATTCACATTTTCACCACACTTAATCATTTTCAAGTAACTAATTCACAATTTCACTACACAACCATTTTCAAGTAACTAATTCACATTTCAAATCTCTACCATTAACCATGTAACTAATTCACATTTTCACTACATCAAGTATCTACCATTAACCATTTTCAAGTAACTAATTCACATTTTCAAGTCACTACACTTAACCATTTTCAACTAACAATTCACATTTCAAGTCTCTACACTCAACCATTTTGAAGTAACTAATTCACATTTAAGTTACTACACTTAACCATTTTTAAGTAACTAATTCACATTTTCAAGCCACTACCATTTTCAAGTAACTAATTCACTTTTCAATTCTCTACACTTAACCATTTTCAAGTAACTAATTCACATTTTCAAGTTACTACACTTATCCATTTTCAAGTAACTAATTTACATTTTCACTACACTTAACCATTTTCATGTAACTAATTCACATTTTAAAGTTACTACACTTAACAATTTTCAACTAACTAATTCACATTTCAAGTCTCTACCATTAACCATTTTCAAGTAACTAATTCACATTTTCAAGTTACTACACTTAACCATTTTCAAATAACTAATTCACACTTTCAAGTCTCTACCATTAACCATTTTCAAGTAACTAATTTACATTTTCAAATTACTACACTTAACCATTTTCAAGTAACTAATTCACATTTCAAGTCTCTACCATTTTCAAGTAACTAATTCACATTTCCAAGTTACTACACTTAACCATTTTCAAATAACTAATTCACATTTTCAAGTTACTACACTTATCCATTTTCAAGTAACTAATTTACATTTCAATTCTCTACACTTAACCATTTTCAAGTAACTAATTCACATTTTCACTACACTTAACCATTTTCAAGTAACTAATTCACCTTTCAATTCTCTACCATTAACCATTTTCAAGTAACTAATTCAAATTTCAAGTCTCTACCATTAACCATTTTCAAGTAACTAATTCACATTTCAAGTCTCTACACTCAACCATTTTGAAGTAACTAATTCACATTTCAAGTTACTATACTTAACCATTTTTAAGTAACTAATTCACATTTCATGTCTCTACACTCAACCATTTTCAAGTAACTAATTCACATTTCAAGTTACTATACTTAACCATTTTCAAGTAACTAATTCACATTTCAAGTCTCTACACTCAACCATTTTGAAGTAACTAATTCACATTTAAGTTACTACACTTAACAATTTTCAAGTAACTAATTCACATTTCAAGTCTCTACCATTAACCAATTTCAAGTAACTTATTCACATTTTCAAGTTACTACACTTAACCATTTTCAAGTAACTAATTCACATTTTCAAGTTACTACACTTAACCATTTGCAAGTAACTAATTCACATTTCAAGTCTCTACCATTAACCATTTGCAAGTAACTAATTCACATTTCAAGTCTCTACCATTAACCATGTAACTAATTCATATTTCAATTCTCTAAACTTAACTATTTTCAAGTAACTAATTCACATTTTCACTACACTTAACCATTTTGAAGTAACTAATTCCCATTTCAAGTCTCTACCATTAACAACTTTTAAGTAACAAATTCACATTTTCATGTTACTACACTTAATCATTTTCAAGTACTAATTCACATTTTCACTACACTTAACCATTTTCAAGTAACTAATTCACATTTCAAGTCTCAACCATTAACCATTTTCAAGTAACTAATTCACATTTCAAGTCTCTACAATTAACCTTGTAACTAATTCACATTTCAGTTCTCTACACTTAACCATTTTCAAGTAACTATTTCATGTTTTCAAGTTACTACACTTAACCATTTTAAAGTAACTAATTTACATTTTCACTACACTTAACCATTTTCAAGTAACTAATTCACATTTCAAGTCTCTACCATTTACAAGTAACTAATACACATTTCATGTTACTACACATAACCATTTTAAAGTAACTAATTCACATTTTCAAGTCACTACCATTTTCAATTAACTAATCCACATTTCAAGTCTCTACCATTAACCATTTTCAAGTAAATCATTCATATTTCAAGTCTCTACACTCAAACCATTTTGAAGTAACTAATTCACATTTCAAGTTACTACACTTAACCATTTTTAAGTTACTAATTCACATTTTCAAGTCACTACCATTTTCAAGTAACTAATTCACATTTCAATTCTCTACATTTAACCATTTTAAAGTAACTAATTCACATTTTCAAGTTACTACACTTAACCATTTTCAAGTAACTAATTCACATTTTCACTACACTTAACCATTTTCAAGTAACTAATTCACATTTCAAGTTACTACACTTAACAATTTTCAATTAACTAATTCACATTTTCAAGTTACTACACTTAACAATTTTCAAGTAACTAATTCACATTTCAAGTCTCTACCATTAACCATTTTCAAGTAACTAATTCACATTTTCAAGTTACTACACTTAACCATTTTCAAGTAACTAATTCACATTTCAATTCTCTACATTTAACCATTTTCAAGTAACTAATTCACATTTTCAAGTTACTACACTTAACCATTTTCAAGTAACTAATTCACATTTTCACTACACTTAATCATTATCAAGTAACTAATTCACATTTCAAGTTACTACACTTAACAATTTTCAATTAACTAATTCACATTTTCAAGTTACTACACTTAACCATTTTTAAGTTACTAATTCAAATTTTCAAGTCACTACCATTTTCAAGTAACTAATTCACATTTCAATTCTCTACACTCAACCATTTTGAAGTAACTAATTCACATTTCAAGTTACTACACTTAACCATTTTTAAGTAACTAATTCACATTTTCAAGTCACTTCCATTTTCAAGTAACTAATTCACATTTCAATTCTCTACCATTTATAAGTAACTAATACACATTTCAAGTTACTGCACATAACATTTTTAAGTAACTAATTCACATTTTCACTACACTTAACTATTTTCAAGTAACTAATTCACATTTCAAGTCTCTACCATTAGCCATGTAACTAATTCACATTTCAATTCTCTACACTTAACCATTTTCAAGTAACTAATTCACATTTTCAAGTTACTACACTTAACCATTTTCAAGTAACTAATACACATTTTCACTACAATTAACCATTTTCAAGTAACTAATTTACATTTCAAGTCTCTACCATTAACAATTTTCAACTAACTAATTCACATTTCAAGTCTCTACCATTAACCATTTTCAACTAACTAATTCACATTTCCAAGTTACTACACTTAACAATTTTCAAATAACTAATTCACATTTCAAGTATCTACCATTAACCATTTTCAAGTAACTAATTCACATTTTCAAGTCACTACACTTAACCATTTTCAACTAACAATTCACATTTCAAGTCTCTACACTCAACCATTTTGAAGTAACTAATTCACATTTAAGTTACTACACTTAACCATTTTTAAGTAACTAATTCACATTTTCAAGCCACTACCATTTTCAAGTAACTAATTCACATTTCAATTCTCTACACTTAACCATTTTCAAGTAACTAATTCACATTTTCAAGTTACTACACTTATCCATTTTCAAGTAACTAATTTACATTTTCACTACACTTAACCATTTTCATGTAACTAATTCACATTTTAAAGTTACTACACTTAACAATTTTCAACTAACTAATTCACATTTCAAGTCTCTACCATTAACCATTTTCAAGTAACTAATTCACATTTTCAAGTTACTACACTTAACCATTTTCAAATAACTAATTCACACTTTCAAGTCTCTACCATTAACCATTTTCAAGTAACTAATTTACATTTTCAAATTACTACACTTAACCATTTTCAGGTAACTAATTCACATTTTCAACTACACTTAACCATTTTCAAGTAACTAATTTACATTTCAAGTCTCTACCATTTTCAAATAACTAAAATCACATTTTCAAGTTACTACACTTAACCATTTTCAAGTAACTAATTTACATTTCAATTCTCTACACTTAACCATTTTCAAGTAACAAATTCACATTTTCAAGTTACTACACTTAACCATTTTCAAGTAACTAATTCACATTTTCACTACACTTAACCATTTTCAAGTAACTAATTCACATTTCAATTCTTTACACTTAACCAATTTCAAGTAATTAATTCACATTTTCAAGTTACTACACTTATCCATTTTCAAGTAACTAATTCACATTTTCACTACACTTAACCATTTTCATGTAACTAATTTACATTTCAAGTCTCTACCATTAACCATTTTCAAGTAACTAATTCACATTTCCAAGTTACTACACTTAACCATTTTCAAGTAACTAATTCACATTTTCAAGTTACTACACTTATCCATTTTCAATTAACTAATTCACATTTTCACTACACTTAACCATTTTCAAGTAACTAATTCACATTTTCACTACACTTAACCATTTTCATGTAACTAATTCACATTTTCAAGTTACTACACTTAACAATTTTCAAGTAACTAATTCACATTTCAAGTCTCTACCATTATTTCAAGTAACTTATTCACATTTTCAAGTTACTACACTTAACCATTTTCAAGTAACTAATTCACATTTTCACTAAACTTAACCATTTTCAATTAACTAATTCACATTTCAAGTCTCTACCATTAACCATTTTCAAGTAACTAATTCCCATTTCAAGTCTCTACCATTAACCATGTAACTAATTCATATTTCAATTCTCTAAACTTAACTATTTTCAAGTAACTAATTCACATTTTCACTACACTTAACCATTTTGAAGTAACTAATTCCCATTTCAAGTCTCTACCATTAACAATTTTTAAGCAAGTAATTCACATTTTCATGTTACTACACTTAATCATTTTCAAGTACTAATTCACATTTTCACTACACTTAACCATTTTCAAATAACTAATTTACATTTCAAGTCTCTACCATTTTCAAGTAACTAATTCACATTTTCAAGTTACTACACTTAACCATTTTCAAGTAACTAATTCACATTTCAATTCTCTACACTTAACCATTTTCAAGTAACAAATTCACATTTTCAAGTTACTACACTTAACCATTTTCAAGTAACTAATTCACATTTTCACTACACTTAGCCATTTTCAAGTAACTAATTCACATTTCAATTCTTTACACTTAACCAATTTCAAGTAACTAATTCACATTTTCAAGTTACTACACTTATCCATTTTCAAGTAACTAATTCACATTTTCACTACACTTAACCATTTTCATGTAACTAATTTACATTTCAAGTCTCTACCATTAACCATTTTCAAGTAACTAATTCACATTTCCAAGTTACTACACTTAACCATTTTCAAGTAACTAATTCACATTTTCAAGTTACTACACTTATCCATTTTCAATTAACTAATTCACATTTTCACTACACTTAACCATTTTCAAGTAACTAATTCACATTTTCACTACACTTAACCATTTTCATGTAACTAATTCACATTTTCAAGTTACTACACTTAACAATTTTCAAGTAACTAATTCACATTTCAAGTCTCTACCATTAACCAATTTCAAGTAACTTATTCACATTTTCAAGTTACTACACTTAACCATTTTCAAGTAACTAATTCACATTTTCACTACACTTAACCATTTTCAATTAACTAATTCACATTTCAAGTCTCTACCATTAACCATTTTCAAGTAACTAATTCACATTTCAAGTCTCTACCTTTAACCATGTAACTAATTCATATTTCAATTCTCTAAACTTGACTATTTTCAAGTAACTAATTCACATTTTCAAATCACTACCATTTTCAAATAACTAATCCACATTTCAAGTCTCTACCATTAACCATTTTCAAGTAACTAATTCACATTTCAAGTCTCTACACGCAACCATTTTGAAGTAACTAATTCACATTTAAGTTACTACACTTAACCATTTTTAAGTAACTAATTCACATTTTCAAGCCACTACCATTTTCAAGTAACTAATTCACATTTCAATTCTCTACACTTAACCATTTTCAAGTAACTAATTCACATTTTCAAGTTACTACACTTATCCATTTTCAAGTAACTAATTTACATTTTCACTACACTTAACCATTTTCATGTAACTAATTCACATTTTAAAGTTACTACACTTAACAATTTTCAACTAACTAATTCACATTTCAAGTCTCTACCATTAACCATTTTCAAGTAACTAATTCACATTTTCAAGTTACTACACTTAACCATTTTCAAATAACTAATTCACATTTTCAAGTCTCTACCATTAACCATTTTCAAGTAACTAATTTACATTTTCAAATTACTACACTTAACCATTTTCAGGTAACTAATTCACATTTTCAACTACACTTAACCATTTTCAAGTAACTAATTTACATTTCAAGTCTCTACCATTTTCAAATAACTAAAATCACATTTTCAAGTTACTACACTTAACCATTTTCAAGTAACTAATTTACATTTCAATTCTCTACACTTAACCATTTTCAAGTAACAAATTCACATTTTCAAGTTACTACACTTAACCATTTTCAAGTAACTAATTCACATTTTCACTACACTTAACCATTTTCAAGTAACTAATTCACATTTCAATTCTTTACACTTAACCAATTTCAAGTAATTAATTCACATTTTCAAGTTACTACACTTATCCATTTTCAAGTAACTAATTCACATTTTCACTACACTTAACCATTTTCATGTAACTAATTTACATTTCAAGTCTCTACCATTAACCATTTTCAAGTAACTAATTCACATTTCCAAGTTACTACACTTAACCATTTTCAAGTAACTAATTCACATTTTCAAGTTACTACACTTATCCATTTTCAATTAACTAATTCACATTTTCACTACACTTAACCATTTTCAAGTAACTAATTCACATTTTCACTACACTTAACCATTTTCATGTAACTAATTCACATTTTCAAGTTACTACACTTAACAATTTTCAAGTAACTAATTCACATTTCAAGTCTCTACCATTATTTCAAGTAACTTATTCACATTTTCAAGTTACTACACTTAACCATTTTCAAGTAACTAATTCACATTTTCACTAAACTTAACCATTTTCAATTAACTAATTCACATTTCAAGTCTCTACCATTAACCATTTTCAAGTAACTAATTCCCATTTCAAGTCTCTACCATTAACCATGTAACTAATTCATATTTCAATTCTCTAAACTTAACTATTTTCAAGTAACTAATTCACATTTTCACTACACTTAACCATTTTGAAGTAACTAATTCCCATTTCAAGTCTCTACCATTAACAATTTTTAAGCAAGTAATTCACATTTTCATGTTACTACACTTAATCATTTTCAAGTACTAATTCACATTTTCACTACACTTAACCATTTTCAAATAACTAATTTACATTTCAAGTCTCTACCATTTTCAAGTAACTAATTCACATTTTCAAGTTACTACACTTAACCATTTTCAAGTAACTAATTCACATTTCAATTCTCTACACTTAACCATTTTCAAGTAACAAATTCACATTTTCAAGTTACTACACTTAACCATTTTCAAGTAACTAATTCACATTTTCACTACACTTAGCCATTTTCAAGTAACTAATTCACATTTCAATTCTTTACACTTAACCAATTTCAAGTAACTAATTCACATTTTCAAGTTACTACACTTATCCATTTTCAAGTAACTAATTCACATTTTCACTACACTTAACCATTTTCATGTAACTAATTTACATTTCAAGTCTCTACCATTAACCATTTTCAAGTAACTAATTCACATTTCCAAGTTACTACACTTAACCATTTTCAAGTAACTAATTCACATTTTCAAGTTACTACACTTATCCATTTTCAATTAACTAATTCACATTTTCACTACACTTAACCATTTTCAAGTAACTAATTCACATTTTCACTACACTTAACCATTTTCATGTAACTAATTCACATTTTCAAGTTACTACACTTAACAATTTTCAAGTAACTAATTCACATTTCAAGTCTCTACCATTAACCAATTTCAAGTAACTTATTCACATTTTCAAGTTACTACACTTAACCATTTTCAAGTAACTAATTCACATTTTCACTACACTTAACCATTTTCAATTAACTAATTCACATTTCAAGTCTCTACCATTAACCATTTTCAAGTAACTAATTCACATTTCAAGTCTCTACCTTTAACCATGTAACTAATTCATATTTCAATTCTCTAAACTTGACTATTTTCAAGTAACTAATTCACATTTTCAAATCACTACCATTTTCAAATAACTAATCCACATTTCAAGTCTCTACCATTAACCATTTTCAAGTAACTAATTCACATTTCAAGTCTCTACACGCAACCATTTTGAAGTAACTAATTCACATTTAAGTTACTACACTTAACCATTTTTAAGTAACTAATTCACATTTTCAAGCCACTACCATTTTCAAGTAACTAATTCACATTTCAATTCTCTACACTTAACCATTTTCAAGTAACTAATTCACATTTTCAAGTTACTACACTTATCCATTTTCAAGTAACTAATTTACATTTTCACTACACTTAACCATTTTCATGTAACTAATTCACATTTTAAAGTTACTACACTTAACAATTTTCAACTAACTAATTCACATTTCAAGTCTCTACCATTAACCATTTTCAAGTAACTAATTCACATTTTCAAGTTACTACACTTAACCATTTTCAAATAACTAATTCACATTTTCAAGTCTCTACCATTAACCATTTTCAAGTAACTAATTTACATTTTCAAATTACTACACTTAACCATTTTCAGGTAACTAATTCACATTTTCAACTACACTTAACCATTTTCAAGTAACTAATTTACATTTCAAGTCTCTACCATTTTCAAATAACTAAAATCACATTTTCAAGTTACTACACTTAACCATTTTCAAGTAACTAATTTACATTTCAATTCTCTACACTTAACCATTTTCAAGTAACAAATTCACATTTTCAAGTTACTACACTTAACCATTTTCAAGTAACTAATTCACATTTTCACTACACTTAACCATTTTCAAGTAACTAATTCACATTTCAATTCTTTACACTTAACCAATTTCAAGTAATTAATTCACATTTTCAAGTTACTACACTTATCCATTTTCAAGTAACTAATTCACATTTTCACTACACTTAACCATTTTCATGTAACTAATTTACATTTCAAGTCTCTACCATTAACCATTTTCAAGTAACTAATTCACATTTCCAAGTTACTACACTTAACCATTTTCAAGTAACTAATTCACATTTTCAAGTTACTACACTTATCCATTTTCAATTAACTAATTCACATTTTCACTACACTTAACCATTTTCAAGTAACTAATTCACATTTTCACTACACTTAACCATTTTCATGTAACTAATTCACATTTTCAAGTTACTACACTTAACAATTTTCAAGTAACTAATTCACATTTCAAGTCTCTACCATTATTTCAAGTAACTTATTCACATTTTCAAGTTACTACACTTAACCATTTTCAAGTAACTAATTCACATTTTCACTAAACTTAACCATTTTCAATTAACTAATTCACATTTCAAGTCTCTACCATTAACCATTTTCAAGTAACTAATTCCCATTTCAAGTCTCTACCATTAACCATGTAACTAATTCATATTTCAATTCTCTAAACTTAACTATTTTCAAGTAACTAATTCACATTTTCACTACACTTAACCATTTTGAAGTAACTAATTCCCATTTCAAGTCTCTACCATTAACAATTTTTAAGCAAGTAATTCACATTTTCATGTTACTACACTTAATCATTTTCAAGTACTAATTCACATTTTCACTACACTTAACCATTTTCAAATAACTAATTTACATTTCAAGTCTCTACCATTTTCAAGTAACTAATTCACATTTTCAAGTTACTACACTTAACCATTTTCAAGTAACTAATTCACATTTCAATTCTCTACACTTAACCATTTTCAAGTAACAAATTCACATTTTCAAGTTACTACACTTAACCATTTTCAAGTAACTAATTCACATTTTCACTACACTTAACCATTTTCAATTAACTAATTCACATTTCAAGTCTCTACCATTAACCATTTTCAAGTAACTAATTCACATTTCAAGTCTCTACCTTTAACCATGTAACTAATTCATATTTCAATTCTCTAAACTTGACTATTTTCAAGTAACTAATTCACATTTTCAAATCACTACCATTTTCAAATAACTAATCCACATTTCAAGTCTCTACCATTAACCATTTTCAAGTAACTAATTCACATTTCAAGTCTCTACACGCAACCATTTTGAAGTAACTAATTCACATTTAAGTTACTACACTTAACCATTTTTAAGTAACTAATTCACATTTTCAAGCCACTACCATTTTCAAGTAACTAATTCACATTTCAATTCTCTACACTTAACCATTTTCAAGTAACTAATTCACATTTTCAAGTTACTACACTTATCCATTTTCAAGTAACTAATTTACATTTTCACTACACTTAACCATTTTCATGTAACTAATTCACATTTTAAAGTTACTACACTTAACAATTTTCAACTAACTAATTCACATTTCAAGTCTCTACCATTAACCATTTTCAAGTAACTAATTCACATTTTCAAGTTACTACACTTAACCATTTTCAAATAACTAATTCACATTTTCAAGTCTCTACCATTAACCATTTTCAAGTAACTAATTTACATTTTCAAATTACTACACTTAACCATTTTCAGGTAACTAATTCACATTTTCAACTACACTTAACCATTTTCAAGTAACTAATTTACATTTCAAGTCTCTACCATTTTCAAATAACTAAAATCACATTTTCAAGTTACTACACTTAACCATTTTCAAGTAACTAATTTACATTTCAATTCTCTACACTTAACCATTTTCAAGTAACAAATTCACATTTTCAAGTTACTACACTTAACCATTTTCAAGTAACTAATTCACATTTTCACTACACTTAACCATTTTCAAGTAACTAATTCACATTTCAATTCTTTACACTTAACCAATTTCAAGTAATTAATTCACATTTTCAAGTTACTACACTTATCCATTTTCAAGTAACTAATTCACATTTTCACTACACTTAACCATTTTCATGTAACTAATTTACATTTCAAGTCTCTACCATTAACCATTTTCAAGTAACTAATTCACATTTCCAAGTTACTACACTTAACCATTTTCAAGTAACTAATTCACATTTTCAAGTTACTACACTTATCCATTTTCAATTAACTAATTCACATTTTCACTACACTTAACCATTTTCAAGTAACTAATTCACATTTTCACTACACTTAACCATTTTCATGTAACTAATTCACATTTTCAAGTTACTACACTTAACAATTTTCAAGTAACTAATTCACATTTCAAGTCTCTACCATTATTTCAAGTAACTTATTCACATTTTCAAGTTACTACACTTAACCATTTTCAAGTAACTAATTCACATTTTCACTAAACTTAACCATTTTCAATTAACTAATTCACATTTCAAGTCTCTACCATTAACCATTTTCAAGTAACTAATTCCCATTTCAAGTCTCTACCATTAACCATGTAACTAATTCATATTTCAATTCTCTAAACTTAACTATTTTCAAGTAACTAATTCACATTTTCACTACACTTAACCATTTTGAAGTAACTAATTCCCATTTCAAGTCTCTACCATTAACAATTTTTAAGCAAGTAATTCACATTTTCATGTTACTACACTTAATCATTTTCAAGTACTAATTCACATTTTCACTACACTTAACCATTTTCAAATAACTAATTTACATTTCAAGTCTCTACCATTTTCAAGTAACTAATTCACATTTTCAAGTTACTACACTTAACCATTTTCAAGTAACTAATTCACATTTCAATTCTCTACACTTAACCATTTTCAAGTAACAAATTCACATTTTCAAGTTACTACACTTAACCATTTTCAAGTAACTAATTCACATTTTCACTACACTTAGCCATTTTCAAGTAACTAATTCACATTTCAATTCTTTACACTTAACCAATTTCAAGTAACTAATTCACATTTTCAAGTTACTACACTTATCCATTTTCAAGTAACTAATTCACATTTTCACTACACTTAACCATTTTCATGTAACTAATTTACATTTCAAGTCTCTACCATTAACCATTTTCAAGTAACTAATTCACATTTCCAAGTTACTACACTTAACCATTTTCAAGTAACTAATTCACATTTTCAAGTTACTACACTTATCCATTTTCAATTAACTAATTCACATTTTCACTACACTTAACCATTTTCAAGTAACTAATTCACATTTTCACTACACTTAACCATTTTCATGTAACTAATTCACATTTTCAAGTTACTACACTTAACAATTTTCAAGTAACTAATTCACATTTCAAGTCTCTACCATTAACCAATTTCAAGTAACTTATTCACATTTTCAAGTTACTACACTTAACCATTTTCAAGTAACTAATTCACATTTTCACTACACTTAACCATTTTCAATTAACTAATTCACATTTCAATTCTTTACACTTAACCAATTTCAAGTAACTAATTCACATTTTAAAGTTACTACACTTATCCATTTTCAAGTAACTAATTCACATTTTCACTACACTTAACCATTTTCAAGTAACTAATTCACATTTTCACTACACTTAACCATTTTGAAGTAACTAATTCCCATTTCAAGTCTCTACCATTAACAACTTTTAAGTAACAAATTCACATTTTCATGTTACTACACTTAATCATTTTCAAGTACTAATTCACATTTTCACTACACTTAATCATTTTCAAGTAACTAATTCACATTTCAAGTCTCAACCATTAACCATTTTCAAGTAACTAATTCACATTTCAAGTCTCTACCATTAACCTTGTAACTAATTCACATTTCAGTTCTCTACACTTAACCATTTTCAAGTAACTATTTCATGTTTTCAAGTTACTACACTTAACCATTTTAAAGTAACTAATTTACATTTTCACTACACTTAACCATTTTCAAGTAACTAATTCACATTTCAAGTCTCTACCATTTACAAGTAACTAATACACATTTCATGTTACTACACATAACCATTTTAAAGTAACTAATTCACATTTTCAAGTCACTACCATTTTCAATTAACTAATCCACATTTCAAGTCTCTACCATTAACCATTTTCAAGTAAATCATTCATATTTCAAGTCTCTACACTCAAACCATTTTGAAGTAACTAATTCACATTTCAAGTTACTACACTTAACCATTTTTAAGTTACTAATTCACATTTTCAAGTCACTACCATTTTCAAGTAACTAATTCACATTTCAAGTCTCTACCATTAACCATTTTCAAGTAACTAATTCACATTTTCAAGTTACTACACTTAACCATTTTCAAGTAACTAATTCACATTTTCAAGTTACTACACTTAACCATTTTCAAGTAACTAATTCACATTTCAAGTTACTACACTTAACAATTTTCAATTAACTAATTCACATTTTCAAGTTACTACACTTAACAATTTTCAACTAACTAATTCACATTTCAAGTCCCTACACTCAACCATTTTGAAGTAACTAATTCACATTTCAAGTTACTACACTTAACCATTTTCAAGTAACTAATTCACATTTCAATTCTATACCATTAACCATTTTCAAGTAACTAATTCACATTTCAAGTCTCTACCATTAACCATTTTCAAGTAACTAATTCACATTTTCAAGTCACTACACTTAACAATTTTCAACTAACTAATTCACATTTCAAGTCTCTACACTCAACCATTTTGAAGTAACTAATTCACATTTCAAGTTACTACACTTAACCATTTTCAAGTAACTAATTCACATTTTCACTGCACTTAACCATTTTCAAGTAACTAATTCACATTTTCAAGTTACTACACTTATTCATTTTCAAGTAACTAATTCACATTTTCACTACACTTAACCATTTTCATGTAACTAATTCACATATCAAGTCTATACCATTAACCATTTTCAAGTAACTAATTCCCATTTCAAGTCTCTACCTTTAACCATTTTTAAGTAACAAATTCACATTTTCACTACACTTAACCATTTTCATGTAACTAATTCACATTTTCAAGTTACTACACTTAACAATTTTCAAGTAACTAATTCACATTTCAAGTCTCTACCATTAACCATTTTCAAGTAACTAATTCACATTTTCAAGTTACTACACTTAACCATTTTCAAGTAACTAATTCACATTTTCAAGTCTCTACCATTAACCATTTTCAAGTAACTAATTTACATTTTCAAGTTACTACACTTAACCATTTTCAAGTAACTAATTTACATTTTAAACTACACTTAACCATTTTCAAGTAACTAATTTACATTTCAAGTCTCTACCATTTTCAGGTAACTAATTCACATTTCAAGCCTCTACCATTTACAAGTAACTAATACACATTTCATGTTACTACACATAGCCATTTTAAAGTAACTAAGTCACATTTTCAAATCACTGCCATTTTCAAATAACTAATCCACATTTCAAGTCTCTACCATTAACCATTTTCAAGTAACTAATTCACATTTCAAGTCTCTACACGCAACCATTTTGAAGTAACTAATTCACATTTCATGTTACTACACTTAACCATTTTTAAGTTACTAATTCACATTTTCAAGTCACTACCATTTTCAAGTAACTAATTCACATTTCAATTCTCTACATTTAACCATTTTCAAGTAACTAATTCACATTTTCAAGTTACTACACTTAACCATTTTCAAGTAACTAATTCACATTTTCACTACACTTAATCATTATCAAGTAACTAATTCACATTTCAAGTTACTACACTTAACAATTTTCAATTAACTAATTCACATTTTCAAGTTACTACACTTAACCATTTTTAAGTTACTAATTCACATTTTCAAGTCACTACCATTTTCAAGTAACTAATTCACATTTCAATTCTCTACACTCAACCATTTTGAAGTAACTAATTCACATTTCAAGTTACTACATTTAACCATTTTTAAGTAACTAATCCACATTTTCAAGTCACTTCCATTTTCAAGTAACTAATTCACATTTCAAGTCTCTACCATTTACAAGTAACTAATACACATTTCAAGTTACTGCACATAACATTTTTAAGTAACTAATTCACATTTTCACTACACTTAACTATCTTCAAGTAACTAATTCACATTTCAAGTCTCTACCATTAGCCATGTAACTAATTCACATTTCAATTATCTACACTTAACCATTTTCAAGTAACTAATTCACATTTTCAAGTTACTACACTTAACCATTTTCAAGTAACTAATTCACATTTCAAGTTACTACACTTAACCATTTTCAAGTAACTAATTCACATTTTCAAGTTACTACACTTAACCATTTTCAAGTAACTAATTCACATTTTCAAGTTACTACACTTAACCATTTCCAAGTAACTAATACACATTTTCACTACAATTAACCATTTTCAAGTAACTAATTCACATTTCAAGTCTCTACCATTTACAAGTAACTAATACACATTTCAAGTTACTACACATAACATTTTTAAGTAACTAATTAAAATTTTCACTACACTTAACCATTTTCAAGTAACTAATTCACATTTCAATTCTATACCATTAACCATTTTCAAGTAACTAATTCACATTTCAAGTCTCTACCATTAACCATTTTCAAGTAACTAATTCACATTTTCAAGTCACTACACTTAATAATTTTCAACTAACTAATTCACATTTTCAAGTCTCTACCATTAACCATTTTCAAGTAACTAATTTACATTTTCAAGTTACTACACTTAACCATTTTCAAGTAACTAATTCACATTTTCAACTACACTTAACCATTTTCAAGTAACTAATTTACATTTCAAGTCTCTACCATTTTCAAGTAACTAATTCACATTTTCAAGTTACTACACTTAACCATTTTCAAGTAACTAATTTACATTTCAATTCTCTACACTTATACCATTTTCAAGTAACAAATTCACATTTTCAAGTTACTACACTTAACCATTTTCAAGTAACTAATTCACATTTTCACTACACTTAACCATTTTCAAGTAACTAATTCACATTTTCACTACACTTAACCATTTTCAAGTAACTAATTCACATTTTCAAGTTACTACACTTAACCATTTCCAAGTAACTAATACACATTTTCACTACAATTAACCATTTTCAAGTAACTAATTCACATTTTCAAGTTACTACACTTAACCATTTTCAAGTAACTAATACACATTTTCACTACAATTAACCATTTTCAAGTAACTAATTCACATTTCAAGTCTCTACCATTTACAAGTAACTAATACACATTTCAAGTTACTACACATAACATTTTTAAGTAACTAATTCAAATTTTCACTACACTTAACCATTTTCAAGTAACTAATTCACATTTCAATTCTATACCATTAACCATTTTCAAGTAACTAATTCACATTTCAAGTCTCTACCATTAACCATTTTCAAGTAACTAATTCACATTTTCAAGTCACTACACTTAACAATTTTCAACTAACTAATTCACATTTCAAGTCTCTACACTCAACCATTTTGAAGTAACTAATTAACATTTCAAGTTACTACACTTAACCATTTTTAAGTAACTAATTCACATGCCACTACCATTTTCAAGTAACTAATTCACATTTCAATTCTCTACACTTAACCATTTTCAAGTTACTACACTTATCCATTTTCAAGTAACTAATTCACATTTTCACTACACTTAACCATTTTCAAGTAACTAATTCACATTTTCAAGTTACTACACTTATTCATTTTCAAGTAACTAATTTACATTTTCAGGACACTTAACCATTTTCATGTAACTAATTCACATATCAAGTCTATACCATTAACCATTTTCAAGTAACTAATTCCCATTTCAAGTCTCTACCATTAACCATTTTTAAGTAACAAATTCACATTTTCACTACACTTAACCATTTTCATGTAACTAATTCACATTTTCAAGTTACTACACTTAACAATTTTCAAGTAACTAATTCACATTTCAAGTCTCTACCATTAACCATTTTCAAGTAACTAATTCACATTTTCAAGTTACTACACTTAACCATTTTCAAGTAACTAATTCACATTTTCAAGTCTCTACCATTAACCATTTTCAAGTAACTAATTTACATTTTCAAGTTACTACACTTAACCATTTCCAAGTAACTAATACACATTTTCACTACAATTAACCATTTTCAAGTAACTAATTCACATTTCAAGTCTCTACCATTTACAAGAAACTAATACACATTTCAAGTTACTACACATAACATTTTTAAGTAACTAATTAAAATTTTCACTACACTTAACCATTTTCAAGTAACTAATTCACATTTCAATTCTATACCATTAACCATTTTCAAGTAACTAATTCACATTTCAAGTCTCTACCATTAACCATTTTCAAGTAACTAATTCACATTTTCAAGTCACTACACTTAATAATTTTCAACTAACTAATTCACATTTTCAAGTCTCTACCATTAACCATTTTCAAGTAACTAATTTACATTTTCAAGTTACTACACTTAACCATTTTCAAGTAACTAATTCACATTTTCAACTACACTTAACCATTTTCAAGTAACTAATTTACATTTCAAGTCTCTACCATTTTCAAGTAACTAATTCACATTTTCAAGTTACTACACTTAACCATTTTCAAGTAACTAATTTACATTTCAATTCTCTACACTTATACCATTTTCAAGTAACAAATTCACATTTTCAAGTTACTACACTTAACCATTTTCAAGTAACTAATTCACATTTTCACTACACTTAACCATTTTCAAGTAACTAATTCACATTTTCACTACACTTAACCATTTTCAAGTAACTAATTCACATTTTCAAGTTACTACACTTAACCATTTCCAAGTAACTAATACACATTTTCACTACAATTAACCATTTTCAAGTAACTAATTCACATTTCAAGTCTCTACCATTTACAAGTAACTAATACACATTTCAAGTTACTACACATAACATTTTTAAGTAACTAATTAAAATTTTCACTACACTTAACCATTTTCAAGTAACTAATTCACATTTCAATTCTATACCATTAACCATTTTCAAGTAACTAATTCACATTTCAAGTCTCTACCATTAACCATTTTCAAGTAACTAATTCACATTTTCAAGTCACTACACTTAATAATTTTCAACTAACTAATTCACATTTTCAAGTCTCTACCATTAACCATTTTCAAGTAACTAATTTACATTTTCAAGTTACTACACTTAACCATTTTCAAGTAACTAATTCACATTTTCAACTACACTTAACCATTTTCAAGTAACTAATTTACATTTCAAGTCTCTACCATTTTCAAGTAACTAATTCACATTTTCAAGTTACTACACTTAACCATTTTCAAGTAACTAATTTACATTTCAATTCTCTACACTTATACCATTTTCAAGTAACAAATTCACATTTTCAAGTTACTACACTTAACCATTTTCAAGTAACTAATTCACATTTTCACTACACTTAACCATTTTCAAGTAACTAATTCACATTTTCACTACACTTAACCATTTTCAAGTAACTAATTCACATTTTCAAGTCACTACCATTTTCAAGTAACTAATTCACATTTCAATTCTCTACACTTAACCATTTTCAAGTAACTAATTCACATTTTCAAGTTACTACACTTAACCATTTTCAAGTAACTAATACACATTTTCACTACAATTAACCATTTTCAAGTAACTAATTCACATTTCAAGTCTCTACCATTTACAAGTAACTAATACACATTTCAAGTTACTACACATAACATTTTTAAGTAACTAATTCAAATTTTCACTACACTTAACCATTTTCAAGTAACTAATTCACATTTCAATTCTATACCATTAACCATTTTCAAGTAACTAATTCACATTTCAAGTCTCTACCATTAACCATTTTCAAGTAACTAATTCACATTTTCAAGTCACTACACTTAACAATTTTCAACTAACTAATTCACATTTCAAGTCTCTACACTCAACCATTTTGAAGTAACTAATTAACATTTCAAGTTACTAAACTTAACCATTTTTAAGTAACTAATTCACATGCCACTACCATTTTCAAGTAACTAATTCACATTTCAATTCTCTACACTTAACCATTTTCAAGTTACTACACTTATCCATTTTCAAGTAACTAATTCACATTTTCACTACACTTAACCATTTTCAAGTAACTAATTCACATTTTCAAGTTACTACACTTATTCATTTTCAAGTAACTAATTTACATTTTCAGGACACTTAACCATTTTCATGTAACTAATTCACATATCAAGTCTATACCATTAACCATTTTCAAGTAACTAATTCCCATTTCAAGTCTCTACCATTAACCATTTTTAAGTAACAAATTCACATTTTCACTACACTTAACCATTTTCATGTAACTAATTCACATTTTCAAGTTACTACACTTAACAATTTTCAAGTAACTAATTCACATTTCAAGTCTCTACCATTAACCATTTTCAAGTAACTAATTCACATTTTCAAGTTACTACACTTAACCATTTTCAAGTAACTAATTCACATTTTCAAGTCTCTACCATTAACCATTTTCAAGTAACTAATTTACATTTTCAAGTTACTACACTTAACCATTTCCAAGTAACTAATACACATTTTCACTACAATTAACCATTTTCAAGTAACTAATTCACATTTCAAGTCTCTACCATTTACAAGTAACTAATACACATTTCAAGTTACTACACATAACATTTTTAAGTAACTAATTAAAATTTTCACTACACTTAACCATTTTCAAGTAACTAATTCACATTTCAATTCTATACCATTAACCATTTTCAAGTAACTAATTCACATTTCAAGTCTCTACCATTAACCATTTTCAAGTAACTAATTCACATTTTCAAGTCACTACACTTAATAATTTTCAACTAACTAATTCACATTTTCAAGTCTCTACCATTAACCATTTTCAAGTAACTAATTTACATTTTCAAGTTACTACACTTAACCATTTTCAAGTAACTAATTCACATTTTCAACTACACTTAACCATTTTCAAGTAACTAATTTACATTTCAAGTCTCTACCATTTTCAAGTAACTAATTCACATTTTCAAGTTACTACACTTAACCATTTTCAAGTAACTAATTTACATTTCAATTCTCTACACTTATACCATTTTCAAGTAACAAATTCACATTTTCAAGTTACTACACTTAACCATTTTCAAGTAACTAATTCACATTTTCACTACACTTAACCATTTTCAAGTAACTAATTCACATTTTCACTACACTTAACCATTTTCAAGTAACTAATTCACATTTTCAAGTTACTACACTTAACCATTTCCAAGTAACTAATACACATTTTCACTACAATTAACTATTTTCAAGTAACTAATTCACATTTCAAGTCTCTACCATTTACAAGTAACTAATACACATTTCAAGTTACTACACATAACATTTTTAAGTAACTAATTAAAATTTTCACTACACTTAACCATTTTCAAGTAACTAATTCACATTTCAATTCTATACCATTAACCATTTTCAAGTAACTAATTCACATTTCAAGTCTCTACCATTAACCATTTTCAAGTAACTAATTCACATTTTCAAGTCACTACACTTAATAATTTTCAACTAACTAATTCACATTTTCAAGTCTCTACCATTAACCATTTTCAAGTAACTAATTTACATTTTCAAGTTACTACACTTAACCATTTTCAAGTAACTAATTCACATTTTCAACTACACTTAACCATTTTCAAGTAACTAATTTACATTTCAAGTCTCTACCATTTTCAAGTAACTAATTCACATTTTCAAGTTACTACACTTAACCATTTTCAAGTAACTAATTTACATTTCAATTCTCTACACTTATACCATTTTCAAGTAACAAATTCACATTTTCAAGTTACTACACTTAACCATTTTCAAGTAACTAATTCACATTTTCACTACACTTAACCATTTTCAAGTAACTAATTCACATTTTCACTACACTTAACCATTTTCAAGTAACTAATTCACATTTTCAAGTCACTACCATTTTCAAGTAACTAATTCACATTTCAATTCTCTACACTTAACCATTTTCAAGTAACTAATTCACATTTTCAAGTTACTACACTTAACCATTTTCAAGTAACTAATACACATTTTCACTACAATTAACCATTTTCAAGTAACTAATTCACATTTCAAGTCTCTACCATTTACAAGTAACTAATACACATTTCAAGTTACTACACATAACATTTTTAAGTAACTAATTCAAATTTTCACTACACTTAACCATTTTCAAGTAACTAATTCACATTTCAAGTCTCTACCATTAACCATTTTCAAGTAACTAATTCACATTTTCAAGTTACTACACTTAACCATTTTCAAGTAACTAATTCACATTTTCAAGTCTCTACCATTAACCATTTTCAAGTAACTAATTCACATTTCTAGTCTCTACGCGCAACCATTTTGAAGTAACTAATTCACATTTCATGTTACTACACTTAACCATTTTTAAGTTACTAATTCACATTTTCAAGTCACTACCATTTTCAAGTAACTAATTCACATTTCAATTCTCTACATTTAACCATTTTCAAGTAACTAATTCACATTTTCAAGTTACTACACATAACATTTTTAAGTAACTAATTCAAATTTTCACTACACTTAACCATTTTCAAGTAACTAATTCACATTTCAATTCTATACCATTAACCATTTTCAAGTAACTAATTCACATTTCAAGTCTCTACCATTAACCATTTTCAAGTAACTAATTCACATTTTCAAGTCACTACACTTAACAATTTTCAACTAACTAATTCACATTTCAAGTCTCTACACTCAACCATTTTGAAGTAACTAATTCACATTTCAAGTTACTACACTTAACCATTTTTAAGTAACTAATTCACATTTTCAAGTCACATCCATTTTCAAGTAACTAATTCACATTTCAATTCTCTACACTTAACCATTTTCAAGTAACTAATTCACATTTTCAAATTACTACACTTAACCATTTTCAAGTAACCAATTCACATGTTCACTACAATTAACCATTTTCAAGTAACTAATTCACATTTCAAGTCTCTACCATTTACAAGTAACTAATACACATTTCAAGTTACTACACATAACATTTTTAAGTAACTAATTCAAATTTTCACTACACTTAACCATTTTCAAGTAACTAATTCACATTTCAATTCTATACCATTAACCATTTTCAAGTAACTAATTCACATTTCAAGTCTCTACCATTAACCATTTTCAAGTAACTAATTCACATTTTCAAGTCACTACACTTAACAATTTTCAACTAACTAATTCACATTTCAAGTCTCTACACTCAACCATTTTGAAGTAACTAATTCACATTTCAAGTTACTACACTTAACCATTTTCAAGTAACTAATTCACATTTTCACTGCACTTAACCATTTTCAAGTAACTAATTCACATTTTCAAGTTACTACACTTATTCATTTTCAAGTAACTAATTAACATTTTCACTACACTTAACCATTTTCATGTAACTAATTCACATATCAAGTCTATACCATTAACCATTTTCAAGTAACTAATTCCCATTTCAAGTCTCTACCATTAACCATTTTTAAGTAACAAATTCACATTTTCACTACACTTAACCATTTTCATGTAACTAATTCACATTTTCAAGTTACTACACTTAACAATTTTCAAGTAACTAATTCACATTTCAAGTCTCTACCATTAACCATTTTCAAGTAACTAATTCACATTTTCAAGTCTCTACCATTAACCATTTTCAAGTAACTAATTTACATTTTCAAGTTACTACACTTAACCATTTTCAAGTAACTAATTCACATTTTCAACTACACTTAACCATTTTCAAGTAACTAATTCACATTTCAATTCTCTACACTTAACCATTTTCAAGTAACAAATTCACATTTTCAAGTTACTACACTTAACCATTTTCAAGTAACTAATTCACATTTTCACTACACTTAGCCATTTTCAAGTAACTAATTCACATTTCAATTCTTTACACTTAACCAATTTCAAGTAACTAATTCACATTTTAAAGTTACTACACTTATCCATTTTCAAGTAACTAATTCACATTTTCACTACACTTAACCATTTTCAAGTAACTAATTCACATTTTCACTACACTTAACCATTTTGAAGTAACTAATTCCCATTTCAAGTCTCTACCATTAACAATTTTTAAGCAACAAATTCACATTTTCATGTTACTACACTTAATCATTTTCAAGTACTAATTCACATTTTCACTACACTTAACCATTTTCAAGTAACTAATTCACATTTCAAGTCTCAACCATTAACCATTTTCAAGTAACTAATTCACATTTCAAGTCTCTACCATTAACCTTGTAACTAATTCACATTTCAGTTCTCTACACTTAACCATTTTCAAGTAACTATTTCATGTTTTCAAGTTACTACACTTAAACATTTTAAAGTAACTAATTTACATTTTCACTACACTTAACCATTTTCAAGTAACTAATTCACATTTCAAGTCTCTACCATTTACAAGTAACTAATACACATTTCATGTTACTACACATAACCATTTTAAAGTAACTAATTCACATTTTCAAGTCACTACCATTTTCAATTAACTAATCAACATTTCAAGCCTCTACCATTAACCATTTTCCAGTAACTCATTCATATTTCAAGTCTCTACACTCAAACCATTTTGAAGTAACTAATTCACATTTCAAGTTACTACACTTAACCATTTTTAAGTAACTAATTCACATTTTCAAGTCACTACCATTTTCAAGTAACTAATTCACATTTCAATTCTCTACATTTAACCATTTTCAAGTAACTAATTCACATTTTCAAGTTACTACACTTAACCATTTTCAAGTAACTAATTCACATTTTCAAGTTACTACACTTAAACCATTTTCAAGTAACTAATTCACATTTCAAGTTACTACACTTAACAATTTTCAATTAACTAATTCACATTTTCAAGTTACTACACTTAACAATTTTCAAGTAACTAATTCACATTTCAAGTCTCTACCATTAACCATTTTCAACTAACTAATTCACATTTTCAAGTTACTACACTTAACCATTTTCAAGTAACTAATTCACATTTTCAAGTCTCTACCATTAACCATTTTCAAGTAACTAATTCACATTTCTAGTCTCTACGCGCAACCATTTTGAAGTAACTAATTCACATTTCATGTTACTACACTTAACCATTTTTAAGTTACTAATTCACATTTTCAAGTCACTACCATTTTCAAGTAACTAATTCACATTTCAATTCTCTACATTTAACCATTTTCAAGTAACTAATTCACATTTTCAAGTTACTACACTTAACCATTTTCAAGTAACTAATTCACATTTTCACTATACTTAACCATTATCAAGTAACTAATTCACATTTCAAGTTACTACACTTAACAATTTTCAATTAACTAATTCACATTTTCAAGTTACTACACTTAACCATTTTTAAGTTACTAATTCACATTTTCAAGTCACTACCATTTTCAAGTAACTAATTCACATTTCAATTCTCTACATTTAACCATTTTCAAGTAACTAATTCACATTTTCAAGTTACTACACTTAACCATTTTCAAGTAACTAATTCACATTTTCACAACACTTAACCATTATCAAGTAACTAATTCACTTTTCAAGTTACTACACTTAACAATTTTCAATTAACTAATTCACATTTTCAAGTTACTACACTTAACCATTTTTAAGTTACTAATTCACATTTTCAAGTCACTACCATTTTCAAGTAACTAATTCACATTTCAATTCTCTACACTCAACCATTTTGAAGTAACTAATTCACATTTCAAGTTTCTACACTTAACCATTTTTAAGTAACTAATTCACATTTTCAAGTAACTTCCATTTTCAAGTAACTAATTCACATTTCAATTCTCTACCATTTACAAGTAACTAATACACATTTCAAGTTACTGCACATAACATTTTTAAGTAACTAATTCACATTTTCACTACACTTAACTATTTTCAAGTAACTAATTCGCATTTCAAGTCTCTACCATTAGCCATGTAACTAATTCACATTTCAATTCTCTACACTTAACCATTTTCAAGTAACTAATTCACATTTTCAAGTTACTACACTTAACCATTTCCAAGTAACTAATACACATTTTCACTACAATTAACCATTTTCAAGTAACTAATTCACATTTCAAGTCTCTACCATTTACAAGTAACTAATACACATTTCAAGTTACTACACATAACATTTTTAAGTAACTAATTCAAATTTTCACTACACTTAACCATTTTCAAGTAACTAATTCACATTTCAATTCTATACCATTAACCATTTTCAAGTAACTAATTCACATTTCAAGTCTCTACCATTAACCATTTTCAAGTAACTAATTCACATTTTCAAGTCACTACACTTAACAATTTTCAACTAACTAATTCACATTTCAAGTCTCTACACTCAACCATTTTGAAGTAACTAATTCACCTTTCAAGTTACTACACTTAACCATTTTCAAGTAACTAATTCACATTTTCACTGCACTTAACCATTTTCATGTAACTAATTCACATTTTCAAGTTACTACACTTAACAATTTTCAAGTAACTAATTCACATTTCAAGTCTCTACCATTAACCATTTTCAAGTAACTAATTCACATTTTCAAGTCTCTACCATTAACCATTTTCAAGTAACTAATTTACATTTTCAAGTTACTACACTTAACCATTTTCAAGTAACTAATTCACATTTTCAACTACACTTAACCATTTTCAAGTAACTAATTCACATTTCAATTCTCTACACTTAACCATTTTCAAGTAACAAATTCACATTTTCAAGTTACTACACTTAACCATTTTCAAGTAACTAATTCACATTTTCACTACACTTAGCCATTTTCAAGTAACTAATTCACATTTCAATTCTTTACACTTAACCAATTTCAAGTAACTAATTCACATTTTAAAGTTACTACACTTATCCATTTTCAAGTAACTAATTCACATTTTCACTACACTTAACCATTTTGAAGTAACTAATTCCCATTTCAAGTCTCTACCATTAACAATTTTTAAGCAACAAATTCACATTTTCATGTTACTACACTTAATCATTTTCAAGTACTAATTCACATTTTCACTACACTTAACCATTTTCAAGTAACTAATTCACATTTCAAGTCTCAACCATTAACCATTTTCAAGTAACTAATTCACATTTCAAGTCTCTACCATTAACCTTGTAACTAATTCACATTTCAGTTCTCTAGACTTAACCATTTTCAAGTAACTATTTCATGTTTTCAAGTTACTACACTTAAACATTTTAAAGTAACTAATTTACATTTTCACTACACTTAACCATTTTCAAGTAACTAATTCACATTTCAAGTCTCTACCATTTACAAGTAACTAATACACATTTCATGTTACTACACATAACCATTTTAAAGTAACTAATTCACATTTTCAAGTCACTACCATTTTCAATTAACTAATCAACATTTCAAGCCTCTACCATTAACCATTTTCCAGTAACTCATTCATATTTCAAGTCTCTACACTCAAACCATTTTGAAGTAACTAATTCACATTTCAAGTTACTACACTTAACCATTTTTAAGTAACTAATTCACATTTTCAAGTCACTTCCATTTTCAAGTAACTAATTCACATTTCAATTCTCTACCATTTACAAGTAACTAATACACATTTCAAGTTACTGCACATAACATTTTTAAGTAACTAATTCACATTTTCACTACACTTAACTATTTTCAAGTAACTAATTCACATTTCAAGTCTCTACCATTAGCCATGTAACTAATTCACATTTCAATTCTCTACACTTAACCATTTTCAAGTAACTAATTCACATTTTCAAGTTACTACACTTAACCATTTCCAAGTAACTAATACACATTTTCACTACAATTAACCATTTTCAAGTAACTAATTCATATTTCAAGTCTCTACCATTTACAAGTAACTAATACACATTTCAAGTTACTACACATAACATTTTTAAGTAACTAATTCAAATTTTCACTACACTTAACCATTTTCAAGTAACTAATTCACATTTCAATTCTATACCATTAACCATTTTCAAGTAACTAATTCACATTTCAAGTCTCTACCATTAACCATTTTCAAGTAACTAATTCACATTTTCAAGTCACTACACTTAACAATTTTCAACTAACTAATTCACATTTCAAGTCTCTACACTCAACCATTTTGAAGTAACTAATTCACCTTTCAAGTTACCACACTTAACCATTTTCAAGTAACTAATTCACATTTCAAGTCTCTACCATTAGCCATGTAACTAATTCACATTTCAATTCTCTACACTTAACCATTTTCAAGTAACTAATTCACATTTTCAAGTTACTACACTTAACCATTTCCAAGTAACTAATACACATTTTCACTACAATTAACCATTTTCAAGTAACTAATTCACATTTCAAGTCTCTACCATTTACAAGTAACTAATACACATTTCAAGTTACTACACATAACATTTTTAAGTAACTAATTCAAATTTTCACTACACTTAACCATTTTCAAGTAACTAATTCACATTTCAAGTCTCTACCATTAACCATTTTCAAGTAACTAATTCACATTTTCAAGTCACTACACTTAACAATTTTCAACTAACTAATTCACATTTCAAGTCTCTACACTCAACCATTTTGAAGTAACTAATTCACATTTCAAGTTACTACACTTAACCATTTTCAAGTAACTAATTCACATTTTCACTGCACTTAACCATTTTCAAGTAACTAATTCACATTTTCACTGCACTTAACCATTTTCAAGTAACTAATTCACATTTTCAAGTTACTACACTTATTCATTTTCAAGTAACTAATTCACATTTTCACTACACTTAACCATTTTCATGTAACTAATTCACATATCAAGTCTATACCATTAACCATTTTCAAGTAACTAATTCCCATTTCAAGTCTCTACCATTAACCATTTTTAAGTAACAAATTCACATTTTCACTACACTTAACCATTTTCATGTAACTAATTCACATTTTCAAGTTACTACACTTAACAATTTTCAAGTAACTAATTCACATTTCAAGTCTCTACCATTAACCATTTTCAAGTAACTAATTCACATTTTCAAGTTACTACACTTAACCATTTTCAAGTAACTAATTCACATTTTCACAACACTTAACCATTATCAAGTAACTAATTCACTTTTCAAGTTACTACACTTAACAATTTTCAATTAACTAATTCACATTTTCAAGTTACTACACTTAACCATTTTTAAGTTACTAATTCACATTTTCAAGTCACTACCATTTTCAAGTAACTAATTCACATTTCAATTCTCTACACTCAACCATTTTGAAGTAACTAATTCACATTTCAAGTTTCTACACTTAACCATTTTTAAGTAACTAATTCACATTTTCAAGTAACTTCCATTTTCAAGTAACTAATTCACATTTCAATTCTCTACCATTTACAAGTAACTAATACACATTTCAAGTTACTGCACATAACATTTTTAAGTAACTAATTCACATTTTCACTACACTTAACTATTTTCAAGTAACTAATTCGCATTTCAAGTCTCTACCATTAGCCATGTAACTAATTCACATTTCAATTCTCTACACTTAACCATTTTCAAGTAACTAATTCACATTTTCAAGTTACTACACTTAACCATTTCCAAGTAACTAATACACATTTTCACTACAATTAACCATTTTCAAGTAACTAATTCACATTTCAAGTCTCTACCATTTACAAGTAACTAATACACATTTCAAGTTACTACACATAACATTTTTAAGTAACTAATTCAAATTTTCACTACACTTAACCATTTTCAAGTAACTAATTCACATTTCAATTCTATACCATTAACCATTTTCAAGTAACTAATTCACATTTCAAGTCTCTACCATTAACCATTTTCAAGTAACTAATTCACATTTTCAAGTCACTACACTTAACAATTTTCAACTAACTAATTCACATTTCAAGTCTCTACACTCAACCATTTTGAAGTAACTAATTCACCTTTCAAGTTACTACACTTAACCATTTTCAAGTAACTAATTCACATTTTCACTGCACTTAACCATTTTCATGTAACTAATTCACATTTTCAAGTTACTACACTTAACAATTTTCAAGTAACTAATTCACATTTCAAGTCTCTACCATTAACCATTTTCAAGTAACTAATTCACATTTTCAAGTCTCTACCATTAACCATTTTCAAGTAACTAATTTACATTTTCAAGTTACTACACTTAACCATTTTCAAGTAACTAATTCACATTTTCAACTACACTTAACCATTTTCAAGTAACTAATTCACATTTCAATTCTCTACACTTAACCATTTTCAAGTAACAAATTCACATTTTCAAGTTACTACACTTAACCATTTTCAAGTAACTAATTCACATTTTCACTACACTTAGCCATTTTCAAGTAACTAATTCACATTTCAATTCTTTACACTTAACCAATTTCAAGTAACTAATTCACATTTTAAAGTTACTACACTTATCCATTTTCAAGTAACTAATTCACATTTTCACTACACTTAACCATTTTCAAGTAACTAATTCACATTTTCACTACACTTAACCATTTTGAAGTAACTAATTCCCATTTCAAGTCTCTACCATTAACAATTTTTAAGCAACAAATTCACATTTTCATGTTACTACACTTAATCATTTTCAAGTACTAATTCACATTTTCACTACACTTAACCATTTTCAAGTAACTAATTCACATTTCAAGTCTCAACCATTAACCATTTTCAAGTAACTAATTCACATTTCAAGTCTCTACCATTAACCTTGTAACTAATTCACATTTCAGTTCTCTAGACTTAACCATTTTCAAGTAACTATTTCATGTTTTCAAGTTACTACACTTAAACATTTTAAAGTAACTAATTTACATTTTCACTACACTTAACCATTTTCAAATAACTAATTCACATTTCAAGTCTCTACCATTTACAAGTAACTAATACACATTTCATGTTACTACACATAACCATTTTAAAGTAACTAATTCACATTTTCAAGTCACTACCATTTTCAATTAACTAATCAACATTTCAAGCCTCTACCATTAACCATTTTCCAGTAACTCATTCATATTTCAAGTCTCTACACTCAAACCATTTTGAAGTAACTAATTCACATTTCAAATTACTACACTTAACCATTTTTAAGTAACTAATTCACATTTTCAAGTCACTTCCATTTTCAAGTAACTAATTCACATTTCAATTCTCTACCATTTACAAGTAACTAATACACATTTCAAGTTACTGCACATAACATTTTTAAGTAACTAATTCACATTTTCACTACACTTAACTATTTTCAAGTAACTAATTCACATTTCAAGTCTCTACCATTAGCCATGTAACTAATTCACATTTCAATTCTCTACACTTAACCATTTTCAAGTAACTAATTCACATTTTCAAGTTACTACACTTAACCATTTCCAAGTAACTAATACACATTTTCACTACAATTAACCATTTTCAAGTAACTAATTCATATTTCAAGTCTCTACCATTTACAAGTAACTAATACACATTTCAAGTTACTACACATAACATTTTTAAGTAACTAATTCAAATTTTCACTACACTTAACCATTTTCAAGTAACTAATTCACATTTCAATTCTATACCATTAACCATTTTCAAGTAACTAATTCACATTTCAAGTCTCTACCATTAACCATTTTCAAGTAACTAATTCACATTTTCAAGTCACTACACTTAACAATTTTCAACTAACTAATTCACATTTCAAGTCTCTACACTCAACCATTTTGAAGTAACTAATTCACCTTTCAAGTTACCACACTTAACCATTTTCAAGTAACTAATTCACATTTCAAGTCTCTACCATTAGCCATGTAACTAATTCACATTTCAATTCTCTACACTTAACCATTTTCAAGTAACTAATTCACATTTTCAAGTTACTACACTTAACCATTTCCAAGTAACTAATACACATTTTCACTACAATTAACCATTTTCAAGTAACTAATTCACATTTCAAGTCTCTACCATTTACAAGTAACTAATACACATTTCAAGTTACTACACATAACATTTTTAAGTAACTAATTCAAATTTTCACTACACTTAACCATTTTCAAGTAACTAATTCACATTTCAAGTCTCTACCATTAACCATTTTCAAGTAACTAATTCACATTTTCAAGTCACTACACTTAACAATTTTCAACTAACTAATTCACATTTCAAGTCTCTACACTCAACCATTTTGAAGTAACTAATTCACATTTCAAGTTACTACACTTAACCATTTTCAAGTAACTAATTCACATTTTCACTGCACTTAACCATTTTCAAGTAACTAATTCACATTTTCACTGCACTTAACCATTTTCAAGTAACTAATTCACATTTTCAAGTTACTACACTTATTCATTTTCAAGTAACTAATTCACATTTTCACTACACTTAACCATTTTCATGTAACTAATTCACATATCAAGTCTATACCATTAACCATTTTCAAGTAACTAATTCCCATTTCAAGTCTCTACCATTAACCATTTTTAAGTAACAAATTCACATTTTCACTACACTTAACCATTTTCATGTAACTAATTCACATTTTCAAGTTACTACACTTAACAATTTTCAAGTAACTAATTCACATTTCAAGTCTCTACCATTAACCATTTTCAAGTAACTAATTCACATTTTCAAGTTACTACACTTAACCATTTTCAAGTAACTAATTCACATTTTCAAGTCTCTACCATTAACCATTTTCAAGTAACTAATTTACATTTTCAAGTTACTACACTTAACCATTTTCAAGTAACTAATTCACATTTTCAACTAAACTTAACCATTTTCAAGTAACTAATTTACATTTCAAGTCTCTACCATTTTCAAGTAACTAATTCACATTTTCAAGTTACTACACTTAACCATTTTCAAGTAACTAATTCACATTTCAATTCTCTACACTTAACCATTTTCAAGTAACAAATTCACATTTTCAAGTTACTACACTTAACCATTTTCAAGTAACTAATTCACATTTTCAAGTCTCTACCATTAACCATTTTCAAGTAACTAATTCACATTTCTAGTCTCTACGCGCAACCATTTTGAAGTAACTAATTCACATTTCATGTTACTACACTTAACCATTTTTAAGTTACTAATTCACATTTTCAAGTCACTACCATTAACCATTTTCAAGTAACTAATTTACATTTTCAAGTTACTACACTTAACCATTTTCAAGTAACTAATTCACATTTTCAACTACACTTAACCATTTTCAAGTAACTAATTTACATTTCAAGTCTCTACCATTAACCATTTTCAAGTAACTAATTCACATTTCCAAGTTACTACACTTAACCATTTTCAAGTAACTAATTCACATTTTCAAGTTACTACACTTATCCATTTTCAATTAACTAATTCACATTTTCACTACACTTAACCATTTTCAAGTAACTAATTCACATTTTCACTACACTTAACCATTTTCATGTAACTAATTCACATTTTCAAGTTACTACACTTAACAATTTTCAAGTAACTAATTCACATTTCAAGTCTCTACCATTAACCAATTTCAAGTAACTTATTCACATTTTCAAGTTACTACACTTAACCATTTTCAAGTAACTAATTCACATTTTCACTACACTTAACCATTTTCAATTAACTAATTCACATTTCAAGTCTCTACCATTAACCATTTTCAAGTAACTAATTCACATTTCAAGTCTCTACCATTAACCATGTAACTAATTCATATTTCAATTCTCTAAACTTAACTATTTTCAAGTAACTAATTCACATTTTCACTACACTTAACCATTTTGAAGTAACTAATTCCCATTTCAAGTCTCTACCATTAACAACTTTTAAGTAACAAATTCACATTTTCATGTTACTACACTTAATCATTTTCAAGTACTAATTCACATTTTCACTACACTTAACCATTTTCAAGTAACTAATTCACATTTCAAGTCTCAACCATTAACCATTTTCAAGTAACTAATTCACATTTTCAACTAAACTTAACCATTTTCAAGTAACTAATTTACATTTCAAGTCTCTACCATTTTCAAGTAACTAATTCACATTTTCAAGTTACTACACTTAACCATTTTCAAGTAACTAATTCACATTTCAATTCTCTACACTTAACCATTTTCAAGTAACAAATTCACATTTTCAAGTTACTACACTTAACCATTTTCAAGTAACTAATTCACATTTTCAAGTCTCTACCATTAACCATTTTCAAGTAACTAATTCACATTTCTAGTCTCTACGCGCAACCATTTTGAAGTAACTAATTCACATTTCATGTTACTACACTTAACCATTTTTAAGTTACTAATTCACATTTTCAAGTCACTACCATTTTCAAGTAACTAATTCACATTTCAATTCTCTACATTTAACCATTTTCAAGTAGCTAATTCACATTTTCAAGTTACTACACTCAACCATTTTCAAGTAACTAATTCACATTTTCACTATACTTAACCATTATCAAGTAACTAATTCACATTTCAAGTTACTACACTTAACAATTTTCAATTAACTAATTCACATTTTCAAGTTACTACACTTAACCATTTTTAAGTTACTAATTCACATTTTCAAGTCACTACCATTTTCAAGTAACTAATTCACATTTCAATTCTCTACACTCAACCATTTTGAAGTAACTAATTCACATTTCAAGTTACTACACTTAACCATTTTTAAGTAACTAATTCACATTTTCAAGTCACTTCCATTTTCAAGTAACTAATTCACATTTCAATTCTCTACCATTTACAAGTAACTAATACACATTTCAAGTTACTGCACATAACATTTTTAAGTAACTAATTCACATTTTCACTACACTTAACTATTTTCAAGCAACTAATTCACATTTCAAGTCTCTACCATTAGCCATGTAACTAATTCACATTTCAATTCTCTACACTTAACCATTTTCAAGTAACTAATTCACATTTTCAAGTTACTACACTTAACCATTTCCAAGTAACTAATACACATTTTCACTACAATTAACCATTTTCAAGTAACTAATTCACATTTCAAGTCTCTACCATTTACAAGTAACTAATACACATTTCAAGTTACTACACATAACATTTTTAAGTAACTAATTCAAATTTTCACTACACTTAACCATTTTCAAGTAACTAATTCACATTTCAATTCTATACCATTAACCATTTTCAAGTAACTAATTCACATTTCAAGTCTCTACCATTAACCATTTTCAAGTAACTAATTCACATTTTCAAGTCACTACACTTAACAATTTTCAACTAACTAATTCACATTTCAAGTCTCTACACTCAACCATTTTGAAGTAACTAATTCACCTTTCAAGTTACTACACTTAACCATTTTCAAGTAACTAATTCACATTTCAAGTCTCTACCATTAGCCATGTAACTAATTCACATTTCAATTCTCTACACTTAACCATTTTCAAGTAACTAATTCACATTTTCAAGTTACTACACTTAACCATTTCCAAGTAACTAATACACATTTTCACTACAATTAACCATTTTCAAGTAACTAATTCACATTTCAAGTCTCTACCATTTACAAGTAACTAATACACATTTCAAGTTACTACACATAACATTTTTAAGTAACTAATTCAAATTTTCACTACACTTAACCATTTTCAAGTAACTAATTCACATTTCAAGTCTCTACCATTAACCATTTTCAAGTAACTAATTCACATTTTCAAGTCACTACACTTAACAATTTTCAACTAACTAATTCACATTTCAAGTCTCTACACTCAACCATTTTGAAGTAACTAATTCACATTTCAAGTTACTACACTTAACCATTTTCAAGTAACTAATTCACATTTTCACTGCACTTAACCATTTTCAAGTAACTAATTCACATTTTCACTGCACTTAACCATTTTCATGTAACTAATTCACATATCAAGTCTATACCATTAACCATTTTCAAGTAACTAATTCCCATTTCAAGTCTCTACCATTAACCATTTTTAAGTAACAAATTCACATTTTCACTACACTTAACCATTTTCATGTAACTAATTCACATTTTCAAGTTACTACACTTAACAATTTTCAAGTAACTAATTCACATTTCAAGTCTCTACCATTAACCATTTTCAAGTAACTAATTCACATTTTCAAGTTACTACACTTAACCATTTTCAAGTAACTAATTCACATTTTCAAGTCTCTACCATTAACCATTTTCAAGTAACTAATTTACATTTTCAAGTTACTACACTTAACCATTTTCAAGTAACTAATTCACATTTTCAACTAAACTTAACCATTTTCAAGTAACTAATTTACATTTCAAGTCTCTACCATTTTCAAGTAACTAATTCACATTTTCAAGTTACTACACTTAACCATTTTCAAGTAACTAATTCACATTTCAATTCTCTACACTTAACCATTTTCAAGTAACAAATTCACATTTTCAAGTTACTACACTTAACCATTTTCAAGTAACTAATTCACATTTTCAAGTCTCTACCATTAACCATTTTCAAGTAACTAATTCACATTTCTAGTCTCTACGCGCAACCATTTTGAAGTAACTAATTCACATTTCATGTTACTACACTTAACCATTTTTAAGTTACTAATTCACATTTTCAAGTCACTACCATTAACCATTTTCAAGTAACTAATTTACATTTTCAAGTTACTACACTTAACCATTTTCAAGTAACTAATTCACATTTTCAACTACACTTAACCATTTTCAAGTAACTAATTTACATTTCAAGTCTCTACCATTAACCATTTTCAAGTAACTAATTCACATTTCCAAGTTACTACACTTAACCATTTTCAAGTAACTAATTCACATTTTCAAGTTACTACACTTATCCATTTTCAATTAACTAATTCACATTTTCACTACACTTAACCATTTTCAAGTAACTAATTCACATTTTCACTACACTTAACCATTTTCATGTAACTAATTCACATTTTCAAGTTACTACACTTAACAATTTTCAAGTAACTAATTCACATTTCAAGTCTCTACCATTAACCAATTTCAAGTAACTTATTCACATTTTCAAGTTACTACACTTAACCATTTTCAAGTAACTAATTCACATTTTCACTACACTTAACCATTTTCAATTAACTAATTCACATTTCAAGTCTCTACCATTAACCATTTTCAAGTAACTAATTCACATTTCAAGTCTCTACCATTAACCATGTAACTAATTCATATTTCAATTCTCTAAACTTAACTATTTTCAAGTAACTAATTCACATTTTCACTACACTTAACCATTTTGAAGTAACTAATTCCCATTTCAAGTCTCTACCATTAACAACTTTTAAGTAACAAATTCACATTTTCATGTTACTACACTTAATCATTTTCAAGTACTAATTCACATTTTCACTACACTTAACCATTTTCAAGTAACTAATTCACATTTCAAGTCTCAACCATTAACCATTTTCAAGTAACTAATTCACATTTCAAGTCTCTACCATTAACCTTGTAACTAATTCACATTTCAGTTCTCTACACTTAACCATTTTCAAGTAACTATTTCATGTTTTCAAGTTACTACACTTAACCATTTTAAAGTAACTAATTTACATTTTCACTACACTTAACCATTTTCAAGTAACTAATTCACATTTCAAGTCTCTACCATTTACAAGTAACTAATACACATTTCATGTTACTACACATAACCATTTTAAAGTAACTAATTCACATTTTCAAGTCACTACCATTTTCAATTAACTAATCCACATTTCAAGTCTCTACCATTAACCATTTTCAAGTAAATCATTCATATTTCAAGTCTCTACACTCAAACCATTTTGAAGTAACTAATTCACATTTCAAGTTACTACACTTAACCATTTTTAAGTTACTAATTCACATTTTCAAGTCACTACCATTTTCAAGTAACTAATTCACATTTCAATTCTCTACATTTAACCATTATAAAGTAACTAATTCACATTTTCAAGTTACTACACTTAACCATTTTCAAGTAACTAATTCACATTTTCACTACACTTAACCATTTTCAAGTAACTAATTCACATTTCAAGTTACTACACTTAACAATTTTCAATTAACTAATTCACATTTTCAAGTTACTACACTTAACAATTTTCAAGTAACTAATTCACATTTCAAGTCTCTACCATTAACCATTTTCAAGTAACTAATTCACATTTTCAAGTTACTACACTTAACCATTTTCAAGTAACTAATTCACATTTTCAAGTCTCTACCATTAACCATTTTCAAGTAACTAATTTACATTTTAAACTACACTTAACCATTTTCAAGTAACTAATTTACATTTCAAGTCTCTACCATTTTCAAGTAACTAATTCACATTTCAAGCCTCTACCATTTACAAGTAACTAATACACATTTCATGTTACTACACATAGCCATTTTAAAGTAACTAAGTCACATTTTCAAATCACTACAATTTTCAAATAACTAATCCACATTTCAAGTCTCTACCATTAACCATTTTCAAGTAACTAATTCACATTTCAAGTCTCTACACGCAACCATTTTGAAGTAACTAATTCACATTTCATGTTACTACACTTAACCATTTTTAAGTTACTAATTCACATTTTCAAGTCACTACCATTTTCAAGTAACTAATTCACATTTCAATTCTCTACATTTAACCATTTTCAAGTAACTAATTCACATTTTCAAGTTACTACACTTAACCATTTTCAAGTAACTAATTCACATTTTCACTATACTTAACCATTATCAAGTAACTAATTCACATTTCAAGTTACTACACTTAACAATTTTCAATTAACTAATTCACATTTTCAAGTTACTACACTTAATCATTTTTAAGTTACTAATTCACATTTTCAAGTCACTACCATTTTCAAGTAACTAATTCACATTTCAATTCTCTACACTCAACCATTTTGAAGTAACTAATTCACATTTCAAGTTACTACACTTAACCATTTTTAAGTAACTAATTCACATTTTCAAGTCACTTCCATTTTCAAGTAACTAATTCACATTTCAATTCTCTACCATTTACAAGTAACTAATACACATTTCAAGTTACTGCACATAACATTTTTAAGTAACTAATTCACATTTTCACTACACTTAACTATTTTCAAGTAACTAATTCACATTTCAAGTCTCTACCATTAGCCATGTAACTAATTCACATTTCAATTCTCTACACTTAACCATTTTCAAGTAACTAATTCACATTTTCAAGTTACTACACTTAACCATTTCCAAGTAACTAATACACATTTTCACTACAATTAACCATTTTCAAGTAACTAATTCACATTTCAAGTCTCTACCATTTACAAGTAACTAATACACATTTCAAGTTACTACACATAACATTTTTAAGTAACTAATTCAAATTTTCACTACACTTAACCATTTTCAAGTAACTAATTCACATTTCAATTCTATACCATTAACCATTTTCAAGTAACTAATTCACATTTCAAGTCTCTACCATTAACCATTTTCAAGTAACTAATTCACATTTCCAAGTCACTACACTTAACAATTTTCAACTAACTAATTCACATTTTCAAGTCTCTACCATTAACCATTTTCAAGTAACTAATTTACATTTTCAAGTTACTACACTTAACCATTTTCAAGTAACTAATTCACATTTTCAACTACACTTAACCATTTTCAAGTAACTAATTTACATCTCAAGTCTCTACCATTTTCAAGTAACTAATTCACATTTTCAAGTTACTACACTTAACCATTTTCAAGTAACTAATTCACATTTCAATTCTCTACATTTAACCATTTTCGGGTAACTAATTCACATTTTCAAGTTAATACACTTAACCATTTTCAAGTAACTAATTCACATTTTCACTACACTTAACCATTTTCAAGTAACTAATTCACATTTTCAAGTCACTACACTTAACCAATTTCAAGTAACTAATTCACATTTTCAAGTTACTACACTTATCCATTTTCAAGTAACTAATTCACATTTCAAGTCTCTACCATTAACCATTTTCAAGTAACTAATTCACATTTTCAAGTTACTACACTTAACCATTTTCAAGTAACTAATTCACATTTTCACTACACTTATCCATTTTCAAGTAACTAATTCACATTTTCACTTCACTTAACCATTTTCATGTAACTAATTCACATTTCAAGTCTCTACCATTAACCATTTTCAAGTAACTAATTCACATTTCCAAGTTACTACACTTAACCATTTTCAAGTAACTAATTCACATTTTCAAGTTACTACACTTATCCATTTTCAAGTAACTAATTCACATTTTCAACTACACTTAACCATTTTCAAGTAACTAATTTACATTTCAAGTCTCTACCATTTTCAAGTAACTAATTCACATTTTCAAGTTACTACACTTAACCATTTTCAAGTAACTAATTCACATTTCAAGTCTCTATCATTTACAAGTAACTAATACACATTTCATGTTACTACACATAACCATTTTAAAGTAACTAATTCACATTTTCGAATCACTACCATTTTAAAATAACTAATCCACATTTCAAGTCTCTACCATTAACCATTTTCAAATAACTAATTCACATTTCAAGTCTCTACACGCAACCATTTTGAAGTAATTAATTCACATTTCAAGTTACTACACTTAACCATTTTTAAGTAACTAATTCACATTTTCAAGTCACTTCCATTTTCAATTAATTAATTCACATTTCAATTCTCTACACTTAACCATTTTCAAGTAACTAATTCACATTTTCAAGTCACTACACTTAACCATTTTCAACTAACTAATTCACATTTCAAGTCTCTACCATTAAACATTTTCAACTAACTAATTCACATTTTCAAGTTACTACACTTAACAATTTTCAAATAACTAATTCACATTTCAAGTCTCTACCATTAACCATTTTCAAGTAACTAATTCACATTTTCAGGTTACTACACTTAACCATTTTTAAGTAACTAATTCACATTTTCAAGTCACTACCATTTTCAAGTAACTAACTCACATTTCAATTCTCTACCATTAACCATTTTCAAGTAACTAATTCACATTTTCAAGTCACTACACTTAACCTTTTTCAACTAACTAATTCACATTTCAAGTCTCTACACTCAACCATTTTGAAGTAACTAATTCAGATTTCAAGTTACTACACTTAACCATTTTTAAGTAACTAATTCACATTTTCAAGTCACTACCATTTTCAAGTAACTAATTAACATTTCAATTCACTACACTTAACCATTTTCAAGTAACTAATTCAAATTTTCAAGTTACTACACTTAACAATTTTCAAGTAACTAATTCACATTTCAAGTCTCTACCATTTAAAAGTAACTAATACACATTTTCAAGTTACTACACTTAACCATTTTCAAGTAAATAATTCACATTTCAAGTCTCTACCCTCAACCATTTTGAAGTAATTAATTCACATTTCAAGTTACTACACTTAACCATTTTTAAGTAACTAATTCACATTTTCAAGTCACTACCATTTTCAAGTAACTAATTCACATTTCAATTCTCTACACTTAACCATTTTCAAGTAACAAATTCATATTTTCAAGTTACTACACTTAACCATTTTCAAGTAACTAATTCACATTTTTCACTACACTTAACCATTTTCAAGTAACTAATTCACATTTCAATTCTTTACACTTAACCAATTTCAAGTAACTAATTCACATTTCAAGTCTCTACCATTAACCAATTTCAAGTAACTTATTCACATTTTCAAGTTACTACACTTAACCATTTTCAAGTAACTAATTCACATTTTCACTACACTTAACCATTTTCAAGTAACTAATTCACATTTCAAGTCTCAACCATTAACCATTTTTAAGTAACTAATTCACATTTCAAGTCTCTACCATTAACCTTGTAACTAATTCACATTTCAATTCTCTACACTTAACCATTTTCAAGTAACTAATTCATGTTTTCAAGTTACTACACTTAACCATTTTAAAGTAACTAATTCACATTTTTTCACTACACTTAACCATTTTCAAGTAACTAATTCACATTTCAAGTCTCTACCATTTACAAGTAACTAATACACATTTCATGTTACTACACATAACCATTTTAAAGTAACTAATTCACATTTTCAAGTCACTACCATTTTAAATTAACTAATCCACATTTCAAGTCTCTACCATTAACCATTTTCAAGTAACTTATTCACATTTCAAGTCTCTACACTCAAACCATTTTGAAGTAACTAATTCATATTTCAAGTTACTACACTTAACCATTTTTAAGTTACTAATTCACATTTCAAGTCACTACCATTTTCAAGTAACTAATTCACATTTCAATTCTCTACATTTAACCATTTTCAAGTTACTACACTTAACAATTTTCAAGTAACTAATTCACATTTCAAGTCTCTACCATTAACCATTTTCAACTAACTAATTCCCATTTTCAAGTTACTACACTTAACAATTTTCAAATAACTAATTCACATTTCAAGTATCTACCATTAACCATTTTCAAATAACTAATTCACATTTTCAAGTAACTAATTCACATTTCAAGTCACTACCATTTTCAAGTAACTAATTAACATTTCAATTCTCTACACTTAACCATTTTCAAGTAACTAATTCACATTTTCAAGTTACTACACTTAACAATTTTCAAATAACTAATTCACATTTCAAATCTCTACCATTAACCATTTTCAAGTAACTAATTCACATTTTCAAGTTACTACACATAACAATTTTCAAGTAACTAATTCACATTTCAAGTTACTACCATTAACCATTTTTAAGTTACTAATTCACATTTCAAATTACTGCACTTAACCATTTTTAAGTAACTAATTCACATTTATAAGTCACTACCATTTTCAAGTAACTAATTCACATTTTCAAGTTACTACACTTAACCATTTTCAAGTAACTAATTCACATTTTCACTACACTTAACCATTTTCAAGTAACTAATTCACATTTCAATTCTTTAAACTTAACCATTTTCAAGTAACTAATACACATTTTCACTACACTTAACCATTTTCAAGTAACTAATTCACCTTTCAATTCTCTACCATTAACCATTTTCAAGTAACTAATTCACATTTCAAGTCTCTACCATTAACCATGTAACTAATTCATGTTTTCAAGTTACTACACTTAACCATTTTCAAGTAACTAATTCACATTTCAAGTCTCTACACTCAACCATTTTCAAGTAACAAATTCACATTTTCACTACACTTAACCATTTTCAAGTAACTAATTCACATTTTCACTACACAACCATTTTCAAGTAACTAATTCACATTTCAAGTCTCTACCATTTTCATGTAACTAATTCACATTTTCAAGTTACTACACATAACCATTTTAAACTAACGAATTCACATTTTCACTATACTTAACCATTTTCAAGTAACTAATTCACATTTTCAAGTTACTACACTTATCCATTTTCAAGTAACTAATTCACATTTTCACTACACTTAACCATTTTCAAGTAACTAATTCAAATTTTCAAGTTACTACACTTAACCATTTTCAACTAACTAATTCACATTTCAAGTCTCTACACTCAACCATTTTGAAGTAACTAATTCACATTTTCAAGTTACTACACTTATCCATTTTCAAGTAAATAATTCAGATTTTCACAACACTTAACCATTTTCAAGTAACTAATTCACATTTTCACTACACTTAACCATTTTCATGTAACCAATTCACATTTCAAGTCTCTACCATTAAACATTTTCAACTAACTAATTCACATTTTCAAGTTACTACATTTAACAATTTTCAAATAACTAATTCACATTTCAAGTATCTACCATTAACCATTTTCAAGTAACTAATTCACATTTTCAAGTTACTACACTTAACTATTTTCAAGTAACTAATTCACATTTCAAGTCTCTACACTCAACCATTTTGAAGTAACTAATTCACATTTCAAGTTACTACACTTAACCATTTTTAAGTAACTAATTCACATTTTCAAGTTACTACCATTTTCAAGTAACTAATTAACATTTCAATTCTCTACACTTAACCATTTTCAAGTAACAAATTCATATTTTCAAGTTACTACACTTAACCATTTTCAAGTAACTAATTCACATTTTTCACTACACTTAACCATTTTCAAGTAACTAATTCACATTTCAATTCTTTACACTTAACCAATTTCAAGTAACTAATTCACATTTCAAGTCTCTACCATTAACCATTTTTAAGTAACTAATTCACATTTTCAAGTTAATACACTTAACCATTTTCAAGCAACTAATTCACATTTTCAGTACACTTAACCATTTTCATGTAACTAATTCACATTTCAAGTCTCTACCATTAAACATTTTCAACTAACTAATTCACATTTTCAAATTACTACACTTAACAATTTTCAAATAACTAATTCACATTTCAAGTCTCTACCATTAACCATTTTCAAGTAACTAATTCACATTTTCAAGTTACTACACTTAACCATTTTCAACTAACTAATTCACATTTCAAGTCTCTACACTCAACCATTTTGAAGTAACTAATTCACATTTTCAAGTTACTACACTTATCCATTTTCAAGTAAATAATTCAGATTTTCACAACACTTAACCATTTTCAAGTAACTAATTCACATTTTCACTACACTTAACCATTTTCATGTAACCAATTCACATTTCAAGTCTCTACCATTAAACATTTTCAACTAACTAATTCACATTTTCAAGTTACTACATTTAACAATTTTCAAATAACTAATTCACATTTCAAGTATCTACCATTAACCATTTTCAAGTAACTAATTCACATTTTCAAGTTACTACACTTAACTATTTTCAAGTAACTAATTCACATTTCAAGTCTCTACACTCAACCATTTTGAAGTAACTAATTCACATTTCAAGTTACTACACTTAACCATTTTTAAGTAACTAATTCACATTTTCAAGTCACTACCATTTTCAAGTAACTAATTAACATTTCAATTCTCTACACTTAACCATTTTCAAGTAACAAATTCACATTTTCAAGTTACTACACTTAACAATTTTCAAATAACTAATTCACATTTCAAATCTCTACCATTAACCATTTTCAAGTAACTAATTCACATTTTCAAGTTACTAGACAAAACAATTTTCAAGTAACTAATTCACATTTCAAGTTACTACCATTAACCATTTTTAAGTTACTAATTCACATTTCAAGTTACTACACTTAACCATTTTTAAGTAACTAATTCACATTTTCAAGTCACTTCCATTTTCAATTAATTAATTCACATTTCAATTCTCTACACTTAACCATTTTCAAGTAACTAATTCACATTTTCAAGTCACTACACTTAACCATTTTCAACTAACTAATTCACATTTCAAGTCTCTACCATTAAACATTTTCAACTAACTAATTCACATTTTCAAGTTACTACACTTAACAATTTTCAAATAACTAATTCACATTTCAAGTCTCTACCATTAACCATTTTCAAGTAACTAATTCACATTTTCAGGTTACTACACTTAACCATTTTTAAGTAACTAATTCACATTTTCAAGTAACTAACTCACATTTCAATTCTCTACCATTAACCATTTTCAAGTAACTAATTCACATTTTCAAGTCACTACACTTAACCTTTTTCAACTAACTAATTCACATTTCAAGTCTCTACACTCAACCATTTTGAAGTAACTAATTCACATTTCAAGTTACTACACTTAACCATTTTTAAGTAACTAATTCACATTTTCAAGTCACTACCATTTTCAAGTAACTAATTAACATTTCAATTCACTACACTTAACCATTTTCAAGTAACTAATTCAAATTTTCAAGTTACTACACTTAACAATTTTCAAGTAACTAATTCACATTTCAAGTCTCTACCATTTAAAAGTAACTAATACACATTTTTAAGTTACTACACTTAACCATTTTCAAGTAAATAATTCACATTTCAAGTCTCTACCCTCAACCATTTTGAAGTAATTAATTCACATTTCAAGTTACTACACTTAACCATTTTTAAGTAACTAATTCACATTTTCAAGTCACTACCATTTTCAAGTAACTAATTCACATTTCAATTCTCTACACTTAACCATTTTCAAGTAACAAATTCATATTTTCAAGTTACTACACTTAACCATTTTCAAGTAACTAATTCACATTTTTCACTACACTTAACCATTTTCAAGTAACTAATTCACATTTCAATTCTTTACACTTAACCAATTTCAAGTAACTAATTCACATTTCAAGTCTCTACCATTAACCATTTTTAAGTAACTAATTCACATTTTCAAGTTAATACACTTAACCATTTTCAAGCAACTAATTCACATTTTCAGTACACTTAACCATTTTCATGTAACTAATTCACATTTCAAGTCTCTACCATTAAACATTTTCAACTAACTAATTCACATTTTCAAATTACTACACTTAACAATTTTCAAATAACTAATTCACATTTCAAGTCTCTACCATTAACCATTTTCAAGTAACTAATTCACATTTTCAAGTTACTACACTTAACCATTTTCAACTAACTAATTCACATTTCAAGTCTCTACACTCAACCATTTTGAAGTAACTAATTCACATTTTCAAGTTACTACACTTATCCATTTTCAAGTAACTAATTCAGATTTTCACAACACTTAACCATTTTCAAGTAACTAATTCACATTTTCACTACACTTAACCATTTTCATGTAACCAATTCACATTTCAAGTCTCTACCATTAAACATTTTCAACTAACTAATTCACATTTTCAAGTTACTACATTTAACAATTTTCAAATAACTAATTCACATTTCAAGTATCTACCATTAACCATGTTCAAGTAACTAATTCACATTTTCAAGTTACTACACTTAACTATTTTCAAGTAACTAATTCACATTTCAAGTCTCTACACTCAACCATTTTGAAGTAACTAATTCACATTTCAAGTTACTACACTTAACCATTTTTAAGTAACTAATTCACATTTTCAAGTCACTACCATTTTCAAGTAACTAATTAACATTTCAATTCTCTACACTTAACCATTTTCAAGTAACAAATTCACATTTTCAAGTTACTACACTTAACAATTTTCAAATAACTAATTCACATTTCAAATCTCTACCATTAACCATTTTCAAGTAACTAATTCACATTTTCAAGTTACTAGACAAAACAATTTTCAAGTAACTAATTCACACTTCAAGTTACTACCATTAACCATTTTTAAGTTACTAATTCACATTTCAAGTTACTACACTTAACCATTTTTAAGTAACTAATTCACATTTTCAAGTCACTTCCATTTTCAATTAATTAATTCACATTTCAATTCTCTACACTTAACCATTTTCAAGTAACTAATTCACATTTTCAAGTCACTACACTTAACCATTTTCAACTAACTAATTCACATTTCAAGTCTCTACCATTAAACATTTTCAACTAACTAATTCACATTTTCAAGTTACTACACTTAACAATTTTCAAATAACTAATTCACATTTCAAGTCTCTACCATTAACCATTTTCAAGTAACTAATTCACATTTTCAGGTTACTACACTTAACCATTTTTAAGTAACTAATTCACATTTTCAAGTAACTAACTCACATTTCAATTCTCTACCATTAACCATTTTCAAGTAACTAATTCACATTTTCAAGTCACTACACTTAACCTTTTTCAACTAACTAATTCACATTTCAAGTCTCTACACTCAACCATTTTGAAGTAACTAATTCACATTTCAAGTTACTACACTTAACCATTTTTAAGTAACTAATTCACATTTTCAAGTCACTACCATTTTCGAGTAACTAATTAACATTTCAATTCACTACACTTAACCATTTTCAAGTAACTAATTCAAATTTTCAAGTTACTACACTTAACAATTTTCAAGTAACTAATTCACATTTCAAGTCTCTACCATTTAAAAGTAACTAATACACATTTTCAAGTTACTACACTTAACCATTTTCAAGTAAATAATTCACATTTCAAGTCTCTACCCTCAACCATTTTGAAGTAATTAATTCACATTTCAAGTTACTACACTTAACCATTTTTAAGTAACTAATTCACATTTTCAAGTCACTACCATTTTCAAGTAACTAATTCACATTTCAATTCTCTACACTTAACCATTTTCAAGTAACAAATTCATATTTTCAAGTTACTACACTTAACCATTTTCAAGTAACTAATTCACATTTTTCACTACACTTAACCATTTTCAAGTAACTAATTCACATTTCAATTCTTTACACTTAACCAATTTCAAGTAACTAATTCACATTTCAAGTCTCTACCATTAACCATTTTTAAGTAACTAATTCACATTTTCAAGTTAATACACTTAACCATTTTCAAGCAACTAATTCACATTTTCAGTACACTTAACCATTTTCATGTAACTAATTCACATTTCAAGTCTCTACCATTAAACATTTTCAACTAACTAATTCACATTTTCAAATTACTACACTTAACAATTTTCAAATAACTAATTCACATTTCAAGTCTCTACCATTAACCATTTTCAAGTAACTAATTCACATTTTCAAGTTACTACACTTAACCATTTTCAACTAACTAATTCACATTTCAAGTCTCTACACTCAACCATTTTGAAGTAACTAATTCACATTTTCAAGTTACTACACTTATCCATTTTCAAGTAACTAATTCAGATTTTCACAACACTTAACCATTTTCAAGTAACTAATTCACATTTTCACTACACTTAACCATTTTCATGTAACCAATTCACATTTCAAGTCTCTACCATTAAACATTTTCAACTAACTAATTCACATTTTCAAGTTACTACATTTAACAATTTTCAAATAACTAATTCACATTTCAAGTATCTACCATTAACCATTTTCAAGTAACTAATTCACATTTTCAAGTTACTACACTTAACTATTTTCAAGTAACTAATTCACATTTCAAATCTCTACACTCAACCATTTTGAAGTAACTAATTCACATTTCAAGTTACTACACTTAACCATTTTTAAGTAACTAATTCACATTTTCAAGTCACTACCATTTTCAAGTAACTAATTAACATTTCAATTCTCTACACTTAACCATTTTCAAGTAACAAATTCACATTTTCAAGTTACTACACTTAACAATTTTCAAATAACTAATTCACATTTCAAATCTCTACCATTAACCATTTTCAAGTAACTAATTCACATTTTCAAGTTACTAGACAAAACAATTTTCAAGTAACTAATTCACATTTCAAGTTACTACCATTAACCATTTTTAAATTACTAATTCACATTTCAAGTTACTACACTTAACCATTTTTAAGTAACTAATTCACATTTTCAAGTCACTTCCATTTTCAATTAATTAATTCACATTTCAATTCTCTACACTTAACCATTTTCAAGTAACTAATTCACATTTTCAAGTCACTACACTTAACCATTTTCAACTAACTAATTCACATTTCAAGTCTCTACCATTAAACATTTTCAACTAACTAATTCACATTTTCAAGTTACTACACTTAACAATTTTCAAATAACTAATTCACATTTCAAGTCTCTACCATTAACCATTTTCAAGTAACTAATTCACATTTTCAGGTTACTACACTTAACCATTTTTAAGTAACTAATTCACATTTTCAAGTAACTAACTCACATTTCAATTCTCTACCATTAACCATTTTCAAGTAACTAATTCACATTTTCAAGTCACTACACTTAACCTTTTTCAACTAACTAATTCACATTTCAAGTCTCTACACTCAACCATTTTGAAGTAACTAATTCACATTTCAAGTTACTACACTTAACCATTTTTAAGTAACTAATTCACATTTTCAAGTCACTACCATTTTCAAGTAACTAATTAACATTTCAATTCACTACACTTAACCATTTTCAAGTAACTAATTCAAATTTTCAAGTTACTACACTTAACAATTTTCAAGTAACTAATTCACATTTCAAGTCTCTACCATTTAAAAGTAACTAATACACATTTTCAAGTTACTACACTTAACCATTTTCAAGTAAATAATTCACATTTCAAGTCTCTACCCTCAACCATTTTGAAGTAATTAATTCACATTTCAAGTTACTACACTTAACCATTTTTAAGTAACTAATTCACATTTTCAAGTCACTACCATTTTCAAGTAACTAATTCACATTTCAATTCTCTACACTTAACCATTTTCAAGTAACAAATTCATATTTTCAAGTTACTACACTTAACCATTTTCAAGTAACTAATTCACATTTTTCACTACACTTAACCATTTTCAAGTAACTAATTCACATTTCAATTCTTTACACTTAACCAATTTCAAGTAACTAATTCACATTTCAAGTCTCTACCATTAACCAATTTCAAGTAACTTATTCACATTTTCAAGTTACTACACTTAACCATTTTCAAGTAACTAATTCACATTTTCACTACACTTAACCATTTTCAAGTAACTAATTCACATTTCAAGTCTCAACCATTAACCATTTTTAAGTAACTAATTCACATTTTCAAGTCACTACCATTTTCAAGTAACTAATTAACATTTCAATTCACTACACTTAACCATTTTCAAGTAACTAATTCAAATTTTCAAGTTACTACACTTAACAATTTTCAAGTAACTAATTCACATTTCAAGTCTCTACCATTTAAAAGTAACTAATACACATTTTCAAGTTACTACACTTAACCATTTTCAAGTAAATAATTCACATTTCAAGTCTCTACCCTCAACCATTTTGAAGTAATTAATTCACATTTCAAGTTACTACACTTAACCATTTTTAAGTAACTAATTCACATTTTCAAGTCACTACCATTTTCAAGTAACTAATTCACATTTCAATTCTCTACACTTAACCATTTTCAAGTAACAAATTCATATTTTCAAGTTACTACACTTAACCATTTTCAAGTAACTAATTCACATTTTTCACTACACTTAACCATTTTCAAGTAACTAATTCACATTTCAATTCTTTACACTTAACCAATTTCAAGTAACTAATTCACATTTCAAGTCTCTACCATTAACCAATTTCAAGTAACTTATTCACATTTTCAAGTTACTACACTTAACCATTTTCAAGTAACTAATTCACATTTTCACTACACTTAACCATTTTCAAGTAACTAATTCACATTTCAAGTCTCAACCATTAACCATTTTTAAGTAACTAATTCACATTTCAAGTCTCTACACGCAACCATGTAACTAATTCACATTTTCAAGTTACTACACTTAACCATTTTCAAGTAACTAATTCACATTTTCACTACACTTAACTATTTTCAAGTAACTAATTCACATTTTCAAGTTACTACACATAACCATTTTCAAGTAACTAATTCACATTTCAAGTCTCTACCATTAACCATTTTCAAGTAACTAATTCACATTTTCAAGTTACAACACTTGACCATTTTTCACATTTTCACTACACTTAACCATTTTCAAGTAACTAATTCACATTTCAAGTCTCAACCATTAACCATTTTCAAGTAACAAATTCAAATTTTCAACTACACTTAACCATTTTCAACTAACTAATTTACATTTCAAGTCTCTACCATTTTCAAGTAACTAATTCACATTTTCAAGTTACTACACTTAACCATTTTCAAGTAACTAATTCACATTTCAAGTCTCTACCATTCACAAGTAACTAATACACATTTCATGTTACTACACATAACCATTTTAAAGTAACTAATTCACATTTTCAAATCACTACCATTTTCAAATAACTAATCCACATTTCAAGTCTCTACCATTAACCATTTTCAAGTAACTAATTCACATTTCAAGTCTCTACACGCAACCATTTTGAAGTAACTAATTCACATTTCAAGTTACTACACTTAACCATTTTTAAGTAACTAATTCACATTTTCAAGTCACTTCCATTTTCAAGTAATTAATTCACATTTCAATTCTCTACACTTAACCATTTTCAAGTAACTAATTCACATTTTCAAGTTAATACACTTAACCATTTTCAAGCAACTAATTCACATTTTCAGTACACTTAACCATTTTCATGTAACTAATTCACATTTCAAGTCTCTACCATTAAACATTTTCAACTAACTAATTCACATTTTCAAGTTACTAAACTTAACAATTTTCAAATAACTAATTCACATTTCAAGTCTCTACCATTAACCATTTTCAAGTAACTAATTCACATTTTCAAGTTACTACACTTAACCATTTTCAACTAACTAATTCACATTTCAAGTCTCTACACTCAACCATTTTGAAGTAACTAATTCACATTTTCAAGTTACTACACTTATCCATTTTCAAGTAACTAATTCACATTTTCACAACACTTAACCATTTTCAAGTAACTAATTCACATTTTCACTACACTTAACCATTTTCATGTAACCAATTCACATTTCAAGTCTCTACCATTAAACATTTTCAACTAACTAATTCACATTTTCAAGTTACTACACTTAACAATTTTCAAATAACTAATTCACATTTCAAGTATCTACCATTAACCATTTTCAAGTAACTAATTCACATTTTCAAGTTACTACACTTAACTATTTTCAAGTAACTAATTCACATTTCAAGTCTCTACACTCAACCATTTTGAAGTAACTAATTCACATTTCAAGTTACTACACTTAACCATTTTTAAGTAACTAATTCACATTTTCAAGTCATTACCATTTTCAAGTAACTAATTAACATTTCAATTCTCTACACTTAACCATTTTCAAGTAACAAATTCACATTTTCAAGTTACTACACTTAACAATTTTCAAATAACTAATTCACATTTCAAATCTCTACCATTAACCATTTTCAAGTAACTAATTCACATTTTCAAGTTACTAGACAAAACAATTTTCAAGTAACTAATTCACATTTCAAGTTACTACCATTAACCATTTTTAAGTTACTAATTCACATTTCAAGTTACTACACTTAACCATTTTTAAGTAACTAATTCACATTTTCAAGTCACTTCCATTTTCAAGTAATTAATTCACATTTCAATTCTCTACACTTAACCATTTTCAAGTAACTAATTCACATTTTCAAGTTAATACACTTAACCATTTTCAAGCAACTAATTCACATTTTCAGTACACTTAACCATTTTCATGTAACTTATTCACATTTCAAGTCTCTACCATTAAACATTTTCAACTAACTAATTCACATTTTCAAGTTACTACACTTAACAATTTTCAAATAACTAATTCACATTTCAAGTCTCTACCATTAACCATTTTCAAGTAACTAATTCACATTTTCAAGTTACTACACTTAACAATTTTCAACTAACTAATTCACATTTCACGTCTCTACACTCAACCATTTTGAAGTAACTAATTCACATTTTCAAGTTACTACACTTATCCATTTTCAAGTAACTAATTCACATTTTCACAACACTTAACCATTTTCAAGTAACTAATTCACATTTTCACTACACTTAACCATTTTCATGTAACTAATTCACATTTCAAGTCTCTACCATTAAACATTTTCAACTAACTAATTCACATTTTCAAGTTACTACACTTAACCATTTTCAAATAACTAATTCACATTTCAAGTATCTACCATTAACCATTTTCAAGTAACTAATTCACATTTTCAAGTTACTACACTTAACAATTTTCAACTAACTAATTCACATTTCAAGTCTCTACACTCAACCATTTTGAAGTAACCAATTCACATTTCAAGTTACTACACTTAACCATTTTTAAGTAACTAATTCACATTTTCAAGTCACTACCATTTTCAAGTAATTAATTCACATTTCAATTCTCTACACTTAACCATTTTCAAGTAACTAATTCACATTTTCAAGTTAATACACTTAACCATTTTCAAGCAACTAATTCACATTTTCAGTACACTTAACCATTTTCATGTAACTAATTCACATTTCAAGTCTCTACCATTAAACATTTTCAACTAACTAATTCACATTTTCAAGTTACTACACTTAACAATTTTAAAATAACTAATTCACATTTCAAGTCTCTACCATTAACCATTTTCAAGTAACTAATTCACATTTTCAAGTTACTACACTTAACCATTTTCAACTAACTAATTCACATTTCAAGTCTCTACACTCAACCATTTTGAAGTAACTAATTCACATTTTCAAGTTACTACAATTATCCATTTTCAAGTAACTAATTCACATTTTCACAACACTTAACCATTTTCAAGTAACTAATTCACATTTTCACTACACTTAACCATTTTCATGTAACCAATTCACATTTCAAGTCTCTACCATTAAACATTTTCAACTAACTAATTCACATTTTCAAGTTACTACACTTAACAATTTTCAAATAACTAATTCACATTTCAAGTATCTACCATTAACCATTTTCAAGTAACTAATTCACATTTTCAAGTTACTACACTTAACTATTTTCAAGTAACTAATTCACATTTCAAGTCTCTACACTCAACCATTTTGAAGTAACTAATTCACATTTCAAGTTACTACACTTAACCATTTTTAAGTAACTAATTCACATTTTCAAGTCAGTACCATTTTCAAGTAACTAATTAACATTTCAATTCTCTACACTTAACCATTTTCAAGTAACAAATTCACATTTTCAAGTTACTACACTTAACAATTTTCAAATAACTAATTCACATTTCAAATCTCTACCATTAACCATTTTCAAGTAACTAATTCACATTTTCAAGTTAATACACTTAACCATTTTCAAGCAACTAATTCACATTTTCAGTACACTTAACCATTTTCATGTAACTAATTCACATTTCAAGTCTCTACCATTAAACATTTTCAACTAACTAATTCACATTTTCAAGTTACTACACTTAACAATTTTCAAATAACTAATTCACATTTCAAGTCTCTACCATTAACCATTTTCAAGTAACAAATTCACATTTTCAAGTTACTACACTTAACAATTTTCAAATAACTAATTCACATTTCAAATCTCTACCATTAACCATTTTCAAGTAACTAATTCACATTTTCAAGTTAATACACTTAACCATTTTCAAGCAACTAATTCACATTTTCAGTACACTTAACCATTTTCATGTAACTAATTCACATTTCAAGTCTCTACCATTAAACATTTTCAACTAACTAATTCACATTTTCAAGTTACTACACTTAACAATTTTCAAATAACTAATTCACATTTCAAGTCTCTACCATTAACCATTTTCAAGTAACTAATTCACATTTTCAAGTTACTAAACTTAACCATTTTCAACTAACTAATTCACATTTCAAGTCTCTACACTCAACCATTTTGAAGTAACTAATTCACATTTTCAAGTTACTACACTTATCCATTTTCAAGTAACTAATTCACATTTTCACAACACTTAACCTTTTTCAAGTAACTAATTCACATTTTCACTACACTTAACCATTTTCATGTAACCAATTCACATTTCAAGTCTCTACCATTAAACATTTTCAACTAACTAATTCACATTTTCAAGTTACTACACTTAACAATTTTCAAATAACTAATTCACATTTCAAGTATCTACCATTAACCATTTTCAAGTAACTAATTCACATTTTCAAGTTACTACACTTAACTATTTTCAAGTAACTAATTCACATTTCAAGTCTCTACACTCAACCATTTTGAAGTAACTAATTCACATTTCAAGTTACTACACTTAACCATTTTTAAGTAACTAATTCACATTTTCAAGTCATTACCATTTTCAAGTAACTAATTAACATTTCAATTCTCTACACTTAACCATTTTCAAGTAACAAATTCACATTTTCAAGTTACTACACTTAACAATTTTCAAATAACTAATTCACATTTCAAATCTCTACCATTAACCATTTTCAAGTAACTAATTCACATTTTCAAGTTACTAGACAAAACAATTTTCAAGTAACTAATTCACATTTCAAGTTACTACCATTAACCATTTTTAAGTTACTAATTCACATTTCAAGTTACTACACTTAACCATTTTTAAGTAACTAATTCACATTTTCAAGTCACTTCCATTTTCAAGTAATTAATTCACATTTCAATTCTCTACACTTAACCATTTTCAAGTAACTAATTCACATTTTCAAGTTAATACACTTAACCATTTTCAAGCAACTAATTCACATTTTCAGTACACTTAACCATTTTCATGTAACTTATTCACATTTCAAGTCTCTACCATTAAACATTTTCAACTAACTAATTCACATTTTCAAGTTACTACACTTAACAATTTTAAAATAACTAATTCACATTTCAAGTCTCTACCATTAACCATTTTCAAGTAACTAATTCACATTTTCAAGTTACTACACTTAACAATTTTCAACTAACTAATTCACATTTCACGTCTCTACACTCAACCATTTTGAAGTAACTAATTCACATTTTCAAGTTACTACACTTATCCATTTTCAAGTAACTAATTCACATTTTCACACAACTTAACCATTTTCAAGTAACTAATTCACATTTTCACTACACTTAACCATTTTCATGTAACTAATTCACATTTCAAGTCTCTACCATTAAACATTTTCAACTAACTAATTCACATTTTCAAGTTACTACACTTAACCATTTTCAAATAACTAATTCAGATTTCAAGTATCTACCATTAACCATTTTCAAGTAACTAATTCACATTTTCAAGTTACTACACTTAACAATTTTCAACTAACTAATTCACATTTCAAGTCTCTACACTCAACCATTTTGAAGTAACAAATTCACATTTTCAAGTTACTACACTTAACAATTTTCAAATAACTAATTCACATTTCAAATCTCTACCATTAACCATTTTCAAGTAACTAATTCACATTTTCAAGTTACTAGACAAAACAATTTTCAAGTAACTAATTCACATTTCAAGTTACTACCATTAACCATTTTTAAGTTACTAATTCACATTTCAAGTTACTACACTTAACCATTTTTAAGTAACTAATTCACATTTTCAAGTCACTTCCATTTTCAAGTAATTAATTCACATTTCAATTCTCTACACTTAACCATTTTCAAGTAACTAATTCACATTTTCAAGTTAATACACTTAACCATTTTCAAGCAACTAATTCACATTTTCAGTACACTTAACCATTTTCATGTAACTTATTCACATTTCAAGTCTCTACCATTAAACATTTTCAACTAACTAATTCACATTTTCAAGTTACTACACTTAACAATTTTCAAATAACTAATTCACATTTCAAGTCTCTACCATTAACCATTTTCAAGTAACTAATTCACATTTTCAAGTTACTACACTTAACAATTTTCAACTAACTAATTCACATTTCACGTCTCTACACTCAACCATTTTGAAGTAACTAATTCACATTTTCAAGTTACTACACTTATCCATTTTCAAGTAACTAATTCACATTTTCACAACACTTAACCATTTTCAAGTAACTAATTCACATTTTCACTACACTTAACCATTTTCATGTAACTAATTCACATTTCAAGTCTCTACCATTAAACATTTTCAACTAACTAATTCACATTTTCAAGTTACTACACTTAACCATTTTCAAATAACTAATTCACATTTCAAGTATCTACCATTAACCATTTTCAAGTAACTAATTCACATTTTCAAGTTACTACACTTAACAATTTTCAACTAACTAATTCACATTTCAAGTCTCTACACTCAACCATTTTGAAGTAACCAATTCACATTTCAAGTTACTACACTTAACCATTTTTAAGTAACTAATTCACATTTTCAAGTCACTACCATTTTCAAGTAATTAATTCACATTTCAATTCTCTACACTTAACCATTTTCAAGTAACTAATTCACATTTTCAAGTTAATACACTTAACCATTTTCAAACAACTAATTCACATTTTCAGTACACTTAACCATTTTCATGTAACTAATTCACATTTCAAGTCTCTACCATTAAAATTTTCAACTAACTAATTCACATTTTCAAGTTACTACACTTAACAATTTTAAAATAACTAATTCACATTTCAAGTCTCTACCATTAACCATTTTCAAGTAACTAATTCACATTTTCAAGTTACTACACTTAACCATTTTCAACTAACTAATTCACATTTCAAGTCTCTACACTCAACCATTTTGAAGTAACTAATTCACATTTTCAAGTTACTACAATTATCCATTTTCAAGTAACTAATTCACATTTTCACAACACTTAACCATTTTCAAGTAACTAATTCACATTTTCACTACACTTAACCATTTTCATGTAACCAATTCACATTTCAAGTCTCTACCATTAAACATTTTCAACTAACTAATTCACATTTTCAAGTTACTACACTTAACAATTTTCAAATAACTAATTCACATTTCAAATATCTACCATTAACCATTTTCAAGTAACTAATTCACATTTTCAAGTTACTACACTTAACTATTTTCAAGTAACTAATTCACATTTCAAGTCTCTACACTCAACCATTTTGAAGTAACTAATTCACATTTCAAGTTACTACACTTAACCATTTTTAAGTAACTAATTCACATTTTCAAGTCAGTACCATTTTCAAGTAACTAATTAACATTTCAATTCTCTACACTTAACCATTTTCAAGTAACAAATTCACATTTTCAAGTTACTACACTTAACAATTTTCAAATAACTAATTCACATTTCAAATCTCTACCATTAACCATTTTCAAGTAACTAATTCACATTTTCAAGTTAATACACTTAACCATTTTCAAGCAACTAATTCACATTTTCAGTACACTTAACCATTTTCATGTAACTAATTCACATTTCAAGTCTCTACCATTAAACATTTTCAACTAACTAATTCACATTTTCAAGTTACTACACTTAACAATTTTCAAATAACTAATTCACATTTCAAGTCTCTACCATTAACCATTTTCAAGTAACAAATTCACATTTTCAAGTTACTACACTTAACAATTTTCAAATAACTAATTCACATTTCAAATCTCTACCATTAACCATTTTCAAGTAACTAATTCACATTTTCAAGTTAATACACTTAACCATTTTCAAGCAACTAATTCACATTTTCAGTACACTTAACCATTTTCATGTAACTAATTCACATTTCAAGTCTCTACCATTAAACATTTTCAACTAACTAATTCACATTTTCAAGTTACTACACTTAACAATTTTCAAATAACTAATTCACATTTCAAGTCTCTACCATTAACCATTTTCAAGTAACTAATTCACATTTTCAAGTTACTACACTTAACCATTTTCAACTAACTAATTCACATTTCAAGTCTCTACACTCAACCATTTTGAAGTAACTAATTCACATTTTCAAGTTACTACACTTATCCATTTTCAAGTAACTAATTCACATTTTCACAACACTTAACCTTTTTCAAGTAACTAATTCACATTTTCACTACACTTAACCATTTTCATGTAACCAATTCACATTTCAAGTCTCTACCATTAAACATTTTCAACTAACTAATTCACATTTTCAAGTTACTACACTTAACAATTTTCAAATAACTAATTCACATTTCAAGTATCTACCATTAACCATTTTCAAGTAACTAATTCACATTTTCAAGTTACTACACTTAACTATTTTCAAGTAACTAATTCACATTTCAAGTCTCTACACTCAACCATTTTGAAGTAACTAATTCACATTTCAAGTTACTACACTTATCCATTTTTAAGTAACTAATTCACATTTTCAAGTCATTACCATTTTCAACTAACTAATTCACATTTCAAGTCTCTACACTCAACCATTTTGAAGTAACAAATTCACATTTTCAAGTTACTACACTTAACAATTTTCAAATAACTAATTCACATTTCAAATCTCTACCATTAACCATTTTCAAGTAACTAATTCACATTTTCAAGTTACTAGACAAAACAATTTTCAAGTAACTAATTCACATTTCAAGTTACTACCATTAACCATTTTTAAGTTACTAATTCACATTTCAAGTTACTACACTTAACCATTTTTAAGTAACTAATTCACATTTTCAAGTCACTTCCATTTTCAAGTAATTAATTCACATTTCAATTCTCTACACTTAACCATTTTCAAGTAACTAATTCACATTTTCAAGTTAATACACTTAACCATTTTCAAGCAACTAATTCACATTTTCAGTACACTTAACCATTTTCATGTAACTTATTCACATTTCAAGTCTCTACCATTAAACATTTTCAACTAACTAATTCACATTTTCAAGTTACTACACTTAACAATTTTCAAATAACTAATTCACATTTCAAGTCTCTACCATTAACCATTTTCAAGTAACTAATTCACATTTTCAAGTTACTACACTTAACAATTTTCAACTAACTAATTCACATTTCACGTCTCTACACTCAACCATTTTGAAGTAACTAATTCACATTTTCAAGTTACTACACTTATCCATTTTCAAGTAACTAATTCACATTTTCACAACACTTAACCATTTTCAAGTAACTAATTCACATTTTCACTACACTTAACCATTTTCATGTAACTAATTCACATTTCAAGTCTCTACCATTAAACATTTTCAACTAACTAATTCACATTTTCAAGTTACTACACTTAACCATTTTCAAATAACTAATTCACATTTCAAGTATCTACCATTAACCATTTTCAAGTAACTAATTCACATTTTCAAGTTACTACACTTAACAATTTTCAACTAACTAATTCACATTTCAAGTCTCTACACTCAACCATTTTGAAGTAACCAATTCACATTTCAAGTTACTACACTTAACCATTTTTAAGTAACTAATTCACATTTTCAAGTCACTACCATTTTCAAGTAATTAATTCACATTTCAATTCTCTACACTTAACCATTTTCAAGTAACTAATTCACATTTTCAAGTTAATACACTTAACCATTTTCAAGCAACTAATTCACATTTTCAGTACACTTAACCATTTTCATGTAACTAATTCACATTTCAAGTCTCTACCATTAAACATTTTCAACTAACTAATTCACATTTTCAAGTTACTACACTTAACAATTTTAAAATAACTAATTCACATTTCAAGTCTCTACCATTAACCATTTTCAAGTAACTAATTCACATTTTCAAGTTACTACACTTAACCATTTTCAACTAACTAATTCACATTTCAAGTCTCTACACTCAACCATTTTGAAGTAACTAATTCACATTTTCAAGTTACTACAATTATCCATTTTCAAGTAACTAATTCACATTTTCACAACACTTAACCATTTTCAAGTAACTAATTCACATTTTCACTACACTTAACCATTTTCATGTAACCAATTCACATTTCAAGTCTCTACCATTAAACATTTTCAACTAACTAATTCACATTTTCAAGTTACTACACTTAACAATTTTCAAATAACTAATTCACATTTCAAGTATCTACCATTAACCATTTTCAAGTAACTAATTCACATTTTCAAGTTACTACACTTAACTATTTTCAAGTAACTAATTCACATTTCAAGTCTCTACACTCAACCATTTTGAAGTAACTAATTCACATTTCAAGTTACTACACTTAACCATTTTTAAGTAACTAATTCACATTTTCAAGTCAGTACCATTTTCAAGTAACTAATTAACATTTCAATTCTCTACACTTAACCATTTTCAAGTAACAAATTCACATTTTCAAGTTACTACACTTAACAATTTTCAAATAACTAATTCACATTTCAAATCTCTACCATTAACCATTTTCAAGTAACTAATTCACATTTTCAAGTTAATACACTTAACCATTTTCAAGCAACTAATTCACATTTTCAAGTCAGTACCATTTTCAAGTAACTAATTAACATTTCAATTCTCTACACTTAACCATTTTCAAGTAACAAATTCACATTTTCAAGTTACTACACTTAACAATTTTCAAATAACTAATTCACATTTCAAATCTCTACCATTAACCATTTTCAAGTAACTAATTCACATTTTCAAGTTAATACACTTAACCATTTTCAAGCAACTAATTCACATTTTCAGTACACTTAACCATTTTCATGTAACTAATTCACATTTCAAGTCTCTACCATTAAACATTTTCAACTAACTAATTCACATTTTCAAGTTACTACACTTAACAATTTTCAAATAACTAATTCACATTTCAAGTCTCTACCATTAACCATTTTCAAGTAACAAATTCACATTTTCAAGTTACTACACTTAACAATTTTCAAATAACTAATTCACATTTCAAATCTCTACCATTAACCATTTTCAAGTAACTAATTCACATTTTCAAGTTAATACACTTAACCATTTTCAAGCAACTAATTCACATTTTCAGTACACTTAACCATTTTCATGTAACTAATTCACATTTCAAGTCTCTACCATTAAGCATTTTCAACTAACTAATTCACATTTTCAAGTTACTACACTTAACAATTTTCAAATAACTAATTCACATTTCAAGTCTCTACCATTAACCATTTTCAAGTAACTAATTCACATTTTCAAGTTACTACACTTAACCATTTTCAACTAACTAATTCACATTTCAAGTCTCTACACTCAACCATTTTGAAGTAACTAATTCACATTTTCAAGTTACTACACTTATCCATTTTCAAGTAACTAATTCACATTTTCACAACACTTAACCATTTTCAAGTAACTAATTCACATTTTCACTACACTTAACCATTTTCATGTAACCAATTCACATTTCAAGTCTCTACCATTAAACATTTTCAACTAACTAATTCACATTTTCAAGTTACTACACTTAACAATTTTCAAATAACTAATTCACATTTCAAATATCTACCATTAACCATTTTCAAGTAACTAATTCACATTTTCAAGTTACTACACTTAACTATTTTCAAGTAACTAATTCACATTTCAAGTCTCTACACTCAACCATTTTGAAGTAACTAATTCACATTTCAAGTTACTACACTTAACCATTTTTAAGTAACTAATTCACATTTTCAAGTCATTACCATTTTCAAGTAACTAATTAACATTTCAATTCTCTACACTTAACCATTTTCAAGTAACAAATTCACATTTTCAAGTTACTACACTTAACAATTTTCAAATAACTAATTCACATTTCAAATCTCTACCATTAACCATTTTCAAGTCACTAATTCACATTTTCAAGTTAATACATTTAACCATTTTCAAGCAACTAATTCACATTTTCAGTACACTTAACCATTTTCATGTAACTAATTCACATTTCAAGTCTCTACCATTAAACATTTTCAACTAACTAATTCACATTTTCAAGTTACTACACTTAACAATTTTCAAATAACTAATTCACATTTCAAGTCTCTACCATTAACCATTTTCAAGAAACAAATTCACATTTTCAAGTTACTACACTTAACCATTTTCAACTAACTAATTCACATTTCAAGTCTCTACACTCAACCATTTTGAAGTAACTAATTCACATTTTCAAGTTACTACACTTATCCATTTTCAAGTAACTAATTCACATTTTCACAACACTTAACCATTTTCAAGTAACTAATTCACATTTTCACTACACTTAACCATTTTCATGTAACCAATTCACATTTCAAGTCTCTACCATTAAACATTTTCAACTAACTAATTCACATTTTCAAGTTACTACACTTAACAATTTTCAAATAACTAATTCACATTTCAAGTATCTACCATTAACCATTTTCAAGTAACTAATTCACATTTTCAAGTTACTACACTTAACTATTTTCAAGTAACTAATTCACATTTCAAGTCTCTACACTCAACCATTTTGAAGTAACTAATTCACATTTCAAGTTACTACACTTAACCATTTTTAAGTAACTAATTCACATTTTCAAGTCACTACCATTTTCAAGTAACTAATTAACATTTCAATTCTCTACACTTAACCATTTTCAAGTAACAAATTCACATTTTCAAGTTACTACACTTAACAATTTTCAAATAACTAATTCACATTTCAAATCTCTACCATTAACCATTTTCAAGTAACTAATTCACATTTTCAAGTTACTAGACAAAACAATTTTCAAGTAACTAATTCACATTTCAAGTTACTACCATTAACCATTTTTAAGTTACTAATTCACATTTCAAGTTACTACACTTAACCATTTTTAAGTAACTAATTCACATTTATAAGTCACTACCATTTTCAAGTAACTAATTCACATTTTCAAGTTACTACACTTAACCATTTTCAAGTAACTAATTCACATTTCAATTCTTTAAACTTAACCATTTTCAAGTAACTAATTCACATTTCAAGTTACTACACTTAACCATTTTTAAGTAACTAATTCACATTTTCAAGTCACTACCATTTTCAAGTAACTAATTCACATTTCAATTCTCTACACTTAACCATTTTCAAGTAACAAATTCACATTTTCAAGTTACTACACTTAACCATTTTCAAGTAACTAATTCACATTTTTCACTACACTTAACCATTTTCAAGTAACTAATTCACATTTCAATTCTTTACACTTAACCAATTTCAAGTAACTAATTCACATTTTCAAGTTACTACACTTATCCATTTTCAAGTAACTAATTCACATTTTCACTACACTTAACCATTTTCATGTAACTAATTCACATTTCAAGTATCTACCATTAACCATTTTCAAGTAACTAATTCACATTTTCAAGTTACTACACTTAACTATTTTTAACTAACTAATTCACATTTCAAGTCTCTACACTCAACCATTTTGAAGTAACTAATTCACATTTCAAGTTACTACACTTAACCATTTTTAAGTAACTAATTCACATTTTCAAGTCACTACCATTTTCAAGTAACTAATTAACATTTCAATTCTCTACACTTAACCATTTTCAAGTAACAAATTCACATTTTCAAGTTACTACACTTAACAATTTTCAAATAACTAATTTACATTTCAAATCTCTACCATTAACCATTTTCAAGTAACTAATTCACATTTTCAAGTTACTAGACAAAACAATTTTCAAGTAACTAATTCACATTTCAAGTTACTACCATTAACCATTTTTAAGTTACTAATTCACATTTCAAGTTACTACACTTAACCATTTTTAAGTAACTAATTCACATTTATAAGTCACTACCATTTTCAAGTAACTAATTCACATTTTCAAGTTACTACACTTAACCATTTTCAAGTAACTAATTCTCATTTTCACTACACTTAACCATTTTCAAGTAACTAATTCACATTTCAATTCTTTAAACTTAACCATTTTCAAGTAACTAATACACATTTTCACTACACTTAACCATTTTCAAATAACTAATTCATCTTTCAATTCTCTACCATTAACCATTTTCAAGTAACTAATTCACATTTTCAAGTCTCTACACGCAACCATGTAACTAATTCACATTTTCAAGTTACTACACTTAACCATTTTCAAGTAACTAATTCACATTTTCACTACACTTAACTATTTTCAAGTAATTAATTCACATTTTCAAGTTACTACACATAACCATTTTCAAGTAACTAATTCACATTTCAAGTCTCTATCATTAACCATTTTCAAGTAACTAATTCACATTTTCAAGTTACAACACTTGACCATTTTTCACATTTTCACTACACTTAACCATTTTCAAGTAACTAATTCACATTTCAAGTCTCAACCATTAACCATTTTCAAGTAACAAATTCTAATTTTCAACTACACTTAACCATTTTCAAGTAACTAATTTACATTTCAAGTCTCTACCATTTTCAAGTAACTAATTCACATTTTCAAGTTACTACACTTAACCATTTTCAAGTAACTAATTCACATTTCAAGTCTCTACCATTTACAAGTAACTAATACACATTTCATGTTACTACACATAACCATTTTAAAGTAACTAATTCACATTTTCAAATCACTACCATTTTCAAATAACTAATCCACATTTCAAGTCTCTACCATTAACCATTTTCAAGTAACTAATTCACATTTCAAGTCTCTACACGCAACCATTTTGAAGTAACTAATTCACATTTCAAGTTACTACACTTAACCATTTTTAAATAACTAATTCACATTTTCAAGTCACTTCCATTTTCAAGTAATTAATTCACATTTCAATTCTCTACACTTAACCATTTTCAAGTAACTAATTCACATTTTCAAGTTAATACACTTAACCATTTTCAAGCAACTAATTCACATTTTCAGTACACTTAACCATTTTCATGTAACTAATTCACATTTCAAGTCTCTACCATTAAACATTTTCAACTAACTAATTCACATTTTCAAGTTACTACACTTAACAATTTTCAAATAACTAATTCACATTTCAAGTCTCTACCATTAACCATTTTCAAGTTACTACACTTATCCATTTTCAAGTAACTAATTCACATTTTCACTACACTTAACCATTTTCATGTAACTAATTCACATTTCAAGTATCTACCATTAACCATTTTCAAGTAACTAATTCACATTTTCAAGTTACTACACTTAACTATTTTCAAGTAACTAATTCACATTTCAAGTCTCTACACTCAACCATTTTGAAGTAACTAATTCACATTTCAAGTTACTACACTTAACCATTTTTAAGTAACTAATTCACATTTTCAAGTCACTACCATTTTCAAGTAACTAATTAACATTTCAATTCTCTACACTTAACCATTTTCAAGTAACAAATTCACATTTTCAAGTTACTACACTTAACAATTTTCAAATAACTAATTCACATTTCAAATCTCTACCATTAACCATTTTCAAGTAACTAATTCACATTTTCAAGTTACTAGACAAAACAATTTTCAAGTAACTAATTCACATTTCAAGTTACTACCATTAACCATTTTTAAGTTACTAATTCACATTTCAAGTTACTACACTTAACCATTTTTAAGTAACTAATTCACATTTATAAGTCACTACCATTTTCAAGTAACTAATTCACATTTTCAAGTTACTACACTTAACCATTTTCAAGTAACTAATTCACATTTCAATTCTTTAAACTTAACCATTTTCAAGTAACTAATTCACATTTCAAGTTACTACACTTAACCATTTTTAAGTAACTAATTCACATTTTCAAGTCACTACCATTTTCAAGTAACTAATTCACATTTCAATTCTCTACACTTAACCATTTTCAAGTAACAAATTCACATTTTCAAGTTACTACACTTAACCATTTTCAAGTAACTAATTCACATTTTTCACTACACTTAACCATTTTCAAGTAACTAATTCACATTTCAATTCTTTACACTTAACCAATTTCAAGTAACTAATTCACATTTTCAAGTTACTACACTTATCCATTTTCAAGTAACTAATTCACATTTTCACTACACTTAACCATTTTCATGTAACTAATTCACATTTCAAGTATCTACCATTAACCATTTTCAAGTAACTAATTCACATTTTCAAGTTACTACACTTAACTATTTTTAACTAACTAATTCACATTTCAAGTCTCTACACTCAACCATTTTGAAGTAACTAATTCACATTTCAAGTTACTACACTTAACCATTTTTAAGTAACTAATTCACATTTTCAAGTCACTACCATTTTCAAGTAACTAATTAACATTTCAATTCTCTACACTTAACCATTTTCAAGTAACAAATTCACATTTTCAAGTTACTACACTTAACAATTTTCAAATAACTAATTTACATTTCAAATCTCTACCATTAACCATTTTCAAGTAACTAATTCACATTTTCAAGTTACTAGACAAAACAATTTTCAAGTAACTAATTCACATTTCAAGTTACTACCATTAACCATTTTTAAGTTACTAATTCACATTTCAAGTTACTACACTTAACCATTTTTAAGTAACTAATTCACATTTATAAGTCACTACCATTTTCAAGTAACTAATTCACATTTTCAAGTTACTACACTTAACCATTTTCAAGTAACTAATTCTCATTTTCACTACACTTAACCATTTTCAAGTAACTAATTCACATTTCAATTCTTTAAACTTAACCATTTTCAAGTAACTAATACACATTTTCACTACACTTAACCATTTTCAAATAACTAATTCATCTTTCAATTCTCTACCATTAACCATTTTCAAGTAACTAATTCACATTTTCAAGTCTCTACACGCAACCATGTAACTAATTCACATTTTCAAGTTACTACACTTAACCATTTTCAAGTAACTAATTCACATTTTCACTACACTTAACTATTTTCAAGTAATTAATTCACATTTTCAAGTTACTACACATAACCATTTTCAAGTAACTAATTCACATTTCAAGTCTCTATCATTAACCATTTTCAAGTAACTAATTCACATTTTCAAGTTACAACACTTGACCATTTTTCACATTTTCACTACACTTAACCATTTTCAAGTAACTAATTCACATTTCAAGTCTCAACCATTAACCATTTTCAAGTAACAAATTCTAATTTTCAACTACACTTAACCATTTTCAAGTAACTAATTTACATTTCAAGTCTCTACCATTTTCAAGTAACTAATTCACATTTTCAAGTTACTACACTTAACCATTTTCAAGTAACTAATTCACATTTCAAGTCTCTACCATTTACAAGTAACTAATACACATTTCATGTTACTACACATAACCATTTTAAAGTAACTAATTCACATTTTCAAATCACTACCATTTTCAAATAACTAATCCACATTTCAAGTCTCTACCATTAACCATTTTCAAGTAACTAATTCACATTTCAAGTCTCTACACGCAACCATTTTGAAGTAACTAATTCACATTTCAAGTTACTACACTTAACCATTTTTAAATAACTAATTCACATTTTCAAGTCACTTCCATTTTCAAGTAATTAATTCACATTTCAATTCTCTACACTTAACCATTTTCAAGTAACTAATTCACATTTTCAAGTTAATACACTTAACCATTTTCAAGCAACTAATTCACATTTTCAGTACACTTAACCATTTTCATGTAACTAATTCACATTTCAAGTCTCTACCATTAAACATTTTCAACTAACTAATTCACATTTTCAAGTTACTACACTTAACAATTTTCAAATAACTAATTCACATTTCAAGTCTCTACCATTAACCATTTTCAAGTTACTACACTTATCCATTTTCAAGTAACTAATTCACATTTTCACTACACTTAACCATTTTCATGTAACTAATTCACATTTCAAGTATCTACCATTAACCATTTTCAAGTAACTAATTCACATTTTCAAGTTACTACACTTAACTATTTTTAACTAACTAATTCACATTTCAAGTCTCTACACTCAACCATTTTGAAGTAACTAATTCACATTTCAAGTTACTACACTTAACCATTTTTAAGTAACTAATTCACATTTTCAAGTCACTACCATTTTCAAGTAACTAATTAACATTTCAATTCTCTACACTTAACCATTTTCAAGTAACAAATTCACATTTTCAAGTTACTACACTTAACAATTTTCAAATAACTAATTTACATTTCAAATCTCTACCATTAACCATTTTCAAGTAACTAATTCACATTTTCAAGTTACTAGACAAAACAATTTTCAAGTAACTAATTCACATTTCAAGTTACTACCATTAACCATTTTTAAGTTACTAATTCACATTTCAAGTTACTACACTTAACCATTTTTAAGTAACTAATTCACATTTATAAGTCACTACCATTTTCAAGTAACTAATTCACATTTTCAAGTTACTACACTTAACCATTTTCAAGTAACTAATTCACATTTTCACTACACTTAACCATTTTCAAGTAACTAATTCACATTTCAATTCTTTAAACTTAACCATTTTCAAGTAACTAATACACATTTTCACTACACTTAACCATTTTCAAATAACTAATTCATCTTTCAATTCTCTACCATTAACCATTTTCAAGTAACTAATTCACATTTTCAAGTCTCTACACGCAACCATGTAACTAATTCACATTTTCAAGTTACTACACTTAACCATTTTCAAGTAACTAATTCACATTTTCACTACACTTAACTATTTTCAAGTAATTAATTCACATTTTCAAGTTACTACACATAACCATTTTCAAGTAACTAATTCACATTTCAAGTCTCTATCATTAACCATTTTCAAGTAACTAATTCACATTTTCAAGTTACAACACTTGACCATTTTTCACATTTTCACTACACTTAACCATTTTCAAGTAACTAATTCACATTTCAAGTCTCAACCATTAACCATTTTCAAGTAACAAATTCTAATTTTCAACTACACTTAACCATTTTCAAGTAACTAATTTACATTTCAAGTCTCTACCATTTTCAAGTAACTAATTCACATTTTCAAGTTACTACACTTAACCATTTTCAAGTAACTAATTCACATTTCAAGTCTCTACCATTTACAAGTAACTAATACACATTTCATGTTACTACACATAACCATTTTAAAGTAACTAATTCACATTTTCAAATCACTACCATTTTCAAATAACTAATCCACATTTCAAGTCTCTACCATTAACCATTTTCAAGTAACTAATTCACATTTCAAGTCTCTACACGCAACCATTTTGAAGTAACTAATTCACATTTCAAGTTACTACACTTAACCATTTTTAAGTAACTAATTCACATTTTCAAGTCACTTCCATTTTCAAGTAATTAATTCACATTTCAATTCTCTACACTTAACCATTTTCAAGTAACTAATTCACATTTTCAAGTTAATACACTTAACCATTTTCAAGCAACTAATTCACATTTTCAGTACACTTAACCATTTTCATGTAACTAATTCACATTTCAAGTCTCTACCATTAAACATTTTCAACTAACTAATTCACATTTTCAAGTTACTACACTTAACAATTTTCAAATAACTAATTCACATTTCAAGTCTCTACCATTAACCATTTTCAAGTAACTAATTCACATTTTCAAGTTACTACACTTAACCATTTTCAACTAACTAATTCACATTTCAAGTCTCTACACTCAACCATTTTGAAGTAACTAATTCACATTTTCAAGTTACTACACTTATCCATTTTCAAGTAACTAATTCACATTTTCACAACACTTAACCATTTTCAAGTAACTAATTCACATTTTCACTACACTTAACCATTTTCATGTAACCAATTCACATTTCAAGTCTCTACCATTAAACATTTTCAACTAACTAATTCACATTTTCAAGTTACTACACGTAACAATTTTCAAATAACTAATTCACATTTCAAGTATCTACCATTAACCATTTTCAAGTAACTAATTCACATTTTCAAGTTACTACACTTAACTATTTTCAAGTAACTAATTCACATTTCAAGTCTCTACACTCAACCATTTTGAAGTAACTAATTCACATTTCAAGTTACTACACTTAACCATTTTTAAGTAACTAATTCACATTTTCAAGTCATTACCATTTTCAAGTAACTAATTCACATTTTCAAGTTACTACACTTAACCATTTTCAAGTAACTAATTCACATTTCAAGTCTCTACCATTTACAAGTAACTAATACACATTTCATGTTACTACACATAACCATTTTAAAGTAACTAATTCACATTTTCAAATCACTACCATTTTCAAATAACTAATCCACATTTCAAGTCTCTACCATTAACCATTTTCAAGTAACTAATTCACATTTCAAGTCTCTACACGCAACCATTTTGAAGTAACTAATTCACATTTCAAGTTACTACACTTAACCATTTTTAAGTAACTAATTCACATTTTCAAGTCACTTCCATTTTCAAGTAATTAATTCACATTTCAATTCTCTACACTTAACCATTTTCAAGTAACTAATTCACATTTTCAAGTTAATACACTTAACCATTTTCAAGCAACTAATTCACATTTTCAGTACACTTAACCATTTTCATGTAACTAATTCACATTTCAAGTCTCTACCATTAAACATTTTCAACTAACTAATTCACATTTTCAAGTTACTACACTTAACAATTTTCAAATAACTAATTCACATTTCAAGTCTCTACCAATAACCATTTTCAAGTAACTAATTCACATTTTCAAGTTACTACACTTAACCATTTTCAACTAACTAATTCACATTTCAAGTCTCTACACTCAACCATTTTGAAGTAACTAATTCACATTTCCAAGTTACTACACTTATCCATTTTCAAGTAACTAATTCACATTTTCACAACACTTAACCATTTTCAAGTAACTAATTCACATTTTCACTACACTTAACCATTTTCATGTAACCAATTCACATTTCAAGTCTCTACCATTAAACATTTTCAACTAACTAATTCACATTTTCAAGTTACTACACTTAACCATTTTCAAATAACTAATTCACATTTTCATGTTACTACACTTATCCATTTTCAAGTAACTAATTCACATTTTCACTACACTTAATCATTTTCAAGTAACTAATTCACATTTTCACTACACTTAACCATTTTCATGTAACTAATTCACATTTCAAGTCTCTACCATTAAACATTTTCAACTAACTAATTCACATTTTCAAGTTATTACACTTAACAATTTTCAACTAACTAATTCACATTTCAAGTCTCTACACTCAACCATTTTGAAGTAACCAATTCACATTTCAAGTTACTACACTTAACCATTTTTAAGTAACTAATTCACATTTTCAAGTCACTACCATTTTCAAGTAACTAATTAACATTTCAATTCTCCACACTTAACCATTTTCAAGTAACTAATTCACATTTTCAAGTTACTACACTTAACAATTTTCAAGTAACTAATTCACATTTCAAGTCTCTACCATTTAAAAGTAACTAATACACATTTTCAAGTTACTACACTTAACCATTTTCAAGTAAATAATTCACATTTCAAGTCTCTACCCTCAACCATTTTGAAGTAACTAATTCACATTTCAAGTTACTACACTTAACCATTTTTAAGTAACTAATTTACATTTTCAAGTAACTACCATTTTCAAGTAACTAATTCACATTTCAATTCTCTACACTTAACCATTTTCAAGTAACAAATTCACATTTTCAAGTTACTACACTTAACCATTTTCAAGTAACTAATTCACATTTTTCACTACACTTAACCATTTTCAAATAACTAATTCACATTTCAATTCTTTACACTTAACCAATTTCAAGTAACTAATTCACATTTTCAAGTTACTACACTTATCCATTTTCAAGTAACTAATTCACATTTTCACTACACTTAACCATTTTCATGTAACTAATTCACATTTCAAGTCTCTACCATTAACCATTTTCAAGTAACTAATTCACATTTCAATTCTCTACACTTAACCATTTTCAAGTAACAAACTCACATTTTCAAGTTACTACACTTAACCATTTTCAAGTAACTAATTCACATTTTTCACTACACTTAACCATTTTCATGTAACTAATTGACATTTCAAGTCTCTACCATTAACCATTTTCAAGTAACTAATTCACATTTCCAAGTTACTACACTTAACCATTTTCAAGTAACTAATTCACATTTTCAAGTTACTACACTTATCCATTTTCAAGTAACTAATTCACATTTTCACTACACTTAACCATTTTCAAGTAACTGATTCACATTTTCACTACACTTAACCATTTTCATGTAACTAATTCACATTTTGAAGTTACTACACTTAACAATTTTCAAGTAACTAATTCACATTTCAAGTCTCTACCATTTAAAAGTAACTAATACACATTTTCAAGTTAATACACTTAACACTTTTCAAGTAACTAATTCACATTTCAATTCTCTACCATTAACCAATTTCAAGTAACTTATTCACATTTTCAAGTTACTACACTTAACCATTTTCAAGTAACTAATTCACATTTTCACTACACTTAACCATTTTTAATTAACTAATTCACATTTCAAGTCTCTACCAATAACCATTTTCAAGTAACTAATTTACATTTCAAGTCTCGACCATTCACCATGTAACTAATTCATATTTCAATTCTCTAAACTTAACTATTTTCAGGTAACTAATTCACATTTTCACTACACTTAACCATTTTGAAGTAACTAATTCCCATTTCAAGTCTCAACCATTAACAATTTTTAAGTAACAAATTTACATTTTCATGTTACTTATTCACATTTCAAGTCTCTACACTCAAACCATTTTGAAGTAACTAATTCATATTTCAAGTTACTGCACTTAACCATTTTTAAGTTACTAATTCACATTTTCAAGTCACTACCATTTTCAAGTAACTAATCCACATTTCAAGTCTCTACCATTAACCATTTTCAAGTAACTAATTCACATTTTCAAGTAACAAACTCACATTTTCAAGTTACTACACTTAACCATTTTCAAGTAACTAATTCACATTTTTCACTACACTTAACCATTTTCATGTAACTAATTGACATTTCAAGTCTCTACCATTAACCATTTTCAAGTAACTAATTCACATTTCCAAGTTACTACACTTAACCATTTTCAAGTAACTAATTCACATTTTCAAGTTACTACACTTATCCATTTTCAAGTAACTAATTCACATTTTCACTACACTTAACCATTTTCAAGTAACTGATTCACATTTTCACTACACTTAACCATTTTCATGTAACTAATTCACATTTTGAAGTTACTACACTTAACAATTTTCAAGTAACTAATTCACATTTCAAGTCTCTACCATTTAAAAGTAACTAATACACATTTTCAAGTTAATACACTTAACACTTTTCAAGTAACTAATTCACATTTCAATTCTCTACCATTAACCAATTTCAAGTAACTTATTCACATTTTCAAGTTACTACACTTAACCATTTTCAAGTAACTAATTCACATTTTCACTACACTTAACCATTTTTAATTAACTAATTCACATTTCAAGTCTCTACCAATAACCATTTTCAAGTAACTAATTTACATTTCAAGTCTCGACCATTCACCATGTAACTAATTCATATTTCAATTCTCTAAACTTAACTATTTTCAGGTAACTAATTCACATTTTCACTACACTTAACCATTTTGAAGTAACTAATTCCCATTTCAAGTCTCAACCATTAACAATTTTTAAGTAACAAATTTACATTTTCATGTTACTTATTCACATTTCAAGTCTCTACACTCAAACCATTTTGAAGTAACTAATTCATATTTCAAGTTACTGCACTTAACCATTTTTAAGTTACTAATTCACATTTTCAAGTCACTACCATTTTCAAGTAACTAATCCACATTTCAAGTCTCTACCATTAACCATTTTCAAGTAACTAATTCACATTTTCAAGTTACTACACTTAACCATTTTCAACTAACTAATTCACATTTCAAGTCTCTACACTCAACCATTTTGAAGTAACTAATTCACATTTCAAGTTACTACACTTAACCATTTTTAAGTAACTAATTCACATTTTCAAGTCACTACCATTTTCAAGTAACTAATTAACATTTCAATTCTCTACACTTAACCATTTTCAAGTAACTAATTCACATTTTCAAATTACTACACTTAACAATTTTCAAGTAACTAATTCACATTTCAAGTCTCTACCATTTAAAAGTAACTAATACACATTTTCAAGTTACTACACTTAACCATTTTCAAGTAAATAATTCACATTTCAAGTCTCTACACTCAACCATTTTGAAGTAACTAATTCACATTTCAAGTTGGTACACTTAACCATTTTTAAGTAACTAATTCACATTTTCAAGTCACTACCATTTTCAAGTAACTAATTCACATTTCAATTCTCTACACTTAACCATTTTCAAGTAACAAATTCACATTTTCAAGTTACTACACTTAACCATTTTCAAGTAACTAATTCACATTTTCACTACACTTAACCATTTTCAAGTAACTAATTCACATTTCAATTCTTTACACTTAACCAATTTCAAATAACTAATTTACATTTTCAAGTTACTACACTTATCCATTTTCAAGTAACTAATTCACATTTTCACTACACTTAACCATTTTCATTTAACTAATTCACATTTCAAGTCTCTACCATTAACCATTTTCAAGTAACTAATTCACATTTCCAAGTTACTACACTTAACCATTTTCAAATAACTAATTCACATTTTCATGTTACTACACTTATCCATTTTCAAGTAACTAATTCACATTTTCACTACACTTAATCATTTTCAAGTAACTAATTCACATTTTCACTACACTTAACCATTTTCATGTAACTAATTCACATTTCAAGTCTCTACCATTAAACATTTTCAACTAACTAATTCACATTTTCAAGTTATTACACTTAACAATTTTCAACTAACTAATTCACATTTCAAGTCTCTACACTCAACCATTTTGAAGTAACCAATTCACATTTCAAGTTACTACACTTAACCATTTTTAAGTAACTAATTCACATTTTCAAGTCACTACCATTTTCAAGTAACTAATTAACATTTCAATTCTCCACACTTAACCATTTTCAAGTAACTAATTCACATTTTCAAGTTACTACACTTAACAATTTTCAAGTAACTAATTCACATTTCAAGTCTCTACCATTTAAAAGTAACTAATACACATTTTCAAGTTACTACACTTAACCATTTTCAAGTAAATAATTCACATTTCAAGTCTCTACCCTCAACCATTTTGAAGTAACTAATTCACATTTCAAGTTACTACACTTAACCATTTTTAAGTAACTAATTTACATTTTCAAGTAACTACCATTTTCAAGTAACTAATTCACATTTCAATTCTCTACACTTAACCATTTTCAAGTAACAAATTCACATTTTCAAGTTACTACACTTAACCATTTTCAAGTAACTAATTCACATTTTTCACTACACTTAACCATTTTCAAGTAACTAATTCACATTTCAATTCTTTACACTTAACCAATTTCAAGTAACTAATTCACATTTTCAAGTTACTACACTTATCCATTTTCAAGTAACTAATTCACATTTTCACTACACTTAACCATTTTCATGTAACTAATTCACATTTCAAGTCTCTACCATTAACCATTTTCAAGTAACTTATTCACATTTCGATTCTCTACACTTAACCATTTTCAAGTAACAAACTCACATTTTCAACTTACTATACTTAACCATTTTCAAGTAACTAATTCACATTTTTCACTACACTTAACCATTTTCATGTAACTAATTGAGATTTCAAGTCTCTACCATTAACCATTTTCAAGTAACTAATTCACATTTCCAAGTTACTACACTTAACCATTTTCAAGTAACTAATTCACATTTTCAAGTTACTACACTTATCCATTTTCAAGTAACTAATTCACATTTTCAAGTTACTACACTTATCCATTTTCAAGTAACTAATTCACATTTTCACTACACTTAACCATTTTCAAGTAACTGATTCACATTTTCACTACACTTAACCATTTTCATGTAACTAATTCACATTTTGAAGTTACTACACTTAACAATTTTCAAGTAACTAATTCACATTTCAAGTCTCTACCATTTAAAAGTAACTAATACACATTTTCAAGTTACTACACTTAACACTTTTCAAGTAACTAATTCACATTTCAATTCTCTACCATTAACCAATTTCAAGTAACTTATTCACATTTTCAAGTTACTACACTTAACCATTTTCAAGTAACTAATTCACATTTTCACTACACTTAACCATTTTTAATTAACTAATTCACATTTCAAGTCTCTACCAATAACCATTTTCAAGTAACTAATTTACATTTCAAGTCTCTACCATTCACCATGTAACTAATTCATATTTCAATTCTCTAAACTTAACTATTTTCAAGTAACTAATTCACATTTTCACTACACTTAACCATTTTGAAGTAACTAATTCCCATTTCAAGTCTCAACCATTAACAATTTTTAAGTAACAAATTTACATTTTCATGTTACTTATTCACATTTCAAGTCTCTACACTCAAACCATTTTGAAGTAACTAATTCATATTTCAAGTTACTGCACTTAACCATTTTTAAGTTACTAATTCACATTTTCAAGTCACTACCATTTTCAAGTAACTAATCCACATTTCAAGTCTCTACCATTAACCATTTTCAAGTAACTAATTCACATTTTCAAGTTACTACACTTAACCATTTTCAACTAACTAATTCACATTTCAAGTCTCTACACTCAACCATTTTGAAGTAACTAATTCACATTTCAAGTTACTACACTTAACCATTTTTAAGTAACTAATTCACATTTTCAAGTCACTACCATTTTCAAGTAACTAATTAACATTTCAATTCTCTACACTTAACCATTTTCAAGTAACTAATTCACATTTTCAAGTTACTACACTTAACAATTTTCAAGTAACTAATTCACATTTCAAGTCTCTACCATTTAAAAGTAACTAATACACATTTTCAAGTTACTACACTTAACCATTTTCAAGTAAATAATTCACATTTCAAGTCTCTACACTCAACCATTTTGAAGTAACTAATTCACATTTCAAGTTGGTACACTTAACCATTTTTAAGTAACTAATTCACATTTTCAAGTCACTACCATTTTCAAGTAACTAATTCACATTTCAATTCTTTACACTTAACCAATTTCAAATAACTAATTTACATTTTCAAGTTACTACACTTATCCATTTTCAAGTAAGTAATTCACATTTTCACTACACTTAACCATTTTCATGTAACTAATTCACATTTCAAGTCTCTACCATTAACCATTTTCAAGTAACTAATTCACATTTCCAAGTTACTACACTTAACCATTTTCAAATAACTAATTCACATTTTCATGTTACTACACTTATCCATTTTCAAGTAACTAATTCACATTTTCACTACACTTAATCATTTTCAAATAACTAATTCACATTTTCACTACACTTAACCATTTTCATGTAACTAATTCACATTTCAAGTCTCTACCATTAAACATTTTCAACTAACTAATTCACATTTTCAAGTTCCTACACTTAACAATTTTCAACTAACTAATTCACATTTCAAGTCTCTACACTCAACCATTTTGAAGTAACCAATTCACATTTCAAGTTACTACACTTAACCATTTTTAAGTAACTAATTCACATTTTCAAGTCACTACCATTTTCAAGTAACTAATTAACATTTCAATTCTCCACACTTAACCATTTTCAAGTAACTAATTCACATTTTCAAGTTACTACACTTAACAATTTTCAAGTAACTAATTCACATTTCAAGTCTCTACCATTTAAAAGTAACTAATACACATTTTCAAGTTACTACACTTGACCATTTTCAAGTAAATAATTCACATTTCAAGTCTCTACCCTCAACCATTTTCAAGTAACTAATTCACATTTCAAGTTACTACACTTAACCATTTTTAAGTAACTAATTTACATTTTCAAGTAACTACCATTTTCAAGTAACTAATTCACATTTCAATTCTCTACACTTAACCATTTTCAAGTAACAAATTCACATTTTCAAGTTACTACACTTAACCATTTTCAAGTAACTAATTCACATTTTTCACTACACTTAACCATTTTCAAGTAACTAATTCACATTTCAATTCTTTACACTTAACCAATTTCAAGTAACTAATTCACATTTTCAAGTTACTACACTTATCCATTTTCAAGTAACTAATTCACATTTTCACTACACTTAACCATTTTCATGTAACTAATTCACATTTCTAGTCTCTACCATTAACCATTTTCAAGTAACTAATTCACATTTCAATTCTCTACACTTAACCATTTTCAAGTAACAAACTCACATTTTCAAGTTACTACACTTAACCATTTTCAAGTAACAAACTCACATTTTCAAGTTACTATACTTAACCATTTTCAAGTAACTAATTCACATTTTTCACTACACTTAACCATTTTCATGTAACTAATTGACATTTCAAGTCTCTACCATTAACCATTTTCAAGTAACTAATTCACATTTCCAAGTTACTACACTTAACCATTTTCAAGTAACTAATTCACATTTTCAAGTTACTACACTTATCCATTTTCAAGTAACTAATTCACATTTTCACTACACTTAACCATTTTCAAGTAACTAATTCACATTTTCACTACACTTAACCATTTTCATGTAACTAATTCACATTTCAAGTCTCTACCATTAAACATTTTCAACTAACTAATTCAAATTTTCAAGTTACTACACTTAACAATTTTCAAATAACTAATTCACATTTCAAGTCTCTACCATTAACCATTTTCAAGTAACTAATTCACATTTTCAAGTTACTACACATAACCATTTTCAACTAACTAATTCACATTTTCACAATACTTAACCATTTTCAAGTAACTAATTCACATTTTCATGTTACTACACTTATCCATTTTCAAGTAACTAATTCACATTTTCACTACACTTAATCATTTTCAAGTAACTAATTCACATTTTCACTACACTTAACCATTTTCATGTAACTAATTCACATTTCAAGTCTCTACCATTAACCATTTTCAAGTAACTAATTCACATTTCCAAGTTACTACACTTAACCATTTTCAAATAACTAATTCACATTTTCATGTTACTACACTTATCCATTTTCAAGTAACTAATTCACATTTTCACTACACTTAATCATTTTCAAGTAACTAATTCACATTTTCACTACACTTAACCATTTTCATGTAACTAATTCACATTTCAAGTCTCTACCATTAAAGATTTTCAACTAACTAATTCACATTTTCAAGTTCCTACACTTAACAATTTTCAACTAACTAATTCACATTTCAAGTCTCTACACTCAACCATTTTGAAGTAACCAATTCACATTTCAAGTTACTACACTTAACCATTTTTAAGTAACTAATTCACATTTTCAAGTCACTACCATTTTCAAGTAACTAATTAACATTTCAATTCTCCACACTTAACCATTTTCAAGTAACTAATTCACATTTTCAAGTTACTACACTTAACAATTTTCAAGTAACTAATTCACATTTCAAGTCTCTACCATTTAAAAGTAACTAATACACATTTTCAAGTTACTACACTTAACCATTTTCAAGTAAATAATTCACATTTCAAGTCTCTACCCTCAACCATTTTGAAGTAACTAATTCACATTTCAAGTTACTACACTTAACCATTTTTAAGTAACTAATTTACATTTTCAAGTAACTACCATTTTCAAGTAACTAATTCACATTTCAATTCTCTACACTTAACCATTTTCAAGTAACAAATTCACATTTTCAAGTTACTACACTTAACCATTTTCAAGTAACTAATTCACATTTTTCACTACACTTAACCATTTTCAAGTAACTAATTCACATTTCAATTCTTTACACTTAACCAATTTCAAGTAACTAATTCACATTTTCAAGTTACTACACTTATCCATTTTCAAGTAACTAATTCACATTTTCACTACACTTAACCATTTTCATGTAACTAATTCACATTTCAAGTCTCTACCATTAACCATTTTCAAGTAACTAATTCACATTTCAATTCTCTACACTTAACCATTTTCAAGTAACAAACTCACATTTTCAAGTTACTACACTTAACCATTTTCAAGTAACAAACTCACATTTTCAAGTTACTATACTTAACCATTTTCAAGTAACTAATTCACATTTTTCACTACACTTAACCATTTTCATGTAACTAATTGACATTTCAAGTCTCTACCATTAACCATTTTCAAGTAACTAATTCACATTTCCAAGTTACTACACTTAACCATTTTCAAGTAACTAATTCACATTTTCAAGTTACTACACTTATCCATTTTCAAGTAACTAATTCACATTTTCACTACACTTAACCATTTTCAAGTAACTAATTCACATTTTCACTACACTTAACCATTTTCATGTAACTAATTCACATTTCAAGTCTCTACCATTAAACATTTTCAACTAACTAATTCAAATTTTCAAGTTACTACACTTAACAATTTTCAAATAACTAATTCACATTTCAAGTCTCTACCATTAACCATTTTCAAGTAACTAATTCACATTTTCAAGTTACTACACATAACCATTTTCAACTAACTAATTCACATTTTCACAATACTTAACCATTTTCAAGTAACTAATTCACATTTTCATGTTACTACACTTATCCATTTTCAAGTAACTAATTCACATTTTCACTACACTTAATCATTTTCAAGTAACTAATTCACATTTTCACTACACTTAACCATTTTCATGTAACTAATTCACATTTCAAGTCTCTACCATTAACCATTTTCAAGTAACTAATTCACATTTCCAAGTTACTACACTTAACCATTTTCAAATAACTAATTCACATTTTCATGTTACTACACTTATCCATTTTCAAGTAACTAATTCACATTTTCACTACACTTAATCATTTTCAAGTAACTAATTCACATTTTCACTACACTTAACCATTTTCATGTAACTAATTCACATTTCAAGTCTCTACCATTAAACATTTTCAACTAACTAATTCACATTTTCAAGTTCCTACACTTAACCATTTTCAAATAACTAATTCACATTTCAAGTCTCTACCATTAACCATTTTCAAGTAACTAATTCACATTTCAATTCTCTACACTTAACCATTTTCAAGTAACAAACTCACATTTTCAAGTTACTACTCTTAACCATTTTCAAGTAACTAATTCACATTTTTCACTACACTTAACCATTTTCATGTAACTAATTCACATTTCAAGTCTCTACCATTAACCATTTTCAAGTAACTGATTCACATTTCCAAGTTACTACACTTAACCATTTTCAAGTAACTAATTCACATTTTCAAGTTACTACACTTATCCATTTTCAAGTAACTAATTCACATTTTCACTACACTTAACCATTTTGAAGTAACTAATTCACATTTTCACTACACTTAACCATTTTCATGTAACTAATTCACATTTCAAGTCTCTACCATTAAACATTTTCAACTAACTAATTCAAATTTTCAAGTTACTACACTTAACAATTTTCAAATAACTAATTCACATTTCAAGTCTCTACCATTAACCATTTTCAAGTAACTAATTCACATTTTCAAGTTACTACACATAACCATTTTCAACTAACTAATTCACATTTTCACTATACTTAACCATTTTCAAGTAACTAATTCACATTTTCAAGTTACAACACTTAACCATTTTCAAGAACTAATTCACATTTTCACTACACTTAACCATTTTTAAGTAACTAATTCACATTTCAAGTCTCAACCATTAACCATTTTCAAGTAACTAATTCAAATTTTCAACTACACTTAACCATTTTCAAGTAACTAATTTACATTTCAAGTCTCTACCATTTTCAAGTAACTAATTCACATTTTCAAGTTACTACACTTAACCATTTTCAAGTAACTAATTCACATTTCAAGTCTCTACCATTTACAAGTAACTAATCCACATTTCAAGTCTCTACCATTAACCATTTTCAAGTAACTAATTCACATTTCAAGTCTCTACACGCAACCATTTTGAAGTAACTAATTCACATTTCAAGTTACTACACTTAACCATTTTTAAGTAACTAATTTACATTTTCAAGTAACTAATTCACATTTCAATTCTCTACACTTAACCATTTTCAAGTAACTAATTCACATTTTCAAGTCACTACCATTTTCAAGTAACTAATTCACATTTCAATTCTCTACACTTAACCATTTTCAAGTAACAAATTCACATTTTCAAGTTACTACACTTAACCATTTTCAAGTAACTAATTCACATTTTCAAGTTACAACACTTAACCATTTTCAAGCAACTAATTCACATTTTCACTACACTTAACCATTTTCAAGTAACTAATTCACATTTCAAGTCTCAACCATTAACCATTTTCAAGTAACTAATTCAAATTTTCAACTACACTTAACCATTTTCAAGTAACTAATTTACATTTCAAGTCTCTACCATTTTCAAGTAACTAATTCACATTTTCAAGTTACTACACTTAACCATTTTCAAGTAACTAATTCACATTTCAAGTCTCTACCATTTACAAGTAACTAATACACATTTCATGTTACTACACATAACCATTTTAAAGTAACTAATTCACATTTTCAAATCACTACCATTTTCAAATAACTAATCCACATTTCAAGTCTCTACCATTAACCATTTTCAAGTAACTAATTCACATTTCAAGTCTCTACACGCAACCATTTTGAAGTAACTAATTCACATTTCAAGTTACTACACTTAACCATTTTTAAGTAACTAATTCACATTTTCAAGTCACTACCATTTTCAAGTAACTAATTCACATTTCAATTCTCTACACTTAACCATTTTCAAGTAACAAATTCACATTTTCAAGTTACTACACTTAACCATTTTCAAGTAACTAATTCACATTTTTCACTACACTTAACCATTTTCAAGTAACTAATTCACATTTCAATTCTTTACACTTAACCAATTTGAAGTAACTAATTCAGATTTTCAAGTTACTATACTTATCCATTTTCAAGTAACTAATTCACCTTTCAATTCTCTACCATTAACCATTTTCATGTAACTAATTCACATTTCAAGTCTCTACCATTTTCAATTAACTAATCCACATTTCAAGTCTCTACCATTAACCATTTTCAACTAACTAATTCACATTTCAAGTCTCTACACTCAACCATTTTGAATTAACTAATTCACATTTCAAGTTACTACACTTAACCATTTTTAAGTAACTAATTCACATTTTCAATTCTCTACCATTTAAAAGTAACTAATACACATTTTCAAGTTACTACACTTAACCATTTTCAAGTAAATAATTCACCTTTCAAGTCTCTACACTCAACCATTTTGAAGTAACTAATTCACATTTCAAGTTGCTACACTTAACCATTTTTAAGTAACTAATTCACATTTTCAAGTCACTACCATTTTCAAGTAACTAATTCACATTTCAATTCTCTACACTTAACCATTTTCAAGTAACTAATTCACATTTTCAAGTTACTACACTTAACAATTTTCAAGTAACTAATTCACATTTCAAGTCTCTACCATTTAAAAGTAACTAATACACATTTTCAAGTTACTACACTTAACCATTTTCAAGTAAATAATTCACATTTCAAGTCTCTACACTCAACCATTTTGAAGTAACTAATTCACATTTCAAGTTGCTACACTTAACCATTTTTAAGTAACTAATTCACATTTTCAAGTCACTACCATTTTCAAGTAACTAATTCACATTTCAATTCTCTACACTTAACCATTTTCAAGTAACAAATTCACATTTTCAAGTTACTACACTTAACCATTTTCAAGTAACTAATTCACATTTTCACTACACTTAACCATTTTCAAGTAACTAATTCACATTTCATTTCTTTACACTTAACCAATTTCAAATAACTAATTTACATTTTCAAGTTACTACACTTATCCATTTTCAAGTAACTAATTCACATTTTCACTACACTTAACCATTTTCATGTAACTAATTCACATTTCAAGTCTCTACCATTAACCATTTTCAAGTAACTAATTCACATTTCCAAGTTACTATACTTAACCATTTTCAAATAACTAATTCACATTTTCATGTTACTACACTTATCCATTTTCAAGTAACTAATTCACATTTTCACTACACTTAACCATTTTCAACTAACTAATTCACATTTTCACTACACTTAACCATTTTCATGTAACTAATTCACATTTCAAATCTCTACCATTAAACATTTTCAACTAACTAATTCACATTTTCAAGTTACTACACTTAACAATTTTCAAATAACTAATTCACATTTCAAGTCTCTACCATTAACCATTTTCAAGTAACTAATTCACATTTTCAAGTTACTACACTTAACAATTTTCAACTAACTAATTCACATTTCAAGTCTCTACACTCAACCATTTTGAAGTAACCAATTCACATTTCAAGTTACTACACTTAACCATTTTTAAGTAACTAATTCACATTTTCAAGTCACTACCATTTTCAAGTAACTAATTAACATTTCAATTCTCCACACTTAACCATTTTCAAGTAACTAATTCACATTTTCAAGTTACTACACTTAACAATTTTCAAGTAACTAATTCACATTTCAAGTCTCTACCATTTAAAAGTAACTAATACACATTTTCAAGTTACTACACTTAACCATTTTCAAGTAAATAATTCACATTTCAAGTCTCTACCCTCAACCATTTTGAAGTAACTAATTCACATTTCAAGTTACTACACTTGACCATTTTTAAGTAACTAATTTACATTTTCAAGTAACTAATTCACATTTCAATTCTCTACACTTAACCATTTTCAAGTAACAAATTCACATTTTCAAGTTACTACACTTAACCATTTTCAAGTAACTAATTCACATTTTCACTACACTTAACCATTTTGAAGTAACTAATTCACATTTTCACTACACTTAACCATTTTCATGTAACTAATTCACATTTCAAGTCTCTACCATTAAACATTTTCAACTAACTAATTCAAATTTTCAAGTTACTACACTTAACAATTTTCAAATAACTAATTCACATTTCAAGTCTCTACCATTAACCATTTTCAAGTAACTAATTCACATTTTCAAGTTACTACACATAACCATTTTCAACTAACTAATTCACATTTTCACTATACTTAACCATTTTCAAGTAACTAATTCACATTTTCAAGTTACAACACTTAACCATTTTCAAGCAACTAATTCACATTTTCACTACACTTAACCATTTTTAAGTAACTAATTCACATTTCAAGTCTCAACCATTAACCATTTTCAAGTAACTAATTCAAATTTTCAACTACACTTAACCATTTTCAAGTAACTAATTTACATTTCAAGTCTCTACCATTTTCAAGTAACTAATTCACATTTTCAAGTTACTACACTTAACCATTTTCAAGTAACTAATTCACATTTCAAGTCTCTACCATTTACAAGTAACTAATCCACATTTCAAGTCTCTACCATTAACCATTTTCAAGTAACTAATTCACATTTCAAGTCTCTACACGCAACCATTTTGAAGTAACTAATTCACATTTCAAGTTACTACACTTAACCATTTTTATGTAACTAATTCACATTTTCAAGTAACTAATTCACATTTCAATTCTCTACACTTAACCATTTTCAAGTAACTAATTCACATTTTCAAGTCACTACCATTTTCAAGTAACTAATTCACATTTCAATTCTCTACACTTAACCATTTTCAAGTAACAAATTCACATTTTCAAGTTACTACACTTAACCATTTTCAAGTAACTAATTCACATTTTCAAGTTACAACACTTAACCATTTTCAAGCAACTAATTCACATTTTCACTACACTTAACCATTTTCAAGTAACTAATTCACATTTCAAGTCTCAACCATTAACCATTTTCAAGTAACTAATTCAAATTTTCAACTACACTTAACCATTTTCAAGTAACTAATTTACATTTCAAGTCTCTACCATTTTCAAGTAACTAATTCACATTTTCAAGTTACTACACTTAACCATTTTCAAGTAACTAATTCACATTTCAAGTCTCTACCATTTACAAGTAACTAATACACATTTCATGTTACTACACATAACCATTTTAAAGTAACTAATTCACATTTTCAAATCACTACCATTTTCAAATAACTAATCCACATTTCAAGTCTCTACCATTAACCATTTTCAAGTAACTAATTCACATTTCAAGTCTCTACACGCAACCATTTTGAAGTAACTAATTCACATTTCAAGTTACTACACTTAACCATTTTTAAGTAACTAATTCACATTTTCAAGTCACTACCATTTTCAAGTAACTAATTCACATTTCAATTCTCTACACTTAACCATTTTCAAGTAACAAATTCACATTTTCAAGTTACTACACTTAACCATTTTCAAGTAACTAATTCACATTTTTCACTACACTTAACCATTTTCAAGTAACTAATTCACATTTCAATTCTTTACACTTAACCAATTTGAAGTAACTAATTCAGATTTTCAAGTTACTATACTTATCCATTTTCAAGTAACTAATTCACCTTTCAATTCTCTACCATTAACCATTTTCATGTAACTAATTCACATTTCAAGTCTCTACCATTTTCAATTAACTAATCCACATTTCAAGTCTCTACCATTAACCATTTTCAACTAACTAATTCACATTTCAAGTCTCTACACTCAACCATTTTGAATTAACTAATTCACATTTCAAGTTACTACACTTAACCATTTTTAAGTAACTAATTCACATTTTCAAGTCTCTACCATTTAAAAGTAACTAATACACATTTTCAAGTTACTACACTTAACCATTTTCAAGTAAATAATTCACCTTTCAAGTCTCTACACTCAACCATTTTGAAGTAACTAATTCACATTTCAAGTTGCTACACTTAACCATTTTTAAGTAACTAATTCACATTTTCAAGTCACTACCATTTTCAAGTAACTAATTCACATTTCAATTCTCTACACTTAACCATTTTCAAGTAACTAATTCACATTTTCAAGTTACTACACTTAACAATTTTCAAGTAACTAATTCACATTTCAAGTCTCTACCATTTAAAAGTAACTAATACACATTTTCAAGTTACTACACTTAACCATTTTCAAGTAAATAATTCACATTTCAAGTCTCTACACTCAACCATTTTGAAGTAACTAATTCACATTTCAAGTTGCTACACTTAACCATTTTTAAGTAACTAATTCACATTTTCAAGTCACTACCATTTTCAAGTAACTAATTCACATTTCAATTCTCTACACTTAACCATTTTCAAGTAACAAATTCACATTTTCAAGTTACTACACTTAACCATTTTCAAGTAACTAATTCACATTTTCACTACACTTAACCATTTTCAAGTAACTAATTCACATTTCATTTCTTAACACTTAACCAATTTCAAATAACTAATTTACATTTTCAAGTTACTACACTTATCCATTTTCAAGTAACTAATTCACATTTTCACTACACTTAACCATTTTCATGTAACTAATTCACATTTCAAGTCTCTACCATTAACCATTTTCAAGTAACTAATTCACATTTCCAAGTTACTATACTTAACCATTTTCAAATAACTAATTCACATTTTCATGTTACTACACTTATCCATTTTCAAGTAACTAATTCACATTTTCACTACACTTAACCATTTTCAACTAACTAATTCACATTTTCACTACACTTAACCATTTTCATGTAACTAATTCACATTTCAAATCTCTACCATTAAACATTTTCAACTAACTAATTCACATTTTCAAGTTACTACACTTAACAATTTTCAAATAACTAATTCACATTTCAAGTCTCTACCATTAACCATTTTCAAGTAACTAATTCACATTTTCAAGTTACTACACTTAACAATTTTCAACTAACTAATTCACATTTCAAGTCTCTACACTCAACCATTTTGAAGTAACCAATTCACATTTCAAGTTACTACACTTAACCATTTTTAAGTAACTAATTCACATTTTCAAGTCACTACCATTTTCAAGTAACTAATTAACATTTCAATTCTCCACACTTAACCATTTTCAAGTAACTAATTCACATTTTCAAGTTACTACACTTAACAATTTTCAAGTAACTAATTCACATTTCAAGTCTCTACCATTTAAAAGTAACTAATACACATTTTCAAGTTACTACACTTAACCATTTTCAAGTAAATAATTCACATTTCAAGTCTCTACCCTCAACCATTTTGAAGTAACTAATTCACATTTCAAGTTACTACACTTGACCATTTTTAAGTAACTAATTTACATTTTCAAGTAACTAATTCACATTTCAATTCTCTACACTTAACCATTTTCAAGTAACAAATTCACATTTTCAAGTTACTACACTTAACCATTTTCAAGTAACTAATTCACATTTTCACTACACTTAACCATTTTGAAGTAACTAATTCACATTTTCACTACACTTAACCATTTTCATGTAACTAATTCACATTTCAAGTCTCTACCATTAAACATTTTCAACTAACTAATTCAAATTTTCAAGTTACTACACTTAACAATTTTCAAATAACTAATTCACATTTCAAGTCTCTACCATTAACCATTTTCAAGTAACTAATTCACATTTTCAAGTTACTACACATAACCATTTTCAACTAACTAATTCACATTTTCACTATACTTAACCATTTTCAAGTAACTAATTCACATTTTCAAGTTACAACACTTAACCATTTTCAAGCAACTAATTCACATTTTCACTACACTTAACCATTTTTAAGTAACTAATTCACATTTCAAGTCTCAACCATTAACCATTTTCAAGTAACTAATTCAAATTTTCAACTACACTTAACCATTTTCAAGTAACTAATTTACATTTCAAGTCTCTACCATTTTCAAGTAACTAATTCACATTTTCAAGTTACTACACTTAACCATTTTAAAGTAACTAATTCACATTTCAAGTCTCTACCATTTACAAGTAACTAATCCACATTTCAAGTCTCTACCATTAACCATTTTCAAGTAACTAATTCACATTTCAAGTCTCTACACGCAACCATTTTGAAGTAACTAATTCACATTTCAAGTTACTACACTTAACCATTTTTATGTAACTAATTCACATTTTCAAGTCACTACCATTTTCAAGTAACTAATTCACATTTCAATTCTCTACACTTAACCATTTTCAAGTAACAAATTCACATTTTCAAGTTACTACACTTAACCATTTTCAAGTAACTAATTCACATTTTTCACTACACTTAACCATTTTCAAGTAACTAATTCACATTTCAATTCTTTACACTTAACCAATTTCAAATAACTAATTCAGATTTTCAAGTTACTATACTTATCCATTTTCAAGTAACTAATTCACCTTTCAATTCTCTACCATTAACCATTTTCATGTAACTAATTCACATTTCAAGTCTCTACCATTTTCAATTAACTAATCCACATTTCAAGTCTCTACCATTAACCATTTTCAACTAACTAATTCACATTTCAAGTCTCTACACTCAACCATTTTGAAGTAACTAATTCACATTTCAAGTTACTACACTTAACCATTTTTAAGTAACTAATTCACATTTTCAAGTCACTACCATTTTCAAGTAACTAATTAACATTTCAATTCTCTACACTTAACCATTTTCAAGTAACTAATTCACATTTTCAAGTTACTACACTTAACAATTTTCAAGTAACTAATTCACATTTCAAGTTACTACACTTAACCATTTTTAAGTAACTAATTCACATTTTCAAGTCACTACCATTTTCAAGTAACTAATTCACATTTCAATTCTCTACACTTAACCATTTTCAAGTAACAAATTCACATTTTCAAGTTACTACACTTAACCATTTTCAAGTAACTAATTCACATTTTTCACTACACTTAACCATTTTCAAGTAACTAATTCACATTTCAATTCTTTACACTTAACCAATTTCAAATAACTAATTAAGATTTTCAAGTTACTATACTTATCCATTTTCAAGTAACTAATTCACATTTTCAAGTTACTACACTTAACCATTTTCAAGTAACTAATTCACATTTCAAGTCTCTACCATTTACAAGTAACTAATCCACATTTCAAGTCTCTACCATTAACCATTTTCAAGTAACTAATTCACATTTCAAGTCTCTACACGCAACCATTTTGAAGTAACTAATTCACATTTCAAGTTACTACACTTAACCATTTTTAAGTAACTAATTCACATTTTCAAGTCACTACCATTTTCAAGTAACTAATTCACATTTCAATTCTCTACACTTAACCATTTTCAAGTAACAAATTCACATTTTCAAGTTACTACACTTAACAATTTTCAAGTAACTAATTCACATTTCAAGTCTCTACTATTTAAAAGTAACTAATACACATTTTCAAGTTACTACACTTAACCATTTTCAAATAAATAATTCACATTTCAAGTCTCTACACTCAACCATTTTGAAGTAACTAATTCACATTTCAAGTTACTACACTTAACCATTTTTAACTAACTAATTCACATTTTCAAGTCACTACCATTTTCAAGTAACTAATTCACATTTCAATTCTTTACACTTAACCATTTTCAAGTAACAAATTCACATTTTCAAGTTACTACACTTACCCATTTTTAAGTTACTAATTCACATTTTCAAGTCACTACCATTTTCAAGTAACTAATTCACATTTCAATTCTCTACATTTAACCATTTTCAAGTTACTACACTTAACAATTTTCAAGTAACTAATTCACATTTCAAGTCTCTACCATTAACCATTTTCAACTAACTAATTCACATTTTTAAGTTACTACACTTATCCATTTTCAACTAACTAATTCACATTTCAAGTCTCTACACTAAACCAATTTCAAATAACTAATTCACATTTCAAGTCTCAACCATTAACCATTTTCAAGTAACTAATTCAAATTTTCAACTACACTTAACCATTTTCAAGTAACTAATTTACATTTCAAGTCTCTACCATTTTCAAGTAACTAATTCACATTTTCAAGTTACTACACTTAACCATTTTCAAGTAACTAATTCACATTTCAAGTCTCTACCATTTACAAGTAACTAATCCACATTTCAAGTCTCTACCATTAACCATTTTCAAGTAACTAATTCACATTTTCACTACACTTAACCATTTTCATGTAACTAATTCACATTTCAAGTGTCTACCATTAAACATTTTCAACTAACTAATTCACATTTTCAAGTTACTACACTTAACAATTTTCAAATAACTAATTCACATTTCAAGTCTCTACCATTAACCATTTTCAAATAACTAATTCACATTTTCAAGTTACTACACTTAACAATTTTCAACTAACTAATTCACATTTCAAGTCTCTACACTCAACCATTTTGAAGTAACCAATTCACATTTCAAGTTACTACACTTAACCATTTTTAAGTAACTAATTCACTTTTTCAAGTCACTACCATTTTCAAGTAACTAATTAACATTTCAATTCTCCACACTTAACCATTTTCAAGTAACTAATTCACATTTTCAAGTTACTACACTTAACAATTTTCAAGTAACTAATTCACATTTCAAGTCTCTACCATTTAAAAGTAACTAATACACATTTTCAAGTTACTACACTTAACCATTTTCAAGTAAATAATTCACATTTCAAGTCTCTACCCTCAACCATTTTGAAGTAACTAATTCACATTTCAAGTTACTACACTTAACCATTTTTAAGTAACTAATTTACATTTTCAAGTAACTAATTCACATTTCAATTCTCTACACTTAACCATTTTCAAGTAACAAATTCACATTTTCAAGTTACTACACTTAACCATTTTCAAGTAACTAATTCACATTTTTCACTACACTTAACCATTTTCAAGTTACTAATTCACATTTCAATTCTTTACACTTAACCAATTTCAAGTAACTAATTCACATTTTCAAGTTACTACACTTATCCATTTTCAAGTAACTAATTCACATTTTCACTACACTTAACCATTTTCATGTAACTAATTCACATTTCAAGTCTCTACCATTAACCATTTTCAAGTAACTAATTCACATTTCAATTCTCTACACTTAACCATTTTCAAGTAACAAACTCACATTTTCAAGTTACTACGCTTAACCATTTTCAAGTAACTAATTCACATTTTTCACTACACTTAACCATTTTCATGTAACTAATTCACATTTCAAGTCTCTACCATTAACCATTTTCAAGTAACTGATTCACATTTCCAAGTTACTACACTTAACCATTTTCAAGTAACTAATTCACATTTTCAAGTTACTACACTTATCCATTTTCAAGTAACTAATTCACATTTTCACTACACTTAACCATTTTGAAGTAACTAATTCACATTTTCACTACACTTAACCATTTTCATGTAACTAATTCACATTTCAAGTCTCTACCATTAAACATTTTCAACTAACTAATTCAAATTTTCAAGTTACTACACTTAACAATTTTCAAATAACTAATCCACATTTCAAGTCTCTACCATTAACCATTTTCAAGTAACTAATTCACATTTCAAGTCTCTACACGCAACCATTTTGAAGTAACTAATTCACATTTCAAGTTACTACACTTAACCATTTTTAAGTAACTAATTTACATTTTCAAGTAACTAATTCACATTTCAATTCTCTACACTTAACCATTTTCAAGTAACTAATTCACATTTTCAAGTCACTACCATTTTCAAGTAACTAATTCACATTTCAATTCTCTACACTTAACCATTTTCAAGTAACAAATTCACATTTTCAAGTTACTACACTTAACCATTTTCAAGTAACTAATTCACATTTTCAAGTTACAACACTTAACCATTTTCAAGCAACTAATTCACATTTTCACTACACTTAACCATTTTCAAGTAACTAATTCACATTTCAAGTCTCAACCATTAACCATTTTCAAGTAACTAATTCAAATTTTCAACTACACTTAACCATTTTCAAGTAACTAATTTACATTTCAAGTCTCTACCATTTTCAAGTAACTAATTCACATTTTCAAGTTACTACACTTAACCATTTTCAAGTAACTAATTCACATTTCAAGTCTCTACCATTTACAAGTAACTAATACACATTTCATGTTACTACACATAACCATTTTAAAGTAACTAATTCACATTTTCAAATCACTACCATTTTCAAATAACTAATCCACATTTCAAGTCTCTACCATTAACCATTTTCAAGTAACTAATTCACATTTCAAGTCTCTACACGCAACCATTTTGAAGTAACTAATTCACATTTCAAGTTACTACACTTAACCATTTTTAAGTAACTAATTCACATTTTCAAGTCACTACCATTTTCAAGTAACTAATTCACATTTCAATTCTCTACACTTAACCATTTTCAAGTAACAAATTCACATTTTCAAGTTACTACACTTAACCATTTTCAAGTAACTAATTCACATTTTTCACTACACTTAACCATTTTCAAGTAACTAATTCACATTTCAATTCTTTACACTTAACCAATTTGAAGTAACTAATTCAGATTTTCAAGTTACTATACTTATCCATTTTCAAGTAACTAATTCACCTTTCAATTCTCTACCATTAACCATTTTCATGTAACTAATTCACATTTCAAGTCTCTACCATTTTCAATTAACTAATCCACATTTCAAGTCTCTACCATTAACCATTTTCAACTAACTAATTCACATTTCAAGTCTCTACACTCAACCATTTTGAAGTAACTAATTCACATTTCAAGTTACTACACTTAACCATTTTTAAGTAACTAATTCACATTTTCAAGTCACTACCATTTTCAAGTAACTAATTAACATTTCAATTCTCTACACTTAACCATTTTCAAGTAACTAATTCACATTTTCAAGTTACTACACTTAACAATTTTCAAGTAACTAATTCACATTTCAAGTTACTACACTTAACCATTTTTAAGTAACTAATTCACATTTTCAAGTCACTACCATTTTCAAGTAACTAATTCACATTTCAATTCTCTACACTTAACCATTTTCAAGTAACAAATTCACATTTTCAAGTTACTACACTTAACCATTTTCAAGTAACTAATTCACATTTTTCACTACACTTAACCATTTTCAAGTAACTAATTCACATTTCAATTCTTTACACTTAACCAATTTCAAATAACTAATTCAGATTTTCAAGTTACTATACTTATCCATTTTCAAGTAACTAATTCACCTTTCAATTCTCTACCATTAACCATTTTCATGTAACTAATTCACATTTCAAGTCTCTACCATTTTCAATTAACTAATCCACATTTCAAGTCTCTACCATTAACCATTTTCAACTAACTAATTCACATTTCAAGTCTCTACACTCAACCATTTTGAAGTAACTAATTCACATTTCAAGTTACTACACTTAACCATTTTTAAGTAACTAATTCACATTTTCAAGTCACTACCATTTTCAAGTAACTAATTAACATTTCAATTCTCTACACTTAACCATTTTCAAGTAACTAATTCACATTTTCAAGTTACTACACTTAACAATTTTCAAGTAACTAATTCACATTTCAAGTCTCTACTATTTAAAAGTAACTAATACACATTTTCAAGTTACTACACTTAACCATTTTCAAGTAAATAATTCACATTTCAAGTCTCTACACTCAACCATTTTGAAGTAACTAATTCACATTTCAAGTTACTACACTTAATCATTTTTAAGTAACTAATTCACATTTTCAAGTCACTACCATTTTCAAGTAACTAATTCACATTTCAATTCTCTACACTTAACCATTTTCAAGTAACAAATTCACATTTTCAAGTTACTACACTTAACCATTTTCAAGTAACTAATTCACATTTTTCACTACACTTAACCATTTTCAAGTTACTAATTCACATTTCAATTCTTTACACTTAACCAATTTCAAGTAACTAATTCACATTTTCAAGTTACTACACTTATCCATTTTCAAGTAACTAATTCACATTTTCACTACACTTAACCATTTTCATGTAACTAATTCACATTTCAAGTCTCTACCATTAACCATTTTCAAGTAACTAATTCACATTTCAATTCTCTACACTTAACCATTTTCAAGTAACAAACTCACATTTTCAAGTTACTACGCTTAACCATTTTCAAGTAACTAATTCACATTTTTCACTACACTTAACCATTTTCATGTAACTAATTCACATTTCAAGTCTCTACCATTAACCATTTTCAAGTAACTGATTCACATTTCCAAGTTACTACACTTAACCATTTTCAAGTAACTAATTCACATTTTCAAGTTACTACACTTATCCATTTTCAAGTAACTAATTCACATTTTCACTACACTTAACCATTTTGAAGTAACTAATTCACATTTTCACTACACTTAACCATTTTCATGTAACTAATTCACATTTCAAGTCTCTACCATTAAACATTTTCAACTAACTAATTCAAATTTTCAAGTTACTACACTTAACAATTTTCAAATAACTAATTCACATTTCAAGTCTCTACCATTAACCATTTTCAAGTAACTAATTCACATTTTCAAGTTACTACACATAACCATTTTCAACTAACTAATTCACATTTTCACTATACTTAACCATTTTCAAGTAACTAATTCACATTTTCAAGTTACAACACTTAACCATTTTCAAGCAACTAATTCACATTTTCACTACACTTAACCATTTTTAAGTAACTAATTCACATTTCAAGTCTCAACCATTAACCATTTTCAAGTAACTAATTCAAATTTTCAACTACACTTAACCATTTTCAAGTAACTAATTTACATTTCAAGTCTCTACCATTTTCAAGTAACTAATTCACATTTTCAAGTTACTACACTTAACCATTTTCAAGTAACTAATTCACATTTCAAGTCTCTACCATTTACAAGTAACTAATCCACATTTCAAGTCTCTACCATTAACCATTTTCAAGTAACTAATTCACATTTCAAGTCTCTACACGCAACCATTTTGAAGTAACTAATTCACATTTCAAGTTACTACACTTAACCATTTTTAAGTAACTAATTCACATTTTCAAGTCACTACCATTTTCAAGTAACTAATTCACATTTCAATTCTCTACACTTAACCATTTTCAAGTAACAAATTCACATTTTCAAGTTACTACACTTAACCATTTTCAAGTAACTAATTCACATTTTTCACTACACTTAACCATTTTCAAGTAACTAATTCACATTTCAATTCTTTACACTTAACCAATTTCAAATAACTAATTCAGATTTTCAAGTTACTATACTTATCCATTTTCAAGTAACTAATTCACCTTTCAATTCTCTACCATTAACCATTTTCATGTAACTAATTCACATTTCAAGTCTCTACCATTTTCAATTAACTAATCCACATTTCAAGTCTCTACCATTAACCATTTTCAACTAACTAATTCACATTTCAAGTCTCTACACTCAACCATTTTGAAGTAACTAATTCACATTTCAAGTTACTACACTTAACCATTTTTAAGTAACTAATTCACATTTTCAAGTCACTACCATTTTCAAGTAACTAATTAACATTTCAATTCTCTACACTTAACCATTTTCAAGTAACTAATTCACATTTTCAAGTTACTACACTTAACAATTTTCAAGTAACTAATTCACATTTCAAGTTACTACACTTAACCATTTTTAAGTAACTAATTCACATTTTCAAGTCACTACCATTTTCAAGTAACTAATTCACATTTCAATTCTCTACACTTAACCATTTTCAAGTAACAAATTCACATTTTCAAGTTACTACACTTAACCATTTTCAAGTAACTAATTCACATTTTTCACTTCACTTAACCATTTTCAAGTAACTAATTCACATTTCAATTCTTTACACTTAACCAATTTCAAATAACTAATTCAGATTTTCAAGTTACTATACTTATCCATTTTCAAGTAACTAATTCACCTTTCAATTCTCTACCATTAACCATTTTCATGTAACTAATTCACATTTCAAGTCTCTACCATTTTCAATTAACTAATCCACATTTCAAGTCTCTACCATTAACCATTTTCAACTAACTAATTCACATTTCAAGTCTCTACACTCAACCATTTTGAAGTAACTAATTCACATTTCAAGTTACTACACTTAACCATTTTTAAGTAACTAATTCACATTTTCAAGTCACTACCATTTTCAAGTAACTAATTAACATTTCAATTCTCTACACTTAACCATTTTCAAGTAACTAATTCACATTTTCAAGTAACTACACTTAACAATTTTCAAGTAACTAATTCACATTTCAAGTCTCTACTATTTAAAAGTAACTAATACACATTTTCAAGTTACTACACTTAACCATTTTCAAGTAAATAATTCACATTTCAAGTCTCTACACTCAACCATTTTGAAGTAACTAATTCACATTTCAAGTTACTACACTTAATCATTTTTAAGTAACTAATTCACATTTTCAAGTCACTACCATTTTCAAGTAACTAATTCACATTTCAATTCTTTACACTTAACCATTTTCAAGTAACAAATTCACATTTTCAAGTTACTACACTTAACCATTTTTAAGTTACTAATTCACATTTTCAAGTCACTACCATTTTCAAGTAACTAATTCACATTTCAATTCTCTACATTTAACCATTTTCAAGTTACTACACTTAACAATTTTCAAGTAACTAATTCACATTTCAAGTCTCTACCATTAACCATTTTCAACTAACTAATTCACATTTTTAAGTTACTACACTTATCCATTTTCAACTAACTAATTCACATTTCAAGTCTCTACCATTAACCATTTTCAAGTAACTAATTCACATTTCAATTCTCTACACTTAACCATTTTCAAGTAACAAACTCACATTTTCAAGTTACTACGCTTAACCATTTTCAAGTAACTAATTCACATTTTTCACTACACTTAACCATTTTCATGTAACTAATTCACATTTCAAGTCTCTACCATTAACCATTTTCAAGTAACTGATTCACATTTCCAAGTTACTACACTTAACCATTTTCAAGTAACTAATTCACATTTTCAAGTTACTACACTTATCCATTTTCAAGTAACTAATTCACATTTTCACTACACTTAACCATTTTGAAGTAACTAATTCACATTTTCACTACACTTAACCATTTTCATGTAACTAATTCACATTTCAAGTCTCTACCATTAAACATTTTCAACTAACTAATTCAAATTTTCAAGTTACTACACTTAACAATTTTCAAATAACTAATTCACATTTCAAGTCTCTACCATTAACCATTTTCAAGTAACTAATTCACATTTTCAAGTTACTACACATAACCATTTTCAACTAACTAATTCACATTTTCACTATACTTAACCATTTTCAAGTAACTAATTCACATTTTCAAGTTACAACACTTAACCATTTTCAAGCAACTAATTCACATTTTCACTACACTTAACCATTTTTAAGTAACTAATTCACATTTCAATTCTTTACACTTAACCATTTTCAAGTAACTAATTCACATTTTCAAGTTACTACACTTAACAATTTTCAAGTAACTAATTCACATTTCAAGTCTCTACCATTTAAAAGTAACTAATACACATTTTCAAGTTACTACACTTAACCATTTTCAAGTAAATAATTCACATTTCAAGTCTCTACCCTCAACCATTTTGAAGTAACTAATTCACATTTCAAGTTACTACACTTAACCATTTTTAAGTAACTAATTTACATTTTCAAGTAACTAATTCACATTTCAATTCTCTACACTTAACCATTTTCAAGTAACAAATTCACATTTTCAAGTTACTACACTTAACCATTTTCAAGTAACTAATTCACATTTTTCACTACACTTAACCATTTTCAAGTTACTAATTCACATTTCAATTCTTTACACTTAACCAATTTCAAGTAACTAATTCACATTTTCAAGTTACTACACTTATCCATTTTCAAGTAACTAATTCACATTTTCACTACACTTAACCATTTTCATGTAACTAATTCACATTTCAAGTCTCTACCATTAACCATTTTCAAGTAACTAATTCACATTTCAATTCTCTACACTTAACCATTTTCAAGTAACAAACTCACATTTTCAAGTTACTACGCTTAACCATTTTCAAGTAACTAATTCACATTTTTCACTACACTTAACCATTTTCATGTAACTAATTCACATTTCAAGTCTCTACCATTAACCATTTTCAAGTAACTGATTCACATTTCCAAGTTACTACACTTAACCATTTTCAAGTAACTAATTCACATTTTCAAGTTACTACACTTATCCATTTTCAAGTAACTAATTCACATTTTCACTACACTTAACCATTTTGAAGTAACTAATTCACATTTTCACTACACTTAACCATTTTCATGTAACTAATTCACATTTCAAGTCTCTACCATTAAACATTTTCAACTAACTAATTCAAATTTTCAAGTTACTACACTTAACAATTTTCAAATAACTAATTCACATTTCAAGTCTCTACCATTAACCATTTTCAAGTAACTAATTCACATTTTCAAGTTACTACACATAACCATTTTCAACTAACTAATTCACATTTTCACTATACTTAACCATTTTCAAGTAACTAATTCACATTTTCAAGTTACAACACTTAACCATTTTCAAGCAACTAATTCACATTTTCACTACACTTAACCATTTTTAAGTAACTAATTCACATTTCAAGTCTCAACCATTAACCATTTTCAAGTAACTAATTCAAATTTTCAACTACACTTAACCATTTTCAAGTAACTAATTTACATTTCAAGTCTCTACCATTTTCAAGTAACTAATTCACATTTTCAAGTTACTACACTTAACCATTTTCAAGTAACTAATTCACATTTCAAGTCTCTACCATTTACAAGTAACTAATCCACATTTCAAGTCTCTACCATTAACCATTTTCAAGTAACTAATTCACATTTCAAGTCTCTACACGCAACCATTTTGAAGTAACTAATTCACATTTCAAGTTACTACACTTAACCATTTTTAAGTAACTAATTCACATTTTCAAGTCACTACCATTTTCAAGTAACTAATTCACATTTCAATTCTCTACACTTAACCATTTTCAAGTAACAAATTCACATTTTCAAGTTACTACACTTAACCATTTTCAAGTAACTAATTCACATTTTTCACTACACTTAACCATTTTCAAGTAACTAATTCACATTTCAATTCTTTACACTTAACCAATTTCAAATAACTAATTCAGATTTTCAAGTTACTATACTTATCCATTTTCAAGTAACTAATTCACCTTTCAATTCTCTACCATTAACCATTTTCATGTAACTAATTCACATTTCAAGTCTCTACCATTTTCAATTAACTAATCCACATTTCAAGTCTCTACCATTAACCATTTTCAACTAACTAATTCACATTTCAAGTCTCTACACTCAACCATTTTGAAGTAACTAATTCACATTTCAAGTTACTACACTTAACCATTTTTAAGTAACTAATTCACATTTTCAAGTCACTACCATTTTCAAGTAACTAATTAACATTTCAATTCTCTACACTTAACCATTTTCAAGTAACTAATTCACATTTTCACTACACTTAACCATTTTCATGTAACTAATTGACATTTCAAGTCTCTACCATTTTCAATTAACTAATCCACATTTCAAGTCTCTACCATTAACCATTTTCAACTAACTAATTCACATTTCAAGTCTCTACACTCAACCATTTTGAAGTAACTAATTCACATTTCAAGTTACTACACTTAACCATTTTTAAGTAACTAATTCACATTTTCAAGTCACTACCATTTTCAAGTAACTAATTAACATTTCAATTCTCTACACTTAACCATTTTCAAGTAACTAATTCACATTTTCAAGTTACTACACTTAACAATTTTCAAGTAACTAATTCACATTTCAAGTTACTACACTTAACCATTTTTAAGTAACTAATTCACATTTTCAAGTCACTACCATTTTCAAGTAACTAATTCACATTTCAATTCTCTACACTTAACCATTTTCAAGTAACAAATTCACATTTTCAAGTTACTACACTTAACCATTTTCAAGTAACTAATTCACATTTTTCACTACACTTAACCATTTTCAAGTAACTAATTCACATTTCAATTCTTTACACTTAACCAATTTCAAGTAACTAATTCACATTTTCAAGTTACTACACTTATCCATTTTCAAGTAACTAATTCACATTTTCACTACACTTAACCATTTTCATGTAACTAATTGACATTTCAAGTCTCTACCATTTTCAATTAACTAATCCACATTTCAAGTCTCTACCATTAACCATTTTCAACTAACTAATTCACATTTCAAGTCTCTACACTCAACCATTTTGAAGTAACTAATTCACATTTCAAGTTACTACACTTAACCATTTTTAAGTAACTAATTCACATTTTCAAGTCACTACCATTTTCAAGTAACTAATTAACATTTCAATTCTCTACACTTAACCATTTTCAAGTAACTAATTCACATTTTCAAGTTACTACACTTAACAATTTTCAAGTAACTAATTCACATTTCAAGTCTCTACTATTTAAAAGTAACTAATACACATTTTCAAGTTACTACACTTAACCATTTTCAAGTAAATAATTCACATTTCAAGTCTCTACACTCAACCATTTTGAAGTAACTAATTCACATTTCAAGTTACTACACTTAATCATTTTTAAGTAACTAATTCACATTTTCAAGTCACTACCATTTTCAAGTAACTAATTCACATTTCAATTCTTTACACTTAACCATTTTCAAGTAACAAATTCACATTTTCAAGTTACTACACTTAACCATTTTTAAGTTACTAATTCACATTTTCAAGTTACTACCATTTTCAAGTAACTAATTCACATTTCAATTCTCTACATTTAACCATTTTCAAGTTACTACACTTAACAATTTTCAAGTAACTAATTCACATTTCAAGTCTCTACCATTAACCATTTTCAACTAACTAATTCACATTTTCAAGTTACTACACTTAACCATTTTCAAGTAACTAATTCACATTTTTCACTACACTTAACCATTTTCAAGTAACTAATTCACATTTCAATTCTTTACACTTAACCAATTTCAAATAACTAATTCAGATTTTCAAGTTACTATACTTATCCATTTTCAAGTAACTAATTCACCTTTCAATTCTCTACCATTAACCATTTTCAAGTAACTAATTCACATTTCAAGTCTCTACCATTTACAAGTAACTAATCCACATTTCAAGTCTCTACCATTAACCATTTTCAAGTAACTAATTCACATTTCAAGTCTCTACACGCAACCATTTTGAAGTAACTAATTCACATTTCAAGTTACTACACTTAACCATTTTTAAGTAACTAATTCACATTTTCAAGTCACTACCATTTTCAAGTAACTAATTCACATTTCAATTCTCTACACTTAACCATTTTCAAGTAACAAATTCACATTTTCAAGTTACTACACTTAACCATTTTCAAGTAACTAATTCACATTTTTCACTACACTTAACCATTTTCAAGTAACTAATTCACATTTCAATTCTTTACACTTAACCAATTTCAAATAACTAATTCAGATTTTCAAGTTACTATACTTATCCATTTTCAAGTAACTAATTCACCTTTCAATTCTCTACCATTAACCATTTTCAAGTAACTAATTCACATTTCAAGTCTCTACCATTTACAAGTAACTAATCCACATTTCAAGTCTCTACCATTAACCATTTTCAAGTAACTAATTCACATTTCAAGTCTCTACACGCAACCATTTTGAAGTAACTAATTCACATTTCAAGTTACTACACTTAACCATTTTTAAGTAACTAATTCACATTTTCAAGTCACTACCATTTTCAAGTAACTAATTCACATTTCAATTCTCTACACTTAACCATTTTCAAGTAACAAATTCACATTTTCAAGTTACTACACTTAACCATTTTCAAGTAACTAATTCACATTTTTCACTACACTTAACCATTTTCAAGTAACTAATTCACATTTCAATTCTTTACACTTAACCAATTTCAAATAACTAATTCAGATTTTCAAGTTACTATACTTATCCATTTTCAAGTAACTAATTCACCTTTCAATTCTCTACCATTAACCATTTTCATGTAACTAATTCACATTTCAAGTCTCTACCATTTTCAATTAACTAATCCACATTTCAAGTCTCTACCATTAACCATTTTCAACTAACTAATTCACATTTCAAGTCTCTACACTCAACCATTTTGAAGTAACTAATTCACATTTCAAGTTACTACACTTAACCATTTTCAACTAACTAATTCACATTTCAAGTCTCTACACTTAACCAATTTCAAATAACTAATTCACATTTCAAGTCTCAACCATTAACCATTTTCAAGTAACTAATTCAAATTTTCAACTACACTTAACCATTTTCAAGTAACTAATTTACATTTCAAGTCTCTACCATTTTCAAGTAACTAATTCACATTTTCAAGTTACTACACTTAACCATTTTCAAGTAACTAATTCACATTTCAAGTCTCTACCATTTACAAGTAACTAATCTACATTTCAAGTCTCTACCATTAACCATTTTCAAGTAACTAATTCACATTTCAAGTCTCTACACGCAACCATTTTGAAGTAACTAATTCACATTTCAAGTTACTACACTTAACCATTTTTAAGTAACTAATTCACATTTTCAAGTCACTACCATTTTCAAGTAACTAATTCACATTTCAATTCTCTACACTTAACCATTTTCAAGTAACAAATTCACATTTTCAAGTTACTACACTTAACCATTTTCAAGTAACTAATTCACATTTTTCACTACACTTAACCATTTTCAAGTAACTAATTCACATTTCAATTCTTTACACTTAACCAATTTCAAATAACTAATTCAGATTTTCAAGTTACTATACTTATCCATTTTCAAGTAACTAATTCACCTTTCAATTCTCTACCATTAACCATTTTCATGTAACTAATTCACATTTCAAGTCTCTACCATTTTCAATTAACTAATCCACATTTCAAGTCTCTACCATTAACCATTTTCAACTAACTAATTCACATTTCAAGTCTCTACACTCAACCATTTTGAAGTAACTAATTCACATTTCAAGTTACTACACTTAACCATTTTCAACTAACTAATTCACATTTCAAGTCTCTACACTTAACCAATTTCAAATAACTAATTCACATTTCAAGTCTCAACACTTAACCATTTTCAAGCAACTAATTCACATTTTCACTACACTTAACCATTTTCAAGTAACTAATTTACATTTCAAGTCTCTACCATTTTCAAGTAACTAATTCACATTTTCAAGTTACTACACTTAACCATTTTCAAGTAACTAATTCACATTTCAAGTCTCTACCATTTACAAGTAACTAATCCACATTTCAAGTCTCTACCATTAACCATTTTCAAGTAACTAATTCACATTTCAAGTCTCTACACGCAACCATTTTGAAGTAACTAATTCACATTTCAAGTTACTACACTTAACCATTTTTAAGTAACTAATTCACATTTTCAAGTCACTACCATTTTCAAGTAACTAATTCACATTTCAATTCTCTACACTTAACCATTTTCAAGTAACAAATTCACATTTTCAAGTTACTACACTTAACCATTTTCAAGTAACTAATTCACATTTTTCACTACACTTAACCATTTTCAAGTAACTAATTCACATTTCAATTCTTTACACTTAACCAATTTCAAATAACTAATTCAGATTTTCAAGTTACTATACTTATCCATTTTCAAGTAACTAATTCACCTTTCAATTCTCTACCATTAACCATTTTCATGTAACTAATTCACATTTCAAGTCTCTACCATTTTCAATTAACTAATCCACATTTCAAGTCTCTACCATTAACCATTTTCAACTAACTAATTCACATTTCAAGTCTCTACACTCAACCATTTTGAAGTAACTAATTCACATTTCAAGTTACTACACTTAACCATTTTTAAGTAACTAATTCACATTTTCAAGTCACTACCATTTTCAAGTAACTAATTAACATTTCAATTCTCTACACTTAACCATTTTGAAGTAACTAATTCACATTTCAAGTTACTACACTTAACAATTTTCAAGTAACTAATTCATATTTCAAGTTTCTACCATTAACCATTTTCAAGTAACTAATACACATTTTCAAGTTACTACACTTAACCATTTTCAAGTAAATAATTCACATTTCAAGTCTCTACCCTCAACCATTTTGAAGTAACTAATTCACATTTCAAGTTACTACACTTAACCATTTTTAAGTAACTAATTTACATTTTCAAGTAACTAATTCACATTTCAATTCTCTACACTTAACCATTTTCAAGTAACAAATTCACATTTTCAAGTTGCTACACTTAACCATTTTCAAGTAACTAATTCACATTTTTCACTACACTTAACCATTTTCAAGTTACTAATTCACATTTCAATTCTTTACACTTAACCAATTTCAAGTAACTAATTCACATTTTCAAGTTACTACACTTATCCATTTTCAAGTAACTAATTCACATTTTCACTACACTTAACCATTTTCATGTAACTAATTCACATTTCAAGTCTCTACCATTAACCATTTTCAAGTAACTAATTCACATTTCAATTCTCTACACTTAACCATTTTCAAGTAACAAACTCACATTTTCAAGTTACTACGCTTAACCATTTTCAAGTAACTAATTCACATTTTTCACTACACTTAACCATTTTCATGTAACTAATTCACATTTCAAGTCTCTACCATTAACCATTTTCAAGTAACTGATTCACATTTCCAAGTTACTACACTTAACCATTTTCAAGTAACTAATTCACATTTTCAAGTTACTACACTTATCCATTTTCAAGTAACTAATTCACATTTTCACTACACTTAACCATTTTGAAGTAACTAATTCACATTTTCACTACACTTAACCATTTTCATGTAACTAATTCACATTTCAAGTCTCTACCATTAAACATTTTCAACTAACTAATTCAAATTTTCAAGTTACTACACTTAACAATTTTCAAATAACTAATTCACATTTCAAGTCTCTACCATTAACCATTTTCAAGTAACTAATTCACATTTTCAAGTTACTACACATAACCATTTTCAACTAACTAATTCACATTTTCACTATACTTAACCATTTTCAAGTAACTAATTCACATTTTCAAGTTACAACACTTAACCATTTTCAAGCAACTAATTCACATTTTCACTACACTTAACCATTTTTAAGTAACTAATTCACATTTCAAGTCTCAACCATTAACCATTTTCAAGTAACTAATTCAAATTTTCAACTACACTTAACCATTTTCAAGTAACTAATTTACATTTCAAGTCTCTACCATTTTCAAGTAACTAATTCACATTTTCAAGTTACTACACTTAACCATTTTCAAGTAACTAATTCACATTTCAAGTCTCTACCATTTACAAGTAACTAATCCACATTTCAAGTCTCTACCATTAACCATTTTCAAGTAACTAATTCACATTTCAAGTCTCTACACGCAACCATTTTGAAGTAACTAATTCACATTTCAAGTTACTACACTTAACCATTTTTAAGTAACTAATTCACATTTTCAAGTAACTAATTCACATTTCAATTCTCTACACTTAACCATTTTCAAGTAACAAATTCACATTTTCAAGTTACTACACTTAACCATTTTCAAGTAACTAATTCACATTTTTCACTACACTTAACCATTTTCAAGTAACTAATTCACATTTCAATTCTTTACACTTAACCAATTTCAAATAACTAATTCAGATTTTCAAGTTACTATACTTATCCATTTTCAAGTAACTAATTCACCTTTCAATTCTCTACCATTAACCATTTTCATGTAACTAATTCACATTTCAAGTCTCTACCATTTTCAATTAACTAATCCACATTTCAAGTCTCTACCATTAACCATTTTCAACTAACTAATTCACATTTCAAGTGTCTACACTCAACCATTTTGAAGTAACTAATTCACATTTCAAGTTACTACACTTAACCATTTTTAAGTAACTAATTCACATTTTCAAGTCACTACCATTTTCAAGTAACTAATTAACATTTCAATTCTCTACACTTAACCATTTTCAAGTAACTAATTCACATTTTCAAGTTACTACACTTAACAATTTTCAAGTAACTAATTCACATTTCAAGTTACTACACTTAACCATTTTTAAGTAACTAATTCACATTTTCAAGTCACTACCATTTTCAAGTAACTAATTCACATTTCAATTCTCTACACTTAACCATTTTCAAGTAACAAATTCACATTTTTAAGTTACTACACTTAACCATTTTCAAGTAACTAATTCACATTTTTCACTACACTTAACCATTTTCAAGTAACTAATTCACATTTCAATTCTTTACACTTAACCAATTTCAAATAACTAATTCAGATTTTCAAGTTACTATACTTATCCATTTTCAAGTAACTAATTCACCTTTCAATTCTCTACCATTAACCATTTTCATGTAACTAATTCACATTTCAAGTCTCTACCATTTTCAATTAACTAATCCACATTTCAAGTCTCTACCATTAACCATTTTCAACTAACTAATTCACATTTCAAGTCTCTACACTCAACCATTTTGAAGTAACTAATTCACATTTCAAGTTACTACACTTAACCATTTTTAAGTAACTAATTCACATTTTCAAGTCACTACCATTTTCAAGTAACTAATTAACATTTCAATTCTCTACACTTAACCATTTTCAAGTAACTAATTCACATTTTCAAGTTACTACACTTAACAATTTTCAAGTAACTAATTCACATTTCAAGTCTCTACTATTTAAAAGTAACTAATACACATTTTCAAGTTACTACACTTAACCATTTTCAAGTAAATAATTCACATTTCAAGTCTCTACACTCAACCATTTTGAAGTAACTAATTCACATTTCAAGTTACTACACTTAACCATTTTTAAGTAACTAATTCACATTTTCAAGTCACTACCATTTTCAAGTAACTAATTCACATTTCAATTCTTTACACTTAACCATTTTCAAGTAACAAATTCACATTTTCAAGTTACTACACTTAACCATTTTTAAGTTACTAATTCACATTTTCAAGTCACTACCATTTTCAAGTAACTAATTCACATTTCAGTTCTCTACATTTAACCATTTTCAAGTTACTACACTTAACAATTTTCAAGTAACTAATTCACATTTCAAGTCTCTACCATTAACCATTTTCAACTAACTAATTCACATTTTTAAGTTACTACACTTATCCATTTTCAACTAACTAATTCACATTTCAAGTCTCTACACTTAACCAATTTCAAATAACTAATTCACATTTCAAGTCTCAACCATTAACCATTTTCAAGTAACTAATTCAAATTTTCAACTACACTTAACCATTTTCAAGTAACTAATTTACATTTCAAGTCTCTACCATTTTCAAGTAACTAATTCACATTTTCAAGTTACTACACTTAACCATTTTCAAGTAACTAATTCACATTTCAAGTCTCTACCATTTACAAGTAACTAATCCACATTTCAAGTCTCTACCATTAACCATTTTCAAGTAACTAATTCACATTTCAAGTCTCTACACGCAACCATTTTGAAGTAACTAATTCACATTTCAAGTTACTACACTTAACCATTTTTAAGTAACTAATTCACATTTTCAAGTCACTACCATTTTCAAGTAACTAATTCACATTTCAATTCTCTACACTTAACCATTTTCAAGTAACAAATTCACATTTTCAAGTTACTACACTTAACCATTTTCAAGTAACTAATTCACATTTTTCACTACACTTAACCATTTTCAAGTAACTAATTCACATTTTCAAGTTACTACACTTAACAATTTTCAAGTAACTAATTCACATTTCAAGTCTCTACTATTTAAAAGTAACTAATACACATTTTCAAGTTACTACACTTAACCATTTTCAAGTAAATAATTCACATTTCAAGTCTCTACACTCAACCATTTTGAAGTAACTAATTCTCATTTCAAGTTACTACACTTAACCATTTTTAAGTAACTAATTCACATTTTCAAGTCACTACCATTTTCAAGTAACTAATTCACATTTCAATTCTTTACACTTAACCATTTTCAAGTAACAAATTCACATTTTCAAGTTACTACACTTAACCATTTTTAAGTTACTAATTCACATTTTCAAGTCACTACCATTTTCAAGTAACTAATTCACATTTCAATTCTCTACATTTAACCATTTTCAAGTTACTACACTTAACAATTTTCAAGTAACTAATTCACATTTCAAGTCTCTACCATTAACCATTTTCAACTAACTAATTCACATTTTTAAGTTACTACACTTATCCATTTTCAACTAACTAATTCACATTTCAAGTCTCTACACTTAACCAATTTCAAATAACTAATTCACATTTCAAGTCTCAACCATTAACCATTTTCAAGTAACTAATTCAAATTTTCAACTACACTTAACCATTTTCAAGTAACTAATTTACATTCAAGTCTCTACCATTTTCAAGTAACTAATTCACATTTTCAAGTTACTACACTTAACCATTTTCAAGTAACTAATTCACATTTCAAGTCTCTACCATTTACAAGTAACTAATCTACATTTCAAGTCTCTACCATTAACCATTTTCAAGTAACTAATTCACATTTCAAGTCTCTACACGCAACCATTTTGAAGTAACTAATTCACATTTCAAGTTACTACACTTAACCATTTTTAAGTAACTAATTCACATTTTCAAGTCTCAACCATTTTGAAGTAACTAATTCACATTTGAAGTCTCTACCATTAACCATTTTCAAGTAACAAATTCACATTTTCAAGTTACTACACTTAACCATTTTCAAGTAACTAATTCACATTTTTCACTACACTTAACCATTTTCAAGTAACTAATTCACATTTCAATTCTTTACACTTAACCAATTTCAAATAACTAATTCAGATTTTCAAGTTACTATACTTATCCATTTTCAAGTAACTAATTCACCTTTCAATTCTCTACCATTAACCATTTTCATGTAACTAATTCACATTTCAAGTCTCTACCATTTTCAATTAACTAATCCACATTTCAAGTCTCTACCATTAACCATTTTCAACTAACTAATTCACATTTCAAGTCTCTACACTCAACCATTTTGAAGTAACTAATTCACATTTCAAGTTACTACACTTAACCATTTTTAAGTAACTAATTCACATTTTCAAGTCACTACCATTTTCAAGTAACTAATTAACATTTCAATTCTCTACACTTAACCATTTTCAAGTAACTAATTCACATTTTCAAGTTACTACACTTAACAAATTTCAAGTAACTAATTCACATTTCAAGTTACTACACTTAACCATTTTTAAGTAACTAATTCACATTTTCAAGTCACTACCATTTTCAAGTAACTAATTCACATTTCAATTCTCTACACTTAACCATTTTCAAGTAACAAATTCACATTTTCAAGTTACTACACTTAACCATTTTCAAGTAACTAATTCACATTTTTCACTACACTTAACCATTTTCAAGTAACTAATTCACATTTCAATTCTTTACACTTAACCAATTTCAAATAACTAATTCAGATTTTCAAGTTACTATACTTATCCATTTTCAAGTAACTAATTCACCTTTCAATTCTCTACCATTAACCATTTTCATGTAACTAATTCACATTTCAAGTCTCTACCATTTTCAATTAACTAATCCACATTTCAAGTCTCTACCATTAACCATTTTCAACTAACTAATTCACATTTCAAGTCTCTACACTCAACCATTTTGAAGTAACTAATTCACATTTTAAGTTACTACACTTAACCATTTTTAAGTAACTAATTCACATTTTCAAGTCACTACCATTTTCAAGTAACTAATTAACATTTCAATTCTCTACACTTAACCATTTTCAAGTAACTAATTCACATTTTCAAGTTACTACACTTAACAATTTTCAAGTAACTAATTCACATTTCAAGTCTCTACTATTTAAAAGTAACTAATACACATTTTCAAGTTACTACACTTAACCATTTTCAAGTAAATAATTCACATTTCAAGTCTCTACACTCAACCATTTTGAAGTAACTAATTCACATTTCAAGTTACTACACTTAACCATTTTTAAGTAACTAATTCACATTTTCAAGTCACTACCATTTTCAAGTAACTAATTCACATTTCAATTCTTTACACTTAACCATTTTCAAGTAACAAATTCACATTTTCAAGTTACTACACTTAACCATTTTTAAGTTACTAATTCACATTTTCAAGTCACTACCATTTTCAAGTAACTAATTCACATTTCAATTCTCTACATTTAACCATTTTCAAGTTACTACACTTAACAATTTTCAAGTAACTAATTCACATTTCAAGTCTCTACCATTAACCATTTTCAACTAACTAATTCACATTTTTAAGTTACTACACTTAACAATTTTCAAATAACTAATTTACATTTCAAGTTACTACACTTAACAATTTTCAAGTAACTAATTCACATTTCAAGTCTCTACACTCAACCATTTTGAAGTAACTAATTCACATTTCAAGTTACTACACTTAACCATTTTTAAGTAACTAATTCACATTTTCACTACACTTAACCATTTTCATGTAACTAATTCACATTTCAAGTCTCTACCATTAACCATTTTCAAGTAACTAATTCACATTTCAATTCTCTACACTTAACCATTTTCAAGTAACAAACTCACATTTTCAAGTTACTACACTTAACCATTTTCAAGTAACTAATTCACATTTTTCACTACACTTAACCATTTTCATGTAACTAATTCACATTTCAAGTCTCTACCATTAACCATTTTCAAGTAACTAATTCACATTTCCAAGTTACTACACTTAACCATTTTCAAGTAACTAATTCACATTTTCAAGTTACTACACTTATCCATTTTCAAGTAACTAATTCACATCTTCACTACACTTAACCATTTTCAAGTAACTAATTCACATTTTCAAGTTACTACACATAACCATTTTCAACTAACTAATTCACATTTTCACTATACTTAACCGTTTTCAAGTAACTAATTCACATTTTCAAGTTACAACACTTAACCATTTTCAAGCAACTAATTCACATTTTCACTACACTTAACCATTTTCAAGTAACTAATTCACATTTCAAGTCTCAACCATTAACCATTTTCAAGTAACTAATTCAAATTTTCAACTACACTTAACCATTTTCAAGTAACTAATTTACATTTCAAGTCTCTACCATTTTCAAGTAACTAATTCACATTTTCAAGTTACTACACTTAACCATTTTCAAGTAACTAATTCACATTTCAAGTCTCTACCATTTACAAGTAACAAATACACATTTCATGTTACTACACATAACCATTTTAAAGTAACTAATTCACATTTTCAAATCACTACCATTTTCAAATAACTAATCCACATTTCAAGTCTCTACCATTAACCATTTTCAAGTAACTAATTCACATTTTCAAGTTACTACACTTAACCATTTTCAACTAACTAATTCACATTTCAAGTCTCTACACTCAACCATTTTGAAGTAACTAATTCACATTTCAAGTTACTACACTTAACCATTTTTAAGTAACTAATTCACATTTTCAAGTCACTACCATTTTCAAGTAACTAATTCACATTTCAATTCTCTACACTTAACCATTTTCAAGTAACAAATTCACATTTCAAGTCTCTACCATTTAAAAGTAACTAATACACATTTTCAAGTTACTACACTTAACCATTTTCAAGTAAACAATTCACATTTCAAGTCTCTACCCTCAACCATTTTGAAGTAACTAATTCACATTTCAAGTTACTACACTTAACCATTTTTAAGTAACTAATTTACATTTTCAAGTAACTACCATTTTCAAGTAACTAATTCACATTTCAATTCTCTACACTTAACCATTTTCAAGTAACAAATTCACATTTTCAAGTTACTACACTTAACCATTTTGAAGTAACTAATTCACATTTTTCACTACACTTAACCATTTTCAAGTAACTAATTCACATTTCAATTCTTTACACTTAACCAATTTCAAGTAACTAATTCACATTTTCAAGTTACTACACTTATCCATTTTCAAGTAACTAATTCACATTTTCACTACACTTAACCATTTTCATGTAACTAATTCACATTTCAAGTCTCTACCATTTTCAATTAACTAATCCACATTTCAAGTCTCTACCATTAACCATTTTCAACTAACTAATTCACATTTCAAGTCTCTACACTCAACCATTTTCAAGTAACTAATTCACATTTTCACTACACTTAACCATTTTCAAGTAACTAATTCACATTTTCACTACACTTAACCATTTTCATGTAACTAATTCACATTTCAAGTCTCTACCATTAACCATTTTCAACTAACTAATTCACATTTTCAAGTTACTACACTTAACAATTTTCAACTAACTAATTCACATTTCAAGTCTCTATACTCAACCATTTTGAAGTAACCAATTCACATTTCAAGTTACTACACTTAACCATTTTTAAGTAACTAATTCACATTTTCAAGTCACTACCATTTTCAAGTAACTAATTAACATTTCAATTCTCCACACTTAACCATTTTCAAGTAACTAATTCACATTTTCAAGTTACTACACTTAACAATTTTCAAGTAACTAATTCACATTTCAAGTCTCTACTATTTAAAAGTAACTAATACACATTTTCAAGTTACTACACTTAACCATTTTCAAGTAAATAATTCACATTTCAAGTCTCTACCCTTAACCATTTTCAAGTAACTAATTTACATTTCAAGTCTCTACCATTTTCAAGTAACTAATTCACATTTTCAAGTTACTACCATTTTCACTTTTTTCAAGTAACTAATTCACATTTCAAGTCTCTACCATTTACAAGTAACTAATCCACATTTCAAGTCTCTACCATTAACCATTTTAAAGTAACTAATTCACATTTCAAGTCTCTACACGCAACCATTTTGAAGTAACTAATTCACATTTCAAGTTACTACACTTAACCATTTTTAAGTAACTAATTCACATTTTCAAGTCACTACCATTTTCAAGTAACTAATTCACATTTCAATTCTCTACACTTAACCATTTTCAAGTAACAAATTCAAATTTTCAAGTTACTACACTTAACCATTTTCAAGTAACTAATTCACATTTTTCACTACACTTAACCATTTTCAAGTAACTAATTCAAATTTTCAAGTTACTACACTTAACAATTTTCAAGTAACTAATTCACATTTCAAGTCTCTACTATTTAAAAGTAACTAATACACATTTTCAAGTTACTACACTTAACCATTTTCAACTAACTAATTCACATTTCAAGTCTCTACACTCAACCATTTTGAAGTAACTAATTCACATTTCAAGTTACTACACTTAACCATTTTTAAGTAACTAATTCACATTTTCAAGTCACTACCATTTTCAAGTAACTAATTCACATTTCAATTCTTTACACTTAACCATTTTCAAGTAACAAATTCACATTTTCAAGTTACTACACTTAACCATTTTTAAGTTACTAATTCACATTTTCAAGTCACTACCATTTTCAAGTAACTAATTCACATTTCAATTCTCTACATTTAACCATTTTCAAGTTACTACACTTAACAATTTTCAAGTAACTAATTCACATTTCAAGTCTCTACCATTAACCATTTTCAACTAACTAATTCACATTTTTAAGTTACTACACTTATCCATTTTCAACTAACTAATTCACATTTCAAGTCTCTACACTTAACCAATTTCAAATAACTAATTCACATTTCAAGTCTCAACCATTAACCATTTTCAAGTAACTAATTCAAATTTTCAACTACACTTAACCATTTTCAAGTAACTAATTTACATTTCAAGTCTCTACCATTTTCAAGTAACTAATTCACATTTTCAAGTTACTACACTTAACCATTTTCAAGTAACTAATTCACATTTCAAGTCTCTACCATTTACAAGTAACTAATCTACATTTCAAGTCTCTACCATTAACCATTTTCAAGTAACTAATTCACATTTCAAGTCTCTACACGCAACCATTTTGAAGTAACTAATTCACATTTCAAGTTACTACACTTAACCATTTTTAAGTAACTAATTCACATTTTCAAGTCACTACCATTTTCAAGTAACTAATTCACATTTCAATTCTCTACACTTAACCATTTTCAAGTAACAAATTCACATTTTCAAGTTACTACACTTAACCATTTTCAAGTAACTAATTCACATTTTTCACTACACTTAACCATTTTCAAGTAACTAATTCACATTTCAATTCTTTACACTTAACCAATTTCAAATAACTAATTCAGATTTTCAAGTTACTATACTTATCCATTTTCAAGTAACTAATTCACCTTTCAATTCTCTACCATTAACCATTTTCATGTAACTAATTCACATTTCAAGTCTCTACCATTTTCAATTAACTAATCCACATTTCAAGTCTCTACCATTAACCATTTTCAACTAACTAATTCACATTTCAAGTCTCTACACTCAACCATTTTGAAGTAACTAATTCACATTTCAAGTTACTACACTTAACCATTTTTAAGTAACTAATTCACATTTTCAAGTCACTACCATTTTCAAGTAACTAATTAACATTTCAATTCTCTACACTTAACCATTTTCAAGTAACTAATTCACATTTTCAAGTTACTACACTTAACAATTTTCAAGTAACTAATTCACATTTCAAGTTACTACACTTAACCATTTTTAAGTAACTAATTCACATTTTCAAGTCACTACCATTTTCAAGTAACTAATTCACATTTCAATTCTCTACACTTAACCATTTTCAAGTAACAAATTCACATTTTCAAGTTACTACACTTAACCATTTTCAAGTAACTAATTCACATTTTTCACTACACTTAACCATTTTCAAGTAACTAATTCACATTTCAATTCTTTACACTTAACCAATTTCAAATAACTAATTCAGATTTTCAAGTTACTATACTTATCCATTTTCAAGTAACTAATTCACCTTTCAATTCTCTACCATTAACCATTTTCATGTAACTAATTCACATTTCAAGTCTCTACCATTTTCAATTAACTAATCCACATTTCAAGTCTCTACCATTAACCATTTTCAACTAACTAATTCACATTTCAAGTCTCTACACTCAACCATTTTGAAGTAACTAATTCACATTTCAAGTTACTACACTTAACCATTTTTAAGTAACTAATTCACATTTTCAAGTCACTACCATTTTCAAGTAACTAATTAACATTTCAATTCTCTACACTTAACCATTTTCAAGTAACTAATTCACATTTTCAAGTTACTACACTTAACAATTTTCAAGTAACTAATTCACATTTCAAGTCTCTACTATTTAAAAGTAACTAATACACATTTTCAAGTTACTACACTTAATCATTTTCAAGTAAATAATTCACATTTCAAGTCTCTACACTCAACCATTTTGAAGTAACTAATTCACATTTCAAGTTACTACACTTAACCATTTTTAAGTAACTAATTCACATTTTCAAGTCACTACCATTTTCAAGTAACTAATTCACATTTCAATTCTTTACACTTAACCATTTTCAAGTAACAAATTCACATTTTCAAGTTACTACACTTAACCATTTTTAAGTTACTAATTCACATTTTCAAGTCACTACCATTTTCAAGTAACTAATTCACATTTCAATTCTCTACATTTAACCATTTTCAAGTTACTACACTTAACAATTTTCAAGTAACTAATTCACATTTCAAGTCTCTACCATTAACCATTTTCAACTAACTAATTCACATTTTTAAGTTACTACACTTAACAATTTTCAAATAACTAATTTACATTTCAAGTTACTACACTTAACAATTTTCAAGTAACTAATTCACATTTCAAGTCTCTACACTCAACCATTTTGAAGTAACTAATTCACATTTCAAGTTACTACACTTAACCATTTTTAAGTAACTAATTCACATTTTCACTACACTTAACCATTTTCATGTAACTAATTCACATTTCAAGTCTCTACCATTAACCATTTTCAAGTAACTAATTCACATTTCAATTCTCTACACTTAACCATTTTCAAGTAACAAACTCACATTTTCAAGTTACTACACTTAACCATTTTCAAGTAACTAATTCACATTTTTCACTACACTTAACCATTTTCATGTAACTAATTCACATTTCAAGTCTCTACCATTAACCATTTTCAAGTAACTAATTCACATTTCCAAGTTACTACACTTAACCATTTTCAAGTAACTAATTCACATTTTCAAGTTACTACACTTATCCATTTTCAAGTAACTAATTCACATCTTCACTACACTTAACCATTTTCAAGTAACTAATTCACATTTTCAAGTTACTACACATAACCATTTTCAACTAACTAATTCACATTTTCACTATACTTAACCGTTTTCAAGTAACTAATTCACATTTTGAAGTTACAACACTTAACCATTTTCAAGCAACTAATTCACATTTTCACTACACTTAACCATTTTCAAGTAACTAATTCACATTTCAAGTCTCAACCATTAACCATTTTCAAGTAACTAATTCACATTTCCAAGTTACTACACTTAACCATTTTCAAGTAACTAATTCACATTTTCAAGTTACTACACTTATCCATTTTCAAGTAACTAATTCACATTTTCACTACACTTAACCATTTTCAAGTAACTAATTCACATTTCAAGTCTTTACCATTTTCAAGTAACTAATTCACATTTTCAAGTTACTACACATAACCATTTTCAACTAACTAATTCACATTTTCACTATACTTAACCGTTTTCAAGTAACTAATTCACATTTTCACGTTACAACACTTAACCATTTTCAAGCAACTAATTCACATTTTCACTACACTTAACCATTTTCAAGTAACTAATTCACATTTCAAGTCTCAACCATTAACCATTTTCAAGTAACTAATTCAAATTTTCAACTACACTTAACCATTTTCAAGTAACTAATTTACATTTCAAGTCTCTACCATTTTCAAGTAACTAATTCACATTTTCAAGTTACTACACTTAACCATTTTCAAGTAACTAATTCACATTTCAAGTCTCTACCATTTACAAGTAACTAATACACATTTCATGTTACTACACATAACCATTTTAAAGTAACTAATTCACATTTTCAAATCACTACCATTTTCAAATAACTAATCCACATTTCAAGTCTCTACCATTAACCATTTTCAAGTAACTAATTCACATTTTCAAGTTACTACACTTAACCATTTTCAACTAACTAATTCACATTTCAAGTCTCTACACTCAACCATTTTGAAGTAACTAATTCACATTTCAAATTACTACACTTAACCATTTTTAAGTAACTAATTCACATTTTCAAGTCACTATCATTTTCAAGTAACTAATTCACATTTCAATTCTCTACACTTAACCATTTTCAAGTAACAAATTCACATTTTCAAGTTACTACACTTAACCATTTTCAAGTAACTAATTCACATTTTCACTACACTTAACCATTTTCAAGTAACTAATTCACATTTCAATTCTTTACACTTAACCAATTTCAAGTAACTAATTTACATTTTCAAGTTACTACACTTAACCATTTTCAACTAACTAATTCACATTTCAAGTCTCTACACTCAACCATTTTGAAGTAACTAATTCACATTTGAAGTCTCTACCATTAACCATTTTCAAGTAACAAATTCACATTTTCAAGTTACTACACTTAACCATTTTCAAGTAACTAATTCACATTTTTCACTACACTTAACCATTTTCAAGTAACTAATTCACATTTCAATTCTTTACACTTAACCAATTTCAAATAACTAATTCAGATTTTCAAGTTACTATACTTATCCATTTTCAAGTAACTAATTCACCTTTCAATTCTCTACCATTAACCATTTTCATGTAACTAATTCACATTTCAAGTCTCTACCATTTTCAATTAACTAATCCACATTTCAAGTCTCTACCATTAACCATTTTCAACTAACTAATTCACATTTCAAGTCTCTACACTCAACCATTTTGAAGTAACTAATTCACATTTCAAGTTACTACACTTAACCATTTTTAAGTAACTAATTCACATTTTCAAGTCACTACCATTTTCAAGTAACTAATTAACATTTCAATTCTCTACACTTAACCATTTTCAAGTAACTAATTCACATTTTCAAGTTACTACACTTAACAATTTTCAAGTAACTAATTCACATTTCAAGTTACTACACTTAACCATTTTTAAGTAACTAATTCACATTTTCAAGTCACTACCATTTTCAAGTAACTAATTCACATTTCAATTCTCTACACTTAACCATTTTCAAGTAACAAATTCACATTTTCAAGTTACTACACTTAACCATTTTCAAGTAACTAATTCACATTTTTCACTACACTTAACCATTTTCAAGTAACTAATTCACATTTCAATTCTTTACACTTAACCAATTTCAAATAACTAATTCAGATTTTCAAGTTACTATACTTATCCATTTTCAAGTAACTAATTCACCTTTCAATTCTCTACCATTAACCATTTTCATGTAACTAATTCACATTTCAAGTCTCTACCATTTTCAATTAACTAATCCACATTTCAAGTCTCTACCATTAACCATTTTCAACTAACTAATTCAAATTTCAAGTCTCTACACTCAACCATTTTGAAGTAACTAATTCACATTTCAAGTTACTACACTTAACCATTTTTAAGTAACTAATTCACATTTTCAAGTCACTACCATTTTCAAGTAACTAATTAACATTTCAATTCTCTACACTTAACCATTTTCAAGTAACTAATTCACATTTTCAAGTTACTACACTTAACCATTTTCAATTAACTAATTCACATTTTCACTACACTTAACCATTTTCAAGTAACTAATTCACATTTCAATTCTTTACACTTAACCAATTTCAAGTAACTAATTTACATTTTCAAGTTACTACACTTAACCATTTTCAACTAACTAATTCACATTTCAAGTCTCTACACTCAACCATTTTGAAGTAACTAATTCACATTTGAAGTCTCTACCATTAACCATTTTCAAGTAACAAATTCACATTTTCAAGTTACTACACTTAACCATTTTCAAGTAACTAATTCACATTTTTCACTACACTTAACCATTTTCAAGTAACTAATTCACATTTCAATTCTTTACACTTAACCAATTTCAAATAACTAATTCAGATTTTCAAGTTACTATACTTATCCATTTTCAAGTAACTAATTCACCTTTCAATTCTCTACCATTAACCATTTTCATGTAACTAATTCACATTTCAAGTCTCTACCATTTTCAATTAACTAATCCACATTTCAAGTCTCTACCATTAACCATTTTCAACTAACTAATTCACATTTCAAGTCTCTACACTCAACCATTTTGAAGTAACTAATTCACATTTCAAGTTACTACACTTAACCATTTTTAAGTAACTAATTCACATTTTCAAGTCACTACCATTTTCAAGTAACTAATTAACATTTCAATTCTCTACACTTAACCATTTTCAAGTAACTAATTCACATTTTCAAGTTACTACACTTAACAATTTTCAAGTAACTAATTCACATTTCAAGTTACTACACTTAACCATTTTTAAGTAACTAATTCACATTTTCAAGTCACTACCATTTTCAAGTAACTAATTCACATTTCAATTCTCTACACTTAACCATTTTCAAGTAACAAATTCACATTTTCAAGTTACTACACTTAACCATTTTCAAGTAACTAATTCACATTTTTCACTACACCTAACCATTTTCAAGTAACTAATTCACATTTCAATTCTTTACACTTAACCAATTTCAAATAACTAATTCAGATTTTCAAGTTACTATACTTATCCATTTTCAAGTAACTAATTCACCTTTCAATTCTCTACCATTAACCATTTTCATGTAACTAATTCACATTTCAAGTCTCTACCATTTTCAATTAACTAATCCACATTTCAAGTCTCTACCATTAACCATTTTCAACTAACTAATTCACATTTCAAGTCTCTACACTCAACCATTTTGAAGTAACTAATTCACATTTCAAGTTACTACACTTAACCATTTTTAAGTAACTAATTCACATTTTCAAGTCACTACCATTTTCAAGTAACTAATTAACATTTCAATTCTCTACACTTAACCATTTTCAAGTAACTAATTCACATTTTCAAGTTACTACACTTAACCATTTTCAATTAACTAATTCACATTTTCACTACACTTAACCATTTTCAAGTAACTAATTCACATTTCAAGTCTCAACCATTAACCATTTTCAAGTAACTAATTCAAATTTTCAACTACACTTAACCATTTTCAAGTAACTAATTTACATTTCAAGTCTCTACCATTTTCAAGTAACTAATTCACATTTCAATTCTTTACACTTAACCAATTTCAAATAACTAATTCAGATTTTCAAGTTACTATACTTATCCATTTTCAAGTAACTAATTCACCTTTCAATTCTCTACCATTAACCATTTTCATGTAACTAATTCACATTTCAAGTCTCTACCATTTTCAATTAACTAATCCACATTTCAAGTCTCTACCATTAACCATTTTCAACTAACTAATTCACATTTCAAGTCTCTACACTCAACCATTTTGAAGTAACTAATTCACATTTCAAGTTACTACACTTAACCATTTTTAAGTAACTAATTCACATTTTCAAGTCACTACCATTTTCAAGTAACTAATTAACATTTCAATTCTCTACACTTAACCATTTTCAAGTAACTAATTCACATTTTCAAGTTACTACACTTAACAATTTTCAAGTAACTAATTCACATTTCAAGTCTCTACTATTTAAAAGTAACTAATACACATTTTCAAGTTACTACACTTAACCATTTTCAAGTAAATAATTCACATTTCAAGTCTCTACACTCAACCATTTTGAAGTAACTAATTCACATTTCAAGTTACTACACTTAACCATTTTTAAGTAACTAATTCACATTTTCAAGTCACTACCATTTTCAAGTAACTAATTCACATTTCAATTCTTTACACTTAACCATTTTCAAGTAACAAATTCACATTTTCAAGTTACTACACTTAACCATTTTTAAGTTACTAATTCACATTTTCAAGTCACTACCATTTTCAAGTAACTAATTCACATTTCAATTCTCTACATTTAACCATTTTCAAGTTACTACACTTAACAATTTTCAAGTAACTAATTCACATTTCAAGTCTCTACCATTAACCATTTTCAACTAACTAATTCACATTTTTAAGTTACTACACTTAACAATTTTCAAATAACTAATTTACATTTCAAGTTACTACACTTAACAATTTTCAAGTAACTAATTCACATTTCAAGTCTCTACACTCAACCATTTTGAAGTAACTAATTCACATTTCAAGTTACTACACTTAACCATTTTTAAGTAACTAATTCACATTTTCACTACACTTAACCATTTTCATGTAACTAATTCACATTTCAAGTCTCTACCATTAACCATTTTCAAGTAACTAATTCACATTTCAATTCTCTACACTTAACCATTTTCAAGTAACAAACTCACATTTTCAAGTTACTACACTTAACCATTTTCAAGTAACTAATTCACATTTTTCACTACACTTAACCATTTTCATGTAACTAATTCACATTTCAAGTCTCTACCATTAACCATTTTCAAGTAACTAATTCACATTTCCAAGTTACTACACTTAACCATTTTCAAGTAACTAATTCACATTTTCAAGTTACTACACTTATCCATTTTCAAGTAACTAATTCACATCTTCACTACACTTAACCATTTTCAAGTAACTAATTCACATTTTCAAGTTACTACACATAACCATTTTCAACTAACTAATTCACATTTTCACTATACTTAACCGTTTTCAAGTAACTAATTCACATTTTCACTACACTTAACCATTTTCAAGTAACTAATTCACATTTCAAGTCTCAACCATTAACCATTTTCAAGTAACTAATTCAAATTTTCAACTACACTTAACCATTTTCAAGTAACTAATTTACATTTCAAGTCTCTACCATTTTCAAGTAACTAATTCACATTTTCAAGTTACTACACTTAACCATTTTCAAGTAACTAATTCACATTTCAAGTCTCTACCATTTACAAGTAACTAATACACATTTCATGTTACTACACATAACCATTTTAAAGTAACTAATTCACATTTTCAAATCACTACCATTTTCAAATAACTAATCCACATTTCAAGTCTCTACCATTAACCATTTTCAAGTAACTAATTCACATTTTCAAGTTACTACACTTAACCATTTTCAACTAACTAATTCACATTTCAAGTCTCTACACTCAACCATTTTGAAGTAACCAATTCACATTTCAAGTTACTACACTTAACCATTTTTAAGTAACTAATTCACATTTTCAAGTCACTACCATTTTCAAGTAACTAATTCACATTTCAATTCTCTACACTTAACCATTTTCAAGTAACAAATTCACATTTCAAGTCTCTACCATTTAAAAGTAACTAATACACATTTTCAAGTTACTACACTTAACCATTTTCAAGTAAACAATTCACATTTCAAGTCTCTACCCTCAACCATTTTGAAGTAACTAATTCACATTTCAAGTTACTACACTTAACCATTTTTAAGTAACTAATTTACATTTTCAAGTAACTACCATTTTCAAGTAACTAATTCACATTTCAATTCTCTACACTTAACCATTTTCAAGTAACAAATTCACATTTTCAAGTTACTACACTTAACCATTTTGAAGTAACTAATTCACATTTTTCACTACACTTAACCATTTTCAAGTAACTAATTCACATTTCAATTCTTTACACTTAACCAATTTCAAGTAACTAATTCACATTTTCAAGTTACTACACTTATCCATTTTCAAGTAACTAATTCACATTTTCACTACACTTAACCATTTTCATGTAACTAATTCACATTTCAAGTCTCTACCATTTTCAATTAACTAATCCACATTTCAAGTCTCTACCATTAACCATTTTCAACTAACTAATTCACATTTCAAGTCTCTACACTCAACCATTTTCAAGTAACTAATTCACATTTTCACTACACTTAACCATTTTCAAGTAACTAATTCACATTTTCACTACACTTAACCATTTTCATGTAACTAATTCACATTTCAAGTCTCTACCATTAACCATTTTCAACTAACTAATTCACATTTTCAAGTTACTACACTTAACAATTTTCAACTAACTAATTCACATTTCAAGTCTCTATACTCAACCATTTTGAAGTAACCAATTCACATTTCAAGTTACTACACTTAACCATTTTTAAGTAACTAATTCACATTTTCAAGTCACTACCATTTTCAAGTAACTAATTAACATTTCAATTCTCCACACTTAACCATTTTCAAGTAACTAATTCACATTTTCAAGTTACTACACTTAACAATTTTCAAGTAACTAATTCACATTTCAAGTCTCTACTATTTAAAAGTAACTAATACACATTTTCAAGTTACTACACTTAACCATTTTCAAGTAAATAATTCACATTTCAAGTCTCTACCCTCAACCATTTTGAAGTAACTAATTCACATTTCAAGTTACTACACTTAACCATTTTTAAGTAACTAATTTACATTTTCAAGTAACTACCATTTTCAAGTAACTAATTCACATTTCAATTCTCTACACTTAACCATTTTCAAGTAACAAATTCACATTTTCAAGTTACTACACTTAACCATTTTCAAGTAACTAATTCACATTTTTCACTACACTTAACCATTTTCAAGTAACTAATTCACATTTCAATTCTTTACACTTAACCAATTTCAAGTAACTAATTCACATTTTCAAGTTACTACACTTATCCATTTTCAAGTAACTAATTCACATTTTCACTACACTTAACCATTTTCATGTAACTAATTCACCTTTCAAGTCTCTACCATTAACCATTTTCAAGTAACTAATTCACATTTCAATTCTCTACACTTAACCATTTTCAAGTAACAAACTCACATTTTCAAGTTACTACACTTAACCATTTTCAAGTAACTAATTCACATTTTTCACTACACTTAACCATTTTCATGTAACTAATTGACATTTCAAGTCTCTACCATTAACCATTTTCAAGTAACTAATTCACATTTCCAAGTTACTACACTTAACCATTTTCAAGTAACTAATTCACATTTTCAAGTTACTACACTTATCCATTTTCAAGTAACTAATTCACATTTTCACTACACTTAACCATTTTCAAGTAACTAATTCACATTTTCACTACACTTAACCATTTTCATGTAACTAATTAACATTTCAAGTCTCTACCATTAAACATTTTCAACTAACTAATTCAAATTTTCAAGTTACTACACTTAACAATTTTCAAATAACTAATTCACATTTCAAGTCTCTACCATTAACCATTTTCAAGTAACTAATTCACATTTTCAAGTTATTACACATAACCATTTTCAAGCAACTAATTCACATTTTCAAGTTACTACACATAACCATTTTCAACTAACTAATTCACATTTTCACAATACTTAACCATTTTCAAGTAACTAATTCACATTTTCAAGTTACAACACTTAACCATTTTCAAGCAACTAATTCACATTTTCACTACACTTAACCATTTTCAAGTAACTAATTCACATTTCAAGTCTCAACCATTAACCATTTTCAAGTAACTAATTCAAATTTTCAACTACACTTAACCATTTTCAAGTAACTAATTTACATTTCAAGTCTCTACCATTTTCAAGTAACTAATTCACATTTCAATTCTTTACACTTAACCAATTTCAAATAACTAATTCAGATTTTCAAGTTACTATACTTATCCATTTTCAAGTAACTAATTCACCTTTCAATTCTCTACCATTAACCATTTTCATGTAACTAATTCACATTTCAAGTCTCTACCATTTTCAATTAACTAATCCACATTTCAAGTCTCTACCATTAACCATTTTCAACTAACTAATTCACATTTCAAGTCTCTACACTCAACCATTTTGAAGTAACTAATTCACATTTCAAGTTACTACACTTAACCATTTTTAAGTAACTAATTCACATTTTCAAGTCACTACCATTTTCAAGTAACTAATTAACATTTCAATTCTCTACACTTAACCATTTTCAAGTAACTAATTCACATTTTCAAGTTACTACACTTAACAATTTTCAAGTAACTAATTCACATTTCAAGTCTCTACTATTTAAAAGTAACTAATACACATTTTCAAGTTACTACACTTAACCATTTTCAAGTAAATAATTCACATTTCAAGTCTCTACACTCAACCATTTTGAAGTAACTAATTCACATTTCAAGTTACTACACTTAACCATTTTTAAGTAACTAATTCACATTTTCAAGTCACTACCATTTTCAAGTAACTAATTCACATTTCAATTCTTTACACTTAACCATTTTCAAGTAACAAATTCACATTTTCAAGTTACTACACTTAACCATTTTTAAGTTACTAATTCACATTTTCAAGTCACTACCATTTTCAAGTAACTAATTCACATTTCAATTCTCTACATTTAACCATTTTCAAGTTACTACACTTAACAATTTTCAAGTAACTAATTCACATTTCAAGTCTCTACCATTAACCATTTTCAACTAACTAATTCACATTTTTAAGTTACTACACTTAACAATTTTCAAATAACTAATTTACATTTCAAGTTACTACACTTAACAATTTTCAAGTAACTAATTCACATTTCAAGTCTCTACACTCAACCATTTTGAAGTAACTAATTCACATTTCAAGTTACTACACTTAACCATTTTTAAGTAACTAATTCACATTTTCACTACACTTAACCATTTTCATGTAACTAATTCACATTTCAAGTCTCTACCATTAACCATTTTCAAGTAACTAATTCACATTTCAATTCTCTACACTTAACCATTTTCAAGTAACAAACTCACATTTTCAAGTTACTACACTTAACCATTTTCAAGTAACTAATTCACATTTTTCACTACACTTAACCATTTTCATGTAACTAATTCACATTTCAAGTCTCTACCATTAACCATTTTCAAGTAACTAATTCACATTTCCAAGTTACTACACTTAACCATTTTCAAGTAACTAATTCACATTTTCAAGTTACTACACTTATCCATTTTCAAGTAACTAATTCACATCTTCACTACACTTAACCATTTTCAAGTAACTAATTCACATTTTCAAGTTACTACACATAACCATTTTCAACTAACTAATTCACATTTTCACTATACTTAACCGTTTTCAAGTAACTAATTCACATTTTCAAGTTACAACACTTAACCATTTTCAAGCAACTAATTCACATTTTCACTACACTTAACCATTTTCAAGTAACTAATTCACATTTCAAGTCTCAACCATTAACCATTTTCAAGTAACTAATTCAAATTTTCAACTACACTTAACCATTTTCAAGTAACTAATTTACATTTCAAGTCTCTACCATTTTCAAGTAACTAATTCACATTTTCAAGTTACTACACTTAACCATTTTCAAGTAACTAATTCACATTTCAAGTCTCTACCATTTACAAGTAACTAATACACATTTCATGTTACTACACATAACCATTTTAAAGTAACTAATTCACATTTTCAAATCACTACCATTTTCAAATAACTAATCCACATTTCAAGTCTCTACCATTAACCATTTTCAAGTAACTAATTCACATTTTCAAGTTACTACACTTAACCATTTTCAACTAACTAATTCACATTTCAAGTCTCTACACTCAACCATTTTGAAGTAACTAATTCACATTTCAAGTTACTACACTTAACCATTTTTAAGTAACTAATTCACATTTTCAAGTCACTACCATTTTCAAGTAACTAATTCACATTTCAATTCTCTACACTTAACCATTTTCAAGTAACAAATTCACATTTCAAGTCTCTACCATTTAAAAGTAACTAATACACATTTTCAAGTTACTACACTTAACCATTTTCAAGTAAACAATTCACATTTCAAGTCTCTACCCTCAACCATTTTGAAGTAACTAATTCACATTTCAAGTTACTACACTTAACCATTTTTAAGTAACTAATTTACATTTTCAAGTAACTACCATTTTCAAGTAACTAATTCACATTTCAATTCTCTACACTTAACCATTTTCAAGTAACAAATTCACATTTTCAAGTTACTACACTTAACCATTTTGAAGTAACTAATTCACATTTTTCACTACACTTAACCATTTTCAAGTAACTAATTCACATTTCAATTCTTTACACTTAACCAATTTCAAGTAACTAATTCACATTTTCAAGTTACTACACTTATCCATTTTCAAGTAACTAATTCACATTTTCACTACACTTAACCATTTTCATGTAACTAATTCACATTTCAAGTCTCTACCATTTTCAATTAACTAATCCACATTTCAAGTCTCTACCATTAACCATTTTCAACTAACTAATTCACATTTCAAGTCTCTACACTCAACCATTTTCAAGTAACTAATTCACATTTTCACTACACTTAACCATTTTCAAGTAACTAATTCACATTTTCACTACACTTAACCATTTTCATGTAACTAATTCACATTTCAAGTCTCTACCATTAACCATTTTCAACTAACTAATTCACATTTCAATTCTCTACACTTAACCATTTTCAAGTAACAAACTCACATTTTCAAGTTACTACACTTAACCATTTTCAAGTAACTAATTCACATTTTTCACTACACTTAACCATTTTCATGTAACTAATTCACATTTCAAGTCTCTACCATTAACCATTTTCAAGTAACTAATTCACATTTCCAAGTTACTACACTTAACCATTTTCAAGTAACTAATTCACATTTTCAAGTTACTACACTTATCCATTTTCAAGTAACTAATTCACATCTTCACTACACTTAACCATTTTCAAGTAACTAATTCACATTTTCAAGTTACTACACATAACCATTTTCAACTAACTAATTCACATTTTCACTATACTTAACCGTTTTCAAGTAACTAATTCACATTTTCAAGTTACAACACTTAACCATTTTCAAGCAACTAATTCACATTTTCACTACACTTAACCATTTTCAAGTAACTAATTCACATTTCAAGTCTCAACCATTAACCATTTTCAAGTAACTAATTCAAATTTTCAACTACACTTAACCATTTTGAAGTAACTAATTTACATTTCAAGTCTCTACCATTTTCAAGTAACTAATTCACATTTTCAAGTTACTACACTTAACCATTTTCAAGTAACTAATTCACATTTCAAGTCTCTACCATTTACAAGTAACTAATACACATTTCATGTTACTACACATAACCATTTTAAAGTAACTAATTCACATTTTCAAATCACTACCATTTTCAAATAACTAATCCACATTTCAAGTCTCTACCATTAACCATTTTCAAGTAACTAATTCACATTTTCAAGTTACTACACTTAACCATTTTCAACTAACTAATTCACATTTCAAGTCTCTACACTCAACCATTTTGAAGTAACTAATTCACATTTCAAGTTACTACACTTAACCATTTTTAAGTAACTAATTCACATTTTCAAGTCACTACCATTTTCAAGTAACTAATTCACATTTCAATTCTCTACACTTAACCATTTTCAAGTAACAAATTCACATTTCAAGTCTCTACCATTTAAAAGTAACTAATACACATTTTCAAGTTACTACACTTAACCATTTTCAAGTAAACAATTCACATTTCAAGTCTCTACCCTCAACCATTTTGAAGTAACTAATTCACATTTCAAGTTACTACACTTAACCATTTTTAAGTAACTAATTTACATTTTCAAGTAACTACCATTTTCAAGTAACTAATTCACATTTCAATTCTCTACACTTAACCATTTTCAAGTAACAAATTCACATTTTCAAGTTACTACACTTAACCATTTTGAAGTAACTAATTCACATTTTTCACTACACTTAACCATTTTCAAGTAACTAATTCACATTTCAATTCTTTACACTTAACCAATTTCAAGTAACTAATTCACATTTTCAAGTTACTACACTTATCCATTTTCAAGTAACTAATTCACATTTTCACTACACTTAACCATTTTCATGTAACTAATTCACATTTCAAGTCTCTACCATTTTCAATTAACTAATCCACATTTCAAGTCTCTACCATTAACCATTTTCAACTAACTAATTCACATTTCAAGTCTCTACACTCAACCATTTTCAAGTAACTAATTCACATTTTCACTACACTTAACCATTTTCAAGTAACTAATTCACATTTTCACTACACTTAACCATTTTCATGTAACTAATTCACATTTCAAGTCTCTACCATTAACCATTTTCAACTAACTAATTCACATTTTCAAGTTACTACACTTAACAATTTTCAACTAACTAATTCACATTTCAAGTCTCTATACTCAACCATTTTGAAGTAACCAATTCACATTTCAAGTTACTACACTTAACCATTTTTAAGTAACTAATTCACATTTTCAAGTCACTACCATTTTCAAGTAACTAATTAACATTTCAATTCTCCACACTTAACCATTTTCAAGTAACTAATTCACATTTTCAAGTTACTACACTTAACAATTTTCAAGTAACTAATTCACATTTCAAGTCTCTACTATTTAAAAGTAACTAATACACATTTTCAAGTTACTACACTTAACCATTTTCAAGTAAATAATTCACATTTCAAGTCTCTACCCTCAACCATTTTGAAGTAACTAATTCACATTTCAAGTTACTACACTTAACCATTTTTAAGTAACTAATTTACATTTTCAAGTAACTACCATTTTCAAGTAACTAATTCACATTTCAATTCTCTACACTTAACCATTTTCAAGTAACAAATTCACATTTTCAAGTTACTACACTTAACCATTTTGAAGTAACTAATTCACATTTTTCACTACACTTAACCATTTTCAAGTAACTAATTCACATTTCAATTCTTTACACTTAACCAATTTCAAGTAACTAATTCACATTTTCAAGTTACTACACTTATCCATTTTCAAGTAACTAATTCACATTTTCACTACACTTAACCATTTTCATGTAACTAATTCACCTTTCAAGTCTCTACCATTAACCATTTTCAAGTAACTAATTCACATTTCAATTCTCTACACTTAACCATTTTCAAGTAACAAACTCACATTTTCAAGTTACTACACTTAACCATTTTCAAGTAACTAATTCACATTTTTCACTACACTTAACCATTTTCATGTAACTAATTGACATTTCAAGTCTCTACCATTAACCATTTTCAAGTAACTAATTCACATTTCCAAGTTACTACACTTAACCATTTTCAAGTAACTAATTCACATTTTCAAGTTACTACACTTATCCATTTTCAAGTAACTAATTCACATTTTCACTACACTTAACCATTTTCAAGTAACTAATTCACATTTTCACTACACTTAACCATTTTCATGTAACTAATTAACATTTCAAGTCTCTACCATTAAACATTTTCAACTAACTAATTCAAATTTTCAAGTTACTACACTTAACAATTTTCAAATAACTAATTCACATTTCAAGTCTCTACCATTAACCATTTTCAAGTAACTAATTCACATTTTCAAGTTATTACACATAACCATTTTCAAGCAACTAATTCACATTTTCAAGTTACTACACATAACCATTTTCAACTAACTAATTCACATTTTCACAATACTTAACCATTTTCAAGTAACTAATTCACATTTTCAAGTTACAACACTTAACCATTTTCAAGCAACTAATTCACATTTTCACTACACTTAACCATTTTCAAGTAACTAATTCACATTTCAAGTCTCAACCATTAACCATTTTCAAGTAACTAATTCAAATTTTCAACTACACTTAACCATTTTCAAGTAACTAATTTACATTTCAAGTCTCTACCATTTTCAAGTAACTAATTCACATTTCAATTCTTTACACTTAACCAATTTCAAATAACTAATTCAGATTTTCAAGTTACTATACTTATCCATTTTCAAGTAACTAATTCACCTTTCAATTCTCTACCATTAACCATTTTCATGTAACTAATTCACATTTCAAGTCTCTACCATTTTCAATTAACTAATCCACATTTCAAGTCTCTACCATTAACCATTTTCAACTAACTAATTCACATTTCAAGTCTCTACACTCAACCATTTTGAAGTAACTAATTCACATTTCAAGTTACTACACTTAACCATTTTTAAGTAACTAATTCACATTTTCAAGTCACTACCATTTTCAAGTAACTAATTAACATTTCAATTCTCTACACTTAACCATTTTCAAGTAACTAATTCACATTTTCAAGTTACTACACTTAACAATTTTCAAGTAACTAATTCACATTTCAAGTCTCTACTATTTAAAAGTAACTAATACACATTTTCAAGTTACTACACTTAACCATTTTCAAGTAAATAATTCACATTTCAAGTCTCTACACTCAACCATTTTGAAGTAACTAATTCACATTTCAAGTTACTACACTTAACCATTTTTAAGTAACTAATTCACATTTTCAAGTCACTACCATTTTCAAGTAACTAATTCACATTTCAATTCTTTACACTTAACCATTTTCAAGTAACAAATTCACATTTTCAAGTTACTACACTTAACCATTTTTAAGTTACTAATTCACATTTTCAAGTCACTACCATTTTCAAGTAACTAATTCACATTTCAATTCTCTACATTTAACCATTTTCAAGTTACTACACTTAACAATTTTCAAGTAACTAATTCACATTTCAAGTCTCTACCATTAGCCATTTTCAACTAACTAATTCACATTTTTAAGTTACTACACTTAACAATTTTCAAATAACTAATTTACATTTCAAGTTACTACACTTAACAATTTTCAAGTAACTAATTCACATTTCAAGTCTCTACACTCAACCATTTTGAAGTAACTAATTCACATTTCAAGTTACTACACTTAACCATTTTTAAGTAACTAATTCACATTTTCACTACACTTAACCATTTTCATGTAACTAATTCACATTTCAAGTCTCTACCATTAACCATTTTCAAGTAACTAATTCACATTTCAATTCTCTACACTTAACCATTTTCAAGTAACAAACTCACATTTTCAAGTTACTACACTTAACCATTTTCAAGTAACTAATTCACATTTTTCACTACACTTAACCATTTTCATGTAACTAATTCACATTTCAAGTCTCTACCATTAACCATTTTCAAGTAACTAATTCACATTTCCAAGTTACTACACTTAACCATTTTCAAGTAACTAATTCACATTTTCAAGTTACTACACTTATCCATTTTCAAGTAACTAATTCACATCTTCACTACACTTAACCATTTTCAAGTAACTAATTCACATTTTCAAGTTACTACACATAACCATTTTCAACTAACTAATTCACATTTTCACTATACTTAACCGTTTTCAAGTAACTAATTCACATTTTCAAGTTACAACACTTAACCATTTTCAAGCAACTAATTCACATTTTCACTACACTTAACCATTTTCAAGTAACTAATTCACATTTCAAGTCTCAACCATTAACCATTTTCAAGTAACTAATTCAAATTTTCAACTACACTTAACCATTTTCAAGTAACTAATTTACATTTCAAGTCTCTACCATTTCAAGTAACTAATTCACATTTTCAAGTTACTACACTTAACCATTTTCAAGTAACTAATTCACATTTCAAGTCTCTACCATTTACAAGTAACTAATACACATTTCATGTTACTACACATAACCATTTTAAAGTAACTAATTCACATTTTCAAATCACTACCATTTTCAAATAACTAATCCACATTTCAAGTCTCTACCATTAACCATTTTCAAGTAACTAATTCACATTTTCAAGTTACTACACTTAACCATTTTCAACTAACTAATTCACATTTCAAGTCTCTACACTCAACCATTTTGAAGTAACTAATTCACATTTCAAGTTACTACACTTAACCATTTTTAAGTAACTAATTCACATTTTCAAGTCACTACCATTTTCAAGTAACTAATTCACATTTCAATTCTCTACACTTAACCATTTTCAAGTAACAAATTCACATTTCAAGTCTCTACCATTTAAAAGTAACTAATACACATTTTCAAGTTACTACACTTAACCATTTTCAAGTAAACAATTCACATTTCAAGTCTCTACCCTCAACCATTTTGAAGTAACTAATTCACATTTCAAGTTACTACACTTAACCATTTTTAAGTAACTAATTTACATTTTCAAGTAACTACCATTTTCAAGTAACTAATTCACATTTCAATTCTCTACACTTAACCATTTTCAAGTAACAAATTCACATTTTCAAGTTACTACACTTAACCATTTTGAAGTAACTAATTCACATTTTTCACTACACTTAACCATTTTCAAGTAACTAATTCACATTTCAATTCTTTACACTTAACCAATTTCAAGTAACTAATTCACATTTTCAAGTTACTACACTTATCCATTTTCAAGTAACTAATTCACATTTTCACTACACTTAACCATTTTCATGTAACTAATTCACATTTCAAGTCTCTACCATTTTCAATTAACTAATCCACATTTCAAGTCTCTACCATTAACCATTTTCAACTAACTAATTCACATTTCAAGTCTCTACACTCAACCATTTTCAAGTAACTAATTCACATTTTCACTACACTTAACCATTTTCAAGTAACTAATTCACATTTTCACTACACTTAACCATTTTCATGTAACTAATTCACATTTCAAGTCTCTACCATTAACCATTTTCAACTAACTAATTCACATTTTCAAGTTACTACACTTACAATTTTCAACTAACTAATTCACATTTCAAGTCTCTATACTCAACCATTTTGAAGTAACCAATTCACATTTCAAGTTACTACACTTAACCATTTTTAAGTAACTAATTCACATTTTCAAGTCACTACCATTTTCAAGTAACTAATTAACATTTCAATTCTCCACACTTAACCATTTTCAAGTAACTAATTCACATTTTCAAGTTACTACACTTAACAATTTTCAAGTAACTAATTCACATTTCAAGTCTCTACTATTTAAAAGTAACTAATACACATTTTCAAGTTACTACACTTAACCATTTTCAAGTAAATAATTCACATTTCAAGTCTCTACCCTCAACCATTTTGAAGTAACTAATTCACATTTCAAGTTACTACACTTAACCATTTTTAAGTAACTAATTTACATTTTCAAGTAACTACCATTTTCAAGTAACTAATTCACATTTCAATTCTCTACACTTAACCATTTTCAAGTAACAAATTCACATTTTCAAGTTACTACACTTAACCATTTTCAAGTAACTAATTCACATTTTTCACTACACTTAACCATTTTCAAGTAACTAATTCACATTTCAATTCTTTACACTTAACCAATTTCAAGTAACTAATTCACATTTTCAAGTTACTACACTTATCCATTTTCAAGTAACTAATTCACATTTTCACTACACTTAACCATTTTCATGTAACTAATTCACCTTTCAAGTCTCTACCATTAACCATTTTCAAGTAACTAATTCACATTTCAATTCTCTACACTTAACCATTTTCAAGTAACAAACTCACATTTTCAAGTTACTACACTTAACCATTTTCAAGTAACTAATTCACATTTTTCACTACACTTAACCATTTTCATGTAACTAATTGACATTTCAAGTCTCTACCATTAACCATTTTCAAGTAACTAATTCACATTTCCAAGTTACTACACTTAACCATTTTCAAGTAACTAATTCACATTTTCAAGTTACTACACTTATCCATTTTCAAGTAACTAATTCACATTTTCACTACACTTAACCATTTTCAAGTAACTAATTCACATTTTCACTACACTTAACCATTTTCATGTAACTAATTAACATTTCAAGTCTCTACCATTAAACATTTTCAACTAACTAATTCAAATTTTCAAGTTACTACACTTAACAATTTTCAAATAACTAATTCACATTTCAAGTCTCTACCATTAACCATTTTCAAGTAACTAATTCACATTTTCAAGTTATTACACATAACCATTTTCAAGCAACTAATTCACATTTTCAAGTTACTACACATAACCATTTTCAACTAACTAATTCACATTTTCACAATACTTAACCATTTTCAAGTAACTAATTCACATTTTCAAGTTACAACACTTAACCATTTTCAAGCAACTAATTCACATTTTCACTACACTTAACCATTTTCAAGTAACTAATTCACATTTCAAGTCTCAACCATTAACCATTTTCAAGTAACTAATTCAAATTTTCAACTACACTTAACCATTTTCAAGTAACTAATTTACATTTCAAGTCTCTACCATTTTCAAGTAACTAATTCACATTTCAATTCTTTACACTTAACCAATTTCAAATAACTAATTCAGATTTTCAAGTTACTATACTTATCCATTTTCAAGTAAATAATTCACCTTTCAATTCTCTACCATTAACCATTTTCATGTAACTAATTCACATTTCAAGTCTCTACCATTTTCAATTAACTAATCCACATTTCAAGTCTCTACCATTAACCATTTTCAACTAACTAATTCACATTTCAAGTCTCTACACTCAACCATTTTGAAGTAACTAATTCACATTTCAAGTTACTACACTTAACCATTTTTAAGTAACTAATTCACATTTTCAAGTCACTACCATTTTCAAGTAACTAATTAACATTTCAATTCTCTACACTTAACCATTTTCAAGTAACTAATTCACATTTTCAAGTTACTACACTTAACAATTTTCAAGTAACTAATTCACATTTCAAGTCTCTACTATTTAAAAGTAACTAATACACATTTTCAAGTTACTACACTTAACCATTTTCAAGTAAATAATTCACATTTCAAGTCTCTACACTCAACCATTTTGAAGTAACTAATTCACATTTCAAGTTACTACACTTAACCATTTTTAAGTAACTAATTCACATTTTCAAGTCACTACCATTTTCAAGTAACTAATTCACATTTCAATTCTTTACACTTAACCATTTTCAAGTAACAAATTCACATTTTCAAGTTACTACACTTAACCATTTTTAAGTTACTAATTCACATTTTCAAGTCACTACCATTTTCAAGTAACTAATTCACATTTCAATTCTCTACATTTAACCATTTTCAAGTTACTACACTTAACAATTTTCAAGTAACTAATTCACATTTCAAGTCTCTACCATTAACCATTTTCAACTAACTAATTCACATTTTTAAGTTACTACACTTAACAATTTTCAAATAACTAATTTACATTTCAAGTTACTACACTTAACAATTTTCAAGTAACTAATTCACATTTCAAGTCTCTACACTCAACCATTTTGAAGTAACTAATTCACATTTCAAGTTACTACACTTAACCATTTTTAAGTAACTAATTCACATTTTCACTACACTTAACCATTTTCATGTAACTAATTCACATTTCAAGTCTCTACCATTAACCATTTTCAAGTAACTAATTCACATTTCAATTCTCTACACTTAACCATTTTCAAGTAACAAACTCACATTTTCAAGTTACTACACTTAACCATTTTCAAGTAACTAATTCACATTTTTCACTACACTTAACCATTTTCATGTAACTAATTGACATTTCAAGTCTCTACCATTAACCATTTTCAAGTAACTAATTCACATTTCCAAGTTACTACACTTAACCATTTTCAAGTAACTAATTCACATTTTCAAGTTACTACACTTATCCATTTTCAAGTAACTAATTCACATCTTCACTACACTTAACCATTTTCAAGTAACTAATTCACATTTTCAAGTTACTACACATAACCATTTTCAACTAACTAATTCACATTTTCACTATACTTAACCGTTTTCAAGTAACTAATTCACATTTTCAAGTTACAACACTTAACCATTTTCAAGCAACTAATTCACATTTTCACTACACTTAACCATTTTCAAGTAACTAATTCACATTTCAAGTCTCAACCATTAACCATTTTCAAGTAACTAATTCAAATTTTCAACTACACTTAACCATTTTCAAGTAACTAATTTACATTTCAAGTCTCTACCATTTTCAAGTAACTAATTCACATTTTCAAGTTACTACACTTAACCATTTTCAAGTAACTAATTCACATTTCAAGTCTCTACCATTTACAAGTAACTAATACACATTTCATGTTACTACACATAACCATTTTAAAGTAACTAATTCACATTTTCAAATCACTACCATTTTCAAATAACTAATCCACATTTCAAGTCTCTACCATTAACCATTTTCAAGTAACTAATTCACATTTTCAAGTTACTACACTTAACCATTTTCAACTAACTAATTCACATTTCAAGTCTCTACACTCAACCATTTTGAAGTAACTAATTCACATTTCAAGTTACTACACTTAACCATTTTTAAGTAACTAATTCACATTTTCAAGTCACTACCATTTTCAAGTAACTAATTCACATTTCAATTCTCTACACTTAACCATTTTCAAGTAACAAATTCACATTTCAAGTCTCTACCATTTAAAAGTAACTAATACACATTTTCAAGTTACTACACTTAACCATTTTCAAGTAAACAATTCACATTTCAAGTCTCTACCCTCAACCATTTTGAAGTAACTAATTCACATTTCAAGTTACTACACTTAACCATTTTTAAGTAACTAATTTACATTTTCAAGTAACTACCATTTTCAAGTAACTAATTCACATTTCAATTCTCTACACTTAACCATTTTCAAGTAACAAATTCACATTTTCAAGTTACTACACTTAACCATTTTGAAGTAACTAATTCACATTTTTCACTACACTTAACCATTTTCAAGTAACTAATTCACATTTCAATTCTTTACACTTAACCAATTTCAAGTAACTAATTCACATTTTCAAGTTACTACACTTATCCATTTTCAAGTAACTAATTCACATTTTCACTACACTTAACCATTTTCATGTAACTAATTCACATTTCAAGTCTCTACCATTTTCAATTAACTAATCCACATTTCAAGTCTCTACCATTAACCATTTTCAACTAACTAATTCACATTTCAAGTCTCTACACTCAACCATTTTCAAGTAACTAATTCACATTTTCACTACACTTAACCATTTTCAAGTAACTAATTCACATTTTCACTACACTTAACCATTTTCATGTAACTAATTCACATTTCAAGTCTCTACCATTAACCATTTTCAACTAACTAATTCACATTTTCAAGTTACTACACTTAACAATTTTCAACTAACTAATTCACATTTCAAGTCTCTATACTCAACCATTTTGAAGTAACCAATTCACATTTCAAGTTACTACACTTAACCATTTTTAAGTAACTAATTCACATTTTCAAGTCACTACCATTTTCAAGTAACTAATTAACATTTCAATTCTCCACACTTAACCATTTTCAAATAACTAATTCACATTTTCAAGTTACTACACTTAACAATTTTCAAGTAACTAATTCACATTTCAAGTCTCTACTATTTAAAAGTAACTAATACACATTTTCAAGTTACTACACTTAACCATTTTCAAGTAAATAATTCACATTTCAAGTCTCTACCCTCAACCATTTTGAAGTAACTAATTCACATTTCAAGTTACTACACTTAACCATTTTTAAGTAACTAATTTACATTTTCAAGTAACTACCATTTTCAAGTAACTAATTCACATTTCAATTCTCTACACTTAACCATTTTCAAGTAACAAATTCACATTTTCAAGTTACTACACTTAACCATTTTCAAGTAACTAATTCACATTTTTCACTACACTTAACCATTTTCAAGTAACTAATTCACATTTCAATTCTTTACACTTAACCAATTTCAAGTAACTAATTCACATTTTCAAGTTACTACACTTATCCATTTTCAAGTAACTAATTCACATTTTCACTACACTTAACCATTTTCATGTAACTAATTCACATTTCAAGTCTCTACCATTTTCAATTAACTAATCCACATTTCAAGTCTCTACCATTAACCATTTTCAACTAACTAATTCACATTTCAAGTCTCTACACTCAACCATTTTCAAGTAACTAATTCACATTTTCACTACACTTAACCATTTTCAAGTAACTAATTCACATTTTCACTACACTTAACCATTTTCATGTAACTAATTCACATTTCAAGTCTCTACCATTAACCATTTTCAACTAACTAATTCACATTTTCAAGTTACTACACTTAACAATTTTCAACTAACTAATTCACATTTCAAGTCTCTATACTCAACCATTTTGAAGTAACCAATTCACATTTCAAGTTACTACACTTAACCATTTTTAAGTAACTAATTCACATTTTCAAGTCACTACCATTTTCAAGTAACTAATTAACATTTCAATTCTCCACACTTAACCATTTTCAAGTAACTAATTCACATTTTCAAGTTACTACACTTAACAATTTTCAAGTAACTAATTCACATTTCAAGTCTCTACTATTTAAAAGTAACTAATACACATTTTCAAGTTACTACACTTAACCATTTTCAAGTAAATAATTCACATTTCAAGTCTCTACCCTCAACCATTTTGAAGTAACTAATTCACATTTCAAGTTACTACACTTAACCATTTTTAAGTAACTAATTTACATTTTCAAGTAACTACCATTTTCAAGTAACTAATTCACATTTCAATTCTCTACACTTAACCATTTTCAAGTAACAAATTCACATTTTCAATTTACTACACTTAACCATTTTCAAGTAACTAATTCACATTTTTCACTACACTTAACCATTTTCAAGTAACTAATTCACATTTCAATTCTTTACACTTAACCAATTTCAAGTAACTAATTCACATTTTCAAGTTACTACACTTATCCATTTTCAAGTAACTAATTCACATTTTCACTACACTTAACCATTTTCATGTAACTAATTCACCTTTCAAGTCTCTACCATTAACCATTTTCAAGTAACTAATTCACATTTCAATTCTCTACACTTAACCATTTTCAAGTAACAAACTCACATTTTCAAGTTACTACACTTAACCATTTTCAAGTAACTAATTCACATTTTTCACTACACTTAACCATTTTCATGTAACTAATTGACATTTCAAGTCTCTACCATTAACCATTTTCAAGTAACTAATTCACATTTCCAAGTTACTACACTTAACCATTTTCAAGTAACTAATTCACATTTTCAAGTTACTACACTTATCCATTTTCAAGTAACTAATTCACATTTTCACTACACTTAACCATTTTCAAGTAACTAATTCACATTTTCACTACACTTAACCATTTTCATGTAACTAATTAACATTTCAAGTCTCTACCATTAAACATTTTCAACTAACTAATTCAAATTTTCAAGTTACTACACTTAACAATTTTCAAATAACTAATTCACATTTCAAGTCTCTACCATTAACCATTTTCAAGTAACTAATTCACATTTTCAAGTTATTACACATAACCATTTTCAAGCAACTAATTCACATTTTCAAGTTACTACACATAACCATTTTCAACTAACTAATTCACATTTTCACAATACTTAACCATTTTCAAGTAACTAATTCACATTTTCAAGTTACAACACTTAACCATTTTCAAGCAACTAATTCACATTTTCACTACACTTAACCATTTTCAAGTAACTAATTCACATTTCAAGTCTCAACCATTAACCATTTTCAAGTAACTAATTCAAATTTTCAACTACACTTAACCATTTTCAAGTAACTAATTTACATTTCAAGTCTCTACCATTTTCAAGTAACTAATTCACATTTCAATTCTTTACACTTAACCAATTTCAAATAACTAATTCAGATTTTCAAGTTACTATACTTATCCATTTTCAAGTAACTAATTCACCTTTCAATTCTCTACCATTAACCATTTTCATGTAACTAATTCACATTTCAAGTCTCTACCATTTTCAATTAACTAATCCACATTTCAAGTCTCTACCATTAACCATTTTCAACTAACTAATTCACATTTCAAGTCTCTACACTCAACCATTTTGAAGTAACTAATTCACATTTCAAGTTACTACACTTAACCATTTTTAAGTAACTAATTCACATTTTCAAGTCACTACCATTTTCAAGTAACTAATTAACATTTCAATTCTCTACACTTAACCATTTTCAAGTAACTAATTCACATTTTCAAGTTACTACACTTAACAATTTTCAAGTAACTAATTCACATTTCAAGTCTCTACTATTTAAAAGTAACTAATACACATTTTCAAGTTACTACACTTAACCATTTTCAAGTAAATAATTCACATTTCAAGTCTCTACACTCAACCATTTTGAAGTAACTAATTCACATTTCAAGTTACTACACTTAACCATTTTTAAGTAACTAATTCACATTTTCAAGTCACTACCATTTTCAAGTAACTAATTCACATTTCAATTCTTTACACTTAACCATTTTCAAGTAACAAATTCACATTTTCAAGTTACTACACTTAACCATTTTTAAGTTACTAATTCACATTTTCAAGTCACTACCATTTTCAAGTAACTAATTCACATTTCAATTCTCTACATTTAACCATTTTCAAGTTACTACACTTAACAATTTTCAAGTAACTAATTCACATTTCAAGTCTCTACCATTAACCATTTTCAACTAACTAATTCACATTTTTAAGTTACTACACTTAACAATTTTCAAATAACTAATTTACATTTCAAGTTACTACACTTAACAATTTTCAAGTAACTAATTCACATTTCAAGTCTCTACACTCAACCATTTTGAAGTAACTAATTCACATTTCAAGTTACTACACTTAACCATTTTCAAGTAACTAATTCACATTTTTCACTACACTTAACCATTTTCATGTAACTAATTCACATTTCAAGTCTCTACCATTAACCATTTTCAAGTAACTAATTCACATTTCCAAGTTACTACACTTAACCATTTTCAAGTAACTAATTCACATTTTCAAGTTACTACACTTATCCATTTTCAAGTAACTAATTCACATTTTCACTACACTTAACCATTTTCAAGTAACTAATTCACATTTTCACTACACTTAACCATTTTCATGTAACTAATTCACATTTCAAGTCTTTACCATTTTCAAGTAACTAATTCACATTTTCAAGTTACTACACATAACCATTTTCAACTAACTAATTCACATTTTCACTATACTTAACCGTTTTCAAGTAACTAATTCACATTTTTACGTTACAACACTTAACCATTTTCAAGCAACTAATTCACATTTTCACTACACTTAACCATTTTCAAGTAACTAATTCACATTTCAAGTCTCAACCATTAACCATTTTCAAGTAACTAATTCAAATTTTCAACTACACTTAACCATTTTCAAGTAACTAATTTACATTTCAAGTCTCTACCATTTTCAAGTAACTAATTCACATTTTCAAGTTACTACACTTAACCATTTTCAAGTAACTAATTCACATTTCAAGTCTCTACCATTTACAATTAACTAATACACATTTCATGTTACTACACATAACCATTTTAAAGTAACTAATTCACATTTTCAAATCACTACCATTTTCAAATAACTAATTCACATTTCAAGTCTCTACCATTAACCATTTTCAAGTAACTAATTCACATTTTCAAGTTACTACACAACCATTTTCAAGCAACTAATTCACATTTTCAAGTTACTACACATAACCATTTTCAACTAACTAATTCACATTTTCACAATACTTAACCATTTTCAAGTAACTAATTCACATTTTCAAGTTACAACACTTAACCATTTTCAAGCAACAAATTCACATTTTCACTACACTTAACCATTTTCAAGTAACTAATTCACATTTCAAGTCTCAACCATTAACCATTTTCAAGTAACTAATTCAAATTTTCAACTACACTTAACCATTTTCAAGTAACTAATTTACATTTCAAGTCTCTACCATTTTCAAGTAACTAATTCACATTTTCAAGTTACTACACTTAACCATTTTCAAGTAACTAATTCACATTTCAAGTCTCTACCATTTACAATTAACTAATACACATTTCATGTTACTACACATAACCATTTTAAAGTAACTAATTCACATTTTCAAATCACTACCATTTTCAAATAACTAATCCACATTTCAAGTCTCTACCATTAACCATTTTCAAGTAACTAATTCACATTTCAAGTCTCTACACGCAACCATTTTGAAGTAACTAATTCACATTTCAAGTTACTACACTTAACCATTTTTAAGTAACTAATTCACATTTTCAAGTCACTACCATTTTCAAGTAACTAATTCACATTTCAATTCTCTACACTTAACCATTTTCAAGTAACAAATTCACATTTTCAAGTTACTACACTTAAGCATTTTCAAGTAACTAATTCACATTTTTCACTACACTTAACCATTTTCAAGTAACTAATTCACATTTCAATTCTTTACACTTAACCAATTTCAAGTAACTAATTCAGATTTTCAAGTTACTATACTTATCCATTTTCAAGTAACTAATTCACCTTTCAATTCTCTACCATTAACCATTTTCATGTAACTAATTCACATTTCAAGTCTCTACCATTTTCAATTAACTAATCCACATTTCAAGTCTCTACCATTAACCATTTTCAACTAACTAATTCACATTTCAAGTCTCTACACTCAACCATTTTGAAGTAACTAATTCACATTTCAAGTTACTACACTTAACCATTTTTAAGTAACTAATTCACATTTTCAAGTCACTACCATTTTCAAGTAACTAATTAACATTTCAATTCTCTACACTTAACCATTTTCAAGTAACTAATTCACATTTTCAAGTTACTACACTTAACAATTTTCAAGTAACTAATTCACATTTCAAGTCTCTACTATTTAAAAGTAACTAATACACATTTTCAAGTTACTACACTTAACCATTTTCAAGTAAATAATTCACATTTCAAGTCTCTACACTCAACCATTTTGAAGTAACTAATTCACATTTCAAGTTACTACACTTAACCATTTTTAAGTAACTAATTCACATTTTCAAGTCACTACCATTTTCAAGTAACTAATTCACATTTCAATTCTTTACACTTAACCATTTTCAAGTAACAAATTCACATTTTCAAGTTACTACACTTAACCATTTTTAAGTTACTAATTCACATTTTCAAGTCACTACCATTTTCAAGTAACTAATTCACATTTCAATTCTCTACATTTAACCATTTTCAAGTTACTACACTTAACAATTTTCAAGTAACTAATTCACATTTCAAGTCTCTACCATTAACCATTTTCAACTAACTAATTCACATTTTTAAGTTACTACACTTAACAATTTTCAAATAACTAATTTACATTTCAAGTTACTACACTTAACAATTTTCAAGTAACTAATTCACATTTCAAGTCTCTACACTCAACCATTTTGAAGTAACTAATTCACATTTCAAGTTACTACACTTAACCATTTTCAAGTAACTAATTCACATTTTTCACTACACTTAACCATTTTCATGTAACTAATTCACATTTCAAGTCTCTACCATTAACCATTTTCAAGTAACTAATTCACATTTCCAAGTTACTACACTTAACCATTTTCAAGTAACTAATTCACATTTTCAAGTTACTACACTTATCCATTTTCAAGTAACTAATTCACATTTTCACTACACTTAACCATTTTCAAGTAACTAATTCACATTTTCACTACACTTAACCATTTTCATGTAACTAATTCACATTTCAAGTCTTTACCATTTTCAAGTAACTAATTCACATTTTCAAGTTACTACACATAACCATTTTCAACTAACTAATTCACATTTTCACTATACTTAACCGTTTTCAAGTAACTAATTCACATTTTTACGTTACAACACTTAACCATTTTCAAGCAACTAATTCACATTTTCACTACACTTAACCATTTTCAAGTAACTAATTCACATTTCAAGTCTCAACCATTAACCATTTTCAAGTAACTAATTCAAATTTTCAACTACACTTAACCATTTTCAAGTAACTAATTTACATTTCAAGTCTCTACCATTTTCAAGTAACTAATTCACATTTTCAAGTTACTACACTTAACCATTTTCAAGTAACTAATTCACATTTCAAGTCTCTACCATTTACAATTAACTAATACACATTTCATGTTACTACACATAACCATTTTAAAGTAACTAATTCACATTTTCAAATCACTACCATTTTCAAATAACTAATTCACATTTCAAGTCTCTACCATTAACCATTTTCAAGTAACTAATTCACATTTTCAAGTTACTACACAACCATTTTCAAGCAACTAATTCACATTTTCAAGTTACTACACATAACCATTTTCAACTAACTAATTCACATTTTCACAATACTTAACCATTTTCAAGTAACTAATTCACATTTTCAAGTTACAACACTTAACCATTTTCAAGCAACTAATTCACATTTTCACTACACTTAACCATTTTCAAGTAACTAATTCACATTTCAAGTCTCAACCATTAACCATTTTCAAGTAACTAATTCAAATTTTCAACTACACTTAACCATTTTCAAGTAACTAATTTACATTTCAAGTCTCTACCATTTTCAAGTAACTAATTCACATTTTCAAGTTACTACACTTAACCATTTTCAAGTAACTAATTCACATTTCAAGTCTCTACCATTTACAATTAACTAATATACATTTCATGTTACTACACATAACCATTTTAAAGTAACTAATTCACATTTTCAAATCACTACCATTTTCAAATAACTAATCCACATTTCAAGTCTCTACCATTAACCATTTTCAAGTAACTAATTCACATTTCAAGTCTCTACACGCAACCATTTTGAAGTAACTAATTCACATTTCAAGTTACTACACTTAACCATTTTTAAGTAACTAATTCACATTTTCAAGTCACTACCATTTTCAAGTAACTAATTCACATTTCAATTCTCTACACTTAACCATTTTCAAGTAACAAATTCACATTTTCAAGTTACTACACTTAAGCATTTTCAAGTAACTAATTCACATTTTTCACTACACTTAACCATTTTCAAGTAACTAATTCACATTTCAATTCTTTACACTTAAGCAATTTCAAGTAACTAATTCAGATTTTCAAGTTACTATACTTATCCATTTTCAAGTAACTAATTCACCTTTCAATTCTCTACCATTAACCATTTTCATGTAACTAATTCACATTTCAAGTCTCTACCATTTTCAATTAACTAATCCACATTTCAAGTCTCTACCATTAACCATTTTCAACTAACTAATTCACATTTCAAGTCTCTACACTCAACCATTTTGAAGTAACTAATTCACATTTCAAGTTACTACACTTAACCATTTTTAAGTAACTAATTCACATTTTCAAGTCACTACCATTTTCAAGTAACTAATTAACATTTCAATTCTCTACACTTAACCATTTTCAAGTAACTAATTCACATTTTCAAGTTACTACACTTAACAATTTTCAAGTAACTAATTCACATTTCAAGTTACTACACTTAACCATTTTTAAGTAACTAATTCACATTTTCAAGTCACTACCATTTTCAAGTAACTAATTCACATTTCAATTCTCTACACTTAACCATTTTCAAGTAACAAATTCACATTTTCAAGTTACTACACTTAACCATTTTCAAGTAACTAATTCACATTTTTCACTACACTTAACCATTTTCAAGTAACTAATTCACATTTCAATTCTTTACACTTAACCAATTTCAAATAACTAATTCAGATTTTCAAGTTACTATACTTATCCATTTTCAAGTAACTAATTCACCTTTCAATTCTCTACCATTAACCATTTTCATGTAACTAATTCACATTTCAAGTCTCTACCATTTTCAATTAACTAATCCACATTTCAAGTCTCTACCATTAACCATTTTCAACTAACTAATTCACATTTCAAGTCTCTACACTCAACCATTTTGAAGTAACTAATTCACATTTCAAGTTACTACACTTAACCATTTTTAAGTAACTAATTCACATTTTCAAGTCACTACCATTTTCAAGTAACTAATTAACATTTCAATTCTCTACACTTAACCATTTTCAAGTAACTAATTCACATTTTCAAGTTACTACACTTAACAATTTTCAAGTAACTAATTCACATTTCAAGTCTCTACTATTTAAAAGTAACTAATACACATTTTCAAGTTACTACACTTAACCATTTTCAAGTAAATAATTCACATTTCAAGTCTCTACACTCAACCATTTTGAAGTAACTAATTCACATTTCAAGTTACTACACTTAACCATTTTTAAGTAACTAATTCACATTTTCAAGTCACTACCATTTTCAAGTAACTAATTCACATTTCAATTCTTTACACTTAACCATTTTCAAGTAACAAATTCACATTTTCAAGTTACTACACTTAACCATTTTTAAGTTACTAATTCACATTTTCAAGTCACTACCATTTTCAAGTAACTAATTCACATTTCAATTCTCTACATTTAACCATTTTCAAGTTACTACACTTAACAATTTTCAAGTAACTAATTCACATTTCAAGTCTCTACCATTAACCATTTTCAACTAACTAATTCACATTTTTAAGTTACTACACCTAACAATTTTCAAATAACTAATTTACATTTCAAGTTACTACACTTAACAATTTTCAAGTAACTAATTCACATTTCAAGTCTCTACACTCAACCATTTTGAAGTAACTAATTCACATTTCAAGTTACTACACTTAACCATTTTTAAGTAACTAATTCACATTTTCAAGTCACTACCATTTTCAAGTAACTAATTCACATTTCAATTCTCTACACTTAACCATTTTCAAGTAACAAACTCACATTTTCAAGTTACTACACTTAACCATTTTCAAGTAACTAATTCACATTTTTCACTACACTTAACCATTTTCAAGTAACTAATTCACATTTCAAGTCTCTACCATTAACCATTTTCAAGTAACTAATTCACATTTCCAAGTTACTACACTTAACCATTTTCAAGTAACTAATTCACATTTTCAAGTTACTACACTTATCCATTTTCAAGTAACTAATTCACATTTTCACTACACTTAACCATTTTCAAGTAACTAATTCACATTTTCACTACACTTAACCATTTTCATGTAACTAATTCACATTTCAAGTCTTTACCATTTTCAAGTAACTAATTCACATTTTCAAGTTACTACACATAACCATTTTCAACTAACTAATTCACATTTTCACTATACTTAACCGTTTTCAAGTAACTAATTCACATTTTCACGTTACAACACTTAACCATTTTCAAGCAACTAATTCACATTTTCACTACACTTAACCATTTTCAAGTAACTAATTCACATTTCAAGTCTCAACCATTAACCATTTTCAAGTAACTAATTCAAATTTTCAACTACACTTAACCATTTTCAAGTAACTAATTTACATTTCAAGTCTCTACCATTTTCAAGTAACTAATTCACATTTTCAAGTTACTACACTTAACCATTTTCAAGTAACTAATTCACATTTCAAGTCTCTACCATTTACAAGTAACTAATACACATTTCATGTTACTACACATAACCATTTTAAAGTAACTAATTCACATTTCAAGTTACTACACTTAACCATTTTTAAGTAACTAATTCACATTTTCAAGTCACTACCATTTTCAAGTAACTAATTCACATTTCAATTCTTTACACTTAACCATTTTCAAGTAACAAATTCACATTTTCAAGTTACTACACTTAACCATTTTTAAGTTACTAATTCACATTTTCAAGTCACTACCATTTTCAAGTAACTAATTCACATTTCAATTCTCTACATTTAACCATTTTCAAGTTACTACACTTAACAATTTTCAAGTAACTAATTCACATTTCAAGTCTCTACCATTAACCATTTTCAACTAACTAATTCACATTTTTAAGTTACTACACTTAACAATTTTCAAATAACTAATTTACATTTCAAGTTACTACACTTAACAATTTTCAAGTAACTAATTCACATTTCAAGTCTCTACACTCAACCATTTTGAAGTAACTAATTCACATTTCAAGTTACTACACTTAACCATTTTCAAGTAACTAATTCACATTTTTCACTACACTTAACCATTTTCATGTAACTAATTCACATTTCAAGTCTCTACCATTAACCATTTTCAAGTAACTAATTCACATTTCCAAGTTACTACACTTAACCATTTTCAAGTAACTAATTCACATTTTCAAGTTACTACACTTATCCATTTTCAAGTAACTAATTCACATTTTCACTACACTTAACCATTTTCAAGTAACTAATTCACATTTTCACTACACTTAACCATTTTCATGTAACTAATTCACATTTCAAGTCTTTACCATTTTCAAGTAACTAATTCACATTTTCAAGTTACTACACATAACCATTTTCAACTAACTAATTCACATTTTCACTATACTTAACCGTTTTCAAGTAACTAATTCACATTTTTACGTTACAACACTTAACCATTTTCAAGCAACTAATTCACATTTTCACTACACTTAACCATTTTCAAGTAACTAATTCACATTTCAAGTCTCAACCATTAACCATTTTCAAGTAACTAATTCAAATTTTCAACTACACTTAACCATTTTCAAGTAACTAATTTACATTTCAAGTCTCTACCATTTTCAAGTAACTAATTCACATTTTCAAGTTACTACACTTAACCATTTTCAAGTAACTAATTCACATTTCAAGTCTCTACCATTTACAATTAACTAATACACATTTCATGTTACTACACATAACCATTTTAAAGTAACTAATTCACATTTTCAAATCACTACCATTTTCAAATAACTAATTCACATTTCAAGTCTCTACCATTAACCATTTTCAAGTAACTAATTCACATTTTCAAGTTACTACACAACCATTTTCAAGCAACTAATTCACATTTTCAAGTTACTACACATAACCATTTTCAACTAACTAATTCACATTTTCACAATACTTAACCATTTTCAAGTAACTAATTCACATTTTCAAGTTACAACACTTAACCATTTTCAAGCAACTAATTCACATTTTCACTACACTTAACCATTTTCAAGTAACTAATTCACATTTCAAGTCTCAACCATTAACCATTTTCAAGTAACTAATTCAAATTTTCAACTACACTTAACCATTTTCAAGTAACTAATTTACATTTCAAGTCTCTACCATTTTCAAGTAACTAATTCACATTTTCAAGTTACTACACTTAACCATTTTCAAGTAACTAATTCACATTTCAAGTCTCTACCATTTACAATTAACTAATACACATTTCATGTTACTACACATAACCATTTTAAAGTAACTAATTCACATTTTCAAATCACTACCATTTTCAAATAACTAATCCACATTTCAAGTCTCTACCATTAACCATTTTCAAGTAACTAATTCACATTTCAAGTCTCTACACGCAACCATTTTGAAGTAACTAATTCACATTTCAAGTTACTACACTTAACCATTTTTAAGTAACTAATTCACATTTTCAAGTCACTACCATTTTCAAGTAACTAATTCACATTTCAATTCTCTACACTTAACCATTTTCAAGTAACAAATTCACATTTTCAAGTTACTACACTTAAGCATTTTCAAGTAACTAATTCACATTTTTCACTACACTTAACCATTTTCAAGTAACTAATTCACATTTCAATTCTTTACACTTAACCAATTTCAAGTAACTAATTCAGATTTTCAAGTTACTATACTTATCCATTTTCAAGTAACTAATTCACCTTTCAATTCTCTACCATTAACCATTTTCATGTAACTAATTCACATTTCAAGTCTCTACCATTTTCAATTAACTAATCCACATTTCAAGTCTCTACCATTAACCATTTTCAACTAACTAATTCACATTTCAAGTCTCTACACTCAACCATTTTGAAGTAACTAATTCACATTTCAAGTTACTACACTTAACCATTTTTAAGTAACTAATTCACATTTTCAAGTCACTACCATTTTCAAGTAACTAATTAACATTTCAATTCTCTACACTTAACCATTTTCAAGTAACTAATTCACATTTTCAAGTTACTACACTTAACAATTTTCAAGTAACTAATTCACATTTCAAGTTACTACACTTAACCATTTTTAAGTAACTAATTCACATTTTCAAGTCACTACCATTTTCAAGTAACTAATTCACATTTCAATTCTCTACACTTAACCATTTTCAAGTAACAAATTCACATTTTCAAGTTACTACACTTAACCATTTTCAAGTAACTAATTCACATTTTTCACTACACTTAACCATTTTCAAGTAACTAATTCACATTTCAATTCTTTACACTTAACCAATTTCAAATAACTAATTCAGATTTTCAAGTTACTATACTTATCCATTTTCAAGTAACTAATTCACCTTTCAATTCTCTACCATTAACCATTTTCATGTAACTAATTCACATTTCAAGTCTCTACCATTTTCAATTAACTAATCCACATTTCAAGTCTCTACCATTAACCATTTTCAAGTAACTAATTCACATTTCAAGTCTCTACACTCAACCATTTTGAAGTAACTAACTCACATTTCAAGTTACTACACTTAACCATTTTTAAGTAACTAATTCACATTTTCAAGTCACTACCATTTTCAAGTAACTAATTAACATTTCAATTCTCTACACTTAACCATTTTCAAGTAACTAATTCACATTTTCAAGTTACTACACTTAACAATTTTCAAGTAACTAATTCACATTTCAAGTCTCTACTATTTAAAAGTAACTAATACACATTTTCAAGTTACTACACTTAACCATTTTCAAGTAAATAATTCACATTTCAAGTCTCTACACTCAACCATTTTGAAGTAACTAATTCACATTTCAAGTTACTACACTTAACCATTTTTAAGTAACTAATTCACATTTTCAAGTCACTACCATTTTCAAGTAACTAATTCACATTTCAATTCTTTACACTTAACCATTTTCAAGTAACAAATTCACATTTTCAAGTTACTACACTTAACCATTTTTAAGTTACTAATTCACATTTTCAAGTCACTACCATTTTCAAGTAACTAATTCACATTTCAATTCTCTACATTTAACCATTTTCAAGTTACTACACTTAACAATTTTCAAGTAACTAATTCACATTTCAAGTCTCTACCATTAACCATTTTCAACTAACTAATTCACATTTTTAAGTTACTACACCTAACAATTTTCAAATAACTAATTTACATTTCAAGTTACTACACTTAACAATTTTCAAGTAACTAATTCACATTTCAAGTCTCTACACTCAACCATTTTGAAGTAACTAATTCACATTTCAAGTTACTACACTTAACCATTTTTAAGTAACTAATTCACATTTTCAAGTCACTACCATTTTCAAGTAACTAATTCACATTTCAATTCTCTACACTTAACCATTTTCAAGTAACAAACTCACATTTTCAAGTTACTACACTTAACCATTTTCAAGTAACTAATTCACATTTTTCACTACACTTAACCATTTTCATGTAACTAATTCACATTTCAAGTCTCTACCATTAACCATTTTCAAGTAACTAATTCACATTTCCAAGTTACTACACTTAACCATTTTCAAGTAACTAATTCACATTTTCAAGTTACTACACTTATCCATTTTCAAGTAACTAATTCACATTTTCACTACACTTAACCATTTTCAAGTAACTAATTCACATTTTCACTACACTTAACCATTTTCATGTAACTAATTCACATTTCAAGTCTTTACCATTTTCAAGTAACTAATTCACATTTTCAAGTTACTACACATAACCATTTTCAACTAACTAATTCACATTTTCACTATACTTAACCGTTTTCAAGTAACTAATTCACATTTTCACGTTACAACACTTAACCATTTTCAAGCAACTAATTCACATTTTCACTACACTTAACCATTTTCAAGTAACTAATTCACATTTCAAGTCTCAACCATTAACCATTTTCAAGTAACTAATTCAAATTTTCAACTACACTTAACCATTTTCAAGTAACTAATTTACATTTCAAGTCTCTACCATTTTCAAGTAACTAATTCACATTTTCAAGTTACTACACTTAACCATTTTCAAGTAACTAATTCACATTTCAAGTCTCTACCATTTACAAGTAACTAATACACATTTCATGTTACTACACATAACCATTTTAAAGTAACTAATTCACATTTTCAAATCACTACCATTTTCAAATAACTAATCCACATTTCAAGTCTCTACCATTAACCATTTTCAAGTAACTAATTCACATTTTCAAGTTACTACACTTAACCATTTTCAACTAACTAATTCACATTTCAAGTCTCTACACTCAACCATTTTGAAGTAACTAATTCACATTTCAAGTTACTACACTTAACCATTTTTAAGTAACTAATTCACATTTTCAAGTCACTACCATTTTCAAGTAACTAATTCACATTTCAATTCTCTACACTTAACCATTTTCAAGTAACAAATTCACATTTTCAAGTTACTACACTTAACCATTTTCAAGTAACTAATTCACATTTTCACTACACTTAACCATTTTCAAGTAACTAATTCACATTTCAATTCTTTACACTTAACCAATTTCAAGTAACTAATTTACATTTTCAAGTTACTACACTTATCCATTTTCAAGTAACTAATTCACATTTTCACTACACTTAACCATTTTCATGTAACTAATTCACATTTCAAGTCTCTACCATTTTCAATTAACTAATCCACATTTCAAGTCTCTACCATTAACCATTTTCAACTAACTAATTCACATTTCAAGTCTCTACACTCAACCATTTTCAAGTAACTAATTCACATTTTCACTACACTTAACCATTTTCAAGTAACTAATTCACATTTTCACTACACTTAACCATTTTCATGTAACTAATTCACATTTCAAGTCTCTACCATTAAACATTTTCAACTAACTAATTCACATTTTCAAGTTACTACACTTAACAATTTTCAAATAACTAATTCACATTTCAAGTCTCTACCATTAACCATTTTCAAGTAACTAATTCACATTTTCAAGTTACTACACATAACCATTTTCAAGCAACTAATTCACATTTTCAAGTTACTACACATAACCATTTTCAACTAACTAATTCACATTTTCACAATACTTAACCATTTTCAAGTAACTAATTCACATTTTCAAGTTACAACACTTAACCATTTTCAAGCAACTAATTCACATTTTCACTACACTTAACCATTTTCAAGTAACTAATTCACATTTCAAGTCTCAACCATTAACCATTTTCAAGTAACTAATTCAAATTTTCAACTACACTTAACCATTTTCAAGTAACTAATTTACATTTCAAGTCTCTACCATTTTCAAGTAACTAATTCACATTTTCAAGTTACTACACTTAACCATTTTCAAGTAACTAATTCACATTTCAAGTCTCTACCATTTACAATTAACTAATACACATTTCATGTTACTACACATAACCATTTTAAAGTAACTAATTCACATTTTCAAATCACTACCATTTTCAAATAACTAATCCACATTTCAAGTCTCTACCATTAACCATTTTCAAGTAACTAATTCACATTTCAAGTCTCTACACGCAACCATTTTGAAGTAACTAATTCACATTTCAAGTTACTACACTTAACCATTTTTAAGTAACTAATTCACATTTTCAAGTCACTACCATTTTCAAGTAACTAATTCACATTTCAATTCTCTACACTTAACCATTTTCAAGTAACAAATTCACATTTTCAAGTTACTACACTTAAGCATTTTCAAGTAACTAATTCACATTTTTCACTACACTTAACCATTTTCAAGTAACTAATTCACATTTCAATTCTTTACACTTAACCAATTTCAAGTAACTAATTCAGATTTTCAAGTTACTATACTTATCCATTTTCAAGTAACTAATTCACCTTTCAATTCTCTACCATTAACCATTTTCATGTAACTAATTCACATTTCAAGTCTCTACCATTTTCAATTAACTAATCCACATTTCAAGTCTCTACCATTAACCATTTTCAACTAACTAATTCACATTTCAAGTCTCTACACTCAACCATTTTGAAGTAACTAATTCACATTTCAAGTTACTACACTTAACCATTTTTAAGTAACTAATTCACATTTTCAAGTCACTACCATTTTCAAGTAACTAATTAACATTTCAATTCTCTACACTTAACCATTTTCAAGTAACTAATTCACATTTTCAAGTTACTACACTTAACAATTTTCAAGTAACTAATTCACATTTCAAGTTACTACACTTAACCATTTTTAAGTAACTAATTCACATTTTCAAGTCACTACCATTTTCAAGTAACTAATTCACATTTCAATTCTCTACACTTAACCATTTTCAAGTAACAAATTCACATTTTCAAGTTACTACACTTAACCATTTTCAAGTAACTAATTCACATTTTTCACTACACTTAACCATTTTCAAGTAACTAATTCACATTTCAATTCTTTACACTTAACCAATTTCAAATAACTAATTCAGATTTTCAAGTTACTATACTTATCCATTTTCAAGTAACTAATTCACCTTTCAATTCTCTACCATTAACCATTTTCATGTAACTAATTCACATTTCAAGTCTCTACCATTTTCAATTAACTAATCCACATTTCAAGTCTCTACCATTAACCATTTTCAACTAACTAATTCACATTTCAAGTCTCTACACTCAACCATTTTGAAGTAACTAATTCACATTTCAAGTTACTACACTTAACCATTTTTAAGTAACTAATTCACATTTTCAAGTCACTACCATTTTCAAGTAACTAATTAACATTTCAATTCTCAACACTTAACCATTTTCAAGTAACTAATTCACATTTTCAAGTTACTACACTTAACAATTTTCAAGTAACTAATTAACATTTCAAGTCTCTACTATTTAAAAGTAACTAATACACATTTTCAAGTTACTACACTTAACCATTTTCAAGTAAATAATTCACATTTCAAGTCTCTACACTCAACCATTTTGAAGTAACTAATTCACATTTCAAGTTACTACACTTAACCATTTTTAAGTAACTAATTCACATTTTCAAGTCACTACCATTTTCAAGTAACTAATTCACATTTCAATTCTTTACACTTAACCATTTTCAAGTAACAAATTCACATTTTCAAGTTACTACACTTAACCATTTTTAAGTTACTAATTCACATTTTCAAGTCACTACCATTTTCAAGTAACTAATTCACATTTCAATTCTCTACATTTAACCATTTTCAAGTTACTACACTTAACAATTTTCAAGTAACTAATTCACATTTCAAGTCTCTACCATTAACCATTTTCAACTAACTAATTCACATTTTTAAGTTACTACACTTGACAATTTTCAAATAACTAATTTACATTTCAAGTTACTACACTTAACAATTTTCAAGTAACTAATTCACATTTCAAGTCTCTACACTCAACCATTTTGAAGTAACTAATTCACATTTCAAGTTACTACACTTAACCATTTTTAAGTAACTAATTCACATTTTCACTACACTTAACCATTTTCATGTAACTAATTCACATTTCAAGTCTCTACCATTAACCATTTTCAAGTAACTAATTCACATTTCAATTCTCTACACTTAACCATTTTCAAGTAACAAACTCACATTTTCAAGTTACTACACTTAACCATTTTCAAGTAACTAATTCACATTTTTCACTACACTTAACCATTTTCATGTAACTAATTCACATTTCAAGTCTCTACCATTAACCATTTTCAAGTAACTAATTCACATTTCCAAGTTACTACACTTATCCATTTTCAAGTAACTAATTCACATTTTCACTACACTTAACCATTTTCATGTAACTAATTCACATTTCAAGTCTCTACCATTTTCAATTAACTAATCCACATTTCAAGTCTCTACCATTAACCATTTTCAACTAACTAATTCACATTTCAAGTCTCTACACTCAACCATTTTCAAGTAACTAATTCACATTTTCACTACACTTAACCATTTTCAAGTAACTAATTCACATTTTCACTACACTTAACCATTTTCATGTAACTAATTCACATTTCAAGTCTCTACCATTAAACATTTTCAACTAACTAATTCACATTTTCAAGTTACTACACTTAACAATTTTCAAATAACTAATTCACATTTCAAGTCTCTACCATTAACCATTTTCAAGTAACTAATTCACATTTTCAAGTTACTACACATAACCATTTTCAAGCAACTAATTCACATTTTCAAGTTACTACACATAACCATTTTCAACTAACTAATTCACATTTTCACAATACTTAACCATTTTCAAGTAACTAATTCACATTTTCAAGTTACAACACTTAACCATTTTCAAGCAACTAATTCACATTTTCACTACACTTAACCATTTTCAAGTAACTAATTCACATTTCAAGTCTCAACCATTAACCATTTTCAAGTAACTAATTCAAATTTTCAACTACACTTAACCATTTTCAAGTAACTAATTTACATTTCAAGTCTCTACCATTTTCAAGTAACTAATTCACATTTTCAAGTTACTACACTTAACCATTTTCAAGTAACTAATTCACATTTCAAGTCTCTACCATTTACAATTAACTAATACACATTTCATGTTACTACACATAACCATTTTAAAGTAACTAATTCACATTTTCAAATCACTACCATTTTCAAATAACTAATCCACATTTCAAGTCTCTACCATTAACCATTTTCAAGTAACTAATTCACATTTCAAGTCTCTACACGCAACCATTTTGAAGTAACTAATTCACATTTCAAGTTACTACACTTAACCATTTTTAAGTAACTAATTCACATTTTCAAGTCACTACCATTTTCAAGTAACTAATTCACATTTCAATTCTCTACACTTAACCATTTTCAAGTAACAAATTCACATTTTCAAGTTACTACACTTAAGCATTTTCAAGTAACTAATTCACATTTTTCACTACACTTAACCATTTTCAAGTAACTAATTCACATTTCAATTCTTTACACTTAACCAATTTCAAGTAACTAATTCAGATTTTCAAGTTACTATACTTATCCATTTTCAAGTAACTAATTCACCTTTCAATTCTCTACCATTAACCATTTTCATGTAACTAATTCACATTTCAAGTCTCTACCATTTTCAATTAACTAATCCACATTTCAAGTCTCTACCATTAACCATTTTCAACTAACTAATTCACATTTCAAGTCTCTACACTCAACCATTTTGAAGTAACTAATTCACATTTCAAGTTACTACACTTAACCATTTTTAAGTAACTAATTCACATTTTCAAGTCACTACCATTTTCAAGTAACTAATTAACATTTCAATTCTCTACACTTAACCATTTTCAAGTAACTAATTCACATTTTCAAGTTACTACACTTAACAATTTTCAAGTAACTAATTCACATTTCAAGTTACTACACTTAACCATTTTTAAGTAACTAATTCACATTTTCAAGTCACTACCATTTTCAAGTAACTAATTCACATTTCAATTCTCTACACTTAACCATTTTCAAGTAACAAATTCACATTTTCAAGTTACTACACTTAACCATTTTCAAGTAACTAATTCACATTTTTCACTACACTTAACCATTTTCAAGTAACTAATTCACATTTCAATTCTTTACACTTAACCAATTTCAAATAACTAATTCAGATTTTCAAGTTACTATACTTATCCATTTTCAAGTAACTAATTCACCTTTCAATTCTCTACCATTAACCATTTTCATGTAACTAATTCACATTTCAAGTCTCTACCATTTTCAATTAACTAATCCACATTTCAAGTCTCTACCATTAACCATTTTCAACTAACTAATTCACATTTCAAGTCTCTACACTCAACCATTTTGAAGTAACTAATTCACATTTCAAGTTACTACACTTAACCATTTTTAAGTAACTAATTCACATTTTCAAGTCACTACCATTTTCAAGTAACTAATTAACATTTCAATTCTCAACACTTAACCATTTTCAAGTAACTAATTCACATTTTCAAGTTACTACACTTAACAATTTTCAAGTAACTAATTAACATTTCAAGTCTCTACTATTTAAAAGTAACTAATACACATTTTCAAGTTACTACACTTAACCATTTTCAAGTAAATAATTCACATTTCAAGTCTCTACACTCAACCATTTTGAAGTAACTAATTCACATTTCAAGTTACTACACTTAACCATTTTTAAGTAACTAATTCACATTTTCAAGTCACTACCATTTTCAAGTAACTAATTCACATTTCAATTCTTTACACTTAACCATTTTCAAGTAACAAATTCACATTTTCAAGTTACTACACTTAACCATTTTTAAGTTACTAATTCACATTTTCAAGTCACTACCATTTTCAAGTAACTAATTCACATTTCAATTCTCTACATTTAACCATTTTCAAGTTACTACACTTAACAATTTTCAAGTAACTAATTCACATTTCAAGTCTCTACCATTAACCATTTTCAACTAACTAATTCACATTTTTAAGTTACTACACTTGACAATTTTCAAATAACTAATTTACATTTCAAGTTACTACACTTAACAATTTTCAAGTAACTAATTCACATTTCAAGTCTCTACACTCAACCATTTTGAAGTAACTAATTCACATTTCAAGTTACTACACTTAACCATTTTTAAGTAACTAATTCACATTTTCACTACACTTAACCATTTTCATGTAACTAATTCACATTTCAAGTCTCTACCATTAACCATTTTCAAGTAACTAATTCACATTTCAATTCTCTACACTTAACCATTTTCAAGTAACAAACTCACATTTTCAAGTTACTACACTTAACCATTTTCAAGTAACTAATTCACATTTTTCACTACACTTAACCATTTTCATGTAACTAATTCACATTTCAAGTCTCTACCATTAACCATTTTCAAGTAACTAATTCACATTTCCAAGTTACTACACTTAACCATTTTCAAGTAACTAATTCACATTTTCAAGTTACTACACTTATCCATTTTCAAGTAACTAATTCACATTTTCACTACACTTAACCATTTTCAAGTAACTAATTCACATTTTCACTACACTTAACCATTTTCATGTAACTAATTCACATTTCAAGTCTCTACCATTTACAAGTAACTAATACACATTTCATGTTACTACACATAACCATTTTAAAGTAACTAATTCGCATTTTCAAATCACTACCATTTTCAAATAACTAATCCACATTTCAAGTCTCTACCATTAACCATTTTCAAGTAACTAACTCACATTTCAAGTCTCTACACGCAACCATTTTGAACTAACTAATTCACATTTCAAGTCTCTACACTTAACCATTTTTAAGTAACTAATTCACATTTTCAAGTCACTACCATTTTCAAGTAACTAATTCACATTTCAATTCTCTACACTTAACCATTTTCAAGTAACAAATTCACATTTTCAAGTTACTACACTTAACCATTTTCAAGTAACTAATTCACATTTTTCACTACACTTAACCATTTTCAAGTAACTAATTCACATTTCAATTCTTTACACTTAACCAATTTCAAGTAACTAATTCAGACTTTCAAGTTACTATACTTATCCATTTTCAAGTAACTAATTCACCTTTCAATTCTCTACCATTAACCATTTTCATGTAACTAATTCACATTTCAAGTCTCTACCATTTTCAATTAACTAATCCACATTTCAAGTCTCTACCATTAACCATTTTCAACTAACTAATTCACATTTCAAGTCTCTACACTCAACCATTTTGAAGTAACTAATTCACATTTCAAGTTACTACACTTAACCATTTTTAAGTAACTAATTCACATTTTCAAGTCACTACCATTTTCAAGTAACTAATTAACATTTCAATTCTCTACACTTAACCATTTTCAAGTAACTAATTCACATTTTCAAGTTACTACACTTAACAATTTTCAAGTAACTAATTCACATTTCAAGTCTCTACTATTTAAAAGTAACTAATACACATTTCATGTTACTACACATAACCATTTTAAAGTAACTAATTCACATTTTCAAGTCACTACCATTTTCAAGTAACTAATTCACATTTCAATTCTTTACACTTAACCATTTTCAAGTAACAAATTCACATTTTCAAGTTACTACACTTAACCATTTTTAAGTTACTAATTCACATTTTCAAGTCACTACCATTTTCAAGTAACTAATTCACATTTCAATTCTCTACATTTAACCATTTTCAAGTTACTACACTTAACAATTTTCAAGTAACTAATTCACATTTCAAGTCTCTACCATTAACCATTTTCAACTAACTAATTCACATTTTCAAGTTACTACACTTAACAATTTTCAAATAACTAATTTACATTTCAAGTTACTACACTTAACAATTTTCAAGTAACTAATTCACATTTCAAGTCTCTACACTCAACCATTTTGAAGTAACTAATTCACATTTCAAGTTACTACACTTAACCATTTTTAAGTAACTAATTCACATTTTCAAGTCACTACCATTTTCAAGTAACTAATTAACATTTCAATTCTCTACACTTAACCATTTTCAAGTAACTAATTCACATTTTCAAGTTACTACACTTAACAATTTTCAAGTAACTAATTCACATTTCAAGTCTCTACTATTTAAAAGTAACTAATACACATTTTCAAGTTACTACAGTTAACCATTTTCAAGTAAATAATTCACATTTCAAGTCTCTACACTCAACCATTTTGAAGTAACTAATTCACATTTCAAGTTACTACACTTAACCATTTTTAAGTAACTAATTCACATTTTCAAGTCACTACCATTTTCAAGTAACTAATTCACATTTCAATTCTTTACACTTAACCATTTTCAAGTAACAAATTCACATTTTCAAGTTACTACACTAAACCATTTTTAAGTTACTAATTCACATTTTCAAGTCACTACCATTTTCAAGTAACTAATTCACATTTCAATTCTCTACATTTAACCATTTTCAAGTTACTACACTTAACAATTTTCAAGTAACTAATTCACAATTCAAGTCTCTAGCATTAACCATTTTCAACTAACTAATTCACATTTTCAAGTTACTACACTTAACAATTTTCAAATAACTAATTTACATTTCAAGTTACTACACTTAACAATTTTCAAGTAACTAATTCACATTTCAAGTCTCTACACTCAACCATTTTGAAGTAACTAATTCACATTTCAAGTTACTACACTTAACCATTTTTAAGTAACTAATTCAAATTTTCAAGTCACTACCATTTTCAAGTAACTAATTAACATTTCAATTCTCTACACTTAACCATTTTCAAGTAACTAATTCACATTTTCAAGTTACTACACTTAACAATTTTCAAGTAACTAATTCACATTTCAAGTCTTTACTATTTAAAAGTAACTAATACACATTTTCAAGTTACTACACTTAACCATTTTCAAGTAAATAATTCACATTTCAAGTCTCTACACTCAACCATTTTGAAGTAACTAATTCACATTTCAAGTTACTACACTTAACCATTTTTAAGTAACTAATTCACATTTTCAAGTCACTTTCATTTTCAAGTAACTAATTCACATTTCAATTCTCTACACTTAACCATTTTCAAGTAACAAATTCACATTTTCAAGTTACTACACTTAACCATTTTCAAGTAACTAATTCACATTTTTCACTACACTTAACCATTTTCAAGTAACTAATTCACATTTCAATTCTTTACACTTAACCAATTTCAAGTAACTAATTCAGATTTTTAAGTTACTACACTTATCCATTTTCAAGTAACTAATTCACCTTTCAATTCTCTACCATTAACCATTTTCATGTAACTAATTCACATTTCAAGTCTCTACCATTTTCAATTAACTAATCCACATTTCAAGTCTCTACCATTAACCATTTTCAAGTAACTTATTCACATTTCAAGTCTCTACACTCAACCATTTTGAAGTAACTAATTCACATTTCAAGTTACTACACTCAACCATTTTGAAGTAACTAATTCAAATTTCAAGTCTCTACCATTTTCAATTAACTAATCCACATTTCAAGTCTCTACACGTAACCATTTTCAAGTAACTTATTCACATTTCAAGCCATGTAACTAATTCATGTTTTCAAGTTACTATACTTAACCATTTTCAAGTAACTAATTCACATTTTCACTACACTTAACAATTTTCAAGTAACTAATTCACATTTTCACTACACTTAACCATTTTCATGTAACTAATTCGCATTTTCAAGTTACCACACTTAACAATTTTCAAGTAACTAATTCACATTTCAAGTCTCTACCATTAACCAATTTCAAGTAACTTATTCACATTTTCAAGTTACTACACTTAACCATTTTCAAGCAACTAATTCACATTTTAAAGTTACTACACTTAACCATTTTCAAGCAACTAATTCACATTTTCACTACACTTAACCATTTTTAAATAACTAATTCACATTTCAAGTCTCTACCATTAACCATTTTCAAGTAACTAATTCACATTTCAAGTCTCTACCATTCACCATGTAACTAATTCATATTTCAATTCTCTAAACTTAACTATTTTCAAGTAACTAATTCACATTTTCACTACACTTAACCATTTTGAAGTAACTAATTCCCATTTCAAGTCTCTACCATTAAAAATTTTTAAGTAACAAATTCACATTTTCATGTTACTACACTTAATCATTTTCAAGTACTAATTCACATTTTCACTACACTTAACCATTTTCAAGTAACTAATTCACATTTCAAATCTCAACCATTAACCATTTTTAAGTAACTAATTCACATTTCAAGTCTCTACCATTAACCTTGTAACTAATTCACATTTCAATTCTCTACACTTAACCATTTTCAAGTAACTAATTCATGTTTTCAAGTTATTATACTTAACCATTTTCAAGTAACTAATTCACATTTTTTCACTACACTTAACCATTTTCAAGTAACTAATTCACATTTCAAGTCTCTACCATTTACAAGTAACTAATACACATTTCATGTTACTACACATAACCATTTTAAAGTAACTAATTCACATTTTCAAGTCACTACCATTTTCAATTAACTAATCCACATTTCAAGTCTCTACCATTAACCATTTTCAAGTAACTTATTCACATTTCAAGTCTCTACACTCAAACCATTTTGAAGTAACTAATTCACATTTCAAGTTACTACCATTAACCATTTTTAAGTTACTAATTCACATTTCAAGTTACTACACTTAACCATTTTTAAGTAACTAATTTACATTTATAAGTCACTATCATTTTTAAGTAACTAATTCACATTTTCAAGTTACTACACTTAACCATTTTCAAGTAACTAATTCACATTTTCACTACACTTAACCATTTTCAAGTAACTAATTCACATTTCAATTCTTTAAACTTAACCATTTTCAAGTAACTAATACACATTTTCACTATACTTAACCATTTTCAAGTAACTAATTCACATTTCAAGTCTCTACCATTAACCATTTTCAAGTAACTAATTCACATTTTCACTACACTTAACCATTTTCGAGTAACTAATTCACCTTTCAAGTCTCTACCATTTTCAAGTAACTAATTCACATTTTCAAGTTACTACACATAACCATTTTCAACTAACTAATTCACATTTTCACTATACTTAACCATTTTCAAGTAACTAATTAACATTTTCAAGTTACTACACTTAACCATTTTCAAGCAACTAAATCACATTTTCACTACACTTAACCATTTTCAAGTAACTAATTCACATTTCAAGTCTCAACCATTAACCATTTTCAAGTAACTAATTCAAATTTTCAACTACACTTAACCATTTTCAAGTAACTAATTTACAATTCAAGTCTCTACCATTTTCAAGTAACTAATTCACATTTCTAGTCTCTACCATTTACAAGTAACTAATACACATTTCATGTTACTACACATAACCATTTTAAAGTAACTAATTCACATTTTCAAATCACTACCATTTTCAAATAACTAATCCACATTTCAAGTCTCTACCATTAACCATTTTCAAGTAACTAATTCACATTTCAAGTCTCTACACGCAACCATTTTGAAGTAACTAATTCACATTTCAAGTTACTACACTTAACCATTTTTAAGTAACTAATTCACATTTTCAAGTAACTTCCATTTTCAAGTAATTAATTTACCTTTCAATTCTCTACACTTAACCATTTTCAAGTAACAAATTCACATTTTCAAGTTAATACACTTAACCATTTTCAAGCAACTAATTCACATTTTCAGTACACTTAACCATTTTCATATAACTAATTCACATTTCAAGTCTCTACCATTAAACATTTTCAACTAACTAATTCACATTTTCAAGTTACTACACTTAACAATTTTCAAATAACTAATTCACATTTCAAGTCTCTACTTTCAACCATTTTGAAGTAACTAATTCACATTTCAAGTTACTACACTTAACCATTTTTAAGTAACTAATTCACATTTTCAAGTCACTACCATTTTCAAGTAACTAATTAACATTTCAATTCTCTACACTTAACTATTTTCAAGTAACTAATTCACATTTCAAGTCTCTACCATTTAAAAGTAACTAATACACATTTTCAAGTTACTACACTTAACCATTTTCAAGTAAATAATTCAAATTTCAAGTCTCTACACTCAACCATTTTGAAGTAACTAATTCACATTTAAAGTTACCACACTTAACCATTTTTAAGTAACTAATTCACATTTTCAAGTCACTACCATTTTCAAGTAACTAATTCACATTTCAATTCTCTACACTTAACCATTTTCAAGTTACTACACTTATCCATTTTCAAGTAACTAATTCACATTTTCACTACACTTAACCATTTTCAAGTAACTAATTCACATTTTCACTACACTTAACCATTTTCATGTAACTAATTCACATTTTCAAGTTACTACACTTAACAATTTTCAAGTAACTAATTCACATTTCAAGTCTCTACCATTAACCATTTTCAACTAACTAATTCACATTTTCAAGTTACTACACTTAACACTTTTCAAGTAACTAATTCACATTTCAAGTCTCTACCATTAACCAATTTCAAGTAACTTATTCACATTTTCAAGTTACTACACTTAACCATTTTCAAGCAACTAATTCATATTTTCACTACACTTAACCATTTTGAAGTAACTAATTCCCATTTCAAGTCTCTACCATTAACAATTTTTAAGTAACAAATTCACATTTTCATGTTACTACACTTAATCATTTTCAAGTACTAATTCACATTTTCACTATACTTAACCATTTTCAAGTAACTAATTCACATTTCAAGTCTCAACCATTAACCATTTTTAAGTAACTAATTCACATTTCAAGTCGACCATTAACCTTGTAACTAATTCACATTTCAATTCTCTACACTTAACCATTTTCAAGTAACTAATTCATGTTTTCAAATTACTACACTTAACCATTTTCAAGTAACTAATTCACATTTTTTCACTACACTTAACCATTTTCAAGTAACTAATTCACATTTCAAGTCTTTACCAATTACAAATAACTAATACACATTTCATGTTACTACACATAACCATTTTAAAGTAACTAATTCACATTTTCAAGTCACTACCATTTTCAATTAACTAATCCACATTTCAAGTCTCTACCATTAACCATTTTCAAGTAACTTGTTCACATTTCAAGTCTCTACACTCAAACCATTTTGAAGTAACTAATTCACATTTCAAATTACTACACTTAACCATTTTTAAGTTACTAATTTACATTTTCAAGTCACTACCATTTTCAAGTAACTAATTCACATTTCAATTCTCTACATTTAACCATTTTCAAGTTACTACACTTAACCTTTTTCAAGTAACTAATTCACATTTCAAGTCTCTACCATTAACCATTTTCAAGTAACTAATTCATATTTCAAGTCTCTACCATTAACCTTGTAACTAATTCACATTTCAATTCTCTACACTTAACCATTTTCAAGTAACTAATTCATGTTTTCAAGTTACTACACTTAACCATTTTCAAGTAACTAATTCACATTTTTTCACTACACTTAACCATTTTCAAGTAACTAATTCACATTTCAAGTCTCTACCATTAACCTTGTAACTAATTCACATTTCAATTCTCTACCATTAACCAATTTCAAGTAACTTATTCACATTTTCAAGTTACTACACTTAACCATTTTCAAGCAACTAATTCACATTTTCACTACACTTAACCATTTTTAATTAACTAATTCACATTTCAAGTCTCTACCATTAACCATTTTCAAGTAACTAATTCACATTTCAAGTCACTACCATTCACCATGTAACTAATTCATATTTCACTTCTCTAAACTTAACTATTTTCAAGTAACTAATTCACATTTTCACTACACTTAACCATTTTGAAGTAACTAATTCCCATTTCAAGTCTCTACCATTAACAATTTTTAATTAACAAATTCACATTTTCATGTTACTACACTTAATCATTTTCAAGTACTAATTCACATTTTCACTACACTAAACCATTTTCAAGTAACTAATTCACATTTCAAGTCTCAACCATTAACCATTTTTAAGTAACTAATTCACATTTCAAGTCGACCATTAACCTTGTAACTAATTCACATTTCAATTCTCTACACTTAACCATTTTCAAGTAACTAATTCATGTTTTCAAATTACTACACTTAACCATTTTCAAGTAACTAATTCACATTTTTTCACTACACTTAACCATTTTCAAGTAACTAATTCACATTTCAAGTCTTTACCAATTACAAATAACTAATACACATTTCATGTTACTACACATAACCATTTTAAAGTAACTAATTCACATTTTCAAGTCACTACCATTTTCAATTAACTAATCCACATTTCAAGTCTCTACCATTAACCATTTTCAAGTAACTTGTTCACATTTCAAGTCTCTACACTCAAACCATTTTGAAGTAACTAATTCACATTTCAAATTACTACACTTAACCATTTTTAAGTTACTAATTTACATTTTCAAGTCACTACCATTTTCAAGTAACTAATTCACATTTCAATTCTCTACATTTAACCATTTTCAAGTTACTACACTTAACCTTTTTCAAGTAACTAATTCACATTTCAAGTCTCTACCATTAACCATTTTCAAGTAACTAATTCATATTTCAAGTCTCTACCATTAACCTTGTAACTAATTCACATTTCAATTCTCTACACTTAACCATTTTCAAGTAACTAATTCATGTTTTCAAGTTACTACACTTAACCATTTTCAAGTAACTAATTCACATTTTTTCACTACACTTAACCATTTTCAAGTAACTAATTCACATTTCAAGTCTCTACCATTAACCTTGTAACTAATTCACATTTCAATTCTCTACCATTAACCAATTTCAAGTAACTTATTCACATTTTCAAGTTACTACACTTAACCATTTTCAAGCAACTAATTCACATTTTCACTACACTTAACCATTTTTAATTAACTAATTCACATTTCAAGTCTCTACCATTAACCATTTTCAAGTAACTAATTCACATTTCAAGTCACTACCATTCACCATGTAACTAATTCATATTTCACTTCTCTAAACTTAACTATTTTCAAGTAACTAATTCACATTTTCACTACACTTAACCATTTTGAAGTAACTAATTCCCATTTCAAGTCTCTACCATTAACAATTTTTAATTAACAAATTCACATTTTCATGTTACTACACTTAATCATTTTCAAGTACTAATTCACATTTTCACTACACTAAACCATTTTCAAGTAACTAATTCACATTTCAAGTCTCAACCATTAACCATTTTTAAGTAACTAATTCACATTTCAAGTCGACCATTAACCTTGTAACTAATTCACATTTCAATTCTCTACACTTAACCATTTTCAAGTAACTAATTCATGTTTTCAAGTTACTACACTTAACCATTTTCAAGTAACTAATTCACATTTTTTCACTACACTTAACCATTTTCAAGTAACTAATTCACATTTCAAGTCTTTACCATTTACAAGTAACTAATACACATTTCATGTTACTACACATAACCATTTTAAAGTAACTAATTCACATTTTCAAGTCACTACCATTTTCAATTAACTAATCCACATTTCAAGTCTCTACCATTAACCATTTTCAAGTAACTTATTCACATTTCAAGTCTCAGCACTCAAACCATTTTGAAGTAACTAATTCACATTTCAAATTACTACACTTAACCATTTTTAAGTTACTATTCACATTTTCAAGTCACTACCATTTTCAAGTAACTAATTCACATTTCAATTCTCTACATTTAACCATTTTCAAGTTACTACACTTAACCATTTTCAAGTAACTAATTCACATTTCAAGTCTCTACCATTAACCTTGTAACTAATTCACATTTCAATTCTCTACACTTAACCATTTTCAAGTAACTAATTCATGTTTTCAAGTTACTACACTTAACCATTTTCAAGTAACTAATTCACATTTCAAGTCTCTACCATTAACCTTGTAACTAATTCACATTTCAATTCTCTACACTTAACCATTTTCAAGTAACTAATTCATGTTTTCAAGTTACTACACTTAACCATTTTCAAGTAACTAATTCACATTTTTTCACTACACTTAACCATTTTCAAGTAACTAATTCACATTTCAAGTCTCTACCATTAACCATTTTCAAGTAACTAATTCACATTTCAAGTCTCTACCATTAACCATTTTCAAGTAACTAATTCACATTTCAAGTCTCTACCATTCACCATGTAACTAATTCATATTTCAATTCTCTAAACTAAACTATTTTCAAGTAACTAATTCACATTTTCACTACACTTAACCATTTTGAAGTAACTAATTCCCATTTCAAGTCTCTACCATTAACAATTTTTAAGTAACAAATTCACATTTTCATGTTACTACACTTAATCATTTTCAAGTACTAATTCACATTTTCACTACACTTAACCATTTTCAAGTAACTAATTCACATTTCAAGTCTCAACCATTAACCATTTTTAAGTAACTAATTCACATTTCAAGTCTCTACCATTAACCTTGTAACTAATTCACATTTCAATTCTATACACTTAACCATTTTCAAGTAACTAATTCATGTTTTCAAGTTACTACACTTAACCATTTTCAAGTAACTAATTCACATTTTTTCACTACACTTAACCATTTTCAAGTAACTAATTCACATTTCAAGTCTCTACCATTTACAAGTAACTAATACACATAACCATTTTAAAGTAACTAATTGACATTTTCAAGTCACTACCATTTTCAATTAACTAATCCACATTTCAAGTCTCTATCATTAACCATTTTCATGTAACTTATTCACATTTCAAGTCTCTACACTCAAACCATTTTGAAGTAACTAATTCACATTTCAAGTTACTACACTTAACCATTTTTAAGTTACTAATTCACATTTTCAAGTCACTACCATTTTCAAGTAACTAATTCACATTTCAATTCTCTACATTTAACCATTTTCAAGTTACTAAACTTAACAATTTTCAAGTAACTAATTCACATTTCAAGTCTCTACCATTAACCATTTTCAAGTAACTAATTCACATTTTAAAGTTACTACACTCAACCATTTTGAAGTAACTAATTCACATTTCAAGTTACTACACTTAACCATTTTTAAGTAACTAATTCACATTTTCAAGTCACTACCATTTTTAAGTAACTAATTAACATTTCAATTCTCTACACTTAACCATTTTCAAGTAACTAATTCACATTTTCAAGTTACTACACTTAACAATTTTCAAATAACTAATTCACATTTCAAATCTCTACCATTAACCATTTTCAAGTAACTAATTCACTTTTTCAAGTTACTACACATAACAATTTTCAAGTAACTAATTCACATTTCAAGTTACTACCATTAACCATTTTTAAGTTACTAATTCACATTTCAAGTTACTACACTTAACCATTTTTAAGTAACTAATTCACATTTATAAGTCACTATAATTTTTAAGTAACTAATTCACATTTTCAAGTTACTACACTTAACCATTTTCAAGTAACTAATTCACATTTTCACTACACTTAACCATTTTCAAGTAACTAATTCATATTTCAAGTCTCTACCATTAACCTTGTAACTAATTCACATTTCAATTCTCTACACTTAACCATTTTCAAGTAACTAATTCATGTTTTCAAGTTACTACACTTAACCATTTTCAAGTAACTAATTCACATTTTTTCACTACACTTAACCATTTTCAAGTAACTAATTCACATTTCAAGTCTCTACCATTAACCTTGTAACTAATTCACATTTCAATTCTCTACCATTAACCAATTTCAAGTAACTTATTCACATTTTCAAGTTACTACACTTAACCATTTTCAAGCAACTAATTCACATTTTCACTACACTTAACCATTTTTAATTAACTAATTCACATTTCAAGTCTCTACCATTAACCATTTTCAAGTAACTAATTCACATTTCAAGTCACTACCATTCACCATGTAACTAATTCATATTTCACTTCTCTAAACTTAACTATTTTCAAGTAACTAATTCACATTTTCACTACACTTAACCATTTTGAAGTAACTAATTCCCATTTCAAGTCTCTACCATTAACAATTTTTAATTAACAAATTCACATTTTCATGTTACTACACTTAATCATTTTCAAGTACTAATTCACATTTTCACTACACTAAACCATTTTCAAGTAACTAATTCACATTTCAAGTCTCAACCATTAACCATTTTTAAGTAACTAATTCACATTTCAAGTCGACCATTAACCTTGTAACTAATTCACATTTCAATTCTCTACACTTAACCATTTTCAAGTAACTAATTCATGTTTTCAAATTACTACACTTAACCATTTTCAAGTAACTAATTCACATTTTTTCACTACACTTAACCATTTTCAAGTAACTAATTCACATTTCAAGTCTTTACCAATTACAAATAACTAATACACATTTCATGTTACTACACATAACCATTTTAAAGTAACTAATTCACATTTTCAAGTCACTACCATTTTCAATTAACTAATCCACATTTCAAGTCTCTACCATTAACCATTTTCAAGTAACTTGTTCACATTTCAAGTCTCTACACTCAAACCATTTTGAAGTAACTAATTCACATTTCAAATTACTACACTTAACCATTTTTAAGTTACTAATTTACATTTTCAAGTCACTACCATTTTCAAGTAACTAATTCACATTTCAATTCTCTACATTTAACCATTTTCAAGTTACTACACTTAACCTTTTTCAAGTAACTAATTCACATTTCAAGTCTCTACCATTAACCATTTTCAAGTAACTAATTCATATTTCAAGTCTCTACCATTAACCTTGTAACTAATTCACATTTCAATTCTCTACACTTAACCATTTTCAAGTAACTAATTCATGTTTTCAAGTTACTACACTTAACCATTTTCAAGTAACTAATTCACATTTTTTCACTACACTTAACCATTTTCAAGTAACTAATTCACATTTCAAGTCTCTACCATTAACCTTGTAACTAATTCACATTTCAATTCTCTACCATTAACCAATTTCAAGTAACTTATTCACATTTTCAAGTTACTACACTTAACCATTTTCAAGCAACTAATTCACATTTTCACTACACTTAACCATTTTTAATTAACTAATTCACATTTCAAGTCTCTACCATTAACCATTTTCAAGTAACTAATTCACATTTCAAGTCACTACCATTCACCATGTAACTAATTCATATTTCACTTCTCTAAACTTAACTATTTTCAAGTAACTAATTCACATTTTCACTACACTTAACCATTTTGAAGTAACTAATTCCCATTTCAAGTCTCTACCATTAACAATTTTTAATTAACAAATTCACATTTTCATGTTACTACACTTAATCATTTTCAAGTACTAATTCACATTTTCACTACACTAAACCATTTTCAAGTAACTAATTCACATTTCAAGTCTCAACCATTAACCATTTTTAAGTAACTAATTCACATTTCAAGTCGACCATTAACCTTGTAACTAATTCACATTTCAATTCTCTACACTTAACCATTTTCAAGTAACTAATTCATGTTTTCAAGTTACTACACTTAACCATTTTCAAGTAACTAATTCACATTTTTTCACTACACTTAACCATTTTCAAGTAACTAATTCACATTTCAAGTCTTTACCATTTACAAGTAACTAATACACATTTCATGTTACTACACATAACCATTTTAAAGTAACTAATTCACATTTTCAAGTCACTACCATTTTCAATTAACTAATCCACATTTCAAGTCTCTACCATTAACCATTTTCAAGTAACTTATTCACATTTCAAGTCTCAGCACTCAAACCATTTTGAAGTAACTAATTCACATTTCAAATTACTACACTTAACCATTTTTAAGTTACTATTCACATTTTCAAGTCACTACCATTTTCAAGTAACTAATTCACATTTCAATTCTCTACATTTAACCATTTTCAAGTTACTACACTTAACCATTTTCAAGTAACTAATTCACATTTCAAGTCTCTACCATTAACCTTGTAACTAATTCACATTTCAATTCTCTACACTTAACCATTTTCAAGTAACTAATTCATGTTTTCAAGTTACTACACTTAACCATTTTCAAGTAACTAATTCACATTTCAAGTCTCTACCATTAACCTTGTAACTAATTCACATTTCAATTCTCTACACTTAACCATTTTCAAGTAACTAATTCATGTTTTCAAGTTACTACACTTAACCATTTTCAAGTAACTAATTCACATTTTTTCACTACACTTAACCATTTTCAAGTAACTAATTCACATTTCAAGTCTCTACCATTAACCATTTTCAAGTAACTAATTCACATTTCAAGTCTCTACCATTAACCATTTTCAAGTAACTAATTCACATTTCAAGTCTCTACCATTCACCATGTAACTAATTCATATTTCAATTCTCTAAACTAAACTATTTTCAAGTAACTAATTCACATTTTCACTACACTTAACCATTTTGAAGTAACTAATTCCCATTTCAAGTCTCTACCATTAACAATTTTTAAGTAACAAATTCACATTTTCATGTTACTACACTTAATCATTTTCAAGTACTAATTCACATTTTCACTACACTTAACCATTTTCAAGTAACTAATTCACATTTCAAGTCTCAACCATTAACCATTTTTAAGTAACTAATTCACATTTCAAGTCTCTACCATTAACCTTGTAACTAATTCACATTTCAATTCTATACACTTAACCATTTTCAAGTAACTAATTCATGTTTTCAAGTTACTACACTTAACCATTTTCAAGTAACTAATTCACATTTTTTCACTACACTTAACCATTTTCAAGTAACTAATTCACATTTCAAGTCTCTACCATTTACAAGTAACTAATACACATAACCATTTTAAAGTAACTAATTGACATTTTCAAGTCACTACCATTTTCAATTAACTAATCCACATTTCAAGTCTCTATCATTAACCATTTTCATGTAACTTATTCACATTTCAAGTCTCTACACTCAAACCATTTTGAAGTAACTAATTCACATTTCAAGTTACTACACTTAACCATTTTTAAGTTACTAATTCACATTTTCAAGTCACTACCATTTTCAAGTAACTAATTCACATTTCAATTCTCTACATTTAACCATTTTCAAGTTACTAAACTTAACAATTTTCAAGTAACTAATTCACATTTCAAGTCTCTACCATTAACCATTTTCAAGTAACTAATTCACATTTTAAAGTTACTACACTCAACCATTTTGAAGTAACTAATTCACATTTCAAGTTACTACACTTAACCATTTTTAAGTAACTAATTCACATTTTCAAGTCACTACCATTTTTAAGTAACTAATTAACATTTCAATTCTCTACACTTAACCATTTTCAAGTAACTAATTCACATTTTCAAGTTACTACACTTAACAATTTTCAAATAACTAATTCACATTTCAAATCTCTACCATTAACCATTTTCAAGTAACTAATTCACTTTTTCAAGTTACTACACATAACAATTTTCAAGTAACTAATTCACATTTCAAGTTACTACCATTAACCATTTTTAAGTTACTAATTCACATTTCAAGTTACTACACTTAACCATTTTTAAGTAACTAATTCACATTTATAAGTCACTATAATTTTTAAGTAACTAATTCACATTTTCAAGTTACTACACTTAACCATTTTCAAGTAACTAATTCACATTTTCACTACACTTAACCATTTTCAAGTAACTAATTCACATTTCAATTCTTTAAACTTAACCATTTTCAAGTAACTAATACACATTTTCACTACACTTAACCATTTTCAAGTAACTAATTCACCTTTCAATTCTCTACCATTAACCATTTTCAAGTAACTAATTCACATTTCAAGTCTCTACCATTAACCATGTAACTAATTCATGTTTTCAAGTTACTACACTTAACCATTTTCAAGTAACTAATTCACATTTTCACTACACTTAACCATTTTCGAGTAACTAATTCACCTTTCAAGTCTCTACCATTTTCAAGTAACTAATTCACATTTTCAAGGTACTACACATAACCATTTTCAACTAACTAATTCACATTTTCACTATACTTAACCATTTTCAAGTAACTAATTAACATTTTCAAGTTACTACACTTAACCATTTTCAAGCAACTAAATCACATTTTCACTACACTGAACCATTTTCAAGTAACTAATTCACATTTACATAACCATTTTAAAGTAACTAATTCACATTTTCAAGTCACTACCATTTTCAATTAACTAATCCACATTTCAAGTCTCTACCATTAACCATTTTCAAGTAACTTATTCACATTTCAAGTCTCTACACTCAAACCATTTTGAAGTAACTAATTCACATTTCAAATTGCTACACTTAACCATTTTTAAGTTACTAATTCACATTTTCAAGTCACTACCATTTTCAAGTAACTAATTCACATTTCAATTCTCTACATTTAACCATTTTCAAGTTACTACACTAAACCATTTTCAAGTAACTAATTCACACTTCAAGTCTCTACCATTAACCATTTTCAAGTAACTAATTCACATTTCAAGTCTCTACCATTAACCTTGTAACTAATTCACATTTCAATTCTCTACACTTAACCATTTTCAAGTAACTAATTCATGTTTTCAAGTTACTACACTTAACCATTTTCAAGTAACTAATTCACATTTTTTCACTACACTTAACCATTTTCAAGTAACTAATTCACATTTCAAGTCTCTACCATTAACCTTGTAACTAATTCACATTTCAATTCTCTACCATTAACCAATTTCAAGTAACTTATTCACATTTTCAAGTTACTACACTTAACCATTTTCAAGCAACTAATTCACATTTTCACTACACTTAACCATTTTCATGTAACTAATTCACATTTCAAGTCTCTACCATTAACCATTTTCAAGTAACTAATTAACATTTCAAGTCTCTACCATTCACCATGTAACTAATTCATATTTCAATTCTCTAAACTTAACTATTTTCAAGTAACTAATTCACATTTTCACTACACTTAACCATTTTGAAGTAACTAATTCCCATTTCAAGTCTCTACCATTAACAATTTTTAAGTAACAAATTCACATTTTCATGTTACTACACTTAATCATTTTCAAGTACTAATTCACATTTTCACTACACTTAACCATTTTCAAGTAACTAATTCACATTTCAAGTCTCAACCATTAACCATTTTTAAGTAACTAATTCACATTTCAAGTCGACCATTAACCTTGTAACTAATTCACATTTCAATTCTCTACACTTAACCATTTTCAAGTAACTAATTCATGTTTTCAAGTTACTACACTTAACCATTTTCAAGTAACTAATTCACATTTTTTCACTACACTTAACCATTTTCAAGTAACTAATTCACATTTCAAGTCTTTACCATTTACAAGTAACTAATACACATTTCATGTTACTACACATAACCATTTTAAAGTAACTAATTCACATTTTCAAGTCACTACCATTTTCAATTAACTAATCCACATTTCAAGTCTCTACCATTAACCATTTTCAAGTAACTTATTCACATTTCAAGTCTCAGCACTCAAACCATTTTGAAGTAACTAATTCACATTTCAAATTACTACACTTAACCATTTTTAAGTTACTAATTCACATTTTCAAGTCACTACCATTTTCAAGTAACTAATTCACATTTCAATTCTCTACATTTAACCATTTTCAAGTTACTACACTTAACCATTTTCAAGTAACTAATTCACATTTCAAGTCTCTACCATTAACCTTGTAACTAATTCACATTTCAATTCTCTACACTTAACCATTTTCAAGTAACTAATTCATGTTTTCAAGTTACTACACTTAACCATTTTCAAGTAACTAATTCACATTTCAAGTCTCTACCATTAACCTTGTAACTAATTCACATTTCAATTCTCTACACTTAACCATTTTCAAGTAACTAATTCATGTTTTCAAGTTACTACACTTAACCATTTTCAAGTAACTAATTCACATTTTTTCACTACACTTAACCATTTTCAAGTAACTAATTCACATTTCAAGTCTCTACCATTAACCATTTTCAAGTAACTAATTCACATTTCAAGTCTCTACCATTAACCATTTTCAAGTAACTAATTCACATTTCAAGTCTCTACCATTCACCATGTAACTAATTCATATTTCAATTCTCTAAACTTAACTATTTTCAAGTAACTAATTCACATTTTCACTACACTTAACCATTTTGAAGTAACTAATTCCCATTTCAAGTCTCTACCATTAACAATTTTTAAGTAACAAATTCACATTTTCATGTTACTACACTTAATCATTTTCAAGTACTAATTCACATTTTCACTACACTTAACCATTTTCAAGTAACTAATTCACATTTCAAGTCTCAACCATTAACCATTTTTAAGTAACTAATTCACATTTCAAGTCTCTACCATTAACCTTGTAACTAATTCACATTTCAATTCTATACACTTAACCATTTTCAAGTAACTAATTCATGTTTTCAAGTTACTACACTTAACCATTTTCAAGTAACTAATTCACATTTTTTCACTACACTTAACCATTTTCAAGTAACTAATTCACATTTCAAGTCTCTACCATTTACAAGTAACTAATACACATTTCATGTTACTACACATAACCATTTTAAAGTAACTAATTGACATTTTCAAGTCACTACCATTTTCAATTAACTAATCCACATTTCAAGTCTCTATCATTAACCATTTTCATGTAACTTATTCACATTTCAAGTCTCTACACTCAAACCATTTTGAAGTAACTAATTCACATTTCAAGTTACTACACTTAACCATTTTTAAGTTACTAATTCACATTTTCAAGTCACTACCATTTTCAAGTAACTAATTCACATTTCAATTCTCTACATTTAACCATTTTCAAGTTACTAAACTTAACAATTTTCAAGTAACTAATTCACATTTCAAGTCTCTACCATTAACCATTTTCAAGTAACTAATTCACATTTTAAAGTTACTACACTCAACCATTTTGAAGTAACTAATTCACATTTCAAGTTACTACACTTAACCATTTTTAAGTAACTAATTCACATTTTCAAGTCACTACCATTTTTAAGTAACTAATTAACATTTCAATTCTCTACACTTAACCATTTTCAAGTAACTAATTCACATTTTCAAGTTACTACACTTAACAATTTTCAAATAACTAATTCACATTTTCACTACACTTAACCATTTTTAATTAACTAATTCACATTTCAAGTCTCTACCATTAACCATTTTCAAGTAACTAATTCACATTTCAAGTCACTACCATTCACCATGTAACTAATTCATATTTCACTTCTCTAAACTTAACTATTTTCAAGTAACTAATTCACATTTTCACTACACTTAACCATTTTGAAGTAACTAATTCCCATTTCAAGTCTCTACCATTAACAATTTTTAATTAACAAATTCACATTTTCATGTTACTACACTTAATCATTTTCAAGTACTAATTCACATTTTCACTACACTAAACCATTTTCAAGTAACTAATTCACATTTCAAGTCTCAACCATTAACCATTTTTAAGTAACTAATTCACATTTCAAGTCGACCATTAACCTTGTAACTAATTCACATTTCAATTCTCTACACTTAACCATTTTCAAGTAACTAATTCATGTTTTCAAGTTACTACACTTAACCATTTTCAAGTAACTAATTCACATTTTTTCACTACACTTAACCATTTTCAAGTAACTAATTCACATTTCAAGTCTTTACCATTTACAAGTAACTAATACACATTTCATGTTACTACACATAACCATTTTAAAGTAACTAATTCACATTTTCAAGTCACTACCATTTTCAATTAACTAATCCACATTTCAAGTCTCTACCATTAACCATTTTCAAGTAACTTATTCACATTTCAAGTCTCAGCACTCAAACCATTTTGAAGTAACTAATTCACATTTCAAATTACTACACTTAACCATTTTTAAGTTACTATTCACATTTTCAAGTCACTACCATTTTCAAGTAACTAATTCACATTTCAATTCTCTACATTTAACCATTTTCAAGTTACTACACTTAACCATTTTCAAGTAACTAATTCACATTTCAAGTCTCTACCATTAACCTTGTAACTAATTCACATTTCAATTCTCTACACTTAACCATTTTCAAGTAACTAATTCATGTTTTCAAGTTACTACACTTAACCATTTTCAAGTAACTAATTCACATTTCAAGTCTCTACCATTAACCTTGTAACTAATTCACATTTCAATTCTCTACACTTAACCATTTTCAAGTAACTAATTCATGTTTTCAAGTTACTACACTTAACCATTTTCAAGTAACTAATTCACATTTTTTCACTACACTTAACCATTTTCAAGTAACTAATTCACATTTCAAGTCTCTACCATTAACCATTTTCAAGTAACTAATTCACATTTCAAGTCTCTACCATTAACCATTTTCAAGTAACTAATTCACATTTCAAGTCTCTACCATTCACCATGTAACTAATTCATATTTCAATTCTCTAAACTAAACTATTTTCAAGTAACTAATTCACATTTTCACTACACTTAACCATTTTGAAGTAACTAATTCCCATTTCAAGTCTCTACCATTAACAATTTTTAAGTAACAAATTCACATTTTCATGTTACTACACTTAATCATTTTCAAGTACTAATTCACATTTTCACTACACTTAACCATTTTCAAGTAACTAATTCACATTTCAAGTCTCAACCATTAACCATTTTTAAGTAACTAATTCACATTTCAAGTCTCTACCATTAACCTTGTAACTAATTCACATTTCAATTCTATACACTTAACCATTTTCAAGTAACTAATTCATGTTTTCAAGTTACTACACTTAACCATTTTCAAGTAACTAATTCACATTTTTTCACTACACTTAACCATTTTCAAGTAACTAATTCACATTTCAAGTCTCTACCATTTACAAGTAACTAATACACATTTCATGTTACTACACATAACCATTTTAAAGTAACTAATTGACATTTTCAAGTCACTACCATTTTCAATTAACTAATCCACATTTCAAGTCTCTATCATTAACCATTTTCATGTAACTTATTCACATTTCAAGTCTCTACACTCAAACCATTTTGAAGTAACTAATTCACATTTCAAGTTACTACACTTAACCATTTTTAAGTTACTAATTCACATTTTCAAGTCACTACCATTTTCAAGTAACTAATTCACATTTCAATTCTCTACATTTAACCATTTTCAAGTTACTAAACTTAACAATTTTCAAGTAACTAATTCACATTTCAAGTCTCTACCATTAACCATTTTCAAGTAACTAATTCACATTTTAAAGTTACTACACTCAACCATTTTGAAGTAACTAATTCACATTTCAAGTTACTACACTTAACCATTTTTAAGTAACTAATTCACATTTTCAAGTCACTACCATTTTTAAGTAACTAATTAACATTTCAATTCTCTACACTTAACCATTTTCAAGTAACTAATTCACATTTTCAAGTTACTACACTTAACAATTTTCAAATAACTAATTCACATTTCAAATCTCTACCATTAACCATTTTCAAGTAACTAATTCACTTTTTCAAGTTACTACACATAACAATTTTCAAGTAACTAATTCACATTTCAAGTTACTACCATTAACCATTTTTAAGTTACTAATTCACATTTCAAGTTACTACACTTAACCATTTTTAAGTAACTAATTCACATTTATAAGTCACTATAATTTTTAAGTAACTAATTCACATTTTCAAGTTACTACACTTAACCATTTTCAAGTAACTAATTCACATTTTCACTACACTTAACCATTTTCAAGTAACTAATTCACATTTCAATTCTTTAAACTTAACCATTTTCAAGTAACTAATACACATTTTCACTACACTTAACCATTTTCACGTAACTAATTCACCTTTCAATTCTCTACCATTAACCATTTTCAAGTAACTAATTCACATTTCAAGTCTCTACCATTAACCATGTAACTAATTCATGTTTTCAAGTTACTACACTTAATCATTTTCAAGTACTAATTCACATTTTCACTACACTTAACCATTTTCAAGTAACTAATTCACATTTCAAGTCTCAACCATTAACCATTTTTAAGTAACTAATTCACATTTCAAGTCTCTACCATTAACCTTGTAACTAATTCACATTTCAATTCTATACACTTAACCATTTTCAAGTAACTAATTCATGTTTTCAAGTTACTACACTTAACCATTTTCAAGTAACTAATTCACATTTCAAGTCTCTACCATTTACAAGTAACTAATACACATTTCATGTTACTACACATAACCATTTTAAAGTAACTAATTCACATTTTCAAGTCACTACCATTTTCAATTAACTAATCCACATTTCAAGTCTCCACCATTAACCATTTTCAAGTAACTTATTCACATTTCAAGTCTCTACACTCAACCATTTTGAAGTAACTAATTCACATTTCAAGTCTCTACCATTTTCAAGTAACTAATTCACATTTTCAAGTTACTACACTTAACCATTTTCAAGTAACTAATTCACATTTCAAGTCTCTACCATTTACAAGTAACTAATGCACATTTCATGTTACAACACATAACCATTTTAAAGTAACTAATTCACATCTTCAAATCAATACCATTTTCAATTAACTAATCCACATTTCAAGTCTCTACCATTAACCATTTTCAAGTAACTTATTCACATTTCAAGTCTCTACACTCAAACCATTTTGAAGTAACTAATTCACATTTCAAGTTACTACACTTAACCATTTTTAAGTTACTAATTCACATTTTCAAGTCACTACCATTTTCAAGTAATTAATTCACATTTCAATTCTCTACACTTAACCATTTTCAAATAACTAATTAACATTTTCAAGTTAATACACTTAACCATTTTCAAGCAACTAATTCACATTTTCAGTACGCTTAACCATTTTCATGTAACTAATTCACATTTCAAGTCTCTACCATTAAACATTTTCAACTAACTAATTCACATTTTCAAGTTACTACACTTAACAATTTTCAAATAACTAATTCACATTTCAAGTCTCTACCATTAACCATTTTCGAGTAACTAATTCACATTTTCAAGTTACTACACTTAACCATTTTCAACTAACTAATTCACATTTCAAGTCTCTACACTCAACCATTTTGAAGTAACTAATTCACATTTCAAGTTACTACACTTAACCATTTTTAAGTAACTAATTCACATTTTCAAGTCACTACCATTTTCAAGTAACTAATTAACATTTCAATTCTCTACACTTAACCATTTTCAAATAACTAATTCACATTTTCAAGTTACTACACTTAACAATTTTCAAGTAACTAATTTACATTTCAAGTCTCTACCATTTAAGAGTAACTAATACACATTTTAAAGTTACTACACTTAACCATTTTCAAGTAAATAATTCACATTTCAAGTCTCTACACTCAACCATTTTGAAGTAACTAATTCACATTTCAAGTTACTACACTTAACCATTTTTAAGTAACTAATTCACATTTTCAAGTCACTACCATTTTCAAGTAACTAATTCACATTTTCACTACACTTAACCATTTTCAAGTAACTAATTCACATTTCAATTCTTTACACTTAACCAATTTCAAGTAACTAATTCACATTTTCAAGTTACTACACTTAACAATTTTCAAATAACTAATTCACATTTCAAGTCTCTACCATTAACCATTTTCAAGTAACTAATTCACATTTTCAAGTTACTACACTTAACCATTTTCAAGTAACTAATTCACATTTCAAGTCTCTACCATTTAAAAGTAACTAATACACATTTTCAAGTTACTACACTTAACCATTTTCAAGTAAATAATTCACATTTCAAGTCTCTACACTCAATCATTTTGAAGTAACTAATTCACATTTCAAGTTAATACACTTAACCATTTTTAAGTAACTAATTCACATTTTCAAGTCACTACCATTTTTAAGTAACTAGTTCACATTTCAAGTCTCTACCATTTTCAAGTAACTAATTCACATTTTCAAGTTACTACACTTAACCATTTTCAAGTAACTAATTCACATTTCAAGTCACTACCATTTACAAGTAACTAACACACATTTCATGTTACTACACATAACCATTTTAAAGTAACTAATTCACATTTTCAAGTCACTACCATTTTCAATTAACTAATCCACATTTCAAGTCTCTACCATTAACCATTTTCAAGTAACTTATTCACATTTCAAGTCTCTACACTCAAACCATTTTGAAGTAACTAATTCACATTTCAAGTTACTACACTTAACCATTTTTAATTTACTAATTCACATTTTCAAGTCACTACCATTTTCAAGTAATTAATTCACATTTCAATTCTCTACACTTAACCATTTTCAAATAACTAATTAACATTTTCAAGTTAATACACTTAACCATTTTCAAGCAACTAATTCACATTTTCAGTACACTTAACCATTTTCATGTAACTAATTCACATTTCAAGTCTCTACCATTAAACGTTTTCAACTAACTAATTCACATTTTCAAGTTACTACACTTAACAATTTTCAAATAACTAATTCACATTTCAAGTCTCTACCATTAACCATTTTCAAGTAACTAATTCACATTTTCAAGTTACTACACTTAACCATTTTCAACTAACTAATTCACATTTCAAGTCTCTACGCTCAACCATTTTGAAGTAACTAATTCACATTTCAAGTTACTACACTTAACCATTTTTAAGTAACTAATTCACATTTTCAAGTCACTACCATTTTCAAGTAACTAATTAACATTTCAATTCTCTACACTTAACCATTTTCAAATAACTAATTCACATTTTCAAGTTACTACACTTAACAATTTTCAAGTAACTAATTCACATTTCAAGTCTCTACCATTTAAAAGTAACTAATACACATTTTAAAGTTACTACACTTAACCATTTTCAAGTAAATAATTCACATTTCAAGTCTCTACACTCAACCATTATGAAGTAACTAATTCACATTTCAAGTTACTACACTTAACCATTTTTAAGTAACTAATTCACATTTTCAAGTCACTACCATTTTCAAGTAACTAATTCACATTTTCACTACACTTAACCATTTTCAAGTAACTAATTCACATTTCAATTCTTTACACTTAACCAATTTCAAGTAACTAATTCACATTTTCAAGTTACTACACTTATCCATTTTCAAGTAACTAATTCACATTTCCAAGTTACTACACTTAACCATTTTCAAGTAACTAATTCACATTTTCAAGTTACTACACTTATCCATTTTCAAGTAACTAATTCCCATTTTCACTACACTTAACCATTTTCAAGTAACTAATTCACATTTTCACTACACTTAACCATTTTAATGTAACTAATTCACATTTTCAAGTTACTACACTTAAAAATTTTCAAGTAAATAATTCACATTTCAAGTCTCTACCATTAACCATTTTCAACTAACTAATTCACATTTTCAAGTTACTACACTTAACACTTTTCAAGTAACTAATTCACATTTCAAGTCTCTACCATTAACCAATTTCAAGTAACTTATTCACATTTTCAAGTTACTACACTTAACCATTTTCAAGTAACTAATTCACATTTTTACTACACTTAACCATTTTTAATTAACTAATTCACATTTCAAGTCTCTACCATTAACCATTTTCAAGTAACTAATTCACATTTCAAGTCTCTACCATTCACCATGTAACTAAATCATATTTCAATTCTCTAAACTTAACTATTTTCAAGTAACTAATTCACATTTTCACTACACTTAACCATTTTGAAGTTACTAATTCCCATTTTAAGTCTCAACCATTAACCATTTTTAAGTAACTAATTCACATTTCAAGTCTCTACCATTAACCTTGTAACTAATTCACATTTCAATTCTCTACACTTAACCATTTTCAAGTAACTAATTCATGTTTTCAAGTTACTACCCTTAACCATTTTCAACTAACTAATTCACATTTCAAGTCTCTACGCTCAACCATTTTGAAGTAACTAATTCACATTTCAAGTTACTACACTTAACCATTTTTAAGTAACTAATTCACATTTTCAAGTCACTACCATTTTCAAGTAACTAATTAACATTTCAATTCTCTACACTTAACCATTTTCAAATAACTAATTCACATTTTCAAGTTACTACACTTAACAATTTTCAAGTAACTAATTCACATTTCAAGTCTCTACCATTTAAAAGTAACTAATACACATTTTAAAGTTACTACACTTAACCATTTTCAAGTAAATAATTCACATTTCAAGTCTCTACACTCAACCATTATGAAGTAACTAATTCACATTTCAAGTTACTACACTTAACCATTTTTAAGTAACTAATTCACATTTTCAAGTCACTACCATTTTCAAGTAACTAATTCACATTTTCACTACACTTAACCATTTTCAAGTAACTAATTCACATTTCAATTCTTTACACTTAACCAATTTCAAGTAACTAATTCACATTTTCAAGTTACTACACTTATCCATTTTCAAGTAACTAATTCACATTTCCAAGTTACTACACTTAACCATTTTCAAGTAACTAATTCACATTTCAAGTTACTACACTTATCCATTTTCAAGTAACTAATTCCCATTTTCACTACACTTAACCATTTTCAAGTAACTAATTCACATTTTCACTACACTTAACCATTTTGAAGTTACTAATTCCCATTTTAAGTCTCTACCATTAACAATTTTTAAGTAACAAATTCACATTTTCATGTTACTACACTTAATCATTTTCAAGTACTAATTCATATTTTCACTACACTTAACCATTTTCAAGTAACTAATTCACATTTCAAGTCTCAACCATTAACCATTTTTAAGTAACTAATTCACATTTCAAGTCTCTACCATTAACCTTGTAACTAATTCACATTTCAATTCTCTACACTTAACCATTTTCAAGTAACTAATTCATGTTTTCAAGTTACTACACTTAACCATTTTAAAGTAACTAATTCACATTTTTTCACTACACTTAACCATTTTCAAGTAACTAATTCACATTTCAAGTCTCTACCATTTACAAGTAACTAATACACATTTCATGTTACTACACATAGCCATTTTAAAGTAACTAATTCACATTTTCAAGTCACTACCATTTTCAAGTAATTAATTCACATTTCAATTCTCTACACTTAACCATTTTCAAGTAACTAATTAACATTTTCAAGTTAATACACTTAACCATTTTCAAGCAACTAATTCACATTTTCAGTACACTTAACCATTTTCATGTAACTAATTCACATTTCAAGTCTCTACCATTAAACATTTTCAACTAACTAATTCACATTTTCAAGTTACTACACTTAACAATTTTCAAGTAACTAATTCACATTTCAAGTCTCTACCATTTAAAAGTAACTAATACACATTTTCAAGTTACTACACTTAACCATTTTCAAGTAAATAATTCACATTTCAAATCTCTACACTCAACCATTTTGAAGTAACTAATTCACATTTCAAGTCTCTACCATTTTCAAGTAACTAATTCACATTTTCAAATTACTACACTTAACCATTTTCAAGTAACTAATTCACATTTCAAGTCTCTACCATTTACAAGTAACTAATGCACATTTCATGTTACAACACATAACCATTTTAAAGTAACTAATTCACATTTTCAAATCAATACCATTTTCAATTAACTAATCCACATTTCAAGTCTCTACCATTAACCATTTTCAAGTAACTTATTCACATTTCAAGTCTCTACACTCAAACCATTTTGAAGTAACTAATTCACATTTCAAGTTACTACACTTAACCATTTTTAAGTTACTAATTCACATTTTCAAGTCACTACCATTTTCAAGTAATTAATTCACATTTCAATTCTCTACACTTAACCATTTTCAAGTAACTAATTAACATTTTCAAGTTAATACACTTAACCATTTTCAAGCAACTAATTCACATTTTCAGTACACTTAACCATTTTCATGTAACTAATTCACATTTCAAGTCTCTACCATTAAACATTTTCAACTAACTAATTCACATTTTCAAGTTACTACACATAACCATTTTCAACTAAGTAATTCACATTTTCACTATACTTAACCATTTTCAAGTAACTAATTCACATTTTCAAGTTACAACACTTAACCATTTTCAAGCAACTAATTCACATTTCAAGTCTCTACCATTTAAAAGTAACTAATACACATTTTAAAGTTACTACACTTAACCATTTTCAAGTAAATAATTCACATTTCAAGTCTCTACACTCAACCATTTTGAAGTAACTAATTCACATTTCAAGTTACTACACTTAACCATTTTTAAGTAACTAATTCACATTTTCAAGTCACTACCCTTTTCAAGTAACTAATTCACATTTTCACTACACTTAACCATTTTCAAGTAACTAATTCACATTTCAATTCTTTACACTTAACCAATTTCAAGTAACTAATTCACATTTTCAAGTTACTACACTTAACAATTTTCAAATAACTAATTCACATTTCAAGTCTCTACCATTAACCATTTTCAAGTAACTAATTCACATTTTCAAGTTACTACACTTAACCATTTTCAAGTAACTAATTCACATTTCAAGTCTCTACCATTTAAAAGTAACTAATACACATTTTCAAGTTACTACACTTAACCATTTTCAAGTAAATAATTCACATTTCAAGTCTCTACACTCAACCATTTTGAAGTAACTAATTCACATTTCAAGTTAATACACTTAACCATTTTTAAGTAACTAATTCACATTTTCAAGTCACTACCATTTTTAAGTAACTAGTTCACATTTCAAGTCTCTACCATTTTCAAGTAACTAATTCACATTTTCAAGTTACTACACTTAACCATTTTCAAGTAACTAATTCACATTTCAAGTCACTACCATTTACAAGTAACTAACACACATTTCATGTTACTACACATAACCATTTTAAAGTAACTAATTCACATTTTCAAGTCACTACCATTTTCAATTAACTAATCCACATTTCAAGTCTCTACCATTAACCATTTTCAAGTAACTTATTCACATTTCAAGTCTCTACACTCAAACCATTTTGAAGTAACTAATTCACATTTCAAGTTACTACACTTAACCATTTTTAATTTACTAATTCACATTTTCAAGTCACTACCATTTTCAAGTAATTAATTCACATTTCAATTCTCTACACTTAACCATTTTCAAATAACTAATTAACATTTTCAAGTTAATACACTTAACCATTTTCAAGCAACTAATTCACATTTTCAGTACACTTAACCATTTTCATGTAACTAATTCACATTTCAAGTCTCTACCATTAAACGTTTTCAACTAACTAATTCACATTTTCAAGTTACTACACTTAACAATTTTCAAATAACTAATTCACATTTCAAGTCTCTACCATTAACCATTTTCAAGTAACTAATTCACATTTTCAAGTTACTACACTTAACCATTTTCAACTAACTAATTCACATTTCAAGTCTCTACGCTCAACCATTTTGAAGTAACTAATTCACATTTCAAGTTACTACACTTAACCATTTTTAAGTAACTAATTCACATTTTCAAGTCACTACCATTTTCAAGTAACTAATTAACATTTCAATTCTCTACACTTAACCATTTTCAAATAACTAATTCACATTTTCAAGTTACTACACTTAACAATTTTCAAGTAACTAATTCACATTTCAAGTCTCTACCATTTAAAAGTAACTAATACACATTTTAAAGTTACTACACTTAACCATTTTCAAGTAAATAATTCACATTTCAAGTCTCTACACTCAACCATTATGAAGTAACTAATTCACATTTCAAGTTACTACACTTAACCATTTTTAAGTAACTAATTCACATTTTCAAGTCACTACCATTTTCAAGTAACTAATTCACATTTTCACTACACTTAACCATTTTCAAGTAACTAATTCACATTTCAATTCTTTACACTTAACCAATTTCAAGTAACTAATTCACATTTTCAAGTTACTACACTTATCCATTTTCAAGTAACTAATTCACATTTCCAAGTTACTACACTTAACCATTTTCAAGTAACTAATTCACATTTTCAAGTTACTACACTTATCCATTTTCAAGTAACTAATTCCCATTTTCACTACACTTAACCATTTTCAAGTAACTAATTCACATTTTCACTACACTTAACCATTTTAATGTAACTAATTCACATTTTCAAGTTACTACACTTAAAAATTTTCAAGTAAATAATTCACATTTCAAGTCTCTACCATTAACCATTTTCAACTAACTAATTCACATTTTCAAGTTACTACACTTAACACTTTTCAAGTAACTAATTCACATTTCAAGTCTCTACCATTAACCAATTTCAAGTAACTTATTCACATTTTCAAGTTACTACACTTAACCATTTTCAAGTAACTAATTCACATTTTCACTACACTTAACCATTTTTAATTAACTAATTCACATTTCAAGTCTCTACCATTAACCATTTTCAAGTAACTAATTCACATTTCAAGTCTCTACCATTCACCATGTAACTAAATCATATTTCAATTCTCTAAACTTAACTATTTTCAAGTAACTAATTCACATTTTCACTACACTTAACCATTTTGAAGTTACCAATTCCCATTTTAAGTCTCTACCATTAACAATTTTTAAGTAACAAATTCACATTTTCATGTTACTACACTTAATCATTTTCAAGTACTAATTCATATTTTCACTACACTTAACCATTTTCAAGTAACTAATTCACATTTCAAGTCTCAACCATTAACCATTTTTAAGTAACTAATTCACATTTCAAGTCTCTACCATTAACCTTGTAACTAATTCACATTTCAATTCTCTACACTTAACCATTTTCAAGTAACTAATTCATGTTTTCAAGTTACTACACTTAACCATTTTAAAGTAACTAATTCACATTTTTTCACTACACTTAACCATTTTCAAGTAACTAATTCACATTTCAAGTCTCTACCATTTACAAGTAACTAATACACATTTCATGTTACTACACATAGCCATTTTAAAGTAACTAATTCACATTTTCAAGTCACTACCATTTTCAAGTAATTAATTCACATTTCAATTCTCTACATTTAACCATTTTCAAGTAACTAATTAACATTTTCAAGTTAATACACTTAACCATTTTCAAGCAACTAATTCACATTTTCAGTACACTTAACCATTTTCATGTAACTAATTCACATTTCAAGTCTCTACCATTAAACATTTTCAACTAACTAATTCACATTTTCAAGTTACTACACTTAACAATTTTCAAGTAACTAATTCACATTTCAAGTCTCTGCCATTTAAAAGTAACTAATACACATTTTCAAGTTACTACACTTAACCATTTTCAAGTAAATAATTCACATTTCAAATCTCTACACTCAACCATTTTGAAGTAACTAATTCACATTTCAAGTCTCTACCATTTTCAAGTAACTAATTCACATTTTCAAATTACTACACTTAACCATTTTCAAGTAACTAATTCACATTTCAAGTCTCTACCATTTACAAGTAACTAATGCACATTTCATGTTACAACACATAACCATTTTAAAGTAACTAATTCACATTTTCAAATCAATACCATTTTCAATTAACTAATCCACATTTCAAGTCTCTACCATTAACCATTTTCAAGTAACTTATTCACATTTCAAGTCTCTACACTCAAACCATTTTGAAGTAACTAATTCACATTTCAAGTTACTACACTTAACCATTTTTAAGTTACTAATTCACATTTTCAAGTCACTACCATTTTCAAGTAATTAATTCACATTTCAATTCTCTACACTTAACCATTTTCAAGTAACTAATTAACATTTTCAAGTTAATACACTTAACCATTTTCAAGCAACTAATTCACATTTTCAGTACACTTAACCATTTTCATGTAACTAATTCACATTTCAAGTCTCTACCATTAAACATTTTCAACTAACTAATTCACATTTTCAAGTTACTACACATAACCATTTTCAACTAAGTAATTCACATTTTCACTATACTTAACCATTTTCAAGTAACTAATTCACATTTTCAAGTTACAACACTTAACCATTTTCAAGCAACTAATTCACATTTTCACTACACTTAACCATTTTCAAGTAACTAATTCAAATTTCAAGTCTCTACCATTAACCATTTTCAAGTAACTAATTCACATTTTCAAGTTACTACACTTAACCATTTTCAACTAACTAATTCACATTTCAAGTCTCTACACTCGACCATTTTGAAGTAACTAATTCACATTTCAAGTTACTACACTTATCCATTTTCAAGTAACTAATTCCCATTTTCACTACACTTAACCATTTTCAAGTAACTAATTCACATTTTTACTACACTTAACCATTTTCATGTAACTAATTCACATTTTCAAGTTACTACACTTAAAAATTTTCAAGTAACTAATTCACATTTCAAGTCTCTACCATTAACCATTTTCAACTAACTAATTCACATTTTCAAGTAACTAATTCACATTTCAAGTCTCTACCATTAACCAATTTCAAGTAACTTATTCACATTTTCAAGTTACTACACTTAACCATTTTCAAGTAACTAATTCACATTTTCACTACACTTAACCATTTTCAACTAACTAATTCACATTTCAAGTCTCTACACTCGACCATTTTGAAGTAACTAATTCACATTTCAAGTTACTACACTTATCCATTTTCAAGTAACTAATTCCCATTTTCACTACACTTAACCATTTTCAAGTAACTAATTCACATTTTTACTACACTTAACCATTTTCAACTAACTAATTCACATTTCAAGTCTCTACACTCGACCATTTTGAAGTAACTAATTCACATTTCAAGTTACTACACTTATCCATTTTCAAGTAACTAATTCCCATTTTCACTACACTTAACCATTTTCAAGTAACTAATTCACATTTTTACTACACTTAACCATTTTCATTTAACTAATTCACATTTTCAAGTTACTACACTTAAAAATTTTCAAGTAACTAATTCACATTTCAAGTCTCTACCATTAACCATTTTCAACTAACTAATTCACATTTTCAAGTAACTAATTCACATTTCAAGTCTCTACCATTAACCATTTTCAACTAACTAATTCACATTTTCAAGTAACTAATTCACATTTCAAGTCTCTACCATTAACCAATTTCAAGTAACTTATTCACATTTTCAAGTTACTACACTTAACCATTTTCAAGTAACTAATTCACATTTTCACTACACTTAACCATTTTTAATTAACTAATTCACATTTCAAGTCTCTACCATTAACCATTTTCAAGTAACTAATTCACATTTCAAGTCTCTACCATTAACCATTTTCAAGTAACTAATTCACATTTTCAAGTTACTACACTTAACCATTTTCAACTAACTAATTCACATTTCAAGTCTCTACACTCAACCATTTTGAAGTAACTAATTCACATTTCAAGTTACTACACTTAACCATTTTTAAGTAACTAATTCACATTTTCAAGTCACTACCATTTTCAAGTAACTAATTCACATTTTCACTACACTTAACCATTTTCAAGTAACTAATTCACATTTCAATTCTTTACACTTAACCAATTTCAAGTAACTAATTCACATTTTCAAGTTACTACACTTAACAATTTTCAAATAACTAATTCACATTTCAAGTCTCTACCATTAACCATTTTCAAGTAACTAATTCACATTTTCAAGTTACTACACTTAACCATTTTCAAGTAACTAATTCACATTTCAAGTCTCTACCATTTAAAAGTAACTAATACACATTTTCAAGTTACTACACTTAACCATTTTCAAGTAAATAATTCACATTTCAAGTCTCTACACTCAACCATTTTGAAGTAACTAATTCACATTTCAAGTTAATACACTTAACCATTTTTAAGTAACTAATTCACATTTTCAAGTCACTACCATTTTTAAGTAACTAGTTCACATTTCAAGTCTCTACCATTTTCAAGTAACTAATTCACATTTTCAAGTTACTACACTTAACCATTTTCAAGTAACTAATTCACATTTCAAGTCACTACCATTTACAAGTAACTAACACACATTTCATGTTACTACACATAACCATTTTAAAGTAACTAATTCACATTTTCAAGTCACTACCATTTTCAATTAACTAATCCACATTTCAAGTCTCTACCATTAACCATTTTCAAGTAACTTATTCACATTTCAAGTCTCTACACTCAAACCATTTTGAAGTAACTAATTCACATTTCAAGTTACTACACTTAACCATTTTTAATTTACTAATTCACATTTTCAAGTCACTACCATTTTCAAGTAATTAATTCACATTTCAATTCTCTACACTTAACCATTTTCAAATAACTAATTAACATTTTCAAGTTAATACACTTAACCATTTTCAAGCAACTAATTCACATTTTCAGTACACTTAACCATTTTCATGTAACTAATTCACATTTCAAGTCTCTACCATTAAACGTTTTCAACTAACTAATTCACATTTTCAAGTTACTACACTTAACAATTTTCAAATAACTAATTCACATTTCAAGTCTCTACCATTAACAATTTTCAAGTAACTAATTCACATTTTCAAGTTACTACACTTAACCATTTTCAACTAACTAATTCACATTTCAAGTCTCTACGCTCAACCATTTTGAAGTAACTAATTCACATTTCAAGATACTACACTTAACCATTTTTAAGTAACTAATTCACATTTTCAAGTTACTACACTTAACAATTTTCAAGTAACTAATTCACATTTCAAGTCTCTACCATTTAAAAGTAACTAATACACATTTTAAAGTTACTACACTTAACCATTTTCAAGTAAATAATTCACATTTCAAGTCTCTACACTCAACCATTATGAAGTAACTAATTCACATTTCAAGTTACTACACTTAACCATTTTTAAGTAACTAATTCATATTTTCAAGTCACTACCATTTTCAAGTAACTAATTCACATTTTCACTACACTTAACCATTTTCAAGTAACTAATTCACATTTCAATTCTTTACACTTAACCAATTTCAAGTAACTAATTCACATTTTCAAGTTACTACACTTATCCATTTTCAAGTAACTAATTCACATTTCCAAGTTACTACACTTAACCATTTTCAAGTAACTAATTCACATTTCAAGTTACTACACTTATCCATTTTCAAGTAACTAATTCCCATTTTCACTACACTTAACCATTTTCAAATAACTAATTCACATTTTCACTACACTTAACCATTTTAATGTAACTAATTCACATTTTCAAGTTACTACACTTAAAAATTTTCAAGTAAATAATTCACATTTCAAGTCTCTACCATTAACCATTTTCAACTAACTAATTCACATTTTCAAGTTACTACACTTAACACTTTTCAAGTAACTAATTCACATTTCAAGTCTCTACCATTAACCAATTTCAAGTAACTTATTCACATTTTCAAGTTACTACACTTAACCATTTTCAAGTAACTAATTCATATTTTCACTACACTTAACCATTTTTAATTAACTAATTCACATTTCAAGTCTCTACCATTAACCATTTTCAAGTAACTAATTCACATTTCAAGTCTCTACCATTCACCATGTAACTAAATCATATTTCAATTCTCTAAACTTAACTATTTTCAAGTAACTAATTCACATTTTCACTACACTTAACCATTTTGAAGTTACTAATTCCCATTTTAAGTCTCTACCATTAACAATTTTTAAGTAACAAATTCACATTTTCATGTTACTACACTTAATCATTTTCAAGTACTAATTCATATTTTCACTACACTTAACCATTTTCAAGTAACTAATTCACATTTCAAGTCTCAACCATTAACCATTTTTAAGTAACTAATTCACATTTCAAGTCTCTACCATTAACCTTGTAACTAATTCACATTTCAATTCTCTACACTTAACCATTTTCAAGTAACTAATTCATGTTTTCAAGTTACTACACTTAACCATTTTAAAGTAACTAATTCACATTTTTTCACTACACTTAACCATTTTCAAGTAACTAATTCACATTTCAAGTCTCTACCATTTACAAGTAACTAATACACATTTCATGTTACTACACATAGCCATTTTAAAGTAACTAATTCACATTTTCAAGTCACTACCATTTTCAAGTAATTAATTCACATTTCAATTCTCTACACTTAACCATTTTCAAGTAACTAATTAACATTTTCAAGTTAATACACTTAACCATTTTCAAGCAACTAATTCACATTTTCAGTACACTTAACCATTTTCATGTAACTAATTCACATTTCAAGTCTCTACCATTAAACATTTTCAACTAACTAATTCACATTTTCAAGTTACTACACTTAACAATTTTCAAGTAACTAATTCACATTTCAAGTCTCTACCATTTAAAAGTAACTAATACACATTTTCAAGTTACTACACTTAACCATTTTCAAGTAAATAATTCACATTTCAAATCTCTACACTCAACCATTTTGAAGTAACTAATTCACATTTCAAGTCTCTACCATTTTCAAGTAACTAATTCACATTTTCAAATTACTACACTTAACCATTTTCAAGTAACTAATTCACATTTCAAGTCTCTACCATTTACAAGTAACTAATGCACATTTCATGTTACAACACATAACCATTTTAAAGTAACTAATTCACATTTTCAAATCAATACCATTTTCAATTAACTAATCCACATTTCAAGTCTCTACCATTAACCATTTTCAAGTAACTTATTCACATTTCAAGTCTCTACACTCAAACCATTTTGAAGTAACTAATTCACATTTCAAGTTACTACACTTAACCATTTTTAAGTTACTAATTCACATTTTCAAGTCACTACCATTTTCAAGTAATTAATTCACATTTCAATTCTCTACACTTAACCATTTTCAAGTAACTAATTAACATTTTCAAGTTAATACACTTAACCATTTTCAAGCAACTAATTCACATTTTCAGTACACTTAACCATTTTCATGTAACTAATTCACATTTCAAGTCTCTACCATTAAACATTTTCAACTAACTAATTCACATTTTCAAGTTACTACACATAACCATTTTCAACTAAGTAATTCACATTTTCACTATACTTAACCATTTTCAAGTAACTAATTCACATTTTCAAGTTACAACACTTAACCATTTTCAAGCAACTAATTCACATTTTCACTACACTTAACCATTTTCAAGTAACTAATTCAAATTTCAAGTCTCTACCATTAACCATTTTCAAGTAACTAATTCACATTTTCAAGTTACTACACTTAACCATTTTCAACTAACTAATTCACATTTCAAGTCTCTACACTCGACCATTTTGAAGTAACTAATTCACATTTCAAGTTACTACACTTATCCATTTTCAAGTAACTAATTCCCATTTTCACTACACTTAACCATTTTCAAGTAACTAATTCACATTTTTACTACACTTAACCATTTTCATTTAACTAATTCACATTTTCAAGTTACTACACTTAAAAATTTTCAAGTAACTAATTCACATTTCAAGTCTCTACCATTAACCATTTTCAACTAACTAATTCACATTTTCAAGTAACTAATTCACATTTCAAGTCTCTACCATTAACCAATTTCAAGTAACTTATTCACATTTTCAAGTTACTACACTTAACCATTTTCAAGTAACTAATTCACATTTTCACTACACTTAACCATTTTTAATTAACTAATTCACATTTCAAGTCTCCACCATTAACCATTTTCAAGTAACTAATTCACATTTCAAGTCTCTACCATTAACCATTTTCAAGTAACTAATTCACATTTTCAAGTTACTACACTTAACCATTTTCAACTAACTAATTCACATTTCAAGTCTCTACACTCAACCATTTTGAAGTAACTAATTCACATTTCAAGTTACTACACTTAACCATTTTTAAGTAACTAATTCACATTTTCAAGTCACTACCATTTTCAAGTAACTAATTAACATTTCAATTCTCTACACTTAACCATTTTCAAATAACTAATTCACATTTTCAAGTTACTACACTTATCCATTTTCAAGTAACTAATTCACATTTCAAGTCTCTACCATTAACCATTTTCAAGTAACTAATTCACATTTTCAAGTTACTACACTTAACCATTTTCAACTAACTAATTCACATTTCAAGTCTCTACCATTAACCATTTTCAAGTTACTACACTTAACAATTTTCAAGTAACTAATTCACATTTCAAGTCTCTACCATTTAAAAGTAACTAATACACATTTTAAAGTTACTACACTTAACCATTTTCAAGTAAATAATTCACATTTCAAGTCTCTACACTCAACCATTTTGAAGTAACTAATTCACATTTCAAGTTACTACACTTAACCATTTTTAAGTAACTAATTCACATTTTCAAGTCACTACCATTTTCAAGTAACTAATTCACATTTTCACTACACTTAACCATTTTCAAGTAACTAATTCACATTTCAATTCTTTACACTTAACCAATTTCAAGTAACTAATTCACATTTTCAAGTTACTACACTTATCCATTTTCAAGTAACTAATTCACATTTTCACTACACTTAACCATTTTCATGTAACTAATTCACATTTCAAGTCTCTACCATTACCAATTTTCAAGTAACTAATTCACATTTCCAAGTTACTACACTTAACCATTTTCAAGTAACTAATTCACATTTTCAAGTTACTACACTTATCCATTTTCAAGTAACTAATTCCCATTTTCACTACACTTAACCATTTTCAAGTAACTAATTCACATTTTTACTACACTTAACCATTTTCATGTAACTAATTCACATTTTCAAGTTACTACACTTAAAAATTTTCAAGTAACTAATTCACATTTCAAGTCTCTACCATTAACCATTTTCAACTAACTAATTCACATTTTCAAGTAACTAATTCACATTTCAAGTCTCTACCATTAACCAATTTCAAGTAACTTATTCACATTTTCAAGTTACTACACTTAACCATTTTCAAGTAACTAATTCACATTTTCACTACACTTAACCATTTTTAATTAACTAATTCACATTTCAAGTCTCTACCATTAACCATTTTCAAGTAACTAATTCACATTTCAAGTCTCTACCATTCACCATGTAACTAATTCATATTTCAATTCTCTAAACTTAACTATTTTCAAGTAACTAATTCACATTTTCACTACACTTAACCATTTTGAAGTAACTAATTTCCATTTCAAGTCTCTACCATTAACAATTTTTAAGTAACAAATTCACATTTTCATGTTACTACACTTAATCATTTTCAAGTACTAATTCATATATTCACTACACTTAACCATTTTCAAGTAACTAATTCACATTTCAAGTCTCAACCATTAACCATTTTTAAGTAACTAATTCACATTTCAAGTCTCTACCATTAACCTTGTAACTAATTCACATTTCAATTCTCTACACTTAACCATTTTCAAGTAACTAATTCATGTTTTCAAGTTACTACACTTAACCATTTTAAAGTAACTAATTCACATTTTTTCACTACACTTAACCATTTTCAACTAACTAATTCACATTTCAAGTCTCTACGCTCAACCATTTTGAAGTAACTAATTCACATTTCAAGATACTACACTTAACCATTTTTAAGTAACTAATTCACATTTTCAAGTTACTACACTTAACAATTTTCAAGTAACTAATTCACATTTCAAGTCTCTACCATTTAAAAGTAACTAATACACATTTTAAAGTTACTACACTTAACCATTTTCAAGTAAATAATTCACATTTCAAGTCTCTACACTCAACCATTATGAAGTAACTAATTCACATTTCAAGTTACTACACTTAACCATTTTTAAGTAACTAATTCATATTTTCAAGTCACTACCATTTTCAAGTAACTAATTCACATTTTCACTACACTTAACCATTTTCAAGTAACTAATTCACATTTCAATTCTTTACACTTAACCAATTTCAAGTAACTAATTCACATTTTCAAGTTACTACACTTATCCATTTTCAAGTAACTAATTCACATTTCCAAGTTACTACACTTAACCATTTTCAAGTAACTAATTCACATTTCAAGTTACTACACTTATCCATTTTCAAGTAACTAATTCCCATTTTCACTACACTTAACCATTTTCAAGTAACTAATTCACATTTTCACTACACTTAACCATTTTAATGAAACTAATTCACATTTTCAAGTTACTACACTTAAAAATTTTCAAGTAAATAATTCACATTTCAAGTCTCTACCATTAAACATTTTCAACTAACTAATTCACATTTTCAAGTTACTACACTTAACACTTTTCAAGTAACTAATTCACATTTCAAGTCTCTACCATTAACCAATTTCAAGTAACTTATTCACATTTTCAAGTTACTACACTTAACCATTTTCAAGTAACTAATTCACATTTTCACTACACTTAACCATTTTTAATTAACTAATTCACATTTCAAGTCTCTACCATTAACCATTTTCAAGTAACTAATTCACATTTCAAGTCTCTACCATTCACCATGTAACTAAATCATATTTCAATTCTCTAAACTTAACTATTTTCAAGTAACTAATTCACATTTTCACTACACTTAACCATTTTGAAGTTACTAATTCCCATTTTAAGTCTCTACCATTAACAATTTTTAAGTAACAAATTCACATTTTCATGTTACTACACTTAATCATTTTCAAGTACTAATTCATATTTTCACTACACTTAACCATTTTCAAGTAACTAATTCACATTTCAAGTCTCAACCATTAACCATTTTTAAGTAACTAATTCACATTTCAAGTCTCTACCATTAACCTTGTAACTAATTCACATTTCAATTCTCTACACTTAACCATTTTCAAGTAACTAATTCATGTTTTCAAGTTACTACACTTAACCATTTTAAAGTAACTAATTCACATTTTTTCACTACACTTAACCATTTTCAAGTAACTAATTCACATTTCAAGTCTCTACCATTTACAAGTAACTAATACACATTTCATGTTACTACACATAGCCATTTTAAAGTAACTAATTCACATTTTCAAGTCACTACCATTTTCAAGTAATTAATTCACATTTCAATTCTCTACACTTAACCATTTTCAAGTAACTAATTAACATTTTCAAGTTAATACACTTAACCATTTTCAAGCAACTAATTCACATTTTCAGTACACTTAACCATTTTCATGTAACTAATTCACATTTCAAGTCTCTACCATTAAACATTTTCAACTAACTAATTCACATTTTCAAGTTACTACACTTAACAATTTTCAAGTAACTAATTCACATTTCAAGTCTCTACCATTTAAAAGTAACTAATACACATTTTCAAGTTACTACACTTAACCATTTTCAAGTAAATAATTCACATTTCAAATCTCTACACTCAACCATTTTGAAGTAACTAATTCACATTTCAAGTCTCTACCATTTTCAAGTAACTAATTCACATTTTCAAATTACTACACTTAACCATTTTCAAGTAACTAATTCACATTTCAAGTCTCTACCATTTACAAGTAACTAATGCACATTTCATGTTACAACACATAACCATTTTAAAGTAACTAATTCACATTTTCAAATCAATACCATTTTCAATTAACTAATCCACATTTCAAGTCTCTACCATTAACCATTTTCAAGTAACTTATTCACATTTCAAGTCTCTACACTCAAACCATTTTGAAGTAACTAATTCACATTTCAAGTTACTACACTTAACCATTTTTAAGTTACTAATTCACATTTTCAAGTCACTACCATTTTCAAGTAATTAATTCACATTTCAATTCTCTACACTTAACCATTTTCAAGTAACTAATTAACATTTTCAAGTTAATACACTTAACCATTTTCAAGCAACTAATTCACATTTTCAGTACACTTAACCATTTTCATGTAACTAATTCACATTTCAAGTCTCTACCATTAAACATTTTCAACTAACTAATTCACATTTTCAAGTTACTACACATAACCATTTTCAACTAAGTAATTCACATTTTCACTATACTTAACCATTTTCAAGTAACTAATTCACATTTTCAAGTTACAACACTTAACCATTTTCAAGCAACTAATTCACATTTTCACTACACTTAACCATTTTCAAGTAACTAATTCAAATTTCAAGTCTCTACCATTAACCATTTTCAAGTAACTAATTCACATTTTCAAGTTACTACACTTAACCATTTTCAACTAACTAATTCACATTTCAAGTCTCTACACTCGACCATTTTGAAGTAACTAATTCACATTTCAAGTTACTACACTTATCCATTTTCAAGTAACTAATTCCCATTTTCACTACACTTAACCATTTTCAAGTAACTAATTCACATTTTTACTACACTTAACCATTTTCATTTAACTAATTCACATTTTCAAGTTACTACACTTAAAAATTTTCAAGTAACTAATTCACATTTCAAGTCTCTACCATTAACCATTTTCAACTAACTAATTCACATTTTCAAGTAACTAATTCACATTTCAAGTCTCTACCATTAACCAATTTCAAGTAACTTATTCACATTTTCAAGTTACTACACTTAACCATTTTCAAGTAACTAATTCACATTTTCACTACACTTAACCATTTTTAATTAACTAATTCACATTTCAAGTCTCCACCATTAACCATTTTCAAGTAACTAATTCACATTTCAAGTCTCTACCATTAACCATTTTCAAGTAACTAATTCACATTTTCAAGTTACTACACTTAACCATTTTCAACTAACTAATTCACATTTCAAGTCTCTACACTCAACCATTTTGAAGTAACTAATTCACATTTCAAGTTACTACACTTAACCATTTTTAAGTAACTAATTCACATTTTCAAGTCACTACCATTTTCAAGTAACTAATTAACATTTCAATTCTCTACACTTAACCATTTTCAAATAACTAATTCACATTTTCAAGTTACTACACTTATCCATTTTCAAGTAACTAATTCACATTTCAAGTCTCTACCATTAACCATTTTCAAGTAACTAATTCACATTTTCAAGTTACTACACTTAACCATTTTCAACTAACTAATTCACATTTCAAGTCTCTACACTCAACCATTTTGAAGTAACTAATTCACATTTCAAGTTACTACACTTAACCATTTTTAAGTAACTAATTCACATTTTCAAGTCACTACCATTTTCAAGTAACTAATTAACATTTCAATTCTCTACACTTAACCATTTTCAAGTAACTAATTCACATTTTCAAGTTACTACACTTAACCATTTTCAACTAACTAATTCACATTTCAAGTCTCTACCATTAACCATTTTCAAGTTACTACACTTAACAATTTTCAAGTAACTAATTCACATTTCAAGTCTCTACCATTTAAAAGTAACTAATACACATTTTAAAGTTACTACACTTAACCATTTTCAAGTAAATAATTCACATTTCAAGTCTCTACACTCAACCATTTTGAAGTAACTAATTCACATTTCAAGTTACTACACTTAACCATTTTTAAGTAACTAATTCACATTTTCAAGTCACTACCATTTTCAAGTAACTAATTCACATTTTCACTACACTTAACCATTTTCAAGTAACTAATTCACATTTCAATTCTTTACACTTAACCAATTTCAAGTAACTAATTCACATTTTCAAGTTACTACACTTATCCATTTTCAAGTAACTAATTCACATTTTCACTACACTTAACCATTTTCATGTAACTAATTCACATTTCAAGTCTCTACCATTACCAATTTTCAAGTAACTAATTCACATTTCCAAGTTACTACACTTAACCATTTTCAAGTAACTAATTCACATTTTCAAGTTACTACACTTATCCATTTTCAAGTAACTAATTCCCATTTTCACTACACTTAACCATTTTCAAGTAACTAATTCACATTTTTACTACACTTAACCATTTTCATGTAACTAATTCACATTTTCAAGTTACTACACTTAAAAATTTTCAAGTAACTAATTCACATTTCAAGTCTCTACCATTAACCATTTTCAACTAACTAATTCACATTTTCAAGTAACTAATTCACATTTCAAGTCTCTACCATTAACCAATTTCAAGTAACTTATTCACATTTTCAAGTTACTACACTTAACCATTTTCAAGTAACTAATTCACATTTTCACTACACTTAACCATTTTTAATTAACTAATTCACATTTCAAGTCTCTACCATTAACCATTTTCAAGTAACTAATTCACATTTCAAGTCTCTACCATTCACCATGTAACTAATTCATATTTCAATTCTCTAAACTTAACTATTTTCAAGTAACTAATTCACATTTTCACTACACTTAACCATTTTGAAGTAACTAATTCCCATTTCAAGTCTCTACCATTAACAATTTTTAAGTAACAAATTCACATTTTCATGTTACTACACTTAATCATTTTCAAGTACTAATTCATATATTCACTACACTTAACCATTTTCAAGTAACTAATTCACATTTCAAGTCTCAACCATTAACCATTTTTAAGTAACTAATTCACATTTCAAGTCTCTACCATTAACCTTGTAACTAATTCACATTTCAATTCTCTACACTTAACCATTTTCAAGTAACTAATTCATGTTTTCAAGTTACTACACTTAACCATTTTAAAGTAACTAATTCACATTTTTTCACTACACTTAACCATTTTCAAGTAACTAATTCACATTTCAAGTCTCTACCATTTACAAGTAACTAATACACATTTCATGTTGCTACACATAACCATTTTAAAGTAACTAATTCACATTTTCAAGTCACTACCATTTTCAATTAACTAATCCACATTTCAAGTCTCTACTATTAACCATTTTCAAGTAACTTATTCACATTTCAAGTCTCTACACTCAAACCATTTTGAAGTAACTAATTCACATTTCAAGTTACTACACTTAACCATTTTTAAGTTACTAATTCACATTTTCAAGTCACTACCATTTTCAAGTAACTAATTCACATTTCAATTCTCTACATTTAACCATTTTCAAGTTACTACACTTAACAATTTTCAAGTAACTAATTCACATTTCAAGTCTCTACCATTAACCATTTTCAACTAACTAATTCACATTTTCAAGTTACTACACTTAACAATTTTCAAATAACTAATTCACATTTCAAGTATCTACCATTAACCATTTTCAAGTAACTAATTCACATTTTCAAGTTACTACACTTAACCATTTTCAACTAACTAATTCACATTTCAAGTCTCTACACTCAACCATTTTGAAGTAACTAATTCACATTTCAAGTTACTACACTTAACCATTTTTAAGTAACTAATTCACATTTTCAAGTCACTACCATTTTCAAGTAACTAATTAACATTTCAATTCTCTACACTTAACCATTTTCAAGTAACTAATTCACATTTTCAAGTTACTACACTTAACAATTTTCAAATAACTAATTCACATTTCAAATCTCTACCATTAACCATTTTCAAGTAACTAATTCACATTTTCAAGTTACTACACATAACAATTTTCAAGTAACTAATTCACATTTCAAGTTACTACCATTAACCATTTTTAAGTTACTAATTCACATTTCAAGTTACTACACTTAACCATTTTTAAGTAACTAATTCACATTTATAAGTCACTACCATTAACCATTTTCAAGTAACTAATTCACATTTCAAGTCTCTACCATTCACCATGTAACTAATTCATATTTCAATTCTCTAAACGTAACTATTTTCAAGTAACTAATTCACATTTTCACTACACTTAACCATTTTGAAGTAACTAATTCACATTTTTTCACTACACTTAATCATTTTCAAGTAACTAATTCACATTTCAAGTCTCTACCATTTACAAGTAACTAATACACATTTCATGTTACTACACATAACCATTTTAAAGTAACTAATTCACATTTTCAAGTCACTACCATTTTCAATTAACTAATCCACATTTCAAGTCTCTACCATTAACCATTTTCAAGTAACTTATTCACATTTCAAGTCTCTACACTCAAACCATTTTGAAGTAACTAATTCACATTTCAAATTACTACACTTAACCATTTTTAAGTTACTAATTCACATTTTCAAGTCACTACCATTTTCAAGTAACTAATTCACATTTCAATTCTCTACATTTAACCATTTTCAAGTTACTACACTTAACAATTTTCAAGTAACTAATTCACATTTCAAGTCTCTACCATTAAACATTTTCAACTAACTAATTCACATTTTCAAGTTACTACACTTAACAATTTTCAAATAACTAATTCACATTTCAAGTATCTACCATTAACCATTTTCAAGTAACTAATTCATATTTTCAAGTTACTACACTTAACCATTTTCAACTAACTAATTCACATTTCAAGTCTCTACACTCAACCATTTTGAAGTAACTAATTCACATTTCAAGTTACTACACTTAACCATTTTTAAGTAACTAATTCACATTTTCAAGTCACTACCATTTTCAAGTAACTAATTCACATTTCAATTCTCTACACTTAACCATTTTCAAGTAACAAATTCACATTTTCAAGTTACTACACTTAACCATTTTCAAGTAACTAATTCACATTTTCACTACACTTAACCATTTTCAAGTAACTAATTCACATTTCAATTCTTTACACTTAACCAATTTCAAGTAACTAATTCACATTTTCGAGTTACTACACTTATCCATTTTCAAGTAACTAATTCACATTTTCACTACACTTAACCATTTTCATGTAACTAATTCACATTTCAAGTCTCTACCATTAACCATTTTCAAGTAACTAATTCACATTTCCAAGTTACTACACTTAACCATTTTCAAGTAACTAATTCACATTTTCAAGTTACTACACTTATCCATTTTCAAGTAACTAATTCACATTTTCACTACACTTAACCATTTTCAAGTTACTAATTCACATTTTTACTACACTTAACCATTTTCATGTAACTAATTCACATTTTCAAGTTACTACACTTAACAATTTTCAAGTAAAAGTAGAACATCAGAAGCCTGGAGGCTACATGCAATGTATGGATCTTCCAGTATGGAAGTGGGACATGATTAATATGGATTTTATCACTGGTTTGCCTCGTACATTTCGGAAATTTGATTCCATATGGGTGATAGTTGACAGACTTACTAAGTCAGCACACTTCTTACCTGTTAAGACTACTTATACAGTTGAAGAGTATGCAAAATTGTATATTAAAGAGATAGTTCGACTACACGGAGTTCCAATCTCCATTATATCTGATAGGGGAGCTCAATTTACTGCACATTTTTGGAAGTCTTTCCAGCAGAGTTTGGGAACCCAAGTGAATTTAAGTACAACTTTTCATCCCCAGACAGATGGGCAGGCAGAACGTACTATCCAAACACTTGAAGATATGCTACGAGCGTGCACATTAGACTTTAAAGGCAATTGGGATGATCATTTACCTTTTGTTGAATTTGCCTACAATAATAGCTTTCATTCAAGTATTAAGATGGCTCCTTACGAAGCGTTATATGGGAGAAAGTGTAGGTCACCTATCGGATGGTTTGAAGCAGGCAAAACTGCTTTATTTGGACCGGATCTCATTTATCAAGCTATGGAGAAGGTTAAAGTGATACAGCAGTGATTACAGACAGCTCAAAGCCGCCATAAGTTATATGCTGATGTTAGAAGAAGAGGGCTTGAATTTGCTATAGGTGATTGGGTATTTTTAAAGGTATCACCAATGAAAGGGGTGATGAGATTTGGAAAGAAAGGGAAGCTGAGTCCACGCTATATAGGGCCATATAAAATTATCCGAAGATTTGGTCAAGTGGCGTATGAATTAGCATTACCCCAAGAGCTCTCCGCAGTTCATCCAGTGTTTCATGTTTCGATGCTTCGAAAATGCATAGGAGATCCATCTCAAATTACCCCCATTGAAGATGTGCAAGTTACGGAAGATCTTACCTATGAAGAAGTGCCTATTGCTATTCTGGATCGACAAGTTAAGAAGTTGAGAAATAAAGAAGTAGCTTCCGTAAAGGTACTTTGGAGAAACCAGCAAATAGATGAAATCACATGGGAAGACGAGGAAATGATGAAGTCTAAGTACCCACATTTGTTTCAAACTGAAGAGAAAGTTCAAGATGTTGAATTGGAGCAATAACAAGTAAGTATATATAAGCATTATGTGATAGCATAAAGATTAAATTTAGGCTTGAACTTCTTTAAGCTGTGTAGTGATGGTACTAACATTCGAGGACGAATGTTCTTAAGGGGGGAAGGATGTAACACCCCGTATTCTATACACACTACTTTCACTTATCTGGAAAATGGTACGGACTTGTGTCAATAGGTAATGGATCAACTAGTTCTTTGATTCAAGTACAATACCCCGTACATTTTTGAAACTTCTACGACCAACCTAACATGGGTAAAAGTATTTAAACTTGGGAGAACAAGGATGTACTTAGGCATAAAGTTAGAGTTAAGTGGTGTATTAAGGTATAGGGATTGAGACGTTGGAAAAAGGGGAAAACGTAAGTGAGGTGCTTCCGTGACTTAATTGAGATAGTAGGTGTGTCATCTACTTAAGCTATTGGGCTGCATTTGGACCTATGTTAATGGACTCAATTGAGGCCCAAGTTAAGTAATTAAAAGGGAAAGGATGATCATCCCAACTCCAAGTTTAATTAAGGCCCAAAACAAAGGTGATCCATGTAGAAACAAACCAAGTAGGTGCATCACCTACTTGGACTGATTTGGACAGATTTAATAACCAAGTAGGTGCATCACCTACTTGGACTATTTTGGACCAAAAACTTGGCTAAGGATGGAATGTGTAGGCGGTTCAATGAGGGAGTATATAAAGGTCATCTCAGCTCATTTTTCCATTTAATTCAGTGCTGCAAAACAGTCCAGAAAAATTAACACTTTTCTCTCTCTCTTAACCCTACTAGCCGCCCCAAATTTCCCTAGGGTTCTTGGGTGAATCCTCCACTTTTCAATCCTTGGTAAGTGTTTAACCTTGTATATTAATGTGATATATATATAATAAAGTGTGGAAATCAGGTTGGTTATGTTTAAAATGTGAAGGACAGTCCCTTAATTAGTTGGCAGTCCACTTGTGTTAGTTTTAATGAATTTGTCTTCCTTGTGGTTTGGACTTGTAAAGGAGCTTAAGGTCTTGAAGAAATGAAGTTGGAGGATGAAATTTCAGTGTGTTGAAGTGTGGTTCTGCCCCTGGTTCATTTATTTTTATGTATGGCTTGATGGAAATGTTTATACGTGTTTGTAAATGGAACGTTTGGTGTGATGAAAAGAGAATATTCTCTTGTAATGTTAAACTGAATTTTGGAACTGTTGTGGACTGTTTTTTGGTATGTTATTGTGGGAGGCAGTAGGGTGACCTTATGGGATAAATATATGGAGTTTCGTTGGAGTGTAAATGTAAAGGATAAACTAGATAGGTAATCCTATCGGTTCGTAATGTCTATGTCAACATATGGGCTGTTTTGGTCGCATTGTTGTTGTGAGGCAGTGGGCTGCCATGTAGGAGCTGAAATAGAGTTATGTGAAAGTATAAAGGAGGTTGGAATAATAGACTATGTGTTGGGGTGGTCGGACAGATTTTTACTTTCCGTTAAGTAATTAGTTACCGCCTTGTAAACCTATAATGTGATTAGCTTTTAATGTAGCTCCATTACGTACTTGTATTGTAGAGTAACATGTAAGGAAGGAGCTGAATCTTTGTAATCACGTGGTGTGAAGTTAAGGTATGTAAGGTTACTCTTTCCCGTATCCTTTGGCATCATATATTGTCTACCTAGCTAATGACCTAGTTTCCACTCCGAAATGTTCTAAAAGTACCTCAATACACATTTACTATCAAATTTCAGATGTTCTCTTTTGTTGTTCCAAGAAGGATCCATAATGTTATAACCACCACTATAACAACTTCAAAGATTAAATAAAGTAAGTAACTCAATATGGTTATGTTCGGGTGGCAGCTCGAGGGGGCTTAAAGCCTAGCATAGAGACGATCCCGACTTACCATTTATGGGTGGTAGCTTGAGGGGGCTTAAAGCCTAGCATAGAGACGATCCCGAATTATTATTTATGGGTGGCAGCTCGAGGGGGCTTATAGCCCAGCATAGAGACGATCCCAGATTATGTTACCACTGATCAGTTGGGTATATGTATGGCATGCCTTATAAAGACAAGAAAAGTAAAGAAAGAGAAAGGGAAGTAATTAATGTAATGTATACGGTTCCACGATTACAGTAAAGGTGGTTTATCAGTATTATCTATTCACTTGTATTTGATTCCATTTGAGTACCTATATCTCATGCAGTTGCTTATAGCCTTACATACTCAGTACATTCTTTCGTACTGACGTCCCTTGGGGGACTTACCTTACTTGCTGCAGGCACAGGTAATAGTAGACCTCCACAGTAAGCTGCGGGTTATCTGCGAATTATTGGTGAGCTCCAGTTCGTTCGGGGCTTTCCGAGTCGTATGTACATGTTGATTTTGGTATTGTATTACATATGTATAAAGCGGGGACTCATCCCGACTGTAGGTTTGGTTATGTATCTGGTAGAGGCTTTGTAGATGTTGTATAGTTAAAGGAAGGAACGTTGTACCTTTTTTTGACCATATGGCTCCAACGGCCATGTCTCATGTTTATATAAATGTTCTTATTAGATTTATACTATTGATATGTTGTAACCATAAGTGATTGAATGCTAGCCCATTGATGACAAGTATGTGAACGTATAGAATGGTTCTCTCGGGCCTTAACGGCTTCGGGTGCCATGTCCGCCCCAAGGGGATTTGAGGCGTGACAAAAGTGGTATCAGAGCGGGTCGTCCTAGGGTGTCTACAAAGCCGTGTCTGAGTAGAGTCTTGCTTATGGATGTGTTGTGCACCACATTTATAAGTAGGAGGCTACGGGACATTTAGGAGTTCTCTCTTTTTCTTCATTTCATAGATCGTGCAATAGAGCCAAAGTTGTAGGTGGAGTTATGTTTAACCACTGAATTTGTTTCTTTTCTTTATTATAGTGAACATGCCGATTACAAAAAAAGGTAGAGGTAAAGGAAATAAGGTGGACAGGATTGCTGGAGAAGGAACCAGTAGAGCACCGCCTGAACAAGTTAATCAGGGTGGGGCTGAACAGGAGTTTGCATCGCAGGCTTCTTCTACTCTTCCAGAAGAGCCAAGAGGAAGAGGAGTACTTGCAGAACCACCAGTAAATGCTACTGACCAAGATTTAAAGAATGCAGTGCAAATGTTGACCCGAATAGTTGCTGCACAAGTTCAGGGACAAGGTGGTCCAACGACAAGTGAAGATAGTGCAGCTAGAGCAGCTAGTCGACGGACACAGGATTTCCTGAAATTAGACCCTCCTACCTTTACTGGATCGGATCCGAATGAAGACCCGCAACATTATATAGATAAAATCCAAATAGCATTGGAGGTCATGCATGTGTCCGGTGTAGAAACGGTCGAGCTTGCGGCCTATAGATTGAAGGGCGAAGCTATATTATGGTATGAAGATTGGAAGCGGTCGAGGGGTATTGATGCACTCCCAGCTGGTTGGGAAGAATTTAAAATGGCATTCCTTGATCATTATCTCCCATATGAGGTCCGAGAGGCTCGTGCGGACCAGTTCTTGAATCTGCGGCAGGGTACCATGAGCGTTCGAGAATATAGCCTTCGATTTAATTCCTTGGCCCGGTATGCTCCGAATGTGGTCGCGACTATGACTGACAGAGTTCATCGGTACGTGGATAGATTGGAGCCATATTTGGTCTGAGATTGTACTATTGCTGCGCTAAATGGGGACATGGATATAGCTAGAATACAGGCCTTTGCGCAGAAAATGGAAGATCAAAGGCAACGGAGAAGAACACACGGATTTGAAGAAGGGCCGTCGAAGAGGGCTAGATCTACGGGACAGTCTATGGCGTCCCAAGGAGAATTTAGGCCTCGGGTTTTCAATAGGCCACCTAGACCTTCATTTTCTTATCCTGCTATAGGCATTTCATCCCAAAGCCGAGGGTTTAGAGGCAATCAAATAGGGCAAAGTAGTGGGATTCGAGGTTCGCAAATAGCAGGGTCTTTTCGCCAGCCGTGTCAGCACTGCGGGAGGTTTCATTCAGGTTCATGCCGGGTTGGGACAAATACTTGTTATTGGTGCGGTATGTCACGGTATATGATTAGAGATTGCCCACGAAGGGGTGCAGACAGTATGGTACGACCTACCGGATCGGCCGTTGCATCATCATCATCGGTTCCTTTCTTAGGTAGGGGTGTACAGCCTACTGGTCGTGGACTAAGTAGTAAGGGAGCAGCTAGTTCTAGTGGAGCTCAGAACCGTACCTATGCTCTGGCGGACCGGCAGAATTCGGAGGCCTCTCCTGATGTCGTTACAGGTACATTATCCATATTTTCACATAATGTATATGCATTGATCGATCCGGGTTCTACATTATCATATGTTACTCCATTGATTGCTGAAAAATTTGAAAGAACACCGGAATTACTAGTCAAGCCATTTGAAGTGTCTACACCTGTTGGTGAATCTATTATAGCGCAGAGAGTGTATCGTAATTGCATAGTTACTGTTTGTGGTTATGATACGTTGGCTGATCTTGTTGAGTTAGAAATGATAGATTTTGATGTTATAATGGGAATGGATTGGCTGGCTTCTTGTTATGCGACGGTAGATTGTCGAGCAAAAAGGGTACAACTCCATTTTCCACAAAAGGATGTCCTTGAATGGAGGGGTGATGTTGGAGCACCGAGAGCCAAATTTATTTCCTATCTTAAGGCAAGGAAAATGATATCCAAAGGGTACATATGTCATCTGGTAAGGGTGCAAGACACCAATATGACGTCACCCACTCCCCAATCAGTTCCGGTGGTAAATGAATTTCTTGATGTATTTCCTAAAGATCTTCCAGGTTTACCTCCGGAACGGGAAGTAGAATTTGGTATTGATGTGATTCCAGGCACTCAGCCTATCTCTACCACTAACCATTTTCAAGTAACTAATTCACATTTTCAAGTTACTACACTTAACCATTTTCAATTAACTAATTCACATTTTCACTACACTTAACCATTTTCAAATAACTAATTCACATTTCAAGTCTTTACCATTTACAAGTAACTAATACACATTTCAAGTTACTACAAATAACAATTTTTAAGTAACTAATTCACATTTTCAAGTCACTACCATTTTCAAGTAACTAATTCACATTTCAAGTCTCTCCCATTAACCATGTAACTAATTCACTTTTCAATTCTCTACACTTAACCATTTTCAAGTAACTAATTCACGTTTTCTAGTTAATACACTTAACCATTTTCAAGTAACTAATACACATTTTCACTACAATTAACCATTTTCAAGTAACTAATTCACATTTCAAGTCTCTACCATTTACAAGTAACTAATACACATTTCAAGTTACTACACATAACAATTTTTAAGTAACTAATTCACATTTTCAAGTCACTACCATTTTCAAGTAACTAATTCACATTTCAAGTCTCTACCATTAACCATGTAACTAATTCACTTTTCAATTCTCTACACTTAACCATTTTCAAGTAACTAATTCACGTTTTCAAGTTACTACACTTAACCATTTTCAAGTAACTAATACACATTTTCACTACAATTAACCATTTTCAAGTAAAAAATTCACATTTCAATTCACTACCATTAACAATTTTCAAGTAACTAATTCACATTTCAAGTGTCTACCATTAACCATGTAACTAATTCACATTCCAATTCTCTACACTTAACCATTTTCAAGTAACTAATTCACGTTTTCAAGTTACTACACTTAACCATTTTTAAGTAACTAATTCACATTTTCAAGTTACTACACTTAACAATTTTCAAGTAACTAATTCACATTTTCAAGTCTCTACCATTAACCATTTTCAAGTAACTAATTCAAATTTCAAGTCTCTACCATTAACCATGTAACTAATTCACATTTCAATTCTCTACACTTAACCATTTTCAAGTAACTAATACACATTTTAACTACAATTAACCATTTTCAAGTAACTAATTCACATTTCAAGTCTCTACCATTTACAAGTAACTAATACACATTTCAAGTTACTACACATAACATTTTTAAGTAACTAATTCACATTTTCACTACACTTAACCATTTTCAAGTAACTAATTCACATTTCAATTCTCTACCATTAACCATTTTCAAGTAATTAATTTACATTTCAACTCTCTACCATTAACCATGTAACTAATTCACATTCCAATTCTCTACACTTAACCATTTTCAAGTAACTAATTCACGTTTTCACTACAATTAACCATTTTCAAGTAACTAATTCACATTTCAAGTCTCTACCATTTTCAAGTAACTAATACACATTTCAAGTTACTACACATAACATTTTTAAGTAACTAATTCACATTTTCACTACACTTAACCATTTTCATGTAACTAATTCACATTTCAAGTCTCTACCATTAAACATTTTCAACTAACAAATTCACATTTTCAAGTTACTACACTTAACAATTTTCAAATAACTAATTCACATTTCAAGTCTCTACCATTAACCATTTTCAAGTAACTAATTCACATTTTCAAGTTACTACACTTAACCATTTTCAACTAACTAATTCACATTTCAAGTCTCTACACTCAACCATTTTGAAGTAACTAATTCACATTTCAAGTTACTACACTTAACCACTTTTAAGTTACTAATTCACATTTTCAAGTCAATACCATTTTCAAGTAACTAATTCACATTTCAATTCTCTACACTTAACCATTTTCAAGTAACTAATTCACATTTTCACTACACTTAACCATTTTCAAGTAACTAATTCACATTTTTAAGTTACTACACTTAACAATTTTCAAGTAACTAATTCACATTTCAAGTCTCTACCATTTAAAAGTAACTAATACACATTTTCAAGTTACTACACTTGACCATTTTCAAGTAAATAATTCATATTTCAAGTCTCTACACTCAACCATTTTCATGTAACTAATTCACATTTTCAAGTTACTACACTTAACAATTTTCAAGTAACTAATTCACATTTCAAGTCTCTACCATTTAAAAGTAACTAATACACATTATCAAGTTACTACACTTAACCATTTTCAAGTAAATAATTCACATTTCAAGTCTCTACACTCAACCATTTTGAAGTAACTAATTCACATTTCAAGTTACTACACTTAACCATTTTTAAGTAACTAATTCACATTTTTAAGTCACTACCATTTTCAAGTAACTAATTCACATTTCAATTCTCTACACTTAACCATTTTCAAGTAACAAATTCACATTTTCAAGTTACTACACTTAACCATTTTCAAGTAACTAATTCACATTTTCACTACACTTAACCATTTTCAAGTAACTAATTCACATTTCAATTCTTTACACTTAACCAATTTCAAGTAACTAATTCACATTTTCAAGTCTCTACCATTAACCATTTTCAAGTAAGTAATTCACATTTTCACTACATTAACCATTTTCATGTAACTAATTCACATTTCAAGTCTCTACCATTAACCATTTTCAAGTAACTAATTCACATTTCCAAGTTACTACACTTAACCATTTTTAAGTAACTAATTCACATTTTCAAGTTACTACACTTATCCATTTTCAAGTAACTAATTCACATTTTCACTACAGTTAACCATTTTCAAGTAACTAATTCACATTTTCACTACACTTAACCATTTTCATTTAACTAATTCACATTTTCAAGTTACTACACTTAACAATTTTCAAGTAACTAATTCACATTTCAAGTCTCTACCATTAACCATTTTCAACTAACTAATTCACATTTTCAAGTTACTACACTTAACCATTTTCAAGTAACGAATTTACATTTTCACTACACTTAACCATTTTCAATTACCTAATTCACATTTCAAGTCTCTACCATTAACCATTTTCAAGTAACTAATTCACATTTCAAGTCTCTACCATTCACCATGTAACTAATTCATATTTCAATTCTCTAAACTTAACTATTTTCAAGTAACTAATTCACATTTTTACTACACTTAACCATTTTGAAGTAACTAATTCCCATTTCAAGTCTCTACCATTAACAATTTTTAAGTAACAAATTCACATTTTCATGTTACTACACTTAATCATTTTCAAGTACTAATTCACATTTTCACTACACTTAACCATTTTCAAGTAACTAATTCACATTTCAAGTCTCAACCATTAACCATTTTCAAGTAACTAATTCACATTTCAAGTCTCTACCATTAACCTTGTAACTAATTCACATTTCAATTCTCTACACTTAACCATTTTCAAGTAACTAATTCACATTTCAAGTCTCTACCACTAACCATTTTCAAGTAACTAATTCACATTTTCAAGTTACTACACTTAACCATTTCAATTAACTAATTCACATTTCACTACACTTAACCATTTTCAAATAACTAATTCACATTTCAAGTCTCTACCATTTACAAGTAACTAATACACATTTCAAGTTACTACACATAACAATTTTTAAGTAACTAATTCACATTTTCAAGTCACTACCATTTTCAAGTAACTAATTCACATTTCAAGTCTCTCCCATTAACCATGTAACTAATTCACTTTTCAATTCTCTACACTTAACCATTTTCAAGTAACTAATTCCTGTTTACAAGTTACTACACTTAACAATTTTCAAGCAACTAATACACATTTTCACTACAATTAACCATTTTCAAGTAACTACTTCACATTTCAAGTCTCTACCATTTACAAATAACTAATACACATTTCAAGTTACTACACATAACAATTTTTAAGTAACTAATTCACATTTTCAAGTCACTACCATTTTCAAGTAACTAATTCACATTTCAAGTCTCTCCCATTAACCATGTAACTAATTCACTTTTCAATTCTCTACACTTAACCATTTTCAAGTAACTAATTCACGTTTTCAAGTAACTACACTTAACCATTTTCAAGTAACTAATACACATTTTCACTACAATTAACCATTTTCAAGTAACTAATTCACATTTCAATTCTCTACCATTAACAATTTTCAAGTAACTAATTCACATTTCAAGTCTCTACCATTAACCATGTAGCTAATTCACATTCCAATTCTCTACACTTACCCATTTTCAAGTAACTAATTCACGTTTTCAAGTTACTACACTTAACCATTTTTAAGTAACTAATTCACATTTTCAAGTTACTACACTTAACAATTTTCAAGTAACTAATTCACATTTTCAAGTCTCTACCATTAACCATTTTCAAGTAACTAATTCAAATTTCAAGTCTCTACCATTAACCATGTAACTAATTCACATTTCAATTCTCTACACTTAACCATTTTCAAGTAACTAATTCAAATTTCAAGTCTCTACCATTAACCATGTAACTAATTCACATTTCAATTCTCTACACTTAACCATTTTCAAGTAACTAATACACATTTTTAACTACAATTAACCATTTTCAAGTAACTAATTCACATTTCAAGTCTCTACCATTTACAAGTAACTAATACACATTTCAAGTTACTACACATAACAATTTTTAAGTAACTAATTCACATTTTCAAGTCACTACCATTTTCAAGTAACTAATTCACATTTCAATTCTCTACCATTAACCATTTTCAAGTAATTAATTTACATTTCAACTCTCTACCATTAACTATGTAACTAATTCACATTCCAATTCTCTACACTTAACCATTTTCAAGTAACTAATTCACGTTTTCACTACAATTAACCATTTTCAAGTAACTAATTCACATTTCAAGTCTCTACCATTTTCAAGTAACTAATACACTTTTCAAGTTACTACACATAACATTTTTAAGTAACTAATTCACATTTTCACTACACTTAACCATTTTCATTAACTAATTCACATTTCAAGTCTCTACCATTAAACATTTTCAGCTAACTAATTCACATTTTCAAGTTACTACACTTAACAATTTTCAAATAACTAATTCACATTTCAAGTCTCTACCATTAACCATTTTCAAGTAACTAATTCACATTTTCAAGTTACTACACTTAACCATTTTCAACTAACTAATTTACATTTCAAGTCTCTACACTCAACCATTTTGAAGTAACTAATTCACATTTCAAGTTACTACACTTAACCATTTTTAAGTAACTAATTCACATTTTTAAGTTACTACACATAAAAATTTTCAAGTAACTAATTCACATTTCAAGTCTCTACCATTAACCATGTAACTAATTCACATTTCAATTCTCCACACTTAACCATTTTCAAATAACTAATTCACGTTTTCAAGTTACTACACTTAACCATTTTCAAGTAACTAACACACATTTTAACTACAATTAACCATTTTCAAGTAACTAATTCACATTTCAAGTCTCTACCATTTACAAGTAACTAATACACATTTCAAGTTACTACACATAACATTTTTAAGTAACTAATTCACATTTTCACTACACTTAACCATTTTCAAGTAACTAATTCACATTTCAATTCTCTACCATTAACCATTTTCAAGTAATTAATTTACATTTCAACTCTCTACCATTAACCATGTAAATAATTCACATTCCAATTCTCTACACTTAACCATTTTCAAGTAACTAATTCACGTTTTCACTACAATTAACCATTTTCAATTAACTAATTCACATTTCAAGTCTCTACCATTTTCAAGTAATTAATACACATTTCAAGTTACTACACATAACATTTTTAAGTAACTAATTCACATTTTCACTACACTTAACCATTTTCAAGTAACTAATTCACATTTCAATTCTCTACCATTAACCCTTTTCAAGTAACTAATTCACATTTCAACTCTCTACCATTAACCATGTAACTAATTCACATTTCAACTCTCTACCATTAACCATGTAACTAATACACATTTTCAAGTAACTAATTCACATTTCAAGTCTCTACACTCAACCATTTTGAAGTAACTAATTCACATTTCAAGTTACTACACTTAACCATTTTTAAGTAACTAATTCACATTTTCAAGTCACAACCATTTTCAAGTAACTAATTCACCTTTCAATTCTCTACACTTAACCATTTTCAAGTAACTAATTCACATTTTCAAGTTACTACACTTATCCATTTTCAAGTAACTAATTCACATTTTCACTACACTTAACAATTTTCAAGTAACTAATTCACATTTCAAGTCTCTACCATTAACCATTTTCAACTAACTAATTCACATTTTCAAGTTACTACACTTAACAATTTTCAAGTAACTAATTCACATTTCAAGTCTCTACCATTAACCAATTTCAAGTAACTTATTCACCTTTTTTCAAGTTACTACACTTAACCATTTTTATGTAATTAATTCACATTTTCACTACACTTAACCATTTTCAATTAACTAATTCACATTTCAAGTCTCTACCATTAACCATTTTCAAGTAACTAATTCACATTTCAAGTCTCTACCATTCACCATGTAACTAATTCATATTTCAATTCTCTAAACTTAACTATTTTCAAGTAACTAATTCACATTTTCACTACACTTAACCATTTTCAAGTAACTAATTCACATTTTCACTACACTTAACCATTTTCAAGTAACTAATTCACATTTTTAAGTTACTACACTTAACAATTTTCAAGTAACTAATTCACATTTCAAGTCTCTACCATTTAAAAGTAACTAATACACATTTTCAAGTTACTACACTTGACCATTTTCAAGTAAATAATTCATATTTCAAGTCTCTACACTCAACCATTTTCATGTAACTAATTCACATTTTCAAGTTACTACACTTAACAATTTTCAAGTAACTAATTCACATTTCAAGTCTCTACCATTTAAAAGTAACTAATACACATTATCAAGTTACTACACTTAACCATTTTCAAGTAAATAATTCACATTTCAAGTCTCTACACTCAACCATTTTGAAGTAACTAATTCACATTTCAAGTTACTACACTTAACCATTTTTAAGTAACTAATTCACATTTTTAAGTCACTACCATTTTCAAGTAACTAATTCACATTTCAATTCTCTACACTTAACCATTTTCAAGTAACAAATTCACATTTTCAAGTTACTACACTTAACCATTTTCAAGTAACTAATTCACATTTTCACTACACTTAACCATTTTCAAGTAACTAATTCACATTTCAATTCTTTACACTTAACCAATTTCAAGTAACTAATTCACATTTTCAAGTCTCTACCATTAACCATTTTCAAGTAAGTAATTCACATTTTCACTACATTAACCATTTTCATGTAACTAATTCACATTTCAAGTCTCTACCATTAACCATTTTCAAGTAACTAATTCACATTTCCAAGTTACTACACTTAACCATTTTTAAGTAACTAATTCACATTTTCAAGTTACTACACTTATCCATTTTCAAGTAACTAATTCACATTTTCACTACAGTTAACCATTTTCAAGTAACTAATTCACATTTTCACTACACTTAACCATTTTCATTTAACTAATTCACATTTTCAAGTTACTACACTTAACAATTTTCAAGTAACTAATTCACATTTCAAGTCTCTACCATTAACCATTTTCAACTAACTAATTCACATTTTCAAGTTACTACACTTAACCATTTTCAAGTAACGAATTTACATTTTCACTACACTTAACCATTTTCAATTACCTAATTCACATTTCAAGTCTCTACCATTAACCATTTTCAAGTAACTAATTCACATTTCAAGTCTCTACCATTCACCATGTAACTAATTCATATTTCAATTCTCTAAACTTAACTATTTTCAAGTAACTAATTCACATTTTTACTACACTTAACCATTTTGAAGTAACTAATTCCCATTTCAAGTCTCTACCATTAACAATTTTTAAGTAACAAATTCACATTTTCATGTTACTACACTTAATCATTTTCAAGTACTAATTCACATTTTCACTACACTTAACCATTTTCAAGTAACTAATTCACATTTCAAGTCTCAACCATTAACCATTTTCAAGTAACTAATTCACATTTCAAGTCTCTACCATTAACCTTGTAACTAATTCACATTTCAATTCTCTACACTTAACCATTTTCAAGTAACTAATTCACATTTCAAGTCTCTACCACTAACCATTTTCAAGTAACTAATTCACATTTTCAAGTTACTACACTTAACCATTTCAATTAACTAATTCACATTTCACTACACTTAACCATTTTCAAATAACTAATTCACATTTCAAGTCTCTACCATTTACAAGTAACTAATACACATTTCAAGTTACTACACATAACAATTTTTAAGTAACTAATTCACATTTTCAAGTCACTACCATTTTCAAGTAACTAATTCACATTTCAAGTCTCTCCCATTAACCATGTAACTAATTCACTTTTCAATTCTCTACACTTAACCATTTTCAAGTAACTAATTCCTGTTTACAAGTTACTACACTTAACAATTTTCAAGCAACTAATACACATTTTCACTACAATTAACCATTTTCAAGTAACTACTTCACATTTCAAGTCTCTACCATTTACAAATAACTAATACACATTTCAAGTTACTACACATAACAATTTTTAAGTAACTAATTCACATTTTCAAGTCACTACCATTTTCAAGTAACTAATTCACATTTCAAGTCTCTCCCATTAACCATGTAACTAATTCACTTTTCAATTCTCTACACTTAACCATTTTCAAGTAACTAATTCACGTTTTCAAGTAACTACACTTAACCATTTTCAAGTAACTAATACACATTTTCACTACAATTAACCATTTTCAAGTAACTAATTCACATTTCAATTCTCTACCATTAACAATTTTCAAGTAACTAATTCACATTTCAAGTCTCTACCATTAACCATGTAGCTAATTCACATTCCAATTCTCTACACTTACCCATTTTCAAGTAACTAATTCACGTTTTCAAGTTACTACACTTAACCATTTTTAAGTAACTAATTCACATTTTCAAGTTACTACACTTAACAATTTTCAAGTAACTAATTCACATTTTCAAGTCTCTACCATTAACCATTTTCAAGTAACTAATTCAAATTTCAAGTCTCTACCATTAACCATGTAACTAATTCACATTTCAATTCTCTACACTTAACCATTTTCAAGTAACTAATTCAAATTTCAAGTCTCTACCATTAACCATGTAACTAATTCACATTTCAATTCTCTACACTTAACCATTTTCAAGTAACTAATACACATTTTTAACTACAATTAACCATTTTCAAGTAACTAATTCACATTTCAAGTCTCTACCATTTACAAGTAACTAATACACATTTCAAGTTACTACACATAACAATTTTTAAGTAACTAATTCACATTTTCAAGTCACTACCATTTTCAAGTAACTAATTCACATTTCAATTCTCTACCATTAACCATTTTCAAGTAATTAATTTACATTTCAACTCTCTACCATTAACTATGTAACTAATTCACATTCCAATTCTCTACACTTAACCATTTTCAAGTAACTAATTCACGTTTTCACTACAATTAACCATTTTCAAGTAACTAATTCACATTTCAAGTCTCTACCATTTTCAAGTAACTAATACACTTTTCAAGTTACTACACATAACATTTTTAAGTAACTAATTCACATTTTCACTACACTTAACCATTTTCATTAACTAATTCACATTTCAAGTCTCTACCATTAAACATTTTCAGCTAACTAATTCACATTTTCAAGTTACTACACTTAACAATTTTCAAATAACTAATTCACATTTCAAGTCTCTACCATTAACCATTTTCAAGTAACTAATTCACATTTTCAAGTTACTACACTTAACCATTTTCAACTAACTAATTTACATTTCAAGTCTCTACACTCAACCATTTTGAAGTAACTAATTCACATTTCAAGTTACTACACTTAACCATTTTTAAGTAACTAATTCACATTTTTAAGTTACTACACATAAAAATTTTCAAGTAACTAATTCACATTTCAAGTCTCTACCATTAACCATGTAACTAATTCACATTTCAATTCTCCACACTTAACCATTTTCAAATAACTAATTCACGTTTTCAAGTTACTACACTTAACCATTTTCAAGTAACTAACACACATTTTAACTACAATTAACCATTTTCAAGTAACTAATTCACATTTCAAGTCTCTACCATTTACAAGTAACTAATACACATTTCAAGTTACTACACATAACATTTTTAAGTAACTAATTCACATTTTCACTACACTTAACCATTTTCAAGTAACTAATTCACATTTCAATTCTCTACCATTAACCATTTTCAAGTAATTAATTTACATTTCAACTCTCTACCATTAACCATGTAAATAATTCACATTCCAATTCTCTACACTTAACCATTTTCAAGTAACTAATTCACGTTTTCACTACAATTAACCATTTTCAATTAACTAATTCACATTTCAAGTCTCTACCATTTTCAAGTAATTAATACACATTTCAAGTTACTACACATAACATTTTTAAGTAACTAATTCACATTTTCACTACACTTAACCATTTTCAAGTAACTAATTCACATTTCAATTCTCTACCATTAACCCTTTTCAAGTAACTAATTCACATTTCAACTCTCTACCATTAACCATGTAACTAATTCACATTTCAACTCTCTACCATTAACCATGTAACTAATACACATTTTCAAGTAACTAATTCACATTTCAAGTCTCTACACTCAACCATTTTGAAGTAACTAATTCACATTTCAAGTTACTACACTTAACCATTTTTAAGTAACTAATTCACATTTTCAAGTCACAACCATTTTCAAGTAACTAATTCACCTTTCAATTCTCTACACTTAACCATTTTCAAGTAACTAATTCACATTTTCAAGTTACTACACTTATCCATTTTCAAGTAACTAATTCACATTTTCACTACACTTAACAATTTTCAAGTAACTAATTCACATTTCAAGTCTCTACCATTAACCATTTTCAACTAACTAATTCACATTTTCAAGTTACTACACTTAACAATTTTCAAGTAACTAATTCACATTTCAAGTCTCTACCATTAACCAATTTCAAGTAACTTATTCACCTTTTTTCAAGTTACTACACTTAACCATTTTTATGTAATTAATTCACATTTTCACTACACTTAACCATTTTCAATTAACTAATTCACATTTCAAGTCTCTACCATTAACCATTTTCAAGTAACTAATTCACATTTCAAGTCTCTACCATTCACCATGTAACTAATTCATATTTCAATTCTCTAAACTTAACTATTTTCAAGTAACTAATTCACATTTTCACTACACTTAACCATTTTGAAGTAACTAATTCCCATTTCAAGTCTCTACCATTAACAATTTTTAAGTAACAAATTCACATTTTCATGTTACTAAACTTAATAATTTTCAAGTACTAATTCACATTTTCACTACACTTAACAATTTTCAAGTAACTAATTCACATTTCAAGTCTCAACCATTAACCATTTTCAAGTAACTAATTCACATTTCAATTCTCTACCATTAACCTTGTAGCTAATTCACATTTCAATTCTCTACACTTAACCATTTTCAAGTAACTAATTCATGTTTTCAAGTTACTACACTTAACCATTTTAAAGTAACTAATTCACATTTTCACTACACTTAACCATTTTCAAGTAACTAATTTACATTTAGAGTCTCTACCATTTACAAGTAACTAATACACATTTCATGTTACTACACATAACCATTTTAAAGTAACTAATTCACATTTTCAAGTCACTACCATTTTCAATTAACTAATCCACATTTCAAGTCTCTACCATTAACCATTTTCAAGTAACTCATTCACATTTCAAGTCTCTACACTCAAACCATTTTGAAGTAACTAATTCACATTTCAAGTTACTACACTTAACCATTTTTAAGTTACTAATTCACATTTTCAAGTAACTAATTCACATTTCAAGTTACTACACTTAACCATTTTCAAGTAACTAATTCACATTATCACTACACTTAACCATTTTCATGTAACTAATTCACATTTTCAAGTTACTACACTTAACAATTTTCAATTAACTAATTCACATTTCAAGTCTCTGCCATTAACCATTTTCAAGTAACTAATTCACATTTTCAAGTTACTACACTTAACAATTTTCAAGTAACTAATTCACATTTCAAGTCTCTACCATTAACCATTTTCAAGTAACTAATTCACATTTTCAAGTTACTACACTTAACCATTTTCAACTAACTAATTCACATTTCAAGTCTCTACACTCAACCATTTTGAAGTAACTAATTCACGTTTTCAAGTTACTACACTTAACCACTTTTAAGTTACTCATTCACATTTTCAAGTCAATACCATTTTCAAGTAACTAATTCACATTTCAATTCTCTACACTTAACCATTTTCAAGTAACTAATTCACATTTTCAAGTTACTACACTTAACCATTTTCAAGTAACTAATTCACATTTTCACTACACTTAACCATTTTCAAGTAACTAATTCACATTTTTAAGTTACTACACTTAACAATTATCAAGTAACTAATTCACATTTCAAGTCTCTACCACTAACCATGTTCAAGTAACTAATTCACATTTTCAAAATACTACACTTAACCATTTTCAATTAACTAATTCACATTTTCACTACACTTAACCATTTTCAAGTAACTAATTCACATTTCAAGTCTCTACCATTTACAAGTAACTAATACACATTTCAAGTTACTACACATAACAATTTTTAAGTAACTAATTCACATTTTCAAGTCACTACCATTTTCAAGTAACTAATTCACATTTCAAGTCTCTACCATTAACCATGTAACTAATTCACTTTTCAATTCTCTATACTTAACCATTTTCAAGTAACTAATTCACGTTTTCAAGTTACTACACTTAACCATTTTCAAATAACTAATACACATTTTCACTACAATTAACCATTTTCAAGTAACTAATTCACATTTCAATTCTCTACCATTAACCATTTTCACGTAGCTAATTCACATTTCAAGTCTTTACCATTAACCATGTATCTAATTCACATTCCAATTCTCTACACTTAACCATTTTCAAGTAACTAATTCACGTTTTCAAATTACTACACTTAACAATTTTCAAGTAACTAATTCACATTTTCAAGTCTCTACCATTAACCATTTTCAAGTAACTAATTCACATTTCAAGTCTCTACACTTAACCATTTTCAAGTAACTAATTCACGTTTTCAAGTTACTACACTTAACCATTTTCAAGTAACTAATACACATTTTCACTACAATTAACCATTTTCAAGTAACTAATTCACATTTCAAGTCTCTACCATTTACAAGTAACTAATACACATTTCAAGTTACTACACATAACATTTTTAAGTAACTAATTCACATTTTCACTACACTTAACCATTTTCAAATAACTAATTCACATTTCAATTCTCTACCATTAACCATTTTCAAGTAACTAATTTACATTTCAACTCTCTACCATTAACCATGTAACTAATTCACATTCCAATTCTCTACACTTAACCATTTTCAAGTAACTAATTCACGTTTTGACTACAATTAACCATTTTCAAGTAACTAATTCACATTTCAAGTCTCAACCATTAACCATTTTCAAGTAACTAATTCACATTTTCAAGTTACTACAATTAACCATTTTCAAATAACTAATTCACATTTTCACTACACTTAACCATTTTCAAGTAACTAATTCACATTTCAAGTCTCAACCATTAACCATTTTAAAGTAACTAATTCACATTTTCAACTACACTTAACCATTTTCAAGTAACTAATTCACATTTTCAAAATACTCTACCATTTTCAAGTAACTAATTCACATTTTGAAGTTACTACACTTAACCATTTTCAAGTAACTAATTCACATTTCAAGTCTCTACACTCAACCATTTTGAAGTAACTAATTCACATTTCAAGTTACTACACTTAACCATTTTTAAGTAACTAATTCACATTTTCACTACACTTAACCATTTTCATATAACTAATTCACATTTTCAAGTTACTACACTTAACAATTTTCAAGTTACTACACTTAACCATTTTTAAGTTACTAATTCACATTTTCAAGTCACTACCATTTTCAAGTAACTAATTCACATTTCAATTCTCTACACTTAACCATTTTCAAGTTACTACACGTAACCATTTTCAAGTAACTACTTCACATTTTCACTACACTTAACCATTTTCAAGTAACTAATTCACATTTTTAAGTTACTACACTTAACAATTTTCAAGTAACTAATTCACATTTCAAGTCTCTACCACTAACCATGTTCAAGTAACTAATTCACATTTTCAAAATACTACACTTAACCATTTTCAATTAACTAATTCACATTTTCACTACACTTAACCATTTTCAAGTAACTAATTCACATTTCAAGTCTCTACCATTTACAAGTAACTAATACACATTTCAAGTTACTACACATAACAATTTTTAAGTAACTAATTCACATTTTCAAGTCACTACCATTTTCAAGTAACTAATTCACATTTCAAGTCTCTACCATTAACCATGTAACTAATTCACTTTTCAATTCTCTATACTTAACCATTTTCAAGTAACTAATTCACGTTTTCAAGTTACTACACTTAACCATTTTCAAATAACTAATACACATTTTCACTACAATTAACCATTTTCAAGTAACTAATTCACATTTCAATTCTCTACCATTAACCATTTTCACGTAACTAATTCACATTTCAAGTCTTTACCATTAACCATGTATCTAATTCACATTCCAATTCTCTACACTTAACCATTTTCAAGTAACTAATTCACGTTTTCAAATTACTACACTTAACAATTTTCAAGTAACTAATTCACATTTTCAAGTCTCTACCATTAACCATTTTCAAGTAACTAATTCACATTTCAAGTCTCTACACTTAACCATTTTCAAGTAACTAATTCACGTTTTCAAGTTACTACACTTAACCATTTTCAAGTAACTAATACACATTTTCACTACAATTAACCATTTTCAAGTAACTAATTCACATTTCAAGTCTCTACCATTTACAAGTAACTAATACACATTTCAAGTTACTACACATAACATTTTTAAGTAACTAATTCACATTTTCACTACACTTAACCATTTTCAAATAACTAATTCACATTTCAATTCTCTACCATTAACCATTTTCAAGTAACTAATTTACATTTCAACTCTCTACCATTAACCATGTAACTAATTCACATTCCAATTCTCTACACTTAACCATTTTCAAGTAACTAATTCACGTTTTGACTACAATTAACCATTTTCAAGTAACTAATTCACATTTCAAGTCTCAACCATTAACCATTTTCAAGTAACTAATTCACATTTTCAAGTTACTACAATTAACCATTTTCAAGTAACTAATTCACATTTTCACTACACTTAACCATTTTCAAGTAACTAATTCACATTTCAAGTCTCAACCATTAACCATTTTAAAGTAACTAATTCACATTTTCAACTACACTTAACCATTTTCAAGTAACTAATTCACATTTTCAAAATACTCTACCATTTTCAAGTAACTAATTCACATTTTGAAGTTACTACACTTAACCATTTTCAAGTAACTAATTCACATTTCAAGTCTCTACACTCAACCATTTTGAAGTAACTAATTCACATTTCAAGTTACTACACTTAACCATTTTTAAGTAACTAATTCACATTTTCACTACACTTAACCATTTTCATATAACTAATTCACATTTTCAAGTTACTACACTTAACAATTTTCAAGTTACTACACTTAACCATTTTTAAGTTACTAATTCACATTTTCAAGTCACTACCATTTTCAAGTAACTAATTCACATTTCAATTCTCTACACTTAACCATTTTCAAGTTACTACACGTAACCATTTTCAAGTAACTAATTCACATTTTCACTACACTTAACCATTTTCAAGTAACTAATTCACATTTTTAAGTTACTACACTTAACAATTTTCAAGTAACTAATTCACATTTCAAGTCTCTACCACTAACCATGTTCAAGTAACTAATTCACATTTTCAAAATACTACACTTAACCATTTTCAATTAACTAATTCACATTTTCACTACACTTAACCATTTTCAAGTAACTAATTCACATTTCAAGTCTCTACCATTTACAAGTAACTAATACACATTTCAAGTTACTACACATAACAATTTTTAAGTAACTAATTCACATTTTCAAGTCACTATCATTTTCAAGTAACTAATTCACATTTCAAGTCTCTACCATTAACCATGTAACTAATTCACTTTTCAATTCTCTATACTTAACCATTTTCAAGTAACTAATTCACGTTTTCAAGTTACTACACTTAACCATTTTCAAATAACTAATACACATTTTCACTACAATTAACCATTTTCAAGTAACTAATTCACATTTCAATTCTCTACCATTAACCATTTTCACGTAACTAATTCACATTTCAAGTCTTTACCATTAACCATGTATCTAATTCACATTCCAATTCTCTACACTTAACCATTTTCAAGTAACTAATTCACGTTTTCAAATTACTACACTTAACAATTTTCAAGTAACTAATTCACATTTTCAAGTCTCTACCATTAACCATTTTCAAGTAACTAATTCACATTTCAAGTCTCTACACTTAACCATTTTCAAGTAACTAATTCACGTTTTCAAGTTACTACACTTAACCATTTTCAAGTAACTAATACACATTTTCACTACAATTAACCATTTTCAAGTAACTAATTCACATTTCAAGTCTCTACCATTTACAAGTAACTAATACACATTTCAAGTTACTACACATAACATTTTTAAGTAACTAATTCACATTTTCACTACACTTAACCATTTTCAAATAACTAATTCACATTTCAATTCTCTACCATTAACCATTTTCAAGTAACTAATTTACATTTCAACTCTCTACCATTAACCATGTAACTAATTCACATTCCAATTCTCTACACTTAACCATTTTCAAGTAACTAATTCACGTTTTGACTACAATTAACCATTTTCAAGTAACTAATTCACATTTCAAGTCTCTACCATTTTCAAGTAACTAATACACATTTCAAGTTACTACACATAACATTTTTAAGGAACTAATTCACATTTTCACTACACTTAACCATTTTCAAGTAACTAATTCATATTTCAATTCTCTACCATTAACCATTTTCAAGTAACTAATTCACATTTCAACTCTCTACCATTAACCATGTAACTAATTCACATTCCAACTCTCTACACTTAACCATTTTCAAGTAACTAATTCACGTTTTCACTACACTTAACCATTTTCAAGTAACTAATTCACATTTCAAGTCTCTACCATTTAAAAGTAACTAATACACATTTTCAAGTTACTACACTTAACCATTTTCAAGTAACTAATTCACATTTAAAGTCTCTACACTCAACCATTTTGAAATAACTAATTCACATTTCAAGTTACTACACTTAACCATTTTCAAGTAACTAATTCACATTTCAAGTCTCTACCATTTACAAGTAACTAATACACATTTTAAGTTACTACACATAACAATTTTTAAGTAACTAATTCACATTTTCAAGTCACTACCATTTTCAAGTAACTAATCCACATTTCAAGTCTCTACCGTTAACCATTTTCAAGTAACTAATTCACGTTTTCAAGTTACTACACTTAACCATTTTCAAGTAACTAATTCACGTTTTCAAGTTATTACACTTAACCATTTTCAAGTAACTAATACACATTTTCACTACAATTAACCATTTTCAAGTAACTAATTCACATTTCAAGTCTCTACCATTAACCATGTAACTAATTCACATTCCAATTCTCTACACTTAACCATTTTCAAGTAACTAATTCACGTTTTCAAGTTACTACACTTAACCATTTTTAAGTAACTAATTCACATTTTCAAGTTACTACACTTAACAATTTTCAAGAAACTAATTCACATTTTCAAGTCTCTACCATTAACCATTTTCAAGTAACTAATTCACATTTCAACTCTCTACCATTAACCATGTAACTAATTCACATTCCAACTCTCTACACTTAACCATTTTCAAGTAACTAATTCACGTTTTCACTACACTTAACCATTTTCAAGTAACTAATTCACATTTCAAGTCTCTACCATTTAAAAGTAACTAATACACATTTTCAAGTTACTACACTTAACCATTTTCAAGTAACTAATTCACATTTAAAGTCTCTACACACAACCATTTTGAAATAACTAATTCACATTTCAAGTTACTACACTTAACCATTTTCAAGTAACTAATTCACATTTCAAGTCTCTACCATTTACAAGTAACTAATACACATTTTAAGTTACTACACATAACAATTTTTAAGTAACTAATTCACATTTTCAAGTCACTACCATTTTCAAGTAACTAATCCACATTTCAAGTCTCTAGCGTTAACCATTTTCAAGTAACTAATTCACGTTTTCAAGTTACTACACTTAACCATTTTCAAGTAACTAATTCACGTTTTCAAGTTATTACACTTAACCATTTTCAAGTAACTAATACACATTTTCACTACAATTAACCATTTTCAAGTAACTAATTCACATTTCAAGTCTCTACCATTAACCATGTAACTAATTCACATTCCAATTCTCTACACTTAACCATTTTCAAGTAACTAATTCACGTTTTCAAGTTACTACACTTAACCATTTTTAAGTAACTAATTCACATTTTCAAGTTACTACACTTAACCATTTTCAAGTAACTAATACACATTTTCACTACAATTAACCATTTTCAAGTAATTAATTCACATTTCAAGTGTCTACCATTTACAAGTAACTAATACACATTTCAAGTTACTACACATAACCATTTTAAAGTAACTAATTCACATTTTCAAGTCACTACCATTTTCAATTAACTAATCCACATTTCAAGTCTCTACCATTAACAATTTTCAAATAACTTATTCACATTTCAAGTCTCTACACTCAAACCATTTTGGAGTAACTAATTTACATTTTCACTACACTTAACCATTTTCAAGTAACTAATTCACATTTCAATTCTCTACCATTAACCATTTTCAAGTAACTAATTCACATTTCAACTCTCTACCATTAACCATGTAACTAATTCACATTTCAATTCTCTACACTTAACCATTTTCAAATAACTAATTCACATTTCAACTTTCTACAAATTTCAAGTAACTAATACACATTTCAAGTTACTACACATAACATTTTTAAGTAACTAATTCACATTTTCACTACACTTAACCATTTTCAAGTAACTAATTCACATTTCATTTCTCTACCATTAACCATTTTCAAGTAACTAATTCACATTTCAACTCTCTATCATTAACCATGTAACTAATTCACATTCCAACTCTCTACCATTTAAAAGTAACTAATACACATTTTCAAGTTACTACACTTAACCATTTTCAAGTAACTAATTCACATTTAAAGTCTCTACACTCAACCATTTTGAAATAACTAATTCACATTTCAAGTTACTACACTTAACCATTTTCAAGTAACTAATTCACATTTCAAGTCTCTACCATTTACAAGTAACTAATACACATTTTAAGTTACTACACATAACAATTTTTAAGTAACTAATTCACATTTTCAAGTCACTACCATTTTCAAGTAACTAATCCACATTTCAAGTCTCTAGCGTTAACCATTTTCAAGTAACTAATTCACGTTTTCAAGTTACTACACTTAACCATTTTCAAGTAACTAATTCACGTTTTCAAGTTACTACACTTAACCATTTTCATGTAACTACTTCACATTTCAAGTCTCTACCATTTACAAATAACTAATACACATTTCAAGTTACTACACATAACAATTTTTAAGTAACTAATTCACATTTTCAAGTCACTACCATTTTCAAGTAACTAATTCACATTTCAAGTCTCTCCCATTAACCATGTAACTAATTCACTTTTCAATTCTCTACACTTAACCATTTTCAAGTAACTAATTCACGTTTTCAAGTAACTACACTTAACCATTTTCAAGTAACTAATACACATTTTCACTACAATTAACCATTTTCAAGTAACTAATTCACATTTCAATTCTCTACCATTAACAATTTTCAAGTAACTAATTCACATTTCAAGTCTCTACCATTAACCATGTAGCTAATTCACATTCCAATTCTCTACACTTACCCATTTTCAAGTAACTAATTCACGTTTTCAAGTTACTACACTTAACCATTTTTAAGTAACTAATTCACATTTTCAAGTTACTACACTTAACAATTTTCAAGTAACTAATTCACATTTTCAAGTCTCTACCATTAACCATTTTCAAGTAACTAATTCAAATTTCAAGTCTCTACCATTAACCATGTAACTAATTCACATTTCAATTCTCTACACTTAACCATTTTCAAGTAACTAATACACATTTTTAACTACAATTAACCATTTTCAAGTAACTAATTCACATTTCAAGTCTCTACCATTTACAAGTAACTAATACACATTTCAAGTTACTACACATAACAATTTTTAAGTAACTAATTCACATTTTCAAGTCACTACCATTTTCAAGTAACTAATTCACATTTCAATTCTCTACCATTAACCATTTTCAAGTAATTAATTTACATTTCAACTCTCTACCATTAACTATGTAACTAATTCACATTCCAATTCTCTACACTTAACCATTTTCAAGTAACTAATTCACGTTTTCACTACAATTAACCATTTTCAAGTAACTAATTCACATTTCAAGTCTCTACCATTTTCAAGTAACTAATACACTTTTCAAGTTACTACACATAACATTTTTAAGTAACTAATTCACATTTTCACTACACTTAACCATTTTCATTAACTAATTCACATTTCAAGTCTCTACCATTAAACATTTTCAGCTAACTAATTCACATTTTCAAGTTACTACACTTAACAATTTTCAAATAACTAATTCACATTTCAAGTCTCTACCATTAACCATTTTCAAGTAACTAATTCACATTTTCAAGTTACTACACTTAACCATTTTCAACTAACTAATTTACATTTCAAGTCTCTACACTCAACCATTTTGAAGTAACTAATTCACATTTCAAGTTACTATACTTAACCATTTTTAAGTAACTAATTCACATTTTTAAGTTACTACACATAAAAATTTTCAAGTAACTAATTCACATTTCAAGTCTCTACCATTAACCATGTAACTAATTCACATTTCAATTCTCCACACTTAACCATTTTCAAATAACTAATTCACGTTTTCAAGTTACTACACTTAACCATTTTCAAGTAACTAACACACATTTTAACTACAATTAACCATTTTCAAGTAACTAATTCACATTTCAAGTCTCTACCATTTACAAGTAACTAATACACATTTCAAGTTACTACACATAACATTTTTAAGTAACTAATTCACATTTTCACTACACTTAACCATTTTCAAGTAACTAATTCACATTTCAATTCTCTACCATTAACCATTTTCAAGTAATTAATTTACATTTCAACTCTCTACCATTAACCATGTAAATAATTCACATTCCAATTCTCTACACTTAACCATTTTCAAGTAACTAATTCACGTTTTCACTACAATTAACCATTTTCAATTAACTAATTCACATTTCAAGTCTCTACCATTTTCAAGTAATTAATACACATTTCAAGTTACTACACATAACATTTTTAAGTAACTAATTCACATTTTCACTACACTTAACCATTTTCAAGTAACTAATTCACATTTCAATTCTCTACCATTAACCCTTTTCAAGTAACTAATTCACATTTCAACTCTCTACCATTAACCATGTAACTAATTCACATTTCAACTCTCTACCATTAACCATGTAACTAATACACATTTTCAAGTAACTAATTCACATTTCAAGTCTCTACACTCAACCATTTTGAAGTAACTAATTCACATTTCAAGTTACTACACTTAACCATTTTTAAGTAACTAATTCACATTTTCAAGTCACAACCATTTTCAAGTAACTAATTCACCTTTCAATTCTCTACACTTAACCATTTTCAAGTAACTAATTCACATTTTCAAGTTACTACACTTATCCATTTTCAAGTAACTAATTCACATTTTCACTACACTTAACAATTTTCAAGTAACTAATTCACATTTCAAGTCTCTACCATTAACCATTTTCAACTAACTAATTCACATTTTCAAGTTACTACACTTAACAATTTTCAAGTAACTAATTCACATTTCAAGTCTCTACCATTAACCAATTTCAAGTAACTTATTCACCTTTTTTCAAGTTACTACACTTAACCATTTTTATGTAATTAATTCACATTTTCACTACACTTAACCATTTTCAATTAACTAATTCACATTTCAAGTCTCTACCATTAACCATTTTCAAGTAACTAATTCACATTTCAAGTCTCTACCATTCACCATGTAACTAATTCATATTTCAATTCTCTAAACTTAACTATTTTCAAGTAACTAATTCACATTTTCACTACACTTAACCATTTTGAAGTAACTAATTCCCATTTCAAGTCTCTACCATTAACAATTTTTAAGTAACAAATTCACATTTTCATGTTACTAAACTTAATAATTTTCAAGTACTAATTCACATTTTCACTACACTTAACAATTTTCAAGTAACTAATTCACATTTCAAGTCTCAACCATTAACCATTTTCAAGTAACTAATTCACATTTCAATTCTCTACCATTAACCTTGTAGCTAATTCACATTTCAATTCTCTACACTTAACCATTTTCAAGTAACTAATTCATGTTTTCAAGTTACTACACTTAACCATTTTAAAGTAACTAATTCACATTTTCACTACACTTAACCATTTTCAAGTAACTAATTTACATTTAGAGTCTCTACCATTTACAAGTAACTAATACACATTTCATGTTACTACACATAACCATTTTAAAGTAACTAATTCACATTTTCAAGTCACTACCATTTTCAATTAACTAATCCACATTTCAAGTCTCTACCATTAACCATTTTCAAGTAACTCATTCACATTTCAAGTCTCTACACTCAAACCATTTTGAAGTAACTAATTCACATTTCAAGTTACTACACTTAACCATTTTTAAGTTACTAATTCACATTTTCAAGTAACTAATTCACATTTCAAGTTACTACACTTAACCATTTTCAAGTAACTAATTCACATTATCACTACACTTAACCATTTTCATGTAACTAATTCACATTTTCAAGTTACTACACTTAACAATTTTCAATTAACTAATTCACATTTCAAGTCTCTGCCATTAACCATTTTCAAGTAACTAATTCACATTTTCAAGTTACTACACTTAACAATTTTCAAGTAACTAATTCACATTTCAAGTCTCTACCATTAACCATTTTCAAGTAACTAATTCACATTTTCAAGTTACTACACTTAACCATTTTCAACTAACTAATTCACATTTCAAGTCTCTACACTCAACCATTTTGAAGTAACTAATTCACGTTTTCAAGTTACTACACTTAACCACTTTTAAGTTACTCATTCACATTTTCAAGTCAATACCATTTTCAAGTAACTAATTCACATTTCAATTCTCTACACTTAACCATTTTCAAGTAACTAATTCACATTTTCAAGTTACTACACTTAACCATTTTCAAGTAACTAATTCACATTTTCACTACACTTAACCATTTTCAAGTAACTAATTCACATTTTTAAGTTACTACACTTAACAATTATCAAGTAACTAATTCACATTTCAAGTCTCTACCACTAACCATGTTCAAGTAACTAATTCACATTTTCAAAATACTACACTTAACCATTTTCAATTAACTAATTCACATTTTCACTACACTTAACCATTTTCAAGTAACTAATTCACATTTCAAGTCTCTACCATTTACAAGTAACTAATACACATTTCAAGTTACTACACATAACAATTTTTAAGTAACTAATTCACATTTTCAAGTCACTACCATTTTCAAGTAACTAATTCACATTTCAAGTCTCTACCATTAACCATGTAACTAATTCACTTTTCAATTCTCTATACTTAACCATTTTCAAGTAACTAATTCACGTTTTCAAGTTACTACACTTAACCATTTTCAAATAACTAATACACATTTTCACTACAATTAACCATTTTCAAGTAACTAATTCACATTTCAATTCTCTACCATTAACCATTTTCACGTAGCTAATTCACATTTCAAGTCTTTACCATTAACCATGTATCTAATTCACATTCCAATTCTCTACACTTAACCATTTTCAAGTAACTAATTCACGTTTTCAAATTACTACACTTAACAATTTTCAAGTAACTAATTCACATTTTCAAGTCTCTACCATTAACCATTTTCAAGTAACTAATTCACATTTCAAGTCTCTACACTTAACCATTTTCAAGTAACTAATTCACGTTTTCAAGTTACTACACTTAACCATTTTCAAGTAACTAATACACATTTTCACTACAATTAACCATTTTCAAGTAACTAATTCACATTTCAAGTCTCTACCATTTACAAGTAACTAATACACATTTCAAGTTACTACACATAACATTTTTAAGTAACTAATTCACATTTTCACTACACTTAACCATTTTCAAATAACTAATTCACATTTCAATTCTCTACCATTAACCATTTTCAAGTAACTAATTTACATTTCAACTCTCTACCATTAACCATGTAACTAATTCACATTCCAATTCTCTACACTTAACCATTTTCAAGTAACTAATTCACGTTTTGACTACAATTAACCATTTTCAAGTAACTAATTCACATTTCAAGTCTCAACCATTAACCATTTTCAAGTAACTAATTCACATTTTCAAGTTACTACAATTAACCATTTTCAAATAACTAATTCACATTTTCACTACACTTAACCATTTTCAAGTAACTAATTCACATTTCAAGTCTCAACCATTAACCATTTTAAAGTAACTAATTCACATTTTCAACTACACTTAACCATTTTCAAGTAACTAATTCACATTTTCAAAATACTCTACCATTTTCAAGTAACTAATTCACATTTTGAAGTTACTACACTTAACCATTTTCAAGTAACTAATTCACATTTCAAGTCTCTACACTCAACCATTTTGAAGTAACTAATTCACATTTCAAGTTACTACACTTAACCATTTTTAAGTAACTAATTCACATTTTCACTACACTTAACCATTTTCATATAACTAATTCACATTTTCAAGTTACTACACTTAACAATTTTCAAGTTACTACACTTAACCATTTTTAAGTTACTAATTCACATTTTCAAGTCACTACCATTTTCAAGTAACTAATTCACATTTCAATTCTCTACACTTAACCATTTTCAAGTTACTACACGTAACCATTTTCAAGTAACTACTTCACATTTTCACTACACTTAACCATTTTCAAGTAACTAATTCACATTTTTAAGTTACTACACTTAACAATTTTCAAGTAACTAATTCACATTTCAAGTCTCTACCACTAACCATGTTCAAGTAACTAATTCACATTTTCAAAATACTACACTTAACCATTTTCAATTAACTAATTCACATTTTCACTACACTTAACCATTTTCAAGTAACTAATTCACATTTCAAGTCTCTACCATTTACAAGTAACTAATACACATTTCAAGTTACTACACATAACAATTTTTAAGTAACTAATTCACATTTTCAAGTCACTACCATTTTCAAGTAACTAATTCACATTTCAAGTCTCTACCATTAACCATGTAACTAATTCACTTTTCAATTCTCTATACTTAACCATTTTCAAGTAACTAATTCACGTTTTCAAGTTACTACACTTAACCATTTTCAAATAACTAATACACATTTTCACTACAATTAACCATTTTCAAGTAACTAATTCACATTTCAATTCTCTACCATTAACCATTTTCACGTAACTAATTCACATTTCAAGTCTTTACCATTAACCATGTATCTAATTCACATTCCAATTCTCTACACTTAACCATTTTCAAGTAACTAATTCACGTTTTCAAATTACTACACTTAACAATTTTCAAGTAACTAATTCACATTTTCAAGTCTCTACCATTAACCATTTTCAAGTAACTAATTCACATTTCAAGTCTCTACACTTAACCATTTTCAAGTAACTAATTCACGTTTTCAAGTTACTACACTTAACCATTTTCAAGTAACTAATACACATTTTCACTACAATTAACCATTTTCAAGTAACTAATTCACATTTCAAGTCTCTACCATTTACAAGTAACTAATACACATTTCAAGTTACTACACATAACATTTTTAAGTAACTAATTCACATTTTCACTACACTTAACCATTTTCAAATAACTAATTCACATTTCAATTCTCTACCATTAACCATTTTCAAGTAACTAATTTACATTTCAACTCTCTACCATTAACCATGTAACTAATTCACATTCCAATTCTCTACACTTAACCATTTTCAAGTAACTAATTCACGTTTTGACTACAATTAACCATTTTCAAGTAACTAATTCACATTTCAAGTCTCAACCATTAACCATTTTCAAGTAACTAATTCACATTTTCAAGTTACTACAATTAACCATTTTCAAGTAACTAATTCACATTTTCACTACACTTAACCATTTTCAAGTAACTAATTCACATTTCAAGTCTCAACCATTAACCATTTTAAAGTAACTAATTCACATTTTCAACTACACTTAACCATTTTCAAGTAACTAATTCACATTTTCAAAATACTCTACCATTTTCAAGTAACTAATTCACATTTTGAAGTTACTACACTTAACCATTTTCAAGTAACTAATTCACATTTCAAGTCTCTACACTCAACCATTTTGAAGTAACTAATTCACATTTCAAGTTACTACACTTAACCATTTTTAAGTAACTAATTCACATTTTCACTACACTTAACCATTTTCATATAACTAATTCACATTTTCAAGTTACTACACTTAACAATTTTCAAGTTACTACACTTAACCATTTTTAAGTTACTAATTCACATTTTCAAGTCACTACCATTTTCAAGTAACTAATTCACATTTCAATTCTCTACACTTAACCATTTTCAAGTTACTACACGTAACCATTTTCAAGTAACTAATTCACATTTTCACTACACTTAACCATTTTCAAGTAACTAATTCACATTTTTAAGTTACTACACTTAACAATTTTCAAGTAACTAATTCACATTTCAAGTCTCTACCACTAACCATGTTCAAGTAACTAATTCACATTTTCAAAATACTACACTTAACCATTTTCAATTAACTAATTCACATTTTCACTACACTTAACCATTTTCAAGTAACTAATTCACATTTCAAGTCTCTACCATTTACAAGTAACTAATACACATTTCAAGTTACTACACATAACAATTTTTAAGTAACTAATTCACATTTTCAAGTCACTATCATTTTCAAGTAACTAATTCACATTTCAAGTCTCTACCATTAACCATGTAACTAATTCACTTTTCAATTCTCTATACTTAACCATTTTCAAGTAACTAATTCACGTTTTCAAGTTACTACACTTAACCATTTTCAAATAACTAATACACATTTTCACTACAATTAACCATTTTCAAGTAACTAATTCACATTTCAATTCTCTACCATTAACCATTTTCACGTAACTAATTCACATTTCAAGTCTTTACCATTAACCATGTATCTAATTCACATTCCAATTCTCTACACTTAACCATTTTCAAGTAACTAATTCACGTTTTCAAATTACTACACTTAACAATTTTCAAGTAACTAATTCACATTTTCAAGTCTCTACCATTAACCATTTTCAAGTAACTAATTCACATTTCAAGTCTCTACACTTAACCATTTTCAAGTAACTAATTCACGTTTTCAAGTTACTACACTTAACCATTTTCAAGTAACTAATACACATTTTCACTACAATTAACCATTTTCAAGTAACTAATTCACATTTCAAGTCTCTACCATTTACAAGTAACTAATACACATTTCAAGTTACTACACATAACATTTTTAAGTAACTAATTCACATTTTCACTACACTTAACCATTTTCAAATAACTAATTCACATTTCAATTCTCTACCATTAACCATTTTCAAGTAACTAATTTACATTTCAACTCTCTACCATTAACCATGTAACTAATTCACATTCCAATTCTCTACACTTAACCATTTTCAAGTAACTAATTCACGTTTTGACTACAATTAACCATTTTCAAGTAACTAATTCACATTTCAAGTCTCTACCATTTTCAAGTAACTAATACACATTTCAAGTTACTACACATAACATTTTTAAGGAACTAATTCACATTTTCACTACACTTAACCATTTTCAAGTAACTAATTCATATTTCAATTCTCTACCATTAACCATTTTCAAGTAACTAATTCACATTTCAACTCTCTACCATTAACCATGTAACTAATTCACATTCCAACTCTCTACACTTAACCATTTTCAAGTAACTAATTCACGTTTTCACTACACTTAACCATTTTCAAGTAACTAATTCACATTTCAAGTCTCTACCATTTAAAAGTAACTAATACACATTTTCAAGTTACTACACTTAACCATTTTCAAGTAACTAATTCACATTTAAAGTCTCTACACTCAACCATTTTGAAATAACTAATTCACATTTCAAGTTACTACACTTAACCATTTTCAAGTAACTAATTCACATTTCAAGTCTCTACCATTTACAAGTAACTAATACACATTTTAAGTTACTACACATAACAATTTTTAAGTAACTAATTCACATTTTCAAGTCACTACCATTTTCAAGTAACTAATCCACATTTCAAGTCTCTACCGTTAACCATTTTCAAGTAACTAATTCACGTTTTCAAGTTACTACACTTAACCATTTTCAAGTAACTAATTCACGTTTTCAAGTTATTACACTTAACCATTTTCAAGTAACTAATACACATTTTCACTACAATTAACCATTTTCAAGTAACTAATTCACATTTCAAGTCTCTACCATTAACCATGTAACTAATTCACATTCCAATTCTCTACACTTAACCATTTTCAAGTAACTAATTCACGTTTTCAAGTTACTACACTTAACCATTTTTAAGTAACTAATTCACATTTTCAAGTTACTACACTTAACAATTTTCAAGAAACTAATTCACATTTTCAAGTCTCTACCATTAACCATTTTCAAGTAACTAATTCACATTTCAACTCTCTACCATTAACCATGTAACTAATTCACATTCCAACTCTCTACACTTAACCATTTTCAAGTAACTAATTCACGTTTTCACTACACTTAACCATTTTCAAGTAACTAATTCACATTTCAAGTCTCTACCATTTAAAAGTAACTAATACACATTTTCAAGTTACTACACTTAACCATTTTCAAGTAACTAATTCACATTTAAAGTCTCTACACACAACCATTTTGAAATAACTAATTCACATTTCAAGTTACTACACTTAACCATTTTCAAGTAACTAATTCACATTTCAAGTCTCTACCATTTACAAGTAACTAATACACATTTTAAGTTACTACACATAACAATTTTTAAGTAACTAATTCACATTTTCAAGTCACTACCATTTTCAAGTAACTAATCCACATTTCAAGTCTCTAGCGTTAACCATTTTCAAGTAACTAATTCACGTTTTCAAGTTACTACACTTAACCATTTTCAAGTAACTAATTCACGTTTTCAAGTTATTACACTTAACCATTTTCAAGTAACTAATACACATTTTCACTACAATTAACCATTTTCAAGTAACTAATTCACATTTCAAGTCTCTACCATTAACCATGTAACTAATTCACATTCCAATTCTCTACACTTAACCATTTTCAAGTAACTAATTCACGTTTTCAAGTTACTACACTTAACCATTTTTAAGTAACTAATTCACATTTTCAAGTTACTACACTTAACCATTTTCAAGTAACTAATACACATTTTCACTACAATTAACCATTTTCAAGTAATTAATTCACATTTCAAGTCTCTACCATTTACAAGTAACTAATACACATTTCAAGTTACTACACATAACCATTTTAAAGTAACTAATTCACATTTTCAAGTCACTACCATTTTCAATTAACTAATCCACATTTCAAGTCTCTACCATTAACAATTTTCAAATAACTTATTCACATTTCAAGTCTCTACACTCAAACCATTTTGGAGTAACTAATTTACATTTTCACTACACTTAACCATTTTCAAGTAACTAATTCACATTTCAATTCTCTACCATTAACCATTTTCAAGTAACTAATTCACATTTCAACTCTCTACCATTAACCATGTAACTAATTCACATTTCAATTCTCTACACTTAACCATTTTCAAATAACTAATTCACATTTCAACTTTCTACAAATTTCAAGTAACTAATACACATTTCAAGTTACTACACATAACATTTTTAAGTAACTAATTCACATTTTCACTACACTTAACCATTTTCAAGTAACTAATTCACATTTCATTTCTCTACCATTAACCATTTTCAAGTAACTAATTCACATTTCAACTCTCTATCATTAACCATGTAACTAATTCACATTCCAACTCTCTACCATTTAAAAGTAACTAATACACATTTTCAAGTTACTACACTTAACCATTTTCAAGTAACTAATTCACATTTAAAGTCTCTACACTCAACCATTTTGAAATAACTAATTCACATTTCAAGTTACTACACTTAACCATTTTCAAGTAACTAATTCACATTTCAAGTCTCTACCATTTACAAGTAACTAATACACATTTTAAGTTACTACACATAACAATTTTTAAGTAACTAATTCACATTTTCAAGTCACTACCATTTTCAAGTAACTAATCCACATTTCAAGTCTCTAGCGTTAACCATTTTCAAGTAACTAATTCACGTTTTCAAGTTACTACACTTAACCATTTTCAAGTAACTAATTCACGTTTTCAAGTTATTACACTTAACCATTTTCAAGTAACTAATACACATTTTCACTACAATTAACCATTTTCAAGTAACTAATTCACATTTCAAGTCTCTACCATTAACCATGTAACTAATTCACATTCCAATTCTCTACACTTAACCATTTTCAAGTAACTAATTCACGTTTTCAAGTTACTACACTTAACCATTTTTAAGTAACTAATTCACATTTTCAAGTTACTACACTTAACAATTTTCAAGAAACTAATTCACATTTTCAAGTCTCTACCATTAACCATTTTCAAGTAACTAATTCACATTTCAACTCTCTACCATTAACCATGTAACTAATTCACATTCCAACTCTCTACACTTAACCATTTTCAAGTAACTAATTCACGTTTTCACTACACTTAACCATTTTCAAGTAACTAATTCACATTTCAAGTCTCTACCATTTAAAAGTAACTAATACACATTTTCAAGTTACTACACTTAACCATTTTCAAGTAACTAATTCACATTTAAAGTCTCTACACACAACCATTTTGAAATAACTAATTCACATTTCAAGTTACTACACTTAACCATTTTCAAGTAACTAATTCACATTTCAAGTCTCTACCATTTACAAGTAACTAATACACATTTTAAGTTACTACACATAACAATTTTTAAGTAACTAATTCACATTTTCAAGTCACTACCATTTTCAAGTAACTAATCCACATTTCAAGTCTCTAGCGTTAACCATTTTCAAGTAACTAATTCACGTTTTCAAGTTACTACACTTAACCATTTTCAAGTAACTAATTCACGTTTTCAAGTTATTACACTTAACCATTTTCAAGTAACTAATACACATTTTCACTACAATTAACCATTTTCAAGTAACTAATTCACATTTCAAGTCTCTACCATTAACCATGTAACTAATTCACATTCCAATTCTCTACACTTAACCATTTTCAAGTAACTAATTCACGTTTTCAAGTTACTACACTTAACCATTTTTAAGTAACTAATTCACATTTTCAAGTTACTACACTTAACCATTTTCAAGTAACTAATACACATTTTCACTACAATTAACCATTTTCAAGTAATTAATTCACATTTCAAGTCTCTACCATTTACAAGTAACTAATACACATTTCAAGTTACTACACATAACCATTTTAAAGTAACTAATTCACATTTTCAAGTCACTACCATTTTCAATTAACTAATCCACATTTCAAGTCTCTACCATTAACAATTTTCAAATAACTTATTCACATTTCAAGTCTCTACACTCAAACCATTTTGGAGTAACTAATTTACATTTTCACTACACTTAACCATTTTCAAGTAACTAATTCACATTTCAATTCTCTACCATTAACCATTTTCAAGTAACTAATTCACATTTCAACTCTCTACCATTAACCATGTAACTAATTCACATTTCAATTCTCTACACTTAACCATTTTCAAATAACTAATTCACATTTCAACTTTCTACAAATTTCAAGTAACTAATACACATTTCAAGTTACTACACATAACATTTTTAAGTAACTAATTCACATTTTCACTACACTTAACCATTTTCAAGTAACTAATTCACATTTCATTTCTCTACCATTAACCATTTTCAAGTAACTAATTCACATTTCAACTCTCTATCATTAACCATGTAACTAATTCACATTCCAACTCTCTACCATTTAAAAGTAACTAATACACATTTTCAAGTTACTACACTTAACCATTTTCAAGTAACTAATTCACATTTAAAGTCTCTACACTCAACCATTTTGAAATAACTAATTCACATTTCAAGTTACTACACTTAACCATTTTCAAGTAACTAATTCACATTTCAAGTCTCTACCATTTACAAGTAACTAATACACATTTTAAGTTACTACACATAACAATTTTTAAGTAACTAATTCACATTTTCAAGTCACTACCATTTTCAAGTAACTAATCCACATTTCAAGTCTCTAGCGTTAACCATTTTCAAGTAACTAATTCACGTTTTCAAGTTACTACACTTAACCATTTTCAAGTAACTAATTCACGTTTTCAAGTTATTACACTTAACCATTTTCAAGTAACTAATACACATTTTCACTACAATTAACCATTTTCAAGTAACTAATTCACATTTCAAGTCTCTACCATTAACCATGTAACTAATTCACATTCCAATTCTCTACACTTAACCATTTTCAAGTAACTAATTCACGTTTTCAAGTTACTACACTTAACCATTTTTAAGTAACTAATTCACATTTTCAAGTTACTACACTTAACAATTTTCAAGAAACTAATTCACATTTTCAAGTCTCTACCATTAACCATTTTCAAGTAACTAATTCACATTTCAACTCTCTACCATTAACCATGTAACTAATTCACATTCCAACTCTCTACACTTAACCATTTTCAAGTAACTAATTCACGTTTTCACTACACTTAACCATTTTCAAGTAACTAATTCACATTTCAAGTCTCTACCATTTAAAAGTAACTAATACACATTTTCAAGTTACTACACTTAACCATTTTCAAGTAACTAATTCACATTTAAAGTCTCTACACACAACCATTTTGAAATAACTAATTCACATTTCAAGTTACTACACTTAACCATTTTCAAGTAACTAATTCACATTTCAAGTCTCTACCATTTACAAGTAACTAATACACATTTTAAGTTACTACACATAACAATTTTTAAGTAACTAATTCACATTTTCAAGTCACTACCATTTTCAAGTAACTAATCCACATTTCAAGTCTCTAGCGTTAACCATTTTCAAGTAACTAATTCACGTTTTCAAGTTACTACACTTAACCATTTTCAAGTAACTAATTCACGTTTTCAAGTTATTACACTTAACCATTTTCAAATAACTAATCCACATTTCAAGTCTCTACCATTAACAATTTTCAAATAACTTATTCACATTTCAAGTCTCTACACTCAAACCATTTTGGAGTAACTAATTTACATTTTCACTACACTTAACCATTTTCAAGTAACTAATTCACATTTCAACTCTCTATCATTAACCATGTAACTAATTCACATTTCAACTCTCTACCATTAACCATGTAACTAATTCACATTTCAATTCTCTACACTTAACCATTTTCAAATAACTAATTCACATTTCAACTCTCTACAAATTTCAAGTAACTAATACACATTTCAAGTTACTACACATAACATTTTTAAGTAACTAATTCACGTTTTCACTACAATTAACCATTTTCAAGTAACTAATTCACATTTCAAGTCTCTAAGATTTATAAGTAACTAATACACATTTCAAGTTAGTACACATAACATTTTTAAGTAACTTATTCACATTTTCACTACAGTTAACCATTTTCATGTAACTAATTCACCTTTTAATTCTCTACCATTAACCATTTTCAAGTAACTAATTCACATTTCAAGTCTCTATCATTAACCATTTAACTAATTCACATTTTCACTACACTTAATTATTTTCAAGTAACTAATTCACATTTTCACTACACAACCATTTTCAAGTAACTAATTCACATTTCAAGTCTCTACCATTTTCAAGTAACTAATTCAAATTTTCAAGTTACTACACATAACCATTTTCAAGTAACTAATTCTCAATTTCACTACACTTAACCTTTTTCAAGTAACTAATTCACATTTTCAAGTTACTACAATTAACCATTTTCAAGTAACTAATTCACATTTTCACTACACTTAACCATTTTCAAGTAACTAATTCACATTTCAAGTCTCTACCATTAACCATTTTCAAGTAACTAATTCACATTTCAAGTTACTACACATAACAATTTTTAAGTAACTAATTCACATTTTCAAGTCACTACCATTTTCAAGTAACTAATTCACATTTCAATTCTCTACATTTAACCATTTTCAAGTTACTACACTTAACCATTTTCAAGTAACTAATTCACATTTCAATTCTCTACCATTAACCATTTTCAAGTAACTAATTCACATTTCAACTCTCTACCATTAACCATGTAACTAATTCACATTCCAATTCTCTACACTTAACCATTTTCAAGTACCTAATTCACATTTCAAGTCTCTACAAATTTCAAGTAACTAATAAACATTTCAAGTTACTACACATAACATTTTTAAGTAACTAATTCACATTTTCACTACACTTAACAATTTTCAAGTAACTAATTCACATTTCAAGTCTCTACCATTTACAAGTAACTAATACACATTTTAAGTTACTACACATAACAATTTTTAAGTAACTAATTCACATTTTCAAGTCACTACCATTTTCAAGTAACTAATCCACATTTCAAGTCTCTACCGTTAACCATTTTCAAGTAACTAATTCACATTTTCAAGTTACTACACTTAACCATTTTCAAGTAACTAATTCACGTTTTCAAGTTATTACACTTAACCATTTTCAAGTAACTAATACACATTTTCACTACAATTAACCATTTTCAAGTAACTAATTCACATTTCAACTCTCTACCATTAACCATGTAACTAATTGACATTCCAATTCTCTACACTTAACCATTTTCAAGTAACTAATTCACGTTTTCAAGTTACTACACTTAACCATTTTTAAGTAACTAATTCAAATTTTCAAGTTACTACACTTAACAATTTTCAAGAAACTAATTCACATTTTCAAGTCTCTACCATTAACCATTTTCAAGTAACTAATTCACATTTCAAGTCTCTACCATTAACCATGTAACTAATTCACATTTCAATTCTCTACACTTAACCATTTTCAAGTAACTAATTCACGTTTTCAAGTTACTACACTTAACCATTTTCAAGTAACTAATACACATTTTCACAAGAATTAACCATTTTCAAATAACTAATTCACATTTCAAGTCTCTACCATTTACAAGTGACTAATACACATTTCAAGTTACTACACATAACCATTTTAAAGTAACTAATTCACATTTTCAAGTCACTACCATTTTCAATTAACTAATCCACATTTCAAGTCTCTACCATTAACAATTTTCAAATAACTTATTCACATTTCAAGTCTCTACACTCAAACCATTTTGGAGTAACTAATTCACATTTTCACTACACTTAACCATTTTCAAGTAACTAATTCACATTTCAATTCTCTACCATTAACCATTTTCAAGTAACTAATTCACATTTCAACTCTCTACCATTAACCATGTAACTAATTCACATTCCAATTCTCTACACTTAACCATTTTCAAATAACTAATTCACATTTCAACTCTCTACAAATTTCAAGTAACTAATACACATTTCAAGTTACTACACATAACATTTTTAAGTAACTAATTCACATTTTCACTACACTTAACCATTTTCAAGTAACTAATTCACATTTCAATTCTCTAACATTAACCATTTTCAAATAACTAATTCACATTTCAACTCTCTATCATTAACCATGTAACTAATTCACATTCCAACTCTCTACACTTAACCATTTTCAAGTAACTAATTCACGTTTTCACTACAATTAACCATTTTCAAGTAACTAATTCACATTTCAAGTCTCTAAGATTTATAAGTAACTAATACACATTTCAAGTTAGTACACATAACATTTTTAAGTAACTTATTCACATTTTCACTACAGTTAACCATTTTCATGTAACTAATTCACCTTTTAATTCTCCACCATTAACCATTTTCAAGTAACTAATTCACATTTCAAGTCTCTACCATTAACCATTTAACTAATTCACATTTTCACTACACTTAATTATTTTCAAGTAACTAATTCACATTTTCACAACACAACCATTTTCAAGTAACTAATTCACATTTCAAGTCTCTACCATTTTCAAGTAACTAATTCACATTTCAAGTTACTACACATAACCATTTTCCAGTAACTAATTCTCAATTTCACTACACTTAACCTTTTTCAAGTAACTAATTCACATTTTCAAGTTACTACAATTAACCATTTTCAAGTAACTAATTCACATTTTCACTACACTTAACCATTTTCAAGTAACTAATTCACATTTCAAGTCTCAACCATTAACCATTTTAAAGTAACTAATTCACATTTTCAACTACACTTAACCATTTTCAAGTAACTAATTCACATTTCAAGTCTCTACCATTTTCAAGTAACTAATTCACATTTTGAAGTTACTACACTTAACCATTTTCAAGTAACTAATTCACATTTCAAGTCTCTACACTCAACCATTTTGAAGTAACTAATTCACATTTCAAGTTACTACACTTAACCATTTTCAAGTAACTAATTCACATTTTCACTACACTTAACCATTTTCATATAACTAATTCACATTTTCAAGTTACTACACTTAACAATTTTCAAGTTACTACACTTAACCATTTTTAAGTTACTAATTCACATTTTCAAGTCACTACCATTTTCAAGTAACTAATTCACATTTCAATTCTCTACATTTAACCATTTTCAAGTTACTACACTTAACCATTTTCAAGTAACTAATTCACATTTCAATTCTCTACCATTAACCATTTTCTAGTAACTAATTCACATTTCAACTCTCTACCATTAACCATGTAACTAATTCACATTCCAATTCTCTACACTTAACCATTTTCAAGTACCTAATTCACATTTCAAGTCTCTACAAATTTCAAGTAACTAATACACATTTCAAGTTACTACACATAACATTTTTAAGTAACTAATTCACATTTTCACTACACTTAACAATTTTCAAGTAACTAATTCACATTTCAATTCTCTACCATTAACCATTTTCAAGTAACTAATTCACATTTCAACTCTCTATCATTAACCATTTAACTAATTCACATTCCAACTCTCTACCCTTAACCATTTTCAAGTAACTAATTCACGTTTTCACTACAGTTAACCATTTTCAAGTAACTAATTCACATTTCAAGTCTCTACGATTTATAAGTAACTAATACACATTTCAAGTTAGTACACATAACATTTTTAAGTAACTTATTCACATTTTCACTACAGTTAACCATTTTCATGTAACTAATTCACCTTTCAATTCTCTACCATTAACCATTTTCAAGTAACTAATTCACATTTCAAGTCTCTACCATTAACCATATAACTAATTCACATTTTCACTACACTTAATCATTTTCAAGTAACTAATTCACATTTTCACTACACAACCATTTTCAAGTAACTAATTCACATTTTCAAGTTACTACACATAACCATTTTCAAGTAACTAATTCTCAATTTCACTACACTTAACCTTTTTCAAGTAACTAATTCACATTTTCAAGTTACTACAACTAACCATTTTCAAGTAACTAATTCACATTTTCACTACACTTAACCATTTTCAAGTAACTAATTCACATTTCAAGTCTCAACCATTAACCATTTTCAAGTAACTAATTCACATTTTCAACTACACTTAACCATTTTCAAGTAACTAATTCACATTTCAAGTCTCTACCATTAACCATTTTCAAGTAACTAATTCACATTTCAAGTTACTACACATAACAATTTTTAAGTAACTAATTCACATTTTCAAGTCACTACCATTTTCAAGTAACTAATCCACATTTCAAGTCTCTACCGTTAACCATTTTGAAGTAACTAATTCACATTTCAAGTTACTACACTTAACCATTTTTAATTAACTAATTCACATTTTTAAGTCACTTCCATTTTCAAGTAATTAATTCACATTTCAATTCTCTACACTTAACCATTTTCAAGTAACTAATTCACATTTTCAAGTTACTACACTTAACCATTTTCAAGTAACTAATTCACATTTTCACTACACTTAACCATTTTCATATAACTAATTCACATTTTCAAGTTACTACACTTAACAATTTTCAAGTAACTAATTCACATTTCAAGTCTCTAGCATTAACCATTATCAACTAACTAATTCACATTTTCAAGTTACTATACTTAACAATTTTCAAATAACTAATTCACATTTCAAGTCTCTACCATTAACCATTTTCAAGTAACTAATTCACATTTTCAAGTTACTACACTTAACCATTTTCAAGTAACTAATTCACATTTCAAGTCTCTACCATTAGCCATTTTCAAGTAACTAATTCACATTTCAAGTCTCTACACTCAAACCATTTTGAAGTAACTAATTCACATTTCAAGTTACTACACTTAACCATTTTTAAGTTACTAATTCACATTTTCAAGTCACTACCATTTTCAAGTAACTAATTCACATTTCAATTCTCTACATTTAACCATTTTCAAGTAACTAATTCACATTTTCAAGTTACTACACTTAACCATTTTCAAATAACTAATTCACATTTTCACTACACTTAACCATTTTCATGTAATTAATTCACATTTTCAAGTTACTACACTTAACAAGTTTCAAATAACTAATTCACATTTTCACTACACCTAACCATTTTTAAGTCACTAATTCACATTTCAAGTCTCTACCATTAACCATTTTCAAGTAACTAATTCACATTTTCACTACACTTAACCATTTTCATATAACTAATTCAAATTTTCAAGTTACTACACTTAACAATTTTCAAGTAACTAATTCATATTTCAAGTCTCTACCATTATCCATTATCAACTAACTAATTCACATTTTCAAGTTACTACACTTAACAATTTTCAAATAACTAATTCACATTTCAAGTCTCTACCATTAACCATTTTCAAGTAACTAATTCACATTTCAAGTTACTACACATATCATTTTTAAGTAACTAATTCACATTTTCACTACATTTAACCATTTTCAAGTAACTAATTCACATTTCAATTCTCTACCATTAACCATTTTCAAGTAACTAATTCACATTTCAACTCTCTACCATTAACCATGTAACTAATTCACATTCCAATTCTCTACACTTAACCATTTTCAAATAACTAATTCACATTTCAACTCTCTACAAATTTCAAGTAACTAATACACATTTCAAGTTACTACACATAACATTTTTAAGTAACTAATTCACATTTTCACTACACTTAACCATTTTCAAGTAACTAATTCACATTTCAATTCTCTAACATTAACCATTTTCAAATAACTAATTCACATTTCAACTCTCTATCATTAACCATGTAACTAATTCACATTCCAACTCTCTACACTTAACCATTTTCAAGTAACTAATTCACGTTTTCACTACAATTAACCATTTTCAAGTAACTAATTCACATTTCAAGTCTCTAAGATTTATAAGTAACTAATACACATTTCAAGTTAGTACACATAACATTTTTAAGTAACTTATTCACATTTTCACTACAGTTAACCATTTTCATGTAACTAATTCACCTTTTAATTCTCCACCATTAACCATTTTCAAGTAACTAATTCACATTTCAAGTCTCTACCATTAACCATTTAACTAATTCACATTTTCACTACACTTAATTATTTTCAAGTAACTAATTCACATTTTCACAACACAACCATTTTCAAGTAACTAATTCACATTTCAAGTCTCTACCATTTTCAAGTAACTAATTCACATTTCAAGTTACTACACATAACCATTTTCCAGTAACTAATTCTCAATTTCACTACACTTAACCTTTTTCAAGTAACTAATTCACATTTTCAAGTTACTACAATTAACCATTTTCAAGTAACTAATTCACATTTTCACTACACTTAACCATTTTCAAGTAACTAATTCACATTTCAAGTCTCAACCATTAACCATTTTAAAGTAACTAATTCACATTTTCAACTACACTTAACCATTTTCAAGTAACTAATTCACATTTCAAGTCTCTACCATTTTCAAGTAACTAATTCACATTTTGAAGTTACTACACTTAACCATTTTCAAGTAACTAATTCACATTTCAAGTCTCTACACTCAACCATTTTGAAGTAACTAATTCACATTTCAAGTTACTACACTTAACCATTTTCAAGTAACTAATTCACATTTTCACTACACTTAACCATTTTCATATAACTAATTCACATTTTCAAGTTACTACACTTAACAATTTTCAAGTTACTACACTTAACCATTTTTAAGTTACTAATTCACATTTTCAAGTCACTACCATTTTCAAGTAACTAATTCACATTTCAATTCTCTACATTTAACCATTTTCAAGTTACTACACTTAACCATTTTCAAGTAACTAATTCACATTTCAATTCTCTACCATTAACCATTTTCTAGTAACTAATTCACATTTCAACTCTCTACCATTAACCATGTAACTAATTCACATTCCAATTCTCTACACTTAACCATTTTCAAGTACCTAATTCACATTTCAAGTCTCTACAAATTTCAAGTAACTAATACACATTTCAAGTTACTACACATAACATTTTTAAGTAACTAATTCACATTTTCACTACACTTAACAATTTTCAAGTAACTAATTCACATTTCAATTCTCTACCATTAACCATTTTCAAGTAACTAATTAACATTTCAACTCTCTATCATTAACCATTTAACTAATTCACATTCCAACTCTCTACCCTTAACCATTTTCAAGTAACTAATTCACGTTTTCACTACAGTTAACCATTTTCAAGTAACTAATTCACATTTCAAGTCTCTACGATTTATAAGTAACTAATACACATTTCAAGTTAGTACACATAACATTTTTAAGTAACTTATTCACATTTTCACTACAGTTAACCATTTTCATGTAACTAATTCACCTTTCAATTCTCTACCATTAACCATTTTCAAGTAACTAATTCACATTTCAAGTCTCTACCATTAACCATATAACTAATTCACATTTTCACTACACTTAATCATTTTCAAGTAACTAATTCACATTTTCACTACACAACCATTTTCAAGTAACTAATTCACATTTTCAAGTTACTACACATAACCATTTTCAAGTAACTAATTCTCAATTTCACTACACTTAACCTTTTTCAAGTAACTAATTCACATTTTCAAGTTACTACAACTAACCATTTTCAAGTAACTAATTCACATTTTCACTACACTTAACCATTTTCAAGTAACTAATTCACATTTCAAGTCTCAACCATTAACCATTTTCAAGTAACTAATTCACATTTTCAACTACACTTAACCATTTTCAAGTAACTAATTCACATTTCAAGTCTCTACCATTAACCATTTTCAAGTAACTAATTCACATTTCAAGTTACTACACATAACAATTTTTAAGTAACTAATTCACATTTTCAAGTCACTACCATTTTCAAGTAACTAATCCACATTTCAAGTCTCTACCGTTAACCATTTTGAAGTAACTAATTCACATTTCAAGTTACTACACTTAACCATTTTTAATTAACTAATTCACATTTTTAAGTCACTTCCATTTTCAAGTAATTAATTCACATTTCAATTCTCTACACTTAACCATTTTCAAGTAACTAATTCACATTTTCAAGTTACTACACTTAACCATTTTCAAGTAACTAATTCACATTTTCACTACACTTAACCATTTTCATATAACTAATTCACATTTTCAAGTTACTACACTTAACAATTTTCAAGTAACTAATTCACATTTCAAGTCTCTAGCATTAACCATTATCAACTAACTAATTCACATTTTCAAGTTACTATACTTAACAATTTTCAAATAACTAATTCACATTTCAAGTCTCTACCATTAACCATTTTCAAGTAACTAATTCACATTTTCAAGTTACTACACTTAACCATTTTCAAGTAACTAATTCACATTTCAAGTCTCTACCATTAGCCATTTTCAAGTAACTAATTCACATTTCAAGTCTCTACACTCAAACCATTTTGAAGTAACTAATTCACATTTCAAGTTACTACACTTAACCATTTTTAAGTTACTAATTCACATTTTCAAGTCACTACCATTTTCAAGTAACTAATTCACATTTCAATTCTCTACATTTAACCATTTTCAAGTAACTAATTCACATTTTCAAGTTACTACACTTAACCATTTTCAAATAACTAATTCACATTTTCACTACACTTAACCATTTTCATGTAATTAATTCACATTTTCAAGTTACTACACTTAACAAGTTTCAAATAACTAATTCACATTTTCACTACACCTAACCATTTTTAAGTCACTAATTCACATTTCAAGTCTCTACCATTAACCATTTTCAAGTAACTAATTCACATTTTCACTACACTTAACCATTTTCATATAACTAATTCAAATTTTCAAGTTACTACACTTAACAATTTTCAAGTAACTAATTCATATTTCAAGTCTCTACCATTATCCATTATCAACTAACTAATTCACATTTTCAAGTTACTACACTTAACAATTTTCAAATAACTAATTCACATTTCAAGTCTCTACCATTAACCATTTTCAAGTAACTAATTCACATTTCAAGTTACTACACATATCATTTTTAAGTAACTAATTCACATTTTCACTACATTTAACCATTTTCAAGTAACTAATTCACATTTCAATTCTCTACCATTAACCATTTTCAAGTAACTAATTCACATTTCAAGTCTCTACCATTAACCATGTAACTAATTTACATTCCAATTCTCTACACTTAACCATTTTCAAGTAACTAATTCACGTTTTCAAGTTACTACACTTAACCATTTTTAAGTAACTAATTCACATTTTCAAGTTACTACACTTAACCATTTTCAAGTAACTTATTCACATTTTCAAGTCATTACCATTTTCAAGTAACTAATTCACATTTCAATTTTCTACACTTAACCATTTTCAAGTAACTACACTTAACCATTTTCAAGTAACTAATTCACATTTTCAATACACTTAACCATTTTCAAGTAACTAATTCACATTTTTAAGTTACTACACTTAACAATTTTCAAGTAACTAATTCACATTTCAAGTCACTACCACTAACCATTTTCAAGTAACTAATTCACATTTTCAAGTTACTACACTTAACCATTTTCAAGTAACTAATTCACATTTTCACTACCCTTAACCATTTTCAAATAACTAATTCACATTTTAAGTCTCTACCATTTACAAGTAACTAATACACATTTCAAGTTACTACACATAACAATTTTTAAGTAACTAATTCACATTTTCAAGTCACTACCATTTTCAAGTAACTAATCCACATTTCAAGTCTCTACCGTTAACCATTTTCAAGTAACTAATTCACGTTTTCAAGTTACTACACTTAACCATTTTCAAATAACTAATTCACATTTCAAGTCTCTACCATGAACCATGTAACTAATTCACATTTCAAGTCTTTACACTTAACCATTTTCAAGTAACTAATTCACGTTTTCAAGTTAGTTCACTTAACCATTTTCAAGTAACTAATTCACATTTTCACTACACTTAACCATTTTCAAGTAACTAATTCACATTTCAAGTCTCTACCATTTTCAAGTAACTAATTCACATTTTCAAGTTACTACACATAACCTTTTTCAACTAACTAATTCATATTTTCACTATACTTAACAATTTTCAAGTAACTAATTCACATTTCAAGTCTCTACCATTAACCATTATCAACTAACTAATTCACATTTTCAAGTTACTACACTTAACAATTTTCAAATAACTAATTCACATTTCAAGTCTCTACCATTAACCATTTTCAAGTAACTAATTCACATTTCAAGTTACTACACATATCATTTTTAAGTAACTAATTCACATTTTCATTACATTTAACCATTTTCAAGTAACTAATTCACATTTCAATTCTCTACCATTAACCATTTTCAAGTAACTAATTCACATTTCAAGTCTCTACCATTAACCATGTAACTAATTTACATTCCAATTCTCTACACTTAACCATTTTCAAGTAACTAATTCACGTTTTCAAGTTACTACACTTAACCATTTTTAAGTAACTAATTCACATTTTCAAGTTACTACACTTAACCATTTTCAAGTAACTTATTCGCATTTTCAAGTCATTACCATTTTCAAGTAACTAATTCACATTTCAATTTTCTACACTTAACCATTTTCAAGTAACTACACTTAACCATTTTCAAGTAACTAATTCACATTTTCACTACACTTAACCATTTTCAAGTAACTAATTCACATTTTCAAGTTACTACACTTAACCATTTTCAAGTAACTAATTCACATTTTCACTACACTTAACCATTTTCATATAACTAATTCACATTTTCAAGTTACTACACTTAACAATTTTCAAGTAACTAATTCACATTTCAAGTCTCTAGCATTAACCATTATCAACTAACTAATTCACATTTTCAAGTTACTATACTTAACAATTTTCAAATAACTAATTCACATTTCAAGTCTCTACCATTAACCATTTTCAAGTAACTAATTCACATTTTCAAGTTACTACACTTAACCATTTTCAAGTAACTAATTCACATTTCAAGTCTCTACCATTAACCATTTTCAAGTAACTAATTCACATTTCAAGTCTCTACACTCAAACCATTTTGAAGTAACTAATTCACATTTCAAGTTACTACACTTAACCATTTTTAAGTTACTAATTCACATTTTCAAGTCACTACCATTTTCAAGTAACTAATTCACATTTCAACTCTCTACCATTAACCATGTAACTAATTCACATTCCAACTCTCTACACTTAACCATTTTCAAGTAACTAATTCACGTTTTCACTACACTTAACCATTTTCAAGTAACTAATTCACATTTCAAGTCTCTACCATTTAAAAGTAACTAATACACATTTTCAAGTTACTACACTTAACCATTTTCAAGTAACTAATTCACATTTAAAGTCTCTACACTCAACCATTTTGAAATAACTAATTCACATTTCAAGTTACTACACTTAACCATTTTCAAGTAACTAATTCACATTTCAAGTCTCTACCATTTACAAGTAACTAATACACATTTTAAGTTACTACACATAACAATTTTTAAGTAACTAATTCACATTTTCAAGTCACTACCATTTTCAAGTAACTAATCCACATTTCAAGTCTCTACCGTTAACCATTTTCAAGTAACTAATTCACGTTTTCAAGTTACTACACTTAACCATTTTCAAGTAACTAATTCACGTTTTCAAGTTATTACACTTAACCATTTTCAAGTAACTAATACACATTTTCACTACAATTAACCATTTTCAAGTAACTAATTCAGATTTCAAGTCTCTACCATTAACCATGTAACTAATTCACATTCGAATTCTCTACACTTAACCATTTTCAAGTAACTAATTCACGTTTTCAAGTTACTACACTTAACCATTTTTAAGTAACTAATTCACATTTTCAAGTTACTACACTTAACAATTTTCAAGAAACTAATTCACATTTTCAAGTCTCTACCATTAACCATTTTCAAGTAACTAATTCACATTTCAACTCTCTACCATTAACCATGTAACTAATTCACATTCCAACTCTCTACACTTAACCATTTTCAAGTAACTAATTCACGTTTTCACTACACTTAACCATTTTCAAGTAACTAATTCACATTTCAAGTCTCTACCATTTAAAAGTAACTAATACACATTTTCAAGTTACTACACTTAACCATTTTCAAGTAACTAATTCACATTTAAAGTCTCTACACACAACCATTTTGAAATAACTAATTCACATTTCAAGTTACTACACTTAACCATTTTCAAGTAACTAATTCACATTTCAAGTCTCTACCATTTACAAGTAACTAATACACATTTTAAGTTACTACACATAACAATTTTTAAGTAACTAATTCACATTTTCAAGTCACTACCATTTTCAAGTAACTAATCCACATTTCAAGTCTCTAGCGTTAACCATTTTCAAGTAACTAATTCACGTTTTCAAGTTACTACACTTAACCATTTTCAAGTAACTAATTCACGTTTTCAAGTTATTACACTTAACCATTTTCAAGTAACTAATACACATTTTCACTACAATTAACCATTTTCAAGTAACTAATTCACATTTCAAGTCTCTACCATTAACCATGTAACTAATTCACATTCCAATTCTCTACACTTAACCATTTTCAAGTAACTAATTCACGTTTTCAAGTTACTACACTTAACCATTTTTAAGTAACTAATTCACATTTTCAAGTTACTACACTTAACCATTTTCAAGTAACTAATACACATTTTCACTACAATTAACCATTTTCAAGTAATTAATTCACATTTCAAGTCTCTACCATTTACAAGTAACTAATACACATTTCAAGTTACTACACATAACCATTTTAAAGTAACTAATTCACATTTTCAAGTCACTACCATTTTCAATTAACTAATCCACATTTCAAGTCTCTACCATTAACAATTTTCAAATAACTTATTCACATTTCAAGTCTCTACACTCAAACCATTTTGGAGTAACTAATTTACATTTTCACTACACTTAACCATTTTCAAGTAACTAATTCACATTTCAATTCTCTACCATTAACCATTTTCAAGTAACTAATTCACATTTCAACTCTCTACCATTAACCATGTAAGTAATTCACATTCCAATTCTCTACACTTAACCATTTTCAAATAACTAATTCACATTTCAACTCTCTACAAATTTCAAGTAACTAATACACATTTCAAGTTACTACACATAACATTTTTAAGTAACTAATTCACATTTTCACTACACTTAACCATTTTCAAGTAACTAATTCACATTTCATTTCTCTACCATTAACCATTTTCAAGTAACTAATTCACATTTCAACTCTCTATCATTAACCATGTAACTAATTCACATTCCAACTCTCTACACTTAACCATTTTCAAGTAACTAATTCACGTTTTCACTACAATTAACCATTTTCAAGTAACTAATTCACATTTCAAGTCTCTAAGATTTATAAGTAACTAATACACATTTCAAGTTAGTACACATAACATTTTTAAGTAACTTATTCACATTTTCACTACAGTTAACCATTTTCATGTAACTAATTCACCTTTTAATTCTCTACCATTAACCATTTTCAAGTAACTAATTCACATTTCAAGTCTCTATCATTAACCATTTAACTAATTCACATTTTCACTACACTTAATTATTTTCAAGTAACTAATTCACATTTTCACTACACAACCATTTTCAAGTAACTAATTCACATTTCAAGTCTCTACCATTTTCAAGTAACTAATTCACATTTTCAAGTTACTACACATAACCATTTTCAAGTAACTAATTCTCAATTTCACTACACTTAACCTTTTTCAAGTAACTAATTCACATTTTCAAGTTACTACAATTAACCATTTTCAAGTAACTAATTCACATTTTCACTACACTTAACCATTTTCAAGTAACTAATTCACATTTCAAGTCTCAACCATTAACCATTTTAAAGTAACTAATTCACATTTTCAACTACACTTAACCATTTTCAAGTAACTAATTCACATTTTCAAAATACTCTACCATTTTCAAGTAACTAATTCACATTTTGAAGTTACTACACTTAACCATTTTCAAGTAACTAATTGACATTTCAAGTCTCTACACTCAACCATTTTGAAGTAACTAATTCACATTTCAAGTTACTACACTTAACCATTTTTAAGTAACTAATTCACATTTTCACTACACTTAACCATTTTCATATAACTAATTCACATTTTCAAGTTACTACACTTAACAATTTTCAAGTTACTACACTTAACCATTTTTAAGTTACTAATTCACATTTTCAAGTCACTACCATTTTCAAGTAACTAATTCACATTTCAATTCTCTACACTTAACCATTTTCAAGTAACTAATTCACATTTTCAAGTTACTACACTTAACCATTTTCAAGTAACTAATTCACATTTTCACTACACTTAACCATTTTCGAGTAACTAATTCACATTTTTAAGTTACTACACTTAACAATTTTCAAGTAACTAATTCACATTTCAAGTCTCTACCACTAACCATGTTCAAGTAACTCATTCACATTTTCAAAATACTACACTTAACCATTTTCAATTAACTAATTCACATTTTCACTACACTTAACCATTTTCAAGTAACTAATTCACATTTCAAGTCTCTACCATTTACAAGTAACTAATACACATTTCAAGTTACTACACATAACAATTTTTAAGTAACTAATTCACATTTTCAAGTCACTACCATTTTCAAGTAACTAATTCACATTTCAAGTCTCTACCATTAACCATGTAACTAATTCACTTTTCAATTCTCTATACTTAACCATTTTCAAGTAACTAATTCACGTTTTCAAGTTACTACACTTAACCATTTTCAAATAACTAATACACATTTTCACTACAATTAACCATTTTCAAGTAACTAATTCACATTTCAATTCTCTACCATTAACCATTTTCACGTAACTAATTCACATTTCAAGTCTTTACCATTAACCATGTATCTAATTCACATTCCAATTCTCTACACTTAACCATTTTCAAGTAACTAATTCACGTTTTCAAATTACTACACTTAACAATTTTCAAGTAACTAATTCACATTTTCAAGTCTCTACCATTAACCATTTTCAAGTAACTAATTCACATTTCAAGTCTCTACACTTAACCATTTTCAAGTAACTAATTCACGTTTTCAAGTTACTACACTTAACCATTTTCAAGTAACTAATACACATTTTCACTACAATTAACCATTTTCAAGTAACTAATTCACATTTCAAGTCTCTACCATTTACAAGTAACTAATACACATTTCAAGTTACTACACATAACATTTTTAAGTAACTAATTCACATTTTCACTACACTTAACCATTTTCAAATAACTAATTCACATTTCAATTCTCTACCATTAACCATTTTCAAGTAACTAATTTACATTTCAACTCTCTACCATTAACCATGTAACTAATTCACATTCCAATTCTCTACACTTAACCATTTTCAAGTAACTAATTCACGTTTTGACTACAATTAACCATTTTCAAGTAACTAATTCACGTTTTGACTACAATTAACCATTTTCAAGTAACTAATTCACATTTCAAGTCTCTACCATTTTCAAGTAACTAATACACATTTCAAGTTACTACACATAACATTTTTAAGGAACTAATTCACATTTTCACTACACTTAACCATTTTCAAGTAACTAATTCATATTTCAATTCTCTACCATTAACCATTTTCAAGTAACTAATTCACGTTTTCAAGTTACTACACTTAACCATTTTCAAGTAACTAATTCACGTTTTCAAGTTATTACACTTAACCATTTTCAAGTAACTAATACACATTTTCACTACAATTAACCATTTTCAAGTAACTAATTCAGATTTCAAGTCTCTACCATTAACCATGTAACTAATTCACATTCGAATTCTCTACACTTAACCATTTTCAAGTAACTAATTCACGTTTTCAAGTTACTACACTTAACCATTTTTAAGTAACTAATTCACATTTTCAAGTTACTACACTTAACAATTTTCAAGAAACTAATTCACATTTTCAAGTCTCTACCATTAACCATTTTCAAGTAACTAATTCACATTTCAACTCTCTACCATTAACCATGTAACTAATTCACATTCCAACTCTCTACACTTAACCATTTTCAAGTAACTAATTCACGTTTTCACTACACTTAACCATTTTCAAGTAACTAATTCACATTTCAAGTCTCTACTATTTAAAAGTAACTAATACACATTTTCAAGTTACTACACTTAACCATTTTCAAGTAACTAATTCACATTTAAAGTCTCTACACTCAACCATTTTGAAATAACTAATTCACATTTCAAGTTACTACACTTAACCATTTTCAAGTAACTAATTCACATTTCAAGTCTCTACCATTTACAAGTAACTAATACACATTTTAAGTTACTACACATAACAATTTTTAAGTAACTAATTCACATTTTCAAGTCACTACCATTTTCAAGTAACTAATCCACATTTCAAGTCTCTACCGTTAACCATTTTCAAGTAACTAATTCACGTTTTCAAGTTACTACACTTAACCATTTTCAAGTAACTAATTCACATTTAAAGTCTCTACACTCAACCATTTTGAAATAACTAATTCACATTTCAAGTTACTACACTTAACCATTTTCAAGTAACTAATTCACATTTCAAGTCTCTACCATTTACAAGTAACTAATACACATTTTAAGTTACTACACATAACAATTTTTAAGTAACTAATTCACATTTTCAAGTCACTACCATTTTCAAGTAACTAATCCACATTTCAAGTCTCTACCGTTAACCATTTTCAAGTAACTAATTCACGTTTTCAAGTTACTACACTTAACCATTTTCAAGTAACTAATTCACGTTTTCAAGTTATTACACTTAACCATTTTCAAGTAACTAATACACATTTTCACTACAATTAACCATTTTCAAGTAACTAATTCAGATTTCAAGTCTCTACCATTAACCATGTAACTAATTCACATTCGAATTCTCTACACTTAACCATTTTCAAGTAACTAATTCACGTTTTCAAGTTACTACACTTAACCATTTTTAAGTAACTAATTCACATTTTCAAGTTACTACACTTAACAATTTTCAAGAAACTAATTCACATTTTCAAGTCTCTACCATTAACCATTTTCAAGTAACTAATTCACATTTCAACTCTCTACCATTAACCATGTAACTAATTCACATTCCAACTCTCTACACTTAACCATTTTCAAGTAACTAATTCACGTTTTCACTACACTTAACCATTTTCAAGTAACTAATTCACATTTCAAGTCTCTACCATTTAAAAGTAACTAATACACATTTTCAAGTTACTACACTTAACCATTTTCAAGTAACTAATTCACATTTAAAGTCTCTACACACAACCATTTTGAAATAACTAATTCACATTTCAAGTTACTACACTTAACCATTTTCAAGTAACTAATTCACATTTCAAGTCTCTACCATTTACAAGTAACTAATACACATTTTAAGTTACTACACATAACAATTTTTAAGTAACTAATTCACATTTTCAAGTCACTACCATTTTCAAGTAACTAATCCACATTTCAAGTCTCTAGCGTTAACCATTTTCAAGTAACTAATTCACGTTTTCAAGTTACTACACTTAACCATTTTCAAGTAACTAATTCACGTTTTCAAGTTATTACACTTAACCATTTTCAAGTAACTAATACACATTTTCACTACAATTAACCATTTTCAAGTAACTAATTCACATTTCAAGTCTCTACCATTAACCATGTAACTAATTCACATTCCAATTCTCTACACTTAACCATTTTCAAGTAACTAATTCACGTTTTCAAGTTACTACACTTAACCATTTTTAAGTAACTAATTCACATTTTCAAGTTACTACACTTAACCATTTTCAAGTAACTAATACACATTTTCACTACAATTAACCATTTTCAAGTAATTAATTCACATTTCAAGTCTCTACCATTTACAAGTAACTAATACACATTTCAAGTTACTACACATAACCATTTTAAAGTAACTAATTCACATTTTCAAGTCACTACCATTTTCAATTAACTAATCCACATTTCAAGTCTCTACCATTAACAATTTTCAAATAACTTATTCACATTTCAAGTCTCTACACTCAAACCATTTTGGAGTAACTAATTTACATTTTCACTACACTTAACCATTTTCAAGTAACTAATTCACATTTCAATTCTCTACCATTAACCATTTTCAAGTAACTAATTCACATTTCAACTCTCTACCATTAACCATGTAAGTAATTCACATTCCAATTCTCTACACTTAACCATTTTCAAATAACTAATTCACATTTCAACTCTCTACAAATTTCAAGTAACTAATACACATTTCAAGTTACTACACATAACATTTTTAAGTAACTAATTCACATTTTCACTACACTTAACCATTTTCAAGTAACTAATTCACATTTCATTTCTCTACCATTAACCATTTTCAAGTAACTAATTCACATTTCAACTCTCTATCATTAACCATGTAACTAATTCACATTCCAACTCTCTACACTTAACCATTTTCAAGTAACTAATTCACGTTTTCACTACAATTAACCATTTTCAAGTAACTAATTCACATTTCAAGTCTCTAAGATTTATAAGTAACTAATACACATTTCAAGTTAGTACACATAACATTTTTAAGTAACTTATTCACATTTTCACTACAGTTAACCATTTTCATGTAACTAATTCACCTTTTAATTCTCTACCATTAACCATTTTCAAGTAACTAATTCACATTTCAAGTCTCTATCATTAACCATTTAACTAATTCACATTTTCACTACACTTAATTATTTTCAAGTAACTAATTCACATTTTCACTACACAACCATTTTCAAGTAACTAATTCACATTTCAAGTCTCTACCATTTTCAAGTAACTAATTCACATTTTCAAGTTACTACACATAACCATTTTCAAGTAACTAATTCTCAATTTCACTACACTTAACCTTTTTCAAGTAACTAATTCACATTTTCAAGTTACTACAATTAACCATTTTCAAGTAACTAATTCACATTTTCACTACACTTAACCATTTTCAAGTAACTAATTCACATTTCAAGTCTCAACCATTAACCATTTTAAAGTAACTAATTCACATTTTCAACTACACTTAACCATTTTCAAGTAACTAATTCACATTTTCAAAATACTCTACCATTTTCAAGTAACTAATTCACATTTTGAAGTTACTACACTTAACCATTTTCAAGTAACTAATTCACATTTCAAGTCTCTACACTCAACCATTTTGAAGTAACTAATTCACATTTCAAGTTACTACACTTAACCATTTTTAAGTAACTAATTCACATTTTCACTACACTTAACCATTTTCATATAACTAATTCACATTTTCAAGTTACTACACTTAACAATTTTCAAGTTACTACACTTAACCATTTTTAAGTTACTAATTCACATTTTCAAGTCACTACCATTTTCAAGTAACTAATTCACATTTCAATTCTCTACACTTAACCATTTTCAAGTAACTAATTCACATTTTCAAGTTACTACACTTAACCATTTTCAAGTAACTAATTCACATTTTCACTACACTTAACCATTTTCGAGTAACTAATTCACATTTTTAAGTTACTACACTTAACAATTTTCAAGTAACTAATTCACATTTCAAGTCTCTACCACTAACCATGTTCAAGTAACTCATTCACATTTTCAAAATACTACACTTAACCATTTTCAATTAACTAATTCACATTTTCACTACACTTAACCATTTTCAAGTAACTAATTCACATTTCAAGTCTCTACCATTTACAAGTAACTAATACACATTTCAAGTTACTACACATAACAATTTTTAAGTAACTAATTCACATTTTCAAGTCACTACCATTTTCAAGTAACTAATTCACATTTCAAGTCTCTACCATTAACCATGTAACTAATTCACTTTTCAATTCTCTATACTTAACCATTTTCAAGTAACTAATTCACGTTTTCAAGTTACTACACTTAACCATTTTCAAATAACTAATACACATTTTCACTACAATTAACCATTTTCAAGTAACTAATTCACATTTCAATTCTCTACCATTAACCATTTTCACGTAACTAATTCACATTTCAAGTCTTTACCATTAACCATGTATCTAATTCACATTCCAATTCTCTACACTTAACCATTTTCAAGTAACTAATTCACGTTTTCAAATTACTACACTTAACAATTTTCAAGTAACTAATTCACATTTTCAAGTCTCTACCATTAACCATTTTCAAGTAACTAATTCACATTTCAAGTCTCTACACTTAACCATTTTCAAGTAACTAATTCACGTTTTCAAGTTACTACACTTAACCATTTTCAAGTAACTAATACACATTTTCACTACAATTAACCATTTTCAAGTAACTAATTCACATTTCAAGTCTCTACCATTTACAAGTAACTAATACACATTTCAAGTTACTACACATAACATTTTTAAGTAACTAATTCACATTTTCACTACACTTAACCATTTTCAAATAACTAATTCACATTTCAATTCTCTACCATTAACCATTTTCAAGTAACTAATTTACATTTCAACTCTCTACCATTAACCATGTAACTAATTCACATTCCAATTCTCTACACTTAACCATTTTCAAGTAACTAATTCACGTTTTGACTACAATTAACCATTTTCAAGTAACTAATTCACGTTTTGACTACAATTAACCATTTTCAAGTAACTAATTCACATTTCAAGTCTCTACCATTTTCAAGTAACTAATACACATTTCAAGTTACTACACATAACATTTTTAAGGAACTAATTCACATTTTCACTACACTTAACCATTTTCAAGTAACTAATTCATATTTCAATTCTCTACCATTAACCATTTTCAAGTAACTAATTCACATTTCAACTCTCTACCATTAACCATGTAACTAATTCACATTCCAACTCTCTACACTTAACCATTTTCAAGTAACTAATTCACGTTTTCACTACACTTAACCATTTTCAAGTAACTAATTCACATTTCAAGTCTCTACTATTTAAAAGTAACTAATACACATTTTCAAGTTACTACACTTAACCATTTTCAAGTAACTAATTCACATTTAAAGTCTCTACACTCAACCATTTTGAAATAACTAATTCACATTTCAAGTTACTACACTTAACCATTTTCAAGTAACTAATTCACATTTCAAGTCTCTACCATTTACAAGTAACTAATACACATTTTAAGTTACTACACATAACAATTTTTAAGTAACTAATTCACATTTTCAAGTCACTACCATTTTCAAGTAACTAATCCACATTTCAAGTCTCTACCGTTAACCATTTTCAAGTAACTAATTCACGTTTTCAAGTTACTACACTTAACCATTTTCAAGTAACTAATTCACATTTAAAGTCTCTACACTCAACCATTTTGAAATAACTAATTCACATTTCAAGTTACTACACTTAACCATTTTCAAGTAACTAATTCACATTTCAAGTCTCTACCATTTACAAGTAACTAATACACATTTTAAGTTACTACACATAACAATTTTTAAGTAACTAATTCACATTTTCAAGTCACTACCATTTTCAAGTAACTAATCCACATTTCAAGTCTCTACCGTTAACCATTTTCAAGTAACTAATTCACGTTTTCAAGTTACTACACTTAACCATTTTCAAGTAACTAATTCACGTTTTCAAGTTATTACACTTAACCATTTTCAAGTAACTAATACACATTTTTACTACAATTAACCATTTTCAAGTAACTAATTCAGATTTCAAGTCTCTACCATTAACCATGTAACTAATTCACATTCGAATTCTCTACACTTAACCATTTTCAAGTAACTAATTCACGTTTTCAAGTTACTACACTTAACCATTTTTAAGTAACTAATTCACATTTTCAAGTTACTACACTTAACAATTTTCAAGAAACTAATTCACATTTTCAAGTCTCTACCATTAACCATTTTCAAGTAACTAATTCACATTTCAACTCTCTACCATTAACCATGTAACTAATTCACATTCCAACTCTCTACACTTAACCATTTTCAAGTAACTAATTCACGTTTTCACTACACTTAACCATTTTCAAGTAACTAATTCACATTTCAAGTCTCTACCATTTAAAAGTAACTAATACACATTTTCAAGTTACTACACTTAACCATTTTCAAGTAACTAATTCACATTTAAAGTCTCTACACACAACCATTTTGAAATAACTAATTCACATTTCAAGTTACTACACTTAACCATTTTCAAGTAACTAATTCACATTTCAAGTCTCTACCATTTACAAGTAACTAATACACATTTTAAGTTACTACACATAACAATTTTTAAGTAACTAATTCACATTTTCAAGTCACTACCATTTTCAAGTAACTAATCCACATTTCAAGTCTCTAGCGTTAACCATTTTCAAGTAACTAATTCACGTTTTCAAGTTACTACACTTAACCATTTTCAAGTAACTAATTCACGTTTTCAAGTTATTACACTTAACCATTTTCAAGTAACTAATACACATTTTCACTACAATTAACCATTTTCAAGTAACTAATTCACATTTCAAGTCTCTACCATTAACCATGTAACTAATTCACATTCCAATTCTCTACACTTAACCATTTTCAAGTAACTAATTCACGTTTTCAAGTTACTACACTTAACCATTTTTAAGTAACTAATTCACATTTTCAAGTTACTACACTTAACCATTTTCAAGTAACTAATACACATTTTCACTACAATTAACCATTTTCAAGTAATTAATTCACATTTCAAGTCTCTACCATTTACAAGTAACTAATACACATTTCAAGTTACTACACATAACCATTTTAAAGTAACTAATTCACATTTTCAAGTCACTACCATTTTCAATTAACTAATCCACATTTCAAGTCTCTACCATTAACAATTTTCAAATAACTTATTCACATTTCAAGTCTCTACACTCAAACCATTTTGGAGTAACTAATTTACATTTTCACTACACTTAACCATTTTCAAGTAACTAATTCACATTTCAATTCTCTACCATTAACCATTTTCAAGTAACTAATTCACATTTCAACTCTCTACCATTAACCATGTAAGTAATTCACATTCCAATTCTCTACACTTAACCATTTTCAAATAACTAATTCACATTTCAACTCTCTACAAATTTCAAGTAACTAATACACATTTCAAGTTACTACACATAACATTTTTAAGTAACTAATTCACATTTTCACTACACTTAACCATTTTCAAGTAACTAATTCACATTTCATTTCTCTACCATTAACCATTTTCAAGTAACTAATTCACATTTCAACTCTCTATCATTAACCATGTAACTAATTCACATTCCAACTCTCTACACTTAACCATTTTCAAGTAACTAATTCACGTTTTCACTACAATTAACCATTTTCAAGTAACTAATTCACATTTCAAGTCTCTAAGATTTATAAGTAACTAATACACATTTCAAGTTAGTACACATAACATTTTTAAGTAACTTATTCACATTTTCACTACAGTTAACCATTTTCATGTAACTAATTCACCTTTTAATTCTCTACCATTAACCATTTTCAAGTAACTAATTCACATTTCAAGTCTCTATCATTAACCATTTAACTAATTCACATTTTCACTACACTTAATTATTTTCAAGTAACTAATTCACATTTTCACTACACAACCATTTTCAAGTAACTAATTCACATTTCAAGTCTCTACCATTTTCAAGTAACTAATTCACATTTTCAAGTTACTACACATAACCATTTTCAAGTAACTAATTCTCAATTTCACTACACTTAACCTTTTTCAAGTAACTAATTCACATTTTCAAGTTACTACAATTAACCATTTTCAAGTAACTAATTCACATTTTCACTACACTTAACCATTTTCAAGTAACTAATTCACATTTCAAGTCTCAACCATTAACCATTTTAAAGTAACTAATTCACATTTTCAACTACACTTAACCATTTTCAAGTAACTAATTCACATTTTCAAAATACTCTACCATTTTCAAGTAACTAATTCACATTTTGAAGTTACTACACTTAACCATTTTCAAGTAACTAATTCACATTTCAAGTCTCTACACTCAACCATTTTGAAGTAACTAATTCACATTTCAAGTTACTACACTTAACCATTTTTAAGTAACTAATTCACATTTTCACTACACTTAACCATTTTCATATAACTAATTCACATTTTCAAGTTACTACACTTAACAATTTTCAAGTTACTACACTTAACCATTTTTAAGTTACTAATTCACATTTTCAAGTCACTACCATTTTCAAGTAACTAATTCACATTTCAATTCTCTACACTTAACCATTTTCAAGTAACTAATTCACATTTTCAAGTTACTACACTTAACCATTTTCAAGTAACTAATTCACATTTTCACTACACTTAACCATTTTCGAGTAACTAATTCACATTTTTAAGTTACTACACTTAACAATTTTCAAGTAACTAATTCACATTTCAAGTCTCTACCACTAACCATGTTCAAGTAACTCATTCACATTTTCAAAATACTACACTTAACCATTTTCAATTAACTAATTCACATTTTCACTACACTTAACCATTTTCAAGTAACTAATTCACATTTCAAGTCTCTACCATTTACAAGTAACTAATACACATTTCAAGTTACTACACATAACAATTTTTAAGTAACTAATTCACATTTTCAAGTCACTACCATTTTCAAGTAACTAATTCACATTTCAAGTCTCTACCATTAACCATGTAACTAATTCACTTTTCAATTCTCTATACTTAACCATTTTCAAGTAACTAATTCACGTTTTCAAGTTACTACACTTAACCATTTTCAAATAACTAATACACATTTTCACTACAATTAACCATTTTCAAGTAACTAATTCACATTTCAATTCTCTACCATTAACCATTTTCACGTAACTAATTCACATTTCAAGTCTTTACCATTAACCATGTATCTAATTCACATTCCAATTCTCTACACTTAACCATTTTCAAGTAACTAATTCACGTTTTCAAATTACTACACTTAACAATTTTCAAGTAACTAATTCACATTTTCAAGTCTCTACCATTAACCATTTTCAAGTAACTAATTCACATTTCAAGTCTCTACACTTAACCATTTTCAAGTAACTAATTCACGTTTTCAAGTTACTACACTTAACCATTTTCAAGTAACTAATACACATTTTCACTACAATTAACCATTTTCAAGTAACTAATTCACATTTCAAGTCTCTACCATTTACAAGTAACTAATACACATTTCAAGTTACTACACATAACATTTTTAAGTAACTAATTCACATTTTCACTACACTTAACCATTTTCAAATAACTAATTCACATTTCAATTCTCTACCATTAACCATTTTCAAGTAACTAATTTACATTTCAACTCTCTACCATTAACCATGTAACTAATTCACATTCCAATTCTCTACACTTAACCATTTTCAAGTAACTAATTCACGTTTTGACTACAATTAACCATTTTCAAGTAACTAATTCACGTTTTGACTACAATTAACCATTTTCAAGTAACTAATTCACATTTCAAGTCTCTACCATTAACCATGTAACTAATTCACATTCCAATTCTCTACACTTAACCATTTTCAAGTAACTAATTCACGTTTTCAAGTTACTACACTTAACCATTTTTAAGTAACTAATTCACATTTTCAAGTTACTACACTTAACCATTTTCAAGTAACTAATACACATTTTCACTACAATTAACCATTTTCAAGTAATTAATTCACATTTCAAGTCTCTACCATTTACAAGTAACTAATACACATTTCAAGTTACTACACATAACCATTTTAAAGTAACTAATTCACATTTTCAAGTCACTACCATTTTCAATTAACTAATCCACATTTCAAGTCTCTACCATTAACAATTTTCAAATAACTTATTCACATTTCAAGTCTCTACACTCAAACCATTTTGGAGTAACTAATTTACATTTTCACTACACTTAACCATTTTCAAGTAACTAATTCACATTTCAAGTTACTACACTTAACCATTTTTAAGTAACTAATTCACATTTCAAGTCTCTACCATTTACAAGTAACTAATACACATTTTCACTACAATTAACCATTTTCAAAAAACTAATTCACATTTCAAGTCTCTACCATTTACAAGTAACTAATACACATTTCAAGTTACTACACATAACATTTTTAAGTAACTAATTCACATTTTCACTACACTTAACCATTTTCAAGTAACTAATTCACATTTCATTTCTCTACCATTAACCATTTTCAAGTAACTAATTCACATTTCAACTCTCTATCATTAACCATGTAACTAATTCACATTCCAACTCTCTACACTTAACCATTTTCAAGTAACTAATTCACGTTTTCACTACAATTAACCATTTTCAAGTAACTAATACACATTTCAAGTTAGTACACATAACATTTTTAAGTAACTTATTCACATTTTCACTACAGTTAACCATTTTCATGTAACTAATTCACCTTTTAATTCTCTACCATTAACCATTTTCAAGTAACTAATTCACATTTCAAGTCTCTATCATTAACCATTTAACTAATTCACATTTTCACTACACTTAATTATTTTCAAGTAACTAATTCACATTTTCACTACACAACCATTTTCAAGTAACTAATTCACATTTCAAGTCTCTACCATTTTCAAGTAACTAATTCACATTTTCAAGTTACTACACATAACCATTTTCAAGTAACTAATTCTCAATTTCACTACACTTAACCTTTTTCAAGTAACTAATTCACATTTTCAAGTTACTACAATTAACCATTTTCAAGTAACTAATTCACATTTTCACTACACTTAACCATTTTCAAGTAACTAATTCACATTTCAAGTCTCAACCATTAACCATTTTAAAGTAACTAATTCACATTTTCAACTACACTTAACCATTTTCAAGTAACTAATTCACATTTTCAAAATACTCTACCATTTTCAAGTAACTAATTCACATTTTGAAGTTACTACACTTAACCATTTTCAAGTAACTAATTCACATTTCAAGTCTCTACACTCAACCATTTTGAAGTAACTAATTCACATTTCAAGTTACTACACTTAACCATTTTTAAGTAACTAATTCACATTTCAAGTCTCTACCATTTACAAGTAACTAATACACATTTTCACTACAATTAACCATTTTCAAAAAACTAATTCACATTTCAAGTCTCTACCATTTACAAGTAACTAATACACATTTCAAGTTACTACACATAACATTTTTAAGTAACTAATTCACATTTTCACTACACTTAGCCATTTTCAAGTAACTAATTCACATTTCATTTCTCTACCATTAACCATTTTCAAGTAACTAATTCACATTTCAACTCTCTATCATTAACCATGTAACTAATTCACATTCCAACTCTCTACACTTAACCATTTTCAAGTAACTAATTCACGTTTTCACTACAATTAACCATTTTCAAGTAACTAATTCACATTTCAAGTCTCTAAGATTTATAAGTAACTAATACACATTTCAAGTTAGTACACATAACATTTTTAAGTAACTTATTCACATTTTCACTACAGTTAACCATTTTCATGTAACTAATTCACCTTTTAATTCTCTACCATTAACCATTTTCAAGTAACTAATTCACATTTCAAGTCTCTATCATTAACCATTTAACTAATTCACATTTTCACTACACTTAATTATTTTCAAGTAACTAATTCACATTTTCACTACACAACCATTTTCAAGTAACTAATTCACATTTCAAGTCTCTACCATTTTCAAGTAACTAATTCACATTTTCAAGTTACTACACATAACCATTTTCAAGTAACTAATTCTCAATTTCACTACACTTAACCTTTTTCAAGTAACTAATTCACATTTTCAAGTAACTAATTCACATTTTCACTACACTTAACCATTTTCAAGTAACTAATTCACATTTCAAGTCTCAACCATTAACCATTTTAAAGTAACTAATTCACATTTTCAACTACACTTAACCATTTTCAAGTAACTAATTCACATTTTCAAAATACTCTACCATTTTCAAGTAACTAATTCACATTTTGAAGTTACTACACTTAACCATTTTCAAGTAACTAATTCACATTTCAAGTCTCTACACTCAACCATTTTGAAGTAACTAATTCACATTTCAAGTTACTACACTTAACCATTTTCAAGTAACTAATTCACATTTTCACTACACTTAACCATTTTCATATAACTAATTCACATTTTCAAGTTACTACACTTAACAATTTTCAAGTTACTACACTTAACCATTTTTAAGTTACTAATTCACATTTTCAAGTCACTACCATTTTCAAGTAACTAATTCACATTTCAATTCTCTACATTTAACCATTTTCAAGTAACTAATTCACATTTCAATTCTCTACCATTAACCATTTTCAAGTAACTAATTCACATTTCAACTCTCTACCATTAACCATGTAACTAATTCACATTCCAATTCTCTACACTTAACCATTTTCAAGTACCTAATTCACATTTCAAGTCTCTACAAATTTCAAGTAACTAATAAACATTTCAAGTTACTACACATAACATTTTTAAGTAACTAATTCACATTTTCACTACACTTAACAATTTTCAAGTAACTAATTCACATTTCAAGTCTCTACCATTTACAAGTAACTAATACACATTTTAAGTTACTACACATAACAATTTTTAAGTAACTAATTCACATTTTCAAGTCACTACCATTTTCAAGTAACTAATCCACATTTCAAGTCTCTACCGTTAACCATTTTCAAGTAACTAATTCACGTTTTCAAGTTACTACACTTAACCATTTTCAAGTAACTAATTCACGTTTTCAAGTTATTACACTTAACCATTTTCAAGTAACTAATACACATTTTCACTACAATTAACCATTTTCAAGTAACTAATTCACATTTCAAGTCTCTACCATTAACCATGTAACTAATTGACATTCCAATTCTCTACACTTAACCATTTTCAAGTAACTAATTCACGTTTTCAAGTTACTACACTTAACCATTTTTAAGTAACTAATTCAAATTTTCAAGTTACTACACTTAACAATTTTCAAGAAACTAATTCACATTTTCAAGTCTCTACCATTAACCATTTTCAAGTAACTAATTCACATTTCAAGTCTCTACCATTAACCATGTAACTAATTCACATTTCAATTCTCTACACTTAACCATTTTCAAGTAACTAATTCACGTTTTCAAGTTACTACACTTAACCATTTTCAAGTAACTAATACACATTTTCACAAGAATTAACCATTTTCAAATAACTAATTTACATTTCAAGTCTCTACCATTTACAAGTGACTAATACACATTTCAAGTTACTACACATAACCATTTTAAAGTAACTAATTCACATTTTCAAGTCACTACCATTTTCAATTAACTAATCCACATTTCAAGTCTCTACCATTAACAATTTTCAAATAACTTATTCACATTTCTAGTCTCTACACTCAAACCATTTTGGAGTAACTAATTCACATTTTCACTACACTTAACCATTTTCAAGTAACTAATTCACATTTCAATTCTCTACCATTAACCATTTTCAAGTAACTAAGTCACATTTCAACTCTCTACCATTAACCATGTAACTAATTCACATTCCAATTCTCTACACTTAACCATTTTCAAATAACTAATTCACATTTCAACTCTCTACAAATTTCAAGTAACTAATACACATTTCAAGTTACTACACATAACATTTTTAAGTAACTAATTCACATTTTCACTACACTTAACCATTTTCAAGTAACTAATTCACATTTCAATTCTCTAACATTAACCATTTTCAAATAACTAATTCACATTTCAACTCTCTATCATTAACCATGTAACTAATTCACATTCCAACTCTCTACACTTAACCATTTTCAAGTAACTAATTCACGTTTTCACTACAATTAACCATTTTCAAGTAACTAATTCACATTTCAAGTCTCTAAGATTTATAAGTAACTAATACATATTTCAAGTTAGTACACATAACATTTTTAAGTAACTTATTCACATTTTCACTACAGTTAACCATTTTCATGTAACTAATTCACCTTTTAATTCTCCACCATTAACCATTTTCAAGTAACTAATTCACATTTCAAGTCTCTACCATTAACCATTTAACTAATTCACATTTTCACTACACTTAATTATTTTCAAGTAACTAATTCACATTTTCACAACACAACCATTTTCAAGTAACTAATTCACATTTCAAGTCTCTACCATTTTCAAGTAACTAATTCACATTTCAAGTTACTACACATAACCATTTTCCAGTAACTAATTCTCAATTTCACTACACTTAACCTTTTTCAAGTAACTAATTCACATTTTCAAGTTACTACAATTAACCATTTTCAAGTAACTAATTCACATTTTCACTACACTTAACCATTTTCAAGTAACTAATTCACATTTCAAGTCTCAACCATTAACCATTTTAAAGTAACTAATTCACATTTTCAACTACACTTAACCATTTTCAAGTAACTAATTCACATTTCAAGTCTCTACCATTTTCAAGTAACTAATTCACATTTTGAAGTTACTACACTTAACCATTTTCAAGTAACTAATTCACATTTCAAGTCTCTACACTCAACCATTTTGAAGTAACTAATTCACATTTCAAGTTACTACACTTAACCATTTTCAAGTAACTAATTCACATTTTCACTACACTTAACCATTTTCATATAAGTAATTCACATTTTCAAGTTACTACACTTAACAATTTTCAAGTTACTACACTTAACCATTTTTAAGTTACTAATTCACATTTTCAAGTCACTACCATTTTCAAGTAACTAATTCACATTTCAATTCTCTACCATTAACCATTTTCTAGTAACTAATTCACATTTCAACTCTCTACCATTAACCATGTAACTAATTCACATTCCAATTCTCTACACTTAACCATTTTCAAGTACCTAATTCACATTTCAAGTCTCTACAAATTTCAAGTAACTAATACACATTTCAAGTTACTACACATAACATTTTTAAGTAACTAATTCACATTTTCACTACACTTAACAATTTTCAAGTAACTAATTCACATTTCAATTCTCTACCATTAACCATTTTCAAGTAACTAATTCACATTTCAACTCTCTATCATTAACCATTTAACTAATTCACATTCCAACTCTCTACCCTTAACCATTTTCAAGTAACTAATTCACGTTTTCACTACAATTAACCATTTTCAAGTAACTAATTCACATTTCAAGTCTCTACGATTTATAAGTAACTAATACACATTTCAAGTTAGTACACATAACATTTTTAAGTAACTTATTCACATTTTCACTACAGTTAACCATTTTCATGTAACTAATTCACATTTCAAGTTACTACACTTAACCATTTTCAAGTAACTAATTCACATTTCAAGTCTCTACCATTAACCATATAACTAATTCACATTTTCACTACACTTAATCATTTTCAAGTAACTAATTCACATTTTCACTACACAACCATTTTCAAGTAACTAATTCACATTTTCAAGTTACTACACATAACCATTTTCAAGTAACTAATTCTCAATTTCACTACACTTAACCTTTTTCAAGTAACTAATTCACATTTTCAAGTTACTACAACTAACCATTTTCAAGTAACTAATTCACATTTTCACTACACTTAACCATTTTCAAGTAACTAATTCACATTTCAAGTCTCAACCATTAACCATTTTCAAGTAACTAATTCACATTTTCAACTACACTTAACCATTTTCAAGTAACTAATTCACATTTCAAGTCTCTACCATTAACCATTTTCAAGTAACTAATTCACATTTCAAGTTACTACACATAACAATTTTTAAGTAACTAATTCACATTTTCAAGTCACTACCATTTTCAAGTAACTAATCCACATTTCAAGTCTCTACCGTTAACCATTTTGAAGTAACTAATTCACATTTCAAGTTACTACACTTAACCATTTTTAATTAACTAATTCACATTTTTAAGTCACTTCCATTTTCAAGTAATTAATTCACATTTCAATTCTCTACACTTAACCATTTTCAAGTAACTAATTCACATTTTCAAGTTACTACACTTAACCATTTTCAAGTAACTAATTCACATTTTCACTACACTTAACCATTTTCATATAACTAATTCACATTTTCAAGTTACTACACTTAACAATTTTCAAGTAACTAATTCACATTTCAAGTCTCTAGCATTAACCATTATCAACTAACTAATTCACATTTTCAAGTTACTATACTTAACAATTTTCAAATAACTAATTCACATTTCAAATCTCTACCATTAACCATTTTCAAGTAACTAATTCACATTTTCAAGTTACTACAGTTAACCATTTTCAAGTAACTAATTCACATTTCAAGTCTCTACCATTAACCATTTTCAAGTAACTAATTCACATTTCAAGTCTCTACACTCAAACCATTTTGAAGTAACTAATTCACATTTCAAGTTACTACACTTAACCATTTTTAAGTTACTAATTCACATTTTCAAGTCACTACCATTTTCAAGTAACTAATTCACATTTCAATTCTCTACATTTAACCATTTTCAAATAACTAATTCACATTTTCAAGTTAGTACACTTAACCATTTTCAAGTAACTAATTCACATTTTCACTACACTTAACCATTTTCATGTAATTAATTCACATTTTCAAGTTACTACACTTAACAAGTTTCAAATAACTAATTCACATTTTCACTACACCTAACCATTTTTAAGTCACTAATTCACATTTCAAATCTCTACCATTAACCATTTTCAAGTAACTAATTCACATTTTCACTACACTTAACCATTTTCATATAACTAATTCAAATTTTCAACTTACTACACTTAACAATTTTCAAGTAACTAATTCATATTTCAAGTCTCTACCATTATCCATTATCAACTAACTAATTCACATTTTCAAGTTACTACACTTAACAATTTTCAAATAACTAATTCACATTTCAAGTCTCTACCATTAACCATTTTCAAGTAACTAATTCACATTTCAAGTTACTACACATATCATTTTTAAGTAACTAATTCACATTTTCACTACATTTAACCATTATCAAGTAACTAATTCACATTTCAATTCTCTACCATTAACCATTTTCAAGTAACTAATTCACATTTCAAGTCTCTACCATTAACCATGTAACTAATTTACATTCCAATTCTCTACACTTAACCATTTTCAAGTAACTAATTCACGTTTTCAAGTTACTACACTTAACTATTTTCAAGTAACTAATTCACATTTTCACTACAATTAACCATTTTCAAGTAACTAATTCACATTTCAAGTTACTACACTTAACCATTTTCAAGTAACTAATTCACATTTCAAGTCTCTACCACTAACCATTTTCAAGTAACTAATTCACATTTTCAAGTTACTACACTTAACCATTTTCAAGTAACTAATTCACATTTTCACTACCCTTAACCATTTTCAAATAACTAATTCACATTTTAAGTCTCTACCATTTACAAGTAACTAATACACATTTCAAGTTACTACACATAACAATTTTTAAGTAACTAATTCACATTTTCAAGTCACTACCATTTTCAAGTAACTAATCCACATTTCAAGTCTCTACCGTTAACCATTTTCAAGTAACTAATTCACATTTCAAGTTACTACACTTAACCATTTTTAATTAACTAATTCACATTTTTAAGTCACTTCCATTTTCAAGTAATTAATTCACATTTCAATTCTCTACACTTAACCATTTTCAAGTAACTAATTCACATTTTCAAGTTACTACACTTAACCATTTTCAAGTAACTAATTCACATTTTCACTACACTTAACCATTTTCATATAACTAATTCACATTTTCAAGTTACTACACTTAACAATTTTCAAGTAACTAATTCACATTTCAAGTCTCTAGCATTAACCATTATCAACTAACTAATTCACATTTTCAAGTTACTATACTTAACAATTTTCAAATAACTAATTCACATTTCAAGTCTCTACCATTAACCATTTTCAAGTAACTAATTCACATTTTCAAGTTACTACACTTAACCATTTTCAAGTAACTAATTCACATTTCAAGTCTCTACCATTAACCATTTTCAAGTAACTAATTCACATTTAAAGTCTCTACACTCAAACCATTTTGAAGTAACTAATTCACATTTCAAGTTACTACACTTAACCATTTTTAAGTTACTAATTCACATTTTCAAGTCACTACCATTTTCAAGTAACTAATTCATATTTCAATTCTCTACATTTAACCATTTTCAAGTAACTAATTCACATTTTCAAGTTACTACACTTAACCATTTTCAAATAACTAATTCACATTTTCACTACACTTAACCATTTTCATGTAATTAATTCACATTTTCAAGTTACTACACTTAACAAGTTTCAAATAACTAATTCACATTTTCACTACACCTAACCATTTTTAAGTCACTAATTCACATTTCAAGTCTCTACCATTAACCATTTTCAAGTAACTAATTCACATTTTCACTACACTTAACCATTTTCATATAACTAATTCAAATTTTCAAGTTACTACACTTAACAATTTTCAAGTAACTAATTCATATTTCAAGTCTCTACCATTATCCATTATCAACTAACTAATTCACATTTTCAAGTTATTACACTTAACAATTTTCAAATAACTAATTCACATTTCAAGTCTCTACCATTAACCATTTTCAAGTAACTAATTCACATTTCAAGTTACTACACATATCATTTTTAAGTAACTAATTCACATTTTCACTACATTTAACCATTTTCAAGTAACTAATTCACATTTCAATTCTCTACCATTAACCATTTTCAAGTAACTAATTCACATTTCAAGTCTCTACCATTAACCATGTAACTAATTTACATTCCAATTCTCTACACTTAACCATTTTCAAGTAACTAATTCACGTTTTCAAGTTACTACACTTAACCATTTTTAAGTAACTAATTCACATTTTCAAGTTACTACACTTAACCATTTTCAAGTAACTTATTCACATTTTCAAGTCATTACCATTTTCAAGTAACTAATTCACATTTCAATTTTCTACACTTAACCATTTTCAAGTAACTACACTTAACCATTTTCAAGTAACTAATTCACATTTTCACTACACTTAGCCATTTTCAAGTAACTAATTCACATTTTTAAGTTACTACACTTAACAATTTTCAAGTAACTAATTCACATTTCAAGTCTCTACCACTAACCATTTTCAAGTAACTAATTCACATTTTCAAGTTACTACACTTAACCATTTTCAAGTAACTAATTCACATTTTCACTACACTTAACCATTTTCAAATAACTAATTCACATTTTAAGTCTCTACCATTTACAAGTAACTAATACACATTTCAAGTTACTACACATAACAATTTTTAAGTAACTAATTCACATTTTCAAGTCACAACCATTTTCAAGTAACTAATCCACATTTGAAGTCTCTACCGTTAACCATTTTCAAGTAACTAATTCACGTTTTCAAGTTTCTACACTTAACCATTTTCAAATAACTAATTCACATTTCAAGTCTCTACCATGAACCATGTAACTAATTCACATTTCAAGTCTTTACACTTAACCATTTTCAAGTAACTAATTCACGTTTTCAAGTTACTACACTTAACCATTTTCAAGTAACTAATTCACATTTTCACTACATTTAACCATTTTCAATGTCACGACCCAAAATTTGGACCGTGATGGCACCTATCCAACCCTCCGTGATAGGTAAGCCAAGAACCCAATTCCAAACAAAATATCCCAAATGTATAGAAGCGGAAGAAATAAGAGCAAAATAAAACCCAAATAATCTCCCAAAACGGATTAATAGAGTAGTGTAGTCGAAATATAGATAATCCCAGATCTGGTAGTCACTAATACAAGCCTCTAAATACAGAAATCAAAGAAAAGTCTGAGTATCTTAGAATGCGGAAAAATGCATAAAGATAAGAGTGGAGGAGATTTCAGTAGTCTCTGAATCAATAGCAGCTACCTCGAATCTCCAAGGATGCTAACACAGAAGAACAGGAATCAATGCCCAGAGGCCGTCGGATCGGTACCTGCACGGAGGGTGCAGAAAAAGCAAGGGTGAGTACGAAACCACGTGTACTCAGCAAGCATCGTCGACCGACCCTAATTCAAAGTGGTGACGAGCGACACCACGTCAAACCTCTAAAATAACCACACAACCTACACTCGGAAAGCCATTATAATCCAATGGAACAATCAAGTCTAACAGTTATAAGGATATCATAACATAGTCCAAGAAATCCTCAATATAGTGAAATCAAGTAGCAGATATTCAAGTACTCAATGAATAGTATAAAATCAACAAAACTCCTTACTCAATCTGAACAAAGAAAGAATGAATGCAATGCAATGCATATGCTGTGTACACACCTACCGAGCAATGGCTTCAAGGTCAGGACCCATGGAGGACTCACAAGGTCCATGTACTGTGCAGGCGTGCACTCCGATCCCAATAAATATATTGTGCAGGCGTGCACTCCGACCCCAATAATAGATAATAATGTGCAGGCGTGCACTCCGACCCCGTATGAAATGCAATGCATGATGTGCAGGCGTGCTACTCCGATCCCAAACCAACAATAAAATTAAGCAAAGCATTTCATGTCTTATGCCATATAGATATCAATTGCAAAATCAACTCAACTTATCAAGCAGAAGTATTCTCCTTAGCTAGCATTTTCAATAATTTATTTACAATAGCAAATCTGCCCAATCATGCTAGCAAATAAGGAAAACGGTTCAAAACAGGCCATGAAATACGTTTAACCCTCAAATAACACTGGTACCCGCATAGATGCTCGTCACTTCATCTATACGGGCCCCCCATTTCCATTACTCCTATTACACATAACTAACACATAAGCACTTTGAAAAAGAGTCTAAGAAAGTCTCAACTTGCCTCAAAGGAAACCCAAACGTCAATTAACAAACTTGCCCTTCCGTAAAGTCTCCGAATGATCAAAATCTGTTCAAATACATAATCCCCGTGAGAATAAAAATCTAATGACTCTCACATTGGTATATCTATTTTGGCTCGAAAACATAGTCAAATCTCAATTTTCGTAAATTTAGAATATAGAACTAACTCTTAAACATCTACACCAAACACATCTCAATATCACCATCCGAACTTAATTAGAGGGTATCACGTCTAATATGCCAATACCATATCCCAGAATGAAAATCCAATTCAAACTCCTAAAGAAACCATCAAAACAGTAACTTGTAATTGTCAAACTCTAAGCTTGAACTTCAATTTCTCAATCTATTTTAATATCTTATCCTCAATACGATCATAGCATTACTACTACTACCGTGTTGCTGCCAAAACTTAACATATACTAATTCTAAACTCCAAGGACGTCTTGTTACTGCCAATAATGGCATGATAGGACACATATTACCTATTAACAAATCCACCCCATTCTAAATAAAATAACATTGACTATTTTTCCCCACAATTGGCTACTGCCTCCTCCCGTTTCTCATAGCACTAATAGGGATTATTCTCTTAATCATTAATACCACTCTTATCATCTTTAGTTCACAGTTAATTCATATCTAATTTACCTAATATATATACTAACACACCCGAACTGACTAATGATGCCTCAAAGTTAGGTTATAATTGGAGGAATATATGTAAGCCTATAACACCTCATCCATTCTCCAGAAACTATTACTATCATCAATTCCAGCCTCATGCCATTATAGATAAACAACTAAGAGAAATCCCAGATAGTAACTAACCTGAACCAGAAGTTACCGAGAGTTTTCCTTCCACTATTTGGTGTGAATACGCCTATGCATAACTTCTGTGCCCCACTTCTCAACTTTCTGTACTACTTATTAATAAATATAGCAAACCCTTCCCACTTAAATTCATTCTTGTATTGGCCACATAAGTAAATAAATTGTGGTTTTGACCCATTAAATTACTAATTAAACTAATTATCTAAAATACCCAAACTTCTAATAAATTCTCAAAATTTATTCGGAATCCCATAAAATAAACCAATTATGTAAATTGGCTAAAAAGTATGTTCCGAACCTATTGGAAGTATTAAAAACCCAATTTGAGGTCGTCTTGATCGAAGGTTGATTGTGGTCAAACTTAACTTTATTAAAATTCAAGAACTCGACTAATGACTTAAATAGCTCCCGAATACCTCGAGGTTTGTACTATCCATCCCCAAAAGTCATAAATCACGTCTAAAAACTAAGAGGAGGGTTAAAATAATAAAATTTCACAAAACGTCTTGGAGGGTCGTTACATTCAAGTAACAAATTCACATTTCAATTTTCTACCATTAACAATTTTCAAATAACCTATTCACATTTCAAGTCTCTACACTCAAACCATTTTGGAGTAACTAATTTACATTTTCACTACACTTAACTATTTTCAAGTAACTAATTCACATTTCAATTCTCTACCATTAACCATTTTCAAGTAACTAATTCACATTTCAAGTCTCTACCATTAACCATGTAACTAATTTACATTCCAATTCTCTACACTTAACCATTTTCAAGTAACTAATTCACGTTTTCAAGTTACTACACTTAACCATTTTTAAGTAACTAATTCACATTTTCAAGTTACTACACTTAACCATTTTCAAGTAACTTATTCACATTTTCAAGTCATTACCATTTTCAAGTAACTAATTCACATTTCAATTTTCTACACTTAACCATTTTCAAGTAACTACACTTAACCATTTTCAAGTAACTAATTCACATTTTCACTACACTTAACCATTTTCAAGTAACTAATTCACATTTTTAAGTTACTACACTTAACAATTTTCAAGTAACTAATTCACATTTCAAGTCTCTACCACTAACCATTTTCAAGTAACTAATTCACATTTTCAAGTTACTACACTTAACCATTTTCAAGTAACTAATTCACATTTTCACTACACTTAACCATTTTCAAATAACTAATTCACATTTTAAGTCTCTACCATTTACAAGTAACTAATACACATTTCAAGTTACTACACATAACAATTTTTAAGTAACTAATTCACATTTTCAAGTCACAACCATTTTCAAGTAACTAATCCACATTTCAAGTCTCTACCGTTAACCATTTTCAAGTAACTAATTCACGTTTTCAAGTTACTACACTTAACCATTTTCAAGTAACTAATTCACATTTCAAGTCTCTACCATGAACCATGTAACTAATTCACATTTCAAGTCTTTAAACTTAACCATTTTCAAGTAACTAATTCACATTTTCACTACATTTAACCATTTTCAAGTAACAAATTCACATTTCAATTTTCTACCATTAACTATTTTCAAGTAACTAATTCACATTTCAAGTCTCTACCATTAACCATGCAACTAATTTACATTCCAATTCTCTACACTTAACCATTTTCAAGTAACTAATTCACGTTTTCAAGTTACTACACTTAACCATTTTCAAGTAACTAATTCACATTTTCACTACACTTAACCATTTTCAAGCAACTAATTCACATTTCAAGTCTATACCATTTTCAAGTAACTAATTCACATTTCAAGTTACTACACATATCATTTTTAAGTAACTAATTCACATTTTCACTACATTTAACCATTTTCAAGTAACAAATTCACATTTCAATTCTCTACCATTAACTATTTTCAAGTAACTAATTCACATTTCAAGTCTCTACCATTAACCATGTAACTAATTTACATTCCAATTCTCTACACTTAACCATTTTCAAGTAACTAATTCACGTTTTCAAGTTACTACACTTAACTATTTTCAAGTAACTAATTCACATTTCAAGTCTCTACCATTAACCATGTAACTAATTCACATTTCAAGTCTCTACCACTAACCATTTTCAAGTAACTAATTCACATTTTCAAGTTACTACACTTAACCATTTTCAAGTAACTAATTCACATTTTCACTACACTTAACCATTTTCAAATAACTAATTCACATTTTAAGTCTCTACCATTTACAAGTAACTAATACACATTTCAAGTTACTACACATAACAATTTTTAAGTAACTAATTCACATTTTCAAGTCACAACCATTTTCAAGTAACTAATCCACATTTGAAGTCTCTACCGTTAACCATTTTCAAGTAACTAATTCACGTTTTCAAGTTACTACACTTAACCATTTTCAAATAACTAATTCACATTTCAAGTCTCTACCATGAACCATGTAACTAATTCACATTTCAAGTCTTTACACTTAACCATTTTCAAGTAACTAATTCACGTTTTCAAGTTACTACACTTAACCATTTTCAAGTAACTAATTCACATTTTCACTACATTTAACCATTTTCAAGTAACAAATTCACATTTCAATTTTCTACCATTAACAATTTTCAAATAACCTATTCACATTTCAAGTCTCTACACTCAAACCATTTTGGAGTAACTAATTTACATTTTCACTACACTTAACTATTTTCAAGTAACTAATTCACATTTCAATTCTCTACCATTAACCATTTTCAAGTAACTAATTCACATTTTTAAGTTACTACACTTAACAATTTTCAAGTAACTAATTCACATTTCAAGTCTCTACCACTAACCATTTTCAAGTAACTAATTCACATTTTCAAGTTACTACACTTAACCATTTTCAAGTAACTAATTCACATTTTCACTACACTTAACCATTTTCAAATAACTAATTCACATTTTAAGTCTCTACCATTTACAAGTAACTAATACACATTTCAAGTTACTACACATAACAATTTTTAAGTAACTAATTCACATTTTCAAGTCACAACCATTTTCAAGTAACTAATCCACATTTGAAGTCTCTACCGTTAACCATTTTCAAGTAACTAATTCACGTTTTCAAGTTTCTACACTTAACCATTTTCAAATAACTAATTCACATTTCAAGTCTCTACCATGAACCATGTAACTAATTCACATTTCAAGTCTTTACACTTAACCATTTTCAAGTAACTAATTCACGTTTTCAAGTTACTACACTTAACCATTTTCAAGTAACTAATTCACATTTTCACTACATTTAACCATTTTCAAGTAACAAATTCACATTTCAATTTTCTACCATTAACAATTTTCAAATAACCTATTCACATTTCAAGTCTCTACACTCAAACCATTTTGGAGTAACTAATTTACATTTTCACTACACTTAACTATTTTCAAGTAACTAATTCACATTTCAATTCTCTACCATTAACCATTTTCAAGTAACTAATTCACATTTCAAGTCTCTACCATTAACCATGTAACTAATTTACATTCCAATTCTCTACACTTAACCATTTTCAAGTAACTAATTCACGTTTTCAAGTTACTACACTTAACCATTTTTAAGTAACTAATTCACATTTTCAAGTTACTACACTTAACCATTTTCAAGTAACTTATTCACATTTTCAAGTCATTACCATTTTCAAGTAACTAATTCACATTTCAATTTTCTACACTTAACCATTTTCAAGTAACTACACTTAACCATTTTCAAGTAACTAATTCACATTTTCACTACACTTAACCATTTTCAAGTAACTAATTCACATTTTTAAGTTACTACACTTAACCATTTTCAAGTAACTAATTCACATTTTTAAGTTACTACACTTAACAATTTTCAAGTAACTAATTCACATTTCAAGTCTCTACCACTAACCATTTTCAAGTAACTAATTCACATTTTCACTACACTTAACCATTTTCAAATAACTAATTCACATTTTAAGTCTCTACCATTTACAAGTAACTAATACACATTTCAAGTTACTACACATAACAATTTTTAAGTAACTAATTCACATTTTCAAGTCACAACCATTTTCAAGTAACTAATCCACATTTCAAGTCTCTACCGTTAACCATTTTCAAGTAACTAATTCACGTTTTCAAGTTACTACACTTAACCATTTTCAAGTAACTAATTCACATTTCAAGTCTCTACCATGAACCATGTAACTAATTCACATTTCAAGTCTTTACACTTAACCATTTTCAAGTAACTAATTCACATTTTCACTACATTTAACCATTTTCAAGTAACAAATTCACATTTCAATTTTCTACCATTAACTATTTTCAAGTAACTAATTCACATTTCAAGTCTCTACCATTAACCATGCAACTAATTTACATTCCAATTCTCTACACTTAACCATTTTCAAGTAACTAATTCACGTTTTCAAGTTACTACACTTAACCATTTTCAAGTAACTAATTCACATTTTCACTACACTTAACCATTTTCAAGCAACTAATTCACATTTCAAGTCTCTACCATTTTCAAGTAACTAATTCACATTTCAAGTTACTACACATATCATTTTTAAGTAACTAATTCACATTTTCACTACATTTAACCATTTTCAAGTAACTAATTCACATTTCAATTCTCTACCATTAACCATTTTCAAGTAACTAATTCACATTTCAAGTCTCTACCATTAACCATGTAACTAATTTACATTCCAATTCTCTACACTTAACCATTTTCAAGTAACTAATTCACGTTTTCAAGTTACTACACTTAACCATTTTTAAGTAACTAATTCACATTTTCAAGTTACTACACTTAACCATTTTCAAGTAACTTATTCACATTTTCAAGTCATTACCATTTTCAAGTAACTAATTCACATTTCAATTTTCTACACTTAACCATTTTCAAGTAACTACACTTAACCATTTTCAAGTAACTAATTCACATTTTCACTACACTTAACAATTTTCAAGTAACAAATTCACATTTGAAGTCTCTACCATTAACCATTTTCAAGTAACTAATTCACATTTTCAAGTTACTACACTTAACCATTTTCAAGTAACTAATTCACATTTCAAGTCTCTACACTCAACCATTTTCATGTAACTAATTCACATTTTCAAGTTACTACACTTAACAATTTTCAAATAACTAATTCAAATTTCAAGTGTCTACCATTAACCATTTTCAAGTAACTAATTCACATTTCAAGTTACTACACATATCATTTTTAAGTAACTAATTCACATTTTCACTACATTTAACCATTTTCAAGTAACTAATTCACATTTCAATTCTCTACCTTTAACCATTTTCAAGTAACTAATTCACATTTCAAGTCTCTACCATTAACCATGTAACTAATTTACATTCCAATTCTCTACACTTAACCATTTTCAAGTAACTAATTCACGTTTTCAAGTTACTACACTTAACCATTTTTAAGTAACTAATTCACATTTTCAAGTTACTACACTTAACCATTTTCAAGTAACTTATTCACATTTTCAAGTCATTACTATTTTCAAGTAACTAATTCACATTTCAATTTTCTACACTTAACCATTTTCAAGTAACTACACTTAACCATTTTCAAGTAACTAATTCACATTTTCACTACACTTAACAATTTTCAAGTAACAAATTCACATTTCAAGTCTCTACCATTAACCATTTTCAAGTAACTAATTCACATTTTCAAGTTACTACACTTAACCATTTTCAAGTAACTAATTCACATTTCAAGTCTCTACACTCAACCATTTTCATGTAACTAATTCACATTTTCAAGTTACTACACTTAACAATTTTCAAATAACTAATTCAAATTTCAAGTGTCTACCATTAACCATTTTCAAGTAACTAATTCACATTTCAAGTTACTACACATATCATTTTTAAGTAACTAATTCACATTTTCACTACATTTAACCATTTTCAAGTAACTAATTCACATTTCAATTCTCTACCTTTAACCATTTTCAAGTAACTAATTCACATTTCAAGTCTCTACCATTAACCATGTAACTAATTTACATTCCAATTCTCTACACTTAACCATTTTCAAGTAACTAATTCACATTTTCAAGTTACTACACTTAACCATTTTCAAGTAACTAATTCACATTTCAAGTCTCTACACTCAACCATTTTCATGTAACTAATTCACATTTTCAAGTTACTACACTTAACAATTTTCAAATAACTAATTCAAATTTCAAGTGTCTACCATTAACCATTTTCAAGTAACTAATTCACATTTCAAGTTACTACACATATCATTTTTAAGTAACTAATTCACATTTTCACTACATTTAATCATTTTCAAGTAACTAATTCACATTTCAATTCTCTACCTTTAACCATTTTCAAATAACTAATTCACATTTCAAGTCTCTACCATGAACCATGTAACTAATTCACATTTCAAGTCTTTACACTTAACCATTTTCAAGTAACTAATTCACGTTTTCAAGTTACTACACTTAACCATTTTCAAGTAACTAATTCACATTTTCACTACATTTAACCATTTTCAAGTAACAAATTCACATTTCAATTTTCTACCATTAACAATTTTCAAATAACCTATTCACATTTCAAGTCTCTACACTCAAACCATTTTGGAGTAACTAATTTACATTTTCACTACACTTAACTATTTTCAAGTAACTAATTCACATTTCAATTCTCTACCATTAACCATTTTCAAGTAACTAATTCACATTTCAAGTCTCTACCATTAACCATGTAACTAATTTACATTCCAATTCTCTACACTTAACCATTTTCAAGTAACTAATTCACGTTTTCAAGTCACTACACTTAACCATTTTTAAGTAACTAATTCACATTTTCAAGTTACTACACTTAACCATTTTCAAGTAACTTATTCACATTTTCAAGTCATTACCATTTTCAAGTAACTAATTCACATTTCAATTTTTACACTTAACCATTTTCAAGTAACTACACTTAACCATTTTCAAGTAACTAATTCACATTTTCACTACACTTAACCATTTTCAAGTAACTAATTCACATTTTCACTACACTTAACCATTTTCAAGTAACTAATTCACATTTTTAAGTTACTACACTTAACAATTTTCAAGTAACTAATTCACATTTCAACCACTAACCATTTTCAAGTAACTAATTCACATTTTCACTACACTTAACCATTTTCAAATAACTAATTCACATTTTAAGTCTCTACCATTTACAAGTAACTAATACACATTTCAAGTTACTACACATAACAATTTTTAAGTAACTAATTCACATTTTCAAGTCACAACCATTTTCAAGTAACTAATCCACATTTCAAGTCTCTACCGTTAACCATTTTCAAGTAACTAATTCACGTTTTCAAGTTACTACACTTAACCATTTTCAAGTAACTAATTCAAATTTCAAGTCTCTACCATGAACCATGTAACTAATTCACATTTCAAGTCTTTACACTTAACCATTTTCAAGTAACTAATTCACATTTTCACTACATTTAACCATTTTCAAGTAACAAATTCACATTTCAATTTTCTACCATTAACTATTTTCAAGTAACTAATTCACATTTCAAGTCTCTACCATTAACCATGCAACTAATTTACATTCCAATTCTCTACACTTAACCATTTTCAAGTAACTAATTCACGTTTTCAAGTTACTACACTTAACCATTTTCAAGTAACTAATTCACATTTTCACTACACTTAACCATTTTCAAGCAACTAATTCACATTTCAAGTCTCTACCATTTTCAAGTAACTAATTCACATTTCAAGTTACTACACATATCATTTTTAAGTAACTAATTCACATTTTCACTACATTTAACCATTTTCAAGTAACAAATTCACATTTCAATTCTCTACCATTAACTATTTTCAAGTAACTAATTCACATTTCAAGTCTCTACCATTAACCATGTAACTAATTTACATTCCAATTCTCTACACTTAACCATTTTCAAGTAACTAATTCACGTTTTCAAGTTACTACACTTAACTATTTTCAAGTAACTAATTCACATTTCGAGTCTCTACCATTAACCATGTAACTAATTCACATTTCAAGTCTCTACCATTAACCATTTTCAAGTAACTAATTCACGTTTTCAAGTTACTACACTTAACTATTTTCAAGTAACTAATTCACATTTCAAGTCTCTACCATTAACCATGTAACTAATTCACATTTCAAGTCTCTACCATTAACCATGTAACTAATTTACATTCCAATTCTCTACACTTAACCATTTTCAAGTAACTAATTCACATTTTCAAGTTACTACACTTAACAATTTTCAAGTAACTAATTCACATTTTCAAGTTACTACACTTAACAGTTTTCAAGTTACTACACTTAACCATTTTTATGTAATTAATTCACATTTTCAAGTTACTACACTTAACAAGTTTCAAGTAACTAATTCACATTTTCACTACACTTAACCATTTTCAAATCACTAATTCACATTTCAAGTCTCTACCATTAACCATTTTCAAGTAACTAATTCACATTTCAAGTCTCTACCATTAACCATTTTCAAGTAACTAATTCACATTTCAAGTCTCTACCATTAACCATTTTCAAGTAACTAATTCACATTTTCAAGTTACTACACTTAACCATTTTCAAGTAACTAATTCACATTTCAAGTCTCTACCATTAACCATTTTCAAGTAACTAATTCACATTTCAAGTCTCTACACTCAAACCATTTTGAAGTAACTAATTCACATTTCAAGTTACTACACTTAACCATTTTTAAGTTACTAATTCACATTTTCAAGTCACTACCATTTTCAAGTAACTAATTCACATTTCAAGTTACTACACATATCATTTTTAAGTAACTAATTCACATTTTCACTACATTTAACCATTTTCAAGTAACTAATTCACATTTCAATTCTCTACCATTAACCATTTTCAAGTAACTAATTCACATTTCAAGTCTCTACCATTAACCATGTAACTAATTTACATTCCAATTCTCTACACTTAACCATTTTCAAGTAACTAATTCACGTTTTCAAGTTACTACACTTAACCATTTTTAAGTAACTAATTCACATTTTCAAGTTACTACACTTAACCATTTTCAAGTAACTTATTCACATTTTCAAGTCATTACCATTTTCAAGTAACTAATTCACATTTCAATTTTCTACACTTAACCATTTTCAAGTAACTACACTTAACCATTTTCAAGTAACTAATTCACATTTTCACTACACTTAACAATTTTCAAGTAACAAATTCACATTTCAAGTCTCTACCATTAACCATTTTCAAGTAACTAATTCACATTTTCAAGTTACTACACTTAACCATTTTCAAGTAACTAATTCACATTTCAAGTCTCTACACTCAACCATTTTCATGTAACTAATTCACATTTTCAAGTTACTACACTTAACAATTTTCAAATAACTAATTCAAATTTCAAGTGTCTACCATTAACCATTTTCAAGTAACTAATTCACATTTCAAGTTACTACACATATCATTTTTAAGTAACTAATTCACATTTTCACTACATTTAACCATTTTCAAGTAACTAATTCACATTTCAATTCTCTACCTTTAACCATTTTCAAGTAACTAATTCACATTTCAAGTCTCTACCATTAACCATGTAACTAATTTACATTCCAATTCTCTACACTTAACCATTTTCAAGTAACTAATACACGTTTTCAAGTTACTACACTTAACCATTTTTAAGTAACTAATTCACATTTTCAAGTTACTACACTTAACCATTTTCAAGTAACTTATTCACATTTTCAAGTCATTACTATTTTCAAGTAACTAATTCACATTTCAATTTTCTACACTTAACCATTTTCAAGTAACTACACTTAACCATTTTCAAGTAACTAATTCACATTTTCACTACACTTAACAATTTTCAAGTAACAAATTCACATTTCAAGTCTCTACCATTAACCATTTTCAAGTAACTAATTCACATTTTCAAGTTACTACACTTAACCATTTTCAAGTAACTAATTCACATTTCAAGTCTCTACACTCAACCATTTTCATGTAACTAATTCACATTTTCAAGTTACTACACTTAACAATTTTCAAATAACTAATTCAAATTTCAAGTGTCTACCATTAACCATTTTCAAAAAACTAATTCACATTTTTCAAGTTAATACACTTAACCATTTTCAACTAACTAATTCACATTTCAAGTCTCTACACTCAACCATTTTGAAGTAACTAATTCACATTTCAAGATACTACACTTAATCATTTTTAAGTAACTAATTCACATTTTCACTACACTTAACCATTTTCAAGTAACTAATTCACATTTCAAGTCTCTACCATTTACAAGTAACTAATACACATTTCAAGTTACTACCCATAACATTTTTAAGTAACTAATTCACATTTTCACTACACTTAACCATTTTCAAGTAACTAATTCATATTTCAATTCTCTACCATTAACAATTTTCAAGTAACTAATTCACATTTCAACTCTCTACCATTCTCCATGTAACTAATTCACATTCCAAATCTCTAAACTTAACCATTTTCAAGTAACTAATTCACGTTTTCACTACACTTAACCATTTTCAAGTAACTAATTCACATTTCAAGTCTCTACCATTTAAAAGTAACTAATACACATTTTCAAGTTACTACACTTAACCATTTTCAAGTAACTAATTCACATTTAAAGTCTCTACACTCAACCATTTTGAAGTAACTAATTCACATTTCAAGTTACTACACTTAACCATTTTTAAGTAACTAATTCACATTTTCAAGTCACTACCATTTTCAAGTAAGTAATTCACATTTCAATTCTCTACACTTAACCATTTTCAAGAAACTAATTCACGTTTTCAAGTTACTACACTTAACCATTTTCAAGTAACTAATTGACATTTTCACTACAATTAACTATTTTCAAGTAACTAATTCACATTTTAAGTCTCTACCATTTACAAGTAACTAATACACACTTCAAGTTAGTACACATAACATTTTTAAGTAACTAATTCACATTTTCACTACACTTAACCATTTTCAAGTAACTAATTCACCTTTCAATTCTGTACCATTAACCATTTTCAAGTAACTAATTCACATTTCAAGTCTCTGCCATTAACCATGTAACTAATTCACATTTTCACTACACTTAATCATTTTCGAATAACTAATTCACATTTTCACTACACAACCATTTTCATGTAACTAATTCACATTTCAAGTCTCTACCATTTTCAAGTAACTAATTCACATTTTCAAGTTACTACAATTAACCATTTTCAAGTAAATAATTCACATTTTCACTACACCTAACCATTTTCAAGTAACTAATTCACATTTCAAGTCTCAACCATTAACCATTTTAAAGTAACTAATTCACATTTTCAACTACTCTTAACCATTTTCAAGTAACTAATTCACATTTCAAGTCTCTACCATTTTCAAGTAACTAATTCACATTTTCAAGTTACTACACTTAACAATTTTCAAGTAACTAATTCACATTTCAAGTCTCTACCATTTACAAGTAACAAATACACATTTCATGTTGCAACACATAACCATTTTAAAGTAACTAATTCACATTTTCAAATCACTACCATTTTCAAATAACTAATCCACATTTCAAGTCTCTACCATTAACCATTTTCAAGTAACTAATTCACATTTCAAGTCTCTACACTCAACCATTTTGAAGTAGATAATTCACATTTCAAGTTACTACACTTCACCATTTTTAAGTAACTAATTCACATTTTCACTACATTTAACCATTTTCAAGTAACTAATTCACATTTCAATTCTCTACCTTTAACCATTTTCAAGTAACTAATTCACATTTCAAGTCTCTACCATTAACCATGTAACTAATTTACATTCCAATTCTCTACACTTAACCATTTTCAAGTAACTAATTCACATTTTCAAGTTACTACACTTAACCATTTTCAAGTAACTAATTCACATTTCAAGTCTCTACACTCAACCATTTTCATGTAACTAATTCACATTTTCAAGTTACTACACTTAACAATTTTCAAATAACTAATTCAAATTTCAAGTGTCTACCATTAACCATTTTCAAGTAACTAATTCACATTTCAAGTTACTACACATATCATTTTTAAGTAACTAATTCACATTTTCACTACATTTAACCATTTTCAAGTAACTAATTCACATTTCAATTCTCTACCTTTAACCATTTTCAAATAACTAATTCACATTTCAAGTCTCTACCATGAACCATGTAACTAATTCACATTTCAAGTCTTTACACTTAACCATTTTCAAGTAACTAATTCACGTTTTCAAGTTACTACACTTAACCATTTTCAAGTAACTAATTCACATTTTCACTACATTTAACCATTTTCAAGTAACAAATTCACATTTCAATTTTCTACCATTAACAATTTTCAAATAACCTATTCACATTTCAAGTCTCTACACTCAAACCATTTTGGAGTAACTAATTTACATTTTCACTACACTTAACTATTTTCAAGTAACTAATTCACATTTCAATTCTCTACCATTAACCATTTTCAAGTAACTAATTCACATTTCAAGTCTCTACCATTAACCATGTAACTAATTTACATTCCAATTCTCTACACTTAACCATTTTCAAGTAACTAATTCACGTTTTCAAGTCACTACACTTAACCATTTTTAAGTAACTAATTCACATTTTCAAGTTACTACACTTAACCATTTTCAAGTAACTTATTCACATTTTCAAGTCATTACCATTTTCAAGTAACTAATTCACATTTCAATTTTTACACTTAACCATTTTCAAGTAACTACACTTAACCATTTTCAAGTAACTAATTCACATTTTCACTACACTTAACCATTTTCAAGTAACTAATTCACATTTTCACTACATTTAACCATTTTCAAGTAACTAATTCACATTTTTAAGTTACTACACTTAACAATTTTCAAGTAACTAATTCACATTTCAAGTCTCTACCACTAACCATTTTCAAGTAACTAATTCACATTTTCACTACACTTAACCATTTTCAAATAACTAATTCACATTTTAAGTCTCTACCATTTACAAGTAACTAATACACATTTCAAGTTACTACACATAACAATTTTTAAGTAACTAATTCACATTTTCAAGTCACAACCATTTTCAAGTAACTAATCCACATTTCAAGTCTCTACCGTTAACCATTTTCAAGTAACTAATTCACGTTTTCAAGTTACTACACTTAACCATTTTCAAGTAACTAATTCAAATTTCAAGTCTCTACCATGAACCATGTAACTAATTCACATTTCAAGTCTTTACACTTAACCATTTTCAAGTAACTAATTCACATTTTCACTACATTTAACCATTTTCAAGTAACAAATTCACATTTCAATTTTCTACCATTAACTATTTTCAAGTAACTAATTCACATTTCAAGTCTCTACCATTAACCATGCAACTAATTTACATTCCAATTCTCTACACTTAACCATTTTCAAGTAACTAATTCACGTTTTCAAGTTACTACACTTAACCATTTTCAAGTAACTAATTCACATTTTCACTACACTTAACCATTTTCAAGCAACTAATTCACATTTCAAGTCTCTACCATTTTCAAGTAACTAATTCACATTTCAAGTTACTACACATATCATTTTTAAGTAACTAATTCACATTTTCACTACATTTAACCATTTTCAAGTAACAAATTCACATTTCAATTCTCTACCATTAACTATTTTCAAGTAACTAATTCACATTTCAAGTCTCTACCATTAACCATGTAACTAATTTACATTCCAATTCTCTACACTTAACCATTTTCAAGTAACTAATTCACGTTTTCAAGTTACTACACTTAACTATTTTCAAGTAACTAATTCACATTTCGAGTCTCTACCATTAACCATGTAACTAATTCACATTTCAAGTCTCTACCATTAACCATTTTCAAGTAACTAATTCACGTTTTCAAGTTACTACACTTAACTATTTTCAAGTAACTAATTCACATTTCAAGTCTCTACCATTAACCATGTAACTAATTCACATTTCAAGTCTCTACCATTAACCATGTAACTAATTTACATTCCAATTCTCTACACTTAACCATTTTCAAGTAACTAATTCACATTTTCAAGTTACTACACTTAACAATTTTCAAGTAACTAATTCACATTTTCAAGTTACTACACTTAACAGTTTTCAAGTTACTACACTTAACCATTTTTATGTAATTAATTCACATTTTCAAGTTACTACACTTAACAAGTTTCAAGTAACTAATTCACATTTTCACTACACTTAACCATTTTCAAATCACTAATTCACATTTCAAGTCTCTACCATTAACCATTTTCAAGTAACTAATTCACATTTCAAGTCTCTACCATTAACCATTTTCAAGTAACTAATTCACATTTCAAGTCTCTACCATTAACCATTTTCAAGTAACTAATTCACATTTTCAAGTTACTACACTTAACCATTTTCAAGTAACTAATTCACATTTCAAGTCTCTACCATTAACCATTTTCAAGTAACTAATTCACATTTCAAGTCTCTACACTCAAACCATTTTGAAGTAACTAATTCACATTTCAAGTTACTACACTTAACCATTTTTAAGTTACTAATTCACATTTTCAAGTCACTACCATTTTCAAGTAACTAATTCACATTTCAAGTTACTACACATATCATTTTTAAGTAACTAATTCACATTTTCACTACATTTAACCATTTTCAAGTAACTAATTCACATTTCAATTCTCTACCATTAACCATTTTCAAGTAACTAATTCACATTTCAAGTCTCTACCATTAACCATGTAACTAATTTACATTCCAATTCTCTACACTTAACCATTTTCAAGTAACTAATTCACGTTTTCAAGTTACTACACTTAACCATTTTTAAGTAACTAATTCACATTTTCAAGTTACTACACTTAACCATTTTCAAGTAACTTATTCACATTTTCAAGTCATTACCATTTTCAAGTAACTAATTCACATTTCAATTTTCTACACTTAACCATTTTCAAGTAACTACACTTAACCATTTTCAAGTAACTAATTCACATTTTCACTACACTTAACAATTTTCAAGTAACAAATTCACATTTCAAGTCTCTACCATTAACCATTTTCAAGTAACTAATTCACATTTTCAAGTTACTACACTTAACCATTTTCAAGTAACTAATTCACATTTCAAGTCTCTACACTCAACCATTTTCATGTAACTAATTCACATTTTCAAGTTACTACACTTAACAATTTTCAAATAACTAATTCAAATTTCAAGTGTCTACCATTAACCATTTTCAAGTAACTAATTCACATTTCAAGTTACTACACATATCATTTTTAAGTAACTAATTCACATTTTCACTACATTTAACCATTTTCAAGTAACTAATTCACATTTCAATTCTCTACCTTTAACCATTTTCAAGTAACTAATTCACATTTCAAGTCTCTACCATTAACCATGTAACTAATTTACATTCCAATTCTCTACACTTAACCATTTTCAAGTAACTAATACACGTTTTCAAGTTACTACACTTAACCATTTTTAAGTAACTAATTCACATTTTCAAGTTACTACACTTAACCATTTTCAAGTAACTTATTCACATTTTCAAGTCATTACTATTTTCAAGTAACTAATTCACATTTCAATTTTCTACACTTAACCATTTTCAAGTAACTACACTTAACCATTTTCAAGTAACTAATTCACATTTTCACTACACTTAACAATTTTCAAGTAACAAATTCACATTTCAAGTCTCTACCATTAACCATTTTCAAGTAACTAATTCACATTTTCAAGTTACTACACTTAACCATTTTCAAGTAACTAATTCACATTTCAAGTCTCTACACTCAACCATTTTCATGTAACTAATTCACATTTTCAAGTTACTACACTTAACAATTTTCAAATAACTAATTCAAATTTCAAGTGTCTACCATTAACCATTTTCAAAAAACTAATTCACATTTTTCAAGTTAATACACTTAACCATTTTCAACTAACTAATTCACATTTCAAGTCTCTACACTCAACCATTTTGAAGTAACTAATTCACATTTCAAGATACTACACTTAATCATTTTTAAGTAACTAATTCACATTTTCACTACACTTAACCATTTTCAAGTAACTAATTCACATTTCAAGTCTCTACCATTTACAAGTAACTAATACACATTTCAAGTTACTACCCATAACATTTTTAAGTAACTAATTCACATTTTCACTACACTTAACCATTTTCAAGTAACTAATTCATATTTCAATTCTCTACCATTAACAATTTTCAAGTAACTAATTCACATTTCAACTCTCTACCATTCTCCATGTAACTAATTCACATTCCAAATCTCTAAACTTAACCATTTTCAAGTAACTAATTCACGTTTTCACTACACTTAACCATTTTCAAGTAACTAATTCACATTTCAAGTCTCTACCATTTAAAAGTAACTAATACACATTTTCAAGTTACTACACTTAACCATTTTCAAGTAACTAATTCACATTTAAAGTCTCTACACTCAACCATTTTGAAGTAACTAATTCACATTTCAAGTTACTACACTTAACCATTTTTAAGTAACTAATTCACATTTTCAAGTCACTACCATTTTCAAGTAAGTAATTCACATTTCAATTCTCTACACTTAACCATTTTCAAGAAACTAATTCACGTTTTCAAGTTACTACACTTAACCATTTTCAAGTAACTAATTGACATTTTCACTACAATTAACTATTTTCAAGTAACTAATTCACATTTTAAGTCTCTACCATTTACAAGTAACTAATACACACTTCAAGTTAGTACACATAACATTTTTAAGTAACTAATTCACATTTTCACTACACTTAACCATTTTCAAGTAACTAATTCACCTTTCAATTCTGTACCATTAACCATTTTCAAGTAACTAATTCACATTTCAAGTCTCTGCCATTAACCATGTAACTAATTCACATTTTCACTACACTTAATCATTTTCGAATAACTAATTCACATTTTCACTACACAACCATTTTCATGTAACTAATTCACATTTCAAGTCTCTACCATTTTCAAGTAACTAATTCACATTTTCAAGTTACTACAATTAACCATTTTCAAGTAAATAATTCACATTTTCACTACACCTAACCATTTTCAAGTAACTAATTCACATTTCAAGTCTCAACCATTAACCATTTTAAAGTAACTAATTCACATTTTCAACTACTCTTAACCATTTTCAAGTAACTAATTCACATTTCAAGTCTCTACCATTTTCAAGTAACTAATTCACATTTTCAAGTTACTACACTTAACAATTTTCAAGTAACTAATTCACATTTCAAGTCTCTACCATTTACAAGTAACAAATACACATTTCATGTTGCAACACATAACCATTTTAAAGTAACTAATTCACATTTTCAAATCACTACCATTTTCAAATAACTAATCCACATTTCAAGTCTCTACCATTAACCATTTTCAAGTAACTAATTCACATTTCAAGTCTCTACACTCAACCATTTTGAAGTAGATAATTCAAATTTCAAGTTACTACACTTCACCATTTTTAAGTAACTAATTCACATTTTCAAGTCACTTCCATTTTCAAGTAATTAATTCACATTTCAATTCTCTACACTTAACCATTTTCAAGTAACTAATTCACATTTTCAAGTTACTACACTTAACCATTTTCAAGTAACTAATTCACATTTTCACTACGCTTAACCATTTTCATGTAACTAATTCACATTTTCAAGTTACTACACTTAACAATTTTCAAGTAACTAATTCACATTTCAAGTCTCTACCATTAACCATTTTCAAGTAACTAATTCACATTTTAAAGTTACTACACTTAACAATTTTCAAATAACTAATTCACATTTCAAGTCTCTACCATTAACCATTTTCAAGTAACTAATTCATATTTTCAAGTTACTACACTTAACCATTTTCAAGTAACTAATTCACATTTCAAGTCTCTACACTCAACCATTTTCATGTAACTAATTCACATTTTCAAGTTGCTACACTTAAAAATTTTCAAATAACTAATTCATATTTCAAGTCTCTTCCATTAACCATTTTCAAGTAACTAATTCACATTTTCAAGTTACTACACTTAACCATTTTCAACTAACTAATTCACATTTCAAATCTCTACACTCAACCATTTTGAAGTAACTAATTCACATTTCAAGTTACTACACTTAACAATTTTGAAGTTACTAATTCACATTTTCAAGTCACTACCATTTTCAAGTAAGTAATACACATTTCAATTCTCTACACTTAACCATTTTCAAGAAACTAATTCACGTTTTCAAGTTACTACACTTAACCATTTTCAAGTAACTAATTCACATTTTCACTACAATTAACCATTTTCAAGAAACTAATTAACATTTCAAGTCTCTACCATTTTCAAGTAACTAATACACATTTCAAGTTAGTACACATAACATTTTTAAGTAACTAATTCACATTTTCACTACACTTAACCATTTTCAAGTAACTAATTCACCTTTCAATTCTCTACCATTAACCATTTTCAAGTAACTAATTCACATTTTCACTACACTTAATCATTTTCAAGTAACTAATTCACATTTTCACTACACAGCCATTTTCAAGTAACTAATTCACATTTCAAGTCTCTACCATTTTCAAGTAACTAATTCACATTTTCAAGTAACTAATTCTCATTTTCACTACACTTAACCATTTTCAATTAACTAATTCACATTTTCAAGTTACCTCAATTAACCATTTTCAAGTAACTAATTCACATTTTCAACTACACTTAACCATTTTCAAGTAACTAATTCACATTTCAAGTCTCAACCATTAACCATTTTAAACTAACTAATTCACATTTTCAAGTTACCTCAATTAACCATTTTCAAGTAACTAATTCACATTTTCAACTATACTTAACCATGTTCAAGTAACTAATTCACATTTTCACTACACTTAATCATTTTCAAGTAACTAATTCACATTTTCACTACACAGCCATTTTCAAGTAACTAATTCACATTTCAAGTCTCTACCATTTTCAAGTAACTAATTCACATTTTCAAGTAACTAATTCTCATTTTCACTACACTTAACCATTTTCAATTAACTAATTCACATTTTCAAGTTACCTCAATTAACCATTTTCAAGTAACTAATTCACATTTTCAACTACACTTAACCATTTTCAAGTAACTAATTCACATTTCAAGTCTCAACCATTAACCATTTTAAACTAACTAATTCACATTTTCAAGTTACCTCAATTAACCATTTTCAAGTAACTAATTCACATTTTCAACTACACTTAACCATTTTCAAGTAACTAATTCACATTTCAAGTCTCAACCATTAACCATTTTAAAGTAACTAATTCACATTTTCAAGTTACTACACTTAACCATTTTCAACTAACTAATTCACATTTCAAGTCTCTACACTCAACCATTTTGAAGTAACTAATTTACATTTTCAAGTTACTACACTTAACCATTTTCAAGTAACTAATTCATATTTCAATTCTCTACCATTAACCATTTTCAAGTAACTAATTCACATTTCAAGTCTCTACCATTTACAAGTAACTAATACACATTTCATGTTACTACACATAACCATTTTAAAGCAACTAATTCACATTTTTAAATCACTACCATTTTCAAATAACTAATCCACATTTCAAGTCTCTACCATTAACCATTTTCAAGTAACTAATTCACATTTCAAGTCTCTACACTCAACCATTTTGAAGTAACTAATTCACATTTCAAGTTACTACACTTAACCATTTTTAAGTAACTAATTCACATTTTCAAGTCACTTCCATTTTCAAGTAATTAATTCACATTTCAATTCTCTACACTTAACCATTTTCAAGTAACTAATTCACATTTTCAAGTTACTACACTTAACCATTTTCAAGTAACTAATTCACATTTCAAGTCTCTACCATTAACCATTTTCAACTAACTAATTCACATTTTCAAGTTACTACACTTAACAATTTTCAAATAACTAATTCACATTTCAAGTCTCTACCATTAACCATTTTCAAGTAACTAATTCACATTTTCAAGTTACTACACTTAACCATTTTCAACTAACTAATTCACATTTCAAGTCTCTACACTCAACCATTTTAAAGTAACTAATTCACATTTCAAGTTACTACACTTAACCATTTTCAACTAACTAATTCACATTTCAAGTCTCTACACTCAACCATTTTGAAGTAACTAATTCACATTTCAAGTTACTACACTTAACCATTTTTAAGTAACTAATTCACATTTTCAAGTTACTACACTTAAAAATTTTCAAGTAACTAATTCACATTTCAAGTCTCTACCATTAACTATTTTCAAGTAACTAATTCACATTTTAAAGTTACTACACTTAACAATTTTCAAATAACTAATTCACATTTCAAGTCTCTACCATTAACCATTTTCAAATAACTAATTCATATTTTCAAGTTACTACACTTAACCATTTTCAAGTAACTAATTCACATTTCAAGTCTCTACACTCAACCATTTTCATGTAACTAATTCACATTTTCAAGTTGCTACACTTAAAAATTTTCAAATAACTAATTCATATTTCAAGTCTCTTCCATTAACCATTTTCAAGTAACTAATTCACATTTTCAAGTTACTACACTTAACCATTTTCAACTAACTAATTCACATTTCAAGTCTCTACACTCAACCATTTTGAAGTAACTAATTCACATTTCAAGTTACTACACTTAACCATTTTGAAGTTACTAATTCACATTTTCAAGTCACTACCATTTTCAAGCAAGTAATACACATTTCAATTCTCTACACTTAACCATTTTCAAGAAACTAATTCACGTTTTCAAGTTACTACACTTAACCATTTTCAAGTAACTAATTTACATTTTCACTACAATTAACCATTTTCAAGTAACTAATTAACATTTCAAGTCTCTACCATTTTCAAGTAACTAATACACATTTCAAGTTTGTACACATAACATTTTTAAGTAACTAATTCACATTTTCACTACACTCAACCATTTTCAAGTAACTAATTCACCTTTCAATTCTCTACCATTAACCATTTTCAAGTAACTAATTCACATTTCAAGTCTCTACCATTAACCATGTAACTAATTCACATTTTCACTACACTTAATCATTTTCAAGTAACTAATTCACATTTTCACTACACAACCATTTTCAAGTAACTAATTCACATTTCAAGTCTCTACCATTTTCAAGTAACTAATTCACATTTTCAAGTAACTAATTCTCATTTTCACTACACTTAACCATTTTCAATTAACTAATTCACATTTTCAAGTTACCTCAATTAACCATTTTCAAGTAACTAATTCACATTTTCAACTACACTTAACCATTTTCAAGTAACTAATTCACATTTCAAGTCTCAACCATTAACCATTTTAAAGTAACTAATTCACATTTCAAGTCTCTACCATTAACCATGTAACTAATTCACATTTCAACTACACTTAACCATTTTCAAGTAACTAATTCACATTTCAAGTCTCTACCATTTTCAAGTTACTACACATAACCATTTTCAAGTAACTAATTCTCATTTTCACTACACTTAACCATTTTCAATTAACTAATTCACATTTTCAAGTTACTACACTTAACATTTTCAAGTAACTAATTCACATTTCAAGTCTCTACCATTTACAAGTAACTAATACACATTTCATGTTACTACACATAACCATTTTAAAGTAACTAATTCACATTTTCAAATCACTACCATTTTCAAATAACTAATCCACATTTCAAGTCTCTACCATTAACCATTTTCAAGTAACTAATTCACATTTCAAGTCTCTACACTCAACCATTTTGAAGTAACTAATTCACATTTCAAGTTACTACACTTAACCAGTTTTAAGTAACTAATTCACATTTTCAAGTCACTTCCATTTTCAAGTAATTAATTCACATTTCAATTCTCTACACTTAACCATTTTCAAGTAACTAATTCACATTTTCAAGTTACTACACTTAACCATTTTCAAGTAACTAATTCACATTTTCAAGTCTCTTAACCATTTTCAACTAACAAATTCACATTTTCAAGTTACTACACTTAACAATTTTCAAATAACTAATTCACATTTCAAGTCTCTACCATTAACCATTTTCAAGTAACTAATTCACATTTTCAAGTTACTACACTTAACCATTTTCAAGTAACTAATTCACATTTCAAGTCTCTACACTCAACCATTTTCAAGTAACTAATTCACATTTCAAGTTACTACACTTAACCATTTTCAACTAACTAATTCACATTTCAAGTCTCTACACTCAACCATTTTGAAGTAACTAATTCACATTTCAAGTTACTACACTTAACCATTTTTAAGTAACTAATTCACATTTTCAAGTTACTACACTTAACAATTTTCAAGTAACTAATTCACATTTCAAGTCTCTACCATTAACCATTTTCAAGTAACTAATTCACATTTTCAAGTTACTACACTTAACCATTTTCAAGTAACTAATTCACATTTCAATTCTCTACACTTAACCATTTTCAAGTAACTAATTCACATTTTAAAGTTACTACACTTAACAATTTTCAAGTAACTAATTCACATTTCAAGTCTCAACCATTAACCATTTTCAAGTAACTAATTCACATTTTCAAGTTACTACACTTAACCATTTTCAAGTAACTAATTCACATTTCAAGTCTCTACACTCAACCATTTTGAAGTAACTAATTCACATTTCAAGTTTCTACACTTAACCATTTTGAAGTTACTAATTCACATTTTCAAGTCACTACCATTTTCAAGTAACTAATTCACATTTTCAAGTTACTTCACATAACCATTTTTGTAACACCCCGTACATTTTCAAAACCTGTGCGACTAACCTAACATGGATAAAAGTATTTAAACTTGAGATAATAAGGACATACTTAAGTGTAAAATTAAAGTTAAGTGGTGAATTAAGGTAGAAGGATTAAGACGTTGGAAAACGGGGAGAACATAAGTGAGGTGCTTCCGTGACTTAATTAAGACAGTAGGTGTATCACCTATTTAACCTATTGGGCTGCATTTGGACCTACGTTAATGGACTGAATTGAGGTCCAAACTAAGTACATAAAATAGGGAAGATGACCATCCCAACACCTAAATATCACTAAGTCCCAACATGCTATGATCCAACTAGAATTAGCCCAAGTAAGTGGACTGTTTTGGACAGCTTATATAGCCAAGTAGGTGCATCACCTACTTGGACTATTTTTGACCAAAAAATTGGATAAGAATGAGATAAAAGAGGTGTCTAAGAGGGTGTATAAAGAGCTGGAATTCAGCTCATTTATCCATTCATTTCATTTTCCAAAAACAGAAAAATTAAAACACTCTCTCCTCTCTCAAACCCCAAACAGCCGCCCTAGTTTTCCTTTAGGGTTCTTGGACTAATCTCCCATTTTGCAAGCCTTGGTAAGTGTTTACCCTTATAGATTAATGTTATATATGTATAATAGGTTGTGTAAAACATGTTGGTGGTGCTTAAAATGTATAGGGCAGTCCCTTAATTAAGTTGACAGTCCACTTGTGTTGGTTTTGATGAATTTGTCTTCCTTGTGTCTTGGACTTGTATAGGGGCTTATGGTGTTGAAGAAATTAAGTTATGATGATGAAATTCCAGTATATTAAAGTGTGGTTCTGCCCCTGAATCGTTCCTTTTATGTATGGCTTGATGGAAATGTTTATATGTGTTGGTAAATGGAACGTTTGTTGTAGTAAAAAGAGAACACTCTTTTGTTATGTTAATCTGAATTTTGGAACTTTTGTGGAATGATTTTGGTATGCTACTGTGGAAGGCAGTATGGTTACCTTATGGTGTGAATATATGGAGTTTCATTGGAGTGGAAATGTAAAGGATAAACTAGGTAGGTAATCCTACCGGTTTGTAACGGTTATGTTTGTTTGTGGACTGTTTTGGTGGTGTGTGAACTGATTTGGTGTTGTTGTTTTGCAAAAGCAGTAAGTGTTAGGGTAATGTGGTTGAATACTGTTATCTGGTAGTATAATGAAAGGGGGAGTGATGCAAAATGTGTTTTGGAGGTTGGACGGTTTCTACTTTCCGTTAAGCACCTACTTACCGTCTTGTACACTTATAATGTAGCTAGCCGTTAATGTTTGCTCCATTATGTACTTATGTTGTAGAGTAACACATAAGGAAGGAGCTGAATCATTGTAGTTACATATTGAGAAGATAAGGTATGTAAGGTTATTCTTTTCCGCATTCTTCTGCAGCATCTAGTATTCATATTATCATAACACTTGTCCTATCCCCAAAGGGTTGTACAATATCTCATTTCAGAATTAGTAGCACTGTTATAAATGTATCGCTCTTATAACTAAAGAATGAAGTAATGTGAGTAATTGTGTAATGGTTAATGTTGAAAATGGGTGGTATCTCATTGAGTGAAAGAAACACTCGCATGAATGTCGATCCCATTATTACGGGTGGTATCCCATGGGATAAAAGGAACATCCGCATGGATGGCGATCCCGATTATTATGTTATTTCCCACTGATCAGTTGGACCCGGGCATGACATGATTGATGATTGATGATGTACAGTAAAGTAAAGTAAAGTACAGTAAAGTAAAGGAAGCAATGTACATGATTCCACATATATACCATATGGTAGTTATTTATATCGTTCGTTCACTTGTACTTAATTCAATTGAAGTGCTTATATTTCATACAGTTACTTATAGCCTTACATACTCAGTACATTCTTTCGTACTGACGTCCCTTGGGGGACTTACCTTACGTGCTGCATGTACAGGTACTAGTAGACCTCCTCAGTAGGCTACGGGTCATCAACAGAATATTGGTGAGCTCCAGTTCGGTTCGGGGCTTTCCGAGTCATATGTATACGTGGTTTTGGTGCTGCATAAGCATTGTATACAAAGTGGGAAATTATACCGACTATATTTTGGGTTTTGTAGTTGTTAGAGGCTTTGTAGACGTTATACAGTTGAAGGAGGGAATGTTGTGTTTTTTTTTTCTCAACCATATCGCTCCAACGGCCATGTCTCATGTTTATATAAATGTTCTTATTAGATTAATATTATTGATATGTTGTGTCCATAAGTGATTGAATGCTAGCCTATTGACAACAAGTATGCGAACGTATAGAATGGTTCTCTCGGGCCTTAACGGCTTCGGGTGCCATGTCCGCCCCAATGGGATTTGAGGTGTGACAATTTTCAAGTAACTAATTCTCATTTTCACTACACTTAACCATTTTCAATTAACTAATTCACATTTTCAAGTTACTACAATTAACCATTTTCAAGTAACTAATTCACATTTCAAGTCTCTACCATTTACAAGTAACTAATACACATTTCAAGTTAGTACACATAACATTTTTAAATAACTAATTCACATTTTCACTACACTTAACCATTTTCAAGTAACTAATTCACCTTTCAATTCTCTACCATTAACCATTTTCAAGTAACTAATTCACATTTCAAGTCTCTACCATTAACCATGTAACTAATTCACATTTTCACTACACTTAATCATTTTCAAGTAACTAATTCACATTTTCACTACACAACCATTTTCAAGTAACTAATTCACATTTTCACTACACAACCATTTTCAAGTAACTAATTCACATTTCAAGTCTCTACCATTTTCAAGTAACTAATTCACATTTTCACTACACTTAACCATTTTCAATTAACTAATTCACATTTTTAAGTTACTACAATTAACCATTTTCAAGTAACTAATTCACATTTTCACTACACTTAACCATTTTCAAGTAACTAATTCACATTTCAAGTCTCAACCATTAACCATTTTAAAGTAACTAATTCACAGTTTCACTACACTTAACCATTTTCAAGTAACTAATTCACATTTCAAGTCTCTACCATAAACCATTTTCAAGTAACTAATTCACATTTTAAAGTTACTACACTTAACAATTTTCAAGTAACTAATTCACATTTCAAGTCTCAACCATTAACCATTTTCAAGTAACTAATTCACATTTTCAAGTTACTACACTTAACCATTTTCAAGTAACTAATTCACATTTCAAGTCTCTACACTCAACCATTTTCATGTAACTAATTCACATTTTCAAGTTGCTACACTTAAAAATTTTCAAATAACTAATTCATATTTCAAGTCTCTTCCATTAACCATTTTCAAATAACTAATTCACATTTTCAAGTTACTACACTTAACCATTTTCAACTAACTAATTCACATTTCAAGTCTCTACACTCAACCATTTTGAAGTAACTAATTCACATTTCAAGTTACTACACTTAACCATTTTGAAGTTAAGAATTCACATTTTCAAGTCACTACCATTTTCAAGTAACTAATTCACCTTTCAATTCTCTACCATTAACCATTTTCAAGTAACTAATTCACATTTCAAGTCTCTACCATTAACCATGTAACTAATTCACATTTTCACTACACTTAATCATTTTCAAGTAACTAATTCACATTTTCACTACACAACCATTTTCAAGTAACTAATTCACATTTTCACTACACAACCATTTTCAAGTAACTAATTCACATTTCAAGTCTCTACCATTTTCAAGTAACTAATTCACATTTTCACTACACTTAACCATTTTCAATTAACTAATTCACATTTTTAAGTTACTACAATTAACCATTTTCAAGTAACTAATTCACATTTTCACTACACTTAACCATTTTCAAGTAACTAATTCACATTTCAAGTCTTAACCATTAACCATTTTAAAGTAACTAATTCACAGTTTCACTACACTTAACCATTTTCAAGTAACTAATTCACATTTCAAGTCTCTACCATAAACCATTTTCAAGTAACTAATTCACATTTTAAAGTTACTACACTTAACAATTTTCAAGTAACTAATTCACATTTCAAGTCTCAACCATTAACCATTTTCAAGTAACTAATTCACATTTTCAAGTTACTACACTTAACTATTTTCAAGTAACTAATTCACATTTCAAGTCTCTACACTCAACCATTTTCATGTAACTAATTCACATTTTCAAGTTGCTACACTTAAAAATTTTCAAATAACTAATTCATATTTCAAGTCTCTTCCATTAACCATTTTCAAATAACTAATTCACATTTTCAAGTTACTACACTTAACCATTTTCAACTAACTAATTCACATTTCAAGTCTCTACACTCAACCATTTTGAAGTAACTAATTCACATTTCAAGTTACTACACTTAACCATTTTGAAGTTAAGAATTCACATTTTCAAGTCTCTACCATTTTCAAGTAACTAATTCACATTTTCACTACACTTAACCATTTTCAATTAACTAATTCACATTTTTAAGTTACTACAATTAACCATTTTCAAGTAACTAATTCACATTTTCACTACACTTAACCATTTTCAAGTAACTAATTCACATTTCAAGTCTCAACCATTAACCATTTTAAAGTAACTAATTCACAGTTTCACTACACTTAACCATTTTCAAGTAACTAATTCACATTTCAAGTCTCTACCATAAACCATTTTCAAGTAACTAATTCACATTTTAAAGTTACTACACTTAACAATTTTCAAGTAACTAATTCACATTTCAAGTCTCTACACTCAACCATTTTCAAGTAACTAATTCACATTTTCAAGTTACTACACATAACCATTTTCAAGTAACTAATTCTCATTTTCACTACACTTAACCATTTTCAATTAACTAATTCACATTTTCAAGTTACTACAATTAACCATTTTCAAGTAACTAATTCACATTTCAAGTATCTACCATTTACAAGTAACTAATACACATTTCAAGTTAGTACACATAACATTTTTAAGTAACTAATTCACATTTTCACTACACTTAACCATTTTCAAGTAACTAATTCACCTTTCAATTCTCTACCATTAACCATTTTCAAGTAACTAATTCACATTTCAAGTCTCTACCATTAACCATGTAACTAATTCACATTTTCACTACACTTAATCATTTTCAAGTAACTAATTCACATTTTAAAGTTACTACACTTAACCATTTTCAAGTAACTAATTCACATTTCAAGTCTCTACACTCAACCATTTTCATGTAACTAATTCACATTTTCAAGTAGCTACACTTAAAAATTTTCAAATAACTAATTCATATTTCAAGTCTCTTCCATTAACCATTTTCAAATAACTAATTCACATTTTCAAGTTACTACACTTAACCATTTTCAACTAACTAATTCACATTTCAAGTCTCTACACTCAACCATTTTGAAGTAACTAATTCACATTTCAAGTTACTACACTTAACCATTTTGAAGTTAAGAATTCACATTTTCAAGTCACTACCATTTTCAAGTAACTAATTCACCTTTCAATTCTCTACCATTAACCATTTTCAAGTAACTAATTCACATTTCAAGTCTCTACCATTAACCATGTAACTAATTCACATTTTCACTACACTTAATCATTTTCAAGTAACTAATTCACATTTTCACTACACAACCATTTTCAAGTAACTAATTCACATTTTCACTACACAACCATTTTCAAGTAACTAATTCACATTTCAAGTCTCTACCATTTTCAAGTAACTAATTCACATTTCACTACACTTAACCATTTTCAATTAACTAATTCACATTTTTAAGTTACTACAATTAACCATTTTCAAGTAACTAATTCACATTTTCACTACACTTAACCATTTTCAAGTAACTAATTCACATTTCAAGTCTCAACCATTAACCATTTTAAAGTAACTAATTCACAGTTTCACTACACTTAACCATTTTCAAGTAACTAATTCACATTTCAAGTCTCTACCATAAACCATTTTCAAGTAACTAATTCACATTTTAAAGTTACTACACTTAACAATTTTCAAGTAACTAATTCACATTTCAAGTCTCTACACTCAACCATTTTCAAGTAACTAATTCACATTTTCAAGTTACTACACATAACCATTTTCAAGTAACTAATTCTCATTTTCACTACACTTAAACCATTTTCAATTAACTAATTCACATTTTCAAGTTACTACAATTAACCATTTTCAAGTAACTAATTCACATTTCAAGTATCTACCATTTACAAGTAACTAATACACATTTCAAGTTAGTACACATAACATTTTTAAGTAACTAATTCACATTTTCACTACACTTAACCATTTTCAAGTAACTAATTCACCTTTCAATTCTCTACCATTAACCATTTTCAAGTAACTAATTCACATTTCAAGTCTCTACCATTAACCATGTAACTAATTCACATTTTCACTACACTTAATCATTTTCAAGTAACTAATTCACATTTTAAAGTTACTACACTTAACCATTTTCAAGTAACTAATTCACATTTCAAGTCTCTACACTCAACCATTTTCATGTAACTAATTCACATTTTCAAGTTGCTACACTTAAAAATTTTCAAATAACTAATTCATATTTCAAGTCTCTTCCATTAACCATTTTCAAATAACTAATTCACATTTTCAAGTTACTACACTTAACCATTTTCAACTAACTAATTCACATTTCAAGTCTCTACACTCAACCATTTTGAAGTAACTAATTCACATTTCAAGTTACTACACTTAACCATTTTGAAGTTAATAATTCACATTTTCAAGTCACTACCATTTTCAAGTAACTAATTCACCTTTCAATTCTCTACCATTAACCATTTTCAAGTAACTAATTCACATTTCAAGTCTCTACCATTAACCATGTAACTAATTCACATTTTCACTACACTTAATCATTTTCAAGTAACTAATTCACATTTTCACTACACAACCATTTTCAAGTAACTAATTCACATTTTCACTACACAACCATTTTCAAGTAACTAATTCACATTTCAAGTCTCTACCATTTTCAAGTAACTAATTCACATTTTCACTACACTTAACCATTTTCAATTAACTAATTCACATTTTTAAGTTACTACAATTAACCATTTTCAAGTAACTAATTCACATTTTCACTACACTTAACCATTTTCAAGTAACTAATTCACATTTCAAGTCTCAACCATTAACCATTTTAAAGTAACTAATTCACAGTTTCACTACACTTAACCATTTTCAAGTAACTAATTCACATTTCAAGTCCCTACCATAAACCATTTTCAAGTAACTAATTCACATTTTAAAGTTACTACACTTAACAATTTTCGAGTAACTAATTCACATTTCAAGTCTCAACCATTAACCATTTTCAAGTAACTAATTCACATTTTCAAGTTACTACACTTAACCATTTTCAAGTAACTAATTCACATTTCAAGTCTCTACACTCAACCATTTTCATGTAACTAATTCACATTTTCAAGTTACTACAATTAACCATTTTCAAGTAACTAATTCACATTTCAAGTATCTACCATTTACAAGTAACTAATACACATTTCAAGTTAGTACACATAACATTTTTAAGTAACTAATTCACATTTTCACTACACTTAACCATTTTCAAGTAACTAATTCACCTTTCAATTCTCTACCATTAACCATTTTCAAGTAACTAATTCACATTTCAAGTCTCTACCATTAACCATGTAACTAATTCACATTTTCACTACACTTAATCATTTTCAAGTAACTAATTCACATTTTCACTACACAACCATTTTCAAGTAACTAATTCACATTTCAAGTCTCTACCATTTTCAAGTAACTAATTCACATTTTCACTACACTTAACCATTTTCAATTAACTAATTCACATTTTTAAGTTACTACAATTAACCATTTTCAAGTAACTAATTCACATTTTCACTACACTTAACCATTTTCAAGTAACTAATTCACATTTCAAGTCTCAACCATTAACCATTTTAAAGTAACTAATTCACAGTTTCACTACACTTAACCATTTTCAAGTAACTAATTCACATTTCAAGTCTCTACCATAAACCATTTTCAAGTAACTAATTCACATTTTAAAGTTACTACACTTAACAATTTTCAAGTAACTAATTCACATTTCAAGTCTCTACACTCAACCATTTTCAAGTAACTAATTCACATTTTCAAGTTACTACACATAACCATTTTCAAGTAACTAATTCTCATTTTCACTACACTTAAACCATTTTCAATTAACTAATTCACATTTTCAAGTTACTACAATTAACCATTTTCAAGTAACTAATTCACATTTCAAGTATCTACCATTTACAAGTAACTAATACACATTTCAAGTTAGTACACATAACATTTTTAAGTAACTAATTCACATTTTCACTACACTTAACCATTTTCAAGTAACTAATTCACCTTTCAATTCTCTACCATTAACCATTTTCAAGTAACTAATTCACATTTCAAGTCTCTACCATTAACCATGTAACTAATTCACATTTTCACTACACTTAATCATTTTCAAGTAACTAATTCACATTTTAAAGTTACTACACTTAACCATTTTCAAGTAACTAATTCACATTTCAAGTCTCTACACTCAACCATTTTCATGTAACTAATTCACATTTTCAAGTTGCTACACTTAAAAATTTTCAAATAACTAATTCATATTTCAAGTCTCTTCCATTAACCATTTTCAAATAACTAATTCACATTTTCAAGTTACTACACTTAACCATTTTCAACTAACTAATTCACATTTCAAGTCTCTACACTCAACCATTTTGAAGTAACTAATTCACATTTCAAGTTACTACACTTAACCATTTTGAAGTTAATAATTCACATTTTCAAGTCACTACCATTTTCAAGTAACTAATTCACCTTTCAATTCTCTACCATTAACCATTTTCAAGTAACTAATTCACATTTCAAGTCTCTACCATTAACCATGTAACTAATTCACATTTTCACTACACTTAATCATTTTCAAGTAACTAATTCACATTTTCACTACACAACCATTTTCAAGTAACTAATTCACATTTTCACTACACAACCATTTTCAAGTAACTAATTCACATTTCAAGTCTCTACCATTTTCAAGTAACTAATTCACATTTTCACTACACTTAACCATTTTCAATTAACTAATTCACATTTTTAAGTTACTACAATTAACCATTTTCAAGTAACTAATTCACATTTTCACTACACTTAACCATTTTCAAGTAACTAATTCACATTTCAAGTCTCAACCATTAACCATTTTAAAGTAACTAATTCACAGTTTCACTACACTTAACCATTTTCAAGTAACTAATTCACATTTCAAGTCCCTACCATAAACCATTTTCAAGTAACTAATTCACATTTTAAAGTTACTACACTTAACAATTTTCGAGTAACTAATTCACATTTCAAGTCTCAACCATTAACCATTTTCAAGTAACTAATTCACATTTTCAAGTTACTACACTTAACCATTTTCAAGTAACTAATTCACATTTCAAGTCTCTACACTCAACCATTTTCATGTAACTAATTCACATTTTCAAGTTACTACAATTAACCATTTTCAAGTAACTAATTCACATTTCAAGTATCTACCATTTACAAGTAACTAATACACATTTCAAGTTAGTACACATAACATTTTTAAGTAACTAATTCACATTTTCACTACACTTAACCATTTTCAAGTAACTAATTCACCTTTCAATTCTCTACCATTAACCATTTTCAAGTAACTAATTCACATTTCAAGTCTCTACCATTAACCATGTAACTAATTCACATTTTCACTACACTTAATCATTTTCAAGTAACTAATTCACATTTTCACTACACAACCATTTTCAAGTAACTAATTCACATTTCAAGTCTCTACCATTTTCAAGTAACTAATTCACATTTTCACTACACTTAACCATTTTCAATTAACTAATTCACATTTTCAAGTTACTTCAATTAACTAATTCACATTTCAAGTCTCTACCATTAACCATTTTCAAGAACTAATTTACATTTTCAAGTTACTACACTTAACCATTATCAAGTAAGTAATTCACATTTCAAGTCTCTACACTCAACCATTTTCATGTAACTAATTCACATTTTCAAGTTGCTACACTTAACAATTTTCAAATAACTAATTCATATTTCAAGTCTCTTCCATTAACCATTTTCAAGTAACTAATTCACATTTTCAAGTTACTACACTTAACCATTTTCAAGTAACTAATTCACATTTAAAGTCTCTACACTCAACCATTTTGAAGTAACTAATTCACATTTCAAGTTACTACACTTAACCATTTTGAAGTTACTAATTAAAATTTTCAAGTCACTACCATTTTCAAGTAAGTAATACACATTTCAATTCTCTACACTTAACCATTTTCAAGAAACTAATTCACGTTTTCAAGTTACTACACTTAACCATTTTCAAGTAACTAATTCACATTTTCAAGTTACTACAATTAACCATTTTCAAGTAACTAATTCACATTTCAAGTCTCTACCATTTACAAGTAACTAATACACATTTCAAGTTAGTATACATAACATTTTTAAGTAACTAATTCACATTTTCACTACACTTAACCATTTTCAAGTAACTAATTCACCTTTCAATTCTCTACCATTAACCATTTTCAAGTAACTAATTCACATTTCAAGTCTCTACCATTAACCATGTAACTAATTCACATTTTCACTACACTTAATCATTTTCAAGTAACTAATTCACATTTTCACTACACAACCATTTTCAAGTAACTAATTCACATTTCAAGTCTCTACCATTTTCAAGTAACTAATTCACATTTTCAAGTTACTACAATTAACCATTTTCAATTAACTAATTGTCACGACCCAAAATAGGATCATGACCGGCGCTAAGGAGGTTAGAACTCCAAAGCAAGCCTTGTCAGAATTCTACAGAAAATCGGACAGAGTTTCCCCTGTTTTTGGGCCTATCAAAAATTTTCCTGTCTCAAATCAACAACACAACAAACCAACATCAACCAATTCATGCACCAATATCATCCACAACCCATTCGCAACGTAGCAATACTAAAATCCATCTCCAAATGTGAGAAGAAGTTAATTACTCCACAAGTTCATAATAATGAAAGAATACTCATGACTCTAATTAGGAAATGACTAAGGAGCGACTCTAAGAGTTCAAATAATAAGTCATAATGAATAAATAAATTCATTAAATGTGTTGCCCTCGCGAACCAGTGTGGGGCTCACCAGGAATAAGCCAACTCGAATGCTCTAGCTAACGAAATCCTCACCGTCACCTGTGTTCTCTGAAAAAAAATAGCGAGGAGTGAGACGCTAGATCGGTGAGTAATAACACTTAACCACAACCGTTTTAACGGGGACAAGTCATAAAACATGCTAGTATGATAATCAGAAAATATCATGAAATGATACTCTTTCAGAAAATAATAACCATCATATAAAAAATCACTTTAACAATTTGGTAATGACCAACAAATACTATCATATCAAGTTTTTATCCGTTGGGAGGTTTCCAAGAATGAATCATGTAATCATTGTGGCATTCTACTTCAAGGAATAGCCAATAACAGAGAACCCCTCATAAAGGAGTCAAATATCTTATCAATAGGGTCCCTACTTGTAACAACCCGTACATTTTCAAAACTTATACGATCAACCTAACATGGATAAAGGTATTTAAACTTGAGATAATAACGACATACTTGAGTGTAAAGTTAAAGTTAAGTGGTGGATTAAGGTAGAAGGATTAAGACGTTGGAAAAAGGGAAGAACATAAACGAGGTGCTTCCGTGACTTAATTAAGATAGTAGGTGTATCATCTACTTAAGCTATTGGGCTGTACTTGGATACATATTAATGGACTCAATTGAGGCCCAAACTAAGTACCAAAAAGGGGAAAGATCACCAGCCCACTACCTAAATATAATCAAGGCCCAAACTGAAATGGTCCAACTAGAAATAAACCAAGTAGGTGCATCACCTACTTGGACTGTTTTGGGCAGATTAATTAGCCAAGTAGGTACATCACCTACTTGGACTACTTTTGACCAAAAATGTGGCTAAGAATGGATAAAGAGTGGCGGTCAAAAAGGGTGTATATAGGGATCATTTCAGCATTATTTTTCATTCACTACACTTGCAAAATTTCAGCTTTTAATTAACACTCTCTCCCCTTTCTAAACCAAACAGCCGCCCTAGTTTCCCCTTTAGGGTTCTTGGACTAATCTCCCATGTTGCAAGCCTTGGTAAGTGTTTACCCTTATAGATTAATGTTATATATGTATAATAGGTTGTGTAAAACATGTTGGTGGTTTTTAAAATGCATAGGGCAGTCCCTTAATTAAGTTGGCAGTCCACTTGTGTTGGTTTTGATGAATTTGTGTTCCTTGTGGCTTGGACTTGTATAGGGGCTTAGGGTGTTGAAGAAATTAAGTTATGATGATGAAATTCCAGTATATTAAAGTGTGGTTCTGCCCCTGAATCGTTCCTTTTATGTATGGCTTGATGGAAATGTTTATATGTGTTGGTAAATGGAACGTTTGTTGTAGTGAAAAGAGAACACTCTTTTGTTATGTTAATCTGAATTTTGGAACTGTTGTGGAATGATTTTGGTATGCTACTGTGGAAGGCAGTATGGTTACCTTATGGTGTGAATATATGGAGTTTCATTGGAGTGGAAATGTAAAGGATAAACTAGGTAGGTAATCCTACCGGTTTGTAACGGTTATGTTTGTTTGTGGACTGTTTTGGTGGTGTGTGGACTGATTTGGTATTGTTGTTTTACAAAAGCAGTAAGTGTTAGGGTAATATGGTTGAATACTGTTATCTGGTAGTATAATGAAAGGGAGAGTGATGCAAAATGTGTTTTGGAGGTTGGACGGTTTCTACTTTCCGTTAAGCACCTACTTACCGTCTTGTGAACTTATAATGTAGCTAGCCGTTAATGTTTGCTCCATTATGTACTTGTGTTGTAGAGTAACACATAAGGAAGGAGCTTAATCATTGTAGTTACATATTGAGAAGATAAGGTATGTAAGGTTATTCTTTTCCGCATTCTTCTTCAGCATCTAGTATTCATATTATCATAACACTTGTCCTATCCCCAAAGGGTTGTACAATATCTCATTTCAGAATTAGTAGCACTGTTATAAATGTATCGCTCTTGTAACTAAATAATGAAGTAATGTGAGTAATTATGTAATGGTTAATGTTGAAAATGGGTGGTATCTCATGGAGTGAAAGAAACACTCGCATGAATGTCGATCCCATTATTACGGGTGGTATCCCATGGGATAAAAGGAATATCCGCATGGATGGCGATCCCGATTATTATGTTATTTCCCACTGATCAGTTGGGCCCGGGCATGACATGATTGATGATTGATGATGTACAGTAAAGTAAAGTAAAGTACAGTAAAGTAAAGAAAGCAATGTACATGATTCCACATATATACCATATGGTAGTTATTTATATCGTTCGTTCACTTGTACTTAATTCCATTGAAGTGCTTATATTTCATACAGTTACTTATAGCCTTACATACTCAGTACATTCTTTCATACTGACGTCCCTTGGGGGACTTACCTTACGTGCTGCAGGTTCAGGTACTAGTAGACCTCCTCAGTAGGCTACGGGTCATCTACAGAATATTGGTGAGCTCCAGTTCAGTTCGGGGCTTTCCGAGTCATATGTATATGTGGTTTTGGTGATGCATAAGCATTGTATATAAAGTGGGAAATTATACCGACTATATTTTGGGTTTTGTAGCTGTTAGAGGCTTTGTAGACGTTATACAGTTGAAGGAGGGAATGTTGTGTGTTTTTTTCTCAACCATATGGCTCCAACGGCCATGTCTCATGTTTATATAAATGTTCTTATTAGATTTATATTATTGATATGTTGTGTCCATAAGTGATTGAATGCTAGCCTATTGACAACAAGTATGCGAACGTATAGAATGGTTCTCTCGGGCCTTAACGGCTTCGGGTGCCATGTCCGCCCCAATGGGATTTGAGGTGTGACAAAAGTGGTATCAGAGCGGTCGTCCTAGGGTGTCTACAAAGCCGTGTCTGAGTAGATTCTTACTTATCGATGTGTTGTGCACCACATCTATACGTAGGAGACTACGGGACATTTAGGAGTTGTTTCTTTTCTTCATTTCCTAGATCGTGCAATAGAACTAAAGTTGTAGGTTGAATCACATCTGACCATTGAAATGGTTTTCTTGTGTTATAGTAAAAATGCCGGTTACAAGAAGAGGTAGAGGTAGAGGTAAGAAGATAGACATGGCTGCCGGAGAAGGAACCAGTAAATCACCACCTAAACAAGCTAATCAAGGTGAAGCTGAAAATGAGTTTGCATCACAGACTTCTTCCACTCTTCCATTGTCAGAAGAGTCAAGAGGAAGAGAAGTACCTGCAGGACCACCAATAAATACTACTGACCAGGATCTAAAGAGTGCAGTGCAAATGTTGACCCGAATAGTTGCTGCACAAGTTCAGGGACAAGGTGGTCCAACGACAAGTGATGATAGTGCAGCTAGAGCAGCTAGTCGACGGACACAGGATTTTCTGAAGTTAGATCCTCCCACATTCACTGGATCAGATCCAAATGAGGACCCTCAAGATTTTGTAGATCAAATTCAAAGGGCTTTGGAGGTTATGCATGTGTCCGGTGTGGAAACGGTTGAGCTTGCGGCCTATAGATTGAAGGGCGAGGCTATTTTATGGTATGAAGATTGGAAACGGTCGAGGGGTATTGATGCACTCCCAGCTAGTTGGGAAGAATTTAAAATGGCATTCATTGATCACTATCTCCCATATGAGGTCCGAGAGGCTCGTGCAGACCAGTTCTTAAATCTGCGGCAGGGTAACATGAGTGTCCGAGAGTATAGCCTTCGATTTAACTCTTTGGTCCGTTATGCTCCGAATGTGGTAGCTACGATGACCGATAGAGTTCATCGGTATGTGGATAGACTGGAGCCATATTTGGTTCGAGATTGTACTATTGCTGCGTTGAACAGGGATATGGACATAGCTAGAATACAGGCCTTTGCACAGAAAATGGAAGATCAGAGGCAACGGAGAAGAACACAAGGGTTTGAAGAAGGGTCGTCGAAGAGAGCTAGATCTACGGGACAGTCTATGGTGTCCCAAAGAGAGTTTAGGCCTCGGAGTTTTAATAGACCGCCTAGGCCACCATTTTCTCATTCCATGGCAGACACTTCATTTCAATTCCATGGGTTTAGAGGTAATCAAGCCGGGCAAGGTAGTGGGAGTCGTGGTTCACAGACATCGGGATCTTTTCGTTCACCATGTCAGCATTGCAGACGATATCATCCAGGTGAATGCCGACTGGGGATGAATGTTTGTTATTGGTGTGGCATGACAGGGCATATGATGAGGGAATGCCCACGAAGAGGCTCGGGAAGCATGGTACGACCTGCGGGATCCACTGTGGCATCATCATCATCGGTGCCTTCCTTAGGTAGAGGAGTGCAGCCTATTGGACGCGGTAGAGGTGCTAGAGGAGCAGCTAGTTCCAGTGGAACTCAAAATCGTATTTATGCTCTAGCAGACCGTCAGAATTCAGAAGCATCTCCTGATGTAGTTACAGGTATCTTGTCCATATTCTCACATAATGTATATGCGTTGATTGATCCGGGTTCTACGTTATCATATGTTACTCCTTTGATTGCTGAAAAATTTGAAAGAACGCCGGAATTACTAGTTAAGTCAATTGAAGTAACTACACCGGTTGGGGAATCTATTATAGCAAAGAGAGTTTATCGTGATTGCATAGTTACTGTCGGTGGTCACGATACGTTGGTTGATTTTGTTGAGCTAGACATGATAGATTTTGATGTTATAATGGGAATGGATTGGCTAGCTTCTTGTTATGCCACGGTAGATTGTCGAGCCAAGAGAGTACAATTCCATTTTCCACAAAAGGATGTTCTTGAATGGAAGGGTAATGTAGGGGCACCAAGAGGCAGATTTATTTCCTATCTTAAGGCTAGGAAAATGATATCCAAGGGATATATATGCCACTTAGTGAGAGTGCATGATATTGATGCAAAACCACCAACTCCTCAATCGGTTCCAGTGGTCAATGAATTTCTTGACGTATTTCCAGAGGATCTTCCAGGTTTGCCCCCAGAACGGGAAGTAGAGTTTGGTATCGATGTAGATCCAGGCACTCAACCTATCTCTATTCCCCCATATAGAATGGCTCCAGCAGAATTGCGTGAATTGAAGGAGCAATTGAAAGATTTGTTGGACAAGGGCTTCATTAGGCCTAGTATGTCCCCGTGGGGTGCACCGGTATTATTTGTACGGAAGAAAGATGGCACATTGAGAATGTGCATTGACTATCGGCAATTGAATAAGGTGACAATTAAGAACAAATATCCCCTTCCTAGAATTGATGATTTGTTTGATCAATTACAAGGTGCTACATGTTTCTCAAAGATTGACTTGAGGTCGGGTTACCATCAAGTCAAGGTCATAGAAAGAGATATACCCAAGACAGCTTTCCGAACACGGTACGGTCATTATGAGTTTTTGGTTATGTCCTTCGGGCTAACAAATGCACCAGCAGCTTTTATGGATCTGATGAATAGGGTGTTCAAGCCGTTTTTAGACGTGTTCGTGATAGTATTTATAGACGATATTCTTGTCTATTCACGATCAAAAGAGGACCATGCTAGCCACTTACGACAGGTGTTACAGATTCTTCGTGATCGTAAGTTATATGCAAAGTTCTCTAAATGTGAATTTTGGTTGAAGTCTGTAGCATTCTTGGGTCACATTGTATCAGATGAAGGGATAAGGGTTGATACACAAAAGATTGAAGCGGTGAAAAATTGGCCAAGGCCTACGACACCTACGGAAATTCGTAGTTTCCTTGGGTTAGCAGGTTATTATCGAAGGTTTGTTGAAGGGTTTTCTTCCATTGCTGCACCTTTAACAAAGCTTACACACAAGGCAATCAAATTTCAGTGGAATGATGCATGTGAGAGAAGTTTCCAAGAGCTGAAAGATAAATTGACTTCTACACCAGTATTGGTACTTCCGGAAGGCACAGAGGGGTATGTAGTATATTGTGATGCTTCCGGAATTAGCCTAGGGTGTGTATTGATACAGCACGGTAATGTAATAGCATATGCTTCACAACAGCTGCGACTGCATGAGAGAAACTATCCCACGCATGATCTTGAATTAGCAGCGGTGGTATTTGCTTTAAAGATATGGCGTCATTATTTGTATGGAGTTCATGTTGACATCTATACTAATCACAAAAGTTTACAGTATATCTTTAAGCAGAAGGAACTCAATTTGAGGCAACGAAGGTGGCTTGAGCTATTGAAAGATTATGATATTGATATTCTATATCATCCAGGAAAAGCAAATGTGGTAGCTGATGCATTGAGCCGAAAGGCAATAGGAGGCACTAGTAGCCACTTGACAGAAAAGCAAGATTTAGTCAATGATCTACATCAATTAGCCAGCTTGGGGGTTCGTCTTCTCGAATCCTCAGATGAAGGGGTTATTGTACAAAATGCAGCTGAATCTTTATTGATAGTTGAGGTGAAAGAAAAGCAGTTTGCGGATCCTATGTTATTGCAGCTAAAGGAAAATGTACAACAGGGTCTGACTAAGGTCTTTGATCTTACACAAAAAGGGGTGCTTCAATGCCAAGATAGATTATGTGTACCGGATGTAGATGAGCTGAGGAGAAGAATTATGATAGAGGCGCATCATTCACGATATTCTATTCATCCGGGAGCTACAAAAATGTACCATGATTTGAAAGAAGTGTATTGGTGGGGTAATATGAAGAAGGACATTGCTAAATTTGTAACTCAATGTCTAAATTGTCAACAAGTTAAAGTGGAGCATCAGAAACCTGGAGGTTACATGCAATGTATCAATCTTCCAGTTTGGAAATGGGATATGATTAATATGGACTTCGTCACAGGTTTGCCTCGTACACTGCGGAAATTTGATTCTATATGGGTCATAGTTGACAGGCTTACCAAGTCAGCACATTTCCTACCTGTCAAAACCACTTATATAGCGGAAGATTATGCAAGATTGTATGTTAAAGAGATAGTGAGATTACATGGAATTCCGGTCTCCATTATATCAGACAGGGGAGCACAATTTACTGCACATTTTTGGAAATCATTTCAGAAGAGCTTGGGTACACAAGTAAATTTGAGTACGGCCTTCCATCCTCAGACGGATGGACAAGCAGAACGTACTATCCAGACACTTGAAGATATGCTACGAGCGTGCGCATTAGACTTTAAAGGCAATTGGGATGATCATTTATCTCTTGTTGAATTTGCCTACAATAATAGCTATCATTCAAGTATCAAGATGGCTCCTTACGAAGCGTTATATGGGAGGAAGTGTAGATCACCTATCGGATGGTTTGAAGTAGGTAAAACTACCCTATTTGGACCGGATCTCGTCCATCAAGCTATGGAGAAAGTTAAGGTGATACAACAACGACTACAGACAGCCCAAAGCCGCCATAAATCATATGCTGATGTTAGAAGAAGAGGGCTCGAATTCGCCATAGGTGATTGGGTATTTTTAAAAGTGTCACCGATGAAAGGGGTAATGCGATTCGGAAAGAAAGGAAAATTGAGTCCACTTTATATAGGCCCATATGAAATTATTAAAAGATTCGGGCAAGTTGCGTATGAGTTGGCACTACCCCAAGAACTCTCCACTGTTCATCCGGTATTTCATGTTTCGATGCTTCGAAAGTGCATAGGAGATCCATCTCATATTACTCCTACTGAAGATGTACAAGTTACGGAAGATCTTACCTATGAAGAGATACCTATTGCTATTCTTGATCGACAAGTTAAGAAGTTAAGAAATAAAGAGGTAACTTCCGTAAAAGTGCTTTGGAGGAATCAACAGGTAGAAGAGATCACATGGGAAGCCGAGGAGATGATGAAATCTAAGTATCCTCAATTATTTGAAACTGAAGTGGAAACCTTAGATGCTGAATTGGAGCAATAACAAGTAAGTATATAAATATATAAGTGTTATATGGTAGTATAAAGATTGAACTTAAGCTTGAACTCGTTTAAGCTGAATAGAGATGATACTACCATTCGAGGACGAATGTTCCTAAGGGGGGGAGGATGTAACACCCCGTACATTTTCAAAACTTATACGATCAACCTAACATGGATAAAGGTATTTAAACTTGAGATAATAACGACATACTTGAGTGTAAAGTTAAAGTTAAGTGGTGGATTAAGGTAGAAGGATTAAGACGTTGGAAAAAGGGAAGAACATAAACGAGGTGCTTCCGTGACTTAATTAAGATAGTAGGTGTATCATCTACTTAAGCTATTGGGCTGTACTTGGATACATATTAATGGACTCAATTGAGGCCCAAACTAAGTACCAAAAAGGGGAAAGATCACCAGCCCACTACCTAAATATAATCAAGGCCCAAACTGAAATGGTCCAACTAGAAATAAACCAAGTAGGTGCATCACCTACTTGGACTGTTTTGGGCAGATTAATTAGCCAAGTAGGTACATCACCTACTTGGACTACTTTTGACCAAAAATGTGGCTAAGAATGGATAAAGAGTGGCGGTCAAAAAGGGTGTATATAGGGATCATTTCAGCATTATTTTTCATTCACTACACTTGCAAAATTTCAGCTTTTAATTAACACTCTCTCCCCTTTCTAAACCAAACAGCCGCCCTAGTTTCCCCTTTAGGGTTCTTGGACTAATCTCCCATGTTGCAAGCCTTGGTAAGTGTTTACCCTTATAGATTAATGTTATATATGTATAATAGGTTGTGTAAAACATGTTGGTGGTTTTTAAAATGCATAGGGCAGTCCCTTAATTAAGTTGGCAGTCCACTTGTGTTGGTTTTGATGAATTTGTGTTCCTTGTGGCTTGGACTTGTATAGGGGCTTAGGGTGTTGAAGAAATTAAGTTATGATGATGAAATTCCAGTATATTAAAGTGTGGTTCTGCCCCTGAATCGTTCCTTTTATGTATGGCTTGATGGAAATGTTTATATGTGTTGGTAAATGGAACGTTTGTTGTAGTGAAAAGAGAACACTCTTTTGTTATGTTAATCTGAATTTTGGAACTGTTGTGGAATGATTTTGGAATGCTACTGTGGAAGGCAGTATGGTTACCTTATGGTGTGAATATATGGAGTTTCATTGGAGTGGAAATGTAAAGGATAAACTAGGTAGGTAATCCTACCGGTTTGTAACGGTTATGTTTGTTTGTGGACTGTTTTGGTGGTGTGTGGACTGATTTGGTATTGTTGTTTTGCAAAAGCAGTAAGTGTTAGGGTAATGTGGTTGAATACTGTTATCTGGTAGTATAATGAAAGGGAGAGTGATGCAAAATGTGTTTTGGAGGTTGGACGGTTTCTACTTTCCGTTAAGCACCTACTTACCGTCTTGTGAACTTATAATGTAGCTAGCCGTTAATGTTTGCTCCATTATGTACTTGTGTTGTAGAGTAACACATAAGGAAGGAGCTTAATCATTGTAGTTACATATTGAGAAGATAAGGTATGTAAGGTTATTCTTTTCCGCATTCTTCTGCAGCATCTAGTATTCATATTATCATAACACATGTCCTATCCCCAAAGGGTTGTACAATATCTCATTTCAGAATTAGTAGCACTGTTATAAATGTATCGCTCTTGTAACTAAATAATGAAGTAATGTGAGTAATTGTGTAATGGTTAATGTTGAAAATGGGTGGTATCTCATGGAGTGAAAGAAACACTCGCATGAATGTCGATCCCATTATTACGGGTGGTATCCCATGGGATAAAAGGAATATCCGCATGGATGGCGATCCCGATTATTATGTTATTTCCCACTGATCAGTTGGGCCCGGGCATGACATGATTGATGATTGATGATGTACAGTAAAGTAAAGTAAAGTACAGTAAAGTAAAGAAAGCAATGTACATGATTCCACATATATACCATATGGTAGTTATTTATATCGTTCGTTCACTTGTACTTAATTCCATTGAAGTGCTTATATTTCATACAGTTACTTATAGCCTTACATACTCAGTACATTCTTTCATACTGACGTCCCTTGGGGGACTTACCTTACGTGCTGCAGGTTCAGGTACTAGTAGACCTCCTCAGTAGGCTACGGGTCATCTACAGAATATTGGTGAGCTCCAGTTCAGTTCGGGGCTTTCCGAGTCATATGTATATGTGGTTTTGGTGCTGGATAAGCATTGTATATAAAGTGGGAAATTATACCGACTATATTTTGGGTTTTGTAGCTGTTAGAGGCTTTGTAGACGTTATACAGTTGAAGGAGGGAATGTTGTGTGTTTTTTTCTCAACCATATGGCTCCAACGGCCATGTCTCATGTTTATATAAATGTTCTTATTAGATTTATATTATTGATATGTTGTGTCCATAAGTGATTGAATGCTAGCCTATTGACAACAAGTATGCGAACGTATAGAATGGTTCTCTCGGGCCTTAACGGCTTCGGGTGCCATGTCCGCCCCAATGGGATTTGAGGTGTGACACTACTCGAGGGAGATCAATAACAGTATGCTAGTTCTATCTTCCCACTAGCGAGGGCTGTAACATTAATCTGTAAATACAAGGTGCACCAGGTCTAACGAACCCGCCGTTAGCTACGGAATCCAAATCAAGGTCTACTCCCATTTAAACTTTCTTTGTAAACAGTAGGTACTCATATGAAAGCATTTTCAAAATAGCTCAGGGCATTTAAGTTCATATCAAATCATATTACCTATATACTTTGAACAAAACACATGTCAAGATACTTATTTCTCAAGTAGATGAAGAACCTTCACAATAACAATATCATATCTCAAATAACTATTTCAATATCATATCAAGTAAAAGACTTGCCCCACGTGCAATTTCAAAGCATTCGGTAACTCTTATTTTCATAAAACTCATGTATAAACTATGCAAGTTAAGAAACACAAATTATGGTAAGATTACTACTCACTGTACACTTGTCGGAATACCAAGCTTGTCACCTCAAGTAATCCGTATGACTTCCTTCGATCAATCTATAATCATATCATATCAATCTTGTGTTAAAATTCTTTTATTTAAGTTATAGGCTAAAATTAGCTTAGAACACCCAACCCGATGTAATCTTATTGTTCAAGTCGTTCTCTATTTCTTTTCTTCTTGATTGCTGAAATTTAAAGAAATTGCTAGAATTTCAACTACATCAGTTCCTCAAACGCCCAAAAATCTAAACACATACTCGTTCCGTTCATGGAAATTAATAGATTTTATACACCTCTTTAACCTCTTGATTCTAAAACTCTCAACCCCAAATCTATAGTCCTGAAATATAGGAGTTCAAGCTATAATTTAGTCCACAACATACCTTTCTATCTCCTTCTTTCTTTGATTATTTTCCTCTTCGTGCTCCAGAAGAACAACAAAATCGAACCCCTGTTGCTTTCTACTCTTCGCCTCTTTCTTCTCTTCCTCTCTATTTCGATTTTTTTTTTTTTTCCTTTTTGGTTTGCTGATCGTGGAAAACAGCCTAACCCTTCAACCCCTCTTTCTTTTCTTTAATACTTTGCTGTTAGGAGTTTCTTTGGGCTAAGCCCATTCATCCCTCTTTTTTTTTTTTGTTTTTGTTTTTGGTTCTCTTGGTATGTAGAATTATTTAACTCTTTAAGTTATTTATTTTTTTCAATTACTTATATGCCCTTCTTTAATGTAAGGTATTACATTCTCCCCACCTTAAGAAATTCGGTCCCCGAATTTAAAATAAGTGTGTACCTGAAGATTGAAACAAGTGAGGATACTTGACTCGCATGTCATTTTCCGTCTCCCAAGTAGCTTCTTCTTTGGTATGATTTCTCCATAAGACTTTCACGGATGCAATCTCCTTTGACCGTAACTTTCTTACTTGCCTGTCAATAATAGATTCTGGTTCCTCTTCATATGTTAAGTTCTCATCTAGATGCAGAGTTGGTGCCTCGAGCACACAAGAGGAGTCTGACATACATTTCTTTAGCATAGAGACGTGGAACACCGGATGGATGAATGACATATCGGGAGGAAGTGCCAATCGATACGCCACACCTCCTACTCGATCAAGTATCTCATATGGTCCTATATATCTCGGGCTCAATTTACCTCTTTTTCCGAAGCGCATCACACCTTTCATAGGGGAGACTCGTAGAAAAACCTTGTCCCCAACTGTGAACACTAAATCTCTTCTCCTCTTGTCTGCATAAGACTTCTGTCTGCCTTGAGCTGTGAGAAATCTCTGTCTAATCAATTGGACCTTGTCCGTAGCTTCCTGTACCAAGTCTGGTCCTAAAACCTTAGCTTCTCCAACTTCAAACCAGCCGATAGGAGAACGACATCGCCTACCATACAAGGCTTCATATGGAGCCATCTGTATGCTTGACTGAAAACTGTTATTGTAAGCGAATTCAGCTAATGGTAGGTAAGTATCCCAACTACCTCCGAAATCAAGAATGCAAGCTCTCAACATATCCTCCAAAATTTGTATAGTACGCTCAGACTGTCCGTCTGTCTGCGGATGAAATGCAGTACTAAGATCTACGCGGGTACCCAATGCTTCTTGGAAAGATCTCCAAAAGCGTGAAGTAAATTGTGATCCTCTATCAGAAATGATGGACAATGGAACTCCATGAAGTCGGACAATTTCATCCATAAATAACTGAGCATATTTTACTCCACTATAAGTAGTCTTTACTGGCAAGAAGTGTGCAGATTTAGTAAGTCGGTCTACAATTACCCATACAGAGTCATAACCTCTAACGGTTCGTGGTAGCCCGACCACAAAATCCATAGTAACTCTTTCCCATTTCCAATCTGGAATCCTGATCTCTTGTAGTAATCCTGCAGGTCGTTGATGCTCCGCTTTAACCTGTTGACAAGTCAAACAACTAGAAACAAAGTTAGCAACATCTTTCTTCATACCTTCCCACCAATACAATTGCTTCAGGTCATGATACATCTTAGTGGAACCAGGGTGTATGGTATATCTGGAGTTGTGAGCTTCCTCAAGAATGGCTCGTCTTAACCCTTTTGCATCTGGTACACATAATCGGTTACCCAATCGGAGAATACCATCACAATCAACACTCATCGTCTTACTCTGACCAGCTAGAACCTCATCTCGATATTTACACAACCGTACATCCTCATATTGAGTGGCCTTGATGCGCTCTACCAAAGAAGATTTGGCTTGCACACAAGCCAACAATGCCCCTAAATTTCCCACACAAAATCTAACGCCTGAGCCTTCAAGTTTCTGTATATCCTTCGCCAATTGCCTCTTTCCAAGAGCTATATGTGCCAAACTACCCATAGATTTTCTGCTCAAAGCATCAGCCACAACATTGGCTTTTCCAGGGTGATACAAAATCATACAATCATAATCCTTGAGTAGTTCCATCCACCGACGCTGTCGAAGATTTAAATCTCTCTGTTGGAAAATGTACTTCAAACTCTTATGATCGGTATAAATCTCACAAGTTTCGCCATATAAATAATGCCTCCAAATTTTAAGAGCAAAAACCACTGCGGCCATCTCTAAATCATGCGTAGGATAGTTCTGTTCATGCTTCTTCAACTGTCTTGAAGCATAGGCTATAACATGATCATTTTTCATGAGAACACATCCTAATCCCACCCTCGAAGCATCACAAAACACCTTGAATCCTCCAGAACCTGAGGGTAAGGCTAATACTGGTGCAGTAGTCAAACATGTTTTGAGTTTTTGAAAGCTCTTCTCACAATCTTCCGTCCACTGGAACTTCACATTTTTCTGTGTCAACTTGGTCAATGGAGCTGCTATTTTAGAGAAATCCTGCACGAAACGCCTATAGTAGTTAGCCAAACCCACAAAGCTACGGATCTCTGTAGGCGAAGTAGGTCTAGGCCATTTCTGCACCGCTTCTGTCTTTTTAGAATCTACCGTAATTCCATCCTTGGAAACAACATGCCCCAGAAATGCTACTGAGTCTAGCCAAAATTCGCACTTTGAGAACTTAGCATAAAGCTTATTTTCTCGCAATGTCTGCAACACAATCATCAGATGATTCTCATGTTCTTCCTGACTACGAGAATATATCAGAATATCATCAATAAATACTATCACAAATTTGTCCAAGAATGGCCTGAACACCCTATTCATCAAGTCCATGAATGCAGCTGGAGCATTAGTTAACCCGAAGGGCATCACAAGGAACTCATAATGCCCGTATCGAGTTCTGAATGCAGTTTTAGAAACATCTTCCTCCCTGATCCTAAGCTGATGATACCCAGCCGAAGATCAATCTTCGAAAAGTGGACAGCCCCTTGTAACTGATCAAACAGGTCCTCTATACGAGGCAACGGATACTTATTGCGTATTGTTACCTTGTTCAGCTGCCTGTAGTCAATACACATTCTTAGAGACCCATCTTTCTTCTTTACGAACAAAACTGGTGCACCCCATGGTGATACACTCGGTCTGATGAAACTCTTATCTAGCAAGTCCTGCAATTGTTGTTTTAGCTCTTTCAACTCTGCAGGTGCCATACGATATGGGGGTATAGATATTGGCATAGTGTCAGGTGCCAAATCAATACCGAAATCTATCTCTCGTACTGGAGGTAATCCTGGCAAATCCTCAGGAAATACATCAGAAAATTCCTTCACCACAGGCAGATTCTCCAAACTAAGTATTCCCTCTCTAACGTCACTTACCATAGCTAAGAGACCCATGCAACCTTTCTTCAATAACCGTTGAGTCTTCATAAAAGATATAACTTTACCAACATCTGGGACTTGACCCCCTTTTAACACAAAACTAGGTACATTGGGTATCTTAAACCGAACTATCTTTGCATGGCAATCTACAGTAGCATAGCAAGGAGATAACCAATCCATGCCCATCAACACATCAAAGTCAACCATATCAAGTACAATCAAGTCAGCAAGAGTATCCCTACCTTCCACTATAATTTGGCAATCACGATACACATACTCAACTAATAGAGAATCTCCCACAGGAGTAGCAACAAGAAAAGGATAATTTAACATCTCTGGCTCTCTATCAAATCTCACAGCAAAGTAGGAGGACACATAAGAGTGGGTAGAACCCGGATCAATCAAAGCATATGCATCAAATGAACAGACTGAAAGAATACCTGTAACCACTGCATTCGAGGCCTGAACCTCCTGTCTAGTAAGTGCAAAGACCCTCGACTGGCCTCTACCAGCATTTCCTTGTCCCTGATTTCCAGCGACACGATCTCCATTACCCCGACCTCTGTTTCCCGTGCCTGTAGTGTTACGAGTAGTCTGAGTAGGTGCAGCAAACTGAGTGGAAGCCTGATTGACATTTCTCGAAGGTAGAGGGCAATCCCTAATGCGATGACCCAATTGACCACACCGAAAACACTCTCCAGTCAAAACACGACACTGGCCCACATGTGATTTGCCACAAATCTGGCAGGATGGAGCAGTGGCATATATCTGTCCAGAATTGCAATTTCCATGAGATACTGAGGATCCCTGAGTACCCTGTCTAGGAGGTGGCTTATATGAAGACTGTGAAACTGAATCTATCCCTGCTTGATAGCCCTGCTGTTTTCCCTGATTTCCCACTCTGCGATTTGCACTAAAGTCACCGCTGAAAGATCCCCCCATTTTAGCCTTCTTACGAACATCATAAGATGCACGTTCTGCACGACCCTTGTCCTCAATTCTTCTAGCAAGATCAACTGCCTCATAATAAGTCACAACCTTCATCTGTGGGGCTACTGCATTATAGAGACGAGCAACCAGCCCATTAACAAACCTCTGGACTAGAGCTGCTTCTGTGGACACCAAGTACGGAGCATATCTAGCCAGCTTGCAGAATTTGGTATTATAAGTCGACACATCCATATCTGGAGTCTGGATTAATTTCTCAAACTGATCTGCATATTTCTGCCTCTGACTGTCAGGAAGAAAAGTATCCATGAAGAACTTAGTGAACTCATCCCATGTTAGTGGTGCTGCCCCAGCAGGCCTTCCTAGCAATAAAGTATCATACCATGTGTTAGCCATATCCTCCAATTTGTATGATGCAAGCTCCACAGCCCTCTCACTAGAACATCCTAGCGCACGCAGTGCCTTGAGTGTGCCATCTAAGAAGCTTTGAGGATCGGCTGAACTATCTGAACCAGTGAACCTTGGAGATCTCAACTTTAGAAACTCCTGCAAAGATACCTCCTTGTTTCCAAACTTGTAAGTCTGTGCAGGTGCCTGGAACTGTGGCGGTGGCGGTGCAGTATTATGCTGACCAACCCTCTCCTGCCTATCCATTCGGTCTGCCAAACCCTCTATGACTCTTTGCATGGAAGCAAGTGCCTCAGCAGTATTACCCTCATGTGATGGTGGAGGAGGGCTAGCACTCATTTCAGGAGTGGGCTCTCTTGAAATTCTTGAAGTGGTAGTGCGATTCCCTGTGGTAGCACCACGACCCCAACCTCGACCCTTTCTGTGAGCTCCGCCTCTTTCCCTAGTTGTGGAAGTTGGCTGCCTGCCAGAAGTGGCATTAGCTGTCTGAGGTGCAGCTGGCGTAGCTCTGCTATTAGTTGTTCGAATGCGAGCCATCTGATTAACAAAACAAATATGGTTAGATTCATCTAATTGGTCCTAAACGTCACACACGTAAGGAAGAATGAGAAAGAAAGACAAGACACATCCTATCACGCTCTCGCAGAATCTCGATTATAGGAATGGCCGGCAACATAACCATAATTGAGATTCTACTACTAACGTGTGCTCCAATAGTCACAGAAATAACCTAGGCTCTGATACCAACTTTGTCACGACCCGAAATAGGATCATGACCGGCGCTAAGGAGGTTAGAACTCCAAAGCAAGCCTTGTCAGAATTCTACAGAAAATCGAACAGAGTTTCCCCTGTTTTTGGGCCTATCAAAAATTTTCCTGTCTCAAATCAACAACACAACAAACCAACATCAACCAATTCATGCACCAATATCATCCACAACCCATTCGCAACGTAGCAATACTAAAATCTATCTCCAAATGTGAGAAGAAGTTAATTACTCCACAAGTTCATAATAATGAAAGAATACTCATGACTCTAATTAGGAAATGACTAAGGAGCGACTCTAAGAGTTCAAATAATAAGTCATAATGAATAAATAAATTCATTAAATGTGTTGCCCTCGCGAACCAGTGCGGGGCTCACCAGGAATAAGCCAACTCGAATGCTCTAGCTAACGAAATCCTCACCGTCACCTGTGTTCTCTGAAAAAAAATAGCGAGGAGTGAGACGCTAGATCAGTGAGTAATAACACTTAACCACAACCGTTTTAACGGGGACAAGTCATAAAACATGCTAGTATGATAATCAGAAAATATCATGAAATGATACTCTTTCAGAAAATAATAACCATCATATAAAAAATCACTTTAACAATTTGGTAATGACCAACAAATACTATCATATCAAGTTTTTATCCGTTGGGAGGTTTCCAAGAATGAATCATGTAATCATTGTGGCATTCTACTTCAAGGAATAGCCAATAACAGAGAACCCCTCATAAAGGAGTCAAATATCTTATCAATAGGGTCCCTACTCGAGGGAGATCAATAACAGTATGCTAGTTCTATCTTCCCACTAGCGAGGGCTGTAACATTAATCTGTAAATACAAGGTGCACCAGGTCTAACGAACCCGCCGTTAGCTACGGAATCCAAATCAAGGTCTACTCCCATTTAAACTTTCTTTGTAAACAGTAGGTACTCATATGAAAGCATTTTCAAAATAGCTCAGGGCATTTAAGTTCATATCAAATCATATTACCTATATACTTTGAACAAAACACATGTCAAGATACTTATTTCTCAAGTAGATGAAGAACCTTCACAATAACAATATCATATCTCAAATAACTATTTCAATATCATATCAAGTAAAAGACTTGCCCCACGTGCAATTTCAAAGCATTCGGTAACTCTTATTTTCATAAAACTCATGTATAAACTATGCAAGTTAAGAAACACAAATTATGGTAAGATTACTACTCACTGTACACTTGTCGGAATACCAAGCTTGTCACCTCAAGTAATCCGTATGACTTCCTTCGATCAATCTATAATCATATCATATCAATCTTGTGTTAAAATTCTTTTATTTAAGTTATAGGCTAAAATTAGCTTAGAACACCCAACCCGATGTAATCTTATTGTTCAAGTCGTTCTCTATTTCTTTTCTTCTTGATTGCTGAAATTTAAAGAAATTGCTAGAATTTCAACTACATCAGTTCCTCAAACGCCCAAAAATCTAAACACATACTCGTTCCGTTCATGGAAATTAATAGATTTTATACACCTCTTTAACCTCTTGATTCTAAAACTCTCAACCCCAAATCTATAGTCCTGAAATATAGGAGTTTAAGCTATAATTTAGTCCACAACATACCTTTCTATCTCCTTCTTTCTTTGATTATTTTCCTCTTCGTGCTCCAGAAGAACAACAAAATCGAACCCCTGTTGCTTTCTACTCTTCGCCTCTTTCTTCTCTTCCTCTCTATTTCGATTTTTTTTTTTTTTTCCTTTTTGGTTTGCTGATCGTGGAAAACAGCCTAACCCTTCAACCCCTCTTTCTTTTCTTTAATACTTTGTTGTTAGGAATTTCTTTGGGCTAAGCCCATTCATCCCTCTCTTTTTTTTTTGTTTTTGTTTTTGGTTCTCTTGGTATGTAGAATTATTTAACTCTTTAAGTTATTTATTTTGTTCAATTACTTATATGCCCTTCTTTAATGTAAGGTATTACACTAATTCACATTTTCAAATTACCTCAATTAACCATTTTCAAGTAACTAATTCACATTTTCACTACACTTAACCATTTTAAAGTAACTAATTCACATTTCAAGTCTCTACCATTAACCATGTAACTAATTCACATTTCAACTACACTTAACCATTTTCAAGTAACTAATTCACATTTCAAGTCTCTATCATTTTCAAGTAACTACACATAACCATTTTCAAGTAACTAATTCTCATTTTCACTACACTTAACCATTTTCAATTAACTAATTCACATTTTCAAGTTACTATACTTAACCATTTTCAAGTAACTAATTCACATTTTCAAGTCTCTACCATTAACCATTTTCAAGTAACTAATTCACATTTTCAAGTTACTACACTTAACCATTTTCAAGTAACTAATTCACATTTTCAAATCACTACCATTTTCAAATAACTAATCCACATTTCAAGTCTCTACCATTAACCATTTTCAAGTAACTAATTCACATTTCAAGTCTCTACACTCAACCATTTTGAAGTAACTAATTCACATTTCAAGTTACTACCCTTAACCATTTTTAAGTAACTAATTCACATTTTCAAGTCACTTCCATTTTCAAGTAATTAATTCACATTTCAATTCTCTACACTTAACCATTTTCAAGTAACTAATTCACATTTTCAAGTTACTACACTTAACCATTTTCAAGTAACTAATTCACATTTTCACTACACTTAACCATTTTCATGTAACTAATACATATTTTCAAGTTACTACACTTAACAATTTTCAAATAACTAATTCACATTTCAAGTCTCTACCATTAACCATTTTCCAGTAACTAATTCACATTTTCAAGTTACTACACTTAACCATTTTCAAGTAACTAATTCACATTTCAAGTCTCTACACTCAACCATTTTCATGTAACTAATTCACATTTTCAAGTCTCAACCATTAACCATTTTAAAGTAACTAATTCACATTTCAAGTCTCTACCATTAACCATGTAACTAATTCACATTTCAACTACACTTAACCATTTTCAAGTAACTAATTCACGTTTCAAGTCTCTACCATTTTCAAGTTACTACACATAACCATTTTCAAGTAACTAATTCTCATTTTCACTACACTTAACCATTTTCAATTAACTAATTCACATTTTCAAGTTACTACACTTAACCATTTTCAAGTAACTAATTCACATTTCAAGTCTCTACACTCAACCATTTTCATGTAACTAATTCACATTTTCAAGTTACTACACTTAACAATTTTCAAATAACTAATTCACATTTCAAGTCTCTACCATTAACCATTTTCCAGTAACTAATTCACATTTTCAAGTTACTACACTTAACCATTTTCAAGTAACTAATTCACATTTCAAGTCTCTACACTCAACCATTTTCATGTAACTAATTCACATTTTCAAGTTGCTACACCTAACAATTTTCAAATAACTAATTCATATTTAAAGTCTCTTCCATTAACCATTTTCAAGTAACTAATTCACATTTTCAAGTTACTACACTTAACCATTTTCAAGTAACTAATTCACATTTAAAGTCTCTACACTCAACCATTTTGAAGTAACTAATTCACATTTCAAGTTACTACACTTAACCATTTTGAAGTTACTAATTCACGTTTTTAAGTCACTACCATTTTCAAGTAAGTAATACACATTTCAATTCTCTACACTTAACCATTTTCAAGAAACTAATTCACGTTTTCAAGTTACTACACTTAACCATTTTCAAGTAACTAATTCACATTTTCACTACAATTAACCATTTTCAAGTAACTAGTTAACATTTCAAGTCTCTACCATTTACAAGTAACTAATACACATTTCAAGTTAGTACACATAACATTTTTAAGTAACTAATTCACATTTTCACTACACTTAACCATTTTCAAGTAACTAATTCACCTTTCAATTCTCTACCATTAACCATTTTCAAGTAACTAATTCACATTTCAAGTCTCTACCATTAACCATGTAACTAATTCACATTTTCACTAAACTTAATCATTTTCAAGTAACTAATTCACATTTCAAGTCTCAACCATTAACCATTTTAAAGTAACTAATTCACATTTCAAATCTCTACCATTAACCATGTAACTAATTCACATTTCAACTACACTTAACCATTTTCAAGTAACTAATTCACATTTCAAGTCTCTACCATTTTCAAGTTACTACACATAACCATTTTCAAGTAACTAATTCTCATTTTCACTACACTTAACCATTTTCAATTAACTAATTCACATTTTCAAGTTACTACACTTAACCATTTTCAAGTAACTAATTCACATTTCAAGTCTCTACACTCAACCATTTTCATGTAACTAATTCACATTTTCAAGTTACTACACTTAACAATTTTCAAATAACTAATTCACATTTCAAGTCTCTACCATTAACCATTTTGCAGTAACTAATTCACATTTTCAAGTTACTACACTTAACCATTTTCAAGTAACTAATTCACATTTCAAGTCTCTACACTCAACCATTTTCATGTAACTAATTCACATTTTCAAGTTGCTACACCTAACAATTTTCAAATAACTAATTCATATTTAAAGTCTCTTCCATTAACCATTTTCAAGTAACTAATTCACATTTTCAAGTTACTACACTTAACCATTTTCAAGTAACTAATTCACATTTAAAGTCTCTACACTCAACCATTTTGAAGTAACTAATTCACATTTCAAGTTACTACACTTAACCATTTTTAAGTAACTAATTCACATTTTCAAGTCACTACCATTTTCAAGTAAGTAATACACATTTCAATTCTCTACACTTAACCATTTTCAAGAAACTAGTTCACGTTTTCAAGTTACTACACTTAACCATTTTCAAGTAACTAATTCACATTTTCACTACAATTAACCATTTTCAAGTAACTAGTTAACATTTCAAGTCTCTACCATTTACAAGTAACTAATACACATTTCAAGTTAGTACACATAACATTTTTAAGTAACTAATTCACATTTTCACTACACTTAACCATTTTCAAGTAACTAATTCACCTTTCAATTCTCTACCATTAACCATTTTCAAGTAACTAATTCACATTTCAAGTCTCTACCATTAACCATGTAACTAATTCACATTTTCACTACACTTAATCATTTTCAAGTAACTAATTCACATTTTCACTACACAACCATTTTCAAGTAACTAATTCACATTTCAAGTCTCTACCATTTTCAAGTAACTAATTCTCATTTTCACTACACTTAACCATTTTCAATTAACTAATTCACATTTTCAAGTTACCTCAATTAACCATTTTCAAGTAACTAATTCACATTTTCACTACACTTAACCATTTTCAAGTAACTAATTCACATTTCAAGTCTCAACCATTAACCATTTTAAAGTAACTAATTCACATTTCAAGTCTCTACCATTAACCATGTAACTAATTCACATTTCAACTACACTTAACCATTTTCAAGTAACTAATTCACATTTCAAGTCTCTATCATTTTCAAGTTACTACACATAACCATTTTCAATTAACTAATTCACATTTTCAAGTTACTACACTTAACCATTTTCAAGTAACTAATTCACATTTTCAAGTCTCTACCATTAACCATTTTCAAGTAACTAATTCACATTTTCAAGTTACAACACTTAACCATTTCCAAGTAACTAATTCACATTTTCAAATCACTACCATTTTCAAATAACTAATCCACATTTCAAGTCTCTACCATTAACCATTTTCAAGTAACTAATTCACATTTCAAGTCTCTACACTCAACCATTTTGAAGTAACTAATTCACATTTCAAGTTACTACACTTAACCATTTTTAAGTAACTAATTCACATTTTCAAGTCACTTCCATTTTCAAGTAATTAATTCACATTTCAATTCTCTACACTTAACCATTTTCAAGTAACTAATTCACATTTTCAAGTCACTACACTTAACCATTTTCAAGTAACTAATTCACATTTTCACTACACTTAACCATTTTCATGTAACTAATACATATTTTCAAGTTACTACACTTAACAATTTTCAAGTAACTAATTCACATTTTCAAGTTACTACACTTAACCATTTTCAAGTAACTAATTCACATTTCAAGTCTCTACACTCAACCATTTTGAAGTAACTAATTCACATTTCAAGTTACTACACTTAACCATTTTCAACAAACTAATTCACATTTCAAGTCTCTATCATTAACCATTTTTAAGTAACTAATTCACATTTTCAAGTTACTACACTTAACAATTTTCAAGTAACTAATTCACATTTCAAGTCTCTACCATTAACCATTTTCAAGTAACTAATTCACATTTTCAAGTTACTACACTTAACCATTTTCAAGTAACTAATTCACATTTCAATTCTATACCATTAACAATTTTCAAGTAACTAATTCACATTCCAATTCTCTACACTTAACCATTTTCAAGTAACTAATTCACGTTTTCACTACGCTTAACCATTTTCAAGTAACTAATTCACATTTCAAGTCTCTACCATTTACAAGTAACTAATACACATTTTCAAGTTACTACACTTAACCATTTTCAAGTAAATAATTCACATTTAAAGTCTCTACACTCAACCATTTTGAAGTAACTAATTCACATTTCAAGTTACTACACTTAACCATTTTTAAGTAACTAATTCACATTTTCAAGTCACTACCATTTTCAAGTAACTAATTCACATTTCAATTCTCTACACTTAACCATTTTCAAGAAACTAATTCACGTTTTCAAGTTACTACACTTAACCATTTTCAAGTAACTAATTCACATTTTCACTAAAATTAACCATTTTCAAGTAACTAATTCACATTTCAAGTCTCTACCATTTACAAGTAACTAATACACATTTCAAGTTACGACACTTAACCATTTTGAAGTTACTAATTCACATTTTCAAGTCACTACCATTTTCAAGTAAGTAATACACATTTCAATTCTCTACACTTAACCATTTTCAAGAAACTAATTCACGTTTTCAAGTTACTACACTTAACCATTTTCAATTAACTAATTCACATTTTCAAGTTACTACAATTAACCATTTTCAAGTAACTAATTCACATTTCAAGTCTCTACCATTTACAAGTAACTAATACACATTTCAAGTTACTACACTTAACCATTTTGAAGTTACTAATTCACATTTTCACTACACTCAACAATTTTCAAGTAACTAATTCACCTTTCAATTCTCTACCATTAACCATTTTCAAGTAACTAATTCACATTTCAAGTCTCAACCATTAACCATTTTAAAGTAACTAATTCACATTTTCACTACACAACCATTTTCAAGTAACTAATTCACATTTCAAGTCTCTACCATTTTCAAGTAACTAATTCACATTTTCAAGTTACTACACATAACCATTTTCAAGTAACTAATTCACATTTTCAAGTTACCTCAATTAACCATTTTCAAGTAACTAATTCACATTTTCACTACACTTAACCATTTTCAAGTAACTAATTCACATTTCAAGTCTCAACCATTTTCAAGTAACTAATTCACGTTTTCACTACACTTAATCATTTTCAAGTAACTAATTCACATTTCAAGTCTCAACCATTAACCATTTTAAAGTAACTAATTCACATTTCAAGTCTCTACCATTAACCATGTAACTAATTCACATTTCAACTACACTTAACCATTTTCAAGTAACTAATTCACATTTCAAGTCTCTACCATTTTCAAGTTACTAAACATAACCATTTTCAAATAACTAATTCTCATTTTCACTACACTTAACCATTTTCAATTAACTAATTCACATTTTCAAGTTACTACACTTAACCATTTTCAAGTAACTAATTCACATTTCAAGTCTCTACACTCAACCATTTTCATGTAACTAATTCACATTTTCAAGTTACTACACTTAACAATTTTCAAATAACTAATTCACATTTCAAATCTCTACCATTAACCATTTTGCAGTAACTAATTCACATTTTCAAGTTACTACACTTAACCATTTTCAAGTAACTAATTCACATTTCAATTCTCTACACTCAACCATTTTCATGCAACTAATTCACATTTTCAAGTTGCTACACCTAACAATTTTCAACTAACTAATTCACATTTAAAGTCTCTACACTCAACCATTTTGAAGTAACTAATTCACATTTCAAGTTACTACACTTAACCATTTTTAAGTAACTAATTCACATTTTCAAGTCACTACCATTTTCAAGTAACTAATTCACATTTCAAGTCTCTACACTTAACCATTTTCAAGTAACTAATTCACATTTTCAAGTTACTACACTTAACCATTTTCAAGTAACTAATTCACATTTTCAAGTTACTACCATTAACCATTTTCAAGTAACTAATTCACATTTTCAAGTTACTACACTTATCCATTTTCAAGTAACTAATTCACATTTTCACTGCACTTAGCCATTTTCAAGTAACTAATTCACATTTCAAGTCTCTACCATTAACCATTTTCAAGTAACTAATTTACATTTTCAAGTTACTACACTTAACCATTTTCAAGTAACTAATTCACATTTTCAAGTTACTACACTTAACCATTTTCAAGTAACTAATTCACATTTTCAAGTTACTACACTTATCCATTTTCAAGTAACTAATTCACATTTTCACTACACTTAACCATTTTCAAGTAACTAATTCACATTTTCAAGTTACTACACTTAACCATTTTCAAGTAACTAATTCACGTTTTCACTACACTTAATCATTTTCAAGTAACTAATTCACATTTCAAGTCTCAACCATTAACCATTTTAAAGTAACTAATTCACATTTCAAGTCTCTACCATTAACCATGTAACTAATTCACATTTCAACTACACTTAACCATTTTCAAGTAACTAATTCACATTTCAAGTCTCTACCATTTTCAAGTTACTAAACATAACCATTTTCAAATAACTAATTCTCATTTTCACTACACTTAACCATTTTCAATTAACTAATTCACATTTTCAAGTTACTACACTTAACCATTTTCAAGTAACTAATTCACATTTCAAGTCTCTACACTCAACCATTTTCATGTAACTAATTCACATTTTCAAGTTACTACACTTAACAATTTTCAAATAACTAATTCACATTTCAAGTCTCTACCATTAACCATTTTGCAGTAACTAATTCACATTTTCAAGTTACTACACTTAACCATTTTCAAGTAACTAATTCACATTTCAATTCTCTACACTCAACCATTTTCATGCAACTAATTCACATTTTCAAGTTGCTACACCTAACAATTTTCAACTAACTAATTCACATTTAAAGTCTCTACACTCAACCATTTTGAAGTAACTAATTCACATTTCAAGTTACTACACTTAACCATTTTTAAGTAACTAATTCACATTTTCAAGTCACTACCATTTTCAAGTAACTAATTCACATTTCAAGTCTCTACACTTAACCATTTTCAAGTAACTAATTCACATTTTCAAGTTACTACACTTAACCATTTTCAAGTAACTAATTCACATTTTCAAGTTACTACCATTAACCATTTTCAAGTAACTAATTCACATTTTCAAGTTACTACACTTATCCATTTTCAAGTAACTAATTCACATTTTCACTGCACTTAGCCATTTTCAAGTAACTAATTCACATTTCAAGTCTCTACCATTAACCATTTTCAAGTAACTAATTCACATTTTCAAGTTACTACACTTAACCATTTTCAAGTAACTAATTCACATTTTCAAGTTACTACACTTAACCATTTTCAATTAACTAATTCACATTTTCAAGTTACTACACTTAACCATTTTCAAGTAACTAATTCACATTTTCAAGTCTCTACCATTAACCATTTTCAAGTAACTAATTCACATTTTCAAGTTACAACACTTAACCATTTCCAAGTAACTAATTCACATTTTCAAATCACTACCATTTTCAAATAACTAATCCACATTTCAAGTCTCTACCATTAACCATTTTCAAGTAACTAATTCACATTTCAAGTCTCTACACTCAACCATTTTGAAGTAACTAATTCACATTTCAAGTTACTACACTTAACCATTTTTAAGTAACTAATTCACATTTTCAAGTCACTTCCATTTTCAAGTAATTAATTCACATTTCAATTCTCTACACTTAACCATTTTCAAGTAACTAATTCACATTTTCAAGTCACTACACTTAACCATTTTCAAGTAACTAATTCACATTTTCACTACACTTAACCATTTTCATGTAACTAATACATATTTTCAAGTTACTACACTTAACAATTTTCAAGTAACTAATTCACATTTTCAAGTTACTACACTTAACCATTTTCAAGTAACTAATTCACATTTCAAGTCTCTACACTCAACCATTTTGAAGTAACTAATTCACATTTCAAGTTACTACACTTAACCATTTGCAACAAACTAATTCACATTTCAAGTCTCTATCATTAACCATTTTTAAGTAACTAATTCACATTTTCAAGTTACTACACTTAACAATTTTCAAGTAACTAATTCACATTTCAAGTCTCTACCATTAACCATTTTCAAGTAACTAATTCACATTTTCAAGTTACTACACTTAACCATTTTCAAGTAACTAATTCACATTTCAATTCTATACCATTAACAATTTTCAAGTAACTAATTCACATTCCAATTCTCTACACTCAACCATTTTGAAGTAACTAATTCACATTTTCACTACACTTAACCATTTTCAAGTAACTAATTCACATTTCAAGTCTCTACCATTTACAAGTAACTAATACACATTTTCAAGTTACTACACTTAACCATTTTCAAGTAACTAATTCACATTTCAAGTCTCTACCATTTACAAGTAACAAATACACATTTCATGTTACTACACATAACCATTTTCAAGTGACTAATTCACATTTCAAGTTACTACACTTAACCATTTTCAACTAACTAATTCACATTTCAAGTCTCTACACTCAACCATTTTCAAGTAACTAATTCACATTTTCAAGTTACTACACTTAACCATTTTCAAGTAACTAATTCACGTTTTCACTACGCTTAACCATTTTCAAGTAACTAATTCACATTTCAAGTCTCTACCATTTACAAGTAACTAATACACATTTTCAAGTTACTACACTTAACCATTTTCAAGTAAATAATTCACATTTAAAGTCTCTACACTCAACCATTTTGAAGTAACTAATTCACATTTCAAGTTACTACACTTAACCATTTTTAAGTAACTAATTCACATTTTCAAGTCACTACCATTTTCAAGTAACTAATTCACATTTCAATTCTCTACACTTAACCATTTTCAAGAAACTAATTCACGTTTTCAAGTTACTACACTTAACCATTTTCAAGTAACTAATTCACATTTTCACTAAAATTAACCATTTTCAAGTAACTAATTCACATTTCAAGTCTCTACCATTTACAAGTAACTAATACACATTTCAAGTTACGACACTTAACCATTTTGAAGTTACTAATTCACATTTTCAAGTCACTACCATTTTCAAGTAAGTAATACACATTTCAATTCTCTACACTTAACCATTTTCAAGAAACTAATTCACGTTTTCAAGTTACTACACTTAACCATTTTCAATTAACTAATTCACATTTTCAAGTTACTACAATTAACCATTTTCAAGTAACTAATTCACATTTCAAGTCTCTACCATTTACAAGTAACTAATACACATTTCAAGTTACTACACTTAACCATTTTGAAGTTACTAATTCACATTTTCACTACACTCAACAATTTTCAAGTAACTAATTCACCTTTCAATTCTCTACCATTAACCATTTTCAAGTAACTAATTCACATTTCAAGTCTCAACCATTAACCATTTTAAAGTAACTAATTCACATTTTCACTACACAACCATTTTCAAGTAACTAATTCACATTTCAAGTCTCTACCATTTTCAAGTAACTAATTCACATTTTCAAGTTACTACACATAACCATTTTCAAGTAACTAATTCACATTTTCAAGTTACCTCAATTAACCATTTTCAAGTAACTAATTCACATTTTCACTACACTTAACCATTTTCAAGTAACTAATTCACATTTCAAGTCTCAACCATTTTCAAGTAACTAATTCACGTTTTCACTACACTTAATCATTTTCAAGTAACTAATTCACATTTCAAGTCTCAACCATTAACCATTTTAAAGTAACTAATTCACATTTCAAGTCTCTACCATTAACCATGTAACTAATTCACATTTCAACTACACTTAACCATTTTCAAGTAACTAATTCACATTTCAAGTCTCTACCATTTTCAAGTTACTAAACATAACCATTTTCAAATAACTAATTCTCATTTTCACTACACTTAACCATTTTCAATTAACTAATTCACATTTTCAAGTTACTACACTTAACCATTTTCAAGTAACTAATTCACATTTCAAGTCTCTACACTCAACCATTTTCATGTAACTAATTCACATTTTCAAGTTACTACACTTAACAATTTTCAAATAACTAATTCACATTTCAAGTCTCTACCATTAACCATTTTGCAGTAACTAATTCACATTTTCAAGTTACTACACTTAACCATTTTCAAGTAACTAATTCACATTTCAATTCTCTACACTCAACCATTTTCATGCAACTAATTCACATTTTCAAGTTGCTACACCTAACAATTTTCAACTAACTAATTCACATTTAAAGTCTCTACACTCAACCATTTTGAAGTAACTAATTCACATTTCAAGTTACTACACTTAACCATTTTTAAGTAACTAATTCACATTTTCAAGTCACTACCATTTTCAAGTAACTAATTCACATTTCAAGTCTCTACACTTAACCATTTTCAAGTAACTAATTCACATTTTCAAGTTACTACACTTAACCATTTTCAAGTAACTAATTCACATTTTCAAGTTACTACCATTAACCATTTTCAAGTAACTAATTCACATTTTCAAGTTACTACACTTATCCATTTTCAAGTAACTAATTCACATTTTCACTGCACTTAGCCATTTTCAAGTAACTAATTCACATTTCAAGTCTCTACCATTAACCATTTTCAAGTAACTAATTCACATTTTCAAGTTACTACACTTAACCATTTTCAAGTAACTAATTCACATTTTCAAGTTACTACACTTAACCATTTTCAAGTAACTAATTCACATTTTCAAGTTACTACACTTATCCATTTTCAAGTAACTAATTCACATTTTCACTACACTTAACCATTTTCAAGTAACTAATTCACATTTTCAAGTTACTACACTTAACCATTTTCAAGTAACTAATTCACGTTTTCACTACACTTAATCATTTTCAAGTAACTAATTCACATTTCAAGTCTCAACCATTAACCATTTTAAAGTAACTAATTCACATTTCAAGTCTCTACCATTAACCATGTAACTAATTCACATTTCAACTACACTTAACCATTTTCAAGTAACTAATTCACATTTCAAGTCTCTACCATTTTCAAGTTACTAAACATAACCATTTTCAAATAACTAATTCTCATTTTCACTACACTTAACCATTTTCAATTAACTAATTCACATTTTCAAGTTACTACACTTAACCATTTTCAAGTAACTAATTCACATTTCAAGTCTCTACACTCAACCATTTTCATGTAACTAATTCACATTTTCAAGTTACTACACTTAACAATTTTCAAATAACTAATTCACATTTCAAGTCTCTACCATTAACCATTTTGCAGTAACTAATTCACATTTTCAAGTTACTACACTTAACCATTTTCAAGTAACTAATTCACATTTCAATTCTCTACACTCAACCATTTTCATGCAACTAATTCACATTTTCAAGTTGCTACACCTAACAATTTTCAACTAACTAATTCACATTTAAAGTCTCTACACTCAACCATTTTGAAGTAACTAATTCACATTTCAAGTTACTACACTTAACCATTTTTAAGTAACTAATTCACATTTTCAAGTCACTACCATTTTCAAGTAACTAATTCACATTTCAAGTTACTACACTTAACCATTTTCAAGTAACTAATTCACATTTTCAAGTTACTACACTTAACCATTTTCAAGTAACTAATTCACATTTTCAAGTTACTACCATTAACCATTTTCAAGTAACTAATTCACATTTTCAAGTTACTACACTTATCCATTTTCAAGTAACTAATTCACATTTTCACTGCACTTAGCCATTTTCAAGTAACTAATTCACATTTCAAGTCTCTACCATTAACCATTTTCAAGTAACTAATTCACATTTTCAAGTTACTACACTTAACCATTTTCAAGTAACTAATTCACATTTTCAAGTTACTACACTTAACCATTTTCAATTAACTAATTCACATTTTCAAGTTACTACACTTAACCATTTTCAAGTAACTAATTCACATTTTCAAGTCTCTACCATTAACCATTTTCAAGTAACTAATTCACATTTTCAAGTTACAACACTTAACCATTTCCAAGTAACTAATTCACATTTTCAAATCACTACCATTTTCAAATAACTAATCCACATTTCAAGTCTCTACCATTAACCATTTTCAAGTAACTAATTCACATTTCAAGTCTCTACACTCAACCATTTTGAAGTAACTAATTCACATTTCAAGTTACTACACTTAACCATTTTTAAGTAACTAATTCACATTTTCAAGTCACTTCCATTTTCAAGTAATTAATTCACATTTCAATTCTCTACACTTAACCATTTTCAAGTAACTAATTCACATTTTCAAGTCACTACACTTAACCATTTTCAAGTAACTAATTCACATTTTCACTACACTTAACCATTTTCATGTAACTAATACATATTTTCAAGTTACTACACTTAACAATTTTCAAGTAACTAATTCACATTTTCAAGTTACTACACTTAACCATTTTCAAGTAACTAATTCACATTTCAAGTCTCTACACTCAACCATTTTGAAGTAACTAATTCACATTTCAAGTTACTACACTTAACCATTTGCAACAAACTAATTCACATTTCAAGTCTCTATCATTAACCATTTTTAAGTAACTAATTCACATTTTCAAGTTACTACACTTAACAATTTTCAAGTAACTAATTCACATTTCAAGTCTCTACCATTAACCATTTTCAAGTAACTAATTCACATTTTCAAGTTACTACACTTAACCATTTTCAAGTAACTAATTCACATTTCAATTCTATACCATTAACAATTTTCAAGTAACTAATTCACATTCCAATTCTCTACACTTAACCATTTTCAAGTAACTAATTCACGTTTTCACTACGCTTAACCATTTTCAAGTAACTAATTCACATTTCAAGTCTCTACCATTTACAAGTAACTAATACACATTTTCAAGTTACTACACTTAACCATTTTCAAGTAAATAATTCACATTTAAAGTCTCTACACTCAACCATTTTGAAGTAACTAATTCACATTTCAAGTTACTACACTTAACCATTTTTAAGTAACTAATTCACATTTTCAAGTCACTACCATTTTCAAGTAACTAATTCACATTTCAATTCTCTACACTTAACCATTTTCAAGAAACTAATTCACGTTTTCAAGTTACTACACTTAACCATTTTCAAGTAACTAATTCACATTTTCACTAAAATTAACCATTTTCAAGTAACTAATTCACATTTCAAGTCTCTACCATTTACAAGTAACTAATACACATTTCAAGTTACGACACTTAACCATTTTGAAGTTACTAATTCACATTTTCAAGTCACTACCATTTTCAAGTAAGTAATACACATTTCAATTCTCTACACTTAACCATTTTCAAGAAACTAATTCACGTTTTCAAGTTACTACACTTAACCATTTTCAATTAACTAATTCACATTTTCAAGTTACTACAATTAACCATTTTCAAGTAACTAATTCACATTTCAAGTCTCTACCATTTACAAGTAACTAATACACATTTCAAGTTACTACACTTAACCATTTTGAAGTTACTAATTCACATTTTCACTACACTTAACAATTTTCAAGTAACTAATTCACCTTTCAATTCTCTACCATTAACCATTTTCAAGTAACTAATTCACATTTCAAGTCTCTACCATTAACCATGTAACTAATTCACATTTTCACTACACTTAATCATTTTCAAGTAACTAATTCACATTTTCACTACACAACCATTTTCAAGTAACTAATTCACATTTCAAGACTCTACCATTTTCAAGTAACTAATTCACATTTTCAAGTTACTACACATAACCATTTTCAAGTAACTAATTCACATTTTCAAGTTACCTCAATTAACCATTTTCAAGTAACTAATTCACATTTTCACTACACTTAACCATTTTCAAGTAACTAATTCACATTTCAAGTCTCAACCATTTTCAAATAACTAATTCACGTTTTCACTACACTTAATCATTTTCAAGTAACTAATTCACATTTCAAGTCTCAACCATTAACCATTTTAAAGTAACTAATTCACATTTCAAGTCTCTACCATTAACCATGTAACTAATTCACATTTCAACTACACTTAACCATTTTCAAGTAACTAATTCACATTTCAAGTCTCTACCATTTTCAAGTTACTAAACATAACCATTTTCAAATAACTAATTCTCATTTTCACTACACTTAACCATTTTCAATTAACTAATTCACATTTTCAAGTTACTACACTTAACCATTTTCAAGTAACTAATTCACATTTCAAGTCTCTACACTCAACCATTTTCATGTAACTAATTCACATTTTCAAGTTACTACACTTAACAATTTTCAAATAACTAATTCACATTTCAAGTCTCTACCATTAACCATTTTGCAGTAACTAATTCACATTTTCAAGTTACTACACTTAACCATTTTCAAGTAACTAATTCACATTTCAATTCTCTACACTCAACCATTTTCATGCAACTAATTCACATTTTCAAGTTGCTACACCTAACAATTTTCAACTAACTAATTCACATTTAAAGTCTCTACACTCAACCATTTTGAAGTAACTAATTCACATTTCAAGTTACTACACTTAACCATTTTTAAGTAACTAATTCACATTTTCAAGTCACTACCATTTTCAAGTAACTAATTCACATTTCAAGTCTCTACACTTAACCATTTTCAAGTAACTAATTCACATTTTCAAGTTACTACACTTAACCATTTTCAAGTAACTAATTCACATTTTCAAGTTACTACCATTAACCATTTTCAAGTAACTAATTCACATTTTCAAGTTACTACACTTATCCATTTTCAAGTAACTAATTCACATTTTCACTGCACTTAGCCATTTTCAAATAACTAATTCACATTTCAAGTCTCTACCATTAACCATTTTCAAGTAACTAATTCACATTTTCAAGTTACTACACTTAACCATTTTCAAGTAACTAATTCACATTTTCAAGTTACTACACTTAACCATTTTCAAGTAACTAATTCACATTTTCAAGTTACTACACTTATCCATTTTCAAGTAACTAATTCACATTTTCACTACACTTAACCATTTTCAAGTAACTAATTCACATTTTCAAGTTACTACACTTAACCATTTTCAAGTAACTAATTCACGTTTTCACTACACTTAATCATTTTCAAGTAACTAATTCACATTTCAAGTCTCAACCATTAACCATTTTAAAGTAACTAATTCACATTTCAAGTCTCTACCATTAACCATGTAACTAATTCACATTTCAACTACACTTAACCATTTTCAAGTAACTAATTCACATTTCAAGTCTCTACCATTTTCAAGTTACTAAACATAACCATTTTCAAATAACTAATTCTCATTTTCACTACACTTAACCATTTTCAATTAACTAATTCACATTTTCAAGTTACTACACTTAACCATTTTCAAGTAACTAATTCACATTTCAAGTCTCTACACTCAACCATTTTCATGTAACTAATTCACATTTTCAAGTTACTACACTTAACAATTTTCAAATAACTAATTCACATTTCAAGTCTCTACCATTAACCATTTTGCAGTAACTAATTCACATTTTCAAGTTACTACACTTAACCATTTTCAAGTAACTAATTCACATTTCAATTCTCTACACTCAACCATTTTCATGCAACTAATTCACATTTTCAAGTTGCTACACCTAACAATTTTCAACTAACTAATTCACATTTAAAGTCTCTACACTCAACCATTTTGAAGTAACTAATTCACATTTCAAGTTACTACACTTAACCATTTTTAAGTAACTAATTCACATTTTCAAGTCACTACCATTTTCAAGTAACTAATTCACATTTCAAGTCTCTACACTTAACCATTTTCAAGTAACTAATTCACATTTTCAAGTTACTACACTTAACCATTTTCAAGTAACTAATTCACATTTTCAAGTTACTACCATTAACCATTTTCAAGTAACTAATTCACATTTTCAAGTTACTACACTTATCCATTTTCAAGTAACTAATTCACATTTTCACTGCACTTAGCCATTTTCAAGTAACTAATTCACATTTCAAGTCTCTACCATTAACCATTTTCAAGTAACTAATTCACATTTTCAAGTTACTACACTTAACCATTTTCAAGTAACTAATTCACATTTTCAAGTTACTACACTTAACCATTTTCAAGTAACTAATTCACATTTTCAAGTTACTACACTTAACCATTTTCAATTAACTAATTCACATTTTCAAGTTACTACACTTAACCATTTTCAAGTAACTAATTCACATTTTCAAGTCTCTACCATTAACCATTTTCAAGTAACTAATTCACATTTTCAAGTTACAACACTTAACCATTTCCAAGTAACTAATTCACATTTTCAAATCACTACCATTTTCAAATAACTAATCCACATTTCAAGTCTCTACCATTAACCATTTTCAAGTAACTAATTCACATTTCAAGTCTCTACACTCAACCATTTTGAAGTAACTAATTCACATTTCAAGTTACTACACTTAACCATTTTTAAGTAACTAATTCACATTTTCAAGTCACTTCCATTTTCAAGTAATTAATTCACATTTCAATTCTCTACACTTAACCATTTTCAAGTAACTAATTCACATTTTCAAGTCACTACACTTAACCATTTTCAAGTAACTAATTCACATTTTCACTACACTTAACCATTTTCATGTAACTAATACATATTTTCAAGTTACTACACTTAACAATTTTCAAGTAACTAATTCACATTTTCAAGTTACTACACTTAACCATTTTCAAGTAACTAATTCACATTTCAAGTCTCTACACTCAACCATTTTGAAGTAACTAATTCACATTTCAAGTTACTACACTTAACCATTTTCAACAAACTAATTCACATTTCAAGTCTCTATCATTAACCATTTTTAAGTAACTAATTCACATTTTCAAGTTACTACACTTAACAATTTTCAAGTAACTAATTCACATTTCAAGTCTCTACCATTAACCATTTTCAAGTAACTAATTCACATTTTCAAGTTACTACACTTAACCATTTTCAAGTAACTAATTCACATTTCAATTCTATACCATTAACAATTTTCAAGTAACTAATTCACATTCCAATTCTCTACACTTAACCATTTTCAAGTAACTAATTCACGTTTTCACTACGCTTAACCATTTTCAAATAACTAATTCACATTTCAAGTCTCTACCATTTACAAGTAACTAATACACATTTTCAAGTTACTACACTTAACCATTTTCAAGTAAATAATTCACATTTAAAGTCTCTACACTCAACCATTTTGAAGTAACTAATTCACATTTCAAGTTACTACACTTAACCATTTTTAAGTAACTAATTCACATTTTCAAGTCACTACCATTTTCAAGTAACTAATTCACATTTCAATTCTCTACAGTTAACCATTTTCAAGAAACTAATTCACGTTTTCAAGTTACTACACTTAACCATTTTCAAGTAACTAATTCACATTTTCACTAAAATTAACCATTTTCAAGTAACAAATTCACATTTTCAAGTTACTACACTTAACAATTTTCAAATAACTAATTCACATTTCAAGTCTCTACCATTAACCATTTTGCAGTAACTAATTCACATTTTCAAGTTACTACACTTAACCATTTTCAAGTAACTAATTCACATTTCAATTCTCTACACTCAACCATTTTCATGCAACTAATTCACATTTTCAAGTTGCTACACCTAACAATTTTCAACTAACTAATTCACATTTAAAGTCTCTACACTCAACCATTTTGAAGTAACTAATTCACATTTCAAGTTACTACACTTAACCATTTTTAAGTAACTAATTCACATTTTCAAGTCACTACCATTTTCAAGTAACTAATTCACATTTCAATTCTCTACACTTAACCATTTTCAAGAAACTAATTCACGTTTTCAAGTTACTACACTTAACCATTTTCAAGTAACTAATTCACATTTTCACTAAAATTAACCATTTTCAAGTAACTAATTCACATTTCAAGTCTCTACCATTTACATGTAACTAATACACATTTCAAGTTACTACACTTAACCATTTTGAAGTTACTAATTCACATTTTCAAGTCACTACCATTTTCAAGTAAGTAATACACATTTCAATTCTCTACACTTAACCATTTTCAAGAAACTAATTCACGTTTTCAAGTTACTACACTTAACCATTTTCAATTAACTAATTCACATTTTCAAGTTACTACAATTAACCATTTTCAAGTAACTAATTCACATTTCAAGTCTCTACCATTTACAAGTAACTAATACACATTTCAAGTTAGTAAACATAACATTTTTAAGTAACTAATTCACATTTTCACTACACTTAACAATTTTCAAGTAACTAATTCACCTTTCAATTCTCTACCATTAACCATTTTAAAGTAACTAATTCACATTTCAAGTCTCTACCATTAACCATGTAACTAATTCACATTTTCACTACACTTAATCATTTTCAAGTAACTAATTCACATTTTCACTACACAACCATTTTCAAGTAACTAATTCACATTTCAAGTCTCTACCATTTTCAAGTAACTAATTCACATTTTCAAGTTACTACACATAACCATTTTCAAGTAACTAATTCACATTTTCAAGTTACCTCAATTAACCATTTTCAAGTAACTAATTCACATTTTCACTACACTTAACCATTTTCAAGTAACTAATTCACATTTCAAGTCTCAACCATTTTCAAGTAACTAATTCACGTTTTCACTACACTTAATCATTTTCAAGTAACTAATTCACATTTCAAGTCTCAACCATTAACCATTTTAAAGTAACTAATTCACATTTCAAGTCTCTACCATTAACCATGTAACTAATTCACATTTCAACTACACTTAACCATTTTCAAGTAACTAATTCACGTTTCAAGTCTCTACCATTTTCAAGTTACTAAACATAACCATTTTCAAATAACTAATTCTCATTTTCACTACACTTAACCATTTTCAATTAACTAATTCACATTTTCAAGTTACTACACTTAACCATTTTCAAGTAACTAATTCACATTTCAAGTCTCTACACTCAACCATTTTCATGTAACTAATTCACATTTTCAAGTTACTACACTTAACAATTTTCAAATAACTAATTCACATTTCAAGTCTCTACCATTAACCATTTTGCAGTAACTAATTCACATTTTCAAGTTACTACACTTAACCATTTTCAAGTAACTAATTCACATTTCAAGTCTCTACACTCAACCATTTTCATGTAACTAATTCACATTTTCAAGTTGCTACACCTAACAATTTTCAAATAACTAATTCATATTTAAAGTCTCTTCCATTAACCATTTTCAAGTAACTAATTCACATTTTCAAGTTACTACACTTAACCATTTTCAAGTAACTAATTCACATTTAAAGTCTCTACACTCAACCATTTTGAAGTAACTAATTCACAGTTCAAGTTACTACACTTAACCAATTTTAAGTAACTAATTCACATTTTCAAGTCACTACCATTTTCAAATAACTAATTCACATTTCAATTCTCTACACTTAACCATTTTCAAGAAACTAATTCACGTTTTCAAGTTACTACACTTAACCATTTTCAAGTAACTAATTCACATTTTCACTAAAATTAACCATTTTCAAGTAACTAATTCACATTTCAAGTCTCTACCATTTACAAGTAACTAATTCACATTTCAAGTTACTACACTTAACCATTTTGAAGTTACTAATTCACATTTTCAAGTCACTACCATTTTCAAGTAAGTAATACACATTTCAATTCTCTACACTTAACCATTTTCAAGAAACTAATTCACGTTTTCAAGTTACTACACTTAACCATTTTCAATTAACTAATTCACATTTTCAAGTTACTACAATTAACCATTTTCAAGTAACTAATTCACATTTCAAGTCTCTACCATTTACAAGTAACTAATACACATTTCAAGTTAGTAAACATAACATTTTTAAGTAACTAATTCACATTTTCACTACACTTAACAATTTTCAAGTAACTAATTCACCTTTCAATTCTCTACCATTAACCATTTTCAAGTAACTAATTCACATTTCAAGTCTCTACCATTAACCATGTAACTAATTCACATTTTCACTACACTTAATCATTTTCAAGTAACTAATTCACATTTTCACTACACAACCATTTTCAAGTAACTAATTCACATTTCAAGTCTCTACCATTTTCAAGTAACTAATTCTCATTTTCACTACACTTAACCATTTTCAATTAACTAATTCACATTTTCAAGTTACCTCAATTAACCATTTTCAAGTAACTAATTCACATTTTCACTACACTTAACCATTTTCAAGTAACTAATTCACATTTCAAGTCTCAACCATTAACCATTTTAAAGTAACTAATTCACATTTCAAGTCTCTACCATTAACCATGTAACTAATTCACATTTCAACTACACTTAACCATTTTCAAATAACTAATTCACATTTCAAGTCTCTATCATTTTCAAGTTACTACACATAACCATTTTCAAGTAACTAATTCTCATTTTCACTACACTTAACCATTTTCAATTAACTAATTCACATTTTCAAGTTACTACACTTAACCATTTTCAAGTAACTAATTCACATTTTCAAGTCTCTACCATTAACCATTTTCAAGTAACTAATTCACATTTTCAAGTTACTACACTTAACCATTTTCAAGTAACTAATTCACATTTTCGAATCACTACCATTTTCAAATAACTAATCCACATTTCAAGTCTCTACCATTAACCATTTTCAAGTAACTAATTCACATTTCAAGTCTCTACACTCAACCATTTTGAAGTAACTAATTCACATTTCAAGTTACTACACTTAACCATTTTGAAGTAACTAATTCACATTTCAAGTTACTACACTCAACCATTTTTAAGTAACTAATTCACATTTTCAAGTTACTTCCATTTTCAAGTAATTAATTCACATTTCAATTCTCTACACTTAACCATTTTCAAGTAACTAATTCACATTTTCAAGTTACTACACTTAACCATTTTCAAGTAACTAATTCACATTTTCACTACACTTAACCATTTTCATGTAACTAATACATATTTTCAAGGTACTACACTTAACAATTTTCAAATAACTAATTCACATTTCAAGTCTCTACCATTAACCATTTTCAAGTAACTAATTCACATTTTCAAGTTACTACACTTAACCATTTTCAAGTAACTAATTCACATTTTTGAATCACTACCATTTTCAAATAACTAATCCACATTTCAAGTCTCTACCATTAACCATTTTCAAGTAACTAATTCACATTTCAAGTCTCTACACTCAACCATTTTGAAGTAACTAATTCACATTTCAAGTTACTACACTTAACCATTTTTAAGTAACTAATTCACATTTTCAAGTTACTTCCATTTTCAAGTAATTAATTCACATTTCAATTCTCTACACTTAACCATTTTCAAGTAACTAATTCACATTTTCAAGTTACTACACTTAACCATTTTCAAGTAACTAATTCACATTTTCACTACACTTAACCATTTTCATGTAACTAATACATATTTTCAAGGTACTACACTTAACAATTTTCAAATAACTAATTCACATTTCAAGTCTCAACCATTAACCATTTTCAAGTAACTAATTCACATTTTCAAGTTACTACACTTAACCATTTTCAAGTAACTAATTCACATTTCAAGTCTCTACACTCAACCATTTTGAAGTAACTAATTCACATTTCAAGTTACTACACTTAACCATTTTCAACTAACTAATTCACATTTCAAGTCTCTACACTCAACCATTTTGAAGTAACTAATTCACATTTCAAGTTACTACACTTAACCATTTTTAAGTAACTAATTCACATTTTCAAGTTACTTCCATTTTCAAGTAATTAATTCACATTTCAATTCTCTACACTTAACCATTTTCAAGTAACTAATTCACATTTTCACTACACTTAACCATTTTCATGTAACTAATACATATTTTCAAGGTACTACACTTAACAATTTTCAAATAACTAATTCACATTTCAAGTCTCTACCATTAACCATTTTCAAGTAACTAATTCACATTTTCAAGTTACTACACTTAACCATTTTCAAGTAACTAATTCACATTTCAAGTCTCTACACTCAACCATTTTGAAGTAACTAATTCACATTTCAAGTTACTACACTTAACCATTTTCAACTAACTAATTCACATTTCAAGTCTCTACACTCAACCATTTTGAAGTAACTAATTCACATTTCAAGTTAATACACTTAACCATTTTTAAGTAACTAATTCACATTTTCAAGTTACTTCCATTTTCAAGTAATTAATTCACATTTCAATTCTCTACACTTAACCATTTTCAAGTAACTAATTCACATTTTCAAGTTACTACACTTAACCATTTTCAAGTAACTAATTCACATTTTCACTACACTTAACCATTTTCATGTAACTAATACATATTTTCAAGGTACTACACTTAACCATTTTCAAATAACTAATTCACATTTCAAGTCTCTACCATTAACCATTTTCAAGTAACTAATTCACATTTTCAAGTTACTACACTTAACCATTTTCAAGTAACTAATTCACATTTCAAGTCTCTACACTCAACCATTTTGAAGTAACTAATTCACATTTCAAGTTACTACACTTAACCATTTTCAACTAACTAATTCACATTTCAAGTCTCTACACTCAACCATTTTGAAGTAACTAATTCACATTTCAAGTTACTACACTTAACCATTTTTAAGTAACTAATTCATATTTTCAAGTTACTACACTTAACAATTTTCAAGTAACTAATTCACATTTCAAGTCTCGACCATTAACCATTTTCAAGTAACTAATTCACATTTTCAAGTTACTACACTTAACCATTTTCAAGTAACTAATTCACATTTCAATTCTATACCATTAACAATTTTCAAGTAACTAATTCACATTCCAATTCTCTACACTTAACCATTTTCAAGTAACTAATTCACGTTTTCACTACGCTTAACCATTTTCAAGTAACTAATTCACATTTCAAGTCTCTACCATTTACAAGTAACTAATACACATTTTCAAGTTACTACACTTAACCATTTTCAAGTAAATAATTCACATTTAAAGTCTCTACACTCAACCATTTTGAAGTAACTAATTCACATTTCAAGTTACTACACTTAACCATTTTTAAGTAACTAATTCACATTTTCAAGTCACTACCATTTTCAAGTAACTAATTCACGTTTCAAGTCTCTACACTCAACCATTTTGAAGTAACTAATTCACATTTCAAGTTACTACACTTAACCATTTTTAAGTAACTAATTCACATTTTCAAGTTACTTCCATTTTCAAGTAATTAATTCACATTTCAATTCTCTACACTTAACCATTTTCAAGAAACTAATTCACGTTTTCAAGTTACTACACTTAACCATTTTCAAGTAACTAATTCACATTTTCACTAAAATTAACCATTTTCAAGTAACTAATTCACATTTCAAGTCTCTACCATTTACAAGTAACTAATACACATTTCAAGTTACTACACTTAACCATTTTGAAGTTACTAATTCACATTTTCAAGTCACTACCATTTTCAAGTAAGTAATACACATTTCAATTCTCTACACTTAACCATTTTCAAGAAACTAATTCACGTTTTCAAGTTACTACACTTAACCATTTTCAATTAACTAATTCACATTTTCAAGTTACTACAATTAACCATTTTCAAGTAACTAATTCACATTTCAAGTCTCTACCATTTACAAGTAACTAATACACATTTCAAGTTAGTAAACATAACATTTTTAAGTAACTAATTCACATTTTTACTACACTTAACAATTTTCAAGTAACTAATTCACATTTCAAGTCTCTACCATTAACCATTTTCAAGTAACTAATTCACATTTCAAGTCTCTACCATTAACCATGTAACTAATTCACATTTTCACTACACAACCATTTTCAAGCAACTAATTCACATTTCAAGTCTCTACCATTTTCATGTAACTAATTCACATTTTCACTACACTTAACCATTTTCAATTAACTAATTCACATTTTCAAGTTACTACAATTAACCATTTTCAAGTAACTAATTCACATTTTCACTACACTTAACCATTTTCAAGTAACTAATTCACATTTCAAGTCTCAACCATTAACCATTTTAAAGTAACTAATTCACATTTTCAACTACACTTAACCATTTTCAAGTAACAAATTCACATTTCAAGACTCTACCATTTTCAAGTAACTAATTCACATTTTCAAGTTACTACACTTAACCATTTTCAAGTAACTAATTCACATTTCAAGTCTCTATCATTTACAAGTAACTAATACACATTTCAAGTTACTACACATAACCATTTTTAAAATAACTAATTCTCATTTTCACTACACTTAACCATTTTCAATTAACTAATTCACATTTTCAAGTTACTACACTTAACCATTTTCAAGTAACTAATTCACATTTTCAAGTCTCTACCATTAACCATTTTCAAGTAACTAATTCACATTTTCACTACACTTAACCATTTTCATGTAACTAATACATATTTTCAAGGTACTACACTTAACAATTTTCAAATAACTAATTCACATTTCAAGTCTCTACCATTAACCATTTTCAAGTAACTAATTCACATTTTCAAGTTACTACACTTAACCATTTTCAAGTAACTAATTCACATTTTCGAATCACTACCATTTTCAAATAACTAATCCACATTTCAAGTCTCTACCATTAACCATTTTCAAGTAACTAATTCACATTTCAAGTCTCTACACTCAACCATTTTGAAGTAACTAATTCACATTTCAAGTTACTACACTTAACCATTTTTAAGTAACTAATTCACATTTTCAAGTTACTTCCATTTTCAAGTAATTAATTCACATTTCAATTCTCTACACTTAACCATTTTCAAGTAACTAATTCACATTTTCAAGTTACTACACTTAACCATTTTCAAGTAACTAATTCACATTTTCACTACACTTAACCATTTTCATGTAACTAATACATATTTTCAAGGTACTACACTTAACAATTTTCAAATAACTAATTCACATTTCAAGTCTCTACCATTAACCATTTTCAAGTAACTAATTCACATTTTCAAGTTACTACACTTAACCATTTTCAAGTAACTAATTCACATTTCAAGTCTCTACACTCAACCATTTTGAAGTAACTAATTCACATTTCAAGTTACTACACTTAACCATTTTCAACTAACTAATTCACATTTCAAGTCTCTACACTCAACCATTTTGAAGTAACTAATTTACATTTCAAGTTACTACACTTAACCATTTTTAAGTAACTAATTCACATTTTCAAGTTACTTCCATTTTCAAGTAATTAATTCACATTTCAATTCTCTACACTTAACCATTTTCAAGTAACTAATTCACATTTTCAAGTTACTACACTTAACCATTTTCAAGTAACTAATTCACATTTTCACTACACTTAACCATTTTCATGTAACTAATACATATTTTCAAGGTACTACACTTAACAATTTTCAAATAACTAATTCACATTTCAAGTCTCTACCATTAACCATTTTCAAGTAACTAATTCACATTTTCAAGTTACTACACTTAACCATTTTCAAGTAACTAATTCACATTTCAAGTCTCTACACTCAACCATTTTGAAGTAACTAATTCACATTTCAAGTTACTACACTTAACCATTTTCAACTAACTAATTCACATTTCAAGTCTCTACACTCAACCATTTTGAAGTAACTAATTCACATTTCAAGTTACTACACTTAACCATTTTTAAGTAACTAATTCATATTTTCAAGTTACTACACTTAACAATTTTCAAGTAACTAATTCACATTTCAAGTCTCTACCATTAACCATTTTCAAGTAACTAATTCACATTTTCAAGTTACTACACTTAACCATTTTCAAGTAACTAATTCACATTTCAATTCTATACCATTAACAATTTTCAAGTAACTAATTCACATTCCAATTCTCTACACTTAACCATTTTCAAGTAACTAATTCACGTTTTCACTACGCTTAACCATTTTCAAGTAACTAATTCACATTTCAAGTCTCTACCATTTACAAGTAACTAATACACATTTTCAAGTTACTACACTTAACCATTTTCAAGTAAATAATTCACATTTAAAGTCTCTACACTCAACCATTTTGAAGTAACTAATTCACATTTCAAGTTACTACACTTAACCATTTTTAAGTAACTAATTCACATTTTCAAGTCACTACCATTTTCAAGTAACTAATTCACGTTTCAAGTCTCTACACTCAACCATTTTGAAGTAACTAATTCACATTTCAAGTTACTACACTTAACCATTTTTAAGTAACTAATTCACATTTTCAAGTTACTTCCATTTTCAAGTAATTAATTCACATTTCAATTCTCTACCCTTAACCATTTTCAAGTAACTAATTAACATTTTCAAGTTAATACACTTAACCATTTTCAAGTAACTAATTCACATTTCAAGTCTCTATCATTTACAAGTAACTAATACACATTTCAAGTTACTACACATAACCATTTTCAAATAACTAATTCTCATTTTCACTACACTTAACCATTTTCAATTAACTAATTCACATTTTCAAGTTACTACACTTAACCATTTTCAAGTAACTAATTCACATTTCAAGTCTCTATCATTTACAAGTAACTAATACACATTTCAAGTTACTACACATAACCATTTTCAAATAACTAATTCTCATTTTCACTACACTTAACCATTTTCAATTAACTAATTCACATTTTCAAGTTACTACACTTAACCATTTTCAAGTAACTAATTCACATTTCAAGTCTCAACCATTAACCATTTTAAAGTAACTAATTCACATTTTCAACTACACTTAACCATTTTCAAGTAACAAATTCACATTTCAAGACTCTACCATTTTCAAGTAACTAATTCACATTTTCAAGTTACTACACTTAACCATTTTCAAGTAACTAATTCACATTTCAAGTCTCTATCATTTACAAGTAACTAATACACATTTCAAGTTACTACACATAACCATTTTCAAATAACTAATTCTCATTTTCACTACACTTAACCATTTTCAATTAACTAATTCACATTTTCAAGTTACTACACTTAACCATTTTCAAGTAACTAATTCACATTTTCAAGTCTCTACCATTAACCATTTTCAAGTAACTAATTCACATTTTCACTACACTTAACCATTTTCATGTAACTAATACATATTTTCAAGGTACTACACTTAACAATTTTCAAATAACTAATTCACATTTCAAGTCTCTACCATTAACCATTTTCAAGTAACTAATTCACATTTTCAAGTTACTACACTTAACCATTTTCAAGTAACTAATTCACATTTTCGAATCACTACCATTTTCAAATAACTAATCCACATTTCAAGTCTCTACCATTAACCATTTTCAAGTAACTAATTCACATTTCAAGTCTCTACACTCAACCATTTTGAAGTAACTAATTCACATTTCAAGTTACTACACTTAACCATTTTTAAGTAACTAATTCACATTTTCAAGTTACTTCCATTTTCAAGTAATTAATTCACATTTCAATTCTCTACACTTAACCATTTTCAAGTAACTAATTCACATTTTCAAGTTACTACACTTAACCATTTTCAAGTAACTAATTCACATTTTCACTACACTTAACCATTTTCATGTAACTAATACATATTTTCAAGGTACTACACTTAACAATTTTCAAATAACTAATTCACATTTCAAGTCTCTACCATTAACCATTTTCAAGTAACTAATTCACATTTTCAAATTACTACACTTAACCATTTTCAAGTAACTAATTCACATTTCAAGTCTCTACACTCAACCATTTTGAAGTAACTAATTCACATTTCAAGTTACTACACTTAACCATTTTCAACTAACTAATTCACATTTCAAGTCTCTACACTCAACCATTTTGAAGTAACTAATTTACATTTCAAGTTACTACACTTAACCATTTTTAAGTAACTAATTCACATTTTCAAGTTACTTCCATTTTCAAGTAATTAATTCACATTTCAATTCTCTACACTTAACCATTTTCAAGTAACTAATTCACATTTTCAAGTTACTACACTTAACCATTTTCAAGTAACTAATTCACATTTTCACGACACTTAACCATTTTCATGTAACTAATACATATTTTCAAGGTACTACACTTAACAATTTTCAAATAACTAATTCACATTTCAAGTCTCTACCATTAACCATTTTCAAGTAACTAATTCACATTTTCAAGTTACTACACTTAACCATTTTCAAGTAACTAATTCACATTTCAAGTCTCTACACTCAACCATTTTGAAGTAACTAATTCACATTTCAAGTTACTACACTTAACCATTTTCAACTAACTAATTCACATTTCAAGTCTCTACACTCAACCATTTTGAAGTAACTAATTCACATTTCAAGTTACTACACTTAACCATTTTTAAGTAACTAATTCGTATTTTCAAGTTACTACACTTAACAATTTTCAAGTAACTAATTCACATTTCAAGTCTCTACCATTAACCATTTTCAAGTAACTAATTCACATTTTCAAGTTACTACACTTAACCATTTTCAAGTAACTAATTCACATTTCAATTCTATACCATTAACAATTTTCAAGTAACTAATTCACATTCCAATTCTCTACACTTAACCATTTTCAAGTAACTAATTCACGTTTTCACTACGCTTAACCATTTTCAAGTAACTAATTCACATTTCAAGTCTCTACCATTTACAAGTAACTAATACACATTTTCAAGTTACTACACTTAACCATTTTCAAGTAAATAATTCACATTTAAAGTCTCTACACTCAACCATTTTGAAGTAACTAATTCACATTTCAAGTTACTACACTTAACCATTTTTAAGTAACTAATTCACATTTTCAAGTCACTACCATTTTCAAGTAACTAATTCACGTTTCAAGTCTCTACACTCAACCATTTTGAAGTAACTAATTCACATTTCAAGTTACTACACTTAACCATTTTTAAGTAACTAATTCACATTTTCAAGTTACTTCCATTTTCAAGTAATTAATTCACATTTCAATTCTCTACACTTAACCATTTTCAAGAAACTAATTCACGTTTTCAAGTTACTACACTTAACCATTTTCAAGTAACTAATTCACATTTTCACTAAAATTAACCATTTTCAAATAACTAATTCACATTTCAAGTCTCTACCATTTACAAGTAACTAATACACATTTCAAGTTACTACACTTAACCATTTTGAAGTTACTAATTCACATTTTCAAGTCACTACCATTTTCAAGTAAGTAATACACATTTCAATTCTCTACACTTAACCATTTTCAAGAAACTAATTCACGTTTTCAAGTTACTACACTTAACCATTTTCAATTAACTAATTCACATTTTCAAGTTACTACAATTAATCATTTTCAAGTAACTAATTCACATTTCAAGTCTCTACCATTTACAAGTAACTAATACACATTTCAAGTTAGTAAACATAACATTTTTAAGTAACTAATTCACATTTTTACTACACTTAACAATTTTCAAGTAACTAATTCACCTTTCAATTCTCTACCATTAACCATTTTCAAGTAACTAATTCACATTTCAAGTCTCTACCATTAACCATGTAACTAATTCACATTTTCACTACACAACCATTTTCAAGCAACTAATTCACATTTCAAGTCTCTACCATTTTCATGTAACTAATTCACATTTTCACTACACTTAACCATTTTCAATTAACTAATTCACATTTTCAAGTTACTACAATTAACCATTTTCAAGTAACTAATTCACATTTTCACTACACTTAACCATTTTCAAGTAACTAATTTACATTTCAAGTCTCAACCATTAACCATTTTAAAGTAACTAATTCACATTTTCAACTACACTTAACCATTTTCAAGTAACAAATTCACATTTCAAGACTCTACCATTTTCAAGTAACTAATTCACATTTTCAAGTTACTACACTTAACCATTTTCAAGTAACTAATTCACATTTCAAGTCTCTATCATTTACAAGTAACTAATACACATTTCAAGTTACTACACATAACCATTTTCAAGTAACTAATTCTCATTTTCACTACACTTAACCATTTTCAATTAACTAATTCACATTTTCAAGTTACTACACTTAACCATTTTCAAGTAACTAATTCACATTTTCAAGTCTCTATCATTAACCATTTTCAAGTAACTAATTCACATTTTCAAGTTACTACACTTAACCATTTTTAAGTAACTAATTCACATTTTCAAGTCACTTCCATTTTCAAGTAATTAATTCACATTTCAATTCTCTACACTTAACCATTTTCAAGTAACTAATTCACATTTTCAAGTTACTACACTTAACCATTTTCAAGTAACTAATTCACATTTTCACTACGCTTAACCATTTTCAAGTAACTAATTCACATTTCAAGTCTCTACCATTTTCAAGTAACTAATTCACGTTTTCACTACGCTTAACCATTTTCAAGTAACTAATTCACATCTCAAGTCTCTACCATTTACAAGTAACTAATACACATTTTCAAGTTACTACACTTAACCATTTTCAAGTAAATAATTCACATTTAAAGTCTCTACACTCAACCATTTTGAAGTAACTAATTCACATTTCAAGTTACTACACTTAACCATTTTTAAGTAACTAATTCACATTTTCAAGTCACTACCATTTTCAAGTAACTAATTCACATTTCAATTCTCTACACTTAACCATTTTCAAGAAACTAATTCACGTTTTCAAGTTACTACACTTAACCATTTTCAAGTAACTAATTCACATTTTCACTAAAATTAACCATTTTCAAGTAACTAATTCACATTTTAAGTCTCTACCATTTACAAGTAACTAATACACATTTCAAGTTACTACACTTAACCATTTTGAAGTTACTAATTCACATTTTCAAGTCACTACCATTTTCAAGTAAGTAATACACATTTCAATTCTCTACACTTAACCATTTTCAAGAAACTAATTCACGTTTTCAAGTTACTACACTTAACCATTTTCAAGTAACTAATTCACATTTTCACTAAAATTAACCATTTTCAAGTAACTAATTCACATTTCAAGTCTCTACCATTTACAAGTAACTAATTCACATTTCAAGTTACTACACTTAACCATTTTGAAGTTACTAATTCACATTTTCAAGTCACTACCATTTTCAAGTAAGTAATACACATTTCAATTCTCTACACTTAACCATTTTCAAGAAACTAATTCACGTTTTCAAGTTACTACACTTAACCATTTTCAATTAACTAATTCACATTTTCAAGTTACTACAATTAACCATTTTCAAGTAACTAATTCACATTTCAAGTCTCTACCATTTACAAGTAACTAATACACATTTCAAGTTAGTAAACATAACATTTTTAAGTAACTAATTCACATTTTCACTACACTTAACAATTTTCAAGTAACTAATTCACCTTTCAATTCTCTACCATTAACCATTTTCAAGTAACTAATTCACATTTCAAGTCTCTACCATTAACCATGTAACTAATTCACATTTTCACTACACTTAATCATTTTCAAGTAACTAATTCACATTTTCACTACACAACCATTTTCAAGTAACTAATTCACATTTCAAGTCTCTACCATTTTCAAGTAACTAATTCTCATTTTCACTACACTTAACCATTTTCAATTAACTAATTCACATTTTCAAGTTACCTCAATTAACCATTTTCAAGTAACTAAATCACATTTTCACTACACTTAACCATTTTCAAGTAACTAATTCACATTTCAAGTCTCAACCATTAACCATTTTAAAGTAACTAATTCACATTTCAAGTCTCTACCATTAACCATGTAACTAATTCACATTTCAACTACACTTAACCATTTTCAAATAACTAATTCACATTTCAAGTCTCTATCATTTTCAAGTTACTACACATAACCATTTTCAAGTAACTAATTCTCATTTTCACTACACTTAACCATTTTCAATTAACTAATTCACATTTTCAAGTTACTACACTTAACCATTTTCAAGTAACTAATTCACATTTTCAAGTCTCTACCATTAACCATTTTCAAGTAACTAATTCACATTTTCAAGTTACTACACTTAACCATTTTCAAGTAACTAATTCACATTTTCGAATCACTACCATTTTCAAATAACTAATCCACATTTCAAGTCTCTACCATTAACCATTTTCAAGTACCTAATTCACATTTCAAGTCTCTACACTCAACCATTTTGAAGTAACTAATTCACATTTCAAGTTACTACACTTAACCATTTTTAAGTAACTAATTCACATTTTCAAGTTACTTCCATTTTCAAGTAATTAATTCACATTTCAATTCTCTACACTTAACCATTTTCAAGTAACTAATTCACATTTTCAAGTTACTACACTTAACCATTTTCAAATAACTAATTCACATTTTCACTACACTTAACCATTTTCATGTAACTAATACATATTTTCAAGGTACTACACTTAACAATTTTCAAATAACTAATTCACATTTCAAGTCTCTACCATTAACCATTTTCAAGTAACTAATTCACATTTTCAAGTTACTACACTTAACCATTTTCAAGTAACTAATTCACATTTCAAGTCTCTACACTCAACCATTTTGAAGTAACTAATTCACATTTCAAGTTACTACACTTAACCATTTTCAACTAACTAATTCACATTTCAAGTCTCTACACTCAACCATTTTGAAGTAACTAATTCACATTTCAAGTTACTACACTTAACCATTTTTAAGTAACTAATTCACATTTTCAAGTTACTACACTTAACCATTTTCAAGTAACTAATTCACATTTCAATTCTATACCATTAACAATTTTCAAGTAACTAATTCACATTCCAATTCTCTACACTTAACCATTTTCAAGTAACTAATTCACGTTTTCACTACGCTTAACCATTTTCAAGTAACTAATTCACATTTCAAGTCTCTACCATTTACAAGTAACTAATACACATTTTCAAGTTACTACACTTAACCATTTTCAAGTAAATAATTCACATTTAAAGTCTCTACACTCAACCATTTTGAAGTAACTAATTCACATTTCAAGTTACTACACTTAACCATTTTTAAGTAACTAATTCACATTTTCAAGTCACTACCATTTTCAAGTAACTAATTCACATTTCAATTCTCTACACTTAACCATTTTCAAGAAACTAATTCACGTTTTCAAGTTACTACACTTAACCATTTTCAAGTAACTAATTCACATTTTCACTAAAATTAACCATTTTCAAGTAACTAATTCACATTTCAAGTCTCTACCATTTACAAGTAACTAATACACATTTCAAGTTACTACACTTAACCATTTTGAAGTTACTAATTCACATTTTCAAGTCACTACCATTTTCAAGTAAGTAATACACATTTCAATTCTCTACACTTAACCATTTTCAAGAAACTAATTCACGTTTTCAAGTTACTACACTTAACCATTTTCAATTAACTAATTCACATTTTCAAGTTACTACAATTAACCATTTTCAAGTAACTAATTCACATTTCAAGTCTCTACCATTTACAAGTAACTAATACACATTTCAAGTTACTACACTTAACCATTTTGAAGTTACTAATTCACATTTTCAAGTCACTACCATTTTCAAGTAAGTAATACACATTTCAATTCTCTACACTTAACCATTTTCAAGAAACTAATTCACGTTTTCAAGTTACTACACTTAACCATTTTCAATTAACTAATTCACATTTTCAAGTTACTACAATTAACCATTTTCAAGTAACTAATTCACATTTCAAGTCTCTACCATTTACAAGTAACTAATACACATTTCAAGTTAGTAAACATAACATTTTTAAGTAACTAATTCACATTTTTACTACACTTAACAATTTTCAAGTAACTAATTCACCTTTCAATTCTCTACCATTAACCATTTTCAAGTAACTAATTCACATTTCAAGTCTCTACCATTAACCATGTAACTAATTCACATTTTCACTACACAACCATTTTCAAGCAACTAATTCACATTTCAAGTCTCTACCATTTTCAAGTAACTAATTCACATTTTCACTACACTTAACCATTTTCAATTAACTAATTCACATTTTCAAGTTACTACAATTAACCATTTTCAAGTAACTAATTCACATTTTCACTACACTTAACCATTTTCAAGTAACTAATTCACATTTTCAAGTTACCTCAATTAACCATTTTCAAGTAACTAATTCACATTTCAAGTCTCAACCATTAACCATTTTAAAGTAACTAATTCACATTTCAAGTCTCTACCATTAACCATGTAACTAATTCACATTTCAACTACACTTAACCATTTTCAAATAACTAATTCACATTTCAAGTCTCTATCATTTTCAAGTTACTACACATAACCATTTTCAAGTAACTAATTCTCATTTTCACTACACTTAACCATTTTCAATTAACTAATTCACATTTTCAAGTTACTACACTTAACCATTTTCAAGTAACTAATTCACATTTTCAAGTCTCTACCATTAACCATTTTCAAGTAACTAATTCACATTTTCAAGTTACTACACTTAACCATTTTCAAGTAACTAATTCACATTTTCGAATCACTACCATTTTCAAATAACTAATCCACATTTCAAGTCTCTACCATTAACCATTTTCAAGTACCTAATTCACATTTCAAGTCTCTACACTCAACCATTTTGAAGTAACTAATTCACATTTCAAGTTACTACACTTAACCATTTTTAAGTAACTAATTCACATTTTCAAGTTACTTCCATTTTCAAGTAATTAATTCACATTTCAATTCTCTACACTTAACCATTTTCAAGTAACTAATTCACATTTTCAAGTTACTACACTTAACCATTTTCAAATAACTAATTCACATTTTCACTACACTTAACCATTTTCATGTAACTAATACATATTTTCAAGGTACTACACTTAACAATTTTCAAATAACTAATTCACATTTCAAGTCTCTACCATTAACCATTTTCAAGTAACTAATTCACATTTTCAAGTTACTACACTTAACCATTTTCAAGTAACTAATTCACATTTCAAGTCTCTACACTCAACCATTTTGAAGTAACTAATTCACATTTCAAGTTACTACACTTAACCATTTTCAACTAACTAATTCACATTTCAAGTCTCTACACTCAACCATTTTGAAGTAACTAATTCACATTTCAAGTTACTACACTTAACCATTTTTAAGTAACTAATTCACATTTTCAAGTTACTACACTTAACCATTTTCAAGTAACTAATTCACATTTCAATTCTATACCATTAACAATTTTCAAGTAACTAATTCACATTCCAATTCTCTACACTTAACCATTTTCAAGTAACTAATTCACGTTTTCACTACGCTTAACCATTTTCAAGTAACTAATTCACATTTCAAGTCTCTACCATTTACAAGTAACTAATACACATTTTCAAGTTACTACACTTAACCATTTTCAAGTAAATAATTCACATTTAAAGTCTCTACACTCAACCATTTTGAAGTAACTAATTCACATTTCAAGTTACTACACTTAACCATTTTTAAGTAACTAATTCACATTTTCAAGTCACTACCATTTTCAAGTAACTAATTCACATTTCAATTCTCTACACTTAACCATTTTCAAGAAACTAATTCACGTTTTCAAGTTACTACACTTAACCATTTTCAAGTAACTAATTCACATTTTCACTAAAATTAACCATTTTCAAGTAACTAATTCACATTTCAAGTCTCTACCATTTACAAGTAACTAATACACATTTCAAGTTACTACACTTAACCATTTTGAAGTTACTAATTCACATTTTCAAGTCACTACCATTTTCAAGTAAGTAATACACATTTCAATTCTCTACACTTAACCATTTTCAAGAAACTAATTCACGTTTTCAAGTTACTACACTTAACCATTTTCAATTAACTAATTCACATTTTCAAGTTACTACAATTAACCATTTTCAAGTAACTAATTCACATTTCAAGTCTCTACCATTTACAAGTAACTAATACACATTTCAAGTTACTACACTTAACCATTTTGAAGTTACTAATTCACATTTTCAAGTCACTACCATTTTCAAGTAAGTAATACACATTTCAATTCTCTACACTTAACCATTTTCAAGAAACTAATTCACGTTTTCAAGTTACTACACTTAACCATTTTCAATTAACTAATTCACATTTTCAAGTTACTACAATTAACCATTTTCAAGTAACTAATTCACATTTCAAGTCTCTACCATTTACAAGTAACTAATACACATTTCAAGTTAGTAAACATAACATTTTTAAGTAACTAATTCACATTTTTACTACACTTAACAATTTTCAAGTAACTAATTCACCTTTCAATTCTCTACCATTAACCATTTTCAAGTAACTAATTCACATTTCAAGTCTCTACCATTAACCATGTAACTAATTCACATTTTCACTACACAACCATTTTCAAGCAACTAATTCACATTTCAAGTCTCTACCATTTTCAAGTAACTAATTCACATTTTCACTACACTTAACCATTTTCAATTAACTAATTCACATTTTCAAGTTACTACAATTAACCATTTTCAAGTAACTAATTCACATTTTCACTACACTTAACCATTTTCAAGTAACTAATTCACATTTCAAGTCTCAACCATTAACCATTTTAAAGTAACTAATTCACATTTTCAACTACACTTAACCATTTTCAAGTAACAAATTCACATTTCAAGACTCTACCATTTTCAAGTAACTAATTCACATTTTCAAGTTACTACACTTAACCATTTTCAAGTAACTAATTCACATTTCAAGTCTCTATCATTTACAAGTAACTAATACACATTTCAAGTTACTACACATAACCATTTTCAAGTAACTAATTCTCATTTTCACTACACTTAACCATTTTCAATTAACTAATTCACATTTTCAAGTTACTACACTTAACCATTTTCAAGTAACTAATTCACATTTTCAAGTCTCTACCATTAACCATTTTCAAGTAACTAATTCACATTTTCAAGTTACTACACTTAACCATTTTTAAGTAACTAATTCACATTTTCAAGTCACTTCCATTTTCAAGTAATTAATTCACATTTCAATTCTCTACACTTAACCATTTTCAAGTAACTAATTCACATTTTCAAGTTACTACACTTAACCATTTTCAAGTAACTAATTCACATTTTCACTACGCTTAACCATTTTCAAGTAACTAATTCACATTTCAAGTCTCTACCATTTTCAAGTAACTAATTCACGTTTTCACTACGCTTAACCATTTTCAAGTAACTAATTCACATCTCAAGTCTCTACCATTTACAAGTAACTAATACACATTTTCAAGTTACTACACTTAACCATTTTCAAGTAACTAATTCACATTTAAAGTCTCTACACTCAACCATTTTGAAGTAACTAATTCACATTTCAAGTTACTACACTTAACCATTTTTAAGTAACTAATTCACATTTTCAAGTCACTACCATTTTCAAGTAACTAATTCACATTTCAATTCTCTACACTTAACCATTTTCAAGAAACTAATTCACGTTTTCAAGTTACTACACTTAACCATTTTCAAGTAACTAATTCACATTTTCACTAAAATTAACCATTTTCAAGTAACTAATTCACATTTTAAGTCTCTACCATTTACAAGTAACTAATACACATTTCAAGTTACTACACTTAACCATTTTGAAGTTACTAATTCACATTTTCAAGTCACTACCATTTTCAAGTAAGTAATACACATTTCAATTCTCTACACTTAACCATTTTCAAGAAACTAATTCACGTTTTCAAGTTACTACACTTAACCATTTTCAATTAACTAATTCACATTTTCAAGTTACTACAATTAACCATTTTCAAGTAACTAATTCACATTTCAAGTCTCTACCATTTACAAGTAACTAATACACATTTCAAGTTAGTAAACATAACATTTTTAAGTAACTAATTCACATTTTTACTACACTTAACAATTTTCAAGTAACTAATTCACCTTTCAATTCTCTACCATAACCATTTTCAAGTAACTAATTCACATTTCAAGTCTCTACCATTAACCATGTAACTAATTCACATTTTCACTACACTTAATCATTTTCAAGTAACTAATTCACATTTTCACTACACAACCATTTTCAAGTAACTAATTCACATTTCAAGTCTCTACCATTTTCAAGTAACTAATTCTCATTTTCACTACACTTAACCATTTTCAATTAACTAATTCACATTTTCAAGTTACCTCAATTAACCATTTTCAAGTAACTAATTCACATTTTCACTACACTTAACCATTTTCAAGTAACTAATTCACATTTCAAGTCTCAACCATTAACCATTTTAAAGTAACTAATTCACATTTCAAGTCTCTACCATTAACCATGTAACTAATTCACATTTCAACTACACTTAACCATTTTCAAGTAATTAATTCACATTTCAATTCTCTACACTTAACCATTTTCAAGAAACTAATTCACGTTTTCAAGTTACTACACTTAACCATTTTTAAGTAACTAATTCACATTTTCACTACAATTAACTATTTTCAAGTAACTAATTCACATTTCAAGTCTCTACCATTTACAAGCAACTAATACACATTTCAAGTTAGTACACATAACATTTTTAAGTAACTAATTCACATTTTCACTACACTTAACCATTTTCAAGTAACTAATTCACCTTTCAATTCTCTACCATTATCCATTTTCAAGTAACTAATTCACATTTCCTGTCTCTGCCATTAACCATGTAACTAATTCACATTTTCACTACACGTAATCATTTTCAAGTAACTAATTCACATTTTCACTACACAACCATTTTCAAGTAACTAATTCACATTTCAAGTCTCTACCATTTTCAAGTAACTAATTCACATTTTCAAATAACTAATTCTAATTTTCACTACACTTAACCATTTTCAATTAACTAATTCACATTTTCAAGTTACTACAATTAACCATTTTAAAGTAACTAATTCACATTTTCACTACACCTAACCATTTTCAAGTCTCTACCATTAACCATTTTCAAGTAACTAATTCACATTTTCAAGTTACTACACTTAACCATTTTTAAGTAACTAATTCACATTTTCAAGTCACTTCCATTTTCAAGTAATTAATTCACATTTCAATTCTCTACACTTAACCATTTTCAAGTAACTAATTCACATTTTCAAGTTACTACACTAAACCATTTTCAAGTAACTAATTCACATTTTCACTACGCTTAACCATTTTCAAGTAACTAATTCACATTTCAAGTCTCTACCATTTTCAAGTAACTAATTCACGTTTTCACTACGCTTAACCATTTTCAAGTAACTAATTCACATCTCAAGTCTCTACCATTTACAAGTAACTAATACACATTTTCAAGTTACTACACTTAACCATTTTCAAGTAAATAATTCACATTTAAAGTCTCTACACTCAACCATTTTGAAGTAACTAATTCACATTTCAAGTTACTACACTTAACCATTTTTAAGTAACTAATTCACATTTTCAAGTCACTACCATTTTCAAGTAACTAATTCACATTTCAATTCTCTACACTTAACCATTTTCAAGAAACTAATTCACGTTTTCAAGTTACTACACTTAACCATTTTCAAGTAACTAATTCACATTTTCACTAAAATTAACCATTTTCAAGTAACTAATTCACATTTTAAGTCTCTACCATTTACAAGTAACTAATACACATTTCAAGTTACTACACTTAACCATTTTGAAGTTACTAATTCACATTTTCAAGTCACTACCATTTTCAAGTAAGTAATACACATTTCAATTCTCTACACTTAACCATTTTCAAGAAACTAATTCACGTTTTCAAGTTACTACACTTAACCATTTTCAAGTAACTAATTCACATTTTCACTAAAATTAACCATTTTCAAGTAACTAATTCACATTTCAAGTCTCTACCATTTACAAGTAACTAATTCACATTTCAAGTTACTACACTTAACCATTTTGAAGTTACTAATTCACATTTTCAAGTCACTACCATTTTCAAGTAAGTAATACACATTTCAATTCTCTACACTTAACCATTTTCAAGAAACTAATTCACGTTTTCAAGTTACTACACTTAACCATTTTCAATTAACTAATTCACATTTTCAAGTTACTACAATTAACCATTTTCAAGTAACTAATTCACATTTCAAGTCTCTACCATTTACAAGTAACTAATACACATTTCAAGTTAGTAAACATAACATTTTTAAGTAACTAATTCACATTTTCACTACACTTAACAATTTTCAAGTAACTAATTCACCTTTCAATTCTCTACCATTAACCATTTTCAAGTAACTAATTCACATTTCAAGTCTCTACCATTAACCATGTAACTAATTCACATTTTCACTACACTTAATCATTTTCAAGTAACTAATTCACATTTTCACTACACAACCATTTTCAAGTAACTAATTCACATTTCAAGTCTCTACCATTTTCAAATAACTAATTCTCATTTTCACTACACTTAACCATTTTCAATTAACTAATTCACATTTTCAAGTTACCTCAATTAACCATTTTCAAGTAACTAATTCACATTTCAAGTCTCAACCATTAACCATTTTAAAGTAACTAATTCACATTTCAAGTCTCTACCATTAACCATGTAACTAATTCACATTTCAACTACACTTAACCATTTTCAAATAACTAATTCACATTTCAAGTCTCTATCATTTTCAAGTTACTACACATAACCATTTTCAAGTAACTAATTCTCATTTTCACTACACTTAACCATTTTCAATTAACTAATTCACATTTTCAAGTTACTACACTTAACCATTTTCAAGTAACTAATTCACATTTTCAAGTCTCTACCATTAACCATTTTCAAGTAACTAATTCACATTTTCAAGTTACTACACTTAACCATTTTCAAGTAACTAATTCACATTTTCGAATCACTACCATTTTCAAATAACTAATCCACATTTCAAGTCTCTACCATTAACCATTTTCAAGTACCTAATTCACATTTCAAGTCTCTACACTCAACCATTTTGAAGTAACTAATTCACATTTCAAGTTACTACACTTAACCATTTTTAAGTAACTAATTCACATTTTCAAGTTACTTCCATTTTCAAGTAATTAATTCACATTTCAATTCTCTACACTTAACCATTTTCAAGTAACTAATTCACATTTTCAAGTTACTACACTTAACCATTTTCAAATAACTAATTCACATTTTCACTACACTTAACCATTTTCATGTAACTAATACATATTTTCAAGGTACTACACTTAACAATTTTCAAATAACTAATTCACATTTCAAGTCTCTACCATTAACCATTTTCAAGTAACTAATTCACATTTTCAAGTTACTACACTTAACCATTTTCAAGTAACTAATTCACATTTCAAGTCTCTACACTCAACCATTTTGAAGTAACTAATTCACATTTCAAGTTACTACACTTAACCATTTTCAACTAACTAATTCACATTTCAAGTCTCTACACTCAACCATTTTGAAGTAACTAATTCACATTTCAAGTTACTACACTTAACCATTTTTAAGTAACTAATTCACATTTTCAAGTTACTACACTTAACCATTTTCAAGTAACTAATTCACATTTCAATTCTATACCATTAACAATTTTCAAGTAACTAATTCACATTCCAATTCTCTACACTTAACCATTTTCAAGTAACTAATTCACGTTTTCACTACGCTTAACCATTTTCAAGTAACTAATTCACATTTCAAGTCTCTACCATTTACAAGTAACTAATACACATTTTCAAGTTACTACACTTAACCATTTTCAAGTAAATAATTCACATTTAAAGTCTCTACACTCAACCATTTTGAAGTAACTAATTCACATTTCAAGTTACTACACTTAACCATTTTTAAGTAACTAATTCACATTTTCAAGTCACTACCATTTTCAAGTAACTAATTCACATTTCAATTCTCTACACTTAACCATTTTCAAGAAACTAATTCACGTTTTCAAGTTACTACACTTAACCATTTTCAAGTAACTAATTCACATTTTCACTAAAATTAACCATTTTCAAGTAACTAATTCACATTTCAAGTCTCTACCATTTACAAGTAACTAATACACATTTCAAGTTACTACACTTAACCATTTTGAAGTTACTAATTCACATTTTCAAGTCACTACCATTTTCAAGTAAGTAATACACATTTCAATTCTCTACACTTAACCATTTTCAAGAAACTAATTCACGTTTTCAAGTTACTACACTTAACCATTTTCAATTAACTAATTCACATTTTCAAGTTACTACAATTAACCATTTTCAAGTAACTAATTCACATTTCAAGTCTCTACCATTTACAAGTAACTAATACACATTTCAAGTTACTACACTTAACCATTTTGAAGTTACTAATTCACATTTTCAAGTCACTACCATTTTCAAGTAAGTAATACACATTTCAATTCTCTACACTTAACCATTTTCAAGAAACTAATTCACGTTTTCAAGTTACTACACTTAACCATTTTCAATTAACTAATTCACATTTTCAAGTTACTACAATTAACCATTTTCAAGTAACTAATTCACATTTCAAGTCTCTACCATTTACAAGTAACTAATACACATTTCAAGTTAGTAAACATAACATTTTTAAGTAACTAATTCACATTTTTACTACACTTAACAATTTTCAAGTAACTAATTCACCTTTCAATTCTCTACCATTAACCATTTTCAAGTAACTAATTCACATTTCAAGTCTCTACCATTAACCATGTAACTAATTCACATTTTCACTACACAACCATTTTCAAGCAACTAATTCACATTTCAAGTCTCTACCATTTTCAAGTAACTAATTCACATTTTCACTACACTTAACCATTTTCAATTAACTAATTCACATTTTCAAGTTACTACAATTAACCATTTTCAAGTAACTAATTCACATTTTCACTACACTTAACCATTTTCAAGTAACTAATTCACATTTCAAGTCTCAACCATTAACCATTTTAAAGTAACTAATTCACATTTTCAACTACACTTAACCATTTTCAAGTAACAAATTCACATTTCAAGACTCTACCATTTTCAAGTAACTAATTCACATTTTCAAGTTACTACACTTAACCATTTTCAAGTAACTAATTCACATTTCAAGTCTCTATCATTTACAAGTAACTAATACACATTTCAAGTTACTACACATAACCATTTTCAAGTAACTAATTCTCATTTTCACTACACTTAACCATTTTCAATTAACTAATTCACATTTTCAAGTTACTACACTTAACCATTTTCAAGTAACTAATTCACATTTTCAAGTCTCTACCATTAACCATTTTCAAGTAACTAATTCACATTTTCAAGTTACTACACTTAACCATTTTTAAGTAACTAATTCACATTTTCAAGTCACTTCCATTTTCAAGTAATTAATTCACATTTCAATTCTCTACACTTAACCATTTTCAAGTAACTAATTCACATTTTCAAGTTACTACACTTAACCATTTTCAAGTAACTAATTCACATTTTCACTACGCTTAACCATTTTCAAGTAACTAATTCACATTTCAAGTCTCTACCATTTTCAAGTAACTAATTCACGTTTTCACTACGCTTAACCATTTTCAAGTAACTAATTCACATCTCAAGTCTCTACCATTTACAAGTAACTAATACACATTTTCAAGTTACTACACTTAACCATTTTCAAGTAAATAATTCACATTTAAAGTCTCTACACTCAACCATTTTGAAGTAACTAATTCACATTTCAAGTTACTACACTTAACAATTTTCAAGTAACTAATTCACATTTCAACTCTCTACCATTAACCATGTAACTAATACACATTTTCAAGTTACAACACTTAACCATTTTCAAGAAACTAATTCACGTTTTCAAGTTACTACACTTAACCATTTTCAAGTAACTAATTCACATTTTCACTAAAATTAACCATTTTCAAGTAACTAATTCACATTTTAAGTCTCTACCATTTACAAGTAACTAATACACATTTCAAGTTACTACACTTAACCATTTTGAAGTTACTAATTCACATTTTCAAGTCACTACCATTTTCAAGTAACTAATACACATTTCAATTCTCTACACTTAACCATTTTCAAGAAACTAATTCACGTTTTCAAGTTACTACACTTAACCATTTTCAATTAACTAATTCACATTTTCAAGTTACTACAATTAACCATTTTCAAGTAACTAATTCACATTTCAAGTCTCTACCATTTACAAGTAACTAATACACATTTCAAGTTAGTAAACATAACATTTTTAAGTAACTAATTCACATTTTTACTACACTTAACAATTTTCAAGTAACTAATTCACCTTTCAATTCTCTACCATTAACCATGTAACTAATTCACATTTTCACTACACTTAATCATTTTCAAGTAACTAATTCACATTTTCACTACACAACCATTTTCAAGTAACTAATTCACATTTCAAGTCTCTACCATTTTCAAGTAACTAATTCTCATTTTCACTACACTTAACCATTTTCAATTAACTAATTCACATTTTCAAGTTACCTCAATTAACCATTTTCAAGTAACTAATTCACATTTTCACTACACTTAACCATTTTCAAGTAACTAATTCACATTTCAAGTCTCAACCATTAACCATTTTAAAGTAACTAATTCACATTTCAAGTCTCTACCATTAACCATGTAACTAATTCACATTTCAACTACACTTAACCATTTTCAAGTAATTAATTCACATTTCAATTCTCTACACTTAACCATTTTCAAGAAACTAATTCACGTTTTCAAGTTACTACACTTAACCATTTTTAAGTAACTAATTCACATTTTCACTACAATTAACTATTTTCAAGTAACTAATTCACATTTCAAGTCTCTACCATTTACAAGCAACTAATACACATTTCAAGTTAGTACACATAACATTTTTAAGTAACTAATTCACATTTTCACTACACTTAACCATTTTCAAGTAACTAATTCACCTTTCAATTCTCTACCATTATCCATTTTCAAGTAACTAATTCACATTTCCTGTCTCTGCCATTAACCATGTAACTAATTCACATTTTCACTACACGTAATCATTTTCAAGTAACTAATTCACATTTTCACTACACAACCATTTTCAAGTAACTAATTCACATTTCAAGTCTCTACCATTTTCAAGTAACTAATTCACATTTTCAAATAACTAATTCTAATTTTCACTACACTTAACCATTTTCAATTAACTAATTCACATTTTCAAGTTACTACAATTAACCATTTTAAAGTAACTAATTCACATTTTCACTACACCTAACCATTTTCAAGTAACTAATTCACATTTCAAGTCTTAACCATTAACCATTTTCAAGTAACTAATTCACATTTTCAAGTTACTACACTTAACAATTTTCAAGTAACTAATTCACATTTCAAGTCTCTACCATTAACCATTTTCAAGTAACTAATTCACATTTTCAAGTTACTACACTTAACCATTTTCAAGTAACTAATTCACATTTCAAGTCTCTACACTCAACCATTTTCATGTAACTAATTCACATTTTCAAGTTAGTACACTTAACAATTTTCAAATAACTAATTCACATTTCAAGTGTCTACCATTAACCATTTTCAAATAACTAATTCACATTTTCAAGTTACTACACTAACCATTTTCAACTAACTAATTCACATTTCAAGTCTCTACACTCAACCATTTTGAAGTAACTAATTCACATTTCAAGTCTCTACACTCAACCATTTTGAAGTAATTAATTCACATTTTCACTACACTTAACCATTTTCAAGTAACTAATTCACATTTCAAGTCTCTACCATTTACAAGTAACTAATACACATTTCAAGTTACTACACATAACATTTTTAAGTAACTAATTCACATTTTCACTACACTTAACCATTTTCAAGTAACTAATTCACATTTCAATTCTCTACCATTTACAATTTTCAAGTAACTAATTCACATTTCAACTCTCTACCATTAACCATGTAACTAATTCACATTCCAATTCTCTACACTTAACCATTTTCAAGTAACTAATTCACGTTTTCACTACACTTAACAATTTTCAAGTAACTAATTCACATTTCAACTCTCTACCATTAACCATGTAACTAATACACATTTTCAAGTTACAACACTTAACCATTTTCAAGAAACTAATTCACGTTTTCAAGTTACTACACTTAACCATTTTCAAGTAACTAATTCACATTTTCACTAAAATTAACCATTTTCAAGTAACTAATTCACATTTTAAGTCTCTACCATTTACAAGTAACTAATACACATTTCAAGTTACTACACTTAACCATTTTGAAGTTACTAATTCACATTTTCAAGTCACTACCATTTTCAAGTAACTAATACACATTTCAATTCTCTACACTTAACCATTTTCAAGAAACTAATTCACGTTTTCAAGTTACTACACTTAACCATTTTCAATTAACTAATTCACATTTTCAAGTTACTACAATTAACCATTTTCAAGTAACTAATTCACATTTCAAGTCTCTACCATTTACAAGTAACTAATACACATTTCAAGTTAGTAAACATAACATTTTTAAGTAACTAATTCACATTTTTACTACACTTAACAATTTTCAAGTAACTAATTCACCTTTCAATTCTCTACCATTAACCATTTTCAAGTAACTAATTCACATTTCAAGTCTCTACCATTAACCATGTAACTAATTCACATTTTCACTACACTTAATCATTTTCAAGTAACTAATTCACATTTTCACTACACAACCATTTTCAAGTAACTAATTCACATTTCAAGTCTCTACCATTTTCAAGTAACTAATTCTCATTTTCACTACACTTAACCATTTTCAATTAACTAATTCACATTTTCAAGTTACCTCAATTAACCATTTTCAAGTAACTAATTCACATTTTCACTACACTTAACCATTTTCAAGTAACTAATTCACATTTCAAGTCTCAACCATTAACCATTTTAAAGTAACTAATTCACATTTCAAGTCTCTACCATTAACCATGTAACTAATTCACATTTCAACTACACTTAACCATTTTCAAGTAATTAATTCACATTTCAATTCTCTACACTTAACCATTTTCAAGAAACTAATTCACGTTTTCAAGTTACTACACTTAACCATTTTTAAGTAACTAATTCACATTTTCACTACAATTAACTATTTTCAAGTAACTAATTCACATTTCAAGTCTCTACCATTTACAAGCAACTAATACACATTTCAAGTTAGTACACATAACATTTTTAAGTAACTAATTCACATTTTCACTACACTTAACCATTTTCAAGTAACTAATTCACCTTTCAATTCTCTACCATTATCCATTTTCAAGTAACTAATTCACATTTCCTGTCTCTGCTATTAACCATGTAACTAATTCACATTTTCACTACACGTAATCATTTTCAAGTAACTAATTCACATTTTCACTACACAACCATTTTCAAGTAACTAATTCACATTTCAAGTCTCTACCATTTTCAAGTAACTAATTCACATTTTCAAATAACTAATTCTAATTTTCACTACACTTAACCATTTTCAATTAACTAATTCACATTTTCAAGTTACTACAATTAACCATTTTAAAGTAACTAATTCACATTTTCACTACACCTAACCATTTTCAAGTAACTAATTCACATTTCAAGTCTTAACCATTAACCATTTTCAAGTAACTAATTCACATTTTCAAGTTATTACACTTAACAATTTTCAAGTAACTAATTCACATTTCAAGTCTCTACCATTAACCATTTTCAAGTAACTAATTCACATTTTCAAGTTACTACACTTAACCATTTTCAAGTAACTAATTCACATTTCAAGTCTCTACACTCAACCATTTTCATGTAACTAATTCACATTTTCAAGTTAGTACACTTAACAATTTTCAAATAACTAATTCACATTTCAAGTGTCTACCATTAACCATTTTCAAATAACTAATTCACATTTTCAAGTTACTACACTAACCATTTTCAACTAACTAATTCACATTTCAAGTCTCTACACTCAACCATTTTGAAGTAACTAATTCACATTTCAAGTCTCTACACTCAACCATTTTGAAGTAATTAATTCACATTTTCACTACACTTAACCATTTTCAAGTAACTAATTCACATTTCAAGTCTCTACCATTTACAAGTAACTAATACACATTTCAAGTTACTACACATAACATTTTTAAGTAACTAATTCACATTTTCACTACACTTAACCATTTTCAAGTAACTAATTCACATTTCAATTCTCTACCATTTACAATTTTCAAGTAACTAATTCACATTTCAACTCTCTACCATTAACCATGTAACTAATTCACATTCCAATTCTCTACACTTAACCATTTTCAAGTAACTAATTCACGTTTTCACTACACTTAACAATTTTCAAGTAACTAATTCACATTTCAACTCTCTACCATTAACCATGTAACTAATACACATTTTCAAGTTACAACACTTAACCATTTTCAAGTAACTAATTCACATTTAAAGTCTCTACACTCAACCATTTTGAAGTAACTAACTCACATTTCAAGTTAGTAAACATAACATTTTTAAGTAACTAATTCACATTTTTACTACACTTAACAATTTTCAAGTAACTAATTCACCTTTCAATTCTCTACCATTAACCATTTTCAAGTAACTAATTCACCTTTCAATTCTCTACCATTAACCATGTAACTAATTCACATTTTCACTACACTTAATCATTTTCAAGTAACTAATTCACATTTTCACTACACAACCATTTTCAAGTAACTAATTCACATTTCAAGTCTCTACCATTTTCAAGTAACTAATTCTCATTTTCACTACACTTAACCATTTTCAATTAACTAATTCACATTTTCAAGTTACCTCAATTAACCATTTTCAAGTAACTAATTCACATTTTCACTACACTTAACCATTTTCAAGTAACTAATTCACATTTCAAGTCTCAACCATTAACCATTTTAAAGTAACTAATTCACATTTCAAGTCTCTACCATTAACCATGTAACTAATTCACATTTCAACTACACTTAACCATTTTCAAGTAATTAATTCACATTTCAATTCTCTACACTTAACCATTTTCAAGAAACTAATTCACGTTTTCAAGTTACTACACTTAACCATTTTTAAGTAACTAATTCACATTTTCACTACAATTAACTATTTTCAAGTAACTAATTCACATTTCAAGTCTCTACCATTTACAAGCAACTAATACACATTTCAAGTTAGTACACATAACATTTTTAAGTAACTAATTCACATTTTCACTACACTTAACCATTTTCAAGTAACTAATTCACCTTTCAATTCTCTACCATTATCCATTTTCAAGTAACTAATTCACATTTCCTGTCTCTGCCATTAACCATGTAACTAATTCACATTTTCACTACACGTAATCATTTTCAAGTAACTAATTCACATTTTCACTACACAACCATTTTCAAGTAACTAATTCACATTTCAAGTCTCTACCATTTTCAAGTAACTAATTCACATTTTCAAATAACTAATTCTAATTTTCACTACACTTAACCATTTTCAATTAACTAATTCACATTTTCAAGTTACTACAATTAACCATTTTAAAGTAACTAATTCACATTTTCACTACACCTAACCATTTTCAAGTAACTAATTCACATTTCAAGTCTTAACCATTAACCATTTTCAAGTAACTAATTCACATTTTCAAGTTACTACACTTAACAATTTTCAAGTAACTAATTCACATTTCAAGTCTCTACCATTAACCATTTTCAAGTAACTAATTCACATTTTCAAGTTACTACACTTAACCATTTTCAAGTAACTAATTCACATTTCAAGTCTCTACACTCAACCATTTTCATGTAACTAATTCACATTTTCAAGTTAGTACACTTAACAATTTTCAAATAACTAATTCACATTTCAAGTGTCTACCATTAACCATTTTCAAATAACTAATTCACATTTTCAAGTTACTACACTAACCATTTTCAACTAACTAATTCACATTTCAAGTCTCTACACTCAACCATTTTGAAGTAACTAATTCACATTTCAAGTCTCTACACTCAACCATTTTGAAGTAATTAATTCACATTTTCACTACACTTAACCATTTTCAAGTAACTAATTCACATTTCAAGTCTCTACCATTTACAAGTAACTAATACACATTTCAAGTTACTACACATAACATTTTTAAGTAACTAATTCACATTTTCACTACACTTAACCATTTTCAAGTAACTAATTCACATTTCAATTCTCTACCATTTACAATTTTCAAGTAACTAATTCACATTTCAACTCTCTACCATTAACCATGTAACTAATTCACATTCCAATTCTCTACACTTAACCATTTTCAAGTAACTAATTCACGTTTTCACTACACTTAACAATTTTCAAGTAACTAATTCACATTTCAACTCTCTACCATTAACCATGTAACTAATACACATTTTCAAGTTACAACACTTAACCATTTTCAAGAAACTAATTCACGTTTTCAAGTTACTACACTTAACCATTTTCAAGTAACTAATTCACATTTTCACTAAAATTAACCATTTTCAAGTAACTAATTCACATTTTAAGTCTCTACCATTTACAAGTAACTAATACACATTTCAAGTTACTACACTTAACCATTTTGAAGTTACTAATTCACATTTTCAAGTCACTACCATTTTCAAGTAACTAATACACATTTCAATTCTCTACACTTAACCATTTTCAAGAAACTAATTCACGTTTTCAAGTTACTACACTTAACCATTTTCAATTAACTAATTCACATTTTCAAGTTACTACAATTAACCATTTTCAAGTAACTAATTCACATTTCAAGTCTCTACCATTTACAAGTAACTAATACACATTTCAAGTTAGTAAACATAACATTTTTAAGTAACTAATTCACATTTTTACTACACTTAACCATTTTCAAGTAACTAATTCACCTTTCAATTCTCTACCATTATCCATTTTCAAGTAACTAATTCACATTTCCTGTCTCTGCCATTAACCATGTAACTAATTCACATTTTCACTACACGTAATCATTTTCAAGTAACTAATTCACATTTTCACTACACAACCATTTTCAAGTAACTAATTCACATTTCAAGTCTCTACCATTTTCAAGTAACTAATTCACATTTTCAAATAACTAATTCTAATTTTCACTACACTTAACCATTTTCAATTAACTAATTCACATTTTCAAGTTACTACAATTAACCATTTTAAAGTAACTAATTCACATTTTCACTACACCTAACCATTTTCAAGTAACTAATTCACATTTCAAGTCTTAACCATTAACCATTTTCAAGTAACTAATTCACATTTTCAAGTTACTACACTTAACAATTTTCAAGTAACTAATTCACATTTCAAGTCTCTACCATTAACCATTTTCAAGTAACTAATTCACATTTTCAAGTTACTACACTTAACCATTTTCAAGTAACTAATTCACATTTCAAGTCTCTACACTCAACCATTTTCATGTAACTAATTCACATTTTCAAGTTAGTACACTTAACAATTTTCAAATAACTAATTCACATTTCAAGTGTCTACCATTAACCATTTTCAAATAACTAATTCACATTTTCAAGTTACTACACTAACCATTTTCAACTAACTAATTCACATTTCAAGTCTCTACACTCAACCATTTTGAAGTAACTAATTCACATTTCAAGTCTCTACACTCAACCATTTTGAAGTAATTAATTCACATTTTCACTACACTTAACCATTTTCAAGTAACTAATTCACATTTCAAGTCTCTACCATTTACAAGTAACTAATACACATTTCAAGTTACTACACATAACATTTTTAAGTAACTAATTCACATTTTCACTACACTTAACCATTTTCAAGTAACTAATTCACATTTCAATTCTCTACCATTTACAATTTTCAAGTAACTAATTCACATTTCAACTCTCTACCATTAACCATGTAACTAATTCACATTCCAATTCTCTACACTTAACCATTTTCAAGTAACTAATTCACGTTTTCACTACACTTAACAATTTTCAAGTAACTAATTCACATTTCAACTCTCTACCATTAACCATGTAACTAATACACATTTTCAAGTTACAACACTTAACCATTTTCAAGTAACTAATTCACATTTAAAGTCTCTACACTCAACCATTTTGAAGTAACTAACTCACATTTCAAGTTACTACACTTAACCATTTTCAAGTAACTAATTCTCATTTTCACTACACTTAACCATTTTCAATTAACTAATTCACATTTTCAAGTTACTATAATTAACCATTTTCAAGTAACTAATTCACATTTCAAGTCTCTACCATTTACAAGTAACTAATACACATTTCTAGTTAGTACACATAACATTTTTAAGTAACTAATTCACATTTTCACTACACTTAACCATTTTCAAGTAACTAATTCACATTTTCAAGTTACTACACTTAACCATTTTCAAGTAACTAATTCACATTTTCACTACACTTAACCATTTTCATGTAACTAATACACATTTTCAAGTTACTACACTTAAAAATTTTCAAGTAACTAATTCACATTTCAAGTCTCTACCATTAACCATTTTCAAGTAAATAATTCACATTTTAAAGTAACTACACTTAACAATTTTCAAGTAACTAATTCACATTTCAAGTTTCTACCATTAACCATTTTCAAGTAAGTAATTCACATTTTCAAGTTACTACACTTAACCATTTTCAACTAACTAATTCACATTTCAAGTCTCTACACTCAACCATTTTGAAGTAACTAATTCACATTTCAAGTTACTACACTTAACCATTTTCAAGTAACTAATTCACATTTCAAGTCTCTACCATTAACCATGTAACTAATTCACATTTTCACTACACTTAATCATTTTCAAATAACTAATTCACATTTTCACTACACAACCATTTTCAAATAACTAATTCACATTTCAAGTCTCTACCATTTTCAAGTAAGTAATACACATTTCAATTCTCTACACTTAACCATTTTCAAGAAACTAATTCACGTTTTCAAGTTACTACACTTAACCATTTTCAATTAACTAATTCACATTTTCAAGTTACTACAATTAACCATTTTCAAATAACTAATTCACATTTCAAGTCACTACCATTTTCAAGTAAGTAATACACATTTCAATTCTCTACACTTAACCATTTTCAAGAAACTAATTCACGTTTTCAAGTTACTACACTTAACTATTTTCAATTAACTAATTCACATTTTCAAGTTACTACAATTAACCATTTTCAAGTAACTAATTCACATTTCAAGTCTCTACCATTTACAAGTAACTAATACACATTTCAAGTTAGTAAACATAACATTTTTAAGTAACTAATTCACATTTTTACTACACTTAACAATTTTCAAGTAACTAATTCACCTTTCAATTCTCTACCATTAACCATTTTCAAGTAACTAATTCACATTTCAAGTCTCTACCATTAACCATGTAACTAATTCACATTTTCACTACACAACCATTTTCAAGCAACTAATTCACATTTCAAGTCTCTACCATTTTCAAGTAACTAATTCACATTTTCACTACACTTAACCATTTTCAATTAACTAATTCACATTTTCAAGTTACTACAATTAACCATTTTCAAGTAACTAATTCACATTTTCACTACACTTAACCATTTTCAAGTAACTAATTCACATTTCAAGTCTCAACCATTAACCATTTTAAAGTAACTAATTCACATTTTCAACTACACTTAACCATTTTCAAGTAACAAATTCACATTTCAAGACTCTACCATTTTCAAGTAACTAATTCACATTTTCAAGTTACTACACTTAACCATTTTCAAGTAACTAATTCACATTTCAAGTCTCTATCATTTACAAGTAACTAATACACATTTCAAGTTACTACACATAACCATTTTCAAGTAACTAATTCTCATTTTCACTACACTTAACCATTTTCAATTAACTAATTCACATTTTCAAGTTACTACACTTAACCATTTTCAAGTAACTAATTCACATTTTCAAGTCTCTACCATTAACCATTTTCAAGTAACTAATTCACATTTTCAAGTTACTACACTTAACCATTTTTAAGTAACTAATTCACATTTTCAAGTCACTTCCATTTTCAAGTAATTAATTCACATTTCAATTCTCTACACTTAACCATTTTCAAGTAACTAATTCACATTTTCAAGTTACTACACTTAACCATTTTCAAGTAACTAATTCACATTTTCACTACGCTTAACCATTTTCAAGTAACTAATTCACATTTCAAGTCTCTACCATTTTCAAGTAACTAATTCACGTTTTCACTACGCTTAACCATTTTCAAGTAACTAATTCACATCTCAAGTCTCTACCATTTACAAGTAACTAATACACATTTTCAAGTTACTACACTTAACCATTTTCAAGTAAATAATTCACATTTAAAGTCTCTACACTCAACCATTTTGAAGTAACTAATTCACATTTCAAGTTACTACACTTAACAATTTTCAAGTAACTAATTCACATTTCAACTCTCTACCATTAACCATGTAACTAATACACATTTTCAAGTTACAACACTTAACCATTTTCAAGAAACTAATTCACGTTTTCAAGTTACTACACTTAACCATTTTCAAGTAACTAATTCACATTTTCACTAAAATTAACCATTTTCAAGTAACTAATTCACATTTTAAGTCTCTACCATTTACAAGTAACTAATACACATTTCAAGTTACTACACTTAACCATTTTGAAGTTACTAATTCACATTTTCAAGTCACTACCATTTTCAAGTAACTAATACACATTTCAATTCTCTACACTTAACCATTTTCAAGAAACTAATTCACGTTTTCAAGTTACTACACTTAACCATTTTCAATTAACTAATTCACATTTTCAAGTTACTACAATTAACCATTTTCAAGTAACTAATTCACATTTCAAGTCTCTACCATTTACAAGTAACTAATACACATTTCAAGTTAGTAAACATAACATTTTTAAGTAACTAATTCACATTTTTACTACACTTAACAATTTTCAAGTAACTAATTCACCTTTCAATTCTCTACCATTAACCATGTAACTAATTCACATTTTCACTACACTTAATCATTTTCAAGTAACTAATTCACATTTTCACTACACAACCATTTTCAAGTAACTAATTCACATTTCAAGTCTCTACCATTTTCAAGTAACTAATTCTCATTTTCACTACACTTAACCATTTTCAATTAACTAATTCACATTTTCAAGTTACCTCAATTAACCATTTTCAAGTAACTAATTCACATTTTCACTACACTTAACCATTTTCAAGTAACTAATTCACATTTCAAGTCTCAACCATTAACCATTTTAAAGTAACTAATTCACATTTCAAGTCTCTACCATTAACCATGTAACTAATTCACATTTCAACTACACTTAACCATTTTCAAGTAATTAATTCACATTTCAATTCTCTACACTTAACCATTTTCAAGAAACTAATTCACGTTTTCAAGTTACTACACTTAACCATTTTTAAGTAACTAATTCACATTTTCACTACAATTAACTATTTTCAAGTAACTAATTCACATTTCAAGTCTCTACCATTTACAAGCAACTAATACACATTTCAAGTTAGTACACATAACATTTTTAAGTAACTAATTCACATTTTCACTACACTTAACCATTTTCAAGTAACTAATTCACCTTTCAATTCTCTACCATTATCCATTTTCAAGTAACTAATTCACATTTCCTGTCTCTGCCATTAACCATGTAACTAATTCACATTTTCACTACACGTAATCATTTTCAAGTAACTAATTCACATTTTCACTACACAACCATTTTCAAGTAACTAATTCACATTTCAAGTCTCTACCATTTTCAAGTAACTAATTCACATTTTCAAATAACTAATTCTAATTTTCACTACACTTAACCATTTTCAATTAACTAATTCACATTTTCAAGTTACTACAATTAACCATTTTAAAGTAACTAATTCACATTTTCACTACACCTAACCATTTTCAAGTAACTAATTCACATTTCAAGTCTTAACCATTAACCATTTTCAAGTAACTAATTCACATTTTCAAGTTACTACACTTAACAATTTTCAAGTAACTAATTCACATTTCAAGTCTCTACCATTAACCATTTTCAAGTAACTAATTCACATTTTCAAGTTACTACACTTAACCATTTTCAAGTAACTAATTCACATTTCAAGTCTCTACACTCAACCATTTTCATGTAACTAATTCACATTTTCAAGTTAGTACACTTAACAATTTTCAAATAACTAATTCACATTTCAAGTGTCTACCATTAACCATTTTCAAATAACTAATTCACATTTTCAAGTTACTACACTAACCATTTTCAACTAACTAATTCACATTTCAAGTCTCTACACTCAACCATTTTGAAGTAACTAATTCACATTTCAAGTCTCTACACTCAACCATTTTGAAGTAATTAATTCACATTTTCACTACACTTAACCATTTTCAAGTAACTAATTCACATTTCAAGTCTCTACCATTTACAAGTAACTAATACACATTTCAAGTTACTACACATAACATTTTTAAGTAACTAATTCACATTTTCACTACACTTAACCATTTTCAAGTAACTAATTCACATTTCAATTCTCTACCATTTACAATTTTCAAGTAACTAATTCACATTTCAACTCTCTACCATTAACCATGTAACTAATTCACATTCCAATTCTCTACACTTAACCATTTTCAAGTAACTAATTCACGTTTTCACTACACTTAACAATTTTCAAGTAACTAATTCACATTTCAACTCTCTACCATTAACCATGTAACTAATACACATTTTCAAGTTACAACACTTAACCATTTTCAAGAAACTAATTCACGTTTTCAAGTTACTACACTTAACCATTTTCAAGTAACTAATTCACATTTTCACTAAAATTAACCATTTTCAAGTAACTAATTCACATTTTAAGTCTCTACCATTTACAAGTAACTAATACACATTTCAAGTTACTACACTTAACCATTTTGAAGTTACTAATTCACATTTTCAAGTCACTACCATTTTCAAGTAACTAATACACATTTCAATTCTCTACACTTAACCATTTTCAAGAAACTAATTCACGTTTTCAAGTTACTACACTTAACCATTTTCAATTAACTAATTCACATTTTCAAGTTACTACAATTAACCATTTTCAAGTAACTAATTCACATTTCAAGTCTCTACCATTTACAAGTAACTAATACACATTTCAAGTTAGTAAACATAACATTTTTAAGTAACTAATTCACATTTTTACTACACTTAACAATTTTCAAGTAACTAATTCACCTTTCAATTCTCTACCATTAACCATTTTCAAGTAACTAATTCACATTTCAAGTCTCTACCATTAACCATGTAACTAATTCACATTTTCACTACACTTAATCATTTTCAAGTAACTAATTCACATTTTCACTACACAACCATTTTCAAGTAACTAATTCACATTTCAAGTCTCTACCATTTTCAAGTAACTAATTCTCATTTTCACTACACTTAACCATTTTCAATTAACTAATTCACATTTTCAAGTTACCTCAATTAACCATTTTCAAGTAACTAATTCACATTTTCACTACACTTAACCATTTTCAAGTAACTAATTCACATTTCAAGTCTCAACCATTAACCATTTTAAAGTAACTAATTCACATTTCAAGTCTCTACCATTAACCATGTAACTAATTCACATTTCAACTACACTTAACCATTTTCAAGTAATTAATTCACATTTCAATTCTCTACACTTAACCATTTTCAAGAAACTAATTCACGTTTTCAAGTTACTACACTTAACCATTTTTAAGTAACTAATTCACATTTTCACTACAATTAACTATTTTCAAGTAACTAATTCACATTTCAAGTCTCTACCATTTACAAGCAACTAATACACATTTCAAGTTAGTACACATAACATTTTTAAGTAACTAATTCACATTTTCACTACACTTAACCATTTTCAAGTAACTAATTCACCTTTCAATTCTCTACCATTATCCATTTTCAAGTAACTAATTCACATTTCCTGTCTCTGCTATTAACCATGTAACTAATTCACATTTTCACTACACGTAATCATTTTCAAGTAACTAATTCACATTTTCACTACACAACCATTTTCAAGTAACTAATTCACATTTCAAGTCTCTACCATTTTCAAGTAACTAATTCACATTTTCAAATAACTAATTCTAATTTTCACTACACTTAACCATTTTCAATTAACTAATTCACATTTTCAAGTTACTACAATTAACCATTTTAAAGTAACTAATTCACATTTTCACTACACCTAACCATTTTCAAGTAACTAATTCACATTTCAAGTCTTAACCATTAACCATTTTCAAGTAACTAATTCACATTTTCAAGTTACTACACTTAACAATTTTCAAGTAACTAATTCACATTTCAAGTCTCTACCATTAACCATTTTCAAGTAACTAATTCACATTTTCAAGTTACTACACTTAACCATTTTCAAGTAACTAATTCACATTTCAAGTCTCTACACTCAACCATTTTCATGTAACTAATTCACATTTTCAAGTTAGTACACTTAACAATTTTCAAATAACTAATTCACATTTCAAGTGTCTACCATTAACCATTTTCAAATAACTAATTCACATTTTCAAGTTACTACACTAACCATTTTCAACTAACTAATTCACATTTCAAGTCTCTACACTCAACCATTTTGAAGTAACTAATTCACATTTCAAGTCTCTACACTCAACCATTTTGAAGTAATTAATTCACATTTTCACTACACTTAACCATTTTCAAGTAACTAATTCACATTTCAAGTCTCTACCATTTACAAGTAACTAATACACATTTCAAGTTACTACACATAACATTTTTAAGTAACTAATTCACATTTTCACTACACTTAACCATTTTCAAGTAACTAATTCACATTTCAATTCTCTACCATTTACAATTTTCAAGTAACTAATTCACATTTCAACTCTCTACCATTAACCATGTAACTAATTCACAATCCAATTCTCTACACTTAACCATTTTCAAGTAACTAATTCGCATTTCAACTCTCTACCATTAACCATGTAACTAATACACATTTTCAAGTTACAACACTTAACCATTTTCAAGTAACTAATTCACATTTAAAGTCTCTACACTCAACCATTTTGAAGTAACTAACTCACATTTCAAGTTACTACACTTAACCATTTTCAAGTAACTAATTCTCATTTTCACTACACTTAACCATTTTCAATTAACTAATTCACATTTTCAAGTTACTATAATTAACCATTTTCAAGTAACTAATTCACATTTCAAGTCTCTACCATTTACAAGTAACTAATACACATTTCTAGTTAGTACACATAACATTTTTAAGTAACTAATTCACATTTTCACTACACTTAACCATTTTCAAGTAACTAATTCACATTTTCAAGTTACTACACTTAACCATTTTCAAGTAACTAATTCACATTTTCACTACACTTAACCATTTTCATGTAACTAATACACATTTTCAAGTTACTACACTTAAAAATTTTCAAGTAACTAATTCACATTTCAAGTCTCTACCATTAACCATTTTCAAGTAAATAATTCACATTTTAAAGTAACTACACTTAACAATTTTCAAGTAACTAATTCACATTTCAAGTTTCTACCATTAACCATTTTCAAGTAAGTAATTCACATTTTCAAGTTACTACACTTAACCATTTTCAACTAACTAATTCACATTTCAAGTCTCTACACTCAACCATTTTGAAGTAACTAATTCACATTTCAAGTTACTACACTTAACCATTTTCAAGTAACTAATTCACATTTCAAGTCTCTACCATTAACCATGTAACTAATTCACATTTTCACTACACTTAATCATTTTCAAATAACTAATTCACATTTTCACTACACAACCATTTTCAAATAACTAATTCACATTTCAAGTCTCTACCATTTTCAAGTAACTAATTCTTATTTTCAAGTAACTACACATAACCATTTTCAAGTAACTAATTCTCATTTTCACTACACTTAACCATTTTCAATTAACTAATTCACGTTTTCGAGTTACTACAATTAACCATTTTCAAGTAACTAATTCACATTTTCACTACACTTAACCATTTTCAAGTAACTAATTCACATTTCAAGTGTCAACCATTAACCATTTTAAAGTAACTAATTCACATTTTCAACTACACTTAACCATTTTCAAGTAACTAATTCACATTTCAAGTCTCTACCATTTTCAAGTAACTAATTCACATTTTCAAGTTACTACACCTAACCATTTTCAAGTAACTAATTCACATTTCAAGTCTCTACACTCAACCATTTTGAAGTAACTAATTCACATTTCAAGTTACTACACTTAACCATTTTTAAGTAACTAATTCACATTTTCAAGTTACTACACATCAAAATTTTCAAGTAACTAATTCACATTTCAAGTCTCTACCATTAACCATTTTGTAACTAATTCACATTTTAAAGTAACTACACTTAACAATTTTCAAGTAACTAATTCACATTTCAAGTCTCTACCATTAACCATTTTCAAGTAACTAATTCACATTTTCAAGTTACTACACTTAACCATTTTCAAGTAACTAATTCACATTTCAAGTCTCTACACTCAACCATTTCATGTAACTAATTCACATTTTCAAGTTGCTACACTTAACAATTTTCAAATAACTAATTCACATTTCAAGTCTCTACCATTAACCATTTTCAAGTAACTAATTCACATTTTCAAGTTACTACACTTAACCATTTTCAACTAACTAATTCACATTTCAAGTCTCTACACTCAATCATTTTGAAGTAACTAATTCACATTTTCAAGTTAATACACTTAACCATTTTGAAGTTACTAATTCACATTTTCAAGTTACTACACTTAACAAGTTTCAAGTAACTAATTCTTATTTTCAAGTAACTACACATATTCATTTTCAAGTAACTAATTCTCATTTTCACTACACTTAACCATTTTCAATTAACTAATTCACATTTTCGAGTTACTACAATTAACCATTTTCAAGTAACTAATTCACATTTTCAAGTCTCTACCATTAACCATTTTCAAGTAACTAATTCACATTTCAAGTCTCTACCATTTTCAAGTAACTAATTCACATTTTCAAGTTACTACACATAACCATTTTCAAGTAACTAATTCACATTTTCAAGTTACCTCAATTAACCATTTTCAAGTAACTAATTCACATTTTCACTACACTTAACCATTTTCAAGTAACTAATTCACATTTCAAGTCTCAACCATTTTCAAGTAACTAATTCACGTTTTCACTACACTTAATCATTTTCAAGTAACTAATTCACATTTCAAGTCTCAACCATTAACCATTTTAAAGTAACTAATTCACATTTCAAGTCTCTACCATTAACCATGTAACTAATTCACATTTCAACTACACTTAACCATTTTCAAGTAACTAATTCACGTTTCAAGTCTCTACCATTTTCAAGTTACTAAACATAACCATTTTCAAATAACTAATTCTCATTTTCACTACACTTAACCATTTTCAATTAACTAATTCACATTTTCAAGTTACTACACTTAACCATTTTCAAGTAACTAATTCACATTTCAAGTCTCTACACTCAACCATTTTCATGTAACTAATTCACATTTTCAAGTTACTACACTTAACAATTTTCAAATAACTAATTCACATTTCAAGTCTCTACCATTAACCATTTTTAAGTAACTAATTCACATTTTCACTACAATTAACTATTTTCAAGTAACTAATTCACATTTCAAGTCTCTACCATTTACAAGCAACTAATACACATTTCAAGTTAGTACACATAACATTTTTAAGTAACTAATTCACATTTTCACTACACTTAACCATTTTCAAGTAACTAATTCACCTTTCAATTCTCTACCATTATCCATTTTCAAGTAACTAATTCACATTTCCTGTCTCTGCCATTAACCATGTAACTAATTCACATTTTCACTACACGTAATCATTTTCAAGTAACTAATTCACATTTTCACTACACAACCATTTTCAAGTAACTAATTCACATTTCAAGTCTCTACCATTTTCAAGTAACTAATTCACATTTTCAAATAACTAATTCTAATTTTCACTACACTTAACCATTTTCAATTAACTAATTCACATTTTCAAGTTACTACAATTAACCATTTTAAAGTAACTAATTCACATTTTCACTACACCTAACCATTTTCAAGTAACTAATTCACATTTCAAGTCTTAACCATTAACCATTTTCAAGTAACTAATTCACATTTTCAAGTTACTACACTTAACAATTTTCAAGTAACTAATTCACATTTCAAGTCTCTACCATTAACCATTTTCAAGTAACTAATTCACATTTTCAAGTTACTACACTTAACCATTTTCAAGTAACTAATTCACATTTCAAGTCTCTACACTCAACCATTTTCATGTAACTAATTCACATTTTCAAGTTAGTACACTTAACAATTTTCAAATAACTAATTCACATTTCAAGTGTCTACCATTAACCATTTTCAAATAACTAATTCACATTTTCAAGTTACTACACTAACCATTTTCAACTAACTAATTCACATTTCAAGTCTCTACACTCAACCATTTTGAAGTAACTAATTCACATTTCAAGTCTCTACACTCAACCATTTTGAAGTAATTAATTCACATTTTCACTACACTTAACCATTTTCAAGTAACTAATTCACATTTCAAGTCTCTACCATTTACAAGTAACTAATACACATTTCAAGTTACTACACATAACATTTTTAAGTAACTAATTCACATTTTCACTACACTTAACCATTTTCAAGTAACTAATTCACATTTCAATTCTCTACCATTTACAATTTTCAAGTAACTAATTCACATTTCAACTCTCTACCATTAACCATGTAACTAATTCACATTCCAATTCTCTACACTTAACCATTTTCAAGTAACTAATTCACGTTTTCACTACACTTAACAATTTTCAAGTAACTAATTCACATTTCAACTCTCTACCATTAACCATGTAACTAATACACATTTTCAAGTTACAACACTTAACCATTTTCAAGAAACTAATTCACGTTTTCAAGTTACTACACTTAACCATTTTCAAGTAACTAATTCACATTTTCACTAAAATTAACCATTTTCAAGTAACTAATTCACATTTTAAGTCTCTACCATTTACAAGTAACTAATACACATTTCAAGTTACTACACTTAACCATTTTGAAGTTACTAATTCACATTTTCAAGTCACTACCATTTTCAAGTAACTAATACACATTTCAATTCTCTACACTTAACCATTTTCAAGAAACTAATTCACGTTTTCAAGTTACTACACTTAACCATTTTCAATTAACTAATTCACATTTTCAAGTTACTACAATTAACCATTTTCAAGTAACTAATTCACATTTCAAGTCTCTACCATTTACAAGTAACTAATACACATTTCAAGTTAGTAAACATAACATTTTTAAGTAACTAATTCACATTTTTACTACACTTAACAATTTTCAAGTAACTAATTCACCTTTCAATTCTCTACCATTAACCATTTTCAAGTAACTAATTCACATTTCAAGTCTCTACCATTAACCATGTAACTAATTCACATTTTCACTACACTTAATCATTTTCAAGTAACTAATTCACATTTTCACTACACAACCATTTTCAAGTAACTAATTCACATTTCAAGTCTCTACCATTTTCAAGTAACTAATTCTCATTTTCACTACACTTAACCATTTTCAATTAACTAATTCACATTTTCAAGTTACCTCAATTAACCATTTTCAAGTAACTAATTCACATTTTCACTACACTTAACCATTTTCAAGTAACTAATTCACATTTCAAGTCTCAACCATTAACCATTTTAAAGTAACTAATTCACATTTCAAGTCTCTACCATTAACCATGTAACTAATTCACATTTCAACTACACTTAACCATTTTCAAGTAATTAATTCACATTTCAATTCTCTACACTTAACCATTTTCAAGAAACTAATTCACGTTTTCAAGTTACTACACTTAACCATTTTTAAGTAACTAATTCACATTTTCACTACAATTAACTATTTTCAAGTAACTAATTCACATTTCAAGTCTCTACCATTTACAAGCAACTAATACACATTTCAAGTTAGTACACATAACATTTTTAAGTAACTAATTCACATTTTCACTACACTTAACCATTTTCAAGTAACTAATTCACCTTTCAATTCTCTACCATTATCCATTTTCAAGTAACTAATTCACATTTCCTGTCTCTGCTATTAACCATGTAACTAATTCACATTTTCACTACACGTAATCATTTTCAAGTAACTAATTCACATTTTCACTACACAACCATTTTCAAGTAACTAATTCACATTTCAAGTCTCTACCATTTTCAAGTAACTAATTCACATTTTCAAATAACTAATTCTAATTTTCACTACACTTAACCATTTTCAATTAACTAATTCACATTTTCAAGTTACTACAATTAACCATTTTAAAGTAACTAATTCACATTTTCACTACACCTAACCATTTTCAAGTAACTAATTCACATTTCAAGTCTTAACCATTAACCATTTTCAAGTAACTAATTCACATTTTCAAGTTACTACACTTAACAATTTTCAAGTAACTAATTCACATTTCAAGTCTCTACCATTAACCATTTTCAAGTAACTAATTCACATTTTCAAGTTACTACACTTAACCATTTTCAAGTAACTAATTCACATTTCAAGTCTCTACACTCAACCATTTTCATGTAACTAATTCACATTTTCAAGTTAGTACACTTAACAATTTTCAAATAACTAATTCACATTTCAAGTGTCTACCATTAACCATTTTCAAATAACTAATTCACATTTTCAAGTTACTACACTAACCATTTTCAACTAACTAATTCACATTTCAAGTCTCTACACTCAACCATTTTGAAGTAACTAATTCACATTTCAAGTCTCTACACTCAACCATTTTGAAGTAATTAATTCACATTTTCACTACACTTAACCATTTTCAAGTAACTAATTCACATTTCAAGTCTCTACCATTTACAAGTAACTAATACACATTTCAAGTTACTACACATAACATTTTTAAGTAACTAATTCACATTTTCACTACACTTAACCATTTTCAAGTAACTAATTCACATTTCAATTCTCTACCATTTACAATTTTCAAGTAACTAATTCACATTTCAACTCTCTACCATTAACCATGTAACTAATTCACATTCCAATTCTCTACACTTAACCATTTTCAAGTAACTAATTCACATTTCAACTCTCTACCATTAACCATGTAACTAATACACATTTTCAAGTTACAACACTTAACCATTTTCAAGTAACTAATTCACATTTAAAGTCTCTACACTCAACCATTTTGAAGTAACTAACTCACATTTCAAGTTACTACACTTAACCATTTTCAAGTAACTAATTCTCATTTTCACTACACTTAACCATTTTCAATTAACTAATTCACATTTTCAAGTTACTATAATTAACCATTTTCAAGTAACTAATTCACATTTCAAGTCTCTACCATTTACAAGTAACTAATACACATTTCTAGTTAGTACACATAACATTTTTAAGTAACTAATTCACATTTTCACTACACTTAACCATTTTCAAGTAACTAATTCACATTTTCAAGTTACTACACTTAACCATTTTCAAGTAACTAATTCACATTTTCACTACACTTAACCATTTTCATGTAACTAATACACATTTTCAAGTTACTACACTTAAAAATTTTCAAGTAACTAATTCACATTTCAAGTCTCTACCATTAACCATTTTCAAGTAAATAATTCACATTTTAAAGTAACTACACTTAACAATTTTCAAGTAACTAATTCACATTTCAAGTTTCTACCATTAACCATTTTCAAGTAAGTAATTCACATTTTCAAGTTACTACACTTAACCATTTTCAACTAACTAATTCACATTTCAAGTCTCTACACTCAACCATTTTGAAGTAACTAATTCACATTTCAAGTTACTACACTTAACCATTTTCAAGTAACTAATTCACATTTCAAGTCTCTACCATTAACCATGTAACTAATTCACATTTTCACTACACTTAATCATTTTCAAATAACTAATTCACATTTTCACTACACAACCATTTTCAAATAACTAATTCACATTTCAAGTCTCTACCATTTTCAAGTAACTAATTCTTATTTTCAAGTAACTACACATAACCATTTTCAAGTAACTAATTCTCATTTTCACTACACTTAACCATTTTCAATTAACTAATTCACGTTTTCGAGTTACTACAATTAACCATTTTCAAGTAACTAATTCACATTTTCACTACACTTAACCATTTTCAAGTAACTAATTCACATTTCAAGTGTCAACCATTAACCATTTTAAAGTAACTAATTCACATTTTCAACTACACTTAACCATTTTCAAGTAACTAATTCACATTTCAAGTCTCTACCATTTTCAAGTAACTAATTCACATTTTCAAGTTACTACACCTAACCATTTTCAAGTAACTAATTCACATTTCAAGTCTCTACACTCAACCATTTTGAAGTAACTAATTCACATTTCAAGTTACTACACTTAACCATTTTTAAGTAACTAATTCACATTTTCAAGTTACTACACATCAAAATTTTCAAGTAACTAATTCACATTTCAAGTCTCTACCATTAACCATTTTGTAACTAATTCACATTTTAAAGTAACTACACTTAACAATTTTCAAGTAACTAATTCACATTTCAAGTCTCTACCATTAACCATTTTCAAGTAACTAATTCACATTTTCAAGTTACTACACTTAACCATTTTCAAGTAACTAATTCACATTTCAAGTCTCTACACTCAACCATTTCATGTAACTAATTCACATTTTCAAGTTGCTACACTTAACAATTTTCAAATAACTAATTCACATTTCAAGTCTCTACCATTAACCATTTTCAAGTAACTAATTCACATTTTCAAGTTACTACACTTAACCATTTTCAACTAACTAATTCACATTTCAAGTCTCTACACTCAATCATTTTGAAGTAACTAATTCACATTTTCAAGTTAATACACTTAACCATTTTGAAGTTACTAATTCACATTTTCAAGTTACTACACTTAACAAGTTTCAAGTAACTAATTCTTATTTTCAAGTAACTACACATATTCATTTTCAAGTAACTAATTCTCATTTTCACTACACTTAACCATTTTCAATTAACTAATTCACATTTTCGAGTTACTACAATTAACCATTTTCAAGTAACTAATTCACATTTTCAAGTCTCTACCATTAACCATTTTCAAGTAACTAATTCACATTTCAAGTCTCTACCATTTTCAAGTAACTAATTCACATTTTCAAGTTACTACACATAACCATTTTCAAGTAACTAATTCACATTTTCAAGTTACCTCAATTAACCATTTTCAAGTAACTAATTCACATTTTCACTACACTTAACCATTTTCAAGTAACTAATTCACATTTCAAGTCTCAACCATTTTCAAGTAACTAATTCACGTTTTCACTACACTTAATCATTTTCAAGTAACTAATTCACATTTCAAGTCTCAACCATTAACCATTTTAAAGTAACTAATTCACATTTCAAGTCTCTACCATTAACCATGTAACTAATTCACATTTCAACTACACTTAACCATTTTCAAGTAACTAATTCACGTTTCAAGTCTCTACCATTTTCAAGTTACTAAACATAACCATTTTCAAATAACTAATTCTCATTTTCACTACACTTAACCATTTTCAATTAACTAATTCACATTTTCAAGTTACTACACTTAACCATTTTCAAGTAACTAATTCACATTTCAAGTCTCTACACTCAACCATTTTCATGTAACTAATTCACATTTTCAAGTTACTACACTTAACAATTTTCAAATAACTAATTCACATTTCAAGTCTCTACCATTAACCATTTTGCAGTAACTAATTCACATTTTCAAGTTACTACACTTAACCATTTTCAAGTAACTAATTCACATTTCAAGTCTCTACACTCAACCATTTTCATGTAACTAATTCACATTTTCAAGTTGCTACACCTAACAATTTTCAAATAACTAATTCATATTTAAAGTCTCTTCCATTAACCATTTTCAAGTAACTAATTCACATTTTCAAGTTACTACACTTAACCATTTTGAAGTAACTAATTCACATTTCAAGTTACTACACTTAACCATTTTCAAGTAACTAATTCACATTTAAAGTCTCTACACTCAACCATTTTGAAGTAACTAATTCACAGTTCAAGTTACTACACTTAACCAATTTTAAGTAACTAATTCACATTTTCAAGTCACTACCATTTTCAAATAACTAATTCACATTTCAATTCTCTACACTTAACCATTTTCAAGAAACTAATTCACGTTTTCAAGTTACTACACTTAACCATTTTCAAGTAACTAATTCACATTTTCACTAAAATTAACCATTTTCAAGTAACTAATTCACATTTCAAGTCTCTACCATTTACAAGTAACTAATTCACATTTCAAGTTACTACACTTAACCATTTTGAAGTTACTAATTCACATTTTCAAGTCACTACCATTTTCAAGTAAGTAATACACATTTCAATTCTCTACACTTAACCATTTTCAAGAAACTAATTCACGTTTTCAAGTTACTACACTTAACCATTTTCAATTAACTAATTCACATTTTCAAGTTACTACAATTAACCATTTTCAAGTAACTAATTCACATTTCAAGTCTCTACCATTTACAAGTAACTAATACACATTTCAAGTTAGTAAACATAACATTTTTAAGTAACTAATTCACATTTTCACTACACTTAACAATTTTCAAGTAACTAATTCACCTTTCAATTCTCTACCATTAACCATTTTCAAGTAACTAATTCACATTTCAAGTCTCTACCATTAACCATGTAACTAATTCACATTTTCACTACACTTAATCATTTTCAAGTAACTAATTCACATTTTCACTACACAACCATTTTCAAGTAACTAATTCACATTTCAAGTCTCTACCATTTTCAAGTAACTAATTCTCATTTTCACTACACTTAACCATTTTCAATTAACTAATTCACATTTTCAAGTTACCTCAATTAACCATTTTCAAGTAACTAATTCACATTTTCACTACACTTAACCATTTTCAAGTAACTAATTCACATTTCAAGTCTCAACCATTAACCATTTTAAAGTAACTAATTCACATTTCAAGTCTCTACCATTAACCATGTAACTAATTCACATTTCAACTACACTTAACCATTTTCAAATAACTAATTCACATTTCAAGTCTCTATCATTTTCAAGTTACTACACATAACCATTTTCAAGTAACTAATTCTCATTTTCACTACACTTAACCATTTTCAATTAACTAATTCACATTTTCAAGTTACTACACTTAACCATTTTCAAGTAACTAATTCACATTTTCAAGTCTCTACCATTAACCATTTTCAAGTAACTAATTCACATTTTCAAGTTACTACACTTAACCATTTTCAAGTAACTAATTCACATTTTCGAATCACTACCATTTTCAAATAACTAATCCACATTTCAAGTCTCTACCATTAACCATTTTCAAGTAACTAATTCACATTTCAAGTCTCTACACTCAACCATTTTGAAGTAACTAATTCACATTTCAAGTTACTACACTTAACCATTTTGAAGTAACTAATTCACATTTCAAGTTACTTCCATTTTCAAGTAATTAATTCACATTTCAATTCTCTACACTTAACCATTTTCAAGTAACTAATTCACATTTTCAAGTTACTACACTTAACCATTTTCAAATAACTAATTCACATTTTCACTACACTTAACCATTTTCATGTAACTAATACATATTTTCAAGGTACTACACTTAACAATTTTCAAATAACTAATTCACATTTCAAGTCTCTACCATTAACCATTTTCAAGTAACTAATTCACATTTTCAAGTTACTACACTTAACCATTTTCAAGTAACTAATTCACATTTCAAGTCTCTACACTCAACCATTTTGAAGTAACTAATTCACATTTCAAGTTACTACACTTAACCATTTTCAACTAACTAATTCACATTTCAAGTCTCTACACTCAACCATTTTGAAGTAACTAATTCACATTTCAAGTTACTACACTTAACCATTTTTAAGTAACTAATTCACATTTTCAAGTTACTACACTTAACCATTTTCAAGTAACTAATTCACATTTCAATTCTATACCATTAACAATTTTCAAGTAACTAATTCACATTCCAATTCTCTACACTTAACCATTTTCAAGTAACTAATTCACGTTTTCACTACGCTTAACCATTTTCAAGTAACTAATTCACATTTCAAGTCTCTACCATTTACAAGTAACTAATACACATTTTCAAGTTACTACACTTAACCATTTTCAAGTAAATAATTCACATTTAAAGTCTCTACACTCAACCATTTTGAAGTAACTAATTCACATTTCAAGTTACTACACTTAACCATTTTTAAGTAACTAATTCACATTTTCAAGTCACTACCATTTTCAAGTAACTAATTCACATTTCAATTCTCTACACTTAACCATTTTCAAGAAACTAATTCACGTTTTCAAGTTACTACACTTAACCATTTTCAAGTAACTAATTCACATTTTCACTAAAATTAACCATTTTCAAGTAACTAATTCACATTTCAAGTCTCTACCATTTACAAGTAACTAATACACATTTCAAGTTACTACACTTAACCATTTTGAAGTTACTAATTCACATTTTCAAGTCACTACCATTTTCAAGTAAGTAATACACATTTCAATTCTCTACACTTAACCATTTTCAAGAAACTAATTCACGTTTTCAAGTTACTACACTTAACCATTTTCAATTAACTAATTCACATTTTCAAGTTACTACAATTAACCATTTTCAAGTAACTAATTCACATTTCAAGTCTCTACCATTTACAAGTAACTAATACACATTTCAAGTTACTACACTTAACCATTTTGAAGTTACTAATTCACATTTTCAAGTCACTACCATTTTCAAGTAAGTAATACACATTTCAATTCTCTACACTTAACCATTTTCAAGAAACTAATTCACGTTTTCAAGTTACTACACTTAACCATTTTCAATTAACTAATTCACATTTTCAAGTTACTACAATTAACCATTTTCAAGTAACTAATTCACATTTCAAGTCTCTACCATTTACAAGTAACTAATACACATTTCAAGTTAGTAAACATAACATTTTTAAGTAACTAATTCACATTTTTACTACACTTAACAATTTTCAAGTAATTCACCTTTCAATTCTCTACCATTAACCATTTTCAAGTAACTAATTCACATTTCAAGTCTCTACCATTAACCATGTAACTAATTCACATTTTCACTACACAACCATTTTCAAGCAACTAATTCACATTTCAAGTCTCTACCATTTTCAAGTAACTAATTCACATTTTCACTACACTTAACCATTTTCAATTAACTAATTCACATTTTCAAGTTACTACAATTAACCATTTTCAAGTAACTAATTCACATTTTCACTACACTTAACCATTTTCAAGTAACTAATTCACATTTCAAGTCTCAACCATTAACCATTTTAAAGTAACTAATTCACATTTTCAACTACACTTAACCATTTTCAAGTAACAAATTCACATTTCAAGACTCTACCATTTTCAAGTAACTAATTCACATTTTCAAGTTACTACACTTAACCATTTTCAAGTAACTAATTCACATTTCAAGTCTCTATCATTTACAAGTAACTAATACACATTTCAAGTTACTACACATAACCATTTTCAAGTAACTAATTCTCATTTTCACTACACTTAACCATTTTCAATTAACTAATTCACATTTTCAAGTTACTACACTTAACCATTTTCAAGTAACTAATTCACATTTTCAAGTCTCTACCATTAACCATTTTCAAGTAACTAATTCACATTTTCAAGTTACTACACTTAACCATTTTTAAGTAACTAATTCACATTTTCAAGTCACTTCCATTTTCAAGTAATTAATTCACATTTCAATTCTCTACACTTAACCATTTTCAAGTAACTAATTCACATTTTCAAGTTACTACACTTAACCATTTTCAAGTAACTAATTCACATTTTCACTACGCTTAACCATTTTCAAGTAACTAATTCACATTTCAAGTCTCTACCATTTTCAAGTAACTAATTCACGTTTTCACTACGCTTAACCATTTTCAAGTAACTAATTCACATCTCAAGTCTCTACCATTTACAAGTAACTAATACACATTTTCAAGTTACTACACTTAACCATTTTCAAGTAAATAATTCACATTTAAAGTCTCTACACTCAACCATTTTGAAGTAACTAATTCACATTTCAAGTTACTACACTTAACCATTTTTAAGTAACTAATTCACATTTTCAAGTCACTACCATTTTCAAGTAACTAATTCACATTTCAATTCTCTACACTTAACCATTTTCAAGAAACTAATTCACGTTTTCAAGTTACTACACTTAACCATTTTCAAGTAACTAATTCACATTTTCACTAAAATTAACCATTTTCAAGTAACTAATTCACATTTTAAGTCTCTACCATTTACAAGTAACTAATACACATTTCAAGTTACTACACTTAACCATTTTGAAGTTACTAATTCACATTTTCAAGTCATTACCATTTTCAAGTAACTAATACACATTTCAATTCTCTACACTTAACCATTTTCAAGAAACTAATTCACGTTTTCAAGTTACTACACTTAACCATTTTCAATTAACTAATTCACATTTTCAAGTTACTACAATTAACCATTTTCAAGTAACTAATTCACATTTCAAGTCTCTACCATTTACAAGTAACTAATACACATTTCAAGTTAGTAAACATAACATTTTTAAGTAACTAATTCACATTTTTACTACACTTAACAATTTTCAAGTAACTAATTCACCTTTCAATTCTCTACCATTAACCATTTTCAAGTAACTAATTCACATTTCAAGTCTCTACCATTAACCATGTAACTAATTCACATTTTCACTACACTTAATCATTTTCAAGTAACTAATTCACATTTTCACTACACAACCATTTTCAAGTAACTAATTCACATTTCAAGTCTCTACCATTTTCAAGTAACTAATTCTCATTTTCACTACACTTAACCATTTTCAATTAACTAATTCACATTTTCAAGTTACCTCAATTAACCATTTTCAAGTAACTAATTCACATTTCAAGTCTCTACCATTTACAAATAACTATTACACATTTCATGTTACTACACATAACCATTTTAAAGTAACTAATTCACATTTTCAAATCACTACCATTTCAAATAACTAATCCACATTTCAAGTCTCTTCCATTAATCATTTTCAAGTAACTAATTCACATTTTCAAGTTACTACACTTAACCATTTTCAACTAACTAATTCACATTTCAAGTCTCTACACTCAACCATTTTGAAGTAACTAATTCACATTTCAAGTTACTACACTTAACCATTTTCAACTAACTAATTCACATTTCAAGTCTCTACACTCAACCATTTTGAAGTAACTAATTCACATTTTCACTACACTTAACCATTTTCAAGTAACTAATTCACATTTCAAGTCTCTACCATTTACAAGTAACTAATACACATTTTCAAGTTACTACACTTAACCATTTTCAAGTAACTAATTCACATTTCAAGTCTCTACCATTTACAAGTAACAAATACACATTTCATGTTACTACACATAACCATTTTCAAGTGACTAATTCACATTTCAAGTTACTACACTTAACCATTTTCAACTAACTAATTCACATTTCAAGTCTCTACACTCAACCATTTTCAAGTAACTAATTCACATTTTCAAGTTACTACACTTAACCATTTTCAAGTAACTAATTCATATTTCAAGTCTCTACACTCAACCATTTTCAAGTAACTAATTCACATTTCAAGTCTCTACCATTAACCATTTTCAAGTAACTAATTCACATTTCGAGTCTCTACACTCAACCATTTTGAAGTAACTAATTCACATTTCAAGTTACTACACTTAACCATTTTCAAGTAACTAATTCACATTTCAACTCTCTACCATTAACCATGTAACTAATTCACATTTTCACTACACTTAATCATTTTCAAATAACTAATTCACATTTTCACTACACAACCATTTTCAAACAACTAATTCACATTTCAAGTCTCTACCATTTTCAAGTAACTAATTCACATTTTCAACTACACTTAACCATTTTCAAGTAACTAATTCACATTTCAAGTCTCTACCATTTTCAAGTAACTAATTCACATTTTCAAGTTACTACACCTAACCATTTTCAAGTAACTAATTCACATTTCAAGTCTCTACACTCAACCATTTTGAAGTAACTAATTCACATTTCAAGTTACTACACTTAACCATTTTTAAGTAACTAATTCACATTTTCAAGTTACTACACATCAAAATTTTCAAGTAACTAATTCACATTTCAAGTCTCTACCATTAACCATTTTGTAACTAATTCACATTTTAAAGTAACTACACTTAACAATTTTCAAGTAACTAATTCACATTTCAAGTCTCTACCATTAACCATTTTCAAGTAACTAATTCACATTTTCAAGTTACTACACTTAACCATTTTCAAGTAACTAATTCACATTTCAAGTCTCTACACTCAACCATTTCATGTAACTAATTCACATTTTCAAGTTGCTACACTTAACAATTTTCAAATAACTAATTCACATTTCAAGTCTCTACCATTAACCATTTTCAAGTAACTAATTCACATTTTCAAGTTACTACACTTAACCATTTTCAACTAACTAATTCACATTTCAAGTCTCTACACTCAACCATTTTGAAGTAACTAATTCACATTTTCAAGTTAATACACTTAACCATTTTGAAGTTACTAATTCACATTTTCAAGTTACTACACTTAACAAGTTTCAAGTAACTAATTCTTATTTTCAAGTAACTACACATAACCATTTTCAAGTAACTAATTCTCATTTTCACTACACTTAACCATTTTCAATTAACTAATTCACATTTTCGAGTTACTACAATTAACCATTTTCAAGTAACTAATTCACATTTTCACTACACTTAACCATTTTCAAGTAACTAATTCACATTTCAAGTCTCAACCATTAACCATTTTAAAGTAACTAATTCACATTTTCAACTACACTTAACCATTTTCAAGTAACTAATTCACATTTAAAGTCTCTACCATTTTCAAGTAACTAATTCACATTTCAAGTCTCTACCATTTACAAATAACTAATACACATTTCATGTTACTACACATAACCATTTTAAAGTAACTAATTCACATTTTCAAATCACTACCAATTCAAATAACTAATCCACATTTCAAGTCTCTTCCATTAACCATTTTCAAGTAACTAATTCACATTTTCAAGTTACTACACTTAACCATTTTCAAGTAACTAATTCACATTTCAAGTCTCTATCATTTACAAGTAACTAATACACATTTCAAGTTACTACACATAACCATTTTCAAGTAACTAATTCTCATTTTCACTACACTTAACCATTTTCAATTAACTAATTCACATTTTCAAGTTACTACACTTAACCATTTTCAAGTAACTAATTCACATTTTCAAGTCTCTACCATTAACCATTTTCAAGTAAGTAATACACATTTCAATTCTCTACACTTAACCATTTTCAAGTAACTAATTCACATTTTCAAGTTACTACACTTAACCATTTTCAAGTAACTAATTCACATTTTCACTACGCTTAACCATTTTCAAGTAACTAATTCACATTTCAAGTCTCTACCATTTTCAAGTAACTAATTCACGTTTTCACTACGCTTAACCATTTTCAAGTAACTAATTCACATCTCAAGTCTCTACCATTTACAAGTAACTAATACACATTTTCAAGTTACTACACTTAACCATTTTCAAGTAAATAATTCACATTTAAAGTCTCTACACTCAACCATTTTGAAGTAACTAATTCACATTTCAAGTTACTACACTTAACCATTTTTAAGTAACTAATTCACATTTTCAAGTCACTACCATTTTCAAGTAACTAATTCACATTTCAATTCTCTACACTTAACCATTTTCAAGAAACTAATTCACGTTTTCAAGTTACTACACTTAACCATTTTCAAGTAACTAATTCACATTTTCACTAAAATTAACCATTTTCAAGTAACTAATTCACATTTTAAGTCTCTACCATTTACAAGTAACTAATACACATTTCAAGTTACTACACTTAACCATTTTGAAGTTACTAATTCACATTTTCAAGTCACTACCATTTTCAAGTAACTAATACACATTTCAATTCTCTACACTTAACCATTTTCAAGAAACTAATTCACGTTTTCAAGTTACTACACTTAACCATTTTCAATTAACTAATTCACATTTTCAAGTTACTACAATTAACCATTTTCAAGTAACTAATTCACATTTCAAGTCTCTACCATTTACAAGTAACTAATACACATTTCAAGTTAGTAAACATAACATTTTTAAGTAACTAATTCACATTTTTACTACACTTAACCATTTTCAAGTAACTAATTCACCTTTCAATTCTCTACCATTATCCATTTTCAAGTAACTAATTCACATTTCCTGTCTCTGCCATTAACCATGTAACTAATTCACATTTTCACTACACGTAATCATTTTCAAGTAACTAATTCACATTTTCACTACACAACCATTTTCAAGTAACTAATTCACATTTCAAGTCTCTACCATTTTCAAGTAACTAATTCACATTTTCAAATAACTAATTCTAATTTTCACTACACTTAACCATTTTCAATTAACTAATTCACATTTTCAAGTTACTACAATTAACCATTTTAAAGTAACTAATTCACATTTTCACTACACCTAACCATTTTCAAGTAACTAATTCACATTTCAAGTCTTAACCATTAACCATTTTCAAGTAACTAATTCACATTTTCAAGTTACTACACTTAACAATTTTCAAGTAACTAATTCACATTTCAAGTCTCTACCATTAACCATTTTCAAGTAACTAATTCACATTTTCAAGTTACTACACTTAACCATTTTCAAGTAACTAATTCACATTTCAAGTCTCTACACTCAACCATTTTCATGTAACTAATTCACATTTTCAAGTTAGTACACTTAACAATTTTCAAATAACTAATTCACATTTCAAGTGTCTACCATTAACCATTTTCAAATAACTAATTCACATTTTCAAGTTACTACACTAACCATTTTCAACTAACTAATTCACATTTCAAGTCTCTACACTCAACCATTTTGAAGTAACTAATTCACATTTCAAGTCTCTACACTCAACCATTTTGAAGTAATTAATTCACATTTTCACTACACTTAACCATTTTCAAGTAACTAATTCACATTTCAAGTCTCTACCATTTACAAGTAACTAATACACATTTCAAGTTACTACACATAACATTTTTAAGTAACTAATTCACATTTTCACTACACTTAACCATTTTCAAGTAACTAATTCACATTTCAATTCTCTACCATTTACAATTTTCAAGTAACTAATTCACATTTCAACTCTCTACCATTAACCATGTAACTAATTCACATTCCAATTCTCTACACTTAACCATTTTCAAGTAACTAATTCACGTTTTCACTACACTTAACAATTTTCAAGTAACTAATTCACATTTCAACTCTCTACCATTAACCATGTAACTAATACACATTTTCAAGTTACAACACTTAACCATTTTCAAGTAACTAATTCACATTTAAAGTCTCTACACTCAACCATTTTGAAGTAACTAACTCACATTTCAAGTTACTACACTTAACCATTTTCAAGTAACTAATTCTCATTTTCACTACACTTAACCATTTTCAATTAACTAATTCACATTTTCAAGTTACTATAATTAACCATTTTCAAGTAACTAATTCACATTTCAAGTCTCTACCATTTACAAGTAACTAATACACATTTCTAGTTAGTACACATAACATTTTTAAGTAACTAATTCACATTTTCACTACACTTAACCATTTTCAAGTAACTAATTCACATTTTCAAGTTACTACACTTAACCATTTTCAAGTAACTAATTCACATTTTCACTACACTTAACCATTTTCATGTAACTAATACACATTTTCAAGTTACTACACTTAAAAATTTTCAAGTAACTAATTCACATTTCAAGTCTCTACCATTAACCATTTTCAAGTAAATAATTCACATTTTAAAGTAACTACACTTAACAATTTTCAAGTAACTAATTCACATTTCAAGTTTCTACCATTAACCATTTTCAAGTAAGTAATTAACATTTTCAAGTTACTACACTTAACCATTTTCAACTAACTAATTCACATTTCAAGTCTCTACACTCAACCATTTTGAAGTAACTAATTCACATTTCAAGTTACTACACTTAACCATTTTCAAGTAACTAATTCACATTTCAAGTCTCTACCATTAACCATGTAACTAATTCACATTTTCACTACACTTAATCATTTTCAAATAACTAATTCACATTTTCACTACACAACCATTTTCAAATAACTAATTCACATTTCAAGTCTCTACCATTTTCAAGTAACTAATTCTTATTTTCAAGTAACTACACATAACCATTTTCAAGTAACTAATTCTCATTTTCACTACACTTAACCATTTTCAATTAACTAATTCACGTTTTCGAGTTACTACAATTAACCATTTTCAAGTAACTAATTCACATTTTCACTACACTTAACCATTTTCAAGTAACTAATTCACATTTCAAGTGTCAACCATTAACCATTTTAAAGTAACTAATTCACATTTTCAACTACACTTAACCATTTTCAAGTAACTAATTCACATTTCAAGTCTCTACCATTTTCAAGTAACTAATTCACATTTTCAAGTTACTACACCTAACCATTTTCAAGTAACTAATTCACATTTCAAGTCTCTACACTCAACCATTTTGAAGTAACTAATTCACATTTCAAGTTACTACACTTAACCATTTTTAAGTAACTAATTCACATTTTCAAGTTACTACACATCAAAATTTTCAAGTAACTAATTCACATTTCAAGTCTCTACCATTAACCATTTTGTAACTAATTCACATTTTAACGTAACTACACTTAACAATTTTCAAGTAACTAATTCACATTTCAAGTCTCTACCATTAACCATTTTCAAGTAACTAATTCACATTTTCAAGTTACTACACTTAACCATTTTCAAGTAACTAATTCACATTTCAAGTCTCTACACTCAACCATTTCATGTAACTAATTCACATTTTCAAGTTGCTACACTTAACAATTTTCAAATAACTAATTCACATTTCAAGTCTCTACCATTAACCATTTTCAAGTAACTAATTCACATTTTCAAGTTACTACACTTAACCATTTTCAACTAACTAATTCACATTTCAAGTCTCTACACTCAACCATTTTGAAGTAACTAATTCACATTTTCAAGTTAATACACTTAACCATTTTGAAGTTACTAATTCACATTTTCAAGTTACTACACTTAACAAGTTTCAAGTAACTAATTCTTATTTTCAAGTAACTACACATAACCATTTTCAAGTAACTAATTCTCATTTTCACTACACTTAACCATTTTCAATTAACTAATTCACATTTTCGAGTTACTACAATTAACCATTTTCAAGTAACTAATTCACATTTTCACTACACTTAACCATTTTCAAGTAACTAATTCACATTTCAAGTCTCAACCATTAACCATTTTAAAGTAACTAATTCACATTTTCAACTACACTTAACCATTTTCAAGTAACTAATTCACATTTAAAGTCTCTACCATTTTCAAGTAACTAATTCACATTTCAAGTCTCTACCATTTACAAATAACTAATACACATTTCATGTTACTACACATAACCATTTTAAAGTAACTAATTCACATTTTCAAATCACTACCAATTCAAATAACTAATCCACATTTCAAGTCTCTTCCATTAACCATTTTCAAGTAACTAATTCACATTTCAAGTCTCTACCCTTAACCATGTAACTAATTCACATTTCAATTCTCTACACTTAACCATTTTCAAGTAACTAATTCACGTTTTCAAGTTACTACACTTAACCATTTTCAAGTAACTAATTCACATTTCAAGTCTCTACCATTTACAAATAACTATTACACATTTCATGTTACTACACATAACCATTTTAAAGTAACTAATTCACATTTTCAAATCACTACCATTTCAAATAACTAATCCACATTTCAAGTCTCTTCCATTAATCATTTTCAAGTAACTAATTCACATTTTCAAGTTACTACACTTAACCATTTTCAACTAACTAATTCACATTTCAAGTCTCTACACTCAACCATTTTGAAGTAACTAATTCACATTTCAAGTTACTACACTTAACCATTTTCAACTAACTAATTCACATTTCAAGTCTCTACACTCAACCATTTTGAAGTAACTAATTCACATTTTCACTACACTTAACCATTTTCAAGTAACTAATTCACATTTCAAGTCTCTACCATTTACAAGTAACTAATACACATTTTCAAGTTACTACACTTAACCATTTTCAAGTAACTAATTCACATTTCAAGTCTCTACCATTTACAAGTAACAAATACACATTTCATGTTACTACACATAACCATTTTCAAGTGACTAATTCACATTTCAAGTTACTACACTTAACCATTTTCAACTAACTAATTCACATTTCAAGTCTCTACACTCAACCATTTTCAAGTAACTAATTCACATTTTCAAGTTACTACACTTAACCATTTTCAAGTAACTAATTCATATTTCAAGTCTCTACACTCAACCATTTTCAAGTAACTAATTCACATTTCAAGTCTCTACCATTAACCATTTTCAAGTAACTAATTCACATTTCGAGTCTCTACACTCAACCATTTTGAAGTAACTAATTCACATTTCAAGTTACTACACTTAACCATTTTCAAGTAACTAATTCACATTTCAACTCTCTACCATTAACCATGTAACTAATTCACATTTTCACTACACTTAATCATTTTCAAATAACTAATTCACATTTTCACTACACAACCATTTTCAAATAACTAATTCACATTTCAAGTCTCTACCATTTTCAAGTAACTAATTCACATTTTCAACTACACTTAACCATTTTCAAGTAACTAATTCACATTTCAAGTCTCTACCATTTTCAAGTAACTAATTCACATTTTCAAGTTACTACACCTAACCATTTTCAAGTAACTAATTCACATTTCAAGTCTCTACACTCAACCATTTTGAAGTAACTAATTCACATTTCAAGTTACTACACTTAACCATTTTTAAGTAACTAATTCACATTTTCAAGTTACTACACATCAAAATTTTCAAGTAACTAATTCACATTTCAAGTCTCTACCATTAACCATTTTGTAACTAATTCACATTTTAAAGTAACTACACTTAACAATTTTCAAGTAACTAATTCACATTTCAAGTCTCTACCATTAACCATTTTCAAGTAACTAATTCACATTTTCAAGTTACTACACTTAACCATTTTCAAGTAACTAATTCACATTTCAAGTCTCTACACTCAACCATTTCATGTAACTAATTCACATTTTCAAGTTGCTACACTTAACAATTTTCAAATAACTAATTCACATTTCAAGTCTCTACCATTAACCATTTTCAAGTAACTAATTCACATTTTCAAGTTACTACACTTAACCATTTTCAACTAACTAATTCACATTTCAAGTCTCTACACTCAACCATTTTGAAGTAACTAATTCACATTTTCAAGTTAATACACTTAACCATTTTGAAGTTACTAATTCACATTTTCAAGTTACTACACTTAACAAGTTTCAAGTAACTAATTCTTATTTTCAAGTAACTACACATAACATTTTCAAGTAACTAATTCTCATTTTCACTACACTTAACCATTTTCAATTAACTAATTCACATTTTCGAGTTACTACAATTAACCATTTTCAAGTAACTAATTCACATTTTCACTACACTTAACCATTTTCAAGTAACTAATTCACATTTCAAGTCTCAACCATTAACCATTTTAAAGTAACTAATTCACATTTTCAACTACACTTAACCATTTTCAAGTAACTAATTCACATTTAAAGTCTCTACCATTTTCAAGTAACTAATTCACATTTCAAGTCTCTACCATTTACAAATAACTAATACACATTTCATGTTACTACACATAACCATTTTAAAGTAACTAATTCACATTTTCAAATCACTACCAATTCAAATAACTAATCCACATTTCAAGTCTCTTCCATTAACCATTTTCAAGTAACTAATTCACATTTCAAGTCTCTACCCTTAACCATGTAACTAATTCACATTTCAATTCTCTACACTTAACCATTTTCAAGTAACTAATTCACGTTTTCAAGTTACTACACTTAACCATTTTCAAGTAACTAATTCACATTTCAAGTCTCTACACTCAACCATTTCATGTAACTAATTCACATTTTCAAGTTGCTACACTTAACAATTTTCAAATAACTAATTCACATTTCAAGTCTCTACCATTAAGCATTTTCAAGTAACTAATTCACATTTTCAAGTTACTACACTTAACCATTTTCAACTAACTAATTCACATTTCAAGTCTCTACACTCAACCATTTTGAAGTAACTAATTCACATTTTCAAGTTACTACACTTAACCATTTTGAAGTTACTAATTCACATTTTCAAGTTACTACACTTAACAAGTTTCAAGTAACTAATTCTTATTTTCAAGTAACTACACATAACCATTTTCAAATAACTAATTCACATTTTCACTACACTTAACCATTTTCAATTAACTAATTCACATTTTCAAGTTACTACAATTAACCATTTTCAAATAACTAATTCACATTTTCAAGTTACTACACTTAACCATTTTCAACTAACTAATTCACATTTCAAGTCTCTACACTTAACCATTTTGAAGTTACTAATTCACATTTTCAAGTTACTACACTTAACAAGTTTCAAGTAACTAATTCTTATTTTCAAGTAACTACACATAACCATTTTCAAATAACTAATTCACATTTTCACTACACTTAACCATTTTCAATTAACTAATTCACATTTTCAAGTTACTACAATTAACCATTTTCAAGTAACTAATTCACATTTTCACTACACTTAACCATTTTCAAGTAACTAATTCACATTTCAAGTCTCAACCATTAACCATTTTAAAGTAACTAATTCACATTTTCAACTACACTTAACCATTTTCAAGTAACTAATTCACATTTCAAGTCTCTACCATTTTCAAGTAACTAATTCACATTTCAAGTCTCTACCATTTTCAATTAACTAATTCACATTTTCACTACACTTAACCATTTTCAATTAACTAATTCACATTTTCAAGTTACTACAATTAACCATTTTCAAGTAACTAATTCACATTTTCACTACACTTAACCATTTTGAAGTAACTAATTCACATTTCAAGTCTCAACCATTAACCATTTTAAAGTAACTAATTCACATTTTCAACTACACTTAACCATTTTCAAGTAACTAATTCACATTTCAAGTCTCTACCATTTTCAAGTAACTAATTCACATTTTCAAGTTACTACACTTAACCATTTTCAAGTAACTAATTCACATTTCAAGTCTCTACCATTTACAAATAACTATTACACATTTCATGTTACTACACATAACCATTTTAAAGTAACTAATTCACATTTTCAAATCACTACCATTTCAAATAACTAATCCACATTTCAAGTCTCTTCCATTAATCATTTTCAAGTAACTAATTCACATTTTCAAGTTACTACACTTAACCATTTTCAACTAACTAATTCACATTTCAAGTCTCTACACTCAACCATTTTGAAGTAACTAATTCACATTTCAAGTTACTACACTTAACCATTTTCAACTAACTAATTCACATTTCAAGTCTCTACCATTTTCAAGTAACTAATTCTCATTTTCACTACACTTAACCATTTTCAATTAACTAATTCACATTTTCAAGTTACCTCAATTAACCATTTTCAAGTAACTAATTCACATTTCAAGTCTCTACCATTTACAAATAACTATTACACATTTCATGTTACTACACATAACCATTTTAAAGTAACTAATTCACATTTTCAAATCACTACCATTTCAAATAACTAATCCACATTTCAAGTCTCTTCCATTAATCATTTTCAAGTAACTAATTCACATTTTCAAGTTACTACACTTAACCATTTTCAACTAACTAATTCACATTTCAAGTCTCTACACTCAACCATTTTGAAGTAACTAATTCACATTTCAAGTTACTACACTTAACCATTTTCAACTAACTAATTCACATTTCAAGTCTCTACCATTTTCAAGTAACTAATTCTCATTTTCACTACACTTAACCATTTTCAATTAACTAATTCACATTTTCAAGTTACCTCAATTAACCATTTTCAACTAACTAATTCACATTTCAAGTCTCTACACTCAACCATTTTGAAGTAACTAATTCACATTTCAAGTTACTACACTTAACCATTTTCAACTAACTAATTCACATTTTCACTACACTTAATCATTTTCAAATAACTAATTCACATTTTCACTACACAACCATTTTCAAATAACTAATTCACATTTCAAGTCTCTACCATTTTCAAGTAACTAATTCACATTTTCAACTACACTTAACCATTTTCAAGTAACTAATTCACATTTCAAGTCTCTACCATTTTCAAGTAACTAATTCACATTTTCAAGTTACTACACCTAACCATTTTCAAGTAACTAATTCACATTTCAAGTTACTACACTTAACCATTTTTAAGTAACTAATTCGCATTGTCAAGTTACTACACATCAAAATTTTCAAGTAACTAATTCACATTTTAAAGTTACTACACTTAACAATTTTCAAGTAACTAATTCACATTTCAAGTCTCTACCATTAACCATTTTCAAGTAACTAATTCACATTTTCAAGTTACTACACTTAACCATTTTCAAGTAACTAATTCACATTTCAAGTCTCTACACTCAACCATTTCATGTAACTAATTCACATTTTCAAGTTGCTACACTTAACAATTTTCAAATAACTAATTCACATTTCAAGTCTCTACCATTAACCATTTTCAAGTAACTAATTCACATTTTCAAGTTACTACACATAACCATTTTCAAGTAACTAATTCACATTTCAAGTCTCTACACTCAACCATTTTGAAGTAACTAATTCACATTTTCAAGTTACTACACTTAACCATTTTGAAGTTACTAATTCACATTTTCAAGTCACTACCATTTTCAAGTAATTAATTCACATTTCAATTCTCTACACTTAACCATTTTCAAGAAACTAATTCACGTTTTCAAGTTACTACACTTAACCATTTTCAAGTAACTAATTCACATTTTCAAGTTACTACACTTAACCATTTTCAAGTAACTAATTCACATTTCAAGTCTCTACACTCAACCATTTCATGTAACTAATTCACATTTTCAAGTTGCTACACTTAACAATTTTCAAATAACTAATTCACATTTCAAGTCTCTACCATTAACCATTTTCAAGTAACTAATTCACATTTTCAAGTTACTACACTTAACCATTTTCAACTAACTAATTCACATTTCAAGTCTCTACACTCAACCATTTTGAAGTAACTAATTCACATTTTCAAGTTACTACACTTAACCATTTTGAAGTTACTAATTCACATTTTCAATTTACTACACTTAACAAGTTTCAAGTAACTAATTCTTATTTTCAAGTAACTACACATAACCATTTTCAAATAACTAATTCACATTTTCACTACACTTAACCATTTTCAATTAACTAATTCACATTTTCGAGTTACTACAATTAACCATTTTCAAGTAACTAATTCACATTTTCACTACACTTAACCATTTTCAAGTAACTAATTCACATTTCAAGTCTCAACCATTAACCACTTTAAAGTAACTAATTCACATTTTCAACTACACTTAACCATTTTCAAGTAACTAATTCACATTTCAAGTCTCTACCATTTTCAAGTAACTAATTCACATTTTCAAGTTACTACACTTAACCATTTTCAAGTAACTAATTCACATTTCAAGTCTCTACCATTTACAAATAACTAATACACATTTCATGTTACTACACATAACCATTTTAAAGTAACTAATTCACATTTTCAAATCACTACCATTTCAAATAACTAATCCACATTTCAAGTCTCTTCCATTAACCATTTTCAAGTAACTAATTCACATTTTCAAGTTACTACACTTAACCATTTTCAACTAACTAATTCACATTTCAAGTCTCTACACTCAACCATTTTGAAGTAACTAATTCACATTTCAAGTTACTACACTTAACCATTTTCAACTAACTAATTCACATTTCAAGTCTCTACACTCAACCATTTTGAAGTAACTAATTCACATTTTCACTACACTTAACCATTTTCAAGTAACTAATTCACATTTCAAGTCTCTACCATTTACAAGTAACTAATACACATTTTCAAGTTACTACACTTAACCATTTTCAAGTAACTAATTCACATTTCAAGTCTCTACCATTTACAAGTAACAAATACACATTTCATGTTACTACACATAACCATTTTCAAGTAACTAATTCACATTTTCAAGTTACTACACTTAACCATTTTCAACTAACTAATTCACATTTCAAGTCTCTACACTCAACCATTTTCAAGTAACTAATTCACATTTTCAAGTTACTACACTTAACCATTTTCAAGTAACTAATTCACATTTCAAGTCTCTACACTCAACCATATTCAAGTAACTAATTCACATTTCAAGTCTCTACCATTAACCATTTTCAAGTAACTAATTCACATTTCGAGTCTCTACACTCAACCATTTTGAAGTAACTAATTCACATTTCAAGTTACTACACTTAACCATTTTTAAGTAACTAATTCACATTTTCAAGTCACTACCATTTTCAAGTAACTAATTCACATTTCAAGTCTCTACACTCAACCATTTTGAAGTAACTAATTCACATTTCAAGTTACTACACTTAACCATTTTCAAGTAACTAATTCACATTTCAACTCTCTACCATTAACCATGTAACTGATTCACATTTTCACTACACTTAATCATTTTCAAATAACTAATTCACATTTTCACTACACAACCATTTTCAAATAACTAATTCACATTTCAAGTCTCTACCTTTTTCAAGTAACTAATTCTTATTTTCAAGTAACTACACATAACCATTTTCAAGTAGCTAATTCTCATTTTCACTACACTTAACCATTTTCAATTAACTAATTCACATTTTCGAGTTACTACAATTAACCATTTTCAAGTAACTAATTCACATTTTCACTACACTTAACCATTTTCAAGTAACTAATTCACATTTCAAGTCTCAACCATTAACCATTTTAAAGTAACTAATTCACATTTTCAACTACACCTAACCATTTTCAAGTAACTAATTCACATTTCAAGTCTCTACCATTTTCAAGTAACTAATTCACATTTTCAAGTTACTACACCTAACCATTTTCAAGTAACTAATTCACATTTCAAGTCTCTACACTCAACCATTTTCAAGTAACTAATTCACATTTTCAAGTTACTACACTTAACCATTTTCAAGTAACTAATTCACATTTCAAGTCTCTACCATTTACAAATAACTAATACACATTTCATGTTACTACACATAACCATTTTAAAGTGACTAATTCACATTTTCAAATCACTACCATTTCAAATAACTAATCCACATTTCAAGTCTCTTCCATTAACCATTTTCAAGTAACTAATTCACATTTTCAAGTTACTACACTTAACCATTTTCAACTAACTAATTCACATTTCAAGTCTCTACACTCAACCATTTTGAAGTAACTAATTCACATTTCAAGTTACTACACTTAACCATTTTCAACTAACTAATTCACATTTCAAGTCTCTACACTCAACCATTTTGAAGTAACTAATTCACATTTTCACTACACTTAACCATTTTCAAGTAACTAATTCACATTTCAAGTCTCTACCATTTACAAGTAACTAATACACATTTTCAAGTTACTACACTTAACCATTTTCAAGTAACTAATTCACATTTCAAGTCTCTACCATTTACAAGTAACAAATACACATTTCATGTTACTACACATAACCATTTTCAAGTAACTAATTCACATTTCAAGTTACTACACTTAACCATTTTCAACTAACTAATTCACATTTCAAGTCTCTACACTCAACCATTTTCAAGTAACTAATTCACATTTTCAAGTTACTACACTTAACCATTTTCAAGTAACTAATTCACATTTCAAGTCTCTACACTCAACCATTTTCAAGTAACTAATTCACATTTCAAGTCTCTACCATTAACCATTTTCAAGTAACTAATTCACATTTCGAGTCTCTACACTCAACCATTTTGAAGTAACTAATTCACATTTCAAGTTACTACACTTAACCATTTTTAAGTAACTAATTCACATTTTCAAGTCACTACCATTTTCAAGTAACTAATTCACATTTCAAGTCTCTACACTCAACCATTTTGAAGTAACTAATTCACATTTCAAGTTACTACACTTAACCATTTTCAAGTAACTAATTCACATTTCAACTCTCTACCATTAACCATGTAACTGATTCACATTTTCACTACACTTAATCATTTTCAAATAACTAATTCACATTTTCACTACACAACCATTTTCAAATAACTAATTCACATTTCAAGTCTCTACCTTTTTCAAGTAACTAATTCTTATTTTCAAGTAACTACACATAACCATTTTCAAGTAGCTAATTCTCATTTTCACTACACTTAACCATTTTCAATTAACTAATTCACATTTTCGAGTTACTACAATTAACCATTTTCAAGTAACTAATTCACATTTTCACTACACTTAACCATTTTCAAGTAACTAATTCACATTTCAAGTCTCAACCATTAACCATTTTAAAGTAACTAATTCACATTTTCAACTACACCTAACCATTTTCAAGTAACTAATTCACATTTCAAGTCTCTACCATTTTCAAGTAACTAATTCACATTTTCAAGTTACTACACCTAACCATTTTCAAGTAACTAATTCACATTTCAAGTCTCTACACTCAACCATTTTGAAGTAACTAATTCACATTTCAAGTTACTACACTTAACCATTTTTAAGTAACTAATTCACATTGTCAAGTTACTACACATCAAAATTTTCAAGTAACTAATTCACATTTTAAAGTTACTACACTTAACAATTTTCAAGTAACTAATTCACATTTCAAGTCTCTACCATTAACCATTTTCAAGTAACTAATTCACATTTTCAAGTTACTACACTTAACCATTTTCAAGTAACTAATTCACATTTCAAGTTTCTACACTCAACCATTTCATGTAACTAATTCACATTTTCAAGTTGCTACACTTAACAATTTTCAAATAACTAATTCACATTTCAAGTCTCTATCATTAACCATTTTCAAGTAACTAATTCACATTTTCAAGTTACTACACTTAACCATTTTCAAGTAACTAATTCACATTTCAAGTCTCTACACTCAACCATTTTGAAGTAACTAATTCACATTTTCAAGTTACTACACTTAACCATTTTGAAGTTACTAATTCACATTTTCAAGTCACTACCATTTTCAAGTAATTAATTCACATTTCAATTCTCTACACTTAACCATTTTCAAGAAACTAATTCACGTTTTCAAGTTACTACACTTAACCATTTTCAAGTAACTAATTCACATTTTCAAGTTACTACACTTAACCATTTTCAAGTAACTAATTCACATTTCAAGTCTCTACCATTTACAAATAACTAATACACATTTCATGTTACTACACATAACCATTTTAAAGTAACTAATTCACATTTTCAAATCACTACCATTTCAAATAACTAATCCACATTTCAAGTCTCTTCCATTAACCATTTTCAAGTAACTAATTCACATTTTCAAGTTACTACACTTAACCATTTTCAACTAACTAATTCACATTTCAAGTCTCTACACTCAACCATTTTGAAGTAACTAATTCACATTTCAAGTTACTACACTTAACCATTTTCAACTAACTAATTCACATTTCAAGTCTCTACACTCAACCATTTTGAAGTAACTAATTCACATTTTCACTACACTTAACCATTTTCAAGTAACTAATTCACATTTCAAGTCTCTACCATTTACAAGTAACTAATACACATTTTCAAGTTACTACACTTAACCATTTTCAAGTAACTAATTCACATTTCAAGTCTCTACCATTTACAAGTAACAAATACACATTTCATGTTACTACACATAACCATTTTCAAGTAACTAATTCACATTTCAAGTTACTACACTTAACCATTTTCAACTAACTAATTCACATTTCAAGTCTCTACACTCAACCATTTTGAAGTTACTAATTCACATTTTCAAGTTACTACACTTAACCATTTTCAAGTAACTAATTCACATTTCAAGTCTCTACACTCAACCATTTTCAAGTAACTAATTCACATTTCAAGTCTCTACCATTAACCATTTTCAAGTAACTAATTCACATTTCGAGTCTCTACACTCAACCATTTTGAAGTAACTAATTCACATTTCAAGTTACTACACTTAACCATTTTTAAGTAACTAATTCACATTTTCAAGTCACTACCATTTTCAAGTAACTAATTCACATTTCAAGTCTCTACACTCAACCATTTTGAAGTAACTAATTCACATTTCAAGTTACTACACTTAACCATTTTCAAGTAACTAATTCACATTTCAACTCTCTACCATTAACCATGTAACTGATTCACATTTTCACTACACTTAATCATTTTCAAATAACTAATTCACATTTTCACTACACAACCATTTTCAAATAACTAATTCACATTTCAAGTCTCTACCTTTTTCAAGTAACTAATTCTTATTTTCAAGTAACTACACATAACCATTTTCAAGTAGCTAATTCTCATTTTCACTACACTTAACCATTTTCAATTAACTAATTCACATTTTCGAGTTACTACAATTAACCATTTTCAAGTAACTAATTCACATTTTCACTACACTTAACCATTTTCAAGTAACTAATTCACATTTCAAGTCTCAACCATTAACCATTTTAAAGTAACTAATTCACATTTTCAACTACACCTAACCATTTTCAAGTAACTAATTCACATTTCAAGTCTCTACCATTTTCAAGTAACTAATTCACATTTTCAAGTTACTACACCTAACCATTTTCAAGTAACTAATTCACATTTCAAGTCTCTACACTCAACCATTTTGAAGTAACTAATTCACATTTCAAGTTACTACACTTAACCATTTTTAAGTAACTAATTCACATTGTCAAGTTACTACACATCAAAATTTTCAAGTAACTAATTCACATTTTAAAGTTACTACACTTAACAATTTTCAAGTAACTAATTCACATTTCAAGTCTCTACCATTAACCATTTTCAAGTAACTAATTCACATTTTCAAGTTACTACACTTAACCATTTTCAAGTAACTAATTCACATTTCAAGTTTCTACACTCAACCATTTCATGTAACTAATTCACATTTTCAAGTTGCTACACTTAACAATTTTCAAATAACTAATTCACATTTCAAGTCTCTATCATTAACCATTTTCAAGTAACTAATTCACATTTTCAAGTAACTACACTTAACCATTTTCAAGTAACTAATTCACATTTCAAGTCTCTACACTCAACCATTTTGAAGTAACTAATTCACATTTTCAAGTTACTACACTTAACCATTTTGAAGTTACTAATTCACATTTTCAAGTCACTACCATTTTCAAGTAATTAATTCACATTTCAATTCTCTACACTTAACCATTTTCAAGAAACTAATTCACGTTTTCAAGTTACTACACTTAACCATTTTCAAGTAACTAATTCACATTTTCAAGTTACTACACTTAACCATTTTCAAGTAACTAATTCACATTTCAAGTCTCTACACTCAACCATTTCATGTAACTAATTCACATTTTCAAGTTGCTACACTTAACAATTTTCAAATAACTAATTCACATTTCAAGTCTCTACCATTAACCATTTTCAAGTAACTAATTCACATTTTCAAGTTACTACACTTAACCATTTTCAACTAACTAATTCACATTTCAAGTCTCTACACTCAACCATTTTGAAGTAACTAATTCACATTTTCAAGTTACTACACTTAACCATTTTGAATTTACTAATTCACATTTTCAAGTTACTACACTTAACAAGTTTCAAGTAACTAATTCTTATTTTCAAGTAACTACACATAACCATTTTCAAATAACTAATTCGCATTTTCACTACACTTAACTATTTTCAATTAACTAATTCACATTTTCGAGTTACTACAATTAACCATTTTCAAGTAACTAATTCACATTTTCACTACACTTAACCATTTTCAAGTAACTAATTCACATTTCAAGTCTCAACCATTAACCATTTTAAAGTAACTAATTCACATTTTCAACTACACTTAACCATTTTCAAGTAACTAATTCACATTTCAAGTCTCTACCATTTTCAAGTAACTAATTCACATTTTCAAGTTACTACACTTAACCATTTTCAAGTAACTAATTCACATTTCAAGTCTCTACCATTTACAAATAACTAATACACATTTCATGTTACTACACATAACTATTTTAAAGTAACTAATTCACATTTTCAAATCACTACCATTTCAAATAACTAATCCACATTTCAAGTCTCTTCCATTAACCATTTTCAAGTAACTAATTCACATTTTCAAGTTACTACACTTAACCATTTTCAACTAACTAATTCACATTTCAAGTCTCTACACTCAACCATTTTCAATTAACTAATTCACATTTCAAGTTACTATACTTAACCATTTTCAACTAACTAATTCACATTTCAAGTCTCTACACTCAAGCATTTTGAAGTAACTAATTCACATTTTCACTACACTTAACCATTTTCAAGTAACTAATTCACATTTCAAGTCTCTACCATTTACAAGTAACTAATACACATTTTCAAGTTACTACACTTAACCATTTTCAAATAACTAATTCACATTTCAAATCTCTACCATTTACAAGTAACTAATACACATTTCATGTTACTACACATAACCATTTTCAAGTAACTAATTCACATTTTCAAGTTAATACACTTAACCATTTTCAAGTAACTAATTCACATTTTCACTACACTTAACCATTTTCATGTAACTAATACACATTTTCAAGTTACTACACTTAAAAATTTTCAAGTAACTAATTCACATTTCAAGTCTCTACCATTAACCATTTTCAAGTAAATAATTCACATTTTAAAGTTACTACGCTGAACAATTTTCAAGTAACTAATTCACATTTCAAGTTTCTACCATTAACCATTTTCAAGTAACTAATTCACATTTTCAAGTTACTACACTTAACCATTTTCAAGTAACTAATTCACATTTCAAGTCTCTACACTCAACCATTTTCATGTAACTAATTCACATTTTCAAGTTGCTACACTTAACTATTTTCAAATAACTAATTCATATTACAAGTCTCTTCCATTAACCATTTTCAAGTAACTAATTCACATTTTCAAGTTACTACACTTAACCATTTTCAAGTAACTAATTCACATTTCAAGTCTCTACACTCAACCATTTTGAAGTAACTAATTCACATTTCAAGTTACTACACTTAACCATTTTTAAGTAACTAATTCACATTTCCAAGTTACTACACATCAAAATTTTCAAGTAACTAATTCACATTTCAAGTCTCTACCATTAACCATTTTCAAGTAACTAATTCACATTTTAAAGTTACTACACTTAACCATTTTGAAGTTACTAATTCACATTTTCAAGTCACTACCATTTTAAGTAACTAATTCACATTTTCACTACACATAACCATTTTCAGGTAATTAATTCACCTTTCAATTCTCTACCATTAACCATTTTCAAGTAACTAATTCACATTTCAAGTCTCTACCGTTAACCATGCAACTAATTCACATTTTCACTACACTTAATCATTTTCAAGTAACTAATTCACATTTTCAAGTCTCTACCATTTTCAAGTAACTAATTCACATTTTCAAGTAACTAATTCTCATTTTCACTACACTTAACCATTTTCAATTAACTAATTCACATTTCAAGTCTCTTCCATTTACAAGTAACTAATACACATTTCATGTTACTACACATAACCATTTTAAAGTAACTAATTCACATTTTCAAATCACTACCATTTTCAAATAACTAATCCACATTTCAAGTCTCTACCATTAACCATTTTCAAGTAACTAATTCACATTTTAAAGTTACTACACTTAACCATTTTGAAGTTACTAATTCACATTTTCAAGTCACTACCATTTTAAGTAACTAATTCACATTTTCACTACACATAACCATTTTCAGGTAATTAATTCACCTTTCAATTCTCTACCATTAACCATTTTCAAGTAACTAATTCACATTTCAAGTCTCTACCGTTAACCATGCAACTAATTCACATTTTCACTACACTTAATCATTTTCAAGTAACTAATTCACATTTTCAAGTCTCTACCATTTTCAAGTAACTAATTCACATTTTCAAGTAACTAATTCTCATTTTCACTACACTTAACCATTTTCAATTAACTAATTCACATTTCAAGTCTCTTCCATTTACAAGTAACTAATACACATTTCATGTTACTACACATAACCATTTTAAAATAACTAATTCACATTTTCAAATCACTACCATTTTCAAATAACTAATCCACATTTCAAGTCTCTACCATTAACCATTTTCAAGTAACTAATTCACATTTCAAGTCTCTACACTCAACCATTTTGAAGTAACTAATTCACATTTCAAGTTACTACACTTAACCATTTTGAAGTAACTAATTCACATTTTCAAGTCACTTCCATTTTCAAGTAATTAATTCACATTTCAATTCTCTACACTTAACCATTTTCAAGTAACTAATTCACATTTTCAAGTTACTACACTTAACCATTTTCAAGTAACTAATTCACATTTTCACTACACTTAACCATTTTCATGTAACTAATACATATTTTCAAGTTACAACACATAACAATTTTCAAGTAACTAATTCACATTTCAAGTCTCTACCATTAACCATTTTCAACTAACTAATTCACATTTTCAAGTTACTACACTTAACAATTTTCAAATAACTAATTCACATTTCAAGTCTCTACCATTAACCATTTTCAAGTAACTAATTAACATTTCAAGTTACTACACTTAACCATTTTCAAGTAACTAATTCACATTTCAAGTCTCTACACTCAACCATTTTGAAGTAACTAATTCACATTTCAAGTTACTACACTTAACCATTTTCAACTAACTAATTCACATTTCAAGTCTCTACACTCAACCATTTTTAAGTAACTAATTCACATTTTCAAGTTACTACACATCAAAATTTTCAAGTAACTAATTCACATTTCAAGTCACTTCCATTTTCAAGTAATTAATTCACATTTCAATTCTCTACACTTAACCATTTTCAAGTAACTAATTCACATTTTCAAGTTACTACACTTAACCATTTTCAAGTAACTAATTCACATTTTCACTACACTTAACCATGTTCATGTAACTAATACATATTTTCAAGTTACTACACTAACAATTTTCAAGTAACTAATTCACATTTCAAGTCTCAACCATTAACCATTTTAAAGTAACTAATTCACATTTTCAACTACACTTAACCATTTTCAAATAACTAATTCACATTTCAAGTCTCTACCATTTTCAAGTAACTAATTCACATTTTCAAGTTACTACACTTAACCATTTTCAAGTAACTAATTCACATTTCAAGTCTCTACCATTTACAAATAACTAATACACATTTCATGTTACTACACATAACTATTTTAAAGTAACTAATTCACATTTTCAAATCACTACCATTTCAAATAACTAATCCACATTTCAAGTCTCTTCCATTAACCATTTTCAAGTAACTAATTCACATTTTCAAGTTACTACACTTAACCATTTTCAACTAACTAATTCACATTTCAAGTCTCTACACTCAACCATTTTGAAGTAACTAATTCACATTTCAAGTTACTATACTTAACCATTTTCAACTAACTAATTCACATTTCAAGTCTCTACACTCAACCATTTTGAAGTAACTAATTCACATTTTCACTACACTTAACCATTTTCAAGTAACTAATTCACATTTCAAGTCTCTACCATTTACAAGTAACTAATACACATTTTCAAGTTACTACACTTAACCATTTTCAAATAACTAATTCACATTTCAAATCTCTACCATTTACAAGTAACTAATACACATTTCATGTTACTACACATAACCATTTTCAAGTAACTAATTCACATTTTCAAGTTAATACACTTAACCATTTTCAAGTAACTAATTCACATTTTCACTACACTTAACCATTTTCATGTAACTAATACACATTTTCAAGTTACTACACTTAAAAATTTTCAAGTAACTAATTCACATTTCAAGTCTCTACCATTAACCATTTTCAAGTAAATAATTCACATTTTAAAGTTACTACACTTAACAATTTTCAAGTAACTAATTCACATTTCAAGTTTCTACCATTAACCATTTTCAAGTAACTAATTCACATTTTCAAGTTACTACACTTAACAATTTTCAAGTAACTAATTCACATTTCAAGTCTCTACACTCAACCATTTTCATGTAACTAATTCACATTTTCAAGTTGCTACACTTAACTATTTTCAAATAACTAATTCATATTTCAAGTCTCTTCCATTAACCATTTTCAAGTAACTAATTCACATTTTCAAGTTACTACACTTAACCATTTTCAACTAACTAATTCACATTTCAAGTCTCTACACTCAACCATTTTGAAGTAACTAATTCACATTTCAAGTTACTACACTTAACCATTTTTAAGTAACTAATTCACATTTTCAAGTTACTACACATCAAAATTTTCAAGTAACTAATTCACATTTCAAGTCTCTACCATTAACCATTTTCAAGTAACTAATTCACATTTTAAAGTTACTACACTTAACCATTTTGAAGTTACTAATTCACATTTTCAAGTCACTACCATTTTCAAGTAAGTAATTCACATTTCAAGTCTCTACCATTTACAAGTAACTAATACACATTTCAAGTTACTACACATAACATTTTTAAGTAACTAATTCACATTTTCACTACACATAACCATTTTTAGGTAATTAATTCACCTTTCAATTCTCTACCATTAACCATTTTTAAGTAACTAATTCACATTTCAAGTCTCTACCATTAACCATGCAACTAATTCACATTTTCACTACACTTAATCATTTTCAAGTAACTAATTCACATTTTCAAGTCTCTACCATTTTCAAGTAACTAATTCACATTTTCAAGTAACTAATTCTCAGTTTCACTACACTTAACCATTTTCAATTAACTAATTCACATTTCAAGTCTCTTCCATTTACAAGTAACTAATACACATTTCATGTTACTACACATAACCATTTTAAAGTAACTAATTCACATTTTCAAATCACTACCATTTTCAAATAACTAATCCACATTTCAAGTCTCTACCATTAACCATTTTCAAGTAACTAATTCACATTTCAAGTCTCTACACTCAACCATTTTGAAGTAACTAATTCACATTTCAAGTTACTACACTTAACCATTTTTAAGTAACTAATTCACATTTTCAAGTCACTTCCATTTTCAAGTAATTAAATCACATTTCAATTCTCTACACTTAACCATTTTCAAGTAACTAATTCACATTTTCAAGTTACTACACTTAACCATTTTCAAGTAACTAATTCACATTTTCACTACACTTAACCATTTTCATGTAACTAATACATATTTTCAAGTTACAACACTTAACAATTTTCAAGTAACTAATTTACATTTCAAGTCTCTACCATTAACCATTTTCAAGTAACTAATTCACATTTTCAAGTTACTACACTTAACAATTTTAAAATAACTAATTCACATTTCAAGTCTCTACCATTAACCATTTTCAAGTAACTAATTAACATTTCAAGTTACTACACTTAACCATTTTCAAGTAACTAATTCACATTTCAAGTCTCTACACTCAACCATTTTGAAGTAACTAATTCACATTTCAAGTTACTACACTTAACCATTTTCAACTAACTAATTCACATTTCAAGTCTCTACACTCAACCATTTTGAAGTAACTAATTCACATTTCAAGTTACTACACTTAACCATTTTTAAGTAACTAATTCACATTTTCAAGTTACTACACATCAAAATTTTCAAGTAACTAATTCACATTTCAAGTCACTTCCATTTTCAAGTAATTAATTCACATTTCAATTCTCTACACTTAACCATTTTCAAGTAACTAATTCACATTTTCAAGTTACTACACTTAACCATTTTCAAGTACCTAATTCACATTTTCACTACACTTAACCATGTTCATGTAACTAATACATATTTTCAAGTTACTACACTAACAATTTTCAAGTAACTAATTCACATTTCAAGTCTCTACCATTAACCATTTTCAACTAACTAATTCACATTTTCAAATTACTACACTTAACAATTTTCAAATAACTAATTCACATTTCAAGTCTCTACCATTAACCATTTTCAAGTAACTAATTAACATTTTCAAGTTACTACACTTAACCATTTTCAAGTAACTAATTCACATTTCAAGTCTCTACCATTAACCATTTTCAAGTAACTAATTCACATTTTCAGGTTACTACACTTAACCATTTTCAAATAACTAATTCACATTTCAAGTCTCTACCATTAACCATTTTCAAGTAACTAATTAACATTTTCAAGTTACTACACTTAACCATGTTCAAGTAACTAATTCACATTTCAAGTCTCTACACTCAACCATTTTGAAGTAACTAATTCACATTTCAAGTTACTACACTTAACCATTTTCAACTAACTAATTCACATTTCAAGTCTCTACACTCAACCATTTTTAAGTAACTAATTCACATTTTCAAGTTACTACACATCAAAATTTTCAAGTAACTAATTCACATTTCAAGTCTCTACCATTAACCATTTTCAAGTAACTAATTCACATTTTAAAGTTACTACACTTAACAATTTTCAAGTAACTAATTCACATTTCAAGTCTCTACCATTAACCATTTTCAAGTAACTAATTCACATTTTCAAGTTACTACACTTAACAATTTTCAAGTAACTAATTCACATTTCAAGTCTCTACCATTAACCATTTTCAACTAACTAATTCACATTTTCAAGTTACTACACTTAACAATTTTCAAATAACTAATTCACATTTCAAGTCTCTACCATTAACCATTTTCAAGTAACTAATTCACATTTTCAAGTTACTACACTTAACCATTTTCAAGTAACTAATTCACATTTCAAGTCTCTACACTCAACCATTTTGAAGTAACTAATTCACATTTTCAAGTTACTACACTTAACCATTTTGAAGTTACTAATTCACATTTTCAAGTTACTACACTTAACAAGTTTCAAGTAACTAATTCTAATTTTCAAGTAACTACACATAACCATTTTCAAATAACTAATTCACATTTTCACTACACTTAACCATTTTCAATTAACTAATTCACATTTTCGAGCTACTACAATTAACCATTTTCAAGTAACTAATTCACATTTTCACTACACTTAACCATTTTCAAGTAACTAATTCACATTTCAAGTCTCAACCATTAACCATTTTAAAGTAACTAATTCACATTTTCAACTACACTTAACCATTTTCAAGTAACTAATTCACATTTCAAGTCTCTACCATTTTCAAGTAACTAATTCACATTTTCAAGTTACTACACTTAACCATTTTCAAGTAACTAATTCACATTTCAAGTCTCTACCATTTACAAATAACTAATACACATTTCATGTTACAACACATAACCATTTTAAAGTAACTAATTTACATTTTCAAATCACTACCATTTCAAATAACTAATCCACATTTCAAGTCTCTTCCATTAACCATTTTCAAGTAACTAATTCACATTTTCAAGTTACTACACTTAACCATTTTCAACTAACTAATTCACATTTCAAGTCTCTACACTCAACCATTTTGAAGTAACTAATTCACATTTCAAGTTACTACACTTAACCATTTTCAACTAACTAATTCACATTTCAAGTCTCTACACTCAACCATTTTTAAGTAACTAATTCACATTTCAAGTCTCTACCATTTACAAGTAACTGCTACACATTTTCAAGTTACTACACTTAACCATTTTCAAGTAACTAATTCACATTTCAAGTCTCTACCATTTACAAGTAACTAATACACATTTCATGTTACTACACATAACCATTTTCAAGTAACTAATTCACATTTTCAAGTTAATACACTTAACCATTTTCAAGTAACTAATTCACATTTTCACAACACTTAACCATTTTCATGTAACTAATACACATTTTCAAGTTACTACACTTAAAAATTTTCAAGTAACTAATTCACATTTCAAGTCTCTACCATTAACCATTTTCAAGTAAATAATTCACATTTTAAAGTTACTACACTGAACAATTTTCAAGTAACTAATTCTCATTTCAAGTTTCTACCATTAACCATTTTCAAGTAACTAATTCACATTTTCAAGTTACTACACTTAACCATTTTCAACTAACTAATTCACATTTCAAGTCTCTACACTCAACCATTTTGAAGTAACTAATTCACATTTCAAGTTACAACACTTAACCATTTTTAAGTAACTAATTCACATTTTCAAGTTACTACACATCAAAATTTTCAAGTAACTAATTCACATTTCAAGTCACTTCCATTTTCAAGTAATTAATTCACATTTCAATTCTCTACACTTAACCATTTTCAAGTAACTAATTCACATTTTCAAGTTACTACACTTAACCATTTTCAAGTACCTAATTCACATTTTCACTACACTTAACCATGTTCATGTAACTAATACATATTTTCAAGTTACTACACTAACAATTTTCAAGTAACTAATTCACATTTCAAGTCTCTACCATTAACCATTTTCAACTAACTAATTCACATTTTCAAGTTACTACACTTAACAATTTTCAAATAACTAATTCACATTTCAAGTCTCTACCATTAACCATTTTCAAGTAACTAATTAACATTTCAAGTTACTACACTTAACCATTTTCAAGTAACTAATTCACATTTCAAGTCTCTACACTCAACCATTTTGAAGTAACTAATTCACATTTCAAGTTACTACACTTAACCATTTTCAACTAACTAATTCACATTTCAAGTCTCTACACTCAACCATTTTGAAGTAACTAATTCACATTTCAAGTTACTACACTTAACCATTTTTAAGTAACTAATTCACATTTTCAAGTTACTACACATCAAAATTTTCAAGTAACTAATTCACATTTCAAGTCACTTCCATTTTCAAGTAATTAATTCACATTTCAATTCTCTACACTTAACCATTTTCAAGTAACTAATTCACATTTTCAAGTTACTACACTTAACCATTTTCAAGTACCTAATTCACATTTTCACTACACTTAACCATGTTCATGTAACTAATACATATTTTCAAGTTACTACACTAACAATTTTCAAGTAACTAATTCACATTTCAAGTCTCTACCATTAACCATTTTCAACTAACTAATTCACATTTTCAAGTTACTACACTTAACAATTTTCAAATAACTAATTCACATTTCAAGTCTCTACCATTAACCATTTTCAAGTAACTAATTAACATTTTCAAGTTACTACACTTAACCATTTTCAAGTAACTAATTCACATTTCAAGTCTCTACCATTAACCATTTTCAAGTAACTAATTCACATTTTCAGGTTACTACACTTAACCATTTTCAAATAACTAATTCACATTTCAAGTCTCTACCATTAACCATTTTCAAGTAACTAATTAACATTTTCAAGTTACTACACTTAACCATGTTCAAGTAACTAATTCACATTTCAAGTCTCTACACTCAACCATTTTGAAGTAACTAATTCACATTTCAAGTTACTACACTTAACCATTTTCAACTAACTAATTCACATTTCAAGTCTCTACACTCAACCATTTTTAAGTAACTAATTCACATTTTCAAGTTACTACACATCAAAATTTTCAAGTAACTAATTCACATTTCAAGTCTCTACCATTAACCATTTTCAAGTAACTAATTCACATTTTCAAGTTACTACACTTAACAATTTTCAAGTAACTAATTCACATTTCAAGTCTCTACCATTAACCATTTTCAACTAACTAATTCACATTTTCAAGTTACTACACTTAACAATTTTCAAATAACTAATTTACATTTCAAGTCTCTACCATTAACCATTTTCAAGTAACTAATTCACATTTTCAAGTTACTACACTTAACCATTTTCAAGTAACTAATTCACATTTCAAGTCTCTACACTCAACCATTTTGAAGTAACTAATTCACATTTTCAAGTTACTACACTTAACCATTTTGAAGTTACTAATTCACATTTTCAAGTTACTACACTTAACAAGTTTCAAGTAACTAATTCTAATTTTCAAGTAACTACACATAACCATTTTCAAATAACTAATTCACATTTTCACTACACTTAACCATTTTCAATTAACTAATTCACATTTTCGAGCTACTACAATTAACCATTTTCAAGTAACTAATTCACATTTTCACTACACTTAACCATTTTCAAGTAACTAATTCACATTTCAAGTCTCAACCATTAACCATTTTAAAGTAACTAATTCACATTTTCAACTACACTTAACCATTTTCAAGTAACTAATTCACATTTCAAGTCTCTACCATTTTCAAGTAACTAATTCACATTTTCAAGTTACTACACTTAACCATTTTCAAGTAACTAATTCACATTTCAAGTCTCTACCATTTACAAATAACTAATACACATTTCATGTTACAACACATAACCATTTTAAAGTAACTAATTTACATTTTCAAATCACTACCATTTCAAATAACTAATCCACATTTCAAGTCTCTTCCATTAACCATTTTCAAGTAACTAATTCACATTTTCAAGTTACTACACTTAACCATTTTCAACTAACTAATTCACATTTCAAGTCTCTACACTCAACCATTTTGAAGTAACTAATTCACATTTCAAGTTACTACACTTAACCATTTTCAACTAACTAATTCACATTTCAAGTCTCTACACTCAACCATTTTTAAGTAACTAATTCACATTTCAAGTCTCTACCATTTACAAGTAACTGCTACACATTTTCAAGTTACTACACTTAACCATTTTCAAGTAACTAATTCACATTTCAAGTCTCTACCATTTACAAGTAACTAATACACATTTCATGTTACTACACATAACCATTTTCAAGTAACTAATTCACATTTTCAAGTTAATACACTTAACCATTTTCAAGTAACTAATTCACATTTTCACAACACTTAACCATTTTCATGTAACTAATACACATTTTCAAGTTACTACACTTAAAAATTTTCAAGTAACTAATTCACATTTCAAGTCTCTACCATTAACCATTTTCAAGTAAATAATTCACATTTTCAAGTTACTACACTTAACAATTTTCAAGTAACTAATTCACATTTCAAGTTTCTACCATTAACCATTTTCAAGTAACTAATTCACATTTTCAAGTTACTACACTTAACAATTTTCAAGTAACTAATTCACATTTCAAGTCTCTACACTCAACCATTTTCATGTAACTAATTCACATTTTCAAGTTGCTACACTTAACTATTTTCAAATAACTAATTCATATTTCAAGTCTCTTCCATTAACCATTTTCAAGTAACTAATTCACATTTTCAAGTTACTACACTTAACCATTTTCAACTAACTAATTCACATTTCAAGTCTCTACACTCAACCATTTTGAAGTAACTAATTCACATTTCAAGTTACAACACTTAACCATTTTTAAGTAACTAATTCACATTTTCAAGTTACTACACATCAAAATTTTCAAGTAACTAATTCACATTTCAAGTCACTTCCATTTTCAAGTAATTAATTCACATTTCAATTCTCTACACTTAACCATTTTCAAGTAACTAATTCACATTTTCAAGTTACTACACTTAACCATTTTCAAGTACCTAATTCACATTTTCACTACACTTAACCATGTTCATGTAACTAATACATATTTTCAAGTTACTACACTAACAATTTTCAAGTAACTAATTCACATTTCAAGTCTCTACCATTAACCATTTTCAACTAACTAATTCACATTTTCAAGTTACTACACTTAACAATTTTCAAATAACTAATTCACATTTCAAGTCTCTACCATTAACCATTTTCAAGTAACTAATTAACATTTCAAGTTACTACACTTAACCATTTTCAAGTAACTAATTCACATTTCAAGTCTCTACACTCAACCATTTTGAAGTAACTAATTCACATTTCAAGTTACTACACTTAACCATTTTCAACTAACTAATTCACATTTCAAGTCTCTACACTCAACCATTTTGAAGTAACTAATTCACATTTCAAGTTACTACACTTAACCATTTTTAAGTAACTAATTCACATTTTCAAGTTACTACACATCAAAATTTTCAAGTAACTAATTCACATTTCAAGTCACTTCCATTTTCAAGTAATTAATTCACATTTCAATTCTCTACACTTAACCATTTTCAAGTAACTAATTCACATTTTCAAGTTACTACACTTAACCATTTTCAAGTACCTAATTCACATTTTCACTACACTTAACCATGTTCATGTAACTAATACATATTTTCAAGTTACTACACTAACAATTTTCAAGTAACTAATTCACATTTCAAGTCTCTACCATTAACCATTTTCAACTAACTAATTCACATTTTCAAGTTACTACACTTAACAATTTTCAAATAACTAATTCACATTTCAAGTCTCTACCATTAACCATTTTCAAGTAACTAATTAACATTTTCAAGTTACTACACTTAACCATTTTCAAGTAACTAATTCACATTTCAAGTCTCTACCATTAACCATTTTCAAGTAACTAATTCACATTTTCAGGTTACTACACTTAACCATTTTCAAATAACTAATTCACATTTCAAGTCTCTACCATTAACCATTTTCAAGTAACTAATTAACATTTTCAAGTTACTACACTTAACCATGTTCAAGTAACTAATTCACATTTCAAGTCTCTACACTCAACCATTTTGAAGTAACTAATTCACATTTCAAGTTACTACACTTAACCATTTTCAACTAACTAATTCACATTTCAAGTCTCTACACTCAACCATTTTTAAGTAACTAATTCACATTTTCAAGTTACTACACATCAAAATTTTCAAGTAACTAATTCACATTTCAAGTCTCTACCATTAACCATTTTCAAGTAACTAATTCACATTTTCAAGTTACTACACTTAACAATTTTCAAGTAACTAATTCACATTTCAAGTCTCTACCATTAACCATTTTCAACTAACTAATTCACATTTTCAAGTTACTACACTTAACAATTTTCAAATAACTAATTTACATTTCAAGTCTCTACCATTAACCATTTTCAAGTAACTAATTCACATTTTCAAGTTACTACACTTAACCATTTTCAAGTAACTAATTCACATTTCAAGTCTCTACACTCAACCATTTTGAAGTAACTAATTCACATTTTCAAGTTACTACACTTAACCATTTTGAAGTTACTAATTCACATTTTCAAGTTACTACACTTAACAAGTTTCAAGTAACTAATTCTAATTTTCAAGTAACTACACATAACCATTTTCAAATAACTAATTCACATTTTCACTACACTTAACCATTTTCAATTAACTAATTCACATTTTCGAGCTACTACAATTAACCATTTTCAAGTAACTAATTCACATTTTCACTACACTTAACCATTTTCAAGTAACTAATTCACATTTCAAGTCTCAACCATTAACCATTTTAAAGTAACTAATTCACATTTTCAACTACACTTAACCATTTTCAAGTAACTAATTCACATTTCAAGTCTCTACCATTTTCAAGTAACTAATTCACATTTTCAAGTTACTACACTTAACCATTTTCAAGTAACTAATTCACATTTCAAGTCTCTACCATTTACAAATAACTAATACACATTTCATGTTACAACACATAACCATTTTAAAGTAACTAATTTACATTTTCAAATCACTACCATTTCAAATAACTAATCCACATTTCAAGTCTCTTCCATTAACCATTTTCAAGTAACTAATTCACATTTTCAAGTTACTACACTTAACCATTTTCAACTAACTAATTCACATTTCAAGTCTCTACACTCAACCATTTTGAAGTAACTAATTCACATTTCAAGTTACTACACTTAACCATTTTCAACTAACTAATTCACATTTCAAGTCTCTACACTCAACCATTTTTAAGTAACTAATTCACATTTCAAGTCTCTACCATTTACAAGTAACTGCTACACATTTTCAAGTTACTACACTTAACCATTTTCAAGTAACTAATTCACATTTCAAGTCTCTACCATTTACAAGTAACTAATACACATTTCATGTTACTACACATAACCATTTTCAAGTAACTAATTCACATTTTCAAGTTAATACACTTAACCATTTTCAAGTAACTAATTCACATTTTCACAACACTTAACCATTTTCATGTAACTAATACACATTTTCAAGTTACTACACTTAAAAATTTTCAAGTAACTAATTCACATTTCAAGTCTCTACCATTAACCATTTTCAAGTAAATAATTCACATTTTAAAGTTACTACACTTAACAATTTTCAAGTAACTAATTCACATTTCAAGTTTCTACCATTAACCATTTTCAAGTAACTAATTCACATTTTCAAGTTACTACACTTAACAATTTTCAAGTAACTAATTCACATTTCAAGTCTCTACACTCAACCATTTTCATGTAACTAATTCACATTTTCAAGTTGCTACACTTAACTATTTTCAAATAACTAATTCATATTTCAAGTCTCTTCCATTAACCATTTTCAAGTAACTAATTCACATTTTCAAGTTACTACACTTAACCATTTTCAACTAACTAATTCACATTTCAAGTCTCTACACTCAACCATTTTGAAGTAACTAATTCACATTTCAAGTTACTACACTTAACCATTTTTAAGTAACTAATTCACATTTTCAAGTTACTACACATCAAAATTTTCAAGTAACTAATTCACATTTCAAGTCTCTACCATTAACCATTTTCAAGTAACTAATTCACATTTTAAAGTTACTACACTTAACCATTTTGAAGTTACTAATTCACATTTTCAAGTCACTACCATTTTCAAGTAAGTAATTCACATTTCAAGTCTCTACCATTTACAAGTAACTAATACACATTTCAAGTTACTACACATAACATTTTTAAGTAACTAATTCACATTTTCACTACACATAACCATTTTTAGGTAATTAATTCACCTTTCAATTCTCTACCATTAACCATTTTTAAGTAACTAATTCACATTTCAAGTCTCTACCATTAACCATGCAACTAATTCACATTTTCACTACACTTAATCATTTTCAAGTAACTAATTCACATTTTCAAGTCTCTACCATTTTCAAGTAACTAATTCACATTTTCAAGTAACTAATTCTCAGTTTCACTACACTTAACCATTTTCAATTAACTAATTCACATTTCAAGTCTCTTCCATTTACAAGTAACTAATACACATTTCATGTTACTACACATAACCATTTTAAAGTAACTAATTCACATTTTCAAATCACTACCATTTTCAAATAACTAATCCACATTTCAAGTCTCTACCATTAACCATTTTCAAGTAACTAATTCACATTTCAAGTCTCTACACTCAACCATTTTGAAGTAACTAATTCACATTTCAAGTTACTACACTTAACCATTTTTAAGTAACTAATTCACATTTTCAAGTCACTTCCATTTTCAAGTAATTAAATCACATTTCAATTCTCTACACTTAACCATTTTCAAGTAACTAATTCACATTTTCAAGTTACTACACTTAACCATTTTCAAGTAACTAATTCACATTTTCACTACACTTAACCATTTTCATGTAACTAATACATATTTTCAAGTTACAACACTTAACAATTTTCAAGTAACTAATTTACATTTCAAGTCTCTACCATTAACCATTTTCAAGTAACTAATTCACATTTTCAAGTTACTACACTTAACAATTTTCAAATAACTAATTCACATTTCAAGTCTCTACCATTAACCATTTTCAAGTAACTAATTAACATTTCAAGTTACTACACTTAACCATTTTCAAGTAACTAATTCACATTTCAAGTCTCTACACTCAACCATTTTGAAGTAACTAATTCACATTTCAAGTTACTACACTTAACCATTTTCAACTAACTAATTCACATTTCAAGTCTCTACACTCAACCATTTTGAAGTAACTAATTCACATTTCAAGTTACTACACTTAACCATTTTTAAGTAACTAATTCACATTTTCAAGTTACTACACATCAAAATTTTCAAGTAACTAATTCACATTTCAAGTCACTTCCATTTTCAAGTAATTAATTCACATTTCAATTCTCTACACTTAACCATTTTCAAGTAACTAATTCACATTTTCAAGTTACTACACTTAACCATTTTCAAGTACCTAATTCACATTTTCACTACACTTAACCATGTTCATGTAACTAATACATATTTTCAAGTTACTACACTAACAATTTTCAAGTAACTAATTCACATTTCAAGTCTCTACCATTAACCATTTTCAACTAACTAATTCACATTTTCAAATTACTACACTTAACAATTTTCAAATAACTAATTCACATTTCAAGTCTCTACCATTAACCATTTTCAAGTAACTAATTAACATTTTCAAGTTACTACACTTAACCATTTTCAAGTAACTAATTCACATTTCAAGTCTCTACCATTAACCATTTTCAAGTAACTAATTCACATTTTCAGGTTACTACACTTAACCATTTTCAAATAACTAATTCACATTTCAAGTCTCTACCATTAACCATTTTCAAGTAACTAATTAACATTTTCAAGTTACTACACTTAACCATGTTCAAGTAACTAATTCACATTTCAAGTCTCTACACTCAACCATTTTGAAGTAACTAATTCACATTTCAAGTTACTACACTTAACCATTTTCAACTAACTAATTCACATTTCAAGTCTCTACACTCAACCATTTTTAAGTAACTAATTCACATTTTCAAGTTACTACACATCAAAATTTTCAAGTAACTAATTCACATTTCAAGTCTCTACCATTAACCATTTTCAAGTAACTAATTCACATTTTAAAGTTACTACACTTAACAATTTTCAAGTAACTAATTCACATTTCAAGTCTCTACCATTAACCATTTTCAAGTAACTAATTCACATTTTCAAGTTACTACACTTAACAATTTTCAAGTAACTAATTCACATTTCAAGTCTCTACCATTAACCATTTTCAACTAACTAATTCACATTTTCAAGTTACTACACTTAACAATTTTCAAATAACTAATTCACATTTCAAGTCTCTACCATTAACCATTTTCAAGTAACTAATTCACATTTTCAAGTTACTACACTTAACCATTTTCAAGTAACTAATTCACATTTCAAGTCTCTACACTCAACCATTTTGAAGTAACTAATTCACATTTTCAAGTTACTACACTTAACCATTTTGAAGTTACTAATTCACATTTTCAAGTTACTACACTTAACAAGTTTCAAGTAACTAATTCTAATTTTCAAGTAACTACACATAACCATTTTCAAATAACTAATTCACATTTTCACTACACTTAACCATTTTCAATTAACTAATTCACATTTTCGAGCTACTACAATTAACCATTTTCAAGTAACTAATTCACATTTTCACTACACTTAACCATTTTCAAGTAACTAATTCACATTTCAAGTCTCAACCATTAACCATTTTAAAGTAACTAATTCACATTTTCAACTACACTTAACCATTTTCAAGTAACTAATTCACATTTCAAGTCTCTACCATTTTCAAGTAACTAATTCACATTTTCAAGTTACTACACTTAACCATTTTCAAGTAACTAATTCACATTTCAAGTCTCTACCATTTACAAATAACTAATACACATTTCATGTTACAACACATAACCATTTTAAAGTAACTAATTTACATTTTCAAATCACTACCATTTCAAATAACTAATCCACATTTCAAGTCTCTTCCATTAACCATTTTCAAGTAACTAATTCACATTTTCAAGTTACTACACTTAACCATTTTCAACTAACTAATTCACATTTCAAGTCTCTACACTCAACCATTTTGAAGTAACTAATTCACATTTCAAGTTACTACACTTAACCATTTTCAACTAACTAATTCACATTTCAAGTCTCTACACTCAACCATTTTTAAGTAACTAATTCACATTTCAAGTCTCTACCATTTACAAGTAACTGCTACACATTTTCAAGTTACTACACTTAACCATTTTCAAGTAACTAATTCACATTTCAAGTCTCTACCATTTACAAGTAACTAATACACATTTCATGTTACTACACATAACCATTTTCAAGTAACTAATTCACATTTTCAAGTTAATACACTTAACCATTTTCAAGTAACTAATTCACATTTTCACAACACTTAACCATTTTCATGTAACTAATACACATTTTCAAGTTACTACACTTAAAAATTTTCAAGTAACTAATTCACATTTCAAGTCTCTACCATTAACCATTTTCAAGTAAATAATTCACATTTTAAAGTTACTACACTGAACAATTTTCAAGTAACTAATTCTCATTTCAAGTTTCTACCATTAACCATTTTCAAGTAACTAATTCACATTTTCAAGTTACTACACTTAACCATTTTCAACTAACTAATTCACCTTTCAAGTCTCTACACTCAACCATTTTGAAGTAACTAATTCACATTTTAAAGTTACTACACTTAACCATTTTGAAGTTACTAATTCACATTTTCAAGTCACTACCATTTTCAAGTAAGTAATTCACATTTCAATTCTCTACACATAACCATTTTCAAAAACTAATTTACGTTTTCAAGTTACTACACTTGACCATTTTCAACTAACTAATTCACATTTCAAGTCTCTACACTCAACCATTTTGAAGTAACTAATTCACATTTCAAGTCTCTACACTCAACCATTTTTAAGTAACTAATTCACATTTTCACTACACTTAACCATTTTCAGGTAACTAATTCACCTTTCAATTCTCTACCATTAACCATTTTCAAGTAACTAATTCACATTTCAAGTCTCTACCATTAACCATGCAACTAATTCACATTTTCACTACACTTAATCATTTTCAAGTAACTAATTCACATTTTCAAGTCTCTACCATTTTCAAGTAACTAATTCACATTTTCAAGTAACTAATTCTCATTTTCACTGCACTTAACCATTTTCAATTAACTAATTCACATTTTCAAGTTACTACACTTAACCATTTTCAAGTAACTAATTCACATTTCAAGTCTCTACCATTTACAAGTAACTAATACACATTTCATTTACTACACATAACCATTTTAAAGTAACTAATTCACATTTTCAAATCACTACCATTTTCAAATAACTAATCCACATTTCAAGTCTCTACCATTAACCATTTTCAAGTAACTAATTCACATTTCAAGTCTCTACACTCAACCATTTTGAAGTAACTAATTCACATTTTCAAGTCACTTCCATTTTCAAGTAATTAATTCACATTTCAATTCTCTACACTTACCCATTTTCAAGTAACTAATTCACATTTCAAGTCTCTACCATTTACAAGTAACTGCTACACATTTTCAAGTTACTACACTTAACCATTTTCAAGTAACTAATTCACATTTCAAGTCTCTACCATTTACAAGTAACTAATACCCATTTCATGTTACTACACATAACCATTTTCAAGTAACTAATTCACATTTTCAAGTTAATACACTTAACCATTTTCAAGTAACTAATTCACATTTTCACAACACTTAACCATTTTCATGTAACTAATACACATTTTCAAGTTACTACACTTAAAAATTTTCAAGTAACTAATTCACATTTCAAGTCTCTACCATTAACCATTTTCAAGTAAATAATTCACATTTTAAAGTTACTACACTGAACAATTTTCAAGTAACTAATTCACATTTCAAGTTTCTACCATTAACCATTTTCAAGTAACTAATTCACATTTTCAAGTTACTACACTTAACCATTTTCAAGTAACTAATTCACATTTCAAGTCTCTACACTCAACCATTTTGAAGTAACTAATTCACATTTCAAGTTACTACACTTAACCATTTTCAAGTAACTAATTCACATTTCAAGTCTCTACACTCAACCATTTTCATGTAACTAATTCACATTTTCAAGTTGCTACACTTAACTATTTTCAAATAACTAATTCATATTTCAAGTCTCTTCCATTAACCATTTTCAAGTAACTAATTCACATTTTCAAGTTACTACACTTAACCATTTTCAACTAACTAATTCACATTTCAAGTCTCTACACTCAACCATTTTGAAGTAAATAATTCACATTTTAAAGTTACTACACTTAACCATTTTGAAGTTACTAATTCACATTTTCAAGTCACTACCATTTTCAAGTAAGTAATTCGCATTTCAATTCTCTACACATAACCATTTTCAAAAACTAATTTACGTTTTCAAGTTACTACACTTGACCATTTTCAAGTAACTAATTCACATTTTCACTACAATTAACCATTTTCAAGTAACTAATTCACATTTCAAGTCTCTACCATTTACAAGTAACTAATACACATTTCAAGTTAGTACACATAACATTTTTAAGTAACTAATTCACATTTTCACTACACTTAACCATTTTCAGGTAACTAATTCACCTTTCAATTCTCTACCATTAACCATTTTCAAGTAACTAATTCACATTTCAAGTCTCTACCATTAACCATGCAACTAATTCACATTTTCACTACACTTAATCATTTTCAAGTAACTAATTCACATTTTCAAGTCTCTACCATTTTCAAGTAACTAATTCACATTTTCAAGTAACTAATTCTCATTTTCACTACACTTAACCATTTTCAATTAACTAATTCACATTTTCAAGTTACTACACTTAACCATTTTCAAGTAACTAATTCACATTTCAAGTCTCTACCATTTACAAGTAACTAATACACATTTCATGTTACTACACATAACCATTTTAAAGTAACTAATTCACATTTTCAAATCACTACCATTTTCAAATAACTAATCCACATTTCAAGTCTCTACCATTAACCATTTTCAAGTAACTAATTCACATTTCAAGTCTCTACACTCAACCATTTTGAAGTAACTAATTCACATTTTCAAGTCACTTCCATTTTCAAGTAATTAATTCACATTTCAATTCTCTACACTTAACCATTTTCAAGTAACTAATTCACATTTTCAAGTTACTACACTTAACCATTTTCAAGTAACTAATTCACATTTTCACTACACTTAACCATTTTCATGTAACTAATACATATTTTCAAGTTACTACACTTAACCATTTTCAAGTAACTAATTCACATTTCAAGTCTCTACCATTAACCATTTACAAGTAACTAATTAACATTTTCAAATTACTACACTTAACCATTTTCAAGTAACTAATTCATATTTCAAGACTCTACACTCAACCATTTTGAAGTAACTAATTCACATTTCAAGTTACTACACTTAACCATTTTCAACTAACTAATTCACATTTCAAGTCTCTACACTCAACCATTTTGAAGTAACTAATTCACATTTCAAGTTACTGCACTTAACCATTTTTAAGTAACTAATTCACATTTTCAAGTTACTACACATCAAAATTTTCAAGTAACTAATTCACATTTCAAGTCACTTCCATTTTCAAGTAATTAATTCACATTTCAATTCTCTACACTTAACCATTTTCAAGTAACTAATTCACATTTTCAAGTTACTACACTTAACCATTTTCAAGTAACTAATTCACATTTTCACTACACTTAACCATTTTCATGTAACTAATACATATTTTCAAGTTACTACACTTAACAATTTTCAAGTAACTAATTCACATTTCAAGTCTCTACCATTAACCATTTTCAACTAACTAATTCACATTTTCAAGTTACTACACTTAACAATTTTCAAATAACTAATTCACATTCAAGTCTCTTCCATTAACCATTTTCAAGTAACTAATTAACATTTTCAAGTTATTACACTTAACCATTTTCAAGTAACTAATTCACATTTTAAGTCTCTACACTCAACCATTTTGAAGTAACTAATTCACATTTCAAGTTACTACACTTAACCATTTTCAACTAACTAATTCACATTTCAAGTCTCTACACTCAACCATTTTGAAGTAACTAATTCACATTTCAAGTTACTACACATCAAAATTTTCAAGTAACTAATTCACATTTTAAAGTTACTACACTTAACAATTTTCAAGTAACTAATTCACATTTCAAGTCTCTACCATTAACCATTTTCAAGTAACTAATTCACATTTTCAAGTTACTACACTTAACCATTTTTAAGTAACTAATTCACATTTTCAAGTCACTTCCATTTTCAAGTAATTAATTCACATTTTCAAGTTACTACACTTAACCATTTTCAAGTAACTAATTCACATTTTCACTACACTTAACCATTTTCATGTAACTAATACATATTTTCAAGTTACTACACTTAACAATTTTCAAGTAACTAATTCACATTTCAAGTCTCTACCATTAACCATTTTCAACTAACTAATTCACATTTTCAAGTTACTAAACTTAACAATTTTCAAATAACTAATTCACATTTCAAGTCTCTACCATTAACCATTTTCAAGTAACTAATTCACATTTCAAGTCTCTACACTAAACCATTTTGAAGTAACTAATTCACATTTCAAGTTACTACACTTAACCATTTTCAACTAACTAATTCACATTTCAAGTCTCTACACTCAACCATTTTGAAGTAACTAATTCACATTTCAAGTTACTACACTTAACCATTTTCAACTAACTAATTCACATTTCAAGTCTCAACACTCAACCATTTTGAAGTAACTAATTCACATTTCAAGTTACTACACATCAAAATTTTCAAGTAACTAATTCACATTTTAAAGTTACTACACTTAACAATTTTCAAGTAACTAATTCACATTTCAAGTCTCTACCATTAACCATTTTCAAGTAACTAATTCACATTTTCAAGTTACTACACTTAACCATTTTTAAGTAACTAATTCACATTTTCAAGTCACTTCCATTTTCAAGTAATTAATTCACATTTTCAAGTTACTACACTTAACCATTTTCAAGTAACTAATTCACATTTTCACTACAATTAACCATTTTCATGTAACTAATACATATTTTCAAGTTACTACACTTAACAATTTTCAAGTAACTAATTCACATTTCAAGTCTCTACCATTAACCATTTTCAACTAACTAATTCACATTTTCAAGTTACTAAACTTAACAATTTTCAAATAACTAATTCACATTTCAAGTCTCTACCATTAACCATTTTCAAGTAACTAATTCACATTTCAAGTCTCTACACTCAACCATTTTGAAGTAACTAATTCACATTTTAAGTTACTACACTTAACCATTTTCAACTAACTAATTCACATTTCAAGTCTCTACACTCAACCATTTTGAAGTAACTAATTCACATTTCAAGTTACTACACTTAACCATTTTTAAGTAACTAATTCACATTTTCAAGTTACTACACATCAAAATTTTCAAGTAACTAATTCACATTTTAAAGTTACTACACTTAACAATTTTCAAGTAACTAATTCACATTTCAAGTCTCTACCATTAACCATTTTCAAATAACTAATTCACATTTTCAAGTTACTACACTTAACCATTTTCAAGTAACTAATTCACATTTTAAAGTTACTACACTTAAAAATTTTCTAATAACTAATTCACATTTTCAAGTCTCTACCATTAACCATTTTCAAGTAACTAATTCACATTTTCAAGTTACTACACTTAACCATTTTCAAGTAACTAATTCACATTTCAAGTCTCTACACTCAACCATTTTGAAGTTACTAATTCACATTTTCAAGTTACTACACTTAACCATTTTGAAGTTACTAATTCACATTTTCAAGTCACTACCATTTTCAAGTAATTAATTCACATTTCAATTCTCTACACTTAACCATTATCAAGAAACTAATTCACGTTTTCAAGTTACTACACTTAACCATTTTCAAGTAACTAATTCACATTTCAAGTCTCTACCATTTACAAGTAACTAATACACATTTCAAGTAAGTACACATAACATTTTTAAATAACTAATTCACATTTTCACTACACTTAACCATTTTCAAGTAACTAATTCACCTTTCAATTCTCTACCATTAACCATCTTCAAGTAACTAATTCACATTTCAAGTCTCTACCATTAACCATGTAACTAATTCACATTTTCACTACACTTAATCATTTTCAAGTAACTAATTCACATTTTCACTACACAACCATTTTCAAGTAACTAATTCACATTTCAAGTCTCAACTATTTTCAAGTAACTAATTCACATTTTCAAGTAACTACACATAACCATTTTCAAGTAACTAATTCTCATTTTCACTACACTTAACCATTTTCAATTAACTAATTCACATTTTCAAGTTTCTACAATTAACCATTTTCAGGTAACTAATTCACATTTTCACTACACTTAACCATTTTCAAGTAACTAATTCACAATTCAAGTCTAAACCATTAACCATTTTAAAGTAACTAATTCACATTTTCAACTACAATTAACCATTTTCAAGTAACTAATTCACATTTCAAGTCTAAACCATTAACCATTTTAAAGTAACTAATTCACATTTTCAACTACAATTAACCATTTTCAAGTAACTAATTCACATTTCAAGTCTCTACCATTTTCAAGTAACTAATTCACATTTTCAAGTTACTACACTTAACCATTTTCAAGTAACTAATTCACATTTCAAGTCTCTACCATTTACAAGTAACTAATACACACTTCATGTTACTACACATAACCATTTTAAAGTAACTAATTCACATTTTCAAATCACTACCATTTTCAAATAACTAATCCACATTTCAAGTCTCTACCATTAACCATTTTCAAGTAACTAATTCACATTTCAAGTCTCTACACTCAAACCATTTTGAAGTAACTAATTCACATTTCAAGTTACTACACTTAACCATTTTTAAGTTACTAATTCACATTTTCAAGTCACTACCATTTTCAAGTAACTAATTCACATTTCAATTCTCTACACTTAACCATTTTCAAGTAACTAATTCACATTTTCAAGTTACTACACTTAACCATTTTCAAGTAACTAATTCACATTTTCACTACACTTAACCATGTTCATGTAACTAATACATATTTTCAAGTTACTACACTAACAATTTTCAAGTAACTAATTCACATTTTCACTACACTTAACCATTTTCATGTAACTAATTCACATTTTCAAGTTACTACACTTAATCATTTTCAACTAACTAATTCACATTTCAAGTCTCTACACTCAACCATTTTGAAGTAACTAATTCACATTTCAAGTTACTACACTTAACCATTTTCAACTAACTAATTCACATTTCAAGTCTCTACACTCAACCATTTTGAAGTAACTAATTCACATTTCAAGTTACTACACTTAACCATTTTTAAGTAACTAATTCACATTTTCAAGTTACTACACATCAAAATTTTCAAGTAACTAATTCACATTTTAAAGTTACTACACTTAACAATTTTCAAGTAACTAATTCACATTTCAAGTCTCTACCATTAACCATTTTCAAATAACTAATTCACATTTTCAAGTTACTACACTTAACCATTTTTAAGTAACTAATTCACATTTTCAAGTCACTTCCATTTTCAAGTAATTAATTCACATTTCAATTCTCTACACTTAACCATTTTCAAGTAAATAATTCACATTTTCAAATTACTACACTTAACCATTTTCAAGTAACTAATTCAACCATTTTCAAGTAACTAATTCACATTTTCACTACACTTAACCATTTTCATGTAACTAATACATATTTTCAAGTTACTACAATTAACAATTTTCAAGTAACTAATTCACATTTCAAGTCTCTACCATTAACCATTTTCAACTAACTAATTCACATTTTCAAGTTACTACACTTAACAATTTTCTAATAACTAATTCACATTTTCAAGTTACTACACTTAACAATTTTCAAATAACTAATTCACATTTCAAGTCTTTACCATTAACCATTTTCAAGTAACTAATTCACATTTCAAGTCTCTACACTTAACCATTTTGAAGTAACTAATTCACATTTCAAGTTACTACACTTAACCATTTTCAAGTAACTAATTCACATTTCAAGTCTCTACACTCAACCATTTTGAAGTAACTAATTCAAATTTCAAGTTACTACACTTAACCATTTTTAAGTAACTAATTCACATTTTCAAGTTACTACACATCAAAATTTTCAAGTAACTAATTCACATTTTAAAGTTACTACACTTAACAATTTTCAAGTAACTAATTCACATTTCAAGTCTCTACCATTAACCATTTTCAAGTAACTAATTCACATTTTCAAGTTACTACACTTAACCATTTTTAAGTAACTAATTCACATTTTCAAGTCACTTCCATTTTCAAGTAATTAATTCACATTTCAATTCTCTACACTTAACCATTTTCAAGTAAATAATTCACATTTTCAAATTACTACACTTAACCATTTTCAAGTAACTAATTCAACCATTTTCAAGTAACTAATTCACATTTTCACTACACTTAACCATTTTCATGTAACTAATACATATTTTCAAGTTACTACACTTAACAATTTTCAAGTAACTAATTCACATTTCAAGTCTCTACCATTAACCATTTTCAACTAACTAATTCACATTTTCAAGTTACTACACTTAACAATTTTCTAATAACTAATTCACATTTTCAAGTTACTACACTTAACAATTTTCAAATAACTAATTCACATTTCAAGTCTTTACCATTAACCATTTTCAAGTAAGTAATTCACATTTCAAGTCTCTACACTCAACCATTTTGAAGTAACTAATTCACATTTCAAGTTACTACACTTAACCATTTTCAACTAACTAATTCACATTTCAAGTCTCTACACTCAACCATTTTGAAGTAACTAATTCACATTTCAAGTTACTACACTTAACCATTTTTAAGTAACTAATTCACATTTTCAAGTTACTACACATCAAAATTTTCAAGTAACTAATTCACATTTCAAGTCTCTACCATTAACCATTTTCAAGTAACTAATTCACATTTTCAAGTTACTACACTTAACCATTTTTAAGTAACTAATTCACATTTTCAAGTCACTTCCATTTTCAAGTAATTAATTCACATTTCAATTCTCTACACTTAACCATTATCAAGAAACTAATTCACGTTTTCAAGTTACTACACTTAACAATTTTCAAGTAACTAATTCACATTTCAAGTCTCTACCATTAACCATTTTCAACTAACTAATTCACATTTTCAAGTTACTAAACTTAACAATTTTCAAATAACTAATTCACATTTTAAGTCTCTACCATTAACCATTTTCAAGTAACTAATTCACATTTCAAGTCTCTACACTCCACCATTTTGAAGTAACTAATTCACATTTCAAGTTACTACACTTAACCATTTTCAACTAACTAATTCACATTTCAAGTCTCTACACTCAACCATTTTGAAGTAACTAATTCACATTTCAAGTTACTACACTTAACCATTTTTAAGTAACTAATTCACATTTTCAAGTTACTACACATCAAAATTTTCAAGTAACTAATTCACATTTTAAAGTTACTACACTTAACAATTTTCAAGTAACTAATTCACATTTCAAGTCTCTACCATTAACCATTTTCAAATAACTAATTCACATTTTCAAGTTACTACACTTAACCATTTTCAAGTAACTAATTCACATTTTAAAGTTACTACACTTAAAAATTTTCTAATAACTAATTCACATTTTCAAGTCTCTACCATTAACCATTTTCAAGTAACTAATTCACATTTTCAAGTTACTACACTTAACCATTTTCAAGTAACTAATTCACATTTCAAGTCTCTACACTCAACCATTTTGAAGTTACTAATTCACATTTTCAAGTTACTACACTTAACCATTTTGAAGTTACTAATTCACATTTTCAAGTCACTACCATTTTCAAGTAATTAATTCACATTTCAATTCTCTACACTTAACCATTATCAAGAAACTAATTCACGTTTTCAAGTTACTACACTTAACCATTTTCAAGTAACTAATTCACATTTCAAGTCTCTACCATTTACAAATAACTAATACACATTTCAAGTAAGTACACATAACATTTTTAAATAACTAATTCACATTTTCACTACACTTAACCATTTTCAAGTAACTAATTCACCTTTCAATTCTCTACCATTAACCATCTTCAAGTAACTAATTCACATTTCAAGTCTCTACCATTAACCATGTAACTAATTCACATTTTCACTACACTTAATCATTTTCAAGTAACTAATTCACATTTTCACTACACAACCATTTTCAAGTAACTAATTCACATTTCAAGTCTCAACTATTTTCAAGTAACTAATTCACATTTTCAAGTAACTACACATAACCATTTTCAAGTAACTAATTCTCATTTTCACTACACTTAACCATTTTCAATTAACTAATTCACATTTTCAAGTTTCTACAATTAACCATTTTCAGGTAACTAATTCACATTTTCACTACACTTAACCATTTTCAAGTAACTAATTCACATTTCAAGTCTAAACCATTAACCATTTTAAAGTAACTAATTCACATTTTCAACTACAATTAACCATTTTCAAGTAACTAATTCACATTTCAAGTCTAAACCATTAACCATTTTAAAGTAACTAATTCACATTTTCAACTACAATTAACCATTTTCAAGTAACTAATTCACATTTCAAGTCTCTACCATTTTCAAGTAACTAATTCACATTTTCAAGTTACTACACTTAACCATTTTCAAGTAACTAATTCACATTTCAAGTCTCTACCATTTACAAGTAACTAATACACACTTCATGTTACTACACATAACCATTTTAAAGTAACTAATTCACATTTTCAAATCACTACCATTTTCAAATAACTAATCCACATTTCAAGTCTCTACCATTAACCATTTTCAAGTAACTAATTCACATTTCAAGTCTCTACACTCAAACCATTTTGAAGTAACTAATTCACATTTCAAGTTACTACACTTAACCATTTTTAAGTTACTAATTCACATTTTCAAGTCACTACCATTTTCAAGTAACTAATTCACATTTCAATTCTCTACACTTAACCATTTTCAAGTAACTAATTCACATTTTCAAGTTACTACACTTAACCATTTTCAAGTAACTAATTCACATTTTCACTACACTTAACCATGTTCATGTAACTAATACATATTTTCAAGTTACTACACTAACAATTTTCAAGTAACTAATTCACATTTTCACTACACTTAACCATTTTCATGTAACTAATTCACATTTTCAAGTTACTACACTTAATCATTTTCAACTAACTAATTCACATTTCAAGTCTCTACACTCAACCATTTTGAAGTAACTAATTCACATTTCAAGTTACTACACTTAACCATTTTCAAGTAACTAATTCACATTTCAAGTCTCTACACTCAACCATTTTGAAGTAACTAATTCACATTTCAAGTTACTACACTTAACCATTTTTAAGTAACTAATTCACATTTTCAAGTTACTACACATCAAAATTTTCAAGTAACTAATTCACATTTTAAAGTTACTACACTTAACAATTTTCAAGTAACTAATTCACATTTCAAGTCTCTACCATTAACCATTTTCAAATAACTAATTCACATTTTCAAGTTACTACACTTAACCATTTTTAAGTAACTAATTCACATTTTCAAGTCACTTCCATTTTCAAGTAATTAATTCACATTTCAATTCTCTACACTTAACCATTTTCAAGTAAATAATTCACATTTTCAAATTACTACACTTAACCATTTTCAAGTAACTAATTCACATTTCAAGTCTCTACACTCAACCATTTCATGTAACTAATTCACATTTTCAAGTTGCTACACTTAACAATTTTCAAATAACTAATTCACATTTCAAGTCTCTACCATTAACCATTTTCAAGTAACTAATTCACATTTTCAAGTTACTACACTTAACCATTTTCAAGTAACTAATTCACATTTCAAGTCTCTACACTCAACCATTTTGAAGTAACTAATTCACATTTCAAGTTACTACACTTAACCATTTTTAAGTAACTAATTCACATTTTCAAGTTACTACACATCAAAATTTTCAAGTAACTAATTCACATTTTAAAGTTACTACACTTAACAATTTTCAAGTAACTAATTCACATTTCAAGTCTCTACCATTAACCATTTTCAAGTAACTAATTCACATTTTCAAGTTACTACACTTAACCATTTTTAAGTAACTAATTCACATTTTCAAGTCACTTCCATTTTCAAGTAATTAATTCACATTTCAATTCTCTACACTTAACCATTTTCAAGTAAATAATTCACATTTTCAAATTACTACACTTAACCATTTTCAAGTAACTAATTCAACCATTTTCAAGTAACTAATTCACATTTTCACTACACTTAACCATTTTCATGTAACTAATACATATTTTCAAGTTACTACACTTAACAATTTTCAAGTAACTAATTCACATTTCAAGTCTCTACCATTAACCATTTTCAACTAACTAATTCACATTTTCAAGTTACTACACTTAACAATTTTCTAATAACTAATTCACATTTTCAAGTTACTACACTTAACAATTTTCAAATAACTAATTCACATTTCAAGTCTTTACCATTAACCATTTTCAAGTAACTAATTCACATTTCAAGTCTCTACACTCAACCATTTTGAAGTAACTAATTCACATTTCAAGTTACTACACTTAACCATTTTTAAGTAACTAATTCACATTTTCAAGTTACTACACATCAAAATTTTCAAGTAACTAATTCACATTTTAAAGTTACTACACTTAACAATTTTCAAGTAACTAATTCACATTTCAAGTCTCTACCATCAAAATTTTCAAGTAACTAATTCACATTTTCAAGTTACTACACTTAACCATTTTCAAGTAACTAATTCACATTTCAAGTCTCTACACTCAACCATTTCATGTAACTAATTCACATTTTCAAGTTGCTACACTTAACAATTTTCAAATAACTAATTCACATTTCAAGTCTCTACCATTAACCATTTTCAAGTAACTAATTCACATTTTCAAGTTACTACACTTAACCATTTTCAAGTAACTAATTCACATTTCAAGTCTCTACACTCAACCATTTTGAAGTAACTAATTCACATTTCAAGTTACTACACTTAACCATTTTCAACTAACTAATTCACATTTCAAGTCTCTACACTCAACCATTTTGAAGTAACTAATTCACATTTCAAGTTACTACACTTAACCATTTTTAAGTAACTAATTCACATTTTCAAGTTACTACACATCAAAATTTTCAAGTAACTAATTCACATTTTAAAGTTACTACACTTAACAATTTTCAAGTAACTAATTCACATTTCAAGTCTCTACCATCAAAATTTTCAAGTAACTAATTCACATTTTCAAGTTACTACACTTAACCATTTTCAAGTAACTAATTCACATTTCAAGTCTCTACACTCAACCATTTCATGTAACTAATTCACATTTTCAAGTTGCTACACTTAACAATTTTCAAATAACTAATTCACATTTCAAGTCTCTACCATTAACCATTTTCAAGTAACTAATTCACATTTTCAAGTTACTACACTTAACCATTTTCAAGTAACTAATTCACATTTCAAGTCTCTACACTCAACCATTTTGAAGTAACTAATTCACATTTTCAAATTACTACACTTAACCATTTTGAAGTTACTAATTCACATTTTCAAGTCACTACCATTTTCAAGTAATTAATTCACATTTCAATTCTCTACACTTAACCATTTTCAAGAAACTAATTCACATTTTCACTACACTTAATCATTTTCAAGTAACTAATTCACATTTTCACTACACAACCATTTTCAAGTAACTAATTCACATTTCAAGTCTCAACTATTTTCAAGTAACTAATTCACATTTTTAAGTAACTACACATAACCATTTTCAAGTAACTAATTCTCATTTTCACTACACTTAACCATTTTCAATTAACTAATTCACATTTTCAAGTTACTACACTTAACCATTTTCAACTAACTAATTCACATTTCAAGTCTCTACACTCAACCATTTTGAAGTAACTAATTCACATTTTCACTACACTTACCCATTTTCAAGTAACTAATTCACATTTTAAGTCTCTACCATTTTCATGTAACTAATACACATTTTCAAGTTACTACACTTAACCATTTTCAAGTAACTAATTCACATTTCAAGTCTCTACCATTTACAAGTAACTAATACACATTTCATGTTACTACACATAACCATTTTCAAGTAACTAATTCACATTTTCAAGTTACTACACTTAACCATTTTCAAGTAACTAATTCACATTTTCACTACACTTAACCATGTTCATGTAACTAATACATATTTTCAAGTTACTACACTAACAATTTTCAAGTAACTAATTCACATTTTCACTACACTTAACCATTTTCATGTAACTAATTCACATTTTCAAGTTACTACACTTAATCATTTTCAACTAACTAATTCACATTTCAAGTCTCTACACTCAACCATTTTGAAGTAACTAATTCACATTTCAAGTTACTACACTTAACCATTTTCAAGTAACTAATTCACATTTCAAGTCTCTACACTCAACCATTTTGAAGTAACTAATTCACATTTCAAGTTACTACACTTAACCATTTTTAAGTAACTAATTCACATTTTCAAGTTACTACACATCAAAATTTTCAAGTAACTAATTCACATTTTAAAGTTACTACACTTAACAATTTTCAAGTAACTAATTCACATTTCAAGTCTCTACCATTAACCATTTTCAAATAACTAATTCACATTTTCAAGTTACTACACTTAACCATTTTTAAGTAACTAATTCACATTTTCAAGTCACTTCCATTTTCAAGTAATTAATTCACATTTCAATTCTCTACACTTAACCATTTTCAAGTAAATAATTCACATTTTCAAATTACTACACTTAACCATTTTCAAGTAACTAATTCACATTTCAAGTCTCTACACTCAACCATTTCATGTAACTAATTCACATTTTCAAGTTGCTACACTTAACAATTTTCAAATAACTAATTCACATTTCAAGTCTCTACCATTAACCATTTTCAAGTAACTAATTCACATTTTCAAGTTACTACACTTAACCATTTTCAAGTAACTAATTCACATTTCAAGTCTCTACACTCAACCATTTTGAAGTAACTAATTCACATTTCAAGTTACTACACTTAACCATTTTTAAGTAACTAATTCACATTTTCAAGTTACTACACATCAAAATTTTCAAGTAACTAATTCACATTTTAAAGTTACTACACTTAACAATTTTCAAGTAACTAATTCACATTTCAAGTCTCTACCATTAACCATTTTCAAGTAACTAATTCACATTTTCAAGTTACTACACTTAACCATTTTTAAGTAACTAATTCACATTTTCAAGTCACTTCCATTTTCAAGTAATTAATTCACATTTCAATTCTCTACACTTAACCATTTTCAAGTAAATAATTCACATTTTCAAATTACTACACTTAACCATTTTCAAGTAACTAATTCAACCATTTTCAAGTAACTAATTCACATTTTCACTACACTTAACCATTTTCATGTAACTAATACATATTTTCAAGTTACTACACTTAACAATTTTCAAGTAACTAATTCACATTTCAAGTCTCTACCATTAACCATTTTCAACTAACTAATTCACATTTTCAAGTTACTACACTTAACAATTTTCTAATAACTAATTCACATTTTCAAGTTACTACACTTAACAATTTTCAAATAACTAATTCACATTTCAAGTCTTTACCATTAACCATTTTCAAGTAACTAATTCACATTTCAAGTCTCTACACTCAACCATTTTGAAGTAACTAATTCACATTTCAAGTTACTACACTTAACCATTTTTAAGTAACTAATTCACATTTTCAAGTTACTACACATCAAAATTTTCAAGTAACTAATTCACATTTTAAAGTTACTACACTTAACAATTTTCAAGTAACTAATTCACATTTCAAGTCTCTACCATCAAAATTTTCAAGTAACTAATTCACATTTTCAAGTTACTACACTTAACCATTTTCAAGTAACTAATTCACATTTCAAGTCTCTACACTCAACCATTTCATGTAACTAATTCACATTTTCAAGTTGCTACACTTAACAATTTTCAAATAACTAATTCACATTTCAAGTCTCTACCATTAACCATTTTCAAGTAACTAATTCACATTTTCAAGTTACTACACTTAACCATTTTCAAGTAACTAATTCACATTTCAAGTCTCTACACTCAACCATTTTGAAGTAACTAATTCACATTTCAAGTTACTACACTTAACCATTTTCAACTAACTAATTCACATTTCAAGTCTCTACACTCAACCATTTTGAAGTAACTAATTCACATTTCAAGTTACTACACTTAACCATTTTTAAGTAACTAATTCACATTTTCAAGTTACTACACATCAAAATTTTCAAGTAACTAATTCACATTTTAAAGTTACTACACTTAACAATTTTCAAGTAACTAATTCACATTTCAAGTCTCTACCATCAAAATTTTCAAGTAACTAATTCACATTTTCAAGTTACTACACTTAACCATTTTCAAGTAACTAATTCACATTTCAAGTCTCTACACTCAACCATTTCATGTAACTAATTCACATTTTCAAGTTGCTACACTTAACAATTTTCAAATAACTAATTCACATTTCAAGTCTCTACCATTAACCATTTTCAAGTAACTAATTCACATTTTCAAGTTACTACACTTAACCATTTTCAAGTAACTAATTCACATTTCAAGTCTCTACACTCAACCATTTTGAAGTAACTAATTCACATTTTCAAATTACTACACTTAACCATTTTGAAGTTACTAATTCACATTTTCAAGTCACTACCATTTTCAAGTAATTAATTCACATTTCAATTCTCTACACTTAACCATTTTCAAGAAACTAATTCACATTTTCACTACACTTAATCATTTTCAAGTAACTAATTCACATTTTCACTACACAACCATTTTCAAGTAACTAATTCACATTTCAAGTCTCAACTATTTTCAAGTAACTAATTCACATTTTTAAGTAACTACACATAACCATTTTCAAGTAACTAATTCTCATTTTCACTACACTTAACCATTTTCAATTAACTAATTCACATTTTCAAGTTACTACACTTAACCATTTTCAACTAACTAATTCACATTTCAAGTCTCTACACTCAACCATTTTGAAGTAACTAATTCACATTTTCACTACACTTACCCATTTTCAAGTAACTAATTCACATTTTAAGTCTCTACCATTTTCATGTAACTAATACACATTTTCAAGTTACTACACTTAACCATTTTCAAGTAACTAATTCACATTTCAAGTCTCTACCATTTACAAGTAACTAATACACATTTCATGTTACTACACATAACCATTTTCAAGTAACTAATTCACATTTTGAAGTTAATACACTTAACCATTTTCAAGTAACTAATTCACATTTTCACAACACTTAACCATTTTCATGTAACTAATACACATTTTCAAGTTACTACACTTAAAAATTTTCAAGTAACTAATTCACATTTTCAAGTTACTACACATCAAAATTTTCAAGTAACTAATTCACATTTTAAAGTTACTACACTTAACAATTTTCAAGTAACTAATTCACATTTCAAGTCTCTACCATTAACCATTTTCAAGTAAATAATTCACATTTTAAAGTTACTACACTGAACAATTTTCAAGTAACTAATTCACATTTCAAGTTTCTACCATTAACCATTTTCAAGTAACTAATTCATATTTTCAAGTTACTACACTTAACCATTTTCAAGTAACTAATTCACATTTCAAGTCTCTACACTCAACCATTTTCATGTAACTAATTCACATTTTCAAGTTGCTACACTTAACTATTTTCAAATAACTAATTCATATTTCAAGTCTCTTCCATTAACCATTTTCAAGTAACTAATTCACATTTTCAAGTTACTACACTTAACCATTTTCAACTAACTAATTCACATTTCAAGTCTCTACACTCAACCATTTTGAGGTAACTAATTCACATTTTCAAGTTACTACACTTAACCATTTTGAAGTAACTAATTCACATTTTCAAGTCACTTCCATTTTCAAGTAATTAATTCACATTTCAATTCTCTACACTTAACCATTTTCAAGTAACAAATTCACATTTTCAAGTTACTACACTTAACCATTTTCAAGTAACTAATTCACATTTTCACTACACTTAACCATTTTCATGTAACTAATACATATTTTCAAGTTACTACACTTAACCATTTTCAAGTAACTAATTCACATTTCAAGTCTCTACCATTAACCATTTTCAAGTAACTAATTAACATTTTCAAATTACTACACTTAACCATTTTCAAGTAACTAATTCATATTTCAAGTCTCTACACTCAACCATTTTGAAGTAACTAATTCACATTTCAAGTTACTACACTTAACCATTTTCAACTAACTAATTCACATTTCAAGTCTCTACACTCAACCATTTTGAAGTAACTAATTCACATTTCAAGTTACTGCACTTAACCATTTTTAAGTAACTAATTCACATTTTCAAGTTACTACACATCAAAATTTTCAAGTAACTAATTCACATTTCAAGTCACTTCCATTTTCAAGTAATTAATTCACATTTCAATTCTCTACACTTAACCATTTTCAAGTAACTAATTCACATTTTCAAGTTACTACACTTAACCATTTTCAAGTAACTAATTCACATTTTCACTACACTTAACCATTTTTATGTAACTAATACATATTTTCAAGTTACTACACTTAACAATTTTCAAGTAACTAATTCACATTTCAAGTCTCTACCATTAACCATTTTCAACTAACTAATTCATCTTTTCAAGTTACTACACTTAACAAATTTCAAATAACTAATTCACATTCAAGTCTCTTCCATTAACCATTTTCAAGTAACTAATTAACATTTTCAAGTTATTACACTTAACCATTTTCAAGTAACTAATTCACATTTTAAGTCTCTACACTCAACCATTTTGAAGTAACTAATTCACATTTCAAGTTACTACACTTAACCATTTTCAACTAACTAATTCACATTTCAAGTCTCTACACTCAACCATTTTGAAGTAACTAATTCACATTTCAAGTTACTACACATCAAAATTTTCAAGTAACTAATTCACATTTTAAAGTTACTACACTTAACAATTTTCAAGTAACTAATACACATTTCAAGTCTCTACCATTAACCATTTTCAAGTAACTAATTCACATTTTCAAGTTACTACACTTAACCATTTTTAAGTAACTAATTCACATTTTCAAGTCACTTCCATTTTCAAGTAATTAATTCACATTTCAATTCTCTACACGTAACCATTTTCAAGTAAATAATTCACATTTTCAAGTTACTACACTTAACCATTTTCAAGTAACTAATTCACATTTTCACTACACTTAACCATTTTCATGTAACTAATACATATTTTCAAGTTACTACACTTAACAATTTTCAAGTAACTAATTCACATTTCAAGTCTCTACCATTAACCATTTTCAACTAACTAATTCACATTTTCAAGTTACTAAACTTAACAATTTTCAAATAACTAATTCACATTTCAAGTCTCTACCATTAACCATTTTCAAGTAACTAATTCACATTTCAAGTCTCTACACTCAACCATTTTGAAGTAACTAATTCACATTTCAAGTTACTACACTTAACCATTTTTAAGTAACTAATTCACATTTTCAAGTTACTACACATCAAAATTTTCAAGTAACTAATTCACATTTTAAAGTTACTACACTTAACAATTTTCAAGTAACTAATTCAAATTTCAAGTCTCTACCATTAACCATTTTCAAATAACTAATTCACATTTTCAAGTTACTACACTTAACCATTTTCAAGTAACTAATTCACATTTCAAGTCTCTACACTCAACCATTTCATGTAACTAATTCACATTTTCAAGTTGCTACACTTAACAATTTTCAAATAACTAATTCACATTTCAAGTCTCTACCATTAACCATTTTCAAGTAACTAATTCACATTTTCAAGTTACTACACTTAACCATTTTCAAGTAACTAATTCACATTTCAAGTCTCTACACTCAACCATTTTGAAGTAACTAATTCACATTTCAAGTTACTACACTTAACCATTTTTAAGTAACTAATTCACATTTTCAAGTTACTACACATCAAAATTTTCAAGTAACTAATTCACATTTTAAAGTTACTACACTTAACAATTTTCAAGTAACTAATTCACATTTCAAGTCTCTACCATTAACCATTTTCAAGTAACTAATTCACATTTTCAAGTTACTACACTTAACCATTTTTAAGTAACTAATTCACATTTTCAAGTCACTTCCATTTTCAAGTAATTAATTCACATTTCAATTCTCTACACTTAACCATTTTCAAGTAAATAATTCACATTTTCAAATTACTACACTTAACCATTTTCAAGTAACTAATTCAACCATTTTCAAGTAACTAATTCACATTTTCACTACACTTAACCATTTTCATGTAACTAATACATATTTTCAAGTTACTACACTTAACAATTTTCAAGTAACTAATTCACATTTCAAGTCTCTACCATTAACCATTTTCAACTAACTAATTCACATTTTCAAGTTACTACACTTAACAATTTTCTAATAACTAATTCACATTTTCAAGTTACTACACTTAACAATTTTCAAATAACTAATTCACATTTCAAGTCTTTACCATTAACCATTTTCAAGTAACTAATTCACATTTCAAGTCTCTACACTCAACCATTTTGAAGTAACTAATTCACATTTCAAGTTACTACACTTAACCATTTTCAACTAACTAATTCACATTTCAAGTCTCTACACTCAACCATTTTGAAGTAACTAATTCACATTTCAAGTTACTACATTTAACCATTTTTAAGTAACTAATTCACATTTTCAAGTTACTACACATCAAAATTTTCAAGTAACTAATTCACATTTTAAAGTTACTACACTTAACAATTTTCAAGTAACTAATTCACATTTCAAGTCTCTACCATCAAAATTTTCAAGTAACTAATTCACATTTTCAAGTTACTACACTTAACCATTTTCAAGTAACTAATTCACATTTCAAGTCTCTACACTCAACCATTTCATGTAACTAATTCACATTTTCAAGTTGCTACACTTAACAATTTTCAAATAACTAATTCACATTTCAAGTCTCTACCATTAACCATTTTCAAGTAACTAATTCACATTTTCAAGTTACTACACTTAACCATTTTCAAGTAACTAATTCACATTTCAAGTCTCTACACTCAACCATTTTGAAGTAACTAATTCACATTTTCAAATTACTACACTTAACCATTTTGAAGTTACTAATTCACATTTTCAAGTCACTACCATTTTCAAGTAATTAATTCACATTTCAATTCTCTACACTTAACCATTTTCAAGAAACTAATTCACATTTTCACTACACTTAATCATTTTCAAGTAACTAATTCACATTTTCACTACACAACCATTTTCAAGTAACTAATTCACATTTCAAGTCTCAACTATTTTCAAGTAACTAATTCACATTTTCAAGTAACTACACATAACCATTTTCAAGTAACTAATTCTCATTTTCACTACACTTAACCATTTTCAATTAACTAATTCACATTTTCAAGTTACTACACTTAACCATTTTCAACTAACTAATTCACATTTCAAGTCTCTACACTCAACCATTTTGAAGTAACTAATTCACATTTTCACTACACTTACCCATTTTCAAGTAACTAATTCACATTTTAAGTCTCTACCATTTACAAGTAACTAATACACATTTTCAAGTTACTACACTTAACCATTTTCAAGTAACTAATTCACATTTCAAGTCTCTACCATTTACAAGTAACTAATACACATTTCATGTTACTACACATAACCATTTTCAAGTAACTAATTCACATTTTGAAGTTAATACACTTAACCATTTTCAAGTAACTAATTCACATTTTCACAACACTTAACCATTTTCATGTAACTAATACACATTTTCAAGTTACTACACTTAAAAATTTTCAAGTAACTAATTCACATTTTCAAGTTACTACACATCAAAATTTTCAAGTAACTAATTCACATTTTAAAGTTACTACACTTAACAATTTTCAAGTAACTAATTCACATTTCAAGTCTCTACCATTAACCATTTTCAAGTAAATAATTCACATTTTAAAGTTACTACACTGAACAATTTTCAAGTAACTAATTCACATTTCAAGTTTCTACCATTAACCATTTTCAAGTAACTAATTCATATTTTCAAGTTACTACACTTAACCATTTTCAAGTAACTAATTCACATTTCAAGTCTCTACACTCAACCATTTTCATGTAACTAATTCACATTTTCAAGTTGCTACACTTAACTATTTTCAAATAACTAATTCATATTTCAAGTCTCTTCCATTAACCATTTTCAAGTAACTAATTCACATTTTCAAGTTACTACACTTAACCATTTTCAACTAACTAATTCACATTTCAAGTCTCTACACTCAACCATTTTGAGGTAACTAATTCACATTTTCAAGTTACTACACTTAACCATTTTGAAGTAACTAATTCACATTTTCAAGTCACTTCCATTTTCAAGTAATTAATTCACATTTCAATTCTCTACACTTAACCATTTTCAAGTAACAAATTCACATTTTCAAGTTACTACACTTAACCATTTTCAAGTAACTAATTCACATTTTCACTACACTTAACCATTTTCATGTAACTAATACATATTTTCAAGTTACTACACTTAACCATTTTCAAGTAACTAATTCACATTTCAAGTCTCTACCATTAACCATTTTCAAGTAACTAATTAACATTTTCAAATTACTACACTTAACCATTTTCAAGTAACTAATTCATATTTCAAGTCTCTACACTCAACCATTTTGAAGTAACTAATTCACATTTCAAGTTACTACACTTAACCATTTTCAACTAACTAATTCACATTTCAAGTCTCTACACTCAACCATTTTGAAGTAACTAATTCACATTTCAAGTTACTGCACTTAACCATTTTTAAGTAACTAATTCACATTTTCAAGTTACTACACATCAAAATTTTCAAGTAACTAATTCACATTTCAAGTCACTTCCATTTTCAAGTAATTAATTCACATTTCAATTCTCTACACTTAACCATTTTCAAGTAACTAATTCACATTTTCAAGTTACTACACTTAACCATTTTCAAGTAACTAATTCACATTTTCACTACACTTAACCATTTTTATGTAACTAATACATATTTTCAAGTTACTACACTTAACAATTTTCAAGTAACTAATTCATATTTCAAGTCTCTACCATTAACCATTTTCAACTAACTAATTCATATTTTCAAGTTACTACACTTAACAAATTTCAAATAACTAATTCACATTCAAGTCTCTTCCATTAACCATTTTCAAGTAACTAATTAACATTTTCAAGTTATTACACTTAACCATTTTCAAGTAACTAATTCACATTTTAAGTCTCTACACTCAACCATTTTGAAGTAACTAATTCACATTTCAAGTTACTACACTTAACCATTTTCAACTAACTAATTCACATTTCAAGTCTCTACACTCAACCATTTTGAAGTAACTAATTCACATTTCAAGTTACTACACATCAAAATTTTCAAGTAACTAATTCACATTTTAAAGTTACTACACTTAACAATTTTCAAGTAACTAATACACATTTCAAGTCTCTACCATTAACCATTTTCAAGTAACTAATTCACATTTTCAAGTTACTACACTTAACCATTTTTAAGTAACTAATTCACATTTTCAAGTCACTTCCATTTTCAAGTAATTAATTCACATTTCAATTCTCTACACTTAACCATTTTCAAGTAAATAATTCACATTTTCAAGTTACTACACTTAACCATTTTCAAGTAACTAATTCACATTTTCACTACACTTAACCATTTTCATGTAACTAATACATATTTTCAAGTTACTACACTTAACAATTTTCAAGTAACTAATTCACATTTCAAGTCTCTACCATTAACCATTTTCAACTAACTAATTCACATTTTCAAGTTACTAAACTTAACAATTTTCAAATAACTAATTCACATTTCAAGTCTCTACCATTAACCATTTTCAAGTAACTAATTCACATTTCAAGTCTCTACACTCAACCATTTTGAAGTAACTAATTCACATTTCAAGTTACTACACTTAACCATTTTTAAGTAACTAATTCACATTTTCAAGTTACTACACATCAAAATTTTCAAGTAACTAATTCACATTTTAAAGTTACTACACTTAACAATTTTCAAGTAACTAATTCAAATTTCAAGTCTCTACCATTAACCATTTTCAAATAACTAATTCACATTTTCAAGTTACTACACTTAACCATTTTCAAGTAACTAATTCACATTTCAAGTCTCTACACTCAACCATTTCATGTAACTAATTCACATTTTCAAGTTGCTACACTTAACAATTTTCAAATAACTAATTCACATTTCAAGTCTCTACCATTAACCATTTTCAAGTAACTAATTCACATTTTCAAGTTACTACACTTAACCATTTTCAAGTAACTAATTCACATTTCAAGTCTCTACACTCAACCATTTTGAAGTAACTAATTCACATTTTCAAGATACTACACTTAACCATTTTGAAGTTACTAATTCACATTTTCAAGTCACTACCATTTTCAAGTAATTAATTCACATTTCAATTCTCTACACTTAACCATTATCAAGAAACTAATTCACGTTTTCAAGTTACTACACTTAACCATTTTGAAGTAACTAATTCACATTTCAAGTCTCTACCATTTACAAGTAACTAATACACATTTCAAGTAAGTACACATAACATTTTTAAATAACTAATTCACATTTTCACTACACTTAACCATTTTCAAGTAACTAATTTACCTTTCAATTCTCTACCATTAACCATCTTCAAGTAACTAATTCACATTTCAAGTCTCTACCATTAACCATGTAACTAATTCACATTTTCACTACACTTAATCATTTTCAAGTAACTAATTCACATTTTCACTACACAACCATTTTCAAGTAACTAATTCACATTTCAAGTCTCAACTATTTTCAAGTAACTAATTCACATTTTCAAGTAACTACACATAACCATTTTCAAGTAACTAATTCTCATTTTCACTACACTTAACCATTTTCAATTAACTAATTCACATTTTCAAGTTACTACAATTAACCATTTTCAAGTAACTAATTCACATTTTCACTACGCTTAACCATTTTCAAGTAACTAATTCACATTTCAAGTCTAAACCATTAACCATTTTAAAGTAACTAATTCACATTTTCAACTACAATTAACCATTTTCAAGTAACTAATTCACATTTCAAGTCTAAACCATTAACCATTTTAAAGTAACTAATTCACATTTTCAACTACAATTAACCATTTTCAAGTAACTAATTCACATTTCAAGTCTCTACCATTTTCAAGTAACTAATTCACATTTTCAAGTTACTACACTTAACCATTTTCAAGTAACTAATTCACATTTCAAGTCTCTACCATTTACAATAACTAATACACACTTCATGTTACTACACATAACCATTTTAAAGTAACTAATTCACATTTTCAAATCACTACCATTTTCAAATAACTAATCCACATTTCAAGTCTCTACCATTAACAATTTTCAAGTAACTAATTCACATTTCAAGTCTCTACACTCAAACCATTTTGAAGTAACTAATTCACATTTCAAGTTACTACACTTAACCATTTTTAAGTTACTAATTCACATTTTCAAGTCACTACCATTTTCAAGTAACTAATTCACATTTCAATTCTCTACACTTAACCATTTTCAAGTAACTAATTCACATTTTCAAGTTACTACACTTAACCATTTTCAAGTAACTAATTCACATTTTCACTACACTTAACCATGTTCATGTAACTAATACATATTTTCAAGTTACTACACTAACAATTTTCAAGTAACTAATTCACATTTTCACTACACTTAACCATTTTCATGTAACTAATTCACATTTTCAAGTTACTACACTTAATCATTTTCAACTAACTAATTCACATTTCAAGTCTCTACACTCAACCATTTTGAAGTAACTAATTCACATTTCAAGTTACTACACTTAACCATTTTCAACTAACTAATTCACATTTCAAGTCTCTACACTCAACCATTTTGAAGTAACTAATTCATATTTCAAGTTACTACACTTAACCATTTTTAAGTAACTAATTCACATTTTCAAGTTACTACACATCAAAATTTTCAAGTAATTAATTCACATTTCAAGTCACTTCCATTTTCAAGTAATTAATTCACATTTCAATTCTCTACACTTAAGCATTTTCAAGTAACTAATTCACATTTTCAAGTTACTACACTTAACCATTTTCAAGTAACTAATTCACATTTTCACTACACTTAACCATTTTCATGTAACTAATACATATTTTCAAGTTACTACACTTAACAATTTTCAAGTAACTAATTCACATTTCAAGTCTCTACCATTAACCATTTTCAACTAACTAATTCACATTTTCAAGTTACTACACTTAACAATTTTCAAATAACTAATTCACATTCAAGTCTCTTCCATTAACCATTTTCAAGTAACTAATTAACATTTTCAAGTTATTACACTTAACTATTTTCAAGTAACTAATTCACATTTTAAGTCTCTACACTCAACCATTTTGAAGTAACTAATTCACATTTCAAGTTACTACACTTAACCATTTTCAAGTAACTAATACACATTTCAAGTCTCTACACTCAACCATTTTGAAGTAACTAATTCACATTTCAAGTTACTACACTTAACCATTTTTAAGTAACTAATTCACATTTTCAAGTTACTACACATCAAAATTTTCAAGTAACTAATTCACATTTTAAAGTTACTACACTTAACAATTTTCAAGTAACTAATTCACATTTCAAGTCTCTACCATTAACCATTTTCAAGTAACTAATTCACATTTTCAAGTTACTACACTTAACCATTTTTAAGTAACTAATTCACATTTTCAAGTCACTTCCATTTTCAAGTAATTAATTCACATTTCAATTCTCTACACTTAACCATTTTCAAGTAAATAATTCACATTTTCAAATTACTACACTTAACCATTTTCAAGTAACTAATTCAACCATTTTCAAGTAACTAATTCACATTTTCACTACACTTAACCATTTTCATGTAACTAATACATATTTTCAAGTTACTACACTTAACAATTTTCAAGTAACTAATTCACATTTCAAGTCTCTACCATTAACCATTTTCAACTAACTAATTCACATTTTCAAGTTACTACACTTAACAATTTTCTAATAACTAATTCACATTTTCAAGTTACTACACTTAACAATTTTCAAATAATTAATTCACATTTCAAGTCTTTACCATTAACCATTTTCAAGTAACTAATTCACATTTCAAGTCTCTACACTCAACCATTTTGAAGTAACTAATTCACATTTCAAGTTACTACACTTAACCATTTTCAACTAACTAATTCACATTTCAAGTCTCTACACTCAACCATTTTGAAGTAACTAATTCACATTTCAAGTTACTACACTTAACCATTTTTAAGTAACTAATTCACATTTTCAAGTTACTACACATCAAAATTTTCAAGTAACTAATTCACATTTTAAAGTTACTACACTTAACAATTTTCAAGTAACTAATTCACATTTCAAGTCTCGACCATCAAAATTTTCAAGTAACTAATTCACATTTTAAAGTTACCACACTTAACAATTTTCAAGTAACTAATTCACATTTCAAGTCTCTACACTCAACCATTTCATGTAACTAATTCACATTTTCAAGTTGCTACACTTAACAATTTTCAAATAACTAATTCACATTTCAAGTCTCTACCATTAACCATTTTCAAGTAACTAATTCACATTTACAAGTTACTACACTTAACCATTTTCAAGTAACTAATTCACATTACAAGTCTCTACACTCAACCATTTTGAAGTAACTAATTCACATTTTCAAGTTACTACACTTAACCATTTTGAAATTACTAATTCACATTTTCAAGTCACTACCATTTTCAAGTAATTAATTCACATTTCAATTCTCTACACTTAACCATTTTCAAGAAACTAATTCACGTTTTCAAGTTACTACACTTAACCATTTTCAAGTAACTAATTCACATTTCAAGTCTCTACCATTTACAAGTAACTAATACACATTTCAAGTAAGTACACATAACATTTTTAAATAACTAATTCACATTTTCACTACACTTAACCATTTTCAAGTAACTAATTCACCTTTCAATTCTCTACCATTAACCATCTTCAAGTAACTAATTCACATTTCAAGTCTCTACCATTAACCATGTAACTAATTCACATTTTCACTACACTTAATCATTTTCAAGTAACTAATTCACATTTTCACTACACAACCATTTTCAAGTAACTAATTCACATTTCAAGTCTCAACTATTTTCAAGTAACTAATTCACATTTTCAAGTAACTACACATAACCATTTTCAAGTAACTAATTCTCATTTTCACTACACTTAACCATTTTCAATTAACTAATTCACATTTTCAAGTTACTACACTTAACCATTTTCAACTAACTAATTCACATTTCAAGTCTCTACACTCAACCATTTTGAAGTAACTAATTCACATTTTCACTACACTTACCCATTTTCAAGTAACTAATTCACATTTCAAGTCTCTACCATTTACAAGTAACTAATACACATTTTCAAGTTACTACACTTAACCATTTTCAAGTAACTAATTCACATTTCAAGTCTCTACCATTTACAAGTAACTAATACACATTTCATGTTACTACACATAACCATTTTCAAGTAACTAATTCACATTTTCAAGTTAATACACTTAACCATTTTCAAGTAACTAATTCACATTTTCACAACACTTAACCATTTTCATGTAACTAATACACATTTTCAAGTTACTACACTTAAAAATTTTCAAGTAACTAATTCACATTTCAAGTCTCTACCATTAACCATTTTCAAGTAAATAATTCACATTTTAAAGTTACTACACTGAACAATTTTCAAGTAACTAATTCACATTTCAAGTTTCTACCATTAACCATTTTCAAGTAACTAATTCATATTTTCAAGTTACTACACTTAACCATTTTCAAGTAACTAATTCACCTTTCAATTCTCTACCATTAACCATCTTCAAGTAACTAATTCACATTTCAAGTCTCTACCATTAACCATGTAACTAATTCACATTTTCACTACACTTAATCATTTTCAAGTAACTAATTCACATTTTCACTACACAACCATTTTCAAGTAACTAATTCACATTTCAAGTCTCAACTATTTTCAAGTAACTAATTCACATTTTCAAGTAACTACACATAACCATTTTCAAGTAACTAATTCTCATTTTCACTACACTTAACCATTTTCAATTAACTAATTCACATTTTCAAGTTACTACACTTAACCATTTTCAACTAACTAATTCACATTTCAAGTCTCTACACTCAACCATTTTCATGTAACTAATTCACATTTTCAGGTGGCTACACTTAACTATTTTCAAATAACTAATTCATATTTCAAGTCTCTTCCATTAACCATTTTCAAGTAACTAATTCACATTTTCAAGTTACTACACTTAACCATTTTCAACTAACTAATTCACATTTCAAGTCTCTACACTCAACCATTTTGAAGTAACTAATTCACATTTTCAAGTTACTACACTTAACCATTTTGAAGTTACTAATTCACATTTTCAAGTCACTACCATTTTCAAGTAAGTAATTCACATTTCAAATCTCTACACATAACCATTTTCAAAAACTAATTTACGTTTTCAAGTTACTACACTTGACCATTTTCAAGTAACTAATTCACATTTTCACTACAATTAACCATTTTCAAGTAACTAATTCACATTTCAAGTCTCTACCATTTACAAGTAACTAATACACATTTCAAGTTAGTACACATAACATTTTTAAGTAACTAATTCACATTTTCACTACACTTAACCATTTTCAGGTAACTAATTCACCTTTCAATTCTCTACCATTAACCATTTTCAAGTAACTAATTCACATTTCAAGTCTCTACCATTAACCATGCAACTAATTCACATTTTCACTACACTTAATCATTTTCAAGTAACTAATTCACATTTTCAAGTCTCTACCATTTTCAAGTAACTAATTCACATTTTCAAGTAACTAATTCTCATTTTCACTACACTTAACCATTTTCAATTAACTAATTCACATTTTCAAGTTACTACACTTAACCATTTTCAAGTAACTAATTCACATTTCAAGTCTCTACCATTTACATGTAACTAATACACATTTCATGTTACTACACATAACCATTTTAAAGTAACTAATTCACATTTTCAAATCACTACCATTTTCAAATAACTAATCCACATTTCAAGTCTCTACCATTAACCATTTTCAAGTAACTAATTCACATTTCAAGTCTCTACACTCAACCATTTTGAAGTAACTAATTCACATTTTCAAGTCACTACCATTTTCAAGTAACTAATCCACATTTCAAGTCTCGACCATCAAAATTTTCAAGTAACTAATTCACATTTTAAAGTTACCACACTTAACAATTTTCAAGTAACTAATTCACATTTCAAGTCTCTACACTCAACCATTTCATGTAACTAATTCACATTTTCAAGTTGCTACACTTAACAATTTTCAAATAACTAATTCACATTTCAAGTCTCTACCATTAACCATTTTCAAGTAACTAATTCACATTTACAAGTTACTACACTTAACCATTTTCAAGTAACTAATTCACATTACAAGTCTCTACACTCAACCATTTTGAAGTAACTAATTCACATTTTCAAGTTACTACACTTAACCATTTTGAAATTACTAATTCACATTTTCAAGTCACTACCATTTTCAAGTAATTAATTCACATTTCAATTCTCTACACTTAACCATTTTCAAGAAACTAATTTACGTTTTCAAGTTACTACACTTAACCATTTTCAAGTAACTAATTCACATTTCAAGTCTCTACCATTTACAAGTAACTAATACACATTTCAAGTAAGTACACATAACATTTTTAAATAACTAATTCACATTTTCACTACACTTAACCATTTTCAAGTAACTAATTCACCTTTCAATTCTCTACCATTAACCATCTTCAAGTAACTAATTCACATTTCAAGTCTCTACCATTAACCATGTAACTAATTCACATTTTCACTACACTTAATCATTTTCAAGTAACTAATTCACATTTTCACTACACAACCATTTTCAAGTAACTAATTCACATTTCAAGTCTCAACTATTTTCAAGTAACTAATTCACATTTTCAAGTAACTACACATAACCATTTTCAAGTAACTAATTCTCATTTTCACTACACTTAACCATTTTCAATTAACTAATTCACATTTTCAAGTTACTACACTTAACCATTTTCAACTAACTAATTCACATTTCAAGTCTCTACACTCAACCATTTTGAAGTAACTAATTCACATTTTCACTACACTTACCCATTTTCAAGTAACTAATTCACATTTCAAGTCTCTACCATTTACAAGTAACTAATACACATTTTCAAGTTACTACACTTAACCATTTTCAAGTAACTAATTCACATTTCAAGTCTACCATTTACAAGTAACTAATACACATTTCATGTTACTACACATAACCATTTTCAAGTAACTAATTCACATTTTCAAGTTAATACACTTAACCATTTTCAAGTAACTAATTCACATTTTCACAACACTTAACCATTTTCATGTAACTAATACACATTTTCAAGTTACTACACTTAAAAATTTTCAAGTAACTAATTCACATTTCAAGTCTCTACCATTAACCATTTTCAAGTAAATAATTCACATTTTAAAGTTACTACACTGAACAATTTTCAAGTAACTAATTCACATTTCAAGTTTCTACCATTAACCATTTTCAAGTAACTAATTCATATTTTCAAGTTACTACACTTAACCATTTTCAAGTAACTAATTCACCTTTCAATTCTCTACCATTAACCATCTTCAAGTAACTAATTCACATTTCAAGTCTCTACCATTAACCATGTAACTAATTCACATTTTCACTACACTTAATCATTTTCAAGTAACTAATTCACATTTTCACTACACAACCATTTTCAAGTAACTAATTCACATTTCAAGTCTCAACTATTTTCAAGTAACTAATTCACATTTTCAAGTAACTACACATAACCATTTTCAAGTAACTAATTCTCATTTTCACTACACTTAACCATTTTCAATTAACTAATTCACATTTTCAAGTTACTACACTTAACCATTTTCAACTAACTAATTCACATTTCAAGTCTCTACACTCAACCATTTTCATGTAACTAATTCACATTTTCAAGTGGCTACACTTAACTATTTTCAAATAACTAATTCATATTTCAAGTCTCTTCCATTAACCATTTTCAAGTAACTAATTCACATTTTCAAGTTACTACACTTAACCATTTTCAACTAACTAATTCACATTTCAAGTCTCTACACTCAACCATTTTGAAGTAACTAATTCACATTTTCAAGTTACTACACTTAACCATTTTGAAGTTACTAATTCACATTTTCAAGTCACTACCATTTTCAAGTAAGTAATTCACATTTCAAATCTCTACACATAACCATTTTCAAAAACTAATTTACGTTTTCAAGTTACTACACTTGACCATTTTCAAGTAACTAATTCACATTTTCACTACAATTAACCATTTTCAAGTAACTAATTCACATTTCAAGTCTCTACCATTTACAAGTAACTAATACACATTTCAAGTTAGTACACATAACATTTTTAAGTAACTAATTCACATTTTCACTACACTTAACCATTTTCAGGTAACTAATTCACCTTTCAATTCTCTACCATTAACCATTTTCAAGTAACTAATTCACATTTCAAGTCTCTACCATTAACCATGCAACTAATTCACATTTTCACTACACTTAATCATTTTCAAGTAACTAATTCACATTTTCAAGTCTCTACCATTTTCAAGTAACTAATTCACATTTTCAAGTAACTAATTCTCATTTTCACTACACTTAACCATTTTCAATTAACTAATTCACATTTTCAAGTTACTACACTTAACCATTTTCAAGTAACTAATTCACATTTCAAGTCTCTACCATTTACATGTAACTAATACACATTTCATGTTACTACACATAACCATTTTAAAGTAACTAATTCACATTTTCAAATCACTACCATTTTCAAATAACTAATCCACATTTCAAGTCTCTACCATTAACCATTTTCAAGTAACTAATTCACATTTCAAGTCTCTACACTCAACCATTTTAAAGTAACTAATTCACATTTTCAAGTCACTTCCATTTTCAAGTAATTAATTCACATTTCAATTCTCTACACTTAACCATTTTCAAGTAACTAATTCACATTTTCAAGTTACTACACTTAACCATTTTCAAGTAACTAATTCACATTTTCACTACACTTAACCATTTTCATGTAACTAATACATATTTTCAAGTTACTACACTTAACAATTTTCAAGTAACTAATTCACATTTCAAGTCTCTACCATTAATCATTTTCAAGTAACTAATTAACATTTTCAAATTACTACACTTAACCATTTTCAAGTAACTAATTCATATTTCAAGTCTCTACACTCAACCATTTTGAAGTAACTAATTCACATTTCAAGTTACTACACTTAACCATTTTCAACTAACTAATTCACATTTCAAGTCTCTACACTCAACCATTTTGAAGTAACTAATTCACATTTCAAGTTACTGCACTTAACCATTTTTAAGTAACTAATTCACATTTTCAAGTAACTTCCATTTTCAAGTAATTAATTCACATTTCAATTCTCTACACTTAACCATTTTCAAGTAACTAATTCACATTTTCAAGTTACTACACTTAACCATTTTCAAGTAACTAATTCACATTTTCACTACACTTAACCATTTTCATGTAACTAATACATATTTTCAAGTTACTACACTTAACAATTTTCAAGTAACTAATTCACATTTCAAGTCTCTACCATTAACCATTTTCAACTAACTAATTCACATTTTCAAGTTACTACACTTAACAATTTTCAAATAACTAATTCACATTCAAGTCTCTTCCATTAACCATTTTCAAGTAACTAATTAACATTTTCAAGTTATTACACTTAACCATTTTCAAGTAACTAATTCACATTTTAAGTCTCTACACTCAACCATTTTGAAGTAACTAATTCACATTTCAAGTTACTACACTTAACCATTTTCAACTAACTAATTCACATTTCAAGTCTCTACACTCAACCATTTTGAAGTAACTAATTCACATTTCAAGTTACTACACTTAACCATTTTTAAGTAACTAATTCACATTTTCAAGTTAGTACACATCAAAATTTTCAAGTAACTAATTCACAGTTTAAAGTTACTACACTTAACAATTTTCAAGTAACTAATTCACATTTCAAGTCTCTACCATTAACCATTTTCAAGTAACTAATTCACATTTTCAAGTTACTACACTTAACCATTTTTAAGTAACTAATTCACATTTTCAAGTCACTTCCATTTTCAAGTAATTAATTCACATTTCAATTCTCTACACTTAACCATTTTCAAGTAAATAATTCACATTTTCAAGTTACTACACTTAACCATTTTCAAGTAACTAATTCACATTTTCACTACACTTAACCATTTTCATGTAACTAATACATATTTTCAAGTTACTACACTTAACAATTTTCAAGTAACTAATTCACATTTCAAGTCTCTACCATTAACCATTTTCAACTAACTAATTCACATTTTCAAGTTACTACACTTAACAATTTTCAAATAACTAATTCACATTTCAAGTCTTTACCATTAACCATTTTCGAGTAACTAATTCACATTTCAAGTCTCTACACTCAACCATTTTGAAGTAACTAATTCACATTTCAAGTTACTACACTTAACCATTTTCAACTAACTAATTCACATTTCAAGTCTCTACACTCAACCATTTTGAAGTAACTAATTCACATTTCAAGTTACTACACTTAACCATTTTTAAGTAACTAATTCACATTTTCAAGTTACTACACATCAAAATTTTCAAGTAACTAATTCACATTTTAAAGTTACTACACTTAACAATTTTCAAGTAACTAATTCACATTTCAAGTCTCTACCATTAACCATTTTCAAGTAACTAATTCACATTTTGAAGTTACTACACTTAACCATTTTCAAGTAACTAATTCACATTTCAAGTCTCTACACTCAGCCATTTCATGTAACTAATTCACATTTTCAAGTTGCTACACTTAACAATTTTCAAATAACTAATTCACATTTCAAGTCTCTACCATTAACCATTTTCAAGTAACTAATTCACATTTTCAAGTTACTACACTTAACCATTTTCAAGTAACTAATTCACATTTCAAGTCTCTACACTCAACCATTTTGAAGTAACTAATTCACATTTTCAAGTGACTACACTTAACCATTTTGAAGTTACTAATTCACATTTTCAAGTCACTACCATTTTCAAGTAATTAATTCACATTTCAATTCTCTACACTTAACCATTTTCAAGAAACTAATTCACGTTTTCAAGTTACTACACTTAACCATTTTCAAGTAACTAATTCACATTTCAAGTCTCTACCATTTACAAGTAACTAATACACATTTCAAGTAAGTACACATACCATTTTTAAATAACTAATTCACATTTTCACTACACTTAACCATTTTCAAGTAACTAATTCACCTTTCAATTCTCTACCATTATCCATCTTCAAGTAACTAATTCACATTTCAAATCTCTACCATTAACCATGTAACTAATTCACATTTTCACTACACTTAACCATTTTCATGTAACTAATACATATTTTCAAGTTACTACACTTAACAATTTTCAAGTAACTAATTCACATTTCAAGTCTCTACCATTAACCATTTTCAACTAACTAATTCACATTTTCAAGTTACTACACTTAACAATTTTCAAATAACTAATTCACATTCAAGTCTCTTCCATTAACCATTTTCAAGTAACTAATTAACATTTTCAAGTTATTACACTTAACCATTTTCAAGTAACTAATTCACATTTTAAGTCTCTACACTCAACCATTTTGAAGTAACTAATTCACATTTCAAGTTACTACACTTAACCATTTTCAACTAACTAATTCACATTTCAAGTCTCTACACTCAACCATTTTGAAGTAACTAATTCACATTTCAAGTTACTACACTTAACCATTTTTAAGTAACTAATTCACATTTTCAAGTTACTACACATCAAAATTTTCAAGTAACTAATTCACATTTTAAAGTTACTACACTTAACAATTTTCAAGTAACTAATTCACATTTCAAGTCTCTACCATTAACCATTTTCAAGTAACTAATTCACATTTTCAAGTTACTACACTTAACCATTTTTAAGTAACTAATTCACATTTTCAAGTCACTTCCATTTTCAAGTAATTAATTCACATTTCAATTCTCTACACTTAACCATTTTCAAGTAAATAATTCACATTTTCAAGTTACTACACTTAACCATTTTCAAGTAACTAATTCACATTTTCACTACACTTAACCATTTTCATGTAACTAATACATATTTTCAAGTTACTACACTTAACAATTTTCAAGTAACTAATTCACATTTCAAGTCTCTACCATTAACCATTTTCAACTAACTAATTCACATTTTCAAGTTACTACACTTAACAATTTTCAAATAACTAATTCACATTTCAAGTCTTTACCATTAACCATTTTCAAGTAACTAATTCACATTTCAAGTCTCTACACTCAACCATTTTGAAGTAACTAATTCACATTTCAAGTTACTACACTTAACCATTTTCAACTAACTAATTCACATTTCAAGTCTCTACACTCAACCATTTTGAAGTAACTAATTCACATTTCAAGTTACTACACTTAACCATTTTTAAGTAACTAATTCACATTTTCAAGTTACTACACATCAAAATTTTCAAGTAACTAATTCACATTTTAAAGTTACTACACTTAACAATTTTCAAGTAACTAATTCACATTTCAAGTCTCTACCATTAACCATTTTCAAGTAACTAATTCACATTTTGAAGTTACTACACTTAACCATTTTCAAGTAACTAATTCACATTTCAAGTCTCTACACTCAACCATTTCATGTAACTAATTCACATTTTCAAGTTGCTACACTTAACAATTTTCAAATAACTAATTCACATTTCAAGTCTCTACCATTAACCATTTTCAAGTAACTAATTCACATTTTCAAGTTACTACACTTAACCATTTTCAAGTAACTAATTCACATTTCAAGTCTCTACACTCAACCATTTTGAAGTAACTAATTCACAGTTTCAAGTGACTACACTTAACCATTTTGAAGTTACTAATTCACATTTTCAAGTCACTACCATTTTCAAGTAATTAATTCACATTTCAATTCTCTACACTTAACCATTTTCAAGAAACTAATTCACGTTTTCAAGTTACTACACTTAACCATTTTCAAGTAACTAATTCACATTTCAAGTCTCTACCATTTACAAGTAACTAATACACATTTCAAGTAAGTACACATAACATTTTTAAATAACTAATTCACATTTTCACTACACTTAACCATTTTCAAGTAACTAATTCACCTTTCAATTCTCTACCATTAACCATCTTCAAGTAACTAATTCACATTTCAAGTCTCTACCATTAACCATGTAACTAATTCACATTTTCACTACACTTAATCATTTTCAAGTAACTAATTCACATTTTCACTACACAACCATTTTCAAGTAACTAATTCACATTTCAAGTCTCAACTATTTTCAAGTAACTAATTCACATTTTCAAGTAACTACACATAACCATTTTCAAGTAACTAATTCTCATTTTCACTACACTTAACCATTTTCAATTAACTAATTCACATTTTCAAGTTACTACAATTAACCATTTTCAAGTAACTAATTCACATTTTCACTACACTTAACCATTTTCAAGTAACTAATTCACATTTCAAGTCTAAACCATTAACCATTTTAAAGTAACTAATTCACATTTTCAACTACAATTAACCATTTTCAAGTAACTAATTCACATTTCAAGTCTAAACCATTAACCATTTTAAAGTAACTAATTCACATTTTCAACTACAATTAACCATTTTCAAGTAACTAATTCACATTTCAAGTCTCTACCATTTTCAAGTAACTAATTCACATTTTCAAGTTACTACACTTAACCATTTTCAAGTAACTAATTCACATTTCAAGTCTCTACCATTTACAAGTAACTAATACACACTTCATGTTACTACACATAACCATTTTAAAGTAACTAATTCACATTTTCAAATCACTACCATTTTCAAATAACTAATCCACATTTCAAGTCTCTACCATTAACCAATTTCAAGTAACTAATTCACATTTCAAGTCTCTACACTCAACCATTTTGAAGTAACTAATTCACATTTCAAGTTACTACACTTAACCATTTTTAAGTAACTAATTCACATTTTCAAGTTACTTCCATTTTCAACTAATTAATTCACATTTCAATTCTCTACACTTAACCATTTTCAGGTAACTAATTCACATTTTCAAGTTACTACACTTAACCATTTTCAAGTAACTAATTCACATTTTCACTACACTTAACCATTTTCATGTAACTAATTCACATTTTCAAGTTACTATACTTAATCATTTTCAACTAACTAATTCACATTTCAAGTCTCTACACTCAACCATTTTGAAGTAACTAATTCACATTTCAAGTTACTACACTTAACCATTTTTAAGTAACTAATTTACATTTTGCAAGTCACTTCCATTTTCAAGTAATTAATTCATATTTCAATTCTCTACACTTAACCATTTTCAAGTAACTAATTCACATCTTCAAGTTACTACACTTAACCATTTTCAAGCAACTAATTCACATTTTCACTACACTTAACCATTTTCATGTAACTAATACATATTTTCAAGTTACTACACTTAACAATTTTCAAGTAACTAATTCGCATTTCAAGTCTCTACCATTAACCATTTTCAACTAACTAATTCACATTTTCAAGTTACTACACTTAACAATTTTCAAATAACTAATTCACATTTCAAGTCTCTACCATTACCTGTAACGACCCTCCTAGTCGTTTGGTGAATTTTACTTGTCTTTCCCATCTTAGCTCTCCCCGTTGTTTGTATACGTGATTTATGACTTACGAGGATAGGTAGTACCGAGCCTCGAGGTGTTCGAAAGTGATTTAAGTCATTAGTTAGGTTCTTGATTTTAAATGAAGTAAGCTTAATCACGGTCAACCTTCAGTCAAGATGACCCCGGATTAGTGTTTTAGTGATTCCAATAGGTTCGGAACATACCTTTTATTCAACTTACATATTTGATTTATTTCTATGGGACTCCGAACAAATTTCGAGGATCTATTCGAAATTTTGGGTATTTTAGATAATTGATTTAATTAGTGATTAAATGGGTCAAAACCATAATTTATTTACTTATGTGGCCAATACAAGAATAAATTTAAGTGGAAAGGATTTACCACATTAAAGCATAATAACGGAGGTTTGCAATAGTGGCGGCTGAACAAGAACGTACGAGATTGACTGAATTTGGGAAAAGGGGAATTTCTATCAACCTCCAGGTAAAGTTTTATAATTTATATGCTATGAAAATTGGTGTAAGTTAGTTGAATATTGTTATGGGAATTTGTGTACAGTGATGTGTGTATGTAAATAGAAGTTAGGCAGAAAGTAAATGTTAGGCAGTGAACATGAGGGTTGAATGAATTTTGGAATTGAAATAGTATAAATCAATGATTTCTTCAACCATTGGATGTACAAATTGTTACTGGCGTCATAGTTACATGTGAGTTATAATTCTGGTGCTATTAACATTGGGTGTGATTTAGGGAATTAGTCATGGTGCAATGATAAGACAATCACTGAATCATAATGATAGAATGGGTGATGGGTAAATCATTAGACTTATAAAGTAATGTTACGTAACGATTGGATAATTATGCTGAAGGGATGTTATATGTAGTGATTTTCTTTGTATTTGAAAGAAGTGCAGCTACTGTATTTTCTTCAGAAATTCGAGGGTTTGATAGGACTTTTATCCTTCGACGCTTATAATTGTAAATAAATTCAGATTCTAAAGGTTAGGGTTTTTAGAGTAAGAATTCTTAATTTGGGGACCGAATAATGACCCATTTAGTTAAATTTGGCGTACTAGTTCATACTCTTATGAGGATTATATATTTGGACAGATTTTGACCATTCGAAAGCTCTACGGAAGGGCAAGAACCTTGCAAATTAGCTTGCATTTGGATTCTTCGGTTGAGGTAGGTTATGGTTTAATTGGAGTTTAGACTCGATTTAATTGTGTGTATGCTCCTAAATTGGATGCTTGTTGATTGGTCTTCGGACATACTTGAATTTGATGATATTTGGATTGTTGATGCATGTATGAACAATTATTGATAATTGAACTTGATCGAATTGCCTTATGAGTATAAGTGTACTTGTAAATTTAGTACATCGTGTTGTATCCTGAGAGGTAGTGTGAATTTGATAAAATATACATAATATGGTTATGGAGGATCGGGTACCACGCCGGTACGGATATGGATATTGATATTATTTATATTGGAGGATCGGGTACCACGCCGGTACGGTACATGGACTTAGATTGTCCCCTGCAGGTCATGACTAGTTGGGCAGAAATAAGTCCCTTAGCATGTGTGTACAGATTAGTGTTGGTTTTGAGAGATTATGTGGTTAATAAATTGATAACGAACTAATAGTGTTCTAATTGCGAGGGTGAGAAGGACATAGTGTTACTTATGGTATTATTGTTGATTTCGTGGTTGTTTATGGCATGGTTGATTCTCTTGATGATTACGTGGCTTGTTTGTAAGCATTGTTTGGCTGTCATTGAATATTTGCTATGTGTTGATGCCTGTCTACTTGTTATTTGATTTATGTTGTATACATGTTATTAAATTGAGTTGGCCTATGATACCTACCAGTACATAGTGGCTTGTACTGATACTACCCTGTACTCTTCTTTTGTTGAGTGCAGGAAGTGTTCCAGAGGCTCAGACACGACCTCATCTCTAGCGTTTGATAGCCGATCTCGATCCAAGGGTGAGCACTCCATCTCCAGGCTGCCATGGATCATCACATTAGTTCTTGTCCTTCTTTAGGACAATGAGACACTCCTTATCTTTGTTATTTAGATATTTCTTCTAGACATGGTTTTGGTTTTAGAAGTTCTTGTACGATGACTTTCGGGTCTTGGGGATTTTAATAAGTAGTTTGTTGATTTTCTGCATTATTAAAGATTAGTTTGAATTTATTATTATTAAGTTGGTTTTATGATAATCCTTGTCTTAATATTGACTAAATAATTGGGTAATGGTTTGGGTTAGATGGTTCTCCCACCAAAGTATTAGAGTGGGTGCCACTCATGGCCATTTGGGTCGTGACAAAGTTGGTATCAGAGCCCTAGGTTCGTCGATCTTGTCGTACAAGAACATGTCTAGTAGAGTCTTGCGGAACGGTATGGAGACGTCTGTACTTTTCTTCTAGAGGCTACAGGACACTAGGAAAATTCAAATTTTTCATTCTTTCGTGTTATTACTTGATTTCAATTGGTATCTGGTGATACAAATTGGTAACTGACTTCTTCCATTCTTATTCTCGTAGATGGTGAGAACACGAAGAAATGGAGCAAGAGCAGGGGTACCCGAACCAGCTGTTGGGGCTGCAGTTCGTGGTAGAGGACAGGTGAGGGGAGGACGAGGTAGAGGAAGGAGAGCAGCGCCCGTCAGGGGCAGGCCTCGAGCCACAGGACCGGCTCGGGAGAGGTTAGTATCTCCTCCTCCACATGAGGATATGCCTGAGATGGAGGAGGAGGGAGCGATACCGGTGCAGGATGATGGGATTCCGATTCATGATGGGGCAGAACCAGCCAAGAGTGGTACAACTCCGATTCAGATGTCTTCCGAAGTGATTCAGCAAGTTCTGAGCTTCCTGAGTGGGTTAGCAGGAAATGGGACTATGCCAGCAGTACCCGGGGTTCAGCGTCCGGGGTTGCAGCATGCTACTGCTGTAGCTCCTCAGATGGAACAGATGTCAGGATCAGGTGCTTTTTCAAGACAGGTAGTAGGTCCGGTGATGACTGGAGATGAGCATGACTTATTTTGTAAGTTTATCAAGATGAAGCCTCCTGTTTTTCGTGGCACCGAGTCTGAGGATGCCTATGAGTTCATTATTGATTGTCATGAGAGAGTTCACAAGATGGGGGTGGTTGAGAGGTATGGTGTAGAACTGGTCACTTTTCAGTTTCAGGGAGATGCCAAGATGTGGTGGAGAGCTTATGTTGAGTGTAGGGCTGCAGGTTCGCCTCCATTGACTTGGACTCAGTTTTATTCAGTTTTTCTAGAGAAGTATGTACCTCGTACATTGAGGGACAGGAAAAGGGATGAGTTCACTAATCTTGAGCAGGGAAGTTTGTCAGTTGCGGCCTATGAGGCCAAATTCCATTCATTGTCTCGGTATTCATCTCAGCTGCTGCAAACTGAGGAGGAGAGGATCCGTCTCTTTGTGAAGGGTTTGAACACAAGTCTCCAGATTTCTGCTCTTCAGATGGCATCTTCAGGTAAGTATTTTCAGGAGATGGTTGATTTTGTTAAAAAGGTGGAGGGTGTAAAGCAAGAGGGTTATGCCAAGGCAGCAGGAAAGAAGGCTCGCAAATGGGGCAGTTTCAGTGGTTCTTATTCTAGGGGTCAGAGTTGGCGGGGATACCCTGCCCACCCTATTCAGTCAGCGATGCCGGTATCTATTGGGGGTCCAGTAGGGGCTAGCCAGCCGTCTTCAAACTTTGGTGGTTACCTCACTTCATCTTCTTCAGCTCAGCGACCCACCTTAGATCGTACATGTTATGAGTGTGGTGGGGTTGGCCACATCCGAAAGTATTGTCCTAATCTCAGACAGTATGGTCAGTCTGGCCAGCAGCAGACTCTCCGAGCTCCAGCTCCAGCAGGTAGAGGAGGCGGTGGTAATGGAAGAGGTCGTCCACAGGGTGTGCGTGGTGGTCACCAGGCAGGTAGGGGTGGTAACCAACCCAATCGAGGTGGTTCTCAGCTCGGCAGGGGTGGCGCTCAGACTGGTGATAGGGCCCATCTCTATGCTTTTCCAGGCAGGCCCGAGGCAGAGGCATCAGATGCTGTTATTACAGGTACTATTCTTGTCTTTGACCGGATGGCTACTGTATTATTTGACCCAGGTTCTACTTTCTCATATGTATCTGTCAGTTTTACTGTGGGGTTGGACATGGTGTGTGATCTACTTGACTTTCCTGTTCATGTGTCTACCCCTGTTGGTGATTCTATTGTTGTTGATAAGGTGTACCGCTCTTGTTCTGTTATGTTTATGGGTTATCAAACTTGGGCAGATTTGGTGATTCTAGACATGGTAGATTTTGACATAAGTTTGGGAATGAGTTGGCTGTCTCCGTATCATGCTATATTAGACTGTCATGCTAAGACAGTGATTGTGGCTATGCCGGGGATGGATAGATTGGAGTGGGAGGGTGATTAAAGCCCTGCTTTAATGAAACTTATTTCCTTTATTCGTGCCAAGAGGTTGATTGGGAGGGGGTGTTCGGCCTTTCTAGCACATCTACGGGACACTACTGTAGAGGTCCCATCTATTGAGTCAGTTCCTGTGGTGTGTGAGTTCCAAGGGGTGTTTCCTATAGATTTGCCTGGCATGCCACCAGACCGTGACATTGATTTCTTTATTGATCTAGAGCCGGGTACTCGTCCTATTTCTATTTCGCCCTACAGGATGGCTCCGGCTGAGTTGAGAGAGCTAAAGGCTCAGTTGCAGGATTTGTTGGGTAAGGGATTTATCCGTCCGAGTGCCTCTCCATAGGGTGCTCCTATCTTGTTCGTGAAAAAGAAGGATGGTAGCCTTCGTATGTGTATAGACTACAGGCAGTTGAACAAGGTAACAATTCGTAACAAGTATCCCTTACCCCGTATAGATGATTTATTTGACCAGTTGCAGGGCGCATCCATCTTTTCTAAGATTGATTTGAGGTCCGGATATCATCAACTTAAGATTCGCGCTGACGATATTCCTAAGACTGCATTTCGGACCAGGTATGGGCACTATGAGTTTCTTGTGATGTCTTTTGGGCTGACTAATGCCCCGGCTGCTTTTATGAGTTTGATGAATGGGATATTTAAGCCCTACTTGGATTCTTTCGTGATTGTCTTTATTGATGATATTCTAGTTTATTCTAAGAGTAAGGAGGAACAGGAGAATCACTTAAGAATTGTTCTGGGCTTATTAAAAGAAAAGAAGTTGTATGCGAAGTTTTCTAAGTGTGAATTTTGGTTGGCTTCTGTTTCCTTCCTGGGGCATGTGGTTTCGAAGGAAGGGGTGATGGTAGACCCACAGAAGATTGAAGCGGTTAAGAATTGGGCTAGGCCCACTTCGGTGACAGAAATTCGTAGCTTTGTGGGGTTAGCCAGTTATTACCGCAGGTTCGTGAAAGGATTTGTTTCCATTGCTACTCATATGACACGGTTAACTCAGAAGGAGGTACCTTTTGTTTGGTATGATGAGTGTGAGAAGAGTTTTCAAAAACTCAAGACCTTATTGACTACTGCTCCTATCCTTGCCTTGCCTATAGAGGGTAAGGATTTTATTGTTTATTGTGATGCCTCACGTTCTGGTTTAGGTGCTGTTTTGATGCAGGAAAGGAATGTGATTGCTTATGCTTCGAGGCAGTTGAAGCCTAATGAGAGGAATTATCCAACTCATGACCTGGAGTTGGCAGCTGTGGTTTTTGCTCTTAAGATATGGAGGCATTACTTGTACGGGGTTCATTGTGAAGTGTTCACTGATCATCGCAGTTTACAACATGTGTTCACGCAGAGGGATTTGAATTTGAGACAGCGTAGATGGATGGAGTTACTGAAGGATTATGATATCACCATTCTATACCATCCAGGAAAGGCTAATGTGGTAGCCGATGCATTGAGCAGAAAGTCAGCAAGTATGGGTAGCTTGGCTTATTTGAATGCTACCAGGCGTCCGTTGGCAAGAGAGATTCAGACTCTAGCTAACAAGTTCATACGACTTGAGGTTTCTGAAAGAGGAGGATTGCTAGCTAGTGTAGAGGCAAGGTCTACATTTCTTGATCAAATCAAGGCTAAACAATTCGAGGATGCTAAGTTAAGCAAGATTCGTGATAAGGTTTTGCAGGGTGAGGCCAAAGAGGCCATTCTTGATGGTGAGGGTGTGTTGCGGATTAAGGGGCGAGTTTGTGTTCCCCGTGTTGATGATTTGATTCCTATTATTCTAGCTGAGGCTCATTGTTCGAAGTACTCTATACATCCTGATGTAACCAAGATGTATCATGATTTGAGGCAGCATTACTGGTAGGGTCGGATGAAGCGAGACATAGTTGATTTTGTTGCTAAATGCCAGAGTTGCCAGCAGATAAAGTACGAGCATCAGAAGCCTGGTGGTACTCTTCAGAGGATGCCCATTCCTGAATGGAAATGGGAGAGGATAGCTATGGATTTTGTTGTTGGTCTTCCTAAGACTTTGGGGAAATACGATCCTAAATGGGTTTTTGTGGATAGGCTGACTAAGTCTGCACATTTTATTCCAGTTCAGGTGACTTACAATGCAGCAAAGTTAGCCAAGATTTATCTTAAGGAGATTGTTCGATTGCATGGGGTCCCGATTTCTATTATCTCGGATAGGGGTACTCAATTTACCTCTAATTTTTGGGAGAAGTTACATGAGGAGTTGGGTACTAGGTTGGACCTTAGTACAACTTTTCACCCTCAGACCGATGGGCAGTCCGAGCGAACAATTCAGGTATTGTAGGACATGCTTCGTGCGTGTGTGATGGATTTTGGAGGTCATTGGGATCAGTTCCTACCTTTGGCTGAGTTTGCATATAATAACAGTTACCACTCGAGTATCGACATGGCACCATTTAAGGCTTTATATGGGAGGAGGTGTAGATCTCCCATTGGATGGTTTGATGCCTTTGAGGTGAGACCGTGGGGTACAGATCTGTTGAGGGACTCGTTTGAGAAAGTTAGGTTCATTCAGGAGAAACTTATAGCGGCTCAAAGCAGGCAAAAAGAGTATGCGGATCGAAAAGTGAGAGATATGCACTTTATGGAGGGTGAGCAAGTTTTACTCAAGGTTTCACCCATGAAGGGTGTTATGCATTTTGGGAAGCGAGGTAAGCTTAGCCCGAGATATATTGGGCCGTTTGAGATTCTTCAGCGTGTGGGGGAGGTGGCCTATAGATTGGCATTGCCTCCGAGTTTGTCAGGAGTTCATCCCGTGTTTCATGTATCTATGTTGAAGAAGTTTCATGGTGATGGTAACTACATAATTAGTTGGGATTCGGTCTTGTTAGATGAAAACCTCTCTTATGAAGAGGAACCTGTTGCTATTCTTGATAGAGATGTCCGTAAGTTGAGGACTAAGGAGATTGCGTCTGTGAAGGTCCAGTGGAAGAATCGTCCTATTGAGGAGGCCACGTGGGAGACCGAAGTGGACATGCGTAGCAAGTATCCGCATATTTTTGCTACTTTAGGTAATACCTTGTTTTCCCTTCTTATTTATTGTTTGCCCGTTCGAGGACGAATGGTTGTTTAATTGGTATCTGTTGTAACGACCCTCCTAGTCGTTTGGTGAATTTTACTTGTCTTTCCCATCTTAGCTCTCCCCGTTGTTTGTATACGTGATTTATGACTTACGGGGATAGGTAGTACCGAGCCTCGAGGTGTTCGAAAGTGATTTAAGTCATTAGTTAGGTTCTTGATTTTAAATGAAGTAAGCTTAATCACGGTCAACCTTCAGTCAAGATGACCCCGGATTAGTGTTTTAGTGATTCCAATAGGTTCGGAACATACCTTTTATTCAACTTACATATTTGATTTATTTCTATGGGACTCCGAACAAATTTCGAGGATCTATTCGAAATTTTGGGTATTTTAGATAATTGATTTAATTAGTGATTAAATGGGTCAAAACCATAATTTATTTACTTATGTGGCCAATACAAGAATAAATTTAAGTGGAAAGGATTTACCACATTAAAGCATAATAACGGAGGTTTGCAATAGTGGCGGCTGAACAAGAACGTACGAGGTTGACTGAATTTGGGAAAAGGGGAATTTCTATCAACCTCCAGGTAAAGTTTTATAATTTATATGCTATGAAAATTGGTGTAAGTTAGTTGAATATTGTTATGGGAATTTGTGTACAGTGATGTGTGTATGTAAATAGAAGTTAGGCAGAAAGTAAATGTTAGGCAGTGAACATGAGGGTTGAATGAATTTTGGAATTGAAATAGTATAAATCAATGATTTCTTCAACCATTGGATGTACAAATTGTTACTGGCGTCATAGTTACATGTGAGTTATAATTCTGGTGCTATTAACATTGGGTACAATGATAAGACAATCACTGAATCATAATGATAGAATGGGTGATGGGTAAATCATTAGACTTATAAAGTAATGTTACGTAACGATTGGATAATTATGCTGAAGGGATGTTATATGTAGTGATTTTCTTTGTATTTGAAAGAAGTGCAGCTACTGTATTTTCTTCAGAAATTCGAGGGTTTGATAGGACTTTTATCCTTCGAAGCTTATAATTGTAAATAAATTCAGATTCTAAAGGTTAGGGTTTTTAGAGTAAGAATTCTTAATTTGGGGACCGAATAATGACCCATTTAGTTAAATTTGGCGTACTAGTTCATACTCTTATGAGGATTATATATTTGGACAGATTTTGACCATTCGGAAGCTCTACGGAAGGGCAAGAACCTTGCAAATTAGCTTGCATTTGGATTCTTCGGTTGAGGTAGGTTATGGTTTAATTGGAGTTTAGACTCGATTTAATTGTGTGTATGCTCCTAAATTGGATGCTTGTTGATTGGTCTTCGGACATACTTGAATTTGATGATATTTGGATTGTTGATGCATGTATGAACAATTATTGATAATTGAACTTGATCGAATTGCCTTATGAGTATAAGTGTACTTGTAAATTTAGTACATCGTGTTGTATCCTGAGAGGTAGTGTGAATTTGATAAAATATACATAATATGGTTATGGAGGATCGGGTACCACGCCGGTACGGATATGGATATTGATATTATTTATATTGGAGGATCGGGTACCACGCCGGTACGGTACATGGACTTAGATTGTCCCCTGCAGGTCATGACTAGTTGGGCAGAAATAAGTCCCTTAGCATGTGTGTACAGATTAGTGTTGGTTTTGAGAGATTATGTGGTTAATAAATTGATAACGAACTAATAGTGTTCTAATTGCGAGGGTGAGAAGGACATAGTGTTACTTATGGTATTATTGTTGATTTCGTGGTTGTTTACGGCATGGTTGATTCTCTTGATGATTACGTGGCTTGTTTGTAAGCATTGTTTGGCTGTCATTGAATATTTGCTATGTGTTGATGCCTGTCTACTTGTTATTTGATTTATGTTGTATACATGTTATTAAATTGAGTTGGCCTATGATACCTACCAGTACATAGTGGCTTGTACTGATACTACCCTGTACTCTTCTTTTGTTGAGTGCAGGAAGTGTTCCAGAGGCTCAGACACGACCTCATCTCTAGCGTTTGATAGCCGATCTCGATCCAAGGGTGAGCACTCCATCTCCAGGCTGCCATGGATCATCACATTAGTTCTTGTCCTTCTTTCGGACAATGAGACACTCCTTATATTTGTTATTTAGATATTTCTTCTAGACATGGTTTTGGTTTTAGAAGTTCTTGTACGATGACTTTCGGGTCTTGGGGATTTTAATAAGTAGTTTGTTGATTTTCCGCATTACTAAAGATTAGTTTGAATTTATTATTATTAAGTTGGTTTTATGATAATCCTTGTCTTAATATTGACTAAATAATTGGGTAATGGTTTGGGTTAGATGGTTCTCCCACCAAAGTATTAGAGTGGGTGCCACTCATGGCCATTTGGGTCGTGACATAACCATTTTCAAGTAACTAATTCACATTTCAAGTCTCTACACTCAACCATTTTGAAGTAACTAATTCACATTTCAAGTTACTACACTTAACCATTTTTAAGTAACTAATTCACATTTTCAAGTTACTTCCATTTTCAACTAATTAATTCACATTTCAATTCTCTACACTTAACCATTTTAAGTAACTAATTCACATTTTCAAGTCACTACCATTTTCAAATAACTAATTCACATTTCAAGTCTCTACCATTAACCATTTTCAAATAACTAATTCACATTATCAAGTTACTACACTTAACCATTTTTAACTAACTAATTCACATTTCAAGTCTCTACACTCAACCATTTTTAAGTAACTAATTCACATTTTTAAGTTACTACACTTAACCATTTTCAAGTAACTAATTCACATTTCAAGTCTCTACCATTTACAAGTAACTAATACACATTTTCAAGTTACTACACTTAACCATTTTCAAGTTTCTAATTCACCTTTAAAGTCTTTACACTCAACCATTTTGAAGTAACTAATTCACATTTCAAGTTACTACACTTAACCATTTTTAAGTAACTAATTCACATTTTCAAGTAACTTCCATTTTAAAGTAATTAATTCACATTTCAATTCTCTACACTTAACCATTTTCAAGTAACTAATTCACATTTTCAAGTTACTACACTTAACCATTTTCAAGTAACTAATTCACATTTCAAGTCTCTACCAGTAACCATTTTCAAGTAACTAATTCACATTATCAAGTTACTACACTTAACCATTTTCAACTAACTAATTCACATTTCAAGTCTCTACACTCAACCATTTTGAAGTAACTAATTCACATTTCAAGTTACTACACTTAACCATTTTTAAGTAACTAATTCACATTTTCAAGTCACTACCATTTTCAAATAACTAATTCACATTTCATGTCACTACACATAACCATTTTAAAGTAACTAATTCACATTTCAAGTCTCTACCTTTTTCAAGTAACTAATTCACATTTTCAAGTCACTACCATTTTCAAGTAAGTAATTCACATTTCAATTGAAGTTACTACACTTAACCATTTTTAAGTAACTAATTCACATTTTCAAGTCACTACCATTTTCAAGTAAGTAATTCACATTTCATGTCACTACACATAACCATTTTAAAGTAACTAATTCACATTTTCAAGTTACTACACTTAACCATTTTCAAGTAACTAATTCACATTTTCACTACAATTAACTATTTTCAAGTAACTAATTCACATTTCAAGTCTCTACCATTTACAAGTAACTAATACACATTTCAAGTTAGTACACATAACATTTTTAAGAAACTAATTCACATTTTCACTACACTTAACCCTTTTCAAGTAACCAATTCACCTTTCAATTCTCTACCATTAACCATTTTCAAATAACTAATTCACATTTCAAGTCTCTACCATTAACCATGTAACTAATTCACATTTTCACTACACTTAATCATTTTCAAGTAACTAATTCACATTTTCACTACACTTAACCATTTTCAAGTAACTAATTCACATTTCAAGTCTCTACCATTTACAAGTAACTAATACACATTTCAAGTTACTACACATACCATTTTTAAGTAACTAATTCACATTTTCACTACAGTTAACCATGTAACTAATTCACATTTTCACTACACTTAATCATTTTCAAGTAACTAATTCACATTTTCACTACACAACCATTTTCAAGTAACTAATTCACATTTCAAGTCTCTACCATTAACCATGTAACTAATTCACATTTCAATTCTCTACACTTAATCATTTTCAAGTAACAAATTCACGTTTTCAAGTTACTACACTTAACTATTTTCAAGTAACTAATACACATTTTCACTACAATTAACCATTTTCAAAAAACTAATTCACATTTCAAGTCTCTACCATTTACAAGTAACTAATACACATTTCAAGTTACTACACATAACATTTTTAAGTAACTAATTCACATTTTCACTACACTTAACCATTTTCAAGTAACTAATTCACATTTCAATTCTCTACCATTAACCATTTTCAAGTAACTAATTCACATTTCAACTCTCTACCATTAACCATGTAACTAATTCACATTCCAATTCTCTACACTTAACCATTTTCAAGTAACTAATTCACGTTTTCACTACACTTAACCATTTTCAAGTAACTAATTCACATTTCAAGTCTCTACCTTTTTCAAGTAACTAATTCACATTTTCAAGTTACTACACTTAACCATTTTCAAGTAACTAATTCACATTTAAAGTCTCTACACTCAACCCTTTTGAAGTAACTAATTCACATTTCAAGTTACTACACTTAACCATTTTTAAGTAACTAATTCACATTTTCAAGTCACTACCATTTTCAAGTAAGTAATTCACATTTCAATTCAAGTTACTACACTTAACCATTTTTAAGTAACTAATTCACATTTTCAAGTCACTACCATTTTCAAGTAAGTAATTCACATTTCATGTCACTACACATAACCATTTTAAAGTAACTAATTCACATTTTCAAGTTACTACACTTAACCATTTTCAAGTAACTAATTCACATTTTCACTACAATTAACTATTTTCAAGTAACTAATTCACATTTCAAGTCTCTACCTTTTTCAAGTAACTAATTCACATTTTCAAGTTACTACACTTAACCATTTTCAAGTAACTAATTCACATTTTCACTACACTTAACCCTTTTCAAGTAACCAATTCACCTTTCAATTCTCTCCCATTAACCATTTTCAAGTAACTAATTCACATTTCAAGTCTCTACCATTAACCATGTAACTAATTCACATTTTCACTACACTTAATCATTTTCAAGTAACTAATTCACATTTTCACTACACTTAACCATTTTCAAGTAACTAATTCACATTTCAAGTCTCTACCATTAACCATTTTCAAGTAACTAATTCACATTTCAACTCTCTTCCATTAACCATGTAACTAATTCACATTTAAATTCTCTACACTTAACCATTTTCAAGTAACTAATTCACGTTTTCACTACACTTAACCATTTTCAAGTAACTAATTCACATTTCAAGTCTCTACCATTTACAAGTAACTAATACACATTTTCAAGTTACTACACTTAACCATTTTCAAGTAACTAATTCACATTTAAAGTCTCTACACTCAACCATTTTGAAGTAACTAATTCACATTTCAAGTTACTACACTTAACCATTTTTAAGTAACTAATTCACATTTTCAAGTCACTACCATTTTCAAGTAAGTAACTCACATTTCAATTCTCTACACTTAACCATATTCAAGAAACTAATTCACGTTTTCAAATTACTACACTTAACCATTTTCAAGTAACTAATTCACATTTTCACTACAATTAACTATTTTCAAGTAACTCATTCACATTTCAAGTCTCTACCATTTACAAGTAACAAATACACATTTCAAGTTAGTACACATAACATTTTTAAGAAATTAATTCACATTTTCACTACACTTAACCATTTTCAAGTAACTAATTCACCTTTCAATTATCTACCATTAACCATTTTCAAGTAACTCATTCACATTTCAAGTCTCTACCATTAACCATGTAACTAATTCACATTTTCACTACACTTAATTATTTTCAAGTAACTAATTCACATTTTCACTACACTTAATTATTTTCAAGTAACTAATTCACATTTTCACTACACAACCATTTTCAAGTAATTAATTCACATTTCAATACTCTACCATTTTCAAGTAACTAATTCACATTTTCAAGTTACTACACATAACCATTTTCAAGTAACTAATTCTCATTTTCACTACACTTAACCATTTTCAATTAACTAATTCACATTTTCAAGTTACTACAATTAACCATTTTCAAGTAACTAATTCACATTTTCAATACACTTAACCATTTTCAATTAACTAATTCACATTTTCAAGTTACTACAATTAACCATTTTCAAGTAACTAATTCACATTTTCAACTACACTTAACCATTTTCAAGTAACTAATTCACATTTCAAGTCTCAACCATTAACCATTTTAAAGTAACTAATTCACATTTTCAACTACACTTACCATTTTCAAGTAACTAATTCACATTTCAAGTCTCTACCATTTTCAATTAACTAATTCACATTTTCAAGTTACTACACTTAACCATTTTCAAGTAACTAATTCACATTTCAAGTCTCTACCATTTACAAGTAACTAATACACATTTCATGTCACTACACATAACCATTTTAAAGTAACTAATTCACATTTTCAAATTACTACCATTTTCAAATAACTAATCCATATTTCAAGTCTCTACCATTAACCATTTTCAAGTAACTAATTCACATTTCAAGTCTCTACACTCAACCATTTTGAAGCAACTAATTCACATTTCAAGTCTCTACCATTTACAAGTAACTAATACACATTTTCAAGTTACTACACTTAACCATTTTCAAGTAACTAATTCACATTTAAAGTCTCTACACTCAACCATTTTGAAGTAACTAATTCACATTTCAAGTTACTACACTTAACCATTTTTAAGTAACTAATTCACATTTTCAAGTCACTACCCTTTTCAAGTAACTAATTCACATTTCAAGTCTCTACCATTAACCATTTTCAAGTAACTAATTCACATTTCAAGTCTCTACCATTAACCATGTAACTAATTCACATTTCAATTCTCTACACTTAACCATTTTCAAGTAACTAATTCACGTTTTCAAGTTACTACACTTAACTATTTTCAAGTAACTAATACACATTTTCACTACAATTAACCATTTTCAAAAAACTAATTCACATTTCAAGTCTCTACCATTTACAAGTAACTAATACACATTTCAAGTTACTACACATAACATTTTTAAGTAACTAATTCACATTTTCACTACACTTAACCATTTTCAAGTAACTAATTCACATTTCAATTCTCTACCATTAACCATTTTCAAGTAACTAATTCACATTTCAACTCTCTACCATTAACTATGTAACTAATTCACATTCCAATTCTCTACACTTAACCATTTTCAAGTAACTAATTCACGTTTTCACTACACTTAACCATTTTCAAGTAACTAATTCACATTTCAAGTCTCTACCTTTTTCAAGTAACTAATTCACATTTTCAAGTTACTACACTTAACCATTTTCAAGTAACTAATTCACATTTAAAGTCTCTACACTCAACCATTTTGAAGTAACTAATTCACATTTCAAGTCTCAACCATTAACCATTTTAAAGTAACTAATTCACATTTTCAACTACACTTACCATTTTCAAGTAACTAATTCACATTTCAAGTCTCTACCATTTTCAAGTAACTAATTCACATTTTCAAGTTACTACACTTAACCATTTTCAAGTAACTAATTCACATTTCAAGTCTCTACCATTTACAAGTAACTAATACACATTTCATGTCACTACACATAACCATTCTAAAGTAACTAATTCACATTTTCAAATCACTACCATTTTCAAATAACTAATCCATATTTCAAGTCTCTACCATTAACCATTTTCAAGTAACTAATTCACATTTCAAGTCTCTACACTCAACCATTTTGAAGCAATAATTCACATTTCAAGTCTCTACCATTTACAAGTAACTAATACACATTTTCAAGTTACTACACTTAACCATTTTCAAGTAACTAATTCAGATTTAAAGTCTCTACACTCAACCATTTTGCAATAACTAATTCACATTTCAAGTTACTACACTTATCCATTTTTAAGTAACTAATTCACATTTTCAAGTTACTACACTTGACAATTTTCAAGTAACTAACTCACATTTTCAAGTTACTACACTTAACAGTTTTCAAGTTACTACACTTAACAATTTTCATGTAACTAATTCACATTTTCAAGTTACTACACTTATCCATTTTCAAGTAACTAATTCACATTTTCACTACACTTAACAATTTTCAAGTAACTACACTTAACAATTTTCATGTAACTAATTCACATTTTCAAGTTACTACACTTAACAATTTTCAAGTAACTAATTCACATTTCAAGTCTCTATCATTAACCATTTTCAAGTAACTAATTCACATTTCAAGTTACTACACTTAACAATTTTCATGTAACTAATTCACATTTTCAAGTTACTACACTTAACAATTTTCAAGTAACTAATTCACATTTCAAGTCTCTATCATTAACCATTTTCAAGTAACTAATTCACATTTCAAGTTACTACACTTAACCATTTTTAAGTAACTAATTCACATTTTCAAGTCACTACCATTTTCAAGTAACTAATTAACATTTCAATTCTCTACACTTAACCATTTTCAAGTAACTAATTCACATTTTCAAGTTACTACACTTAACAATTTTCAAGTAACTAATCCACATTTCAAGTCTCTACCATTAACCATTTTCAAATAACTAATTCACATTTTCAAGTTACTACACTTAACCATTTTCAAGTAACTAATTCACATTTCAAGTCTCTACACTCAACCATTTTGAAGTAACTAATTCACATTTCAAGTTACTACACTTAACCATTTTTAAGTAACTAATTCACATTTTCAAGTCACTACCATTTTCAAGTAACTAATTAACATTTCAATTCTCTACACTTAACCATTTTCAAGTAACTAATTCATGTTTTCAAGTTACTACTCTTAACTATTTTCAAGTAACTAATTCACATTTCAATTCTCTACAGTTAACCATTTTTAATAACTAATTCACATTTTCAAATTACTACACTTAACCATTTTCAAGTAACTAATTCATATTTTCACTACACTTAACCATTTTCAAGTAACTAATTCACATTTCAAGTCTCAACCATTAACCATTTTCAAGTAACTAATTCACATTTTCACTACAATTAACTATTTTCAAGTAACTAATACACATTTCAAGTCTCTACCATTTACAAGTAACTAATACACATTTCAAGTTAGTACACATAACATTTTTAAGTAACTAATTCACATTTTCACTACACTTAACCATGTAACTAATTCACATTTTCACTACACTTAATCATTTTCAAGTAACTAATTCACATTTTCACTACACAACCATTTTCAAGTAACTAATTCACATTTCAAGTGTCTACCATTAACCATGTAACTAATTCACATTTCAATTCTCTACACTTAATCATTTTCAAGTAACAAATTCACGTTTTCAAGTTACTACACTTAACTATTTTCAAGTAACTAATACACATTTCAAGTTACTACACATAACATTTTTAAGTAACTAATTCACATTTTCACTACACTTAACCATTTTCAAGTAACTAATTCACATTTCAATTCTCTACCATTAACCATTTTCAAGTAACTAATTCACATTTCAACTCTCTACCATTAACCATTAACTAATTCACATTCCAATTCTCTACACTTAACCATTTTCAAGTAACTAATTCACGTTTTCACTACACTTAACCATTTTCAAGTAACTAATTCACATTTCAAGTCTCTACCTTTTTCAAGTAACTAATTCACATTTTCAAGTTACTACACTTAACCATTTTCAAGTAACTAATTCACATTTAAAGTCTCTACACTCAACCCTTTTGAAGTAACTAATTCACATTTCAAGTTACTACACTTAACCATTTTTAAGTAACTAATTCACATTTTCAAGTCACTACCATTTTCAAGTAAGTAATTCACATTTCAATTCAAGTTACTACACTTAACCATTTTTAAGTAACTAATTCACATTTTCAAGTCACTACCATTTTCAAGTAAGTAATTCACATTTCAATTCAAGTTACTACACTTAACCATTTTTAAGTAACTAATTCACATTTTCAAGTCACTACCATTTTCAAGTAAGTAATTCACATTTCATGTCACTACACATAACCATTTTAAAGTAACTAATTCACATTTTCAAGTTACTACACTTAACCATTTTCAAGTAACTAATTCACATTTTCACTACAATTAACTATTTTCAAGTAACTAATTCACATTTCAAGTCTCTACCATTTACAAGTAACTAATACACATTTCAAGTTAGTACACATAACATTTTTAAGAAACTAATTCACATTTTCACTACACTTAACCCTTTTCAAGTAACCAATTCACCTTTCAATTCTCTACCATTAACCATTTTCAAGTAACTAATTCACATTTCAAGTCTCTACCATTAACCATGTAACTAATTCACATTTTCACTACATTTAATCATTTTCAAGTAACTAATTCACAGTTTCACTACACTTAACCATTTTCAAGTAACTAATTCACATTTCAAGTCTCTACCATTTACAAGTAACTAATACACATTTCAGGTTACTACACATAACATTTTTAAGTAACTAATTCACATTTTCACTACAGTTAACCATGTAACTAATTCACATTTTCACTACACTTAATCATTTTCAAGTAACTAATTCACATTTTCACTACACAACCATTTTCAAGTAACTAATTCACATTTCAAGTCTCTACCATTAACCATGTAACTAATTCACATTTCAATTCTCTACACTTAATCATTTTCAAGTAACAAATTCACGTTTTCAAGTTACTACACTTAACTATTTTCAAGTAACTAATACACATTTTCACTACAATTAACCATTTTCAAAAAACTAATTCACATTTCAAGTCTCTACCATTTACAAGTAACTAATACACATTTCAAGTTACTACACATAACATTTTTAAGTAACTAATTCACATTTTCACTACACTTAACTATTTTCAAGTAACTAATTCACATTTCAATTCTCTACCATTAACCATTTTCAAGTAACTAATTCACATTCCAATTCTCTACACTTAACCATTTTCAAGTAACTAATTCACGTTTTCACTACACTTAACCATTTTCAAGTAACTAATTCACATTTCAAGTCTCTACCTTTTTCAAGTAACTAATTCACATTTTCAAGTTACTACACTTAACCATTTTCAAGTAACTAATTCACATTTAAAGTCTCTACACTCAACCCTTTTGAAGTAACTAATTCACATTTCAAGTTACTACACTTAACCATTTTTAAGTAACTAATTCACATTTTCAAGTCACTACCATTTTCAAGTAAGTAATTCACATTTCAATTCAAGTTACTACACTTAACCATTTTTAAGTAACTAATTCACATTTTCAAGTCACTACCATTTTCAAGTAAGTAATTCACATTTCATGTCACTACACATAACCATTTTAAAGTAACTAATTCACATTTTCAAGTTACTACACTTAACCATTTTCAAGTAACTAATTCACATTTTCACTACAATTAACTATTTTCAAGTAACTAATTCATATTTCAAGTCTCTACCATTTACAAGTAACTAATACACATTTCAAGTTAGTACACATAACATTTTTAAGAAACTAATTCACATTTTCACTACACTTAACCCTTTTCAAGTAACCAATTCACCTTTCAATTCTCTACCATTAACCATTTTCAAGTAACTAATTCACATTTCAAGTCTCTACCATTAACCATGTAACTAATTCACATTTTCACTACACTTAATCATTTTCAAGTAACTAATTCACATTTTCACTACACTTAACCATTTTCAAGTAACTAATTCACATTTCAAGTCTCTACCATTTACAAGTAACTAATACACATTTCAAGTTACTACACATAACATTTTTAAGTAACTAATTCACATTTTCACTACAGTTAACCATGTAACTAATTCACATTTTCACTACACTTAATCATTTTCAAGTAACTAATTCACATTTTCACTACACAACCATTTTCAAGTAACTAATTCACATTTCAAGTCTCTACCATTAACCATGTAACTAATTCACATTTCAATTCTCTACACTTAATCATTTTCAAGTAACAAATTCACGTTTTCAAGTTACTACACTTAACTATTTTCAAGTAACTAATACACATTTTCACTACAATTAACCATTTTCAAAAAACTAATTCACATTTCAAGTCTCTACCATTTACAAGTAACTAATACACATTTCAGGTTACTACACATAACATTTTTAAGTAACTAATTCACATTTTCACTACACTTAACCATTTTCAAGTAACTAATTCACATTTCAATTCTCTACCATTAACCATTTTCAAGTAACTAATTCACATTTCAACTCTCTACCATTAACCATGTAACTAATTCACATTCCAATTCTCTACACTTAACCATTTTTAAGTAACTAATTCACATTTTCACTACACTTAACCATTTTCAAGTAACTAATTCACATTTCAATTCTCTACCATTAACCATTTTCAAGTAACTAATTCACATTTCAACTCTCTACCATTAACTATGTAACTAATTCACATTCCAATTCTCTACACTTAACCATTTTCAAGTAACTAATTCACGTTTTCACTACACTTAACCATTTTCAAGTAACTAATTCACATTTCAAGTCTCTACCTTTTTCAAGTAACTAATTCACATTTTCAAGTTACTACACTTAACCATTTTCAAGTAACTAATTCACATTTAAAGTCTCTACACTCAACCATTTTGAAGTAACTAATTCACATTTCAAGTCTCAACCATTAACCATTTTAAAGTAACTAATTCACATTTTCAACTACACTTACCATTTTCAAGTAACTAATTCACATTTCAAGTCTCTACCATTTTCAAGTTACTACACTTAACCATTTTCAAGTAACTAATTCACATTTCAAGTCTCTACCATTTACAAGTAACTAATACACATTTCATGTCACTACACATAACCATTCTAAAGTAACTAATTCACATTTTCAAATCACTACCATTTTCAAATAACTAATCCATATTTCAAGTCTCTACACTCAACCATTTTGAAGCAATAATTCACATTTCAAGTCTCTACCATTTACAAGTAACTAATACACATTTCAAGTTACTACACATACCATTTTTAAGTAACTAATTCACATTTAAAGTCTCTACACTCAACCATTTTGAAGCAATAATTCACATTTCAAGTCTCTACCATTTACAAGTAACTAATACACATTTTCAAGTTACTACACTTAACCATTTTCAAGTAACTAATTCACATTTAAAGTCTCTACACTAAACCATTTTGCAATAACTAATTCACATTTCAAGTTACTACACTTATCTATTTTTAAGTAACTAATTCACATTTTCAAGTTACTACACTTAACAATTTTCAAGTAACTAACTCACATTTTCAAGTTACTACACTTAACAGTTTTCAAGTTACTACACTTAACAATTTTCATGTAACTAATTCACATTTTCAAGTTACTACACTTATCCATTTTCAAGTAACTAATTCACATTTTCACTACACTTAACCATTTTCAAGTAACTACACTTAACAATTTTCATGTAACTAATTCACATTTTCAAGTTACTACACTTAACAATTTTCAAGTAACTAATTCACATTTCAAGTCTCTATCATTAACCATTTTCAAGTAACTAATTCACATTTCAAGTTACTACACTTAACAATTTTCATGTAACTAATTCACATTTTCAAGTTACTACACTTAACAATTTTCAAGTAACTAATTCACATTTCAAGTCTCTATCATTAACCATTTTCAAGTAACTAATTCACATTTCAAGTTACTACACTTAACCATTTTTAAGTAACTAATTCACATTTTCAAGTCACTACCATTTTCAAGTAACTAATTAACATTTCAATTCTCTACACTTAACCATTTTCAAGTAACTAATTCACATTTTCAAGTTACTACACTTAACAATTTTCAAGTAACTAATTCACATTTCAAGTCTCTACCATTAACCATTTTCAAATAACTAATTCACATTTTCAAGTTACTACACTTAACCATTTTCAAGTAACTAATTCACATTTCAAGTCTCTACACTCAACCATTTTGAAGTAACTAATTCACATTTCAAGTTACTACACTTAACCATTTTTAAGTAACTAATTCACATTTTCAAGTCACTACCATTTTCAAGTAACTAATTAACATTTCAATTCTCTACACTTAACCATTTTCAAGTAACTAATTCATGTTTTCAAGTTACTACTCTTAACTATTTTCAAGTAACTAATTCACATTTCAATTCTCTACAGTTAACCATTTTTAATAACTAATTCACATTTCAAGTCTCAACCATTAACCATTTTCAAGTAACTAATTCACATTTTCAAGTTGCTACACTTAACCATTTTCAAGTAACTAATTCACATTTCAAGTCTCAACCATTAACCATTTTCAAGTAACTAATTCACATTTTCACTACAATTAACTATTTTCAAGTAACTAATACACATTTCAAGTCTCTACCATTTACAAGTAACTAATACACATTTCAAGTTAGTACACATAACATTTTTAAGTAACTAATTCACATTTTCACTACACTTAACCATGTAACTAATTCACATTTTCACTACACTTAATCATTTTCAAGTAACTAATTCACATTTTCACTACACAACCATTTTCAAGTAACTAATTCACATTTCAAGTGTCTACCATTAACCATGTAACTAATTCACATTTCAATTCTCTACACTTAATCATTTTCAAGTAACAAATTCACGTTTTCAAGTTACTACACTTAACTATTTTCAAGTAACTAATACACATTTCAAGTTACTACACATAACATTTTTAAGTAACTAATTCACATTTTCACTACACTTAACCATTTTCAAGTAACTAATTCACATTTCAATTCTCTACCATTAACCATTTTCAAGTAACTAATTCACATTTCAACTCTCTACCATTAACCATTAACTAATTCACATTCCAATTCTCTACACTTAACCATTTTCAAGTAACTAATTCACGTTTTCACTACACTTAACCATTTTCAAGTAACTAATTCACATTTCAAGTCTCTACCTTTTTCAAGTAACTAATTCACATTTTCAAGTTACTACACTTAACCATTTTCAAGTAACTAATTCACATTTAAAGTCTCTACACTCAACCCTTTTGAAGTAACTAATTCACATTTCAAGTTACTACACTTAACCATTTTTAAGTAACTAATTCACATTTTCAAGTCACTACCATTTTCAAGTAAGTAATTCACATTTCAATTCAAGTTACTACACTTAACCATTTTTAAGTAACTAATTCACATTTTCAAGTCACTACCATTTTCAAGTAAGTAATTCACATTTCATGTCACTACACATAACCATTTTAAAGTAACTAATTCACATTTTCAAGTTACTACACTTAACCATTTTCAAGTAACTAATTCACATTTTCACTACAATTAACTATTTTCAAGTAACTAATTCACATTTCAAGTCTCTACCATTTACAAGTAACTAATACACATTTCAAGTTAGTACACATAACATTTTTAAGAAACTAATTCACATTTTCACTACACTTAACCATTTTCAAGTAACCAATTCACCTTTCAATTCTCTACCATTAACCATTTTCAAGTAACTAATTCACATTTCAAGTCTCTACCATTAACCATGTAACTAATTCACATTTTCACTACACTTAATCATTTTCAAGTAACTAATTCACATTTTCACTACACTTAACCATTTTCAAGTAACTAATTCACATTTCAAGTCTCTACCATTTACAAGTAACTAATACACATTTCAAGTTACTACACATACCATTTTTAAGTAACTAATTCACATTTTCACTACAGTTAACCATGTAACTAATTCACATTTTCACTACACTTAATCATTTTCAAGTAACTAATTCACATTTTCACTACACAACCATTTTCAAGTAACTAATTCACATTTCAAGTCTCTACCATTAACCATGTAACTAATTCACATTTCAATTCTCTACACTTAATCATTTTCAAGTAACAAATTCACGTTTTCAAGTTACTACACTTAACTATTTTCAAGTAACTAATACACATTTTCACTACAATTAACCATTTTCAAAAAACTAATTCATATTTCAAGTCTCTACCATTTACAAGTAACTAATACACATTTCAGGTTACTACACATAACATTTTTAAGTAACTAATTCACATTTTCACTACACTTAACCATTTTCAAGTAACTAATTCACATTTCAATTCTCTACCATTAACCATTTTCAAGTAACTAATTCACATTTCAACTCTCTACCATTAACCATGTAACTAATTCACATTCCAATTCTCTACACTTAACCATTTTCAAGTAACTAATTCACGTTTTCACTAAACTTAACCATTTTCAAGTAACTAATTCACATTTCAAGTCTCTACCTTTTTCAAGTAACTAATTCACATTTTCAAGTTACTACACTTAACCATTTTCAAGTAACTAATTCACATTTAAAGTCTCTACACTCAACCCTTTTGAAGTAACAATTTTCAAGTAACTACACTTAACAATTTTCAAGTAACTAATTCACATTTCAAGTCTCTATCATTAACCATTTTCAAGTAACTAATTCACATTTCAAGTCTCTATCATTAACCATTTTCAAGTAACTAATTCACATTTCAAGTTACTACACTTAACAATTTTCATGTAACTAATTCACATTTTCAAGTTACTACACTTAACCATTTTCAAGTAACTAATTCACATTTCAAGTCTCTATCATTAACCATTTTCAAGTAACTAATTCACATTTCAAGTCTCTACCATTAACCATGTAACTAATTCACATTCCAATTCTCTACACTTAACCATTTTCAAGTAACTAATTCACGTTTTCACTACACTTAACCATTTTCAAGTAACTAATTCACATTTCAAGTCTCTACCTTTTTCAAGTAACTAATTCACATTTTCAAGTTACTACACTTAACCATTTTCAAGTAACTAATTCACATTTAAAGTCTCTACACTCAACCCTTTTGAAGTAACTAATTCACATTTCAAGTTACTACACTTAACCATTTTTAAGTAACTAATTCACATTTTCAAGTCACTACCATTTTCAAGTAAGTAATTCACATTTCAATTCAAGTTACTACACTTAACCATTTTTAAGTAACTAATTCACATTTTCAAGTCACTACCATTTTCAAGTAAGTAATTCACATTTCATGTCACTACACATAACCATTTTAAAGTAACTAATTCACATTTTCAAGTTACTACACTTAACCATTTTCAAGTAACTAATTCACATTTTCACTACAATTAACTATTTTCAAGTAACTAATTCACATTTCAAGTCTCTACCATTTACAAGTAACTAATACACATTTCAAGTTAGTACACATAACATTTTTAAGAAACTAATTCACATTTTCACTACACTTAACCCTTTTCAAGTAACCAATTCACCTTTCAATTCTCTACCATTAACCATTTTCAAGTAACTAATTCACATTTCAAGTCTCTACCATTAACCATGTAACTAATTCACATTTTCACTACACTTAATCATTTTCAAGTAACTAATTCACATTTTCACTACACTTAACCATTTTCAAGTAACTAATTCACATTTCAAGTCTCTACCATTTACAAGTAACTAATACACATTTCAAGTTACTACACATACCATTTTTAAGTAACTAATTCACATTTTCACTACAGTTAACCATGTAACTAATTCACATTTTCACTACACTTAATCATTTTCAAGTAACTAATTCACATTTTCACTACACAACCATTTTCAAGTAACTAATTCACATTTCAAGTCTCTACCATTAACCATGTAACTAATTCACATTTCAATTCTCTACACTTAATCATTTTCAAGTAACAAATTCACGTTTTCAAGTTACTACACTTAACTATTTTCAAGTAACTAATACACATTTTCACTACAATTAACCATTTTCAAAAAACTAATTCACATTTCAAGTCTCTACCATTTACAAGTAACTAATACACATTTCAAGTTACTACACATAACATTTTTAAGTAACTAATTCACATTTTCACTACACTTAACCATTTTTAAGTAACTAATTCACATTTCAATTCTCTACCATTAACCATTTTCAAGTAACTAATTCACATTTCAACTCTCTACCATTAACCATGTAACTAATTCACATTCCAATTCTCTACACTTAACCATTTTCAAGTAACTAATTCACGTTTTCACTACACTTAACCATTTTCAAGTAACTAATTCACATTTCAAGTCTCTACCTTTTTCAAGTAACTAATTCACATTTTCAAGTAACTAATTCACATTTTCAAGTTACTACACTTAACCATTTTCAAGTAACTAATTCACATTTAAAGTCTCTACACTCAACCCTTTTGAAGTAACTAATTCACATTTCAAGTTACTACACTTAACCATTTTTAAGTAACTAATTCACATTTTCAAGTCACTACCATTTTCAAGTAAGTAATTCACATTTCAATTCAAGTTACTACACTTAACCATTTTTAAGTAACTAATTCACATTTTCAAGTCACTACCATTTTCAAGTAAGTAATTCACATTTCATGTCACTACACATAACCATTTTAAAGTAACTAATTCACATTTTCAAGTTACTACACTTAACCATTTTCAAGTAACTAATTCACATTTTCACTACAATTAACTATTTTCAAGTAACTAATTCATATTTCAAGTCTCTACCATTTACAAGTAACTAATACACATTTCAAGTTAGTACACATAACATTTTTAAGAAACTAATTCACATTTTCACTACACTTAACCCTTTTCAAGTAACCAATTCACCTTTCAATTCTCTACCATTAACCATTTTCAAGTAACTAATTCACATTTCAAGTCTCTACCATTAACCATGTAACTAATTCACATTTTCACTACACTTAATCATTTTCAAGTAACTAATTCACATTTTCACTACACTTAACCATTTTCAAGTAACTAATTCACATTTCAAGTCTCTACCATTTACAAGAAACTAATACACATTTCAAGTTACTACACATAACATTTTTAAGTAACTAATTCACATTTTCACTACAGTTAACCATTTTCAAGTAACTAATTCACATTTCAATTCTCTACCATTAACCATTTTCAAGTAACTAATTCACATTTCAACTCTCTTCCATTAACCATGTAACTAATTCACATTTCAACTCTCTTCCATTAACCATGTAACTAATTCACGTTTTCACTACACTTAACCATTTTCAAGTAACTAATTCACATTTCAAGTCTCTACCATTTACAAGTAACTAATACACATTTTCAAGTTACTACACTTAACCATTTTCAAGTAACTAATTCACATTTAAAGTCTCTACACTCAACCATTTTGAAGTAACTAATTCACATTTCAAGTTACTACACTTAACCATTTTTAAGTAACTAATTCACATTTTCAAGTCACTACCATTTTCAAGTAAGTAACTCACATTTCAATTCTCTACACTTAACCATATTCAAGAAACTAATTCACGTTTTCAAATTACTACACTTAACCATTTTCAAGTAACTAATTCACATTTTCACTACAATTAACTATTTTCAAGTAACTCATTCACATTTCAAGTCTCTACCATTTACAAGTAACAAATACACATTTCAAGTTAGTACACATAACATTTTTAAGAAACTAATTCACATTTTCACTACACTTAACCATTTTCAAGTAACTAATTCACCTTTCAATTATCTACCATTAACCATTTTCAAGTAACTCATTCACATTTCAAGTCTCTACCATTAACCATGTAACTAATTCACATTATCACTACACTTAATTATTTTCAAGTAACTAATTCACATTTTCACTACACTTAATTATTTTCAAGTAACTAATTCACATTTTCACTACACAACCATTTTCAAGTAATTAATTCACATATCAATACTCTACCATTTTCAAGTAACTAATTCACATTTTCAAGTTACTACACATAACCATTTTCAAGTAACTAATTCTCATTTTCACTACACTTAACCATTTTCAATTAACTAATTCACATTTTCAAGTTACTACAATTAACCATTTTCAAGTAACTAATTCACATTTTCAATACACTTAACCATTTTCAATTAACTAATTCACATTTTCAAGTTACTACAATTAACCATTTTCAAGTAACTAATTCACATTTTCAACTACACTTAACCATTTTCAAGTAACTAATTCACATTTCAAGTCTCAACCATTAACCATTTTAAAGTAACTAATTCACATTTTCAACTACACTTACCATTTTCAAGTAACTAATTCACATTTCAAGTCTCTACCATTTTCAATTAACTAATTCACATTTTCAAGTTACTACACTTAACCATTTTCAAGTAACTAATTCACATTTCAAGTCTCTACCATTTACAAGTAACTAATACACATTTCATGTCACTACACATAACCATTTTAAAGTAACTAATTCACATTTTCAAATTACTACCATTTTCAAATAACTAATCCATATTTCAAGTCTCTACCATTAACCATTTTCAAGTAACTAATTCACATTTCAAGTCTCTACACTCAACCATTTTGAAGCAACTAATTCACATTTCAAGTCTCTACCATTTACAAGTAACTAATACACATTTTCAAGTTACTACACTTAACCATTTTCAAGTAACTAATTCACATTTAAAGTCTCTACACTCAACCATTTTGAAGTAACTAATTCACATTTCAAGTTACTACACTTAACCATTTTTAAGTAACTAATTCACATTTTCAAGTCACTACCCTTTTCAAGTAACTAATTCACATTTCAAGTCTCTACCATTAACCATTTTCAAGTAACTAATTCACATTTCAAGTCTCTACCATTAACCATGTAACTAATTCACATTTCAATTCTCTACACTTAACCATTTTCAAGTAACTAATTCACGTTTTCAAGTTACTACACTTAACTATTTTCAAGTAACTAATACACATTTTCACTACAATTAACCATTTTCAAGTAACTAATTCACATTTCAAGTCCCTACCATTTACAAGTAACTAATACACATTTCAAGTTACTACACATAACATTTTTAAGTAACTAATTCACATTTTCACAACACTTAACCATTTTCAAGTAACTAATTCACATTTCAATTCTCTACCATTAACCATTTTCAAGTAACTAATTCACATTTCAACTCTCTACCATTAACCATATAACTAATTCACATTCCAATTCTCTACACTTAACCATTTTCAAGTAACTAATTCACATTTCAAGTCTCTACCATTTTCAAGTAACTAATTCACATTTTCAAGTTACTACACTTAACCATTTTCAAGTAACTAATTCACATTTAAAGTCTCTACCATTAACCATTTTCAAGTAACTAATTCACATTTCAAGTTACTACACTCAACCATTTTGAAGTAACTAATTCACATTTTCAAGTCTCTACCATTTACAAGTAACTAATACACATTTTCAAATTACTACACTTAACCATTTTCAAGTAACTAATTCACATTTAAAGTTACTACACTCAACCATTTTCAAGTAACTAATTCACATTTCAAGTTACTACACTTAACCATTTTTAAGTAACTAATTCACATTTCAAGTCTCTACCATTTACAAGTGACTAATACACATTTCAATTCTCTACACTTAACCATTTTCAAGTAGCTAATTCACATTTCAAGTCTCTACCATTAACCATGTAACTAATTCACATTCCAATTCTCTACACTTAACCATTTTCAAGTAACTAATTCACGTTTTCAAGTTACTACACTTAACCATTTTTAAGTAACTAATTCACATTTTCAAGTTACTACACTTAACAATTTTCAAGTAACTAATTCATATTTTCAAGTTACTACACTTAACAGTTTTCAAGTTACTACACTTAACCATTTTCATGTAACTAATTCACATTTTCAAGTTACTACACTTATCCATTTTCAAGTAACTAATTCACATTTTCACTACACTTAACCATTTTCATGTAACTAATTCACATTTTCAAGTTAATACACTTAACCATTTTCAAGTAACTAATTCACATTTTCACTGCACTTAACCATTTTCAAGTAACAAATTCACATTTTAAGTCTCTACCATTAACCATTTTCAAGTAACTATTTCACATTTCAAGTCTCTACCATTAACCATGTAACTAATTCACATTTCAATTCTCTACACTTAACCGTTTTCAAGTAACTAATTCACGTTTTCAAGTTACTACACTTAACTATTTTCAAGTAACTAATACACATTTTCACTACAATTAACCATTTTCAAGTAACTAATTCACATTTCAAGTCCCTACCATTTACAAGTAACTAATACACATTTCAAGTTAGTACACATAACATTTTTAAGTAACTAATTCACATTTTCACTACAATTAACCATTTTCAAAAAACTAATTCACATTTCAAGTCTCTACCATTAACCATTTTCAAGTAACTAATTCACATTTCAACTCTCTACCATTAACCATGTAACTAATTCACATTCCAATTCTCTACACTTAACCATTTTCAAGTAAGTAATTCACATTTCAAGTCTCTACCATTTTCAAGTAACTAATTCACATTTTCAAGTTACTACACTTAACCATTTTCAAGTAACTAATTTCACATTTAAAGTCTCTACACTCAACCATTTTGAAGTAACTAATTCACATTTCAAGTTACTACACTTAACCATTTTTAATTAACTAATTCACATTTTCAAGTCACTTCTGTCACACCTCAAATCCCATTGAGGCGGACATGGCACCCAAAGCCGTTAAGGCCCGAGAGAACCATTCTATACGTTCGCATACTTGTTGTCAATAGGTTAGCATTCAATCACTTATGGACACAACATATCAATAATATAAATCTAATAAGAACATTTATATAAACATGAGACATGGCCGTTGGAGCCATATGGTTGAGAAAAAAACACACAACATTCCCTCCTTCAACTGTATAACGTCTACAAAGCCTCTAACAGCTACAAAACCCAAAACATAGTCGGTATAATTTCCCACTTTATATACAATGCTTATGCAGCACCAAAACCACATATACATATGACTCGAAAAGCCCCGAACCGAACTGGAGCTCACCAATATTTTGTAGATGACCCGTAGCCTACTGAGGAGGTCTACTAGTACCTGTACCTGCAGCACGTAAGGTAAGTCCCCCAAGGGACGTCAGTACGAAAGAATGTACTGAGTATGTAAGGCTATAAGTAACTGTATGAAATATAAGCACTTCAATGGAATTAAGTACAAGTGAACGAATGATATAAATAACCACCATATGGTATATATGTGGAATCATGTACATTGCTTTCTTTACTTTACTGTACTTTACTTTACTGTACATCATCAATCATCAATCATGTCATGCCCGGGCCCAACTGATCAGTGGGAAATAACATAATAATCGGGATCGCCATCCATGCGGATGTTCCTTTTATCCCATGGGATACCACCCGTAATAATGGGATCGACATTCATGTGAGTGTTTCTTTCACTCCATGAGATACCACCCATTTTCAACATTAACCATTACACAATTACTCACATTACATCATTCTTTAGTTATAAGAGCGATACATTTATAACAGTGCTACTAATTCTGAAAATGAGATATTGTACAACCCTTTGGGGATAGGACAAGTGTTATGATAATATGAATACTAGATGCTGCAGAAGAATGCGGAAAAGAATAACCTTACATACCTTATCTTTTCAATATGTAACTACAATGATTCAGCTCCTTCCTTATGTGTTAATCTACAACACAAGTACATAATGGAGCAAACATTAACGGCTAGCTACATTATAAGTTCACAAGACGGTAAGTAGGTGCTTAACGGAAAGTAGAAACCGTCCAACCTCCAAAACACATTTTGCATCACTCCCCCTTTCATTATACTACCATATAACAGTATTCAACCACATTACCCTAACACTTACTGCTTTTGCAAAACAACAACACCAAATCAGTCCACACACCACCAAAACAGTCCACAAACAAACATAACCGTTACAAACCGGTAGGATTACCTACCTAGTTTATCCTTTACATTTCCACTCCAATGAAACTCCATATATTCACACCATAAGTTAACCATACTGACTTCCACAGTAGCATACCAAAATCATTCCACAACAGTTCCAAAATTCAGATTAACATAACAAAAGAGTGTTCTCTTTTCACTACAACAAACGTTCCATTTACCAACACATATAAACATTTCCATCAAGACATACATAAAAGGAACGATTCAGGGGCAGAACCACACTTTAATATACTGGAATTTCATCATCATAACTTAATTTCTTCAACACCCTAAGCCCCTATACAAGTCCAAGCCACAAGGAAGACAAATTCATCAAAACCAACACAAGTGGACTGCCAACTTAATTAAGGGGCTGCCCTATACATTTTAAACACCACCAACATGTTTTACACAACCTATTATACATATATAACATTAATATATAAGGGTAAACACTTACCAAGGCTTGTAAAATGGGAGATTAGTCCAAGAACCCTAAAGAAAAACTAGGGTGGCTGTTTGGGGTTTGAGAGAGGAGAGAGTGTTTTAATTTTCTGTTTTTGGAAAATGAAATGAATGGATAAATGAGCTGAATTCCAGCTCTTTATAAACCCTCTTAGCCACCTCTTTTATCTCATTCTTATCCAATTTTTGGTCAAAAATAGTCCAAGTAGGTGATGCACCTACTTGGCTATATAAGCTGTCCAAAACAGTCCACTTACTTGGGCTAATTCTAGTTGGATCATAGCATGTTGGGCCTTAGTGATATTTAGGTGTTGGGCTGGTCATCTTCCCTATTTTATGTACTTAGTTTGGACCTCAATTCAGTCCATTAACATAGGTCCAAATGCAGCCCAATAGGTTAAATAGGTGATACACCTACTATCTTAATTAAGTCACGGAAGCACCTCGTTTATGTTCTTCCCTTTTTCCAACGTCTTAATCCTTCTACCTTAATCCACCACTTAACTTTAACTTTACACTCAAGTATGTCGTTATTATCTCAAGTTTAAATACCTTTATCCATGTTAGGTTGATCGTATAAGTTTTGAAAATGTACGAAGTGTTGTACTTGAATCAAAGAACTAGTTATTCCATCACCTATTGCCATAAGTCTGTACCATTTTCCATATAGGTAAGAGTAGTGTCTATAGAATACGGGGTGTTACATCCTCCCCTCCTTAGGAACATTCGTCCTCGAATGGTAGTATTATCACTACTTAGCTTAAACAAGTTCAAGCTTAAGTTTAATCTTTATACTACCATAAAATTCTTATATATACATACTTACTTGTTATTGCTCCAATTCAGCATCTAAGGCTTCCACTTCGGTTTCAAATAATTGAGGATACTTAGATTTCATCATTTCCTCAGCTTCCCATGTGATCTCTTCTACCTTTTGATTCCTCCAAAGCACTTTTACGGAAGCTACCTCTTTATTTCTTAACTTCTTAACTTGTCGATCCAAAATAGCAATAGGTACTTCTTCATAGGTGAGATCTTCCGTAACTTGTACATCTTCAGTAGGAGTAATATGAGATGGATCTCCTATGCACTTTCGAAGCATTGAGACATGAAATACCATTTTCAAGTAACTAATTAACATTTCAATTCTCTACACTTATACCATTTTCAAGTAACTAATTCACATTTTCAAGTTACTATACTTAACCATTTTCAAGTAACTAATTCACATTTTCAAGTTACTACATTTAACAATTTTCAAGTAACTAATTCATATTTCAAGTCTCTACCATTAACCATTTTCAAGTAACTAATTCACATTTCAAATCTCTACCATTTTCAAGTAACTAATTCACATTTTCAAGTTACTACACTTAACCATTTTCAAGTAACTAATTCACATTTTCACTACACTTAACCATTTTCAACTAACTAATTCACATTTTCAAATTACTACACTTAACAATTTTCAAGTAACAAATTCACATTTTCACTACACTTAACCATTTTCAAGTAACTAATTCACATTTCAAGTCTCTACCACTAACCATTTTCAAGTAACTAATTCACATTTCAAGTCTCTACCATTAACCATGTAACTAATTCACATTTCAATTCTCTACACTTAACCATTTTCAAGTAACTAATTCACGTTTTCAAGTTACTACACTTAACTATTTTCAAGTAACTAATACACATTTTCACTACAATTGACCATTTTCAAGTAACTAATTCACATTTCAAGTCCCTACCATTTACAAGTAACTAATACACATTTCAAGTTACTACACATAACATTTTTAAGTAACTAATTCACATTTTCAAGTTACTACACTTAACCATTTTCAAGTAACTAATTCACATTTCAATTCTCTACTATTAACCATTTTCAAGTAACTAATTCACATTTCAACTCTCTACCATTAACCATGTAACTAATTCACATTCCAATTCTCTACACTTAACCATTTTGAAGTAACTAATTCACATTTCAAGTCTCTACCATTTTCAAGTAACTAATTCACATTTTCAAGTTACTACACTTAACCATTTTCAAGTAACTAATTCACATTTAAAGTCTCTACACTCAACCATTTTGAAGTAACTAATTCACATTTCAAGTTACTACACTTAACCATTTTTAATTAACTAATTCACATTTTCAAGTCACTACCATTTTCAAGTAAGTAATTCACATTTCAATTCTCTACACTTAACCATTTTCAATAAACTAATTCACGTTTTCAAGTTACTACACTTAACCATTTTCAAATAACTAATTCACATTTTCACTACAATTAACTATTTTCAAGTAACTAATTCACATTTCAAGTCTCTACCATTTACAAGTAACTAATACACATTTCATGTTACTACACATAACCATTTTAAAGTAACTAATTCACATTTTCAAATCACTACCATTTTCAAATAACTAATCCACATTTCAAGTCTCTACCATTAAGAATTTTCAAGTAACTAATTCACATTTCAAGTCTCTAACCTCAACCATTTTGAAGTAACTAATTCACATTTCAAGTTACTACACTTAACCATTTTTAAGTAACTAATTCATATTTTCAAGTCACTTCCAGTTTCAAGTAACTAATTCACATTTCAAGTATCTACACTTAACCATTTTCAAGTAACTAATTCACATTTTCAAGTTACTACACTTAACAATTTAAAAGTAACTAATTCACATTTTCACTACACTTAACCATTTTCATGTAACTAATTCACATTTTCAAGTTACTACACTTAACAATTTTCAAGTAACTAATTTACATTTCAAGTCTCTACCATTAACCATTTTCAACTAACTAATTCACATTTTCAAGTTACTACACTTAACAATTTTCAAATAACTAATTCACATTTCAAGTCTCTACCATTAACCATGTAACTAATTCACATTTCAATTCTCTACCCTTAACCATTTTCAAGTAACTAATTCACGTTTTCAAGTTACTACACTTAACTATTTTCAAGTAACTAATACACATTTTCACTACAATTAACCATTTTCAAGTAACTAATTCACATTTCAAGTCCCTACCATTTACAAGTAACTAATACACATTTCAAGTTACTACACATAACATTTTTAAGTAACTAATTCACATTTTCAAGTTACTACACTTAACCATTTTCAAGTAACTAATTCACATTTCAATTCTCTACTATTAACCATTTTCAAGTAACTAAATCACATTTCAACTCTCTACCATTAACCATGTAACTAATTCACATTCCAATTCTCTACATTTAACCATTTTGAAGTAACTAATTCACATTTCAAGTCTCTACCATTTTCAAGTAACTAATTCACATTTTCAAGTTACTACACTTAACCATTTTCAAGTAACTAATTCACATTTAAAGTCTCTACACTCAACCATTTTGAAGTAACTAATTCACATTTCAAATTACTACACTTAACCATTTTTAAGTAACTAATTCACATTTTCAAGTCACTACCATTTTCAAGTAAGTAATTCACATTTCAATTCTCTACCCTTAACCATTTTCAAGAAACTAATTCACGTTTTCAAGTTACTACACTTAACAATTTTCAAGTAACAAATTCACATTTTCACTACACTTAACCATTTTCAAGTAACTAATTCACATTTCAAGTCTCTACCATTAACCATTTTCAAGTAACTAATTCACATTTCAAGTCTCTACCATTAACCATGTAACTAATTCACATTTCAATTCGCTACACTTAACCATTTTCAAGTAACTAATTCACGTTTTCAAGTTACTACACTTAACTATTTTCAAGTAACTAATACACATTTTCACTACAATTAACCATTTTCAAGTAACTAATTCACATTTCAAGTCCCTACCATTTACAAGTAACTAATACACATTTCAAGTTACTACACATAACATTTTTAAGTAACTAATTCACATTTTCAAGTTACTACACTTAACCATTTTCAAGTAACTAATTCACATTTCAATTCTCTACCCTTAACCATTTTCAAGAAACTAATTCACGTTTTCAAGTTACTACACTTAACCATTTTCAAGTAACTAATTCACATTTTCACTACAATTAACTATTTTCAAGTAACTAATTCACATTTCAAGTCTCTACCATTTACAAGTAACTAATACACATTTCAAGTTAGTACACATAACATTTTTAAGTAACTAATTCACATTTTCACTACACTTAACCATTTTTAAGTAATTAATTCACCTTTCAATTCTCTACCATTAACCATTTTCAAGTAACTAATTCACATTTCAAGTCTCTACCATTAACCATGTAACTAATTCACATTTTCACTACACTTAATCATTTTCAAGTAACTAATTTACATTTTCACTACACAACCATTTTCAAGTAACTAATTCACATTTCAATACTCTACCATTTTCAAATAACTAATTCACATTTTCAAGTTACTACACATAACCATTTTCAAGTAACTAATTCTCGTTTTCACTACACTTAACTATTTTCAATTAACTAATTCACATTTTCAAGTTACTACAATTAACCATTTTCAAGTAACTAATTCACAATTTCACTACACTTAACCATTTTCAAGTAACTAATTCACATTTCAAGTCTCAACCATTAACCTTTTTAAAGTAACTAATTCACATTTTCAACTACACTTACCATTTTCAAGTAACTAATTCACATTTCAAGTCTCTACCATTTTCAAGTAACTAATTCACATTTTCAAGTTACTACACTTAACCATTTTCAAGTAACTAATTCACATTTCAAGTCTCTACCATTTACAAGTAACTAATACACATTTCATGTCACTACACATAACCATTTTAAAGTAACTAATTCACATTTTCAAATCACTACCATTTTCAAATAACTAATCCACATTTCAAGTCTCTACCATTAACCATTTTCAAGTAACTAATTCACATTTCAAGTCTCTACACTCACCCATTTTGAAGTAACTAATTCACAATTCAAGTTACTACCCTTAACCATTTTTAAGTAACTAATTCATATTTTCAAGTCACCACCAGTTTCAAGTAACGAATTCACATTTCAAGTCTCTACACTTAACCATTTTCAGGTAACTAATTCACATTTTCACTACACTTAACCATTTTAATGTAACTAATTCACGTTTTCAAGTCTCTACCATTAACCATTTTCAAGTAACTAATTCACATTTCAAGTCTCTACCATTAACCATGTAACTAATTCACATTTCGATTCTATACACTTAACCATTTTCAAGTAACTAATTCACGTTTTCAAGTTACTACACTTAACTATTTTCAAGTAACTAATACACATTTTCACTACAATTAACCATTTTCAAGTAACTAATTTACATTTCAAGTCTCTACCATTAACCATGTAACTAATTCACATTTCGATTCTATACACTTAACCATTTTCAAGTAACTAATTCACGTTTTCAAGTCTCTAACCTCAACCATTTTGAAGTAACTAATTCACATTTCAAGTTACTACACTTAACCATTTTTAAGTAACTAATTCATATTTTCAAGTCACTTCCAGTTTCAAGTAACTAATTCACATTTTAAGTATCTACACTTAACTATTTTTAAGTAACTAATTCACATTTTCAAGTTACTAGACTTAACAATTTAAAAGTAACTAATTCACATTTTCACTACACTTAACCATTTTCATGTAACTAATTCACATTTTCAAGTTACTACACTTAACAATTTTCAAGTAACTAATTCACATTTCAAGTCTCTACCATTAACCATTTTCAACTAACTAATTCACATTTTCAAGTTACTACACTTACCAATTTTCAAATAACTAATTCACATTTCAAGTCTCTACCATTAACCATTTTCAAGTAACTAATTCACATTTTCAAATTACTACACTTAACCATTTTCAAGTAACTAATTCACATTTTCAAGCTACTACACTTATCCATTTTCAAGTAACTAATTCACCTTTCAATTCTCTACCATTAACCATTTTCAAGTAACTAATTCACGTTTCAAGTCTCTACCATTAACCATGTAACTAATTCACATTTTCACTACACTTAATCATTTTCAAGTAACTAATTCACATTTTCACTACACAACCATTTTCAAGTAACTAATTCACATTTCAATACTCTACCATTTTCAAGTAACTAATTCACATTTCAAGTCTCAACCATTAACCATTTTAAAGTAACTAATTCACATTTTCAACTACACTTAACCATTTTCAAGTAACTAATTCACATTTCAAGTCTCTACCATTTTCAAGTAACTAATTCACATTTTCAAGTTACTACACTTAACCATTTTCAAGTAACTAATTCACATTTCAAGTCTCTACCATTTACAAGTAACTAATACACATTTCATGTTACTACTCATAACCATTTTAAAGTAACTAATTCACATTTTCAAATCACTACCATTTTCAAATAACTAATCCACATTTCAAGTCTCTACCATTAAGCATTTTCGAGTAACTAATTCACATTTCAAGTCTCTAACCTCAACCATTTTGAAGTAACTAATTCACATTTCAAGTTACTACACTTAACCATTTTTAAGTAACTAATTCATATTTTCAAGACACTTCCAGTTTCAAGTAACTAATTCACATTTCAAGTATCTACACTTAACCATTTTCAAGTAACTAATTCACATTTTCAAGTTACTACACTTAACAATTTAAAAGTAACTAATTCACATTTTCACTACACTTAACCATTTTCATGTAACTAATTCACATTTTCAAGTTACTACACTTAACAATTTTCAAGTAACTAATTTACATTTCAAGTCTCTACCATTAACCATTTTCAACTAACTAATTCACATTTTCAAGTTACTACACTTAACAATTTTCAAATAACTAATTCACATTTCAAGTCTCTACCATTAACCATGTAACTAATTCACATTTCAATTCTCTACCCTTAACCATTTTCAAGTAACTAATTCACGTTTTCAAGTTACTACACTTAACTATTTTCAAGTAACTAATACACATTTTCACTACAATTAACCATTTTCAAGTAACTAATTCACATTTCAAGTCCCTACCATTTACAAGTAACTAATACACATTTCAAGTTACTACACATAACATTTTTAAGTAACTAATTCACATTTTCAAGTTACTACACTTAACCATTTTCAAGTAACTAATTCACATTTCAATTCTCTACTATTAACCATTTTCAAGTAACTAAATCACATTTCAACTCTCTACCATTAACCATGTAACTAATTCACATTCCAATTCTCTACATTTAACCATTTTGAAGTAACTAATTCACATTTCAAGTCTCTACCATTTTCAAGTAACTAATTCACATTTTCAAGTTACTACACTTAACCATTTTCAAGTAACTAATTCACATTTAAAGTCTCTACACTCAACCATTTTGAAGTAACTAATTCACATTTCAAATTACTACACTTAACCATTTTTAAGTAACTAATTCACATTTTCAAGTCACTACCATTTTCAAGTAAGTAATTCACATTTCAATTCTCTACCCTTAACCATTTTCAAGAAACTAATTCACGTTTTCAAGTTACTACACTTAACAATTTTCAAGTAACAAATTCACATTTTCACTACACTTAACCATTTTCAAGTAACTAATTCACATTTCAAGTCTCTACCATTAACCATTTTCAAGTAACTAATTCACATTTCAAGTCTCTACCATTAACCATGTAACTAATTCACATTTCAATTCGCTACACTTAACCATTTTCAAGTAACTAATTCACGTTTTCAAGTTACTACACTTAACTATTTTCAAGTAACTAATACACATTTTCACTACAATTAACCATTTTCAAGTAACTAATTCACATTTCAAGTCCCTACCATTTACAAGTAACTAATACACATTTCAAGTTACTACACATAACATTTTTAAGTAACTAATTCACATTTTCAAGTTACTACACTTAACCATTTTCAAGTAACTAATTCACATTTCAATTCTCTACCCTTAACCATTTTCAAGAAACTAATTCACGTTTTCAAGTTACTACACTTTACCATTTTCAAGTAACTAATTCACATTTTCACTACAATTAACTATTTTCAAGTAACTAATTCACATTTCAAGTCTCTACCATTTACAAGTAACTAATACACATTTCAAGTTAGTACACATAACATTTTTAAGTAACTAATTCACATTTTCACTACACTTAACCATTTTTAAGTAATTAATTCACCTTTCAATTCTCTACCATTAACCATTTTCAAGTAACTAATTCACATTTCAAGTCTCTACCATTAACCATGTAACTAATTCACATTTTCACTACACTTAATCATTTTCAAGTAACTAATTTACATTTTCACTACACAACCATTTTCAAGTAACTAATTCACATTTCAATACTCTACCATTTTCAAATAACTAATTCACATTTTCAAGTTACTACACATAACCATTTTCAAGTAACTAATTCTCGTTTTCACTACACTTAACTATTTTCAATTAACTAATTCACATTTTCAAGTTACTACAATTAACCATTTTCAAGTAACTAATTCACATTTTCACTACACTTAACCATTTTCAAGTAACTAATTCACATTTCAAGTCTCAACCATTAACCTTTTTAAAGTAACTAATTCACATTTTCAACTACACTTACCATTTTCAAGTAACTAATTCACATTTCAAGTCTCTACCATTTTCAAGTAACTAATTCACATTTTCAAGTTACTACACTTAACCATTTTCAAGTAACTAATTCACATTTCAAGTCTCTACCATTTACAAGTAACTAATACACATTTCATGTCACTACACATAACCATTTTAAAGTAACTAATTCACATTTTCAAATCACTACCATTTTCAAATAACTAATCCACATTTCAAGTCTCTACCATTAACCATTTTCAAGTAACTAATTCACATTTCAAGTCTCTACACTCACCCATTTTGAAGTAACTAATTCACAATTCAAGTTACTACCCTTAACCATTTTTAAGTAACTAATTCATATTTTCAAGTCACCACCAGTTTCAAGTAACGAATTCACATTTCAAGTCTCTACACTTAACCATTTTCAGGTAACTAATTCACATTTTCACTACACTTAACCATTTTAATGTAACTAATTCACGTTTTCAAGTCTCTACCATTAACCATTTTCAAGTAACTAATTCACATTTCAAGTCTCTACCATTAACCATGTAACTAATTCACATTTCGATTCTATACACTTAACCATTTTCAAGTAACTAATTCACGTTTTCAAGTTACTACACTTAACTATTTTCAAGTAACTAATACACATTTTCACTACAATTAACCATTTTCAAGTAACTAATTTACATTTCAAGTCTCTACCATTAACCATGTAACTAATTCACATTTCGATTCTATACACTTAACCATTTTCAAGTAACTAATTCACGTTTTCAAGTCTCTAACCTCAACCATTTTGAAGTAACTAATTCACATTTCAAGTTACTACACTTAACCATTTTTAAGTAACTAATTCATATTTTCAAGTCACTTCCAGTTTCAAGTAACTAATTCACATTTTAAGTATCTACACTTAACTATTTTTAAGTAACTAATTCACATTTTCAAGTTACTAGACTTAACAATTTAAAAGTAACTAATTCACATTTTCACTACACTTAACCATTTTCATGTAACTAATTCACATTTTCAAGTTACTACACTTAACAATTTTCAAGTAACTAATTCACATTTCAAGTCTCTACCATTAACCATTTTCAACTAACTAATTCACATTTTCAAGTTACTACACTTACCAATTTTCAAATAACTAATTCACATTTCAAGTCTCTACCATTAACCATTTTCAAGTAACTAATTCACATTTTCAAATTACTACACTTAACCATTTTCAAGTAACTAATTCACATTTTCAAGCTACTACACTTATCCATTTTCAAGTAACTAATTCACCTTTCAATTCTCTACCATTAACCATTTTCAAGTAACTAATTCACGTTTCAAGTCTCTACCATTAACCATGTAACTAATTCACATTTTCACTACACTTAATCATTTTCAAGTAACTAATTCACATTTTCACTACACAACCATTTTCAAGTAACTAATTCACATTTCAATACTCTACCATTTTCAAGTAACTAATTCACATTTCAAGTCTCAACCATTAACCATTTTAAAGTAACTAATTCACATTTTCAACTACACTTAACCATTTTCAAGTAACTAATTCACATTTCAAGTCTCTACCATTTTCAAGTAACTAATTCACATTTTCAAGTTACTACACTTAACCATTTTCAAGTAACTAATTCACATTTCAAGTCTCTACCATTTACAAGTAACTAATACACATTTCATGTTACTACTCATAACCATTTTAAAGTAACTAATTCACATTTTCAAATCACTACCATTTTCAAATAACTAATCCACATTTCAAGTCTCTACCATTAAGCATTTTCGAGTAACTAATTCACATTTCAAGTCTCTAACCTCAACCATTTTGAAGTAACTAATTCACATTTCAAGTTACTACACTTAACCATTTTTAAGTAACTAATTCATATTTTCAAGACACTTCCAGTTTCAAGTAACTAATTCACATTTCAAGTATCTACACTTAACCATTTTCAAGTAACTAATTCACATTTTCAAGTTACTACACTTAACAATTTAAAAGTAACTAATTCACATTTTCACTACACTTAACCATTTTCATGTAACTAATTCACATTTTCAAGTTACTACACTTAACAATTTTCAAGTAACTAATTTACATTTCAAGTCTCTACCATTAACCATTTTCAACTAACTAATTCACATTTTCAAGTTACTACACTTAACAATTTTCAAATAACTAATTCACATTTCAAGTCTCTACCATTAACCATGTAACTAATTCACATTTCAATTCTCTACCCTTAACCATTTTCAAGTAACTAATTCACGTTTTCAAGTTACTACACTTAACTATTTTCAAGTAACTAATACACATTTTCACTACAATTAACCATTTTCAAGTAACTAATTCACATTTCAAGTCCCTACCATTTACAAGTAACTAATACACATTTCAAGTTACTACACATAACATTTTTAAGTAACTAATTCACATTTTCAAGTTACTACACTTAACCATTTTCAAGTAACTAATTCACATTTCAATTCTCTACTATTAACCATTTTCAAGTAACTAAATCACATTTCAACTCTCTACCATTAACCATGTAACTAATTCACATTCCAATTCTCTACATTTAACCATTTTGAAGTAACTAATTCACATTTCAAGTCTCTACCATTTTCAAGTAACTAATTCACATTTTCAAGTTACTACACTTAACCATTTTCAAGTAACTAATTCACATTTAAAGTCTCTACACTCAACCATTTTGAAGTAACTAATTCACATTTCAAATTACTACACTTAACCATTTTTAAGTAACTAATTCACATTTTCAAGTCACTACCATTTTCAAGTAAGTAATTCACATTTCAATTCTCTACCCTTAACCATTTTCAAGAAACTAATTCACGTTTTCAAGTTACTACACTTAACAATTTTCAAGTAACAAATTCACATTTTCACTACACTTAACCATTTTCAAGTAACTAATTCACATTTCAAGTCTCTACCATTAACCATTTTCAAGTAACTAATTCACATTTCAAGTCTCTACCATTAACCATGTAACTAATTCACATTTCAATTCGCTACACTTAACCATTTTCAAGTAACTAATTCACGTTTTCAAGTTACTACACTTAACTATTTTCAAGTAACTAATACACATTTTCACTACAATTAACCATTTTCAAGTAACTAATTCACATTTCAAGTCCCTACCATTTACAAGTAACTAATACACATTTCAAGTTACTACACATAACATTTTTAAGTAACTAATTCACATTTTCAAGTTACTACACTTAACCATTTTCAAGTAACTAATTCACATTTCAATTCTCTACCCTTAACCATTTTCAAGAAACTAATTCACGTTTTCAAGTTACTACACTTAACCATTTTCAAGTAACTAATTCACATTTTCACTACAATTAACTATTTTCAAGTAACTAATTCACATTTCAAGTCTCTACCATTTACAAGTAACTAATACACATTTCAAGTTAGTACACATAACATTTTTAAGTAACTAATTCACATTTTCACTACACTTAACCATTTTTAAGTAATTAATTCACCTTTCAATTCTCTACCATTAACCATTTTCAAGTAACTAATTCACATTTCAAGTCTCTACCATTAACCATGTAACTAATTCACATTTTCACTACACTTAATCATTTTCAAGTAACTAATTTACATTTTCACTACACAACCATTTTCAAGTAACTAATTCACATTTCAATACTCTACCATTTTCAAATAACTAATTCACATTTTCAAGTTACTACACATAACCATTTTCAAGTAACTAATTCTCGTTTTCACTACACTTAACTATTTTCAATTAACTAATTCACATTTTCAAGTTACTACAATTAACCATTTTCAAGTAACTAATTCACATTTTCACTACACTTAACCATTTTCAAGTAACTAATTCACATTTCAAGTCTCAACCATTAACCTTTTTAAAGTAACTAATTCACATTTTCAACTACACTTACCATTTTCAAGTAACTAATTCACATTTCAAGTCTCTACCATTTTCAAGTAACTAATTCACATTTTCAAGTTACTACACTTAACCATTTTCAAGTAACTAATTCACATTTCAAGTCTCTACCATTTACAAGTAACTAATACACATTTCATGTCACTACACATAACCATTTTAAAGTAACTAATTCACATTTTCAAATCACTACCATTTTCAAATAACTAATCCACATTTCAAGTCTCTACCATTAACCATTTTCAAGTAACTAATTCACATTTCAAGTCTCTACACTCACCCATTTTGAAGTAACTAATTCACAATTCAAGTTACTACCCTTAACCATTTTTAAGTAACTAATTCATATTTTCAAGTCACCACCAGTTTCAAGTAACGAATTCACATTTCAAGTCTCTACACTTAACCATTTTCAGGTAACTAATTCACATTTTCACTACACTTAACCATTTTAATGTAACTAATTCACGTTTTCAAGTCTCTACCATTAACCATTTTCAAGTAACTAATTCACATTTCAAGTCTCTACCATTAACCATGTAACTAATTCACATTTCGATTCTATACACTTAACCATTTTCAAGTAACTAATTCACGTTTTCAAGTTACTACACTTAACTATTTTCAAGTAACTAATACACATTTTCACTACAATTAACCATTTTCAAGTAACTAATTTACATTTCAAGTCTCTACCATTAACCATGTAACTAATTCACATTTCGATTCTATACACTTAACCATTTTCAAGTAACTAATTCACGTTTCCAAGTCTCTAACCTCAACCATTTTGAAGTAACTAATTCACATTTCAAGTTACTACACTTAACCATTTTTAAGTAACTAATTCATATTTTCAAGTCACTTCCAGTTTCAAGTAACTAATTCACATTTTAAGTATCTACACTTAACTATTTTTAAGTAACTAATTCACATTTTCAAGTTACTAGACTTAACAATTTAAAAGTAACTAATTCACATTTTCACTACACTTAACCATTTTCATGTAACTAATTCACATTTTCAAGTTACTACACTTAACAATTTTCAAGTAACTAATTCACATTTCAAGTCTCTACCATTAACCATTTTCAACTAACTAATTCACATTTTCAAGTTACTACACTTAACAATTTTCAAATAACTAATTCACATTTCAAGTCTCTACCATTAACCATTTTCAAGTAACTAATTCACATTTTCAAATTACTACACTTAACCATTTTCAAGTAACTAATTCACATTTTCAAGCTACTACACTTATCCATTTTCAAGTAACTAATTCACCTTTCAATTCTCTACCATTAACCATTTTCAAGTAACTAATTCACGTTTCAAGTCTCTACCATTAACCATGTAACTAATTCACATTTTCACTACACTTAATCATTTTCAAGTAACTAATTCACATTTTCACTACACAACCATTTTCAAGTAACTAATTCACATTTCAATACTCTACCATTTTCAAGTAACTAATTCACATTTCAAGTCTCAACCATTAACCATTTTAAAGTAACTAATTCACATTTTCAACTACACTTAACCATTTTCAAGTAACTAATTCACATTTCAAGTCTCTACCATTTTCAAGTAACTAATTCACATTTTCAAGTTACTACACTTAACCATTTTCAAGTAACTAATTCACATTTCAAGTCTCTACCATTTACAAGTAACTAATACACATTTCATGTTACTACTCATAACCATTTTAAAGTAACTAATTCACATTTTCAAATCACTACCATTTTCAAATAACTAATCCACATTTCAAGTCTCTACCATTAAGCATTTTCGAGTAACTAATTCACATTTCAAGTCTCTAACCTCAACCATTTTGAAGTAACTAATTCACATTTCAAGTTACTACACTTAACCATTTTTAAGTAACTAATTCATATTTTCAAGACACTTCCAGTTTCAAGTAACTAATTCACATTTCAAGTATCTACACTTAACCATTTTCAAGTAACTAATTCACATTTTCAAGTTACTAGACTTAACAATTTAAAAGTAACTAATTCACATTTCAAGTATCTACCATTAACCATTTTTAACTAACTAATTCACATTTTCAAGTTACTACACTTAACAATTTTCAAATAACTAATTCACATTTCAAGTCTCTACCATTAACCATTTTCAACTAACTAATGCACATTTTCAAGTTACTTCACTTAACCATTTTCAAGTAAATAATTCACATTTCAAGTCTCTACACTCAACCATTTTGAAGTAACTAATTCACATTTCAAGTTACTACAATTAACTATTTTCAAGTAACTAATTCACATTTCAAGTCTCTACCATTTACAAGAAACTAATTCACATTTTCACTGCACTTAACCATTTTCAAGTAACTAATTCACCTTTCAATTCTCTACCATTAACCATTTTTCAAGTAACTAATTCACGTTTCAAGACTCTACCATTAACCATGTAACTAATTCACATTTTCACTACACTTAATCATTTTCAAGTAACTAATTCACATTTTCACTACACAACCATTTTAAAGTAACTAATTCACATTTCAATACTCTACCATTTTCAAGTAACTAATTCACATTTTCAAGTTACTACACATAACCAATTTCAAGTAACTAATTCTCATTTTCACTACACTTAACCATTTTCAATTAACTAATTCACATTTTCAAGTTACTACAATTATCCATTTTCAAGTAACTAATTCACATTTTCACTACACTTAACCATTTTCAAGTAACTAATTCACATTTCAAGTCTCAACCATTAACCATTTTAAAGTAACTAATTACCATTTTCAACTACACTTAACCATTTTCAAGTAACTAATTCACATTTCAAGTCTCTACCATTTTCAAGTAACTAATTCACATTTTCAAGTTACTACACTTAACAATTTTCAAGTAACTAATTCACATTTCAAGTATCTACCATTAACCATTTTCAACTAACTAATTCACATTTTCAAGTTACTACACTTAACAATTTTCAAATAACTAATTCACATTTCAAGTCTCTACACTCAACCATTTTGAAATAACTAATTCACATTTCAAGTTACTACACTTAACCATTTTTAAGTAACTAATTCACATTTTCAAGTCACTACCATTTTCAAGTCACTAATTAACATTTCAATTCTCTACACTTATACTATTTTCAAGTAACTAATTCACATTTTCAAGTTACTATACTTAACCATTTTCAAGTTACTAATTCACATTTTCAAGTTACTACATTTAACAATTTTCAAGTAACTAATTCATATTTCAAGTCTCTACCATTAACCATTTTCAAGTAACTAATTCACATTTCAAATCTCTACCATTTTCAAGTAACTAATTCACATTTTCAAGTTACTACACTTAACCATTTTCAAGTAACTAATTCACATTTTCACTACACTTAACCATTTTCAACTAACTAATTCACATTTTCAAATTACTACACTTAACAATTTTCAAGTAACAAATTCACATTTTCACTACACTTAACCATTTTCAAGTAACTAATTCACATTTCAATGCTCTACCATTAACCATTTTCAAGTAACTAATTCACATTTCAAGTCTCTACCATTAACCATGTAACTAATTCACATTTCAATTCTCTACACTTAACCATTTTCAAGTAACTAATTCACGTTTTCAAGTTACTACACTTAACTATTTTCAAGTAACTAATACACATTTTCACTACAATTAACCATTTTCAAGTAACTAATTCACATTTTCAAGTCCCTACCATTTACAAGTAACTAATACACATTTCAAGTTACTACACATAACATTTTTAAGTAACTAATTCACATTTTCAAGTTACTACACTTAACCATTTTCAAGTAACTAATTCACATTTCAATTCTCTACTATTAACCATTTTCAAGTAACTAATTCACATTTCAACTCTCTACCATTAACCATGTAACTAATTCACATTCCAATTCTCTACACTTAACCATTTTGAAGTAACTAATTCACATTTCAAGTCTCTACCATTTTCAAGTAACTAATTCACATTTTCAAGTTACTACACTTAACCATTTTCAAGTAACTAATTCACATTTAAAGTCTCTACACTCAACCATTTTGAAGTAACTAATTCACATTTCAAGTTACTACACTTAACCATTTTTAAGTAACTAATTCACATTTTCAAGTCACTACCATTTTCAAGTAAGTAATTCACATTTCAATTCTCTACCCTTAACCATTTTCAAGAAACTAATTCACGTTTTCAAGTTACTACACTTAACCATTTTCAAGTAACTAATTCACATTTTCACTACAATTAACTATTTTCAAGTAACTAATTCACATTTCAAGTCTCTACCATTTACAAGTAACTAATACACATTTCAAGTTAGTACACATAACATTTTTAAGTAACTAATTCACATTTTCACTACACTTAACCATTTTTAAGTAATTAATTCACCTTTCAATTCTCTACCATTAACCATTTTCAAGTAACTAATTCACATTTCAAGTCTCTACCATTAACCATGTAACTAATTCACATTTTCACTACACTTAATCATTTTCAAGTAACTAATTTACATTTTCACTATACAACCATTTTCAAGTAACTAATTCACATTTCAATACTCTACCATTTTCAAATAACTAATTCACATTTTCAAGTTACTACACATAACCATTTTCAAGTAGCTAATTCTCGTTTTCACTACACTTAACTATTTTCAATTAACTAATTCACATTTTCAAGTTACTACAATTAACCATTTTCAAGTAACTAATTCACATTTTCACTACACTTAACCATTTTCAAATAACTAATTCACATTTCAAGTCTCAACCATTAACCATTTTAAAGTAACTAATCATATTTTCAACTACACTTAAGCATTTTCAAGTAACTAATTCACATTTCAAGACTCTACCATTTTCAAGTAACTAATTCACATTTTGAAGTTACTACTCATAACCATTTTCAAGTAACTAATTCACATTTCAAGTCTCTACCATTTACAAGTAACTAATACACATTTCATGTTACTACACATAACCATTTTAAAGTAACTAATTCACATTTTCAAATCACTACCATTTTCAAATAACTAATCCACATTTCAAGTCTCTACAATTAAGCATTTTCAAGTAACTAATTCACATTTCAAGTCTCTAACCTCAACCATTTTGAAGTAACTAATTCACATTTCAAGTTACTACACTTAACCATTTTTAAGTAACTAATTCATATTTTCAAGACACTTCCAGTTTCAAGTAACTAATTCACATTTCAAGTATCTACACTTAACCATTTTCAAGTAACTAATTCACATTTTCAAGTTACTAGACTTAACAATTTAAAAGTAACTAATTCACATTTCAAGTATCTACCATTAACCATTTTTAACTAACTAATTCACATTTTCAAGTTACTACACTTAACAATTTTCAAATAACTAATTCACATTTCAAGTCTCTACCATTAACCATTTTCAACTAACTAATGCACATTTTCAAGTTACTACACTTAACCATTTTCAAGTAAATAATTCACATTTCAAGTCTCTACACTCAACCATTTTGAAGTAACTAATTCACATTTCAAGTTACTACAATTAACTATTTTCAAGTAACTAATTCACATTTCAAGTCTCTACTATTTACAAGAAACTAATTCACATTTTCACTGCACTTAACCATTTTCAAGTAACTAATTCACCTTTCAATTCTCTACCATTAACCATTTTTCAAGTAACTAATTCACGTTTCAAGACTCTACCATTAACCATGTAACTAATTCACATTTTCACTACACTTAATCATTTTCAAGTAACTAATTCACATTTTCACTACACAACCATTTTAAAGTAACTAATTCACATTTCAATACTCTACCATTTTCAAGTAACTAATTCACATTTTCAAGTTACTACACATAACCAATTTCAAGTAACTAATTCTCATTTTCACTACACTTAACCATTTTCAATTAACTAATTCACATTTTCAAGTTACTACAATTATCCATTTTCAAGTAACTAATTCACATTTTCACTACACTTAACCATTTTCAAGTAACTAATTCACATTTCAAGTCTCAACCATTAACCATTTTAAAGTAACTAATTACCATTTTCAACTACACTTAACCATTTTCAAGTAACTAATTCACATTTCAAGTCTCTACCATTTTCAAGTAACTAATTCACATTTTCAAGTTACTACACTTAACAATTTTCAAGTAACTAATTCACATTTCAAGTATCTACCATTAACCATTTTCAACTAACTAATTCACATTTTCAAGTTACTACACTTAACAATTTTCAAATAACTAATTCACATTTCAAGTCTCTACACTCAACCATTTTGAAATAACTAATTCACATTTCAAGTTACTACACTTAACCATTTTTAAGTAACTAATTCACATTTTCAAGTCACTACCATTTTCAAGTCACTAATTAACATTTCAATTCTCTACACTTATACCATTTTCAAGTAACTAATTCACATTTTCAAGTTACTATACTTAACCATTTTCAAGTAACTAATTCACATTTTCAAGTTACTACATTTAACAATTTTCAAGTAACTAATTCATATTTCAAGTCTCTACCATTAACCATTTTCAAGTAACTAATTCACATTTCAAATCTCTACCATTTTCAAGTAACTAATTCACATTTTCAAGTTACTACACTTAACCATTTTCAAGTAACTAATTCACATTTTCACTACACTTAACCATTTTCAACTAACTAATTCACATTTTCAAATTACTACACTTAACAATTTTCAAGTAACAAATTCACATTTTCACTACACTTAACCATTTTCAAGTAACTAATTCACATTTCAAGTCTCTACCATTAACCATTTTCAAGTAACTAATTCACATTTCAAGTCTCTACCATTAACCATGTAACTAATTCACATTTCAATTCTCTACACTTAACCATTTTCAAGTAACTAATTCACGTTTTCAAGTTACTACACTTAACTATTTTCAAGTAACTAATACACATTTTCACTACAATTAACCATTTTCAAGTAACTAATTCACATTTTCAAGTCCCTACCATTTACAAGTAACTAATACACATTTCAAGTTACTACACATAACATTTTTAAGTAACTAATTCACATTTTCAAGTTACTACACTTAACCATTTTCAAGTAACTAATTCACATTTCAATTCTCTACTATTAACCATTTTCAAGTAACTAATTCACATTTCAACTCTCTACCATTAACCATGTAACTAATTCACATTCCAATTCTCTACACTTAACTATTTTGAAGTAACTAATTCACATTTCAAGTCTCTACCATTTTCAAGTAACTAATTCACATTTTCAAGTTACTACACTTAACCATTTTCAAGTAACTAATTCACGTTTAAAGTCTCTACACTCAACCATTTTGAAGTAACTAATTCACATTTCAAGTTACTACACTTAACCATTTTTAAGTAACTAATTCACATTTTCAAGTCACTACCATTTTCAAGTAAGTAATTCACATTTCAATTCTCTACCCTTAACCATTTTCAAGAAACTGATTCACGTTTTCAAGTTACTACACTTAACCATTTTCAAGTAACTAATTCACATTTTCACTACAATTAACTATTTTCAAGTAACTAATTCACATTTCAAGTCTCTACCATTTACAAGTAACTAATACACATTTCAAGTTAGTACACATAACATTTTTAAGTAACTAATTCACATTTTCACTACACTTAACCATTTTTAAGTAATTAATTCACCTTTCAATTCTCTACCATTAACCATTTTCAAGTAACTAATTCACATTTCAAGTCTCTACCATTAACCATGTAACTAATTCACATTTTCAGTACACTTAATCATTTTCAAGTAACTAATTTACATTTTCACTATACAACCATTTTCAAGTAACTAATTCACATTTCAATACTCTACCATTTTCAAATAACTAATTCACATTTTCAAGTTACTACACATAACCATTTTCAAGTAACTAATTCTCGTTTTCACTACACTTAACTATTTTCAATTAACTAATTCACATTTTCAAGTTACTACAATTAACCATTTTCAAGTAATTAATTCACATTTTCACTACACTTAACCATTTTCAAATAACTAATTCACATTTCAAGTCTCAACCATTAACCATTTTAAAGTAACTAATCATATTTTCAACTACACTTAAGCATTTTCAAGTAACTAATTCACATTTCAAGACTCTACCATTTTCAAGTAACTAATTCACATTTTGAAGTTACTACTCATAACCATTTTCAAGTAACTAATTCACATTTCAAGTCTCTACCATTTACAAGTAACTAATACACATTTCATGTTACTACACATAACCATTTTAAAGTAACTAATTCACATTTTCAAATCACTACCATTTTCAAATAACTAATCCACATTTCAAGTCTCTACCATTAAGCATTTTCAAGTAACTAATTCACATTTCAAGTCTCTAACCTCAACCATTTTGAAGTAACTAATTCACATTTCAAGTTACTACACTTAACCATTTTTAAGTAACTAATTCATATTTTCAAGACACTTCCAGTTTCAAGTAACTAATTCACATTTCAAGTATCTACACTTAACCATTTTCAAGTAACTAATTCACATTTTCAAGTTACTAGACTTAACAATTTAAAAGTAACTAATTCACATTTCAAGTATCTACCATTAACCATTTTTAACTAACTAATTCACATTTTCAAGTTACTACACTTAACAATTTTCAAATAACTAATTCACATTTCAAGTCTCTACCATTAACCATTTTCAACTAACTAATGCACATTTTCAAGTTACTACACTTAACCATTTTCAAGTAAATAATTCACATTTCAAGTCTCTACACTCAACCATTTTGTAGTAACTAATTCACATTTCAAGTTACTACAATTAACTATTTTCAAGTAACTAATTCACATTTCAAGTCTCTACCATTTACAAGAAACTAATTCACATTTTCACTACACTTAACCATTTTCAAGTAACTAATTCACATTTCAAGTCTCTACCATTAACCATTTTCAAGTAACTAATTCACATTTCAAGTCTCTACCATTAACCATGTAACTAATTCACATTTCAATTCTCTACACTTAACCATTTTCAAGTAACTAATTCACGTTTTCAAGTTACTACACTTAACTATTTTCAAGTAACTAATACACATTTTCACTACAATTAACCATTTTCAAGTAACTAATTCACATTTTCAAGTCCCTACCATTTACAAGTAACTAATACACATTTCAAGTAACTACACATAACATTTTTAAGTAACTAATTCACATTTTCAAGTTACTACACTTAACCATTTTCAAATAACTAATTCACATTTCAATTCTCTACTATTAACCATTTTCAAGTAACTAATTCACATTTCAACTCTCTACCATTAACCATGTAACTAATTCACATTCCAATTCTCTACACTTAACCATTTTGAAGTAACTAATTCACATTTCAAGTCTCTACCATTTTCAAGTAACTAATTCACATTTTCAAGTTACTATACTTAACCATTTTCAAGTAACTAATTCACGTTTAAAGTCTCTACACTCAACCATTTTGAAGTAACTAATTCACATTTCAAGTTACTACACTTAACCATTTTTAAGTAACTAATTCACATTTTCAAGTCACTACCATTTCAAGTAAGTAATTCACATTTCAATTCTCTACCCTTAACCATTTTCAAGAAACTGATTCACGTTTTCAAGTTACTACACTTAACCATTTTAATCTAACTAATTCACATTTCAATTCTCTACACTTAACCATTTTGAAGTAACTAATTCACATTTCAAGTCTCTACCATTTTCAAGTAACTAATTCACATTTTCAAGTTACTACACTTAACCATTTTCAAGTAACTAATTCACGTTTAAAGTCTCTACACTCAACCATTTTGAAGTAACTAATTCACATTTCAAGTTACTACACTTAACCATTTTTAAGTAACTAATTCACATTTTCAAGTCACTACCATTTTCAAGTAAGTAATTCACATTTCAATTCTCTACCCTTAACCATTTTCAAGAAACTAATTCACGTTTTCAAGTTACTACACTTAACCATTTTCAAGTAACTAATTCACATTTTCACTACAATTAACTATTTTCAAGTAACTAATTCACATTTCAAGTCTCTACCATTTACAAGTAACTAATACACATTTCAAGTTAGTACACATAACATTTTTAAGTAACTAATTCACATTTTCACTACACTTAACCATTTTTAAGTAATTAATTCACCTTTCAATTCTCTACCATTAACCATTTTCAAGTAACTAATTCACATTTCAAGTCTCTACCATTAACCATGTAACTAATTCACATTTTCACTACACTTAATCATTTTCAAGTAACTAATTTACATTTTCACTATACAACCATTTTCAAGTAACTAATTCACATTTCAATACTCTACCATTTTCAAATAACTAATTCACATTTTCAAGTTACTACACATAACCATTTTCAAGTAACTAATTCTCGTTTTCACTACACTTAACTATTTTCAATTAACTAATTCACATTTTCAAGTTACTACAATTAACCATTTTCAAGTAACTAATTCACATTTTCACTACACTTAACCATTTTCAAATAACTAATTCACATTTCAAGTCTCAACCATTAACCATTTTAAAGTAACTAATCATATTTTCAACTACACTTAAGCATTTTCAAGTAACTAATTCACATTTCAAGACTCTACCATTTTCAAGTAACTAATTCACATTTTGAAGTTACTACTCATAACCATTTTCAAGTAACTAATTCACATTTCAAGTCTCTACCATTTACAAGTAACTAATACACATTTCATGTTACTACACATAACCATTTTAAAGTAACTAATTCACATTTTCAAATCACTACCATTTTCAAATAGCTAATCCACATTTCAAGTCTCTACCATTAAGCATTTTCAAGTAACTAATTCACATTTCAAGTCTCTAACCTCAACCATTTTGAAGTAACTAATTCACATTTCAAGTTACTACACTTAACCATTTTTAAGTAACTAATTCATATTTTCAAGACACTTCCAGTTTCAAGTAACTAATTCACATTTCAAGTATCTACACTTAACCATTTTCAAGTAACTAATTCACATTTTCAAGTTACTAGACTTAACAATTTAAAAGTAACTAATTCACATTTCAAGTATCTACCATTAACCATTTTTAACTAACTAATTCACATTTTCAAGTTACTACACTTAACAATTTTCAAATAACTAATTCACATTTCAAGTCTCTACCATTAACCATTTTCAACTAACTAATGCACATTTTCAAATTACTACACTTAACCATTTTCAAGTAAATAATTCACATTTCAAGTCTCTACACTCAACCATTTTGAAGTAACTAATTCACATTTCAAGTTACTACAATTAACTATTTTCAAGTAACTAATTCACATTTCAAGTCTCTACCATTTACAAGAAACTAATTCACATTTTCACTGCACTTAACCATTTTCAAGTAACTAATTCACCTTTCAATTCTCTACCATTAACCATTTTTCAAGTAACTAATTCACGTTTCAAGACTCTACCATTAACCATGTAACTAATTCACATTTTCACTACACTTAATCATTTTCAAATAACTAATTCACATTTTCACTACACAACCATTTTAAAGTAACTAATTCACATTTCAAGACTCTACCATTTTCAAGTAACTAATTCACATTTTCAAGTTACTACTCATAACCATTTTCAAGTAACTAATTCACATTTCAAGTCTCTACCATTTACAAGTAACTAATACACATTTCATGTTACTACACATAACCATTTTAAAGTAACTAATTAACATTTTCAAATCACTACCATTTTCAAATAACTAATCCACATTTCAAGTCTCTACCATTAAGCATTTTCAAGTAACTAATTCACATTTCAAGTCTCTAACCTCAACCATTTTCAAGTAACTAATTCACATTTCAAGTCTCTACCAGTTTCAAGTAACTAATTCACATTTTAAGTATCTACACCTAATTATTTTCAAGTAACTAATTCACATTTTCAAGTTACTAGACTTAACAATTTAAAAGTAACTAATTCACATTTTCACTACACTTAACCATTTTCATGTAACTAATTCACATTTTCAAGTTACTACACTTAACAATTTTCAAGTAACTAATTCACATTTCAAGTCTCTACCATTAACCATTTTCAACTAACTAATTCACATTTTCAAATTACTACACTTAACAATTTTCAAATAACTAATTCACATTTCAAGTCTCTACCATTAACCATTTTTAAGTAACTAATTCACACTTTCAAATTACTAAACTTAACCATTTTCAAGTAACTAATTCACATTTTCAAGCTACTACACTTATCCATTTTCAAGTAACTAATTCACCTTTCAATTCTCTACCATTAACCATTTTCAAGTAACTAATTCACGTTTCAAGTCTCTACCATTTACAAGTAACTAATACACATTTCATGTTACTACACATAACCATTTTAAAGTAACTAATTCACATTTTCAAATCACTACCATTTTCAAATAACTAATCCACATTTCAAGTCTCTACCATTAAGCATTTTCAAGTAACTAATTCACATTTCAAGTCTCTAACCTCAACCATTTTGAAGTAACTAATTCACATTTCAAGTTACTACACTTAACCATTTTTAAGTAACTAATTCATATTTTCAAGTCACTTCCAGTTTCAAGTAACTAATTCACATTTCAAGTATCTACACTTAACTATTTTCAAGTAACTAATTCACATTTTCAAGTTACTACACTTAACAATTTAAAAGTAAATAATTCACATTTTCACTACACTTAACCATTTTCATGTAACTAATTCACATTTTCAAGTTACTACACTTAACAATTTTCAAGTAACTAATTCACATTTCAAATCTCTACCATTAACCATTTTCAACTAACTAATTCACATTTTCAAGTTACTACACTTAACAATTTTAAAATAACTAATTCACATTTCAAGGCTCTACCATTAACCATTTTCAAGTAACTAATTCACATTTTCAAATTACTACACTTAACCATTTTTAAGTAACTAATTCACATTTTCAAGTTACTAAACTTATCCATTTTCAAGTAACTAATTCACGTTTCAAGTCTCTACCATTAACCATGTAACTAATTCACATTTTCACTACACTTAACCATTTTCAACTAACTAATTCACATTTTCAAGTTACTACATTTAACAATTTTCAAGTAACTAATTCAGATTTTAAGTCTCTACCATTAACCATTTTCAAGTAACAAATTCACCTTTCAATTCTCTACCATTAACCATTTTCAAGTAACTAATTCACGTTTCAAGTCTCTACCATTACCCTTGTAACTAATTCACATTTTCACTACACTTAACCATTTTCAACTAACTAATTCACATTTTCAAGTTACTACATTTAACAATTTTCAAGTAACTAATTCAGATTTTAAGTCTCTGCCATTAATCATTTTCAAGTAACTAATTCACATTTTAAGTCTCTACCATTTTCAAGTTACTACACTTAACAATTTTCATGTAACTAATTCACATTTTCAAGTTACTACACTTAACAATTTTCAAGTAACTAATTCACATTTCAAGTCTCTATCATTAACCATTTTCAAGTAACTAATTCACATTTTCAAGTTACTACCCTTAACAATTTTCAAGTAACTAATTCACATTTCAAGTCTCTACCATTAACCATTTTCAAGTAACTAATTCACATTTTCAAGTTACTACCCTTAACAATTTTCATGTAACTAATTCACATTTTCAAGTCACTACCATTTTCAAGTAACTAATTGACATTTCAATTCTCTACACTTAACCATTTTCAAGTAACTAATTCACATTTTCAAGTTACTACACTTAACAATTTTCAAGTAGCTAATTCACATTTTCACTATACTTAACCATTTTCAAGTAACTAATTCACATTTTCACTACACTTAACCATTTTCAAGTAACTAATTCACATTTTCACTACACTTAACCATTTTTCATGTAAGTAATTCACATTTTCAAGTTACTACACTTAACCATTTTCAAGTAACTAATTCACATTTCAAGTCTCTACACTCAACCATTTTTAAGTAACTAATTCACATTTCAAGTTACTACACTTAACCATTTTTAAGTAACTAATTCACATTTTCAAGTCACTACCATTTTTAAGTAACTAATTCACATTTCAATTCTCTACACTTAACCATTTTCAAGTAACTAATTCACATTTTCAAGTTACTACACTTAACCATTTTCAAGTAACTAATTCATATTTTCACTACACTTAACCATTTTCATGTAACTAATTCACGTTTCAAGTCTCTACCATTAACCATTTTCAAGTAACTAATTCACATTTTCAAGTTACTACAGTTAACCATTTTCAATTAACTAATTCACATTTCAAGTCTCTACCATTAACCATTTTCAAGTAATTAATTCACATTTCATGTCTCTACCATTAACCTTGTAACTAATTCACATTTTCAAGTCACTACCATTTTCAAGTAACTAATTCACATTTTAATTCTCTACACTTAACCCTTTTCAAGTAACTAATTCACATTTTAACTACACTTAACCATTTTCAAGTATCTAATTCACATTTCAAGTCTCTACCATTTACAAGTAACTAATACACATTTCATGTTACTACACATAACCATTTTAAAGTAACTAATTCACATTTTCAAGTCACTACCATTTTCAAGTAACTAATTCACATTTTCAAGTCACTACCATTTTCAAGTAACTAATTCATATTTCAATTCTCGACACTTAACCATTTTTAATTAACTAATTCACATTTTCAAGTTACTACACTTAACCATTTTCAAGTAACTAATTCACATTTCAAGTCTCTACACTCAACCATTTTGAAGTAACTAATTCACATTTCAAGTTACTACACTTAACCATTTTTAAGTAACTAATTCACATTTTCAAGTCACTACTATTTTCAAGTAACTAATTCACATTTTGAATTCTCTACACTTAACCATTTTCAACTAACTAATTCACATTTTCAAGTTACTACACTTAACCATTTTCAAGTAACTAATTCATATTTTCACTACACTTAACCATTTTCATGTAACTAATTCACATTTTCAAGTTACTACACTTAACAATTTTCAAATAACTAATTCACATTTCAAGTCTCTACCATTAACCATTTTCAAGTAACTAATTCACATTTTCAAATTACTACACTTAACCATTTTCAAGTAACTAATTCACATTTCAAGTCTCTACACTCAACCACTTTAAAGTAACTAATTCACATTTCAAGTTACTACACTTAACCATTTTTAAGTTACTAATTCACATTTTCAAGTCACTACCATTTTCAAGTAACTAATTGACATTTCAATTCTCTACACTTAACCATTTTCAAGTAACTAATTCACATTTTCAAGTTACTACACTTAACAATTTTCAAGTAGCTAATTCACATTTTCACTACACTTAACCATTTTCAAGTAATTAATTCACATTTTCACTACACTTAACCATTTTCAAATAACTAATTCACTTTTTCACTACACTTAACCATTTTTCATGTAAGTAATTCACATTTTCAAGTTACTACACTTAGCAATTTTCAAGTAACTAACTCACATTTCAAGTCTCTATCATTAACCATTTTCAAGTAACTAATTCACATTTTCAAGTTACTACCCTTAACAATTTTCATGTAACTAATTCACATTTTCAAGTTACTACACTTAACAATTTTCAAGTAACTAATTCACATTTCAAGTCTCTATCATTAACCATTTTCAAGTAACTAATTCACATTTTCAAGTTACTACCCTTAACAATTTTCAAGTAACTAATTCACATTTCAAGTCTCTACACTCAACCATTTTGAAGTAACTAATTCATATTTCAAGTTACTCCACTTAACCATTTTTAAGTAACTGATTCACATTTTCAAGTCACTACCATTTTCAAGTAACTAATTAACATTTCAATTTTCTACACTTAACCATTTTCAAGTAACTAATTCACACTTTCAAGTTACTACACTTAACCATTTTCAAGTAACTAATTCACATTTTCAAGTTACTACACTTATCCATTTTCAAGTAACTAATTCACATTTTCAAGTTACTACACTTAACAATTTTCAAGTAGCTAATTCACATTTTCACTACACTTAACCATTTTCAAGTAATTAATTCACATTTTCACTACACTTAACCATTTTCAAATAACTAATTCACATTTTCACTACACTTAACCATTTTTCATGTAAGTAATTCACATTTTCAAGTTACTACACTTAGCAATTTTCAAGTAACTAACTCACATTTCAAGTCTCTATCATTAACCATTTTCAAGTAACTAATTCACATTTTCAAGTTACTACCCTTAACAATTTTCATGTAACTAATTCACATTTTCAAGTTACTACACTTAACAATTTTCAAGTAACTAATTCACATTTCAAGTCTCTATCATTAACCATTTTCAAGTAACTAATTCACATTTTCAAGTTACTACCCTTAACAATTTTCAAGTAACTAATTCACATTTCAAGTCTCTACACTCAACCATTTTGAAGTAACTAATTCATATTTCAAGTTACTCCACTTAACCATTTTTAAGTAACTGATTCACATTTTCAAGTCACTACCATTTTCAAGTAACTAATTAACATTTCAATTTTCTACACTTAACCATTTTCAAGTAACTAATTCACACTTTCAAGTTACTACACTTAACCATTTTCAAGTAACTAATTCACATTTTCAAGTTACTACACTTATCCATTTTCAAGTAACTAATTCACATTTTCACAACACTTATCCATTTTCATGTAACTAATTCACATTTTCACTACACTTAACCATTTTCAATTAACTAATTCACATTTCAAGTCTCTACCATTAACCATTTTCAAGTAAATAATTCATATTTCAATTCTCTAAACTTTACAATTTTCAAGTAACTAATTCACATTTTCAAGTTACTACACTTAACCATTTTCAAGTAACTAATTCCCATTTCAAGTCTCTACCATTAAACATTTTTAAGTAACAAATTCACATTTTCATGTTACTACACTTAATCATTTTCAAGTACTAATTCTCATTTTCACTACACTTAACCATTTTCAAGTAAATAATTCACATTTCAAGTCTCAACCATTAACCATTTTCAAGTAACTAATTCACATTTCAAGTCTCTACCATTAACCTTGTAACTAATTCACATTTCAATTCTCTCCACTTAACCATTTTCAAGTAACTAATTCATGTTTTCAAATTACTACACTTAACCATTTTCAAGTAACTAATTCACATTTTCACTACACTTAACCATTTTCAAGTAACTAATTCACATTAAGAGTCTCTACCATATACAAGTAACTAATACACATTTCATGTTACTACACATAACCATTTTAAAGTAACTAATTCACATTTCAAGTCTCTACACTCAACCATTTTGAAGTAACTAATTCACATTTCAAGTTACTACACTTAACCATTTTTAAGTTACTAATTCACATTTTCAAGTCACTACCATTTTCAAGTAACTAATTGACATTTCAATTCTCTACACTTAACCATTTTCAAGTAACTAATTCACATTTTCACTACACTTAACCATTTTTCATGTAAGTAATTCACATTTTCAAGTTACTACACTTAGCAATTTTCAAGTAACTCACTCACATTTCAAGTCTCTATCATTAACCATTTTCAAGTAACTAATTCACATTTTCAAGTTACTACACTTAACAATTTTCAAGTAACTAATTCACATTTCAAGTCTCTATCATTAACCATTTTCAAGTAACTAATTCACATTTTCAAGTTACTACCCTTAACAATTTTCAAATAACTAATTCACATTTCAAGTCTCTACACTCAACCATTTTGAAGTAACTAATTCATATTTTAAGTTACTCCACTTAACCATTTTTAAGTAACTGATTCACATTTTCAAGTCACTACCATTTTCAAGTAACTAATTAACATTTCAATTTTCTACACTTAACCATTTTCAAGTAACTAATTCACATTTTCAAGTTACTACACTTAACCATTTTCAAGTAACTAATTCATATTTTCACTACACTTAACCATTTTCATGTAACTAATTCACGTTTCAAGTCTCTACCATTAACCATTTTCAAGTAACTAATTCACATTTTCAAGTTACTACAGTTAACCATTTTCAATTAACTAATTCACATTTCAAGTCTCTACCATTAACCATTTTCAAGTAAATAATTCATATTTCAATTCTCTAAACTTTACAATTTTCAAGTAACTAATTCACATTTTCAAGTTACTACACTTAACCATTTTCAAGTAACTAATTCCCATTTCAAGTCTCTACCATTAAACATTTTTAAGTAACAAATTCACATTTTCATGTTACTACACTTAATCATTTTCAAGTACTAATTCTCATTTTCACTACACTTAACCATTTTCAAGTAAATAATTCACATTTCAAGTCTCAACCATTAACCATTTTCAAGTAACTAATTCACATTTCAAGTCTCTACCATTAACCTTGTAACTAATTCACATTTCAATTCTCTACACTTAACCATTTTCAAGTAACTAATTCATGTTTTCAAATTACTACACTTAACCATTTTCAAGTAACTAATTCACATTTTCACTACACTTAACCATTTTCAAGTAACTAATTCACATTAAGAGTCTCTACCATATACAAGTAACTAATACACATTTCATGTTACTACACATAACCATTTTAAAGTAACTAATTCACATTTTCAAGTCACTACCATTTTCAAGTAACTAATCCACATTTCAAGTCTCTACCATTAACCATTTTCAAGTAACTAATTCACATTTCAAGTCTCTACACTCAACCATTTTGAAGTAACTAATTCACATTTCAAGTTACTACACTTAACCATTTTTAAGTTACTAATTCACATTTTCAAGTCACTACCATTTTCAAGTAACTAATTCACATTTCAATTCTCTACACTTAACCATTTTCAAGTAACTAATTCACATTTTCAAGTTACTACACTTAACAATTTTCAAGTAGCTAATTCACATTTTCACTACACTTAACCATTTTCAAGTAACTAATTCACATTTTCACTACACTTAACCATTTTCAAGTAACTAATTCACATTTTCACTACACTTAACCATTTTTCATGTAAGTAATTCACATTTTCAAGTTACTACACTTAGCAATTTTCAAGTAACTAACTCACATTTCAAGTCTCTATCATTAACCATTTCCAAGTAACTAATTCACATTTTCAAGTTACTACACTTAACAATTTTCATGTAACTAATTCACATTTTCAAGTTACTACACTTAACAATTTTCAAGTAACTAATTCACATTTCAAGTCTCTATCATTAACCATTTTGAAGTAACTAATTCACATTTTCAAGTTACTACCCTTAACAATTTTCAAGTAACTAATTCACATTTCAAGTCTCTACACGCAACCATTTTGAAGTAACTAATTCATATTTCAAGTTACTCCACTTAACCATTTTTAAGTAACTGATTCACATTTTCAAGTCACTACCATTTTCAAGTAACTAATTAACATTTCAATTTTCTACACTTAACCATTTTCAAGTAACTAATTCACATTTTCAAGTTACTACACTTAACCATTTTCAAGTAACTAATTCATATTTTCACTACACTTAACCATTTTCATGTAACTAATTCACGTTTCAAGTCTCTACCATTAACCATTTTCAAGTAACTAATTCACATTTTCAAGTTACAACAGTTAACCATTTTCAATTAACTAATTCACATTTCAAGTCTCTACCATTAACCATTTTCAAGTAAATAATTCATATTTCAATTCTCTAAACTTTACAATTTTCAAGTAACTAATTCACATTTTCAAGTTACTACACTTAACCATTTTCAAGTAACTAATCCCCATTTCAAGTCTCTACCATTAAACATTTTTAAGTAACAAATTCACATTTTCATGTTACTGCACTTAATCATTTTCAAGTACTAATTCTCATTTTCACTACACTTAACCATTTTCAAGTAAATAATTCACATTTCAAGTCTCAACCATTAACCATTTTCAAGTAACTAATTCACATTTCAAGTCTCTACCATTAACCTTGTAACTAATTCACATTTCAATTCTCTACACTTAACCATTTTCAAGTAACTAATTCATGTTTTCAAATTACTACACTTAACCATTTTCAAGTAACTAATTCACATTTTCACTACACTTAACCATTTTCAAGTAACTAATTCACATTAAGAGTCTCTACCATATACAAGTAACTAATACACATTTCATGTTACTACACATAACCATTTTAAAGTAACTAATTCACATTTTCAAGTCACTACCATTTTCAAGTAACTAATCCACATTTCAAGTCTCTACCATTAACCATTTTCAAGTAACTAATTCACATTTCAAGTCTCTACACTCAACCATTTTGAAGTAACTAATTCACATTTCAAAGTACTACACTTAACCATTTTTAAGTTACTAATTCACTTTTTCAAGTCACTACCATTTTCAAGTAACTAATTGACATTTCAATTCTCTACACTTAACCATTTTCAAGTAACTAATTCACATTTTCAAGTTACTACACTTAACCATTTTCAAGTAACTAATTCACATTTCAAGTCTCTACACTCAACCATTTTGAAGTAACTAATTCACATTTCAAGTTACTACACTTAACTATTTTTAAGTAACTAATTCACATTTTCAAGTTACTACACTTAACAATTTTAAAGTAACTAATTCACATTTTCACTACACTTAACCATTTTCAAGTAACTAATTCACATTTTCACTACACTTAACCATTTTCAAGTAACTAATTCACATTTCAAGTCTTAACCATTAACCATTTTCAAGTAATTAATTCACATTTCATGTCTCTACCATTAACCTTGTAACTAATTCACATTTTCAAGTCACTACCATTTTCAAGTAACTAATTCACATTTCAATTCTCTACACTTAACCCTTTTCAAGTAACTAATTCACATTTTAACTACACTTAACCATTTTCAAGTATCTAATTCACATTTCAAGTCTCTACCATTTACAAGTAACTAATACACATTTCATGTTACTACACATAACCATTTTAAAGTAACTAATTCACATTTTCAAGTCACTACCATTTTCAAGTAACTAATTCACATTTTCAAGTCACTACCATTTTCAAGTAACTAATTCATATTTCAATTCTCGACACTTAACCATTTTTAAGTAACTAATTCACATTTTCAAGTTACTACACTTAACCATTTTCAAGTAACTAATTCACATTTCAAGTCTCTACACTCAACCATTTTGAAGTAACTAATTCACATTTCAAGTTACTACACTTAACCATTTTTAAGTAACTAATTCACATTTTCAAGTCACTACCATTTTCAAGTAACTAATTAACATTTCAATTCTCTACACTTAACCATTTTCAAGTAACTAATTCACGTTTTCAAGTTACTACACTTAGCTATTTTCAACTAACTAATTCACATTTCAATTCTCTACAGTTAACCATTTTTAATAACTAATTCACATTTTCAAGTTACTACACTTAACAATTTTCAAGTAACTAATTTACATTTTCACTACACTTAACCATTTTCAAGTAACTAATTCACATTTCAAGTCTCAACCATTAACCATTTTCAAGTAACTAATTCACATTTCAAGTCTCTACCCTTAACCTTGTAACTAATTCATGTTTTCAAATTACTACACTTAACCATTTTCAAGTAACTAATTCACATTTTCACTACACTTAACCATTTTCAAGTAACTAATTCACATTTCAAGTCTCTACCATTTACAAGTAACTAATACACATTTCATGTTACTACACATAACCATTTTAAAGTAACTAATTCACATTTTCAAGTCACTACCATTTTCAAGTAACTAATCCAAATTTCAAGTCTCTACCATTAACCATTTTCAAGTAACTAATTCACATTTCAAGTCTCTACACTCAACCATTTTGAAGTAACTAATTCACATTTCAAATTGCTACACTTAACCTTTTTTAAGTTACTAATTCACATTTTCAAGTCACTACCATTTTCAAGTAACTAATTGACATTTCAATTCTCTACACTTAACCATTTTCAAGTAACTAATTCACATTTTCAAGTTACTACACTTAACAATTTTCAAGTAGCTAATTCACATTTTCACTACACTTAACCATTTTCAAGTAACTAATTCACATTTTCACTACACTTAACCATTTTCAAGTAACTAATTCACATTTTCACTACACTTAACCATTTTTCATGTAAGTAATTCACATTTTCAAGTTACTACACTTAGCAATTTTCAAGTAACTAACTCACATTTCAAGTCTCTATCATTAACCATTTTCAAGTAACTAATTCACATTTTCAAGTTACTACCCTTAACAATTTTCATGTAACTAATTCACATTTTCAAGTTACTACACTTAATAATTTTCAAGTAACTAATTCACATTTCAAGTCTCTATCATTAACCATTTTCAAGTAACTAATTCACATTTTCAAGTTACTACCCTTAACAATTTTCAAGTAACTAATTCACATTTCAAGTCTCTACACTCAACCATTTTGAAATAACTAATTCACATTTGAAGTTACTACACTTAACCATTTTTAAGTAACTAATTCACATTTTCAAGTCTCTACCATTAACCATTTTAAAGTAACTAATTCACATTTTCAAGTTACTACACTTAACAATTTTCAAGTAACTAATTCATATTTCAAGTTTCTACCATTAACCATTTTCAAGTAACTAATACACATTTTCAAGTTACTATACTTAACCATTTTCAAGTAACTAATTCACATTTCAAGTCTCTACACTCAACCATTTTGAAGTAACTAATTCACATTTCTAGTTACGACACTTAACCATTTTTAAGTAACTAATTCACATTTTCACTACAATTAACTATTTTCAAGTAACTCATTCACATTTCAATTCTCTACCATTAACCATTTTCAAGTAACTAATTCACATTTTCAAGTTACTACACTTAACCATTTTCAAGTAACTAATTCATATTTCAAGTCTCTACCATTAACCATTTTCAAGTAACTAATATACATTTTCACTACACTTAACCATTTTCAAGTAACTAATTCACATTTTCAAGTCTCTACACTCAACCATTTTGAAGTAACTAATTCACATTTCAAGTTACTACACTTAACCATTTTTAAGTAACTAATTCACATTTTCAAGTCACTACCATTTTCAAGTAACTAATTAACATTTCAATAATCTACACTTAGCCATTTTCATGTAACTAATTCACATTTTCAAGTTACTACACTTAACAATTTTCAAGTAACTAATTCACATTTCAAGTCTCTACCATTAACCATTTTCAAGTAATTAATTCACATTTTCAAGTTACTACACTTAACCATTTTCAAGTAACTAATTCACATTTTCAAGTTCCTACATTTAACCATTTTCAAGTAACTAATTCACATTTCAAGTCTCTACCATTAACCATTTTCAAGTAACTAATTCACATTTTCAAGTTACTACACTTATCCATTTTCAAGTAACTAATTCACATTTTCACTACACTTAACCATTTTCAAGTAACTAATTCACATTTTCACTACACTTAACCATTTTCAAGTAACTAATTTACATTTTCACTACACTTAACCATTTTCAAGTAACTAATTCACATTTTCACTACACTTAACCATTTTCAAATAACTAATTCACATTTTCACTACACTTAACCATTTTCAAGTAACTAATTCACATTTTCACTACACTTAACCATTTTTCAAGTAACTAATTCACATTTTCACTACACTTAACCATTTTCAAGTAACTAATTCACATTTTCACTACACTTAACCATTTTCAAATAACTAATTCACATTTTCACTAAACTTAACCATTTTCAAGTAACTAATTCACATTTTCACTACACTTAATCATTTTTCAAGTAACTAATTCACATTTTCACTACACTTAACCATTTTCAAGTAACTAATTCACATTTTCACTACACTTAACCATTTTTCATGTAACTAATTCACATTTTCAAGTTACTACACTTAACCATTTTCAAGTAACTAATTCACATTTCAAGTCTCTACACTCAACCATTTTGAAGTAACTAGTTCACATTTCAAGTTACTACCATTTTCAAGTAACTAATTAACATTTCAATAATCTACACTTAACCATTTTCAAGTAACTAATTCACATTTTCAAGTTACTATACTTAACAATTTTCAAGTAACTAATTCACATTTTCAAGTTACTACACTTATCCATTTTGAAGTAACTAATTCACATTTTCACTACACTTAATCATTTTCAGTTAACTAATTCACATTTTCACTACACTTAACCATTTTCAACTAACTAATTCACATTTTCAAGTTCCTACATTTAACCATTTTCAAGTTACTAATTCACATTTCAAGTCTCTACCATTAACCATTTTCAAGTAACTAATTCACATTTTCAAGTTACTACACTTATCCATTTTCAAGTAACTAATTCACATTTTCACTACACTTGACCATTTTCAAGTAACTAATTCACATTTTCACTACACTTAACCATTTTCAAGTAACTAATTCACATTTTCACTACACTTAACCATTTTTCATGTAAGTAATTCACATTTTCAAGTTACTACACTTAACAATTTTCAAGTAACTAACTCACATTTCAAGTCTCTACCATTAACCATTTTCAACTAACTAATTCACATTTTCAAGTTACTACACTTAACCATTTTCAAGTAACTAATTCACATTTTCAAGTTACTATACTTAACCATTTTCAAGTAACTAATTCACATTTTCAAGTTACTACACTTATCTATTTTGAAGTAACTAATTCACATTTTCACTACACTTAACCATTTTCAGTTAACTAATTCACATTTTCACTACACTTAACCATTTTCAACTAACTAATTCACATTTTCAAGTTTCTACACTTATCCATTTTCAAGTAACTAATTCACATTTTCACTACACTTAACCATTTTCAAGTAACTAATTCACATTTTCACTACACTTAGCTATTTTCATGTAACTAATTCACATTTTCAAGTTACTACACTTAACAATTTTCAAGTAACTAATTCACATTTCAAGTCTCTACAATTAACCATTTTCAAGTAACTAATTCACATTTTCAAGTTACTACCCTTAACAATTTTCAAGTAACTAATTCACATTTCAAGTCTCTACCATTAACCATTTTCAAGTAACTAATTCACATTTTCAAGTTACTATACTTAACCATTTTCAAGTAACTAATTCACATTTTCAAGTTACTACACTTATCCATTTTGAAGTAACTAATTCACATTTTCACTACACCTAACCATTTTCAGTTAACTAATTCACATTTTCACTACACTTAACCATTTTCAACTAACTAATTCACATTTTCAAGTTCCTACATTTAACCATTTTCAAGTAACTAATTCACATTTCAAGTCTCTACCATTAACCATTTTCAAATAACTAATTCACATTTTCACTACACTTAACCATTTTTAAGTAACTAATTCACATTTTCACTACACTTAACCATTTTTCATGTAAGTAATTCACATTTTCAAGTTACTACACTTAACAATTTTCAAGTAACTAATTCACATTTTCAAGTTACTACACTTAACAATTTTCAAATAACTAATTCACATTTCAAGTCTCTACCATTAACCATTTTCAAGTAACTAATTCACATTTTCAACTTACTACACTTAACCATTTTAATCTAACTAATTCACATTTCAAGTCTCTACACTCAACCATTTTGAAGTAACTAATTCACATTTGAAGTTACTACACTTAACCATTTTTAAGTAACTAATTCACATTTTCAAGTCTCTACCATTAACCATTTTAAAGTAACTAATTCACATTTTCAAGTTACTACACTTAACAATTTTCAAGTAACTAATTCATATTTCAAGTTTCTACCATTAACCATTTTCAAGTAACTAATTCACATTTTCAAGTTACTACACTTAACCATTTTCAAGTAACTAATTCACATTTCAAGTCTCTACACTCAACCATTTTGAAGTAACTAATTCACATTTTCAAGTCACTACCATTTTCAAGTAACTAATTCACATTTCAAGTCTCTACCATTTACAAGTAACTAATACACATTTAAAGTCTCTACCATTTACAAGTAACTAATACACATTTAAAGTTACTGCCCATTACATTTTTAAGTAACTAATTCACATTTTCACTACACTTAACAATTTTCAAGTAACTAATTCACATTTCAAGTCTCTACCATTAACCATTTTCAAGTAACTAATTCACATTTTCAGGTTACTGCACTTAACCATTTTCAAGTAACTAATTCACATTTTCACTACACTTAGCCATTTTCATGTAACTAATTCACATTTTCAAGTTACTACACTTAACAATTTTCAAGTAACTAATTCACATTTCAAGTCTCTACCATTAACCATTTTCAAGTAACTAATTCACATTTTCAAGTTACTACACTTAACCATTTTCAAATAACTAATTCACATTTTCAAGTTACTATACTTAACCATTTTCAAGTAACTAATTCACATTTTCAAGTTACTACACTTATCCATTTTGAAGTAACTAATTCACATTTTCACTACACTTAACCATTTTCAGTTAACTAATTCACATTTTCACTACACTTAACCATTTTCAACTAACTAATTCACATTTTCAAGTTCCTACACTTATCCATTTTCAAGTAACTAATTCACATTTTCACTACACTTAACCATTTTCAAATAACTAATTCACATTTTCACTACACTTAACCATTTTTCAAGTAACTAATTCACATTTTCACTACACTTAACCATTTTCAAGTAACTAATTCACATTTTCACTACACTTAACCATTTTTCATGTAACTAATTCACATTTTCAAGTTACTACACTTAACCATTTTCAAGTAACTAATTCACATTTCAAGTCTCTACACTCAACCATTTTGAAGTAACTAGTTCACATTTCAAGTTACGACACTTAACCATTTTTAAGTAACTAATTAACATTTTCAAGTCACTACCATTTTCAAGTAACTAATTAACATTTCAATAATCTACACTTAACCATTTTCAAGTAACTAATTCACATTTTCAAGTTACTATACTTAACAATTTTCAAGTAACTAATTCACATTTTCAAGTTACTACACTTATCCATTTTGAAGTAACTAATTCACATTTTCACTACACTTAATCATTTTCAGTTAACTAATTCACATTTTCACTACACTTAACCATTTTCAACTAACTAATTCACATTTTCAAGTTCCTACATTTAACCATTTTCAAGTTACTAATTCACATTTCAAGTCTCTACCATTAACCATTTTCAAGTAACTAATTCACATTTTCAAGTTACTACACTTATCCATTTTCAAGTAACTAATTCAAATTTTCACTACACTTGACCATTTTCAAGTAACTAATTCACATTTTCACTACACTTAACCATTTTCAAGTAACTAATTCACATTTTCACTACACTTAACCATTTTTCATGTAAGTAATTCACATTTTCAAGTTACTACACTTAACAATTTTCAAGTAACTAACTCACATTTCAAGTCTCTACCATTAACCATTTTCAACTAACTAATTCACATTTTCAAGTTACTACACTTAACAATTTTCAAACAACTAATTCACATTTCAAGTCTCTACACTCAACCATTTTGAAGTAACTAGTTCACATTTCAAGTTACGACACTTAACCATTTTTAAGCAACTAATTCACATTTTCAAGTCACTACCATTTTCAAGTAACTAATTCACATTTCAAGTCTCTACCATTTACAAGTAACTAATACACATTTAAAGTTACTACCCATTACATTTTTAAGTAACTAATTCACATTTTCACTACACTTAACAATTTTCAAGTAACTAATTCACATTTCAAGTCTCTACCATTAACCATTTTCAAGTAACTAATTCACATTTTCAGGTTACTGCACTTAACCATTTTCAAGTAACTAATTCACATTTTCACTACACTTAGCCATTTTCATGTAACTAATTCACATTTTCAAGTTACTACACTTAACAATTTTCAAGTAACTAATTCACATTTCAAGTCTCTACCATTAACCATTTTCAAGTAACTAATTTACATTTTCAAGTTACTACACTTAACCATTTTCAAGTAACTAATTCACATTTTCAAGTTACTATACTTAACCATTTTCAAGTAACTAATTCACATTTTCAAGTTACTACACTTATCCATTTTGAAGTAACTAATTCACATTTTCACTACACTTAACCATTTTCAGTTAACTAATTCACATTTTCACTACACTTAACCATTTTCAACTAACTAATTCACATTTTCAAGTTCCTACACTTATCCATTTTCAAGTAACTAATTCACATTTTCACTACACTTAACCATTTTCAAATAACTAATTCACATTTTCACTACACTTAACCATTTTCAAGTAACTAATTCACATTTTCACTACACTTAACCATTTTTCAAGTAACTAATTCACATTTTCACTACACTTAACCATTTTCAAGTAACTAATTCACATTTTCACTACACTTAACCATTTTTCATGTAACTAATTCACATTTTCAAGTTACTACACTTAACCATTTTCAAGTAACTAATTCACATTTCAAGTCTCTACACTCAACCATTTTGAAGTAACTAGTTCACATTTCAAATTACGACACTTAACCATTTTTAAGCAACTAATTCACATTTTCAAGTTACTACACTTAACAATTTTCAAATAACTAATTCACATTTCAAGTCTCTACCATTAACCATTTTCAAGTAACTAATTCACATTTTCAACTTACTACACTTAACCATTTTAATCTAACTAATTCACATTTCAAGTCTCTACACTCAACCATTTTCAAGTTACTAATTCACATTTCAAGTCTCTACCATTAACCATTTTCAAGTAACTAATTCACATTTTCAAGTTACTACACTTATCCATTTTCAAGTAACTAATTCACATTTTCACTACACTTGACCATTTTCAAGTAACTAATTCACATTTTCACTACACTTAACCATTTTCAAGTAACTAATTCACATTTTCACTACACTTAACCATTTTTCATGTAAGTAATTCACATTTTCAAGTTACTACACTTAACAATTTTCAAGTAACTAACTCACATTTCAAGTCTCTACAATTAACCATTTTCAAGTAACTAATTCACATTTTCAAGTTACTACCCTTAACAATTTTCAAGTAACTAATTCACATTTCAAGTCTCTACCATTAACCATTTTCAAGTAACTAATTCACATTTTCAAGTTACTATACTTAACCATTTTCAAGTAACTAATTCACATTTTCAAGTTACTACACTTATCCATTTTGAAGTAACTAATTCACATTTTCACTACACCTAACCATTTTCAGTTAACTAATTCACATTTTCACTACACTTAACCATTTTCAACTAACTAATTCACATTTTCAAGTTCCTACATTTAACCATTTTCAAGTAACTAATTCACATTTCAAGTCTCTACCATTAACCATTTTCAAATAACTAATTCACATTTTCACTACACTTAACCATTTTTAAGTAACTAATTCACATTTTCACTACACTTAACCATTTTTCATGTAAGTAATTCACATTTTCAAGTTACTACACTTAACAATTTTCAAGTAACTAATTCACATTTTCAAGTTACTACACTTAACAATTTTCAAATAACTAATTCACATTTCAAGTCTCTACCATTAACCATTTTCAAGTAACTAATTCACATTTTCAACTTACTACACTTAACCATTTTAATCTAACTAATTCACATTTCAAGTCTCTACACTCAACCATTTTGAAGTAACTAATTCACATTTGAAGTTACTACACTTAACCATTTTTAAGTAACTAATTCACATTTTCAAGTCTCTACCATTAACCATTTTCAAGTAACTAATTCACATTTTCAAGTTACTACACTTAACAATTTTCAAGTAACTAATTCATATTTCAAGTTTCTACCATTAACCATTTTCAAGTAACTAATTCACATTTTCAAGTTACTACACTTAACCATTTTCAAGTAACTAATTCACATTTCAAGTCTCTACACTCAACCATTTTGAAGTAACTAGTTCACATTTCAAGTTACGACACTTAACCATTTTTAAGCAACTAATTCACATTTTCAAGTCACTACCATTTTCAAGTAACTAATTAACATTTCAATAATCTACACTTAACCATTTTCAAGTAACTAATTCACATTTTCAAGTTACTATACTTAACAATTTTCAAGTAACTAATTCACATTTTCAAGTTACTACACTTATCCATTTTGAAGTAACTAATTCACATTTTTACTACACTTAATCATTTTCAGTTAACTAATTCACATTTTCACTACACTTAACCATTTTCAACTAACTAATTCACATTTTCAAGTTCCTACATTTAACCATTTTCAAGTTACTAATTCACATTTCAAGTCTCTACCATTAACCATTTTCAAGTAACTAATTCACATTTTCAAGTTACTACACTTATCCATTTTCAAGTAACTAATTCACATTTTCACTACACTTGACCATTTTCAAGTAACTAATTCACATTTTCACTACACTTAACCATTTTCAAGTAACTAATTCACATTTTCACTACACTTAACCATTTTTCATGTAAGTAATTCACATTTTCAAGTTACTACACTTAACAATTTTCAAGTAACTAACTCACATTTCAAGTCTCTACCATTAACCATTTTCAACTAACTAATTCACATTTTCAAGTTACTACACTTAACAATTTTCAAATAACTAATTCACATTTCAAGTCTCTACCATTAACCATTTTCAAGTAACTAATTCACATTTTCAAGTTACTACACTTAACCATTTTAATCTAACTAATTCACATTTCAAGTCTCTACACTCAACCATTTTGAAGTAACTAATTCACATTTGAAGTTACTACACTTAACCATTTTTAAGTAACTAATTCACATTTTCAATTCATTACCATTTTCAAGTAACTAATTAACATTTCAATAATCTACACTTAACCATTTTCAAGTAACTAATTCATATTTTCAAGTTACTACACTTAACAATTTTCAAGTAACTAATTCATATTTCAAGTCTCTACCATTAACCATTTTCAAGTAACTACACTTAACAATTTTCAAGTAACTAATTCACATTTCAAGTCTCTACACTCAACCATTTTGAAGTAACTAATTCACATTTTCAAGTCACTACCATTTTCAAGTAACTAATTCACATTTCAAGTCTCTACCATTTACAAGTAACTAATACACATTTAAAGTTACTACCCATAACATTTTTAAGTAGCTAATTCACATTTTCACTACACTTAACAATTTTCAAGTAACTAATTCACATTTCAAGTCTCTACCATTAACCATTTTCAAGTAACTAATTCACATTTTCAAGTTACTGTACTTAACCATTTTCAAGTAACTAATTCACATTTTCACTACACTTAGCCATTTTCATGTAACTAATTCACATTTTCAAGTTACTACACTTAACAATTTTCAAGTAACTAATTCACATTTCAAATCAAGTTACTACACTTAACAATTTTCAAGTAACTAATTCACATTTCAAATCTCTACCATTAACCATTTTCAAGTAACTAATTCACATTTTCACTACACTTAACAATTTACAAGTAACTAATTCACATTTCAAGTCTCTACCATTAACCATTTTCAAGTAACTAATTCACATTTTCAGGTTACTGCACTTAACCATTTTCAAGTAACTAATTCACATTTTCACTACACTTAGCCATTTTCATGTAACTAATTCACATTTTCAAGTTACTACACTTAACAATTTTCAAGTAACTAATTCACATTTCAAGTCTCTACCATTAACCATTTTCAAGTAACTAATTTACATTTTCAAGTTACTACACTTAACCATTTTCAAGTAACTAATTCACATTTTCAAGTTACTATACTTAACCATTTTCAAGTAACTAATTCACATTTTCAAGTTACTACACTTATCCATTTTGAAGTAACTAATTCACATTTTCACTACACTTAACCATTTTCAGTTAACTAATTCACATTTTCACTACACTTAACCATTTTCAACTAACTAATTCACATTTTCAAGTTCCTACACTTATCCATTTTCAAGTAACTAATTCACATTTTCACTACACTTAACCATTTTCAAATAACTAATTCACATTTTCACTACACTTAACCATTTTCAAGTAACTAATTCACATTTTCACTACACTTAACCATTTTTCAAGTAACTAATTCACATTTTCACTACACTTAACCATTTTCAAATAACTAATTCACATTTTCACTACACTTAACCATTTTTCATGTAACTAATTCACATTTTCAAGTTACTACACTTAACCATTTTCAAGTAACTAATTCACATTTCAAGTCTCTACACTCAACCATTTTGAAGTAACTAGTTCACATTTCAAGTTACGACACTTAACCATTTTTAAGCAACTAATTCACATTTTCAAGTTACTACACTTAACAATTTTCAAATAACTAATTCACATTTCAAGTCTCTACCATTAACCATTTTCAAGTAACTAATTCACATTTTCAACTTACTACACTTAACCATTTTAATCTAACTAATTCACATTTCAAGTCTCTACACTCAACCATTTTCAAGTTACTAATTCACATTTCAAGTCTCTACCATTAACCATTTTCAAGTAACTAATTCACATTTTCAAGTTACTACACTTATCCATTTTCAAGTAACTAATTCACATTTTCACTACACTTGACCATTTTCAAGTAACTAATTCACATTTTCACTACACTTAACCATTTTCAAGTAACTAATTCACATTTTCACTACACTTAACCATTTTTCATGTAAGTAATTCACATTTTCAAGTTACTACACTTAACAATTTTCAAGTAACTAACTCACATTTCAAGTCTCTACAATTAACCATTTTCAAGTAACTAATTCACATTTTCAAGTTACTACCCTTAACAATTTTCAAGTAACTAATTCACATTTCAAGTCTCTACCATTAACCATTTTCAAGTAACTAATTCACATTTTCAAGTTACTATACTTAACCATTTTCAAGTAACTAATTCACATTTTCAAGTTACTACACTTATCCATTTTGAAGTAACTAATTCACATTTTCACTACACCTAACCATTTTCAGTTAACTAATTCACATTTTCACTACACTTAACCATTTTCAACTAACTAATTCACATTTTCAAGTTCCTACATTTAACCATTTTCAAGTAACTAATTCACATTTCAAGTCTCTACCATTAACCATTTTCAAATAACTAATTCACATTTTCACTACACTTAACCATTTTTAAGTAACTAATTCACATTTTCACTACACTTAACCATTTTTCATGTAAGTAATTCACATTTTCAAGTTACTACACTTAACAATTTTCAAGTAACTAATTCACATTTTCAAGTTACTACACTTAACAATTTTCAAATAACTAATTCACATTTCAAGTCTCTACCATTAACCATTTTCAAGTAACTAATTCACATTTTCAACTTACTACACTTAACCATTTTAATCTAACTAATTCACATTTCAAGTCTCTACACTCAACCATTTTGAAGTAACTAATTCACATTTGAAGTTACTACACTTAACCATTTTTAAGTAACTAATTCACATTTTCAAGTCTCTACCATTAACCATTTTCAAGTAACTAATTCACATTTTCAAGTTACTACACTTAACAATTTTCAAGTAACTAATTCATATTTCAAGTTTCTACCATTAACCATTTTCAAGTAACTAATTCACATTTTCAAGTTACTACACTTAACCATTTTCAAGTAACTAATTCACATTTCAAGTCTCTACACTCAACCATTTTGAAGTAACTAGTTCACATTTCAAGTTACGACACTTAACCATTTTTAAGCAACTAATTCACATTTTCAAGTCACTACCATTTTCAAGTAACTAATTAACATTTCAATAATCTACACTTAACCATTTTCAAGTAACTAATTCACATTTTCAAGTTACTATACTTAACAATTTTCAAGTAACTAATTCACATTTTCAAGTTACTACACTTATCCATTTTGAAGTAACTAATTCACATTTTTACTACACTTAATCATTTTCAGTTAACTAATTCACATTTTCACTACACTTAACCATTTTCAACTAACTAATTCACATTTTCAAGTTCCTAAATTTAACCATTTTCAAGTTACTAATTCACATTTCAAGTCTCTACCATTAACCATTTTCAAGTAACTAATTCACATTTTCAAGTTACTACACTTATCCATTTTCAAGTAACTAATTCACATTTTCACTACACTTGACCATTTTCAAGTAACTAATTCACATTTTCACTACACTTAACCATTTTCAAGTAACTAATTCACATTTTCACTACACTTAACCATTTTTCATGTAAGTAATTCACATTTTCAAGTTACTACACTTAACAATTTTCAAGTAACTAACTCACATTTCAAGTCTCTACCATTAACCATTTTCAACTAACTAATTCACATTTTCAAGTTACTACACTTAACAATTTTCAAATAACTAATTCACATTTCAAGTCTCTACCATTAACCATTTTCAAGTAACTAATTCACATTTTCAAGTTACTACACTTAACCATTTTAATCTAACTAATTCACATTTCAAGTCTCTACACTCAACCATTTTGAAGTAACTAATTCACATTTGAAGTTACTACACTTAACCATTTTTAAGTAACTAATTCACATTTTCAATTCATTACCATTTTCAAGTAACTAATTAACATTTCAATAATCTACACTTAACCATTTTCAAGTAACTAATTCATATTTTCAAGTTACTACACTTAACAATTTTCAAGTAACTAATTCATATTTCAAGTCTCTACCATTAACCATTTTCAAGTAACTACACTTAACAATTTTCAAGTAACTAATTCACATTTCAAGTCTCTACACTCAACCATTTTGAAGTAACTAATTCACATTTTCAAGTCACTACCATTTTCAAGTAACTAATTCACATTTCAAGTCTCTACCATTTACAAGTAACTAATACACATTTAAAGTTACTACCCATAACATTTTTAAGTAGCTAATTCACATTTTCACTACACTTAACAATTTTCAAGTAACTAATTCACATTTCAAGTCTCTACCATTAACCATTTTCAAGTAACTAATTCACATTTTCAAGTTACTGTACTTAACCATTTTCAAGTAACTAATTCACATTTTCACTACACTTAGCCATTTTCATGTAACTAATTCACATTTTCAAGTTACTACACTTAACAATTTTCAAGTAACTAATTCACATTTCAAATCAAGTTACTACACTTAACAATTTTCAAGTAACTAATTCACATTTCAAATCTCTACCATTAACCATTTTCAAGTAACTAATTCACATTTTCACTACACTTAACAATTTACAAGTAACTAATTCACATTTCAAGTCTCTACCATTAACCCTTTTCAAGTAACTAATTCACATTTTCAAGTTACTGCACTTAACCATTTTCAAGTAACTAATTCACATTTTCACTACACTTAGCCATTTTCATGTAACTAATTCACATTTTCAAGTTACTACACTTAACAATTTTCAAGTAACTAATTCACATTTTCAAATTACTATACTTAACCATTTTCAAGTAACTAATTCACATTTTCAAGTTACTACACTTATCCACTTTGAAGTAACTAATTCACATTTTCACTACACTTAACCATTTTCAGTTAACTAATTCACATTTTCACTACACTTAACCATTTTCAACTAACTAATTCACATTTTCAAGTTCCTACACTTATCCATTTTCAAGTAACTAATTCACATTTTCACTACACTTAACCATTTTCAAATAACTAATTCACATTTTCACTACACTTAACCATTTTTCAAGTAACTAATTCACATTTTCACTACACTTAACCATTTTCAAGTAACTAATTCACATTTTCACTACACTTAACCATTTTTCATGTAACTAATTCACATTTTCAAGTTACTACACTTAACCATTTTCAAGTAACTAATTCACATTTCAAGTCTCTACACTCAACCATTTTGAAGTAACTAGTTCACATTTCAAGTTACGACACTTAACCATTTTTAAGTAACTAATTAACATTTTCAAGTCACTACCATTTTCAAGTAACTAATTAACATTTCAATAATCTACACTTAACCATTTTCAAGTAACTAATTCACATTTTCAAGTTACTATACTTAACAATTTTCAAGTAACTAATTCACATTTTCAAGTTACTACACTTATCCATTTTGAAGTAACTAATTCACATTTTCACTACACTTAATCATTTTCAGTTAACTAATTCACATTTTCACTACACTCAACCATTTTCAACTAACTAATTCACATTTTCAAGTTCCTACAATTAACCATTTTCAAGTTACTAATTCACATTTCAAGTCTCTACCATTAACCATTTTCAAGTAACTAATTCACATTTTCAAGTTACTACACTTATCCATTTTCAAGTAACTAATTCACATTTTCACTACACTTGACCATTTTCAAGTAACTAATTCACATTTTCACTACACTTAACCATTTTCAAGTAACTAATTCACATTTTCACTACACTTAACCATTTTTCATGTAAGTAATTCACATTTTCAAGTTACTACACTTAACAATTTTCAAGTAACTAACTCACATTTCAAGTCTCTACAATTAACCATTTTCAAGTAACTAATTCACATTTTCAAGTTACTACCCTTAACAATTTTCAAGTAACTAATTCACATTTCAAGTCTCTACCATTAACCATTTTCAAGTAACTAATTCACATTTTCAAGTTACTATACTTAACCATTTTCAAGTAACTAATTCACATTTTCAAGTTACTACACTTATCCATTTTGAAGTAACTAATTCACATTTTCACTACACCTAACCATTTTCAGTTAACTAATTCACATTTTCACTACACTTAACCATTTTCAACTAACTAATTCACATTTTCAAGTTCCTACATTTAACCATTTTCAAGTAACTAATTCACATTTCAAGTCTCTACCATTAACCATTTTCAAATAACTAATTCACATTTTCACTACACTTAACCATTTTTAAGTAACTAATTCACATTTTCACTACACTTAACCATTTTTCATGTAAGTAATTCACATTTTCAAGTTACTACACTTAACAATTTTCAAGTAACTAATTCACATTTTCAAGTTACTACACTTAACAATTTTCAAATAACTAATTCACATTTCAAGTCTCTACCATTAACCATTTTCAAGTAACTAATTCACATTTTCAACTTACTACACTTAACCATTTTAATCTAACTAATTCACATTTCAAGTCTCTACACTCAACCATTTTGAAGTAACTAATTCACATTTGAAGTTACTACACTTAACCATTTTTAAGTAACTAATTCACATTTTCAAGTCTCTACCATTAACCATTTTCAAGTAACTAATTCACATTTTCAAGTTACTACACTTAACAATTTTCAAGTAACTAATTCATATTTCAAGTTTCTACCATTAACCATTTTCAAGTAACTAATTCACATTTTCAAGTTACTACACTTAACCATTTTCAAGTAACTAATTCACATTTCAAGTCTCTACACTCAACCATTTTGAAGTAACTAGTTCACATTTCAAGTTACGACACTTAACCATTTTTAAGCAACTAATTCACATTTTCAAGTAACTAATTCACATTTTCACTACACTTGACCATTTTCAAGTAACTAATTCACATTTTCACTACACTTAACCATTTTCAAGTAACTAATTCACATTTTCACTACACTTAACCATTTTTCATGTAAGTAATTCACATTTTCAAGTTACTACACTTAACAATTTTCAAGTAACTAACTCACATTTCAAGTCTCTACCATTAACCATTTTTTATCTAACTAATTCACATTTTCAAGTTACTACACTTAACAATTTTCAAATAACTAATTCACATTTCAAGTCTCTACCATTAACCATTTTCAAGTAACTAATTCACATTTTCAAGTTACTACACTTAACCATTTTAATCTAACTAATTCACATTTCAAGTCTCTACACTCAACCATTTTGAAGTAACTAATTCACATTTGAAGTTACTACACTTAACCATTTTTAAGTAACTAATTCACATTTTCAATTCATTACCATTTTCAAGTAACTAATTAACATTTCAATAATCTACACTTAACCATTTTCAAGTAACTAATTCATATTTTCAAGTTACTACACTTAACAATTTTCAAGTAACTAATTCATATTTCAAGTCTCTACCATTAACCCTTTTCAAGTAACTAATTCACATTTTCAAGTAACTACACTTAACCATTTTCAAGTAACTAATTCACATTTCAAGTCTCTACACTCAACCATTTTGAAGTAACTAATTCACATTTCAAGTTACGACACTTAACCATTTTTAAGTAACTAATTCACATTTTCAAGTCTCTACCATTTTCAAGTAACTAATTCACATTTCAAGTCTCTACCATTTACAAGTAACTAATACACATTTAAAGTTACTACCCATAACATTTTTAAGTAACTAATTCACATTTTCACTACACTTAACAATTTTCAAATAACTAATTCACATTTCAAGTCTCTACCATTAACCATTTTCAAGTAACTAATTCACATTTTCAAGTTACTGTACTTAACCATTTTCAAGTAACTAATTCACATTTTCACTACACTTAGCCATTTTCATGTAACTAATTCACATTTTCAAGTTACTACACTTAACAATTTTCAAGTAACTAATTCACATTTCAAATCAAGTTACTACACTTAACAATTTACAAGTAACTAATACACATTTAAAGTTACTACCCATAACATTTTTAAGTAACTAATTCACATTTTCACTACACTTAACAATTTTCAAGTAACTAATTCACATTTCAAGTCTCTATCATTAACCATTTTCAAGTAACTAATTCACATTTTCAAGTTACTGCACTTAACAATTTTCAAGTAACTAATTCACATTTTCACTACACTTAGCCATTTTCATGTAACTAATTCACATTTTCAAGTTACTACACTTAACAATTTTCAAGTAACTAAATTACATTTCAAGTCTCTACCATTAACCATTTTCAAGTAACTAATTCACATTTTCAAGCTACTACACTTAACCATTTTCAAGTAACTAATTCACATTTTCAAGTTACTATACTTAACCATTTTCAAGTAACTAATTCACATTTTCAAGTTACTACACTTATCCATTTTGAAGTAACTAATTCACATTTTCACTACACTTAACCATTTTCAGTTAACTAATTCACATTTTCACTACACTTAACCATTTTCAACTAACTAATTCACATTTTCAAGTTCCTACACTTATCCATTTTCAAGTAACTAATTCACATTTTCACTACACTTAACCATTTTCAAATAACTAATTCACATTTTCACTACACTTAACCATTTTCAAGTAACTAATTCACATTTTCACTACACTTAACAATTTTCAAGTAACTAATTCATATTTCAAGTTTCTACCATTAACCATTTTCAAGTAACTAATTCACATTTTCAAGTAACTACACTTAACCATTTTAGTCTACCTAATTCACATTTCAAGTCTCTACACTCAACCATTTTGAAGTAACTAGTTCACATTTCAAGTTACGACACTTAACCATTTTTAAGTAACTAATTCATATTTTCAAGTCACTACCATTTTCAAGTAACTAATTTTCACATTTTTAGTCTCTACCATTTACAAGTAACTAATACACATTTAAAGTTACTACCCATAACATTTTTAAGTAACTAATTCACATTTTCACTACACTTAACAATTTTCAAGTAACTAATTCACATTTCAAGTCTCTACCATTAACCATTTTCAAGTAACTAATTCACATTTTCAAGTTACTGCACTTAACCATTTTCAAGTAACTAATTCACATTTTCACTACACTTAGCCATTTTCATGTAACTAATTCACATTTTCAAGTTACTACACTTAACAATTTTCAAGTAACTAATTCAAATTTCAAGTCTCTGCCATTAACCATTTTCAAGTAACTAATTCACATTTTCAAGTTACTACACTTAACCATTTTCAAGTAACTAATTCACATTTTCAAGTTACTATACTTAACCATTTTCAAGTAACTAATTCACATTTTCAAGTTACTACACTTATCCATTTTGAAGTAACTAATTCACATTTCCACTACACTTAACCATTTTCAGTTAACTAATTCACATTTTCACTACACTTAACCATTTTCAACTAACTAATTCACATTTTCAAGTTCCTACATTTAACCATTTTCAAGTAACTAATTCACATTTCAAGTCTCTACCATTAACCATTTTCAAGTAACTAATTAACATTTTCACGTAACTACACTTATCCATTTTCAAGTAACTAATTCACATTTTCACTACACTTAACCATTTTCAAGTAACTAATTCACATTTTCACTACACTTAACCATTTTCAAGTAACTGATTCACATTTTCACTACACTTAACCATTTTTCATGTAAGTAATTCACATTTTCAAGTTACTACACTTGACAATTTTCAAGTAACTAACTCACATTTCAAGTCTCTACCATTAACCATTTTCAAGTAACTAATTCACATTTTCAAGTTACTACACTTAACAATTTTTAAATAACTAATTCACATTTCAAGTCTCTACCATTAACCATTTTCAAGTAACTAATTCACATTTTCAACTTACTACACTTAACCATTTTAATCTAACTAATTCACATTTCAAGTCTCTACACTCAACCATTTTGAAGTAACTAATTCACATTTGAAGTTACTACACTTAACCATTTTTAAGTAACTAATTCACATTTTCAAGTCACTACCATTTTCAAGTAACTAATTAACATTTCAATAATCTACACTTAACCATTTTCAAGTAACTAATTCACATTTTCAAGTTACTACACTTAACAATTTTCAAGTAACTAATTCATATTTCAAGTTTCTACCATTAACCATTTTCAAGTAACTAATTCACATTTTCAAGTAACTACACTTAACCATTTTAGTCTACCTAATTCACATTTCAAGTCTCTACACTCAACCATTTTGAAGTAACTAATTCACATTTCAAGTTACGACACTTAACCATTTTTAAGTAACTAATTCATATTTTCAAGTCACTACCATTTTCAAGTAACTAATTTTCACATTTCAAGTCTCTACCATTTACAAGTAACTAATACACATTTAAAGTTACTACCCATAACATTTTTAAGTAACTAATTCACATTTTCACTACACTTAACAATTTTCAAGTAACTAATTCACATTTCAAGTCTCTACCATTAACCATTTTCAAGTAACTAATTCACATTTTCAAGTTACTGCACTTAACCATTTTCAAGTAACTAATTCACATTTTCACTACACTTAGCCATTTTCATGTAACTAATTCACATTTTCAAGTTACTACACTTAACAATTTTCAAGTAACTAATTCAAATTTCAAGTCTCTGCCATTAACCATTTTCAAGTAACTAATTCACATTTTCAAGTTACTACACTTAACCATTTTCAAGTAACTAATTCACATTTTCAAGTTACTATACTTAACCATTTTCAAGTAACTAATTCACATTTTCAAGTTACTACACTTATCCATTTTGAAGTAACTAATTCACATTTCCACTACACTTAACCATTTTCAGTTAACTAATTCACATTTTCACTACACTTAACCATTTTCAACTAACTAATTCACATTTTCAAGTTCCTACATTTAACCATTTTCAAGTAACTAATTCACATTTCAAGTCTCTACCATTAACCATTTTCAAGTAACTAATTAACATTTTCAAGTAACTACACTTATCCATTTTCAAGTAACTAATTCACATTTTCACTACACTTAACCATTTTCAAGTAACTAATTCACATTTTCACTACACTTAACCATTTTCAAGTAACTGATTCACATTTTCACTACACTTAACCATTTTTCATGTAAGTAATTCACATTTTCAAGTTACTACACTTGACAATTTTCAAGTAACTAACTCACATTTCAAGTCTCTACCATTAACCATTTTCAAGTAACTAATTCACATTTTCAAGTTACTACACATAACAATTTTTAAATAACTAATTCACATTTCAAGTCTCTACCATTAACCATTTTCAAGTAACTAATTCACATTTTCAACTTACTACACTTAACCATTTTAATCTAACTAATTCACATTTCAAGTCTCTACACTCAACCATTTTGAAGTAACTAATTCACATTTGAAGTTACTACACTTAACCATTTTTAAGTAACTAATTCACATTTTCAAGTCACTACCATTTTCAAGTAACTAATTAACATTTCAATAATCTACACTTAACCATTTTCAAGTAACTAATTCACATTTTCAAGTTACTACACTTAACAATTTTCAAGTAACTAATTCATATTTCAAGTTTCTACCATTAACCATTTTCAAGTAACTAATTCACATTTTCAAGTAACTACACTTAACCATTTTAGTCTACCTAATTCACATTTCAAGTCTCTACACTCAACCATTTTGAAGTAACTAATTCACATTTCAAGTTACGACACTTAACCATTTTTAAGTAACTAATTCATATTTTCAAGTCACTACCATTTTCAAGTAACTAATTTTCACATTTCAAGTCTCTACCATTTACAAGTAACTAATACACATTTAAAGTTACTACCCATAACATTTTTAAGTAACTAATTCACATTTTCACTACACTTAACAATTTTCAAGTAACTAATTCACATTTCAAGTCTCTACCATTAACCATTTTCAAGTAACTAATTCACATTTTCAAGTTACTGCACTTAACCATTTTCAAGTAACTAATTCACATTTTCACTACACTTAGCCATTTTCATGTAACTAATTCACATTTTCAAGTTACTACACTTAACAATTTTCAAGTAACTAATTCAAATTTCAAGTCTCTGCCATTAACCATTTTCAAGTAACTAATTCACATTTTCAAGTTACTACACTTAACCATTTTCAAGTAACTAATTCACATTTTCAAGTTACTATACTTAACCATTTTCAAGTAACTAATTCACATTTTCAAGTTACTACACTTATCCATTTTGAAGTAACTAATTCACATTTCCACTACACTTAACCATTTTCAGTTAACTAATTCACATTTTCACTACACTTAACCATTTTCAACTAACTAATTCACATTTTCAAGTTCCTACATTTAACCATTTTCAAGTAACTAATTCACATTTCAAGTCTCTACCATTAACCATTTTCAAGTAACTAATTAACATTTTCAAGTAACTACACTTATCCATTTTCAAGTAACTAATTCACATTTTCACTACACTTAACCATTTTCAACTAACTAATTCACATTTTCAAGTTCCTACATTTAACCATTTTCAAGTAACTAATTCACATTTCAAGTCTCTACCATTAACCATTTTCAAGTAACTAATTAACATTTTCAAGTAACTACACTTATCCATTTTCAAGTAACTAATTCACATTTTCACTACACTTAACCATTTTCAAGTAACTAATTCACATTTTCACTACACTTAACCATTTTCAAGTAACTGATTCACATTTTCACTACACTTAACCATTTTTCATGTAAGTAATTCACATTTTCAAGTTACTACACTTGACAATTTTCAAGTAACTAACTCACATTTCAAGTCTCTACCATTAACCATTTTCAAGTAACTAATTCACATTTTCAAGTTACTACACTTAACAATTTTTAAATAACTAATTCACATTTCAAGTCTCTACCATTAACCATTTTCAAGTAACTAATTCACATTTTCAACTTACTACACTTAACCATTTTAATCTAACTAATTCACATTTCAAGTCTCTACACTCAACCATTTTGAAGTAACTAATTCACATTTGAAGTTACTACACTTAACCATTTTTAAGTAACTAATTCACATTTTCAAGTCACTACCATTTTCAAGTAACTAATTAACATTTCAATAATCTACACTTAACCATTTTCAAGTAACTAATTCACATTTTCAAGTTACTACACTTAACAATTTTCAAGTAACTAATTCATATTTCAAATTTCTACCATTAACCATTTTCAAGTAACTAATTCACATTTTCAAGTAACTACACTTAACCATTTTAGTCTACCTAATTCACATTTCAAGTCTCTACACTCAACCATTTTGAAGTAACTAATTCACATTTCAAGTTACGACACTTAACCATTTTTAAGTAACTAATTCATATTTTCAAGTCACTACCATTTTCAAGTAACTAATTTTCACATTTCAAGTCTCTACCATTTACAAGTAACTAATACACATTTAAAGTTACTACCCATAACATTTTTAAGTAACTAATTCACATTTTCACTACACTTAACAATTTTCAAGTAACTAATTCACATTTCAAGTCTCTACCATTAACCATTTTCAAGTAACTAATTCACATTTTCAAGTTACTGCACTTAACCATTTTCAAGTAACTAATTCACATTTTCACTACACTTAGCCATTTTCATGTAACTAATTCACATTTTCAAGTTACTACACTTAACAATTTTCAAGTAACTAATTCACATTTCAAGTCTCTGCCATTAACCATTTTCAAGTAACTAATTCACATTTTCAAGTTACTACACTTAACCATTTTCAAGTAACTAATTCACATTTCAAGTCTCTACCATTTACAAGTAACTAATACACATTTCATGTCACTACACATAACCATTTTAAAGTAACTAATTCACATTTTCAAATTACTACCATTTTCAAATAACTAATCCATATTTCAAGTCTCTACCATTAACCATTTTCAAGTAACTAATTCACATTTTCAAGTTACTACACTTATCCATTTTCAAGTAACTAATTCACATTTTCACTACACTTAACCATTTTCAAATAACTAATTCACATTTTCACTACACTTAACCATTTTCAACTAACTAATTCACATTTTCAAGTTCCTACATTTAACCATTTTCAAGTAACTAATTCACATTTCAAGTCTCTACCATTAACCATTTTCAAGTAACTAATTCACATTTTCAAGTTACTACACTTATCCATTTTCAAGTAACTAATTCACATTTTCACTACACTTAACCATTTTCAAATAACTAATTCACATTTTCACTACACTTAACCATTTTCAAGTAACTAATTCACATTTTCACTACACTTAACCATTTTTCATGTAAGTAATTCACATTTTCAAGTTACTACACTTAACAATTTTCAAGTAACTAACTCACATTTCAAGTCTCTACCATTAACCATTTTCAACTAACTAATTCACATTTTCAAGTTACTACACTTAACAATTTTCAAATAACTAATTCACATTTCAAGTCTCTACCATTAACCATTTTCAAGTAACTAATTCACATTTTCAACTTACTACACTTAACCATTTTAATCTAACTAATTCACATTTCAAGTCTCTACACTCAACCATTTTGAAGTAACTAATTCACATTTGAAGTTACTACACTTAACCATTTTTAAGTAACTAATTAACATTTTCAAGTCACTACCATTTTAATCTAACTAATTCACATTTCAAGTCTCTACACTCAACCATTTTGAAGTAACTAATTCACATTTGAAGTTACTACACTTAACCATTTTTAAGTAACTAATTAACATTTTCAAGTCACTACCATTTTCAAGTAACTAATTAACATTTCAATAATCTACACTTAACCATTTTCAAGTAACTAATTCACATTTTCAAGTTACTACACTTAACAATTTTCAAGTAACTAATTCATATTTCAAGTTTCTACCATTAACCATTTTCAAGTAACTAATTCACATTTTCAAGTAACTACACTTAACCATTTTAGTCTACCTAATTCACATTTCAAGTCTCTACACTCAACCATTTTGAAGTAACTAATTCACATTTCAAGTTACGACACTTAACCATTTTTAAGTAACTAATTCATATTTTCAAGTCACTACCATTTTCAAGTAACTAATTTTCACATTTCAAGTCTCTACCATTTACAAGTAACTAATACACATTTAAAGTTACTACCCATAACATTTTTAAGTAACTAATTCACATTTTCACTACACTTAACAATTTTCAAGTAACTAATTCACATTTCAAGTCTCTACCATTAACCATTTTCAAGTAACTAATTCACATTTTCAAGTTACTGCACTTAACCATTTTCAAGTAACTAATTCACATTTTCACTACACTTAGCCATTTTCATGTAACTAATTCACATTTTCAAGTTACTACACTTAACAATTTTCAAGTAACTAATTCACATTTCAAGTCTCTGCCATTAACCATTTTCAAGTAACTAATTCACATTTTCAAGTTACTACACTTAACCATTTTCAAGTAACTAATTCACATTTCAAGTCTCTACCATTTACAAGTAACTAATACACATTTCATGTCACTACACATAACCATTTTAAAGTAACTAATTCACATTTTCAAATTACTACCATTTTCAAATAACTAATCCATATTTCAAGTCTCTACCATTAACCATTTTCAAGTAACTAATTCACATTTTCAAGTTACTACACTTATCCATTTTCAAGTAACTAATTCACATTTTCACTACACTTAACCATTTTCAAATAACTAATTCACATTTTCACTACACTTAACCATTTTCAACTAACTAATTCACATTTTCAAGTTCCTACATTTAACCATTTTCAAGTAACTAATTCACATTTCAAGTCTCTACCATTAACCATTTTCAAGTAACTAATTCACATTTTCAAGTTACTACACTTATCCATTTTCAAGTAACTAATTCACATTTTCACTACACTTAACCATTTTCAAATAACTAATTCACATTTTCACTACACTTAACCATTTTCAAGTAACTAATTCACATTTTCACTACACTTAACCATTTTTCATGTAAGTAATTCACATTTTCAAGTTACTACACTTAACAATTTTCAAGTAACTAACTCACATTTCAAGTCTCTACCATTAACCATTTTCAACTAACTAATTCACATTTTCAAGTTACTACACTTAACAATTTTCAAATAACTAATTCACATTTCAAGTCTCTACCATTAACCATTTTCAAGTAACTAATTCACATTTTCAACTTACTACACTTAACCATTTTAATCTAACTAATTCACATTTCAAGTCTCTACACTCAACCATTTTGAAGTAACTAATTCACATTTGAAGTTACTACACTTAACCATTTTTAAGTAACTAATTAACATTTTCAAGTCACTACCATTTTCAAGTAACTAATTAACATTTCAAGTCTCTACACTCAACCATTTTGAAGTAACTAATTCACATTTGAAGTTACTACACTTAACCATTTTTAAGTAACTAATTCACATTTTCAAGTCACTACCATTTTCAAGTAACTAATTAACATTTCAATAATCTACACTTAACCATTTTCAAGTAACTAATTCACATTTTCAAGTTACTACACTTAACAATTTTCAAGTAACTAATTCATATTTCAAGTTTCTACCATTAACCATTTTCAAGTAACTAATTCACATTTTCAAGTAACTACACTTAACCATTTTAGTCTACCTAATTCACATTTCAAGTCTCTACACTCAACCATTTTGAAGTAACTAATTCACATTTCAAGTTACGACACTTAACCATTTTTAAGTAACTAATTCATATTTTCAAGTCACTACCATTTTCAAGTAACTAATTTTCACATTTCAAGTCTCTACCATTTACAAGTAACTAATACACATTTAAAGTTACTACCCATAACATTTTTAAGTAACTAATTCACATTTTCACTACACTTAACAATTTTCAAGTAACTAATTCACATTTCAAGTCTCTACCATTAACCATTTTCAAGTAACTAATTCACATTTTCAAGTTACTGCACTTAACCATTTTCAAGTAACTAATTCACATTTTCACTACACTTAGCCATTTTCATGTAACTAATTCACATTTTCAAGTTACTACACTTAACAATTTTCAAGTAACTAATTCACATTTCAAGTCTCTGCCATTAACCATTTTCAAGTAACTAATTCACATTTTCAAGTTACTACACTTAACCATTTTCAAGTAACTAATTCACATTTCAAGTCTCTACCATTTACAAGTAACTAATACACATTTCATGTCACTACACATAACCATTTTAAAGTAACTAATTCACATTTTCAAATTACTACCATTTTCAAATAACTAATCCATATTTCAAGTCTCTACCATTAACCATTTTCAAGTAACTAATTCACATTTTCAAGTTACTACACTTATCCATTTTCAAGTAACTAATTCACATTTTCACTACACTTAACCATTTTCAAATAACTAATTCACATTTTCACTACACTTAACCATTTTCAACTAACTAATTCACATTTTCAAGTTCCTACATTTAACCATTTTCAAGTAACTAATTCACATTTCAAGTCTCTACCATTAACCATTTTCAAGTAACTAATTCACATTTTCAAGTTACTACACTTATCCATTTTCAAGTAACTAATTCACATTTTCACTACACTTAACCATTTTCAAATAACTAATTCACATTTTCACTACACTTAACCATTTTCAAGTAACTAATTCACATTTTCACTACACTTAACCATTTTTCATGTAAGTAATTCACATTTTCAAGTTACTACACTTAACAATTTTCAAGTAACTAACTCACATTTCAAGTCTCTACCATTAACCATTTTCAACTAACTAATTCACATTTTCAACTTACTACACTTAACCATTTTAATCTAACTAATTCACATTTCAAGTCTCTACACTCAACCATTTTGAAGTAACTAATTCACATTTGAAGTTACTACACTTAACCATTTTTAAGTAACTAATTAACATTTTCAAGTCACTACCATTTTCAAGTAACTAATTAACATTTCAATTCTCTACACTTAACCATTTTGAAGTAACTAATTCATATTTCAAGTTACTACACTTAACCATTTTTAAGTAACTAATTTACATTTTTCAAGTCACTACCATTTTCAAGTAACTAATTAACATTTCAATTCTCTACACTTAACCATTTTCAAGTAACTAATTCACATTTTCAAGTTACTACACTTAACAATTTTCAAGTAACTAATTCACATTTCAAGTCTCTACCATTAACCATTTTCAAGTAACTAATTCACATTTTCAAGATACTACACTTAACCATTTTCAAGTAACTAATTCACATTTCAAGTCTCTACACTCAACCATTTTGAAGTAACTAATTCACATTTCAAGTTACTACACTTATCCATTTTCAAGTAACTAATTCACATTTTCACTACACTTAACCATTTTCAACTAACTAATTCACATTTTCAAGTTCCTACACTTATCCATTTTCAAGTAACTAATTCACATTTTCACTACACTTAACCATTTTCAAATAACTAATTCACATTTTCACTACACTTAACCATTTTCAAGTAACTAATTCACATTTTCACTACACTTAACAATTTTCAAGTAACTAATTCACATTTCAAGTCTCTACCATTAACCATTTTCAAGTAACTAATTCACATTTTCAAGTTACTACACTTAACCATTTTCAAGTAACTAATTCACATTTCAAGTCTCTACACTCAACCATTTTGAAGTAACTAGTTCACATTTCAAGTTACGACACTTAACCATTTTTAAGCAACTAATTCACATTTTCAAGTCACTACCATTTTCAAGTAACTAATTCACATTTTTAGTCTCTACCATTTACAAGTAACTAATACACATTTAAAGTTACTACCCATAACATTTTTAAGTAACTAATTCACATTTTCACTACACTTAACAATTTTCAAGTAACTAATTCACATTTCAAGTCTCTACCATTAACCATTTTCAAGTAACTAATTCACATTTTCAAGTTACTGCACTTAACCATTTTCAAGTAACTAATTCACATTTTCACTACACTTAGCCATTTTCATGTAACTAATTCACATTTTCAAGTTACTACACTTAACAATTTTCAAGTAACTAATTCAAATTTCAAGTCTCTGCCATTAACCATTTTCAAGTAACTAATTCACATTTTCAAGTTACTACACTTAACCATTTTCAAGTAACTAATTCACATTTTCAAGTTACTATACTTAACCATTTTCAAGTAACTAATTCACATTTTCAAGTTACTACACTTATCCATTTTGAAGTAACTAATTCACATTTCCACTACACTTAACCATTTTCAGTTAACTAATTCACATTTTCACTACACTTAACCATTTTCAACTAACTAATTCACATTTTCAAGTTCCTACATTTAACCATTTTCAAGTAACTAATTCACATTTCAAGTCTCTACCATTAACCATTTTCAAGTAACTAATTAACATTTTCAAGTAACTACACTTATCCATTTTCAAGTAACTAATTCACATTTTCACTACACTTAACCATTTTCAAGTAACTAATTCACATTTTCACTACACTTAACCATTTTCAAGTAACTGATTCACATTTTCACTACACTTAACCATTTTTCATGTAAGTAATTCACATTTTCAAGTTACTACACTTGACAATTTTCAAGTAACTAACTCACATTTCAAGTCTCTACCATTAACCATTTTCAAGTAACTAATTCACATTTTCAAGTTACTACACTTAACAATTTTTAAATAACTAATTCACATTTCAAGTCTCTACCATTAACCATTTTCAAGTAACTAATTCACATTTTCAACTTACTACACTTAACCATTTTAATCTAACTAATTCACATTTCAAGTCTCTACACTCAACCATTTTGAAGTAACTAATTCACATTTGAAGTTACTACACTTAACCATTTTTAAGTAACTAATTCACATTTTCAAGTCACTACCATTTTCAAGTAACTAATTAACATTTCAATAATCTACACTTAACCATTTTCAAGTAACTAATTCACATTTTCAAGTTACTACACTTAACAATTTTCAAGTAACTAATTCATATTTCAAGTTTCTACCATTAACCATTTTCAAGTAACTAATTCACATTTTCAAGTAACTACACTTAACCATTTTAGTCTACCTAATTCACATTTCAAGTCTCTACACTCAACCATTTTGAAGTAACTAATTCACATTTCAAGTTACGACACTTAACCATTTTTAAGTAACTAATTCATATTTTCAAGTCACTACCATTTTCAAGTAACTAATTTTCACATTTCAAGTCTCTACCATTTACAAGTAACTAATACACATTTAAAGTTACTACCCATAACATTTTTAAGTAACTAATTCACATTTTCACTACACTTAACAATTTTCAAGTAACTAATTCACATTTCAAGTCTCTACCATTAACCATTTTCAAGTAACTAATTCACATTTTCAAGTTACTGCACTTAACCATTTTCAAGTAACTAATTCACATTTTCACTACACTTAGCCATTTTCATGTAACTAATTCACATTTTCAAGTTACTACACTTAACAATTTTCAAGTAACTAATTCAAATTTCAAGTCTCTGCCATTAACCATTTTCAAGTAACTAATTCACATTTTCAAGTTACTACACTTAACCATTTTCAAGTAACTAATTCACATTTTCAAGTTACTATACTTAACCATTTTCAAGTAACTAATTCACATTTTCAAGTTACTACACTTATCCATTTTGAAGTAACTAATTCACATTTCCACTACACTTAACCATTTTCAGTTAACTAATTCACATTTTCACTACACTTAACCATTTTCAACTAACTAATTCACATTTTCAAGTTCCTACATTTAACCATTTTCAAGTAACTAATTCACATTTCAAGTCTCTACCATTAACCATTTTCAAGTAACTAATTAACATTTTCAAGTAACTACACTTATCCATTTTCAAGTAACTAATTCACATTTTCACTACACTTAACCATTTTCAAGTAACTAATTCACATTTTCACTACACTTAACCATTTTCAAGTAACTGATTCACATTTTCACTACACTTAACCATTTTTCATGTAAGTAATTCACATTTTCAAGTTACTACACTTGACAATTTTCAAGTAACTAACTCACATTTCAAGTCTCTACCATTAACCATTTTCAAGTAACTAATTCACATTTTCAAGTTACTACACATAACAATTTTTAAATAACTAATTCACATTTCAAGTCTCTACCATTAACCATTTTCAAGTAACTAATTCACATTTTCAACTTACTACACTTAACCATTTTAATCTAACTAATTCACATTTCAAGTCTCTACACTCAACCATTTTGAAGTAACTAATTCACATTTGAAGTTACTACACTTAACCATTTTTAAGTAACTAATTCACATTTTCAAGTCACTACCATTTTCAAGTAACTAATTAACATTTCAATAATCTACACTTAACCATTTTCAAGTAACTAATTCACATTTTCAAGTTACTACACTTAACAATTTTCAAGTAACTAATTCATATTTCAAGTTTCTACCATTAACCATTTTCAAGTAACTAATTCACATTTTCAAGTAACTACACTTAACCATTTTAGTCTACCTAATTCACATTTCAAGTCTCTACACTCAACCATTTTGAAGTAACTAATTCACATTTCAAGTTACGACACTTAACCATTTTTAAGTAACTAATTCATATTTTCAAGTCACTACCATTTTCAAGTAACTAATTTTCACATTTCAAGTCTCTACCATTTACAAGTAACTAATACACATTTAAAGTTACTACCCATAACATTTTTAAGTAACTAATTCACATTTTCACTACACTTAACAATTTTCAAGTAACTAATTCACATTTCAAGTCTCTACCATTAACCATTTTCAAGTAACTAATTCACATTTTCAAGTTACTGCACTTAACCATTTTCAAGTAACTAATTCACATTTTCACTACACTTAGCCATTTTCATGTAACTAATTCACATTTTCAAGTTACTACACTTAACAATTTTCAAGTAACTAATTCAAATTTCAAGTCTCTGCCATTAACCATTTTCAAGTAACTAATTCACATTTTCAAGTTACTACACTTAACCATTTTCAAGTAACTAATTCACATTTTCAAGTTACTATACTTAACCATTTTCAAGTAACTAATTCACATTTTCAAGTTACTACACTTATCCATTTTGAAGTAACTAATTCACATTTCCACTACACTTAACCATTTTCAGTTAACTAATTCACATTTTCACTACACTTAACCATTTTCAACTAACTAATTCACATTTTCAAGTTCCTACATTTAACCATTTTCAAGTAACTAATTCACATTTCAAGTCTCTACCATTAACCATTTTCAAGTAACTAATTAACATTTTCAAGTAACTACACTTATCCATTTTCAAGTAACTAATTCACATTTTCACTACACTTAACCATTTTCAACTAACTAATTCACATTTTCAAGTTCCTACATTTAACCATTTTCAAGTAACTAATTCACATTTCAAGTCTCTACCATTAACCATTTTCAAGTAACTAATTAACATTTTCAAGTAACTACACTTATCCATTTTCAAGTAACTAATTCACATTTTCACTACACTTAACCATTTTCAAGTAACTAATTCACATTTTCACTACACTTAACCATTTTCAAGTAACTGATTCACATTTTCACTACACTTAACCATTTTTCATGTAAGTAATTCACATTTTCAAGTTACTACACTTGACAATTTTCAAGTAACTAACTCACATTTCAAGTCTCTACCATTAACCATTTTCAAGTAACTAATTCACATTTTCAAGTTACTACACTTAACAATTTTTAAATAACTAATTCACATTTCAAGTCTCTACCATTAACCATTTTCAAGTAACTAATTCACATTTTCAACTTACTACACTTAACCATTTTAATCTAACTAATTCACATTTCAAGTCTCTACACTCAACCATTTTGAAGTAACTAATTCACATTTGAAGTTACTACACTTAACCATTTTTAAGTAACTAATTCACATTTTCAAGTCACTACCATTTTCAAGTAACTAATTAACATTTCAATAATCTACACTTAACCATTTTCAAGTAACTAATTCACATTTTCAAGTTACTACACTTAACAATTTTCAAGTAACTAATTCATATTTCAAGTTTCTACCATTAACCATTTTCAAGTAACTACACTTAACCATTTTAGTCTACCTAATTCACATTTCAAGTCTCTACACTCAACCATTTTGAAGTAACTAATTCACATTTCAAGTTACGACACTTAACCATTTTTAAGTAACTAATTCATATTTTCAAGTCACTACCATTTTCAAGTAACTAATTTTCACATTTCAAGTCTCTACCATTTACAAGTAACTAATACACATTTAAAGTTACTACCCATAACATTTTTAAGTAACTAATTCACATTTTCACTACACTTAACAATTTTCAAGTAACTAATTCACATTTCAAGTCTCTACCATTAACCATTTTCAAGTAACTAATTCACATTTTCAAGTTACTGCACTTAACCATTTTCAAGTAACTAATTCACATTTTCACTACACTTAGCCATTTTCATGTAACTAATTCACATTTTCAAGTTACTACACTTAACAATTTTCAAGTAACTAATTCACATTTCAAGTCTCTGCCATTAACCATTTTCAAGTAACTAATTCACATTTTCAAGTTACTACACTTAACCATTTTCAAGTAACTAATTCACATTTCAAGTCTCTACCATTTACAAGTAACTAATACACATTTCATGTCACTACACATAACCATTTTAAAGTAACTAATTCACATTTTCAAATTACTACCATTTTCAAATAACTAATCCATATTTCAAGTCTCTACCATTAACCATTTTCAAGTAACTAATTCACATTTTCAAGTTACTACACTTATCCATTTTCAAGTAACTAATTCACATTTTCACTACACTTAACCATTTTCAAATAACTAATTCACATTTTCACTACACTTAACCATTTTCAACTAACTAATTCACATTTTCAAGTTCCTACATTTAACCATTTTCAAGTAACTAATTCACATTTCAAGTCTCTACCATTAACCATTTTCAAGTAACTAATTCACATTTTCAAGTTACTACACTTATCCATTTTCAAGTAACTAATTCACATTTTCACTACACTTAACCATTTTCAAATAACTAATTCACATTTTCACTACACTTAACCATTTTCAAGTAACTAATTCACATTTTCACTACACTTAACCATTTTTCATGTAAGTAATTCACATTTTCAAGTTACTACACTTAACAATTTTCAAGTAACTAACTCACATTTCAAGTCTCTACCATTAACCATTTTCAACTAACTAATTCACATTTTCAAGTTACTACACTTAACAATTTTCAAATAACTAATTCACATTTCAAGTCTCTACCATTAACCATTTTCAAGTAACTAATTCACATTTTCAACTTACTACACTTAACCATTTTAATCTAACTAATTCACATTTCAAGTCTCTACACTCAACCATTTTGAAGTAACTAATTCACATTTGAAGTTACTACACTTAACCATTTTTAAGTAACTAATTAACATTTTCAAGTCACTACCATTTTCAAGTAACTAATTAACATTTCAAGTCTCTACACTCAACCATTTTGAAGTAACTAATTCACATTTGAAGTTACTACACTTAACCATTTTTAAGTAACTAATTCACATTTTCAAGTCACTACCATTTTCAAGTAACTAATTAACATTTCAATAATCTACACTTAACCATTTTCAAGTAACTAATTCACATTTTCAAGTTACTACACTTAACAATTTTCAAGTAACTAATTCATATTTCAAGTTTCTACCATTAACCATTTTCAAGTAACTAATTCACATTTTCAAGTAACTACACTTAACCATTTTAGTCTACCTAATTCACATTTCAAGTCTCTACACTCAACCATTTTGAAGTAACTAATTCACATTTCAAGTTACGACACTTAACCATTTTTAAGTAACTAATTCATATTTTCAAGTCACTACCATTTTCAAGTAACTAATTTTCACATTTCAAGTCTCTACCATTTACAAGTAACTAATACACATTTAAAGTTACTACCCATAACATTTTTAAGTAACTAATTCACATTTTCACTACACTTAACAATTTTCAAGTAACTAATTCACATTTCAAGTCTCTACCATTAACCATTTTCAAGTAACTAATTCACATTTTCAAGTTACTGCACTTAACCATTTTCAAGTAACTAATTCACATTTTCACTACACTTAGCCATTTTCATGTAACTAATTCACATTTTCAAGTTACTACACTTAACAATTTTCAAGTAACTAATTCACATTTCAAGTCTCTGCCATTAACCATTTTCAAGTAACTAATTCACATTTTCAAGTTACTACACTTAACCATTTTCAAGTAACTAATTCACATTTCAAGTCTCTACCATTTACAAGTAACTAATACACATTTCATGTCACTACACATAACCATTTTAAAGTAACTAATTCACATTTTCAAATTACTACCATTTTCAAATAACTAATCCATATTTCAAGTCTCTACCATTAACCATTTTCAAGTAACTAATTCACATTTTCAAGTTACTACACTTATCCATTTTCAAGTAACTAATTCACATTTTCACTACACTTAACCATTTTCAAATAACTAATTCACATTTTCACTACACTTAACCATTTTCAACTAACTAATTCACATTTTCAAGTTCCTACATTTAACCATTTTCAAGTAACTAATTCACATTTCAAGTCTCTACCATTAACCATTTTCAAGTAACTAATTCACATTTTCAAGTTACTACACTTATCCATTTTCAAGTAACTAATTCACATTTTCACTACACTTAACCATTTTCAAATAACTAATTCACATTTTCACTACACTTAACCATTTTCAAGTAACTAATTCACATTTTCACTACACTTAACCATTTTTCATGTAAGTAATTCACATTTTCAAGTTACTACACTTAACAATTTTCAAGTAACTAACTCACATTTCAAGTCTCTACCATTAACCATTTTCAACTAACTAATTCACATTTTCAACTTACTACACTTAACCATTTTAATCTAACTAATTCACATTTCAAGTCTCTACACTCAACCATTTTGAAGTAACTAATTCACATTTGAAGTTACTACACTTAACCATTTTTAAGTAACTAATTAACATTTTCAAGTCACTACCATTTTCAAGTAACTAATTAACATTTCAATTCTCTACACTTAACCATTTTGAAGTAACTAATTCATATTTCAAGTTACTACACTTAACCATTTTTAAGTAACTAATTTACATTTTTCAAGTCACTACCATTTTCAAGTAACTAATTAACATTTCAATTCTCTACACTTAACCATTTTCAAGTAACTAATTCACATTTTCAAGTTACTACACTTAACAATTTTCAAGTAACTAATTCACATTTCAAGTCTCTACCATTAACCATTTTCAAGTAACTAATTCACATTTTCAAGATACTACACTTAACCATTTTCAAGTAACTAATTCACATTTCAAGTCTCTACACTCAACCATTTTGAAGTAACTAATTCACATTTCAAGTTACTACACTTAACCATTTTTAAGTAACTAATTCACATTTTCAAGTCACTACCATTTTCAAGTAACTAATTAACATGTCAATACTCTACACTTAACCATTTTCAAGTAACTAATTCACATTTTCAAGTTACTACACTTAACAATTTTCAAGTAACTAATTCAAATTTCAATTCTCTACACTTAACCATTTTTAAGTAACTGATTCACATTTTCAAGTTACTACACTTAACCATTTTCAAGTAACTAATTCACATTTTCACTACACTTAACCATTTTCAAGTAACTAATTCACATTTTCACTACACTTAACCATTTTCAAGTTACTACACTTAACCATTTTCAAGTAACTAATTCACATTTTCACTACACTTAACCATTTTCAAGTAACTAATTCACATTTTCACTACACTTAACCATTTTCAAGTAACTAATTCACATTTCAAGTCTCAACCATTAACCATTTTCAAGTAACTAATTCACATGTCAAGTCTCTACCATTAACCTTGTAAGTAATTCATGTTTTCAAATTACTACACTTAACCATTTTCAAGTAACTAATTCACATTTTAACTACACTTAACCATTTTCATGTAACTAATTCACATTTCAAGTCTCTACCATTTACAAGTAACTAATACACATTTCATGTTACTACACATAACCATTTTCAAGTAACTAATTCACATTTTCAAGTTACTACACTTAACAATTTTCAAGTAACTAATTCACATTTCAAGTCTCTACCATTAACCATTTTCAAGTAACTAATTCACATTTTCAAGTTACTACACTTAACAATTTTCAAGTAACTAATTCACATTTCAAGTCTCTACACTCAACCATTTTGAAGTAACTAATTCACATTTCAAGTTACTACACTTAACCATTTTTAAGTAACTAATTCACATTTTCAAGTCACTACCATTTTCAAGTAACTAAGTAACATTTCAATACTCTACACTTAACCATTTTCAAGTAACTAATTCACATTTTCAAGTTACTACACTTAACAATTTTCAAGTAACTAATTCAAATTTCAATTCTCTACACTTAACCATTTTTAAGTAACTGATTCACATTTTCAAGTTACTACACTTAACCATTTTCGAGTAACTAATTCACATTTTCACTACACTTAACCATTTTCAAGTAACTAATTCACATTTTCACTACACTTAACCATTTTCAAGTAACTAATTCACATTTCAAGTCTCAACCATTAACCATTTTCAAATAACTAATTCACATTTCAAGTCTCTACCATTAACCTTGTAAGTAATTCATGTTTTCAAATTACTACACTTAACCATTTTCAAGTAACTAATTCACATTTTCACTACACTTAACCATTTTCATGTAACTAATTCACATTTCAATAATCTACACTTAACCATTTTCAAGTAACTAATTCATATTTTCAAGTTACTACACTTAACAATTTTCAAGTAACTAATTCATATTTCAAGTCTCTACCATTAACCATTTTCAAGTAACTAATTCACATTTTCAAGTAACTACACTTAACCATTTTCAAGTAACTAATTCACATTTCAAGTCTCTACACTCAACCATTTTGAAGTAACTAATTCACATTTCAAGTTACGACACTTAACCATTTTTAAGTAACTAATTCACATTTTCAAGTCACTACCATTTTCAAGTAACTAATTCACATTTCAAGTCTCTACCATTTACAAGTAACTAATACACATTTAAAGTTACTACCCATAACAGTTTTAAGTAACTAATTCACATTTTCACTACACTTAACAATTTTCAAGTAACTAATTCACATTTCAAGTCTCTACCATTAACCATTTTCAAGTAACTAATTCACATTTTCAAGTTACTGTACTTAACCATTTTCAAGTAACTAATTCACATTTTCACTACACTTAGCCATTTTCATGTAACTAATTCACATTTTCAAGTTACTACACTTAACAATTTTCAAGTAACTAATTCACATTTTCACTACACTTAACCATTTTCAAGTAACTAATTCACATTTCAAGTCTCAACCATTAACCATTTTCAAGTAACTAATTCACATTTCAAGTCTCTACCATTAACCTTGTAAGTAATTCATGTTTTCAAATTACTACACTTAACCATTTTCAAGTAACTAATTCACATTTTAACTACACTTAACCATTTTCATGTAACTAATTCACATTTCAAGTCTCTACCATTTACAAGTAACTAATACACATTTCATGTTACTACACATAACCATTTTCAAGTAACTAATTCACATTTTCAAGTTACTACACTTAACAATTTTCAAGTAACTAATTCACATTTCAAGTCTCTACCATTAACCATTTTCAAGTAACTAATTCACATTTTCAAGTTACTACACTTAACAATTTTCAAGTAACTAATTCACATTTCAAGTCTCTACACTCAACCATTTTGAAGTAACTAATTCACATTTCAAGTTACTACACTTAACCATTTTTAAGTAACTAATTCACATTTTCAAGTCACTACCATTTTCAAGTAACTAAGTAACATTTCAATACTCTACACTTAACCATTTTCAAGTAACTAATTCACATTTTCAAGTTACTACACTTAACAATTTTCAAGTAACTAATTCAAATTTCAATTCTCTACACTTAACCATTTTTAAGTAACTGATTCACATTTTCAAGTTACTACACTTAACCATTTTCGAGTAACTAATTCACATTTTCACTACACTTAACCATTTTCAAGTAACTAATTCACATTTTCACTACACTTAACCATTTTCAAGTAACTAATTCACATTTCAAGTCTCAACCATTAACCATTTTCAAGTAACTAATTCACATTTCAAGTCTCTACCATTAACCTTGTAAGTAATTCATGTTTTCAAATTACTACACTTAACCATTTTCAAGTAACTAATTCACATTTTCACTACACTTAACCATTTTCATGTAACTAATTCACATTTCAATAATCTACACTTAACCATTTTCAAGTAACTAATTCATATTTTCAAGTTACTACACTTAACAATTTTCAAGTAACTAATTCATATTTCAAGTCTCTACCATTAACCATTTTCAAGTAACTAATTCACATTTTCAAGTAACTACACTTAACCATTTTCAAGTAACTAATTCACATTTCAAGTCTCTACACTCAACCATTTTGAAGTAACTAATTCACATTTCAAGTTACGACACTTAACCATTTTTAAGTAACTAATTCACATTTTCAAGTCACTACCATTTTCAAGTAACTAATTCACATTTCAAGTCTCTACCATTTACAAGTAACTAATACACATTTAAAGTTACTACCCATAACATTTTTAAGTAACTAATTCACATTTTCACTACACTTAACAATTTTCAAGTAACTAATTCACATTTCAAGTCTCTACCATTAACCATTTTCAAGTAACTAATTCACATTTTCAAGTTACTGTACTTAACCATTTTCAAGTAACTAATTCACATTTTCACTACACTTAGCCATTTTCATGTAACTAATTCACATTTTCAAGTTACTACACTTAACAATTTTCAAGTAACTAATTCACATTTCAAATCAAGTTACTACACTTAACAATTTTCAAGTAACTAATTCACATTTCAAATCAAGTTACTACACTTAACAATTTTCAAGTAACTAATTCACATTTCAAATCTCTACCATTAACCATTTTCAAGTAACTAATTCACATTTTCACTACACTTAACAATTTACAAGTAACTAATTCACATTTCAAGTCTCTACCATTAACCATTTTCAAGTAACTAATTCACATTTTCAAGTTACTGCACTTAACCATTTTCAAGTAACTAATTCACATTTTCACTACACTTAGCCATTTTCATGTAACTAATTCACATTTTCAAGTTACTACACTTAACAATTTTCAAGTAACTAATTCACATTTTCAAGTTCCTACATTTAACCATTTTCAAGTAACTAATTCACATTTCAAGTCTCTACCATTAACCATTTTCAAGTAACTAATTCACATTTTCAAGTTACTACACTTAACAATTTTCAAATAACTAATTCACATTTCAAGTCTATACCATTAACCATTTTCAAGTAACTAATTCACATTTTCAACTTACTACACTTAACCATTTTAATCTAACTAATTCACATTTCAAGTCTCTACACTCAACCATTTTGAAGTAACTAATTCACATTTGAAGTTACTACACTTAACCATTTTTAAGTAACTAATTCACATTTTCAAGTCACTACCATTTTCAAGTAACTAATTAACATTTCAATAATCTACACTTAACCATTTTCAAGTAACTAATTCACATTTTCAAGTTACTACACTTAACAATTTTCAAGTAACTAATTCATATTTCAAGTTTCTACCATTAACCATTTTCAAGTAACTAATTTTCCCATTTCAAGTCTCTACCATTTACAAGTAACTAATACACATTTAAAGTTACTACCCATAACATTTTTAAGTAACTAATTCACATTTTCACTACACTTAACAATTTTCAAGTAACTAATTCACATTTCAAGTCTCTACCATTAACCATTTTCAAGTAACTAATTCACATTTTCAAGTTACTACACTTAACCATTTTCAAGTAACTAATTCACATTTCAAGTCTCTACACTCAACCATTTTGAAGTAACTAGTTCACATTTCAAGTTACGACACTTAACCATTTTTAAGCAACTAATTCACATTTTCAAGTCACTACCATTTTCAAGTAACTAATTCACATTTTTAGTCTCTACCATTTACAAGTAACTAATACACATTTAAAGTTACTACCCATAACATTTTTAAGTAACTAATTCACATTTTCACTACACTTAACAATTTTCAAGTAACTAATTCACATTTCAAGTCTCTACCATTAACCATTTTCAAGTAACTAATTCACATTTTCAAGTTACTGCACTTAACCATTTTCAAGTAACTAATTCACATTTTCACTACACTTAGCCATTTTCATGTAACTAATTCACATTTTCAAGTTACTACACTTAACAATTTTCAAGTAACTAATTCACATTTCAAGTCTCTGCCATTAACCATTTTCAAGTAACTAATTCAAATTTTCAAGTTACTACACTTAACCATTTTCAAGTAACTAATTCACATTTTCAAGTTACTATACTTAACCATTTTCAAGTAACTAATTCACATTTTCAAGTTACTACACTTATCCATTTTGAAGTAACTAATTCACATTTCCACTACACTTAACCATTTTCAGTTAACTAATTCACATTTTCACTACACTTAACCATTTTCAACTAACTAATTCACATTTTCAAGTTCCTACATTTAACCATTTTCAAGTAACTAATTCACATTTCAAGTCTCTACCATTAACCATTTTCAAGTAACTAATTCACATTTTCAAGTTACTACACTTATCCATTTTCAAGTAACTAATTCACATTTTCACTACACTTAACCATTTTCAACTAACTAATTCACATTTTCAAGTTCCTACATTCAACCATTTTCAAGTAACTAATTCACATTTCAAGTCTCTACCATTAACCATTTTCAAGTAACTAATTCACATTTTCAAGTTACTACACTTATCCATTTTCAAGTAACTAATTCACATTTTCACTACACTTAACCATTTTCAAATAACTAATTCACATTTTCACTACACTTAACCATTTTTCATGTAAGTAATTCACATTTTCAAGTTACTACACTTAACCATTTTCAAGTAACTGATTCACATTTTCACTACACTTAACCATTTTTCATGTAAGTAATTCACATTTGAAGTTACTACACTTAACCATTTTTAAGTAACTAATTAACATTTTCAAGTCACTACCATTTTCAAGTAACTAATTAACATTTCAAGTCTCTACACTCAACCATTTTGAAGTAACTAATTCACATTTCAAGTTACGACACTTAACCATTTTTAAGTAACTAATTCATATTTTCAAGTCACTACCATTTTCAAGTAACTAATTTTCACATTTCAAGTCTCTACCATTTACAAGTAACTAATACACATTTAAAGTTACTACCCATAACATTTTTAAGTAACTAATTCACATTTTCACTACACTTAACAATTTTCAAGTAACTAATTCACATTTCAAGTCTCTACCATTAACCATTTTCAAGTAACTAATTCACATTTTCAAGTTACTGCACTTAACCATTTTCAAGTAACTAATTCACATTTTCACTACACTTAGCCATTTTCATGTAACTAATTCACATTTTCAAGTTACTACACTTAACAATTTTCAAGTAACTAATTCACATTTCAAGTCTCTGCCATTAACCATTTTCAAGTAACTAATTCACATTTTCAAGTTACTACACTTAACCATTTTCAAGTAACTAATTCACATTTCAAGTCTCTACCATTTACAAGTAACTAATACACATTTCATGTCACTACACATAACCATTTTAAAGTAACTAATTCACATTTTCAAATTACTACCATTTTCAAATAACTAATCCATATTTCAAGTCTCTACCATTAACCATTTTCAAGTAACTAATTCACATTTTCAAGTTACTACACTTATCCATTTTCAAGTAACTAATTCACATTTTCACTACACTTAACCATTTTCAAATAACTAATTCACATTTTCACTACACTTAACCATTTTCAACTAACTAATTCAAATTTTCAAGTTCCTACATTTAACCATTTTCAAGTAACTAACTCACATTTCAAGTCTCTACCATTAACCATTTTCAACTAACTAATTCACATTTTCAAGTTACTACACTTAACAATTTTCAAATAACTAATTCACATTTCAAGTCTCTACCATTAACCATTTTCAAGTAACTAATTCACATTTTCAACTTACTACACTTAACCATTTTAATCTAACTAATTCACATTTCAAGTCTCTACACTCAACCATTTTGAAGTAACTAATTCACATTTGAAGTTACTACACTTAACCATTTTTAAGTAACTAATTAACATTTTCAAGTCACTACCATTTTCAAGTAACTAATTAACATTTCAATTCTCTACACTTAACCATTTTGAAGTAACTAATTCATATTTCAAGTTACTACACTTAACCATTTTTAAGTAACTAATTTACATTTTTCAAGTCACTACCATTTTCAAGTAACTAATTAACATTTCAATTCTCTACACTTAACCATTTTCAAGTAACTAATTCACATTTTCAAGTTACTACACTTAACAATTTTCAAGTAACTAATTCACATTTCAAGTCTCTACCATTAACCATTTTCAAGTAACTAATTCACATTTTCAAGTTACTACACTTAACCATTTTCAAGTAACTAATTCACATTTCAAGTCTCTACACTCAACCATTTTGAAGTAACTAATTCACATTTCAAGTTACTACACTTAACCATTTTTAAGTAACTAATTCACATTTTCAAGTCACTACCATTTTCAAGTAACTAATTAACATGTCAATACTCTACACTTAACCATTTTCAAGTAACTAATTCACATTTTCAAGTTACTACACTTAACAATTTTCAAGTAACTAATTCAAATTTCAATTCTCTACACTTAACCATTTTTAAGTAACTGATTCACATTTTCAAGTTACTACACTTAACCATTTTCAAGTAACTAATTCACATTTTCACTACACTTAACCATTTTCAAGTAACTAATTCACATTTTCACTACACTTAACCATTTTCAAGTAACTAATTCACATTTTCACTACACTTAACCATTTTCAAATTACTAATTCACATTTTCACTACACTTAACCATTTTCAAGTAACTAATTCACATTTCAAGTCTCAACCACTAACCATTTTCAAGTAACTAATTCACATTTTTACTACACTTAAAAATTTTCAAGTAGCTAATTCACATTTTCACTACACTTAACCATTTTCAAGTAACTAATTCACATTTTCAAGTTACTACACTTAACCATTTTCAAGTAACTAATTCACATTTCAAGTCTCTACACTTAACCATTTTTAAGTAACTAATTCACATTTTCAAGTTACTACACTTAACCATTTTCAAGTAACTAATTCACATTTTCACTACACTTAACCATTTTCAAGTAACTAATTCACATTTCAAGTCTCAACCATTAACCATTTTTAAGTAACTAATTCACATTTTCAAGTCACTACCATTTTCAAGTAACAAATTCACATTTCAATTCTCTACACTTAACCACTTTCAAATAACTAATTCACATTTTCAAGTTACTACACTTAACCATTTTCAAATTACTAATTCACATTTTCACTACACTTAACCATTTTCATGTAACTAATTCACATTTTCAAGTTACTACACATAACAATTTTCAAGTAGCTAATTCACATTTTCACTACACTTAACCATTTTCAAGTAACTAATTCACATTTTCACTACACTTAACCATTTTCAAGTAATTAATTCACATTTTCACTACACTTAACCATTTTTCATTAAGTAATTCACATTTTCAAGTTACTACACTTAACAATTTTCAAGTAACTAACTCACATTTCAAGTCTCTACCATTAACCATTTTCAACTAACTAATTCACATTTTCAAGTTACTACACTTAACAATTTTCAAGTAGCTAATTCACATTTTCAAGTTACTATACTTAACCATTTTCAAGTAACTAATTCGCATTTTCAAGTTACTACACTTATCCATTTTGAAGTAACTAATTCACATTTTCACTACACTTAACCATTTTCAATTAACTAATTCACATTTTCACTACACTTAACCATTTTCAAGTAACTAATTCACATTTCAAGTCTCAACCATTAACCATTTTTAAGTAACTAATTCACATTTTCAAGTCACTACCATTTTCAAGTAACAAATTCACATTTCAATTCTCTACACTTAACCACTTTCAAGTAACTAATTCACATTTTCAAGTTACTACACTTAACCATTTTCAAATTACTAATTCACATTTTCACTACACTTAACCATTTTCATGTAACTAATTCACATTTTCACGTTACTACACTTAACAATTTTCAAGTAGCTAATTCACATTTTCACTACACTTAACCATTTTCAAGTAACTAATTCACATTTTCACTACACTTAACCATTTTGAAGTAACTAATTCACATTTTCACTACACTTAGCCATTTTTCATGTAAGTAATTCACATTTTCAAGTTACTACACTTAACAATTTTCAAGTTACTAATTCACATTTTCACTACACTTAACCATTTTCAAGTAACTAATTCACATTTCAAGTCTCAACCACTAACCATTTTCAAGTAACTAATTCACATTTTCAAGTTACTACACTTAACCATTTTCAAGTAACTAATTGACATTTCAATTCTCTACACTTAACCACTTTCAAATAACTAATTCACATTTTCAAGTTACTACACTTAACCATTTTAAAATTACTAATTCACATTTTCACTACACTTAACCATTTTCATGTAACTAATTCACATTTTCAAGATACTACACTTAACAATTTTCAAGTAGCTAATTCACATTTTCACTACACTTAACCATTTTCAAGTAACTAATTCACATTTTCACTACACTTAACCATTTTCAAGTAACTAATTCACATTTCAAGTCTCAACCATTAACCATTTTCAAGTAACTAATTCACATTTCAAGTCTCTACCATTAACCTTGTAAGTAATTCATGTTTTCAAATTACTACACTTAACCATTTTCAAGTAACTAATTCACATTTTCACTACACTTAACCATTTTCATGTAACTAATTCACATTTCAAGTCTCTACCATTTACAAGTAACTAATACACATTTCATGTTACTACACATAACCATTTTAAAGTAACTAATTCACATTTTCAAGTCACTACCATTTTCAAGTAACTAATTGACATTTCAATTCACTACACTTAACCATTTTCAAGTAACTAATTCACATTTTCAAGTTACTACACTTCACCATTTTCAAGTAGCTAATTCACATTTTCACTACACTTAACCATTTTCAAGTAACTAATTCACATTTCAAGTCTCTACACTTAACCATTTTCAAGTAACTAATTCACATTTTCAAGTTACTACACTTAACCATTTTCAAGTAACTAATTCACATTTTCAAGTTACTACACTTAACCATTTTCAAGTAACTAATTCACATTTTCAAGTTACTACACTTAACAATTTTCAAGTAACTAATTCACATTTCAAGCCTCAACCATTAACCATTTTTAAGTAACTAATTCACATTTTCAAGTCACTACCATTTTCAAGTAACAAATTCACATTTCAATTCTCTACACTTAACCACTTTCAAGTAACTAATTCACATTTTCAAGTTACTACACTTAACCATTTTCAAGTACCTAATTCACATTTCAAGTCTCAACCATTAACCATTTTTAAGTAACTAATTCACATTTTCAAGTTACTACACTTAACCATTTTCAAGTAACTAATTGACATTTCAATTCTCTACACTTAACCATTTTCAAGTAACTAATTCACATTTTCAAGTTACTACACTTAAAAATTTTCAAGTAGCTAATTCACATTTTCACTACACTTAACCATTTTCAAGTAACTAATTCACATTTTCAAGTTACTACACTTAACCATTTTCAAGTAACTAATTCACATTTCAAGTCTCAACCACTAACCATTTTTAAGTAACTAATTCACATTTTCAAGTCACTACCATTTTCAAGTAACAAATTCACATTTCAATTCTCTACACTTAACCACTTTCCAGTAACTAATTCACATTTTCAAGTTACTACACTTAACCATTTTCAAGTAACTAATTCACATTTCAAGTCTCAACCATTAACCATTTTTAAGTAACTAATTCACATTTTCAAGTTACTACACTTAACCATTTTCAAGTAACTAATTGACATTTCAATTCTCTACACTTAACCATTTTCAAGTAACTAATTCACATTTTCAAGTTACTACACTTAACCATTTTCAAGTAACTAATTCACATTTCAAGTCTCTACACTTAACCATTTTTAAGTAACTAATTCACATTTTCAAGTTACTACACTTAACCATTTTCAAGTAACTAATTCACATTTTCACTACACTTAACCATTTTCAAGTAACTAATTCACATTTCAAGTCTCAACCATTAACCATTTTTAAGTAACTAATTCACATTTTCAAGTCACTACCATTTTCAAGTAACAAATTCACATTTCAATTCTCTACACTTAACCACTTTCAAATAACTAATTCACATTTTCAAGTTACTACACTTAACCATTTTCAAATTACTAATTCACATTTTCACTACACTTAACCATTTTCATGTAACTAATTCACATTTTCAAGTTACTACACTTAACAATTTTCAAGTAACTAATTCACATTTTCACTACACTTAACCATTTTCAAGTAATTAATTCACATTTTCACTACACTTAACCATTTTTCATTAAGTAATTCACATTTTCAAGTTACTACACTTAACAATTTTCAAGTAACTAACTCACATTTCAAGTCTCTACCATTAACCATTTTCAACTAACTAATTCACATTTTCAAGTTACTACACTTAACAATTTTCAAGTAGCTAATTCACATTTTCAAGTTACTATACTTAACCATTTTCAAGTAACTAATTCGCATTTTCAAGTTACTACACTTATCCATTTTGAAGTAACTAATTCACATTTTCACTACACTTAACCATTTTCAATTAACTAATTCACATTTTCACTACACTTAACCATTTTCAAGTAACTAATTCACATTTCAAGTCTCAACCATTAACCATTTTTAAGTAACTAATTCACATTTTCAAGTCACTACCATTTTCAAGTAACAAATTCACATTTCAATTCTCTACACTTAACCACTTTCAAGTAACTAATTCACATTTTCAAGTTACTACACTTAACCATTTTCAAATTACTAATTCACATTTTCACTACACTTAACCATTTTCATGTAACTAATTCACATTTTCACGTTACTACACTTAACAATTTTCAAGTAGCTAATTCACATTTTCACTACACTTAACCATTTTCAAGTAACTAATTCACATTTTCACTACACTTAACCATTTTGAAGTAACTAATTCACATTTTCACTACACTTAGCCATTTTTCATGTAAGTAATTCACATTTTCAAGTTACTACACTTAACAATTTTCAAGTTACTAATTCACATTTTCACTACACTTAACCATTTTCAAGTAACTAATTCACATTTCAAGTCTCAACCACTAACCATTTTCAAGTAACTAATTCACATTTTCAAGTTACTACACTTAACCATTTTCAAGTAACTAATTGACATTTCAATTCTCTACACTTAACCACTTTCAAATAACTAATTCACATTTTCAAGTTACTACACTTAACCATTTTAAAATTACTAATTCACATTTTCACTACACTTAACCATTTTCATGTAACTAATTCACATTTTCAAGATACTACACTTAACAATTTTCAAGTAGCTAATTCACATTTTCACTACACTTAACCATTTTCAAGTAACTAATTCACATTTTCACTACACTTAACCATTTTCAAGTAACTAATTCACATTTCAAGTCTCAACCATTAACCATTTTCAAGTAACTAATTCACATTTCAAGTCTCTACCATTAACCTTGTAAGTAATTCATGTTTTCAAATTACTACACTTAACCATTTTCAAGTAACTAATTCACATTTTCACTACACTTAACCATTTTCATGTAACTAATTCACATTTCAAGTCTCTACCATTTACAAGTAACTAATACACATTTCATGTTACTACACATAACCATTTTAAAGTAACTAATTCACATTTTCAAGTAACTAATTGACATTTCAATTCACTACACTTAACCATTTTCAAGTAACTAATTCACATTTCAAGTCTCTACACTTAACCATTTTCAAGTAACTAATTCACATTTTCAAGTTACTACACTTAACCATTTTCAAGTAACTAATTCACATTTTCAAGTTACTACACTTAACCATTTTCAAGTAACTAATTCACATTTTCAAGTTACTACACTTAACCATTTTCAAGTAACTAATTCACATTTTCAAGTTACTACACTTAACAATTTTCAAGTAACTAATTCACATTTTCACTACACTTAACCATTTTCAAGTAACTAATTCACATTTCAAGTCTCAACCATTAACCATTTTTAAGTAACTAATTCACATTTTCAAGTCACTACCATTTTCAAGTAACAAATTCACATTTCAATTCTCTACACTTAACCACTTTCAAGTAACTAATTCACATTTTCAAGTTACTACACTTAACCATTTTCAAGTAACTAATTCACATTTCAAGTCTCAACCATTAACCATTTTTAAGTAACTAATTCACATTTTCAAGTTACTACACTTAACCATTTTCAAGTAACTAATTGACATTTCAATTCTCTACACTTAACCATTTTCAAGTAACTAATTCACATTTTCAAGTTACTACACTTAAAAATTTTCAAGTAGCTAATTCACATTTTCACTACACTTAACCATTTTCAAGTAACTAATTCACATTTTCAAGTTACTACACTTAACCATTTTCAAGTAACTAATTCACATTTCAAGTCTCAACCACTAACCATTTTTAAGTAACTAATTCACATTTTCAAGTCACTACCATTTTCAAGTAACAAATTCACATTTCAATTCTCTACACTTAACCACTTTCAAGTAACTAATTCACATTTTCAAGTTACTACACTTAACCATTTTCAAATTACTAATTCACATTTTCACTACATTTAACCATTTTCAAGTAACTAATTCACATTTCAAGTCTCAACCACTAACCATTTTCAAGTAACTAATTCACATTTTCAAGTTACCACACTTAACCATTTTCAAGTAACTAATTGACATTTCAATTCTCTACACTTAACCATTTTCAAGTAACTAATTCACATTTTCAAGTTACTACACTTAAAAATTTTCAAGTAGCTAATTCACATTTTCACTACACTTAACCATTTTCAAGTAACTAATTCACATTTTCAAGTTACTACACTTAACCATTTTCAAGTAACTAATTCACATTTCAAGTCTCTACACTTAACCATTTTTAAGTAACTAATTCACATTTTCAAGTTACTACACTTAACCATTTTCAAGTAACTAATTCACATTTTCACTACACTTAACCATTTTCAAGTAACTAATTCACATTTCAAGTCTCAACCATTAACCATTTTTAAGTAACTAATTCACATTTTCAAGTCACTACCATTTTCAAGTAACAAATTCACATTTCAATTCTCTACACTTAACCACTTTCAAATAACTAATTCACATTTTCAAGTTACTACACTTAACCATTTTCAAATTACTAATTCACATTTTCACTACACTTAACCATTTTCATGTAACTAATTCACATTTTCAAGTTACTACACTTAACAATTTTCAAGTAACTAATTCACATTTTCACTACACTTAACCATTTTCAAGTAATTAATTCACATTTTCACTACACTTAACCATTTTTCATTAAGTAATTCACATTTTCAAGTTACTACACTTAACAATTTTCAAGTAACTAACTCACATTTCAAGTCTCTACCATTAACCATTTTCAACTAACTAATTCACATTTTCAAGTTACTACACTTAACAATTTTCAAGTAGCTAATTCACATTTTCAAGTTACTATACTTAACCATTTTCAAGTAACTAATTCGCATTTTCAAGTTACTACACTTATCCATTTTGAAGTAACTAATTCACATTTTCACTACACTTAACCATTTTCAATTAACTAATTCACATTTTCACTACACTTAACCATTTTCAAGTAACTAATTCACATTTCAAGTCTCAACCATTAACCATTTTTAAGTAACTAATTCACATTTTCAAGTCACTACCATTTTCAAGTAACAAATTCACATTTCAATTCTCTACACTTAACCACTTTCAAGTAACTAATTCACATTTTCAAGTTACTACACTTAACCATTTTCAAATTACTAATTCACATTTTCACTACACTTAACCATTTTCATGTAACTAATTCACAATTTCACGTTACTACACTTAACAATTTTCAAGTAGCTAATTCACATTTTCACTACACTTAACCATTTTCAAGTAACTAATTCACATTTTCACTACACTTAACCATTTTGAAGTAACTAATTCACATTTTCACTACACTTAGCCATTTTTCATGTAAGTAATTCACATTTTCAAGTTACTACACTTAACAATTTTCAAGTTACTAATTCACATTTTCACTACACTTAACCATTTTCAAGTAACTAATTCACATTTCAAGTCTCAACCACTAACCATTTTCAAGTAACTAATTCACATTTTCAAGTTACTACACTTAACCATTTTCAAGTAACTAATTGACATTTCAATTCTCTACACTTAACCACTTTCAAATAACTAATTCACATTTTCAAGTTACTACACTTAACTATTTTAAAATTACTAATTCACATTTTCACTACACTTAACCATTTTCATGTAACTAATTCACATTTTCAAGATACTACACTTAACAATTTTCAAGTAGCTAATTCACATTTTCACTACACTTAACCATTTTCAAGTAACTAATTCACATTTTCACTACACTTAACCATTTTCAAGTAACTAATTCACATTTCAAGTCTCAACCATTAACCATTTTCAAGTAACTAATTCACATTTCAAGTCTCTACCATTAACCTTGTAAGTAATTCATGTTTTCAAATTACTACACTTAACCATTTTCAAGTAACTAATTCACATTTTCACTACACTTAACCATTTTCATGTAACTAATTCACATTTCAAGTCTCTACCATTTACAAGTAACTAATACACATTTCATGTTACTACACATAACCATTTTAAAGTAACTAATTCACATTTTCAAGTCACTACCATTTTCAAGTAACTAATTGACATTTCAATTCACTACACTTAACCATTTTCAAGTAACTAATTCACATTTTCAAGTTACTACACTTCACCATTTTCAAGTAGCTAATTCACATTTTCACTACACTTAACCATTTTCAAGTAACTAATTCACATTTCAAGTCTCTACACTTAACCATTTTCAAGTAACTAATTCACATTTCAAGTCTCTACCATTAACCATTTTTAAGTAACTAATTCACATTTTCAAGTCACTACCATTTTCAAGTAACAAATTCACATTTCAATTCTCTACACTTAACCACTTTCAAGTAACTAATTCACATTTTCAAGTTACTACACTTAACCATTTTCAAATTACTAATTCACATTTTCACTACATTTAACCATTTTCAAGTAACTAATTCACATTTCAAGTCTCAACCACTAATCATTTTCAAGTAACTAATTCACATTTTCAAGTTACTACACTTAACCATTTTCAAGTAACTAATTGACATTTCAATTCTCTACACTTAACCATTTTCAAGTAACTAATTCACATTTTCAAGTTACTACACTTAAAAATTTTCAAGTAGCTAATTCACATTTTCACTACACTTAACCATTTTCAAGTAACTAATTCACATTTTCAAGTTACTACACTTAACCATTTTCAAGTAACTAATTCACATTTCAAGTCTCAACCATTAACCATTTTTAAGTAACTAATTCACATTTTCAAGTCACTACCATTTTCAAGTAACAAATTCACATTTCAATTCTCTACACTTAACCACTTTCAAGTAACTAATTCACATTTTCAAGTTACTACACTTAACCATTTTCAAATTACTAATTCACATTTTCACTACATTTAACCATTTTCAAGTAACTAATTCACATTTCAAGTCTCAACCACTAACCATTTTCAAGTAACTAATTCACATTTTCAAGTTACCACACTTAACCATTTTCAAGTAACTAATTGACATTTCAATTCTCTACACTTAACCATTTTCAAGTAACTAATTCACATTTTCAAGTTACTACACTTAAAAATTTTCAAGTAGCTAATTCACATTTTCACTACACTTAACCATTTTCAAGTAACTAATTCACATTTTCAAGTTACTACACTTAACCATTTTCAAGTAACTAATTCACATTTCAAGTCTCTACACTTAACCATTTTTAAGTAACTAATTCACATTTTCAAGTTACTACACTTAACCATTTTCAAGTAACTAATTCACATTTTCACTACACTTAACCATTTTCAAGTAACTAATTCACATTTCAAGTCTCAACCATTAACCATTTTTAAGTAACTAATTCACATTTTCAAGTCACTACCATTTTCAAGTAACAAATTCACATTTCAATTCTCTACACTGAACCACTTTCAAATAACTAATTCACATTTTCAAGTTACTACACTTAACCATTTTCAAATTACTAATTCACATTTTCACTACACTTAACCATTTTCATGTAACTAATTCACATTTTCAAGTTACTACACTTAACAATTTTCAAGTAGCTAATTCACATTTTCACTACACTTAACCATTTTCAAGTAACTAATTCACATTTTCACTACACTTAACCATTTTCAAGTAATTAATTCACATTTTCACTACACTTAACCATTTTTCATTAAGTAATTCACATTTTCAAGTTACTACACCTAACAATTTTCAAGTAACTAACTCACATTTCAAGTCTCTACCATTAACCATTTTCAACTAACTAATTCACATTTTCAAGTTACTACACTTAACAATTTTCAAGTAGCTAATTCACATTTTCAAGTTACTATACTTAACCATTTTCAAGTAACTAATTCACATTTTCAAGTTACTACACTTAACCATTTTCAAGTAACTAATTCACATTTTCAAGTTACTACACTTAACAATTTTCAAGTAACTAATTCACATTTTCACTACACTTAACCATTTTCAAGTAACTAATTCACATTTCAAGTCTCAACCATTAACCATTTTTAAGTAACTAATTCACATTTTCAAGTCACTACCATTTTCAAGTAACAAATTCACATTTCTATTCTCTACACTTAACCACTTTCAAGTAACTAATTCACATTTTCAAGTTACTACACTTAACCATTTTCAAATTACTAATTCACATTTTCACTACACTTAACCATTTTCATGTAACTAATTCACATTTTCACGTTACTACACTTAACAATTTTCAAGTAGCTAATTCACATTTTCACTACACTTAACCATTTTCAAGTAACTAATTCACATTTTCAAGTTACTACATTTAACAATTTTCAAGTAACTAATTCACATTTTAAGTCTCTACCATTAACCATTTTCAAGTAACTAATTCACATTTTCAAGTTACTACCATTAACCATTTTCAAGTTACTACCATTAACCATTTTCAAGTAAGTAATTCACATTTTCAAGTTACTACACTTAACAATTTTCAAGTTACTAATTCACATTTTCACTACACTTAACCATTTTCAAGTAACTAATTCACATTTCAAGTCTCAACCATTAACCATTTTTAAGTAACTAATTCACATTTTCAAGTCACTACCATTTTCAAGTAACAAATTCACATTTCTATTCTCTACACTTAACCACTTTCAAGTAACTAATTCACATTTTCAAGTTACTACACTTAACCATTTTCAAATTACTAATTCACATTTTCACTACACTTAACCATTTTCATGTAACTAATTCACATTTTCACGTTACTACACTTAACAATTTTCAAGTAGCTAATTCACATTTTCACTACACTTAACCATTTTCAAGTAACTAATTCACATTTTCACTACACTTAACCATTTTCAAGTAACTAATTCACATTTTCACTACACTTAGCCATTTTTCATGTAAGTAATTCACATTTTCAAGTTACTACACTTAACAATTTTCAAGTAACTAATTCACATTTTCACTACACTTAACCATTTTCAAGTAACTAATTCACATTTTCAAGTTACTACACTTAACCATTTTCAAATTACTAATTCACATTTTCACTACACTTAACCATTTTCAAGTAACTAATTCACATTTCAAGTCTCAACCACTAACCATTTTCAAGTAACTAATTCACATTTTCAAGTTACTACACTTAACCATTTTCAAGTAACTAATTGACATTTCAATTCTCTACACTTAACCACTTTCAAATAACTAATTCACATTTTCAAGTTACTACACTTAACCATTTTAAAATTACTAATTCACATTTTCACTACACTTAACCATTTTCATGTAACTAATTCACATTTTCAAGATACTACACTTAACAATTTTCAAGTAGCTAATTCACATTTTCACTACACTTAACCATTTTCAAGTAACTAATTCACATTTTCACTATACTTAGCCATTTTCAAGTAACTAATTCACATTTTCACTACACTTAACCATTTTTCATGTAAGTAATTCACATTTTCAAGTTACTACACTTAACAATTTTCAAGTAACTAACTCACATTTCAAGTCTCTACCATTAACCATTTTCAACTAACTAATTCACATTTTCAAGTTACTACACTTAACAATTTTCAAGTAACTAATTCACATTTTCAAGTTACTATACTTAACCATTTTCAAGTAACTAATTCGCATTTTCAAGTTACTACACTTATCCATTTTGAAGTAACTAATTCACATTTTCACTACACTTAACCATTTTCAATTAACTAATTCACATTTTCACTACACTTAACCATTTTCAATTAACTAATTCACATTTTCACTACACTTAACCATTTTCAAGTAACTAATTCACATTTTCAAGTTACAACACTTAACAATTTTCAAGAAACTAATTCACATTTCAAGTCTCTACCATTAACCATTTTCAACAAACTAATTTACACTTTCAAGTTACTAAACTTAACAATTTTCATGTAACTAATTCATATTTCAAGTCACTACCATTAACCATTTTCAAGTAACTAATTCACATTTTCAATTTACTACAGTTAACCATTTTCAATTAACTAATTCACATTTCAAGTCTCTACCATTAACCATTTTCAAGTAACTAATTCACATTTCAAGTCTCTACCATTCACCATGTAACTAATTCATATTTCAATTCTCTAAACTTAACTATTTTCAAGTAACTAATTCACATTTTCACTACACTTAACCATTGTCAAGTAACTAATTCCCATTTCAAGTCTCTACCATTAAACATTTATAAGTAACAAATTCACATTTTCATGTTACTACACTTAATCATTTTCAAGTATTAATTCTCATTTTCACTACACTTAACCATTTTCAAGTAAATAATTCACATTTCAATTCTCTACACTTAACCACTTTCAAGTAACTAATTCACATTTTCAAGTTACTACACTTAACCATTTTCAATTAACTAATTCATATTTTAAGTCTCTACCATTAACTATGTAACTAATTCATATTTCAATTCTCTATACTTAACCATTTTGAAGTAACTAATTCACATTTCAAGTCTCTACACTCAACCATTTTGAAGTAACTAATTCACATTTTCAAGTCACTACCATTTTCAAGTAACTAATTAACATTTCAATTCTCTACACTTAACCATTTTCAAGTAACTAATTCACATTTTCAAGTTACTGCACTTAACCATTTTCAAGTAACTAATTCACATTTTCACTACACTTAACCATTTTCAAATAACTAATTCACATTTCAAGTCTCTACCTTTTTCAAGTAACTAATTCAAATTTTCAAGTTACTACACATAACTATTTTCAAGTAACTAATTCACATTTTCACTACACTTAACCATTTTCAAGTAACTAATTCACATTTTCACTACACTTAACCATTTTCAAGTAACTAATTCACATTTAAAGTCTCAACCATTAACCATTTTCTAGTAACTAATTCACATTTTCAGCTACACTTAACTATTTTCAAGTGACTAATTCACATTTCAAGTCTCTACCATTTTCAAGTAACTAATTCAAATTTTCATGTTACTACACTTAACCATTTTAAAGTAACTAATTCACATTTTCACTACAATTAACCATTTTCAAGTAACTAATTCACATTTCAAGTCTTTACCATTAACCATTTTTAAGTAACTAATTCACAATTTCAAGTTACTACACTAAACAGTTTTCAAGTTACTACACTTAACCAGTTTCAAGTAACTAATTCACATTTTCACTACACTTAACAAGTTTCAACTAACTAATTCACATTTCAAGTCTCTACCATTAACCATTTTCAAGTAACTAATTCATATTTCAAGTCTCTATCATTAACCATGTAACTAATTCACATTTTAATTCTCTACACTTAACCATTTTCAAGTAACTAATCCACGTTTTCAATTTACTACGGTTAACCATTTTCAAGTAACTAATTCACATTTTCGCTACAATTAACCATTTTCAAGTAACTAATTCACATTTCAAGTCTCTACCATTTACAAATAACTAATACACATTTCAAGTAACTAGACATAACATTTTTAAGTAAATAATTCACATTTTCATTACACTTTACCATTTTCATGTAACTAATTCACCTTTCAATTCTCTAACATTAACCATTTTTAAGTAACTAATTCACATTTCAAGACTCTACCATTAACCATGTAACTAATTCACATTTTCACTACATTTAACCATTTTCAAGTAACTAATTCACATTTTCACTACACTTAACCACTTTCAAATAACTAATTCACATTTCAAGTCTCTACCTTTTTCTGGTAACTAATTCACATTTTCAAGTTACTACACATAACCATTTTCAAGTAACTAATTTAAATTTTCACTACACTTAACCATTTTCAAGTAACAAATTCACATTTCAAGTTACTACACTTAACCATTTTCAAGTAACTAATTCACATTTTCACTACACTTAACCATTTTCAATAACTAATTCACGTTTAAAGTCTCAACCATTAACCATTTTCAATTAACTAATTCACATTTTCAACTAAACTTAACCATTTTCAAGTAACAAATTCACATTTCAAGTCTCTACCATTTTCAAGTAACTAATTCACATTTTCAAGTTACTACACTTTACAAGTTTCAAGTAACTAATTCACACTTTCAAGTTACTACAATTAACCATTTTCAAGTAACTAATTCACATTTCAAGTCTCTACCATTAACCATTTTTAAGTAACTAATTAACATTTTCAAGTTACTACACTTAACAATTTTCAAGTAACTAATTCACATTTTCAAGTTACTACACTTAACAGTTTTCAAGTTACTACACTTAACTATTTTCAAGTAACTAATTCACATTTTCAAGTTACTACACTTAACAATTTTCAAGTAACTAATTCACATTTTCACTACACTTAACCATTTTCAAGTAACTAATTCACATTTCAAGTCTCTACCATTAACAATTTTCAAGAAACTAATTCACATTTTCAAGTTAATACACTTAACCATTTTCAAGTAACTAATTCAAATTTCAAGTCTCTACACTCAACCTTTTTGAAGTAACTAATTCACATTTCAAGTTACTACACTTAACCATTTTTAAGTAACTAATTCACATTTTCAAGTCAATACCATCTTCAAATAACTAATTCACATTTCAATTCTCTACCATTAACCATTTTCAAGTAACAAATTCACATTTCAATTCTCTACACTTAACCACTTTCAAGTAACTAATTCACATTTTCAAGTTACTACACCTAACCATTTTTAAGTAACTAATTCACATTTTCAAGTCACTATCATTTTCAAGTAACTAATTCTCATTTTCACTACACTTAACCATTTCAAGTAACTAATTCACATTTTCAAGTTTCTACACTTAACAATTTTCAAGTAACTAATTCACATTTCAAGTCTCTACCAATTAACCATTTTCAAGTAACTAATTCACATTTTCAGGTCACTACCATTTCAAAGTAACAAATACACATCTTCAAGTCTCTACACTTAACCATTTTCAAGTAACTAACTCACATTTTCAAGCCACTACCATTTTCAAGTAACTAATTCAAATGCCCACGTCTCTAGACTTAACCATTTTCAAATAACTAATACACATTTTCAAGTCACTACCATTTTCAAGTAACTAATTCACATTTCAAATCTCTACACTCAACCATTTTGAAGTAACTAATTCACATTTCAAGTTACTACACTTAACCATTTTTAAGTAACTAATTCACGTTTTCAAGTTACTAGACTTATCCATTTTCAAGTAACTAATTCACATTTCAATTCTCTACCATTAACCATTTTCAATTTACAAATTCACATTTCAATTCTCTACACTTAACCACTTTCAAGTAACTAATTCACATTTTCAAGTTACTACACTTAACCATTTTCAAGTAACTAATTCACATTTTCACTACACTTAACCATTTTCAAGTAACTAAATCACATTTCAAGTCTCTACACGCAACCATTTTGAAGAAACTAATTCACATTTCAAGTTACTACACTTAACCATTTTTAAGTAACTAATTCACATTTTCAAGTCACTACCATTTTCAAGTAACTAATTCACATTTTCACTACACTTAACCATTTCAAATAACTAATTCACATTTCAAGTCTCTACCAATTAACCATTTTCAAGTAACTAATTCACATTTTCAGGTCACTACTATTTTCAAGTAACAAATACACATCTTCAAATCTCTACACTTAAACATTTTCAAGTAACTAATTCACATTTTCAAGCCACTACCATTTTCAAGTAACTAATTCAAATGTCCAAGTCTCTACACTTAACCATTTTCAAATAACTAATACACATTTTCAAGTCACTACCATGTTCAAGTAACTAATTTACATTTCAAATCTCTACACTCAACCATTTTGAAGTAACTAATTCACATTTCAAGTTACTACACTTAACCATTTTTAAGTAACTAATTCACATTTTCAAGTCACTACCAATTTCAAGTAACTAATCCACATTTCAAGTCTCTACCATTAACCATTTTCAAGTAACTAATTGACATTTCAAGTTACTACAGTTAAGAATTTTTAAGTAACTAATTCAAATTTTCAAGTCACTACCATTTTCAAATAACTAATTCACATTTCAATTCTCTACCATTAACCATTTTCAAGTAACTAATTCACATTTTCAAGTTACTACACTTTACAAGTTTCAAGTAACTAATTCACATTTTCAAGTTACTACAATTAACCATTTTCAATTAACTAATTCACATTTCAAGTCTCTACCATTAACCATTTTTAAGTAACTAATTCACATTTTCAAGTTACTACACTTAACAATTTTCAAGTAACTAATTCACATTTTCAAGTTACTACACTTAACAATTTTCAAGTTACTACACTTAACTATTTTCAAGTAACTAATTCAAATTTTCAAGTTACTACACTTAACAATTTTCAAGTAACTAATTCACATTTTCACTACACTTAACCATTTTCAAGTAACTAATTCACATTTCAAGTCTCTACCATTAACCATTTTCAAGTAACTAATTCACATTTTCAAGTTAATACACTTAACCATTTTCAAGTAACTAATTCACATTTCAAGTCTCTACACTCAACCTTTTTGAAGTAACTAATTCACATTTCAAGTTACTACACTTAACCATTTTTAAGTAACTAATTCATATTTTCAAGTCAATACCATTTTCAAATAACTAATTCACATTTCAATTCTCTACCATTAACCATTTTCAAGTAACAAATTCACATTTCAATTCTCTACACTTAACCACTTTCAAGTAACTAATTCACATTTTCAAGTTACTACACTTAACCATTTTCAAGTAACTAATTCACATTTTCACTACACTTAACCATTATCAAGTAACTAAAATCACATTTCAAGTCTCTACACGCAACCATTTTGAAGAAACTAATTCTCATTTTCACTACACTTAACCATTTCAAGTAACTAATTCTCATTTTCACTACACTTAACCATTTTCAAATAACTAATTCACATTTTCAAGTTACTACATTTAACAATTTTCAAGTAACTAATTCACATTTTAAGTCTCTACCATTAACCATTTTCAAGTAAATAATTCACATTTTCAAGTTACTACCATTAACCATTTTCAAGTAACTAATTCACATTTTCAAGTTACTACACTTAACAATTTTCAAGTAACTAATTCACATTTCAATTCTCTACACTTAACCATTTTCAATTAACAAATTCACATTTCAATTCTCTACACTTAACCACTTTCAAGTAACTAATTCACATTTTCAAGTCTCTACCATTAACCATTTTCAAGTAACTAATTCACATTTTCAAGTTAATACACTTAACCATTTTCAAGTAACTAATTCACATTTCAAGTCTCTACACTCAACCATTTTGAAGTAACTAATTCACATTTCAAGTTACTACACTTAACCATTTTTAAGTTACTAATTCACATTTTCAAGTCACTACCATTTTCAAGTAACTAATTAACATTTCAATACACTACACTTAACCATTTTCAAGTAACTAATTCACATTTCAAGTCTCTACCATTAACCATTTTCAAGTAACTAATTCACATTTTCAAGTTACTACACTTAACCATTTTCAAGTAACTAATTCACATTTCAAGTCTCTACACTCAACCATTTTGAAGTAACTAATTCACATTTCAAGTTACTACACTTAACCATTTTTAAGTAACTAATTCACATTTTCAAGTCACTACCATTTTCAAGTAACTAATTCACATTTCAAGTCTCTACACTTAACCATTTTCAAGTAACTAATTCACATTTTCAAGTTACTGCACTTAACCTTTTTCAAGTAACTAATTCACATTTTCACTGCACTTAGCCATTTTCAAGTAACTAATTCACATTTCAAGTCTCTACACTTAACCATTTTCAAGTAACTAATTCACATTTTCAAGTCACTACACTTAACCATTTTCAAGTAACTAATTCACATTTTCAAGTTACTACACTTAACCATTTTCAAATAACTAATTCACATTTTCAAGTTACTACACTTATCCATTTTCAAGTAACTAATTCACATTTTCACTACACTTAACCATTTTCAAGTAACTAATTCACATTTTCAAGTTACTACACTTAACCATTTTCAAGTAAATAAATCACATTTTCAAGTTACTACACTTAACAATTTTCAAGTAACTAATTCACATTTTCAAGTCACTACCATTTTCAAGTAACTAATTCACATTTCAAGTCTCTACACTTAACCATTTTCAAGTAACTAATTCACATTTTCAAGTTACTACACTTATCCATTTTCAAGTAACTAATTCACATTTTCACTACACTTAACCATTTTCAAGTAACTAATTCACATTTTCACTACACTTAACCATTTTCAAATAACTAATTCACATTTCAAGTCTCTACCATTTACAAGTAACTAATACACATTTAAAGTTACTACCCATAACATTTTTAAGTAACTAATTCACATTTTCACTAACTTAACCATTTTCAAGTAACTAATTCACATTTCAAGTCTCTACCATTAACCATTTTCAACTAACTAATTCACATTTTCAAGTTACTACACTTAACAATTTTCAAATAACTAATTCACATTTCAAGTCTCTACCATTAACCATTTTCAAGTAACTAATTCACATTTTCAAGTTACTACAGTTAACCATTTTCAATTAAATAATTCACATTTCAAGTCTCTACCATTAACCATGTAACTAATTCATATTTCAATTCTCTAAACTTAACTATTTTCAAGTTACTAATTCACATTTTCACTACACTTAACCATTTTCAAGTAACTAATTCTCATTTCAAGTCTCTACCATTAAACATTTTTAAATAACAAATTCACATTTTCATGTTACTACACCTAATCATTTTCAAGTACTAATTCTCATTTTCACTACACTTAACCATTTTCAAGTAAATAATTCACATTTCAAGTCTCAACCATTAACCATTTTCAAGTAACTAATTCACATTTCAAGTCTCTACCATTAACCATTTTCAAGTAACTAATTCACACTTTCAAGTTACTACACTTAACCATTTTCAAGTAACTAATTCACATTTTCAAGTTACTACACTTAACCATTTTCAAGTAACTAATTCACATTTTCAAGTTACTACACTTAACAATTTTCAAGTAACTAATTCACATTTCAAGTCTCTACCATTAACCATTTTCAAGTAACTAATTCACATTTTCAAGTTACTACACTTAACTATTTTCAAGTAACTAATTCAAATTTTCAAGTTACTACACTTAACAATTTTCAAGTAACTAATTCACATTTTCACTACACTTAACCATTTTCAAGTAACTAATTCACATTTTCACTACACTTAACCATTTTCAAGTAACTAATTCACATTTCAAGTCTCTACCATTTACAAGTAACTAATACACATTTCATGTTGCTACACATAACCATTTTAAAGTAACTAATTCACATTTTCAAGTCACTACCATTTTCAAGTAACTAATCCACATTTCAAGTCTCTACCATTAACCATTTTCAAGTAACTAATTCACATTTCAAGTCTCTACACACAACCATTTTGAAGTAACTAATTCACATTTCAAATTACTACACTTAACCATTTTTAAGTTACTAATTCACATTTTCAAGTCACTACCATTTTCAAGTAACTAATTGACATTTCAATTCTCTACACTTAACCATTTTCAAGTAACTAATTCACATTTTCAAGTTACTACACTTAACAATTTTCAAGTAGCTAATTCACATTTTGACTACACTTAACCATTTTCAAATAACTAATTCACATTTTCAAGTTACTACATTTAACAATTTTCAAGTAACTAATTCACATTTTAAGTCTCTACCATTAACCATTTTCAAGTAAATAATTCACATTTTCAAGTTACTACCATTAACCATTTTCAAGTAACTAATTCAATTTTCAAGTTACTACACTTAACAATTTTCAAGTAACTAATTCACATTTCAATTCTCTACACTTAACCATTTTCAATTAACAAATTCACATTTCAATTCTCTACACTTAACCACTTTCAAGTAACTAATTCACATTTTCAAGTCTCTACCATTAACCATTTTCAAGTAACTAATTCACATTTTCAAGTTAATACACTTAACCATTTTCAAGTAACTAATTCACATTTCAAGTCTCTACACTCAACCATTTTGAAGTAACTAATTCACATTTCAAGGTACTACACTTAACCATTTTTAAGTTACTAATTCACATTTTCAAGTCACTACCATTTTCAAGTAACTAATTAACATTTCAATACTCTACACTTAACCATTTTCAAGTAACTAATTCACATTTTCAAGTTACTACACTTAACCATTTTCAAGTAACTAATTCACATTTTCAAGTTACTACACTTATCCATTTTCAAGTAACTAATTCACATTTTCACTACACTTAACCATTTTCAAGTAACTAATTCACATTTTCACTACACTTAACCATTTTCAAGTAACTAATTCACAGTTCAAGTCTCTACCATTTACTAGTAACTAATACACATTTAAAGTTACTACCCATAACATTTTTAAGTAACTAATTCACATTTTCACTAACTTAACCATTTTCAAGTAACTAATTCACATTTTAAGTCTCTACCATTTACAAGTAACTAATACACATTTAAAGTTACTACCCATAACATTTTTAAGTAACTAATTCACATTTTCACTAACTTCACCATTTTCAAGTAACTAATTCACATTTCAAGTCTCTACCATTAACCATTTTCAACAAACTAATTTACATTTTCAAGTTACTACACTTAATTAACATTTCAAGTCTCTACCATTAACCATTTTCAAGTAACTAATTCACATTTTCAAGTTACTACAGTTAACCATTTTCAATTAAATAATTCACATTTCAAGTCTCTACCATTAACCATTTTCAATTAACTAATTCACATTTCAAGTCTCTACCATTCACCATGTAACTAATTCATATTTCAATTCTCTAAACTTAACTATTTTCAAGTTACTAATTCACATTTTCACTACACTTAACCATTTTCAAGTAACTAATTCTCATTTCAAGTCTCTACCATTAAACATTTTTAAATAACAAATTCACATTTTCATGTTACTACACTTAATCATTTTCAAGTACTAATTCTCATTTTCACTACACTTAACCATTTTCAAGTAAATAATTCACATTTCAAGTCTCAACCATTAACCATTTTCAAGTAACTAATTCACATTTCAAGTCTCTACCATTAACCATTTTCAAGTAACTAATTCACATTTTCAAGTTACTACACTTAACCATTTTCAAGTAACTAATTCACATTTTCAAGTTACTACACTTAACCATTTTCAAGTAACTAATTCACATTTTCAAGTTACTACACTTAACAATTTTCAAGTAACTAATTCACATTTCAAGTCTCTACCATTAACCATTTTCAAGTAACTAATTCACATTTTCAAGTTACTACACTTAACTATTTTCAAGTAACTAATTCAAATTTTCAAGTTACTACACTTAACAATTTTCAAGTAACTAATTCACATTTTCACTACACTTAACCATTTTCAAGTAACTAATTCACATTTCAAGTCTCTACCATTAACCATTTTCAAGTAACTAATTCACATTTTCAAGTTAATACACTTAACCATTTTCAAGTAACTAATTCAAATTTTCAAGTCACTACCATTTTCAAATAACTAATTCACATTTCAATTCTCTACCATTAACCATTTTCAAGTAACTAATTCACATTTTCAAGTTACTACACTTAACCATTTTCAAGTAACTAATTCACATTTCAAGTCTCTACACTCAACCATTTTGAAGTAACTAATTCACATTTCAAGTTACTACACTTAACCATTTTTAAGTAACTAATTCACATTTTCACTGCACTTAGCCATTTTCAAGTAACTAATTCACATTTCAAGTCTCTACACTTAACCATTTTCAAGTAACTAATTCACATTTTCAAGTTACTACACTTAACCATTTTCAAGTAACTAATTCACATTTTCAAGTTACTACACTTAACCATTTTCAAATAACTAATTCACATTTTCAAGTTACTACACTTATCCATTTTCAAGTAACTAATTCACATTTTCACTACACTTAACCATTTTCAAGTAACTAATTCACATTTTCAAGTTACTACACTTAACCATTTTCAAGTAAATAAATCACATTTTCAAGTTACTACACTTAACAATTTTCAAGTAACTAATTCACATTTTCAAGTCACTACCATTTTCAAGTAACTAATTCACATTTCAAGTCTCTACACTTAACCATTTTCAAGTAACTAATTCACATTTTCAAGTTACTACACTTATCCATTTTCAAGTAACTAATTCACATTTTCACTACACTTAACCATTTTCAAGTAACTAATTCACATTTTCACTACACTTAACCATTTTCAAATAACTAATTCACATTTCAAGTCTCTACCATTTACAAGTAACTAATACACATTTAAAGTTACTACCCATAACATTTTTAAGTAACTAATTCACATTTTCACTAACTTAACCATTTTCAAGTAACTAATTCACATTTCAAGTCTCTACCATTAACCATTTTCAACTAACTAATTCACATTTTCAAGTTACTACACTTAACAATTTTCAAATAACTAATTCACATTTCAAGTCTCTACCATTAACCATTTTCAAGTAACTAATTCACATTTTCAAGTTACTACAGTTAACCATTTTCAATTAAATAATTCACATTTCAAGTCTCTACCATTAACCATGTAACTAATTCATATTTCAATTCTCTAAACTTAACTATTTTCAAGTTACTAATTCACATTTTCACTACACTTAACCATTTTCAAGTAACTAATTCTCATTTCAAGTCTCTACCATTAAACATTTTTAAATAACAAATTCACATTTTCATGTTACTACACCTAATCATTTTCAAGTACTAATTCTCATTTTCACTACACTTAACCATTTTCAAGTAAATAATTCACATTTCAAGTCTCAACCATTAACCATTTTCAAGTAACTAATTCACATTTCAAGTCTCTACCATTAACCATTTTCAAGTAACTAATTCACACTTTCAAGTTACTACACTTAACCATTTTCAAGTAACTAATTCACATTTTCAAGTTACTACACTTAACCATTTTCAAGTAACTAATTCACATTTTCAAGTTACTACACTTAACAATTTTCAAGTAACTAATTCACATTTCAAGTCTCTACCATTAACCATTTTCAAGTAACTAATTCACATTTTCAAGTTACTACACTTAACTATTTTCAAGTAACTAATTCAAATTTTCAAGTTACTACACTTAACAATTTTCAAGTAACTAATTCACATTTTCACTACACTTAACCATTTTCAAGTAACTAATTCACATTTTCACTACACTTAACCATTTTCAAGTAACTAATTCACATTTCAAGTCTCTACCATTTACAAGTAACTAATACACATTTCATGTTGCTACACATAACCATTTTAAAGTAACTAATTCACATTTTCAAGTCACTACCATTTTCAAGTAACTAATCCACATTTCAAGTCTCTACCATTAACCATTTTCAAGTAACTAATTCACATTTCAAGTCTCTACACACAACCATTTTGAAGTAACTAATTCACATTTCAAATTACTACACTTAACCATTTTTAAGTTACTAATTCACATTTTCAAGTCACTACCATTTTCAAGTAACTAATTGACATTTCAATTCTCTACACTTAACCATTTTCAAGTAACTAATTCACATTTTCAAGTTACTACACTTAACAATTTTCAAGTAGCTAATTCACATTTTGACTACACTTAACCATTTTCAAATAACTAATTCACATTTTCAAGTTACTACATTTAACAATTTTCAAGTAACTAATTCACATTTTAAGTCTCTACCATTAACCATTTTCAAGTAAATAATTCACATTTTCAAGTTACTACCATTAACCATTTTCAAGTAACTAATTCACATTTTCAAGTTACTACACTTAACAATTTTCAAGTAACTAATTCACATTTCAATTCTCTACACTTAACCATTTTCAATTAACAAATTCACATTTCAATTCTCTACACTTAACCACTTTCAAGTAACTAATTCACATTTTCAAGTCTCTACCATTAACCATTTTCAAGTAACTAATTCACATTTTCAAGTTAATACACTTAACCATTTTCAAGTAACTAATTCACATTTCAAGTCTCTACACTCAACCATTTTGAAGTAACTAATTCACATTTCAAGGTACTACACTTAACCATTTTTAAGTTACTAATTCACATTTTCAAGTCACTACCATTTTCAAGTAACTAATTAACATTTCAATACTCTACACTTAACCATTTTCAAGTAACTAATTCACATTTTCAAGTTACTACACTTAACCATTTTCAAGTAACTAATTCACATTTTCAAGTTACTACACTTATCCATTTTCAAGTAACTAATTCACATTTTCACTACACTTAACCATTTTCAAGTAACTAATTCACATTTTCACTACACTTAACCATTTTCAAGTAACTAATTCACAGTTCAAGTCTCTACCATTTACTAGTAACTAATACACATTTAAAGTTACTACCCATAACATTTTTAAGTAACTAATTCACATTTTCACTAACTTAACCATTTTCAAGTAACTAATTCACATTTTAAGTCTCTACCATTTACAAGTAACTAATACACATTTAAAGTTACTACCCATAACATTTTTAAGTAACTAATTCACATTTTCACTAACTTCACCATTTTCAAGTAACTAATTCACATTTCAAGTCTCTACCATTAACCATTTTCAACAAACTAATTTACATTTTCAAGTTACTACACTTAATTAACATTTCAAGTCTCTACCATTAACCATTTTCAAGTAACTAATTCACATTTTCAAGTTACTACAGTTAACCATTTTCAATTAAATAATTCACATTTCAAGTCTCTACCATTAACCATTTTCAATTAACTAATTCACATTTCAAGTCTCTACCATTCACCATGTAACTAATTCATATTTCAATTCTCTAAACTTAACTATTTTCAAGTTACTAATTCACATTTTCACTACACTTAACCATTTTCAAGTAACTAATTCTCATTTCAAGTCTCTACCATTAAACATTTTTAAATAACAAATTCACATTTTCATGTTACTACACTTAATCATTTTCAAGTACTAATTCTCATTTTCACTACACTTAACCATTTTCAAGTAAATAATTCACATTTCAAGTCTCAACCATTAACCATTTTCAAGTAACTAATTCACATTTCAAGTCTCTACCATTAACCATTTTCAAGTAACTAATTCACATTTTCAAGTTACTACACTTAACCATTTTCAAGTAACTAATTCACATTTTCAAGTTACTACACTTAACCATTTTCAAGTAACTAATTCACATTTTCAAGTTACTACACTTAACAATTTTCAAGTAACTAATTCACATTTCAAGTCTCTACCATTAACCATTTTCAAGTAACTAATTCACATTTTCAAGTTACTACACTTAACTATTTTCAAGTAACTAATTCAAATTTTCAAGTTACTACACTTAACAATTTTCAAGTAACTAATTCACATTTTCACTACACTTAACCATTTTCAAGTAACTAATTCACATTTCAAGTCTCTACCATTAACCATTTTCAAGTAACTAATTCACATTTTCAAGTTACTACACTTAACTATTTTCAAGTAACTAATTCAAATTTTCAAGTTACTACACTTAACAATTTTCAAGTAACTAATTCACATTTTCACTACACTTAACCATTTTCAAGTAACTAATTCACATTTTCACTACACTTAACCATTTTCAAGTAACTAATTCACATTTCAAGTCTCTACCATTTACAAGTAACTAATACACATTTCATGTTGCTACACATAACCATTTTAAAGTAACTAATTCACATTTTCAAGTCACTACCATTTTCAAGTAACTAATCCACATTTCAAGTCTCTACCATTAACCATTTTCAAGTAACTAATTCACATTTCAAGTCTCTACCATTAACCATTTTCAAGTAACTAATTCACATTTTCAAGTTACTACACTTAACTATTTTCAAGTAACTAATTCAAATTTTCAAGTTACTACACTTAACAATTTTCAAGTAACTAATTCACATTTTCACTACACTTAACCATTTTCAAGTAACTAATTCACATTTCAAGTCTCTACCATTAACCATTTTCAAGTAACTAATTCACATTTTCAAGTTAATACACTTAACCATTTTCAAGTAACTAATTCACATTTCAAGTCTCTACACTCAACCTTTTTGAAGTAACTAATTCACATTTCAAGTTACTACACTTAACCATTTTTAAATAACTAATTCATATTTTCAAGTCACTACCATTTTCAAGTAACTAATCCACATTTCAAGTCTCTACCATTAACCATTTTCAAGTAACTAATTCACATTTCAAGTCTCTACACACAACCATTTTGAAGTAACTAATTCACATTTCAAATTACTACACTTAACCATTTTTAAGTTACTAATTCACATTTTCAAGTCACTACCATTTTCAAGTAACTAATTGACATTTCAATTCTCTACACTTAACCATTTTCAAGTAACTAATTCACATTTTCAAGTTACTACACTTAACAATTTTCAAGTAGCTAATTCACATTTTGACTACACTTAACCATTTTCAAATAACTAATTCACATTTTCAAGTTACTACATTTAACAATTTTCAAGTAACTAATTCACATTTTAAGTCTCTACCATTAACCATTTTCAAGTAACTAATTCACATTTTCAAGTTACTACCATTAACCATTTTCAAGTAACTAATTCACATTTTCAAGTTACTACACTTAACAATTTTCAAGTACCTAATTCACATTTCAATTCTCTACACTTAACCATTTTCAATTAACAAATTCACATTTCAATTCTCTACACTTAACCACTTTCAAGTAACTAATTCACATTTTCAAGTCTCTACCATTAACCATTTTCAAGTAACTAATTCACATTTTCAAGTTAATACACTTAACCATTTTCAAGTAACTAATTCACATTTCAAGTCTCTACACTCAACCATTTTGAAGTAACTAATTCACATTTCAAGTTACTACACTTAACCATTTTTAAGTTACTAATTCACATTTTCAAGTCACTGCCATTTTCAAGTAACTAATTAACATTTCAATACTATACACTTAACCATTTTCAAGTAACTAATTCACATTTTCAAGTTACTACACTTAACAATTTTCAAGTAACTAATTCACATTTCAAGTCTCTACCATTAACCATTTTCAAGTAACTAATTCACATTTTCAAGTTACTACACTTAACCATTTTCAAGTAACTAATTCACATTTCAAGTCTCTACACTCAACCATTTTGAAGTAACTAATTCACATTTCAAGTTACTACACTTAACCATTTTTAAGTAACTAATTCACATTTTCAAGTCACTACCATTTTCAAGTAACTAATTCACATTTCAAGTCTCTACACTTAACCATTCTCAAGAAACTAATTCACATTTTCAAGTTACTGCACTTAACCTTTTTCAAGTAACTAATTCACATTTTCACTGCACTTAACCTTTTTCAAGTAACTAATACACATTTAAAGTTACTACCCATAACATTTTTAAGTAACTAATTCACATTTTCACTAACTTCACCATTTTCAAGTAACTAATTCACATTTCAAGTCTCTACCATTAACCATTTTCAACAAACTAATTCACATTTTCAAGTTACTACACTTAATTAACATTTCAAGTCTCTACCATTAACCATTTTCAAGTAACTAATTCACATTTTCAAGTTACTACAGTTAACCATTTTCAATTAAATAATTCGCATTTCAAGTCTCTACCATTAACCATTTTCAATTAACTAATTCACATTTCAAGTCTCTACCATTCACCATGTAACTAATTCATATTTCAATTCTCTAAACTTAACTATTTTCAAGTTACTAATTCACATTTTCACTACACTTAACCATTTTCAAGTAACTAATTCTCATTTCAAGTCTCTACCATTAAACATTTTTAAATAACAAATTCACATTTTCATGTTACTACACTTAATCATTTTCAAGTACTAATTCTCATTTTCACTACACTTAACCATTTTCAAGTAAATAATTCACATTTCAAGTCTCAACCATTAACCATTTTCAAGTAACTAATTCACATTTCAAGTCTCTACCATTAACCATTTTCAAGTAACTAATTCACATTTTCAAGTTACTACACTTAACCATTTTCAAGTAACTAATTCACATTTTCAAGTTACTACACTTAACCATTTTCAAGTAACTAATTCACATTTTCAAGTTACTACATTTATCCATTATCAAGTAACTAATTCACATTTCAAGTCTCTACCATTAACCATTTTCAAGTAACTAATTCACATTTTCAAGTTACTACACTTAACCATTTTCAAGTAACTAATTCACATTTTCAAGTTACTACACTTAACCATTTTCAAGTAACTAATTCACATTTTCAAGTTACTACACTTATCCATTATCAAGTAACTAATTCACATTTTCACTACACTTAACCATTTTCAACTAACTAATTCACATTTTCAAGTTACTACATTTAACAATTTTCAAGTAACTAATTCACATTTTAAGTCTCTACCATTAACAATTTTCAAGTAACTAATTCACATTTTCAAGTTACTACACTTAACCATTTTCAAGTAACTAATTCACATTTTCAAGTTACTACACTTATCCATTTTCAAGTAACTAATTCACATTTTCACTACACTTAACCATTTTCAAGTAACTAATTCACATTTTCACTACATTTAACCATTTTCAAGTAACAAAATTCACATTTTCATGTTACTACACTTAATCATTTTCAAGTACTAATTCTCATTTTCACTACACATAACCATTCTCAAGTAAATAATTCACATTTCAAGTCTCAACCATTAACCATTTTCAAGTAACTAATTCACATTTCAAGTCTCTACCATTAACCTTGTAACTAATTCACATTTCAGTTCTCTACACTTAACCATTTTCAAGTAACTAATTCATGTTTTCAAATTACTACACTTAACCATTTTCAAGTAACTAATTCACATTTTCACTACACTTAACCATTTTCAAATAACTAATTCACATTTCAAGTCTCTACCATTTACAAGTAACTAATACACATTTAAAGTTACTACCCATAACATTTTTAAGTAACTAATTCACATTTTCACTAACTTAACCATTTTCAAGTAACTAATTCACATTTCAAGTCTCTACCATTAACCATTTTCAACTAACTAATTCACATTTTCAAGTTACTACACTTAACAATTTTCAAGTAACTAATTCACATTTCAAGTCTCTACCATTAACCATTTTCAAGTAACAAATTCACATTTTCAAGTTACTACAGTTAACCATTTTCAATTAAATAATTCACATTTCAAGTCTCTACCATTAACCATTTTCAAGTAACTAATTCACACATCAAGTCTCTACCATTCACCATGTAACTAATTCATATTTCAATTCTCTAAACTTAACTATTTTCAAGTTACTAATTCACATTTTCACTACACTTAACCATTTTCAAGTAACTAATTCCCATTTCAAGTATCTACCATTAAACATTTTTAAGTAACAAATTCACATTTACATGTTCCTACACTTAATCATTTTCAAGTACTAATTCTCATTTTCACTACACTTAACCATTTTCAAGTAAATAATTCACATTTCAAGTCTCTACACTCAACCATTTTGAAGTAACTAATTCACATTTCAAATTACTACACTTAACCATTTTTAAGTTACTAATTCACATTTTCAAGTCACTACCATTTTCAAGTAACTAATTGACATTTCAATTCTCTACACTTAACCATTTTCAAGTAACTAATTCACATTTTCAAGTTACTACACTTAACAATTTTCAAGTAGCTAATTCACATTTTGACTACACTTAACCATTTTCAAGTAACTAATTCACATTTTCAAGTTACTACATTTAACCATTTTCAAGTACCTAATTCACATTTTCACTACACTTAACCATTTTCAACTAACTAATTCACATTTTCAAGTTACTACACTTAACCATTTTCAAGTAACTAATTCACATTTTCAAGTTACTACACTTAACCATTTTCAAGTAACTAATTCACATTTTCAAGTTACTACACTTAACCATTTTCAACTAACTAATTCACATTTTCAAGTTACTACACTTAACCATTTTCAAGTAACTAATTCACATTTTCAAGTTACTACACTTAACCATTTTCAAGTAACTAATTCACATTTTCAAGTTACTACATTTATCCATTATCAAGTAACTAATTCACATTTCAAGTCTCTACCATTAACCATTTTCAAGTAACTAATTCACATTTTCAAGTTACTACACTTAACCATTTTCAAGTAACTAATTCACATTTTCAAGTTACTACACTTAACCATTTTCAAGTAACTAATTCACATTTTCAAGTTACTACACTTAACAATTTTCAAGTAACTAATTCACATTTCAAGTCTCTACCATTAACCATTTTCAAGTAACTAATTCACATTTTCAAGTTACTACACTTAACTATTTTCAAGTAACTAATTCAAATTTTCAAGTTACTACACTTAACAATTTTCAAGTAACTAATTCACATTTTCACTACACTTAACCATTTTCAAGTAACTAATTCACATTTCAAGTCTCTACCATTAACCATTTTCAAGTAACTAATTCACATTTTCAAGTTAATACACTTAACCATTTTCAAGTAACTATTTCACATTTCAAGTCTCTACACTCAACCTTTTTGAAGTAACTAATTCACATTTCAAGTTACTACACTTAACCATTTTTAAGTAACTAATTCATATTTTCAAGTCACTACCATTTTCAAGTAACTAATCCACATTTCAAGTCTCTACCATTAACCATTTTCAAGTAACTAATTCACATTTCAAGTCTCTACACACAACCATTTTGAAGTAACTAATTCACATTTCAAATTACTACACTTAACCATTTTTAAGTTACTAATTCACATTTTCAAGTCACTACCATTTTCAAGTAACTAATTGACATTTCAATTCTCTACACTTAACCATTTTCAAGTAACTAATTCACATTTTCAAGTTACTACACTTAACAATTTTCAAGTAGCTAATTTACATTTTGACTACACTTAACCATTTTCAAATAACTAATTCACATTTTCAAGTTACTACATTTAACAATTTTCAAGTAACTAATTCACATTTTAAGTCTCTACCATTAACCATTTTCAAGTAAATAATTCACATTTTCAAGTTACTACCATTAACCATTTTCAAGTAACTAATTCACATTTTCAAGTTACTACACTTAACAATTTTCAAGTAACTAATTCACATTTCAATTCTCTACACTTAACCATTTTCAATTAACAAATTCACATTTCAATTCTCTACACTTAACCACTTTCAAGTAACTAATTCACATTTTCAAGTCTCTACCATTAACCATTTTCTAGTAACTAATTCACATTTTCAAGTTAATACACTTAACCATTTTCAAGTAACTAATTCACATTTCAAGTCTCTACACTCAACCATTTTGAAGTAACTAATTCACATTTCAAGTTACTACACTTAACCATTTTTAAGTTACTAATTCACATTTTCAAGTCACTACCATTTTCAAGTAACTAATTAACATTTCAATACTCTACACTTAACCATTTTCAAGTAACTAATTCACATTTTCAAGTTACTACACTTAACAATTTTCAAGTAACTAATTCACATTTCAAGTCTCTACCATTAACCATTTTCAAGTAACTAATTCACATTTTCAAGTTACTACACTTAACCATTTTCAAGTAACTAATTCACATTTCAAGTCTCTACACTCAACCATTTTGAAGTAACTAATTCACATTTCAAGTTACTACACTTAACCATTTTTAAGTAACTAATTCACATTTTCAAGTCACTACCATTTTCAAGTAACTAATTCACATTTCAAGTCTCTACACTTAACCATTCTCAAGTAACTAATTCACATTTTCAAGTTACTGCACTTAACCTTTTTCAAGTAACTAATTCACATTTTCACTGCACTTAGCCATTTTCAAGTAACTAATTCACATTTCAAGTCTCTACCATTAACCATTTTCAAGTAACTAATTCACATTTTCAAGTTACTACACTTAACCATTTTCAAGTAACTAATTCACATTTTCAAGTTACTACACTTAACCATTTTCAAATAACTAATTCACATTTTCAAGTTACTACACTTATCCATTTTCAAGTAACTAATTCACATTTTCACTACACTTAACCATTTTCAAGTAACTAATTCACATTTTCAAGTTACTACACTTAACCATTTTCAAGTAAATAAATCACATTTTCAAGTTACTACACTTAACAATTTTCAAGTAACTAATTCACATTTTAAGTCTCTACCATTAACCATTTTAAAGTAACTAATTCACATTTTCAAGTTACTACACTTAACCATTTTCAAGTAACTAATTCACATTTTCAAGTTACTACACTTATCCATTTTCAAGTAACTAATTCACATTTTCACTACACTTAACCATTTTCAAGTAACTAATTCACATTTTCACTACACTTAACCATTTTCAAATAACTAATTCACATTTCAAGTCTCTACCATTTACAAGTAACTAATACACATTTAAAGTTACTACCCATAACATTTTTAAGTAACTAATTCACATTTTCACTAACTTAACCATTTTCAAGTAACTAATTCACATTTCAAGTCTCTACCATTAACCATTTTCAACTAACTAATTCACATTTTCAAGTTACTACACTTAACAATTTTCAAATAACTAATTCACATTTCAAGTCTCTACCATTAACCATTTTCAAGTAACTAATTCACATTTTCAAGTTACTACAGTTAACCATTTTCAATTAAATAATTCACATTTCAAGTCTCTACCATTAACCATTTTCAAGTAACTAATTCACATTTCAAGTCTCTACCATTCACCATGTAACTAATTCATATTTCAATTCTCTAAACTTAACTATTTTCAAGTAACTAATTCCCATTTCAAGTCTCTACCATTAAACATTTTTAAGTAACAAATTCACATTTTCATGTTACTACACTTAATCATTTTCAAGTACTAATTCTCTTTTCACTACACTTAACCATTTTCAAGTAAATAATGCACATTTCAAGTCTCTACACTCAACCATTTTGAAGTAACTAATTCACATTTCAAATTACTACACTTAACCATTTTTAAGTTACTAATTCACATTTTCAAGTCACTACCATTTTCAAGTAACTAATTGACATTTCAATTCTCTACACTTAACCATTTTCAAGTAACTAATTCACATTTTCAAGTTACTACACTTAACAATTTTCAAGTAGCTAATTCACATTTTGACTACACTTAACCATTTTCAAGTAACTAATTCACATTTTCAAGTTACTACATTTAACAATTTTCAAGTAACTAATTCACATTTTAAGTCTCTACCATTAACCATTTTCAAGTAACTAATTCACATTTTCAAGTTACTACCATTAACCATTTTCAAGTAACTAATTCACATTTTCAAGTTACTACACTTAACAATTTTCAAGTACCTAATTCACATTTCAATTCTCTACACTTAACCATTTTCAATTAACAAATTCACATTTCAATTCTCTACACTTAACCACTTTCAAGTAACTAATTCACATTTTCAAGTCTCTACCATTAACCATTTTCAAGTAACTAATTCACATTTTCAAGTTAATACACTTAACCATTTTCAAGTAACTAATTCACATTTCAAGTCTCTACACTCAACCATTTTGAAGTAACTAATTCACATTTCAAGTTATTACACTTAACCATTTTCAAGTAACTAATTCACATTTTCAAGTTACTACACTTAACCATTTTCAAGTAACTAATTAACATTTCAAGTCTCTACACTCAACCATTTTGAAGTAACTAATTCACATTTCAAGTTACTACACTTAACCATTTTTAAGTAACTAATTCACATTTTCAAGTCACTACCATTTTCAAGTAACTAATTCACATTTCAAGTCTCTACACTTAACCATTTTCAAGTAACTAATTCACATTTTCAAGGTACTGCACTTAACCTTTTTCAAGTAACTAATTCACATTTTCACTGCACTTAGCCATTTTCAAGTAACTAATTTACATTTCAAGTCTCTACCATTAACCATTTTCAAGTAACTAATTCACATTTTCAAGTTACTACACTTAACCATTTTCAAGTAACTAATTCACATTTTCAAGTTACTACACTTAACCATTTTCAAGTAACTAATTCACATTTTCAAGTTACTACACTTATCCATTTTCAAGTAACTAATTCACATTTTCACTACACTTAACCATTTTCAAGTAACTAATTCACATTTTCAAGTTACTACACTTAACCATTTTCAAGTAAATAAATCACATTTTCAAGTTACTACACTTAACAATTTTCAAGTAACAAATTCACATTTTAAGTCTCTACCATTAACCATTTTCAAGTAACTAATTCACATTTTCAAGTTACTACACTTAACCATTTTCAAGTAACTAATTCACATTTTCAAGTTACTACACTTATCCATTTTCAAGTAACTAATTCACATTTTCACTACACTTAACCATTTTCAAATAACTAATTCACATTTTCACTACACTTAACCATTTTCAAAAAACTAATTCACAGTTCAAGTCTCTACCATTTACTAGTAACTAATACACATTTAAAGTTACTACCCATAACATTTTTAAGTAACTAATTCACATTTTCACTAACTTAACCATTTTCAAGTAACTAATTCACATTTCAAGTCTCTACCATTTACAAGTAACTAATACACATTTAAAGTTACTACCCATAACATTTTTAAGTAACTAATTCACATTTTCACTAACTTCACCATTTTCAAGTAACTAATTCACATTTCAAGTCTCTACCATTAACCATTTTCAACAAACTAATTCACATTTTCAAGTTACTACACTTAATTAACATTTCAAGTCTCTACCATTAACCATTTTCAAGTAACTAATTCACATTTTCAAGTTACTACAGTTAACCATTTTCAATTAAATAATTCGCATTTCAAGTCTCTACCATTAACCATTTTCAATTAACTAATTCACATTTCAAGTCTCTACCATTCACCATGTAACTAATTCATATTTCAATTCTCTAAACTTAACTATTTTCAAGTTACTAATTCACATTTTCACTACACTTAACCATTTTCAACTAACTAATTCTCATTTCAAGTCTCTACCATTAAACATTTTTAAATAACAAATTCACATTTTCATGTTACTACACTTAATCATTTTCAAGTACTAATTCTCATTTTCACTACACTTAACCATTTTCAAGTAAATAATTCACATTTCAAGTCTCAACCATTAACCATTTTCAAGTAACTAATTCACATTTCAAGTCTCTACCATTAACCATTTTCAAGTAACTAATTCACATTTTCAAGTTACTACACTTAACCATTTTCAAGTAACTAATTCACATTTTCAAGTTACTACACTTAACCATTTTCAAGTAACTAATTCACATTTTCAAGTTACTACATTTATCCATTATCAAGTAACTAATTCACATTTCAAGTCTCTACCATTAACCATTTTCAAGTAACTAATTCACATTTTCAAGTTACTACACTTAACCATTTTCAAGTAACTAATTCACATTTTCAAGTTACTACACTTAACCATTTTCAAGTAACTAATTCACATTTTCAAGTTACTACACTTAACAATTTTCAAATACCTAATTCACATTTTCACTACACTTAACCATTTTCAACTAACTAATTCACATTTTCAAGTTACTACACTTAACCATTTTCAAGTAACTAATTCACATTTTCAAGTTACTACACTTAACCATTTTCAAGTAACTAATTCACATTTTCAAGTTACTACATTTATCCATTATCAAGTAACTAATTCACATTTTCAAGTTACTACACTTAACCATTTTCAACTAACTAATTCACATTTTCAAGTTACTACACTTAACCATTTTCAAGTAACTAATTCACATTTTCACTACATTTAACCATTTTCAAGTAACAAAATTCACATTTTCATGTTACTACACTTAATCATTTTCAAGTACTAATTCTCATTTTCACTACACATAACCATTCTCAAGTAAATAATTCACATTTCAAGTCTCAACCATTAACCATTTTCAAGTAACTAATTCACATTTCAAGTCTCTACCATTAACCTTGTAACTAATTCACATTTCAGTTCTCTACACTTAACCATTTTCAAGTAACTAATTCATGTTTTCAAATTACTACACTTAACCATTTTCAAGTAACTAATTCACATTTTCACTACACTTAACCATTTTCAAATAACTAATTCACATTTCAAGTCTCTACCATTTACAAGTATCTAATACACATTTAAAGTTACTACCCATAACATTTTTAAGTAACTAATTCACATTTTCACTAACTTAACCATTTTCAAGTAACTAATTCACATTTCAAGTCTCTACCATTAACCATTTTCAACTAACTAATTCACATTTTCAAGTTACTACACTTAACAATTTTCAAGTAACTAATTCACATTTCAAGTCTCTACCATTAACCATTTTCAAGTAACTAATTCACATTTTCAAGTTACTACAGTTAACCATTTTCAATTAAATAATTCACATTTCAAGTCTCTACCATTAACCATTTTCAAGTAACTAATTCACACTTCAAGTCTCTACCATTCACCATGTAACTAATTCATATTTCAATTCTCTAAACTTAACTATTTTCAAGTTACTAATTCACATTTTCACTACACTTAACCATTTTCAAGTAACTAATTCCCATTTCAAGTATCTACCATTAAACATTTTTAAGTAACAAATTCACATTTACATGTTCCTACACTTAATCATTTTCAAGTACTAATTCTCATTTTCACTACACTTAACCATTTTCAAGTAAATAATTCACATTTCAAGTCTCTACACTCAACCATTTTGAAGTAACTAATTCACATTTCAAATTACTACACTTAACCATTTTTAAGTTACTAATTCACATTTTCAAGTCACTACCATTTTCAAGTAACTAATTGAAATTTCAATTCTCTACACTTAACCATTTTCAAGTAACTAATTCACATTTTCAAGTTACTACACTTAACAATTTTCAAGTAGCTAATTCACATTTTGACTACACTTAACCATTTTCAAGTAACTAATTCACATTTTCAAGTTACTACATTTAACCATTTTCAAGTAACTAATTCACATTTTAAGTCTCTACCATTAACCATTTTCAAGTAACTAATTCACATTTTCAAGTTACTACCATTAACCATTTTCAAGTAACTAATTCACATTTTCAAGTTACTACACTTAACAATTTTCAAGTAACTAATTCACATTTCAATTCTCTACACTTAACCATTTTCAATTAACAAATTCACATTTCAATTCTCTACACTTAACCACTTTCAAGTAACTAATTCACATTTTCAAGTCTCTACCATTAACCATTTTCAAGTAATTAATTCACACTTTCAAGTTAATACACTTAACCATTTTCAAGTAACTAATTCACATTTCAAGTCTCTACACTCAACCATTTTGAAGTAACTAATTCACATTTCAAGTTACTACACTTAACCATTTTTAAGTTACTAATTCAAATTTTCAAGTCACTACCATTTTCAAGTAACTAATTAACATTTCAATACTCTACACTTAACCATTTTCAAGTAACTAATTCACATTTTCAAGTTACTACACTTAACAATTTTCAAGTAACTAATTCACATTTCAAGTCTCTACCATTAACCATTTTCAAGTAACTAATTCACATTTTCAAGTTACTACACTTAACCAATTTCAAGTAACTAATTCACATTTCAAGTCTCTACACTCAACCATTTTGAAGTAACTAATTCACATTTCAAGTTACTACACTTAACCATTTTCAAGTAACTAATTCACATTTTCAAGTTACTACACTTAACCATTTTCAAGTAACTAATTCACATTTCAAGTCTCTACCATTAACCATTTTCAAGTAACTAATTCACATTTTCAAGTTACTACACTTAACCATTTTCAAGTAACTAATTAACATTTCAAGTCTCTACACTCAACCATTTTGAAGTAACTAATTCACATTTCAAGTTACTACACTTAACCATTTTTAAGTAACTAATTCACATTTTCAAGTCACTACCATTTTCAAGTAACTAATTCACGTTTCAAGTCTCTACACTTAACCATTTTCAAGTAACTAATTCACATTTTCAAGTTACTGCACTTAACCTTTTTCAAGTAACTAATTCACATTTTCACTGCACTTAGCCATTTTCAAGTAACTAATTCACATTTCAAGTCTCTACCATTAACCATTTTCAAGTAACTAATTCACATTTTCAAGTTACTACACTTAACCATTTTCAAGTAACTAATTCACATTTTCAAGTTACTACACTTAACCATTTTCAAGTAACTAATTCACATTTTCAAGTTACTACACTTATCCATTTTCAAGTAACTAATTCACATTTTCACTACACTTAACCATTTTCAAGTAACTAATTCACATTTTCAAGTTACTACACTTAACCATTTTCAAGTAAATAAATCACATTTTCAAGTTACTACACTTAACAATTTTCAAGTAACAAATTCACATTTTAAGTCTCTACCATTAACCATTTTCAAGTAACTAATTCACATTTTCAAGTTACTACACTTAACCATTTTCAGGTAACTAATTCACATTTTCAAGTTACTACACTTATCCATTTTCAAGTAACTAATTCACATTTTCACTACACTTAACCATTTTCAAGTAACTAATTCACATTTTCACTACACTTAACCATTTTCAAGTAACTAATTCACAGTTCAAGTCTCTACCATTTACTAGTAACTAATACACATTTAAAGTTACTACCCATAACATTTTTAAGTAACTAATTCACATTTTCACTAACTTAACCATTTTCAAGTAACTAATTCACATTTCAAGTCTCTACCATTTACAAGTAACTAATACACATTTAAAGTTACTACCCATAACATTTTTAAGTAACTAATTCACATTTTCACTAACTTCACCATTTTCAAGTAACTAATTCACATTTCAAGTCTCTACCATTAACCATTTTCAACAAACTAATTCACATTTTCAAGTTACTACACTTAATTAACATTTCAAGTCTCTACCATTAACCATTTTCAAGTAACTAATTCACATTTTCAAGTTACTACAGTTAACCATTTTCAATTAAATAATTCACATTTCAAGTCTCTACCATTAACCATTTTCAATTAACTAATTCACATTTCAAGTCTCTACCATTCACCATGTAACTAATTCATATTTCAATTCTCTAAACTTAACTATTTTCAAGTTACTAATTCACATTTTCACTACACTTAACCATTTTCAAGTAACTAATTCTCATTTCAAGTCTCTACCATTAAACATTTTTAAATAACAAATTCACATTTTCATGTTACTACACTTAATCATTTTCAAGTACTAATTCTCATTTTCACTACACTTAACCATTTTCAAGTAAATAATTCACATTTCAAGTCTCAACCATTAACCATTTTCAAGTAACTAATTCACATTTCAAGTCTCTACCATTAACCATTTTCAAGTAACTAATTCACATTTTCAAGTTACTACACTTAACCATTTTCAAGTAACTAATTCACATTTTCAAGTTACTACACTTAACCATTTTCAAGTAACTAATTCACATTTTCAAGTTACTACATTTATCCATTATCAAGTAACTAATTCACATTTCAAGTCTCTACCATTAACCATTTTCAAGTAACTAATTCACATTTTCAAGTTACTACACTTAACCATTTTCAAGTAACTAATTCACATTTTCAAGTTACTACACTTAACCATTTTCAAGTAACTAATTCACATTTTCAAGTTACTACACTTAACAATTTTCAAATACCTAATTCACATTTTCACTACACTTAACCATTTTCAACTAACTAATTCACATTTTCAAGTTACTACACTTAACCATTTTCAAGTAACTAATTCACATTTTCAAGTTACTACACTTAACCATTTTCAAGTAACTAATTCACATTTTCAAGTTACTACATTTATCCATTATCAAGTAACTAATTCACATTTTCAAGTTACTACACTTAACCATTTTCAACTAACTAATTCACATTTTCAAGTTACTACACTTAACCATTTTCAAGTAACTAATTCACATTTTCACTACATTTAACCATTTTCAAGTAACAAAATTCACATTTTCATGTTACTACACTTAATCATTTTCAAGTACTAATTCTCATTTTCACTACACATAACCATTCTCAAGTAAATAATTCACATTTCAAGTCTCAACCATTAACCATTTTCAAGTAACTAATTCACATTTCAAGTCTCTACCATTAACCTTGTAACTAATTCACATTTCAGTTCTCTACACTTAACCATTTTCAAGTAACTAATTCATGTTTTCAAATTACTACACTTAACCATTTTCAAGTAACTAATTCACATTTTCACTACACTTAACCATTTTCAAATAACTAATTCACATTTCAAGTCTCTACCATTTACAAGTATCTAATACACATTTAAAGTTACTACCCATAACATTTTTAAGTAACTAATTCACATTTTCACTAACTTAACCATTTTCAAGTAACTAATTCACATTTCAAGTCTCTACCATTAACCATTTTCAACTAACTAATTCACATTTTCAAGTTACTACACTTAACAATTTTCAAGTAACTAATTCACATTTCAAGTCTCTACCATTAACCATTTTCAAGTAACTAATTCACATTTTCAAGTTACTACAGTTAACCATTTTCAATTAAATAATTCACATTTCAAGTCTCTACCATTAACCATTTTCAAGTAACTAATTCACACTTCAAGTCTCTACCATTCACCATGTAACTAATTCATATTTCAATTCTCTAAACTTAACTATTTTCAAGTTACTAATTCACATTTTCACTACACTTAACCATTTTCAAGTAACTAATTCCCATTTCAAGTATCTACCATTAAACATTTTTAAGTAACAAATTCACATTTACATGTTCCTACACTTAATCATTTTCAAGTACTAATTCTCATTTTCACTACACTTAACCATTTTCAAGTAAATAATTCACATTTCAAGTCTCTACACTCAACCATTTTGAAGTAACTAATTCACATTTCAAATTACTACACTTAACCATTTTTAAGTTACTAATTCACATTTTCAAGTCACTACCATTTTCAAGTAACTAATTGAAATTTCAATTCTCTACACTTAACCATTTTCAAGTAACTAATTCACATTTTCAAGTTACTACACTTAACAATTTTCAAGTAGCTAATTCACATTTTGACTACACTTAACCATTTTCAAGTAACTAATTCACATTTTCAAGTTACTACATTTAACCATTTTCAAGTAACTAATTCACATTTTAAGTCTCTACCATTAACCATTTTCAAGTAACTAATTCACATTTTCAAGTTACTACCATTAACCATTTTCAAGTAACTAATTCACATTTTCAAGTTACTACACTTAACAATTTTCAAGTAACTAATTCACATTTCAATTCTCTACACTTAACCATTTTCAATTAACAAATTCACATTTCAATTCTCTACACTTAACCACTTTCAAGTAACTAATTCACATTTTCAAGTCTCTACCATTAACCATTTTCAAGTAATTAATTCACACTTTCAAGTTAATACACTTAACCATTTTCAAGTAACTAATTCACATTTCAAGTCTCTACACTCAACCATTTTGAAGTAACTAATTCACATTTCAAGTTACTACACTTAACCATTTTTAAGTTACTAATTCAAATTTTCAAGTCACTACCATTTTCAAGTAACTAATTAACATTTCAATACTCTACACTTAACCATTTTCAAGTAACTAATTCACATTTTCAAGTTACTACACTTAACAATTTTCAAGTAACTAATTCACATTTCAAGTCTCTACCATTAACCATTTTCAAGTAACTAATTCACATTTTCAAGTTACTACACTTAACCAATTTCAAGTAACTAATTCACATTTCAAGTCTCTACACTCAACCATTTTGAAGTAACTAATTCACATTTCAAGTTACTACACTTAACCATTTTCAAGTAACTAATTCACATTTTCAAGTTACTACACTTAACCATTTTCAAGTAACTAATTCACATTTCAAGTCTCTACCATTAACCATTTTCAAGTAACTAATTCACATTTTCAAGTTACTACACTTAACCATTTTCAAGTAACTAATTAACATTTCAAGTCTCTACACTCAACCATTTTGAAGTAACTAATTCACATTTCAAGTTACTACACTTAACCATTTTTAAGTAACTAATTCACATTTTCAAGTCACTACCATTTTCAAGTAACTAATTCACATTTCAAGTCTCTACACTTAACCATTTTCAAGTAACTAATTCACATTTTCAAGTTACTGCACTTAACCTTTTTCAAATAACTAATTCACATTTTCACTGCACTTAGCCATTTTCAAGTAACTAATTCACATTTCAAGTCTCTACCATTAACCATTTTCAAGTAACTAATTCACATTTTCAAGTTACTACACTTAACCATTTTCAAGTAACTAATTCACATTTTCAAGTTACTACACTTAACCATTTTCAAGTAACTAATTCACATTTTCAAGTTACTACACTTATCCATTTTCAAGTAACTAATTCACATTTTCACTACACTTAACCATTTTCAAGTAACTAATTCACATTTTCAAGTTACTACACTTAACCATTTTCAAGTAAATAAATCACATTTTCAAGTTACTACACTTAACAATTTTCAAGTAACAAATTCACATTTTAAGTCTCTACCATTAACCATTTTCAAGTAACTAATTCACATTTTCAAGTTACTACACTTAACCATTTTCAGGTAACTAATTCACATTTTCAAGTAACTAATTCACATTTTCACTACACTTAACCATTTTCAAGTAACTAATTCACATTTTCACTACACTTAACCATTTTCAAGTAACTAATTCACAGTTCAAGTCTCTACCATTTACTAGTAACTAATACACATTTAAAGTTACTACCCATAACATTTTTAAGTAACTAATTCACATTTTCACTAACTTAACCATTTTCAAGTAACTAATTCACATTTCAAGTCTCTACCATTTACAAGTAACTAATACACATTTAAAGTTACTACCCATAACATTTTTAAGTAACTAATTCACATTTTCACTAACTTCACCATTTTCAAGTAACTAATTCACATTTCAAGTCTCTACCATTAACCATTTTCAACAAACTAATTCACATTTTCAAGTTACTACACTTAATTAACATTTCAAGTCTCTACCATTAACCATTTTCAAGTAACTAATTCACATTTTCAAGTTACTACAGTTAACCATTTTCAATTAAATAATTCACATTTCAAGTCTCTACCATTAACCATTTTCAATTAACTAATTCACATTTCAAGTCTCTACCATTCACCATGTAACTAATTCATATTTCAATTCTCTAAACTTAACCATTTTCAAGTAACTAATTCACATTTTCAAGTTACTACACTTAACCATTTTCAAGTAACTAATTCACATTTCAAGTTACTACACTTATCCATTATCAAGTAACTAATTCACATTTTCACTACACTTAACCATTTTCAACTAACTAATTCACATTTTCAAGTTACTACATTTAACAATTTTCAAGTAACTAATTCACATTTTAAGTCTCTACCATTAACAATTTTCAAGTAACTAATTCACATTTTCAAGTTACTACACTTAACCATTTTCAAGTAACTAATTCACATTTTCAAGTTACTACACTTATCCATTTTCAAGTAACTAATTCACATTTTCACTACACTTAACCATTTTCAAGTAACTAATTCACATTTTCACTACATTTAACCATTTTCAAGTAACAAAATTCACATTTTCATGTTACTACACTTAATCATTTTCAAGTACTAATTCTCATTTTCACTACACATAACCATTCTCAAGTAAATAATTCACATTTCAAGTCTCAACCATTAACCATTTTCAAGTAACTAATTCACATTTCAAGTCTCTACCATTAACCTTGTAACTAATTCACATTTCAGTTCTCTACACTTAACCATTTTCAAGTAACTAATTCATGTTTTCAAATTACTACACTTAACCATTTTCAAGTAACTAATTCACATTTTCACTACACTTAACCATTTTCAAATAACTAATTCACATTTCAAGTCTCTACCATTTACAAGTAACTAATACACATTTAAAGTTACTACCCATAACATTTTTAAGTAACTAATTCACATTTTCACTAACTTAACCATTTTCAAGTAACTAGTTCACATTTCAAGTCTCTACCATTAACCATTTTCAACTAACTAATTCACATTTTCAAGTTACTACACTTAACAATTTTCAAGTAACTAATTCACATTTCAAGTCTCTACCATTAACCATTTTCAAGTAACTAATTCACATTTTCAAGTTACTACAGTTAACCATTTTCAATTAAATAATTCACATTTCAAGTCTCTACCATTAACCATTTTCAAGTAACTAATTCACACTTCAAGTCTCTACCATTCACCATGTAACTAATTCATATTTCAATTCTCTAAACTTAACTATTTTCAAGTTACTAATTCACATTTTCACTACACTTAACCATTTTCAAGTAACTAATTCCCATTTCAAGTATCTACCATTAAACATTTTTAAGTAACAAATTCACATTTACATGTTCCTACACTTAATCATTTTCAAGTACTAATTCTCATTTTCACTACACTTAACCATTTTCAAGTAAATAATTCACATTTCAAGTCTCTACACTCAACCATTTTGAAGTAACTAATTCACATTTCAAATTACTACACTTAACCATTTTTAAGTTACTAATTCACATTTTAAAGTCACTACCATTTTCAAGTAACTAATTGACATTTCAATTCTCTACACTTAACCATTTTCAAGTAACTAATTCACATTTTCAAGTTACTACACTTAACAATTTTCAAGTAGCTAATTCACATTTTGACTACACTTAACCATTTTCAAGTAACTAATTCACATTTTCAAGTTAATACATTTAACCATTTTCAAGTAACTAATTCACATTTTAAGTCTCTACCATTAACCATTTTCAAGTAACTAATTCACATTTTCAAGTTACTACCATTAACCATTTTCAAGTAACTAATTCACATTTTCAAGTTACTACACTTAACAATTTTCAAGTAACTAATTCACATTTCAATTCTCTACACTTAACCATTTTCAATTAACAAATTCACATTTCAATTCTCTACACTTAACCACTTTCAAGTAACTAATTCACATTTTCAAGTCTCTACCATTAACCATTTTCAAGTAATTAATTCACACTTTCAAGTTAATACACTTAACCATTTTCAAGTAACTAATTCACATTTCAAGTCTCTACACTCAACCATTTTGAAGTAACTAATTCACATTTCAAGTTACTACACTTAACCATTTTTAAGTTACTAATTCACATTTTCAAGTCACTACCATTTTCAAGTAACTAATTAACATTTCAATACTCTACACTTAACCATTTTCAAGTAACTAATTCACATTTTCAAGTTACTACACTTAACAATTTTCAAGTAACTAATTCACATTTCAAGTCTCTACCATTAACCATTTTCAAGTAACTAATTCACATTTTCAAGTTACTACACTTAACCATTTTCAAGTAACTAATTCACATTTCAAGTCTCTACACTCAACCATTTTGAAGTAACTAATTCACATTTCAAGTTACTACACTTAACCATTTTTAAGTAACTAATTCACATTTTCAAGTCACTACCATTTTCAAGTAACTAATTCACATTTCAAGTCTCTACACTTAACCATTTTCAAGTAACTAATTCACATTTTCAAGTTACTGCACTTAACCTTTTTCAAGTAACTAATTCACATTTTCACTGCACTTAGCCATTTTCAAGTAACTAATTCACATTTCAAGTCTCTACCATTAACCATTTTCAAGTAACTAATTCACATTTTCAAGTTACTACACTTAACCATTTTCAAGTAACTAATTCACATTTTCAAGTTACTACACTTAACCATTTTCAAGTAACTAATTCACATTTTCAAGTTACTACACTTAACCATTTTCAAGTAACTAATTCACATTTTCAAGTTACTACACTTATCCATTTTCAAGTAACTAATTCACATTTTCACTACACTTAACCATTTTCAAGTAACTAATTCACATTTTCAAGTTACTACACTTAACCATTTTCAAGTAAATAAATCACAATTTCAAGTTACTACACTTAACAATTTTCAAGTAACAAATTCACATTTTAAGTCTCTACCATTAACCATTTTCAAGTAACTAATTCACATTTTCAAGTTACTACACTTAACCATTTTCAAGTAACTAATTCACATTTTCAAGTTACTACACTTATCCATTTTCAAGTAACTAATTCACATTTTCACTACACTTAACCATTTTCAAGTAACTAATTCACATTTTCACTACACTTAACCATTTTCAAGTAACTAATTCACAGTTCAAGTCTCTACCATTTACTAGTAACTAATACACATTTAAAGTTACTACCCATAACATTTTTAAGTAATTAATTCACATTTTCACTAACTTAACCATTTTCAAGTAACTAATTCACATTTCAAGTCTCTACCATTAACCATTTTCAACAAACTAATTCACATTTTCAAGTTACTACACTTAATTAACATTATTAACCATTTTCAAGTAACTAATTCACATTTTCAAGTCACTACAGTTAACCATTTTCAATTAAATAATTCACATTTCAAGTCTCTACCATTAACCATTTTCAAGTAACTAATTCACATTTCAAGTCTCTACCATTCACCATGTAACTAATTCATATTTCAATTCTCTAAACTTAACTATTTTCAAGTTACTAATTCACATTTTCACTACACTTAACCATTTTCAAGTAACTAATTCCCATTTCAAGTCTCTACCATTAAACATTTTTAAATAACAAATTCACATTTTCATGTTACTACACTTAATCATTTTCAAGTACTAATTCTCATTTTCACTACACTTAACCATTTTCAAGTAAATAATTCACATTTCAAGTCTCAACCATTAACCATTTTCAAGTAACTAATTCACATTTCAAGTCTCTACCATTAACCATTTTCAAGTAACTAATTCACATTTTCAAGTTACTACACTTAACCATTTTCAAGTAACTAATTCACATTTTCAAGTTACTACACTTAACCATTTTCAAGTAACTAATTCACATTTTCAAGTTACTACATTTATCCATTATCAAGTAACTAATTCACATTTCAAGTCTCTACCATTAACCATTTTCAAGTAACTAATTCACATTTTCAAGTTACTACACTTAACCATTTTCAAGTAACTAATTCACATTTTCAAGTTACTACACTTAACTATTTTCAAGTAACTAATTCACATTTTCAAGTTACTACACTTATCCATTATCAAGTAACTAATTCACATTTTCACTACACTTAACCATTTTCAACTAACTAATTCACATTTTCAAGTTACTACATTTAATAATTTTCAAGTAACTAATTCACATTTTAAGTCTCTACCATTAACAATTTTCAAGTAACTAATTCACATTTTCAAGTTACTACACTTAACCATTTTCAAGTAACTAATTCACATTTTCAAGTTATTACACTTAACCATTTTCAAGTAACTAATTCACATTTTCAAGTTACTACATTTATCCATTATCAAGTAACTAATTCACATTTCAAGTCTCTACCATTAACCATTTTCAAGTAACTAATTCACATTTTCAAGTTACTACACTTAACCATTTTCAAGTAACTAATTCACATTTTCAAGTTACTACATTTAACAATTTTCAAGTAACTAATTCACATTTTAAGTCTCTACCATTAACCATTTTCAAGTAACTAATTCACATTTTCAAGTTACTACCATTAACCATTTTCAAGTAACTAATTCACATTTTCAAGTTACTACACTTAACAATTTTCAAGTAACTAATTCACATTTCAATTCTCTACACTTAACCATTTTCAACTAACAAATTCACATTTCAATTCTCTACACTTAACCACTTTCAAGTAACTAATTCACATTTTCAAGTCTCTACCATTAACCATTTTTAAGTAACTAATTAACATTTTCAAGTTAATACACTTAACCATTTTCAAGTAACTAATTCACATTTCAAGTCTCTACACTCAACCATTTTGAAGCAACTAATTCACATTTCAAGTTACTACACTTAACCATTTTTAAGTTACTAATTCACATTTTCAAGTCACTACCATTTTCAAGTAACTAATTAACATTTCAATACTCTACACTTAACCATTTTCAAGTAACTAATTCACATTTTCAAGTTACTACACTTAACAATTTTCAAGTAACTAATTCACATTTCAAGTCTCTACCATTAACCATTTTCAAGTAACTAATTCACATTTTCAATTCTCTACACTTAACCATTTTCAATTAACAAATTCACATTTCAATTCTCTACACTTAACCACTTTCAAGTAACTAATTCACATTTTCAAGTCTCTACCATTAACCATTTTTAAGTAACTAATTCACATTTTCAAGTTAATACACTTAACCATTTTCAAATAACTAATTCACATTTCAAGTCTCTACACTCAACCATTTTGAAGTAACTAATTCACATTTCAAGTTACTACAGTTAACCATTTTTAAGTAACTAATTCACATTTTCAAGTCACTACCATTTTCAAGTAACTAATTCACATTTCAAATCTCTACACTTAACCATTTTCAAGTAACTAATTCACATTTTCAAGTTACTACACTTAACCATTTTCAAGTAACTAATTCACATTTTCAAGTTACTACCATTAACCATTTTCAAGTAACTAATTCACATTTTCAAGTTACTACACTTATCCATTTTCAAGTAACTAATTCACATTTTCACTGCACTTAGCCATTTTCAAGTAACTAATTCACATTTCAAGTCTCTACCATTAACCATTTTCAAGTAACTAATTCACATTTTCAAGTTACTACACTTAACCATTTTCAAGTAACTAATTCACATTTTCAAGTTACTACACTTAACCATTTTCAAGTAACTAATTCACATTTTCAAGTTACTACACTTATCCATTTTCAAGTAACTAATTCACATTTTCACTACACTTAACCATTTTCAAGTAACTAATTCACATTTTCAAGTTACTACACTTAACCATTTTCAAGTAAATAAATCACATTTTCAAGTTACTACACTTAAAAATTTTCAAGCAACTAATTCACATTTTAAGTCTCTACCATTAACCATTTTAAAGTAACTAATTCACATTTTCAAGTTACTACACTTAACCATTTTCAAGTAACTAATTCACATTTTCAAGTTACTACACTTATCCATTTTCAAGTAACTAATTCACATTTTCACTACACTTAACCATTTTCAAGTAACGAATTCACATTTTCACTACACTTAACCATTTTCAAATAACTAATTCACATTTCAAGTCTCTACCATTTACAAGTAACTAATACACATTTAAAGTTACTACCCATAACATTTTTAAGTAACTAATTCACATTTTCACTAACTTAACCATTTTCAAGTAACTAATTCACATTTCAAGTCTCTACCATTAACCATTTTCAACTAACTAATTCACATTTTCAAGTTACTACACTTAATTCACATTTCAAGTCTCTACCATTAACCATTTTCAAGTAACTAATTCACATTTTCAAGTTACTACCATTAACCATTTTCAAGTAACTAATTCACATTTTCAAGTTACTACACTTATCCATTTTCAAGTAACTAATTCACATTTTCACTGCACTTAGCCATTTTCAAGTAACTAATTCACATTTCAAGTCTCTACCATTAACCATTTTCAAGTAACTAATTCACATTTTCAAGTTACTACACTTAACCATTTTCAAGTAACTAATTCACATTTTCAAGTTACTACACTTAACCATTTTCAAGTAACTAATTCACATTTTCAAGTTACTACACTTATCCATTTTCAAGTAACTAATTCACATTTTCACTACACTTAACCATTTTCAAGTAACTAATTCACATTTTCAAGTTACTACACTTAACCATTTTCAAGTAAATAAATCATATTTTCAAGTTACTACACTTAAAAATTTTCAAGTAACTAATTCACATTTTAAGTCTCTACCATTAACCATTTTAAAGTAACTAATTCACATTTTCAAGTTACTACACTTAACCATTTTCAAGTAACTAATTCACATTTTCAAGTTACTACACTTATCCATTTTCAAGTAACTAATTCACATTTTCACTACACTTAACCATTTTCAAGTAACGAATTCACATTTTCACTACACTTAACCATTTTCAAATAACTAATTCACATTTCAAGTCTCTACCATTTACAAGTAACTAATACACATTTAAAGTTACTACCCATAACATTTTTAAGTAACTAATTCACATTTTCACTAACTTAACCATTTTCAAGTAACTAATTCACATTTCAAGTCTCTACCATTAACCATTTTCAACTAACTAATTCACATTTTCAAGTTACTACACTTAATTCACATTTCAAGTCTCTACCATTAACCATTTTCAAGTAACTAATTCACATTTTCAAGTTACTACAGTTAACCATTTTCAATTAAATAATTCACATTTCAAGTCTCTACCATTAACCATTTTCAAGTGACTAATTCACATTTCAAGTCTCTACCATTCACCATGTAACTAATTCATATTTCAATTCTCTAAACTTAACTATTTTCAAGTTACTAATTCACATTTTCACTACACTTAACCATTTTCAAGTAACTAATTCCCATTTCAAGTCTCTACCATTAAACATTTTTAAGTAACAAATTCACATTTTCATGTTACTACACTTAATCATTTTCAAGTACTAATTCTCATTTTCACTACACTTATCCATTTTCTAGTAAATAATTCACATTTCAAGTGTCAACCATTAACTATTTTCAAGTAACTAATTCACATTTCAAGTCTCTACCATTAACCATTTTCAAGTAACTAATTCACATTTTCAAGTTACTACACTTAACCATTTTCAAGTAACTAATTCACATTTTCAAGTTACTACACTTAACCATTTTCAAGTAACTAATTCACATTTTCAAGTTACTACACTTATCCATTATCAAGTAACTAATTCACATTTTCACTACACTTAACCATTTTCAAGTAACTAATTCACATTTTGAAGTTACTACACTTAACCATTTTCAACTAACTAATTCACATTTTCAAGTTACTACATTTAACAATTTTGAAGTAACTAATTCACATTTTAAGTCTCTACCATTAACCATTTTCAAGTAACTAATTCACATTTTCAAGTTACTACACTTAACCATTTTCAAGTAACTAATTCACATTTTCAAGTTACTACACTTATCCATTTTCAAGTAACTAATTCACATTTTCACTACACTTAACCATTTTCAAGTAACTAATTCACATTTTCACTACACTTAACCATTTTCAAGTAACTAATTCACATTTCAAGTCTCTACCATTTACTAGTAACTAATACACATTTAAAGTTACTACCCATAACTTTTTTAAGTAACTAATTCACATTTTCACTAACTTAACCATTTTCAAGTAACTAATTCACATTTCAAGTCTCTACCATTAACCATTTTCAACTAACTAATTCACATATTCAAGTTACTACACTTAACAATTTTCAAGTAACTAATTCACATTTCAAATCTCTACCATTAACCATTTTCATGTAACTAATTCACATTTTCAAGTTACTACAGTTAACCATTTTCAATTAACTAATTCACATTTCAAGTCTCTACCATTAACCATTTTCAAGTAACTAATTCACATTTCAAGTCTCTACCATTCACCATGTAACTAATTCATATTTCAATTCTCTAAACTTAACTATTTTCAAGTAACTAATTCACATTTTCACTACACTTAACCATTTTCAAGTAACTAATTCCAATTTCAAGTCTCTACCATTAAACATTTTTAAGTAACAAATTCACATTTTCACGTTACTACACTTAATCATTTTCAAGTACTAATTCTCATTTTCACTACACTTATCCATTTTCAAGTAAATAATTCACATTTCAAGTCTCAACCATTAACCATTTTCAAGTAACTAATTCACATTTCAAGTCTCTACCATTAACCTTGTAACTAATTCACATTTCAGTTCTCTACACTTAACCATTTTCAAGTAACTAATTCATGTTTTCAAATTACTACACTTAACCATTTTCAATTAACTAATTCACATTTTCACTACACTTAACCATTTTCAAGTAACTAATTCACATTTCAAGTCTCTACCATTTACAAGTAACTAATACACATTTCATGTTGCTACACATAACCATTTTAAAGTAACTAATTCACATTTTCAAATCACTACCATTTTCAAGTAACTAATCCACATTTCAAGTCTCTACCATTAAACATTTTCAAGTAACTAATTCACATTTCAAGTCTCTACACTCAACCATTTTGAAATAACTAATTCACACTTCAAATTACTACACTTAACCATTTTTAAGTTACTAATTCACATTTTCAAGTCACTACCATTTTCAAGTAACTAATTGACATTTCAATTCTCTACACTTAACCATTTTCAAGTAACTAATTCACATTTTCAAGTTACTACACTTAACCATTTTCAAGTAGCTAATTCACACTTTGACTACACTTAACCATTTTCAAGTAACTAATTCACATTTTCAAGTTACTACATTTAACAATTTTCAAGTAACTAATTCACATTTTAAGTCTCTACCATTAACCATTTTCAAGTAACTAATTCACATTTTCAAGTTACTACCATTAACCATTTTCAAGTAACTAATTCACATTTTCAAGTTACTACACTTAACAATTTTCAAGTAACTAATTCACATTTCAATTCTCTACACTTAACCATTTTCAATTAACAAATTCACATTTCAATTCTCTACACTTAACCACTTTCAAGTAACTAATTCACATTTTCAAGTCTCTATCATTAACCATTTTCAAGTAACTAATTCACATTTTCAAGTTAATACACTTAACCATTTTCAAGTAACTAATCCACATTTCAAGTCTCTACACTCAACCATTTTGAAGTAACTAATTCACATTTCAAGTTACTACACTTAACCATTTTTAAGTTACTAATTCACATTTTCAAGTCACTACCATTTTCAAGTAACTAATTAACATTTCAATACTCTACACTTCACCATTTTCAAGTAACTAATTAACATTTCAATACTCTACACTTCACCATTTTCAAGTAACTAATTCACATTTTCAAGTCTCTACCATTAACCATTTTCAAGTAACTAATTCACATTTTCAAGTTACTACACTTAACAATTTTCAAGTAACTAATTCACATTTTAAGTCTCTACCATTAACCATTTTCAAGTAACTAATTCACATTTTCAAGTTACTACACTTGACCATTTTCAAGTAACTAATTCACATTTTCAAGTTGCTACACTTATCCATTTTCAAGTAACTAATTCACATTTTCACTACACTTAACCATTTTCAAGTAACTAATTCACATTTTCACTACACTTAACCATTTTCAAGTAACTAATTCACATTTCAAGTCACTACCATTTACTAGTAACTAATACACATTTAAAGTTACTACCCATAACATTTTTAAGTAACTAATTCACATTTTCACTAACTTAACCATTTTCAAGTAACTAATTCACATTTCAAGTCTCTACCATTAACCATTTTCAACTGACTAATTCACATTTTCAAGTTACTACACTTAACAATTTTCAAGTAACTAATTCACATTTCAAATCTCTACCATTAACCATTTTCAAGTAACTAATTCACATTTTCAAGTTACTACAGTTAACCATTTTCAATTAACTAATTCACATTTCAAGTCTCTACCATTAACCATTTTCAAGTAACTAATTCACATTTCAAGTCTCTACCATTCACCATGTAACTAATTCATATTTCAATTCTCTAAACTTAACTATTTTCAAGTAACTAATTCACATTTTCACTACACTTAACCATTTTCAAGTAACTAATTCCCACTTCAAGTCTCTACCATTAAACATTTTTAAGTAACAAATTCACATTTTCATGTTACTACACTTAATCATTTTCAAGTACTAATTCTCATTTTCACTACACTTAACCATTTTCAAGTAAGTAATTCACATTTCAAGTCTCAACCATTAACCATTTTCAAGTAACTAATTCACATTTCAAGTCTCTACCATTAACCTTGTAACTAATTCACATTTCAGTTCTCTACACTTAACCATTTTCAAGTAACTAATTCATGTTTTCAAATTACTACACTTAACCATTTTCAATTAACTAATTCACATTTTCACTACACTTAACCATTTTCAAGTAACTAATTCACATTTTCACTACACTTAACCATTTTCAAGTAACTAATTCACATTTCAAGTCTCTACCATTTACAAGTAACTAATACACATTTCATGTTGCTACACATAACCATTTTAAAGTAACTAATTCACATTTTCAAGTCACTACCATTTTCAAGTAACTAATTCACATTTTCAAGTTACTACACTTAACCATTTTCAAGTAAATAAATCACATTTTCAAGTTACTACACTTAACAATTTTCAAGTAACAAATTCACATTTTAAGTCTCTACCATTAACCATTTTCAAATAACTAATTCACATTTCAAGTCTCTACTCTCAACCTTTTTGAAGTAACTAATTCACATTTCAAGTTACTACACTTAACCATTTTCAATTAACTAATTCACATTTTCACTACACTTAACCATTTTCAAGTAACTAATTCACATTTCAAGTCTCTACACTCAACCATTTTGAAGTAACTAATTCACATTTCAAATTACTACACTTAACCATTTTTAAGTTACTAATTCACATTTTCAAGTCACTACCATTTTCAAGTAACTAATTGACATTTCAATTCTCTACACTTAACCATTTTCAAGTAACTAATTCACATTTTCAAGTTACTACACTTAACAATTTTCAAGTAGTTAATTCACATTTTGACTACACTTAACCATTTTCAAGTAACTAATTCACATTTTCAAGTTACTACATTTAACAATTTTCAAGTAACTAATTCACATTTTAAGTCTCTACCATTAACCATTTTCAAGTAACTAATTCACATTTTCAAGTTACTACCATTAACCATTTTCAAGTAACTAATTCACATTTTCAAGTTACTACACTTAACAATTTTCAAGTAACTAATTCACATTTCAATTCTCTACATGTAACCATTTTCAATTAACAAATTAACATTTCAATTCTCTACACTTAACCACTTTCAAGTAACTAATTCACATTTTCAAGTCTCTATCATTAACCATTTTCAAGTAACTAATTCACATTTTCAAGTTAATACACTTAACCATTTTCAAGTAACTAATTCACATTTCAAGTCTCTACACTCAACCATTTTGAAGTAACTAATTCACATTTCAAGTTACTACACTTAACCATTTTTAAGTTACTAATTCACATTTTCAAGTCACTACCATTTTCAAGTAACTAATTAACATTTCAATACTCTACACTTAACCATTTTCAAGTAACTAATTCACATTTTCAAGTTACTACACTTAAAAATTTTCAAGTAACTAATTCACATTTCAAGTCTCTACCATTAACCATTTTCAAGTAACTAATTCACATTTTCAAGTTACTACACTTAACCATTTTCAAGTAACTAATTCACATTTCAAGTCTCTACACTCAACCATTTTGAAGTAACTAATTCACATTTCAAGTTACTACACTTAACCATTTTTAAGTAACTAATTCACATTTTCAAGTCACTACCATTTTCAAGTAACTAATTCACATTTCAAGTCTCTACACTTACCCATTTTCAAGTAACTAATTCACATTTTCAAGTTACTGCACTTAACCATTTTCAAGTAACTAATTCACATTTTCACTGCACTTAGCCATTTTCAAGTAACTAATTCACATTTCAAGTCTCTACCATTAACCATTTTCAAGTAACTAATTCACATTTTCAAGTTACTACACTTAACCATTTTCAAGTAACTAATTCACATTTTCAAGTTACTACCATTAACCATTTTCAAGTAACTAATTCACATTTTCATTACACTTAACCATTTTCAAGTAACTAATTCACATTTTCAAGTTACTACACTTAACCATTTTCAAGTAAATAAATCACATTTTCAAGTTACTACACTTAACAATTTTCAAGTAACTAATTCACATTTTAAGTCTCTACCATTAACCATTTTAAAGTAACTAATTCACATTTTCAAGTTACTACACTTAACCATTTTCAAGTAACTAATTCACATTTTCAAGTTACTACACTTATCCATTTTCAAGTAACTAATTCACATTTTCACTACACTTAACCATTTTCAAGCAACTAATTCACATTTTCACTACACTTAACCATTTTCAAATAACTAATTCACATTTCAAGTCTCTACCATTTACAAGTAACTAATACACATTTAAAGTTACTACCCATAACATTTTTAAGTAACTAATTCACATTTTCACTAACTTAACCATTTTCAAGTAACTAATTCACATTTCAAGTCTCTACCATTAACCATTTTCAACTAACTAATTCACATTTTCAAGTTACTACACTTAACAATTTTCAAGTAACTAATTCACATTTCAAGTCTCTACCATTAACCATTTTCAAGTAACTAATTCACATTTTCAAGTTACTACAGTTAACCATTTTCAATTAACTAATTCACATTTCAAGTATCTACCATTAACCATTTTCAAGTAACTTATTCACATTTCAAGTCTCTACCATTCACCATGTAACTAATTCATATTTCAATTCTCTAAACTTAACTATTTTTAAGTTACTAATTCACATTTTCACTACACTTAACCATTTTCAAGTAACTAATTCACATTTTCACTACACTTAACCATTTTCAAGTAACTAATTCACATTTCAAGTCTCTACCATTTACAAGTAACTAATACACATTTCATGTTACTACACATAACCATTTTAAAGTAACTAATTCACATTTTCAAGTCACTACCATTTTCAAGTAACTAATCCACATTTCAAGTCTCTACCATTAACCATTTTCAAGTAACTAATTCACATTTCAAGTCTCTACCATTAACCATTTTCAAGTAACTAATTCACATTTTCAAGTTACTACACTTAACCATTTTCAAGTAACTAATTCACATTTTCAAGTTACTACCATTAACCATTTTCAAGTAACTAATTCACATTTTCAAGTTACTACACTTATCCATTTTCAAGTAACTAATTCACATTTTCATTACACTTAACCGTTTTCAAGTAACTAATTCACATTTTCAAGTTACTACACTTAACCATTTTCAAGTAAATAAATCACATTTTCAATTTACTACACTTAACAATTTTCAAGTACTAATTCTCATTTTCACTACACTTAACCATTTTCAAGTAAATAATTCACATTTCAAGTCTCAACCATTAACCATTTTCAAGTAACTAATTCACATTTCAAGTCTCTACCATTAACCATTTTCAAGTAACTAATTCACATTTTCAAGTTACTACACTTAACCATTTTCAAGTAACTAATTCACATTTTCAAGTTACTACACTTAACCATTTTCAAGTAACTAATTCACATTTTCAAGTTACTACATTTATCCATTATCAAGTAACTAATTCACATTTCAAGTCTCTACCATTAACCATTTTCAAGTAACTAATTCACATTTTCAAGTTACTACACTTAACCATTTTCAAGTAACTAATTCACATTTTCAAGTTACTACACTTAACTATTTTCAAGTAACTAATTCACATTTTCAAGTTACTACACTTATCCATTATCAAGTAACTAATTCACATTTTCACTACACTTAACCATTTTCAACTAACTAATTCACATTTTCAAGTTACTACATTTAATAATTTTCAAGTAACTAATTCACATTTTAAGTCTCTACCATTAACAATTTTCAAGTAACTAATTCACATTTTCAAGTTACTACACTTAACCATTTTCAAGTAACTAATTCACATTTTCAAGTTATTACACTTAACCATTTTCAAGTAACTAATTCACATTTTCAAGTTACTACATTTATCCATTATCAAGTAACTAATTCACATTTCAAGTCTCTACCATTAACCATTTTCAAGTAACTAATTCACATTTTCAAGTTACTACACTTAACCATTTTCAAGTAACTAATTCACATTTTCAAGTTACTACATTTAACAATTTTCAAGTAACTAATTCACATTTTAAGTCTCTACCATTAACCATTTTCAAGTAACTAATTCACATTTTCAAGTTACTACCATTAACCATTTTCAACTAACAAATTCACATTTTCAAGTTACTACACTTAACAATTTTCAAGTAACTAATTCACATTTCAATTCTCTACACTTAACCATTTTCAATTAACAAATTCAGATTTCAATTCTCTACACTTAACCACTTTCAAGTAACTAATTCACATTTTCAAGTCTCTACCATTAACCATTTTCAAGTAACTAATTCACATTTTCAAGTTAATACACTTAATCATTTTCAAGTAACTAATTCACATTTCAAGTCTCTACACTCAACCATTTTGAAGTAACTAATTCACATTTCAAGTTACTACACTTAACCATTTTTAAGTTACTAATTCACATTTTCAAGTCACTACCATTTTCAAGTAACTAATTAACATTTCAATACTCTACACTTAACCATTTTCAAGTAACTAATTCACATTTTCAAGTTACTACACTTAACAATTTTCAAGTAACTAATTCACATTTCAAGTCTCTACCATTAACCATTTTCAAGTAACTAATTCACATTTTCAAGTTACTACACTTAACCATTTTCAAGTAACTAATTCACATTTCAAGTCTCTACACTCAACCATTTTGAAGTAACTAATTCACATTTCAAGTTACTACACTTAACCATTTTTAAGTTACTAATTCACATTTTCAAGTCACTACCATTTTCTAGTAACTAATTCACATTTCAAGTCTCTACACTTAACCATTTTCAAGTAACTAATTCACATTTTCAAGTTACTGCACTTAACCATTTTCAAGTAACTAATTCACATTTTCACTGCACTTAGCCATTTTCAAGTAACTAATTCACATTTCAAGTCTCTACCATTTACTAGTAACTAATACACATTTAAAGTTACTACCCATAACATTTTTAAGTAACTAATTCACATTTTCACTAACTTAACCATTTTCAAGTAACTAATTCACATTTCAAGTCTCTACCATTAACCATTTTCAACTAACTAATTCACATTTTCAAGTAACTAATTCACATTTCAAGTCTCTACCATTAACCATTTTCAACTAACTAATTCACATTTTCAAGTTACTACACTTAACAATTTTCAAGTAACTAATTCACATTTCAAATCTCTACCATTAACCATTTTCAAGTAACTAATTCACATTTTCAAGTTACTACAGTTAACCATTTTCAATTAACTAATTCACATTTCAAGTCTCTACCATTAACCATTTTCAAGTAACTAATTCACATTTCAAGTCTCTACCATTCACCATGTAACTAATTCATATTTCAATTCTCTAAACTTAACTATTTTCAAGTAACTAATTCACATTTTCACTACACTTAACCATTTTCAAGTAACTAATTCCCATTTCAAGTCTCTACCATTAAACATTTTTAAGTAACAAATTCACATTTTCATGTTACTACACTTAATCATTTTCAAGTACTAATTCTCATTTTCACTACACTTAACCATTTTCAAGTAAGTAATTCACATTTCAAGTCTCAACCATTAACCATTTTCAAGTAACTAATTCACATTTCAAGTCTCTACCATTAACCATTTTCAAGTAACTAATTCACATTTTCAAGTTACTACAGTTAACCATTTTCAATTAACTAATTCACATTTCAAGTCTCTACCATTAACCATTTTCAAGTAACTAATTCACATTTCAAGTCTCTACCATTCACCATGTAACTAATTCATATTTCAATTCTCTAAACTTAACTATTTTCAAGTAACTAATTCACATTTTCACTACACTTAACCATTTTCAAGTAACTAATTCACATTTCAAGTCTCTACCATTAAACATTTTTAAGTAACAAATTCACATTTTCATGTTACTACACTTAATCATTTTCAAGTACTAATTCTCATTTTCACTACACTTAACCATTTTCAAGTAAGTAATTCACATTTCAAGTCTCAACCATTAACCATTTTCAAGTAACTAATTCACATTTCAAGTCTCTACCATTAACCTTGTAACTAATTCACATTTCAGTTCTCTACACTTAACCATTTTCAAGTAACTAATTCATGTTTTCAAATTACTACACTTAACCATTTTCAATTAACTAATTCTCATTTTCACTACACTTAACCATTTTCAAGTAAGTAATTCACATTTCAAGTCTCAACCATTAACCATTTTCAAGTAACTAATTCACATTTCAAGTCTCTACCATTAACCTTGTAACTAATTCACATTTCAGTTCTCTACACTTAACCATTTTCAAATAACTAATTCATGTTTTCAAATTACTACACTTAACCATTTTCAATTAACTAATTCACATTTTCACTACACTTAACCATTTTCAAGTAACTAATTCACATTTTCACTACACTTAACCATTTTCAAGTAACTAATTCACATTTCAAGTCTCTACCATTTACAAGTAACTAATACACATTTCATGTTGCTACACATAACCATTTTAAAGTAACTAATTCACATTTTCAAGTCACTACCATTTTCAAGTAACTAATCCACATTTCAAGTCTCTACCATTAACCATTTTCAAGTAACTAATTCACATTTCAAGTCTCTACACTCAACCATTTTGAAGTAACTAATTCACATTTCAAATTACTACACTTAACCATTTTTAAGTTACTAATTCACATTTTCAAGTCACTACCATTTTCAAGTAACTAATTGACATTTCAATTCTCTACACTTAACCATTTTCAAGTAACTAATTCACATTTTCAAGTTACTACACTTAACAATTTTCAAGTAGCTAATTCACATTTTGACTACACTTAACCATTTTCAAGTAACTAATTCACATTTTCAAGTTACTACATTTAACAATTTTCAAGTAACTAATTCACATTTTAAGTCTCTACCATTAACCATTTTCAAGTAACTAATTCACATTTTCAAGTTACTACCATTAACCATTTTCAAGTAACTAATTCACATTTTCAAGTTACTACACTTAACAATTTTCAAGTAACTAATTCACATTTCAATTCTCTACACGTAACCATTTTCAATTAACAAATTAACATTTCAATTCTCTACACTTAACCACTTTCAAGTAACTAATTCACATTTTCAAGTCTCTACCATTAACCATTTTCAAGTAACTAATTCACATTTTCAAGTTAATACACTTAACCATTTTCAAGTAACTAATTCACATTTCAAGTCTCTACACTCAACCATTTTGAAGTAACTAATTCACATTTCAAGTTACTACACTTAACCATTTTTAAGTTACTAATTCACATTTTCAAGTCACTACCATTTTCAAGTAACTAATTCACATTTTCAAGTTACTACATTTAACAATTTTCAAGTAACTAATTCACATTTTAAGTCTCTACCATTAACCATTTTCAAGTAACTAATTCACATTTTCAAGTTACTACCATTAACCATTTTCAAGTAACTAATTCACATTTTCAAGTTACTACACTTAACAATTTTCAAGTAACTAATTCACATTTCAATTCTCTACACGTAACCATTTTCAATTAACAAATTAACATTTCAATTCTCTACACTTAACCACTTTCAAGTAACTAATTCACATTTTCAAGTCTCTACCATTAACCATTTTCAAGTAACTAATTCACATTTTCAAGTTAATACACTTAACCATTTTCAAGTAACTAATTCACATTTCAAGTCTCTACACTCAACCATTTTGAAGTAACTAATTCACATTTCAAGTTACTACACTTAACCATTTTTAAGTTACTAATTCACATTTTCAAGTCACTACCATTTTCAAGTAACTAATTCACATTTTCAAGTTACTACACTTAGCCATTTTCAAGTAACTAATTCACATTTCAAGTCTCTACCATTAACCATTTTCAAGTAACTAATTCACATTTTCAAGTTACTACACTTAACCATTTTCAAGTAACTAATTCACATTTTCAAGTTACTACCATTAACCATTTTCAAGTAACTAATTCACATTTTCAAGTTACTACACTTATCCATTTTCAAATAACTAATTCACATTTTCATTACACTTAACCATTTTCAAGTAACTAATTCACATTTTCAAGTTACTACACTTAACCATTTTCAAGTAAATAAATCACATTTTCAAGTTACTACACTTAACAATTTTCAAGTAACTAATTCACATTTTAAGTCTCTACCATTAACCATTTTAAAGTAACTAATTCACATTTTCAAGTTACTACACTTAACCATTTTCAAGTAACTAATTCACATTTTCAAGTTACTACACTTATCCATTTTCAAGTAACTAATTCACATTTTCACTACACTTAACCATTTTCAAGCAACTAATTCACATTTTCACTACACTTAACCATTTTCAAACAACTAATTCACATTTCAAGTCTCTACCATTTACAAGTAACTAATACACATTTAAAGTTACTACCCATAACATTTTTAAGTAACTAATTCACATTTTCACTAACTTAACCATTTTCAAGTAACTAATTCACATTTCAAGTCTCTACCATTAACCATTTTCAACTAACTAATTCACATTTTCAAGTTACTACCATTTTCTAGTAACTAATTCACATTTCAAGTTACTGCACTTAACCATTTTCAAGTAACTAATTCACATTTCAAGTCTCTACCATTAACCATTTTCAAGTAGCTAATTCACATTTTCAAGTTACTACACTTAACCATTTTCAAGTAAATAAATCACATTTTCAAGTTACTACACTTAACAATTTTCAAGTAACTAATTCACATTTTAAGTCTCTACCATTAACCATTTTAAAGTAACTAATTCACATTTTCAAGTTACTACACTTAACCATTTTCAAGTAACTAATTCACATTTTCAAGTTACTACACTTATCCATTTTCAAGTAACTAATTCACATTTTCACTACACTTAACCATTTTCAAGTAACTAATTCACATTTTCACTGCACTTAGCCATTTTCAAGTAACTAATTCACATTTCAAGTTACTACACTTAACCATTTTTAAGTAACTAATTCACATTTTCAAGTCACTACCATTTTCAAGTAACTAATTCACATTTTCAAGTTACTACACTTAACCATTTTCAAGTAGCTAATTCACATTTTCACTACACTTAACCATTTTCAAGTAACTAATTCACATTTTCAAGTTACTACATTTAACAATTTTCAAGTAACTAATTCACATTTCAAGTCTCTACCATTAACCATTTTCAAGTAACTAATTCACATTTTCAAGTTACTACACTTAACCATTTTCAAGTAACTAATTCACATTTTCAAGTTACTACACTTAACCATTTTCAAGTAACTAATTAACATTTTCAAGTTACTACACTTATCCATTTTCAAGTAACTAATTCACATTTTCAAGTTACTACACTTAACAATTTTCAAGTAACTAATTCACATTTCAAGTCTCTACCATTAACCATTTTCAAGTAACTAATTCACATTTTCAAGTTACTACACTTAACCATTTTCAAGTAACTAATTCACATTTTCAAGTTACTACACTTAACCATTTTCAAGTAACTAATTCACATTTTCAAGTTACTACACTTATCCATTATCAAGTAACTAATTCACATTTTCACTACACTTAACCATTTTCAAGTAACTAATTCAAATTTTGACTACACTTAACCATTTTCAACTAACTAATTCACATTTTCAAGTTACTACATTTAACAATTTTCAAGTAACTAATTCACATTTTAAGTCTCTACCATTAACCATTTTCAAGTAACTAATTCACATTTTCAAGTTACTACACTTGACCATTTTCAAGTAACTAATTCACATTTTCAAGTTGCTACACTTATCCATTTTCAAGTAACTAATTCACATTTTCACTACACTTAACCATTTTCAAGTAACTAATTCACATTTTCAGTACACTTAACCATTTTCAAGTAACTAATTCACATTTCAAGTCTCTACCATTTACTAGTAACTAATACACATTTAAAGTTACTACCCATAACATTTTTAAGTAACTAATTCACATTTTCACTAACTTAACCATTTTCAAGTAACTAATTCACATTTCAAGTCTCTACCATTAACCATTTTCAACTATCTAATTCACATTTTCAAGTTACTACACTTAACAATTTTCAAGTAACTAATTCACATTTCAAATCTCTACCATTAACCATTTTCAAGTAACTAATTCACATTTTCAAGTTACTACAGTTAACCATTTTCAATTAACTAATTCACATTTCAAGTCTCTACCATTAACCATTTTCAAGTAACTAATTCACATTTCAAGTCTCTACCATTCACCATGTAACTAATTCATATTTCAATTCTCTAAACTTAACTATTTTCAAGTAACTAATTCACATTTTCACTACACTTAACCATTTTCAAGTAACTAATTCCCATTTCAAGTCTCTACCATTAAACATTTTTAAGTAACAAATTCACATTTTCATGTTACTACACTTAATCATTTTCAAGTACTAATTCTCATTTTCACTACACTTAACCATTTTCAAGTAAGTAATTCACATTTCAAGTCTCAACCATTAACCATTTTCAAGTAACTAATTCACATTTCAAGTCTCTACCATTAACCTTGTAACTAATTCACATTTCAGTTCTCTACACTCAACCATTTTCAAGTAACTAATTCATGTTTTCAAATTACTACACTTAACCATTTTCAATTAACTAATTCACATTTTCACTACACTTAACCATTTTCAAGTAACTAATTCACATTTTCACTACACTTAACCATTTTCAAGTAACTAATTCACATTTCAAGTCTCTACCATTTACAAGTAACTAATACACATTTCATGTTGCTACACATAACCATTTTAAAGTAACTAATTCACATTTTCAAGTCACTACCATTTTCAAGTAACTAATCCACATTTCAAGTCTCTACCATTAACCATTTTCAAGTAACTAATTCACATTTTCAAGTTACTACATTTAACAATTTTCAAGTAACTAATTCACATTTTAAGTCTCTACCATTAACCATTTTCAAGTAACTAATTCACATTTTCAAGTTACTACCATTAACCATTTTCAAGTAACTAATTCACATTTTCAAGTTACTACACTTAACAATTTTCAAGTAACTAATTCACATTTCAATTCTCTACACGTAACCATTTTCAATTAACAAATTAACATTTCAATTCTCTACACTTAACCACTTTCAAGTAACTAATTAACATTTTCAAGTCTCTACCATTAACCATTTTCAAGTAACTAATTCACATTTTCAAGTTACTACATTTAACAATTTTCAAGTAACTAATTCACATTTTAAGTCTCTACCATTAACCATTTTCAAGTAACTAATTCACATTTTCAAGTTACTACCATTAACCATTTTCAAGTAACTAATTCACATTTTCAAGTTACTACACTTAACAATTTTCAAGTAACTAATTCACATTTCAATTCTCTACACGTAACCATTTTCAATTAACAAATTAACATTTCAATTCTCTACACTTAATCATTTTCAAGTAACTAATTCACATTTCAAGTCTCTACACTCAACCATTTTGAAGTAACTAATTCACATTTCAAGTTACTACACTTAACCATTTTTAAGTTACTAATTCACATTTTCAAGTCACTACCATTTTCAAGTAACTAATTAACATTTCAATACTCTACACTTAACCATTTTCAAGTAACTAATTCACATTTTCGAGTTACTACACTTAACAATTTTCAAGTAACTAATTCACATTTCAAGTCTCTACCATTAACCATTTTCAAGTAACTAATTCACATTTTCAAGTTACTACACTTAACCATTTTCAAGTAACTAATTCACATTTCAAGTCTCTACACTCAACCATTTTGAAGTAACTAATTCACATTTCAAGTTACTACACTTAACCATTTTTAAGTAACTAATTCACATTTTCAAGTCACTACCATTTTCAAGTAACTAATTCACATTTCAAGTCTCTACACTTAACCATTTTCAAGTAACTAATTCACATTTTCAAGTTACTGCACTTAACCATTTTCAAGTAACTAATTCACATTTTCACTGCACTTAGCCATTTTCAAGTAACTAATTCACATTTCAAGTCTCTACCATTAACCATTTTCAAGTAACTAATTCACATTTTCAAGTTACTACACTTAACCATTTTCAAGTAACTAATTCACATTTTCAAGTTACTACCATTAACCATTTTCAAGTAACTAATTCACATTTTCAAGTTACTACACTTATCCATTTTCAAGTAACTAATTCACATTTTCATTACACTTAACCATTTTCAAGTAACTAATTCACATTTTCAAGTTACTACACTTAACCATTTTCAAGTAAATAAATCACATTTTCAATTTACTACACTTAACAATTTACTACACTACCATTTTCAAGTAACTAATTCACATTTCAAGTCTCTACACTTAACTATTTTCAAGTAACTAATTCACATTTTCAAGTTACTGCACTTAACCATTTTCAAGTAACTAATTCACATTTTCACTGCACTTAGCCATTTTCAAGTAACTAATTCACATTTCAAGTCTCTACCATTAACCATTTTCAAGTAACTAATTCACATTTTCAAGTTACTACACTTAACCATTTTCAAGTAACTAATTCACATTTTCAAGTTACTACCATTAACCATTTTCAAGTAACTAATTCACATTTTCAAGTTACTACACTTATCCATTTTCAAGTAACTAATTCACATTTTCATTACACTTAACCATTTTCAAGTAACTAATTCACATTTTCAAGTTACTACACTTAACAATTTTCAAGTAACTAATTCACATTTTAAGTCTCTACCATTAACCATTTTAAAGTAACTAATTCACATTTTCAAGTTACTACACTTAACCATTTTCAAATAACTAATTCACATTTTCAAGTTACTACACTTATCCATTTTCAAGTAACTAATTCACATTTTCACTACACTTAACCATTTTCAAGTAACTAATTCACATTTTCACTACACTTAACCATTTTCAAATAACTAATTCACATTTCAAGTCTCTACCATTTACAAGTAACTAATACACATTTAAAGTTACTACCCATAACATTTTTAAGTAACTAATTCACATTTTCACTAACTTAACCATTTTCAAGTAACTAATTCACATTTCAAGTCTCTACCATTAACCATTTTCAACTAACTAATTCACATTTTCAAGTTACTACACTTAACAATTTTCAAGTAACTAATTCACATTTCAAGTCTCTACCATTAACCATTTTCAAGTAACTAATTCACATTTTCAAGTTACTACAGTTAACCATTTTCAATTAACTAATTCACATTTCAAGTCTCTACCATTAACCATTTTCAAGTAACTAATTCACATTTCAAGTCTCTACCATTCACCATGTAACTAATTCATATTTCAATTCTCAAAATTTAACTATTTTCAAGTTACTAATTCACATTTTCACTACACTTAACCATTTTCAAGTAGCTAATTCCCATTTCAAGTCTCTACCATTAAACATTTTTAAGTAACAAATTCACATTTTCATGTTACTACACTTAAACATTTTCAAGTACTAATTCTCATTTTCACTACACTTAACCATTTTCAAGTAAATAATTCACATTTCAAGTCTCAACCATTAACCATTTTCAAGTAACTAGTTCACATTTCAAGTCTCTACCATTAACCTTGTTACTAATTCACATTTCAATTCTCTACACTTAACCATTTTCAAATAACTAATTCATTTTTTCAAATTACTACACTTAACCATTTTCAATTAACTAATTCACATTTTCACTACACTTAACCATTTTCAAGTAACTAATTCACATTTCAAGTCTCTACCATTTACAAGTAACTAATACACATTTCATGTTACTACACATAACCATTTTAAAGTAACTAATTCACATTTTCAAGTCACTACCATTTTCAAGTAACTAATCCACATTTCAAGTCTCTACCATTAACCATTTTCAAGTAACTAATTAACATTTCAAGTCTCTACACTCAACCATTTTGAAGTAACTAATTCACATTTCAAATTACTACACTTAACCATTTTTAAGTTACTAATTCACATTTTCAAGTCGCTACCATTTTCAAGTAACTAATTGACATTTCAATTCTCTACACTTAACCATTTTCAAGTAACTAATTCACATTTTCAAGTTACTACACTTAACAATTTTCAAGTAGCTAATTCACATTTTCACTACACTTAACCATTTTCAAGTAACTAATTCACATTTTCAAGTTACTACATTTAACAATTTTCAAGTAACTAATTCACATTTTAAGTCTCTACCATTAACCATTTTCAAGTAACTAATTCACATTTTCAAGTTACTACCATTAACCATTTTCAAGTAACTAATTCACATTTTCAAGTTACTACACTTAACAATTTTCAAGTAACTAATTCACATTTCAATTCTCTACACTTAACCATTTTCAATTAACAAATTCAGATTTCAATTCTCTACACTTAACCACTTTCAAGTAACTAATTCACATTTTCAAGTCTCTACCATTAACCATTTTCAAGTAACTAATTTACATTTTCAAGTTAATACACTTAATCATTTTCAAGTAACTAATTCACATTTCAAGTCTCTACACTCAACCATTTTGAAGTAACTAATTCACATTTCAAGTTACTACACTTAACCATTTTTAAGTTACTAATTCACATTTTCAAGTCACTACCATTTTCAAGTAACTAATTAACATTTCAATACTCTACACTTAACCATTTTCAAGTAACTAATTCACATTTTCAAGTTACTACACTTAACAATTTTCAAGTAACTAATTCACATTTCAAGTCTCTACCATTAACCATTTTCAAGTAACTAATTCACATTTTCAAGTTACTACACTTAACCATTTTCAAGTAACTAATTCACATTTCAAGTCTCTACACTCAACCATTTTGAAGTAACTAATTCACATTTCAAGTTACTACACTTAACCATTTTTAAGTAACTAATTCACATTTTCAAGTCACTACCATTTTCTAGTAACTAATTCACATTTCAAGTCTCTACACTTAACCATTTTCAAGTAACTAATTCACATTTTCAAGTTACTGCACTTAACCATTTTCAAGTAACTAATTCACATTTTCACTGCACTTAGCCATTTTCAAGTAACTAATTCACATTTCAAGTCTCTACCATTAACCATTTTCAAGTAGCTAATTCACATTTTCAAGTTACTACACTTAACCATTTTCAAGTAAATAAATCACATTTTCAAGTTACTACACTTAACAATTTTCAAGTAACTAATTCACATTTTAAGTCTCTACCATTAACCATTTTAAAGTAACTAATTCACATTTTCAAGTTACTACCATTAACCATTTTCAAGTAACTAATTCACATTTTCAAGTTACTACACTTAACAATTTTCAAGTAACTAATTCACATTTCAATTCTCTACACTTAACCATTTTCAATTAACAAATTCAGATTTCAATTCTCTACACTTAACCACTTTCAAGTAACTAATTCACATTTTCAAGTCTCTACCATTAACCATTTTCAAGTAACTAATTTACATTTTCAAGTTAATACACTTAATCATTTTCAAGTAACTAATTCACATTTCAAGTCTCTACACTCAACCATTTTGAAGTAACTAATTCACATTTCAAGTTACTACACTTAACCATTTTTAAGTTACTAATTCACATTTTCAAGTCACTACCATTTTCAAGTAACTAATTAACATTTCAATACTCTACACTTAACCATTTTCAAGTAACTAATTCACATTTTCAAGTTACTACACTTAACAATTTTCAAGTAACTAATTCACATTTCAAGTCTCTACCATTAACCATTTTCAAGTAACTAATTCACATTTTCAAGTTACTACACTTAACCATTTTCAAGTAACTAATTCACATTTCAAGTCTCTACACTCAACCATTTTGAAGTAACTAATTCACATTTCAAGTTACTACACTTAACCATTTTTAAGTAACTAATTCACATTTTCAAGTCACTACCATTTTCTAGTAACTAATTCACATTTCAAGTCTCTACACTTAACCATTTTCAAGTAACTAATTCACATTTTCAAGTTACTACACTTAACAATTTTCAAGTAGCTAATTCACATTTTCACTACACTTAACCATTTTCAAGTAACTAATTCACATTTTCAAGTTACTACATTTAACAATTTTCAAGTAACTAATTCACATTTAAGTCTCTACCATTAACCATTTTCAAGTAACTAATTCACATTTTCAAGTTACTACCATTAACCATTTTCAAGTAACTAATTCACATTTTCAAGTTACTACACTTAACAATTTTCAAGTAACTAGTTCACATTTCAATTCTCTACACTTAACCATTTTCAAGTAACTAATTCACATTTCAAGTCTCTACACTCAACCATTTTGAAGTAACTAATTCACATTTCAAGTTACTACACTTAACCATTTTTAAGTAACTAATTCACATTTTCAAGTCACTACCATTTTCAAGTAACTAATTCAAATTTCAAGTCTCTACACTTAACCATTTTCAAGTAACTAATTCACATTTTCAAGTTACTGCACTTAACCATTTTCAAGTAACTAATTCACATTTTCACTGCACTTAGCCATTTTCAAGTAACTAATTCACATTTCATGTCTCTACCATTAACCATTTTCAAGTAACTAATTCACATTTTCAAGTTACTACACTTAACCATTTTCAAGTAACTAATTCACATTTTCAACTTACTACCATTAACCATTTTCAAGTAACTAATTCACATTTTCAAGTTACTACACTTATCCATTTTCAAGTAACTAATTCACATTTTCATTACACTTAACCATTTTCAAGTAACTAATTCACATTTTCAAGTTACTACACTTAACCATTTTCAAGTAAATAAATCACATTTTCAAGTTACTACACTTAACAATTTTCAAGTAACTAATCCACATTTTAAGTCTCTACCATTAACCATTTTCAAGTAACTAATTCACATTTTCAAGTTACTACCATTAACCATTTTCAAGTAACTAATTCACATTTTCAAATTACTACACTTCACCATTTTTAAGTTACTAATTCACATTTTCAAGTCACTACCATTTTCAAGTAACTAATTGACATTTCAATTCTCTACACTTAACCATTTTCAAGTAACTAATTCACATTTCAAGTCTCTACACTCAACCATTTTGAAGTAACTAATTCACATTTCAAGTTACTACACTTAACCATTTTTAAGTAACTAATTCACATTTTCAAGTCACTACCATTTTCTAGTAACTAATTCACATTTCAAGTCTCTACACTTAACCATTTTCAAGTAACTAATTCACATTTTCAAGTTACTACACTTAACAATTTTCAAGTAGCTAATTCACATTTTCACTACACTTAACCATTTTCAAGTAACTAATTCACATTTTCAAGTTACTACATTTAACAATTTTCAAGTAACTAATTCACATTTTAAGTCTCTACCATTAACCATTTTCAAGTAACTAATTCACATTTTCAAGTTACTACCATTAACCATTTTCAAGTAACTAATTCACATTTTCAAGTTACTACACTTAACAATTTTCAAGTAACTAATTCACATTTCAATTCTCTACACTTAACCATTTTCAAGTAACTAATTCACATTTCAAGTCTCTACACTCAACCATTTTGAAGTAACTAATTCACATTTCAAGTTACTACACTTAACCATTTTTAAGTAACTAATTCACATTTTCAAGTCACTACCATTTTCAAGTAACTAATTCACATTTCAAGTCTCTACACTTAACCATTTTCAAGTAACTAATTCACATTTTCAAGTTACTGCACTTAACCATTTTCAAGTAACTAATTCACATTTTCACTGCACTTAGCCATTTTCAAGTAACTAATTCACATTTCAAGTCTCTACCATTAACCATTTTCAAGTAACTAATTCACATTTTCAAGTTACTACACTTAACCATTTTCAAGTAACTAATTCACATTTTCAACTTACTACCATTAACCATTTTCAAGTAACTAATTCACATTTTCAAGTTACTACACTTATCCATTTTCAAGTAACTAATTCACATTTTCATTACACTTAACCATTTTCAAATAACTAATTCACATTTTCAAGTTACTACCATTAACCATTTTCAAGTAACTAATTCACATTTTCAAGTTACTACACTTAACAATTTGCAAGTAACTAATTCACATTTCAATTCTCTACACTTAACCATTTTCAATTAACAAATTCACATTTCAATTCTCTACACTTAACCACTTTCAAGTAACTAATTCACATTTTCAAGTCTCTACCATTAACCATTTTCAAGTAACTAATTCACATTTTCAAGTTAATACACTTAACCATTTTCAAGTAACTAATTCACATTTCAAGTCTCTACACTCAACCATTTTGAAGTAACTAATTCACATTTCAAGTTACTACACTTAACCATTTTTAAGTTACTAATTCACATTTTCAAGTCACTACCATTTTCAAGTAACTAATTAACATTTCAATACTCTACCATTAACCATTTTCAAGTAACTAATTCACATTTTCAAGTTACTACACTTAACCATTTTCAAGTAACTAATTCACATTTCAAGTCTCTACACTCAACCATTTTGAAGTAACTAATTCACATTTCAAGTTACTACACTTAACCATTTTTAAGTAACTAATTCACATTTTCAAGTCACTACCATTTTCAAGTAACTAATTCACATTTCAAGTCTCTACACTTAACCATTTTCAAGTAACTAATTCACATTTTCAAGTTACTGCACTTAACCATTTTCAAGTAACTAATTCACATTTTCACTGCACTTAGCCATTTTCAAGTAACTAATTCACATTTCAAGTCTCTACCATTAACCATTTTCAAGTAACTAATTCACATTTCAAGTCTCTACCATTCACCATGTAACTAATTCACATTTCAATTCTCTACACGTAACCATTTTCAATTAACAAATTAACATTTCAATTCTATACACTTAACCACTTTCAAGTAACTAATTCACATTTTCAAGTCTCTACCATTAACCATTTTCAAGTAACTAATTCACATTTCAAGTCTCTACCATTCACCATGTAACTAATTCATATTTCAATTCTCTAAACTTAACTATTTTCAAGTTACTAATTCACATTTTCACTACACTTAACCATTTTCAAGTAACTAATTCCCATTTCAAGTCTCTACCATTAAACATTTTTAAGTAACAAATTCACATTTTCATGTTACTACACTTAATCATATTCAAGTACTAATTCTCATTTTCACTACACTTAACCATTTTCAAATAAATAATTCACATTTGAAGTCTCAACCATTAACCATTTTCAAGTAACTAATTCACATTTCAAGTCTCTACCATTAACCTTGTAACTAATTCACATTTCAATTCTCTACACTTAACCATTTTCAAGTAACTAATTCATTTTTTCAAATTACTACACTTAACCATTTTCAATTAACTAATTCACATTTTCACTACACTTAACCATTTTCAAGTAACTAATTCACATTTCAAGTCTCTACCATTTACAAGTAACTAATACACATTTCATGTTACTACACATAACCATTTTAAAGTAACTAATTCACATTTTCAAGTCACTACCATTTTCAAGTAACTAATCCACATTTCAAGTCTCTACCATTAACCATTTTCAAGTAACTAATTCACATTTTCAAGTTACTACACTTAACAATTTTCAAGTAACTAATTCACATTTCAATTCTCTACACTTAACCATTTTCAATTAACAAATTCACATTTCAATTCTCTACACTTAACCACTTTCAAGTAACTAATTCACATTTTCAAGTTACTACACTTAACAATTTTCAAGTAGCTAATTCACATTTTGACTACACTTAACCATTTTCAAGTAACTAATTCACATTTTCAAGTTACTACATTTAACAATTTTCAAGTAACTAATTCACATTTTAAGTCTCTACCATTAACCATTTTCAAGTAACTAATTCACATTTTCAAGTTACTACCATTAACCATTTTCAAGTAACTAATTCACATTTTCAAGTTACTACACTTAACAATTTTCAAGTAACTAATTCACATTTCAATTCTCTACACGTAACCATTTTCAATTAACAAATTAACATTTCAATTCTATACACTTAACCACTTTCAAGTAACTAATTCACATTTTATGTCTCTACCATTAACCATTTTAAAGTAACTAATTCACATTTTCAAGTTACTACACTTAACCATTTTCAAGTAACTAATTCACATTTTCAAGTTACTACACTTTTCCATTTTCAAGTAACTAATTCACATTTTCACTACACTTAACCATTTTCAAGTAAATAATTCACATTTTCACTACACTTAACCATTTTCAAATAACTAATTCACATTTCAAGTCTCTACCATTTACAAGTAACTAATACACATTTAAAGTTACTACCCATAACATTTTTAAGTAACTAATTCACATTTTCACTAACTTAACCATTTTCAAGTAACTAATTCACATTTCAAGTCTCTACCATTAACCATTTTCAACTAACTAATTCACATTTTCAAGTTACTACACTTAACAATTTTCAAGTAACTAATTCACATTTCAAGTCTCTACCATTAACCATTTTCAAGTAACTAATTCACATTTTCAAGTTACTACAGTTAACCATTTTCAATTAACTAATTCACATTTCAAGTCTCTACCATTAACCATTTTCAAGTAACTAATTCACATTTCAAGTCTCTACCATTCACCATGTAACTAATTCATATTTCAATTCTCTAAACTTAACTATTTTCAAGTTACTAATTCACATTTTCACTACACTTAACCATTTTCAAGTAGCTAATTCCCATTTCAAGTCTCTACCATTAAACATTTTTAAGTAACAAATTCACATTTTCATGTTACTACACTTAAACATTTTCAAGTACTAATTCTCATTTTCACTACACTTAACCATTTTCAAGTAAATAATTCACATTTCAAGTCTCAACCATTAACCATTTTCAAGTAACTAATTCACATTTCAAGTCTCTACCATTAACCTTGTTACTAATTCACATTTCAATTCTCTACACTTAACCATTTTCAAGTAACTAATTCATTTTTTCAAATTACTACACTTAACCATTTTCAATTAACTAATTCACATTTTCACTACACTTAACCATTTTCAAGTAACTAATTCACATTTCAAGTCTCTACCATTTACAAGTAACTAATACACATTTCATGTTACTACACATAACCATTTTAAAGTAACTAATTCACATTTTCAAGTCACTACCATTTTCAAGTAACTAATCCACATTTCAAGTCTCTACCATTAACCATTTTCAAGTAACTAATTAACATTTCAAGTCTCTACACTCAACCATTTTGAAGTAACTAATTCACATTTCAAATTACTACACTTAACCATTTTTAAGTTACTAATTCACATTTTCAAGTCGCTACCATTTTCAAGTAACTAATTGACATTTCAATTCTCTACACTTAACCATTTTCAAGTAACTAATTCACATTTTCAAGTTACTACACTTAACAATTTTCAAGTAGCTAATTCACATTTTCACTATACTTAACCATTTTCAAGTAACTAATTCACATTTTCAAGTTACTACATTTAACAATTTTCAAGTAACTAATTCACATTTTAAGTCTCTACCATTAACCATTTTCAAGTAACTAATTCACATTTTCAAGTTACTACCATTAACCATTTTCAAGTAACTAATTCACATTTTCAAGTTACTACACTTAACAATTTTCAAGTAACTAATTCACATTTCAATTCTCTACACTTAACCATTTTCAATTAACAAATTCAGATTTCAATTCTCTACACTTAACCACTTTCAAGTAACTAATTCACATTTTCAAATTACTACACTTCACCATTTTTAAGATACTAATTCACATTTTCAAGTCACTACCATTTTCAAGTAACTAATTCACATTTCAAGTCTCTACACTCAACCATTTTGAAGTAACTAATTCACATTTCAAGTTACTACACTTAACCATTTTTAAGTTACTAATTCACATTTTCAAGTCTCTACCATTTTCAAGTAACTAATTGACATTTCAATTCTCTACACTTAACCATTTTCAAGTAACTAATTCACATTTTCAAGTTACTACACTTAACAATTTTCAAGTAGCTAATTCACATTTTCACTACACTTAACCATTTTCAAGTAACTAATTCACATTTTCAAGTTACTACATTTAACAATTTTCAAGTAACTAATTCACATTTTAAGTCTCTACCATTAACCATTTTCAAGTAACTAATTCACATTTTCAAGTTACTACCATTAACCATTTTCAAGTAACTAATTCACATTTTCAAGTTACTACACTTAACAATTTTCAAGTAACTAATTCACATTTCAATTCTCTACACTTAACCATTTTCAATTAACAAATTCAGATTTCAATTCTCTACACTTAACCACTTTCAAGTAACTAATTCACATTTTCAAGTCTCTACCATTAACCATTTTCAAGTAACTAATTCACATTTTCAAGTTAATACACTTAATCATTTTCAAGTAACTAATTCACATTTCAAGTCTCTACACTCAACCATTTTGAAGTAACTAATTCACATTTCAAGTTACTACACTTAACCATTTTTAAGTTACTAATTCACATTTTCAAGTCGCTACCATTTTTAAGTAACTAATTGACATTTCAATTCTCTACACTTAACCATTTTCAAGTAACTAATTCACATTTTCGAGTTACTACACTTAACAATTTTCAAGTAGCTAATTCACATTTTCACTACACTTAACCATTTTCAAGTAACTAATTCACATTTTCAAGTTACTACATTTAACAATTTTCAAGTAACTAATTCACATTTTAAGTCTCTACCATTAACCATTTTCAAGTAACTAATTCACATTTTCAAGTTACTACCATTAACCATTTTCAAGTAACTAATTCACATTTTCAAGTTACTACACTTAACAATTTTCAAGTAACTAATTCACATTTCAATTCTCTACACTTAACCATTTTCAATTAACAAATTCAGATTTCAATTCTCTACACTTAACCACTTTCAAGTAACTAATTCACATTTTCAAGTCTCTACCATTAACCATTTTCAAGTAACTAATTCACATTTTCAAGTTAATACACTTAATCATTTTCAAGTAACTAATTCACATTTCAAGTCTCTACACTCAACCATTTTGAAGTAACTAATTCACATTTCAAGTTACTACACTTAACCATTTTTAAGTTACTAATTCACATTTTCAAGTCACTACCATTTTCAAGTAACTAATTAACATTTCAATACTCTACACTTAACCATTTTCAAGTAACTAATTCACATTTTCAAGTTACTACACTTAACAATTTTCAAGTAACTAATTTACATTTCAAGTCTCTACCATTAACCATTATCAAGTAACTAATTCACATTTTCAAGTTACTACACTTAACCATTTTCAAGTAACTAATTCACATTTCAAGTCTCTACACTCAACCATTTTGAAGTAACTAATTCACATTTCAAGTTACTACACTTAACCATTTTTAAGTAACTAATTCACATTTTCAAGTCACTACCATTTTCTAGTAACTAATTCACATTTCAAGTCTCTACACTTAACCATTTTCAAGTAACTAATTCACATTTTCAAGTTACTGCACTTAACCATTTTCAAGTAACTAATTCACATTTTCACTGCACTTAGCCATTTTCAAGTAACTAATTCACATTTCAAGTCTCTACCATTAACCATTTTCAAGTAGCTAATTCACATTTTCAAGTTACTACACTTAACCATTTTCAAGTAAATAAATCACATTTTCAAGTTACTACACTTAACAATTTTCAAGTAACTAATTCACATTTTAAGTCTCTACCATTAACCATTTTAAAGTAACTAATTCACATTTTCAAGTTACTACACTTAACCATTTTCAAGTAACTAATTCACATTTTCAAGTTACTACACTTATCCATTTTCAAGTAACTAATTCACATTTTCACTACACTTAACCATTTTCAAGTAACTAATTCACATTTTCACTGCACTTAGCCATTTTCAAGTAACTAATTCACATTTCAAGTCTCTACCATTAACCATTTTCAAATAACTAATTCACATTTTCAAGTTACTACACTTAACCATTTTCAAGTAGCTAATTCACATTTTCACTACACTTAACCATTTTCAAGTAACTAATTCACATTTTCAAGTTACTACATTTAACAATTTTTAAGTAACTAATTCACATTTTAAGTCTCTACCATTAACCATTTTCAAGTAACTAATTCACATTTTCAAGTTACTACCATTAACCATTTTCAAGTAACTAATTCACATTTTCAAGTTACTACACTTAACAATTTGCAAGTAACTAATTCACATTTCAATTCTCTACACTTAACCATTTTCAATTAACAAATTCACATTTCAATTATCTACACTTAACCACTTTCAAGTAACTAATTCACATTTTCAAGTCTCTACCATTAACCATTTTCAAGTAACTAATTCACATTTTCAAGTTAATACACTTAGCCATTTTCAAGTAACTAATTCACATTTCAAGTCTCTACACTCAACCATTTTGAAGTAACTAATTCACATTTCAAGTTACTACACTTAACCATTTTTAAGTTACTAATTCACATTTTCAAGTCACTACCATTTTCAAGTAACTAATTAACATTTCAATACTCTACACTTAACCATTTTCAAGTAACTAATTCACATTTTCAAGTTACTACACTTAACAATTTTCAAGTAACTAATTCACATTTTAAGTCTCTACCATTAACCATTTTCAAGTAACTAATTCACATTTTCAAGTTACTACCATTAACCATTTTCAAGTAACTAATTCACATTTTCAAGTTACTACACTTAACAATTTTCAAGTAACTAATTCACATTTCAATTCTCTACACTTAACCATTTTCAATTAACAAATTCAGATTTCAATTCTCTACACTTAACCACTTTCAAGTAACTAATTCACATTTTCAAGTCTCTACCATTAACCATTTTCAAGTAACTAATTCACATTTTCAAGTTAATACACTTAATCATTTTCAAGTAACTAATTCACATTTCAAGTCTCTACACTCAACCATTTTGAAGTAACTAATTCACATTTCAAGTTACTACACTTAACCATTTTTAAGTTACTAATTCACATTTTCAAGTCGCTACCATTTTCAAGTAACTAATTGACATTTCAATTCTCTACACTTAACCATTTTCAAGTAACTAATTCACATTTTCGAGTTACTACACTTAACAATTTTCAAGTAGCTAATTCACATTTTCACTACACTTAACCATTTTCAAGTAACTAATTCACATTTTCAAGTTACTACATTTAACAATTTTCAAGTAACTAATTCACATTTTAAGTCTCTACCATTAACCATTTTCAAGTAACTAATTCACATTTTCAAGTTACTACCATTAACCATTTTCAAGTAACTAATTCACATTTTCAAGTTACTACACTTAACAATTTTCAAGTAACTAATTCACATTTCAATTCTCTACACTTAACCATTTTCAATTAACAAATTCAGATTTCAATTCTCTACACTTAACCACTTTCAAGTAACTAATTCACATTTTCAAGTCTCTACCATTAACCATTTTCAAGTAACTAATTCACATTTTCAAGTTAATACACTTAATCATTTTCAAGTAACTAATTCACATTTCAAGTCTCTACACTCAACCATTTTGAAGTAACTAATTCACATTTCAAGTTACTACACTTAACCATTTTTAAGTTACTAATTCACATTTTCAAGTCGCTACCATTTTCAAGTAACTAATTGACATTTCAATTCTCTACACTTAACCATTTTCAAGTAACTAATTCACATTTTCGAGTTACTACACTTAACAATTTTCAAGTAGCTAATTCACATTTTCACTACACTTAACCATTTTCAAGTAACTAATTCACATTTTCAAGTTACTACATTTAACAATTTTCAAGTAACTAATTCACATTTTAAGTCTCTACCATTAACCATTTTCAAGTAACTAATTCACATTTTCAAGTTACTACCATTAACCATTTTCAAGTAACTAATTCACATTTTCAAGTTACTACACTTAACAATTTTCAAGTAACTAATTCACATTTCAATTCTCTACACTTAACCATTTTCAATTAACAAATTCAGATTTCAATTCTCTACACTTAACCACTTTCAAGTAACTAATTCACATTTTCAAGTCTCTACCATTAACTATTTTCAAGTAACTAATTCACATTTTCAAGTTAATACACTTAATCATTTTCAAGTAACTAATTCACATTTCAAGTCTCTACACTCAACCATTTTGAAGTAACTAATTCACATTTCAAGTTACTACACTTAACCATTTTTAAGTTACTAATTCACATTTTCAAGTCACTACCATTTTCAAGTAACTAATTAACATTTCAATACTCTACACTTAACCATTTTCAAGTAACTAATTCACATTTTCAAGTTACTACACTTAACAATTTTCAAGTAACTAATTCACATTTCAAGTCTCTACCATTAACCATTATCAAGTAACTAATTCACATTTTCAAGTTACTACACTTAACCATTTTCAAGTAACTAATTCACATTTCAAGTCTCTACACTCAACCATTTTGAAGTAACTAATTCACATTTCAAGTTACTACACTTAACCATTTTTAAGTAACTAATTCACATTTTCAAGTCACTACCATTTTCTAGTAACTAATTCACATTTCAAGTCTCTACACTTAACCATTTTCAAGTAACTAATTCACATTTTCAAGTTACTGCACTTAACCATTTTCAAGTAACTAATTCACATTTTCACTGCACTTAGCCATTTTCAAGTAACTAATTCACATTTCAAGTCTCTACCATTAACCATTTTCAAGTAGCTAATTCACATTTTCAAGTTACTACACTTAACCATTTTCAAGTAAATAAATCACATTTTCAAGTTACTACACTTAACAATTTTCAAGTAACTAATTCACATTTTAAGTCTCTACCATTAACCATTTTAAAGTAACTAATTCACATTTTCAAGTTACTACACTTAACCATTTTCAAGTAACTAATTCACATTTTCAAGTTACTACACTTATCCATTTTCAAGTAACTAATTCACATTTTCACTACACTTAACCATTTTCAAGTAACTAATTCACATTTTCACTGCACTTAGCCATTTTCAAGTAACTAATTCACATTTCAAGTCTCTACCATTAACCATTTTCAAATAACTAATTCACATTTTCAAGTTACTACACTTAACCATTTTCAAGTAGCTAATTCACATTTTCACTACACTTAACCATTTTCAAGTAACTAATTCACATTTTCAAGTTACTACATTTAACAATTTTTAAGTAACTAATTCACATTTTAAGTCTCTACCATTAACCATTTTCAAGTAACTAATTCACATTTTCAAGTTACTACCATTAACCATTTTCAAGTAACTAATTCACATTTTCAAGTTACTACACTTAACAATTTGCAAGTAACTAATTCACATTTCAATTCTCTACACTTAACCATTTTCAATTAACAAATTCACATTTCAATTATCTACACTTAACCACTTTCAAGTAACTAATTCACATTTTCAAGTCTCTACCATTAACCATTTTCAAGTAACTAATTCACATTTTCAAGTTAATACACTTAGCCATTTTCAAGTAACTAATTCACATTTCAAGTCTCTACACTCAACCATTTTGAAGTAACTAATTCACATTTCAAGTTACTACACTTAACCATTTTTAAGTTACTAATTCACATTTTCAAGTCACTACCATTTTCAAGTAACTAATTAACATTTCAATACTCTACACTTAACCATTTTCAAGTAACTAATTCACATTTTCAAGTTACTACACTTAACAATTTTCAAGTAACTAATTCACATTTTAAGTCTCTACCATTAACCATTTTCAAGTAACTAATTCACATTTTCAAGTTACTACCATTAACCATTTTCAAGTAACTAATTCACATTTTCAAGTTACTACACTTAACAATTTTCAAGTAACTAATTCACATTTCAATTCTCTACACTTAACCATTTTCAATTAACAAATTCAGATTTCAATTCTCTACACTTAACCACTTTCAAGTAACTAATTCACATTTTCAAGTCTCTACCATTAACCATTTTCAAGTAACTAATTCACATTTTCAAGTTAATACACTTAATCATTTTCAAGTAACTAATTCACATTTCAAGTCTCTACACTCAACCATTTTGAAGTAACTAATTCACATTTCAAGTTACTACACTTAACCATTTTTAAGTTACTAATTCACATTTTCAAGTCGCTACCATTTTCAAGTAACTAATTGACATTTCAATTCTCTACACTTAACCATTTTCAAGTAACTAATTCACATTTTCGAGTTACTACACTTAACAATTTTCAAGTAGCTAATTCACATTTTCACTACACTTAACCATTTTCAAGTAACTAATTCACATTTTCAAGTTACTACATTTAACAATTTTCAAGTAACTAATTCACATTTTAAGTCTCTACCATTAACCATTTTCAAGTAACTAATTCACATTTTCAAGTTACTACCATTAACCATTTTCAAGTAACTAATTCACATTTTCAAGTTACTACACTTAACAATTTTCAAGTAACTAATTCACATTTCAATTCTCTACACTTAACCATTTTCAATTAACAAATTCAGATTTCAATTCTCTACACTTAACCACTTTCAAGTAACTAATTCACATTTTCAAGTCTCTACCATTAACCATTTTCAAGTAACTAATTCACATTTTCAAGTTAATACACTTAATCATTTTCAAGTAACTAATTCACATTTCAAGTCTCTACACTCAACCATTTTGAAGTAACTAATTCACATTTCAAGTTACTACACTTAACCATTTTTAAGTTACTAATTCACATTTTCAAGTCACTACCATTTTCAAGTAACTAATTAACATTTCAATACTCTACACTTAACCATTTTCAAGTAACTAATTCACATTTTCAAGTTACTACACTTAACAATTTTCAAGTAACTAATTCACATTTCAAGTCTCTACCATTAACCATTATCAAGTAACTAATTCACATTTTCAAGTTACTACACTTAACCATTTTCAAGTAACTAATTCACATTTCAAGTCTCTACACTCAACCATTTTGAAGTAACTAATTCACATTTCAAGTTACTACACTTAACCATTTTTAAGTAACTAATTCACATTTTCAAGTCACTACCATTTTCTAGTAACTAATTCACATTTCAAGTCTCTACACTTAACCATTTTCAAGTAACTAATTCACATTTTCAAGTTACTGCACTTAACCATTTTCAAGTAACTAATTCACATTTTCACTGCACTTAGCCATTTTCAAGTAACTAATTCACATTTCAAGTCTCTACCATTAACCATTTTCAAGTAGCTAATTCACATTTTCAAGTTACTACACTTAACCATTTTCAAGTAAATAAATCACATTTTCAAGTTACTACACTTAACAATTTTCAAGTAACTAATTCACATTTTAAGTCTCTACCATTAACCATTTTAAAGTAACTAATTCACATTTTCAAGTTACTACACTTAACCATTTTCAAGTAACTAATTCACATTTTCAAGTTACTACACTTATCCATTTTCAAGTAACTAATTCACATTTTCACTACACTTAACCATTTTCAAGTAACTAATTCACATTTTCACTGCACTTAGCCATTTTCAAGTAACTAATTCACATTTCAAGTCTCTACCATTAACCATTTTCAAATAACTAATTCACATTTTCAAGTTACTACACTTAACCATTTTCAAGTAGCTAATTCACATTTTCACTACACTTAACCATTTTCAAGTAACTAATTCACATTTTCAAGTTACTACATTTAACAATTTTTAAGTAACTAATTCACATTTTAAGTCTCTACCATTAACCATTTTCAAGTAACTAATTCACATTTTCAAGTTACTACCATTAACCATTTTCAAGTAACTAATTCACATTTTCAAGTTACTACACTTAACAATTTGCAAGTAACTAATTCACATTTCAATTCTCTACACTTAACCATTTTCAATTAACAAATTCACATTTCAATTATCTACACTTAACCACTTTCAAGTAACTAATTCACATTTTCAAGTCTCTACCATTAACCATTTTCAAGTAACTAATTCACATTTTCAAGTTAATACACTTAGCCATTTTCAAGTAACTAATTCACATTTCAAGTCTCTACACTCAACCATTTTGAAGTAACTAATTCACATTTCAAGTTACTACACTTAACCATTTTTAAGTTACTAATTCACATTTTCAAGTCACTACCATTTTCAAGTAACTAATTAACATTTCAATACTCTACACTTAACCATTTTCAAGTAACTAATTCACATTTTCAAGTTACTACACTTAACAATTTTCAAGTAACTAATTCACATTTCAAGTCTCTACCATTAACCATTATCAAGTAACTAATTCACATTTTCAAGTTACTACACTTAACCATTTTCAAGTAACTAATTCACATTTCAAGTCTCTACACTCAACCATTTTGAAGTAACTAATTCACATTTCAAGTTACTACACTTAACCATTTTTAAGTAACTAATTCACATTTTCAAGTCACTACCATTTTCTAGTAACTAATTCACATTTCAAGTCTCTACACTTAACCATTTTCAAGTAACTAATTCACATTTTCAAGTTACTGCACTTAACCATTTTCAAGTAACTAATTCACATTTTCACTGCACTTAGCCATTTTCAAGTAACTAATTCACATTTCAAGTCTCTACCATTAACCATTTTCAAGTAGCTAATTCACATTTTCAAGTTACTACACTTAACCATTTTCAAGTAAATAAATCACATTTTCAAGTTACTACACTTAACAATTTTCAAGTAACTAATTCACATTTTAAGTCTCTACCATTAACCATTTTAAAGTAACTAATTCACATTTTCAAGTTACTACACTTAACCATTTTCAAGTAACTAATTCACATTTTCAAGTTACTACACTTATCCATTTTCAAGTAACTAATTCACATTTTCACTACACTTAACCATTTTCAAGTAACTAATTCACATTTTCACTGCACTTAGCCATTTTCAAGTAACTAATTCACATTTCAAGTCTCTACCATTAACCATTTTCAAATAACTAATTCACATTTTCAAGTTACTACACTTAACCATTTTCAAGTAGCTAATTCACATTTTCACTACACTTAACCATTTTCAAGTAACTAATTCACATTTTCAAGTTACTACATTTAACAATTTTTAAGTAACTAATTCACATTTTAAGTCTCTACCATTAACCATTTTCAAGTAACTAATTCACATTTTCAAGTTACTACCATTAACCATTTTCAAGTAACTAATTCACATTTTCAAGTTACTACACTTAACAATTTGCAAGTAACTAATTCACATTTCAATTCTCTACACTTAACCATTTTCAATTAACAAATTCACATTTCAATTATCTACACTTAACCACTTTCAAGTAACTAATTCACATTTTCAAGTCTCTACCATTAACCATTTTCAAGTAACTAATTCACATTTTCAAGTTAATACACTTAGCCATTTTCAAGTAACTAATTCACATTTCAAGTCTCTACACTCAACCATTTTGAAGTAACTAATTCACATTTCAAGTTACTACACTTAACCATTTTTAAGTTACTAATTCACATTTTCAAGTCACTACCATTTTCAAGTAACTAATTAACATTTCAATACTCTACCATTAACCATTTTCAAGTAACTAATTCACATTTTCAAGTTACTACACTTAACCATTTTCAAGTAACTAATTCACATTTCAAGTCTCTACACTTAACCATTTTGAAGTAACTAATTCACATTTCAAGTTACTACACTTAACCATTTTTAAGTTACTAATTCACATTTTCAAGTCACTACCATTTTCAAGTAACTAATTAACATTTCAATTCTCTACACTTAACCATTTTCAAGTAACTATTTCACATTTTCAAGTTACTGCACTTAACCATTTTCAAGTAACTAATTCACATTTTCACTGCACTTAGCCATTTTCAAGTAACTAATTCACATTTCAAGTCTCTACCATTAACCATTTTCAAGTAACTAATTCACATTTCAAGTCTCTACCATTCACCATGTAACTAATTCATATTTCAATTCTCTAAACTTAACTATTTTCAAGTTACTAATTCACATTTTCACTACACTTAACCATTTTCAAGTAACTAATTCCCATTTCAAGTCTCTACCATTAAACATTTTTAAGTAACAAATTCACATTTTCATGTTACTACACTTAATCATATTCAAGTACTAATTCTCATTTTCACTACACTTAACCATTTTCAAGTAAATAATTCACATTTGAAGTCTCAACCATTAACCATTTTCAAGTAACTAATTCACATTTCAAGTCTCTACCATTAACCTTGTAACTAATTCACATTTCAATTCTCTACACTTAACCATTTTCAAGTAACTAATTCATTTTTTCAAATTACTACACTTAACCATTTTCAATTAACTAATTCACATTTTCACTACACTTAACCATTTTCAAGTAACTAATTCACATTTCAAGTCTCTACCATTTACAAGTAACTAATACACATTTCATGTTACTACACATAACCATTTTAAAGTAACTAATTCACATTTTCAAGTCACTACCATTTTCAAGTAACTAATCCACATTTCAAGTCTCTACCATTAACCATTTTCAAGTAACTAATTCACATTTTCAAGTTACTACACTTAACAATTTTCAAGTAACTAATTCACATTTCAATTCTCTACACTTAACCATTTTCAATTAACAAATTCACATTTCAATTCTCTACACTTAACCACTTTCAAGTAACTAATTCACATTTTCAAGTCTCTACCATTAACCATTTTCAAGTAACTAATTCACATTTTCAAGTTAATACACTTAACCATTTTCAAGTAACTAATTCACATTTCAAGTCTCTACACTCAACCATTTTGAAGTAACTAATTCACATTTCAAGTTACTACACTTAACCATTTTTAAGTTACTAATTCACATTTTCAAGTCACTACCATTTTCAAGTAACTAATTAACATTTCAATACTCTACCATTAACCATTTTCAAGTAACTAATTCACATTTTCAAGTTACTACACTTAACCATTTTCAAGTAACTAATTCACATTTCAAGTCTCTACACTCAACCATTTTGAAGTAACTAATTCACATTTCAAGTTACTACACTTAACCATTTTTAAGTAACTAATTCACATTTTCAAGTCACTACCATTTTCAAGTAACTAATTGACATTTCAATTCTCTACACTTAACCATTTTCAAGTAACTAATTCACATTTTCAAGTTACTACACTTAACAATTTTCAAGTAGCTAATTCACATTTTCACTACACTTAACCATTTTCAAGTAACTAATTCACATTTTCAAGTTACTACATTTAACAATTTTCAAGTAACTAATCCACATTTTAAGTCTCTACCATTAACCATTTTCAAGTAACTAATTCACATTTTCAAGTTACTACCATTAACCATTTTCAAGTAACTAATTCACATTTTCAAATTACTACACTTCACCATTTTTAAGTTACTAATTCACATTTTCAAGTCACTACCATTTTCAAGTAACTAATTGACATTTCAATTCTCTACACTTAACCATTTTCAAGTAACTAATTCACATTTTCAAGTTACTACACTTAACAATTTTCAAGTAGCTAATTCACATTTTCACTACACTTAACCATTTTCAAGTAACTAATTCACATTTTCACTATACTTAACCATTTTCAAGTAACTAATTCACATTTTCACTACACTTAACCATTTTTCATGTAAGTAATTCACATTTTCAAGTTACTACACTTAACAATTTTCAAGTAACTAACTCACATTTCAAGTCTCTACCATTAACCATTTTCAACTAACTAATTCACATTTTCAAGTTACTACACTTAACAATTTTCAAATAACTAATTCACATTTCAAGTCTCTACCATTAACCATTTTCAAGTAACTAATTCACATTTTCAAGTTACTACACTTAACCATTTTAATCTAACTAATTCACATTTCAAGTCTCTACACTCAACCATTTTGAAGTAACTAATTCACATTTCAAGTTACTACACTCAACCATTTTTAAGTAACTAATTCACATTTTCAAGTCACTACCATTTTCTAGTAACTAATTTACATTTCAAGTCTCTACACTTAACCATTTTCAAGTAACTAATTCACATTTTCAAGTTACTACATTTAACAATTTTCAAGTAACTAATCCACATTTTAAGTCTCTACCATTAACCATTTTCAAGTAACTAATTCACATTTTCAAGTTACTACCATTAACCATTTTCAAGTAACTAATTCACATTTTCAAATTACTACACTTCACCATTTTTAAGTTACTAATTCACATTTTCAAGTCACTACCATTTTCAAGTAACTAATTGACATTTCAATTCTCTACACTTAACCATTTTCAAGTAACTAATTCACATTTTCAAGTTACTACACTTAACAATTTTCAAGTAGCTAATTCACATTTTCACTACACTTAACCATTTTCAAGTAACTAATTCACATTTTCACTATACTTAACCATTTTCAAGTAACTAATTCACATTTTCACTACACTTAACCATTTTTCATGTAAGTAATTCACATTTTCAAGTTACTACACTTAACAATTTTCAAGTAACTAACTCACATTTCAAGTCCCTACCATTAACCATTTTCAACTAACTAATTCACATTTTCAAGTTACTACACTTAACAATTTTCAAATAACTAATTCACATTTCAAGTCTCTACCATTAACCATTTTCAAGTAACTAATTCACATTTTCAAGTTACTACACTTAACCATTTTAATCTAACTAATTCACATTTCAAGTCTCTACACTCAACCATTTTGAAGTAACTAATTCACATTTCAAGTCTCTACCATTTACAAGTAACTAATACAAATTTTCAAGTTACTACACTTAACCATTTTTAAGTAACTAATTCACATTTTCAAGTTACTACCATTTTCAAGTAACTAATTAACATTTCAATACCCTACACTTAACCATTTTCGAGTAACTAATTCACATTTTCACTACACTTAACCATTTTCAAGTAACTAATTCACATTTCAAGTCTCAACCATTAACCATTTTCAAGTAATTAATTCATATTTCAAGTCTCTACCATTAACCTTGTAACTTATTCACATTTTCAAGTTACTACACTTAACAATTTTCAAGTAACTAATTAACATTTCAATTCTCTACACTTAACCATTTTTAAGTAACTAATTCACATTTTCAAGTTACTACACTTAACCATTTTCAAGTAACTAATTCACATTTTCACTACACTTAACCATTTTCAAGTAACTAATTCACATTTCAAGTCTCAACCATTAACCATTTTCAAGTAAGTAATTCATATTTCAAGTCTCTACCATTAACCTTGTAACTAATTCACATTTCAATTCTCTACACTTAACCCTTTTCAAGTAACTAATTCATGTTTTCTAGTTACAACACTTAACCATTTTCAAGTAACTAATTCACATTTTAACTACACTTAACCATTTTCAAGTAACTAATTCATATTTCAAGTCTCTACCATTTACAAGTAACTAATACATATTTCATGTTACTACACATAACCATTTTAAAGTAACTAATTCACATTTTCAAGTCACTACCATTTTCAAGTAACTAATTCACATTTTCAAGTCACTACCATGTTCAAGTAACTAATTCACATTTCAAGTCTCTACCATTTACAAGTAACTAATACACATTTCATGTTACTAAACATAACCATTTTAAAGTAACTAATTCACATTTTCAAGTCACTACCATTTTCAAGTAACTAATCCACATTTCAAGTCTCTACCATTAACCATTTTCAAGTAACTAATTCACATTTCAAGTCTCTACACTCAACCATTTTGAAGTAACTAATTCACATTTCAAATTACTACACTTAACCATTTTTAAGTTACTAATTCACATTTTCAAGTCGCTACCATTTTCAAGTAACTAATTGACATTTCAATTCTCTACACTTAACCATTTTCAAGTAACTAATTCACATTTTCAAGTTACTACACTTAACAATTTTCAAGTAGCTAATTCACATTTTCACTACACTTAACCATTTTCAAGTAACTAATTCACATTTTCAAGTTACTACATTTAACAATTTTCAAGTAACTAATCCACATTTTAAGTCTCTACCATTAACCATTTTCAAGTAACTAATTCACATTTTCAAGTTACTACCATTAACCATTTTCAAGTAACTAATTCACATTTTCAAATTACTACACTTCACCATTTTTAAGTTACTAATTCACATTTTCAAGTCACTACCATTTTCAAGTAACTAATTGACATTTCAATTCTCTACACTTAACCATTTTCAAATAACTAATTCACATTTTCAAGTTACTACACTTAACCATTTTCAAGTAGCTAATTCACATTTTCACTACACTTAACCATTTTCAAGTAACTAATTCACATTTTCACTATACTTAACCATTTTCAAGTAACTAATTCACATTTTCACTTCACTTAACCATTTTTCATGTAAGTAATTCACATTTTCAAGTTACTACACTTAACAATTTTCAAGTAACTAACTCACCTTTCAAGTCTCTACCATTAACCCTTTTCAACTAACTAATTCACATTTTCAAGTTACTACACTTAACAATTTTCAAATAACTAATTCACATTTCAAGTCTCTACCATTAACCATTTTCAAGTAACTAATTCACATTTTCAAGTTACTACACTTAACCATTTTAATCTAACTAATTCACATTTCATGTCTCTACACTCAACCATTTTGAAGTAACTAATTCACATTTCAAGTCTCTACCATTTACAAGTAACTAATACAAATTTTCAAGTTACTACACTTAACCATTTTTAAGTAACTAATTCACATTTTCAAGTTACTACCATTTTCAAGTAACTAATTAACATTTCAATACTCTACACTTAACCATTTTCGAGTAACTAATTCACATTTTCACTACACTTAACCATTTTCAAGTAACTAATTCACATTTCAAGTCTCAACCATTAACCATTTTCAAGTAATTAATTCATATTTCAAGTCTCTACCATTAACCTTGTAACTAATTCACATTTTCAAGTCACTACCATTTTCAAGTAACTAATTAACATTTCAATTCTCTACACTTAACCATTTTTAAGTAACTAATTCACATTTTCAAGTTACTACACTTAACCATTTTCAAGTAACTAATTCACATTTTCACTACACTTAACCATTTTCAAGTAACTAATTCACATTTCAAGTCTCAACCATTAACCATTTTCAAGTAAGTAATTCATATTTCAAGTCTCTACCATTAACCTTGTAACTAATTCACATTTCAATTCTCTACACTTAACCCTTTTCAAGTAACTAATTCATGTTTTCTAGTTACAACACTTAACCATTTTCAAGTAACTAATTCACATTTTAACTACACTTAACCATTTTCAAGTAACTAATTCATATTTCAAGTCTCTACCATTTACAAGTAACTAATACATATTTCATGTTACTACACATAACCATTTTAAAGTAACTAATTCACATTTTCAAGTCACTACCATTTTCAAGTAACTAATTCACATTTTCAAGTCACTGCCATTTTCAAGTAACTAATTCACATTTCAAGTCTCTACCATTTACAAGTAACTAATACACATTTCATGTTACTACACATAACCATTTTAAAGTAACTAATTCACATTTTCAAGTCACTACCATTTTCAAGTAACTAATCCACATTTCAAGTCTCTACCATTAACCATTTTCAAGTAACTAATTCACATTTCAAGTCTCTACACTCAACCATTTTCAAGTAACTAATTCACATTTTCAAGTTACTACATTTAACAATTTTCAAGTAACTAATCCACATTTTAAGTCTCTACCATTAACCATTTTCAAGTAACTAATTCACATTTTCAAGTTACTACCATTAACCATTTTCAAGTAACTAATTCACATTTTCAAATTACTACACTTCACCATTTTTAAGTTACTAATTCACATTTTCAAGTCACTACCATTTTCAAGTAACTAATTGACATTTCAATTCTCTACACTTAACCATTTTCAAGTAACTAATTCACATTTTCAAGTTATTACACTTAACAATTTTCAAGTAGCTAATTCACATTTTCACTACACTTAACCATTTTCAAGTAACTAATTCACATTTTCAAGTTACTACATTTAACAATTTTCAAGTAACTAATCCACATTTTAAGCCTCTACCATTAACCATTTTCAAGTAACTAATTTACATTTTCAAGTTACTACCATTAACCATTTTCAAGTAACTAATTCACATTTTCAAATTACTACACTTCACCATTTTTAAGTTACTAATTCACATTTTCAAGTCACTACCATTTTCAAGTAACTAATTGACATTTCAATTCTCTACACTTAACCATTTTCAAGTAACTAATTCACATTTTCAAGTTACTACACTTAACAATTTTCAAGTAGCTAATTCACATTTTCACTACACTTAACCATTTTCAAGTAACTAATTCACATTTTCACTATACTTAACCATTTTCAAGTAACTAATTCACATTTTCACTACACTTAACCATTTTTCATGTAAGTAATTCACATTTTCAAGTTACTACACTTAACAATTTTCAAGTAACTAACTCACATTTCAAGTCTCTACCATTAACCATTTTCAACTAACTAATTCACATTTTCAAGTTACTACACTTAACAATTTTCAAATAACTAATTCACATTTCAAGTCTCTACCATTAACCATTTTCAAGTAACTAATTCACATTTTCAAGTTACTACACTTAACCATTTTAATCTAACTAATTCACATTTCAAGTCTCTACACTCAACCATTTTGAAGTAACTAATTCACATTTCAAGTCTCTACCATTTACAAGTAACTAATACAAATTTTCAAGTTACTACACTTAACCATTTTTAAGTAACTAATTCACATTTTCAAGTTACTACCATTTTCAAGTAACTAATTAACATTTCAATACTCTACACTTAACCATTTTCGAGTAACTAATTCACATTTTCACTACACTTAACCATTTTCAAGTAACTAATTCACATTTCAAGTCTCAACCATTAACCATTTTCAAGTAATTAATTCATATTTCAAGTCTCTACCATTAACCTTGTAACTAATTCACATTTTCAAGTCACTACCATTTTCAAGTAACTAATTAACATTTCAATTCTCTACACTTAACCATTTTTAAGTAACTAATTCACATTTTCAAGTTACTACACTTAACCATTTTCAAGTAACTAATTCACATTTTCACTACACTTAACCATTTTCAAGTAACTAATTCACATTTCAAGTCTCAACCATTAACCATTTTCAAGTAAGTAATTCATATTTCAAGTCTCTACCATTAACCTTGTAACTAATTCACATTTCAATTCTCTACACTTAACCCTTTTCAAGTAACTAATTCATGTTTTCTAGTTACAACACTTAACCATTTTCAAGTAACTAATTCACATTTTAACTACACTTAACCATTTTCAAGTAACTAATTCATATTTCAAGTCTCTACCATTTACAAGTAACTAATACATATTTCATGTTACTACACATAACCATTTTAAAGTAACTAATTCACATTTTCAAGTCACTACCATTTTCAAGTAACTAATTCACATTTTCAAGTCACTACCATTTTCAAGTAACTAATTCACATTTCAAGTCTCTACCATTTACAAGTAACTAATACACATTTCATGTTACTACACATAACCATTTTAAAGTAACTAATTCACATTTTCAAGTCACTACCATTTTCAAGTAACTAATCCACATTTCAAGTCTCTACCATTAACCATTTTCAAGTAACTAATTAACATTTCAAGTCTCTACACTCAACCATTTTGAAGTAACTAATTCACATTTCAAATTACTACACTTAACCATTTTTAAGTTACTAATTCACATTTTCAAGTCGCTACCATTTTCAAGTAACTAATTGACATTTCAATTCTCTACACTTAACCATTTTCAAGTAACTAATTCACATTTTCAAGTTACTACACTTAACAATTTTCAAGTAGCTAATTCACATTTTCACTACACTTAACCATTTTCAAGTAACTAATTCACATTTTCAAGTTACTACATTTAACAATTTTCAAGTAACTAATCCACATTTTAAGTCTCTACCATTAACCATTTTCAAGTTACTACCATTAACCATTTTCAAGTAACTAATTCACATTTTCAAATTACTACACTTCACCATTTTTAAGTTACTAATTCACATTTTCAAGTCACTACCATTTTCAAGTAACTAATAGACATTTCAATTCTCTACACTTAACCATTTTCAAGTAACTAATTCACATTTTCAAGTTACTACACTTAACAATTTTCAAGTAGCTAATTCACATTTTCACTACACTTAACCATTTTCAAGTAACTAATTCACATTTTCACTATACTTAACCATTTTCAAGTAACTAATTCACATTTTCACTACACTTAACCATTTTTCATGTAAGTAATTCACATTTTCAAGTTACTACACTTAACAATTTTCAAGTAACTAACTCACATTTCAAGTCTCTACCATTAACCATTTTCAACTAACTAATTCACATTTTCAAGTTACTACACTTAACAATTTTCAAATAACTAATTCACATTTCAAGTCTCTACCATTAACCATTTTCAAGTAACTAATTCACATTTTCAAGTTACTACACTTAACCATTTTAATCTAACTAATTCACATTTCAAGTCTCTACACTCAACCATTTTGAAGTAACTAATTCACATTTCAAGTCTCTACCATTTACAAGTAACTAATACAAATTTTCAAGTTACTACACTTAACCATTTTTAAGTAACTAATTCACATTTTCAAGTTACTACCATTTTCAAGTAACTAATTAACATTTCAATACTCTACACTTAACCATTTTCGAGTAACTAATTCACATTTTCACTACACTTAACCATTTTCAAGTAACTAATTCACATTTCAAGTCTCAACCATTAACCATTTTCAAGTAATTAATTCATATTTCAAGTCTCTACCATTAACCTTGTAACTAATTCACATTTTCAAGTCACTACCATTTTCAAGTAACTAATTAACATTTCAATTCTCTACACTTAACCATTTTTAAGTAACTAATTCACATTTTCAAGTTACTACACTTAACCATTTTCAAGTAACTAATTCACATTTTCACTACACTTAACCATTTTCAAGTAACTAATTCACATTTCAAGTCTCAACCATTAACCATTTTCAAGTAAGTAATTCATATTTCAAGTCTCTACCATTAACCTTGTAACTAATTCACATTTCAATTCTCTACACTTAACCCTTTTCAAGTAACTAATTCATGTTTTCTAGTTACAACACTTAACCATTTTCAAGTAACTAATTCACATTTTAACTACACTTAACCATTTTCAAGTAACTAATTCATATTTCAAGTCTCTACCATATACAAGTAACTAATACATATTTCATGTTACTACACATAACCATTTTAAAGTAACTAATTCACATTTTCAAGTCACTACCATTTTCAAGTAACTAATTCACATTTTCAAGTCACTACCATTTTCAAGTAACTAATTCACATTTCAAGTCTCTACCATTTACAAGTAACTAATACACATTTCATGTTACTACACATAACCATTTTAAAGTAACTAATTCACATTTTCAAGTCACTACCATTTTCAAGTAACTAATCCACATTTCAAGTCTCTACCATTAACCATTTTCAAGTAACTAATTAACATTTCAAGTCTCTACACTCAACCATTTTGAAGTAACTAATTCACATTTCAAATTACTACACTTAACCATTTTTAAGTTACTAATTCACATTTTCAAGTCGCTACCATTTTCAAGTAACTAATTGACATTTCAATTCTCTACACTTAACCATTTTCAAGTAACTAATTCACATTTTCAAGTTACTACACTTAACAATTTTCAAGTAGCTAATTCACATTTTCACTACACTTAACCATTTTCAAGTAACTAATTCACATTTTCAAGTTACTACATTTAACAATTTTCAAGTAACTAATCCACATTTTAAGCCTCTACCATTAACCATTTTCAAGTAACTAATTTACATTTTCAAGTTACTACCATTAACCATTTTCAAGTAACTAATTCACATTTTCAAATTACTACACTTCACCATTTTTAAGTTACTAATTCACATTTTCAAGTCACTACCATTTTCAAGTAACTAATTGACATTTCAATTCTCTACACTTAACCATTTTCAAGTAACTAATTCACATTTTCAAGTTACTACACTTAACAATTTTCAAGTAGCTAATTCACATTTTCACTACACTTAACCATTTTCAAGTAACTAATTCACATTTTCACTATACTTAACCATTTTCAAGTAACTAATTCACATTTTCACTACACTTAACCATTTTTCATGTAAGTAATTCACATTTTCAAGTTACTACACTTAACAATTTTCAAGTAACTAACTCACCTTTCAAGTCTCTACCATTAACCCTTTTCAACTAACTAATTCACATTTTCAAGTTACTACACTTAACAATTTTCAAATAACTAATTCACATTTCAAGTCTCTACCATTAACCATTTTCAAGTAACTAATTCACATTTTCAAGTTACTACACTTAACCATTTTAATCTAACTAATTCACATTTCAAGTCTCTACACTCAACCATTTTGAAGTAACTAATTCACATTTCAAGTCTCTACCATTTACAAGTAACTAATACAAATTTTCAAGTTACTACACTTAACCATTTTTAAGTAACTAATTCACATTTTCAAGTTACTACCATTTTCAAGTAACTAATTAACATTTCAATACTCTACACTTAACCATTTTCGAGTAACTAATTCACATTTTCACTACACTTAACCATTTTCAAGTAACTAATTCACATTTCAAGTCTCAACCATTAACCATTTTCAAGTAATTAATTCATATTTCAAGTCTCTACCATTAACCTTGTAACTAATTCACATTTTCAAGTCACTACCATTTTCAAGTAACTAATTAACATTTCAATTCTCTACACTTAACCATTTTTAAGTAACTAATTCACATTTTCAAGTTACTACACTTAACCATTTTCAAGTAACTAATTCACATTTTCACTACACTTAACCATTTTCAAGTAACTAATTCACATTTCAAGTCTCAACCATTAACCATTTTCAAGTAAGTAATTCATATTTCAAGTCTCTACCATTAACCTTGTAACTAATTCACATTTCAATTCTCTACACTTAACCCTTTTCAAGTAACTAATTCATGTTTTCTAGTTACAACACTTAACCATTTTCAAGTAACTAATTCACATTTTAACTACACTTAACCATTTTCAAGTAACTAATTCATATTTCAAGTCTCTACCATTTACAAGTAACTAATACATATTTCATGTTACTACACATAACCATTTTAAAGTAACTAATTCACATTTTCAAGTCACTACCATTTTCAAGTAACTAATTCACATTTTCAAGTCACTACCATTTTCAAGTAACTAATTCACATTTCAAGTCTCTACCATTTACAAGTAACTAATACACATTTCATGTTACTACACATAACCATTTTAAAGTAACTAATTCACATTTTCAAGTCACTACCATTTTCAAGTAACTAATCCACATTTCAAGTCTCTACCATTAACCATTTTCAAGTAACTAATTAACATTTCAAGTCTCTACACTCAACCATTTTGAAGTAACTAATTCACATTTCAAATTACTACACTTAACCATTTTTAAGTTACTAATTCACATTTTCAAGTCGCTACCATTTTCAAGTAACTAATTGACATTTCAATTCTCTACACTTAACCATTTTCAAGTAACTAATTCACATTTTCAAGTTACTACACTTAACAATTTTCAAGTAGCTAATTCACATTTTCACTACACTTAACCATTTTCAAGTAACTAATTCACATTTTCAAGTTACTACATTTAACAATTTTCAAGTAACTAATCCACATTTTAAGCCTCTACCATTAACCATTTTCAAGTAACTAATTTACATTTTCAAGTTACTACCATTAACCATTTTCAAGTAACTAATTCACATTTTCAAATTACTACACTTCACCATTTTTAAGTTACTAATTCACATTTTCAAGTCACTACCATTTTCAAGTAACTAATTGACATTTCAATTCTCTACACTTAACCATTTTCAAGTAACTAATTCACATTTTCAAGTTACTACACTTAACAATTTTCAAGTAGCTAATTCACATTTTCACTACACTTAACCATTTTCAAGTAACTAATTCACATTTTCACTATACTTAACCATTTTCAAGTAACTAATTCACATTTTCACTACACTTAACCATTTTTCATGTAAGTAATTCACATTTTCAAGTTACTACACTTAACAATTTTCAAGTAACTAACTCACCTTTCAAGTCTCTACCATTAACCCTTTTCAACTAACTAATTCACATTTTCAAGTTACTACACTTAACAATTTTCAAATAACTAATTCACATTTCAAGTCTCTACCATTAACCATTTTCAAGTAACTAATTCACATTTTCAAGTTACTACACTTAACCATTTTAATCTAACTAATTCACATTTCAAGTCTCTACACTCAACCATTTTGAAGTAACTAATTCACATTTCAAGTCTCTACCATTTACAAGTAACTAATACAAATTTTCAAGTTACTACACTTAACCATTTTTAAGTAACTAATTCACATTTTCAAGTTACTACCATTTTCAAGTAACTAATTAACATTTCAATACTCTACACTTAACCATTTTCGAGTAACTAATTCACATTTTCACTACACTTAACCATTTTCAAGTAACTAATTCACATTTCAAGTCTCAACCATTAACCATTTTCAAGTAATTAATTCATATTTCAAGTCTCTACCATTAACCTTGTAACTAATTCACATTTTCAAGTCACTACCATTTTCAAGTAACTAATTAACATTTCAATTCTCTACACTTAACCATTTTTAAGTAACTAATTCACATTTTCAAGTTACTACACTTAACCATTTTCAAGTAACTAATTCACATTTTCACTACACTTAACCATTTTCAAGTAACTAATTCACATTTCAAGTCTCAACCATTAACCATTTTCAAGTAAGTAATTCATATTTCAAGTCTCTACCATTAACCTTGTAACTAATTCACATTTCAATTCTCTACACTTAACCCTTTTCAAGTAACTAATTCATGTTTTCTAGTTACAACACTTAACCATTTTCAAGTAACTAATTCACATTTTAACTACACTTAACCATTTTCAAGTAACTAATTCATATTTCAAGTCTCTACCATTTACAAGTAACTAATACATATTTCATGTTACTACACATAACCATTTTAAAGTAACTAATTCACATTTTCAAGTCACTACCATTTTCAAGTAACTAATTCACATTTTCAAGTCACTACCATTTTCAAGTAACTAATTCACATTTCAAGTCTCTACCATTTACAAGTAACTAATACACATTTCATGTTACTACACATAACCATTTTAAAGTAACTAATTCACATTTTCAAGTCACTACCATTTTCAAGTAACTAATCCACATTTCAAGTCTCTACCATTAACCATTTTCAAGTAACTAATTAACATTTCAAGTCTCTACACTCAACCATTTTGAAGTAACTAATTCACATTTCAAATTACTACACTTAACCATTTTTAAGTTACTAATTCACATTTTCAAGTCGCTACCATTTTCAAGTAACTAATTGACATTTCAATTCTCTACACTTAACCATTTTCAAGTAACTAATTCACATTTTCAAGTTACTACACTTAACAATTTTCAAGTAGCTAATTCACATTTTCACTACACTTAACCATTTTCAAGTAACTAATTCACATTTTCAAGTTACTACATTTAACAATTTTCAAGTAACTAATCCACATTTTAAGTCTCTACCATTAACCATTTTCAAGTTACTACCATTAACCATTTTCAAGTAACTAATTCACATTTTCAAATTACTACACTTCACCATTTTTAAGTTACTAATTCACATTTTCAAGTCACTACCATTTTCAAGTAACTAATTGACATTTCAATTCTCTACACTTAACCATTTTCAAGTAACTAATTCACATTTTCAAGTTACTACACTTAACAATTTTCAAGTAGCTAATTCACATTTTCACTACACTTAACCATTTTCAAGTAACTAATTCACATTTTCACTATACTTAACCATTTTCAAGTAACTAATTCACATTTTCACTACACTTAACCATTTTTCATGTAAGTAATTCACATTTTCAAGTTACTACACTTAACAATTTTCAAGTAACTAACTCACATTTCAAGTCTCTACCATTAACCATTTTCAACTAACTAATTCACATTTTCAAGTTACTACACTTAACAATTTTCAAATAACTAATTCACATTTCAAGTCTCTACCATTAACCATTTTCAAGTAACTAATTCACATTTTCAAGTTACTACACTTAACCATTTTAATCTAACTAATTCACATTTCAAGTCTCTACACTCAACCATTTTGAAGTAACTAATTCACATTTCAAGTCTCTACCATTTACAAGTAACTAATACAAATTTTCAAGTTACTACACTTAACCATTTTTAAGTAACTAATTCACATTTTCAAGTTACTACCATTTTCAAGTAACTAATTAACATTTCAATACTCTACACTTAACCATTTTCGAGTAACTAATTCACATTTTCACTACACTTAACCATTTTCAAGTAACTAATTCACATTTCAAGTCTCAACCATTAACCATTTTCAAGTAATTAATTCATATTTCAAGTCTCTACCATTAACCTTGTAACTAATTCACATTTTCAAGTCACTACCATTTTCAAGTAACTAATTAACATTTCAATTCTCTACACTTAACCATTTTTAAGTAACTAATTCACATTTTCAAGTTACTACACTTAACCATTTTCAAGTAACTAATTCACATTTTCACTACACTTAACCATTTTCAAGTAACTAATTCACATTTCAAGTCTCAACCATTAACCATTTTCAAGTAAGTAATTCATATTTCAAGTCTCTACCATTAACCTTGTAACTAATTCACATTTCAATTCTCTACACTTAACCCTTTTCAAGTAACTAATTCATGTTTTCTAGTTACAACACTTAACCATTTTCAAGTAACTAATTCACATTTTAACTACACTTAACCATTTTCAAGTAACTAATTCATATTTCAAGTCTCTACCATTTACAAGTAACTAATACATATTTCATGTTACTACACATAACCATTTTAAAGTAACTAATTCACATTTTCAAGTCACTACCATTTTCAAGTAACTAATTCACATTTTCAAGTCACTACCATTTTCAAGTAACTAATTCACATTTCAAGTCTCTACCATTTACAAGTAACTAATACACATTTCATGTTACTACACATAACCATTTTAAAGTAACTAATTCACATTTTCAAGTCACTACCATTTTCAAGTAACTAATCCACATTTCAAGTCTCTACCATTAACCATTTTCAAGTAACTAATTAACATTTCAAGTCTCTACACTCAACCATTTTGAAGTAACTAATTCACATTTCAAATTACTACACTTAACCATTTTTAAGTTACTAATTCACATTTTCAAGTCGCTACCATTTTCAAGTAACTAATTGACATTTCAATTCTCTACACTTAACCATTTTCAAGTAACTAATTCACATTTTCAAGTTACTACACTTAACAATTTTCAAGTAGCTAATTCACATTTTCACTACACTTAACCATTTTCAAGTAACTAATTCACATTTTCAAGTTACTACATTTAACAATTTTCAAGTAACTAATCCACATTTTAAGCCTCTACCATTAACCATTTTCAAGTAACTAATTTACATTTTCAAGTTACTACCATTAACCATTTTCAAGTAACTAATTCACATTTTCAAATTACTACACTTCACCATTTTTAAGTTACTAATTCACATTTTCAAGTCACTACCATTTTCAAGTAACTAATTGACATTTCAATTCTCTACACTTAACCATTTTCAAGTAACTAATTCACATTTTCAAGTTACTACACTTAACAATTTTCAAGTAGCTAATTCACATTTTCACTACACTTAACCATTTTCAAGTAACTAATTCACATTTTCACTATACTTAACCATTTTCAAGTAACTAATTCACATTTTCACTACACTTAACCATTTTTCATGTAAGTAATTCACATTTTCAAGTTACTACACTTAACAATTTTCAAGTAACTAACTCACCTTTCAAGTCTCTACCATTAACCCTTTTCAACTAACTAATTCACATTTTCAAGTTACTACACTTAACAATTTTCAAATAACTAATTCACATTTCAAGTCTCTACCATTAACCATTTTCAAGTAACTAATTCACATTTTCAAGTTACTACACTTAACCATTTTAATCTAACTAATTCACATTTCAAGTCTCTACACTCAACCATTTTGAAGTAACTAATTCACATTTCAAGTCTCTACCATTTACAAGTAACTAATACAAATTTTCAAGTTACTACACTTAACCATTTTTAAGTAACTAATTCACATTTTCAAGTTACTACCATTTTCAAGTAACTAATTAACATTTCAATACTCTACACTTAACCATTTTCGAGTAACTAATTCACATTTTCACTACACTTAACCATTTTCAAGTAACTAATTCACATTTCAAGTCTCAACCATTAACCATTTTCAAGTAATTAATTCATATTTCAAGTCTCTACCATTAACCTTGTAACTAATTCACATTTTCAAGTCACTACCATTTTCAAGTAACTAATTAACATTTCAATTCTCTACACTTAACCATTTTTAAGTAACTAATTCACATTTTCAAGTTACTACACTTAACCATTTTCAAGTAACTAATTCACATTTTCACTACACTTAACCATTTTCAAGTAACTAATTCACATTTCAAGTCTCAACCATTAACCATTTTCAAGTAAGTAATTCATATTTCAAGTCTCTACCATTAACCTTGTAACTAATTCACATTTCAATTCTCTACACTTAACCCTTTTCAAGTAACTAATTCATGTTTTCTAGTTACAACACTTAACCATTTTCAAGTAACTAATTCACATTTTAACTACACTTAACCATTTTCAAGTAACTAATTAACATTTCAATACTCTACCATTAACCATTTTCAAGTAACTAATTCACATTTTCAAGTTACTACACTTAACCATTTTCAAGTAACTAATTCACATTTCAAGTCTCTACACTCAACCATTTTGAAGTAACTAATTCACATTTCAAGTTACTACACTTAACCATTTTTAAGTAACTAATTCACATTTTCAAGTCACTACCATTTTCAAGTAACTAATTCACATTTCAAGTCTCTACACTTAAGCATTTTCAAGTAACTAATTCACATTTTCAAGTTACTGCACTTAACCATTTTCAAGTAACTAATTCACATTTTCACTGCACTTAGCCATTTTCAAGTAACTAATTCACATTTCAAGTCTCTACCATTAACCATTTTCAAGTAACTAATTCACATTTCAAGTCTCTACCATTCACCATGTAACTAATTCATATTTCAATTCTCTAAACTTAACTATTTTCAAGTTACTAATTCACATTTTCACTACACTTAACTATTTTCAAGTAACTAATTCCCATTTCAAGTCTCTACCATTAAACATTTTTAAGTAACAAATTCACATTTTCAAGTTACTACACTTAACAATTTTCAAGTAACTAATTCACATTTCAATTCTCTACACTTAACCATTTTCAATTAACAAATTCACATTTCAATTCTCTACACTTAACCATTTTCAAGTAACTAATTCACATTTTCACTACACTTAACCATTTTCAAGTAACTAATTCACATTTCAAGTCTCAACCATTAACCATTTTCAAGTAAGTAATTCATATTTCAAGTCTCTACCATTAACCTTGTAACTGATTCACATTTCAATTCTCTACACTTAACCCTTTTCAAGTAAGTAATTCATGTTTTCTAGTTACAACACTTAACCATTTTCAAGTAACTAATTCACATTTTAACTACACTTAACCATTTTCAAGTAACTAATTCATATTTCAAGTCTCTACCATTTACAAGTAACTAATACATATTTCATGTTACTACACATAACCATTTTAAAGTAACTAATTCACATTTTCAAGTCACTACCATTTTCAAGTAACTAATTCACATTTTCAAGTCACTACCATTTTCAAGTAACTAATTCACATTTCAAGTCTCTACCATTTACAAGTAACTAATACACATTTCATGTTACTACACATAACCATTTTAAAGTAACTAATTCACATTTTCAAGTCACTACCATTTTCAAGTAACTAATCCACATTTCAAGTCTCTACCATTAACCATTTTCAAGTAACTAATTAACATTTCAAGTCTCTACACTCAACCATTTTGAAGTAACTAATTCACATTTCAAATTACTACACTTAACCATTTTTAAGTTACTAATTCACATTTTCAAGTCGCTACCATTTTCAAGTAACTAATTGACATTTCAATTCTCTACACTTAACCATTTTCAAGTAACTAATTCACATTTTCAAGTTACTACACTTAACAATTTTCAATTAGCTAATTCACATTTTCACTACACTTAACCATTTTCAAGTAACTAATTCACATTTTCAAGTTACTACATTTAACAATTTTCAAGTAACTAATCCACATTTTAAGTCTCTACCATTAACCATTTTCAAGTTACTACCATTAACCATTTTCAAGTAACTAATTCACATTTTCAAATTACTACACTTCACCATTTTTAAGTTACTAATTCACATTTTCAAGTCACTACCATTTTCAAGTAACTAATTGACATTTCAATTCTCTACACTTAACCATTTTCAAGTAACTAATTCACATTTTCAAGTTACTACACTTAACCATTTTCAAGTAGCTAATTCACATTTTCACTACACTTAACCATTTTCAAGTAACTAATTCACATTTTCACTATACTTAACCATTTTCAAGTAACTAATTCACATTTTCACTACACTTAACCATTTTTCATGTAAGTAATTCACATTTTCAAGTTACTACACTTAACAATTTTCAAGTAACTAACTCACCTTTCAAGTCTCTACCATTAACCATTTTCAACTAACTAATTCACATTTTCAAGTTACTACACTTAACAATTTTCAAATAACTAATTCACATTTCAAGTCTCTACCATTAACCATTTTCAAGTAACTAATTCACATTTTCAAGTTACTACACTTAACCATTTTAATCTAACTAATTCACATTTCAAGTCTCTACACTCAACCATTTTGAAGTAACTAATTGACATTTCAAGTCTCTACCATTTACAAGTAACTAATACAAATTTTCAAGTTACCACACTTAACCATTTTTAAGTAACTAATTCACATTTTCAAGTTACTACCATTTTCAAGTAACTAATTAACATTTCAATACTCTACACTTAACCATTTTCGAGTAACTAATTCACATTTTCACTACACTTAACCATTTTCAAGTAACTAATTCACATTTCAAGTCTCAACCATTAACCATTTTCAAGTAATTAATTCATATTTCAAGTCTCTACCATTAACCTTGTAACTAATTCACATTTTCAAGTCACTACCATTTTCAAGTAACTAATTCACATTTCAATTCTCTACACTTAACCATTTTTAATTAACTAATTCACATTTCAATTCTACTACACTTAACCATTTTCAAGTAACTAATTCACATTTTCACTACACTTAACCATTTTCAAGTAACTAATTCACATTTCAAGTCTCAACCATTAACCATTTTCAAGTAAGTAATTCATATTTCAAGTCTCTACCATTAACCTTGTAACTAATTCACATTTCAATTCTCTACACTTAACCCTTTTCAAGTAAGTAATTCATGTTTTCTAGTTACAACACTTAACCATTTTCAAGTAACTAATTCACATTTTAACTACACTTAACCATTTTCAAGTAACTAATTCATATTTCAAGTCTCTACCATTTACAAGTAACTAATACATATTTCATGTTACTACACATAACCATTTTAAAGTAACTAATTCACATTTTCAAGTCACTACCATTTTCAAGTAACTAATTCACATTTTCAAGTCACTACCATTTTCAAGTAACTAATTCACATTTCAAGTCTCTACCATTTACAAGTAACTAATACACATTTCATGTTACTACACATAACCATTTTAAAGTAACTAATTCACATTTTCAAGTCACTACCATTTTCAAGTAACTAATCCACATTTCAAGTCTCTTCCATTAACCATTTTCAAGTAACTAATTAACATTTCAAGTCTCTACACTCAACCATTTTGAAGTAACTAATTCACATTTCAAATTACTACACTTAACCATTTTTAAGTTACTAATTCACATTTTCAAGTCGCTACCATTTTCAAGTAACTAATTGACATTTCAATTCTCTACACTTAACCATTTTCAAGTAACTAATTCACATTTTCAAGTTACTACACTTAACAATTTTCAAGTAGCTAATTCACATTTTCACTACACTTAACCATTTTCAAGTAACTAATTCACATTTTCAAGTTACTACATTTAACAATTTTCAAGTAACTAATCCACATTTTAAGTCTCTACCATTAACCATTTTCAAGTTACTACCATTAACCATTTTCAAGTAACTAATTCACATTTTCAAATTACTACACTTCACCATTTTTAAGTTACTAATTCACATTTTCAAGTCACTACCATTTTCAAGTAACTAATTGACATTTCAATTCTCTACACTTAACCATTTTCAAGTAACTAATTCACATTTTCAAGTTACTACACTTAACAATTTTCAAGTGGCTAATTCACATTTTCACTACACTTAACCATTTTCAAGTAACTAATTCACATTTTCACTATACTTAACCATTTTCAAGTAACTAATTCACATTTTCACTACACTTAACCATTTTTCATGTAAGTAATTCACATTTTCAAGTTACTACACTTAACAATTTTCAAGTAACTAACTCACATTTCAAGTCTCTACCATTAACCATTTTCAACTAACTAATTCACATTTTCAAGTTACTACACTTAACAATTTTCAAGAAGCTAATTCACATTTTCACTACACTTAACCATTTTCAAGTAACTAATTCACATTTTCAAGTTACTACATTTAACAATTTTCAAGTAACTAATTCACATTTTAAGTCTCTACCATTAACCATTTTCAAGTAACTAATTCACATTTTCAAGTTACTACCATTAACCATTTTCAAGTAACTAATTCACATTTTCAAGTTACTACACTTAACAATTTTCAAGTAACTAATTCACATTTCAATTCTCTACACTTAACCATTTTCAATTAACAAATTCAGATTTCAATTCTCTACACTTAACCACTTTCAAGTAACTAATTCACATTTTCAAGTCTCTACCATTAACCATTTTCAAGTAACTAATTCACATTTTCAAGTTAATACACTTAATCATTTTCAAGTAACTAATTCACATTTCAAGTCTCTACACTCAACCATTTTGAAGTAACTAATTCACATTTCAAGTTACTACACTTAACCATTTTTAAGTTACTAATTCACATTTTCAAGTCACTACCATTTTCAAGTAACTAATTAACATTTCAATACTCTACACTTAACCATTTTCAAGTAACTAATTCACATTTTCAAGTTACTACACTTAACAATTTTCAAGTAACTAATTCACATTTCAAGTCTCTACCATTAACCATTTTCAAGTAACTAATTCACATTTTCAAGTTACTACACTTAACCATTTTCAAGTAACTAATTCACATTTCAAGTCTCTACACTCAACCATTTTGAAGTAACTAATTCACATTTCAAGTTACTACACTTAACCATTTTTAAGTAACTAATTCACATTTTCAAGTCACTACCATTTTCTAGTAACTAATTCACATTTCAAGTCTCTACACTTAACCATTTTCAAGTAACTAATTCACATTTTCAAGTTACTGCACTTAACCATTTTCAAGTAACTAATTCACATTTTCACTGCACTTAGCCATTTTCAAGTAACTAATTCACATTTCAAGTCTCTACCATTAACCATTTTCAAGTAGCTAATTCACATTTTCAAGTTACTACACTTAACCATTTTCAAGTAAATAAATCACATTTTCAAGTTACTACACTTAACAATTTTCAAGTAACTAATTCACATTTTAAGTCTCTACCATTAACCATTTTAAAGTAACTAATTCACATTTTCAAGTTACTACACTTAACCATTTTCAAGTAACTAATTCACATTTTCAAGTTACTACACTTATCCATTTTCAAGTAACTAATTCACATTTTCACTACACTTAACCATTTTCAAGTAACTAATTCACATTTTCACCGCACTTAGCCATTTTCAAGTAACTAATTCACATTTCAAGTCTCTACCATTAACCATTTTAAAGTAACTAATTCACATTTTCAAGTTACTACACTTAACCATTTTCAAGTAGCTAATTCACATTTTCACTACACTTAACCATTTTCAAGTAACTAATTCACATTTTCAAGTTACTACATTTAACAATTTTTAAGTAACTAATTCACATTTTAAGTCTCTACCATTAACCATTTTCAAGTAACTAATTCACATTTTCAAGTTACTACCATTAACCATTTTCAAGTAACTAATTCACATTTTCAAGTTACTACACTTAACAATTTGCAAGTAACTAATTCACATTTCAATTCTCTACACTTAACCATTTTCAATTAACAAATTCACATTTCAATTCTCTACACTTAACCACTTTCAAGTAACTAATTCACATTTTCAAGTCTCTACCATTAACCATTTTCAAGTAACTAATTCACATTTTAAAGTTAATACACTTAACCATTTTCAAGTAACTAATTCACATTTCAAGTCTCTACACTCAACCATTTTGAAGTAACTAATTCACATTTCAAGTTACTACACTTAACCATTTTTAAGTTACTAATTTACATTTTCAAGTCACTACCATTTTCAAGTAACTAATTAACATTTCAATACTCTACCATTAACCATTTTCAAGTAACTAATTCACATTTTCAAGTTACTACACTTAACCATTTTCAAGTAACTAATTCACATTTCAAGTCTCTACACTCAACCATTTTGAAGTAACTAATTCACATTTCAAGTTACTACACTTAACCATTTTTAAGTAACTAATTCACATTTTCAAGTCACTACCATTTTCAAGTAACTAATTCACATTTCAAGTCTCTACACTTAAGCATTTTCAAGTAACTAATTCACATTTTCAAGTTACTGCACTTAACCATTTTCAAGTAACTAATTCACATTTTCACTGCACTTAGCCATTTTCAAGTAACTAATTCACATTTCAAGTCTCTACCATTAACCATTTTCAAGTAACTAATTCACATTTCAAGTCTCTACCATTCACCATGTAACTAATTCATATTTCAATTCTCTAAACTTAACTATTTTCAAGTTACTAATTCACATTTTCACTACACTTAACCATTTTCAAGTAACTAATTCCCATTTCAAGTCTCTACCATTAAACATTTTTAAGTAACAAATTCACATTTTCAAGTTACTACACTTAACAATTTTCAAGTAACTAATTCACATTTCAATTCTCTACACTTAACCATTTTCAATTAACAAATTCACATTTCAATTCTCTACACTTAACCATTTTCAAGTAACTAATTCACATTTTCACTACACTTAACCATTTTCAAGTAACTAATTCACATTTCAAGTCTCAACCATTAACCATTTTCAAGTAAGTAATTCATATTTCAAGTCTCTACCATTAACCTTGTAACTAATTCACATTTCAATTCTCTACACTTAACCCTTTTCAAGTAAGTAATTCATGTTTTCTAGTTACAACACTTAACCATTTTCAAGTAACTAATTCACATTTTAACTACACTTAACCATTTTCAAGTAACTAATTCATATTTCAAGTCTCTACCATTTACAAGTAACTAATACATATTTCATGTTACTACACATAACCATTTTAAAGTAACTAATTCACATTTTCAAGTCACTACCATTTTCAAGTAACTAATTCACATTTTCAAGTCACTACCATTTTCAAGTAACTAATTCACATTTCAAGTCTCTACCATTTACAAGTAACTAATACACATTTCATGTTACTACACATAACCATTTTAAAGTAACTAATTCACATTTTCAAGTCACTACCATTTTCAAGTAACTAATCCACATTTCAAGTCTCTACCATTAACCATTTTCAAGTAACTAATTAACATTTCAAGTCTCTACACTCAACCATTTTGAAGTAACTAATTCACATTTCAAATTACTACACTTAACCATTTTTAAGTTACTAATTCACATTTTTAAGTCGCTACCATTTTCAAGTAACTAATTGACATTTCAATTCTCTACACTTAACCATTTTCAAGTAACTAATTCACATTTTCAAGTTACTACACTTAACAATTTTCAAGTAGCTAATTCACATTTTCACTACACTTAACCATTTTCAAGTAACTAATTCACATTTTCAAGTTACTACATTTAACAATTTTCAAGTAACTAATCCACATTTTAAGTCTCTACCATTAACCATTTTCAAGTAACTAATTCACATTTTCAAGTTACTACCATTAACCATTTTCAAGTAACTAATTCACATTTTCAAATTACTACACTTCACCATTTTTAAGTTACTAATTCACATTTTCAAGTCACTACCATTTTCAAGTAACTAATTGACATTTCAATTCTCTACACTTAACCATTTTCAAGTAACTAATTCACATTTTCAAGTTACTACACTTAACAATTTTCAAGTAGCTAATTCACATTTTCACTACACTTAACCATTTTCAAGTAACTAATTCACATTTTCACTATACTTAACCATTTTCAAGTAACTAATTCACATTTTCACTACACTTAACCATTTTTCATGTAAGTAATTCACATTTTCAAGTTACTACACTTAACAATTTTCAAGTAACTAACTCACATTTCAAGTCTCTACCATTAACCATTTTCAACTAACTAATTCACATTTTCAAGTTACTACACTTAACAATTTTCAAGAAGCTAATTCACATTTTCACTACACTTAACCATTTTCAAGTAACTAATTCACATTTTCAAGTTACTACATTTAACAATTTTCAAGTAACTAATTCACATTTTAAGTCTCTACCATTAACCATTTTCAAGTAACTAATTCACATTTTCAAGTTACTACCATTAACCATTTTCAAGTAACTAATTCACATTTTCAAGTTACTACACTTAACAATTTTCAAGTAACTAATTCACATTTCAATTCTCTACACTTAACCATTTTCAATTAACAAATTCAGATTTCAATTCTCTACACTTAACCACTTTCAAGTAACTAATTCACATTTTCAAGTCTCTACCATTAACCATTTTCAAGTAACTAATTCACATTTTCAAGTTAATACACTTAATCATTTTCAAGTAACTAATTCACATTTCAAGTCTCTACACTCAACCATTTTGAAGTAACTAATTCACATTTCAAGTTACTACACTTAACCATTTTTAAGTTACTAATTCACATTTTCAAGTCACTACCATTTTCAAGTAACTAATTAACATTTCAATACTCTACACTTAACCATTTTCAAGTAACTAATTCACATTTTCAAGTTACTACACTTAACAATTTTCAAGTAACTAATTCACATTTCAAGTCTCTACCATTAACCATTTTCAAGTAACTAATTCACATTTTCAAGTTACTACACTTAACCATTTTCAAGTAACTAATTCACATTTCAAGTCTCTACACTCAACCATTTTGAAGTAACTAATTCACATTTCAAGTTACTACACTTAACCATTTTTAAGTAACTAATTCACATTTTCAAGTCACTACCATTTTCTAGTAACTAATTCACATTTCAAGTCTCTACACTTAACCATTTTCAAGTAACTAATTCACATTTTCAAGTTACTGCACTTAACCATTTTCAAGTAACTAATTCACATTTTCACTGCACTTAGCCATTTTCAAGTAACTAATTCACATTTCAAGTCTCTACCATTAACCATTTTCAAGTAGCTAATTCACATTTTCAAGTTACTACACTTAACCATTTTCAAGTAAATAAATCACATTTTCAAGTTACTACACTTAACAATTTTCAAGTAACTAATTCACATTTTAAGTCTCTACCATTAACCATTTTAAAGTAACTAATTCACATTTTCAAGTTACTACACTTAACCATTTTCAAGTAACTAATTCACATTTTCAAGTTACTACACTTATCCATTTTCAAGTAACTAATTCACATTTTCACTACACTTAACCATTTTCAAGTAACTAATTCACATTTTCACCGCACTTAGCCATTTTCAAGTAACTAATTCACATTTCAAGTCTCTACCATTAACCATTTTAAAGTAACTAATTCACATTTTCAAGTTACTACACTTAACCATTTTCAAGTAGCTAATTCACATTTTCACTACACTTAACCATTTTCAAGTAACTAATTCACATTTTCAAGTTACTACATTTAACAATTTTTAAGTAACTAATTCACATTTTAAGTCTCTACCATTAACCATTTTCAAGTAACTAATTCACATTTTCAAGTTACTACCATTAACCATTTTCAAGTAACTAATTCACATTTTCAAGTTACTACACTTAACAATTTGCAAGTAACTAATTCACATTTCAATTCTCTACACTTAACCATTTTCAATTAACAAATTCACATTTCAATTCTCTACACTTAACCACTTTCAAGTAACTAATTCACATTTTCAAGTCTCTACCATTAACCATTTTCAAGTAACTAATTCACATTTTCAAGTTAATACACTTAACCATTTTCAAGTAACTAATTCACATTTCAAGTCTCTACACTCAACCATTTTGAAGTAACTAATTCACATTTCAAGTTACTACACTTAACCATTTTTAAGTTACTAATTCACATTTTCAAGTCACTACCATTTTCAAGTAACTAATTAACATTTCAATACTCTACCATTAACCATTTTCAAGTAACTAATTCACATTTTCAAGTTACTACACTTAACCATTTTCAAGTAACTAATTCACATTTCAAGTCTCTACACTCAACCATTTTGAAGTAACTAATTCACATTTCAAGTTACTACACTTAACCATTTTTAAGTAACTAATTCACATTTTCAAGTCACTACCATTTTCAAGTAACTAATTCACATTTCAAGTCTCTACACTTAACCATTTTCAAGTAACTAATTCACATTTTCAAGTTACTGCACTTAACCATTTTCAAGTAACTAATTCACATTTTCACTGCACTTAGCCATTTTCAAGTAACTAATTCACATTTCAAGTCTCTACCATTAACCATTTTCAAGTAACTAATTCACATTTCAAGTCTCTACCATTCACCATGTAACTAATTCATATTTCAATTCTCTAAACTTAACTATTTTACAGTTACTAATTCACATTTTCACTACACTTAACCATTTTCAAGCAACTAATTCCCATTTCAAGTCTCTACCATTAAACATTTTTAAGTAACAAATTCACATTTTCAAGTTACTACACTTAACAATTTTCAAGTAACTAATTCACATTTCAATTCTCTACACTTAACCATTTTCAATTAACAAATTCACATTTCAATTCTCTACACTTAACCACTTTCAAGTAACTAATTCACATTTTCAAGTTACTACACTTAACAATTTTCAAGTAACTAATTAACATTTCAATTCTCTACACTTAACCATTTTTAAGTAACTAATTCACATTTTCAAGTTACTACACTTAACCATTTTCAAGTAACTAATTCACATTTTCACTACACTTAACCATTTTCAAGTTACTAATTCACATTTCAAGTCTCAACCATTAACCATTTTCAAGTAAGTAATTCATATTTCAAGTCTCTACCATTAACCTTGTAACTAATTCACATTTCAATTCTCTACACTTAACCCTTTTCAAGTAACTAATTCATGTTTTCTAGTTACAACACTTAACCATTTTCAAGTAACTAATTCACATTTTAACTACACTTAACCATTTTCAAGTAACTAATTCATATTTCAAGTCTCTACCATTTACAAGTAACTAATACATATTTCATGTTACTACACATAACCATTTTAAAGTAACTAATTCACATTTTCAAGTCACTACCATTTTCAAGTAACTAATTCACATTTTCAAGTCACTACCATTTTCAAGTAACTAATTCACATTTCAAGTCTCTACCATTTACAAGTAACTAATACACATTTCATGTTACTACACATAACCATTTTAAAGTAACTAATTCACATTTTCAAGTCACTACCATTTTCAAGTAACTAATCCACATTTCAAGTCTCTACCATTAACCATTTTCAAGTAACTAATTCACATTTCAAGTCTCTACACTCAACCATTTTGAAGTAACTAATTCACATTTCAAATTACTACACTTAACCATTTTTAAGTTACTAATTCACATTTTCAAGTCACTACCATTTTCAAGTAACTAATTGACATTTCAATTCTCTACACTTAACCATTTTCAAGTAACTAATTCACATTTTCAAGTTACTACACTTAACAATTTTCAAGTAGCTAATTCACATTTTCACTACACTTAACCATTTTCAAGTAACTAATTCACATTTTCAAGTTACTACATTTAACAATTTTCAAGTAACTAATCCACATTTTAAGTCTCTACCATTAACCATTTTCAAGTAACTAATTCACATTTTCAAGTTACTACCATTAACCATTTTCAAGTAACTAATTCACATTTTCAAGTTACTACCATTAACCATTTTCAAGTAACTAATTCACATTTTCAAATTACTACACTTCACCATTTTTAAGTTACTAATTCACATTTTCAAGTCACTACCATTTTCAAGTAACTAATTGACATTTCAATTCTCTACACTTAACCATTTTCAAGTAACTAATTCACATTTTCAAGTTACTACACTTAACAATTTTCAAGTAGCTAATTCACATTTTCACTACACTTAACCATTTTCAAGTAACTAATTCACATTTTCACTATACTTAACCATTTTCAAGTAACTAATTCACATTTTCACTACACTTAACCATTTTTCATGTAAGTAATTCACATTTTCAAGTTACTACACTTAACAATTTTCAAGTAACTAACTCACATTTCAAGTCTCTACCATTAACCATTTTCAACTAACTAATTCACATTTTCAAGTTACTACACTTAACAATTTTCAAATAACTAATTCACATTTCAAGTCTCTACCATTAACCATTTTCAAGTAACTAATTCACATTTTCAAGTTACTACACTTAACCATTTTAATCTAACTAATTCACATTTCAAGTCTCTACACTCAACCATTTTGAAGTAACTAATTCACATTTCAAGTCTCTACCATTTACAAGTAACTAATACAAATTTTCAAGTTACTACACTTAACCATTTTTAAGTAACTAATTCACATTTTCAAGTTACTACCATTTTCAAGTAACTAATTAACATTTCAATACTCTACACTTAACCATTTTCGAGTAACTAATTCACATTTTCACTACACTTAACCATTTTCAAGTAACTAATTCACATTTCAAGTCTCAACCATTAACCATTTTCAAGTAATTAATTCATATTTCAAGTCTCTACCATTAACCTTGTAACTAATTCACATTTTCAAGTTACTACACTTAACAATTTTCAAGTAACTAATTAACATTTCAATTCTCTACACTTAACCATTTTTAAGTAACTAATTCACATTTTCAAGTTACTACACTTAACCATTTTCAAGTAACTAATTCACATTTTCACTACACTTAACCATTTTCAAGTTACTAATTCACATTTCAAGTCTCAACCATTAACCATTTTCAAGTAAGTAATTCATATTTCAAGTCTCTACCATTAACCTTGTAACTAATTCACATTTCAATTCTCTACACTTAACCCTTTTCAAGTAACTAATTCATGTTTTCTAGTTACAACACTTAACCATTTTCAAGTAACTAATTCACATTTTAACTACACTTAACCATTTTCAAGTAACTAATTCATATTTCAAGTCTCTACCATTTACAAGTAACTAATACATATTTCATGTTACTACACATAACCATTTTAAAGTAACTAATTCACATTTTCAAGTCACTACCATTTTCAAGTAACTAATTCACATTTTCAAGTCACTACCATTTTCAATTAACTAATTCACATTTCAAGTCTCTACCATTTACAAGTAACTAATACACATTTCATGTTACTACACATAACCATTTTAAAGTAACTAATTCACATTTTCAAGTCACTACCATTTTCAAGTAACTAATCCACATTTCAAGTCTCTACCATTAACCATTTTCAAGTAACTAATTCACATTTCAAGTCTCTACACTCAACCATTTTGAAGTAACTAATTCACATTTCAAATTACTACACTTAACCATTTTTAAGTTACTAATTCACATTTTCAAGTCACTACCATTTTCAAGTAACTAATTGACATTTCAATTCTCTACACTTAACCATTTTCAAGTAACTAATTCACATTTTCAAGTTACTACACTTAACAATTTTCAAGTAGCTAATTCACATTTTCACTACACTTAACCATTTTCAAGTAACTAATTCACATTTTCAAGTTACTACATTTAACAATTTTCAAGTAACTAATCCACATTTTAAGTCTCTACCATTAACCATTTTCAAGTAACTAATTCACATTTTCAAGTTACTACCATTAACCATTTTCAAGTAACTAATTCACATTTCAAGTCTCTACACTCAACCATTTTGAAGTAACTAATTCACATTTCAAGTTACTACACTTAACCATTTTTAAGTTACTAATTCACATTTTCAAGTCACTACCATTTTCAAGTAACTAATTAACATTTCAATACTCTACACTTAACCATTTTCAAGTAACTAATTCACATTTTCAAGTTACTACACTTAACAATTTTCAAGTAACTAATTCACATTTCAAGTCTCTACCATTAACCATTTTCAAGTAACTAATTCACATTTTCAAGTTACTACACTTAACCATTTTCAAGTAACTAATTCACATTTCAAGTCTCTACACTCAACCATTTTGAAGTAACTAATTCACATTTCAAGTTACTACACTTAACCATTTTTAAGTAACTAATTCACATTTTCAAGTCACTACCATTTTCTAGTAACTAATTCACATTTCAAGTCTCTACACTTAACCATTTTCAAGTAACTAATTCACATTTTCAAGTTACTGCACTTAACCATTTTCAAGTAACTAATTCACATTTTCACTGCACTTAGCCATTTTCAAGTAACTAATTCACATTTCAAGTCTCTACCATTAACCATTTTCAAGTAGCTAATTCACATTTTCAACTTACTACACTTAACCATTTTCAAGTAAATAAATCACATTTTCAAGTTACTACACTTAACAATTTTCAAGTAACTAATTCACATTTTAAGTCTCTACCATTAACCATTTTAAAGTAACTAATTCACATTTTCAAGTTACTACACTTAACCATTTTCAAGTAACTAATTCACATTTTCAAGTTACTACACTTATCCATTTTCAAGTAACTAATTCACATTTTCACTACACTTAACCATTTTCAAGTAACTAATTCACATTTTCACCGCACTTAGCCATTTTCAAGTAACTAATTCACATTTCAAGTCTCTACCATTAACCATTTTAAAGTAACTAATTCACATTTTCAAGTTACTACACTTAACCATTTTCAAGTAGCTAATTCACATTTTCACTACACTTAACCATTTTCAAGTAACTAATTCACATTTTCAAGTTACTACATTTAACAATTTTCAAGTAACTAATTCACATTTTAAGTCTCTACCATTAACCATTTTCAAGTAACTAATTCACATTTTCAAGTTACTACCATTAACCATTTTCAAGTAACTAATTCACATTTTCAAGTTACTACACTTAACAATTTTCAAGTAACTAATTCACATTTCAATTCTCTACACTTAACCATTTTCAATTAACAAATTCAGATTTCAATTCTCTACACTTAACCACTTTCAAGTAACTAATTCACATTTTCAAGTCTCTACCATTAACCATTTTCAAGTAACTAATTCACATTTTCAAGTTAATACACTTAATCATTTTCAAGTAACTAATTCACATTTCAAGTCTCTACACTCAACCATTTTGAAGTAACTAATTCACATTTCAAGTTACTACACTTAACCATTTTTAAGTTACTAATTCACATTTTCAAGTCACTACCATTTTCAAGTAACTAATTAACATTTCAATACTCTACACTTAACCATTTTCAAGTAACTAATTCACATTTTCAAGTTACTACACTTAACAATTTTCAAGTAACTAATTCACATTTCAAGTCTCTACCATTAACCATTTTCAAGTAACTAATTCACATTTTCAAGTTACTACACTTAACCATTTTCAAGTAACTAATTCACATTTCAAGTCTCTACACTCAACCATTTTGAAGTAACTAATTCACATTTCAAGTTACTACACTTAACCATTTTTAAGTAACTAATTCACATTTTCAAGTCACTACCATTTTCTAGTAACTAATTTACATTTCAAGTCTCTACACTTAACCATTTTCAAGTAACTAATTCACATTTTCAAGTTACTGCACTTAACCATTTTCAAGTAACTAATTCACATTTTCACTGCACTTAGCCATTTTCAAGTAACTAATTCACATTTCAAGTCTCTACCATTAACCATTTTCAAGTAGCTAATTCACATTTTCAAGTTACTACACTTAACCATTTTCAAGTAAATAAATCACATTTTCAAGTTACTACACTTAACAATTTTCAAGTAACTAATTCACATTTTAAGTCTCTACCATTAACCATTTTAAAGTAACTAATTCGCATTTTCAAGTTACTACACTTAACCATTTTCAAGTAACTAATTCACATTTTCAAGTTACTACACTTATCCATTTTCAAGTAACTAATTCACATTTTCACTACACTTAACCATTTTCAAGTAACTAATTCACATTTTCACTACACTTAGCCATTTTCAAGTAACTAATTCACATTTCAAGTCTCTACCATTAACCATTTTAAAGTAACTAATTCACATTTTCAAGTTACTACACTTAACCATTTTCAAGTAGCTAATTCACATTTTCACTACACTTAACCATTTTCAAGTAACTAATTCACATTTTCAAGTTACTACATTTAACAATTTTTAAGTAACTAATTCACATTTTAAGTCTCTACCATTAACCATTTTCAAGTAACTAATTCACATTTTCAAGTTACTACCATTAACCATTTTCAAGTAACTAATTCACATTTTCAAGTTACTACACTTAACAATTTGCAAGTAACTAATTCACATTTCAATTCTCTACACTTAACCATTTTCAATTAACAAATTCACATTTCAATTCTCTACACTTAACCACTTTCAAGTAACTAATTCACATTTTCAAGTCTCTACCATTAACCATTTTCAAGTAACTAATTCACATTTTCAAGTTAATACACTTAACCATTTTCAAGTAACTAATTCACATTTCAAGTCTCTACACTCAACCATTTTGAAGTAACTAATTCACATTTCAAGTTACTACACTTAACCATTTTTAAGTTACTAATTCACATTTTCAAGTCACTACCATTTTCAAGTAACTAATTAACATTTCAATACTCTACCATTAACCATTTTCAAGTAACTAATTCACATTTTCAAGTTACTACACTTAACCATTTTCAAGTAACTAATTCACATTTCAAGTCTCTACACTCAACCATTTTGAAGTAACTAATTCACATTTCAAGTTACTACACTCAACCATTTTTAAGTAACTAATTCACATTTTCAAGTCACTACCATTTTCAAGTAACTAATTCACATTTCAAGTCTCTACACTTAACCATTTTCAAGTAACTAATTCACATTTTCAAGTTACTGCACTTAACCATTTTCAAGTAACTAATTCACATTTTCACTGCACTTAGCCATTTTCAAGTAACTAATTCACATTTCAAGTCTCTACCATTAACCATTTTCAAGTAACTAATTCACATTTCAAGTCTCTACCATTCACCATGTAACTAATTCATATTTCAATTCTCTAAACTTAACTATATTCAAGTTACTAATTCACATTTTCACTACACTTAACCATTTTCAAGTAACTAATTCCCATTTCAAGTCTCTACCATTAAACATTTTTAAGTAACAAATTCACATTTTCAAGTTACTACACTTAACAATTTTCAAGTAACTAATTCACATTTCAATTCTCTACACTTAACCATTTTCAATTAACAAATTCACATTTCAATTCTCTACACTTAACCACTTTCAAGTAACTAATTCACATTTTCAAGTTACTACACTTAACAATTTTCAAGTAACTAATTAACATTTCAATTCTCTACACTTAACCATTTTTAAGTAACTAATTCACATTTTTAAGTTACTACACTTAACCATTTTCAAGTAACTAATTCACATTTTCACTACACTTAACCATTTTCAAGTTACTAATTCACATTTCAAGTCTCAACCATTAACCATTTTCAAGTAAGTAATTCATATTTCAAGTCTCTACCATTAACCTTGTAACTAATTCACATTTCAATTCTCTACACTTAACCCTTTTCAAGTAACTAATTCATGTTTTCTAGTTACAACACTTAACCATTTTCAAGTAACTAATTCACATTTTCAAGTCACTACCATTTTCAAGTAACTAATTGACATTTCAATTCTCTACACTTAACCATTTTCAAGTAACTAATTCACATTTTCAAGTTACTACACTTAACAATTTTCAAGTAGCTAATTCACATTTTCACTACACTTAACCATTTTCAAGTAACTAATTCACATTTTCAAGTTACTACATTTAACAATTTTCAAGTAACTAATCCACATTTTAAGTCTCTACCATTAACCATTTTCAAGTAACTAATTCACATTTTCAAGTTACTACCATTAACCATTTTCAAGTAACTAATTCACATTTTCAAATTACTACACTTCACCATTTTTAAGTTACTAATTCACATTTTCAAGTCACTACCATTTTCAAGTAACTAATTGACATTTCAATTCTCTACACTTAACCATTTTCAAGTAACTAATTCACATTTTCAAGTTACTACACTTAACAATTTTCAAGTAGCTAATTCACATTTTCACTACACTTAACCATTTTCAAGTAACTAATTCACATTTTCACTATACTTAACCATTTTCAAGTAACTAATTCACATTTTCACTACACTTAACCATTTTTCATGTAAGTAATTCACATTTTCAAGTTACTACACTTAACAATTTTCAAGTAACTAACTCACATTTCAAGTCTCTACCATTAACCATTTTCAACTAACTAATTCACATTTTCAAGTTACTACACTTAACAATTTTCAAATAACTAATTCACATTTCAAGTCTCTACCATTAACCATTTTCAAGTAACTAATTCACATTTTCAAGTTACTACACTTAACCATTTTAATCTAACTAATTCACATTTCAAGTCTCTACACTCAACCATTTTGAAGTAACTAATTCACATTTCAAGTCTCTACCATTTACAAGTAACTAATACAAATTTTCAAGTTACTACACTTAACCATTTTTAAGTAACTAATTCACATTTTCAAGTTACTACCATTTTCAAGTAACTAATTAACATTTCAATACTCTACACTTAACCATTTTCGAGTAACTAATTCACATTTTCACTACACTTAACCATTTTCAAGTAACTAATTCACATTTCAAGTCTCAACCATTAACCATTTTCAAGTAATTAATTCATATTTCAAGTCTCTACCATTAACCTTGTAACTAATTCACATTTTCAAGTTACTACACTTAACAATTTTCAAGTAACTAATTAACATTTCAATTCTCTACACTTAACCATTTTTAAGTAACTAATTCACATTTTCAAGTTACTACACTTAACCATTTTCAAGTAACTAATTCACATTTTCACTACACTTAACCATTTTCAAGTTACTAATTCACATTTCAAGTCTCAACCATTAACCATTTTCAAGTAAGTAATTCATATTTCAAGTCTCTACCATTAACCTTGTAACTAATTCACATTTCAATTCTCTACACTTAACCCTTTTCAAGTAACTAATTCATGTTTTCTAGTTACAACACTTAACCATTTTCAAGTAACTAATTCACATTTTAACTACACTTAACCATTTTCAAGTAACTAATTCATATTTCAAGTCTCTACCATTTACAAGTAACTAATACATATTTCATGTTACTACACATAACCATTTTAAAGTAACTAATTCACATTTTCAAGTCACTACCATTTTCAAGTAACTAATTCACATTTTCAAGTCACTACCATTTTCAAGTAACTAATTCACATTTCAAGTCTCTACCATTTACAAGTAACTAATACACATTTCATGTTACTACACATAACCATTTTAAAGTAACTAATTCACATTTTCAAGTCACTACCATTTTCAAGTAACTAATCCACATTTCAAGTCTCTACCATTAACCATTTTCAAGTAACTAATTCACATTTCAAGTCTCTACACTCAACCATTTTGAAGTAACTAATTCACATTTCAAATTACTACACTTAACCATTTTTAAGTTACTAATTCACATTTTCAAGTCACTACCATTTTCAAGTAACTAATTGACATTTCAATTCTCTACACTTAACCATTTTCAAGTAACTAATTCACATTTTCAAGTTACTACACTTAACAATTTTCAAGTAGCTAATTCACATTTTCACTACACTTAACCTTTTTCAAGTAACTAATTCACATTTTCAAGTTACTACATTTAACAATTTTCAAGTAACTAATCCACATTTTAAGTCTCTACCATTAACCATTTTCAAGTAACTAATTCACATTTTCAAGTTACTACCATTAACCATTTTCAAGTAACTAATTCACATTTTCAAATTACTACACTTCACCATTTTTAAGTTACTTATTCACATTTTCAAGTCACTACCATTTTCAAGTAACTAATTGACATTTCAATTCTCTACACTTAACCATTTTCAAGTAACTAATTCACATTTTCAAGTTACTACACTTAACAATTTTCAAGTAGCTAATTCACATTTTCACTACACTTAACCATTTTCAAGTAACTAATTCACATTTTCACTATACTTAACCATTTTCAAGTAACTAATTCACATTTTCACTACACTTAACCATTTTTCATGTAAGTAATTCACATTTTCAAGTTACTACACTTAACAATTTTCAAGTAACTAACTCACATTTCAAGTCTCTACCATTAACCATTTTCAACTAACTAATTCACATTTTCAAGTTACTACACTTAACAATTTTCAAATAACTAATTCACATTTCAAGTCTCTACCATTAACCATTTTCAAGTAACTAATTCACATTTTCAAGTTACTACACTTAACCATTTTAATCTAACTAATTCACATTTCAAGTCTCTACACTCAACCATTTTGAAGTAACTAATTCACATTTCAAGTCTCTACCATTTACAAGTAACTAATACAAATTTTCAAGTTACTACACTTAACCATTTTTAAGTAACTAATTCACATTTTCAAGTTACTACCATTTTCAAGTAACTAATTAACATTTCAATACTCTACACTTAACCATTTTCGAGTAACTAATTCACATTTTCACTACACTTAACCATTTTCAAGTAACTAATTCACATTTCAAGTCTCAACCATTAACCATTTTCAAGTAATTAATTCATATTTCAAGTCTCTACCATTAACCTTGTAACTAATTCACATTTTCAAGTTACTACACTTAACAATTTTCAAGTAACTAATTAACATTTCAATTCTCTACACTTAACCATTTTTAAGTAACTAATTCACATTTTCAAGTTACTACACTTAACCATTTTCAAGTAACTAATTCACATTTTCACTACACTTAACCATTTTCAAGTAACTAATTCACATTTCAAGTCTCAACCATTAACCATTTTCAAGTAAGTAATTCATATTTCAAGTCTCTACCATTAACCTTGTAACTAATTCACATTTCAATTCTCTACACTTAACCCTTTTCAAGTAACTAATTCATGTTTTCTAGTTACAACACTTAACCATTTTCAAGTAACTAATTCACATTTTAACTACACTTAACCATTTTCAAGTAACTAATTCATATTTCAAGTCTCTACCATTTACAAGTAACTAATACATATTTCATGTTACTACACATAACCATTTTAAAGTAACTAATTCACATTTTCAAGTCACTACCATTTTCAAGTAACTAATTCACATTTTCAAGTCACTACCATTTTCAAGTAACTAATTCACATTTAATTCTCTACACTTAACGATATTCAAGTAACTAATTCACATTTTAAAGTTACTACACTTAAATATTTTCAAGTAACTAATTCACATTTTCAAGTTACTACACTTAACCATTTTCAAGTAACTAATTCACATTTTCAAGTTACTACACTTAAAGATTTTCAAGTAACTAATTCACATTTCAAGTCTCTATACTCAACCAATTTGAAGTAACTAATTCACATTTCCAGTTACTACACTTAACCATTTTAAGTAACTAATTAACATTTTTAAGTCACTACCATTTTCAAGTAACTAATTCACATTTCAATTCTCTACACTTAACCATTTTCAACTAACTAATTAACATTTTCAAGTCACTACCATTTTCAAGTAACTAATTCACATTTTCAAGTCACTACCATTTTCAAGTAACTAATTCACATTTCAAGTCTCTACCATTTACAAGTAACTAATACACATTTCATGTTACTACACATAACCATTTTAAAGTAACTAATTCACATTTTCAAGTTACTACACTTAACAATTTTCAAGTAACTAATTAACATTTCAATTCTCTACACTTAACCATTTTTAAGTAACTAATTCACATTTTTAAGTTACTACACTTAACCATTTTCAAGTAACTAATTCACATTTTCACTACACTTAACCATTTTCAAGTTACTAATTCACATTTCAAGTCTCAACCATTAACCATTTTCAAGTAAGTAATTCATATTTCAAGTCTCTACCATTAACCTTGTAACTAATTCACATTTCAATTCTCTACACTTAACCCTTTTCAAGTAACTAATTCATGTTTTCTAGTTACAACACTTAACCATTTTCAAGTAACTAATTCACATTTTCAAGTCACTACCATTTTCAAGTAACTAATTGACATTTCAATTCTCTACACTTAACCATTTTCAAGTAACTAATTCACATTTTCAAGTTACTACACTTAACAATTTTCAAGTAGCTAATTCACATTTTCACTACACTTAACCATTTTCAAGTAACTAATTCACATTTTCAAGTTACTACATTTAACAATTTTCAAGTAACTAATCCACATTTTAAGTCTCTACCATTAACCATTTTCAAGTAACTAATTCACATTTTCAAGTTACTACCATTAACCATTTTCAAGTAACTAATTCACATTTTCAAATTACTACACTTCACCATTTTTAAGTTACTAATTCACATTTTCAAGTCACTACCATTTTCAAGTAACTAATTGACATTTCAATTCTCTACACTTAACCATTTTCAAGTAACTAATTCACATTTTCAAGTTACTACACTTAACAATTTTCAAGTAGCTAATTCACATTTTCACTACACTTAACCATTTTCAAGTAACTAATTCACATTTTCACTATACTTAACCATTTTCAAGTAACTAATTCACATTTTCACTACACTTAACCATTTTTCATGTAAGTAATTCACATTTTCAAGTTACTACACTTAACAATTTTCAAGTAACTAACTCACATTTCAAGTCTCTACCATTAACCATTTTCAACTAACTAATTCACATTTTCAAGTTACTACACTTAACAATTTTCAAATAACTAATTCACATTTCAAGTCTCTACCATTAACCATTTTCAAGTAACTAATTCACATTTTCAAGTTACTACACTTAACCATTTTAATCTAACTAATTCACATTTCAAGTCTCTACACTCAACCATTTTGAAGTAACTAATTCACATTTCAAGTCTCTACCATTTACAAGTAACTAATACAAATTTTCAAGTTACTACACTTAACCATTTTTAAGTAACTAATTCACATTTTCAAGTTACTACCATTTTCAAGTAACTAATTAACATTTCAATACTCTACACTTAACCATTTTCGAGTAACTAATTCACATTTTCACTACACTTAACCATTTTCAAGTAACTAATTCACATTTCAAGTCTCAACCATTAACCATTTTCAAGTAATTAATTCATATTTCAAGTCTCTACCATTAACCTTGTAACTAATTCACATTTTCAAGTTACTACACTTAACAATTTTCAAGTAACTAATTAACATTTCAATTCTCTACACTTAACCATTTTTAAGTAACTAATTCACATTTTCAAGTTACTACACTTAACCATTTTCAAGTAACTAATTCACATTTTCACTACACTTAACCATTTTCAAGTTACTAATTCACATTTCAAGTCTCAACCATTAACCATTTTCAAGTAAGTAATTCATATTTCAAGTCTCTACCATTAACCTTGTAACTAATTCACATTTCAATTCTCTACACTTAACCCTTTTCAAGTAACTAATTCATGTTTTCTAGTTACAACACTTAACCATTTTCAAGTAACTAATTCACATTTTAACTACACTTAACCATTTTCAAGTAACTAATTCATATTTCAAGTCTCTACCATTTACAAGTAACTAATACATATTTCATGTTACTACACATAACCATTTTAAAGTAACTAATTCACATTTTCAAGTCACTACCATTTTCAAGTAACTAATTCACATTTTCAAGTCACTACCATTTTCAAGTAACTAATTCACATTTCAAGTCTCTACCATTTACAAGTAACTAATACACATTTCATGTTACTACACATAACCATTTTAAAGTAACTAATTCACATTTTCAAGTCACTACCATTTTCAAGTAACTAATCCACATTTCAAGTCTCTACCATTAACCATTTTCAAGTAACTAATTCACATTTCAAGTCTCTACACTCAACCATTTTGAAGTAACTAATTCACATTTCAAATTACTACACTTAACCATTTTTAAGTTACTAATTCACATTTTCAAGTCACTACCATTTTCAAGTAACTAATTGACATTTCAATTCTCTACACTTAACCATTTTCAAGTAACTAATTCACATTTTCAAGTTACTACACTTAACAATTTTCAAGTAGCTAATTCACATTTTCACTACACTTAACCTTTTTCAAGTAACTAATTCACATTTTCAAGTTACTACATTTAACAATTTTCAAGTAACTAATCCACATTTTAAGTCTCTACCATTAACCATTTTCAAGTAACTAATTCACATTTTCAAGTTACTACCATTAACCATTTTCAAGTAACTAATTCACATTTTCAAATTACTACACTTCACCATTTTTAAGTTACTTATTCACATTTTCAAGTCACTACCATTTTCAAGTAACTAATTGACATTTCAATTCTCTACACTTAACCATTTTCAAGTAACTAATTCACATTTTCAAGTTACTACACTTAACAATTTTCAAGTAGCTAATTCACATTTTCACTACACTTAACCATTTTCAAGTAACTAATTCACATTTTCACTATACTTAACCATTTTCAAGTAACTAATTCACATTTTCACTACACTTAACCATTTTTCATGTAAGTAATTCACATTTTCAAGTTACTACACTTAACAATTTTCAAGTAACTAACTCACATTTCAAGTCTCTACCATTAACCATTTTCAACTAACTAATTCACATTTTCAAGTTACTACACTTAACAATTTTCAAATAACTAATTCACATTTCAAGTCTCTACCATTAACCATTTTCAAGTAACTAATTCACATTTTCAAGTTACTACACTTAACCATTTTAATCTAACTAATTCACATTTCAAGTCTCTACACTCAACCATTTTGAAGTAACTAATTCACATTTCAAGTCTCTACCATTTACAAGTAACTAATACAAATTTTCAAGTTACTACACTTAACCATTTTTAAGTAACTAATTCACATTTTCAAGTTACTACCATTTTCAAGTAACTAATTAACATTTCAATACTCTACACTTAACCATTTTCGAGTAACTAATTCACATTTTCACTACACTTAACCATTTTCAAGTAACTAATTCACATTTCAAGTCTCAACCATTAACCATTTTCAAGTAATTAATTCATATTTCAAGTCTCTACCATTAACCTTGTAACTAATTCACATTTTCAAGTTACTACACTTAACAATTTTCAAGTAACTAATTAACATTTCAATTCTCTACACTTAACCATTTTTAAGTAACTAATTCACATTTTCAAGTTACTACACTTAACCATTTTCAAGTAACTAATTCACATTTTCACTACACTTAACCATTTTCAAGTAACTAATTCACATTTCAAGTCTCAACCATTAACCATTTTCAAGTAAGTAATTCATATTTCAAGTCTCTACCATTAACCTTGTAACTAATTCACATTTCAATTCTCTACACTTAACCCTTTTCAAGTAACTAATTCATGTTTTCTAGTTACAACACTTAACCATTTTCAAGTAACTAATTTACATTTTAACTACACTTAACCATTTTCAAGTAACTAATTCATATTTCAAGTCTCTACCATTTACAAGTAACTAATACATATTTCATGTTACTACACATAACCATTTTAAAGTAACTAATTCACATTTTCAAGTCACTACCATTTTCAAGTAACTAATTCACATTTTCAAGTCACTACCATTTTCAAGTAACTAATTCACATTTAATTCTCTACACTTAACGATATTCAAGTAACTAATTCACATTTTAAAGTTACTACACTTAAATATTTTCAAGTAACTAATTCACATTTTCAAGTTACTACACTTAACCATTTTCAAGTAACTAATTCACATTTTCAAGTTACTACACTTAAAGATTTTCAAGTAACTAATTCACATTTCAAGTCTCTATACTCAACCAATTTGAAGTAACTAATTCACATTTCCAGTTACTACACTTAACCATTTTAAGTAACTAATTAACATTTTTAAGTCACTACCATTTTCAAGTAACTAATTCACATTTCAATTCTCTACACTTAACCATTTTCAACTAACTAATTAACATTTTCAAGTCACTACCATTTTCAAGTAACTAATTCACATTTTCAAGTCACTACCATTTTCAAGTAACTAATTCACATTTCAAGTCTCTACCATTTACAAGTAACTAATACACATTTCATGTTACTACACATAACCATTTTAAAGTAACTAATTCACATTTTCAAGTCACTACCATTTTCAAGTAACTAATCCACATTTCAAGTCTCTACCATTAACCATTTTCAAGTAACTAATTCACATTTCAAGTCTCTACACTCAACCATTTTGAAGTAACTAATTCACATTTCAAATTACTACACTTAACCATTTTTAAGTTACTAATTCACATTTTCAAGTCACTACCATTTTCAAGTAACTAATTGACATTTCAATTCTCTACACTTAACCATTTTCAAGTAACTAATTCACATTTTCAAGTTACTTCACTTAACAATTTTCAAGTAGCTAATTCACATTTTCACTACACTTAACCATTTTCAAGTAACTAATTCACATTTTCAAGTTACTACATTTAACAATTTTCAAGTAACTAATCCACATTTTAAGTCTCTACCATTAACCATTTTCAAGTAACTAATTCACATTTTCAAGTTACTACCATTAACCATTTTCAAGTAACTAATTCACATTTTCAAATTACTACACTTCACCATTTTTAAGTTACTAATTCACATTTTCAAGTCACTACCATTTTCAAGTAACTAATTGACATTTCAATTCTCTACACTTAACCATTTTCAAGTAACTAATTCACATTTTCAAGTTACTACACTTAACAATTTTCAAGTAGCTAATTCACATTTTCACTACACTTAACCATTTTCAAGTAACTAATTCACATTTTCACTATACTTAACCATTTTCAAGTAACTAATTCACATTTTCACTACACTTAACCATTTTTCATGTAAGTAATTCACATTTTCAAGTTACTACACTTAACAATTTTCAAGTAACTAACTCACATTTCAAGTCTCTACCATTAACCATTTTCAACTAACTAATTCACATTTTCAAGTTACTACACTTAACAATTTTCAAATAACTAATTCACATTTCAAGTCTCTACCATTAACCATTTTCAAGTAACTAATTCACATTTTCAAGTTACTACACTTAACCATTTTAATCTAACTAATTCACATTTCAAGTCTCTACACTCAACCATTTTGAAGTAACTAATTCACATTTCAAGTCTCTACCATTTACAAGTAACTAATACAAATTTTCAAGTTACTACACTTAACCATTTTTAAGTAACTAATTCACATTTTCAAGTTACTACCATTTTCAAGTAACTAATTAACATTTCAATACTCTACACTTAACCATTTTCGAGTAACTAATTCACATTTTCACTACACTTAACCATTTTCAAGTAACTAATTCACATTTCAAGTCTCAACCATTAACCATTTTCAAGTAATTAATTCATATTTCAAGTCTCTACCATTAACCTTGTAACTAATTCACATTTTCAAGTTACTACACTTAACAATTTTCAAGTAACTAATTAACATTTCAATTCTCTACACTTAACCATTTTTAAGTAACTAATTCACATTTTCAAGTTACTACACTTAACCATTTTCAAGTAACTAATTCACATTTTCACTACACTTAACCATTTTCAAGTAACTAATTCACATTTTAACTACACTTAACCATTTTCAAGTAACTAATTCATATTTCAAGTCTCTACCATTTACAAGTAACTAATACATATTTCATGTTACTACACATAACCATTTTAAAGTAACTAATTCACATTTTCAAGTCACTACCATTTTCAAGTAACTAATTCACATTTTCAAGTCACTACCATTTTCAAGTAACTAATTCACATTTCAATTCTCTACACTTAACGATATTCAAGTAACTAATTCACATTTTAAAGTTACTACACTTAAATATTTTCAAGTAACTAATTCACATTTTCAAGTTACTACACTTAACCATTTTCAAGTAACTAATTCACATTTTCAAGTTACTACACTTAAAGATTTTCAAGTAACTAATTCACATTTCAAGTCTCTATACTCAACCAATTTGAAGTAACTAATTCACATTTCCAGTTACTACACTTAACCATTTTAAGTAACTAATTAACATTTTTAAGTCACTACCATTTTCAAGTAACTAATTCACATTTCAATTCTCTACACTTAACCATTTTCAACTAACTAATTAACATTTTCAAGTCACTACCATTTTCAAGTAACTAATTCACATTTTCAAGTCACTACCATTTTCAAGTAACTAATTCACATTTCAAGTCTCTACCATTTACAAGTAACTAATACACATTTCATGTTACTACACATAACCATTTTAAAGTAACTAATTCACATTTTCAAGTCACTACCATTTTCAAGTAACTAATCCACATTTCAAGTCTCTACCATTAACCATTTTCAAGTAACTAATTCACATTTCAAGTCTCTACACTCAACCATTTTGAAGTAACTAATTCACATTTCAAATTACTACACTTAACCATTTTTAAGTTACTAATTCACATTTTCAAGTCACTACCATTTTCAAGTAACTAATTGACATTTCAATTCTCTACACTTAACCATTTTCAAGTAACTAATTCACATTTTCAAGTTACTTCACTTAACAATTTTCAAGTAGCTAATTCACATTTTCACTACACTTAACCATTTTCAAGTAACTAATTCACATTTTCAAGTTACTACATTTAACAATTTTCAAGTAACTAATCCACATTTTAAGTCTCTACCATTAACCATTTTCAAGTAACTAATTCACATTTTCAAGTTACTACCATTAACCATTTTCAAGTAACTAATTCACATTTTCAAATTACTACACTTCACCATTTTTAAGTTACTAATTCACATTTTCAAGTCACTACCATTTTCAAGTAACTAATTGACATTTCAATTCTCTACACTTAACCATTTTCAAGTAACTAATTCACATTTTCAAGTTACTACACTTAACAATTTTCAAGTAGCTAATTCACATTTTCACTACACTTAACCATTTTCAAGTAACTAATTCACATTTTCACTATACTTAACCATTTTCAAGTAACTAATTCACATTTTCACTACACTTAACCATTTTTCATGTAAGTAATTCACATTTTCAAGTTACTACACTTAACAATTTTCAAGTAACTAACTCACATTTCAAGTCTCTACCATTAACCATTTTCAACTAACTAATTCACATTTTCAAGTTACTACACTTAACAATTTTCAAATAACTAATTCACATTTCAAGTCTCTACCATTAACCATTTTCAAGTAACTAATTCACATTTTCAAGTTACTACACTTAACCATTTTAATCTAACTAATTCACATTTCAAGTCTCTACACTCAACCATTTTGAAGTAACTAATTCACATTTCAAGTCTCTACCATTTACAAGTAACTAATACAAATTTTCAAGTTACTACACTTAACCATTTTTAAGTAACTAATTCACATTTTCAAGTTACTACCATTTTCAAGTAACTAATTAACATTTCAATACTCTACACTTAACCATTTTCGAGTAACTAATTCACATTTTCACTACACTTAACCATTTTCAAGTAACTAATTCACATTTCAAGTCTCAACCATTAACCATTTTCAAGTAATTAATTCATATTTCAAGTCTCTACCATTAACCTTGTAACTAATTCACATTTTCAAGTTACTACACTTAACAATTTTCAAGTAACTAATTAACATTTCAATTCTCTACACTTAACCATTTTTAAGTAACTAATTCACATTTTCAAGTTACTACACTTAACCATTTTCAAGTAACTAATTCACATTTTCAAGTTACTACACTTAAAGATTTTCAAGTAACTAATTCACATTTCAAGTCTCTATACTCAACCAATTTGAAGTAACTAATTCACATTTCCAGTTACTACACTTAACCATTTTAAGTAACTAATTAACATTTTTAAGTCACTACCATTTTCAAGTAACTAATTCACATTTCAATTCTCTACACTTAACCATTTTCAACTAACTAATTAACATTTTCAAGTTACTACACTTAACCATTTTCAAGTAACTAATTCATATTTTCACTACACTTAACCATTTTCATGTAACTAATTCACATTTTCAAGTTACTACCCTTAACAATTTTCAAGTGACTAATTCACATTTCAAGTCTCTACACTCAACCTTTTTGAAGTAACTAATTCACATTTCAAGTTACTACACTAAACCATTTTTAAGTAACTAGTTCACATTTTCAAGTCACTACCATTTTCAAGTAACTAATTCACATTTCAATTCTCTACCATTAACCATTTTCAAGTAACTAATTCACATTTTCAAGTTTCTACACTTAACAATTTTCAAGTAACTAATATACATTTCAAGTCTCTACCAATTAACCATTTTCAAGTAACTAATTCACATTTTCAAGTCACTACCATTTTCAAGTAACAAATACACATCTTCAAGTCTCTACACTTAACCATTTTCAAGTAACTAATTCACATTTCCAAGCCACTACCATTTTCAAGTAACTAATACAAATGCCCAAGTCTCTACCATTTTCAAATAACTAATACACATTTTCAAGTCACTACCCTTTTCAAGTAACTAATTCACATTTCAAGTCTCTACACTCAACAATTTTGAAGTAACTAATTCACATTTCAAATTACTACACTTAACCATTTTTAAGTTACTAATTCACATTTTCAAGTCACTACCATTTTCAAGTAACTAATTAACATTTCAATACTCTACACTTAACCATTTTCATGTAACTAATTCACATTTTCAAGTTACTACACTTAAAAATTTTCAAGTAACTAATTCATATTTCAAGTCTATACCATGAACCATTTTCAAGGTACTAATTCACATTTCAAGTCTCTACCATTAACCATTTTCAAATAACTAATTCATATTTCACGTCTCTTCCATTAATTATTTTCAAGTAACTAATTCACATTTTCAAGTAACTAATTCACATTTCAAGTCTCAACACTCAACCATTTTGAAGTAACTAATTCACATTTCAAGTTACTACACTTAACCATTTTTAAGTAACTAATTCACATTTTCAAGTCACTACCATTTTCAAGTAACTAATTCACATTTCAATTCTCTACACTTAACCATTTTCAAGTAACAAATTCACATTTTCAAGTTACTACACTTAAACATTTTCAAGTAACTAATTCACATTTTCACTACACTTAACCATTTTCATGTAACTAATTCACATTTTCAAGTTACTACACTTAACAATTTTCAAGTAACTAATTCACATTTCAAGTCTCTACAATTAACGATTTTCAGGTAACTAATTCACATTTTCAAGTTACTACACTTACCAATTTTCAAGTAACGAATTCAAATTTAAAGTCTCTACCATTAACCATTTTCAAGTAACTAATTCACATTTTCTAGTTACTACACTTAACTATTTTCAAGTAACTAATTCACATTTCAAGTCTCTACACTCAACCATTTTGAAGTAACTAATTCACATTTCAAGTTACTACACTTAACCATTTTTAAGTAACTAATTCACATTTTCAAGTCACTACCATTTACAAGTAACTAATTCACATTTCAAGTTACTACGCTTAACCATTTTAAAGTAACTAATTCACATTTTCAAGTCACTACCATTTTCAAGTAACTAATCCACATTTCAACTCTCTACCATTAACCATTTTCAAGTAACTAATTCACATTTCAAGTCTCTACACTCAACCATTTTAAAGTAACTAATTTACATTTCAAGTTACTACACTTAACAATTTTTAAGTAACTAATTCACATTTTCAAGTCACTACCATTTTCAAATAACTAATTCACATTTCAATTCTTTACAATTAACCATTTTCAAGTAACAAATTCACATTTCAATTCTCTACACTTAACCACTTTCAAGTAACTAATTCACATTTTCAAGTTACTACACTTAACCATTTTCAAATTACTAAATCACATTTCATGTCTCTACACGCAACCATTTTGAAGAAACTAATTCACATTTTAAGTTACTACACTTAACCATTTTTAAGTAACTAATTCACATTTTCAAGTCACTACCATTTTCAAGTAACTAATTCACATTTTCACTACACTTAACCATTTCAAGTAACTAATTCACATTTTCAAGTTTCTACACTTAACAATTTTCAAGTAACTAATTCACATGTCAAGTCTCTACCAATTAACCATTTTCAAGTAACTAATTCACATTTTCAGGTCACTATCATTTTCAAGTAACAAATACACATCTTCAAGTCTCTACACTCAACCATTTTGAAGTAACTAATTCACATTTCAAGTTACTACGCTTAACCATTTTTAAGTAAGTAATTCACATTTTCAAGTCACTACCATTTTCAAATAACTAATTCACATTTCAATTCTTTACTATTAACCATTTTCAAGTAACAAATTCACATTTCAATTCTCTACACTTAACCACTTTCAAGTAACTAATTCACATTTTCAAGTTACTACACTTAACCATTTTCAAATTACTAAATCACATTTCATGTCTCTACACGCAACCATTTTGAAGAAACTAATTCACATTTTAAGTTACTACACTTAACCATTTTTAAGTAACTAATTCACATTTTCAAGTCACTACCATTTTCAAGTAACTAATTCACATTTTCACTACACTTAACCATTTCAAGTAACTAATTCACATTTTAAGTTACTACACTTAACCATTTTCAAGTAACTAATTCACATTTTCAAGTTACTACACTTAACCATTTTTAAGTAACTAATTCACATTTTCAAGTCACTACCATTTTCCAGTAACTAATTCACATTTCAATTCCCTACACTTAACCATTTTCAAGTAACTAATTCACATTTTCAAGTTACTACACTTTACAAGTTTCAAGTAACTAATTCACATTTCAAGTCTCTACCACTAACCATTTTCAAGTAACTAATTCACATTTTCAAGTTACTACACTTAACCATTTTCAAGTAACTAATTCACATTTCAAGTCTCTACCATTAACCATTTTCAATTAACTAATTCATATTTCAAGTCTCAACCATTAACTATGTAACTAATTCATATTTCAATTCTCTACACTTAACCATTTTCAAGTAACTAATTCACGTTTTCAAGTTATTACACTTAACCATTTTCGAGTAACAAATTCACATTTTCACTACAATTAACCATTTTCAAGTAACTAATTCACATTTCAAGTCTCTGCCATTTACAAGTAACTAATACACGTTTAAAGTTACTACCCATAACATTTTTAAGTAACTAATTCACATTTTCACTAACTTAACCATTTTAAAATAATTAATTCACATTTCAAGTCTCTACCATAAACCATTTTTAAGTAACTAATTCACATTTCAATTCTCTACCATTAACCATTTTCAAGTAACAAATTCACATTTTCAAGTTACTACACTTAACCATTTTCAAGTAACTAATTCACATTTTCACTACACTTAACCATTTTCAAGTAAATAAAATCACATTTCAAGTCTCTACACGCAACCATTTTGAAGAAACTAATTCACATTTCAAGTTACTACACCTAACCATTTTTAAGTTACTAATTCACATTTTCAAGTCACTACCATTTTCCAGTAACTAATTCACATTTCAATTCCCTACACTTAACCATTTTCAAGTAACTAATTCACATTTTCAAGTTACTACACTTTACAAGTTTCAAGTAACTAATTCACATTTCAAGTCTCTACCACTAACCATTTTCAAGTAACTAATTCACATTTTCAAGTTACTACACTTAACCATTTTCAAGTAACTAATTCACATTTCAAGTCTCTACCATTAACCATTTTCAATTAACTAATTCATATTTCAAGTCTCAACCATTAACTATGTAACTAATTCATATTTCAATTCTCTACACTTAACCATTTTCAAGTAACTAATTCACGTTTTCAAGTTATTACACTTAACCATTTTCGAGTAACAAATTCACATTTTCACTACAATTAACCATTTTCAAGTAACTAATTCACATTTCAAGTCTCTGCCATTTACAAGTAACTAATACACGTTTAAAGTTACTACCCATAACATTTTTAAGTAACTAATTCACATTTTCACTAACTTAACCATTTTAAAATAATTAATTCACATTTCAAGTCTCTACCATAAACCATTTTTAAGTAACTAATTCACATTTCAATTCTCTACCATTAACCATTTTCAAGTAACAAATTCACATTTTCAAGTTACTACACTTAACCATTTTCAAGTAACTAATTCACATTTTCACTACACTTAACCATTTTCAAGTAAATAAAATCACATTTCAAGTCTCTACACGCAACCATTTTGAAGAAACTAATTCACATTTCAAGTTACTACCCCTAACCATTTTTAAGTTACTAATTCACATTTTCAAGTCTCTACCTTTTTCAAGTAACTAATTCACATTTTCAAGTTACTACACATAACTATTTTCAAGTAACTAATACACATTTTCACTACACTTAATCATTTTCAAGTAACTAATTCACATTTTCAAGTTACTACACTTAACCATTTTCAAGTAACTAATTCACATTTTCACTACACTTAACCATTTTCAAGTAACTAATTCACATTTCAAGTCTCAACCATTAACCAATTTCAAGTAACTAATTCACATTTTCAACTACACTTAACCATTTTCAAGTAACTAATTCACATTTCAAGTCTCTACCATTTTCAAATAACTAATTCAAATTTTCATGTTACTACACTTAACCATTTTAAAGTAACTAATTCACATTTTCACTACAATTAACCATTTTCAAATAACTAATTCACATTTCAAGTCTCTACCATTAACAATTTTTAAGAAACTAATTTATATTTTCAAGTTACTACACTTAACAGTTTTCAAGTTACTACACTTAACCATTTTCAAGTAACTAATTCGCATTTTCACTACACTTAACCATTTTCAAGTAATTAATTCACATTTTCAAGTCACTACCATTTTCAAGTAACTAATTCACATTTTCACTACACTTAACCATTTCAAGTAACTAATTCACATTTTCAAGTTTCTACACTTAACAATTTTCAAGTAACTAATTCACATTTCAAGTCTCTACCAATTAACCATTTTCAAGTAACTAATTCACATTTTCAGGTCACTATCATTTTCAAGTAACAAATACACATCTTCAAGTCTCTACACTTAACCATTTTCAAGTAACTAATTCACATTTTCAAGCCACTACCATTTTCAAGTAACTAATTCAAATGCCCAAGTCTCTACACTTAACTATTTTAAAATAACTAGTACACATTTTCAAGTCACTACCATTTTCAAGTAACTAATTCACATTTCAAGTCTCTACACTCAACCATTTTGAAGTAACTAATTCACATTTCAAGTTACTACAATTAACCATTTTTAAGTAACTAATTCACATTTTCAAGTCACTACCATTTACAAGTAACTATTACACATTTCAAGTTACTACACATAACCATTTTAAAGTAACTAATTCACATTTTCAAGTCACTACCATTTTCAAGTAACTAATCCACATTTCAACTCTCTACCATTAACCATTTTCAAGTAACTAATTCACATTTCAAGTCTCTACACTCAACCATTTTAAAGTAACTAATTTACATTTCAAGTTACTACACTTAACAATTTTTAAGTAACTAATTCACATTTTCAAGTCACTACCATTTTCAAATAACTAATTCACATTTCAATTCTTTACAATTAACCATTTTCAAGTAACAAATTCACATTTCAATTCTCTACACTTAACCACTTTCAAGTAACTAATTCACATTTTCAAGTTACTACACTTAACCATTTTCAAATTACTAAATCACATTTCATGTCTCTACACGCAACCATTTTGAAGAAACTAATTCACATTTTAAGTTACTACACTTAACCATTTTTAAGTAACTAATTCACATTTTCAAGTCACTACCATTTTCAAGTAACTAATTCACATTTTCACTACACTTAACCATTTCAAGTAACTAATTCACATTTTCAAGTTTCTACACTTAACAATTTTCAAGTAACTAATTCACATGTCAAGTCTCTACCAATTAACCATTTTCAAGTAACTAATTCACATTTTCAGGTCACTATCATTTTCAAGTAACAAATACACATCTTCAAGTCTCTACACTCAACCATTTTGAAGTAACTAATTCACATTTCAAGTTACTACGCTTAACCATTTTTAAGTAAGTAATTCACATTTTCAAGTCACTACCATTTTCAAATAACTAATTCACATTTCAATTCTTTACAATTAACCATTTTCAAGTAACAAATTCACATTTCAATTCTCTACACTTAACCACTTTCAAGTAACTAATTCATATTTTCAAGTTACTACACTTAACCATTTTCAAGTAACTAATTCACATTTCAAGTCTCTACCATTAACCATTTTCAATTAACTAATTCATATTTCAAGTCTCAACCATTAACTATGTAACTAATTCATATTTCAATTCTCTACACTTAACCATTTTCAAGTAACTAATTCACGTTTTCAAGTTATTACACTTAACCATTTTCGAGTAACAAATTCACATTTTCACTACAATTAACCATTTTCAAGTAACTAATTCACATTTCAAGTCTCTGCCATTTACAAGTAACTAATACACGTTTAAAGTTACTACCCATAACATTTTTAAGTAACTAATTCACATTTTCACTAACTTAACCATTTTAAAATAATTAATTCACATTTCAAGTCTCTACCATAAACCATTTTTAAGTAACTAATTCACATTTCAATTCTCTACCATTAACCATTTTCAAGTAACAAATTCACATTTTCAAGTTACTACACTTAACCATTTTCAAGTAACTAATTCACATTTTCACTACACTTAACCATTTTCAAGTAACTAAAATCACATTTCAAGTCTCTACACGCAACCATTTTGAAGAAACTAATTCACATTTCAAGTTACTACACCTAACCATTTTTAAGTTACTAATTCACATTTTCAAGTCTCTACCTTTTTTTCAAGTAACTAATTCACATTTTCAAGTTACTACAGATAACTATTTTCAAGTAACTAATACACATTTTCACTACACTTAACCATTTTCAAGTAACTAATTCACATTTTCAAGTTACTACACTTAACCATTTTCAAGTAACTAATTCACATTTTCACTACACTTAACCATTTTCAAGTAACTAATTCACATTTCAAGTCTCAACCATTAACCAATTTCAAGTAACTAATTCACATTTTCAACTACACTTAACCATTTTCAAGTAACTAATTCACATTTCAAGTCTCTACCATTTTCAAATAACTAATTCAAATTTTCATGTTACTACACTTAACCATTTTAAAGTAACTAATTCACATTTTCACTACAATTAACCATTTTCAAATAACTAATTCACATTTCAAGTCTCTACCATTAACAATTTTTAAGAAACTAATTTATATTTTCAAGTTACTACACTTAACAGTTTTCAAGTTACTACACTTAACCATTTTCAAGTAACTAATTCGCATTTTCACTACACTTAACCATTTTCAAGTAATTAATTCACATTTTCAAGTCACTACCATTTTCAAGTAACTAATTCACATTTTCACTACACTTAACCATTTCAAGTAACTAATTCACATTTTCAAGTTTCTACACTTAACAATTTTCAAGTAACTAATTCACATTTCAAGTCTCTACCAATTAACCATTTTCAAGTAACTAATTCACATTTTCAGGTCACTATCATTTTCAAGTAACAAATACACATCTTCAAGTCTCTACACTTAACCATTTTCAAATAACTAATTCACATTTTCAAGCCACTACCATTTTCAAGTAACTAATTCAAATGCCCAAGTCTCTACACTTAACCATTTTAAAATAACTAATACACATTTTCAAGTCACTACCATTTTCAAGTAACTAATTCACATTTCAAGTCTCTACACTCAACCATTTTGAAGTAACTAATTCACATTTCAAGTTACTACAATTAACCATTTTTAAGTAACTAATTCACATTTTCAAGTCACTACCATTTACAAGTAACTAATACACATTTCAAGTTACTACACATAACCATTTTAAAGTAACTAATTCACATTTTCAAGTCACTTCCATTTTCAAGTAACTAATCCACATTTCAACTCTCTACCATTAACCATTTTCAAGTAACTAATTCACATTTCAAGTCTCTACACTCAACCATTTTAAAGTAACTAATTTACATTTCAAGTTACTACACTTAACAATTTTTAAGTAACTAATTCACATTTTCAAGTCACTACCATTTTCAAATAACTAATTCACATTTCAATTCTTTACAATTAACCATTTTCAAGTAACAAATTCACATTTCAATTCTCTACACTTAACCACTTTCAAGTAACTAATTCACATTTTCAAGTTACTACACTTAACCATTTTCAAATTACTAAATCACATTTCATGTCTCTACACGCAACCATTTTGAAGAAACTAATTCACATTTTTAAGTTACTACACTTAACCATTTTTAAGTAACTAATTCACATTTTCAAGTCACTACCATTTTCAAGTAACTAATTCACATTTTCACTACACTTAACCATTTCAAGTAACTAATTCACATTTTCAAGTTTCTACACTTAACAATTTTCAAGTAACTAATTCACATTTCAAGTCTCTACCAATTAACCATTTTCAAGTAACTAATTCACATTTTCAGGTCACTATCATTTTCAAGTAACAAATACACATCTTCAAGTCTCTACACTCAACCATTTTGAAGTAACTAATTCACATTTCAAGTTACTACGCTTAACCATTTTTAAGTAAGTAATTCACATTTTCAAGTCACTACCATTTTCAAATAACTAATTCACATTTCAATTCTTTACAATTAACCATTTTCAAGTAACAAATTCACATTTCAATTCTCTACACTTAACCACTTTCAAGTAACTAATTCACATTTTCAAGTTACTACACTTAACCATTTTCAAATTACTAAATCACATTTCATGTCTCTACACGCAACCATTTTGAAGAAACTAATTCACATTTTAAGTTACTACACTTAACCATTTTTAAGTAACTAATTCACATTTTCAAGTCACTACCATTTTCAAGTAACTAATTCACATTTTCACTACACTTAACCATTTCAAGTAACTAATTCACATTTTCAAGTTTCTACACTTAACAATTTTAAAGTAACTAATTCACATTTCAAGTGTCTATCAATTAACCATTTTCAAGTAACTAATTCACATTTTCAGGTCACTATCATTTTCAAGTAACAAATACACATCTTCAAGTCTCTACACTTAACCATTTTCAAGTAACTAATTCACATTTTCAAGCCACTACCATTTTCAAGTAACTAATTCAAATGCCCAAGTCTCTACACTTAACCATTTTAAAATAACTAATACACATTTTCAAGTCACTACCATTTTCAAGTAACTAATTCACATTTCAAGTCTCTACACTCAACCATTTTGAAGTAACTAATTCACATTTCAAATTACTACAATTAACCATTTTTAAGTAACTAATTCACATTTTCAAGTTTCTACACTTAACAATTTTCAAGTAACTAATTCACATTTGAAGTCTCTACCAATTAACCATTTTCAAGTAACTAATTCACATTTTTAGGTCACTATCATTTTCAAGTAACAAATACACATCTTCAAGTCTCTACACTTAACCATTTTCAAGTAACTAATTCACATTTTCAAGCCACTACCATTTTCAAGTAACTAATTCAAATGCCCAAGTCTCTACACTTAACCATTTTAAAACAACTAATACACATTTTCAAGTCACTACCATTTTCAAGTAACTAATTCACATTTCAAGTCTCTACCATTAACCATTTTTAAGTAACTAATTCACATTTTCAAATTACTACACTTAACAGTTTTCAAGTTACTACACTTAACCATTTTCAAGTAACTAATTCACATTTTCACTACACTTAACCATTTTCAAGTAACTAATTCACATTTTAAATATCTACCATTAACCATTTTCAAGTAACTAATTCACATTTCAAGTCTCTACCATTAACCATGTAACTAATTCACATTTTAATTCTCTACACTTAACCATTTTCAAGTAACTAATTCACGTTTTCAATTTACTACAGTTAACCATTTTCAAGTAACTAATTCACATTTTCGCTACAATTAACCATTTTCAAATAACTAATTCACATTTCAAGTCTCTACCATTTACAAATAACTAATACACATTTCAAGTAACTACACATAACATTTTTAAGTAACTAATTCACATTTTCACTACACTTTACCATTTTCAAGTAACTAATTCACCTTTCAATTCTCTAACATTAACCATTTTCAAGTAACTAATTCACATTTTCACTACACTTAACCATTTTCAATAACTAATTCACGTTTAAAGTCTCAACCATTAACCATTTTCAAGTAACTAATTCACATTTTCAACTACACTTAACCATTTTCAAGTAACAAATTCACATTTCAAGTCTCTACCATTTTCATGTAACTAATTCAAATTTTCAATTCTCTACACTTAACCATTTTCAAGTAACTAATTCACGTTTTCAAGTTATTATACTTAACCATTTTCGAGTAACAAATTCACATTTTCACTACAATTAACCATTTTCAAGTAACTAATTCACATTTCAAGTCTATACCATTTACAAGTAACTAATACACGTTTAAAGTTACTACCCATAACATTTTTAAGTAACTAATTCACATTTTCACTAACTTAACCATTTTAAAATAATTAATTCACATTTCAAGTCTCTACCATAAACCATTTTCAAATAACTAATTCACATTTCAATTCTCTACCATTAACCATTTTCAAGTAACAAATTCACATTTCAATTCTCTACACTTAACCACTTTCAAGTAACTAATTCACATTTTCAAGTTACTACACTTAACCATTTTCAAGTAACTAATTCACATTTTCACTACACTTAACCATTTTCAAGTAACTAAAATCACATTTCAAGTCTCTACACGCAACCATTTTGAAGAAACTAATTCACATTTCAAGTTACTACACCTAACCATTTTTAAGTTACTAATTCACATTTTCAAGTCTCTACCTTTTTCAAGTAACTAATTCACATTTTCAAGTTACTACACATAACTATTTTCAAGTAACTAATACACATTTTCACTACACTTAACCATTTTCAAGTAACTAATTCACATTTTCAAGTTACTACACTTAACCATTTTCAAGTAACTAATTCACATTTTCACTACACTTAACCATTTTCAAGTAACTAATTCACATTTCAAGTCTCAACCATTAACCATTTTCAAGTAACTAATTCACATTTTCAACTACACTTAACCATTTTCAAGTAACTAATTCACATTTCAAGTCTCTACCATTTTCAAGTAACTAATTCAAATTTTCAAGTTACTACACTTAACCATTTTAAAGTAACTAATTCACATTTTCACTACAATTAACCATTTTCAAATAACTAATTCACATTTCAAGTCTCTACCATTAACAATTTTTAAGTAACTAATTCATATTTTCAAGTTACTACACTTAACAGTTTTCAAGTTACTACACTTAACCATTTTCAAGTAACTAATTCACATTTTCACTGCACTTAACCATTTTCAAGTAATTAATTCACATTTAAAGTCTCTACCATTAACCATTTTCAAGTAACTAATTCACATTTCAAGTCTCTACCATTAACCATGTAACTAATTCACATTTTAATTCTCTACACTTAACCATTTTCAAGTAACTAATTCACGTTTTCAATTACTACAGTTAACCATTTTCAAGTAACTAATTCACATTTTCGCTACAATTAACCATTTTCAAGTAACTAATTCATATTTCAAGTCTCTACCATTTACAAATAACTAATACACATTTCAAGTAACTAGACATAACATTTTTAAGTAACTAATTCACATTTTCACTACACTTTACCATTTTCATGTAACTAATTCACATTTCAATTCTCTAACATTAACCATTTTTAAGTAACTAATTCACATTTCAAGTCTCTACCATTAACCATGTAACTAATTCACATTTTCACTACATTTAACCATTTTCAAGTAACTAATTCACATTTTCACTACACTTAACCATTTTCAAATAACTAATTCACATTTTCAAGTTACTACATATACCCATTTTCAAGTAACTAATTCACATTTTCACTACACTTAACCATTTTCAAGTAACAAATTCACATTTCAAGTTACTACACTTAACCATTTTTAAGTAACTAATTCACATTTTCAAGTCACTACCATTTTCAAGTAACTAATTCACATTTTCACTACACTTAACCATTTCAAGTAACTAATTCACATTTTCAAGTCTCTACCATTTACAAATAACTAATACACATTTCAAGTAACTACACATAACATTTTTAAGTAACTAATTCACATTTTCACTACACTTTACCATTTTCAAGTAACTAATTCACCTTTCAATTCTCTAACATTAACCATTTTCAAGTAACTAATTCACATTTTCACTACACTTAACCATTTTCAAGTAACTAAATCACATTTCATGTCTCTACACGCAACCATTTTGAAGAAACTAATTCACATTTTAAGTTACTACACTTAACCATTTTTAAGTAACTAATTCACATTTTCAAGTCACTACCATTTTCAAGTGACTAATTCACATTTTCACTACACTTAACCATTTCAAGTAACTAATTCACATTTTCAAGTTTCTACACTTAACAATTTTCAAGTAACTAATTCACATTTCAAGTCTCTACCAATTAACCATTTTCAAGTAACTAATTCACATTTTCAGGTCACTATCATTTTCAAGTAACAAATACACATCTTCAAGTCTCTACACTTAACCATTTTCAAGTAACTAATTCACATTTTCAAGCCACTACCATTTTCAAGTAACTAATTCAAATGCCCAAGTCTCTACACTTAACCATTTTAAAATAACTAATACACATTTTCAAGTCACTACCATTTTCAAGTAACTAATTCACATTTCAAGTCTCTACCATTAACCATTTTTAAGTAACTAATTCACATTTTCAAATTACTACACTTAACAGTTTTCAAGTTACTACACTTAACCATTTTCAAGTAACTAATTCACATTTTCACTACACTTAACCATTTTCAAGTAACTAATTCACATTTTAAATATCTACCATTAACCATTTTCAAGTAACTAATTCACATTTCAAGTCTCTACCATTAACCATGTAACTAATTCACGTTTTCAATTTACTACACTTAACCATTTTCAAGTAACTAATTCACGTTTTCAATTTACTACAGTTAACCATTTTCAAGTAACTAATTTACATTTTCGCTACAATTAACCATTTTCAAATAACTAATTCACATTTCAAGTCTCTACCATTTACAAATAACTAATACACATTTCAAGTAACTACACATAACATTTTTAAGTAACTAATTCACATTTTCACTACACTTTACCATTTTCAAGTAACTAATTCACCTTTCAATTCTCTAACATTAACCATTTTCAAGTAACTAATTCACATTTTCACTACACTTAACCATTTTCAATAACTAATTCACATTTAAAGTCTCAACCATTAACCATTTTCAAGTAACTAATTCACATTTTCAACTACACTTAACCATTTTCAAGTAACAAATTCACATTTCAAGTCTCTACCATTTTCATGTAACTAATTCAAATTTTCAATTCTCTACACTTAACAATTTTCAAGTAACTAATTCACGTTTTCCAGTTATTATACTTAACCATTTTCGAGTAACAAATTCACATTTTCACTACAATTAACCATTTTCAAGTAACTAATTCACATTTCAAGTCTCTACCATTAACCATTTTCAAGTAACTAATTCACATTTCAAGTCTCTACCATTAACCATTTTCAAGTAACTAATTCACGTTTTCAATTACTACAGTTAACCATTTTCAAGTAACTAATTCACATTTTCGCTACAATTAACCATTTTCAAGTAACTAATTCATATTTCAAGTCTCTACCATTTACAAATAACTAATACACATTTCAAGTAACTAGACATAACATTTTTAAGTAACTAATTCACATTTTCACTACACTTTACCATTTTCATGTAACTAATTCACCTTTCAATTCTCTAACATTAACCATTTTTAAGTAACTAATTCACATTTCAAGTCTCTACCATTAACCATGTAACTAATTCACATTTTCACTACATTTAACCATTTTCAAGTAACTAATTCACATTTTCACTACACTTAACCATTTTCAAATAACTAATTCACATTTTCAAGTTACGACATATACCCATTTTCAAGTAACTAATTCACATTTTCACTACACTTAACCATTTTCAAGTAACAAATTCACATTTCAAGTTACTACACTTAACCATTTTTAAGTAACTAATTCACATTATCAAGTCACTACCATTTTCAAGTAACTAATTCACATTTTCACTACACTTAACCATTTCAAGTAACTAATTCACATTTTCAAGTCTCTACCATTTACAAATAACTAATACACATTTCAAGTAACTACACATAACATTTTTAAGTAACTAATTCACATTTTCACTACACTTTACCATTTTCAAGTAACTAATTCACCTTTCAATTCTCTAACATTAACCATTTTCAAGTAACTAATTCACATTTTCACTACACTTAACCATTTTCAAGTAACTAAATCACATTTCATGTCTCTACACGCAACCATTTTGAAGAAACTAATTCACATTTTAAGTTACTACACTTAACCATTTTTAAGTAACTAATTCACATTTTCAAGTCACTACCATTTTCAAGTAACTAATTCACATTTTCACTACACTTAACCATTTCAAGTAACTAATTCACATTTTCAAGTTTCTACACTTAACAATTTTCAAGTAACTAATTCACATTTCAAGTCTCTACCAATTAACCATTTTCAAGTAACTAATTCACATTTTCAGGTCACTATCATTTTCAAGTAACAAATACACATCTTCAAGTCTCTACACTTAACCATTTTCAAGTAACTAATTCACATTTTCAAGCCACTACCATTTTCAAGTAACTAATTCAAATGCCCAAGTCTCTACACTTAACCATTTTAAAATAACTAATACACATTTTCAAGTCACTACCATTTTCAAGTAACTAATTCACATTTCAAGTCTCTACCATTAACCATTTTTAAGTAACTAATTCACATTTTCAAATTACTACACTTAACAGTTTTCAAGTTACTACACTTAACCATTTTCAAGTAACTAATTCACATTTTCACTACACTTAACCATTTTCAAGTAACTAATTCACATTTTAAATATCTACCATTAACCATTTTCAAGTAACTAATTCACATTTCAAGTCTCTACCATTAACCATGTAACTAATTCACATTTTAATTCTCTACACTTAACCATTTTCAAGTAACTAATTCACGTTTTCAATTTACTACAGTTAACCATTTTCAAGTAACTAATTCACATTTTCGCTACAATTAACCATTTTCAAATAACTAATTCACATTTCAAGTCTCTACCATTTACAAATAACTAATACACATTTCAAGTAACTACACATAACATTTTTAAGTAACTAATTCACATTTTCACTACACTTTACCATTTTCAAGTAACTAATTCACCTTTCAATTCTCTAACATTAACCATTTTCAAGTAACTAATTCACATTTTCACTACACTTAACCATTTTCAATAACTAATTCACGTTTAAAGTCTCAACCATTAACCATTTTCAAGTAACTAATTCACATTTTCAACTACACTTAACCATTTTCAAGTAACAAATTCACATTTCAAGTCTCTACCATTTTCATGTAACTAATTCAAATTTTCAATTCTCTACACTTAACCATTTTCAAGTAACTAATTCACGTTTTCAAGTTATTATACTTAATCATTTTCGAGTAACAAATTCACATTTTCACTACAATTAACCATTTTCAAGTAATTAATTCACATTTCAAGTCTCTACCATTTACAAGTAACTAATACACGTTTAAAGTTACTACCCATAACATTTTTAAGTAACTAATTCACATTTTCACTAACTGAACCATTTTAAAATAATTAATTCACATTTCAAGTCTCTACCATAAACCATTTTCAAATAACTAATTCACATTTCAATTCTCTACCATTAACCATTTTCAAGTAACAAATTCACATTTCAATTCTCTACACTTAACCACTTTCAAGTAACTAATTCACATTTTCAAGTTACTACACTTAACCATTTTCAAGTAACTAATTCACATTTTCACTACACTTAACCATTTTCAAGTAACTAAAATCACATTTCAAGTCTCTACACGCAACCATTTTGAAGAAACTAATTCACATTTCAAGTTATTACACCTAACCATTTTTAAGTTACTAATTCACATTTTCAAGTCTCTACCTTTTTCAAGTAACTAATTCACATTTTCAAGTTACTACACATAACTATTTTCAAGTAACTAATACACATTTTCACTACACTTAACCATTTTCAAGTAACTAATTCACATTTTCAAGTTACTACACTTAACCATTTTCAAGTAACTAATTCACATTTTCACTACACTTAACCATTTTCAAGTAACTAATTCACATTTCAAGTCTCAACCATTAACCATTTTCAAGTAACTAATTCACATTTTCAACTACACTTAACCATTTTCAAGTAACTAATTCACATTTCAAGTCTCTACCATTTTCAAGTAACTAATTCAAATTTTCAAGTTACTACACTTAACCATTTTAAAGTAACTAATTCACATTTTCACTACAATTAACCATTTTCAAATAACTAATTCACATTTCAAGTCTCTACCATTAACAATTTTTAAGTAACTAATTCATATTTTCAAGTTACTACACTTAACAGTTTTCAAGTTACTACACTTAACCATTTTCAAGTAACTAATTCACATTTTCACTGCACTTAACCATTTTCAAGTAATTAATTCACATTTAAAGTCTCTACCCTTAACCATTTTCAAGTAACTAATTCACATTTCAAGTCTCTACCATTAACCATGTAACTAATTCACATTTTAATTCTCTACACTTAACCATTTTCAAGTAACTAATTCACGTTTTCAATTACTACAGTTAACCATTTTCAAGTAACTAATTCACATTTTCGCTACAATTAACCATTTTCAAGTAACTAATTCATATTTCAAGTTACTACACATAACTATTTTCAAGTAACTAATACACATTTTCACTACACTTAACCATTTTCAAGTAACTAATTCACATTTTCAAGTTACTACACTTAACCATTTTCAAGTAACTAATTCACATTTTCACTACACTTAACCATTTTCAAGTAACTAATTCACATTTCAAGTCTCAACCATTAACCATTTTCAAGTAACTAATTCACATTTTCAACTACACTTAACCATTTTCAAGTAACTAATTCACATTTCAAGTCTCTACCATTTTCAAGTAACTAATTCAAATTTTCAAGTTACTACACTTAACCATTTTAAAGTAACTAATTCACATTTTCACTACAATTAACCATTTTCAAATAACTAATTCACATTTCAAGTCTCTACCATTAACAATTTTTAAGTAACTAATTCATATTTTCAAGTTACTACACTTAACAGTTTTCAAGTTACTACACTTAACCATTTTCAAATAACTAATTCACATTTTCACTGCACTTAACCATTTTCAAGTAATTAATTCACATTTAAAGTCTCTACCATTAACCATTTTCAAGTAACTAATTCACATTTCAAGTCTCTACCATTTTCAAGTAACTAATTCACATTTTAAATATCTACCATTAACCATTTTCAAGTAACTAATTCACGTTTTCAATTACTACAGTTAACCATTTTCAAGTAACTAATTCACATTTTCGCTACAATTAACCATTTTCAAGTAACTAATTCATATTTCAAGTCTCTACCATTTACAAATAACTAATACACATTTCAAGTAACTAGACATAACATTTTTAAGTAACTAATTCACATTTTCACTACACTTTACCATTTTCATGTAACTAATTCACCTTTCAATTCTCTAACATTAACCATTTTTAAGTAACTAATTCACATTTCAAGTCTCTACCATTAACCATGTAACTAATTCACATTTTCACTACATTTAACCATTTTCAAGTAACTAATTCACATTTTCACTACACTTAACCATTTTCAAATAACTAATTCACATTTTCAAGTTACTACATATACCCATTTTCAAGTAACTAATTCACATTTTCACTACACTTAACCATTTTCAAGTAACAAATTCACATTTCAAGTTACTACACTTAACCATTTTTAAGTAACTAATTCACATTTTCAAGTCACTACCATTTTCAAGTAACTAATTCACATTTTCACTACACTTAACCATTTCAAGTAACTAATTCACATTTTCAAGTCTCTACCATTTACAAATAACTAATACACATTTCAAGTAACTACACATAACATTTTTAAGTAACTAATTCACATTTTCACTACACTTTACCATTTTCAAGTAACTAATTCACCTTTCAATTCTCTAACATTAACCATTTTCAAGTAACTAATTCACATTTTCACTACACTTAACCATTTTCAAGTAACTAAATCACATTTCATGTCTCTACACGCAACCATTTTGAAGAAACTAATTCACATTTTAAGTTACTACACTTAACCATTTTTAAGTAACTAATTCACATTTTCAAGTCACTACCATTTTCAAGTAACTAATTCACATTTTCACTACACTTAACCATTTCAAGTAACTAATTCACATTTTCAAGTTTCTACACTTAACAATTTTCAAGTAACTAATTCACATTTCAAGTCTCTACCAATTAACCATTTTCAAGTAACTAATTCACATTTTCAGGTCACTATCATTTTCAAGTAACAAATACACATCTTCAAGTCTCTACACTTAACCATTTTCAAGTAACTAATTCACATTTTCAAGCCACTACCATTTTCAAGTAACTAATTCAAATGCCCAAGTCTCTACACTTAACCATTTTAAAATAACTAATACACATTTTCAAGTCACTACCATTTTCAAGTAACTAATTCACATTTCAAGTCTCTACCATTAACCATTTTTAAGTAACTAATTCACATTTTCAAATTACTACACTTAACAGTTTTCAAGTTACTACACTTAACCATTTTCAAGTAACTAATTCACATTTTCACTACACTTAACCATTTTCAAGTAACTAATTCACATTTTAAATATCTACCATTAACCATTTTCAAGTAACTAATTCACATTTCAAGTCTCTACCATTAACCATGTAACTAATTCACATTTTAATTCTCTACACTTAACCATTTTCAAGTAACTAATTCACGTTTTCAATTTACTACAGTTAACCATTTTCAAGTAACTAATTCACATTTTCGCTACAATTAACCATTTTCAAATAACTAATTCACATTTCAAGTCTCTACCATTTACAAATAACTAATACACATTTCAAGTAACTACACATAACATTTTTAAGTAACTAATTCACATTTTCACTACACTTTACCATTTTCAAGTAACTAATTCACCTTTCAATTCTCTAACATTAACCATTTTCAAGTAACTAATTCACATTTTCACTACACTTAACCATTTTCAATAACTAATTCACGTTTAAAGTCTCAACCATTAACCATTTTCAAGTAACTAATTCACATTTTCAACTACACTTAACCATTTTCAAGTAACAAATTCACATTTCAAGTCTCTACCATTTTCATGTAACTAATTCAAATTTTCAATTCTCTACACTTAACCATTTTCAAGTAACTAATTCACGTTTTCAAGTTATTATACTTAATCATTTTCGAGTAACAAATTCACATTTTCACTACAATTAACCATTTTCAAGTAATTAATTCACATTTCAAGTCTCTACCATTTACAAGTAACTAATACACGTTTAAAGTTACTACCCATAACATTTTTAAGTAACTAATTCACATTTTCACTAACTTAACCATTTTAAAATAATTAATTCACATTTCAAGTCTCTACCATAAACCATTTTCAAATAACTAATTCACATTTCAATTCTCTACCATTAACCATTTTCAAGTAACAAATTCACATTTCAATTCTCTACACTTAACCACTTTCAAGTAACTAATTCACATTTTCAAGTTACTACACTTAACCATTTTCAAGTAACTAATTCACATTTTCACTACACTTAACCATTTTCAAGTAACTAAAATCACATTTCAAGTCTCTACACGCAACCATTTTGAAGAAACTAATTCACATTTCAAGTTATTACACCTAACCATTTTTAAGTTACTAATTCACATTTTCAAGTCTCTACCTTTTTCAAGTAACTAATTCACATTTTCAAGTTACTACACATAACTATTTTCAAGTAACTAATACACATTTTCACTACACTTAACCATTTTCAAGTAACTAATTCACATTTTCAAGTTACTACACTTAACCATTTTCAAGTAACTAATTCACATTTTCACTACACTTAACCATTTTCAAGTAACTAATTCACATTTCAAGTCTCAACCATTAACCATTTTCAAGTAACTAATTCACATTTTCAACTACACTTAACCATTTTCAAGTAACTAATTCACATTTCAAGTCTCTACCATTTTCAAGTAACTAATTCAAATTTTCAAGTTACTACACTTAACCATTTTAAAGTAACTAATTCACATTTTCACTACAATTAACCATTTTCAAATAACTAATTCACATTTCAAGTCTCTACCATTAACAATTTTTAAGTAACTAATTCATATTTTCAAGTTACTACACTTAACAGTTTTCAAGTTACTACACTTAACCATTTTCAAGTAACTAATTCACATTTTCACTGCACTTAACCATTTTCAAGTAATTAATTCACATTTAAAGTCTCTACCCTTAACCATTTTCAAGTAACTAATTCACATTTCAAGTCTCTACCATTAACCATGTAACTAATTCACATTTTAATTCTCTACACTTAACCATTTTCAAGTAACTAATTCACGTTTTCAATTACTACAGTTAACCATTTTCAAGTAACTAATTCACATTTTCGCTACAATTAACCATTTTCAAGTAACTAATTCATATTTCAAGTTACTACACATAACTATTTTCAAGTAACTAATACACATTTTCACTACACTTAACCATTTTCAAGTAACTAATTCACATTTTCAAGTTACTACACTTAACCATTTTCAAGTAACTAATTCACATTTTCACTACACTTAACCATTTTCAAGTAACTAATTCACATTTCAAGTCTCAACCATTAACCATTTTCAAGTAACTAATTCACATTTTCAACTACACTTAACCATTTTCAAGTAACTAATTCACATTTCAAGTCTCTACCATTTTCAAGTAACTAATTCAAATTTTCAAGTTACTACACTTAACCATTTTAAAGTAACTAATTCACATTTTCACTACAATTAACCATTTTCAAATAACTAATTCACATTTCAAGTCTCTACCATTAACAATTTTTAAGTAACTAATTCATATTTTCAAGTTACTACACTTAACAGTTTTCAAGTTACTACACTTAACCATTTTCAAATAACTAATTCACATTTTCACTGCACTTAACCATTTTCAAGTAATTAATTCACATTTAAAGTCTCTACCATTAACCATTTTCAAGTAACTAATTCACATTTCAAGTCTCTACCATTTTCAAGTAACTAATTCACATTTTAAATATCTACCATTAACCATTTTCAAGTAACTAATTCACGTTTTCAATTACTACAGTTAACCATTTTCAAGTAACTAATTCACATTTTCGCTACAATTAACCATTTTCAAGTAACTAATTCATATTTCAAGTCTCTACCATTTACAAATAACTAATACACATTTCAAGTAACTAGACATAACATTTTTAAGTAACTAATTCACATTTTCACTACACTTTACCATTTTCATGTAACTAATTCACCTTTCAATTCTCTAACATTAACCATTTTTAAGTAACTAATTCACATTTCAAGTCTCTACCATTAACCATGTAACTAATTCACATTTTCACTACATTTAACCATTTTCAAGTAACTAATTCACATTTTCACTACACTTAACCATTTTCAAATAACTAATTCACATTTTCAAGTTACTACATATACCCATTTTCAAGTAACTAATTCACATTTTCACTACACTTAACCATTTTCAAGTAACAAATTCACATTTCAAGTTACTACACTTAACCATTTTTAAGTAACTAATTCACATTTTCAAGTCACTACCATTTTCAAGTAACTAATTCACATTTTCACTACACTTAACCATTTCAAGTAACTAATTCACATTTTCAAGTCTCTACCATTTACAAATAACTAATACACATTTCAAGTAACTACACATAACATTTTTAAGTAACTAATTCACATTTTCACTACACTTTACCATTTTCAAGTAACTAATTCACCTTTCAATTCTCTAACATTAACCATTTTCAAGTAACTAATTCACATTTTCACTACACTTAACCATTTTCAAGTAACTAAATCACATTTCATGTCTCTACACGCAACCATTTTGAAGAAACTAATTCACATTTTAAGTTACTACACTTAACCATTTTTAAGTAACTAATTCACATTTTCAAGTCACTACCATTTTCAAGTAACTAATTCACATTTTCACTACACTTAACCATTTCAAGTAACTAATTCACATTTTCAAGTTTCTACACTTAACAATTTTCAAGTAACTAATTCACATTTCAAGTCTCTACCAATTAACCATTTTCAAGTAACTAATTCACATTTTCAGGTCACTATCATTTTCAAGTAACAAATACACATCTTCAAGTCTCTACACTTAACCATTTTCAAGTAACTAATTCACATTTTCAAGCCACTACCATTTTCAAGTAACTAATTCAAATGCCCAAGTCTCTACACTTAACCATTTTAAAATAACTAATACACATTTTCAAGTCACTACCATTTTCAAGTAACTAATTCACATTTCAAGTCTCTACCATTAACCATTTTTAAGTAACTAATTCACATTTTCAAATTACTACACTTAACAGTTTTCAAGTTACTACACTTAACCATTTTCAAGTAACTAATTCACATTTTCACTACACTTAACCATTTTCAAGTAACTAATTCACATTTTAAATATCTACCATTAACCATTTTCAAGTAACTAATTCACATTTCAAGTCTCTACCATTAACCATGTAACTAATTCACGTTTTCAATTTACTACACTTAACCATTTTCAAGTAACTAATTCACGTTTTCAATTTACTACAGTTAACCATTTTCAAGTAACTAATTTACATTTTCGCTACAATTAACCATTTTCAAATAACTAATTCACATTTCAAGTCTCTACCATTTACAAATAACTAATACACATTTCAAGTAACTACACATAACATTTTTAAGTAACTAATTCACATTTTCACTACACTTTACCATTTTCAAGTAACTAATTCACCTTTCAATTCTCTAACATTAACCATTTTCAAGTAACTAATTCACATTTTCACTACACTTAACCATTTTCAATAACTAATTCACGTTTAAAGTCTCAACCATTAACCATTTTCAAGTAACTAATTCACATTTTCAACTACACTTAACCATTTTCAAGTAACAAATTCACATTTCAAGTCTCTACCATTTTCATGTAACTAATTCAAATTTTCAATTCTCTACACTTAACCATTTTCAAGTAACTAATTCACGTTTTCAAGTTATTATACTTAACCATTTTCGAGTAACAAATTCACATTTTCACTACAATTAACCATTTTCAAGTAACTAATTCACATTTCAAGTCTATACCATTTACAAGTAACTAATACACGTTTAAAGTTACTACCCATAACATTTTTAAGTAACTAATTCACATTTTCACTAACTTAACCATTTTAAAATAATTAATTCACATTTCAAGTCTCTACCATAAACCATTTTCAAATAACTAATTCACATTTCAATTCTCTACCATTAACCATTTTCAAGTAACAAATTCACATTTCAATTCTCTACACTTAACCACTTTCAAGTAACTAATTCACATTTTCAAGTTACTACACTTAACCATTTTCAAGTAACTAATTCACATTTTCACTACACTTAACCATTTTCAAGTAACTAAAATCACATTTCAAGTCTCTACACGCAACCATTTTGAAGAAACTAATTCACATTTCAAGTTACTACACCTAACCATTTTTAAGTTACTAATTCACATTTTCAAGTCTCTACCTTTTTCAAGTAACTAATTCACATTTTCAAGTTACTACACATAACTATTTTCAAGTAACTAATACACATTTTCACTACACTTAACCATTTTCAAGTAACTAATTCACATTTTCAAGTTACTACACTTAACCATTTTCAAGTAACTAATTCACATTTTCACTACACTTAACCATTTTCAAGTAACTAATTCACATTTCAAGTCTCAACCATTAACCATTTTCAAGTAACTAATTCACATTTTCAACTACACTTAACCATTTTCAAGTAACTAATTCACATTTCAAGTCTCTACCATTTTCAAGTAACTAATTCAAATTTTCAAGTTACTACACTTAACCATTTTAAAGTAACTAATTCACATTTTCACTACAATTAACCATTTTCAAATAACTAATTCACATTTCAAGTCTCTACCATTAACAATTTTTAAGTAACTAATTCATATTTTCAAGTTACTACACTTAACAGTTTTCAAGTTACTACACTTAACCATTTTCAAGTAACTAATTCACATTTTCACTGCACTTAACCATTTTCAAGTAATTAATTCACATTTAAAGTCTCTACCATTAACCATTTTCAAGTAACTAATTCACATTTCAAGTCTCTACCATTAACCATGTAACTAATTCACATTTTAATTCTCTACACTTAACCATTTTCAAGTAACTAATTCACGTTTTCAATTACTACAGTTAACCATTTTCAAGTAACTAATTCACATTTCAAGTCTCTACACTCAACCATTTTCAAGTAACAAATTCACATTTCAAGTTACTACACTTAACCATTTTTAAGTAACTAATTCACATTTTCAAGTCACTACCATTTTCAAGTAACTAATTCACATTTTCACTACACTTAACCATTTCAAGTAACTAATTCACATTTTCAAGTCTCTACCATTTACAAATAACTAATACACATTTCAAGTAACTACACATAACATTTTTAAGTAACTAATTCACATTTTCACTACACTTTACCATTTTCAAGTAACTAATTCACCTTTCAATTCTCTAACATTAACCATTTTCAAGTAACTAATTCACATTTTCACTACACTTAACCATTTTCAAGTAACTAAATCACATTTCATGTCTCTACACGCAACCATTTTGAAGAAACTAATTCACATTTTAAGTTACTACACTTAACCATTTTTAAGTAACTAATTCACATTTTCAAGTCACTACCATTTTCAAGTAACTAATTCACATTTTCACTACACTTAACCATTTCAAGTAACTAATTCACATTTTCAAGTTTCTACACTTAACAATTTTCAAGTAACTAATTCACATTTCAAGTCTCTACCAATTAACCATTTTCAAGTAACTAATTCACATTTTCAGGTCACTATCATTTTCAAGTAACAAATACACATCTTCAAGTCTCTACACTTAACCATTTTCAAGTAACTAATTCACATTTTCAAGCCACTACCATTTTCAAGTAACTAATTCAAATGCCCAAGTCTCTACACTTAACCATTTTAAAATAACTAATACACATTTTCAAGTCACTACCATTTTCAAGTAACTAATTCACATTTCAAGTCTCTACCATTAACCATTTTTAAGTAACTAATTCACATTTTCAAATTACTACACTTAACAGTTTTCAAGTTACTACACTTAACCATTTTCAAGTAACTAATTCACATTTTCACTACACTTAACCATTTTCAAGTAACTAATTCACATTTTAAATATCTACCATTAACCATTTTCAAGTAACTAATTCACATTTCAAGTCTCTACCATTAACCATGTAACTAATTCACGTTTTCAATTTACTACACTTAACCATTTTCAAGTAACTAATTCACGTTTTCAATTTACTACAGTTAACCATTTTCAAGTAACTAATTTACATTTTCGCTACAATTAACCATTTTCAAATAACTAATTCACATTTCAAGTCTCTACCATTTACAAATAACTAATACACATTTCAAGTAACTACACATAACATTTTTAAGTAACTAATTCACATTTTCACTACACTTTACCATTTTCAAGTAACTAATTCACCTTTCAATTCTCTAACATTAACCATTTTCAAGTAACTAATTCACATTTTCACTACACTTAACCATTTTCAATAACTAATTCACGTTTAAAGTCTCAACCATTAACCATTTTCAAGTAACTAATTCACATTTTCAACTACACTTAACCATTTTCAAGTAACAAATTCACATTTCAAGTCTCTACCATTTTCATGTAACTAATTCAAATTTTCAATTCTCTACACTTAACCATTTTCAAGTAACTAATTCACGTTTTCAAGTTATTATACTTAACCATTTTCGAGTAACAAATTCACATTTTCACTACAATTAACCATTTTCAAGTAACTAATTCACATTTCAAGTCTATACCATTTACAAGTAACTAATACACGTTTAAAGTTACTACCCATAACATTTTTAAGTAACTAATTCACATTTTCACTAACTTAACCATTTTAAAATAATTAATTCACATTTCAAGTCTCTACCATAAACCATTTTCAAATAACTAATTCACATTTCAATTCTCTACCATTAACCATTTTCAAGTAACAAATTCACATTTCAATTCTCTACACTTAACCACTTTCAAGTAACTAATTCACATTTTCAAGTTACTACACTTAACCATTTTCAAGTAACTAATTCACATTTTCACTACACTTAACCATTTTCAAGTAACTAAAATCACATTTCAAGTCTCTACACGCAACCATTTTGAAGAAACTAATTCACATTTCAAGTTACTACACCTAACCATTTTTAAGTTACTAATTCACATTTTCAAGTCTCTACCTTTTTCAAGTAACTAATTCACATTTTCAAGTTACTACACATAACTATTTTCAAGTAACTAATACACATTTTCACTACACTTAACCATTTTCAAGTAACTAATTCACATTTTCAAGTTACTACACTTAACCATTTTCAAGTAACTAATTCACATTTTCACTACACTTAACCATTTTCAAGTAACTAATTCACATTTCAAGTCTCAACCATTAACCATTTTCAAGTAACTAATTCACATTTTCAACTACACTTAACCATTTTCAAGTAACTAATTCACATTTCAAGTCTCTACCATTTTCAAGTAACTAATTCAAATTTTCAAGTTACTACACTTAACCATTTTAAAGTAACTAATTCACATTTTCACTACAATTAACCATTTTCAAATAACTAATTCACATTTCAAGTCTCTACCATTAACAATTTTTAAGTAACTAATTCATATTTTCAAGTTACTACACTTAACAGTTTTCAAGTTACTACACTTAACCATTTTCAAGTAACTAATTCACATTTTCACTGCACTTAACCATTTTCAAGTAATTAATTCACATTTAAAGTCTCTACCATTAACCATTTTCAAGTAACTAATTCACATTTCAAGTCTCTACCATTAACCATGTAACTAATTCACATTTTAATTCTCTACACTTAACCATTTTCAAGTAACTAATTCACGTTTTCAATTACTACAGTTAACCATTTTCAAGTAACTAATTCACATTTCAAGTCTCTACACTCAACCATTTTCAAGTAACAAATTCACATTTCAAGTTACTACACTTAACCATTTTTAAGTAACTAATTCACATTTTCAAGTCACTATCATTTTCAAGTAACTAATTCACATTTTCACTACACTTAACCATTTCAAGTAACTAATTCACATTTTCAAGTCTCTACCATTTACAAATAACTAATACACATTTCAAGTAACTACACATAACATTTTTAAGTAACTAATTCACATTTTCACTACACTTTACCATTTTCAAGTAACTAATTCACCTTTCAATTCTCTAACATTAACCATTTTCAAGTAACTAATTCACATTTTCACTACACTTAACCATTTCAAGTAACTAATTCACATTTTCAAGTTTCTACACTTAACAATTTTCAAGTAACTAATTCACATTTCAAGTCTCTACCAATTAACCATTTTCAAGTAACTAATTCACATTTTCAGGTCACTATCATTTTCAAGTAACAAATACACATCTTCAAGTCTCTACACTTAACCATTTTCAAGTAACTAATTCACATTTTCAAGCCACTACCATTTTCAAGTAACTAATTCAAATGCCCAAGTCTCTACACTTAACCATTTTAAAATAACTAATACACATTTTCAAGTCACTACCATTTTCAAGTAACTAATTCACATTTCAAGTCTCTACCATTAACCATTTTTAAGTAACTAATTCACATTTTCAAATTACTACACTTAACAGTTTTCAAGTTACTACACTTAACCATTTTCAAGTAACTAATTCACATTTTCACTACACTTAACCATTTTCAAGTAACTAATTCACATTTTAAATATCTACCATTAACCATTTTCAAGTAACTAATTCACATTTCAAGTCTCTACCATTAACCATGTAACTAATTCACGTTTTCAATTTACTACACTTAACCATTTTCAAGTAACTAATTCACGTTTTCAATTTACTACAGTTAACCATTTTCAAGTAACTAATTTACATTTTCGCTACAATTAACCATTTTCAAATAACTAATTCACATTTCAAGTCTCTACCATTTACAAATAACTAATACACATTTCAAGTAACTACACATAACATTTTTAAGTAACTAATTCACATTTTCACTACACTTTACCATTTTCAAGTAACTAATTCACCTTTCAATTCTCTAACATTAACCATTTTCAAGTAACTAATTCACATTTTCACTACACTTAACCATTTTCAATAACTAATTCACGTTTAAAGTCTCAACCATTAACCATTTTCAAGTAACTAATTCACATTTTCAACTACACTTAACCATTTTCAAGTAACAAATTCACATTTCAAGTCTCTACCATTTTCATGTAACTAATTCAAATTTTCAATTCTCTACACTTAACCATTTTCAAGTAACTAATTCACGTTTTCAAGTTATTATACTTAACCATTTTCGAGTAACAAATTCACATTTTCACTACAATTAACCATTTTCAAGTAACTAATTCACATTTCAAGTCTATACCATTTACAAGTAACTAATACACGTTTAAAGTTACTACCCATAACATTTTTAAGTAACTAATTCACATTTTCACTAACTTAACCATTTTAAAATAATTAATTCACATTTCAAGTCTCTACCATAAACCATTTTCAAATAACTAATTCACATTTCAATTCTCTACCATTAACCATTTTCAAGTAACAAATTCACATTTCAATTCTCTACACTTAACCACTTTCAAGTAACTAATTCACATTTTCAAGTTACTACACTTAACCATTTTCAAGTAACTAATTCACATTTTCACTACACTTAACCATTTTCAAGTAACTAAAATCACATTTCAAGTCTCTACACGCAACCATTTTGAAGAAACTAATTCACATTTCAAGTTACTACACCTAACCATTTTTAAGTTACTAATTCACATTTTCAAGTCTCTACCTTTTTCAAGTAACTAATTCACATTTTCAAGTTACTACACATAACTATTTTCAAGTAACTAATACACATTTTCACTACACTTAACCATTTTCAAGTAACTAATTCACATTTTCAAGTTACTACACTTAACCATTTTCAAGTAACTAATTCACATTTTCACTACACTTAACCATTTTCAAGTAACTAATTCACATTTCAAGTCTCAACCATTAACCATTTTCAAGTAACTAATTCACATTTTCAACTACACTTAACCATTTTCAAGTAACTAATTCACATTTCAAGTCTCTACCATTTTCAAGTAACTAATTCAAATTTTCAAGTTACTACACTTAACCATTTTAAAGTAACTAATTCACATTTTCACTACAATTAACCATTTTCAAATAACTAATTCACATTTCAAGTCTCTACCATTAACAATTTTTAAGTAACTAATTCATATTTTCAAGTTACTACACTTAACAGTTTTCAAGTTACTACACTTAACCATTTTCAAGTAACTAATTCACATTTTCACTGCACTTAACCATTTTCAAGTAATTAATTCACATTTAAAGTCTCTACCATTAACCATTTTCAAGTAACTAATTCACATTTCAAGTCTCTACCATTAACCATGTAACTAATTCACATTTTAATTCTCTACACTTAACCATTTTCAAGTAACTAATTCACGTTTTCAATTACTACAGTTAACCATTTTCAAGTAACTAATTCACATTTCAAGTCTCTACACTCAACCATTTTCAAGTAACAAATTCACATTTCAAGTTACTACACTTAACCATTTTTAAGTAACTAATTCACATTTTCAAGTCACTACCATTTTCAAGTAACTAATTCACATTTTCACTACACTTAACCATTTCAAGTAACTAATTCACATTTTCAAGTCTCTACCATTTACAAATAACTAATACACATTTCAAGTAACTACACATAACATTTTTAAGTAACTAATTCACATTTTCACTACACTTTACCATTTTCAAGTAACTAATTCACCTTTCAATTCTCTAACATTAACCATTTTCAAGTAACTAATTCACATTTTCACTACACTTAACCATTTTCAAGTAACTAAATCACATTTCATGTCTCTACACGCAACCATTTTGAAGAAACTAATTCACATTTTAAGTTACTACACTTAACCATTTTTAAGTAACTAATTCACATTTTCAAGTCACTACCATTTTCAAGTAACTAATTCACATTTTCACTACACTTAACCATTTCAAGTAACTAATTCACATTTTCAAGTTTCTACACTTAACAATTTTCAAGTAACTAATTCACATTTCAAGTCTCTACCAATTAACCATTTTCAAGTAACTAATTCACATTTTCAGGTCACTATCATTTTCAAGTAACAAATACACATCTTCAAGTCTCTACACTTAACCATTTTCAAGTAACTAATTCACATTTTCAAGCCACTACCATTTTCAAGTAACTAATTCAAATGCCCAAGTCTCTACACTTAACCATTTTAAAATAACTAATACACATTTTCAAGTCACTACCATTTTCAAGTAACTAATTCACATTTCAAGTCTCTACCATTAACCATTTTTAAGTAACTAATTCACATTTTCAAATTACTACACTTAACAGTTTTCAAGTTACTACACTTAACCATTTTCAAGTAACTAATTCACATTTTCACTACACTTAACCATTTTCAAGTAACTAATTCACATTTTAAATATCTACCATTAACCATTTTCAAGTAACTAATTCACATTTCAAGTCTCTACCATTAACCATGTAACTAATTCACGTTTTCAATTTACTACACTTAACCATTTTCAAGTAACTAATTCACGTTTTCAATTTACTACAGTTAACCATTTTCAAGTAACTAATTTACATTTTCGCTACAATTAACCATTTTCAAATAACTAATTCACATTTCAAGTCTCTACCATTTACAAATAACTAATACACATTTCAAGTAACTACACATAACATTTTTAAGTAACTAATTCACATTTTCACTACACTTTACCATTTTCAAGTAACTAATTCACCTTTCAATTCTCTAACATTAACCATTTTCAAGTAACTAATTCACATTTTCACTACACTTAACCATTTTCAATAACTAATTCACGTTTAAAGTCTCAACCATTAACCATTTTCAAGTAACTAATTCACATTTTCAACTACACTTAACCATTTTCAAGTAACAAATTCACATTTCAAGTCTCTACCATTTTCATGTAACTAATTCAAATTTTCAATTCTCTACACTTAACCATTTTCAAGTAACTAATTCACGTTTTCAAGTTATTATACTTAACCATTTTCGAGTAACAAATTCACATTTTCACTACAATTAACCATTTTCAAGTAACTAATTCACATTTCAAGTCTATACCATTTACAAGTAACTAATACACGTTTAAAGTTACTACCCATAACATTTTTAAGTAACTAATTCACATTTTCACTAACTTAACCATTTTAAAATAATTAATTCACATTTCAAGTCTCTACCATAAACCATTTTCAAATAACTAATTCACATTTCAATTCTCTATCATTAACCATTTTCAAGTAACAAATTCACATTTCAATTCTCTACACTTAACCACTTTCAAGTAACTAATTCACATTTTCAAGTTACTACACTTAACCATTTTCAAGTAACTAATTCACATTTTCACTACACTTAACCATTTTCAAGTAACTAAAATCACATTTCAAGTCTCTACACGCAACCATTTTGAAGAAACTAATTCACATTTCAAGTTACTACACCTAACCATTTTTAAGTTACTAATTCACATTTTCAAGTCTCTACCTTTTTCAAGTAACTAATTCACATTTTCAAGTTACTACACATAACTATTTTCAAGTAACTAATACACATTTTCACTACACTTAACCATTTTCAAGTAACTAATTCACATTTTCAAGTTACTACACTTAACCATTTTCAAGTAACTAATTCACATTTTCACTACACTTAACCATTTTCAAGTAACTAATTCACATTTCAAGTCTCAACCATTAACCATTTTCAAGTAACTAATTCACATTTTCAACTACACTTAACCATTTTCAAGTAACTAATTCACATTTCAAGTCTCTACCATTTTCAAGTAACTAATTCAAATTTTCAAGTTACTACACTTAACCATTTTAAAGTAACTAATTCACATTTTCACTACAATTAACCATTTTCAAATAATTAATTCACATTTCAAGTCTCTACCATTAACAATTTTTAAGTAACTAATTCATATTTTCAAGTTACTACACTTAACAGTTTTCAAGTTACTACACTTAACCATTTTCAAGTAACTAATTCACATTTTCACTGCACTTAACCATTTTCAAGTAATTAATTCACATTTAAAGTCTCTACCATTAACCATTTTCAAGTAACTAATTCACATTTCAAGTCTCTACCATTAACCATGTAACTAATTCACATTTTAATTCTCTACACTTAACCATTTTCAAGTAACTAATTCACGTTTTCAATTACTACAGTTAACCATTTTCAAGTAACTAATTCACATTTCAAGTCTCTACACTCAACCATTTTCAAGTAACAAATTCACATTTCAAGTTACTACACTTAACCATTTTTAAGTAACTAATTCACATTTTCAAGTCACTACCATTTTCAAGTAACTAATTCACATTTTCACTACACTTAACCATTTCAAGTAACTAATTCACATTTTCAAGTCTCTACCATTTACAAATAACTAATACACATTTCAAGTAACTACACATAACATTTTTAAGTAACTAATTCACATTTTCACTACACTTTACCATTTTCAAGTAACTAATTCACCTTTCAATTCTCTAACATTAACCATTTTCAAGTAACTAATTCACATTTTCACTACACTTAACCATTTCAAGTAACTAATTCACATTTTCAAGTTTCTACACTTAACAATTTTCAAGTAACTAATTCACATTTCAAGTCTCTACCAATTAACCATTTTCAAGTAACTAATTCACATTTTCAGGTCACTATCATTTTCAAGTAACAAATACACATCTTCAAGTCTCTACACTTAACCATTTTCAAGTAACTAATTCACATTTTCAAGCCACTACCATTTTCAAGTAACTAATTCAAATGCCCAAGTCTCTACACTTAACCATTTTAAAATAACTAATACACATTTTCAAGTCACTACCATTTTCAAGTAACTAATTCACATTTCAAGTCTCTACGATTAACCATTTTTAAGTAACTAATTCACATTTTCAAATTACTACACTTAACAGTTTTCAAGTTACTACACTTAACCATTTTCAAGTAACTAATTCACATTTTCACTACACTTAACCATTTTCAAGTAACTAATTCACATTTTAAATATCTACCATTAACCATTTTCAAGTAACTAATTCACATTTCAAGTCTCTACCATTAACCATGTAACTAATTCACGTTTTCAATTTACTACACTTAACCATTTTCAAGTAACTAATTCACGTTTTCAATTTACTACAGTTAACCATTTTCAAGTAACTAATTTACATTTTCGCTACAATTAACCATTTTCAAATAACTAATTCACATTTCAAGTCTCTACCATTTACAAATAACTAATACACATTTCAAGTAACTACACATAACATTTTTAAGTAACTAATTCACATTTTCACTACACTTTACCATTTTCAAGTAACTAATTCACCTTTCAATTCTCTAACATTAACCATTTTCAAGTAACTAATTCACATTTTCACTACACTTAACCATTTTCAATAACTAATTCACGTTTAAAGTCTCAACCATTAACCATTTTCAAGTAACTAATTCACATTTTCAACTACACTTAACCATTTTCAAGTAACAAATTCACATTTCAAGTATCTACCATTTTCATGTAACTAATTCAAATTTTCAATTCTCTACACTTAACCATTTTCAAGTAACTAATTCACATTTTCACTACACTTAACCATTTTCAATAACTAATTCACGTTTAAAGTCTCAACCATTAACCATTTTCAAGTAACTAATTCACATTTTCAACTACACTTAACCATTTTCAAGTAACAAATTCACATTTCAAGTCTCTACCATTTTCATGTAACTAATTCAAATTTTCAATTCTCTACACTTAACCATTTTCAAGTAACTAATTCACGTTTTCAAGTTATTATACTTAACCATTTTCGAGTAACAAATTCACATTTTCACTACAATTAACCATTTTCAAGTAACTAATTCACATTTCAAGTCTATACCATTTACAAGTAACTAATACACGTTTAAAGTTACTACCCATAACATTTTTAAGTAACTAATTCACATTTTCACTAACTTAACCATTTTAAAATAATTAATTCACATTTCAAGTCTCTACCATAAACCATTTTCAAATAACTAATTCACATTTCAATTCTCTATCATTAACCATTTTCAAGTAACAAATTCACATTTCAATTCTCTACACTTAACCACTTTCAAGTAACTAATTCACATTTTCAAGTTACTACACTTAACCATTTTCAAGTAACTAATTCACATTTTCACTACACTTAACCATTTTCAAGTAACTAAAATCACATTTCAAGTCTCTACACGCAACCATTTTGAAGAAACTAATTCACATTTCAAGTTACTACACCTAACCATTTTTAAGTTACTAATTCACATTTTCAAGTCTCTACCTTTTTCAAGTAACTAATTCACATTTTCAAGTTACTACACATAACTATTTTCAAGTAACTAATACACATTTTCACTACACTTAACCATTTTCAAGTAACTAATTCACATTTTCAAGTTACTACACTTAACCATTTTCAAGTAACTAATTCACATTTTCACTACACTTAACCATTTTCAAGTAACTAATTCACATTTCAAGTCTCAACCATTAACCATTTTCAAGTAACTAATTCACATTTTCAACTACACTTAACCATTTTCAAATAACTAATTCACATTTCAAGTCTCTACCATTTTCAAGTAACTAATTCAAATTTTCAAGTTACTACACTTAACCATTTTAAAGTAACTAATTCACATTTTCACTACAATTAACCATTTTCAAATAACTAATTCACATTTCAAGTCTCTACCATTAACAATTTTTAAGTAACTAATTCATATTTTCAAGTTACTACACTTAACAGTTTTCAAGTTACTACACTTAACCATTTTCAAGTAACTAATTCACATTTTCACTGCACTTAACCATTTTCAAGTAATTAATTCACATTTAAAGTCTCTACCATTAACCATTTTCAAGTAACTAATTCACATTTCAAGTCTCTACCATTAACCATGTAACTAATTCACATTTTAATTCTCTACACTTAACCATTTTCAAGTAACTAATTCACGTTTTCAATTACTACAGTTAACCATTTTCAAGTAACTAATTCACATTTCAAGTCTCTACACTCAACCATTTTCAAGTAACAAATTCACATTTCAAGTTACTACACTTAACCATTTTTAAGTAACTAATTCACATTTTCAAGTCACTATCATTTTCAAGTAACTAATTCACATTTTCACTACACTTAACCATTTCAAGTAACTAATTCACATTTTCAAGTCTCTACCATTTACAAATAACTAATACACATTTCAAGTAACTACACATAACATTTTTAAGTAACTAATTCACATTTTCACTACACTTTACCATTTTCAAGTAACTAATTCACCTTTCAATTCTCTAACATTAACCATTTTCAAGTAACTAATTCACATTTTCACTACACTTAACCATTTCAAGTAACTAATTCACATTTTCAAGTTTCTACACTTAACAATTTTCAAGTAACTAATTCACATTTCAAGTCTCTACCAATTAACCATTTTCAAGTAACTAATTCACATTTTCAGGTCACTATCATTTTCAAGTAACAAATACACATCTTCAAGTCTCTACACTTAACCATTTTCAAGTAACTAATTCACATTTTCAAGCCACTACCATTTTCAAGTAACTAATTCAAATGCCCAAGTCTCTACACTTAACCATTTTAAAATAACTAATACACATTTTCAAGTCACTACCATTTTCAAGTAACTAATTCACATTTCAAGTCTCTACCATTAACCATTTTTAAGTAACTAATTCACATTTTCAAATTACTACACTTAACAGTTTTCAAGTTACTACACTTAACCATTTTCAAGTAACTAATTCACATTTTCACTACACTTAACCATTTTCAAGTAACTAATTCACATTTTAAATATCTACCATTAACCATTTTCAAGTAACTAATTCACATTTCAAGTCTCTACCATTAACCATGTAACTAATTCACATTTTAATTCTCTACACTTAACCATTTTCAAGTAACTAATTCACGTTTTCAATTTACTGCAGTTAACCATTTTCAAGTAACTAATTCACATTTTCGCTACAATTAACCATTTTCAAATAACTAATTCACATTTCAAGTCTCTACCATTTACAAATAACTAATACACATTTCAAGTAACTACACATAACATTTTTAAGTAACTAATTCACATTTTCACTACACTTTACCATTTTCAAGTAACTAATTCACCTTTCAATTCTCTAACATTAACCATTTTCAAGTAACTAATTCACATTTTCACTACACTTAACCATTTTCAATAACTAATTCACGTTTAAAGTCTCAACCATTAACCATTTTCAAGTAACTAATTCACATTTTCAACTACACATAACCATTTTCAAGTAACAAATTCACATTTCAAGTCTCTACCATTTTCATGTAACTAATTCAAATTTTCAATTCTCTACACTTAACCATTTTCAAGTAACTAATTCACGTTTTCAAGTTATTATACTTAACCATTTTCGAGTAACAAATTCACATTTTCACTACAAATAACCATTTTCAAGTAACTAATTCACATTTCAAGTCTCTACCATTTACAAGTAACTAATACACGTTTAAAGTTACTACCCATAACATTTTTAAGTAACTAATTCACATTTTCACTAACTTAACCATTTTAAAATAATTAATTCACATTTCAAGTCTCTACCATAAACCATTTTCAAATAACTAATTCACATTTCAATTCTCTACCATTAACCATTTTCAAGTAACAAATTCACATTTCAATTCTCTACACTTAACCACTTTCAAGTAACTAATTCACATTTTCAAGTTACTACACTTAACCATTTTCAAGTAACTAATTCACATTTTCACTACACTTAACCATTTTCAAGTAACTAAAATCACATTTCAAGTCTCTACACGCAACCATTTTGAAGAAACTAATTCACATTTTCAACTACACTTAACCATTTTCAAGTAACAAATTCACATTTCAAGTCTCTACCATTTTCATGTAACTAATTCAAATTTTCAATTCTCTACACTTAACCATTTTCAAGTAACTAAAATCACATTTCAAGTCTCTACCACTTAACCAGTTTCAAGTAACTAATTCACATTTTCAACTACACTTAACCATTTTCAAGTAACTAAAATCACATTTCAAGTCTCTACCACTTAACCATTTTCAAGTAACTAATTCACATTTTCAACTACACTTAACCATTTTCAAGTAACAAATTCACATTTCAAGTCTCTACCATTTTCATGTAACTAATTCAAATTTTCAATTCTCTACACTTAACCATTTTCAAGTAACTAATTCACGTTTTCAAGTTATTATACTTAACCATTTTCGAGTAACAAATTCACATTTTCACTACAATTAACCATTTTCAAGTAACTAATTCACATTTCAAGTCTCTACCATTTACAAGTAACTAATACACGTTTAAAGTTACTACCCATAACATTTTTAAGTAACTAATTCACATTTTCACTAACTTAACCATTTTAAAATAATTAATTCACATTTCAAGTCTCTACCATAAACCATTTTCAAATAACTAATTCACATTTCAATTCTCTACCATTAACCATTTTCAAGTAACAAATTCACATTTCAATTCTCTACACTTAACCACTTTCAAGTAACTAATTCACATTTTCAAGTTACTACACTTAACCATTTTCAAGTAACTAATTCACATTTTCACTACACTTAACCATTTTCAAGTAACTAAAATCACATTTCAAGTCTCTACACGCAACCATTTTGAAGAAACTAATTCACATTTCAAGTTACTACACCTAACCATTTTTAAGTTACTAATTCACATTTTCAAGTCTCTACCTTTTTCAAGTAACTAATTCACATTTTCAAGTTACTACACATAACTATTTTCAAGTAACTAATACACATTTTCACTACACTTAACCATTTTCAAGTAACTAATTCACATTTTCAAGTTACTACACTTAACCATTTTCAAGTAACTAATTCACATTTTCACTACACTTAACCATTTTCAAGTAACTAATTCACATTTCAAGTCTCAACCATTAACCATTTTCAAGTAACTAATTCACATTTTCAACTACACTTAACCATTTTCAAGTAACTAATTCACATTTCAAGTCTCTACCATTTTCAAGTAACTAATTCAAATTTTCAAGTTACTACACTTAACCATTTTAAAGTAACTAATTCACATTTTCACTACAATTAACCATTTTCAAATAACTAATTCACATTTCAAGTCTCTACCATTAACAATTTTTAAGTAACTAATTCATATTTTCAAGTTACTACACTTAACAGTTTTCAAGTTACTACACTTAACCATTTTCAAGTAACTAATTCACATTTTCACTGCACTTAACCATTTTCAAGTAATTAATTCACATTTAAAGTCTCTACCCTTAACCATTTTCAAGTAACTAATTCACATTTCAAGTCTCTACCATTAACCATGTAACTAATTCACATTTTAATTCTCTACACTTAACCATTTTCAAATAACTAATTCACATTTCAAGTCTCTACCATTAACAATTTTTAAGTAACTAATTCATATTTTCAAGTTACTACACTTAACAGTTTTCAAGTTACTACACTTAACCATTTTCAAGTAACTAATTCACATTTTCACTGCACTTAACCATTTTCAAGTAATTAATTCACATTTAAAGTCTCTACCATTAACCATTTTCAAGTAACTAATTCACATTTCAAGTCTCTACCATTAACCATGTAACTAATTCACATTTTAATTCTCTACAGTTAACCATTTTCAAGTAACTAATTCACGTTTTCAATTACTACAGTTAACCATTTTCAAGTAACTAATTCACATTTTCGCTACAATTAACCATTTTCAAGTAACTAATTCATATTTCAAGTTACTACACATAACTATTTTCAAGTAACTAATACACATTTTCACTACACTTAACCATTTTCAAGTAACTAATTCACATTTTCAAGTTACTACACTTAACCATTTTCAAGTAACTAATTCACATTTTCACTACACTTAACCATTTTCAAGTAACTAATTCACATTTCAAGTCTCAACCATTAACCATTTTCAAGTAACTAATTCACATTTTCAACTACACTTAACCATTTTCAAGTAACTAATTCACATTTCAAGTCTCTACCATTTTCAAGTAACTAATTCAAATTTTCAAGTTACTACACTTAACCATTTTAAAGTAACTAATTCACATTTTCACTACAATTAACCATTTTCAAATAACTAATTCACATTTCAAGTCTCTACCATTAACAATTTTTAAGTAACTAATTCATATTTTCAAGTTACTACACTTAACAGTTTTCAAGTTACTACACTTAACCATTTTCAAATAACTAATTCACATTTTCACTGCACTTAACCATTTTCAAGTAATTAATTCACATTTAAAGTCTCTACCATTAACCATTTTCAAGTAACTAATTCACATTTCAAATCTCTACCATTTTCAAGTAACTAATTCACATTTTAAATATCTACCATTAACCATTTTCAAGTAACTAATTCACGTTTTCAATTACTACAGTTAACCATTTTCAAGTAACTAATTCACATTTTCGCTACAATTAACCATTTTCAAGTAACTAATTCATATTTCAAGTCTCTACCATTTACAAATAACTAATACACATTTCAAGTAACTAGACATAACATTTTTAAGTAACTAATTCACATTTTCACTACACTTTACCATTTTCATGTAACTAATTCACCTTTCAATTCTCTAACATTAACCATTTTTAAGTAACTAATTCACATTTCAAGTCTCTACCATTAACCATGTAACTAATTCACATTTTCACTACATTTAACCATTTTCAAGTAACTAATTCACATTTTCACTACACTTAACCATTTTCAAATAACTAATTCACATTTTCAAGTTACTACATATACCCATTTTCAAGTAACTAATTCACATTTTCACTACACTTAACCATTTTCAAGTAACAAATTCACATTTCAAGTTACTACACTTAACCATTTTTAAGTAACTAATTCACATTTTCAAGTCACTACCATTTTCAAGTAACTAATTCACATTTTCACTACACTTAACCATTTCAAGTAACTAATTCACATTTTCAAGTCTCTACCATTTACAAATAACTAATACACATTTCAAGTAACTACACATAACATTTTTAAGTAACTAATTCACATTTTCACTACACTTTACCATTTTCAAGTAACTAATTCACCTTTCAATTCTCTAACATTAACCATTTTCAAGTAACTAATTCACATTTTCACTACACTTAACCATTTTCAAGTAACTAAATCACATTTCATGTCTCTACACGCAACCATTTTGAAGAAACTAATTCACATTTTAAGTTACTACACTTAACCATTTTTAAGTAACTAATTCACATTTTCAAGTCACTACCATTTTCAAGTAACTAATTCACATTTTCACTACACTTAACCATTTCAAGTAACTAATTCACATTTTCAAGTTTCTACACTTAACAATTTTCAAGTAACTAATTCACATTTCAAGTCTCTACCAATTAACCATTTTCAAGTAACTAATTCACATTTTCAGGTCACTATCATTTTCAAGTAACAAATACACATCTTCAAGTCTCTACACTTAACCATTTTCAAGTAACTAATTCACATTTTCAAGCCACTACCATTTTCAAGTAACTAATTCAAATGCCCAAGTCTCTACACTTAACCATTTTAAAATAACTAATACACATTTTCAAGTCACTACCATTTTCAAGTAACTAATTCACATTTCAAGTCTCTACCATTAACCATTTTTAAGTAACTAATTCACATTTTCAAATTACTACACTTAACAGTTTTCAAGTTACTACACTTAACCATTTTCAAATAACTAATTCACATTTTCACTACACTTAACCATTTTCAAGTAACTAATTCACATTTTAAATATCTACCATTAACCATTTTCAAGTAACTAATTCACATTTCAAGTCTCTACCATTAACCATGTAACTAATTCACGTTTTCAATTTACTGCACTTAACCATTTTCAAGTAACTAATTCACGTTTTCAATTTACTACAGTTAACCATTTTCAAGTAACTAATTTAGATTTTCGCTACAATTAACCATTTTCAAATAACTAATTCACATTTCAAGTCTCTACCATTTACAAATAACTAATACACATTTCAAGTAACTACACATAACATTTTTAAGTAACTAATTCACATTTTCACTACACTTTACCATTTTCAAGTAACTAATTCACCTTTCAATTCTCTAACATTAACCATTTTCAAGTAACTAATTCACCTTTCAATTCTCTAACATTAACCATTTTCAAGTAACTAATTCACATTTTCACTACACTTAACCATTTTCAATAACTAATTCACGTTTAAAGTCTCAACCATTAACCATTTTCAAGTAACTAATTCACATTTTCAACTACACTTAACCATTTTCAAGTAACAAATTCACATTTCAAGTCTCTACCATTTTCAAGTAACTAATTCAAATTTTCAAGTTACTACACTTAACCATTTTAAAGTAACTAATTCACATTTTCACTACAATTAACCATTTTCAAGTAACTAATTCACATTTCAAGTCTCTACCATTAACCATTTTTAAGTAACTAATTGGCATTTTCAAGTTACTACACTTAACAGTTTTCAAGTTACTACACTTAACCATTTTCAAATAACTAATTCACATTTTCACTGCACTTAACCATTTTCAAGTAATTAATTCACATTTAAAGTCTCTACCATTAACCATTTTCAAGTAACTAATTCACATTTCAAGTCTCTACCATTTTCAAGTAACTAATTCACATTTTAAATATCTACCATTAACCATTTTCAAGTAACTAATTCACGTTTTCAATTACTACAGTTAACCATTTTCAAGTAACTAATTCACATTTTCGCTACAATTAACCATTTTCAAGTAACTAATTCATATTTCAAGTCTCTACCATTTACAAATAACTAATACACATTTCAAGTAACTAGACATAACATTTTTAAGTAACTAATTCACATTTTCACTACACTTTACCATTTTCATGTAACTAATTCACCTTTCAATTCTCTAACATTAACCATTTTTAAGTAACTAATTCACATTTCAAGTCTCTACCATTAACCATGTAACTAATTCACATTTTCACTACATTTAACCATTTTCAAGTAACTAATTCACATTTTCACTACACTTAACCATTTTCAAATAACTAATTCACATTTTCAAGTTACTACATATACCCATTTTCAAGTAACTAATTCACATTTTCACTACACTTAACCATTTTCAAGTAACAAATTCACATTTCAAGTTACTACACTTAACCATTTTTAAGTAACTAATTCACATTTTCAAGTCACTACCATTTTCAAGTAACTAATTCACATTTTCACTACACTTAACCATTTCAAGTAACTAATTCACATTTTCAAGTCTCTACCATTTACAAATAACTAATACACATTTCAAGTAACTACACATAACATTTTTAAGTAACTAATTCACATTTTCACTACACTTTACCATTTTCAAGTAACTAATTCACCTTTCAATTCTCTAACATTAACCATTTTCAAGTAACTAATTCACATTTTCACTACACTTAACCATTTTCAAGTAACTAAATCACATTTCATGTCTCTACACGCAACCATTTTGAAGAAACTAATTCACATTTTAAGTTACTACACTTAACCATTTTTAAGTAACTAATTCACATTTTCAAGTCACTACCATTTTCAAGTAACTAATTCACATTTTCACTACACTTAACCATTTCAAGTAACTAATTCACATTTTCAAGTTTCTACACTTAACAATTTTCAAGTAACTAATTCACATTTCAAGTCTCTACCAATTAACCATTTTCAAGTAACTAATTCACATTTTCAGGTCACTATCATTTTCAAGTAACAAATACACATCTTCAAGTCTCTACACTTAACCATTTTCAAGTAACTAATTCACATTTTCAAGCCACTACCATTTTCAAGTAACTAATTCAAATGCCCAAGTCTCTACACTTAACCATTTTAAAATAACTAATACACATTTTCAAGTCACTACCATTTTCAAGTAACTAATTCACATTTCAAGTCTCTACCATTAACCATTTTTAAGTAACTAATTCACATTTTCAAATTACTACACTTAACAGTTTTCAAGTTACTACACTTAACCATTTTCAAGTAACTAATTCACATTTTCACTACACTTAACCATTTTCAAGTAACTAATTCACATTTTAAATATCTACCATTAACCATTTTCAAGTAACTAATTCACATTTCAAGTCTCTACCATTAACCATGTAACTAATTCACGTTTTCAATTTACTGCACTTAACCATTTTCAAGTAACTAATTCACGTTTTCAATTTACTACAGTTAACCATTTTCAAGTAACTAATTTAGATTTTCGCTACAATTAACCATTTTCAAATAACTAATTCACATTTCAAGTCTCTACCATTTACAAATAACTAATACACATTTCAAGTAACTACACATAACATTTTTAAGTAACTAATTCACATTTTCACTACACTTTACCATTTTCAAGTAACTAATTCACCTTTCAATTCTCTAACATTAACCATTTTCAAGTAACTAATTCACCTTTCAATTCTCTAACATTAACCATTTTCAAGTAACTAATTCACATTTTCACTACACTTAACCATTTTCAATAACTAATTCACGTTTAAAGTCTCAACCATTAACCATTTTCAAGTAACTAATTCACATTTTCAACTACACTTAACCATTTTCAAGTAACAAATTCACATTTCAAGTCTCTACCATTTTCAAGTAACTAATTCAAATTTTCAAGTTACTACACTTAACCATTTTAAAGTAACTAATTCACATTTTCACTACAATTAACCATTTTCAAGTAACTAATTCACATTTCAAGTCTCTACCATTAACCATTTTTAAGTAACTAATTGGCATTTTCAAGTTACTACACTTAACAATTTTCAAGTAACTAATTCACATTTTCAAGTTACTACACTTAACAGTTTTCAAGTTACTACACTTAACTATTTTCAAGTAACTAATTCACATTTTCAAGTTACTACACTTAACAATTTTCAAGTAACTAATTCACATTTTCACTACACTTAACCATTTTCAAGTAACTAATTCACATTTCAAGTCTCTACCATTAACCATTTTCAAGTAACTAATTCACATTTTCAAGTTAATACACTTAACCATTTTCAAGTAACTAATTCACATTTCAAGTCTCTACACTCAACCTTTTTGAAGTAACTAATTCACATTTCAAGTTACTACACTTAACCATTTTTAAGTAACTAATTCACATTTTCAAGTCAATACCATTTTCAAATAACTAATTCACATTTCAATTCTCTACCATTAACCATTTTCAAGTAACAAATTCACATTTCAATTCTCTACACTTAACCACTTTCAAGTAACTAATTCACATTTTCAAGTTACTACACTTAACCATTTTCAAGTAACTAATTCACATTTTCACTACACTTAACCATTTTCAAGTAACTAAAATCACATTTCAAGTCTCTACACGCAACCATTTTGAAGAAACTAATTCACATTTCAAGTTACTACACCTAACCATTTTTATGTTACTAATTCACATTTTCAAGTCTCTACCTTTTTCAAGTAACTAATTCACATTTTCACTACACTTAACCATTTTCAAGTAACTAATTCACATTTCAAGTCTCAACCATTAACCATTTTCAAGTAACTAATTCACATTTTCAACTACACTTAACCATTTTCAAGTAACTAATTCACATTTCAAGTCTCTACCATTTTCAAGTAACTAATTCAAATTTTCAAGTTACTACACTTAACCATTTTAAAGTAACTAATTCACATTTTCACTACAATTAACCATTTTCAAATAACTAATTCACATTTCAAGTCTCTACCATTAACAATTTTTAAGTAACTAATTCATATTTTCAAGTTACTACACTTAACAGTTTTCAAGTTACTACACTTAACCATTTTCAAGTAACTAATTCACATTTTCACTGCACTTAACCATTTTCAAGTAATTAATTCACATTTAAAGTCTCTACCATTAACCATTTTCAAGTAACTAATTCACATTTCAAGTCTCTACCATTAACCATGTAACTAATTCACATTTTAATTCTCTACAGTTAACCATTTTCAAGTAACTAATTCACGTTTTCAATTACTACAGTTAACCATTTTCAAGTAACTAATTCACATTTTCGCTACAATTAACCATTTTCAAGTAACTAATTCATATTTCAAGTCTCTACCATTTACAAATAACTAATACACATTTCAAGTAACTAGACATAACATTTTTAAGTAACTAATTCACATTTTCACTACACTTTACCATTTTCATGTAACTAATTCACATTTCAATTCTCTAACATTAACCATTTTTAAGTAACTAATTCACATTTCAAGTCTCTACCATTAACCATGTAACTAATTCACATTTTCACTACATTTAACCATTTTCAAGTAACTAATTCACATTTTCACTACACTTAACCATTTTCAAATAACTAATTCACATTTTCAAGTTACTACATATACCCATTTTCAAGTAACTAATTCACATTTTCACTACACTTAACCATTTTCAAGTAACAAATTCACATTTCAAGTTACTACACTTAACCATTTTTAAGTAACTAATTCACATTTTCAAGTCACTACCATTTTCAAGTAACTAATTCACATTTTCACTACACTTAACCATTTCAAGTAACTAATTCACATTTTCAAGTCTCTACCATTTACAAATAACTAATACACATTTCAAGTAACTACACATAACATTTTTAAGTAACTAATTCACATTTTCACTACACTTTACCATTTTCAAGTAACTAATTCACATTTCAATTCTCTAACATTAACCATTTTCAAGTAACTAATTCACATTTTCACTACACTTAACCATTTTCAAGTAACTAAATCACATTTCATGTCTCTACACGCAACCATTTTGAAGAAACTAATTCACATTTTAAGTTACTACACTTAACCATTTTTAAGTAACTAATTCACATTTTCAAGTCACTACCATTTTCAAGTAACTAATTCACATTTTCACTACACTTAACCATTTCAAGTAACTAATTCACATTTTCAAGTTTCTACACTTAACAATTTTCAAGTAACTAATTCACATTTCAAGTCTCTACCAATTAACCATTTTCAAGTAACTAATTCACATTTTCAGGTCACTATCATTTTCAAGTAACAAATACACATCTTCAAGTCTCTACACTTAACCATTTTCAAGTAACTAATTCACATTTTCAAGCCACTACCATTTTCAAGTAACTAATTCAAATGCCCAAGTCTCTACACTTAACCATTTTCAAATAACTAATACACATTTTCAAGTCACTACCATTTTCAAGTAACTAATTCACATTTCAAATCTCTACCATTAACCATTTTTAAGTAACTAATTCACATTTTCAAATTACTACACTTAACAGTTTTCAAGTTACTACACTTAACCATTTTCAAGTAACTAATTCACATTTTCACTACACTTAACCATTTTCAAGTAACTAATTCACATTTTAAATATCTACCATTAACCATTTTCAAGTAACTAATTCACATTTCAAGTCTCTACCATTAACCATGTAACTAATTCACATTTTAATTCTCTACACTTAACCATTTTCAAGTAACTAATTCACGTTTTCAATTTACTACAGTTAACCATTTTCAAGTAACTAATTCACATTTTCGCTACAATTAACCATTTTCAAATAACTAATTCACATTTCAAGTCTCTACCATTTACAAATAACTAATACACATTTCAAGTAACTACACATAACATTTTTAAGTAACTAATTCACATTTTCACTACACTTTACCATTTTCAAGTAACTAATTCACCTTTCAATTCTCTAACATTAACCATTTTCAAGTAACTAATTCACATTTTCACTACACTTAACCATTTTCAATAACTAATTCACGTTTAAAATCTCAACCATTAACCATTTTCAAGTAACTAATTCACATTTTCAAGTTACTACACTTAACCATTTTCAAGTAACAAATTCACATTTCAAGTCTCTACCATTTTCAAGTAACTAATTCAAATTTTCAAGTTACTATACTTAACCATTTTAAAGTAACTAATTCACATTTTCACTACAATTAACCATTTTCAAGTAACTAATTCACATTTCAAGTCTCTACCATTAACCATTTTTAAGTAACTAATTGGCATTTTCAAGTTACTACACTTAAATATTTTCAAGTAACTAATTCACATTTTCAAGTTACTAAACTTAACAGTTTTCAAGTTACTACACTTAACTATTTTCAAGTAACTAGTTACTACACTTAACAATTTTCAAGTAACTAATTCACATTTTCACTACACTTAACCATTTTCAAGTAACTATTTCACATTTCAAGTCTCTACCATTAACCATTTTCAAGTAACTAATTCACATTTTCAAGTTAATACACTTAACCATTTTCAAGTAACTAATTCACATTTCAAGTCTCTACACTCAACCTTTTTGAAGTAACTAATTCACATTTCAAGTTACTACACTTAACTATTTTTAAGTAACTAATTCACATTTTCAAGTCAATACCATTTTCAAATAACTAATTCACATTTCAATTCTCTACCATTAACCATTTTCAAGTAACAACATCACATTTCAATTCTCTACACTTAACCACTTTCAAGTAACTAATTAACATTTTCAATTTACTACACTTAACCATTTTCAAGTAACTAATTCACATTTTCACTACACTTAACCATTTTCAAGTAACTAAAATCACATTTCAAGTCTCTACACGCAAACATTTTGAAGAAACTAATTCACATTTCAAGTTACTACACCTAACCATTTTTAAGTTACTAATTCACATTTTCAAGTCTCTACCTTTTTCAAGTAACTAATTCACATTTTCAAGTTACTACACATAACTATTTTCAAGTAACTAATTCACATTTTCACTACACTTAACCATTTTCAAGTAACTAATTCACATTTTCAAGTTACTACACTTAACCATTTTCAAGTAACTAATTCACATTTTCACTACACTTAACCATTTTCATGTAACTAATACATATTTTCAAGTTACAACACTTAACAATTTTCAAGTAACTAATTCACATTTTCAAGTTACTACACTTAACAGTTTTCAAGTTACTACACTTAACTATTTTCAAGTAACTAATTCACATTTTCAAGTTACTACACTTAACAATTTTCAAGTAACTAATTCACATTTTCAAGTTACTACACTTAACAGTTTTCAAGTTACTACACTTAACTATTTTCAAGTAACTAATTCACATTTTCAAGTTACTACACTTAACAATTTTCAAGTAACTAATTCACATTTTCACTACACTTAACCATTTTCAAGTAACTAATTCACATTTCAAGTCTCTACCATTAACCATTTTCAAGTAACTAATTCACATTTTCAAGTTAATACACTTAACCATTTTCAAGTAACTAATTCACATTTCAAGTCTCTACACTCAACCTTTTTGAAGTAACTAATTCACATTTCAAGTTACTACACTTAACCATTTTTAAGTAACTAATTCACATTTTCAAGTCAATACCATTTTCAAATAACTAATTCACATTTCAATTCTCTACCATTAACCATTTTCAAGTAACAAATTCACATTTCAATTCTCTACACTTAACCACTTTCAAGTAACTAATTCACATTTTCAAGTTACTACACTTAACCATTTTCAAGTAACTAATTCACATTTTCACTACACTTAACCATTTTCAAGTAACTAAAATCACATTTCAAGTCTCTACACGCAACCATTTTGAAGAAACTAATTCACATTTCAAGTTACTACACCTAACCATTTTTATGTTACTAATTCACATTTTCAAGTCTCTACCTTTTTCAAGTAACTAATTCACATTTTCACTACACTTAACCATTTTCAAGTAACTAATTCACATTTCAAGTCTCAACCATTAACCATTTTCAAGTAACTAATTCACATTTTCAACTACACTTAACCATTTTCAAGTAACTAATTCACATTTCAAGTCTCTACCATTTTCAAGTAACTAATTCAAATTTTCAAGTTACTACACTTAACCATTTTAAAGTAACTAATTCACATTTTCACTACAATTAACCATTTTCAAATAACTAATTCACATTTCAAGTCTCTACCATTAACAATTTTTAAGTAACTAATTCATATTTTCAAGTTACTACACTTAACAGTTTTCAAGTTACTACACTTAACCATTTTCAAGTAACTAATTCACATTTTCACTGCACTTAACCATTTTCAAGTAATTAATTCACATTTAAAGTCTCTACCATTAACCATTTTCAAGTAACTAATTCACATTTCAAGTCTCTACCATTAACCATGTAACTAATTCACATTTTAATTCTCTACAGTTAACCATTTTCAAGTAACTAATTCACGTTTTCAATTACTACAGTTAACCATTTTCAAGTAACTAATTCACATTTTCGCTACAATTAACCATTTTCAAGTAACTAATTCATATTTCAAGTCTCTACCATTTACAAATAACTAATACACATTTCAAGTAACTAGACATAACATTTTTAAGTAACTAATTCACATTTTCACTACACTTTACCATTTTCATGTAACTAATTCACATTTCAATTCTCTAACATTAACCATTTTTAAGTAACTAATTCACATTTCAAGTCTCTACCATTAACCATGTAACTAATTCACATTTTCACTACATTTAACCATTTTCAAGTAACTAATTCACATTTTCACTACACTTAACCATTTTCAAATAACTAATTCACATTTTCAAGTTACTACATATACCCATTTTCAAGTAACTAATTCACATTTTCACTACACTTAACCATTTTCAAGTAACAAATTCACATTTCAAGTTACTACACTTAACCATTTTTAAGTAACTAATTCACATTTTCAAGTCACTACCATTTTCAAGTAACTAATTCACATTTTCACTACACTTAACCATTTCAAGTAACTAATTCACATTTTCAAGTCTCTACCATTTACAAATAACTAATACACATTTCAAGTAACTACACATAACATTTTTAAGTAACTAATTCACATTTTCACTACACTTTACCATTTTCAAGTAACTAATTCACATTTCAATTCTCTAACATTAACCATTTTCAAGTAACTAATTCACATTTTCACTACACTTAACCATTTTCAAGTAACTAAATCACATTTCATGTCTCTACACGCAACCATTTTGAAGAAACTAATTCACATTTTAAGTTACTACACTTAACCATTTTTAAGTAACTAATTCACATTTTCAAGTCACTACCATTTTCAAGTAACTAATTCACATTTTCACTACACTTAACCATTTCAAGTAACTAATTCACATTTTCAAGTTTCTACACTTAACAATTTTCAAGTAACTAATTCACATTTCAAGTCTCTACCAATTAACCATTTTCAAGTAACTAATTCACATTTTCAGGTCACTATCATTTTCAAGTAACAAATACACATCTTCAAGTCTCTACACTTAACCATTTTCAAGTAACTAATTCACATTTTCAAGCCACTACCATTTTCAAGTAACTAATTCAAATGCCCAAGTCTCTACACTTAACCATTTTCAAATAACTAATACACATTTTCAAGTCACTACCATTTTCAAGTAACTAATTCACATTTCAAATCTCTACCATTAACCATTTTTAAGTAACTAATTCACATTTTCAAATTACTACACTTAACAGTTTTCAAGTTACTACACTTAACCATTTTCAAGTAACTAATTCACATTTTCACTACACTTAACCATTTTCAAGTAACTAATTCACATTTTAAATATCTACCATTAACCATTTTCAAGTAACTAATTCACATTTCAAGTCTCTACCATTAACCATGTAACTAATTCACATTTTAATTCTCTACACTTAACCATTTTCAAGTAACTAATTCACGTTTTCAATTTACTACAGTTAACCATTTTCAAGTAACTAATTCACATTTTCGCTACAATTAACCATTTTCAAATAACTAATTCACATTTCAAGTCTCTACCATTTACAAATAACTAATACACATTTCAAGTAACTACACATAACATTTTTAAGTAACTAATTCACATTTTCACTACACTTTACCATTTTCAAGTAACTAATTCACCTTTCAATTCTCTAACATTAACCATTTTCAAGTAACTAATTCACATTTTCACTACACTTAACCATTTTCAATAACTAATTCACGTTTAAAATCTCAACCATTAACCATTTTCAAGTAACTAATTCACATTTTCAAGTTACTACACTTAACCATTTTCAAGTAACAAATTCACATTTCAAGTCTCTACCATTTTCAAGTAACTAATTCAAATTTTCAAGTTACTATACTTAACCATTTTAAAGTAACTAATTCACATTTTCACTACAATTAACCATTTTCAAGTAACTAATTCACATTTCAAGTCTCTACCATTAACCATTTTTAAGTAACTAATTGGCATTTTCAAGTTACTACACTTAAATATTTTCAAGTAACTAATTCACATTTTCAAGTTACTAAACTTAACAGTTTTCAAGTTACTACACTTAACTATTTTCAAGTAACTAGTTACTACACTTAACAATTTTCAAGTAACTAATTCACATTTTCACTACACTTAACCATTTTCAAGTAACTATTTCACATTTCAAGTCTCTACCATTAACCATTTTCAAGTAACTAATTCACATTTTCAAGTTAATACACTTAACCATTTTCAAGTAACTAATTCACATTTCAAGTCTCTACACTCAACCTTTTTGAAGTAACTAATTCACATTTCAAGTTACTACAATTAACCATTTTTAAGTAACTAATTCACATTTTCAAGTCAATACCATTTTCAAATAACTAATTCACATTTCAATTCTCTACCATTAACCATTTTCAAGTAACAACATCACATTTCAATTCTCTACACTTAACCACTTTCAAGTAACTAATTCACATTTTCAAGTTACTACACTTAACCATTTTCAAGTAACTAATTCACATTTTCACTGCACTTAACCATTTTCAAGTAACTAAAATCACATTTCAGGTCTCTACACGCAACCATTTTGAAGAAACTAATTCACATTTCAAGTTACTACACCTAACCATTTTTAAGTTACTAATTCACATTTTCAAGTCTCTACCTTTTTCAAGTAACTAATTTACATTTTCAAGTTACTACACATAACTATTTTCAAGTAACTAATTCACATTTTCACTACAATTAACCATTTTCAAGTAACTAATTCACATTTTCAAGTTACTACACTTTACAAGTTTCAAGTAACTAATTCACATTTCAAGTCTCTATCATTAACCATGTAACTAATTCACATTTTCACTACACTTAACCATTTTCAAGTAACTAATCATATTTTCACTACACTTAACCATTTTCAAGCAACTAATTCATATTTCAAGTCTTTACCATTTTCAAGTAACTAATTCACATTTCAAGTTACTACACATATCATTTTTAAGTAACTAATTCACATTTTCACTACACTTAACCATTTTCAATTAACTAATTCACATTTCAAGTCTCTACCATTAACTATGTAACTAATTCATATTTCAAATCTCTACACTTAACCATTTTCAAGTAACTAATTCACGTTTTCAAGTTATTACACTTAACCATTTTGAAGTAAGTAATTCACATTTCAAGTCTCTACCATTAACCATGTAACTAATTCACATTTCAATTCTCCACCATTAACCATTTTCAAGTAACAACATCACATTTCAATTCTCTACACTTAACCACTTTCAAGTAACTAATTAACATTTTCAATTTACTACACTTAACCATTTTCAAGTAACTAATTCACATTTTCACTACACTTAACCATTTTCAAGTAACTAAAATCACATTTCAAGTCTCTACACGCAAACATTTTGAAGAAACTAATTCACATTTCAAGTTACTACACCTAACCATTTTTAAGTTACTAATTCACATTTTCAAGTCTCTACCTTTTTCAAGTAACTAATTCACATTTTCAAGTTACTACACATAACTATTTTCAAGTAACTAATTCACATTTTCACTACACTTAACCATTTTCAAGTAACTAATTCACATTTTCAAGTTACTACACTTAACCATTTTCAAGTAACTAATTCACATTTTCACTACACTTAACCATTTTCAAGTAACTAATTCACATTTCAAGTCTCAACCATTAACCATTTTCAAGTAACTAATTCACATTTTCAACTACACTTAACCATTTTCAAGTAACTAATTCACATTTCAAGTCTCTACCATTTTCAAGTAACTAATTCAAATTTTCATGTTACTACACTTAACCATTTTAAAGTAACTAATTCACATTTTCACTACAATTAACCATTTTCAAATAACTAATTCACATTTCAAGTCTCTACCATTAACAATTTTTAAGTAACTAATTCATATTTTCAAGTTACTACACTTAACAGTTTTCAAGTTACTACACTTAACCATTTTCAAGTAACTAATTCACATTTTCACTACACTTAACCATTTTCAAGTAACTAATTCACATTTAAAGTCTCTACCATTAACCATTTTCAAGTAACTAATTCACATTTCAAGTCTCTACCATTAACCATGTAACTAATTCACATTTTAATTCTCTACACTTAACCATTTTCAAGTAACTAATTCACGTTTTCAATTACTACAGTTAACCATTTTCAAGTAACTAATTCACATTTTCGCTACAATTAACCATTTTCAAGTAACTAATTCACATTTCAAGTCTCTACCATTTACAAATAACTAATACACATTTCAAGTAACTAGACATACCATTTTTAAGTAACTAATTCACATTTTCACTACACTTTACCATTTTCATGTAACTAATTCACCTTTCAATTCTCTAACATTAACCATTTTTAAGTAACTAATTCACATTTCAAGTCTCTACCATTAACCATGTAACTAATTCACATTTTCACTACATTTAACCATTTTCAAGTAACTAATTCACATTTTCACTACACTTAACCATTTGCAAATAACTAATTCACATTTTCAAGTTACTACACATAACCATTTTCAAGTAACTAATTCACATTTTCACTACACTTAACCATTTTCAAGTAACAAATTCACATTTCAAGTTACTACACTTAACCATTTTTAAGTAACTAATTCACATTTTCAAGTCACTACCATTTTCAAGTAACTAATTCACATTTTCACTACACTTAACCATTTCAAGTAACTAATTCACATTTTCAAGTCTCTACCATTTACAAATAACTAATACACATTTCAAGTAACTACACATAACATTTTTAAGTAACTAATTCACATTTTCACTACACTTTACCATTTTCAAGTAACTAATTCACCTTTCAATTCTCTAACATTAACCATTTTCAAGTAACTAATTCACATTTTCAATACACTTAACCATTTTCAATAACTAATTCACGTTTAAAGTCTCAACCATTAACCATTTTCAAGTAACTTCACATTTTCAACTACACTTAACCATTTTCAAGTAACAAATTCACATTTCAAGTCTCTACCATTTTCAAGTAACTAATTCAAATTTTCAAGTTACTACACTTAACCATTTTAAAGTAACTAATTCACATTTTCACTACAATTAACCATTTTCAAGTAACTAATTCACATTTCAAGTCTCTACCATTAACCATTTTTAAGTAACTAATTGGCATTTTCAAGTTACTACACTTAACAATTTTCAAGTAACTAATTCACATTTTCAAGTTACTACACTTAACAGTTTTCAAGTTACTACACTTAACTATTTTCAAGTAACTAATTCACATTTTCAAGTTACTACACTTAACAATTTTCAAGTAACTAATTCACATTTTCACTACACTTAACCATTTTCAAGTAACTAATTCACATTTCAAGTCTCTACCATTAACCATTTTCAAGTAACTAATTCGCATTTTCAAGTTAATACACTTAACCATTTTCAAGTAACTAATTCACATTTCAAGTCTCGACACTCAACCTTTTTGAAGTAACTAATTCACATTTCAAGTTACTACAATTAACCATTTTTAAGTAACTAATTCACATTTTCAAGTCAATACCATTTTCAAATAACTAATTCACATTTCAATTCTCTACCATTAACCATTTTCAAGTAACAACATCACATTTCAATTCTCTACACTTAACCACTTTCAAGTAACTAATTCACATTTTCAAGTTACTACACTTAACCATTTTCAAGTAACTAATTCACATTTTCACTGCACTTAACCATTTTCAAGTAACTAAAATCACATTTCAGGTCTCTACACGCAACCATTTTGAAGAAACTAATTCACATTTCAAGTTACTACACCTAACCATTTTTAAGTTACTAATTCACATTTTCAAGTCTCTACCTTTTTCAAGTAACTAATTTACATTTTCAAGTTACTACACATAACTATTTTCAAGTAACTAATTCACATTTTCACTACAATTAACCATTTTCAAGTAACTAATTCACATTTTCAAGTTACTACACTTTACAAGTTTCAAGTAACTAATTCACATTTCAAGTCTCTATCATTAACCATGTAACTAATTCACATTTTCACTACACTTAACCATTTTCAAGTAACTAATCATATTTTCACTACACTTAACCATTTTCAAGCAACTAATTCATATTTCAAGTCTTTACCATTTTCAAGTAACTAATTCACATTTCAAGTTACTACACATATCATTTTTAAGTAACTAATTCACATTTTCACTACACTTAACCATTTTCAATTAACTAATTCACATTTCAAGTCTCTACCATTAACTATGTAACTAATTCATATTTCAAATCTCTACACTTAACCATTTTCAAGTAACTAATTCACGTTTTCAAGTTATTACACTTAACCATTTTGAAGTAAGTAATTCACATTTCAAGTCTCTACCATTAACCATGTAACTAATTCACATTTCAATTCTCCACCATTAACCATTTTCAAGTAACAACATCACATTTCAATTCTCTACACTTAACCACTTTCAAGTAACTAATTAACATTTTCAATTTACTACACTTAACCATTTTCAAGTAACTAATTCACATTTTCACTACACTTAACCATTTTCAAGTAACTAAAATCACATTTCAAGTCTCTACACGCAAACATTTTGAAGAAACTAATTCACATTTCAAGTTACTACACCTAACCATTTTTAAGTTACTAATTCACATTTTCAAGTCTCTACCTTTTTCAAGTAACTAATTCACATTTTCAAGTTACTACACATAACTATTTTCAAGTAACTAATTCACATTTTCACTACACTTAACCATTTTCAAGTAACTAATTCACATTTTCAAGTTACTACACTTAACCATTTTCAAGTAACTAATTCACATTTTCACTACACTTAACCATTTTCAAGTAACTAATTCACATTTCAAGTCTCAACCATTAACCATTTTCAAGTAACTAATTCACATTTTCAACTACACTTAACCATTTTCAAGTAACTAATTCACATTTCAAGTCTCTACCATTTTCAAGTAACTAATTCAAATTTTCATGTTACTACACTTAACCATTTTAAAGTAACTAATTCACATTTTCACTACAATTAACCATTTTCAAATAACTAATTCACATTTCAAGTCTCTACCATTAACAATTTTTAAGTAACTAATTCATATTTTCAAGTTACTACACTTAACAGTTTTCAAGTTACTACACTTAACCATTTTCAAGTAACTAATTCACATTTTCACTACACTTAACCATTTTCAAGTAACTAATTCACATTTAAAGTCTCTACCATTAACCATTTTCAAGTAACTAATTCACATTTCAAGTCTCTACCATTAACCATGTAACTAATTCACATTTTAATTCTCTACACTTAACCATTTTCAAGTAACTAATTCACGTTTTCAATTACTACAGTTAACCATTTTCAAGTAACTAATTCACATTTTCGCTACAATTAACCATTTTCAAGTAACTAATTCACATTTCAAGTCTCTACCATTTACAAATAACTAATACACATTTCAAGTAACTAGACATACCATTTTTAAGTAACTAATTCACATTTTCACTACACTTTACCATTTTCATGTAACTAATTCACCTTTCAATTCTCTAACATTAACCATTTTTAAGTAACTAATTCACATTTCAAGTCTCTACCATTAACCATGTAACTAATTCACATTTTCACTACATTTAACCATTTTCAAGTAACTAATTCACATTTTCACTACACTTAACCATTTGCAAATAACTAATTCACATTTTCAAGTTACTACACATAACCATTTTCAAGTAACTAATTCACATTTTCACTACACTTAACCATTTTCAAGTAACAAATTCACATTTCAAGTTACTACACTTAACCATTTTTAAGTAACTAATTCACATTTTCAAGTCACTACCATTTTCAAGTAACTAATTCACATTTTCACTACACTTAACCATTTCAAGTAACTAATTCACATTTTCAAGTCTCTACCATTTACAAATAACTAATACACATTTCAAGTAACTACACATAACATTTTTAAGTAACTAATTCACATTTTCACTACACTTTACCATTTTCAAGTAACTAATTCACCTTTCAATTCTCTAACATTAACCATTTTCAAGTAACTAATTCACATTTTCAATACACTTAACCATTTTCAATAACTAATTCACGTTTAAAGTCTCAACCATTAACCATTTTCAAGTAACTTCACATTTTCAACTACACTTAACCATTTTCAAGTAACAAATTCACATTTCAAGTCTCTACCATTTTCAAGTAACTAATTCAAATTTTCAAGTTACTACACTTAACCATTTTAAAGTAACTAATTCACATTTTCACTACAATTAACCATTTTCAAGTAACTAATTCACATTTCAAGTCTCTACCATTAACCATTTTTAAGTAACTAATTGGCATTTTCAAGTTACTACACTTAACAATTTTCAAGTAACTAATTCACATTTTCAAGTTACTACACTTAACAGTTTTCAAGTTACTACACTTAACTATTTTCAAGTAACTAATTCACATTTTCAAGTTACTACACTTAACAATTTTCAAGTAACTAATTCACATTTTCACTACACTTAACCATTTTCAAGTAACTAATTCACATTTCAAGTCTCTACCATTAACCATTTTCAAGTAACTAATTCGCATTTTCAAGTTAATACACTTAACCATTTTCAAGTAACTAATTCACATTTCAAGTCTCGACACTCAACCTTTTTGAAGTAACTAATTCACATTTCAAGTTACTACAATTAACCATTTTTAAGTAACTAATTCACATTTTCAAGTCAATACCATTTTCAAATAACTAATTCACATTTCAATTCTCTACCATTAACCATTTTCAAGTAACAACATCACATTTCAATTCTCTACACTTAACCACTTTCAAGTAACTAATTCACATTTTCAAGTTACTACACTTAACCATTTTCAAGTAACTAATTCACATTTTCACTGCACTTAACCATTTTCAAGTAACTAAAATCACATTTCAGGTCTCTACACGCAACCATTTTGAAGAAACTAATTCACATTTCAAGTTACTACACCTAACCATTTTTAAGTTACTAATTCACATTTTCAAGTCTCTACCTTTTTCAAGTAACTAATTTACATTTTCAAGTTACTACACATAACTATTTTCAAGTAACTAATTCACATTTTCACTACAATTAACCATTTTCAAGTAACTAATTCACATTTTCAAGTTACTACACTTTACAAGTTTCAAGTAACTAATTCACATTTCAAGTCTCTATCATTAACCATGTAACTAATTCACATTTTCACTACACTTAACCATTTTCAAGTAACTAATCATATTTTCACTACACTTAACCATTTTCAAGCAACTAATTCATATTTCAAGTCTTTACCATTTTCAAGTAACTAATTCACATTTCAAGTTACTACACATATCATTTTTAAGTAACTAATTCACATTTTCACTACACTTAACCATTTTCAATTAACTAATTCACATTTCAAGTCTCTACCATTAACTATGTAACTAATTCATATTTCAAATCTCTACACTTAACCATTTTCAAGTAACTAATTCACGTTTTCAAGTTATTACACTTAACCATTTTGAAGTAAGTAATTCACATTTCAAGTCTCTACCATTAACCATGTAACTAATTCACATTTCAATTCTCTACACTTAACCATTTTCAAGTAACTAATTCACGTTTTCAAGTTACTACACTTAACCATTTTCAAGTAACTAATTCACATTTTCACTACAATTAACCATTTTCAAGTAACTAATTCACATTTCAAGTCTCTACCATTTACAAGTAACTAATACACATTTCAAGTAACTACACATAACATTTTTAAGTAACTAATTCACATTTTCACTACACTTTACCATTTTCAAGTAACTAATTCACCTTTCAATTCTCTACCATTAACCATGTAACTAATTCACATTTTCACTACACTTAACCATTTTCAAGTAACTAATTCACATTTTTCACTACACAACCATTTTCAAGTAACTAATTCACATTTCAAGTCTCTACCTTTTTCAAGTAACTAATTCACATTTTCAAGTTACTACACATAACCATTTTCAAGTAACTAATTCATATTTTCACTACACTTAACCATTTTCAAGTAACTAATTCACATTTTTAAATTACTACACTTAACCATTTTCAAGTAATTAAATCACATTTTCAAGTTACTACACTTAACAATTGTCAAGTAACTAATTCACATTTCAATCTTCTACCATTAACCATTTTCAAATAACTAATTCACATTTTCAAGTTACTACACTTAACCATTTTCGAGTAACTAATTCACATTTCAAGTCTCTACACTCAACCATTTTGAAGTAACTAATTAACATTTCAAGTTACTACACTTAACCATTTTTAAGTAACTAATTCACATTTTCAAGTCAGTACCATTTTCAAGTAACTAATTCACATTTCAAGTTACTACACTTAACCATTTTCAAGTAACTAATTGACATTTTCACTACACTTAACCATTTTCATGTAACTAATTCACATTTTCAAGTTACTACACTTAACAATTTTCAAGTAACTAAAAAATGTAAAAATACAGATATGGGATAAAATACTGACTATACAAACAATGCACAATTATGAATTTACAACTAGAGACATGATAATAGGAATATAGATAAACTATATCCTCATATATTAACCAAAAAATATTGGTGGTTCACAACACCATGTAACCACAAAGTTGCAGCTAAAAGAGTACAAAATAAACCCAGGAAACCCACTCCATGGATCAAAGGAAGTGAAAATATAGTACAAAAATTAGAAAATAGCCCCAATATAGAAAAACATGTAGAAATAATAACCTTTTCTATAAACATATTAGAACCGATACACCAGAAACTAGAATCACTATATAGTGAAAATCCCCTTAAAGGATGGGACAAACATAAAACAACAGTTACAATAGAATTAATTGATCCAAAAAGTATAATTACCCAGAAACCACTCAAATATAACTATAATGATTTAAAAGACTTTACCCTTCATATTGATGAACTACTTAACAATAAACATATCCAAGAAAGTAATAGCAAACATACTAGTCCTGTGTTTATTGTTAATAAACACAGTGAACAAAAAAGAGGGAAGAGTAGGATGGTTATAGATTATCACAATTTAAATGCCAAAACTAAGACATACAATTATCCAATACCAAATAAAATACTAAAAATAAGACAAATTCAAGGATATAATTACTTTAGTAAATTTGATTGTAAATCAGGATTTTACCACCTAAAATTAGAAGAAGAATCTAAAAAATTAACGGCATTTACAGTACCACAAGGATTTTATGAATGGAACGTACTACCTTTTGGATATAAAAACGCACCAGGAAGATACCAACACTTTATGGATACATATTTTACACAACTAGAAAATTGTGTTGTATACATAGACGATATACTATTATATTCTAGAACAGAAGAAGAACATATACAATTATTAAACAAATTTATCAATATTATAGAAACGACAGGAATAAGCCTAAGTAAGAGTAAAGCATAAATAATGAAAAACCAAATAGAATTTCTAGGAATACAGATAGATAGAGATGGAATAAAAATGCAAACACACATAGTACAAAAAATAAGCGATTCGGAAGAATTATTAGATACGAAAAAGAAACTACAATCCTCTTTAGGGTTAGTAAACCAAGTACGAGAATATATACCAAAATTGGCCGAACATTTGAAACCATTACAAAAGAAATTAAAAAAGGATGTTGAATATCACTTTGATAATATAGATAAAACACATATACAACGAATAAAAGAACTCTGCAAGCAATTACCTAAATTATATTTTCCAGATACAACAAAACAATTTGTATATATAGTAGAAACAGACTCAAGTGATCATAGTTATGGAGGCATATTAAAGTATAAATATTTAAATGAAACTATAGAACATCATTGTAGATATTATTCAGGATCTTACACAGAACCACAGATTAAATGGGAAATAAATCGAAAAGAACTATTTGCTTTATATAAATGTCTATTATCATTTGAACCATATATTGTGTATAACAAATTTATTGTAAGAACAGATAATACCCAAGTAAAATGGTGGTTAACAAGAAAAATACAAGATTCAGTTACGACAAAAGAAATACGACGACTTGTATTGAACATACAGAATTTTACTTTTACAATTGAAGTAGTTAGCACTAACAAAAATACTGTTGCAGACTACCTATCAAGACAAGACAACTCAGACAGAACCAGAAAAAGATAGTACAATGGAAACTATGCTTAAAGCTATTACTACACTTTGTTCCAAAGTAGAAAGTATAGAGCTAGAAGTGCAAAAGCTTAAGATTAATGAAGTAAATCTGAAATCTAAAGCTATAGCAAGCCAGCCGCATGGCTCAAAAACTACTGAACTACGTCCAACGGAAGACGGTAAACATCCAGAACTAGAAGGAGACGTTGAGAAACTCCCTAAAACTCATAACAAATTAACTAATGCAGCTGCAGGTACAAGTACTAAAGCTAGTACAGGAGCAAGCAGCTCAGGAACAACCAACCAACCTACAAAAAGACAAAATACCAATTTGAATAGTCAATTTTCCAAACCATTTATCCAAAAATTCCAATCCATGAATAATCCCAGTCCACAAACATCCACCTACGCATCAAGTCTTAGTCACAATAAAGAGATATATAATCACCTCTCAAGAACATATATCCAAAATATCCATAGGATCCAAACATATTTAAATTTGAACCCAAGATCTACCTCAACTACAGATCCAGAAAAAGACTATATTACCCAAAAACTACAAGGCTATAACAAATTGATTGCCCAACCAGATACAAATGCAAATCTCATAAAGACATGTTATGACTATGGACTCTTATCTACTTTATATACCAAGGATGGACATGAAATACAAAAGATACCGGAAATATACAATGCATTCTCTACTTACAAAAGAATTACAGGAGGAACATTTTTCTATATAAGATTCTATACAGCACCTGCTAAAATATTATTTGATGAAATAAAACCAAATATCCAAGTAGTGAAAATTGGACTCACAAGAGATATGATCATACCGGAAGAAATTGAACCACAACCAGAAATACCTGAAGAAGATATCCCACAATTTTATGCAAATAAAAGAATTATTGGATTACAAGTTATTATTCAAGAACTAGCTAACAATTACACAAATGGACATGCAATATGGAGCTACTATTGTAGAAATCAAGTCATGATCTATGCGAATTCCAGAGAACTAAGACAAGGAGATATGGAGGAAGTTAGACAATGGATAATTTCCTTATTAAAACCAGAAGATACACCAACTACCAGAGCACTCAAGAAAGGATTCATTTCAACACATCTATTAACCAGATATTGCCAGTATAGTGGACCAAAATATGCAGACCATCAATGTTCACAATGCAATGGAGGAAATACCATCAACATACCAAATGTACAGCTAGAATAAATCAACGGAGCAGAATGACTAACTAGTCAACAAGCTACCAACCGACAAGCTAAAGAAGAAAAGGCTATGTAAATTACTTTACTTTTTCTTTATTTGTATTTTAGTAATAATTAGATTCTTTACGCGTTCTTTTTAGAAGATAAGATAGAAGAGCATAATGCTCTGTACTATTTGCTTTTTACTTTTCTTTACGCGTGTTTGTAAAAGTCGTAAAGTGTACAGTAACTAGTACTGTTCACTCACACGTTTTCTTCTTTTTAATTATTGAGGTTGCTTTTTAGGCATAGTAGCAGACCTCTTCTTTGTATATAAATAGAAGAGAAGGCAAAGAGAGGAGATCATCGAGCAATCGAGCAATCGAGCAATCGAAAACTAATCCCTCTCATGTGCTGAGATCCCCCATAAATAAATAAAAGCTTTCAATTATCTACTTGCTTTCAATTAGCTATGGAGGAATCCAACATACAGACTTCAGTATCACATACCACAGAGGAGATAATAACTACGGTACACTCATATTTAATTATGTGTAACTAAATCTTATATTCCTGCTAATCTCTAGAATATTATTACTGTTTATCATGTAGTAGTCTGATTATGTTAAATTATTCGAGTAAGTTTGCTATGGTTAGGTAAGCTGAGACTTAGGTAAGCCCAGACTAAGCCATCCTAGAGGTCGAAATCGGAAAAGGCTAGGAATGCCGTCAAGAGGGTAGTAGACCATTGTTGAGGCATTGTTAGGGTAACTGATTGAAGCTGAAACCCATAGTAGTGACACAAAGGATAATTAAACATACTGGATTACTAGATGATAAAGTTAATAATAGGATTAGAGGTTAAAGGGAATATGATTTGACCACACATAAAATGAAAAATATGGCCTCATATAGTAGAAACATAGAAAACTACCAAATTAAAACATCTAAGTATTTAATAGATGAATATGAAAATTATAAAATATTACTTCTATATACACTAAGAAATTTAGATAAAGATTCGATACAAAAAATATACAACCTACTATGTATTTATGAAATTACAGAGCTAATGAAAGAACAATGGCTAGATAATATACTAATAATAAACACTGATGAAGATGAAAATTATGAGAATAATGACATATACGATGATATAGACTCAGAAGGATATTTAGATTTTAACTAAAATAATGACTCAAGAACACTTAGAAAATTGGTAACAAACTATAAATGAATTAAGAGAAAGAGAAACTTTAATACAATATAATCTAGCCAGCTATATACAAACTCAGAATGTTGCTTATTTAGACCTAATAGTAGAAGATATTAACCAAATACTAAGACTAATTAGACAAAGAGATAATTACTACGAATCCGCATTTAGACAATAATGACCAAACAAAGTAAAGAAGGGACCCCCCCACATTGGTATCAGAGCATAGGAACAAAGTTAAAATATCAAAGCATATCAACAAAAATCAAATTATAGAACACAAAAATAATCACAATAGCAAAATAAATATACATAAAAAACCAGTATACGGTAGCAAAGAAAGTAAGTATAAAGATAAAATAACTAAAGAACTTGAATATGGCGAAGAATTAACTTTTGATGATCCTAGATATATAAGACTTAATAAACAAATAAACATAGATAATAAAATACAGAAACTCAGAAAAGAATTAAATGAATTATATAATGAATATGAATATACTAGAATACCGGCACTAATAGATGTAATCTCATATACAGAATATAAATATATCAAACAATTCAAAAAACAACAAGAAACTAGATATTAAAATGACAAAACCAATAAAGATAAATTATTTGACAAACAAAATTCAAAAAGGATATAGAAGAAATGTCCAAAGAAAACAAAAGCTCAAAGAAATTACACAAATAATAAAAGATATGAATAAGTTAAATAAAGCCATGACTAGATTAGTAGTATCACTAGACAAATTAAATACAGCAATAAAACAAACCTTAAATGGATAAACCTGAATCAAGTAACCCAGTTTACAAAAATCCGAATACACCAAGAATACTAAGAAAAGCAGAATTGCTTAGAAAAATTATAGATATACGAGAAGAAATTAACCATAGAAAAGATAGATTAAACTATAATATATTCGCAGGAGTAAATAACAGATCACTAACAGTACAAAGACAAACGATAACTGAATTAGAATTAAAATTACAAGTTTTAGAACATAAATACGCATATGAATAAAGAAGAATATCCAGTGGAAGAAAAAACATTTATAGGAACAGAAAGTTTACAAATAATCATAGTACACTCAAATTTAGGACGAAGGTATAGGAAAATAGGAACTAACCTACATCTAATGCCAAACCAAAACTCATCTAAGTTAGAAGATAGTTTAACAGAAATGGTAAGATTACAAAAAGAAAATAGTGAAATAGATCAAAAACTAGAAGTTGAAAAAATACGCATGGAAGCAAAAAAGGAAATAGAACAATTAAAATTGAAACAGGTAAAAGAGGAACCACAACAAGAATTACCTCAGGAAATAAATCCACAAATAGAGTTTGAACCATCTACAAAAATAAAAGAATTAGAAAAAGAATTAGCTATGCTTAAACAAATATATGCAAAGAAAGTCAGGGAAAGAGAAGAACGTCAAAAAATGTATAGGGAAAAAGAAAAAGAAAAACAGCTAGCAGAAGAACTAGAAAAGATTAAGGAAAAAATACAAATTGAAGAAATTAACCCAGATTTAGCAAGTGAATTCACAACTTTAAGTATAGACAATATAAACATTATAGAAGGAGATAAACATTCCGAAGAAGAAGAACAAGAAAATAGTGAAACTTATACAGAAATTATGGACTAAATTACAAATACAGAATTAAAAATAAATACAACAGATACTAAACCACAAGTAAATACCATAAAAGATGAAGCTAGTACCAGCAAAAAATCATATGATAAAAGAAGATATAGCAATCCAAGAACAACAGGACCAACTTATTGGACAGTAACATATGACAATAGATATGAAGCACTATGGAATAGTAGACTTAATACAAAATGGACACCTAATAAAATACCGGAACAATCTCAATTTTTAGATCTAGATTGTGTAATAGATACTAATAAAACAATACAATTATGGATAGGACACCTTGCAAAACAATTAGTAGACAACAAGATATCCGTAGCAGATACACCAGGATATATAGAAAGAACGTTAATAGGATCAGCAAAATTATGGTTACATAATATAACAGAGGATAGTAGGACAACCCTAAGGAATAACAAAAATAAAGATGGAGTAGTTACAACCTCAAATATAGCAATACTAGATAAATATGAATATGGAATAAGAAATGAATTTGGAAGTATGACCACTGAATTAGCAGAACAAGAGAAAGATAAAAATTTAAACAGACAATTAATGAATAAATTATCAATATGTAATATGTGTTATACAGAGCAATATACATGTGCTTTTAGAGAATATTATTATAAAGGAATATATACACATGAAGAAGCAATAGAAGTTAGAAAATTATATTTTACAAAACTACCAGAACCTTTTAGTACAAAAATAACAGCGGATTGGGAAGCAGCAAGATTAACAGATACCCTAGGAGCAAGAATAAAATATTTACAAACATGGTTCATAGGACAATGTGATGCCTATAAAGATAAACGAAAATTAGATAAAATATTAGATAAAAATATGGCGTGTTGTACACAAAAAATAGCACCACAATTTGGATGTAAACAACCCAACAAATACAGATATAAAAAACGATTTAAGAAATATAAGAGTTTTAAATCGAAATATAAATATAAACAACCAAGGAAAAGATATTATGTAAAAAATTATAAAAAGAAAAGACCATACAAACCAAAGAAACAATTATCTGAATGTACATGTTACAATTGTGGAAAGCTAGGACATTTAGCTAAAGATTGTAAAATACGTAAAGATATAAAGAAAAAACAAATAACAGAAATACAGATAAAAGATGATAAGTACACAGAGTTACCATATATAGACTATGATATGGAAAGTGAAGATAGTATATATGAATTGGATGAATTAGACAATATCACAGACCTTGACGAAGATATAATAGAACCAATGGATAATGAAGATATAGACATAGAAGAAGATAATTATGACTGAAACCGAAGTAATTGAAAAAGAAAACTACCAAAATGAAGAAACCTCAAGTCAAAAAATAATATTTGATGCAAATATATTTAACCAAATCACCAAACAAGAAATATCATTAAAAATAGATAATGTTCTAGACGTACCCATTGTAAAAAATTGGTTTAGGAAACCAAAAGAGGAGTATTATGTTATAAGTCAGAAAGAAGATACAGTAGACTGTAAATATGCAAAAGGAAAAGCAATGGTACCAATAATCAATAAAAAAGAACTTAATAAAGAAATACAAGCTTTAAAAACTAAAAATGAAATAACCCACGTACATTTAGGAGCAATAGAAATATTAATAAGAGCATGTTTTAGAGAAGGAATAGATACACCAATAGAACTTACTTAGCAGACGATAGGATAAAATTCCCTATAGAAAAAAGCATAATCAGTGCAGTAAAAGGAAATTTAATATATCAAAAATTTAAATTCATAGTAAACCCAAACTACTCAGTAGCAATAAAAGATAAAAATATCGACAAATCATTAGTGTTATATTGGAAACTATCAGGAATAGAACTAACACCAGGAAGTAAAATATTTACAGCAAGATGTAAAAATCTATATATTTTAACAACAAAATATATGGTAAAGGCAGTTAGTAAAATAGATAAAATAAAAATAGAAACACCATTTGACAATATAGTAACAGTAATTGATAATAATGACTATAGTTATGATGAATTGGATATAAACCAAGAATTAGAAATTGTAAATGAAAGAATAGGAACATCAAAAAGACTAATGGATACCCCAACAACATCATCTAGAATGAGTACATCAAGAAAATTAAAATATGAAAGACCCATGGAAATACAACCATACCATTATTATATAACAGGAGTATTAGGACAAAGAAAATATCTAATACTTATAGATACAGGAGAACAAGACAATTATATTACTAGAGAATTAATATTAGAAAGTGATATTACGGTACAAGAACAAGGATTCCTAGACTTACCGAAAGAATTAAGACAAACAAAAGAAATAACAACACAAGAATTAATTATAGGAGGAATACCTATCAGTATACAATTTACAATAACACAGATAAACACAAATATTATTTTAGGATTAAATTGGTTAGAACAAGTTAAACCTTATAAGATAGAAGATAAACAACTAATAATTAAGTACCAAAAGAAGGATATTATAATTACTAGAACCATAGTATAAATGAAAAAAGTATACATTTTAGCAAAAATTATAGTAGAAGGATACAACAGTAGATATTATACACCAATGATAGATACAGTATCAGAAGCTAATCTTTGTAGATATAATTGTTTACCAGAAACAAAATGGGAAAAACCAAAAGATCCAACAGTATTAACAGGATTTAACGACGAAGGAAGTATGATTACCTATATAGCAAAAAAAACTAACTAATTCACATTTTCAAGTTACTACACATAACAATTTTCAAGTAACTAATTCACATTTCAAGTCACTACCATTAACCATTTTCAAGTAACTAATTCACAGTTTCAAATTACTACACTTAACCATTTTCAAGTAACTAATTCACATTTCAAGTCTCTACACTCAAACCATTTTGAAGTAACTAATTCACATTTCAAGTGACTACACTTAACCATTTTTAAGTAACTAATTCACATTTTCAAGTCACTACCATTTTCAAGTAACTAATTCACATTTCAATTCTCTACACTTAACCATTTTCAAGTAACAAATTCACATTTTCAATTTACTACACTTAACCATTTTCAAGTAACTAATTCACATTTTCACTACACTTAACCATTTTCATTTAACTAATTCACATTTTCAAGTTACTACACTTAACCATTTTTAAGTAACTAATTCACATTTTCAAGTTACTACACTTAACCATTTTCAAGTAACTAATTAACATTTCAAGTCTCTACACTTAACCATTTTCAAGTAACTAATTCACATTTTCACTACACTTAACCATTTTCAAATAACTAATTCACATTTTCAAGTTACTACACTTTACAAGTTTCAAGTAACAAATTCATATTTCAAGTCTCTACCACTAACCATTTTCAAGTAACTAATTCACATTTTCAAGTTACTACACTTAACCATTTTCAAGTAACTAATTCACATTTTCACCACACTTAACCATTTTCAATTAACTAATTCACATTTCAAGTCTCTACCATTTACTATGTAACTAATTCATATTTCAATTCTCTACACTTAACCATTTTCAAGTAACTAATTCACGTTTTTAAGTTATTACACTTAACCTTTTCAAGTAACAAATTCACATTTTCACTACACTTAACCATTTTCAAGTAACTAATTCACATTTCAAGTCTCTACCATTTACAAGTAACTAATACAAATTTAAAGTTACTACCCATAACATTTTTAAGTAACTAATTCACATTTTCACTACACTTAACCATTTTCAAGTAACTAATTCACATTTCAGCTCTCTACCATTAACCATTTCCAAGTAACTAATTCACATTTCAGCTCTCTACCATTAACCATGTAACTAATTCACATTCCAATTCTCTACACTCAACCATTTTTAAGTAACTAATTCACGTTTTCAAGTTACTACACTTAGCCATTTTCAAGTAACAAATTCATATTTTCAAGTTACTACACTTAACAATTTTCAAGTAACTAATTCACATTTTCAAGTTACTACACTTAACAGTTTTCAAGTTACTACACTTAACCATTTTCAAGTAACTAATTCACATTTTCAAGTAACTAATTCACATTTTCAAGTTACTACACTTAACAATTTTCAAGTAACTAATTCACATTTTCACTACACTTAACCATTTTGAAGTAACTAATTCACGTTTTCAAGTTACTACACTTAACCATTTTCAAGTAACTAATTCACATTTCAAGTCTCTACCATTAACCATGTAACTAATTCACATTTCAATTCTCTACACTTAACCATTTTCAAGTAACTAATTCAAGTTTTCAAGTTACTACACTTAACCATTTTCAAGTAACTAATTCACATTTTCACTACAATTAACCATTTTCAAGTAACTAATTCACATTCAAGTCTCTACCATTTACAAGTAACTAATACACATTTCAAGTAACTACACATAACATTTTTAAGTAACTAATTCACATTTTCACTACACTTTACCATTTTCAAATAACTAATTCACCTTTCAATTCTCTAACATTAACCATTTTCAAGTAACTAATTCACATTTCAAGTCTCTACCATTAACCATGTAACTAATTCACATTTTCACTACACTTAACCATTTTCAAGTAACTAATTCACATTACAAGTCTCTACCTTTTTCAAGTAACTAATTCACATTTTCAAGTTACTACACATAACCATTTTCAAGTAACTAATTCACATTTTCACTACACTTAACCATTTTCAAGTAACTAATTTACATTTTCACTACACTTAACCATTTTCAAGTAACTAATTCACATCTACAAGTCTCTACACTCAACCATTGTAAAGTAACTAATTCACATTTTCAAGCCACTACCATTTTCAAGTAACTAATTCAAATGCCCAAGTCTCTACACTTAACCATTTTCAAATAACTAATGCACATTTTCAAGTCACTACCATTTTCAAGTAACTAATACACATTTCAAGTCTCTACACTCAACCATTTTGAAGTAACTAATTCACATTTCAAGTTACTACACTTAACCATTTTTAAGTAACTAATTCACATTTTCAAGTCACTACCATTTTCAAATAACTAATTCACATTTCAATTCTCTACAATTAACCATTTTCAAGTAACAAATTCACATTTCAATTCTCTACACTTAACCACTTTCAAGTAACTAATACACAATTTCAAGTTACTACACTTAACCATTTTCAAGTAACTAATTCACATTTTCACTACACTTAACCATTTTCAAGTAACTAAATCACATTTCAAGTCTCTACACGCAACCATTTTGAAGAAACTAATTCACATTTCAAGTTATTACACTTAACCATTTTTAAGTAACTAATTCACATTTTCAAGTCACTACCATTTTCAAGTAACTAATTCACATTTTCACTACACTTAACCATTTCAAGTAACTAATTCACATTTTCAAGTTTCTACACTTAACAATTTTCAAGTAACTAATTCACATTTCAAGTCTCTACCAATTAACCATTTTCAAGTAACTAATTCACATTTCAGCTCTCTACCATTAACCATTTCCAAGTAACTAATTCACATTTCAGCTCTCTACCATTAACCATGTAACTAATTCACATTTTCAAGTCACTACCATTTTCAAGTAACTAATGCACATTTCAATTCTCTACACTTAACCACTTTCAAGTAACTAATACACAATTTCAAGTTACTACACTTAACCATTTTCAAGTAACTAATTCACATTTTCACTACACTTAACCATTTTCAAGTAACTAAATCAAATTTCAAGTCTCTACACGCAACCATTTTGAAGAAACTAATTCACATTTCAAGTTATTACACTTAACCATTTTTAAGTAACTAATTCACATTTTCAAGTCACTACCATTTTCAAGTAACTAATTCACATTTTCACTACACTTAACCATTTCAAGTAACTAATTCACATTTTCAAGTTTCTACACTTAACAATTTTCAAGTAACTAATGCACATTTCAAGTCTCTACCAATTAACCATTTTCAAGTAACTAATTCACATTTTCAGGTTACTACCATTTTCAAGTAACAAATACACATCTTCAAGTCTCTACACTCAACCATTTTCAAGTAACTAATTCACATTTTCAAGCCACTACCATTTTCAAGTAACTAATTTAAATGCCCAAGTCTCTACACTTAACCATTTTCAAATAACTAATACACATTTTCAAGTCACTACCATTTTCAAGTAACTAATTCACATTTCAAGTCTCTACACTCAACCATTTTGAAGTAATTAATTCACATTTTAAGTTACTACACTTAACCATTTTTAAGTAACTAATTCACATTTTCAAGTCACTACCAATTTCAAGTAACTAATCCACATTTCAAGTCTCTACCATTAACCATTTTCAAGTAACTAATTCACATTTCAAGTCTCTACACTCAACCATTTTCAAGTAACTAATTTACATTTCAAGTTACTACACTTAACAATTTTTAAGTAACTAATTCACATTTTCAAGTCACTACCATTTTCAAATAACTAATTCACATTTCAATTCTCTACCATTAACCATTTTCTAGTAACAAATTCACATTTCAATACTCTACACTTAACGATTTTCAAGTAACTAAGTCACATTTTCAAGTTACTACACTTAACCATTTTCAAGTAACTAATTCACATTTTCACTACACTTAACCATTTTCAAATAACTAATTCACATTTTCAAGTTACTACACTTTACAAGTTTCAAGTAACAAATTCACATTTCAAGTCTCTACCACTAACCATTTTCAAGTAACTAATTCACATTTTCAAGTTACTACACTTAACCATTTTCAAGTAACTAATTCACATTTTCACTACACTTAACCATTTTCAATTAACTAATTCACATTTCAAGTCTCTACCATTTACTACGTAACTAATTCATATTTCAATTCTCTACACTTAACCATTTTCAAGTAACTAATTCACGTTTTCAAGTTATTACACTTAACCATTTTCAAGTAACAAATTCACATTTTCAAGTTACTACACTTAACCATTTTCAAGTAACTAATTCACATTTCAAGTCTCTACCATTTACAAGTAACTAATACACATTTAAAGTTACTACCCATAACATTTTTAAGTAACTAATTCACATTTTCACTACACTTAACCATTTTCAAGTAACTAATTCACATTTCAGCTCTCTACCATTAACCATTTCCAAGTAAATAATTCACATTTCAGCTCTCTACCATTAACCATGTAACTAATTCACATTCCAATTCTCTACACTCAACCATTTTTAAGTAACTAATTCACGTTTTCAAGTCACTACACTTAGCCATTTTCAAATAACAAATTCATATTTTCAAGTTACTACACTTAACAATTTTCAAGTAACTAATTCACATTTTCAAGTTACTACACTTAACAACTTTCAAGTTACTACACTTAACCATTTTCAAGTAACTAATTCACATTTTCAAGTTACTACACTTAACAATTTTCAAGTAACTAACTCACATTTCAAGTCTCTACCATTAACGATTTTCAACTAAATAATTCACATTTTCAAGTTACTACACTTAACAATTTTCAAATAACTAATTCACATTTCAAGTCTCTACCATTAACCATTTTAAAGTAACTAATTCACATTTTCAAGTGACTACACTTAACCATTTTCAACTAACTGATTCACATTTCAAGTCTCTACACTCAACCATTTTGAAGTAACTAATTCACATTTCAAGTTACTACACTTAAACATTTTCAAGTAACTAATTCACATTTTCAAGTCACTACCATTTTCAAGTAACTAATCAACATTTCAATTCTCTACACTTAACCATTTTCAACTAAGTAATTCACATATTCAAGTTACTACACTTAACAATTTTCAAGTAACTAATTCACATTTCAAGTCTCTACCATTAACCATTTTCAAGTAACTAATTCACATTTTCAAGTTACTACACTTAACCATGTAACTAATTCACATTCCAATTCTCTACACTTAACCATTTTCAAGTAACTAATTCACGTTTTCAAGTTACTACACTTAACCATTTTCAAGTAACAAATTCATATTTTCAAGTTAGTACACTGAACAATTTTCATGTAACTAATTCACATTTTCAAGTTACTACACTTAACAGTTTTCAAGTTACTACACTTAACCATTTTGAAGAAACTAATTCACATTTCAAGTCTCTACCATTAACCATTTTCAAGTAACTAATTCACATTTCAAGTCTCTACCATTAACCATGTAACTAATTCACATTTCAAGTCTCTACACTTAACCATTTTCAAGTAACTAATTCACGTTTTCAAGTTACTACACTTAACCATTTTCAAGTAACTAATTCACATTTTCACTACAATTAACCATTTTCAAGTAACTAATTCACATTTCAAGTCTCTACACTCAACCATTTTGAAGTGACTAATTCACATTTCAAGTTACTACACTTAACCATTTTTAAGTAACTAATTAACATTTTCAAGTCACTACCATTTTCAAGTAACTAATTCACATTTTCAAGTTACTACACTTAACCATTTTCAAGTAACTAATTCACATTTCAAGTCTCTACACTCAACCATTTTCAAGTAACTAATTTACATTTAAAGTTTCTACACTTAAGAATTTTTAAGTAACTAATTCAAATTTTCAAGTCACTACCATTTTCAAATAACTAATTCGAAATTCAATTCTCTACCATTAACCATTTTCTAGTAACAAATTCACATTTCAATTCTCTACACTTAACCATTTTCAAGTAACTAATTCACATTTTCAAGTTACTACACTTAACCATTTTCAAGTAACTAATTCACATTTTCACTAGACTTACCCATTTTCAATTAACTAATTCACATTTCAAGTCTCTACCATTAACTATGTAACAAATTCATATTTTCAAGTTACTACACTTAACCATTTTCAAGTAACTAATTCACATTTCAAATCTTTACACTCAACCATTTTGAAGTAACTAATTCACATTTCAAGTTACTACACTTAACCATTTTTAAGTAACTAATTCACATTTTCAAGTTACTACACTTAACCATTTTCAAGTAACTAATTCACATTTCAATTCTCTACACTTAACCACTTTCAAGTAACTAATTCACATTTTCAAGTTACTACACTTAACCATTTTCAAGTAACTAATTCACATTTTCAATACACTTAACCATTTTCAAGTAACTAAATCACATTTCAAGTCTCTACACGCAACCATTTTGAAGAAACTAATTCACATTTCAAGTTACCACACTTAACCATTTTCAAGTAACTAATTCACGTTTTCAAGTTACTACACTTAACCATTTTCAAGTAACTAATTCACATTTTCACTACAATTAACCATTTTCAAGTAACTCATTCACATTCAAGTCTCTACCATTTACAAGTAACTAATACACATTTCAAGTAACTACACATAACATTTTTAAGTAACTAATTCACATTTTCACTACACTTTACCATTTTCAAATAACTAATTCACCTTTCAATTCTCTAACATTAACCATTTTCAAGTAACTAATTCACATTTCAAGTCTCTACCATTAACCATGTAACTAATTCACATTTTCACTACACTTAACCATTTTCAAGTAACTAATTCACATTTTCACTACACTTAACCATTTTCAAATAACTAATTCACATTTTCAAGTTACTACACTTTACAAGTTTCAAGTAACTAATTCACATTTCAAGTCTCTACCACTAACCATTTTCAAGTTACTACACTTAACCATTTTCAAGTAACTAATTCACATTTTCACTACACTTAACCATTTTCAATTAACTAATTCACATTTCAAGTCTCTACCATTTACTATGTAACTAATTAATATTTCAATTCTCTACACTTAACCATTTTCAAGTAACTAATTCACATTTTCAAGTTATTACACATAACCATTTTAAAGTAACAAATTCACATTTTCACTACAATTAACCATTTTAAAGTAACTAATTCACATTTCAAGTCTCTACCATTTACAAGTAACTAATACACATTTAAAGTTACTACCCATAACATTTTTAAGTAACTAATTCACATTTTCACTACACTTAACCATTTTTATGTAACTAATTCACATTTTCAAGTTACTACACTTAACAATTTTCAAGTAACTAATCAACATTTCAATTCCCTACACTTAACCATTTTCAAGTAACTAATTCACATTTTCAAGTTACTACACTTAACAATTTTCAAGTAACTAATTCACATTTCAAGCCTCTACCATTAACCATTTTCAAATAACTAATTCACATTTTCAAATTACTACACTTAACCATGTAACTAATTCACATTCCAATTCTCTACACTTAACCATTTTCAAGTAACTAATTCACGTTTTCAAGTTACTACACTTAACCATTTTCAAGTACCAAATTCATATTTTCAAGTTACTACACTTAACAATTTTCAAGTAACTAATTCACATTTTTAAGTTACTACACTTAACAGTTTTCAAGTTACTACACTTAACCATTTTGAAGAAACAAATTCACATTTCAAGTCTCTACCATTAACCATTTTCAAGTAACTAATTCACATTTCAAGTCTCTACCATTAACCATGTAACTAATTCACATTTCAAGTCTCTACACTTAACCATTTTCAAGTAACTAATTCACGTTTTCAAGTTACTACACTTAACCATTTTCAAGTAACTAATTCACATTTTCACTACAATTAACCATTTTCAAGTAACTAATTACATTTCAAGTCTCTACCATTTACAAGTAACTAATACATATTTCAAGTAACTACACATAACATTTTTAAGTAACTAATTCACATTTTCACTACACTTTACCATTTTCAAGTAACTAATTCACCTTTCAATTCTCTAACATTAACCATTTTCAAATAACTAATTCACATTTCAAGTCTCTACCATTAACCATGTAACTAATTCACATTTTCACTACACTTAACCATTTTCAAGTAACTAATTCACATTTTCAAGTTACTACACTTTACAATTTTCAAGTAACTAATTCACATTTTCAGGTCACTACCATTTTCAAGTAACAAATACACATCTTCAAGTCTTTACACTTAACCATTTTCAAGTAACTAATTCACATTTTCAAGCTACTACCATTTTCAAGTAACTAATTCAAATGCCCAAGTCTCTACACTTAACCATTTTCAAATAACTAATACACATTTTCAAATCACTACAATTTTCAAGTAACTAATTCACATTTCAAGTCTCTACACTCAACCATTTTGAAGTGACTAATTCACATTTCAAGTTACTACACTTAACCATTTTTAAGTAACTAATTAACATTTTCAAGTCACTACCATTTTCAAGTAACTAATTCACATTTTCAAGTGACTACACTTAACCATTTTCAACTAACTGATTCACATTTCAAGTCTCTACACTCAACCATTTTGAAGTAACTAATTCACATTTCAAGTTACTACACTTAAACATTTTCAAGTAACTAATTCACATTTTCAAGTCACTACCATTTTCAAGTAACTAATCAACATTTCAATTCTCTACACTTAACCATTTTCAAGTAACTAATTCACATTTTCAAGTTACTACACTTAACAATTTTCAAGTAACTAATTCACATTTCAAGTCTCTACCATTAACCATTTTCAAGTAACTAATTCACATTTTCAAGTTACTACACTTAACCATGTAACTAATTCACATTCCAATTCTCTACACTTAACCATTTTCAAGTAACTAATTCACGTTTTCAAGTTACTACACTTAACCATTTTCAAGTAACAAATTCATATTTTCAAGTTAGTACACTTAACAATTTTCAAGTAACTAATTCACATTTTCAAGTTACTACACTTAACAGTTTTCAAGTTACTACACTTAACCATTTTGAAGAAACTAATTCACATTTCAAATCTCTACCATTAACCATTTTCAAGTAACTAATTCACATTTCAAGTCTCTACCATTAACCATGTAACTAATTCACATTTCAGTCTCTACACTTAACCATTTTCAAATAACTAATTCACGTTTTCAAGTTACTACACTTAACCATTTTCAAGTAACTAATTCACATTTTCACTACAATTAACCATTTTCAAGTAACTAATTACATTTCAAGTCTCTACCATTTACAAGTAACTAATACATATTTCAAGTAACTACACATAACATTTTTAAGTAACTAATTCACATTTTCACTACACTTTACCATTTTCAAGTAACTAATTCACCTTTCAATTCTCTAACATTAACCATTTTCAAGTAACTAATTCACATTTCAAGTCTCTACCATTAACCATGTAACTAATTCACATTTTCACTACACTTAACCATTTTCAAGTAACTAATTCACATTTTCAAGTTACTACACTTTACAATTTTCAAGTAACTAATTCACATTTTCAGGTCACTACCATTTTCAGGTAACAAATACACATCTTCAAGTCTTTACACTTAACCATTTTCAAATAACTAATACACATTTTCAAATCACTACAATTTTCAAGTAACTAATTCACATTTCAAGTCTCTACACTCAACCATTTTGAAGTGACTAATTCACATTTCAAGTTACTAAACTTAACCATTTTTAAGTAACTAATTAACATTTTCAAGTCACTACCATTTTCAAGTAACTAATTCACATTTTCAAGTTACTACACTTAACCATTTTCAAGTAACTAATTCACATTTCAAGTCTCTACACTCAACCATTTTCAAGTAACTAATTTACATTTCAAGTTACTACACTTAAGAATTTTTAAGTAACTAATTCAAATTTTCAAGTCACTACCATTTTCAAATAACTAATTCACAATTCAATTCTCTACCATTAACAATTTTCTAGTAACAAATTCACATTTCAATTCTCTACACTTAACCATTTTCAAGTAACTAATTCACATTTTCAAGTTACTACACTTAACCATTTTCAAGTAACTAATTCACATTTTCACTACACTTAACCATTTTCAAGTAACTAATTCACATTTTCAAGTTACTACACTTTACAATTTTCAAGTAACAAATTCACATTTCAATTCTCTACACTTAACCATTTTCAAGTAACTAATTCACATTTTCAAGTTACTACACTTAACCATTTTGAAGTAACTAATTCACATTTTCACTACACTTACCCATTTTCAATTAACTAATTCACATTTCAAGTCTCTACCTTTAACTATGTAACTAATTCATATTTTCAAGTTACTACACTTAACCATTTTCAAGTAACTAATTCACATTTCAAATCTTTACACTCAACCATTTTGAAGTAACTAATTCACATTTCAAGTTACTACACTTAAACATTTTTAAGTAACTAATTCACATTTTCAAGTTACTACACTTAACCATTTTCAAGTAACTAATTCACATTTTCACTACACTTAACCATTTTCAAGTAACTAAATTACATTTCAAGTCTCTACACGCAACCATTTTGAAGTAACTAATTCACATTTCAAGTCTCTACCATTAACCATTTTCAAGTAACTAATATGGATCTCTTAACAGATCAGATGTGCTAATGGAATGGTGAAATAAACCACCAAAATGTCACTGGAAAACGATTGGAAAGAGTCTGCCGGAAAAACAAGCTTCTTCTACAATGGATGAAATTTTTCGAGCTTCTACAATAATGGAAGGTCATAATGGCTGATCTTGTGAATGTTTTTATCGTGTGGAGTAATTTTCCTGTGAAAAGCTTCAACTTTTGACCAAAAATTGACATGGACGTCGGAGAATCGACATGCACGGAGAAGTTTTGGCTGGAAAAATGATTTTCTAATTTTTTAATTTGTAAATAGGGATATAAGATATTTATAGAAAGTGACTAGTTTGTATTTTCTAAAACTTCGGTGCTAGGGTTGAATATATTATAAGACTTTGGTGGTGGAAGACTTTTTGTATGTTTTAAAACTTGAGTGCAAGAGATGTCATCTTTGAAATTTCAAGTAATGACATCATAAATGGTGGACTTTTCACCCATTGACCAAGGCTTGTGTCTAAAAAATATATTAAGACTTTCAAAGTGGTTTTTTTGCCAAGCTCCCCAAGTTGTTTACTGTATTCCTTACCATTTTTTTTTCTAATTCTCAAAATATAGTTTTCAAAACAACACACTTAACTTTGTTTTCACTCAATATTCATTGTTCCTTCCTTTTTTCCTTATAAAATTACTTTTAAATTTATAATTTTTTAAAGTAAAAAATTTTAAGAGTTTTTTTGTCATTAATAAAAGAACAACTTATCAATATTTTTTAACCATCAACTATTTACTATCAATTTCAACAATACTATCTAGCATGTAATTATTTAAAATTATTTTCAGCACACTTAGTTAATTACAATCAACAAACTCTAAGTTTGATGTCATAAGTGAATATTAAAAATTATACCTTATCTGTGACCAATAACTTTCTCAACGGTGTGATTATACTAACATGAGAAAATGCATAAAAGACACCATTAAAGTTGTCTCGAATTTATAAAAAAAACACTTTAAGTTTTACGGAGTCCTATGACCCTCTTCTATTTGTTCAAAGTGATACAAACACCCCTTTTTGTGGCAACCACCACTTTAAAGAAAATTAGCACATGACACAGACCAATCAAATTATGCCACATCATATCTTTTTATATTTTTATTCACTTATTTCATTTTCTTTCTTTTTCCTCTTCTATTTTATATTTTTTATATTTTACCTTTTACTTTTTTTTTTATTCTTTTCTCCATTCTTTCTTCTCCAATCACTTTGTTCTCCGACAACCTTATCAACACCAACTTCACCGGAGATACAATCAAACACCCACTAAATTAAAATTATTAGAAACAATTTTCGAAGCCATCACCAAATGCTAAAAAATCAAATTAGATCATTTCAGAATAAATTTGAAAATCTATCTCACCACTCAATCAAAAATTTATAAATCACCATTAGATACACCAAATACAAATAGTGAAGAACAGAAAGAGGAACAAGAAACCAAAAAGTGTCACCAAATCAAACTACCAATGTGAATACTGGAATCCTTATATTTTTTATTTTTTTTAAAAGAGAATTTATGATGAAATGCCATAAATCCGTTTCATATATTGAGTCTTAATTTGTCACTCTTATAAAATATGAAAAGAAAGAAAAGGTAGGGTGAATAGGAGGACTAATGGTAAAAGTTGCAGATGTTGTTAAAAATGTGGAAGTGGCGGATGAGAGAAAAAGAAAAAAACAAACAAAAAGATTTTAATGAAACAAACAGGTGTTTTTTGGGATTCTTCTCGTGCTCCAAGCAAGTGTAGAACACATCAGAATCACGTAAGATTAAAATGTTGTAGTTATATCATTTTGAATAAATATAGGGGTAATAGGACCCCCACAAATTTTAAGTGTCTTTTTACAAATTTGGGTCAATTTTAATGATGTCTTTATGCATTTTCTCTACTAACATTAAAGAATTTTAAAGATAAAATATTTCTCTAAAAGAACTTATTAGCGTTTTTTCTCCGTACGAAACTCAACCAAATTATCAAGATTGGATACTTTAAAATTGAGAATATTCTAATTTTATGAAAAAAGAGTCAACAACAATATTTAATAAATCAGAAGTAATATGCAATGTCACAAATATTGAAAATCTCAAACTTATTAAGGTGTTGAGAATATCCAATCGAAGACATATGAAACTGGTTTGAGGTATATGCCAAGTTTATCTTGGTATATGAATTTGTGTTACTTTATATCATGATTGGTTTTCGATATTAAAATCCACATAAGTTATGCAAATTTTAACACCAAAAGCCAAAGATTGTATAATTAATACGATATAAGTTATACAAAATTTATGTATTATTTATACGGAATAGAAGGTGGACTAAGTAATGTGTGTATTAACAATGCGTGGATTACTTTTACCTTCCTAAAAAACTAAACAATATGTTGATAAGAGTATTTAAAGACAAAAATATATTTATAATATATAATCACTAAAAACAATTCCTGTATTACTTATTCACCGTAATGGGAGGATAAAAGTTTTACATTTTGCTATCATTTGCCTCACATTTGTTGCTTTGAAGTATCGTTTTGAGCTTAAATAGTATGAATACACTTATGTTGGTTGTTTTGGTGTGTAGGATGGAAATTGAAGGAATTCTGGCACAAAATGGATGTATATGAGCTTTAAAATCCGAATAAGAGGCAAAGACATTGATCCGAAACAAGTCCAAAGGTGCAAGACTAAGACCCGAGGCTTAACGAGAAGATAAGGCGAATGAGGCAAGAAATTACACTAAGGCAACGTTTGGGGTGTCGCCCTAGTGAAAATTGCATATCCCAATGCTTTGGCTAACATTCTGCCCAAATGCCTACGACAAGGCATAGGGCCTCACCTTAAGCAAATTTTCGGGTAAAGTTTTGCTTGGTACGATTTTTAAAGAGCATGCTCTTCCGAAACCTTTTGGAACTCCATATATACATTCTTAAACACATTTTTAGTCATTGTTCAAGATTAGAATTGTAGAGAGAGGTGGAATAACATCAACTTGTAGGTTTTAGTTTATTTTTGCATTCTTTAATCATTCTATAGTTATTCATGAAATTATTTGCTTGAAATCAATTCATGAGTAGCTAAACTCATAGTATCTAGGGTTGTATTTAAGACATGAAAGGTGACATTTGATTATTGTATTGTTTTGTCACGACCCAATTTCTAAGGTCATGATGGCACCTACTATAACCCACCAGTAGGTAAGCCAACCCGTAATTTGAAACGGCTAATAACGGACTATAAAGAGAAATAAAAGAGAGCAACGAAATAAACATAAAAAAGGGCTAATATAATCCCAAAACCTGGTGGAACCAGTACAAGAGCTTCTAATACATCAAGTGTACAAGTGAAATATAGGATAAGTATATATACAAAGATATCTCTGAGTACAACATAGAGATCAGTCTAGCAATAAGAGAGAGAGAGTAGGAACAACTTGGAACGTCAGGAGCTCACCCCGAATCTCTGATCCATTGCTGCTCCGCACAATACACACATAAACGGTGATAACTCGTACTATAACCTGTAGGCTGCAGAAGTGTAGTATGAGTACCAAACACGTGGTACTCAGTAGGCATGGACCAACTGAGCTCCAAAAATAATGTAAGCATAAGATGACATGTAAGGCATGAATGCAACTATAGGCAACTATCCGAGGAACTAGGCATAACAGTGCTAATGGAGCAATAAGGATAACTACCCTATCCTGACTGTACTTAGGAACTAAAATGCAATATCGTATATTCCTGGACAATACACAAATAAATAGAGAAAGAAATATACATAGTAATATACAAGGCTAAAGGATACATATACAATATGAATAGATCAAGGAAGAGAGGGATATATGGTAATAACGTACATATATGTATACATATAGGACTAACTCAGAGGTGAATATCTGAGGGAGTGAACATAACATCTCGAGGTCCATAACCAAGTAAGGGAGCTAATGCTAGCATACTCAAACCTCTAACCAAAGGGTGACTAATCATGAGGTGATTTATCAACAATGTAATTTATTAAAATAAAGAAGGCAATTGGAATCATACCGCCAATCCAGGGTACCAGTCCATACTCATCCTGCCACGAACTAACCATAATAACCAATAAGAAAGTAACCATCTAGTTCGGACACACAAATACCTAACCAAACCCCCATAAGCCCGAAAGGTTCTCGAAAGCACTCAACAAACAACAACCATAACCTGTACCTATACAGCCCCCCCCCCCCATAAGACAAATAGATACAGGCGTCAAATAATCATACTGGTGATAGGCGATGCATATAAATGAATGAATTCAGCATATCCATAAATACCACATCCAATCCAAGTGCCATAAAGTACCAGGTGTATACACCTCCTCCAGCTCCGGAGCTTGCAAAGGCAGGACCTACTGTGACCAGCCTTCTCCGGTGCTGCAGCTCGCGGATGAAAGGGCCCCTAGGGGGTTTGGGATATCCGTATACACTGCCTGGTCCCAAACTAGAACTTCCAATAATCATCATAATCCATCTACTTCGTCCAGTACCGAAGAGAGATATAAGTATAATAAGTTCATGGAATCAAACCATGACTAAAAAAGTATAAGTCTGTAAATTCATTGCCCTAGATCATGTTCGGGATTAAATCATCATAATAATGTAGAAAGGGTCAGAATCTCCATCGATCAAAGTAAATAGTAGTGGTAAAATGAGTGGATTAATAACAGACCGGAATCAACCTCGGTCTACTTTCTAAAATATCATTTTGAGTTCCAAAAGCTCACAAATCATCAAATAAGGTGGTATGATTCCCTTTATTAAAGAATCCATTTTAAAAGTGAAAAGTGGGAATAAATTCATTTTTGGAAAACAATAGTGAAATCAAGGTTTTGGTTGGAATAGTACCACTAAGTGAGTATTAATGTGCCTAACGGTATACATGCCATCACCAGTATCCAAACAATACAACCATAAGCTCCTAAGCGTCTATAAACCAGAATCATGCCCTCTTTAAGGGTAAAATGCTCACCTGGAGTCCAACTGGAATCATAACCACGTTCTCGGGCCCAATAACACATAATTAGCTTACAAGCCTCATAGCTTGGGAATCCATAGTATCAAGGTTATAAAGCCACTTCAAGGATCTAATCGGGGTAATACCTCCCAAATCACTAAGTCAAATGATAAATCTTATACTAAGGGATTCTTAATATTAAACTATGGTGAGCATTCTTATGATCGAGGGTACTAGGATTCTATAGCCATGACAAGTGTTTTACACTAAGGTTCGGGTCACATTGCTACCCTAAATTCCCTAAATGGGCTAAGTAATAATATACTAGTGATAAAGATATCCTAGTATCCCTACCTAGCATGCAGACTATACTATACATAATCTCATAGAAAAAAGTAGACAAAAGCCTACCTCGAACCGCAAGTCTTGAATCACCTACAATTCGCTCGTATTTGCTCTACGATCCCGAAATGCCGCCATGCTATCAAAATATTAAACTACACGTCATAACGAGTAAAATAAGACCCATATTGCTATATAAATGTTCGGGTCAAAATTTGGGTCAAGAACAGGCCTGCGGGGCCCGTAAATAAAATCCAAAAATTGAATATGTCATGAGGTCTCTCGAATGACAAGGAATGTGAGCTTAAAAGTTGGGCACAAACAGGACACAAATCTGTGCCCAAATCAGTCCCAAATGTTGAGGATTTAAAGACCTAATTTCTAAGAACTTTCTATGAAATGGAACGGAATTCAACGGGTAAAATGATGAATAAGGACCAAGAGTTTCAATGGAAGTTCCCCATACTTTCTCTCTCTTCAAGCGCTCAAAAAAAAAATAAAAGAAAAAAGATTAAGAAAATGAATGAAAAATCGGGTGAAAAAGGGGATCTAAAACCCCCAGGTGCCGCTAAAGTGGACACCTGGCCGCTTAAGCGGCTACCGCTAAAGCGGTTGGGTACCACTAAAGCAGCTTGAGCAAAAGGGCAGGAGGCCGCTAAACCGAAACTTGGCCGCTAAAGCGACGTCCACTTAAGCGGACCTTGACCGCTAAAGCGGACCTCAGCCGAGTAGCCAAGGCCACTAGACTCAATGAAACCATCAAAAATCCCATTCGAGGTCATTTCGATTAAATGTAGGGCCTACACCTATAGTTTCATTTTTCATCAAATCTACCCAATAGCCCAAAAATAGTCCAAAAACCTCGGGACTTGTACCAAGGGTCCCCTTAGCCTAAAATCAACGGTCTAGAGCTAATGGAGTTGTCAGAATTTCCATTTGAGATCGTTTACAAGCAATTTTGGTCCGAGACCAATTCCTTAACAACGAAAGCTCCAAAATAGGAAAATGAGCCTAAAATCCAAACAAACTATCCGATGACCAAATCGATAGTTTCGAGAAGTCATAAATGACATGTAGTCGCTGTGGGAAGGCTCAAAATGCTGGAATGAACAAAAATTGAGAAAATGACCTGGAGAGTCATTACATGTTTGATTTTGATTTCCATTATTGAGTTATTTATTTTCTCTTGATCTTAATTAGTTGATTGACTGATCACCTATCAAACACTATATGTGGTGTATTGATTGAACTAGAAATAAGGAATCAATGTATGTAATAAGGAAATATAGGGCTTGGTTGTGAACCTTAGGAAGAGAGGAATAATTCGCTAACATGGATAGGAATATAACTATTAGCCTTGTCCAACACTTCACTATCAACTGACGACCATAGGAATATAAGTATTAGAAATAGTTGAATAGACTTAGAGTTGTTGGAAAAATGCTCAATATAGCTAAAATCAACCCACATCTAGTAACTCAGAAAATCAATTAAACGTACGATTTGATAACTCAATTGGATTGTCGAAATACCACAATCCTAGATCCTTTTTCTCTTCTGAATCACAAAACACTAATTTAAACTTGTCTACAATTGGTATTAGTTACGTTCAAACACAAAGCACTCTTTATTACTTGTATGACCACATGTATATCGTGACCCAAATGTTTGTGAATGGAACTACACTAACCCTCCGGTGGGAGAACATTCTAACCCGAATCATTACCCAATCATTTAGTCAATATTAAGACGAGGTTACCATAAAAACCAACTTAATAATAATAAATCGAAAACTAATCTTACAGAAAATCAAATAAACTACCTGTTTTAATCCATAAGGACTTCAAAGTCATCTTACAAGAACATCTAACAAAACTAATGTCTAAAACAATAGTCCAAAACTAATAAAATAATGAGAGTGTCATTTTCCAGAAGATGGATAAGAATCGATCTGAAGATCCATGACAGCCTTAAGATAAGTGCTCACCCTTAGATCGAAAAAAATTGGTCATACGCTAGAGGTGAGGCGGCGAAGAGATATCTTGAACACTACCTGAACTCAGCAAAAGAAGACCACAAAGTAGTATCAATATAAACACTATGCACTGGTAGGTATCATCAGCCGCCTTAACTTAGACCCACATATAAACATAAATCAAATGTAAGTTGTTTAGAAATTAACATATAGCGAGTAATCTCAAAAACCAATACCATCCATAGACAGACCACATAAAACCAACAAATATCCTCAACTAGATCAACCTTCACCCTATCAATGATATCACAACCATAATTACAAGTACAATATTATCAATAAAGGGGGTTTATGACCACTCTAAATATCACAAGTGTAAAATCAACACCTAATCATCAATTTAGTTAACAATATCACAAGCGTAGTCTAATGCTACCTCGGTCATCATAACACATTATACATGTTATACAAAGGAATAAAAAATTTCACATTTGTAAACAATGCAATCATAAGTATTACAATTATCAACTAAACTCTGTACACACACACTAAAGGGAGTTATGTTTGCCTGATAGTCATGACATGTAAGGGGCCAGTTTCATTCATGTATCATACGATGGGGTACCCAACCCTTCAAAATGTCAATAAGTAAGTAACCTATACTGGCATGGTATCCGACCCTCCAAATATCACAATCATTAAATGCAACCACTAGCATTCAGAATGTATCATAGTGCACCAATAATTTAAGTACATAATTTATCATCATAAAAGATTTAGTTAATTTCACTGTTATTGAGCTCATGCTATTACAAGTAATAGAAATCCACTCACAATATACAAACATGCCAGAAGCCAATGACAAACATCCAATTTATGAATAGGCATGACATCAAAATCAAGTCTGCAACTATAATAGAAACCATAACTGATAGGCCCAAATTACACCTTAATTTTGAAGTATAAAGCAATCGCTGTCAAATGTAGAACCTAACTAGGTTAGGGTAAAATTCCATAAGGAATAAGGTGAAAACTAAATCTTACGCAGTTACGTTGACTACTAGTCAGGTATTTTCATAAAATTGGAGGTTTGTGAAAAGTGTTGTTATTCAGTTTCCAATGATTTTTAAGTAACAATATCAAATTTTTTTGTAACTGTAATCAAGTAATAAAGAGAACTAGGTTTGTGTTCACGATGGCTTCATAACACAATTGGGTCGCTAACGATAATAAATTCTTATAGAGCTAAGCATATAGGTCTACCAACTTTATTAATACATCTAAATGTTTCTCAACCTAATTAGGTGATATTTACTCAAATTCTCTCGAACTATGGGTAGTGAAAATGCAAAACTCAATAATTTCCCTAAGTTGGCTAATCTTATTATAGTATTAACCATTAAATGAGACTTGGAAATCTTGAATCCTTATTATCAGATCTTTTTCCGAGTTTCAGCTTCTGTACTCAAGCAAGTTAATCCTTTGGTAGGTTCTAATATTTGCAACCATTAGAAATCAGTTAAGATGAAAGATTTGACAATACAAATGATGGCACTATTTGAATCTACATTGATATTGACCCTAGAAATGTTAATTCACCATGGATTCGACAACCTTAGTTGTGTGGTTTTTATCCACTCATAGCTTTTGAAACAAATAAAGTAATATAATTCATAAATGAAGAATAATGTCTGTTAGCAAGTTGATGCTTTGTAAACTAGACTGTCAACTTGACTTTATGTTATCACTCGATTTGCTTAGACCTGACACTGGAGTTGACGGTCGTCAACTTGACATCATCCTAACAATCAATCTATTTAAGCTTGACACTTTAGTTGACAGTCTGTTAGTGGGTTGAGTTCAGTCAAGTAAGTCTTAATCTTCTCCTTTTAGCACAATTTGCACTATTTTCTACCTTGTCACCTTTCTCAACACATAAGAAGTAAAAATGATCAAATCTAACAAGAGTTGCTCAAGAACTTGTAATTATTCAAATCCAAAATCCTCAAATGTACCTTCAAAATACCAACACATCAACATCCTCAACCTAGAACATTTTCTTGTCCTCAAGCAACAAAACACACCAAACTATACATACACTTAAGCAGTAGAAACTTGGGAACACTACGATAGTCACACAACTTTTTGACCATCATCTCTAAAAAATCACCCCTATTCTTTCCTTTCTTTTAAAAAAATCAGTGTGCATGAAACCATTCATCAATTTGAATCATGAGGATCTATGGATGACATTAAGATATCGATGAACAACATTGGTTACACATATGATAGATAACCTAACAATCAATAATTAACAACGCTATCCAAGTTCCCTCGCCACAAAGAAGTTCCCCCACAAAATTTTTCTTCAAATTGGGACTGAAATTAATGCGCTCACTCTCACAAAAAAATTTGAACAATGCATACACAATACCATAGGCTTGCCCTTATTTTCTATGCTTCAGCTCTCGGACAGTTAGATTAGGATCACTCTAGGACTTTTTTGGCTTGTAATGTAGGCTTGGGGGTACGTATGGTACATTTGGATTTAGTGATTAAGCCCTCTTTGACACCACACTACTTTTTCTCCACTTATAACAAGCCCTTTTCTCCCTATTCCTTATTTATTCACTCTTTTGTTCTACTATGAGTGTGACTTTCTTTGCAATTACAACTCTTTTTTTTCTTATTCGAAAAAGCCACACCCATTTTCCTCTCTCAACATTAGTCTCTTATTTTCATACCCCATTCTTTTTTTAATATCCCTTTTACCATGGCCACCCTCAACTTAGGTGATTTCCCTGAGTTGAGGTGCACAATATCCAAGTCTAGACCAGGGCCAAAACAAAGGTTCTGAGGAGCCTCTATAGTATCCACCCTTAACTTAGGTGATTTGCCAGAGTTGAGGTACGTAATGTCCAAGGAGGTTCCAGGTCCAAGCTAAGGGTTTCAAGAAAAATAGAGTAGGTGAATAGGTTAATGGATAAAAGGTCAATTAGGCTCAAAATTTGGGAACAAGGGACAATTTACTTCATTTAGACTATCATTTGGGTTGAATGAACTGAAATCAAACAAGGCCTAAGATCCTTTCCTGACCCACTATCCTATGAGCTACACAAGATAAATCAAGCAAGTTTTGAATTGCATGCACAGAGTAAGAAGTAAACAAAAAGAGTTCACATATACTTGGCACGAAATAGTACAATAAACTACAAACTATTAGATTCATGCCCTAGCTTAAGCAATAGTTATCACATTCATATGTATCTAATGTCATGAAAATATCCATAGTGGCCACGATATCAAAATAGATATTCACATGCTACACAAACTTTGGAGAAGTCTCTATTTTTCAAAACCAAATTACTTCAAAACCGTCTGCCATAAGTACACCTAAATTACTTTTGCCCATACAAAACAAACACAAAACATCCTAAACATGCCGATTCTACTAGATAGACACCCAAGGGAAAAGAAACATGGTGTCACAATAGAAAGTTGAGGTCATGATGGCACCTATCTCGATTCAGCCATGGTAGGTAAGCCGAAACCCCACAAAAGAAAGGAGAAATAAAAGATAAGACAAAAATGAAATAAATACGAGATTTCTAGAACAAAGTCAGGCGATAATGCTCATAAAACTGGGAAAATCTGAAAGAAATACAATAAATCTGGTGTCATAAGCGTGAATAGAATCTAATACAATACGAGAAACATGAAATAAATGAATCTATCTTTGAAAATAAATAAAGACAAGATAAGATAGTAAGAGGTACAGAATCTACCCTAAACACTGGAGCTCACCAGTACCTCAAAAATCAATCTCTCACAGCACAAAGCCAGCCATCGCGGGTCACCCTTATATTGGGATCTGCACTGAAAGGACACAGAAGTAGGAGTGAGTATGGTCTACTTGTACTTAGTAGGTATCATAGGTCGACTAAGAAAATTAGAAAATTAAATAAGTAAAAGATACTACGAGCACGCTTCCATCTGCATACAGAAAAGTTTCCAAACTGTAGCTCACACCATCTCCACTAACAATTCTACAATATAACATCTATAAAGACTAACTACATATGAATATGTAAGGGAAATCAAGTATAAGGCAACAAACACTAATAAAAGTACAAATAATGCAGCGCAATGCAGTGATGGTGGGATGATGATTTTATAAGCCATCACATGGTTCCCGTATATGCCTTCTGAGCCTCATCGCTTCTAGGATAGGATCATATAACTTCATGCTCTTGATATCAAGTATCATAATGCCTTCCAAGCCTCATTACTTCTAGGATAGGACTATAAGCTTTCACAATCTCAATCTCCTTATCGGTATATTCCTCGATCAAGGGTTTTGTAAACTCTTTCATTTTTCTTTCAAATCAGTTATCTCAGTAGTACCAATCTCATGAATACATAAGATTGAATGAGGATATGATGCTCACAACCAATCCAGTATGAAGATAATGATCAATTTAATATAAATTTAAATGAGCTAAAAATCAACTCAATATGACAATGATTTCATGATATAAGCACTTACACGGCATTACTGGAATGAATAGTCATGTAAGACACCAATAATATCATTTCAAAACCCCTCACTTAGGCATCACTATAATGATAGAGGTAATAATGCTCACATAAGGCCTATACTATCTATTCGAGCCCCTGCACGGGCATCATAATGATAATAATGTCAATTAATGCATAAATAAGGCCTATAATGTCAAAATAAAGCCCCCACATGGACATCACAATAAATATAATCTCTCAAATCAACAAAAATATGCATATGAGCCCTCTCACGGGCATCATAATAAATATAATGTCAAAATAAAGTCCCCATACAAGCATCACAATAAATATAATCTCTCAAATTAACAACAATATGCATATAAGCCCCTACACAGGCAATAAGATGATAATAATAATATCTAAATATAATACCCACGGATAATTTCCTAGCATACTTTACATGGATGGTTAACTACCCAGCCCAGTCTGAAGAAAGTTAAGCCATAACCCACCTCGAAAAGCCAAAATCCAAGCCTAGACCCTTCAACGTAGAGCCTTTCTTTCACGATTAGTCTCAGAACAAACTAAATCTATCAAAAATATAATCTACACGTTAAAAGGCAACTAATGATATCCATATTGGCTAAATTATTCTGGGTTAAAAAATGGTCCAAAAATAGGTTCAGAAATCAAAAAGGGGTAAATCTAGAATTTTACTTAAAAATCATGTTTCACATGTCAAAAAGAGTCTAAATCTGAAAATTCAAGTGAAAAAGAGTTGAAATCGGACTTTAAATCTAAGAAAAATCCATTTTATACTTCGCTAGGCAAAATCCCCAAAACCCAAGTTTGAAAATAAGTTTTAAAGCTATTTTGAAGATAGAATTAATAGGATATGATGAAAATAGGATTTTAGAGATTACCCAAAAAAGATTTAGGAAGAATCCCCCTTGAAATTGCCTTTTTTGGGTTTCTAAGTCCAAAAAAGGTGAAAAATCATGAAAATGATGAATTTATATGTATATGTGAATAGTACCTTGCGATTGTTGTCCCCACATCGCTATCGTGAGAGTCATTGTTGACCTAAACTAATTTTGTTCTTTATGTTCGCGTTCAAACCTCTGCATTCGTGAAGGCTGTTAACCCGGACAACTCATGATCGCGAAGGTTTGATTGCGAATGCGATGACTACAACCCGAACCGATCCGATCCCCAGAGTTACCCTTTATGAACATTGTCCAACTATCGTGTTCATGATGAAGGACATTTTCCTTCTCTGCGTTCGTGGCCAAGGGCCCATATTTGTGAAGAAGGATTTAGCTGCATCAGATTGCAGAAAAACCAACAATCTCATAAGTCATGAAATATACCCAAATGGACCCTCAAAATTCATTCAGGACCCCACCCCATAAAAATAAACCAGATATGTTACTAGGCTAAATTCGAAATTTTGAATTCAATGGAACTATCGAATTTTTGAAAAGAGATTGTTTACAACAACTTAACCCCCGGGGACCCCTTTTAAGCTCATTTTAACTATTTTCCATTTAAGAGGTCAAAAATATAAAATAAAGGCTCGGGGTCCAAACTAAATATGCTATTAACCCATAATTGACATTTCGGATGGAACTGTCCAAATCACCACTCGATATTTGGATCACAAAATATTGACCAAAGTTAAACTAACCCCTTTTAAAAGCCTCTAAGGGTATCAACTCCTACAAATCACTCCCAAATATATTAGGGACCATGCCAACCAACTCCACAACTCAAAAAGCATATATCAACTATGGGGAAGGGAAAAATGGTCAAAATACAAAAAAGGTGAAATCTACATGCCGGTTCTACTAGATAGCACACCCAAGGGAAAAGAAACATGGCAATAAAAACCCTCATATGGTGAAATGAAGGTACCCTACCCCCATCAAAAAATTATGCATTATCCCTAGTGTATCATAAAATCTATAAAAGTTCTAGAGGGAGGACGTATATGTAGCCCTCTAGGCACTAGTGTCCAGTGTGATGGAGTGGGCTGCAGCCTCCAATACAATATCATCAATCATGGTGCTAGTGGTGATCGACACACTTAAAGTAATAGTTGGTAGAGCAGAAGACTCCACACTTAATCTGTACCACTAGTAGTTCGTGGTGGTACGCTAGAAGAGGCTCTAAAAGCTCGAGCCCTCAATTTTGCCTCTTTTTTCTCTTGGTCCTCTAATGACCTCTTTTGTGCTTCTTTCATGTCATTCTTCTCTTTTCTTTTCCTCTTTTTATTGGCCTATGCTGGATCCTTTTTCTCTTGTCGTGGCCTCTTACCCCTGGCTTTGAGAGGTCTGCCCATCAAATCAATTAAGGACTTATCTTCCTCCAATTCCTCATCATTTGGTATCAAGAACTCTATGGCAGGTCTATTGTGAAGCTCCATAATGTCATCTCAGGTCTTTTTATCTTAGCCTCAAATTTAGCCAAATGCAGTACAGTTATGGACTTTAGCCGCTCATTTATTCTCCCCTCTATATCACCAATGTGACCATTAAGAATGACATATGGCATAAGTTCATCTTTGATAGCTCAATTGACAAAGGTTTAAACTATTTTGCTAATACCTTTAGTTGTTCCTCAAACCTCTATGACCATTTGACTTATTTTTTTAAAGTTCTGGGGAGTGACCAAGTATTCTAAAGTCCGAGCTATAGTAGTAGTAGTGTCAATGGACTCAGTAGTTGGGGTAGTACTAGAAACCCCAGATGTAATGGAAGTAGTTGGTGGAAAGGTGGAAATAAGTAGTTATATGCTTGAGGCTTCTCTTAAAGCCTCTGAAGTAGCAGGGGGGTCCCTTATTATTTGAGTACTAGATCCAAACACCATAGGCTTGTGCACTCGTAACTTAAACTTCCCATCATCAAGAGACCTCTCAAAATCATGTGCCTTTGATGCTATCAACTCATCATCTATACCGGGTAATACTGGAATATGGGCTTCTTTACACAAGTGAGTGACAAGACATGGGAATGGTAATGAAGTAGTGGGCCTTGTTGCTTGTATTTTCATTTCTTCAGCTATGATGACTCTAAAATCAAGCTTGAAACCATACATCATGCTAGCTATTAAAACAAGTCTATCTTAAACCACTATGTTGTCTCCTCTAGTAGGAATCAAACAAAATAGCACTATTACTCACTAAACTTTGCTATAAAATTCAATGTCGATTTGAAAATCCTTTCTTTTGTATTCATCAACCATTCTGATTGACCATTAGTCAACACTTATGCTAACCAAGGAAGCTAATTTAGTCTATCCATCATTTTATGATCAAAATCTAGAGTACTAGCTAGTGGCACAAAATCTTGCCCATATAGAAACTGGTTGATTGTTTGGTTTAATATATCGACTGAAACTCCTTGAACCAAAACTCTATTCAAAATTTGCAAATTTGCTAGTTTCTGACCCTTAATGTACATGCTGTCAAGAATTGCAGCATAGTTCGCGTAGATCTCCTGAACCATATTAGGGTAATAATACCCCGATGTTGTGCTCATCCACTCTAGGCTATAATGCTTGAACCAACACTCAATCTCAGGATACTTTGCAAGTTTTGATGAGATAATCTTGACTTTCTCAACAAAGGGTTTCTTTATGCTACTCTTTTCGATTGATGTGAGACCATCTTGAAAGTATTTATCTGCCCCTTTGATTTTCCAGCAAATACTATCTCTGAACCTTGATTTTTTTTCTCTTGATCACATCACCCCTCATAAATTCAGGTTCTTTTTATAGACTCTTGGTGGCATCAGTTCCACTTTGCTCATCAGCCTCCAAACTTCCACTGTCCATACTAGACTCATTGTTTGACGAATCCTCTCCCTCATTAGACAGGGAAGTGAGTGCCTGTTTTATTGCACTTTATCTAGTATTGTAGCCTGGGGCCTCTACCTTCTCAATATCATTCTCATTTCCATCAATGAATTTATGAGTTGAGGTAGCCTTTTTGGATCTTTCTTATGCCCCCTTGTATTGGTTGAAACTTTGGAGGCATTTGTATCTGTGGAGAGGTATGGTTAATCTTGTAACAAAATTATGGAAGAATGACTTGAGTCGAAATACACATATGTAAGTGGTTGATTTCTTAGGTTGACGGGCCATCATTGCCTTGACAAGCTGTCATCCAAGCCGTCAAGCTTAATAGTTTGCAAGTGCTTGCTGACGGTTCAAGTTGATGGTTCGTCAATCATTTGATGTCTTTTCAAACTTACTATCAGGTTTATCCAATATATACTTTCCATATTGATGGTTTATTTGATGGCTCATAAACTGGTTGGTGATATATCAAAGAACCCGTCAGCTCAAACAGATTCTAACAAGTGTATGGGTGAGTAGTAACATTGAAATTATTTAACTTTCCATTACAAAATTAAGGTCAAGCGAGGTGTAAATCTAATGGTACGATGGAATCTTACAATTTTTCCAATGAGAGTCAGGGTTACTCAGACTTTACCTTTTAATTAATCATTTCTTCTTCAAGTTAAGTTGGTAGGCAACACAATTTGCACTAGAATTTCATTTACGAAACATAAAAATCATGTTGCCCTTCGATCCATTGACTGACTCATTCACCATTAACAACAAAATTGAAATAAAAATAATCCCTCAAACAAGGAACATACCTTGGTTTTGATGGAATGAAAAAAACAAATCAACTCTTGCCCTAACAATTTCTTTTCTTTTTTTTAATAGAAATTTTTGGTGGCTTGTTAGGCCATTTTATTTATGAGAAATAAAATAAAAAAAATTAAAAACAAGGTTAGTAGTTAGGCCCAAAAGTGGCTGGCCCACATCAAATAATATCTGAATGAAAATAGGATAAGAAGTGGCCTAAATCCTTCTTTACTCTTTGTTCATATCTTCTGGTCGGAAAATAGACATGAAAAGGAAACCAAAGATCATCTTCTATAGTTGATTCCTTTGCCGCCAAGCTCACATTAAGTTCCTTTCTCCGGTGTTTTTCTTTCTCTCGATTTAGCTCGGTTGTTGATGGAGTTTTATTTTCACTTTGGTATCTCGAATGGTAAAAAATTATTTCTCTTTGTCTTCCTAGCTGCTAGTCTACAGATCTGGCCTATCTTTGTTGATGACCAGCTGAGCCGTGTGATGTGTCCACACCCATGGCTTTCATATCCAAATCTCCAGGTGAGTTTTGAATGACTTTTTTGTCCCTTCGCTGTTGGGAATTTTTGAGAATGAGTTGTATCGTCTTTCCTGTTATGCTTGCTCTTATCGATTATGAATACCTTGAGAGTTGATACCTTTGAACTTAACAACCTTGCACGTGAATTCATTTGCTGATTGTGCCTCCCCTTCCTTGTTAGTATTTTGCTTGAACTTCTTAGTTCTGATTCTCACATTCAAGGTTGAGAATCTGCTTAGCCTGAGTAGGTAATTCTATGAAAGATGTAAAACTGAATCTATTTGCCCTGTTAAAGGCTACATTAGCTATACAATCAACCATATTATTACATTCCCCAAAGATATGTTTCAACCTGACCTGGATGGTATGAGATAATTGTCTGATATCTTCCACTAATAATGCAATTTGCCAGGGAACTTCCCAAATTCCTGACAAAACTTTTACTAAAACAAGTGAGTTTGTTTCTAATTGTATCTCAGTAATCCATATAGATAAACAATAAGACATTGCTTCTTTAATTGTAACTGTTTCTTTTTCAATATTTGTTGTCTCATGAATCTCCTCTTTGAGCATACACTAGATCTCCCTTGTCATTTCAGAGGCAGAATCCATAAGAACTCCTTCTTGGATTGCCTTTTGAGACCCCATCCATGTTGCATTTTAGTTTTCCATGATATGGAGGCATCCATATAACTACCAAATGATAAAGCCGTGGCTTATATTTCTCTAAGAACTTCACAATTTTTGACCAGTTGGTAGGTAGTTGTTGTAGTTTAGGATATTAATTTTCACCATTTTCACAATTTCAGTATTCACATTGAATACAAGACTATTGAAAGAAGTATTCTTCCTATTCCTAAGGCCATTTCTCCTCTTCCAAAGATGCCACATGATAATGGCAGGAACTACCGTAAGGATCTTCTTCAACTTTGGACTGGCGTTGAAAGTTCACCATTGGTTTAGAACCCAAGAGAGTAGTAGTCGATCAAGGTTTATACCTGCAAAATTAGCAAAAAGTTTCCACAGTTTTGAGGCTGTGGAAGATGTTAGAAATAGATGAGACAAAGTCTCTTGTCCTAATTCTTGGCAGCACCAACACCTTGAAACCAAATGAATTCCTATTCTTCTTAACACCTCATCTGTGGGATTTCTATATTTCCATTCACTCAATAACAGGAAATACATCTTAAAAGGCACCCTCTTTGCCCATATGTACTTAAAGACGTCTTCTTGTTCCTCCTTCTGCCTGATATATTCCCAAGTACTCTTGATTGTGAAATTACCATTTAATTCAAGCATCCACACTGGTTTGTCAATTGAGACATTGCTTTTTGGAAAAAAGATATTCCTTGTAATATGTTGAATATATTCTCCAGGTAGATATTTCTCCAATTTCTGAATATTCCAACCATTCTCATCGGTAAATTTACACACCTCTGTTTCTTCATCATCACCTTTTGGTATAATATGGTAAAAAGCTCCCAAAGCTGTCCAGTTATCAAACCAAAAGCTGGAATTTCCCCTTTTCATCTGCCTCCAGATCTGATGCTCAACTAATTCTCTCATTACTATCACCTTCCTCCAAATTATAGATGCTCTTTTACTTTGTGCAAACACTGGATGGAGCTTTTTACAATATTTATTTTCCATCAAAGAACCCCACAGAGTGGTTTTACTCCTCAAATTCCACCACTGTTTGCAAATAAGGCATTAGAAATATCAGTCAAAGATCTGAAACCAACTTCTCCTTCTTCCTTCGGTAGACACAAAGTGTCCCAACTCACCCAATGCCTTCTCTTTTTATCTTCAGAACTGTTCCAAAAAAATCTTACAAATATTTTACGCAAGTGCCTTATCACTCCAATAGGGGGATTCAAAGCTGATAATAGATGGATAGGGATGCCCTGTTGAACATGTTTGATAAGAACTGCTCTTCCTCCATAAGATAAAAGCTTCCCTTGCCATGAATGAACTCTCTTACCTATCATTTTGACCATGGAGTCATAATAACATTTCTTGTTTCTTCAATAAAATATGGGACACTCCAAGTAAGTAACGGAAAAGTTCCTTGCCTTATTTTAGTCAAGCTTTTAATCCTAGAGACAATACATGTTGCCACCTTATCAAGGACATAGAAGGCACTATTTCCTAGATTAATTAACTGACTTGATGCATCTTCATACTTCTTAAGCACTTTAATCATGAACTTCATTGACTTGTTATCTACTGAGGTAAAAAAATGGTATCATCTGCATAGGCAAGGTGATTGACTTCAGGACTCCACTTAGGCAAACCAAAACTCTTAAATTCTACACTCTTATTTACGACATTTAAGCCCCTAGTTAAGGCTTCAACAACTATTATGAACAAAGTGGGAGACAAAGGTTCTCCTTGTGTACTCCTCTCATAGACTTGAAAAATCATTTGGCTTGACCATTTATCAACACAAAATACCAATTATCAGCCAACAATCTATAAACCAAGTCTTTCATCACATCATTGAAACTGAATTTCCTTAATACTTTGGTGATTTATCTGATATCTCTTATTATCTCTTATTATCTCTTAAGCTAGTAAGACATTCTCCACAATACTTCTGCCTTTGACAAAACTTGTTTGATTTTTAGAGATCAACATAGGTAGAAGTGTCACCATTCTCTCATGTAAAACACTAGAGATGATTTTGTTGATGAAGTTTCTTAAGCTAATAGGCCTGACATCTGATAAAGTGTTGACTTGATCCTTTTTAGGAAGTAATACCAAATTTGTGTGAGTCACAAACTTTGGTAAAAAGTAACCTCCAAAAAAAGCCTTCACCACTGCTATGACATCCATTTTAATAATCTCCCAACAAGTTTGATAAAAAGCTCCAGTATATTCATCAGGCCCACTGGCTCTTTCACCATTCATTGCAAAAACAACATCTCTCACTTATATTTTCTCCGGCATCCTGATCATGAATTCATTTTGTTCATCATTGATGACTTGTGGAATATGCTCAAGAAGGTCAAAATTATCTAGAAAGTAGTCTTCAGTAAACTAATTTTGAAAATAATTTATTGCTTTAGTTGCTAAGCCCTCCTGGTTGTCTATCCATTCTCCATTCTCATTTTTAATTTTGGTAATTTACAATCTCTTCCTTCTTCTATTGACATAAGCATAAAATAACTTAGTCTTCTTTTCTCCATCATTAAACCATTTCATCTCTGACTTTTGCCTCCAATATTCCTCCTCTAAGTGTAAGTACATAGCAAAATTAGCCTGGGATTTATAGAGAGTCGCCTTGTTAGCCTGTGTAGGTGAAACACCCCGTATATGTTTACCTTAGTTTTGAGAGCAATACGTTAAAAAAAAAAAAAAAAAAAAAATTTTTAAGGGTGGGGCGCGCCCAGGGGCGTGCCACGCCGCTCTGGGCTAAAATTTTTAGTCCAGATTCAGCAAGGGGGAGCGCCAGGCAGGGTGCCACGCTGGTTTTGCCACTTTTTCGAAAGTTGGAAATTTTCTAAGTCCCAAGGGTTCCCGGGGACGTATTGAGCCGATTTTTGACACGATTCTTCTACAACCATGAGAATATACATGAAATGATTGAAATATTATATTGGTATGATAAAATTACTCGAGAACGAATTTGGCATCAAAATGACGAGTTTACCCTTTTGGTCAAAATGGGTCATACGTGGCTAGAATCGCTTGTTTTTGGGATTGAGGCTATGGATATGAATCCCGTGAGTGGAACTATTGTCGTAAAGTGTATGAAATGCATTAAAAATGAGAAATTATTGATTTTATTGGGTCAAGTAACTTGGGCTCAATTTAAAGCCCAAATTGGAATAAAAGACATGGCCCATATGGGAAATTTGACCCATTCATCTTGGCCAAGTAGAGACTTATTATTGGACCAAGTATGTGAGTAAAAAGGGTCATTAAGGGGATATAAAAGGTGGAAAAAAAATCAGATTTCTATCATTTTACCATTCTCATGCTATTCTAGCAATTTCCCAAAGATATTTCTCTTATTTCTCAAGAACCCTAAGCCAACTCTTTGGACAAGATCATCATTTGGCAAGTCTTGGTAAGTGTATATTATTATGATTTAATATCTTATATGCATGAGATACTATGTAGATCATATTGGTTATGCTAGAAAGTGTTGAATATGGCACTTGAGGTTTTTACAAAAAGATGTGTAATCCTTGTGAATTAAACTTGAAAAAGGACTTGATGTTTTGATGAAAGTGAATGGTGTTGATGATATCTCAACTTGTATGGTGTTGTTATGTCCATAACTTTCTATTTTTCCACATGTGTAAATAATGAGATTTTGGCCGATTTGTGCTATGAAGTGTATTAAGGTGACTTGATGGATTATTTGTGATATGGTGGGAATAAGAAAGTGTAAAGGAGAAGCTTTGTGGAGAAATGTTAATGGGTTATCATGTGTTGGTCAATGTATGGAATATTGTGGTATTTTTGGTATGCTAATGCCATGAATGGTATTGCAAAGGGGGAAATAATATTATAAGGGACTCATGTAATTCATGGTCATCTTAAATGCTTGGAATGTAACTTGTGGTCAATGTATGGCATGAATGGGGTATTGTTGGTATGACAATGCCGTAAATGGTATTGTAAGAAAGGAAATGACATTTTAAAGATAAACATGTAACTCATTGTTGTCATATGCATTTGTAAGATAGTGGTGGTTAATGTTGGTTCAATTCTGTATTTGTGATGTAGAGTGAAACGTAAGGAAGGAGCGGAATTGTTGAACCATATTGGATTGTGTATTTACATTGGAAAGATAAGGTATGTAAGGTTACTCTGTCCGTATCTTTCTGCGGCAACTAGTTTTCACCTTGACATTACGCATGTTCCATCCCGAAATGTGCTAAGGTATTCCATAACCGGTTATCCATGGTCATTGTCATATCTTTCCTACTCATTGATCATTGGTGAATCTCATGTCTCATATTCATGGTTAATGTTCCAAAAGCAATAAGGTTACATTCCAATGTTTGATATGACTTATGTCCCTTGTTCATGGATTATGGTCCAATGGTTTCAATAGTGTTATGTTTCTAATAATGTTATGTTTCTCACACTGTTTGTTCACATATCTCTTACCCATTGGTTAATGATCTGAAGCTTCAAGGAAAGTTGTCATAACGTTGAAATCTCTCAAATGAAATAAATTAGGTTATACATGTTGTTGGTTGCAAGAATGGAGGAAGATAATAGGGGGTGGACACAATTCCAAAGTTCCAATAATACTATGACTCCAAACTCCGATGATGTATGATCCAAGTTCTAATAATGTCACGACTATCTTTGTACCAATCTCATAGGTTTCAGAAGAGAGGTGTGTTTCTCATAAGTAGATGTGTTAATCTCTCATAAGTTGAAGTATCAATCTCATAAGCGTAATACGAAGGTGAGGTGCAAGTTAATTAATTATTCCTCATAAGTGAAGATGTCAATCTCATGTAAGTGTGTGCCTCAATTAAGGTCATGAACTCTAATGTGTCACTCTTATAAGTATGGAAAGGAAAAGATGTGCATATGGTTCCTTTATGTTTCTTTGAGTATGAATCACAAACTAAAAGGGTATAAGTTAAGATGGAACAATCTCAATGCTATACATATACACATATATATATAATATCCCATCAAAGGTGGAGGCTCGGTACTATATATATCCCACCAAGATGGAGGCCCGGTACTATATACATATACTATATCCCACTAATGTGGAGGCCCGGTACTATATACATATATTATATCCCACTAATGTGGAGGCCCGGTACTATATACATATATATTATATCCCACTAATGTGGAGGCCCGGTACTACATACATATATATTATATCCCACCAAAGGTGGAGGCTCGGAATTATATACTCACTTATAAGATGATGATCTATAAGATAGTATGCATCACTAACTAGTGGAGTGGATAATAACAAAGACAGTTGTAAAAGAGATGAGACTATGTCCCTTGCATGAATACATAAAAATTAAAGGTTATGATAATGATGACGATGACGCGACTGAATGACCAAGTAATGAAAAAATAGAAGTAATGAACATGATTCCACATATTCAGGACAAAGGTATATCCATATTGATTATTCTCTTACGCTTAATTTCTTGGAAGTACTTGTGTGCTATTCTAGTTTCATCTGGCCTTACATACTTAGTACTTTATTCGTACTGACCCCTCTTGGGGGACTTACCTTACATGCTGCAGGCACAGGTGTTAGTAGATCTCCGCAGTAGGTGCTGAGGTATCCGCAGATTGTTGGTGAGCTCCAGTTGCTTCGGGGCTTCCCAAGTCACATATGTATAGTAGATTTTGGCATTTGTAAATATTGTATAGACGTGGTCATGTATCTGTTAGAGGCTTTGTAGACATATATGGGGTAGCATGAAAGTAAAAGATGTACGTTTATTTTGACGACATGGCCCTAACGGCTAAGTTGCATATATTGCTTATGTTGCCATGCATTCCGCTATTGGTATTTAAACACATGAGATAAGATGATATTCATACGTAAGCATACATATGAGAATATATATGAGTAAAGATTGGTTCTCTCGGGCCTTATCGGCTTCGAGTGCCAATCACATCCCGATGGGATTCGGGGCGTGACAGTAGGATCCAGTTCAAATTGTGTATCCTGAGCCTGAATAACTTCTTCTAATGTAGCAATTCCTTGAAAACTGTTGCCATATGTATCTCTGCTCTATTTAGCTAGAACCGACTTTAGATTCTTCAGTTTTTGATGAAAATTATACATAGAATTGATAGTGATTTCTGTTGCCTAGTGTGTCCTAACCAAATCCTGAAACTCTGGTGTTTGGTCCAGAAGTTTAAGAATTTGAAAGGCCTTATAACATCATCATTGCCTTGAGAGCACTGTACCTCCAGCGGTGAGTGGTCTGATCCCTTCTTGATTAGATGTTGAACTCTGATGGTAGGAAACTCATTTAGCAGATTCTGATTAGCCTATATCCTATCAAGCCTATTGAAAATACATGCTTCATCTATTCTCCCATTCCACCTAGTAGGTGCTGCCAATATAACCTAAATCTGTTAGTCTACATTCAGATATACAATTTGCAAAATCTTTTATTTCCTGATAGAAAATAGGTAGACCCCCAAACTTTTCTTCCCAAGAAAGAATAACATTAAAGTCTCCCCCAATTATCCATGGATTATTATACTGCTCCACAATGTGATTTAGTGACTCCCAAAGGTTTTTTCTAATCCCAACGTTGAAAGAAGAATAGACTACAGTAAATATAATCCCTTCCCTCCAATTTTGGTGCTACATTAGAATAGTAAGGTGTTGTTGGATATCTGCTATAAGAGAAATCTATAACTCATTCCTTGAAAATGACCAAATTTTTCCGTTACAATTAGCCATAGTTGTGTGATACCTTGGAATTCTCCTGTAGCTATCAATATTTGATGAATCTTCAAAAGGCTCCATCAACCCAATTATCCAATAATGATTCCTTCTATTCAGATTAGTCAACCTCTCAAAAGCTTGTCGAGTATTGACTTATCTAATATTCCAGAATAAGATCTTATTTATTATTAATCATTGGATTTGGAGGTAGCTAGCCTCTTTGGTAAAGTTTTGACAAGAGGTACAATCTTCTTACTTTCTTTGGTTCTCTTAGTCTAAGTAATTCCCTCTTTTAGTTTTTCAACTTGGATGGGATCCAAGTTTTCTTCCTTTGAAACTAGAATGATATCGTTGATAATAGGGTACTCTTCTATGTCTTCACTCCTGTCATCATCATTTGACTTAAAAAAAGCATCAAGATTGATATAATTTTTAGTAGCCTCTTCCTTGGTGTTGTCTTCTTCACCTCCTCGATCATTGTGATTAAGGGATCCTTGTACATCCTACTCTCCTTTATCTGATAAATCTCTTATTACATTATGGTATACACTAGAGTTCAGATCTATCACTTTCTCTCTTGCCCTTATTTGCTTGGTAAAAAGTGCTTCATTTTTTTCTGTTGATTGTTAACCACTACTTCTGTAGAACTATATGCTGGTGAGTTTATGTGTCCTGTTTGAAGATGCTCCTTCTCCTTTGTAACTAAAACTTACATCTCTGAGTTTTGTTTTGTTCCCTTGCTAGTTCATCTATAATGTTTTCCTAAGATTTCCTTTCATTCCAATTTGTTTTTGCATTCACTTGTTCTACCTCTTTTTTTGAATTGGCTGATTTGCTAGAGAAAGCCTCAATCCCTATCTTGCTCTTATCAATCTGTGATCCACCATTCTCATTTTCATTTAGTTCATCCTTATTCTCTTTCTCTAGAATTTCAAAAGAGTTGCTAGTAGTTACTATTACTGCAAGATTGTTGGTATCCTTATCTTATTGTTGCTGCTTTCCTTTGCCTGGCGTATCATTGAAATACATACATCCTTTGTGACATTCTATCTCGGAACTATTTTGTGTTGCTTTTGATTATTCTGTATCTTCCCTTTACCCTTATTCTGGTTGGAATTGTTGGGTGCACCAACAACTTTTCCGCTATTTAAAATTCTAGTTTGACCCTCTGCTTGTTGATTCGCCACTGTATTCTCCTGCTTCTCCTTTTCCTCTTTTAGTGGTCTTAGTTCTGGATTGGTACAAAACATTCCAACTCCTTGTTCCCTTGAAGCTTACATGTTTTGCAATATTTTTGCATGTAGTCATATTTAATGTTGATCTAAGATGATACAATCTCTCCCGTGCTCTCTCTCTTTATACCAACATTAATCTTTTTTGGAAAATCTCTTAATAGATCAACTTCCACCTTCACTTTGGTGCAACTAGGTATAAATCGATTCTTGGTAGTCATATCTACATAAAAAGGTTTCCCTACTGCCTTCGCCATTAAGAATAATGATTCCTTTACAAAAAATTTGGCGATAATGATGGGAAAGAAATCCATGCTAGTGCTGTTGTAGTCTCTGCTTCTATGTTGAACCATGGCTCCCACTTGAGAGGTCTCATCTGGTAATGTCCATCCTTTGCTCGGAGGAAGTAGGCTGGTTTTGACATGATATGGACATAATCTTCCATCATTGTGAGTCGAATCAACAAGTGTCTAGCTATTAAAAACCCAATTTTGCAATTAGACTTAATTTTGACATTGAAGAGGCATGATTTTACGTAGTTCTTCCATTTCAGGCCATCTGTATGAGAATTTTCCTACAACAGCAAATTGTAGATTCTCTTGATGTATCATCGTGTTTACCTCTTCTTCTTTTCGTAGAATAGTGGGTTCTCCATGAACATATGCAATCTCTTTAATTGGGATTGGATTTGTAGGTTTAGAATTTTTTGGTGTTAGAGACTTTGAATAAATGGCTGTGTTAAGGATTGGCGGTGGTGGTTCTCCACGGGGGAGTGGAGGCCAGCCATTATTGGCCATGGCCATGAAGCCCATCGTCATTGGGTAGTAAACTAGGTTATCAGTTGGCAACTTCTAGAGAGCATTTTATGATTCCTTAAACATAAGAACACTTCACCCTAACACTTTATTAAATGATTAAATAGAGGGAAAAATGATGGTGATATGGAATGAAATGGGTGAAGGATTTATATGGAAAAATGAGAGAAGTTATGGGATTTGGGGAGTTTTGGTATGGGTGAAAGTGGTTAGTCGAGGAAATCAAGAGAGAGACCTATCAAATTTTAAATGACACCTTTTTAATTCCCTTTAGGGTTTCTGGATTGGGTGATTTGGGTTTTGGTTGGATCGGGTTATAGATAGATGGGTTGAGTTCAGAATATATTGGGTAGGTGGTTGAGGTTGCAATCTGATTGGGTGAGGGTGTGGGTCAGTTTATTTAAAACAAAAGACTAACTTACCTGGGCATGATGCATCTTGACGATTTGTCAAGTAGTTGACGATTCGTCAAGTGAACCATCAACATTAAACAAATTAGTCACTGTTTATGCACAAGTTGATGATCAAGGTGACGGCCCATCACCTTGTTGACGAAATGTCAGGTGCGCCATCATCCTTATCCAGGTTAAAACTATCTGTTGGTAATAAGTGATGCTTGGTTTGATGAGCCTTCAGTGGCCTGACAAATCATCACCTAAGCTGTCACCTCTAAATAGTTCACTTCCTTCCTCATCAATATCTTTACCTACACACTTCAACATGCACACCAACCAAATCCAAGGTATATAGTTAATTAAAAATCAAGTTACAAACAACAATCATAGGTTGCCTTCCAGTAGCGCCTGATTTAACATCGCGGCAAGACTTGGGTACCTTGATTCCTCAGACTTCATCAAGGTGCACCATCTATAATAATTTTACCTCTTTGAGTACTCCAAAGTACTGTTTCACACGTTGGACATTAACTTTGAAGCTTTCCCATTTTTGTTTTTCCAGCTCAACCACTCTGAAAAGGAATATTTGTGTCACTATAAACAAACTAGACCACTTGGATCTAAGTTTGCCTGGAAATAATCAAAGCTTAGAATTGAACAACAATACCAAGTCCCTTGGACTGAATTCCCACATTTCAATCCTATAATCATGATATATCTTCATCTTCTCTTTGTACATAGCGATCTTTCATAGTTTCTCAACTGGAACTCATCCAACTCATTAATCTGTTCAAGCCTCAAGTTAGCAACATCTTGATGGGAGTTTTGTATGCAGCCCTTTATGCCTATAGGGCATCATCAAGCTTCTGAGCTATTTTGGCAAGAATCATCTTTATTTCTGATTCGACATTTGCACTTGACCACTGGTTTGCGGATGATAAGGGGTAGCCACCTTATGTTGCTTGACTCCATGCTTTTTTAACAGAGCACGAATTACTTTGTTGCAAAAGTGCAAACCCCCATCACTGATGATCACCCTTGGAGTACCAAACCTTGAGAAGTTGTTCCTTTTTAGGAATATAGTCATACACTTGCTCTCATTATTTGGTAGTTCCATAACTTCCACCCATTTAGACACGTAATCTACTACTACCAATATATATTTCTGGTTGAATGAACTCATGAAGGGACCCATAAAGTCGATTCCCCATACACTAAAAAATTCAACTTCTAGGACTAGGGTCATGAGTATCTCATGCCTTCGTAAGATAGCTCTCTTTCTTTGTCATTAGTCACATGCCTTCACAAAATCTTGTGCATCTTGATGGATTATGGGTCAGTAGTACCCATATTGCAGTATTTTTTATGTAGTGCATGCACTACCATGAGGTCCTTCCCACAGAGGATGAATGATAGGCTTCCAATATACTCATCATTTCAACTTCTGGGATGCATCTTCTAATCAAGTTATCATCACAGAGCCAAAATAGATATGGCTCATCCTAAAAGTAATTGCTCACATCATGTAGAAATTTCTTCCTTTGATAAAAGTTTAGATCTTCCAACATCATGTCACTTACAAGATAGTTAGCAAAATCAGTAAACCAGGGTATAAGATCATAGGAAGTCAATAATACCTAGTCATCTGGAAAGGAGTCATCAATATTTAACTTATCCACTACTTTTGTCTTCTCTTCAAGTCTATACAAATGGTTTACAACTTGATTCTCACAGCCTTTACAGTTTTTGACTTCAAAGTCAAACTCTTAAAGCAATAATACCCATCGAATCAACCGAGAAATTGCATCTTTTTTTGCCATGAGGTATCTCAAGGCAGCATGATCTGTATGTAACATATCACTTGTGCCAAGTATGTATGCCTAGAATTTTTTAAAATCATAGACCACCACAATTAATTCTTGTTCAATCACAATGTAGTTCTTCTGTGCCTTATTCAATGCCTTGCTAGCATAATAAATTAGGTGAAAATATTTCTCCAGCTTTTAACCTAGAACAGTACTAAGTGTCATACCACTTGCATCACATATTACTTCGAATAGTTTGGACCATCCTGGAGCAATAATAATAGGAGTAGAATTCATCTTCTCTTTAAGACATTGAAATGCCTTCAAACAAGCATTGTCAAACGGGGAACTTAACCTCCTTCTCCAATAACTTGCAAAGTGGATTCACAATTTTGGAGAAGTCCTTTATAAATCTCTGATAAAAACCTGTATGACCAAGAAAACTCCTAATCCCCTTCATAGAGATTGGTGAAGGTAACTTCTCAATCACTTTAAATTTTGCTCGGTCAACTTTGAATACCTCTTTCAGATATCTTGTGTCCCAGAACAATGCTTTCCTTCACCATGAAGTGGCATTTATCCCAATTCAGCACCAAATTTATTTTTTCACATCGTTGTAAGACCTTGCCAAGATTGGCCAAGCACTCTTCAAAAGCATTACCAACTATGGAAAAATCATCCATAAACACTTCCACATAGTCCTGCACCATATCCAATAAAATAGACATCATGCATCTTTAGAAGGTGGCAGTTTCATTGCACAAGCGAAAGAGCATGTGCTTGAACACAAATGTACCATAGGGCATCTAAATATGGTTTTGTCCTAATCTTTTGGTGCAATGAAAATCTGGTTGTACCCAGAATAACCTTCTAAGAAGCAATACCAACCTCGATGTGCTAGTCAATTCAACATCTAGTCCATGAAAGGCATTGGGAAATAATCTCTAAGTGTCCAATAGTTCAATTTTTGGTATTCCATGCATACACGATAGCCTGTGACCGACCAAATTGTGATCAACTTATTACGATTATTAGGAACCACTGTCATACCTCTTTTTTTGAAACACATTGCACCGAACATACCCATTTGCTATTCGAGATAAGATATACCACCCCTGCATTTAACCACTTAATGATCTATTTCTTTACTACCTTTTGCATTAGTAGATTAAGTCTGCACTGGTGTTCTATGCTCGGGATGAAATCCTTCTCCAACTGAATTTTGTGAGTGCAATTCCCAGGTAGGATTCCAATAATGCCAGCAATGGTCCACCCGATTGTCGTTTTGAAGTGTCTCAACACTGCCACAAGTGCCTCTACCTGCCACTCAACCAAATTAGCTGCCACAATAACGGGTAGTGTACTGTTATCTCCCAAGAAAGCATAGCGTAAATAACTAGGCAACACTTTCAGTTCCAAGACTGGTGGCTCTTCAATCGAAGGCTTAGCTGGAGGAGTAGGCCTATTTTTCAGATCCAAGTCTAACTTCTTTAGAGCATAGGAATAGGAACCTATCCTAATCACTGCCTTCGCTATCTCATCATGGTCTTAGATGTCATCACCATTAAAGTTCATCATCACTGCAACTAAAGTTTCAACTGCAAACCTTTTTCAAAGGTACCTCAATCACCTCCTCATCTAAAAAATCAATCACTGACACAACATCCATTTCCATTAGTTGCTTTGTGGACTGACAAACATTGAATTTAACCTCCTCGTCGTTCAGTCTAACCTTTAATTCGTTGCTTTCCATATCAACCAAGACTCTACCAGTTGTTAAGAAGGGTCTTTCTAATATTATGTGAACTTCAAAATCCACTTCGTAATCCAAGATCACAAAATTAGCAAGAAATATGAAACTTTCTACCTTTAATAGCACATCACATAAGCTTCCCACATGTCTCTTGACTGAAGGGTCAGCTATAAATAACTGCATTATCATTGGTTTGAGGTCTCCCAAGCCCAACTGCTTATAGATAGAAAGTAGCATCAAGTTGATGCTTGGACCAAGGTCACACAATGCCTTAGGAAAATTAAAGGCTCCGATGGTGCAAGAAATGGTAAAAGAATCAAGATCTTCATTCTTCTGAACCAAAGTGCACAAAGCAATCGTACTACAATGGTGTAAGTTATCCACGGGTTCAAAACTTACTGTCTTTTTCTTAGTGACCAAGTCTTTCCTAAACTTGGCATAACCCGGCATTTGTTCCATTGCCTCTACCAAAGGAATATTTATTGGTAGTTTCTTCAATATGGATATAAATTTATGGAACTTTCCATCTTCCACTTTCTTCTTCATACTTTGACGGAATAGAGGTAGAGGTCTAGGAATTGGTGTCAAAGGCTTTGCACCCTTCTCCTTCTCTTTATTCTCAGAATTTCTAGCTTTAACATTTGTAGATTTCTCAGCATCTGTAACAATATTATCAACAATCACCCGCTTTTTAGTACTAGCCAAAACTCTTGTTTCAAAAATATCATCCACCATAATTTTGGACTCGAAAACAACATCCTCATCCTCCTCCTACTCATCAACAATAGCTACCAGATCTGGAAACATTCTACTATTTTTAGTCGTTACGGCTATGAATTGGCCATTAATTTTTGGATTTTAGACAGTGTCACTCGGCAGTGTCCCACTCTTCTACTTATTCAAAGCTGCAAACATTTGACCCATTTGATATTCCAGTTATTTGATGGAAATGGAGTATGAATCCACTAGTTATATAATGTTAGAGATTTCTCTCTTCATTTCTTTAACACCACAGTTGGTAAATTCAACCCTTTGCAACACTTTAGCCAACATATCTTCCATCCTTGAACTCCCTGCATCATTACTAGCTCTATCGCAATTTTTGGGAGGCACATAAAGACCACTTCTATCATTCTTTCTTTTTTAGTTGCCTTGATCTCTAACCTTATAACCAGCCTTGTCATAATAACAATCTTTCTGATAGTTTCGACCTTGGTTTCTTTGGGCCTTAGCTGGAAAACACCTATCTGATTATTTAGATAGTTTTTCTCTTTCTCAGAATCTAATTCAGATGCTTTATAGTATGAACCTATAAGATTTACTTTTTTAGTACCACTTGCCAACAAATGTTTTGTGAGCAAGTCCAGTTGTGTGTTCATATGGGCCATGTCTTGGTCACGTTCCTCCTTTCTTTGACATTATTCAAAAGACATACCCATAGAATATGTACCACCTGCAACCTCAAAATCTCTGGTATTCCAAGCTCTGTTGGTTTTTGTGAGCCTATAATATTACAGATGTATCTATATAAGTGAGGTACATGAAGGCTCCCCTAGTAGCATTATCAGTAGTTGGTTTAGTTATCGAATTTAATGACATATAAAAAGTCTCTATCAAATGGTTATCTGTTGGCTTATAGCTAGGACATTGGTTGAACTTAATGTTAAAATGCAACAAACTTCATGTAATGCTTCACTTGACAGCTACCTAAAATTACTAATGTCATCCCTTAGCTACAACATCCTGGAGTCCAGTTAGTAATAGAATCAGGTTGCACCTTCGTCAACCCTAAGGTTACATCCCCAGATAAAGACAGTGGGAACAAGCACATTTGGATGGCATTCTGACTAACACATGGCAACTTATAAGACTTTCAAATTCCCACGAAGTTTATCAAGTGCAAATTTGGGTCATCACTGATGTGCCATGGTTATATGGCACTTTCGATGCTTAAAACAAGGAAAAGATGCAATAACTTGGGTGTGTTTTGTTGGTATGATGTGGTTTCTGTCCTAATTTGCAGGAAAACAGGCTTTAAAGGCAAAATGAGCAAAAGAGGAAGAATCAAGCCCGAGAACGAAGTGTAGAATGAAGAAAGAACAAGAGGCTGCAAAAGAGAACCACTCACGCCACAAGTCACGTGGCGTGGAAGTCACTCACGCCACGTGAGTGGCTATCGTGACTAAGTCCAGAAATAGAAAATTTCAGCCTGATTTCCACGGCAGGGGTCACGTGGCGTGACTGACACCCACGTGGCATGGAAGCCTGCCATGAGTTCACTTCAGAGATCCAAGAAAAGGGACTGATTCCCACGATACGAGTCACGTGCCGTGACTTGGTTCCACGACACCAAGTCACGACACCGTGAAAGCTGCCGACTCTGTTCTCCTATTTTGTTTTGGATAGGACTAGTTTTGTATATATAAATACTCCTATGTAGTCCTAAGTGTGGGAGTTGGACAATTTACTACTTTGAGAGTTATTTTACATTGTTTGAGACATATATTTTGGTTTTGTATTCATAAACCCTAATTCTGAAGTTGATTGATAATTGAAATTTTGGTTTTTCCTTCATTCTTGTGAGATCATAATTATGCTTTCATCTTTGGATTATTCTTGTGTTCTTGCAATTATGAGTAGCTAAACCCATCAACTGGGGTTGTGTGAACCGTGAAGAATTAACGAAACCGGTGAAGTGCTAAACAACTTTGTACTGCTATGTATGCATGTATTGTTGTCTCCTTCATATTGATTGCTTTGCTAACGGTTGCAAACGTTAGAATCTTGCTTGTATTCTAGACTTGCTCGAGAGAGAGGTAGAGATTGGGAAAAGGAGATAACAACAGAGATTTGGAGCTATTAACCTTCATCTAATAACCAGAGCCTTAGCGGGAAAAGGTTATCTAAAATCCAGGACAAGGGTTAGAAGTGCGACACTTGGAGACCGAGAGGAGAAGAGTGAGATTAGTCTAATGACAGTCGAGAGACAGTTAGATGAACATAACTTGTTAGATTTTTCATGCAGTGCAGTGGGGCAGTCTTGTTAAGCATAAGTCACCGGTGGAGTTAAGGAATCATTGAGGATCACAGTCCTAGTGAATTTCTCTTATTATTTACAAACTCGGTATCAGTCAGCAATCGTCATAGTTACTATTTACTAGAAAAAAACCCCAGTTTTAGTTACTTGCCAGTTATTTCTTCCTGTAGTTTACTCATACTTCGACCTGTTCCCTGTGGGATCGACCCCAACCTAGTTGGGTTCTATATTTGATTCAGCGACCGCATTATACTCTTTCAGAGGTATACTTTGGGCGACATCAAATTTTGGCGCCGCTGCTTGGGAATACGGTTACGAAGTTGAACATTATTGGTCGGAGGTGATTGGGTGTGTTCGTACATGCTCACAAGGGTATATGCCGGTGTATGCCAAATACTAGGAGTCAAGGCAATCACCTGATTCCATTTGATCTTGAAATCGAAAGGACTTTAAGAGCTAATCGGAGAATGGTGAATACTGAAGGAGTCCAGAATCCCGCAGCTGCGGGGGATGTTCACAATCAGCCAATGCATTCGGCTGGTCAGGAAACAGCGGAGAAAACTACTGCTTGATTGACCCGAGAAGAGCATGCTAGACAAGCTGCTCTTAGACAAGCAGAAAGAGATAATCGAGCTATGCAGGAAGCAGCACAGCGTCTGGCTGATGCTGAAGAGCGACAAAGACAATTAAGAGAACAACCAAGACAACGTGTGCCTGTTTATGATGATCCTGAAGATGAATATGTGGCCTATTTTGAGCCGATTGAGAATGGTGCTATTGTTCCACCTGAGTTACCTCCAGGCACTAAGTTTGACATTACTAGTGCCATGATCCATCTGCTGAACTTGAAAGGTGTGTTCGCGGGTCTTCCTACTGATGATCCAAACATGCACGTTATGAACTTTGTAGGGGTCTGCACGTCATACAATCTGCCTGGGGTTAACCAAGAGGCGATTCGGTTGAGGTTGTTCCCATTTTCTCTTACAGGAGAAGCCACGTTGTGGTTGGCTGAGCTACCATGAGGTTCTATCACTACCTGGCAGGAATTGAGAAATCAATTCTTGGAAAGATTTTTCCCACCATCCAAGATACTGCAGTCAAAGGACGAGATCTATAATTTCCGACAGCTTCATTCGAAAACACTCTATGAAACATGGCTGAGGTTCAAGAAAAAGTTGCAGAACGTGCCTAATCATAGGATGAGTGGTCGAAATTTACTTGAAATCTTCTACAGAGCTTTGAATGTCAACACAAAGGGGTAGCAAATACTATCACTGGTGGAGCATTCATCAGTCTGGGATGGAACCAAGCTTCTGAGATATTGGATCGTGTCACTAAGACCAACCGAGGATGGCATACTCGGGAGGCAGATATACCGGCTGGGACATATGCTATTGGAGCCTCAGCAGCTCAAAGGGCATTGGATGAATCTGTGGCGCAAGAGGTTGCTCAGTTGAGGACAGAGATTGGTCTTCTGGCCAAACAGATAGCTGCTAAAGATGCGGAAAAGGTGCATGCTGTTGGTGCACAAAGCAAATCAGTTAGACATGATGATAGTGAGTCAGATGAAGAGGCGAAGTACCTAGATCGTGAAATGGCGGGTTTCCGAGCCAAGGGCCAAGGGTCTAATCAAGAATCTTGGAACTCAAGGCAAGGAAATCAAGGTCGGAAATATTATGGAGACAGCTACAACAAATCGGGATACAGAGGTCGTGAACGGGACCGTGATGGTGAATGGAGGCGGAAAGATGATCATAGAGAAAAGAATGACACTTATGTACCGCCTGGAAGACGTGATGAGGAGTCTGGAAATTCGAGGATGGAGGCACTTCTAAATAAATTGGTGAAAGGAGCAGAAAGTCAGGAGAATTGCTTGAAAGAAATTAGAACTGACATCTCGGGCATAAGTCAGAAAGTGGAGTCTCACTCGACCACCATCAAACAGTTGGAGCAACAGTTTGGGCAAATTTCAGTGGCACTGAATCAACGTCAGCCAGGCACCCTTCCAAGTAATACCGTCCAGAATCCTAAAAATGATAGTCATTGCCTTGCCATCACTACTAGAAGCGAGAAGTGTACGACAGATCCACCTATGCCTGCCGACAGTAGTATGCCTAAGGATCCAGTGGTTATCGATGTTGAAGATGAGTTAGAGCTAGATAATGCAAAGGGTAGCAAGGTTCCAAATCAGCAGGATGATAGCGACAATGCAAAATATGAGAAGAGGAAGGAGAATGAGGTACCAAAAGTACTCAAAACTATTCCGCGACCTCCTCCTCCCTATCCTCAAAGGTTGAAGAAAAAGGCGAAGAAAGGAAAGTATCAGAAGTTCATCACCATGTTGAAGGAGCTGTCAGTTAACCTCCCTCTTGTAGAAGCATTAGAACAGATGCCAGGCTATGCCAAGTTCATGAAAGACTTGGTGACTAAGAAGAGAACGGTCAGTTTTGAGCTCGCAGATAACATTCACCATTGTAGTGCAATTGCGTCACGGTCCTTAGTCGAAAAGAAGGAGGATCCAGGAGCGTTCACAATCCCGTGTACTATTGGGTCATACAACTTTGCTAAAGCACTGTGCGATTTGGGTGCTAGCATCAACCTAATGCCATTAGTCGTGTTTAAGCAGTTGGGGTTGGGTGCACCAAAACCAACCTCCATGAGACTTCTCATGGCCGATAGAACCATCATGCAGGTGTCCATTGCACCCCATGGATAATGTAAGGAGAACCATCATGCAGGTGTCCATTGCACCCCATGGATAATGTAAGGAGAACCATCATGCAGGTGTCCATTGCACCCCATGGATAATGTAAGGAGAAACATCATGCAGGTGTTCATTTCACCCCATGGATAATGTAAAGAGAACCATCATGCAGGTATTAGTTAAGACAAAAGATTTGACAATACAAACGATGACACTGCCTAAATATACATCGATATTGACCCTAGAGATGTTAATTTATCATGGATCCCACAACCCTAGTCATGGGGTTTTTAGACACTCAAAGCTTTTGAAACAAATAAAGCAATATAATTCATAAATGAAGAATAATATTACAAATATGAACTCAAGAAATCAATTGTCTTCAAATTTGAAGTTTAATTGCTTCAAAACCCAAGAAAAATCTTAAGAACAATATTGGTATTCTCTCTAAAACTTAAGATGCAAAAATATTCCCTAATAGTGGCTATCCAGGGAATTTTGAAATCTAATTTAAACTCGAAACTATCCACCTTGCGTCTAACGGTAAAGTTGATGGTCTATCAGAGGGTTGACGCTTCGTTTACTAGACCGTCAACTTGCCTTCATATTGTCACTTAATCTTCTTAAGCTTGACGTTAGAATTGATGGTCTATCAGTGGGTCAATGCTTCATCAACTAGACCATTAGCTTGACTTCATGTTATCACTCGATCTACTTAGATTTGATGCTGGAGTTGAGGGTTTGTCAGAGGGTTGATGCTTCATCAACTCAGTCGTCAACTTGACTTCTTCTTGACAATTAATTTGTTTAAGCTTGACGCTTTAGTTGACGGTCCATCAGTGGGTTAATTTTCATCAAGTAAGTCTTCATTTTTAACCTTTAGAATAATTTTCACTGTTTTATACCTTGTCACCTTTCTCTGCACATAAGAAGTCAAAACAATCAAATCTAGCAAGAGTTGCTCAAGAAATTGCAATTATTCATAGTCAAAACCGTCAAATTTGCCGTCAAAATGCCAGCATATCAACACCCTCAACTTAGAACATTTTGTTATCCTCAAGCAACAAAACAATGCCAAATTATACATATTTATAAGCAGCGGAAACTTAGGGAACACTACGACGGTCACACAACTTTTTGGTTATCATATCTAAAAAATTGATCCTATTCTTTCCTTTCTTTTAACAAAACTAGTGTGCATAAAACCATTCATCAAATTGACGCACAAGGATCTATAGGTGACATTAAGATATCGATAAACAATGTTGCATACACATATGGAAGCTAACCTAACAATCAATAATTAACAGTACAATCCAAGTGACCTCACCATAAAAAAGTCCCACACACATAATTTTCTTCAAATTAGAACTGAAATGAATGCGCTCACTCTCACAACAAAGTTAAAACAATGCATACACAATACCATAGGCTTGTCCTTATTTTCTATGCTTCATCTCTCAGACAGTTAGGCTATGATCACTCTAGGAATTTTTTTTCTTGTAATATGAGCTTGGGGTAGGTATGGTACATTTGGATTTAGTGACTAAGCCCTCCTTGACACCACACTATTTTTGCTCCACTTCTAACCAACCCTTTTTCTCTCTATTCTTCATTTCTTCACATCTTTCTTCCACTATGGGTGTGACTTTCTTTTCAATTATAACTCTTTTTTTTATCTTATTCTTACAAGCCACACCCATTTTTCATCTCTCAATATTAGTTTCTTATTTTTATACCCTATTCTTTCTTTAATACCCTTTTTATCATGCCATCCTCAACCTAGGCGATTTGCCTGAGTTGAGGTGCACAGTATCCAAAGACTGGATCAGGGCCAAAATAAAGGTTCTGAGGAGCCTCTATAGTAGCCACCCTCAACTTAGCCAATTTTTCAAAGTTGAGGTACATAATTTCCAAGGAGGGACTAGGGCCAAGATAAGGGTTTCAAGAAAAATGGAAAAGGTGAATAAGCTAATGAATAAAAGGTCAATAAGGCTCAAAATTTGGGAACAAGGGACAATTTACATTATTTATACTATCATTTAGGTTGAGTGGACTGAAATCAAACAAGGCCTAAGAGCCTTTCCTTACTACTATCCTATGACCTACACAAGATAAACTGTCCAAGTTCTGAATTGCATGCACTGAGTAAGAACTAAACAAAAATAACTCACACACACTTGACACAGAATAGCACAATCAACTACAAACTATCAGGTTCATGCATTAGCTTAAGAAATAGTTATCACATTCATATACATCTAATTTCATGCAAAGATCCATAGTGGTAATGATTTCAAAATAGATATGCACATGCTACACAAAATTTGGAGGGATCTCCATTTTATAAAACCAAATTACTTCAAAATCGTCTGCCATAAGTTCACCTAAATTACTTTTACCCATACAATATAAACACAAAATATCCTAGATATGCTGGTTCTACTAAATAGCACACCCAAGGGAAAAGAAACACGACAATAAAAACCCATAGGAGGTGAAACACAGGTACCCTACCCCTCATTAAAAAGTTATGCATTGTGCCTAATGTATTGTAAAATCTACTAAAGTGATAGAGGGGGGGATGTACCTATAGCCCTCTAGGTACTAGTGTCAGGTGTGATGGAGTGGGCTGCAACATTATCAATCATAGTGGTAGTGGTGATCGGTGCACTCAGAGTAACAATTGGTGGAGTAGAAGACTCCATGCTTAATCTGCACCACTAGTATTCCATGGTGGAATGCTAGCAGAGGCTCCAATAGCTGAAGCACTCAATTATACCTATTTCTTCTCTTGGTTCTCTAACAACCTCTATTGTGCTTGTTTTATGTCATTATTCTCTTTTTTCTTCCTTTTTTTCTCTACCTTTGTTGGATCCTTTTTATCTTGTCATGTCTTCTTACTTTTGGCTTTGAGTGGTCTGCCTATCAAATCAATTAAGGACTCCTTTTATTTTGATTTCTCATCATCTAGGATTGGGAATGCCATGGCGGGTATATTTAAAAGCTTTATAATATCATCTCAGGCCCTTTCTAACTCAGCCTCAAATTTAGCCAAATCTGGTACAGTCATGGCCTTTAGCCGCTCATTTATTCTCCTCTTCATATCACCAATGCAGCTATGAAGATTGGCATATGGCACAAGTGTTGCTTTTATAGCTCAATTAATAAATAGTTCAAAATATTTTGCAAATACCTTCAGTTGTTCCTTAAACCTTTGTGACCGCTTGACCCATCATTTGAAATTCTGGGGAGTGAACAAATATTTTGAAGTCTGGGATGCAGTGCAGTAGTGTCAATGGACTCAGTAGTCAGGGTAGTACCAACATGCCTAAAAGTAGTGGAAGTAGTCGGTGGAATGGTGGAAATAACTAGCTCCATACCTAAGGCTGCTCTCGAAGACTCTAAAGTAGCAGGGGGATCCCTAATTATTTGAGCACTAGATCGAAACATCATAGGCTTGTGCACTCATAACTCAAACTTCCCCTCATCGTGATATCTCTCAAGATCATGCGTCTTTGATGCTATCACCTTATCATCGATACCGACCAAACTGGAACATGGGCTTTGTTGTAAAATTGAGTGACAAGACATGGGAGTGGTAATGAAGTTATGGGCCTTGTAGCTTGTATTTTCATTTCTTTGGCTATGATGACTCAAAAATCTAGTTTGAAACCAGACATCAAGAAAGCTACAAAAACATGTCTATCTTCACCCAATATGTTTTCTCCTCCAGTAGGAATCAAACAAAATTGCACAACCACCCACCAAAACTTAGCTATAAAAGTCAATTTCGATTTGAAGATCCTTTCTTTTGTATTTCTAAACAATTCTTGTTGACCATCAGTCAACACCTATGTTAACCAAGGACGTTGATTCAGTCTATCCATCATTTTATGATAAAAATCTAGAGTACTAGCTGGTGGCACAAAATCTTGCCTATAAAGAAACAAGTTGATTGCATGGTTTGATGTATTGACTGAAACTTCTCGAATCAAAACTCTATTCAGCGTTTGCAAATCTGTTGGTTTTTGACCCTTAGTGCTTATGCTATCAAGAATTGCAGCATAGTTTGTGTAGAACTCGTGAACCATATTAGGTTAATAATACCCCAGAGTTGTGCTCATTTACTCTAGGCCATAATACTTGAACCACCGCTCAATCTCAGAATACTCTACGAGTTCTGACGAGATAATCTTGAATTTCTCTGTAAAGGGTCTCTTTATGCAACACTTTTCGATTGATGTGAGACCATCTTAAAAGTATTTACCCACCCTTTTGATTTGTCAGCACATACTATCCTTGAACCCTGGATTTTTTTCTCTCAATCACATCACCTCTCATAAGTTCGAGTTCTTTTTCTAGACTCTTGGTGGCATTAGTGCCACTCTCCTAGTCGACTTCCAAACTTGCACTATTCGTACTTGACTCATTGTCTAATGACTGATCACTTTCATCAGACAAGTATTGTAGCCTTGAACTTTGTCTAGTATTGTAGCTTGGGGCCTCTTCCTTCTCTACACCATTCTCAAATTCATCAATGATTTTGCAAGTTTAGGTATCCCTTTCTGATCTCTTCTGAGTCCCCTTATAATTGTTGAAACTTTGGAGGCATTTGCACCTGTGGAAGGGCATGGTTCGCCTTGCAAAAAAAGTATGTAAGAATGAATTGAATTGAAATACCACATATGTAAGTGGTTGATGTCTTGGGTTGACGAGCCGTCATGGCCTTGACAAGTTGTCAAGCTTAATAGTTTGCAAGTGCCTGCTGATGGTACAAGTTAATGGTTTATCAATCATTTGATGTCTTATTAACCTTACCATCAGGCTTATCCAATATATGCATGTCATGTTTATGGTTCATTTGATGGCTCATCAACTAGTTTGCGATTCATCAAACAACCCGTCAACTCAAACAAATTCTAACAATTGTCTGGGTGAGTAGCAACATTGAAATTGTTTAACTTTCCATTACACCATTAATATTACAAGCTCAAGTGATGTGTAAATCTCATTGTATGATGGAATGTTACCATTTCTCCAATGAGAGTCAGGGTTAGTCAAACTTCACCCCTTAATTAGTCAATTCTTCTCTCAAGTTGAGTTAGTGGGCAACACTATTTCTACTAGAATTTCATTTTTGAAATTTGAAAATTATGTTTCCCTATGATTCATTGAATGACTGACTCACCATTAACACCAAAATTGAAAGAAAAATAATCCCTCAAAAAAAAAATGTACAAGAACATACCTTGGTAAAGATGGAATGAAAAAGACAAATCAACTCTTTCCCTAGCATTATCTTAAATGAATAAATAGAGGGAAAAGATGATGGTGATGGGAAATGAAATGGGTGAAGGATTTATATGGCAATGAGAGTGAAGTTATGGGAGTTGGGGAGTTTGGGTGTGGGTGAAAGCGGTTAGTCGAGGAAATAAAAAGGGAGACTGATCAAATTTGAAATGGCACCTTTTTAATTCCCTTTAGGGTTTTTGGATCGGGTGATTTAGGTTTTGGTTGGATTGGGTTAGAGATAGAGGAGTTTGGGTCAGAATGTATTGGGTAGGTGGTTGAGGTTGCAATATAATTGGGTGAGGGTGTAGGATGGTTTATTTAAAATAAAAGACTAACTTACTCGGGCGTGATGTATCTTGATGATCTGTCAAGTGGTTGATGGGTCATCAAGTGAACCGTCAGCCTTAGACATATTAATCGCTATTTATGCACAAGCTTACGATCAAAGTGACGGACATCACCTTGTTTACGAAGAGACAGGTGAGCCATCTCCCTTATCTATATTCAAACTATTTGTTGGTCATAAGTGACGCTTGGTTTGATGAGCCGTCAGTGGCCTGACGGACCGTCACCCAAGCTGTCACCTCTAAAAAGTTTGCTTCCTTCCTAGTCAAGATTTTTACCTGCATACTTCAACATGCACATCAACCAAATCCAAGGTATACATCTTAATTAAAAATCAAGTTACAAACAACAATCATGGGTTACCTCCTAGTAGCACCTGATTTAACGTCGAGGTACGACTCGGGTACCTTGATTGCTCAGACTTCATCATGGTACACCATCTCTAATAGTTTTACCTCTTGGAGTACTCCAAAGTACTATTTCACACATTGTCCATTAACTTTGAAGCGTTCCCCTTTTTGATTCTCCAGCTCAACCACTCTGGAAGGGAACACTTGTGTCACTGTAAATGCACTGAACTACTTGGATCTAAGTTTACTCGAAAATAATTGGAGCATAGAATTGAACAATAATACCAAGTCCCCCAGACTGAATTCCCACTTCTTAGTGCTATGATTATGATACATCTTCATCTTCTCTTTGTACATGGCCGATATTTCATATGCTCTCAACCAGAACTCATCTAACTCATTAATTTGTTCACGCCTCAAGTTAGGGGCATCCCAGCTATGCACCCATAAGGCTTTATGCTCAAGATCCATTGGCAAATGACATGCCTTGTTAATGAAAAGGAGACATCTCGATGGGAGTTTTGTATGCAGCCCTATATGCCTATAGGGCATCATCAAGCTTCTGAGCCCAATCAGTTCGGTTGGCATTCACTATTTTTGGCAAGAATTATCTTTATTTTATGCTTTGGCACTTCCACTTGACCACTGGTTTATGAATGATAAGGGGTAGCCACCTTATGTTTCTTGACTCCATACTTTACTAGCAGAGCACGTAATACTTTTCTACAAAAGTGCAAACCCCCATTACTGATGATCGCCTTTGGAGTAAACCTTGAGAAGATGTTCCTTTTCAGGAATGCAGTCATACTTTTGCTCTCATTATTTGGTAGTGCCACAGTTTCCACCAATTTAGAAACGTATTCCACTACCACCAATATGTATTTTTGGTTGAAAGGACTCACGAAGGGACCCATAAAATTGATGTCCCATACACTAAATAATTCGACTTCTAGGACTGGGGTCATATGTAGCTCATGCCTTCATGATATAGCTCCTCGTCTTTGGCATTGGTCATATGCATTCACAAAATCTTGCACATCTTGATGAATTATGGGTTAATAGTACCCATATTATAGTATTTTTTGTGTAGTACGTTCACCACCATGATGTCCCCCCCACAAGGGATGAATTATAATCTTGTAGTATACTCATAATTTCAACTTATGGGATGCATCTTCTTATCGAGTTATCAGCACAGTGTTGGAATAATTATGGCTCATCCCAAAAGTAATTGCTCACATAATGTAGAAATTTCTTCTTTTGATGAAAGTTTAAATCTTTTGGCATCATTTCACTTACAAGATAGTTAGTAAAATCAGCAAACCAAGGTACTAGATCATGAGAAGTCACTAATACCTATTCATATGGAAAGGATCCATCAGTATCTAACTCATCCACACTTTTCTCTTATCTTCAAGTCTAGACAAATAGTCTACAACTTGATTCTTATAGCCCTTGCGGTCTTTGACTTCAAAGTCAAACTCCTAAAGTAATAGTACCCATCGAATCAACCAAGGCTTTGCATCTTTCTTTGCCAAGAGGTATCTCAAGGCATCATGACCTATATGCACCACAACAATTATGCCAAGAAATTATGCCTAGAATTTCTCAAAGCAATACACTACAACAAGCAATTCTTGCTCAATCACCGGCAAAATGTTTTTTCAAAATGTCGGCACATTTATAATCTACCTCAAACACAAGCCCGAATGCAACTAATCCGCTAGAGTCTTGCCTTTCCTTGTAGCTTCGGATTGTTCTCTATCTAAAAACAAAAAATAAGGAGTAATCAACAAATTATTCTTCAATTCTAGGCATTTAGGACTAAAACCTACTGACTAGTTCATAGCCTAAACCATCAAGTTTGTGGTTTTCCACACATTAATTCACCCAAATCCGTGTAATCCATATTAAAGGGATGGAGTTCAATGCTAGGAAGTATAATCTAACTAGCTAGAACCATTATTAAGTAATTTTGGGACTACCCATATTAAATTCTGACCAGTTCATCAATTTGGGACTTAAACACAAGAATTTCACCTTAACTCTTTGTTCTAGTGATTCTACAGATTAAATAGATTAATCTATGTTAGAAAGGTGCAATAATGTTACCTTAATTGTAGAAATCACCCAAGCTAGTAGAAAATTTCCTCTCTTAAGCATGAGGTTGATAATTTATATGTTTGGGAGGAAATAACATCAAAACTCAAAAACCAGACATATTAACTGCTTGATGACCATTGTAGCGGCCTAAGGCCTGCTACAATGGTCCATCCTTTAAGCTCATTAATTGCTACAGAAGTCCCGCTATGGTGGTACTAGGATAGCTATAACAGTCCTTAACTAGTGACTCGGGGGATTTATTAGAATTTCCCCTTTCATAATACTCTCTTGGTTTTTGGACAACACAGATATAACCCATTATGACAATTGCCATAACCAGAGTTCACCTAACTCGTTTCTCATTTAGAAAGTTTCTATGGGTCACTATATCTCTCATCTATCGTAAAATTACTTCAAAATCATAAAAAGCTACACCTCGAGATACAGGAAATCTCTACACCATACAATACTCGATTTCCATCAAAAATCTTTCCTAACTTGAGATTTTAACAACTCTCATCCTAGGTAAAACTCTACCCAAGCACTTACAACCCTAACCAATGCAATAACAATGGTATGGGTCATTACATCAAATACCAATTAAATAATTGTTCATCCCCAAATGACAACAAGAAAGAAAATGGGAAAACAACCAAGAAGTTATTGAATTGACAAACAACTGCGGATATTGGTTATGCATGTCTACTTCAGTCTTCCAAGTGGCCTCCTTCACAAGATGATTCTTCCATTAGATCTTTACAGACTCAATCTCAGTCCTTAATTTTCAAACATCTCTATCAAGAATGACAATAGGTTCATTTTTATAAGAGAGGTCCTCATTTAGAAAAATCTAAATCCTAAGGTATAATATAATCATCATCCCCATGATACTTCTTAAGAATTGAAACATGGAACACGGGATGAACTCCTAACAAACTTGGAGGCAAGGCCAACCTATAAGACACCGTCCATACACCTTTCAAAATCTTAAATGGTCTAATATACCTTGGACTATGTTTAACCTGCTTCCCAAATTACATAACACCCTTCATGGCTGCAACCTTGAGCAAAACTTGCTCACCTTCTATGAAATGCATGTCTTTTACCTTTCTATCCTCATACTCTTTCTGTCGGCTTTGAGCCACAACAAGATTTTTTTGAATGAATCTTACCTTCTCCATTGATTCCTTCAAAAGATCCATACCCTAATATCTCTCCTAAAAGGAATCAAACTACCCAATAGGAGATCTTCACCTCCTTCCATACAAAGCCTCAAAAAAAGCCATGTCAATGCTCAAATGATAACTATTATTATATGCAAACTCGGCCAGAGGTAGGAACTGGTCCTACTAACCTCCAAAATCCAACACACACGCATGGATCATGTCCTCCAATATTTGGATTATCCACTCAGACTACCCATCAATCTGAGGGAGGAAAGCAGTACTCAGATCCAATCTAGCACCCAACTCCTCATGCAGTTTCTCCCAAAAGTTTGAGCTAAATTGCGTACCTCTTTCAGAAACAATAGAAATGGGAACCCTATGTAGCCTGACAATCTCCTTGAGATAAATTTTAGCCAACTTAGATGCATTATATATGAACTACACCTGCATGAAGTGTGTAGACTTAGGCAGCTTATCCACAATAACCTATATCAAATCATACTATCCTAAAGTCTTGGGAAGCCCAACAACAAAGTCATTAGCTATTTTTTCCCATTTCCATTTCGGAATGTGCATCCTTTGAAGAGTGCCATCAAGCTTCTGATGTTCATACTTCACCTATTAGCAATTATGACACTTATCCACTAAATCAACTATATCTCGCTTCATTCATCCCCACCAACAGTGATACCTCAAATCACGAAACATCTTGGTCGCACTTGAATGTATGGAATATTTTGAACTATGCGCCTCAGCAAGTATGGTGGGAATCAAGTTGTCAACACAAGGCGCACAAACTCGCCCCATAATCCTTAAAAAACCCTCATCATCATGAATGCTTCCTTGGCCTCTCCTTGCAAAACCTTATCACGGATTTTACTTAACTTTGCATCCTCGAATTTCCTAGCCTTGTTTTGATCAAGACATATAGACCTCACCTCTACAATGGCTAGGAACCCACCTTTATCCAACACGTCAAAGTAGTCCAAACTACCCATGCTTTCTATATTCCTACTCAATGGATCGGATACCATATTAGCCTTACTTGGGTGATAGAGAATGGGCACATCATAATCCTTGAGTAGCTCCATTCACCTACGCTATCTCAAATTCAATTCCTTCTGAGTGAAGATATGTTAGAACCTATGGTGGTCAGTGAACACTTTATATTGTACTCCATACAAATAATGTCTCCATATCTTAAGTACAAATACCACACAACCAACTCTAGGTCATGAGTAGGATAATTCTTCTCATGCACCTTTAAGTGTCATGAAGCATAAGCAATCACATTCCATTTCTGCATCAAAATAGCACCTAAACCAGAATGTGAGGCATCAAAATATATAATAAAATCCTTAATCTCCACCCGTAAGGAAAGAATAGGAGCGGTGGTTAGCAAAGTCTTGAGCTTTTGAAAGCTATCCTCACATTCATCGGACCAAACAAAATGTAGCTCTTTCTGAGTTAGATGGGTCAAATGTGATGCAATAGCAGTGAACCCCTTCACAAACCTGTGGTAGCAACTAGCCAAACCCACAAAGCTATGAACCTCAGTCCCGAAGGTAGGCCTAGTCCAATTCTTAACAGCTTCAATCTTCTGTAGTTCTACTATAACCCCTTCTTTTGAAACCATACTTACCAAAAAGAATACCAATGACAACCAGAACTCACACTTAGAATATTTGGCATACAATTGCTTCTCCTCAAGCAAACCTAAGATAACACGAAAGTGATTCTCATGTTCCTCCTTACTCTTAGAGTACACAAGAATATCATCAATGAAGATAATCACAAGGGAATCCAAGTATGTCTTAAACACACTATTCATTAAGCCCATAAAAGTAGCAAGGGAGTTAGTCAATGAAAGGATATCACCAAGAACTGATAATTCCCATAAGAGGTCTAAAAAAAGTCTTGGGAATGTATACCTGGACCTCAAATCAATCTTGGAAAATACTAAAGCACCATGTAACTAATCGAACAAATCATTTATGCAAGTCAAGGGATACTTGTTATGAATCATAACTTTATTCAACTATCGGTGGTCTATGCACATACAAAGATTACCATCCTTCTTCTTAACAAACAACATAGAATAATCCTATGGAGAAGCACTAGGATGGATGAATCCCTTATTTAGCAATTTCTATAGTCGGCCCTTTAACTCCATTAGCTCAGCTGGTGCCATTCTATAGTTGGATAGATATGGGATGAGTGTCCGGCTCTAAATCTATACCAAAATTAGTGTCACGATCTAGTGGCATACTGAGCAAGTCAGCAAGAAACACCTTAAAATATTCACACAACTGGAACTAACTCAAAAGGAGGAACCTTTGAGCTAGTATTCTAAAAATGAGCTAGAAAATCCAAACACCCCCTCTTAATCAACCTCTTGGCATGAATAAAGGAGATAAGTTTCATAGGAGCATAATTATAGTCACCCTCCCACTCTAGCCTATCCATCCCTATCATAGCCATTGTTGGTGTCTTGACATGAAAGTTAAGAATTGTATGGTATGGAGATAGCCAACTCATCCCATGAATGATGTCAAAGTTCACTATGTCTAAGATCAATAAATATGCCCAAGTATGGTAGCCCATGAACAAAATAGAACAAGCATGATAGACTTGATCAACAACAACTGAATCCCCAACTAGAGTGGACACATGTATAGGAGTATCAAACATATCACAAACCATGTCTAACCCTATAGCATATCTAACAGAAACATATGAGAATGTAGAACCAGGATCAATTAGAACAGTGGAAATTCGATTGTAGACAAGAATAGTACCTGTGATAACCGCATTGGTGGCCTCCATCTCAGGCCTGCCTGGAAAAGTATAACATTAGGTTCTATTACCCGTATGTGCACCACCCTTGCTAGGCTCATGACCACCTCAATATATATGCTCACAACCTTGAGCACGTCACCACCTTAGTTAGCTTGGGTGCTGCCTCTACCCACCTGATTACCACCACGCCCATCCTATGGACAAGCTCTACCATTACCTCTACCTCCCTTACCTGCTAGAGCTGGGGGATCAGGGATCCTACTACTAGCCTGACTGACTAGACTACCTGAAATTAGAAAAATATCTCCAAATATTGCCGACCTCGCTGCACTCATAACATGTATGGTCCAGGGTGGGTCGCTAAGCTGATGAAGATAAAGTGAGATAACCACCTAAGTTTGAAGATAGTTAGCTAGCACCTGATGGACCGCCAGTAGACACCTGCATCACAGACTGAATGGGGAAGATAGGGTACCCCGATGAACCTTGACCCCAAGAATAAGAACCATTGTAATCGCCTACCTTTTGGGCCTTCTTACCCACCGACTTGGCATAACCATCTTGCTTCACACTCTTTATATTTTTAACAAGATCAACCATCTTCTGGAAGGACTTATCAAAAGATGTCATATGAAGTGCATAAAAAGGCTGGAATTCAACCTTTTTACAAAGCAAAAAATCTGATCTACCTCTATATTCAGCAGCTATGAAGAACATCAAGATAAAGAATAAAATTTGGCCTCATAGGCTGCAACTGGCATACTCCCCTACTCAAGATTAGTGGAATCATCTTTATTCATGTCCCTCAAGGTATGAGGCACATAATTCTCTAGAAAAATAGAATAAAACTAGTCCATGTCAATGGAGGCAAACCTGTAGCCCTGTAATCTACGTATGTCATCTATCACATCTTGGCATCTCCTTGAAATTGAAATGTCACAAATTCCACTCCATATATCTCCCTACCTTATTTTGTAAAGTCTCTTATGAAAGTCGATTATAAACTCATAGGTATCCTTAGACTCAGTGCCATGGAAAATAGAAGGCTTCATCTCTAAAATTTGTAGAACAGATCATGCCTATCTCCGGTCATTATCGGGCGTACTACCTATAATGGAAAAATACCTATTTCTAATGCCGCATCCATCCTGGGAGCCATGATAGCATTACGCTACACTCTCAGATGCTGAATAAAGTAAAATTTTTAGTTATAGCCCCATTACCAACCAAACCACTCAAAAGATCAACACATACTGCATCATGTCAAAAGACATTTGAATCGGAGCTGCACCTCCCTGAATTGACGCTCCTTCAGCCTGAACTGGTGCCACCCCATCCACTATAAAATTAGGAACCTTAGGTGTGGGGGGGAGATTTTGATCTCTATCTAGCCAGTACAGCGGTTGCCTAAGATCTACCCCTAGCGGGTGAGACTCTTCTTCCTCTATCTTCTCTTCCCCGCACTTATCCTCTACTGTGAACTGCAACCCTAACGATTGGTTTGGGCATCTTTGATCTAGCTCTATTAGCTTGTGTTCTCATCATCTACAAGAATAAGAATGAAAGAAGTTAGATACCAATTTGGATCACCAAATACTAATTGGAATCAAGTAATAGCACACAAAAAAAAGAAGAAATTAAGTATTCCTTAGTGCCCTATAGCCTGTCAAAGAAAAGAACAAACATCTTTGTACCATTTCATAAGAATCAACTAGACATGTTCTTGTACGATGAGATTGATGAACCTAGAACGCCGATACCAACTTTATGATGACCCAAATTGCTGTGAGTGGTGCCTACACTAACCTTTTGGTGGGAGAACCATCTAACCCAAACCATTACCCAATCATTTAGTCAATATTAAGATGAGGTTATCATAAAAACCAACTTAATAATAATAAATCCAAAAATAATCATTAAGAATGTAGGAAATCAAACAAACTTACCTATTACAAACCCCAAGGACCTGAAAGTCATCGTACAAGAATATCTAACAAAACCAATATCTAAAACAATAGTCCAAAATTAATAAAATAATGAGAGTGTCATTGTCTGGAAGATAGACAACAATTGATATGATAATCCATAGTATTCTGAAGATAAGTGCTCACCCTTATCCAACATGACCCAAAAAACTTTGAATACTCTTTACAGAAATTGTTGGGGGCAATTTTTCAATCACCCCAATCTTTGCTCTATCAACCTCAATCCCTATTTTAGAAATCTTGTGGCCAAGCACTATACCTTATTTCACCATAAAATGAAATTTTTTCTAGTTAAGTACAAAATTGCTATCCTTACATCTTATCAACACCTCACCCAAATAAGCCAAGCATACCTTAAATGAATCATCCACGATTGAGAAATCATCCATGAATACCTCAATAGTGTCCTCCACCATGTTAGAAAATATGTCCATCATACATCGCTAAAAATTAGCAAGTGCATTACACAATCCGAAAGACATCCTCTTGAATGCAAATGTCCTATATGGACAAGTGAAAATTGTCTTCTTTTGGTCTTCAAGAGAAATCTAAATTTGATTGTATCCCGAATAACCATTAAGGAACCAATACCATCCTCTACCAGCACGGTGGTCTAACATTTGCTCCATAAAAGGCATAAAAAATGATCTTTTTAATTCAACTCATTCAGTTTTCTATAATCCATGCTCACTCGCTAGCTTGTGACTGGCCTCATGGAATGAGCTCATTCTTGGAATTAGGAACCATAATGATTTCACCATTTTTCGACACAAATTGGACTGGGCTTACCCATTTGCTGTAATAAATGGAGTAAATTATGTCTGCATCTAACCATTTGATAATTAACTTCTTCAATACCTCTTGCATAAGTGGAATCAGCCTAAGCTAATGCTCAATGCTAGGAATACAATCAGTCTTAAGCTGGATTTGATAAGTGCAAATACCTAGTGGAATCCTAATAATGTCAACATGAACCAACCAATCGCCCTTTTAGATCTCATCAATACAGACGCAAGAGCTTCCACTTGCTCTTAACCAAATCTGCTACAGTAAAAATGGTAAAAGTGTTGTTAGCTCCCAAGAATACATATCGAATATAGGATGGAAGAGCCTTAGGCTATAAAACTATAGGCTCCTACATAGAAGGTCTAGTCGATGGGGTTGCTAGATTCTTTGAATTGAGATCTAGCTTCTTTAGTGCATAAGTATATGATCCTACACCAGCAAGTGCTTGACCCATCTTATTGTACTCATCATTGATATCCCCATCAAAATTCATATTGATTATGACCAGAGTATCAACAACAAATCACTTCTCAATAAATAACTTAAATACCACCTCATCAATTACATCTATGACGGAAGTAACTCTGACGGAAGTAACTCTCATGTAATTTGGCTACTTCATCGATAGACACATATTAAAACCCACTTCTTCATCATTCAACCAAAATTTTAATTCTCCACTCTCTATGTCAACAAGTGCCCTTCTGGTAGCTAAGAATAGTCACCCAAAGATTATGGGGACCTAAAATCAACCTCACAGTCTAATATGGCAAAATCAACAGGAAAAATAAAGGTCTCAACCTTCACCAAAACATCATACAGTATGCCCACCGAACGCTTCATAGATCCACCTTAAGTAGCAATATATTAGTTGGTTTGGGAGATCCCAGACTCAATTGGTTGAACACAGAAAGAGATATAAGATTAATGCTTGTACCAAGATCACGCAGTGCCTTTGCAAAATTAAATGCCCTAATAGTGCACGGAATAGTAAGACCTTGAGGATCCTCTTTCTTCATAAGAGAATGGGAAGTTATTGCACTATAATGGTGCAAATTATCAGCCATCTCGAAACTAACATTCCTCTTCTTCGTCATAAGATCCTTCATAAACTTTGCATAACAAGCATCTTCTCAAGTGACTCAACTAATGGGAAGTTCACGGACAACTGTTTTAACATGGATATGAATTTATGTAATTTTGTATCTTCCACTTTCTTCTTCAAGCACTATAGGAAAGGAGGTGAAGGCTTTGGAATGGGAGTCAAGATTTTAGAGACCTCATTTTCCTTTCCCTTTTGAACATTAACCTTCCTTGCAATACTTAAGAGACTCTCTAGCTTCCTCATATTTCTCATCAACCACGACTTTCTCTTCCTCATCATTCACATTTGTTTGCTCAAAACCATCATCAATAGTAACTAAATCATGATCATCAACAACAACTGGCTCAGGCTGCTCATTCAACTATTTTCTACTTCTAGTAGTGACTGGAGGCCTTGGATTTGGCACTATGTCACTTGCTAGAGTACCATTCTTCCTTGGATTTAATGCAATGGAAATATACCCCATTTGTTGCTCAAGCTGCTTGATGTCTATGTAGTAAGAGTCGACCACTTGACTCATCTTAAAGAATTCACCTTTCAACTCCTTGATCCCAGAATCAGTAGACTCTATTCATTTGAGAATCTTGGAGAGCATGTCATCCACTTACAAACCACTCGACTCTCTTTGATCACAACCCTTAGGAGAAACATAGAGACAATTACGATCATTTTTTTAGCATTCCTTATTTCTCTAGTTTTCTTGATTTCTATCATAACTACTATCTGATACCCAAACTGATCGTACTTATCATTATTGTAGTAGTTTCGACCTTTATTTCCTTGACTTTGGCACCAAATGTCCTGGTTAGACCCTTGGGAGTTGCCCAAAACCCCCCTATCTGGTTATACACATAGTTCACTTCCTCTTTAAAATTAGAGTCACTATCATTATTCCTTGGAGCTTTACCTTGGGACCAACCTCATGCACCTTCTTTAAACCATCCCCCAAGAAGTGCTTTGAAAGCAAATCAATTTGAGTTCTCATATGAGCCATATCTTGATCTTGTTTTTTTTTTTTTGGAGTTGTTCTGCAGATATGCTTAACGAATAGGAGCCCATAGAGTACTCAAACTCTCTAGTATGCCATGACCTATTCATCTTAGTCACCCAATAAGGCATCACAGCTGCCTCAGTATAGGAGTGTGACATCAACGACCCTCCAGCAACAATGTCAGCAATTGGCTTAGTTGCAAAATTAAGTGACCTACATAATATCTCTAAAAGATAGTCATTAGAAAGCTTATGATTAGGGAATTGCTTCACCTTCTTATTGAACCTCAGCCAAGCCTCATACAAAGCTTCTCCAGGAAGTTACCTGAAGTTATCAATCTCATCTCTAAGTTGTAGCATTCTGGAGTGCAGAAAAAATCTCTCAAGAAAAGCAGCCTTGATTCCCTCCAGCTAGTAATAAATCGCTAAAAAGCTCAGTTAACCATAGTGTTGCTTCCCCAGATAGTGAAAAGGGAAACAACCTCAACCTGATTATATTTTGATTTACTCCCAACAGCTTGTACGATTTACAAATTCCCAAAAAATGATTAAGTAGAGGTTTGGATAATTTCCTAGAACACCTCTAAACAGGCTCTTCAAATTCATTAACTGGATCATGCTACTTGTGATGTCAAACTTGACACCAAAGGATAAAGTAGGAGAAACAATGGCATTGGTCGTGCCAACTCTATCAAAGTCGCCCTCATCCTTATCATCTGAATCATCACACAGAATAAGACACCTATTATACTGGCCTCTAGGCCTATTATTCCTTTGACCATTTCCATCATCATCATCATATATTGCATCTTCTTGTTCAAATTTCCTATATTCAGTGTAACCTACCTTTCTATTGTAGCCTGGCGAGCGACCTCTTGCTCTCCGAGTTCTTGAGCATTCAACATTCTTAGAGTTCATGAGTGATGAGATGCAAGGTTTTTCCTTGACTTACGATAATTGACATACACAACCTGTACCTTGAATAAAATAAAAAAATTAAATTAGGAAATAAGGACTAATAGTCAAATAAACACAATTAAACTATTCCTAAACCGTATTCCCCGGTAATGATGCCAAAATTTAATGTCACCTAAATTACACCTTGCAATAAGATATAAAGCAGTCATTGATAAAATATAGAACCCAACTAGGTTGGGGTCAATCCCTCATATAGTATGGCTTAGAAGCTAGGTCAATGCATTTATTCAAGCTATTAATATATTATATCTAGAGAAGGGTGAGTTGTTTGCAACAATTAACAGTTTATGAGTTTTGAAGTAACCAAGTAACAGAATATCAATTGAATGTTGTTTGTAATCAATATTTCATAACCCAATAAGTGTAGCATACTATTGATCTATTGATAACCCCCAAAATACAAAAAGAAGGAAAAAGTACAAAAACAAGAAAAATGATAAAATCAAAATGGAAAAATTAATGGATAGAGGATAAAGATAGATAGATAGACACAAGAAGATAAATAAGAGGGCAACCTATGGCTATATCAAATCCGATACCTCCTTTTTGATTACCTAAAAACACCTATCTCTTACGATGACCAAGAGGGAATCATAACGCCCTCGAAACCACCGTTTCTAAACAAAAGGTCAACACAAGCTTTTCTAAGCTCTCATGCTCTGTCAAGAGACATAAATTCAATATTCATCAAAAACTAAAGAAATGAAATGTCTAAGGCACCTATTTATATTATTTACCTTTGCACAAATAACCTATTACAAAAATATCCCAAAAGTGGCTATTTTGAAAATAACCCACAAGGGCTCTCTTTATTCCTTATGCCATGCTTCCCTCGGCTCTAAGCTATCATCCGTATGTGGTATTGCTATAGTTGGAGCTCAACAAGGGTCCTCCAAACACATTCTCGTGGTCTTAAGATCTTCATGGCTTGAATTCCTTGGTGTCGTCCTTGAAATATAGGCCAAGAAAGGTTGACGCCGATTTGTCTTGTATCATTCTCTCCTTTTTGAAAAGGATTCGTCCTTGAATCTAAACTTTGCAAAACCATAGGAAAAACTGTAACACCCCGTACGTTTTTAAGTTTAGTTGACAACCGTAACATTTATGGAAAAATGAAAACATGAGAGAATTGTTGAATTATGCATTAAAATGTGGGCATTAATAAGTCTTGTACAATTGGGCCATAAGTGAAGCCCAAAATTCATAAGAAGACATGGCCCAACAAGGGGATTTTTGACCCATTCTTCCATTTTGATCCATTTGACCAAATCAACATGGCATTAAATGCTAAGGAAAATATAAGGGAGACATGAGGGACTATATAAAGTAATAAAAATCAGATTTTATTCATTTGGACTCTCATAACATTTCTAGATTTTTCCAACATTTTCTCCTTTGCTCTCAAGAACCCTAAGTCACTCTTTTGGCCAAGATCATCAATTGGTAAGACATGGTAAGTGTTTATTATGATGGATTAATATATTTTATGCATAACATATGGTGTATATTATGTTGGTTATGTTGGTGGAGCATTGAGAAGTTCACAATAAGTGAAGTGTACATGTTTGCTAAATTGAAAGGTGTTTTGTCTTGTAAACTTGACTATGGACTTGTGGTTTTGAAGGGAATGAATTTGGTGGAGTAAATATTGACATGTGAGATGTGATTATAGTCTTACTTGGTTTAATCTTTGTGTATAACATTTGAAATTGTTATTGTGAAATTGGTTATGGTTTTGGTACCGTATTGGCCGTGAAATGTGGTTTTGAGTGTTGCTATGTGTGTTGTGAGGCCATGGCTGAATGTTGGTGTTTAATATGATCAAAAATATTTTCAAATATGTTGTATTGTGATCATTTACCATTCATGGCATTAAAAGACCCAAAAAAAGTCATTTCGGACCAAAACGGGCATCCGCCCCCGCAGACGAGGGCATCTGCGGGCGCAGATGCCAACGTAGAAGGCCCTGGAATTTTCCAGAGTCCATCTGCGTGCACATATCAGCCACCTGCATGCACATGTGGCAGTGCATGTCATTCCAGATTTTGGTTTTGTATGCTTTCGTCTCTAGTTGATCCTCGAAAGCCCCGATACCCTTTTTGGATGTAATTATCAACTTGTGGTGTTGTTTTAATGACTTTAAAGTATCGTATGGAGGTTTGTTGGACTTTATTAAGTATGGATGATTTTTTATATGTTGTTATAAAGGAATAATTACTACGGAATGATAAAAGGAAAAGCGTAAAGGGTAAGTGTGGTGTGAAATGCTATCGATGTATGATCTTTTGGTCAATGTGGGTAATGCTATGGTGTTGTTGATATGGGAATGCAGTGGATTGTATTGTAAAGGGGTGACATGAAGTTATATGGTAGTTACATGGTTCATTGTCGTCTTGTACGCCTTTATAGTGACTAGTTGCTAATGTAAGTATGGACTTGTATTGTAGAGTAGGACGTAAGGAAGAAGCTGGACTATTGTGTTCATACATAGGCTTGTATATTCATACTTGGAAGTGAAGGTATGTAAGGTTACCTTGTCCCATAGTACTCATATTTATGTTACACTTGTCCTATTCTGAAATGTGCTATGGCATCCTATTTTCGGCTACCAAAGGTTATTATCACATGTTTCCTACTTATTGATCAATTGCGAATCTCATGTCTCATGTTTCATATTCATTTATAACATTCCAAAAGTCCAATAAGGTTGTGTTCCAAAGTTCCAATAGTGATTATACTCATGTATCTTGTTCATTTATTATTGTCTAATGGTTCCAACAGTGTTATGTTTCCTCAAAGGCTATGTTTCCAATAATGATATTCATATGTCTCTCATTCATTGGTCAATGATCCAAAGCTTCAAGTGAAGTTATGACCATCATTGTATCAATATCAAAGTAATGAACAAAGTAATGCACATGTGGTTAATGATTGAGTACGGGTGGCAGCTTTGGGGGCGAAATGCCTAGCTCAAGCCGATCCCGAGATTATTGGTTCAGGGGGCAGCTTTAGGGGCGAAAGCCAAGCTCAAGCCGAACCTGACAAGGGGCAGCTCTAGGGGTGAAAACCTAGATCGAGCCGAACCTGATATATTGATTTATGGGTGGCAGCTCTAGGGGCATAAGCCTAGCTCGAGCCGATCCCGATGCATTGATTTATGGGTGGCAGCTCTGGGGGCATAAGCCTAGCTCGAGCCGATCCTAACATGACGATATGTTATGTAAAGACCCACTGATCAGTAGGGGCCCGGGTACATTGTGACACATGTAATGACAAGTGAGCATTGAAGTAAAGAAGTAATGAAAGTAATGAAAGTAATACACATGGTTCCCAAAATACAGAATGGTTACTTATTCATATGCATTTGAGTTCCATTTGAGTTCATAGAAGTATTCATGTGTTGTACAGTTTCATCTGAGCCTTACATACTCAGTACTTATTTCGTACTGACCCCTCTTGGGGAATTTACCTTACTTGTTGCAGGCGCAGACACCAGTAGGCCTCCTCAGTAGATTGCCAGCTGTTAGTGGTTCATTGGTGAGCTTCATCTAATTCGGGGCTTCTCCGAGTCAGAGTGTATATACATTTTGGTGATGTACATATTGTAAAGCGGGGACTTGTCCCGACTTTCAGTTTGTTTTGGTCAATGCATCTGCTAGAGGCTTTTGTAGACGCATGTGGGTATATGTATATAAGGTGACTCATGAAGTCTTGTTTTGATGGCCTCAACGGCCAAGTTTCTCAAATATATATATATATATATGTCACATGTTCCATGTTTTCCATTATTTGTCTTTCATGTTGTTACGTGATGATGGGGTTGCTTGATATGCATATGGTGAACATAGGTAAAGCTTGGTTCTCTCGGGCCTTACCGGCTACGGGTGCCAATCATGTCTCGATGGGATTCGGGGTGTGACAAAAACAAGCAACCACAATGTCCTCAAGGCATGAGGGTTAATGTTAGCAAAATCAATCCTATCACCATGCCAAGGTTGCACACACTTAACATATAACCAAGTATCAAAATGATTAACCAAAGGGTCGTATCCCCTAAAGATAAAAGCTACTTGGCTACTCAAATGAATTTGACAAAAGTGTAAACCAAAAGAACCATGGTAATTAGTCAACCACATGTGCAAGCCCTTATTGGTTCTACATTTCAACAAGCACAAAATCCCCTTTCGGTCAAGAATCGCATGATAATTCCCACAGCTAAGTGCCATGTCATTAATATGGTCATCCCAAGTTAAAACTCCACTCAATTCACTAACTATATTTAAAACCACTTTGTTGGAATTCTCTCCCTTACATAACTTTGGTCCATCAAGGGAATTATAAATTCATAGAAAAGACTTTTCATTGTAGGGAAGGAGGCCAATAACCTCAATCAAATTTCATTTGTCTTCTTGACCAAGCACCAAGTTGGGTGTATTAAAACCACCACACTCCAAATGGTCACCGGGGTTAAATGGAAGAATTATCCATGAACATAGGTCGATGAAATACCCATTTTCCCCATGGGTACCACTATCATGAAAAAATATACTCTCTACACAACCATTGGCAATATCATAAGAAAATAGAGAGTAGAGAAATGTGCCATACAAGTTAACTTCAGCTAAGGTGTCCTCATGCATATACTCACTATTATGGGCCTACTTGGTTTCTCTTTCCTAGTACCTTCCCTTTTTGGAATATTCTTTGGTACTAACATTTTTTGCTTGATTTTCTTGGCCCTCTTTTGGATCTAACAACAACTTTTGGATGAATCTTCTTCTTGAAGATTTGAAGATCCTCAAGAACACCAAGAACTTTAAATTTTTGACCCTCGATCAAATGATCTTCAAATGAGATGAAATTTTAACCATGAGCTCCTTTTGACCTCACGAACAAGATCCAAACATTTGTAGACCCTAATTCCCAACCATTTGTTCCCAAAAATTAAACCCACTTCAAAATTTGAAGAACACCATGAAGATGGTGAACTTCCAAATTTCAAACTCTCCCGATTTAACTCGAAATTGCTTCAAATTTGAGATCTAGCCTCCTTTTGGTATTTGGAAAAAACCCCAATATCTTTTAACCTTCAATTTCACTCTAAAATTTTTAGATTTAAAGACCCATTTTCATTTTCTTCAAAGCTCAACCCAACAATGGTGGATCTTCAAAAATCTCTCCAAATTGTACCAACTTTCAGATCTAGGGTTCTTTTGGTTTTGGAAATGCTTTCCACCTATTTTTAACCCTCAATTTCATGCCAAAATCACAAGATCGAGAAACCCTTTTTCAATTTTCTTCAAACTCAACAACACAACATTAGAGTTTCTTCAAATCTACTCAAATCAAGCTCAAAGATCAAGATTCCAACTCAAATATACTAGAGAAAATAAGATCTAGTACAGAAACTTCAATAAAGATTCAAAAACCAAAACTCAAATTTTTTTGGGATTTTCAAAAATGATTTTTTTTTTTATTTTCAATTTTCTAGATAACAAAACCCAAGATTGAATTCGTGAGAACGAACTCAAGCTCGTCTCTAATACTAAATGAGAACCCCCAAAATACGAAAAGAGGGAAAAAGTACAAAAACTAGAAAAATGATAAAATCAAAATGCAAAAAATAATGGATAAAGGATAAAGATAGATAGATAGATAGACACAAGAAGATAAAGAAGAGGCAACCTATGGATATATCAAATCCAAGACCTCCCTTTTGATTACCTAAAAACACCTATCTCTTACGATGATCAAGAGGGAATCTTAACGGCCTCGAAACCAGCGTTTCTAAACAAAAGGTCAACACAAGATTTTCTAAGCTCTCATGATTTATCAAGAGACATAAATTCAATATTCATCAAAAACTAAAGAAATGAAATGTCTAAGGCACCTATTTATAGTATTTGCCTTTGCACAAATAACTCATTACAAAAATAGCCCAAAAGTGGCTATTTTGAAAATAACCCACAAGGGCTCTCTTTATTCCTTATGTCATGCTTCTGTCGGCTCTAAGCTATCATCCATATATGGTATTGCTATAGTTGGAGCTCAGCAAGAGTCATCCAAACACATACTTGTGGTCTTAAGATCTTCATGGCTTGAATTCCTTGGTGTTGTCCTTGAAATATAGGCCAAGAAAGGTTGACGCCGATTTGGCTTGTATCATCTATCCTAGTGTCTAGCATGCAAAATTAATAAGGTTTACCTAAATGGTTGGTCGCCCCATTAGATGAATTTCACTCAGTAACTGGCTAAGTCTATGAGTGTTTGCGTGGTAACCCTTAACCTTGATCTTAGATTAGTCATCTCTGGACAAGGCTTAAACTATTAGATGAGGGTTGTTGATAGCCTCAAATTTTTGTTGTTAATCCTTTTTCCCATTCTTTACCCCTATGGTCAAGCAAATAAGATTTAAGGTGAGTTCTAACATTCATGACCGTTAAAAAGAAATCAACACGAAGAGAAGAATAATACATGCATGAACATTATTCAAGAATCACTAAGTCCTTTAACCTAGTTAATTAATTCATCATGGTTCCCACAACCTTAGTTGTGGATTTAGCTACTCATGCTTGTAAGAAAAAAACTAGAATTTGTAGAAGAAATTCAAAAATCTTATTATCAAGAACAAAGAATCAATGTATGCACAATCTCCAAAAACCAAAGAACAATGTGTAGTAACTTAGAATAAATAATTTCTAAGGTTATAGAGTGCGTAAACTATAAAATAAAACCCAGGAAAGGTATTTATAGACCAAACAAAATCTATCCTAAATAAACTAGAAAAGTAGGTCGATCAACTTTTCTTGATCCATAGTTTAACTTCATGACCCGTGGTATGAAATTTGACCATCATGGTTTATAATTAGCTTTAAGTTTCCATGAGACAAAGTACGATCCATGGTAACAATCCACGAACAATACTAAGGCTCGTGGTTTCAAAGTCCAAAATTCAGCTCATCCTTTCACCCCTCTTAGAATGAGTCAACATGGATTGTGGTTTGCTTTCCATGACTCATGGAATGGCCTCGTTCTATTTGAAGCTAATTTTACAATCTTTTGGGTTTCTACTCCATGAGGCAAAGCACGACTCATCCTTACAGACTATGACTCATACTGAGTCCCCACGAGACATACTTTGTCTATTTCAGTATATATTTCAACTCTTTCTTTTTGGGACCTAGTTTCCTGCAAAAACACATAAAACACATCATGCAAAACAAAATGTACTCAAGAACATGCATGATTTCTATGTTTTAAGCGTCGAAAGTACCGTAAACTCACGGTACATCAATTACCATTTTTAGAATTTTTAAGGACTTTTATCACTTTAATCACTAGTTTTACTTTCTTGTTTTTTGAAGGATTTGTACCTATTTTTATTCACTAATTTCTTCTTTGGATAGAAACTATACCACCTTAAAAATTTGGGCTGAGGGATGTTTCAAACCATTTATCTATTTACTTTCTTTTATTTATGCTAGGGAGATGAGGTACATGTTTTGGGTTATACCTTACTTTTCTGGATTGGCCATATATTACATTACATATGTTGAAAGATATAGAGGCTCGAGGCATTACCGAGCTGGTTTACTTTTCTACACTGGCCACATGTTGTAATATACATATATATTTCATCTATATTATTGCTATTGTCTTTATTTATTCTTTGTCATCCTTTAATTGCTAGATTAGTTTCCTTATATAGATTTTCTTGCATGTAATTTATGCTTTATATTATCTTTAAAGTTTGGTCGACCTATGATGCCTACTGGGTACCACATGTTTTGGAAATCATATTATACCTTTGTATCTTTTTCTCTGAATCCAACCCTAGTTTGAGTCTTTCTCACTAATTCTACTTGTTTAGGAGTCCCTTGATTGGAGTTGTGGTCAGTACTTGGCATCCAGATGCCTACGTATCCCCTTCCAGTATCTATTATCTATATTTTTGTATATTATGTACAAACTGGTATTAGTTTAGTAATGTACAGATTGGTATTAGTTTAGTCCGTATTCTAATACTTACACTTACTATTTCACAAATAGAAGGGAGCCTAGTACCACCATAATCTCACACCTCAAACTCTGGGATATTGATACTAAGACTTGGGTTATGAGTTTCGGTTCGTGTTCAGCGTATATATACTGATTATTGCTTATGAGTTTCGGTTTGAGTCCGACATATGTATATTTATTATTATTTATCAATTTTGGTTTGAGTCTGGTATTTACTATCATGATATTATTCTCTAGTTTCGATCGAGTCCGATATTTATTACCTTTACAAATACTAAATTGGGATTGGAAATCTAGTAAAGACCGGTAAGACTTATGGTTATGGCTGGAATGGAGTATCAAGTACACATAATTCTCATCTCGGCTTGTTTTACGTTCAATATTGTCAATTATTCCATCCTTACACTGGTGTTACTCTTTTCTTGTACCTACTATGCTTATGTGGGCTCGGTTGGGTTTATTTCTTCTTGATTGTGTATTCTGGGCTTGTGGGGGCCTAGTTAGGTTATAACTAAGCATTTATTATTGCTTTCAAGTTATTCGTTTTCCCTTTATCATGGTTGCCTTGTTTAGCTTATTATTTCCATTTCTGCCCTTATTTATTAACTTAGGTTCACATTCTCGCACTCTATTTTTTCTTTTACTATAATTTAGCTCAGTCAAACTATGATGCCTACTGAGCACCCGTTATTTTGGTACTCATACTACAATTCTGCATCTTTTTCCCTGATGCAGATCTGAGTACAATTCACTGCTATTGACGACATCCTCGGGTTGTGCTATTGTTCAGAGATAGGTGAGCTTTTAGAGTCCAGAGCTGATCCTCCTTCTTTTGCTATTTTTGGTAGTCTTATTTGTATATTCGGAGACTATGATGTATATTATGATAGTGTCAAGTACATTTTTTTATATTAATGGCTCTTGTACTGACCTTATTAGGTCGTGGGGGAATTTATTTTGATATTTTGTCCTCTTTCCCTCTTGTATAACATGCATTTATATATATATATATATATATTATATATTCTCATGACTTGTTACTTCAGTTGAACCTTTATTTTCTTATCTTCTGTTGGTTAGCCCATTACTCATAGTTCTGTGCTATGGTTTGGCTTACCTACTGGTGGATTAAAGTAGGTGCCATCATGACTCAATAAATTGGGTCGTGATAGTTTGGTATCAGATCATAAGTTCATCGGTATTGTTGGTACAAGAGAAAGTGTCCAGTAGAGTCCCGCGGACCAGTACGATGACGTCCATATCCTATCTTTGGGAGGCTACATGATATTCTTAGGAAAATCTCACCTTTTTGGTTCATTTTCATATGTTGTTTCTATGTTAGTTACTAGATTCTCATTTGTTTCACTCTTTTATAGATGGCTAGGATGCATGCCACGACAACCAAGAATAGGCACCCCGAGCCTGCAGCCAGGGCACCAATTAGAGGTTAGGGTCGACCCAAAGTTTGAGCCTAGGCCAAGGAGCCTTCACCAGAACCTAGTATTGCTCTCGAGTCAAAGATAGCACCAGAGGGTCAACAACCATAGCAGCAGGTTGTCCAGGGGACAGAACAGGACCCACCTGAGTTAATATCTTCTTTAATTATCAGTGATGCTTTGGTTCAACTATTGGGCTTGGTAGGTGGACAATTGACATATGGGGCCTAGACAGCAGCCTAGGGTGGTCTTGGTTTAGGAGCGCAGCCTGCAGCAACGTCTCCTAGAGTAGAGTCCACTAATAATGCTCAAATACACCCTCGAAAAGAAGTGTACGTGATCATTAGTAATATATTTTACCCAACTTGGAGTCGAGGTCGAATCCACGAGGAACAATGATACTAGCAATTGAGATAATATGAAATAAAAGCAACTCGCTAGAATCCAAACCTAAGATACAAGTGTTTTGAGTGTTTTTAATATAAAAAATGTAACACTGGTAGAACCAATATAAATATGAACAAGTTGATCTATGGCTTTCACAAATGAGGGAAACAAGGGAAATGATAATGGGGAATCAATTCTATCAATGACCCATTGTATTCAACTAATTACTCATGAATTACTCACGGATTAACAAATTAGCCTTGGAGCATCAAGTATCCGCCACGTCTTTCGATCGATTGACGAATATTTCTTGGTAAAATTCCATCGAACATTAGCCAAGTGTCAACACAAGTAGTTCCAATCTATGGAAACTCTAGGATTTGACTATGTCTAGCAACAAATCCATTAGATGGGTCATACGTCCCAAGTCACGCTAAATTAAACTTTCCCAACCTCAATTATCTCTTTCAAGCATTAATCGAAGTAGATGGGGAAATTCCCACTCCAATCTCCTCTTTCAAGCTTCCAAATCTTCACTCCAAGGGTGTTTATAGTGTTCCTTAGCTTCCAAGCTTGAGAAAAATGCCAAAGATAAGAAAAACGCTCTCAATTATTCTTTTTATAGTTCTAAAAATTTCTCAATTAAAAATATGACCAAAACAGCCACCAACTTTTAAATTTTCAGATTTTCCCTTTTAGCCATATTTTGCGCTTCTAGCCATATTTCCATATTTTTCAATTTGACCTCTTTTTGACTTGTTTTTCACTTGGTTTCTTCAATACTCTTCTCAACTATATAAAACCTATAAAATAGAATTAAACCATAGTAAATGCATTTTTTCTTAAATAAACATGACAAAAATCTAAGCTTAAAGATAAGATAAGTTGGTGAAAATACCAACTTATCAACACCCCCAAACATAAACTATTTCTTGTCCCCAAGCAATTCAAATCAATCAATTCTTTTTAAGGGAAAAAATTCAAAAGTGCACCAAGATAATACCAACTCAAAGAAAATTCAATTTAAGCAAACACATGAGTTTGATTGGTACCAACAACTAATCCAAGACATATGAATCATCAACTCTTCTCAAAAATTTTATTTTATTTTCAAGTGCAAATAATACCATACAAATCAAAGTAACACTCAATTCATGACACTAAAGCTTCTAAATTACCTCTTTGTTACAAAATAACTTTCTTTTTTCATTCTCTTGTTATACCCCATTTTAACACGGGTCAAATTAAGGTACAACATATTGGAAACTTCTAAATAAATTAAGGAAGTCGCCACCTAATTAGTTCTACGGTGAATTAGGACACCTATTGTAAAATATGTGATTAAAATTGATAAAGACTTCATTCTATGGTCTACTTAACCTACGTGATTCTCGATAAGGTTCTAAATTATCCTAATAGGAAGGGGTTAAGCACCCTAAAGGATCCACTAACTACGGTTAACTGGCCAAACTTAGGTTAGTAAAAAGGGTATGAAGTATGAGACGAGAAAAAAAGTTGTTTACGAAAAGCTTATTGCATCTAGTAAAGAAACGACTAGAATTTCAAAAGACTAATAAAATCCATTCATTTCAAAGTTGCTAAATATTAGCCAAAAGCTTCTTCTGGTTGAAAGAGTTTTAATAGCCATAATTTCTGAAGTGTCAATCTAAATAAATATCCAAATAAATGAAATATTTTGAAGGATACGAACTTTTCAAAAATAATATTTTTTGTCAAGTAATTTAAAACCAACATCTTGGTATACTAATTTTAAAGGGGTTACTTTCTTTTTTAAGAAAAGAGAATTTTTAAATATTAACTTGGGAAAATCAAGAATTCTCTTTTAAGAAAAATTAAATAGTATTCTAATGTTAAAGTAAATCTACCCATAACTTTAAAAATGTTTATATAACACTAGCAAACTCAACCAAAAAAAATGAATTGAAACCAACAAGCTTCAAAAATGTAATTGAATAAAAGGCATAAGTGTTTTAGTTTTGAGATAAATAGTATATGATAAAATAATTTGACTTAAGATTTTATATAGTATATATAAGAGCACCAATATTTTAATATAAAGTAAATGAAAGCAACAATTCGGATACAAAAACAAAAGCCGCACCTCTTTTTTTTAATCTAACCAACTTGTTTTAGACTAAAATTGCTATCAAACTCTAAAAATACTATGTTCTTTCTCATGAAAATCTTATATTTTAACCATACTAGTCATACACCTAATCCAAGTGAGTAAACTAAAGTTAATATCTAAAAAGAGTGGAGAAGGAAACAATTAAATTTGCTATCATATTTAAAGGTTTTACACTAATTCAAGTAAGAGCATACAAAACACAAATTCCAAATAATAATGTGCGAAATGTTAAATGAAAAATAGTAACAAGTGTCTACAGGGAAGAATTTTGGACAGATATGGAGTCACGCCATGAGACTCAAAACGCGCTCCCGAGTGTACATGTGAAATAAGAAAGAGAAGGATTAGAATGCCATTCAACTGTAATGACCCTCCAGGTCTTTTCCAGTGCTTACGCGTGTTTACAATGTTTAGAGCCTTTCCATGACTGCCCTAGGTCATGTATGACTTCCTGGGGCTGGTAGTACGATTACCTGGCAGTTCGTTTGACTTTAAGAGTCACTTTTCTTGTTGAATTTTTTGGTAGTTAGGTATGGTTCCCGATCCTAAACCCCTATTAAACGGCCTCGGATGCCATTTTTTACTGTCTCATCGGATTCAAAATGTCAAATTTAGGTTAGGTAAACCTTTGGTTTGGGTCTTGAGGTTCCCGAACTTATTTTGGGTGATAGGCCGACTATTGGCTAAGTCGAGTCAACCCTTGGGGAGTGGGCCCCAGTTTTAGTTGGAACGACCTCTGATGAAAATTCCAATAGTTCTATTTAGTCCAAAGCATCGAAATTAGTTAGGTAGCTTAGTAATTTTTGGTATTGGCCATGCGCTTAAGCAGCCATAGGCATGCCTTAGCTCTAGGAGCTTAAGAGGCCCTAGGCGTGCTTTAGCAGCCAAGGTAGGCTAGGACAAGGCGTTTTAGCGACCAAAGGCATGGCTAAAGCGGCCATAGGTACTTAAGCGACCCTTGGCTCCGCTTTAGCGGCCAAGCGGTGGGAGCGATAGAGTGCTTAAGCAGTCACTTGTGGTTCTTTAGTGCTAGGCACTTAAGCTGCCATAAGGGCACTTTAGCGCCACCTGCCTTGGCTATATATGGACATTTCACCTTCTCTCTTATGTTTAAACGAACAAACTCCATAGAAACACCATTTTTAGAGCTCCAAGCTCTTATATAAGCTTGTATAGCAAGGTACACAAGCTGGACACTTACATATTTAAGTTTATGGCTTCGTTCTTGACATTTCTACGGTACGTTTTCTCGATTTTATGGCCGTTTACATTTTTGTTGGATTTGTTGGTATTGTTGTTGGTATTTGAGCTGTGTATTGAGCTCAGATGATAAGATAGATGTTGTGAATATTGGTCACGATGATATTTGGGATGCTGTGATGGTTCTAATTTAGCGGGTTCCGTAAGTGGCCCCACGTGAGTTGTTTGGTCATTTTTTGACCTAGTGATATATGGGTATCATTGGTTATATTTTGACATCTATTTTACCATTTTGATAGTGTGGCATCAATTGGAGGCCTCTCGAAAGAGGAAGGCTCCAACTTAGCGGGTTCTTTGGCAGGCTTACGACGGTGTCTAGGTAGGCTAGGCTTATCTTCCCTTGCACATAGATTGGGTTTATATGTGATGTATGTATGTTGTTGTGTTGTTATTAGGCTGGTATTGTAGTTATGGTGTTGGCTTGTTGTATTTAGGATTTTGAGCCGAACAATGCCACCCAAACACGTTTCCGATCCGATATCCTTGCAGTACGCCACAGGTGACCCGCTTGGGGTCTATGGGTAGTATATTATTATTAGCTGGGGAATTATGAGATTATGGTTTAGACTTGGCCAGACTTAGTCAGATCTGGGCGGATGTTGCCAAACTTGGTTTTGGGACCCATAGAGGGCCCTACTATCATTCTTAGTTAGCATATTTAGTCTTCGGAATTGTTAGACCAAGTTGAGCCTGAGATGGCCCATTGTTGTTGATATGAAGTAAACTTGCTCCAGTTACGTTGTTTTAGCCTAGTTGACCTTATTAGTCCCTGATAGCGCTTACCTTTTACTGGTGTGACTAGATGCCATGTAGAGTTGGGACCCACCTTGCCAGGACCATTTTTAGATACTCAGGGGCTTGTGTATATCTTTCCTGACTATAGGCTAGTGACTTGAGGACCCCGATACAGCTTTATAGCATACTATGAGCTAGTTTCCCTACTTATATTTTGGGCTCGATTTGGGCTGGTGTATTTGTTTATCTGTGTTTGGGTGTTGATTCTGGCACTACTTCAACATTGAGACACTGGTTACTATGATATCTGATTCGAGTCCGGTCACTACAGGTATGATGCTTTGAGATACTGGTTACTATAAGTTCCTGTTCGAGTCTAGCCACTACATATATGATGCTTTGAGATACTGGTTACTATGAGTTTTGATTTGAGTCCGGCCACTACAGGTATGATGGTTCTGGATACTGATATTGGGGGCCCCAACTTAAGTTCAGCCCTGGATATATATTATATGTGGCCTGTCACTATTACCCACAGTGATCGATTCGAATTCGACGTTAGTTCTGGTATTGTTATGGTGCTACTGGATATGGGATCAACTACAGGTTTGTTAAGGGTACTACATTTACTATTCTTATGTGTCTCGTCGGTTTATGGGGGCCAGGCTGTGTATTATATTCTTCCCTGTGCCCAGCGGGGGCCCAGTTGGGTTATGTTTGACTTATGTGTTCTGTGCGCAATTACTTGCTTATTATTCATTATCGCATTTACTTATTAGTTATACCCGGACTTAGCATGCACCCCCGTACTTCAGCTTGTTTATGTTACATTGAGCTCAGTCGGCCGATGATGCCTACTGAGTACCCATTGCCCTGGTACTCATACTACAATTCTACATCTTTTCTTGATGCAGATCCAGGCACTAGCCGACGACCGTGACATGACTTTTCTCAGTACAGGTTTTGGAGCAGGGAAACCTTACCGACGTCCGATGCAGATCCCACTCCATCACTGATATATAGACTTTTGGATCCTAGACTGTTGTATATATGTTGTATATATTTGGTTTCTGTCTTATATTCTGGATATGTCTAGTAGTGGCTCGTGTACTGACCTTACCAGGTCTTGGGAGGGGTTTTACAGTTATATACTATCCTCTTCCTTTTGGTCGCGGTATGTATACTTCCTTTGTATTTACATTCGTAGCATGTTGATGGTAGTAGTTTTGCTTCATCTCCGTTCTTATGAGATCCCGCCTATTGGCCCGTCGCTTGTCGCCCCGGGCTAGGCTTGGCTTGCCTATTGGTGGTTTTCGATAGGCGCCATCATGACTCAAAAATTGGGTCGTTACATCAACATTACATGATATGGGATAAAGAGAAAAACCAAACAACTATAGAGCCTAAAGAAGTCATACAAAGAATTTAACATCCCAAAAATACAAAATATGCAAATACTAAGTAGGAAATCATCTTTGCAATTGACAACTTCCAAACAAACTGAAAGCAATTAATTTATGATAATCTTTTTTTAAAAAAATAATTCTCAAATAAGACATCTCCAAATTATATAAAAGTTGTTCCTCTGAAGCATGAAATCGATCAATGCAAAGTCCAGAACTACCCAAAAATCCAAAATCTAATGCATTTCAATTGGTATTATGTAGTTAAGAGCAAAGAAAAGATTTGAACATGAATCTTTAAAAGAGACTACAAATATCCAAATTCTCACCACTCACCTATCATTTTTGAACTATAAGAGATCAACTTGAAAAAGATTTAGGAGATAGAGCAATTTTTCACATGTTGAAACTCCAAATGTTGCTAAAACCTCAAATCAATCAAGCACATGCTAATCCTTAATTAGTTTGGATCAACCATATAGCTCCTCTGTATGTAATCCTCTCTACACTAAATAAATTAATAACTTCCATGGTGTTCACATATAAAGTTCATATTTCAACAATCCACTTCCATCAATGCATAAACATGACAATACTATATTCTTCATGGAAATCACGACATAAAAAAAACGTCACACTAAAATATTTAAATCCTAAAAAAAAAGGGCCTTTCTATGGGTAAGGTCTACGTACATTATACCCTCCCCACACCACACTTGTGGGATGAAATCAAAAACATATTCCATTGAATTTGATTAGTTAAAGTTCAGAAGAAAGAACTTATACACACAACTAAATAGTTTAAGAAAGAAGCTTAGAAGCTTATATTGATGTACACAAAAAAAATAAAAATAAAAAAAGGGTATGACCATAGCTCCATATTTTTTAGTAGAGAAAACAGAAGTTGAATTATTAAGAAGAAAGATCAAGCAAGATAACAAACATTCTCAGTTAACATGTTTTTGTATTTAAGAAAATAAGCACCGTGGGTGTCAAATACACAAGCTACATATGCTTCACTGTCTGAGAAAAGGGACAATATTACCACTAAAATTGTATATGTTTCATCATCAATTTTGCTAAAGCAGGAGGTAATGTATAAGTTTAATCATTCTCAAGTTTTAAAAATAACAAACACACATCTTATGCATTTCTCTGTTAATGTAACACAGGGGCATGACACAACACACAAATAATAATAAAAATGAAGAGGCATCCTAGCATATCACGTTGGGGATATAAAATCATTATAGGACCATCTTAAGTTCAAAAGACCCTAACACAGCTAATGGTAAGAACAACTTAATAATGCAGTTTTTTGTTTTTTTTTAATTTCCATGCGATCAACCAAAGAGATAGAAATAAAAAATAATCCAGATTTTTCATCTTAAATAAACTACAAGGTGAAGAGAAATTAAAAGGAAATTAGACTGACCTTTTGTGTAGTAGTGAATGGGGTATCTCGATCTCAGATCTACACTCGAACTCGACGGCTTCGAACTTGAATCACACAAGAGAGCAACCCAAAACCCAAAAGAGAGTTAGAGGCAAAAAGAGTAGATACTTCAAGAGAAAGAGAAAATTTTGTTGTGTATATGGCTTGGAACCAATCCCCCAGAACCCTTCCAACCCCTTGGTATTTATAGGGGAGAGGCGAAGCTAGGGCTCATGGCTTAGGCGGTATTTTTTTTTTCAAAAATAAATTGAGTCACGACATTCATTTGAACTTGAATGTTACACTCATGGCAAAGAGCTTCAGGTACAAATTAACGAAAATGGAGAAATTTTCCTGAAGCATAAGGATTTGATGTGTTTTTGTAGGCAAAAAATAAGAAATCTTCAATAAATGTGCCAACGTAGGGAAATGAGCTTTCTCGAAAATGGCTCTGTATAATTTGATTGTGTGAAATGATGGTCAAAACTTTGCTAAAGATGGAGGAAGAATCCAAAAAAAATCATATGTCATGGCAGAGAGGAAGAGAGAGATGATGGAGGGAAAAAAGAGGGAGGTGAGGCTATTTTTTAGGATTTTTAGGGTAGTTAGGACATTTTAGGTGAATAAAGTAAGGGCATAATAGGTAGTTCATGGTAAATGGGATCCTAGGGTTTTAAGGTGGATATTGACCTGCCAATTTGGGAATGACACGTGGTGAGGGAGGTGCTGAGTGTGTGCAAATATGTGGGAGAAGTGTGAGGTGCGTGTGTTGGGAGGGTGTTGTGACTGTTTGGCGCCTTTTGTGGCACGAACGTGGCGTCCATGCGGCGCTGAGGTGGAAGAGGAGAGAGGAAAAGGTGGAGTTTGCGGATCAGGCTTGAATTTGGGCCAAAATTGCATGAATATTATAAAATGGGTTGATTTAAAATGCCTTCTTTCTTTATACTCTTTGGTCTTCTAAATCAATATAAAAGACACACTTAATAAAACATGTTAAAAGTATTTGAAGAAATAAAAATTGTTGATGTTGGCATATAATTATTAATACTTAAATAGAGTTGCATAATAAAAAGTCAGAATTAAATGATAGTATTTATAAAGTATAAAATTAAAGAAAATACTTCATTCGATTCAATAAAATGCATATAAATTCCATTTTGCAAAAATTTGAAAGGGAACGCAAAAATAGTAATAATAATAATAATAATAATAATAATAATAATAATAAGTATAATAATAATAATAATGATAATAATAATAATAGTAATAATAATAATGAAATAATACAATAGTATTAATAGTAATTATAATGGCAAAAGTCTTGAAAAATATTAGTAAAAATAAGGTATTTGATTCATTGATAAGTTAGAAGCTCAACGAAATAAACTGAAAGAAAGGAAGGTCAAAATTGGGTGTCAACAGCTGTACCTCGTTGACCGAAGATGATGAAAGAGTTTTTGGACAAAGAAGTTGACAAAGTAGCCAATTTTGTCCTGACCAACAAAGTTAGAATAGAGTTAAGAAAGGTATAGGGTCAAAGAGAAATTTTAAAAAGGTTATGGCTGAACTTTGGTTTCTTAGTTGACTGCATATCTTGGGTTGCACAAGAATTAGTCCAAATGTAGTTCTAGAGTTGTAAAATGATAAGATTGAAATAAACTTAGAACACCCTGATCCTGATACAAGCCAAATCGGCGTCAACCTTTCTTGGCTTGTAATTCAAGGACAACAACAAGGGATGCAAGCCACAAAGAGCTCAAGGCCACATGGACGTGGTTGGAGGGTCCATTTTGCACTTCAATTGGAGCAATATCACACATAGAAGATATCTTGGAGTCAAAAGAGCCATTGGAGAGGTCATTGGAGAATCAAGAGAAGCTCGACGACATACTGGAGCAGTCTGCGCCCTCACCTGCGCCCGTAGGTGGGTGACCTGTATCCACAGATGCCATCTACACCTACTATCTGTGCCAACAGGTGGTCATCTGCATGGGCTTATGGGCCAAAGCGGCCAGCTTGCCCCATTTTATTGAATTGGGTCACTTTTGGGCCCATATATGTAATAAAAGGCCCAAGGCCATAACTACTAGGACCTAGCTTTATTTTCATTAGATTTTTTATGACATTTGATATTTTAAGACTCCTTATGGAGCATGAGTTCAACTTGGAAAATCTTGTATTGACTTTTGTCGAGAAACGGTGGTTGGGAGGGCATTACGATTCCCTCATGGTCGTTCGTACGAGTTAGGTGCCTTCTTTGGATTAATCTTTTGAGGTTTTTGTATTTAATAAATCCTTTAGTTTCTTTGATTTTCTTTATTTGTGTCTATCTTTTATCTTTATCTATCTATCCTTTACTTTTTGTATTTTCAATTTCTATCGTTTCTTTAGTTTTCGTGTTTGTTTTCAATTTTTGTATTTTGGGGGTTATCATTTGGATACAAGCCAAATCAGTGTCAACCTTTCTTCACTTGTAATTCAAAGTCAACAACAAGGGATCCAAGCCACAAAGAGCTCAAGGCCACATGGACGTGGTTGGAGGGTCCATTTTGCACTTCAAATGGAGCAATATCGCGCATGGAAGATAGCTTGGAGTCAAAAGAGCCATTGGAGAGGTCGTTGGAGAGTCAAGAAGAGCTCGACGACATCCTGGAGTGGTTTGTGCCCTCACCTGTGCCTGCAAGTGGGTGACTTTCACCTACTTATGCCATCTGCGCCCACCATCTGCGCCAGCAGGTGGTCATCTGCGTGGGCATGTGGGCCAAAGCGGCCAGCTTGCCCCATTTTATTGAATTGGGTCACTTTTGGGCCCATATATATAATAAAAGGCCCAAGGCTATAAATACTAGTACCTAGTTTTATTTTCATTAGATTTTTGATGACATTTGATAGTGTGAGACTCCTTATGGAGCATGAGTGTAGCTTGGAAAAGCTTGTATTGACTTTTACATAGAAACGGTGGTTGTGAGGGCGTTACAATTCCCTCGTGGTCGTTCGTATGAGTTAGGTTTCTTCTTTGGATTAATCTTTTGAGGTTATTGGATTTAGTATATCCTTTAGTTTCATTGATTTCCTTTGTTTGTGTCTATCTTTTCTCTCTATCTATCTATCCTTTACTTTTTGTATTTTCAATTTTTTTAGTTTTCGTGTTTGTTTTCAACTTCTATATTTTGGGGGTAATCATTTGGTATCAGAGCTGAGATTAGATTCGTTCTTACGATTCTAAATTTTGGGTTTGTTATCTGAAAAATAGAAAATCAAAACAAAAAAAAAGAGAAAAATCTGAAATTTTCATTTTTGAAAAAATTCCAAAAAAATTGAGTTTTGATTTTTCTGTCTTCTTTAGTTTCTTATGCTAGATTAGTGTTCTCTAGCATAAATAGAGTCTAGATCTGAGACTTGAGCTTGTTTAGGTTTGATTGGAAGGATCCACCAAGGGTTTGTAGATCTATGTGAAATTGGAGACTCTTGAGTATTGGGGTTTGTTCTCCTTCACATTTGGAGTTCAAATCTGAAAGTTGACTAAAAAGAGGAAGGAATCCATTAAGGTTTTGATTTGGGTGTTCTTCAAGTTCATGGAGTTTTCATGACATGAAGAAAATTGCGAATGGGTTTTAAAATCTGAAGAAATTGGTTGGGATTTAAGGATTAAAATCATTTGGGTTGTGTTTGGAAGGATGAAAGGAGCTTGGGTATAAAATTTCATCGAATTTCGAGTTTGTTTGAGTGAGGTTCAAATTTTGGAGTTCTTGAAGTTCTTGGATATCTTCATATCTTCAAGTGAGGAAGATATCAAAAAGGTATTGTTTGATCCTAGGAAAGAAAGATAAAGAAAAGAAAAGGTGTTAGTTCAAAGGAATATCAAAATAAACGGAGAATATTCTAGGAGAGAGAACCCAAAAGGGCCCACAGAAAGGACAAATTCGGAGTTCCCAGCTAAGCTGCCTGGAGCACCTGCGTCCACCATCTGCGCACGAAGATGGAACCTGCGGCCGCATGTGGCCAACACAGGTCACTCCAGCAAACCTCTGTCTTCACCTGCGTTTGCCCATCTGCGTGGGTAGGTCATGGCTTGCATCCGCAGGTCATCCCAGCACACCTAAACAATCTGAAATCCCATTTTGCTCAGGTTCCATAATCTTAGTTTCAATTCTTGATTCCTTAGTTTTATTTCTTGATTCTTTATTTCATTTCTTTGATTCCTAAACTAATTATCAACTAGTAATCATCCTACTTAGTTGTTGATTAAGTTCTTTCAGTCTGTTTTTCTTTCTTAGTCTATTTTCTTTTTGTGCTTTTCTAGTTTTATTTTGTAGTTAACTTCTTGATTCAAGTCCTTTTGTTTATAATCGAGTCGTCCGTTCTTCTTTAAACAAGAATCTATTCCGAACAAGAGTAGCAATCGACACCTTGTATACTACCGAAGTATAGGCAATCTTCAACACTAGCCGCTCCAATTGTGAGGCAATCAAAGGTGTGTAAACACGAGTGATTGCGAGCTTTTATTTTACTAATTCTAACGTTGTTTATTGTCTTTGGTGAGTGTCTTTTGGTAGGTACAAGGAAGCATGTCAAATACCTTTTTCCCATCTAGGAATACCATAGCCTATTCATCTCACTCTAATGAACAAATGACGCGATATGGATACACAAGGCTTTATAATGTGGACCCGAGAAGACTTGGTTTAACAATGAAGGTTGATATTTTTGGAACTTCGGGGTTTGATCTTGCCTTAGAATATTGGTGTTATAAAAACTACATCACCCCATCTACAGTGGGCTACTTGAGGATACCTTGAGTAGCAAAGCAATATCCATATACCATGGATAGATATGAAGTTAGGGAGATGGTAAAGGTATCGTTCACATGTCATGGGTAATATGAAGAGGTCTGGTGTGATGTGATACCCATGGACTTTTGTCACCTATGTTTGGGGGCCAATTGGTTTCAAAGGAATGCGGTTCCAAAGGAGCAAATATGGCCCAAACATGTTGTGGACCAATGGGGAAATCATCTCTTTCCAACTACTTCCCCCACTTCTTATCAAGAAAATTTGGGTACTTATTCCAAGTCCCATGAGATTGAGAGACAAAAGATTGAGAAAAGTAAGGGAGCACAAAGTGACAACCTAAGAGTGGAAAAAGGAGAGGTTGTGTGGAGTGATGTGAGTGGGTTGTCGCAACCTTATCCTAAATCATGTAATTTTTCTTCTTTCTCTAGTTGTCTTAACACTTGTGTAGGTATTATTGGAAGCAAACCTAACGGAGATCCCCAAAGTGCGAAGAGCCAAGAGGTGCTTGAAGGGTGCCCAAATGAAGAGTTGACTCAAGGGAGTAGAATTGACAAACTCACATGTGATGAGAACTTCCCAAAGGAGCAAATGAGCTCCCATATTAAACACCAAGGTGAAGACCATACTTTTTATGAGCTACAAGGTAACAATGCTAACCCTTGCACTTCTCTAAACTTGAAATGTCTTGGTGTGGCTAGTAGCGAAGTGAGTGTAATTGGTGGTTTGTCCAACGTAGAGTCTCATGAGTCTTCCCTTTGTGATACTCTTGGTAGTGCTAAGTTGCATGATGATCAAGTTCTTGTTGTGAGTTTTCAAACACTAGTTGATCCTATAGATGACCAAATTTACTCTTCTAGCAAGACTAATTTGTGTCCACCTAGTGTTAGCACTTGTAACTTGAAGAAGGTTTCCTTTCCATGTGATAAGAGTATTCGAACACTAGTTGACCCTTGTGAAAATCAAGGTGAGTCTAAGTTGGCATGTGAATTGCTTACAACTAGTGAAGGTGTATGTGTTGATCAACTTAGTGATGATGATGAGGAAGTTGATCTTACGGATAGTCATGTAGGATTCCTAATTGGAGGTGGTAATTCCTTAGATGTTTAACCCCTTTCTTGTTCTTATCATGAGAATCTTGATGTAGGATGTGAACTTGAGGACAACCCCTTAATGTGTGATGACATGACTAAATGGAAATGTATTGATCAACTTACTTGTGAATCTAATCCACTACTTGAGCATGTTTATGTTGACCTTGATGAGTCTCAAGTTAGTGATGTTGTTGATAGATTTGATCATGTGAATGGAAATAATTCTTTGAGCATATCATATGATGACGATCCTATCATTAGTTTTGTTCATAGATACCATATGAATGAAGTTGATATGGAAGATGACATGTATCTTTTTGAGAGTGAACTTGCATGTTTTAATTCCTCACCTTTGGTTAATGATCCTCTCTCAAAGAAGGGTGTCTTAATTGATAATTGCGAGATCACTCCTAGTGTGGCATCAAGTGATGTGCATTTTGATGTGCTTGAAAAGAAGGGTGGTATGCTTAAGATTCATATGTTATCCTATTTCTTGAAATCCATTAAGAATATAGGATTGAGTGAAGATTGTTCTTACTATCCAATTTTTGATAGTGATCTTTGCTTTTGGAAAAGAATGATCCTTTGGGTAAAGATAACTTTGATTTGCTTGAATATTTATGAAACCCAACTAGTGATTGTTCTTGTGAAAATGATTTTGGTTGTGATCCTTTGTATGACACCCAACCATTGTTTGATAAATGTGAGGATGACTTGTGTGATTCTTGTAAAGACTTGATTCATAACCTCCTTGATGTTGTTAGTGGTTTGTGTCTACTTGAGGATTCTTCCCTTGAAAAAGAAGGTGTTATTTATTTAGAAATTATTTCTACTTCTTCTTTGTGTGCTTCCTTTATTGAGGATACTCATGGTGATGATCTTGAATCTAATAATGAGTACTTGCTTAAGTACACCTTAGTTGAAGTTAACTAGCGTGACATGTTTCTCTACCCTCTCTTTGCTTAGGATATTTGTCAATGATAGTATAGAGGGTATGTCTATTTGTGAGGTTGACACCTTTGGGGAAAATGGGTATTTTCTTGACCCATATTCTTGGATACTTCTCCCATTTGACCCCGATGACCTCTTGGATTGTAGTGGTTGTTATACACCTAACATAGTGCTTGGTCAATGTCACGCCCCAAATCTCATTGAGGCGGACTGGCAACCGAAGCCGTGGATGCCCAAGAGAACCAATCTTTACTCATGTACTCTCATATGCATGATTCTATATGAATATCATTCTATTCCATATAATAAATAAATACCAATAGCGGAAGTCATAGAAAACATATACAATATATAAAACTTGGCCGTTAGGGCCATCAAGTCAATATGGTCATACATCTCTTGCATTCATCTTCCCACATATGTCTACAAAGCCTCTACAGATACATATACATAGCCGAGCTAGAGTCGGGACAAGTCCCCACTTTATACAACATTTACAATACCAAAAGCAATGTACACATATGACTCGGATAAGCCCCGATCCAAGTGGAGCTCACCAACGGTTTGCAAATGACCTGCAACTTATAGTGGAGTTCTCCTAACACCTGTGCCTGCAGTAAGTAAGGTAATTTCCCCCAAGGGGGTCAGTACGAAGAATGTAATGAGTATGTAAGGCTCATATGAAACTACATCATACTTAGTAACAATAATAAAGTCAATATAAGAGAAATAATCAATGTGGATAAACCATCGTTCTGAATGTGAGGAACTCCGTTCATTATATCTATTGCATTCTTTACTTTTATGTTCATTCATCTACCCATGCTAGGCTTTTCCGCCCCTGGGATGAGATTTAGCTACCCATGCTAGGCTTTTCTGTCGCCCCTAGGATGAGCTTAACCCATGCTAGGTATTTTAACCCCTGGGATGTAAGTAAACGATGCTAGGCTTTTATTTTGCCCCTGGGATGTACTATGATAATCCATGCTAGGCTTTCATATCGCCCCTGGGATGTATCGGGATAACCCATACTAGGATTTTATATGCCCCTGGGATGTATTGGGATCGACCCATGCTAGGTAATTTAACCCCTGGGATACCACCCATGATATTGGGATCGACCCATGCTAGGTGTTTCTTACACCCCTGGGATACCACCAAAGAATACTCATCCATTATACATTACTTCATTCTTTCGTTAGAAGGGTAATACCTTACTTCATTTCTTTACTTCTGTGAGATTGACACCTTCGTTTGTGAGAGATTGATACATTTGGTGATTGTACATTACTTCCTTCTTTACTTTTGTGAGATGGACTCATTGGTAGTCATATCATTGTTAGAACTTAGAACATAGCATTATTGGGACTTTGGAGTCACACTATTGTTGGAACTTTGGAATCATGTCCACCCTGCATTTATTATTTTCCTTAACGCTTGTAACCAACAATTATACGTTACTTGATTTCTTTCTTTTGAGAGATTGGTACTTTTGCTCATGAGAGATTGATACATTCACTTGTGAGAGATTGGTACATTCGCTTGACATAACATTTTTGGAAGCTTTGGAACAATAACCAATGATAAGAGACATATGAATAAACATTATTGGAACTTTGGAACATTAATCAATGAATATGGAACATGTGAGTAACACTATATGACAACCTGGAATGAGATACCTTGAACATTTCGGAATGGAACAAGTACCATGTCAATGTGAATAATATAATGCAGAAGGATACGGAAAGAGTAACCTTACATACCTTATGTTCTCAATATGAAAGTACAATCCTATATGTGAATACGGTAATCCAGCTCCTTCCTTACGTTTCACTCAATACTTATAAAGGGATGATCTTGTCCCAAAAGATAGTTGTCTTAGGGTTTGGTTGAAGAGGAAATGCTGTGGAAATTTCTAGAATGGCATGTGTCTCTTAATGAATAAAAATCAGATTTTTGATGCCTTTTATAGTCTCTCAACTCATCCTTAGCCAAACTTTTGAGGGGTTTAATTAGTCAAAGGGTGGAATGGGTTATTTTCCGCAATTAGGCCATGTCTTTTGTTTAACTTTTGGGCCTCAATTGGGCCCAAAACCACAAAATTAAATTCAGCCCATCTCACTAATGTATGATCCACCATCTTTCTCATGTTTAAATAATTCCATGAGTGTTACGATAATTAAATAGGTTCGGAAACATACGGGGTGTTACATTCTTCCCCCCTTGGAAATATTCGTCCTCGAATATTAATAACATCGTCTCATGTACAGCCAATGCATCTCTATATTAACATATATAACACATAATACTTATGGATACTCTCTTGTTATTGTTCCAATTCCACACCTTGAACTTTCTCCCCCATTTGAAACAATTACGGGTACTTTGACTTCATCATTTCTTTGGCTCCCCACGTGATTTCTTTTACTTGTTGGCTCCTCTACTGAACCTTTACCAAAGCTACTTTTTTTTTCTTAATCTTTTTATTTATCCATCTAGAATAGCAATATATATCTCTTCATAAGTGAGATCCCCCATAATTTGTACATTTTCAATAAAAGCAATGGATCTCGACATATGACTTGTGTTAGCTTGTAGCTACTATTGTACCACCTTAACCTTCTCTATAGCTTAGTGAACAAAATCTAGCCCCAAGTAAGGCAGTTCCACTCGCTTTAAATCATCCAATTGATGATTTAAACTTTCTTCTATATAAACCTTCGTAAGATACCATTTTGATACTTGAATAATAGCTATTATTATAAGCACATCCAATAAGGGGTAGATGATCATCCCAACTACCTTTGTAATACAATGTGTAAGCTGGTAACATATTTTCAAGTGTCTGGATAATATGTTCTGCTTGTCCACCTATTTAAGGATGAAAAACTATACACAAATTCACTTGTATACCCAAACTTTCTGTATTTTCTTTTTTGATTGTTACCTCATCCAGTTGCTGATAATCAATACACATTCTCAATGTGCCATTTCTGTTTTGTGCAAACAACACTGGTGCACCCTACGGGGATATACTAAGTTTTACTAGCTGACATGTGTATTCCTTGGACATCATTTTCCTTACCTCAGGATAGGAAATAAATTTACCTCTCCACTCAAGGACGGTCTTTTGTGGAAGAAAATGGAAATATACTTTCTTAGCTTGTAATCATCGTGACATAATAAGAAGCCAACCACTTCATACCCATTACAACATTAAAAATCTTTCATTTCCATCTCTATAAGATCAACCATCGTAACATGATCATAAACATCTACTCTACCATTACGATATGCTCTTTTAACTATAATAAATTCACTGACAGGTGGAAATACTTCAATTGACTTAGCTAATAACCCCGGTGTCCTGTTAAATTTCACAGTAATCGATGGAGTACATATAATAGGGTAGAGCTCGGATCAATCAATATGTATACATCATGCATAAATATGGATAATATACATGTAGCTTTATCAGGAGATGCCTCCGCATTCTGCCGGTCCACTAGAGCATAGGTGCGATTTTGGGCTGCACTGAAACTAGCTGCTCCTCTAGTACCTCTACCATGACCAGTAGGCTGAACACCCCTGCCTAGGGAAGGGACCAATGATGATGCAACAGTTGATCCCGTAGGTCGTACTATACCACTCGCGCCCCTTTGTGGGCATTCTCTCATTATATGCCCCGCTGTGCCACACCAAAAGCAAGTATTTGTCCCCAATCGGCATTCACCTAAATGGTACCTTCCGCAATGCTGACACGGAGGATGAGAAAATTCTGTTGTTTGTGAACCTCGCACTCTACTACTCTGTCCAGATTGACTACCCTTAAACCCTCAGAATTGGGGTTGAGTGCCTGCTGTGGAATAAGAGAATGAGGGTCTAGGCGGTAACATCCGAGGTCTAGATTCTCCTGGGGACACCATAGACTGCCTCATAGGTCTAGACCTTTTTGATGGCCCTTCCTCAGATTCCTGCGTCTTTCTTCTTTGCCTTTGGTCCTCCATTTTCAGTACAAAAGCCTGAATTCTGGCTATATCCATATCTTTGTTCAAGGCAGCAATGGTACAGTCCCTCACTAAATATGGCTCCAATCTGTCCACATATCGATGGACTCTGTCTGTCATTGTAGCCACTACGTTCGGAGCATATCGAGCCAAAGAATTAAACTGCAGACTATATTCTCTGACACTCATATTTCCTTGGCGCAAATTTAGAAACTGGTCTGCACGTGCCTCCCGGATCTCATATGGGAGATAATGGTCAAGAAAGGCCTTTTAACCAGATGGAAGTACATTAATACCCCTCGATCTTTTCCAGGCTTCATACCACAATATAGCTTCACCTTTCAATCTGTAAGCCGCAAGTTAAACTGTTTCACTTCCAGTTACGTGCATAACTTTTAGGGCCCTTTGAATTTGATCCACGAAATCCTGTGGATCTGCTTTCGAATCTGACCCAGTGAATATGAGAGGGTCTAGTTTTAGAAAATCCTGTGTTCTGCGACTCGCTACCCTAGCCACATCATCTTCATTTATCATTAAACCCGCTCGTCCTTGACTTTGTGTAGCAACTAACTGAGTCAACATATGCACTGCATTTCTCAAATCCTAGTCAGTGGCATTCATAGGGAGTTCTGCGGGTACTTCTCTACCTCTTGACTCTTCAGGAACTGGAAAAGTAGAAGAAGACCGCGATGTAATTTCAGTGTTAGCCCCACCTTGACTAGCTTGGTCAGGTGGTGATCTACTCATTCCTTCACCGGCAGGCATATCTACCTGCTTACCTTCACCTCTACCTCTTCTGGTGATTGGCATTTTACTACACCAAAGAAAAACAATCACCATGGTCAGATACAATTCCACTTACAACATTGGCTCTATTGCACGATCTAGAAATAAAGGAAAGAAACAAGTCCTAAATGCCCCGTAGCCTCCTGCTTATAAATATGGTGCACAATACATCCATAAGAAAGACTCTACTCAGACATGGCTTTTTAGACACCCTTAGGACGACCTGCTCTAATACCAGTTTTGTCACGCCCCAAATCCCATTGAGGCGCACTGGCACCTAAAGTCGTTGAGGCCCAAGAGAACCAATCTTTACTCATGTACTCTCATATGCATGATTCTGTATGAATATCATTCTATCCAAATAATAAATAAATACCAATGGCGGAAGTCATGGAAAACATATACAATTTATGAAACTTGGCCGTTAGGGCCATCAAGTCAATATGGTCATACATCTCTTGCATTCATCTTCCCACATATGTCTACAAAGCCTCTACAGATACATATACATAGCCGAACTAGAGTCGGTACAAGTCCCCGCTTTATACAACATTTACAATACCAAAAGCAATGTACACATATGACTCGGATAAGCCCCGATCCAAGTGGAGCTCACCAACGGTTTGCAAATGACCTGCAACTTATAGTGGAGTTCTCCTAACACCTGTGCCTGCAGCAAGTAAGGTAATTTCCCCCAAGGGGGTCAGTACGAAGAATATACTGAGTATGTAAGGCTCATGTGAAACTACATCATACATAGTAACAATAATGGAGTCAATATCAGAGAAATAATCAATGTGGATAAACTATCGTTCTAAATGTGAGGAACTCCGTTCATTATATCTATTGCATTCTTTACTTTTATGTTCATTCATCTACCCATGTTAGGCTTTTCCGCCCCTGGGATGAGATTTAGCTACCCATGCTAGGCTTTTCTGTTGCCCCTAGGATGAGCTTAACCCATGCTAGGTATTTTAACCCGTGGGGTGTAAGTAACCCATGCTAGGCTTTTATTTCTCCCCTAGGATGTACTGTGATACCCATGATAGGCTTTCATATCGCCCCTGGGATGTATCGGGATAACCCATGCTAGGCTTTTATATCGCCCCTGGGATGTATCGGGATCGACCCATGCTAGGTAATTTAACCCCTGGGATACCACCCATGATATTGGGATCGACCCATGCTAGGTGTTTCTTACACCCCTGGGATACCACCAAAGAGTACTCATCCATTATACATTACTTCATTCTTTCGTTAGAAGGGTAATACCTTACTTCATTTCTTTACTTCTATGAGATTGACACCTTCGTTTGTGAGAGATTGATACATTTGGTGATTGTACATTACTTCCTTCTTTACTTTTGTGAGATGGACTCATTGGTAGTCATATCATTGTTAAAACTTGGAACATAGCATTATCGGGACTTTGGAGTCACACTATTGTTGGAACTTTGGAATCATGTCCACCCTACATTTATTATTTTCCTTAACTCTTGCAACCAACAATTATACGTTACTTGATTTCTTTCTTTTGAGAGATTGGTACTTTTGTTCATGAGAGATTGATACATTCACTTGTGAGAGATTGGTACATTCGCTTGACATAACATTTTTGGAAGCTTTGGAACAATAACCAATGATAAGAGACATGTGAATAAACATTATTGGAACTTTGGAACATTAATCAATGAATATGGAACATGTGAGTAACACTATATGACAACCTGGAATGAGATACCTTGAAATTTCGGAATGGAACAAGTACCATGTCAATGTGAATAATATAATGCAGAGGGATACGGAAAGAGTTACTTTACATACCTTATGTGCTCAATATGAAAGTACAATCCTATATGTGAATACGGTAATCCAGCTCCTTCCTTACGTTTCACTCAATACTTACAAAGGGATGATCTTGTCCCAAAAGATAGTTGTCTTAGGGTTTGGTTGAAGAGGAAATGTTGTGGAAAATTCTAGAAAGGCATGTGTCTCTTAATGAATAAAAATCAGATTTTTGATGCCTTTTATAGTCTCTCAACTCATCCTTAGCCAAACTTTTGAGGGGTTTAATTAGTCAAAGGGTGGAATGGGTCATTTTTCGCAATTGGTCCATGTCTTTTGTGTAACTTTTGGGCCTCAATTGGGCCCAAAACCACAAAATTAAATTCAGCCCATTTCACTAATGTATGATCCACCATCTTTCTCATGTTTAAATAATTCCATAAGTGTTACGATAATTAAATAGGTTCGAAAACATACGGGGTGTTACAGTCAAGATGACAAGCAAAGTTTGATTGAGCTTGTTGGTATTCTTCCCCTATGATGGAAAGTCTTTCTTGAGGATTTACAATCTACTTGATAGACTCAAGTTGTGCATGGGAGACACTTCCAACAAAGATGAGTGTCATTTAAAGAAGGGGAGTAATGAAATCGTTCAAGAGAATTTCGCCATTGTGTCTTTCTATTCTTGACCAAAGTTTTATGACTTGTAGATCAGAGAGTGAGTTTTCTCTTGAAATCACTTTGGTTGAATCCCATTTATGTGATACCTTTCTTTGTTACTCGATCGAACTTGATGATCCCTTTTTCAAAGGTGGTATCATTCTTATAGACCCTAGGGCAAATGTGTCATTGCCTCTTTTGGGTGTTACTCCTATACTTGCATTCTCATTTGACACTCTTGTGCTTAAGTTGTATGGACCACAACTTGTGGATGCTAAGTTGAGTACTTACTTGTGGAAGAGTCCATGGTTGTTAAAGACTTCTTGCCACCTTCATAAGGTTGGGCAATTTGAAGTGTCAAGTGGGACTCTTGGAAGCATGCTTATCATTAAAAGAGGGAACCAAATTTCTTGGGAGAACCACTTGTCTTGGATTCATTTGTTGTATAAAAGGTTCTCCATTGTCCCTAGTATCATGACTCCATTGTTGAACTCCTTTCTCTTGGGAAGTTGTTTGAAAAAGAGAGGTTCTATGTGCTTGAAATGCCTCTTTCTCTCTTTGTGTGTTCCTACTCATGAGCACACCGTGGATGAGATTAGTGTCCTTAGCACCTTTCTTTACTACATTTTTGAATATGATGCTATTCATAACTATGTTAAATCAACATCTTATGTAGGCTTGAGTTACATAGAAAGGAAAAGTGTTGTGTGCCTCAATGATTTGAGTCCATCCTTGAGTGTATTAGCTGCTAAATCTCTTGAGCCATGTGGCATTCTTGTAGATAGTAATACCCCGGATGAGATTTCTATGCTTGATTCCTTTCTATATTACCTCTATGCTTATGATGATGTCTGTGCTAGTTGTGGAATTGTTTTATTTGGAGGTAGTATGTCCTTTGGTTGGTCCACTTGTTTGAGTAATGATGCAATGTGAGTCTCTCATATCTTTGACCCAAAAAAACTCTTGTGGATTTTTGAACCATTGGTGGCACCACCTTTGGTGTGGTTTCTTGGAGAGGTATTGAAACAATTGTGTCATATGGCTCCTAAAATGAATGTGATCTTACCTACTTGGTTTGTTGATGCCATTATGACCTTTGTGGTTTCCTTATCTCTTGGTATTCTTCATAGTTAGTTCCTTTGTACCCTTTTCAATAAACTTCTTGTGTTAAACGCAAAGGATCCTTGGTTATATCTTAAGTGTGAGCAACCTTAGCATGGTGCTATGATTGATTTTTCTAACACTAACCCTCATACCTTGAGGATATTGTTGTTGTTTGTTTTCCCAATGGTTTTGCAAGGTTTGGATTCGAGGTCGAATCCTTTTCAAAAGGGGGAGGATGATACAAGCCAAATCGGCGTCAACCTTTCTTGGCTTGTAATTCAAGGGCAACAACAAGGGATCTAAGCCACAAAGAGCTCAAGGCCACATGGATGTGGTTGGAGGGTCCATTTTGCACTTGAAGTGGAGCAATATCGCACATGGAAGATAGCTTGGAGTCAAAATAGCCATTGGAGAGGTCGTTGGAGAGTCAAGAGGATCTCGACGACATCCTGGAGCATTCTGCGCCCTCACCAGTGCCCGCAGGTGGGTGACTTGCGCTCATAGGTGGGTGACCTGAGACCACATATGCCATCTGCGCCAGCAGGTGGTCATCTGTGTGGGCATGTAGGCCAAAGCGGCCAACTTGCCCCATTTTATTGAATTAGGTCACTTTTGGGCCCATATATGTAATAAAAGGCCCAAGGCTATAAATACTAGGACCTAGCTTTATTGTCATTAGATTTTTTATGAAATTTGATATTGTGAAACTCCTTATGGAGCATGAGTGTAGCTTGTAAAATTTTGTATTGACTTTTGCCTAGAAACGGTGGTTGCGAGGGCGTTACGATTCCCTCGTGGTCGTTCGTACGAGTTAGGCGCCTTCTTTGGATTAATCTTTCGAGGTTATTGGATTTAATATATCCTTTAGTTTCATTGATTTCCTTTGTTTGTGTCTATCTTTTATCTCTATCTATCTATCCTTTAATTTTTGTATTTTCAATTTCTATAGTTTCTTTAGTTTTCGTGTTTGTTTTCAACTTTCGTATTTTAGGGGTTATCATATCCATAAAGGTGTCCTAGTATCTGTGAATGATAAAAATGACTGTGCAGATGGATAAATAAGAGGTTAGGCTTAAAGAAGTGAAAATATAATTTGAATATGAAACGAAATCAAAATGGAACTTTAAGAGGATAAAGACTAAATGGAATTGGAGTGAAATAGGAATTAGGGCTTAACAAAAGCGTAGATGTTGGAGGAACAAAGTGAAAGCAAAATAAAAGAGCAGTAAGAGGTACTCTTCTAAAAACTGTCCCACTATCGTGTTACGATGAGACTGGTTTTCAAAATTTTATAAAAATAACAGAGACAAAGGGTTGAAGATAGAAAAGCATAGCGAGATTTAAGATTCTGGTATTGACAGTAGAAAAGCTGATGTAAAATTTTCTACATGCCCCGAATGTGAGACATAGGTTGAGTTGAGTTTGAGAGTAGATCCTTGACCATTGTTGGTGAGCTTGACTCTCCAATAAATTGCCCCAGTTCACTGCTAAGATAAAATTCCACGTTGTGTTACATCTTTTGTTACTGCGTGTGGGTTATGCTTCCTACCAAATCTTGATAAAATTGTTAGCAAAATAGAGTAAAACATAAAAAAAATGTAAATAGAAGTCTAACAACAAAGATCATAAGACAAATGCATGCATTCTGAACTGGTTCTCCAGATGCTATTAATCGAATGTGCGGTGTTTCTAATTAACAACTTCAAATTATATGTCTGTAAAATGCATCAAACTAAGTAGAAACATTAGCAAAAGCAGTGCTAAAAACAAACGGATAATTAATCTTGACTTTTTCAAGAAGTTCAAAAGATAGTATGCAACGCTTAACTAATTAAAAATAAATAAATAATTAAGACATTGCGAAATGTTTAACTAAAGGCCAACAAGCGTAAATATCCAATTGAAAGCAAACATATACAAAATGTCTTATTAGAGGACAGATTGTCCCAGTATGTCCTATTTTAGGATGGACGAACCCAAAAATATCCTATTTTAGGGTTGATGAACCCAATTTGTCCTCAAATTATATACCTGTAAATTTATCAAACTGAGAAAAAATGCTCAATAAAAGACAAATGAGTAATTAAGCTTGATTTTTCAAGAAATTCAAAAGATAGCATGCAGTGCTTAACTAATTAAAAAATAAATAAATAATTAAGGCATTGAGAGATGTTCAATTAAAGGCAAGCAAGCATAAATATCCAATTGAATGCAGACATACATAAAATGTCTTATTAGAGGGAAGACTAACCCAATATGTCCTATTTTAGGGTGGACGAACCTAATACATCCTATTCTAGGGTGGACGAACCCAACATATCCTATTTTAGGATGAACGAACCCAATGTGTCCTATTTTAAGGCAGACGGTCCCAATATGTACTATTTTAGGATGGATGAATCCAATGTGTCCTAGTTTACGGTAGAGGAACCCAATGTGTTCGATTTTAGGGTGGACTAACCCAATTTGTCCTATTTTAGGGTGGACGAATCCAATTTATCCTATTTTAGGGTGGACAAACCCAATGTATCCTATTTTAGGGTGGATGAACCTAACATGTCCTATTTTAAGGTGGACGAACCCAATGTGTAATGCAAACTTACAAATGTTGATGCAGTGCAGAGAGCTTAGTGTTATTTTCTCATAGCGATGAACATTTATAAACCAATGCAGAAAGCCTGTGTAGTACCTTTGCAGTAGTAAATATCCAAGGTGTGGTGCTTTTGCAATAACAAACATTAGTGGTGCAATGCCACATTAGTGACTATTCATAATGTGGTACCCATAATTTGGGATCTTCTACTTTGGCGAAATTTGCTTAAAGGAAATTCCTGCACTTCAAAGAAAATTGTAAGTTTTGAAATTTAAATCGCATGGATTTTACTTCATCCTTTGCTTCATCTGAATCTTTTGCTACCCTTCTTGAGGTTTTTGAGCTTTGTTTACAAGTTTTATCCATATAAGAATAACTAAAAATCGGCTCTTCATTACTCAAAGAAAAATTTGTTAGTATTAAAGAAAATGGTTGCCTTTCATTGAACTATAAAGCTTTGGCATTGAATTTGTACTTCTTGTAGCTATGGCATTGCTGTAATTTAATAATGAGAATACAGCTTGCGATCTCAACTTCTGCTTTTTCAAATAATGATAGGCTAACTGCAAAGCTGTTCCAGTTTTGGCTATGGGGGAAAATGAATTTTTTTAATAATATTGTGACCGAACCCAAAATAGGCGCCTAGATGTCCTGCTACTAATAGGAATCAGGTCAAACATAGTTCATACAAAAGTCCAGAAAGGATTGTAAAATAGTAGCTAATCATAAAGGAGGGAAAAAGGAGAATGATATTCTCAAGTTACAAAAACAGTAGCCACTCATAAAGAAGGGAAAAGGGGAATGATATTCTCAAGTTGCAAAATAGTAGCCACTCATAAAGGGGAGAAAAGGAGAATGATATTTTCAAGTTGCAAAATAGTAGCCACTCATAAAGGAGAGAAAAAGGAGAATGATATTCTCAAGTTGCAAGATGATGCCCTTGTCAGTCCTCTAGACTTGTTGCATGCTTTCTCTTCAAATGTCTTGGTCCCAATTTTAATGGATCACCCTTAACAAAAATTGTGCCCTTATTTGTGACATTACCATTACTGGTTGGAGGCTCTTGCTGCAGCTTTATTTTACCACTTTCAATCATACTTTGAATCTTGAATCTTAGTGTTGGACAATCTTCAGTGTCGTATCCTTGAATATTTGAATGATAAGCACAACTTTTGGATAAATCAATGTTTGGAGATGGATACTTAGGTATGAATTCCTTTTTGGGTTGCAGAAGTCCCTTTGTTATCAATCTGTTAAATATATTGGCCAATGGCTCATCCAGAGGAGTGAAGGAGAAAGATTTCATTTTCTTTTGTGGTCGCGAGCTGGATTGTGCTTGGTGAAACTGTTATTGTGAGATATTCTTGAAATTTACTGGTAAGGAGTCTAGAGATGCACATTGCAAAGGTCAGAAGAAGCATGAGGTTGTGAAAATTGATGACTTTGATGGCATTGAGATTGGTGCATAAAAGCTAATTGTTTTTGCTTTGCAGATTTTTTGGCATCTTTGATTGAAAAGCTGAATGAAAAACTTGTGCTGCTAAGTTTTCTACATTCTTCCTTCTTGAATTCCACTTTCTATCTCGTTGACAATCCGAATCAAATCAGAGAAGTTGCGTGCACAAGTTCCAAACAACTTATCATAATATAGTCCTTCTTGAGTTTGAATGAAGGCTGAGATCAATTCCCCCTCAGGGAGTGGAGGATGTATATTTGAAGCTTCTAACCTCCATTGTGTGACATATGCTTGAAAAGATTCATGAGGCATTTTCTTTACTCTGAGAAAATCGGTCATGTGCAAATCACCTCCGATATTAGACTCATATTGCTTTACAAAGTTGCGAGCCATATCTTCCCATGTGTGCCATTTGCTAAAATCTTGCTTGGTATACCATGTGAGTGCCAACCCTGATAAACTTTGAATGAATTGTTTCATTTGTATGGCTTCATCATGTCCAATTTCAATTAATCTGTTGCAGTAGTCCTTTATGTAAGCGACAGGATCTCCCTCCCAACTGAAAGTGTTAAACTTTTGTAGCTTGTACCCTAGCGGAAGCTCAACATTTGTGTGCACACACAAGTCTTCATACTTAGACTCTGATTATTTCTTAAGCACAACTCTTTATCAAATGTTTTTTCAGATTTTGGAGTTCTTTTTTCAAATTTTCATGGTAAATTGACTGGATTTCCTTTCCACGTCTAGCATATTGACAAACTGGTAGCTATTCATGCTTATTTTCCTTGGAAGGAAGCACAATTGTGGGAGAATGGATATTTGGCATCATGATAAGCTAAAATATTTTGGAATTAGTAGCATATATGGATGGCATTTGCAAAGAGATTGTATAGGCAGGAGTTGGGTGAGGAGCTATGGCTAAACAAATATTTTTGGTTGAACTGGAAGTTGTGGTAATGGTAGGAAGAAGGCTAAAGGTACTTGGCAGATCGACCAAAATGTTTTTCCGAACCACATTCTTCTTGCTATCATCATTTTGTGCTTTCACTAAACCCATACCGGTACTGATTGCTTGAAATTTTTCTGTCATTAGTATCGTCCTTGGTGCAAATTTGCAGCCAAAATAGTGTTCAATGCTAGGTAACCTCTAAACAACAAATAAAACTTTAAACACAAAATAAAATGTTAGTGCATGCAAAATACATATAAATAATGATAATAATAATAAAATTTTGGTTAAAATAGATTAGTCTATAATTAGCCTAAATAAGAGCTCTAGACTAGAAGAGATGATCATAATTGCGGAACGAGTGGATCAAAAGACTTCTTAGTTAGTAGGCTCTAACGCTTGAGTGCAAAGAAAGGGAACCAAAAATTGATTTGGAGTAGTAGTTAGAAGAAAGGTTAACTCATGTTGAATACCAAAGCTTGGCTCTAATTTGATCCTTATGCTTTGCTAACTCTGACGTATCTTAAAATTTGCCCCAGTCTTGAAGACAAACCTAATTATGGTGCCTCATCTTTGCGTGCAAAAATTCTTTCTTAGTTGCCTTCTCCTTTGGGGGGGGGGGGGAATATAAAAATATATAATAAAGAGAATGAGCCTTATGTAGGCTACCTACGTATCCACCAAGAAAATCAGGTCCAACGTAGTTCCAATTACATGCAAAAGGGATGTTGAAATCCTATGCTAATATGACTGAATACCTATGTGGGATGCCTACGTATCCACCAAGAAAATCAGGTCAACCGTAGTTTGGCTTACATAAAAGAAAATTTGAAAACATACGAAGGATTGATCATTTAAGTTCACAAAACGTACATAGTTGCTCCCAAAAAGATGCTACCTAAAAACTGACTATCCTACTACATGTTTCCTAAGAGGCATGCTTTAAAAAAGCCCCACTATGCTCTAAATGTCATGCTCAATAAAACCATTTTCTGCTTGGCTCTATTATAAGTGCTTGTAAAAGATACGGGAAGGATGAATTTGGTTCTTTTCCTTTTGGACCCTTAGGAAACTCTGTAGATTTCCTTTTCAACGGACCAACTCCTCTAGGGATATTGCTAGGAGACCCATATTGCTTGACAAAATCATCAACTAGATCTCCCTAAGAAAATCGTTTCCACATATCTTGCTTTGCATACCACATCAAAGTTGGCCCTGTAAGCCTCCTAACAAAAATTTTCATTTTAGTTCATTGTCTTGCCCAATATTTCTCACCCAATCAACATATGCCTTTAGGTGGTCTATAGGACTGGCTACCCCGTCATACATCGAAATATTTCCATACTCCGTCTCAAAAGGAAAAGCAAACTCATTTGTAATGGAAATTTGATTAGTCTTAACATTGAAATGCCTTCCACCATTTTTTCCACCCTTGCTTGTCTCTGTCAAATTGTTGAATGTTTCTTTTGGTAAAAATGAGTGCATGTTAGAGAAAAGTTAGGCATTAGAATCAAAGTTGGGAAGGGTTGCAGTGTGAAGGGTTGCAGTGTGAAGGGGTGAGTATGCTTCTGAGTTTCCAATGAATGAGTTCGTGAGGTCGACAATCATTTCTTTCATGTTGTCAATTTCTTGCTCCATTTGTGACACTTTTTTCTCAAGCTTAGCAACTTTATCTTGGTATGACGCTGGTTCTTCACAGTCAAACTCATCTTCAACTAGGTCAATCACGGTAATTTGATCGGCCATATCGTCCTTGAATTATCTTTGGTGCTTAACTTAAGTCAACCTTTGGAAGGGAAAGGAAGCACTTAGTAAGCATAGAATAGGTATATGGAAGGCAAAGAGTGAAGCATTTAGAAATGTGATTAAAAAGAACCTAATGGATTGAGTCCTATAATGGATATAAGATTAGGATAACAAAATATAATTAATAAGGAAATAGAGTGCATGATTAAACTTTGATAATACAAAGGATTGTGAGTGACTCAAATTTGAAAAATGATCGAGGACGAAGACAATTTTATCCAATAGGATTGCGCTCGACTTGCGTGCCAAAACTTAAATTTAAAATAAGTGCAGAAAGATCAATTTTAATAATCCCAAATAGGAAAGACGCAAGCATTTTGAATGAGTGAAACTTTTGAGAAATATCAAACTTGAAATGTCGCTTCTAGAACAATTTGACGGAGAAAATCAAACAAATATTGTCAAGTGCGATTTAGTAGTTTGCACAAATCAATTGGACAACTAACAATATAAGAAGAAATAAATGTGCGAAGTTCAATGATAAATTGAAAGAATTTGAGAGCATAAGCAAAAGTTTCATGACGTAGATCAGCAATAAACAGATACTACGAAGCATGGGACTAACGGGTTAAATGTTTTGTCATTAGAAATAGAAGATTATACTCATAAAGGAGAGACTTGGAAGAATTTTAAAAGGTAAAAAATCTAAATTTTGAATTTGGAACCATTCAAGCAAAATTGACTTAGAAAAACAGATAAAATATTACACCTAATTGCGAAGAATTATACCCATGTTACTATAGCAGAAAGAAATTTTTAAAGTAAATTGTGGACACGAGTATTAAAAAACTCAAAAGAAGAATTTTAAAATAATGACCGAATTAAACTCGCTAAAACTTTAACGGAAGAGAACCTTATAAAAGATCAAAAAATGAAAACAGACTGAAATATTAATTGAAACACTTAGAGATCGGGCGAGCTTAAGATAAATTCCTAAATGGCGCTCTAGAATTATTTATGTGCACTAAGCGCGGAAATACAATATTATATAATTATAGAAATATATAAATATATTATCAACATGATATAAAAACATGTAAGTAATCAAATAAAGAGTTAAAATAAATGTGAATCAATTTTGTTACGAAAATGAGGAAAAACAAAGGTGATATTAGTAAATATCAATTAAAATATGTTGCAAATGAAGTTCACGTAGGTCACGTAGCAAGTAAGAGAGCAAATAATTTTCCAAAGAGCATAGCATAAGTATAAAACATCCTAAATAAAGGTGGCTCCTTTATGCTGGAGGTAGGCCTAACGTGTATTTTAAAAAAATAAATGTGCCATAATATATCATTCCATTGCTTTCAATTAATTCCTCCCATTTGTAGCAAATGATCCACATTATGGCATAAACATTCTTCAAATAATGTGCACAAATGAAATGATAAGCGTCACTCGGGTTGTGAACCCACTTGGACATTTGGGCAAGGTTGACTAATGGACTTAATATACCAAGCATATTAAGCCTCCTAAGTTTACATGATGCATGTTTATTTAAAGGATTTTGGCTTAGCTCTATCCTAGGTATCCTAAGGTTGGCTAGACGCGCGGACTTGATTTTTCTATATGAGAAGGCACGTGGTCTCACGGCAGTAAAACTCCTGCTCACCCCACATATGCACTGACTCCCTAAAATCAGGTGATTTGAAAAAAAATTGGGAAAGTACAATGTACAATCCACGTTTACGATGTGTGTGAGTGTCAGTTTTCAAAAGTGGAAAAAATATAAACGGAGTGTCAATTTATAAAGCAATAAATAAATAAGCAAATTATACAAATTAAAAGCAAGTAGATAGTTGATAACACATTATATGACAAATCAACCAATTAAAAAAACAGACAAACAAACATACAAGGGCTTAATTATTAACCTAAATTTGTTATGGTTAAGAACCTAATATCCCCAGTGAAGTCGCCAAGCTGTTATACCCCATTTTAACACGGGTCAAATTAAGGTAAAACATATTGGAAACTTCTAAATAAATTAAGGAAGTCGTCACCTAATTAGTTCTACGGTGAATTAGGACACCTATTGTAAACTATGTGATTAAAATTACTAAAGACGTCATTCTATGGTCTACTTAACCTAAGTGATTCTAGGAAAGGGTTCTACATTATCCTAAAAGGAAGGGGTTAAGCACCCTAAAGGATCCGCTAACTACGATTAACCGACCAAACTTAGGTTAATAAAAAGAGTATGAAGTATGAGACGAGAAAAAAAATTGTTAAGAAAAAGCTTATTGCATCTAGTAATGAAATGACTAAAATTTCAAAAGACTAATAAAATCCATTCATTTTAAAGTTGCTAAAGATTTGTCAAAAGTTTCTTCTGGTTGAAAGAGTTTTAATAGCCATAATTTCTAAAGTGCCAGTCTAAATAAATACCCAAATAAATAAAATATTTTGAAGGATAAGAATTTTTCAAAAATAATAGTTTTTGTCAAGTAATTTAAAACCTGTTGGTATACTAATTTTAAAGGGGTTACTTTCCTTTTTAAGAAAAGAGAATTTTTAAATATTAACTTGGGAAAATCAAGACTTCTCTTTTAAGAAAAATTAAATAGTATTCTAATGTTAAAGTAAAATCTACCCATAACTTTAAAAATATTTGTATAACACTAGCAAACTCAACCAAAAAAATGAATTGAAACCAACTAGCTTCAAAAGTGTAATTGAATAAAAGGCATAATTATTTTATTTTTGAAATAAATAGTATATGATAAAATAATTTGACTTAGGATTTTGTATAGCATATATAAGAGCACCTATATTTTAATATAAAGTAAATGAAAGCAACAACACGGATAAAAAAACAAAAGCCGCACCTCTTTTTTTTAATCAAACCAACTTGTTTTAGACTAAAATTGCTATCAAACTCTAAAAATACTATGTTCTTGCTCATGGAAATCCTATCCTTTAACCATACTAGTCATACACCCAAGCCAAGTGAGTAGACTAAAGTCAATATCTAAAAAGGGCGGAGAAGGAAACAATCAAATTTGCTATCATATTTAAAGGTTTTACAATAATTCAAGTAAGAGCAAAGAAAACAAAAATTCCAAATAATAATGTGTGAAATTTTAAATGAAAAATAGTAACAAGTGTCTACAAGGAAGAATAAAGATTGGAAGAGGGAAAGAGGTACTAGACTGCTGGACGAAAATACGTAATGCATCTATTATTTGCTTCTCTAATTTGGACAGAGATAGAGTCAAGCCATGAGACTCCAAATGCGCTCCCGAGTGTACATGTGAAATAAGAAAGAAACGAATTTGAATGCATTCAACATTTCATGATGCGGTATAAAGAAAAAAACCAAGCAACTATAGAGCCAAATGAAGTCATACAATGAATTTAACATTCCGAAAATACAAAATATGCAAATACCAAGTGAGAAATCATATTTGCAATTGACAACTTCCAAACAAACTGAAAGCAATTAATTATGATACTCCTTTTTTAAAAAACAGTTCTCAAATAAGACATCTCCAAATTATATAAAAGTTGTTCCTCTGAAGCATGAAATCGATCAATGCAAAGTCCAGAACTACCCAAAAATCCAAAATCTAATGCATTTCAATTGGTATTATGTAGTTAAGAGCAAAGAAAAGATTTGAACATAAATCTTAAAAAGAAACTACAAATATCCAAATTCTCACCACTCACCTATTATTTTTGAACTATAAGAGATCAACTTGAAAAAAATTTAGGAGATAGACCAATTTTTCACACGTTGAAACTCCAAATGGTTCTAAAACCTCAAATCAATCAAGCACATACTAATCCCAAATTAGTTTGGATCAACCACATAGATCCTCTGTATGTAATCCTCTCTACACTAAATAAAATAATAACTTCCACGGTGTTCACACATAAAGTTCATATTCAACAATCCACTTTCATCAAGGCATAGACATGACAATAATATATTCTTCATAGAAATCACGACATAAAAAAAATGTCACACTAAGATATTTAAATCCTCAAAAATGGGCCTTTCTATGGGTGAGGTCTACGTATATTATACCCTCCCCACACCACACTTGTGGGACGAAATCAAAAACATACTCCCTTGAATTTGATCACTTAAAGTTCAGAAGAAAGAAAACTTATGCACACAACTAAATAGTTTAAGAAAGAAGCTTAGAAGCTTATATTGATGTTCCCAAAAAAATAAAAATAAAAAAGGGCAAGACCATAGCTCCATATTTTTTAGTAGAGAAAACATAAGTTACATTATTAAGAATAAAGATCAAGCAAGATAATAAACATTCTCTGTTAACATGTTTTTATATTTAAGAAAATAAGCACCATGGGTCAAATACACCAGCTACAATTGCTACACTAGCTGAAAAAAGTGACAATATTACCACTAAAATTGTATATGTTTCATCATCAATTTTGCTAAAGCAAGAGGTAATATATAAGTTTAATCATTTTCCAGTTTTAAAAATAACAAACACACATCTTATGCATTTCTCTATTAATGTAACACAGGGGCATAACACAACACACATGGCCAAAAAAGAATCAAAATTGGACACACAACAATATAAAAAAATAATAATAAAAATGAAGAGGCATCCTAGCATATCACTTTGGGACTATAAAATCATTATAGGACCATCTTAAGTTCAAAAGACCCTTTTTTTTAAAAAAAAAAAGAGAGATTTTATCATGTCAACAACTATCAAATTATACTAACGCAGCTAATTTCCATGTGATCAACCAAAGAGATAGAAATAAAAAATAATCCAGATTTTGCATGTTAAATAAACTACAAGGTGAAGAGAGACTAAAAGGAAATTAGACTGACCTTTTGTGTGGCAGTGAATGGGGTATCTCAATCTCAGATCTACACTCAAACTCGGCGGCTTCGAAGTTGAATCGCATATGAGAGCAACCCGAAACCCAAGAGAGAGATAGAGGCGAATAGAGTAGATACTTCAAGAGAAAGAGAGAATTTTGTTGCGTATATGGCTTGGAACCGATCCCCCAGAACCCTTCCAACCCCTTGCTATTTATAGGGGAGAGGCGAAGCTAGGGCTCATGGCCTAGGCGAAGTTTTTTCAAAAACAAATTGAGTCACGAGGTTCATTTGAACTTGAACGTTACACTCATGGCAGAGAGTTTTTGGTCCAAATTAACAAAAATGGAGAAATTCACCTGAAGCATAAGGATTTGATATGTTTTTGTAGGCGATAAATAGGAAATCTTCAATAAATGTGCCAACGTGGGGAGATGAACTTTCTCGAAAATGGCTCTGCATAATCTGATTATGTGAAATAATGGTCAAAACTTGCTAAAGATGGAGGAAGAATCCAAAAAAAATCATATGCCATGGCAGAGAGGAAGAGAGAGACGATGGAGGGAAAAGAGAGGGAGGTGCGGCTATTTTTTTAGGGTTTTGAGGGTATTTAGGACATTATAGGTGAAAAAAGTGAGGGCATAATAGGTAGTTCCTGGTAAATGGGATCTTAGGGTTTTAAGGTGGATTTTAAGCAACCAATTTGGGATTGACACGTGGCGAGGGAGGTGCTAAGTGTGTGCAAAGATGTGGGAGAAGTGTGAGGTGCGTGTATTGGGAGGGTGTTGTGACCGTTTGGCGCCTTATGTTGCGCGAACGTGGCATCCATGCGGCGCTGAGGTGGAAGAGGAGAGAGGAAAAGGTGGACTTTGCAGATTAGGCCTGAATTTGGGCCAAAATTGCATGAATATTATAAAATGGGTTGATTTAAAATGCTTTCTTTCTTTATACTCTTTGGGCTTCTAAATCAATATAAAAGCTACACTTAATAAAACGTATTAAAAGTATTTGAATAAATAAAAAATTTTGATGTTGGAATTTAATTATTAATACTTAATAGAGTTGCATAATAAAAAGTCAGAATTAAATGATAGTATTTATAAAGTATAAAATTAAAGAAAATACTTCATTCGATTCAATAAAATACATATAAATGCCATTTTGCTAAAATTAAAAGGCAATGCAAAATTAATAATAATAATAATAATAATAATTTAAGGTTAGTTTATAGCTAAAGATTCCTGTAGTCAACATAGATATTTTTAATTATGGATATGGGAGAAGAATCTCATACAAAAAATGATAGATTAGAAGAGGTCGAAGTACCTCAAAACCTCGATTTATTAAACCGATGGACTATTCCAGAGGTAAAAATTAAAAAAATTTATGACTATGGTTTCTTTGACAGAATTTCGTCAGCTCAGTTGATAAAAACAACTGAAAAATCTCTTGCTTTAAATTCTTCCGAACAAACTATTCATTTGTTAAACAAAAGAGATATAGATGTTTATAAACATAAATATAATTTTATGCATATTGGCATGATTCAAATCGCATTTAAGTCTTTGACCCTTAAAGGGCTCCCGGAGACATTCCTAGCAGCACTTCGTGATGCAAGGAACTTGAATTTCCGACAAAGTCTTATGGGATCGATAGAATCCACCGTTGCCTATGGCCCTGTCTATTTTAATACACAGCCCAATTTACAGCTGTCTTTATCTGATATAAATATTTTAGATGCATTAACATTAAATGTTAAAACTCATGGTTATAATTATGCTCCAGGATCCGAACTTATATGTTTATCCTATCGCATTTATTATAAATTATTGATATCTCTAAATCCTACATGTAAATTATCTAATAATGCAGATCAAACTATTCTGTTTGAAACTAATTTTTTAAAATCAAAAATTACCACTCACTGACCTATTCGGTGGGAAGAAATTAATTTTCCCAACACTTGGGTATTGAATTCTGTAATTCCACAGAATCAATTAGCTGATCGAGCTACTAATGAAGAATTTTCTCATATAACTCATACCCCAGTTAGCAGGATCTCTAAGACGGGCGGTAATCCGCACGGTCAGACAGATCTAGCTAAAATAGCATCTTTATACGAAGTATAAAAATTGAAATATGAAAGATTTTATATATATCATTTAACTGTATGAAAGGCAAAATGGCCTATTAATCTAGCATGGGACCTGTCGATCTTAGTATGATATGTCTGGAGGTTCTTACCGGAACAAGACTTAACGCCCTTTTCTTTCTTCATAACGGGCTTTTGTCTTTCACCGGCTTACCAGGCCAATCATACTATTCTGACTGTATCGCCATCAAGAAACCAAGTTGGAATGATATATAAAAATATCTCACATATTTTAATAAAGTCAGATTCTAAGAGTTAGAATACAGAAAAGCTACTGGGTCAACATAGATAGATATTAAGCCAGATATAGTCTGGGCTGAGGAAGATAGATAGTATGGGGGTGTCACCTGCTAGACCCGGTGGCAAGGGTCAGTGCCCTTAAGCAAGGGCCTTAAAGAAGAGGGGTCGTATAAGCAAGGCCAATATTGGTGTCCAAAATATGGACATTTTCTGATTTTTTATTGATATACAAAAGATAAACTTTACAAAACTAAAGAAAGATTTAGAGAGAAGGAGGAAGGGGAAGCTAAGAGAGAGAAGGGAGTCTAACCTCTGCCCTTCAATCTGAAACAAATGAACCTATATAAAGAAAAAAAAAAAGAATCTGAAATAGTACATATGGGTCCCTATTGGGTCCCTTGAATAGTAAAAATGTACAGTGAATCTACTGTAGGTACAGTGATTTTACTGTGTAAACAGTGAATTTACTGTTAGGTTACTGTACTGGGAAATATCTTCCACAGTGCTGTTACAGTGTTTTACTGTTTCTTCTTTCCTTGAGCTTTTTCTGCGGCTGCCTTATCTGTTGCCTTTATGCGTGCAATAAACGCTTCAGTACTTTCGAGTTCCTGTTCGGTCATGTCCCGTTCAGGTTCGGGTGGTTGAGCATCCGTTAAGCTTTCATCATCATGATTGCTGCTGGTAACGGAGGAATCAATTTCCATTGGTAGGAGCGAATTTAACAGATTTTGTTTCATTTCGTCCAAACAAGCTTGGACGATGGTGGCTCTATCTCCATCTTGGAACATTATTTTCCTTGCCAAGTGCTTAATTGCGGGGTCATCTAATGTAGATTGAGCTGCTTGAGTCTCATAAGTCTCAATAGTGGTCCGTATCTGGTCTATTAATTCTTGTCCTTTAAGAATTTTAGTATCTTTGTCGATTTTTAGAAGTCCATCCCAGAAATTATTAAAGAATGTACGATATAAGCACGGGATCTGGTTATCCGTATGTCCGAATTCTGGCACCCATTTATGGATCCATGGAATGGAGAATTCCAAAAAGAAGTAGATTTGATCAATTTGATCAGGGTAGCGTAAATGATCTGCTTTAAAAAGACCATCAAGATCAGGAGAAACATTTTTCCATTTTTGATATAAGCCAAAATATGGTTCAGGTAAAATTTTTGAAGTTGGGCCATGATAGGACCACCAATTTGGAATAGTGGAGTCGAAAATCTTAGTACAAATTTTTATAAACCACGTGTGTTTTTGTTTAGAATTATTGTAATATAAGGTTTTTGAAAATGCTTGGACATAGTCCCAAAAAGTAACGTTCATAGAAACGTCATTAAGGCTAATCTGCCTTTCTCTCATAGTGGAAATACCCCAATCTTCAACGGATATAATCCGTTTGATTATTATTTTAGAGTAACTATATTCTTTTTGTCCAACAGGATAGTGAGAAATATCTGCAGAACCTGTTTGAGTTAGAATAGCCTCATAATAAGATCTAGTCTTATATGATTCACTAGGTATATATAATCCCTGAATTAAATAGCGATCAAATATTGACCATGGGAGGTGGCTCCGTAATATCTCGGAGTTTTCTACGATGAATATCATCTCTTGTTTAGAAATTCTTTCATATGTTCTGAGATCATCGTCTCTTTCTTTGGGGACTGAAGCAAAAGAATCTTTTTGCTTGGAGGCTAAATATGCCTACATTTGTTCATAAAGAGGATGATCTTCTGGAATATCATCCAGATGAATTGATGTCCCGGAGGATTCTCCCTGGGATATTTTAGCATTGATCAATGTTTTCTTCCCCAATTGAATAATAGGAGAATTGGAGGTGGATCCATGACTATAAGTACTGGATGTAGGCGAAGAGGATAATCTTCCTCTTCCTCTGTTGCGACCTCTATCTCGGCCTCGGCCTCTGGTAACATGAGTCCAAGGGGACTCAGCCATCCTGTAAATATTCAAGAGATAAAAAGTCAGGGAGAGAATTATCAATTCCTTTTTTATATTTTATCTCAAAGTCGAATGGAGCCAATTGGGCTTGCCATCGAGCAAATATCAATTTTGAAGCATCGTGTTTAAAATCTTTATTAAACATGTACTGAACGGATTGAGCGTCAGTTTGTATCAAAATTTTTTGATTATATAAATCGTCTTGAAATTTTAAGACACATTTCACAATTGTGACCATTTCATGAGCCACAATAGCATATTTCTTCTGGGCTTCAATCCATTTACCTGAGTGATATCTGATTAGATATTTACATTTGTCATGAGGATTAATCTGTTTCAGTATTCCACCAAAACCAACATTAGACGCATCGGTCTCAACAATTTTTTGCCAAGCAGGGTTAGCAACAGTTAGAACTGGTAAAGCTTTAACCCGTTTTTTTATATTTTGAACAATGGTCGTAAGTTTATCAGACCAGGGTTCTTTATGATTCTTTTTGAGTCGATCATATAAAGGAGCAACATCCCTTGATAAATTTTTGTAGAAAGGGGCAATATAATTTAAGCTTCCTAAAAATCTTTGAAGCTGAGTTCGATCAGTAATAACATCGGGAAATTTATCAGTAAATATAATTGCACGTTGTATAGGAGTAATTTTTCCTTGGCAGATAGTATGTCCTAAAAATCTGACATTGATTTGAAAAAGACTCATTTTAGGTTTAGAAATCACTAAACCATTTTGAATGACAATTTTTTTGAAAATGTCTAAATGTTTGATATGTAATTCCAAGGTTTTTGAAAATACTAAAATATCATCAATATAGACAATTGTAAAATCCATATAGGGATTAAAAATGTCATTCATGATTTTCTGAAATTCAGAAGGTGCATTTTTTAATCCAAAAGGCATGACATTCCATTTATATTGTCCAAATGGGACATTAAAGGCAGTTCTGTAAATATGCTCTTTAGAAACCTGAATTTTCCAATATCCTGACTTCAAATCAAATTTTGAAAATAGATTTGCATCATACAATCTTGATAAAAGATCCTTTTTATTTGGAATCGGATATCTAATCCATTTTAAAACTTTATTGAGAGGCTTGTAGTTGATGACTAATCTAGGTACGCCTTTTCTTTTTCAGCAGCATTATTGACATAAAATACAGCGCAATACCATGGGGACTTAGAAGGTTTGATTAAACCCTTTTGTAATAAATTGTCTATTTCATTTTTGCAATAATCTACTAACTCGAAGTTCATCTGACAGGGTCGAGATTTTTTGGGAATATTATCCTCAGAAAAGTTGTCTTCATAAGGAAGAATAATCACATGCTTTTTCCTGTTCCAAAAAGCACTGGGGTGATCTACACAGATATCTGTCGCAAATTGTTCAGAGATTAATTTAATATTTTCTTGAACTTTGGGCGATTTCAAATTAGTTTCAACATTGAGACTAAATATTTCAAGTTGAAGAGAATCAACATGTTTTTGCTTCATATCAATTAAGGCATCTATATTTCTTGTTACCGGATCTGTAACAAATGCATAGCTAATTGGCTTATTATCAAATGTAGCACAAAATCCTTTGGCATCCACATGAGTGTAAGGATAAATGGCATTTATAAAAGGAGTTCCAAGTATAATTGGTGGGTTAAGTTGATTTTTAACCAAAAAGAAAAAATGAGGAATACAAACCTTATTTTGGCAAATATGCGCATTTGGCAATTTATATTCAATATCTAAAGCATGACCAGATGCAGACTTTACCATGTGAGTGGTTTTATGAAAATATTTTGAAGGTACTAATCCTTCTTGGATACAGCTGACATCGGCACCACTATCAATCATAGCAATATTAGAAATAGTATATTGATTATTTATCAATATGGTACAATTTATATACCATCTATGAGCGGTAACAATCTGCATTAGACCCAAAAAAACATCAGTTTTTGGAAAAGAAGTTTCAATTACTTCAAATAACTGAGGATCATCATCCTCTGTTGGTGTTGGTAAATCATCGATTTTTCTTTTTCCATGAGGATTGTTGTTTGAATTTAATTCTTCAATCTGAGTAATTCTATGATCAGATATCATTTGATTTTGTTTAAGAATTTGAATTTCCCTTTTCAAATTCTCAATTTCAATTTTTATATCGTCAAGAGAGGATTCTCTAGAAGGGGCCTGTTTGTTCAACAGTCTTCTCTGAACTTCGGTAATTGTATACAGACTGAGATTTTTGATATCCGTATTACCATTATTTGGTTTAGCTGGTTTTACACCAGAGTTTGAAGTAGAAGCAGAGCTTCCGACTGAAAGATTAATAATCTTTTCACGTAAGTTACTATCAGTAACTTCTTTAAGTAACTCAATTACATTTTCAGAAGAAATGGTTTGCACATTCAAATCTTGAAATTGTGACTGCAATTGATAGAAAACATTGTTATAAAAAACACAGGTATTTCCTGGGCAAGCGTCACATCCAATATCATTGGAAATAGTTTCATTATTTTCATCTGAAAAATCAATTAATTCTTCTTCGTTTTCACTTTCTGAAGGAAAGATTTTCATAATCATCATCAGAGCCAGAAGTATATAACATGGTATAAATCTTGTCACGAAGCGAATCGTTTTCTAGGGCTTTTAATTTTTCCAATTTACAATTCGGAGCAATATGTCCAAAGTTTCCACAACGATAACACTTAATTTTTGCTAAGTCTCATTTGGATCTATTCTTGGTAAATCTAGTAGATTTTTGATGAGCTCACTTAGTGGCATGCTCGTCTCTATATTTTTGGGATCTATATTTAGATCTACGTTTTCTTCGATATCCTTTATCTGGACTATATTCCTTATCTAGATTGGACCTATGTTTGGATTTTCCCTTGCTACTGGAGGGTTGAGGCATGCCAAATTGGGCACAAAAATCTCCTAATTAGGTTTTTTCTTTCAGCTTTTCCATTTTAAGCTGATGATTTAACTTCAAGTCATTACACAAGTTTAATCCTTCTTGTGTACAAATAGATATAAGAGATCCATAAGTGTGGTTTCCATAGGGAATAGTACTGCCATTACCACGAAGGGTTCTTCTAATTCTTTCCGCAAATAAATGAGGAAGGCCATCTACAAACTTGGCTTTCCAATGGTCAGTATGATTTCTGATGGTAATTCTAAGACTCTGCTTAGGAAGGTATCCTTATACCATCGAAATTCTCCTAAATGTCTACATCTTAACCATTTAAGAGGGTCCTAACAGACTCGTAATTATTGGTAAATCTACCACCAAAATGTTCGAGAATAGTCATAACCAACGTGTAGACTGCATCTTCTCTACCTGCTTCTAACTTATGACCTAAGTTATCGGTGCCTGGTTCCATATTGACCATATCAATAATGGTTTACTTATCACCAGAAGTGAGGAAATTATCCCACCAGCCTCGAAGTTGCCCGATAAACCCTGCAACAATCATCTTACAGATGGTTTTATCTGAATTCTTTGGAGTACCATCCGTATTTTTGGAGGCTTTGCAAATAGTTGCATACATCATCATTCGATGAATTTGCATGGACATTTGTCTATCAGTGAGACCATCAATATTTCATTCATAAATGGCATTTCCTTCAAATGAAGTACTCTGTAAATTCCAATCGCGTTCTTCTATCAGAACATCTTGAGGAGTGGGTCTAGGATAATAAGCAGTCTGCATAACTGGTTTTCTAGCAAAACTTGGTTGCTTGTTTTTATATCTTAACCTATTAAATTCAGAAATAATTTGTTCCTTCAAATCAGAAGTATTTTCTAAATCTTCGGCAAATTGAGCATATAAATCTAGAGGCTTGATATTTAAATCAGCAAATTTCTTTTCTAAAAGGTCTTCTAGAGCCTCATGAGTTTGTATGTGAAAGTCCGTGATTTCCGTCGGACGCTTAATAGAACTGATAACAATTCTAGGAATGGTGGAGGGATTTTGAGATTGAGAAGAACTTCCTGTGTCGGGAGCTTTTCCCATATCTTTTCCCTTACTAAGCTCATCGAGCTTTGAGAAAATTTTATCTAGTTTAACTTGATTGATAAAACATACTGAAGTGGTTAAATCATCAAGTTTTTTGTCAAGAGACACAATATGTTCTCCGAGGACTTTTACATAAAGACCTAAATAATTATTTTGGGAAATGATTTTATTAATTTCAGCAATCGTTACAGTACCAACTTCATTATCAATGAATTGTTGGAACGCATTAAAAGTAATGCCAGTATTGTTTGGCATAATAAACGGAGACTGTGGAGGAAAATGAGAATTGATTAATTTTCCACTAACGTCTCTATAAGTACGCTCAAGAGTTTGCACGTATAAGGGCATATATGTGGCCATAAATCAAGGTATAAAAGTTATAATTTTATTATGAAGAATGCAAGTTTCATAGAATTCTTGCGAAATATTATTTTGGTCAATCTAACTATTAGTAGAGAAAAACCAATCTCTAAATTTTTTCCATTTTGATTCAAAAAATTCTTTTTGAATATGCTTTCTTGCCAGTGAACCTGGACTAAAATCAATAAGATGTGGAATCATTAAATAGTATTTGGGTTAAAATCCATTTCGGATGCAGGAGGAATATCCTTATCAGAAACATCATCACAACCTTGTACGATATTAGTACGTGGGTCTATTTTTATTTTAGATGGACTAGAGGTTGAGGGAATAGTATGTAAAGAAGCAAGTTTATTTATTCTAGCAGGACCATATATGGGTTCTACAGGAGCAATCAAAGAAGGGGTAGAAGTTAATCTACTACTACCAGAAAATAATGATGATGATGATGATGATGATGATGATGATGTCTACTACTACCAGAAAAGGATTGTCGTAATAATAATAATAATAATAATAATAATAATAATAATAATAATAATAATAATAATGATAATAATAATAATAATAATAATGATAATAATAATAATAATAATAATAATAATGATAATAATAATAATAATAATGATAATAATAATAATAATAGTGTATCGCCTTAGGGTGCTCCAGTTATGTTTGTAAAGAAGAAGGATGGTTCTATGCGTATGTGTATCGACTACAGGCAACTGTATAAGGTGACAGTAAAGAATAAGTATCATATGCCTCATATCGGTGATCTATTTACCAACTTCAAGGTGCAGCCAAGTTTTCTAAGATTTATTTAAGGTCTGGTTACCATTAGTTGAGGATTCGGGTGGAGGACATCCCTAAGACAGCCTGTAGGACTTGCTACGGCTATTATGAGTTCCTGGTGATATCTTTTGGGTTGACCAATGTCCTAGCAGCATTCATGAACTTGATAAACCGCATGTTCAGGACTTATTTTGACTCTTTTGTGGACTTTTTCATTGATGACATCCTTGTCCATTTGAGGAGTAGGAAAGAGCACAAGCAGCATTTGAGGACTGTGCTTCACACTTTGAGAGATCATTGCCTTTATGCCAAATTCTCAAAGTGCTAGTTCTAGATTAAGTTTGTATATTTCTAAAGGTACGTGATGTCCAAGGATAGGATTATGGTAGACTCGACAAATATTGAGACCATTCGTGATTGGTTTAGGCCTATATCTCCGATCGAGGTTCACAGTTTTATTTGGTTGGCAAGATACTACAGGCGATTCATAAAGATATTTGCTACTATTACAGCACCTATGACCAGATTAACTAGGAAGAAGGTTCCATTTTAGTAGTATGATAGCTGTGAGTCGAGCTTTCTTAAGCTTAAAGCTTGCTCACTTTAGCTCTTATTATGACTCTTCCAGTTGAGGGAGAGGTTTTACAGTGTATTGTGATGCTTTTGGTGTTAGTTTGGGTTGTGTTCTGATGCAGTGAGGCCGAGTTATTACATATGTTTTGAGGTAACTAAAGGTGCACGAGTGCAACTACCTCACTTATGACTTAGAGTTGGCAGCGGTAGTTCTTGCACTTATGATTTGGAGGCATTACTTGTATGGTATTTGCTATGAGATATTCACTGACTATTATAGTCTTCAATAATTTATGAACTAGAGGGATCTTAATTTGAGGTAGTGCAGGTGGATTGAGTTGCTGAAAGACTATGATCTTTCTATTTTATACCATTCGGGGAAGGCGATTGTGGTAGCGGATGCCTTGAGCTAGAAGGTAGTGAGTATGGGGAGCTTGTCCTTTATTTCAGTTTCACATCCACCGGTGGACTTGGGCATCCAGTCCTTAGCCAACATGATGGTTTGACTTGATATTTCAGATCTCAGGACGATTCTTACTAGTGTTGAGGCTAGATCTACCTTGTTGGAGAAGATTTGAGGTTGTCAGTTTGAGAATGGTGTGCTACATGGCATTCGGGATCAGATGTTAAGAGGTGACTCCAGGAGGGTTACCTTAGATTCTGAGGGCATTTTGAGATTCGACGGTCGCATTTGAGTTTCGAGGGCAGGAGGTTTGATTCAGTTGATACTCCAAGAGGCTTATAGCTCCAGGTATTCTATTCACCCTGAGACAGCTAAAATGTATAGAGACACGATGGATTACTTCAGAGTATACCCATTCTTGAGTAGAAATAGGAGCAGATTACTATGGATTTTGTGGGTGGTTTGCCTCGCATTTCTCATGGTTCTTGCAGCATTTGGGTCATCATAGATCGATTGACCAAGTCTGCCCATTTCATCCCTATTCAGACTTCCTACAGTGCCGAGAGATTAGCTCGAATCAATGTTCAAGAGGTGGTTCACCTTCACGGGGAGCCCGTGTCTATTATTTTAGATAAAGGCTCTCAGTTCATTTCTAGTTTCTGGAGGTCATTTCAGGAGGATTTGGGTACCCAGGTTGACCTTAGCACCACTTTCCATCCCCAGACTAATGGGCAGTCTGAAAGGACTATTCAGGTTTTGGAGGATATGTTCCACACGTGTGTTATGGACTTTAGAGATCAGTAGGATCAGTTTAAGAGTTTGCCTATAATAACAACTACCATTAAAGTATTCAAATGGCACCATTCGAGGCTTTTTATGATAGACGTTGTCGATCTCTAGTTAGTTGGTTTAAGATTTCAGAGGTTAGACCCTGTGGTACTAATTTTCTTTGTGAGTCTTTGGACAGAGTTCGGGTGATTCAGGATAGGCTATGGGAGGCAGCTCAAGGCAGGCAAAAGAGCTATGCTGACCGTAGGCTTCGTACCTTGAGATTTAGAATTAGTGACTGGGTATTCCTACAAGTATCGTCCATAAAGGGAGTGATGAAGTTTGGGAGGAGGGGCATGCTCAGCCCAGGTATATCGGTCCATTTGAGATCCTTCGGACAATTGGGGAGGTAACCTATGAGTTGGCCTTGCCTCCAGCCTTTTCAGCCATCCATCTAGTTTTCCATGTAGTGATGATATGATGTTATATTTTGGATGAGTCTCACATGCTTTGATGGAACTCGGTTTAGTTTGATGAGAGGTTGACCTTTGTGGAGGAGCCAGTCTCTATTCTGGATAGAGATGTCAGACGGTTGCATTCCAGATATATTCATGTGGTTAAGGTTCAGTGAAGACACCGTCCAGTTTAGAAGGCTACTTGGGAGACCAAGTGTGATATGCGGACTCAGTATCCTCACCTTTTTAAGCCTTCAGGTACTTCTTAATCCTTTACTTTTGCGGACAAAAGTCCTTTTACTAGTGGATGTTGTAATAACCTTCCAGGTCATTTTCTATGTTTTTGTACTTTTTCTGTATTTAGAACATTCCCATAGCTACCCCAAGTCATTTCTGGGACTGAGAGTTTGGTAACCGGACAGTTCGTTTGGTTTTTAGAGACATTTTCCAATTTTGGAGTTTTTAAAGTTGAGAAATGGGTCTCGGGCCAAAACTTCAGGTAACTAGCCTCAGATGCCAATTCTAACAGTTTCATTAGCTCTAAAATGTCAATTTTAGGCTGCAGGACCCTTGGTCCAGTTCCTGAGGCTTCCGAACTTATTTTGGCTATTGGGTGGAATTTGATGAAAAACGACACCTTATGTGTGGGACCCATATTCTAGCGAAAAGACCTTGGATGGAAATTTTGATGGTTCCGTTGAATCTAGAATGTTGTCTGTTGGGACTTAGCAAATTGCTAATGCTTAGGTTGTTGGTGCAGCCGCTTTAGCAGTAGCTACTTTACCATCTCATGAGCACTTTAGCGGTGGCTGGCCAGCTAAGGATGGGTCGCTTTAGCACCCACCTCACCGCTTTAGCGGTTATTTAGACACTTTTAGCAGTCATTTAGCCTCTAAATTGGCCATCGCTGGTAGTTTATATATATTTCATTACCTCAAATTCCAGCCATTGTTATAAGTATAAAACCTTCATTTTCACTTGTTGGAGCTTGAATTTAGTGGGATAACCATGGGTTGGAGTTGGGCTTAAGTTGAAATCAGTAGAGTGATCGTCTCCCCGTGTTAATCTCGTAATTTCTCGATCAATTTCCATTTAATTCGTATTTTAAAGTCCTTGTTTTCCCCATTTATTATGGAATTGTTTTAGGGATGATCGGGGCTCAGATTATGCTCATTTTTTGGGGCAAATGATCCTTGAGTTTAGAGGGATGTTGTGACTATTTTAGGTTCATGATACCATAAGTGGGTCCCACGTGAGATTTTTAGTATTATTTCTGACCTGGAGCATTAATACGCAATATGGATATTGATATTTTTGTCTTGAAATAAAGAAAATTATTTTGATAGCGTGGCAGTGGTCAGAGGCTTCTCAGAAGGAAAAAGCTCTAGTGTAGAAGATTATACGTGCTTTCAGCAGCGTTCAGGAAGTATAAGCTTATCTTTCTCCTAGACTTTGATTTATTACAGTATTAATGTGATATTGTGCTAGGTTTGGGTAGGTACTTATGGCTCGATTGTTATGTTAGCATTTATTGCCTTATTTAGCCTGTTAGGGGCTTTTATCGGTAGAACTCAGCCACGTTTTACCTTTTATTAGACTATGATTATCTTTAGGACTAGACTTAGCTCTTTTAGTGCCTTGGGATGGGATTGAGAAGCCTTTTCCTAGGTTTGGCAGGTGCTTTCCTTAAGTTGGATTTTAGGAGTTTGGGTAGTGGGCCCTACAACCCTTTTTAAGATAGAATGCTTAGAATAGTGCCCTCTTTGACCTTAATAATCACATAGCTACTCACTTAGGCTATTACCTGGGTTTGGGGTTGACTTAAACACTATTTTATTCCTATTTTAGCTTCGTTACCCCCAGGTGGAATACCATTTGACCTTAACCATGCTTTATGGCTTATTGATTGAAATTAATGGATTCGGCTGCCTAAAAATGGAATGTGAGACTAAATGGACTTGAGAAGGACTAAAACACTAGGATATTGATACTAAGGCTTGGGTTATGAGTTCCTGTTCGAGTACGGCCTATATATATACTGATTATTTCTTTTGAGTTTAGGTTGGAGTTCAGAATAAGTATATTTATTATTATTTATCAGTTCCGATTTGAGTCCAGCATTTACTATCATGATATTATTCTCTAGTTTCGATTCGAGTCCGGCATTTATTACCTTTATGAATACTGAATTGGGATTGGAAATCCGATAGCAACTGGTAAGACTTGTGATTATGAATGGAAAGGAGTATCAGGTACGCATATTGCTCATGTTGGCTCGTTTTACGTTCATTATTGTTGATTATTCCATCCTTACATTAGTGTTACTCTTTGCTTGTACTCATCGTGTTTAAGGGGGCTCGGTTGGGTTTATTTCTTCTTGCTTGTGTCTTCTGGGCTCATGAGGCCCAATTAGGTTATTGCTAGCTTTTATTATTTCTTTTGAGTTATTCATTTTCCCTTTATCGCGGTTTCCTAGTTTAGCCTATTATTTCCATTTTACCCTTATTTATTGACTTAGGTTTATATTCTCACACTTTATTTATTCTTTCACTGTAATTTTTCTCAGTCAACCTTTGATGCCTACTGAGTACCCGTTGTTTTGGTACTCATACTGCACTTTTGTATCTTTTTCCCTGATGCAGATCCGACTACGAGTCACCGCGTTTAACGACATCCTCGAGTTGTGCTATTGTTCGGAGATAGGGTGAGTTTTTAGAGTCCGGAGCTGATCCTCCTCCTTATACTATTTTTGGTAGTCTAATTTGTATATTCGGAGACTATGATGCATATTCTGACTGTGTCTAGAATTTCATCAATTATAAGCTTTCGGATAATCAAGTAGACATTCAAGTCATCAAGTAAGCTTTCAATTCATATTATCACTCAAGGATTGGCCCACACAAGAAACCATACAATATCTACAAGTAACTGGTCTACAAAAGGAACCAAAGTACAAGATCAGATAACCGAACCACACAAGGATCCAAATATAATGTCAAGTAACGAACCACACAACGATCCCAAATATCAATCTGTGTCGGCATGACACCCGATCCAAATATCAATTCATGTCGGCGTGACACCCAATCCCAATATCAATTTGTGTCGGTGTGACACCCGATGCCAATATCAATCCATGTTGGCATGACACCTGTTCCCAATATTAATCCTTGTCGAATTGACACCCAATCCTATTATCAATCTGTGTCGGCATGACACCCGATCCCAATATCACAATGTATGAACGTCATCATCAAATATCAACCATGATAAAATTAAATGCACCAATTATGTAAGTATACACCTTTCGGGACATTTAGTTAAATTCAAGTTCATCATTCCAGGTAAACAACAAATATCAACTAAAATATGAAATCACAAGTAATCTCGAAGGCCAATTCTCATAGATTACTAATATAGGCTTTATCAGGCCATATTCATCAGTTATAGTATGTCCGACAACCAACCGATCAAGTACCCATTTTAGAAGTGCAAATTCCACCAAAATCAATATCTACACTCTAATTCAACATACCTTTTTCATTCACCAATCTAACCCTCTTTAATTCCTATCAAAACCGGTAATTCAGTTACTAACTAGTAACCCTTATGCTCAAGTCGTCACTATGTTCAAGGCACTACTCCATTAGCCTATTATTCAACCACTCATCTCTATTCAACTTACAACTCTAGCTTGAGACATGAACCTTTACACATCTTACTTACTAACATTTAGCCTTATTTGACTTTTTCTTAAGTTATGCCACCACTTTCTCTTATCACAATCCATTCTCACAACTATCTTTCAGCAAGACTATCCCATTTTCCAAACACAAACAATATCAAATTCACCCTTTTAAGGTATTAAAGATGTGTTTTTATAGATTACAAGCTCACACAATTCCTCTATTGCTACCCACATTCACATATCACCTTGTAATTCAATAAGTAAGTCATACAAACACAAAATACCCATCAAGGGATCCACATAATAACATAACATCACCCAAGTAGATCTTTATTACATTAATTCTATGTTTTATCAATTCAAGCTCTGTGCCCGTAGACCTAAACATGATTTTCCTGTCAAATCCATATTACGAATACGATTTCAACCACAGTCTACTACTCATAAACCATAACCTACATTATCGCCAAACTGCTGCAACAAGTAAGCTATACCATAGATGCTCTTCCTTTTCTTCACATTTTTGAATGCTTAACCATCTAATAACAAGTAGTTATAAGAGTATTTAATCAACTACTCTTCAAACAATACTTTGGAATTCAAACCGACTAGTTTTACCCTTATATATGGTCTGAAAGATTACCCAAACGTTGTTTAATAAATAACTAGTTCTATCATACTCAACCCATCTCCTATAATGGATTTTTAAAGTTAAAGGTCCCATTTTATTTGAATTCAAGATCCCAAAATGTCAAAATTCATGTTCTAGAATAATAAATTCATACTAGGAATTGTTAGTTTACAATCTAGAAGCAATTCTAGGTGAAAATACACATATCCATGTTTTTTTCATAACTTTATAAACCTAGGGTTCTAACCCACAAGAATTTCACCTTAATTCTCCATTCTAATGATTCTAGAAGAAGAACGGATTAATCGATGTTAAAAGGAGTAAAAATCATACCTCAACAAAGAATTTCCTACCCAACCTTGAGCAAATGGCCCGCCCCTCTAGGACTTAGAGCAAAATTATGGAGTTTATGAACTGAAATTCAGCCAAAATAGGCTTATATACTTCAGTCGTCCCACTATAGCGGCCTGAGTCTCGCTATAGCAACCTCAGCTTTTTTAACACTGATAGTCTTTAGTAAAATGATCATAACATTTTACTCCAGAAGCGTATTAACAAACTGTCAGTTGAGTTGGAAATAAGATTCAAATATATTTAATTTGGTGGGTTTTGGGTCCTATAACCCTATATATTCTAGGAGGAGTGATGATTTTAAGTTGACCCTTGTTTAAACTTAGACCGAAACTCAATCGGTAAGGACACTTTCAACTTAACTTTGTACTAGGGGCATTGTATGACCTTAGTTCATATCAAATGCATTCCCAAAAATAAAGAATTGATACTAACTCCTATGGCGAATGAGATTTTTATGCCTTTACCATAGGTGTTTGTAGTAATGACGGAACTGGTAGTTACATTAGATACCAATTTACCTTCCGTTCATCCCCGAACGGACATTGAGGAAGAGAAGCACAAGGTAAGAATTAGTAAGACACTACTTGTAGAGTTGCTTATGTTGCACCTTGCTTACCCACTCGCTATCATTTATCAACTAAACCACGTTTTATATTTGGCCTGTCTAGCGAGGCTTTTCATGACAAGAAGATGTAGAGTCTAACATTTACGCACAAATTAGTTATTTATCTCACAAAAGTCTAAGAATGAAACCTTGAGAGTTCATGACAAGATAATGTCTAAAATCGGATAAAACTAACCATTTACTGAATTGAGCCCGCTATAACGACTTGATTCCCGCTATAGCGGCCTCACTATAAATAATTTTCAATTTTTAATCACCTAATCAACTCTAATTAATAAAGAGGCTTACTTGAAACTATTACGTGCTACTTGTGTCAAAGTCCTGTTTGTTTTGTTTGACGTCAATCGTGAGTCTAATTAGGTAGCCTAAGACTTTCTTTGTGTCTAGAACCTTATCCAAAATAGGTCATCCAACGCCTCTTGGACATTAAGTTAGGACGGGTAGGCATTTTAGGGAACATTAGTTTTGTCATTGTCTCTAGAATGCCTTTAGGCTTAATAACCAATTAGGTGAGGTTGGTACATAGACGGAAATGATGGAAGGTGTCCCAAGCAGAGTTTGACAATGCGATATGCAACATTGTCATCCGTTAATAAGCCGGGCGCTGATCCGAATAGGATAAAATCAACCCATGTCCAAATCTTTTAAATAAATTATCTTTTCTTTATTTTCTTTAAATGTTTGATTATTTGGGTGGTCTAGGTTTATTATTTAAAAACCTTTTGCCATATAAATTGTGTCTCTTCTACCTCCTCGCTTATCTGATCCATGTTTCATTTATGTGTTTATTGGCTTTACCATTTAGTTATTAATTCTAATAAGATAGAAGTTGCATGCTTAAACACTTAGTTAGTAAAAATTGAACTTTTGCTTATCACATAGAATTTCCCCACATAAAATATGGATTCGGTCGGGACCCACATTTGTGGACCTCAAAAGGTGCCTAACACCTTCCTTTTAAGGTTACTTGAACCCTTACCCAAATTTCGAGTGACGTAGACTAATCAAATAAGGCGTAATTAGTTTAGAATGATGCCCTAATGCACCTTAATTCATTAGGTGATGACTCTTCTCTTTTAAACCATCCTAAAAAGAGTTGTCACGTCGAATCCCACTTTTCGCAAAATAAATGAGGTGAGACAGTGTGGTAACTTTACTGGGGATTACTTAGGTTCGTTCCATTACTAATTTATATGTTATGTGGGATTTTGAAAGTTTTATTTGTGTCTTTGCCTTATCATGTTTAATTATTTGTTACCGTAAATATTTTTCATGTAATATCCTTTCTCTCTTTCCCATTTTATTGTTGCTTTAAATTAATCATTTTCTTCCATGTCCATCCACTTTCCTTTTACCATTTTACTTTTTTACGTGTTATTTCCCCAATAACCCCTTAATTATGTCTTTGTTAATTTTTTCCTTATCTTGCTCAAAGTGTTACTGTTTTACATTATGTGTTATGTGTTACTGCTTTATATATAAATATCATTTCATTCATATTTTTCTCACTTGGGAACTTCATACTTTCACACACTTTCACTCACTTTCACTATACTCAGATATTGTGCCTTCGTACTTCTCCAAAATTCTCTTCAAAACCCTGTTATAGAGAGGCGGCGAAGATGCGGTGGAGCGGATAGTTTTACTACTGCAAGACCACATGCCTTATCCCATACGATTACCCTTATTCCGTGTCCACCAACTCTTAGAAAACTTAAGATAGTATCGTATCCACCCCTTGCATTTAAGTCATGCATGCATTAGGCATAGGTGGTTTGACCTTCGGGGTCATCCACAAAGTTAGTAACCACCAAATGGTCGTAAGGGTCCCACCACCCATCGACCTACAAATACATATTATGTGCTAAGTAGTCATGATGATTCAATTCAAGCCAAACTATAATAAATGGAGTTTAGAAATTTTGTTTATTGTCTTATTTTTCAGATTTTGCCATGGAAGGTGCACCTATTCTCGGTAATACCCAAATGGTCATTGGTGTGCCTCACAAGTTAAGGAGGTGGTGGAACGATATCAAACAGGAGCATGGTGTGGAGATTCATCAGTCTTTGGGTTTTCTGACATTTTTGATAAATGTCACTCCCGATCGATATATGATCAAAGCTTTGCTAAAATTCTAGGATCCAGATCGAGAATTCAAGGACTTCAAAATGACACCCACCATCGAGGGAATTAGCTGGTTTACCTATTTGCATTATCAAAATCGGAAGGTGATCTTACCTTACAAATAATCTGGAAAGAAATCCTTGCATTATCTTGGGCTGAAAAACAATCTCAAATTGGCTTGTCTAGATTTGGGTGGATCTCTCTGGACTTTCTATATGAATGTTTTGGTCACAAATACGATCATACTTTATTTTGGAGAGAGTTCTCTTTCTCAGCCGAGAAATGGAAAAAGAAAAGGTTGAGTGCTTTTGCTATAGCACTGTTAGGAGCCTTGGTCTTTCCCAGAGAACATGGGAAGATTGATACATGTCTTAGTTCTATGGTTCGTGGCCTAGCTCAAGGAGTCGGCAATATTGAGGTCACCTTGGTTCCTACGGTCATAGTGGAAATGCTAAAAGCTTTATCAAAGTGTGCTAGAGGCTACAGGTTTTTCGAAGGTTGCAAACTCCTGCTTCAGTTATAGGCTATGGAGCATTTTTACAGATGGCCCAATTTGGTGGATATTCTTAATGGAATGGGCAATAAGATTGATACTCATGTAAATAGGATGGAGAGGTTTCTTTCCCTCGTAGGTGCGGAGGACTGGTACACATACATGAAGGAGCTCTCGAGTTATCAAATTCAATGGAAGTACTTGTGGCTATCTGCACCAACCGCTGTCATAAGAGGCTGCGAGCTCTATTACATCGAGTTCATTGGACTGAATAACATTTAAACTTACGCCCCAATAAGAGTGCTCCGCCAATTTTAGAGGAATCAAGTCATACCTCTGTGGGAACATATGGGCAAGTCGGAAGTTGAATTTAGGCCTGTCCAAGAAAGCACTCAGGTTAAGAAAGTACTGCGATGATGGGATGAGTTGTTGACTATTAGCGTATATGGAGAGTAGGCTTGTTACACCCCAGAGTACTATGTATGGCTTGTAGAAGATACTGAGGATGTGGAGCGCAACAAATAAAAGCAGGCTCGTGGGTTTGAAGACGTGAAGGAAACCATTTGGGCTCGAAACTTGCTGAATCAGCACCATGTCGCTTCTTCAGAGATGTTGCTGCAAATCATCATCATCATTGAGGCATTTGAATAATAGGATTTTTCCTTTGTTATCCCTATTTCCCCTAAGTTCATTTATGTTTTGTCTTTGAAAAAGATTGTAGTAGTTTTTTTTTAAAAAAAAATTATTGATTTAATAAAATAGTTTTTTTAAATTTTTATTGATTCTAACTCTAAACTCCAATTTGTGTCTAATACAACTTGGATTTATCATCATGAACCACAAAATTTGTCGTCTAAGGCCTACCTCTGGCTCAATGAGGCTCCTTGCATTTAGGGCAATTATTTGTTTGCAAATCAATGTGTTTATTCTAACATTATGTCTCACCTTGCTAACTTAGGTTGTCATTGATTTTGTTTTTGTTTTTCCCTCTCCCAAAGGTTGATTTGTGTACTTTGGCTTATCAAATACGGTCAAAAGAGGCTCCTCCTCCTCCTCCTCCTCCTCCTCTTCCTATAAGGCTAGGTCATAAATTTAAAAAGAAAATGGGTGACAATCACAGTGCTACAGATAAAAGTACAGAAGGGGAAAGTGGCATAGGACAAAATAAAATTATCTTAAGAATGGAGCAACGTATCCTCGAGCTTAAGGAGAGTTAGCGCAAGTGCGCAACTTGGCCAATCTTTTTGTTACCCTTAATACCCCTCTTGAACCACAGGTTGACGGTCATACTATAACAAAATCTCAAACCTTTACCCCAAGCCACCCAAACCTCACATATGCCTCCCCTCAAAATATCCAAAACCTTTCTCCCCCTCAAAATATCCAAAACCATCCTCCCCCTCAAAATACTCATAATACTCCAAATCCCATATATCCCACCTAACATGTCCAAAATGCTAAATATCCCACTTACCTGCATCCACAAAATCCCTCAAATCCTCTAAATGTCCAAAACGCGCCCTTCACTAACGTATCCTACAACCAAGCATCTGGCAGCCACTCTTTGAACCCCATCTACGTCGAGACAACCCCATTTACTTACCCCCAGTATACACCCAATCCTTCATAAAAAGACCCCATGATGTAATTTGTGGTTGAGAAGTTGAAGCAACTTAAGGGAAGTAAGGTATTAAGAGGGCTCAGTTTTGAGGATTTACGTGTACACCTTGATGTGGAGTTACTGGAGGGATACAAACCTCCAAAATTTGAATTGTATCATGGGACCGGAGATCCCAAGGCGCAACTGCGCATGTATTATGATAAGTTGGCAAGAGTTGGGAAAAACGAGAAGATAAGGATGAAAATTTTCATGAGAAGTCTCATTGGAGAGGCTTTAACCTGGTATCTTGAGCAGGATGTAAAGAAATGGACCGGCTGGATCGATATGGCATCTGATTTCATGGAGCGGTTCAGATTTAATATCGATAACGCCCCGAATTGGTTCTATATGCAGACTTTGAAAAAAAAGCCAAATGAGTCACTCAGGTACTATGCTATAAGATGGAGGTCTGAGTCTACAAGAGCTTGGCCCCCAATAGAAGAATCTCAAAATTAAGGAATATTTTATTCGCTCGCAGAAGCCGCAATATCTGGAGAAAATGATAACTGTCGTGGATAAAAGTTCTGCTGAAAACATCAAGGTAGGGGAAATGCTTGAGGAGGGTCTCAAAAACGGAAGCATCATCAATCTGGACGCTTTACAGGCTACCAATAAGGCTTTGCAGTCTGGAGGAATCTCTGAAAACCAGAAGAAAAAAGAGGTAGGTACAGTGATGGTAGCCCAAGCTTCAAAAAATGTTCCAGTTTTCAAACTCCTATCACACCTACACCCCCTATCCACAATCTCCAATACCATACTCGATGTCCCTTTACCAGATGCAACCCCCAGTTCCATATCATACCCTACTATACCAAACACCTACCCCATATCGAATACACCTATAATTCCAAAGCCCTGGTTACCCCATGTATAGTGCCCAACTCGCTCATGTCCAAACACCCCAGCCTTCTCCCCAATAAAATCAGAGACCTAAAGCTAATTTCCAAAAAAAAATAAAATACACTCTCTTAGCCAAACCTATAGCCCAACTATACGAAAGACTCAAAGAAGCGGGCTATGTCACGCCCATTACCATCGGACATGAGAATACTCAAGCCAAGCATTTTGATCCTAACAAGGGTTGTGCGTATCATTCTGGGATGAGGGGTCATACCATAGAAACATGTTACACTTTGAAGGATAAAATTCAGATGTTGATCGACACTAAGGCCATTCAGTTGAAAGATCCGACGCTGAATGTCACTAACAATCCACTACTGGACCATCAGGTGAACATGCTCAATGTTAATGAAATGATGGATATGGAGAATTCCATTTGGTTCATTGAGAAGCAGAAAGATACACCCAAACGGGTACCTTTTAAGGTTGAGGTGGCAATGCCTAAGACTTCTTCCACGGTCATTAGAGCCTCTCCAGTTGCTTATAATTCCCATACAGTATCTTGGAATTACGAGCAAAATACTCCAGGGAAAGCAAAGGTGGTTGAGGAAGATGTTGCACAAGGGGTCACCAGATCAGGAAGAGTATATACACCTAAAAATCTGACCCAAGAGAACTCTAGTAGAGGTAAGCAACCTATTGTGGAGATAGAAAAAAATGGCATCCGAAAGAAGGTGCAAGCAAAGGAGTACTCTGTGGTAGATTAGCTGAATACGATTCTGGCTCAAATATCTATCCTGACATTGTTGCACACTTTTGAGCATCATAAAAAAGCTTCAATGAAGGTCCTAAGTGAAGCCTATATTCCATCCTCCATAACAGAAAGAGAAATGGCCAACATGGTCGGGTAAGTGTTTGAGGCATACAAGATATCCTTTCCCGAGGATGAGTTTCCACCTGAAGGAAGGCCACATAACAAGGCTCTGCATGTCACAATACAATATGAATAAAGAGTTATCTCCTAATTATTGATTGATCTAGGTTCGGGGTTAAACATCTGTCCTTTGGGTACACTGACAAGGTTGGAAGTTGATCTGGCTAAGATTCAAACCTGGAAGATGAACGTGAAGGCATTCGACGGTTCTCAAAGAGATACCATTGGATAAATTACATTGAACATGGTGATGGGTCCTGTCACTTTTCCTATAACATTCCAAGTGATGGACACTCCTACTTTATATAACTTCTTGCTCGGACGAACATGGATTTACATGGCTGGTGCGGTACCCTCTACGCTGTACCAATGTCTTAAGTTTGAGTATGACCATCAAGAGGTGGAAATACATGGGGAGAGAGGCCACCCCATATACGTCGATGAAAGTCTTGATGGGGAGACGTTCTATACATTGGAATTGGTTGGAAACATCGAAGAAGAGTCAAGCTGGAAGGATAAGGGCAAGAAATATTACTCGAGTTTGTATATGAACTAGGTAAGGGTCTTGGAGTCAGATTACAAGGGATAGTTGAACCCATACAATCTTTTATGAAGAATGACACTTTTGGGTTAGGCTACATGGACGAGGGTCATGCACTTGATTCCTTGCCGTCACTGTACCAAATTTTCCATTCTGTCGGGTTTCTTAATGATAATGAAGATGAAGTACTGGAAAGTCTGAAGAATTTGTTTCTGACTGAATTAGAGAAAGAAGGTTGTAATGTCATCATCATCAAGGAGAGAGGAGCCCCTAATCACAGTACTGGAAAAAAGGCTACAGTCTGCAACTGGACTGCCACTCCATCCAGGCCTCACCGGGAACTTAGGTAGGTTTGGAAGATTTTGAATTTTTCATTATTTAAAATAAATAGACTCAATTTCGAGCAAGTTTGCATCTTTTCAGCTTTTATTTCCTTTCGATTTGATGTTATGTTTGGAAACATTCAGTAGAATTTAATTAATAAAACTCTCTTTCCAATTTATTGATATTCTTTATTTCCATTTCTTTCAGTAAAATCACTTTTAAAAATGTTGAATTTGAGACTGTGACACATAATGAGACTGTGTAACATAATATAAGTGAATTAGAAGAAATGAAAGAAGAGGAGGTGCCTAAATAATTTGTTAGTAAGGTTGAAGATACTGAAGATAAACCCAAGGCAAACTTACTAGAGTCAGAAATAGTAAACACAGGGAATTCAGAGACTATAAAAGAAACCCGTGTCAGCATCTATTTGCCCGAGGATGAGAAAGATGATTATGTTCAGTTCTTAAAAAAGCACCTAGACGTCTTTGCTTGGTCTTATGCTGACATGACCGGGCTAAGAACCTCAATAGTAGCCCACGGGTTTCCCACTGATTCATCTTGTCCCCCTATCAAGTAGAAGCTTAGAAAATACAAGCTCGATCTAAGCTTGAAAATCAAAGAGGAGATCTCGAAGCAAATTGAGGTTGGTATCCTTCAAGTAACTAAGTATCCAACTTGATTAGCAAACGTTGTACCTGTTCCTAAGAAAGATGGAAAGGTTAGAGTTTGTGTGGATTATAGAGATCTCAATAAATCCTGCCCTAAGAATGATTTTCCACTCCCGAACATACATATTTTGATTGATAATTATGCCAAGTATGAAACTCAGTCATTCATAGATTGCTTTGCTGGTTATCATCAGATTAAGATGTACAAGGACGATGATGAGAAAACTGCCTTCATCACTCTTTGAGGAGTCTACTGCTACAAGTTCATGCCATTCGGGTTGAAGAATTCTGGAGCTACATAAATGAGATCCATGACCGCTCTGTTCCATGACATGATCCACAAGAAAATTGAGGTTTATATGGATGACATCATCATCAAGTCAAAAAAGGGGTAAAAATCACTTGATCGATCTCGAGAAGTTCTTTAACAAATTAAGAAAGTATAATTTAAGTTGAATCCTGCGAAATATGTCTTCGGGGTCCCTGCTGGAAAATTGTTAGGCTTCATTGCCAGCTGTTGAGGTATAGAATTGGATCTAGCCAAGATCAAAGCTATTCAAGATCTTCCACCGTCCAAAAGCAAGAAAGAGGTGATGAGTTTATTGGGCCGCCTTAACTACATCAGCCATTTTATAGCTCGGTTCACTATTATTTGTGAGCCAATTTTCAAGTTGTTGAAGAAGGACGCTACTAAGGAATAGACGATAGAGTGTCAGCAGGCATTCAAAAAATCAAGGATTATTTATCGAATCCTCCCGTTCTGGCTCCTCCCGAACCTGGTAGGCCTTTGTTAATATATTTATCTGTAGTGGATAATTCTTTTGGTTGTATTCTTGGGCAACACGATGAAACAAGTAGGAAGGAGCAAGCGATTTATTATATGAGTAAGAAGTTTACATCGTATAAGGCTCGGTATTTTTTACTGGAATGCACGTTTTGTGCTTTGACTTGGGTATCTCAAAAATTGAGGCACTATCTCTCGATACACACAACCTACCTGATCTAGAGAATAGATCCTTTGAAGTACATATTTCAGAAACCAATGCCTCCCGAGAAGCTAGCTAAATGGCAAATATTGTTGAGCAAGTTTGACATAGTCTATGTCATGCAGAAAGCTGTCAAGGCACAAGCACTAGCCGATTATTTGGCCCAGAATCCTGTGGATGAAGAGTATAAGCCATTGAAGACTTAATTTCCTGATGAAGAAGTAACATTCATGAGGGAAGACATCTCCGAAGAATATGATAATTGGAGGTTATTCTTTGATGGAGCTGCAAATTTCAAAGGAGTAGGGATTGGAGCTGTTCTAATTTCGGAGACTGGCCAACGTTATCTTGTGTCAGCCAAACTCAGATTTCCTTGCACCAAAAATATGGTTGAATACAAAGATTGTATTTTGGGGCTTTGATTTATAATTGATTTGAATGCCTAAGAAATATTGGTGATTGGAGATTCGAACTTAGTAATTCATCAAGTACGAGGTGAGTAGGCCATCAAAAATACAAAGCTCCTGCCATACTCAGATTTTATACAAGAGGTTTCGTAAGATAGAGTTCAAGCACGTCCCGAGAATCCAGAATGAGTTTGCAGATGCTTTGGCAACTTTGTCATCCATGATTCAGCGTCCTGACAAGAATTATATTGATCCTATTCCCATCCACATAAAAAAGCATCCTGCATATTGCTTTCATATCGAAAAAAACTGGATGGAAAGCCATGGTATAATGATATACTGGGATACTTGAAGAATGGAGATTATCCAGAGAATGTGACAAATGTCCAGAAGTGCACCATTCAAAGGTTAGCCAATCAATTCTTTTTAAGTGGAGAAATCCTATATAGGAGAACTTCTGATTTGGGTTTGTTAAGGTGCGTCGAAGCCAGAGAAGCATCCAGACTGATTGAAGAGGTACATATTGGAACATGCGGTCCACATATAAATAGATTTACATTGGCAAAGAAGATACTGAGATCAGATTACTTTTGGCTGACTATGGATACAGACTGCATTAGCTATGTGCAGAAATACCATCAATGCCATACTCATGCTGATATAATTCAAGTTCCTCCCAATGAACTTCATGTCACTAGTTCACCTTGGCCCTTTGCAGCTTAGGGCATGGATGTCATTGGCCTTATTGAACTAGCCATGTCCAATGGAAAAAGGTTTATTCTTGTTATAATTGATTATTTTACTAAGTGGGTTGAAGCTACTTCTCATAAGTCGGTCACAAAGAATGTCGTAGATGATTTTGTTCAAAATCACCTTATTTGTCAATTTAGGTTCCCCGAGTCTATCATCACATATAATAGTGCCAACCTCAATAGTGATTTGATGAGAACAACACATGAGAAATTTAAGATCAAGCATCGGAATTCCACAACATATAGACTGCAAATGAATGGAGCGGTAGAGGCAGCGAATAAGATCATCAAGAGAATACTGCGCAAGATGATTGATCAGAACTTCCACGGGCGCCACGCCCTATCTTTTAGTTTATGGTAGTGAAACAGTGATACCAGCCGAGGTAGAAATACCGTCTTTGAGAATCATCTAGGCGACAGAATTGAGCGACGCTGAATGGGTGCAAAGAAGATTTGAACAATCGGCATTTATCGATGGAAGGAGGATAAATGCAGTTTATCACGGTCAGCTCTATCAGAATAGAATGGCCAAAGCTTTCAACAAAAAAGTTAAACCAAGACACTTTTCGCCTGGGCAGTTGGTTCTGAGGAGGATTTTTTCGTACCAAGATGAAGCAAAAGGCAAATTCTCATCAAATTGGAAAGGTCCTTATATGGTTCATCGAGTTTTGACTGGAGTAGGACTCACACTTGCGAAAATAGACGGCAAAGTTTGGTCCAAGTCAATTCAGATGTTGTTAAGAGATATTACGTTTAAGCTTTATTTCATGCCTCTTTATCTTGTATTAGAACTAAGTCTGACCTGATTCCCGTTTAAGAGGGATACGTAGGCGCTCCTTTTGGAGTTCGGTCCTATTATAATATAATTCTCTTATTTCCCCTTATAAGCATGTAACTGGGGCAGAATTTTTGAGAGGGTCTCAAAAATTCCATGGGATAGCATTTGCACAACTATGATACAGGGGCAGAATTTTTGACGCAGTCTCAAAAATTCATGGCAAGCAACCTTCACAATCTACCGAAGCAATCAAATTCTACACTGGGCAAAAAATTTTGAGTAACCCTTAAAATTTCTAGACAAAGAGATATTTGCCTATAATAAGTTGCGTTGTCTCGAAATGGGTCACAGTCAATGATTCAATAATATTTTAAATAACATTTTTTTCACTTTTCATGTTCAAAGAGCAAACATTTTCGAAACATGAATTTTAAACTAGTTTTATTTTTTACCCAAGTGAAAGCCCAGACGAAGCTTATCATCGGTCCACAATATCAACCAAAGAGGAAGCACACCAGTCATAGCAGGGGCACAAATCAACCTCCCTTTTTACCAACTTACAATTTTTCTTTGAGTGCAGGATAACAGGTACGATTCAGGAACTACTCTACTTTCAACATGGGAAAACAGATAAGCTACTCAATCCTCTCGTCTACATTGCACGGCTCCCACAAGAGTCTACATTGCATGGCTCCATCAAGAGTCCACACCATAGTGCATTTGCAGAAATCTACATTGCACGTCTCCCACAAGAGTCTACATTGCATGGCTCCCACAAGAGTCCACACCGTAGTGCATCCGCAGAAAATTCACATTGAATGGCTCCTGCAAGAGTTCATATTGTAGTACATTAGTAGAAAATTCACATTGCATGGATCTTGTAAGAGTCCACACCACAGTGTATCCACAGAAAATCCACATTACATGGCTCATACAAGAGTCCACACCATAGTGCATCCATAAGAATCCACATTGTATGGCTCCTGCAAGAGTCCATGCAATAGTGCATCCATAGAAATTTACATTGCATGGCTCCTGCAAGAGTCCACATCACAGTGCATTAGTAAAAATCTACATTGCATGAATTCCGTAAAAATCTACCTTGCACCTGCAGAATCCGTACCAAGCATACAAATTGCATCAAGTTGCTGAATCACATCAAAATTACTACAAGCCAAGCTACTTAAATGACACATTATGCTACTCAAAGACAAATATGTTTTATTTAATCATCACATAATTATCCGAAGGCGTCATAGTCTAAAGGCATTATTTTCATGGCCTGCAGACATCATTTCATGGCCTAAGGATTTACTTTCTGCTTATCATGCTCCGAAGGCGTCATAGTCTAAGGGCATCATTGTCATGGCCTATGGACATCATCTCATGGCCAAAGGATTTAATTTCTACTTATCCTGCTCCGAAGGCATCATGGTCTAAAGGAGTCATTTTTCATGGCCTACGAACATCATTTCATAGCCTTAGCATTCACTTTTGCTTATCATGGCCCTAAGACATCATAGCTTAAGACATCATCTTTGTCGTCTTAAAGTAAATGCTCATGGTCTAAATTGGTAATTGCATCATGTTTAACTATTTGCAACAATTACATATCATTTATTCTCATGCTCTAATCATTTTTTTATCTAGTTATGCTAGAAAGCATGCAGGTAACGAAAGAAAATGAGTTTCGAACGAGAGCAGCTTTCGTTCCTGTTTCAAGATACGATCCTATTTTCCCCACGTCACTCCAATTAAGCTTGAAACACATTCACCTTTCGTTCTACACACCACATTCACAGTGTTGCATCCAGTCCTATCTATTTCGATAACATCGACCCCTACAACCGTTACTATTGCCAGTATCCCTTATCATTAACATTCTTTAGGATTATCATTCGTTCCTAAATCTAGAACTATACACGGCCTGATTCTCGTAAAACCAAGATATATAGGCGACTTGAAACCAAAGTTTTGGCCACACCATAATCCTCTCTTGATTTTCGATTCCAATAGATCATCCTATCGAACAGAAAAAATTGGCTACTAGGTCAACGTTCGTTGCTCGACAATTCTTCCATCATACCCAAGCAATGAAGGGGCAGCTGTTGACACCCAATTTTGACCTCCCGATATTCCTCCTAGGCTGCTATTTTACCAAAATTATTAGTTTTGAATATTAATACTTCTTTACTTATTACTTTGATATCAAATAAATTCTAACATTTCGCATTTTGAAGTACGCAATTTCTTTTATCATTTAATTAGATATATTATATAATTTATTAACTTAGATATAATATTTACATAATTTTGCCTATATTTATTAAATTATTTTCGTAAAGGTACATATTAATAATTTACAAGCATAGTTTATTATTATCATTATTACTATTATAACATTTCTTAAATTTGTATTCGTAACTTATAGGTGTCTAATTTATTTCAAATTATTATTGTTGTCAATTTTAAATAATATATTACGTGTCATTAATTTTATTTACATAATTTATTCATAATAAATTTGAGAATAACAATTTTTATGACATTGGTTGATTTTGTTGTTATTGTATATTTATTACTGTATTTTATTAAATAGCAGCCTAATTCAATTCAATTTCCTCAATTTATTTAAATGCTAGCCTAATTTTACCCAATTTATGTCAATTTTAGCCTAAATTGAGTTTAATTTGACTCAATTTCAAAATCCCCAAATCAATTCCAATTGACCCTAATCTTGTGACCCAATTTTAGACCCTTTAACCCGACTCATTCTAATTTTAAATCACATCCGTTGATCTCATGTGATCAACGGCTGAGATCAAACACTTATTGGCTTCTCTCCTCTCTCAACCAACTCCCATCTCACTGTCACTCTTATTGGCTAGACACCGGCGCACTACCGCCGACTGCCATTCTCATCTCATCTGCCGAACCCATATACTCCCTCCTCTATCTATCTCTTCTTCTCTTTATCAACCAACACCTGGCGACTACCACAACACCTGCAACCCCAACCATCAGTGAATCCACCACTTTCTCCTCTCTCTCTACCCACTCGCTGTCGCACCACCTCCACTGGTGGATCTCAACTTGGCAACCACCTATCAACCGCCGCCACCAGCCGACAGGAATTCCCTCAGGCACCTCGCCTTCACCGCCGCGCAACAGCCTAATAGCCGGCGACTGTACCACTGCTATGTAGCTTCCAAGCTCCGGTTAAGTTACACCGAAAATATCAAAGTTGGTTGTGATGGATTTTTTAAGAACCCATCCCCCAGGTTGGATTTCTTGTCTGAATTTCATTTTTAAATGTTAATCCTCTTCTATCCCTCTTTTCTTTTCTTTTCACGGTTTCTTAGATATGAAATTAACAAAGATTTATTAAGATTTTTGGTCTTATTCGTTAAGATGTGTGTTTTTTAATTTTCTTAGATTATCATATGTTCAAAGCCCCAATTTTATGAACACTCGTTCAAACCCTAATTTCCAAATCCGATATTGATTTTGTTCGGCTTTTGAAATCACTGTTTCTGCTGGTGTTTTGCAACCCCGGGCAGCTCCTAGTATGATGAATATGATTGTTGAAATGTGTACTATGTGACCATTGAGACAGAAGGGTATTTTAATATGTCAAGCTTGATTGACAATTACATGTTAATTGTCTGATACGTTGGATAACATTTTTTGATTCCAATTGATTTACCCAGTGTATTTACAACCTCTTAATTGATTTGCCTTCCTTATTTAAATCCGGACAACTTGGTACGTGGCTAATATTGGTAATGTTTTGATGTCTGGTATCCTTACTTTATTTATTTGCTCTCTTTTATTTCAAAAAATATATATTTTTACTTACATATTCAAGGAAAAGATTTTCATTAATGGAATCGGATGAATATTTCTTTTCTTTTGAATTGATTTTGATGAATATTTCTTTTCATAATGTCCCTAATTTATTCTTCTGAATATTTTCCTTCCTATTTTAACATTTGATTCACGGCAACCCTATGCTATATAAAGAACCCCTTTTTACTCATTACAGACACGTTTTCAAGCATCTGCTCCTATACAAAAAATATATACATACTTTTAAGGTTTCTTTGCTCTGGCTCTGAGAGGATTGGCTCCGAAATTTCTCTTACTATTCTGATTTATTATCTATTCTCTGCCTAACTGGTTAGCCTTTTAAACACCTCTCTCTTCTGTGTTTATTTGTTCTTCTTGGAACTTATATGAATTTTAGTATGCATACCCATTTTATGACCAACATGAAATAATATGTATCCTATATGCTTGACTTGGTTTTCAATCTCTATGGTTGTTCGCATGTGATTTTGCGTTTGACAGGAACCCATACCTTGATAGGGAGATTTTGAAGAGTTGCCGGGAATTAGGGATTATTTGTAGGTTGTCCAAACAACCTTCGTTTTGATTTATTTTGTATTCATTATGAGTCTGTATTAATTTGTATAAACTCTTAGTATAGTGGAAATTACAGGGACTGATTATGGGGTGCAGGGATTCTATGATTCGATTGTTCATCACTTAGATATCATGCCTATAGGGTTATTGAACAAATTTCAAGTTAAATTATTTTATCACTTAGGCAAACACTCTAGGGTCATTAATTAATTGCTTTATTGCTTAGAAATCATGTTTTAGGATCATTAACTAACTTCTGACGTATTAGATTAATTTTGAATAGGTCAATTTAATTTAAGCATGTTTAATTAATTTTTGACATTTTAAAATTGATTTTCAGCATTTTAAATAGATTCCAGAATTTAAAAACTATTTTCTAGGACAGTTGTTATTAATCCCTCACTTAGATATCATGTTTCTAAATTACTAAAATCAATTTTCAGCATGTTAACTAGCCAATTCATCGCTTAGATATTTTCTTTCCAGGTTTAAATAAATTTTCAGCTTGTTTAGTTAATTTCCAGTGTTTTAAAACAAATCTCAGCACTTGTTAATTAATTTCAGAATTTAAAAAATAAATTTCAGCACTTGTTAATTAATTTTAGCATTTTAAAAAATAAATTTTCAGCATGATTGGTTATTTTCCAGCATTAAAAAATAAATTTCAGCATATTTAGTTAATTTCCAGCATTTTAAAACAAACTTCAACACTTGTTAATTAATTTTAGAATTTTAAAAAAATTGTTCAGCATGTTTTTCCAGCATTAAAAAATAAATTTCAGTACTTGTTAATCAATTTTCCTGCATTTCTAAAATAGATTTTAGCACTAGTTAATTAATTTTCAGCATTTTTTAGAACAAATTTCAGCGCTTGCTAATTAATTTTCAGCAATTGTCCATTAACTTTCAGCATATTAATTATATTTTCAGCACTTTGATTAATACGTCTCGCCTAGAAATCATGTCTATAAGTCTTAATCACGTAAAATGAATAATTGTCAATTTTTGCATGTTTTAATCATCTAATCAACTCTAATTAATCAAGAGGCTTACTTGAAACCGTTACGTGCTACTTGCGTCAAAGTCTTGTTTGTTTTGTTTGACGTTAGGCAACCTAAGACTTTCTTTGTGTCTAGACCCTTATCCAAAATAGGTCGTCCAATTCCTCTTGGACATTAAGTTGGAACGGATAGGCATTTTAGGGAACGTTAGTTTTGTCGTAATCTCTAGAACGCCTTTAGGCTTAATAACTAATTAGGTGGGGTGGGTAGATAGACAGAAATGATGGAAGTTGCCCCGAGCAGAGTTCAACAATGCGATATGTGACATTGTCATCCGTTAATAAGTCGGGCGCTGATCCGAATAGGATAAAATCAACCCTCGTGTCCAAATCTTTTAAATTAGCTTCTCTTTTCTTTATTTTCTTTAAATGTTTGATTATTTGGGGTAGTCTAGGTTTATTATTTAAAAACTTTTTGCCATATAAATTATGTCTCTTCTATCTCCTCGCTTATCTGATCCATGTTTCGTTTATGTGTGTAATGGCTTTACCATTTAGTTATTAATTCTAATAAGATAGAAGTTTCATGCTTAAACACTTAGTTAATAAAAAATTGACCTTTTGCTTTTCACATAGAATTTCCCCACATAACATATGAATTCGGCCGGGACCCACATTTGTGGACCTCGAAAGGTGCCTAACACCTTTCTTTTGAGGTAAGTTGAACCCTTACCAGAATTTCTGGTGACATAGACTAATCAAATAAGGCGTAATTAGTTTAGAATGGTGCCCTAACGCACCTTAATTCGTTAGGTGGCGACTCTTCTCTTTTAAACCATCATAAAAAAAGCTGTCACGTCGAATCCCGCTTTTCGCGAGAAAAATGGGGTGCGACAAATAGTATTTTTTTTTTATAACAAGTTATTAATAGTATTTAGTTTGACATCATTTGGGGCCTGGAGGAGGCTGAAAGTTCTTGCAAAGCAACAACAATAACAATAACATACCCATTAGATATACTCCCATAAGTGGGGTCTGGGAGGGTAGAGCGTAGGTAGACGTAACATCTACCTTGAGAGACACAGAGGTTGTTTCCGAGCAAAGCAACGAATGCAAATTCCAAAAATCTTGTCACTACTAAAATTCAGCATCCCTGAGTTGAAACGTGATAGTATAAGTGAGGAAAATAGTAAAACCATAAAGTAAACAACATATAGATAACATTCAATAATTTCTCCAGAAAGAGGAGACTTAGAAGATGTTAACGTAAGCCAAAAAAACATTACCTGCTAATTGGAATGTTATATAACCGCACGAACACAAAGCTAGCACACAAAAACTGCAATTACAAAGTAGAAAAAACAGAGAAAAAGAACAATTATCAGTAACCAACGTTTCAAGCAAATAGATGAATTGCATTTATTAGTCCAAAAATATTAATTGTCTTACTTTCTACTTCATTTTTTGACTTTACAATAATTGTCATCTACTTAACAAAAGAATATAAGGACGTGGATTAAGGAAGTAAACTGAAATATGGTGTGGATAAAGGAAATAAACTTTTCTTGTCCACAATCGGTTTCAAACAGGAAATCAAACAGTAGTTTGACCAAATTGTTCTTTGACATAATTATTGAAGATATAGATATGATTAGCAGCCCCCATAATTGGAAATGTAACAAAATAAAGCTATGAGGCGAGCAGAACCCGCAAAATAATATAAATTGAACAATTAAATTTCTGGAAAATTGGGTCTTCTTCCATTACTACATCTAACATGAAGTAATACTTATAATTAATTTTAAAGAAAACTTGTAGATCTTGTAAACCAATTCAATCTAGGTAGAAATAAAAAATTAAATTGGGTCCTTTTCTTCCATTAAATTCAAGGATGGACAGAAACCCTAAGCAATCAATATAATCTACCTAGAAATAGAAGAATCAAATTTGTATCTTTCTCTTCCATTAGAATCAAGAAGCCCAAAGTAAAACCCATACAATATAAGTCAAAAAAAAAAAAAAAAAAAAAAAATGACAATGAAAACAGGAAATGCTATTAATAGGGAATAGCTTTGACAAAAAAATATACCCAGCATACAAAACAGGATTCTTGTGTTTTTTGTTTAACAGAGGAGAAGAGATAGAGATAATGTGGAGATATATCAAAAGATTGCCACGTTTCTTACAACACTAAATACTTGCAACACGTGTTATCATTATCATCAACAGGTAGGGGAAATGACCATAATACCCTTGAAATAAATCTTTTTGACAATTAGCATACATGTCGAAACTCCCTCTTCTAATATATAATAAAATAATACTACAAATTGAAGCCCGTGCTAGCACTGGGTCGAGGGCCCAAGTCAACATAGATTAAATTTTATACTTAAAATGCATTTATGAGTTTTAACTCCCTTACCAGTTACCAGTTCTTATTTACCAATTTTATATCTTTACTTAATAACATGAGAATTAAAACAAATCAAGAAAATTAATGGTACATAACTCCATTCAGTTGAGATGGAAAATGAAGATATGAAATTTGATTTTCACAAGGAGAAATTTAAACATTTTTAGATATTTCATATTGCTTGATTTTATTTTTTAATTTATATGTAAGTTTTTCACTTATGTTATATAAAGAGTAGTAAATTATGTCTTCTAAAAATAAGTAATTTAAAATATGCAGTCCCAATTACAACCTGCACTATATTTAAATGCATATACTATGTTTTATTTGTTATTTTATAGCATGTTTGTCAAAATAGTAATTTATTTTTAACTCACAAAGAGAATAATATAACTTATTAAAAAAATTCATATATGTCATGACCCATTTTCTCAGGCCATGATGGCACCTACTTTAACCCACCAGTAGGTAAGCCATACCATAGCCCAAAATGACGAGTTACGGGCTAACAGGCGGAAGAGAGAGAAATAATGATAAAACAGTAATAATAAGAGACAAACGGGGAAATATAAACATAAGTATGCCACACAAGGGAGGGGAAATGGACAAAATATACCAAAATGAAACCCGCAAAACCAAGTAAGGTCAGTACAAGAGCCACTATACAAAAAGAGTACTAGACAGTGCCAAAATATATGAAGTAGTCTCCAGATATACAAAGTAAGACTATCACGAAAGCAGAAGGAGAAGGATCAGCCCTGGATGCTGAAAGCTCACCCAAATCTCTGGTCAACAACACATCTCAAGGTCAGTATCAACGACGATGACTCATAGTAGGATCTGTGTCAGGGAAAAAGATGCAAAAGTGTAGTATGAGTACCAAAACATGGGTATTCAGTAAACATCATAGGCCGACTGAGCTCAATTACAGTACCATGCTAACGACAATTAGTGAGGGTAAGAAATAGAAATAATAGGCTATGCTAGGCAAATGCGGTAAATCAAATATAGGTAACTCAAAACCAAAAATAAACGTCTAGCTATAACCTAACTAGACCCCATAAGCCCAAAAGGTACACACAAGGAGATATAAATCCAACAGAGCCCCCATAAGCACAGTGGATACAAACAAAGAGTAGTACCAATACAAGGTCAAATATGACAGTAAGAAAGTAAAAGTAAGCCAAGGTGTACGATATGTGTATCGTATATTCCTCCTCCAGCCATAACCATACCTTACCAGTCTCAAGCCAGATTGCCAACCAAAGATCATTAATAATAGTGAATGTCGAACTCAAACCAAAACTAACAGAATATAACCAATATACCAGATGCCAGACTCGAACCAAAACCCATAAGTAAGCAATACCTAGTAATATCCCATAGTTATAATTCATCTTAAGTCCATCTAATCATTAACCCCATTTTAGAAGGCCAAATCACTATAGGAGTGCCAGATTCTATTTATTAAGTCAGAAGTGTGATTTAAGGTGGAAATGCTAACTTGCTAATAGTACCGAAGCTGACAAGTATACTATAGAGAATAAGATGACCCAATCCCAAGTAATAGTCTAATGAAGTGGTTCTATAATCATTTATATCTAAAAGTAATGTGATCCTAAAGCAACCTACTATAGAAAGGGCGATAAGGCTAACTACAAGTCTCGAGATCCCAACCTAAGGAAGTATCTACCTGAACCTAGGGTAAGGCTTCTAAATCCAGTCTCAAGTCCCTAAGTAAGCTAAGTCAAGTGCTAAAGGATAAGCAACAACTAACTTAAGGGAAACATAGGCCAAAATCTATCTCAAAGCCCCCTAACCGGCTAAAATAATCAGAAACTTACTAAACAAACATTTGAACCATAAGAACCCACTCACAACTAGCATAATACAACACTAATACCATAACAAAGCAAAGTCTAGAAGAAAGGTAAGCCTACCTGGCCGCCACCGAAAGTGCGTGAAATCCTCTATATCGGAGTTTTTCCCTTTTGAGAAGCCTCCGACCACTGCCATGCTATCAAAATAATAATCTAGGTGTCAAGATGAGAACATAGATACAAATATTGTGAATTTATGCTCTAAGTCAGAAATTGAGCTAAAAATCACCTGCGGTCCCTGCTTGCAGAATCCAAAAATTAAAACCGCAACTACGTCCCTTGGGGTAAAATGAGCTAGTGCTAAAAAATTAGGCATGATCAGCTCTCAATTTCTAGCCCAAAACATCCCACAAAGCTTGAGTAAAAATAAGAAATTAGACTATAAATTTAACGGAATTTAGATAAGAAACTCACAAGATAACAATGAGGAAATGATCACTAACACGCCCCTAGTTATTCCCATCTCCAATTTGTGATTCCCCACACTTTATTAAACTCCTAAGCTCAACTATGGAGTTTACACTTAAACTATTTGGGATGAAAAATAAAAGGAGTACTATTTATATTGCCAGGGTCCCTGCTTTACAAACGGGGGATCCCTATCATAAATACGATGCCAAACCGAGCCATACCTTCGTGAATGTGGTCGGTCTACTGTGAACAAGAAAAAGGAGGCTGGACCTGCTAGGCCAACTTCCTCTTTGCAAATTCGATGGCTAGCTCGCAAACTCTGCCAAGGCCTCGCAAATGCGAAGACCAAAATCCTTAACCTTTGCGAATACGGCCAAGGCTTCGAAGATGCGAAGGCCAATTTTGGCCAGCACCAGGTGCTGATGCACCAATAATTTTTCCAATTCTAAATGGACTCCGATCTGGTGTTCAGAATTTATTTGGAACCCCATGCATACAAACGAACTATGATATCCTACCAAATTCGGCATTCCAAACTAAATGGAACAATCAATATTTAAATCAGAGGTTTTTTTGACAAAAAGTGGGTCCAATACCCATGGTTCCATTTTTACCAAATTCCAACCAATAGCCCAAAATGAGCCCGAAAGCCTCAGGACCCGGACCAAGGGTCCCCCTAGCCTAAAATCAACTTTTTAGAGCTAACAAAATTGTCGGAATTGTCATCCTAGGACATTTACCTAAAGTTTTGACCCGAGACCCTTTTCCCAACTTTTAATGCTCCAAAACAGGGAAATGGATATAAAAACTAAACGAATTGCTCGAAAATCAAACTGTCAGTCCCAATAAGCCATAAATGATTTGGGGAAGCTTTAGGAAGGCTCTAAACATGGAAAAGCATGAAAAAGACTTTCATCTGCGAAAGTAAAGAGTTATAAAGTACCTGAAGGCTAGAACATGTTAGGATGCTGAATCCGCATATCATGCTCGGTCTTCCAAGTAGCCTCCTTGATTAGACGGTGGCTCCATTAAACCTTAACCACGGGAATATCTTTGGAACACAACCGCCTGAAATCTCTAGCTAACATAGTGACTAGCTTCTCCATAAAGGTCAATCTATCATCCAACTGAATCGAGTCCCACTGGAGCAGTGAGACTCATTCGAAATATAGCGCAGAAGTATCGACATATGAAAAATTGGATGAATAGCTGGAAAAGATGGAGGCAAGGCTAACTCATAAGCTACCTCCCTAACTCTTCAAAGGATCTCGAATGGCCCGATATACCTAGGGCTGAGCTTGTCCCTCTTCCCCGAACCTCATCACGCCCTTCATGGGTGACACACCAAGGAAAATTTGATCACCAACTCTAACCTTCAAAGCATGAAGCCTACGGTCAGTATAACTCTTCTGGCTGCTCTAGGCTACCCGAAGCCTATCCTGAATAACACGAACTCTGTCCAATGACTCACGAAGAAAATCAATATCTCAGAGACTAACCTCTGAAGTCTCAAACCAACCAACTGAAGATCGATATCATCTACCACATAATGCCTTGAATGGTGCCATTTAAGTACTCGAATGATAGCTATTATTGTAGGCAAACTCCGCTAAGGCTAGAAACTGCTCCCACTAACCTCCAAAGTCCATGACACAAGCTCGGAGCATATCCTCTGACATTTGAATAGTTTGCTTTGACTATCCGTCAGTCTGGGGATGAAATATTGTGTTAAGGTTGACCTGGGTACCCAACTACTCTTTAAAAGTACTCCAAAAGCTAGAGCTGAACTGGGAAACTCTATAAAAAATAATAGACATGGAACTCATTGAAGACATACCACCTCCTGAACATAGAGTTGTGCCAACCTCTCGGTACTATAGGAAGATTGATTAGGTAGAAAATGAGCAGACTTGGTCAACCGATCTACGATGACCCAAATGTTATCAGAACCACCAGAAGTACGAGGCAAACCACTCATGAAATCTATAATAATCTACTCTCACTTCCACTTAGGAATGGGTAGTCTCTGTAGCATTCCACCTGGTCTCAAATGCTTGGCCTTCACCTGCTGAAAATAAAAACACCGAGCCACAAAATCTTCCATATCTCTCCTCATACCGTTCCACCAATAATTCTATCTCAGGTCTTTATACATCTTAGCTATCCCTGGGTGCATAGAGTATCTAGAGCTATGGGCCTCCTAAAGTATTAACTGAATCAAACCTCCTACCCTCGAAACACAAATGCGACCATCAAATCTCAAAATACACTCAGAGTCTAAGGTAGCCCTCCTGGACTTACCCCTCAACACCTGATCTTGAATACCATGCAACCGACTATCCTCAAACTGTCGACCTCCAATCTGCTCCAACAAAGTAGAACTGGCCTCAATACTAGCAAGAATTCGTCTGGGGTCTAAAATATCAAGCCAAATCAACCTGTTGGCTAAGGACTAGATGTCTGAGGCCAATGGTCTCTTTTAAACTAAATGAAAGTAGAAGCACCCCATACTCACAACCTTCTAGCTCAAGGCATCCGCTGCCACATTTGGCTTGCTCGAATGATACAAAATAGAGAGATCATAGTCCTGCATCAACTCAAGCCACTTGCATTATCTTGAATTAAGGTCCCTCTGAGTCATAATGTATTAAAGACTATATTGGTTAATGAATATCTCAAAGCGAACATCATATAGGTAATGCTTCTAAATCTTAAGCGCAGAAACTACCACCGCCAACTCCAAGTCGTAAATGGGGTAGTTGTACTCGTGCACCTTCAGTTATCTCAAAGTATATTCTATAACTTGGCCCTACTGCATTAGAATAAACCCAAACCAACACCTGAAGCATCACAATATACTGTAAACCCTTCGCTCTTAACTGAAAGAGTAGGAATAGGAGTTGAAGTGAGCAAGTCCTTAAACTTTAGAAATCTCATATCACACTCGTTAGACCACCGAAATGGGACCTCATTCCTACTTAATTTAATCATAGGTGCTACAATAGAGGTGAATCCCTTGATGAACCATCTGTAATAGCCTGCTAACCTAATAAAATTACGAACCTCAGTTAGAGATGTGGTCTTGGACTAATCATAAACTACCTCAATCTTTGTTGTGTCTACCATAATACTATCCTTAGACACCACGTGCCCCAAGAAAGCTATAGACTCAAGCTGAAACTCTTACTTTAAGAATTTGGCATAAAGTCAATGATCTCTCGATGTGTGGAGCACAATCCTCAAATGCTGCTCTTGCTCCTCCCTACTCCTCGAGTACACAAGGATGTCATCAATAAACACTATCATAAATGAGTCTAAATAATTCCTGAACACACGGATCATCAAGTCCATGAACATTGCTGGGGCATTGGTCAACCCAAAAGACATCACCAGGAACTTGTAATGCCATAGAAAGTCCTGAAGGCTGTCGTAGGGATGTCCTCCTCTGAATCCTCAACTAATGGTAACCAGATCTTAAGTCAATCTTAGAAAATACAACTGCACGTTGTAACTAGTGAAACGATCATTGATATGACACATAGGATACTTAGTATTCACTTTCACCTTATGCAACTGCCTGTAATCGATACACATACATATAGAACCATCATTCATCTTCACAAATAGAATGGAAGCACCCTTAAGCAAGACACTTGATTTAATAAAACCCTTACCCAAAAGATCCTGAAGTTGAATATTTAGATACTTTAGCTCGGTAGGAGCCATACGGTAAGGTGCAATAGAAATGGGTTAGGTTTCAGCTCAAGATCAATAGCAAAGTCTATATTATGCTCAGGAGGAAGGCCATACAGGTTGGTAGGAAAAACATCAAGGAACTCATGGAAAAAAAGAATCGATTCAAGTGGAGGACTCTCAATACAAACATCACAAACATATGCAAGATAAGCCATACACCCTCTTAATACCAGTCTCCTAGCTCGAATAAAAGAAATAATCCCAGTTGATGCGCAGCTATAAGAAAACTGCCACACAACTGAGGGTATGCCAAGCATGGCTAAGGTAATGGTATTGGTAAAACAATCCAAGATCGCATTAAGGGGGATAACAAGTCCATGCCCAGAATCACATTGAAATCAACCATGTGAAGCACAATAATATCACTGTGAGTGTCATACTTATAACACTCAAATACACTCTAGAAAATGAATGTATGCGATTGTTAGAATAATATTTACCCAACTTAGAGTCGAGGTCGAATCCATGAAGAACAATGTGACTAGCGATTGAGAAAGTATGAAATAAAAGCAACTCGCTAAAATTCAAACAAAGATACAAGTGTTTTGGGGATTTTTGTAAGTAAAAATGTAATAGGGATAAAACCAAATATAATATGAACAAGGTGATCAATGGCTTTCACAATGATGGGAAACAAGGGAAATGATACGGGGAATCAATTCTATCAATGATCCAAAGTATTTAAATCAAGTACTCAAGATTAATCACAGATTAGCAAATTAGCCTTAGAACCTTAATTATTTGCCAGGTCTTTCAATCGATTGATGAATATTTCTTGGCTAGATTCTTTAAAACACTAGCCAAGTGCTAACACGAATAGTTCCAATCTAGGGCTACACTAGGATTTGACTATGTCTAGCAACAAATCCATAAGATGGGTCATACTTCCCAAATTGCGCTAGATTAATCTTTTCCAACATCGATTAACTCTTTCGAGCCTAATCAAAGTAGATGGGTGAGTCCTCCGGTTAGATACTCCCTTTGAAAATCAAGTAAAGAATGAGATTAACTTAGACAAGTAAAACCCATTTCATATATCAAAGAGTAATTAATTAATACCAAAGCATGAGATAGAATCAAAACCCAATTTCAACACATAAGTATTGCATTATCTCTAACTACAAATACTCAAGTATGAATCTAAAATACACCCAAATATTCAATACAAAGCTATGGAATGATGAAAGGAGTAAGAATTTGACACTACAAAGCTTCCAAATCTTCAATCCAAGGGTGTTGGGTCAAGAACTGAGAAATAAGCCCAAAGATGTTCTGGAATGGCTAGGGATCAGTTTTTTGATGTTTTACAATTGAACCAATGAGAAATACTAGATTTGCCCTTGATTTCATCCCGATAGTCGCTAAGGTGATGTTTTCACCGCTAAGGCAGGGTCACCTTGGCAGAATCGACCTTGCTAAGGTGAGGGTTTGACTGATGTTGATGCATCGCTGAGGCAAAGCCTTGGTCGCCATGGAAAGATCACCTAGGTGAGTAATTTATCTCTAAGGCGATGCTCTGCTGAACGGTGTCTTTTGCTAAGGTGGCTATTCCTTCTCCTAAGCGAGATCGAGGCGATCCTTTCTTCGCTAAGTTGATGTCCCTGGCAGTTTTACTCCCAATTCAACTCCTTTTTGCTCTAGTTTTGGTTCATTTGTGCCAATTCAATGTTTGCTTTATCATACCTGCATTTGACTCATTTCACGCTATAAATGGCCTCATATATACACTAAATAACATAAAATCATAATAAAAACGATACAAATTAGTAGCAAAATCGCCACTCATCAACACCCCCAACTTAAAGACTGTTCTTGTCCTCAAGCAAACACAAAATCAAACTCAATGAGGCTATTAAGTTAAGTTCATGAACCAACCTCAACACTTTCACTTCCCATTTTTCAATTAGGCACCATAAGTATGAATTTGGTTGGTACTAACAATTAGTCAACAAATAAGTGAGTTCTATCCAAGCAACTCCCTCAATTTCAAACGTACTTCAAGAATGTAATGGAATTTCAAGAATGATCAAGTACCAACAAATAATTCTCAAGAAGTGACTCACGATCAATAGTCAATCAAACATGCTCCTTAGACTCTTTTTTGGAATTTATCAACTTCACCAATCAATCCTAGTTCACATGCCCTCACAAGAAAGAAAGTCCTAGAAATGCACAATATTTACAACACTTCTACAAGTGACAAATGGACGAACACTTACAATCGACAACAAATTTCCAATGCAAACAAGTATCATTACATAGGCTTGCCCTTATTTTCAATCACCACTAAATCAAAAGCATCGGTTGGAGATCCCAAAGGACTTTTTTTCCTAGCTTGTAATGTAGGCTTGAGGAAGGTAGGATGAGCATTTAGGATAAAAGTGACTCCACCCTCCTTGAACTCTACAAAACACATTATGACTCAAACTTTGATCAATTGCCTCTTTATTTCCATACCACACAAGTGCCTATCTTTTTCATTCTTGTTCTCCCACTTATTATTGACTTTCTCTTTTTCTTTTCTTTTCTCATTTTCTCTTCTTTTCTCTTTTTCTTTCTTTTCTCTATTTCTTTATTTTTATTCAATCATTGATTTACTCTTAAGGTACTTACTTAAAAAACCAAGACACATGATCACCACTTCTAAGTTCCACCACACCCCCAACTTAGGCTTTTGTGTTCAAGTTGACAATTTCAAGTTTAAGGAGGGTAGGGTTCAAGAGAGGGAAAATTTTCAAAAGGTTCAAGGCTAATTGTAATGTGGTTGTCAAAGAAAGGTTATTAGGCTCAAATGGGGTAACTAGTGATAACATTTATGAACGGGTAGGCCTTAAGGCTAATGTGGTCTCCAAAAATCACAAAGAAGGCCTAAGGTCATTTCACCAACTAACACAATTAAGACTAGAATTGAAAGATCAACCGGGTAAGTTCTAGATAACACAAGTAGGCACAAGAATTATTCAATAAAAACTCACCACACATGGCATGCAAACTATTCTCAAAGGATTGATTTCACTTCCTAAACAAGAACAAAGGAGTCATTTTCCACATTATCACCACTGAATAAGGAGTCACAAAAAGAGTCAAAGTGTTGTCACAACATCATTCACTTCCATGCACTTGTTTCACACCAAATTTTTTAGTCTGAGGGGCATGCTTATTTCACATTTCACAATGCAAGACTAACTATTATTAGCACCAAACATGCCACAATCCCATGTTTCGACTATAACAAGGGCAAAAGTGCCATGGCTACTCAGAATTCAAGATAGCAATTGGCTATTCAGACTTCGCAATAATCAACAATCGTAACCCCATTCACAATGGCTATGGGTACTCAGACTTCCCCTACTTAAATGACACCAACATCTAAAAATGATGATTTTCCCTTAAGAAAGTCGTCACTCAATCTATCATAGGAAAGGAATCGCCCAAAACAACTACTAAAGGAAAAACTACAAGAAGCTAAGACAATAATAAAAATAAAAATATCCAACAAAAGAAATGACTAATCTAACAAAATCTTCAATGTAAAAGCAAGCACAATATCCAAATCCATAAAAATCAAGCCCGGCAAGGGCACAAGATATCCATGTAAAGAAATAAAAACCCGAAAAGGGTGCACAATAATCCCAAAAAGCATAATCCAAAGGCTCGACAAGGCGAATACTCCAAAATACATAAATAAACCCCAATAAGGGCACACAAATATCCAAATCAAAACATGAAAATACAGACCCAAACACTAAATAATTATCCCCAACCCCAATGAAAAATGTTGCATTGTCACTAATGAAAGCAAAATAGAGTAAAGAAGGAGGCAAGGACTCCCTGAAGTCTGTATCAGACTAGCAGACTACAAATGGGCCAATCAATGCTGGGTCGGAGACTGAGCCTCATCATCACTGCCATCACCTCCCTCAGTATCAAAGAGGAACGAATATTCCTCGCTACCATCCACATCATTCACATGTATCTTCTTGCTTGGCTGTCTCCATTTGAAGATGGCTTTGATGCCTTTCCACATCTTAATCATAAACTTTCCCTTCTTATTGTTCTTTTCCTTCTCAACTCTAAAGTCATCTTGTAGCTCATCATGGGCCTTGGACATATTACCATAGGCCATCTCAAGCATAGATATAGAAGTTGCCACCTTGGCATAATCATCCGTCTGCTTCTTCTGAGAAGCTAGGTAGGTTTGCATCTCATCTTTGGTGAAGGGTTGGGAGCACGGTGAAGAACCTGGAAGTTGTGACACTGACTCTCGAATCTGGTCTAGATGAGAAGACAACTCCAAAAGGGCCCTCAATCTGTGTCTGGGCTCCCTGAGAGACACCCTGTAATAATTTCAATCTTCTGCTTCTTCCTTGGCACACCAGTACTCTCTGCCTGTACTTACAATGGATGGATTGGTCTATCAGGCTAAATCCAATGATCTGTGGGGCTTATCTCAATGTCTCCCTTCTTGCATAACTTAGTTATCAATGAAGGAAACATCAGTGTATTTCTATCCTGAGCCAAATACTCCTTCAACTCTAGTAGAATATAATGACCAACATTCACAGGAATGTTGGCAAAAAGACAAGCTATCATGTGGGCTGGAAGAGGAGGAACTTCAAAAAAGTTCCCAAAAGGTGATACTTTGCTACAAATATTTTTAACCAAATTCTCGCCTTAGCAGCGAAATCACCACCCTTGATTCCTTTCAATGTTCTTGCCTATTTCATACTCACACCAAGAGGACAAATTTTTAAAAGATTCAACAAATTTTTTAAAAATTCAATCACTTTACCTATGTTTTTTTGCCCGCATTTCCTCAAGTGGATGATCAGGTAGCCCATACACCTCATTTATCTCTATTGGACCAAACTTCACTCTCCCACCCTTTATGATGAGCTCGGGGTTAGCAAAATCTATATGCTTAAGATTAGTGTAAAACTCCCACACACACTCCTTATTAGCATGACATGGAGTGGGAATAAAGCAAGTCCATCTCGTGGCCTCAAGCCAGCCATAGAAATTAGAGAGCATATTGGCCAATCTCTCCTCCAATGCCCCTCACTCCTGTTTAATCATCAAGTAATCTTCTTCAATACAAGGGTGTTGGGTCAATAAACCTAGCCTCCAATATTGAGAAATAAGCCAAATTTTAGAATGGTTGGGGATTGGGTTTTTGATGTTTTGCGATTGAACCAATGTGAAATTCCAGAATTGATACAAGCCAAATCGGAGTTAACCTTTCAAGGACTATAATTCAAGGCCGACACAAAGGGAACCAAGCCACGATCATCTCAAGGATGAAAGGATACATTTGTAGGACCCCTTTCAAGCTCCCAAGAATCTAATACCACATGTGGAGGATAGCTTGGAACCGAGAGCCAAATACACCTCAAGACTTCAACTAAGAAGCAAGCTCGAGAACTACAAAATCTCCAAGGATTATTGGTGAAGCTAGATGCATTTCAAACCATCTTGAGACTATTTATGGAGTGTTGTGTATTTCCCAATGCATTCAAGAAGGATCGAGGGCCATTGGAGGGGTCATTGGAGGGCAAAAAGAATCTCGGAGACATTCTAGAGTGACCTGTGATGTCACCTGCGCCCGCAGGTGACTGAAATATGCCCGTAGGTGACTGACCTATGCCCACAGATGACACTTGCGCCCTTCACCTGGTCCAGTAAATGGCCATCTGCGTGGGCATGTGGGCTAAGCGGCCAGCTTGCTCTCTTTTGATAAAATGGGTCACTTTTAGGCCCATAAATTTAATAAGAGGCCCAAGGCTATAAATGCTAGGACTTAGCTTTATTTTCCTTAGATTTTGATTATAATTAAAGTTAAAAAACTCTTGAGAGAGTGTGAGGAGGCTTGGAAAATCTTTTGTTGAACACTTGTTAGAAACGTTGGTTGATTGGGTGATATGATTCCCTCTCGGTCTTCGTAAGAGGTAGGTGTTCGATTCTATTTGAAAGGGAGGTTGTTGAATTTAATACATTCTTCTATTTTCCTTTCTTATTTTTTCTTGTGTCTATCTATCTACCCCTCTATCCTTTACTTTCCGTATTTTCGATTCTATCATTATTTGTTATTTTCTTACTTTATCCCTCTTTTCGTATTTTGGGGGCTATCATTTGGTATCAGAGCCGATATTAGATTCTTTCTTACAATTCTAAATCTTGGGTTTGTTATCTGGAAAATTGAAAAATCTGAAATTTTCATTTTTTGAAAATTTCCAAAATAAAAAATAAAAAAAATTGAGTTTTGATTTATGAGTTTTTTCTTGAAGTTTCTATACTAGATTTAGTCCCATCTAGTATATTTGAGTCGGAATCTTGATCTTTGAGCTTGACTTGAGTAGATTTGAAGAAACCCTAATATTGTGTTCATGAGTTTGAAGAAAATTGAAAAAAAGGGTTTCTCGATCTTGTAATTTTGGTGTGGATTTGAGGGTTGAAAATAATTGGAAAACATTTCCCAAACCAAAATAACCCTAAATCTAAAAGTTTGTGCGATTTGGAGAGATTTTTGAAGATCCACCATTTTTGGGTTTGAAGCTTGAAGAAAATTGCAAGTGGGTTTGAAAATCTAAAAATTTTGGTTGGGATTTGAGGCTTAAAATCACTTGGATTGTGTTCGGAAGGTTGAAAGAATCTTGGGTTTAAAATTTCATCAAATTCCGAGTTCGTTTGAGTGAGGTTCAAATTTTGGTGTTCTTAAGGATCTTCATATCTTCAAGAAGAAGATTCATCAAAAGGTGTTGTTAGATCCAAAAGAGGGCCAAGAGAATCAAGCAAAAAGTGTTAGTACCAAAGAATATTCCAAAAAGGGAAGGTATTAGGAAAGAGAAATCAAGCAGGCCCACAAAAGGGTGAAAAATCGGAGTTTCCAGGTGTGTTGTCTGGCCACCTGCGCCCTCACCTGCGTAGGTAGGTGACCATCTGCATGGGCAGGTGACCAAAGCAGGTCCCTCTGCTTTCACCTATGCCCTCACCTGCGAAGGCAGGTCACCACCTACGAGAGCGGGTCGTCTGAACGCACCTCAACCGTTCCAAAACCAATTTTGCTCAGGTTCCATTATCTTAGTTTGATTTCTTGTTTCTTTATTTCATTTCTTGATTCCTAAACTAATTATCAACGGGTAATTGTACTTACTTAGTTGGTTGATTAGTTCTTGAGTTCGTTCTTTCTTAGTCCATTTTCTTTTGTGCCTTTCTAGTTTTGTTTCGTTGTTAATTCTTGTTTCAAGTCCATTTTTGTTTTGAGTCGTTCGTCCTTCTAACAAACAAGAATCTATTCCTATCGAGAGTAGCAATCAACACTTCATCTATCACCAGACTATAACACGCCTTCAACATTAGCTGATCCAATTGCGAGGCATATAAAGGTGAGATTCTTATGAGTGTTGGTGAGGAGCTTTACTACTAACCTTGTTTGTTCATTTTGTAGGTACATGGAGTAATAAGGAAGTATGTCTTTGGTAGCCTCGGATACATGTGATTATTACATAGGAGACTATGATTGTAGTAATGAAGGCTATGATTATGATGGAGATGGTGATTATGGTGATTATGGTGATTATGGAGGCTATGAATATAGCCACGATCAAGAGTCGTGTGGGAATGAGAGTTACTATTCTGGAGAAGAATATCAAGTGAATGGTGAGCTTATCCCTTATGGAGAGTATGGAGAGGATGAAGAGCCTTGTGATGGTTCTTATGAGATGAAAGAGAATGTGAGGAGCCTTCCACTTCCCGCAATGAGCATGAGGAAGTTTTGAGGTATAATCCTTTCTCCTATGCACCTTATAAGAGTTATAGTGGGAATGTACATGAGGATTGCGAAGGTTCATATTCCTCGTCTTATGGCACTTCTCATCGTATTACGAGTGGTTACACTACTTCAAGTAGAAGTCGTCCAATAGGAAGAAGAGAATGTGCATCTCCAATGTCTAGGGGTACTACATCCTATCCTTCTTATCCTAGTGCACAAATGTTGGGAAGTCGGAACCAAGGTAGAAATGAGGGATATAGTAAGAGTCATGATTTCACTAGAACCCCTCTTTCTATTTTCAAAGGAGGATGTGATCCCAAGGTTTATCTTGATTGGGAATGGCAATGTGAAAGGTTTTTCAAGGACTATGCTATGAGCGAAGTTGAACAAGGCACTTATGCCCTTAAGTACATTCAAGGTCCGGCATTGAGGTGGTGGGAACTTGCAAAAGGGCCCAATCAAATATGGAGTACCTTGAAGGGATTCATGAAATCCAACTTTGTGCCAAAGGGATACACGAAGCTTTATAACGTTGATCCAAGAAGAGTAATTGGCACTAGGAAGGTGAGTATTTATGGGGTTCCAGGATGTATTCTTGTTCTCGATGATCGGTGCTATGTAAACTACATCACTCCCTCTATGGTCGACTATTTAGGGATATCTCGAATGTCCAAGCATTTTCCATATTTCTTGGAGGGCTATAGGGTTTCTGAGAGTGTGAAGGTTTCCTTCACCCGAAATGAGTACTATGAGGAGGTATGGTGTGATATATTATCCTTGGATTTTAGACACTTATGTTTGGGTGCTAATTGGTTTGTGAAACATAGAGTTCCAAATGAGCAAAATTGGCCCAAGATTATAGTAGACCAATGGGGAAATCATCTCTTTCCACCTACCCTTCCCAAGCCTCGAGGAAACATGACTACTAACTCCAAGTCCCTTGATAAAGAGAGATAAAAGATTGAGAGGAATAAGGGAGTGCAAAGTGGTAACCCAAGAGTGGAAAAAGGAGAGGTTGTAAAGAGAGAAGTGAGGGGGTTACCACACACACAATCTAACTTTGTTTGTCCTTCTCTTAGTAAGGACACTTGTGCAGGTACTAATATTGCAAATGGAAGAGGAATACAAGTTTCAAACATAGGGTCTAATCTAAAAGATTGGGAGATTAATGTGGACCTATGCCTCAAACCATACGAAGGGTATTCCAACACTTTGAAAGAAACCTTGCACCAAGGTAAAGAAGAATCTTCTCCTGAGCTTCAAGGTAACAAAGCTAACTCTTGCACTTCAGTAGACATAAATGAGCATTGTGTGGCTAGTAGCCAATAGAGTACGAATGATAGCTTATTTATTTGTGAGTCAGATAATTCTTTGCCTCGTGATGACAATGTACATGTTGAAAGTGTGGATACACTAGTTGATCCTATTGATGACCGAATTGACTCTTGTTGTAAGATCAATTTGTGTCCACCTAGTGTTGAAGCCTTGGTGTTGAATGATGATACATTGTCTTATGAAAATTGTATTGATCAACTTGCTTGTGAATTTAGTCCACTACTTGAGGGTATTTGTGATGTGATTAATGAACCTCAAGTTAGTGATGATGTTGATATTGTTGGTCAATTAAATAGGAGTGACCCTTTGAGCATGCCTCTTGATGAAGATCCTATTGCTTGCTTGGCTCATAGGGATGATCATGCATTTGAAACTTCTTTGAAACCTGATAATTGTCTTTTTGAGAGTGAACTTACATGTTCTAATTCTCCTTCTTGGATTGATCTTTCTCTCTTTAAGTACAATATCTTGTTTGAAGATGATGAAATCACTCCTAGTAAACTACCTAGTCATGAAGATTATGTTAATGATGTAGCTCTTCTTGAGGGCTATACTCTATATAACAACCCACTATGGTGTGACAACAATCCTCATAAAGATGGAAATCTCTTCTTGAAAGACGAGAGTACTCTTATAGGGAAGGAATGTGAAGAAGTGAAAGGTGCTCTTTCTGTCCCAATTATTTTTTCTTTTTTGAGTGTCCCAATTCATGAGCATACTCTTGACAATGTTCTTGCACATGGTTGTGAGCATGTACTAGAGGACACCTTAGATGAAATCAATTTGTGTGACACCTTTCTTTACTCTCTATTTGCCTTTGAGGATGCTTATGCTAGTGTGGAGAGTATAACTTTTTGTATGGGTAGCACCATTGGGGACGAAGAGTGTTGTCTAGACCCATGTCTATGGCCACTCTACCCATTTGACCCCGACGACCATTTGGAATATGGTGGTTGTAAGACACCCCACTTGGCGCTTGGTCAAGATGAGAATCAAGATTTGGTTGGAGTTGCTGGTACTATTCCCTATGATAGAGAGTCTTTCTTGAGGATTTCTAATCCAGTTGAGAGATCAAAGTTGTGTAAGGGAAAGGTCTCCAACAAAGTTGAATGCTCTTTAAAGAAGGGGAACAGTGAAAAGATCCAAGAAAATTCACCATTGTGTGTTTCCATTCTTGACCAAGGTTTTACTACTTGTAGGTCAGAGAGTGAACCTTGTTTTGAAAACACCTTGGAAGAATTCCAATTATGTGATACCTTTCTTTATTACCTTTTTGCATATGATATTATTCATGATCTTGTTGAATTAATATCTTATGTGAGCATGGAATGTTTTGAAGGGGAGGGCATTGTGAGCTTAAATGCAATATGTTTGTTGACTTGTATGGGGAATACCTTTGTATTTGACCCCGTTGATGATTTGGGAGTAATCCCATTCTTGGAGATAGCTAGTGCATTGAGTGGACTCTTAAATTGGAATGATCTTGTTCATAACATTGCACTTAGCTTTAGAGATTGTCATGTGACTCTTGACTCAAAAGGGATTATATGGTTGTTTAGAACTGGAACCAATGTGATTTTTCATGAGTGGTTGACTAATTACCATGGTTCTTTTGGCTTTTCCCTTTGTCAAAGTCTCGTGAGTGGCCAAGTGTCTTTAATTTTGTGGGGTTACACACCCTTGATTGATCATTTTGACTCTTGTCTATATGTTAAGTGTGTTCCTCCTTGGCTTGGTGATAAGTTTGATGTTGCTAACCCTAACCCTCATACCATGAGGATATTGTACTTGCTTGTTTTCCCTATGGTTTTGCAAGGTTTGGATTCGAGGTCGAATCCTTTTCAAGAAGGGGAGGATGATACAAGCCAAATCAGTGTTAACCTTTCAAGGACTATAATTCAAGGCCGACACAAAGGGATCCAAGCCACGATCATCTCAAGGATGCAAGGATACGTTTGGAGGACCCCTTTCAAGCTCCCAAGAGCTCAATACCACATGTGGAGGATAGCTTGGAACCGGGAGCCAAATACACCTCAAGACTTCAACTAAGAAGCAAGCCCGAGAACTACAAACTCTCCAAGGATTATTGGTGAAGCTAGATGCGTTTCAAACTATCTTGAGACTATTTATGGAGTATTGTGTGTTGCCCAAAGCATTCAAGAAGGATCGAGGGCCATTGGAGGGGTCATTGAAGGGCAAAAAGGATCTCGGAGACATTCTAGAGTAACCTGCGATGTCACCTGCGCCCGTAGGTGACTGACCTGCACCCAAAGACGACACTTGCGCCCTTCACCTGCGCCAGCAGATGACCATCTGCGTGGGCATGTGGGCTAAGCGGCCAGCTTGCTCTCTTTTGATGAAATGGGTCACTTTTGGGCCCATAAATGTAATAAAAAGCACAAGGCTATAAATACTAGGACTTAGCTTTATTTTCCTTAAATTTTGATGATAACTAAAGTTAAGAAACTCTTGAGAGAGTGTGAGGAGGCTTGTAAAATCTTTTGTTGAACACTTGTTAGAAACGTTGGTTGATTAGGAGATATGATTCCCTCTCGGTCTTCGTAAGAGGTAGGTGTTCGATTGTATTTGAAAGGGAGGTTGTTGAATTTAAGACATTCTTCGGTTGTTCTTTCTTATATTTTCTTGTGTCTATCTATCTATCCCTCTATCCTTTACTTTTCGTATTTTTGATTCTATAATTTTTTCTTATTTTCGTACTTTGTCCCTCTTTTCGTATTTTGGGGGCTATCATGAATCAACCTTGCTATGGCGATGGTTTGACTGATATTGATGCATCGCTGAGGCAAAAGCCTTGGTCGCTAAGGTGATTCTCTGCTGAATGGTTTCTTTCGCTAAGGTGGCTATTTCTTTCTCCGCTAACGAGATGTCTCTAATAGTTTTACTCCCAATTCAACTTCTTTTTGTTCTAGTTTTGGTTCCTTTGTGCCAATTCAATGTTTGCTTCATCATACCTGTATTTGACATATTTCACACCATAAATAGCCTCATATATACACTAAACAACATAAAATCATAAAACAAGCGATACAACTAAGTTGCAAAATAGCCACTCATCACATATTACTAAATAAACATACTACAAGATCTATACACACAATCCACCACTAAAGAATTACCTATGGGAGTAGCTACACGCATAAGCACAAATAAAAACTCATAAGACATTCCCAACCGAGATGCATAATATGTAGACATATAAGAATAAGTGGAGCCTGGATCAAATAATGCAGAAGCCAGCTTATGGCACACAAAATCGTACATGTAATAACAACATCTAAAGCCTCAGCCTCTCGTCTACCAGGAACAATACATAGATAACCCCACCTGCCTCTAAATTAGGTACCTACCTAACCACCTACTCTCTCTACCTAAGTACCTCCTCAAGAACCCTGGGGACCACCCCTATGACCCTGTATATCTCCCCTAGATGGGGCAGCACTGACCTAATCGGTGGAATACTCTATATAGAAGGAAAAATCATCCCATGTAGGAGACACTCTTTGGAAAAATGAACCACAACACCACAATAAAAGCATGGCCCTAAGAACTCTATCCCGACGAGAAGGTTTGTCTGACCCAAAATGGCCTCCTCGACCTAAAAACCCTAACTGAAAACCCCTCGATGACTAACTACTGCCCTTTCCACTGAAGTCGCTATTCCTGGGATGACCCCCATCTAAAATCTATAGTACGACATGAATGGGCCTACTAGACTGACCCTGCTACTGATACAACTGCTGTTGAGGATACCGACCCTGGAAACCTCTACCCCTGAACTATGAACCACTATGGATCCCACTATAACTGCCCTAAGATGGGGTCTCTTATTGTTGCCCCCACGGGCCTCATGATGCAAATTCTCTATAGTGTGAGCATAGTCAGCAATATCAACAAATAATCTACCCACAGCTACCAGACTCTTAGTAGCCATATCGAGTAGAAGTCTCAATTCTCTGACAAAGCACTGCACCCTCTCTTGCTCAGTAGGTAGAATCATACTGGCATGCCTGTCCAGCTCATGAAATCTTGCCTCATACTCTTTCATGGTCATAGAACCCTGCAGTAACCCTATAAACTCATCTATCAGACATTTGCACATGCTGCAAGGAATATACTTCTCCATGAAAGCCTCGGAGATCTAAACCCATGTAATAGGAGGAGATCCAGTTGGTGTGAAATCAAGATATCCCCTCCACCACTTCCTCGCCGCTCTATCAAACTGAAATATGGTGTAATCTACGCCATTTGACTCAACCAAACCCAAATGGCACAATCTCTCCTTACAGTAGGTAAGGAACTCAAATGCATACTCCCCTGGGCTCCTGCAAACCTTGGTAGAGCTAATCTAAGAAAACAACCCAGCATCTTCTGCTCCTTAGAAGTCATGACTAGCCAGGCTGCTACTAGCTGTGGAACTACGGGTGCTGGGGGAACCTCTACTCTAGGAGGTGCAGCTTCAGGCTGCGCTCCTATACTAAGTCCACCCTAAGCTGCCCCCTGAACGGATGCCTAGTCCCCATCTGTTAGCTGGCCTCCAATAATACTCAATAACTGTAATCATGAAGGACAGATGAAGATATGAATATGGGTTGAGAATGGCCTGCTCCCTGGCCCACCGATTACAGTGGTGGTAGAATCTCAAGTGCAACCTCTAGATCAGGACCAATGACTGGCTCTGGTGAAGGCTCCCTAGCCTGGCCTTAAGCTGGTGCTATAGATCTAGCCTGACCTCGATCTCGGGGTTGACCTCTGCCTCTGCCCCTAATGGGAGCCCTAGCTGCAGGCTCGGGGGACTCGCCCTCGACCAACGTTTCCCTTGTCCTAGCCATCTGTGAAAGAGTGAAACAAATGAGAATCTAGAAACCAATATAGACTTAACGCACAAAAATGAATCAAAAAGATGAGATTTTCCTAAGAATGTCCTGTAGCCTCTGGAAGATAGGATACATCTATTATTGTACCGATCTACGGGACTTTACTAGACATTTCCTCTGGTACTAATGATACTGATTAACCTAGTCTCTGATACCAAACTGTCACGATCTAATTTCTGGTGTTCTGATGGCACCTAATTTAACACATAAGTAGGTAGGTCATACCATAGCTCAAAATAGTGAGTAATGGGCTAACAGGCGGAAGAGAGAGAAATAAGGATAAAACAGTAATAATAAGCAATAAGTGGGAAATATATACATAAGTATGCCATACAAGGGAGAGAAAAGGGACAAAATATACCAAAATGAATCCTCCAAGACCTGGTAAGGTCAGTGCAAGAGCCATTATATAAAATGAGTACTAGACAGTGCCAAAATATACAAAGTAGTCTCCGGATAAATAAAGAAAGACTATCACAAAAGGAAAAGGAGAAGGATTAGCTTCGTACGATAAAAGCTCACCCTAATCTAAGGTCCATAGCACAACTCAAGATTAGTTTCAAAGGTGATGACTCATACTAGTAGCCGCATCAGGGAAAAAGATTTAGAAGTGAAGTATGAGTACCAAAACATGAGGCACTCAGTAGGCATCATAGGCCGACTGAGCAGTAAAAGCATAAATAAAGTGTGATTCCATACTAAAGACAATTAGTGAAGGTACGAAATGGAAATAATAGGCTACGCAAAGCAAATGAGGTAAATCAAATATAGGTAACTCAAAAGCAAAAATAAATGTCTAGCTATAACCTAACTGGACCCACATAAGCCTAGAAGGTACACATAAGGAGATATAAACCCAACCGAGCCCCCATAAGAATGGTGGATACAAAAAAGAGTAGTACCAATACAAGGCCAAATATGACAGTAAGAAAGTAAAAGTGAGCTAATATGTGTGATATGCATACCGTATATTCCTCCTCCAGCCATAACCATAATCTTACCGCACTCAAACCGGATTGCCAACCAAAGATCATTAATAATAGTCAATGCTGGACTCGAACTGGAACTAACAAAATATAACTGCCATGCCCCATTTTTCTCACAAAAAGCGGGATTCGATGTGACAACTCTTTTTAGGATGGTTTAAAGAGAAAAGTCGCCATCTAACGAGTTAAGGTGCGTTAGAGCACCATTCTAAACTAATTACAAGTTTATTTTATTATTTAGTCTACTTCACCAGAAATTCGAATAAGGGTTCAAGTTACCTCTAAAGGAAGGTGTTAGGCACCTTTCTAGGTACATAAATGTGGGTCCCGACCGAGCTCATATATTACGTGGGGGATTCTATGTGATAAGTAAAAGGACAATTTTTATTAACTAAATATTAACTAAGCGTTTAAACATGAAACTTCTATTTTATCATAGTTAATAACTAACTAAGTGATAAAGCCACTAAACATGTAAATAAAATATGAATCAGATAAGCGAGAAGATAGAATGGACACAATTATATAGTGAAAAGATTTACTTAAATAATAACAAACCTAAACTACCCAGACAATTAAAACATTCAAAAATAAAGAAAAGAAAAGTTAATTTAAAGGATTTGAACAAGGGTTGATTTTATCCTATTCGGATCAGCACCCCGCTTATTAACGGATGAGAATATCGCATATCGCATTGTCGAATTTTGCTCGGGGCAACTTTCATTATTTTTAACTATCTACCCAACCCACCTAGTTGGTTATTAAGCCTAAAGATCTTTTAAAGAAAACGATAAAACTAACGTTCTCTAAAATACCTACCTGTCCCAACTTAATGTCCATGAGGCGTTGGACGATCTATTCTGGATAAGGGTCTGGACATAAAGAAAATCTTAGGCTGCTTAATTAGACTCGAGGTTCGTGTCAAACAAAATGAACAAGACTAGCAACTAGCACACAAAGGCTTCATGCAAACCTCTTTGATTAATTAAAAGTTGCTTAAGTGATTAGCATGCTTAAAAACATTTATTCATGTTGTAAAATTAGAACCTGTAGGAATGATATCTAATGGTCAAGGACTGATTAATATGCTTAAACTGGATTAAACAAGTCCTATAGACAGAATATCTAGGTGAGTAATATATGATAATATGCGGGAATTATTTAACAAAACTATAGACATGGTATCTAAATACGTTGGATGTTATTTTGACAAGCTGAAAAATTAATTGGATATGCTGGAAAATCATTTAGACATGCTGAAAATTGTGTAAACATGCTGGAAAATCATTTAGACATGCTGGAAATTGTGTAAACATGCTGGATAGTTATTTAGACATGCTGGAAATTGTGTAAATATGCTGGACAATTATTTACACATGCTGGAAATTGTTTAAACATGCTGGAAAATCATTTAAACATGTTGGAATTTGTGTAAACATGTTAAAAAATCATTTAGACATGTTGAAAATTATGTAAACATGCTGGAAAGTTAATTTATTTACTAAGACATACTTAAAATTGTTTAAACGATCCTAGAGCATGATTTCTAGGTGATAAGGCAATTAACTTAATAATGCTAGAAGGTTTGCCTAAGTGATGAGATAATTTAATTAACATGTGAAATCCTGCTAAATAATCCTATAGGCATGGTATCTAAGTGATAAGACATGATCCCCACCTCCCATAAGCAGTCCCCATAATTTCATTATATATATAATAGCGTTTATAAAAACTTATTACAGACCCAAATAAAAATAGAAATCAAGCTCTAAAAAATGAACACAAGAAATTTTGTAACAAGGTCCTTTTTAGCTTACCTTATCCCAGGCAAACTCTTTGAATCCCAAGTCAATTAACTTCTCACTAAGAACCTGCCAAGCATGCATAACAAAACAAACTAACAGAATACGACCCTTTAGTGCCAAAACCTATGAACATGCTTTCTCGATTACTACATTGGTTATTTGAAAAGCATGTCACAAATAGAAGGATAAATTACAATATCTGAACCAGGCTAGCAGAGACAAGAAAGTCAAGCAAGATACTGGTAAATTATATGGACCATGCCAATCATAAGCATTGATTTTTAATCAATCTCATACTTACAACCATAAGTAAACAAATTCAAATGTGTAACATTCAACACTTAAACATTTAAGAAAACATACCTTTTAGAAGCAGAAAAATAAAGCAAGAATCAACCAGAGAGCAAAGAAAGATTTGAATCAAAGTGACTTGAGCAGAGTAGTTGGCAGTAAAAGGAAACAAGCAACCAAAGCTGAAGCTAAAAATATTTCAAGTGAGGAGGAGAGTCAGTGCTTTAAAAGCGTGTTTTAGAGTCTGTAAAGAGGAGCTAAAGTCTGTGTAAATAGAGAGAGAGAGGTGTTTTTTTTTTATAGTTGGAGAGTTGCAAGCAATCACAAAATGAAAAGGAAGAGAGAATATTTTTCAAAAATCAGTTAAGAGGAAATCTTTTCCTTAAACAAGTGATTGGATCAATCCAGTGTAAAATGAGCTCAAATTTACCATAAATAAATAAGTAAAGGAGCTGTCACATAATTTGGAATTAATGCTTAGGAAGAGGAAATCCCAAGTTACCTAATTTAACAAATAGCAGTTGCTACAATTCAAATACAAAGGGGAAGAGGGGAGTAAATTGATCAAAGTTACCCTAAACTTTTCCCAAAAACCAAGCAATCAAACCAATTATCTGTAGTAGGAAAATGTAATAAATTCGAATTCAAGAAGACGGGGAATAAACAAGCCAAAATTACTAAAATTCTAACTTGATTTGAGGAAAATTATAATCATAATACTCAAAATCCATACGGAAACAATACAAACATATGTTTCAGTTAACAGACGAATCAAACAAGAACACGATTTAAGACAATTCATATATACAAGCAGACGAGCATGAATAGACAAGTATTTAATCAAAATTAACACAAAACTTACACCAAATTAAATCTCAGAATCTGTTTGGGAGAAAATAATGAGTTTAGATAAAGGGATAATTAATCGAATACAAGGCGAATACCAAAATATCACACAGAAGATGAATTCAAAAGAATTCATCACAAATAAATATCGATGCACAACAGTGACTGAGACTGATCAGCGATCTTCCACAATCTTCAAACCCTTTTTGGAGTAACAAAGATGCTATACTCATTGGAGATTTTTTGAAACTCACCGGAGAAGAATCAATATTTTAAGTGTAGGCAAAGTATGGTGTCTGTCGCTAGCCAAAGTTCACCGGCCGACAGTGATAGTGGTTTTCGATAGTATTATTGCCGGTGGGAAGAGACAAAGAACAAGAGAGTATAGGGGCGGCCGATTGGTTGGTGGTTGTGGTTCACTGATGGAAACAACATGGGTTCATACTGGAATAGTGGCGGTGGTTGTTGGTTTTCACCGGCCATAGCTTGCCAGAGATCGTGGAAGGAGATTGGAGAGAAGATGAAAATGACAAAGAGTGTATTTAAGGGCGGCGGTGACTGGTGGACGCTGGTGGACATGGAGACGATACTAGTGTTAGTTCTTGTCCAGAGCGACAGTGGGACAGAGAAGATGAGAGAGCAACAACAAGAGAATCTATCGGCTGGTGGTAGTTGGAGGTGGCGAAGAGGCGATAGGGGATGGAGGTGGCTGTTTCATGGTTGTCCACCGGCCATAGGTTGCCGGCGGTGGTGTAGTGAAGAAGTGGGTATGGTGAGAGAGAGGTACTGCTATTGTGTGTAGAGAAGAGGAAAATGAAATTAATTTTTGGGATTTAGGGGTTTGAGGAATCAAAAGGAAATAAAAATGGGATTTTAATCTCAGACATTGATCATATGAGATTAATGGATGTGATTTAAAACTAGGATGGGTTGGGTTATGTTTCCATCAGATGGGTTTACACTGGGTCACAAGATTAGGGTCAATTGGAATTGAATTAGAATTTGGTAAAATGGTTGGAAATTAAATTGATTTGGGAAAAATCAAGTAGAATTAGGCTGCTATTTAATAAATATAATTCAACAAATAAATAATAGTGAAAAATAAATATAATACTACATAAAAAATGTTATTTTGAAATTAATCATAAATAAAGTACAAAAATTGTGAAAAGTTACATTTCGAAATAAGACGTTATTTAATTAAAGTATGAATATATGACTTATGTACGAAATTAATAGCGCTAATAAATAATACACTTTAAGATGTGTCAAGATAATAAGATGTGTGACTAATTGTATAAATAATTACATAAAAGAATTTAATTTTTTGAAAAAAAATCTAAAAGACATTACTTAGTCAAATAGCAGCTCGAGTTGGGTACTGGGAGGTCAAAATTGGGTGTCAACAGTTGCCCCTTCGTTGCTTGGAAATGATGGAAGAATTGTTGAGCAATGAAAGTTGACATAGTAGCCAATTTTATCCAACTGAGAGGATGGTCTGCTGGAATCGAAAAGAAAAAGTGAGTTATCAAAATGGTATGGCCGAGACTTTGGTTTCAAGTCCCCTACACATCTAGGATTTTCGAGATTCAGGTCGTGTGTAGTTCTAGATTTAGAGATGAATGAGATCCCTAAAGAAAATTAATGAATTTGAGCACGATTCAACAAGACTAGACTATGAGTAATGTAAAAGATAGAGCGCGAATATGATAGGGATGAAGAATTATGTTTCAATAGCGGGAGAGAGAGAATTGTTTAGTTATCTTGTATCTGTCGAAAAACTCAGTAGTATCTCATTTTAAAGTCCGGTAGGGAAATCAATAGCGTTCATTTTAAAGTCCGTTTGAGGAACCCAATGTCGTTTTAAGGTCCGTTTGAGGAACCCAATGTCATTTTAAGGTCCTTTAAGGAACCCAATACTGTTTTAATGTCCGTTTAAGGAACACAATGTCGTTTTAAGGTCTGTTTGAGAAAACCAATGCCATTTTAAGGTCCGTTGAGGAACCCAATGCCCTTTTAGGGTTCTTTGAGGAACCCAATGTCGTTTTAAGGTCCTGCGAGGAACACAATATCGTTTTAAGGTCCTGTGAGAAACCCAATACTGTTTTAAGATTCTATGAGAAACCCAATGCCATTTTAAGGTCCTGCGAGGAACCCAATGCTAAGTTTGATGTCGAATTATTAATATAATGTATTATCGATTTTGATGTCATCAAAGTTAAGGAGATAGTGTGACTTAGCTTCTTTCCTAGATTGGGAATGTAGTTTGGCCTCCCTTTGATGATGTTGCAAGGCAGTGGCTACATTTGTACCTACTGTCTACACTCAAAGAAAAATTGTAAGTCAAAAATTCTGGTTGACTCATACCTTTGATTGGATTGACTCCTCTCCATTGTTTTGATCTCAGAGATTGAGGCTTGTATTATTTATGGTGAAATTTTTAAAAAATTCTCAAAAATTTCTGCCCTAGTTTAGAATAAAAGATGCCTTTCGCACGTCCTTGTGAATTGACGTACTGCTTTCTTGTGGAATTTTTGAGGTTTCCTCAAAAATTATGCCCCAATTTTCACTTTCGGAGTCTTATATTCCTACTTCACTCAAAGAAGATATTAGTTCAAAAGAAATGGTTCTCTTACATTTGAACATTGTGATCTCAATTTGAATCTGTCTTTATATGCTCAAGAGTTGGGCCTATTAGCCTGATATTTCAGATCTTAATTTGAGCGAAGTGTTTGAACTGGATATAGAGGGAAAAGAAAAATTTTATTAAATTTGAGACCGGGTCCAATAATGGACTGCCTACGTATCCAAATAGAAATCAGGTCAAACGTAGTTCATGAGTACAAAGAAAGTAAAGAAAATAGAAAAAAATTATTGGTTGTAGGGAGGATGAATGGAGAGTGATGACGATCTTGTCCCTGTCACTTCATGTGACGTGCTTTGCGCTTTTTTCGCGAACATCTTGGGAATATTTTTGTTGGATCACCTTGAACAATGATTTTCCTTGTAGTGATGGGGTCATAGATGTTGCTTATTAGGTCTCGCTGCACTTTTATCTCTCCCTTTTCAATCAGATTCTGAATATTGTACCGTAGTGCTGAACATTCCTCAATATCATGACCTTGAATATTTGAGTGATAAGCATAATTTTTAGATGGGTCAAAATTAGGAGGTGGATACTTAGGAATCCATCCCCTTCTTGGTTGCACAATACCCTGGGCCCTCAATTTTTTAATTATGCTCATCAATGGCTCAGTCAAAGGAGTAAAAGTACGAGGCCTCATTCTCTTTAGTTGATGAAAATCACCGTGTACCAGATAAGACCAATGTTGAAAGTTGGATTGTGTATGATAAACCTCATCTTGAAAATCTTGCTAGAAAGAGTAGGGTTGAATCTGATAAGCCTCGTGTTGAGAATCTTGTGAGTCATAAGGTTCAAGATGCTTATGACGGGAATCAAACACAACATGGACTTCTTCATTATACTGATAGAATTGTGTCTGAGGTGATAAATCCTCTTCCCCTTTCTTGGATGGATTCTTTGGTGCTTGAAAAGTGGTCGTCATTGCAAAAACATCAATAATTCTCCCTGTTCGAATATCATATTCTAGCTTTTTTTCGATTGAAATTAGACTCTCGAAACTGTGACTACTTAAGAAGTATATTTTTTGATAGTGTATTCCATCTAGCGATTTAATGAAAGTTTGGACCAACTCTTCTTCAAGCATAGAAGGATGTATCTTAGAAGTTTCCAGTCTCCATTGAATTGCATATTCCTCAAAATATTCGTGAGTCATTCTCTTTACTTTGAGCAAATCCCACATTGTCGGATCAACCTTAATGTTAAACTTATATTGCCCCATGAAGTCTTGTGCCATGTCTTCCCATGTATGCCATTTGTCAAAGTCTTGTTTGGAGAACCAGGTGAGTACTATCCCTGACAAACTTTGAATAAATAATCTCATTAAGAGAGCCTCATTATGTCATATGCTAACTAATCCGCCACAACAGTCCTTTAGATGTGTGTTTGGGTCTCCATGCCCATCAAACATGTTGAACTTTGGGACTTTGTATCCTTGAGGCAAACCAACCCTTGGATGTAGACACAGTTTCGCATACCTCAAGTCACTAATGACTTTGGAACTTAGACATTTGTCCAACCTCTTTTCCAAGTCATGCTGCTTTCGCTGTCGTGCATCTAAATTAACTCCCTCGCTTTCAAGAGTGGTGCATGCTGATGGCAACTGTTGAGAGGGTGTAAGAGTAAGACGAGAATAAGGAGATGCAGACCAAACAGTGGTTTGCATTGGGCGAGAAGAAAGAAGGATGGAATTTTTCTGGATATTGAGCATATTTGTCATATTGCATATTTTCAATCGAGTCGACGTTCAAATGCTAGACAATCTTTAAACAAAAATAATAAATCGAACAAAAACAAGAGTCAGTGTACCCAATAAGAGAAAAGATAGTATGAAAATATGAGTTATCTTGTCAAATAGGACTTTAGGACGAATGGATGGGCTAGAACTTAAGCTTGAGAAGTGAATTGAGGTCAAAAGGTAAAAGATAGGTTCTAAGAAAGACCTAAATACTAAGTTCGTACTTAAAGCTGATGGGGTCAACAAGTAAATAATGATAAGATATTTAAAAGATACGCAAAGAATATTTAAAGACTTTATTTTGAAAAAATGAGGGAGCTGAAGATTTAAGAAGTTTTTAAAGAATTAGCTTAACTGAGACATTTAGTTTAAAACATTTGAGAAGTTAAAAGATTGTGAAAATCATTTGAATAACCTCAAAAATGATCTAGTATTCAACCTTATGACATTATGGAAAGGTGAAAGAAGGGAGAATATAAGATTTGATAAAAAAATTATTGGAATGATAAAGATTGTTTCACATTTTTAAAATATGGGGATATTTTGTAAAGAATGGAAAAAGGAGGACCGCATCCTTATAAAGGATTGCCTACGTATCTTGTTGGAACAAGAATCATGTCAGACGTAGTTCGAAACTGACGACTTAAAGAAATTTGAATGTGAGTTGGAGACATAGTATGAGTCGCATGACAATTTAAATAAGGATAATAAACACACAGCACATAACGGTTAATACATGCATGACTTAGAATTTTCTAATATTTGGATAGACAATGACTGAGGATAATCTATGTGAGGAGCCACATGGTCACACGGTAGAAAAACTATCCACTCACCCCACGTCTATGCCAACTCTCTAAATTGGGCACTTGAAGAGAATTTGGAGAAGTGCAAAGGCACAACATCTGAGTATAGTGAATAGTGTGTGAAAGTGTGAAATTCCCAAGTGGGGAGAAATATGAACGGAATACCAGTTATATATAAAGCAGTAACACATAGCAACTAATGAAAATAATATCATGCTAAGCAAAATAAAATGATAAAATGGAAAAACATGAGAAATGCATAATTTAGAGAGACATGAAATTGCATGTAGAAAAATAAAAAGGGGGAAAGGAAGGGGATTGACATAGAAGAAAATAATTAATTTAAGGCAACAATATAATGGGAAAGAGGAAAGGGATATAGCATGAAAATTATTTACAGTAGCAAACAATTAAATATGATAAGAAAAACAATTCAACAACAAATAGATCAAAGATGTTAGGCATATAGATCAACAAATAAAGAAAAAGAGGAAAGAAATTAATCATAAAAGAATAGACACAAATAAAGTTAAAAACCCCACATAACATACAAATTCGTAATGGTTAGAACCTAATTATCCCCAGCAGAGTCATCATGCTGTCGCGCCCCCATTTTCTCGCGAAAAGTGGGATTCGACGTGACAACTCTTTTTAGGATGGTTTAAAGAGAAGAGTCGCCACCTAACGAGTTAAGGTGCGTTAGAGCATCATTCTAAACTAATTGTGAGTTTATTTTATTATTTAGTCTACTTCACCAGAAATTCGGGTAAGGGTTCAAGTTACCTCAAAAGGAAGGTGTTAGGCACCTTTCGAGGTCCACAAATGTGGGTCCCGATCGAAACTCATATATTACGTGGGAGATTCTATGTGATAAATAAAAGACCAATTTTTATTAACTAAATATTAACTAAGCGTTTAAACATGAAACTTCTATTTTATCATAGTTAATAACTAACTAAGTGATAAAGCCATTAAACACGTAAACAAAATATGAATCAGATAAGCGAGAAGATAGAATGGACACAATTATATAGTGAAATGATTTACTTAAATAATAACAAACCTAAACTACCCAGATAATTAAAACATTCAAAAATAAAGAAAAGAAAAGCTAATTTAAAGGATTTGGACAAGGGTTGATTTTTTCCTATTCGGATCAGCGCCCAACCTTTAACGGATGAGAATATCGGATATCGCATTGTCGAATTTTGCTCAGGGCAACTTCCATCATTTCCGACTATCTACCCACCTCACCTAGTTGGTTATTAAGCCTAAAGACGTTCTAAAGAATACAATAAAATTAATGTTCCCTAAAATGCCTACCCGTCCCAACTTAATATCCAAGAGGCGTTGGATGATCTATTCAGGATAAGGGTCTAGACATAAAGAAAATCTTAGGCTGCCTAATTAGACTCGGGGTTCGCGTCAAACAAAGCGAACAAGACTAGCAACTAGCACATAAAGGCTTCATGCAAACCTCTTTGATTAATTAAAAGTTGCTTAAGTGATTAACATGCTTAAAAACACTTATTTATGTTGTAAAATTAAAACCTATAGGCATGATATCTAATGATCAAGGACTGATTAATACGCTGAAACTGGATTAAACAAGTCCTATAGATAGAATATCTAGGTGAGTAATATGCGTTAATATGCGGGAATTATTTGAGAAAGCTATAGACATGGTATCTAAATACGTTGGATGTTATTTTGACATGCTGAAAGTTTCTAAATACGTTGGATGTTATTTTGACATGCTGAAAGTTTCTAAATACGTTGGATATTATTTTGACATGCTGAAAGTTTAATTGGACATGCTGAAAAATTATTTAGACATGCTGGAAATTGTATAAACATGCTGGAAATTGTGTAAACAGGTTGGACAGTTATTTAGACATGCTGGAAATTGTGTAAACATGCTGGACTATTATTTAGACATGCTGAAAATTATTTAAACATGCTGGAATTTGAGTAAACATGTTGGAAAATCATTTAGACATGTTGAAATTTGTGTAAACATGCTAGAAAGTTAATTTATTTATTAAGACATACTTGAAATTGTTTAAACGATCCTAGAGTATGATTTTTAGGTGATAAGGCAATTAACTTAATAATCCTAGAAGGTTTGCCTAAGTGATGAGATAATTTAATTAACATGTGAAATCATGTTAAATAATCCTATAGTCATGGTATCTAAGTGTAAGACATAATCCCCGCCTCCCATAAGCAGTCCCCATAATTTCATTATATATAAAATAGTTGTTATACAAAATTATTACAGACCCAAATAAAAATAGAAATCAGGCTCTAGAAAATGAACACTAGGAATCTGGTAACAAGGTCCCTTTTAGCTTCCCTTATCCCAGGCAAACTCTTCGAATCTCAAGTCAATTAACTTGTCATTAAGAACCTGCCAAGCATGCATAACAAAACAGACTAACAGAATACGACCCTTTAATGTCAAAACCTATGAACATGCTTTCTCGATTACTGCATTGGTTATTTGAAAAGCATGTCACAAAAAGAGGGATAAATTACAATATCTGAACCAGGCTAGCAGAGATAAGAAAGTCAAGCAAGATACTAGTAAATTATATGGACCATGTCAATCATAAGTATTTATTTTTAATGGATCTCATACTTACAGCCATAAGTAAACAAATTCAAAGGTGTAACATTCAACACTTAAAAATTTAAGAAAACATACCTTTTAGAAGCAGAAAAATAAAGCAAGAATCAACCAGAGAGCGAAGAAAGATTTGAACCAAAGTGACTTAAGCAGAGTAGTTGGTAGTAGAAGCACACAAGCAACCAAAGCTGAAGCTAAAAATATTTCAAGTGAGGAGGAGAATCGGTGCTTTAAAAGCGTGTTTTAGAGTGTGTCAATGGGAGCCAAAGTTTGTGTAAATAGTGAGAGAGATATTTTTTTTTTTAATTGTTGGATAGTTGCAAGCAATCACAAAAATAAAAGGAAGAGAGAATATTTCAAAAATCAGTTAAGGGGAAATCTTTTCCTTAAACAAGTGGTTGAATCAATCCAGTGTAAAATGAGCTCAAATTTACCATAAATAAATAAGTAAAGAAGCTGTCAAATAATATTAAATTAACGCTTATGAAGAGGAAATCCCAAGTTACCATATTTAACAAATAGCAGCTGCTACAATTCAAATTCAAAGGGGAAGAGGGGAGTAAATTGATCAAAGTTACTATAAACTTTTCCCAAAAACTAAGCAATCAAACCAATTAGCTGTAGTACAAGTTGAAATCGTATCATAATCAGTTATCAAGTAGAGCTAACCGAGGAAGCAATTCAAATACAAGTAGAAAACTGTCGCAAATTCGAATTCAAGAAGACGGGCAATAAACGGATCAAAATTACTAAAATTCTAACTTGATTTAAGGAAAATTATAATCACAATACTCAGAATCGATACGGAAATAATAAGAACATATGTTTCAGTCAACAGACAAGTCAAATAAGAACACGAGTCAAGACGATTCATATATACAAGCAGACGATCATGAATAGACAAGTATTTAATCAAAATTAACACTAAACTCACATCAAATTAAATCTCAGAATATGTTCTAGAGAAAATCGTGAGTTTAGATAGAGGGATAATTAATCGAATACACGGAGAATACCAAAACATCATACCAAAAACGAATTTGTCACAAATAAATTTTGATGCACAACAGTGACTGAGACTGATCAGCGATCTTCCATGATCTTCGAACCATTTTTTGAGTAACAAAGATGCTATACTCATTGGAGATTCTTTGAAACTCACTGGAGAAGAAACAATATTTTATGTGTAGGTAAAGTATTATGTCTGTCGCTTGCCGGAGTTCACCAGTCGACAGTGATGGTAGTTTCTGATAGTATTGCTGCTAGCGGGAAGAGGCGGTGAACAAGAGAGTATAGGGGCGGTTGGTTGGTTGGTGGTTGTGGTTCACCGACGAAAACAACGTGGGTTCACACTTGAATAGTGGTGGCGGTTGTTGGCTTTCACCGACCATGGATGGCCAGAGGTCGTGGGAGGAGATTGGAGAGAAGATGAAGGCGACGAAGGGAGTATTGAAAGGCAGCGGTGACTGGTGGATGCCGGCTGAGATGGAGGCGGCACTGGTGTTGGTTGCTGGCAGCGGCAGTGAGGCAGAGAAGAGGAGAGAGCAACAACAAGAGAATCCACCAGCTGGTGGTAGCCGGAGGTGGTGAAGAGGTGATAGGGGATGGCGGTGGCTGTTTCATGGTTGTCCACTGGCCATAGGTGGACGGCGGTGGTGCGATGAAGCAGTGGGTATGGTGAGAGAGAGGTGCGGCTATTGCGTGTGGAGAAGAGGAAAATGAAATTAGGTTTTGGGATTTAGGGGTTTGAGGATTAAAAAGGAAATAAAAATGGGATTTTAATCTTAGTCGTTGATCATATGAGATCAATGGTTGTGATTTAAAACTAGGATGGATCGGGTTATAGGGTCAATCTGATGGGTTTAAATTGGGTCACAAAATTAGGGTCAATTGAAATTGAATTCGAATTGGGTAAAATGGCTAGAAATTAAATGGATTTGGGGAAAATCAAATAGAATTAGGCTGCAATTTAATAAATATAATACCATACATATAATTCAACAAATAAATAATAGTGAAAAATAAATATAATACTATAAATAAAAATGTTATTTTGGAATTAATCATAAATAAAGTACGAAAATTGTGAAAAGTTACATTTCGAAATAAGACATTATTAAACTAAAGTATGTATATATGACTTATGTATGAAATTAATAGCCATAATAAATAATACACTTTAAGATGTGTCAAGATAATAAGATGTGTGACTAATTGTATAAATAATTACATAAAAGAATTTAATTTTTTGAAAAAGATCTAAAAGACATTACTTAGTCAAATAGCTGCCCGAGTTGGGTGATGGGAGGTCAAAATTGGGTGTTAACAATAACCATACCAGATGCCGAACTCGAACCCGAACTAATAGTTACTAAACCATAAACTAGGTGCCGGACTCTAACTGGAACTCATAAGTAAGAAATACGTAGTAATATCCTATAGTTATAATTCCGTCTCAAGTCCATCTTATCATTAATCCCATTTTAGAAGGCCAAATCACTATAGGAGTGCCAGATTCTATTTACTAAGTAAAAAACGCGATTTAAGGTTGAAATGCTAACTTGCCAAGGGTACCAAGCTAACAAGTATACTATAGCGATTAAGACAACAAAATCCCAAGTAACAGTCTAATGAAGCGGTTCTATAATCATTTAGGTATAAAAGGAATGCGATCCTAAAGCAACCTACCACAGAAAGGGCGATAAGGCTAACTACAAGTCCCAAGACCCCAACCTAAGGCACACATCAACCCGAACCTAGGATAAGGCTTTTGAATTCAGTCTCAAGGCCCTAAGTAAGCTAAGTCAAGTGCTAAAGGATAAGCAACTACTAACTTAAGGGAAACATAGGCCAAAATCTTTCCTAAAGCCCCCTAACCAGCTAAAATATTCAGAAACTTACTAAACGAACATCCGAACCATAAGAACCCACCCACAACTAGCATAATACCACACTAAAACCATAACAGAGCAAAGTTTAGAAGAAAGGTAAGCCTAGCCTACCTGGACGATGCTTAAAGCATGTGAAATCCTCTATACTGGAGCTTTTCTCTTCCGAGAAGCCTTCGACCACTGCCATACTATCAAAATAATAATCTAGGTGTCAAGAAGAGAACAATGATACGTATATTGAAAATTTATACTCTGGCTCAGAAATCAAGCTAAAAATCACCCGCAGGCGCCCTGCTTGCGGAATCCAAAAATTGAAACTACAACTATGTCCCTTAGGGTACAATGAGCTAGTGCTTAAAAATCAGGCATGAACAACCCTCAATTTCAAGCCCATAACATTCCACAAAAGCTCGAAGAAAAATAAGAAATTAGAATATAAATTTAACAAAATTTAGACCAAAAACTCATGAGATAACGATGAGGAAATGATCACTTACACGCCTCCTAGATATTCCCAGCTCTAATTTGTGATTACCCACACTTTCTTGAGCTCCCAAGATCAAATATGGAGTTTACACTTGGAATATTTGGGTTGAAAAAAAAAGGGAGTACTATTTATACTGCCAGGGGTCCCTTTTTCTAAAACGCGGGAAACCTATCTTGAACGTGGTGCTAAACCTTTGCAGTTATGGTTGGTCCACCGCGAACACGAATAAGGAGCTTGGACCGGCCAGGCTGGCTTCCTCTTCTTGAATGCGACAACTAGCTCACAAACATGGAGGTCAAGATTCCTTGACCCTCGCAAACGTGGCCAAGGCCTCTCGAATGCGAAGACCAAAATCCTTGACCTTTGCAAACGTGCCCAAGGCTTAATGGATGTGAAGGCCAATTTTGGCCTGCACCAGGTGCTGATACACCAACAATTTTCCCAAGTCCAAATGGACACCGACTGGGTGTTTGAGATTTATTCCGAACCCCGTGCATGCAAACAAACTATCCTACCCTACAAAATTTGGCATTCCGAACTTAACAAAACTATCAAAATTTACATCAGAGGTCATTTTGACAAAAAATGGGTCCCACACCTAAGGTCCATTTTTACCAAATACTAATCAATATCCCCAAAACGAGCTCGAAAGCCTCAGGACCTGGACCAAGGGTCCCAATCTAAAATCAATATTTCGAAAAACTAACGAAATTGTCAGAATTGTTATCCGATGCCATTTACTGATGTTTTGGCCCGAGACCGACCCTTTTCCCAACTTCAAAAGCTCCAAAATAGGAAAATGTCTATATAAACCAAACGAACTGTCCAGAAACCAAACTGTCAGTCCTAGCAAGTCAAAAATGACTAGAGACATCTATAGGAAGGCTTTAAACGTTGAAAAAACACAAAAAAGCAGAAAATGACCAAGAGGGTCATTACAATATTTGACAACGTGTTAAGTATTTTCCTTTTATTTATTTATCTTCTTCATTTTAGCCTTCTTTATTATTTTTGATCTTTACTTTTTTAAAAAATTAAAACATGCCAAGAGCCTTTTGTTGACAAAATAAAAGAGAAATTTATATGGCAGTACTTATCCCATATAATTAATTATAGAAATAGCATAACTGTTGCATCATTTCATAAATAACATCTTTTATTTCACTTTTATCATTTACATAAAAAATTGTATAATAATTAATCTTCTTTCTCTCTCATAATTTTAATTAATTAAAAAATTTATTTCCAACAATGCACTTTTATTACATTTAATCTTCTTTCTCTCTCTCTCATAATTTTCTATATTTTTCCTTCAATATTAGTTTTATGCTGACATATTTAAAAAAATTATATATATATATATATATATATATATTAAAAAATTATAAAAAAGAACACTAGAAATAGAAAAGGACAAAAAAAATTTTAATATAAAAATAAATAAAAAAGGGCACTAGAAAAGGAAATTAATCTTTTTAAAAAATATGGAACAGTCCTTAATTAATTGAGACCTTATTACCAAATATTTATTTAATAGGCGGCATTTAATGGATATATATTTGTTTCATTTTTTATTTTTTATGTGCACAATTTTTTTAGCTATTTAACAGGGGTAGGCTAATATAGTAATAAAGATTTGGCTATAATTGATATAATCAATCTTTGGCCAAAAATCAGCAAAATATATTCTACTGTTGCCTAATTACATAAGATTAAAATCTGTAAAGACAAAGGTCCAGGCCCAAAAGTGGCCCAGACCCGAAAATCCTTCAAAACAAAACAACAAAAAATACTAATCAAAACACGAGAAATCTACAACACAATTAGGAAAGTAGTCGACCCTTGAGCTCCATCTTCATCCTCTATAAAGGCTTGAAAAACCATGGCTGTCAGTCAAGCTTCATTCGACAGAGAAGAAGATATCGAAGGAAATAAGGAAAACAACTCAACCCCATCATCAATTTTACCTCAATTCAAACAAAGATTAGGCATGGATAGATGTCATTTAGGCACTTAAAATTCTCACAAATGACTCTATTCTGTTGAAGACTTCTTCAGCAAAATCTCATTATACCCAAGCAAAGCATGATGTTGGTAAGCTGATTTTTATTTTTTCCTGAAAAGTATGTTTGTATGGTCAATTCACTGATATTTCTAGTCACTTCATAGTCTCAGCTCCTAACAAAACTAATACCATTGTTCACTGACGAAATATAATAGATCTATGAACCAACACGTGAACAGATTATTCAACTTCAACTCCGAGTTGCCGCTGCTACTATTTCTGTAAGCCCCTTTCAATGCATCCCTATTTCCATTTCAATGAATGACATACTTGTTGCTGTTGAGCTGGTGTGTGAAACCCGTAATTCCTATTTTGGTATCTTTTTATACGCAAATTTGGAATTTGGTTTTTGTCCATGTTGATTATTGTCTTTCCACCAGTAGAAAAATCCTGAAAACTGGAATATGTTAAAATCCATGTACCTACAAAACAAAAAACCTGATTAGTTAAAAAGTCCACCAACCTATTCCCCTCTCTAAGTGTATGAGCCACCTCCACCATCCCTGGCACACTTCTCCTTAACACATTAATCCTCTTGACCTCATACAAATACTCCAAGGGACTTCCCTGATGTTGTCTTCCCTGATGTTGTCTTAACACTTTTTTTAATGTTAGTGAATCAGTTTCACAAATAATAGGAAGTAGATTATGATTAACACAATACTCCAAATCACTTCTTAGTGCTATAATCTCTGCCTCTAGCACTGTTCCCTCCCCAGCTAATCTTGCTTCTGCATATGTTAAATTCCCATCTATATCTCTAATGCAAAAGGCACTAGAATAAGGGCCAGGATTACCCTTATAAGCACCATTAGAATTACACTTAAAACCAGTGTTAGAAGGCTTCCACTTGACCACTTTGCACATAACCAGTGGGGTATATTCTTCAAAAAACATCACAATCATAGGCCAATTATTAGGAATGCCCTTTAACCAAGGATATAATGAAATAGCAAACAATTGAATGTTTCTATTAAATTCCATAACCATAGCAAAAAAGGACATTTTTCCTCCACGGTGAATACAATTACTCCTCTTCCATACATGCCACACAACTATAGTTGGAATAGCCTTGAATAAAGGCTTTAGCTTTGGGACACAATCGGTATGCCACCATTTTAGAATAATGTCCTTCAACTGTATGAATGGACCATGAAATCCTGCTGCATTAGCAACCAATGGCCAGATCCTTTTAGAGTCAGTACATTCCACAAACAAGTGTTCAAATGTCTCACTAGCTGAATTATTGCAACAACGACACTGCACCCTATCCACAATCTTCATTTTAATCAAGACCTCACTAATAGAAATTCTCTTTTTACAAACTCTCCAAAAGAGAAAAGAAACCTTAAGTGGTAGGTTCTTGATCCAAATGTTAGCATAAAATTCATGTTTCTCTCTTTCCTCTCTTACCAGATTCCAGGCACTACCCACAGAAAATTTGCCACTGCTATTCAATCTCTACCATGCTCTATCCCATTCTTCAGATTCTTCTACAACTTTCAGCTTGTTAATTAATGATGACAGATATCATCTGGAAGTAGTTGATGTAATAAAGGCTCATTCCAGCAATCATGCAACATAAGATGCTTTACATCCTCAAAACCATCTTGCAGCATATTAGAAATAGGTAATACATAATACAAAGCACCTAATTAAATCCAGTAATCATACATATTTCTTGATCCAAAAAATCCCTAGCTTCCAGCATGTATTTCCATGTTTGTGCACCATCTTTCCATTCCACAATTTGTGGTCTATGCCTCTTACAATATTTGGTCCACATAAAGTTTGCCCATAAAGACTTCTTGGTTCTAAAATTCTACCACAGTTTTGCAAACAATGCCTTTGATATATCAAATTCTGAAACCAAGATCCCCTTCTTCTTTTGGACAACAGACCTCAGACCAAGCTACCCAATGTCTATTTCTCCCTTCTTTCTTAAAGTTCCAAAGGAATCTTGCAAATACTCTATGAAGATCATGAATGGCACACTTGGGAGGGATGATAGCAGATAATAAACATATAGGTATGCTTTGCAACACACTATTTATCATAACAACTTTTCCTCTAAAAGATAGTAATTTACTTTTCCAATTTTGTAGTTTATTCTGTACCTTCTTCACCAGTTCAGTAAAGTGAATTTTCCTTTTCTTAGCATGCCCAATTGGACAACCAAGATAAGTTAAAGGAAATTTCCCTTTGCTAAAACTAGTAACATCCTTCACTTCTTGCATAATAGCCTGAGCAGTTTTACTAAATATAAAGAAAGACTTTTCTCTTTGTTAATTTTCTGACCAGTCTGCTTCTCATATCTATGTAATGTCTCCATGATTAGCTGTAGTGTCCTCTTTTCAACAATACAAAATATGATGGTATCATCAGCATAAGCTATATGATTTATGTTATCACTCCACTTAGGCATTCCAAAGCCTTTAAAATCCTTGTTATAGAACAAGTTATTAAGAGCTTTAGACAGTTCCTCTACAGCAAGAATAAATAAAGCAGGGGATAAAGGGTCCCCTTGCTTCATTCCTCTAGTGGAGTGAAAGAAACCATGAGCCTGCCCATTTAGAAGAACTAAATACTAGTTGTTAGCCACTAACCTCCATACCTTGTCAACTAGATGATTATCAAACCTCATAGCTTCCAACACCTTCATTAAGAACTTCTATTCAACTTTGTCATAAGCCTTTATCATATCCAGCTTTATGACCACATTGGCAGGTTTTCCCCTCTTCCTTATGTCAGTAATGATCTCTTATGACAAAAGCACATTATCAGTAATACTTCTACCTTTCACAAATCCTGATTGATTTTGTGAAATAATTTTAGGAAGTAATCCTCCAATCTATCATGAATCACCCTGGAAATCACCTTATTTAGAAAATTACTCATACTAATAGGTCTCAGGTCTGAGAAATTCTGAATTATGTCATTCTTAGGCAATAATACCAGATTAGTGTGGGTAACTGATTTAGGTAGAGTACTTCCTTCAAACAAAGCAATCACCACATCAACAATATCTTTTCCAACTATGCTCTAACAGGTTTGATAAAAATATCCTGTAAAACCATCTGGTCCACTGGTACTATCTCCATTAAGCTCAAATAGCATATTTTTAACTTAATCTTCTGTTGGAATGAAGTTCAACATAAGGTTTTCTGCTGCTGTAATAACAGGATAAACCTGATCCAGCAAATTCAATTCCTCATTGTCAGTATCACTAGTAAATTGTTTTTTATAAAATGCAATAGCCTTGGCAGCCACTTTAGTATCACCTTCTGCCCAACCACCATCCATTTTAACAATTCTTTTAATATTCAGCCTGTTTCTACCATTTACTAAGCTATGAAAAAACTTAATATTCTTGTGCCCCTCTGAGAACCACTGTATCCCTGCCTTCTGTCTCTAATATTCTTCTTCATAATGCAAATACTTTTTCAATTCAGCTTGAGCTCTCTGCAATAACATTCTATTCTCTACAGATGGATTAGATTCAAACAGATCTTCTTTAATCCTCAGAATCTCCTCCCTTATAATCAATTGTTTAAAGATATCCCTAACCCTTTCTCTGCTCCATTGAGATAGAGCTAGTTTGTATTCTTCATTTTCTGCTTCAAGCCAATAAACAAATCCTCAATCGCAACAGATTTCCAACTATTTCTCACAATCTGATTAAAATCATCAGCTTCAGTTCAGAACTTTAAGAATCTAAAAGGTCTAACAAATTGTTGAGCTTGTCCACCACATGTTAGAAGCAAAAGAGCATGATCTGATCCTGTTCTTGAAAGGTGTTCCATCTCAACATTCCCATACAAGCCTAGCCATTCCTGATTCATCAACATTCTATCAAGCCTTTTGAAAATACATTCTTCATCTGCTCTTCCATTCCACCAAGTAAAAGGACTTCCTTTAAACTTAATATCAAAAAGATCACAGGAATTAACCCAAAAGGAAAAGTCTTCATATTCTTGTGGATATACAGGCAACCTACCAATCTTTTCCTCCTCATCTAAGATAACATTGAAATCTCCACCAATTACCCATGGTAACCTCATAGTGTGACCCAACTGGTAAATATCATTCCACAAACTTAATCTCTCAGTACCATCACATTTCGCATATACAACAGAGGTAATGATTGTTATTCCATCTAGAAAAGTGAGCTGAACAGTCAACTGTTGGTCAGTATCAGATAACACTATGACTTGAATATCATCTTGTACATAAATACAGATCTTCCCATTCTGATTACAATTAGCATACTGCATCCCTAACCTCCTTTTGTATTTTTGGATCTGACTAAGTTCTTGAAAAGGTTCCAGTAAGGCAATTAGAAAAAATATGTGATGTCTGTGCAACATTTGAACCCTATGAAAAGAATGTTGGGTTCTCACAGACCTACTATTCCAAAATTATGTTTTGTAACTCATTTGGAAGATAATCTCACCCTCCTTTTTAGGCAACACTCTTATGGGCCCACTACAATCTATTTTGGTTTTTGTTTTCTTCTCTTTTCCTTGTATTATTGGACATATCCCTGCTTTCTTCAGTACTTGATGCATCTTACTTTCATTATCTCCTTCATCATGATCTTCTAACAAATCTTCATTATTTGCTACTGTGTCATCATTAATATCTGTCGCTTCCTGTAACTGATGTCAAATTAGCTCATACAGGAATTTGTTTGGAGATGCCTGTTTATATGGAGCAGCAATTTGATTATCTGAATTGCCCACAGAAAACTCCATTCCAACCTTCTGCTTCTGTTTTTGTTCACTATCATTAGTCAATAAGTAATCTGCTACCTTATTTGATCTGCACCATCTTTAATTGTTGCACTATCTACACTTGCATGAGTAATATCTGTATCATCTTCAATTGTATTCTCTACTCTGGATGCATCAATTTGTATTTGTAGTGGGGGTGATACTTTACATTTGCAAGCTCTTGTATTAACTGCTGAAGCACTATTTTTGACTGAGATAAGTCCGCCCTGCTTTTCCTCTATCCACCTGATGCTCAACAACCTCTGTACTAATTTGCAACATATTCTCACTGTTTTGTGCCTTTTGTAGGATTGATTGCTGTAACTCCATTGTATCTCCTGTGCCTACTACCAGCTGTTGTTTCTCCTACCCTCTAGTAAGAATTTGTGAGGTAATTGCATTGTTTTTCATTGTCTCAGCTCCCTTGTTACTTCCCTTGTAACAAATTTGCAAGATATCTTTTTGTAATTGATCAGCAAATTGTTGCTCTTTCTCCTCCTCCTGTTCTGCATCAACTCTAGCTCCCCACTTTGGTTTATGAAAAGCATGCTGCACCTACTTCTTTGTACTGTTGTCATGTTGGTTTTCACCATTTGAATCAGCAGTAGACTCTTTAAACTTCTCCTGTTCCAGAACAACAGAGTTCTCTTGTAGTGTTTCAAACATATTTGATGTAGTCACCTTCTCCATAATTGGACTCTTTGCTGCTTTATCTGGATTTTTCTTCTCTACTGCAGGTGTTCGATAATCTGTAACAATTGCCCAAGCATCCGGATGACCAACCACTTTGCCACTGGATATATCCTTGGAGGATATTGATTAGAACTTGTCAGCTGTGGAGGAGCTTAATCATTTTCTATCATTATATTTTTTGTTTCATCACCACCATTGTAATTCCTTCTCCAGTTGGGGTAAAATCTCCTACATCCCTCTTCATTGCGCCCTTGTATTTTACAAACCGTACCATACTTTGGTAATGCATCATATTGGATCCTCACATTTGTAATTAGTTGTACACTTTGCTCCTGTAGCCTCATCTACCACGATCATGCGTACATACTTTGACAAAACTGCAGCAAGGTTTACTTGCACCTTGACTCTTGCACAGTTGGGCCTAGTTTTATGAATTGTGGTGGTATCCAGGAGGAGGGACTTCCCAGCGGAAGATGCCAATAAGAACAACGACTCCTTAACAAAGTAGGTGGGTAAAAGATTTGGGAAAGAGACCCAAGTAATAGCCTGAGTCATTTCTTCCTCAACTTTAAACTTCGACTCATAAATTAAAGGCCTCATTGGGAATGAAACACCATTTTTTGCTCCTGATATAGTACTTGTTTTTAGACATTATATTAATGAAATCTTCAACTATGGCACACAGAATTAATATATGTTTGTATCTCAACAATCCAATTTTGCAATCGCCATTAATTCCACATTGAGATGGAAGGTTCTTCCTTAGGTCATCTAAATCCGGCCATCCTTGAACAAATTTTCCGACAATTGCATATTCCAATAACTCCAACTTGTTCATCCTTGTAACTTCGGCCTCAGTCCATTCCACGATTGGGATTCCATTATCATAGTTTACTAGTTTCACTGGGATAGGCTCCACATCAGATGGAACTACAAATTTCGAATCTAAAACCTTTGAATTAATAACTTTTCCATAGTCCAAAGGCTTGTTACTACTGTCATCGGCGTTACTAGAAGATGGTATAGATGAGGGGCTTTCACCAACGGAGGGAATTGAGATAAATTGTTAGGGACGTGATCAGCCACCATCGATGAATGGCCGGAGGCCGGTCCGGCCATTAGGTTAATGGTGAACCTAGGGTTCGCATGAAAGAGAGAAAAAATTTCCGGTTCTTTTGATTGATCTTCACTTGTTTTTAGTGTTTTGTGTTTTCTTTTGAAAGTTTTTTGATATAAATCTAGAATCAATAATTTTGGATTTTGGATAAAAAGAAGCCAATAATTCTGCTGAGAAAGACATCGTCATTATAATACAATGAAAAATGTTACTTTCTCACTCTCAATTTATTCGTCTTACAAGACGTCGTCATTATAATACAGTGAAAAATGTTACTTTCTCCCTCTCAATTTATTCGTCTTACTTTTTTTTAGTTTATTTTTTTAAAAAAAATTCTTTTCTATTTTGAAAATTCTTAAATTTTAACTTTTCACATAACATATTTAAGATCACAAGATTAAAGAATATTTTGATACATTATACATATTTAATTTATAATCATATAATTTAAAATATTTTTTTACTTTTTTAAATTTTGTGTCAAATAAAATCAAACCAACAAATTGTATTGAAGGGATATAAAGATATCAAGCGAAGCAAATATGGCCACATGTGGCTGGAGGAAAAAAAGAGTAGAAAAGTAGCTACTATTGACAAGATTTAGGCATCTTTTGAACCATTTAAAAAGTTACCTTAAAGCTTATTAAGTTTACGAGAATACCAAACGTATCTAGAGTAATAAAGCAATAAGTTAAGGCTATAAATATTCTTCTAGAAATGGCACTAACAAGACAAAGCTTGCAGTATCATATTGAATGCTTTTTGTACAACTTGCTATTGCTGTGTTGGTCCTTCTTAGCAACTTATATATAGTAGAATATATAGAAAAATATTAGGGGAAATGGCCCGTGTCAGCACAGGCCTAATATTATGAAAATTGAAGGTATTATTATGTCTTTATAAAAACAACAAATATTAGGATTAAAATGGAGAAAATATGCATAGTCTATCTTTGATTTAAATATATGCATAGTTTACTGATGTTCTAATTGATTTTTAAACTTTCGATTATCTAGGAGTGTAGTAAGCCGTGGGAAAAGATGTTTTTCAACCTTACGATTAATTCTAGGGGTGTCAATGGGTTTTAGAAATCGACTTGATGGACCGAATTGAACTATATCAGACCAATTATTAGGTTTCTTTAATTAAAATTATAAGTTTTACCTAAACTTATAACTTTACCAAATAATTAAATAAATTTTTAGTTTTATTAAAATAACTCAAAAAGTATTAAAATGAACCGAAAAAATTTATATGTATAAGACATATTTATCTACTAAGTTTAAACTAACGAAACATTAAATTTTGCTTTGGGCCTAGGTGATGGAAATGACTACAAGCCAATGAGTAATTAACACCGAAAGTTTTATTTCTGAAACCTATTATGTTTTGCACATACAAGAATAATGAATTGTTACACGTCATTTAATTATGAATTGTGTTTACCCCTCACAAAGGTAAAATCTTATTAGGTGATTTTCTTCAATTTCTTTTTGTTTGGTACATATTGACTTAGCACAGGTCTCAAGAAAATATTAATTAGGAATTTATTTTATTAAACTAACTTTATTATTTATGTTTTAAAATTTTAAATTTAACTATTATTATTTTATATAATTACTTAATTATAAAGATAATATTAGAAGAATTTTTCTTAATTTGCTAAATAAATAAGAGTCAAACTATTAAAATGACATTTATTTATTTTTAATATTTAATAATAATTAATTAATATAAATGAAATCACTTTAACTTTATTAAATTTAAATAATTTGATATAAACCAAGGAAACAATAATAAATATTTATCTTTTACATTCAAATGAGAAATATAGGAAGGGAATTTTTATCCTTCACCATGTTCAAATGAAAAAATATATGAAAAAAGTTAAGTAGAATATGACATCAGTACAGTTAGAGAGCCTACTTCTTATGTCATATCTGCAAAAGTGGAAAGTGTAGTGGGCCCCACCATGTTCAATAGCACTTCAATGTATGTAGGGCATGACTTGTAAATAAGCAGGAAATGATGGACTTTTTCTAGAATTGTTGTTAAGGTACAAACAATAGGACACAAAAGACAACTTTGGTAAGCAAGTAGATTTTGCAAAATATTTTCTAAGGACCATAATATCCTTAAACTTTTCTTTAATAGCCTAAAATAGATATGTTGAAACCATCTTTTCTAATATATAGAAAGAATATACATATAAACTGAAGAATTACAGAGCTTAAAGCTAGCAATAATTAAAAAAAAAAATTCAAAGATCAAAGCATCAACTAACGAGAACAAGTGTCGTTACTAAATATTATTATTACAAAAGCCTTTTTGTCGATACTTACATGCACCATGCAAACTGATGAAATGATTTGGGATTATTTTTTACTGAGTAGTGTAGAAGTTATTTTTGCGTTTTTGTATTATTTTTATATCGTATTTAAAATATGGTTGTGTTAAATGACTTAATAAATATATTATTAAAAAAAGAAATTTAATGGAGACATGTGATCCAACTAAGAGAGAAGGAGATTTTTTTTTAGTTAAGTATTTTTTGAAGAAAATAGTGATCGTTGAAAGATATTGTAGTCCTAAGAAACAAAAATGATTTTAATAGATAAATTTTCAAATATAGATAATCATTCAGAGAATTTACTCTTAAAAGAGTTCATGTGACATTTTGGTGTAAAATAACAATTTAAAAATAAATTATAAGAAAAAAAGAAAAAAAACTAGTTTTCAACATAAACAAACAAATAAAAATTACCTGTTTTCTACATCCCCCACCCCAACTTACCTCCTCACCCCCCTTCCTCGTCCTTTTAACTTCGATGTAACACCCCATACATTTCTGACCCTACTTGATTGGTGATCTAGGGCGTATTTATATGCCTTATTGTCAACTTTGAACCATGTGTACCTTAGTTTTGAGAGCAATGAGTATGGATTTTGATGGACTATGGATATTGTGCTAATTTCCGCAAAGAAAAGTCGAAGAAAGGAAAAAAATCGGAGATTAAGTGTGAGGCGCGCTAGGCAGCATGCTAGACCGCTTTTTGCCAAAATTTTTCTGGCATGGGCAGCAGAGGGGCGCGCCAGGCTGCTTTTTGCCAAAATTTTTCTCCGACCACCAATCTATAAATAGGGCTCTTGGGTTATGGTATCATTATACTATCTTGGTAGGACTACACTTGGACGATTTTGGCATCCAAATGAGGGTTAATTCTTCTTCCTTTTTATTTTTATTTCTTTTTTATAATTTTTATCAATTTATGATAAATTAAGCCATGAGTGGCTAAAATCGTTTATTCTTGGGATTGAGGCTACGAACATGAATCTCGTGAGTTGAATATTGTCTTAACATTTATGGAATTCTTTAAGCATGAGATGGTTGGTGGATCATGCATTAATTTTGTTGGGCTAAATGAATCTTGAGTCATTGGGCTAAATTGAGGCCCAAAAATGGAGTAAAAGACATGGCCCAAAATGGCAAATGACCCATTTTTCCATGTTGACCAAGTAAACATGGCATTTAATGACCAAGAATTGGCTAAGGATGACTTGAGGGGCTATATAAAGGTACAAAATCAGATTTTTATTCATTTTAACCCTCATGCCATTTCTAGATTTTTCTACACTTTTCTCTTTACTCTCAAACCCTAAGGCAACCATCTCTTGGGACAAGATCATCTCTTTGCAAGTATTGGTAAGTGTTTATTCTTGTGATTTAATATATTATATGCATGAGAGATTGTGTAGATCATGATGGTTATGTCTAAAAGTGTTGAGTAGTGCACTTTTGCTTTTTTGCTAAAAGTTGTGTCATCCATGTGACTTGAACTTGAAAGGAGACTTGAGGTTTTGATGGAAGTGAATGGTATGGATTAAATATCAACCCGTAAGATGTGGTTATGTCCTTAACTTTCTTTTGCTATGTGTATAACTTATGGGATTGTTGTTATGAAACGTATTGAGGTGACTTGATGGAATAATTGTGACGTGGTGTTAATGAGGAAGCGTAAAGGATAAACTTGGTGTGAAGTGCTATTGGTTTATGATGTCTTGGTCAATGTGTGGAATGTTGTGGTATTGCTGGTATGACAATGCCGTGAATTGTATTGTAAAGGGGTAAATGACGTTATAGGGAAATCATGTAACTCATTGTCGTCTTATACACTTGTAAGGTAGTTAGTTGTCAACGTGAGCTCCGTTATGTACTTGTGTTGTAGAGTAAAACGTAAGGAAGGAGATGGATTATTGTATTCACATATAGGACTGTGTATTCATATTGGGAAGACAAGGTATGTAAGGTTACTCTCTCCGTATCCTTCTGCAGCACATATTGTTCACATTGACATTGTACTTGTTCCATTCCGAAATGTTCAAAAGTATCTCATTTCAGGTTGTCATATATTGTTATTCGTATGTTTCTTACTCATTGACCAATTAGTATTCATGTGTCACATAATTGTGGACATTGTTCCAAAGTTCCAACAACGTTACGTTCCAAAGTTCCAATAATGTTACGTTCTAAGGTTCCAATAATGTTATGACTACCAATGTATCAATCTCATAGAAGTAAAGAAATGAAGTAATGTATAATTGTTTGAGTATTCTTGGGTGGCATCCTAGGAGTGAAAGAAACACCTAGCATGGGTCAATCCCAATATCATGGGTGGTATCCCAGGGGTTAAAATACCTAGCATGGGTCGATCCCAATATCATGGGTGGTATCCCAGGGGCAACAGAAAAGCCTAGCATGGGTTGATCCCAATATCACAGTAGCATCCCAGGGGCGACAGAAAAGACTAGCATGGGTCAATCCTGATTTGTATATGTATGAGGACCGCATCCCAGGGGTTGGAATACCTAGCATGGGTCATCCTCTTTTACCACTGATCAGTCGGTCACAGAATAAAGAATGAACGTAAAGGCAAAGAAAGTAATGAATATAACGTACATGATTCCTCACATACAGAACAATGGTTTATCCATATTGACTATTCTCTTATATTTGATTCCATTGATGTTCTTGCTTATGATGCAGTTTCTTATAACCTTACATACTCAGTACATTCTTCGTACTGACATCCCTTGTGGGACTTACCTTACTTGCTGCAGGCATGGGTACTAGTAGACCTCCACAGTAGGTTGCGGGTCATTTGCGGATCATTGGTGAGCTCCAGTTGGTTCGGGGCTTTCCGAGTTACATGTGTACATTTGTTCTGGCATTGTAAATATTGTATAAAGCGGGGACTTGTCCCGAATTTAGGTTGGTTATGTCCATGTATCTGTAGAGGCTTTGTAGATGTTGTGGGACAAATGAAGGAAGTGTAAGAAACGCATGCTTTTGACTTGATGGCCCTAACATCCAAGTTTCATATATATATATATATATATATATATATATATCATCTATTTTCCATGACTTCCGCCATTGGCATCTTATATCTCTATGTGATGGCAATGCTTTGAGTGACATGCGTATGAGTGTATATGAAGGAAGATTGGTTCTCTCGGGCTTTAACGGCTTCGGATGCCAGTCGGCCCCGTTGGAATTCGAGGCGTGACAAAAGTGGTATCAGAGCAGGTCGTCCTAAGGGTGTCTATAAAGCCGTGTCTGAGTAGAGTCTTGCTTATGGATGTCTTGTGCACCACATTTATAAGTAGGAGGCTACGGGATATTTAGGAGTTGTTTCTTTTCTTTATTTCTAGATCGTGCAATAGAGCCAATGTTGTAAGTGGAATCGTATCTAACTATTGGAATTGGTTTTCTTTGTTATAGTACAATGCCGATTACAAGACGAGGTAGGGGAAAAGGTAAGCAGGTAGCTATGCTTGCAGGAGAAGGAACGAGTAAATCACCATCTAACCAAACTAGTCAAGGTGGGGCTGACGCTGAGTTTGCATCGCGTGCTTCTTCTACTTTTCCAGCTCCAGAAGAGCCGAGAGGTAGAGGAGTACCTGCAGAACCGCCTATGAATGCCACTGAACAGGATTTAAGAAATGCAATGCATATATTGACTCAGATAGTTGCTTCACATACTCAGGGATGAGCTGGTCCAATGACAAGTGAGGATGACGCGGCTAGAGTAGCTAGTTGGCGGACACAGGATTTTCTGAAATTAGACCCTCCCATGTTCACCGGGTCAGATCCGAAGGCACACCCACAAGACTTCGTGGACCAAATCCAAAGGGCTCTAGATGTTATGCAAGTGACTGGTGTAGAAACAGTTGAGCTTGCAGCCTATAGATTGAAAGAAGAAGCTATATTGTGGTATGAAGATTGGAAACGATCTAGGGGTATTGGTGCAATTCCAGCTAGTTGGGAAGAATTTAAAATGACATTCTTTGATAACTATCTTCCCTATAAGATCGGGGAGGCACGTACAAACCAGTTTCTAAATCTTCGTCAAGGGAATATGAGTATCAGAGAATACAGTCTGTAGTTTAATTGTTTGGCTCTATATGCTCCGAATGTAGTAGCCACAATGACAGACAGAGTCCATCGATATGTGGACAGATTGGAGCCATATTTGGTGGGACTGCACTATTGCTGCGTTGAACATAAATATGGATATAGCCAGAATACAGGCTTTTGCACAGAAGGAGGACCAAAGGTAAACAAGAAGGGTACATGAATTTGAACGAGGGCCGTCAAAGAGGGCTAGACCTATGGGACAGTCTATGGTGTCCCAAGGAGAATCTAGGCCTTGGATTTTTCCTAGACCGCCTAGACCATCATTTTCTTCCCCTACAGTAGGTACTTCATCCCAATTTCGGGGATTTAGAGACAACCATGTTGGGCAGAGTAGTGGGTTGCAAGGTTCCCAAACAGTAGGATTTTCTCGTCAGCTGTGTCAGCGCTGTGGAAGGTATCATTTAGGTGAATGCCGGTTGGAGGCAAATGGTTGTTTTTGGTGCGGTATGTTGGGGCACATGATGAGAGAATGCCCACAAAGAGGAACGGGTGGTATAATACGACCTACGGGATCAACCGTTGCATTAACATCATCGGTTCCTTCCCTAGGCAGAGGTGTACAACCTGCTGGTCGTGGTAGAGGTACCAGAGGAGCAGCTAGTTCCAGTGGAGCCCAGAATCGCACCTATGCTCTAGTGGACGGGCAGAATTCAGAGGTTTCTCCTAACGTAGTCACAGGTACATTATCCATATTTTCGCATAATGTATATTCATTGATTGACATGGGTTCTACATTGTCATATGTTACTCCATTGATTACTGCAAAATTTGAAAGAACACTGGAATTATTAATTAAGCCAATTGAAGTATCTACCCCAGTTGGTGAATCTATTGTTGCAAAAAGAGTATATCATAATTATATAGTAACTGTGTGTAATCATGATACGTTGGCTGATCTTATTGAACTGGAAATGGTGGATTTCAATGTTATAATGGGTATGGATTGGTTGGCTTCTTGTTATGCCACGATGGATTGCCGGGCTAAGAAAGTACATTTTCATTTTCCAGAAATGAATGTTCTTGAATGGAAGGGTAGCGTAGGGGCACCGAGAGGAAAATTTATTTCCTATCTTAAGGCTAGGAAAATGATAGACAAGGGGTACATATGTCACTTAGTAAGAGTGAAAGATACTGATGTGGAACCACCAACTCCTCAGTCGGTTCCAGTAGTAAATGAATTCCTTGATGTATTTCCTGAAGATCTTCCAGGTTTGCCTCCAGAATAGGAAGTAGAGTTTGGTATTGATGTGATGCCAGACACTCAGCCTATCTCTATTCCTCCGTATAGAATGGCTCCAGCAGAATTGCGTGAATTGAAGGAGCAATTAAAAGACTTGCTGGACAAGGGATTCCTCAGGCCTAGTATGTATCCGTGGGGTGCACCAGTATTATTTGTACGGAAGAAAGATGGCACATTGATAATGTGCATTGACGGCAATTGAATAAGGTAACAATCAAAAACAAATATCCCCTCCCCAGAATTGACGATTTGTTTGATTAGTTACAGGGTGCCAAATGTTTTTCCAAAATTGACTTGAGATCGGGTTACCATCAAGTCAGAGTTAGAGAAAAAGATATACCCAAGACAGCTTTCCGAACACGGCATGACCATTATGAATTTTTAGTTATGTCGTTTGGACTAACAAATGCACCCGCTGTTTTCATGGATTTGATGAATAGGGTGTTTAAGCCATTTCTAGACGTGTTCGTGACAGTGTTTATAGATGACATCCTGATTTATTCACGATCACAAGAGGACCATGCTAATCACTTACGACAGGTGTTACAAATTCTTCGTGAGCTTAAGTTGTATGCAAAGTTCTCTAAATGTGAATTTTGGTTAAAATCCATAGCATTCTTGGGTCACATTGTGTCAGATGAAGGAATAAGGGTGGATACACAAAAGATCGAAGCGGTGAAGAATTGGCCAAGACCTACAATGCCTACAGAGATTTGTAGTTTTCTTGGATTGGCCGGTTATTATAGAAGATTTGTTGAAGGGTTTTCTTCCATTGCTGCACCTTTAACGAAGCTTACACACAAGGCAGTCAAGTTTCAATGGAATGATGCATGTGAGAAAAGTTTCCAAGAGCTGAAAGATAAATTAACTTCCACACCTACTTTCGGAAGGCACAGAAGGGTATGCAGTATATTGTGATGCATTCGGAGTTGGCCTAGGATGTGTATTGATGCATCACGGTAATGTAATAGCATATGCCTTACGACAGTTGCAGCCACACGTGAGAAACTATCCCACACATGATCTTGAGTTAGCAGCTGTGGTATTTGCTTTAAAGATATGGCTCCATTATTTATATGGAGTTCATGTTGACATATATACCGATCACAAAAGTTTACAATATATCTTTAAGTAGAAGGACTTAAATCTGAGGCAGCGAAGGTGGCTGGAACTCTTAAAAGACTATGATATTGATATTTTCTATCATCCAGGAAAAGCAAATGTGGTAGCCGATGCATTAAGCCGCAAGGAAATAGGAGGCACTAGTGGCCAGTTGACGGAAGAGCAAGACCTAGTCAAAGATCTACATCAACTAGCCAGCTTGGGAGTTCGTCTTCTTGAATCTCCAGAAGAAGGGGTTATTGTGCAAAATGCAGCAGAATCTTCATTAGTAGCTGAGGTGAAAGAGAAGTAGTATATGGATACTATTTTATTGCAGCTGAAGGAGAATGTACAACAGGGTCTGACTAAGGCATTTGATCTTACGCAAGAAGGAGTACTTCAATGCCAAGGTAGATTATGTGTACCGGATGTAGATGAGCTGAGGAGATGAATTATGACGGAGGCACATCATTCATGATATTCTATTCATCCGGGAGCTACCAAAATGTACCATGATTTGAAAGAAATGTATTGGTGGGGAAACATGAAGAAGAACATTGCAGAATTCGTAGCTCACTGTACAAATTGTCAACAAGTAAAAGTAGAGCATCAGAAACCTCGAGGTTACATGCAATGTATCAATCTTCCAGTCTGGAAATGGGACATGATTAATATGGATTTCATCACAGGTTTGCCTCGTACACTGCGGAAAGTTGATTCTATATGGGTAATAGTTGACTGGCTTACCAAGTCAGCGCATTTCCTACCAGTCAAGATCACCTATACAACTGAAGATTATGAAAGGTTGTATGTTAAAGAGATAGTACGATTACATGGGATTCCAATCTCCATTATATCAGACAGGGGAGCACAATTTACTACATATTTTTGGAGATCTTTTCAGAGGAGTTTGGGAACCCAAGTGAATTTAAGTACGACTTTTCATCCTCAGACAGATGGACAAGCAGAACGTACTATCCAAACACTTGAAGATATGCTACGATCTTGCACGTTAGATTTTCAGGGCAGTTGGGATGCTCATTTACCTCTTATTGAATTTGCCTACAATAATAACTATCATTCAAGTATCAAAATGGCACCTTATAAAGCTTTATACGGAAGAAAGTGTAGATCACCAATTGGATGGTTTGAAGTGGGTGAAACTACTTTACTTGGGCCAGATCTTGTTCAACAAGCTATGGAGAAAGTTAGGGTGATACAACGACGGCTACAAACGACCCAAAGTTGACACAAGTCATATGCTGATGTTAGAAGAAGAGGGCTCGAATTAGCCATCGGTGATTGGATATTCTTGAAGGTGTCACCGATGAAAGGGGTAATGCGATTTGGAAAGAAAGGGAAGTTGAGTCCCCGTTATATAGGGCCATATGAAATTGTCCGAAGATTTGGGCAAGTTGCGTATGAATTAGCACTACCCCAAGAACTTTCCACAGTTCATTCAGTATTTCATGTTTTGATGCTTCGAAAGTACATACGAGATCCATCTCGTATCGCTCCCATTGAAGATGTACAAGTTACGGAGGATCTCACCTATGAAGAGATACCTATTGCTATTCTGGATAGACAAGTGAAGAGGATAAGGAATAAAGATGTAGCTTCTATAAAGGTACTTTGGAGAAATCAGCAAGTAGAACAGATCACATGGGAAGCTGAAGAAATGATGAAGTCAAAGTACCCGTATTTGTTTCACACGGAAGAAAAAAGTTCAAAGTGTGGAAGGGAAGCAATAACAAGTAAGTATCTATACGTATTATGTGTGTGTGTATATATATATATATATATATATATATATATATATATATGCTAACATAAAGGTGCATTTGTTGTAAATGGGAAGATGTTATTAACATTCGAGGACGAATGTTTCTAAGGGTGGAAGGATGTAACACCCCGTACATTTCGGACCCTACTTGATTGGTGATCTAGGGCATATTTATATGCCTTATTGCCAACTTTGAACCATGTGTACCTTAGTTTTGAGAGCAATAAGTACATAGTTTGTATTGTTTTTGATGGACTATTGATATTTTTCTAATGTTTGCAAAAGAAAAGTCGAAGAAAGGAAAAAAATCGGAGATTAAGCCGCTTTTTGCCAAAATTTTTCTGGCATGGGCAGCAGAGGGGCGTGCCAGGCTGCTTTTTGCCAAAAGTTTTCTCCGACCACCAGTCTATAAATAGGGCTCTTGGGTTATGGTATCATTATACCATCTTGGTAGGACTACTCTTGGACGATTTTGGCATCCAAATGAGGGTTAATTCTTCTTCCTTTTTTATTTTTATTTCTTTTTTATAATTTTTATCAATTTATGATAAATTAAGCCACGAGTCGCTAAAATCGCTTATTCTTGGGATTGAGGCTACGCGCATGAATCTCGTGAGTTGAATATTGTCTTAACATTTATGGAATTCTTTAAGCATGAGATGGTTGGTGGATCATGCATTAATTTTGTTGGGCTAAATGAATCTTGAGTCATTGGGCTAAATTGAGGCCCAAAAATGGAGTAAAAGACATGGCCCAAAATGGCAAATGACCCATTTTTCCATGTTGACCAAGTAAACATGGCATTTAATGACCAAGAATTGGCTAAGGATGACTTGAGGGGCTATATAAAGGTACAAAATCAGATTTTTATTCATTTTAACCCTCATGCCATTTCTAGATTTTTCTACACTTTTCTCTTTACTCTCAAACCCTAAGGCAACCATCTCTTGGGACAAGATCATCTCTTTGCAAGTATTGGTAAGTGTTTATTCTTGTGATTTAATATATTATATGAATGAGAGATTGTGTAGATCATGATGGTTATGTCTAAAAGTGTTGAGTAGTGCACTTTTGTTTTTTTGCTAAAAGATGTGTCATCCATGTGACTTGAACTTGAAAGGAGACTTGAGGTTTTGATGGAAGTGAATGGTATGGATTAAATATCAACCCGTAAGATGTGGTTATGTCCTTAACTTTCTTTTGCTATGTGTATAACTTATGGAATTGTTGTTATGAAACGTATTGAGGTGACTTGATGGAATAATTGTGACGTGGTGTTAATGAGGAAGCGTAAAGGATAAACTTGGTGTGAAGTGCTATTGGTTTATTATGTCTTGGTCAATGTGTGGAATGTTGTGGTATTGTTGGTATGAAAATGCCGTGAATTGTATTGTAAAGGTGTAAATGACGTTATAGGGAAATCATGTAACTCATTGTCGTCTTATACACTTGTAAGGTAGTTAGTTGTTAACGTGAGCTCCGTTATGTACTTGTGTTGTAGAGTAAAACGTAAGGAAGGAGATGGATTATTGTATTCACATATAGGACTGTGTATTCATATTGGGAATATAAGGTATGTAAGGTTACTCTCTCCGTATCCTTCTGCAGCACATATTGTTCACATTGCCATTGTACTTGTTCCATTCTGAAATGTTCAAAAGTATCTCATTTCAGGTTGTCATACATTGTTATTCGTATGTTTCTTACTCATCGACCAATTAGTATTCATGTGTCACATAATTGTGGACATTGTTCCAAAGTTCCAACAACGTTACGTTCCAAAGTTCCAATAATGTTACGTTCTAAGGTTCCAATAATGTTATGACTACCAATGTATCAACCTCATGGAAGTAAAGAAATGAAGTAGTGTATAATTGTTTGAGTATTCTTGGGTGGCATCACAGGGGTGAAAGAAACACCTAGCATGGGTCAATCCCAATATCATGGGTGGTATCCCAGGGGTTAAAATACCTAGCATGGGTCGCTCCCAATATCATGGGTGGTATCCCAGGGGCAACAGAAAAGCCTAGCATGGGTCGATCCCAATATCACAGTAGCATCCCAGGAGCGATAGAAAAGCCTAGCATGGGTCAATCCTGATTTGTATATGTATGAGGACCGCATCCCAGGGGTTGGAATACCTAGCATGGGTCATCCTCTTTTACCACTGATCAGTTGGTCACAGAATGAAGAATGAACGTAAAGGCAAAGAAAGTAATGAATATAACGTACATGATTCCTCACATACAGAATGATGGTTTATCCATATTGACTATTCTCTTATATTTGATTCCATTGATGTTCTTGCTTGTGATGCAGTTTCTTATAGCCTTACATACTCAGTACATTCTTCGTACTGACGTCTCTTATGGGACTTACCTTACTTGCTACAGGCACGAGTACTAGTAGACCTCCACAGTAGGTTGCGTGTCATTTACGGATCATTGGTGAGCTCCAGTTGGTTCATGGCTTTTCGAGTTACATGTGTACATTTGTTATGGCATTGTAAATATTGTATAAAGCGGGGACTTGTCCTGACTTTAGGTTGGTTATTTCCATGTATCTGTAGAGGCTTTGTAGATGTTGTGGGACAAATGAAGGAAGTGTAAGGAACGTATGCTTTTGACTTGATGGCCCTAACGGCCAAGTTTCATATATATATATCATATATTTTCCATGACTTCCACTATTGGCATCTTATATCTCTATGTTATGGCGATGCTTTGAGTGACATGCGTATGAGTGTATATGAAGGAAGATTGATTCTCTCGGGCCTTAACGGCTTCGGGTGCCAGTCCGCCCCGTTGGAATTCGAGGCGTGACACCCCCCCCCTCCTTTTAATTTTTTTTGGTTTTTATTAGATTTTAATTTTTTTTTTTTAGATTTGGTTTGGAGGATTAATTTGTCGATAGTGATTCTCTGGCTAGGTTTTCGACAAAGATGATAAGATTTTTTGATTTTTTTTTTTCGATTTTGGTGTTTTTTTCTTTCATGTTCTTGTAAAGTTTTTCAAAACTTGTGTGATGGTTTTTAAATTTTGTTCATGTTTTGTAAGTTTTTCCATCAAGATTTTGCATGGTGGAAGGTGGAGTAGGTAGTAGGGATAAAGAGCGAAGAAGAAGAAGAATGAATAAAATATTTTTACAAAAATAAATGCTTCGCATACGCTAAGAATAGGTGCAACACACATAATGTGTCAAGTTAACAAAAGGTGTCAAAATGACATGGCGAGACCCTAATTGAGGTATTTAAGTGAAAGTTGGTGCCCACTTTAAGAGGCTACTGATAGGTTCCACCCTAAAAATTTTGTGGTTGTTATAATGATGTGATGTTTATATATTTATATGGACATTTAATGTATAAATCTATTTTCTTTGTTATAAACAAAAGCATGTAAAAAGAATGATTTAATAATTGTATATCACAAAGAAGGAATCTACTTGTTAATCAATTTAATCAAAAAAAATATAAAGAATATGAATGTAAAAAGGTAGACACCAGTAGTCTTTATTCGTGAAGTTATGACCATAATTGATGGACACCATTTTTTTTTCTTGTAGACATTCGTACTTGAAATATACTATGTGCATGATATCAATAATGATTATTATAAATATTTTAATGTTTAATTTTATGCGTAATATATTTCTTATAAACTATTACTCCCTCTGTTCCAATTTATGTGGTACCGTTTGACTTGACTCAAAGTTTAGCAAAGAAAGGTAGACTTTTGAAATCTTTAATCTAAAACACTCCTTGACTATTTGTGTGGCAATAAATCATTTCATTAAGGGTAACAAGAGAATTTTGGTCATGACCCAATTTCTCAGGTCATGATGGAACCTACTTTAATCCACCAGTAGGTAAGCCAAACCATAGCCCGACGCGACAAGTAATGTGCTAATCGGCGGAAGATAAGAGAATACCGAAGATAGACATCCAATAGAATTACTAAGCAGTGATGTATAGATACGATTGTACTGAGCATTAAAGAAAAAGGAGTAAAACATACAAAAGAGCATCCCCATGACCTAGTAAGGTCGGTGCAAGAGCCACTAAATCAAAAATAAAGTACTAGAGAGTATCAAATATACATGTAGTCTAGGAGTATATAAAAGACTATCAAAAAATAACAGAAGGAGAGAGGATCATCTCCGAGATCTGAAAGCTCACCCTATCTCCGAAGCAGCAGCAAGCCGAGGATAACGTCAACTTCGGTGGCTCATACTCGGATCTCATCAGGAAAAAGGTCCAGAAGTGTAGTATATGTTCCAAAAACAACGGGAACTCAGTAAGCGTCATAGGTCGACTTAGCTAAATTACAGTAAAAGTATAATAAAATGTGAAAATATAAACTAATGTCAGAAATAAGGGCTCAAATGGAAATAATACTCCAAATCAGGAAAATAAACATAATAAGTAACTCGAAAGTAAATACAATCTAGCTATAACCTAACTGAGCCCCTATAAGCCCAGAAGACACAAACAAGAAAGGAATAACCTAACCGAGCCCCGATAAGCCCGACATATGCAAACAAGGAGTACTCTAATACGAAGATGGATTTATCTCTAATAATATCATAAGGTGAACCATGGGTGAAACGTACCTGAAACTCCTCTGTGAATATAAATGCAGGATTTAAACTAGGACTAGAGAATAGGATCATGATAGAAGATGCCGCATATAAATCGTAACTGCCGGACTTGAGCTGGAACTAATAAGTGAGTCAAAAGTAGTGAAAATCCAAGGTTATAGCTCCCCTTAAGTCCAATTAGTACTAAACTCCCAATTCGGGCGACACATCTATAAGAGATGTGGGTATTAACCATTGAATCTAAGGATAAGATTTTATAGGTCAAATACTATTCTACCCCGAGTATCAAAACTGACCGGGACTTATTAAGGTTACTAAATCAACCAAAGGCTCGAGGATTGATTTAAGGTGATGAATGAAGGCCTCTAAAGTCTACAAGAAACTATTTGAGGTAATTGACCTAAAGGAAGGGCCGGTGGGGCTTGCTATTAGACCTGAAATCCCATACTAAGGCAAACACCTACCCAACCTAGACTAAGGCTCACAATTCCATCCAAAGGTACTAAGTAATTCCAAACTAGTCCTAAGGTATCTACATAAACCAATATGAAGAAAGACTAGGCCAAATTTTACTCCAAAAAGGCCCCTAATCGGCTAACTTAATCAATAACTATTAAATCATCAACCGGGTCATAAATACCCATCCATATCTAGCATAATACTACACTAATATCATAATAAAGCTCAGTCTAAAATAAAAGTAAGCCTAGCCTACCTGGACGCCCCCGAAATCTTGCAAAGTCCTCTACTCCAGAGCTTTTCCTTTCTAAGAAGCCTCCAAACACTGCCATTCTATCAAAATAATGATCTATGCATTAAGACAAGATTATCGATGCCCATATTGCGTATAAACACTTCAGGTAAAAAATCAAACTAAAATCCCCCGTGAAGCCCGCTTGTGGAATCAGAAAATTGAAACCGTCAACGTGTCCCTCTAAGCTCAAGAATCATTTACCCTAAAAAATGGGTGAAATTCGAGTACCAATCATCCCAAAATAGCCCGTAAAGAATCTAGGGATTTAAGAGAATTAAACTAGAATTTAAGAAGTAAATTACGAAAATAATGACGAGGTAATGACCAGAACGAAGTTTCCAACTCACTCCCAACACCCAATAATTAATCTCCACAATTTTCTAAGGTCCCTAGGGTTTTAATGGTGTTGGACTTGTAATAAATAGAAGAAAAAGGGGATCTTCAGCATTTAATACTGCCAGGGGTCCCTTTTCATGAATGCAGGATCCCTGTTGCGATCACAGAGACTGACCCAGTTGACCCTTTGTAAACGCGCCCGATCCACCGTGATCGCGAAAAAGAGGCTTGGACCAGTCGGCCAGTTGACTCTTCACGAATGGGAAGGCCGACTCGCGATAGCGATGACTAATACCCATGGCCCTCGCAAACGTGGCCAAGGTCTCACAAACGCAAAGGACATTTATGGCCTGCAGTAGATACACCAGCTTCAACAACTTAGCTAAGTTGCCAAGTTTTCGATCGGCCCCTCGAGATTCGTTCGGAATCCCATGAATGCAAATAAACTATGCCACCCTACCAAATTTGACATTCTAGACTCAACGACGCCATTAAAATTTCTATCCGAGGTCGTTTCAATCAAAAGTGGGTCCTACACCCAACGATCCATTTTAGCCAAATCCACCCAATAGACCAAAACGAGTTCGGAAGCCTCGAAACCTAAACCAAGGGTTCTTCTAGCCTAAAATCGACATTCTAGAGCTAACAGAACTGTCAGAATCGGTATTTGAGGTCTTTTACCAAAATATCACGCTTGATACCCTTTTCTTAACAACAAAAGCTCTAAAATAGGGAATTGACTCTAAAAACCAAACGAATTGTTCAATAACCAAACTGTCAGTCCCAACAAGTTATAAATGACTTGGGGAATCTATGGGAAATATATAAATACAGAAAAAGCAAAAAAACACAGGGAATGACCTGGAGGGTCATTATAATATCCACTACTAGAAGGACTTTCGTCCGTAAAAGTAAAGGATCAAGAAGTACCCGAAGGCTCGAACAAGTAGGGATACTGGACCCGCATTTCACTCTCCATCTCCCAGGTAGACTCCTCAACTAGATGGTGTATCCATTGAACCTTAATGTCACGACCCAAACCTATCGTGAGTGGCACTTGTACTACTCACCCGGTGGGAGAACCATCTACCCCAAGTACCATCTCATAATCAACACTTGAAAGAAATAATTAGAACTAACCCACTAATAAATATCCAAGTCTAAAGAAAACCAAAAGTACAACTAATTATGGAACATTATACTTAACAAATAAAACCCTCCCTAGGACCCGAAAGTCTTCTGTACCAAAACTTTTAAGATTGTCAAGAAGGGGATGCAACCCCAAAACTAAAAGAAAGCGCATAATGTCCAAAACAAGGGACTATGTCATAAAGGAAGGATCTCATGGTAGACCAGATAAGCTGCTCACCCTGAAATTTGAGTCAACCGCTGGAATCATAAGTGAGTTCTTGTAGGAGCAGCTGGAATATATGCTGCACTTATAAAAGTAAGACCAGATGTAGTATCTGGATACAAGTAAACAACAGTGTACTGGTAGGGTTGTTTGGCCAACCCAAGATGAGATTATGAACACTTAACTAAAATATAGTACAACAAGTTAATCCATGCTCAAAACTAACATACACTTAACACATAAGACAAATAAACAGTTGAGGACTAAAAACCAACAAGTCAACAAAATATCACCAAGTCACGTTTAGTCAAGCTAAGTCAAGACATGCCAGACAAGAAATCAATTACCAAGCATATAAATATATTTCCCAGTCTACTCATGGAAGCGTCAAGCTCACCTGACCCTCGTACATACACGCTATGGGTATTATGTTCACCCTCTAGCCATGACCTGTAGGGGATAATTTTCGTCCAGGTACTAATACCCTAGACATAAGTGCCTGCCAAACTTATTCCACCAATAACCCATGAGAACGTCTCAAATACCAAAACATTCCACATTTAGAAATAAGGTAGGTCAAAATCATACAACCAATGTAAAATCATTTGCATTGACCACACCAAACAAGATGCACTAACAAGCCACTCTATAAAGTAGTTAACATGCACATATAACACAAATTGGATTAAACTACAATACCATCATCTACCTCGAACCATGCTTGAAAAACTCCTCTAAGTCAGAGCAAAAAGTCAGAGCTTTGCTCTTCCGTGAAATTTCATCTTGATCTTGGTCTTTACGAAACCGAACGATGAAAATCCGATGGAAATCACCCTAAATCGCCCTTCCTTTTCCCTAAAATGAGTTTTAAAAAAAAAAGATATTTTGGGGAAATAATTAATAAAAACTGCGACTTTCACCACTATAGCGGCATACATTGCTATAGCGCGGTTGCTATTGCGGCACCGCTATAGCGGACGTTGACCAAATTTGACCATCGCTATAGCGGGAATTTCTCCGCTATAGCGGCGGTTGCTATAGCAGCGTGCCAGCCTCTATAGCGGCATTGACTGGACAAAATGTCAAAATTCGCCCAAAAATCCCAATTTCCACAACACACCTTAAACCCGGGACATTCCAAACAATGCCTTTTACGCTAAGATCAATTCCAAGAGTTCTACTTACCCAATTTAATTCCATAAATCCTATGGGTTCCTTATCGTCTTAGATAAGTAGAAATCAAAACAAACACTACCAAACCTGCCTAAATCATTTTTGAATTTCTCTAGACCACACCTCGCTCCAGTTTCATCTGAAACTTGCCTAACCTGAACTATTTAACTTCAAATCCGGGAAGCATTTTAAGATGGGACTTTTAATGGAAAGTTTATACATAATGATGGAATTGGTCGTTACAACATATACCAATTTACCCATCGTTCATCCCCAAACTATCAAACGTGAAAAAATTAGGCTAAAGTTAGTAGAGAAAAGAGAGTACCTGTATCTTCAAATAACTGAGGGTACTTGTCTCGCACGTCCTTCTCGATTTTCCAAGTTACTTTCTCAGTCAGATGATGCTTCCATTGAACCTTAATTGAATGAATTTCCTTTGTCCTCAACTTTCTAACATCCCGATCTAGAATCACTACTGGCTCCTCTTTGTAAGACAAATCCTTATCTAAAAGAATTGAGTACCACTTAATGATATAGTTTCCATCCCATGGTAACTTTTGAGCGTAGAGACATAAAATACCAGACAGACTCCCGATAATCTCGATGGTAGAGCTAACATGTAAGAAACTAGACCCACAACTTCAAGCACCTCGAAGAGACCAATATACCGAGGGCTGAGCTTGCCCCTCTTGCCAAACCTCATAACTCCCTTCATTAGAGACACTTTAAGCAAAAATTTCTCACTAACATTGAAGTACATATCTCTTACCTTATGGTCCGCATACTCCTTCTACTTACTTTGAGCAACCAACAACTTGGTTTGAATGAACCTTACTTTCTTGAGCCTCCTTCACCAAGTCGGAGCCCAAGGTTTAACATCTCCAGCCTCAAACCACCTGACCTACACTTCCTTCCGTAAAGTGCTTCGCTTTGTGCCACATCAATGCTGGAGTGATAGATGCTGTTGTATGAAAACTCACACAACAGAAGAAACTGGTCCTAATGACTACCAAAATCAATAGCATAGGCCCTCAATATGTCCTCTAGCACCTGAATCGTCCTCTCTGATTGACAATCTATTTGAGGATGAAAAGTTGTACTAAATGTGAGCTTGGTGCCCAACTCCTCATGTAACCTATCCCAAAATTTGGAAGTGTATTTTGCATCTCTATCAGAAATAATGGTATGTGGCACCCCATGAAGTGTCACAATTTCCTTGACATATATGTTAGCTAACTGTTGAGAGTTGTAGTCTACCCAAACTGGCAAGAAGTGAGCTGGTTTCATCAACCGATCCATTATCACCCAAATGGAGTCATATTTTCCCAAGGTCTTAAGAAGACCCACCACAAAATCCATGGAAATATGTTCCCATTTTCACATAGGTATAGGCATCCTCTGAAGCAACCCTGCAGTCTTTTAGTGTTCATACTTTACTTGCTGATAATTGTGACACTTGGACACATAATCCACTAAGTCTCTCTTCATCTCGAACCACCAATAAAGTTGCCTCAAGTCACGATATTTCTTGGTCGTACCCGGATGAATAGAATAACGCAAACCATGGGCCTCTAAAAGTACATAACGAATCAAATCCCCAACCTGAGGAACATATATCCTTCCCTAAAAACCATAATACCCCACTCGCGTCAAGAGTGGCATCCGCCACCTCCCCATGCAACACTTTATTTTGGAGTGCACTTAACTTCTTGTTCTCAAATTGCTTGGCTTAAGTCTGATCTCAAAATATTTACTTCACCTCAACACTAGCCAACACTCCACCCCTGTCTGAGACCCCAAACTTTATGCTCTGTGATACTACAGTTTGAAACTCTCTAGCTAACGGTCTTCTGGACACCCTCAAGAATGACAAGCTACCCATACTTACAACTTTTAGGCAATGCGTCTGCCACCACATTGGCCTTACCTGGATGATACTGAATAGTCACATCATAATCTTTCATCAATTGCATCTATCTCCGCTGCCTTATATTCAAATCCCTTTGAGTAAACACATGCTGCAAGCTACGATGGTCTGTGAAGATCTCACACTTGACACTATAAAGATAGTGTCTCCAAATCTTTAATGCAAACACCACCACTGCCAACTCCAAGTCATGGGTTAGGTAATTCCTTTCAGGAGTCTTCAGCTACCTCAAAGCATAAGCAATACCATTCCTATCCTATATTAACACAACACCCAAGCCCAAAAGTGATGCATCATAAAACACTATAAAGTCCTTACCTTCAACCGGCAAATAAAGGATAGGAGTTGTAGTCAAGAGTGTCTTGAGCTTTTGGAAGCTCTCCTCACATTGGTCTGACCAAAAAAATGGCACTTCCTTCTAAGTCAGCCTTGTCAAATGCGTTGGAATGGATACAAAGTTCTTGACAAACCTGTGGTAATAACTAGCAAGACCCACAAAGCTCCATACCTCAGTCACTGAGCTAGGCCAAATCCAATTCTTCACTGCCTCAATCTTCTAGGGATCCACCATCACCCCCTTTTCAGAAACCACATGCCCCAAGAAGGCAACCGAAGACAACCAGAATTCACACTTTGAAAACTTAGTAAATAGCCATTTTCCCTTAGAATCTCCAAAACTGTGCAAAGATGACATCCATGCTCCTCCTTACTCTTGGAGTAAACTAGAATATCATTAATAAACACGATAATAAAAGAATCTAAGAAAAAAATTAAAGATACCATTCATCAAACTCATAAATGCTACAGGTGCATTAATTAACCCGAAAGACATTACCAAAAACTCATAATGGACATAACGAGTTCTAAAAGTTGTCTTTGGTATGTCCTTTGATCTTATTTTCAACTGATGATAACCCGATCGCAAGTCAATTTTCAAAAATGTTGTCGAACCCAGTAAACGATCAAACAAATCATCTATGCGAGGCAAGGATATTTATTTCAGATAGTAACCTTATTCAGCTATCTATAGTGAATGCACATCCTTATACTGCTGTCCTTCTTTTTAACAAAAAGGACTGGAGCACCCCAAGGTAAAGTACTTGGATGAATAAAACCCTTTTCAAATAGTTCCTGCAATTGAGTTTTGAGTTCCCTCAACTCTCTCAACTCTGCTGGAGCCATTCGATAGGGAAGAATTGATATAGGGCGAGTGCCCGGCCTTAAGTCAACACAAAATTTGATATCTCTATCTGGAGGCATACGCGATAGGTATGAAGGAAACACATCTTAGAATTCAGAAACTATCAAAATAGACTCTATAGAAGGGGCCCCACACCCACATCCCAGAGATTTGCTAAAAACGTTGAACACCCCTTCCCTACTAGCCTTCTGGCCCAGACAAATGATATAATTCTCATCGATTTGGCCTTATAAACTCCCTCCCACTCTAGTTTATCAATTCCCGACATAACTAGAGTCACTGTCTTAGCATTATAGTTTAAAACAACATGATATAGAGATAACCAGATCATACCCAGAATTACATCAAAATCTAATATATTCAGAATAATCAAGTCTACCCAAGTCTAAAACCCTCCAAATAATACAAAAAAAGAATGGTAAACATGGGTTACTACCACAGACTCACCAACCAGAGTAGACACATAAACAAGGAAATCAAGTACATCACAAACTAGATTCAGACCCACCGCAAACTGACATATCTCCCTATTCCAATGTCAAAAACTCATCCTTCTTGCGATCATGGAGGGTCTATGGCATATATTTCTCTAAGAATAAAGCATGAAATTTCTCCCTAGTCAATAGAGGTAACACAGGTGACTGACATTCAACATACACCCTCCACCATTGCTTAGTATCCTTCTTCAACAGAAAAGTTACAAACTCAACTCCATACTGCTGAACAATACCCATCTTGTGCAACCTCTCATAATAGTCAATAATAAACTCAAAAGCTTCCTTAGACTCAGTATCCTAGAAAGTAGGTAGTTTCATCTTCAGAAACATAGTCAGCAGATCATGCTCAGTACCTGTCATAACAGAACCCAAAATTGAATGAGGAAAAACATCTGTCCTTGAAGTCTCATCCATCTTTAGAGCGATAGAAATAGTAAGGTGAACAATCAGATCCTAAAAAGCTGGCACAATAGGAGTGGCTCCAGTCCCAGCTAACCCACTCAGAAAAGCTAACACCTGTTGAACCTCCTCAGTAGACATATGAGGTAAGTTTATAGCCCCAATTGCTTCCGCCACCTCGGGCTCCATTCCCTGCTCCTATACTGCTTCCCTCTCCTCAAAATGATCCTGAGTTGGGGGAGAGGATACTGACCTTTCATGAGCCTGGCCAGTAGCTGCTCGAACTCCACCCCTGGTGGGTGTGTCTTATCCCCTTCCTCTCCTACCTCTCCCTCTCCCTCTTCCTCTTTTCCTTACTACTAGTACCTCAGCTAGAGCGACCGGTGCAGGGGATGCTGTTCGGGTTCCATTGGACCTAGTATTCACTATCTGTGGACAAAAGAGTGAAGAAATCAAATACTAATTTGGATGGCCAGATACCAATTGGAATCAAGTTATAACACGAAAGAAGCAAGAATGACAGATTTCCTAAAGTCCTATAGCCTCCAGAATAAAAGTACAGATGTCTCCGTACCATTCTGCGAGACTCTGTTGGACCTATTTTGGTACAATAAGATCGAAAAACCTAGGCTCTGATACTAACTTTGTCACGACCCAAACCCATCGTGAGTGGCACCCACACTACTCACCAGATGGGAGAACCATCTACCCCAAATACCATCTCATAATCAACACTTAAAAGAAATAATTAACACTAACCCATCAATAAATATCCAAGTCTAAAGAAAATTGAAAGTAAAACTAATTGCACAACATTGTACTTAACAAATAAAACCCTCCCTAGTACCCGAAAGTCGTCTGTACCAAAACATCTAAGATTGTCAAGAAGGAGATGCAATCCTAAAACTAAAAGAAAGTGCTTAATGTCTAAAACAAGGGACTATGTCATAAAGCAAGGATCTTATGGTAGCCCGGATATGCCGCTCACCCTGAAATATGAGTCAACTGCTGGAATCACAAGTAAGGTCTCATAGGATCCGCTGAAATATGCGCTGCACTCATAAAACTAAGAGCAGGTGTAGAATCAGCATACAAAAAAACAACAGTGTACTGGTAGGTTCATTTGGCCAACCCAAGATGAGAATATGAACACTTAACTAAAATATAGTACTCCCTCCGTCCCATTTTATGTGGACTACTTTCCTTTTTGATCCGTCCCAAAAAGAATGTCACATTTTCTTAATTGGTAACTTTTTAAAAGCACAATTACTCTTTTACCCTTATTGGTCCCACTTATAAGGTCTCACTTAATTAAAAATAATAGTAGTACATTTTTAATAAAGGGCAATTTAGTACATTTTTAATAAAGGGCAATTTAGTAAACATCATCAAGTCTTCCCTCATTTATTAAACTCCGTGCCCGGTCAAAGTAGGTCACATAAAATGGGACGGAGGGAATACAAACTAATCCATGCTCAAAATTAACAAACACTTTAACACACAAGCCAAATAAATAGTTTAGGACTAAAAAAGTCAACAAAATATCACCAAGTTACGTTTGGTCAAGCCAAGTCAAGACATGCCAGACAAGTAAACAATTACCAAATATATAAATATATTTCTTGATCCACTCATGGAACCGTCAAACTCACCTGACCCTCCTACATACACGCTATGGGTATTATATCCACCCTCTAGCCATGACCTGTAGGGGTCAATTTTCGTCCATGTACTAATACCCCAGACACAAGTGCATGTCAACCTTGTTCACCAATAACCCATGAGAATTTCCCAAATACCGAAACATTCCATAGTTAGAATTAAGGTAGGTCAAAATCATACAACCAATCTAAAATCATTTGCATTGACCACACCAAACAATATGCACTAACAAGCCACACTATGAAGTAGTTAACATGCACATATAACACAAATTGGATTAAACTACAGTACCATCACCTACCTCGAACCAAGCTTGCATAAACTCCTTTAAGTCGGAGCTTTTCTCTTCCATGAAATTTCCATTTGTTCTTGGTATTTACGAAGCCGAACGATGAAAATTCGCAGAACATCACCTTAAATCGCCCTTCCTTTACCCCAAACTGAGTTTTAGAAAAAGAAACTATTTTGGGGAAATAATTAATAGAAACTGCGACTTTTGCCTCTATAGCGGCATATGTTGCTATAGCGGCACCGCTATAACGGGCGTTGACTAGGTTCGACCGTCGCTATAACGGAAATTTCTCTGCTATAACAATGGTCGCTATAGCTGCGTGTGGGATGCTATAGCAGTGTTGATGGGACAGAATGTCTAGTTTCACCAAAAAATCCCAATTTCCACAAAACACCTTAAACTCGGGACATTCCAAAAAATGCCCTTTATGCTAAGATCAATTTCTGGAGTTCTACTTACCCTATTTTGATTCCGTAAAATCCTACGGGTTCCTTATCGTCTTAGCTAACTAGAAATCAAAACAAACACCACAAACCTACCCAAATCATTCCCGAATTTCCCTAGACCACACCTCGCTCCAGTTTCATCTGAAATTAGCCTAGCTTGAAATTTGTAACTTCAAATTCGGAAAGCATTTTAACATGGGACTTTTAATGGAAAGTTTATACATAACGACAGAATTGGTCATTACACTTAACCACTGGAATATCTCTAGAACGCAACCATCAGACATCTTTGGCTAAAATAGCAACTGGATCCTCCACAAAGGTAAACTCTCATCCAACTGAACTAAATCCCAATAAAGCACGTGAGACCCATCCAGAATATAACATTCGCAACATAAATACATGGAAAACTAGATCGACGGCTGAAAATTCTAGGGGTAAGGACAACTCATAAGCTACCTCCCCAACTGTCCGAAGTATCTCAAATGGCCCAATATACTTGGTGCTGAGCTTGCCCCTCTTCCCAGCACCAACTCCAAACTTCATAGCACGAAGTCTACGATTAGCATAAATCTTCTGCCTACTCTTAACTGCCCACGACCTATCCTGACTCACCCGGACTCTATCCAAAGACTTATGAAGCAAGTCGGTACCACAGGGTCTAGCCTTTGAAGTCTCAAAACAATCCATCGGAGATCGACAATGCCTACCATACAATGCCTCAAATGGTGCCATCTGAATACTCGAATAGTAGCCATTATTATAAGCAAACTATGCCAAGGCTAAATGTTACTCCCAATGGCCTCTAAAGTACATAACACATGCGTAGAGCATATCCTCCAAAACCTGAATGGTCCGCTCTGACTGTCCATCGATCTGGGGGTGGAAAACGGGTGCTAAGGTCAACCTGAGTACCTAATTCCTCCTGAAAATTCCTCCAGAAGCTAGAAGTGAAATAAGATCTTCTTTCTGAAATAATCTACATGGGTACTCCATGAAGCCAAACTACCTCTCGAATATAGATACGACAAGGTAGTCTGAATAGGGATGAAATGAGCAGATTTGATCAACCAATCTATGATGACCCAAATGCTATCAGAACCACAAGAAGAGCGAGGCAAACCACCAACAAAGTCAATAATAATCCACTCCCACTTCCACTCAGCAATGGGTAGTTTCTGAATCAAGCCACCAGGTCTAAGATGCTCGGTCTTTACCTACTGACAACACAAACACCAAGCTACACAGTCTGCTACATCCTTTTTCATACCACTCCACCAGTAATGCTGCCTTAAATCTCTATACATCTTAGTTTTCCTAGGGTGAATGAAATATCTGGAGCTATGAGCCTCCCATAGTATCAACTGATAATGAATGCCATAAAGTCTACTATTCTTAAACTGTCAATCCTGAATCTGCTCCAATAAGGTTGACCTAGCCTCATCACTAGTAAGAATCCTCCTGGGTTGGAAATATCAAGCCAAACCATTATGTTGGCTAAGGACTGAATGTACAAGGCCCATAATTGCTCTGAACCTGAAATAAAGGCTAAGCTACCCATACTTACCATTTTCCAGCTCAAGGCATCCACTACCACATTCGCCTTGCCCAGATGGTATAGAATAGATATATAATAGTCCTTCAGCAACTCAATCCACCTGTGTTGTATCAAATTAAGCTCCCTCCGAGTCATAATGTACTGAAGAATATGATGGTCAGTGGATATCTCGCAGCAAACACCATACAAGTAATGACTCCAAATTATAAGCGTGAAAGCTACCGCCACTAACTCTAAGTCATGAGTGGGGTAGTTACGCTCGTGCACCTTCAGCTGTATTAATGTATTAGAAATAATTTGGCCCTACTGTATTAGAGCACACTCAAAACAAACATCAGAAGCATCACAATACCCAGTAAACCCCTCGCCCTCAACTGGAAAAGTCAAAATAGAAGCTGAAGTGAGCAAGTCCTTGAGCTTCAGAAAGCTCGACTCAAACTCATCGGACCACTAAAATGGAACCTTCATCCTAGTTAGTCTAGTCATAGGCATGACAATAGTAGTAAATCTCTGGATGAACCATTTGTAGTATCCTGTCAAACTAATAAAACTACGAACCTCAGTCGGAGATGTAGGTCTGGCCCAATCATGAATAGCCTCAATCTTCTCCGGATCTACCATAATCCCATCCTTAGACACTACGTGTCTTAGGAATGCCACAGACTCTACCCAGAACTTAGACTTTTAGAATTTGGTAAAAAGCCTATAATCTCTCAAAGTATGGAGCACAGTCCTCAAATGCTGATCATGCTCCTCCTTACTCCTCAAATAGACAAGAATATCATCAATGAAAGCAATCACAAAAGAGTCCATATAAGGCCTAAAAACACGGTTCATCAAGTCCATGAACGCTACTAGGGCATTGGTCAACCCGAAAGACATCACTAGGAACTCATAATGGCCATAGTGAATCCTGAAGGCTATCTTAGGGATGTCCTCTACCTGAATCCTTAGCTGATGGTAACAAGATCTTAAGTCAATCTTAGAAAACACTGCCTCACCTTGAAGATGGTCAAATAAATCATTGATATGAGGTATATGATACTTATTCTTCACTGTCACCTTATTCAATTGTCTGTAGTTGATACATATACACATAGAACAATCTTTTTTCTTCAGGAATAGAATAGGAGCACCCTACGGTGATACACTCAGCCTAATAAAACCCTTACCTAAATATCCTGAAGCTGAGAATTTAGCTCTTTTAGCTCCACATGAGCCATTAGGTAAGGTGCCATAGAAATAGGTTGGATGCCTGGCTCGAGGTCAATCACAAACTCTGTATCATGCTTAGGATAAAGGCCAGGTCGATCGGTAGAGAAAACATCAAGATACTTATGGACCACAAAAAAAGAGTAAAGAGAAGGACTCTTTGTACTAATGTCACGAACATAGGCAAGGTATGACTTACAATCCCTCGCTATCAATTCTCTAGACTAAAGATAAGAAATAATCCACGTCGGTGCATAGCTAAAAGAACCTGCCACATAACTGGGGGTATACCAGGCATGGTAAGGTAAAGGTCTTGTCACAATAATCCAAGACCACTTGGGGGGGGTGGGGGTTAACCAGTCCATTTTTAGAATCACATCAAAATCCATAATATCTAGCATAATAAGGTCAGACTGAGTATTATACTCTCAAATGATCACAACACATAATCTATAAACCTGATCCACTACTAAAAAATAACCCACGGGAGTAGCTACACGCAATGGCATAGATAAAAGATCCCAAGACAACTCTAACCGTAGTGTATAATCAGCAGAAACATATGAATAAGTGGATCCCAGATCAAATACAGCAATAGCTAGCTGACGTCATATTGAAATTGTACCTGTAATAACAAGATTCAAAGACTCCATCATCGGCCAACCAGGCAGAACATACACCTGACCCCATCTGCCTCCGGACTAGGTACCTGACCGACCACCTATCCTACCTACCTAAAGACCTCCTCTAGAACCTTGGGGACTACCCCTGCGAACCTGAGCACCATCCCTAGTTAGAGGTGATACTGATCTAATCAGCTAAACACTATGGTATAGGCTCAATCATCCCACACTAGGGACACTCTTTGGTGAAATGACCGATGACCCCACAACCATAACATGCCTTGGGCACTCTGCTCATTCTAGAAGGTCTGGCTAACCCGAAATGGCTACCTCGGCCTGAAGACCTTGACTGTGCACCCCTCGAGGACTGACCGCTGCTCTGACCACTATAGTCACTATAACCAGGCTCACCCACGTTATTAATATAAAGTGCTAATTGAACGGGCCTACTAGACTGACCCTGGTGCTAATAAGAATGATGCTGAGGGTACGTACCCTAAAAACCTCTGCCTCTGAACTATGAGTCGTTGTGGCTCCCACTGTAACTGCCCTGCTGATGTAGCCACTTATCACCAACCCCTTGGGCCTCGTGATCCATCTACTCTATAGTGTAGGCATGATAAACAATATCAGTAAAAGACTTCCCTGAAATCATTAAACTCTAAGTAGCCCTGTAAAGTGATAGGTTCAACCCTCTGACAAAACAACGAATCCTCTCATACTCTATAAGCAGAATTATGGTGGAATGTCTGTCTAGCTTGTGAAACCTCAGCTCATACTCATCCACCATCATAGTACCCTGTCTCCATGCAGAAAACTCATCCATCAGGCACTCGTGCATAGTGCTAGGGTATGTACTTCTCCAAGAAAGCCTCAAAGAACTACGCCCAAGTTAAAAAAGGAGATCCAACTGGCCTAGAATCATGATAACCCCTCTACCACTTTTGCTTCCCTATCAGGCTGATATGTCATGTAATCCACTCCACACGAATCAACCAACCCTAAATTATGAAGCCTCTCCTCATAACTGGTCAAAAACTCATAAGCATCCTCTTCTGGAGCCCCTGTAAATCTAGGAGGTGTCAATCTTAGAAATAGGCCCAACATCTTCTGCTCCTCGGCAGTCATAATTAGCTGAGCTACCACTAGCTATAGAACTATTAGTGCTGGGGGAACCTCTACTCTAGGAGTCACAACTGCAGGCTGTGCTTCTAAATCACTACCACTTTGGGCTGTTGATTGTGCCCCATCTTACGGTGCACCACTTACTTACCCCAACATCTATAGGAAAGTATCTCAGAGGACTGAGGAAGATATAAACCTGTTGGGGCCTGGGCTTTGCCCTGACGCACCAATGGCTGGGGTGGCTGAACCTCTGACTCAAGATAAATAATAGGATCTGGTGAACGCTCCTTATCCTGACCCCTAGCCGGTGCTGCAACCTTAGCTTAACCTTAGCCTCTGGGTTGACCTCGGCCTCTATCGGGTGCCCTAGTTGTAGTCTCGAGGTCTCCATCGGCAGTCGTAGCCTTCTTCCTAGCAATCTGTGAAAGAGTGAAACAAATGAGAATTTAGAAACCAATATAGATTCAAAGCATGAAAATAAACAAAGAAGTTGAGATTTTCCTAAGAATGTCCTGTAACCTCACAAAGATAGGATATAAACGTCATCATATCAAACCGTAAAACTCTACTAGACATTTACTCTTGCACCAACAATACCAGTGAACCTAGGCTCTTATACCAATTTGTCACAACCTAATTTATTGAGTCATGATGACACTAATTTAACCCACCAGTAAGTAAGCCAAACCATAGCCCAGAACGACAAGTAATGGGCTAATCAATGGAAAATAAGAGAATACCGAAGATATACATGCAATAGAAGTACAAAGTAGTGATATATAAATACGATCATACTAAGCAGCAAAGGAAAAGGAGAATATACAAAATAGCATCTCCATGACATAGTAAGGTAGGTGCAAGAGCCACTAAATCAAAAATAGTATACTAGATAGTATCAAATATACATGTAGTCTCAGAGTATACAAAAAACTATCAAAAGAGTAGAACGAGAGAGAATCAGCTCCAGCGTTGAAAGCTCACTCTATCTCCGAAGCAGCAACAAGCCTAAGGGTAACATCACCGGTGGTGGCTCGTACTCAGATCTACATCAGGGAAAAGGTGAATAAGTATAGTATGAGTATAAAAAACAATGAGCATTCAGTAAGCATCATAGGTTGACTGAGCTAAATTATAGTAAAAGTATAATAAAATGCGACTGTAAACTAAAGTCAGAAATAAGGGCATAAATGGAAATAATACTCCAAATCGGGCGAATATAGTAAATAAACAAAATAAGTAATTGGAAAGTAAATACATTCTAGCTACAACCTAACTGAGCCCCCATAAGCCCAGAAGGCAAAAATAAGAAAGGAATAACCCAATCGAGCCCCCATAAGCCCGACAAATTCAAAAAAAGAGTACTCTAATACAAAGATGGATTTATCTATAATAATATAATAAGGTGAACCACAATTGAAAAGTACCTGAAACACCTCCATGAACATAAATGCCAGACTTGAACCGGGAGTAGAGAATAGGATCATGATAAAAGATGCCGCATATAAATCATAACTGCCGGACTTGAACTGGAACTAATAAGTAAGCCAAAAATAGTGACAATCCAAGGTTATAGATCCTCTTAAGCCCAAATAGTACTAAACTTCCGATTCGGGCGATCACATCTATAAGCGATGCGGGTATTAACCATTGCATCTAAGAATAAGGATTTACCTATTCTACCCCGAGTATCAAAACTAATAGGGACTTATTAAGGTGACTAATTCAACCTAATGCTCGAGAATAAGTCTAAGTTGATGAATAAAAGCCTCTAAAATCTACAAGGAACTAGTTTAGGCAATTGACCTAAAGAAAGGGCTGGCGAGGCCCGCTACTAGTCCTGAACTCCCATACTAAGGCAAGCACCTACCCAACCTAGAATAAGGCTCACAATTCCATCCCAAGGTACTAAGTAATTCCAAACTATTCCTAAGGTATCTACATAAATCAATATGAAGAATGACTAGGCCAAATTCTACCCAAAAAAGGCCCCTAATCGGTTAACTTAATCAATAAATAGTAAATTATCAACCAGGTCATAAATACCCACTCATAGCTAGCATAATACTACACTAAAATCATAGTAAATCTCAGTCCAAAATAAAAGTAAGCCTAGCCTTCCTGGACGCCGCCGTAAGCTCGCGAAGTCCTTTACTCAGGAGCTTTTCCTTTTTGAGAAGCCTCCGAACGTTGCCACACTACAAAAATAATGATCTATACATTAAGATGAGATTATCAATACCCATATTGTGTATAAAGTCTCTTGGTCAAAAATCAAAATCAAAATCCACCGTGGGGCCCGCTTACAGAATCACAAAATCAAAACCGCCAATGCTTCCCTCTAAACTCAAGGATCATTTAACCTAAAAAATAGGTGGAATTAGAGTAAAAATCATTCCCAAAATATCCCATAAAGAATCTAGGGATTTAAAGTTAAATCGGAGAATTAAACTAGAATTTAAGCGGGCACTAACAGAAATAATGACGAGAAAATGATGAAAATGAAGTTTCTAACTCACTCCCAACACCTAATAATTAATCTCCACAATTTTCTAAGCTCCCTCGAATTTTAATGGTGTTTGGCCTTGTAATAAATGGAAGAACAATTGGATCTTTAGCATTTAATACTGCTAGAGGTCCCTCTTCGTGAACGCAGGACCCCTGTCGCGATCGTGGGAACTGACCCAGCTAACTCTTCTTGAATGTGGCCCATCCACCGTGATCGTGAAGAAGAGGCTTAGACCGGTTGTCCAGCTGACTCTTTGCAAATGCGAAGTCTGGCTCGTAATCGCAATGACCAATATCCTTGGCCCTTGCGAACGCGGCCAAGGCCTCGCAAACGCGAAGGCCATTTATGTCTTGCACTAGATTCACTAGAATCAGCAACTTGGCTAAGTTGCCAAGTTTTTGATCGACCCCTTGAGATTCGTTTGGAATCTCATGAATTTAAACGAACAATGTCATCTTAGCCAAATCTACCCAATAGCTCAAAATGAGTCTGGAAGCCTCGGGACTCAAACCAAGGGTCCCCCTAGCCTAAAATCAATATTTTGGAGCTAATGGAACTGTCAGAATTAGAATTCGAGGCCATTAACCTAAAGTTTAGGCTCAATACCCTTTTCTTAACAAAGAAAGCTCCAAAATAGGGAATTGACTCTAAAAACCAAATGAACTATCCGGTAACCGAGCTGTCAGTCCCAGCAAGTCATAAATGACTTGGGGAAGCTATGAGAATTCTCTAAACTTAGAAAAATCACAAAATACAGGGAATGAACTGGAGGGTCATTACAATTGTAAAGTTAATTTTTTTTCGGGTGAAATAAAGTTAAATTATTTTTATTATAGAAAGGTGACATTCTTTTAGCGATGGACTAAAAAGAAAAGTTTTCTACATAAAAATTGGGATAGAGGAAGTATACACAATATTTGAGTATAGTTGTTATAAAAAGTTAATTTTATAAAGAGTGTACCACTGTAATTGTCACACCCCTTTTTTTCCACGTTCTGTGAAGCGAAGGAAAGAAAGGGTTTTTACAATTGAAGTGACGGTTTTGAATAAGAATTATTTTTATTTATTTACAGAGTCGCTACTTGAAATTGAGTTATGGTGTTCAAGTCACCTTATTGAATCCCTAGTCAAAAGGAAGTTGACCCTTTTATTATTAGTCTGCGAAAACAAAAGACATGGTAAGGAATTCTGTTGACCGAGGAGAAGGTATGAGGCACCCCTCAAGTCCCGTGGTTCTATCACGGTCGCTTTTATCAACTTGCACTTAACTTAAACTATTTTGAATAAATTGAGTTTATAGGCCTTGATTCGCTCATTTTTAATGTACCAAAAATATCTGTCGATACCTCTTGGATTAAGCTAGTGAAAGTTAATTTTAGGACGATCTTTGACAAGGTACATAGCTGCATGCTCGATTTTCATATTTGTTATTAAGCGTATCGAGAAAGATGCAAAATTGCATTCTTAATCGAAATCAAATTTATCGGGCCTAAAGCTTATCTAGTGTTAAAGGCATTTTTTCGTCTCTTGTAAACTCGAGACCATTTTTCTTATCCATTTTACCCTCTTTCTTTCTCATTTTTATAACGTGTCTTGAATTAATTCTCAACTCACCTCACTCTCTTACAAATAGATTTTTTCACTCTTTTTTTGGTCTATGCAAGGGAGATTAGAATAAATCCGCACCCGTTTCACTCAAACTCACTCTAATTAATGAATAGGCCTTACATATCGAATTAGGCCTAACAAAAATCTATTAATTAATATGAAAAGGGCGGATTAATCGAATAATTATTATGACAAGCTAATTGATATATTAGCATTTTTCGTGTCTTGGGATTACAGTAACATACTAAAAGAAAACATACAGAAACCAAAGCATGCATACTACTCCCTCCGTCCCATTTTAATTGGGCACATTCCATTTTACACGGTGATTAAGAAATTATAAATGGAGTGATTGTTTTTACTATTTTATCCTTTATCCATATTAATGATATTCATTGGACATAGAAATGGACATTGGAATTGTAATTAATTGTAGGGGTAAAATGGAAAAAAATTAATTAATTCTATCTTGATTTAGTATGTGATCAACTATTATAGGACATTTATTTTTAGTAAAATGATCAACTAAAATGCGACGGATAGAGTAGTTATTATTATCATGACAGAACATTAATTTAATTAATAATAAAAACAATTAAGCTTGTTTGATTCCCATAATCTAATTTTATTATATCACTACTCTGTACATTTCAACTTCTCCTAGCTATATTGCTTTTTTTTTTTGGCCTCACTCCACGACAAAGTCTTAATGCATATTCCAAGTTTTCATCAACTAAAACTATAATAGAAAGGAACTCAAGAAACAAAAATAAACAAAAACTAATGAGAAAATTAACAAATCACTTAAGTCCATTCCTAGTAAACGAGAACCAAGAAAAAAAATGAATTGACTCACCATTAACTAACGATATTCAATGGAAAACAAAAATATTAAACCTACAATAGATCTAACCAAACGAAACTTAAAAAAAAACTGAATCATCAGTGGAAAACAAACATCACATTTTCATTTAACACCATTATTATGCTACAAGAGAAGGTTTGAGGGTTACCTCTTTTACGTCAAATATTAAACAAAGCAATCCAACTCTATCTAATAAAGTGTAAAATCCAATTCAATTAATAATCCCATAAATCAAACAAACCAAGTTTTGACCAATTTACACAAAATCTTTTGTCATTAACTTTTCTCATCATTTAAGAGCAGTAAGTTAAATACAAAAAGTAACTACCAATATGCTCATAATTTTAAATGTAAAATACATACTAAACAATATTTACACAATGATGAATGAAAACAATAAATATGGACACAAAGCATTATCGAAATGAAATAGGAAGTTCAAGGACTGAACATCGAACAGAGCCAAAATATACTTTTGAAAATGGATTAATAACGATCATTCTGAATACAACAGAGTCAAGCTTTGGTAATAAACATACCTTTTTGATAAACTAACTGAAAGCAAGAGTAGGAATGTCGTTATCGGAAACTAAAAACAGGGACCGAAACTCCAACTCCAACTCATGAACCTTTAAGAATACTCTCTTTTCTTGCTAACTTTCTCTGTTTCCTCCTCGTGTCCTTTTTCCCATTCAATATTGTCTATGTTTCTATCTATCTCTCCAATATGTTTCTGTGTGTGTTTCCTTTTTTTCTCTAAGTGTTCTATTGTGTTGCCTAAGTGTGTGGTTTTTCCTTCCTTCTCTGTTTGTGTTGTTAGGTGTGTTATATAGAGGTTTGTTGGTGTGCATGTGCTGTGTATGTGAGTGTTGGTTGGAGTGTACAAGAGGGAGTGTCGTGTGTGAGGAATTGTGGGGAATGAGGGAAGGTGAGGTGAGGGAGTTGGAGGATTAAGGGGTGTTGAGTGAGAAATGTGAGGGGGTTGGAGTTTCATGGGATCTGCAAGTGGGGGATGGGGGTAGTGGGTTAGGCTTTTTAGGATTTAGTTTCCTTTATTTTTAAATAAAAAAATAAAATAAAATATAATGATAGAAATATTAACTAATTAATTTGTATATTAATAAAAATATAAGAAAAGTTAATAACTAGATTAAAATAAAATATGATTAAGGGATACTAAAATTACTTGCTTATTTATTAAAACCTAAATTAAAAGAAAACAATATTTTTTATGAAATTGTCTTTTCATTTTGAAAAGTAAAAACAAAATTTATCAAAAATGTGGCTATTTTTTGAAAAAAAATTTCACAATTTTTTCAAATAAAACCTACTAAACATGAAATAAAAGCTAAAATAAAGATTAGACAAAAATCAATATTTAACGCTAAAAATAGGTTAAAGCTCGAGAAGGGTCAAAATCACGTGTCTACATTTGCCCCTCTTTGACTGAGAACACGAAGTGTTTTCAGAAAAAGAAGTAGACAACGAGACAAGTTTTGACCCCACTATTATTTGAAATGAAAAAGAAAAGAAGGAAAAGATGCGGCCGAGTCCTGGTTTTGGACTGCCTACATATATCGGATATAAGGGAATCAGGTCACGTGTAGTTCAAGGGATAAGGAGGGAGGTAGCACACACTAAGATGGAGAGTTGAGTGAGGTCTTGTCGAGGCTCTGATTTGTGACTCCTGTCATTACATAAAAATGAAAATCAAAAGTTAAAAGAAGAAAATATAAGTACAAAATCCTATCTATACAACTTCTCTTGAAACTTGACTTGAATCTTCAATTGAGTCTTGATATTCGGATGTCATATTGCTTTTCTGGTGAGTGCCTTGATCTTGAAGCTGATATTTGAGACTTGACCTTGAAACTTAGAGTGAGTCTTTGACGCTCTTCAAAATGAAAGTTTGAGAATGTTCTTGAATGCTTGTTTTCTTGACCAATAGTTGAATAGAAACCGACTTCAGGATGTTGGGTCGCTACATGCATTTGAAAACTAATTCTGATTGTGTTTGAGATTGAATGTCTGGTAAGAGTTGGGACTGTGTCTTTGACATCAAGATCATTCTCTACTAGAAAAAAAATGCAAGACATCATAAACGAAGAAACAAACAACAATTTTTTTTCTTTTGACTGAGTTTTCACTTAAAAAAAAATTGTGAGTTATTAGCAACTGTGACTATGCAAAAGGTCTCAGACTAGGAACTGTATATCCTAGAAGAAAAAATGAAAATAACTGTCTTCGACTAGGAAATCTTTATCCTAGGAGATGAATGAAAAAATAACTATCTACTACTAGGAAATGATTATCCTACGAGACGAATGAAAAATAATTGTCTACTACTAGAAAATGTTTATCCTAGGAGCCGAATGCGAAATAGCTTTCTACTACTAGAAAATATTTGTCCTAGGAGATTAATGAAAAAATAACTATCTACTACTAGGAAATGTTTGTCCTAGGAGATGAATACGAAATAACTGTCTACTACTAGGAAATATTTATTCTAGGAGATGAATGAAAAAATAACTGTCTACTACTAGAAAATATTTATTCTAGGAGACGAATACGAAATAACTGTCTACTACTAGAAAATATTTATTCTAGGAGATGAATGAAAAAATAACTGTCTACTACTAGAAAATATTTATCCTAGGAGACGAATGAAAAAATAACTATCTACTACTAGGAAATGTTTATCCTAGGAGACGAATGGAAAAAATAACTGTCTACTACTACGAAATATTTATCCTAGGAGACAAATGAAAAAAAATAACTGTCTACTACTAGAAAATATTTATCCTTGGAGACGAATGACAAAATAACTGTCTACTACTAGGAAATGTTTATCCTAGGAGACAAATGAAAAAATAATTGTCTACTACTAGAAAATGTTAATCCTAGGAGACGGATATGAGATAACTGTATATTTCTCCTTGGAGACGAATGAAAAAATAACTATGTACTACTGGAAAATGTTTTATCCTAGGAGATGAATGAAAAAATAACTGTCTACTACTAAAAAATATTTATCCTAGCACTAGAAAATGTTTATTCTAGGAGATGAATAAAAAAATAACAAATATATTCATGAAATAAAGAAAGAGTGAGAGGTTTTGCTGTAATCCTGTTTGCAAGCTCGAATATTTGAAATCTCCTTCACCTCCACAAAATGGCCCCTGTTTAGGAAAAGAAAGATAGATTGAGAGTTTTAAAATGGTGGTCAGTTTGTGGATTTGGCTTTAAGTGTAACAGCTTCTGTTATTGCCATGTTCGACCTTGACTTCAACTTGGGTAGATTGTACTTGTTGTATAGACGACCTTATTAAAGAACCTCTTTCAAACCCTCATATTCGTCGTATTAGTCTCATCCAACAGACACTGAATCTTGTATAAATTTTCAAATTTGTCAATCACAACAAATTATGGTGCATATTATTTCTTCTCGAATCATGTCACATTTGATGTGCTGGCCAGACGTTGATTTTGGCAATTGAAAAGCTGATAGCAAGTTTCGAAATCATTCCAGGCTTGTTTTAACAAAGACTGACTCAAAGAAAATAAAGAAGAATAAAAAAATAAAAAGAAAGAGAATTTGACAAAAGATGTCTCTTTCGAAAAAAAAAATAATAAGAAGAAAAGGCTCTGCTGAATGTGGTAGTCACCTCTAACAATCATGATATGCATTTTAAATTAAATGACCTGATATGTCGAATCAATCTAAACTCTTTTCTGTTCAAACATTCATACTTTGAAGTAAGGCTTCTAAGTTGTGACCTTTGCATTAGACTCACAACCCTCAATCTACTAGTGGTGCCCTAAAGAGTTTTCACCAACAATTCTCTCTCATTTTTTTAATCTCTCACTCACCATTGCCTTACGGTACCCGTGAGGATTTTTACCAATAAGACTCTCTCATTTTTCACTTTCTCTCAATTCAATAATGCCTTATGGTTCTTGCGGTACCCTCTTCGATAAGACTCCCTTATGCAAGTGACATGACATTGCTCCTTATATGAAAATCAACACTGAATGCATGCTTGATTGTCATTCTTAAAAATTGATCAGAAGGTTTTTATTTGGACTAAAATGTGGCTTTTGGATAGTGGTAGAAAGAAAGGGATGGCATGAAGGCTCAAAGATAACAGGTACGGGGTTAAGACTTACAACTTTTGGAATCGACTCCTTTGGCAAAAATAATTACTCTTTTTTTTTGGCCCCAGTTTCTGTGACTGAAAATTTTCAGGACTTTTTCTTGGTTGGACTAAACCTCAGGATAGGGCTGCCTACGTATCTCGTCAAAGCAAGAATCAGGTTAAACGTATTTTAAGAAGTTTGTTCTATTTTTCTTTTTTTTTTACATCTAACTTTGACTTTTTCTTTTCTTTTCTTTGACTCTTTTTCTCTTTTTGGACTTTTCTGATTCTATTTCTTCTTTTTTTTTTCTTGACATTTTTTTGGGAACCTGTTATGACTCTATTCAGATTCCAAAAGAGGGATATGAAAGAAAAATACAATTAAGGCTCAAAAGGGATAGCAAAGAATGGCACAATGTTTGGATAACAGAATAAAATGTCTTCGTCATCTCAATTCTTAACAATGACGCATACAAGAGTGCACTTAAGAATCAGAAGTGAAAATCATAACATCTATATTGATGAACATGTATGCCACTTTTCTTTCATGATTGTCCATTCGAAATCTCCATTTAGGCAATATCTTCTTCACAACAGATGATATGTGTCGATTTAGATTGAACTTATCCTATAATTTGTTTCGTTGTATTGAACCACTTCAAATTGCTATCATCAAATTGTTCTAGTCCTTTAATTTTTCTAAGATGTTTTTCTTTCATTTTTAACTCTCTTGGCATATTCATTCCATGACTAGATAGGATTTTAAGATCTGGCCAAAAGTTCTACATACATATCATGTCACTAAAGCTAAAATAAAAAGAAATACATATAAAGAGTGCTAACTAGAATATAAAATTGCATTTCATTAAGTAAAGATAAAAAGGTCCGATAATAAGACAAACACACTGAACTCTAGATTACAACCCTGAAATAACCCAAACAACCAAACTATGACAAGACTCACTAAACAAACAAAATAAAAGAATAGGAGTATAAACTATGACAAGACTCACTAAACAAACAAAATAAAAGAATAGGAGTATTTGACTCAACAAACAAACAAAACAAAAACCTGAATTGCATAATAGAAATGATGATAAAATAAACTACCAATACACTCTTTCCTAGAGAAGAAATGAGTTATTTTCGAATTACCAAGCTTGATATCTTAGCCACTAGCTAGCACATTAGCCTTAGTGGAGCCTTCATCAATCTTGGACTACAATCATCTTTGCCTGGATCATCCCTTCCACTTTTATTTTCAAAGATCGACAATCTTTAGTACTGTGCCCTGGAGCATCAGAATGGTTTTCACAACGTGCGACAGGATTGAAATCTTTTGAATGTGGATCTGCATGATTCTGGGGGATAGTTCCTATCATGTTCAAACTTTTCAATTTCTTGAACAAGATTTCATAAGACTCTCCAATTGATGTGAAATTACTCCTATGCCTATGATTCCCTCCATATTCCTGCCTTGTACGGTGGTTGTAGGAGGCTCGAATATTCTGAGGATAAGAATAAGGATTTTGATATGTTGTTGCACGCCATTGGGAATAGATTGATGGCTGGACATATGATTGTGCACTATAGACTGGATACTGAGAAGGGACAATAGAGTATTGAGGGTCTTGCATGATCATTGCTATATTATCTTTTTTCTTCTTAACCCCAAAGTGTCCAAAACCATTTTGAATTGCTTGAGTTATAGCCTTAAAGGCTACTTTACTTATAATTTTTTTGGACTTAATGCCATTTTAAACTATTTCTTCGATTTTTATTACTTCAGGAAATGTTTTACCTACTGGAGAAAGCAAGTGGTTAAAGTAATCAGACTCTTTCGCTTGAAGGAAAACATCAATCAACTCTATCTCTTTCATTGGTGGCTTGACCCTAGCAACTTGCTCCCTCCACTTAAAAGCATATTCATGAAAATTTTTAGTGGTCCTTTTTCTCATATTGGCAAGTATGGTGCGATCTGGAACTATGTCAATATTGTATTAAAATTACTGAACAAAATCCTATGCCATGACATCCCAAACATAACAATGAGAGATATCTTGATCGATAAACCATTCTGAAGCTATCCCTGTCAGACTCTCTCTAAAGTATGCTATAAGTAGTTCCTTTTTTCCCCTGCACCTCTTAATTGATTACAAAACCTTTTCAAATGATCCAATAAATCACCGTGGTCCTCGTACTTGTAAAACTTTGGGGTTTTGAACCCTAGAGGCAAGTGGAAATTGGGGAACATGCACAAATCCTTATAAGAAACACTCTTTTGTCCTCCTAGTCCTTGCATGTTTCTCATATTTTGCCCCAAACTTCTCATTTTCCTAGCTGTCTCTTCTTTTTCCTCATTTCTAGTAGTCTTTTCGATCAAAATAAGGGAACTATGCTGATGAGCAGAATAGTAGGAGTCTGGGACTTTAAAAGTTACTTCAAAGGGATAGAATTGATCCTGATGTGGCTCACTATTGGAATTTTATATCAGTGTCGGTCGAGGGCCTGCAGTAGTTAGTACCGCGGGAATAAAAAGTGTGATACAAGACTAGTTAATGTTAGCCTTTCAATACCTATGATTCAAGGCCGACACGAAGAAATTTAAGCCATGATCATTTCAAAGATGCAAGTACATTTTTGGAGGACCCTTTTTGAGCTCAAAAGAGTACAATACCACTTGTAGAGGGTAGCTTAGAGTTAAGAGAGCCATTGGAAAGTTCGTTGGGAGGCAAAACTGAGCTAAAAAATAATCTAGAATCATCCGCGAGCTTACCTGCGCCCCTACATCAGCACATGCATGGGAAGATGGAGGAACAGTGGGCATATGCACCCAGACCTATGCTATCAGTTCACCATCTGTGTGGGCAGATGAGTCCATACGACAACTGGGCATTTTTTGATGAAATGGGTCACTTTTGGGCCCATAAATGTAATAAAACGCCCAAGGCTATAAATATTAGTTCCTTTTTTCATTTTCCTTAGTTTTTAGATGATATTTGATGAAATATACACTTGAGAGTGTGAGAGCTTGGTTAGGCTTTTATTGAACACTTGTTAGAAACATTGGTTGATTGGGTGTATGATTCTCTCTCGATTTTCATAAGAGATTGGTTTTTGTTGGTATTTGAAAGGGAGGTCCTAGGATTTGATATATTCTTTGATTGTCCTTTCACTTATCTTCTTGTGTCTATCTATCTATCTATCTATTTATCTTTTGGTTTCTGTAATTTTGATTCTATCATTTTCTCTATATTTTGTCTTATTTCATCTTTTCATATTTTTTCCGTTATCATTTGGTATCAGGGATGAGCTTAGATTCATCCTTATGATTCTAAATCTTGGGTTTATTACCTAGAAAATCTAAAATAAAAAAAATCTAAAAATTTTGTTTTGAGAAAAATCTCCAAAATATTTTTTGTGTTTTTGAGTCTTTCTTGTAGTTTCGACACTAGATTTGTTTTCCCTAGTGTTATTAGAGTTGGAATCTTGAGTTTTGGGTGTGTTTTGAGAAGATTTGAAGAAAAACCCATTATTGAGCTTGAGTTCTTGTGAACAGAAAGTGGATTTCTAGATCTTGTAAATTTGGTGTGGATTTGAGGGTTTAAAATTGTTGGAAAGTGTTTCCCACGCCAAAGGGAACCTAGATCTGACGTTTCACAAAATTCTGGGTCAAAATAAATTAATTTGGAAATTTTGAAGTTCTTGGTGTTCTTCATATCTTCAAGAGGATGAGTCATCCAAAAGGTATTGTTTGATCCTAGAAAATAATAAGATAGGAAGGAAAATTTTTTGGTACAAAGGAATATTCAAAATAAAAAAGGAACATTCTAGAAAGAGAATCCAAGAGGGCCCATAAAAGGCTAAAAAATTAGAGTTTCCAAATGATCTGCCAGGGTACCTGCGTGCGCAGATGGAACCTGCGGCTGTAGGTCACCAACGCAGGTCACCCAACAACTTTCTATTTTTGACGTGCGACCCCCATCTGCGAGGGCAGGTCATGGCCTGCGTCCGCACCTCAACCAAACACTTCTCAAGCATCCAAAATCCAATTTTGCTCAGGTTCCAATTTCCTAATTTCAATTTTTGATTCCTAATCTTATTTATTAACTCCTAAACTAATTAACAACTAGTATTTGATCTACTTAGTTGGTTGATTAGTCTTAGAGTATGCTCTTTTCTTAGACTATTTTCTTTGTGTGCTTTTCTAGTTTTATTTCGTAGTTAACTTCTTAATTCAAGTCCTTTTGTTTATAATCGAGTCATCCATCTTTCTTTAAGTAAGAATCCACTCCATCCAAGAGTAGCAATCAACACCTTATGTACCACCGAAGTATAACAAACCTTCAACATTAGCCAATCCTATTGTGAGGCGTACAAAGGTGAGAATTTTATGAGTGTTGGTGAGGAGCTTTTACTACTAACCTTGTGTGCTCATTTTGTAGGTACACGGAGTTATAAGGAGGTATGTCTTCAGTAGCCTCGGATACATGTGACTATAACATAGGAGACTATGATTGCAGTAATGAAGGCTATGTCTATGATGAAGATGGTAATTATAGAGGCTATGAATATAGCCATGATCAAGAGTCATATAGGAATGAGAGCTACTATTCTGGAGAAGAATATGGGGCAAATGATGAATCTAGCTCTTATGGAGAATATAAAGAGCCTTGTGATGGTTCTTATGAGGATGATGGGGCATGTGAAGAGTCTTCCACTTCACACTCTGAGCATGAAGAAAATGTGAGGTATAACACATTCTCCTATGCACCTTGTACAACTTATGGTGGGAATGTTCATGAAACAAGTGAAGATTCATATTCTTGGTCTTATGGTACTTCTTATCCTAGTCAATGTGGTCTGACGGGAAAATAAGAGAGTTTACCTTTAATGTCTAGGGATACTACATCTTATCCTTCTTGTTCTAGTGCATAAATATTGGGAAGAACTAACCAAGGTGGATATGGTGGGAATAGTGGGAATCGTAATCTCCCTAGAACCCCTCTTTCTATTTTCAAAGGAGAACGTGATCCCTAAGCTTATCATGATTGGGAATGGCAATGTGATAGGTTTTTCAAGGATTATGATATGAGCGAGGTTGAATGAGCCACATATGCTATTGATCACCTTCAAGGACAAGCATTGAGATAGTGGGAACTTGCAAAAGGATCCACTCAATTATGGAGTGCCTTGAAGAGGTACATGAAATCCATCTATGTGATGGAAGGTACATAAAGCTTTATAATTTCAATCCAAGAAGATGAGTTAGCACGAGAAAGGTGGATATTTATGGGGTTTCGAGATGCATTCTTATTCTCGATGATTGGTGCTATGCAAACTACATTATTCCCTATATAGTTAACTATTTGGGGATACCTCGAATGTCAAAATGTTGTCTATATTTCTTGCAAGGCCATAGAGTTTCCGAGAGTGTGAAAGTTTCCTTCACCTAAAATGGATACTATGAAGAGGTTTAGTGTGATGAATTTCCTATGGACTTTGGACATTTATTCTTGGGTACCAATTGGTTTTCAAGGCATGGAGTTCCAAATGAGGAAAATTGACCTAAGATCGTTGTGGACTAATGGGGAAATCATCTCTTTCCACCTATCCTTCCCAATCATCAAGGAAATGACACTTACTCCACTCCTAACCAAATTGAGAGACAAAAGATTGAGAGGATTAATGGAGTGCAAAGTGGTAACCCAAGAGTAAAAAAATGAGAGGTTGTGAAGAGTGAAGTGAAGGGGTTGCCACAAATTCAATCTAACTCTTTATTTTGTCCTTTTCTTAGTGAGGACACTTGTGTAGGTACAATCGTGGATGATGAAGGAACATAAGTTCACAACAAGGAGTCGACATCTATGGATGTGATGGACAAGATAGCTTCCTATCTCTCGAGAGTAAGATTTTCCCCAAGGAAAAGAAGAATCTTCTCATGAGCTTCTAGGTAACAAAGCTAACTTTTGCACTTTAGTAAATGTGAATGATCATTGTGTGGATAGTAGCCAATTGAGTGTGAGTGATAGCTTATTTATATGTGAGCCTAATGATTCTTCACCTCATGTTTATAATGTACATGTTTAGAGTTTGGATACACTAGTTGATCCTATTGATGACTAAACTGAATCTTCTTAGAAGATCGATTTGAGTCCACCTAGTGTTGAAGCCGTTATGTCGAATGATAGTACATTGTCTTATAAAAATGGTATTGATAAACTTGTGTGTGAATCTAGTCAACTACTTGAGGGTGTTGGTGATGGGATTAGTGAACTTCAAGTTAGTGATGATGTTGATAATGTTGATCATTTGAATAGGAGTGACCTTTTGAGCATGCCTTTAAATGAAAGTTCTATTAATTGCTTGGCTCATAGGGTTGATCATGTGTTTAACACTTCTTTGAAACTTGATAATTGTCTTTTTGATAGTGAACTTGCATATTCTAATTCTCCATCTTGGATTGATCCTTCTCTCTTTAAGTACAATAACTTGTTTGAAGTTGATAAAATCACTCCTAGTAAACTACCTAATTGTGTAGATCATGTTAATGATATAGCTCTTCTTCAGGGCTATACTCTATATAACAACCCACTATGGTGTGACAATATTCCTCCTAAAGATGGAAATCTCTTCTTGGAAGATGAGAGTACTCTTATGGGAAAGTATTGTGAAGAAATGGAAGGTGGTCTTTGTTTTTAGATTATTTCTTCTTCTTTGAGTGTTCCAATTCTTGAGCATACTCTTGATAATGTTCATCAGCATAGTAGTGAGCAAGCCCTTGAGGACACACCTTAGATGAAATCAATTTACGAACATATTTCTTTACTCTCTATTTGATCTTGATATTGCCTATGGTTGTGTGGAGAGTATATTTTTGTAATATTGGCACCCTTGGGGAAAATGGGTATTGCCCATGTTCATGGATACTTTTTCCATTTGACCCCGATGAACATTTGGAGAGCGGTGGATTTAATACACCTATCTTGGTGCTTGGTCAAGACGACAAATGAAATTTGATTGAGGATGTTGACACTTACCTGCTTATTCATGGGCTTTCTAAAGTTGTATAGGTCACATCTTTGTTTGATGAACATAGTAGTAACACTTGCTTTCCTTCATGTGACAATTGCTCGGTGTTATTACTTGATTACATTGTGAGCTTAAATGTAATTTTTTTATTGACTTGTGTGGGGAATTATCATGTGACTCTTGACTTAAAAGGATTTTTGTGCTTGGTGAACATAGAACCAACGTGGATTTTCATGTGTGGTTGACTAATTACCATGGTTCTTTTGGTTTTCCCTTTTGTCAAAGTTTCTTGCATGGCCAGGTAAATTTTACTTTGTGGCGTTACAAACCCTTGATTGATCATTTTGATGCTTGGTTATATGCTAAGCGTATTCCACCTTAGCTTGGTGATAAACTTTTTGTTGCTAACACTAACTCTCATACCATGAGGATATTGTTGTTGCTTGTTTTCCCTATGGTTTTGCAACGGTTGGATTCGAGGTCGAGTCTTTTTCAAGAAGGGCAGGATGATACAAGCCAAGTCAGTGTTACCCTTTCAATACTGATGATTCAAGGCCGACATAAAGGGATCCAAGGCATGATTATTTCAATAATGCAAGCACATGTTTGGAGGGCCCTTTTTGAGATCAAGAGAGTATAATATCACGTATGGAGGGTAGCTTGGAGTCAAGGGATCCATTAGAGAGGTTGTTGGGAGGCAAGGAGGAGCTAAACAATGATCTAGAACCACCTGTGAGCTCACCTACGCCCTCAGGTCAGCACATTCGTGAGAACATGAAGGAACTGTAGGCATCTATATCGTGACCTCCACCAGCAGGTCACTATCTACAAGGGCAGATTAGTCCACACTGCAGCTGGGTTCTTTTTGATAAAATGGGTCATGTTTGGGCCCATAAATGTAATAAAAGGCCCAAGGCTATAAATATTAGTTCCTTCCTTTATTTTCCTTAGTTTTTAGATGATATTTGATGAAATATATACTTAAGAGTGTGAGAGCTTGGTTAGGCTTTTGTTGAACACTTGTTAGAAACGTTGGTTGATTTGATGATATGATTCCCTCTCGATTTTCATAAGAGGTAGGTGTTTGTAGGTATTTGAAAGGGAGGTCATAGGATTTGATATATTATTTGATTGTCCTTTCTCTTATTTTCTTGTGTTTATGTATCTATCTATCTATCCTTTACTTTCCGCAATTTCAATTCTATCATTTTTTCTATTTTTTGTGTTATTTCGTCTATTCGTATTTTGTCCGTTATCAAATTGGGTTGTTTGTGAGGGACACATTTGAAGGGCGTGTGGCTGATATCCCAACCGTTGTAGACACATTAGAATGTGGTGCAAACCCAGAAGGGCAAAATGGATCACTTGTGTAAGCCTAAGTGGAAATTGAAACATTCATGTTCGAAAGTCCTGAGATTGAAGATGGTGGCGCTTTTCCATTCACCCAGGCCTGGTACATTTCAGCCATTTGTTCTCTTAATAACCTTATCTCCTCCATTGATGTGGATTCCTATGGAATCAACTAATTTCGTGCTTCTTCGTTATCAGACTTTATACTATCTTTGTGGGTCATCTTGCCTTTTTCTTTGGACTTGGTGTTGTATGGATAAGATGCCATCTTAACCATAAATCAACCACCTTAAACTATCTTGATTCTGGAGATAACGAATGTGTCAGGTTTCAACTTTTTTTAATTTTTTTTTTCTTTAAGAAGATCATCAAACCCGATAAGGATTTCCTACATATCTCATCAAGGTGAGAATCAGGTGTGTGTAGTTCGTGAAGACCATAAAAACCAAATTCTTTTTTTTTTTAAAGGAAATGGTTATAAAAGATGGAGGAAAAGTTACTCTCTTCTATTTCACTAAGCTGCCTAAAGTTGGTCAATAATCAAACGGGCCTTCCAAATAAATGTCAAAGAGCACATAGGATGCACATGTTGATCATAGAAAGAGGGATACCTATCCTAGACGGACCCGACCCCTATGTCGAGTCCCTCTAAGTCAAATGCACATGATGCAGATTAAGTGGAGCCTAATAGGATAGCCATATTTGAGTTTTAGTTCTACTAAGTTTAACCTGATGGAGATAGGTGTCTAGACTGGCTTGCCCAAACGGACACTCGAGTTGGGAATGGACAACTTGTTCGGTAGCAGTGCTATTCTGCCTTCGTTGCTGGTCTAAACTCCACCTAACATGTGTGACTAATAATTTTTCACAAGTGCCTGGACACTCTGGCTTTATCTCAAATAGAAATTAGGATGCATACTTTGCATTCCTTCTACACTATATTTCAGAGACTCAGAGGAGGTACGTGAGAGAAGACAGTTTATAAAACAATTCAACAATACCAAAGCAATAAATGAACGAAAAGAATCACATTAGACCAACAAACACAATATTCCAAATAATTAAAGAAAGTACAAGTTGATATCAAAAGCTCAAATTCTGGTATTCCCCAGCGGAGTCGCCAGAGATGTCACACCCCTTTTTTTCCCATGTTTAGTGAAGCGAAGGAAAGAAAGGGTTTTTACAATTGAAGTGATGGTTTTGTATAGGGATTATTTTTATTTATTTACAAAGCTACCACTTAGAATTGAGTTATGGTGTTTCAAGTCACCTTATTGAATTCCTAGCAAAAAAAAAGTTCACTCTTTTATTATTGGTCTGCGAAAATAAAAGCCCGGGTAAGGAATTCTGTTGACCGAGGGGAAGGTATGAGGTGCCCATCGATTCCCGTAGTTCTTGCACGGTCTCTTTTATCAACTTGCACTTAACTTAAACTATTTTGAATAAATTGAGTTTATAGACCTTGATTCGCTCATTTTTAATGTACCAAAAATATCTGTCGATACCTATTGGATTAAGCTAGTGAAAGTTAATTTTAGGACGATCTTTGCCAAGGTGCATTACTGCATCCTCAAGTTTCATAATTGTTATTAAGCGTATCGAGAAATATGCATTATTACATTCTTAATCAAAATCAAATTTATTGGGCCTAAAGCTTGTCTAGCGTTAAAGGCATTTGTTCATCTCTTGTAAACTTGAGACTATTTTTCTATTCCATTTTACCCTCTTTCTTTCTCATTTTTGCAACGAGTCTTGAATTAATTCGTAACTCACCTCGCTCCCTTATAAATTGGTTTTTTCACTCTTTTCTTTTGTCTATGCAATGGAGATTAGAATAAATCTGCACCCCGTTTCACTCAAACTCACACTAATTAATGAATAGGCCTTACATATCGAATTAGGCCCAACAAAAATTTAATAATTAATATGAAAGGACGGATTCATTGAATAATTATTATGACAAGCTAAGTAATATATTAACATTTTTCGTGTCTGGGAATTACAGTAACATACTAAAAGAAAACATACAGAAACCAAAGCATGCATACTAGTTTATTATTAGCATGAAAGAACATTAATTTAATTAATAATAAAAACAATGAAGCTTGTTTGATTCCTATTGTGTACATTTCAACTTCTCCTTTCTGTATTGCTTTTTTTTTTCTCATTCCACGACAAACTCTTCATGCATATTCCCAGTTTACATCAACTAAAACTACAATAGCAACTAGCAAGGAACTCACGAAACAAAAATAAATAAAAACTAATGACCAAATTAACAAATAACTTAAGTCCATTCCCAGTAAACGAGAGCCAAGAAAAAAAATTAATTGACTCACCATTAACTAACGATATCCAATGGAAACCAAAAATATGAAACCTACAATAGATCTGACCAAACGAAACAAAAAAAAACAAATTAATCATCGGTGGAAAACAAACAACATTTTCATTTAACACCATTATTATGCGACAAGAGAAGGTTTGAGGGTTACCTCTTTTACGACAAAAATTAAACAAAGCAATTCAATTCTATCTAATAAAGTCTAAAATCCAATTCAATTAATAATCCCATAAATCAAACAAACCAAAGTTTGACCAATTTGCACAAATTCTTTTGTCATTAATTTTTCTCATCATTTAAGAGTAGTAAGTTAAATATGAAAAGTAACTACCAACATAATCATAATTTTAAATGTAAAAATGCATACTAAACAATATTTACACAAAGATGAATGGAAACAATAAATATGGATAGAAAGCATTATCGAAATGAAATAGGAAGTTCAAGGACTGAACATCGAATAGAGCCAAAATATACTTTCGAAACTTGATTAATAATGAATCATTTTGAATATAATAGATTCAAGCTTCGGAAATAAACATACCTGTGTGATAAACTAACTTAAAGCAGGAGTAGGAATGTCGTTATCTGTTTCCTCCTCGTGTCCTTTTCCCCCTTCAATATTGTCTATGTTTCTGTCTATCTCTCCAATATGTTTCTGTGTGTGTTTCCTTTTTTCTCTAAGTGTTCTATTGTGTTGCCTAAGTGTGTGTTTTTCCTTTCCTTCTCTGTTTGTGTTGTTGGGTGTGTTCTATAGAGGTATGTTGGTGTGCATGTACTGTGTATGTGAGTGTTGGTTGGAGTGTACGTGAGGGAGTGTCGTGTGTGAGGAATTGTGGGGAATGAGGGAAAGTGAGGTGAGGGAGTTGGAGGATTAAGGGGTGTTGGGTGAGAGATGTGAGGGGGTTGGAGTTTCATGGGATCTGCAGTGGGGGATGGGGGGTAGTGGGTTAGGCTTTTTAGGATTTTATTTTCTCTTTATTTTTTTTAAATTAAAAAAATAAAATAAAATATAATGATAGAAATATTAACTAATTAATTTGTATATTAATAAAAATATAAGAAAAGTTAATAATTATATTAAAATAAAATATGATTAAGAGAATATTAAAATTACTAGTTTATTTATTAAAACCTAAATTAATTTTTTTTTTTTTTTATGAAATTGTCTTTTCTTTTTGAAAAGTAAAAACAAAATTTATTGAAAATGTGACTATTTTTTGAAATCTTTTTTCACAATTTTTTCAAATAGAACCTACTAAACATGAAATAAAAGCTAAAATAAAGATTATACAAAAATAAATATTTAATGATAAAAATAGGTTAAAGCTTGGGGAGGATAAAAAATCACGTGTCAACAGTAATGAATGTCATTGCTCTTATAGGTAGAATATTATCATAGAGAAGTAAAAATAACATGAAAATTTGGTTTTGAAAATGTTAGATCACTATAGTATGATACCGTTATAATAAATTGTTATTATAATAAGGTTTGACTATATAGGAAATTTATGTATATGTATTTACTTTTTATTGTGACTTTTTCTGGCAAATTGAATTGTAGTAGGTAAATATTAGCCCATTTTTGTTGTCTCCTAAATGCCCCTGACAACACATGGTGGGCTTTACCGCCTTTTAATCACCCCTTTCTCCTTCATCGTTCTACCAAGAGCAACTCTTTTAGAAGAGGAAATTGAACCTTTTGTCATAGAATTCATGACATCTCAACGTCATTAAAGAACATGGATGAAGCTTTAGAAATTTCAAGAATACTCAAATAAGGAAATTTCAAGACATGCTCAATAGGCCGAAATTAGTAATTAAAAAGTGTCGTTGATGGAAGAAGAGCTTCAGTCCAATAAGATTATTTTTTCCAAGCCTTACATATATTTGGAGGCACAAATTAATGTCAAGATACGATGGAATGAGGCCTAAATTGAAGACCACGGATCGTACTCTGTTGACCACAAATCGTGACTCCAACCTATGACTCGTGGTATATATGCTAACGGGCCTGTAATCTTTTTTTAATTAAAGGACCCACTGGGACAATTTATTGAAACAAATAAATATGTACAAAATTTGGGTTGTCCCAAAGTGCCAAAGCCAAAAACAAATAAACAGAATAACAAAAAGACAAGGAAAACAAATCCTAAACAAATTAGGAAAGTAAAGTAAAATATCTGAAGTAATCTATAAGCTAAACAAACAGGAGCATTCTAGAGAACTCCAATGTCGGTGTCTACGCTTCCATTTAGAAATCAAGGTGAGATGAATCTGTACTTTGCTACTGCAACAAAGTACCGCTTTATATCCAGAAAGATGCACTATGTGAAATCGATATGGTTCTAAGTTGTGCAGTGTATTTGTGCTGAGCAACTTCATTGTCACAATTGAAGCTTGAGCTTCCCATCAAATATCAGGTACCAAATTGGTTTTCTTTTCTTAGGTAATTTCAACTGGTTTAATCCCCAAAAGGGGATTGATACCACTATTGACGTTTAAATCCTTAAAATTTCACTAATTTTTAATGTTATGAGGATGGAAGCAAGTGGAATCAACGAGATTGGAAGTTTATCTTCTCATGCTTGACCAAATGATCACCAACTTTGATGAAGGCTAATCTTCTTTAAAGACAAAGGTACTACTGGAATTCTAAAAAATCTTTACTGACACCTTAATTTCGTAACTCTCTTTTTAATGGAATGAACCCAAATAGGTTAATACCAATACCACCATCTAAATCAAGAGTATCAAACCTAAGGTGTCTTACTAAGATCTTTAACAATTGTATATAAATACAAAGCAACTGTGAAAGAAAAAACTACTTATACCATATGAGTCATGGTTTTATACCATATGTAACACCTCAAAGCTCTCACCAGGTGCATGGTATTGTCCAACAAAAACTATTTCAAACATCACAAGGTAGTTAAGTAGGTTATATCTTTTTACAAAGCTTTAGTATCTATAACATAGCATTGTAACAGTGATTATAATGTCTTAAGGTGAATTAGTTGTAGAACCTGATTGTCTAATTTTCATGTTAGGAAAACTTTGCTTATCCATATTGATGATTCTTTTGCCTTTAACTGGGACTTGCTGGAATGTTTTGTATTCAAATGTACCTGCAAAATCAAAAACTAGGTTAGGAAATTAGTCAGCAAAAGTATTTTCCTTGCTTAAGAAGTGTTGCACTCTTACTGACATAACCTCTTTTAACCTACTAATAGAGTTGATCTCCATTGTCACACTCCAAGGGGCTTCCCAAACACCATTAAGGATTTGCACCAAAACCAAAGAGTCTGTTTCAATAATGATTTTTGAGAAATCATTCTCCTATCAGTATTGTAAACCTTCTCTTATAGCAATAGCCTCAGCTACCAGGTTAGTTGAATCAACAAGCTTCAATCCCTTAGCACCCACTAGATCTCCATCATAATTTCTCGCACAAAATGCTGCAGCACTAGGCCCTGGATTACCTTTTGAGGCCCCATCTATGTTACATTTCCACCAACCAATTAGAGGGGACACCATTTCAACAATTTGTACTGAAAACTTGGTATAACCATCAAGAATTATAACCATATAAGGCCAAGTTCTGGAAATATATGAATAATGAAACTTTATTTTGATGAACTTTTGCACTGTTAATGTCCCATAACACCTTATCTACTGAGTAAACTCCACCATGTAATACTATATTCCTCCTCTTCCATAAGAACCATAAAATAGTGTTAGGAATAGCTTGAAAGATCAACTTTTGCCTAGTATTCCCTTATGCATTCCACCACGTTTTCATTGTATGTTTCACTTGAATCCAAGGGCCAATGATACCAGTTGCATTTGGAAAATAGTTCCAAACTCTAGTAGCTATTTCACCCTTAAGAAATAGATGTTCCATTGTCTATCTAGCTGGTTCAGTACAAAAAGAACAAAGCTGTGAAATATTGGGATTGTAATTAGCCAAAACTGCTGCTACAAAAACCCTATTAGACCATACTCTCCATCCAAATAAAGATATCTTAAAAGGTAGTCCATACACCCATATTTTCTTAAAATAATTAGTAACTTTTTTTTTTCTCAAAATCTTCCAAGCACTCTTTACAAAAAATTTCCCAGAACATGTTTTAGTCCACCAAGGTTTGTTCCCTATATCAGATTGCCTAACATGATCCATATGATATTTAACATGTTCCAGAATGTGCTCAGGTAACTGATTCTATATTTCATCATAATCCCAACTAGTCTCCTTCATAAACACTTCTATATCTGTCAAAGGATAACAAAAATATATCTCTGATTGCCGATTATAAAGTGGACCAAGCATTGTCCAATTATCTTACCAAATAGTAACTGAACCTCCCTTAGGTTCCCACCATAAATGTTGTTCAAGGCAATCCCTATTATGTACATATGTTTCTATTGTTTAGAACCTTCTGTCTACTATACCAAAGAAGGTATTTGTTTCTTACAATACTTATTCCACATAAAGTTAGCCCATAAAATATTTTGAGTTCTAAATCTACACCATAGTTGACATCAAACATAGATTTAAAACCCAATTTTCCTTTCTATTTTGGAAGACAAACTTTATTCCAAGCAGCCCAATGTTTACTCCTACCATTAACCTTGCTACTCCAAAAGAATTTAGCAAAAATTCTACGTAACTCCTTGACAACACACTTAGGAAGAACAATATCTTAAATAACATGAATGGAAACTCTTTTTAGAACACTTGTAATCAAAACCTCTTTACCTCCGTATGATAGCATGTCCCTTTCTAAGATTATAACTTTGCCTGGACTCTCTTTATAAGATCAATATAGTGTTCTTTCCTTTTTCTGGCATGTGTTATGGGACACCCTATATATCCCAAAGGAAATTGACCTCTTGAAAAACCTGTACACTCATCCACCAATTGTCTCACATCAACTGCTGCATTTTGGTGTAAGTAAAATACACTCTTATCTGTGTTGATCTTCTGACATGATTGAACTTCATACTCCTGAAAAATTGCCACTATTTTCTCCAAAAAATACTTATTAGCTGAAGCAAATATAATAGTGTCATTTGCATATGCAAGATGATACAAATTCGCACTCTACTAAGGTAACCATACACTATAAACGTAGCATTTTCAAACAAAGAGTTTAGGATCCTGTTTAAAACTTCTGTTGATTGAATGAATAAAAAAAGAGGAGAAAGTATCTTCTTGCTTTACTCCCCTAGTAGAATGAAAGAAGCCATGAGAGTGACTTATCTGTAAGCTACATCCATGAAAATGTAGCACAAGAAAAGTATGCATCAGTATAGGAAAGGAACTGGGTATGTAAGATAAGGGCTAAGCAATTTAAGAAAAGCTGGCATACATTCTAAAACTGAAACTGAATAACTGAAGAATTACATGACTAAATCATACTATCTGAGATCATAAACTGATTTAAATGTTAAACCTTAAGAAAGTCTGAAAAACAAAGTAATGTGAATAATGTTTTCTTAAAAACTACAGTCTCTATGCCAAAAATAGTTTTTATTTTCTAGAAAATGCGGAAAATAAATCTAAATAACTAAAATCATATCTATGTCATAATTTGAGAAAAAGACTAAAATGAGACTTTCATAGATAAAAATATCAAACAGAGAGTAAATGCATATAAAACAATAAATGATGATTTTTGAAACATGAATATTTGAAATCATGCCATGCTATCTAAAATTGTATAATGATCATATTAGGTAAGCTATCAGAATAGAGTAAAGTTTTTAGGTAGGAGTTTCTTACAATCGACATGAACCATGTGAGCATAATGGAGTCCAGTGCCATACACTCACACTGAAAAGATTGTTCTAACCTATCAAAGATAGAACCATATACATAAGGATACCAAAATCATGCCTCTTGGGTGAACATATAACCTACGGTGGCAACATAGTTCTGGGGCAAGTGTTATCTAGAACGCAAGCCCACTTGGTGCTAAATAATCCTCCCAAAACATATCTATATAGCTCTTATCATATCTATTTTTGACATATCTAATGTCATGCTATTCATAACTCATATTGGACATATTTAGATGTTATAAAGTTCATAAATCTTACTGCAGTGAGAATGTCATTAATCATATGCTAAAAATTTCTTTCTAAAATATATCCTTCAAATATGCTTATAGCTTAAATCATGGGAAAATATACTAAAACATGTATAACTTATAGATTTTTAAAATAGCTTTCATAATAACATAAAGGCTCTAAAACATGCTTTAACTATAAGATTCATGAAACAATGCATAAGATCATATAAAAATAAGAAGGGAAACAAGGAAACCTTGCTAAACTAAAAAGTAAACTCAACATATATAAAATTCATAATTATAGTTAAAGACTTCAAGAAAATCATATAATTTGCTAAATAAAAATGGAATTTAAGAGTGGAACACAAACCTTAATTAGAATTTTTAATTCAAAAAATCATGACGTTTTGGACATGATGATGAAAGGAAATCCTTATTAAAGTCTTACATACGAAAATTTAAATATTTCTTGGATAAAAGTTTTGGGCTTGGAACCTTGGAGCTAGAACGTGAGAAACCATTCTTAGAGATTCTTGAAATAGGAGAGGAAGAGAATGAGGAATTAATTTATTTAAAGATTTTGATTTTTCATAAACCCTAACTATATTCATGGATTGAAACTACAATTGAAATTGATTTTAGGGAGAATGAGTTCCCACACTTGAAGGATTACCTTACATACCTTGGAAATTAAAGAACTTGGAGGGAAGGTTGAGGAAGAACCTGAATTGATCCATAACTTTATTTTTCTTCAAATCCTTGAGGTTCTTGAGAGAGGAGAAGGGGTTGGTATGATGTTTTCTGAAAGCTAGACATATTAGGTATAGTTTTAAGTCATGAGAATTGGTTCCAAAAGGGATAGGAAAAAAACACCCTTAATTGGATAAAGTTGGTAAAATTTTTGTCTGGAAAGAAGGTGATGCACTGTGGAGTCCATCGTGCTCTTGAAGGGTTCCCCACCAGCTCATCCCGTCACGTTAATCTAGCCCCACCTCGTGGATCCCATAGCACCTCTTGGATAGTGTATCTCTAAATTTTCCATAACCTTTTGCTTCGAACTTGAATTGACGAATGATCAGTGGCATTGGAAAGAAGACTAAAAAATATTTAATTTGGTGGGTAACAGTCCATGTAATACTCGATTGAAGTTGATCATAGTGAAATCTTATACGGAAACTGAATCGATAAAGAATCTTTCTACTCAACTTGGTGCTAGAGGTTCCTTATGACCTTAATTCATAGCAAAATCTCTTCCCACACTAAAGATTGATCTTAACACCTATGTACAATTAGAAATCATTGGATTAGGGTCTATACACATTCAAAGAAGGTTCGGGTCTTATCTAGAATTTGTAGGGTATTATATGGGACAAGGATCATGTGCTCAAAATTTGAGCATGGCCAGCCCCCAAATTCGAGCTCAAATCAGCCTCCAAAGTTAAGTAAAGATCAAGAATCTAGCTTGAGATTTTAGTGGAAATTAAGCCATAAATTACAAAATTGTGGAGGAATTATGATTAAGAAATGATAACTCAACGTCCCTAAGCTTCAATTGGACAACCCACAACAGTCTTTGAGCTTGGAGCTCTTAATAATGGAAGAAAATAACTTAGGAGAATGATTTAAAACGAGTTGAAGAAGGGAGTATATACTCAGCTATGAACACCTAACTAGTGGTATTGCCATATAAGCAGTAGTCTCTTAAGCAACAAAGCCTCCGTATTAGTAGAGGTCTCTGTGCTCATGTGCCTCCGCTTAAGCAAAAGTTTGTCCGCTGAAGAGGCTCCATAAAAACGATGGGAGCTCTGCTTAATCGGAAGGGGCTAACATCAACCACTTATGTATAAGTGGCTCCTCATCCACTTAAGAAGCTCTACTTAAGCGACCAGAGGGTTGTAAAAGCAATTTCACCAGCACAACAACACCAGAAAATTTAGCCAAGTTTGAAATTCTCCAAATGGGTCCTCGAATTCATTCTGAACCCCATGAACGCAAACAAAAAATAATACCCTACTAAAAACAACATTCCTAACTCAACGAAATAGATGACATTCCTAATGGAGGTCATTTCAATGAAATGTGGGTCCTACACCAAATATTTACGTTTTTTAACTAAAAACAATCAATACCCCAAAATGAGCCCATAGACCTTGGGTCTCAAACCAAAGGTCCCCCTAGCCTGAATACACATTCTGAAGCTAACAAAATTATCGAAATTCTCATCCGAGGATGTTTACTAAGAGTTTTAGCCAAAGACCAATTTCCCAACTTTAAAAGCTCTAAAATAGGAAAATTGTCATAAAAACCAACTAAACTACTCGAGAACTGAACCAACAGTCCCAACAAGTCATAAATGACCTAGGGCAACTATAGGAAAGCTCTAAATGCAGAAAATGCACAAAATGAAGAAAATGACCTGGCGGGTCATTACAAATCTACTACTAAAAGGACATTCATCCTTAAAAGTCTAGGAACAAAAAGAGTTTGAGAGTTCAAAAAAAGATGAGGGTACTGGGTCCGCATGCTCCTTAGAAATTCTCTTAGATTGAACAATACCTCCTTGCAACCTTAGCTATAGAAATCCCCTCAATTTTAATTTCCTTACCTCACTGCTCAAAATTAACAACCAACTCCTTCTCGAATGCCAACTCCCATCCAATGCACTAAACTCGATTAAAGAAAGTAAGACTCATTCAAAATATACCAACACAACATAAATATGAGCAAAGATGAGCGAACACCCGATAAGGTAATATGTAAGCAAACTCATATACTGACTCACCAACCTCAAGCTCTAAGTAAGGCATCCTCTGGACATTATAAGTCTTCTACCTGCTCTGAGCTACATAGAATCTGTCTTGCATTATTCGAATCTTATATGTGCAATCACATAATTGCCAACATAGAAAGGATAAAACCAACCCACCCGAGTACTCACATAGTAGAGGATAATATCTATGATCTCTGCTAAGGCCAAGGACTAGTCCCAATGACCCTTGAAACCAACATCATGTGTCTAAACCACAACCTCCAGAAGCTTCGTGGTCCTTTCTAAATGCCCCATCTATCAATGGGAAAACTGAGAACCTAAGTCAAAAGTGGTTGAAACTGACACCCTATGCCATTTGATCTTCCCTCAAATACAAATTTGAGCCAAAGAAAGACTGAACCGATAGGTAGTAAGTAGGCCTAGTAAACCAATCAAAATATTCCAAATGGAATCCATCCCAAGAATGCACACTGCGAGAGAGTCATAAAATACATATCTATCTACTTAGGATCTGAGCTGAAGCACCTAGACCCAAGTGTCCAAACTATACCTTCTGACAAACTAGCATCTGAATAAAAGATCTAACATGCACCTCAGACTTTCATCCGAAAGAGTCAAAATCAAAACTGAAGAAAAAAGGCCTTGAGCCCTAGAAGACTCATCTCCTTCTTGTCAAACCATTGGAGATGGACTTTTTCAAATCAATCTGGTCAACCACGCTACCAAGGAAGGAGTCCCTCAACCAAGCCATTTGATATAACCTACTAACCTAACATATTGTCATCCTCGATAAGAGAAATAGGCCGATCCTCAACCACAAACTACCTCAATCCTTTCCAAGCCTACCACAAACCCATCCTCTGACACCATGTGCCCCGAGAATGTCATAGACCCAAAATAATCTCAGAATCAAGAACTTAGCACACAATCGCTGATCCCATAAAGATCAGAGCTAAGGCGCTATTAATGAGCACTATCATATATGAGGCCATTCAAGACTTGATAACAAAAGCCATCCATATCTTCTCGGAGGCATTGGTAAAACCAAGGACATAAGCAAGAGCTTGCAGTCGCTGTAAAGAGTACTAATGGTAGTCAAATGTCAAGAAAACTCACAATATAAGGCTATACCCTGAAGCTAGTCGAGTTGATCCCTAATACATGACATTAAATACTAGCTCCCAATAGTCGATAGGTAAAACACAAGTACACAAAACCATCCCTCTGTTGAACCCAACAGAAATATCCTACAGAGACACACTCAGGCAAGTAACACCATACTCATAAAATCCTAAAACTATCTAATATGATATAGTAGAATAAATGGAGTACCCAACTCAATATCACCAATAAAAGCATGATCATAATCGGGTGACAAACCAGGAAAATTGGGATTGACTAGAGAAAAAAACATTAAAGCTAGCACCAAGAGCATTATCGAGAAACACTAAACACTTTCATACTACCAACCCCTCTTTTCCCTGAATAAATGATATAAATCCTCTTGACAATTGACCATCGAGCTCTCACCACACAATCTGAGGGAGACCCATCATAATTAAAGCAGTAATCTAAGCAAGGCAACCAAGGAGCATATGGTAGAAAATAAAATAGTTTAAATCAAGAATCACGTCAAAACCCACTAGGTCAAATATAATGACATCTACGCAAGTGTTATACCAGTGTTATACCCCAAGGAAATCATAATACAGGATTGACCCACTCAATCCACAACTAAAAGGAAACAACAAAACACAGGATCAACTCACTCAATCCACTACTAAAAGGAATTAACTACGGGGGGTATCTACACTCACGGACATAAAGAAAAGCTCATAAAAACAACACAAACAAATAGTAAGGTAAGTAGACATGTATGGGTATGAAAACCCAGATTAAGCAACACAAAAACTAAAGGATAACAAATCAAAATTGCACTTGTAGTAGCTGTAACAAAAGTCTCGATCCTTGGCCTACCTAAAGAAGTATACAACTGATCACATCCATCCCCAAACTAAGCATCAACACCACCACCACTGGCACCTCCTAGCTATGAATCATATCTAACACTCTGGGGACCATCCTTAGTACCCTGGGCATGTAACACCCTAAAAGCCCCTAAGATCATATCTTAAAAGTGTGGGAAAAACCACCTCGTAGAATGTTTGATAGTTAGGGATGGATGCTTTAGTTGTGGAAAGTCAGGACACAAACTCTGATATTATCCATCAACTAAGAGAAATGATATTAGTGGTCGTACTCAGGCTACCTCCTCAGTAACTCCAATAGGTCATCCAAACCAGCAGGGTGCCTCATCTAGTATAGGTGGCGAGTCGCACCAAAATAGGTTCTATGCTTTGCAGACTCAACATAATCAGAAGGGTTCTTCTGATGTTGTCATCGCTACATTACAAGTCATCCATATTGATATATAGGTATTGTTACATCCCAAAGCCACACTTTCCTTTGCTACTTCTTATATTATAGTAGATTTCGATGTTAGTCTTGAAACTCTTTTAGAACCCTTCTAAGTCTATACTTCTATTGGTGATTCAGTTATAGCTAAACGGGTTTACACAAATAACCCAGTCACAATTTCCTAAAAAATCACCATAGTTGATCTAGTAGAATTAGAGATGACTGACTTTGATGTCATTCTTGGTATGAATTGGTTACATCCCTATTATGCCTTTATTAGCTGTAGAACTAGATTTGTTAAGTTTTATTTTCAAAATGAACCAGTCTTAGAATAGGAGGGTAGGAGGGTAGTACTTCAACACCTATAGGTTGATTTGTCTCCTACCTTAAGGGCAGAAAAATAATTTCTAAGGGTTGCATCTACCATCTAGATTGGGTTAAGGATTCCAAGTCTGAAGCCCCAATTATTCAGTCAGTTCTAGTTGTGAATAAATCTTCAAAAGTGTTTTCTAAATATCTACCCGCAGTCCCTGTAGAGTGGGAGATAGAATTTTGAGTAGACCTTCTTCCTGATCCCCACCCTCTCTCAATTCCTTCTTATAGAATGGCTTTAGTTGAGTTTAAGGAATTGAAAGAATAGTTAAAAGTCCTCTTAGACAATGACTTTATCACACCTAACATCTCTTCGTGGGGCGCTCCAATTTTCTTCATGCATAAGAAAGATGGTTCCATCAGAACATGCATCAATTATCATAAGTTGAACAAAGAAACAGTAAAAAAAAAGTATCCCATTCCTAGGATTGATGACTTGTTCAACTAGCTTCAGGGTGCCAGTTAATTTACAAAGATAGACCTCAAATTCGGCTATCATCAACTTAGAGTCAAAGAATGTGACATTCCAAAGATAGCCTTCAGAACTCGATATGGTCACTATGAATTTGTTGTTATGTATTTTGGACTAACAACTGCTCATGTAGCTTTTATGGACTTGATGAACAGAGTGTTTAAGCAGTATTTGGACATGTTCATCATTGTCTCATAGATGACATCCTTGTTTATTTTTGGAGTGAGGATGAACATGCAGGCCATTTGAGGACTGTCTTGTAGACTCTCAAAGATCACTAGTTATTCACTAAGTTCAGAAAATGTGAATTGTGGTTGATATCAGTAGCATTCCTTGGTCACATTATTTTTGGTGAAGGCATTCAGGTTGATCCTCAAAAGACCAAATAGTTAGGAACTGGCCTAGAAACAACTTTCCATTAGATATTAGGAGAGTTTTAGGTTTAGCCGGTTAATACAAATGTTTTTTTGAAGGATTTTCATCTATTGCTTCTCCGATGCCCAGATTAACTTAGAAGAGAGTCAGATTTCAGTGGTATGATGCTTATGAGAAGAGTTTTCAAGAGTTTAAGACTAGACTCACTTCTGCTCCAATTTTGACTCTATTAAAGGGTTCAAATGGGTTTGTTATTTAATATGATGCCTTCAGAGTTGGCCTCAAATATGTGTTGATACAGCATGGTAAGATCGTAACTTATGCCTCTTGATAGCTCAAACCCCATGAGAAGAATTACCCAACTCATGATCTTGAGTTAGAAATAATTATTTTTTCCTTAAAGATTTTGAGGCACTATCTTTATGGAGTTCATATGGATGTGTTCACTGATCACAAGAGACTTCAGTATGTGTTTAGTCAGAAAGACCTAAATATTCATCAGAGGAGATGACTAGAGTTGTTGAAAGACTATGATATGAGTGTTTTGTACCATTTGAGTATGGCCAATGTAGTGGCTAATGCCCTTAGTAAGTTTTTGATGTGTAGTGTGACTCATATGGAGGATGAAAAAAAGAGTTAGTTTGTGATATTCACTAGCTTTCTAGATTGGGAGTTAGGTTGGTTGATTCAGTCGAAGGTATAGATATGGTTTAGAATGGTTCAAAATCTTTTTTAGTGGTAGAGGTGAAGGCGAAGCAAGATTGAGATCCTATTTTGCTTAAGTTAAAGGAAGTAGTCCAAGGTCAGAAAGTTGAGATTTTCTCCTTAGGGGGAGATGGTGTTCTTTGTTGTCAGGTCTGATTATGTGTTCCAGATGTAGATGATTCGAGATAGCAGATGTTGATAAAAGTTCACAGTTCTAGGTATTCCATTCACCTAGGTGCCACCAAGATGTACCGTGACCTACAAGAAGTCTATTGGTGGAATGGCATGAAGAAGGATATTGCAAAATTTATGAGTAAGTGTCCAAATTTCCAGCAGGTTAAGGTTGAGCTCTAAAGACGAGGTGGTATAACCCAGAATATCTGTATTTCTACTTGGAAGTAGGAAGAGGTGAATACTGAATTCATTAGATGGTTACCTCGTACATGCTGACAACATGATTTTATAGGGGTTGTTGTGGATCGAATGACTTAGTCAACACATTTCCTGCCAGTTAATACTATATATTTAGCCAAGTATTATGCTAGACTCTACCTTACAAAGTTTGTCAAGATGCATAGAGTTTCTTTGACTATCATTTTGGATAGGGGTATTCAATTTACTTCATAATTTTGGAAGTCCTTTTAGAAGAGTCTAGGTACCCAGGTTCATCTCAGCACAACTTTTGACCCGTAGACATATGGTCAGGTAGAGTAGACCATTCATACCTTTACAGATATGTTGAGATATTGCATGATCAACTTTAAAGGTAGTTGGGATGATCACTTGCCTCTCATTAAGTTAGTCTAATAATAGTTATCACTCTAGTATTCAGATGGCTCAGCTTGAAGTGCTCAATGGTAGGAAGTGTAGCTCTCTTATTAGTTGGTATGAAGTTGGTGAAGCTACTTTTATAGGGCCTGATTCAGTTCATGAGACTATGGAGAAAGTTCAACTAATTAGAGAAAGGCTGAAAATAGCTCAGAGTCATCAGAAATCCTATGCAAATATGAAGAGAAGGGAGCTTGAGTTTGCAGTTGATGATTGGGTTTACTTGAAGATTTCACCCATGAAAGGGGTGATGAGGTTTGGGAAAAAAGGGATACTTAGTCCTTATAGGATTTTGAGACGCAGTGGCAATGTGGCTTATGAGTTAGATTTGTCTGCCGATTTAGCATCAGTGCATCCAATTTTTCATGTGTCTCTATTGAAGAAGTAGATTGGTGATCCAGCAGTAGTTGTGCCTTTAGAGAGTGTGGGGGTGAAATTGAGTCTCTCTTACGAAGATGTTCCAGTTGAGATTCTTGACCGTTAGGTTTGCAAGTTGAGGAACAAGGAAGTCATTTCAGTGAAAGTTCTTTGGAGGAATCAACTTGTTGAGGGAGCTACTTAGGAAGCATAAGAAGATAAGATGACAAAGTACCCTCACCTTTTTCCTTCGAATTCAATTCCAACTTGAGGTAACTATTTCCTCCTTAGTATTCCACTCAGTTTCATGTCCCTCAATTACTTTCTTATCTTAGTATGCATGGATGTTTCATGAATTAAGTTTAGCTTACATTTTAGTTAAAAATTGGTTATCTTGTCAATAATCAACTTTTAGAACTCAGTTTTGGGATTGCAACTCTTTCCCTATCTTTTTAGTCTAGTTAGTCTTAATTCAAGAACAAATATTCCCAAGGGGAGATATTGTAACACCCCAAAATCCCCTAAGATCATATCTCAAACATAGAGCAGAAACCAGTAAAAAACTTCATAGGACAACTCAAACAATGAGTCATAGGCAGTAACAACGAGTCGTTAAGTGAACCGTCCTGAGTGTCTAGCAAAAAATCCAGAAGGATTACTTTCTACCCAGTAATGATGACTCAGTGTCATACATAATGAGTGATTCTAGCACTCGTCCTGAGTGAATTTCCCCAAAATCTTGAAGGATGAAAAATCCATCGTAGTGGCGATGAATCATGATGACGAGTCATTGTCAATCATGACGAGTTGTTGCCTCCTCCCCTCCTGAGAAATTTTGAGAATGTTCTGAAAGTTGGAACTTAAGCTCAGTGACCACGACCTCTGAAGATGGGTCATTATGTGTCATGAAGAGTCATTATGATCTCTAGTCATCAGGAGACCCATAAATAGTCCCTGCTCAACGACTCAGATGATGAGTCATCCTGAGACTCATCTGTCGTGGTTTAGCAGTTTTAAAAATGGTTCCCCAGGAGTATTTTCATACTTTCCTTATTTCCTAGACTTATACTACATCCTTTAAGGGCTATTGAGAAGGGGTTAAAGGGACCAAAACATTTTCTTACCCTCATTCTCCTACTAAAACATTTAGAAGAATATTAGAAAGGCGATTCTTTTTCTCTCAAATAGAAGAAAACTATGGTTCTTCTCAAAAAGCTTCAAGGTCCAAGTTCTTATCAAGAATGCTCCAAACTCCAGATATGTGGGTATTTAATGAGGGTCTCGTTTCACCCTCATGCCTAAAATTGTCTTCAAGGTTTAGTTTAATGAAATCCATGAATTAGGGCAAGTTCTCAAATATCCCAAATTTAAGATTCTTTCAATATCCATGTTTCCGGACATCTTATGACTATGAATATTATTTTATGTATGAATTAAATATGGCTTTCATATATGTTTATCGTGTTATGAACACACGATACTAGATTTTTGTAAAATTTGCATGGAACATCCAATCGAAGCACATTTTTAGATGATTATTTAGTACACCATATTTCTCATGACACTCATCAGATAGTAAGATGTATATAACTAGTTCCATGATTTTAGTCATATTCAGTAACAGTAAATTGAACTACTTTATCTATTTCACTCTGATTTTAGTATAATTTTGAGCATATATATATGATTATAGGAGTAGTACTTAGCATAGAGAGGACACAGGTTCAGATTACCCATGTCCCAAACTACGTGCCAACGTATGTTAAAGGGGTCCTCGCCAGTTGAGAGTGTCTACCTTATCCTGAATGGGCTTATGAGTGAAGTCACGTCAGTTATGGTTCTTACCCTTGGAAAGGTATAGAACACCCTCCCAACTTAGGTTACAGGTTGGATTCCATGTTGCTCACATAGTCTATGTCAGTTACGAGAGTCTCCCATAGTTTCAGACTCAGTATTGTACATGACACTAAGTTCAATTTGTAATTTCTCAATGTCATGACTTTTCAGATTATCATTTCATATAAGTGTTTATATGTATATTTATGCATCTCAGACAGGGTCATTATACTTCAGATTAGTTTTACATCTCAGTATAGTACTTTGGTATTTACCAGAATATTCATCATATTTTATATTTGAATATCTCACATGCTCAGTACACTCAACGTACTAATCCTCTTTTGCGCTGTATCATCTTATGATATAGGTTTTGGTGCTCAGCATCAACCCCGTAATTAGTGTATTCCAGTACCCTCACAACAAAAATTAGTGGTGAGACTTCATCATTCAAGGATGAGGATCTTATTTCTATATTTTTACTATTTCAGTTTTTAGACATTTTGAGTTAGCTGGGGGCTTGTCCCAAAAACTCATCAATTATTAGAAGCTTACAAACATAAAGTCATATATTCAATTCTTCCATCTTTAGTATTTCCTTGTTGATTAAGATTATTATTAGTAGTATTATTTAATTATCATACTTCAGATTTATGCTTGTTATGCCAGTTTAGCTTCTGCTCAGTTTACATTCATAGAATACATAGTGCTATGCTAGACCATGGGTTAGTTTGGGGTCACTTGTGGCTCTAAGAACCGTGTTACATTTAGGGTGTATTCTTGATTTGTGATAGGGCACCACCTCTGACCGGTGGTATCACAATACCAAGAGACTAATTTGGCTATGTTGACTGCTCAGTAATCCCATGCCTGGGGTACTTTCTACAAAAATGACCAATCTCTCTGTGATCATAACAAACCCCAAAAGCCCTACATTGGCGAGGAGCACATGCTGGCCCTGACTAGCTAACAAACTCATGCCTTGGGCACTCCCTAGAATAGTACCCAAACTCACTAGAATCAAAGCAACCTCTACCAGCCAAAGTCCAGTATTAAAAACCTGACGATCTAGAAGGGCTTCCATGATTTTAAGTCCAGATCAAAACCCCCATGATGATTGAAAATAAATTTTACCTCCATAACCACTGTAACCTATCTCATCCCTACATAATATCTAAGGAAGACCTGTACTGGCCTACTAAGCTGAGGGTGACAAAGACCTCTACTGGAAGAATCCTACCTCAAGAAAAAATACCATTAAAACTGAGCAGATAGTGGGCCCCTTACCACCATTTACTTAGGTCTCGAGACATGCGCACTCTATAGTCCTCGTATGAAAACAACCTAAAAGAAGGTAGACCCAACTACTACCATAGGCTGTGATGCCAAACAGAGTGGTAAAGCAAATCCTCTGACAAATCTCTGCACTCTCTTGTGCACTATAAGAAGTATCATAGGGGAATTTTTGGCCCACTTAAGAAACCCAATATCATACTCTAAAATTGATATAGAACCCTACTAAATACCTGTGAACTCATCTCTGGACTTAAAACCACTCTATCTACCAGGTACTACCCCTACTTGTGAGATACCCTCAAGGAGGCTTGAAATCCTAACCATAATACCCTGAAGAACTAGCACGGTCACAAATCCTACTGGAACCTAAGCTGACCCCAGACCCTCTGGCTGGTGTTATAGATCCTCAATCTCTATCTCTACCTCCACTGACTGCTCTCTGACCTACCTTGAGTTGAGACTTTTACAACAGGTGCATGAGTCTTGTCCTTGCTATCAAATGATCTTGTGCAATCCATCTAAGGAAGAGCAAAACTAAAAGAATAATTTTAGTAATTGATAGGGACAAGGAAGCAACATAGAGAATAAAGAAACTTAATTTTCCTAAGAATGCCCTATAGCCTCCCAAAGATAGGATACAAACATCATCGTATCGATCTATAGGACTTTACTAGGCATTTGATCTTGTATCAATGACCCCGATGAACCTAGGGTTTGATACCAAGCTGTCACAACCCAAAATCTCAGGTCATGATGACACCCACTAATCCCATTAATAGGTAAGACAAACCCCATAGCTCAGAACAACAAGTAATATGCCAATGAAAAAAGAGAGAACCTATCATGAAACAGACGGGCTAAATATAAATATAAATACAGAAAATAGGGCCCATAAGCTATTCATAAAGATATTAAAGCCGAAAAATATACAAAATACATCCCAAGACTTGGTATAGTCGGTACATGAGCTACTAAACATAACAGGAGTACTAAGTAGATATAATATGTATAAAACTATCTTTGAAGATACAAAATAAAGACCATTCTAACAAAATAAAGGGAGAAGGAATAAGTTCAAATGTCAGAAGCTCACCCCAAGTCTCTGATCCAAGATATCTCCATATGAAGTACATGTTAGTGGTGACAACTTGCACTAAGATCTGCATCAAGGGAAAAAGATACAGATGTATAGTATGAGTACCAAAACACGTGGTACTCATTAGGCATCATAAGCTGACTGAGCTCAAATGATACATGAAAGTATAAACAACATGAAAGGAAATATGGAACAATATAAGTAACCTAAGAGGAGGTGTAATACAAACTAGGTAATCAAAACAAAGGTACATACCTGTAAAATCTAGACTAACATTTTAACACATCAAGAGTTGTTATTAAGGAAGAATATCAATAGTAGTATACTCAGAATATTTACCCAAAGTAAGAGAAACAACAAGATAATCTAACACTAGAGATGGTAATACTAAAGAAAGGGAGTTCACAAGGCATACCTACACAGTGATTACATGCGTGAAACCAACCTGGTGTAAGATATCCAGTAATGACCAAATAATAACCTAACCATCCCCCAAAACCCCAAAAGGTACACATCAATAGAGAAAAACCCTACCAGCCCCCATAGGTACGTACAAACAACAAACATACTAGCAATGGAAGCCCATATGAATAAATGAGTACAATGAAAATCAAATGATACAATATGAAATGGGTGCCATACCCAACCTATAACAAACCATTGTTGTAATTTTTAGAGTTTTCTGTATTTTGACTATTTTGTCCTTTCCCATTGTTGCTTTACATTATTTATGAATTATGGGAATTATTTGCATTTTTATCGAAGTATTTGGGAGTGACTTATATGAATTTGTGGTTTTGAGTAGCTTTTAAAGTGATATATTTGATTTTAGTCAACATTCTATGATCCGAGTATCAGATTGTGATTCTGCCAGTTTCATTAGATTTGGAATGTTTATTTAGGGTTAGTAGCATAGTTGGTTTGGGTCCTGAGGCCCTTTTGTGATTCTTGAGTGTTTGGTTGAAATACTTAGTTTATTGGCCTAAAGGGGTTTTATATGTAACTTGTTGATAATGACCCTTTTTGGTAAATTCGATAGTTGCGTTGAGTCCGGAATATCAAAAATAGCCTAGTAACATTATTGTTTTGTTTCTGTAGGGTCCTGAATGAATCTTGAGGGTCTATTCATAGAGTTTTTCACTTAGAGGTTTGCTGTGTTTTGTTGTTGCTAGTGCCAGGCATTTCCTTCATTGTGCTCATGACCCTAGCTTCACGTTTGTGATGAAGGAATCATTTGTGTATCGTGTTCATGGGGGGGGGGGGATGAAATTACGATAATGGATAATTTTGTAGGCCGAGTTAGTTAAGGTTTAGGAATATGACTGAACCATCATGATTACAATGGGTCTGGGTTGGTCAACTTTAAGAATGTAAAGGTGTGACCGTGAACATGAAGAACCTTTTCACTGGTAGTTTAAAATTGTGAAATCCTAATTCAAAATCTTATTTCCTCCATTTTTAGAGCTTAGGAGCTCAATTTGATTCAATTTCAAGGTGAGTTTTTGAGATTTCAAATGTGGGTAAGTTTCTAAATTATATTTTCATCATTTCCCATCGATTTTTAGTATGAAGTCATCTTCAAAACATGAATTTTAAACTTGAAATTTTGAGTTTTATCCGCTAAAGAGAATAATGTGTTTTTATTCAATTTCTAACTTGATTTCTACTCAATTTTCTTTAGGATTTTAGATTTAGAACCCTTTAACTTTGATTGACATGATTCTTTACAAAATTCCAACTCTACCCTTTTAATTTTGAGGTAGATTCTCAAAGTGATTTTGGAGCTAGAACCAAAGTATATTAATATGGGTATTGTTTGGTCTTGTATTTACTTGTAGATGTCATATTTGATTAGATTAGATGCGTTTGGTGGTGATTCAAGGGAGTAGGGCTTCTAGTTGGTCTTTTGGTTTGTGTTTTGGCTTTGTGGATCTTTTTTAAGGCAAGTTGAAAAGTACCTTGACTCTTTTTTGAGGTATTTATGTGTTATGTGCTTATTACTTGTGTTTTGTGAATCATTAAGGGTTATAAGGGTCCCACTTAGATGAGGCAAGCATCTCCATAGGGACCAGAGTCTATTGAAGGGTTGAAGTTATAAAATGGATATCTTGACTGTTATTTCTACTTGTTGATATGCTTATGGTAAATAGTGGATAGATGACTTATGGATCTTGAGTAAATTGATAGTGGGTATCTATTTAAGATCTTGAATCATATTTAGTGGATTTTGATGGATTGATTGGGGTTTAGTAGCCATTTAGGGGATAATTATGGTTGTATATTTTTTGATGAAATGATTGGGATTTAGTAAATACTTAGGGTATAAATAGATTTGTAGTTATTTGATGTAATTATTGGGGTTTAGTGATCACATAGGATATAAATATATGATAGCATAATTAAGTAGTTAAGAAGAAATCTTGTCTTGTTTATTAGGTAAGCAAATGAAGATGAAATATAGGACATGTTGTTAACTAGTATAGTTCCCCTTTTTGTATTTGAGTCTAAGGGTGTCATGATTGGGAAAAGTGGAACCTTATCATGTAAAACAAGCTTTGGTTTGGGTAAATTCTCCATGTTACATTATTTGGATTGGTTATTATTGTTGTGATGTTGGGGTGTGCCTTGTGTTGACTATATTATTGACTTGAGAGATTATTAACATTGAGATGCTTGTGCGGGGGGTTGGTATTGGTCTTGTTTGAGTATTATTTGTCTTTATTGTTATTGTGATGTTTTATGGGGGCTTGGATTGATATTATTGATGTATTATATGCTCTCTACTACTGTGTTTCCATGAGATGACTTGTATCATGATGTACTGAGATTTGGGTGACTTGGGTTCATTATACCATTGCTGAGATGATTATTGTGCATTGTTGATATATCCATGATCATGCATACTCATTCATCACTCATATTAATGGAAACTGGTACCACTGAGAAATACTAATTTTGAAAGGAAATGAGACATTTTATAAAATGTCTTAGCTAAGTGATGTGCCAATAAGATTGATTGATGCGATTTTGATTGGTATATGGGTTGCGAATCCCCATAGGTCCTGTCCGGGAAGCCTATACTCGAAAGGTGTATACGAGGTGAAACATATGATCATTGCATACATGCCACACCATCATAATACATTGCATTGCATTCTTTTATGTGATTGATATTGTGTTTCATTATTTCCTTTCGTGTCGTGTTATCCTGATTAGATCTTATTTGTAATATTGTGTATTTTGCATGTCATATCACTACATTGAATTGCATTGCACTTTCTCTTGGGTTATATGGTGGTTGAGATATTATTATATATGGGGTATTGTTTACGACTTGATCCATTGAGACTATTATGTTTTATCTAGTAGTTGCATAATATGCACCTTCTCCACCTTATCAGGGACTGTTGATTTGACATGGTGAGTGGATATCAATCCTGTGTTGGTGAGATTCTCTTTTGATGTGACTTATCTCTATTATCGTTAATATTGAACCTGTATGTTCCTGCCTTAATTGCTCTAATTTGATTATCTTGATAAGTGTTCCTATCTGCTAGTATAGACTGGATCTTTTATTAGTGTAGGTTTATTTGGTGTAATTTTGATGGTTGGTATGGTGGCCCTCTCCATCACTTTGGATTAGGGTATGCTTACTGAGTACACGTGTTTCAACTTACTTTTGCTTTTTCATTCCTTTTTCTGTACCCCATGCAGATATTAATTTGATTATCGGAGCAGAGATTGTGTTCTCTCAGTGTTTGCTTTGAAGTGATTGATGTAGCGACTGATGGGTCTCAGAGCTTACCCAGATCTCTACTTATCTTATATTATACTTTATTCACATTTAAGATACTTTGAATTTTTTGATCATATTCTATATTAGAGGCTTGAACCAGTGACAACCAGACCTTTGATGTATCATTGAGATTATACTTCCTTTATATCAATTGGAGTTTATCTCTACGTCTTACTTCTTCCGCTTCTATTTTATTTTTGGTTATCGTGTTGGGTTAGGTTAGGCTTACCTATACCGGAGGGAGTGATAGGTTGTATTACAGACTCTATTTTGGATCATGACACTACCATAGTTTATACACCTCTTCCAGCCCTTGGAACTCGTAAAGGCAGGACCAATGGGGAACACCCATCTTCCAATATAGTGGCTCATAGACGGAGGGACCTATAGGGTACTCAAGATATCCGTTACACTGCCCAGTCCCGCACTGGGACTTCCAAGTAATAATCAATAATAAATCCATTTCAGAATTGACCTATAAGTACGCATGAGTATGATAGGTGCCCAAAATCGAACCAGGACAAAGATTATCCACTTTCTTTCCTTTTTAAAACTAGTGTGTAGGTAAAAGCTCTACAAATTATGTTCCACAATCGAAATCAGTAAGTGGAAACTAGGATAAATCTTTTGAAAATAGAAATAAAACCAGTGATTAAAAGAGTTACAATTTCTTTAGACATTCCCAGAAAACAACAGTAAACGTGGTATATTTTAGTCTTAAAAACCATCATCCAACAACAAGGATGGTAAGATTCCTGTTTTAAATTCAGTTTAAGAGTGAAAAATGAAAATAAATCCTTTTTTGAAAATAGTATTTAAAATCAATATTTTCCATGGAAGTGTACCAAAATGCATGCCTGTGCACGTATGAATATATGTATGCCATCACCAGTTTACAAAAAAATAGGGCATAAGAACATAAGTATCTACAATAAGAAATCACTGCCTTTCTAGAGTAGGGTACACTAACCTGGAATCCAACTGAGGCATAACCATGGCTTTGGGCCCACCAACATATAGAGCAGTATATATATAAAGTAAATACATAAAACGAGATAAACATGATACTAAAAGAGTCAACCGAGGAATACCAACCTTATCGCAATAAACTACCCCAAACCTATGCTAAGGGTCGCTATCCTAATTCTAATTTATGGAAAGTATACAAGTATTGCTAACCTTGTCCTAGCACTACAACATACATTCTAAACTAAGGCTCAAGCTAATAGTCTACTCTAAAACCTCCGAAGAATTCCAAGAATGAAGAAAATGATAAAGGAACCTTAAACCTATCCTATAAACTCCCACCTCGCATGCAATTTATACCAAACACAATCTCGTAGAGCAACCTCTTTAAGAAAGTAGACCATAGCCTACCTCAAAGAAGAACACTAGTCTTGGTCTGAATAGAAACTGCTCTCCTCTCTGCATGACCCAAAATGAAACCATACTATCACAAATATAATTTATATGTCAATATGAGTAAAACGATACCTATATTGCAAATTTGTGCTTCAGATTGAAAATTTTGTTAAAAATCACCATTGGGACCCACTTATGAAATTTAGAAATTGGACCCGTAATAATGTCCCTCATGAGACAAGGATCTTGTGATGAAAATTTTAGCATGAACAACCCCCTAATTTGAGCTCAAATCAGCCCCCAAAGTTAAGGAAAGATCAAGAATTAAGCTAGAGATTTGAGTCGAAATTAAGCCAAAAACTTACGGATTAATAGAGGAAATATAATCAAGGAATGATAACTCAACATCTAACTCAACATCCCCAGCTTCAATTGTAAAACCAATAATAGTTCTTGAGATTGGAGCTAATAGCTTTGGAGAATGATTTAAAACGAGTTGAAAAAGGGAGTATATACTCAGCTACCACTGCTTAAGCAGTGGTATTTCCACATAAGTGGAAGTTGCTTAAGCAAAAGAGCCTATGCATAAGCGAAGGTCAGTGTGATCACGTGCCTCTGCTTGAGCGAAAGTTTGTTTGCTGAAGCGGCTCTGCAAAAGCGACAGGAGCTCCGCTTAATCGGAAAGGGCTGACATCAGCCATCTATGCATAATTGGCTCCTCAGCTACTTAAGCAACCCCGCTTAAGCGATCAAAGGGTCACAAAAGTGATGACACCTTCATAGCAACACCAGAAAATTTTGCCAAGTTTGGAATTCTCTGAACAGGTCCTCAAGATTCATTTGGAACCCCATGAATGCAAACGAAAAAATGCTATCCCACTGTAAATGATATTTTAAACTCAACGAAATCAATGAAATTCCAGATAGAGATCATTTCAATGAAATGTGGGTCCTATACCCACTCTTTCTATTTTTAACTAAAACCAACCAATAGCCCAAAATGAGCCCAGAAACATCGAAACCCAAACAAAATGTCTCTCTAGCCTAAAATCTATGTTCCAGAGCTAATAAAACTGTCAGAATTCTCATCCGAGGCTGTTTACTAGGAATTTTAGCCAAAGCCTAATTTCTCAACTTTAAAAGCTCTAAAATAGAGAAATTGACATAGAAACCAAATGAACTGCCCGAAGACCTAACCACCAGTCACAACAATTCATAAATGATCTGAAAAGTTTTAATCATAGAAAATGCATGAAATAAAGAAAGTGACCTGGCGGGTCATTATGGATCATGTCATTATCAGCCAAGAAATCCTAATCAATGAAAATATGAAGTTTGTAAAAAATGAATAGTGTATTACATGCACACAACCATTATAGTGAAGAGACTCTACAAAAAGATAATTAATAAAAATTGAAGTGATTATCTTAAAGAAATTAAAAGTGAGTGTTAAAATAGCCGTGAAATATTAAAAGAGATTCAACATTGAATTTGGATCCTATCAAACAAAAATATTAACATCGTTAGAAATTATACTTGATAAGAATAAACTTCAACATCAAACAACAATACCAATATGTTATAAGAAATGTAAATAAACCAACATACAATTTATGTATATTCAAATAAAGAATAGATAGGGATGCAAGAACATAGTAGTTTTGCATATAGATACATTTGAATAAATACTACATGGGCAACAACAATACATAATAAATTTATGCACTTAAACTAACTAATCAAGATGTTGAATGAGTTTCTGAAGCATGAAGGTTTCATAAGTCTATAATTTTTGTGATTCTAAGATTAGTCTTGCAAGACCATAGAGACAAGAAATCTAGTTGATATCTTCCACTACGTGCCTCATTGGCTCTAAAATCTTCATTATTGTAATGTAGATTGTTGAAAATCGTGTGCAGGGGGCCATTTTTTCTTTTTCTCAATTTTGAAATGGATAATTCCAACGTTTGATCTTCCTTGGTGACTTTAAATCACTTTTTCATCAAATGCAGTGTGGTTAATAGAAAATAATTCTGCAACAGCGTGGTTGTCAAAAATCTATAATTCAGTTATCAAACCTCAGGTTTGATAAACTTGTTTGATGTGTTAACTTTTCTATAACATGTACTATGCACGAAGCAACCTAAAACAACTGAAATACTGGTTCTTATAATAGTATTACTGAAAAAGGTTGAATGAGAGATGTGCATCTTTATAATTCATATGTAACATTTTATGATAGTTAGTTGAAACTTAGCAGACTTATTTTACACATGTCCACAAACTTATAATGCTAGTTTTACAATACAAATAATGGTATAAGGCTTCAATGATATGTTCATGCTTAACAAAGCTAAGCGACATATTTGAAAATCACCGCGAGGCAAAATACAGCTAGTGCACCTTTGCTAGCCACTTGGCATGCACTTTCATATGAATGTTACACCACCAACTCTACCTCATATATTATCAAACATAAGAACTAATTGTTAGCGGAGAGATTACTATTTGTATATCCATTTCTACTTACTTCACCTAAAAAAAAAGATATATAAAGCCTTAGAATTGTACATTTTACTTCTAAATCTTTCAATTGTTCAACTATTTGAAAAACAAGATCTTTGTAATAAAATATCGTAATCATAAAAAGAATAAGGGACCATAAAAATTATCACTGCACATTTTACTCCAAACATTAATACTAGAGCCTCAGTACGTTTGTCTACATCTATCTTTATTTCTCCCAAGACCCATCTTATATTGGACTAACTATTTTCAAATAATACTATTCAAAATACTTGTTAATACACAACACACAATGAACATGCATATTTATTTAGATCGATTTTAATTTTTATAAAAATGGATTCTTACCTTTATATGACAGGAAATAGTCTACTCTTAGTCGCCAGACCCATATTAAATTAGAATTTTATAATAAAGACAATTATATTCCTAAGAAGCACTTTTTTTATTTGCTACCTCCCCAAATCAAGAATGAGAAGAGTGATTTGACTTATGAGAACAAAATGTTTTAGTTTAAGATTTAAAGTCTACAGTGAAGGCAATATAATGATTGATGCTAAGGAACAAAGAGAATCTAGGAAAATAAATTCGTCCCAGAACTTAAGGTTGCCATTTATCTATCCTGAAATATCCAAGTATCATAAAATCTTGGAATATAAATTAGACCAAACTAAATGTAAACCTTAGCGCTCAAAATTTATTGTCAGGATTCCACAAAAATTCCTTCTTCAACCTCTTCATCAAAACATTTCACAGAAAACATTCATTTTGATAGTTGAAGAGCAAACCTTCTTGAATGCTAGTTCACTAATGTTCACTCTGACATTGACAGTGCTATACTTGGGAATGAGATACAGATGTTCTCCCAACTCATCAATACTTTACTTGCACAGTTTGTAGATGCAGTGAGACCTAAATCATGTCAACAGTGTTACACTAAAATAAAGTGTTGGTGAATAATTATAATTACAATTGAAAAATAAAATAAAGATAATAAAATATCTTTTTGGCTGAGACACATATATCTCGCTCTCTTTAGGGAGATTCAAGCCCACTGTAACAAATTTTTATGTCGGTCCAGTAGTAATCCTCTTGACTTGCTCTATCAAGGATACAATAGCCTAATCACAAAGTACAACTCAACAAACTCTAGCTAAGAGTTGAGTCCAAAGCTCCACCAATAAAGAACACCTTCCTTCAACTCAATAAAACTTTTTTTTTTTTACTAACTTTTATTTACTATATATTTTCTTATACTTACAAAAATAATACAAGACCACCACTATTTATAGGAGAAGAATTCTTCCTTGTAATGAATAGGGGGTACAATAGTGGATAGATGTTACATGAGTTACAAGAAACTAATGACCATGAGAGTTATAGGAAACTAATGGCTATATGAGTTATAAGAAACTAATGACCATGAGAGTTACAAGAACCAATGACCATACGAGTTACAAGAACTATTGGTCACATTCTACAACAAAATTATAAGATTAATTGGCACATAATGTAATTACAGAATAAGGGATTTAACTGCTGCACAAAGAGGAAACCAACAAATTAAGTGTACTAGTGCTGCAAAAAGGAATTGTAACTTAAAGTCACTAAATTCCAAAAGAAGTAACCCAATATAATGACACAAGACAATTCAATAAGGAAAATATTAATAAAGTATTAAAATGCTCAAAATAAACCTACAATCCCCCACTCATTTTAATATTAGAAAGAGAGTATATTAGCTAAAAGAAGACTATTATGCATAATAAAGATGTTTTCTGCATTGAAACTCCACTCAGTAAAATAGTAATATTTACTCTAGAGTCGTAGTAGTCGCATACATGAACTATGACTGCTTAAAGAAAATAAAATATCACTACTTACACATAATGGTCAAGGTGTTGATATGAGATTTATAGTCAGCATATTACCTTCTTGTTCTATCTCGATTTTCATAAGTATATTTTTAGAATGAGCCCAATTCTCATAGGAAGCGGCCTACTTCTACACTCTCATAGGTGAAATCTATCGATTAGCACTTCACTCATACGAGCAACGGATTTTCATTAAGAGTGTTTAAACTCAACCTCCATAAACCATTACAGGAACAATGCACTCACATCATATGGAGGAAAAAAAGTGCATTTCGCAACAAGTCATCATGTGATTTTTTTTCCCATTAAAACTGAATTTAGGATCTCTAATCCTCAGGTTGAGTTTCCTCATATTTGACTCATGAATTTATAGGCCTCAATCTTATCCCCCTCAATGTGCTCCAGATCTTATATCTTTATAAGGATTTAGTCAATGAATTTGTAAGATTATCACAAGATTTGAAATAATCAACCTTAATTGTACCATTTATCAAATAGAATCCCACATTTCTGCGTTTTCTCTTTATACATTTGGATTTAACATTGTAATAACGGTTTTGAACTCTACCTATTGTAGTAGTTCTATCACAATGAATTAAAGTAGGAGGAGTTGATTTTTCAAAATAAGATGTTTAAAATAATATATCTCTCAACCAATTTGCTTCCTCATTAGCTGAAGCTTAAGAAATTAGTTCAGCTTCATTGTTAGAGTTAGCAATAATAGTTTTCTTTTTGAGATTTCCAAAAAATAGCACTACCCTACAAAGTAAATATATAACCATTAGTATATCATGACCAGAAATTGGGTCATGATGGTACCTACTATGTAACACTCTAAAAATCCAAGCCAAGATTAGAATCATGCTTCAAGTACATGTAGAGTCAAACATCATGTTTTGGTAGTATGAGAAGTGATTTAGACATGTATTAAGGCCACAAGTAACTCCTAGATCATAGCCAAGTTGAAACATTCCCTACCGATTTATTTCTTGTGAAGTCAACTTCAAATGAGCATAACTCCTAGATTCTGAAGCATTTTTGAGCTCAAGACCTACCAAATGAAATGTATATGAGTCTTTTTTCCAAAATATTCAATTTTGATTTAATCCAATTTTGGAGCTAAGAGTTACGACTATTTTAATGAAGCACTATCCAGCAGTGAGATAGTACTATCGTAACCACGATCGTGGTTAGATTGTACGACCGTACAATCCATTCATCTGTATGAAACAGTCCCAAAAACCTGAAAGTTGATAATTATATCCACAACCATGAAAGGGTACTACGATCTTGGCTAGAAACCACGATCTTGGGCATGATCTTGTCTCATAAAGTTGATTCGGCTTGGACTACCAACCTACGAACTATGGTACGATCGTGGATGGGTCCCACGAGTCATACCAAGGCTCATATGATGAAGTCCATAGATACTCAAATCATCCACCCAACCACGAGCACCATCCATAATCATAGGTAGGTCCCACAATCGTGGGATGGTTCGTACGTTACATTCTGCAGTTTTTTCAGTTACGTTTTAGAAGTAGCATTCCAGTCTTTGTCCACTATTTAAACCCCTAAAATATGTTGTTTAAGTTATACCAAAGCTGATTATTAAGTCTAAAATTACTCTAAGTCCCTTAGTACTCAAACTCAGTTGATACTTAGCATTAATAGAGACAAAGAGGCGATTTCTCTTTTCCAAGATATAACTAGGGTTCATCTTCTTCAAGCTCTAAATTCAAGGGTTTCACCAAGGTTTTCATCTCTAGGTATGTGGAATTTCATAATGGGTTTCCTTTCACTCATTGAGTCCCAATGCTATTCAAAAATCTCAATTTAATTCACCCTTCGAGCTTAGGGTTTCCATGAAAAGTGTGAATTCCATTAGCTTTCAGTTTCTTGCCTTGACTAAATCATGAATATATGTTTTTCCATAAATTTGAGAATATTTACATACTTATGACTATGAATTCTCATTATATTGATAAATTCTTAATTTTGGGCTTGAGTTATGAAAGTCCTTATTACGTTTAGTTCATAAAATTGGCATTAGTAGTTGCATTCTTCTGAGATGGAGGGTTATGAACACCCCGATGACCTAGGATATCATGCATTGTCAATAGAATACTCATCTTCCAGTTTTCAAGATTTAGAATGCATTCAGATAAAATATTTACCCTTTAGTTTCAGTAGCCATCATAGGTATGGCCAGCCTTCCACAGGAGCGGCTTCGATAAAAAAGGCCAAGGTCCACACAAATGGCTGCACTAGGTATAACTACACTAGCAACTTGAGCCAATTTCACCAAGTCCCTAACAGACCCCCGAGATTTATTCAGAGTCCCATAAACACAAACCAATCACACTACCCAATTGTAAATGATATTTTAGATTCAATGGAATTGATGAGTGTCACGCCCCAAATCCCATTGAGGCGGACTGGCACCCGAAGTCGATAAGGCCCGAGATAACCAATCTTCATCTATGTCTAATCATATGCATGCCATTCATGAAACACCACCATCACGTATAGATACAAGATGCTTATAGTGGAAGTCATGGCAACATGTGGTCTGCACATATGTGAAACTTGGCCGTCAGGGCCATCAAGTCAATATGGACATACATCTCTTACATTCAAATTCCCACATACGTCTACAAAGCCTCTAACAGATGCATAAACATAACTATCTTAAATTCGGGACAAGTCCCCGCTCAATACAATATTTACAATACCAAAATAATTGTACAACTGTGACTCGGAAAGCCCCTAACCAACTGGAGCTCACCAAAGTTCTGCAAATGACTCGTAGCCTACGGTGGAGGTCTACTAGCACCTGTTCCTGCAGCAAGTAAGGTAAGCCCCCCCAAGGGAGGTCAGTACGAAGAGTGTACTGAGTATGTAAGGCCATATGAAACTGTAAGACACATAAATACTCCAATGAAATCAAATATAAGAAAATAGTCAATATGGACAAACCAACGTTCTGCATATGTGGAACCATGTACCTTACATTCATTATCTTCTTTTGCTTCTAATGTTTATTCATCATCACTCATCTCATATTGTACCCAGGCCCCAACTGATCAGTGGGTTTAACATAACATAACGTTATGTTGGGATCGGCTCGAGCTAGGCTTATGCCTCTAGAGCTGCCACCCATAAGTCAAGATATCGGGTTCGACTCGAGCTAGGTTCTTACCTCTAGAGCTGCCACCCATAAACTAATATCAGGTTCGGCTCGAGCTAGGTTCTTACCTCAAGAGCTTCCCCCTGTCAGGATTGGTTCGAGCTAGGCTTATGCCTCTAGGAATGCCCCCTGATCCAACAATTTTAGGATCGGCTCGAGCTAGGCTTATGCCTCTAGAGCTGCCACTCGTATTCTTAACACCCACAAATATGCATTACTTAATTTCTTACTTTTGAGAGATTGATATGTTGATAGTCGCAACATTATTAGAGTTTTGGAACATCAGTCCATGATTAAGATACATATGAACAACACTTGATCCATGAATGAGGAAAATAAGAATAACAATACATGACAACCTGAAATGAGATGCCTTACAATATTTCAGAATGGAACAAGTATAATGACAATGTGAACAATATGTGCTGCAGAATGATACGGTAAGAGTAACCTTACATACCTTATGTTCTCAATATGAATACACAGTTCTATATGTGAACACAATAATCCAGCTCCTTTCTTACGTGTTACTCTACATCACAAGTTCATAACGGAGCTTACGTTAACAATCAACTATCTTACAAGTGCATAAGATGACAATGAATTACATGATTGCCCCATAACGTCATTTCACCCTTTTACAATACTATTCACGGAATTATCATACCAACAACATCATAACATTCCATACATTGACCAAAACATTATGAACCAATAGCATTCCACACCAAGTTTATCCTTTACGCTTCCTCATTAACACTACGTCACAATTAATCCATCAAGTCACCTCAACACCTTTCATAACAACATATTAACCATAATCCATCATTGATATAATCCAACATTCCTCCAAAATCCCCCTTAAAGTCATTCAAAAGATATCATAAGTTGATAATTCCATCCCAAAAAAAGGTATAGGGGTCTTCGGGGATAAAAAAGAAACAAAAACATACAGAACAAGTCTTCGGGGATAAAAAAGAAACAAAAACATACAGAACAACTTTTTGGGCTGACCTGCGAAGCCACCTGCACCCGTAGGTGGCTGACATGTGGCCGCAGGTGACCCTTGGCCCTGTCCAGGGGCACCTGCATTGCATCTGCGCTCGCAGGTGCCTTCGTCTGCGGGGGCAGATGCCCAAATCGGCCAAAAAGGGTCTCTTTTGGGTCCTTTTGAGTAATAAATGGTCCAAGGCCATAAATAGGCATTTATTTACATATTTTGTTCACTTTGATTCCAACAAACACCCATCGTTTCACAACACACATGAACATCACCAAAACCACACTTTTCCTTCAATACACCACCAAGTCCATGCACAATTTTGCAATAATAATTCCAAACATTATATACAAGAATAAAACAAGTTAAAGCTATAATCAAATACTACAAGTCAATATTCAATCCATCAAATTCACTTCCTTCAATACCACAAGTCCATTTTCAAGTTTACAAGGCAAAACCCTTTTTCGATTGCAAAAATAGACAGTTTTACACATAGTGAACTGTCAGACACTTTGCCAACATAACCAACATGATTTATACACAATCTCAAGCATATCATATATTAAACAATCAGATCAAACACTTACCCAAACTTGCAAAGGAGTGATCTTGTCCAAAGGAATGAAGGCTTAGGGTTTGAGAGTTTGAGAGAAAATATCTCTTTTTGTTTCCTTGGAAAAGTCTAGAATGTCATGTGCCTTTTTATGAATAAAATCTGATTTTTTGTGCCTTTTATAGGCCCTTTAATTCATCCTTATCCACTTTGATCAATAATTGGTTAGTCAAAGGAAGAATGGGTCATTTGACCCATTGGGCCATGTCTTTTGGCTTCATTTTGGGCGTCTAATTGAGCCCATTACCACATATTAATTTAGACCACCTAATTAATATGTAAAACCCCAACAAGTCCCATGTTTAAATACTTCCATAAATGTTACGGTAATAACATAGGTTCATAAATGTACGGGGTGTTACATTCTCCCCCCTTAGGAACATTCGTCCTCGAATGTGAGTCACATTATCCAATTTACACAGATGGATCATTCTTCATGTTATCATATAGACACATAAGGCTCCTAGATACTTAATATTGTGCTAATTCCGCACTTTGAACTTTTTCTTCCATTTGAAATAATTACGGGTACTTCGACTTCATCATTTCTTTGGCTTCTCACGTACTTTCTTTTACTTTTTGATTCCTCCATTGTACCCTTACGGAAACTACTTCTTTATGTCTTACTCTTTTCACTTATCGATCTAGAATAGCAATAGGTACCTCTTCATAAGTGATATCCTCCATAACTTGTACATCTTCGCTGAAATCAATACGAGATGGATCTCCCTAATACTTTCGAAGCATTAACACATGGAACACTGAATGAAATGTGGAGAGTTCTTGGGGTAGTGCTAATTCGTATGCAACTTGACTAATTCTTAGGCCAATGTCATATGGCATGTTATATAGGGCCAACTTTCCTTTCTTTTCGAATCTCATTATCCCTTTTATTGGTGACACTTCCATGACTACTCTACCATTTATGACAAATTCTAACTCTCTTCTTCTAACATTGGTATATGATTTGTGTTGATTTTTGGGTCGTTTGTAGCCTCTGTTGTATCACTTTAACTTCCTCTAACCTAATAAACAAGATTCGATCCAAATAAGGCAATTTCACCCGGTTCAGCTCATTCAATTAGTGATCTACACTTTTTCCCGTATAAAGTTTCATAAGGTGTCATTTTGATACTTGAATATTGTAGGTAAATTCCATAAGAGGTAAATGGTCATCCCAACTACTTTGCGCAAGCTCTTAACATACCTTCAAGTGTTTTGATGGTTCATTCTGTTTATCTATCTGTCTGGTATAATAGAAATTGAAATCCCATGTCATCGTACTATCTCATTGACATACGACCTTGCATCATTTCCAGCAGTACAAGTTGTCCTGCCAGGTAAAAAGTGTGCTACTTGGTAAGTTTGTCAACCATTATTGACATGGAATCAAATTTCTGAAATGTACGAGGCAACCTTGTGATAAAACCCATGTTACTCATATCCCTCTTTTCAAGCTGGAAGATTTTTTTTCTTGTTGACAGTTTGAACATTGAGCTACAAATTCTGTATTGTTCTTCTTCTTTATGTTGCCTCACCAATTCATCTCTTCCAAACCATGGTAAATTGTGGTAGCTCCCAACTGCATAGAATACCATAAGTGATGTGCCTCTGTCATAATTCGTTTCCTTAATTAATCTATATCCGGTACACACAATCTACTTTGGCCCTGATTCACTCTCTCCTGCGTAAGATCAAATGCCTTTGTCAAATCTTGTGTGCATTAAATTTCAGCTGCAATACAATATGGTTCACATATTGCTTTTTCTTCACTTTACAAATGAAGCTTCTGCCCCATGTTACATTGTAATTCATTCATCTGGGGTTTCGAGAAGACGAACTCCCAAGCTGGCTAATTGCTATAACTCCTTGACTATACTTTGCTTTTCGGTCAACTGGCTACTAGTGCTCCCTATTGTTTTGCGACTTAACGCATTGACTATTACACTTGCTTTTCCCGGATGTAATATAAATATCATGGTCTTTCATAAGGCCATCCACCTTTGCTGCTTCAAATTAAGTCTTTCTGCTTACCGATATTTTGCAAACTTTTATGATCAGTATATCTATGTCAATGTGAACCCCACAAAAGTAGTGGCACCATGTGTTTAAAGCAAACATCACAACTGCTAACTCAAGATCATGTGTTGGCTAATTTTTTTTTGATGTGGACGTACTTGGCTTGAAGCATAAGCTATCATATTACCGTGCTGCATCAACACACTTGAAGCCTCACCATAGATTGCATACCCTTCTGTACCTTCTGTAAATGCTAATACAGGTGTAGAAGTCAATTTATCGTTCAACTCTTGGAAACTCTTCTCACATGCATCATTACCCTGGGACTTAATTGACTTGTGTGTTAGCTTTGTTAAGGGTTCAGAGTTAGAAGAAAAATCCTTCACCAAATATCCTATAATAACCAACCAATCCAAGAAAACTATGAATCTCTATAAACGTCATAGGCCTTAGCCAATTTGTTTCCACCGCTTTTATCTTTTGTGTATCAACCCTTAGTCCTTCATCCTATACAATGTGACCCAAGAACGCAATGGATTTTAACCTAACTCATATTTAGAGAACTTTGCATAAATCTTATGGTCACGAAGAATTCGTAGCACCTGCCGCAAGAGCAAACCAAAATAGCACCTAAAAACACTGTTACGACTGCATTTAGAAATGGCTTAAACACTCTATTTATCAAACCCATAAAAAAAACTGTTGTTGATCATACTGTGTTCGGAAAGCTGTCGTGGGTATATCTTCTTCTCTAACCCTTGCTTGATGACAATTCGATCTTAAGTTAATCCTTGTTAGTACCCTATAATTGATCAAATTGATCATCTATTCTCTGGATTTTTCTTTTATTCATACTTTAACACGGGTGCACCCCAAGGGAGCATACTAGATCTTATGTATCCCTTGTCCAACAAGTCTGTTAATTACTCTTTTAATTCTCACAATTCTGCTGGAGCCATTCTATACGGAGGAATAGAGATAGGCTGAGTGCCTGAAATCACATCAATACCAAACTCTACTTTCCATTTTAGGACCCACATCCAGGAATTCATTTACTACTGGAATCGATTAAAGAGTTGGTGGTTTCATATCAGTATCCTACACCATTACTAGGTGGAATATGTATCCCTTTGGGTATCATTTTCTTTATTTTAATATAAAAAATGAATTTTCCTCTCGGTGCTCCCATATTGCCCTTCCATGTGAAAAATGAAAAGGAAAATGTAACTTCTTAGCTCGAAAATCTACTGTGGTCTAACAAGAAGCTAACCGATCCATACCCTTATAACATCAAAATCTACCATGTCTAGTTCAATCAGATCAACCAGTGTATCATAACCACAAACAGGTACTATACAATTACGATATACTCGTGTAACTACAATAGAGTTACCAACTGGTGTAGAGTCTTCAAATGGCTTAACTAATACTTCTGGTGTTCTTTCAAAATTTCTTTTTTTTTTTTGTTTCACCATCAATGGAGTCACATATGATAATGTAGAATACAGGTCAATCTATGCATATACCCCACTGTCTGTGAACCCCGAGTTCCACTAATTTGCCCAATTTGACTGCTGGTAAATCCTCGGAAGTGGGATGGCGTACTTACTGTAGGGTAAGAAAATGAGGGTCTCGGTGGTCTATTAAAAACCCGAGGCCTAAATTCTCCTTGGGACACTGTGATGAACTGTCCCATAGGTCTAGCCCTCTTTTAAATTTTTGTGCCCTTCTCCCTTGTCTCTGATTCTCCATTTTCTATGCAAAGGCTTGTATCTCGCTATATCCATATCCTTGTTCAAAGAAGCAATAGTACAGTCCCTCACCAAATATGGTTCCAACCTGTCCACATACCGATGGACTCTGTCCTCTATCGTGGCTACTACTATAGGAGCATATCGATCCAATGAGTTAAACTGGAGACTGTACTCCCTGACGCTCATATTTCCTTGACGAAGATTCAAAAACTGATCTACACAAGCCTCTCGGATCTCATATGGGAGATAATGATCAAGGAATGGCATTTTGAATTCCTCCCAACTAGCTGGAGGTGCACCCATACCCCTAGATCGTTTCCAATCATTGTACCATAATATAGCCTCGCCTTTTAGTCTATATGCTGCAAATTCCACTGTTTCTATACCAGTCACATGCATAACATCTAGGCCCCTTTTTGATTTGGTCCTCAAAGTCCTATGAGTCTTTATTCAGATCTGACCCGGTGAACATGGGAGGGTCTAATTTTAGAAAATCCAGTGTCCGTCGACTATCTGCCATATCCATACCACCACTACTTGTCATTGGACCTACCTGTCCTTGATTCAGGGCAGCAACTATACAAGCAATTATATAAGTCAACATTTGCACTGTATTTCTTAGATTCTACTCAGGATGATTAACAGGTGGTTCAGCAGGTTTTTCTCTCCTTCTCGGCTCTTCTGGAGCTGGAAAAGTAGAAGAAGCCCGCGATGCAAATTCAGTTTCAGCCCCACCCTGACTAGCTTGGTCAGGTGGTGATATACTAGTTCCTTCTCCGTCAAACATATCCACCTTCTTACCTTTGTCCCTACCTTGTCTTATGATCGAAATTTTTCTATACAGCAGAAAACCAATTTCAATGGTCAGAAATGAATTCCACCAACAACATCGGCTCTAATGCACGATCTAACAAATAAAGAAAAGAAACAACTCCTAAATGTCCCGTAGCCTCATACTTATAAATTTGGCCAGCAACACATCCATAAGCACGACTCTACTCAGACACGGCTTTGTAGACACCCTTAGGATGACCTACTTTGATACCACTTTTGTCACACCCCAAATCCCATTGAGGCGGACTGGCACCCGAAGCCGATAAGGCCCGAGAGAACCAATCTTCATCTATGTATAATCATATGCATGTCATTCATGAAACACCACCATCACGTATAGATACAAGATGCTTATAGCGGAAGTCATGGCATGATGTGGTATATACATATGTGAAACTTGGCCGTCAGTGCCATTAAGTCAATATGGACATACATCTCTTACATTCAAATTCCCACATACGTCTACAAAGCCTCTAACAGATGCATAAACATAACTCTCTTAAAGTCGGGATAAGTCCCCGCTCAATACAACATTTACAATACCAAAACCATTGTAAAACTGTGACTCGGAAAGCCCCTAACCAACTGGAGCTCACCAAAGTTCTGCAAATGACTCGTAGCCTACGGTGGAGGTCTACTAGCACCTGTGCCTGCAGCATGTAAGGTAAGCCCACCCAAGGGAGGTCAGTACGAAGAGTGTACTGAGTATGTAAGGCCATATGAAACTGTAAGACAAATAAATACTCCAATGAAATCAAATATAAGAAAATAGTCAATATGGATAAACCATCGTTCTGCATATGTGGAACCATGTACCTTACATTCATTATCTACTTTTGCTTCTAATGTTTATTCATCATCACTCATCTCATATTGTACCCAGGCCCCAACTGATCAGTGGGTCTTAACATAATATAACGTTATGTTCGGATCGGCTTGAGCTAGGCTTATGTCTCTAGAGCTTCCACCCATATGTCAAGATATCGGGTTCGGCTCGAGCTAGGTTCTTACTCTAGAGCTGCCACCCATAAACCAATATCAGGTTCGGCTCAAGCTAGGTTTTTACCTCTAGAGCTGCCCCCTGTAAGGATTGGTTTGAGCTAGGCTTATGCTTCTAGGACTGTCCCCTGATCCAACAAAGTCAGGATCGGCTCGAGCTAGTCTTATGCCTCTAGAGCTGCCACCCGTACTCTTACAACCCATAAAAATGCATTACTTAATTTCTTACTTTTGAGAGATTGATATGTTGATAGTCGCAACCTTATTGGAGTTTTGGAACATCATTCCATGATAAAGAGTCATATGAACAAAACTTGATCCATAAATGAGGAACATAAGAATAACAATACATGACAACCTGAAATGAGATGCCTTAGAACATTTCGGAATGGAACAGGTATAATGACAATGTGAACAATATGTGCTACAGAATGATACGGTAAGAGTAACCTTACATACCTTATGTTCTCAATATGAATACACAGTTTTATATGTGAACACAATAATCCAGCTCATTTCTTACGTGTTACTCTACATCACAAGTTCATAACGGAGCTTACGTTAACAATCAACTATCTTACAAGTGCCTAAGATGACAATGAATTACATGATTGCCCCATAACTTCATTTAACCCTTTTACAATACCATTCACGACATTATCATACCAACAACATCATAACATTCCATACATTGACCAAAACATTATGAACCAATAGCATTCCACACCAAGTTTATCCTTTACGCTTCCTCATTAACACTACGTCACAATTAATCCATCAAGTCACCTCAACACCTTTCATAACAACATATTAACCACAATCCATCATTGATATAATCCAACATGCCTCCAAACGTCCCCCTTAAAGTCATTCAAAAGGTATCATAAGTTGATAATTACATCCAAAAAAGGTATAGGGGTCTTCGGGGATCAAAGAGAAACAAAAAAATACAAAACAACTTTCTGGGCTGACCTGCGAAGACACCTGTGCCTACAGGTGGCTGACATGCGGCCGCAGGTGACCCTTGGTCCTGTCCAGGGGCGCCTGCGGGGGCGGATGCCTAAATCGGCCAAAAAGGGTCTCTTTTGGGTCCTTTTGTGTAATAAATGGTCCAATCCCATAAGTAAGCTTTTCTTTACATATTTTTGGTCAGTTGGATTCCAAAAAACACCCATGGTTTCACAACACACATGAACATCACCAAAACCACACTTTTCCTTCAATACACCACCAAGTTCATGCACAATTTTGTAATAATAATTCCAAACATTATATACAAGAATAAAACAAGTTAAGGATATAATCACATCCTACATGTCAATATTGAATCCATCAAATTCACTTCCTTCAAGACCACAAGTCCATTTTCAAGTTTACAAGGCAAAACCCTTTTTCGATTACAAAAATAGACAATTTTATGCATAGTGAACTGTCCAATAATTTGCCAACATAACCAATATGATATATACACCATATCAAGCATATAATATATTAAACCATGATATCAAACACTTACCTAAACTTTCAAAGGAGTGATCTATTCCAAAGGAATGAAGGCTTAGGGTTTGAGAGTTTGAGAGAAAATATCTCTTTTTGTTTCCTTGGAAAAGTCTAGAATGGCATGTGACTTTTTATGAATAAAATCTGATTTTTGGTGCCTTTTATAGTCCCTTGAAGTCATCCTTATCCACTTTGATCAATAATTGATTAGTCAAAGGAAGAATGGGTCATTTGACCGATTGGGCGATGTCTTTTGGCTTTATTTTGGGCCTCAAATTGAGCCCATTACCACATATTAATTTAGCCCACCAAATTAATATGTAAAACCCCAACAAGTCCCACGTTTAATTACTTCCATAAATGTTACGGTAATAATATAGGTTCAGAAATGTACGGGGTGTTACAATGAGATAACCAACGAAGGTTGGTTTGATAAGATGTTGACCAAAGTCAGCACTTTTTAAATTACCACTAAAATCCACCCAAGCTCCCGAAATGAGTCTGAAAGCCTCTGTACCTAAGTTCTTATAGCCTAAAATCCATGTTCCAGAGCTAAAAGAACTGGCATAATTTTCATTCGAGATTGTTTACTAGGAATGCTGACCCAAGTCAAACTAAACTTTAAAGCCTCAAAATAGGGGAATTAGTCTAAACCTCGGCTAAAGACTCCAAGAATTGAACCACCCATCTCTATAGCACCAAAATGCAGCATAGAAGCTATGAGAAAAGTCAAAAAGGGGAAAACACATAAAAATCATGAAAATAACCTGGAAGGTATTACATCATCCACTAGTGCAAAGAACTTTCATCCTCGAAAGCTAAGGAATAGAAGGTACCTAAAGGCTAAAAAAGTTGAGGATATCTTGATCAAATGTCCCCCTTGGCCTCCCAGGTAGCCTCCTTTACTGGACGATGCCTCCACTGAACCTTAACTAAGGGAAAATCCTTAGTCCTCTACTTCTTGAATTGCTTGTCTAGAACAAAAACTTGCTCCTCCTAGAAGGCCAAATTCCCATCCAACTGAATCCCTCTATAGCATGTCATACTTATCTGGAATATAACATCTCAACATAGATACATAGAACACCGAGGAACATCTGAAAGAGCTAAAAGCGAAGCTAACTCATATGCAATATCACCTATATGCTATAGTATCTCAAACTGGCTAATGAACCTAGGGATAAGCTTTCCCCTCTTCCCAAATCTCATCATGCCCTTCATGGGCGATATCGAAGAAACACCCTATCTCTAATTGAGAACTGCAAATCCTGCACACTCTTGTGGGAATAAATTTTCTACATGCTTTGATTGGTACAAAGTCTCTTTTGAATCACTGAAACACTATCTAAAGAGTCACATAACATATTGGTGCCCTACAACCCAACCTCAAAAGTATCAAACCAAACCACTAGAACCTATACCTCCTACAATTTAATGCCTCATATGGAGCCTTATGAATACTTGAATGATAAATTTTATTACACATAAATGCTGCCAAGGCTACGAAATGATCCCACTGACACTCAAAATCGATAACATAGGCTATAGAACTTGAATAGTCTGCTCAGACTAATAATTAGTCTTTGGGTGAAAGGCTATGCTAAGCTCAACTTGGGTACCCAACTCTCTCTTAATAAACTATCAAAAGGATGATGTGAACTGAGTACCATAGTCAGAAATAAAAGAAATTAGCACCTCATCAAATAGACTATCTCCCAAATATAAATCTGAGCCTACCTCTTTGAACTGTAAGAAAACTGAATTGACAAGAAGTGAGCAGACTTAGTCAGTCTATCAATGATAACCCAAATAGGATCAAACCCCTAAAAAGTGTATGGGAAACCAATCATAAAGTCCAAATCTATTCGCTCCTATTTTCACTCAAGCATAGAAAACCTCTAAGTCAAACCACCAAGCCTCATGTGCTCAAACTTCACCTGCTAACAGTTCAAGCACCACCATATAAAGTGTACATTATCGCCCTTCATACTTCACCTCCAGTAATGCAGCCACAAATCCTAATACATTTTTTTGCCCCTAGATAAATGGAATATCTAGAATAATAGGCCTCCTTCATAATTAATCTAATCAAGTATACAACTCTAGAAACATAGATATGGCCCTTGATCCTTAAACCACCCTTCAGATGTAAGGTTGTCTTTCGAGCCTCGCCTCTCAATACCTTATCCAAAATAACCCTCAGTTTCTCATCCATAAACTGATGTGCTCAAATCTGATAACAAAATAGAACAAGCCTATATACAAGCAACAACCCACCTGGGATCAGAAATATCAAGCTGAAATAATAGGTTGGCTAAGGACTTGATATCTGAAGCCAAACTCCCCATACTCACCACCTTCCAACTCAAGGCATTTGCTACCATATTTACATTTCTCGCATGGTAAAGAATAAAGATGTTGTAGTCTACCCCAGGTCTGATGAAAAGCATGCTCCAAATATATAGGATCAATATGGATGAATCAAGCTAGGATCTGCATCAGAAAAAAATATAGAAGTGTAGCATGAGTACCAAAGCACATGGTATTCAGTAGGCATCATAGGCCAACTGATCTTAGAAGATAATATTTAATAGGAATAACATGAAAAAGAAACAAAGCTAACCTAGAAGTCCATGGTATAACAAATATTAAGTGAAAATAGCAATAATAATAAACTCAACATAAGAATAAATAAGAAATATTATGCAATATGTGATGATGCAATGCAGTATCTGGATAATGTAGTAAGAACTGGAATCTTACCTTAGGCCTCCCCAAATCTCACCTTGGGCATGGCAATAAAGTAAAGTATAAATAGATCATAATCTTACCTCGAATCGCATAATATAAATGGACCAAAATTTTACCTCGGACAGGGCTTAAAGGTGGTACAATCCTTTCAAAAATTGAAAATCAATGATAAAACTGGTACAATCCTCTCAGAGCTCAAATTAGATATAAAAGTGGGACAGTTCAGTTAAAAAGCTAAAAAACTAGTATATCCCCTTAAGATCATACCATAATCCATGAATATGAGTGAATAAATGCATGTGTCCAAAAATAAATGCATTTATACACGTATGCATAAAGTAGGGTAAACCACCCTCCATAGCATAATCACATTAATTTGGAGTCTAGCCGGTCCAAACTCGCGGCCTCTAGCCCATAATATCATAACATAAAAGAATATAGAAATATAGGCTATATAAATGATAACCAATCAACAAAACCCTTTCTTCCATGAAATCCTACCCCACACTTCCACTAAGGATCCCTAATCTAACCCTAATATTACATTAAACATACTAATCTAAGGTTCAAGCAATTGTTCTATTCTAAGGTCCCCGAATAGGCAAAGAAGTCAAAAATAGTGAAATAAATCTAAGACTACCCTACAAATCCCCTAACCAATATGTAATTCAAAAAATAGACTACCTAACAAAGCTATGTCTAAAGAGAGGGATGTCGTAACCTACCTCAGGGAAAAAACCATAACTCAAACCGTCACAAAGTTTCTTTCTCCGTCCATATGACCTCAGATCACTGCCACGCTATCAACTTAATGATCTACTCATTAATACAATCAAAACAATGCACATAACACAATTATAAAATTCAGGGTGAAAATTAGGTAAAAATTTAACCCTCAAAATTCGTCGATGAAAACAAAAATTCTCACCTAAATTACCCTCCCCAAGGGCAATAAGCCCATGCCTAAAAGTTGTGTGAAGAAGAAATAAAATTTGGACCTCAATTGGTCTGAAAAGATCAATTTAATTTGAGGTAAAAATCATGAATTATGGACCCAAATCGCAAATTAAAGATGAAAAAGATGTTAGATGAAGTGAAGGATCGTAATGATGGAGGAATTGGACTTACTAGGTGTAAAATCCACCAAGAAGTGATGCAAATTCCCACAAACCGAGCTCTTAATCAACAATAGAAAAATAATTGAAGTGTTGGAGAAGAAGAGAGTATTTATATAATGATCACCACTTTAGTGAAAGATTGGTCGCAAAACAAACGCCTCTTTAGTAGTGAATCTTCTGTTTAAGTAGAAGTCACTTCAGAATTGGGCCTCTACAAAAGTGGAGGGCAAGCCGCTAAAGCAATTCTACAAAAATAGAACAAGGTCCCATGAAATGATGGCTAGATAACATCAGCAACCATCGCAGGTGAGACTAGCCTTTCGCAGGAGCGACTTTGCTAAAGTGGGACAAGATCCATAGAAGCGGTTGCACTAGGTACAACTGCACCAGTAGCTTGGGTCAATTTCATCAAGTCCTGAATGGATCTTCAGGATTCATTTAGAGTACCATGAACACAAACCAAACAAGCTACCCAACTAGAAATAACATTTCAGATTCAATAGAATTGACCAAATGACCAAATGAGGTTGTCTTGATAAGATATTGACCAAGGTCAACACTTTTCAAATTTTCACTAAAATCTACCTAAGCACCTGAAATGATTCTGAAAGTCTTGGGACACAGACCAAATGTCGCCCAACCAAAAATCTATGTTCTCTAAGCTAACAGAGTTGATGGAATTCTCATTTGAGTCCATTTACTAGGAATGTTAACCCAAGTCAAACACCTCATATTTAAATGCTCCGAAATAGAAATATTAGTCTAAAACTCAACCAAACACTTCAAGAACCGAATCACACATCTCTACTAACTACAAATACAGAACAAAACCTACGAGAAAAGTCAAAAAGAGGAAAATGCATAAAACTCACAAAAATGACATGGAGTATCATTACTTAGTGGAACAGGAATCACCTGATAAGATATTTAAATCTGCATCAGAAAATCCTTCAAGTACAACAGGATATTTTTTTATAGAACAAACCATAAGTTTTTTTCCTTATTATATATCTCATAACTCTCATTATAGCATGCTAATGTTAATTACCCATCTTGCTTGTAAACCTGTTATGTACTCCTAGTTCATATGAGGCTTAGAGCAATAAGTCATATATCTCAATATTCCAATCAAGTTTCATGACCCGTGACTACATCCTAGATATAACCGATACTTGAAACCACATGTAGCCTAAGAGAAACACTTGGCTTGGCATAAAACATAAAACCTGAACTAAAAGATAATGCAGAAGCTAAAATATTGTCTAAATTATTGTAATAAGATAAAATAAAGCAAGCTTTCACTAACTGAGACAAAGAGCCATTTAAAATTTATTACAATTGAAATGAATAAAACTAAATTCCAACTAAATTGAAACTAATGACCATATTTAGGTCCTCTAGATATAAGAAGGTTTCACCACAAGTTGAATGTGCAGTGCTAATGGAATATCTGACCATGAGCCTAAGTATTGGCACTGGAATCTACATCATGAAACAATATAGTGCAAAAGGAGAACTAATACAATTGAATGTATTGGTGAGCAACATAAAACTGAACATGATAATAATATAATGCTAAAAAGAAAACTAAACAACTGATTTATCAAGGTATAAATAGCAACTTAATGATAAGAGTCAAAACTGAGGCACATGATATGAGATAAACATTTCAATAAGATGATAACATAAATAAAATATTTTCTAAAAGTTAAAATATGTACTAAAACTTATTAATTGACATAGAGTAGCTGAAGAACTTAGATTGAAAAATACATAAAATAGTATGCAAATTATTATAAAACACTTTTTAGAAAAACTGGTGGCCTAAAGCCATAAATCATCCATTTAAAACTTACTAAAAACTGAGGACTAAGTGGCTAGGAATCTGTGTAACAAAAACTGAATTTGAATAGCTGAGAACTCAATGACTAAAGCATATTATCTGAAATCATAAGCTGAATTGACTAATAAATCATAAAATTAGTATGAAAACAAAAATATTGTACATAAAATCATCTTAAAATTGAAGGCTTTATGCCAAAATAGTCTTTCTTGAGAATACCTAAGCTTTTTTTTATTTTGGGAGTTTCTTACGACCGACATATATCATGTGAGCTCAATCTTATAGTGGCAATATAGTTATGGGATGTGTATTATCTAAACCCATGTCCTCTTGGTGCTAAATAATCCTTCCAAAACTTTGTCTATAATTATATATGCTCATAAAATATTATGAAAACTATCTGACGTCATAAGGAGAGTCTTTGCTCAAAATTTAATCTGTAGCCATTCTACTATGAGCCTATGCTCAATTTTTTTTAACTCTATGTAAATTTTGAACCTCCGAGTAACAAAAGCTTTCTTTAAAATATCTTTCTAAAATAATCATGATAAAATTCCATGAGGACATGATAAAGACCTTAAGAAAGTTTCAAAGTAAACCTCTAATGTTCATAAATATTTCAGACATGAATGACAAATCAAAGGTTTGAGGGTTGGCCAAAATTTCATAACATTCTATAGATTTTCATGGCTAAATAACACTAAGATCAACCCAAAAAATAGAATAAGTGAAATTATAGAGATGCGGTTGAAAACCCAAACTTCAAACTTCTATTCACCAATTTCCATAAACTACTATAATCTCCTTAGCAAATCTTTCATAACATAGTACTAGACTTAAAGAATTGTTATTTGTGGATTCAGGGTTTTAAAACCCTAAATTAAATTGAAGTAGCATAACCTTTGAAATCATGTCATGAGGATGAAATAGTTTTCCTCACTACATTTTGACGTACCATAATTACTTCCCATGAAGTCAAGGAGGAACCCTATCTTAAGGAAGAAGTTTCAAGAATTCAGTTCTTGGAATCTTGATTGAACTTTTCTTGAAAATCATAAGGTTATGGAGTGGAATTTCATTAGAAATCCATAATTGAATAATGGAACTAACTAGAATTTATGGGAAATTCATGAGAGAGACTTACATTGATAATAAAGGATGAGGAGAGGAGAGAAAACAAACTTAGAGTTGATATTCAATAGAAATAAAGTGAAAAAGATTGGAAAAATGACCTTTGAATGAATCCCATTGGTCAATTATGCGAGCTCGAGGTAAGCTCGCATAACTAGGGTGTGGGTAGTATAATTGTAGCTTTATATCACACTTCTGGATAATTTTCTAAACTTTTTAGACAAGTTTTTCTAGATACTTATGCGCATCGTATAATAGTTTTGTGAATCGTACCTGGGCTGGCAAAAGTTTCCAACACTTCTACCTTTTGATAAAATTACTAGAACTTTCTACTCTAGAATTGGATTAACAAATGGTCAGTGATATTGAAAAGACGACTTGACGACCCTTAACCTAGTAGGTCTTGGGCCATGAAATGCTTCATATTATAGGAGGGACTCTTGTTTAAATTCACTCAACTTTGTGCTAGAGGTTTTTGATGACCATAATTCATCTCCAAAGCTCTTCCCACGCTAAAGAATTTATCTTGATACCTTGTTAAAAAGAAAGTTTCTTCATGTCCGGGTCTAGCTACACACGTAGAACGGTCCAGATCTTAGATATAGAGTCTAAGGTGTTACATTAAGCTAGCACATTTCTTTTAATTTATCACATCATTTTCTCTTTAAACAGGAAAAAAGTGAACACTTTAATCAAAAGGAGTTAAAACATGCTTGCAATCAAGGAAATTATATTTTTTTCAAAATTTTATGAACGTAATGTGAATAGTCAAGGAAAATCCATCACATTTTTGAGTAATTTTTATTCCTAGAATAAAATTTACCTCACCAGAATCTTTCATATCAAAATAGCTTCTAAGAATATTTTTAGTCTATCCAATAATATTTATATTAGGGCCAAAGATCAATAAATCATCAACATTCTGGTAAATAATAATATGTGAATTATTTCAAGACTTATGATATATGCATTTATCACACTCATTTGTTTGAAATAAATTTTCAATCATGCAGGAATTAAATTTTTCATATTATTGCTTTGGTGTCTGTTTCAAGCTATATAGGAATTTAGTAAGTGTAATGGCCCACCTGGTCATTTTCTTCATTTTATGCATTTTCAGCATTTAGAGCTTTCCTATAGCTGTCCCAGGTCATTTATGACTTGCTGGACCAGTGGTTTGGTTATCTGGCAATTTGTTTGGTTTCTCTGCCAATTTCCTTATTTTGGAGCTTTTGGAGTTGAGAAATTAGTTTTTGGCCTAAATTCCTAGTAAATAGCCTTGGAAGAGAATTTTTATAGTTTTGTTAGCTCAAAAATATGGATTTTAGGTTAGGGGGCCTTTGGTTGGGGTCTCGAGGCTTTTGATATCATTTTGGGCTATTGGTTAGTTTTAGTTAAAAATAGAAGATTGGGTGTGGGACCTACTTTTTATCAAAACGACCTCGGTTATGAATTTCATCACTTACATTGAGTACAAAATTCCATATCCAGTAGGATAGCATTTTTTATTTGCATTCAAGAGGTTCCAAATGAATCCCGAGGTCCTGTTCAGAGGAAATTCTAACTTAGGAATTTCCTTGTTGCTTGATTTTCTGGTGCAACCACTTAAGCAGTGCCTTGCTTGATTAAGTGGAGATGATTAAGTAGAAGTATAGCCTCTTAAGTAGAGCTGCTGATGTCAATGCCTCTCACTTAACCAGAGACTTTCCTGCTTAAGCAGGTCCGCTTATATGAGTATCTACCACTTTTGTGGAGGCTCGCTTGTTAAGTGGCTTCCGCTTAAGCAAAAATACTTATGCAATGAAATCTTTGCTTAAGCAAAGATTGATAAATCTTCTTCTCCAAGCACTTAGCCATTCTATGCTAAGTACTTGGGAACTTAGTTAAAGTTGTGTTTGGTCGATTCTTTACAGATTCTTCATGAGGTAAGATCATTTCCTTTGTAATTGTGATCCATTCCTTTCCTAGTGTCAATTCCATCTTTTATCTGTGATTCATTGGTCAAATTCTGAGTTTTCTTTCTTGATACAATTCTTGCTATTTTAAACTATTAGGCTAGTTTCTACAGGTTGGTACCTTCTTTCCGATTACCTAATTTGTATTCCATCTCTTTTTACGTTAATTACATTGTTTATTCTCTCCTTTTATGTTATTTATATTTGCATTTATCTATTGAGCTTAGTCATGCTATGATGCCTACTAAGAACTATGTATTTTGGTAGTTATACTACACTTCTGCATCTTTTTCTCTGATGAAGATCCTAGTATGAGTTCTCCTTGTTGATGTGTACTTCATACGAAGCTATCTTGGATTGGAGATTTAGGATGAGCTCCTGATGTCTGAAGTTATTCCTCTTCTTTCTATTTTACTAGACTGATCTTTATTTTGGATATTCGAAGATGGTTCTATACTTATTATATCTACCTAGTGCTTCTACTATGTTAGTAGCTCCTGTGTTGACTTATACCAGGTCTTGGAGTGTATATTTGTATATTTTTCTCCTTTATCCTCTTTATATGTATAACTTATGGGCCCTATTTTCTGTGTTTATATTTATATTATCCCATTGGTTTCATGATTGTTCTCTTATTCTATTAGCTCGTTACTTGCTATTCTAGGTTATTGGGTTTGGCTTGCCTACTGGTGGTTTTAGTAGGTGCCATCATGACCTAAGATTTTAGGTTGTGACAGTTTGGTATCAGAGCTTTAGGTTCACTAATATCATTGGTACAAGAGCAAATACCTAGTAGAGTCCTGCGGATCGGTACGATGATATTTGTATCTTATCTTGGAAGGCTATAGGGCATTCTTAGGAAAATTTGATCTCTTAATTCTCCCCCATACATCCTTATCCCTGTAAAATACTGAAATTATATTTTTTTGGTTTCGCTCTTCCTCAAATAGATCATGTGAGATTATTGGATGGGGATGATGTGACTCCTACACCTATTGTTAAAGTCTCAGTACAGGGGTGGTTTAGGGAGCATTTAGTGAGGGAAGAGCTTGATATTGAGGATTTACAACATCAGCCAGTCATGGTCAGCATGTGTTTCTTGCCAGCATAGGGCTTCTATGGTTTGTTATGATTGTGGGAAAATTGGTCATTTTTATAGAGATTGTCTCTAGTGTGTATTATCAAGTAGTCAGTGCAACTAGATTATATTCTTGGGGATTGTGAAGATTATGTTCTTGGGGATTGTGATGTCACCAGTTGGAGGTGGTGCTTAGGATATTAGGGATGGTCTCTATAGTGTGAGATGCGGTTCCCATCTAGGTGGTGTCAGTGGTAGTGTTGATGCTCAGTTTAAGGATGGACCCAATGCATTATGTGCTTCTCTGGGTAGACCAGGGGTTGAGGTTTTAGATGCAGCTATAATAGGTATGATTTTGGGTTGATACCCTTCCCTTTTGTGTTGTTTGATATGAGATCTTCGTATACATGCGTATTTACTTACTTTGCCATTTATTTGTATTATTCTTATGGACTTATGCATATTCTTATGTGCATAGATAACCTCCCGTAGGTGCTTTGTTTTAGTAGAGGATCAAGTGGGTTGATTATATCTTTTATTGTTCTCTCTTAGTAGTGGATCGAGCGGGTCGATCCTATGTTGGGATTTCCTTAGGGTATAACACTTTGATAAATCTAATTATCTTTGACATGATTGTATTTGATGTAATTCTAGGTTTAAACCATTTTATTTTCCTATCGTATGGTCCTTAGTTGCCTTGCTTAGATTATTGCCTTGATGGGTCTCTCTCAGATTGTGAGGTGAGAGCTTGGTGGTCGGTTGTTAAGAGGAGTTATGTAGGTTATTTGAGGAAAAGAGGAGTTGGTAGTTAAAGAGTTTTTAGTCTTTTTTGATATCATTCTTGGTGCTCGCATTGACATTTCTTTACTCCAGTCAATTTCTAAGGTTGGTGAGTCATTGATGTTAGTTCTCCTAATTTGCCTAGTAGATCACCAAATTATGATTTAACTATGGTACTGGTGTTTAGTTGGCTGCTTAATTTATTTTGCTATATCGTACCAGATCGTTTCAGTTGAGTTGGGAGAAGTATAAGGGTAGCTTCAGATTTTTCTAAGTGTAGGGTCATTTGTCTTGGTATGTTTCTGTAGGGTAATTCTATTCAGTTTATGAGGAAATAAAATTGTTCCGTGTATGTGTGTTTTTCCTATCGGCTGTCGAAAGCGAGTATCTACTATCATATGTTGGGGATCGATTTAACTAGCTTAAAGGTACAACCTATTTTTTGAGATTTCTTGAGGTCTGACTACCATTAATAATTCTTATAGACACCAGAGTACCTTACTCTCTCCTTGGTTTACTTATGCCTCTACAACATGTATGGATTAGATGGATCGTGTGATCAAGCCTTGGTTTGACTCATTTATGATAGTGATCTTCGATGGCGTCTTAACTTTAGCCTTTGTGGGATTAGTAAGTATGTGCTATGATTTTAAGTGTGAGATTGGTTTGGGTCTATGACATCCTCGGAGTATATGATGTCAAAGAATGGGATCCTATAGTCTTGGCAAGGATCGAGGTAGTTTGTATTTGGGGTTAGGCATATTTCTTCAATTGAGGCTAGTAGTCTATCTATTTAGTAGGCTATATCAAATGGCTTAGTTGAGGGATTCCTTCCATGGTAACGTGGTTGACCAGATTGAATCAGAGACATCCATCTCCAGCGGTGTGACGAGTATGAGATGAACCTAATGGGGGGCTCAGGGCCTTATTATACCCAACTTTCATTTTGATTCTTCTAAAGAAAGATCTAGGTGTATGATAGGTCTTGTATTTAGATGCTTGTTGGTAATCAGGTATAGTTTGGGCATTTGAGGCCTGTGGTTTGGTTCAGAGGCTAAGTGGATAGCTATGGATTTTGTGACTTGCTTATGACATATGTTCTGGGGGTTTAGATCATATTTGGGACATTGATGATAGGATGGCTAGGCCTACTCACTACCTACCGATTCAATTTTTCTTTAGATTAGAGGAGTTGGCTCAAATTTATATTTGAGAGATAGTTCATTTGCACAGGATGTCAGTTGCCACCACTCTTGACTTGTGTTGTCAATTTACATCGAGTTTCTTGAAGTCCGTTTAGAGGGAGATGGATATTTGAGCTGAGCTTAGCATAACTTTTTCACCCATAGATCAATGATCATTTATAGTGGACTATTCAGGTTTAGGAGGTTGTTCTTTAGACTTATGTTATTGGTTTTGAGGGTCTTTGGGCCTAGTCCTTGGTCGTAGTAGAGATTGCGTATATTAACCTCTACCATGTAATTATTTAGGTAGGTTGGTTTCATCTTTTTGGGGTTGGTCAGTGGGCCACTTATTTACTATGTGATTATACAGCCAGGATTTGGATGATTCTGGAGAGATTTTGTGTAGTTCAAAGTAGGCAGGAGACTTATAATGACCGAAAGATACAGGACTTAGATTTTAAGATTGGTGTTCTGGTTTTTGAGTTAGTTTGCATGTAGCCTTGTCGAACGTTCACTTTGTATTGCTCGTAAGTGCCAATATATTTTGGATGGGTCTCACATGCTTCTGTGGGGTATGATTTAGTTAGATGGGAGTTGGCATCGAGGAAGATTTGGTTGTTATTTTGAGTAACGAGGTAAGGAAGTTAAAATCGAGGGGATTTCTATAGGTAAGGTTTTGGGGAGGTTTTTTCCATCCAAGAGAGTTTCTGGGGAGCTTTGTAGTACATGCTGACCCAGTACCCTCATCTTTTTAAACTTGTGGGCACTTTCTGTTCTTTGACTTTAAAGGATAAAATTCCTTTTAGTAGTGTATATTGTAATGACCCACATAGTTATTTTCTTCATTTCATGGATTTTTAGTATTTAGAGCTTTTTTATAGCTGTCCTAGGTCATTTATGACTTACTAGGACCGGTAGTTTGGTTCTCAGGCAGTTCGTTTGGTTTCTATGCCAATTTTCCTATTTTGGAGCTTTTAGTGTTGAGAAATTGGTCTTTTGCCAAAACTCCTAGTAAATGGCCTTGGATGGGAATTTCAATAGTTTTGTTAGCTTTGGAACAAGGATTTTAGGTTAGAGGGACCTTTGGTTTGGGTCTCGAGGCTTCCAAGATCATTTTGGGCTATTGGTTGGGTTTAGTTAAAATGGAAGATTAGTTGTCGGACACACTTTTTATCAAAATGACCTCGTCTAGGAATTTTGCCACTTCCATTGAGTCTGTAATACCATTTTTGGTAGGGTAGCATATTTTATTTGTATTTACGGGGTTCCAAATGAATCCTGTTGTCCCATTCTGAGAAAACTCTAACTTAGGAATCTCCTTGGTGACTGATGTTCTAGTGCAACTACTTAAGCAGTGCCTTGCTTACTTAAGCATAGGCTATTGATATCAGTACCTCTCACTTAAGCGGAGCCTTTCCCGTTTAAGCATGGTCACTTATGCATAACATCTGCTGCTTTTATGGAGGCTCACTTGTTTAGAGGTTTCTCCAAACATTTAGCCATTTTATGCTAAGTGTTTGGGTGCCCAGTTAATGGTGTGTTTGGTTAATGCTTGGCGGATTCTTCGTGAGGTAAGATTTTTTCCTTTGTAATTGCGATGTATCCTCTTTCCTAGTGTTAATTCTATCTTTTATCCGCATTTCATTGGTCAAATTTTGAGTTTTCTTCCTTGATCAAGTGAGTTATTTGGACCAATTGAGGTCTAAATTTGATTTGTCTTCACCCAACTTATAGGCATGGTTTTTTTTTACCCTTTTGGAAAGATAATTAAAGATTTAATTTTGCTTTTCATCAATGGGTCCCGAGGGTCTTTTCTAGCTCAGTTTTGGACTCAGATTTTATAATTGTAATATGGATCTTGTTCTACTCGTATTGATAGTGTGACAACTTCTGAAGTCGAGTACAAGGGACGAGAATCTCATGGGCGGTTAAAGCCTGTTGTTTGGCTTGAGGTAGGCTACGGTCTAATTTCTTATAGACTTTACTCTATGAGATTGTGTATGGTATAAATTGCATACAGGGTAGGGGGTTTACAAGCTTTAAGGTTTATTTTACCATTTTTTTCCTCTCTTGGCCTTCTTTGAGGGGATCTTAGAATAGAATCCTATCTTGAGCCTTAGAATATCTGTTGTAGTGCTAGGATTTGGTTTAGAATACCTGTTTACTTGCTATAACTTAAGGATTAAATTCACGATCCTTAGCATAGGTTTGGGGTAGTACCTCACGATAAGGTTGGTATTCCTTGGTTGACTCTTTTAGTATCAAGTTTTATCTTTCTTACTCTCATTTTTTGTATTTAATTATGTTATATATACTGCTCTATAAGTTTGTGGACGCGAGGCCGTGGTTATGACCCAGTTGGATTTTAGGTTAGTGTTCCTGGCTATGAAAAGGCTGTGATTTCTAGTTATTAATACTGATATGTTTATGCCCTATTTCTGTGTATATTGGTGGTGGAATGCATACATTCATACGTGCACACACATGCATTATGGTATGATTCCAAGGGAAAATATTGACTTTGACTTTTAAAAGAAAAGAAGGAAAATCATACCAGTCCTACTACTGGTTGACGACTTTTTAAGACTAAAATATACCACTTTTACTATTTTTTTTTTTGGGAATTTCTAAAGGGATTGCAATTCTTTTAATCACTGGTTTTATTTCCATTTTCAAAAGATTTATCCTGATTTCCACTTACTGATTTCGACTGCGGTTTGTAGAAATTTTACCTACGCACTGATTTTAAAAAGAAAGGAAATGGATCATCTTAGTCCCATTTCAATTCTGGGCACATGTTTTACTCATGCTTACTTCTGGGTCGATTTTGAAAGGGATTTGTAATCGATTAGTACTTTGAAATCCCGATTTGGGGCAGGCAATGTATATGGATATCCCGAGTCCCCTATGAGTCCCTCTGTCTGTGAGCCACAGTCTCGGAGAGAAGTATTCCCCACAGGTCCTGTGTTCAGGACTGGAAAAGGTATATATACTATGGTTAGACGTGGCATGCATCCTATACTATATCACTTAGTTTCCATTGCACTCATCTTTTTATATGTAATGTCCGTCACAGTATGATCGTTGTTTGGTACCTACCATGCTTATGGGGCCAGTTGGGTTATGTTTGTTGTTTGTACCTGTCGTGCTTATTAGGGCCTGTTGGATTTTTGTCTGTTGATGTGTACCTTTCGGTATTATAGGGGCCTGGTTAGGTTATTATTTAATTATTACCGTATAGCTTGCGATAAGTTTGTTATTGGCATGTACTCGCGGTGTAGGTATGTATTGTGAACTCCCCTCTTTAGTGTTACCAGATCTAGTGTTAGATTCTCATGTTGTTTCTCTTACTTTGGATAGACATTCTGAGTATTCTACTATTGATTTTCTTCCTTGATGTGATTCTTGTTGTGTTAGACTGTTAGGCTAGCTTCTGCAGGTAGGTACATTCTTTCTAATTACCTAGTTTGTAATTCTCCTCCCTCTATTTTGCTAGATTGATCTTTATTATGTATATTCAGAGACGGTTCTATACATATTATATCTACCTAGTACTTCTACTGTGTTAGTAGCTCCTGTGCTGACTGATATCAGGTCTTGGGGCATATCTTTGTATATTTTGCTTCTTCATCGTCTCTATATGTATATCTTACGGGCCCTATTTTCTGTGTTTATATTTATAATTGGCCCGTCAGTTTCATGATTTTTTTCTCTCATTCTATCGGCCCATTACTTATTGTTCCAGGCTATGGGGTTCGGCTTACCTACTGGGGGTTTAGTAGGTGCCATCATGAAATGAGATTTTGGGTCAGGACAGTCTATGCTTCAACAAATTAGACAGGTTGTTCCATGTAAATTTATTCATTTAGGTACTCATTTAAAAAGTAGTTTTTATATTCATTTAATGAATTTTTAAATCAAAAATTGCAGCATTATCAATTAAATATCTAATAGATGTAATTCTAGTTACATCAGAAAATGTATCAAAAATTCTAGGCCTTCTAGTTGCATAAAACTTTTAGCAAATAGTATAGCCTTATATTTATCAATGGATCCATCCGATTTCAACTTTTTCCTTATGACCCATTTGCACCAATTGTTTTACAACCCGGTGCTAAATCAACCAACTTCCAAGTTTTATTAGAAGCTAGTGATATCATTTTATCATTTACAACCTCTTTCCAAAAAATAGAACCATGTGAAGATAAAACTTTTTTTAAAGTGAGAGGGTCATCTCCAAAATTAAAAATATAAAAATCAGGTCCAAAATCTTTTTCTACTTAACTCTTTTACTTTTTCTAGATTCAAAATCATAATTTTCTTTTTCTCAAACTAGAAGTAGAAGAACTTGGTAGTGTCCAAATATTTTTTTCAATCCTTTCACCTGTAACACCCTGTACCTTCCCAACCCTACTTGATGACGTTGAATAATGTTTACTTAGGTGTTGAGATGCCATGAGTATGTATTTGGTAGTGTTAAATTGAAACTTGGCCTTGTACATGTGATTAGCCCTTTGTAGGAGGTATTTTGTGATTTTCGTGGGACATTTGTGGGGTTCAAAATGTAATACCCCGTACATATTCCAACCTCATTTGGTAACTTGGAATCATGTTTACTTGATGATTAAGGTCACTAAGTATGTATTTTGTAGTGTTTTGATGGGGCATCGGATGATATACTAGTATTAGACGGAGTAGGAAAAATTTCAGCAAAGTGGCCAGACTTGCGCCACTCCCTGTTTCAGGGTGTGTGGCGCAAGTCTTCAGGTTCAGAGGGCAAGGAAATCTCGCACCACTGCCTTGTTTTGCAGCAGTGGCGCAAGGCACAACAAGTTGGCCTTTCCCGTGCTCGTTTTGCGACGCATTTCAACGACGATTCTTTCTTGGTTTCTTTTGGTTCTTTGAGCATTGTTAAAGCTTCAAATACTTCAATACACTTCCACATACTCCCACGCAATCAAATTATGAAACACAAGGATTTATCAATTGAGTTCAAGTAAGCCATGGGTGGCTAGAATTCCTATTTTTGCGATTGAGGCAACGAACATGACTCTTGTAAGTGAATATTGTTGTGACATTATGAAATTATTTAAACATGAGATATATGGTGAATTATACATTAAAGTTGGTGGTCTAAGCTAAAATGTGCAATTGGGCCCAAATTAGGGCCCAAAATGGAATAAAAGACATGGCCCAAAAGGGCAAAATGATCCATTCTTCCACTTTGACCAAGGGACCATGGCATTTAATGACAAAGAATGGATAAGGATGACTTGAGAGTGTATTTAAAGGCAAAAATCAGATTTTATTCATATAACACTCTTATGCCTTTTAAGATATTTCTCAAACATTTCTCTAGTTTCCAAACCCTAAGGCAACTATTTCCTTTGGACTCTTTGGTAAAGATCATCACTTTGCAAGACTTGGTAAGTGTCTACTCTCATGTATTAGCATATTATATGCTTAAGATAGTGTGTATATCATGATGGTTATGTTGGCAAGGTGGTGAATAGTGTATTTTTGCTTTTGGTAAAAGATGTGCCATCTTTGTGATTTGAACTTGAATTATGACTTGTGACTTTGATGAAAGAGCATGGTATGGATAAAATATGAACATGTATGGTGTGATTTTGTTATTAAACTTGTTATTTTTTTATAAGTGTAAATTATGGTATTTTGGCCGATATGTGCTATGAAGTGTATTAAGGCGAATTGATGGATTATTTGTGATATGGTGTGGATGAGAAAGTGTAAAGGAGAAATATTGTGGTGAAATGTATTGATTATCATGTATCGGTCAATGTATGGAATATTGGGGGATTTTTGGAATAATAATTTCATCAATGGTTTTGTCAAGGGGAAATGGCATATTTAAAGGCAAACATGTAACTCATTGACGTTATATGCATTTGTAAGGTAGTTGGTGGTTAATATGAATTCCGTTATATATTTGTGTTGTAGAGTGACACATAAAGAAGGAGCAGGACTATTGTATGCACATCTAGGATTGTATATTCGTAGTGAGAATACAAGGTATGTAAGGTTAATCTGTCCGTATCTTTCTGCGGCAAATAGTAATCATATTGACAATTCACTTGTCTTATCCCGAAATGTGCTAAGGTATCCTATATGCAATTATCAATGGTCATTATCATATAGTTCCTACTCATTGATCAATTGTGAAGCTCATGTCTCATATTCATGGTTAATGTTCCAAAAGCTCAATAAGGTTATGTTCCAATAGTGATAATACTCATGTCTCTTGTTCATGGATTATTTGTCCAATGGTTCCAATGGTGTTATGGTGCTAATAGTATTATGTTTCTCACAATGTTTATTATCATGTCTCTCACTCATTGGTTAATGATCCAAAGCTTAAAGTAAAGTTGTGACTATCATAGTATCAATCTCAAAGTAATGAACAAAGTAATGCATATGTGGTTAATGATCAAGTATGGGTGGAAGCTTTGGGGGCAAATGCCTAGCTCAAGACGATCCCGAGATTTTTTGGATCAGGGGGCAGACCTAGAGGCATAAGCCTAGCTCGGACAAATCCTGACAGGGGGCAGCTCTAGGGGTAATAACCTAGCTCGAGCCGAACCTGATAAGTTGATTGATGGGTGGCAGCTCTAGAGGTACTAACCTAGCTTGAGCCGATCCCGAGATATATATTGATTCATAGGGTGGCAACTCTAGGGGAATAAGCCTAGCTCGAGCAGATCCCAGCATAACGATATGTTATGTTAAAACCCACTATTCAGTCGGGGCCCGGGTATCACAGGTCACAGGCAAAGATGAATAATCATAGAAGTAAAAATACAACGAAAGTAATGAAAGCAAAATACATGGTTTCCAAAGTTCAGTATATTGACTTATCCATATTGCTCATTCATTTGTATTTGATTTCGTTGACATATTTACATATCATACAAGTTTCATATGGCCTTACATACTCAGTACATTCTTCGTACTGACCCCTCTTGGGGGATTTACCTTACTTTATGCAAGCGCGGGTACCAGTAGGCCTCCACAGTAGGTTGCCAGTTGTTGCGGATTATTTGGTGAGCTCTAGTTAGTTCGGGGCTTCTCTGAGTCACAGTTGTTCATATGTTTTGGTATTATACATGTTGTATAAAGCGGGGACTTGTCCCGACTTTTAGTTCATTTTGGTCAATGCATTTGGTAGAGGCTTTTGTAGACGGATGTGGGTGTATAAATGTAAAAGGTATATGTCATTTTTGACTTGGTGGCCTCAACGGCCAAGTTTCGCATATGTATATATATATATCAAATGTTCTATGAATTTCGTTGTTGGTATTTAAAGCTCTTACGTGGTCATGGTTTTCTATGGCATGCATATGATTGAATAGAGGCAAAGCTTGGTTCTCTCAGTCCTTGTCGGCTACGAGTGTCAATCCGTCCCGATGGGATTCGGGGCGTGACATCACCCCAACTATTTATACAATCAAAAGAGAATTTATTTTCATAAAAACTAACATAACCTGATTCTATTATTATATATCGTCAAGATTGAAAAATCTATAGGTCGTATTATTTGAAGCATAACAAATAAAAGCACAAGTAGTAACTTTTTTTTACCCAATTTAGTAATTATGGGACCCATTAGCCTTACGAAGGCCAACAACCCCAAACTCTTAGATATCCCAAATTTGGCTTGTGACCTTTCCATAAGTCAAAAAGTATTAATTTAGTCTTTTTCTGAGGCACACGATTCATGTCATGCCCCGAATCCCATTCGGGACTGACTGGCACCCGAAGCCGATAAGGCTCGAGAGAACCAATCTTTACTCATGTCCAATCATATGCATACCATAAGAAACATCACCACTACGTAAGTATATAAAATGCTAATAGAGGAAATCATGGAGCATGATATATATACATATAAGAAACTTGGCCGTTAGGGCCATCAAGTCAAGAAGGACATACACCTCTTACGTTCATATACCCACATATGTCTACAAAATCCTCTAACAGAAGTACATACATGACCAACCTAAATTTGGGACAAGTCCCCACTTTACATAACATTCACAATACCAAAACCAATGTACAACTTAACACGGAAAGCCCCGAACCAACTGGAGCTTACCAAAGATCAGCGGATATCCTGCAGCTTACTGGGGAGGTCTACTAGTACCTGTGCCTGTAGCAAGTAAGGTAAATTCCCCAAGAGGGGTCAGTACGAAGAATGTACTGAGTATGTAAGGCAAATAGTAACTGTGTAAGCTATAAGAACTTTCAAGAGTTCAAGTACAAGTGAATAATTAATGTAAAATAAACCATGATTCTATGTACATTTGGAAACACGTATCTTGCTTTCTTTGCTTTCTTTGCATTTGCATTCATTTGTCATTAACCATTGTCATGTGATACCCGGGCCCCAACTGATCAGTGGGTTATAACATATCATTGGGATCGTTCCAGCCAGGCTTACGCCCCTTAGAGTGCCACCCATAAATGATATATCAATAGGATCGTTCCAGCCAGGCTTATGCCCCTTAGAGTGAGATCCATGAATAATAATAGTGGGAGCGTTCCATCCGGACTTATGTCCCTTAGATTGCACTCCCCAGTTGAACAATTATGCATTACTTCTTTACTTTTGAGAAATTGATACATCGGTTACTATTGCATTATTGGAACATTTGGAACAATATTGGAATATTTGGAATAATATTGGAACATCTATGTAACACATGAATAATAAGTGACCAACATATGAGGAACATGTGAGTAATAAGATAACTACCTGAGTTGGACTAGTTTTGGACATTTTGGAATAATACAAGGACATTGCCAATGTAATCAATATGAGCTGCAAAAGGATATGGACAGAGTAACCTTACATACCTTGTATTCTCAATACGAATATACAATCCTAGATGTGCATACAATAGTCCCGCTCCTTCTTTATGTGTTACTCTACAACACAAATATATAACGGAATTCACATTAACCACCAACTACCTTACAAATGCATATAACGTCAATGAGTTACATGTTTGCCTTTAAACATGCCACTTCCCCTTGACAAAACCATTGATGAAATTATTATTCCAAAAATCCCCCAATATTCCATACATTGACCAATACATGATAATCAATACATTTCACCACAACACTTCTCCTTTACACTTTCTCATCCACACCATATCACAAATAATCCATCAATTCACCTTAATACACTTTATAGCACATATCGGCCAAAATCCCATAATTTACACTTATAGAAAAATAACAAGTTTAATAACAAAATCACACCATACATGTTCATATTTTATCCATACCATGCTCTTTCATCAAAGTCACAAGTCATATTTCAAGTTACAATTCCATGGATTTCACATCTTTCACAAAAACACAAAGTGCCATATCCAACACTTCCAAGCATAACCAACATGATTTACATACTCTCCCATGCATATAATATATTATTCCATAAGAATAATTACTAACCTAAGCTTGAAAATTGATGATTTTGCTCCAAGAAGTTGGCTTAGGGTTCTTGAGAGTTGAGAGAAATTTTGGGAAATTTCTAGAAATGTGAAGTGTACTCCTTTGAATAAAATCTGATTTTTCCACTTATTTATAGTCCCTCAAGTCTCTTTGGCATTAAATGTCATGTACAAGTGGTCAATATTGGAAGAATGGGTTATTTCCCTTTTGGGCCTTTTATTTTTGGCTCATTTTGGGCCTTAATTTGGGCCCAATTGCACATGTTATCTTAGCCCACCAATTTAACATGTAATTCATTATATATCTCATGTTTATAATTCCATAATGTCACAACAATATTCACTTACAAGAGTCATGTTCGTCGCCTCAATCGCAAAAATAGGAATTCTAGCCACCCATGGCTTACTTGAACTTAATTCGATAACTACTTGTGTTTCATGACTTGATCATGTAGGAGTATGTAGGAGTGTATTGAAGTATTTGAATCTTTAACAATGCTCAAATAACTCCAAAGAACCAAAAGGAACCATAGAAGAATCGACGTAGCATGGCGTCGCAAAACAAGCACGGAAAGGCCAACTTGTTGTGCCTTGCGTCACTGCTGCAAAACAAGGCAGTGGCGCGAGATTTCCTTGCCCTCTGAACCTGAAGGCTTGCTCCATACACCCTGAAATAGGGAGTGGCGCAAGTCTGGCCACCTTGCTGAAATTTTTCCTACTCCGTCTAATACTAGTATATCATCCAATGCCCCATCAAAACACTACAAAATACATACTTAGTGACCTTAATCAGAAAGTAAACATGACCCCAAGTTACCAAATAAGGTTAGAAATGTACGGGGTGTTACAATTCAACACATAGCTAACAGTCAAAATAGCTTCACACTACAAATTTAGAAGTGCATTTGACTCAATAAGCATGACATTAGTCAATTCAACCAAATTTCTATTTTTTCTTCCTGCTACACCATTAGATGAAGGAGAATAAGGAGGAATAATTTTATGAATTATTCCCAATAATCTCACAATAAAATTAAATTCATTAGAATCATATTCACGACTACTATAACTTCTAATTCTTTTTATTTTTCTAACAAACTAATTTTTAAGTTCATGGAGAAAAGGTTGAAAATTTTCAAAAGTATCACTTTTATTTTTTATCAAGTAAATATATGTATAATTAGAAAAATCATCAATAAACATGATGAAATATCTATTTGTTCCACGAGTTCAAATACCTCCAAATTCACAAATATCAGTATGAACTAACTCTAATAAATCAGTTTTTCTCTCAACTGGAAAAAAGGCGTTTTAGTGATTTTGACTTTACTACAAGCCTCACACTTTTAAAATTCTTTTTAATCAATGGAATTAATTCTAAATTACTCATGATTTCCACATAACGATCAATAATATGACTAAACAGGCATGTCAAAAATTGTTATTAGAAAGTATGTAAACAGAAGTTGAAACTTTATTCATTTCAACATTCAACTTGAACATCATCACAAGTATACCCTTTTCCTGAAAAAATACCATTTTTTACTATTATATACTGATAAGATTCAATAATTTGTTTGAAACCTACTTTATTCAGAAGAAAACTAGACATCAATTTTTTTCTCATGAAAGGAGTATAAAGTACATCTTTCAGAGTTAATACCGTTCCAGAGGTAAAACACAACTCGACATCTCCCTTTTCAAGCACTTGAGTGATGTGAAAATCACCAAGCATGATGATTTTGGACTCTTAAAATAGGAGTAAAGTTTTAAACAAATCTTTGTCATAACAGACATGATGGTTTGCACCTGAATTAGTTCACAATCCATCAACTTCACAACCATGTTTATGTCTGTTGTCACCACCATTAATGGCTCTTTGGTGATGTTTACTTGAGGTGTAAATTTGCAAAATTGGATAATATACCCATTTTTTCCATAGACAAAGCACGGTCTCAGATCTGAACATTTTGATTTTGTTCTTGGTTATTTCCACCATTATTCTTCCTAGGAGGTCTAACATTATTTTTTTTGAATTTTTTCTTCTTACTCTTCAAAGAAGTTGTAATGACCCATTTCATTATTAGTGAAATATCTATCATAAAAATGCAAGAATTTAAGAATTTACATTGATTCGAATCGAGTCAGGGCTAACCGTTCATTTCGTTTAATGATCACTGAAGATATAGAATCAAAGAAGTAGACTAACCTGCCTAATCCTACTATGACAGTATTCTTCCCGCTATAGTGAGTCCATTGTATTAATAAGGTATCTGATGTTGCAGAGTCGGGCCAGTAACACGTGAATAAAAACCTATTTTTGGTTTAGCACTTTTCAAAAAGAGGAGTTCTCTCCTAAAAATTCCTATAGGGATGTTACTAAGCTAGAAAAACCATAATGGAGGTGTAAATCTCTCAAGAAATGTGACCCTACCATTATCCTCATGGATTCTCCATAAAAAATGCTAGATCGGGAGTGAGGAATAAGAGTGCATGCATCTTATAGGAGCAACTTAGCATCAAGGTAGGATATGGTTATATGAGTAGTAGATTGTACTTAGTAAAATATACTCACAATATAGAATTGACAGGAGAAGCATGATAAGACCTCCGGGCATGGCATTCACGTAAGTAAAACATTAGAATAATGTAAAAGTTCTGAAATGTGTGGTAATGTGTTGATATATGAATACCTTGATGTGTGATATGTGTTTTGTGTGACCGTTATGATGATATTTAATGTGAAATAGGTGAAAGTGGGTGACGGTGGAGGGACTGTGTATACATGTAGTCTATAAACCTATAAGTTAATAATATAATAGGTAAAGCGATGATGTGTGTGTTCTTGATTATGAATTTTCCCTGTTGTAATATGTTTCTTTTGAGTTGAGTAGAAGGGGGATGTGATGTCATAAAATAAAGGTTTTAAAGGAAATCTTGGCTAAGTGCTAAGGTGTAATTTGTGCAAGAATGTATAATTAAAGGGTTAAAATTATATGTTGAATGGGGCGAATAGTCTAATAAATGGATAGTAAAGTGGTGTCTATGAATCTAGTAATAACATAATTAAAGGGTCATTATGCTAGTAACTGAATTCACCAATCCTTGATATATTAATGGTGGTTGAGTAAGTGAAGGAACTTAGGTACGTTTAAATAGAGTTAGACTTAACTTAGTACCTTGTATATTTCTCAATTAAATGGCGTGTTGATTGGTCTTCAGACATATTAGTGGTTGATACTTGTGTACTTGTTAATGCTAGAATGAATAAGTTGCTGATTGTTGAACTCTGGGATTCATGATATCATTGTGAAGTGTACTGGTAAAATTGGGTCCACTTGTGATATAATCCTGAGAGATACCAAAAGTGGAAATATAAGTTGATATAAATATTATGGATCGGGTATCACATATATACATTATTAGTTGATGGATCAACTACATGGCAGGTATGGTATTTATTATTATTATGATGGATTAGGCACCATGTCGGTATGGTACATGGACCATGGTGTGTCCCTGCAGGTCATGACTATTGGCTAGAAATAAGACCCCTTAGTGTGTGTACAAAGTTGAGAGAGTTTTATGAGATGAGAGAGTATTATGAGTTTGATTATACATAGAATATATAGTTTGCAAGATTTATGTTGATGTAGATCCATGTTGTGAGGTGACTATTATAATTATAGGGTCTTGCAGGGTTTAATATGTTGACTTATGAATTATATGGCCCTATGTTGGTGGTATTGATATGATTGTTGAGATGGTAGAGTTTATGGTCACCCAAGATAATTGTTGTGGCTTATATGTCCTTGTTGCTGACATTATGTAGCTATTTTTGGAAGGATTAATTAATTGAGAAACCTGCTTGTTATGTCATCATGCACATTTTTACTTGTTTTATCTGATTTGTGGAATATTACCATACTTATGAACTATTGTATTCCCTATGATATCGAGACAATTGATTTATGCAAATATATTATTGATTGGTTGGTCGAATTGTTAGTTAGTTCCGTGTTCTCCTGATAATAATGTATATATTGTGTGCATAGCCTTGGTGATGTTGAATGTCCATAATGGTGTTAATAGTTAATGAACTTATTGTGAGGAAATAGACTGTTAATTGTAATTTATGGAGTTTATTGAATTAAGAAAGATAATGGGAAACTTTCTGGAATTTTTAAGGTCGCAGAAATGAATATGAGCTTTAGTGCTAAACTATTATACGAGATTTTCATGGTTGATTTTGTCGAGTTTTATATAATGTTGTTTGAACATCCTAGTCAATCAATGATGCTTACCAATATGTGTGGTGTACTGATACTACTCTTGGTACATCCTTTTTGTGATGTAGGTATGTTGCAGGTGAACTTGGAGTTTCCTTAGTTGGAGTGGCGAGTACTTATCATCAACTTCTGCATCTCATTCTAAGGCAAAAGTTGTGTCTCTTATTTATCTTGTCTTACTCTCTATTAAAATCTCTTGTACATGTCTATGATAGATCCTTGGGAGTTGTCTAAAATCTGTTGAGTTATTATTTATAAAGATTATGAGATTATTGCTTCGAATATGTATAAAACATTAGTTACTTAAAATATATTTGTTGCCTTCAAGAATTTCCGCATAACAAATGATTGGATGGTGAAGGGTTCTCCTATCTAGTTAGTATAGAATAGGTTCCCACATAATCTAATAATTTGGGTTGTGACAGTTAGTATCGGAGTACTACGTTACAGGTCTCACAAGAACAATAGCAATGTCAAGTAGAGTCCTACAAATTTGTGTGTAGACGTCCACATTAAATCCTTGGGAAGATATGAGGCATCTAGGAGTAGTTTTCTTTCTTCTTTCATATTCAGTTTGTTGTTTACCTGGGTTAAGTCCAATTGGTATCTCATCGATTCAAATTGGTATATCAACAAATTCAAATTAGAACCTAGTTGATTCCAATTGATATCTTGATGAGTTTCCAATCAAGATCTAGTTAATTTCAGTTGGAATTTGGCAATATGAGTCAGGTTTTGTGTTTGGTTGTATGAATTTTGTAGAAACTATTTGATTAATTGTTGTTTGTTGACTTGATAGTAAAAATTGGAGTGTGTTAAGATTATTATAATTCATCGTGCATTTTGTGTTGAGAAATAGGGGTAGAGACTTAGTTTTCCTGAGCTACTTGTTTGGGACCACGATAGCGGTGGGATTTCTACTGTATCGGTCAAATGTCCACTGTAGTGGGGCTAGGTCTATTTGTCAGGGCTGTCGTAAGTGGGATCGCTGCTGGGAGCGAGGAACCACTGTAGCAGATGTTAGGTAGTAGGCCAGCTTCCAGTTCCTTAATTTAAAGGAATCACTTTCTAACATAGTTCAAGGGAAAATTTTCCGTACGAAAAATGATATTCATAAAAGTTTCGGCCTACAGACAAGGCCATTGTTCCCAAAGATGCAACCAACGGCACCATAAATCAAAAAAACAATTGAAATTATCTGAAAGTGTTAAAAATTCAATAAAATGTCTAACAAGTGCCCTACAAAGGCAAAACCAACAGAATATAGAAACAGGGGAATACGGGGAGGGGCTTACATATGCCAGGGCCTAATTGGTTACTCCACCATCTCCGGAGCTCGAGGCATCGAAACTGTCTTCCTCCAAGCCGCTCAGGAATGAGACCTCCTAGGAATCAGTCACCTCCACCTTAGGAATCTTCTCCTTTGGAAAAAAGGTCTTCATGATGACCATTATCCCCTTCAACATATGAACCAACAACCGATCCTAAGAGAACCTATTATTTTTCTCTTCCTTGAAATCTGTCAGGAGCTCTACATGGGCCTATGCTAAGACCTCTTGAAGATCAAATAGGAGTACATCAATAGTTTATGTGGACTCTCAGGAAGGCACTGACATTTTGTATAGAATATCCGTCACCGTAGCTAAGTCTTACTCCAGGTTGATGTCGCCCAAATTATGCCTTACAATGAGATATAAAGCGTTCGTTGACCAAATATAGATCCCAACCAAGGTTGGGGTCGATCCCACAAGAAATATGGCTAGGATCTAGGTCAATGCAATTATTTAGAATATTAATCAATTATTTTCTAAGGGGAGATTTTATGTTAATAAATGTTAAGTCGCAAGATTTTAGTAGCCAAGTAATAGGAAACAAGTTTATGTTGTTCGTAATTAAGAATGATGATGGACTTGGGTTGTGTTCCCCATGAGTTCATAACTTAGTAAGCATGATGTACTAATGATCTTTTTGGGTGCTTAGCATGCAACATCGGTAAGTTAAGTTCACCTAAATGATTGGTCCCCTAGATAGATGAATATCACTAAGAAACTTGTCCGTATACGAGTGCTTGCTTTACTAACCCTTACCTTTGATCCTAGATTAGCTATTTTCAGACAAGGTCAAGCTATTATATGAGGGTTGATAGCCTCAAATCTCTATTGTTAATCCTTTTTCTTATTCTCTACCTCTTTGGTCCAGCTTGTAAAGAATTAAGGCGAGTTCTAACGCGTGCACTAGTTAAAAAGCAATCAATACAAAGGGAAGAAAAATACATGCATAAACACCATTCAAGAATCACTAAGTACTTATCTTACTTTGTTAATTCATCATGGTTCCCACAATCCTAGTTGTAGAATTTAGTTACTCATGCTTGAAGACTCACAATCAGAAATCATAGATGAATTCATAACTATAAACTTACAAGAATATAGTAGATGAAACCTGCACACTTGAATTATCAAAAAGAGTTTAATAATCAAGAATCAATAGGTGAATAATCTCTCAATAATCCAAGAACAAAAAATATAATGTGTTTCTTAAACTTGAGAGTCAATAATTGTGCGTACAAAAATAAAAGAAAATCTACAAAAGTTATTTATAGACAAAAACAAAACCTATCCTATAAAAAATTGAATTGTTGACTCGGCAGTGGAAACGACCCATTAAGGGACCTGATGACTTGTTCTGTTAGCTAACAAGTCTTTCTTTGGGTTTCTTCAGCTTTGCTGATGCCTCCAGGGAATGACTCATTAAGTAAGATAACGAGTCCTTAAGTGGCTCGTGCCCCCTGGGACATGATTATACCTTTTCAGTACTTCTTCCTAAGGCTACTCAGAATGGCTCCAATGACTCATTATGGTCTCCCTTGGTCATAGTGAAGTTTTCAGCTTTCAACATCTCTACTCTACGACCTCAAATGGGTAATTTTCACCCGTTAGCTAGGATGACGGGTCGTTGAGGCCAATTGTTGCTTGCGCCTTTAGGAATTTGTTCTCTAGTATTCAGAATGTGTGAGGGCATGACTCGTGGTCTGTCCCAATGAGTCATCCCTTTATTTTGCAGTCAATACTTGGTGTTTTCTCATTATTTTTGCATTGCTTACTTCCAAAACCTATTTTCCTGCAAAAATAACAAAAACACACCATATCCATATAAATGTGCCTTAGAACTAGCATATTTTCCATGTTTTGAGGATCTAAAGTATCGTAAAACCACAATGCATTAATACCCTCAACTTATAACCTTTACATGTCCTCAGGCAAAGAAAACAAAACCAAACTCATTTGACGCTTAACTAAGAGAACCCTAAGAGACCTGCGACAATCATCTTATCAGCTGGCACCTATGTATTCTAAGAATTTTCAACCTCATCCTACCTAGTCAAAATCAAAACCACTGTGTGTATTTGGAAAGCTTCTTACCATGACACAAAGAGATCAAGAGATGGCATCACATTATCAATAGATAACCAAATGGATGGACTAATGACATTACCCAAACAACTAGTATCTAACAAGGCAACCCATGCACCCTCATAGCAAAGAAGTCTCATAAATTCACAATACATTAATGTATATCAAAATAAGGACTGAATAGAAGCACTCATTCTCACAAAGAAGTTCAAACAGTATGCATGAAATACCATAGGCTTGCCCTTATTGTAACACCCCGTACATTTTTGAACTCATGCGATGACCTTAGCATTGATGTAAATATTTAAAATAAATATAGTAAGTGAATCATGTATTAAATTTAATGGGCCGAATTAGTCTTGTGCTAATGGGCTCAAATGAGGCCCAAAATTAGCAAAAAAGACATGGCCCAAATGGGAAAAAATGACCCATTCCTAAGTTGACCAAGTAAACACATTAATGTTTGGATAAGGATGACTACAAGGGACGATAAAGGCACAAAAATCAGATTTTTATTCAACAAAAGACACATGCCTCATTCTAGACTTTTCCAAAAATATTCTTTTCTCTCTCAAACCCTAAGCAACTAATCTCTTTGGACAAGATCATCTCTTTGCAAGCTTTAGTAAGTGTTTAATCTTATGGATTAATATATAATATGCATGATAGGGTGTATAAATCATGTTGGTCATGTTGACAAAGTGTTGGGTAGTCCACGATGTGTAAAACTACCTACTTTTGCTTAATCGGTAAAGGGTTTTGCCTTCTAAACTGGAAAGTGGACTTGAGGTATTGAAGGAAGTAAATTTTATGGATTAAATGTCAACATGTAAGATGTGGTTATGTCCCTAACTTTCTTTCTCTTGGTATATGACTTATGGAATTGTTGTTTTGAAATTGTGCATGGAATTGGTGGTGTATTAAAAGGAGAATGTAGTTTGGTGATGTTCATGTGTATTTTAAAACCATGATTATTTGTTGGCATCCAAGTTAGCCTAAAATATGAAAAGAGAAGCTTACTTATGGCCATGAACCATTTATTGCAAAGATAGACCCAAAAAGGACCCATTTTGGCCGAACCGGGCATCCGCCTTCGCGGACGGGGTACCTGCGGGCGCAGATGCCAACGCAGGTGGCCCTGGACAAGGCTAGATGGGCACCTACGACCGTACCTCACCCACCTGCAGGCGCAGGTGGCTTTGCAGGTCCCTCCAGAACTTCATTTCGATTGTTTTTGAATCTCTTTGACCCCCCCAAGGCCCCTATACCCTTCTTGGATGCAATCATCAACTTATGGTACCCTTTAGATGGCTCTAAGGGGGTATTACGGAGGTATTTTGAATTATATCAATTGCGAATTGTTGTTAATGTGTTTTTGTGAAGGGTATTTGGGTAACTTAATGGAAGTAAATGTGACGTCATGTTAAGGAGGAAGTGTAACGTATAAACGTGGTATGAAACTCCATCGATTTGTGATATCTAGGTTAATGTGTGGAATGTTTTGGTGTTGTTGGTATGGTGATGCAGTAAATTATATTGTAGGAGGGTGAGATGATGTTATATGGCAGTCACATAGCTCATTATCGTTTTATGCACTTATAGTGTAGTTGGTCCGGGGTCAAAGCGCGTTCATTGTTGCCTGTATAGCTTTCTAGAGCAGAGATCTTGAGAAGCTATTAGCCACCGGTGACCATACTTTCATAAAATCACCATTGGGCAGTGGTTCCTCTCCTTCCTCTTGAACCTCGAACAAAAAATTGATCTCGCCATCAGCTCGACTAATGTGAGCTCTGTTATGTACTTGTGTTGTAGAGTAACATGTAAGGAAGGATCTGAATTGTTGTATTGGCAAGATAAGGTATGTAAGGTTTCTCTTTTTCGTATTCTTTGGCAGCTCCTATTGTTCTCATTGTTACCGAACTGGTTTCCATTCCAAAATGTTCTAAAGTGTCTCATTTCAGGTTTTTTATGAAGCGTTACTCACATGACTCTTATTCATTGCCTATTATTCCAAAGCTCCAATAATGTTATAACCACCAATGTATCAATCTCACAAAAGCAAAGGAATAAAGTAATGCATATATGGTTTATTGTTGAGAATGGGTGGCAGCTCAAAGGTGAAAAAGCCTAGATAATGACGATCCCGAGATTATTGGATCAGGGGGAAGCTCAGTGGGGTGTAAGCCTAGATTGAGCCAAACCTGACAGGGGGCAGCTCAATGGGGCATAAGCCTAGCTCGAGCCGAAACTGCTTTATTAATTTATGGGTGGCATCTCAAAGGGGTATAAGCCTAGCTCGAGCCGATCCCAATGTTATGTTATGAACCACTGATCAGTTGGAGCCCGAGCACGATATGAGGAATGATAATGATGATGAACGTAAAAGCAACGAAAGTAATGAATATAATGTACATGGTTCCACACATACAGAACGGTGGTTTATCTATATTGATTATTCACTTGTATTTGATTCCGTTGAAGTTCTTATGTTTCATGCAGTTTCGTATAGCCTTACATACTCAGTACATTCTTTTATACTGACGTCCCTTGAGGGACTTACCTTACTTACTGCAGGCACAGGTGCTAGTAGACCTCCACATTAGGATATGGGTCATTTGCAGACTGTTGGTGAGCTCCAAGTTGATTCGGGGATTTCTGAGTTACATGTGTACGTTTGTTTTGGTACTATGTAAATATTGTATAAAGCGGTGAATTATCCCGACTTTAGGTTGGTTATGTATCTGTTAGAGGCTTTGTAGATGTTGTGAGACAAATGAAGGAATGTAAGGAATGTATGCTTTTGATGTGATGGCCCTAACGGCCAAGTTTCATATCTATATGAATATCTTTCCATAACGTCCGTATTTCACATCTTGTATCTGTATGACAGAATGTAGTTCATTTAGCGACGTGCGTATGAATGAAAGTTGGTTCTCTCGGGCCTTAACAGCTTTGAGTGCCAGTCCGCCCCAATGGAATTTGAGGTGTGACAAATGTGGTATCAGAGAAGGTCGTCCTTGGGTGTCTACAAAGACGTGTCCGAGTAGAGTCTTCCTTATGGATGTGTTGTGCATGACATTTATAAGCAAGAGGCTATGGGGCATTTAGGAGTCGTTTCTGTTCTTCATTTCTAGATCTTGCACTAGAGCTAAAGTTATAAGTGGAATCATATCTAACCATTGAAAGTGTTTTCTTTCATTATATCGAAATGCCGGTTACAAGAATAGGTAGACGTAGAGGTAAGAAGGGAGATATGGCTGCTGAAGCAGGAACTAGTAGATCACCACCTGACCAAGCTAGTCAAGGTGGGGATGAAATTGAGATTGCATCGCAGGCTTCTTCTACTCTTCCATTTTTCCAGAAGAGCTGAGAAGGAGAGAAGTACCTGTAGAACCTCCTGTTAATGCTATTGAGCAGGATTTAAGGAATGCGGTGTAAATGTTGACTCAGATAGTTTCTACACAAAATCAAGGACGAGATGGTCCAACGACAAGTGATGATGGTGCGGCTAGGGCAGCTAGTCCGCGGACTCGGGATTTCCTTAAATTAGACCCTCCCACATTCACCGGGTCGGATCTTAATGAAGACCCATAGGAATTCGTGGACCAGATTCAAAGGGCCTTAGATGTTATGCATGTGTCTGGTATAGAAACAGTTGAGCTTGCGGCATATAGATTGAAAGGAGAGGGTAATTATGGTATGAATATTGGAAGCGATCTAGGGGTATCGGTACACTTCCAGCTAGTTGGGAAGAATTCAAAGCGACGTTCCTTGATCATTATCTTCCATATGAAATCCGAGAGGCTCATACAGACCAGTTCTTAAATCTGCATCAAGGAAATATGAGCGTCAGAGAGTATAGTCTTCAGTTTAACTCTTTGGCGAGGTATGCTCCTAATGTGGTAGCTACTATGGCCGATAGAGTTCATCGGTATGTGGACAGATTGGATCCATATTTGGTGAGGGATTGTACTATTACTTCTTTGAATAGGGATATGGATATAGCTAGGATACAAGCTTTTGCACAGAAAATGGAGGACCTGAGGCAAAGAAGAAGGACACAAGAATTTGAAAGAGGGTCGTCAAAGAGGGTTAAACCTACGGGATAGTTCAAGGCGTCCCAAGGAGAATTTATGCCTTGGGGTTTTAATAGACCACCTAGACCATCATTTTCTTATCCTACAACAGGTACCCCATCCCAATTCCAAGGGTTTAGAGGCAGTCAGGTAGGGCAAAGTAGTGGAATTCGCGGTTTACAGATAGTGGGGGATCGGGAACAAGGAAGTATGAACCAATCAAGGTTTTCTCGCCAGTCGTGTCAACATTGTGGGAAGTTTCACTTAGGTAAATGCCAGTTTGGGATGACTGGCTGCTTTTGGTGTGGAATGTTGGGGCACATGATGAGAGACTGCCCACGAAGGGGCACGGGTAGTATGGTACGACCTACTAGGTCAGCTATTGCATCATCAACATCGGGTGTACAACCTACTGGTCGTGGTAGAGGTGCTAGAGGAGCAGCCAGCTCTAGTGGAGTCCAGAATTGTACCTATGCCTTAGCGGATCGTTACATTTTAGAGGTTTCTCCCGATGTGGTTATAGGTACATTATCCATCTTTTCACATAATGTACATGCATTGATTGATCCGGGTTCTACCCTATCATATGTCACTCCACTGGTTGCTGAAAAATTTAATAGAATACCAGAATTATTAGCTAAGCCATTTGAAGTATCTACACCTGTTGGTGAGTTAATTATAGCTAAGAGGGTCTATTGTAATTATATGGTCACTGTTTGTGATCATGATACATTGGCTGATATTATCAAGTTGGAAATGGTAGACTTTGATGTTATAATGGGCATGGACTGGTTGGCTTCTTGTTATGCCACAGTCGATTGCCGAGCTAAGAAGGTACATTCAATTTTCCACAAAAGACCGTCCTTGAATGGAGGGGTAATGTTGGAGCACCAAAAGGTAAATTTATTTCTTATCTTAAGAAAGGAAAACGATATCCAAGGGGTACATATTTCACTTAGTAAGAGTGCATGATACCGATGTGAAGCCACCGACTCTTCAATCGGTTCTAGTGGTAAATGAATTCCTCGATGTATTTCCTGAAGATCTTCCAGGGTTGCCTCTAAAAAAGGAAATAGAGTTTGGTATTGATGTGATTCTAAGCACTCAGCCTATCTCTATTCCTCCGTATAGAATGGCCCCAACGGAGTTACAGGAGTTGAAGCAACAATTAAAAGACTTAATAGAAAAGGGATTCATAAGGCCTAGTATGTCCCCATGGGGAGCACCAGTGTTATTTGTACGAAAGAAAGATGGCACATTGAGAATGTGTATTGATTATCAAAAACTGAATAAGGTAATAGTCAAGAATAAATATCCCCTCCCCAGAATTGATGATTTGTTTGACCAGTTACAGGGTGACAAATGCTTCTCAATGATTGACTTGAGATCGGGATATCATCAAGTAAGGGGTAGAGAAAAAGATATACCCAAGACAGCTTTCTGAACACGGTATGGTCATTATGAATTTTTGGTTATGTCGTTTGGGTTAACAAATGCACCAACAGTTTTTATGGATTTGATGAATAGGGGGTGTTCAAGCCATTTTTGGATGTGTTTGTGACCGTGTTTATCGATGATATTTTGGTTTATTCAAGATCACAAGAGGACCATGCTAACCACTTACAACAGTTGTTACAGATTCTTTGTGATCGTAAGTTATATGCAAAGTTCTCTAAATGTGAATTTTTGTAAAATCTGTGGCATTCTTGGGTCATATTGTGTCGGATGAAGGAATAAGGGTTGATAATCAAAAGATAGAAGCTATGAAGAATTGGCCAAAACCTACGACACCTACAGAGATTCGTAGCTTTCTCGGGTTGGAAGGTTATTATAGAAGATTTGTTGAAGGATTTTCTTCCATTTCAGCACCTTTGACAAAGTTAACACACAAGGCAACTAAGTTTCAATGGACGAAGTATATATTGACTTCTACACCGGTATTGGTACTTCCAAAAGGCACAGAAGGGTATGCGGTATATTGTGATACCTCAGGAGTTGGCTTAGGATGTGTACTGATGCAGCACGGTAATGTAATAGCTTATGCCTCACGACAGTTGCGGCCACATGAGAGAAATTATCCAACACATGATCTTGAGCTAACAGCTATGATATTTGCTTTAAAGATATGGCGCCACTACTTGTATAGGGTTAATGTTGATATATACACTGATTATAAGAGTTTGCAATATATCTTTAAACAGAAGGATCTCAATTTGAGGCAGCGGAGATGGGTTGAACTATTGAAAGATTATTATATTGATATTTTATATCATCCAGGGAAAGCAAATGTAGTAGCCAATGCATTAAGCCAAAAAGCAATAGGAAGCACTGGTGGTCAACACACGGAGAAGCAAGGTATTGCTAAGGATCTACATCAACTAGCCAGCTTGGGAGTTCACCTTCTTGAATCTCCAAACGAAGGCGTTATTGTGTAAAATGCAGATGAATCTTCAGTAATAGCTGAAGTGAAGGAAAAACAGTATGCGAACCCTATTTTACTGCAGCTGAAAGAGAATGTACAACAAGGTTCGACAAAGACATTTGATCTTATGCAAGAGGAAGTACTTCAGTGCCAAGGTAGATTATGTGTGCCTGATGTAGATGAGTTAAAGAGATGGATTATGACAGAGGCACATCATTCACGATATTCTATTCATCCGGGAGCCACCAAAATGTATCATGATTTGAAAGAAATGTATTGGTGGGGTAATTTGAAGAAGAACATTGCAGAATTCATAGCCCAGTGTCCAAATTGTCAACAAGTGAAAGTAGAGCTTCAGAAGCCTGGGGGTTATATGCAATGTATAAATCTTCCAGTCTGAAAGTGGGACATGATTAACATGGATTTCATCACATGTTTGCCTCGTACACTGCAGAAATTTGAATCCATATAGGTAATAGTTGACAGGCTTACCAAAGCAGCACATTTCCTACCGGTCAAGACCACCTACACAGCGGAATATTACGCGAGTTTGTATATTAAAGAGATAGTACGACTACACAAAGTTCCAATCTCTATTATATCAGACAGGGGAGCTCAACTTACTGGACAGTTTTGGAAGTCTTTTCAGACGAGTTTGGGAACCCAAGTGAATTTAAGTACAACTTTTCATCCCTACAGATGGACAAGCAGAACGTACTATCCAAACACTTGAAGATATGCTACGAGCTTGCACATTGGATTTTAAGGGTAGTTGGGATGATCATCTATTGCTTATTGAATTTGCCTACAATAATAGTTATCATTCAAGTATCAAAATGGCACCTTACGAAGCTTTATATGGAAGAAAGTGTAGATCACCAATTGGATGGTTTGAAGTGGGTGAAACTACCTTATTTGGGCCAGATATTGTTCATCAGGCTATGGAGAAAGTTAAGGTGATACAACAGCGGCTAAAAACAGCCAAAAGTTGACACAAGTCATATGCCGATGTTAGAAGAAGGGGGCTAGAATTTGCCATAGGCGATTGGGTATTCTTGAAAGTGTCACCAATGAAAGGGGTAATGAGATTTGGAAAGAAAGGAAAGTTGAGTCCACGTTATATAGGGCCATATCAGATTACTCGAAGATTTGGTCAAGTTACATATGAATTAACACTACCCCAAGAACTCTCCACAGTTCATCCAGTGTTTCATGTTTCAATGCTTCGAAAGTGCATAGGAGATTCATCTCGTATTGTTCCCATTGAAGATGTGCAAGTTACGAAAGATCTCACCTATGAAGAGATACCTATTGCTATTCTGGATCGACAAGTTAAGAGGTTAAGGAATAAAGAAGTAGCTTCCATAAAAGTTCTTTGGAGAAATCAACAAGTAGAAGAAATCACATAGGAAGCCGAAGAAATGATGAAGTCTAAGTACCCTCATTTCTTTCAAACGAAAGAACAAGTTGATGATGCGGAATTGGAGCATATAACAGCTAAGAATTTATAATCATTATGTATATATGATAACATGAAGGATAAACTTAGACTTAAATTTGTTTAAATTGGATAATGTTACTAACATTCGAGGAAGAATGTTCCTAAGGGGGGAAGAATGTAACACCCCGTACATTTTTGAACTCATGCGATGAACTTAGCATTGATGTAAGTATTTAAAGTAAAGATAGTAAGTGAATCATGTATTAAATTTAATGGGCTGAATTAGTCTTGTGCTAATGGGCTCAAATGAGGCCCAAAATTAGCAAGAAAGACATGGCCCAAATGGAAAAAAATGACCCATTCCTAAGTTAACCAAGTAAACACATTAATGTTTGGCTAAGGATGACTACAAGGGACGATAAAGGCACAAAAATCAGATTTTTATTCAACAAAAGACACATGCCTCATTCTAGACTTTTCCAAAAATATTCTTTTCTCTCTCAAACCCTAAGCAACTAATCTCTTTGGACATGGTCATCTCTTTGAAAGATTTGGTAAGTATTTAATCTTATGGTTTAATATATTATATGAATGAGAGGGTGTATAAATCATGTTGGTCATGTTGACAAAGTGTTGGGCAGTCCATGATGTGTAAAACAACCTACTTTTGCTTAATCGGTAAAGGGTTTTGCCTTCTAAACTTGAAAGTGGACTTGAGGTATTGAAGGAAGTGAATTTGATGGATTAAATGTCAACATGTAAGATGTGGTTATGTCCCTAAATTGCTTTATCTTGGTATATGACTTATGGAATTGTTGTTATGAAATTGTGCATGAAATTGGTGGTGTATTGAAAGGAGAATGTAGTTTGGTGATGTTCATGTGCATTTTAAAACCATGATTGTGTGTTGGCATCCAAGTTAACCTAAAATATGAAAAGAGAAGCATACTTATGTCCATGTACCATTTATTGCAAAGATAGACCCAAAAGAGACCCATTTTGGCCGAACCGGGCATCCGCCTTTGCGGATGGGGCACCTGCTGGCGCAGATGCCAGCGCAGGTGGCCCTGGACAAGGCCATATGGTCACTTGTGGCCACACCTCACCCACTTGCGGGCACAGGTGGCTTCGCATGTCCCTCCAGAACTTCGTTTCGATTGTTTTTGCATCAATTTGACCCCCCAAGGCCCCTATACCCTTCTTGGATGCAATTATCAACTATGGTACCCTTTGGATGGCTCTAAAGGGGTAGTCCGGAGGCATTTTGAATTATATCAATTGTGTATTGTTGTTAATGTGTTTTTGTGAAGGTTATTTGGGTAACTTAATGGAAGTAAATATGACGTTATGTTAAGAAGGAAGAGTAACGTATAAGCGTAGTATGAAACTCCATCGGTTTGTGATATCTAGGTTAATGTGTTGAATGTTTTGGTGTTGTTGGTATGATGATGTAGTAAATTGTATTGTATGAGGGTGAGATGACGTTATATGGCAGTCACATAGCTCATTATCGTTTTATGCACTTATAGTGTAGTTGGTTGTTAATGTGAGCTCCGTTATGTACTTGTGTTGTAGAGTAACATGTAAGGAAGAAGCTGAATTATTGTATTCACATATTGGATTGTTGTATTCATATTGGGAAGATAAGGTATGTAAGGTTTCTCTTTTCCATATTCTTTGTCAGCTCCTATTGTTCTCATGGTTACCGAACTGGTTTCCATTCCAAAATGTTCAAAAGTGTCTCATTTCAGGTTTGTTATAAAGCATTATTCACATGTCTCTTATTCATTGCCTAATATTCCAAAGCTATAATAATGTAATAACCACCAATGTATCAATCTCATAAAAGCAAAGGAATGAAGTAATGCATATATGGTTTATTGTCGAGAACGGGTGGCAGCTCAAAGGGGCGAAAGCCTAGCTAGAGCCGATCCCGAGATTATTGGATCAAGGGGAAGCTCAGTGGGGTGTAAGCCTAGATTGAGCCAAACCTGACAGGGGGTAGCTCAATGGTGCATAAGCCTAGCTCGAGCCGAACCTGCTTTATTGATTTATAGGTGGCAGCTCAAAGGGGCATAAGCCTAGCTCGAGTCGATCCCAATGTTATGTTATGACCCACTGATCAGTTGGGCCCTGGGCACGATATGAGGAATGATAATGATGATGAATGTAAAAGCAACGAAAGTAATGAATGTAATGTACATGGTTCCACACATACAAAACGGTGGTTTATCCATATTGATTATTCACTTGTATTTGATTTTGTTGAAGTTCTTATGTTTCATGCAGTTTCTTATAGCCTTACATACTCAGTACATTCTTTCATACTGACGTCCCTTGGGGCACTTACCTTACCTGTTGTAGGCATAGGTGCTAGTAGACCTCCACAGTAGGATACGGGTCATCTGCAGACTGTTGGTGAGCTCCAGGTTGATTCGGGGCTTTTCGAGTCACATGTGTACATTTGTTTTGGTACTATGTAAATGTTGTATAAAAAGGGGACTTGTCTCGACTTTAGGTTGGTTATGTATCTGTTAGAGGCTTTGTAGATGTTGTGGGACAAATGAAGGAATGTAAGGAATGTATGCTTTTGACGTGATGGCCCTAACGACCAAGTTTCATAGCTATATGAATATCTTTCCATAACGTCCGTCTTTGACATCTTTTATCTGTCTGACAGAATGTGGTTCATTTAACGACATGCGTATGAATAAAGGTTGGTTCTCTCGGGCCTTAACAACTTCGGGTGCCAGCCTGCCCCAATGGGATTTGAGGCGTGACACTTATTTTCTAAACCTTAGTTTTTGGACTTTTATTGACTTGTAATGTAGGATTGGGTACGAGTATGAGAGATATGGATAAAGTGAATCAACCCTCCTTGGCACTACACTATTTTTGCATTTTAACCCCTTATTTTTCCCTTATTCTTCTTTATTGTTTCTCAGATTTCGGGTGTGGTTTCTTCTTGTAATTTTTTTTTATTTTCCAAGCTTTATTCATTTTGTACTTTATTCTTCTCTTTTCCTTTTTATTCTTTTTTATTCACACATACCACACCCGAATCCTTTTCTGATTACTAACTTTTCTTCAAACCCAATTTCATTTACGCACTCCTACAATAGCCACACTCAACATAGGCAATTTTCCTGAGTTGAGGTACGCAATGTCCAAGGAGGGACCAGGGCCAAAGCAAGTTCATTGTAATAAAAATGGGATGGTGAAGGCTACTCAAATAAAAGGTCAATTTAGGTTCGAAATCAAGATCAAGGGATATCTCTTCCATTTAAGAGGACATTCAGGCTAAAAGTGGACTGTTCAAGAATGGCCTATGGTCCTTCTCTAACCAATTATCCTCCAATCTAGGTAAGACTAACTAGGAGAGTTTTTTATTGCGCAGACAAAGCCAAACTAGGTAAGTACCTCACATGCACATGGATCAAGGCTACATTATCAACTACTACCTATCCGATTCATGCATAGTTAAGCTATGATTATCATGCCCATAATTGTAATGCCATAAAAAGATCCACAATGGTTAGAGTTCACAACAAACATAAAACACAGTCTAAAAATTTTCAGGAGGGGTATCATTAAAACATTCAAATAAAAAACATATTTACACGTGCCCTTTTTATTTGACTACGGTAATTTCTACTAATTAAACAAAAAACACAAACACGAACTAAAAGCATACATGCTTATAAATATGCCGGTACTACTATGATAGCACACCCAGGGGAAAAGAACAAAATCCCCAAGGTGGAAAGAACAGACCCACAAGATACACCCCATCAAAAGAGGTGCATTGTCCCCAATGCACAAAAAGAATGTAATACATGAGGTAGGGACATAACTGTGGCACCCAAGGTGTGTGGGTTGGATGAATCAACACTACTAGAAATTGGGCTTATGGGAATAGTACAAAAATCATTGCTCTAGGTCTGAAACCCGTTGCACACATGCTATGGCAACGGGGACCATGACCACTGCACCAGTTCGCGTTACCATAGCTATATGGGAACGGTTCTTATAACAGTTCAAAAGACCATTTCTTAAGGCACACCTATTGCAACGGTTTTTTGAACCTCAAAAATGACTATTTCATATGCCAATTGGAACGGATATAACCGTTGCATTTGAATTTTTGCAACAATTTTCTAGTCTTTGTGGCAACGGATTAGTTAGCTAAATTGCAACGGTTAACGATATTTTGCAATAGTTGTTTAGTGTATGTTGCAATGAAATTATTTATTCAATTGCAACTGTTATTATAATTTGCAACAATTTTTTAGTATATGTTGCAACAGGTTAGGTAGCTCAATTGAGACAATTTTTATTGTTATGACAACGGATTTTTGAAATTGATCAAAAGTGATATTGCAACGGTTATTTATTTCCTATTGTAATAGTTCTATTATGTTCCTACAATTGGTAGCATGCATTTAGAAAATGCTATTGCAACAGGTATATTGTACCTATTGGAATAGTTCATATATGTTCCAATAGTCTATGCTGCAATTATAAATATTTGAAATGCGAAATTGTAAATACACGATGATAATTACTAAATAAATGAAGTTGATTGATTCTAATTCAAAATAACCCAGTCAAACCAAACCAACATCCGCCACAGGCGCAAAATACACGAGTCATAGTGTCACCCGCCATATAGGCGTAAAATGTACAAGTCCTAATGTCACCGCCATCACAGGTACAAAACAAAATCACAATACGATCCATGGACAAAAATATACAGTAGTTGGAACATGTTTCAAATGGATAACAAAATAAGACTTCATAATTCTATCAACAAAACAACTGGTTAGCTTCAACCACTTTCAAGCAAATCTCAAATGCCGTCCTCATCCATGTTTTTATCATCACCATCTTGATTGTTTTCTCCACCTACAAAAATCGATGAATAAAAGTTATGAACTAATTTTCATTATTTATCTGCTAGAACTTCAATTTTAGTCAAATTGAAGATATACAATGACATGTGGTGAAAAAAAGGCAATAAGTTGCCAACAACAAATAAAAGCATCACATGTGGTGAATGTGAGATTGTTATTGCATTAGAAGTGTCAATATCAAGTACCAGCAAGGATAGATTAACATATACTACAAGAAAGATGCATTTTAACATACTATAAGTGGATCAATGTCAATTAAACATATCAGCAAATGCATTTTAGCATACTAGAAGTGTCAATATGAATTGAGCATACCAGCAGATGCATATCAATATACTAGAAGTGTCAAAGTGAAGTGAAAAACATACCAAAATATACTACAAGATCAAGGGCAAGTGCACAACAACATATCCTCACTAAATCTGTCTTTTTTCCTTCAATACTTAACAAATGCATTACTATCTTTTAATTTTCCAGATGAATTACCAAGTCTTTATTTTGAGCTTAACCTTATACTCTCAAATCTTGAAGAGCTCATTAAGTTGCCAAGTATTAATATCCATAGCATTAACCAAATAGATTCTAAATAAAATCATTCATACAGAGAACCAAATCCAAAACCACAACAATTGAATAGCAGTACTAAAACCAAAAGCCGAACCATATCATTTGATTACCAGTTCCAACACCAAAAACAAAAACACATCATTTGAATACCAAAACACATACCATAACATTTGAATACCAAAGCCAAAACATTAACTACAACATTTGAATACCAGGACCAAAACCAAAAACATAACCACATCATTTGAATGCCAAAACCAAATGATGAACCAACACCAACACCAACACAACAACATTTGAAAACCAAAACAAAAACAAAAAACAAAACAAAAACCATAATATTTGAACACCAAAACCAAAACTACAGTATTTGAATATAATACCAAAACAAAAACCAAAATCAAAAGCACGCATATATAAAATACACGCATACAAATTTTAAAGTACAAATACTAAAACCACACAATGTGAATAAAATCACAGATATAGAGAACCACAATATTTGACCTTGACAACAACTTTGGGATATTTGGCAGAGAAATCAAAACTGAAATAGATCAATCAAAGAAAAAAATTACCAGCACCTTCCCGACAGACAACTATGAATAAATAAGAAGGAAAATAATAATAATAAGAAAAATAATAATAAGAGGAGAGTCATACCTTGATTGTTGCTACTGGAAAATGACTGATTAATCGATTGGATATCCTCTTGATGTGAGTGATCACAAGCTGCTACCAATATGTCAGCATCCAATTGAATCCCAGGGTACATACGATTAATGCATTGAAGGACATCAGCTGTAACTTCATGGTGTATACTTTTTTTTTTGCAGTCCTAACTTTTCCACCATCCTCTCTTCCAATTCATCCAACTTATTTTGCATCTCACTGGTAGCAGATACAAAGGACTCAATACTTTCCTTCTATTTTAGAGTTTTTTTAGTAACTCCTCGGCCATACAATCTCAGAAATTTGGGATGCTCAGGTCCTATCACAGTGGTAAAAGCATCAACATATTCTTGGCCTTCTACACTTTATTGATTTTGCACTCTTTCCATTTCAGCCTAAAAATCAAATTTTGGAAGACAATTAAAGTTAATCAAATTAAGCCTACATAATAACAACTAAAGAATGTCAAAAATAATGATGATTAATACAATTTTAGTAATCGTATCCTCATCAGATGTCCTTGTATGTTTTCCTTGATCTTGTTGCCACAAAGATTTCCTTAAGTGATACATCACCAGATGTTTCCTTCTCTTTTTCCTAATTACATAAAAGTTAGTATCAATAAACATTTAATGATAGGAAATTTATAATGAATGATTTAAAAAGAGAACACACCAATTTGTTGTGTATCACAACAAAATAGGTTTTACCAGCAGTATGCAAATTCTTTAATTTATTTTGATTCTTTGAATTTCACTCTTTTTTTGCAAATAATGTAGTTATGAAATGTACTTAAACAAGAAATGAAGAACATAAGGGTTAGTTGAGTTACTGAGAGTATATATAACCCGAATCATCAGCTTCTTAGTTTTTTTTCTTTCATAATGATCATAAAAAAGAGTATCCCTACAATTGTAAAACTGCATTAAAAGATATACATAGAACAAAACCAACTTAAAGTATGCATGATTCATGTAACCTTGAATTCATCAGTGTCCCAATACTTGAGAAGATCCTTGAAATCATATTCTGAAACTTCGTTAGGTTTGTTTGCCAATTGAAGAGCGTCAAATGCAAATGGTTTATAGTGGTGCCTATACAAGTAATTCTTGTACTTCTTCTGAGCAGATTGAATTCCTTTCAAAACCCACTTTTTTCTAGCATTAGGAATTTTGTATTTCTCCTACAATTTGTTCTTTGGGTTAGTATAAAAAAGCTATAAAATATTCTTAACTAAAATTAGGGAAACAGGAAAGAAAACCAGGGTATATTCCCAAAGATCTTCTTTGGTATCCACATGACTCCACTTGTGTATATGAAGAGGACAAAGCATGGCATTTCTTGACAAAGTTCCAAGAAAGCTACCCAGTTCTGCCACCACTTCTTTTGTAGGACCAATTGGTTGTTTGTAACTATTCAGCACAATGATAAAAAGTAGCGTTAAACAACATATTAAATAATAATGTAAACTCATTCAAGTGTAAAAGTATATTTATATGTTCTATCCTTGTTCTCCGGGTAGATCATTTTCTCCTGAATTTAGTGGTTCCTCTTGCACTTGGTCCTGTACATTTTCCCTTTCTAGTGTAGAAGAATCTCTTGGAACTTGTTGCATTTGTTCCTTCGCAACTTCTATTCCAACAGTGGAAGAATCCATAGGCACTTGTACCTGACTAGATTGTGCTTTTAGAGCAGTAGAATTTTGAGTAACCCGTTGAATTGGTTCTTGCACAGCCTATGCTTCAACAGTTGAGGATTTTTGAGACACTTGTGGAATTGGTTCCTTCCCAGCTTGAGCTTTTGTAATAGTAGAATTCTGAGAATTTGGTTGCATTTTTTTTTTTGTATACATTATGCTGTCTGACTCGCAGATTTTCAAGGAGGCTTTCGAGACACTTGTTCTTGTGTAGCTTATGCTTTCAGACTAGTAGACTTTTGAGGTAACTTTCGAGGTAGTACTTCCTGTAAGACTAGTGTATTCTAAATGGAAGACTTTTGAGGAGACTTTCAAGGCACCAGTTCCTGTATAGCTTGTGCTACTAGATCAATAGAAGCGTTTGGACGCAAAAAATATTCAACAGTTGGTTTTGTTCTCAATGATGAAAGCCATTTGCATGCCATGGATGTAAGACTTCCAGCCATCATGTACTTCTTCCCCCTCATATTTTTTTTTCTTTGGAGTCATGACTGCTGAATATAGCAAAAGAATACTACACGTAAGCATCGCATCACCTTACAAATAACTTAAATGTCAGTCAGTATAGCTACTAGTATTTAATAGATTAATAGAGAAAAGTAGCACCAAATGCATAATTAATAGAGCAGCAAACAAAAGAAGCACCAAATACATAATTATTTTGATAAAGGTAACTTTATATTCACATGGAAAGCATCATCCAAGAATTATAACTTGGTTAGTTACAACCGTCAGAGCATTGCAAGAAAAAAAAAACAGTGTAGTCTAAGGCATTACAGTTTTCCTATGAAATCAACTAACAAGTCTATATCCCCCACCGTATCTTATTTACACCAAAACTAAATAAGGCTAATGCAGTTCATTATGATCTTTAGGATGTCTACATCAATAATATGGCCTTTATAGCTCATGAAATAGACAATTCAACATAAACAGTAGTGTATATTATTTTTCATAAAAATAAAACAGATAAGTAGTAGTGTCGAACCTTTTTGTAGCTCTTGTCAGTCAGTATTAAAGCCGATCCTCTGATCTCTTCAATGATACACTAAATCAGATATTTAATCTCCTAAAAAATAAAGAAACAGATCAACACAAAATTGTAAGGAAAAAGAACTGATAAAAATGAATTAAGAAACATAATTAAACTACTGTTATCAAAAAAACTTTATCAATCACTCAAAACAACATAAAACATGATCAAACTCTAAGTCACATAGATAGGATTAACAAGGAGCATCAAGTTGATGCTATCAGTAAAAGTGTACAAGAAACTAGGTTTTAATCAAGAGTCAATGATCCAATAAAATCAACAAAAATGTCTACTATAGAAAACTAAAAATATTACAGTTAAACAAGTTTACTAGACAACTAGCATTTATACAAATGCTCAAACTAGCTACAGAAGTTCTTAAGTTTTTTTTAATCATCCGCCTCCTTCCAATCCCAATCAGTATTATCATAATCATCCTCTTTGTCCGATGTTTCCATAGTTGTATCTTCTAAAAATTATGCATCAGGTTGCATATCAACAATATCAACGGGGATATCCTCTCTTGACCATCTAATGTCAACATCAGGTATTATGTTTGATGGACCAATGTCTTCAGGAGGCTCCCTCCAAAATGTCTCTCCTATGTTAGGTCAATTTTCTTCCTCCAAGTCATAAAAATCAATGGGGACCTTATTCCTTGTATATTAATCATCCATTTCAGTTGGATCCTCCACATAAAACACTTGATGCACCTGAGATACCAACACAAAAGGGTCATCCATACTACATAATTTGTTGAAGTACACACGGGTTAACCCAAATTCATCTTTTTCAATGTGATACCAAGCACATATAAATAGTACAACACTAACACAACCATAATAATCGAGCTCGATAATATCTTAAATAGCACCATAATATATAACCTCTCCATCAATGGGATTCTGATCACGGGCACTAGCAAAGCTATCGGTTGCCACAGCCAAAGACACTCCACTATTTTTAAACTTCCGTGTGAAATCCCATTATAATGTATGAAATCGGTATCCATTAATGAAATAGGAAGTATAGCTTCTGCTTTCCACCCTATTAGTCACTTTAGCTAGCCACCTTAACTAATTAGGCACTTCAACTGTTTCAATCTTCTCTTTGAACTAGTTGTTGAATTCTTGATTGTGAATCCTTGCTCTTGTCTTGTCTATGCATTTAATCTAAAATTGCTATCAATTATCACTTAATGTTCCCTGCAATCAATATTTCAATTTAAAAATTAAGCATTTATAAATGAAGTTTACAGTACCTTAATATTAACAAAATACAGCAACTTAATATTAACAAAATAAATAAAGTTCAAAATATAAGGACTTACTTGATAAAATCCTCGATTTGTTCATGCCCGCTGTTGAATAATACATATCGATGTGCTTCAGAAGATAACAGTTGATCCATCTTCAAAGGCTTTCCTTTTGTTTTCTTCTCTCTTTCAATTGGATGATCGAGCTTCGGGAATACAGTTGGTACATTATCTTGCTCTTGTTCAACATCCTTGTCATCCTCTGTTTGGTATCTGTTGAATCTAGTCTTCACTCTATCATGTAAGTATCTCGAACAAAAGGTCAAGCACTCTTGGGCAATAAACCCCTCTATTATAGAAGCTTTTGGATTACACCGATTATGAAAAAGGTCCTTAAACTCACACAATTATCTCTCCATGGGATACATATAACGAAGATGATTTGGACCCCCAACTTAATTTCATCTACTAAATGGATAGGCAAATGTTCCATTATATCAAAAAAGGTTGGATGAAATATCTTTTCAAGCACACATTCAATTTCTTTGATTTCAGCTTGCAACCCCTTTAGATCTGCCCGCTTTATTACCTTACTACATATAGCTTTAAAGAAGTTCCCCAACCTAATCAACACTGCTGCAACATTCTTAGGCAATGATTTACGAACTGTAATCTGCAGCAATTAATGCATCATAACATCTGCATCATGGCTCTTATAGCCTGAAATCTTCATTTGTTACACGTCTACACGCTTCGATATGTTTGAGGCACACCCTTTTGGTAATTTGGCATTTTTAAATATAGTGCAGAACACTTTCTTTTCTTTTGGTTTCATGGAAAAACAGGATTTAGCTAAGTATACTTTGCCATTTGTATTATCTTTTACTGGATGCAGCTCCTTCCTTATTCCCATTACTTGAAAGTCATAACGACAATTAATGTGATCCTTTGATATTCCTAATAACTCCAATAAAGTAGCAAGCAAACTATCAAAAAAAAATTCTCGATATGCATCACATCTAGATTGTGCCTTAACTTATGCGTAGGCCAATATGGTAATTGAAAGAAGATGGATCTTTTCTTCCATGGGCCCTCAGTAGTCCGACGCTTTTTCTTTTGGCCCTTTCTAAAAACATTGTTGACATTCTGTAGCTTTTCAACCACTTCAATTCTCGACAACTGTGTAGGTGTAGGTCTATGATCCTCCGCACCATTAAAAGATTTCTTGTCCCTTCAATATGGATGATCAGGAGGCAAAAATGCCCGATGAACCAAGTAACAAATCTTATGACTATGCTTGAGATATTGAGAAGATGTTCTATAGTTACAAGTTGGATATGCCAATCTCCCCTTAGCGTTCCATCTGAACAATATTTCTAGCACTAAAACATTGCTAACTATCTATAACAAGACTGCACGCATTTGAAATGTTTGGCTTGTATAAGCATCATATGTTTCTACCCCAACATACCATAGCTTATTCAACTCATCAATTAATGGTTGTAATTACACATCAATATCATTTATGGGATAGGATGGACGTGGAATGATCATTGACAACATTATGTACTCTGGCTTCATGCAAATCCATAGTAATAGATTGTAATTCATCAACATAACAGGCTATGTGCTTTGGGAAATGCTCATGGTCTAAAATGGATTGAATCCATCACTTAAAAACCTAATCTGACATTTAGAGGATCATTCGAGAAGGATGGATAGAAAGAGTCAAAATCCTTCCAAGCTTCTCCAAGAACAGGGTGTCTTAAATTCCCCTCATTAGGTCGTTCAGTGGAATGCCATGTCATTGCAGCAGCTGTTTCAGGACACATGAATAGTCTTTGAAGCTTAGGATTCAAAGAACAGCATCTCAAAACCTTGGGGGGTATTTTAGATTTTCCAGTAGTCACTCCATCAACTACATTTGACCATCTAGAAGACCTACACATAGAGTAATTATCAGCCTCTGCCTTGTCTTTACAAAAAAGCATGCAATCATTAGGACATGCATGTATTTTTTCATAACCTAGACCCAAATCTTTTATCATCTTTCTAGCCTTGTTGAAAGACTCGGCAGTTGAGCGAATGGAAATGCTTCTTTCAATAAGTCTAGTAGATCTGAAAAGGCCACATTACTCAACCCATGTAGGCTTTTGAGCAAGTATAACTGAATCACAAAACTCAACTTGCTGAAGTTCTCATACCCTGGATATAACTCCTTCTTCCCTTCTTTACCTAATCTAAAAAAACCTCTTTGCATCTTCAGATAGTCCTTCTCTCACCCCTTCCTCATGACCTACATCACCTTCTACTTTTCTAAATGTGTCATGAAGCAGTCCATCAATATCATCATGACTGTTACAATATTCATGATCATTACTACTTGGATGTGGTGTACTTGTGGATACTCTTTCCCGTGAGAAATCCACCTGTCATATCCTACAACAAATACTTTTGCAAACAAGTGATCCTCCACATCATTTCTAAAATGCCAATGGCGATTCTTACAAGTATCACAAGGGCATAATATCTCATTTCCTTTAGAACCCCTTTCAAATGCCTTATCAAGAAAATTTATTTCACTCCATTGATGAACTCAACACTGCTTCTTCTTAGATTTCATCCAACTTCTATCTAAATTACTCGTAGACATCTATGTGACACAAGAAATCAAAAAAATTAACTAACATAAAATACAACAATGTTCTGCAACTGAACAATCCATCTGAACAATAATTTCTCGAACAACACATGGATAATATGCAGTTTAAGATTTAATGCAAGAACAATAGAAAGTTGTACACAGTATTACTTTATGATCACCCAAAGACAAGCCAGACTAACATGTAGTTATAATTTCATACATACTCTTAACTACTAAAACAAAAACTAAGAACCATTGATGTCCTTTATAGGATACGTAAAGTGAGATACTTTATCACTGTTTAGGTGAAAACAAAAGCAGATTCAAAGAAAAAAACACTGAAAGTTGATTCTACTACTTGATGAACTATTACTATTACTTCATGTTTAACACTCATACAACTATAATCAGCTATGATTCACATATCAACTATTGAACCAATAACTCATTTAGGTTCAACAAACATAATCATTTCAAATTTAATTTAACTTTACCAAAAAATCAATATCAGTTTAAACATAAACATGAGAATGCTTGACCAAACAATCTCTTTTTAATAAACATGAGAATACTGGACCATACTAGACCAAACATGACAATTCTAGACCAAACAATCCTTTTTTAACAAAAGACCATTTTTCAGTTTGTCTTGAGCAAAGCATGGCCCAAACCAGTATCCAAACACTCAAGTAGACATACTAAGTAGATGAAAGAGAATAACTTCATGTTTAACTTCATGTTTAACACTCATCCAAAAATACTTAACAAAAGATATCACTTTAATATAACAGATTCCACACTAAGTAGATGAAAGAAATGACACACTAAAAAAAATAAAATCTATAACTACTACTTGATGGACTCTTACTGTTACTTCATGTTTAACACTCATACAACAATAATCAGATATGATTCACACATCAACTACTTTATCAAAAAATAATTTGCATTCAACAAATAGAATTTAATTTTACCAAAAGAATCAAGAACAGTTCAACTTAAACATGAGAATACTGGACCAAACAATCTCTTTTTAATAAACATGACAATGCTGGACCAAACATGAGAATGCTAGACCAAATAGTCCCTTTCTAATAAAAGATCATTTTTCAGTTGGTCCTAAGGAAAGCATAGCCAAAAGCAGCAACTTAACAAGAGATGTCACTTCAATATAACAGATTCCACACTTAAGTAGACATACTAAGTCGATGAAAGAGATGACACACTAACTAAGCCAATAGCTTAGCCAAACATAATAACATACATAGAAGATATGACACACTGAGTAAACCAACACCTTAGCCAAAACCAGTATATAAAAAGTGATGTTACGCTAAGTAAATCAACAACTTAGCAGTTCAAGTAAATAGACTCCACAATTCAATTTTTTAAACAAACAGTGATCATTTCTTACAAAGAATTAGATACAATTCTATCTAACTTAATGAATGTTCGAGAAAGGCGACAGAAAACAAAAAATATAGGATAAAATCATGCCTAAAAAATTCTTGTTTAATCAATCATGCCTTAAAAATTCAACATCTACTGCAAGAAAAATTTGATTCAGAGTAACCAATTTCACAGGGTAAAAACAAACTACCAGATTATTAAAACCTAAAGCAATAGGAATCCGACATCAATGTCACATTGAACAATCTACAAAAAAAGATTCTACCAACAAAAAATTAAGACCACAAACACCAACTACTATAGCACATACAACAACAAATTACCATGGTTATACTATAACTAACAACAACAAATTAACATCACACATAGTAGCTAATTTAATAGCACATACCTAACAATAACAAATTAGCACAAATATACAGATGCAACTAAATAGTACATGCAACTGAAAATCTAACAATTTTACCACTTAACAATTTCACTAAACCTAAAACAAACTAATTACAACACACAACATCAACTACCAGCAAAATCCAACAGCAAAATCCAATAATTTCAATAACCATTAAACAAACAAACAAAAGGCAATTCACAGTTGCAACTTATTAGCACACGCAACAACAAAATCTGACTATTTCACTAACTACATAGCTCAAAAATTAATGAACAAATAGAAACACCAATAGATCCATCTCCAGCCACAAACAGAGATTAAAGAAAAACACCTTACAAGACCAAACTTGTTAAAAAAATCCAGCTCCAACCACAAACAGAAACGCCAACAGATCTGAGAAATATATCTAAAATAACCAAAACACCAAGTTAAACCACAAAAACACCAACTAAAATCACACAAACCCTCAAAGAGATGAGAGAGGTTTGGAAATTTTAGCTCCTAGTTAATCTGGCCATATGATAGTCGATAAATGAGGCCTTCTCTATATCTCCAAGCTTAATATCCCCAACTACCTCAGTACCAGCTCTAGATATTTTGCCACTTGTCTTTTTTAAAGGCTGCTCAGTGAAGAAATAGAATACTAGTGGCAAGTCCTCATCTGACACCTCCTCAATAATTATGAGTGTAGGCGGTGGCGGTACCCAGGGATCGAGCATGATAATGATTGTCTCACCTCCGTCCTCAGTATCTCAAACAGGGCCTATAAATTAGTCAGGTCAGGTGCCTTGTCCACTATAAAGCGCTCATCCATCAGCCCCTCAAAAGCATCTACTTGGCCATTCAACTGCCTCCTATGTGCCTGGGGCTCCTGTGTGACGCAGGGTTTTACTTGCTCAAGCAATACCTTGACATGCAGGGATTTATTCTCCTATTGCCTTTTATTTTTGACTAGCTGCCTAGCCATGTTGGCTATATACTCTTGAGAAATGGTGATTAAGCTAGAATGAGAGGGATAAGGGGATGGAAATATTGGTGTGACAATCAGTGTAGTGGATAAGTATGTCGGTGCTGCAGTGGGAGTTATAGCAGCAACTGTGGAAGTACTAGTTTTGGGGATCGTGCCCTCAATCTGTGAACCAGAGGCAACTACCTCAACCTTAATAAAACTTAGAGTCCCAATCTACGAACCCCTCTATAATAAGTACGCAAGTACAATTGCACCAACTGAAATATCAAATTGATTCTTTGACTTAGACATGGGATTTGTGTCATCTTAAATCAACACAATGTCTGTAGTCTTCATCACCTCCATAAAATAATCTACACCCGACAACTCAGGGACCCCAATTTCTAGGCCAGGGGTCCTCACGATTTGATGGGTAACCCCTGGGCCTATATATTGATGTCTGGGTTTTGGAATTCTCATTCGAGTCGTTTACTAGGAGTTTTGATCCGAGATCAATCCCTTAACAATGAAAGCTCCAAAATAGGGAAATAAGCCTAAAACCCAGACAAACTATCCAAAAACCAAATTTACAGTTCTGACAAGTCATAAATGATATTCAGCTGCTATAGGAAGGTTTGAAATGCCAAAAATACATGAAAGTTGAGGAAATGACCTGGAGGGTCATTATAATCTGCTTAAATAAAAATCAGTCCCCATAGGTTTTTTATCAATAAATAATCATAGGGTACTCAAGCTTTTCTTATGTTCAAGTATTAAAGCAAAAACATTGGGAGATAGGTGGGAAAAACAATTTAAAATCCGTTACCGAGGAAATTATGGATTATAAAGCCCACCGACTCAATGGGTATGAGACACCCAAGTCAACGGAGAAACACCAAATATCATAAAACTCAGTTTCCACACATAAAATTTCACATAGCAACACAGTAGACCTATTATATGCATGTAAGCAGTTTATGAATCACAAAAATAAGGCAATACACATATTAAGACCACAAACAAGAGATTTCCAACTCAAAAGTTGACCTAGGGTTTCCACAAATAGACATAGAATACATGAAACCATAGGTAAGACTCAAAATCACTAATCAAAGTAAATTAAACATGGTTTACTTACTTAGATTTTGATTTGAGTGCTTGAGGATGAAGAAGTGAAGTTGGGTAATGTGTGTGCCACAAAATTGAGAGTTTCAATTGAAAGGAGTATGGAATCGTGACTTTAGGAGTGATTAGGTGGATTTATGGAATGCTTTTATAGGAATTTTAATTAATAGTTATGGAGGGAGTTTTGGAGTTGAAACATAAGAGGGAGAAGGAGAATCGGGTATCAGATTTGGGATAAAAGGGAACTAAACACAAGATGCAGGTCGGGTAAAGTAATTTTAAAGAGTTTAGACTCCTTTGATTGACTTTGACGACGACCCAGCCAAGCGAGCAATTTGCAAAGACAATGACTAATTCTGTGTCGCTGCACTATGTTCATTAATAGGGACTTACCTTGGACTTGATGAGTTCAAGGAACGACTCATTCTTTGACTAGATGGGTCATTCCTTGACTCGCAAGCCATCATCCTATAGGGTGTCAACTTAGTCAGTCAAGATGGTTGACCGAATGACTTGTTCCTTGGAGAATCGTTCATTTGAACCAACTGTACTATGACTTAAACTTTTAAGTTCTCTGATCCAGTGGCTAGGTAGGGGGACCACGAGTTGTTGATAGACACAATGACTCATTCTATGACCTGTGTCTCCAATATTTGCCAGATTTTTCTAACTCTTTATCCTCTTATCAGGCAACCCTAGACACTTCAACAAATATTAACCCTACACTAGAATCAAAATTAAATGGAAAATAAAATACAAATGCTTGGGTTGCCTCCTAAGTAGAGCTTGATTTAACACTGCGACATGATGCGGGTATCTTGATTACTCAGACTTTACCAAGATACCCCCATGGGTTAACTCTCATAAAGCGCCTGCTTTAACATTGTTGAACGACTCGGGTCCTTTAGTTACTCCAACATCACTAACAAAACCCCATGGGTTGCCTCCCATGATGATCCTGATTTAAAATTATAGCACGCCATGGGTATCTTGATTACTTAGACTTCACAAATATACCCCCATGGGTTGCCTTCCATGAAGCGCTTGATTTAACATTGAGGCACGACTCAGGTCCCTTAGTTACTCAGACTTTACTAAGGGCCCAACTATCAACTATCTTTATCACCTCTTTAGTTTCTAATTATATCTTCACATGCTAACATTTACCTTAAACCTCTTTACTTCATGGTTCTCAAGCTCAATTTCACCATATAGGAACACACATACCACTCAAAATGGTCCTATCCACTAAAACTTCAACTTGGCAGGAAACAAGTAAAGTCTTTAATTAAATTACAAGATCAAATCTCTCATATTAAACTCTCTCTTTTCTTTCTTCTGGACATGATACATCTTAATCTTCTCTTTTTAAAGAGCTGAACTCTTATAGGCTTTTAGGAGAAACTCATCCAACTGATCAAGCCTCAAGTTAGAGGCTTTACCTTAATTCAAATTCAGTTTCTTGAGTGCCCACATGGATAGGTGCTCAAGCTCCACCAAAAATGACAGCACTTCCTATATACAAGCTGATAAAGAGACATACCTATAAGTGTATTGGAAGCAGTCCGGTATGCCCATAAAGCATCATCCAACTTCCTATACCAATTCGATCTATTTGCATTCCCAGTCTTTGCAAGAACTATTTTTATCTCTCGATTTGTCAACCTACCCACTAGTCTGTGGATGATAAGGTGTTGCCACCCTTTGCTTCACACTATACTTTTCAAGTAGGGTACGAAATAATCTATTAAAAAATGAGAACCTCCATCACTAATGATTGACCCTGGCATACCAAACCTAGAAAATATGTTCCACTTTAAGAACATTGTGACACTCTTCCTTTCATTATTGGGAAGTACAAATGCCTTTATCCTTTGGACACATAGTCAATATCTATAAGTATATACTTCATTCCATTTGAGCTCACAAATGGAACCATAAATTCAATGCCCCAAACATCAAATAGCTCAATTACAAAAATAGGAGAGAGAGGAATTTCATGCTTTGTTAATATACCCCCTCTATTTTTTAATTGGTCACATGCCCTTGCATAATAATGAGCATCTTGATGAATGGTTGGCCAATAGTACCCACATTACAAAATTTTATGGGTTGTCCAAATACCATTATGACGACCCCTAATAGGGGACTAGTGACATGCCTCCAATATTCTCATCATCTCGACCTCCTATACACATATATGAATCATCACATTAGCACATATAAGGAACAAGTATGGCTCATCCCAGAAAAATTTTCTCATATCAAACATAAACTTCTTTTTCTGCTGAAAAGACAGGTTCGAAGGCACAAAATCACTCAACAAGTAATTAACAAAGTGTGTGAACCATGAATTCAAATCTTGTGAGGCAGCCAATACTTGCTCATTTGGAAACATTTCATCAATGTCAAACTCATCTTTCAACTTCAGTATTGATCTTCCTCAAGTCATGACAGGTTGTCTGCCACTTGATTTTTAGTCCCCTTTCTTTCCTTAACCTCAAAGTCAAATTGTGTAATAGAAGTACCCATAAAATTAATCAAGGCTTTGCATATTTCTTTTTCATAAGTTACCTAAGAGTTGTATGGTCAGTGTGCATAATAACTTTCATTCCAAGAAAATAGGATTGAAACTTCTCAAAAGCAAAAATCACAGCAACCAACTCTTACTCCATCATATTGTAATTTTTTTGTGCTAGATTAAGTGTTTTGCTAGCATAATAGATAGGATGGAGAATATTTTCATGCCTTTGTCCTAGGAATGCTCATAGCTCCACTCCACTGATACTGAACATAATCTTAAAAGGCCTAGACTAATCAGGTGAAACAATGATAGAGGCCGATATCAATTTTTCCTTAAGGCACTCAAATGACTTTAGACACGCATCATCAAATATAACTTCACATAATTCTCCAACAATTTACACAAAGGATATACAATTTTAGAGAAATCCTTCATGAACCTATGATAAAATCAAGCATGCCCCAAAAAGGTCGAATATCCTTCACGGATATTAGTGGAGGCAATTTTTCAATCACATCAATATTCATCTTGTAAACCTTAATCCCCTTCTTTGAAATATTATGGCCAAGCATAATCACTTATTTGACAATGAAGTGACACTTTTCCTAATTGAGCACCAGATTATAGTCTTCACATCTCCTCAAAACACTAGATAAATGAGATAAACTATCTCCAAAGGAGTCACCTACCATCAAAAAATCATTCATGAATACCTCAATAGTGTCTTCAACCATGTGTAATAAGATAGACATCATACATCATTTAAAGGTCGCTGGCCCATTACATAATCTGAAAGGCATCTGCTTGAAAGAAAACGTCCCATATGGACAAGTGAAAGTGATCTTTTCTTAGTTTTCAGGATCAATCAAAATCTAATTGTATCTCGAATAACCATCAAGAAAACAATACCATCCTCCACCAGTAAGACGGTCTAACATTTGATCCATAAATGGCATCGAAAAGTGATCCTTATCAGTCCACATATTTAGCTTTCTATAATCTATACACACTCGCAAACCAGTGATTGGTCTCATCAGAATAAGCTCATTCTTCACATATAAACCATAGTGATTCTACGCTTCTTCATCATATATTGAACCAATCTCACCCACTTAGTTTCTGTAATGTAAATCACGCCTACATCCAACTACTAGATGATTTCTTTTTTGACAACCTTATGCATAGGTGGATTCATCCTACGCTGATGCTAAATACTAGGAACAAAATTAAGCTCCAGTTGGATTTTATGGGGGTAGATTCCCTGGTGAAATACTAATAATGTCAGCAATGGACCATCCAATAGCCCTCTTAAACTTGTGAAATACTAATAATGTCAGTAATGGACCATCCAATAGCCCTCTTAAACTTCTTCAACATAGAAACTAGAGCTTCAGCCTGCCATTCAATTAAGTCTGTTGCAATAATGATCAACAATTTGTTGTTGTCTCCTAAGAAAATATAACAAAGATAGTATGGGAGAGCCTTGACCTCCAAGATTGGAAGCTCTTTAATAGAATGCTTGGCTGGTGGAATTATCGGATTCTATAAATCCAAATCTAACTTTTTTAGAGCATAATGGTAGGACCTTATACCTGTTAGTGCACTCACCATCTCTTCATACTCATCTATATCATCCCCAACAAAGTTCATGATCAAAATTGCTAGTGCCTCAACAAAAAGTTTCTCCTTAATAGATACTGCCAGTCCTTCTTCATTAATCGTATCAATAACTGAGACCACACACATGTCATTCAGTTTCTTCATAGATTGACAAAGATTGAACATCACTTCCTTATTGTTCAACAAAAATTTTAGTTATTTGGTTTCCATGTCAACTAGTACTCTCCACTCGCTAAGAACGGGCACCCCAAGATGATGGGAACTTAAAAATCAACCTCAAAGTCAAGAATAATGAAACAACTGGAAAGATGAATGACTTAACTGATGCGCCAACTGATGATGGCATATTTAGCATATTTAACTAAGGATAATTGCGAGTTTTTAAGCAACATATGTGGTTTTTGATGTTTTTTGTGATTACTTTCAGGAATTAAGGCTTAAGTCTACAAACGATGAGAAAAGCTGTTGAAAAGAGTCTATAATGACAATCATGGTAGACAACCAAAGGCTTGGTGGATCATCATTAATACCGCAAATCCTTAACCAGAAAAGGGTCAAGCTTAGGACATGGCGAAGGCAATAATGGCGGATCATCACTATTATCGCAAGTCGTAACCAGAATGGCTTAAAGAAGAAGAGATGGTTATGACATATGTGGAGGACCATCAGTGTAGTGGAGGACCGTTAATCGGCCCGCCAACAGTTAACCAGAATGTAGGTTAATCGACAGCTTTGCGACGGTAACTTTGGCGGACCGTCGCACTCTTGACGGACCGTCGAAGTTACCATCAGCGGTGACGCGACAGAACTTATTTCAAATTTTAAATCATGCTTATTTTTAGGCTATAAATACCCAGTTTATGGGTTAAAATACATATCAATTTTTTATGTTGGGGGATATTTTCTTGATGACTTTCTCTGGAGAAAAGGAACTTTAGCTTCTTTTTGGTTTAAGTTTTGAACATCATTGAAGGTGATTTTTCATTGTAAATATTTCATTATTTTTATGATAGAAACCTCTTTCTTCATGTTGTTCTTGAATATGAGTGGATAAATCACCCATAACTAGGGTTGTGGAATCCTTGGTGGAAAATCACCATTAGGGTTTATGGGTTGTGAATAGGTGTTGATTATATGAAAATATTATGAATTCCTTCACTTTAATATATTCTTGATGGTTGCAAAAATTGGGAAATAGTATTTTGTTAAATTTCTTGGTAGAGAATTTAACTTTCAAAGAAAAGGAGTTCATAACAAATGTTTGGAACTACCAATCTCCAACCTAGAGATTTATGCTTGAACAAAATTAATCCATTGAGGCCAAAATCGGATTTGCAACTGACACTTTGAGTTCGTAAGAATTGAAGTGTAGAATCATTTTAATTGGTTGAAAGAAATTTAAATGAAATTTTAGAATCGATTGCCATATTTTCACGTATGTTAACACCAATTCATTTTAGCTCATAAGCCATTGGTGATTGGAAACTTAGGTGAACACAATCCTAGTTTACTTTTCTCTATTGAGTATTTGTTAGAAATTTTACCTTTTGCTCACTACAGTCAAATATTGTTAAGTTTACTAAATCAAACCCCCCCACCCACCACCCACCACCTATTTCTTGGAAATTGGTAGTTAATTGTTATAAGAGTTGCGTACCACTTATTTAACCCTTTATTCCCTGTGGGATTCAACCCCAACCTTTGTTGGGTTCTCTATTTGACAACGACCGCTTACACTCTTGTAAAAAGGAGTTGTAATTTGGGCATATCAAATTTGCCCATTGCTGGGGAATACGGTGGTCAAATAAGTTTTATGTACGTTATTTGACAATTAGTACAATTTCCTAATTTACTTTTATTTGTTGTTATTGTGATTTCAGGAAAATCGTGGTGCATGCCAAGTACTAGACGTTTAGGAAAACCATTGTTGCCACTTGATCCTGAGATTAACCAAACATTAAGGAGAAATATGGATGAAAGACAACATCATGCACCAGGGTATGTTGCACCGCCCGGTCGGGTGTAGAATCCAGATGATGACCAATTGGGTGATGATGAAGCTGTTGATAGGTAACCCACTATTCATGCTGCCCCAAAAAATTGAAAATCGTGACAAAGGAACAGAAGACACTGACAGCCTGTGGTGCATGTTGCTATGGACGATGAGGATGACATAGATTTGGATGGTGTTAGAGTTACTGGAGCCATTGTTCCACCACCACTTGCTCCAGGCACCAAATTCAACATCACCAACACTATGATCTAATTGCTGACTATAAAGAGATTATTTAGAGGTTTACCTGATGATGATCCTAACTTGCACTTAAAGAATTTCATCAACATCTACAATTCATTCGACAATCCTGGAGTGACGCAGAATGCTATTCATTTGAGATTGTTCTCTTTGTCCCTGTCTGGGGCGGCAACTTTGTGGCTTAATGAACTTCCTCCTGCATCTATAACACACAGAGGCAATTGAAAAGAGCTTTCCTAGAAAGGTTGTTTCCGCCTTCCAGGATGCATTGCGGGATGAAATCAATAATTTCAGACAACTACAACATGAACCACTATATGAGACATGGCTGAGGTTCAAGAAAAAGTTCAATGCCAAAATCACCACCTCACTGATGAGAACTTGATGCAAACATTCTACAGAACACTGAATTCTGTTACTAAGTCCTCTTTAGATAATGCTTTAGGAGGAGATTTTATGGCACGTACTTATGCAGAGGCTACTGATATACTTAATCAATTGACAAAGACTAGTATGGATTGGCATACCAGGGATTCTAAGGTAGCAAGCAACACTTATATAGTCGGTATGTCTACAGAACAATGTTGGAGAGAAAAAGAATGCAATTAGGATATGGCTCACATGAAGACACAAATGGATTTATTGACTAAACATTTGTTATTCGGTGGAGTGGAGAAGGTGAAAGCTGTAGGTTTATAAGGGAGAGCTGCTGACTCTGACTCTAAGGAGAAAGCAAATTATTTGAACAATCAGGGGGGTTTACGGGCCAATGGCTAAGGAAACCAAGGTCAGAACTATAATCAAGATAACTATTATAACAAGTACGGCTATAAAGATCGTGATCAGGGAAATTGGAAGAACAATCGTGACCGAAGAAGATTGTATGTACCACTAGGTAATCGTGAAAATGTTATATATGATTCAGGGAATCTTTCTTTGGAGGCTACAATGGCTAAGTTGCTGAAGGGTGTTGAGTCAACCGATGCAGGTATCAAGGAGGTCAAAAATGATTTGTCTTCTATGGTTCAATTAGTTGACTCACACTCTACTTCGATTAAGCAGTTGGAATTCCAGATGGGATAATTATCTGCAGCATTCAACCAGCGTAAGGATGGGATTTTTCCAAGTGAAATTATAACTAATCCTAGGAATGATGGAGCTTGTTTGTCCATTACCACAAGGAGTGAAAAAGTATTACTTGGACCTCAACTGGTGGTCCAAACACATGTAGATGATGTTGCCTCCAAAGATGAATTAAATGATGATACTTGTATCAAAATGGATATCCCTGTTGAGTCTGATAGACAAGAAAGAGATGTTGAACAAGTAGTGGAGGCCAAAAAATCCATAGGAATGAAAAATAATGATATGTTAAATAAGGAGAAAAGTGAAAATGTTGCAAAGCCCTTAACTCAAATCCGAAGACCACCTCCTCATAGAGCTAAAAAAAAGGCGGAAGATGGAAAGTTCACCAAGTTTCTATCTATGTTAAAACAACTATCGGTGAATATTCCACTTGTAGAAGCTCTTGAATAGATTCCCAGTTATTCCAAGTTCATGCAAGACTTGGTCACCAAGAAGAAGATGATGTCACATCCCAAATCCTATTCGGGCCCAAGAGAACCAATCTTTACTCATGTACCTTCATATGTATGTCTCTATAAAAATAGCATTTTATCTCGTTTAACTTATAAAATATAACATACCAATGGCGGAAGTCATGGAAAACATGTACAATATATATGAAACTTGGCCGTTAGGGCCATCAAGTCGAAACGGACATACATCTTTTACGTTCATCTTCCCACATACGTCTACAAAGCCTCTAAAAGATACGTGACCATGCCTATACAATATTTACATAGTATCAAAATAATGTACACATGTGACTCGGAAAGCCCCAAACCAATTGGAGCTCACCAATGATCCACAAATGACTTGCAACCTACTGTGGAGTTCTACTAACACCTGTGCCTGCAACAAGTAAGGTAAGTCCCCCAAGGGGGTCAGTACGAATAATGTACTGAATATGTAAGGCTATAAGAAATAAAACTGTATGAACCATAGGATCTCATATGGGATTAAATACATGTGAAATAAACATTTTAGATCAGTCACCATTCTGAATGTGGAACCATGTACATTACTTTCATTGTTTGACCATTCCTTCTTATCATTACCTTACGTGAAATAACTTTCCTTCATACTTTCAATTACTTGACATGCTTCCTTTGGCTTTACGCTCATCATTATTATTATTCATCCACTTATTAGTAGGCCATAAGATAATAACAGACATCCATCTGTTGGTGGGCCATAATATAATAACAGTCATCCACCTATTGATGGGCCATAATATAATAACCGTCATCCACCATTGGTGGTCTATAATATAATAACTATCATCCACCATTGGTGGGCTATAATATAATAACCGTCATCCACCGATTGGTGGGCCATAATATAATAACCGTCATCCACCATTGGTGGGCTATAATATAATAACCGTCATCCACCGATTGGTGGGCTATAATATAACAACATAGCATAATATTGGGATTGTTCCATCCGAGCTTATGCCCTTTTGATTTGTGATCCATACTCAATGAAACATAAAGTAACCATGTATATATTACTTCTTTGCATACTTCTTTCCTTTACATTTGTTATGAGAGTGATACCTTGGTGATTGAAACATTACTGGGAACACATATATACATTACTTCATTCCTTTACTTTCATGAGATTGAGACATTGGTAGTTATAACATCTTCATTCCTTTACTTGTGAGAGAGATTGCGAGAAATTGATACATTAGTTATAACATTGTTGGAACTTTGAAACATAACATTATTGGGACTTTAGAACGTAACACTTTTGGAACCTTGGAACAATATTCAACGAATAAGACAAATGTGGATATCAACTATTAACCAACCTGAGATGCGACACACTATTCAATAAATGAACATGGGTCAACCAATGTACATGAGTTATGTGAATCACAATTGACCAATGAATAAGGAACATGTGAGTAACACTATTCAATAATCGGAAATGGGATACCTTAGAACATTTCGGAATAGAATAAGTACAATGACAATGTGAACACTATATGCTGCAGAAGGATACGAAAAGAGTAACCTTACATACCTTATGATATCAATATGAATATACCATCCTAGATGTGAATACAACAATCCAGTTCCTTCCCTGCATGTCATTCTACAATACAAGTTCATAACGGAGCTCACGTTAACAACTAGTTACCTTACAAGTGCATAAGATGACAATGAGTTACGTGACTGCTATATAGCGTCATTTTGTCCTTTAAAATACAATCCACTGCATTACCACGACAACAACATCATCACATGTCACACATTGACCAAGACATCATAAACCAATAACATTTCACACCAAGTTTACCCTTTACACTTCCTCATTAACACTACGTTACCTTTTCTCCGTCAAGTCACTCGATAGCTTTCACAATAACACTTTAACAACAATACATATTTTATACTATTCCAAAATACCTCTGGGATACTCCTTTATAGTCATTTAAAAGGTACCATAAGTTGATAATTGCATCCATAAAGGGTATAGGGGCTTTGGGTGGTCAAAGAGATGCAAAAACAACCGAAATGGGGTTCTAGCCTGACCTGAAAAGACACATGCACCCAAAGGTAGATGACTTGCGTCCGCAGGTGACCCTTGTCAGTGTCCAGTGGCACCTGCGAAGTCACCTGCGCTCGCAGGTGCTTCGTCTGCGAGGGCGGGTGCCCGTTTCGGCCAAAAAGAGTCTCTTTTGGGTCTTTTTTTTGTAATAAATGGTCCATGATCATAACTAACCTTATCTTAACATATTTTATATCATCTTAGATTCCAAATAACATCCATGGTTTCACAACGCACATATACATCACCAAACTACATTTTTCTTTCAATACGTCACCAATTTTATGCCCAATTTCATAATAACAATTCCAAACATTATGTACAAGAATAAAACAAGTTAAGGTTATAATAACATCTCACATTTAAATATTTAACCCATCAAGTTCATTTCCTTCAATACCACAAGTCCATTTTCAAGTTTACAAGGCAAAAAACCTTCACTGATTAAGCAAACATAAATTGTTTCACACATAGTGAACTTCTCACACTTCACCAACATAACCAACATGATCTATACCATCTTCCATGCATATAATATATTAAACCATAAAATAAACACTTACCAAGGCTTGAAAAAGGATGATCTTATCCCAAGAGGAAGGTGGCTTAGGGTTTGAGTGTAGAGAGAAAATATCTTTTTGAGAAAATTCTAGAATTGTACATGTGTGAAAATGGTGAATAAAAATCTTATTTTCACCTTATATAACCCCTTTAAAGTCATCCTTAGCCAATAATTTTGGTCAATAATTGCTATGTTACTTAGTCAAAGGAAGAATGGATCATTTCCCCTTCATTTGGGCCATGTCTTTTGCTCAATTATTGGGCCTCAATTGAGCCCAATGGCTCAAGACTACTTTAGCCAACCAAAATTTAATGTATAATACCTCAGAACTCCCATGTTCAATTAATTCCATAAATGTTATGGTAATAAAATAGGTTCGGAAGCGTACGGGGTGTTATATCCTTCCCCCCTTAGGAACATTCGTCCTCGAATGTTAGTGACATCATCCAATGTACACAGATGGATCATTCTTCATGTTATCATATAGATACATAATGCTCATATATACTTACTATTTTTCTAATTCCGCTCTTTGAACTTTTTCTTCCATTTGAAACAAATACGGATACTTTGACTTTATCATTTCTCTGATTCCCCAGGTGACTTCTTCTACTTATTGATTTTTTTTTCAAAGTACTTTCATGTAAGCTTCTTCTTTATTTCTTACCCTCATCACGTGTTAACCCCAAAATAGCAATGATCATTTTTCATATGTGAGATCTTCCATAAACCGCACATCTTCAATGGGAGACATTTGAGATGGATCTCCTATGCTTTTCCGAAGCATCGAAATATGAAACAATGAATGAACTGTGGAGAGTTCTTGGAATAGTACCAATTCATACGCAACTTGCTCAAACCTTCGGATAATTTCATATGGACCTATATAGGGTCACCTTTCCTTCTTCCTGAGTCTCATTACCCCTTTCATTTATGGTACTTTCAAACATACCCAATCACCTATGGCAAATTCTAATTCTTTCCTTCCAGTATCGGCATATAACCTCTAGATTTCTAATGCTCTACTATTTCCTATTGACAATTCGGACAATGAGCTACCAATTCTGCAATGTTCTTTTTTCTTTATATTGCTTCACCAACACATTTATTTCATGACATGGTACACTTTGATTGCTCCCGAATAAACAAAATACCGTAAATAATGTGCTTTGGTCATAATTCATTTTTTTAACTCAAATATATTTGGTATACATAATCTACCTTGATATTGAAGTATTCCTCCCTTATGTAAGTTCAAGTACTTTTTTGCCGAACTTCATTGTACATTCTTTTTCAACTAAAAGAAAATAGGGTTTGCATATCGCTTTTCTCTCTTTCAACTACAGATGAAGATTCTACTGCATTGTTCACGCTAATTCTTTTCATCTGGAGTGTCAAGAATACTAAACCCCATACTATTTAATTGATGTAGATTTCCTGACTACATCTTCCTTTTCTGCGAACTGGCCATTAGTACTTCCTACTTCTTTGCAGCTTAATGAATCATCTACCACATTTGCTCTTCCTGGATGTTACAAGATACCAACGTCATAATCTTTTAATAGTTCAAGCCACCTTTGCTACCTTAGATTTAAGTCCTTCGGCTTTAGGATATATTGCAAACTCTTATGCTCAGTATATATGTCAACATGAATCCCTTACAAATAGTGACACCATATCTTTAAGCAAATATAAAAGCTACTAGTTCAGGGTCATGTGTTGGGTAATTTCTCTCATGTGGTCGCAACTATCGTGAGGCACACGCTATTACCTTACCTTGCTACATCAATACGCATCTGAGGCCAACCCCGTAAGCATCACAATATACTACATAACAGTCTGTGCCCTCGGGCAGCACTTAAAACTAGTGTGGAAGTTAATTTATCTTTCAACTCGTGAATTTTATTTTTTTCACATGCATCATTCCACTGGAACTTGATTGCCTTGTATGTAGGTTTCATTAAGGGTGCAGGAATAGAAGAAAATTTTTTCAGTAATTCTCCTATAATAACCAACTAATTCATACCCATTACCACATTAAAATCTATCATTTCCATCCTGATAAGATCATCCAATCGTAACATGATCATAAACATTTACAATACCATTACGATCTATATATTTTTTTTAACTATAGTAAATTCACCAACTAGTATAGCTAGTTCAATTGGCTTCGCTAATATTTTTGGTGTTTTTCAAACTTCGCAGCAAGCAATAGAATAACATATGATTAGGTAAAGTCTGAATTAATCAATGTAGATACATTCTGTGAAAAGACAGATATTATACCTGTACCCCTATTAGGAGAAATCTCCAAATTCTGTCGGTCGACTAGTGCATAGGTGCGATTCTGTGCTCCACTGGAACTAGCTGCTCCTCTAGCACCTCTACCACGACCAGCAGGTTGTACACCTGACAATGATAACGCAACGGCTAATCCCGTGGGTCGTGTCATACTACCCGTGGTCCTCTATAGGCACTCTCTCATCATGTGCCCTGACTCACCACACCAAAAACAAACATTCGTTTCAAACCAACATTCACCTAAATGAAACTTTCTGCAGTACTGGCACAGCTGACGAAAAGATCCCGCTATCTGTGAACCTCGTATTCCACTACTCTGCCCAGCTTCACTGCCTCTAAACCCTCAAAATTGTGATGAAGTATCTACTGTAGGGGAAGAAAATAATGGTCTAGGCGGTCGAGAAGAACTCCAAGGCCCAGATCCTCCTTGAGACACCATAAACTGGTCTAGCCCTCTTTGAAGGCCCTCTTTCAAATTCATGTACCCTCCTTCGTTGCCTCTGATCTTTCATCTTTTGTGCAAAGGCCTGTATTCTGGCTATGTCCATGTATTTATTTAAAGCAGCAATAGTACAGTCCCTCACCAAATATGGCTCTAATCTGCTCACATACCGATGGACTCTATCGGCCATAGTGGCTACTACATTTGGAGCATATCGAGCCAAAGAGTTAAACTGTAAACTGTATTCTCGAACACTCATATCCCCCTGACGGAGATTTAGAAATTGGTCTGCACATGCCTCTTGGATCTCATATGGGAGATAATGATCAAGGAATGCCATTTTAAATTCCTCCCAACTAGGTGGAAGTGCACCTATACCCCTAGCTCATTTCCAATCTCCGTACCATAATATAGCCTCGCCTTTTAGTCTATATGCTGCAAGTTCCACTATTTCTGTACCAGTCACATGCATAACATCCAGATCCCTTTTGATTTGGTCCACGAAATCATGTGGATCTTCATTCACATCTGGCCCGGTGAACGTGGGAGGGTCTAATTTCAGAAAATCTTGTGTCCTCCGACTAGCTGCCCTATCCACACCATCACTACTTGTCATTGGACCTACTTGCCTTTGATTCAATACATCAACTATACCAGTAACTATATGAGTTAACATTTGCACTGCGTTTCTTAGATTCTGCTCAGTATCATTAACAGGTGTTTCGGCAGGTTCTTCTCTCCCTCCCAGCTCTTCTGGAGCTGGAAAAATAGGGGAAGCCTGCGTCGCAAACTCAGTTTCAGCCCCGCCCTGACTAACTTGGTCCGGTGGTGATTTACTCATTCCTTATCCGGCAGGCATATCTACCTTCTTATCTTTGCCCTTATCTTGTCTTGTCATTGGCATTTTACGATATCAAAGAAAACCAATTACAATGGTCAGATATAATTCCACCTACGACAATGGCTCTATTGCACGATCTAGAAATGAAGAAAGAAACAACTCCTAAATGTCCTATAGCCTCCTACTTATAAATGTGGCGCGCAACACATCAATAAGCAAGACTCTACTCAGACACAGCTTTGTAGACACCCTTAGAATGACCTGCTCTGATACCACTTTTGTCACATCCCGAATCCTACTCGGGACGGACTGCCACCCGAAGCCATTGAGGCCCATGAGAACCAATCTTTACTCATGTACCTTCATATGCATGTCTTTATAAGAATAGCATTCTATCTCGTGTAACTTATAAAATATAACATACCAATGGCGGAAGTCATGGCAAACATGTACAATATATATGAAACTTGGCCGTTAGGGCCATCAAATCGAAATGGACATACATCTTTTACGTTCATATTCCCACATACGTCTATAAAGCCTCTAAGAGATACATGACCATGCCTATACAATATTTACATAGTATCAAAACAATGTACATATGTGACTCGGAAAGCCCCGAACCAATTGGAGCTCAACAATGATCCGCAAATGACTTGCAACCTACTGTGGCGGTCTACTAGTATCTGTGCCTGCAGCAAGTAAGATAAGTCCCCCAAGGAGGTCAATACAAATAATGTACTGAGTATATAAGGCTATAAGAAACGAAACTGTATGAACCATAGGATCTCATATGGGATTAAATACATGTGAAATAAACATTTTAGATCAGTCACCATTCTGAATGTGGAACCATGTACATTACTTTCATCACTTCATTGTTTGATCATTCCTTCTTATCATTATCTTACGTGAAATAACTTTCCTTCATACTTTCAATTACTTGACATGCTTCTTTTGGCTTTACGCTCATCATTATTATTATTCATCCACTTATTAGAAGGCCATAAGATAATAACAGTCATCCATCTGTTGGTGGGCCATAATATAATAACAGTCATCCACCTATTGGTGGGCCATAATATAATAACCGTTATCCACCATTGGTAGGCTATAATATAATAACCATCATCCACCATTGGTGGGCTATAATATAATAACCATCATCCACCGATTGGTGGGCCATAATATAATAACCGTCATCCACCATTGGTAGACTATAATATAATAACCGTCATCCACCAATTGGTAGGCTATAATATAACAACATAGCATAATATTGGGATCGTTCCATCCGAGCTTATGCCCTTTTGATTTGTGATCCATACTCAATGAAACATAAAGTAACCACGTATATATTACTTCTTTGCATACTTCTTTCCTTTACATTTGTTATGAGAGTGATACCTTGGTGATTGAAACATTACTGGGAACACATATATATACATTACTTCATTCCTTTACTTTCATTTGATTGAGACATTGGTAGTTATAACATCTTCATTCCTTTACTTGTGAGAGAGATTGTGAGAAATTGATACATTAGTTATAACATTGTTGGAACTTTGAAACATAACATTATTGGGACTTTAGAATGTAACACTTTTGGAACCTTGGAACAATATTCAATGAATAAGACACATGTGGATATCAACTATTAACCAACCTGAGATGTGACACACTATTCAATAAATGAACATGGGTCAACCAATGGACATGAGTCATGTGAATCACAATTGACCAATGAATAAGTAACATATGAGTAACACTATTCAATAACCGGAAATGGGATACCTTAAAACATTTCGGAGTAGAATAAGTACAATGACAATGTGAACACTATATGCTGCAAAAGGATACGGAAAGAGTAACCTTACATACCTTATGATCTTAATATGAATATACCATCCTAGATGTGAATACAATAATCCAGTTCCTTCCCTACATGTCACTCTACAACACAAGTTCATAATGGAGCTCACGTTAACAACTAGTTACCTTACAAGTGCATAAGATGACAATGAGTTACGTGACTGGTATATAGCATCATTTCTTCTTTACAATACAATCCACTGCATTACCATGACAACAACATCATCACATTTCACACATTGACCAAGACATCATAAACCAATAACATTTCACACCAAGTTTACCCTTTACACTTCCTCATTAACATTACGTTACCTTTTCTACCTCTGTTTATCTCTCTTCCACCTGATAGCTCATTACTCATCGTTCGGGGCGAAGGTTTTGACTTACCAACTAGCGGGTTAAAGTAGGTGTCATCATGACCTGAGTTTTTGAATCGCGACAATGTCTTAACTCTGCTAATAAAATTGTGGTACAGTAATAAGTGGGTCAATAAAGTCTATTGAGAAATTGAGATACAACATATTCAACAGATCATAATAAATCGAGTAATCTAAATAATAAAATTCAGGGCTCAATAATTACATATGAATTTATGAATCTTGAATAGCCAATCGATGGGATTGGAGAACTATCCATGCAATACATTTGTGCAATGACTGATTATTCATTCCATAAACTTTTACAGACCTAACTCAGATGAATTGTCTACTATTAGTTTAAGTCAGGTGAAAATCAATTCTAGTTACATTGATCCAATCACATATTACTCAGTTTAGGAGAGTTAATACAGATTATCAAAACTAGCAATTAAATACATAGTGACTTGTATTAATTTCATCTGATATGGAGGAAGGTCTAAGCTAACACATGAACTTAATACTTCACTACTATCTAATCTTGGTAATCATACGAAGAACCCCTATTATCAAAAAAATGACCAAAAATCCATCTAAATGATCTGAATCGTCAAAAAAAAATATAATTCTTACTGTGTCTTTTTCGATGAATCTACTGAATTTCATATCAATCAGAATTCCTTTTTTTTTAATTCCAAAATCATGATCAATTCGGTTGAAAATGTTATTTCGCTAAAATAAGATTTAAAATTTTTATGTTCAATAATTCTTATCACATATTATCATTAACATACTAATATACATGAATCAAGAACAAAGAATAAAATTTTGAAATCTATTTACAAAATCCCAATGCTATTTTCAAAAGAAATTAGTATGTTTATGTAATCATTGAATATTAAAATTCAAAACACACCATATAGATATCCATGCATTTTGAATAATAAATTTCGTTGGAAAAAAGAACTATTCATGCAAGATACATATGTGATGTTAGATGTTCACTTCAATAAATCAAAACAAAATCTAACTCAGATAGAGAGTAAATTGTTAATTTAAAATAAGTAAAAATCATTATCATTATCTATTATTCCATTGATCCAGTCTTATATTGCTCAGATAGGGAGAGTCAATCCAGATTATTAAAATTAGAAATTTAAATGTAGTGACTTGTATTATTTTCATCTGATATGGAGGAAATCTAGGCCATCACATGAACTTAATACTTCACTAGGATTTAGTCATGAAGATCCTAGAGAAAAATCTCTATCACCACTAGATCGTAGCCGAGTAATTTTTCGTTAGAATTAATTTTCAAAAAAAGAAAATTTATCCAAAACACCTTAGAAACAATCTCGAAATGTCAAAAAGATGTCATTTACTGCAAAACAATGACTATTATTTTTACCTGGTCGTTCTCAATGAATATATTGAATTTCACATCAATAAGAGTTCAAAAAACATTATTTATCTTTGATGCTATGATCAAATTCAGATTCAAATGATGTAAGAAAAAATAATCAGATCTATATCCTTATCATATATCAATTTGTGTTAAATCATCATGTGTAATGATGTACTAGATTTAACATAAATAAAACTGATATAAATGATTAGTTTTCATACTGAATTACATTTTAATCCATAAGAATAACCTAAACCCATCTAAATAACCTCAAAATGTGGAAAAGCAAAGTGATTTACTGCATAACAGTGAGTATTGCTTACTGGGTTGCTTTGTATGAACTTATCAAATTTTAGATCAATTAGAGTCTGCAAAAATTCTCTATTTCTAAAACTACGACCAAATTCGGCTTAAGTATCTTTAGGAAATAAAAAATATGAGCTACATTCTTATCAAATATTTATTCATGTTAAAGCATCATGTATAGTCATGTTCTAGATTTAACATAAATAAAGCTAATATAAAGAATGAATTTTTCACATTCAAATCAAATTTCAATCCGACAAACTACATAAAACCATTTAAATGACCTCGAAATATTGAAAACTGAAATTACCGCTCACTAGGACATTTTCGATGGATCCATTAAATTTCAGCTCAGTTAGAGATCGTAAAATTCATGACCGCTTAACTATAACCAAATTCTAGATATTACAATAGTAGCTATAGTTAAGGATTAAAATAACATAATTTAGGTTTTCATTCTCTTTGTATAATTATCTCACGAGTACAAGGTATATGTTGTGCCTTTCCTTTGACTACGACACACAATGCCTTCTTATAACAAATTTTCCTCTCGATTAATACACTTGAGAATTCAAGATATTATTTTTTTCCTCTTTTGAGTGGGAACCTCGATATCTCTTCTCATGAATTAACTATGTGTTATTAGTATTCAAAGGTATATCTTCGTTTGTTAGATAAATCAGTACCACTAGATGCTCAGATCAAGGACAATTTATATATGATACATTGAGAATATCTGATGACTCAAATAAATAGATCACTTTATAGTAAATTCTATTTATTAATCATAATTATTCATGCATTGATTATCATCTCGCATGTATAAAGTTTTAAGAATTTTGAATAATTCTAAATAAATAAATCACTTCAGTAATATTATTTATTAATATCAAAATTTTAAATTTAAACAACAATATACAAGGGTAATAATTAAAGCTCGTATAGCTATTCGATAAAAAGAAAACCTAAAATTTTCTAATTGATTGCTTGAATAGTGGCTACCAGCGCCACTTAATTTTCTACGTCTCCAGTAACTCATCAAGGAAACAACAGTTACTCATTTTCCATCAAAGTAGTAATATTAAGAGAGAAGTGTTGATGTCAAAAGGAATTATTATCACCGCCACTAACAAATGCTGTCAAGTTTCAAGCAAAAATAATTTTGACAAAGTAAATCAAGATAAAGAATCTTTACTTTGTAAGAGAAAGAAACCTAGCCGCCACAGTTAATTAGTCTTCAACCTTACAACGAAGCAAAACCTTTCTAATGCAAAATAGCAAACTGTCAATGCTGAACAAGAACTAGCGTTCTCGCTCCTCATCACAATTAAGATTGAAATAGTTTTGATTTCATTCTCCGTACCAAATATCATCATATTCTCTCATGTTTATGTAATGACCATCTAGGTCGTTGCTCTATTTCCGTGCATTTTCTACATTTTGTGCTTTCCCATAGCGGCTACAGTTTATTTATGACTTGTCGGGACTGTCGGCTCAGTACTCGGGCAGTTCGTTTGAGTTTAAGCTCATTTTCCTATTTTGGAGCTTTTTAAGTTGAGAAATCGTTCTTTGACCAAAACTTTAGGTAAACGGCCTTGGATGACAATTCTGACAGTTTTATTAGCTCCGAGACATGGATTTTAGGTTAGAAGGATCTTGGTCTAGGTCCCGAGGCTTCTGAACTCATTTTGAGCTATTGGGTGGAATTTGGTAAAAATAAAATAGTGGGTGTGGGACCCACATTTTGTAAAAATGACCTCTGATGGAAATCTCAATGGTTTCATTGAGATCGAAACACTGAATTTGGTAGGGTATCATAGTTCGTTTGCATGCACAGGGTTCCGAATGAATTTCGAGCATCCAATCGGAGTCCGTTAGGACTTAGCATTTTTGCTGGTGCACAACACCTGGTGCAAGACCAGGTTACTCTTCCGATTTGCAAGGAGCTGGCCGTGTTTTCAAAGGGTCATGTTTTTGACCATCGCATTCGTGAGCCTCTTCTCGCGTTCTCGAAGAAGAGCCGATCTGGCCCGGTCCAGCTTCCTTCTTCACGTTCATGAAGGTCTGACTAATGGGGTCCTGCGATTGCACTCAGGCATCCTGCGATCGCGATGAAGGACCCTTGTGAGTATATATTCTCCTTCTCCGTAATTTTCAGGCATTTTAAGTCCATTTTGCCATTTTCGGACCTTAGAGCTTGGGAAACGATGGGATATTGTCCAATTAAACTGAGGTATGTTACTTCAACTCTCCTTGATCATTTCCTATCACCTGTATCATTGAATTCCATCCCTATTCCATATAAATTCTTGATTTTGGATTCTTGATATCTTAAACCCTTGGGGCTATTTTGAGCCTCATTTCGGGCGCCATTTGTGCTCAATTTTTGAGCATGTATTCCCTGTCCTTCGAGGGACCTAATGATGGATTCAATTTTCGAATTCTGTATGCAGGTCCCACGGGCCTATTTTTACCCGATTCTCGGCCTGGAGTTTATTATTGCAATGTGGGTCTTGTTTTACTCGTATTAATATGTAGATCACGAATTCAATAGCGCGATAATATTCAGAGATCGAGGAGTGGCGATGAGCAGTTTGTGGATGGTTCGAGACTGCTGTTCAGCTTCTAGGTAGGCTTCGGTCTACTCTTCTCTATAAGATTATGTATTGTATGTACTACATGCAAGGTAGGGGTTATAGGATAGGTTTAAGTCTATTGTATCTTGATATTGATATTTGACCTGTCAAGGGGATTTTAGATTAGAATTATAGTTCGAGCCCTAGTAGAATACCCGTTATAGATATAGGGTTATGTTAAGCCTAATTACATACTTGTTTGACCTTAGGTTTACATTAGGGATCCCTGGTATAAAATTTGTTGAAGTCCTTAGTGATATGGGCGATATTCTAAGACTAAACCCTTTGAGTAGCATGATGCCCTTGTTTACCTTCGCTTCCAGATTATGACCCTTCTATCTTCTTTCTTTGTATATTATTGGGACCGAGGCCTTAGTTATGAGACCAGTTGGACATTAGGTTAGTTTTCGGTGCTCTTAGAGAGTTATGATTTCAGTTTATAGACGCTTGAGTGCTTACATTTCTACTATTTGGATACTGGTGATAGCATGCACGTGCTCATGTTTACTTAAGTGGTATGATTCCAACTGAAACCTTGGCTTTTCTACTATTTTTTCAAAAAGGGGATTTATTCCCTCTTTTCACTTTTAAAACTGATTTTAAACTAAAGGCATACCATCCTTATTATTGGTTTATGATAATTTAAACTAAACTTACCCCTTTGAAAACTCGGACTGAGGCTGATTTCGACCCATTATTGATCCATTCATTTGTTTCTATATATATATTCTGGTCGAGGGGGGATTTCGACCCTTTCTATACTATTATATCATTTTAGTCCCGAATTAGATCTCGGGCACTAGACTTTATGAATTTCTACTTGTTTTAGTCTCAGATCAAGTCTGAGCACATATTATTCTCTTACTGACCTTCGGTACTGGACGGGACAATTTTATTGTGGTTAATTATTGGAAGTCCTAATTCGGGACTAGAAAGTATATACGAATATCTCGAGTCCCCTATGGGCCCCGTCTGTCTGGGAACCATAAGCTAGAAGAAGGGACGCCACATAGGTCCTGCCTTACGAGCTGGTGTACCAAAGGAGGTGTATTACGCGGTATGATATGGAATTCAATTGGTATGGCAGTATTGGTTTTACCTTGCATTCATCCATTCATTCATGTGCATTGCCTATCACCAATATGATTCTTTGCTGCTTGTACCTATCGGTCTTATGGGGGATCGATTAGGTTATATTTGTTGTTATGTACCTTCAGAGCTTATGGGGGTACGATTAGGTTATTATTTGTTCGGGCTTATCCAGTTGTATTATTGTTTGGATATTATTGTATAATTTATGGTAGGTTGGTTATGGCTATGTACCCAAAGTTGTAGGTACGCTTCTAAGTTCTTTTTATCCTTGATATTATGAACCTTGTGATTATTCATGTTTTGGGTTAAACGTTCTGATTGTGCTAGAGCTAGATCCTTTCTTATTTATAACCCTAGCGAGGTTTAGGCTGTTAGGCTAGCCCCCTAAGGTTAGTACTCTCATGTTTAGCCTCTTGTACAGTATTGTTGTATATCCATTTCTTCTCTGGCAACTCTTTTGTTATCATCTTTTTTTTTTCGTACTACTATTGTCCTTACCTCTCTATTATCCTTATTGTGTTTCGTTTATTAGTTAGTTTCCTATAATTAATATTCTTGTTGTACGTGTTATTTATACTTGCATTACCTTTAGAGCTCAATCAGTCGATGCCTACTGAGTACCTCACGTTTGGTACCATACTACACTCTATACCCTGCAAATCATAGTATGAGTTCTCGTCGTAAATGTATGCATCGTGTGAAGCCGTCATGGATCGGAGATTAGGGGTGATCTCCTAGCGTCTGGAGTTGTTCCTTCTCCCTCTTATTTTCTGGACTGCTCTTAATTTTGTATTTCAAAGATGGTTCTGTATATATATTATGTTTACCTTGTACTCTTATTATATTAGTGGCTCCTGTATCGACTAATATCGGGTCTTGGGGAATATTTATTTTTCTTCTGGTTCTCCTTTCCTTTTTTTGGGTGTATGATATATCTTTTTTTTATATTAGTCTCTTTATTTGACTTGGTTTCCGTTGCTTTCTTCTTTTTTATTTTTAGACTGTTACTCGTCGTTATGGGTTGTGGGTTGGATTATCTACTTGTGGGTTTAGTAGGCGCTATTATGACATGAGAAATCAAGTCGTGATTGTTTGGTATCAGAGCCTAGGTTCACCGGTATCGTTGGTACAAGAGCAAAGTGCCTAGTAGAGTCCTGCGGATCGGTATGATGACGTCCGTATCCTATATTCGGGAGGTTATAGGTCATTCTTAGGAAATTCCACTTCTTGATTCTTGATTGTGTGTCCTTACCTCTATCAATTTCTAAGTTCTTCTGTTGGTTCCACTTTTTTTCAGATTGATAGCACGACGTTACCGATAGATGTGGATGAGACTTCAGCAAGTGTTACTCGAGTTTTAGTTTAGGTTATGGCTAGGGGGTCAGAGCTTGATATTGAGGATCTACAGTGTCAGTAAGAGAGTCTAGGGCCAGCCCTGGCTCCGACAGTATTTATGACCGCCTTGGTTCTCCAGGATACCGTGTTAGGGATTTCGAACCTTTTCAAGGACACATCTCAGGTAGAGGTGGTGGTCAATACATCGAGTGGTTCTCAAGCCAGAGTTGGATTTATAGGTATTCAATAGGTTTCTTTCTCAGTTTCTGAGTATGAGATAGGGTTTCTCAAGTGGGCCAGGCATACTTCTGTGTTATTTCCTACAGAGCATGAGATGGTACATGGATTTATCACAGGGTTAACATTTCCACTCCATTTGGCATCGAAGTATTTGATAACAGTTGGGTCTACTTTTCTCCAAGTTGTTGATCACACGAGTACTATAAAGTGGGCATGTTTTTAGACATACAGAGATGGCAGTAAGAGGCCCCACCATCAGTACAGTCTCAGTGGTGTTCCATCCAGAGACAGGGATCCTTCTGGTAAAGGTCATCGTCACTCTCAGTTTACTAGGTACATTCAAGTAGCACCTCAGATTATAGGTGACAATCAGATAGGTCATGATGGTCACAGTGGACATAGTTCAGTCAGGAATTGTGGGGTTCTCGGTATAGTTCTTCAGGCCGTGGAGACCACTCTGGGTCAGCAGGTGCATCGCATTAGAGAGTTTGTGAGGGGTGTTATGATTGTGTAGAGATTTTTCATTGGTCTAAAAGTGTCTCAAGCATGAGTTGGTCAGCCAGTCGGGGTCAGCACCTGTTCCTCGCCAGACTAGGCCTTCTAAGGTTTGTTATGATTGTGGGGAGAGTGATCATTTATGTAGAGAGTGTCCCCAATATGGGATTATAGAGCAATCAGCGCAGCCAGATCAGTCTCTTAGGGATATGGCACTTTAGGTCAGGAAAGGTGCCCTCGATATTAGGGGTGGTCCCCAGAATGTTAGGTGTGATTCCCGACTAGGTATTACAGGCGGTAGTATGGGTGCTCAGTTTGGGGTCGAACACATTCAGGTTTGTACTTCTTCAGGCATGCTAGGGGACATGGTTTCAGATTCCATCACTAAAGGTAAGACTTTGATTTGCTATTTTTTAGTTTTTATGCAATTTGATTTGGGATTTTCGTATCTACCCATGTTCATATGCTTTACTAATATCGTGTTTATTGTTGTGAGCCTTTGTGTAGGTTTATGCATATGTGACTACCCCCATAGATATTTTTTTTTAGTAGTGGATTGAGTGAATCGGTGTTATGATTACCTTGGGATGTAGTGCTTGGGTAAATTCCCTTTCTTTGGCATATTGGCCTTGATATGATCCTAGAAGGGACTTGTTACTTTGCCTTTCATGCCACTTATATTGTATGCCCTTACTATTGTTATTACCTTAATTGTTATTGATCTTTATTTGATTGACGGCTAGACTAGTGTTATCTGGTTAGTATCTCTTTTCTTGTGACTCTTGTCCGCTTGTCTTAGATAGCTACCTTAGTTGACTGGCTTTCTTTTGTTAGTAAGGTGAGGTTGGTTGTTAAGAGGATTGGTGTGAAGGGAGGTTTAGACTTCCGTGGTTTTGTCATAATTCAAGCATTAGCATTTATATTTTCCCATTTGTCCCTTGGGAGGTATGTTGGTGGTGGTTCTCTTGGGTTACTCAGTTTGTTATTGATGGTGGTCTTGGTCTTGGGTATTGATGTTGAGTCGAGTACTCAGTTCTTTCGGCAATGATGTTCATGGTTCAGTTGATTTGACGGAGGTTAAAATGGGTGATTTAAATAGCTTGTTATTTTGGGATTTGTTCTGCCTAGTGTGATCACGTGGGATGCTTCTGCTTGGTGTATAAGGATGGTTGTATGTTCTTTTGTCTATTGTCGGCAACCAAATGGTGTGACTCTAGGGAGTGAGTATCAGTAACCATATTTTCTAAGTTGCTCAAGGTTTGGCTATGATTAGGACTCTTTACAGTCCTGGTAAGTTCGGAGTTATGCCTTGGTATTTTATGCCCCACAGCAGGTGCAGATTAGATTGCTTGTGTGTTTAGCCCGTGGCTTTTCTCAATTGTGATTGTGTTCCTTGGAGACACCTTAGCTTCACCTATTGTGGGAATTGTTGAGCATATGTTTGATTTGAAAGAGACTTTGGCTTGGGTTTATGACATTCTCAAAAACTTATTGGCTCTAGTTTTGGTTTTTAACTAATTCGAATGGCGGCCTGAGAGTTGTGTTAGATTTTCTGTTCAAACACATGTTCGTCAACAAGATCGATTTGGGCAATTAATGCTGAGTGATCCGGCTCTGTGTTAAGCTTAACTATGGATTTGTCACTTGTCTACAACCTATGTTTTGAGGTTTAAGTCAGTTGAGGCACCATCGGCAGGCTCACTAGGCCTACTCACTACCTACCAGTTCAGTTTCATTCAGTTCAGGGGTATTGACTTAGATGGACACTCGAAGGATGGCTTATTTGTGCATAATGTTAGTTTCTACTGCTTCTGGCCTTGGTTCTCAGTTTTCATCAGACTTTGGAAATCTACTCAGCGGGAGAGATGTTTCTGAGTTGGGCTTAGCAAGGTTTCACCATAATCAGTGGGGCATTGTCACGACTCAATTTTTGAGTCATGATGGCGCCTACCGTAACCCACCAATAGGCAAGCCAAACCCTAGCCCGGAGCAACAAGCGACGGGCTAATGGGCGGAATCTTAGATAGCAGAGATGAAGTGGAAGTAACCATATCTATAAACATGCTATAATGCTAAAAACAGAATCAAATTACATATATATATGCCAAGACTGAGAAGGAAGAGGACAGTTATAAAGTCAAGAACCCCACCCAAGACCTGGTGAGGTCGGTACAAAAGCCACTACTAGACATATCTAGAATACAAGAAAAAAACCAAATATATATAACAAGTCCAACAGTCTCGAGAGCAAAGACTAAACAGTAGAAGATGGAGTAGGATCTGCCTCGGACGTCAGTAAGCCCACCCTACTCCAGAATCAGTGCAGAGAAGAGCGTCACGTCAAAATCATCGGCTATTGCCCGGATCTGCATCGGTAAAAAGATGCAGAAGTGCAGTATGAGTACTGGGGCAATGGGAACTCAGTAGGCATCATCGGCCGACTAAGCTCAAAGTAATATAAGCAAGCTAAAATGCGAGGGTGCATGCTAAGTCCGGGGTATAAGTAATAAACACATAAGTAATTGTCGAGGCGTGTAGATATGCTTAGGAAATAAATAAATGTAATACCGAATAATTGAGTAAATAAATGCGTAAGGAAACACACATGTCAAACATAACCTATCTGGGCCCCCATAAACTCGATAGGCACACGAAAGAAAATAATAACCCAGCCTGGCCCCCATAAATCGGCGGGACACACAAGAATAGTAAATGCATAGTCACCAGTATCTCGAAGCTGTATTAGTGTCCAGTAACCACAGTACCCAGTACCAAAACTTTCCAATCATATCATAACCAGATGCCGGACTCGAACCGGAACTCATAATAATCAGTGGCCGGACTTGAACCGAAACTCATAATAATCAGTGGCCGGACTTGAACCGGAACTCATAATAATCAGTAACCATCATATCTGAATCAGTGGTCGAAATCGAACCGTAACTCATAACAATCAGTAACCATAACAGAATTAGAGGTCATATCGTGTCAGATAAACGGGGAACATCAAGTACAGAAGCTAACCCACAACATGCTACAAGTCAACTTCGAGGTCCTTCTAGGTCAACTATTTACTATACACACTATGTTTATATAAGTCTGGGTATACATGTCATGGAAAGGCGGGTCAGCGTTCTAAGTCAAGCTAGTCGACCCCGACCTAATACGGTGCTATCAGGAACTAACAAGGCTAAACAGGACAATCGGGTATAATCGAGGTGACTCAATCATGTCACAACCCTAACAGGTCATACTAGGTCTTAACTAAGCCCAAAGATGTCAAAGTTCTGTCAGGTCGACAAGAAGGGTAACGGGGCCCACTACCAGGTCCCGAAAACCAAGTCTGGTTATACTTGTCTAAGTCTGGGCTAAGTCTGTCTAAGCCTGGACTAAGGTCCAATAATAACATTCCCAGACTAGCAACAACAACAACAATACTATCCGACCCTAAATAGGTCATCTGTGGTGTACCACGAGGATAACGGGCCTGGAATATATCTGAATAGCCCTATCCGGCCTAGAAGGCCTAATTCACAGCAAACCAGCACCACCAAGCCTATAATACCAGCCCGCAACACCAGCACAATAGCATACATATATCACACATAAGCCCAATCTAAGTGCAAAGGAAGGTAAACCTAGCCTACTTGGACGCCTGCCGCAAGCCTGCCGAGAAAACCAGCTAAATAGGAGCCTTTCTCTTTCGAGAGGCCTCCGACTGTTGCCAAGATATCAAAATAATAAACTACATGTCAAAATATGACTATTGATACCCATATTGCATTAGTTCGAAAAATGCCCAAAAATCCCACGTGGGGCCCGCTTGCGGAATCGCAAAATCAAAATCGTCACATCGTCCTAAATTACCCCGTGACCAATAGTCACAACTAACACTCCTCAATTTGAGCTCAAAATATAGCTCAAACATCAATACCAATCCCAACAGTATCACCATGTAAATGAAAATTACCGTAAAAATAGGAAATCGTACCGTAGAAATGACGAGAGTGAGTCCACGGACTCAAATATATAATCCCCTAAGCTCAAACCTCAATGGATTAGATCAATATTGAGCTTATATGATAAGAAATGGTGAGGGATTAGATGAAACAGTGACAGAAACGTCACGTTATATGTTTAATTCAAAGTGTAAGTTATGCACACCTATAATCCATTATTACTAATTGTTCTTATGACATTTGGCAGCCACCACACTATAAGTGGTTTGCTGGCCACTCCCTCCATCCACACGTGTGGTGGAGGTGTCCGTATAAAGGAAATATATTGGTCCTGCTATATATATATTCGGGTATTGTATAGGTTCGTGGTAAAATAAATACAAAATTTTAAATATACCATAATTAACAGAAAATTATTTCTAACAAAACCTCTATAAAATAAAAATATTATTTTAACATATTTAATTTCACACTCTCCGCTTAAATTATTAATAGGTTATAAAACTATTATAAAGTAGTATAGATATATCATAACTAAAGAATTTTATAAATTTCATAAACATTTTCAAAAGGTAATTAACTATGTAATTTTACCAAATTCAAATTTAATTTAATATTTTACAATGTGCTTGGGCTAAATAATATTCTCAAATGAACTGCCCGGGAACCGAATTGTCAGTCCCAGCAAGTCATAAATAACTTGGGACAGTTATAGAAAAGCTCTAAACGCTAAGAACACACGAAAATGAGGGAAATGACCGGGAAGGTCATTAAATATCCACTACTAAAAGGACTTTCGTCCGCGAAAGTCAAGAATAAGCACATACCTGAAGACTTGAACAAGTAGGGATATTGGGCTAGCATATCACGTTCAAGCTCCCAAGTGGCCTTCTCAACCGGATGGTGACGCCATTGTCCCTTAACCACTGAAATGTCCCGGGAGCGTAACCGTCTGACATCTTTGGCTAAAATGAACACGGGCTCCTCCACAAATGCTAACTTATCATTTAACTGAACTGAGTCCTACTAAAGCACATGCGACTTATCCGAAATGTACTATCGCAGCATAGAAACATGAAACACTGGGTGGATAGCTGAAAATTTTGGAGGTAAGCTAGCACATAAGCCACCTCTCTAATTGTCCGCAGAATCTCAAAGGGTCCAATATATCTGGGGCTAAGCTTACCTTTCCTACCAAACCGCATCATGCCCTTCATGGGCAATACTCGTAAGAAGACCCTATCACCCACCCTGAATTTCAACGGACGATGTCTACGGTCAGCATAACTCCTCTGTCTACTCTGAGTTATCCGCAGCCTATCTTGAATCACTCGAACTCGGTCCAAAGATTCTTGGAGCAAATTTGTGCCACGAGGACTGACTTTTGAATTTTTGAACCAGCTAACTGGAGATCGACACCGTCTGCCATATAAAGCCTTAAACGGAGCCATTTGAATGTTGGAGTGGAAGCTATTATTATACCCGAACTCGGCTAAAGGCAAGAACTAATCCCATTGACCCCCAAAGTCTAACACACAAGCACAGAGCATATCTTCCCATGCCTGAATAGTCCGCTCTGACTGTCCGTCGGTATGAGGATGAAACGCTGTACTGAGGTCCACCTGAGTACCCAACTCTTCTTGGAAAGTCTGCCAAAAACTGGAGGTGAACTGAGACCTTCGGTCTGAAATAATAGATACTGGCACTTCGCGTAGGCAAACCACCTCCTGAATATATACGCGAGCTAACCTCTCAGCACTGTAGAAAACTCGAACAGGGATAAAGTGCGTAGACTTAGTCAACCGATCTACAATAACCCAAATACTATCAAAACCACGAGAGGTGCGAGGTAACCCACTAACGAAATCCATAGTGACTCGTTCCCACTTCCACTTGAGAATGGGTAACTGCTGAAGTAAACCACCGGGTCTCTGATGCTCAGCGTTTACCTGCTGACAACAAAGGCATTGAGATACAAACCCTGTTATATCTCTCCGCATACCTCTCCACCAATAGTGTTACCTCAGATCCCGATACATTTTAGCTGTCCCAGGGTGAATAGAATACCTGGAGCTATGCGCCTCATGCAAAATCAATCGAATCAAATTCCCAACCCTCAGAACACAAATATGGTCGTCAAACCTCAGAACACCATCAGAACCCAAGGTAGCTCTCTCAGACTCACCCCTCAATACCTGATCTCGAATGCTATGGAGACCGCTATCCTCAAACTGACGACTTTGAATCTGCTCTAACAAAGTAGATCTCGCACCAACACAAGCGATAACCCTCCCAGGGTCAGAATTATCCAAATGCACCGTTGAGTTAGCTAAGGACTGAATGTCCAAAGCCAACGGCCGTTGAGAGACTAGAATGAAGGCTAAGCTACCCATACTCACTGTTTTACGACTCAAGGCATCCGCTGCCACATTCGCCTTGCCCAGATGATAGAGAATAGAGATATCATAGTCCTTCAGCAACTGTATCCACTGCGCTATCTTGAATTAACCAAGATGTCGTCAATAAACACAATCACAAAGGAGTTCAAGTATGGCCTGAATAGACGATTCATCAAATCCATGAAAGTTGTTGGGGCATTGGTCAACCCAAAAGACATCACCAGGAACTCATAATGGCCGTACCGAGTCCTGAAGGTTGTCTTTGGGATGTCCTCAGCCCTAACTCTCAACTGATGATATCCAGATCTCAAATCTATCTTTGAGAATACTGCTGCACCCTGAAGTTGATCAAACAAATCATAGATACGAGGTATAGGATACTTATTCTTCACCGTCACCCTATTTAGCTGCCTGTAATTGATACACATTCGCATAGACCCATCCTTCTTCTTTACGAACAGAACTGGAGAACCCCAAGGAGACACACTAGGCCTGATAAAACCCTTTCCCAGAAGGTCCTAGAGCTGAGTACTCAACTCTCTCAATTCAAAAGGAGCCATACGATAAGGAGCTATAGAAATAGGTCGGGTGCCCGGCTCGAGGTCAACCATGAACTCTATATCACGCTCGGGAGAAAGGCCAGGTAGGTCAGTCGGGAATACATCAGGAAACTCACGAATAACCGAGATGGAGTCAAGTGAAGGACTCTCAATGCTAGCATCCCGAACAGACACAAGGAATGAATCACATCCCCTCGACACCAATCTACGAGCACAAACATATGAAATAATCCCTGTCGGTGTGCGGCTAACAGAACCCTGCCACACCACTGGGGGTACGCCAAGTATGGCTAAGGTCACAGTCTTGGCAAAGCAATCCAAGACTGCATGATGGAAAGATAACTAGTCCATGCCCAGAATCACATCAAAGTCTACCATGGACAATACAATAAAATCAACCCGAGTCTCAAACTCCCGAACAGTCACAAGACAAGATCTATATACCCGATCCACTACTAAGGAATCACCAACGGGGGTAGATATATGTAAGGGTACAGATAATAACTCAGAACATAAACCCAACCGTGGTGCATAATAAGTAGATAATAAGAAAACGTGGATCCAGGATCAAATAATACAGAAGCTGGCTGATGGCATACGAAAATCGTACCTGTAATCACCGCATCCGAGGCCTCAGCCTTCGGCCTAGTCGGTACGGCATACAACTGACGTTGGCTACCACTAGTCTAAGCACCGACCTGACTACCAGTACGACCTCCCTGCGTTCCACCTCAAGAACCCTGGGGACCACCCCGACGACCCTGTGCACCACCTCTACCTACTGATGGTATAGATCTGATAGGCTGTGCCGTCTGAACTGAAGGCTCAATCGCCCTGCGCTGAGGACACTCACGCGTGAAATGACCGACAACCCCACAAGTATAACATGCTCCTGGCTCCCTGCTCGGCCTAGAAGATTCGACTGATCCGGTATGACCACCTCTAGTCGATGAACTGAACTGACCACGTCCCTGAGGCTGACTACCAGAACCACTATAGGCGGGCTGACTCCTATCAGATATCTGCAAGGCTGACTGTATAGGTCTACTAGGCTGACCCTGTCGCTGAAAAGACTGCTGCTGCTGAGGGTACCGACCCTGAAATCCACTGTCTCTGAACTGCGAGCTACTATGACTGCCACTGTTACTACCCTGGAATCGGGGTCTCTTATCGCTGACCCCTTGGGCCTCGCGATCCATCTCCTCAATAGAGTATACATGCTCAATAATCTCTGCGAATGACTTTCCTGAAGTCACTAAACTCTGAGTAGCCCTGCGGAGTGGCAATCTCAGTCCCCTGACAAAACATCTAACTCTCTCATACTCATCAGGCAAAATAGTAGTAGTGTGCCTAGCAAGATCATGAAACCTCGCCTCATACTCGGTGACAGATAATGAACCCTGAGTCAATCTGGAGAACTCATCCCTGAGTCGCTCCTACATAGTACGGGGCATATACTTTCCCAAGAAGATCTCAGAGAACTGAGTCCAGGCAACTGGCGGAGATCCTGTTGGCCTGGAATAAAGATATCCCCTCCACCATCTCCTCGCTGCAGTATCAAACTGATATGCCACAAAATCAACACCACGAGACTGTACCAATCCTAAATTCCTCAGTCTATTCTCGCAGTTGGACAAGAACTCATATGCATTCTCACCCGGAGTACCAGCAAATCTCGGTGGAGTCAACCTCAAGAAATGCCCCAACATCTTCTGCTCATCGACAGACATAGCAGGCTGATCTGTAACTGGCTGTGGAGCTACCGGTGCTGGCGGAATCTCACTCTGGGTGCTGCAGCTGCAGAATGCGCCCCAACACCATCTCCCTGTACTGTTGGTTGGGCTCCCTCGACTGACGTACCTCCAAATAATCCCAGCAACTGCACCAAAGTTTCTCGGAGCATTGAAGCATCAATAAATCCAGGTGGAGCCTAGGCTGCTCCCTGGCCCACCGACTGCTGTGACGGAGGAGCATCTGGAGATATAATGGGATCGGGTGATGGATCCCTAGCATGATCTCGGCTAGGGGCTGCTGCTCTTCTCTGCCTCCGACCTCTAGGTCGATTTGGGCCCCTAACAGGAGCCCTCGCTGCAGGCTCGAGGTCCCGACCCTTGGCTCTCGTACCTCGCGTCCTTGCCATCTGCCTAAAGAGTGAACAAAATGAATATCAGAAACCAACATAGACTTAACGGACGTACATGAGTAAAGAAAATGAGAGACTCCCCTAAGAATGCTCTGTATCCTCCCGAGGATAGGATACAGGCGTCCCCGCACCGATCCACAGGACTCTACTACACACTGGCTCATGTACCGACACTACCCGTACAACCTAGGCTCTGATACCAAACTGTCACCACTCAATTTTTGAGTCATGATGGCGCCTACCGTAACCCACCAATAGGCAAGCCAAACCCTAGCCCGGAGGGACAAGCGATGGGCTAATGGGCGGGATCTCAGATAGCAGAGATGAAGTGGAAGTAACCATATCTATAAACATGCTATAACGCTAAAAACAGAATCAAAATACATATATATGCCAAGATTGAGAAGGAAGAGGACAGTTATAAAGTCAAGAACCCCACCCAAGACCTGGTGAGGTCGGTGCAAAAGCCACTACTAGACATATCCAGAATACAAGAAAAAAACCAAATATATATAACAAGTCCAACAGTTTCGAGAGCAAAAGACTATACAGTAGAAGATGGAGTAGGATCTGCCTCAGACGTCAGTAAGCACACCTTGCTCCGGAATCAGTGCTGAGAAGAGCGTCACGTCAAAATCGTCGGCTAGTGTCCGGATCTGCATCGGGGAAAAAGATGCAGAAATGCAGTATGAGTACCGGGGCAATGGGTACTCAGTAGGCATCATCGACCGACTGAGCTCAAAGTAATATAAGCAAGCTAAAATGCGAGGGTGCATGCTAAGTCCGGGGTATAAGTAATAAATACATAAGTAATTATCGAGGCGTGTAGATATGCTTAGGAAATAAATAAATGTGATACCAAATAATTGATTAAATAAATGCGTAAGGAAACACACAAGTCAAACATAACCTATCTGGGCCCCCATAAACCCGATAGGCACACGAAAGAAAACAATAACCCAGCCTAGCCCCCATAAACCAGCGGGACACACAAGAATAGTAAATGTATAGTCACCAGTATCTCGAAGCTGTATCAGTGTCCAGTAACCACAGTACCCAGTACCAAAACTTTCCAATCATATCATAACCAGATGCCGGACTCGAATCGAAACTCATAATAATTAGTGGCCGGACTCAAATCGGAAATCATAATAATCAGTGGCCGAACTCGAACCGAAACTCATAATAATCAGTGGCCGAACTTGAACCGAAACTCAAAATAATTAGTGGCCGGACATGAACCGGAACTCATAATAATCAGTAACCATCATATTTAAATCAGTGGTCGGACTCGAACCGAAACTCATAACAATCAGTAACCATAACAGAATCAGAGGTCATATCGTGTCAGATAAACGGGGAACATCAAGTACAGAAGCTAACCCACAACATGCTACAAGTCAACTTCGGGGTCCTTCTAGGTCAACTATTTACTATAAACACTATGTTTATATAAGTCTGGGTATACATGTCATGGAAAGACGGGTCAACGTTCTAAGTCAAGTTAGCCGACCCCGACCAAATACGGTGCTATCAGGAACTAACAAGGCTAAATAGGACAATCGGGTATAATCGAGGTGACTTAATCCTGTCACAACCCTAACTGGTCATACTAGGTCTTAACTAAGCCCAAAGATGTCAAAGTTCTGTCAAGTCGACAAGAGGGGTAACGGGGCCCGCTACCAGGTCCCGAAAACCAAGTCTGGTTATACTTGTCTAAGTCTGGGCTAAGTCTGTCTAAGCCTGGACTAAGGTCCAACAATAACATTCCCAGACTAGCAACAACAACAACAATACTATCCGACCCCAAATAGGTCATCTGTGGTGTACCACGAGGATAACGGGCTTGGAATATATCTGAATAGCCCTATCCGGCCTAGAAGGCCTAAATCACAGCAAACCAGCACCACCAAGCCTATAATACCATCCCGCAACACCAGCACAATAGCATATACATTCATTCATATACATTTCTTATCACTAGTATGATTGTTTGCTGCTTGTACCGACCGGTCTTATGGAGAGGTGGGTTATGTTATATTTATTATTATGTACCTTTCGGGATTATAGGAGTCCGATTAGGTTATTATTTGTCCGGGCTTACCCGATTGTATTATTGTTTGGATATTATTGTATAATTCATGGCAGGTTGGTTATGGCTTTGTACCCGAGGCTATAAGCATGCTTCTAAGTTCTTTCCCTCCTTGATATTATAAACATTGTGATTATTCATATTTCGAGTTATACGTTCTAATTGTGGTAGAGCTAGCTCCTTTCTTGTTTATAACCTTAGTAAGATTTAGGCTGTTAGGCTAGCCCCCTCAGGTTAGTACCCTCGTATTTAGCCTTCTGTACAGTACTGTTGTATATCTATTTCTTCTCTAGCTACTCTTTTATTATCACCTTCTTTTTTTCGTACTACTATTGTATATCCATTTCTTCATACCACTATTGTATGTTGTTTAGCTACCTATTGTATAGCACTTTCATCCCTAGTTGCTGGTAGAATATGATAGCTTATCCTTACCTCTCTATTATCTTTATTGTGTTTCATTTCTTAGTTAGTTGTCTGTAATTTATATTCTTGTCGTACGTGTTGTTTATACTTGCATTACCTTTAGAGCTCAGTCGGTTGATGCCTACTGAGTACCTTGTGTTTGGTACTCATATTACACTTCTGCACCCTGCAAATCACAGTACGAGTTCTTGCCGCAGACATGTGCATAATGTGCAGTTGTCATGGATCGGAGATTAAAGGTGATCTCCTGGAGTCCGGAGTTGTTCCTTCTCCCTCTCTTCTACTGGACTGATCTTAATTTTGTATTTCAGAGTTAGTTCTCTATTTACATTATGTTTACCTTGTACTCATATTATATTAGTGGCTCTCGTATCAACTGACACCAGGTCTTGGGGAATATTTTCTTTCTTTTGGTTCTCCTTAACTTGGTTTTTGCTGCTTTCTTCTTTTCTCTTATTAGCCCGTAACTCGCCGCTTTGGGCTATGTGTTGGCTTACCTACTGGTGGGTTATAGTATGTGTCATCTTGACCTGAGAAATTAGGTCATGACAGTTTAAGACACAACAAAACATGAAAAACAATATCAAGACGAAAAATCATATTTTAATCATATTATCTATTAAGATGCAAGAATGACTCATGATGCCGATTGTTGGAAAACACATGCACGGTGGATCAAAATTATACTACTTACATGAATAATAGATAACACATATTATCATGCTAGAACACATAAACTTGCTGAAATTAAATTTGATAAATACCTCGTGAAGCGTGAGCAAATATCTTCAAGCAAGTCCACAAATCCGACTTCCGACTCCAGTTCTGAAGAACCCCCTACTTATAGGGAAGCCTTTCGCAGTCAAAAAACATACGCCTTTTTTTTGCTCTTTCCCCTAGAAAGCAGGATTCCGAGTTCTAGTTAAATATGTGCACGACATGCCACAAAATTAATTATTGAGGCTCTCTATTATGAAAATAATTCAAAATGTAATTTGAATTATTCTTACGATAATAAATTATAAATCAATCCACTAAAAATTCATAATTACACTTCTCTATTTTTATTTTGAAACTCCCCATTAAACACTTATGTAATTCCTCATATTAAAATTACAGATACTACTCAATAAATTAAATTACTGACGAATTCAATTTAATGATTAATTTTCTTTAGAGCACTACTTAACTTATTTCATGTGTCGGATTCATAAATTCACTTACAAGATTTGACACAATGAAAACTTATAAGCTTCTCAAAAGGCATATCATCAATCTCTATATCGAGACATGAATTCGATCAACTAACTTATTATTTCACCAATATATATTATTATCATCCAATCTACTAGGAATATTAACTCATCTCAGAATCGCACCTTTTAATAAATCAAAATGATAATTAACATATACAACTCATTATAGTTATATATGAAGATTGAGAATATAAGTACATTTAACAGTTTAGAGAATATATTTTTGTTAGTCAGTCTAACCATCTATTTCTATTCGGTCTCATTCAATACATACAAAATGCACTAGCAGAAGAGGTCGGAACTACACCGTTCCCATAATCAAGATAAATTATATTTAATCTTGTGCTGCAATCATACGGATGGCTTGTCCAATATCCATCCTAGATTATGAACAAAAATCGTTATACTTATAAGAATCGATGATTTAATCCTCTGTGTATAAGCTAAAACTCTCTACACTAAATCATCTACTATATAAGTAAACGGACACATAAACGAATATATGATCTATTTAATCTTTTATTAAAATTGAATTAACAATTGTTCTATGATAAATACTATTTTTAAACACATGATTAATAGTATATATATACCATGACTAATAGTATATATCCCAACAATATATACTAGTGAGACAACACTAATTAAGGTTTTAGCTTCTATTGGTCTCCAAAAATTTACTTTTGGACTCTATCAGGTGGTTCATCTTTTGTGAAGATCATAATAATGCTGATACTGACCTACATGAAGACAAGTATTAAACACGAAGCTACCATGCTCTCGGAATTAATAGAGTCAGATTGGATGAGTTTATAGTTTTTGGTTTATAAGTTAAAAGTAAGAAGTTAGAAATTTTAATTTATGATTTTTGACTTATTTTTATCTTTTTAATTTAAAAATAATTGTTTAAAAATATTTTTTAATTTAGTCAAAAACTAAAAAAATGCTTAAAAGTTATTTTAACTTTAAAACACATAAAATAATTAATCCAAACAGTCTCTCTGAGACCTTAGAACCCGATTATACTGGAAGCTATTTCAGTTGACGTTTGAATTAACTCAATCAGCTTATATTCGAATAAATTCTTTAACGCGAAGTCTTGTTTGTTTGTTTGTTTTCCTATTTCTCTTTTATTTTAATTTGTAAACAGAATATAATTAAAATTATTTTAAATTACAAAGAGATAGAAGACGTGTTTGTAGATGAGATGTGGGGACGGATAGAGTCAACGACCTAAATGGGCCGCCAAGTTAAGAAAATGATACAAATATGTCATGTAAGTAAAAACTGACATAAATAGGCTTAGAACACAATTTTTGTGCGTTGTATACTTTTACTTTAACAGCATGTTGCTGACGAGGTTAACTTTGTAGAAAAGTGGATAGAGCACTAAATTTCTTATCTATCCATTTTATTTAGGAAAAATTTCATTTATGTATAAAAAAGTAAATAGTTTATAACAAAAATAGTCAAGGTTTTGTTTATTACTTAAATTGACCATTAGGCCATTTTTTTTCTTTTTTTTAGCAGTAATTAAAAAAAAAACTTTTTTGTTATTTCTTTTGCTGCGTTTTTTTAATTAACAAAAAAAAAATCATTTTTTTCAAACTTTTGTTGTACAACTTTTTTTGTATCAATATTGTATAAATGGTGTATAAATATGTATATACGATGTACAAATAGTTATGTAGTGAATATATATTGTATCGATATCGTATAAATAGTTATGTAATGTATCGACATTGTATAAATGGTGTACAAGCGTGTATCAATATTGTATAAATAGTATATAGACGTGCATCGATATTATATAAATAGGTATGTAATGTATTGACATCATATGAATGGTGTATAATCGTGTATCGATATTATATAAACAATTATGTAATATAGCAATATCGATATTTATTTGATTATCATACATTCCCAACTTAATAATAAAAGTATAAACAAAAAATAATAAAACAACATAAATATTCATTTTTTTCACCAAAGAAGTGAAACAATTAGAAAAGAAAAAGGGTTTTAAAAAAGAGCAACAAAAAAATTTAAATAATGATTATTTTTTTAAAATAGCACAGCAAAAATAAACAACTAAAAAGTTTTCTTAAAAAAATTAAGAAGAAAATGGCCAAATGGCCTAACACGATGCATCGTTAAAGGAAATGAAACAAATATTGTATAGAACACAAATTTAGTACATTATATAAATAAAAATGGATAGAGCACAAATTTAGTGTTGTATATATATAAAAAAAATGGATCATACACAAATTTAGTGCTCTATCCACTTTTCTACAAAGTTAACATCGTCAACGTCATGCCGTTAAAGTAAAAGTATATAGCGCACATAAATAGTGCCTTAAGCCTATTTATGTCACTTTTTATTTACATGATATTTTTGTGTCATTTTCTTACATTGACGGCCCATTTAGGTCGCCGACTCGGACGGATAAGAGGCTTCTTTGTTTGGAGGGTGGTTACCCATGATATAATATGGTATCGTTTCTAAGGGTACCATGTTTGTTTTGATTGTTTTTTAAAATATATGATAAGGTATGATTTGATTCTATTGTTAGGTAATCATGAAAAACCTCACTTTGGTGCTATCGCGTCGTCACCTTAATTTTTTTTCTCATTCGCCTTTATTTATTATCTAATAATTATATTTTATCTTTTGTCCTACCTTTTTATAGTAGCCCTAAGCCATATCCTATTTTTCTAGTAGGTTTATCCTTTAAATTATTGGTATGTGAAATTACGTAATGATGAAAAATGATACAATTTATTTAAACATTATATTCATTAAAATTAAAATAATACAACACTATACAATACAACACAGTATCATACATTATGATACCGTACGAAACCACCATCCAAAATAGAGTGTTAGTTGTATGTAGACTGTAATAGGAGTATATATTTTGAAATTATTGATGTTTTCAGATGGGCCAATGATCATATAGATAATCATCGTCCTCTTTCCATTTTGATGGGACATTTCGAAGGTCAAATCAACAACTAGTACTATTTTCTTTACTTATTCACAAGAAGAAAACTTCAATTCATTTTCGCTTTGTTGTCTTTGAAAAGACAATTTTTTATTTGTCAATTTTTACCGGATCAGTATTTTTCTCTACTTGCTCAGGGGAAGAAGATTGCATTTTTTCGGCTTTAAAATTTTTATTACGATCAATTTCGGAGTCAGAACTTAAGTGACATGTGAAAAGATAAAAGTAATCAAAATAACATGCAAAAAAGAAAAAATTACAAAAACTACATAACTGTCCTCGTTAAAATTCGTTACCTGAATTTTTTTACTTCCTTTTTTTCTTAAAAAAAAAAAAACACGCACCAAAAAGGTGCGATATACAAGTAACTTAAATGCAAGCGTTGCAGGCTAATCATCCAGCATGATAATAAACGAACATTGTGCAATATTTTTAGTATTCAAACGAATTCACGATCTCTTCTTTTTGTTTTTGTTCCATTTGATTTTCCTCTAAACTAATATATTTGTCCTTTTACTCGGATTAACGAAGAACATACTAGTTTATTTCTGAATTTCATTCAATTACATTTTCTAATTTATGGGGAATTGTAAGATAAAACATGTTGACAACTTTAAATATTGTTTCTCAAAATTTCCATAGGAACATATAGGAATGATATGTAGTTGTATCTGACTTTTTCCCTATATATAGCTTATATCGTCTTTAAATAGAATAATTATTTTGCTTGGCATAGTAATTACAGTCCTATGATGTTGTATATCTCCTTACTGGTAAGAGTATCTTTCTCTAAAACATGAAAACTAAATATATAATGTCGTAGCTATAGTATTTATTAATTACTTTCTTTCTCCACTTTTACTTGCTCACTATACTAAAATAATATTCATTTTTATTTTTTCATTTTGGTCAATTAAGAGAAATGTATCACTTAGTTTTTTAATTTACCTTTATTATTAATTATAGTTATTTCTAAAAATAAAAAAAAAGACACTTAAATTGATACAGAAAGGAAAGAGTTTACCGACCGCATAACAATTCATTCTTGTGTGTAGCGCTTGGGCCCATGTCTTACGAAGAATTTATAATTTTTCATATCAATCTAAGCTAAATATTATTTTTTTTGTCTTATAAAATGATCATGATTTAAAAAAAAAAAAAGACACTTGAAATGATACGAAGAGGATATTATTTTTTGTAAGCATAAGCTTAGTTTACAATTATTTTCTACCAAGAAAAGTAAAATACTTAAATTGATACGGAGGGTATATTTTTGTTGTATCAATTAAGCTAGATCTTATATTTTTTTATTCTCTTAGAAATCGATTATAATTATTTTCTAAATGGAAAAAAGTAAGACACTTAAATTTGTATAAATAGGATACTATTTTTCGTGGCATAAGCTAAGTCTTATTTTTTTTGTTTTAGTTGAAAAATGAATTATTATAATTATTTTCTAAATCTAAAAAGTAAGACACCTAAATTGATATTGATGGTCTATTATTTTTTTAATCAATTTAAGCTAAATCTTAAATTTTTGGTTGCATGAAAAAAATAATCATATCATTTTATAAAAGGACAAGTAAGACACTTTAATCGATAGGAGGAAAATTATTTTGTTTCACATACTATATCTTACAAAATAATCACAATTATTATGTTCATTTATAAATATATTTGTATTATAGTGAATGTCTACTTGTATGTTTATCAGGAGAAAAGTTAGCAACCCTAACTTTGGGACCAAGTCGGTTTTCCCCTATAAATAAAGGGGTTTTCTTTCATTGTAATTCATCCCTAATCCCTCAATACAAGAAATAAGAGCTTCTTTCTTCTCTCCCCTATTATTCTTGTCTTTTCCTTATTAGTTCATAACACGTTGTCAGTACGAAACTCTAAACAACTGAGTAATTGTGGTAAGTGCCCAAATATTTTTCGTCCACTGCTTAGCATTTTTAAGCATCTTGGTTGCATAGAGTGTTATTGGAGATCAAGGTATGTATCCTCCCAATTCATAAATAACATACAAAAGTTAGTAGGCTAATTATATATTGAACATTGCATTCACGTCGTAGCAGTGCACTCGTTCCTCTCATCTAGCTCTTGTGGGTTTCTTGTTTGTTGGTTGCTTGTTTCTTGTTTGTTGGTGACTAATAGCTCATATTTCATCCATGGTGGTATCTCTGTCTATTGATTCCTTATTTGTGATTATCCGGATTGTTATTTCTGTTTCTCTGTGGTATTGTAGTAGTTAGTGGAGACACGCATATTTTTTTTGGTATTGCCTGTTTAAAGTGCCATTACTGTTTCCTTTCTAGTTTGTGGTGACTCTTGATTCTGTCTTGTACATTTCTGTTTGTCTTCCCTAGCTTATTGTTGACTCAGCTTCACACTTCATTACTGATTTAAGCCTTGCCTATTTATTTTTAGACTTACCTATTTGCGCGCCTTATTATTTCCCTATTTTATTGAGTAGTGGCTTTGGTGGTAGATGGTAGACTAGGGTCATGCCATAGGTCGGGGTTAGGGTCGGTATCGGGGTCCTAGGGGAGGTCTAGAAATAGTTTAGGGTCTGGGTTTAGGTCAAGCTCAGGGTTAGGGATGAAGGGTAGTAGGGTTAAATGGGATAAAGGAGCATATAAGTTGAGAGTTGGGTCTTGGAACATAGGAACTCTTCAAGGTAAGTCCATAGAGCTAGTAAAGATTCTTAGGAAAAGGAGGATTAGTATAGCTTGTGTCCAAGAGACCAAATGGGTAGGGTCTAAGGTGAAGGATTTGGGCGGGTATAAGTTGTGGTACTCTGGTAGGGTGAGGCATAGGAATGGGGTGGGTATCTTAGTAGATGAAGAGCTTAGAGGGCAGGTGGTGGAGGTTAAATGGGTCAACGATAGGTTGATATCGATTGAGTTGGTCATTGGAGAGTCTATATGGAATGTTATTAGTTCCTATGATCCACAAGTGGGCTTGGATAAGGAGGGGAAGAAGAGCTTTTGGGAGATTCTGGATGAGGTGGTGAGAGGCGTTTTGTGCAACGAGAAGCTTTTCATATGAGGTGATTTCAATGGGCATATCAGGTCATTATCGAGAGGCTATGACGATGTGCATGGAGGTTTCGATTTTGGGGAGAGAAATGTGGGAGGAGCCTCACTTTTGGATTTTGCTAGGGCCTTTGGTTTGGTGGTAGCGAATTCGAGCTTCCCAAAGAAGGAGGAGAACCTTATTACCTTTCGTAGTTCGGTGGCCAAGATTCAGATAGACTTTTTGCTCCTTAGGTAAGGTGATAGAGTGTTATGTAAAGACTGTAAGGTCATACTTAGCGATAATCTTTCGACCCAACATAAGCTTCTGGTGATGGACTTGGAAATCAAGATGGGCAGAAATAAGAGGGTTGTAGAGGATCGACCTAGGATTAAATGGGGTAGCTTAACTTTGGCCAATGCTTTGGAGATAGGGAAGAAGTTGACTACTACGGGGATTGGGAGAGTAGAGGGGATGTGGATAGTATGTGGGAGACGACTGCTAGTTGCATTAGGGAGATAGCTAGAGAGGTGTTAGGTGTCTCGAGAGGCTGATTTGGCAAGTACCGGGGGAACTGGTGGTGGAACAAAGAAGTCAATAGGAGGATAGAGACTAAGAAGGTGGCCTATGCGAAGTCGGTGGAGAGAAAGGATGATGAGAAAAAATGGATGAACATGGAAGAGTATAAGTTAGCTAGGAAAGAGGCAAAGTTAGCAGTTACAGCAGCCAAGACAACAGCTTTCGAGAGCCTGTATGCGGCTTTAGAGAAGAAAGGTGGGGATAAAAAGTTATATAGATTTGCCAAGGCTAGGGAGTGAAAAGCCCGTGACCTTGACCAGGTGAAGTAAAACAAGGGTGAGGATGGCAGAGTGTTGATGGATGGCACCCTCATTAAGAGGAGGTGGTAGTCTTATTTTCATAGACTTTTGAATGCCGAGGGGGTCGAAGGTTTAGTGCTGGGGGACTTGGAACACTCAGAGAGGTGTCGCAATTACAGTTATTATAGGTGTATTAAGGTTGAGGAGGTCAAGGGGGCTATCCGTAGGATGCATAGGGGGTAGGGCAACTAGTCCAGATGAGATTCCGGTGGATTTTTGGAAGAGCACTGGCGGGGCAGGTATGGAGTGGCTGACAAAGTTATTTAACATCATTTTTAAGATGGAGAAGATGCCGAAAGCTTGGAGATGGAGTACGATGATTCCTTTATATAAGAACAAGGGATACATTCAGAGTTGTAATAATTATAAGAGTATCAAGTTGTTGAGTCATACTATGAAGGTGTGGGAAAGAGTGGTAGAGTTGCGACTGAGGAGGATCGTGACTATTTCTGAGAATCAATTTGGTTTCATGCCAGGTCGCTCGACTACCGAAGCCATTCATCTTGTGAGGAGATTGGTGGAGCAGTATAAGGAGAGGAAGAAGGACTTGCATATAGTGTTCATCGATCTTGAGAAGACATACGACAAAGTCCCCATAGAGGTTTTGTGGAGGTGCTTGGAGGTTAGAGGTGTGCCTGTAGCGTACACTAAGTCGATTCAGGACATGTACGATGAAGCGAAGACTCGTGTGAGGACGGTAGGAGGAGATTCAGAGCACTTTCCTGTTTTGACTAGGTTACACCAGGGATCGACTCGTAGTTCATTTTTATTCGCCTTGGTGATGGATGTATTGAAACGGCATATTCAAGGAGAGGTACCTTGGTGTATGTTATTTGTGAATAATGTAGTGCTTATATATGAGTCTCAGGGAGGAGTTAATGATAAGTAGGAGTTTGGAGACAGACTTTAGAGTCTAAAGGGTTTAGGCTGAGCAGGACGAAGACAGAGTACTTTGAGTGTAAGTTCAGTGATTTGACATATGAGGCTGACGTGGTAGTGGATCTAGATTCTCAGGTCATTCAGAAAATGGATAGTTTCAAGTATCTTGGGTCTATGATTCAGAGGAATAGAGAGATTGACAAGGATGTCATGCACCGTATTGGTGCAGGGTGGTTGAAATAAAGGCTCACTTTGGGAGTCTTGTGTGATAAGAAGATGCCTCCTAAGCTTAAAGATAAGTTCTACAGAGTGGCAGTCCGACTAGCTATGTTGTACGGAACTGAGTGTTGGCCAGTTAAGAACTCCCTCAACCAAAAGTTGAAGGTGGCGGAGATGAGGATGTTAAGATGGATGTGTGAACTTACTAGGAGGAATAGGGTTAGAAATAAGTTTATTCAATAGAAGATGGGAGTGGTGGAAGATAAGATACGGGAAGTGAGGTTGAGATGGTTTGGGCATGTGATGAGACGGTGAAATGATGCCCCAATACGGAGGTGTGAGAGGCTCGCTATGGATAGTTTCAGACGGGGTAGAGGTAGGCCAAAGAAAAATTGGAGGGAAGTGATTAGGCATGACATGGAGCAGTTACAGCTTATAGAGGGCATGCCCTTTGATAAGAAGGTGTGGAGGGTTATTGGGGTAGAGGGTTAGTGAGTAGAAATGCGTCCTTACTTATAAGGAGGAGTGCTTTGTTTGTTGATGTACATGTAGTCATAGTGTTATGCATGTGGCTTGTAGTTTCTTGTTTGCGGTGTTTTGGTGATGTATGTGATTTTGGATAGATAGTTCATAGCATTACTCCATGGGTGTTTTGTTTCTTTTATCTAGTGGCGTGTTACCCCATTTTGTTGTTTGTTTTTATGTTTTCTACATATTATACTGTTATTTATCTTGAGCCGGGGGTCTATCGAAAACAACCTCCCTACTTCATCTAAGGTAGTGGTATGGACTGTGTGCACTTTACCCTCCCCAGACCCCACTTTGTGGGAATACACTGGGTATGTTGTTGTTGTTGTTGTTGGCTACAGTAAAGAAAATAAAAGGGGTGAATCTTCTTGGTACTAGAAAATACCCTCTGTAGACACGTAAATTTTATTGGATTAAATTTGTACAAAATTTGGATTAAATTCATATGTGTTTGGGTTGATATTAATTTGGGCTTTAAAAATAATAAGTTCATTTTTTTATTAAATTCAAGTTCAAGGTCCATTTCACCTTGAAGCCCAAACTCATGCCACATGTCCAAATGAAATGGAAATCCCATTCAAATTCAAGAACCAGTCAAAAGCTGCCAAGTGTCAAAATAACTTATTTCGGCCAATCACAAGCAACCTGACCTACTCCCTACAACTATGAAAAGGGGAGTTACATAACTTTATGAAAAGGGGGAGATTCTGCAAACACTTCTACAAGCAATGGAGCAATATTGGCAACGAATACTAAGTTCTTCCAAGGAACAATCAACGGAGGTCTTGTCGGAGATTTTTCCAAAGCGACAAAACACTTTCCATCATTCTTGGCAATTGAAATACATCTCTAAGAGTCCAAATCATCTCGCGATTAGAGAAACGCGCTCCTGAAGGCCCTCGAATCATTTATAAGTTTAGGAGAGAAGAATCAAGAGAGTTACAGAATTGTACTCACAGGATTCATTAATAAAAATTACTTTTTTCTTTTATTTATCTTTGGTTGCAGTTAATTTTTAGTACTTTGAAAATTTGTTGCGAATAAATTTTGACACGCCAGGTGGGACCAATTCTGCACTTCATCTCTTCCTCCTGTAAATCAAAAAAATATAAATTCAACTACTGCAATAGACTTCAGAAAAATCAATGACGTTTCATATAACGACTCTACTACTGCCACATATGCTAAGCTCGGTCAAGTTGGCTCTATCACTCGACGCAAGTTCAAGACTAATGATTCGGATGTATATAAATACTTCACCTCTTTGGAGATGACAAAAAAGAGCAAATCTCAGATGATGGTTGTAACTACAACCCCTGGGGGCAACCCTCCATCCATGTCGTCTGACGAATTCTGTCAAATTGTCTTCAACTTTGGCAAATCTAAGGATTCATCGAATTCTACAATTTCAAAGAGGGTCAATGCCTTGATGGTTGATGCAATTGACATGTATGAGAAGCTCCCAATGATAGAGCAAACCATTGAAACCTTGAAGAAGTCTGTTGATGACAAAAATCTTCAAACTGCCCAACTTATGAGCAAGTTAGATCTCCATAACCCTAGAGAGTCAAGCCACAATCTAACACTAAAAAGGTTGATGATGAATCTCTCACCAAGCCAACTGACACTCAATCCGTAAAATAATCTGCTTCAGTGGCTACTCTAACGGTTCAACAATTACAAGATATGGTTACAAATAACATCAAAGTTGAATATGGCGGTCCACTGTAAAGTTCTTGAGGATACTCAAAGCCATATTCTAAGAGAATCAAAGGCTTACCGATCCCAATTGGATATCAACCACCAAAGTTACAATAATTTGATGGGAAAATAAATCCAAAGCAACACATCGCACATTTTATTGAGACTTGTAGTAGTGCTGGTACACATGGTGATCTTCTTATAAGTAGTTTGTTCGTTCTTTAAAAGGCAATGCCTTTGATTGGTACACAGACTTGGAGCCTGAATCAATTGATTGTTAGAAGCAACTTGAAAGTCAATTCCTTGATTTCTTTTATAGCACCCGTCATATAGTGAGCATTATGGAGTTGACAAATACAAAAAAAGGTAAGGATGAGCTCGTAGTGGAATACATCAATCGTTGGATAATGTTGAGCTTAGATTGCAAGGATCAACTCTCTGAAACTTCTGCAGTTTAAATTGTATCCAAGGAATGCATTGGGGCCTTGTCTATATCCTCCAAGGCATTAAGCCTCAAACTTTTCTTGACTCCGACATTCCTGCGATTCTTGACGAGTTGCTAGCCAAAGTAGTCATTGAACCCCCTGAGTTGAAGTAACCTGAAGAATCCAACAAATTTGACGATCCTAAGTATTACGAATTTCACCGCATCGTCAGTCATCAACCACAAAATATTTCATCCTAAAGGAAAAAATCATGTCATTAGTGCGAGAGGGAAAAATCATCATTGATAATGGCGAGACACCAGAGAAAACAATGCTAGTGTCAAACTTGACCATAAGAAAGGTTCAATTTCATATGCTTTACGACCTATGTGCTCTGAGACATCACCAAAAATTGAAAAAGGGATCGTCATGCTACAATTTGGGAGCTTTGAACAAGTTGGAGTTCCCGCCTTAAAGAAAATAACCAATACATCCAAGGTAGATGATTTTTTCCAATGACAAGAATGGTGATACTTGGACTTTGGTCACTCGCAAAAGACAAAAGCATTAAGGGACTTCTAAACTTCGACTTTCAGAAGTCAACATAAGATCAAGTGCAAATCAGATCCAACTATGCAAAAACATAAAATCCAATACCACTATTGAAGTGCAACAGTACTTTATCACAAAGAGTTAGAAGGACAATTACATTATTGGAATTCTTTCCTAAAGCGCTTTTCGATGTATGAGCTTAAACTGCAAGTCAAATCGCTCCTCAACGTACGAGCCTAAACTACAAGTTGAAACGCTCCTCAATGCATGAACCTAAACTGCAAGTCAATATGCTCCTTGACGCACGAGCCTAAACTGCAAGTTGAAACGCTCCTCGACGCATGAGCCTAAACTGCAAGTTGAAATGCTCATCGATTCACGAGCCTAAACTGGAAGTTGAAAATGCTTCTCGATGCCCGAGCCTAAACTGTAAGTCAATATGCTTCTTAACGCACGAGCCTCAATTGCAAGTTGAAACTCTCCTTGACGCAGGAGCCTAAACTGCAAGTTGAAAATACTCCTCGATGCATGAGCGTAAACTATAAGTCAAAACCCTTCTTAATGCATACGCATAAACCACATGTTACTCCTGGCCTGTATGAGTTTAAACTGTGTATGGCCCAAAAAATAAATAGAGGAAAATTTTAAGCTGAATTTAAAGGCATATCTGTACAAATCCGTAAAGGTTTTGATCTTGATTTTTACATGTATGTCAGTTCTTGGAATTTTCTTTGAAAAGAAAAAATCGGCTCATAATTCAGAGACTCATACGACGAGTTATGAATTTTCCACCAGACCTATCCAAAGCTGCAAAGTAGACCATCAGATTTCTACTGAGCTAAGTTTGATGACAAATCTATACAAATTCATAAAGATTTTGGTCGTGATTTTCACATAGATTGTTGTTCTTGAAGCCCTATTTCCAAAGAAAAAAGAATCTTGTGATTCTAGGAGCTCCTATTTTGAGTTATGAAATTTTTACTGTCGACACGCAAAGCTAGGTAGCAAGCATGACAATCGTCTTGGTCAACTTTGAAGAAATATCTGTATAAATCCATAATGTATTTGGCCATGATTTTGAAAGGGAATTTAATTCTAAGAGTTTTCTTTCCAAAGAAAAATGAATCTCGTGATTCTATCTCTCTATTTTGAGTTATGAATCGACGCGCAAAGCTGGACAGCAAGCATGGTAGTCTTTTTGGTCAACTTCGAAGCCATAGCTGTATAAATCCACAACGTGTTTGGCCATGATTTTTCCAGGAATTGTAGTTCTGAGAGTTTTCTTTCTAATGGAAAAAGCAGCTTGCAGTTCCAATGCTCCTAGATTGAGATATAAATTTTTCAATGAGAGCGCACAAAGTTAAGGAGGGAGACATATCAGATTTTTGAAGTCAACTTCAGAAATTAATTTCGGTCAATCTAAGAGGAATTTAACTATGAATTTTTGATGTGTTGTATATCTTCAAGTTTTGGTTCTGCAGGTTTAAGAAGAAAGTGATTTGAATGCTCTTAGCTCGAGAAATGAATTTTATGGCGAGAGTGTGTTAAACTGTGAAGCAGAATTGTCAAATTTAGAATTTGACTTCAGAAATTAATTCTGATCAATCCGGAGGGAATTTTGGTTTGAAATTTTGATTTATGGCAGGATTTTGAGCTCCGTTTCTATGGAATCAAGTAGCTCACAATTCCGTCACTCCTGCATCAAAAATAAATATTCTTGTGAGGGTGCGGAGAGTTGGAAATCACAAAGTGTACTGAAGGACGAGACGCTCCATATACTTCTCTAGCCAAATCGTGAAGGATGAAGTGCTCCATGTATTCCTTTGTCAAACTATGAGAAGGTCGCTCCAAAGTCTTCTCCAAATTAAAAGAAAGAGATCATTCCATGCTAAAGCTTGAAAGATCAGATTGTCCACATACTCTCTTGCCATGAATAAAATGCGATTACTCTATGCCTCTTTCTTGCCTAACCAAACAGATGGGATGTTGTGCATGATCACTGGCCCAAAATAGAAGGCAGTCACTCCATACCTTTTTCTCACTGATCCATAAGAGGGAATACTCTGACAAGTTCATCGCCAATCATATGGCCATCCCCTGCATTTTCTCTGCCTGATATCGAGACCATTTGAACTTCTTTATAAATCTGCAAAAAAAATAAAAAAAAGGATGGTAGAGATGTCAGAGCCCACATGGTGCTAACTGCCGGACTCTTCTTGCTGCTATACAGATTGGCGTATAAACTCTGACAACATAACGGTTCAAGGTGACATAGAGAACAATATGTCTTACTCTTTGATATGTCATAGTGAACGTTGACGTTAGCCACACAAAGCTTTGAGCCTTCTCTGATTTGGAAATTGTTTTATGGCTCTTGAGTTGCTTCAGGGTCTCTTAAATCTGCAGGCATCAACAATTTGCAGTTTTGCAAGTTAAAAAAGAAGTAATGCAAGGATGACACTAAGTACTTGCTCACTGAAGTTAGTACCACTTCTAACACCACAATGAATGTGGAATATGGACACCAAGTGATTATCAATCGAATACTCATCATGAACTGTGTAAATCTGGTGAAGAAGAAAAAAACTAGGCTATCACAAGATTTAAGCTGCGACTTCAAAAAATTTCTTGAGAAAATACAGAGGCTCTCTGATGGTGGTTTTCACATATGTCGTAGCTCAGCGAGTCTATTTTCCAACGCTGCAAGTCGCTCAAAATTTAGATACTCCTAAGTTGAGAGACAAAATTTACTGAGATGCTGCGTAATGTCGTTAAAACCAGCGAATCAAGATTTGAAGAATGATTTCGGGGGAATAACTTGGATGATTTGGACACAATATGATTGTGGTTTACATAAGATGTAGCTTTAAGAGTCTACTTTTCAACGCCGAAAACAACTCTTGATTTCAATATTTCTACGTCAAGATACGAAACTTCTCGTGAGACTGCACAAAACAGAAAAAAGTAACGAACCATAACTGAAAGTATGATTTCAAAAGGATGCCTGGGAAAATTCGGACACAATCTGAACGTGGTTTTTGCATATGACGTAGCTTTACGAGTTTAATTCCCAGCACCATAAGCCGTTCATGATTTAGCCACTCTCACGATGCATTATGAATTGTTTCCCATAGAAGCTCCAAGCTGTCGAAAATTTTGGTTACAAAAAAAAAGAACCTGATAAATAACCAAACTTTCAGTGCTGCCCAAGCTGAATTATACAAAATAATGAGGCAATGATGTCCTTGTATAGACTCGAAAGGACTCCATTTTGTTTTTGATAAGAAATTTGCTGGACAAGTTATTTTTAAAAAGGACTTGGACATCCAGTTGTCAAAAATAAGCCAAAGTCCTAATCCTCTTTGAAGTTGGATAACGTCATTAGTCAATCCTACTGAAATTTGATATAAGCCTAATGCACGAATCCTACGTGGTTTGATATATTTAGTTTCAAATGGAATTTGAACTCCTAACCAAGGGAATTATGTTATTCTACCTGGATTATCATGACTTTGAGGAGTTGAATTTAGGAAATTGTACAAGTCTTTCAAAAAAAAGAGCTTTGGGTGCATATGTATTTGCTAGCTTTAGCACGTCAATGAGTAAATTGCAACACGATTGAAGAGCTCGATCATAGTTGCTTCTCGCCAAAATTCAACATTTTGCAAGGATCAAATTACACCCAAAAAAATGCTTCATGAGTACTTCAAGTCTCGTCTCTAAAAGGTTAGACAAATCAAACACCTTGACGAGCCTTGAAGTAGGGTGCATATATAGACACTTAAATTTTATTGGATTAAATTTATACGAAATTTGGATTAAATTCATATGTGTTTGGGTTGATATTAAATTGAGATTTAAAAATAATAAGTCAATTTTTTATTAAATTCAAGTTCAAGGTCCATTTCACCTTGAAGCCAAACTCATGGCACATATCCAAATGAGGTGGAAATCCCATTCAAATTCAAGAACCAGTCAAAAGCCGCCAAGTGTTAAAATGACTTGTTTTGGCCAATCACAAGCAACCTGGCCTACTCCCTACAACTATAAATAGGGGAGTTACATAACTTTATAAAAAGGGGGAGATTCTGAAAACACTTCTACAAGCATTGGAGCAATATTGGCATCGACTAGTAAGTTCTTCCAAAGAACATTCACCGGAGTTCTTCCCAGAGATTTTTCCAAAGCGACAACACACTTTCCAACATTTTCGGCGATTGAAATACATCTCTAAAAGTCCAAATCATCCAGTAATTTGAGAAACACGCTACTGAAGGTCCTAGAATCATTTATAAGTTTAGGAAAGAAGAATCAAGAGAGCTACGGAATTGTACTCACAAGATTCATTAATGAAAATTACTTTTTCTTTTATTTATCTTTAGTTGCAGTAAATTTTTGGTACTTTGAAAATATGTTGCGAACACCCTCCTTTTGTCATCGTGATTTTCATTGTTGGATTAAGTGACTAATTTTATTAAAGGAAGTAGGTCTACCTTAACTTCTTCCCTTTAAATTTGGTATACGAAATAGTATTTATTTGTGTTAATGATACTACCGATATTGAGAATTTCTTTTAGTATTTTGCTATTTTTAAGTGGGATCTTCCTAATATAACTGATTAGCATATCAATACTTGTTCAAATTAAAGTGCTGGAAGATTGGTTTTAGTTTATTCAAAATAGATAACATCAAAATTGTTGGCATCTACTAAAGCAATTAGCAAAGTTTATATGTGTATGTATATATTCAAATATTTTCTTGGTTAGAATAATACATGCGAGTGTGAATTCACGGAGAATTTGCACCTCAAAGGCCAGTATTTATTTATGTTGTTATTTTTCGCAATAAATGAGATTGACATTATTGGTTTTATGTGATCTCTACAAGTCTCATCGCATCAAAAGGGTAAACATCGGGGTTGAGTCCTGGTGCACCATGATAATAAGATGTTGGGTTCAAGTCCCATCGATTTATGCCTAATATGCCTTTATATGGATAAGACGTTGAGTTTGAATCTCAATGCACCATATTGATAATGTAATGATGGCTAAGGCAAAATAATGTATTTTTTATAAAGAGTCATGAAGCATGTCCTATCCTTTCCTTGGGTAGTACCTCCCAACAATATTGATCCATTTAGATCTTGGTCAATTGAATATTCTCCATTCTCTGAAGTGAATGTGATAGCAGTGCATAATATGTCTGAAAGAAGACAAGTGGTTGAATGAATGCACATGATCATGGAAAAGGACAAGATAATAATATTTCATAGGTTTGTTGTGATTACAATTGATATGTTAGAGAAAAATTCTCTATATCATAATTCATATGTATGACTCGATTTGCTCCAGAAGTAGCAATATCTTACAAGATGCTATAAGTTATCATAATTTGATAAGCTTAAGGCACGATTATATTCCATTCTTAGGGAATGAGAATTTCGGTTGTTATAAGTATAGATCTACACCCTAGGGGTGAATGTGTCACGATCCAATTTATCGAATCGTGAGGGCACCTATTCTAAACCACGTAGATAGGAGAACCCCTTACCACCCAGCAAACATACATGCATAAGTCTGTAATCATTGGAAATAACCAGCTTTTATTAACACAGTTCTAAAGAAAGAAAAAGAGAAAACAGAAACTACCTTAGGATCTAGTCTAAACATGTACAAGAGCTGCTAAATAGGAAATAGCCAAGACACAACTTCCACCATGAATGAGAGAGTGGGAGCTGCTTAATGATCACTACTGCAACAGTCAAGAAACCAACACTGAATCCTGCAAAAGACTATACCCCAAAAAGGATATATCAAGAGTAGCATCAGTACAACCACACGTACTGATAAGCCTCATCGGTTGACCCGAATTGGATTACACAAATATAACGTAGATATTCAAAAGAAAACATGCATTCTTTTACTCACATTTCTGAACCCTTAGGACTACCCCATTCCTATTACTAAACTCTAGTCATGAACTCCGAAGTGCAACACCTCCCCTTAGGACTCTACCACCCGAATCACTAAGCCAAACCTCACACCAAGGATTACCCTAACTTTGAAAAACAACTACGATAAGGAAAAACCTAGGCATGTAGCCTTAAATTTAGTAAGTCGCATAGCATGCCTGGAGAAGACCCGCCCGGGCATGTAACCTATTCTTTCGGCCCCGAATACTAGATCAGAGTTAATCCTTAACCCGTACCTGGTTTTCCCCCTATCCTGCTAGCATAGGATTTCTCCCCTACCTCCTTGGCCATTCCGCATCCCATTGTAATATAACGAGCCAAGACAACTAAGAAGTTAGAATTACTTTATACACCGACCACCCTTAATAAATTACAGTACAACAAGTTAATCCAGATTTGAAACAACCACACAATTAGCATAACAAGCAACAGAAGGAAATTAGGAAATCATACCAACAAACCAACACCTTAGCACCAAGTCAGCACGATATCTAGGGCACTCCAATACAACATAGAAATCCATTCCATAAATACCAGTTGAAAGATCGTACTTAATTCCAAGATCAATGTCAACATACCATGACTATTAATAAGTTTCCCAAAATATATGACAAGCAATCAGACCACACAACTATCCCAAACATATATAACACATAAATATATTTCTTGGTCCACTCATGGAACCTTCAAACTCACCTGACCCTCGTAAATACATGCTATGGGTGATGCATCCACCCTCTAGACAAGACCTGTAGGGGACAAATTCCATCTATGTACTAAATCCCAGACATAAGTGTCTGCCATCCCTATTTCACTAATAACCCGTGAGAATATCCCAAATACCAGAACATTTCATATTTTATAAAATAAGATAAGTCAAATTAATAAGCAAGTAACATCAACAGCCACCAACCGGCTACACTAACAAGCAGGAAATATGCACACGTAATATAAGTGGGATTAAAATATGATACCATCTCCTATACTACCGGTAGGACCCTAACCACAAGAATCCATCCTCATACTCAGGATCGACAACTTCAATAAGGGTTACCACCCTAGTTGTTTGGAAACTCACCCTCACTCTACCTAGTACGCCCCTTTTCCTTAAGATTAACTAGCAATAAAAGACTCATTCTTTTCGCTACCCCAAATACGAGTCTATGGTGGGAAATCATTAATTTATAGCATACACACAACATAACATGATAAAGGATATATAAACAACCCCTAATCATATGTTACCTAAACTCTAGCCAATTTTATCCATCCCAACTCCGTACCCGATGACCTAAAATATGGAATCTCCCATCCATTTGCGTTACATTCATGCTTTCTAATCTGAGTCTATGTTACTCAATTAACCTTAGCTTACCTGGATGTCAACCAGATATAGGATGGATGAATCAATTCAATTCTAGCCTGAAGTCAAGATCACAGATGCACTAATCTTTGAAAATACGCACCCATACGCACCCCTTTCTCATTATTTTCATGGCTTCAAGACATAGGAGGCAACCCTTAGGGTTTTTAGAGCCTCCGACATTGTTTATTTCATCCAAAATAGAGAAGGGAAATAAATCCCACTTAAGTGGGATTCTGGATTATGTCTCCCCGTTATAGCGGCAGGCTCACCGTTATAGCAGAATAAATCTCGCTATAGCGGGCTGACGTCAGCCCGACATAAATATTTAAGTCCCCAAATTTTAAATACTCATGGTCCCACATAAGCTTTCAAATAGCATCTCGATAATTTTTTAACTTTGTACTAATATCAAGGTATTTTCTAATAACGACAGATTTTAGTCATTACAACAGATATCAATTTACCCATCGTTCAACCCCAAACGATTAAAAGAAGGAACGGTCTGAGTCTAGATACTTTTTAGACTCAACACCCTCCCCGTAAGATTGTAAGCCACTAATTACCACTACCTGGATCCTAATTTGAAATACCCGACGGATTTTATCGAGACACAACCGCCTAAACCCTAATTCACTAATTAAATAAATTGTGACCCTACCATCGATCAATCTGGGGAAAGGTCCTTCGTTCCCACATGAGCATAATGCGAACAAGGAATTACACTTCAAAGGCCAAAAATACCCGAAACTAGTCAAACTACGAACATCGGATGGGCTGTTAAGGGATTGAAACTCAAAAATATGTGGGACCCTGCTATAGCAGTCATTACCCTGCATAACCCCAATATAGCAATCCTACGCAGTATATAGAGGAAGGAAATGGGTTCATTTCCCTCTTTCCCTTCTCTAGTCGAAACCCCCGATCACTTCATTTTCATCATCGAAAATAGGTAACGCTCGACTCTCTTGCTCCTTATTACTTTGTTGCCTACGAATTGGCATGTCATAAGCTAGAATTTACACTAAAACAGAAGGTTAGAGTGAATTTTGAGTTTTTGATCTTTGAGGCTTGGTAGTGTCGAAATTTCAAAGCATGGTTGCTTCTCTTACATTTACAACACCACTATTGCATTCTTAGCGTAAGAAACTCAAAGTTATGGCCTAAACGGGCCTGAAACATAAGAGAATTTGAAGGGTCCTTTTTGGATTTGAAATGACGATTTGGGTATGATTTAGAAGTTATCATGCTCGAATTTTTGTATAAACTAGTTCTAGGACATTGCTGGAACACTGATCTGAGTCCAAAATTTAAGAAATGGGAAAATTAAGTCAAGGGGCACCACTGTTGCACCCCTTGACTGCTGGGGATGATGAAGACCGCTATACTAATCTTCGTTGCTCTAGAGGAAAAAATTCTCACTATAGCGGCAGACATACCACTATAGCAGGAGGCCAATGCCTACGACCTCCTAGTTTAAAACTGGAAATCTTTAAGTTTTGTAGCTTGATCCTTAGTCGACACATGAATATTTCTAACGAGTTCCTTTTGTCAAATTTGGCAGGTTAACATATACAATGGTCGGAAACCAAGCTCATGCCCCCACCTATGAAAGCTTTCCTGACGAAGCTTGTCAAGAAAGATTTTGGAAGTACCGACAAATGGGGTTTTGCTTCAAGTGAGGCTTTGACTTGACGAAGGTAGAGCAGAAAGTGTCAGAATTATACAACCTACTGCAGGAGTTTGAGTGGGGCCCACTGGTGATAGCTCTCCCATATGGGGTCGAGACATGGATAAGGGAGTTCTTTGCCATACTCCCTACCATGCTCTAGGATTCTTCCAACCCTACTATCTGTATTTAAGAAGTGGACATCCCCATTGACTCTCGCACCATTAATGAGGTGCTTGGGGTACCCCATATCTCCAATGCCGACTACATAGCCAAGGCCCAGGAGATGGATATGGTGTGGCTGAGGACACTCTGATGCTGGAGCAGTTAAGGGATCGAGTACACTGGCCCTCTACTAAAGGTGTCACCGATACCTAATTTTCAGTTGATGCTAGAAGGTGGCTAAACCTGGTGACCCGGAGAGTTTGTCCGTCAAACAATATTACTGACGTGACCTATCATTGGGCCTTGGTGGTGGCCTGTGCTATTAGAAGCGTTTGGATGAACGTGGGGGAGCAGATTATGATGGAGTGGAAGGACTTCTACTGGTGACCTAGAAAAGGTCCCTTCCTTCTTGGGCTGGTGTCGGAGTTGTGTAGACGGGCGGGGGGTACCGAAGGAGCTCAAGAATGCGATAGTAGAGATGGACATTCCCTTTCCCCCCCTCTTAATGAGAGCGCCCTCATCCTTGAAGAGAAATAAAAGGATGGACGATGGGTCTGAGAGTAGTGGAGTGGCAGAGGAGGTCCTTGAGGAGGACGAGGATGATCATGATGATGCCCCTCCCTCCCAGACCCAGCCCCTAATCACTAACAGTCATCTGGAGTTAGACCTAGCCACTGTTATGAGGTATATGGAGCAGCACCTTTCCAGTTCTACAGCCCCATCTACTGCCCAAGATATCGCAGCACTCCACTGAGAGCTCGACGAGGAGAGGTGGAAGAGACGCTCCCGGGATTGGCTACTTGCCCGCATGTGGAAGACTATGAGGGTGATGTTCAGGTGTGTAGCGCCCAACCAGGAGATCCCCGAGCTGGAGTCGAAGAATTTGAGGGAGTTTTCCTTCCTGAGTGATACGGAAGGATATGACCCTTCCCCCGCAGCCCGCGACTGATAGGGCATGCAGTTTGGTTCCCTTTCACCCCTTGTTTTTATGATTATTTGGGTTGCCCCCGTTTGGGGTATGTACTAGACATTTCACCTTTCTCTATTTTATTTTCTGCCCATGGATGCTATTTTTATTCCCGCATTAATAAATAATAAACCTGCTTATATGGTATTTATGTGATTTTTATATTAATGCAATGTCCCGCACCCTAAATGTCAAAATAATCAAGCAAACTCAAATGTCAAAAATAGGGGAAAATAGGGCAGGGCTATTGCCCCGCCTATGCCGCTATAGCGGCATGTCTTTCACTATAGCGGTACCGCTATAGCGGAGAAATTCCCGCTATAGCAGCATTACAGCTACAACGATACTTTACGCCGCTGTGGCGGCCCGAAAAGAGGCTACCCAGATTTTAAACAAATTATCCCTATATTTTCTTCCCCAGCTCCTTAATACCCATAATGCAACCCAAAAAATGCTAAGACCTTGTTAATTTCCCCAAAAATGAGCTTAAACCAATTACAAATCAACCATAACCTTTCATTATAACACATAATGTTTCACGAAATCACAAATACACAAGATAATCCTTTTAAACTAACCCCGATATTGCGAATTCCAAACCTTGTTTTTCATAGCATGAAATTTAACCTTGTCAACAACGAACAACCATGCAAATTCCATGCGTTTAACTAGGGTTAGCACAGGTTTCCCGGTGTTCAACAGCAACAACAAGTTAGATTTTGTAAAATGACACCTTCTCCCCTATCTCAAACAGGTATGACTTTTGTATAAACACCTCAGTTCCTTATCCTTAGGCACCAGTTTAAACTTTTATAACACTATCAACCAATAGTATAATCATAGTCTAAGATTTACCAACCACCACACAACACATAACAATTCACAGCATTCACATAGCGTAGACCCAAGTAAATCAAACAACTACAATCACCATACATAACATCAAGGAAAATTAGAATCAAACATCACTTGCCTATGCCTTAATAACACAACACCTAACTTTGCATGTGACGACCCACTAACATAATTACGTGGCCCGGAGGGGTAGATACTAATTGGAACTTTCATAGTTTCAATTCACGTCAACCTTTCCATTTCCAATTCACGTCAAACTTCCCAGTTCCAATTCACGTCACTTATATCTTTTCAAACAAAGTCAAGTGACATCCACTTACTTAGTTGAGATACCAATTGGAATCAAGAGATAACAATTGGACTTAACCTATACAACAACTGAACAATCGCACGAGAGGAAAAAAGGAAGTGAAACAGTTTCCTATAATACCCCATAGCTTCCCAAAGATTAAATGTGGACATCAACACACCAATCCTCAGGACTCTACTCGACATTTGCTCTTGTACTGGGAGACCGATAACCTAGGCTCTGATACCAAATTGTCATGACCCAATTTATCAAATCGTGGGCACATATTCTAAAACACCTAGATAGGAGAACCCCATACCACCCAACCAACGTACATGCAGAAGTCTTTAATCATTAGAAATAACCAGCTTTTATTACAACAGTTCTAAAGAAAGAAAAAGCGAAAACAGAAACTACCCTAGGATTTAGTCTAAACATGTACAAGAGCTTCTAAATAGGAAATAGCCAAGACACAACTTTCACCATGAATGAGAGAGTAGGAGCTGCTGAATGATCACTACTGCAACAGTCAAGAAACCAACACTGAATCCTGCAAAAGACTATACCCCAAAAAGGGTATAGCAAGAGTAGCATTAGTACAACCACACGTACTGATAAGCCTCATCGGTTGACCTAAATTGGATTATACAAATATAACATAGATATTCAAAAGAAAATATGCATTCTTTTACTCAATTTCCAAACCCTTAAGACTACCCCATTCCCATTACTAAACTCTAATCAAGAACTCCGAAGTGCAACACCTCCTCTTAGGACTCTACCACCCCAAATCACTAAGCCGGACCTCACACAAGGATTATCCTAACTTTGAAAGACAACTATGACAAGGAAAAACCTAGGCCTGTATACTTAAATTTAGTAAGTCGCATAGCATGCCTAGAGAAGACCCGCCCGGGCATGTAACCTGTCCTTCCAACCCCAAATACTAGATTAGAGTTAATCCTTAACCCATACCCAGTCTTCTACCTATCCTGCTAGGATAGGATTCCTTACCCAACCCCCACATTCTTGGCCATTCCTCTACCTGTTGTAATATAACAAGCCAAAACAAATAAGAAATCAGAATTACGCTATAGATCGACCACCTTTGACTAAATTACATTACATCAAGTTAATCTAGGTTCAAAACCAACACATAACTAACATAACAAGCAACAACAGGAAATTAAGAAATCATACTGACAAACCAATACTTTAGCACCAAGTCAGCACGATATCCAGGGAATTCTAATACAACATAGAAATCCATTCCATAAATACCAGTTGAAAGATCATACTTAATTCCAAGATCAATGTCAACATACCATGACTCCATTAATAAGTTTCCCAAAATATATGACAACCAACTGGACCACACAACGATCCCAAAAATATACAACACAAAAATATATTTTTTGGTCCACTCCTGGAACAGTCAAACTCACCTGACCCGACCCTCGTACATACATGCTATGGGTGATGCATCCACCCTCTATGATATGCAAGGGCAAATTTCATCCATGTACTAAACCGCAAACATAAGTGTCTGCCAATCTTATTTCATCGATAACCCATAAGAATATTCCAAATATCAAAACTTTCCATATTTTATAAAATAAGATAGGTCAAATCAATAAGCAATTAACATCATTACATAGACCACACCAACAACAGGTACCAACCGGCTACACTAACAAGCAGGAAACATGCACACATAATACAAGTGGGATTAAACTATGATACCATCACTTACACTACCGGTAGGACTCTAATCACAAGAATTCATCCTCTTACTATGGCCCAACAACTACAATAAGGGTTACCACCCTAGTTGTTCGAAAATTCACCCATACCCTACCTAGTATGCCCATTTTCCTTAAGATTAACTAGCAATCAGAGACTCATTCTTTTTGCTACCCCAAATATGAGTCTATGGTGGAAAATCATCAATTTATAGCATACACGCAACATAACATGATAAAGGATGTATAAATAACTCCTAATCATATGCTACCTGAACTCTAGCCAATTTTATCCATCCCAACTCCGTGCCCGAAGGCCTAAAACATAGAATCTCCTATCCATCTATGTTATATCCATGCTTTATAACCCAAGTCTATGCTACTCAATTAACCTTAGCTTACCTGGATGTTAACTAGTTGTAGGAAGGATGAATCAATGCAATTCTAGCCTAAAGTCAAGATCACGGACGTGCTAATCCTTGAAAATCCATGGGTTTGCACCCATCCGCACCCCTTTCTCCTTCTCTCCATGGCTTCAAGACATGGGAGGCATCCCTTAGGGTTTTTGGAGACTCTCATGTTGTTTATTTCAGCCAAAATGGAGAAGAAAAATAAATCCCTCTTAAGTGGGATTCTGGACTGCGTCGCCCTACTATAGCGGCAGGCTGACATCAGCCCGACCTAAATGTTTAAGTCATAGAATTTTAAATCATCGTGGTCCCACGTAAGCTTTCAAATAACATCCTGATAATTTCTGAACTCCGCACTAATATCGAGGTATTTTCTAATAACAAAGGATTTCGATCGTTACAGAATGTGAATGTAGTTAATAAAGCTTATAAATTTGAACTTGTTCTTGGTTGTGAAGATATCACAATCCACCTTCAAAAGAGGTAGAATAATTGGAAAATTGAATATCTCCAAGTTACTTTGGTAAGAAACACGAATGTGAAAAGTTACCCGAGCATGATGAGACATATGTCATAATAAACTAGGAGTTTATTGATATAAAATTCATGCCGTAGTAAATCAGAAGTTTATTAAAGTAAAAAAAGCACATGTCATGGTAAACTTGGAGTTTACTAGTATAAAAGTTTATTAGTTGACATGAACGATTGCGACATCTCGAAGATGTGCATATTGTGTATTCGACATGTATAGAAGATATATAAAATTCTTCAAGAACTATATATGTTGGTTGTTCTCATGATAAGTTGATTAGATCAGCTAATGTTCGGATTGAATCCTCTAAATAATTCTGGAAAGTTTAAAAGGTGAATATGGGACCGTTCACCTGTCATGTGATATATTGAATAGATGCATCAATAAGATGACCACATGCGTGTTTATTGTCAACCTGCAGTTTGACATTCACAAAGTTGTTTGCTCAATATAAATTGAGTTAAGAGCATAATTTTCAGATTATATAATCAAAACAATTCATCTTGATAATATTGATTTGGCGTTGAATGCCTCTGATAAATAACTGAACCATTGCTTATGAGAACAAAATTTCATGTGTTGGTTTGAAATATGAAATATTGCATACAATAGCACATGTGTGCATTGGACCAATAAATTATGATTAATTCCTCCCTCTCAATTGGTTCAGGGTCAGAAACCAAATATCTTCCATCTAATAATGAACTTTTGATGTGCGGTATATGATTAATGGATATATACCATGAAGCACAAAGATGGACTCAAAAAGATAGAGAATGTATATGTTAGTTTTCCTAACATAAGTGGGAGATAATAAGCAGCTATGAAATATGTTAGGAATTATCATCAAATCCTCATTCAAAAGATAATTCAAGTTCAAATGCTAGGAGCATTTACTGAACCAAAATAGATCTCATATCTAACTATAAATGCTCCAATTGAATGTCCATGAAGGATAAAGTCTACTGCATGCATGAAGCATGGTAGATCAATCGGTTCTACAAGCAATAATTATTGAAAAAAGAAAAAGGAGCAAGTGATCATAATAAGGAGGTAATGTGATCTAAAAGAGCCTACGACATAACACTTCATGAAACCTATGAGAGGTTCAGGTACCTGGAAATAACGAAGTGATGAGATCTCAAAAAGTTATGTCTTATTCCAAAATGATACAAAATGATATATCGTTGATGGTATCTTTGATACAATATGACGTAATATTGTAAAAGATTATGAGGATCGGCATTCTACGTTTATTTAAGCATGCTGACGTAGAAATACTATAAAGTGACATGGAAGGATGCATCTTGGTAAGCATAAAACTTATTTGATTTGCAGTCCATACACTAGAAGATGTCACGCATGAAATGTTGACTATTGGCACTTGACAAAATCTATATGAAAATCCCTAAAGAATTCAAAATGGTTGAAGCACATAAAAGTTTTTGGGAAACTTGTTTATAATCCTTATAAGGGATAAATTGGTGATTTGAATATTATTGGAACTCTTGGAGAGTTTTCAAAAGTAATAGATTATCTGCTGAAAGAAGTTGAAATGAGAAACATACAGAATTGGATTGATCATGAAGTATCATATCTTGTGCAATTGATGCATTTATACATCTTGCTATAATTATAAACATGATATAGTTTTACTCCTACATGGGGATAGTGATGTATAATCACTTGCATATTGCAAATGAAAGCCCATGTATGGATGTGTTTATCCTAACAAATATTGTTAAGCTTTTGATTATATAGGATATTTATATGATCGACATAAGGGTTTCATACAGACTTATTACCTATTTTTAAAAAGGGTTACTGTCATGCTAAGTTAATTTACATGACATTCAAATTATGCTGAGATAATAACTATTCATGAAGCAAGCTGAGAATCATGAATGACCCAACTAAAGGGAGGATTCATAAAACGAGGTAGAATGAAGCACATTTCGCCAAAAGCTTTTCTACACATATGAACTTCAAAAGAATGGTGATATCAACGTGCTACAGATTCATTCGAGTGATAATATGATTGATTCATTCACAAAGTCTCTACCTACTACAACTTTCGAGAAGATGATGCACAAGATTGGAATGTAAAGATTCAAGTTCTCTATTGATGTTCCCATCAGGGGGAGTTAATAGACGTTATACTCTTTTTTCCTTTCAAAGTTTTGTCCCACTGGGTTTTTCTTGTAAGGTATTTAATGAGGCATCCGAAATGCGTGTTATTAGAGATGTGTACTCTTTTTCCTTCACTAGATTTTTTTCCAATGGGTTTTTTCTAGTAAGGTTTTAACGAGACACGTTATCTATTAAATAGACATTCAAAGGGGAGTGTTATAAATATATTTATATTATACTCCCTCCGTCCCAATTTATGTGATGTACTTTGACTTGGCACGGAGTTTAAGAAAGAAAGGAAGACTTTTGAAACTTGTGGTCTAAAATGAGTCATAGATATTTGTGTGGTTGTAAATCATTTCATTAAGGATAAAGTGAGTATTTTAAAGTTAAATTGTTACCAAATATAGAAATGTGTCATTCTTTTTGGGACTGACTAAAAAGGAAAGTGTGTTATATAAATTGGGACAGAGGGAGTAGTGAATATCAACTTGTATGTTTATTAGGAGAAAAGTTAGGAACCCTAACTTTGGGATCAAGTCGATTTTCCCTTATAAATAAAGGGATTTTTCTTCATTGTAATTCATCCTTAATCACTAAATACAAGAAATAAGAGCTTCTCTCTTCTCTCCCCTATTATTCTTGTATTTTCTTTATTAGTTTAAAACAATTCATTTATTATCATGTTGGATGGGATAATTAGTCAAATACAACGTTTTCATTTAACTTACTTGCATAGCGCACCTTTTTGGTGCGTTATGTTTTTTGTCAAAAAAAAATAAAAAGATAAATAAAAGATTGGGTAACAGATTTTAACGAGAGTCGTTAGTCAAGCCTCATAAATTAATGCGGCATAGTTTTTGTTAAAAAAAATTGCATATTATTTTAATCACTTTTGTCTTTTGATCACACGTCACTTAAATTGCGGACTCTCATTTTCGCAAGTGGCTTTGCTCCCCTCCTAGGAAATGAGACATAAACCCTTGCTTATCTGTTTGAACTGTACTATTCGCCTCAAGATTTGGGCTCCTCTGTTTATCCTCTAAACACACTCACAGAGAGGCCAGTCATTAAGTCTAGTAGATAAAGCTTACTACAACGAAGCTGAGTCGATTAAACTATTTTCAATTGATCTTTTACAACAAGAAGCTATATATGTTGAGCTTTGTTTTTATTATTATTATTGTTGTTGTTGTTCACACCTAGGCCAAATAGAGCGTAGATTGGGAGTCCAAACGGAGATAGAACATGGTCTGATATCATATAAAGATATGACACTGGGTTAAATTTAATCTCAAAAGTTAGCTCATGAGGGTAGGATTGCGTAAGTACATATAAGCAAACCACCCGTCCATTCGTCAATCAATATGGAACTCTTATACACTCTAACAATTATTATTATACATATATGGAGCTTGAGTTAAACTCGAGTCGGTTCCTCAATATTTGACATCTTTATCCTTTATATTCCTTGGTCCGAACTTATAACTAAAATGAGTCCATATTTTCAATATTTGGCTCTTCTTATATTTAATTGAAATACTTAGGGGAAAAGTGAAAACCGCTATAACTCCTTAATTTATGATTATGATTTTGAATAATTAATGCCTAGGAATTGATGGGCAGTAATATTCAAGTACTATTATCATATAGATTTAAATATTGTCCGGTGAATAAAGTGAAAAAGTAAAAACTCAGTTTCTTAAACAGCATGGAAATTCACAAATAAGTTTTGTGATTTGTTGAAACTGTTGACAAATAATAATTGGGGTTCGTTGAGATGTCATTTTGAAGTTATGGTTAAAATTTAAAGTTATTCAATGAAGATTTTAGTTAGTTGATGATATTTTTTTTAACCCATTTCGAAAGAAGTTTCCTGAATTGTAGTTACTAAAACTAAATTTTTGGGTGTAAGAATGTATATCAACACCTCTTATACACTATTAACAATTGTTCACACATTTAATTGCATGATTTATCTTTCAAATGAGCTATCTTAGTTTTTGTGAGATATTATTTTACGAAAATATTAACTCAAACCCCACAAAAAATTATTGACCTTGAGAGACAAAAATATATTAAATAGCAACACAAAAATGGGACAAAACTGCAAATGACCCTTATTCACATGAGTAATTGTATAATATTCTACATGAAAACTCTAACTTAACTGTCACGAAAGTAGAACGTTTTAGTAGAAAAATTAAGAAAATATTAATGATGATCAAGAGTAAGACCAACCTAATAGAAGGTGGAGGAGGGTGAAGAAATAAACGGAACTGTGCAACGGAATATAATAAGTACAAACGACATGGTTTATTACTTAATAAACTACCTCATAATTTTTCAATTTTTATGAGTCCAAAATAATGATAACTGCGCCCAAATAGTGAGCCTCTAAATTTTCAACCTCTAATCCAATCATCATGACATGGAAACCCTAGGACGACATTAAAGTATGTTCAAATACGTCCATCTTCATGAATAGTCTTTGAAGAGCTTTTAGATCTCGAGTTTAACTCCCTGTGAATGACATCAGTGTAACTTGGGATATATCATATATACATCTCCTCATGAGTTATTTTTTGAGGTTAAGTTAGAGCCTGTTTGGATAGGATCATTTTTAGTTTTTTTAGGTGTTTGGTAAAATAAAAAAGTACTTAAAAAGAGCTAAAAACTGATTAAAAAAGTAATAAGTGGTAAGCTGGTACCCCCAACTTTTTACTTTTTAGCTTAATTTTTTTTTAGTTTCTACTCTCTAGATCCAATTCTTTAATATAAGAGTTAGACCATCCCAATTTATGATTTACAGATATTATTAGGACCCCATATTAAATTGTCCACACACTAAATATCCAAAATTGGACATGAGGTACGGTGTTAAGTCCTATAGCACTGGAATGAAGAACTTATGGACTCTTTACATAATTCTCTTTTTTTAAAATAAAAAAGTTATTGGGGTTAAATAGAATAATAGTGTATGTAAAATTAATGAAACATGTTATCCATCCATTGGTTTTATGCATGAATTATATAATACAAATTGCTTAATGGTGCCTCGTTTAATATTCTTTAAGATCTTCGCTTGTGTTGGAGGTATACTGCTTCAGTAGTATCATCTAACACCATTTTATTAAATAATTTAATTAAATGTGTAAAAATATTTAGACAGGAAATTCCAGTCAGAAAAATAATAATCAAGATTGAAAATTATCTCAACAATCTTAGTATTTAATTTCAAAAATATGAGTGTTACAATCTCTATGAATCCTCTTATTCTTCTTTTGGAATATAAATTCAAGGGCCTTTGATCTTGATCTTGAATCTCGATGAACTTATGTAAATTCAAGGGCTATTGAGCTTGATCTTTAATTTGGTGGAATTGATCTTGACTTGTATTTGAATCCAAGGACTTTTGAGCTTAATCTTGACTTGTATTTGAATCTAAGGGCTTTTGGCTTGATTTTGAATCTCGTCTTGATCTTGAGTTGTATTTGAACTTGAGTGCTTGAATTCTTGAACTTGTTGCTTGTAGAGAAATTTGTAGCGCTTGGTCCACGAGCTCTCTCTCTGAATTCTTGTTAGAGTTTTGATCCTCTTTCTGAATTGTGGAGACCTCTATTTATAATTGTGGGATGGAAGAGTTGTGACAAGGACATACTTCTTTCGGTCAATCAAATTTAAGTGACAAGACGATATTTAATTGGTCAGAACATATCGCTTGTACACGTGACACACTTTCATTGACCTTTGATTTCAATAGGCATGTTGCATCATTTTTATATTTGGCATGATTCTATTGGCTCTTTCACTTGACTTGGCAAGCCACGTCATTTGACATATGACACCAAACTGGGCCTCTAGAATAAAATGACATCTTAGACTTATCACCGTGTGCTCATCATTTGTAACCCAAATTAATGGACAAGCCCAATAAAATTGAACTTTAATTAAATCTGTATTTATCGAACTTAAATAATTAATTATCAAATTATATTAATCCATAATATTTATTTGAACTAATATATATTGAATTTAATTTAGACTAAATTATTTAGATTCAATAAAATTTATATGATTACAAATGCCCCGACTTCAAGACTTGTGTAAATATAAATTCACTAAAATTGAAGACATGACTTGAAGCACCATACATGCAATAATCCTCAATATTCATCATTTTTCTAAAGGAATATCACATCTTTTTCCTTTAATTACTTTGTAATTTCTAATTTTAATTGCCCAAATTGAAAGTCAATAAGATACTTGCATTGTATTTGCTAGCTCCCATTTTCCAATTCAATAACTTCCCTTCCGCCGACTTGCATCTGCTCCGAGACAAATTTGATTAGCCGTAAAGGATTAGAAAATTTACATAATTAATATTTTTTAATGTATTTTATTACCATGTGTAGTATAACTTTTAATTTATTACCAATTATAGTTGAGTATTAGCTTTAATAACATATATCCACTTCTTCTTCACTTCTCTGAGTTCTCTCCCTTCTCCCGTCAACATCTTCTTCTCCGGCGAGGAGCTTCAAGCTCCGGTGAATTGGAGCAAAGTAACAACCGTCGCCAGTCCTTTTCCCCCATCTACACAATCATCGCTGGAGCTCCGACTCCGGCAACCATCACATCTATGCCAAAATTATAATGGAGCAACCAGATCTGGTCGAAATTGTCCAAGTCTGACCAAAATTGTTGGATTTTGAAGGAGTTCTTTGGTGATAGAGGAGAAACGGAGTGGGTAGTGAAGCTGTAGGTTGCTCCGACGAAGTGAGTTCGCCGGAGAAGGCAGGGGTTGTTTAGTTGGCCGCTGATTCGTCTGAAAAAATGCAAAAAAGGGAGGTGACGGGTCTTTTGTTGGTGGTGATGGAGGTATCGCTGGAGTTTGATGGTGGCGACTTGTCGGCAGTGACGAAGGAGAGAAGAAGTGGGTGGTCGAAGTTGTTGTTTGATTGTGGTATTTTTCTAATTGTTTGTTGGATTCCGGTGAGTTAAGGTTGGAGAAGACAATGACGTCGTGGTTAGAGGTTGCCGGAGTTGGCAATGTTGTTGTTTGTTTGCCAGATAAAATGGGGGGCGTGGTGGTGGTGTTTCACCGGAGAAGAATGCAGAAATTTTTAAAAGTTGTATTAAAACTGTATTAAAAACAAACGGTCATTGTAGTATATTTAGAATTCAATATTATACATTTTTATGAATTCGAAAGTTGTTATTTCATTACAAATATAATACATTTTTAATAACGTAAACTAATTTAAATTGTAACGGGATGTTTGAAATTCACGTATAATACTTATAATATACTTGTATTAAAAATGTTATAGTTATATATATTCACCATGTATATTGAAATATGTTTTTAATACGTATAATACACTGAATTCAAAATGTATTAAATTTTTTGTTTAATTTTTTTCTCTTATTAATGATGTTAAAAACGTATTATAATTAAATTTGAAACATTTAAATGTTATTCAAGTTAGTTTATATGTTATTATATTAAAATTGTGTTTAAAAATGTATTAGATATGTATTTTGCTATTTTTGGTAAAAAAAAAGTTATGCTATCAACTCATGTACTATACTTGGTAAATAAAACTATATATTTATACTATTTATGTAAATACCCCTAAAAGATTCCTGGTTTGACTTTAACACAAAAAGATATTGCATCCTAGTTGTGGTCAATTGCTCTTTGAATCCTACTCGAGTAGAATATCCTTTGGCCAACCTTTGGCATCTATAAATATATGCATGATTTAGGTTATATTTTCATCAACTGGATGTTGCGAGCCACTACGAAAGGGGACAATACAATGTAAATTCTTCTCCTTTCCTTTAATTTTTGTGATTTTTTTACACAGCTTAATACACTAGTGGTAGAAAATTCATATTTTGTTGTAGGAATGACGAAATTACAAGCCGCTTGATTCTGCTGAAACTAGACACAAAGATTTACAACATATTTGAAATTCAGAATTTAATACTATCAGGATCGTTTTAGATGTTATTACGAAGTCAACTTTATATTTTGACGAGCCGACAGTTTCAGATTGCGCGACTACCAAAAGAATTCGTATCTCGAAGTAGAAATACCGAAATAATGATCCGATTGATTCTACAGAAACTAAACACGTGTAGCTACAACATATTCAAAATTCAACTTTTAACACCTTAAGAATCGTTCTAGATAGAATTTTTGAAGTTGTCCATGCATGCTGGTACGTATTTTAGGTTCGCGTGGCTTCACAAAAAAATCATATCTAGGTGTGAAAACGTCAATATTGGGAGAGGCTTGTTCCGTTGGAAAGAGGACTCCATGATTTACAATCTGTAAAAAAATTAAGGCTAAAAGCTTTATAGATTTCGTACAGATATTTCTTCGGATTCAACTCAATTTTGCCATAGACTGGTAATCCTCTTTTCTTTGTTTATTTTCTTTTTGTATTGTTTTTCTTCTTTGTTTTCTGTAGGCTCACAACAAACAAAGTTCATGAAGGGTAAGTATAAGGTGCAAAGGTGTAACACCCTGTACCTTCCCAACCCAATGTGACGACGATGAACAATGGTTACTTAGGTGTCAAGACGCCATAAGTATGTAGTTGGTAATGTTAATAATACGAAACTTGAAATTTGGCTTCATACATGTGATTAGCCCTTCACAAAACTGGCGCAGTTGTGGGGGTTCAAAATGAGGCTAAGAGGACCTCTAAACAAAGTATATTAAGGGTAAGAAGTAAGTTAACGAATAGGACTTGAAGTATCTAACCGAACCCGTGAAGAAAAGTCGAAAAATGAAATTTTCGGAAAATTTTAAGGTGGGGCGCGTTTGGGACCGTTCCGGGCCGCTCTAGGCTAAAATTTTTAGCCCACAGGCAGTAAGGTAGCGCGCCCAAGGGCGTGCCGGGCTGCTAGTGCGCACCTTTCAAAAGTTGGAATTTTTCTTAAGTCGCAAGGTTGCCCGGGGAGGTATTGAGTCAATTTTGCCACGTTTCTTCTACAACCATGAGAATATACATGAAATGAGTAAGATATTATGTTGGTATGATAAAATTACTCGAGAACGAATTTGGCGTCAAAATGACGGTTTTACCCTTTTGGTCCAAATGAGCCATACGTGGCTAGAATCACTTGTTTTTGGGATTGAGGCCATGGATATGAATAGCGTGAGTGGGAATATTGTCGTAACACATATGAAATGAATTAAACATGAGGAATTATTGATTTTATTGGGTTAAGTAATGGGCTCAAAAGAGGCCCCAAATAAGGCAAAAGACATGGGCGAAGAATGGGTCAAATGACCCATTCTTCTTTTGACTAATCAATAATTGAGAAAGGTGGATAAAGAGGACTTCAAGGCTCTATAAAAGGGGCACAAATCAGATTTTTTATCCACAAAAGACACATGCTTTTCTATCTTTTTCTCTAGACTTTTCAAGAACACCCTTTTGGGCTCTCAAACCCTAAGGCACTTTTTTGGAGCAAGATCACCATTTTCCAAGCTTGGGTAAGGGATTATTCTTGTACTTTAACATATTATGAGCATGAGAGATTATGTATATCATGTTGGTTATGCTTGGAAGTGTTGAATATGGCGTTTTGTGTTTTGGTAAAAGATGTGAAATCCATGGGATTGTAACTTGGATTATGACTCATGGTCTTGATGAAAAAGCATGGTATGGATAAAATATGAACGTGTATGGTGTTATTTTGTTATTAAACATGTTATTTTTCTATAAGTCTAAATTATGGGATTTTGGCCGATTTGTTGTTGTGAGGTGTATTGAAGTCATTTGATGGCATAATTGTGATGTGGTGGTGATGGAGAAGTGTAAAATATGAGCTTGGTGTGACGTGCTATTGGTTATCATGTGTTGGTCAATGTATGGAATATTGTGGGATTATTGGTATGATGATTTCATAAATGGTATTTTCAAAGGGGAATGACATGTTAAAGCTAAACATGTGACTTATTGTTGTTGTATGCCATTATAAGGTAATTGGTGGTTAATGTTGGTTTCGTTATGAACTTGTGTTGTAGAGCGAAACATAAGGAAGGAGCAGGAATATTGTATGCACGTCTAAGATTGTGTATTCGTATTAAGAATACAAGGTATGTAAGGTTCCTTTTTCCATATCCTTCTGCAACATGTTGTTCACATTGACATTGGACTTGTTTCAATTCCGAGAGGCTTGAAGTATATCAATTCAGGTTGACGTATATTGTTATTCATACGTATCCTAATCTTAGATGAATGATGATTCACTTATCTCTTAGTCATTGGTTGGAATTTCCAAAGATGTCATAACATTATAAATTCTAAGAGAACTATCTTAACGAGAGTAATGAGGTAAAGAGAGATTGTTTAGTTTGAATAGCATTATTCCAATCATGTCATGTTACAAAGTCCTATGGTATGATGATTATCCGTGTACCAATCTCATGAGGAAAAAGGGGTGAAATGAGACGTGTATATAAGTGTGTGCTTTAGCCTCATGATCTTTAAGGTGTCACCCTCATAACTAAATGCAAGGTATAAGATTGTAAAGAAGTAAGGCGCTTGGTTACTATATGTTTCATTAAGTATGGATCACATTCTAAAGGGGTATAAGGTCAAAATAAAAAATCCCTATATTGTGCTATGGTAGTTATTGTATTCCCCCCAAAGGTGGAGGCCCGATATCATATGCTTACTTAGATAAGATCTCATAAGAGTAGTGAAGAGGTAATATACGAGCTAATATACCTATCCCTTACAAGGTAAGGTGTTGATCTCATGAAGGTAAGAAGTGGAGTAATATTTGTGTGTTTCAAATAGTGTCATGACCATGGTTGTACCAATCTCTTATAAGTGTGTATAGAAATCTCTCATAAGTGAATGTATGAATCCCTCATAAGGAAGGAATGAAGTAATGTATATACGTGTTCCCAATGATGTTCTAAATTCTTATAATTTTGTAATTATGGTGGTACCAATTCCTCAAGTAAAAAATGCCAATCTTGTAAAAGTAATAAGAGAGGTGATGTACAAGTTAATATACCTATTTCTCATAAGTGAAGATGTCAATCTCACGAAGTACAAGAGTAACGTAATATATATATGTGTGATTCCAATTATGTCATAATCCTCATTGTATCACTCTTAAGAATGGAAGTAAGAATAACAAGAGAAAGAAGTGATGTATAATTATTAAGAATCATGGGTGGTATCCCAGGGGTTAAAATACCTAGCATGGGTCGATCCCAATAACACGGGTGGTATCCCAGGGGCGATATAAAAGCCTAGCATGGGTTATGACGGTACATCCCAGGGGCGACACGAAAGCCTAGCATGGGTTAATATGACATCCCAGGGGCGATAAGCCTAGCATGGGTTAAGGACATCCCAGGGGTGACACGAAAGCCTAGCATGGGTTCACATAACATTCCAGGGGTCAAAGTGTCACACCCCGAATCCCAACGAGGCGTGATTGGCACCCGAAGCCGATAAGGCCCGAGAGAACCAAGCTTTGCTTTTATTCCTTCATATACATATGCATGTCTTAGGAAACACTACTATCCCATAGGAACAGGAAATGCTAAAATCAGAAATCATAGAACATGTGACGTATATACATATGAGAAACTCGGCCGTTGAGGCCATTAAGTCAAAATGTCATATACCATCTTACATTTGTATACCCACATACGTCTACAAAAGCCTCTAACAGATGCATTGACCAAAACTAACTGAAAGTCGGGACAAGTACCCGCTTTATACACTATGTATAATATCAAAACATTTGAACAACTGTGACTCAGAGAAGCCCCGAACTAACTGGAGATCACCAATGAGCTGCAATTACTGTCATCCTACGGTGGAGGTCTACTAGTGCCTGCACCTGCAACATGTAAGGTAAGTTCCCCAAAAGGGGTCAGTACGAAGAATGTACTGAGTATGTAAGGCTCAAATGAAACTATACAACACATGAATAGTTCAATGAACTCAATGGAACTCAAATGCATATGCATAATCAGATGAATAAGTAACCATTTTGCACTTTGGAAACCATGTGTATTACTTTCATTGATTTCATCGCTTTCATGCTTCTTTACTTCAATGTCATTACATATGCCACAATGTACCCGGGCCCCTACTGATCAGTGGGTCTTTACATAACATATCGTTATGTTGGGATCGGGTCGAGCTAGGCTTGTGCCCCTAGACCTGCCACCCAGGGATCGGGTCGAGCTAGGCTTATGCCCCTAGACCTGCCACCCATAAATTATACATCGGGATCGAGTCGAGCTAGGCTTATGCCCCTAGACTTGCCACCCATAAATCAACACATCGGGATCGAGTCGAGCTAGGCTTATGCCCCTATACTTGCCACCCATACTTGATCATTGACCACATTTGCATTACTTTGTTCTTTACTTTGAGATTGGTATTTTGATAGTCATAACATCACTTGAAACTTTGGATTATTAGCCAATAAGTGAGAGACATATGAGATTGGTACATTCACTTGTGAGAGATTGACATATTCATGTGACATAGCATGTTTGGAAACTTGGAACCATAATCAAAATAGAAGACATGTGAATAAACATTATTGGAAACATGACACCATTGGAACCATTGGACAATCATTCATAACAAGATACATGAGCATAACCACTATTGGAACATTGGACCATAACCTTGTTTGAGCTTTTGGAACATTAACCATGATAATGAGACATGAGACTCACAAATGATCCATGAGTAGGAAAGATATGACAATGACTATTGATAAACGGATATCGGATACCTTAGCACATTTTGGGATAGGACTAGTGAAATAGCAATGTGGATACTATTTGCTGCAAAAAGATACGGACAGAGTAACCTTACATACCTTGTACTCTCAATACGGATATCCAATCCTAGATGTGTATACAATAGTCCCGCTCCTTCTTTATGTGTCATTCTACAACACAAATACATAACGGGATTCACATTAACCAACAACTACTTTACAATTGCATAAAACATCAATGGGGTACATGTTTGCCTTGAACATGTCATTTCCCCTTGACAAAACCATTGATAAAATTATTATTCCAAAAATTCCATAATATTCCCAACATTGAACAATATATGATAATTGACACATTTCACCACAACACTTCTCCTTTCCACTTTCTTATCCATACCACATCACAAATAATCCATCAACTTCCCTTAATACGACTCATAACACATATCGGCCAAAATCCCACAATTTTCACTTATAGACAATAACAAGTTTAATACCAAAAATAACACCATACATGTTCATATTTTATCCATACCATGGTCTTTCATCAAAGGCACAAGCCATAATTCAAGTTCAAATCTCATGGATGGCACATCTTGTACAAAAACCCAAAGTACTATGTTCAACTCTTTCAAGCATAACCAACAAGATTCACATACTTTCCCATGCATATAATATATTAATCCATGACAATAATCACTTACCTAGGCTTGGAAGATGTTGTCTTGGTCCAAAGTTTGGCTTTGAACTCTTAGGGTTTGAAGAAAATACCTTGGATATTTGTCTAAAAGGCATGAGCCTTTGTAAGCAATAAAAATCAGATTTCTTGCCCTTTTTATAGGCTCTCAAGTCCATGCTTAGCCACTTTGATTCAATAATTGATGTGTATGACTTAGTCAAATGGAAGAATGGGTCTTGTGACCCATTGGGCCATGTTTTCTTTTCATTTTTGGGTCCTTTTTGGGCCCAATTTACTTAACCCAATAAAATCAATAATTTCTCGTGGTTTCATCATCTCATACGTGTTACAAAAATATTCCTACTCATGTCATTCATATCCGTAACCTCAATCCCAAAAACAAGTGATTCTAGCCACGTATGGCCTATTTTGCCCAAAAGGGTAAAATCGTCATTTTGACCCCAATTTCATTCTCGAGTAAATTTATCATACCAATATAATATGTCATTTATTTCATGTATATACTCATGTTTGTAGAATAAACGTGGCAAAAATCGGCTCGGTACGCCCCCGGATATCCTTGGGACTTAAGAAAAATTCCAACATTGAAAAAGTGGAAAACCCAAGGTGGGCGTACTGCCTCTGGACTAAAAATTTTAGTCCAGAGCAGCGTGGTACGCTACCCAATGCGCCCTTCCCTTAAATTTTTTGAAAATTTCATTTTTTGACTTTTCTTCGCGGGTTTGGTTAGATACTTCAAATCCTATTCTTTAACTTACTTCTTAACCTTAATATCCTTTGTTTAGAGGTTCTCTTAGCCTCATTTTGAACCCGACAAATGCTCCATGAAGATCGTAAAACACCTCCTACGCAAGGTTAAGCATATGTACAAGGCCAAATTTCAATTTTTCCATCACTAACATTACCAAATACATACTTATAGCTCTCGACACCTAAGTAAACATTGTTCATCGTCATCACATTGGGTTAGAAAGGTACGGGATGTTACACAAAGTACCTAGCATGGGTTAATCTCATCCCAGAGGCTACAGAACAGCCTAGCATGGGTAGAACAATAGAGATGAATAAAAGATGAAGACAAGAGAAGTAAAGAATGCAATATACATGGTTCCACACATACAGAAAGAGAGTTTATTCACATTTCTATTTCCTTATATTGATTCTATTATTGTTGTTATTATGTATGATGAATTTCGTATGAGCCTTACATACTCAGTACATTTTTCGTACTGCCCTCGGGGGAATTTCTCTACATGTTGCAGGTGCAGGCATTAGTAGACCTCCTCAGTAGACTGTGGATCATTTGCAGAGTTTTGGTGAGCCCCAGTTGCTTCGGGACTTTTCGATTCATAGTCGTACAGTTGTGTTGTTGTTGTAAAAATTGTATAAAGCGGGGACTTGTCCCAACTGTTAGTTGGTCTGGTAAATGCGTCTGTTAGAGGCTTTTGTAGATATGTGTGGGTTATGAATGTATGAGATAAAAGTCCGTTTGACTTGATGGCCCCAACGGCCAAGTTTCATAAATATATATATATATAGCATATGTTCCATGTTCATGTTTTATGCAAAGTTGCATAAGGCTTAACAATATTCATACGAGGATATGCATATGAAGGTTCATGAGAAAATATTGGTTCTCTCGGGCCATGTCGGCTTCGGGTGCCAATCACGCCTCGTTGGAAGTCGGGGCGTGACAAAAGGGACAAATTTTGTCCACCTTAAGATATGAAAATCTAGAGATCTTTTTATGTATAAATCTGTGAAAGGCTAGCTTAAGGTGCAAAGGGAAAAATCATGTCCACCTTAAGGCATGGAAATTTAGAGATTCTTTTAAGAGTAAATCCTGAGAGGCTAGCTTAATGTGCAAAGGGACAAATTTTATCCACCTTAAGACATGAAAATCTAAAAGGCCTCAACTTGAAGATTTGAAGCCTTTGACAACTTCAACTTGTAAATTTAGTGGATTTGGAGACTTTAGCTTGCAAACTTAGCAGATTGGAGACTTCAACTTGAACTCTTGACAATTTTGATGACTTTAACTTGCAGATTTAAAGACTTCAGCTTGTAAACTTAGCAGATTTAGGAACTTTAACTTACAGACTTGATGAGTTTGATGACTTCAACTCACAGAATTAGTAGATTTGAGATTTCATCTAGCAGAGTTGCTAAACTTTGAGGATTTCAACTTGCAAGTGTGGTAGATTTGATACTTCAACTTATAAAGTTGCTGAACTTTGAGGATTTCAACTTACAGGTATGATAGATTTGATACTTCAACTTGTAGACCTGATAGATATGAGACAACAACCAACAAGCTTGGCGGTTTTGAGAACTTTAACTTACAGACTTGGATGATTCGAGGACATCAACTCCTATTGAAGAATCTTGTTTTCCCTAAAGGTTTGCCCCTATCGAGCCATCAATAATTTAGTGAAGGTCCAAACTTTGATGAATGAGTACTTGCAGACCTGACTCTCATATGGTAGATCAAATGGGAATATGTATTTCGGCACTCGTACAATTGAACTTAGAATAAAACTTTAAGCACCTACGTAGCTCGGTGAAGAGGGTCAAGTCATAATGTAGTTCAGAATATTTAGCTTGAATTTGAAGAGCTTTATAACTTTAAGATTTGGCTCAAATTTGAAGAGCTTTGCAACTTGAAGATTAATATGATTTTGACAAGTTTCACAATGTGAAGATTTATCTTGAATTTCATAAGCATTGTGACATACAATTTATGCTCGTATTTCAAGGAGCATTTCAACTTGGAGATTTAGCTCAAATTTGAAGAGCTTTGTGACGTACAGTTTAAGATCGTGTTTCAAGGTGCATTTCAACTTGGAGAGTTTGCTCGAATTTGAAGAGCTTTTCAACTTGGAGAATTGTCTCAAATTTAAAGATCTTCATAAGATGCAGTTTAGGCTCGTGCGTCTAAGGATCTTTGTAACTTGCAGTTTAGACTCATGCATTAAGGAGTATTTCAATTTAGAGATTTAGCTCAAATTTGAAGAGCTTTACTATTTAAAAATTTAGATAGTAATTTGATGAGCATTATGACATGAAGATTTAGCTCAAATTTGAAGAGTTTCTTGCTATGAAGAGCTTTACAACTTGTAGATTTAGATCAAAGTTGAAGAGCTTTACAACTTGTAGATTTAGATCAAATTTGAAGAGCTTTACAACTTGGAGATTTAGCTAGAATTTTAAGAGCTTTCCAACTTGGAGAATTGGCTCAAATGTGAAGATCTTTATGACATGCAGTTTAGGATCATGCGTCTAAGGAGCTTTGTAACTTGAGATTTAGCTTGGAATTAAGAAATTTCACAACTTCAAAATTTGACTTGAATTTAAGAAGCTCTACGATATACAGTTTATGCTCATGCATTGAAGAGCTTTGTCACTTCCAATTTAAGCTCATGCATTGAGGAGAATCGATATATACACAGGCTCTTCAAATATATCTTCAAAACCAAACTTTCCCCCACTTTGGAGTTTTTTTATATCGTTATCTTCGTGAGGCTCACAGACAGACAACCGCTGATTTTCTCTTGTAGCCATGCTTAATTCTATGTCATACACACAGGTTGCCAACTCATCAAATGTATTAGGCTTTAATCCTTGCAAAATGTATTGAAGACCCCAATTTATACCCTGGATGCACATTTCAATGCTAGAAGTTTCACTAAGGAAATCTTTGACGTTGAGGCTCAAGCTTCTTCATCGATTGATAAAGTCAACAACTGGTTCGCCTTCATATTGGCGAGCCTTTGTAAGTTTAATCATACTAACGACATGCCATGTGCTATAGAAATGATTGAGAAACTCTTGCTCCAACTGATCCCAACAATCTATGGAACCATGCTCGATATCTGTGTACCAATCAAAGGCATTTTTTAAGAGATCGAATGAACTGTTTGATGAGGTAATCATCATTCATCCCTGCATCATTTCAAGTCTCGATAAAATGTGCTATATGATGTTTGAGTTTTCCTTTGCCATCAAATTTTTGGATCGTAGAAGGTTGGTAGCTATCAGTCATCTTCAAGTTATCAATCCTTTGTGTATATGACTTTGCATATGTGAGAGAAAATTTAGATGAGGACTCAGATTTAGCTTCGTTAGCTTCTATGATGAAGTTCTTCAATTGGTCAATAGGAATCAAACCTTCAGCGGCGTCATGGATCTCTTTGGTTGTTATTGTTTGCTTTATAGAAGACTTTTTTTCCTCTTAAATGTCAGGAAGCTTCATAGGTCCTTGACTTAATTCTCTCTCAGTCATGCTATCCATCTTATTTGTTAGCTTAAAAGGTTTAACATATTGTTCTTGGACGCATTTTGTCAAGCCTTCAATTGCTGTAGTCAAACTTGCAAGTTGTTCTTCTATAGTGAAAGTGTCAATCATCATTACTTGTACCACCATCGTAGAGGATGAAGAATAATGTGATTCTTTAACTGAATAGAACTTGGACTGGGAAATAATTTGCATGGATATTGAAGCACATTCAACGTTCAAGACATCACCTTTTTACATAAAGGGGTTGTTAGACTTGTAATGGTGTTCTTATAGAAGATTAAGTTGAGCCAAAGTTCTTTCGATTACATCAATAATATCATTTGTTCCTTCTAGCATGTGGGAAGAGGATACCACTCTTTTTGGAGAAGATAAATCAGAAACAAGAGTTGGCATGGATGGTACTTGAAGCACATGTTGTCCTAGCTTTTTAATTTTGGTCCTTTTGATTTGGCTAAGGATCTACATCACGACTTCCAATTCACTTTTAGAGTCAGCAACCATATTGATGTCAAATTTGGGGTTGATCTTCATTTGAGTCATTTTGATATTCTTCAACTTTTAAAGAAAGAGAAGAGAGGTAGAGATCGTACCATTGGGCGTGTCAGAATTTGTAGACAATAAAATTTGAGTCAGAAAAATAATAATCAAGATAGAAAATTATCGCAACAAACGTAGTATTTGATTTAAAAAATATGAGTGTTACAATCTCTATGAATTCCCTGATTCTTCTTTTGGAATATAAATTTAAGGGCCTTTGAGCTTGATCTTGAATCTCGATGAACTTGATCTTGACTTATATGTGAATTTAAGGGCTATTGAGCTAGACCTTCAATTTGGTGGACTTGATCTTGACTTGTGTTTGAATCCAAGGACTTTTGAGCTTAATCTTGACTTGTATTTGAATCCAAGGGATTTTGGGCTTGATCTTGAATCTCGTCTTGATCTTGAGTTGTATTTGAGCTTGAGTGCTTGAATTCTTGAACTTGTAGCTTGTAGAAAAATCTGTAGTGCTTGGTCCACGAGCTCTCTCTCTGAATTCTTGTTAGAGTTTTGATCCTCTTTCTGAATTATGGAGACCTCTATTTATATTTATATTTATCTATAGCTAAGTTTAACGATATCTCTCCCTCTATCTCGCCACTCTCCTCCCTCCCTCCCTCGCTCTCTCTACCATCTCTCTCTCTCTTTCTTCCTCTTTCTCTCTCTGCCCTCTCTCGTTCTTTTTTTTTTAATCCATACAAATAGTTATTAATTGTATATTATGTTTCAATTATATATTTATAGTATATGTATCAGTTGTCTATTAATTCAATATTTGTATAGTTTCAATTGGAAGAGTTGTATATGTATCACTATGTATTAGATATTTGTATTTGTTTTCAATTGGAATATGTAGCTATCATTATATGTTTCAATTGTAGATATTTCAATTAATATTCGTATATGTATCAGTTGTATATTAACTCAATATTCGTATATGTTTCAATTGTATTCATAATATGTATTGTAATATACAAATGCATATGCAATGTCAATTTATACATTTTATAGCGGAAAAAATTGAATAAGTGTATATATATATATATACATTTTGCAGAATGTATATTGAATCTGTACATATACATCTGCAGAATGTATATTGAATCTGTACATACATATTTTGCAGAATGTATATTGAATAAGTGTATGAAACTAGTTGTATGAATCATATACATAAAATACAAATATAAATGTCTATAAATATACAATTGTTCCTGGAAGTGTAAAAAAAGAGAGAGAGAAAGAGAACTAGAGAGAGAGAGGGGCAACGAGATAGAGGGAGGGAGATAGGTGAGGGAGATTGGGAGAGAAGGGAGGAGAGTGGCGAGAGTGAGGGAGAGGTGTACGCCCTATTTTAAGGCATAACTATGTTTTGTAATTATGCAAAGTTTAACCATAACTTGGTAATTATGGACTACATCTTATCTATTTGTGATGTTTTGCCTTAATTAAATCTGTATTTATCGGACTTAAATGATTAATTATCAAATTATATTAATCCACAATATTATTAGAACTAATATATATTGAATTTAATACAGTCCAAATCATTTAAATTCGATAAAATTTACATGATTATATATATATAAATATGAAATCATAAAATTGTTTATAAATGAATTCAATATTTACATATGAAATCATCCTTTTGTTTCTTTTGCTAATAAACCACATAAATTATTGGTAAATTAAAGATTATATAATTAGTAAGAACCTTAAATAACTAATACTATATTTTAATTTTAATTTACATAGGTAAGTTGCAAAAAGAAAATTTGGGAGATAATATTGTTTTAATGATTAATAGGACAAAAAATGTATAATTATTATAAACCTACATGATCTCATTCATTTCATTAAAAAAAATTTTATATCCAGATGTCAAAAATTATAATTGAAAATAATGATATTAACATATTCCTAAATTTTTGGAAGTTGAGATTATTATTAGAGTAATTTTCTAAGATAATTTTTAATTATGGTTAGAATATTTGATTAAGTCAATTTAATCTAGGTCTTTAAAATAAAAAAGGGTCAAATGTCAATCATTCAAGTATGCACATGAGGAAATAAGGAGGAGCCAAATCGTACATTTCTATAATTTGGACAGATGATGAAATGTTAGATGAAAAAAGAAATGCAGAGATAAATGTTCAGTTGGCGCCCGAGAAAAAAGGGGGGAGGGGTTTGGCCCATCCTAGTACTAGTTGTTTTTACTATTAAAATTTTGAAAACTCTCCAGACAACACATACCCCACGTTCTTGCACGAATACAAAAGCTCATCCAATGCTTCCAGTCTCATATAAATACAAATTAGCACTGGGATTCTCCCTCTGTTTCTCGAGTTAAAGATATAATCAAAATAGTTTATTTTATTATTTCAAGAATCAGAAGCATCTTCGCCATGTGATAAGGAACCTAACTTACTCCTACATAATGACAAATTAACCTCGATACTCGATATCATATAATCTCCAATTATATAGAGTGCTTGAAATTATAGACAATTGAGTAGGGAATAATGCAGATTAAATACAGATAGAGACTAGTAGTACTTGCTAGTTATTTTATCTTTATTGATTTGATGCTGCATCTGCATGACTCTGTTTCAGATATGTCTGGTTGAACAAACAAGCTGGGTCAGATTATGTAAAATTTTAGTTTATTTGAACTTTGAATGTAATGTTTTTAGAGTTTATGTTTTTAAAGCTAGATAAGATGAAATTATACAACTTTTAAATAGAAATAATAAAATGTTTCTAAGAAAATTTTGGTGCAATTTTCTTTTGTGTCCCTAGAATTAATTATAGTGTGAAAATCATTTACACCTATTAACTGTGCTTAAAAACCAAATTTCACTCTTTACTTTGGATAATAAATATTCTCCCCATTTTATCTTATGCAATCTCTATTTATCCTTGATATTTTCAGTCCCCATTTATGTAATACATTTTTATATTTTATACAATGAGTGTGTTTGGTACAAAGGAAAATATTTTCTAGAAAACATTTTCCTATTTTCTCATGTTTGGTTGATTTAAATGTTTTGAAAAATGTTTCACATGAAATTATTTTCCTCAAATTTAAGGAAAATGACTTCCCTTCGAAAAGTAAGAAAAACATTTTCCAAAACTCTCTTTCAACCTCACACCTCAACTTTCCACCCTAACCCAAGCCTCGGATACTGATTTCCGACACTAACTCGGGATCCAACTCCCGAACCTAACTCTTGATTCTCGACTCGGAACCTGACACCCGACCTTGATTCGAGACCCAACTCCCAACCCTGACACCTGACTCCCAACCTGAGACTCTCAACCCTGATCCAAGACACAGGACATGTGATCTGATCTCGACTAAAGACCCGACTCCCAAACATGACTTGGGTTCGGATGCCTGATCTCGATTTACGACCCAGGACTCGACCCATCCCTGAACTCAATCCGAGAAAAACTCCCGACACCAACTTGGTATCCAATATCGAGATGGAAATCATGGTCTGATCTCGACCCGACTCCCACCCTCTGAATCTGACTCTGACTTCGACCCCGACTCAAGACCCGTCTCTCTATCCCAACCCTAACTCAAGTATCGGTTCAGAAGTCAGGGTTTGGTCTGCGGTCCGGAGTCAAGAATCGGGGTAGGACTTTGGATTACGTGTTGGGGTCAAGTCCCGAATTGAAATTTAGAGTCGGATCTCGAATTAGGAGTCGGGTCCCCGGTTTAAAGTCGAGGTCGATTATCGGGTCGGGTTTCTATTTGAGTGTCGGGGTCAGGTGTCGTGGTCGAGTTCCTGGTGGGGTGTCGGGTTCAGGTGTCAATTTGGGTGTCAGTGTCAGGGTCGGATTTCGAGTAGGGTGTCGGGGTCGATTGTCAAGGTCGGGTGTCAAGGTCGAGTGTCGGGGTCGGGTCCGAGTCAGGTGTTGGGGTCGGGTCTTGGTTTGGGTGTTGAGGTTGGGTTTGGGTCTCGGGTCGGGTGTCGAGGTCGGGTCCTGGTTTGGACTTTGAGGTTGGGTTCTGATTCGGGTGTCACGGTCGGACCCCAGTTTGAGTGTCGGGGTTGGGTCCCGATTCGATCGTCGGGATTGGTTCTCAGGTCAGAAATTGTTTACCAAAATAATATTTTCTACTCTCTAGCTAAATAATAAGAGATAATTTCTGCAAAATATTTTTCATTCACCAACCAAACACTAGAAAATATTTTTTCGAAAAATGTTTTCCACTCACCAACCAAACATGAGAAAATAAGTAAGAAACCAACTTGTTTTCTATGAAAACATTTTCGAGGATAACATTTTCCATAGAAACAAATTTCCTTCATACCAAACACACCCAATATTTATTTTTAATCCTAGGCATTTATAGTTTTTATTTACGTTCATTAATTATTTTAAGTAGAAACTTACTAAGAAAAAAATATTATAAGTAGAATAATGCTTTTATAATATCTACTCCCTTGCATACATCTTCCCCTTCTAATATTACTTGAAGTTTTTAAGTGCCTTTGTTATCCGTGTGCAGGTGGTTGGATTTTCTTCTCCCCAAGCGACCGAAGAAGGTTGTCATCTGGATTCTATAGATTTCTCCGTAGTATGTCTTGCTTCCATTTTTTGTCACCATTCTTGTCCCTCAAACAAAAACCATATAAGCTTTGACCTGAATTAATTTTGCTTGCTTTATCTGTATTACACTTTACCCTATCCTTTTCTGGTAGTCGCCATTTAACTATACATCTGTAACACCCCGTACGTTCCCAACCCAACTTGACGACATTAAATAATATGTACGTAGGTATCGAGAGCTATAAGTATGCATTTGGTAAGGCTATTGGTGAGATCATTGAATTTGGCTCTTGTTATGTGGTTAAACTTGCATAGAAGGTGTTTTGCAATTTTCATTGCTCATTTGTGGGGTTCAAAATGAGGCTAAGAAGACCTCTAAACAAAGTATAATAAGGTTAAGAAGTGAGTTAAAGAATAGGACTTGAAGTATCTAACTATACCCGCGAAGAGAAGTCGAAAAATGGAATTTTCAAAAATTTTAAGGAGGGGCGCGTTTGGGACCGTGCCACGCTGCTCTGGGCTAAAATATTTTAGCCCATAGGCAGTAGGTTGGCACGCCCAGGGGCGTGCCACCTTGGGTTTTTTACTTTTTCGAAAGTTGGAAATTTCTAAGTCCCAAGGGTATCCGGGGACGTACCGAGCCGATTTTTGCTACGTTTATTATACAACCAAGAGTATATACATGAAATGAATGACATATTACATTGGTATGATAAAATTACTCGAGAACGAATTTGGGGTCAAAATGACAGTGTTGCCCTTAAGGTCAAAATAAGCCAAACGTGGCTAGAATCACTTGGTTTTGGGAATGAGGATAAGGATATGAATAGCATGAGTGGGGATATTATTGTAATACGTATAAGATGACTTAAACACGAGAAATTATTGATTTTATCGGGTTAAGTGAATTGGGCCCAAAAAGGGCCCAAAAATGAAAAGAATGCATGGCCCAAAAATGGGTCAAAAGACCCCATTCTTGCTTGGACCTTCTAGAACCCAACATTAAATGATAAAGAGTGGCTAAGTATGGAATTGGGGGCCTATATAAAGTGCAAGAAATCTGATTTTTATTGCTTCAAAAGTCTCATGCCTTTTTGTTATTTTCTCAAGCATTTTCTCTAGTTCCAAAACCCTAAAGCCAATATTTCCTTTGGACTCTTTGGTGAAGATCATCCTATTCCAAGCCTTGGTAAGTATTTATTCTCATGGATTAATATATTATATGCATGAAAGAGTATGTAAATCATGTTGGTTGTGCTTGGAAATGTTGGACATGGTACTTTGTGCTTTTGTCTAAGATTTGTGATCCATGGGATTTGAACTTGAATTAGGACTTGTGCCTTTGATGAAAGATCATGGTATGGATAAAATATGAACGTCTATGGTGTTATTTTTGTTGTTAAACTTGTTCTTGTCTATAAGTGTAAATTGTGGGATTTTGGCCGATATGTACTATGAAGTGTATTAAGGTGAATTGATGGATTGTTTGTGATGTGGTGTGGATAAGAAGGTGTAAAAGAGAAGTGTTATGGTGAAATGTATTGATTACCATGTATTGGTCAATGTTGGGAATATTGGAGGATTTTTTTGGAATAATGATGCAATCAATGGTTTTGTCAAGAGGAAATGACATGTTTCAAAGCAAACATGTACCCCATTGATGTTATATGCATTTGTGAAGTAGTTGTGGTTAATGTGAGTTCCGTTATGTATTTGTGTTGTAGAGTGACACATAAATAAGGAGCGGGACTATTGTATGCACATCTAGGATTGTATATCCATATTAAGAGTACAAGGTATGTAAGGTTACTCTGTCCGTATCTTTTTTCGGCAAAAAGTACCCACATTGCAATTTCACTAGTCTTATCTCGAAATGTGCTAAGGTATCCTATATCTGTTTATCAATAGTCTTTGTCATATATTTCCTACTCATGGATCATTTGTGAGTCTAATGTCTCGTAATCATGGTTAATGTTCCAAAAGCTCAAATAAGGTTATGCTCCAATGTTCCACTAGTGATATTACTTTTGCCTCTTGTTCATAGATTATTGTCCCATGGTCCCCATAGTGTTATGTTTCTAATAAGGTTATGTTGCCAAGTTATTCACATGTCTCTCACTCATTGGATAATGGTTCAAAGTTTCCAACAATGTTATGTTCCAAAGTTCAAAGTGATGTTATGACTATCAAATATCAATCTCAAAGTAAAGATCAAAGTAATGCAAATGTGGTCAATGATCAAGTATGGGTGGCAAGTCTAGGGGCATAAGCCTAGCTCGACTCGATCCCGATGTGTTGATTTATGGGTGGCAAGTCTAGGGGCGCAATCCTAGCTCGACTCGACCCCGATGTATTGATTTATGGGTGGCAAGTCTAGGGGCACAAGCCTAGCTCGACTCGATCCCGATGCATTGATTTATGGGTGGAAGGTCTTAGGGGCATAAGCCTAGCTCGAACCGATCCCAACATGACGATAAGTCATGTAAAGACCCACTGATCAGTAGGGGCCCGGGTACATTGTGACACATGTATTGACAAGCAAGCATTGAATGTAAAGAAAGTAATGGAAGTAATGAAAGAAATTCACATGGTTCCCAAAATGCAAAATGATGACTTACTCATATTGTCTAGTTATTTGTATTGAGTTCATTAGTATGTTCATGTGTTACAAAGTTTCATTTGAGCCTTACATACTCAGTACTTATTTTGTACTGACCCCTCTCGGGGAATTTACTTACTTGCTGCAGGCGCAGGTCCCAGTAGGCCTCCCCAGTAGATTGCCAGTGTTAGCGGTTCCTTGGTGAGCTCCAGTTAATTCGGGGCTTCTCCGAGTCAGAGTAGATATATGTTTTGATGATGTACATATTGTATAAAGTGGGGACTTATCCCGGCTTTTGGTTTGTATTGGTCAATGCTCTTGTTAGAGGTTTTTGTAGATGGATGTGGGTGTATCAGTGTAAAATACATATGTTGTTTTGTCTGGATGGCCTCAACGGCCAAGTTTCATATGTATGTATAAATATGTCCCATGTTTTCCTTTATTTGTCTTTCATGTTCTTACGCAATGGAGGTTATGATTATTATATGCATATGAGTGAACATAGGCAAAGGTTTGTTCTCTCGGGCCTTATCGGCTACGGGTGCCAATCATGTCTCGATGGAATTCGGGATGTGACAAAAGTGGTATCAGAGCAGGTCGTTCTAAGGGTGTCTACAAAGCCGTGTCTGAGTAGAGTCTTACTTATCGATGTGTTGTGCACCACATTTATAAGTAGGAGGCTACGGGACATTTAGGATGTTGTTTCTGTTCTTCACTTCTAGATCGTGCAATAGAGCCAGTGTTGTCAGTTGAAGTGTGTCTGATCATGGTATTTTATTTTTCTTTGGTAGAGTCAAAATGCCAATCACGAGAGGTAGAAGTAAAGGGAAGCAGGTAGATGTGCTTGCTGGAGAAGGAATGAGCAGAGTACCACCTGACCAAGTTAGTCAAGGTGGAGCGAATGCTGAGATATCATCGCGGTCTTCATCTACCTTCCCAGTTCCGGAAGAACCAATTGGTAGAGAAGTACCTGTAGAGCCACCGATGAATGCCACGGATCAGGATCTTAGGAATGCTGTACATATGTTGACACAGTTAGTGGCGGCACAAAGCCAGGGACAAGCTGGTGCAGTGACACATGATGATGATGCGGCTAGAATGGCGAGTCGCAGAACACAGGATTTCCTAAAACTTGACCCTCCTATTTTCACTGGGTCAGATCCAAAAGCAGATCCACAGGACTTCGTGGATCAAATTCAGAGGGCCTTGGAAGTTATGCATGTGACTGGGGTCGAAATAGTTGAACTTGCTGCGTCTAGGCTGAAAGGAGAGGCAATATTGTGGTACGAGGATTGGAAGAAATCTCGTGATATTGGTATAACTCCACCTACGTGGGAAGAGTTTAAAATTGCTTTCCTTGATCATTACTTGCCCTATGAGATCCGTGAGGCACGTGCAGATCAATTCCTAAATCTCCGTCAAGGAAATTTGAGCGTGAGGGAATATAGCTTGCAATTTAATTCCTTGGCTCGATATGTGCCAAATGTTGTGGCTACGATGACAGACAGGGTCCATAGATATGTGGATAGACTAGAGCCATATTTGGTACGGGATTGCACTATTGCTGCCTTGAATAAGGACATGGACATTGCTCGAATACAAGCCTTCGCTCAGAAAATGAAAGACCAATGATAGAGAAGAAGAGTGCATGAATTTGATATGGGACAGTCCAAAAGGGCTAGACCTATGGGACCACCTATGATGTCTCATGGAGGATCTAGGCCCCGCATATTTCCTAGACCACCTAGACCGTCGTTCTCTTATTCCACAGGGGGTGCTCACTCACAGTTTTGAGGGTCTAGGGGTGGTCCATAGGGGCAGAGTAGCGGAGTTCATGGGTCACAGGCAGCAGGTTTTCCTCGTCAGCAGTGTCAGCACTGCGGGCGTATGCACACAGGTATATGTCGGTCAGGGACGAATGTCTGCTTTTGGTGTGGTATGCCGGGGCATATAGCGAGGGATTGTCCACAGCGGAGCATGAGTGGTATAGCACGACCAGCTGGGTAGGCTGTTGCGTCATCAGCATCGGTTCCTTCACAGGGCCGAGGGGTGCAGCCTATTGGCCGTGGTAGAGGTGCCATAGAAGCAGCCAGTACTAGCGGGGTCCAGAATCGTACTTATGCTTTAGTTGACCGCCAGAATTCAGAGGCTTCCCTTGATGTTGTCACAGGTACATTATCCATATTCTCACATAATGTATATGCATTGACATTTTCCTATGTTACCCCATTGATTGCTGCGAAATTTGCAAAGGCACCAGAATTATTAATTAAATCAATTGAAGTGTCTACACCGGTTGGTGAATATATTATTGCAAAGAGAGTGTATCGTAACTGTGTGGTAACTGTGTGTGGTCATGATACATTGGCCGATCTCATTGAACTAGACATGGTGGATTTTGATGTGATCATGGGAATTGATTGGTTAGCCTCTTGTTATGCTACAGTAGATTATCGGGCCAAGAAGGTACACTTTGGTTTTCCGCAAGAAAATGTTCTAGAATGGCAGGGTAATGTAGGGGCACCACAAGGAAGATTTATTTCCTATTTGAAAGACAGAAAAATGATTGCTAAAGGTTATATATGTCATCTAGTACGGGTGAAAGATACCGAAGCGGAATCGCTAACTCCGCAGTCGGTCCTAGTGGTCAATGAATTTCTAGATGTATTCCCAGAGGATCTTCCAGGTTTACCCCCAGAACGGGAAGTAGAATTTGGCATTGATGTGATTCCAGGCACGCAGCCTATTTCTATTCCTCCATATAGAATGGCTCCATCAGAATTACGTGAATTGAAGGAGCAATTGAAAGATTTGCTGGACAAGGGCTTTATTAGGCCTAGTATGTCCCCGTGGAGTGCACCGGTATTATTTGTGCGGAAGAAGGATGGAACCTTAAGAATGTGCATTGACTATCGGCAATTGAATAAGGTAACGATCAAGAATAATTATCCCCTCCCTCGCATTGATGATTTGTTTGATCAGTTACAAGGTGCCAGGTGTTTTTCAAAAATTGACTTGAGGTCGGGTTACCATCAAGTCAGAGTTAGAGAAGAAGATGTACCCAAGACAGCTTTCCGAACACGGTATGGCCATTATGAATTTTTAGTTATGTCATTTGGACTAACAAATGCTCCAGCTGTGTTCATGGATTTGATGAATAGGGTGTTTAAGCCATTTTTGGACGTGTTCGTCACGGTATTTATAGATGACATCCTAGTTTATTCAAGATCACCGGAGGACCATGCTAATCACTTACGACAAGTGTTACATATTCTTCGTGAACGGAAGTTTATGCAAAGTTCTCCAAATGTGATTTTTGGTTGAAATTAGTCGCGTTCTTGGGTAACATTGTATCAGATGAAGGCATACAGGTTGATACCCAAAAGATTAAAGCAGTGAAAAACTAGCCAAGACCTACGACACCCACAGAAATTCATAGTTTTCTTGGACTGGCAGGGTATTACAGAAGGTTTGTGGAAGGTTTTTCCTCTATTGCGGCACCGTTAACAAAGCTTACACATAAGGCAGTAAAATTTCAGTGGAATGACGCATGTGAGAAAAGCTTCCAAAAGTTGAAAGATACATTGACCTCCACACTAGTTTTAGTGCTTCCCGAAGGTACCGAAGGCTATGTAGTATATTGTGATGCTTCCGGGGTTGGCCTCGGATGTGTGTTGATGCAACATGGTAATGTCATAGCGTATGCCTCACGACAGTTGCGGCCACACGAGAAAAACTATCCTACACATGATCTTGAATTGGCAGCGGTAGTTTTTGCTTTAAAGATATGGCGTCATTATTTATATGGGGTTCATGTTGACATCTATATGGATCACAAAAGCTTGCAATATCTTTTTAAGCAGAAGTAACTCAATTTGAGGCAACAAAGGTGGTTGGAGCTTTTAAAAGATTATGACATTGATATTCTTTATCACCCAGGCAAAGCAAATGTAGTAGGTGATGCATTGAGCCGTAAGGCAGGAGAAAGCACTAGTGGTCAGTTGAATGAAAAGCATGAGATAATCAAAGATTTGAATCAATTAGCCAGCTTGGGAGTTCGCCTTATTGAATCCTCAGATGATAGAGTTATTGTGCAGAATGCAGCAGAATCCTCCTTAATAGCTGAAGTGAAAGAGAAGCAATTTGCGGATTCTATTTTATTGCAACTAAAGGAAAATGTGCAGCAGAATTTGACCAAGGCATTTGATATTACACCGGAAGGGGTGCTTCAATGTCAAGGGAGACTATGCGTACCGGACGTAGATGAGCTGAGGATACGAATAATGACAGAGGCGCACCATTCGCGCTATTCTATTCATCCAGGTGCTACTAAAATGTACCATGAATTGAAAGAAATATATTGGTGGGCCAACATGAAAAAGAACATTGCAGAATTTGTCGTGCAATGCCTAAATTGTCAACAAGTGAAAGTGGAACATCAGAAATCGGGAGGTTACATGCAATGTATTAATCTTCCAGTCTGGAAATGGGATATGATTAACATGGATTTTATCACGGGTTTTCCTCGTACACTGTGGAAGTTTGATTCTATATGGGTTATAGTGGACATGCTTACCAAGTCAGCGCATTTCCTACCGATCAAGACGACCTATACAACTGAGAATTATGCGAAGTTGTATGTGAAAGAGATAGTACGATTGCATGGTATTCCACTTTCCATTATATCAGACAGAGGAGCACAGTTCACAGCGCACTTTTGGAGGTCTTTCCAGCAGAGTTTGGGTACACGGGTGAATTTGAGTACAGCTTTCCATCCTCAGACTGATGGACAAGCAGAACGTACTATTCAGACACTTGAAGACATGCTACGAGCTTGTACGTTAGATTTTCAAGGCACTTGGGATGACCATTTGCCTCTTATTGAATTTGCGTATAACAATAGCTATCATCCGAGTATTAAAATGGCACCTTATGAAGCTTTGTACGGATGGAAATGTAGATCACCAATAGGATGGTTTGAAGCAGGTGAAACTGCTTTACTTGGGCCAGATATCGTTCATCAGTCTATGAAAAAGGTTAAGGTGATCCAACAGCGGTTACAAACGGCTCAAAGTCGTCATAAGTCATATGCGGATGTTAGAAGAAGAGGTATTGAATTCGCCATAGGTGATTGGGTGTTTTTAAAGGTGTCACCAATGAAAGGGGTAGTGCGGTTCGGAAAGAAAGGAAAATTGAGTCCACGTTACATAGGCCCATATGAAGTTATTAGAAGATTTGGGCAAGTTGCTTATGAATTAGCACTACCTCAAGAACTTTCTTCAGTCCATCCGGTATTTCATGTTTCCATGCTTCGAAAATGCATAGGAGATCTATATCGTATTGTTCCCATTGAAGATGTTCAAGTTACAGAGGATCTTACTTATGAAGAGGTACCCATTGCTATCCTAGATCGACAAGTGAAAAGATTGAGGAATAAAGACGTAGCTTCCGTGAAAGTCCTTTGGCGAAATCAACAAGTAGAGGAGGTCACATGGGAAGCGGAAGAGATGATGAAATCCAAATATCCCCATCTATTTCAAATGGGTCAAGAAGTTCAAAGTGCGAAAGTGGAGCAATAACAAGTAAGTCTCCATAAGCCTTAAAAGTTTATGTATATATATGCTAATGTAGAGATGCATTGATTGTAATGGAAACGATATTGTTAACATTCGAGGACGAATGTTCCTAAGGGGGGAAGAATGTAACACCCCGTACGTTCCCAACCCAACTTGACGACATTAAATAATATGTACGTAGGTATCGAGAGCTATAAGTATGCATTTGGTAAGGCTATTGGTGAGATCATTGAATTTGGCTCTTGTTATGTGGTTAAACTTGCATAGAAGGTGTTTTGCAATTTTCATTGCGTATTTGTGGGGTTCAAAATGATGCTAAGAAGACCTCTAAACAAAGTATAATAAGGTTATGAAGTGAGTTAAAGAATAGGACTTGAAGTATCTAACCAAACCCGCGAAGAGAAGTCGAAAAATGGAATTTTCAAAAATTTTAAGGAGGGGCGCATTTGGGACCATGCCACACCGCTATGGGATAAAATTATTAGCCCATAGGAAGTATGTTGGCGCGCCCAGGGGCGTGCCACCTTGGGTTTTCCACTTTTTCGAAAGTTGGAAATTTCTAAGTCCCAAGGGTATCCAGGGATGTACCGAGCCAATTTTTGATACGTTTATTCTAAAACCAAGAGTATATACATGAAATTAATTACATATTACATTGGTATGATAAAATTACTCGAGAACGAATTTGGGGTCAAAATGACAGTTTTGCCCTTAGGTCAAAATAAGCCAAACGTGGCTAGAATCACTTGGTTTTGGGAATGATGCTACAGATATGAATAGCATGAGTGGGAATATTATTGTAATACGTATAATATGACTTAAACACGAGAAATTATTGATTTTATCGGGTTAAGTGAATTGGGCCCAAAAAGGGCCCAAAAATGAAAAGAATGCATGGCCCAAAAATGGGTCAAAAGACCCATTCTTGCTTGGACCTTCTAGAACCCAAAATTAAATGATAAAGAGTGTCTAAGGATGGAATTGGGGGATTATATAAAGGACAATAAAGCTGATTTTTATTGCTTCAAAAGTCTCATGCCTTTTTGTTATTTTCTCATGCATTTTCTCTAGTTCCAAAACCCTAAAGCCAATATTTCCTTTGGACTCTTTGGTGAAGATCATCCTATTCCAAGCCTTGGTAAGTATTTATTCTCATGGATTAATATATTATATGCATGAAAGAGTATGTAAATCATGTTGGTTGTGCTTGGAAATGTTGGACATGGTACTTTGTGCTTTTGTCTAAGATTTGTGATCCATGGGATTTGAACTTGAATTAGGACTTGTGACTTTGATGAAATATCATGGTATGGATAAATTATGAACGTCTATGGTGTTATTTTTGTTGTTAAACTTGTTCTTGTCTATAAGTGTAAATTGTGGGATTTTGGCCGATATGTGCTATGAAGTGTATTAAGGTGAATTGATGGATTGTTTGTGATGTGGTGTGGATAAGAAGGTGTAAAAGAGAAGTGTTATGGTGAAATGTATTGATTACCATGTATTGGTCAATGTTGGGAATATTGGAGGATTTTTTTGGAATAATGATGCTATCAATGGTCTTGTCAAGAGGAAATGACATGTTTCAAAGCAAACATGTACCCCATTGATGTTATATGCATTTGTGAAGTAGTTGTGGTTAATGTGAATTCCGTTATGTATTTGTGTTGTAGAGTGACGCATAAAGAAGGAGCGGGACTATTGTATGCACATCTAGGATTGTATATCCATATTATCCATATTGAGAGTACAAGGTATGTAAGGTTACTCTGTCCGTATCTTTTTGCGGCAAAAAGTACCCACATTGCGATTTCACTAGTCTTATCTCGAAATGTGCTAAGGTATCCTATATCTGTTTATCAATAGTCTTTGTCATATATTTCCTACTCATGGATCATTTGTGAGTCTAATGTCTCATAATCATGGTTAATGTTCCAAAAGCTCAAATAAGGTTATGCTCCAATGTTCCACTAGTGATATTACTTATGCCTCTTGTTCATAGATTATTGTCCCATGGTCCCCATAATGTTATGTTTCTAATAAGGTTATGTTGCCAAGTTATTCCCATGTCTCTCACTCATTGGTTAATGGTTCAAAGTTTCCAATAATGTTATGTTCCAAAGTTCAAAGTGATGTTATGACTATCAAATATCAATCTCAAAGTAAAGATCAAAGTAATGCAAATGTGGTCAATGATCAACTATAGGTGGCAAGTCTAGGGGCATAAGCCTAGATCAACTCGATCCCGATGGGTTGATTTATGGGTGGCAAGTCTAGGGGCGCAATCCTAGCTCGACTCGATCCTGATGTATTGATTTATGGGTGGCAAGTCTAGGGGCACAAGCCTAGCTCGACTCGATCCCGATGCATTGATTTATGGGTGGAAGGTCTTAGGGGCATAAGCCTAGCTCGAACCGATCCCAACATGATGATAAGTCATGGAAAGACCCACTGATCAGTAGGGGCCCGGGTACATTGTGACACATGTATTGACAAGCAAGCATTGAATGTAAAGAAAGTAATGGAAGTAATGAAAGAAATTCACATGGTTCCCAAAATGCAAAATGGTGACTTACTCACATTGTCTAGTTATTTGTATTGAGTTCATTAGTATATTCATGTGTTACAAAGTTTCATTTGAGCCTTACATACTCAGTACTTATTTTGTACTGACCCCTCTCGGGGAATTTACCTTACTTGCTGCAGGCGCAGGTCCCAGTAGGCCTCCCCAGTAGATTGCCAGTGTTAGCGGTTCCTTGGTGAGCTCCAGTTAATTCGGGGCTTCTCCGAGTCAGAGTAGATATATGTTTTGATGATGTACATGTTGTATAAAGCGGGGACTTGTCCCGACTTTTGGTTTGTATTGGTCAATGCTCTTGTTAGAGGCTTTTGTAGACAAATGTGGGTGTATCAGTGTAAAAGACATATGTTGTTTTGTCTGGATGGCCTCAACGGCCAAGTTTCATATGTATGTATAAATATGTCCCATGTTTTCCTTTATTCGTCTTTCATGTTCTTACGCAATGGTGGTTATGATTATGATATGCATATGAGTGAACATAGGCAAAGGTTTGTTCTCTCGGGCCTTATCGGCTACGGGTGCCAATCATGTCTCGATGGGATTCGGGATGTGACAACATCAGTTTAATATAGGCATGTAACATTTCATCATATTAATAACACTTGGAAAATCAATAAGAACTCCATTTATCTAAGGATTATTCATCCTAATCAGTTGCTGAATGATTTTGATCTTGAAATATCATCCTTGGGAATGGGATGTTTCCCGTGACTCCTAGAATTCCTTCTTTTCCATAGCTCCCATATGATGATTGCTGATATACCTCTACATACAACCTGCACCATAAGAGCTATAGGGCTAGTCCACAACTTGATAATGAGTCGTTGGATATGCAAGGCATCACTATTTTATATCTTCCCAAGATGTAAACGATTTTCATACCCTGGTGGCTATGAGAACTGTTAGGAAAACGCATGAAATTTTTTCCTAATCGCTTGTTTCAAGCACCAGTAACTGGATATAAAGTTGTTATTCATCCTTTTTAGATATCATCAGTGATAATTCTTCTCTTCCAAATCTTTCATAGAAAGAAATTGATCTTAAAGAAACAGTTTGCCTAGATTTGCTCAAAATCTTCCTGGGTTCCTACTTCTATTTTACTAACTCATCAGCAGACTTGATTGTGAAGGTTCCTTTGGCATTACTCATCCACCAATCTCTGTCATTATTCTATTCTGTAAGTATAAGACTAATGTGATTAATAATATGCTCAGTCATCTCCTCAGAGATATTCTTTAGCAACTTTTACATGTTCCACTCACCTTATAGATAAACTCTTTCACTTCTAACTCTTTCTATTCGGCATTCTCCCCATCAACATAGTATAATGCACCATGTCTTGTCCCAGAAACTTGATGTTCCTTCCTTTAGCTACCACCAAATATTGTGCTCTACCTCCCTCTATCCCTACCCATAACCATCTTCCTCCACATATGGGATGCAACTGATTCCTAAGTTATGATATGGTGTGGCTTTGCAATATTTGCACCACATGCAGGAAATCCATAGTTTATGATGTTGAGGTCCTGAAGTTCCACCAAAACTTTACAAAAATTTCCCTAAATACATCATGCAAAGATCTTCTCTCATGCTACCTAATGTTTGCCTTTTACACCAGTTGTGTTACTCTAATAAAACATAGCAAAAATCTTATGGAGCTTATCATAACATATTTAAGAGGATTCATGGAAGATAATAAATAGACATGCATGGATTGTAAAATATATGAAATCAACATATACCTTTCTCTAAAAGATAGAAATCTATTATGCTAATACATAATTCTTTTAATGACTTTCTTCAGTAACTCTTCAAAGTGAGACTTGTTCTTTATTCCATAGAAAACTGGGCACCCAACATAAGAGAATGGGAATGTCCCTTATCTCACTCCAATAATCCTTTAAATTTTGTTACATAACTAGGAACTTTTTCATATAACTATACAAAACTCTTTGTTAAGTTGTTCAGCTGACCTGAGACTTGTTCATATTTTCTTAGCACCTTCATCATCTTCTTCAGAGAACCCAAATAACCCGAGCAAAAAATAATTATATAATTTGCATAGGAGAGGTGATTAATTTCTGGACTACATTTTAGAACTTCGTATGAACAAAACTTGTGTTGTAATGATAGAGAGAGTGGGTGATAGGAGATATGCCTACTTTAATCATATAGAAAATTAAAAACAACTGATAGGCTGTCTATTCATTAGTATAAAGTACCAATTATTAGAAACTAGCCTCCGCACCATATTAGTAAAAACTTTTGAGAAGCAAAATTTTATGAGCACTTTGGTTTGGGAAATCCAAGAAACTCTATTATAGGCCTTAGCCATGTCTAGCTTAACTACCACATTATGTAACTTACTTCTCTTGTTGATGTCATTGATGATCTCTTGAACCAAAAAGACATTTTTAGATATGCTTCTTAATTTGACAAAAGCTATCTGATTTGCTAAGATGATGCCTGGCAAAATTGTTAATATCTTCTCATGCAACATCAAGAGATGATTTAATTGGCAAAAGTTCTCAGAATTATGGGTCTGAGGTTAGTGAAACTAATGACTTTCTCCTTTTGGGGGATTAAGACCAAGTTTGTGTGGGTAATATATCTTAACTACTCCTGGCTATTGAAAGAAGGCCCTAACCATAGGGATGACAATAGGGCAGGTTAGGGCGGGCAAGTTTTGACTAGCTTAGATTTTGACCCTCCTTTGCCCCGTTTAGTATTGTTTCAAAATTTTGCCTCGTACCTCCCAGTTAAGCCCCATCCTGCCCTATTTAAGTGTCTTTTTTTATGCTCTATTTAATCTTCTGAAAATTTAAAACGTAAAAAATGATTATTAGTGAATGCTATTGGAATTTCATATTATTAAAGAATAAAGGACGAGCTCAACTTATTGTCTTTTGTATAATCTCAATTACAACATTGTGAATTAGAAAAAAAATATGATTATGTCTAGTAACAGCAAGTGGTGCCATTAATTAAAAAAATAGTACAATAAATGACGTTAATAAAATGACAACATTAATTAAATAATTGGTAATGGGGGTTTATTGTGTTGTATCGTATCGTATTGTATTGTTTTGATGAATATAATATTTGGATAGATTATATTATTTTCGTCGTTATATAATGTCAGGCATCAACAATTTGAAGAATAAACATACAATAAAAGTAGAATTAATATAGAGTTGAGCTACCATTAAAAGGTAGGGTAAAAGATTAAAATAGGATTATTAAATAATAAGTAAAGACAAAATAAAAAAGAAATAAGTTAACGACGTGATCATATCAAATCTGGTTGTTACACAAAAAGTGAGACTTTTCACCATTATGTAATGAAACGATATAATAAAATTTAAATAATAATCAAAACAGACATATCATTTAAACTAACAAAACAGTATAATACAACTATCCAAACAAGTTGTTAGAGAACACCCATGGAGAGATATAAGAGAAAGATAACATATAATTAATATGATATAATGTAATCTGATGTAAAAACTATACAGAGATAACATCTACTAACATATTATCCAAAAAAAAAAATTGAATTTTGTTCCAAAATAGAACTATCTTAGAAAGCTACAAAGAAAGTTGAAATCAAAAAATGGGCCAGAAGGCCCAATATACAAACCTGCCCCATTTAAATTCTAAAAAATGTAAGCTTTGACCCCCCCACCCCACCTTTTCCCACCCCTATTTAAGCACTGCCTTACCCTGCCTCATTATACTTTTCAACTGCCCTACCCCACCCCGATTGCCAATCCTAACTAACCATATTAGTCACATTCCTATAATGTTCCAACAACTATGAAAAAATTGACCTAAAAACCTATCTAGCCACTACAAGAAATCTGTGTCTCTGTCACGCCTTATAATAGTGACTTAGCTTGTCGCCAAAAAATGTGATGATTCAGTGCCGAGTAGAAAATGTTGCTACAAAAGGTATTAGTTTTAGTAGTGACCCCAGAAACCGCAACAAAAAATAACATCTAGTGGCGACTTAGTCTCCGTTGCCAGAAATAGTTGTATTGAAATATCACTGAGTAATTAATTGACAACAATGAAGAAGTAGTCACTACTAAAGGTCTATTGTGGCAACAAAATTCACCACTAAAAGAGGCTTTTATGGAAACTTTTTAGTCTCCACCAATTCTCTTGTTTTTATTATGAATAATTAGTGACCATTTTTTAGTTATACTATTTAGGCATAACAGTAAAATCATATTATTTTACTCACTCAAGCACAAATAAAATTACTTGTTACTAATAAATTAAAAATCTAATATATATGTAATGACCCTCCAGGTTATTTCCCTCATTTTTGTGTAGTTTCTACATTTATAGCTTTTCAATAGCTACCCTAGGTCATTTATAACTTACTGGGACTGACAGTTTAGTTATCAGGCAGTTCATTTGGTTTTTAGAGCCATTTTCCTGTTTAGGTGCTTCTGAAGTTAAGAAATGGGTATCGGACATAAACGTAAGGTAAACGACCTTGGATGCCATTTCTGATAGTCTCAACTACTCTGGAACATCGATTTTAGGCTAAGGGGACCCTTGGATTGGGTTTCGAGGCTTCCGGACTCTTTTTGGGCAATGGGGTGGAATTTGGCAAAAATTGCTCCTTGGGATATGGGCCCCACTTTTTATTGAAATGAACCTAGATGGAAATTTTGATGGTGCCTTTGAGTCCAAAATGTCAAATTCGGTAGGGTATCATAGTTCGTTTGCGTGTACGGGATTCCGAACCACTCCCGAGGACCTGATCAGAGTCCGTTGGGTTTGGCTTAACTTGGCTGGTACCAAGTTTTTTGGTGCAGCCGCTTAAGTTGCCAAGGGACCACTTTAGCGAAGCTAGACAGCCTTGTATTTGTGGGTTTAGCAGCCCAGGGGTGCTTTAGCGGGCCTAGCCGGCTGGGGCCTGGTCGCTTAAGCGACCCCTTTGGTGCTTTAGCAGTCATTTGACCGCTAAAGCGGCCATCTCTGTCATTTTATATAAAGTACTCATTTAATTTTCAGCCATTGCCCAAGTGTGAAAACCTCTGTTTTCATACCTTGTGAGTTCGAATTCAATGAGTTTTGTGGGTGAAAAAGCTAGTTTTAGCTCGAAAATTGTAGGGTTAAGTGTATAACATCCGTATCTCGTAAGTACTCTAGTTAGTTTCCAATTAATTTGCGTATTTGATTCTTATTTTCTCCATTGGTTTTGGGACTATTTTAAGGACTGATTGAGCTCAGATTTAGCTACCATTTTGTGGCACTAAATCCTTGAGCTATGTGAGACTCTTTGATGGTTTTAATTTTGCGATTTCACAAGCGGGCTCCACATAGGATTTTTAACCCGATATCTATCCAAGAGTATTTATACATAATATGGTATTATTCTTCTCATCTTGACACATAGAATGTTGTTTTGATAGCGTGGCAGCTGTCGGAGGCCTCTTGGAAGGGAAAAGCTCCGATTTAGAAGATTTAGTGAGCATTCAGCGTCCAGGTAGTCTAGGCTTACCCTATCCTTAGACTGAGTTTATTTATTGTAATTGTATACTATTATGCTAGTTTTGGGCAGGTAGTTGTAGCCCGATTGTTGATTTAGTATATTTACGCCGTATTTAGCCAGGTAAGGCCCCGTTTTGGTAGGTTTTGGGCCCATTTTCCCTTAGAATGATGTAGCATCACCTTATAGGTTTGGGTAATGCTTTTAGTATCTTTAATTGGGATTGCGAAGCCTTAGACTAGGTTTTGGCCCAAACTTGGTTTTTGGGACCCCGTAGTGGATCCTACTACCCTTCATAGCTAGTGTATTTAACGTTTGATACCCTTAGGATTAGTTAAGCTCTTGAATTACCTTCTTAGGCTATTGCCTTGAGTTAGGTTGACTTAGACTTGGTTTCTAACCTGTTTAGCTCTCTTACCTCGGGTAGAGCAGTATTTGGCCGGGACCATTAGTCGTTGACTTAGTTATTGGGGACCCGCCTTGCCTTAGTGAATCTGTACGCCTAAGTTTAGGATTTATGAACTGGTAGCGTGGTTTTTAGAGATGTCAAAATGGGCTTTGCCATTGAGGCCGACCCAACCCATTCCTTTAATTAAGTGGGGTTGAGCTATGTTTTTTCAGCCCATTTAGGGACGAGACTTATAAGACCAGTCTCATTTGGGTCGTTGGTCTCAGAGGCCTAACCCATTATCCTCAGAGGACAGTCCATGGGCCGGGACTTTAAAAATAATTGTTAAATTTTTTTAAGTTGTTTTTTTTTTGTTAGAGATTCGGATTTTGTCAATAAAAAATAAAAAACCCAAGTACCCAAGCCCAACCCAACTTTTAACACATTTTATCCTCCTAAGTACAAACATTTTTCAAATAGATACTTAGGGTTTTTAAAACATTTTCTCTTCTCATAGTTGCGCAGCTTTTGCTTAACAATGCAAATCTCTTCGAATCGATTAGTAAGATGCCTATAACATGCTAAAAACTTGTAGGTAACATATTAAAGTGAAGGTATAATAGTTGGTGATTGTCTAGTAGTTACATTATTTTACTTTATCATGTTTTAGGTTACTTTTCTTTTTTTTAAAGGGCCAACCCGTCCCAACCCGTGGCCCGCTTAAGGCTAGGTTGGGCTGCCCTTTTATAGACCCTTGGTTAAAATGGCTAGCCCATCTTAACCCATTTAACTATCTATCCTACTAGGGTTGGGTTGGGTTAGGTTGGGCCAACCCATTTTGACAGCTCTAGTGGTGTTAAACTTGGAAACCTTGGGTTGCTCTCTTTTAGCAAGTTAGGAGTTCATTTCTTTAAATGCATTTTATTTTCGGTTCGAGATCGGCATATTCATATTTCTTTCTATATATTATGAGTTCTGGCATTATTTGGGTACCGATTACTATTGTTCTGGGAGATTAATTTCTTTGAGTTTTGGTTCGAGTCCGACATCTTGTTACGATATGATTTGGGAGTTCTAGTACTTATTACTGTTGTTCTAGAAGTTATGGTTCCTATGAGTTCCAGTTCCAGTTTGGCATCTTATTATGAGTTCTATTGTATATCAGATATATGGCCTCTCATTATTACCCATTATTTTCTGTTCAAATTCGGCTTATGGCCTTTCGTTATTATCCACTATTACAGGTTCGAACCTAGCGTCTGGCCTCTCGTTATTACCTATTGGTGCCGATTTAAGCCTGGTGCACACTTGGATAAATTTATCATGGATTTGGGATCTGAAGGTTACCTGAGATCGGTTCGGCTTTGGGTTTTCTATGTCTTTACTTTAGTTACTTCTTGTGTGTACCCACCAATTTATAGGGGCACGATCGGGTTAATTGCCTTTTTTTTGTGCCTTCTGGGCTTATGGGGGCCCAGTTAGCTTATATTTGATTTGCTTTCTTGTTATATTTGATTTGATTTCTTACTTATGAGTCTTTTACTTTCCTGCATAGCTCTTATGTATTTCCTTTATTTCAGTTGCATAGCTCAGTAGCCATTTATGGTCTTATACCTATCTACTATTAACTTAGATTATACGCTCATATTTTAGTTATACTTGTACTATATTTGGGCTTAGTCTACCGATGATGCCTATTGAGTACCCATTACTTTGGAACTCATACTGCACTTCTGCATTTTTTCCCTGATGCAGATCAAGAGTACTAGCCGCCGGCATTGACGTGATTCTCTTATCTCAGTACTGATCCGGAGTAGGGTGAGCTTGCTAGCATTCGAGGCTGATCCTCCTCCATCTATTCCAGTTTAGTCTTTTCCATTTGAGACTACTTTGTATATATTATGTATATTTTAGATACTGTCTAGTACTCTTATTTTGTTAGTAGTGGCTCTAGTACCGACCTTACCAGGTCTTGGGAGGGGTTTATCTTATATATTTTGTCCTCTTCCTTCTCCCGTTTTGATATATTTTATAAGTTTCTTTTTTGCTTCCGCTTATTATCACTACTGTTATCATTTATTTCTTGTCTTTTCTTATTTTTTTCCTGTTAGCCCGTTACTCGCTGTTCTGGGCTATGGCTTGGCTTGCTTACTGGCTGGATAAAGTAGGTGCCATCATAACTTAAGAAATTGGGTCGTCACAGCTTGGTATCAAAGCCAAGTTTCACCTGTAGTTTTGGTACAAGAGCCAATGTTTAGTAAAGTCCCTCAGATCGGTATGGAGATGTCTGTATCCTATCTTTGGGAGGCTATAGAACATTTTTAGGAAAAATCTCATCTTTTTGATTCACTTCCGTATGTTGTGTCTATGTTGGTTTCTAAATCCCTATTTATTTCACTATTTTGCAGATGGCTAGGATACAGGGAGTGGCAGTCGGGGATCAAGACACTGAGCTCGCTACTAGAGCTCCAGTTACGGGCAGAGGTCAACTCCGAGGTCAGGGGCAGGCTAGGGCAGCAACCTCAGTTTGAGATCAGGCTAGGGATCCATCACCAGATCCTATTATAGCTCTTGAGCTAGAGATAACTCCAGAGATTCTGCCACCACAGTAGTAGGTGGGCCAGGGGAAAGCTCAGGTACCACCCGTGTTTATATCTTCGGCAGTTCTCAGAGATGCCTTGGTTCAGTTATTAAGATTAATGGGTCGTCAGCCAAAAAATGGAGCTCAGCCAGCAGCATAGGGTGGTATAGATGTAGAGGTGTAGCCTATAGCTACGGTCCCCATAGTAGAGGTTCTGCCAGCACTGGTAGTTCCACAGTCGGTAGTAGCCCACCCAGTTATGTCTACGGAGGAGCAGAAGATGTTGGGATAATTTCTGAGATTGACTCTACCCAGGTTTGCCACCAAGAGAGGATGCTTATGAGTTTTTATCAAGTTGTGAGGAGAAGTTGAGGAATTTGGTGTTGGTTGATTCACGTGGAGTGGATTTTATTGCTTATTAGTTAGTTGCAGTGGCGACGAGGTGGAGAGAGGTTATCTTGATTCCTGGCCAGCTGAATCTCCGCCTGTGACTTGGACTTAGTTCTCTCAGGATTTCTTAGGGAAGTATATACCTTGTAGCATGCACGAGCGTCTTCGGGATGAGTTTTCTACATTGAGGTATGGTTCTATGTCTGTGGCTAAGTATGAGGTAATATTTCATGAGTTAGCCAAAAATGCTACCATGATTCTGCCTGATGATTATGAGCAAATTTGATGCTTTGTCAGGGGTTTGTGATTACCTTTTCGCAGGGCTACACAGAGTTTGGTGGCTTTAGGGAAGCCCTTTTCTGACATAGCTGAGCATGTGTATTCGATTGAGGAGATGGACCACAAGGCCCAAGTGGGCAGTGATAAGAGACCTCGTTATCAATGTAGGTACAGTGGGAGCCACAATGGCTCACAGTTCATAGGCTGTGAGTTTTAGGGCTGGTGCCTCCAGTAACAGCCTTATTAGCGTCAGGGTCAGTCTAGTATGCCCATTCAGGGAGCACTTCAGATATCGAATGGGGGTCAGCCTGGTTATAGTAGTTCTGGTGGTCAAAGTAGTAGTCAGCCTCAGAGAAGTGTTTAGTCAGGGTCGTCGGCCAGAGGTGGTCATTCCAGATCAGCCAGAGCTTCTAGACAGAGCAGGGTGCCAGGGGCATGTTATGATTGTAGGGTTGTAGGTCACTTAGCTCATGAGTGTACCCAGTGAAAGATGATTGAGTCTTTAGTTTAGGCTACACAACCAATCAAATCAGTGCTGCCTCTAGACAGGGGTGGTGCGCAGAGTTGTAGGGGTGGTCCCTAGGGTTCTCGAGGTGTTCCTTAGGTAGGTAGGATAGGCAGTCGGGTAGGCACCAAATCCAGTAGCAGACAGGGCCAGTTGTATGCTGTACTGGGTAGGCCAAAGGCTGAGGCTTCAAATGCTATGATTACAAGTACGATTTCCATATGCCATCAACCAACTTATACTTTGTTTGATCCTGGTTCCATATTTTCTTATGTATCTGCTTATTATGCACTGCAGTTGGGTTTGTGTTTGGAGTCCTTATCTGTATCGTTGCATATAGATAACCCTATGGGTGAATTCTTAGTAGTAGATTGGGTATATAGATCATGTCTGGTGACAGTTTGGGAGTTTGATACTTGGGTTGATCTTATTGTGTTAGATATTATAGATTTCGACTTGATTCTGGGCATGGACTGGTTATCCCTCTACCATGTGGTCTTAGATTGCTTCGCCAAGACTGTTAACTTAGCTATGCCTGGCATACCCCCAATTATGTGGCATGGCTCTGTTACCCACGCATTGACGAGGATTATTTCTTACATTCGGGCTAGTAGATTGATCTTGAGGGGTTCTGAATCATTCCTTGCTTTTGTTCGGGATGTTAGTGTTGAGAGTCCTTCGCTAGACTTTATTCCTGTTGTCTGTAAGTTTCTTGATATTTTTCTTATTGATCTACCTGGCCTTTCTTCTAATCGTGATATAGAGTTTGTTATTGACCTCGAGTCAGGCACCCAACCTATTTCTATGGCTCCTACCTAGTTAAAGGATCTAAATAGTCAGCTTTAGGGTCTTTTAGGTGAGGATTTCATAAGACTGAGTGTATTGCCTTGGGGTAATCCCATTTTGTTTGTGAAGAAGAAAGACGACTCTATGGATATGTGTATCAACTACAGCTAGTTGAATAGTGTGACAGTGAAGAATAAGTATCCTATGCCTCATATTAATGATTTGTTTAACCAACTTTAAGGTGCAATAGTGTTTTCTAAGATTGATTTGAGGTCTGGTTACCATCAGTTGAGGATTAGGGCTGAGGACATCCCTAAGAAAGTCTTTAGGACTCGTTACAGTCATTATGAGTTCTTGGTGATGTCTTTTGGGTTGAATAATGCCCCAACAACATTTATGGATTTGATGCACAGTGTGTTCAAGCTATATTTGGACTCCTTCGTGATAGTTTTCATTGATGACATCTTGGTTTTTCGAAGAATAGGGAGGAGCACAAGCAATATTTGAGGTCTGTGCTCCACACTTTGAGAGATCATAGGCTTTATGCCAAATTATCAAAGTGCGAGTTATGGCTTGAGTCTGTAGCTTTCTTGGGGTACATGGTATCCAAGAATGGTATTATGATAGACCCAGTAAAGATTGAGGCTATTCGTGGTTGGTATAGGCCTACTTTGCCTACTGAGGTTGGTAATTTTGTTGGGTTGGCAGGCTACTACAGGCGGTTCATTGAGAGTTTTTCTTTTGTTGTGGCCCCTATGACTAGATTGACTAGGAAGGAGGTTCCATTTTAGTGGTCCGTTAGTTATGAGGTGAGCTTCCTTAAGCTCAAGAACGTGCTCACTTCTGCTCCTATTCTGAATCTTCCAATTGGGGGTGAGGGGTTTACCATATATTGTGATGCATCTGGTGTTGGTTTAGGGTGTAATATGATACAACTGGGATGTGTTATTACATATATGTTGAGGCAGCTGAAGGTGCATGAGCGCAACTATCCCACTCACAATTTGGAGTTGGCTGCGGTAGTTTTCACACTTAAGGTTTGGAGGCATTACTTGTATGGTGTTCATTGCAAGATATTCACTGAACACCACAATCTTCAATATATTATCATCCATAGAGAGCTTAATTCGAGGCAGTATATATGGATTGAGTTGCTGAAGGACTATATTATCAATATTCTATACCATCCGAGCAAGATGAATGTGGTAGTGGATGCCTTGAGCTGGAAGGCAGTGAGTATGGGTAGCTTGGCCTTTTTTGTAGTTTTGCAGCAGTCATTGGCTTTAGACATCCAGTCCTTAGCTAACTTGATGGTTCATTTGGATGTTTCTGACCCAAGAGGATTATTGCTAGTGTTGAGGCCAGATCTACCCTGTTGGAGCAAATTCGAAGTCGTCAGTTTAAGGATAGCAGGCTTCATAGCATTCAAGAGTAGGTGCTTAGAGGTGAGTATAGGAGGGCTACCTTAGATTCTGAGGGTGCTCTAAGATTTGACGACCGTATTTGTATTTTGAGAGTCAAAGATTTTATTCAGTTGATTCTTAGTAAGGCTCATAGCTCCAGGTATTCTATTCACCCTGGACAACTAAAATGTATAGGGATTTGAGGCAACATTACTGGTGGAGTGGTATGCAAAGTGATATAGCGAGGTTTTGGCTCATTGCCTTTGTTGTCAATAGGTAAAGGCCGAGCATCAGAGACCTGGTGGATTGCTTCAGAGGTTACTCATTCCCGAGAGGAAATGGGAGCGAGTTACTATGGATTTTATAGGTGGTTTGCCTCACACTTCTCATGGCTTTGATAACATTTGGGTCATCGTGGATTGATTGACCAAGTCCGCCCATTTCATCCCTGTCCCAACTTCCTACAGTGCAGAGAGGTTGGCCCGTGTCTATATCCAAGAGGTGGTTTGCCTATATGGGGTACCTATGTCTATCATTTCAGACCGAGGCTCTCAGTTTACTTCTAGGTTCTCGAGGACATTTCAGGAAGAGTTGGGTACCTAGGTTGACCTGAGCACCACATTTCATCCCCAAACTAATAGGCAGTCAGAGAAGACTATTCAAATTTTAGAGGATATGCTCCACGCTTGTTTGTTGGATTTTGGGGGTCAGTGGGACCAGTTCTTACTTTTGGTAGAGTTTGTATATAATAACAACTTCCATTCTAGCATTTAGATGGCCCGATTTGAGGCTTTGTATGGTAAGCGATGCTAATCTCCTCTTGGTTGGTTTGAAACTTCTGAGGTTAGGCCTCGTGGTACGAATTTTTTATGAGTCATTAGACCAGGTTCGGGTGATTCAAGATAGGCTAAGGACATCTCAGAGTAGGTAAAAGAGTTATACTGACCGTAGGCATTGTGCTTTGAGGTTTAGAGTTGGTGACAGGGTCTTTCTACGAGTATCACCCATGAAGGGCGTTATGAGGTTTGGGAGGAGGGGCAAGCTTAGCCCCAGGTAAATTAGACCATTTGAGATCTACGAATAGTTGGGGAGGTAACATATGAGTTGGCACTGCCTCCTTCCTTTTTAGACATTCACCCGGTGTTTCATGTGTCTATGTTACGGCAGTATATCCCAGATGAGTGTCACGTGCTTCAGTGGGACTCGATTCAGTTGGATGAGAGGTTGGCATTTGTAGAGGAGCTTGTGTCCATTTTGGCCAAAGATACCATGCGGTTATGCTCCAGGGACATACCTGTAGTTAAGGTTCAGTGGCATTACCATCCTGTCAAGGAGACTACCTGCGAGACAGAGCGCGATATGCGAGCCCAGTATCCCTACCTGTTCTAGCCTTCAAGTACTTTCTTATCCTTTACTTTTGCGGATGAAAGTCCATTTAGTAACGGATGCTGTGATTGCCCTCTAGGTCAATTTCCTCATTTTTGTGCAATTTCTGCCTTTAGAACTTTCCTATAGCTGGCCCAGGTCATTTATGATTTCTGAAACTGATAGTTAGATTACCGAGCAGTTCGTTTAGTTTTTAGAGCCATTTTCCTGTTTAGGAGTTTCTAAATTTAAGAAATGGGTCTCGGGCCTAAACCTTAGGTAAACAGCTTCATATGCCATTTCTGACAGTCTCAACAGCTCTGGAACATTGATTTTAGGCAAGGAGGACCCTTGGCCCAGGTCCTGATGCTTTTGAACTCATTTTGGGCTTTGTGATGGAATTTGGTAAAAATGACTCCTTGGGGTATAGGCCCCACTTTTTATCGAAATAACCCCGGATGGAAACTTTGATGGCATCGTTAAGTTTGGAATGTTGAATTTGATAGGGTTGCATAGTTTGTTTGCGTTCACGGGATTCCAAACCAATATCGAGCATCGGGTCAGAGTCCGTTGGGATTGGCTTAACTTTGCTGGTGCCAAGTTTTCTAGTGCAGCCGCTTAAGCAACCAGGGGACCACTTTAGCGTCCCTAGACCGCTTTAGCGAAGCAAACCAACCTTGGCCTGGCCGATTTAGCAGTCATTGGGCACTTTAGCGGTAGCCATTTAAGTGACCCTTGGGCGCTTTAACAGGCCTAGCCGGTTGGTGCTTGGTCGCTTAACCGACCCCTTTGGTTCTTTATCGGTGACCGCTTTAGCGGCTATTTGACCATTAAAGCAGCCATCGCTGTCATTTTCTATAAATTCCTTATTTCATTTTCAGCCATTGCCCATGTGTGAAAACCTGCATTTTCGGATCTTGTGAGCTTGAATTCAGTGAGTTTTGAGTGCGAAGAAGCTGGTTTTAGCTCAGAAATTGTGGGGTTAAGTGTATAGCATCCATATCTCGTAAGTATTTCGGTTAGTTTTTACTTAATTCTCGTATTTGATTCTTGTTTCTCCTTTGGTTTTGTGGGTATTTTGTTGACTGATTGAACTCGGATTTAGCTACCATTTTGTGGCAATTGATCCTTGAGCTACCTGGGACTCTATGACGGTTTCAATTTTCCGATTTCGCAAGTGGTCCCTATGCGGGACTTTTTGCCTAATTTTTGACTCGGAGCGTTTCTACTCAGTATGGGTATCATTCTTCTTATCTTGATGCATAGAATGTTGTTTTGATAGTGTGGCAGATGTCACAGGCCTCTTGGAATGGGAAAACTTTGGTTTAGAGGATTCGGCGAGCATTCGACGGCGTCCAGGTAAGCTAGCCTTACCCTATCCTTAGACTGAGTTTATTTATGGTAATTGTGTGCTATTATGCTAGTTTTGGGCAGGTAGTTGTAGCCTGGTTGTTGATTTTGTAGTTTTATGCCGTATTTAGCCTGCTAGGGGCCCGTTTAGGTAGGTTTTGGGCCCTTTGGTCCATTAGAATGATGTAGCATCACCTTATAGGTTTGGGTAATGCTTCTAGTACCTTTAGTTGGGATTGGGAAGCCTTAGACTAGGTTCTGGCCCTGACTTAGTTTTTGGGACCACATAGTGGGCCCCGCTACTCTTCATAGCTAGTGTATTTGATGTTAGATACCCTTAGGGTTAGTTAAGCTCTTGACTTCCCTTCTTAGTTAACCTCTTGACTTCCCTTCTTAGGATATTACCTTGGATTAGGTTGACTTAGACTTGGTTTATAACTTTAGCTCTTTTACCTTGAGTAGAGCAGTATTTGGCCAAAACCGTTAGTCGTTGACTTAGTTATTAGGGACCCGCCTTGCCTTAGTGAATCTGTATGCCCGAGTTTAGGATTTATGACCTGGTAGCGTGGTGTTAAACTTGGAAACCTTGGGTTGCTCTCTTTTAGTAAGTTATGAGTTCATTTCTTTAAATGCATTCGATTTCCTGTCCAGGACCGACATATTCATATTTCCTTCTATATATTATGAGTTCTGGCGCTATTCTAGTACCTATTATGGTTGTTATGGGATTTTGATTTCTATGAGTTTCGGTTCCAGTCTGGCATCTAGTTACGATATGATCTAGAAGTTCTGGTACTGATTACTGTTGTTCTGGGAGTTGATGTTCCTATGAGTTTTTGTTCGAGTCTGGTATCTGATTATAAGTTATGTTGTATAATATATATGTGGCCTCTCATTATTACCCACTATTTCTGATTTGAATCTGGCATTTGGCCTTTCGTTATTATCCATTATTGCAGGTTCGGGCCTGGCGTCTGGCCTTTCGTTATTACCCATTGGTGTCGGTTCAAGCCCGGTGCCTACTTTCATGGATTTATCATGTATTTGGGATCTGAAGGTTACCAGAGATCGGTTTGGCTTTAGGTTGTCTATGCCTTTACTTTAGTTACTTCTTATGTGTACCCACCGGCTTATATGGGCATAGTCGGGTTAATTGTCTTCTTCTGTGTGCGTTCTAGACTTATAGGGGCCCAGTTAGGTTATGTTTAGTTTTCTTTCTTACTTCTGAGTCTTTTACTTTCCTGCATCGGTCTTATTTATTTCCTTTATAGCAGTTGCATAACTCAGTAGCCATTTACTTTCTAATCCCTATCTACTGTTGGCTTAGATGATACTCTCGCATTTTAGTTATACTTTTACTATATTTGGGCTCAGTCCGCCGATGATGCCTACTGAGTACCCGTTGCTTTGGTACTCATACTGCACTTTCGGATCTTTTCTCTGATGCAGATTCGAGTATTAGCTGCTGACATTGACGTGATTCTCTTATCTCAGTACTGATTCGGAGCAGTATGAGCTTGCTATCGTCCGAGGCTGATCCTCCTCTATCTGTTCCAGTTTAGTCTTTTACATTCGAGACTACTTTGTATATATTATGTATATTTTGGATACTCTCTAGTACTCTTATTTTGGTAGTAGTTGCTCTAGTAACGATCTTACCAGGTCTTGGGAGGGGTTTATCTTGTATATTTTGTCCTCTTCCTTCTCCCATGTCGATATATTTTATATGTTTCTTTTCTGCTTCCGCTTATTATCACTATTGTTATCATTTCTGTCTTGTCTTTTCTTGTATTTTGCTTGTTAGCCCGTTACTCTCCGTTCTGGGCAATGACTTGGTTTGCCTACTGTCGGGATAAGGTAGGCGCCATCATGACGTAAGAAATCGGATCGAGACAATGTATTTAGATAAGTTAAAAATGTGAATTAATCGTATCTTATCAACCTTTTTCTTTTTTTTTTTTTTTAGTTATTTCAAATTATGATATTTTAAAAAAAATATTATAAAAATGTGCGTATAAAAATATTATTTATAAGATGAAAAAAGTGGAAATTTTAATTGAGTTTATAAGTTAATAATGGCCAATATTGAAATAAATGACAAGGATAAGAAAGTTTATATTATTAACAATAATAATCAAAATGCTAATATATATTTAAATAAGTGAAAATAACACAATGTGATAACTTTATAGACCTATTTCAAAGGACATAATACAAAAAATAAATAATAAACATAGTAGTAAACTTTATCATAAAATTTTTAAATATTATCTATTTATATCATAAATGAATTTTAAATTACAAAACAACAACAACAACAACATACCCAGTATATTCCTACAAAGTGGGGTCTGGAGAGGGTAAATTATACGCAGTCCATACGACTACCTCAGAGGTGAGGTAGGAAAACTGTTTCTGATAGACCCCCGGCTCAAGACAAAAATAATCTAGAAAAGGACATAATATAAGAACAAAAAACAGGTAGTAGCAAAACAATAAATAATAACAAAAATAAGACTAACACAAGGTAATGCTATACTCAAACTATTCAAAATAACAAACATTACCAAAACTCCAAGACTAAGACACTACAGGCAAAGCACTATGACTACTAGCACGGATAACAAAACAAAGCATACCTACCTACTAGCAAGAACACACTCCTATCTACTAACCATCTTAATTCGGGTCGTCCATAGCTTTTTATCTAAGGTCATTTCCTCGGTAAGTTGTAACTGTTCCATGTCATGTCTAGTCATATCCCTCCAATATTTCTTCGGTCTACCTCTACCTCGCTGAAACCATCCAAAGCCAACCTCTCACACTTCACACTAGGTCATCCAGGCACCTCCTCATTACATGTACGAACCATTACAACATTGCTTACTACATCTTGTCTTCTATCGAAGCAACTCCCATCTTGTCTTGAATAACCTTATTTTTAACCCTATCTCTCTTACTTAACCCACACATCCATAACAGCCTCCTCGTCGCCGTCACCTTCATCTTTTGGATGCGACAGACACTTCGTCCTATATAATATAGCTAGTCTAACCGCCACTCTTTAGAACTTGTCTTTAAGTTAAGGAGACACCTTCTTATCACACAAAACTTCGGAAGCAAGCCTCTATTTTTTCCATCTTGCACCTATATAGTGAGTGACATCTTTGTCAATCTCTCCATTTTATTGGATCATAAACCCAATATACTTAAAACTATATCTCTTTTGAATGGCCTGAGTATCAAGATTCACGACGATGTCAGCCTCATACGTCCCTTCACTGAACTTGCACTCTAAATATACCATCTTGGTCCTGATCAACCTACATCCTTTAGACACTAGGGTCTGTCTCAAAACCTCCAACTCAGCATTAACTCCTCCGTGGATCTCATCAATTAAAACTACATCATCCACAAATAACATACACTATGGTACTTCACCTTGAATTTGACGCATCAATACATTCATCGCTACCATTTTCATAAGAGTTACTCCTTTGTGGATTAAAATCGGGTTTTTCAATTCTAATTGATATCAAGTTCTCTTTTTACCTTGGTTTAATTATTGTTCAATTGGTCCTTTCTTTATGTCTATTTCTCATATCCATTTTCTTCAAATTCTCATCTTAATTTCTTATCTATCTTTATTTGGTGTTGTTGGTTTTTACATTTTTGCTATCGATTTTAGTCACTCGATCGAGATTGTTATCATATTGGACTTAGAGTTTAGGCTAGAGATTCGCTTTTACGGATCTCAATCCTAAGTTCATAAATCTGAAAAATTCAAAAAAAAAGAAAAAGAAAAATATTTTTGGAAATTTTTTAAAAAACTATTTTTTATTTGACTCTTGTTTGAGGTTTCTAATACTAGATTTGCATTCTCTAGTATAAATAGAGTCTAGATCTTGAGTTTAGAGTCAATTCGAGTTGTTTTAAGCCTTCCACCATTGTTGAGTTGAAGATTTTGAAGTGGGTTTTCAGATCTGAAACTTTTGGGTAGAAATCTAGGGTTTGAAGTTATTTGAGTTTGTTCTCTATTCTATTTGGAGTACGAATCTCAAATTTGGTCTGATTCTGAGTTGATTTGAAGATTCTACCATTATTGGAGTTTGAAGGTTTGAAGGTTTTTTTTGAAGAAGAATAAGTGGATTCTTAGATCCGGGTTAAATTGGAAGTTTATTTGTATTGGGGTTTGTTCTCCTTATCATTTGGAGTTCGGATCCAAAATTTGGGCTAAAACGGAGTAGAAATTTGTTGGATTTGATTTTTTGGGTGTTATTCATGTTCATGGTGTTCTTTAAGACTTCAAGAAGAGTTCTAATGGGTTTCAAAATCTGAAATTATTGAATTTAAATCGAGGATTCAAAGTTATTGGAGTTAGTTCTCCATAGCAAAAGAAGCTTGGGTTTCGAATTTCGTACAATTCTGAGTTAAATCAAGGGAGTTATGAATTTTGGATCTTCATATTTGTTCTTGGTGTTCGTGAAAGATCTTCATATCTTCAAGAAGAAGAATATTCAAAAAGTTGTTTTGATCCAAAAGAAAGAGGAAAGTGTTTGGGAGTAATACAAAAGGGAATATTCCAAAAGGGGAAAAAGACAAGGAAGGGAGTACAAGGGTACAATTTCTTGGAAGCTTCCTCAAGTGTCCTTTTCGGATAATTTCAGCTCTTTTTTCAGATTTTTTTTCCATGTTCTTCAAGTATTTTCTCCATGAATTTCAACCAAATTTCTTCTGAAATATTTTTTTTAAGTCCAAATCTTGTTACATTAGTTTCTTTTTATTAATTCTACCTTTCTTTTCTTCATAACTTGATTTTAATTAGTAGATTACCCTACTAAATATTATCAAGTTCTTTGAGTCCAATTTTTTTTTCAAGTGCTTTTCTAATTTTATTTCGTTGTTAATTTCTTGATTCAAGACCATTAGCTTTATTGAGTCATCCGTTCTTCGTTGATCAAAATTTCATTCTTCCACAAAGAATAAGTGACATTGTGAATTGATTGGACAAAGAAAGTTCTTTATCAACTTTGGGAAGACACTTTAGGTGAGTTGAGAGTTTTCACATATGAGAGACGTGAGAAACTTTGCTACTAACTTGTTTGTTGAGTTTTGCAGGTAGGATGGAAAGATCAATAGTCCATGAGAGTAAAGCAAACTCAATGTTTCAAAATATGCATGTTTCGAAAAGACGAGTTCTTGAAACAAAAATGATCATTTGCGGGAGAGCAAAGCTTGAAGTTGTGATGGATGATTATAGTGTTATCAACTCTATAACCACCTTAATAGTTAGCATGCTTGGGTTGCCTTTCTTTCCAAAATAAAATCCTTTTGTTACTCGAATGAGATTTTTGGATGATATGAGAGTTAAGGAATCTATTTCACTTGGGAATTATCAAGAGGAGGTTTGGTGTGATGTAGTGCACTTGGATGCTTGTCAAATGTATTTGGGAATTCTATGGTTCCAAAGTCATGGACTTCCATATACACAAGATTGGTACTATTACATCATGGATCTCAATGGGAAATTTCTCTTTTCTCCAACATGCCCTAATAAAGTCGATGCAAGTAAAATGATTACTGAGTTGAGGAAAGATTTTGCTTCATTGAGGGAAGAGCTAGATGAAAAATTTGGAATATGGGATAAAAATTTGGATGATTTCTCTTGAGTACTTGAAAAGGTGCCAAGTCAATATTTCGAAGGAGACAAATTACGCATCATGAAGTTGAATCTAAGGAGTTGCCTTTGGAGGCAAAGCAAGCTACTCTTGTGAGGTTGGTGCTAAGGAGTTGAACTGCAAGTCAACACATCCACTCCTTGTACTCCAAAGTGGAATCTAGAGTTGAAGGGATCTCCAAACCCTTCACAAGTGATCCTTGACACTTATCCGAACTTTAATAAAATTGAGAGACAAAAGATTGAGAGGAGTATGGGTGTGATATGTGACAACTCCAGAGTGGAAAAAGGAGAGGCTGTGTGGAGTGATGTGAGAGGGTTTTCACAACTTTATACTAACTTTTGTAACCTCTCTTCCTTTTCTAGTTGTCTTAATGCTTATGTCGGTATCCTTAGAAATAAGCATTGTAAGGCACCTCAAGCAATGAAGAATCATTAGGTGCTAGAAAGTTTCTCAAAGGAGTAAATGTTCTCCAATATCAAAAAACAAGGTGAATTCAATCCTCTCCATCAGCTACAATGTAACAAAGCTATACCTTACACTTTGTCAAAAGTAGGAGATCCTTGTGTGACTAGTAGCCAATTGAGTGTAAGAGATGGCTTGCATGTGTGTGAGCTTAAAGATCCTTTGCCTTGTGATAATCTTGATTAAACCTTGTTACATGATGATAAAGTCATTGTTGTGAGTGCCCAAACACTAGTTGATCCTATAGATGACCGGATTGATTCTTCTAGCAAGATCGATTTGAGTCCACCTAGTGTTAGCACTTGTGACTTGCATAAAAATGTATTATCATGTAATAGGGATAGTCAAATGCTAGTTGGCTATGATAGCTTGTATGTGTATGAGCTTAAGGATATTTTTCCTTGTGATGTCAATGATACCTTATTGCATAATGATAATGTCATTGTTGTGGGTGTCCAAACACTAGTTAATCTATAGATGACCGGATTGATTCTTCTAGTAAGATCGATTTGAGTCCACCTAGTGTTAGCACTTATGACTTGAGTGAAAGTGTATTGTTATGTGATAGGGGTAGTCGAATACTAGTTGGGTATAATTGTGGTAATTATGTGCCAGATGCTTTTGAGCTCAACATGCTACCAACTAGTGCTAATTGTGGTGATGACCAATTTACTTGTAAAGATGGCCTACTAATTGATGAGTTGTGTGATGTGATAAATGAACCTCAATTTAATGATGGAATTGATATAGTTCTTCATGTAGATAGTCATGTGAAGTCATTGTACCTAAATGATGAATCCTTTAATTACGATTCCATTTCTTATTCTTCTCATGAGGATTTTGAGGTGGAATGTGTCTTTAAGGATAATCCTTTGTTTGATATCGACATGACTAATGACGGCGAAATACATAGTGGTGTGTCCTGGAACTATAGAAGTGTAGACCCTCTTGAAAGCTACCAAGTGATTGAGAATCCACTATAGTATGATGACACACTTTTCAAAGATGGAACTCTCTTCTTGGAAGATGATAGTATGTCTATTGGAGGGGTTAGTAGTCAAAAGAAAGGGGGTGTATATTCTTCAATGACCTCTTTATTTTTGTGTGGCCCCATTCTTGATCAAGACGTTAGTGTTTGTGGATCAAAGAGTGATTTTATATATGGGCACACTTCGAATGAAGTTCATTTATGTAACACCTTTCTTTACTACTTGTTTGTATATGATTACCTTTTGCTAAAATGTAGTCTCATGCTTGTGAATGCCAAAGAAAATGTGTCATTGACTATTTTGGAAGTTTTCTATATACTTGCATTCTTGTTTAACACACTTGTGCTTAAGTTGTGTGACCCACAACTATGGGATGCTAAGTGGTTTGCTTATTTATGGGAGAGTCCACGGATATTAAAGGGTCCTTATAACTTTCAAAGGGTTAGACAAGTTGAGTTTTCAAATGTGACTCTTGGAAGCATGCTTGATACTAATATAGGGGGACCCCAACTCATTGGGCTTACTATTTGATATGGAGTGATTTGACTCCTAATAGATCCCTCGACCATTCTAGTAGCATGGCTTTGTTGGTGCACTTTCTTTCTTTGGGAAGTTGCTTTCTAGAGAGAGTTGTTTTGTGCTTAAAATGTCTCTTCTTATCTACCAATGTCCTTATCCTTTGGCATGCCCTAGATAAGAATTTTGAGCTTAGCACTTTTTGATACTATCTCTTTGCTTATGATCATACCCATGATAGTGTGGGATTTATTTTCTATGGAGGCAGAGATATGTGGGTCTTTTACTTCTTTGACCCAAATGAACCCTTATGGATGATTGCACCACTTTTGGTATGGTTTTATGGTGGAATAGGGAAATTGTGTCTTAAGACCTTTGTGGTTTCTTTGTTCCATGATATTTTTCATAGTCAGATCCTTTGTACGTTGTATGATGCATTGCTCTTATTGAACACAAAGTATTCTTGGTTGTATTTCAAATTTGTGCCTTCTTGGTATGATGATATTGGTGTTAATACTTGTGCTAAACATCATACTATGAGGATTTCTTGGTTGCTTGTCCTTCATATGTTTTTGCAAGGTTTGAATTTGAGGATGAATCCTTTTGAAGAAGGGGAGGGTGATACGAGCATGGTTAGCATGGGTAAAATTAGAAGGGGCTTCCACATATGGATGATAACTTAGAGCCCAGAGAAAGCCGTGGAGAAAGTAAATACACAAGGCCATGAGAAATCAAGATGCTATTTGGGCAATCAAGAAGGGCCCTTGCGGGTTATTTCCTAAATAGCCACTTTTGGGTTATTTTTGTAATAGGCTATTTGTGTAAAGGTAATAAGTATAAATAGTTTCCTTAGCCATTTTCATACTTAGACCTTGATGAATTGAGAATATTACTCTTTGAGAGTGTTTTGAGGGTAGAATCCCTTTTATTCTAGTATAGTGTAGCTAAATCTACGTTGGTGATGGGTGGATTCCCATTGTTGATCTAGAACTTCTTAACCTTGATTTTCACAAGAGTTACTCATTTGTGGATCCAAATAGAGTTTCACAATTCTAATTGAGATCAAGTTCACTTTCTCCCTTGGTTTGATTGTTGTTCAATTGACCCTTTGTTTTCTTCTATTTCTCATCTCCATTTTCTTCTAATTCTTATCTTAATTTCTTATCTATATTTATTTGGTGTTGTTGGTTTCTGCATTTTTGATATCAATTTTAGTCACTCGATTAAGATTTTTATCACACTGGAATGGCAATTTGTCAGAGCTATGTTAATTGAGCTAATTTCCCTCAAAAGTTCATCAGTTGGGTGATGGAATGTGTGTCTACAGTGTCTTATTCACTGATGATGAATGAAGGGCTCACAAAACCTTTTCAGGCTAGAAGAGGGTTGAGGCAAGGGGACCTTATGTCCCCTTACCTCTTTGTGATAACAATGGAGTATTTGCATAGCTAAATGACACAGCTAGTGTTGAATAGGAAGTACCATTTTCACCCAAGATCCAAGAGATTTGGCTTGATCCACATGTGTTTTGTTGATGATCTACTGATATTTTATAGAGCTGATATGGTGTTTGTTTCCTTGTTATGAGAAGCTTTCCATAAGTTCGCCTGAGCTTCTGGTTTAAAGGCTAATATTGAAAAGAGTTCCATATACATGGCTGGTATCAACAACAACCTTAAAACTGATATCTTACAACAGTTGGGGTTTGTTGAAGGATATCTGTCCTTCAAGTATCTGGGAGTCCCTTTGTCGACCAAAAAATTGACTATGTCACAGTGTTTGCCACTTGTTAAGAGGTTTACTGCAAAGATCAACTGCTAGTCAGCAAAGCTATTATCATATTCTGGGAGAGTTCAACTTAGAAAGGTTGTATTATTTGGAATGCAGAGTTACTGGGCACAACTGTTTATACTGCCTAAGAGAGTAATTAAAATGTTGGAGGTAGTGTGTAGAACTTTTTTATGGACAAGACAAGGTGCACTGTACAAGAAGCAGTGGCGGAGCCAGGAATTTGAATAAGAGTGTGCAAAGTTTCTTCTCAGTTGCGTTAAGGGTGTGCAAAATCAAATACACACTCATAATAGCTAACATTTAGCCTATCTACACAATATAATTTTTCGACGAAGGGTGTGCACCTGACCACCCTTTGATAGAGGTGGCTCCGCCCATGCCAAGAAGTCTCTAGTGGCATGGGAAAGGCTTTGTCAACCAGGTTCAGTAGGTGGATTAAGTATAATTGATCTTAAGTAGTGGAACAAGGCTACTATATTAAAGCACCTATGGGCCCTATCCAAAAAGAAAGATACCATGTGGATCAGGTGGGTGCAGTACTATTACATCAAGTAGTGCATTTTAGATGAATGCTTAGCCCCAAGAATGCAGTATGGGTAGTTAAAAAGGTTATTGATAGTAGGCAGTTTATTATATCACAGTAATTCTTTCAGTGATCTATTCACAACTACTTGGAGAGAATGGTGCAGTATGGAAAATTCAAGATCAAAAAAGCATACTTAGATATGCAACCTCAGCTACCAAAGGATACATGAAAAAACATTACACTGCATAAGCTAGTATATCCAAGGTTTAAATTTACCTTATGGCTTGAAGTACAACAGAGGCTAGCTATAGTAGTGCGGCTCTAGAAGATTGGGATTGATGTACCACTGAATTGTATATTCTGTGATCAAGAGGTGGAAACATTTGAACATTTATTCATTAGTTGTGCACATAGCAACCAGGTGTGGACAAGACGTCTGGTTTGGCTGAAAATCAATAGGATTATTGGTACATGGCAACAAGAGTTGGACTAGGTATGCACAATGACAAAGAAGAAGGTTGCTTATGCTGAAGTGATCTATTGCAACTTTGCAATGACTATCTATTATATATGGAGAGACTGGAATTATTTGAGGTTCAAGAAAGGACAAGCTGCAGTGACAAGAACATGCCATGACATAGCTATGTATCTGCATAACCAAGGAACAAACAATGCATCCTGGCAGATTATGTTGAACATGCTGAATCATTTTCATTGGTCTTGCTTTGTCTATTTTGTATAGGTAGCCCAGATAGTGTTTTTGTTTTGGCTTAGCTAGACTAGACTGGTGGTAGGTTATGAGGAGGTAGATGATCAGCTTCTACCTGGTTTTGTAATGAGTCACTTTTTTATTAATAAAAGCAATCTGTTAACCAAAAAAAATTACTCGTCAAACCCTTAATAAAATTTCTGATCCTTTCAGACTTTGTAGATATACTAGCGGTGGCATATCTAGAAAAGGCATAGAAATGAGCCTCATACTCTACAATAGTCATAGATCCCTACTCCAAATCATCAAACTAGTTCCTCAGCTTGTCCCTCAAGCTAAGGGCACAAACTACTCAAAGAAAATCTCTAAAAATTGGATCCAAGTATGGGGGGGGGGGGGGACCCACTAGCCTACAATTGGAATAAGATCTCCACCACTGCTTATCAAAATCAGTCAACTGGAAGGTAGTGTAGTCAACATCATGGAACTCAAGTAAATCGTGGTTATGCAACCTCTCTTGAAAATCGACTAAGAACTCATTAGCATCCTCACTAATAGCACCACTAAATTTGGGATGGGCCAATCTAATAAATTTCTCAAAACACTTTTACTCATCAGTATACATAACTAAAATAGGAGCTACAAGTGGAACACCAAGTCTGGCGGGCAATGCCTCAACATATGAGCCCATAATAGTAGCTAGATGTGCCTCGGAAGTCTGAAAACCATAAATAGGATCTTGCCCTGGTGGTTGGATACCCTCTCTCATTTGAGAACCATGTGGTGTACCCAATAGAATACCTCCCTAAGTGGTTCCATTCAAATGTCTTAAAAAACTAAATAAAAAATATCCTGTAACACTGGAATGACAACAAAACCCTGAGGGGCTTGGTCTGGTCCTACATCCTCTGGTTGATAAGCCACATTAACATGATCAATCTATGGCTTAGGATAGGCCGCTTTTGGTTGCCCTCTAATCATAGCCACTCCTCGTACCTAGCCTCTACCTCATCTCGACCGCAACCCTTGCCTCATCCCCTAAGTGGGACTCCTACAGTGGGTGCTGGCTCAATATCCTCAACAGCTCCTGATCGAGTTCTCACTATCTTTGTAGAAAGAGACATGAAAGATGAAAAGAAGATCAATAATAATTAAAGAAACAAAACTTTAGGATAAAGTTAGGCCAATCAAATAAAACAACTCTAAAATATGAAATAGATACAACTCCAATCCCATAAATCTAGTGTCATGAGTAAAGAGTACTCTAAAACCGACATAGTCTATGAAAATACATAAAATCTACCTCTAAATGTAAAATAAAGACATATTACTGGTTGAAGATGAGCACAAACTCTAGAACAGGGAGCTCACCCTAACTTCAAAATGCTCAAACTGCATAAACTCGCAATTCATGGGTTTTATTAAAATTGGGATCTGCACCAAAAGGATACAAAAGGTAGAAGTGAGTACGGTCCACTTGTACTCAGTAGGCATCATAGGCCGACCAAGCAAAGTAGATAACTAAACATATAAAGGAGACTATGAGCCATGCTTCCACCTGCCTACAGAAAAGTTCCCACTGGAGGCTCAAGCCGTTTTCTATTATTATAAATAATACAATACAATAATAGTATAAGAGTGACCAAACAATTGATATACATAAAAAGAAGACTAAATTATACGATATCAATCATCTAAGAGAAATGCAAGTCATGAAATGTAATTATATGATAAGGATGTAATGTCTCAATGTTACTTCATATACACCTTCTGATCATAAGCTTTCAGGAAAGGACCCATAGGGGATCGCAACCTGAATACTATCACAATCTCATCAATCAACCTTACCGGTACATCCCTCCATTAACGCATTTTATAAAGTGTCATATATCTTTCAAAATCAAAATTTCTTAGTGGTACTAGTTCCATGAATAAGTATGAGTGAATGAGGATGCATTCTCATAACCCATTCAACATCCTAAAATGAGTCAACTCAATAATGGTATAAATAAGCTCAAGTCACCTCAGATCTCAATAGATCATGATACAAACTATCTCATGGAAACACAACAATGGAGAGTGGTATAATACATCAATGATATTAATCCAAGCCCCCGCATGAGCATCATCATAATAATAAAGGATAAATAATGCTGAAATAAGACCAATATTATCCCCCATACGAGTGTCTTAATGATAATAATCTCTCAAGTCAATAATAATATTCACACAATCCCTCACATGGGAAATGTGATAAGATAATAATCTAAGAAGATGAATACCACTATAAAATTCCCAACCCATTGCATACTTTACACGAATGGTTAACTACTCAGCTCAGTCTAAAAAAAGTTAAGGCACATCCTACCTCAAATGTCAAAACACGAGCCTATACCCCTCAACAAGAAACCTTTCCTTTTTGTGCAGCCTCAAAATGAATCAAATCTATCAAAAATATAGTTTACATTAGGAGTATAATGATACCCATATTAGCCACTTTCATTTTGGGTCCAAAAACACTTTGAAAATTGACCTTGAAATAAAAAACATAAAATTGGATATTTTATTAAAGAACAAAGTTACCCCCATATTTTAAGGGTTCTAAATATGAAAATCCATCGAAAAATAAGTTGAAATCGAGCTTGAAATGATAGAAAAACCATTTTTTGACTTTTTCAGGCAAAACACCAAAATTCCAAGTTTAAAAAATAAAGTATTAAAGATGTTTAAGAAATATGATCAGTGGGTGATAATAGAAATTAGGTTTAAAAGCTTACCCAAATAAGTTTGAAGAAAAAGACTCTTTGAAATCGCCTATCCCGAGGTCTCAACGTCAAAAATGATGAAAATAGAGTAAAATCGCAAAAATAGGGTATTTGTACTATTATGTGAACAGTACCTAGCAATTGCAGCACCCTTCACGTGATCGCGAGGTCAAACTTGGAGCACGCTTAAGTTAGTCATCACGGTCGTGGAAAGAGGTCACACAATCGTGATGAGTACCCTACCCGGACTTTGCAATCGTGGTTACCCACCTCGTAGTCGTGATTCACAGCTAGGTAACTCTACGTGATCGTAGGACTCCCCCATGATCGTGATGAGTAAATTATTGGTGCACCAAAAACTGGGCACCAACAATCAGTTCAAGTCCCAAATGTTCTAAACGGACCCTCGAGATTTGTTTGGGACCCCACAGAAATAACCTAATAGTGCTACTAAGCTAATTTTGACATTATGAAATCAATGGAACCATTAGATTTAGAGGTTATTATAAACATGCTACCCCAAGAATCCCTTTAGGACAAATAAACTAGTTTCTTATCTAAACGCATAAACTCAAAATAACGTCTCAAAACCCAAACCAACTAGATACTAACCCAAAATTGACCTTCCAGATCTAATGGAACTAACAAAATCACCATCCGATGGTCAGATCATAAAATATTGACCAAAATCAGATATACCACTTTAAGGCTACTCAAAACCTCAAACTCACATAAATCATTCTCGAACGCTTTGGGGACTATGTCAACTACCTCCACAACTCATAAATTATATAATAATAACTATGGGAAAGGTAAATAGTCAAAATACAAAAAAAGTTAAAATCACAATGATGGTTTTTACAAAAAATAAGGTTAAATTACGTGGGGCCCACTTATGAAATTCAGAAATCGAACCAGTAATTATGTCCGTTGTGGGACAAGGATCATGTGCTCAAAATTTGAGCATGACTAGTCCCTAAGTCAAGTGCCAAATAAGCCCACAAATCAAAGGAAAAACAAGAATTAAAACTAAGGATTTAACGAAATTCAGATTGGGATCTTATGAATTATAGACGAAAAAATCGTGAAGGATAAAGCACTACCCAACCCCAGCTTCAAATTGCAATTTCACAGCAAAAACCAAGCTCCAAGGGTCAAACAATGGTGGATTATTTGATGAAAATGATGAAATGATCGAAGTGGGGTTTTATATACAGCTACCTCTGCTTAAGTGGAGGTTTGATCGCTTAAGCAACTGACCAACTGCTTAAGCGATGGACACTGTATACCTCCCGCCCCCAGCTAAAGCGGCAACCTAATCACATAAATGATTCCACATAAGTGGAGGAGAGCCTGCTTAAGTAGGGGAGCTTACATAAGCTCTGGAAGCATAAGCGACTCAACTTAAGATACCCATATGGCACATACGTGGTTGCACCAGCTGATTCACCACCAACTTTTAGCTAAGTCTAAATAGACTCTGACTAGGTGCTCGGGATTCAGTCATATCCCTGTGTATGCAATCAAAATATGCTACCCTACCATAAATGGCATTCCAGACTCCACAAAATTGATGTAATTCCCCAAAGATGTTGTTTCAATGATAAGTGGGCCCTACAACCAACCTTTTGTTTTAATCAAAAACCAACCGATAGTCCAAAATGAGTCTGGAAGTGTTAAGACCCTAACCAAAGGTATCCCTAGCCTAAAATACACATTCTAGAGCCAATGGAACAGTTGTAATTCTCATCCCAGGATATTTACTTAAAATTTTTGCTGATGACCAATATCTCAACTTCAAAAGATCCAAAATAGGAAAACTGATGTAAAACCCAAATGAACTACTCAGGAACAAAATTATCGATCCCATCAAGCTATAATTGACTTGGGGTATATATCGAAAAATCTCTTAATACAGAAAATACTTGAAAAATAGGAAAAGGACTTAGAGGGTCATTACACAAATAAACTGCTAAGCAAAGGGGAAAGATCAAAAGATCAGTTTGTGAATCATATCTTACAAGAGAAACTCTCATTTTTGTTCTTACTTCTTTAGGTAAAAAGTATCATGTAATAAAAATATTTCCAATTGCAATGATGACAGTAATAGTGATTCTAGATATTCACCCATTTCTATTTTCAATCAAACTGGTTGAAGTTCTAAAAAAGGTCAAAGGAAAGATTTCACAAGTATGGCGAAGCAATCAGTTGTGACATATATTTTGCTCAATTGTTCTGAAATTCAACCATATCTTAAGTAAGTTTTGAATTGTGTTATGGAATTATGCAAATTTAAATACTCAGTGTTAAATTAACAAAAAAACTCAATGTACATTTGATAATTTATTCATAAGCACATGGGGGTAATGATTCCATATATATGAGATTTTCTTATTGGCTGGGAGAATATGTAAGTGTGAAAACTCATATAGAATCAACAAGTATAATATAATCATTTATTAAAATTCTATATTTTTTATTAAAAATATGTCTGTTTATGTTGAATATAGCATTGTCGAACATTTGCAATTGATGAGAAATGTAGCATTTGGGCCTGAAAGTCAAATTCAGATGGTCAATAAGTATTGTATGAATTTTTTCAAGTTTCTAACTGAAGAAGTTTCTAGGTATAAGAAAACTAACGATAGTGTATTGTGTATTTAAGGTGATGTCAACAATTATGGCCAAACTATTAAATATTTTGGTGTAATACAAGAGATTTTTGAGGTTAGGCATCCTGGTTGGCTGAAAAAAGATATTACTATTTTGGTGCAGGTGGTTTGATCCAAAACATAGAGGTATCAAGATGAATCAATAACATAATTTTATTAAATTTAAGCACACGCGACAATATGATCTCTATGATCGTTTTATCATAGCACAAAATGCTAAACATGTGTATTACACTCCATATTCATTGCATAGTGCTAAGGTTGATTGGTGGGTGGTTATAAATACTAAGAATGTGGATAGGATTTAGATTGAGAATTTGTTAGATGTGGTGTACTAGAATAATGTCTTAGTTGTTCATCAAATAGTGGATGCTGAGTTGGAAAAAAGTTTAGAACATCCTCAATACATGTTAGAAGAAGTTTCTGATGATGAGATAATTACCATCACAAATATTAAGGAAGAAATAAATGAGGGAAATAAATCAATTGATAAGGACAAACAGGATAATGAAAATGAAACAACTAAAGAGAAAGAATGGGAGAATAATGGAAATGAAACAAGCAAGGAGAAATAATGGGAGAATATAAACTAACATGTCAGTTTATTTTCTTACCCCTTGTTTTATTTAATACTAATGAATTTCTTTAGATGTTTTAATGTAAATTTGTATGTCGATGTCATCATCTGGTGGTGATTGAGGTTTTAGTAGTAAATGTAGCAAGTCTAGTATGAGTAAGAAGAAACAACTAGGAGGCTTGTAGATCCTTATGATGTTCTAGGTCGTCTTTCATCTTTCCAGCAGATTCGCTCTTCTTCACTGATGTCGTGTTATGTCTCCTATAACACTAGACATCCTTCATCCTTCACCTTTCCATGATACATCCCCTCGAATGTACTCTTCTACTTCACATTCACTGCCTCCACACTACTACTTCTCACACTTTCATGCCTACTGTCACGACCCAATTAATCGAATCATACGGGTACATACTCTAATTCTCCTAGATAGGAGAACCCTTACCACCTAATTAAAATACATGTGGAAGTCATTAAGAAACAATTAAATTCTTCATTTATTACAACTAGTTTACTAAACTTTAAGTACAAACTAAACACTTTTTCCCCAAGGACCTAATCTAAATAGGTATAATAACTACTATGGAAAAATATAGAACAATACACTTGACCTAGCTTTCACCGTGAGAGGAAATGATAGAAGCTGTTGGAGATCTCTACCGCATCAAGTATGAAATATCTACTGATCCTACAACTAGACTATACCCTAGAAAAGAGTATAGCAAGAGTAGTATCATTACAAATAATACGTACTGGTAAGCATCATATGCCAACCCAAATTAAATCACATAATCATCACATAAATATCTGAAAGGAAACATGTAACTTAAGAGTTTATTAGACATCGACCCTCCATCCCTTAATTCTTTACCTCCCTTACCTTTTATTACCCTTACTTATTAGTAAGCCAACTTTCACACCACATTTAACTCTAAGCACTACCTTTCCACCAAATCATATAGTCAAACCTTAACACTCGCCTAATTAAGAACTCATTCATACTTCACTCCAATAGTTCCCCACCAGTAGCAACCTTTCATTTCCATACTGTACAAAGGACTTATCCATAACTCGTTACCTTCATTATGCATTAACACCCACCTAGTAGAGGTCCAATTAAGGTTATGAGAAATTAAACAACAAGACAACAACACCCCACTTACCCAGGCTCAATAATATCAACCGAAAGTCCAAGAACCATAATCATGCTAGAAGAAAACCATGAGCATCTACCAAATAACTTTACCTCATGTATATGACACTTAACCTGTTCAACAACACTACTAAATTTAGTCAAGTTCATGTCATGGCAGATAGCAACTCAAGTCAAGATCATTATTATCAACACAAATCCAAGTCAACAACCATGAATCAATAGAAATATGTTATGCATGTCTCAAATACATAGGTAAATAGATAATAAATAGATATTCAACCATTTGCAATTTTGCTAGGGCCACTCAAGGATCCACCCAACAACAACAATGACAATAATCATAAGTCGTGGTTCACTCAAGGAACCAATTATAAGTAAGTCAATAGCTGAACCTGGTTCACACAAAGAACCAAATATAAGTAATTAAACAGACAAACTCGGTTCACTAAAGGAACCAAATATAAGTAACTAAAACAATAAACCCGATTCACTCAAGGAACCGTCACATTCACTAATACCTTGTGCACACATGCTAAGGGTCTTATGGTCGCCCACTAGCCATGACCTACATGGGACGAGCTCTTGTCCATGTACCAAATACCTAGACATCTAGTGCTTGCCAACCTTGTATCAATCAATCCCTTGAAAATGTCCAAATAATCGTACATCCCACAATAATCGATATGATATCATAACAATCACAACCACAATGAAAATAATAACTATACTTGTATAATCAACAAGTCATTTTATATAACCTCATTACATGTGGTTAACATTTAGGTATCATTTAACTATTTATTTACTTTGAACATGCATTGTAACAAGTATATGAAGGAACAATTAACATGCACACATAAATCAAGTTGGGTTAAAACTACATTAAACCATTATCTACAACCTATATATCATTGGAGGCTCGGCTAGGACTTACAATATTTAAGGTATACCCCCACGTATAAGGTCTTCACCCTATTACACCTAACCTTTTATCCTAACACCAATACCTTATCAAGACTACCATTCTTCTGGTTACCACCATAGATTCTTCAGAATATACCAACACTAATCATCTCTATGCTTAGTTTTTATTAGATTCAACATCATTTTTTGGGTACAAAATCATCACCAGCATTTAAGTATGATCTACATCAATCACAAAGCACATTAATTCATTCATAAACACAGTATCACAAATAACATTAATTTTCCATTCTAACAACTGAATTTTTACCTTTTTATCCATTCCAACACCGTGTGCAAAGGTCTAAGAATGAAATCTCGCATCAATCTACGACATACCCATGATTTCTATGACAGGTCTAAACTACTCAGTTAAACCTATCGCAGCGGCTACGAACGCATGAAAACGAGCTTATAACTCTGTGCTAGTGATTTCCAATGTGAATTCCATGAGAAAACCATGAGTTTTACCCCATTTGAGCATATTTCCCCCTCTCCATTTCTCTATGGATATGAGGCAACCCTAGGGGGGTTTTAAAAGCCTTATTCATACTATTTACAACTGAATAGGAGAAAGGATTTTTATAAAATAAAGGGCTAGTGTCTGCTATCAGCGTCCCAATAAAACTATTGGTCTACCTCTTCCTCAACATCGCTATAGTGGGAAAATTCCTTCTATAGTGGGTTTACATTATCCAGACCTAAAATTGAAATTTTGACATTTTTAATTAAGTCTATTCATACAAGTTTGAGACCATATTTCCAAAAATACTTGTACTCCATGCCAATAGACGAGGTGCCTTTAGTGATGCCAGAATAGGTCACTACACCTACACTCACTATGCCTCCACCATAGGGCAACCAGACTTCTATATAGTTGGGTACTATATCCCTACTTGCTTCATCCCCCTACCAATCAGATTTGCAACTTAGATATAACAACTCTGAGTCTGATGCATACATATCTACTCCCCTATGAACTCAGTATTATACACTTCTACTACTATAACCTACATCTGCAGCTGCATCAGATCCTACACTTGAAAATGATTCATTCAATCTAGCACCTGGAGATAAGGATGACATTGATAAAGTGATAATTGAGCTCGATGACGCTAAGTATGTTTATTTTCTAAACTGATTAGCTTATTTTGTTTTTCATCTTACTTAACTATTTATAACTTCACATGTTTAGTATGTTTTTACATGTGGAATCCATCAAAATACACTGCAAATGTTGTAAAAAAGAGCGTTAGTGTTATGAAATATTTTGTCAAGTTGGATGTATTATTAATAATTATGCAACTAAAAGTGCAAATTGTACCACTTGTGACATACAACTTGCAAGTTGCAAATTGTATCTTAGTTGTATCTAGTTGTATACAAGTTGTATCAAGTTGATCAACTTGCACTATTAAATATTGTATATTGAGTGGCAAAATCTTCTATAAATAGGGAGTCTTGCCTTCTTATTTGGGACACCAAGAAGTGAAGAAATAAAAATCTCTCACAAACATTTCTTCTCCACTTTTCTAGCTTTATAATTGTTAGGTTCTTGATATATTGTATAATTCTTTTATAATACGTTATCAGCACGAGACTCTACCGTCTCAAAATTTGAAGGCAAAGGTATTACTTTCTCTTCCCTTTAATATGTCTAATCTTACAAAACTTGAGTTCGTTGCCCTTCAAAGTTCGGGCAAGAACTATCTTTCATGGGTACTGGATGCTGAAATCCATTTAGATGCTATGGGTCTTGGAGACGCCATTAAAATTGGAAATAAAGCATCAAACCAAGATCGTGCTAAGGCTATGATATTCTTGCGTCATCATATTGATGAAATTCTGAAAATTGAATATCTTACCGTTAAGGATCCACTTGTTTTGTGGAATAGCCTAAAAGAAAGGTATGACCACCTAAAGATGGTCATCCATCCAAAGGCACGATATGATTGGATACATCTGAGGTTTCAAGACTATAAGTCTGTTCATGAGTACAACTCTGCCATGTTTAGAATTTTTTCTCAGTTGAAATTATGTGGAGAGGATATTAATGATGTTGATATGATGGAAAAAACACTCTCCACCTTTCATGCCTCGAATGTGCTCCTGCAGCAGCAATATCGAGAGAAAGGTTTCAAGAAATATTCCGAACTGAGTTCTCATCTTCTTGTGGCTGAACAAAATAATAATTTGTTAATGAAAAATCACGAAAATCGACCTACTGGATCTACACCATTTCCAGAAGTGAATGAGGTGTACGCCCATCATGCTAGGCGTGGAAAGGGTCACGGATCTGGTCGTGGACGTGGACGTGGTCGTGATTATGGCCACAAAAGAAATCATGTTCCTGCTGTTAATCATTCAACAAAGAAAGGACACCGTCAAAAGGAACAAAGAAATGATGAGAAACGTGGAGCAGTTAGAGCATGTGTTTGTTTCCGATGTGGTGCAAAAGGACACTATGCACGTGATTGTCGTACTCCCAAACACTTGGCTGATCTTTACCAAGCGTCACTAAAGAAAAAAGAAAAAAATCCTGAAGCTAATTTTATCTCTGAAAATCATGTTGACATCGCACACTTGGATGTGGCAGATTTCTTTGAGCACCCTGAAGGAAAGATAGATCACTTGATTGGTGATGGTTCTGTGGCCATGGAAGAATAAAGAAGTTTTTATTTTTGCTAATGGTAGTGATTAGTAAACTAAAGATCATGTACTAGTAATTGTTTACATGAGTACTAGTCTTTTAATTAGTATTTTTTTTTATTATTATTATTATTAATCACATTTTTGTAAGTTCATTAGTAAAATGAACTCATTTTGGTCTCGTTTTGTTTAAACAATATTTTGATATTTGTTTTTGTTATGATGAATATTATTTTGTTATCAAATAAATGATAGACTCCCTTATCTAAATATGAATGATCTAATCAAAATCAATTTCACAAAATTACGTACATGTTTGATTTGATTAAATAGATTTTTTTTTGAAATTGCATAGCAAAAGATAACTATGAGTAATTGTTATATTACTTAGATTTTATTTTATACAAATATTTGATTTATGTATTTTATTTTGTTTATGTTATTCTATTTGAAGATATGGATAATTCTCAAAGCAACTTATCCAATTATGAAGACGTTTGCTTGATTGATTCTGGCACCACACACACAATATTTAAAAATGAGAAATATTTTTCTTATTTAAGTATGGGCAAGATAAATGTTACTACAATTTCTGGTAGTATTAATTTGATTGAAGGCTTCGGAAGAGCCATTATAATTTTGCCTAAGGGAGTGAAACTCATCATAAATAATGCTATGTTTTCTCCTAAGTCCCGGAGAAACTTGTTGAGTTTTAAAGATATCCGTGAAAACGGTTATCATATCAAGACAATGGATGAGTTGAATCTTGAATATCTTGGTATTACCAAGAATGTCTCTGGGCAGACATGTGTTATAGAAAAATTTCCTGCTTTATCTTCTGGCTTGTATTGGACAAGGATTAGTGCGATTGAGGCACATTCTATAGTAAACCGAAAGTTTACTCATTCCAATACTTTTGAACTTTGGCATGATCGATTGGGACATCCAGGATCTATAATGATGAGACGGATTATAGAAAATTCAAATGGACATCCATTAAAAAACTTGAAGGTTCTTTTAAATAATGAATTTTCTTGTACTGCTTGTTATCAAGGCAAGTTAATTGTGAGGCCATCACCAACTAAGGTTGATTTTGAGTCCCCTGCGTTCTTAGAACGTATACAGGGGGATATTTGTGGACCTATTCACCCACCTAGTGGGTCGTTTAGATATTTCATGGTCCTAATAGATGCTTCTTCTAGATGGTCTCATGTGTGCCTATTGTCATCTCGCAATCTAGCATTTGCAAAATTATTGGCACAAATAATACGATTAAGAGCACAGTTCCCTGATAATCAGATTAAGTCCATTCGCCTTGATAATGCTGCAGAATTTTCATCCCAATCATTTAATGATTATTGCTTATCGATTGGGATAAGAGTTGAACATCCTGTAGCTCATGTTCACACTCAAAATGGTCTTGCTGAGTCATTAATTAAACGTTTGCAATTAATAGCAAGACCATTGCTTATGAAAACTAAGTTGCCTACCTCTGTTTGGGGTCATGCAATTCTGCATGCTGCAACACTTGTTCGTCTCAGACCGACAAATTATCATAAATTTTCTCCGTTACAATTGGTTCTGGGTCAAGAGCCTAATATATCTCATCTGAGAATTTTTGGATGTGCTGTGTATGTGCCTATTGCACCACCACATCGCACAAAGATGGGTCCCCAAAGAAGGTTAGGGATTTATGTTGGGTTTGAATCACCCTCCATTATTCGCTACCTTGAACCATTAACGGGAGATATGTTCACTGCTCGATTCGTAGATTGTCAATTTGATGAGACACTTTTCCCAAAATTAGGGGGAGAAAATAGTGAAATCAATAGAGAAATTTTGTGGAAAAATCCATCATTGTCTCATCTTGATCCACGTGCTTCTGTTTGTGAGCATGAAGTTCAAAAGATTATTTATCTGCAGAAAATTGCAAATCAAATGCCTGACGCATTTACAGATTTGAAAAGGATTACTAAATCACATATACCTGCAGAGAATGTTCCAATTCGGATTGAGATCCCTGCAAGACCATCTACTAGTGTCATGGCAAATGAGTCCAAAACACGCCTGAAGCGTGGTAGACCATTAGGTTCTAAGGATCGAAATCCTAGAAAAAGAAAAACAAATGGTCAAGATGACACTATAAAAGATCCTCATATGGAAGTTCAAGGTTTGAGCAATTTTGATATTCCTGAAAGAATCAATGAGCCTGAGACTCAAGAAAATGAGGAACTATCCATAAATTCAAGTGATGTTGAAACTAATTTGAATCGATCTGAAATAGTGGTGGATTATGTTTTTGCATATAATGTTGCAACAAAAATCATGCAAGATAGTGAGGATCTTGAACCTCAATCTGTCACAGAATGTCGACAAAGAAATGATTGGCCAAAATGGCAAGAAGCAATTCAATCAGAATTGAATTCACTTGCCAAACGTGAAGTTTTTGGACCTATAGCTCAAACACCTAATGGTATTAAACCAGTTGGCTATAAATGGGTCTTTGTACGAAAAAGAAATGAGAAAAATGAAATACAAAGGTATAAGGCACGCCTTGTTGCACAAGGGTTTTCACAACGGCCTGGTGTCGATTATGAAGAGACATATTCACCAGTTATGGATGCAATAACATTGCGTTATCTTATTAGTTTCACTATCCATGAGAGGCTTGAAATGCATTTAATGGATGTGGTTACAGCCTATCTATATGGATCACTTGATAATGAGATATACATGAAAATTCCCGAAGGATTTAAGATGCCTGAAGCATACAATTCAAAACCTCGGGATATGTATTCTATTAGATTGCAAAGATCATTGTATGGTTTGAAGCAATCTGGACGCATGTGGTATAACCGTCTTAGTGAGTATTTATCTAAGGAAGGTTATACAAATGATGAAATTTGCCCATGTGTTTTTATAAAGAAAACAACATCGGAGTTTGTTGTACTTGCTGTATATGTTGATGACATAAATCTCATTGGAACTCCAATAGAGCTTCAAAAGGCAATTACTTATTTAAAGAAGGAATTTGAGATGAAAGATCTTGGAAGGACAAAATTATGTCTTGGTTTGCAAATCGAACATTTGACAAAAGGTATATTTGTCCATCAATCTGCCTATACAAAGAAAGTATTGAAGAGATTTTATATGGATGAAGCACATCCATTAAGCACTCCGATGGTTGTTCGATCACTTGATGTGAATAAGGATCTATTTCGGCCTCAAGAAAAGAACGAGGAAACTCTTGGTCCTGAAGTACCATATCTTAGTGCAATTGGTGCACTGATGTATCTTGCTAACACTACAAGGCCTGATATAGTCTTTTCGGTTAATTTGTTAGCAAGGTATAGTTCTGCTCCAACTAGGAGACATTGGAATGGGATCAAACACATATTGCGGTATCTTAAAGGGACTACCGATCTGGGCTTATTTTATTCTAACAACAGCAGTCCCGATCTTGTTGGTTATGCTGATGCAGGGTATTTATCTGACCCGCACAAGGCTCGATCTCAAACAGGTTATGTGTTCATATGTGGGGGTACTGCTATATCTTGGAGATCTACTAAGCAGTCCATCGTAGCTACTTCATCGAACCATGCTGAGATAATAGCTATTCATGAAGCTAGCCGAGAGTGTGTGTGGTTGAGGTCCATGATACATCTCATTCGAGAAAAATGTGGTTTGAAATGTGACAGAGTACCCACGATTTTATATGAAGATAATGCAGCATGCATAGCACAACTAAAGGGTGGATTCATAAAAGGAGATAGAACGAAGCACATTTCGCCAAAACTTTTCTACACACATGAGCTCCAAAAGAATGGTGATATCGACGTGCGACAGATTCGTTCAAGTGACAATATTGCTGATTTATTCACCAAGTCTCTACCAACTGCAACTTTCGAGAAGATGGTGCACAAGATTGGGATGCGGAGATTCAAGTCATTAAATTGATGTTCTCATTAGGGGGAGTTAATACGCGTTGTACTCTTTTTCCCTCACAAGGTTTTGTCCCACTGGGTTTTCCTTGTAAGGTTTTTAATGAGGCAACACTAAGAGCGTATTACAAGATGTGTGTACTCTTTTTCCTTCACTAGGCTTTTTCCACTGGGTTTTCCTAGTAAGGTTTTAATGAGATACATTATCTATTAATAAACATCCAAGGGGGAGTGTTATGAAATATTTTGTCAAGTTGGATGTATTATTAATAATTATGCAACTAAAAGTGCAAATTGTACCACTTGTGACATACAACTTGCAAGTTGCAAATTGTATCTTAGTTGTATCTAGTTGTATACAAGTTGTATCAAGTTGATCAACTTGCACTATTAAATATTGTATATTGAGTGGCAAAATCTTCTATAAATAGGGAGTCTTGCCTTCTTATTTGGGACACCAAGAAGTGAAGAAATAAAAATCTCTCACAAACATTTCTTCTCCACTTTTCTAGCTTTATAATTGTTAGGTTCTTGATATATTGTATAATTCTTTTATAACAGTTAGGAGATTTTTTCATCAACCTTCACACCCCTAGAGAGAGATTGCATCAAAGATATGATATGTCATGTTTGATGAGTTTAAGGTATATACAATTTAATTATTATTTATAAAAGTTCAATATTAACTTTTCATAATATATCATCTACGCCATCTAACGCTAGTCACTTGATTTTCAGATATTATATACTTGGAGGAAAAAAGAAAACCTGATCATTTCCACTTTTTGGCTTAAACATGTTTGGGATAGTATAAAACATAGAGATTGACTTCTACATCATCCTAATAAGAAGCTTTCAGAATATTGGGATTCAGCTAAAGCTAAGGCTAAGACTAATGTAATGACCCTCTGGGTCATTTTTTGAAATTTTCATGCTTTTTTTGCATATAGAGCATTCCTATAGTTTACCCAAGTCATTTATGACTTGCTGGGACTGGCAGTTTGGTCACCACGTAGTTTTTTTTGGTGTTTAGAGCTATTTCCCTATTTGGGAGCTTTTGAAGCTGAGAAATGGGTTTCAGGACAAAACTTTAATCTAATGACCTCAGAAGCCATTTCTAATAGTCTTATCAGCTCTGGAATATTTACTTTAATCTAGGAGGACCTTTAGTCCCCCCAAAGGCTTTCAGACTCATTTTAGGGTATCGGGTGGAATTTGGCCAAAACAGCCTTGGGTGTGGGACCTATTTTTTTTATCAAAATAACCTCGGATGGAAATTTCAATGGATACATTGATTCTGGAATGCAAAATTTTATAGGGTAGTATAGTTTGTTTGTGTTCACGGGATTCCAAATGAATCCCGAGGGCCTGGTCAGAATTTTTTTAATTGGCAAAATTTGCTGGTGCATCAACACCTAGTGTAGGCCTAGGTCCTTCATCGCTATTGCGATATGGAACCCCGCAATAGTGAGGGTTTATGGTCTTTCATCTTATAATCACGAGGCTTTAGTGCTCGCGACTGTGATGAACAAAGTCGTGGGACCGAGCTAATTTACTTATAGTGACTGGATGGCTAGGCCACTATGATCGCGATGGTACTATTAGTGGGTTGCCATGACAACAACAAATTGACTTCACGATAGCGATGAGGAAACCCCTGGCTGTATATAAATACCTCCCATTTATTTTTCCAACCAATTTTCTAAGTGTTGGACATCATTAGAGGTTGCTTGAGCTTTGATATTGAGGGAAAATCTTATAGTGGAGCTGGGATTATCTTGGAGGCGTGTTTGTAAGCACTATATCATCGTTATCCATAAGTTTCCAATAAATTTTTCATGTAATTCTATGATTTAGTTCCTTTTTTTTTCTCTTATCTATTGTGGGGCTATTTTGGGGCTAATTTGATCTCGAATTATGCCTAAATTTTGGGGCAATATGATCCTTGATCTAAGAGGGACATTGTGACAATTTTAATTTCTTGATTTTGCAAGTGGTCCCCATATGGGATCTTTAGTCTGATATCTAACTCGGAGCATATATATGTAATATGTGCATTGATATTCTCATCTTGATCCAAAGATTATTATTTTGATACTGTGGCAGCATTCGAAAGCTTTTTGAAATGGAAAAGCCTCGGTGTAGAGGAGTTTATGAGCTTTCGGTGGTGTCCAGGTAGGCTAGGCTTATCTTTCATCTAGGTTGAGCTTAATTATGGTAGTAGTGTAGTATTGTACTAGCTATGATTTAGTAGCTATGGCTCGATTGTTGTTTTAGCATTTTGTGCCTTATTTAGCCGATTAGGAGCCCTTTTCAATAGAATTAATGCATGTTTTACCTTTGGTTAGGATACTATCATTGATTAGGATTAGACTTGGTGCTTGTAGTGCCTTGGGACGTGATTGTGAAACATTATCTTAGGTTCAGGAAGGTGCTTGCCTTAGGTTGGGTTATCAGGGTTTGGTAGTGGGCTCCACTATTGTTTTTAGATAGAATGATTAGAAAAGTTCCCTTTTTTGACTTTTACCATGATTTAGCTTCTTTCTTAAGCTATCACCGGGGTTTGAGATTGACTTAGGGATTGTCTTATGCTTATTTAGATCTGTTACCTCGAATAGTATAGTATTTAACCTTAGACCGTGCTTTTCAGACTTAATAACTGGAATTCTCTTTGCCTTATGGGATTTGACCTTTTAAAATTCAATTATTTTGACTGAAAAGATTTGAGATAGGGTGAACCTTGGGATGTTACTATTGATCCTATTCTATTATTTACCAGTTCTGGTTCAAATTCGACATATGTTCTTTTAATATCATTATGAGTTCTGGTTTGAGTCTTGTATCGGCTTATGATTATGATTTATTGCTTATAAGTTTTGGTTTGAGTCTGACATTTCATTATGGTTATGACATATTATCTAAGAGTTTCAGTTCGAATCCAACATCCATGTGGCCTCTTGTTATTATCCACTATTTCCAGTTTGAATCCAGCCTGTGACTTCTTGTTATTATCTACTACTTTAGGTTTGAGTTTGGTGTGTTGCCTCTTGTTACTATCTATTAGTTTAGGTTCAAGCCCGATACATAATTATTTACATGGATCTGGGATTGGGAAACTATTTGAGACTGTAAGATTTAGGGTTATAGCTGAGAGAGAGAGATTTTTGGTGCACATATCATCCATTTTGGTGTATTTTATGTTTAGTAATATTAATTATGGTTCTTACTTTAGTTTTACACTTCTTTGGACCCACCTGCTTATGGGGGCTCGGTTGGGTCATTTTCTTCTTGTGTGTCCCTTCTGGGCTTATGGGGGCCCGATTAGGTTATATCTAGGCTTTTACTTTCAATCTTGAGTAACTTACTTCTTGTTTATTTTATCTTTTTAGTCTAGTATAATATTTCCATTCATGTCCCTTTATTATTGACTTAAACTAACATTCTCACACTTTACTTATACTTTTACTATTTTTAATCTTAGTTGGCCAATGATGCCTACTGAGTACTCGTGGTTTTGGTACTGATACTATACTTCTACATTTTTTCCCTGATGTATATTTGAGTACGATCCATCACAACTGGGGTTATCCTCAAGCTCAGCTACTGATTCAGAGATAGGGTGAGCTTTCTAAAGTCCTGAGCAAATCCTCCTCCTTCTGCTTCAGTGATAGTCTTTTATATATTCTGAGATACTTGTGTGTATATATATATATATATATATAGTAACTCTTGGTTATAGTAGCTCTTGTACTGACCTTACCAGATCTTAGGAGGGATTTCTTTTGTATACTTTGTCCTCTTCCCCCTCTTAATCTTGGTTTTTGCTTATTATTTTCTAGTCGTTTTTATTCTTATTTTCCTTTTTTTTTACCTGTTATACTATTACTTATCATTTTGGGCTATGGCTTGGCTTACATACTGGTGGGTTAAAGTAGGTTCCATCATGTCTTAAGTTTTTGGGTTCTGACAAATTGGTATCAGAGTCTAGGTTCACCTATATTGTTTGTACTAGAGCCAGTGTCTAACAGAGTTTTGCGGATCGGTACGGAGACGCATGTATCTTATCTTTAGGAGGCTACAGGGCATTTTTAGGAAAAATTCATTTGTTTGGTTCATTTTCGTGCATTGTGTCTATATTGGTTTCTAAATTCTTATTTGTTTCACTCTTTCGCAGATGGCTAGGATGCAGGGTACGTCAGATGGGGATAGGGACCCTGGGCCTGTTGCTAGAGCACCAGTTAGAGGGAGAAGTTAGCCCCAATGTCAAGGTTAGGCTAGAGGAGTAGCCCCAACTTGAGGCTGGGCCAGGGAGCCTTTACCTAAGACAAACATTGATTTAGAGCAAGAATATGCACTAGAGTTTGCACTAGAGGATCTGCAGCTAGAGCAGTCGGTGGGCTAGGGGGCAGCCTAGCCCCCACCTGGTTTTATATCATCTTGAGTTCTTTGTGGTGCCTTAATATATCTTTTGGGTTTGGTTGGTAGCCCATCGATGGATGGGGCACAAACATCCGCTCTGGGGCTAGCCCAGAGTATACCTAGTATAGAGCATAACCTACAACTGCGACTCCCAGAGTAGAGATTCCATCAACACCAATAGTTCCACTGCCAGCAGTAGCCCAGCTGGCCATGACTTCTAAGGAGCATAAGATGCTGGGCAAATTTATGAGACTGACTCCTCCTAGGTTTGCTAGGGCTCCAAGAGAGGTTACTTATGAGTTTCTGACTAGCTGTGTGGAAAGGATTCATAATTTAGGCTTGGTTGAGTTATGCAGAGTGGATTACATGACATATCAGCTTGACATAGTAGTGAGAAAGTGGTTGAGGGGTAATCCTTTTTCCATTCCAACTAGATCTCCTCCTATAACTTGGACTCAGTTCTCCAAGGCTTTATTGGAGAAGTACATGCCTCACAACATATGCAAGAATTTGAGGGATGAGTTTACTGGGTTGAGGCAAGTACTATGACAGTGGTAGAGTAGGAGGTGAGCTTTCACGAGCTATCTAGACATGCCATCATGGTACTACCTACAGAGTATTAACAGATTTAATGCTTTGCCAGAGGGTTGAGACTATCGCTCTATAGGGCTACCCAAAGTTTTATGACTTCTAGGAGGTCTTTTACTGACAATGCAGATAACATCTACACTATAGAGGATATGAATCATGAGGCCCAAGTGGGCACCGATAAGAGACTCTGTTATCAGGGCAGTTACAATGGGAGCCGAAGTGGTGCTCTGTTTAGGAGTTGAGATTTTTAGGGTAGGTATCCTAATATCAGTCTTATCAGTACCAGGTCCACTCTTATAAGCCCGTTCAAGGAACACTTTAGCTTTCAGATGGGGGTCAACCTGGTTATTATGGTTGTAGTGGTCAGAGTAGTACTCAGCAGTCGAAGGGTGTTCAGTTAGGGTCATCAGGCTGAGGTGGTCATTTTGGGTCAGTTGTACTTTTACATTAGGTTAGAGTCACTAGGACATCTTATGAGTGAGGGGTTATTGGTCATTTGCATAAGAGTGTCCCTACCATGGGATGGTTGGGCCTGCTGTACAGAGTATTCCACCGATTAGATCAGTGCCACTAGCTCAGAGTAGTGCACAGAGTTGTAAGGGTGGTCCTCAGGGTTAAAAAAGAGGTCCTTAGGTAGGGATAAAAGGTGGTCGAGTAGGCATATAGTCCGAAGGTGGACGAGGTCACTTATATGCTGTTCCTGGCAGGCTTGAGACTAAGGCTTCAGATGTTGTTATTATATGTAAAATTTGAGTATGCCATCAGTCATCATCTACTTTATTTGATTTGAGCTCCTCATATTCATATGTTTCTACTTATTATGCATTGCGGTTAGGTTTGTCTTGGGAGCCGTTATATGTGCTTCTTCATATAACTACCCTCGTGGGTGATTCTTTAGTAGTAGATCAGGTTTATAGATCTTGTATTATGATTGTGCAGGAGTATGACACTCAGGATGAACTTATTGAGTTGGACATGGTTGATTTTGTTGTGATTCTTGGCATGGACTGGTTATCCCCTTATTGTGCAATTTTTGATACTTTGCTAAGACTGTTACCTTAGCCATGCCTGGCATACCCCTGGTTGTGTGGTAGGGTTCTTTTAGCTGCACACCGACGGGGATTATTTCTTATATTTGGGCTAGAAGACTGGTATCGAGGGGTTGTATGGCCTTCGTAGCTTATGTTCATTATGTCAGCACTGAGAGTCCTTCACTTGACTCGGTGCCTATTATTTGTGAGTTTTTATATGTCTTTCTTATTGGCCTACCTGGCCTTTCTCCTGAACATGATATAGAGTTTGCTATTGACCTCGATCCGGGCACCTGACCTATCTCTATAACACCCTATTGTATGGCTCCTACTTAGCTAAAAGAGCTAAATATTTGGCTTCAAAATCTTTTGTGTAAGGGTTTTATCAGGACGGGTATGTCACCTTAGGGTGCTCTAGTTCTGTCTGTGAAAAAGAAGGATAGTTCTATGTGCATGTGTATCAATTACCGACAGCTGAATAAGGTAACAGTGAAGAATAAGTATCCTATGCCTTGTATCAATGATTTATTTATCCAGCTTCAGGGTGCGGCAGTGTTTTCTAAGATTGATTTGAGGTCTGGTTACCATCAATCATGTATTAGGTTTGAGGGCATCCCTAAGACAACTTTTGGGACTTATTACGGCCATTACGAGTTCCTAGTGATGTCTTTTGGGTTGTCAGATGACCTAATAACATTCATATACATGATGTCCCATATATTCAGGCCATATTTGGGTTCTTTCGTGATTTTGTTTATTGATGACATTCTTGTTTATTCGAGGACTAGGGAGGAGCACGAGTAACATTTGAGGACTGTGCTCCACACTTTGAGAGATCATCGGCTTTATGCCAAATTCTCAAAGTGTGAGTTCTATCTTGAGTCTATATCTTTTTCAGGACACATAATGTTAAAGGATGGGATTATGGTGGATCTAGTGAAGATTGAGGATATTCGTGATTAGGCTAGGCCTACATCTTCGATCAAGGTTCAAAGTTTTATTGGATTGACAGGCTACAACTTGTGGTTTGTTGAGAGTTTTGCTACTATTGCAGTGCCTACGAATAGATTGACTAGAAAGGAGGTCTTGTTTTAGTGGTTCGATGGTTGTGAGGTGAGCTCTCTGAAGCTTAAGAACTTGCTCACTTCAGCTCATATTATGACTCTTCTAGTTGAGGGTGAGGGGTTTACTATTTATTGTGATGCCTCTGATGTTGGTTTGGGTTGTGTTCTGATGCAACGGGGTGGGTTATTACTTATGCTTTGAGATAGATAAAGGTGCACCAGCGTAACTACCCCACTCATGACATAGAGTTGGCAGCGGTAGTTTTTGTGCTTAAGATTTGGAGGCATTACTTGTATGGTGTTCATTGCGAGATTTTCACCGACCATCAGTCTTCTGTACATTATGACTCATAGAGGCCTTAATTCAAGATAGCACAGTTGGATTGAGTTGTTGAAGGACTATGATCTTTCTATTCTCATCCATCTGGGCAAGACGAATATAGTAGCAGATGCCTAAGGTCTGAAGGTAGTGAGTATGGCTAGCATGGCCTTCATTGTAATTTTGGAGCAGTTGTTGGCTTTGGATATCCATTCCTTAGGCAACATGATGATTCGACTTGATATTTTAGACCCAGGAGGAATCTTGCTAGTGGTGAGTCTAGATCTACCTTGTTGGAGTAGATTCAGGGTGGTTAGTTTGAGGATGCTGGGTTGTGTGGCATTCAGGATCAAGTGTTAAGAGGTGTGTCCAGGAGGGCTACCTTAGATGTTGAGGGTGTTAGAGATTCAACGGTTGCATTTGTATTTTGAGGGTAGGAGGTTTGATTCAATTGATTCTCCAGTAGGATCATAACTCTAGGTATTCTATTCACCTCGGGGCAACTAAGATGTTTATAGATTTAAGGTAGCACTACTGGTGGAGAGGTATGAGGAAAAATGTAGTGAACTTTATAGATCGGTGTTTATGTTGTCAATAGGTGAAGGCTGAGCATCTAAGACCTGGTGGATTACTTCAGATGCTTCCAATTCCTGAGTGGAAATGAGAGCGGATTACATTTGACTTCTAGGTGGTCTTCCTCAAATTTCTTATAGTTTTGATAGCATTTGGTTCATCGTAGATCGATTGACCAAGTCTGCTCATTTCATCCCCATTTAGACTTCCTATAGTGTCGAGAGGTTGGCTCGAATCTATGTTTGAAATGTGGTTCACCTTCATGGGGTGCCTGTGTCTATTATTTTAGATAGATGCTCTCAGTTCACTTCTAACATTTGGAGGGAATTTCAAGAGGAGTTGGGTACCCATAATAGAATGTATACAACATAAATCAAATAACAAGTAGACAGGCATCAACACATAACAAGTAGTTCAATGAATCAGTAAGTACATCAATGACGGGCTAAACAATACCCACAAACAAGCCACATAATCAACAATAATACCATGAGTAACAATTATGTCCTTCTCAGCCTCGCAATTAGAACACCATTAATTTGTTATCAGCTTATTAACCACATGATCTCTCAAAACCAACACTAATATGTACACACATGCTAAGGGACTTATTTCTGCCCAACTAGTCATGACCTGTAGGGGACAATCTAAGTCCATGTACCGTACCGACGTGGTACCCAATCCTCCAATAATAAATATATCAATATCCATATTCGTACCGGCGTGGTACCCGATCCTCCATAACCATATTATGTATATTTTATCAAATTCACACTACCTCTCAAGATATAACACAATGTACTAAATTTACAAGTACACTTATACTCATAAGGCAATTCGATCAAGTTTAATTTTCAATAATTGTTCATACAAGCATCAACAATCCAAATATCATCAAATTCAAGTATGTCCGAAGACTAATCAACAAGCATCCAATTTAGGAGCATGCACACAATTAAATAGAGTCTAAACTCCAATTAAACCGTAACCTACCTCAACCGAAGAATCCGAATGCAAGCTAATTTGCAAGGGCCTTGCCCTTCCATAAAGCTTCCGAAGGATCAAAATCTGTTCAATGCAAAATCCCCATAAGAGTACAAACTAGCACGTCGAATTTCAACTAAAACGGGTCATTATTCGACCCCCAAATCAAGAATTCTTATTCTAAGGACCGTAGACTTAAATCCAAATTTGTCAAAGCCATAACAACTCGGTCATCATACGCGATATCTGGCAATCTAAAGCTAAACATGCTAACCACGAGAAGAAAATATCAATTGCAGTACTCTCAAATACAAAAGAAACATTATACATAACCTCTCCCTTCCATTATTATTATCCAATCATTAGAATCATTGCATTATCCCTACTTTATTTTCCCAATGATTAACCAATCATCATAAAATTATTATATGTGTCCACTATTTTTACCCTAATTCTATCTAACAGAATAAGGATGAAAAACATTCAATATTTTTGGCCTCCGCCCAATTAGCACTACTTCCCAATGATTGCTAATAATTATAAACATTAATTTCCAATGCCTTGTCATCACTGCGAATAATGGCATGACATTGCTTCCTATTTATTCACATTGTAACCTAATCTATCTAACCAAAATAATTAAAAAGGGGCAAATATATTTTAATAGTACCTGAAAGTTCTATTTAAAATTGTAACAATTTCACGGTGATGATCCGTGCACCGTCGTTCAGTGTTCAGCTCTCGAGAAGTGGCGTCCTTCTCCTCCCAAATGTTGCAGCCGTTTTTATTTTCCCTCTGTTATGGTTTAATAGGTTAAACCTATTTTCTTCAATTATTATTGAACTGGGTTACATGGGAAGGAAAAAGTTGTGGTTTTGATCCATTAAACCACTAATTAAATTAAGTATCTAAAATACCCAAAACTTTTAATAAATCCTCGAAATTTGTTCGGAACTCCATAAAAATAAATCAAATATGTAAGTTGACTAAAAGGTATGTTCTGAACCTATTGGAATCACTAAAACACTAATTCGGGATCGTCTTGACCAAAGGTTGACCGTGATCAAGCTTAACTCTAAACCCAAGAACTCAACTAATGACTTACTTCACTTTCGAATACCTCGAGAATTGATACTACTCACTCCCGTAGGTCATAAATCACGTATATACACTACGGAGAGAGCAAAAATGGGAAAGTTCACAAAACGACTAAAAGGGTCGTTACATCAGGTACCAATTAAACAACCGTTCGTCCTCGAACGGGCAAACAAGAAATACTAGGGGAAAATAAGGAATACCTGAATTAGAAAAAAGATGTGGATACTTGCTACGCATGTCTGCTTCGGTCTCCCAAGTGGCCTCCTCAATAGGACGATTCTTCCACTGGACCTTCACAGACGCAATCTCCTTAGTCCTCAACTTACGAACATCTCTATCAAGAATAGCAACAGGTTCCTCTTCATAAGAGAGGTTTTTATCTAACAAGACTGAATCCCAATGAATTATGTAGTTACCATCACCAAGAAACTTTTTCAACGTAGATACATGAAATACGGGATGAACTCCTGACAAACTCGGAGGCAATGCCAATCTATATGCCACCGGCCCCACGTGCTGAAGAATCTCAAACGGCCCAATATATCTCGGACTGAGCTTACCTCGCTTCCCAAAACGCATAACACCCTTCATGGGTGAAACCTTGAGCAATACTCGCTCACCCTCCATAAAGTGCATATCTCTCACTTTTCGATCAGCATACTCTTTTTGCCTGCTTTGAGCTGCTATAAGTTTCTCCTGGATGAACCTAACCTTCTCAAATGAGTCTCTTAACAGATCAGTACCCCACGGTCTCACCTCAAAGGCGTCAAACCATCCAATGGGAGATCTACACCTCCTCCCATATAAAGCCTCAAATGGCGCCATGTCGATACTCGAATGGTAACTGTTATTATATGCAAACTCTGCCAAAGGTAGGAACTGATCCCAATGACCTCCAAAATCCATCACACACGCACGAAGCATGTCCTCCAATACCTGAATTGTTCGCTCGAACTGCCCATCGGTCTGAGGGTGAAAAGCTATACTAAGGTCCAACCTAGTACCCAACTCCTTATGTAACTTCTCCCAAAAGTTAGAGGTAAATTGAGTACCCCTATCCGAGATAATAGAAATCGGGACCCCATGCAATCGAACAATCTCGTTAAGATAAATCTTGGCTAACTTTGCTGCATTGTAAGTCACCTGAACTGGAATAAAATGTGCAGACTTAGTCAGCCTATCCACAACAACCCATATAGAATCGTATTTCCCCAAAGTCTTGGGAAGACCTACAACGAAATCCATAGCTATCCTCTCCCATTTCCATTCAGGAATGGGCATCCTCTGAAGAGTACCACCAGGCTTCTGATGCTCATACTTTATCTGCTGGCAACTCTGGCATTTAGCAACAAAATCAACTATGTCTCGCTTCATCCGACCCCACCAGTAATGCTACCTCAAATCACGATACATCTTGGTTACACCAGGATGTATAGAGTACTTCGAACAATGAGCCTCAGCTAGAATAATAGGAATCAAACAATCAACACGGGGAAGGCAAACTCGCCCCTTAATCCGCAACACACCCTAACCATCAAGAATGGCCTCTTTGGCCTCACCCTGCAATACCTTATCACGAATTTTGCTCAACTTGGCATCCTCGAATTGTTTAGCCTTTATTTGATCCAGAAACGTAGACCTTGCCTCTACACTAGCTTGCAATCCTCCTCTTTCAGAAACCTCAAGTCGTATGAACTTGTTAGCTAGAGTCTGAATCTCTCTAGCCAATGGACGCCTGGTAGAATTCAAATAAGCCAAGCTACCCATACTTGCTGACTTTCTGCTCAATGCATCGGCTATCATATTAGCCTTTCCTGGATGGTATAGAATGGTGATATCATAATCTTTCAGCAACTCCATCCATCTACGCTGTCTCAAATTCAAATCCCTCTGCGTGAACACATGTTGTAAAATGCGATGATCAGTGAACACTTCACAACGAACCCCATACAAGTAATGCCTCCATATCTTAAGAGCAAAAACCACAACTGCCAACTCCAAGTCATGAGTTGGATAATTCCTCTCATTAGGCTTCAACTGCCTCGAAGCATAAGCAATCACATTTCTTTCCTGCATCAAAACGCCACCTAAACCAGAACGTGAGGCATCACAATAAACAATAAAATCCTTACCCTCTATAGGCAAGGAAAGAATAGAAGCAGTAGTCAACAAGGTCTTGAGTTTTTGAAAGCTCTTCTCACACTCATCATACCAAACAAAAGGTACCTCCTTCTGAGTTAACCATGTCATATGAGTAGCAATGGAAGCAAATCCTTTCACGAACCTGCGGTAATAACTGGCTAACCCCACAAAGCTTCGAACTTCTGTCACCGAAGTGGGCCTAGCCCAATTCTTAACTGCTTCAATATTCTGTGGGTCTACCATCACCCCTTCCTTCGAAACCACATGCCCCAGGAAGGAAACAGAAGCCAACCAAAATGCACACTTAGAAAACTTCGCATAAAGCTTCTTCTCTTTTAATAAGCCCAGAACAATTCTTAAGTGATTCTCATGTTCCTCCTTACTCTTAGAATAAATCAGAATATCATCAATAAAGACAATCACGAAAGAATCCAAGTAGGGCTTAAATATCCCATTCATCAAACTCATAAAAGCAGCCGTGGCATTAGTCAGTCCAAAAGACATCACAAGAAACTCATAGTGCCCATACCTGGTCCGAAATGCGGTCTTAGGAATATCGTCAGCGCGAATCTTAAGTTGATGATATCCAGACCTCAAATCAATCTTAGAAAAGATGGATGCACCCTGCAACTGGTCAAATAAATCATCTATACGAGGTAAAGGATACTTGTTATGAATTGTTACCTTGTTCAACTGCCTATAGTCTATACACATACGAAGGCTACCATCTTTCTTCTTTACGAAGAAGACAGGAGCACCCCATGGAGAGGCACTCGGACGGATAAATCCCTTACCTAACAAATCCTGCAACTGAGCCTTTAGCTCCCTCAACTCAGCCGGAGCCATCCTATAGGGCGGAATAGAAATAGGATGAGTTCCCGGCTCTAGATCAATACAGAAATCAATGTCACGGTCTGGTGGCATGCCAGGAAAATCTGCAGAAAACACCTCCATGAACTCACACACTACAGGAACTGACTCAATAGATAGGACCTCTATAGTAGTATCTCGAAGGTGTGCTAGGAAGGCCAAACACCCCCTCCCAATCAACCTCTTAGCACGAATAAAGGAAATAAGTTTCATTGGAGCAGGACTATAATCACCCTACCACTCAAGCCTATTCATCCCCGGTATAGCCACAGTCACTGTCTTAGCATGACAGTCTAATATATCATGATATGGAGACAACCAACTCATCCCCAGAATTATGTCAAAATCTACCATGTCTAGAATCACCAAATCTGTCCAAGTTTGGTACCCCATAAACATAATAGAACAAGACCGATAAACCCTATCAACAACAACAGAATCACCAACAGGGGTAGACACATGAACAGGAAAGTCAAGTAGATCACACACCACGTTCAACCCCACAGCAAAACTAACAGATACATATGAGAAAGTAGAACCAGGGTCAAATAATACAGTAGCCATCCGGTCACAGACAAGAATAGTACCTGTAATAACAGCATCTGATGCCTCTGCCTCGGGCCTGCCTGGAAAAGCATAGAAATGGGCCCTATCACCAGTCTGAGCATCACCCCTGCCGAGCTAAGAACCACCTCGATTGGGTTGGTTACCACCCCTACCTACCTAGTGACCACCACGCATACCCTGTGGACGACCTCTTCCATTACCACCGCCTCCTCTACGTGCTGGAGCTGGAGCTCGGAGAGTCTGCTGCTGGCCAGACTGACCATACTGTCTGAGATTAGGACAATACTTTTGGATGTGGCCAACCCCACCACACTCATAACATGTACGATCTAAGGTGGGTCGCTGAGCTGAAGAAGATGAAGTGAGGTAACCACCAAAGTTTAAAGACGGATGGCTAGCCCCTACTGGACCCCCAATAGATACCGGCAACGCTGACTGAATAGGGTAGGCAGGGTATCCCCGAAAACTCTGACCCCTAGAATAAGAACCACTGAAACTGCCCCCTTTGCGAGCCTTCTTTCCTGCTGCCTTGGCATAACCCTCTTGCTTTATACCCTCCACCTTTTTAACAAAAGCAACCATCTCCTGAAAAGACTTACCTGAAGATGCCATCTGAAGAGAAGAAATCTGGAGACCTGTGTTCAAACCCCTCACAAAGAGATGGATCCTCTCCTCCTCTGTTTGCAGCAGCTGAGATGAATACCGAGACAATGAATGGAATTTGGCCTCATAGGCCGCAACTGACAAACTTCCCTGCTTAAGATTAGTGAACTCACCCCTTTTCCTGTCCCTCAATGTACGAGGTACATACTTCTCTAGAAAAACTGAATAAAACTGAGTCCAAGTAAATGGAGGCGAACCTGCAGCCCTACACTCAACATAAGCTCTCCACCACATCTTGGCATCTCCCTGAAACTGAAAAGTGACCATTTCCACACCATACCTCTCAACCACCCCCATCTTGTGAACTCTCTCATGACAATCAATAATGAACTCATAGGCATCCTCAGACTCGGTGCCATAAAAAACAGGAGGCTTCATCTTGATAAACTTATAAAATAAGTCATGCTCATCTCCAGTCATCACCGGACCTACTACCTGTCTCGAAAAAACACCTGATCCTGACATCTGTTCCATCTGAGGAGCTACAGCAGTAGCATGCTGCAATCCCAAACGTTGAACCCCGGGTACTGCTGGCATAGTCCCGTTTCCTGCTAACCCACTCAGGAAGCTCAGAACTTGCTGAATCACTTCGGAAGATATATGAATCGGAGTTGTACCTCTCTGGGATGGTTCTGCCCCATCATGAATCGAAATCCCATCATCCTGCACCGGTATCTCTCCCTCCTCCTCCATCTCAGGCATATCCTCATGTGGAGGAGGATATACTAACCTCTCCCGAGCCGGTCCTGTGGCTCGAGGCCTGCCCCTGACGGGCGCTGCTCTCCTTTCTCTACCTCGTCCTCCCCTCACCTGCCCTCTACCACGAACTGCAGCCCCAACAGATGGTTCGGGTACCCCTGCTCTTGCTCCATTTCTTCGTGTTCTCACCATCTACGAGAATAAGAATGGAAGAAGTCAGATACCAATTTGTATCACTAGATACCAATTGAAATCAAGTAATAACACGAAAGAAAGAAAAATTTGAATTTTCCTAGTGTCCTGTAGCCTCTAGAAGAAAAGTACAGACGTCTCCGTACCATTCCGCAAGACCCTACTAGACATGTTCTTGTACGAAGAGATCGGCGAACCTAGAGCTCTAATACCAACTTTGTCATGACCCAAATGGCCATGAGTGGCACCCACTCTAATACTTTGGTGGGAGAACCATCTAACCCAAAACCTTTCCCAGTCATTTAGTCAATATTAAGACGAGACTATCATAAAAACCAACTTAATAATAATAAATTCAAAACTAATCTTTAATTAATGCGGAAAATCAAACAAACTACTTATTAAAATCTCCAAGACCCGAAAGTCATCGTACAAGAACTTCTAAAATAAAAACCATGTCTAAGAGAAATATCTAAAACAACAAAGATAAAGAGTGTCTCATTGTCCGAAAGAAGGACAAGAAACTAATATGATGATCCATGGCAGCCTGGAGATGAAGTGCTCACCCTTGGATCGAGATCAACTATCAAACGCTAGCGATAAGGTCGTGTCTGAGCCTCTGGAACACTTTCTGCACTCAACAAAAGAAGAGTACAGGGTAGTATCAGTACAAGCCACTATGTACTGGTAGGTATCATAGGCCAACTCAATTTAATAGAATGTATACAACATAAATCAAATAACAAGTAAACAGGCATCAACACATAACAAGTAATTCAATGAATCAGTAAGTACATCAATGACGGGCTAAACAATACCCACAAACAAGCCACATAATCAACAATAATACCATGAGTAACAATTATGTCCTTCTCAGCCTCGCAATTAGAATACCATTAATTTGTTATCAGCTTATTAACCACATGATCTCTCAAAACCAACACTAATATGTACACACATGCTAAGGGACTTATTTCTGCCCAACTAGTCATGACCTGCAGGGGACAATCTAAGTCCATGTACCGTACCGGCGTGGTACCCGATCCTCCAATAATAAATAATATCAATATCCATATTCGTACCGGCATGGTACCCGATCCTCCATAACCATATTATGTATATTTTATCAAATTCACACTACCTCTCAAGATATAACACAATGTACTAAATTTACAAGTACACTTATACTCATAAGGCAATTCCATCAAGTTTAATTTTCAATAATTGTTCATACAAGCATCAACAATCCAAATATCATCAAATTCAAGTATGTCTGAAGACCAATCAACAAGCATCCAATTTAGGAGCATACACACAATTAAATCGAGTCTAAACTCCAATTAAACCGTAACCTACCTCAATCGAAGAATCCGAATGCAAGCTAATTTGCAAGGGCCTTGCCCTTCCGTAAAGCTTTCGAAGGATCAAAATCTGTTCAATGCAAGATCCCCATAAGAGTACAAACTAGCACGTCGAATTTCAACTAAAACGAGTCATTATTCGACCCCCAAATCAAGAATTCTTATTCTAAGGACCTTAGACTTAAATCCAAATTTGTCAAAGCCATAACAACTCGGTCATCATACGCGATATCTGGCAATCTAAAGCTAAACATGCTAACCTCGAGAAGAAAATATCAATTGCAGTACTCTCAAATACAAAAGAAACATTATACATAACCTCTCCCTTCCATTATTATTATCCAATCATTAGAATCATTGCATTATCCCTACTTTATTTTCCCAATGATTAACCAATCATCATAAAATTATTATATGTGTCCACTATTTTTACCCTAATTCTATCTAACAGAATAAGGATGAAAAACATTCAATATTTTTGGCCTCCGCCCAATTAGCACTACTTCCCAATGATTGCTAATAATTATAAACATTAATTTCCAATGCCTTGTCATCACTGCCAATAATGGCATGACATTGCTTCCTATTTATTCACATTGTAACCTAATCTATCTAACCAAAATAATTAAAAAGGGGCAAATATATTTTAATAGTACCTGAAAGTTCTGTTTAAAATTGTAACAATTTCACGGTGATGATCCGTGCACCGTTGTTCAGTGTTCAGCTCTCGAGAAGTGGCGTTCTTCTCCTCCCAAATGTTGCAGCCATTTTTATTTTCTCTCTGTTATGGTTTAATAGGTTAAACCTATTTTCTTCAATTATTATTGAACTGGGTTATATGGGAAGGAAAAAGTTGTGGTTTTGATCCATTAAACCACTAATTAAATTAAGTATCTAAAATACCCAAAACTTTTAATAAATCCTCGAAATTTATTCGGAACTCCATAAAAATAAATCAAATATGTAAGTTGACTAAAAGGTATGTTCTGAACCTATTGGAATCACTAAAACACTAATTCGGGATCGTCTTGACCAAAGGTTGACCGTGATCAAGCTTAACTCTAAACCCAAGAACTCAACTAATGACTTACATCACTTTCGAATACCTCGAGAATTGATACTACTGACTCCCGTAGGTCATAAATCACGTATATACACTACGGAGAGAGCAAAAATGGGAAAGTTCACAAAACGACTAAAAGGGTCGTTACACCTTGTTACTATGTTGATATTGTAACTTAATTATTTTTGTTACTTGACACTGATGTTTCTTGTAAATTATTCCTTGTTATTATGTTAATTATTTGTTACTAATCACTTCAGTTATAGTCTTTTACTTCGTTAGTGGAGCTTATAGTAATTTTTGGGTATTTTTTCATTGATAATGAACTTAGTTGTTATTTTGGCCAATGATTAAATCTTTCTGTCGGATTTTCAAAGCCTCCCCATTACAAAAGACGGATCTTATTTTTAAGTCTTATATTTGATTATTCTTTTATATCAAGTTTCGACACTTGACCGACGAAGAAATTCTCTATCAATTTCTAAGGACTCCCATGTATATTAGATGGGTTTTACTTTTGTTTATTATTTCTTTGATTTATTTCGATTCATATTTTTTATTATTAACACTTTTACCAAGTGTTTTACAGGTACAGAGAGTTGCTTTCCGAATAAGACATTCGAATTTAAATTCGAGGATCATTTTGAATTATTTATTCTATTTATTCATTTTGTTTAACGATAAGCAAATATTAGGCCATTTTCGTTATTTGTGCTTTACTTCATTCTTTGTGTATATTTTATGTTTATTATATTTGTAAAAAGTTATTTTATCTCCTCCTCAATTGAAAATATAAATTCAGCCGAGACACACCTTTGTAGATTCCGAAGGGTGCCTAACACCTATTCTTTGGAATAACTTGAACCCTTAACTAGAATCTGATTGGTTTCACAGATTAAAAATTTTCTTTTAATTAACAGGTTTTCTAGTTTTCAATTAGGTGACGACTCTCTAAATTTTTTAAAACAATTATTAATTAATTTTTGAGTCCCGAAGTTGCGCCTTATAAAAATAGGGATGCGACAGAATGTCAATTCGACTAGGGATATCAAGGTTCTAACCATTATACGTTTATTTTTTCAATTGAGGAGTTTTTACTTTTTGCTATTTTTATTTTACCTGTATATTTTGTAGATTATTTGTATTTTCTATATTATTTACGTTACTTAGTCATTTATACATTGCTTGTTTAATTTTCACGATATTTTCAACTTTTGCATTTTCATGGCATCTTTTGCCTCCCTGGAAACACATTAGGAATTAGGAAAAAGGGAGGTTATGTGAGTATTCACAATCGTCCTTCACTATAAAATCCTGAGAGTTGATTCGAGTCGGTCTACAGTCACTGGGTATGTTAGCCCGACAAAGTTCCTTTCGAATTCCGATGAAATTTGTACAAACCACTCTAGTCAATTAGAATAGAGTGAAGCCAAATCTCTAAATATGCATTTGACCTAAGTGACCCGGTACCCAAGGGGTATTGGGCCCATTAGTGAGACCATATTGAGTCCGAAAAGGCCTATAGCCTAAAAGAACAATCATCCCTTATGTGTTTAATTGAAGAATGTAATGTCAAATTGTATGAACCATTATTCATTGGGATTGTGAATTTATTATTTTTGAAATAGTTTCTTTTGTCATAATCAAATGAAGATCTTCATCTGAATGGTGTTCGAAAATTTCAAAAATTTTTAGAATGGAGGACCTCAAGACGAATTAGTTTAGGGTCATTCCCCTGCGTGGAACTAATATTTATCTTATATCCCTTTTCCTTATTAGTATCCTAATTTGATTTAATTTATTTATATATAATATGTTGTTTTGGGGTAATGGAACATCTAACAAACAACATATACATCTTTTTATCTTTAGGCTTACTTTTGGCTTAAAGGCCACATGTATATTAAGAAGCGTTATATATTGTTTATGTGTTATATGCTACCTAATTTGTTTGATCAAATGTTCATTTGATTGTGTGTTTAATGCACATGCTTTGTTCTAAGCATTGTTTGTCCTTCATTTCATTCAAAAAGTTTTGAACTATATTTGACCAGATTCCTGGCTCAACAGGATATGTAGGCATCTTATAGGCTCGGTCATACTCCCCGTAAGCTTTCCATTTCACTTTAAAGTTGAAATTGGGGTAGAATTTTTGAGAATGTCTCAAAAGTTCTACAAAAGAATTAATTTTATTACATATTCAACACAAGAGTATGCTGAAGACAAAACAGGGACAAAATATTTTAGAGAATTTCTCAAAAATTCTATACAAAATAGTGTCACAAAGTGAACAAAAATTCAAGAGTTCTAAACTAGGGTAGAATTTTTGTGGAAGGTCCTCAAAAATTCTACCAAGCTTGCAATTCAAGATCGAATGAGTTTACAAATAGGATAGATGTCCCGGACTCCATGAGGCATCAATATCAAATTTGCAGGACATACTAGAGGAGTCTTTGACTATGCAATCACACTCTTATTATAATTTTCATGGCTTCCCTACTCTCACACTTTTCTCATCTCTTTACAGAAAAATCTTCCTCGTAGAAAATCGGGGACTATCACAATAATGTGCTACTCTTGTAGATAATTGGAAAAGCCCACAATTCTTGAAAGCTTCTTAATTGAGAATACAACAATAAGTGCCCCCAAAAATAACCGAGGGGCCACAACATGTCGTCTTCAAAAACAACGGGAGGTGATCAAAGTAATGAATGGTCCTCCAAATAATTGGGGACGCTCTTTGGCTAAAGACATCAGTCAACACTGGACATATGAGGCATCACTCCAAGTTTGTGTATTTCTTTGCATTTATTGTATACTATATTTGCACGAACTACGCACACCCAATTCTCATCCTTCGGGATGATATACGTAGGCAACCCTCTTCGGGTTTGGCATTCCTTATTTTTAAAAGAATAAAATTTTCTTGCTAGAATCATATTTTTGACTTGGTTGGTGCCAACATAATTAGTACTGCGCACATAAATAATTGATATGATTGAAAGGGTTCACTTTGTAGTGAACCTTAGGTTCTTTTGTACCTCTCATTCGTACTTTTGTGACATGAAAGAATTCTCTTGCATGAATTCGATGTAAGAATAAAGTCAAACTCATTATTTCAAGAGCATTGTGTGATGAGTTTTAGATTAGATTCAAATATATTGCACTGTTGATCTAGAACCTGGTCCAAATATTTGTTGAGGTAAACTTCTGAGTAACGTTTTATTTGGGAAAGGATTGTATGCCTTATTTTTCCCGGTTGTTCATTTCAATGCCTACCAAATAATATTAATTGATAGTATACCCCCCTTTGAGTCGGAAGAATCTTCTTTGGACAACCACATCTTAGCCAATACCCTTCTTGAGTTCTTACATACACTATCACTTCTTTGCCCCGACCATCTTAAGCGCACTAAAGATGTGTAAAATTCAAAAGAAGATTCAAGTTTGAAGCCACAAAAGGAAAAAGAAAGATTCAAGTTTGAAGATACAAAAGACAGAAGATGCAAAATCTCTGAATGTTAAGGTTACAAAAGTGAATTCAAAGGAAAAGCAAAGATTCAAAACTCTCCACAAGATCAAGGTAAGGAGAAATCTCAAATAAAGAAGGAGAACACTCCCACAAAAGAGGAGAAACTTCAAAGGAAAAAATAAAGCATCTGAATGAAAGGAAAAAATTCTATAGAGTATAAAGTCTCAAGGAAGTAAAAACAAAGAAAGGGACAACAAAGAAGATCAAGCGCCAAGGCGTAGTAATTTTCAAAATCACAAGTTCAGTTTGACACTTAAGGAGGGATTAAGTCATTATTATCCCAAATCAATATCCTACTTGCCCCTAAGGCGGCATTTAAGCCAATAACATGTCCTATATGATCATTTTCCAGATATTTTCACATTAGTGGAGACTTACATGAAGGCCAAGCCTATAGTGTCACAGTTGCATGATTTGAACATTCTTCTGAGTATGAGAGCATTCCTAAAATATCCTCAAATCAAATACTTTAATTGTGTCCAAATGAGGACTTTTTTTATAGTGAGAGCACTTGAAACCTGAGGATAGGTCTAGTTTAAGATCTTTGTTTGAGGTAAGACAAGCAAATAATGTCGACACTTAGGTATGTTTGAGGTACTTCTTGAAGCAATAGGAATTATCTCAAAGTCGATCTCTGTTAGAAGTGAAACAAATGAGAAATTTCTATGTTATGCTAATTGTTGGTACCAATTGTAGTGAGATTTGATTCTCTTTTCTTATTTTTCATAATGAAATTGGTGCAAGCACCCACCTTTGAATAACTATCTAAGTGACTCGCCGGTCCTTTAATCGATAAGGCTTATTTATTTAATTTATGGCATTCATTTGTCAAAGTGAAACATCACGTTTTGTTGGATCGTCACTCCTATAGTTGTGACATGTTTTATTAGATTGTCACTCCTATATTTGTGACATATTTTGATGGATCATTACCACCTATTTGTGATAATTTTTGTTGGATCGTCACTCTTATATTTGTGACATGTTTTTTTGGATCGTCACCTCCCATATTTGTGGCATATTTTGTTGGATTGTTGTCACTCATATATTTGTGACATATTTTGTTGGATCGTCACCTTCTATTTATGATATGTTTTATTGGATCGTCACTCTTTTATTTGTGACATATTGTTGGATCATCACCTCCTATTTATGGACTTATTTTGTTAGATTGCCACTTCCTATTTGTGACATATTGTTGGATCGTATTTGTGACATGTTATATTTGATCGTTACCTCCTTCGTTATGGCATATTGCATTTTCTAATAATAAATTTAGTGCAGGTCATTATAAGATATGTTGGGAAGTTACCCCATTCAAAGTGACATGTTACATAAGGTATGCACAATTCTTAGTTGCCCTTATATTGAATTTTCTACTAATAAGTTTAGTACAGGTGGTCATATGACACATTGAGAAGTCACCCCATTCAAAGAGGCATGTTAGGTCACTCGCCTTTCAATGAGACACGTTGGTAAGTCACCCTATTTAAAGTGGCATATGGTATTTACATCAGCGTAAAAGTGACTTTATTTTTTCAAAACATCGTCAAAATGATGACCAATTATCTAGACCATTATCAAGGTAATTAAAACTGATCCAGATCAACATTAGGGTGATGTCAAATTATTCAAAAATGTTTCAAGGTGATCCAATTTATTCAGACCGTTGTCAAGGTGATGACTACTTGTTCAAAAAGGTATCAAGGTGATCCCATTTATCTAGACCGTCGTCAAGGTGATGACCACTTGTTCAGAATGCTCTCAAGGTGATTTCATTTATCCAAAACCGTCATCAAGGTGATGAACACTTATTCAAATTGGTATCCGATCGTCAAGGTGACGATCATTTATGCAGACCGTCGTCAAGGTGATGACCACTTATTCAAATTGGCATCAAGAGTGCTCGCGTGCCTTGTTGCCCCGGATGACCAGCTTTTAGAAGAGTGCGCCTTAAGTTCCCCCATTTTGGCATATAGAGGCAGCCTTCAGCTCTCCAAAGAGCTCTCTCGGTTCAAGAAATCAAAATAAGAGGCTCGAACCATTTCTTCTGACTCTTTTTCAAATTCAATAAATATTGGACGTTTCCAATACCGACAACTCAATAATGTTGTAAGATACTACCAGACACGCTTCAAAATGACTCCACTTCTATCGAAATCAAGGTGATGACCATTTATATTCAGATCATCAAGGTGATGACCATTTATCAATGTAATGACCCAAATTATCATTACACTGAAAGAGAGGGTAAAATAGGCACTTAGTCTTCCCTTAGCCGAATTTTGAGAAATTCAGGGCTAGTCTAAGATTGGCTGATTTTTAAGGTGTGTTAGTAAAAAAAAATATTATACTAACTTGATAGTTTATAGTGATGTTTGATGTGATTTTTGGATAGTCAACAAGTTTAGGAAGCCGTAGAAATTTATGTCACCTAAATCGGAGTTATAGAACTCTTGTTATAGAGCTTACTGTGGAGAGATTGGTTTGCGATGTTAAGATTCATAGCGTGTGTTGTAAAATGAGAAAAGATGAGGAGAGGTCCCAAGATTCTACCTTGGACCACTGCAGCAGAAAAACTAATTGCTGCAGTGGTACAAGGAACCACCGCGACAGACCTTAATTTAAAGGCGCGAACGACTATAGCGGTAACTTGCATGTTTCAATAGTTGTAAAAACCATAAAATGTGTTCATTCCCTACTTTTTCAAAAAATGCAAGGGAGCTCAAGAAAAGTCAATTTTCAAAGGGTTTTTGGAGTTTTTATCTTTGGAGGTAAGGAATTACATTATAGAATTTAATTTACTTCCTTTAACCTTAGAAAATCTTTAGAAGCAAATTCATGGTAGAAATTGGGTTTAGCCCTAGTTATATAAATTGATTAAAAAATTGTGAGAATGTGTATGAATTCTGTAGTTCATCCTAATTTAAGTATAATTCATGTGGTTTAAGATATAGAAAATCCTAAGATGATCAAATAGGATGGAATTATGACTAAAATCAGTGGTTTTGATCACTAGTAATTAAAAAAGGGATGAATTATTGAAATGGGTACATCTTCTTATTGTTTTAGATCAAGAACGGATTATACGAGAATGAAAGGGCAAAAGTGTGGCTTAAAGGTGACTTGAGCAAGGAATTGAGGCAGACTATGGTTTTGTTATAGCAGTTAGACTTTCTTGGCTTTGTGCTTGTTTGTAAACTAAACATCTATGATTACCTTTTAGCATGACTTGTGATCTAATGACTACATTCCATTTCACATTCATTGTAATGATATGTTGTGATAATGGGTCGGATACCACACCAGTACAGATTTAATATGTTGTGATGATGGATATGGTACTATGCTAGTATGAATATGATATGTTGTGATAAAAGGGCCGGGTACCATACCAGTACATTATGACGTTGTTAATGATGAAGTCAAGAGTAAGATATGATGTGCACATCTTATATACATGCACTCGTTCATATGCATTGAGTGCCTTTATAATGATTATAAGTGATGATGAGTTGTTGTTGAAAGTGACTAAGTGTAAAAGCTTGTGAAAGTAAACTTGTGAATTTTTCCTTATATGATGCCTATAGTTGTTGATGTCTTTGATTATGAGTTCTGTTATGATTGCCTTTATACTTGTCTAGCTTGTTTACTTTTACATTATTGAGTTAGTCGACCTATGATGCTTACCAGTACTTATGGTTGTACTGATGCTACCTGTACTCATCTTTTTGTTGAGTGCAGAACATCTTCCAGCCACTAACACGAGACCTCGGCTTTAGATAGTGGTTCAGACTTGATTTTGAAGTTGAGCACTATGATTGGACAATTCTGTGAGGTTTGTGTCAATAATTCGTGCCCAAAAGCTAGTGAAGAAGGGGTGTAGGGCATTTTTGTCCCATCTTTGGGAAGATAAATCATCAGTCCCAGTGGTATGTGATTTTTTAGAAGTGTTTTCAGATGATCTTCCGAGTATGCCTCTAGACCGAGAGGTTGATTTTTGTATAGATTAAAAGCCAAGGACCCGCCCTATTTCTATTCCCCCTTATCTCATAGCACCAATAGAGTTGAGGGAGTTGAAGTCTCAATTGTAAGTTGTTAGAAAAGGTCTTTATTCGTCCAAGTGTTTCTCCTTGGGGTGCATCGATGTTGTTTGTGAAAAAGAAAGATGGCAATATGAGGATGTGCATAGACTACCGCTAGCTAAATAAGGTGACCATTCGTAACAAATATCCGTTGCCTAGAATAGAAGACTTGTTTTACCAACTAAAGTGAGCTGTAGTATTCTCTAAGATTGATTTGTGGTCAGGTTATTATCAGCTCAAAATCAGGGAGGAGGATATCCCAAAGACTGTGTTCCAAATTTCTTGTGGGTACTACGAGTTCCTAGTTATGTCCTACAGTTTGACCAATGCCCCAACTGCTTTTATGAGCTGGATAAATAGAGTTTTTGAGTCATTTTTGGATTTGTTTGTTATTGCTTTTATTAATTACATATTAGCTTACTCCAACAGTGAAGAACACGAAGCCTATTTGCGTACGATATTGGGGTTGCTCAAGGAGAAGCAGTTGTATGCTAAATATTCTAAGTGTGAGTTCTGGCTTTCTTCAGTGTCCTTCTTGGGGCACATAGTTTCTAAGAAAGGGGTTATTGTAGACCTGCAAAAGGTTGAAGTTGTTTGGAATTTGGCTAAACCGACAAATGTGAAAGAAATTCAGAGTTTTATGGGGTTGGCTAGTTATTACTATCGATTTATTAAAGAATTTGCTGCTATTGCTTCACATATGACCCGCCTTCCTCAGAAGGAAGTACCATTTATGTGGGATGATAAGTGTGAGGAGAACTTCCAAAAGCTTAAAACCTTGTTACCCTTAGCCCCGATTCTCACATTACCCATTGAGGGTAAAAATTTCATTATATATTGTGATGCCCCACGATAGGGTTTAGGTGATGTTTTGATGCACGATCGGAACGTGATTGTTTATGCCTCAACGTAACTGAAGCCTTATGAGAAAAACTATCCCACACATGATATAGAATTGACAGTTGTGGTGTTTGGTTTGAAATTTTGGAGGCGCTATCTCTATGGGGTAAAGTGTGAGGTGTTTACAGACCACCGCATCCTACAAAACATGTTCACCCAGTAAGATCTGAATCCATGAAATAAAAAGATGGATGGAGCTAATTAAAGACTATGACATCTCAATTATATATCACCCAGGTAAATCTAATGTGGTGGCGGATGCATTGAGCCGGAAACCAGTGAGTATGGGAAGTTTAGCATTGCTATAGGTGTCTAGGTGCTCATTAGCAAGAAATGTCCAATCTTTGGCTAACGATTTTTTGAGATTGCAGGAGACTAGCAAAGAAAAGGTGTTAGCATATGTGGAGGTCAGGGCCACACTCGTTGATCAAATCAAAACAATGTAGTTTGAGGATAAGAAGTTAAAAAACCTCAGAGAAATGGTGTTATAGGGTAAAGAAAGAGAGGCCATTCTTGATAATGAGGGATCTTTGAGGATTCGTGTAACACCCCGTACCTTTCTGACCTTACTTGACAACCTTGAACCATGTTTACCCTAGGTTCGAGAGCAATAAGTATGTATCTTGTATTGTTATTGATGGAACATTTGATATTGTGCTAGTAAGGGTGATTAGACCTTTGTAGGAGGTGTTTGTGACATTGTGGAGCACTTGTGGGGGTGAAAAGCGAGGTTTAAAGGACATCCAAGCAAAGGATCTTAAAGATAAGAGGCAAGAAAAATGTTGGAAATTGAAAGATCCAACTAAATCCACAAAGAAAAGTCTAGATCAAAAGTTAAGTGTGAGGCGCTACAGGTGGCATGCCAGGCCGCTTTGGCCTAAAATTTTTTGGCACAGGCAGAAAGGGGGTGAGCCCAGGGGCATGCCAGGCCTCCCCTACACACTTTTCATTTGCTGAAATTTTCTCTAAGTCTTTAGGGCGCCCGGGGAGCGTGCCGGGGTGCTTTTTTGCCTAATTTCTTCCACGATTAAAAGTCTATAAAGAGGAATCTTGGGTTATGGTAACATTATCCCATCGTAGTAGGACTACTCTTGAGCAAGTTTGGCATCTGAGTTGGGGGTAATTCTTCGTCACAAGTATTTTATCAAATTATGTTCAATTAAGCCATGGGTGGTTAGAATTTCTTATTTTTGAAATTGAGGCTACGAACATGAAGTTCGTGAGTGAATATTGTCGTGACATTTATGGAATTAATTAAACATGAGATATATAGTGGATCATGCATTGAATTAGGTGGGCTAAGTTGATATGTGTTATTGGGCTCAATTTAAAGCCCAAATTGGAACAAAAGACATGGCCCAAAAGAGCAAAATGACCCATTCTTCCTTTGACTAATCAATGATTGATCAAAGTGGCTAAGGATGACTTTAAGGGCCTATATAAAGGGCAATAAAATCATACTTTTATTCACACAAACACACATGCCAATCTAGAAATTTCTACAACATTTCTCTCAACTCAAACCCTAATAACCCTAAGGCAACTACACTTGTTTGGGCAAGATCATCACTTTGAAAGCTTGGGTAAGTGTTTATTCTTATGATTTAATATCTTATATGCTTAATATGGAGTGTATATCATGGTTGTTATGTTGGCAAGGTGTTGAATAGTACACTTTTGCTTTTTTCTAAAAGATGTGCCATCTTTGTGATTTAAACTTGAAAGGAGACTTGAGGTTTTGATGAAAGTGAATGGTATGGATGAAATATCATCATGTATGGTGTGGTTATGTTCCTTAACTTAGTATTTTTCTATGAGTATAACTTATGGGATTGTGGTTGATATGTTGTTATGAAATGTATTGAGGTGACTTGATGGAGTAATTGTGAAAGGGTGTTAATGAAGAGGTGTAGAGGATGAACTTGGTGTGAAATGCTATGGGTTTATGATGTTGTGGTCAGTGTGTGGAATGTTGTGGTATTGTTAGGATGACGATGTCGTGAATTGTATTGTAAAGGGTGAAATGACGTTATAAGGCAATCATGTAACTCATTGTCATTTTATGCACTTGTAAGGTAATTGGTTGTTAACGTAAGCTCCGTTATGCACTTGTGTTGTAGAGTAAAACGTAAGGAAGAAGCTGGATTATTGAATTCACGTATAGGTGTCATGCCCCGAATTCCAACGAGGCGTGATTGGCACTCGTAACCGATAAGGCCTGAGAGAACCAAGCTTTGCTTCTATTCGTTCATATGTATGTCATAAGAAACACCATTACCAAGTAAGGACTTTAAAATGCTAATAACGGAACTCATGGAACATGTGATATATATATATATACCCATATGCGAAACTTAGCCATTGAGGCCATCAAGTTAAAATGGCATGTACCTTCTTACATTCATACACCCATATACGTCTACAAAAGCCTCTAACAGATGCATTGACCAAAACGAACTAAAAGTCGGGACAAGTCCCTACTTTATACATTATGTACAATACCAAAACATATGTACAAATGTGACTCGGAGAAGCCCCAAACTAACTGGAGCTCACCAAAGATCTGCAACACTGGCAACCTACTGTGGAGGCCTACTAGTACCTGCGCCTGCAGCAAGTAAGGTAAATTCCCCAAGAGGGGTCAATACGAAGAATGTATTGAGTATGTAAGGCTCAAATGAAACTGTATATAACATAAAGACTTCATTGGGGTTAAACACAAGTGAGTAGTCAAAGTAAATAAACCATTGCTTTATAAGCATTTGGAACATGTATATTGCGTACATTGCGTTCATTGCGTTCATTACTTCCTCTTGCCTTTACTTTACTTTACTTTTACATCACTCATATACTGTCTGGGCCCTCATCATGCAGGTGTTCTTTTCACCCCATGGATAAAATCATATCATCATGCGGGTGTTCTTGCACCCCATGGATAAATGAACATCGTCATGCAGGTATTCTTTCCACCCCATGGATAAGATCATATCGTCATGCGGGTGTTCTTTTCACCCTATGGATAAAGTAACATCATCATGCGGGTATTTGTACCCCATGGATAACACCCATGAACACAATCAATATGCATTACTTTATTCTTACTTCATTTCTTTACTTTTGAGATTGATACCTTACTTGTGAGAGATTGATACTTTTGCTTATGAGAGATCGATACAATCACTTGTTAGAGATTGATACTTTTGATAGTCATAACTTTACTTGAAGCTTTGGATCAATAATCAATGAGTAAGAGACATATGAATAACTTGGCAATATAACATTCTTGGAAGCATAACACTATTGGAACCCTTGAACCATAATCAATGAAAAAGAGACATGAGTATAATCACTATTGGAACATTAGGACATAACCGTATTTGAGCTTTTGGAACATTAACCATGAATATGAGACATGAGATTCACCAATGATCAATGAGTAGGAAATATATGACAATGACCATGGATAACCGGATATGGGATACCTTAACATATTTCGGGATGGAACAAGCATAATGTCAATATGAATACTATTTGCCGCATAAAGATACGGACAAAGTAACCTTACATACCTTGTATTCTCAATACGATTCTACAATCTTAAGTGCATACAATAGTCCCGCTCCGTCCTTATGTTTCACTCTATAACACAAGTACATACGAAACCAACATTAACCACCAAGTACCTTATAATGGCATATAATAACAATGAGTCACATGTTTGGCTTTAAAAATGTCATGTCTTTCGCTACAATACCATTTTCGGCATGGTCATATCAATAATACCACAACATGCCCAACATTGACCAAAATATCATTTATGAATTTATTATCCCAATAATGATACAATATTCCACACATTGACCAATACATGATAACCAAGATCATGTCACACCAATTTCATACTTTACACTTCTCCATCACCACAACATCACAATTATGCCATCAAATTACTTCAATACACCTCACACAACAAATCGGCCAAAATCCCATAATTTATACTTATGTGAAAATAACAAGTTTAGGAACATAAGCACACCATACATTTTGATATTTCACCCATACCATGCATTTTCACCAAAACTACAAGCCACTTTTCAAGTTCAATTCACAAAAATGGCACATCTTGAACAAAAGCAAAAGTTCACTATTCAACACCTTGCCAACATAACCACCATGATATACATAACCTCTCATGTACATAATATATTAAATCACAAAAATAAACACTTACCAATACTTGTAGGATGATGATCTTGCCTAAGAAGGGAACTTAGGGTTTGAGAGTTTGAGAGAAATATGTTGGAAATATCTCCAAAAAGGCATGTGTGTTTTAAGAAATAAAAATCTGATTGTGGTGGATTTATATAGGCCCTCATGCTCATCTCTATCCATCCAATTAGTCAAAAAGGTTGTGTTTACTTGTCAAACACAAGAATGGGTCATTTGACCCTTTTAGGCCTCTTATTTTTGGCTCATTTTGGGCTTTAAATTGGGCCCAATAACATATCTCGACTTAGCTCACCAAATTTCATGTATAATTCACCACATATCTCATGTTTAAATAATTCCACAATGTCACGACAATATTCTCTTACGAGATTCTCATTCGTCGTCTCAATCGCAAAAATAGAAATTCTAGTCGTCCATGGCTTCCCTGAACATTTTTGATAACTACATGTGTTTCATGGTTGATCATATAGAAGTATGTAGGGGTGTATTGAGGTATTTGAAGATTTAACAATGCTTAAATAACTCCAAGGAACCAAAAGAAACCATAAAAGAATCGACGTAGAATTGCGTCACAAAACGAGCGCGGAAGGGCACAATTTGTTGTGCCTTGCGCCACTGCTGCAAAGCAAGGCAGTGGCGCAAGATTTACTTGCCCTCTGAACCTGAAGGCTTGCGCCACACCCCCTGAAATAAGGCAGTGGCGCAAGTTTTCATGCCTTGCTGAATTTTTCGGCCACTTCTTTAATACTTGCATATCATCCAATACCTTATCAAAACACTAGAAAATACTTACTTAGTGATCTTAATCATCAAGTAAACATGACTCCAAGTCACCAAATGAGGTTGGAATATGTACGGGGTATTACACAAATTCCCCACGAACTCACAAAACACCTCCTACGAAGGTCTAATCGCATGTACGTGGCCAAATTTCAATTTTCTCGTCCTTAGCATTACCAAATACACACTTATATCTCTCGACACCCAAGCAAACATTATTCAACATCATCAAGTAGGGTTGGGAAGGTACGGGGTGTTACATTATTCCCTCCTTAGAAACATTCATCCTCGAATGTTAGTAACATTGTCTCAATGTAACAACTTAAGTCGAGCTGAATCCTTCACATTATCGTATACACATTTAACACTTGCTGCAATATGATTTTCATAGTCCTCTTGTGATTTTGAATACCATCCCCACACATGGTTACACACCCCTTTAAAAGTGTCATAAACACCCTATGCAGTAAACCCATAAACACAACTGGAGCATTTGTCAGCTCAAATGTCATAACTACGAATTCATACCGACCATACTTTGTGCGGAAGGATATCTTGAGTATATTTGGCTACTCTAACCCTTATTTGATGCTTACTCGCTCTTAGGGTAATCGTTAGGATGACCGATCACAATAAATCATCACTCCTGGGAAGAAACTATTGATTCTTACCTGTCAACCTATGCCTTTGCCACTAGTATATACACAGTCTTTTTATTTTTGTACAGTGAACGCTGATGCACCCCGAGGGAATGTACTAGGTCTTAGGACTTTCGTGTTCAACACGTCTTGTAATTTTGCCCTTAAGCTCCTTATCTCTACCGGAGCCATGCCCTATGAAGGAAGACAAATTGGCCTAAGTGCTTGACATCATATCATTATCTACTCATTTCTATAGCGAGGAAGTCATGTACTACCAAATCGATTGAAGAGCTGGTGGTTCCACATTAGTATCCTTCGCTATCTGCAAGTGACATATGTACCCTCTTGGGTATCATTTTCCTTGCGTTATAAGATAAGGAAAATAAAATTTTCCTCTTGGTGCTCCCACATGACCCTTGCCATTCAAGAACACTCTTTTGGGGGAATAGCTCGGCACTCGATTATAGCACAATCTCTTTGTAACATCAAAATCCATTTCAGTTCAATAAGATCAACCAGCGTATCAGGACCACAAATAACTCCTTCAACTCTACTAAATTCACCGTTTGGTGTAGATACCTCCAATGGGTTAACTAATATTTCTGGTGTCCTTTCAGATAAACATTTGCAAAAACTAGTGGAGGGACATATGATAATATGGAACCTGGGTCAATCAATGCATCTACCTTATGGAAAAAAACATACTAATAATGTACCTATATCTGCATCAGGAGAAGACTCCAAATTTCGTTGATCCGCTGAGGCATAGGTATGGTCCTGGGTTCCACTTTAACTAGCTGCTCCTCTCGAACCTCTATTGCGCCCCGTAGGCTGTACACCTCTACCTAGAGGAGGCATCGATAATGGCAATGCGACAGTTGGTCTCATAAATCGTGCCGTACCACTCGTGTTCCTCTGTGGACAACTTTTCCTCACATGTCCCGGCATACCATACCAATAGTGAACATTCGTTCTGAACCAGCATTCACCTGCATGAAACTTCCCACAGCACTCGCACAGCTGACGAACAGGCCTTAATTGACTCCTACTTTCTTGTCCTCGATACCCCACTATTCGTGAATACTGACTCTTACTTCTTTGCCCAAACTGGTTGCCTCTAAACCCTTGGAATAGAGGGGGAACATTTGCTGTAAGCAGAGAAAATAATGGCCTTGATGGTTCGTGCAACATCCGAGGCTCAAATCCTTCTTGGGAGGCTATGAACTGCCTCTCGGCTCTAGCCCTTTTTGACTACCCTTCGTCAAAGTCTTGTGTCCTTCTCTTTTGCCTTTGTTCCACCATTTGCTGCTCCAATACTTGTGTTTGAGTTTGTGCATCAACTACACGAGTCAGTATGTGCACCGCACTCATTAAATCTTACATAATAACAGTATTGGACAATTCTGCTGGAATTGAAAGATTAGGAGAAACCCGTGATACCAACTCATTTCCAGCCCCACCTTGATCAACTTGCTCAGGTGGTGCTCTACTGGTTTCTTCTCCAGCAATCCTGTCTATTTCCTTCCCATTTCCCCAACCTTCTCTTGCCATTGGCATTTCTAATCAAACACAAAAGAAAACAATTCCCATGGTTAGTTATGATTCCGCGTACAACCTCTCTATAAAGGAAAACCACTATCATTGAGCACATGTGATTCCACTTACAACCTTGGCTATATTGCACGATCTAGAAGTGAAGGAAAGAAACAACTCCTAAATGTCCTGTAGCCTCCTTCTTATCAATGTGGCGCGCAACACATCGATAAGTAAGACTCTACTCAGACACGGCTTTGTAGACACCCTTAGGACGACCTGCTCTGATACCACTTTTGTCACGCCCCGAATTCCAACGAGGAGTGATTGGCACTCGTAATCGATAAGGCCTGAGAGAACCAAGCTTTGCTTCTATTCGCTCATATGTATGTCATAAGAAACACCATTACCAAGTAAGGACTTTAAAATGCTAATAACGGAACTCATGGAACATGTGATATATATATATACCCATATGCGAAATTTGGCCGTTGAGGCCATCAAGTTAAAATGACATGTACCTTCTTACATTCATACACCCGCATACGTCTACAAAAGCCTCTAACAGATGCATTGACCAAAATGAACTAAAAGTCGGGACAAGTCCCTACTTTATACATTATGTACAATACCAAAACATATGTACAACTGTGACTCAGAGAAGACCCAAACTAACTGGAGCTCACCAAAGATCTGCAACACTGGCAACCTACTGTGGAGGCCTACTAGTACCTGCGCCTGCAGCAAGTAAGGTAAATTCCCCAAGAGGGGTCAGTACGAAGAATGTACTGAGTATGTAAGGCTCAAATGAAACTGTATATAACATAAAGACTTCATTGGAGTTAAACACAAGTGAGTAGTCAAAATAAATAAACCATTGCTTTATAAGCATTTGGAACATGTATATTGCGTACATTGTGTTCATTACTTCCTCTTGCCTTTACTTTACTTTACATTTACATCACTCATATACAGTCTGGGCCCTCATCATGCAGGTGTTCTTTTCACCCCATGGATAAAATCATATCATCATGCGGGTGTTCTTGCACCCCATGGATAAATGAACATCGTCATGCAGGTATTCTTTCCACCCCATGGATAAGATCATATCGCCATGCGGGTGTTCTTTGCACCCCATGGATAGAGTAACATCATCATGCGAGTATTTGTACCCCATGGATAACACCCATGAACACAATCAATATGCATTACTTTATTCTTACTTCATTTCTTTACTTTTGAGATTGATACCTTACATGTGAGAGATTGATACTTTTGCTTATGAGAGATCGATACAATCACTTGTGAGAGATTGATACTTTTGATAGTCATAACTTTACTTGAAGCTTTGGATCAATAATCAATGAGTGAGAGACATATGTATAACTTGGCAATATAACATTCTTGGAAGCATAACACTATTGGAACCCTTGAACCATAATCAATGAACAAGAGACATGAGTATAATCACTATTGGAACATTAGGACATAACCGTATTTGAGCTTTTGGAACATTAACCATGAATATGAGACATGAGATTCACCAATGATCAATGAGTAGGAAATATATGACAATGACCATGGATAACCGGATATGGGATACCTTAGCATATTTTGGGATGGAACAAGCGTAGTGTCAATGTGAATACTATTTGCCGCATAAAGATACGGACAAAGTAACCTTACATACCTTGTATTCTCAATACGATTCTACAATCTTAAGTGCATATAATAGTCCCGCTCCGTCCTTATGTTTCACTCTACAACACAAGTACATACGGAACCAACATTAACCACCAAGTACCTTATAATGGCATATAATAACAATGAGTCACATGTTTGGCTTTAAAAATGTCATGTCTTTCGCTATAATACCATTTTTGGCATGGTCATATCAATAATACCACAACCCGCCCAACATTGACCAAAATATCATTTATGAATTTACTATCCCAATAATCCCACAATATTACATACATTGACCAATACATGATAACCAAGATCATGTCACACCAAGTTCATACTTTACACTTCTCCATCACCACTACATCACAATTATGCCATCAAATTACTTCAATACACCTCACAACAAATCGGCCAAAATCCCATAATTTATACTTATGTGAAAATAACAAGTTTAGGAACATAAGCACACCATACATGTTGATATTTCACCCATACCATGCATTTTCACCAAAACCACAAGCCACTTTTCAAGTTCAATTCACAAAAATGGCACATCTTGAACAAAAGCAAAAGTTCACTATTCAACACCTTGCCAACATAACCACCATGATATACATAACCTCTCATGTACATAATATATTAAATCACAAAAATAAACACTTACCAATACTTGTAGGATGATGATCTTGCCCAAGAAGGGAACTTAGAGTTTGAGAGAAATATGTTGGAAATATCTCCAAAAAGGCATGTGTGTTTTAAGAAATAAAAATCTTATTTGTGGTGGCTTTATATAGGCCCTCATGCTCATCTCTATCAATCCAATTAGTCAAAAAGGTTGTGTTTACTTGTCAAACACAAGAATGGGTCATTTGACCTTTTTGGGCCTCTTATTTTTGGCTCATTTTGGGCTTTAAATTGGGCCCAATAACATATCTCGACTTAGCCCACCAAATTTCATGTATAATTCACCACATATATTATGTTTAAATAATTCCATAATGTCACGACAATATTCTCTTACGAGATTCTCATTCGTCGTCTCATTCGCAAAAATAGAAATTCTAGTCGTCCATGGCTTCCCTGAACATTTTTGATAACTACATGTGTTTCATGGTTGATCATGTAGAAGTATGTAGGGGTGTATTGAGGTATTTGAAGATTTAACAATGCTTAAATAACTCCAAGGAACCAAAAGAAACCATAAAAGAATCGACGTAGAATTGCGTCACAAAACGAGCGTGGAAGGGCACAATTTGGTGTGCCTTGCGCCACTGCTGCAAAGCAAGGCAGTGGCGCAAGATTTCCTTGCCCTATGAACCTGAAGGCTTGCGCCACACCCCCTGAAATAGGGCAGTGGCGCAAGTTTTCATGCCTTGCTGAATTTTTCGGCCACTTCTTCAATACTTGCATATCATCCAATACCTTATCAAAACACTAGAAAATACTTACTTAGTGATCTTAATCATCAAGTAAACATGACTCCAAGTCACCAAATGAGGTTGGAATATGTACGGGGTATTACACAAATTCCCCACGAACTCACAAAACACCTCCTACGAAGGTCTAATCGCATGTACGTGGCCAAATTCCAATTTTCTCGTCCTTAGCATTACCAAATACACACTTATATCTCCCGACACCCATGAAAATATTATTCAACATCATCAAGTAGGGTTGGGAAGGTACGGGGTGTTACAATAGGACTCTATATTCATATTGGGAAGATAAGGTATGTAAGGTTACTCTTTCCGTATCCTTCTACAACACATATTGTTCACATTGTCATTGTAGTTGTTCCATTCCGAAATATTCTAAGGTATCTTATTTCAGGTTGTCATGTATTGTTATTTATATGTTCCTTATTCGTGAACCAATTGTGATTCGCATATCTCTTAATCATTGATTGAAATTCCAAAGCTTCCAATAATGTCGTGACTATTAATATATCAATCTCTCAAAAGTAAAAGCATAAGGTAATACATTTATGGCTTGTTGTTTGAGAACCGGGACGGCTCAAAGGGGCACATAAGTCTAGTTAGACCGATCCCGAGATTATTGGATTAAGGGACAGCATCAAAGGGGCACATAAGCCTAGCTTGAGTTGATCCTAATATTATATTATGACCCACTGATAAGGTGGATGAATGGTATTATATTATGACCCACTGATAAGGTGGATGATCAATATTATATTATGACCCACTGATAAGGTGGATGATCGGTATTATATTATGTCCCACTAACCAGTTGGATGAACGGTAATGAAGATAATTGTAAAAGCAATGAAAGTATATCCCTTGCACGAATATAGATATATATACGAATGTTGTTATAAGAGTGACGATGATAAGAATGAATGATCAAATAATGAAATTTATAAAGGTAAGGTACACGGTTCCACATCCAGAACGTAGGTTTATCAATATTGATTATTCTCTTATGCTTGATTCCTTTGAAGTATTCATGTAGCATACAGTTCCATATAGCCTTACATACTCAGTATTTTATTCGTACTGACCCCCTTGGGGGACTTACCTTACTTGCTGCAGGCACAGGTGTTAGTAGACCTCCACAGTAGGCTGTGGATCATCTACGTATTATTGGTGAGCTCCAGTTCAGTTTGGGGATTTCCGAGTCACATGCGTACATATGTTTTGGTATTGCATACAATATTATATAAAGCAGGGACTTGTCCCGACTTTAGGTTTGGTTATGTATCTATTAGAGGCTTTGTAGACATATGTGGGAAACTGAATTTAAGAGATGTATGTCCATTTTGACTTGATGGCCCTAACGGGCAAGTTTCATATATTATATATGTTTTCCATGACTTCCGTTATTGAGAATTATTAGTTACATGGGATAGAATGATATTCATACATAAACATGCACATGAGGGTACATGAAAGAAGGTTGGTTCTCTCGGGTCTCAACGGATTTGGGTGCCTGTTCGCCTCTATAGGATTGGGGGGCGTGATAAAAGTGGTATCAGAGCAGGTTGTTCTAAGGGTGTCAACAAAGCTGTGTCTGAGTAGAGTCTTGCTTATGGATGTGTTGCGCGCCACATTTATAAGTAGGAGGCTAGGGGACATTTAGGAGTTGTTTCTTTTCTTCATTTCGCATATCGTTCATTAGAGCCAATATTGTAGGTGGACTCAAATCTGATCATTGCACTTGGTTTTCTTATGTATAGTCGAATGCCGATTACAAGATAAGAGAGGGGCAAAGATAAGAAGGTAGAGATGCATGCCAAAGAAGGAACTAGTAAATCACCACCTGACCAAGCTAATCAAGGTGGGGCTGAAACTGAGTTTGCATCGAGAGCTTCTTCTACTTTTCCATCTCCAGAAGAGCTGAGAGGGAGAGAAGAACCTGACGACACACCTGTTAATGATACTATGCAGAATCTAAGAAATGCAGTGCAAATGTTAACTCATATAGTTACTGGCATAGTTGCTATATTGAATCAAGGGAAATTAGGTCTAATGACAAGTAATGATGGTGCGACTAGGGCAGCTAGTCGGCAGATACAGATTTTTTGAAATTAGACCCTCCCACGTTCACTGGATCAGATCTGAATGAAGATCCACAGGACTTCGTGGACCAAATCAAAAGGGCTCTAGATGTTATGCATGTGACTGGCATAGAAACAGTGGAATTTGCAGCATATAGACTAAAAGGCGAGGCTATATTATGGTACGAAGATTGGAAATGATCTAGGGGCATAGGTGTACTTCCAGCTAGTTGGGAGGAATTCCAAACGTCAGTCTTTGATCATTATCTTCCATATGAGATCCGAGAGGCTCGTGTGGATCAGTTTTTAAATCTTCGTCAAGGGAATATGATAGGGAGTACATTATTTATTTTAACTCGTTGGCTAGGAATGCTCCAAATGTAGTAGCCACTATGGCCGACAGAGTTCATCGGTACGTGGATAGATTAGATCCATACTTGGTCCGAGATTGTACCATTGCTGCCTTGAATAGAGATATGGATATAGCCAAAATACAAGCCTTTGCACAGAAAATGGAGGATCAAAGGCAAAGGCGAAGGGCACACGAAGTTGAAAGAGGGCCGCTAAAGAGGGCTAGACCTATGGGACAGTTTATGGTGTCCCAAGGAGAATTTAGGTCTTAGGTTTTTCCTAGACCGCCTAGACCATCATTTTCTTACCAGATAGAAGGAAATCCATCTTAATTTTGCGGGTTTAGAGGCGGTCAAATGGGGCAAAGTAGTGGGGCTCGGGGTTCACAGACAGTGGGGTATCGAGAACAAGGAAGTATGGGCCAATTGAGGTCTTCTCGTCAGCTGTGCCAGCGCTGTGGGAGGTTTCATTCCAGAGAATGTTGGTTTGAAATAAATGTTTGGTTTTGGTGTGGTAGGTCAGGTCATATGAAGAGAGAGTGCCCACAGAGGGGTAGGGGTAGTATGACACAACCTACGGGGTCAGCCGTTGCATTATCTTTATCAGGTGTACAACCTGCTGGTCATGGTAGGGGTGTTAGAGGAGTAGTTAGTGATAGAGAAGTTCTGAACCGTACCCATGCCTTAGTAGATAGACAGAATTCGGAGGCTTCTCCGGATGTAGATACAGGTACCCTACTCATATTTTTTTTATAAGGCATATGCATTGATTGATATGGGTTCTACCCTATGTTACTTCATTGATTGTTCCAAGCGAATTTGAAAGGACACCAAAATTATTAGTTAAGTCGAGTGAAGTATGTACCCTGGTTAGTGAATCTAGTAAAGCTAAAAGAGCATATCGTAATTGTATAGTAACTATTTATGGTGGAATGGAGGGGTAATATTAGAGCGATGAGAGGTAAGTTTATTTCCTAATTTAAGGCAAGGAAAATGATATCCAAGAGGTACATGTGTCACTTAGTAAGAGTGAGAGATATTAATGTGGAACCACCAATTCTTTGCTCGGTTCCGAGGGTAAATGAATTTCCTCGATGTACGAGTTGGTATTGATGTGGTGCCAGACACTCAGCCTACTTCTAGTCAGTAATTGAGTAAGGTCAAAGTTAAGAATAAATATTCCCTCCTCGGAGTTTATGATTTAGTTGACTGGTTATAGGGCGCCAATCATCAGGTAAGGATTAGAGAAAACAAATATATCCAAGATAGCCTTCCGAACACGGTGTGGTCGTTATAAATTCTTAGTTATGTCATGCGGGCTAACGAATGCGCCAACTTTTAGATGCTATTTTGGTTTGCTCAAGATCACAAAGGGACCATGCTAATCACTTGTGACAGGTGTTACGAATTCTTCGTGACCGTAAGATATGCAAAATTCGTTAAATACAAATTTGGTTACGATTCGTATCGTCCTTGGGTCATATGATTTGGCCAAGGCCTACGATGCCTATGAAAATTCGTACCTTCCTTGGGTTGGACGTCTATTACAGAAGATTTGTTAAGAAGGCTTTATTCCATTTCAGCACCCTTAACACAGCTAACACACCAAGTAACCAAGTTTCAGCGAAATGATGAATGTGAGAAAAGTTTCCAAGAGCTGGAAGATAAATCGACTCCTACACCTGTATTAGTACTTCCCGAAGTTACATAAGAGCATGCGGTATATTGTTATGTTTTATAAGATAGTTTAGGATGTGTATTAATGCAACACGACAGTGTGATAGCGTATGCCTTAAGACAATTGTGATCACATGAGAAAAATTATTCCACATATGATTTTAGGTTAGCAGTTGTGATAATTGCTTGTAAAATATGGCACCAATATTTGTATGGGATTCGTTTTCTTAAAACTCCTATAATGTGGCAGAGTCTCCACTTGTAGCTGAGGTGAAGGAAAAACAATATGTAAACCCTATTTTTAGTTCAACTGAAAAAGAATATACAGCAAAGTTCGACAAAGGTATTTGAGCATACACAAGGGGGAGTTACTTGAACGCCAATGTAGATTGTGTGTACCGAATATAAATGAGCTAAGGAAATGCATTAGAATAGAAGCACATCATTCACGATATTCTATTGATTCGGAAGCAACCAAAATGTACCATGGTTTGGAAGAGATGCATTGGTAAGGTTACATGAAAAGAACATTACAGAAATTGTACCTCATTATCAGACATCTGGAGGTTATATACAATGTAGGAATCTTCCGGTATTGGAAGAGGGATATGATTAACATGGGCTTCATCACAAGATTGCCTCGTACATTTTGAAACTTTAATTCCATGTGGGTGATAGTGTTAGTACACGTTTTACCTATTAAGACAATTTATACAGTTGAATACTATGCAAAGTTGTATGTTAAGAGATAGTACTATTACATGGGATTCCAATTTCTATTATGTCAGACATGGGAGCTCAAGTTACTGCATACTTTTAGAAATCTTTTCAGAAGAGCTTGGGTACACAAGTGAAGTTGAGTACGACTTTTCATCCTCAGACAGATGGACAAGCAGAACGTACTATCTAAACACTTCAAGATATGTTACGAGCTTGCATATAGGATGTGAAAAGTAGTTAGGAAGATCATTTACCTCTTGTTGAACTTGTTTATAGTAATAGCTATCGTTTGCATATCAATAAGGCACCTTATGAAGCTTTATATGGAAGAAAGGGTAGATAACCAATGGGATGGTTTGAAGAAGATGAAACTGCTTTCATCTTGTTCATTAAGCTATGGAGAAAGTTAATATGATACAACAGTAGTTACAAGCGGCCCAAAAGATCGACACAAGTCATATGCTGGTGTTATAAAAAGAGGGCTCGAATTTGTCATAGGTGATTGGATATCATTGAAAGTGACACCAATAAAAAGGGCAATGAGATTTAGAAAGAAAGGAAAGTTGTACCTATATAACGTACCATATGAAATTATCAGAAGATTTGGGCACGCTGCGTATGAATTAAAACTACCCCAAAAACTCTCCACAGTTCATGCAATATTTTATGTTTCGATGCTTCGAAAGTGCATAGGAGATCCATCTCATATTACTCCCATCGAGGATGTACAAGTTACGGAGGATCTCACTTATGAAGAGATAACTATTTCTATTTGAGATCGACAGGTGAAGAGGTTGAGGAATAAAGACTTAGCTTCCGTAAAGGTACCTTGGAGAAATCAGTAAGTAGAAGAGATTACATGGGAAGATGAAGAACTGATGAAATCTAAATACCATCATTTGTTTCACACGGAAGAAAACGTTCAAAGTAGGAAAGAGAAGAAATAATTAAGAAGTATCTATAAGCATTATGTGTGTATATATATATGTGAATGTAAAGATGCATGTATTGTACGTGAGACAATGTTGTTAACATTTGAGGACGAATGCTTCTAAGGGGGGAAGAATGTAACACCCCGTACCTTTCTGACCTTACTTGACAACCTTGAACCATGTTTACCCTAGGTTCGAGAGCAATAAGTACGTATCTTGTATTGTTACTGATGGAACATTTGATATTGTGCTAGTAAGGGTGCTTAGACCTTTGTAGGAGGTGTTTGTGACCTTGTGGAGCACTTGTGGGGGTGAAAAGCGAGGTTTAAAGGACATCTAAGCAAAGGATCTTAAAGATAAGAGGCAAGAAAAAGGTTGGAACTTGAAAGATCCAACTAAATCCACAAAGAAAAGTTGAAATCAAAAGTTAAGTGTGGGGAGCTGAAGGTGGCGTACCAGGCCACTTTGGCCTAAAATTTTTTTTTTTGGCACAGGCAGCAAGGGGGTGCGCCCAGGGGCATGCCAGGCTTCCCCTTCACACCTTTCATTTGCTGAAATTTTCTCTAAGTCTTTAGGGCGCCCTGGAGCGTGTCGGGGTGCTTTTTTGCCTAATTTCTTCCACGATTATAATTCTATAAAGAGGACTCTTGGGTTATGGTAACATTATCCCATCGTAGTAGGACTACTCTTGAGAGAGTTTGGCATCTAAGTTGGGGTTAATTCTTCGTCACAAGTATTTTATCAAATTATGTTCAATTAAGCCATGGGTGGCTAGAATTTCTTATATTTGAAATTGAAGCTACGAACATGAAGTTCGTAAGTGAATATTGTCGTGAAATTTATGGAATTATTTAAACATGAGATATATAGTGGATCATGCATTGAATTAGGGGGGCTAAGTTGATATGTGTTATTGGGCTCAATTTAAAGCCCAAATTGGAACAAAAGACATTGTCCAAAAGGGCAAAATGACCCATTCTTCCTTTGACTAATCAATGATTGATCAAATATGCTAAGGATGAATTCAAGGGCCTATATAAAGGGCAATAAAATCATATTTTTATTCACACAAACACACATGCCAATCTAGAAATTTCTACAACATTGATGGAGTAATTGTGATGGGGTGTTAATGAAGAAGTGTAGAGGATGAACTTGGTGTGAAATGCTATAGGTTTATGATGTTGTGGTCAATGTGTGGAATGTTGTGGTATTGTTGGGATGAAGATTCCATGAATTTTATTGTAAAGGGTGAAATGACGTTATAAGGCAATCATGTAACTCATTGTGGTTTTATATACTTGTAAGGTAATTGGTTGTTAACGTAAGCTCTGTTATGCACTTGTGTTGTAGAGTAAAACGTATGAAAGGAGCCTGATTATTGAATTCACGTATAGGACTGTATATTCATATTGGGAAGATAAGGTATGTAAGGTTACTCTTTTCGTATACTTCTACAGCACATATTGTTCACATTGTCATTGTAGTTGTTCCATTCCGAAATATTCTAAGGTATCTCATTTCAGGTTGTCATGTATTGTTATTTATATGTTCCTTATTCGTGGATCAATTGTGATTCACATATCTCTTAATAATTGACTGAAATTCCAAAGCTTCCAATAATGTTGTGACTATTAATATATCAATCTCTCAAAAGTAAAAGCATAAAGTAATACATTTATGGCTTGTTGTTTGAGAAACGGGACGGCTCAAAGGGGCACATAAGTCTAGTTAGACCGATCCCAAGATTATTGGATTAAGGGACAGCATCAAAGGGGCACATAAGCCTAGCTTGAGTTAATCCTAATATTATATTATGATCCACTGATAAGGTGGATGAATGGTATTATATTATGACCCACTGATAAGGTGGATGATCGGTATTATATTATGAACCACTGATAAGGTGGATGATCGGTATTATATTATGTCCCACTAACCAGTTGGATGAACGGTAATGAAGATGATTGTAAAAGCAATGAAAGTATATCCCTTGCACGAATATATATATATATATATATATATGAATGTTGTTATAAGAGTGACGATGATAAGAATGAATGATCAAATAATGAATTTTATAAAGGTAAGGTACACGGTTCCACATCTAGAACGAAGGTTTATCAATATTGATTATTCTCTTATGCTTGATTCCTTAAAAGTATTCATGTAGCATACAGTTCCATATAGCCTTACATACTCAGTACATTATTCGTACTGACCCCCTTGGGGGACTTACCTTACTTGCTGCAGGCACAGGTGTTAGTAGACCTCCACAGTAGGCTGTGGATCATCTACGTATTATTGGTGAGCTCCAGTTCAGTTTGGGGCTTTCCGAGTCACATGCGTACATATTTTTTGGTATTGCATACAATATTATATAAAGCAGGGACTTGTCCCGACTTTAGGTTTGGTTATGTATATATTAGAGGCTTTGTAGATATATGTGGGAAACTGAATGTAAGAGATGTATGTCCATTTCGACTTGATGGACATATCGGCCAAGTTTTATATATTATATATTTTTTCCATGACTTCTGCCATTGAGAATTATTAGTTACATGTGATATAATGATACTCATACGTAAACATGCACATGAGGGTACATGAACGAAGGTTGGTTCCCTCGGGCCTCAACGGCTTCGGGTGCCAGTCCTCTTCTATGGGATTAGGGGCGTGACAATTAGAGGGCGGTTATACGTGCCTCAGGTAGGTAATTTGATCTTGACTATTCTAGTGGAGACTCATAATTCTAAGCATTCTACACATCTGGACGCCAACAAGATGTATAGGGAGTTGAGACAACACAATTGGTGGCGAAGGATGAAATGAGATATGAAGAATTTTGTAACCAAGTGTCGAAACTACCAATAGGTTAAGTATTAACACCGAAACACAGGTGGTACATTTCAGAGAATACCCATTCTGGAGTGGAAGTGAGAAAGGATAACGGTGGATTTTATAGTTGTTCTTCCGAAGATATTGAGGAAGTGTGACTATATTTGGGTCATTATAGATTGGTTGACTGAGTTGACTCATTTTATTCTGGTATGGGTAAACTATAATGCTGCTAAGTTGGCCAAGATTTATGTGAAATAAAATGCAAGGTTACATGGGGTACGAATTTTGATAGTGTCAGGCAGAGGTACTAAGTTCACCTCTAATTTTTGGGAGAAATTCCAGTCAAAGTTGGGGTCCAAATTGGACCTAAGTATACCGTTCCACCCACAAACCGACAATCAGTTGGAGCAAACTATCCAAATACTTAAGGATGTGCTTCGGTATTGTCTTATGGACTTTGGGGGTCAGTGGGACCAATATTTACCATTTTTTGAATTAGCCTACAACAATAGTGTCATGCCTCAAATCCCATTGGGGCGGATAGGCACCCGTAGCCATAAAGGCCCGAGAGAACCAACCCATAGACTAGTACTTCTCGTGCATATAACTATGATAATCAAAGGTTCCGCCAAGTATAGATATGATGCACCAATGAACCATACAGGCAGGACAAAAACTATATATACAAGACTTGGTCGTTGGGGCCACAATGTCTAAAGGAAAAAACACTACCATGCTTCACTTTACATTGGTCTACAAAGCCTCTAAAAGAAACATAGACTTAGTTAAAGTCAGGACAAGCCCCCGCCTCACTCTTATCTACTATACAATTATCAAAACATATATAAAAAACTCGGAGAGCCCCGAATCAACTTGGAGCTTACCAATAACTACTTGATGTCCTGTGCTCCTACTGAAGAGGTCTACTAGCTGAAGTACTTATGTCTACAACATGAAATGTAGGTCCCCCGAGAGGAACGTCAGTACAAAAAAATATGTTGAATATGTAAGGCATAAAGTAACTATATGTAAAATGAGAGCTCAAATGAAATCAGAACAAGTGTATAGATGAGGATAATAGACCTCCTTTACTTGTATCAATGGAACCTTGTACATTACATTATTTTCTTTACCTTACCCTTTTTACTTTTATAATCTTTGTAAGTCATGTGATACAAATAACCAACTGATCAGTGGTAAATACACAAGTTGGGATCGACCCATGCTAGGCTTATACCCCTGAGCTGCCACCCATATATAAATATATTGGGATTGGCCCATGCTAGGCTTTCGCCCCTGAGTTACCACCCTCATATAAAGAGATTGGGATTGGCCCATGCTAGGCTTTCACCCCTGAGCTACCACCCGTACATAACTAGATTTGCATTACTTAATTTATACCTTTGAGATTGTTACTTTGGTGGTTATAACACAATAGTCAATTAGTAAGAGACATGTGAATAAGTACTTGATGTAGTAACAATGAGGTAGGGAGAAGTTTATACACAAATGGAATGCTTAGGAGCTGAAATGACACATGGATCTTTTTTTACTAAAAGGAGAACTCATGAAGCTTGCTAATGAATATAGCCATGCAAATTTGATAATAAGCACGTATTGAAGTATTTTAACACAATAGGTAGTGGGAACAAGGTCGTTAGCAACATTGGAGATTAAACACTACAACTATGTATCATTTGATATAGGAGAAATTGAATCTTACTTTTTAACACGTGTTAGATTTCATGCAAATGAATACAGAGTAAAGTAGCCTTACATACTATGTTGCACTACTTTGATACTACCCCAAATTAAGTTCCTACCATTTGGATTACTTATCTACAATAAAGTAAGTGGAAAAACTAGTATTAGTAGCTAATCAACACATTTAGGCTCGGCATAACCCAAAATAGTAGTCGGGCAGTAATCCTATAACTTATCTAGTCAAGGGTGTTATTTCAACCCCTTCTTCTCTCTATACATTTATATACTATACGGATGTTTATATGTTCCCACAAAATTGGTTTGTCTTTATAACACACATAAAACAGTACGCAAAGTGTGTTAGACAGCATGCTCATACAACATCTAATTAAGTGGTGTATCATTACACCCTCCCTTTCTATGTCAATACCAACAACTTAAATCATTTTTAAGATCAACCAAACTTTCCCAACACATACACATAAAATAGCCCATAAAATATCCCTAAATACCTTTTGCCATAGCAACACAATATTGGACTTACCATCCCTTGAATTCTTAATAACAACACATCCATAATTCATCACCTAAATTTATACATAAGGAGGAGTAAGAAACGAGAAGTAGCTTTACCTTTTATTGGTGAAGATCCTTATACTCTCAACTACTACAAATACTTGAACTTCTTTTTACTTGAACTAAAAAAAGGAGAAAGCTTTTAGAAATTTAAGAAAGGTGGGACTGTCAAGCTTGGAGGGATGTTCTACACTTTAAACATGGAAAATTTTACTTGCATCTCCTTCTCATGGTGAAACTAAACTAAATCCCTATATTAATCACAACTTACCTTGGCTTAAAAGAGGCAACTACACCAAGAACCCTAGAGGATTTTTGTGGCTGCTTCTTAAAGGGAGAGAGAGAGCTTATTATCTTTGGGAGAAATCTGTTTATTTTGCTGAATTATTATGAGTTAAAATGAGTCAAATTGACCCTTAAATAGGCTATCTAGAACCTCCTCTTTTAGATCCATTTTTAGCCACAAATTGGTCCAAGTAGGTGATGCACCTACTTAGGGGTTCAAGCTGCTGAAAAGGTCAAAGTAGGTGATGCACCTACTTTCTTTATTCATGTCTAAAATGGAACTTCAACTTATTAGGCTTTTGGGATAGATTTTAGGTGTTGGGCTGCTCATTCTCTTCTCCTTTTATTTTACTTAGTTTGGGCCTTAAATTAGTTCATTAATATAGGCCTAAATCAGATCCATTATCCTTGTATCCATTAACTTTGTCCATATAGCTCAAGTAGGTGACTCACCTATTAGCTTAATTAAGTCAAGTAAGCACCTAAATATTTTATTCCATTTTTAGATCTTAATCCCTTTGATTTAACATAAAACTTATACACACTTGGCCACTTTAAACTTTAGATTCAAATACCTACTTATGATCCCAAGTTTAAATACTCTCATCGACTTTAACATGAACATGTCACGTTGAAAAGTACGGGCAGTTCCTTCAAATCTATCTTACCATTGCTAATCGTATAGGAAACCGAGTCCTTTACCTACACCATAAGGCTATATCAAGTGTCATATAAGTAGAACTAGTACACGTAGGATATGGGGTGTTACATCCTCCCCCCTTAGGAACATTCATCCTCGGATGTTGGAATACTTCGCTTGACTAAACAAGTTCAAGCCTAAGTTTCATCCAACTAATAGCAACATAATACGTACACATTTATTCTCACCTGTTAATACCCCAATTCATCATCTTGAACTTTCTTTTCGAATTCATATGAATGAGGGTACGTGGATTTCATCACTTTCTCATCTTCCCATGTAACTTCTTCTACTTACTGGTTTCTCCAAAGTACTTTTACAAAAGCTACATCTTTATTGCTTAACTTCTTAAGTTGTCAATCCAGAATAACAATGGTTACTTCTTCATAAGTGAGATCTTCAATAACTTGTACATCTTTAGTAGGAGTAATACAAGATGGATCTCCTATGTAATTTTTAAGCATTGAGATGTGAAACACCGGATGAACCATTGAAAGTTCTTGGTGTACCTCTAACTCATATACTACTTGCCCAAATCTTTGAATAATCTTATATGGTCCTATATAGCATGGGCTCAACTTTTCTCTTTTACTAAATCTCATTACCCCCTTTTATTGGTGACACCTTTAAGAAAACCCAATCGCCTATAATAAACTCTAGCCCCCTTCCTCTAACATCCGCATATGATTTTTGTTGACTTTGGGTTGTTTCTAGCCATTTTTGTACTAACTTAACTTTTTCCATATCTTGATGAACAAGAGTTGGCCCAAATAAGGCAGTTTCTCCCACTTCAAATGATCCAATTAGTGATCTATATTTCCTTTCATATAAAGCTTCATACGCTGCCATTTCGATACTTGAATGATAACAATAGTTGTAGGAGAACTCGATAAGAGGCAAATGATCATCCCAACTACCTTTAAATCTAATACACAAGCTCGCAACATAACTTCAAGTGTTTGGATTGTACGTTCTACTTGTCCATCCATTTGAGGGTGAAAAGTTGTACTTAAATTAAATTGTGTTCCCAAAATCCTCTGAAAATTCAATTGTGTTCCCAAAATCCTCTGAAAAGACTTCCAAAAATTTACAATAAATTGAGCTTCCCTATTAGATATAATAGATATTGGTACTCCGTGTAGTTGAACTATCTTTTTAATATATAATTTTATATACTCTTCAGCTGTGTAAGTGGTCTTAACAGGTAGGAAGTAAGTTGATTTGGTGAGTCTAATAACTATTACCCATATGGAATCAAACTTACGAATTATTCAAGGAAAATCAGTAATTAAATACATGTTGATCACATCCCACTTCCAAATTGGAAGATCCATACAGTGCATATGGCCTCCGGGCTTTTAGTGAACTACTTTAACTTGTTGACAAATTGGACATTAGGCTATATATTCTGCAATGTTCTTCTTCATGTGACCTCACTAATACACTTATTTCAAATGATGATACATTTTAGTTAACCTTGGATAGATAGAATATCTTGAATGATGTGGCTTCATCATAATCCTCTTTCTTAGCCCATCTACATTGTGTACACACAATCTATTTTGGCATCGAAATACTCCCTCTTGTGCAAGTTCAAATGCCCTTGGCATACCTTATTTTACATTCTATTTAAGCTATACTAACATAGGATCATTATATTTCTTATCTTTATCTTCAGCTACCAAAGAAGATTCTGCTTCATTACGCATAATAACCCCTTCTTTCGGAGTTTCAAGAAGGTGAACGCCCAGGCTAGCTAATAGTTCAAGCCACCTCTGGGGCCTCATAATTAGGTCCTTCTAGTTTAAGATATATTGCAAGATCTTATGGTCAATATATATGTCAACATGAACCCCATACAAGTAGTGGCACCATATCTTTAAAGCAAATATAACCACTGCTAGTTCAAGATCATGTGTTGGATAATTTTTCTTGATTGGATGCATAAGCTATTACTTTACCATGCTGCATCAATACACATCCTAAGAAAACTACTGAAGTGTCACAATACACTGCATACCCTTTTGTGCCTTCTGGAAGTACCAATACGAGTGTAGAAGTCAACTTATTCTTCAGATCTTGAAAAGTCTTTTCACATGCGTCATTCCATTGGAACTTAGCTGCTTTGTGTGTTAGCTTTGTTAAAGGTGCAGAAATAGAAGAAAATCCTTTGACAAACCTTCTATAATAACCTGCCAACCCAAGGAAACTACAAACCTTCGTAGGTGTTGTAGGTCTTGGCCAGTTCTCCACGACTTCTTTCTTTTTAGTATCAACTCTTATTCTTTCATCAGATACAATATGACCCAAGAATACCACATATTTTAACCAAAACTCACATTAGAGAACTTTGCATATAACTTACAATCATATAAAATCTGTAACACCTGTCATAAGTGAATAGCATGGTCCTCTTTTGATCTTGAATAAACCAGAATATCATCTATAAATCTATCACAAACACATCTAAGAGTGGTTTGAACATACTTTTCATCAAATCCATAAAATTTAAGGGTGCATTTGTAAGCCCAAATGACATGACTAAAAACTCATAATGACCGTACCTTGTTCTAAAAGCTATTCAGGATATATCTTTATCCTTCACCCTCACTTGGTGTTAACCTGACCTCAAATCCATCTTTAAGAAACACTTAGCACCTAGTAACTGATCGAACAAATCATCAATTCTAGGGAGGGGAAACTTGTTCTTAATCATCATTTTATTCAATTGTCGATAGTCAATACACATTCTTAACGTGCTATACTTTTTATGTACAAATAACACTGGTGCTCCCCAAGGGGACATACAAGGCCTTATGAATCCCTTTTCTAGCAAGTCTTTTAATTGCTCATTCAACTCCCGCAATTCTGTCGGGTCATTCTATACGGAGGAATAGAGATAGGTTGAGTACCTGGAATCACATCAATACTAAACTCTACTTCTCGTTCTAGAGGAAAACCTAGAATATCTTCAGGAAATATATTAGAAAAATCATTTACCAATAGAACGGTTTAAAGAATTGGTGGCTCCGTATCTATATCTTTTACTCTCTCTAGATGAAATATGTACCCTTTAGACATCATTTTCTTTGGCTTAATATAAGAAATAAATTTTACCTCATGGCGCACTAATATTACCCCTCCATTCAAGGACTACCTCTTTTGGAAAATGGAAATGCACCCTCTTAGTTTGACAATATACTATGGTATAACAAGAAGCCAACAAATCCATACCTATTATAACATCAAAATATACCATTTATAGCTCAACAAGGTCAGCCAATGTATCATGACCACGAATATTTATTATGTAATTTCAATACACTCCCCTAGCTATAATAAACTCACCAACTGATATAGACACTTCAAATGGCTTAACCAATGATTCTGGTGTTCTTTTGAACTTTCCAACAACCAATGGAGTGACATATGATAGTGTAGAGCCCAGATCAATTTATTCATAAACATTATGTGAAAAGGTGGATAATGTACCTGTAACCACATCAGGAGAAGCCTCCAAACTTTGCGGATCCGCTAGATGATATGTACAATTTTGAACTCTGCTAGAACTAGCTACTCCTCTAACACCTCTACCATGAACTATAGTGTATATAACCCTACCTAAAAAAAGGAACCAATGATGATGATGCAATAGATGATCCAGTAGGTCATGACATACCACCCATGGCCCTTTGTGGGACATCTCTCATCATGTTTCCTAGTGTACCAGAAAAAAATCAAGCATCAATCACAAATTGACATGTACGTAAATGAAGCTTTCCACATTATTTACACGGCTTTCGAGGAAGTCTTATTTGATTCATACTTTCCTGCTCTTGGTACCCCGCTACTTGTGAACCTTGGCTCTCACTTGTTTGCCCAAAATGGTTGCCCCTAAGCCCTTGGAATCGGGGTGGAGCACTCACTGCAGAGTAGGAAGATGATGGCCTAGGTGGTCTATTAGAAAATCGAGGCCTGAACTCACTTTGGGATGGCATAAACTGCCCCATTGATCGAGCCCTCTTGGGATGTCCTTTCACTAACTCTTATGTCCTTCTCGTTTGCCTTTGATCCTCCATTTTTTGTGTAAAAGCTTGTATCCTTGCTATATCTATGACTTTATTCAAAGCAGCAATAGTACAATCTCTAACCAGATACAAATCTTATCTATCCATATATCGATGAACTCTATCATGCATAGTAGCTACTATATTAGGAGCATACCTAGCCAAAGAGTTAAACCAAAAACTGTACTCCCTCACAGTCATATATCCTTGGTGAAGATTTAAAAATTGATCTGCACGGTCCTCCCAGATCTCAAATGGAAGGTAATGATCAAGAAATGCCTCTTTGAACTCTTTCCAACTAGCTGAAGGTGCATATGTACCCCTAGATTATTTCCAGTCTTTGTACCATAATGAAGCCTCCTCTTTTAATCTATACGCTGCTATCTCAACTTTCTCTATACCAGATACATGCATGACATCTAAAGCCCTTTAGATTTGATCAATAAAGTCTTGTGGGTCTTCATTTAGATCTGGGTAAATATGGGAGGATCCAATTTACGGAAATCCTGTGTCCATAGACTAGCTGTCCTATCCACACCAGTAGTAACTGTAATTGGAATAGCTTGTCCTTGACCTTGTCCAGCAACTATACCTGTCAACAATTGCACTGCATTCCTTAAATCTTACTCAGTAGCATTAATAGGTGATTCTGAGGGGGTTGTTTTCCTCCTTAGCTCTACTGGAGATGGAGGAGTAGAAGAAGCATATGATACAAGCTCAGCTTGAGCTTCACTTTGATTAGCTTATCTAGGTGGTAACTTGTTGGTCCCTTCTCATAAATTAAAGGTTAAATACAATTCCACCTACAACTTTGGCTCTACCGCACGATCAAAGAAATAGAAAAAAAAAGACAACTCTTAAATGTCTCATTGCCTCTTGGTCATAGATGTGGTGAACAACACACCAATAAGCAAGACTCTACATAGACACAGATTTGTAGACTCCCAAGGATGACTTGGTCTGATACCACTTTTTGTCACACCTCAAATCCCATTGAGGCGGAGAAACACCCATAGCCATAAAGGCCTGAGAGCACCAACCCGTAGCCTAGTACTTCTTGTACATGTAACTATGATAATCAAAGGTTCTGCCAAGTATATATATGATACACTAATGAAAATAAACAACGTAGGAATTCCCAAAACTATATATATAAGACTTGTTCGTTGGGGCCACAATGTCTAAAGGACAAGATACTACCATGCTTAACTTTATATTTACCTATAAATCCTCTAAAACACACATACACTTAGTTAAGGTTAGTACAAGCCCCAAGCTCACTCTTATCTACTATACAATTACGAAAACATATATAATAGACTCGAAAACCCTTAAATCATCTTAGAGCTCACCAATAGCCGCTAGATGTCCTGTACTCCTACTGAAGAGGTCTACTAGCTGAAGTACCTATGACTGTAGCATGAAATGAAGGTCCCCTATAAGGTATATCAGTACAAAAGAATGTACTGAATGTGTAAGGCATAAATTAACTATATATAAAATGAGAGCTCAAAAGAAATCAAAACAAGTGTATAGGTAAGGAAAATAGACCACCTTTACTTGTATCAGTTGAACCTTGTAATTTACATTATTTTCTTCATTTTACCCTACTTACTTTTATAATCTTTGTAAGTCATGTGATACAAATAACCAACTGATCAGTGGCAAGTACACAAGTTGGAATCGGCCCTTGCTAGGCTTACACCTCTGAGATACCACCCATATATAAACGGATTGGTATTGGCCCATGCCAAGATTTTGACCCTGAGTTGCCACCCTTATATAAAGAGATCTAGATCTGACCATGCTAGGCTTTCTCCCTTAAGCGGCCACCCATACATAACCTAATTTACATTACTTAGTTTATTACCTTTGAGATTGTTACTTTGGTGGTCTTAACATTAATGAGCTTTGGGATAATAGACCACTAGTAAGAGATACGTGCATAAGCACTTGATGTAGTAACAATGAGGTAGGGAGCAGTTTGTACACAAATGGAATGCTTAGGAGTTAAAATAACACATGGATCTTATTTGACTAAAAGGAGAACTCATGAAGCTTGCTATTGAATGTAGATATGCAGATTTGATAATAAGCACATATTGAAGTATTTTATCAGATTAGGGAGTGGGAACATGGTCGTTAGCTACATTGGAGAACATACACTGCCACTATGTATCATTTGCTATAGGCGAACTTTGGAAGCTTACTTTGTAACACATGTGATAGATTAAATGCCAATGAATACGTAGTAGAGTAGCCTTACATTCCTTGCTGCAGAGGGAGCGTGCCAGGCCGATTTTTGCCAAAATGTTTTTGGCATTGGCAGCAGAGGGGCGCGCCAGGCAGCGTGCCAAGCCATTTTTTGCCAAAAATTTTCTCCGACCACTAGTCTATAAATAGGGCTCTTGGGTTATGTTATCATTATACCATCTTGGTAGGACTACTCTTGGGCGATTTTGGCATCCAAAGCAGGGTTAATTTCCTTTTTATAATATTTATTAAATTATGTTAAATTAAGCCATGAGTGGCAAAAATTGCTTATTCTTGGGGTTGAGGCTACGGACATGAATCTCGTGAGTTGAATATTGTATTACAATTTATGAAATTATTTAAACATGAGATAGTTGGTGGATCATGCATTGAATTTGTTGAGCCAAATGGGTCTTGTGCTATTGGGCTCAATTGAGGCCTATAATGAAAAAAAAGACATGGCCCAAATGGGGCAAATGACCCATTCTTGTGTTGACTAAGTAAACATGACATTTAATGCCCAAGAATTGGCTAAGGATGACTTGAGGGGCTATATAAAGGCACCAAATATAAGATTTTTATCCCACAAAACACACATGCCATTCTATACATTTCCAAGATATTTCTTTTAGCTCTCAAATCCTAACCCATCTCTTTGTACAAGATCACTCCTTTGCAAGCTTGGGTAAGTGTTTAATATTATGGTTTAAGATAATATATGAATGAGAGATTGTATATATCATGATGGTTATGTCTAAAAGTGTTGAGTACTGCACTTTTACTTTTTGCTAAAAGATGTGTCATCCATGTGACTTGAACTTGAAAGGAGACTTGAGGTTTGGATGGAAGTGAATGGTGCGGATGAAATATCAACATGTACGATGTGGTTATGTTCCTTCACTTGTTTTTTTTCTAGGTGTATAACTTGTGGGATTGTTGTTATGAAACATATTGAGGTGACTTGATGGAGTAATTGTGACGTAGCGTTAATGAGGAAGCATAAAGGATAAACTTGGTGTGAAGTGCTATTGGTTTATGATGTCTTGGTCAATGTGTGGAATATTATGGTATTTTTGGTATGACCATGCCGTGAATTGTATTGTAAAGGGGGAAATAACATTACTCATTGTTGTCTTATGCACTTGTAAGGTGGTTAGTTATTAACATGAGCTCTGTTATGAACTTGTGTTGTAGAGTAAAATGTAAGGAAGGAGCTGTATTATTGTATTCACATATAGGACTGTGTATTCATATTGGGACGATAAGGTCTGTAAGGTTACTCTTTCCATATCCTTCTGCAACACATATTGTTCACATTGACATTGTACTTGTTCCATTCCAAAATGTCCAAAGGTATTGTCATATAGTATTACTCATAGAGCCAATTGTGATTCACATGTCTCATGTTTACTGACTAATGTTTCAAAGTTCCAATAATGTACAATAAACAATGTATCAATCTTATAGAAGCAAAGGAATGAAGTAATGTATAATTGTTTGAGTATTCTTGGGTGGTATCCCAGTGGTTAAAATGCCTAACATGGGTCGATCCCAATATCACAATAACATCCCATGGGCGACAGAAAAGCCTAGCATGGGTTATCACAGTAACATCCCAGGGGTGACAGAAAAACCTAGCATGGGTTATCACAGTAACATCCCAGGGGCAACAGAAAAGCCTAGCATGGGTTAATCACATCCCAGGGGTTAAAATACCTAGCATGGGTTAATCTCATCCCAGGGGCGACAGAAAAGCCTAGCATGGGTAGAACGATAAAGATGAATAAACGTAAAGTCAAAAGAAAACGATAAAGATGAATAAAAGTAAAGTCAAAAGAAGTAAAGAATGTAATCTACAAGGTTCTACATATGCCGACCGGTGGTTTATATGTACTAACTATTCTCTTAGATTTGATTCCATGGAAGTACTTATATATCATGCAGTTTCATATAGCCTTATATACTCAGTACATTCTTCGTACTGATGTCCCTTGGTGGTCTTACCTTACTTCTTCAGGCACAGGTTCTAGTAGACCACCACAATAGGTTGCGGATCATTTGTCGATAATTGGTGAGCTCCAGTTGGTTTGAGGCTTTTCAAGCTACATGTGTACATTAGTTTTGGTATTGTAAATATTGTATAAAGCGGGGACTTGTCCCGACTTTAGGTTGGTTATGTCCATGTATCTATAGAGGCTATGCAGATGTTGTGGGACAAATGAAGGAAATGTAAGGTACGTATGCTTTTGACTTGATGGCCTAACGGACAAGTTTCCTATTTATCATATATTTTCCATGACTTTTGCCAGTGGAATCTTATATCTATATGTGATGCTGATGTTTATTGAGTGACATGCGTATGAGTGTATATGAATGAATATTGGTTCTCTCAGGCGTTAACGGCTTCGGGTGCCAGTCCGCCCCATTGGAATTCAGGGCGTGACAAAAGTGGTATCAGAGCAGGCCATCCTGAGGGTGTCGACAAAGCCATGTCTGAGTAGAGTCTTGATTATGGATGTGTTGTGCACCACATTTATAAGTAGGAGGCTACGGTACATTTAAGAGTCATTTCTTTTCTTCATTTCTAGATCGTGCAATAGAGCCAATGTGGTAAGTGGAATTGTATCTAACCATTGTAATTGGTTTTCTTTGTTATAGTAAAATGTCGATTCCAAGATGAGGTAGAAGTAAAGGTAAGCAGGTATATATGCTTGCCAGTGAAGGAACGAGTAAATGACCACCTGACCAAGCTAGTCAATGTGGGGATGACATTGAAATTGTATCACGGGCTCCTTCTACTCTTCCATTTTTGGAAGAGCCAAGAGGTAGAGAAGTACCTGCAGAACTGCCTATGAATGCCACTGAAAAAGATTTAAGAAATGCAGTGCATATGTTGACTCAGATAGTTGCTGCACAAACTCAGGGACGAGATGGTCCAATGACAAGTGAGGATGACGCGGCTAGAGTAGCTAGTCGGCGGACACAGGATTTTTTGAAATTAGACCCTCTCATATTCACTGGGTCGGATCCGAAAGCAGATCCATAGGACTTTGTGGACCAAATTCAAAGGGATCTAGATGTTATGCACGTGACTGGTGTAGAAATAGTTGAACTTGCGGCCTATAGATTGAAAGGTGAAGCTATATTGTGGTATGAAGATTGGAAATGATCTAGGAGTATTGGTGCAATTCCAGCCAGTTGGGGGGAATTCAAAACGGCCTTTCTTGATCACTACCTCCCATATGAGATCCAGGAGGCACGTGCAGACCAATTTCTAAATCTTTGTTAAGGGAATATGAGTGTCAGAGAATACAGTCTGCAGTTTAATTCTTTGGCTCAATATGCTCCGAATGTAGTAGCCACAATAACAGAAAGAGTCCATCGATATGTGGACAGATTGGAGCCATATTTGGTAAAGGACTGCACTATTACTGCTTTGAACAAAGACATGGATATAGCTAGAATACAGGCTTTTACATAGAAGATGGAGGACCAGAGACAAAGAAGGAGGGCACATGAATTTAAAAGAGGGCCGTCAAAGAGGGCTATACCTATGGGGTAGTCTATTGTATCCTAAGGAGAATCTAGGCCTCAGATGTTTCCTAGACCGCCTAGACCATCATTCTTTTATTTCACAGCAGGCACTCAACCTCAATTCTGAGGGATTAGGGGCAGTCATTCTGGGCAGAGTAGTGAGATACAAGGTTCACAGACAGCAAGATTTTCTCATCCTCCGTGTCAGCGCTGAGGAAGGTATCATTTAGGTGAATGCCGGTTGGGGACAAATGTTTGTTTTTGATGTGGTACGACGGGGCACATAATGAAAGAATGCCCACAAAGGGGCGCAGGTGGTATAACATGACCTACGGGATCAACCGTTGCATCATTATCATCGGTTCCTTCCCTAGGTAGAGGTGTACAACCTGCTGGTCATGGTAGAGGTACCATAGGAGCAGCCAATTCTAGTGGAACCTAGAATCGCACCTATGCTCTAGTGGACCGGCAGAATTCAGAGGCTTCTCATGATGTAGTCACAGGTACATTATCCATATTTTCGTATAATGTATATGCATTGATTGGTTTGGGTTCCACATTATCATATGTTACTCCATTGATTGCTGCTAAATTTGAAAGAACGCCGAAATTATTAAGTAAGCCAATTGAAGTGTCTACACCAGTTGGTGAATCTATTGTTGCAAAAAGAGTATATCGTAATTGTGTAATAACTGTGTGTGATCATGATACATTGTCTGATCTTATTGAACTAGAAATGGTGGATTTTGATGTCATAATGGGTATGGATTGGTTGATTTCTTGTTATGCCACGATGGATTGCCGGGCTAAGAAAGTACATTTTCATTTTCCACAAAGGAATGTTCTGGAATGGATGGGTAATGTGGGGGCACTGAGAGGTAAATTTATTTCCTACCTTAATGCAAGGAAATTGATAGCCAAGGGGTACATATGTCACTTAGTAAGAGTGAAAGATACTGATGTGGAACAACTAACTCCTCAGTCGGTTCCAGTGATCAATGAATTCCTCGATGTATTTCCTGAGGATCTTCAAGGGTTGCCTCCAGAATGTGAAGTAGAGTTTGGTATTTATGTGATACCAGGCACTCAGCCTATCTCTATTCCTCCGTATAGAATGACTCCAGCAGAATTGCGTGAATTGAAGGAGCAATTAAAAAATTTGCTGGACAAGGGATTCATCCAGTTATAGAATGACTCCAACAGAATTGCGTGAATTGAAGGAGAAATTAAAAGATTTGCTGGACATGGGATTCATCTGGCCAAGTATGTCCCCGTGGGGTGTACCAGTATTATTTATAAGGAAGAAAGACGGCACATTGATAATGTGCATTGACTATCGGCAATTGAATAAGGTAACAATCAAGAACAAATATCCCCTCCCCATAATTGATGACTTGTTTGATCAGTTACAGGGTGCCAAATGTTTTTCAAAGATTGACTTGAGATCGGGTTACCATCAAGTCAGAGTTAGAGAAAAAGATATACCCAAGACAGCTTTTCGAACACGGTATGGCCATTATGAATTTTTGGTTATGTCGTTTGGACTAACAAATGCACCAGCTGTTTTCATGGATTCGATGCATAGGGTGTTTAAGCCATTTTTAGACGTGTTCGTGACGGTGTTTAAAGATGATATCCTGGTTTATTCAAGATCACAAGAGGACCATGCTAAGCACTTACGACAGGTGTTACAAATTTTTCGTGAGCGTAAGTTGTATGCAAAGTTCTCTAAATGAGAATTTTGGTTAAAATCCGTAGCATTCTTGGGTCACGTTGTGTCAGATGAATGAATTCGGGTTGATACACAAAAGATTGAAGCGGTGAAAAATTGGCCAAGGCCTACGACGCCTACAGAAATTCGTAGCTTCCTTGGGTTGGCAGGGTATTATCGAAGGTTTGTTGAAGGGTTTTCTTCCATTGCTGCACCTTTAGCGAAACTTACACACAAGGAAGTCAAGTTTCAGTGGAATGATACATGTGAGAAAAGTTTCCAAGAGCTGAAAGATAAATTGACTTCTACACCGGTATTGGTACTTCCAGAAGGCACAGAAGGGTATGCAGTATATTATGATGCATCCGAAGTTGGTCTAGGATGTGTGTTGATGCAACACGGTAATGTAATAGCATATGCCTCACGACAGTTGAGGCCACACGAGAGAAATTATCCCACACATGATCTTGAGTTAGCAGCTATGGTATTTGATTTAAAGATATGGAACCATTATTTGTATGGAGTTTATGTTGACATCTACACTGATCAAAAAAGTGTGCAATATATCTTTAAGCAGAAAGATTTAAATCTGAGGCAGCGAAGGTGGCTTAAGCTATTGAAAGACTATGATATTGATATCCTATATCATCCAGGAAAAGCAAATATGGTAGCTGATGTATTAAGCCGCAAGGCAATAGGAGGCACTAGTGGCCGGTTGATGGAAAAGCAAGACCTAGTCAACGATCTACATCAACTAGCCAGCTTGGGGGTTCATCTTCTTAAATCCTCAGATGAAGGGGTTATTGTGCAAAATGCGATGGAATCTTTATTAATAGCTGAAGTGAAAGAGAAGCAGCTTGCGGATCCTATATTATTGCAGCTGAAAGAGAATGTACAATAGGGTTTGACAAAGGCATTTGATCTTACGCAAGAAGGACTACTTCAATGCCAAGGTAGCTTATGTATACTGGATGTAGATGAGCTAAGGTGACGGATTATGACAGAGGCACATCATTCACGGTATTCAATTCATCCGGGAGCCACTAAAATGTACCACGAGTTGAAAGAAATGTATTGGTGGGGAAACATGAAAAAGAACATTGTAGAATTCATAGCTCAATATCCAAATTATCAACAAGTAAAGGTAGAGCATCAGAAACCTGGAGGTTACATGCAATGTATCAATCATCCAGTCTGGAAATGGGACATGATTAATATAGATTTCATCACAGGTTTGCCTCGTACACTGTGAAAATTTGATTCCATATGGGTAATAGTTGACAGGCTTACCAGGTCAGCGCATTTCCTACTAGTCAAGACCAACTATACAGCTGAAGATTATGCAAGGTTGTATGTTAAAGAGATAGTACGATTACATGGGATTCCAATCTCCATTATATCAGACAGGGGAGCATAATTTACTGTATATTTTTGGAGATCTTTTCAGATGAGCTTGGGTACACAAGTGAATTTGAGTACGACTTTTCATCCTCAGACAGATGGACAAGCAGAACGTACTATCCAAACACTTGAAGATATGCTAAGAGCTTACACGTTGGATTTTATGGGCAGTTGGGATGACCATTTACCTCTTATTGAAGAGATCACATGGGAAGCTGAAGAAATGTTGAAGTCAAAGTACCCATATTTGTTTCACATGGAAGAAAATGTTCAAAGTGCAGAAGGAAAGCAGTAACAAGTAAGTATCTATAAGAATTATGTGTATATGTATATATGAGGTGCCTTTGTTGTAAATTGGAAGATGTTATTAGCATTCGAGGATGAATGTTTCTAAGGGGGGAAAGGATGTAACACCCCGTACATTTCCAACCCTACTTGATTGGTGATCTAGGGCGTATTTATATGCCTTATTGCCAATTTTGAACCATGTTTACCGTAGTTTTGAGAGCAATAAGTACGTATTTTGTATTGTTCTTGATGGAATTACTTTTGAGAGAAACAAGTACGTATTTTGTATTGTTCTTGATGTACTATTGATATTATGCTAATGTCCGCAAAGAAAAGTCGAAGAAAAGAAGAAAATCGCAATTTTAGTATCAGGCGCGCCCAGGGGCATGCCAGGCCGCTTTTGACAAAAAAAAATTTGGCATGGGCAGCAGAGGGGCACGCTAGGTAGCGTACCAGGTTACTTTTTGCCAAAATTTTTCTGGCATGGGCAGCAGAGGGGCGCGCCAGGCAGGGTGCCAGGCCATTTTTTGCCAAAAAGTTTCTCTGACCACTAGTCTATAAATAAGGCTCTTGGGTTATGTTATCATTATACCATCTTGGTAGGACTACTCTTGGGTGATTTTGTCATCCAAAGCAGGGTTAATTTCCTTTTTATAATATTTTATTATATTATGTTAAATTAAGCCATGAGTGGCAAAAATCGCTTATTCTTGGGGTTGAGGCTACGAACATGAATCTCGTGAGTTGAATATTTTCTTAACATTTATGGAATTATTTAAACATGAGATAGTTGGTGGATTATGCATTTAATTTGTTGAGCCAAATGGGTCTTGTCCTATTGGTCTCAATTGAGGCCCAAAATGAAACAAAAAGACATGGCCCAAATGGGGCAAATGACCCATTCTTGTGTTGACTAAGTAAACATGACATTTAATTCCCAAGAATTGGATAAGAATGACTTTAGGGGCTACATAAAGTCACCAAAAATCATATTTTTAATCCACAAAACACACATGTCATTCTAGACATTTCCAAGATATTTCTTTTAGCTCTCAAACCCTAACCCATCTCTTTGGACAAGATCACTCCTTTGCAAGCTTGGGTAAGTGTTTAATATTATGGTTTAAGATATTATATGCATGAGATATTGTATAGATCATGAAGGTTATGAGTACTGCACTTTTCCTTTTTGCTAAAAGATGTGCCATCCATGTGATTTGAACTTGAAAGGAGACTTGAGGTTTGGATGGAAGTGAATGGTGCGGATGAAATATCAACATGTATGATGTGGTTATGTTCCTTAACTTGTTTTTGTTCTATGTGTGTAACTTGTGGGATTGTTGTTATGAAATGTATTGAGGTGACTTGATGGAGTAATTGTGATGTAGCGTTAATGAGGAAGCGTAAAGGATAAACTTGGTGTGAAGTGCTATTGGTTTATGATGTCTTGGTCAATGTGTGGAATGTTGTGGTATTTTTGGTATGAACATGCCGTGAATTGTATTGTATAGGGGGAAATGACGTTACTCATTGTTGTCTTATGCACTTGTAAGGTGGTTAGTTGTTAACGTGAGCTCTGTTATGTACTTGTGTTGTAGAGTAAAACGTAAGGAAGGAGCTGGATTGTAGAGGAGTTAGATTATTGTATTCACATATAGGACTGTGTATTCATATTGGGACGATAAGGTCTGTAAGGTTACTCTTTCTGTATCCTTATGCAGCACATATTGTTCACATTGACATTGTACTTGTTCCGTTCCGAAATGTCCAAAGGTATTGTCATATAGTATTACTCATAGAACCAATTGTGATTCGCATGTCTCATGTCCACTGACTAATGTTTCAAAGTTCCAATAATGTACAATCACCAATGTATCAATCTCATAGAAGCAAAGGAATGAAGTAATGTATAATTGTTTGAGTATTCTTGGGTGGCATCCCAGGGGTTAAAATACCTAACATGGGTCGATCCCAATATCACAGTAACATCCCAGGGGTGATAGAAAAGCCTAGAATGGGTTATCACAGTAACATCCCAGGGGTGACAGAAAAGCCTAGCATGGGTTATCATAGTAACATCCCAGGGGCGACAGAAAAGCCTAGCATGGGTTAATCACATCCCAGGGGTTAAAATACCTAGCATGGGTTAATCTCATCCCAGTGGCGACAGAAAAGCCTAGCATGGGTATAACGATAAAGATGAATAAACGTAAAGGCAAAAGAAGTAAAGAATGTAATGTACAAGGTTCCACATATGCAGACCGGTGGTTTATCTGTACTGACATTCTCTTATATTTGATTCCATGAAAGTACTTATATATCATGTAGTTTCATATAGCCTTACATATTCAGTACATTCTTCGTACTGACGTCCCTTGGGGGACTTACCTTACTTGCTGCAGGCACAGGTGCTAGTAGACCACCACAGTAGGTTGCAGATCATTTTTCGATCATTTGTGAGCTCCAGTTGGTTCGGGGCTTTTCGAGTTACATGTGTACATTTGTTTTGATATTGTAAATGTTGTATAAAGCGGGGACTTGTCCCGACTTTAGATTGGTTATGTCCATGTATCTTTAGAGGCTTTCTAGATGTTGTAGGACAAGTGAAGGCAATGTAAGGAACGTATGCTTTTGACTTGATGGCCCTAACGGCCAAGTTTCCTATTTATCATATATTTTCCATGACTTTTGCCATTGGCATCTTATATCTATACGTGATGGTGATGTTTATCGAGTGACATGCGTATGAGTGTATATGAATGAAGATTGGTTCTCTTGGGCTTTAACGGCTTCGGGTGCCAGTCTACCCCATTGGAATTTGGGGCGTGACAAGAAAGGTGAGACTGCTAAGGTTGGAGGGATGTTCTACACTTTAAAAATGGAAAACCTAATTTCCATCTCCTTCTCATGGTGAAATTAAACTAAATCCATAGATTAATCACTAGTTACCTTGGTTTAAAAGAGGCAACTACACCAAAAATCCAGAGGAGTTTTGCGGCTACTTCTTGAAGGGAGGGAGAGAGCTTACTATCCTTGAGAGAAATCTATTTATTTTGCTGAATTTTTATGAGTTAAAATGAGTCAAATTGACCCTTAAATAGGCTCTCTAGAACCTCTTCTTTTAGACATTTTCAGCCACAAATTGGTCCAAGTAGATAATGCACCTACTTAGGGGTTCAAGCTACTCAAAAGGTCAAAGTATGTGATGCACATACTTGCTTTATTCATGTCTAAAATGGGCCTTTAACTTATTGGGCTTTTGCGACAGATTTTAGGCATTGGGTTGCCCATTCTCTTCTCCTTTTATTTTACTTTGTTTGGTCCTTAAGTTAGTCCATTAATATAGTCCAAAATCTGATCCATTAGCCTTGGCTCCTTTAACTCGATCCATATAGCTCAAGTAGGTGACTCACCTTTTAGCTTAAGTAAGTCAAGCAAGCACCTAAATATTTTTATTCCATTTTTAGATCTTAATCCCTTTAATTTAACTTAAAACTTATATACACTTGACCACTTTAAAATTTAGACTGAAATACCTACTTACGATCCCAAGTTTAAATATTCTCATCGACACTAAGTTGATTGTGTCGTATTAAAAAGTACAGGCAGTTCCTTCAAACCTATCTTTCCATCACTAGTCGCATAGAAAACTGAGTCCTATACTTATACCATAAGGCTATATCAAGTGTCAAATAATTAGAACTAATACATGTAGGATACAGAGTGTTACAAATAGCTACCACTCTAGTATTTACATGGCCCCTTTTGAGTCCTTGTATGGTAGGAGGTATAGGTCTCTAATTGGGTGGTTTGATGCATTTGAGAGGGGGCCTTTAGGTACTGACATGCTTAATGATTCAATGGGGAATGTGAGGTTCATTCAGGAAAAGTTTATAGCCTCCCATAATCGGCAAAAAGAGTGAGGATAATAAAGTGAGATATGCGAAGTTTGCAAAAGGAGAAAAGGTACTTCTAAAGGTATCACTCATGAGGGGTGTAATGTAGTTTGGCAGTAAGGGCAAGTTGAACCCAAGATATATTGGACCCTTTGAAATTTTAAAGGGACTAGGGTCAGTGGAATATAGATTTCCCTTACCCCTTAGTATGTCTGAGGTTCACCCAGTATTCCACATGTTCATGCTAAAGAAGTATCATGGGGATGGTGATTACGTCATTAGTTGGGACCCCGAATTATTTGATAAGGAGTTGTCTTATGAAGAGGATCCAATTGTTATATTAGCTAAAGATATGAGGAAGTTGAGGACCCGAGTCATAATTTGTGTGAAGGTTCAATGGAGTAATTGTACTATTGAAGAAGCTACTTGAGAGACTGAGGCTGATATGTGCAAGCGCTATTCATACTTATTCATTAACCCAGGTACTTTCTTTTGTCTCCCGATACCTTTTGGGCTAATTGTCATTCGGGGACAAACGAGGGGTAAATTGGTATCTAATATAATTCCCCAAATTGTCATTATGCTGAAAAAGAGGGTAAAATTTGCACTTTGTCTTTCCTTAGCTTAACTTTGATAAATTCAGGGCTAGTCTAAGATTAGACAATTTTTGAGGTGTGTTAGTAAAATTAAATCTGGTACTAACATGATAGTTGATAGTGATGTTTGATGCGATATTTGGATAGGCAATGAGTTTAGGAAGACATAGCAACTTCCGACACCTAAAACAGAGTTATAGAACTCCGGTTATAGAGTTTTTCGTGGAGGGGTTGGTTCGCGATGTTAAGATTCATGATGTGTGTTGTAAAATGATAAAAACTGAGAATATTTCCCGAGATTCTTCCTTAGACCACTGCAGTGGAAAAGTAACCGCTGTAGTGGTACGACTGCAGCGTTACAAGGAACCGCGTACCTCAATTTAAAGGCGTGAACCACTACAGAAGAACTCTAACCGTTGCAGCGGTAACTTGCAGGTTTTGACATTTTTAAAAATCAGAAACTATTTTCATTCCCCATTTTTTTTAAAATTGCAAGGGTGCTCTTGGAAGAGGATTTTCAGAGGGTCTTTGGATTTTTTCATCTTTGGAGGTAAGTAATTATATTCTAGGCTTGAATATACTTTCTTGAACCTTAGAAAATCTTTAGAAACAAATTCATGGTAGAAATTGGGGTTTACCCCTAGTTATATAAATTGACGAAAAATAGGGGAAATATGTATAAATTCAGTAAAGAATGATTTTAAGGTGTTAGAAAATATTAATGGGGGTGAAATTATGGTTGTTCATACTAATTCGAGTAGAATTCATGTGGTTTAAAAGATAGAAAACCCTTAGATGATGAAATTGGGTGGAATTATGACTAAAATAAGTGGTTTTGATCCCTAGTAATTAAAAAGGGTATGAATTATTAAAACAGGTACATATTCTTATTGCTTTTTATCAAGAACGGATTTTACGAAAACGAAAGGGAAAAAGTGTGGCTTAAATGTTACTTGAGCAAGGAATTGAGGTTTGCTATGATTTTGTTGTAGCACTTAGACTTTCTTGTCTTTGTGCTTGTTTGTGAAATAAACATCTAGGATTGGCTTCTAACATGACTTGTGATTTAATGATTGCATTCCATTTCACTTGCATTGTAATGATATGTTGTGATGATGGGTCAGGTACCATGCCGGTACAGATATTTTGTGTTGTAATGATGGGTCAGGTACCATGCATGTACGGATATGATATGTTGTGATAAAAGGGTCGGGTACCACGTCGGTACGTTATGATGTTGTTGATAATAAAGAGAAGAGTAAGAGATGATGCACACGTCTTGCATATATGCACTCATTCATATGTGTTGAGTGCCTTTATAATGATTACATGTAATGATGAGTTGTTGTTGAAAGTGACTAAGTGTAAAAGGTTGTGAAAGTAAACTTGTGAATTTTTCCTTATATGATGCGTATAGTTGTTGATATCTTTGATTATGAGTTTTGTGATGATCGCTTTTATACTTTTCTAGCTTGTTTATTTGTACATTGTTGAGTTAGTCGACCAATGATGCTTACCAGTACTTGTGGTTGTACTGATACAACATGTACTCTTCTTTTTGTTGAGTGCAGAACATCTTCCAGTCGCTAACATGCGACCTCGACTCTACATAGTGATTCAGACTTGATTTTGAGGGTGAGCACCATGACCAGGCAACCTTCGAATCTTCTTGTTAATGTTGACGTCCTATGTTTCGGGACTAAGACAATTTCCTATTTTTGTGTTTTTTAATATTTTAGTTGCTTCAGACTTAGTTTATTCTTAAATGTTCTTTTATGGTGACTTAAGGTCCTAAGGATGTAAAAAGTGGAGGTTTTCGCACTCCATTGTTTTTTAATATTGGTGACGAGTGACTTAAATTATTGAATAACTTTCTCTTTGCATTTGTTTAAAACTGGGTATCGATATAAGTGAATATAAGTGTATCACTTGAGTTAGTGAGGGTGAGGTTAGTATGGTTCTCCCTCCATAGATTAGGGTGGGTGCCAATCATGACTAGTTGGGTCGTAACCAGATTGTCGCCGAGGTTTTGGCCTAACATTTTTCAAAATAAATAACTTTAGACTTTTTATATTCGTTAAATTGCATGAAAATAATTTTACATATTTTTTCGTTCAATTTTAACACAAGTTATTGATAATTATCCTTTTTCTTTAAAAGGTTAGGATATTTATTAATTTATTATTATTTTTAATTAATTTCTGACTGTCAATGATTTCTACACAGTCTTTTTTATTAAAAAATGTTATTTAAATTTTATTAAATCACCATTTTTGTCACATTCTTGTATGGCACTAAATACTTTTTAAAATTATTTTTATCATAGTCCATTATTTCATAAAAGATAGAGAAGATATTTTTACACAGATAAATTAAATGTCCATAATTTTGGATAACTCATGGTTTTGGATAGCCCATGAATTTTTAAAATTATGATATTAAGCAAACGGTTATGCTCTTTAGTGGTTTTGTTTTGTCTATAAAACATATCCACTCCCTTTACAACTTTTTAGTGGTGAAAACTTTTAAATTTAGCAAAAATAATATTTCTTTTTCTTCCAGACTTTCCTCTTTTTCAATCTCACCATCATCGGACCACAACCATCCAACCTCTTCCTTCTTCTTATACCTTTCTCCTATCTGACCAACAACAACCCGCCCAAACGACCACAACACACCCCAACCACCATTGTTTTCGCCAACGAACCAACAACCACCATCAAAACGCTCACTATCCATTTTTTGTTCGATCTCCGTTAACCCTGACAAGCTTTGGATCAAAAATTGACGTAGAACAACAACAACAATCCACACCTGTGAGCTCTTAGAGCAGATGGAACATGAACAACAAAAAAATTGACCCACGATGCCATCTCCGGCAAACCAAGCTCCAATACAACGCGACCAGGCTACCAACATACCTTAAATTTTCAGATTTGGCCAGGGAAATTTCTCTCCGACTACTGTTCATCTCCTCTGGGAAATATCAAGGAGTTCTCCGACTATGGGTATGTTCTACCACGATTTCATCGTTGATTTGTTTGTTTCTCTATTTGTTACTGTTTTGCTTCATTTGGTTTCAATTCGCCATCAGTTTCTATTGCTTTATTTATGGTTGGGTTCACTTTTCATTATTTTTTATGTTTTCTTTGGTAGAATTCTTTTCTGGTGCTTTATTTCTTCTGTTGTCTATGGCCATTGTCTGAATTCGTAGCTTCACGATATTATTTTTCTATGTTTTTGGGTATTTTATCAATCATCAACAAATAAATTTCTACTACTTTCCAATGTTCTTTTGTTTTCTATAATATTTTCTTTCATGATTATTATCCTAACTAAGATTGCTATTTTTGGTTACTGGTTATTTATGTTCGTTTTAATTACTCCTTGTTACTATATTGATATTGTAATTTTATTATTTTTGTTGCTTGATATTGATGTTTCTTGAAAACTATTCCTTGTTATTATGTTAATTATTTGTTACTAATGGCACTTTGGTTATTCTCTTTTACTTCGTTAATGGAGCTTATAGTAAATTTTGGATATTTTTACATTGATAATGAACTTAGTTGTTATTTTGGCCAATGATTAAACCTTTCTGTTGAGTTTTTAAGGTCTTTCCATTACAAAAGATGTATTTTATTTTTAAGTTTAAATGTCTGATTATTCTTTTATATCAATTTTTGACACTTGACCGATGAAGAAATTCTCTATCAATTTTTAAGGCCTCTCATGTATATAAGATGGGTTTTAATTTTGTATATTATTTTTTGACTTATTTTGATTCATATTTTTTATTATTAACATTTTTACCAAGTGTTTTTATAGGTTTACGGAGTTGCTTTTCGAATAAGACACTCGAATTTAAATTTAAGGATCATTTTAAATTATTTATTTATTTTGCTTAACAATATGCAAATATTAGGCCATTTTCGTTATTTGTGCTTTACTTCATTCTTTGTATATATTTTATGTTTATTATATTTGTGAAAAGTTATTTTATCTCCTCCTCAATTGAAAAAATGAATTCAGTCGAGACCCACATTTTTGGATTTCGAAGAGTGCCTAACACCTTTCCTTTTGAATAACCTAAACCCTTCCTTAGAATCTAATTGGTTTCGCAGACTTAAAGTTTTTTTTAAATTAACAGGTTTCCTAGTTTTCCTAAAATTAGGTGGCAACTCTCTAAATTTTTTAAAATAATTATTAACTGATTTTAGAGTCTCAAAGTTACGCCTTATGAAAATAGGGATGCGTCAGGCTTTTATACATTATGATATTTGGAGGGTCAGTTACCACACTGATACGGTACATGGAAGAAGTTGGTCCCCTGCATTTCATGACCATTGGGAAGATAAGTCCCTTAAGTATGTATGTACAGATTGAGATGAGGTGATAATGGTCTGATGCGTTGTTGCATGTTCATAGTCATTTGATTACTCATTGCATTCCATAACATGTTATATTAAATCGAGGTGGCATAAGTATACTCTTGTGAGATGATTGTTGATAATTCGTTGATGCACTTATATTGTGCTATTTTGAAGGAGTCACAGACTCTTACTTGTTGTTGAACTTATGTTTATGAAGGTTAGTCTAGTTGAGGTATTCGTTCACTAAGAGATTATTTTTGGAGTCGTATTTGGTGTTGAAATTACTTGTTATGTGTTGAATGTTAATTTACTTATACTTTATTTATGTCTAAGAGTGGGTTTGAGTTAAGGCGACCGATGATGCATACCAATACATAGTGTTTCTATTTACACTACATGTTCTCTTCTTATGTTGAGTGCATATAGAGTTCCAATAATTTTTACGGGACCTTGAATATAGCATTGACTAGCAGCTTTCTGATCAGGGAGGTGCAGCACAGGTTCTGATGTCCTCTGAGCTGATTTAGCAAGTTCCGGGGGTTTTGAGTAGTGTACTTTGAATAGGTGATACACTAGAAGTTTTGATTGTTTAGAATCCAGGGATATAGTACGTCATTGCCTTGTCGCCCAGGACAAATAAAGGGTGTAAGACTGGTACTTTCTTGCGACAGGTTTTGGGTCCAGTGTCCAGAGATGACCAGAGACAAACATGATTACAAATTCATTATTGATTGTTATGAAAGACTTTATAAGTTTTGAATATTAAAGAGGTATAACATGGAGTTTGTTTCTTTTCAGTAGCAGGAGATGCCAAAATATGGTGGAGGGCATTTATTGAGTGTAGAGCTGCAGGTTTACCTACATTAGCTTGGACTCAATTTCATTCTATTTTCTTAGAGAAATATGTGTCACATACTCTAAGGGATAGAAGGAAGGATAAGTTCACTAGGCTTGAGCAGGGAAGTATGTTGGTTGCTTCCTAGGAGGACAAATTTCATGCCTTGTCCAAATATTCTTAGCAATTGTTGATAACTGAGGAGGAGAGGAATTGTTTGTTTGAGAAAGGGTTGAATACTAGTCTTTAGGATTTTGAACTTAAGATGACATCTTCAGGTAAAACCTTCCTGGAGATGGTTGATTATGTGAAAAAAGGTAGAGGATGTGAGGCAGGATGACTAAGCCAAATGGTGGAGAAGAAGGCCACAAAGTGGTAAATTATAGTGGTTCTTATTCTCGAGGATAGAGTTTATAGGGCTATGTTACATGGCCAATTCAATCGGTAATGCTTGTGTCTGTTGGGGGTCCATTAGGGGCCAGCCAACCATTTTCATATTTTGGTGGTTATGTTCCTTCATCATTGTCAACTCAGCAACCCACCCTAAATCGTACATGATTTGAGTGCGGTATGGTTGGTCACATTTTTGAGAAATTATCCTAATTATAGACACACTAGTTAACTAGGCCAAAAATAGACTTCCCAAGTCCTGGTTACAACAGGTAGACAAGGTGAAGGTAATGGTAGAGGTTGTTCGTAAGGTAAGCGTAGAGGTCACCAGGCGGGTAGAGGTGGTAACCAGGCCAACAAAGATGGTGGCATATAGATCATGGTGGTGCACAGGCTGGTAGGGGAAACACTCAAGAAAATGATAAAATGCACTTCTATGCTTTTCTAGGCAGACTCAAGGCCGAGGCTTTTGACGCGGTTATCACAAGTACTATTCTTATCTGCGATAGTATGGCTACTATTTTGTTTGATTTGTGTTCCATATTCTTGTATGTTTATGTTAAATTAGGCCTGGATATGGTTTTTGAAATGCTTCATACTCATATTTATTTGTCTATGCCAGTTGGGGTTTGGGTAGTTGTTAATTAGGTTTATCGGGCTTATTCTGTATTATTCATGGAATATCAAACTTGGGGTGGTTTGGTAATTCTAGACATGGTGGATTTTGAAATCATCTTGAGAATGAGTTGGTTATCTCCATACTATACAATTATTGACTGTCATTCCAAAACAGTCATGGTGGTTATAGCCGAGATGGATAGATCAGAGTGGGAGGGTGATCATAAGCCTACTTCTTTGAGATTTATATCTCTTATTCGTTCCAAGAAGTTAGTTGGGAAGGGTGTCAATCTTTTTTGGCTTATCTTCGGGGTACTAGTGCTGAGGTGCCTCCTATTGTGTCAGTTTTAGTGGCAGAGCCGTACACTCATCCCATTTCCATCCCTTCTTATAGAATGGCATTAGCTAAGCTAATGGATCTAAAGGCTCAGTTGCAAGAATTGTTGGGTAAGGGATTCGTTCGTCCTAGTGTTTCTCTGTGGGGTGCTCCTGTCTTATTTGTTAAGAAAAAGGATGGTAGTCTATGTATATTGATACAATTCAAAATACGAAAACAAGAACAAAGTAAAGGAAATCAAAAGATAACAAGGAAAAACGATAAAGATAGACACAAGAAGAGGAATTGTAAACAAATTAATGGTATATTAAACCAAAGGTCCTTAAATGATTAACCTTATAAAAGCATTTAACTCATAAAAAGATTCAGAGGGAAATTACACCCCTCATAACCAACATGTTTAAGCAAATCAATAAGCTCCCAACAAGCTCAATAAACACTCTCAAGTGTAAACTCATCAAAAATCATCTAAGTCTAAGAAAAGAAGAAACCTAGCTATTTATAGCCATGGGATATTTATTAAAAAAGGGTCCCAAAAGTGACCCAAGCTACCAAATACTCAAAGCGTGAGATCCTCCATTGCCAAAATCATCATGGTGGGTCGTAATACTCCTCCTCATCTTTAAAATGATGACAATTACCTTGGGTGAGAATCTTTGGGGTAATTCGGCATGTATCATATTCTCCTTTTTGAAGAGAATTTGTCCTCAAATTCAAGAAAACATCATTTTCAAGATCAAGATCCTCGGGGACGTCCTTGGAATTGGGAGAGTTCATGACTCACTTTGCCAAAAAAAGAGGAATGCTAACCTCTCCTTCTTGAGGCAAAACCTCTTCATTTGGCACTTTGTTGGCAAGCATATTTGGGACGGTGACATCCTATCACATGTATCTCCTACACCCTTTACATTCTCATCAAAGTTATCAACCTCTTCTATGTATTTCTCCTCTTTCTCCCCCTCTTCCTTGTTGTAGGGTTCACCTTCTCAGAATATAATTGCTCTTCGAGTTGGACACTCACTCATTTGGTGACCCCATCCTTGACATTTAAAGCATTGAGTACCCTTAAGATTAGGATTACCTCCTTCTCTAGGGGGATACCTTGGAGCATTCTTCCCAATAGGCTTCTTCTCTAAAGACCTCTTGAACTCAAAGCCTTGAGCCCATGTTGATGACACTTGATTTCCTGCTTTGGGATTGATGGATTTCTCCTCTTTGATATCTCGATCAACATCAATAGACACTTCTAAGAGATCATCCATCTGGGAAAACTTGTGTATTGACATTCTAAAGGAAATTTCTTGATTCAACCCCACTTTGAACTGGATCTTGGTGTGCTCTTCATCCTCATTGTAATCAAGCTTCAAGAGTAGGTTTTGGAATTCATCATAGTAGGCTTCAACACTCTTTTATTCTTGCCTCAAATGGTACAAATTGGAAAGCAACCCTTGTCTATAACTTTTCGGCACATACTTGGCTCTCATAAGGGCTTTCATTACTTCCCATGGTGGATAATGACTTCCATGAAAAACCCCTTGTATCCTCTTAGTCGATTCCCACCAAGTCAATGAATATCCTTCAAATTAAGAAATGGCATAGGTTGTCTTCTTAACATTGGGTAAATCATTAGCTTGGAAGATGTAACACCCCGTACGTTTTCGAGTCTAGTTGACTACCGTAACAATTATGAGAATATGAAAACATGAGAGATTTGATAGATTATGTATTGAATTGTGGGCAGTTAAAACTCTTGGACAATTGGGCCCAAAATGAGGCCCAAATATTATGAGAAAGACATGGCCCAAATGGGATTTTTAACTCATTCTTCCAATTTGCTTCATTTGACCAAATCAACCATTGCATTTAATTCCAAGGAAGAGATAAGAGTGACTTGAGGGACTATATAAAGAGAAAAATCAGATTTTTATTGCACTTGGACTCTCATGCTTGTCTAAGACTTTACCAAAAAAATTTCTTAAGAACCCTAAGTCATTCTTTGGGCCAAGATCATCCTTGTACAAGGCTTGGTAAGTATTTCTTATGATGGTTTACTATATTTTATGCATGATAGATGGTTTATATTATGTTGGTTATGTTGGTGGAGTATTGAGAAGTTCACAAGGTGTGAAATGTTACATGTTTGCTAAATCGGAGGATGGTTTGCCTTGTAAGCTTGAATATGCACTTGTGGTCTTGAAGGAAATGAACTTGGTGGAGTAAATATTGACATGTGATATGTGATTATAGTATTACTTTGTTTAATCCTTGTGTATAATGTTTGGAATTGTTATTGTGAAATTGGTTATGGTTTTGGTGTCGTATTGGCCGTGAAATGTAGTTTTGGGTGTTGTTATGTGTGTTGTGAGACCATGTCTGAATTTTGGTGTGTAATATGATCAAAAATATGTAAAAATAAGTTTGGTAATGATCATGGACCATTCATGGAATTAAAAGACCCAAAAGAGACCATTTCAGACCAAAACGGGCATCCGCCCCCGCAGACGAGGGCATCTACGGGCGCAGATGCCAACGCAGATGCCCCTGGAATTTTCTAGAGGCCATCTGCATGCGTACCTCAGCCACCTGCTAGCATAGGTGGTAGTGCAGGTCAGCCCAGTTTTCTGTTTTGAATGTTTACATATAGTCTTGATCCCCGAAGGCCCCTATACCCTTTTTGGATGTAATTATCAACTTGTGATGTCATTTTAATGACTTTAAAGTATCGTATGGAGGTGTGTTGGACTATGTTAAGTATGTATGGTTGTTCATATGTTGTTATGAAGGAGTAATCGTGACGGAATGATAAATATAAAAGCGTAAAGGGTAAGTGTAGTGTGTAATGCTATCGATGTATGATATCTTGGTCAATGTGTGTAATGTTATGGTGTTGTTGATATGATAAGGCCTTGGATTGTATTTTAAGGGGTGACATGATGTTATACGGCATTCATATAGTTCATTGTCACCTTGTACACCTATATAGTGATTAGTTTCTAATGTAAGTTTCGGTATGAACTTGTATTGTAGAGTAAGACGTAAGGAAGAAGCTGGACTATTGTGTTCATACATAGGCTTGTGTATTCATACTTGTAAGTGAAGGTATGTAAGGTTACTTTGTCTATATATTTCTGCAGCATATAGAATTCACATTGACGTTACACTTGTCCTATTTCGAAACGTGTTAAGGTATACTATTCTCGGTTACCAATGGTTATTATCACAAGTTCCCTATTCATTGATCAATCATGAATCACATGTCTCCTATTCATTGATAATGTTCCAAAAGCCCAATAAAGTTGTGTTCCAAAGTTCCAATATGGTTTATGCTCATGTATCTTGTTCATTGATTAGTGTCCAATGGTTACAATAGTGTTATATTTCCAATAAGGTGATGTTTCCAACAACGTTTATTCACATGTTTCTCACTCATTGGTTAATGATCCAAAGCTTCAAAGTAAAGTACGACTATCATTGTAGCAATCCCAAAGTAATGCAGATATGGTTAATGATCAAGTATGGGTGGCAGCTTTGGGGGCAAAATGCCTAGCTCAAGCCGATCCCGAGATTGTTGGATCAGGGGGCAGTCCTAGAGGCATAAGCCTAGCTCGGACCAAACCTGACAGGGGGCAGCTCTAGAGGTATAAACCTAGCTCGAGCCAAACCTGATATGTTGGTTTATGGGTGGTAGCTCTAGAGGTAATAACCTAGCTCGAGCTGAACCCAAAGCTTTGATTGTGGCAGCTCTAGAGGCATAAGCCTAGCTCAAGACGATCCCAACATAATGTTATGTTATGTTTAAAACCCACTGTTCAGTCGGGGCCCGGGTATCACAGGTCACAGGCAAAGGTGAATAATCATTGAAGCAAAGATACAAAGAAAGTAATGAAAGCAATATACATGGTTCCCAAAGTTCAGAATTGTGACTTATCCATATTGATCATTTATTGTATTGGAGTTCATTGATATATTTACATATCATGCAATTTCATTTCCGCCTTGCATACTCAGTACATTCTTTGTACTGACCCCTCTTGGGGAATTTACCTTACTTGCTACAGGCGCAGGTACTAGTAGGCCTCCACAGTAGGTTGCCAGTCGTTGCAGACCATTGGTGAGATCCAGTTAGTTTGGGGCTTCTCCGAGTCACACTTGTATATGTAGTTTGGTATTGTACATAGTGTATAAAGCGGGGACTTGTCCCGACTTTTAGTTCATTTTGGTCAATGCATTTGTTAGAGGCTTTGGTAGACAGATGTGGGTGTATGAATGTAAAAGGTACATGTCGTTTTGGACTTGATGGCCTCAACGGCCAAGTTTCACATATGTATATATATGTCCCATGTTCCATGTTTTCTGTTATTCATCTTTCATGTTCTTACGTGATGGTGGTGTTGCTTATGATATGCATATGAATGAATAGAAGCAAAGTTTGGTTCTCTCGGGCCTTATCAGTTACGGGTGCCAATCATGTCTCGATGGGATTCGAGGCGTGACAGAAGATACTATCACATTGCGACTCCCATTTCAGGTATCCTTCGGGATCACTACCTCCTTGAAAACTGAAAAGAATGACCTTGATTGAGTTGAGGCCCATTCCATGACCTCCATATCCACCTTGGTCCCTTGGACCATTTTCTTGGTCACCATATCCATAACCTCCTTCTATATATCCCTTAAACTCTCCCTGAACCCCTACGGCTTAGTCGGGTAGCATTTGGTCGTATGGAGCTTGGTAAGGTGGGTTTGGATTTTGTGTTCTTTGGTGGTGTGGTACTTGAATTTGTGGCACTTGATAGGGTAGGAAATTGGATGGGTTGAGACTTCGTGGGTTCAATCCTTATGGCATTTAGTAGTTTGTAACTTTGTTGTGTAGTGTTTGATAAGGTGGAGTGAGAATTTGTGGAGCTTGAGGTGGTGGTGGGTTAAATTGTAGGGGTCGTGTTACATTTTATGGAGTTTGATCTGTAGTAGTAGTAGTAGGTAAGGGAACATTATCTTATTGGGGAGGGTAAAACATGGGGTGGAGAGTTCTGGGAGAAATAGTAGTCGAAGTCTCTTGGGCATTCCCACTTGAGGATTCTTGGAGATTGTTTTACGGAGTAACATTTGAGGAGTTAAGATTTCCCTACACACTCATCATCCTTCCATCTATATTCATCACTATCCCTTCCATATTTGATATCCTCTCATTCATGTTCGACATCTCTCCCCTCATCATATTTATAGCTTTTCGCAACCCCATGATGGCCTCGACCAAGGTGTCTAAGTTTACCCCTCCCATGATACGTTAGATCTCATTTCTCAGTGCCATGGTACCTATCAACAAGACACTAAATACAATGAGTTTTGGACCCTACAACTACTCAAGTTGTGATCTGTAGGGGTAGTGGCGGCCCGTCATGGGTTTCGTCACACCTTAACCAGTATTAGTGTTAGGTGGACTTGGCGTGACGGGTTGGTTGGCGGATCGTCAGTCTTATGGTAGACCCTCAGGGCCTTTGTCATACCTAGGTAGAATGGGTTCCTAGCCTTTATTGGTTGACAGATTGGCTTGTGAACCATCAAGGACTTGATGGTCAGTCACTCAAACCGTCAAGCTCAACCAGAATGGGGTCCAACTATTGTGGTAATGACGGCTTCGGTTGGCGGATCACCAAGAGCTTGGTGGTTAGTCACACAAGTCGTCAACAAGAACCTGGTTCGATGCAATTTGGACTCCAAGTCCCTATGCTAATTTATTTGATTTCTTGACTTCTTGGGGTCAACTTTACCTCGTATTTACCCCTTATGGGGTCAGAAACACCTTTCCAAAAATTTGCACCAAGGATTTTGGATCAAATTGTACTTTTTTTCTTCTTCTTCACCAAGAACTCTAAGAACAAATATGAAGATTTCAAAAACCCAACCCACTCAATTTAACTCAGATTCACTCCAAATTTGAGACCTAAGCTTCCTTTGAAATGGGTAACAAACCCCAATGCTTTTCAACCCTTAATTACACTAAAATGCTCAGATTTGAAGACCCATTTTCAAAATTTTTACAAACTCAACCCAACAATGTTAGAACCTTCAAATCAAATCCGATTAAGCTCAACTTTGAGATTAATATTCAAATAGTACTAGGGAACAAGAATCTAGCACTAGAAACTCAAGAAAACACAAAAATCAAAAACTCAAAATTTGAAATGGACCCAAAAATGTGAGAACCCTAAAAAATTTTGTGATTTTCCATTTTTCTTTTATTCAATACCACAATCCGAGACTTGAATCGTGGGAATAATTCTACGCTCGGCTCAAATACCAAATGATATAATCCAAAATACAGAAACAAGAACAAAGTAAAGGAGAACAAAAGATAACAAGGACAAATTATAAAGATAGACACAAGAAGAGGAATCATAAGCAAACCAATGGTATATTAAACAAATGTCCTTAAACGATTAACCAAATACAAGCACCTAACTCCTACGAAAATCGAGAGGGAAATTACAGCCCTCACAACCAATGTGTCTAAGGAAATCAATAAGTTCCCAACAAGCTCAATAAACACTCTAATGTTTAAACTCATCCAAAATCATCTAAGTCTAAGAAAATAATAAACCTAGCTATTTATAGACATGAGCTATTTATTACAAAATGGGCTCAAAAGCGACCCAAGGTGCCTAATAATCAAATCGTGAGACTCCTCCATTGCCAAAATCATCATGATGTCTCGCAATACTCCTTATTATCTCTAAAATGGTGCCAATTACCTTGAGTGAGGATCTTTGGGGTAATTTGGCATAAATCACATATGCATAGACTACTGGTAGTTGAATAAGGTTATGATTCATAATAAGTACCTATTTCTTAGGACAGATGACTTGTTTGATCAATTACAGGGTGCTTTCATGTTTTCCAAAATTGACATGAAGTTTGGTTACCACCATCTTATGATTCGGGTCGAGGACATTTCAAAGACTGCTTTCTTAATTTGTTATAGTCATTATGACTTTTTGGTGATGGATTTTGGATTGACTAATGCCTCGACTACTTTTATAGGGTTGATTAATGGGGTGTTCAATCCATATTTGGATTCCTTTATTAATATTATTATTAATGATATTTTTGTATATTCCAAGAGTAGGGAAGAGCATGAGGCTCACTTGCGTATTGTGTTAGGGTCGCTAAGGAAGAAGAACCTTTATGCCAAATATTTTAAGTGTGAGTTTTAGTTGTCTTTAGTGTCCTTATTGGGGCATATGATTCTGAAACAAGGAGTTATAGTAGACCCACAAAAGATTGAGGCGGTTAAGAATTGGACTAGGCCTACCTCTGTGACAAAATTTTATAGTTTTATGGGGTTGGCTAGTTACTATCGTAGGTTTGTGAAGGGGTGGTTTTCTTATATTGCTTTGCACTTGACTCGATTGACTAGAAAGAGTGCCTTTTGTATGGACTGATGGGTGTGAAGAGAGATTCCTAGAGCTCAAGACCTTTCTGACTTCATCTCCTATCCTTGCCTTACCGATGTAGTGTAAGAACTTTATTATGTTTTGTAATGCCTCACATTATGGTTTCGATGTTGTTTTGATGTAAGAAAAGGACTTGATTGCATATGTTTTTAGGCAGCAGAAAGTTCATGAGAAGAACTATCTCCCCCATGACTTGGAGATGGCAGTGGTGGTATTTGCTCTTAAGATATGGATACATTATTTATATGAGTTGAGGTGTGAAGTATTCACTGATCATCGTAGCTTAAAACATGTCTTTATCTAGAGAGATATAAATATTAGACAAAAAATATGGTTAGAACTACACGAGGTTTATGATATTTTAATTCTTTATCCTTCGGGCAAGGCCAATGTGGTAGCGGATGCATTGAGTTAAAAGACGGAGAGTATGGGTAGTTTGGTATGTTTGGATATTTCTAGATGTTCATTGCTAAGGAGGTTCAGAACTTAACTAGAAGTTTTATGAAATTGTAGTTGACCAAGAGGGGAGGACTGCTAGCTAATGTAAAGATGAGGTCTACTTCTCTTGACAAAATTAAAGCTAGACTATTCGAAGATATGAAGATGACTAAGATTTGCAACAAGGTGTTTCAAGGTGAGGCCAAGGAAGCTATTCTGATGAAGGTGTTTTGAGGAATAGGGGATGGGTTTGTGTTCCCTATGTGGATGATTTTATTCTGACCACACTTGCTAAAGCACATAGTTTGAAGTACTCCATACATCCTAGTGCGACCAAGATGTGTCATGCCTCAAATCCCATTGGGGCTGACAGGCACCCGTAGCCATAAAGGCCTGAGAGAACCAACCTATGACCATGCACATTTATATGCATGCCATTAAGTGAACAAAAAAATTTTGCCACATGCAGATATAATATATCGATGATGGGAATTCATGTAAAGACGTTCAATACAGATACGAGACTTGGCCGTTGGGGCCAGAATGTCTAAAAGGTAAGACACTTCTACGTTTGACTTTACAATGTCTACAAAGCCTCTAAAAGATATATAACCATGACTAAGTTCGGGACAAGTCCACGCCTTATACAACTGCTACACAGTACCAAAAATATATACAAATGACTCGAAAAGCCCCAAATCAACTTGGAGCTCACCAATAACCTGCAGATGACCTGTATCTTACTGTAAAGGTTTACTAGCTCATGTTCCTACAGCAAGTAAGGCAGGTCCCCCAAGGGACGTCAGTACGAAAGAATGTACTGAGTATGTAAGGCTATAAGTAACTGTATGAAATATAGGAACTCAAATGGAATCAAATACAAGTAAATAGATAATACTGATATACCACCGTACTGTATATGTGGAACCATGTACATTACATTCATTTCTTTCCTTTTACCTTCACATCAATATAAGGCATACAATGTCCGAGACCAACTGACTAGTGGTAAGTAACATTGAGATCGGCTCGAGCTAGGATTATGCCTCCAGAGCTGCCACCCATAAATCAATAAATCAGGTTCAGCTCAAGCTAGGTTTTCACCCCCAGAGCTACCCCCTATATCCAATAATCCATCGGGATCTGCTTGAGCTAGGCTCTCTCCCCCAGAGCTACAGCCCGTACTCAACCAAATATGCATTACTTTTTTTCTTTACTTTTTGTGAGATTGTTACATCGATGGTCATAAAATTATTGGAGCTTTGGAACAATAGTCAAAAAATAAGAGACATGTAAATAACAATTGCTAACAAACTTGAAATGAGATACTTTTAAAACATTTCGGAGTGAAACAAGTTTGGTAATGATGTGAACAATAGGTGTGGCCAAAGGATACAAAAAAGAGTAACCTTACATACCTTATATTTCCAACATGTTACTACAAAAATTTAGCTCTTCCTTAAAGCGTTACTCTACAATATGAATACATAATGGAGCTCACATTAAATGCCAATTACATTACAAGGCAATAATTAGCTACTTGACGGGAAGTAAAAACTATCCAACATCTCAAACACATGGTATATCATTCCACCTTCCTTTATACTTCCATATAACTTCATTCCACCCTCCTAAAATACAATTTAATACCTCATAACACCAACAATACCAAAACAGTCCACACATCAACATAGACATCACAAACCGATAGGATTTCACACCAAGTTTATACTTTACATTTCCACCTCAATACCACGTCACATATTTAGTCCATCAAGTCACCTAAATACCTTTCACAACAAAACACCAAAAATAGTTCACAATGGTTTCAAAATTCGCATCAACATCACAAGAAAATACTCTCTTTCCACTACACCACACGTTCTATGCACAATTACGTATAAACATTTCCACAAGTCATACACAAGGAGTAATGAATTAGGTAGAACAACACACTTAAACATACTGAAATTTCATACATCTAATTAAATTCCTTCAAGAAATTAAGTCCCCTTTCAAGCTTAAACCACATAGAAGGCAAATCCTTTAGCGACTAAGCAAAAGTAGACTGTTTCACAATAAGTGGACTGCTCAACACTTTTTAAACATAACCAACATGATATACATAATTATGCATATAATATATTAATTTATAAGGGTGAACACTTACCGAGGCTTGCAAGTGGAAGATTTGTCCAAAAATTCTTAGGGAAAATTAGGGCAGCTAGGGCTTGAAAGAGGAGAAAGTATCTGATTGAAAATCTGATTTTTACAAGTGTGTTGTGTAGAAAAATGAGCTGCATTTAAGCCTTAAATAGCCCCTCCAAACCTCCTCTCTCTATCGTCATCCTTAGCAAATTATTTGGTCAAAAAGTCCAAGTAGATGATGTGTATACTTGGTCCATTTTTAAATGGATCATCTCCTTTTAGGCCCATGTCTTATTTACTTAATTTTGGGCCTCAATTGAGCCCATTAACATAATATTAATTCAGCCCAATAAATTTAGTGGGTAATACACCAACTACCTCAAGTTTAAATAATTTCATAAATGTTAAGGTAGTCAAATAAGTTCGAAAATGTACGGGGTGTTACATCCTTCCCCCCTTAGGAACATTCGTCCTCGAATGTTAGTAACATTACCCAATCTAAACAAGTTCAAGTCTAAGTTCATTCTTCATATTATTACATAAACATAATACTTATATATACTTACTTGTGATTGTTCCAATTCCACATCTTGAACTTTCTCTTCAGTTTGAAATAAATGCGGGTACTTAGATTTTATTATGTCCTCAGCTTCCCATGTGATTTCATCTACCTGATGGTTCCTCCAAAGCACTTTTACGAAAGCTACTTCTTTATTTCTTAACCTCTTAACTTGTCGATCCAGAATAGCAATAGGTACTTCTTTATAGGTGAGATCTTTTGTAACTTGTATATCGTCAGCAGGAGCAATACGATATGGATCTCCTATTCATTTTTGAAGCATTGAGGCATGAAACACTGGATGAACTATGGAGAGTTCTTGGGTTATCTCCAATTCATATGGGACTTGGCCAAATCTTCGAAAAATCTTATATGGCTCTATATAACGCGTACATAGCTTTCCTTTTTTTTCCAAATCTCATTACCCCTTTCATTGGTGATGCTTTCAAGAATACCCAATCACCTATAGCAAACTCTAGCCCCCTTCTTCTAACATTGGCATATGATTTGTGTCGACTTTGGGCTATTCCTAGACGTTGTTGTATCACCTTAACATTCTCCATGGATTGATAAACAAGATTTGGTCAAAATAAAATAGTCTCACCTACTTCAAACCAACCAATCGGTGACCTACATTTTCTCCCTATAAAGCTTCATAAGGCGCCATCTTGATACTTGAATGATAGCTATTATTGTTGTCAAATTCGATAAGAGATAAATAATTATCCCAACAACCTTTAAAGTCCAACATGCAAGCTCGTAGCATATCTTCAAGTGTTTGTATGGTACGCTCTGCCTGTCCATCCGTCTAAGGGTGAAAAGCAATACTTAAATTCACTTGTGTACCCAAACTCCTCTTAAAAGACTTCCAAAAATTTGCAGTAAATTGAGCTCCCCTTTCTGATATAATAGAGATTGGAATTCTGTGCAATCGAACTATCTCTTTAATATACAATCTCGCATACTCTTCAACTATGTAAGTAGTCTTAACTGGTAGGAAGTGTGCTGATTTGGTAAGTCTGTCAACTATCACCCATATGGAATCAAATTTCCAAAATGTACGAGGCAAACTAGTGATGAAATCCATATTAATCATGTCCCACTTCCAAACTGGAAGATCCATACATTGCAAATAACCTCCAGGCTTTTGATGCTCTACTTTTACTTGTTGACAATTTGGACATTGGGCTACGAATTCTGCAATGTTCTTTTTCATGTTACCCCATCAATATACTCCTTTCAAATCATGGTACATTTTGGTTGATCCCGGGTGAGCAGAATACCTTGCATGATGTGCCTCTATCATAATCCTTTTCTTCAGCTCATCTACATTAGGTACACACAACCTATTTTGGCACTGACGTACTCCCTCTTGCGTAAGATCAAATATCTTTGTTAGACCTTGTTGCACATTCTCCTTAAGCTGTGATAAAATAGGATCCGTATACTGCTTTTCTTTTACTTTAGTTACTAACGAGGATTCTGCCGCATTTTGCACAATAACTCCTTCATTTGGAGTTTCAAGAAGGCGAACCCCTAAGCTAGCTAGTTGATGTAGATCTTTGATTATCTCTGGTCTTTCTATGGACTGGCCATGAGTGCTCCCCATTGATTTACAAGTTAATGCATCAGCTACCACATTTGCTTTCCCCAGATGATATAAAATATCAATGTCATAATCTTTTAATAGTTCAAGCCACCTCCACTGCCTCAGATTTAGGTCCTTCTGCTTAAAGTTACATTGCAAACTCTTATGGTCGGTATATATGTCAACATGAACCCCATACAAGTAGTGGCACCATATCTTTAAAGCAAATATTACTACTGCTAGCTCAAGATCATGTGTCAAATAATTTTTCTCATGTGGCCGCAATTGTCTTGAGGCATAAGCTATCATTTTACCATGCTGCATCAATACACATCCCAAACCAACTCCTGAAGCATCACAATACACCGCATACCCTTCTGTACCTTCTGGAAGTACCAACATAGGTGTAGAAGTCAACTTACTCTTTAGATTTTGGAAACTCTTTTCACATGCATCGTTCCATTTAAACTTGATTGCCTTCTGTGTTAGCTTTGTCAAAGGTGCAGCAATAGAAGAAAATCCTTCAACAAACCTTCTATAATAACCTGTAAACCCAATAAAACTACGAATCTCTGTAGGCGTTGTAGGTCTTGGCCGGTTCTTCAACGCTTCTATGTTTTGAGTATCAACCCTTATTCCTTCATCCGACACAATATACCTAAGAATGCTACAAATTTTAACCAAAATTCACATTTAGAGAACTTTGCATATAACTTACGATCACGAGGAATCTGTAACACCTACCGTAAGTAATTTGCATAGTCCTCTTTTGATCTTGAATAAACCAGAATATCATCTATAAACACTGTCATGAACACATCTAAGAACGGCTTGAACACCCTATTTATCAAATTCATAAAAATCATTGGTGCATTCGTTAACCCAAATGACATAACTAAAAACTCATAATGACCATACCGTGTTTGAAAGGCTGTCTTGGATATATCTTGGTGGTACCCCGACCTCAAGTCAATCTTTGAGAAACATTTAGCACCTTGCAATTGATCAAACAAATCATCAATTCTAGGGAGGATATATTTGTTCTTAATTGTCACCTTATTTAATTTCCAGTAATTAATACACATTCTCAATGTGCTATCTTTCTTGCATACAAATAACACTGGTGCACCCTACGGAAACATAATAGGACTTATGAATCCCTTTTCCAGCAAGTCTTTTATTTGCTCCTTCAATTCCTGTAACTCTGTCGGGGCCATTCTATATGGAGGAATAGAGATAGGCTGAGTACCTGGAATCACTTCAATAACAAACTCTACTTCCCATTCTGGAGGCAAACCTGGTAGATCTTCAGGAAATACATCAAGGAATTCATTTACCACCGGAACAAATTGAAGAGTTGGTGGCTTCACATCGGTATCTTGTACTCTTACTAGATGGCATATGTACCCCTTGGATATCATTTTCTTTGCCTTAAGATAAAAAATAAATTTACCTCTCGGTGCTCCAACATTACCCCTTCATTTAAGGACGGTCTTTTATGGAAAATGGAAATGTACCTTCTTAGCTCGGCAATCTATTGTGGCATAACAAAAATCCAACAAATCCATAACCATTATAACATCAAAATCTACCATCTCTAGCTCAATAAGATCAGCCACCGTATCGTGATCACAAACAGTTACTATGCAATTACGATAGACTCTTTTAGCTACAATAGATTCACCAACTGGTGTAGATACTTCAAATGGCTTGACTAGTAATTTCGGTGTTCTTTCAAATTTTTTAGAAATCAATGGAGTGACATATGATAGGGTAAAGTCCATATCAATCATTGTATATGCATTATGTGAAAAGACGAATAATGTACCTGTAACCACATCAGGAGAAGCCTCCAAATTTTGCCGATCCGCTAAAGCATAGGTATGGTTCTGGACTCCACTAGAATTAGTTGTTCCTCAAACACCTCGATCATGCCCAGTAAGCTGTACACCCGACGAGGATGATGCAACGGCTGATCCAGTAGGTCGCGCCATACTACCTGTTCCCTTCGTGGGCACTCTCTCATTATATGCCCCTACATACCACACCAGAAACAAGCATCTGTCCTAAGACGACATGCACCTAAATGAAGCTTTCCGCAGTGCTGACACAACTGACGAGAAAACCTCATTTGGCTCATTCTTACTTGTTCTTGATACCCTGCTGTTTGTGAACCTTGAATCCCACTACTTTGCCCAACTTGACTGCCTCTAAACCCTCAAAATTGGGATGGAGTACCTGCTGTAGAATAAGAAAATGATGGTCTAGGTGGTCTATTAAAAACCTGAGGCCTAAATTCTCCTTAGGACGCTATAAAATGTCCCATAGGTTTAGCCCTCTTTGACGGTCCTCTTTTAAATTCTTGAGTTCTTCTCCTTTGCCTCTAATCTTCCATCTTCTGTGCAAAAGCTTGTATCCTGGCTATATCCATGTCTCTATTCAAAGAAGTAATAGTACAATCCCTAACCAAATATGGATCCAATCTATCCACATACCGATGAACTCTATCGTCCATAGTAACTACTACATTAGGAGCGTACCTGGCCAAAGAGTTAAACTGAAGATTGTACTCTCTGACACTCATATTACCTTGACGAAGATTTAAGAACTGGTCTGCACAAGCCTCTCGAATCTCATATGGAAGGTAATGATCAAGGAATGCCGCTTTGAATTCTTCCCAACTGGCTGGAAGTGCACCTATACCCCTAGATCATTTCCAATCTTCATACCATAATATAGCCTCTCCTTTTAATCTATATGCTTCAAGCTCAACTATTTTTGTACTAGATACATGCATAACATCTAAAGCCCTTTAAATTTGGTCCATGAAGTCTTGTGGGTCTTCATTAAGATCTGACCCGGTGAATGTGGGAGGGTCTAATTTAAGAAAATCCCGTGTCCGCCGACTAGCTGCCCTATTCGCACCATCATAACTTATAATTGGACCAGCCTGTCCTTGATTTTGTGCAATAACTATACGAGTCAACATTTGCACCGCATTCCTTAAATCCTGCTCAGTAGCATTAACAGATGGTTCTGGGGGTACTCCTCTCCTTCTTGGCTCTCCTGGAGGTAGAGGAGTAGAATAAGCCCGCAATGCAAACTCGTCTTCAACCTCACCTTGATTAACTCATTCAGGTTGTGATTTACTGGTTCCTGCTTTGGAAGCCATGTCTCCCTTCTTACCTTTACCCTTACCTCTTCTTGTAATCGGCATTTTGCTACACTGAGGAAGCAAAAACATAAAATAAATTCAGTGGTTAAATATGAATCCACCGACAACTTTGGCTCTATTTCACAATCTAAGAAATGAAGAAAAGATACAACTCCTAAATGTCCCATAGCCTCCTACGTATAAATGTGTGGGGAGTTGACTTTATGGGCCTTTTGTGAGCTCGCATGGAATGAAATACATCTTGGCAGCCGTTGACTACGTTTCTAAGTGGTGGAGGCAATTGCCCTTCCTAATAACAAAGGGAGAAGTGTCACAGCTTTCTTGAAAAAAAACATATTCTCACGATTCGGGACACCTCTAGTTATTATTAGTTATGGAGGATCCCACTTTTTCAATCGTCTGTTCAAGGCCCTGTTGGAAAAATATGGTGTTAAACATAAGGTGGTAACACCTTACCATCCTCAGACAAGCGAGCAGGTTGAGGTGTTAAATCGCGAGATCAAGTCCATTTGGGCGAAAACAGTTAATGCAAATAGGACTGATTGGGCTCGAAGATTGGATGATGTGTTATGGGCATATCGGACTGCTTTCAAAACACCTATTGGTGCATCACCATATCAGTTGGTTTTTGGAAAATCTTTCCATTTGCCTGTTGAACTGGAACATAAGGCTTTGTGGGCGTTGAAAAGGGTGAATTTAGACTGGAGTGAAGCGGCTCAATTGAGACTTGAGCAGATGAATAAGATGGATGAATTTTGTCTCCGGGCTTATGAAAGTTCAGCATTGTATAAAGAGAAGATGAAATTGTATCATGATCGTCGAATTGAGAACCGAGAGTTTCACTCGGGAGATTTGGTGCTACTGTATAATTCCAAGCTTCGTTTATTTGCTGGAAAACTAAAGTCCAAATGGTCAGGCCCATTCACGGTAGTTAGGGTATTCTCACATGGTGCTATTGAGATAAAAGGAGAAGATAATGTTCCATTCAAAATCAATGGACAGCGTGTTAAGCATTATGTGGGAGTTCTGGAAGAGATAAGGACGATTGAAGAACTTGAACTTGATGAAGTCTAAGTAGTCAAGCTAGCCATGTCGTGCCGCGATGTTAAATCAGGCGCTTCATGGGAGGCAACCCATGGGCTATTTGGTGAAGTCTAAGTATCCAAGTTATCCGTGTCGTGCCGCGACATTAAATCAAGCGCTGATTGGGAGGCAACCCAAGATTTTATTATGCGGAGATCTGATTATTAAAGAGCAGTTAGCTGAAAATCACAAAATTTACCGGAATTGGCTCAATATCATCCACGACAAGACTCACATGAAGTGAGTCACACCCACGTCACGTGGTTGGTATCGTAAAATTTAGAGTTAAAAGTTTGGTTTCAGAACCTCACCTATGTCAGTACCCACGTGGCGTGAGTCTAACCCACGTCACGTGGTTGGGATCATGAAAATCAGAGAAACAGATACAACCCCAGGACCTCATCCACGCCATGAATCATGTCACGTGGTTCACACCCACTTCACGTGGGTCATGTCATGAAACGTAAACCCTGCAGATACCCGAATCCAACCCGACCCAGTCCTATTTTTCCAAAATAAAATTGGATCCCTTCTTCTTTACCCGATATATATCCGACCCATTCCCTTATTTCCCCCACTTTCAAAATCCTCTAATTAAAACCCTAAATTCCATTCTTTCTCTAATCCTTCAACTAAAATCCGAACCTTAGACCCCCAAAATTTCCAAAATCGGAACCCTAGCCCCCAAAATTTCCAAAATCCGAACCCTATTTCCCCAAAAGTTCAAAAATCTGACACATTTACCCAAGGATTCGACCCACTAACCCATAATCCGATCCAAACCCAACACATATACCCAAAATCGTTACCATGCCTACCAAATCAAACCCCAAGAGTGACCACCTTGATTCCTCATCCCGGATTCGCACCAAAAATCCAGATTTACCGACCCGCTTGCGCGATGAACAGATTGAGTCTGAGAAAAGTGGTTCTGCGGAGGAGTTTGAAATTATCCATGATGAAACTATTTTGGTACCTCGAGATATGAGGTTAAAGACGCGAGCCCGAGCGTCTGCCCGAGCAACACTTCAGCCGGCCCCACCATCGATCGAGCCAGTTGTTCCGACTGAGTCCTCTGAGTCTGCCCCCCAGTCTGAAGAGGGTGAGGATGTTTCTATATCAGGCTTTGCAGATGATGCTACGGGTAAGGGTACTTCTGCGGCGGAGGCTACAACTTTTGTTTTCGGTTCTGGTGCCCAGAGTACTCCGACTCCCGCGCAGAGTAGGGAGATTCAGTGATGGTGTGTGCAGGGCATGCGTACCTCTTATGATAGAGATGTTGAGTTGACTGAGATGGGTGTGTGTCGGAGGAGCATTATGAAGGAGCCCCGATACCGGGTGGAGGAGTTGAGGACACTGCCTGATATTTGGCTTGTCTTTGAGAGATATGGTTTGGGTTGGATGGCATAGCCTTCTGGTCGATATAGATCGGAGTTATTCAGAGAGTTTTATGCCGCTTATGCTGCATCGGTTGAATTGAGCACTCCTATTGGGCAGTGATATCTTTTGCAGCCATTCTTGACTCACGACATGGTTTGTGGTACCCGCGTGGATATTTCGGAGTAGACCATTCACCGCTTCTTATTTGGGTCTGACCGTCCATTTAAGGCTTCGACTGCTGAATTTGATCATAGGATGGACACTGTCAGAGATAGAGTTAAGATGCGAGATGCAGAGCAGAAATTAGAGCTGCTTAAATAGATTGCGGGGTACATAGCCGAAGATGGTGTGGTAGCTAGTTGGGTGACTGGGAAGCTGAACATCAAAAAGTCCACACTTCATTTTGCTAGTAGATTCTGGTGGTCTGTGGTTCGGCATCGGTTGGGTCCAACCAATGCTGACAACTCACTCACATTGGATCGGACTGTAGTAGTAGCCAACATCTTGGCTGGTTATATAATTCATTTTGCGAGGTACATCATCCGGGAGATCCACGAGCGGGATTTCAGAGATCACACGAGTAGCGGGGGTGGCCAGGATACCTGCCCTCGACCATTATATCGAGGTGACCCGCATTGCGAATATTGGACTGATGCAACAGAGGGGTTCACACCCCATTCTTCCATGAGGGTCACAGCCGTCTGAGTCATTGGGCTCAAACTTGGATGAGCCGAGTAGTGCCCCTATGCCTGTTCCCGTACCGGTTAGGGTACCTATGACTATTACTGTACAGACTGAGGGTGCAGGCCCTATTGATGATGAGCTACCCAGTACTAGTGCTCCACCGCCTCCTGCTGGGATGGTTTCAGTACCGAGGGACTTTCTGCAGTAGTTGATTGACAGGCAGACGGAGATGTTTGAGCGCCAGACTCACACTGAGACCCAGATGGCTAAGTTGGTATCCCAGCTTAAGCCTTAGGTTAGGACCACTGTAGAGGCTGCGGAGACTAGGGTGGAGGCTCGGATGACTGCGGCGATAGACCAGTTTATGAGGGGATTACATGGGAGGATTGATAGTTTTGAGGTACGTATGGCCTTCGGATTGAGTGCTGCACCAGGCCCTGATATGACCGGCTTGACCCAGGAGGTAGCTGCATTGAGAGAGGAGGTTCGGGCATTGGCATCGAGTAGCGCTCCTATTATGCTACCTATGCCTGCCCAAACCTCCGTGCGACCAGCATTTGAGGTTGATTTGTTCTCTGATGAGGAGCCTCCGATGGATAGAGGCAAGAGACCCTGTAGTCCGGATGATCGGGTGACAGTGATGCTGAGTAATAGAGTGATCTGTGGAGGGAGGTTAAAGCCTCCAGGGTGGAGTACCATGCTAGCCAGATTGAGGCAGAGCAGAGGGCGCGTGGTGCTTCTGTTAGCCAGGTTGTCCCTCCATCAGATGCACCTACGACTGAGCAGTTTGATGATCCCGCTGCGGGCGGGCCCACTTTTGGTGTTTAGGATGCCACAGGTACGTCTTCACTCCCTTGTATTTAATTGATATAGGTGCATTGAGGGCATTGTACCATGTTTAGTTGGGGGTGGGGGTGTACCACCACTTGGGGTTTTTTGTTACCGTGTTTCTTTTCCCCTGAGTGTGCTATCATAGTAGAACCGACATGTTTAGGATGTTATTGATGATGTTTATGTGTTTCTTGTTAAATTAGGAGAAAAATAAGGGAACTTTAGTTTAGTCCAGTTTTGAAAAACTTTTATGTGTTGTGACTGTTAAGGATACCCCTCCTGAAAATTTTTGTTTTTGAATTGTGTGAATAGCATGCTTGTGTGTGACAGCTGTTGGATTTTGTTATGGCACTAGGATTATAGGCAAATAACTGTAGCTAGCATTGCATGAACCAAATAGGTAGTAGTTGATAATACAACCCTGTGCTATGTGTGTGTGAGGTCACTACTTAGTTAACTTTGTGTGTACGATACAGAACTTGCCCGGTTATTCTTCCCTAAGATTTGAGGATAGGGGATTAGGAAAGGATCATAGGCCATTTTTGAAAAAAGTCCACTTTTAGCCTAAATGCCAAACCAAATGAATAAGTATCCCTTGATCCCGACCTTGAGCCGTAATTGTTCTATTTCTTTTATTAGCCTATTCACCTTCCCATTTTAATTACAATGAACCTGTCTTGGCCCTGGTCCCTCCTTGGACACTGTGTACCTCAACTCAGGCAAATCGCCTAAGTTAAGGGTGGCTATTATAGGGGTGCGTAGATTGAGTTAGGTATGAAGAAGTGGTTAAATAAAAGAAAAAGGGAAAATAGGTTTAGGTGTGAAGAAAAATATAATATAAAGTGAAAAGAAAAAAAAAGAGTTGTGTTGTCAAGTTTGAGAAAAATCACACCCAAAATCTGAAAATAAAACAACGGAGAATAAGGGAGAATAAAAATAAGAAAGGTTGAAAGTTGGAGCCGAGAATAGTGTAGTCTCAAGGAGGGTTGAGTCACCATACCCATATGTACCATACCCATCCCTAAGCCTACATTACATGCCGAGTAAAGTACTATAGTGATCTTAATCCAATTGTCTGAAAATGAAGGCGTAGAAAATAAGGGCAAGCCTATGGTATTTCATGCACACTATTTTAAATTCTTTCTGAGCGTGAGTGTTTTGACCTCGTCCCTACGTTGATAATTCATTAGAATAATGTGAGTGCATAGGACTTCTTTAATTATGAGAGCACATGGGTTGCATTATTAGCTGCTAGTTCTTCGAGAAATGTCAATTACATATATGCTTAGTTGTTTGTGCATAATCTGGTGCCATCACTTGATCCCTTCTATATCATGATACTATGCTACTTGAATACACACATTGGTCTTGATTTGCAAAGAGGAGGGGTCAGAAAAGGTTTTGTGCCAAAGGAAACGAGTAGACTGCCATAGGTCCCTTAGGTTTCTCTTAGTTAAGCATTGTGTATGTGTATTTTTGTTTTGTTCGCCTGAGGACATGCAAACGTTCTAAGTTGAGGGTGTTGATATGTCATGGTTACATGGCACTTTTGATGCTTAAAACAAGGAAAATATGCAATAACTTGGGTGTGTTTTGTTGGTATGATGTGGTTACTGTCCTACTTTGCAGAAAAACAGGTTTTAAAGGCAAAATGATCAAAAAGGAAGAATCAAGCCCGAGAACAAAGTGTCAGAAGAAGAAAGAACAAGAACCTGCACAAGATAGGGACCCATGACACAAGTCACGTGGCGTGACTGCCACTTACGTGACGTGAGTGGTTGGCATGGGTCCACTACAGAGACTGAAATTGTTGACTGATTTCTACGGCAGGAGTCACGTGGCGTGACTACCACCCACGTGATGTGGAAGCATGCCGTGATCCAACTTCTAAAGATGTCTAATTGAGCCTGATTCCCACGACAACAACCTATGTGGCGTGCCTTGGTTCCACGACACCAAGTCACGATACCGTGGAAGCTGCCGACTCTGTTCTCCTATTTTGTTTTGGATATGACTAGTTTTGTATCTATAAATACCCCTGTATAGTCCTAGGTGCGAGAGTTAGACATCACATTATTTTGAGAGTTATTTCATACTGTTTCAGACATATTCTTGGTTTTGTAGTCATAAACCCTAATTTGAGTTTTATTGATAATTGAGATTTCGGTTTTTCTTCATTGTCGTGAGATCATAATTATGTTTTCATCTCTGAATTCTTCTTGTGTTGTTACAATTATGAGCAGCTAAACCCATCAACTAGGGTTGTGTGAACCATGAGGAATTAACGAAATGGGTTAAGTGCAAAGCAATTTTTTACTGTTGTGAATGCATGTATAGTTGTTTCCTTCGTTGTGATTACTCTTCTAATGGTTGCAAACGTTAGAAACTCGCCTGTATTCTAGACTTGCTCGAGAGAGAGGTAGATATTGGTAAAAGGAGATAACAACAGAGATTTGAAGCTATCAACCTTCATCTAATAACCGAAACCTTAGCGGGAATGGTTATCTGAGATCCAGAACACGGGTTAATAGTGCGACACTCGGAGACCGAGAGGAAAAGAGTGAAATTCGTCTAATGAAGGTCGAGAGACAGTGAGATGAACCTAACTTTTTAGATTTTGCATGCAACGCAGCGGGACAGTCTTTTTAGCACAAGTAATCGGTAGAGTTAAGGAATCATTGGGGATCACAGTCCTAGTGTATTTCTCTTATTGTCTGCAAACTCGATACGACCAGCAATCATTACTATCACTTTATATTCACATAAACCCCCAGTTTTATTTACTTCCCAATTGTTCCATCCGGTATTCTACTCAAACTTCGACCTGTTCCCTGTGGGATCGACCCCAACCTAATTGGGTTCTATATTTGATTCAGTAACCGGATTATACTTTTTCGAAGGTATATTTTGGGCGACATTAGGGTAACATGAAGAAGAACATTACAGAATTCGTATTTAAATATCCAAATTGTCAGTAAGTAAAGGTAGAGCATCAGAAACCTGGAGTTTATATGCAATGTATCAATCTTCCAGTCTGGAAATGGGACATGATTAACATGGATTTCATCACAGTTTTTCCTCATACATTGCGGAAATTTGATTTCATATGGGCAATAGTTGACTGGCTTACCAAGTCAGTGCATTTCCTACTAGTCAAGACCACCTATACAGCTGAAGATTATGCAAGGTTGTATGTTACAGAGATAGTCCGACTACACGGGATTCCAATCTCTATTATATCAGACAGGGGAGCTCACTGCACATTTTTGGAGATCTTTTTAGAGGAGTTTGGGAACCCAAGTGAATTTGAGTACGGCGTTTCATCCTCAGACAGATGGACAAGCAGAACGTACTATCCAAACACTTGAAGATATGCTACGATCGTGCACGTTGGACTTTAAAGGTAGTTGGGATGATCATCTACCTCTTATTGAATTCGCTTACAATAATAGCTATCATTCAAGTATCAAAATGGCACCTTATGAAGCTTTATACGGAAGGAAGTGTAGATCACCAATTGGATGGTTTGAAGCGGGTGAAACTGCGTTACTTGGGCCAGATCCTGTTCATCAAGCTATGGAGAAATTCAAGGTGATCCAACAGCGGCTACAAACGGCCCAAAGTTGACGCAAGTCCTATACTGATGTTAGGAGAAGAGGGCTCGAATTTGCCATAGGTGATTGGGTATTCTTGAAGGTGTCACTGATGAAGGGGTCATGCAATTTGGAAAGAAAGGGAAGTTGAGTCCCGGTTATATAGGGCCATATGAAATTTTTCGAAGATTTGGGCAAGTTGCGTATGAATTAGCATTACCCCAAGACCTCTCCACAGTTCATCCAGTAGTTCATGTTTTAATGCTTCGAAAGTGCATACGAGATCCATCTCGTATCGCTCTCATTGAAGATGTACAAGTTACAGAGGATCTCACCTATGAAGAGATACCTATTGCTATTCTGGATAGACAAGTGAAAAGGTTAAGGAATAAATACGTATCTTCCGTAAAGGTACTTTGGAGAAATCAGCAAGTAGAAGAGATTACATGGGAAGCTGAAGTAATGATGAAGTCAAAGTACCCGTATTTGTTTCACATGGAAGAAAAAGTTCAAAGTGCGGAAGGGGAGCAATAACAAGTAAGTACCTATAAGCATTATGTGTATATGTATATATGCTAACATAAAGGTGCATTTGTTGTAAATGGAAAGATGTTATTAACTTTCTGCGCCTACTGGACCCATTTGGTACAATAAGATCGATGAAGCTAGGCTCTGATACCAACTTTGACACAACCCAAATGAGCGTAAGTGGTGCCCAGCCCATTCTTTGGTAGGAGAACCAATAAACCCAAAAGCATTAAACAACACTTAGAGAAAATAAAGAAACTATCCCATTAATAGTTCCATAATAATCCAGTCTAACAGACATAAAGAAACTATCCCATTAATAGTTCCATAATAATCCAGTCTAACAGACTAAGAAGTGTGGAATATAGTACTAAAACAAAACACATCCCTATAATCCAAAAATTGGTGTACCAAAACATGCAAAGACATGAAGGGAATGTAACCCCCAAAAATAAAGGAAAGTGCATAAGTCCAAGCAAAGGATAATATCATAAAGAAAGATTCCATGGTATCCCGAAGATGCTACTCACCCTTAAAATTTGAATCACAAGTGAAGTCTTACTGGAGCCGCTGGAATATGCGCTGCACTCAACAAAAGTAAGAGCAGGTGTAATATCAGCACATAAGAAAATAACAGTGTACTGGTATGGTTACTTGGCCAACCCAAGAAGAGAATATGAACACTTAACCAAAATGTAGTACAATAAGTTAATCCATGCTCATTCTAACTACACCTAGCATAACAAGTATCAATTAAGCAGTTTAGGATTACAAGAAATAATTCAAAATGTTTACAACCAAGTCAAATTGAGTCAAGCCTAGTCTAAATAAATCAAGACAAGTTTAGCAATTATCAAACATAGAATTATTTAATACACGCTATGGGTATCAAAACCACCCTCTAGTCATGACCTGTAGAGGACAAGTTTCGTTCATATACCTAAACTCCAGACACAAGTGCCTACTAGCCTTATTCCACCAATAAGCCATGAGAATGTCTAATTACCGAAACATTCCATATTTAATAATAAGATAGGTCAAAATCATACAACAAGAAAAATTCATTTGAATTGACTACACCAAACAACATGCACTAACAAGCCATACTAAGAAATAGTTAACATGCACATATAGTACAAATTGAATTAAAGTACAATACCATCACCTACCTCAATCCAAGATTGCACACCTCAACTAAGCTTATGCCTTGCCTTTCCATGCAATTTCCACTTGATTTCGGTCTAAACATACATACATACATATAATTAATAAAATGGCCTACCATGTTGGGGATTATAACTCCTACCCAACCGGATTATAACTCCTATCCAACCCCTAAGACCAAGTTCATGATCATTCCCTCCCTATTCTAGGGCTTTTCTACCATAATTCACCTAAGTTTACCCTTTCCATGGATAAATTAGTGAATTAACAACATGCAAGGGTAATTTAATGATCATTAACTAAAATCTATTGATTTTAAATTTAAATTACTACCTTGAACTAGAAAATCAACTAAAATCAGCCCTTAGCCCTCCCCGAAATACGTAAACTAGCAATTGCAAGGCTAGATTATCAATTTACTAGTTAACGGGGATTAAATCCTTACCTTAATGAAGCAAAACGATGGCTAACTGATGATTTTCACCCAAAATCACCTCTCCCTTTCCCCAAAACGTGATTTAGAAAAATAAACCATTTTGAGAGGGGTTTAAAATAAAACAAAATTTTTTATTTGAACAAGTTGACTGGGCACTATAGCAGGATTTTCTCTGCTTTTGGGAATTTCGCTATAGCGATATGCACGTTGCTATAGCGACATGGGAGAGGCAGAATCCTTGGTTTCCCTTAAAATTCCCCTTTTTCACAACACACCCTAAATCCAATATATCCCAAATAATACCCTTTATGCTAAGATCAATTCTGGGAGTTCTACCTACTTAAATTCAATTTTGTAAAATCCTACGTGTTTCTTATCGTCTTAGCTAACTAGAAATCAAGTCAACCACCACCATACTTACCTAATTCATTCTTGGATTGCCCTATACCACACATCACTCATATTTTATCTAAAACTAGCCTAGCCTGAAATTTATAATTTCAAATTCGGGAAGAATTTTAGCATAAAATTTTAAATGAGAGACTTATATGTAATGATGTAAAGGGTCGTTGAATAGGTATCCTTGATATTTTAATAATTTGGTCTTAAATCATGGTTTTAAACTTAATAAATGGAACTTTGAATATCTTTAAGGAACTTGGTCTTCTAAAATGAGAAAAAGGACTAGTTAAATTGGTTTAATTATGAACTCCGGATTGTTGCCTTGTATGGAATATTTATTTTTGGTTTGAGTTTGACATTAATTATTATTGATTTTTGGTTGGAAATTCGATTTGATAATGGTATGAGTTATGGTTATGGCTGAAGGAGGAGTACACAGTACGGTTATTGCATATCTTGGCTAGTTTTTACATTTCTTACTATTATACTTGGCTTTATATAGTATTATTCCTTGTCTGCACCCACCGTACTTATGGGGGATCGATTGGCTTTTGGTTTTATTGTGTGTACCTTCTGGGCTTATGGGTTCAAGTTAGGGTATAGCTAGGCATTTATTTCCACTCTTGAGTTATTTACATATGATTTCTCATTTGCCTAACATAGCCTGTTATTTCCACTCTGACCCTATTTTATTGACTCTTATATAGATTTGCACCTTATTATGCTTTTACTTTAATTGATCTCAATCGTCCTATGATGCTTACTGGGTACAACATGTTTTAGTGCTCATACTACACTTCTACATGTTTTCCCTAATGCAGATCCTAATAGGAGTCATCACCATTGATGATGCCTTCGAGCTGAGTTGTTGATTGGGGATTAGGGTGAGCTTTCAGTGTTCGAAGTTGATCCATCTCCTTCTGTTTTAGTATAAGTCTTATTTGGTATCCTTGGACACTACTTTGTATATTCTGAACCTGTCTAGTGCTCCTTGTGTATAGTGGCTCTTGTAATGGCCTTACCAGGCCTTGGGGGACACATTTTGTGTATTTTTTCATTTCCCCTTCATTTTGGATGTCATACTTTGTATATTTTACCTTGTAGTTGCTTTAAATTATTGTTTTACCCCTATTTATATCCCTTCCATATGATAGCCCGTTACTCGTCATTCTGGGCTATGGTTTTGGCTTAACTACTAGTGGCTTAAGGTAGGTGCCATCATGACCTGAGTTTTTGGGTCGTGACAGATTGAGATAGTTATAAATCACATGTAATCGACTAAAATAGTTAACGAATAGAATCACTCACGGGAAAATTAAAAGTCAAACAACATCAATTAATTAACAATGGGAGGAGTAAGGGAAATTGACAAGACACATGTAAGATAGTTATCTGGGATCTAGCTATTTTCAAGATTCATTTCTAGTGTCCTATTGATTCTCACAAATTTAATAGTTCATAAGTAAATTCTCAAAGTTATGATTCTTCTTTTGAATGAACTTAATCTTTACAAATAAACTAACCCCATGTGAATGTATGCAAGAAAACATTAATGGTTTTAGCCTCAAGGTAAATGTCTCATACAATATTTTATTTTCTTTCTTCAATCAAAAATTCCATAAGATTTTTTGATTAGTTTAGAAGAACCATGATGCATGATTCATGGGATCATGTATTCATAGCCAAGTTATACTAAAAATAAACTAAAATCTGTCAAATCATGCACCATGGTTCTTTAAATATGATAATTGATTTAGGGCTATTGAAATCATACATGATCACTTTTATCAATAATCATAATAATACACTACTATAAGGGAACTAAGGCCTCCTTTGTTTTCACTTAATGAAGGTCTGAATCTGAATGGTTTAGACCTTAGGACATTAAGTGCATTTGTTTTTATTAAGATTTAAGATATTAATTGGTCTAAATAGGTTTTAATTATTAAGATCTGGAACTAAGTCTTAATGTCACTAAGAGGTATTCTTGTGTGGGATAATATTCACCACCACTCTATCCATAATCACCAGTCACCACCACTAACCACCTTTACCACCACCATCACTTTCAACCACTATTTCAGTCATCATCCACCACTTACCACCACCAACCACCTCTACCATCACAACCACCACTGATAATCAACATCGCTACCAATCACTACTGTCAGCCGCTATCACACCTACCATCTCTATTATTTTATAATTTTATCTACCAGCAATGCCACAGGCCACCACTGTCAACCACTATCGGTCAATTCTTACTATCAACCAACTCCACTATCACAACTAGCACCACCGCCAACTACCTTTAACACATCGTCAACCTCCACATATTTTTTCAACCACCACCATCATTGCTATCACTGGTGTGACCACATCCACCGCCACTATCAGCCACTACCATTGCTATAGTCCATCCCCACTAACAACCATCTCCATCATCATAGCTAACACCATATTCAACTATCACTAACACATTATCAACCACCATGCACTCATTTTTCATCCACCACGATTAACACATCCAACTACTAACATCAACCAACTTCACATCACAACCACAACCACCACCAGTACCAATTGCCACCATCATGACAGTCATTACAACAACATGTCCACCATCATAACTATCACCACCACCATTTTTATCCACTTACATTAACTATTATCACCACCACCACCATCATTACAAACAATCTCCGTCATCACTAGAAAATACTCCCTCCATTCCTTTTTATATGCTCCCTTTTCTTTTTTAAGTCAAATGATACAAACTGTAACCAATATTTTAAGATGTATTTCTTAATCAAATTAAAAAAAGGAAAATTGTAATTTATAGTACATTTCATATAGTTTTTGAATATCTAAATTTTAATTTTTAAAATTAAAATAATCTAATCTAATTTAGCTTTGAAACTTAGTCAAATTGACTCAAGAAAAACGAAGAAAGCATATAAAAAGGAATGAAGGGAGTATAAATGTTTCACTTTTTCTAATCAAATAATGATTTCATTTTATTAAGTTAATATTTTTCTAAGAGTTGATTAACTAATTATTTCAATTATATCTATATTATATTTACAGATAAATAAGTTATGCACATTCAGATCTTTGAAAATAAATAGTCTTAATCATGTAGTTATTAGATTTAGATACAATATCTTAATCATTTAGATGTGCATTCAGATTCAGTCGTCTTAATATTAATAAAACAAATACAAACTAAATTTCAAGAGAAATACATAATTGGGTATAAAACCTAAATCATAGAGTCATGAAAATTATGACTGAAAATCTGAATCTTTGGGAATGGGGGTGAAAGTAATCCCCCATTGAAATCCCACATACCCAGACTGAATAATCCTTGCTACAAACTTGAGAATTCAAGAACTTGAGAGGAACCCTAGTCTTTTCTTGAGAGATTTGAGAGATAACTCCTGATGTTGCTAAGTGTTTAATGAGGGAATGAAAAGGTAATTGACTGTTTAACCTTTATTCTCCCCCTAGGATAGATAAAATGATGTATCTTAGGCTTTAGAAAATAAGGAAAAAGCTGAACTGTCCCTGGAAAATTGTTGGTCTGAGTCCTATGAGTCACTGGTATGACTCGTACCATGAACCTACAAGTCTTACATGGATTTATGGTTCCTGGACCTTGTTTTCTGCTTCTGGATGATCCATCCACGAGTCACTGTGCGACTCATAGGTTGATACCACAAGTCATACTGATGACTCGAGGTCTTCTAAACTTGATAATAGGATACTAGATTGGGCATTATAGGTCAAGGTATGACTCGTACCTTGATCCGACGACTTATGCCAATGAGTCATGGTTCCTGAGGGAGTTTTGTCAATTCTCAGGTCCTTAACAGTACGAGTCATCAAATAAGTCGTACCTACATAGTACAACTCATACCTAGGAGTTGTAGTGACTGGAATTTTGGAAACTTTGGGTATCTTACCACAAGTCATCCCATGACTTGTGGGATCACTGTACGACTTGTACAGTGAGTCGTACTAGTCTAGAAACATTGATTTTTAGCTAGTTTTCTTATCTAAGTTTGGGTTTAAGCATGGGAAACTTTTTTTGTGTGATAATGTCTCCCACTTCAAACCATTCGTCCTTGAATAAAGACTGGAACTAAGCTGAATAAATAGGGAAAGACCTACTAACAATAAACTGAATTTCTGAACATGAATTATTAACATGGCAATTGATCTAAGTGAGAGTAGAACTCAGCTGAGGCTCATGGAATATGCATGCATACTGAGAATTCATGAAGGACTGGTAGGAACATGAAACTAAAGAGAAACTATAGGAAGAAAGCTATTACCTTAAGTTGCTTTGGTATTAGGAGTGAAAAGATGAGGGTATTTTCCATTATGTCTGCTTCTGCTTCCCAAGTAGCTCCTTCAACCAACTGATTTATCTATAAGACTTTCAGTGAAGAGACTTTTTCATTCCTCAACTTACAAACCTGTCAGTCAAGTATCTCAAATGGGACCTCTTTGTAAGAAAGAGTATCTTTCACACCAACACTCTCTAAGGGTACAACCGTTAATGGATCGCCAATACACTTCCTCAATAAGGAAACATGGAAAACCAGATGCATCGATGCTAACGATGCAGGCAACTATAACTCATAATCCATATTACCAATATGACTCAAAATCATGTAAAGGCGAACATACCAGGGACTAACCTTCCCCTTCTTACCAAATCTCATCACCTCTTTCATGGGCGAAACTTTCAAAAATACCCAATCATCAATTGCAAACTCAAGCTCTCTCCTCCTCACTTCTACATAAGATTTCTAATAACTCTGAGTGGTTTCCAACCTCTCTCTAATTAGTTAAACCTTTTATATAGCCTCATGAACCGAATATAGCCCTGCCAATGCAGCTTCACCTACCCTTAACTAACCGATAGAAGATCTGTACCTCCGACCATTAAGTACCTCAAAAAGGGCCATCTGGATGCTAGAATGGAAATTATTATTATATGTAAACTCTATAAGAGGTAAGTGATCATTCCAATTACCTTTGAAGTTGATCACACAAGATTGCAACATATCTTCTAAAGTCTGGATGGTCTGCACTGCCTGACCATCTATCTATGGGTGAAATGTAGTATTAAGATCTTCTTGGGTGCCAAGACCCATCTGGAAAAAACTTCCAGAACTGAGATGTAAATCGAGTGCCCTTGTTTGAGATGATAGATAAGGGAACTCCATGATATCTGACTAACTCACATATGTAAAGCTTGGCATAGTCCTCTGTTAAATCAATTCTTAACTAGCAAGAAGTGAGCTGATTTAGTCATTCGGTCTACAACAACCCTTATGGAATTATGTTGTCATTGCATGCGAGGTAAATTAGTGGTGAAGTTCATATTAATTATCTCCCACTTCTAAGTAGGAATACTAATGTCCTGAGTCATAACTCCCTATCTTTGATGCTCTACCTCCACCTGTTAGAAATTTGGTCACTTAGCTACAAAATTAGCAATATCTCTCTTCATGTCATTCCACTAATAATTTCCATAGATCACGGTAAATCTTGGTGGCACCTGGATGAATGGAGTACTGAGAGCTATGAGCCTCTGATAATATATGTTGTCTTAAATCATCCATATCTGGAACACACAACCAACCCTAATAACGAAGAACATCTTCTACCCCTTGGGAGAAAATCTCCACTTTCTAATTGTGGATAGATTCTTTCAACATAAGAAAATTAGGGTCATTATCTTGCTTTGCCTTTAACTTCTACGAAATAGAAAACTATGAACTGTTCTAAAAATAATACCACCATCTGTTGCGTCTGCAAGACAAACCCCTAAACGAGCAAGCCTGTGAACATCCTTATCTAATTCTTTCCTTTGTTCCTCAACATGAGCTACACTACCTATGGAAAACCTGCTAAGAGCATCAGCCATTACATTGGCCTTGCCTGGATGATAAAGCACACTCATGTCATAATTCTTGAGAATCTCAAGCCATCTCCTCTATCAAAGATTTAAATCTTTTTGACTAAGCACGTACTGAAGGCAATTATGATAAGTGCACACATCAACATGAACACCATATAAATAGTGTCTTCAAATCTTCAAGGAAAAAACTATCACTGCTAACTCAAGATCATGAGTTAGATATTTCTTCTCATGAACATTAAGTTGTCTAGAAGCATAAGTAATGACCTTATTGTGATGCATCAACACACACCTAAGGGCAACTCTAGAAGTATCACAACAAACTACGAAACCATCTGAACCCTCTGGCATAGTCAAAACTAGAGTAGAAATATGTCAAAACATTAACTCCTAAAAGCTCTTCTCACAAGCTTCGGACCACTAAAACTTAACCTTTTTCTGAGTTAACCTGGTCAACGGAGAAGTTATGAGAACCAATTAATGAACCTTCTATTATAACCAGTTAAACCCAAAAAGCTCCTAATGTTTAATGGATAAATGGGTTTAGGATAGTTCTTTACTACCTCCGTCTTTTGAGAGTCTACCAAAACACCCTCACTAAACACAACATGCCCAAGAAAGGCAACAGATTTCATGAAAAATCACACTTACAAACTTAGCAAATAACTCAAAGTCTGTGAGAGTTTGCAATACAACTCTCAAATGATCTACGTACTCCTTCTCACTTCAAGAGTAGATAAGGATATCATCTATGAAAATAATGATGAACATATCCAAATACTATTTGAATACCCTATTCATCAAGTCCATAAAGGCTGTAGGAGCATTTGTTAGTCAAATGACATAATTACAAATTCACAGTGACCATATCGAGTTTTGAAGGCTGTCTTTGGAATGTCACACTCTCTAACTTTGAGCTGATGATAATCGAATCTGAGGTCAATCTTAGAGAAATAACTAGCGCATTAAAGCTAATTAAACAAGTCATCAATCCTATAGATGGGATACATATTATTGATTGTGACCTTATTTAATTGGCGATAATTGATACATATTCTAAGAGAATCATATTTCTTTCACACAAAAATTACTAGAGCACCCCACAGGGAATTACTAGGACTGATAAAACCTTTATCTAAGAGGTCTTTCAACTGCTTTTTCAATTCCATAAGAATACTTGGATTTATTTTGTAAGGAGGAATAGATAAGGGTTGCGTATTTGGAAAAAGTCCTATCCCAAAGTTGATCTCCCGCTCGGGAAAGACTCAGGGTAGATCCTTAGAAAACACTTCTGGAAACTCCCAAACTACTGAAACTGACCGAAGAGATAGGCTCTCAGATTTAAAGTCTTTAACCCGAACCAAATGATTGATCCAACCCTTAGAAATCATCCTTCTGGCCTTAAGGTAGGAGATGAAACTACCTATAGGCACTGTAGGAATACTCATCCACTCTAAGACGGACTCAACTAGAAACTAAAATTTTACGACTCTGGTTTTGCAGTCGACTGAGGTATAACAAGAATGTAACCTATATATGCCAAGAATAACATCGAAGTATGTCATTTCTAACTCAACTAGATCAGCTATAGTGACTCTATGAAGAACTGACTTAGGAAATTTCTGTATACCCTTCTGGCTATGACTGACTCACCAACTGAAGTGGAAATAGAAAAGGGTTCAAAGAGTTATTCAAGACTAACCCTAAATTTAAAGGCAACATAAGGATTTATGAACGATAATGTAGACCTTGAGTCTAATAAAGCATATAAATCATGAAAAAAGATACTTAACATATTAATGACCATGTCTGGTGAGCTCTACTAATCTTTGCAAGAAGAGAGTGCATAGAAGTGGTTTTGGTGATGACCACCACTTGTACTAGAAGATACACCCTGCTGAACTGGGTGACCTACTAGGGATGCTGAAGAAGTAGACTACATATGACCGCCACTATTATTTCCACGCCAGGCAGAGGGATAATCCTTCAATCAATAACCATTTTGTCCACAACCAAAGCATACCTCCCTTCCTAACAAGCACTCCTCTTGGTGGTTCCTACTATACTTCTTACACGTTGGATAAGTACGACCATAAGTAACACTACTCTAAGACTTAGAGCCTGATGCTCTACCCTTTTGCGCTTGTTTGGGTCTAAGTGATGGAGCACTAGCTAAAGGTGATAGATTTGATGACCTCTGTTAAAACTATGAGCGGTTCCTACTGCCAGACCTCTCCTAAGAAATCTCAATTTTTTTTGTCTTTTCTCTCTTATTCTCTCTCTCACCTCTAACTTTTCTTCCTTAATCTGCTTTGCATGATTCATAAGTTGGGAGATATCCATATCTCCAATAAGCAAAGTACTCCTACTCACCTTGACCACCAAATCAGAAATATATACAATAAACTTACTCATTCGAGCCCTCGGGTAAGCAACCATCTGTGGGGCATATCTAGACAACTGAGTAAACTTGAGAGCATACTCCTTAACTGACATTAAATTCTACTTCAGGTTAATGAACTTCTCAATCTTTGCCCCTCTTGCTCCCCAGGAAAGAATCTTTCCAAGAAGGTTGCTACAAACACATCCCAATTGAAGGGAGTTGCACCCATACGATGACCATACTTCCACTACTTATACCATAAATGAGCCATATTTTTTAACTGGTAGGATGCCAACTTTACACTCTTAGTCCTTATAATCTACATGACCTGGGTGATCTTCACCATCTCATCAATGAAACCTTATGGATCCTCATCCACTTTTGAAACAAAGAGCTCGGGCGGGTTCATCCTCATGAAATCTCAAACCTTAGCTACAGTTGAATTCACATTCTAGTTGGCTTGGGCGACTGCCTTCTGGTTGACCTAAGTGGTCATGGCTTGTGCCAACACCTGAAAGGCAGCCCAAAACTCTGCATAGGTGACTCGTTCATTCAAGGGATTTACAAGTGCTGGTGATGTTGGATGGTGCTCATTCCTCTGACCATTGTTTCTTCTAGGAGGCACTTTTTGTCATTTGTAAAGCACTAGTTAGAAGGGAAACATAGAGTTAAACTCTATGGAACAATAAAGATCATGAAAGAGGACTCTATGGCACAATAAAGATCATGAAAGAAGGAAAGTTTCCTAAAAATGTCTCGCACTCTCTTCCTCATAAGTATGGCATGCTTCACACCCATGAAAATGACTCTACTTAAGGCCCATTTGGATTGGATTATTTTAGGTGCTTTTAAGCTAAAAATAACTTTTAAGCACTTTTGAAGTGTTTGGGTAAATTTAAAAAGTGCTTATAAGCACTTGGTTTTTGGCTAAAATGCTTAAAATAAGCCAAAAACCATAAGTTAGGAATCCTAACTTATGACTTTTGGCTTAAAATGCTAAAAAATAAGCCAAAAGCCATAAGTTAGGATTCCTAACTTATGACTTTTGGCTTTTAAGCCAAAATCCAAAAGCCCATCCAAACGGGCACTTAACGTGACTTTCAGACACCCTAGGACACTTTAAACTTAATGCTCTGATACCAAGTTGGTCATGACTCAAGTTTACACCCTGGAAGCTACAAGGTACTTAGATGCACCGATGGTCCCAAACTAACCCATGGTACTGACATTACACTATACACATGCTGAAATAATTGTGGGGAAGCTTAAAAAAATTTAAATGACTGTATAAATATAGAATAACTAAAATAAGAACATATAATCTAAAATCAAATCTGAACTGAGCAAAAAGTTGAACTGTCTAACTCTATCTAAAAGCCTCTACATGAACTGATGAGTTGTTGGGACAAGCCCCCAACTAACTTAAATGACTGACACTAGAATACTAGTCTAATGAACATAAACTAAAATCAATTGTCCTCCAATGATGAGGACCCAACACAACTATAACTGAGCTGGCACTAGAGAGTATCTAACTGTGTGGTTGAGTCTCAGCATTTAAACCTATATCACAATAGGATATAATTCAAAAGAAAGGTATGTAGTCAGTATTTTGAATATACTGATCATGTGAGATATGGAAGTCATAAGTACTATGTATAAACATGCTAAAAACTAAAATCATGTTGATAAAATAATTTATCTGAAAAGAGTATAATCTGGTGCACATTGACCCAAAAGTAAAATCATGTATTTATATGATGGAAAAAACTGTAAATCATGAAGGATTTCCATTTAACTAAAACAAGAGGTCATGTACAAAGTAATACTAAAACTATTTTTGTGGGAGGTTCTCTTAACTAACATAAACCATGTAAGAAAATATGGAATCCAATGTATACACTCATAGGGGGCTACACTATACAATGCCAGGAGTATAATTTCATGACTGACATGGATCCATTAAACTGATACCTCAAGAGGCTAAGATAGACCTACAGTGGCACATAGTTCAGGACCTTGTGGAACCCTAATTCACTCGATGCTAAATACTACTCCAAAAATTATATATAAATGCTCATAAGTAATAAATGATGTCTAAAAATAAAGCATGAACTAGTTTGATTACTGTTTTACTGAGGTTTTAATATTGAAAACTAGTCATGCTAAATTTACTGAGTTTTGGGATCATGTATTCATAACATGCCAAATTATACTAAAAATAAATTAAAATCAGTCAAATCATGCTTCATAGTCCTTCAATATGATAACTGATTTGGGGCTATTGACATCATGCATAATCACTTTTACCAAAAATCAAAATCATACAATATCGTAAGAAAACTAAATTTAAGAGAAATACATAATTGGGTATAAAACCTAAATCATATAGCCTTGAAAATTATAACTAAAAATTTGAAACTTTGGGCATGAGGGTGAAAGAAATACCCCAATGATATCCCACATACCTGAACTAAATGATCCTTGCTACGAACTTAGGAGTTCAAAAGGTTGAAGAGGAACCCTAGTTTTTTCTTGAAAGATTTAAGAGAAAACTTGTGATGTTGCTAAGTATTTAATGAGAGAATGAATAGGTAACTGACTGTTTAACCTTTATTATCCCTCTAGGATAGCTAAAATGACATAGCTTAGGCTTTACGAAATAAATAAAAGACTAAACTGCCCCTAGAAAAGTGTTTTAAAAACTTTTTGACTGCATCCCATGAGTCACTGGTATGACTCATACCATGAAACTATGATTCATACATGGACTCGTGGTTTCTGGGACCTTGTTGTCTGCTTTTGGATAATCCACCCATGAGTCATTGTACAACACATAGGTTGATACCATGAGTCGTACTGGTTAACCGTGGTCTCTTGGACCTGAGTTAACGGGGTTACTGGATTGCACCTTATGAGTTAAGGTACGACCCGTACCTTGATCCCATTACTCATGCCAATAAGTCATGGTTCCTGAGGGAGTTTTGTCAATTCTTAGGTCTGTATTAGTACGAGTCATCATACAAACCGTACCTATATAGTAAGATGCATACCTATGAGTCATGGTGACTGGAACTTTAGAAACTCTGGGCATCTTACCAAGAGTCATCCTACAACTCAATCCCTGTACCACTCATACAGTGAGCCATACTGGTCTAAAAATTTTAGTTTTCAGCTGGTTTTCTGAGCTAAGTTTAGGTTTAAGCATGGGAAACTTTTGGAGTGTGACATTATGACCTTAACCAAGTGAAGTGGATCAAGGGTGATGACGGTAGTGTATTGGTGGAGGAGGTACTCATTTGGAGGAGATGACAACCATACTTCCATAAGCTCTTGAACAAAGTAGGGGACAAAGACATTATGATGGTGGACTTGGAGCATTTAGAGAGGCATAATGATTATGGTTATTATAGGTGTATAGAGGTTGAAGAGGGTAAGAGTGTTACTAATAAGATGCGTAAAGATAGAGAAACTGGCCAAATAAGACTCTGGTGGATTTTTGGAAGAGCATAGGCGGGGTAGGTATGGAGGTGCTAATCAAGTTATCTAATGTCATCTTCAGGACCACAAAGATGCCCAAAGCTTTAAGATAAAGTAAAATGATTCCATTATATAAGAACAAGGGTGACATTCAAAATTGCAACAACTACAGGGGTATCAAGTTATTAATTTACACTATGAAGGTTTGGGAAAGTTTGGTGGAGTTGATATTAAGGAGCGTGACTATTTCAGAGAATCAGTTTAGATTTATGCCCGATCATTCACCTATAGAAGTCATTCATCTCGTAAGGAGATTATTTTAACAGTCTAGGAAGAGAAAGAAGGACTTACATATGGTGTTCATTAATCTAGAGAAAGCTTATAACAGACACCCTTGGGAGGTTGTATGGGGGTGCTTAGAGGCTAGAGGTGTTCCTATATCATACACTAGGTCGATAAAGGACATGTATTATAGAGCTAAGACTCATGTAAGAACTATGAAAGGAGACTCGGAGCACTTTCTGATACTGATGGGGTCGCATCAGGATCGACTCTTAGCCCATTTTTGTTTTCGTTAGTGATGGACTACATACACTTACCCTTCCCAGACCCCACTATGTGGGAATATACTAGGTATGTTGGTGGTGGTGTTCAAGGTTAAGAAGTTCTAAATCAACAATGGTCCGCCCATCACCAACCTATATTTTGCCACACTAAACTATGGCCTTGTGTATTTGTTTCTCCATGGATTCCTCCGGATTCCAAGCTATCATCCATATGTGGAAGCCCCTCCTAATGTTTCTTATGCTAACCATGCTCGTATCACAGTTTATTATAAGCTTTCCTTATGTCAACCTTTAATACAAATCTAGGATATATCCATTTCCTTGTATAGCCCTTAAAGAGTTCATGACTCAGTATGATATTGTTTGATATGTTCCTCCCTTCTATAAATGTTGACCCTGATCTCCCAATCAAATCATTCAATACCTTTTTCATCCTGTTGGTAAGTAGTTTGGCAACCAATTTGTACATGGTGGAACAACAAGATATAGGTCTGAAGTTCATCACCTTAGTAGGTGAAAGGACCTAAGGAATTAGTGTGATGGCAGTATAGTTGCAGGATTTAAACATCTTACCCTTAGAAAAGAAGATTTTCACAATTGCATACATACTACCTTTCACCTATTCCCAATTGTTGATGAAAAATTCCATAGGGTAGCCATCTATTCTAGGGCTTTTCTCAAGTGGCATACTCTTAATAGCTGCATCAATTTCCTTAGTGTCAACGATTTGAGTAAGCATCAACTACTGGTCCTTATTAAGACATATCCCTTCTTTGATTACCAATGAGTTAGGATAAGGAAGCTCCTCAGCTTTTTCCCCTATGAGTGATGTGAAGAAAGATACAAATTCAGCTTCTACCTTCTCAGGATCAGTAAACTTGACCCCATTTTTAGTATAAATAGAGGATATGGTGTTATGGGCATTCCTAAGTTTCACCTGTGCATGGAAATACTTAGTACTAGCATCCCCACTATCAATCCAACAAGCTCTTGATTTTTGACTTAGAACCTTCTCTTCAATGAGGTTCTATTTCTAAATATCTACTAACAAAGCCTTCGCTTGATCAAACACTACTTGGTCAAATAACTAAATAGTAATTTGAGTTTGCACTGTCTCTAAGTGTTTCCTGGCTTAAGTAAGCTTCTGTGCATATGAAGCCATATAGCTATAGAGTTCCTTAACTTTCACTTTGAGCTATTTCAGTTTATCCCATAATGCTACCATGGCATCTCCAGTTGTTGGTCTCTGCCATAGCCTCTACACAATCCTCTTGAAATTAGAGTGTTCTAGAACTGCAGTGTACAACCTAAATGGCTTAGGATGTAGACTAATCTTTAGTGTACATTGGACCAAAATAGGAGAGTCGTCTAATACCCCTGGTGGCATATAGTCAGCCTCCACATGTCCATACTGCAGCAGCTACTCATAGTTCCCAAATACCCAATCATTTTTCCTATACACCCTATTAGACCCTCGCTATTTATTGTACCATGTGTAGAAAAACCTTTTAGATCTAAGTGGAGCGAGTTGCAAACTGTCAACCATGTCCTTAAAGCATTGTATCTCTGCCTCTATGACTGGTTGCCCAACTCTACCCTCTGTAGTAAGTAAATTATTGAAGTACATTATTGACGAGTAATTATCAATTTGTGACGGCTTAGTTAGTGAAGATTTAAGGTGGATCATTTTAGTGTATTATGGATCCTTCAAAAATGATCGAGACCATCAGGGTACTCAAAGTGATGGTGGTAAGAGGGGATTCCAATAGGGCAATTCAGTGTTTATTTATCTCGAGGTAGGGATTTTTCAGGTAAAGGTTCTTACGGCTATAATAGAAGACCGATTCATGCAGCTTTGAAGAGTTCAGATTGTAGGTTTGTGGATTCTGAGGCATTGAGTGGTCTAAAATCAAAGTCATGAAGGATGAGGGACTGATTCTGGTTGATCAAGATATGGAGGGTGTTCTGGTTCTTCTAGGCCCTCATAGTATGATTCATCTGAAAGGGGATATTTTGTGTGTGATGAGTTTGGACACTTAGCGAGGGATTTTCCCTGGTGTTCGATCGGTCCTCCCTAGCAGGATTCTCAACTTTAACTTTATCCATCAATAGTATCAGCAATTATAGGAGGTACACGGTGCAGCAACGGTGGATCCAGGGGTACTAGAGGTAGATCTCAGGGAGTTTGTGGTAATGAATGAACAATTGCTCAGTCTGGTAGCAGTTGTGGACAGTGCTATTCTTTTTTTAGGAGACCTGAGGAAGAGGCCTCTGATGTTGTGATTATAGGTATCGTCCTAGTATGCCATCTTTGAGCTTCATTGTTGTTTGAACTTTTGTCAAACATTCTCTTATGTTTCAGCATATTTTACTACTGGTATTGATGCTATGTGTGAGTCCCTTACCATAACCGTTTGTGTTTCTACCCCCGTAGGTGATTTTTTAGTGGTGGATCAGGTGTACTGATCATGGGTGGTGACCTTTTGGGGTATGATGTTCGGGTAGACTTGATCATCCTTGATATGGTTGACTTTGATGTCATATTGGGTATGGATTAGTTGTCTCGTTATCATACAATATTGGATTGTTATGCCAAGACTGTGTGATGTGAGGCCAAAATTACATATATTTAATTATTATTTGCCTCATATTTAGTATTTTTATTTGTCCTTTTTGAGCATTGATTTATGGATTACGTATAATATTATATGTTTTATGTGTAGGATTAAATTGGCGTGAAGATAAAGAAATTTGGAGCAAAAACAAATTAAAAAAAGAGGATTGCATAAGGAATTCAAGCATGCAACTTAATAGATTAAATTTATTATAATAATATATTTCTTACATTCGAATTTTAATTGAAAAGGGAAAGACATACCAGCAAACGTGGTATCATGTGAAGGGCCTGCAAAAACTCACTTGCAAGTGATGCGGTAGTCCAAAATGAATTGGGTTTTAGTTTTCCCAGTCCATTTTTGACTCAATTATTATATTTTGGGTTTTTTCTACACTTATAAATATTCCATTAAATTCATATTTACATAAAATTTGATAGGGAGAAAACTTTTAATTGAGGAAGAGCGAGGAGCCATCGTAAAGGCAGGAAAAAAATATTTTATTCTTTTTTTCTCCATCTTTATTTACTTTTACACAATCATAGAGAAAAAGAATTAATTAAATTGTTTTGTTATACATGGTTCTTTATGTTTTGATAGATTACATACTTCGATTCTTGGTTATTAATTCTTCTTTGATAATTAAAGATTCTTGATTTCTTCTACTCGATTTATAAGTTCATAATTATGATTTTGTCTATAAATTTTAATTGTGATTTTCAAAGCATGAGTAGCTAAATCCCATAACTAGGATTGTGGGAACCATGATCAATTAACAAAGTAGGCAAAGTACTTAGTGATTCTTGAATGGTGTTTATGCATGTATTGTTCTTCCCTTTGTATTAATTGCTTTTTAACGGATGGCTAACATTAGGATTCGCCTTAATTCATTACTTGCTTGACCAAACAAATAGAGAATAGGAAAAGGGATTAACAATGGAGATTTAAGGCTATCAACCCTCATCTAATAGCTTGTCTTTTTTTGGAAATAGCTAATCTGGGATCAAGGGTAAGTGTTAGTAAAGCAAACACTCATAGTCTGGCCTAGTTGCATAGTGATATTCACCTATCTAGGTGACCATTCAATTAGGTGAACTTAAATTATAGATTTTGCATGATAAGCACCAGGATAGATCACTAGTACGATATGCTTACTAAGTTATAAAATCATGGGAAACACAATCCTAGTCAACTCTCTCTGATCTTCTCAATACAAATTGATAATTGTTTACTGGGTACTAAAAATTGCATAAATACTCTCTTTTGTTTACGACCCTCCATTGTAAAATAAATAATTTAAATCCCAAATAACCACATTGACCTTGGTCCTAATAGTATTCCTTGTGGGTTCGACCCCAACCCTGGTTGGATTCTATATTTGATCAACGATCACTATATACGTTAATTGTAAGGTGTAATTTGAGTGACATCACCATGACATTAGCTATTCTGGGTATGTCGAGGTTAGAATAGAAAGGTACTCCTAGTTTATTTTTGGAAGGGATTTATATCTTTTCTTAATGCTCGTCGCATGGTAGAAAAGGTGTATCTTTCTTATTTGGCCTATATGCACAATATTAGTATTGATTCAACACCTCTCGTGGATTTTGTGAGAGTCGTTATAGAGTTCATGGACGTGTTTTCTATGGAATTACCTGGTGTTCCTTTGGATAGGGATATTGATTTTACTATTGATGTGGATTAGGTCACTAAGCCTATTTCTATTCCTCCTTATAGGATGGCCCCAACAGAGTTCAAGGAATTGAAGGAGCTGTAAGATTTATTGAATAAGGGTTTTATTAGACCAAGTGTCTCCTTGGCATGCTCCTGCCTTGTTCATGAAGAATGTAAATGGATCCAGAGGCATTATCAGTAATTGAATAAAGTAACTATCAAGAACAAGTATCCCCTTTCTCGCATAGATGATTTGTTTGATCAGCTTTAGGTGCCTCAGTGTTTTATAAGATCAAATTGAGATCTGGTTACCATCAGTTGTGTCACGACCCGAGACTAATCCCTAGTAGTAACACGGTGCTTAGAGTCACAAGTGACCCCAAACTAACCCATGGCCTGGTAATACACTAAGAATACTGAAATGAATGATGAAATACTGAGCTAAAACTAAACTAAAATAACATAATCATAATAAAAGCAAAATTAATACTGAATGTCAAAACTAAGGTTGTCTAACATAATCAATTTGCTGAAAATCTAACTGTCTGTCTGAAAGCCTCTAAATTCAATGAGTTGCTGGGACAAGGCGTTAACTAACTCTAGTTGTCTGAAGCTGAAATAATAACATAATGAAAGTACTGAAAGCTAGTCCTTGGATGATAAGGACTCACCAATTTCTACTGCTGATATAGGTACAGAAATGAGCTAACCCCAAACTGGATGCTGAATCTCTGAACCTATATTATAAAAACAATATAGCGCAAAAAAAGTATGCAGTCAGTACTTTAAATGTACTAAGCATGGAGGATATGCACTATGCTATATGAACTAAATATGTTGAAGATAACATGATAAATTGAACATGGAGATGGAATATGCAAACTGATGTAATGACTATGTAATGAACATGTAACTAAATGAAATGCTCAATAAACTGAATACAAGGTTATGCAAGGTCTAAGTTTGAACTGTGGGAGCTACTGTTAACTGACATACCCCAATTTGAGTTAACCAAGGTCGAACCTATAACCCCAGCTGGAAGGGTGTTCTTTACCTTGCAAAGGGTACAAACACTGACTGACGTAGATCTACTAAACTGATGTCCAAAAGGACTAATATATCAAGCGTGGTTTGATAGGTGACCCTTTAGAACCTACAGTGGTGATGCAGTTCTGGGACTTAGGGACTTCTACTAAAGGTCTTAGGCAAACTGGTGGGTGAACCTTTATCCCTGCGTCTGCCCGGTGCTAAATATTACTTCCAACTGAATGACAACTGATAACTGTATGGTGCATTAAGCTAAATAACTGATAAGCTCAAAATGTTGATATCTGAGACTGCATCCTACGTCATGTAAATATAGAGGACTGAGTATTCATTAACATATACAATAAATCCTAGGTCATCCGGTGTTCATAACCCACCATCTTTGAAGAATGCAATTACTCATAACAATTCCCATAAACTGAATGAAATAAGGAATTTCGTAACTCAAGTAAAAAATTATGAATTATACGATATATTAAGGATTCATAATCATAAGCATGTAATGTTATTGAAATTAATGGGGAAATGTGGGTTCATGGCTCAATTATAATAAGGAACTAAAATATAAAGAAATATATAATATTCATGAACCCTAGCTCTGAGGGAGGAATTAAACTGAGGATTTAAGTTAACTTTGAGACTCAATGGGTGAAAATAAATCCATTGATGAAATCCCACATACCTAGAGATGAAAACCTTAAAGAAAACTTTAAGGTTGCGCCTGAGATTGGAGAACCCTAGTTTGCCTTAAAGGGAGAAAATTGTCTCTTTCTTTCTCTGTGATACTAAGTGTAGACTGTTTTCTAAGTAATGAGGGACTTAGGGTTATATTAATATTAATAATCATCTTTAGGGTGGCTTAAACGATGTAGTTTTGATGTTAAAAGTGTGGGAAAAGACCAAACAACCCCTAAGAAAACATTTCAACATTGCAGAAAATTTCCATCTGATGACTTGGTTGATGGACCATCAACCCATTGATGGTTAATCAACTTAGGTCATCAATCTCTGGCCATTTTTTTTATCTTACTGGTTAAAATTGATGACTTTAGTTGATGGGTCATCAACCAGTTGACAACTCATCAACACAGGTTATTAATCTATGACCATTTTTTTTATCTTACTAGTTAAGGTTGACAACTTCAGTTGATGGGTCATCAACTAGTTGAATGCTCATCAAACATTTTATATGCTAAGATTTACACTCATTTGAAGTTGACTATAGAGAGATCCTACACAAGGACTTAATCGGTATGGAAGCTTTCAACTTGTCCATGAGCTAGGAACTATTTGTGGCCTTAATTCATGTCTAAATCCCTTCATATGCTACCAAATCACTATGTTTGATTCTAAATATACTTAAAGTATGGTCCTAATCTTACCTCGTATTTTTGGGGTATTACAATATCTCCCCTTGGCGTCATTCGTCCCTGAATGAAAACTAACTAAGCTGAAAAGTTTGGGAAAGAGTTGTAATCCCAATGCTGAATTTCTAAGAGTTGAATAGTGAAAAGATAACTGAGTTTATAACTGAAACATGGACTGAACTAGACTTATGAATACATACTATGACATGAGAATAACTGGGTGACATGAAATGGAAAGAATTATTTAAATGGGAAACTATTACCTCAAGCTGGAATGGAATTCAAAGAGAAAAAATGGGGTACTTAGTTATCATATCCGCCTCTTCTTACCAAGTAGATCCCTCAACTAACTGGCTTCTCCAAAGAACTTTTACTAAAGCTACCTCCTTATTCCTTAACTTACGAACTAGGTGATCAAGAATCTCGATTGGGACCTCCTCATAAGAGAGAATATATGTCACACCCGCACTATCTAAAGGCACAACCGATGTGGGATCACCAATGCATTTTTTCAACTGAGACACATGGAAAACAAGAAGCACTAATGCTAAGTATGCGGGCAAAGCTAACTGATAGGCTATATTACAAAAATGACCCACAATCTTATAAGGACCAACATAGCGGGGACTGAGTTTTCCTTTTTTGCCGAATCTATTCACCCCTCTCATGGGTGAAACTTTTAAGTCAACAAAATCACTAATACAAAACTCAAATTCCCTTCTCCTCATATCTACATAGGATTTATAATGGTTCTGAGTTGTTTCAGCCTTTCTCTAATCAATTAGACCTTCTTCATAGCCTCGTGAATTGAATCTGGCCTTACCAATGTAGCTTTACCAACTTTAAACCAACTAATTAATGATATACACCTCCTACCATAAAGTACTTCAAATGGGGCCATCTGAATACTGGAGTGATAGTTGTTATTATAAGCAAACTCAATCAAAGGAAAATGATCATCCCAACTTCCTTTGAAATTGATCACACATGCCCTTAACATATCCTATAAAGTCTTAATGATATGCTCTACCTGACCATCTGTCTATGGATGAAAAGTCAAACTGAGCTGAACTTAGGTACTAAGACCCTTCTGAAAAGTCTTCCAGAACTTAGAGGTAAAATTAGTACCCTTATCTGAGATGATAGTCAAACGGACACCATGCAATTTCCCCTACATGCTAAGACAGAGTCTGACATAATCCTTGGTTGAATATGAAGTGTTAACTGGTAGAAAATGGGCTAACTTAGTCATTCAATCTACAATAACCCAAATAGAATCATGTTGTAGGCGAGTATGAGGAAACCCTATAATGAAGTTGATATTCACCACTTCCCACTTTCTAGTAGGGATACTGATATCTTGAACCATACCACCAGGCTTCTGGTGCTCAACCTTAACTTGCTAGTAATTTGGATACTTAGGCACAAATTCTGTGATATCCTTCTTCATGCCATTCCACCAACAGACTTATCGTAGATAACGGTACATCTTAGTGGGTCCTGGGTGAATAGAATACTAAGAACTGTGAGCTTCTGTTAGCATCTGCTATCTCAAGTCATCCATATCTGGAACACATAGTCTGCCCTAACAACGAAGAACACCATCTCCTTCTTGGGTGAAAACTTCAACCTTCTAACTTTGGACCTCTATTTCCAACTTAAGCAAAGTAGGTTCATTATCTTGCTTTTCTTTCACCTCAGTTATTACTAAAGATTCTGAACCATTCTGAACTAAGATTTTACCTTTGATTGAATCAACCAACTGAACTCCCAATCTAGCAAGTTGGTGAACCTCGCGAACTAACTCCTTCTTATCATCCTCTATATGAATAACACTTCCCATAGACAACCTACTAAAAACATCATCCACAACATTGGCTTTACCCAGATGTTACTGGACATTCATATAATAATCCTTCAACAACTCTAGCCACTTTCTCTGATGAAGATTTAGATCTTTCTGTCTATACACATAATGAAGGATTTTGTAATTCGTGAACACATCAAAATGAACCCTGTAAATATATTGCCTACAAGTCTTTAAGGCAAAAACCACTGTTGCCAACTCAAAATCATGAGTCGGGTAATTCTTCACATAAGGCTTGAGTTGTTTAGAAGAATATGCTATAACCATTCCATGCTGCATCAACACACACCCGAGGAAAACTCTCAAAGTGTCATAATAAACCATAAACCCATCTGAACCCTCTGGCAGAGTAAAAATTGGAGCGGAGGTGAGTCGAGTCTTCAACTTCTAAAAACTCTTCTCCCAAGAATCAGACGACTGAAACTTGACTTTATTCTAAGTCAATCTGGACAAAGGGCAAGCAATAGAGGAAAATCCCTTAACAAACCACCAGTAGTAACCCGTTAAACCCAAGAAACTCCTGATATCTAATGTAGACATGGTCTACACCAATTCCTAACTTCTTTGACCTTTTGAGAATCAACCTAAATACCCTCACCAGAAATGATATGACCAAGGAATTCTACTTATTTCAACAAGAATTCACACTTACTAAACTTCACAAATAACTGGCAATCTTTGAGAGTATGTAAGACAATCCTCAAATGGTTTGCATGTTCATCCTCACTCTGAGAATGAACGAGGATGTCATTAATAAAGAAAATGATGAACATGTCCAAGTACTGCTTGGACACCCTATTCATCAAGTCTATAAAAGCTATAGGAGCACTCATTAGTCTAAAAGACATAACAACAAATTCAAAGTGACCATATATAGTTCTGAAGGATGTCTTCGAATTGTCGCATTCTCTGACTCTAAGCTGATGATAGCCGAATCTAAGGTCTATCTTTGAAAAACAATTGGCACCCTGAAGTTGGTCGAACAAGTCATCAATCCTGGGAATAGGATATTTTCTTTTGATTGTGACTTTGTTCAACTGACGGTAGTCGATGCATATTCTAAGAGAACTATTTTTCTTTCGCATGAAAAGAACTAGAGCACCCCATGGACAGATGTTGGGCCTGATGAAACCTTTATCTAGAAGTTCTTTCAATTGTTCCTTCAATTCCTTAAGCTCAGCTGGAGCCATTTTGTAAGGTGGAATTAAAATGGGTTGGGTATCTAGAAGGAGATCTATTTCGAAGTCAATTTCCCATTAGGGAGGAACTCCAGGCAGATCATCTAGAAACACTTCTGGAAACTCATTAACCACAGGTACTGACTGAAGAGTTGGGGTTTTAGACTTGGAATCCTTAACTCGAATAAGATGATAGATGCATCCTTTAGAGATCATTTTTCTAGCCTTAAGTAAGAGATAAACTGACCTAAAGGTACTGAGTTACTCTATTTCTATAATAAATTGAGGCATATCAAGAGTGTATCCAATCCCTGTCAAGAATAACATCAAAATAGGTCTTGTCTAACTCTACAAGATCAACTGAGGTGACTTACTGAGAAACCATGACAGGATAATTTTTGTATACCCGTCAAGCTACAACTGAATCACCAATTGGAGTAGAGACCTACAAAAGTTCTGAGTGGATTTTGGGACTGACACCAAAGCATACTACTATATAGGGAGTCACGAAAGAAAGTGTGGCTCTGAGATCTAACAATGCATAGACATAAATATAAAAGACATCTAATGCACCGGTGACTACATAAGGAGAACCCTCCTGATCTTGTTGAGTCTGAAGGGCATAAAACCTATTCTAACACTGTCCTCCAGGTACACTAGATTAGGCACCCTGCTGAGTCGGGCGACCTGCTGAAGTAGTTGAAGAGTTAGTCTGATTCTGCTGGCGAGCATCCCTGCTACTCTGTGAAGCCACTGGACACTCCCTCAATCTGTGGTCTAGCTTTCCGCACCCAAAAAAAATATCACTTCCAGCCATACACTCTCCCTTGTGGTTCTTACCAGACTTCTTGCAAAATGGGTTAGTATAATTACTATTCACACTTCCCTGGGACTCAAAGCGTAGTTCTCTATCCTGATTATCTTGCCTAAACTTGGGAACTGAAGCACTAGCAGAAGATAAGGCTGGTGCTGAAGATTTATTATAGAACTAAGAACGATTACCACCATCTGACATTTGCTAAGAGAAATTAAAGCAACCTATTCTGGCCCTCTTACTCTCCCTTTCCTTCTCCTTGATTTTTTGCTTCTACAATATATTGAGCATGAACCATCAACCTTGATATGTCCATCTCCTTAACCAACATAGAAGTCCTACATTCTTTGACCAAATCCTCAGAAACACCAGACATAAACTTACACATGCGGGCTCTAAAGTCAGCAACTATTGTCGGCACATACTTTGCAAGCTGAGTAAACTTTAGAGAATACTCCTTCACACTAATGCTACGCTACTTTAGATTAATTAATTCCTGTACCTTGGCCTCCCTTAGTTCAATCAGGAAGAACCAGTCTAGAAATACAGCACCAAACTTATCCAACTCTATCAGTCCTGCATTCGCATCTCTATCATCTTTCCATTTTTTGCACCAAGTAGGAGCTACTCCCTTAAACTGTTAAGCAGCCAAGTCAGCACTCTCAACTGGAGTGACACCCATAATTTCAGTAACCTTCTAAATATCATTAACAAACTCTTGTGGATCTTTCTCAGCCTTACAACCATAGAACTTAAGAGAATTCGTCCTAGTGAAGTATCGACCTCTAGCTGCTGTCATATTAGCTGCCTGATTGACTGGTGCTATAGCCTGTTGGTAAGTCTTGGTTGTCATGGCCTGAGAAAGAACCATGAAAGTAGCCCTGAGCTCAGCATGGGAGACTTTCTCATTCAAAGGGTCTGCTGGAGCTGGTGGTGCTTGTTGATTTCCATTTTCTCTACCATTTCCATTTGTCTTTCAGTTAGTTCTCTTGGGAGGCATATTCTGTAAACATATAGAGCATGAGTTAGAAAAATATTTTAGTAGAGTTCACACTCTATCACATAATATAAATATGAAAGAAGTGAAACTTTTCTTAAAACATTTCATAGCATCAGACTCATAAGTGTGGCGCGCTTCATACCCTTAAATAAGACTCTACTTAATGCGACCTTCAGAAACCCTAGGACACTTTAAACCTGATGCTCTAATACTAAGTTTGTAACAACCCGAGACTACCCCCTAGCTAACCTATGGTCTGGCAATACACTAAGAATACTGAAATAAATGATGAAATTTTAAGCGGAAACTAAATTGAAATGACATAAGCATAATAAAAGTAAAATCAATACTGAATGTCAAAACTAAGACTGCCTGACATAATCAACATACTAAAAATCTAACTGTCTGTCTAAAAGTCTCTAAATACAATGAGTTATTGGGGTAAGCCCCTAACTAACTCTATTTGTCTAAACTAAAATAATAACATAATAAAAGTACTAAAAGCTAGTCCACGGATGATGAGAACTCAACAAACTCCTGCTGATATAGGTACAAAATCGTGCGAACCCCCAGCTAGATGTTGAACCTCTAAACCTATGTTAGAAAAATAATAGAGCTCAAATAAAGTAAGCGATCAGTACTTTGAAGGTACTGAGCATGCAGGATATGCATTATGCTATATAAATTGAATATACTGAAGATGACATGATAAACTGAACATGGAGATGGAATATGTAAACTGATGCAATGACCACGTAATGAACATGTAATAGTATAATATGCTGAATAAACTGAATATAAGGTCATGCTAGGTCTGAGTCTAAACTATGGGAGCTATTATTAATCGATATACCCAAATCTGAGCTAACCGGGTCCAACATGTAACCCCAGCAGGAAGGGTGTTTTGTACCTTGTCAAGGGTATAAGCACTGACTGATGTGGATCCACTAAACTGATGTCTAAAAGGACTAAGGTGTTAAGCCTGGTCTGATAGGTGACCCATTAGAACCTACGGTAGTACTGTAGTTCTAGGAATTAGGGACTTCTATTAAAGGTCTCAGCCAAACTGGTGGGTGAGCCTTTATCCTTGCATCCGCTCGATGCTAAGTACTACTCCCACTTGAGTGACAACTGATAATTGTATGGTTTATTAAACTAAATAATTGATAAGCTCAAAATGTTGATATCTGAGACTGAAATAGTAGACACTTTATCTGGAAAGCATCCTACGTTATGTGAATATAGAGGACTGAGTATTCATTAACATATACATGAAATCCTAGGTCCTCGGGTATTCATAATCCTCCATCTTTGAAGAATGACACTACTCATGACAATTTCCATAAACTGACTGAAATATGGAATTTTGTAACTCAAGTCCAAAATTATAAATTATATGATATACTTAGGATTCATAATCATAAGCATGTAATGATATTGAAATTCATGGGGAAACATGGGTTTATGTCTCAATTATGACAAGGAACTGAAATATAAAGAAATTCTTGATATTCATGAACCCTAGGCTCTAAGGAGGAATTAAACTGAGGATTTGAGTTAACTGTAGGACTCAATGGGTGAAAGTAAAGCCATTGATAAAATCCTACATGCTTGGAGATGAGAACCTTGAAAAATTCATTGAAAATAGAGCCTGAGATTGGAGAATCCTAGTTTGCCTTAAAGGGACAAAATCACTTCATCCTCTTTCTGTGATTCTAAGTGTCAAGTTTTTTCTGAGTAATGAGGGACTTAGGGTAATATTTATCTTAATAATTATCTTTGGGTTGGCCTAAATGATGTATTTTTGATGTTAAAAGATTGGAAGTTTTAACATTGCAGAAAATTTCAATCTCACAACATGGTTGATAGCCAGTCAACCCATTGACGGCATATTAACTCAGGTCGTCAATCTCTTGCCATTTTTTTAATCTTACTAGTTAAGGTTGACGACTTCAGTTGATGGGTCGTCAACCAATTGATGGCTCATCAACTCAGGTCGTCAATCTCTGGACTTTTTATTCTTACTAGTTAAGGTTGATGACTTTAGTTGATGAGCCATCAACTAATGAGTCATCAAAAAGTTGACGGCTCGTCAACTCAGGTCATGAATCTCTGGCAGGCAGACACCCTCAGGTATACAAAGCATAACTTTTTACTCAAGAATCGAATTGACAAACAGTCGGTGGCATTGGAAAAAATACTCAAATACCTTTTCATTTGGTAGGTATTGATCCATAAAACACTTTATATTCTATGATTTACACTTATTTGAAGTTTATTATAGAGAGAACCTACACAAGGACTCAATTGGTAAGGAAGCTTTCAACTTAGCCATGAGCTTGGAACTATTTGTGGCCTTAATTCATGTCTAAATCACTTCACATACTACCAAATCACTATGTTTGATTCTAAATATACTTGAAATAGGGTCCTGATCTTAGCTTGGATTTTGGAGGTGTTACAAGTTTAGGATTAGTGTTTCAGATATTCTGATGACAAATTTCCAGAAGTGGTATGGCCACTATGAGTTCATGGTTATATCTTTGGGTTGACTAATGCCCCGATGGAATTTATGTAGTTGATGAACAGAGTGTTTTGTCTTTATCTTGATTGTTTTGTGATTGTGTTTATCAATGATATCTTGGTTTATTCCAAGAATGAGGCACAACATATGAGCTATTTTAGGGTCATACTTTAAAAATTGAAAGATAAGTAGTTGTATGCCAAGTTCTCCAAGTGTGAGTTTTGGGTGGATTCTATATCCTTCTTGGGTCATGTAGCGACCAAGGATGGTATCATAGTCGATCCGACTAAGGTGGAGGCAATGCGTAATTGGTCCACACTATTTCTCCTACTGAGATTCAAAGTTTTGTTGAGTTGCTGAATAATCTAAGTATTCTTTATCATCCAGACAAAATAAATATAGTAGCGGATGGCTTGAGTTGGAAGGCATCAAGTAAGGGGAATTTGGCTTATTTTTTAGCGGAGGAGCGACCTTTAGCCTTAGACATTTAGTATTTGTCTAACGAGTTAGTTTGACTTGATATTTCAGCACCTGGGTATGTTAAGGCTAGGTCCTCATTGATAGAGCAAATTCAAGCTCACAGTTTGATAATAAGAAGTTGAGAGCACTTCATGATAAAGTTTAGAGTGGTGACACGAAGATGAAATCTCTTAATCCCAAAGGTGTTTTAAAGATTAGTGGTCTTGTTTGTATACTGAGAGTTGGTGGTTAGATTAGACTGATCTTGGAAAAGGCTCATTGTTTAAGGTATTTTATTCATCCAAGAGCAGGTAAAATGTACCATGACTTGAAGCAACACTATTGGTGGTGTGGGTGAGGAAGGACATTGTAGAATTTATGGCCAAGTGTTTAAATTATCAATAATTGAAGTATAAGCATCAGTGACCAGGCGATATAATGTAGAGAATGCCTATACCAGTGTGTAAATGGGAGTGTATTATTATGGATTTGGTGGTTGGTCTACCCTTGACTTTGTGGAAGTTTGATTCCATTTGGGTGATTAAGGATATGTTGACTAAATAAATTGACTTTGTACCTGTGACGGTGAATTATAATGTAGATAAGTTAGCTAAGATCTACATTTGAGAGATTGCTCAGTTGCATGGTGTACCTATCTCTATTATTTTTTATAGATATACACAGTTTACCTTAAATTTTTGGAGTTCTATGTAGAGGTGTTGGGTACTCAGCTTTAGATGAGCATGAAATTTCACCTTTAGATGGATAGCCAGTTAGAGCAGACCATTCAGGTGTTAGAGGACATGCTTCGAGCGTGTGTTATGGATTTTTGTGGTTATTGGGACTAGTTCTTGTCCTTAGCAAAGTTTACCTACAACAATAGTTACCATTCGAATATTCAGATGGTGCATTTTTATGCTTTCTATGGGAGGAGGTATAGATCCCCCATAGGATGGTTTGATTGATTTGAGGTTAGGCCTTAGGGCACCAACTTGTTGAGAAACTCGATGGATCGAGTGAGATTGATTTAGTAGAGGCTTATGGCTTCCCAGAGTAGGCAAAAGAGTTACATTGATCAATGAGTTCATGATGTTGCATTCATCCATGGTGAGTGGGTTTTATTCAGGGTATCACCCATGAAAGGTGTGATGAGATTTGGGAAGATAAAGAAGCTTAGTCCAGGGTTTATTGGACCTTTAGAGATTCTTGAGATGTTTGGAGGTGTGGCCTATAGGTTGGATCAACCGCCAAAGCTGTCAACGGTTCATCTGGTATTCAACATCTCGATGTTGAAGTGATATTATTCTGATAATTTGTATGTGATGTGGTGGGATTCAGTTGCATTAGATCATGATTTTTCCTTTGAAGAAGATCTTATTGCTATTTTGGATAGGCAGACTAGAAAGTTGAGATCGAAGAATACTAATTTTGTGAAAGTTCAATGGAGATATTGGCGGATTGAGAAGGCCACGTGGAAGGTTAAGTCTGATAAGAAGAGTAGATACCCCCAGTTTTTTTACCGATTTAGGTACTTTCTTTACTTTTTGTTCAAGGATGAACACCTCTTTTAGGCTAGAAAATGTAACAACCCTTATTGTGACTTTTAACTTTTTCTATATTTTGATCATATTTCCCTTTCTCGTGGTTGTTATTACATTATTTATGAGGTGTGGGCATGGTTAGCACAGTTCTTAAAGTGTTTGAGAATTATTTATGTTTTTTTTAGGTTTTGAGTAGCCTTAAAATGGTAATTCTTTCAGTTCTATTAGATTCAAAAGGTTGATTTTGGGTTAGTAGAGTTGTTAGTTTAAGTTTCGAGACTTTATTTTGGGTTTTGAGCATTTAGGTGTGAAACTAGTTTATTTGGCCTAAAAGGGCTCCCAAGAGGTAACTTGTTGATAATGACCTCTTTTGATAAAACTAATAGTTCCATTGAGTCTGAAATGTCAAAATCAGCCTAGAAGCACTATTAGGTTATTTCTTTGGGGTTCCAAACAAATCCTGAGGGTCTGTTTGAAATATTTGAGACTTGGACTGATTGTTAGTGCCCAGTTTCTAGTGCACCAGTAATTTACTCATCGCGGTTGTAAGGAGGGGGAGTGTCGCGATAGGGTAGATTTTGGTAGACGTGCGTCATGACAGCAAGTTGGCTTACAACGATTGGAAAGTCTGGGTGTACTCATCAAGATTATGTGACCTCTTCCCCCGACCGCGATGACCAACTTAAGCGTGGTTAAACTTTGAACCTTGCAATCGCATGGAGAGTACTGCTATCGACACTAACTATTCACAGAATAGTATAAATACCCCATTTTCACAATTTTACTCCATTTTCACCATTTTTGGACCTTGAGACCTTGGGATAGGCGATTTCAAAGAGACTTTTTCAATAAAAATTTTTGGGTAAGCTTCTAAACCTAATTTCTATCATCCCCCATTTATTATTTTCTTTAAACATATTCAAAAATTGGATTTTATACTTGGGATTTCAGGGTTTTACCTGGTAAAGTGAAAAAATGGGTTTTACTGATTTCAAGCTCGATTTCAACTTGATTTTTGATGGGTTTTATATTTTGAACCCATAAAGTATGGGTAACTCGATTCATTAATAAAATTTTCTATTTTACCCTTTTTATTATAGGGTTAATTTTCAAAGTGTTTTTGGACTCAAAACGAAAGTGGCTAATATGGGTATCATTAGACTTCTATTGACGTGTAGATTATGTTTTTGATAGATTGGATTCATTTTGAGGCTGCACAAAAAAAAGGCTTCTTGTTGAGGGGTCTAGGATCGTGTTTCAGCTTTCGAGGTACGTTATGGCTTAACTTTCTTTAGATCGGGCTAGGTAGTGAACCATTCATGTGAAGTATGTTATGGTTTAAGGATTTTATCATGGTATTCATTTTTTGATATCATTATTTTACTGTGTTTCCCATGTAGAGGCTTGCATGAATATCATTATTAACTTAAGAGATTATTATCATTGAGACGCCCGTGTGAGACTACTATTGATCTTGCTTTGTCCTTTATTATTATTGTGATGTCCATGTGGGGGCTTGAATTGGTATCATGGGTGTCTTATATGGCTCTCTACTATTGTGTTGCCATGAGATGGTTTGTATAATGATCTACTGAGATTTGAGGGTACTTGAGCTTATTTATACCATTATTGAGTTGATTCATTATATGATGTTGAACTAGATATGAACATGCATCTTCATTTATTCATTTGTATTCATGGAACTGGTACCACTGAGAAATACTGATTTTGAAAAAATGAGACACTTTATAAAATGCCTTAACTGAAGGATGTACCGATAAGGTTGATTGATGAGATTGTTATAGTATATGGGTTGTGAACCCCCTATAGGTTATCACCTAGAATATTATGCTCAGAAGGAGTATACAAGGTGACATTAGGATATTGCATACTTATCATATTATTGCATGGCATCACCTGCATTTCTCTTATGTGATTGATAGCGTGTAATTTATTCTTTCTTTTATGTATATCTATTGTGTGGTTACTCTTATACTGTTATTGTAGTTGTATTATTTATATTGTTAGGAGTTGTATGTCTTAAGACACCATTGGGAACTTTTCTATATAGAGGTGGAAGCGTTGCTCATAGTATCCTTTACATGTTTAGTTATCTACTTTGCTTGGTCGGCCTATGATGCCTATTGAGTACAAATGAAATGTATTCACTCCTACTTTCTATACCCTTTTAGTGTTGATCCCAATTTGAGTACGATCCACAGATCGTGAGTTCGTGCAATTTGAGCATTTTGAAGTCAGGGTGAGCTCCTTGTTCTGGAGTTTGTGCTTGGCTTCATCCAGTATTATGTCTTTATTTTAGATTCAGAGATAGATTTTATGTATTTTCATACACTATGTCGATTTTAGAGTGCTCATTACTCATGATACTAGATTTTGGGATTGAAGTTGTATCTGTTTCAGATTTTGGAGTTGTTTTATATTATTGGCCTCATTTTTTATTATTATTTATCTTCTTTAGTTCTTTCATATCTCTTATGGAATTTGACTTACCTACCAAGGTTGGGTCTGGGTAGGTGCCATCATGACCTCAGATTCTTGGTAGTGACATTTTCAACCCAGAGCATAAATTTGCAATGTGGCTATCAGTCTTTCCATCTTAATGTGTAGATTAATACTTGGTAGTGTGGCACTGTTCAGAGGATTCTCACATGAGAATATCTCTGACTTAGTTTGTTGTGAGCGTGATCCTCGGCGTCCAAGTAGGTTACGGCTTACCTACCTTTAGACTTAGCTCATTTAATGTACTTGTATGATAACTTTCTAATTATTTATGGAATATTGTGGCTTGAATACATCTTATTTAGGTATTTATAATCCTTATAGCTTCTATAAGAACCTTAGAATAGACTTACGCCATTAATTCTTAGTTCAGATAGTCGTTCCTCAATTCGGATTAGTCTGGCTCGCTTGGTAGATGTAGACATTATTCTCGGATGCCTTAGTCTAGGCTCATGTAACTGCTTTACTTAGGTTGGATTTTCAATTCTTTTAGCTAGTTTTATTGCTCCTTTAAGATGATTCACCTTAGGATAGCATATTTTTCGTATAGTAGATAATTGTAAAACACTTAGATTGCATATTGGTGCACTGATTAATGGTGTTTGATTAGTTTGTTCGCCCTTTTGAGTTTGTTTGATTTAATATCCTTGGTATATTGGTATTTTGTCCTAAAAACACTATTTTTAGACTACAAATGAGATTTTGGAGTACTTTAAAAAGGATATGGTTTTCTAGAGGGAAAATGGACTATTTAGTCCAGATTCGATTTCGGGCACCTAATTTTACTACACATTACATATTTAGCCTCGGTTTGATTCCAGGCACTTGATTTTACTGTTTATTAAATATGTAGCCTCAATTTGATTTTGGGCATGCATTATCATTGATTTCTGTTTAAATGTCTAGTTCAATTCTGGGCAAGGTATTACGAATATGGCTAGAGGAGGAGAATAATGTACGGTTGGACACTTCAGTCATCTCATATTGCATATCATGGCATTGTTCCACATTTATTTACTATCATGTTTGGTGTAAATTCAGTATTTCTTGATGTCAGCATCCACTGTCTTATGGGGGTCGGTTGGGTTTATTTTTTGATGTGTGTACCTTCTAGGCATATGGGGGTTCCATTATGTTATAGTTAGACGCTTACTTTATTCTTTCCGAGTTCTTTACTTATATTTCTCATAATTATCTAGCTTTAACCTATTACTCTCTTTTTGACCCCTTTTTTCTTAACTTTAGTATATATTCACACCTTATTATACTTGTATCTTATTTGAGCTCAGTCGGCCTATGATGCCTACTGAGTACCGCGTGTTTTGGTACTTATACTATACTTATGCATCTTTTTCCATGATGCAGATCCTTCTATGATTCATTGTTGATGATGCCTTTCCACATGCAGAGCTATTGACCAAAGATATCGGGTGAGCTTTTAGCGACCAGAGTTGATCTATCTCCTTCTATTTTTGTACTAGTCTTATTTTGTACTTTTGGAGACTGTTTTGTATATATTGTACCTATCTAACACTCTTTATGTCTTAGTGTCTCTTGTACTTACTATATCTAGTCTTAGGGGATCCTCTTTGTATATTGTGTTCTATCCTCTCTCTATTTGTATGCATGTTCCGCCTATTTTCTTTATTAGTCTCTCTATTTAGTGTTGTTATTGTAACTACTTGAAACATCATTATGTCTAAAACCTTCCCAAAAAGACTTTATGATGAATAAAATCCCTTTTGCAAACTTGATAGAAATTATTTTGTGGGAAAAGGCGGGGCCTAATACAATTGGAATGAAAGATTAAAAGAATTGGGCCAGGCTTGCCACCCACTGCTCCAGCTATTGATTCACCGTTGCAGTGGTACCGCTGTAATAGTACTCGGGTAGTAGCCAGCTCGAGTTTATTTTAAAAACCCTCTTTCAACTAAGCCTCTTTAGGTCATCCCCTTCCTCTAAAAATACCCAGAGCAAGCCTAACCTAACACTTAAAACAATGAGGTTCCAAAGGCCGCGCTTCATGAGAGAAATTTTGAGGTATACCTAGCGAGATTCTAATGCAAGAATAGGCCATGTGCACGTGGGACAACTCTCCACCCTATGTAGCTGTGTAATTCATCTACGAGGTAAGTTATGATTACTTGAAGTAGACTTGGACTAGATGCATGCAACAATGATAGCAATGTCAGAAGTTTTCATGTCTTAGGCTTCGAGCACAGAGTTTGGGTGGACAGAATGATAATAACTAGTTTAGGCTTTAATATAAGCTAGAATTGTTGTCATATTAAAATGATGTGACCCTTTGTGACTTAAAAGTATAGTTTTGTATGACTTATAGTTAATCATAGAATTACATGGATTTCTAAAGGATTACTATAAGGGTAAGGGTGACCGACAGATCAAAAGAGGGTAAAGTGGGGTTAGGGTTGGTTGCTTATAGGATCCTGGAGCTTATTGGAGTTGTTTGGGGAATGGGAAAAGAGTGTAAGTGCAGAGCATGATCATAGTTGGTAGTTTTATTAGAGTCTAGAGAGTTGTAAGAAAATATTTTACTAGATGTAATGGATCGAGTGGTTGTCTGAGAATGGCGGCCGCCGAAAAAGACAAAGGAAGTTAGATAGAGGCTAAGTGTTCAAGATATAGGTTTTCCATTAATGGAGGTGTAAGATTCATAGGGTATTAGGTAGAGAGATGAGTGATGACCTAAGAGTATGAGCGGGCATCGGTAAGAGAGAGTCATTGGGTGACATCCAAACAAGGTACTCTATGTGTCTACATGTAAGTCGTTGGAGTCCCAGCTATGTGAAAGTAGAAAAACTGCTATATTAATCCTCGGTGTTGTGAGATTGTTAAAGATAGTAAAAGACTGGCTTGACTCTGTGCTTATATGTGATTTTAGTGTCTGTGATTATTTTCAAGCACTACTTGTGATATTCTGACTCCATATTGCACATTACATATTAATTACATCTATATATTACACTGAGCATGGCATGGAAGTGATATTATGATGTTGGTGATGTTGATTTATGATATGATAGTGATGATGATATGGAGATCATGATGATTATGATATTGAGAAATATATTGATGATGGCGTTGAAATGATGGTGAGATGATATTCACATATTGCATGTATGCATTCATCATATTTATGGAGTGCCAATATATGTCTGTTGTGGTGGAACTAATTTTGGAACCTTCTAGGTGTATTTCACTCATTTATTATTGAATATATGTGGAAGTGAATAGTTTTAACTGTACTTGATTGTATTTGGGTCCTAGGGCTATGAAGGGTAATGGAGCTACTCGGTCCAGTGCTTTAGCATGCTAGAATAGGAAGGTCTGTAGGATTGTCAGAAATTTGTTAGAAGTGGACTCCCAGGATTGATTGAAGAGAGATAAGATAATACTAAGGGAATATAAAGTAGAAGCCAAATTTTCAAAGGACAAAGATACACAAAAATGTTAAATGAAAGGTAGGTCACCGAGACCCTAAAGGCAACATGCCAACCTTTGTATGAAAAGGGATTTAGTAACCGAAACTTTACTTGATGTCATGATTTCCTCCTTATTTGTTATTATTCCTATTTGTTTCTAACCCTAGTCGGCCGAAGATAACTACTTATACGTGTGGTCGTGTTGATACTACACTTACTATACTTAATTTTAGGGGTATAGCCATATTACAAGTTAGATGGGGTTTTTATAGTTCTAGTTCTTCTTCTGCCTAATCTTAAGTACTGCTTTGAGATTGAATCAGAAGCAACGGTGATCACTCATCAATAGCTCCTATCCTTTCACTTTACATGGAAGTTGTGTCCTAGCTTTTCCTGCACAGCCTTCCACATCCTCACCAGCATGTGGGCTCAGGAGCGACACTTTTTCTTCTCTTCATCTAGTTCTCTTTGGAGCTCTGTATAGGCTCAGGCCAGATCTAGTGGGGTAGTCGAGCTTGAAGGAGCCAACCATGGGGGAGGCGACTGATTCCTCTCCAAATAAGCTCACATAGTAGCAAGGTTATCCTACCAACCACTAAGAGATGCAGGACCCTGACTGGAATGGGTGTCAGACTCCCTGCCCCCTTCAGCCCTACCTCTCTCACCCTCCTCTCCCACCTTTCTCTTGTTCTTGCCTCCTCCCCAAGTGTCTCTTCCCCTTAGTGGGTTGAATTCCACATCACACTACTCCAAGGTATCATTATCCTCCTTGGGCACATCCACCCTCTTACACAACTCGATAATTAGAGAGGCCAAGAAAAGAACCCTCGCAGACCTCTTCCTAGTAGAGAAGTGCCGCTACTCATCCATAATTTGCGCCTCCACATTCATCTCGACCCCAAAAGAACACAAGCCACTACCATAGCCTAGTGAAAGGTCACATCAGTCATATTTCCCGAAGGATGAATCCTCCAGGATACTTGTTTCAACTACACCCTAGACTCCATTGATAATTACTCTTTGTCCCTTTGAGGCTAGACCACTTTACCTTACCAACTTGGTCCTATGGCACCAATACCCTAGCCATCCGCTTCAAGTCCAACTCCCAGACCTTTGCCTCAAAGGCGGCATTGGAGGGATTTGGGACCCCCAGAGTGTCATTGATGATGGCAACAACCACTGGAACATCCTTTCCCCGAATGCAGCTAGTGGGGAGAGGCACCAACCACTCCACGGTCAAGAGTAAGCATAAACCTCCCGGACTAGGACCAGGTTGCACTTATGGATGGGCTCCGTCAATATCTCCCACCCGAAGACCTTCAACTAGTCATAGAAGTCTGGTATCTCATGCTTCACGTCCCTCATCATGAAACCCCTATTATACCACATATCCTCATAATAACATGGCTGGCAGAGTCGAGAAATCTTTGGAATTAGGGTTGGTGCTCTATGGTAATCCTACAAACAATAAAAATACAATGTTATAAACTAAGTTGGGCTACTATGAGATTAAAGGAATTTCAAAAACTTAGAAAAATCAAAAGCCTTGGACTAATGTCAGGTCCCGGTGCAGTGGTAAAACTATTGTTGTTGTGGTACCATCGTCCCCAACAAGCCAACCCCCTTTCATGATGGATTTTTTTTTACTTTTCTCCGTAATTTGGAATTATAAGGATAGATCGGGCTTGGTAAAGTTCATATGAACCTTTTTACCCTACAATAGGAGTGGTTAGCACCCAAAGACAAGCCTAAATGGTCCAAATATTTTAGAGAATATGACCCTTCATCATCTACTCTTTCCATGCCGAAAATTAACAATGAACTGCGTCAATATTACTTCTAGAATGTTATAGGAGTATTAGGTACGTAAGAGAATCTATCATGCTTATCATTTTGTGTAAAAATGCCACCAAAACTCAAGTTGCACCAAGAAACAGCTGAAAAATCTATTATCCAATCTAGATTATATGATTTTTCAATGATTAAAACGTAAATGAAGTAGTATATGTAATACCCGGTACGTTTCTGAGTCTAGCTGACTACCGCAATATAAATGGAAATAATGAAACATGAGAGATTTGGTGAATTATACATCTAATGGTGGGAATGGATAAGTCTTGAATAATTGGGCCCTAAATGAGGCCCAAATATCATGAGAGAGACATGGCCCAAAGGGTTTTTTTTTTTGTACCCATTCTTCCAATATTGGTCCATTTGACCAATCAACATTGCATTTAATGCTAAGGAAGATATAAGAGAGACTTGAGGTACTATATAAAGTAAGAAAATCAGATTTTTATTCATTTGGACTCTCATAACATTTTCTAGATTTTTCCAACATTATCATCTTGTCTCTCAAGAACCCTAAGTCACTCCTTTGGCCAAGATCATCAATTTGTAAGACTTGGTAAGTGTTCCTTATGATGGGTTAATATATTTTATGCATTATAGATTGTGTATATTGTGTTGGTTATGTTGGTGGAGTATGGAGAAGTTCACTATGTGTGAAATGTAGGTGTTTGTTAAATCAGAGAATGGTTTTGCCTTGTAATCTTGAGTGTTTACTTGTGGTTTTCTAGGAAGTGAATTTGATGAAGTTAATATTGACATGTGATATGTTATTATATTCTTCCCATGTTTTTTCATGGTGTATAATGTTTGGAATTTCTATTGTGAAATTGGCTATGGTTTTGGTGCCGTATTGGCCGTAAAGTATAGTTTTGGGTGTTGTTATGAGTGTTGTGATACCATGGCTGAATTTTGGTGTTTAATATGATCAGAAATATGTCAAAATAAGTTTGTTAATGATCATGTACCATTTATTTCATTAAAAGACCCAAAAGAAACCATTTCGTACCAAAACGGGCATCCGCCCCCGCGAACGGAGGCACCTGCGGGCGCAGATGCCTCTGGCTGCTGCCAAAGTGAATCTGCGCATGCACCTCATCAACCTGTGGGTGCAGGTGGCAGAGCAGGTCATTCCAGATTTTCGTTTTGGGTGCTTCCGTCTCTAGTTGATCCCCGAAGGCCCCTATACCCTTTTTGGATGTAATTATCAACTTGTGATGTTGTTTTAATGACTTTAAAGTATCGTATGGAGGTGTGTTGGATTTTATGAAGTATGGAAGGTTGTTCATATGTTATTATAAAGGAGTAAATGTGACAAAATGATAACGAGAAAAGCTTAAGGGTAAGTGTGGTGTGAAATACTATCGATGTATGATTTCTTGGTTAATGTGTGTACCGTTATGGTGTTGTGGATATGAAAATGTATTGGATTGTATTGTAAGGGGTGACATGATGTTATATGGCAGTCATATAGTTCATTGACGTCTTGTACGCCTATATAGTAACTAGTTGCTAATGTAAGTTCCGGTATGAACTTGTATTGTAGAGTAAGACGTAAAGAAGGAGCTGGACCATTGTATTCATACTTAGAATTGTGTATTCACACTTGGAAGTGCAGGTATGTAAGGTTACATTGTCCGTATCTTTCTGCAGCATATAGAATTCACATTGACGTTACCCTTGTCCTATTCCGAAATGTGTGAAGGTATACTACTCCCGGTTACCAATGGTTATTATCACAAGTTTCCTAATCATTGATCAATTATGAATCACATGTTTCCTCTTCATTGATAATGTTCCAAATGGCCAATAAAGTTGTGTTCAAAAGTTCCAATATTGGTTATGCTCATGTATCTTGTTCATTGCTTGTTGTCCAATGGTTCCAATATGGTTATGTTTTCCAAAAGGCTCTATGTCCAAAATGTTATTTACATGTCTCTCACTCATTGGTTAATGATCCAAAGCTTAAAGTAAAGTTGTGACTATCCTAGTATCAATCTCAAAGTAATGAACAAAGTAATGCATATGTGGTCAATGATCAAGTATGGGTGGCAGCTTTGGGGGAGAAATGCCTAGCTTAAGCCGATTCCAATTCAGGGGGCAGTACTAGGGGCATAAGCCTAGCTTGGACCGATCCTAACAGGGGGCAGCTCTAGGGGTAATAACCTAGCTCGAGCCAAACCTGAAATGTTGTGCGGGTGGCAGCTCTAGAGGTACCAACCTAGCTCGAGCCGATCCCGATATATACATTGATTTATAGGGTGGAAGCTCTAAGGGCATAAGCCTAGCTCGAGCCGATCCCAACATAACATGATGTTATGTTAAAACCCACTGTTCAGTCGGGACCCAGGTATCACAGGTCACAGTCAAAGATGAACAATCATAGAAGCAAAGATACAAAGAAAGTAATGAAAGCAAATTACATGGTTTCCAAAGTACAGAATAGTGACTCATCTACATTGTGACTTATCTATATTGGTTATGCATTTGAACTTGAGTTCTTTGACATATTTACATATCTTACAAGTTTCATATGGCCTTACATACTCAGTACATTCTTCATACTGACCCCTCTTGGGGAATTTACTTTACTTGCTGCAGGCGCAGGCACTAGCAGGCCTCCACAGTAGGTTGCCAGTTGTTGCAGATCATTGGTGAGCTCCAGTTAGTTCGGGGCTTCTCCGAGTCACAGTTGTATATATGTTTTTGGATTGTACATGTTGTATAAGCGGGGACTTGTCCCGACTTATAGTTTATTTTGGTCAATGCTCTTGTTAGAGGCTTTTGTAGACGGATGTGGGTGTATAATTGTAAAAGGCATATGTCATTTTTGACTTGGTGGCCTCAACGGCCAAGTTTCGCATATGTATATCTATATCACATGTTCCATGAGTTCCGTTGTTAGTATTTAAAGCTCTTACATGATTATGGGTTTCTTATGGCATGAATATGATTGAACATAGGCAAAGCTTGGTTCTCTCGGGCCTTATCGGCTACGGGTGCCAATCATGTCTCGATGGGATTCGGGGTGTGACAGTACAGATGAGAACTTACCCTGAATTGTCAATGGAAAAGGTTTCACAGGAGGAAATTAAAAGTGCTTTCAGAGTGGGAAAGTGACATGGGGGAAATGAAACGTTTCCCCCTATTTTAACTGTCATGAACCAGTGTGGCAGTAATTTACTATTTTAGCTATAGTTCAACTGCTGCAGTGGTAAATCCCACACAGGTCACATTTTGTCCTGACTTTTTATGCATTGCGGTATCTAGAAATATCCTGAGTATTTTAAGAATAACCCATTAGGTGAAGTGTCATCGTAATGTCCTTCTGTGGATGTTAATAGTTTTGGAATGTCAGTCTAGACAATTTAAGGACCTACTAGCATGTAGGTTTGTTAGTTACGTTAGGTCCAGGGGTTAATTAATCGAGTTTTGGCAAGGTGAGGTAATTAGATGTAAGAATTGTTTCCTTTCGACACATCGGGTTCATGAATTTCAAGTTGTTCTTAGAATCCTATTATCCCCTTACCATAGCTATTCGGGGACAAATGGTGGGTAAATTGGTATCTAATGTAATGACACAAAACATCATTATGTCAAAAACCATCTCGAAAAAAATTTGCAATGAAGAAAATGCCTTTTCTGGACTTGTTAAAAATTATTTCATGGGAAAAAGTGAGGCCCAAAACAACTGGGCCAAAAAATTAAAAGAAGTGGGCTAGGCCTACTGCCCACCGCTGCAACGGTAGATCCACTGCTACATTGGTACTCGGGCAGTATCTAACTCGAGTTCATTTAAAAAACCCTCTTATATTTAATCCTCTCTTGGTTGTTCCCTTCCTCAAGAAACACCCAGATTAAACATAACACCTAGAACAATAAGGTTTTGAAGGTTGCACTTCATGAGAGCAATTTCAATGTATATTTGATGAGATTCTAATGTCGGATGAGGCAAAGTACATGCGGGACAACTCTCCACCCTCCGTAGTAGTGTAATTTAACTACGAGGTAGGTTATGGCTAATTGTATTAGTCTCAGGCTTGATTCATGTAACAATGATAGTAATGTTAGGAATTTTCATGTCTTAGGCCTTCGGGCATAGTGTTTGGGTGGACGAAATGATAATAACCGATTTAGGCTTTAATGTATTCTTGAATTATTGTCATATTAAACTGATGTGACCCTTCGTGACTTAAAAGTGTAGTTTTGTGTGACTTAGAGTTAATCAGAGAATTACAAGGATTTTTAGAAGGTTAGCATAAGGGTAAGGGTGACCAATAGATAGAAGGAGGGAAAAGTTGGGTTAAGGTATGTTGCTTGTGGGATCGTCAGAGCTTAGTGGTGTTTTTTAGAGAATGGGAAGTGAGTGTAAGTGAGGAGCATGAGTATAGTTTGTAGTTTTAATTGAGTCTAGAGAGTCACAAAAACATACTTAAGTGGATGTGATGGATCGGGTAGTAGTCTGGGAATAACAGTCGAATAAGCAAAAGGAATCTAGATTGGGTCTTAGTGTTTTGGATAGTAGTCGTCCATTAATGGAGGTGTTAGGTAGAGAGATGAGTGACGACTTAAGAGTGTGAGTGGACATCAGTAAGAGAGAGTCATCAGGTGTCATCCGAGAGGGGTACTCTATATGTCCACATATAAGTCTTAGGAGTCTCAAATATATGAAAGTAGAAGAAAATGCTATATTGATCCTCAGTGTTGTTAGATTGTTAATGATAGTACTGGCTTGACTCTATGCTTATAAGTGATTTGAGTGTTTGTGATCATTTTTGAGCACTACTTGAGATATTTTGACTGCATATTGCATATTATATTATACATCTACATATGACACCTGAGCATGGCATGGAAATAATATTGTGATATTGGTGATGTTGATTTATGATATGATAGTGATTAGGCGATGATGTGATGATAATGATGATGATCTAGAGATCATGATGATGATGATGTTGAGAATGATATTGATGATTATGTTGAAATGATGATGAGATTATACACACATATGGCATGCATGCATTCATCATATTTATGGAGTGCCAATATATGTATGTTTTAGTGAAACTGATTGGGGTGCCTGCTAGGTGTAATTCGATTATTATCATTGAATATATGTGGATGTGAAGAGTGCTGACTGTACGATAGGGTTATGAAGGGTAACAGAGCTACTCAATCCAGTGCTTTATCATGCTAGAATAGGAAGGTCCGTAGGATTGTCTAAAATTTAGTAGAAGTGGACTCCCAGGATTGACTGAAGAGAGATAAGATAAGGCTTAGGAAATAAATAGTAGAGGACAATTGTCAGAGGACAAAGATACACAAAAATGTTAAATGGCATGTAGGTCATAGAGACACTAAAGGAAATATGCCAACTAATGTATGAAAAGGAATTTAGTAACCGAAACTTTACTTGATGTCATGATTTCCTCCCTATTTGTTATTATTGTTATATATTTCTAACCCAGGTCGACCGATGATACCTAGCAAAACATATGGTTGTGCTAATACTACACTTATTATACTTTTTCAGAGGTATAGCCATGTTGTAAGTTAGTTGGTGTTTATATAGAAGCGACGGTGATCACTCTCCAATAGCTCTTGTCCTTTCACTCTTTCATAGAAGTTGTGAACTAGATTTTCCCATTACGTGTTTAGTTCTCTTATAAAGGTTTAGATTAGGTTCTGGGGAATCACTTATTATTATTATTTTCATTGTTTTTACTTATTAAATTTACTAAACATAAGTGATTTATGAATAAAGAAGTATTGTTGCTTTTGGAAAGGGTTTTATTTAACTTCCGTAATGTATTCATGTAGTAGTTTATTTTCAATAGAAGGTTTATTTAATTACTTATACTTGAGGCTATTTTTAAATGTTTTCAACATTAATTAAATGTTGGGTGGTAAAGGTCCTCCTATCTAGGGTAGAGCTGGGTAGGTGCCCATACGATCTGAGTTTTGGATAATGATAGTTATCTTGTTATTCTTTCTTACGCTCATTAGTCCAATACTCTCCATTTTGAGATATAGATTTGGATTACCTACTGGAGGGTAATATTAGGTGTCATCATTACCTAAGTTTTTGGGTTGTGCTAGTTTGGTATCAAAGCCTAAGTTCACCGGTATCATTGGTACAAGAGCAAGAGTCTAGTAGTGTCCCATGGATCAATATAATGACGTTTGTTTCCTTTCTTCGGGATGCTATAAGATATTCTTTAGGAAAAATCTCTCATTGTTTCGCCCTTTCGCAGATGTTTATGACGAGCACCATGGCTAGTGAGGATGAGGCCCCTGCACCTGCAGCTAGTGTCCTTATTAGGGGCTGAGGTTGGGGCCAACCACAAGGACGGGGCTAGGGTAGAGCGCCAACACAAGAGCCAGCTATTAATTTAGAGATAACTATTGCTCCTTGGATAGCTATTAATCCACAGCCAACACCTGCATATTATCCACCATAGCAGCCAGTGGGCCAGGGACCATCCCAGGCTCTACCCGAATTTATAGACATGTTCTTTCTGCGAGATGCTCTAGTTCAGATATTAGGTATGATATGATTTCACCTAACAGATAAGGCCCAAACATCCACTATCATAGGGCAGACTAGGTACAGGAGCACAGCCTATAGCTGCGGCTTCCCGAGTAGAGGTCTTCATTGTGAGTCCTATGGGGGTAGCTATCATTTTTAAATGTTACCGACTAGCCATCATTTTTGGATGTTGTTATCTCTACCTCTACCATGGATTTCCATGGTAAGGGTCAGCAATATCATCAGTAGTATCAGTAGCATGGTCAGTCTAGTCGGCCTATTCAAGCATCGATTTAAATTATCGATGGGGTCAGCCTTTTTATAGTGATTTTGGCAGTCAGAAATCTGGCCAGTTATTATTGGGTTCTTATTCAAGGGTTTCAGGCCATGTTGGCCAGTCCAGATCATCTAGTTTATCTCGCCAGTGTAGGAAACCTCGGGCTTGTTATGATTATGGGGTTGCTGGTCATTTTGCTAAAGAGTGTCCCCGGCGTGGAATGATTTAGCCTTTAGTGAAAGAACCTCAGCCTCTTAGATTTATGGCACCACCGGTCAAAGGTGGTTCCTAAAGCAATAGGGGTGGTTCTTAGGGTTCTCGTGGAGGTGTCCAGTCGAGCAAGATAGGTTGTCAGTCAGGTTCTTAGTCTAGCAGTGGGCGTGGATAGATATATGCCTTTCTCGGTAAGCCAGAGGTGGAGACATTTGACTCAGTGATCAATTTTATGATTTCAATATTCCAAAACTTAACTTTTATGTTATTTGATCTAGATTCCACTTATTATTATGTGTCGATATAATTGCTTCTCGGTTGGGGATGATTAGCGAGCATTTACCTGTGCCCATAAGTGTAGCTACTCTATTAGGTGATTATTTTCTAGTGGATAGGGTTCTGAGATACTGTTTAGTGACTGTTATGTAGCATGACACTTGGGTTAATATTATTTTTCTTTATATGGCTGATTTTGATGTTATTCTGGGCATAGACTGGTTATCCCCTTATCGCGTGGTCTTGGAATACTTCACCAACGCCGTTACCTTATCCATGTTTGGCATTACCTTGGGCGTGTAGCAGGGTTCTGATAGTCACGTACCGATAGGTATTATTTCTTATATTCGGGCTAGAAGGATGGTTTAGAAAGGGTATTTGTCTTATCTTGCTTATGTCCACGATACTAGTGCTGACACTCCTTTTCTTGATTCTGTTACAATGATCTATGATTTTCCTGTTGTCTTTTCTATCAACTTACTTGACCTCTCGTCTGAGAGTGAGATTGATTTTGCTACAGATGTTGAGCCAAGCACTAGGCCTGTTTCTATTCCATCTTACAGTATGGCTTTTGTGTAGTTAAGAGAGCTTAATGTTCATCTTTAGGATCTTCTAAGTAAGGGTTTCATCATACAGAGGTTTTCTTCTTGGGGTGCTTTTATTCTATTTGCGATAAAGAAAGATGGTTTATGCGTATGTATATTAATTACCAGCAGCTGAATAAGGTGATTATAAAGAATAAGTATATGATGCCTTATATTGATGATCTATTTGACCACCTTCAGGGTGCAGTCATGTTTTCTAAGATTGACTTAAGATCTGGCTACCATCAGTTGAGTATTTGAGCAATGGATATCCCTAATACAACCTTCAAGACTCGCTACAATCATTATGAGTTCCTGATAATGTCTTTTGGGTTGACCAATTCCCCAGCAACATTCATGGACTTGATAAACCACATGTTAAGGCCATATTTGGACTCCTTCATAATAGTATTCATCGATGACATCCTTATTTACTCAAGCAGTGGGGTTGCACGAGTAATATTTGCAGATTGTTCTCCATACTTTGAGAGATCAGCAACTTTATGCAAAGTTCTCAAAGTGCGAGTTTTTGCTTGAGTCTATAGCATTCTTGGGAAACGTGGTGTCCATGGATGGGATTATGGTAGAGCCGATGAAGATTGAGGTAGTTTGTGAATAGGCTAGGCCCACTTCTCCTATCAAAGTTTGTAGTTTTATTGGGTTGGTAGGTTACTACAAAAGATTCATTGGTGGGTTTTCTTCTATAGTAGCTCTACTAACCAGATTGACTAGGAAGGATGTCCCGTTCTAGTGGTTCACCAAGTGTGAGGTAAACTTTCTTAAGCTCAAGTCCATACTCACTTCAGCTCTAATTTTGACTCATCCAATTAAGGGCCAGGGGTTTTCAGTCTATTGTGATGCTTCAGGTGTTTGGTTTGATTGTGTTCTAATGTAGCAAGGCCGAGTGATAGCATATGCTTCTATAAAGCTGAAAGTACATAAGTGAAAATACCCCACCCATGACTTGGAGTTGGCCATGATAGTTTTCATGCTTAACATTTGGAGGCTCTACCTTTATGGTGTTCATTGCTATATATTCACCTATCTTCACAATATTTAGTATATTCTAAGCCAGAAGGATCTTCATTCGAGTCAACGTAGGTGGCTAGAGTTGCTAAAGGACCACGATATTTCTATTATATACCATCTGATCAAGACAAATATGGTAACGGATGCAATTACCTAGAAGGTAGTGCATATAGGGAGTTTGAATTTCTTTTAGTTTCTAAGTGATCATTGTCTTTGGACATATAGTCTTTCACCAACAAGTTGGTTTGAATTGATATTTCTGACTGTAGGAGGATTTTTGCCCGTGTTCATACTCAGTTATCTTTGTTTGAGGAGATTCAGGGGCAGCAGTTTGAGGATCATTGATTTTGCGGCATTCAAAATCAGATGTTGAGGGGTGATACCAAGAAGGCCACCTTGGTCCTTGAGGGTGTCTTGATATTCGAGGGTCGTATTTGCATTCTGAAGGTTGGCGATTTGATTCAATTAATATTGTAAAAAGCTTATTGTTTTAAATTTTCTATTCATCCTAGCGTAGCTAAGATGTATAGGGATCTGAGGTAGCATTACTGGTGTTGTGGGATAAAAAGGGATATAGCAGACTTTGTATCTAGATGTTTGTGTTGTCCACAGGTGAATTTCGAGCATTTGAAGATATAGTGGTTTGCTTCAGAGGCTACCTATTCCTGAGTTGAAGTGGGAGCGGATTACTATAGATTTCATGATTAGTTTGTCGTACACTTCTTGAGGTTCGAATAGTATTTGGGAAATTGTTGATCAATTTACCAAGTTTACCCACTTTCTACCTGTTCAGTCTTCCTACTGTGACAAGAGATTGGCTCGAATATATGTTCGAGAGGTGGTTCATCTTCATAGGGTGCTAGTGTCCATTATTTCTGATAGAGGTTCCCAGTTCACCACTAGTTTTTGAAGGGCTTTTCAGGAGTAATTGGATATCCAGGTTGATCTTAGCATAATTTTTCATCCTTTGACTAAGGGTCAGTCAGAGTGGATAATTCATGTTTCCAAGGATATGCTCCTGGCATTTTTTATGGACTTTAGAAGTCAGTAGGATTAATTTCTAGACTTAGTGGAGTTTGTTTATAATAATAGCTACTATTCGAGTATCCACATGGATTTATTTGAGGCATTGTATGGTAGGTGATGTAGATCTCCTATTGTATGGTTTGATGCCTTCGATCCTAGGACACAAGGTACAGATTTGGTATGGGAGTCATTAGATAGAGTTCGGGTGATTCAGGATAAGCTTCGGGCAGATCAGAGTATGCAAAGAATTATGTTGACCATAGGCTTTTTGTATTAGAGTTTAGAGTTGGAGACTGTGTGTTCCTTTGAGTGTTATCCAAGAAGGGGTGATGTGGTTAGAGAAGAGGGATAAGCTCAGCCCTAGGAATATCGGGCCATTTATGATTCTACAGTGAGTTGGGGATGTAACATATGAGTTAGCCTTGCCTCCAACATTTTATGCCATACACCTTATTTTCCTTGTATCGATGCTCCAGCTTTACATTCCAGATGATTCACATGTGCTCTAGTAGGATTTGGTTCAGTTGGATGATAGGTTGACTTTCGAGAAGGAGCCAATTGCTATTTTAGCTAGAGATTTTAGGTGGTTGCAATCTAGGGAGATTCTGGTGGTAATGGTTTAGTGGAGACATATCCAGTCAAAGAGGCTACATAGAAGACCGAGAATGACATAAATACCTAGTATTCTCACCTATTTTAACTTTCAGGTTCTTCTTGATTCTTGACTTGAAAGGACGAAAGTCCTTTTAGTAGTGGATATTTTAATGACCCTGTAGGTCATTTTCCTCTTTTTCGTGTATTTTCTATATCTAGATATTTACTATAGCTTCCCCAAGTCATTTATGACTTGCTAGGACTGGTAGTTCAGTTTCCCGGTAGTTCATTTGGTTTTTATGTGAGTTTTCCTATTTTGGAGCTTTTGAAGTTGAGATATTTGTCTTCAACAAAAAGTTCAAGTAAACAGCCTCGGATGAGAATTCTAATGGTTTTGTTAGCTATGGAATATGGATTTTAGGCTAGGGGACCTTTGATTCAGGTCTTTAGGCTTCCGAACTAGCTTTGGCTATCAATTGGCTTTTTGTTAAAATGGAAGTTGGGTGTAGGGCCCTATTTTCACCGAAACAACCTCTGTTGGGAATTTTATCAATTTTGTTGAGTTTGTAATGCCATTTCTGGTGGGGTAGCATTTTTCATTTGGGTACACGGGTATCTGAATGAATCATGAGCACCCGATCAGAGTCTTTTTAGACTTAGCAAAAAATCATTGGTACATCAGCTGGTTCGGCCACTTATGTGCCCTATGGGTTGCTTAAGATCAACTGCTTATGCAGCTAAAAATTCTCTTATACAGCTAGAGTTGATTTCAACTCCCACAACTTAAGTAGGCTCTCCTGCACTTATACGAAACTGCTTAACACTTAGCCAACCCCACCTCTAGGTTCTTTAATTTATGACAGAGGTTCTTTAATTTATGACACTACATTTTGTTTTCATGATCATATAGCATAACATTAATTCAACAGGTATATCACACATTCAAGACACTCACAATAGAGATTCACCTTTTTTATGGTATTAAAAAGAGTTATAGATTATGAGCTCACACAATTCCTCTTTGGCTACCCACATTCATATATTCACCTTATAATACATCAAGTAAGTCATATAAATAAAAAAACTCCAATCAAGGGATTCACATAACAATGTATCAATACATAATTAGATCTTTTTATGTCAATTCCATATTTTTATTCATCCAAACACCATGACCGCAGCCTAATCTTGATTATCCTATCAAATCTATATTATTCATACGATTACTAACCACAGTCTACTACTCGCAAACCATAACCTACCTCAACCAAAGATCTTGTAACAAGCAAGGCATATCGTAGATGCTTTTTCCCTTCCTTAATGCCCTAGAACGTCCAATCATCTAATAAACAAGTAATTATAAGAGTAATTAATCTATTACTCTATAAATAAATACTTTGGAAATTCAAACCTATGAATTCTATCCTTATTCATTGTCTATAACATTACCCAATGGTCAATTAACTATTAACTAGTTCTCTCATACTCACATTATCTCAATTAATAGAGTTTTAATGTTAAAGGTCCTATTTTTTATTGAACTCAAGGTCCCCAACCACCAAAATTTATGTCTTAGAATAATCAATTCATGCTAGAAAGCATTAGTTAACAACTAGAAGTAATTCTAGTTGATAACACACCTACCTATAGGTTTTCCTTATAATTTTCATGAACCTAGATTTCTAAAACCCAATAATTTCTCCATAATTTCTCATTTTAATAATTCTAGAAGAAGATCACATTAATCGATATTAAAAGGAAGTAATAATCTTACCTTAATGAAGAATTTTCATCCTAACCATGGGAAAATTTCCCCTTTAGGGGTTTGGAATGAAGTTTTTGAGTGTATGACCAAAAACCTAATAAAATAAACATAAAACACTGTCATCAGCCACTGTAGCAGACCTATACTCGCTACAATAGGCCTAGGGTCACTATAGCTTGTCTCATCATTTTAGCATGGACATCTTTTAGTAAAACGTCCATAACATTTTACTCCAGAATCAGATTAACAAATGGTCCATGGCGTTAGAAAGAAGACTTGAAGAACTTAAATTTGGTAGGTCTTGGTCCATGTGACTCTTCATATTCTAGGAAGAGTGATCATTGGAAATTAACCCTAGTAAAAACTCATAGCAAAACTCAATCGGTAAGGAATTTTTTAACTCAACTTTGTGCTAAGGGTTTTGTACGATGTTAATTCATATCTAATGCACTCCCACACTAAGAAATTAACCCTAAAACCTCTGGCAATTAAGATTCTTATTCCTTTACTATAGACTTTTTTAGGAATGCTGGAACGGGTCCTTACAGTCACTTACATTAGATCTAATCTTATAACAACCCAAAACATCATTATGGTGAGTTGGTGGGTAAAATTTCATACTTAGCCTTTCATTTGACTCATTACAGTGAGTTGGTGGGTAAAATTTCAAACTTAGCCTTTCATTTGACTAAAATTGTGAAATTTATGATAGCCTAGTTTTGGGTAAATTTTGAATGTTGTGTGGTCTAGAGAAATTTGGTAATTATTGGAGTGTTAGTCATGGAATTTGATTTGATTTTATATTAGATGATGAGTTTAAATGTCATAGAAACTTCCAGTGCATCAAACGGGTTAGTAGAACTCCAGTTATAGTTATTTCTATAAAAGGGTTAGTATGTGATGTCAAAATCAGAAAAGTGTGTTATGAAATGAGCATAGCTTGGATCAGATCCTAAGTTACTATTTAAGTACCACTACAATTATAGGATTTCCACTACAATAGAGTCATTTCAGCGGCCAAGGGGACCGCTATGAAGGAGGTCTATTTAGCCTAAGCTTCGCTGCAGCGGAAGGATTTCCATAGCACCAGCATCGCTATAGTGACAAAGCTATCATTGTAGTAGCAATTAGGCATATTTATACCAGTTAATTTGAGAATTAACATTTTGATTCTAAAATTATCATTTTTTGACCTAAGGCAAGGAAGAGGCGATTTTCTCTATTATTAGGGGGTTTTCATCGTTGAGGTAAGGATTTTCCACCACATTAACTTGTAATTACTTTGCTTAATCCTTGGGATTTTAAGGATCATGATCATGGTTGAAAATTGAGGTTTAGCCATTGGTTGGATGTATTAGTGGAAATTGGTTGTGAATGGTTTGTTTTCACTTGCTATTGACTCTAGGTTGTTAGAAATCACTTTCTAGTGTAGAATTCTTCTGGGTAATCATGAATTATAGGGATTTAAAAAAGATTAAAGGATAGAAAACTCTAGAATGATGAACTAGGCTAAGTTCATGTATTAAAATCAGTGGGTTTGGGTTTGTTATGCCTAGAAGTGGGGAATGAAGCATTGAATAATTCCTATTTATAATTTATAGACCAAGAACAAGTAGAGCTAGCGAGAAAGAGCAAATATCCAGCTAAATAGTGTATTTGGATAAGAGTAGAAGGTAAGTTATGGTTTGAAAGTTTTGTATATTTGATTTGACTCTATACATATATTTGAGTTAGATAATTGTGATTAGCATTCGGGAATGGTGGTGATTATTGGTTGAGTTGATGTTAGGGTTAAATTGAAATGATAAACTTAAAGGTTATAAATGTTGATGAATGGAATATAAATTTGATTGTTGATATTATTATGCTTTGAGCATTATTGTTGAGGTTTTTACCTTTTTCAATGTTATTGGGATCAGGGTGGAGCAGCTCAGGTGCCTGATCCCACGGGTGTTGGGATTTTAGAGCAGTTTAGCTTACATTAGTGCTACTCAGATAGTTTCATCCTTCTAGCCTCTAATTTTGCAGCATATGGTTGTTGTAGTGCCTCAGATAGATGAGGGTTATGAGATGGGAGTTTTCCCTTAATGGGTATTAGGTCAAGTTATGACCGACGATGAACATGATTTATTTTGGAAGTTTCTAAAACTGAAACCTCCAGTCTTTCAAGGTGCTGAATTGGAGGATTTTTATGAGTTTTTGATTAACTATCATGAGTGTCTACACAACATAGATATTATAGAGAGATATGGAGTAGAATTTATGACCTTTTAGTTATAGGGAAAGGCTAAGCAATGGTGAAGGGGCTTTGTTGAGTTTAGGGCTTTTTTACCTCCACTAACTTAGTCTCTGTTTCATACTGTGCTTCTTGAGAAATACACTCCTCGCACTTTGTTGGATAGGAATAAATTTGAGTTCATGAGTATTAAATAGGGTGATATATCAGTGGTGGCCTATGATGCTGGATTTCTTACTCTGTCTCGGTAAGCTTTGTAGTTGATACCTACTATAGAGGAGAGAATCAGACTGTTCGTAAAGGGTTTGACCATAGACCTTCAAGTGATGGACTTTTAAGGGTTTGAAATGACCTCTTTTGGGAAAACTTTTAAGGAGATAGTGGAGTTTGTAAAGAAAGTTGAAGGGGTGAGGTAGCAAGGTAGTGTTAGAGTAGAGGATAAGATTGTTCAAAAACTGGGTCATTTCAGTGGTTCTTACTCACGGGGCCATGGCTCGCAGAGCTACTCTACTTGGCTGATTCATTCAGTAATTCATGTGTCTGTTAGGGGCCTATCATGGGTCAATCAGAAACCCTCAAGTACAGGTAGTTTTACACATTTAGCATCTTTATCCCAACGGCCTACTCTAAACCATACATGTTATAAGAGCGGGGGAGTAGGTCATATTCTAAGGTATTGTCCTAATCCTATACCCGTAAGTCAGCTGACTCTTCAACTGACTTCTAGAGCTTTAGTTCTGATAGGTCGTGGTGAGGGAGGAAATGATAGGGGTCATCTATAGGGTAGGCGTGGTAGTCATAATGCAGTTATAGGTGTCTAGCAAGACAACCATGGTGGAGGACAGGTTGGTTAGGTGGCATGCAGGTGGTAGGGGTGCTATATTTCTAGGTCATCCTGAAGCTAAAGTTTTTGATGTAGTGATCATAGGTACCATTCTTTTCTGTGATCATACGGCTACTATATTAGTTGATCGGAGTTTTATTTTTTCCTATATGATTGGTAAGTTTGCTTTAGACTGAGGCTTAGTTTGTGAAATGCTTGATACACCCATGTATGTATCTACACTGATTGGGGTTTGCATATATATTGATAAGGTTTCCCGATTTTTTGTTATAGTGTTTATGGGGTACAAAACTTTGGCAGACATAGTGATTTTAGACATGGCGGATTTTGATATTATTCTGGGAATGAGTTGGTTGTGTCTTTACCATGCTATTTTTTATTGTTACGTTAAGACTGTCACAATAGCTATGCCCGAGATGGAGAGTTTGGAGTGGGAGTGTATTTGTAAGCCTACTCCCTTTAGAATCGTTTCTTAAATTTGTGCCTAAAAGCTAGTTTAGAAAGGGTGCCAGGTGTTTTTAGCCCATCTTTGGGATGATAGTGCAGCAGTCCCTCCTATAACTTTGGTTTTGGTAGTGCATGAATTTCTAGAAGTGTTCATTAATGATCTTCATCAGATACCACCTAACCGTGACATTGGTTTTTTTATAGACTTTGAGCCAAGCACTCACCCTATGTCCATTCCTCCTTATAGGATGGCACCGAATGAGTTGAGGAAATTGAAATATCAATTACAAGAGATGTTATGAAAGGGTTTTATCTATCTTAGTGTTTCTCTTTGGGTTGCTCCTGTCCTTATTTTTAAGAAGAAATATGGTAGTATGTGGATGTGAATACACTATCGATAATTGAACAAGATGACAATTCATAAGAAGTATCCTTTGCCTAGGATAGATGACTTGTTTAACCAATTGTAGGGTACCTCAGATTTTTGTAAAATTGATTTAAGGTTGGGTTACTATTTAGCCTAAGATTCAGGTAGAGGACATACCCAAGACTACCTTTCTGACTTGTTATGTCTATTACCAGTTCTTGGTGATGTCTTTTGGCTTGACCAGCACCCCAACTGCCTTTATAGGAATGATGAATAGTGTATTCACACCTTATTTGGATTAGTTAATAATTGTTTTCATTGATAACATCTTGGTCTACTCCAAGAGAAAAAAGGAGCATGAAGCTCACTTGCGCACTGTGTTGGGGTTAATTAAGGAAAAGCAACTATATGCTAAGTATTCCAACTGTGGATTTTGGTTGTCTTTGGTGTCTTTCTTGGGGCACGTGGTATCTAAATAAGGGGTTATGGTATACCACAAAATATTAGGGCTGTTAGAAATTGGGTTAGACCAACCAATGTGATAGAGATTGATAGTTTTGTGACGTTGGCCAGCTATTATCGTTTGTTTGTGAAAGGGTTTGCTTTTATTTCTTTGCATATGACAGGTACCTTTTATATGGATTGATAAATGTTAGAAGAATTTTCAAAAGCTCAAGACTTCTCTAACCTCAGCTCCTAATTTTTCCTTGCCAGTAGAAGGTAAGGATTTTATTATGTATTGTGATGCTTCATGTTCTATTTTGGGTGTTGTATTGATACATGACAAGAATGTGATTTCCTATGCTTTGGGGAAGCTAAATGTGCATGAAAGAACTACCCCTCATGATTTAGAGTTGGCAACGACGGTGTTTGCTCTCAAAATTTGGAGGCATTATCTTTGTGGGGTTAAGTGTGAAGTATTCACAGATCATCGCAACTTACAATATGTATTTGATCAGAGAGATTTGAATTTAAGGCAGAGAAGGTGGATGGACCAACTCAAATACTATGATATTTTGATTCATTATCATCGGGCAAGGCCAATATGGTAGCAGATGCTTTGAGTTAGAAGCCTATGAGTATAGAAAGTTTGGTGCATTTGGTGGTGCCAAGACGTCCATTGGCTAGGGAGGGGAAAACCTTAGCTAATAGTTTTATGAGACTACAGGTGACTAATAATGTTGAGGCTAGATCCACCTTCCTTGACCAGATTAAAGAGAGGCAATTTGAGGAGGAGAAGTTGAATAAAATCCGAGTTAAAGTGTTTTAGGGTGAGGCCAGGAGGCCATTCTTTATAAGGAAGACACAATGAGAATAAAGGGGATTGTATGGGTTCCCGGTGTGGGCAACTTGATTCCTACTATCCTTACAGAGGCTTACAGTTTTAAGTATTCCATAAATCCAAGTGCAACCAAGATGTATAGAAACTTAAGGCAACATTATTGGTGGCGTCGAATGAAGTGAGACAACGTTGATTTTGTGATAAGTGTAAAAATTGTCAATAGGTTAAGTATGAACATCAAAAATCTGGTGGCACACTTCAGAGGATGCCCATTTTAGAATAGAAGTGGGAGAGAAAAGCTATGGATTTTGTTGTTGGTCTTTCTAAGACCTTGAGAAAATATGATTCAATTTGGGTAATTATTGAATGGTTGACCAAGTCTAGACATTTCACTTCGGTGCAAGTGGACAATAATGTGACCAAGTTGGCTAAGATTTATGTTAAGGAAATTGTTAGACTATATGGGTTGCCTATCTCTATCGTGTCGGATAGAGGTACATAGTTTACCTTTAATTTTTTCAGAGAAGTTTCAAGAAGAGATGGGTACTAGGTGTGACCTAAGTATGAATTTCCATCCGCAGATCGATGGGCAGTCAGAGCGAACAATTCAGTTGCTGAAGGACATGATTTGGGCATGTGTAATGGATTTTGGTCGTTATTGGGACTAGTTCTTGCCTTTATGTGAATTTTCTTATAATATAGTTACCACTCAAGTATTGACATGACTCCTTTTGAAGCCTTATATAGGAGGAGGCATAGATTGCCAATTAGGTAGTTTGATGCCTTTGAGGTGAGACCTTGGAGCACTAATGTATTAAAAGAATTAATGGAAAAGGTGAGATTCATCCAAGAAAAATTGTTGGTAGCTCATATTAGACAAAAAGAGTATGCAGACAAAAAGGTGAGAGATGTTTATTTTGAGAAGGGAGAGAAGGTATTGTTTAAGGTATCACCCATGAATGGTGTAATGCATTTCAAAAAGAAGGATTAGCTAAGTCTGAGGTACATTGGACCATTTGAGATCTTGAAAGGTGTAGGGTCTGTGGCCTATAGGTTTACCCTACCTTCTAGTTTGTCAGGAATTCATTTTGTATTCTATGTCTCAATGCTCAAGAAGTATAATGGGAATGGAGATTACATCATCCATTGGGATTTATAGTTGTTTGATAAGAAACTCTATTATAAAGAGAAAGTTGTTGTTGTACTAGATAGAGATATGAGAAAGTTGAGACCCAAGGTGATTTTGCCTGTGAAGGTTCAGTGGAGAAACTATCCTATTGAGGAGGCCACTTGGGAGACTGAGGCGAACATGCGCAAGCACTATCCCCATTTGTTCATTGATTCAGGTAATCCTTATTTGTTTTCATCCCTTGTTATTAGTTATTTTTCACAGATGAATGAGTGTTTAATTAATATCTAATACAATGATCCAAAATGTCTTTATGTTGAGTTGGCGGGTAAAATTTCAAACTTAGTCTTTCCTTAGACTAAAATTATGAAATTAAGTCTAGCTTAGTTTTAGGCAGATTTTTGATATTATGTGGTCTAGGGAAATCAGGTAATTCTTGGGGTGTTAGTCATGGGCTTTGAGTTGATTTTATGTTAGATGATGAGTTTAGAAACTCATAGAAACTTTTGGTGCATAAAATGGGTTAGTAGAACTCCAGTCATAGCAATTTTTGTGAAAAGATTAGTACGTGATATCAAAATAAGAAAAATGTTATGGGAATGGATCCTAAGTTACTGTTTAAGTACAACTATGTTGGTAGGATTGGAGTCGCTGCAGCGAACAAAGGGACCGCCATGGAAGAAGTCCATTTAGCCTAAGCCTCGCTGCAGCGGAAGGATTTTCGTTGCATCGACAAAGCCATCGTTGAAGCGATGATTAGGAAGATTTTACCAGGTAATTTGAGAATTAGAATTTTGATTCTAAAATTATTTGTTTTAGACCTAACGAAAGGAAGAGGCAATTTTTTCCATTGTTAGGGGTTTTCCATCATTGAGGTAAGGATTTTGCACCATTTTAACTTGTAATTACTTTACTTAATGCTTTAGATTGTAAGGATTATGATCATGGCTGAAAAATGAGGTTTAGCCCTAGGTTTGATGTATTGGTTGAAATTGGTTAGGAATGTTTTGTTTACACTTGTTATTGACTCTAGGTTGTTAGAAATTACTTCCTAGTGTAGAATTCTTTTGGGTAATCATAATTATGGAGAATTCAAAAAGAATAAAAGGTAGAAAACCCTAGAATGATGATCTCGGGTAAGTTTATGTATTAAAATCAATGGGTTTGGGTTTGTAATGCCTAGAAGTAGGGAATGACGCATTGACTCATTCTTATTTATTGTTTATAGACCAGAAACGAGCAGAGCTGGAGAGAAAGAGCAAAGCTCCGCCTATAAGTTCCTTTGGACGAGAGTAGAAAGTAGGTTATAGTTTAAAATTAGTTGTAGACTTGATTTTACTCTATGCTTATATTTGAGTTAGATGATTGTGATTAGCCTTCGATAATTCTTGTGATTGTTGGTTGAGTTGATGTTATGGTTAAGTTGAAATGACAAACTTAAAGGTTATAAGTGTTGATGAATAGAATATGAATTTTATTGTTGATATTATCGTGCTTTGAGCATTATTGTTGAGGTTTTTACCTATTTTGATGATATTAGGATCATGTGCCACACCGGTACATAAATTAATAGTCTTGATGTTTGGAACGGGTACCAGGCCGATATGGTACATTGACTGAGCTCGTCCCCTACTGGTCATGACTATGGGTACCTGATGTCCCTAGAATGTGTGTACACTATTTTTAGGAATGCATTGATTGGTTACATGACACATGTCGTTGTCTACTTGATTGTTGTTAACTAGATTGTTTAAGTGTAAGTGAATTAATATGAATAACTTCAGAAGAATTGATATGAAGAGGATAGTCAATAGTTTTGTAAGTTGATATAATTATAAATATGTACTGAAATGTTGGTTGATTATGAGTTATGTCTTAATTGCTTATTGCTTTTGTTTAACTTATTTATTTTTATAGTAGTAAGTTGAATCGGCCTATGATGCCTACCAGTACATAATATTTTGAACTTATATTATATATGCTCTTCTTTTTGTTGAGTGAAGAGCGTGTTTCAGCACTTGAGATTAGACCTTGGTTTTAGATTGTGATCAGTGGCTTCGATTTAAGGGTAAGCACTATGTTTGGGCAACCATTGCATCTTCATCTTCTTCATGTCCTATATTCCGTACTATGACACTTCCCATTTTTCTATTGGTTTTTGGATATTATTCTAGACTTTGTTTTTGAATTATAGTTCTTGTACAGTGACTTCCGAGTCCTAGGGTGATGTAATAGTTAGAGATAATTCCGCATGTTTGATTCTTTAATAGATTATTTGAGATGTTAGACTTATGATATGGATTGGAATGTTCTTACGTTGATAAATGGTTATTTTGGTAAGGACTTAGTGAATATTGAGCTTAACTGTTTGAGTGTTTAGGCTAAGGGTTGGGTTAATTGGTTCTTCCACCGTACAATTAGGGTGGGTGCCACTCACGAGCATTTTGGTATGACAAATCAATAGGATTTCTTCGCCTCCCGAGGATTATCCTTGGCATTGAGAAATACATGATAAACATTATCAAGGCTCCATTTAGTCAAAATATCTGCTACTTGATTGGGTTCTCTGAAGCAATGTTGCACTCTAATGTTAGGAATATTGATGTAATTTTGAGTCTGCAAAATGACTTCATCTGATACCAAGGAGATTTTGTGATGTTGATAAGCATGTTAATGATCAAATGAGAATCTACTTCTATGACTATTATGTACACACTATTAAACACTAAAGAGAGAAGCCATGACATTAGCTATGTTGATAATAGAGTTGCCTATCTTGGACCTGAATGCCATGATTTTTTCGCCTTTGTTGTCTCTACATAAGCCCCCATATACCAGCCTCTCCCATCTACATTTTTTCTTCCATCCATATTCAATTTTATCCCTTCCAAAGGTTGTCTTTTCTATTTAATTATAATGCAATTAATTATCAAAGAAAGAAGTATAATCTTATTTCAAGTAACATATCAGCCGTGATGTCGGTTTTATTGAATTGAGCTTGAATGAGTCCATTTGAAGTGATTGAGAATTTGGTATTGAATCCTTCTGGTAGATCAATTAGTGTTTTCATATCTCACAGCACATCTAGCTTTCCATAATTTTTAGCAAATTATCATCGGTGTCATATGAAGAAATGTTTGATGTATGCTATTCTTTGATTTGTGGCCCCACCTTTTTGTCAGCATGGTTATGATAGGTACGTCATCTCAGCTTAATCTAAATAGATGATTAAATATATTTCATATTAAATAAATTACTACACTTCCAATTAAGATATGATGTATTGTCTCAATCTGAGGGATCCTGCAGAAAAAACAGTCACAATTTAGTTGAAGGTTAGCTAGTGTACCATAAAACGTTTATTTTTAGAATTCTCCACATATTGAAAGAAATTTGTACCAAATATTCATCATAATTGGTGATGTATCCTTCTCCATATATCAATGTTCCAAGATGAAGAAAAAATCATTAGTATTGGTGGTCTAAATTGGTAAGTCATGATTGTTGTCACCAATCAAAATAGTGTGAATGTTCAGATAGAAATTCTAAAAAGTGCATATGGTCAGTATTCAAATCATTCGCATTAAAAATATCACTAACCCTTTGGTTATCATAGGTTTCTCCATATGGATGATCTGAACAATATCTCCGATAATCTAAGTGATCTCCAATGTTAGTCCAATTGTCCCATTATAAATCATTGTTACCATATTTAATCTTCCAAATCAATTTATTCTCCACGTTATCCCTTCATTTCAACATGATTCTTGTTAAATATTGTATAGGCATGGGAATCTTGGTCACTAGTGAAATATATCTAAAATTCTTAGTTTTGAAGAATTGAAACCAAAGAGCATCATTAGTCTTAATTCGCCACCATATTTTCTTATAAAAACTTTCACTAACATCATGTAATTTTCTAAAACCAAGGCCCTGTTTCTCAATAGAGTAGCAAAGATTAGACCATAAATTTCAATTGTATTTTTCTTTTTATTTTTGATCTTCAAAAGAATCTTGCCATGTGTTTTTCTGATTTCCTCAAACTCTCCAATTAGAGGCTTCACAATAGTGAGAAGGTGAATGGATTATGGTTGAAGTACGTGCTTGATCATAACATTTCTTCCCCCATTTGATAATTGTTTTCCATGACAACCACTAATTCTTTTCACTATCTTGGGGACAAAATCATTATAGAAGGAAAGTTTTAGCTTTCAATATAGAGAGAACACCTCAAATAAGTAATAGGAAAGTTGGCTTGTCTGTATCTAGTGATCTCCTGGATTCTATGAATTTCATAATACATGACTTTAGGATTATTTCAAAAGCTACGCTTGTCAATGTTAATAAGTTTTCCACAGCATTTTTATGAATTTTTCAACTGACCAATCATGATATATAGGGACTTATTATCCCTAGATGAAAAAATTGCAAACATAAGCAAGGTGGGCCACTTGAAGACCCTGATGGGGCATACTAAATTCTCTTTAATGTTGTGTGAAAGAAAGATGATTGAACATCTTGAAAAGGACTTCTACACAAATTATGAATAGCACAGGGGAGAGAGGATCCCCTTGTGTGAGACTTCTTAAAGACTGAAAAAATCCCTTTCTTATAATGTTGATCAATATTGAATACCAAACATTAGAGATAGACCTACAAATCAAGTCATCAATATTTCTACAAAATCAATTTTCCTCATAACTGCAATTAACTCTATCATAGGCTTTGGCCATGTTGAGTTTAAAAATCAAATTACTCCTAATGTTCTTCTTTCTAATATAATGCATAATCTCCTGATCTAGTAGCACATTTTTTGTAATTGATCTCAATTGAATAAAGTTAGATTGATTATCAAAAATAATCTTCGAGACTAATAGGCCTCATTTCATTAAAAGAAGAAAAAATTTTCACTTTAGGAGTAAGAATGAAACAAAATACTAGTATAGAATTTGGAAGGAAGATCTCCATTAAAGAAGCTCTAAATAACATTGTCACGACCCAAGTCTACACCCTGAATGTAACAAGGCACTTGTAGACTCTAATATCCCCAAGCAGACCCTTGGCATGGCATATCTAAGCACAGTACATAAACTATAGAGGAAGCCGTGAACTAAAAGTGTGAATATAAGTTCTATAGGATAAATGGAATCTTATTGAACAAAATACTAAAAGTCTGAAGGACTAACATAAACCACGATACTAATTTCTATAAAGCCTCTACTACTGAATAAAACAAATTTGTCGGGACAAGGCCCCCAGCTACCCATAAAGAAAACCAAGTCTAAACAAGAAGAAGAAACAACTAAACTACGTCCCCGAATGAGGAGGACTCACCAACTGCTTGAATAGGAATATGCACTATCTAGCCACTAGTCTGAGAATGATGACCAGTAGCTACATCAAATAAAAAAATATAGCATAAAAGAGGTATGCAGTCAGTACATGGATGGTACTAAATATACAAGAGACAAGATAAATAATTTGAAATCATATCTATATCATATTTTAAGAGAAGAAGTAAACAAGATCTCCAAAGAACATAAATATTAAAATAAGAATAATTTCAGTCAAAATCATAAGTAAGAATTTTTGAAGATCCATATCTAAAATAATATTATCTAAGACAATAAAAATGATCATTTAAATTAGACTTTCAAAATAAGTTATGTCTTTAGGTGTGACTTTCTTACAACCAACATATATCACATGAGCTGGTGATGTCCAACGTCTAACCCAGTTAGGAAGGGTTCTCCAAACCTTGCCAGGACATAGCACCTATCGATCTATGTGTGGATCTACTAAGTTAGCCTTTTAGGCTAAAGATATCAATCATCTGGTAATATGATCATAAATTCTAAGGTGGCACGTAGTTATAGGATTTTAGTTTCCTAAACCCGTGTCCTCTCGGTGCTAAATAAATCCTCCCAAAAATAATACATAATCATATGCTCATATTATATTCAATTTATATCTATCTATAGGTAAAGCTTAAATCTTTGCTAAATTCATCTTTTAAAACTATCTTCAAATTCACCCTTCGATGGGTGGGTTCATACAAATCTTGAAATTTCATAATAGCTATAAGGTTCTTAATTCATGCTTTAAAACAAGCTTCATGAAAAATGCATAAAATCATGTCTAAATTCAAAAATGGCAACCAGGAAACCTTGCTAAGCTTATAATTAATTTCAACAAACATAATACCAATAACAATTGATAAAGACTTCAAATTTAATATCAAACTATACTACTTCATGATAAAGCTTCAATAAAAACCAGTAGATTTGATAAATAAGAAGAAAATTATAAATGGGTTTACAAGCCCTAACTAAATTTTTAATTCAAGAAACTGTAAAATTATTGGGATAAGGAGGGAGGGAATGCCTCACTGAGTTCTTACATATAGGAGAGAGGCCAAAATCTTTATGGACGAGGTTGAACTAGAAACCCTTAAATTTGAACCATAGAGAAAACCCTTTGTGTTCTTGAAGTTTGGGAGGAAGGGAATGAGGGATTTGAAATGATATTCTAAGTTATTGGAAGAATTTGGGGTTTAACATTGGGTTTAGATAATTTAAATGAGGGTAAATAACCAGAACGCCCCTAATTTTAAAAGAAGGAGTGGGGTTTCACTCCTAGAAGATGACGTGCTCTCTTTGCTCCCCATTGTGGAGGAAGGACTGATGCACTATGCTCCCCATCTCACAGGCTAACCAGTAGCTCCCTCCTCCATCCTCCATGGTACGGGGCCCAACTCAAAGGACCCCCATGCACGGCACATGGTTCTATCCCTCGGTTCATGATGTCCTTTTACCAGCCTAAATTCAACCCAAATGATTTCTTCTAACCTTTTGAAGGGTCAAATGACCATATTTAATTGGTCTAAACTCATCGAAAACTACTATAATTAATGAACTTTTGGGGATGTTACAATATATCTCCCTTGGGATTATATTGTCCTCGAATGAAAATTAAACTTATAGAGAAGGAACGTACGGGGCTACTCTTGCCTTAACTATTAAAGCTTGTTTTAATAACATAAATTGAACTTGCTCATACCAAAATTTGGAACTAGAGTAAATCGTACATGGTACGAACATAGGCATGGAAATAAGACAATAGACTTAGGCATGAAAGTTTCTATGAATTTCAATACGATGAAGGTCATGACCTCAAATGTTATCATCGAAAAGAATAAATAGATGAAGATACTTAGACTTCATATCTTCTTCAACCTCTCATGTAGCTACTTGAACTTCTTAATTTCTCCACAATACCTTAACTGGTGCTAACTCATTTGTTCTTAATTTACGAATTTGGCTATCAAAGATTTCAACCAGAACTTCTTTATATGAGAGGATATCTTTTATCCCCACACTCTCTAAAGGGACTATTAGCGATGGATCACCAATACACTACTTTAGCATGGACACATAAAATACAAGATGTACTGCTGCCAATTCCATAGGTAATTCTAACTTATAAGCCACCTTCCCAATTCTACTCAAACCCAGTAGGGGCTTATGTAATGAGGACTTAGTTTCCCTTTCTTACCAAATCGCATCACCCCTTCATTGGTTACGAAAACCAAATCATCAACCTAAAACTCTAATTCTCTTTACCTCGAATCTAAATACAATTTCTATCAGCTTTGAGTAGCTTTCAACCACTCTATAATAAACACAATCTTCTCCAGGGCCTGATAGACTTAGTCTAGCCCTATCAAAGCAGCCTCACCTACCTTGAACAATCCAATCGAAGACTTACATCTCCACCCATAAAGCTCATTAAACGGGGCCATCTGAATACTAGAATAATAACTATTATTATAAGTAAATTCAATAAACGGCAGGTGATCATCCCAATTACCTTTGAAGTCAATAACGCATTCCCTCAACATATCCTCGATAGTCTGAATGGTGTGCTTTGCCTACCCATCGATCTGCTAATGAAAAGTTATGTTTAGGTCTACCCTTATGCCTAAACCTTTATGAAATGCCTTCCAGAAGTAAGATGTAAATTGAGTATCCCTATACAATATAATAGACAAGGGAACTCCATGAAATCTACCTTACGCTTAAATATACAGTCTGGCATAGTCCTCTGGCGAATTTGTAGTCTTGATAGGCAAAAAGTGGGCAGACTTAGTAATCATGTCTACTATCACCCAAATCAAATCATGTTGATGATGCATACGGGGTAAGCCTATGATAAAGTCCATATTTATCATCTCCCATTTTTATGTAGGAATACTGATATCCTGAGCTAAACCTCCAGGTCTTTGATGTTTAACCTTTATTTACTGACAGTTGGGACATTTCACTACAAAGTCTGCAATGTCCTTTTTCATATCACTCCACCAAAAGACTTCCCTAAAGTCATGATACATCTTGGTGGAACTTAGAGTAATAGAGTATCTAGAAATAAAACTAGCCATTTAGATATACCCCTTAACCCTTAAATCATTACGCAATAAATCAACAAATCCCAAAGTTATGTCTCTTTTCTAACCATATTTTGACTTGTGATCAATCCATAGATACCGATAGAAAATAAATAGGTGGATTGTTGAGGAAAATTATAAAACCGCCCATGAAAACTTCATTCTTGATTCTACGAGATTTCTAGCCTTGAGATATGAGATAAAACTACCCATAGGAATGGCAAGACTACCCTTCCATTCTAAGATAGGCTCATCAGAAAATTGGAATTTAGCAACTCTGGTTCAACAATCAACTAAGGAATAACAAGAATATAACCACTCCATACCCAGAATAATATCAAAGTCATCCATATCTAATTCTACTAGGTCAGTTATGGTGTCCTTACGATGGACAGAAACATGACAACTTCTATTGATTCTTCTAGCTGCAATAGATTTTTCGAGTGGAGTGGAAACAAATAAAGGATGTAGGAGTTGTTTGAGACTAACTCCAAAATTCATAGCCACATAAGGAGTGACAAAATATAAAGTTGCCTCAGTGTCTAACAAGAAGATAAAGTTGCTTCAGTATCTAACAAGGCATAAATATCACAACAGAAGGCTTTTAACATACTAGTAATGACATTGGGGGAACTCTCCTAATCCCGAAGAGAAGACAAGTCATATAAGCAATCTTGACTACCGCCTGTACCTAAAGTGGTGCCTTTCTAAGCATTTTAGCCTACTGGAGCTGATGATGTAGTAGCCTAAGGTCTATTACCCCTATCGACCCTATCTAGCAAAAGGTCAATCCTTAAGCATATGACCTGTTTGACAACACTTGTAGAAGCCATCTCTACTATAAAGGCATTTAACGGGATGATTCTTTCCATACTTGTTACAAGTACGGTAAGTTATGAACCCTCCTACAACACTATCCTGAAATTATTAACTTGACATTTTAACTCTCAAATTATTCCTAGGGGGCATAGGTGTAGGTGTACTGGCTGAAGATGGAGCTGGTCTGAATGACCTCTTCTGAAAACATAACCGATTTCCATTACTAGTCCTCTGCTGACTGAACTTATGACCTGACGTTCTGGCCCTTTTATTACGAAACTATTCTCTCTCTTTCAGCTTATCCTTCTCAACCTGCTGCACATGGATCATAAGTATGGCAATATCCATATCCCCAATCAAAATTACAACTCTACCCACCTTAACCAAAAGAAGAGAAAGTCTAGAAATAAACATACTCATCATGTTCTGTATATCAGTTACCATGTTTGAAACATAATGAGAAAGTTGAGTGAACTTGATACTGTACTCCTTTTGACTCTTAGAACCTTTCTCTAGGTTAAGGAAACCTCAGGTCTTTGCCTACCTCAAGTATTGGGGAAAGAAATGCCCTAAGAATTCTTTTTCAAAAATATCCCACTCTAGAGGTGCATCACCTTAACCCCTAATTTTCTTCCATTGATCAAACCATAGTCTAGTACTACCCTTGAGTTGGTAAGAAACAATCTCAGCACTCTCAACATCATTAGTATATATCACTCAAAATATCCTCTGAACCTCATCAATAAAGTTCATTGGGTCATCACCAAGCTTTGACCCTGTTAACTCAAGTGGATTCATCCTGAGAAACTTGTGGATTCTAGTACTGTTTGGAAAAACCTAAGGACCTACATGGGCTACTCCCTGATGGTTTACTTGGGTTGTCATAGCCTGAGAAAGCATCTGGATTGCATTATGAAACTCTTTACTAGTAACATCGGCGTGAGGTGGCTGAACAACAGGTGAATTAGAACCTCTTAGTCCAACTAGCATGGGTGGCACCTGAGGGTTTTCATTTTGTTTTGTAGGACGTGCTTTACCCTAGTCTGCCTTGGTCTTCTGATGGCTCTTCTTAGAGGCATAAACTAAAACACGTGTAAAGTTAGAGTTACAAGAGATACATAGACTTAAACTCTATCACACGAACATAAAGCATGAAAAAAGGGAAACTAATTCCTCAATTCCCTGTTGCATACCCATTATAAGTATTGCGTGCTTCACACTCATAAAGAGGATTTTACTAAATGTGGTTGAATGTGGCTTTCAGACATCCTAGGATTCTTGAACCTAATACTCTAATACCAAAATTGTCACATCCCGAGTCTACATCCTGGATGGCAAGTCACTTGAAGCCACTAATAGCCCTAAGCGGACCCTTGACAAAGCATATCTAAGAACAATAAATGAACTATAGTAGAAGCTGTGAACTCAAAGCATGAATATAAGTTCTATAGTACAAATGGAATCTTAACAAAATACTGGATGTCCGAAGGTCTAACATAAACAACAATACTAATGTATGTCAAGCCTCTACAACTAATAAAACAATGTATGTCAAGCCTCTATCATATGCTCATGTATATTCAAATTTCTATCTATCTATAGGTAAAACTTGAAACTATACTAAATTTATCTTGCGAAACTATCTTCAAATTCACCATTTTATGAGTTGAGAAACATCTTGTAATTTCATAATAGCTATAAGGTTCTTAAATCATGCTTTAAAAGAAACTTCAAGAAAAAAGTATAAAATTATGTTTAAATTCAAAAAAGGCAACAAGAAAATTGTGTTAAGCTTATAAATAATTTCAACATACATAATACCAACAACAATTGATAAAGTCTTCAAATTTAATATAAAAATATACTATTTCAATATAAAGCTTCAATATAAACCATTAGTTTTGATAAATAAAAAGGAAACTTGAAGAGGATTTACAAACCTGACCTAAACCTTTAATTCAAGAAACTATAAAATTATTGACATGAGGATGGAGGGAATTCCTTACTGAATTCTTATATACCTGAGAGGGACTAAAATCATTGGACAATAGGTTGAACTAGGAACCATTTGAACCTTGGAGAAAACCCTTTGTGTTTTTGAAGGTTAAGAGGAAGGAATGAGGGATTAGATCTTATATTTTAAGGTATTGGATGTATTTGGGGTTTAAAATCATGTTTGGAGAAGTTAAATAAGGATAAAATAACTAAAATGCCCCTAATTTTAAAGGTAGGAGCATAACCGAAATAACCCTAATTTTGAAAGAAGTTTCACTCCTTGGAGACTATGTGTGTGTCGTGCTCCCCAACATGGAGGAGGAACTGTCATGCCACGCTCTCTAGCTTGTAGCTAACCAGTGGCTCCCTCTTCCATTCTCTGTGGCATAGGAACCAACATAGAGGACCCCCACGCATGGTCCACAGTCCTATCCCCCATTCCATGGTGTACTTTTAAGAGCCTAAACTCAACTCAAATGATTTGTAACCTTTCAAATGGTCAAATGACCTCATTTAATGGGTCTAAATTTATTGAAAACTACTAAAATCATGAAGGAACTTTTGGGTATGTTACAAACATTAATGAATTCCATCTTAATAATATCCCAATAGTTCTAGTTGAAGGATCCACCAAAATCATCTGGGCCAGGGTCACTATTGGGACTTATGTCAAAAATTATTTTTTGATTCTTTCTTCTTACAAAATAACACAGAGAAGTTCATTGTCCTATCGAGTAATAATATCATATAAGTATTCTATGTAGTGGATCTCTGGTTCATAATCATCTAAGAATAAAAAAGAGAAATGGTTGACAGCTTCATTGAAAAAAATTTCATCACCAGAGATTCATTAATGCTATGAATTTTAAATTCTTTGAAAGGTACTCATTCTCTTGTTATTGATAATGGAATGCAAGTATTTCATGTTAGAATCACCTTCATTTAACCATTTGATAATATTCCTTTTCATAAGGATGGATTCTTCATGTTTCAACCACTGGTATGTTCAATTTATGCATGATGTATTTCAGTCCAGTAATCTTCCTTCTCATTGTCAATGTATTAGTCGCTAGATTATGCATCTCTTGTTTCCATTCATTAACTTGATTAAAAACATTGGCAATGTTGTCCCTAGATTATTGACTAAGTTTCTTGCTTAAATGCTTAGGCTTTAATTTTAATTTCCTTATACTGTTTCCATCAACTTTAATATCCCTAGCATCTTGAACAATCTCTTTAAAATTAGGTACAAAATTGTAAAAATTTGAAGTACTTAATTGCATGGAGTGTAATCACTACCTGTGCTGGCTAAATGTTTCTATATTACTCCTGGAAATTTTTTTGGTTCAATGATGATTGATGAAAACCCTGTCCAACCTTGTTCATATTCTATGAGGCCTCCTTCTATAGTTGCACCAAGAAAACTTGTGCACATTAAAACTGACATCTACCATACAATAGTTAACCATACAAGAAAAAAATCCTAAATTTTCTCCATTATATGAAGTTTACCTTCTTTATTTACTCAGGACTCATAATAACATTAAAATCTCCACTGATATTCCTTAGTCTATCTATTATGCTACTGCACTATCTAAGAGTATCTCATAAGGAAAGTCTCAGATCTTATTTCATTTTAGAATTAACAAAAGACATCAAGAAAATCTTATTAGAGCCCTATTTTACTAATTTTGGTCGTGGTCAGTTGTTCATCTTCATGAATCACAAAGACATTATAACTATCAATCTAGAATACCCAAAGTGTTCCATTAGTGTTAGTTTCAACATAAAAAACCTAAACATTTTCTGTATTGTTCAATTTTACTAGCATTGACAAAAGGCTCCTGGACACAAATTAACTATATCCTTTGTAATTTAGTTAGAAACTTCAGAATTACATGCAAGGATTGAAAAGGATCAATATATTTAAAATAAGGTGAGAGAGAAGAGTTTACAAGAAAATATTAGTATCAATTTTATGAATGGTCATTTTATTTTATGCACTATAACAAAGGCTAGAGGATGTTCCACTTTTCATACGCACAAGGCATTGTGTTCATCCTCCCAACACACACGCAAGTGTATGTGGTCACAATTAATAAGTGATTATTAAATAGTTAGACTTATCAATTCCATAGAGAATTAGTTGCTGACAAGCTACTAATCACTACTATTACTATAAAAATAATTGTTATCTAATTTACGAGTGAGTTGGTTGATAAGTTGTTCACGAAGTTATTCAAGCCTAGGTTTATAGCACATATGCAATGAAATTATATTTATTTATTGTTTTTAAGCATGGTTATGATATCTACCGACATGTTGAGTCATAGAGTTGATTATATAATCATGATCCCTCGAGCCTCTAACCACCTACCCAGATTAGCCGCACACCTGCATGGTTGAGAAGGGATGTGGTAAATGGCTCCTAATATATTTATTCATCTTCCTGTATTTGATCCAAGTAGGTAAATATAGGTATGTCTCCACTCTAGCCGCTAAACCATCCACAGATGAAACCTACTCCCCTTAACCAATGTTCTATTTGTAGCTTTATTCTCTCGACATCCACTAAGAATTATTAGTTTATCCTAAGTGTTGCAAAGCCACAAAACAATAAGCATAAGATTAAGAGAACACGACATGTATGAAAGAATCTGTAATAACAAATGATAAATAAAATATGATGTTCATATAATGACCACAACCCCAGAATGAGGGCATTTATATGCTCACAATCCTATGATACAAGATAAACTTCATAAACAACAAATAAAGTAATCTGAGTTAAGAGTTTAATAAGAAGTAACCCTAAAATAATGTTATTTTGCCTTTCCTCTGTGCTCCTACATCATTTTCCTATTCAAACTAGTCGAACCCCATTTACAAATAGATAAGTATGCTATTTATAATATTTAAAACACCTTGGAGGGTCCCCAAGTCAGAAAAGGAAAAGCCCAAATTTGGGCAGGTTTGCATCAAGTTGCAGCATAAGGCAGGCCGCCTCGCCTTGCCCCTCTCATTGTGAGGTTCGTATCTTTACTTTCCTCATGCTCTGTGCAGGGGCTAAACTTTAGGGGGGTGTTATTTTGACCCCCCTTCACTTTCCATCTCTCTAGGCGATTTCCTGGCTTTGCCTTGCGCTTTGTTTTGCGAGTTTCATCCACTTTTTGCTCCATACTTAGTTGATTTCAAGGTATTTCACGTACAATACATAAAACACCTTCTATAATCTCTAAATCATGTAAATGAGTAAAAATAAGGAATATTAAGCAAGAATATACTTAAAACAAGGTATAAATTTGGGTGAAACATGGCTAAAAAAATGTAAAATCACCCAATATTGCCACCCCACACTTGAACCTTAATTTCTTCTCGAACAACTTAACAAAACATTCAAATATTTTACTCAACTACAATAAACACTTTAAATAGTTCTACTCTTATCTAGATCATATAAGACACATTAAACATTCAGGCAACTCTCACATTGCATGCGTCTAGCAATTTACGACAAGATAATCATATCTAGATGACGTAGCCTCTAGAACTGACTTAACAACATTATACATAGGGAAAATGCAATCATATATCTATAAGATAAATCAAATAGATATCCAAGGTTACATCATATAAGTGCCCTTGCTTTTCAAGAGAGATGCGCCCTCATACAATTACAAGATATTACAAATTTTGGGACATATAAGTAGAACTATGCTCACTCTCACAAATGAATTTACATGCATATAATATATACAATTGCCTTGCCTTAGTGTCATACTTTACTAACACAAGCATATAAAATATAGAATCAAATGACATTACATGTTATAGAATTTGCTAAGGGACGAATAGAGAATATTTTGTAAAATTGTTACTACTCTTCCTATGAACTTTAAGATAATTAATTCAAACTTTTTCGTTCTTTTTCCTAATCAACAACTATAACAACATACCTAGTGTATTCCCACAAAGTGGGGTCTGGGGAGGTTAAAGTGTACACAGTCCATAGCACTACCTCAAATGAAGTAGAGAGGCTATTTTAGGTAGACCCCCGGTTTAGGACAAATAACAGTATAACAAACATAAAAACAAACAACAAAATGGGATAACACACAACTAGATAATAAAAGAAACAAGACACCCACAGAGTAATACTATAAACTATCTATTCGAAATCACAAACATCACCAAAATACCATGGACAAGAAACTACAAGACACACGCATAACATTACAACTACAGGCACAACTACAAATAAATCACTCTTTCCTACTAGTAAGGACGAACTCCTACACTTATCTTGTACCCTAATTCGCATCCTCTGTACCTTTTTATCAAGTGTAATGTCCTCCGTAAGCTGTAACTGCTCCATGTCATGTTTAATCACCTCTTTCTAATATTTCTTTGGCCTACCTATACCCCGTATGAAACCATCAATATCCAGCCTCTCACACCTCCATTCTAGGGCATCCGTGTACCTCCTCATCACATGACCAAACCATCTCAACCTCACTTCGTACATCTTGTCTACCACTGAAGCAATTCCCACCTTCTCTCGAATAATCTCATTTATAACCTTATATCTCCTAGTAAGTCCACACATCCATCTCAATATTCTCATCTCCTCCACCTTTAATTTTTAGATATAGGAGTTCTTGACTGGCCAACATTCCACTCCATAAAACATAGAAAGTCGGACGGCCACTTTGTAGAACTTGCATTTAATCTTAGAAGGCACCTTCTTATCACACAAGACTTCTGAAGTGAGCCTCTATTTCAACCACCCTTCACTAATACGGTTCGTGACATTCTCGTAATATCTTCATTCACATGAATTATAGACCCAAAACACTTAAAACTATCTCTCTAGCTTCACTACCATCTCAGCCTCATCTGTCAAATCATTGAACTTACACTCCAAGTACTCTGTCTTGGTCGTTCTCAACCTAAACCCTTTAGACTCTAGGTTCTATCTCCAATTAACCTCCTCAGGTATCATCAATTAGCACTACATCATCAGTAAATAACATACACCAAGATACCTCCCTTTGAACATGATGCATCAATACATCCATCACCAAGGCAAAAAAAATGGACTAAGAGTTGATCCCTAGACTCATTAATCGAGCGACCTAGGATGAAACAAAACTGATTCTTGAAAATAGTCACGATCCTCCTCAGCCTCAACTCTACCACCCTTTCCCAAACCTTCATACCATGACTCAACAACTTGATACCCCTATAGTTGTTGTAACTCTAAATGTCCCCCTAAATCTTATATAATAGAATCATAGTACTTTATCTCTAAGATTCAGGCATCTTTAACATTCTAAAAATGATGTTAAACAACCATGTAAGCCACTCCATACCTGCCCCACCAGTGTTGTTCCAAAATTCCACCGGAATCTCGTCTGGCCCAGTCGCCCAACCCCTATGCATCCTAAGAATAGGACCCTTAACCTTCTCAACCTTAATACACCTACAATAACTGTAATTGCAACACCTCTCAAAGTGCTCCAAGTTCCCCAGCATGAAATCTTTGTCCCCCTTGTCATTCAAAAGTCTATGGAAATAAGACTACCACTTCCTCCTAATGAGGGCATCCTCCACCAACACTTTTTCATCCTCCCCCTTGATGCACTTCACTTGGTCAAGGTCATGGGCCCTCTATTCCCTAGCCTTGGCAAGCCTATACAACCTTTTATCCCTGTATTTTTCCTCTAAAGCCACATACAAGCTCTCGAAAGTTGTTGTCTTAGCCATCGTAACCGCTAACTTAGCCTCTTTCCTAGCTAACTTATACTCCTCCCTATTCGTCCACTTCTCCTCTTCATCCTTGCTCTCAACAAACTTTACATAAGCCATTTATTTAGTCTCCACCTTCTTTTTTGCTTCTTCCTTCCACCACCAGTCCCCTCGATGCTTGCTAGATCGACCTCTCAAGACACCCAATACCTCTCTAGTTGTCTACCTAATGCAACTGGCAGTCATCTCCCAGATACTATCCACATCCTCTCTACTCTCCCTATCCCTTATAATCGTCAACTTCTACCCTGTCTCTAAAGCATTGGCCAAAGTCAAGCTACCCCACTTAATCCTAGGCCGATCATTCATACCCCTTTTCTTTCTACCCTTCTTGATTTCTAAGTCCATCACCAGAAGCTTATGTTGGGTCAAAAAATTCTACTGGTATGACCTTACAGTCTTTACATAATGCTCTATCACCCTTTATAAGGAGCTAAAAGTCTATCTAAGTCTTGGACACTGAACTACAAAAGGTAATAAGGTGCTTCTCCTTCTTCGGAAAGCTTGAATTTGCTACCACAAACCCAAAGGCCCTAGAAAAATCCAAAAGTGAGGCTCTTCTTTCATTCATTTCCCCGAATTGAAACCGTCATGCACACCATCATAGCCTCTCGATAATGACCCGCTATGCCCATTGAAATCACCTCCTATGAAAAGCTTCTTAGTGCTTGGGATGCCTCTCACCACCACATCCAAAACCTCCAAAATCTCTTTTTCTCCTCCTCCTTGTCCAAGCTCCCTTACGGAGCATAGGCACTAATTGTGTTCAATGTAGACCCACGAATGACCAACTTAATTGATATCAACGTTCTTTTTACTTATGTCTTCTCAATTTCAACTTTTTTCATGCTTCTCCTTATGTCTCCTTTTTCATTAGGTAATCGATCTATTCTTTCGTACATTATTAGCTAGGAGACTTTTCTAATTCTATTTATTTTTAGAATTTTCTCTTTCTCTTTTTGGTTTACCCTCCCTGCAAACAATATAAAAAGTACTATTTTTATACAAGGGCACCAATCAACTCTATTTTCTTCATCACCTCAAAAATTTTCATTACTTCACCTTTTTATTTTATTCCCTTTACTTTTAAGTTTTTCAACTACTTTTTTGCACTAGCAAATTCGGATCAAATTAATGCAAGGTAAATCAATAAAAGGACAAGGCTAATTAAGCGACTTATTAATGAATTAGGCTAAAAAGGATCAGAAGGACTTACTATGGATAAGAAAAAGGAAAAAAAAGAAACATAGTCAAAAATTGACACAAAGAAATGACTTAATCATATCCTATAAATCAACAATTTGTTTCGCTTTATATACAAACTGGGAAAGTTCTTGATATCAAAATCCCAAGAAATATATGATAACGCTCAAATACACCCTAGAATAGAATGTAAGCGGTCTTTAGCAATATAATTACCCAACTTAGAGTCGGGGTCGAATCCGCGAGGAATGAATGCAGTAGCCTTCACCTCTAAGTGTCAGAAGCAACTAGTGCTAACGCGTGATGCTATAAAAATAATACATAAAAGTAAATGGGGGGTTATCATTTGTTAATTTATAACTATTTAGACTTTTGTAATTTGGGACACACCAGTTCAAGATTAGAGAAGGAGAGTTGAAATCAAGTGTATTACGGGACTTGGGGTTATGCCATCATAAGAGTGAAATTGTGTATGGGTAATTTGAATATTTGACTATATTTAGCTAAGAGCTATGAGTAGGTTAGATTATAAGTGCTTGGTGTTGATTTGTTAACCAAACACCAAGGTTTCACAATTGGGTTCTTTCGAACACCTCAAAAGTGCATCTTATAAAACCAATCCAATACCTCAATTAACATCCTTATGTCTAAGAGATGCTATTAAATGATACATATCAAGTTATTGTTCACTCCCATTCCTCACCCTTATCCCCTTTGTCAAGGATGATAAGAGTTCTATAGTTAATTAGAGTTTGCAACCTCTAATTTGAATGAAAATATGGAATGGGATTAAAACCTATGGCAATTATTTAAATAAAAAGTCAAATAAACAAAACCCATACCAATTATCACATCTTATTCAAGCATAACCCCAAGTAGAGAATTTAGATATTCATAGAAAAAGAGAGAAGAAAATACCTAAATTCTCTTCCCAAGCTTCCATTGAATCCAAGTTTTAACAAGAATTTGATCCAAGATTGACACAAAATGAAAGAATGTAACTTATTTCTCCTTAGGGTTTCACTCTCCTTTTCTATATCTTCCTAAAAATTCCCAAAACAATCCCTTTCAGAGCTGGAAAAATCCATTTTATAGCCCAAAAATTGCGTTCTTGGAAATTACGTGAATGCCAGCGCAGATGCCTGACCTACGCACGCAGGAGACCACCGCAGGTGGCACTGCCTTATTGCTTAGTTAGACACCTGCGTGCGTAGCCCATGACATGCGTGCACAGGTGGTCGTTAATCTCCCCGGGTGTTAATTTAAGCTTTCTTTCTTCACTTTTTGCATTCCCATTGACTCGCATGGTTAGATCGGGCTCGTATTCATCCAATACCTACATAAAAGAGCTATATAACATGAGAATTTGTATCTAATCAATGTAAATTACAAGAAAATTCAAGCTCAAATGTGTTAAGAATTGGGCAAAATGTCAACTTATCAACTCCCCCAAACTTAAACTATTACTTGTCCTCAAGTAATCAAGAATGTTTAAAGTGAAAAGAAAAGGGTACTCTTAACCATGAAACAACCATAAGGGACATCACTAAACAATTATGCTTATAAAGTTCAATCGGTTCCTCCAACAAGTCATGACAAACAAGCGAATCATGTTTTCCTTTTCACAAGTCAATCTTCATCAACCAAGAGCATAAGAATTCAACAAGCAACAATTTTCAAGTTTGGATGCTTCTCAAGGTGTGACACAAGATTTTTCAGAAATTGCCTCATCTTCAATTTGCAAATTGTCTTGCTCATTTTCCCAAATTGAAGGTAGGACATCACTCTCCATTTCAAGGTATCCATGCCTCTCATTTGCAAAAGTTTTCTCCATTCCCACAAGATAATGTGATTCACTAGGAGCGTAAGGACAGAAAGAACTTTTGCTCACTCTCACAAAGAAATTCAAGTACCACACGTAGAACCATAGGCTTACCCTTTATGTTATTCGCCACTAATGGGGACCAACAAGGTTTCAAGTCACCAAGGGCTTGCGGGCAATGATAAAGGTTAGGTTGAGGGAAAAGATTTATGGACCAAGTGAATAGAAGATTTCCCTAAACACAATCGCATTATCACTTCTTAGGCCCACTGAGTTCAAGATTTCCACCTTATTCGCCCTCGCTTGCTTTGTCTTTGCTACATTTAGTTCCCTCTTCATTTTCTTTTGGGGCCCTTTCAAGAGACTTTCTACTCTTTATCAACTCATGCCCCTCTTTTCTTTCTACAAACTTTCTCATCATTTTATTTATTTATTTATTTATGAAATAACCAAGCATACACCTCTCTTTACAATCTTATACATCTCCTTTTCCCCCTACTTAGGTTTTGATTCCATCTCAATCATTGTCACAAACATGCTTCTCCAAGCTTAGGCATTTGCCTATGTTGGCCCATATTAAAACCATGCGATGTGTTTATGGAGATTGGGTGATAAAAATGGATTTGACAAAGACAAAAGTAGGGTGTCATAGTATGGGTATTTCCAAGAAGAAAGTGGTGAAAGGTTCAAGTGGGTTAACTAGGGACAAATGTCAAGGTGGGATTTAGGTCAAATGGTGGATCAAGATGGGCTCGGGTCATTCTCCAAACCAAGCTAGGTCCCATATTTGGCCTTGAATACATGCGGGGAAAGTTCTAGACTATCATGTGTGTACAAGAATTAATCAAAAACCTCACCACACTAGGCACTTTTTTCTTTAAAATAGAAAGCTAGTCTTCCCCCCAATTTGAGCAAATGAACTTGACAACCTACTCTAAGTCAAAGACTTTTTATTTTACGAAGAATGATCCAAAACCTGAATTAGCAGGTCACACGCAAGAGAAAGCTTAAAATCACTTTGCTCTTTTCCTTTCAAAAATCATTTTATGATTCACAAATCATTTTTGTTTGCCACGACAATTTTGGAGGGACTTTTTGAACTTCTTCAACGACTACATGACTCTAAGTTAGGACAAGCACACAAAAAGAGCCCAGCAAGGGCAGTATCCAAATCAACATCAATAAGAAGGCCCGACAAGGGCAATATCCGAATCAAAACTCATAAAGATGGCTCGACAATGGTAATATCCGAATCAACATCAATAAGAAGGCCCGACAAGGGAACTATCCGAATCACAACTCACAAAAATGGCCCCCAAATAATATCATGAAATAATATTACATACCATAAAATGAATTGCCCCCACCCCCCAACTAAAGAGTATTGCATTGTCCCCAATGCAATTAATATAGAACAAGAAAGGAGGAGGTGAAAGATAAAAATCCCTGAGGCACACTAGGCGCGCGGATCTATATCATGTGAAGGATGTGACGGTGTTGTGGCTGTAAAAGTAGGAGCCTTCTTAGACTGAGCTCCTGTATGCACCTCCTCAGGAGGCTGAGAACTAGGGCCAGCACCAACTATCCATGCATGTTTCTCCTCAATGGACTTCCTCTTGGCCAACTCCACCTGTTGATCCTCAGAAAGCCCTACGCTGAAATCGATCCCTGTCTCTTCCCCCACAGGAGAATACCTGAACAAGTCAACAAATGGAAGGATAGGGCCAGTCTCCGCCTATGGGATGGTGATCTGGGCATCATCAAAAGTGAAGAATGGCTGGATCGACTGAACCTCCTCACGTAGATTATCAAGATCGGTCCTCAGAGTAGTAACCACCTCACTATCCCCCCGGGCCTCAACCGCGGATAATCTTCACTCATAGTCTACCATTTGAGCATGTAGCCCAAGGCTCCTCTCAATAGCCACCTGAATAAAATGAGGGATATTGGACACCAGGCGAGATATAGAACTGTCATTTTCCAAGGTCATGGCTGCAACCTTCGCAAATATCAATGTGGGAGACTGAGGAGGCTGAGTCCGCTGAGTAGTGTGTGAAGGAGGCGGTGCCTGAGGGAGATCACGAACTAGATTAGTGTCACCATGGATCGATGGAGCATCGAATGCCTGCGAAGTCATAGGAGAGGTACTAATGCCCTCAACAGTGGGTACCTCTCCCAAGGATGAACTGGAGACCTCACCAAACTTTCTCTTTAGGCCCGCCGGATTGTCATCATCCTGACTAGTCCGAATATCAATGACTCCCGTTTATTTAATTTTTGTGTCAATCTTTGGGAAGAGAGGAACCTTGTGGACTGCACATAATGCGGATATAAGAGCTGAAAAAAGTAGTAAAGTACCCACTTGTTTTGATCGAAGTTTAATCACTTCAGCAATAATCTCTCCCGGATTGACATCCAACCCATCCATAATGCATCCCATAAGTATAGCCCTTTCGATGGTGACATCTTGATCATTGGTGGAAGGAAGCAACCGATTGCCCACAAAGCCAAGCCAATGCTTGGCCTGAATAGAAAGTTCCCTTCGTTTGATTTGTCCAATCCCATTCGCCCATAGCGAAAGACCTTTAGCAATTATTTGGGAAAGCCATGGAAAATGAGCACGCCCCCTTAGGACTCGCTTCTTGCTCTTAACCCCAGGTGCACACTCACAACCAAAATATAACTTGTTTATTGCGGAAGCGGAGCAAGGCACCTCCACTCCCCTAACAAGCACACTAGGTAGAAAAGGTTGATCCGCCACCAGTGGTTTATACTTGTGTTGATTGTGCCGGATGACGTAGGAGGCATAGTATTCCCTGACAAGATTAGGATAATAAACCTTGGGGGGAGACTCAGGATTAATGTATGTGAATACTTCCCAAGCATACTTGTTAACTTGTCTGACGATATCCGGGAAATGATCATGGACACCCTTCAAGCTAAACACCTTCTTGGGATTAAAGCCCCGAGTATACACCCATTCATTATAAAGGTCACGCATTTCTTCGCTGGCAAATCTGATTTTGTCAGCATCCTTGGCCAATCCCCTTAAGATATCAAGTGTACTTTGCACATCGGGGATGTTAGGGTGTCCTTATTGTGTCGGAATTTTTCTCTTTGATGTAGTAGTGATGGCCTTGCCTTTGTCTTTGGTTGATCTGTCTTTGCACCCCGCTGCATTGATTTCTGAGGAGACATTCCCTAAAAAGAACAAGGAAACAAACCACACAAAATGAAAAAGGTAAAACATGTTTTTAGGTTTTTGTTATGTAAAAGAAAATTAAAACTATGTTAACTAATATGAATGCAAGGCAAAATGCTATATGAAACCACATAGGAGTATATGTGAACCACTATATCTCAAACACAACCCATTTCATCTTGAAGTGCACAATCCATCATGACCCTAATAAGAACAAAATGACGTTTTACCCTTAATAATGGTGTCACCTAATCTATCATAGGGTAAACTATGCATTTTTGCTATGAACAATTATGCTTATTAACTCATATTACCAACAAGAATCACCGCTTATGCAAAATGAAGTGAAGAAATGCTTGAAAAATCATGTAACTCACACATCTTCACTCCAATATTATAACCAATCATTTAGTGATGGAATGGTGCTCAATGTAGACTCAAGAAACCATGCTTAGGTCTCTTAGATCATTCACAAAAGAAAATGTAAGGGAATGCTCATGTAGGAATTTGATCAAACACATGGAGTGCATAACATTTGGGTACTCAAGAATTCCCCAACTTGTATGTAAAGCATCACTTCCAATTAAAATAATCCTCAAAAACATCACCATTACACCATAAGAAGTCCATATGGATCAACTCTTTACGATAAAGAAGCAAAAAAAAAAAACATGTTTCACCATTTTTGTCCAAAAGCTTCTTAAAAAGAGTAGACCAAGTGAACTTACCAATGTTAGTGACAAGAGAATGCGGAAGATTAAGAACTCTTGAATTGTAGTGAGTGAAGTGTGTAATCTCCTTTGAAAGTGAAGGTGAGATGAGGAAAAGAGAAAAACTTGAACCTAGAAAGAAGGAAGAGCCGATTTATTTTTGTGTTGGAAATATGGGTTGGTCTTAAAGGTTATAAGGAAATGGGTTGTGGGTTGTGGGTAATGGTCTATGTTTTAAAGAAAAGAATGGGTCAATTCTGGTTTGGGTCAACCCAATTACTTAGCAACCCACCTGTGCCCCACCATGCTCACGCAGGTGGGCTATTATACTTGGGCAGTGTGTTGGTTTGCACAGGAGTAGTTGCGGAGGGCACCTACGCCCGCATGATGAGGACCTGCGCATGCAGGTAAGGAAAATGGCCCCAAGAAGTGACGATGCTGAACCACCTGTGTTGGCTAGCCTGCGCACGCATGTGCCTGGCCTGCGCCCGCAGGTGGCTTTTTGGCTCCAGGCAGAATGTTGCACTCCACCTGATGGCCTCATGCGTCCTAACATGCGTGGGCATGTGGGCGTGTGCGCCAGCAGGTGACTATTTTAGCTCAAAACAGTGTATCCCATCTCCCACACTTAGTATTATTGACCTGCATCTACCAAAATAACTAAAAATTAGTACTCAAATAATTTGAAAGTGACAATAAGTAACCTTGGGTTGCCTCCCAAGAAGTGCCTTGGTTATCTTCTTGGCTCGACGTTGTTCCTCATCATCACGCATCCTTAAAACGGAGCAACTCAACCCTAGCCGCTCCGGGTCTACCCTCATAAAAATATTTTAACCTTTGACCATTCACCATGAACCTTTTTTTCTCATGGTCCTCCAGCTCAATAGCACCACTAGGAAAGGCATTAACCACAACAAAAGGGCCCGACCACTTGGATTTTAGCTTACTCGCAAAGAGTTTTAACCTCGAGTTGAAGAGTAGCACTTTATTACCCGCATGAAACTCTCTTTTTAAGATCTTAGCATCATGCCATTTCTTCATTTTCTCCTTGTATAACACTGAGCTCTCACATGCCTTAAGTCGGAACTCCTCTAACTCATGAATTTGGTCTATTCTTGATTTGGAGGCATCCCACCCAATCCATATTCAATTTACGCAAAGCCCATAATGCTTTGCCCTCTAATTCAACCGGGAGATGACAAGCCTTTCCAAACACTAACTGATAGGGCGACATGCCAATAGGAGTTTTGAATGCGGTCCTATATGACCACAAAGCATCATCAAGTTGTCTTGCCCAATTTGTACGCCCGACATTTACAGTTTTCTCCAAGATCGACTTGATCTCCCGATTGGAAACCTCCACTTGGCCACTCGTTTGAGGATGATACGGGGTAGCCACCTTATGCCTCACCCTATATTTTTCAAGCGAAGCTTCGAATAGCCGATTACAAAGATGAAAGCCACCATCACTAATGATAGCTCGGGGAGTTCCAAACCTGGTGAAAATGCATTTTTTTAAGAAGAATGTGACACTTTTACCTTCATTGGTCGGCAAGGCAATGGCCTCCACCCATTTGGACATGTAATCAACGGCCACCAGTATATATACCATATGAGCTCACAAACGGACCCATAAAATCAAGGCCCCATACATCGAATAGCTCCACCTCAAGATTGGGTCTTAAAGGCATTTCATTCCTCTTCGAGACACCACCATGATTTTGACATTGAATGCAAGTCTTTGCTAATTTGTGAGCATCACAGTGGATGGTAGGCCAATAATACCCACACTGAAGGACTTTCGTTACGGTCCTCACACCACCATGATGGCCACCAAAAGGAGAGGAATGGCAAGCTTCAAGAATGGATTTTATCTCCTCTTCTATGACACATCAACGTATAATTCCATCCACACATTCCCTAAAAAGATAGGGTTCGTCCCAAAAGTACCTCTTCGCATCATGGACAAATCTTTTCCTTTGATAGTAACTCAACTCATTAGGAAGAAGTCTGCTCACTATATAGTTTGCAAAATCAGTATACCATGGTAGAGTGCTCTCTTTCAAGCTCATGACAAGTTTGTCAGGGAATGTATCATCAAGATAAAAATTGCCCCAAATTTCCTCATTTGTCTCAAGATGTGATAGATGGTCTGCTACTTGGTTTTCACAACCCTTTCGATCCTTCACTTCAAAGTCAAATTCCTGAAGTAGTAGAATCCATGTTATCAGTCGGGGTTTTGCTTCTTTCTTTTCCATCAAATATCGGAGAGCAGCATGATCGGTGTGCACAATGACCTTTGTGCCTAACAAGTAAACTCAAAATTTCTCAAACCCATAAGCCACGACTAGCAATTCTTGTTTCGTAACAGTGTAGTTCTTTTGGGCATCATTCAACGACTTGCTAGCATAATAGATGGGATGAAAAAGTTTTTCCTTTTGTTGTCCAATCACAGCTCCCAATGCCATCCCACTAGCATCACACATGAGTTCAAATGGTTGTGACCAATTTGGGGTCACTATAATCGGGGCTGAAACAAGCTTCTCTTTAAGGCAATTAAATGCCTTCAAACACTCTCCATTGAATTCAAACTTGACCTCCTTCTCAAGGAGTTTGCACATCGGATGGACAATTTTAGAGAAATCTTAAATGAACCTTCTATAAAAACCCGCATGGCCAAGGAAACTCCGAACCCCCTTGACAGATATTGGAGGTGATAGCTTAGCAATGACTTCCACCTTAGCTTGATCGACTTGGATTCCTTGGCCCGATATTTTTTGTCTAAGAACAATCCCCTCCTTAACCATGAAGTGGCACTTCTCCCAGTTCATCACAAGATTATTCACCACGTATCTTTCAAGCACCTTCTCCAAGTGTTCAAGGCAATCTTCAAAATCACCAACAACTGAGAAATCATCCATGAATACCTCCATAGAATTCTCCACCATGTCAGAAAAGATAGAAAGCATACATCGTTGAAAGGTGGCCGGTGCATTGCATAATCCAAAGGGCATGCGCCTAAAGGCAAAAGTTCCATAAGGGCATGTGAAGATAGTTTTGTCTTGATTTTCGGGAGCTATTGATATTTGATTATAGCCCGAATATCCATATAGGAAGCAATACCAACCCCTTCCCGCCAATCTATCAAGCATTTGGTCCATGAAAGGCATGGGAAAATGATCCTTCTCGGTCCATGAATTTGATTTTCTATAATCAATACACACTCTCCAACCTGTGACCGGACGGACGGGTATAGGATCATTATTTTTTTTTGGGACCACAGTAATACCACCTTTGTTTGGAACACATTGAACTGGACTTACCCAAGTGCTATCCGAGATAGGATAAACTACACCCGCATCAAGCCACTTGATGATTTCTTTCTTCACAACTTCTTGCATTGGAGGATTTAATCTTCTTTGATGTTCTATACTTGCTACAAAATCGAGCTCAAGCTTGATTTTGTGGGTGCATATACTGGGTGGAATTCCAATAATATCAGCTATGGTCCATCCAATTGCCCGAATATACCGAATCACCACAGATTTCAACACCTCAATTTGCCAAGATGACAAGTCTCCTACAATAATAATAGGTATAGTCTCACCTTCTCCCAAGAACACATAACAAAGATGAGGTGGCAATGGCTTGAGCTCAATTTGTGGCGGATCTTCAATTGAAGGCTTTGCGGGAGGAGTTTCCCAATTTTTCAAGTCAAGGTCCAACTTACAAGGATTTTTTGGGTAAGATCCAAAACCTTTCAAGGATGCAATTTCTTCGTCATATCTTTCATTCCCTTCACTTTCAAGATTCCACAAGACCCCCACCAAAGCTTCACTAACAAATTCAATCTCCATAGTATTAGCCACTACATTATCAATCACATCAATTATGGAGACAACTTGCAAATCCATAGTTTGTTTCATGGACTTGCAGACATTGAATGACACCTCTTCATTATTTACTCGGAATTTCATTTCACCGCATTCAACATCAACTAGAGCCCGTCCGATAGCCAAGAATGGCCTACCCAGAATAATAGGGACCTCATGGTCAATTTCACAATCCAATATCACAAAATCGGCTGGAAAGATAAAATGATCCACCTTCACAAGTACATCATACAACACACCCACGGGTCTTTTTATAGAGCGGTCGGCCATTAATAGCCGCATTGTTGTTGTCTTTGGAGCTCCCAAGCCTAACTTTCAAAATACGGCTAATGACATCAAATTAATACTTGCCCCAAGATCACATAAAGCTTTCCCAAATTGATACACCCCAATGGTACATAGGATAGTGAATTCCCCCGGATCATCCTTCTTCACAACCATTGTACTAGATATTATAGCACTACAATTATATGTAACTTCAATTGTCTCAAAGTCTATGATTCGCTTCTTTGTTACCAAATCTTTCATAAACTTAGCATACCCAGGCATCTCTTGTAGGTCTTCCAACAATGGTATGTTTACCGAAAGGTTGCTAAATATAGAAAGGAATTTCTTAAACTTTGAATCATCTTCCTTCTTCTTAAGCCTTTGTGGAAATGGAGGAGGTATTTTGATCTGTGGCTTAGAGACAACCGAGTTTTCATTCGGTTTTAGATTACCATAATCAACCACTTGTGGGTCTACGTCGTCTTCACCCTTCTCTTCCACTTTTTTCGACCCGTCAACACCTTGTTCTTGTGCCATTGGAGTTTCATCTTTTGAATTATCAAGTCGATTCCTCTTTTTGCTCATTTGTCCTCCAACACCCTTATTGCAGAGGTTGTCATAAAGATTTACAACATCATTTCCAAGGGTTCTCCCACTTCTAGTAACAATGGCCATGACGTGAGCGTAATTTTTTGAATTCACGACCGTATCGCTAGGGAGTCCTCCTTTTTGTCTTGCATTCATTTGGGAGGAGAGCTGACCCATTTGGGTTTCAAGTTGTTTTATCGAAGCCGAGTGTGAGGTGACGGTTTGATTGAGATGCGACAAATCCCCTTTCATTTCCCTTAATATCTTATTGCTTCCTTCAACTCCCAAGAGGATACGAGCAAGCACATCTTCATTCTTATACTTCTCCAGATTAATAGAAGTTGCTTCTTTACTCTTGGACCTATCATGTGGAGGAACATACCTATCATGGTATCGATTTGAATCTCGCCAATCACGGTCTCTATCTTTATCTCTCCACTCTCAGTCTCTATCATAATCTTTCCACTCACGATCTTTCCAATCACGGTCTTTATCCATCCAATCTTGATTCCCGCCTTTCCTTTGATAGGTATGCCGAAACCCCCCGTTTGGTTCGACATAAATTGAATTTCTTCATCAAGAACCTCCGCTTCATCATCATCGTAATTCTTAGCACCCCTGGAAGCAATGGCGTTAACCGTCTTTGGTGTTGACCCCATTACATGCTTGGTGAGTAGCTCTAGTTGTGTCATCATTTTGGCCATACTCTCATCTCTCTCCTCGTCTTTCTTTCTTTGCACTTGGCTCACAAAAGATGTGGAGGGATCCCCCACGGCCACCTCGTAATCTCTTGTATGCCAACCTCGACTTTGTTTAGTGACTTGGTCCTATAATGCCGATGCAACACCATAAGTTTGTTTCACTAAAGATCCGCCGGCTGCATTGTCCGCAACCATTTTGTTCAACTGATCTAATGCTCGATAAAATATTTGGAGAAGCATCTTATCCGAAACCTCGTGATTCGGGCATTGCATCAATTTCATGTTAAACCTTTGCCAAGCCTTATGTAATGGTTCACCATTCAATTGGCGGAAGTTAATAATCTCATCCCTCAATTGTAACATCCGAGATGGTGGGAAGAACCGATCCAAGAATGCTTCCATCAATTCTACCCATGTAGTGATTGAACCCGCGGGCAATTGCCTCAACCACAATGCGGCCTCGCCCGTTAATGAGAAGGGGAAGAGTCTCAATTGGATGGACTCTTGTGATATGTGGGCGATATCAAATGGCATACACACCTCAATGAAATTTGTCAAATGAAGGTTTGCGTCTTCATGAGCTCGACCCCCATATAACCCCTTCATTTGAAGCAGGTGGAGCATCACACTAGTAATGTGAAACACTTTATTTCTGTCTACAGGCGGGATGCGGATGGCACTAGCTCTCCCGACATCTCCCAAATAGTCTTCACCTTTCATATGTTCGTCAAATGAAGCGGCATGACTACCATGTTGAATCATTGAATCGCGAAGACTTTGGTTGTCACCTATGAAGAACAAAAACAACAAATAAAGTAAACTTACACCACGGTAAACACAAGTAACTTAAAACACTAGAAGAAATGAACGCTACGTTTCATTCCCCGACAACGGCGCCATTTTTGATGATGCTCAAATAAACCCTAGAATAGAATGTAAGAGGTCGTTAGCAATATAATTACCCAACTTAGAGTCGGGGTCGAATCCACGAGGAATGAATACGGTAGCCTTCACCTCTAAGTGTCAGAAGCAACTAGTGCTACCGCGTGATACTATAAAAATAATACATAAAAGTAAATGGGGGGTTATCATTTGTTAATATGTAACTATTTAGACTTTTATAATTTGGGACACACAAGTTCAAGATTAGAGAAGGAGAGTTGAAATCAAGTGTATTACGGGACTTGGGGTTATGCCATCGTAAGAGTGAAATTGTGTATGGGTAATTTGAATATTTGACTACATTCAGCTAAGAGCTATGGGTAGGTTAGATTATAAGTTCTTGGTGTTGATTTGTCAACCAAACACCAAGGTTTCACAATTGGGTTCTTTTGAACACCTCAAAAGTGCATCTTATAAAACCAATCCAATACCTCAATTAACATCCTTATGTCTAAAAGATGCTATTAAATGATACATATCAAGTAATTGTTCAGTCCCATTCCTCACCCTTATCCCCTTTGTCAAGGATGATAAGATTTCTATAGTTAATTAGAGTTTGCAACCTCTAATTTGAATGAAAACATGGAATGGAATTAAAACCCATGACAATTATTTAAATAAAAAGTCAAATAAACAAAACCCATACAAATTATCACATCTTATTCAAGCATAATCCCAAGTAGAGAATTTAGCTACTCATAGAAGAAGAGAGAAGAAAATCACCCAAATTCTCTTCCCAAGCTTCCATTGAATCCAAGTTTTTACAAGAATTTGATCCAAAATTGACACAAAATGAAAGAATGTAACTTATTTCTCCTTAGGGTTTCACTCCCCTTTTCTATATCTTTCCAAAAATGCCCAAAAAGATCCCTTTTAGAACTAGAAAAATCCATTTTATAGCCCAAAAATCGCATCCTTGGAAATTACGTGAATGCCACCGCACCAGTCACCTGCTGGCGCAGATGTCTGACCTGCGCGCGCAGGAGACCAGCGCAGGTGGCACTGCCTTGTGTTGCCTTATTGTTTAGTTAGCCACATGCGTGCGCAGCCCATGACATGCATGTGCAGGTGGCCGTTAATCTCCCCGGGTGTTAAATTAAGCTTCCTTTCTTCACTTTTCGCATTCCCATTAACTCGCATGGTTAGCTCGGGCTCGTATTCATCCACTACCTGCATAAAAGAGCTATATAACATGAGAATTTATATCTAATCAATGTAAATTACAAGATAATTCAAGCTCAAATGTGTTAAGAATTTGGCAAAATGTCAACTTATCAATATACAAAATTACAAACCACTCATTGACAGATAAAAATGAAATGGCTCTCTATCAACTCTCTACCTAACAATATAATTAAATTTAATAAAACTTTTTTAAGCCCATTTTTATTTATTTAGTGTCAATTCTGGGGTCTTACATGTCTCAAATAAAATCTATCTACCTTGTAATGCATAATATTTTTAAGAGAGTTATCTAATGTTGTCTTGGAGATTCTAGATTAAGTATATAACATTCGAAGTGTGTTTGGTCACTTCTTAACTGTCCTAAATACTCATTTTCTCTCAAGATGGTCGCCATCCATTTATCATCGACAAATTTCATTATTTATGACTAAAATAAAAATTGATGGTTCAAAGGATTTTCTTGGTAAAAGAATAAATAACAACACTCAAGGGTTGCACTAACAATATTAACTGCTAGCACGACACATAAAATACTAAACTAATATATATTATATCCTATAATTACTATTATAAATCAAAATTTCAATTTTCTCCTAAGAATGCAAGAAATAAATCAAATCAAGTCAAATGAAGAAATAAAAAAATATTGAATTCAAATTATTATACAGATTAAAATCAAAGATAAATGGAACTTTCTCTTTTTCTCACCCATATTTATAATCAAACACTATCCCTAGTGCCTTGAATAAAGCAATAAACAAGTAAGGTGGAATAAAAGAACTCCCGTGTCGAGGTTATGAATAAGCCTCCTTATCACTCGATGCAAAAGTACTATTGTTGTCATCATTTTCCCTTTCATGGACCTCATCATCTCTATCATCATGATTTACAGCATCATGGACTAGGGTAGGAGTGTAGGTATGTTGACATCAAGGGGCAAAATGAAGGATGGACCAATTTTCAAGTCAATTAAGAATATTGATTGAGTGGGTAGCACTCATCTAGATGTTTTATCTCCTCATTAGTGGTGGGTATTCCAACTATCCTCAATTGTAAGTCTATCATCCCATAAAGTCAGTCCATAGGGTTATCATCTCGAGCATGATAGTCCATAACACTCGTAGTAACACCTTGAATCTCATTGGGGATCTTACCTACCGTGACATCATATGATGGATCAACCGTAGGTAGATAGATATCGGCCTGCTCCTCGGATAAACTCTCCCCATTGAGAAATTATGTATGTGTGCCATCGTAGTAAAAACTTTTACCTGCTTCCTCTCTGGCATACTTCATCTTCTCAATCGTAATTACCCTGACATTGTTTGGCTTACTTGTTATCAATATATAGACCAATTAAAATCAATCTTTAGTCACTACTGTAAAGTGCTCGCAAGGAATCAACTTGCTGCAGGCGATCCTCAACCAACATCTACCCTTTCTGGTGAAATAGTTGATCCTTAAGGTTTAGTGGGTGTTCTTGTCCTTACACTTTAGCCATTTTGTTGTAGATCAAACTCCTCACAACGTATGGCAGATAACCTTAAGTAGGCAAGCTTTTATCTCTATCAATCTACTAGGATAATTTTTGGGTGTCTCAAATAGGTGGCATAATTTATCAGCATTAAAGTTCACAACCCAGCATCAAATAACATACTCCTCAAGGTCTACTAAAAGTTGCCAATTAGAATACAAATCCCTCACTAGGCTTAGGTTGCACTTCTCTGGATCTGCGAAAATGAACTTCTACCCCATCTTGTGTATTTTCTCCCTTATCTCTGGAAACTCTTCCCTTAACTTAGCCTCATTAATCCATGTTTCTACAATCTACCTCTCTTTAGTGAATGTTTTAAACCATTTCCTACCCTCTATAATCACCCATTTTGCACTATATTCTTTTCACACCGCTCTAGTGGTTGTCTTAGATATAAACGCTAGTTGAGGTGGTCCTTGACTACCCGAAGCTTGAACATTGCGGACACTTTTCCTCTTTTAACCCTTAGCAGTCTTTCCTTTCCCTCTTGTTTGTCACGAATTTTTTATTGTACCTACAAAAATAAAGAATTAGTAACTATATAACATGGCTGGTAAATTAAGCATAAAGGGTTTTAATATGACTCAACACCTAATTTAGTAATACAGGTACTCAGACTTCCTTAAATCCTTTTGTAACACTTGCATAATTTCTCTCAACATTTTTTGTACATCCCTCTAATATTCAAGCACTACTCTATACTTATGCTTTTATAGTCTCTTAAAGTTTATTTAATGACTAACATAGCCTTAAGACGGTCATCAACCATCTATCATAGGGAACATAATACCCAAGACTATACTTTGAGTCATTTCATCAAACATGTGGTGTTCTCAAGGTTCTAGTCATGCTTTCATGTTCTTGGAGTATACTAATTTACTCAAGATTACCCACTTTATCAATCTACAACTAATATCAATAGAAATTCCTATGGATTCAAGTCTATCAAAATAATCACACTTTACTTAATAACAAAAATAATGGCATAAAAATCCACCAAAATGGGTAAATTTTCAAGTCTTTATCAAACCCAACAATTTGATATCAAGAAATAGCCATGGAAATTCAAAATAAACATGTAGTATATTCTCAATATCATCACTATAAATATTTACAAATATTTAATTAATCAAAATAATCCATATTATACTACATTCAAACAATGCCATAACATTGAAAGCTTGAAGATTTTAACCAAAAATCACAACAATAAATTCCAAAATAAGCATAATGGGGACGTTAGGAAAATGTGTTTAGCATGAAGTACTAAAGAAATATTAAAGAAAACTTATCACTTAAAGATTTTGTTGAACTTTAAAGAAATATTTTTAGAATTTTTAATGGATGCAGGAAGTAAAAATCAAGTACAGAGAACAGAGAAAGAAGAAGAGGATTTTTTTGGAGGGGGGGTTAAATAGTGGCAGGGGATGTGAGCCCCGACTTGGGGGCCTTACCTTTTCTTCTAGACATGGACCTCATGTGGTGAGGTCAGTCTTATGCGCAAATTCTGAGTTTTTTTGTACTCATCATTGGCTCCATTTTTGTGATGTGTTTGACCACTGTACCTACACCTAGTCACTTTAAATATTATTAGTTGTGGGTTTCCTCCTACACAGTGCCTTAATTAAGGTCATGGCGTGACAGTTTTTTATTCTTCATTTTTTTGCTAAAAACTAATAAATGTAAGAAAAACAACAAAAACCAAAAGAAAAAAATTTACAAACCACAGGTTGCGTGAGTAGAGCTTGACTTAACACAGAATCAAGATGGAATCACATTTCTTTAGCCAACTTCATAGATATATTTGGGATCGAGTAGTTCTCTATAACAAGCACACTCTATAAGCCTATTGTTGGTTCTTTGAACCCCTTCCATTAACTTTTTTGTATTTGGAGTTCCATTTATGATCATGTCTAGCCACGTCATTCAATAATTTTCTGATTTCTTCAAATTTGATATCATTCAAGTTTTCAGCTGCTATAATGTTGGCTATAGACTCATCTAATCTATCAATGGCATGATAGAATGTGTCACATATAATATTCTCATGATGCACATGATTGGGAGGTCTTAGTAATTATTCTCTAAATCTTTATCATGCCTCCGATAAGAGTTCTCCTTCTTGTCGTCTAAATTTGAGAATCTTATCTATAATTTGTGTCCTTTATACTACCTGGCTCAACTCATATATAAGCATGTGCACCAACTTAGGCAAAATGTCTGCTTCAGTCAGTGATATGTTTTGGTACCAAGTGTTAACTTCACCTATGAGAGAGTGTATGAGCATTCACCGCTTCAGGTCTTCAGAAAAAGTTAATACATTCCTATAGCACACACCCACTCATAAAGTTCCTCAAATGTCAAAAAGGATCATTTTCCCAAGGGTTATAAAAATAACCCTTTGCACATGAGGTCTCTTTTATCATCTACCACTCTCACTGTTGTTATTTCTGCATAGAACACTGGTAGCTTTGACATTTTATAAACATCAAAAAGCTAACCCTTGCCATGTGCTCATGTAGTAATCTGACCAGATGCCACATCAATCAGCATTTGACCTGTAACTAAGAATGGGTATTCTATAATAAATGAAACTTCTAGATCTAGTTTAAAATCAAGGACTATGAAGTTCACCAAGAAGACCAAGGATCCTACTTAAACTAACACATCCTCTATAATGCCTTCTAGTTTAGACAATGATATGTACTCCAGTTGCAACACAATAATGGTGGGTCGGGGACTCCTTAAAACCATCTTTTCATATAGTACCAAGGGCATCACATTGATGTTGGCTCCTAAGTTATACAATACTTTGGTCGTTACCTGTTGCCTAATTGAAATTTCAATTATAAAACTTTCAGGGTCTTTCAGCTTTGTTGATAATTTATTTTGGATCCAATTCGAGCATTAGTCTGTCATGGCTATTGTAGCATGTTTTGATAGTCTTCTCTTATTGGCTACTTTCTCCTTCAAATACTTTGTGCATTGAGGAATGCCCTATAATATGTCAATAAGAGGTACATTAATGGTTACATGCTTTAATAGATTGAAGAATTTCATGAATATCACCTTTTATCTTGCTTTGATATATTTTTATGTGAATAGAGAAGGAGGTCCAGCAACTACCTATGTAGATTGCTTCACTATTCTTTCTTCAAGCACCTCAGTGATCACTTTCTCTAATGCTCTTTCAACTAATTTTTCTTGTGGTCTTTCACCCAGATCTTTACCACTATGGAGAACCTATTTTAGATTTAGGTCCACATCAATAGGCAGACCTCTTTGAGATCTACTGTTCTGAGCTCCAGCAATTTGACCCATTTATCTCTTGAAAGTTTGATTGCCATGTCTTGATTTTTTAGAGTAGCTGAATTATTCTACCACTCATCCACTAACTTTTTAAATGAACTCTTTGATCTCATCTAGCTTCCCCTAAACTTAGTTACCCTGGTTCTACTGATAAGCTTATTACTGGCTATATGGTTTGTATTAGTTTTGATTTTAATTACTAGCCCACGAGAAGTAAGGATAGTTCCTCCAATTTAGGTTATATGGATTCCCAAAGTTCTGATTCTCCGTGCCTCTACCTACATTACCCACAAAGAAAATAGAATTTATATTAGTGCTACACATATCATCTATATTATAACATATACGAACTTCACAAAACAACTAAGCTTACTGCACTTGCTGAACTTGACCTTGCCTCGGAATCAGACCCATTAACAATTTATTCAGCTTATTTAAATTGTTGTTTAGTACTATGCTTTGTGCTCGTATGCTACTTATCCTATCCACTTCTATCATTCCAACTACCTTTTTCACTACAACGGCTCTAAAAACTTGTTTGTCTGTTGAACACACATGTAAGGGTACGTTATCAAAAGCAATATATGATTGTTAAACAAGTGGGTTTGTCGATACCATAAGAACTTAGTGTCTAACAAGGTAGTGATTTCACTATTATTTCTACGTGAATAAGTGTTATCTAATTCACGAGTGAGTTAGTTATTTTTTGTTTAATCTACTAACTATACTAACTAGTGCAAGTAAAAGAGAATGATCATAGGAGTTGTTCATAGAGTTATTAAAGCCTAGGCTATGACACTTGTATAATTCCATCATATTTATTGTAACAACCCTTAGGGTATTTTTTGGAATTTCACATGTTTTGACCATTTTATCTCTCCCCATAGTAGCTTTATGGTATTTGTGAATTGTGGCAGTGGATGGTTTACATACCGAGGGGGTGGATGCGTTTTATGCAAGTTTTTGGTTTTAAAAGAATCTTAAGCTAGTAGATTGTGTTTGACCAAAATTTGGTGTTTTAGATGTCATATGAGAATTCTATTAGTTTTTTTAGCTCTGAAATATCATTTTTGGGTTTGTAGCACTGTTGGTTTGGGTTTCGAGGCTTAATGATGTGTTTTGAGTATTTGGTTGAGAAATTGGTAAAGTGTGGCCTATGGTTGACTCTGATCAACATTCATTGAAAATGACCTCCTTTCGAAAATCTGATGGTTCTATTGATAGATCAGAGCTTCTTATTTACCCTATTCCAGCTCCACCTTTGTACAAGTTAGATCAGCTGAGGATATCAAGTGACGAGATGCCTTGGCACACGACATAGATATGATATATGTCCCATCCACTAGAGAACACAACTGTAAGGTATCAGGAAAAAAAAAGGTCAGTACAAGAAAAAGGAGATAAAGAAGATGAAGAGAAGAAGGCAGATCAAACATATGCAAGCTTAGACACCAATAATGGAGTAAGATAGGAGCATGGTGTTTATCACCCAAAGAAAGATGAGGAGCAAGCGACGATTTTTCCATGGAGGTAATATTTTTCAGATGTCCAAAGAGGGTTTGCGAGTGAACAAAGGTGTTATATGTAATAATTGGGGTTCGGGTTTTGGGATTTTATTTTTCCTTTAGTTTTTTTGTTTTATTTTTGTGTTGTATGTATAGATTTGAGTTGCAGCCCAGTTGTATTGTTTTTCAATAAATGAATAAGACCTCAAAATTTATTTTTAAAAAAGGATGGTCCTATTGATTCTAAAACATTGAAATTAGTTTAGCAGCATAGTTGGTTTCCGAACAAGTTCTAAGGGTCAATTTTGAGCTTATGAGGTTGTTGTCGCAGCTTTTAAGTTTCTAGTACTAGTACAACCGCTTTGCGGTGCTTTGACCACACAAGTAACCAATATGTCGCTTCAGCGGTGATGTACCTATTAGAGCTTTGCCACTCCTATGGTAGCTTGTCTGCATCGGCAAAACTGCTTATGCGATATTTTATTGCATATGTAGTCTTGATCCTGAGGGACAAGGTGCAGTTAGGCGAAGAACCACGTGGTTAATATCCTTCACTTCAGCAAAATTTTGGTCACTTTGGCGGAGCCGCTGATGCTGACATTTCTTCACTAAAGTGTCAACGCTATCATTTAAATAGTGGCATATCCTCTTTTAATTTTGTTCTTTCATACCTTGAAATTGGAGCTTTGGGCCTAAATTTTGGGAGATTCTAAGGGGGGTTTGATTTTAACATTGGGAAAGTTCCTAAACTAAGATCTTATCATTTTCCAATGATTATTTCGTGATTTCACATTCAAATCTTGATTTTTTCAATATGAAAAATTAGGGATTTTCTTGGTAAGGTTAAATAATTGTATTTTGATAATTTCAAACTTGATTTTGACTCCATTTTAGATGAAACGTTAAATCTGAACTCCTTATATTATGGTAAATTAATTTTCCAATAAAATTCTGATTTTGTCCTTGAAATCTCGAGGTTGATTTTTTGGTTTACTTTATGGATCAGGATTACAACCTTAGTGATATGAGTATCGTTGGACTAGTATTTATGTGTAGAACCCACTTTGATAGATTAGTAGCGTTCTGAGGCTGCTCAGGAAGGAAGGGCTAGTTTGTGATTTTCTAAGACTTGTGATTTAGCTTCGAGGCAGGTTATGGCTTAACATTCTTCAGACTTTGATTTGGTGGGAACTTATCATGAAAATTATGCTATGGGTTGGGAAAAATTGATGATTTTGAGTACTAAATAAGATGAATTATCATTGGGATGCCCAATTAGAGGCTTATATTGTATTGATGAATAAGACTTGGATCCCTGGTATTGATATTGAGGCCTGTAGTCTGAGTTCATGGATTGATTATGATTCTGAAATATTGGGAATATCCATTGCATCTGGTTTTACTTTATTTTTGTGTTCATACATATTCATACATCCCATGGATCATGCAGACAATGAATGATTTGACTTTTAAATATTCATTTGAAAGAAATGACTGATTTAGTTCCAATTCAAGTCTGGATATATATATATATATATTGATGAGAGTTGATTTGTATATGGACTTTGCGAGTTGCCTATGGGTCCCATCCAAGAAGCAATAAATGCTTAGAGGGTCTATACGATAGGCATTGGCTATTGCATATCATACCATATGCATTGCATTGTATTTTCTTTTGAACCGAGGTTATGATTGAGATAATCATGATATTGTTTGATATTGAACTGATGGTACTTTTCTTCTTACAAGGTTACTTTAGTATTTTTTATTAAATATATTTTCTACTTGATCTTAGGCGGCATATGATGCATACTAAGTATAAGTGGATCATATGCACTGCTACTTTTTTGCATGTTTCGATATAGATTCTAATTTGAGTTGCCCCCACGGATAGTGATTGTGCTTTTGGAGGCATATCAAAGTTGTGGTGTTCTTCTTGATTTGTATTTCTTCTAGGCTTCATCTATCTTACTTCTATTTTATTTTGTTTTTAGATAGTTTGTAGTTATTTGACTTTTAGTATTTGGTGTCGCTCTTGTACATATGACATCTGAGTGTTAGGATTGTGTATTTGATTTGGTTTAGATTCTCTTGTTTGTACTTTAGGGATGCTTTGAGTTATTGTTATTATTATTATCATTTTCATCATCTTGTTTTGGTTTAGTTCGCAATTTCTATTTTGTTTATGTTCAAAATTATTGAGTCAATGCTAACCTACCAAGATCGAGTTGAGCTAGGGGCAATCACAATCCATGGTATTTTTCAGGTCATGACAAGTTGGTATTGAAGCACTAGGTTCATCAGTTTCATGAGTACAAGAGCAAATGTCTAGTAAAGTTTGTAGATCGGTACGTTGATGCTCGTACCTATCTTTGGGAGGCTATGGGACATTTTTTAGAATAATTTGATTCTTTGATTCTATATCGTGAATATTTTTCACACCTAAAATTCTAAACCGTATATTTCACTCATTCTGCAGATGGTGAGGATGCGATCAGGTGCTACCTAGGGTGATAAGATGACACCCGCTGTTGGAGCCCCAATTAAGGTTCGGGGTAGAGGTCGCAGCTAGGAAGAGCTAGAACATATGGTGCAGCGCCAGATAGGAGAGGTGCTAAGGTGTCATCTTATAAGCTAGTTGTTGAGCTTGATGATATAGCATATTATCCAAAGGGTGTGAGGCCAACTCAGGTTCCCTAAAGTTTCATAGACACATTAGAGTTACAGTATGTTATGATTTGAATCTTGAGTTATTTAGAGGGTGCGGCTCAGATGAAAGCTTTACATGTCACTCCGAATGTGTCTCAGACTAGGAAGGGTGTTCAGCCTCAAAAGAAGGTATCGATTTAGGGTTTTTAGTCTCTTAGGGCATAGCCAGTTGTTGTCATAGCCCCATGCATTGATGTTTTACCATCCAGAATTGTTGCTTCATTGGTTGTACCTAGACTAATGATCACAATAGATGAGCAAAAGATTTTTTATAGGTTTGTGAGATTGGGTCCTCCCAAGTGTAGTAATGCACCTGAGGAGAATTGATAACACTTAAATACACCCTAGGATTGAATGTACGTGATCATTAGCAATATAATTACCCAACTTAGAATCGGGGTCAAATCCATGAGGAATGAAGGCGATAGGTTCACCTTCGAGTGTCACAAGTGACTATATGCTTTCTCGTAATGCTAAAAATAATGCAAGAAAGTAAAAATAGGGGAGTAATTCAAACGTTGTTAAGATCAATGTTTCAAATGTTTGATTAGTATGCAAAATTGAGTTCTAGAGTTTGTCATCAAGAGTTAAAGGTACTTGGGATTATTCTTTTATGAGAGTGAGTGCATGTACGGGTAATTGGATAATTGCCTAAGTTCGATTAATAGTTATAGGTAGGCTAGGTCATAGATTTTAATGTCAATCTTCAATAAAACATCAAACATCACAAGTGGGTTCTTTCGAACACCTCACAAGTGGTACATTATAACCAACCTACAACCTCAATTTAGTAGCCTTATGTCTAAGAACTATTATTATATGATAGAAATCAAGTCATAGTTTACCACTACTCCTCACCCTTATCCCCTTTGTCAAGGATGATAACGGATCTAGGGTTGACTAGAGTTTGCAACCTCCAATCATGAGTTCAAAACATTGAGTAAAAGTCAAACCCATAAATAATAATCAATTAAAGAGGAAAATAAATAATACTCATACAATTATCACTACTCATTAACATATAACCCCAAGATAGAAATTTAGCTACTCATAACAAAATATAAGATAAATATACCCATATCTTCATTTAGATTTGCCATAAAATCCAAGATTATCCAAGAAAATCTTGAATTCAAAGCTAAAACTCAACAACAATAGATAAAATCTACTTAAGGGTTTCAATTACAAACTCTCCAAGCTCAAAATTGACAAAGAATATGGTTCCAAGTTGCCAAAAAGGCTTAAATAGATTCAACAAAAAAAATGGGCTTAAAAATTACAGAAATGCCACCGTATCCAAATCAGCTGAGGGGTAGACCATCACCGAACCACTCGGCAATGCATCGAATTGATCTTGACTCTCCGAATCGACTTTGACTTAAACCTTCAGGGGTTGGCTTCTGTGATCTTTGGTGATAGAGAGTTGTTGCGCCGATCTAATTAGAGATGCACCGATTTGACCTTACTCATCGCTGACTGCTTGGATCAAAGTGTGGCTGAACTATCACTTTCAGCGACGGGATCCTCTATTTGGATGTGTCAATTTGCTTCAAATTAACATTAAAACTTACTCAAATTGGCATTGAGGACTTGATTTCTTACCATTTTTATGCCAAATGAGTCGCAAATTACTGACTCATCATTTCCCCCAACTTAAATCTTTGCTCTTCCTCAAGTAAATCAACGCATACACAACAAAATCGTGATGCCTACAAATAGGACTTAAAGGGAGATTAGACACATGCTTCATTTGTGTAAACACTTTGCCCTCATCATTTTGAAAACAATGGCACAAGTCTGACCTATCAAACACTCAATTTGTGAACTACATGCCTCAAATGTTGACTAAATGCTACCAAACCATGCACATGCTCATAGACTCCAAGTAGGATTAAAGAATGCTCAAGCAATGCAATCAAGTTCCCTCACACAAAGAAGTCCCCTCCCTCAAGAAATGATAAAGATTAAAACAAGGGACTAATATAAATCACTTACTCTCTAAAAAATGATCATGCACATGAGTACCACACCATAAGCTTACCCATAAGCTCCATTTCATTCACATTCAAGCATGCCATTTTGGAGATCACTAAGATCTTGTTTCGATTTGTAGTGTAGGCACTGGGTAGGTAGGGAAGGTTAAGTTTACAGTGACTCTACCCCATCGAAGCATCTAAAGAGAACTCAATTACACTTTTTTCCCCAGAACGTGCTTCTTATACAATTCCGGGGACCAATTCTCAAAAAATTTTAAGCTATATTCCTCTTCCTATCCTTTTAAACATTTAAACTACTTCGAATACTTACAAACATAGAGACACAGCTACGACTCTTTTTTCATTGCTTTTCAAAGTTTTTCTCTTCTTTTTTTTTTATAAATCTACAAAGGACACTAGGATATCTAGGAGAGGAAATGAATGGTCCCCACTTAAAGAACTTTTGATTACAACACTAACCCATTGGCTCTTTCACCCCCAACTTAGGTTTTTGGCCTAAGTGGTTTATAGTCTCACCTAGAAGCTTCAAGAAGGGTTTGGTTCAAGAAAGGGACTTATGGAAAAAGGGTTTTGGCTTGCAATCAAGTTGTTCAAGTAAAAGGGTTCCAAAGCTCAAATTAGGGACAAAATTGGTTACTCAACTCACAATGGGATGGCAAATTTGGTCAAATTGGAGGTTCACTCTCGATCAATTGCCTAAGATCACTTCTTAATCACATACTCGAAGCACCTTTCCCCAATTGATGTACCACATTCATAGCACATATCAAAGAAGGTATTTAAATAGTCAAAACAAGATGCGGGTGTTCATAACTAATGCGTGCCTAGCTAGTTTAACTAAACCAAATGAAAATTTTGAAAAAGGGGCACATTTTGAAATATGGAACAACTCGCATGATTTATTATTTAAAATAGTTGCACATGTAAAAAATCTTCCCAAGAGTACCATTTGAGTCAAAGTGCTCTATTGCTAGACACTTTTCTCTTAATTACACATGCCAAAATAAATTTTTATTTGCAACTAACTACGAACTACAAAGCTAAAAATATAAAGTACAGAAATGAAAATGAAAAATCACACACCACACTCAAAGAAATTGAAACACCAAAGTCTAAACTATTACAACCCAATAAAAATATCCAACACATCATACGAATCAAATCCAAAATCGTACACCAAAATAAACAAAGTATCCAGAATGAGATGTATCAAGAACAACATATCCTGAAACAGGCTGAAATATTACAGATCCAAAATAAATCACCCCCTCCCCAACTTAAAAGTATGCATTTTCCTCAATGCAATAGGACTAGTATAAGTAAAAGAGAATGAGAGTGAGGGTCCCCATGAACATGGATAATCCTGTGGCAGTGATTAGCTCACAAAAGTGGCCTCTGTTTGGGCATCAGTGCCCGACTCAGCTCAAAAAGTGGTCCATGGGGGTGGATCTGGTATGGGGTCCTCGGTATCCATGGCAGCAATTGAACTGGAGGTCCTGATCAGGTCGTATTTCTAGTCGACCTCTCCAAAGTGGCCAAATAAATGGCATCCTCAGTCTGCTGCCTATCATTCTATGTATCAACTAGTCCCTGCTCCTCAAAATAAGCATCTATCTCATCATTATCTACTACATCTCTATCTGAAGGTTGGTCCTCCTCGTCCTCCTCCTCCTCCTCATCTACTGTATCATTATCCTGAATAGGTGGTGACGCTAGTGTCTGAGATAGAGCTCCCCATAAATCTGTCAAGTCTAGGAATCGAAGTTTATCTACATTTTTTCAGATAGAAGCAAGCTCATCCTGCATCTTAGATAGAACACCATTTAGGACCACCGACTATGGAGTGCTCAGCTCATCTTACTTGGTACCATAGATATGCAGGGTCTCTCGAATACCCCATAACTCAGCAAGAACAGGTACCATGGCATCTTTCACCACATCTGCAATCATATAAGGCATCTGAACCTCCAACCTGGATGATTTCATGTTTCCGAATAGGCCAACTAGCCCATCCTAATGATGTCAGCCTTAGTCAATGGGGTCCTTAATATGCCCAAAGTAGTGGATGGGCGAGGGCTTGCAACAGTATGTCCCGTAGGCTGAGTAGATGGACCTATGAAAGAACCTAGAGGAGTAGGAATGGGCTGGTTGGCACCATTATCAATTTAATTAATATCAATTTCCATAGAATCATCCACCCGGGATTTCTTCTCCTTTACATCTTGCAGAATATTAAGTCTAGTGATATCAAAAGTCAAAGTGAGGGTATAATCAAAATCCTTATTCTCTTCAAATGGGACCTTAGCATGGTGACACAAATTGGTGATTAAATATGGGAAAGCAAGAGAGGTTGGTTTTGTTGTGCCCAGTAAGCAATGTCCGAGGTAATGATCGTAGCAAGATTGAACCTCTCCTTTGCGATAATTGTGTCCACAAGCACTTCTCGAGGGTCTACAAGGATTATTTGGTTCTGTGAAGGCAACATATAGTTGCACACGAAGATCAACCAATATTGAGCCTCCATATGTATATGCCCCTTTTGAATTTGGACCTCCGGTGTAAGCCAGGAAGGTGAACTATCACATAGCAAAGGGGCTAACCAACCCCGAACCTCCTCAATCGTCTTCATCACTCTAGTAGCAAAGTAGTGAACATTCAGAGTTTGGCATCGCAACACCGTGTTTATTATGCTCTCATCATATCAAAAATTCACACTACAAACTTTAACAAGATCCCTAGTTTATTGTGGCCCCCTCTTTTTCTTAGACGGCAGTAGCTTCCCATATGCCTCATAAAACTCCCGCACTAAATTTTAAACATAAAGCTTTAAAGGTTTGGTGAATACCTGAAAGTCGTGGTACCTCAGTGCAGATAACACTCTAGGATGCTTGCCTTCTAATTCATGCAAACTTAGCCTTTGCTCCTCAATAATTGTGCATTGACTGGGCACCTTGAGGCGATTGAGGACCCAATGACCCCCGTAAGGATGAGGTGGGGGTTTTGCTATAGCAGTGGGTGGTTCTACCCTTTTCATCTTTAGTGGTGCTGCCTCTGGTGTAGTCAATGGCTCATGAATGGGCCTCCTCCGAGGAATCAATGTTGTGTCTCTCAAAATTTGAGCTTTGTTCAGAACTTTCTTCTTTAGTGATTGGGGATTTTCTCTTATTTTCCTCAACCTTTTTTCATTTGTAAACCCTACTTTCCTGTTGAAATCATTCCTTAATAGTCAGCCCCTTGGAAACCTTTGAAGTAGGAGGAGGAGAACCAGCTTGTTTCTTAGCCACATGTTTGTTACGAGTCATATCTGCATATTAGAGTAGAAATGTACTATGCCAAAGTTAACAATACAAAACATAAAAATTTCCACATCTGTATCACCGAATAATTCGGCGCATCACCAAAGGGATCGGTGAAGTGATTCAGCTATCGCCGATTTAAACAGTACTGACCTCAGCATTAGGCGAAGGAAGGTTGCAATCAACGATCCGTCAAAGATTTTGGTGATACTCCTCGAGTACCGCCAAACTAATAGGGCATCACCAAAATGTCACCTTGAATATCCTAACTAACTGTGACTTCTGGCAATATGGGAAGTGCTTCAGCGATACTCTGTAAAGTTTGGCGCATCGCCGAAGCTCTAAACCTATCACTAATTGTCATCTTCTCCATGATGAGTGTCGTGACTTTCAAGCCATTTTAATGGATATTTCAAATCCAAACATCCATGGGTACTCAGAATTCCCCAAGTTTCAACTAATAACAACCATTCGACGATTTTTCCCTTATGAACGATGACACCCAATCTATTATTGGGCAAAATCATTTGATTTTAAGTTCAATTTAAATAACCCAACAAAATTCAACACTATTTTAATAACAAATGACCCACATAGCAAGAATGAACAACATGATATTGTCCATCAACTATAAACACGAGTTCAATACAACTTCCTATTTCAAGGCACAAAAATTTGAACAAGGACACACCCACCAAGATAATTCTAACATGAACATTTGTAAACCCCATGAAAAACAACTAAGCATGAACAATAGAAACAATCATGAGATTTGAATCAAAATTGAATACTAACCTTCAAGTTTAAGAGAGAAAATGATTAAGAGGGAGAGGGGATAGTAGTGGTGCATAACTCCAATGAGTGTGACAGCAGTGATGGTGGTAGTACATGCTGCCTTGTGTGCAGTTGTGGTGTTGAGAGAATCGCTATGAGTGTGTGAGTGTGTGTATTAATTAGAGAAAGTGAAAGAAAATAGGGAAATGGGGAATGGAAAATGGTTTGAAAGATACCAAGAGTCAAAAGTAATTGAAAATTCAAGGATCCAGAAAGTCAAACCATCCTTGTCTAACACGCGACCCTCTTCGACGATGTACTTAGCATCACTGATGATGTCGGTGATACGCTAAAATATTAGTCCATCGCCAATTCTAATAGTGTTCAACACCTGGAACTCCCTTAATAGTGAACCAATTTGGAGATAATCAACCCATCGCCAATCACTTTGGTGATGCACTGAATGATGAAAGCTATCATCAATTTTGATATTTTTACAACCCTGGGTGATCATTTTGGAGAAGGGCTTCGATGATACGTCGATAGGTTCGGTGATTTGCCAAAGCCTCTTCCCTGGAGATTTGTTCACGATCTACCATATTTTTGGACTCCAAATTTGTTTTCCACATTCCAACTCCATCACACACCTACACCAATCAAAACAATAAAAACAAACTTAGGTTGCCTCCTAAGAAGCGCCTTAGTTATCGTCATGGCATAATGTTGTTCATCATCAAGCAATAACTTTGAAATGGAGCGCCTCTACTTTGGCCGCTCTGGGTACACCAACATAGAAGTGTTTCAACCTTTGGCCATTCACCGTGAGCCTTCTATTTTTGGGTCTTCTAATTTAATTACACCACTAGGATACAAATTTACCATCGTGAAAGGGCCCGACCACTTAGATTTAAGTTTCTCTGCAAAGAGTTTCAATCGTGAATTAAAAGGTAACACCTCATCTCCCACATGAAACTCTCTTTTTAATATGTTGTCATCATGCCACCTTTTTATTCGCTTCTTATATAGAACCAAGCTCTCATACGCTCGAAGAAAAAATTCCTCCAACTCTTGTATTTGCTCAACTCTAGACTTGGAGGCCTCTTCCCATCCATATTCAGCTTCTTTAATGCCTAAAGATCTTGATGTTCTAACTCCACCGGTAGGTGACATGATTTCCAAACACAAGTTGATAGGATGACATACCAATAGGCATTTTAAAAGTTGTTCGGTATGCCCAAAGAGCATCATTCAATTGCCTAGCCCAATTAGTACGTCCCACATTAATGGTTTTCTCTAAGATTGATTTGATTTATTGATTTGAAACTTCCACTTGGCCACTTGGTTTGGGATGGTACCGGTTAGCCACCTTTTGCTTTACCCCATACTTATTAAGTAAAGCACTAAACACTTGATTACAAAAGTGAGAGCCTCCATAGCTAAGAATTGCCCTGGGAGTCTTGAACCTTGTAAATATATGTTTCTTCAAGAAGAATGTGACGCTCTTACTCTCATTATTTGGTAAATCAATTGCTTCCAACACATAATCAATACATAATCAATAGCCACCAATATGTATTTATTCCCATAGGAAATACGAAGGGCCCCATAAAGTTAATTCCCCATACATCGAACAACTTTACCATGAGGTTAGGTTTTAAGGGAATCTCATGCCTCCTTGAAATACCTCCTTGCTTTTGGCACTGAGTACAAGTTCTAACTAAGTTATAAGTAACTTTATGGATTGTGGTCCAATAAAACCACTTTGTAGGACTTTAGCAGCTATTCTCACACCACTATGATGACCACAAATGGGGATGAATGGCGACCCTTAAGAATAACCCACATCTCTAATTCCATCACACACCTATAGATCACTCTATTCATGCACTCCCTAAATAAATAGGGTTCATCCCAATAATACTTATTCATATTGTAGAGGAACCTCTTCTTTTGATAATGATTTATGTCATCGGAGAGAGAACCACATACCACATAATTTGCATAATCAGCATACCACGGTTCTATACTCCCCGAGAGTGCCATGATTAGTTTATCAGGAAAGTTTTTGTCAATCTTGATTTCACCCAACTTCTTCTTATTGGATTAAAGGCGGGATAGATGATCCAACACATGGTTTGCACAACATTTTTGATCCTTAACTTCAAAACTTCAAAATCAAACTCTTAAAGAAGAAAGATCCACCTAATCAACCGAGGTTTGGCCTCCTTCTTATTCATCAAATACTGAATAGCCGCATGTTCCATATAAATAATAACCTTCATGCCCAAAAAATAAGCACCATTTTTTTCAAAAGCATAGACTACAACAAGCAACTCTTGCTACGTAACCTTATAATTCCGTTTTTCATCATTCAAGGACATGATAGCATAATATATTAGATGAAAAATCTTGTCCTTACTTTGTCCTAATACCCCACCCAACGGTAAGCCACTTGCATCACACAACAATTCAAACGGAAGTGCCCAATTTGAGGCCACAATGATGAGAGCCGACATAAGTTTCTCCTTGAAACAATATACTTCCCTCACACAATCACCATTAAAATTGAATTTCACTTCTTTTCCAAGAAGCTTACACTTGGATGAGAAATCTTGGAGAAATCTTTGATGAACTTTTGATTGAAGCCGGCATGCCTAAGAAAGCTTCGAACACCTTTCACGAAAATTGAAGGGGCTAACTTGGAAATAACTTCAACTTTATCTTGGTCAACTTGACCCAAAATCTTATGCTCAAGCACAATGCCCTCCTTTACTATAAAATGGCACCTTTCCCAATTCAACACAAGATTAGTTTTAACGCATTATTCAAGCACCTTTCCTAAGTGTTCAAGATATGATTCAAAGGTATCACCCACGATGGAAAAATCATCCATAAAAACCTCCATAGTATCCTCCACCATATCCTAAAAGATTAATAGCATGCACCTTTTAAAAGTGGCGGGTGCATTGCATAACCCAAAGGGCATGCGCTTGAAAGCAAATGTCCCATATAGACATGTGAATGTGGGATTCACTTGGTCTTCGGGTGTAATACAAATTTGGTTATAGTTGGAGTACCCATCTAATAAAAAATACCAAGCCCTCCCTGCTAAATGATCAAGCATTTGATCCATAAATGGCATGGGAAAATACTCCTTTTTCGTCAACGAATTCAATTTCTGGTAATCCATGCATACTCTCCAACTTGTAACCAGTCTCATGGGAATAAGATCATTATTTTTATGAGGAACCACCGTGATTCCCTCTTTCTTTGAGACGTATTGAACCAGGCTTACCCATGTGCTATCTGAGATTGAATACACGATGCCCGCTTTCAACCACTTGATTTTCTTCTTTTTCACCACTTTTTGCATCGAAGGGTTGAGCCTTTGTTGATACTCAACACTCGGTACACATTAGGGCTCCAACATTATCTTGTGAGTATAAATGTCAAGAGCAATCCCGATAATATCAGCAATAGTTCACCCGATGGCCTAAATGAATTTTCTCATAACTGACTTCAATGCTTCTATTTTCCAAGGCAATAAATCTCCCATAATAATAATTGGTAAGGTGTTACCTTCCCCCAAAAATATATAGTGAAGTTGTGGTGGTAATAATTTATGCTCAAGTTACAGTGGCTCTTCAATTAAGGGTTTAGCAGTCCTTTTTTTAAGTCAAGGTCTAATTTTCAAGGGTTCTTGGTTTAGGAGCCAAGAATCATCAAGGAAGCAATGACCTTATCCTACTCTTCAATCTCTTCACTTCCATAATTCCCCAAGACCCCCTATAGTAGCTCACTAAAAAATTCACCTCCATAGCATCGGCCACCTCATCATCAATCAAGGAGATCACTTGCAAGTCCTTTGGTTGCTTCATAGACTTACAGATATTGAAGGTAACCTCTACATTATTCACTCTAAAATTCATCTCTCTACATTCCACGTCAACTAATGCCTTCCCGGTAGCAAGTAAAGGTCTACCAAGAATAATTGGAGCTTCATAGTCTATCTCACAATCTAGGATCACAAAGTCGGCGAGAAATATGAATTTGTCAATCCAAACAATAATATCATATAAAATTCCCACCAGTCATTTAATAGATCGATCCTCCATTAAGAGTCTTACGGTTGTGGACTTCGGAGTTCCCAATCCCAACTTCTTGAATATAGCTAGAGGAATCAAGTTAATACTTACCCCTAAGTCACACAAAGCCTTGCCAAATTGATACACCTTAATGGTGAAAGGGATAGTGAATGCACTGAGGTCTTCTTTCTTGACCACCATGTTGCTCGACATAATAGCACTATAACTATATGAGATCTCTAACGTTTTGAAGTCCATGGTTCTTTTCTTTGTCACCAAGTTCTTCATAAACTTGGCATACCCGGCCATTTCAAATAAGGCTTCAACCAAAGGATTGTTCACCGATAAGTTACTAAACTTGGAGAAAAACTTCTTGAACGTGGTGCCATCCTCCTTCTTATTGAATCTTTATGGGAATGTGGGAGGTATTTTGGTTGATGGCTTTAGAGAAACCGGACTTTCCTCCGATTTTGAGACATTATCATTAACCATTTGTGGTCTTACGTCACTTTCAACCCTCTCTTCCACTTCTTCTAATTTATCAACACATGGTTAATTTGGAATAGGGGCTTCATCATTCGAATTATCAAGCCTTTTCCTTTTTCCACTCACTTGTTCATCAACTCCCCTCTCGTTGGGGTCTTTATCAAGATTCACAACATCATTACCAAAAGTTCTACCACTCCTAGTGATAATTGCCATGCAATGAGCATTATTTTTTATATTAGCCACGGTGTCACTAGGGAGAGCCCCCCCTTTTGCCTTGTGTTCAAGTGAGATGAGATTTGGCCCAATTGAGTTTTGAGTTGCTTGATTGAGGCTGAATGTGAAGTGACCAGTTAATTGAGTTGTGAAAAGTTTCTCTTCATCTTCCTTAGCATCTTCTCACTCCCTTCAACCCTCATAAGAATGCGAGCAAGGACATTTTCTTTCTTATATCTCTCCAGATCAACGGAGGTAGCTTTTTTACCTTTTTGCCTATCATGTGGAAGGATGTATCTATCTTTGACACGCTTTTTATCTATCCAATCATGGTCCTTATCTCTCTTCTTATCCCTCTTATCTCGATCACAATCTCGGTCTCTCCAATCATGATCCTTCCAATCTCTATCCTTCCAAACTCGATCCTTCTAATCTTGATTCCGGCCTTGCTTTTGGTAGGTCAGTTGGGAACCCCCTATTTGGTTGTACAATACATGAATTTCCTCATCAAGTGACTCATCATCATCATCTTCGTATTCTTTATTTACCTTTGAAGATATGACATTGACCGCTTTTGGAGTTGCACCAATGACATGTTTCATGAGGAAATCCAATTGTGTCATTACCTTGGCCATATTTTTGTCCCTCCTCATCCTTCATCTTTTATTATTGGCTCACATAACACACGGAGCGAGCCCCCATGGCCACCTCGGTATCTCATGTGTGCCATGCTCTACTTTGCTTGGTCAATTGGTCTAATAATCCTGAGGCAACTCCAAAAGTTTGATTTATTAATGACCCACTAGCTGCATTATCTGCCATTATCTTGTTCAATTGGTCTAATGACCTATAGAATATTTGAAGAAGCATTTTGTCTGGCACTTCATTATTGGGACAATGTAGAATTTTCTTCTTGAACCTCGACCACGCTTCATGCAATGGCTCACCACTTGTTTGCCAAAAATTCATGATCTTATCTCTCAATTGAAGCATGCAAGATGGTAGGAAAAACCAATCTAGGAAAGCTTCTGTCAATTCAATCCAAGATGTTATAGAGTATTCGGATAATTCTTGCAACCACAACATCGCTTCACCCATAAAAAAAAATGGGAACAACCTCAAACAGATGGACTCTTATGGAATGTTAGCAATGTCGAATGGGTTGCAAACATCTATAAAAAATTTCAAGTGGATGTTTGCATCTTCGTGAGCTTGCCCTCCAAATAGCCCTTTCATTTGGAGTAAGTCAAGCATCACACTTGTGACATGAAATACCGCATTTTCCACTGTAGGTGGTATGCGAATTGCACTCGCCCATCCGGCATTACCCAAGTAATCTTCGTCCTCAAGTTACCCATCAAAGGTAGCAGTGTCGCTACCATGTTGGTCTATGTTATCACCTACACGAGACAAAAACAACAAATAAAGTAAGGTTTACACTACGACTGTAAGGTAATTAGATGGATACCACCTGACAGAACATGTCTCAAATGCAATACAGATGGTGTATCAAGGGACAACCCTGAATATAGTTCTTATGCTTTCACTACCAGGAGTAGAGATGGGAATTTGATACATGCTAAAGCTGAAAGAATTCCCGATAAGACAAGTTTATGTGCAGAAACAAGAGCTATTTTACAGGGAATAGAACATTGTGTAAACAATAATCTATCACCAGTAATCATAGAAACATATTGTCTGATGATGAAGAGAGTGCTTGATGGGGAATGAAGGGTTCCTTGGAGCATTGTAATGGATGTGGAGAAGATTAACAATTGGAGATCTAAAGAAGAATGCCACATTCAACACATAGCCAGGGAGGTAAACCAACTGGCTGATTTTTTCACTAACTATATTTTTGATTTTGCAAGTACCATCCAGTTCACTAATTTTCAGGAGTTGCCAACACAAGCTAAGAGAATAATTAATGCTGAAAAGATAAGTTTACCTAACTTAAGGTTCAACACCACTATTGCTAGAAAACCAGACTAGCATCAGAAGACAAACAACATACAATGCCATCAAGTCAGTGATGGTACAATGAATAATTTGCACAAATACAAGGTTCAAATAAAGACGGCCAAGATGCAGGAAACTTCAAGGATATAATCTTATCAAATACACTAATATAGGCAAGATTCACACAGTGGTATTAATTTCTTTAGAAATTCAATTTGTGGGATGTTGAATATATAGGCGTAGGTGAGAAGATTAACAGTTGAGTCGTGATTCACAGAAAGGAGTTAGTATGAGCCTGAAAATCCTCTTCATGTGTTCTTAATCCCAACGATGGAAATAATTTTCTTGGTTCGTAGATCGTACGGCGCCTGGTGAGAGCTTGAGGCTGCAGAATGGAATGAACCAAAATCGTGAGAGGAGAAAGATTTTGCTGAAGTTGATGCAATGGAGAAGCTACTCAGATCTAAGAAAAGTGACTTACAAAAGGGTGTTGAGGATGACTCGTAGTCGAGATATGGAGGTTGAAAACACCTGAAGCTCAGCTCAGGTCATCGTCTCCGTTGAAGACCACCGAAAAATTCCACAAACATCTGAGCTTTGTGTCTTTCCAAATTCTGATTTTGGAAAGTACTCGAACCTTTTCTTTTGTCTTTTTTAATTTTGTTCTTGTTGGTAGATATTTTTAGGTTGATGTGGTCCGGGTCAATAGGATCTGGACCGTAACCCATTTGATTTCTTTTGATTTTCGTGGACCTTTGTTTTAGCTTTTGATTTTTTGGCAATAAAACGGGCCTTTGGCCTTTTAATTAAAAAAAAATAATATTGGCTTTGTTTGCAAATTAAAGATGTATGGAAGCAAAGAAAATTAAAGGGAAGTCTAGTTCCAAGTTACGTACACGGTAGGGGCGGCTCAAGAGCGTCGGAGGCCTAAAGCGAATCTTTATTAAGAGACCTCAAGCTTAAAAAATAAAATCATATTGAGTACCTTCATAGAATTAAACTTCTCATTTTATACTAAATAAGATGATTTATAGTGACATAAATATCTATATGATTTATTTTAGATCACAATTTTAATAATCATTTTTTCTTTTTTATATTTCGTAACAAGTCAAAGTGCATCACATAAAATGAGATCAAAAAAATATAATACTCCCTTCGTCCCATTTTATGTGGTCTACTTTGATCGGACACAGAGTTTAAGAAATAAGGAAAGACTTGGTGATGTTTACCAAATTACCCTTTATTAAAAATGTACTACTATCTTTAATTAAGTGGGACCAATAAGAGTAAAAGAATAATTGTGCTTTTAAAAAGTTACCAAATAAAGAAATGTTACATTCTTTTTGGGATAAACCAAAAAGAAAAGTAGTCACATAAAATGGAACGGAGGGAGTATTAATTAAGAAATGAGGCCTTGAAAGTTTTTGGAAACCTAAAGCCATTGCTTCATTGGCTTGACCCTTAAGCCGGCGCTGGTACACGGGAATAAAAATAGACAATAATGCCCTATTGTGTTTTGTTTTTTGTTTTTATTTGTTTGTATCATAATTGAATAAAAGCAGACTAATTGCAAACTTTTTATTTATTTATGTCTCTTTTGACAGTCAACATGGTAATTGGTATGAATATACAACTCTGTTGGGTAGAGTTTTAGAGGTATGTAAAATGAAGTTTTCCGGATTATTTTTTTGGTTGTTTAAGTTTTAAAACTTGTGATATATAAAAGGAAATAATTTTTTTATAAATAATAATTTATTTACTAAATAATGAGTTACAAAATTATTTATCATCACATTAAAGTATCTAAATTTTGTGTGAGATGCTCAAAAACTACAAAGACAAAAAAGAAAATATTGATGAGAGAAAGATTTTACCAAAAAATAATTATTTGTAGGCTATCTAGCTCATAATTCTTTAAAGTTAAAATAGCATAAACATTGGCATTGATTTGATCCGCATGATGATGTACACATTGAAAATGAACCAGCTCAAAGCCCTAATAGATTAATCGAATTATTAATTGATACTTACTAGTAGTTTAAAAATTCTCTTTTTCTATTCCCACTTGTTGCGTATAGAAATGAGCACTTTTATGTGAAAAGTCAGCGACCTCCCTTTTCTTCCTGTTTCTCTCTACAGAATAACCATCAACCCATTCTCTCTCTCTCTCTCTCTCACTCTTTGCTTTCTTGAGAAGAAGAGAAAACAAGCATTTGTTTCAATATTCTCTGATCTTTTGCTTCTTCACAAAATTACCACACAGTCTTTCTTGGCCTGATATACACAAGTGCATGTTCTTTACGTCTGTTTGGTGCAAAACATACCAAACTAAGTAGACTATCAAAAATATATAGGTCAAATCAAGAATCCGCTGGTTCAAAATCTTTCTCAAAGTCGGCATACTCATACATAGTTAAAGAAAGAGAATTGCATATATATATATATATAGGTAAGGCATGTGCAGCCCGCAAAAAGACATGGAGAATAATTATCAAGGTGATTTAGCTGATATATTCAGAGGTGGAAATAGTACCACTTCCGGTGATCAGTCATCAACTAGTGTTGTTCCTGTTCCTGTTCCTGTTCCTGACGGATGGCAGTTTCCTAGCATAAACTATTCGGCCTGTGGGATTGAAGAACCGACGTCGTCGTCTGTACAGGATTTTGGAGATCCGTTTTGTAACTTGAGAGATCCACTACTCTTCCATGATCTTGATATGATTCCACAGGCCAGTTCAAGCTTATTCAACTCGACTCAAGAAAATAATAATGATTTTGGACCAAAAATTGATTCTCCTTCAATGAAAATTAGACGACCTAACATCTTTTCAAGGATGCTTCAGATCTCTCCTACCACCAAATTGGCCATGTCACCATGTGATATAGCCTGCTCCTCCCCCAACTCTAATGTTAATGTTATTGGTGCATTAGTTCCTAATCATGATGCTATTATCTCTACTAATTCCTCCAAAACATGCTTAGTGGAAAACTCTGGCTTGCAGATCTCATCTCCGCGAAATACGGGTATCAAAAGAAGGTGAGTAAATTCTTCTAGATTTTACTACATACTCAAATTGAAAGTAGTATATTTTATGTAATACCCACACCATAGAGTACTCTAAATTATTTGATAAGAACATGGTTGATGCATAGTTTTAAGAGATTTTTATGACTGGCACTTTTTTATTAATTATATGAACAAGTAGAAGAAAGACAGAAAACTAATCATGTATATAAATAGTATATTAATTTATTACTATTTAGCTTTTACTGAAAATTCAACACAGGGTCCTGAGCGAACAATATAATTGAAGAAAAAGAGAAAATGAAAACCTTATATATGTGCATGAAATCCGGATGACATTTTCCATCATACTCGATAAAAGAACGAAGAATTACTTCTTCTGCCACAGAATTACCTTTCAACTTATTTATCTTTCTTTACTTTTTTTAATTTGTGTCCATCACTTTCAGCTTATAAAACGGAAAAGAAGTATTTTCCATGATTACCTCTCTTGAGGTAAGCTTGAGACACGAACTTTATGTTATGGCCAAAGCCATCACTTTCAGCTTCTAAACGGGAAAGAAGTATTTTCCATGATTACCTCTTGTCAAAAAGCACAAGTAGAACAGGTTTGACACGGCTGAGTAAAATAAATTGCAAATAATCTTCTAAAAACCATAGGTTTCTTCCAAAATTTCACACTTTTCGAGCATGTTTAAGTCTCACCCTATAAATATACTAATTGATTCACGACCAACCCTGCATAATTTTCAGTCAACGGTTGGCATGTTATTAATTAAAATGAAGATATCCAGCAAAGAAAAGCTAAAACTTGGCACAATAGATTCCAGGTAGCATCCCTTTGACAATTAATGGCAAAGACATTAATTAATGATGGATTAATGTCTTGGGAAAACGGGTAAAGTTGTTTTCATGTGACCAGGAGTGTCACGAGTTCAAACCTTGAAACAAAATCTTTCAGAAACGCAAGGTAAGACTGCGTACAATAGCCCCTTGTGGTCGGGCCCTTCCCCGGACCCTGTGCATAGCGAGAGCTTTAGTGCACGGGGCTGCCTTTTACATTAATTAATGAAGGATGATGATGATATAGTACAAGTTGATGCAAAGATTAACCATAGATTTCAGATTCAGAGAATGAAAAACAGCTGCTTGATATGGATTAGAGCTACCATTGTGCTTATGGGTTCGGCAGAACTGATCAATAGCATTGATGCATATCATGTATTTTTGTTGTTAAAAAAATTGACTTAATTGTAAGTAATAAATGATTTATGAAGAATCTATTAACTTTCTTTTAATAGATTTTAGAACTCATATATAAATTCAAAATCCTTACTTCACCAGGAGCATTTTACTTGTTAGTGGGCGGATATATAGACTATATTTGGGCAGTATTGAGTTTCAACTATCAGATGCCTAAAGAAAAAAAAAAGTAGATACAAATTATAGGTGTTGTTGATGTATTAGGGTTTATTGGGGAAGTGAGCTACGTGGTATATATATTTATTGGTTTATTTGCAGAAAGAGTCAGGCGAAAAAGGTGGTGTGTATACCAGCACCAGCACCTGCAAACAGCCGGCAAGGGGGAGAAGTTGTTCCATCTGATTTATGGGCTTGGAGAAAGTACGGTCAGAAGCCAATCAAAGGCTCCCCTTACCCAAGGTGAGTTCTCTAATTACTACATTCATACTAAGTTGAATTAACCTTCTTTTTTTTTTGATCTGACATTGATTTTACTCTAAGGAGATCTTTTGTTTTCCTTCGTGACAATCTGCACTCGGAATGTTCTATTGAACTTATCAACTTGTTTTAATTCGTCCATAAATATATATACTCCAATTTTCTCTGATCATTGATGCCTATAATAATAAGACCAAGCTTTTGCAAAGTCCACTGGATGCTACGTTGTAGGAAATTAAGAGATATAAACCACTACTATCATGTGTTAGGTTATTGTTTTTAAGTATAAAACACTACTATCATGTGTTAGGTTATTGTTTTTAAGTGATATATTAAATTTTTATGTCATATATAGACACAAGTATGAAAGGAAAAACAAACTTAAGAGACAATCCAATAATACTGTCATGCTATTCACTATTAATTCTTGGGTTAATTTCATCAGTTGTCATCAATTCCCTCAAAAGATTTAACGTGAGTAAAGTTCTTTCCCTTCAAAATAGAATTGGGCCAATTTATTCAGAAAAATCTTCTGCTTTTCACCATGAAGTAATATTTTCCATTTGCATTTAATTTATATGTATAAATTTTGTTACACTAATTAACAGTTACGGTGTAGTTCAATATGTTGTAGCATATTAGATAATACCTACAATTTTTTTTTTCTAAGTTATTGGATAGTCCCATATGTAATTTTCTTCTATGTGATAAGGTAGTATAAATTTTATTTTTGACACGTCAGTTTATTACATAATTTGAAGTATAATTTTTCATCATGTTAAAATAATATGCAGGGGTTACTATAGGTGCAGTAGCTCCAAGGGATGTTCAGCAAGGAAACAAGTGGAAAGGAGCAGGACAGACCCAAACATGTTAGTCATCACCTACACTTCAGAACATAACCATCCATGGCCAACTCAAAGAAATGCCCTTGCTGGATCAACAAGGTCTCAGCCTAATAATTCCAAACACATTTCAACCTCAAAGAACAATATTAATATGATATCAAATAATTCTCAATCCCAAGCCGATACAAGTTTCAAAGAAGATGAACAAAAGGAGAGAAACATTAATCATGACAATAATGTTGCACAAGTGAACATCTCAACGTACCCTAAAGTGAAGGAAGAGGTGGCCGAAGAAGATCTTCATCAGCAACTAGGGGAAATGCGTGATGTCGAATTTTCTAAGGGAAGTTATCAGCCAATATTACCAGACTCGGCGAACCAGTGTCATGAGGATTTCTTTGCAGATTTGGAACTCGAAGCTGACCCTCTAAACCTTTTGTTTGCCAATACTCTCTCTGGAGATATCAATGAAGTGGGAAAGAAGAAGGCCATCGACACATTCAACTTGTACGATTGGAGCAAAGACCGTAACACCAACATCAACAACAAGGGTAATCTAGCCGACACATAACAAGATTCGAACAAAAAATAAAGAAGCAAATTAAATTCCACTTGGTGCATATATATTCTTGACTGATGCTAAGTTTCTTGGGTGAAAATTTTCTTCAAGCATAAGCCAAGTAAGGACGGTTTAATTTCACTTGGCCATAATTTTCCTTTTTTTTTTTTTTTTTGGTTGCATTTGGTCTAATATAGCTACATACTGCACAAGTAGTGGCGGACCCAGGATTTATGGGTCGTGGGTGCTCGGGAGGTTCGAACACACATATTGACTCCCAAAGTTTTAAAGTTCCACTTGGAAACTAAAGCACCCATCTAACTTCTTGGTTTACTGGGTGCTTTTCTAAGTCTTATACCAATTTTTATACATTTTTTATATAATTATACCTAGTCTGCGTTGAATTTAACGGGTGCCGGAGCACCCCAAAATTGGGCATAGGTCCGCCCCTGTGCACAAGTACCCCTTTTCATAATCCTGTCTTCTGACTTACCAGAACAGTGAAGAGATAAGGGGTTGCGGGTGGGGGGGGGAGATAAAGGAGTGCTGGTTGATTGGGAGCAGGCCCCACGAGAGTCCTCCATTCCTTTTGGGAATATTAGTGGATGGGACAGAAAGCTGAGGAACAGAAGGTTTCAACAGTTAAAGCTAGCAAGTACATCTATCAGATCAGACATGACCAGATATAGCTCATAAAGAGACGATTGACGTGCGATGGAACTCCCATTTTTTTAGTGGGAAAAATAATTGAACCCTCCGCTCATTCCAATTCCAACTTAAATAAAAAGGACCCAAGAATGTTCACTATTTCCTTTCGTACTTAGAGATATTGAGCAAAGTTTATTTAAAAGTGGGAAATGGAACTTTAAACTTAAGCCTCTTTTGAGAGAGGAATTTCTTCTTTCATTTTTGACAAGACAAAAGAATTTAAGGTGGTTTGGAAAGTGTTTCTTGTCTGAGGTTTGAGAAGATTGTGTTGTTGAAATGCAAGCTTTCGGGTTCCTCAGCTTTCTGATTGTTAATTCCAATATTGTTATAGTTACGTTTTACTTAGATATTGTAATGATGTTTAAATTAACAGGATTTTCTTTTTTACTGGAATGTATTTATAATTCTGGACATGTCCAGTTTTACCTGTTGATAACGCCCAACTGTAAGCATAATTGAAAAGAAAAAGCGGTCGCAGCAACGTAGAGAAAAATGACAAAAATGTTCCCGTGAGGTAGGTTCAAAATACTTCCTTTAAGTATGTATTAATATAGCTATTCGCGCGATGCGCAAAATATATTTCAAAAAAATTAATCATTTTGAAATAATAAATTAATTTTTATTACATCACAAAGACCTATTTTAAACTGATTAAGAAATATTCAATATAATTTGTAATAAATAACTCACAGAATACAGTTCAATTAATTTATAAGTTAAATTATGTACTCTCCCTTCGCCGCCGCCACGCCACCCCCACCCCACTCAACCTCCCCTTCCACACAATTCACAATCAAATTTATATGAATAAAAATAACGAATCATGTAGTTATAAAAATAAAATAAATCATATTTTTCTTTATTGCACTGTTTATTATCTAAAATTATTAGATTGTTAATATAGACTTTTATTAATTATCAAATTGCTTAATATAATTATCAAGTATTTTTCTTATTAATATAAAATTATATATTTATCTTGTTTAATCATGTATTTTCTAGTTTTGAACTTTAATTTTATAGTTTACTTCAATTTAAAATATATGAATGATAATTTGTTTATTATCTAATTTCTTCATTATATTCTCAAAGTTAGTTCAAAATCTTTATCTCTCACCTCAACCCCCTATATTTGTAAATTTATTTTACTGTATTTTAATTATTTTCTCCAAAATACTTTGAATTAATTTCTTTTTGTGTTACACTTTATAAGCAGTTGAGTTTTATTCTCTTATATTTCAAAATATAAGGTACTGAATTTAAATCTATTTTACTTAGATTTTTATATTTTAATGTTCATTTAATTCATTGTTTATGGATATTTTGGCTAATTAATATACAAAATTCAAAATTTTATTTATTATGATTAAGAAAAAAAATTACTTTCTCATTTAACAAATTATTTGTATTATACTACTACTACACATACTACGTACTACTACTACACATGTATAATATGTACTACTACTACTACAACTATTTATTATTTATATTACTATTATTATTATTATTATTATTATTATTATTTTTTATCTTTCATTTAATTTCAATAAATTATAGTTAGATATGCTTTTAATACATCTAATAATTAAACACACCTAACATTTTTAAAAAAAAAAATTATAAGTTTATCTTTGAAAAGATATTGTATTTTCAATTCAAATTCAAAAAGGACAGATATAATAGATAATATCTTACAGGATTAGTTAGACAACAATAAAAGTCCAATTAGAACTCTTTAGTGTGATAACTAACTTCTAATATGCAATTTTATATATTTTTAGTTTACCATTAATTTTGTTTTAAAATCAAATAACTCTCTCAACTTGAATATGCGACTTTCTCTCCTCCCCCACTCATCTCAATTGAAGATTTTAGATACCTTTTTCTACTTATCAACATTTTCTTAGATTATTTTTAATATCATATAATGTTCTTCTATTTTAATATATATTATGGACTTATCTATACTTAAGAACAAATAAATGTTACTTATTAAATAACTATGAGATACATAATTTTCAAACACATATAACTCCAGAAAGATAAAATAATTGAGCATAATGATATTTTAGTTGGAATGATTTTTTTGTATAAGTAATTTGGTAATTGTATTGAAAACACAAAATCTTATTTACATATTTGATAATGAAAGAAAAATTAGAAACTATTTACCCCCCTCTTCCCCCGCCCCCGCCCCCGCCCTGCCCACCCCTATGCCCCACCTCCACCCACCCACCCACCCACCCAAAAAAGAAAGAGAATCAAAACCCTTTTAAATATTTTCTATATTTAATAATTTTCAAATTAAAATATTTTTAATCTTTTAAATTCAAATTCAAATACTATCATATTAATTTGTTAAAAGAAGATTAGTTTATTTTTCTTTCTTATCCTTACTTCTTTTTTTTTTTTTTCAAATATAGGGTATATTTATCTTATAATCTATATATTTGAATTGAGAAAAATATTTGAAATCAATGAGATGATGATGATGATAATAATAATAACAACAACAACAATTAATACTACTGCTACTACTACCACCACTAAAACTATTACAACTCCAATATGCTTTTGAATTAACTTCTTTTTTTTGTGTGAGTGTGTGTGTTACTCTTCATAAGCAATTGAATTTTCTTCTCTTATATTTCAAAATGTAAAATACTGAATTTAAATTTAAGCTACTTAGATTTTTATATTTTAATTTTTATTTGATTTGTTGTTTATCGAGATTTTACTTGCGTGATATAAAAAATATAAACGACAAACAGAATCAGTAAAAAGAATTTTATATATATATGTAAATTTGCAAGTAAAATCATGAAAATAATAAATCTATTTGCAATATTTAAATGCCTATAAATCTATTTTATAATCTTCCTAGAAGAGAGTAGATATATAAATATGATGTAGTATTGTTTCAGAGTCGTCTTTATACTTAAGAGAATTATATTAAAGACCAAAAAAGTGATATAATAATATTTGTGCACATACAAATATATTTGCATTCATTCATTACACAAATGATACGATAAATCTCCTTTGTATATTTTGATTCTCCATTGTACTTGTTGATTTCTCAAATATTCATTTCGCATTTTGGAGATATTTACGTATATCAAATTTGTGGAAACTTCAACTTCCTTAGATACATATGTGACAAAAGATAAATATAATGTTAATCACAAATAATAATAAAAACTAAAATTAAATCAAGCATGACAACATACCTTGGTAGTTATTCAGAGAAATTTGATGAGCATTACCTATAATTTTTTTATTCATGGTAGTTACATCTGTTTCAAAAGATAAATACAATATTAATCATAAATAACAATAAAATAATTTAAAAATTAAATTAACCATGAACAATATATATTGATAATTAATCAAAAAAATCTGATGAGCATTACCTATAATCTTTTTATCAATGGTAGCTACATCTATGATAAAAATTAGATATAATGTTAATCATAAATATCAATAAAATAATTTAAAAGTTAAATTAAGCATGAACAACATACCTTGATAGTTATTCAAAGACATTTGATGAGCAATATTACCTATAATCTTTTTATCCATTGTAGAAATTCTCTATGACAAAAAAAAAAGTATTAAAATATAATTCACAAAAAAATTTCTTTACTTTTGTATACTGCTAACATGGTAGTATATTGAATAAAAAGGATAAGGAAGGACATAAATATGACTTTATTAGTACTAAACATGAGAATAAAAGAGACAACAAACAAAAACTAATCAATACCTTTGTGAATTAAATGATCAAAAAAATTCTTTCGAGATAAATAAAATCTAAATTTGAATATGATTAAAAATTAAAAAAGAAGAAGAAAGCTTACACTAATATATGTGTCACTGAATGGGTATATATATAAGAGATTACAAAGTTGGATTTTCATGAAAAGTAAAAATTCGTTCAAATTCAAAATTGAATGTGATATTAATTTGTTAGAAAAGATAGGATTATAAAATATCATAATTATCTTATAATTTACTCAATTGAGTTTGAAAAAATATTTGAAATTGATGATATCAATTAAGAGTTTTCCATAGTAAAATAAACGAAATAGAAGAAGATATTTGGAATTTATGATATTGATTCTAAAATCTGTTAACTTATTTTATCTTTATCATACGTTTCCCCCCTTTTTGTTCTCTTTTATCATCTTCTTTTAATTAAAAAATTAAAAATTAAAAATTCTTCTCTATTATTATTATTATTATTATTATTATTATTATTATTATTATTATTATTATTATTATTATTATTATTATTATTATTATTATTATTATTATTATTATTATTATTATTATTATTATTATTATTATTATTATTATTATTATTATTATTATTATTATTATTATTATTATTATTATTATTATTATTATTATTATTATTATTATTATTATTATTATTATTATTATTATTATTATTATTATTATTATTATTATTATTATTATTATTATTATTATTATTATTATTATTATTATTATTATTATTATTATTATTATTATTATTATTATTATTATTATTATTATTATTATTATTATTATTATTATTATTATTATTATTATTATTATTATTATTATTATTATTATTATTATTATTATTATTATTATTATTATTATTATTATTATTATTATTATTATTATTATTATTATTATTATTATTATTATTATTATTATTATTATTATTATTATACAGTATATGTTTAATAAAGATTTCAAACATGATGCTTCAATATTAATATTTGCTCGATGGCAAGCCCAATTGGCTCCATTCGACTTTGAAATAAAATATAAAAAAGGAATTGATAATTCCCTGCCTGACTTTTTGTCTCGTGAATATTTACAGGATGGCTGAGTCCTCTTGGACTCATGTTACCCGAGGCCGAGGCCGTGAAAGAGGTCGAGGCAGAGGAAGAGGGAGATTGCCCTTTTCTCAAACCAGGACTTATAGTCAAGAAGCATCATCTTCAAACTCACCAGTCATACAACTGGGAAAAAAGACGTTGATAAACGCCAAAATTACACAAGAGAGTTCCTCTGGAACCTCAATCCATCTGAATGATATTCCAGAAGGACACCCGCTCTATGAGCAAATGAAGGCATATTTAGCCTCTCAACAGCAAACAGATTCGTTTGCTTCAGTCACAAAGGAAAGAGATGATGTTCTCCGACCTTATGAAAAGGTACCGAAAAAAGAGATGATATTCATCCTTGAAAACTCTGAGATATTGCGGAGTCATTTACCTTGGCAAATTTTTGAAAGGTATTTAATACAGGGATTATATTTTCCTGGCGAATCATATAAGACTCGCTCATACTATGAAACTATTTTAACTCAAACGGAATGTGCAGAGATTTCTCACTTTCCTGTTGGGCAAAAGGAACATGGATATTCCAAAATAATTATTAAACGGATTATATCTGTTGAAGATTGGGGAATTTCCACCATGAGAGAACGACAAATTATTGTCAATGACATTTCTATGAATGTTACTTTTTGGGACTATGTCCAAGCATTTTCTAAAGTGCTTTATTATAATAATGCCATACAAAAACATACTTGGTTCATTAAAATCTGTACCAAAGTTTTTGAGGGAATAATTCCCAATTGGTTTTTAGACTGGTGGTCATATCACGGTCCTACGGTAAAAATTTTGCCAGATAACTATTTTCAATTATATCAAAAATGGAAAATGGTTTCTCCTGATTTGGAAAATCTCTATAAAGCAGATCATTTATGCTACCCTGATCAGATTGATCAAATATATTTCTTTTTGGAGTTCTCTATTCCATGGATTCATAAATGGATCCCCGAATTCGGCTATACTAACAACCAGATACCATGTCTATACCGTACCTTCTACAATAATTTTTGGGAAGGACTGTTAAAATTTGACAAAGAAACTAAAGTTCTTAAAGGACAAGCACTTCTAGACCAGATCCAGTCTACCATTGAGACTTATGAGACTCATCAGGAACAAACAAAATTTGACGATCCTAATCTCAAAAGAATGGCTCAAAAAATTATGTTCCAAAGTGGAGATAAAGCCACTCTCATTCAGGCCTATGTCGATGAAATGAAACAAAACTTATTAGACTCCCTCCTACACATGGAAACAGATTCTTCTATTCATAGTGGGAGCATGCACGATGATGACAGTTTCACCGATGCTCAGCCACCGGAACCTGAACGGGAAATGACCGAACAGGAACTAGACAGCACTGAGACATTTATTACACGTCTCAAAGCAGCTGATAAAGCAGTAGAAGACAAAGCTCAAGGGAAAAAGAAAGCATCATAATGCAGCACTATGGAAGATATTTCCAGCCGCCAGCACAGTACTTAAACAGTAGATTCACTGTTGACACAGTATATTCACTGTTAGTACAGTAGATTCACTGTACACTTTTACTATTTAGGGACCCACTTGGGACCCATTTTACTGTGTAAAGATTCTTTTTTGTTTCTTTAAATAGGTAGTCTTTTGTTTACAGAAGAAAGAGTTTTAGACTCCCCTTGTCTTCTCTCTTAGTCTCCTCCTCCTTCTCTCTAAGTTTAAAGTTTGTAAAGTTTTATATTTTGTAAATCAATAAAAATCAGAAAACGTCCATATTTTGGACACAACTATTGGCCTTGCTTATACGACCCCTCTTTCTTAAAGCCCTTGCTTCCGGGCACTGACCCTTGCCACCGGGTCTCATAAGGTGACACCCCTTCTCTCCTTATTTATCTAAGCCCAGACAATGTCTGGCTAAATTCCTTTCTATGTTGACCACATGATCTTTCTGTATTTTAACTCTTAGAATCTGGCTTTATTAAAATATGAGAGATATTTTATTATATCACTCTGACTTGGTTTCTGGATGGAGATACAGTCATGACCACTATGATTAGTCTGGTAAGCCAGTGAAAAAGGTAAAAAGCCTGATATAAAGAAAAGGGCGCATCCTTGTTCCGGTTAGAACCTCTAGACAAAATCATACTGATATTGACAGGTCCCATGTCAGACTAATAGGCCCAACTGCCTCCCATACAGTTAAGTGATATATTTAAAATCTCCTATATTTCAATTTTTATACAAAGTATAAAGATGCTATTTTAGCTAGATCTGTCTGACCGCGCGGACTATCGCCCGTCTTAGAGATCCTGCCAATACGGCCCTGTATATTTTAATACACAGCCTAATTTACAGCTGTCTTTATCTGATGTAAACATATTAGATGCATTAACATTAAATGTTAAAACTCATGGTTATAATTATGCTCCAGGATCTGAACTTATATGTTTATCCTATCGCATTTATTATAAATTATTGACATCTTTGAACCCTAGATGTAAATTGGCGGATACTGCTGATCAAACTATTTTGTTTGAAACAATTTTTTTAAAATCAAAAATTACTACTCGCCGACCTATTCGGTGGGAAGAAATTAATTTTTCCAATACTTGGGTTTTGAATTCTGTAATTCCTCAGCATCAAGTAGCCGATAGAGTTACTAATGAAGATTTTTCTCATATAACTCAGACCCCGGATGGTCAGATCTGTATTCAGTTCGAAGATAAGACTTCGGTATATAACCGTCAGTCTTTTTCTGGTAGTAGCAGATTATCATCTGCACCATCTTTGATTGCTCCAGTAGAACCAACATATGGTCCTGCTAGAATAAATAAACTTGCTTCTTTACATACTATTCCTTCAACCTCTAGTGCGTCTAAAATAAAAATAGACCCCCGTACTAATATAGTACAAGGGTGTGATGATAGTTCTGATAAGGATATTCCTTCTGCATCCGAAATGGATTTTAACCCAAATACTATTTAATGATTCCACACCTTATAGATTTTAGTCCAGGTTCACTGGCAAGAAAACATATTCAAAAGGAATTTTTTGGATCAAAATGGTCTAAATTTCGAGAATGGTTTTTCTCCAATTATGGTTCAATAGACCAAAATAATATTTCTCAAGAATTCTATGAAACTCGTACTCTACATAATAAAATTATGTCTTTTGTACCCTGGTTTATGACCACTTACTTGCCTTTATATGTAAGGGTTCTTGAACGTTCTTATAAAGACGCTAGTGGAAAGCTGATCAATTCTCAGTTTCCTCCACAGTCTCCGTTTGTTATGCCAAACAATACTGGCATTACCTTTAATGCTTTTCAACGATTCATTGATAATGACGTTGGTACTGTCACTATTGCTGAAATTAATAAATTAATTTCCCAAAACAATTATTTAGGTCTCTATGTAAAGGTCCTAGGAGAACATATTGTTTCTCTCGATAAAAAACTTGATGATCTAACTACTTCGGTTCGTTTTATCAATCAAGTTAAACTTGATAAGGTTTGTTCCAAGCTCGATGAGCTAAAGGGAAAAGATAAAGGAGCCAAGGATAAAGCTTCTGACATTGGAAGTTCTTCCCAATCTCCAGTCCCTTCAACAATTCCTAAAATTGTTACCAGCTCCATTAAACGCCCGGCAGAGATCACGGATTTTCATATTCAATCCCATGATGCTCTAGAAACTCTTTTAGAAAAGAAGTTTGCCGATTTAAATATCAAGCCTTTAGATTTATCTGCTCAATTTGCGGAAGATTTAGAACATACTCCTGACCTAAAGGAACAAATTGCTTCTGAATTCAATAAATTAAGATATAAAAATATGCAACCCCGATTTTCTCGCAAGCCCGTTATGCACACCGCTTATTATCCTAGACCAACTCCCTAAGACGTTCTAATAGAAGAACGAGATTGGAATTTACAAAGTACTTCATTTGAAGGAAATGCCATTTATGAATGGAATATTGATGGTCTTACTGATAGACAAATGTCTGTGCAAATTCATCGAATGATGATGTATGCAACTATTTGCCGAGCTACCAAGAATTCCGACGGTAACCCAAAAAATTCTGATAAAACCATTTGTAAGATGATTGTTGCAGGATTTACCGGGCAACTTCGAGGCTGGTGGGATAATTTCCTCACTTCTGTTGATAAGCAAACTATCATTGATATGGTTAATATGGAACCAGGCACTGATAATTTAGGTCATACGTTAGAAGCGGGACGAGAAGATGCCGTCTATAACTTGGTTATGACTATTATCAAACATTTTGGTGGTAGATTTACCAATAATTATGAGTCTGTTCGAACCCTCTTAAATGGTTTAAGATGTAAACATTTAGGAGAATTCTGATGGTATAAAGATACTTTCCTAAGCCGAGTCTTAGAATTACCGTCAGACGATCATACTGACCATTGGAAAGCCAAATTTGTAGATGGCCTTCCCCCTCTATTTGCAGAACGAATTAGAAGAACCCTTCGTGGTAATGGCAGTACTATTCCCTATGGAAACCACACTTATGGTTCTATCATATCTATTTGTACACAAGAAGGATTGAACTTGTGTAATGACTTAAAATTAAGTCATCAGCTTAAACTAGAAAAGCTGAAAGAAAAAACCCAATTAGGAGATTTCTGTGCCCAATTTGGCATGCCTCAGCCTTCTAGCAGTAAGGGAAAACCTCGCTATCCAAATAAGGAATACATTCCTTCTACGGGGTATAGAAGAAAGCATAGAAGATCTAGATATAGATCTCCAAAATATAGGGAAGAACATGCAGCCAAAAGAGCTCATCAAAAATCCACCAGATTTACCAAAAATAGATCCAAACGAGATTTAGCAAAAGTTAAGTGCTATCGTTGTGGAAATTATGGACATATTGCTCCAAATTGTAAATTAGAAAAACTAAAAGCCTTAGAGGATATTGAGCTTCGTGACAAGATATATACTATGCTATATACGTCAGGATCCGATGATGATTATGACAATCCTCCTTCAGATAGTGAAACTGAAGAAGAAGAATTAGTTGATTTTTCTGATAACGAAAATCACGAAACTTTCGATAATATTGGTTGTACTACCTGCCCAGGGAATAAATGTGTTTGTGATAACAATCTGTTTTATCAATTGCAGTCACAATTTCAAGATTTGAATGTCCAAACTATTTCTTCTGACAATGTCATAGAATTACTGAAAGAAGTTACTGATAGTAACTTACGAGAAAAGATTATTAATCTTTCAGTAGTAGGAAGCTCCGCCTCTACTTTGAACTCTGGTTTAAAACCAACTAAACCAACTAATAGCAATACGGAAATTAAAAATCTCAGTCCGTATACAATTACCGAAGTTCAGAGAAGACTGTTACATAAACAGGCTCCTTCTCGAGAATCCTCTCTTGACGATTTAAAAATCGAAATTGAGAATTTGAAAAATGAAATCAGAATTCTCAAACAGAATCAGATGATATCTGATCATCGAATTACTCAAATAGAAGAAGTAAATTCGATCCATGATCCTCATGGAAAACGAAAAATCGATGATCCTTCAATAGTTTTACCAATAGGGGACGATGATCCCCAACTATCCGACGAGATTGAAACACCTTTTCCAAAAAGGGATGTTTTCTTGGGATTAATGCAAATTGTCACTGCTCATAAATGGTATATAAAATGTACCATACTAATCAATAATCAATATACTATCTCTAATATTGCTATGATTGATAGTGGTGCCGATGTAAGCTGCATTCAAGAAGGATTAATACCTTCAAAATATTTTCATAAAACCACTCACATGGTTAAGTCCGCATCAGGACATGCTTTAGATATTGCATATAAATTACCAAATGCGCATATTTGCCAGAATAAAGTTTGTATTCCTCATTTCTTCTTTTTAGTTAAGAATCAGCTTAACCCTCCAATTATACTTGGAACTCCTTTTATCAATACTATTTATCCATATACTCATATAGATGCACAAGGATTTAGTGCTACATATGCTAATAAACCAATTAGCTATGACTTTATTACTGAGCCTACTTCTAGAGATATAAATGCTTTAATTGATATAAAACAAAAGCATGTTGATTCTCTTCAACTAGAAATATTTAGTTTACATATCGAAACTATTTTGAAAACTCCTAAAGTTCAGGAAAAAATAAAATTACTCTCTGAACAATTTGCTGTTGATATTTGTGCTGACCATCCCAGTGCTTTCTGGAGCAGGAAAAAGCATGTGATTACTCTTCCCTATGAAGACAACTTTTCTGAGGATAATATTCCTACAAAATCTCGACCCTGTCAAATGAATACAGAGTTAGTAGATTATTGTAAAAAAGAAATTGATAATTTGTTGCAAAAGGGTTTAATTAAACCTTCCAAGTCCCCATGGTCTTGCACTGCCTTTTATATCAATAATGCCGCTGAAAAAGAAAGAGGTATACCTAGACTAGTTATTAACTACAAACCTCTTAATAAAGTTTTAAAATGGATTCGGTATCCGATTCCGAATAAAAAGGATCTCTTATCAAGACTTTATGATGCAAATACCAGATTGGCAGGATCTCTAAGACGGGCGGTAGTCCGCGCGGTCAGACAGATCTAGCTAAAATAGCATCTTTATACTTTGTATAAAAATTGAAATATAGGAGATTTTAAATATATCACTTAACTGTATGGGAGGTAGTTGGGCCTATTAGTCTGACATGGGACCTGTCAATATCAGTATGATTTTGTCTAGAGGTTCTAACCGGAACAAGGATGCGCCCTTTTCTTTATATCAGGCTTTTTACCTTTTTCACCGGTTTACCAGACTAATCATAGTGGTCATGACTGTATCTCCATCCAGAAACCAAGTCAGAGTGATATAATAAAATATCTCTCATATTTTAATAAAGCCAGATTCTAAGAGTTAAAATACAGAAAGATCATGTGGTCAACATAGAAAGGAATTTAGCCAGACATTGTCTGGGCTTAGATAAATAAGGAGAGAAGGGGTGTCACCTTATGAGACCCGGTGGCAAGGGTCAGTGCCCGGAAGCAAGGGCTTTAAGAAAGAGGGGTCGTATAAGCAAGGCCAATAGTTGTGTCCAAAATATGGACGTTTTCTGATTTTTATTGATTTACAAAATATAAAACTTTACAAACTTTAAACTTAGAGAGAAGGAGGAGGAGACTAAGAGAGAAGACAAGGGGAGTCTAAAACTCTTTCTTCTGTAAACAAAAGACTACCTATTTAAAGAAACGAAAAAGAATCTTTACACAGTAAAATGGGTCCCAAGTGGGTCCCTAAATAGTAAAAGTGTACAGTGAATCTACTGTACTAACAGTGAATATACTGTGTCAACAGTGAATCTACTGTTTAAGTACTGTGCTGGCGGCTGGAAATATCTTCCATAGTGCTGCATTATGATGCTTTCTTTTTCCCTTGAGCTTTGTCTTCTGCTGCTTTATCAGCTGCTTTGAGACGTGTAATAAATGTCTCAGTGCTGTCTAGTTCCTGTTCGGTCATTTCCCGTTCAGGTTCCGGTGGCTGAGCATCGGTGAAACTGTCATCATCGTGCATGCTCCCACTATGAATAGAAGAATCTGTTTCCATGTGTAGGAGGGAGTCTAATAAGTTTTGTTTCATTTCATCGACATAGGCCTGAATGAGAGTGGCTTTATCTCCACTTTGGAACATAATTTTTTGAGCCATTCTTTTGAGATTAGGATCGTCAAATTTTGTTTGTTCCTGATGAGTCTCATAAGTCTCAATGGTAGACTGGATCTGGTCTAGAAGTGCTTGTCCTTTAAGAACTTTAGTTTCTTTGTCAAATTTTAACAGTCCTTCCCAAAAATTATTGTAAAAGGTACGGTATAGACATGGTATCTGGTTGTTAGTATAGCCGAATTCGGGGATCCATTTATGAATCCATGGAATAGAGAACTCCAAAAAGAAATATATTTGATCAATCTGATCAGGGTAGCATAAATGATCTGCTTTATAGAGATTTTCCAAATCAGGAGAAACCATTTTCCATTTTTGATATAATTGAAAATAGTTATCTGGCAAAATTTTTACCGTAGGACCGTGATATGACCACCAGTCTAAAAACCAATTGGGAATTATTCCCTCAAAAACTTTGGTACAGATTTTAATGAACCAAGTATGTTTTTGTATGGCATTATTATAATAAAGCACTTTAGAAAATGCTTGGACATAGTCCCAAAAAGTAACATTCATAGAAATGTCATTGACAATAATTTGTCGTTCTCTCATGGTGGAAATTCCCCAATCTTCAACAGATATAATCCGTTTAATAATTATTTTGGAATATCCATGTTCCTTTTGCCCAACAGGAAAGTGAGAAATCTCTGCACATTCCGTTTGAGTTAAAATAGTTTCATAGTATGAGCGAGTCTTATATGATTCGCCAGGAAAATATAATCCCTGTATTAAATACCTTTCAAAAATTTGCCAAGGTAAATGACTCCGCAATATCTCAGAGTTTTCAAGGATGAATATCATCTCTTTTTTCGGTACCTTTTCATAAGGTCGGAGAACATCATCTCTTTCCTTTGTGACTGAAGCAAACGAATCTGTTTGCTGTTGAGAGGCTAAATATGCCTTCATTTGCTCATAGAGCGGGTGTCCTTCTGGAATATCATTCAGATGGATTGAGGTTCCAGAGGAACTCTCTTGTGTAATTTTGGCGTTTATCAACGTCTTTTTTCCCAGTTGTATGACTGGTGAGTTTGAAGATGATGCTTCTTGACTATAAGTCCTGGTTTGAGAAAAGGGCAATCTCCCTCTTCCTCTGCCTCGACCTCTTTCACGGCCTCGGCCTCGGGTAACATGAGTCCAAGAGGACTCAGCCATCCTGTAAATATTCACGAGACAAAAAGTCAGGCAGGGAATTATCAATTCCTTTTTTATATTTTATTTCAAAGTCGAATGGAGCCAATTGGGCTTGCCATCGAGCAAATATTAATATTGAAGCATCATGTTTGAAATCTTTATTAAACATATACTGTATAATAATAATAATAATAATAATAATAATAATAATAATAATAATAATAATAATAATAATAATAATAATAATAATAATAATAATAATAATAATAATAATAATAATAATAATAATAATAATAATAATAATAATAATAATAATAATAATAATAATAATAATAATAATAATAATAATAATAATAATAATAATAATAATAATAATAATAATAATAATAATAATAATAATAATAATAATAATAATAATAATAATAATAATAATAATAATAATAATAATAATAATAATAATAATAATAATAATAATAATAATAATAATAATAATAATAATAATAATAATAATAATAATAATAATAATAATAATAATAATAATAATAATAATAATAATAATAATAATAATAATAATAATAATAATAATAATAATAATAATAATAATAATAATAATAATAATAGAGAAGAATTTTTAATTTTTAATTTTTTAATTAAAAGAAGATGATAAAAGAGAACAAAAAGGGGGGAAACGTATGATAAAGATAAAATAAGTTAACAGATTTTAGAATCAATATCATAAATTCCAAATATCTTCTTCTATTTCGTTTATTTTACTATGGAAAACTCTTAATTGATATCATCAATTTCAAATATTTTTTCAAACTCAATTGAGTAAATTATAAGATAATTATGATATTTTATAATCCTATCTTTTCTAACAAATTAATATCACATTCAATTTTGAATTTGAACGAATTTTTACTTTTCATGAAAATCCAACTTTGTAATCTCTTATATATATACCCATTCAGTGACACATATATTAGTGTAAGCTTTCTTCTTCTTTTTTAATTTTTAATCATATTCAAATTTAGATTTTATTTATCTCGAAAGAATTTTTTTGATCATTTAATTCACAAAGGTATTGATTAGTTTTTGTTTGTTGTCTCTTTTATTCTCATGTTTAGTACTAATAAAGTCATATTTATGTCCTTCCTTATCCTTTTTATTCAATATACTACCATGTTAGCAGTATACAAAAGTAAAGAAATTTTTTTGTGAATTATATTTTAATACTTTTTTTTTTGTCATAGAGAATTTCTACAATGGATAAAAAGATTATAGGTAATATTGCTCATCAAATGTCTTTGAATAACTATCAAGGTATGTTGTTCATGCTTAATTTAACTTTTAAATTATTTTATTGATATTTATGATTAACATTATATCTAATTTTTATCATAGATGTAGCTACCATTGATAAAAAGATTATAGGTAATGCTCATCAGATTTTTTTGATTAATTATCAATATATATTGTTCATGGTTAATTTAATTTTTAAATTATTTTATTGTTATTTATGATTAATAATGTATTTATCTTTTGAAACAGATGTAACTACCATGAATAAAAAAATTATAGGTAATGCTCATCAAATTTCTCTGAATAACTACCAAGGTATGTTGTCATGCTTGATTTAATTTTAGTTTTTATTATTATTTGTGATTAACATTATATTTATCTTTTGTCACATATGTATCTAAGGAAGTTGAAGTTTCCACAAATTTGATATACGTAAATATCTCCAAAATGCGAAATGAATACTTGAGAAATCAACAAGTACAATGGAGAATCAAAATATACAAAGGAGATTTATCGTATCATTTGTGTAATGAATGAATGCAAATATATTTGTATGTGCACAAATATTATTATATCACTTTTTTGGTCTTTAATATAATTCTCTTAAGTATAAAGACGACTCTGAAAACATATACTTATACTAAATTTGCCAACTTATACTAAATTTGCCAACTTATACTAAATTTTTGCTTCAACCCATGAAAACATACTTATAGATGATTTTTCTCACTATCATAAATCACAATAACCTGACTACCAAAATTTTATTCTTTGGTTAAGCTAAAATTATAAAAGTTACAATCCAATCGTTTAATATTCTCGCTCCGTTCATGAGAATTTAAAATATTCTTAAACTCTCAACCCCAAATCTATAGCCATAAACTATATGAATCCAATTTATAAACTAAATTAAGAAACTTACCTTCCTTCTCTACTTCTCCCTTTAAATTGTCTATCAATGTCTTAGGGTTTTTCTTTCAGTTCCTGCTTCTTCACCGGATACAAATAGCTTCAAACCTTTTTTTCCCCTCTGTTTCATAAGTCTAGTGGCAGAAACCACTTAATTGACTTAACTAATTTGGAAGCCCTCTTTCATGTGTAATGGGCTTATAGGCTCCTTTGTTTATTTGGTCTTGATGCTAGATGGGCTTCAGCCCACTCTCTCCTTTCCTTTTCCTTTTTCTTTTTTTTTAATTACTAATATATAATTCTTATAACCTATATGGGTTATTAAATTCTCCCCACCTTAAGAAATTCGGACCCTGAATTTCAAACAAGTGCATACTTGGTAGACTGAAACAAACGAGGGTATTTGACTCGCATATCATTTTTCGTCTCCCAAGTAGATTCTTCTTTGGTATGATTTCTCCATAAGACTTTCACGAATGCAAACTCCTTTGACCGTAACCTTCTTACTTGCCGATCAATAATAGCTACTGGTTCCTCCTCATACCTTAAATTCTTATCAAGCCGCAAAGTCGGTGCTTCGAGCACATGAGATGAGTCTGACATATATTTCCTTAGCATAGAGACATGAAACACTGGATGGATGAATGATATCTCGGGAGGAAGTGCCAACCGATACGCCACACCTCCCACTCGATCAAGTATCTCATATGGTCCTAAATATCTTGGGCTTAATTTACCTCTTTTACCGAAGCGCATCACACCTTTCATTGGGGAGACTCGTAGAAAAACCTTGTCCCCAACTGTGAACACTAAATCTCTTCTCCTCTTGTCTGCATAAGACTTCTGTCTACCTTGAGCTGTGAGAAACCTCTGTCTAATCAATTGGACCTTGTACGTAGCTTCCTGTACCAAGTCTGGTCCTAAAACCTTAGCTTCTCCAGCTTCAAACCAGCCGATAGGAGAACGACATTGCCTACCATACAAGTCTTCATATGGAGCCATCTGAATGCTTAACTGAAAACTGTTATTGTAAGCGAATTCAGCTAAGGGTAGATAAGTATCCCAACTACCTCTGAAATCAAGAATGCAAGCTCTCAACATATCCTCCAAAATTTTTATAGTACGCTCAGACTGCCCGTCTGTCTGCGGATGAAATGCAGTACTAAGATCTACACGGGTACCCAATACTTCTTGGAAATATCTCCGAAAGCATGAAGTAAATTGTGATCCTCTATCAGAAATGATGGACAATGGAACTCCATGAAGTTGGACAATTTCATCCATAAATAACTGAGCATATTTCACTCCACTATACGTAGTCTTTACTGGCAAGAAGTGCGCAGATTTAGTAAGTCGGTCTACAATTACCCATACAGAGTCATAACCTCTAACGGTTCGTGGTAGCCCGACCACAAAATCCATAGTAATTCTTTCCCATTTCCAATTTAGAATCCTGATCTTTTGCAGTAATCCTGCGGGTCACTGATGCTCCGTTTTAACCTACTGACAAGTCAAACAACTAGAAACAAAGTTAGCAACATCTTTCTTCATACCTTCCCACCAATACAATTGCTTCAGGTCATGATACATCTTAGTGGATCCAGGGTGTATGGTATATCTGGAGTTGTGAGCTTCCTCAAGTATGTCTCGTCTCAACCCCTCTGTATTTGGTACACATAATCGGTTACCCAATCGGAGAATACCATCACCATCAACACTCATCATCTTACTCTGACCAGCTAAGACCTCATCACGATATTTACACAATTGGACATCCTCATATTGAGTGGCCTTGAAGCGCTCTACCAAAGAAGATTTAGCTTGCACACAAGCCAACAATGCCCTTGAATTTCCCACACAAAATCTGACGCCTGAACCTTCAAGTTTTTGCATATCCATCAGCAAGTGTCTCTTTCCAAGTGCTATATGTGCCAAGCTGCCCATATATTTTCTGCTTAAAGCATCAGCCACAACATTGGCTTTTCCAGGGTGATACAAAATAGCACAATCATAATCTTTGAGTAATTCCATCCACTGACGCTGTCGAAGATTTAGATCTCTTTGCTGGAAAATGTACTTCAAACTCTTATGATCAGTATAAATCTCGCAAGTTTCGCCATATAAGTAATGCCTCCAAATTTTAAGAGCAAAAACTACTGCGGACATCTCCAAATCATGTGTATGATAGTTCTATTCATGCTTCTTCAACTGTCTAAAAGTATAGGCTATAACATGATCATTTTGCATAAGAACACATCCTAATCCCACCCTCGAAGCATCACAAAATACCTTGAATCCTCCAGAACCTGATAGTAAGGTTAATACTGGTGTGGTGGTCAAACATGTTTTGAGTTTCTGAAAGCTCTTCTCACAATCTTCCGTCCATTGGAACTTCACATTTTTCTGTGTCAACTTGGTCAATAGAGCTGCTATTTTAGAGAAATCCTGCACAAAACGCCTGTAGTAATTAGCCAAACCCACAAAGCTACGGATCTCTGTAGGCAAAGTAGGTCTAGGCCATTTCTTCAATGTTTCTGTCTGCTTAGAATCTACCGTAATTCCATCTTTGGAAACAACATGCCCCAAAAATACTACTGAGTCTAGACAAAATTCGCACTTTGAGAACTTAGGATAAAGCTTATTTTCTCGCAATGTCTTCAACACAATCATCAGATGATTCTCATGTTCTTCCTGGCTACGAGAATATATCAGAATATCATCAATAAACACTATCACAAATTTGTCCAAAAATGGCCTGAACACCCTATTCATCAAGTCCATGAATGCAGCTGGAGCATTAGTTAACCCGAAAGGCATCACAAGGAACTCATAATGCCCGTATCGAGTTCTGAATGTTGTTTTAGAAATATCTTCCTCCCTGATTCTAAGCTGATGATAACCTGACCGAAGATCAATTTTTGAAAAGTGGACATCCCCTTGTAACTGATCAAATAAGTCCTCTATACGAGGCAACAGATACTTATTGTGTATCGTTACCTTGTTCATCTTCCTGTAGTCAATGCAAAATCTTAGAGACCCATTTTTCTTCTTTACGAACAAAATCGGTATACCCCATCGTGATACACTCGGTCTGATGAAACGCATATCTAGCAAGTCCTGCAACTGTTGTTTTAGCTCTTTTAACTCTGCAGGTGCCATACGATATGGGGGTATAGATATTGGCATAGTGTCAGGTGCCAAATCAATACCGAAGTCTATCTCTCGTACTGGAGGTAATCCTGGCAAATCCTCAGGAAATACATCAGAAAATTCCTTCACCATAGGCAGATTTTGCAAACTAACTATTCCCTCTCTAATGTCACTTACCATAGCGAAGAGACCCCCTTTTAACACAAAACTAGGTACATTGGGTATCTTAAACCGAACTATCTTTGCATGGCAATCTACAGTAGCATAGCAAGGAGATAACCAATTCATGCCCATCAACACATCAAAGTCAATCATATCAAGTACAATCAAGTCAGCAAGAGTATCCCTACCTTCCACTATAATCTGGCAATCACGATACACATACTCAACTAATAGAGAATCTCCCATGGGAGTAGCAACAAGAAAAGGACAATTTAACATCTCTGGTTATCTATCAAATATCAAAGCAAAGTACGAGGACACATAAGAGTGGGTAGAACCCGGATCAATCAAAGCATAAGCATCAAATGAACAAACTGAAAGAATACCTGTAACCACTGCATTCGAGGCCTGAACCTCTTGTCTGGTAAGTGCAAAAACTCTTGACTAGCCTCTACCAGTATTTCCTTATCCATGATTTCCAGCAACACAATCTCCATTGCCCCGACCTTTGTTTCCCGTTCTTGTAGTATTATGAGTAGCCTGAGTAGGTGCAGCAAACTGACCGGAAGCCTGACTGACATTTCTTGAAGGTTGAGGGCAATCCCTAATGTGATGACCCAACTGACCACACCAAAAACACTCTCCAGTCAAAACACGACACTGGCCCACATGTGATTTACCACAAGTTTGGCAGGACGAAGCAGTGGCGTATATCTACCCAGAACTGCGATTTTCATGAGATGCTGAAGATCCCTGAGTACCCTATCTAGGAGGTAGCTTATATGCAAATTGTCAAACTAAATTTGTCCCTGCTTGATGGCTCTTTTGTTTTCCCTAATTCCCTGCTCTGCGATTTGCGCTAAAGTCACCGCTGAAAGATCCCCCACATCTTAGCCTTCTTACGAACATCATAAGTTGCACGCTCTACACGACCCTTGTCCTCAATTTTTCTAGCAAGATCAACTGTTTCATAATAAGTCAAAACCTTCATCTGTGGGGCTACTGCATTGTAGAGACGACTAAGCAACCCATTAACAAACCTTTGAACTCGAGCTGCTTCTGTGGACACTAAGTAAGGAGCATACCTAGCCAGCTTGCAGAATTTGGTATTATAAGTCGACACATCTATATCTGGAGTCTGGATCAATTTCTCAAACTGATCTGCATATTTCTGCCTCTAACTGTCAGAAAGAAAATTATCCATGAAGAACTTAGTGAACTCATCCCATGTTAGTGGTGCTACTCCAGTAGGCCTTCCGAGCAATAAAGTGTCATACCATGTGTTAGCCATATCCTCTAATTTGTACAATTCAAGCTCCACGGCCCTCTCACTAGAACATCCTAGCCCACGCAGTGCCTTGAGTGTGCCATCTAAGAAGCTTTGAGGATCGGTTGAACTATCTGAACCAGTGAACCTTGGAGATCTCAACTTCAGAAACTCCTGCAAGGATACCTCTTTGTTTCCAAACTTGTAAGTTTGTGCAGGTTCCTGTAACTGTGGCTGTGCAGGTGCAGTATTATGCTGACCAACCCTCTCCTGCCTATCCATTCGATCGGCCAAGCCCTCTATGACTCTTTGCATGGAAGTAAGTGCCTCAGCAGTATTACCCTCATGTGATAGTGGAGGTGGGCTAGCGCTCATTTCTGGAGTGTGCTCTCTTGAAATTCTCGATGTGGTGGTGCGATTCCCTATGGTAGCACCACGACCCCTACCTCGACCCTTTCTGTGAGCTCCACCTCTTCCCCTAGTTGTGGAAGTTGGTTGCCTGCTAGAGGTGGCATTAGCGGCCTGAGGTGCAGCTGGCGTAGTTTTGCCATTAGTTGCTCGAGTGCGAGCCATCTGATTAACAAAAAAAATATGGTTAGATTCATCTAATTGGTCCTAAACGTCACACACGTAAGGAAGAATGAGAAAGAAGACAAGACAAATCCTATCACGCACTCGCAGAATCTCGATTATAGGAATGGCTGGCAACATAACCATAATTGAAATTCTACTACTATCGTGTGCTACAATAGTCACAGAAATAACCTAGGCTTTGATACCAACTTTGTCATGACCCAAAATAGGGCCATGACCGGCGCTAAGGAGGTTAAAACTCCAAAGCAAGCCTCGCCAAGATTCTATAGAAAATCGAACAGAGTTTCCCCTATTTTTAGGCCTATCAGAAATTTCCCTGTCTCAAATCAACAACACCACAACCAACTTCACCAAAATAATTCACCAAAATCATCAACAACCCATTCACCACGAAATAACAATACGAAATCCCTCTCCAAAATATGAGAAAAAGTCAAATACTCCACAAGTCCATAATGACAAAAGGATACTCACACTCAAATGAAATGACTATGGAGCGACTCTAAGAGTTCAAATAATAAGCCATAATGAATAAATAAATGTGCTGCCTTCACGAACAAGTGTGGGGATCAGCAGGAATAAGCCAACTCGAATGCTCTAGCTAACGAAATCCTCACTGTCACCTGTGTTCTCTGGAAAAAAAAATAGCAAGGAGTGAGACGCTAGCTCAGTGAGTAATAACACTTAACCACAACCGTTTTAATGGGGACAAGTCATAAAACATGCTAGTATGATAATCAAAAATATCATGAAATGATTCTCTTTCAAAAAATGATAACCATCATATAAGAATTTAATTTAACAATTTAGTAATAACCAACAAATTACTATTATATTAAGTTTTATCCTTTGGGAGGTTTCCAAGAATGAATCATGTAATCAGTGTGACATTCTACTTCAAGAAATAGCCAATAACAGTGAACCCCTTATAAATTATCAATAGGTCCCTACTCAAGGGAAAATCAATAACAGTATGCTAGTTCTACCTTCCCACTAGCGGGGGCTGTAACAGTAATCTGTAAATACATGGTGCACCAAGTCTAACGAACCCGCCGTTAGCTACGAAATTCAAATCAAGGTCTACTCCCATTTAAAATTTCTTTGTAAACAGTAGGTACTCATATAAAAGCATTTTCAAAATAGTACATGGCATTTAAGTTCATATCAAATCATATTTCATATAAACTTGAACAAAACACATGTCAAAATACTTATTTATCAAGTAAGTGAAGAGCCATTCACAATAGTAGTAATTCTATCTCAAATAAAGGTAAATACGTCTTATAACAGTGAGAACATCTCAATTAACCATTTCAGTATCATATCAAGTAAAAGACTTGTCCCACGTGCAATTTCAAATCATTCAGTAATATCATTCTTAAAAATAATGTATGAATTATGCAAGTTATGAAAACACAAATTATGGTAAGGTTACTACTCACTGTACACTTGTCGAAGTACCAAACTTATCACCTCAAGCAATCTGTACGACTATCTTCGATGGATCTATAATCATATCATATTAATCTCATGTTAATTTCTTCGTTTAGGCTAAAATGTAACTACTTTAGACTACCCAACTCTAGGAATTTCATTATTGGCTCTCAATTTGCCAACTTATACTAAATTTTTGCTTCAACCCATGAAAACATACTTAGAGATGATTTTTCTCACTATCATAAATCACAATAACCTTACTGTCCAAATTTTATTCTTTGGTTAAGCTAAAATTATAAATGTTACAATCCAATCGTTTAATATTCTCGCTCCGTTTATGAGAACTTAAAAGATTCTTAAACTCTCAACCCCAAATCTATAGCCATAAACTATATGAATACAATTTATAAACTAAGTTAAGAAACTTACCTTTCTTCTCTACTTATCCATTTAAATTATCTATCAATGTCTTGGGGTTTTTCTTTCAGTTCCTGCTTCTTCACCGTATACAAACAGCTTCAAACCCCCCCCCCCTTTTTTTCCCTCTGTTTCGCAAGTCTAGTGGCAGAAATCACTAAATTGACTTAAGTAATTTGGAAGCCCTCTTTCATGTGTAATGGGCTTATAAACTCCTTTGTTTATTTTTATATATATATATTTGGTCTTGATGCTAGATGGGCCTCAGCCCACTCTCTCCTTTCCTTTTTTTTTTTTTTTTTTTTTAATTTACTAATATATAATTCTTATAACTTATATGGGTTATTACACGATCATAAGACTACAATTATTAATGTTGTAAATCCAGAAGCAACTACTGATAATTTAGGTCATACCTTACCTAGTGGTCATGAAGACGCAGTTTATACATTAGTTACGACCATATTAGAACATTTTAATGGGAGATTTACCAGTAACTACGAATCCATTAGAACACTCCTTAACAGTCTTCGATGTAGGACTTTAAGTGAATTTCGCTGGTATAAAGATACTTTCTCAGTCGGGCCATGGAACTACCCAAAAATAAGACTGATCATTGGAAAGCCAAGTTTATAGGTGGCCTTCCTTCATTATTTGCTGAAAGGGTTAGAAAAACTCTTAGAGGAAGTTACAGAGAAATTCCGTATAAGGATTATACTTATGGAAAACTTGTAGGAATTTGTACACAAGAAGGATTAAACTTGTGTAACGAATTGAAATTATCTAGACAACTTAAGATGGATAAGCTAAAAGAAAAATCTCAACTAGGAGATTTTTGTGCACAATATGGTGTAGATCAACCTTCTAGTTCTACTACAAAGAAAAAGGGTAGATTTCTGTCACGACCCAATATTTGAGTCATGATGGCGCCTACCGTAACCCACCAATAGGCAAGCCAAACCCTAGCCCGGAGCGACAAGCAACAGGCTAACGGGCGGAATCTCAAAAACTAGAGATGAAGTGGAAGTAATCATACTCATAAACATACTAGAAATATAAAGACAAATAGAACCAAAATAAACCCATACCGAGATTGAGAAGGAAGAGGACAATATATATATATAGTCAAGAACCCCTCCCAAGACCTGGTGAGGTCGGTACAAGAGCCACTACTAGACGTGTACAGAATACAAAACAGAAACCAAATATATATAACAAGTACAACAGTCTTGAGTGCAAAAGACTATAAAGTAGAGATGGAGTAGGATCTGCCTCGAACGTCAGTAAGCTCACCCTGCTCCAGAGTCAGTACTGAGAAGAGTGTCACGTCAAAATCGTTGGCTAGTGCCCGAATTTGTATCGGGTAAAAAGATGCAGAAGTGCAGTATGAGTACCAAGGCAACGGGTACTCAGTAGGCATCATCGGCCGACTGAGCTCAAAGTAATATAAGCAAGCTAAAATGCGAGGATGCATGCTAAGTCCGGGGTATAAGCAATAAATACATAAGTAACTGCCGAGGCGTATAGATATGCTCAGGAGATAAATAAATGTGATACCGAATAATTAGTAAATAAACACACAAGTCAAACATAACCTATCTGGGCCCCCATAAACCCGATAGGCACATGGAAGAAAACAATAACCCAGCCTGTCCCCCATAAATCGAAGGGACACACAAGAATAGTAAATGCATAGTCACCAGTGTCTCGAAGCTGTATCAGTGTCCAGTAACCACAATAACCAACAAGAGTGCACCGGGCCTGAACTGGCACCAATGGGTAATAACAAGAGGCCGGACGCCGGAGTCGAATCGAGAACAGTGGGTAATAACAATAGGCCACATATATATCATATCTGTTGGACTCGAACCGAAACTCAGAGAACAACAGTATCATAATCACAGTACCCAGTACCAGAGCTCATAGTGTACCTCAATCCGGGGCTGGACTCGAACCGAAACACCCAATAATTAATAACTAAAATTATCATACCTGAATCAGTAGCCGGACTCAAACCAGAACTCATCATAGCCAGTAACCAAAATAGAATCAAATGTCATATCATATCAGATAAATGGGGAACGCCCTAGTCCCAAGTCAATACTAGTATATAGGTACAGAAGCTAACCCCACAACATGCTACAAGTCAATCTCGGGGTCCTTCTAGGTCAAATATCTACTATAAGAAATATGTATATACAAGTCTGGATATACATTAGAAGTCATGAAAAGGTAGGTCCATATTCTCAATCAAACTAGTCGATCCCGATCAAATACGGTGCTATCAGGGACCAAAAAGGCTAAACAGGCCAACCGGGTATAATCGGGGTGACTTAATTCCTTCACAACCCTAACAGGTCATAGAGGGCTTAACTAAGTCCAAAGATCTCAAAGTTCTGACAAGTCGACTAAAAGGGTAACGGGGCCCACTAACGGGTCCCGAAAACCAAGTCTAGATATACCTGTCTGAGTCTGGGATAAGTCTGCCTAAGCCTGGGCTAAGGTCCAACAATAACATTCCCCAACTAGAAATCAACACAACAATACTATCCGACCCCAAATAGGTCATCTGTGGTGTACCTCGAGGATAACGGGCTTGGAATATATCCGAATAGCCCTATCGGGCCTAGAAGGCCTAAATCATAGCAAACCACCACCACCAATTTTATAATACCAACCCACAACACCAGCACAATAGCATACATATATCACACATAAGCTCAATCTAAGTGTAAAGGAAGGTAAACCTAGCCTACCTGGACGCCGCCGCAAGCTTGCCAAAAGAACCAGCTATACATGAGCCTTCCCCTTCCGAGAGGCCTCTGACTGCTGCCAAGTTTCCAAAATAATAAGCTACATGTCAAATCATGACTATTGATACTGATATTGCATTAGTTTGGAAAATGTCCGAACAGTCCACGTGGGTCCTGCTTGCGGAATCTCAAAAACGAAACCGTCACAACGTCCCAAATTACCCCATGACCAATAGTCACAACTAGCACCGCTTAATTTGAGCCCAAAATATAGCTCATATATGTCTCAAATAGCAACAACAATACCAACGTATAGGAAAACTATCGTAAATACGATAAAACTCACCGAAATTATGACGATTACACGTCCACAAACACTTTCCCACTAGAACCTGAGCTTGAATAACTTGATGTAGGTAATTAATTGCACGTGAATAAATGATAAGCGTGTAACATAGCATGCTTTGGACCAATCACGGATGGAAAAATAAAGAGAGAGAGAAAACATTTGACAATACATGATATCCACACGTACAGTAGCTATATATATGAGTGTGTGTATATAGTAGCAAATATATTATATTCTGTAGCTAAGAAGATTAGTTCATAGTGACACTTATGGTACATGTGTCACATAATGACTTATGTCATTACCTAGCTACTAATTTGTTGTCCACTTTCCTCACCTCCACGTGGAGTGGAGGTGGAATTGCAAAGGTATGGTTTTATCCCTATTATATATATTTGGGTATTGCGTTGGTCCGTGGTAAAATAAATACAATATTTTAAATATACCATAATTAATAGAAAATTATTTCTACCAAAACCTCTATAAAATAAAAATATTATTTTAACATATTTAAACTCACTATCTCCGCTTAAAATTATTAATAAATTATAAAACTATTCTAAAATAGTATAGATATATCATAACTAAAGAATTTTATAAATTTCAAAAACATTTTCGAAAGGTAATTAACTATGTCATTTTACCAAATTCAAATTTAATTTACTATTTTACAACGTTCTCGGTCTAAATAATATTTTCAAACGAATTGTCCGGGAATCGAACTGTCAGTCCCAGCAAGTCATAAATAACTTGGGGCAGTTATAGAAAAGCTCTAAACGATGAGAACACACGAAAATGAGGGAAATGACCGGGAAGGTCATTACAATTTCATAGAAACCCTAACCCCGATGGTTCTTATAGAAAAAGGCGTTCTAGCTATAGAACCAAAGAAGAAAGAGAAGCACGAAAGAGTGCTCGTAAGTCGAAGATATTTACAAAAGAAAGATCCAAACGAGACCTTTCTAAGGTTAAATGTTATTGATGTGGAAAATTTGGACATATTGCTCCTAATTGTAATTTAGAAAAGTTTAAAGCTTTAGAATTAGATGACATTGTTTATGATAAAGTCTACGGTATGTTATACACGTCCGGTTCGAAATCAGATTATAACTCTTATTACTCTGACTCTGAAGAAGAAGTAGATTTATTTGATTTTTCTAATAATGAAAATCAACATGATAATCTTACTGCATGTAATACTTGCAAAGGTGATATTTGTTGTTGTGAAAATGATGAGTTTTATAAACTTCAATATCAATTTCAAGATTAGAATATCCAGACACATGGGCTCATTAAGAGTATGTATTAAATACTGACTGGCCCCTTTCTTAGGTAAAAGGGTTAAGCCTTCCATACAGTCATATGCTATATAAAAATTCCTGCGAAATACTATGCATATCCTCTGAACTATAAGTGTCAAAAAAACAAGTTCTAATCTGGCTCCATTTTTTATCGAAAAAATCTTTTTGAATATGTTTTCGTGCCGGTGATCCCGGGCTAAAATCAATGATTTGAGGAATCATTAAAGATCATTTGGGTTGAAATCCATTTCGGATGCATAAGGAATATCCTTATCAGAAATATTATCACATGCCTGAACAATATTAGTTCTAGAATCTATTTTTAATTTATTTACTGGACTATCAGTCGAAGGAATGGAATGCAAAGAAGCAAGTTTATTAACTCTGGCTGGATCATAAATTGGTTCAACTGGAGCTATCATAGAAGGAATAGAAGTTAATAATCTATTAGTACGTCTACCAGAAAATGACTGCCTGTTATAAACATAAGTTTTATCATCAAACTGAATACAAACTTGCCCATCTGGAGTTTACGTAATATGCGTAATATGAGAATACTCAGTATTAGTAACCTTATTGGCTAGCTGATTCTGCGATATAACCGAATCTAAAACCCAAGTGGTTGGAAAATTAATTTCTTCCCACCTAATAGGTCTTCTAGTCGTAATTTTCGATTTTATAAAATTAGTTTCAAACAAAATAGTCTGATTAGATGTATCATATAATTTATAAAATTAGTTTCAAACAAAATATTTCCGGTAACCCTTTAAGAGTTAAAGGATTGAATGCGATCTGAACCATGCCTATGTGTAGAAAATTATATTTATTTTTGTAAATATCAATATCGAGTTTATTTAATAAACGAATAGTTTGTTCAGACGAATTTAACGCAAAAGAAGTTTCAGTTGTTTTAATTAACTGAGTTGAAGAGATTTTATCAAAAAATCCATAATCATAAATGTTTCTAATTGGAATCTTAGGAATAGTCCATTTATTTAATAAATCCAAATTTTGAGGTATATCAACCTCTTTCAACCTATCATTTTTTATGGAAGTTTCTCCAATATCCATATTTATCCAAACTATCTATGTTGAATACTTCACATCTGTAACAAATTAACCTTAAACATCGTGGCTCTGATACCAAGTTGGCATGATCTCTAAGACGGGCGGTAGTCCGCGCGGTCAGACAGATCTATCTGATTTAGCATAAAGACCGAAATATATAGGAATTTTTATATAGCGTATGACTGTATGGAAGGCTTAACCCTTGTGATATAATCCTAAATTTTTATTTTTTTATTTTTGTGTTTGATTAAAATAATAACTCTTTTCTTAAGTGTATTTTTATATTTGAGAACTCTAACCATCCTCATTTAATGGAAGTAACAAATCGTGCAAATTGACAGAATATACATCTAATAATTTTGCTTTGAAGATTTTAGGTTTTTTTAAAGTTGGATAACTATATAGGAGAACAAAAAGTAGCAAATATTTTGGAGCACTCACACCAAACAACTAATTTTCAAATGAAATAAAAAAAAGAGATAAAAAAGTATATTTTATTACTACAAATAAGGAACCTAGTTATTTTTTTTGGGTGCAAAACGTGTATTTTGGGAGGGGGAAGGGGTTAAGAAGTCTAGTTATGTTATTTTTTTTTAATTTACTCATCTTATCTTTCTGTCCTTTTTTTTTTCTTTTTCTTTTTAAAGATAAAAAATAAAAAAGCATTCAAAGAATAAATAGATAGTTATTCTTGTTTTTAATAAATGTGTTATTTTTCAAACAAAAATTCAAATAATTTATTTTTAAATTTAAATATTTTTTATGAATTATATTATTGTTTTACTAATTTAGAATGCGTAAGAATATCCTTTTATTCAAAAAATTTATTAAAATACTAAAAAGCTTTGTACTAAAATTGTCACATGGCTTCTCAATAGCTTGTCACTTGAATTCTTCTGGTGCTTCTACTTTTGCTTTTATATATATATATAGATTCATTATTTTTAGTTTTTTTTAAGTTTGTCAGAAGTTAACAAAAATGTTCCCTTAAGTATGTACTATAATAGTTTTGATCCTTTAAGTTTGTCAAAATTTAAACACTTTAGTCTTCGGCAAATTTTTTATCGAACTCTATTTGTTAAATTAAACAGGAACTATGAAAAAAATAGCAAGAAATCACATTTAGAGATAAACACTACTATAAATAGGTCAAGCACGGAGGGACACACTACTATAAAAAGGTCTAGCACGGAGGGACAAAATAGAAGGACGTCAATCGGTTATAGCGCAAAATCGAGGAAAATCGACAGACTTCATAGTATCATAAAATAGTGCCTCAAAACACAAAAATCGAGGAAGTATATCGGCTAGATAAAATACGCAAATCTCGATTTTTATTGAAAATTCGATATAAAATAAATATTATTATCATTTTTATTTATACTCTCAAAATGTAGTTTTGTGCTTTAAAATTGACGTGTGTCCCCTGATTTTCATTAAAAAAAAACTGATGAACTCCCTCTATTTTCTTTTTTAAAAGATAAAAAAACATTATTCATATTTTTGCCTGAAATTAACCAATGCCTGCCGATTTTTCTTTAAAAAATTATAGTTTTCACATTTTTCTTTGCAAATATAACCGACAAATCCATTCATTGATTTTCGTAAAATAAAATTAAAAAATTATTGACTTTCCAATATTGTCCCTCGATTTTCGGACGTTAATTTTTCATTTGATTTTAGTATTGAAATTTTATAGTCTCTACTATTTCTAAAGTCTTGTGCAATTTTTTTAAGGTGTAATTTATGCTAATTTTTTTAAATTTATTTTTAGTGTCTAATGTAATTTTTTATGTTGCATATTTTAGTATTTGATGTGACTTTCTTGATGTTTATAATTAAAATTTTTTTCCTAGTTTCTACCAAATCAGATAGAGTTTGATAAATATTTGCTAGAGTAAAAGTATTAACTTTTGGCAATTAAAAACAAACAAACTGTTAAGTGCATACTTAAGGAATTATTTTTTTTAACTTGTGATAAATTTAAAGGATCAAAACTATTAAGTACCTACCTAAAGTGACGACTTTGAACCTAGCCTTAAACATAAGTGATATTTTTGTCATTTTATCGCGCAACATAAAACTAATTACACATAGATTGAATCTACAAGGAGCAATAACTAGGATAATTAAATCTAAGTTTGACTTTTTGTAACGACCCTTTCAGTCGTTATAGGGTGGTTAGGGCCTAAGTACCTTGTTAGAGTTCCCCTAGTGAGTTGAGTTAGTAAAATCTCAAGGTAGGGTAGTTTTAAAAATTAGCACTGTGTATATTTGTGTTGATTTGTGATTCATGGTGTTGTCTTTTGTGGTATTGTGTTCCGTTAGGGAGTGACCTAGTAATCTAGATTCTACACCTCTGTAGGAAAATTTGAGACTAAAAATAAAATCGTAACATGTAATTTTAGAGGTTGCCACATAGGGATAGCTTTATGATGTCCTAAGTCTATGATTTGTGTTGTGAAATGGGGGGTATAATGCAATTCTTTCTGAGTTATTGGTTAACATCCGCTGCAGCGATGGGATTCCCTCTACAGCGAGACCACCATAGCAGTTGGGGGTCCGCCATAGTGGGACTGGGGAAGTTCGTTAGGGCCATTATAGCGAGCCTGATTTTGCCACAATGAGCCCGCTGCAGTGAGAAAGGTGTCGTTGTAGCGGCTGACGTAAGGCAGAATGCCTGTTTAAGTGACTTAATTTTGAGTTTCACCTCATAAACTCTAAAACCTCAATTCATAGCTCCAGAGAGGCGATTTTCTCAAGGATAGTTTGAAATTTATTAGTTGAGATAAGGTCTTCCATCAAATACTTTGTCTAGTAATCTGCTAATACCTTAGAATCATTTGAACGATAGTAATGGTGGAATTGTGGGTTGGAATCCTAGGTTCATGAAAAATATGGGAAAGCCTATGGGAAGATGTAATATCATCTAGAATTACTTCTAGGGTATAAATTAAGACTTCCTAGCATGACTTATAGTTCATAAACATGAATTGGGTGATAAGGAACCTTGAGTTTCATAAAATTGAGACCTTGAGCATAAACTGCTTAAAAGGAGATAATGAGATTAGAAGTTCAATAAATTAAGATAAAGTGAGTATTGTGGGACTAGTAGATGGTTAATTAACACTTTGGTAATATTATAGATGGTTAATAAGGGTAGAATTAGTGGATTTATCCAAAGGCACTATTTGAAGAGTAAATGCTTAATTACTTTTATAATTATTTGTTATAGACCATGAATGTATTGAGGCATTGAGGAAAAGGAAATATTTTATAGTTTATCTTGCTTGTTCCAGATTCTTTGATTATGGTAAGTTACAACTTACGTGGAGTTAGACTTAAAATAGTCTTTTGTATGAATAGAATTAATGAGCATATTGATTGGCCTTCGGACGTAATTGGTGATTGATTGTTTGTATGGCTTGACATGTGCTTGTATGAATAAGCTTATCACTGTTGAATCTTGTCTTTAAATGACTTGTGAGAATGGTGTACAGTTTTTATATTTTGTGTACTTGTTGTATTATCCTGAGAGATAGCTGATTATGAAAACATACTAAGATATGTTGAAGAGTTGAGAATATACATAGTATTCTGATTATTAGGTGGCTCAAGTTCGATTGAGCTTACGAACAATCGGTTATGATATGGAGCTGGTACCACATTGGTACGGTATAAGAACCCTAGGTTGTCCCTGCAAGTCATGGCTAGTTGGGTAGAAATAAGACTTTTTAGCTTGTGTGTACAGATTTATAATTCTTGTTAGTTCTGATTTGATATAGAGTGAGATTGATGAGATATAAAATCTATACAACTATAAAATCTGGGTAGACAAGAGCCATAGTTGTGATGTGACTGCTTATACTTGCAGGGTTTGGAATGACTTGATATGTCTTATGTGATGACTGATAAGTCTTTTATTATTGACATTGATATGCATGATGATGACTATACGTCCTTTGTGTTTTTGGTATTGATGAGTCTAGAAATTGAGTGACTTAACTGGTTGATGCAATTATTGATTATGTGTTGATGTACCTATCTACTTATTTTATAGATTCATGATATACTTGCTACTATTTTGAGTCGGCCTATGATGCCTACTAATACATAGTGATTGCACTGATACTACTCTTATACTCTTTTTCTTGAGTACAGACTGTGTTCAAGAGACTTCAACGCGACCTCTTATATAGCATTCCCAGTTGATTGATTCGATGGTGAGCTACTCTATTCAGGCTGTCACATATCTTCATAGTTGCATTTGTTCCTTCTTCGAACAAAGTGTTGATTAGTGATTTTTGAATTATTCTAGACATTGTTTTATTTACTGTCCTCTATACGATGACTTTCCAATATTAGGGATGTAATAGTTAGACTTTTGCATTTTATTTATTTAAGTTAGGATTTTATTAGTTTATTTTAGTATTTTGTTGAATGAATTAGTTAAGGCATGGTTAAAGGGTTCTCCCACAGGAGGATTAGTATGGGTGCCATTCAAGACCATTTGGGTCGTGACAAACTTTGTATCAGAGTTTTAGGTTCGCCAATCTCATTGTACAAGGAAATGCCTAATAGAGTATTATGGAATGGTACAAAGACGTCTGTACTTTTTTTTTGAGAGGCTACCAGACACTAGAAAAAATCAATTCTCTCTTTCTTTCATGCTATTACTTGAGTTCAATTGGTATCTGGCGATCCAAATTGGTATCTGACCTCTTTTATTCTTTTCTGTTACAAATGGTGAGGACACGTGCAGCAGAGGCAAGATTAGAGGCACCTGAGCCAACCACTGGGGTCGCAACTCATGGTAGAGAAAATGTGAGATGAGAGGTTAACGGCCAAGGACTAGGAGCAGTGCTTGCCAGGGGAAGGGCTCGGGCTGCTGGATAGGCTCGTGATAACTCGAAGTCCCCTCCCCCACTAGAGAATGTGTATGAGTTCATTATTGACTATCATGAGAGGCTCCTTAAGATGGGAGCAGTTGAGCAGTATAGTATGGAGTTTGTTACTTTTCAATTGCATGGGGATGAGAAGTTGTGGTGGTGAGCTTTTGGGGAGTGTAGGCTAGCTGGTTCATCTCCATTGACATGGACTCAGTTTTACTCTGTCTTCTTGGAGAAGTACGTTCCTCATACTTTGTGATATAGGAGGTGGGATGAGATTACAAATGTTAAACAGGGTAGTTCTTCTGTTGCTTCCTATAAGGCCCACTTTTAATCAATCTACAAGTATGCTTATAAGTTGTTGCACACCGAGGAGGAGAAGATTTGCCAGTTTGTTATGGGGTTTAACACGGGACTTCAGTTCTTATCGCTTCAAATGGTGTCATCTGGGATGACTTTTCAGGAAGTGGTCGATTTTGTTTAGAATGTTGAGGGGGTGAAGTAGGATAGGTACACAAAGACTGCAGAAAAGAAGGCCTAAAAAGGTGGTAGTAATAGTGGATCTTTCTCTAAGGGCCCATTTTTTCAGGGATATTCTGTAACACCCCAAAACTTTTCAAGGCTCAAACCCAGACTTAGATAAGAAAATCAGCTGAAAACGTTCAAATCTCAGACCAGTACGACTCAACCTATAAGTCGTACAGTGAACCCACGAGTCGTACCTTCACTCGTGGTCTGCAACCCAAAACAGTCCAATTTTTTGAATCACTATGACTCATGGTACGAGTCGTAGGATGATTGTATGAGTAGTATAATGACTCATATTGATCAGGACCAGAGAGTTGTAAAACTCACCCCAAGAACCATGATTCATTATACGAGTCGTGGTATTGAGATACGAGTTGTACGTAGTTCCATTTAATAGAATCCATCTAGCTCAGGTCCATGAGACCACTAGTCTTAGAACGACTTATGGTATCAACCTACGAGTCGTATAAGTGACTCATAGGTGGACTTTCCATCAATAGTCTAATATAGTCTCAAGGACCATGAGTAAGACCACGACTCATGGTATCAATGTATGGGTCATACTTAGACCCGTGATGCTCAAAATAGAAATAGTCCAAATTAGTCCCAGGAGTCACGAGTCAAACCATGACTCATTGACCCATAGTACGAGTCGTAGATTGCCTCGTAGGATGCAATTCCAAAAATTTCAGTTATGTTTTAAAAGGGGAAAATTGGTCTTTTTCCGCTTCTCATAAGCCTTATACTATGTAATTTCATACTCTTTTAATGGAGATTAAAGTTTAAACAACCGACTAAACTCTTATTCTTATGATTTAACACTCAGGAAATCAGAAAACTCTCTCAAGTAGTGAAGACCTAGGGTTCTTCTCCAAGTTCAATTGTCTAACATTCATCCTAGATTTTTCAAGCTATCAGGTATATGTGTATTCAATATGGATTTTCTTTCACCTTTATGCCCAAAACCTTAGTTTTAAAATTATGGTTTTCATGATTTGCAACCTAGGGTTTATACCTTATTTTATTAACTGTAATGATTTTCAGTTCTAGCATGTTTCTCATGATTTTCTATCTTGTCCCATACTCCTATACATGATTTTACAGTCTTATTTATGATTTATAACTGATAACGCTCAATTATACCCAAGAAAAGGATGTACGTGTTCGTTAGCAATATATTTACCGAACAATAAAATCGGAGTTGATCCCACAAGGAACAATGTGACTAGTGATCGAGAGAGTAAGGAATAAAATCAACTCATAAAAATCCAAACAAAGGATGCAAAATTTTTTTAGAGATTTTCGATATTAAAACGTAATATGAATAAAATAAATTATAATATGAACAAGTTGATCAATGACTTTCACAACGATGAGAAATAAGAAAAATGATACTGTAACACCCCGTACTTTCCCAACCCTACTTGATGACACTGAATAATGTTTACTTAGGTGTCGAGAGTTATAAGTATGTATTTGATAATGTTCAAGATGAGAAAAATTGAAATTTGGCCTTGTACATGTGACGAGCCTTTTATAGAAAGTGTTTTGTGATTTCGTGGAGCATTGGGTCAATACCCCGTACACATTCTAACCTCATTGGGTGACTTGGAGTCATGTTTACTTGATGATTAAGGTCACTAAGTAAGTATTTTATAGTGTTTTGATAAGGTATTGGACGATACGCAAGTGTAGGAAAAATTGCCGAAAAATTCAGCAAGGCATAAAAACTTGCGCCACTACCCTGTTTCAGGGGGTGTGGCGCAAGCCACTGATTCAGAGGAGTCTTAATTCTTGCGCCACTGCCTTGCTTTTCAGCAGTGGCGCAAGGCACCCTCAACGGCCAAGTTTCATACGTATGTATAAATATGTCCCATGTTTTCCTTTATGCGTCTTCCATGTTCTTACGCAATGGTGGTTATGATTATGATATGCATATGATTGAACATAGGCAAAGGTTGGTTCTCTCGGGCCTTATCGGCTACGGGTGCCAATCATGTCTCGATGGGATTCGGGGCGTGACAGATACGGGGAATCGACACTATCAATGTTCCATCGTATTCAATTAACTACTCATAATTTAATCATGGATTTAGAAAATTAGCCTTGGATTCAAAATCACCCACTAACGTTTTTGGACCATTGATGGTTTAGTCTTCACTTGTTCTTTCAAACTACGCTAAGAAGCATGAATCACAAAACTAACTTTTGGCTACGCTAGGATTTTCCTATGTCTAGCTCAAATCCATAAGATGGCTCATATGTCCCAAATCGCGCTAAGTTACTCTTTTCCAACCTCGATTAACTCTTTCAAGCTTAATCAAAGTAAATGGAAGTGAAGCAAGATATTAATTTAGACAAGCAAAACCCATTCATAAATCAAAGAATAATCAATTGATACAAATGCATAAGATAGAATCAAAACCCAAATTCAAAACATAAACATTGCATTATGTCTAACTACAATAGAACCCTAGCCTCCAAGCTTAAGAAATATGCCAAATATAGTCTTGGAATGGATTAGGGTCGAGTTTTGATGAATTGGGATTGAAATTGTGAAGTTCCAAATCTGCCTCTGACGCCTGGCACATTCGTTCATCGCTGTCGCGAGCTCTGACCATCGCAATCCGCGATTGGTTGACTTTTAGTTGACCGCAATCTCAACATCTAGCCTCGCAATTACGTGTCCTTGACTTTGATCAGGTCACGGTCGCGACCATACTCCATCGCTACAGCAATGAGTAATTTTCACCCTGTTTTTCCAACTTCTCTGTTTCAGCTCAGTTTTGCCTCGATTTCACTTCTTTTCATCAGATTTCCCCGTCAACCTCAAATTACCTAGAATCAACACTTTTATTATGATAATTAGCCTCATATTATGGATTAATAACACAAAATCATAAGAGATACAAATAAGTGGCAAAATTGCCACTTATCAATAGCCCCAACTTAAAGATTTTTCTTGTCCTCAAGTAAACGCATAATCAAACTCAATGAGACTATCAATTTAATCTCAAAAACTAATATCAACAATTTCACTTCACATTTTGAAATTAGGCCCCATGACTATGACTTTGGTTGGTACTAACAATTAGTTATTAAGCATGTGAGTCTTACCCAAGCAACTCCCTCCAAATCAAACACACTTTTAAGAACACAATGGAATTTTAAGAAAGATCAAGTAACAAAAATTAAATCTCAAGAAGCGACTAAAAACTACTAGTCAACCAACATGCTTCCTTGACTCATTTTTGGAATTTTTCAACTACACAAATCTATCCTAGTTCACATACCCTCGCAAGAAAGAAAGTTCCAAAACTCACATTATTTACAACACTTATACAAGGGAAAAATGCACAAACACTCACACTCAACAAAGAATTTCCAATGCAAATAAGTATCATACCATAGGCTTGGCCTTATTTTCAATCGCGACTAACTTAAAAGCATCGGTTGGAGATCCTGAAGGACTTTTTTGTAGCTTGTAATGTAGGTTTGGGGAAAGGTAGGATAAACATTTAGGATAAAAGTGACTACACCCTCCTTGAACTCTACAAAACACAATACGATCCAAACTTTGATCAATTGCCTCTATATTTCCATACAATACAAGTGTCTTTCCTTTTCATTCTAGTACACCCACTTATTGACAACTTTCTCTTTTTCTTTTCTTTTCTCTTTTTTTTCTTTTCTTTTATTTGCTTTATTCAACCTTCTTATTCAATCATTGATTTGTTCATAAGGAACTCACTTACAAAACCATGACACATGATCACCTTTTCCAAGTTCCACCACCCCCAGCTTAGGCTTTTAGCCTCAAATTTGAATTTTCGAGTTCAAGAAGGGTAGAGTTCAAGAGAGGGAAAATTTCAAAAAGGTTCGAGGCTTGTAGTGTGGTTGCCAAACAAAGGGTAATAGGCTCAAATGGGGTAACTTGTGATAGAATATGTGCACCGGTAGGCTTTTAAGGCTAAAGAAGTTTTCAAAAATCATAAAGAAGGCCTAAGATCATTTCTCTAACCAACACAATCAATACTAGCATTGAAAGACCAACCGGGTAAGTTTTAGATGAAAAAAGTAAGCACAAAAATTATTTAATAAAAACTCACCACACCTGGCACACAAACTATTCAAAATGGCTCAAATTCATTTCCTACACAAGAACAAAAAGAGCTATGTCTCATTATGCAAACTAACACCACCTAATGAGTTAAGAGTCACAAAAAGAGTCAAAGTGTTGTCACAAACACCATTCACTTCCATGCACTTTCTTTCACAATTCTTTTTGGATTTTTAGAGGGGTATGCTCATTTCAACATTTCACAATGTAAGACTAACTTTATTAGTACCAAACAAGCCGTAATACCATGTTTTGACTCCACAAGGGAAATAATGTCGCGGATACTCAGACTTTACCATAGCAATTGGTTACTCAGACTTCACCATAACAACAATCACAACCATAATTTACAATGGCTACAGGTACTCAAACTTCCCCTGCACAAATGTCACCAACACCGAAAAATGATGATTTTCCCTTAAGAATGTCGTCATTCAATCTATCATTGGAAAAAATTCACCCTAAACCACTACCAAAAGAAAAACTACAAGAAGCTAACATGATAAAGAAACTAATGTAGTAATGAAAAACAAAGAAAAATGACTAATCCAACAAAATCAAAATTAAGCTCAAGGGCACACAAAATCCATAACCAAATAGATCAATCCCAACAAGGGCACAAAAAATTCCATATAAGAAAGAAAAGCTCGACAAGGGCACAATAATTTCAAGCTCGATGAGGGCACACAATAAAGCACAAAGTAATAGTCAAGCCCGACAAGGGCACAAATGCATTAAAATAGAAAAAAATACAAATCCAAGCCCGACAAGGGCATAAGTATAAACACAAGACATCCCCACCTAAAAAAATTATAGTGTCCTCACTGCATAACATTAAAGCATAAAGAGATAAAAGGGGCTCCCTAGAAAGTGTATCAATTAGAACTAGAACTGCTGGGATCCTCTAGGACATAGTTATCTTTATCATCCTCCTCATAAATATCATTCTCCATACCACAGAACTTTCAAAGTGTGCTCATCATCTTGTTGAAGAATTTGGTTTTTTTCTTTTCTTGATCCTTCATCTTTCATTGCCTTCTCTCCACATTTGCCAAACTTTTTTTGATTTTTTGCTAATCACGAGCTATGGTGGACAAAGTAGGTGCATTAGATGCCGAACAAGAGGAGGATCTCTCTCCTGGACCTAAGAGAAGTCCAACTACAAGCTACCGAATTTGGGCATCTATACCATACAGCTGGCTAGTTATGTATCACAGTCCAAGAGGTCCAGTCTGGAGTGGCTCAATGGAAACTAAATCTCTAGTCGGATCAAGACTCTCACTGTCCTCTGTGAAAGTGCCAAATATTGGTGAATTCATATAAATCTTTCTTTTCTTCAGTACATTCCCAACCTCCTTCTTTAAGAGATGAATCTTTATTTCTGGTCCCTTCATATGATCACTACCTCTTTTTTCAACATCAGTTTCTTTCGATAACCATGTGATCAATGAAGGGAAAAACAAGCTCTTGGACTACTCAGTAACCACATTTTGAATTTGTTGCACAATAATTGCCCCAATATTTACTTGCATACCCTTCATAATAGCACAAATGATCCAAGCTCACTCAATTGAGACATCTGTCTCATTTTTGGGAGGAATGATACGGGCACAAATAATGGAAAGCCAAGATTTGGCTTCAACTATAAACTCTATAGAATCAACCCGCCTATTGTTGGCTATCCATTTAGGCAAGTGTCCGCCATGAAAATACCTAACATACAACTCGTTTCCCACTTTTCTCGTTCTTGCCATATACGACTCATTGTCCGCATCAGGAAGGACATAGTAACCACTGATTTTTGAAGGATCAAACTTCACTTGCTTCCCTCGGACTGTCATGACCAAATTATTGGCAAAGTCGATCTCAACGACATTAGCATAGAATTCCCTCATAATTGCCAAGTTTACTTCTATTGTCTCCTCAGTGAAACACAACCAGCCGCTACTTACCAATCTCCTATGGAAGTCAGGACAATGAGTTTCAAGATTCTCTAAAAGGATGCCTCTTTCCGTTGTGAATTTTTTAGTCAAGAGGTGGTCCTAAAACTGAGAATATTTGAGTGAAACGAAGGTTTCTTAATCATAGTAGTCATCATCCACCACTTGGTCCATATTTTTGGACACATTAGCATTTGATTCCATGGCCATTTTATAGAATAAAGTACCTATAAAACAAGAAAACACATCAAACGATTGTATAGGTACGTAAATCAAGGAATTAGCACAAAATTAGGACAAATAAATGGGTGTAACGGGCAACAAATAGACCAGTGCAAAGCTACTATTTTTGATATTTTCTAGTACTTCATCACGATCGCGGCAAGTTTCCTAGCGATCGCGATGGCTTATATTTTTCAGAAAAATTATTCATTGCGATCGCGAAATGGTTCATCGCAATCGCGAATGATTATTATTTTTTAGAAAATTTTGTTCATTGCGATTGCGGTACTTGGCCTCGCGATCGTGATGGTCATCTGTTTCACCAACCCAGAAAATTTCATTTGGGAATTTGATCGAACATGTGGAGGAGATAAACTCATCCTGCCTTTTTCTCAATGAATTTAAACAAATTGCACCTAACAAATAGTAAATACTCATAACCAAACTTCACCTAACATTTTAAATTCACAAACTCCATTTTTAAGTACAGATTTCATGATTCAAAATATTTTTTTCTTTCACTACCACTTACCACAAGCTAGGACAAAAGAGAAATAAAAAAGAGAGATGAAGTTCATACCTTGATCTTCGTAAGATTACAAAGTTGAGAAAGAATTGAAAACTGTTTTGATGCTAAATTTTGCTTTTTTTGTTCAGTTTTGTCAAAGACTATGAGAGAATGAGGGAAAAATAAATGAGCAAAGGAAACTGTTAGGTGACCATTCAAATATCCCACACTGTCACGATCGCGAGGGAGTGCAACACGATCGCGTTGAGTTAAAATTTCTTAGACTCACGTGATCTCGATGTATTGTCTCGTGATTGCGATAGTCATTGAATTTTAACTCATCACGATCGTGAGGCTAGTCCACGCGATAGCGATGGGTAAGATGGGTCACAGGCCTTGGCAGATTCTGTCATTTTTGGCGATACCCAGGTCAAATTTTGTGATATGCCACTGATTTTGGCGATCCAAACACTCCCCAAAAGTGTTCAAACTCTTATTTTTAAGGTAGTACAACCCCGAACTTCATTCCCATCAAATTTTTGCATCCAAATCTGTTCAAATCACTTCCAAAACTCTGAAATTTTTTGGATTAGTCAAAAATAAAATCCTAAGCTATTCTAAAATTAAAATTTCAAGAGTAAGTGCATAATTTTTTATAACGATGGGTTGCCTCCCATCGAGTAATTGATTTAACATCGCGGCATGACGTAAGCAACCTTATCATTTATGTCTTCACTTTGAGGATTTAAATCTTTGGTCCAATTTTAAATCAACATCTTGTTGAGGCTTGTAGGACAAAGGTAAAGAAGCAATGAGACCAACGCTATCTCGCCATTTTGAAGACTTGAATCTCTTACCCAACTTAACATTAAAATTTTGTTTAGGTTCGTTGGGTGTTGGTGAGAAGATTAATTGACCACTTATTAGACACCATATTTTACACTTCTTGGCTTTCAAGTGAGGGACGTCATTTTGCCCTCTTGAAATGACAAACTCCAAAATGTAGGGACTTTGTCCCTCATCTTCAAACTTCTCCATTTGCCGGGTTATTTCAATTTCCATCATATCTACCAAGCACAACGTCGAAAAATGGTTGGAATGAGGTTTAAGCCTCTCCATTTATAAATTTGCATCTTTCTTGATATTCTCACCCCGTAATGAACTAGAGTATTCACAAAGGATTTAATTGATTTTACCTTGCAACTCTAGTATCACTCCTTTAATTTCGGCATCTTTCATTATTTTTGGCTTGGTTGGTTGACAAATCACCATGAATTCTTCAACATCAATCCCACCCACATCTTCATTAGAAACCATCACATCACAATTATTCGTGATCATTTGGCATTGAACTTCACATGCCTCAATATTTGCATTCAATTTGGTTTCCAATTTTCGGGTAGCAACTTCAATTTGAATCCACACTTGACAATGCTCAACATGCACTTTGAGGGATTTATCCATCATTGGAAAAATTCTATCAAGTTAACCCTCATGGACTTCAAGTTGTTGAGCTTGATTCAATAGCTACTCTAAGCTCACAATTTTGTCATTGTCAAGTTTTTCTTCATTTTTGGACTCAATCACCACTTGTAAAAGTCCATCCATGGAAAAATCAATGTTTTGGAAAACTTAATCATCACCATGTTGAACTAGGTCCCACCATTTAGCCAAGACCTTCCCACATTTTTTACTCTTCTTCATTGTGCTTTTCAACATCTCCTCATCTTGTTTCTTTTGAGTAGCTGAGATTTCTTCAACACCTTCATCCTCAATTTGAGCCATTTCTTCACTTCAAAAATTTTCATTTTAGTCATCACACATTTTTGGCTTAACCACATGGCTTGCAATCTCTTTTTCAACAACTTTATTTTGAGGATTAGGCAAATCCATGGTACTTGAGAGATTGGCATCTTCATAAGGGTCTTCTCCTTTTTCACATTCCTTTGCAAATGCCACCATGGATTAGGGCAAGATATGCATATCCTCACCTATTGTAGTCACCCAGTCCAAGATAATTTGAAGTATTAATTCAACACTTTTGTGTCCGGCACGTTGCTCTTCCCTTGCCACATCAAGAGACCTATCAAACTCATAAGAACAACTAGAATTTTTGTTAACATAATTTTGGGAGGGGCATAATAATTGAGACAATCACTCCAATATCCATCTCGACCACCACACAAGTAGGAATAATCCTCCCTATAAGATCGACATTGTGTACATACGGGGTCCTCTATAATACAATCATGGGTCGTCAAGATAAGATTTGCATTACCACCAAATTCATTTTCATTCCGTGATGCCATAGTAATAAGTATAACAAAACAAAAGTCAAACTAAAATAAGAAAAAAAAGAAAGTTACAAACAAATATTCACAAGTTCGAATCAAAGCAAGTAAGCTAAAATTCTAAACTAACTCAATGTGCTAATTGTTCCCCAACAACAACGCCATTTTTGATAACACTCAATTATACCTAAGGAAAGGATGCACGCAGTCATTAGCAGTTTATTTTACCCCTATTTTTTTATTATCATCGATAAACTCAGACGGGACTATTGCTCTCTTCTCTCTCCTAAAATGAACACCATACCCTAGATTGATGTCTAAATTTCCCATTGGCCAGTCATATTTGGTGTCTAGTTAGTACCTTTCCTCGGTTAATTTTCCCCCAATTTTAAATTCAAATACCAATGATGAACCTAAAAGCCCTAATATGTCATTGGAGAAATCTTTTACTAACTCTGTGGTCAAAACAAATGCCTCTAATACTGAATCTATTTCCTGTAAAAATGTGGTAATAGTGGAAGGTGTTCCACATATCAAATGGATGGAGGAGGCAGTAGACATAATGAATAGGGTGGAGAATCATCAATATGCCGTTGTAGGTAAATTTAATTATGAATGGATGGACCTTGATGAACTGAGGAGGATCATTCCACAACAATGTGATATCAAAGGGGACTGTCAAATCTGATTATTCCAAAATAAGCATATTCTAATTCGATTGACACAAAAAGCAGATTTAATAAACCTCATTTCAAAGGGAGCTTTCTATATTTTATGCAAGGATGGATATTCATACCTAATGAGCACTCTTATCTATGATCCATATTTTAAGTCGAATGAGGAGACCACTAGTACGTTTGCATGGATATTTTTTCCTAATCTTTTACCCATATACTTTGCCAAGGAATGTTTATTCTCATTAACTGTTGTAGTGGGTAAACCTGTGCAACTTGATCTAGCCACTATTAATAGAACTAGACTAAGTTATGCAAGAGTTAAGGTATTGGTGGACCTGAAGGGAGATTTCCCTAAATCTGTGATAATGGACATTGTGAATGATGATACTAGGGAAAGAAGGAAAGAAGTGGTGCAAATCAAATACGACTACATCCTCGGATATTGTAATAAATACAAAATGCAAGGCCATGATAAGGATGAATGTAAAAACAACATAAAGAATAAGGTTGCAGGGGTTACGACTAGGGAAGAAAGAAAGGTTGAGATGCAGCATAATCAATAATTTGAAACCTACTATTCCTTTTATTATTCCTTTTATTCACAAGTTTCAAAAAGGGAAAGAAAGGGTTCTATCAAGTGGTATAGTAGCAGGTGATCAAGGTAATTGGAAAGTAGTGAAGAATAGAAAGTTAAAATTTCCAACCACCCAATCCACTCTATTGTTGGAGAATAGTTTTGCTTTGCTAGCATATTCTAATAAGGATAAGGTTTCAGCAGATAACAACCCCAACAACAACAATTCAAGCTTTATGGCTCTTACAAGAATGGAAAAAGATAATAAAATAAATGACAATCAAATGGACAAGCAGCAGCAAGGTAAATCCTCAAAGGATTGGGTGTCAAGATCTTTTGGGAAGCAAAATGAGGCCTCAGTCAATCCAACCAATGCAAGTCCTGTATAAGCAAAGTCATTTCAGTCACATGATCAGAGTAAGGATGCTATAAAGAATCATGTAGATCATAAGGACACTGAAGATAACTTCTCTGAAGAAAGAAACAACACTCAAGGAGGAATGAAAGAAGATCTAATTTCTGGTAATGATGGGATCAAACATAATGTTCAAGGCAGTCAAATAAATACTGAGCAAAGTAGCAGCATTAAAGGTGATAAATAGAAAGTCCTACCTTTTGAGTCTTATATGAATCAAAGCAATCAAGTACATAAGGAAAACAACAACACTCAAGTTGTTATTCAAGAGATTCTAGTTGCTAGATCTGAGGGGATCAAACCAATTGAAGAAATAGTTGAAGAGGTGGTTCAGAATAATGATTTGGCAATTATGGAAGCTCCTAAACCAGTTCAAACTGATGAATCTTTAATGGTTCACTCTTCTAATAAAGTTTTGCATTATATTATTTCTCATAATTTAGGAGAGGTAGACTACAATATTTTTTATGCTAAACCTATAGCCAAAGGTATTATGGAAATAAAAGAAGTTGATGAACTGTAGGATAACATTCCAGTGGAAACTAGTTTATCCCCAAATCTGTTGAAGAGTGCTAGGAAAGGAAAGAAGAATGGGAATGGAGAGAGGTCCCAACCCATTAAAATTCAGCCTAAAAGATTCAAATCAAATACTAATAGCCAATGAAATCTTTCATTTGGAATATTAGGTTAGTGAAGTCCTAATAAGCATTTCAAAGAGTTCAGATGCTACATAATTTTCATAAATTCAGTTTTATTGGGTTGGTGGAACCCTTTCAGAATTCAAGACACCTTAACAAGTATAAGAGAAGATAGAAGATGCATTCTGCTATGTCAAACTGTAATGGCACGATTTGGTTATTCATTAACCCCAATGTTTCAGTTACTGTGCTAAATGCTGCTGCTCAACATCTTACTGTACAACTAGAAGATCTTAATTAGGATTTTAAATTTGTTGTCACAATAGTGTATGTTAAGTGTACTATTGATAAGAGATTAAGATTATGGGATGATATTTATCAAGTTTCATCTTGTATGACAAGGTCATGGTTAATAGGAGGTGATTTTAATATTGTGTTGAACTCGGAAGAAAAGATTGGTGGCTTACCAGTCCTTGATGCTGATCATGAGGACTTTGAAACTGTAGTTCTTCTTGTTATATAATAGAGATCCCTTTCAAAGAAAGCCCTTTCACTTGGTGGAATGGTAGAGCAGGGGATGATTCTATCTTTGAAAAATTGGATAGAGTCCTAGTTAATGATGAGATACAAGGGAAGTTTAATCATATAGAGGCAGAACATTTTGCTAGAACTGGTTCTAACCATGCTCAAATGTTTCTAACTTGTGAGGATAGAATTTCCAAATAGAAAAAACCTTTTAGGTTTCTCAAATTCTGGACTGACAATCCTTTCTTTTTAGATGTGGTAAGAATGAATTGGTTTTCTACAGGCGCCAGAATCCTTTTCTGGAATTTAAAGCTAATATTAAAATAGTAAAGACTACCTTGACTAAATAGAGCAAGGATACTTATGGTGACATTTTAAAATAGTTATTTATTAGGGAAGATATTATCAAGATAAAGGAAGAACTATTTGAAGAGGTTTCCAATGCTGAAAATAAGGGGATGTTGTAGAGAGCTCAAGCTGAATATAAGAGATATCTTTACTTTGAAGAAATATTTTGGCAGTAGAAAGCAGGATATGACTAGTTTGAGAATGGAGATAGAAACACTAGAGTTTTCCATAGCATTATGAAGGGCAGAAGGAAAAAATTGCAGTTGAACAGCATTCAAAATAATGAGTGTAGTTGGTTGGAAGAGGAGGGTGAAATAGCTAATAAGGCTATCAACTTTTATCATAGTCAGTTCAGGTAAGAGAGAGACACTACTGATTTTTACTTATTGAGAAATATTCCAAAGATTATGACTGAGAAGGAAATGCTTCCTTATGTAGACAACCTAATTTTAAAGAAGTTAAAACTGTATTTTTTTAATTTAAATGTGGATAGTGAAAGTGGTCCAGATAGATTGACTGGTAGATTCTATCAGACATGTTGGGAGGTGGTTGGAAATGATGTGCTTAAACTAGTTCAAGAATTTTTCAAAGATAATTCTCTCCCTGAATTCATTAATCACACTAACTTGGTCTTGTTGCCTAAAAAAGAGTTTATTCAGTCCTTCACTAATTTGAGACCAATTAGTCTTAGTAATTTCATCAACAAGATAATCTCAAGGATTTTGCATGATAGAATTGAGAATTTCTTGCCAAAATTGATTTCTTATAATCAATTTGGTTTTGTGAAGGGTAGAAGTATCATTGAAAATGTTCTACTGACTCAGGAAATTGTTACTAATATTAGAAAAAAGAGGGAAACCAGCAAATATGGTATTAAAGCTTGATATGATGAAGGCATATGACAGGGTGTCATGGTTTTTCCTGATTAAAGTTCTTAGGAGAATGGGATTTTTAGAACTGGTTGTGGATCTGATATAGAGATTATTATCTAATAATTGGTATTCAGTACTGATTAATAGACAATGTCATGGTTTCTTTCACTCAACCAGAGGGTTAAGCAGGGGGACCTCTTTCTCCTACTCTATTTATTTGGTCAGCTGAAGTGTTTTCCAGATCTCTAAATGCTTTATTTAAAGATGATTTGTATGTGTGGTATGGAATACCTAAGTGGAGTACTTTTATAAATCATCTTGTTTATGAAGATGATACCATTATTTTTGCTTCAGCTAACAAATATTCTTTGAAGAAGATAGTTTCAGTTTTACAGGCATATAAAACACAATCAGTCCAGAAAATCAATAAGGAAAAGAGTGCTTTCTATATGCATCAGAGTGCAGCTGTTAATGATACACAATTGGTTGAAGATTGCACTGGCCTAGCTATAGGACAATTCCCATTGAAGTATCTTGGAGGTCCTATTACTCATGCCAGAATAAGGAAGGTTCATTATGCAGATCTTATCCAGAAGGTGAAGTCAAAACTATAGACTTGGAAAGGTAACATGCTCTCATATGGGGGAAAAGAGGTTCTCATTTCTAGTGTCCTACAAAGTATCCCTATTCATGTATTGTCTGCTATTATTCCTCCTATTTGTGTAATAAAGGAGTTTCATAGAATTTTTGCTAAATTTTTTAGGAGCAATAAGGTGGATGGAAGAAGCAAACATTAGGCTGCCTGGGAGAAAATGTGTTTACCAAAGCAAGAAGGGGGTTTGGGATTCAGATCTATGTTTGAAGTATCAAAAGCTATGCATGCTAACTTTGGTGGAGGTTCAGGACTCAAAATTCCACTTGGGCTAACTTTATGTGGAATAAATATAATAAGAAACAAATTCCTGCTCTTGTTCAATAGAAGGGAGGTTCTCAGTTGTGGAAGCATATGTTGCAGAATAGGGATGTAGTTGAAAAATACTTATGGTGGGAACCTAAAGGTGGTATTTATTCTGTTTGGTATGATAATTGAACTCAACTTGGTCCATTATATAAACACCAAATAGAAGTACATTCTTATCATTCATTAATAGATATTGAAGTGTTTATGCATGATGCAGGTTGGGACTATGAATCTATGCAACATTACCTTCCTAATAACATCATTGATCATATTAGAAAGCACCTGAGTCATGTTAGGCAGTCTAAAAAGGCTGATAGGCCTTGGTGGAACCAGTTCTGGTAATTTCTCTGTTAAGAGTGCATGGGATGTGTTGAGAAGAAGAGATGAAATTAATTTTGCTTTCTAGAAATTTTGGACGAAGGAGTTACCATTTAATATTTATTTCTTTGGGTGGAGGGTTTGGACTGACAGGGTACCAGTAGCAGCTATTTTAGCAAACTGGAACCCAAATTAGTCTCAATTATCCTGCTATTGTGATACTCCACAAAGGAAAACTTTGGAACATCTTTTTCTGAAGGGGAAATAGCTCAAAATGTGTGGCGACATTATTTTAATGCTACAAGATTATTAGGTCCCTGGATATAGATCAGACAGACATTGGTGAAGTGGTGGGAAGCTAAGGTGAATGTTATGCAAAAAATTGCATTCCAATCCATTCCTAGCCTTATTTTATGGTTCCTATGGAAGAGAAGGAATTCAATGCTACATGGAGGGTTATATACTTCTAGCAAGGTGATTTAGGACATAAACTGTATGATGCAGAAGATTATGATCAGAAAGTTTGGGTTGGAATATATCCTAACCTCTTGGCCTCAAATTATCATTATGATGGATGGTTTCAGACCTAAGCTTAAGTCTAAATGGGTCAAGTGGTATCCTCCACCTTGTGGGTGGTGGAAATGCAACACTGATGGGCATCTAGAGGCAATCCAGGCCCAAGTTTTGCTATTTTTTGTGTCAGAAATCATGAAGGGATCTAGTGTGTACAAAAGGGCTCATGATTCCTTATTCCACTAATTTGGTTGTTGAGGTGATTGCTATAAGGGCAAGCTTATAATTTTGATTGGAAAATCAAATTCCAAACTTAATTATTGAATCTGACTCTCTTGCAATAGTCAATATCATTAATGGTGTTTGGGTAATTCCCTGGAGTGTGACATTAGAGGTCAAATCCATTAGGAAGATGTTGGAATCAACTACAACAAGAGTACAACACTCCTTAAGGAAGGGAAATACTCTTGCTGATTTTTTAGCTAACCTGGTTCTTTATTTTACAGGTAAATTTGAAATCAAATCATTTCAGAAAATGCCAAGCACAGGCAAGAGGATTATCAATCTAGACAAATAGAGTATTACTAACATGAGGATACAAAAATGTATAGCAGTTTAAGCACAAGGATTATGATTCATTAGCAAGGTTTTATCTTAGATTTTAATATTCTATAGTTGATACTAATTTACTGAGTACATAATGTTGTCTGAACAAAGTTCTATTGGTTAAGCATATCATGCACCTGGTGAGAGATTAATATGTTACAAATGATATAAGACCAGGACACATTATCTTAGTATTTGAAAATCTTCTACAGTGTTTATTAAAATTCAAGCACATCAAGTTGTTGGTTTAGCAAAATATCAGTACATTTAAACCTTAACTTTGCTATCAGCAGTGATTCGAGGGAAAATGTACCTAAGTTTTTCTATTGTTTTGATGAGGAATCCTTTTGAGAGGATGAGATTGTTACAACAAAGGTACCAAGGAGCATAATCACCTTCAAAATAAACATTTCATAAACTTTTAAATATCTGAGTAACGGTGGTGGTATCAATTCCAAATGGAATTCAACCCATTAGGATTTAAATCTAAGAAAGTTCACGGAATTAGTTTTGAAGGATGAAAAAGAAAGATTCACGACACTACAAATGAACATAAGGAAACACAGTAAGGTGATGTTGCCCAGATCTGCAACCTTAAGCAGGCTTAGACACATACCTGATAGGTGAAAGCATTCTTTGATGGAAGTTTGAGCAGACCTGATTATTCTACAGTAGTGGCTTTGACTGAGCTTGAGTTCAACACGAAGCTCAAGTGCATGGTGAAAACTGAAGATTTATCAACAATGAAGGACAAATCTTCTTTGAACGAGATGGAGAAAAGAGGAAGATGGAGAGGTGGAAGCTTCTACCTACTTTCCTAAATGTTTTTTCTTTTTTGTTTGATTTTTTCTGAGAAATATCCATTCCTTTGGGCCAGGCCACTTTTGGGCTTGGTTTGTACATATTTCCTTGTTTCTTTGTTTAATAAATAAGGCTTTAAGCCCGACTTTTAATTTAAAAAAATAATATACTTTACCTAATAATAGAGTCGGGGTTGATTCCACGAGGAACAATGTGACTAGCGATAGAGAGGATAAAGAATAAAAGCAACTCACTAAAATTCGAACAAAGGATACAAAATATTTTTGGGGATTTTTAATAATAAAACATAACACAGATAGAATAATTATAATATGAACAAGTTGATCAATGGATTCACAACAATGATAAACAAGGAAAATGATACGGGGAATTGACTCTATCAATGATCCATCGTATTCAATTAACTACTCATAATTTAATCACGAATTTAGCAAATTATCTTTGGATTCAAAATCACCCACTAACGTCTTTCGACCATTGAGGATTTAGTCCTCACTTGTTCTTTCAAACCAAGCTAAGAAGCATGAATCACAAAAGCAACTTTTGGCTACTCTAGGATTTTCCTATGTCTAGCTCAAATTCAAAAGATGGGTCATACGTTCCAAATAGGGCTAAATTAATCTTTCCCGACCTTGATTAACTCTTTCAATCTTAATAGAAGTAAATGGATGATTTCTTGGGTTAGTTATTCCCTTCTAAAATCAAGTGAAGCAAGATATTAATTTAGACAAGCAAAATCCATTCATAAGTCAAAGAGTAATTAATTGATACAAAAACATATGATAGAATCAAAACCCAAATTTAAAACATAAACATTGCACTATGTCTAACTACAATATCCCAGTATGAATTTAACTACACCCTAATATTTTATACAAAGCAATGGACAAAAGAAAAGGTTAAGAATTTGAAAATACAAAGCTTCCAATCTTCACTCCAAGAGTATTGGGTCAAGAACCCTAGCCGAAATGGTTGAGAAATATGTCAAATATAGTCTTGGAATGGTTTAGGGTCGAGTTTTGATGAATTGGGATTGAAATTGTGAAGTTCCAAATCTGCCCAGACGCCTGATACATTTGTTCATTATTGTCGCGAGCTCTGACGATCGCGATCGTGATTGGTTGACTTTTCGTTGACCGCAATCATAGCATTTGGCCTCACAATTGCGTGTCCTTGACTTTGACCAGGTCACGGTCGCGACCATACTCCATTACGATTGCGATGACTAATTTTTCACCTAATTTTTCCAACTTCTCTATTTCAGCTCCGTTTTATCTGGATTTCACTTCTTTTCCTCAAAGGTACCTGTCAACCTCAGATTACCTGGAATCGATACTTTTAACATAATAATTAGCCTCATATTATGGATTAATGACATAAAATCCTAAGAAAAGAGATTCAAATAAGTGTCAAAATCGTCATTTATCAAAAACCTTAAAACATGATTTAGAATGATTTACACAAAATTGAGAATGATTCAGAATAAATTAGTATGAAGTGATCTTATGATCACAGACTTTCAGATAAATTGAGCACTACTAGTACCAGCATTTCAGAACCTGTATTAACAAGATTGTTTGAACTAGTTTATGCTTAATTTTAGACCAGTTTATATTATGAGTAAATAGTAATTACAAATTTTGGTAGTATTATTTAGCACCAAGAGGTAAGAGTTCCAAATAACCCATGTCCCAGAACTATATGCCAATGTAGGTTAGTTTAGCCCTTTGAGCCTCAGTTTAGTGGATCCACTTCAGTTTATGGTTTTATACTAATGCCAAGATACGGAGCAGCCCTTCTTAACGTGGGCTAGACATTGGACTCCATGTTTGCTCACATAGTTTATGTCAGTTAAAATAAACTCCCTCAAAAAATAGTTTTAAGGTTATCAAGTGTACATGACTCACTAGTTTTCATTTCAGATATGAATTACACATACACACACATACATACACACAAACACACACACACACACACACACATATATATATACACACATATATACACATTATTTAAAGGATACAATTTTCTAGTCTTTAATTATAAAATGTGTGGGTCATTGTATTTTAGTGTATACATGATTTGCTCGACTTCAGTTTTACAGCATGATTTACATACTTATCTATGATATGTATATCTCACATGCACAGTACATCCTATAGTACTGATCGTATACTCTCTTTTATGCTATATCCTATCATGATATAGGTTCAAGTGCTCATTCCATCCACATAATTAGATACATTCCCTGTGCCCAATTTTGTAGCAGCTTTGGTGAGTCCTCATCATTCAAGGGCATATTTTTGTGTAGTTATGGTTAGTCCAACTTTATTTTAGTTTTAGTATTTTAGAGTTAGCTGGGGTTCTGTCCAATTAACTTATACGTAGCTAGATAAATTCATTTTTATTTGGGTTTTCAAATTGGTATTACATAACTTCAGTTATTTTTAGGTTGCCCACTTTACTATGTTTATACTTCCTCATAGTATTTTCATTATGCATTTTTAGTAGTATTCCAGTGCTAAGGGTTTGCTTGGGACCACTTGTGGTTATAAGTATCATATCTCATCTAGAGTTTAGACTCAGGGCATGTCATAATATACGTACCCCATTTAGTCAGCTATGCAGGTATCAGTTGGGGGTCCATCAGGAAAAGCCAACCCTCTTTGGATCATAGTGGGTATATTGTATCTTTATCTTTAGATTAGAGGCCAACTTTGGATAGGGCTTGTTTTGATTGAAGTGAGGTTGGATACATTCAGAGATGGTGTCCCAGGTTTAACTAGGTTGGTTATTCAGCTAAGCAGCATGCATCTTGAGCTCCAACTCTAGTAGGTAGGGGAGATGGTTCTCATAGTATAGATCATCCTTAGGGTAGGATTAGTGGCCATGTGGTAGGTAAAGGTGGAACCTTGCCTAACTGCGGTGGTGGGCATGCTAGTAAAGGTGTTACTCAGCCTAGTAGAGACGACGTATAGATAAGTGGACGAGCTCATTTCTATGATTTTTAGGCAGAATGAGGTAGAGGTGTCTAACTCAGTGATCAAAGCTACTATTCTAGTCTGTGACCGGATAGCTACAAACTTATTCGATCTCAGTTCTACTTTTTCTTATGTGTCTTATTTTGCTGTGAGATTAGATATGGTGTGTGATTTTCTTGATGTCCCTATGCATGTTTCCACTCATGTTAGTGATTCTCTGATTGTTGATAGAGTCTACCATTCTTTTCTTATTACATTCATGAGGTATAAAACCCTAGTATACTTAGTGATTCTAGACTTAGTTGACTTTGATGTCATTTTGGGGATGAGTTGGTTATCTTCTTATCATGAAATATTAGGCTTTCATGCTAAGAAAGTTAATGTAGCGATGCTGAATATGTATAGGTTAGAGTTGAAGGGTGATTGTAGTCCTATTCCTAAGAAGATCATATCCTTTATTCATGCTAAAAAGTTGAAAAAGATGGGGTATTTGGCATTTCTAGTGCATCTTCGAGACACTAGTGAAGAGGTCCCACCAATTAGGGCAGTTTCTTTGGTATTTGATTTTGTAGAGGTGTTTTCCATGAATTTACCTGGCATTACTCCATATAGTGATATAGACTTCTATATTAATTTAGAGTCGGAAACTCATCCTTTTTGTATTCCTCCATATAAAATGGCTCTGGATGAGTTGAGAGAGTTGAAGGTTCAGTTGTAGGACCTTCTTAGTAAAGGGTTTATTTATTTGAGTGCCTCCCCGTGGGGTGATCTTTTGTTGTTTGTGAAGAAAAAAGATGGGAGTATGTGTATGTGCATTGACTACCTGTCACCTTAACAATGTAACTATCCATAATAAATATCCTTTTCCTTGCATTAATGACTTGTTCGATCAGCTTTAAGGTGCATCAGTCTCTCTAAGATTGACTTGAGGTTTGGGTATCATCAGTTGAAGATTTGGGTTAACGATATTCCTAATACTACTTTCTGAACTAGGTATGGGTATTATGAGTTTTTTGGTGATGTCTTTGGGGCTTACTAATGCCCCAACTATTATCGTAAGTTTGATATGGGATTTTAAGCTCTACTTAGAGTTTTTTATGATTGTATTTATTAATGACATTTTGGTGTATTCTAAGAGTAAGGAAGAACATGAGAACCACTTGCAAATTATGTTAAGGAAGAGCATGAGAACCACTTGTAAATTGTGTTGGTGATCATTGATAGGTTAACTAAGTCTGTACATTTTTTCAGTCAAGGTGAATTATAATGCATAAAAGTTAGCCAAGATCTACATACGCGAGATAGTTTGATTGTATGGAGTTCTAGTCTCCATCATTTGAAATAAAGGTATGCAGTTTACTTCCAATTTTTGAAATAAACTGCATATTGATTTAGGTACTAGGTTAGACCTTAGTACATCATTTCATCCTCAGACCAACGGAAAGTCTAAGCAAACGATTCATGTTTTAGAGGATATGCTTCACGTGTTTATGATAGACTTTGGTGGTTATTGGGGCCAGTGTTTGCCTATACAGAGTTTACATACAACAATAGCTATTACTCAAGTATTGATATGGTTTCATTTGAGGCATTGTATAGGAGGAGATGTATATCTCCCATCGGTTGATTTGATGTTTTTAAGGTGATACCATGGGGTACCAATCTTTTGGGGGAGTAGCTAGAGAAGGTGAAGTCCATCCAAGAGAAGCTCCTAGCAGCCCAGAGTAGGCTAAAAGAGTATGCACACTATAAGGTTAGAGATATGAAGCTCATGATAGGAGAGTAAGTGTTGCTCAAGGTTGCACCCATGAAGGATGTGATGGGGTTTGGTAAGTGAGGCAAGCTCAGCCCTAGGTACATTGGGACATTTAAGATTCTTGATCATGTGGGAAAGGTAGCCTATGAATTATCTTTGCCTCCTGGTTTGTTGGGAGTTCACTCGGTATTTCATATGTTTATGTTGAATAAGAGTCATGGTGATGGGAACTATATCATTTTTTATGATTCAGTCTTGTTTTATGAAAATCTGTCCTTCAAAGAGGGATCTATGGCTATCTTAGCTATAGAGGCTCGCAATTTGAGGTCGAGAGAGATTGAGTATGTGAAGGTCCAGTGGAAGAACCGTCCTATTGAGTAGTCCACTTGGAGACCAAATCAGACATGCACAACAAGTTTTCCCATCTTTTCACCGAGTCAGGTAAATATTCCCTTATTTTCTTCTTGTTCATTCGGGGATGAAATGTTGTTTAATTGGTATCTGTTGTAACGACCCATCCAGTCATTATAGGATGGTGAGGGACTAAGTACCCTGTTATAGTTCCCCTAGTGAGTTGCGTTAATAAAAACTCAAGGTAGGATGGTTTAAAGCTAAAAACTAACATTGTGTATATTCATGTTGACTTGTGATTCATGATGTTATGTTTTGTGGTATTGTGTTCCATTAGGGGGTGGCCTAGTAATTTAGACCTCCGTTGGAAAATTTGAGACTAAAATGAAGTTGTAACATGTGATTATAGTGGATGTTGCATAAGGATGGCGTTGTGATGTCCTAAGTGTTGATACCTAATTTTTGCCCTCCACGATCTAATTTAATTTTGAGCTTCTACAATTTAAAACAAATTTGAAATAATTCTTTTTATGAAATTAAAGATTTTTCCAAGTCAATTTTAGACTAATTTCTTCATTTTAAGTAATAGTTACATGTTCCCGTATTCAAATACATGGGATTATATGATTTTGTATCTGAAAAATGATTTCTTTTGATTTGAATTGGTTGATTGGAGTTTATCCCCTAAAACCGATTAAATTAGAGATTAAATATTTAAATTGATTTCATCTTTAGAATAAAGAAATTTTGAAATTGGTTATAAGAAGCTTATAATTAATTAGATGTCAGCTCATTCCAATTTTGGCTAAATCGCACCAATGTGGCCACAATTGTAATTTGATTGACCATTGTTTCAATATAATTGGCCATTTTGTGAATCAACATTTTCAGCCACACCAAAGTTCTCACGACCTAATTGGTCATAAGTGGCATCCACCCTAACTCTATGGCGGGAGAAACATCTAACCCAATCCTTAGCCCACTATTACAGACCTTCACAAGTCACTTTTCTCAAATACTTACCATTAACTCACTAAAACACAATAAAAGCAAAACAAGTTCTTTATTAACTAACTGAATGCTCGAAAACAATAGAGTGCAGAATGTATCTTTAATTATTACAATCCCCTGGGACCTGAAAGTCACCGTACAAGAACATCTAAAATAGTGTCCAAAATCAAGTTTAAACAATATCCAAAATACTAAGTAAAAGGAATATATATGTCCCAAAACAAAGGACATAACCAATATAAGAATGATCTGATAGTTGCCTGAACATGGTGCTCACTCTTGAATTGATGTTTAAATCATGGACTAGAGTCAAGGTCTCATCTCAAACACTGGAACAAGCTCTATACTCAACGAAAACAAGAGTACATGAAGTATCAGTACACCAACTAAGTGCTGGTAGGCATCATCGGCCGACTCAAATCAACACCATTCCAATAGGCAAGTTAAATGCAAGTAATAACAATCAAAATACAACTCAAATTAATTGACTACCAAATACAGTCATAACACTTTATCTCATCAGGAATAAAAGTACACCAGTACATCAATTACATTTAGGCATATTCTTCAACAATTTTCACCACAACATATACATATATTCAAATGAAATGATGATTTCATGCATGCAAGATGTACACATATAGTAGAGTCAGCAGAAACTCCCAGCTATGACCTGCAAGGAATGAGCTCAGTCCATGTAGTACCAGTATCGACATGGTACCCAATCCAATAATAGTGTCGGCATAACACCTAATACATATATCAGTGTCGGCAGACACCCGATCTATATATTATCTTAATACCATCTTAAAACCATATGTTCAATGTATGATACAGTCAATAATCACAAGTAGTGCCTGAAAGCAAATCACGAATGCCTAACTCACATATAAGCACAGAGTCAAGCAAGTCTTTACTACAATTAAACCATAACCTACATTGATTCCTTGATCGTAATCACTATATAGCCACAGACTTGCCCTTCCTTTCGATTTTAGCTCGTTCTTGATCTATAAACAACAATTACATAATTCTTAACACAATATTCCACCCTTCCTAAATATTAGGAACTCACATTTATTAAAGTAACCCAAGAATTTGCCCAAGTTCATCATCTTGAATTTTACATATTTTAACATTACATCAAGAATTCAACCATAGGAAGTGTTTTCTGACACCCTAGCATCAACAACAACATAATAAACTAAATCCATACCAATTCCCACCAGTTCATAATTTAGGGCTAATTTCTAAATTCTACCATGATTATGATTCTTACAATTTCTATGAATCTAAATGAGTAATTCCAGTTTCAGTGTAAAGAAACCTTACCTCAAAGATGAAAACCCCCCTAAAGCTTAAGAAAACTGCCCATGCTAAGCCCTAAAATGGTTTTTTAGAAAAATGGGAACAAAAAATGGGTTTATGATTTTTATAAACTGAAATACTGCATTTTTGACCACTGCAGTGGCATTTTTGCCGTTGTAGCGGAGGATCTATTGTTGCAGCAGCCCTCAGGCCTAAAGGGGTTGTCGATGTAGCGACACTTTTGCCGCTGCAGTGGCACTTCTGTAGCTGCAGCGACCCTAAACCAGTTGTCACGACTCAAATGGTCATGATTGGCACCCACCCTAAACTATGGCGGAAGAACCATGCTAAATCCAACCCTCCCTAATCAAGTTCAATAGTGAACAATTACTTTCTACCATTATTATCATTAATAAGTTCTAAACTCAATTATTCAATAAGGAAGTAAAATGTCAAATCCAAGATAATTATCAATCTATAATAGATTGCGAAAATCCTCTATTTAGTACATCCCTGGGACCTGAAGTTAACATTCAAGAACAGCTAAGAGTACTCAAGTCTATAGCTTAAAGATTATCCAAAACACAAAATAAAACAAGAGAGTATCTTAGTCGCGAAACAAGGGACATGAACATAAGTCTGAAAATTTAATGGTTGCCCGATCATGGTGCTCACCCTTAAATTGAAGTTTGCAGCTGATGGCTAAAGTTGAGGTGTCGTCTCAAATGTTGTAACACGCTCTGCACTCAATAAAAAGAAGAGCACATGGAGCATCAGTACATCAAAAAGTACTGGTAAGCATCATAGGCTGACTCTACTCAACACCATACAAATAAGCAAACCAAATAAATACAACAATGATCACAAAACTTATAATGAAAGACAAACAATAGATTTATGACACTTCACTTTTAGTGCCCGAAAGCAATTACAGACATTCAATCTACATATAAGCACAGAGTCAAGCAAGTTTGAATGCTACATCAAACGGTGACCTACCTTGATTCCCTGCTCAAAATCACTTCTAGGGCACAAGCTTACCTTTTCTTTCTCTTTCACCTTGTTCTTGATCTATAACAACAAGGTTGCATACCCAATTCAGTCATTTCATCCTTTTTAACCACTAGGGATCAATAATTAACAACTTTAATTATGAAATTACCCTAGTTCATCATCTTAGGTTTTTCAACCCTTGTAAACCTCATGAAATCTACTTTATCTAACATGTACAACTATGATTTTTCTCCAAATAATGTTTTCTAACACCCTAACATCATTATCAACAGATTTTATACACATTCCTATCAATTTGTATTAACTTCATGAATTAGGGCCAAACCTTAATTTTCCACCGTGAACAAGATTCTAATGATTGTCAATGATTCTAAGAAGTAATTCAAGTTTAGAATGTAAAGAACTTACCTCCAAAGATGAAAACCTTTGAAAAATTATAGAAAATTGCCTTCCCAAATGCCTTGATTCGTATTTTAAAAAGTGGGGAATGAAAATATTTTCTAAGTTTTTAAAACTAAAAATATATTGCATTTTACCGCTGCAGTGATAAAGTTACAGCTGCACCGATTCTCTACAAAACTGAAGCTACCGCTGCAGTAGTACCTTTTCTACTACAGCGGTACCGCTACAACGATTCCTTTTTTCGCTGCAGCAGTCACTAGCATAAAATCTGGGCCTCTCCCCAAATGAGTCTATTTTACAACACACCCCTCGAAATACGATATCGCGAACTAATCCCTTCACGGTAAACTCTATAACTGGAGTTCTATAAATTCGTTTTACGTGTAGAAAGTTGCTATAGATTTCTAAACTCGTCCTCTACCTATTAATTGTGTAAAATTACCCTACCAATTCTCACATCAATACCAGATTTCCTTATACTAGTACACCCTCAAAATTTCCCTAATCCTAGGCCAGCCCTAAATTTCTTAAAAATTGTCTGAGAGGAAATTGGCGAAGGTTCTACTTCTTATTTCAGCATAACGATTATTTGGGTCGTTAATTAGATACCAATTTACCACTCGTTCATACCCGAATGATAGCTAGCCAAAAATAATGACACAACTAAGGCAAGAGTACATACCTGAGTCTATGAACAAGTGTGGGTACTGCTTGTACATACCCACTTCTCTCTCCCAAGTTGCTTCTTCAACTGGACGGTTCCTCCATTAAACCTTTACGGAAGTAATGACTCTGGTTCTTAATTTTCTCACATCACGATCCAATATAGCAATTGGTTCCTCTTCATAAGATAGCTCTTTATCAAATAACTCAGGATCCTAATGAATGATGTAGTCCCCATGTCTATGGTACTTTGTTAATATAGATACATGAAATACCGGGTTAACTCCAGACATACTCTGAGGCAAGGCCAGCTTATAAGATATTGACCCTACTCCCTTCAAAACCTCAAATGGTTCGATGTACCTCGGACTAATTTTACCCTTCTTGCCAAAAAGAATCACACCCTTCATAGATGACACTTTCAAGAGTACTTTCTCTCCTTGTTCAAATTTTACATCCCTCACCTTATTATCCGTGCACAACCTTTGAAGGCGCTCGGCCTTTTTCACCCTTTCAACTAAGTATCCCACTTTTTCCTTGAGGGGAGTCGAGATTCAAAATATGTGGGCCTTCATCGCCTTAAGGTCTTTTGTTGGCTATGAGCTGCTAGGAGTATTTTTTGTATAAACCTTAGCTTCTTTGTCGAATCCTTGAGCATATTAGCACCCCAAGGCCTCACTTCAAATGCCTCAAACCATCCGATTGGAGACCTACATCTTCTAACAAATAAGGCTTCAAAAGGAGCCATGTCAATACAACCATGTCAATACTAGAGTGGTAGCTATTGTTGTAGGCCTATTTATAGAAAGGTAGATATTGGTCTCATTAAACCCCGAAGTCTATTACACAAATCCAAAGCATATCCTCAAGCACTTGGATAGTTTGTTCTGATTGCCTGTCGATCTGTGGAAACTTCACACTTTACCCCATAGAGGTAGTGTCTCCAAATCTTACAAGAAAATACCACGACCGCCAATTCGAAGTCATATGTGGGATAGTTTTTCTCATAAGGCTTCAGTTGCCTCGAAGCATTAGCAATCACGTTCTAGTACTGCATCAAAATAACACCTAAATCCAACCGTAAGGAAACACAATATACAATAAAATCCTTAATTACCTTCAATAGGGAAGGTGAAAATTGGGACTGAGGTTAACAAAGTTTTTAGCCTTTGAAAGCTCTCCTCACACTTGTCATCCCATACAAATTGAACTTCAATCTAAGTTAGGCGGGTCATGTGCGAATAAATCGTAGCAAATCCCTTGACGAATCGGCAATAATAACTGGCCAACCCCATAAAGATTTGAGTTTCTATCACATTTATCATTCTAGCCAAATTCTTAATAGCCTCAACTTTCTGTGGGTCTAGCATAACCCCTTTCTTAGATACCATGTGCCCTAGGAAGGACAATGACTACAACTAGAATGCACACTTAGAATATTTAGCATATAGTTGTTTTTCCTTAAGGAACACCAACACTGTATGCAAGTGACTTTCATGCTCTTCTTCAATCTTGGAGTAAATCAGAATGTCGTTGATGAAGACAATGATGAAAGAATCCAGAAATGACTTAAAAACCCTATTCATCAAACTTATAAAAGCAGTTGGGGCATTGATTAAGACAAAAGACATGACTTGAAACTCGTAGTGCCCATAACGAGTTCAAAAAGCAGTCTTTGGAATGTCCTCCACCCTAATCTTGAGTTGATGGTAACCTGGACTTAAATCAATTTTGGAGAATACTGCAGCTTCCTGCAACTGGTCAAATAGGTCATCGGTCCTAGACAAGGGATATTTATCATGAATGGTTACCTTATTCAGCTGACGATAGTCTATGCACATCCTAATGCTACCATCCTTCTTTTTCACAAACAAAATGGGAGCACCCCGAGAAGAAACACTTGGGCGGATAAACCCCTTCTCCAACAATTCTTGTAATTGGGACTTTAATTTCCTTAACTCTATTGGTGCCATACGATAACGAGGGATAAAGATTGGATGATTTCCTGGCTCTAAGTCTATAAAAAAATCAAAATCACAGTCCAGAGGCATATTAGGAAGGTCATTAGGAAATACTTCTAAGAATTCACACACAACTAGAACTGAAGCTATAGGAGAACTACAAATTTATCTTTCCGAAGATGGGCTAAAAATGCCCTATACCATTTTTTTACTAATTTCTAAGCACGAATAGCTGACATAATTCTCACAGGAGTAGGCTTAAAAGTACCCTCCCACTTTAACTTTTCCATCCTGGGCATCGCTACAGTGATGGTTTTAGCCTAACAACCAAGAATGGCATGCTAAGGAGACAACCAACTCATCCCCATTATAATATCAAATTCATTCATATCTAAAATCACTAAAACTGCCAAAGTCTTAAACATCATAAACATCAAAGGACATGACTTATAGACCTGATCAACATATACTGACACCCCAACTAGTGTAGACATATACATAAGAGCATTGAGCAATTATTAGGCTAAGTCCCAACCCAAAGAAAACTTCACAGACATATAGAAAAAAGTAGACCCAAGATCAAACAATACAGAAGCCATACGATCACATAAAAGAATAGTACCTGTGATCACCACATCAAAAGCTTTGCCTCAGGATGAACCAGAACAACATAAAGTTGGGCTCTATCACCACCCTGACCGCCACCTCTACCAGCCTGAGCACCACCTCTACCAACCTGTCCTCCACTTCTGTTGGCTTGATAGCCACCCCTTCCTGCAGCCTTGCCACCATGCCCACCTTGGGGATGACCTCTACTATTTTCTTCACCACCATGACCTACTAGAATTAAAGCACTAGAAGCAGGTATTTGAGTCAACTGACATGCAAACATAAAGTTAAGGCAATACCTTCTGATGTGGCCCAAACCTCCATACCCATGACACCTGATGGCCAAAACAGGCCTCTGAACTGAAGAGGATAAAGATGTATAGTTGCCTGTCAGTGAAGGCTGATAACTGACCCCAGAAGGTCCCCCTACAGACACAAGCATGGATAAATGATAAGGCTGAGAAAAAGGACCCTGCGACCCATGACCCTTAGAAAAGGTACAGCTGAACTGGCCAGAGGTCTGAACCTTCTTTTTTTCTACTTTTATTTCTCCTTGTTTTCTAATTGCCTCAAGCATTTTAGCAAATTCCACAACCTTTTAGAAAGACTTGCCCGCTACCACTACTGATAGAGTAACCATTTGAATCCTAGAATTCAGACCCTTCAAAAGTACCTGATCCGTTCCTCCTCTGAAGTGATCAACTGAAAAGCATAGCAAGATAAAGAATAAAACATGGCCTCATAGGCCGCCACAGACATGTCACCCTGCTCTAACCTCAAGAATACATCTTTATTTTGATCACGATAAACATAAGGAACATACTTCTCTAGAAAAATATTCTAAAATTGTACCCAAGTAAGTGGAAGTAAGGCAGCCCTGCACTCTACGAATGAACTCTACTATTTGCTTGGTTTTGGCCTGCAGCTGAAATAATTTTCAACAATACCCATCTTATGTAGACGTTCATGAAAATCTATCAAAAACTCAAATGCATCCCCAGACTTGGTACCCTGAAATACTGGGGGGCTTCATTTTTATGAACTTGTAGAATAGTCCATGCTCCTCATCAATCATCACCGATCCAAGAACTTATCGAGGATACACCCCTGTCTTAGAGCCCTCATCCATCCTTGGTGCCACATTGTAGTGCCGAGGATGGGAACACAAGAATAACAAGAGTAGCATTTGTGACAGCCGAACTACCTAAATACCCCAACACTTGTTAAATGAATTTTACAGTCATAGGTACCTAGGTTGCAACATTATGAACATGCAATGCAGTGTCAGGAATTACCACTCTTTCCTCCTCAGTGGCTACATCTTCACTCTGAGCTAATTTAAGAGCATCCTATTTGAGAGAGAGGGGGGTGATCTCTACCTAGCCAATCCTTCGGTTGCCCAGGCTCTACCCTTAGTAGGTGCCCTTATTTCTCCTCTCCTAACCCAGTCCCTCATGTATAGTCTACCCCAAATCGGAACTTCAGTGGATAGTGCAAGCACTGCTACTGGTGTTAGTGCTGGGACGACTGTACAACTCTAGAAGAATGTTCGTTCATCATCTGTAAAATAAGAATAAAGGAGTTAAATACCAATTTGGTTCACCAGGTACAAATTGGAATCAAGTAATAACATGAAAAGGAGAATGAAAGGAATTCATTTCCTAAATCCTTATAGCCTATCTAAGAAAAAGTATAGACATCTCCATAATTTTCCACAAGACTCTACTAGACCTGTTCTTATATGATAAGATCTACAAACTTAGTGCTCCGATACTATCCCTATCACGACCCAAACGGTTATGATTGGAACCTACCCTAAACTATGGTGAGAGAACCATGCTTAACCCAATCCTCACTTATCAAGTTCAATAGTCAACACTTACTTTCTACCATTCTTATCGTTAATAAGTTCTAAACTCAATTATTCAATAAAGAAGTAAAATGTCAAATCCAAGATAATCATCAATCTATAATAGAGTATGGAAACCTCTATTTAGTATATCCCCGGGACATGAAGTCACCGTATAAGAACAACTAAGAGTACTCAAGTCTATAGCTAAAAAAATATCCAAGATATGGAATAAAACAAGAGAGTGTCTTAATCTCGAAACAAGGGACATGAACATAACTTCGAAGATTCAATGGCTGCCCAATCATTGTGCTCACCCTTAAATTAAAGTATGCAGGTGATGGAAAGAGTCGGGGTCTCGTCTCAAATATTAGAATACGCTTTGTACTTAACAAAAAGAAGAGAACAGGTAGCATCAATACATCAATAAGTACTGGTAGGCATTATCGGCTGACTCAACCCAACACCATACAAATAAGTTAACTAAATAAATGTAACATCAATAATCGTATAACTTATAATGAAAGACAAACAACACATTTATGACACTTCACTTTAGAGGGAATACAAGCTCATATTTATGTATGTTTATACTTAGCCAATTTCAGCAACAAGTTGCATCACAACATATAATTATAATCGAACATTCAATGTATATGAATGAATATATAAATGCAAGATGTGCGCATCATCTCTTTCTCTTCTCAATCTCATCAATATCATTCCCAACTTCATGAACATCATGATCAATATTAATATCAACATCATTATCATCAACTCATCATCAATAACATCATGAACATCATGAACATCATGATTTCAATATCAACATCACTATCATCAACTCATCATCATCAATATGTATAAATATGCAAATGTAGTCAATAATCACAAGTAGTGTCCGAAAGTAATTACAGACATTCAATCTTCTTATAATCTTAGAGTCAAGCAAGTCTGAATGCTACATCAAATCGTAACCTAGCTTGATTCCTCACTCAAAATCACTTCTAGGCCATAAGCTTGTCGTTTCTTTCTCTTTCACCTCATTCTTGATCTATAACAACAAGGTTACATACCCAATTCAATCATTTCATCCTTTTAAACACTAGGGATCAATAATTAATAGCTTTAACCATGAAATCACCCTAGTTTATTATCTTAGGGTTTGTAAACATTTTAAACCTCATGAATTCTACTTTATCTAATATGAACAACTATGATTTTACTCCAAATAATATTTTCTAACACCCTAGCATCATTATCAACAAATTTTATTCACATTTACACCAATTTGTATTAAGTTCATGAATTAGTGATAAACCCCAATTTTCTACCATGAACAAGATTCTAATGATTCTCAATAATTCTAAGAAGTAATTCGAGTTTAGAATATAAAGAACTTACCTCCAAAGATAAAAATCTCCAAAAAAATTAAAGAAAATCGCCTTCCCCAGAGCCTTGGTTCCCTTTTCAAAAGGTGGGGAGTAAAAATATTTTCTATTTTTTTAAAACATAAAATATACTGCATTTTACCGCTGTAGCGGTTCGCGACAATACTGAGGCTACCGCTACAATGGTTCCTTTTTCCACTGTAGCGGTCCCGGTTAGAAACTCGGGGCCTCTCCCTAAATGGGTCTATTTTAGAACACACCCCTCGAAACACGACATCGTAAACCAACCCTTTTATGGTAAACTCTATAACCAGAGTTCTATAAATTGATTTTACGTGCCGAAAGTTGCTACAGAATAGCGTCAAACTCCCCCACCAATACACACATTAATACCAGATTTTCAAAGCTAGTACACCCTCAATATTCGCCTAATCCTAAATTGTCTAAGAGGAAATTTGGCCAAGGTTCTACTTCTTGTTTCAGCATAACGATGATTTGGGTTGTTACACCAGTAACTCGAGACTCGATCCCAGTCCTGGCCATTTCACAACATACTTCTAGAAATCCAACATTACAAACTGACTCTTTCATGGTAACCACTATAACCGAAGTTCTACAAATGCATTTTATGCACTGGAAGTTTCTATGACTTCCTAAACTCATCCTCCAACATGATATCAAACCCAAACCACCAACCACCGCTGTAATAACTACCAGATTTACCTAAACCACCACACACTCAAAATACTCCTAAGATTAGGCCAACCTAAAAATTTTAAATTTTGTTCTAAGGGGAAACTAGGCAAGGTTTTTACTCTCTATATCAGTTTTATGATGATTTGGTTCATTACAAAAACAACTTAATTCCCTAATTTTTCTTCCATGCCCAACCAAAATTCCTCTGACCCATCCCACCTACCCCTATTTACCCTCTTTCTCCTTCACCAGCGAACAACAATAACAACCCAGCACCAAAATGACCCCTCTTCCTCTTTGAAACTACGAACAACTCCACCAAGAACTAGAACAACGTCGCCTTCAAATCCCTTACTTCTCCATACAAATCCACGCATGAATTATGGTACTAATTGAAGCTTTTGGGCATATTCATTTTGCATATTCCTCAATTTTCTCATTTTTTTATTTTTGTCTAAATTCATTTAAGGTCCGTATGAAAATCCAATGCACCACCACTGTAAGACCCTTGTTTCCTTTTTCCAATCATAACATTTTGCTCTATTTTGTTTGTGTTTCAGATCTGGCAGGAGGAATTCAAACTCCAACACTATTTATCTTCATATTTTATCATATGTTTGGCTAATATTTGTGGATATTTCATCTTTTCTTTTGATTTTTAGTCCTTATTATTTTAAGTTTAGGCTGATTTGGTTAGTTTTAGATGCTTTTCGGTGGTTATTGTCATGATCGATGGCTTTTGTACTTGTGTTGAGTTGATACATTGTTGTTTTATTTACCCTTTGTTTTAACTCCATTAGTGGATGTTATAACTGCTTTGATTTCTTTATACCTTTTCTTGTTTCTTCTATCCATTGTATTAGTCTATTGAGATTATGCTTTTTTCTTAATTTTCCAGTGATTTCATGTGTTGCTCAACAAGTTCTGTCCATGATTTCTTTATTATTTTTAGTTTTTTGTTCATTGCTATTATATCTTTTATATTTAAAAGTATCATTTAATTTGGGTTTAGTTTGTACTGTTACTTGGAATGTGGTCTTCTTGATTTCTTCATTGAATTACATTTTTTCATTTCAAGTATTAATATACTTGGCCAATGAAATGATCCCTCTGTCGGATTTTTGAGGCCTCTCCATATCAAAAGATGGATTTTATTTTAAGTTCAGTTATTTTATTTTAAGTATTAATATACTTGGCCGATGAAAAAAATTTCATCAATTTCTAAGGTCTTCCATGTATATAAGATGATTTTTACTTTTCGTTTATTATTTCTTTAATTCATTTTGATTAAATTTATTCATTACTAATATTTTTATTAAGTGTGTTTACATGTACATGAAGCTTCTTTTCGAAGAAGACACTAGAATCTGAATTCGAGAACCATTTTGAATTATTTATTCATTATGTTTAACTATAGAAAAATATTAGGCCGTTTTCGTTATTCATGCTTTACTTATTTGCACATGTTTTATTTTTTGTATACTTGAAATGAGTTTTGATCTCCTTCTCAATTGAAAAAAGAACCACCATTGTGGATACTGAAGGATACCTAACACCTTTTCTTTGATATAACTTGAACTCTTACCTATTGGTTTTGTAGACAATTTTTCATTAGATTTAATTAACAGATTTTTCAATTTTCCTAAAATTATGCGGCGACTCTAAATTTTTAAACAATTAATTATTTTTGAGTCCCAAAGTTGTGCCTTATGAAAATAGGGATTGCAACAGAATGGTGGCTCTGCTGGGAATTTAAAGGTTCTAACCATTATGAGCAAATTTTTTCAATTGAGGAGTTTTTAACTTTTACAAGTTCATATATTACCTTGTATATTTGTTCATTGTTTGTATCATGTATTTTTTTTATATTGTTTAGTTATTTATTTATTACTTGCTTAATTGTATGTACACCGTCATTACATTCATGACATACAGGTTCCTCCAAATGACAAAATTAGAATGCTTTAGGAAAAGGCAATTACGAATCTTTTGCAGTCGCTTTCTCACTTAAAAAACCAAAGTTCTTGAAATAATAAATAATTAGTTAGTTCTGGGTTGTCAGACACTTGATTATTATCCTAGCCCACGGTTGTCTGCCCGGGTTCTCAATCACTTTTCAAAATCCACTCTGGTCACTTAGGATAGAGCGAAGCCAAATCTTGTGAAATTGGCATTTTGACCTAAGACTTAGTATCCAAGGGGTATCGGGTCCATTAGTGAGACCACCTTGTGTCCAAAAAGGCCTATAGGCTATATGGACAATCATTTAACTATTTATTTTAAAGGTTGTTATACTGAATAGTATGAACCATTGTCTTTCGGGTTTGAGAATTTATTATTTTATATAGATAGTTTCTGTCATGGCCCGAGACTACCCCCTAGTTGTAACACGGTGCTTAGAGTCACAAGTGATCCCAAGCTAACTCATGGCCTGACATGACACTATGAATACTGAATAAAATGGATATTTACTGAGCGAAAGCAAAATCTGAATGATATAAGTAGATCCAAAACAAAAAACTTAATAGTCAAAACGAAAATCATATGAACAAACCATAAACTGAAAATCTACTGTCTGAAAGCCTCTACAAATATGAGTCGTTGGGACAAGCCCCCAACTAGCTCTAACTATCTAAAAACTGAATTACCGAAGTAAAGATAATAAACATGAATCAGATAAGGATTGACCACTCTCTACTGCAGATATAAGTCGGGAACCGTAATATCCAAAGCTGGATGCTCTATATCTAAACCTATATTATAAGATAATATAGAGCAAAGAAAAGTATGTGGTCAGTACTTTGAATGTACTGAGCATGTGAGATATGCACTACACTATATAAGTTGAATATGTTGAAGATGATATGATAACTGAATATGCAACTGAAATCTATAAACTAATGCAATGACCAAGTAGTAACCATGCAACAATGTAATATGCTGAACAAACTGAAGAAAAGGTTATGTGAGGTCTAATTATGAACTGTGGGAGCTACTGTAACTGACATAGACCATGTGAGCAACATGGAATCTAACCTGTAACCCAAGTTGGGAGGGTGTCCTATACCATGCCAAGGGTAAGAACCATGATTGGCGTGAATTCACTCATGAACCCATTTGGGAAAGGCAGACACTCTCAACTGGTGAGGACCTCTTTAACCTACCGTGGCACATAGTTTGGGACTTGATTTGTATGAACCCATGTCCTCTCAATGCTAAGTACTACTCCCAACTAAAAGTAAACTGATATACTGAAATGCTCAATAAAACTGTTATTCTAAAATTGAAAGATAAGTACTTTATCTGAAAGAATTCTAAATCATAAAAACTAAAGGATGGAGTATTCAACTGACAATGCATGATAACCTAAGTCATCGGGTTTTCATAACCTGCCATCTCTAAAAAAAGCAACTAGTCATGGCAATGCTATAATCTGAACATGATAGGGAATTTCATAACTCAAGTCGAAAATCATGAATTTACTAATATACTGAAAGTTCATAGTTATGAGTATGTAAAGCTACTAGAGTTCATGTGAAAACATGTAATCATGTCATTATTCAAAGCAAGAAACTGAAACATAAGAGAATTCAAACCTTTCATAGAAACCCTAAACTTGGAAGATAAATTTAAACTGAGAAATTAAACTAATTTTGGGACTTAATGGGTGAAAGGAAACCTAATGATGAAATCCTACATACCTAGAAGTAAAGATCTTGGACTTAAAGCTTGAAAATTGAGTAACCCTAGCTCTTTCTTTGGAGAAGAGAAAATCGCCTCTTTTCTCTGAAATTTGCTAAGTGTCTACTGAATTGCCAAGTAATGAGGGACTTGGGGTGTTTTAGGCTTATTATTTAGCCTTAGGATAGCTTAAACGATGTAGTTTAGGGGTTTAAATATTGGAAAAAGACTGGAATATCCCTTATAAACTGTAACTGAAGAATCTGTGAAGTGTGACGGATGAACCATCCCACGATCGTGGGATCTACCTACAATTGTGGGTGGTGCTCGTAGGTTGATGGATGATCTTGTGGCTTCTATAGACTTCATCAGATGAGCCAAGGGACAACTCATGGGTTGATCCCATGATCATTACTTGGTTCGACATTGAATTTCCAAGCCCGAAACAACCTTGTGAACCACGATCTTACCAACAATTATGGGTTCTTCCTAAGATCGTAGGTTCCTTTTGTGGCTAGGAGCTATATTTTTCAAATTTCAATTTTTTGGGGCTGTTTTATGCAGAAGATAGCATGGTACGATCGTACTATCTACCTATAGTCGTAGGTTTTCTCATAGTATCTCACTATTGGATAGTGCTTCTCTAAAATGGCTATAACTCATAGCTCTAGAACTAGATTAACGAGAAATTGAATGCTTTGGAAAAAAGACTCAAAGACTTTCATTTGGTGGGTCATGAGCTCAAAAAATCTTCATAATGTAAGAGTTATACTCATTTGAAGTTGACTATAGGAAGATTCTTCACAAGAAATCAATCGGTAAGGAAGGTTTCAACTTGGCTGTGAGCTAGGAGATTCTTGTGGCCTTAATACATGTCTAAATCACTTCTCATACTACCAAAACATAAATTTTAGTTCTACATATAGTTGAAGAATGGTTCTAATATTATCTTGGATTTTTGGGGTGTTACAATTTTTTTATTTATAATCCATAGAAGATCTTTATCCTAAAGAAGTTCAAAATTCCAAGAAGTTTGAGAATGAAGAGCCTTCCATGACGGATTAGTCTAGGATTTTACTACTGCATGGGACTGATTTTTATTGTACATCCCTTCTCTTATTTTGTATACCCATTCGATTTGATCGGTTTGTATATAACATATTTTTGGCGGGCGAGGACATTTTACAATCGGTATATACATCCTTCAATCATTAGGCTCACCTTTGGCTTAAAAGGTCACATGTATATTAGGATGCATTATATATTATTTATGTGTTATATGATACCTAATTTGTTCAGCCATATTCATTTGATTTTCTTGTTAATACATATTTTTGCTTTAAACATTATTTGTCAATTATTACATTCCAAAAGATTTTAAATTATGTTTGACCTGATTCTAGGCTCAACGGGATATGTAGGTGCCATAAATGCTCGATCATATTCCCCATAAATTTTTCATCTTCCTTTACAATGGAAACTGGAGCTGAATTTTTAAGGAAGTCTCAAAAATTCCATAATAGAAAACAGTTTACTACAGATTGAATACACGAATTTGTTGAAGCTGAAACAGGGCTAGAATTTTTGAGAAAGTTTTAAAAAATTCATACAAAGCAGCATCACGAAGATCAAGAAAGTTCTTTACTCAAATTCTATGAGGCACCAATATTCAGTCCAGAAGATAAATTAGGGGAGTGTTCTACTATGAAATCACACTCTGTCATTATCTTTTTTCATGACTTTCCTATTTTCACTCTTTTCTCATATCTTTGCAGGAAAACTATCTTCAACAACAGTCGGGGATGGTCATAATAATATACAGTTTTCATAGATAATCTAAAAAATCCACAATCCCTCAAACACAATCGAAGGACCACAACATGTTGCATATAAAAATAACGAGAAATGATCAAAACAATGAATTGTCCTCGCAAACAACTGGGAGACGCTCTGTGCCTAAAGATGTTAGTCAACACCGGACATGTTAGGTATCACTCTGAGTTTGTCTATACCTTGGCATTATTTTTGTGTGCATATATTTTATATTTTATCTGCACGAACTATGCACACCTGATTCTCATCCTTCAGAGTGAGATACATAGGTAGCCCTTTTCGGGTTCGGTATCCCTTATTTAAAAATAAAAAATAAAAAATTTAAATTTTAAAATCATATGTTTAACTTGGTGGTTCCAATACATTTAGAAGCATGCGAATAATTAAACATAATTGAGAAGGTTGACTTTGTGTTGAACCTTAGGTTCTTTTGGTACCCTCACATTTGTACCTTTGTGACACATGAAAATGCTCTTGCATACACTCAAGATAAGAATAAAACCAACCTTATTGTTCCATGTCCATTATGTGGTGAGTACTATATTATATTCAAATGCATTATACTATTGATTTAGAACTTGGCCAAAATTTTTGTTGACGCGAAATTCTGAGTGATATTTGGTTTGAGAAAGGATCGTAGGCATTTTTTGACCCTATTGAGACTTTCAATGCCTAACAAATAAAATTAATCCTTAGAATGTCCCCTTTTTTACCCTGAAGCCTCTTCTTTGGATAATCATATCTCAGCCAATACCCTTCAAAGTGCTTACATGCACTATTCTTCTCTTGGCCTCAACTTCTTGAGTACACTAAAAATGAGCAAATTATAAAAGAAGATTCAAGCTTTAAGTTGTCAAAGGAAAAACATACAAAATCCCTAAAAGTCAAGGATGCAAAAATGACTTCAAGAGAAAGAAAAGAATCAAAAACTCCCCACGATGTTAAGGCAAGGAGAAATCTAAAATATAAAAGGGAGAACACTCCAAACAAAAGAGGAGAAACTTTAAAAGAAAAAAAATAGTAGAATTCTCCATCAAGAAAAGATTCAAAAAGAGACCAAAAAAAAGAAAGGGACAACAAGAGGATCAAGCATTAAAGGCATAACAATAGTCAAAAGCACAAGTCCAGTTCGACACTAAAGGAGAGATTAAGTCTTTTTTATCCCAAATGAATATCCAATCCATCTCCAAGACTAGATTACAAGCTGATAGAAAACCCTATATGATCTTATTTCAAATTTTCTCACATTAGTGGATACTTATATAAAGGCCAAACCTATGGCATCGCAATCGCACACTTTGAACATTCTTCTAAGTGTGAACGTATTTTTCAAAATGTCCTCAAATCAAAATATACTTCAAGTTTATGAAAATAAGGATTTTCTTTGTGGTAAGGGCACTTTAAATATGAGGATAGGTCTAGTTCAAAACCTTTATTTGAAGCAAGACAAAAAAATCTGTCGATACTTAGATGTGTTTGAGGTACCTCTTAAAGCTATAGGAATTATCTCAAGGTTGATCTCAGTTAGAAGAGAAGCAAGAGAAAAATTCCTATGTTATGGTAATTTTCGGCACCAACCAAAATCAAGACTTCATATCTTTTCTGTTTAAAAAATAAAACTAGAGCAAGTACCCACCTTTAAATACCTGTTTAAGTGACTCATTGGTCCTTTCATCTTCATGGTTCATTTCTTTAATTTGTCATCCATTTGTCAAAGTGACATGTTAAGTTATATTGGATCATCACTCCTATATTTTTGACAAGTTATATTGGATTGTTACCTCCTATTTATGATATATTATGTTGGATCGTCACCTCCTTCATTATGCCGTGTTATATTTGCTACTAATAAGTTTAGTGCATTTGATTATAAGACACTCTAGGAAGTCACCTATTTAAAGTAACATGCTGCATAAGGTATGCATAATTCTTAGTTGCTCTTATATTACATTTTCTACTAATAAGTTTAGTAAAGGTGGTTATGAGATACGTTGGGAAGTCACCCCATTCAAAGTGACATGTTAGCTTATCCGCCTTTTAATGAGACACATTGGAAAGTCACCCCATTCAAAGTGGCATGTGGCTTTCAAATCGGTGTCAAGGTGACTCTATTTATTTAGATCGTCCAGGAGATGACCATTTATCCAGACCATCGTCAAGGTGATGACCACTTATTCAAATTGGCGTCGAAGTGACTCCACCTTCGAGACTTTCATCAAGGTGATAATAATTTATTTAGATCATCAAGATGACTACCATTTATCCATATTGTCATCAAGGTAATGACCACTTACTCAAAGCGGCATCAAGGTGACTCCGCTTATCCAGACTGGCGTCAAAGTGACTCCACTCATTAAGATTGTTGTCAAGGTGACAACCAATTATCAAAGTGACAACAAAATATCAAAAATGGCATCAAGGTGATTCAATTTATCAAGATCGGTGTCAAGGTGACTCTATTGATTCAGGTTATTGTCAAAGTGATAATCAATTATCCAAAATGGCATTAAGATGATTCCATTTAATTAGATCGACATCAAAGTGACTCCACTGATATAGATTATTGTCAAGTTGGCAACCAATTATCCAAAATGATATCAAGGTAATTCTATTTATCAGATAGGCCATCCATCTTTCAATAAGACAAGATAGGTCACCCCCCGTTCAAATGGCATGTTGTATATAATATATGTCGTGCGCTTTTCAATGAGACAAGATTGGTCGCACCTATTCAAATGGCATGTTATGGTCAAGATGGGTAGTTCACCTTTCAATGAGACATATTAAGTCACCACATCATTCAAAATGGCATATCACTTAAGATAGGTTGTCTACCATTCAAAGATACAAGTTAGATTATCACTCATTCAAATGACATATCAAGTTTAAAATGGGTCATCCTCCTTTCAACGAGACAAGTTAAGTCGCCAACTCATTAAAAGTGGCATATCATGTTTAAGTTGGTTGTCCAACATTCAAAGAGACAAGTTGGGAGGCCACTCGTTCAAATGACATATAAAGTTCCAAGAGGGTCATCCACTTTTCAACAAGAAAAGGTGGGTTGCCACATCATTCAAAGTGAAATGTCATATTTAAGTTGGTCGTCCACTATTCAAAGAGATAAGTTGGGTTATCACTCGTTCAAATACCATATCAAGTTCAAAATGAGTCACCCACCTTACAATAAGACAAGTTGGGTCGCCACCTTATTCAAAGTGGCATATCATAATCAAGTTGATCGTCCACCAGTCAAAGAGATAAGTTGGGTTACCACTCATTTATATGGCATATCAAGTTCAAAATAGGTTGTCCGCCATTCAACGAGATAAATTAGGTCGCCATCTCATTCAAAATGGCATATCATGTTTAGTTTATCATCCACTGTTAAAAGAGACAAGTTGGGTTGTCACTCGTTCAAAGGCATATCGATTTCAAAATGGGGCGTTCGTTTTTCAACAAGACAAGTTGGGTCACCGCCTTATTCAAAGTGGCATATCATGTTCAAGTTGGTCATACACCATTCAAAGGTACAAGTTGAATTATCACTCGTTCAAATGGAATATGAAGTTCAAAATAGATCGTCCCCTTTCAATGAGATAAATTGGGTTGTCACCTCATATAAAGTGGCATATTATGTTTAAGTTTGTCATCCACCATTTAAAGAGACAAGTTTCATTGCCACTTGTTCAAATGGCATATTAAGTTCCAAATGGGTAGCTACCTTTCAATGAAACAAGTTGGGTTTCCACATTAGTCAAAGTGGCATATCATGTTCAAGCTGGTCGTCCACTGTTAAAAGGGACAAGTTGGGTTGTGACCCATTAAAAATGGCATATCAAGTTCAAAATGGGTCGTCCGCCTTTCAATGAGATAAGTTGGGTCTCCACCTCATTCAAAGTGTCATATCATGTTTAAGTTGGTTATCCACTATTCAAAGAGACAAGTTGGATTTCCACTCGTTCAATTGGAATATCAAGTTCATAATGGATAGTCTGTCTTTCAACGAGACAAGTTGGGTCGCCACCTCATTCAAATTGGCATATCATGTTTAAGTTGGCCATATCGTCTGCCTATTAATGAGACAAGTTAGGACACAACCTTATTCAAAGTGGCCTGTCATGTTCCAGTTAGTCGTCCACTATTAAAGGTACAAGTTGGATTGCCACTCGTTCAAATGGCATATGAAGTTCAAAATGGGTCGTCCCCCTTTCAACAAGACAAGTTAGGTTGTCACCTCATTCAAAGTGGTATATCATGTTCAAGTTGGCCATCTACAATTTAAAGAGACAAGTTACATTACCACTTGTTCAAATGAACTATTAAGTACAGAATGGTAGTCGCCTTTTAATAAGACAAGTTGGGTTTCCACATTAGTCAAATTGGCATATCATGTTCAAGTTGGTCGTCCACCTTTAAAAGGGATAAGTTGGATTGTCACTCATTTAAAGGGCATATCAAGTTCAAAATAAATCGTCCACCTTTAAATGAGACAAGTTGGGTCTCCACCTCATTCAAAGTAGCATATCATATTTAAGTTGGTCATCTACTGTTCGAAGTGACAAGTTAGGTTTTGACTCATTCAAATGACATATCAAGTTTAAAAATAGATCGTTTGCCTATCAATAAGACAAGTTGGGTCGCCACTCATTCAAAGTGGCATATTATGTTCAATTTGGCCATCTTGTCTTCCTTTCAATGAGACAAGTTAGGTTGCTGCCTTATTCAAAGTGGCCTGTCATGTTCAAGTTGGTCGTCAACCGTTCAAAGATACAAGTTGGATTACCACTCGTTCAAATGACATATAAAGTTTAAAATATATTGTCCCCTTTTCAACGAGACAAGTTGGCTTGCCACTTCATTCAAAGTGGAATATAATGTTGAAGTTGGTCATCCACTGTTTAAACTGACAAGTTGCATTGCCACTTTCTCAAATGACATATTAAGTTCAGAATGGGTAGCCGTATTTCAATGAGACAAGTTGGTTTGCCACATTAGTCTAAGTGTCATATCATATTCATGTTGGTCGTCCACCGTTCAAAGGGACAAGTTGGGTTGCCCCTCATTCAAATGGCATATCAAGTTCAAAATAGATCGTCCATATTTCAATGAGACAACTTTTGTGTCCACCTCATTCGAAGTGACATATTATGTTCAAGTTGGTCGTCTACGGTTCAACGAGAAAAGTTGGGTTTCTACTTGTTTAAATGGCATATCAAGTTCAAAATGGGTCATCCACCTTTCAATGAGACAAGTTGGGTCTCCACCTCATTTAAAGTGGAATATAATGTTCAAGTTGGCTATCTATTGTTTAAAGAGACAAGTGGGGTTTCCACTCATTCAAAAGGTATATCAATTTCAAAATGGGTTGTCCATTTTTCAATAAGACAAGTTGGGTCGCGCCACCCTATTCAAATTAGCATATCATGTTCATGTTGGTCATCCATCGTTCAAACAGATAAGTTGGATTGCCACTTGTTAAAATGACATAGCAATTTTAAAATAGGTCGTCCATCTTTTAATGAGACAAGTTGGGTTGCCAACTCATTCAAAGTGGCATATCATGTTTGAGTTAGTTGTCCATCGTTCTAAGAGAAAAGTTGAATTTCCACTTGTTCAAATGACATATTAAGTTTAAAATGGGTAGCCGCCTTTCAATGAGACGAATTCGGGCACCATATCAGTCAAAGTGGCATATCATGTTCAAGGTGGTCGTCCACCATTCAAAGGGACAAGTTGGGTTGCCACTCGTTCAAATGGCATATCAAGTTCAAAATGGGTCATCCACCTTTCTACCAGACAAGTTGGGTCTCCACCACATTTAAAGTGGCATAGCATGTTCAAGTTGGTCATCCACTATTCAAAGAGAAAAGTTGGGTTTCCACTTGTTCAAATGGCATATAATGTTCAAAATGGATCATCCACCTTTCAACGAGACAAGTTGGGGCACCACCTCATTCAAAGTGGCATATCATATTCAAGTTAGCTGTTTTGTTTGCCTTTCAATTTGACAAGTTGGATAGGTTCCTTATTCAAAGTGGAATATCATGTTTAAGTTGGTCGTCCACCATTCAAAGATACAAGTTGGATTACCACTCGTTCAAATGGACTATCAATTTCAAAATGGGTCATCCGCCTTTCAATGATACAAGTAGCATTGCCACCTCATTCAAAGTGGCATATCATATTCAATTTGGTTCTCCACCATTCAAAGAAACAAGTTGGATTTCCACTCATTAAAATGGCATATAAAATCCTAAATGGGTCGTATGCCTTTCAACGATACAAGTTTGGTCGCAACCTGATTCAAAGTGTCATATCATGTTTGGGTTGGTTGTCCACCATTCAAAGAGACAAGTTGGGTCGCCGCCTCATTCAAAGTGGCATATCAAGTTCAAAGTGGGTTATTCGCCTTTCAATGAGACAAGATGGGTCATCACCCATTTAAATATCATATCAAATTCATGCTGGGTTGTCTGCCTTTAGTGGAAAAATTTGATCATTTACCTCATTCAAATAGATACACATCCTTGCATCCCCAGCGACTCACAAGCTCGGCACTTAGGTAATTTTGAAAGTAACATCGAAGGTACGTAAATATTTTATCTTCAACCAACCCTTACTCATTTATCAAAAGACAATCCATACTTTCTAATGGATGGATAATATTGTCAAATTGCTATCAACGTTTGACATTATTCTGTGCACATGTCATTCTTCTTCTTCTTCGTATAGCTAAAATTGGTTACACGTCAATGTCTTCATCCAAATACTCTTTTATCATCTTTGGATAAAGAGGGACAATTATTGACACTCAATTTTGGTCTGACATTTTTAAAATAAATAACTTTAGGATTTTTATTTGTTAAATTGCATAGAAATGATTTTTATATATATTTTTGTTCAATTTAACACAAGTTATTGATAATTATCCTTGTTTTAAAAAATATTAGGATATTTATCAATTTATTATTATTTTAATTATTTTAGCATAGTCTTTATTTTAACACAGTCCGTTAGTACATAGAAGATGAAAAATATATTATTGCATAGATAGCCCATGGTTTTCAAAAATCATGGTATTGAGCACACGGTTTTTCTGTTGATTGGTTTTGTCTTGTCTATAAAACCTATCACTTCCTTTACAATTTTGATGGTGGAAATTTTTTAAATTTAACAAAAAAACCCTAAATAACTCTATTCTCTCTTTCCATTTTTATTCAAAGTAGGCGCGCCATAGCCTTTTCTGTTTTGCAACAAGCTCCACTCCACCACCCACTACAACAGCAACATCAAACCACCAGATCTCTTCTTCGATTCTCCGACAAGCTCTAAGCTCCAGCGAAACCTACAACCAAACCTCCATGACATCACTAGATCTAGATGAGAAATACTATTAATAGCTTCCACCCAACTCCAAGCTCCGGTGACCTCCATTAATGGAACCAGAAAATCCAACCATGAAACAACACCCTATTTCTCCTCTTATAATGTCCCTCACATCGAATTCAGGTTAAAACCACCAGATCCATAATGAAACAACCACGAATCTAAAGATTCTCTTCTATAATTTGATACTCCGACAAACTACAACCAATAATAGCTGAGACTCACGTTGCATGATACTGGAATCTAGTGAAATTGCCAACCACCAGCGAGCTTCGAGCTCCATGCAAATTAGATATCTTCAATAAGCTCACCATCACGACGAGCTTTGTAGAGTCACTAATGCACCACCACTGTATGACCCTTGTTTTCTTTTTCCTATCATAATGTTTTGCTCTATTTTGTTTGCATTTCAGATCTGGCTAGAGAAATTCAAACTCAAGCACCATTTATCTTCATATTTTAACACATGTTTAGCTAATATTTGTGGCTATTTCATCTTTGATCTTGATTTTTAGCCCTTATTATTTTAATTTTAGACTGATTTGGTTAGTTTTAGATGCTTTCAAGTGGCTATTGTCATGATTAGTGGCTTTTGTGCTTGAGTTGAGTTGATACATTGTTGTTTTATTTACCCGATGTTTTAACTCCATTAGTGGATGTTATATTAGATTCTTTATATATTTTCTTGTTTCTTCTATACTTTCAATTAGTCGATTGATATTATGCTTTTTTCTCAATTTTTCAGTGATTTCACGTGTTGCTCAAAAGTTCTGTCCGTGATTTCTTTATTATTTCTTGTTTTTTGTTCATTGCTATTATTTCTTGGATCTTTGAAAGTAACATTTAACTTGGGTTTAGTTGTACTATTACTTTGACTATGGTCTTCTTGATTTCTTCATTGAATCATATTATTTCATTCCAAGTATTAATATACTTGGCCATTGAAAGAATCTCCCTGTTGGATTTTTAGGCCTCTCCATAATAACAGATAGATTTTATGTAACACCCCGTATCCTATGTATACTAGTCCTACTTATATGTCACTTTATATAGCCTTACAGTATAGGTAAAGGACTCGGTTTCCTATATGACTAGTGACGGTAAGATAGGTTTGAAGGAACTGCCTATACTTTTCAATGCGACACAATCAAGTTAACGTCAATGAAATTATTTAAACTTGGGATCATAAGTAGGTATTTGAGTCTAAAGTTTAAAGTGGCCTAGTGTATTTAAGTTTTAAGTTAAATTAAAGGGATTTAGACCTAAAAATGGAATTAAATATTGAGGTGCTTGCTTGACTTAATTAAGCTAGTAGGTGAGTCACCTACTTGAGCAATATGGACTAAGTTAATGGAGCCAAGGCTAATGGATCATATTTAGGCCTACATTAAAGGACTAATTTAAGGTCCACGGAGAGGAGAATGCGCAGCCCAACACCTAAAATCTATCCCAAAAGCCTAATAAGTTAAAGGCCCATTTTAGACATGAATAAAGCAAGTAGGTACATCACCTACTTTGACCTTTTGAGCAGCTTGAACACCTAAGTAGTTGCATCACCTACTTGGACCAATTTGTGGCTGAAAATTGATACAAGACAAATGGCCATCATAACTTTTGATGCCATCATTCGTGGCCAACACGTGGAGAATCTGATTTTGTACACCTTGAAGGCCCAGGAGTATGCATGGGGAAGTCATTTTGGACACTTAATAAAGCAATTTCGTGTATGGAAGGTTGCTTGGAGGCTTACCTTGATGACTACCCGAGGCTCCAAAGGATTGCAAGGGTTGAAGTGTGAAGAAGGAGTCCTTACACTCCATGACCACCCCTTATTAAGGGTGTTTTGGTCTTTTTGTGCCTTTTCTTTACACTCCATAGGAGTCCCTTTTCATTAAGGGTAGTTTGGTCATTGATGTAATAGTTATAAATAGACTTCATTAGTCTTATTTTCTAGTTAGTTCATTATGGATATTTGAAAGACTTCTTCTTCTCTCTTTGAGAATGTAGTGTAGGGATTGGAAAGGCCAAGTAGTGTAGGGCTTGGAAAATCCATTATTGATCCTTGCTTAGAAACGGTGGTTGTAAGCGGAGTTGATTCCCTTAGCGGTCACCATAAGAGTTTGGTGTTGTTATTGCGGGTCTTAGGGGGTCTTATCGTTTGATACACGGTTTGGTTCCTTATTCTTATAATCTCGTATGTCAAGCTATCTATCTCTTTTTTTTGTAATCTTGTTAAGCTTGTGTTTATAATCTTGAAGTCTAGTGAAGCCATGTGGGGCTCTTTCGATTCACTAGCACTTGTTGTTCAACTTGTTATTCATCTTGTTGTTGTTGCTGAAATCTTGTGTTGCGGGTTTGATAGTGTATAATTTGGTATCAAAGCAAGGCTGTTTGTGTTCCTACACTACCAATCTTGGGCTATCTCAGTCAAAAAAAAAAAAACGAAATCTGTCAAAAAAAATAAATCGAAATCTGTCCAAAAAAAAAAACAAAAAAACAAAAACAAAATCTGTCCATCTTGTTGTCTTGGCTGAGAATAGTGTTTGTGTGTTTAGATCTAGGTGTTATTTTACTTGTTTAGTGTGTTTCTAGTGTTGGTTTCTTTCTCACCAACACTAAAAGTGTCTAGCTCTAAAGATGAGCTTATAATATTGACCATTGTTGTGGTGACTTGAAGTGGGCCGTAGGTTGTACCTTGTTGATGACCATTGGTGGCTTTTGTGTTATGTTCTTGAAGAAGTTGATGTTGTGTTCTTGAAGGTTGTTGTGGTGTTCATCTTGTTCTTCATCTATTCTTACAACTTAAGACCACAAAAGTATAAAATAGATCCAAAAGGTTGTAAGACAAAAGTTATAAAGTTGTTGGTGAGAAGACTTGCACATATCTCTTCCTAGACTTGACAACCACTTTTCCTTAAAACACGGAACCTTGTTTTGTGGGATTAGTATAGTCAAATCTTACCTTTTTGAGTTTGAAAAGTTGAAAAAGAGTACAAGACTTTACCTTCCCTCCAAAACCATTGTCATCCATTACAAGTTGTGGGACTCTTGAAATTTCAGATTTGTAACAAAAAAAATAAATAAAATTGTGTGGGCCCAAGACCAATTGCATGCTGCCATGTCATCACTTCACCAAAATAGCTTAAGCTCAAATTTCAGATTCTAAGTTTCATTTCCTTGTTTCTTTAGTTTCATTTCTTGATTCTAGTACTAATTAACAACTAGTAATCACCTACTAGATTGTGAGTTGGTTTTTTGAATCCGTTTTCTTCGTGTTTTTCGTTCTTTGTGTTTTTTTTTTCTCATTTTGATTCGTTGAACTTCTTTGATTCAAGTTCATAAGTAGATTTTGTTTTGTGTTTTGAGTCGATCAAACAATAATCTATTTTGGTCGCTAAGTAGTGATTGACATCTTATTAACTACCGGAGTATAAGCAACTTTCAATATTCGCCGCTCCAATTGTGAGGATCACAAAGGTGAGTGTATACGAGTGTTGGTGAGGTGCTTTTACTACTAATCTTGTTTGTTCATTTTGTAGGTACAAGGTGCTATAAGGGGAACATATCTTAGTAGCCTCGTATTATTGTGACTACAACATGGGAGACTATGATTGTAGTGAGGGATTTTATGGCTACGATGATGTTGTAGATTATGGGGGCTATGAATATAGCCATGATCAAGACATGGACAGATTTGAGGGTTATGATTTTGAGGGAGAAAATGAGGTGAATGAAGTGCCTAGTTCTTATGGTGAATATGGAGATGATGTAGGGCCTTATGATAGTTCTTATGATGAAGTTGGGGCATATGAGGAGTCTTACACTTCCCATTTCGAACCTAGAATTGGTATAAGGTATAACCCCTTCCTTCGCAAAGCTTATAAGAGCCATGGTGAGAGTGCACGTGTGGAGAATGAAGAGTCATATTCTTCACCTTGTAGTACATCTTATCAAGGTCGAAGCAGTGTGAATGGGTATACTAGCTATAGTGTAGGTTGTCCCATTAGAAGAAGAGAAAGTACATCTCCAAGGCCGAGGGGTACTCATGTGCCCTTGGGTTGTCCTAAACTCTACAATATTGATCCTAGGAGAAGTGTTCACTCCGGAAAGGTAAGCATTTATGGGGTACCGGGCTGCCTCCTTATGCTAGATGATTGGCGCCATGAGAACTACATCATACCACCTATGGTTGACTATTTAGGGTTGTTTTGAGAACCTTTACTTGTTCCATATTCCTTGGACTGGTATAAGGTTACCGAGAGAGTGAGGATTGTCTTCACCCAATTTGAATACTATGAGGAGGTGTGGTGCGATATCTTCCCCTTAACACTAGGTCATGTATGCTTGGGTGCCGATTGGTTTGCACAACATAGAGTTCCAAATGTGCTAAATTGGCCTAAGGTTATAGTGGACCATTGGGGAAATTATCTCTTTACCTCAATTATTCCCAAACCGCAAGGAGATGTGATCACTTACTCCAAGCCGAATGATTATGAGAGACAAAATATTAAGAGGAGTAAGGGTGTGAAAGGTGGTAATTCGAGAGGGGAAAAAGGAGAGGTTGTGTGGAGTGAAGTGAGGGGGTTGCCACCAAATCATGCTAACTATGTTTGTCCTTTTCTTTCTAAGGACAATTGTGTAGGTACCAACATGGCAAGCGGAGAAGCACAAGTCCAAGGAGAAGTTGTTGCCGAAGCATGTGGGAAACCTTCACACCACGGCAAAGAAGAATTTACTCAAGAACTTCAAGGTAAAATCGCTTACTCTTACACTTTTGTGCATGTGAATGATAATTGTGTGGCTAGTAGCCCATTGAGTGTGAGTAGTAGCTTACCTATTTGTGAGTCTATTGATTCTTTGCCTCTTGTTGATGATGTACTTGTTGTGAGTGTGGATACACTAGTTGATCCTATTGATGATCGAATTGACTCTTCTTGTAAGGTCAATTTAAGTCTACCTAGTGTTGAAACCATTGTGTTGAATGATAATACATCATCTATTGATTCTTTACCCCTTGATGATGATGTACATATTATGAATGTGGATACAATAGTTGATCCTATTGTTGACAGAATTGACTCTTCTTGTAAGATCAATTTATGTCCACCTAGTGTTGAAGCCAATATGTTGAATGATGGTACATCATCTTGTGGGAATTGTGTTGATCAACTTATGTGCGAAATTTGTCCACCACTTGAGGATATGTGTGATGTGTTTAATGGATCTCAAGTAAATGATTATATTGAAAATGTTGATCAAATAAATAGGAGTGACCCCTTTAGTATGACCTCTAGTAAATGTTCTACTCTCGGTTTTTCTCATAGGGATAATCATGTGCTTGAAACATCTTTGATACTTGATAATGATCTTTTAGAGAATGGATTTGCATGTTCTATATCCTCTTCATGGATAGATCCTTCTCTCTTTAAGTACAATATCTTGTTTGAAGATGATGCGTTCACTCCTAAAGAACCTAGTGGTGAGAATGACGTTGAAGGTATAGCTTGTCTTGAAAGCTATAGCCTATATGCCAACCCACTATGGTGTAAAAACATTCCTCCTTAAGATGGAAATCTCTTCCTGGGAGATGAGAGTACTCTTAAGGGAAGGGAATGTGAGGTCTTGGAAAGGAATGATCAATTGGGTGATGATAATTTTGATTTTCTTGAATTCTTAAGAAACCCAATAAGTGATTTTTCCTTGAAAATTGATTGTGGTTGTGATCCTTTGTATGACACCCCACCCATGTTTGATGACTATAAGGATGAATTTCTTGCTTGTGAAGGCTTAAGTAATAATTCCTAGATCTTTAGTGGTGGTATGTGTCTTCTTGAGGGTACTTCCATAGAAAGGGAAGGTGTCCATTATTTGGAAATTACTTCTTCTACTATGTGTGACCTTATTGTTGAGAGTACTCATGGTGATGATGTTGAAACTGGTAGTGAGTACTCACATGAGGATACCTTAGTTGAACTTGACTTGAGTGATACCATTCTCCACTCTCTATTTGCTTTTGATGATATGTATGCTATTGTAGAGAGTATATCTTGTAGTTTGGGTGAAGCCTATGGGGAAAGGGAGTATTGTCTAGACCCGTGTCTATGGCTACTGTTTCTATTTGACCCCGGTGCTAAATATAGAAATGGTGATGTTGGCGCACCCAACTTGTTGCTTGGTCTACATGACAAGCAAAGTGTCATTCTTGAAAACTCGAGAGCAAAAGTGTCATTGTTTCCTTGGGGTAATGGTTCTAAATGTGCATCCTTGCTTGACACAATTGTATTTAAATTACAAGAATCTCAACTTGTGGATGCCATGTTCTCTATTTTCTTGAAGGAAAGAATGTGGATGTGCTTAAATGCTTTGTCTTCACCCATGTATGCCTTTACACTTGATTGTTTCCTATACTACCTCTTTGCCTATGATGACATCCATGCTAGTTTTGGATTTGTTTTATGTAGCGGTAGGAAATTTGTTGGTTTGTCCACTTGTATGAATGATAATGCTATATGGATCTTGTGGACATTAGAACCAATTGAGGCTCCACCCTTGGTGTGGTCTCTTGAAGAGATAAAGAAGCAATTGTGTCTTATGGCTCCTAAGAAGAAGGTAATTTTACCTTGTGGATTATTTGATGCCATTAGTACCTTTATAGTTTCCTTATCTCTTGGTGATTTAAATAGCCAAATACTTTGTGCATATTTTAATAAGTTTTTAATATTTAATTCAAAGGATCCTTGGTTATATTGCAAGTATAAGCAACCTTGGCATGTTGAGATGATTTATTGTGCTAATCCTAACCCTCATGCCATGAGGAGTTTGTATTCGTTTGTCCTTTATTTGGTTTTGCAAGGTTTGGATTCGAGGTCGAATCCTTTTCAAAAAGGGGAGGATGATACAAGACAAATGGCCATCATAACTTTTGATGCCATCATTCGTGGCCAACACGTGGAGAATCTGATTTTGGACACCTTGAAGGCCCAAGAGTATGCATGGGGAAGTCATTTTGGACACTTAATAAAGCAATTTCGTGTGTGGAAGGTTGCTTGGAGGCTTTCCTTGATGACTACTCGAGGCTCCAAAGGACTGCAAGGGTTGAAGTGTGAAGAAGGAGTCCTTACACTCCATGACCACCCCTTATTAAGGGTGTTTTGGTCTTTTTGTGCCTTTTCTTTACACTCCATAGGAGCCCCTTTTCATTAAGGGTAGTTTGGTCATTGATGTAATAGTTATAAATAGACTTTATTAGTCTTATTTTCTAGTTAGTTCATTATGGATATTTGAAATACTTCTTCTTCTCTCTTTAAGAATGTAGTGTAGGACTTGGAAAGGCCAAGTAGTGTAGGGCTTGGAAAAGCCATTATTGATCCTTGCTTAGAAACGGTGGTTGTAAGCGGAGTTGATTCCCTTAGCGGTCACCATAAGAGTTTGGTGTTGTTATTGCGGGTCTTAGGGGGTCTTATCGTTTGATACACGGTTTGGTTCCTTATTCTTGTAATCTCGTATGTCAAGCTATCTATCTCTTTTTTTTGTAATCTTGTTAAGCTTGTGTTTATAATCTTGAAGTCTAGTGAAGCCGTGTGGGGCTCTTTCGATTCACTAGCACTTGTTGTTCAACTTGTTATTCATCTTGTTGTTGTTGCTGAAATCTTGTGTTGCGGGTTTGATAGTGTATAATTTGGTATCAAAGCAAGGCTGTTTGTGTTCCTACACTACCAATCTTGGGCTATCTCAGTCAAAAAAAAAAAAACGAAATCTGTCAAAAAAAAAATAAATCGAAATCTGTCCAAAAAAAACAAACAAACAAAATCTGTCCATCTTGTTGTCTTGGCCAAGAATAGTGTTTGTGTGTTTAGATCTAGGTGTTATTTTACTTGTTTACTGTGTTTCTAGTGTTGGTTTCTTTCTCACCAACACTAAAAGTGTCTAGATCTAAAGATGAGCTTATAATATTGACCATTGTTGTGGTGACTTGAAGTGGGCCGTAGGTTGTACCTTGTTGATGACCATTGGTGGTTTTTGTGTTATGTTCTTGAAGAAGTTGATGTTGTGTTCTTGAAGGTTGTTGTGGTGTTCATCTTGTTCTTCATCTATTCTTACAACTTAAGACCACAAAAGTATAAAATAGATCCAAAAGGTTGTAAGACAAAAGTTATAAAGTTGTTGGTGAGAAGACTTGCACATATCTCTTCCTAGACTTGACAACCACTTTTCCTTAAAACACGGAACCTTGTTTTGTGGGATTAGTATAGTCAAATCTTACCTTTTTGAGTTTGAAAAGTTGAAAAAGAGTACAAGACTTTACCTTCCCTCCAAAACCATTGTCATCCATTACAAGTTGTGGGACTCTTGAAATTTTAGATTTGTAACAAAAAAAAATAAAAATTGTGTGGGCCCAAGACCAATTGCATGCTACCATGTCATCACTTCACCAAAATAGCTTAAGCTCAAATTTCAGATTCTAAGTTTCATTTCCTTGTTTCTTTAGTTTCATTTCTTGATTCTAGTTCTAATTAACAACTAGTAATCACCTACTAGATTGTGAGTTGGTTTTTTGAATCCGTTTTCTTCGTGTTTTTCGTTCTTTGTGTTTTTTTTTTCTCATTTTGATTCGTTGAACTTCTTTGATTCAAGTTCATAAGTAGATTTTGTTTTGTGTTTTGAGTCGATCAAACAATAATCTATTCTGGTCGCTAAGTAGTGATTGACACCTTATTAACTACCGGAGTATAAGCAACTTTCAATATTCGCCGCTCCAATTGTGAGGATCACAAAGGTGAGTGTATACGAGTGTTGGTGAGGTGCTTTTACTACTAATCTTGTTTGTTCATTTTGTAGGTACAAGGTGATATAAGGGGAACATATCTTGGTAGCCTCGTATTATTGTGACTACAACATGGGAGACTATGATTGTAGTGAGGGATTTTATGGCTACGATGATGTTGTAGATTATGGGGGCTATGAATATAGCCATGATCAAGACATGGACAGATTTGAGGGTTATGATTTTGAGGGAGAAAATGAGGTGAATGAAGTGCCTAGTTCTTATGGTGAATATGGAGATGATGTAGGGCCTTATGATAGTTCTTATGATGAAGTTGGGGCATATGAGGAGTCTTACACTTCCCATTTCGAACCTAGAATTGGTGTAAGGTATAACCCCTTCCTTCGCAAAGCTTATAAGAGCCATGGTGAGAGTGCACGTGTGGAGAATGAAGAGTCATATTCTTCACCTTGTAGTACATCTTATCAAGGTCGAAGCGGTGTGAATGGGTATACTAGCTATAGTGTAGGTTGTCCCATTAGAAGAAGAGAAAGTACATCTCCAAGGCCGAGGGGTACTCATGTGCCCTTGGGTTGTCCTAAACTCTACAATATTAATCCTAGGAGAAGTGTTCACTCCGGAAAGGTAAGCATTTATGGGGTACCGGGCTGCCTCCTTATGCTAGATGATTGGCGCCATAAGAACTACATCATACCACCTATGGTTGACTATTTAGGGTTGTTTTGAGAACCTTTACTTGTTCCATATTCCTTGGACTGGTATAAGGTTACCGAGAGAGTGAGGATTGTCTTCACCCAATTTGAATACTATGAGGAGGTGTGGTGCGATATCTTCCCCTTAACACTAGGTCATGTATGCTTGGGTGCCGATTGGTTTGCACAACATAGAGTTCCAAATGTGCTAAATTGGCCTAAGGTTATAGTGGACCATTGGGGAAATTATCTCTTTACCTCAATTATTCCCAAACCGCAAGGAGATGTGATCACTTACTCCAAGCCGAATGATTATGAGAGACAAAATATTAAGAGGAGTAAGGGTGTGAAAGGTGGTAATTCGAGAGGGGAAAAAGGAGAGGTTGTGTGGAGTGAAGTGAGGGGGTTGCCACCAAATCATGCTAACTATGTTTGTCCTTTTCTTTCTAAGGACAATTGTGTAGGTACCAACATGGCAAGCGGAGAAGCACAAGTCCAAGGAGAAGTTGCTGCCGAAGCATGTGGGAAACCTTCACACCACGGCAAAGAAGAATTTACTCAAGAACTTCAAGGTAAAATCGCTTACTCTTACACTTTTGTGCATGTGAATGATAATTGTGTGGCTAGTAGCCCATTGAGTGTGAGTAGTAGCTTACCTATTTGTGAGTCTATTGATTCTTTGCCTCTTGTTGATGATGTACTTGTTGTGAGTGTGGATACACTAGTTGATCCTATTGATAATCGAATTGACTCTTCTTGTAAGGTCAATTTAAGTCCACCTAGTGTTGAAACCATTGTGTTGAATGATAATACATCATCTATTGATTCTTTACCCCTTGATGATGATGTACATATTATGAATGTGGATACAATAGTTGATCCTATTGTTGACAGAATTGACTCTTCTTGTAAGATCAATTTATGTCCACCTAGTGTTGAAGCCAATGTGTTGAATGATGGTACATCATCTTGTGGGAATTGTGTTGATCAACTTATGTGCGAAATCTGTCCACCACTTGAGGATATGTGTGATGTGTTTAATGGATCTCAAGTGAATGATTATATTGAAAATGTTGATCAAATAAATAGGAGTGACCCCTTTAGTATGACCTCTAGTAAATGTTCTACTCTCGGTTTTGCTCATAGGGATAATCATGTGCTTGAAACATCTTTGATACTTGATAATGATCTTTTAGAGAATGGATTTGCATGTTCTATATCCTCTTCATGGATAGATCCTTCTCTCTTTAAGTACAATATCTTGTTTGAAGATGATGCGTTCACTCCTAAAGAACCTAGTGGTGAGAATGACGTTGAAGGTATAGCTTGTCTTGAAAGCTATAGCCTATATGCCAACCCACTATGGTGTAAAAACGTTCCTCCTAAAGATGGAAATCTCTTCTTGGGAGATGAGAGTACTCTTAAGGGAAGGGAATGTGAGGTCTTGGAAAGGAATGATCAATTGGGTGATGATAATTTTGATTTTCTTGAATTCTTAAGAAACCCAATAAGTGATTTTTCCTTGAAAATTGATTGTGGTTGTGATCCTTTGTATGACATGTTGCGACCCAGCTATACACGCAAGTGCACGTGATCGTGCAAGTAATAAAGTGGCTCCTTTTAAAGAGCCGGATATCGAACCCAAGGGACTTTCATCAACAGAAATCACTCTGGACGTCAAACTATAATTGAAAACTAGTGTTGCGAAAACGACAAGTGATTGGGTGCTAAAAATTAAATGATTGCGAACTAAGGACGCCTAACTTCGCTACCGTAACTTTGGTTTCCGCAAATATGCTTTAAAAATCAATAAAAAGTGAATTCCCAGGGCTAAGGCTCCCTGAACATCATCTCTTGAGTGTAATTGTTGTTGGTTTAAGCATTTTTAAGGAGTTTATCATGGTTATTGATCCCAAGGTTAATTTTACAACTATATTCGTCTCCAAATTATAATTGCCTTCTAGAACTTAAAAACCTACCTACATCTGCGAGTGGTGATAAGCTTTACCAATTCTAGAGCTCTTAAGCTTTCTTCTTGTAATTGACCAAGTGTGGGTGGGTAGGTACCTCTCGGTCCTAACCACGAGTCAATCCCTTAGAATTACGTCTCCGAGACAGACCACACTTCACATATCCAAGTTCTATCTATCCGTTTCTCTCTCGAGCTTACTTCAAGACAAGAATTATATTCTAATGGTGATCAAACATCAAAATAATGAATTTTAGAATATATGAATAACCACTTTAACATAAACTCCAGCAAAAACCAATACAATTAGTCCAAGAGGTTCATGTTCTTGGCCTTAACCCCAAGAATGAGGGATTTTAGCCACTCATAATGTTTATCAACAACCAAAAGTAAATAAATACCATAAAAGTACTTAAAAACTGAAAAGAAGAGGATTTGAACCTAATGAAGATGCCCAAAAACGCCCAAAATATTCTAGGGAGGATGGAATGTGATATAATAACTCAAAAAACCCTTTTTATAGACCCAAGTCGAGGCAAAAATCGGCTAAAACGCAGCCCGGCACGCCATTGGGCGCGCCTTGTACTGAGGCAGATTTTTGCCTCAGCAAGCAGGGTGCTCCCAGGCGGCGTGGCACGCTGCCTGGCGCGCCTGGGCACTGCCTGGACTGGTGACAATTTGCCAAAAGCGGCCTGGCACGCTGCCTAGCGCGCCAGGCCCCCTTTTTTTTGTAATTTTCTGACTTCCGTCGACTTCTCTTCGCGGATTTGGATGGATTCTTTAAGATCAACTCTTTGGCTTGTCTCTCATCTTCAATCTTCTTCGCTCGTAGCTCCTCCGAGCCTCACTTTCCATGCCAAACATGCTCCAGAAATCGCAATTTCCACCTACAAGAGTCTAATCATATTGGTTAGCACACTATCCCATTTTTCATCAAAAATATATGAAATCAACAAATATTGTTCTCAAAACTAAGGTGATCATGGGTTAAAGTCGCTACTAAGGCATATAAATACGCCTCAGATCACCACCCCACACTTAAACCTTTGTTTGTCCTCGAACAATTACTCACACTTGACTCAGGGCAACTTTTAAGCAATAGACACAAAATGAACATTCTTGCACAGCTTACACAACCACATATCAACTTATGCACCACATACTAGGATATTACTCAATTACATAACAGGTTGAAACAACCTACCCTCACAAAACAACTTACTAGTTGCAAATTTATGCATGATACATTATTAATGGATTACCAACTTCACTAACCATGTGCCCTCACAACAAGAGAATCACCCATCAATCCCACAACGTAATTACTAAACAGGTGTATGAATGAAAGTCACTCACTCTCAGAAAGAGTTCACATGCAACACAAAGATGAACCATAGGCTTGCCCTTAGTGTAATACTCCACTAATGTTAAGATGTTAAAGCTTAAGATCAAGTAGGACTTTGTAGGGGTTGTAATGTAGGCACAAGGACGGGTAGGAACTATTTGGTCAAAAATAGTGACTATCTTTCCTAAGCACTTTATTACACTACAAATTGTATTTAGAGCACCTTCAACCAACCTATATTCCACTACTTTTCTCTTCCCAACTTTTCTTTGTTTTGCCCCATAACTTTAAACTAGCTTCCGCACATTGGATAAGGAATACTGTTATTACCCATTGATTCCAAAAACAATTTTCTCTTTTTTTTTTTTTTTCTTTTTTTTTTTATATGTTATATTCCCCACCAACATGCACAAACTTTTTCACACATCTATAAGAGATATGCTTGAGGCTTTCACATTACTCTTTCCTTCTTCCCAACTCCTGTACTCCTTCACCTCTTAATTTTCGTAATTAAAGCGCTTAAGAGATATTGGATCAAATTCTGGTTCACTGAAAGAAGAGGATTGAGCTACATGTAAAGCTAACAAGGAAAAGGCTAAAGGCTCAACGGGGCTAACAAGGATTATGCACAGAGGGTAGGTAAAGTAGGTCTAAAATATGGCTATCAAAGAAATGCCTATATCATCTCCTAAACTCAACATCTCTTATTTCGCTTTGCACACACCCCGGGCAAGTTCTAGACATCATTATGCACATGGAATATCATAACAAAACCTTACTCACACATGGCACATGTTCAGCTCAGCAGGTTCACCATAAAACCTCTGAAATCATGCATAAATTCAATATTAAGCAACTTAGCAAGTCAACTAAGTGAGAATTAGGCGTCTCAACACTTGCTATTATATATCCGGGCATGTTTCATACGTGTAAGAACAATTGTATAGCAAGCAAGAACACCCGACACGACACTACATGACTAATTTGCTCTTAAGACGGTCGTCATCCATCCATCATAGAGTAAATCCCTTAGTCCTCTGACTAAGGCGACTTATCAGTAATAAATCCCAAAAACAACACAAAATAACATCAAAAATCCAGCATTTAACATATACATATTTTTTTTTTGTACGGTTCAAAGGGACTCTCCTTAGTAAAAGAACCGAAAACAAACTCTAAGGAACCCAAAATAAAAGCATACTGCAGCACACATATACATACATACAAGGGAAGTCCATCACACCCCACCCCACACTTAAAAGATTAGCACTGTCCCCAATGCTACCAAAATACACAAAGCAAGAGTAGGATGTAAGGAGCTCCCTGGTCAATCGAGGTAGTCATCGTCCTCCGGCCCACGGACCTCTAACGGTGGATCGTCCGCCTCAGCCTCCTCATCCTCAGAACCACTCTGGAGGTCATCTTCATCTGTGGGAACATCATCATCCACAGGCTCCACAAAGTCAGGACCAATCCGCAGTAAGGCCATAACATGCTCATTTAGAGGATAATCCCTCTCCACCTGACCCAGCTCATCCGCTGTGGAAGGCCTACCTCCAGTCCTATGTCGCAGCATTTCCAACCCATACATGCGGGCTAAAATCCCATCATCCCGAGCATGACGCTCTGCTAATGTCAAAGTGGGGCCGAGTGAATCCGACGCCTTAGTTTGGGTGACATCCACAGGGGTCGTCGTCAAAGGAGGATGATAGTCAAAATTTTCTTCGGGCACTTCGAATGCTCGCATTAATTTGGTCAATAGTCCGCCGAAAGCATATCGAAGACCTCCATGGAGGAGAGCTCGCCTCATTGCTGACAACAACACAGAGCCTACATTGATCTCTGTACCAGTCATGAGAGCATATACCAGACAGACACGATCTCTCGTAACTTCAGTCATGTGGCTCCCTGGAATTAAGCAACAGCACACAATCTTGAGCCAAATCCGAGCCTCTTTGTTGAGATGGGCAAAGGGTAGACTCTGGTGATACCCTCGTTGGTGATGGCGGAGCCACCTCACAGTTGAACGTGGGCCGCACAGAGTGTGTCTAATTTCAGCATATGGAGGCCTAGCATTTAGCTTGAGTATGTCTTGGGGATTAGCCTGAGTGGGGACCCCCAATAATCCATTCAAGCTCAATGAGTCAAGTATCACATCCGAACCTCATACCACGACCGAACATGTAGGTGCGTCCGGGTTCCAATTTGCGTATAATTCCCTCACCCGGTGGAGGTTGCAATCTGTAGGTCTGTTGAAAACAAAGCCCATCCCAAGTTGCTCAATCCGAGCCAAAACTCTTGGGTAAACCCGAGCCAGGCTTGCCCTATCAATACACTCATCGGAAAAATATTTAGCTTCCGGGTGGCTTTTGTACCAATTTTTCCCCGCACTGGAAACTGCATTTAGCCCGTACTTCCGCTTTTGCCCTTTTGGTACTGGGGGAGCTGCGGGCACCTTATTACCTGACCAACGTCTCTTGTGAGAGCTAGAGGCTGCTACATTAGAATCAAACATAGTACCTGTAGCAGAGATCCACAAACCAGTCAATAAACCTTGTAAAAATAGCTAACCAACTTGATGTGCGGTGACATTGAGGGCCACCCCACATCTAGTCGCTTGGCACCAATTCAAAATAATTATGGGCGGAGGGTACTCAGACTTCCCCTTATCACTTAATGCCCCAAATCCAAGTACAATCATGTATAAAGGCACATTCCTACACAAGATTAACAGTCTCATAACTAGCATTAGAATGACATACTCGTGGTACTCAAGAATTCCAACGAAAGTCATACATATTCAACACATATGAGTTTAATTTAATGATTGCCACCACCAAGTTGCTCCAATGTTACCAATGAAGATACACCCACTTCCAATCTTTTCCCTAGAATAAGATTAGCAATCACAAGATCACAGTCGTAGTAAGGCCACCCCATAAACCCAAACCATATGATAATAAGCAAGTCAATACACCAAGAAATCTATACAGCCCACACGAAATCCCAGAAGACTTCAAACTCACATCATCCTCTTAGCAACTAGAGAGAGAAAGTTAAGAGAACATACCTTGATATCTGTTAATGGAGACTTGGACACAATTCCAAGAGGAGAAGGCTAGACTTGGAGCTATTTGTGGCACAAGTAGAGAAAAGAAGAGAGAATTTTTGGAATGCCTAGGGGAGAAATTCGGGTGTGTGGGGGGGAGTTTAGAAAGATGGGGAAAAGTGATGAAAATTAGGGATTTGAAAGAAAAGGGTGGGGGTGGGTCGGTTATCATACAAAAAAACTCAACCAATTTTAAAGGGGGTAGCGGCGTGGCACGCTGCCTAGCGCGCTACCCCACTGCCTTGGTAACAAAAATATTGTGCACAGGCGGCGTGGCACACTGCCTAGAGCGCCTGTGCACTGCCTACGCGAGTCAATTTTTTGGGGCAGGCGGGCGTGGCACGCTGCCTAGCGCGCCTGCCCTCTGCCAATGTTAATTATTTTTTTCTCAATTTTACCCTGGCACGCCAAGTAGCGCGTGGGACACTTTACCTCATACCTGGGCGATATTTCACATGTTTGTCATGACCTTGGGGCTATTATAGGTCCCAAAACTCCAAACTCCGCCCAAAAACATGTCTTACCTGCTCGGCACTTCCAAATAATCGTATGTCCGCCAATTTTTACCTTTTCTTTGTGGGTTTGCATGTCGAAATGCTCCTTGTCTCTGCATAAACACAAGATACTAGAACTAAATTAGAAAAAACTGATCCAAAATTTAAAGGGGATGGGTTGCCTCCCATCAAGCGCCTTAGTTTTGGTCGGGGCACGACTCTTCTTTTTGAACTTTTACTTTATAAGGTCTAACTATTACAACAGATTCATGGGTTGCCTCCCATGTAGCTCCTGGTTTAATGTCGCGGCTCGACCAATTATCAGTGCCTAGTTATCAGTAAGGCGAAGCACGTCCTCCGTCTGCTTTCCTTTCTCACCGAAATAATGCTTCAATCTCTGGCCATTTACCATAAACCTTGTACCATCCGCCTTGTTCAAAAGTTCCACCACACCATGAGGTGTCGTGCGACTTACCTCAAAGGGCCCACTCCACTTGGATCTTAGCTTGCCCGGAAACAACCTAAGTCTTGAGTTAAACAAGAGTACCAACTGGCCTGTCTCAAAAGTACGGGGAAGAATATGCTTGTCATGCCATCGCTTCGTTTTCTCCTTGTAGATCTTAGCATTTTCATATGCATGAGCACGAAATTCTTCCAACTCATGGAGTTGTAACAACCTCTTATCACCTGCCAACCCCGGATCTAGATTCAACTTCTTTACTGCCCAATATGCTCGATGCTCGAGCTCAACTGGGAGGTGACAAGCTTTCCCAAAGACCAAATGATAGGGAGAAGTCCCTATAGGAGTCTTATACGCCGTTCGATAGGCCCAAAGAGCATCATCCAGCTTAAGTGACCAGTCTTTCCTCTGAGTATTCACCGTCTTCTGCAAGATTTGCTTTATCTCCCGATTAGACACTTCCACTTGACCACTTGTTTGGGGATGATATGCTGTTGAGACCTTGTGTTTCACTCCATACTTTGCCAATACATTTTTCACCAAATAATTAATGAAGTGTGATCCTCCATCGCTAATGATAGCTCTTGGAGTTCCGAACCTCGTGAAGATGTGCTTTTGCAGAAACTTTACCACAACTTTGGAGTCGTTAGTAGGAAGAGCTGCGGCCTCTACCCATTTGGATACATAATCCACTGCAACGAGTATGTATAAATTTCCATTCGACTGTGGAAAAGAGCCCATGAAATCAATCCCCCATACATCAAAAATTTCTACTTCTAGGATGTTGTTAAGAGGCATCTCATGTCTCTTGGCAATTGTCCCCATACGTTGACATTGATCACAATTCTTCACAAAGGCATGAGCATCTTTAAATATCGAAGGCCAGAAGAATCCTGATTGCAATATTTTTTGGGCTGTTCGTTCACCACCATGATATCCACCATAAGGTGATGCGTGGCATCTCTCTAACACTTGCTTAACTTCCGCGTCTGGAATGCATCTTCGTACTATTTGATCAGGCCCTTGCTTGAATAAATACGGCTCATCCCATATATAAAAGCGTGCCTCATATGCCAGTTTCTTCCTCTGTTGAGAACTAGAATCAGGAGGAAATAATCCACTTACCAATAGGTTCACAATGTCTGCATACCATGGCAACTCCTCAACCTCTAATACCAACAACTGCTCGTCTGGAAATTCCTCACAAATATGCCCATCATTCTCTATATGTGTCGAGCTCTCAAGTCTAGAAAGATGGTCAGCAATTTGATTTTCTGTCCCCTTTCTATCTTTAACCTCTAAGTCAAACTCCTGTAGCAATAAGATCCATCTAATCAAGCGCGGCTTAGCATCCTTTTTGTTGAATAAATATCGTATTGCTGCATGATCAGTATATACAATGACGCTTGTGCCGACCAAATACGATCTGAACTTATCAAATGCATATACCAAAGCTAACATCTCCTTTTCAGTAACCGTGTAATTAATCAGGGCTGCATTCAGAGTCTTGCTTGCATAATAAATAGAGTGAAATACCTTATTCTTCCGTTGACCTAGAACCGCACCCACTGCCGCATCACTTGCGTCACACATGAGCTCAAATGGCAGAGCCCAGTCAGGAGCAATAAGAATAGGTGCCTCTATTAACTTCTTTTTCAAAACCTCGAATGCCTTTACACATGATTCACAAAATACAAACTTCACATCTTTCTCCAAGAGTGCACACATGGGACGTGCAATTTTGGAAAAATCTTGAATAAACCTTCTGTAAAATCCTGCATGACCCAAAAAACTTCGCACCCCCTTGACCGATACCGGTGGAGGGAGTTTTTCAATAGCTTCGATCTTTGCCCTATCAACTTCCAGCCCTTGCCTCGACACTTTATGCCCGAGAACTATACCTTCTGTCACCAGGAAATGGCACTTCTCCCAATTGAGAACAAGATTAGTTTCTTCACACCGAGCAAGGACTTTATCCAGGTTTTGCAAACATACCTCGAAAGAGTTACCAAAGACTGAGAAATCATCCATAAAAATCTCTACAAACTCCTCCACCATGTCGTAGAAAATAGCCATCATGCACCGCTGAAAGGTGGCCGGTGCATTACATAATCCAAATGGCATACGCTTGAAAGCATATGTGCCGTAAGGACATGTGAATGTAGTTTTCTCTTGATCTTGGGAATCTATTCAAGAAAGCAATAATACTCCTGCCCGGCCAAACGATCTAGCATCTGATCAATAAAAGGGATTGGATAATGGTCCTTCTTTGTAGCATCATTAAGTTTTCGGTAATCCATGCAAATACGCCATCCAGTTACCGTTCTTGAAGGAATCAGTTCATTTTTGTCATTTGTGATCACCGTCATACCACCCTTTTTTGGAACACATTGTACTGGGCTCACCCACGTACTATCAGAGATAGGGTAAACAATTCCAGAATCAAGCCACTTAATTACCTCCTTCCTTACTACTTCTTTCATTACCGGATTTAAGCGTCGTTGGTGTTGCACACTCGGCTTGTGCCCTTCTTCCATGTAAATTTTATACATGCATAAACCCGGATTAATCCCATGGATGTCAGACATCTGCCAACCAATAGCCTTCTTTCTTCGTTTTAGAATCAACAATGCTGCATCAACTTGTTCTTGTGACAAATCTGCTGCCAGAATAATAGGAAGAGTCTTGTTTTCACCTAGGTAAGCATATTTAAGATGCGGTGGAAGTTCCTTCAATTCAAGCTTCAGTGCTTCCTCGATTGAGGGCTTAGTTGTAGGACCGAGAGGACGATTTAATGGTTCCCATCTACCTTCTTTCGCATAGATGCCCATAAGATCGAGAATTTGCACCATCTCACTAGCTTCTGCATCGCCAAACACATCTTGCCCCATCAAAACTTTTTCCAACGGATCTGTAGCCAAAGTGTAGATGCTTTCAACCGCCGAATCTATAGCTGTGATAGCCGACAAGTTCTCATAAATCTCTGGAAGCTTCAAAGCCCTATACACATCAAAGACTTCAACCTTATCATGAGCTCGCATAGTAAGTTTCCCGGCAGCTACATCCATGATTGCCCCTCCAGTGGCCAGAAACGGACGCCCCAAAATAAATGGGACTTCCGGATCAGGCTCAAAGTTCAGTACCACAAAATCAACCGGAAAGATCAATGAACCTACTTGAACCAGAACATCCTCAACAATGCCATCGGGTCTAGTCACAGATCGGTCTGCAAGCTGCAGAATAATAGTGGTAGGCTTAGGACGACCCAAACCTAACTCCTTGAAAACCGAAGTAGGCATCAGATTTATACTGGCCCCCAAATCACACAATCCACGAGCGCAGACTCGATCTCCCAGAGTAATCTTCACAGTAAAACTACCAGGATCCTTCAGCTTAGTAGGTAACCGGTTTTGAATGGGAGAACTAACCTCCTCAGTCAATGCAACTGTGGCGTACTCCGTCAATCTACTCTTGTTTGCGACAATATCTTTCATGAACTTGGCATACTTTGGAATACCCTGCAAAATATCCACAAGAGGCAAATTAATGTGCACTTGTTTAAGTAGTTCAATGAACTTACCAAAGCACTCATCCTCCTTCTTCTTTTTGAATTTCTGAGAAAAGGGAGGAGGCAACTTCACACTATGTATCACTTTATCATCTTTGGGGCTTGTGGTACGCTCCACTTGTTCATCTTCAATCACCACTACTTTTGGCTCCAATTCTTTCGCTGGTGCAACTGTACCCTCTAACTGCTTACCACTACGGGTAACTATAGCATTCAACTCCTTGGGATTTGGCTCAGTATCACCTGGAAGACCTCCTTGGGGCCTTATATTCTGTGCATTAGCTAACTGGCCAATCTGCTTCTCCAAATTCTGAGTAGCCAACTGGTTGTTCCTCACATCTGCTGCTAGCTTAGCCGGCTCAGCCATAATCTGTTTTAACATATCCTCCATGCTCATATCTCCAGTCTTAGTGCCCCCCTGATTACCTTGACCTTGCTGATTGTTGTACTGAGGTGCATATCCTTGAGGCCTGTATTGAGTTTGATTTCCTCCCCACGAAAAGTTTGGATGGTTTTTCCACCCGGCATTATAAGTGTTACCGTAGTTCTGAGCGCCACCTCCCCTTTGGGCATTACCAATAAAATTTACTGAATCCGGATTAGCACTACACGATTCGCTGGTATGATCACCATTTCCACATACACTACACATCACAGCAACAGGTTGCTGGACTGCATTCACCGGAGCTGGTTGTTGCCCCAAATTCAAACTACTAAAGTGATTGTTCATCATGTTCTGCATAGCTGAAATTTGGGCAGATAATGCTGTGACTGCATCCACATCTAGTTTCCCCGCAATCTTCTTTGCAGAATTCCTTGAATTATCACTATGCCAGTCTGGATTTCCCTGCGAAATATGATTCAACAGAGCATATAATTCATCATACGTCTTCTCTAAAGCCTGTCCACCTGCAGCTGAATCAAGTAGAATTTTAGTGTTGGGGTCGAGAGCCTCTATAAACGTATGTACCAACACTTCATTAGCTTGGTGGTGGTGAGGACAATCCCTCAACATGGATTTGAATCTGTTCCACGCTTGGTACAAATTCTCATCATCTCTCTGTCTGAAACTTAGTATCTCACTCCTTAGCTTTGCTGTCTTTCCAGACGGAAAGAACCTTATTAAGAATTTCCGATAAAGATCATCCCAAGTGGTGATAGAATTAGCCGGCTCTGCATCTAACCACCTTTTTGCTTCCCCCAACAGAGAAAAGGGAAACAAAGTAAGTCTCACATAATCTGAAGACACACCCGCAGGAATATATGTGTCACTGATCTCTAGAAAATTTTGAATATGTCTCTGCGGGTCTTCATGAGCAAGACCAGTAAACTGTCCACTTGAGTGCAAGAGTTGCACCATGTTCTGTTTAAGCTCAAATCTACCTCCAGCTGCCGGTTTGAGAATACTGGAGCTCACATTAGTAGTGAGTGGGATTGCCACATCTCGGACTGTTCTAGCAGCCATCACTTCCGGTTCACGTCTCTCTGCACCTGGTTCTTCAATTCTCACGGGATTACCCCGTATTCCTTCGCCAGCCAGTTCGACTTGTGGGATTGGGTAATCTGCAGCCTGTCTCCTCAATCTATTGAAATATCTTTCAGGTTCAGACTGTGGGGCTACCAAATCCTTGTTCCTTGCCAGTGTTCCGATGAAGTAAGCCTGCAAAATAGAACAGCTAAGATCAAGTTGTCAACACGTAGCTGAAAATTAAAGTACAAGCGTCAAAAATTGAAATCTATCTATTTGAAAGACCCCAGCAACGGCGCCAAAAACTTGTTGCGACCCAGCTATACACGCAAGTGCACGTGATCGTGCAAGTAATAAAGTGGCTCCTTTTAAAGAGCCGGATATCGAACCCAAGGGACTTTCATCAACAGAAATCACTTTGGACGTCAAACTATAATTGAAAACTAGTGTTGCAAAAATGACAAGTGATTGGGTGCTAAAAGTTAAATGATTGCGAACTAAGGACGCCTAACTTCGCTACCGTAACTTTGGTTTCCGCAAATATGCTTTAAAAATCAATAAAAAGTGAATTCCCAGGGCTAAGGCTCCCTGAACATCATCTCTTGAGTGTAATTGTTGTTGGTTTAAGCATTTTTGAGGAGTTTATCATGGTTATTGATCCCAAGGTTAATTTTACAACTATATTCGTCTCCAAATTATAATTGCCTTCTAGAACTTAAAAACCTACCTACATCTGCGAGTGGTGATAAGCTTTACCAATTCTAGAGCTCTTAAGCTTTCTTCTTGTAATTGACCAAGTGTGGGTGGGTAGGTACCTCTCGGTCCTAACCACGAGTCAATCCCTTAGAATTACGTCTCTGAGATAGACCACACTTCACATATCCAAGTTCTATCTATCCGTTTCTCTCTCGAGCTTACTTCAAGACAAGAAATATATTCTAATGGTGATCAAACATCAAAATAATGAATTTTAGAATATATGAATAACCACTTTAACATAAACTCCAGCAAAAACCAATACAATTAGTCCAAGAGGTTCATGTTCTTGGCCTTAACCCCAAGAATGAGGGATTTTAGCCACTCATAATGTTTATCAACAACCAAAAGTAAATAAATACCATAAAAGTACTTAAAAACTGAAAAGAAGAGGATTTGAACCTAATGAAGATGCCCAAAAATGCCCAAAATATTCTAGGGAGGATGGAATGTGATATAATAACTCAAAAAACCCTTTTTATAGACCCAAGTCGAGGCAAAAATCGGCTAAAACGCGGCCCGGCACGCCATTGGGCGCGCCTTGTACTGAGGCAGATTTTTGCCTCAGCAAGCAGGGTGCTCCCAGGCGGCGTGGCACGCTGCCTGGCGCGCCTTGGCACTGCCTGGACTGGTGACAATTTGCCAAAAGCGGCCTGGCACGCTGCCTAGCGCGCCAGGCCCCCTTTTTTTTGTAATTTTCTGACTTCCGTCGACTTCTCTTCGCGGATTTGGATGGATTCTTTAAGATCAACTCTTTGGCTTGTCTCTCATCTTCAATCTTCTTCGCTCGTAGCTCCTCCGAGCCTCACTTTCCATGCCAAACATGCTCCAGAAATCGCAATTTCCACCTACAAGAGTCTAATCATATTGGTTAGCACACTATCCCATTTTTCATCAAAAATATATGAAATCAACAAATATTGTTCTCAAAACTAAGGTGATCATGGGTTAAAGTCGCTACTAAGGCATATAAATACGCCTCAGATCATGACACCCCACCCATGTTTGATGACTATAAGGATGAATTTCTTGCTTGTAAAGACTTAAGTAATAATTCCTAGAACTTTAGTGGTGGTATGTGTCTTCTTGAGGGTACTTCCATAGAAAGGGAAGGTGTCCATTATTTGGAAATTACTTCTTCTACTATGTGTGACCTTATTGTTGAGAGTACTCATGGTGATGATGTTGAAACTGGTAGTGAGTACTCACATGAGGACACCTTAGTTGAACTTGACTTGAGTGATACCATTCTCCACTCTCTATTTGCTTTTGATGATATGTATGCTATTGTAGAGAGTATATCTTGTAGTTTGGGTGAAGCCTATGGGGAAAGGGAGTATTGTCTAGACCCGTGTCTATGGCTACTATTTCTATTTGACCCCGGTGCTAAATATAGAAATGGTGATGTTGGCGCACCCAACTTGTTGCTTGGTCTACATGACAAGCAAAGTGTCATTCTTGAAAACTCGAGAGCAAAAGTGTCATTGTTTCCTTGGGGTAATGGTTCTAAATGTGCATCCTTGCTTGACACAATTGTGTTTAAATTACAAGAATCTCAACTTGTGGATGCCATGTTCTCTATTTTCTTGAAGGAAAGAATGTGGATGTGCTTAAATGCTTTGTCTTCACCCATGTATGCCTTTACACTTGATTGTTTCCTATACTACCTCTTTGCCTATGATGACATCCATACTAGTTTTGGATTTGTTTTATGTAGCGGTAGGAAATTTGTTGGTTTGTCCACTTGTATGAATGATAATGCTATATGGATCTTGTGGACATTAGAACCAATTGAGGCTCCACCCTTGGTGTGGTTTCTTGAAGAGATAAAGAAGCAATTGTGTCTTATGGCTCCTAAGAAGAAGGTAGTTTTACCTTGTGGATTATTTGATGCCATTAGTACCTTTATAGTTTGCTTATCTCTTGGTGATTTAAATAGCCAAATCCTTTGTGCATATTTTAATAAGTTTTTAATATTTAATTCAAAGGATCCTTGGTTATATTGCAAGTATAAGCAACCTTGGCATGTTGAGATGATTTATTGTGCTAATCCTAACCCTCATGCCATGAGGAGTTTGTATTCGTTTGTCCTTTATTTGGTTTTGCAAGGTTTGGATTCGAGGTCGAATCCTTTTCAAAAAGGGGAGGATGATACAAGACAAATGGCCATCATAACTTTTGATGCCATCATTCGTGGCCAACACGTGGAGAATCTGATTTTGGACACCTTGAAGGCCCAAGAGTATGCATGGGGAAGTCATTTTGGACACTTAATAAAGCAATTTCGTGTGTGGAAGGTTGCTTGGAGGCTTTCCTTGATGACTACCCGAGGCTCCAAAGGATTGCAAGGGTTGAAGTGTGAAGAAGGAGTCCTTACACTCCATGACCACCCCTTATTAAGGGTGTTTTGGTCTTTTTGTGCCTTTTCTTTACACTCCATAGGAGCCCCTTTTCATTAAGGGTAGTTTGGTCATTGATGTAATAGTTATAAATAGACTTTATTAGTCTTATTTTCTAGTTAGTTCATTATGGATATTTGAAATACTTCTTCTTCTCTCTTTAAGAATGTAGTGTAGGGCTTGGAAAGGCCAAGTAGTGTAGGGCTTGGAAAAGCCATTATTGATCCTTGCTTAGAAACGGTGGTTGTAAGCGGAGTTGATTCCCTTAGCGGTCACCATAAGAGTTTGGTGTTGTTATTGCGGGTCTTAGGGGGTCTTATCGTTTGATACACGGTTTGGTTCCTTATTCTTGTAATCTCGTATGTCAAGCTATCTATCTCTTTTTTTTGTAATCTTGTTAAGCTTGTGTTTATAATCTTGAAGTCTAGTGAAGCCGTGTGGGGCTCTTTTGATTCACTAGCACTTGTTGTTCAACTTGTTATTCATCTTGTTGTTGTTGCTGAAATCTTGTGTTGCGGGTTTGATAGTGTATCAAAAATAGACCTAAAAGACGAGGTTCTAGAGAGCCTATTTAAGGGTCAATTTGCCACATTTTAACTCATAATAGTTTAGCCAAATAAATAGATTTCTCTCAAGGATAATAAGCTCTCTCTCACCCTTCGAGAAGCAGCCATAAAACTCCTCTAGGGTTCTTGGTGTAGTTGCCTTTTTTAAGCCTAGGTAAGTTGTGATTAATCTATAGATTTAGTTTAATTTCACCATGAGAAGGAGATGGAAATTAGATTTTCCATGTTTAAAGTGTAGAATATCCCTCCAAGCTTGGCAGTCCCACCTATCTCTAATTTCTACAAGGTTTCTCCTTTTTTTAGGTCAAGTGAAAGGAAGTTTAAGTTCTTGTAGTAGTTGAGAGTGTAAAGATCTTCACCAATAAAAGGTAAAGCTACTTCCTGTTTTTCACTCCTCCTTATGTATGAATTTGGGTGATGAATTATGGATGTGTTGTTATTAAGAATTCAAGGGACGGTGAGTCTAATGTTGTGTTGCTATGGTAGAGGGTATTTTAGTCTGTTTTATGTGTATATGTTGGGGCAGCTTTGTTAATCTTAAAGAGGGATGTAAGTAATAGGTATTGACATATAAAGGGAGGGTGTAATGATATACCACTTAATCGAATGTTGTATGAGCTTGCTACCTAACACACTTTGCTTACTATTTTCTGTATGTTATGAAGCCAAACTAGTTTCGTGGGAACATATACGCATCTGTATAGTATATAAAATTGATGAGAGAAGAAGGGGTTGAAAGAACACCCTTGACTTGAGAAGTTATGGGCTTACTGCCCAGCTACTATTTTGGATTAGGTTGAGCAGCCTAACTGTGTTGATTAGCTACTAATACTAGCTTTACCACTTACCTTACTATAGATAAGTAATCCAAAAGGTAGGAGGTTAATTCAAGGTAATATCAAAGTCGTGCAACAAGGTATATAAGTCTACTCTAATCCATATTTTTTGGTATGAAATCTAACACTTGTGTTACAAAGTAAGCTTCCAAAGTTCTCCTATAGTAAATAATACATAGTGTCAATCTATGATCTCCAATGTAGCTAATGACCTTTTTTCCACTACCTAATGTGTTAAAATACTTCAATACGTGCTTATTATCAAATCTGTATGTCTATATTCAATAGCAAGCTTCATGAGTTCACCTTTTAGTCAAATAAAATCCAAGTGTTATTTTAGCTCCTAAGCATTTTATTTGTGTACAAACTGCTTCCTACCTCATTGTTACTACATCAAATGTTTATTCACATGTATTTAACTAGTGGACTATTGTCCCAAAGCTCAATAATGATATGACTACCAAAGTAACAATCTCAAAGGTTAAATAAACTAACACAAATCTAGTTATATACGGGTGGCAGCTCAAGGGTGAAAGCCTAGAATGGGTTGATCCTGATCTCTTTAAATAAGGGTGGAAGCTCAGGGGCGAAAGCCTAGCATGGGCCAATCCCAATCTATTTATATATGCATGACAGCTCATAGGCAAATGCCTAGCATGGGCCGATCCCAACTAGTGTATTTACTACTGATCAGTTTGTTATTTGTATCACATGACTTACAAAGATTATAAAAGTAAGAAAGGTAAAGTGAAGAAAGGAATGTAATGTACAAGGTTCCACTGATACAATCAAAGGTGGTCTAATATCCTTACCAATACACTTGTTCTGATTTTATTTAAGCTTTTATTTTATATTTAGTTACTTTATGCCTTACATATTCAGTACATTCTTTTGTACTGATATCACTCATGAGGAGCATGCTTTTCATGCTGAAAGTACAGGTACTTCAGCTAGTAGACCTCTTCATTAGGAGCATAGGACATCTAGCGGCTATTGGTGAGCTCCAGGTTGATTTGGGGCTTTTCGAGTCTGTTGTATATGTTTTGGTAATGTATAGTAGTTAAGAGTGAGGCGGGGCCTTTTCCCGACCTTAACTAAATCTATGTATCTTTTAGAGGCTTTGTATACCAATGTAAAGTTAAGCATGGTAGTGTCTTATCCTTTAGACGTTGTGGCCCCAACGGCCAAGCCTACTATATATAGTTTTGGGCTTGCCTACGTGATTTATTTCCTTTGGTGCATCATATCTATACTTGGCAGAACCTTTGATTATCATAGTTACATACACGAGAAGTACTAGGCTATGGGTTGGTGTTCTCGAGCCTTTATGGCTACGGGTGCCTGTCCGCCCCAATGAGATTTTAGGTGTGACAAAAGTGGTATCAGAGCAGGTCATCTTAAGAAGTCTACAAAATCGTATCTATGTAGAATCTTGATTGTGGGTGTGTTATGCACCACATCTATAAAAAGGAAGCTACAAGACATTTAAGAGTTGTCTCTTTTTTCTTTTTCTTCATTTCTTAGATTGTGCGGTAGAGCCAATGTTGTAGGTGGAATTACATTTAACCTTTGATTTTTTTCTCAACATAGTAAAATGTCGATTACAAGAAGGAGTAAGAGTATAGGTAAGCAAGTAGATGTGGCTGCCGGAGAAGGGACCATCAAGTCATCACCTAGACAATCTAATCAAAGTGAGGCTCAAGCTAAGTTTGCATCACAGACTTCTTCTACTCCTCCATCTCTAGAAGAGCTAAGGAGGATAGCAGTACCCTCAGAATCGCCTATTAATGCTACTGAGCAAGATTTAAGAAATGCGGTGCAATTGTTGATTCGTATAGTCGATGGAAAAGGTCAAGGACAAACTAGTCCAATTACAGGTACTAGTGGTGTGGATAGGGCAACTAGTCTATGGACACAGGATTTCCTTAAATTGGATCCTCCCATATTTACCGGGTCAGATCTTAACGAAGACCCATAAGACTTTATTGATCAAATTCAAAGGACTTTGGATGTCATGCATGTATCTGGTAAAGAGACAGTTGAGCTAGCAGCGTATAGAGTAAAAGGAAAGCCTATATTATGGTACAAAGACTGGATACAATCTAGGGGTACAAGTGCATCTTCAGGTAGTTGGAAAGAGTTTAAAGAGGCATTTCTTGATCATTACCTTCCTTTTGAGATTTGGGAGGCCCGTGCAGATTAGATTTTAAATGTTTGCCAAGGGAGTAAGAACGTGAAGGAGTACAATCTTTGGTTTAACTCTTTGGCTAGGTATGCTCCTAATGTAGTAGAAACTATGGATGATAGAGTTCATCGATATGTGGATAGATTGGATTTGTATCTAGTTAGAGATTATACTATTGTTGCTTTGAATAAAGACATAGATAAAGCAAGGATACAAGCTTTTGCACAAAAAAAAAGGATCAAAGGCAAAGAAGAATAATACAAGAGTTGGAAAGAGGGCATCCCAAGAGGGCTAGATCTACGGGGTAGTTTATGCCATCCCAAAATGGGTTTAGGCCTTAGTTTTCTAATAGACCACCTAGGCCATTATCTTCCTACTCTGCAACGAGTGTTCCACCCCAATTCCAGGGGTTTAGGGGCAACCAGTTTGGTCAAAGAAGTGAGAGCCAAGGTTCATGAGTAGCAGGGTACCAAGAGTAGGGAAGTATGAATCAAATAAGACTTCCTTGGCAGTCATGCAAACAATGTGGAAAGCTTCATTTAGGTGCATGTTAGTTTGGGATTGATGCTTGCTTTTGGTGTGCTACACCAGGACACATGATAAGAGATTGCTCTAGTGGATCGGCAAAATTAAGAGGCTTCTCCTAATATGGTTATAGGTACATTGTCCATGCATTAATTGATTCAGGCTCTACGTTATCATATGTCACTCCACTATTTCAAAAGAACACTGAAATTACTGGTTAAGCCATTTGAAGTGTCTATGCTGATTGGTGAGTCTATTATAGCTCGAAAAGTGTATCAAAATTGCATAATAACTATTTGTAGTCATGATACATTGGTTGACCTTGTTGAGCTAGAAATGGTTGATTTTGATATTATAATGGGTATGGATTGGTTGGCTTCTTGTTATGCCACAGTAGATTACCGAACTAAGAGGGTGCATTTCCATTTTCCATAAGAGGCAGTCCTTGAATGGAGGGGTAATATTGGTGCACCAAGAGGTAAATTTATTTCTTATTTTAAGGCAAAGAAAATGATGTCAAAAGGGTACGTATGTCATCTAGTGAGAGTGAAAGATATAGATATGGAGCCACTAATTCTTCAAACTATTCCAATGGTAAATGAATTTCCTGATGTATTTCCTGAAGATCTTCCAAATTTGCCTCCAGAACGAGAAGTAGAGTTTGGTATTGATGTGATTCCAGGTACTCAACCTATCTCTATTCCTCCATATATAATGGCCCCGACAAAATTATGGGAGTTGAAAGAGCAATTAAAAGACTTGCTAGAAAAGTGATTCATAAGGCCTAGTATGTCCCCTTAGGGTGCACCAGTGTTACTTGTACGTAAAAAGGATGGCACGTTAAGAATGTGTATTGGCTATCGGCGATTGAATAAAGTGACTATTAAGAACAAGTATCCCCTCCCTCGATCAATTACAAGGTGCTAAGTGTTTCACAAAGATTTATTTGAGGTCAAGTTATCACCAAGTGAGGGTGAAAGAGAAAGATATATCCAAGATTAGATTTTCGAACACGGTATTGTCATTATGAGTTTTTAGTTATGTCATTTGGACTAATGAATGCACTCGTAGCTTTTATGGATTTGATGAATAGGATGCTCAAACCATTCTTAGATATGTTCGTGATAGTATTTATCGATGATATTCTGGTTTATTCAAGATCAAAAGAGGACCATGCTAGTCACTTATGACAGGTATTACAAATTCTACGTGATCATAAGTTATATGTAAAGTTCTCTAAATGTGAGTTTTGGTTAAAAGTTGTGTCATTCTTAGGTCATATTGTATCTGATAAAGGAATAAGGGTTGATACTCAAAAGATAGAAGCCGTGAAGAACTGGACAAGACCTACAACACATATGGAGATTCATAGTTTCCTTGGGTTGTCAGGTTGTTATAGAAGGTTTGTTGAAGTATTTTCTTTCATTTCAGCACCTTTAACAGAGCTAACACATAAAGTAGCCAAGTTTCAATGGAATGACGCATATGAAAGGAGTTTCCAAAATCTGAAGAATAAGTTGACTTCTATACCTGTATTGGTACTTATAGAAGGTACAGAAGGGTATGAGGTATATTGTGATGCTTTAGGAGTTGGCTTAGGATGTGTATTGATGCAGCATGGTAACGTAATAGCTTATGCTTCAAGACAATTGTGGCCACACGAGAAAAATTATCCAATACATGATCTTGAACTAGCAGTGGTTATATTTGCTTTAAAGATATGGTGCCACTACTTGTAAGGGGTACATGTTGACATATACATTAACCAAAAGAGTTTGCATTATATCTTTAAGTAGAAGGATCTAAATTTGAGGCAGCGGAGGTGGCTTGAACTATTAAAAGATTATGATATTGATATTTTGTACCATCCGAGAAAAGCAAATGTACTAGCTGATGCGTTAAGTCGTAAGGCAATGGCGAGAACTTATGGGCAGTCCACAAAATGACAAAGGATAACTAAGGATCTACACCAACTAGCTAGCCTAGGGGTTTGCCTTCTTGAAAATCCAAAAGAAGAGGTTATTGTGCGTAATGTAGCAGAATCTTCTTTGGTAGCTGAAGTAAAAGAGAATCAATATAATGATCCTATATTAGTACAACTTAAGGAGAATGTACAACAGGATATGACAAGGGCATTTGAACTTGCACAAGAGGGAGTACTTCGGTGCCAAAACAGATTTTGTGTACCTAATGTAGATGGGCTAAGAAAGAGGATTATGATGGAGGCACATCATTCAACATATTCTATCCATTCAGGCTCAACTAAAATGTATCATGATTTGAAAGGAGTACATTGGTGGGGTGAAATGAAGAAGAACATTGCAGAATTTGTAGCCCAATGTCTAAATTGTCACAAGGTAAAGTAGAGAACCATAAGCCTGGAGGCTATATGCAACATATGGATCTTCTAATTTGGAAGTGGGATATGATCAACATGGATTTCATCACTGGTTTGCCTCGTACAATTCATAAGTTTGATTCCATATGGGTAATAGTTGATAGATTCACCAAATCAACACACTTTCTACCGGTTAAGACCACTTACATAGCTGAGGAGTATGCGAAATAATAGATTAAAGAGATAGTTTACCTACACGTAGTCCTAATATCTATTATATCTGATAGGGGAGCTCAATTTACTGTAAATTTTTGGAAATCTTTCCAGAGGAGTTAAGGAACACAAGTGAATTTAAGTACAACTTTTAACCTTCAGACGGATGGACAAGTAGAACATATAACCAACACTTGAAGATATGTTGCAATCTTGTGTATTGGACTTTAAAGGTAGTTGGGATGATTATTTTCCTCTTATCGAGTTCATCTACAATAATAACTATCATTCAAGTATCAAAACGGCATTATGTGAAGCTTTATTTGGAAGGAAGTATAGATCACCAATTGGATGGTTTGAAGTGAGTGAAACTGTCTTATTTGGGTTAGATCTTGTTCATCAAGATATTGAAAAAGTTGAGGTAATACAACAATGACTAGAAATAACTCAAAGTTGACACAAATCATATGTCGATGTTAGAAGAAGGGGGCTAGAATTTTGTATAGGTGATAGGGTATTCTTGAAGGTGTCACCAATGAAAGGGGTAATGAGATTTGGTAAAAGAGCAAAGTTGAACCCACGCTATATAGGGCCATATAATATTATTTGAAGATTTGGGCAAGTCACATATGAGTTAGAGCTACCCCAAGAACTTTTAACTATTCATCCGGTGTTTCACGTCTCAATGCTTTGAAAGTACATAGGAGATCCATCTTGTATAACTCCTACTGAAGATGCACAAGTTATGGAAGGTCTCACTTATGAAGAAGTACCCATTGCTATTCTGGATCAACAAGTTAAGAAGTTAAGAAATAAAAAAGTAGCTTTTATAAAAGTACTTTGGAGAAACCAACAAGTAGAAGAAGTTACATGGGAAGCTGAGGAGGAAGCTGAGGAAGTGATGAAATCCACGTACCCTTATTTATATGAATCCAAAAAGAAAGTTCAAGAAGCTGAATTGGGGTATTAACATGTAAGCATAAATATGTACGTATTATGTTGCAATTAGTGGGATTAAACTTAGGCTTGAACTTGTTTAGTCTAGCTAATTATTCTAACATTCAAGGACGAATGCTCCTAAGGGGGGGAGGATGTAACATCCCGTATCCTACGTGTACTAGTTCTACTTATATGACACTTGATATAGCCTTATGGTATAGGTAAATGACTCGGTTTCCTATAAGACTAGTGACGGCATACTTTTCAACGCGACACGATCAAGTTAACGTCGATGAAAGTATTTAAAATTGGGATTGTAAGTAGGTATTTGAGTCTAAAGTTTAAAATGGACAAGTGTATATAAGTTTTAAGTTAAATTAAAGGGATTGAGATCTAAAAATGAAATTAAATATTGAGGTGCTTGCTTGACTTAATTAAGCTAGTAGGTGAGTCACCTACTTAAGTTATATGGACCAAGTTAATGGAGCCAAGGCTAATGGATCATATTTTGGCCTATATTAATGGACTAATTTAAGGCCCAAACTAAGTAAAATAAAAAGAGAATAGAATTGGTAGCCCAACACCTGAAATCTGTCCCAAAAACCCAATAAGTTAAAAGCTTATTTTAGACATGAATAAAGCAAGTAGGTGCATCACTTACTTTGACATTTTGAGCAGCTTGAACCCCTAAATAGGTGCATCACCTACTTAGACCAATTTGTGGTTGAAAATAGACCTAAAAGAGGAGGTTCTAGCGAGCCTATTTAAGGGTCAATTTGCCTCATTTTAACTCATAATAATTTAGCAAAATAAACAAATTTCTCTCAAGTATAATAAGCTTTCTCTCTCCCTTTAAGAAGTAGCCATAAAACTCCTCTAGGGTTCTTGGTGTAGTTGCCTCTTTTAAGCCAAGGTAAGTAGTGATTAATCTATGGATTTAGTTTAATTTCACCATGAAAAGGAGATGGAAATTAGGTTTTCCATGTTTAAACTGTAGAACACCCCTCCAAGCTTGGCAGTCCCACCTTTCTTTAATTTCTACAAGGTTTCTCTTCTTTTTAGTTCAAGTGAAAGGAAGTTCAGGTTCTTGTATCAGTTGAGAGTATAAGGATCTTTACCAATAAAATGTAAAGCTACTGCCCGTTTCTTACTCCTCCTTATATATGAATTTGGATGATGAATTATGGATATTTTGTTATTAAGAATTCAAGGGATGGTGAGTCTAATATTGTGTTACTATGGTGGAGGGTATTTGGGGCTATTTTAGGGGATGTTTTATGTGTATATGTTGGGACAACTTGGTTGATCTTAAAGAGGGATGTAAGTAATTTTTATTGACATATAAAGTGAGGGTGTAATGATACACCACTTAATAGGATATTGTATTTGCTTGCTGGCTAACACACTTTGCATACTATTTTATGTATGTTATGAATCCAAACTAGTTTCATGGGAACATATACACGTCCATGTAGTATATTAAACTGATGAGAGGAGAAGGGGTTGAAAGAACACCCTTGACTTGACAAGTTATGGGCTTACTGCCCGGCTACTATTTTGGGTTAGGTTGAGTAGCCTCACTGTGTTGATTAGCTACTAATGCTAGTTTTACCACTTACCTTATTGTAGATAAGTAATCCATAAGGAAGGAGGTTAATTCGGGGTAATGTCAAAGTCGGGCAGCAAGATATGTAAGGCCACTCTACTCCGTATTCTTTGGCACACTTGTGTTACAAAGTAAGCTTCAAAAGTTCTCCTAAAGAAAATGATACATAGTGGCAGTGTACGATCTCCAATGTAACTAGAGACCTTGTTCCCACTCCCTAATGTGTTAAAATACTTCAATACGTGCTTATTATCAAATCTGCATGTCTACATTCAATAGATAGCTTCATGAGTTCACCTTTTAGTCAAATAAGATCAATGTGTTATTTCAGCTCCTAAGCATTTCATTTATGTAAAAACTGTTCCCTACCTCATTGTTATTGCATCAATTGTTTATTCATATGTATCCTACTGGTGGACTCTTGTCCCAAAGCACAATAATGTTAGGACCACCAAAGTAACAATCTCAAAGGTTAAATAAACTAAATGACCACCAAAGTAACAATCTCAAAGGTTAAATAAACTAAGTAACACAAATCTAGTTATATACGGGTGGCAGCACAAGGGCAAAAACCTAGAATGGGCCAATCTCAATCTCTTTATATGAAGGTGGTACCTCAAAGTAGAAAGCCTAGCATGGGCTAATCCCAATCTGTTTATATATGGGTGGCAGATCAGGGGCGTAAGCCTAGCATGGGCCGATCCCAACTTATGTATTTACCACTGATCATTTGGTTATTTGTATCACATGACCTATAAATATTATAAAAGTAAGAAAGGTAAAGTCAAGAAAATAATGTAATGTACAAGGTTCCACTCATACAAGCAAATGTGGTCTATTATCCTTACATATACACTTGTTCTGATTTCATTTGAGCTCTAATTTTACATTCTTTTGTACTGACGTCCCTCATGAGGGACCTCCATTTCATGTTGCAGGTACAGGTACTTCATCTATTAGACCTCTTTAGTAGGAGCACAGGACATCTAGTGGCTATTGTTGGCTCCAGGTTGATTCTGGGCTTTCCGAGTCTAGTCTGTTATATATATTTTTGTATTGTAGAGTAGTTAAGAGTGAGGTGGGAGCTTGTCCCAACCTTAACTAAGTCTATGTATCCTTTAGAGTCCTTGTAGACTAATGTAAAGTTAAGCATGGTAGTGTCTTATCCATTAGATGTTGTGGCCCCCAACGACCAAGTCTTGTATATGTAACACCCTGTACATTTTTGAAACTTATACGATCAACCAAGCATGGATAAAAGTATTTAAACTTGAGATTATAAGGACATATTTAAGTGTAGAGTTAAATTTAAGTGATGGATTAAGGTAGAAGGATTAAGATGTTGGAAAAAGGGAAGAACATAAGCGAGGCGCTTCCGCGACTTAATTTAGATAGTAGGTGTATCACCTACTTAAACTATTGGGATGCATTTGGATATAAGTTAATGGACTCAATTGAGGCCCAAACTAAGTACATAAAAATGGAAATATGACCATCCCAACACCTAAGATTAATTTAGTCCCAACAAGACATGATCCAAGTAGAAATAGAGTAAGTAAATGGACTGTTTTGGACAGCTTGTATAGCAAAGTAGGTGCATCACCTACTTGGATTATTTTTGACCAAGAATTGGATAAGGATAGCCTTTGAGAGGCAGTTCCAAGAGGGAGTATATAAAGCTGAAATTCAGCTTATTTTCTTCACAATTCACTTGCCAAATTCCAGCTTTTAAATTAAATACTCTCTCGTCTCTCAAACCCTAACCAACCACCCCTTTGTACAAATCTTCCACTTGCAAGCCTTGGTAAGTGTTTACCCTTATATATTGATGTAATATATGTATAATAGGTTGTGGGAATCATGTTGGTTGTGTTTAAAATGTATAGGGCAGTCCCCTTGTTTTGGTGGCAGTCCACTTGTGTTTAGTTTTAAAGGATTTGTCTTCCTTGTGGTTTAAACTTGTAAAGGAGCTTAAGGTGTTGAAGGAATTGAATTAGATGGATGAAATTTCAGTATTTTTAAGTGTGGTGCTATACCTAATTCGTTACTCCTTGTGTATGACTTGTGGAAATGTTTATACGTAATTGTGCATGGCACGTTTGGCGTAGTGAAAGGAGAATACTTTCTTGTTATGTTAAAGTGAAATCTGAAACTGTGTGGACTTTTTTAGTATATTTTTGTGGAAGGTATTTATGTGACCTGATGGAATAAATATGTGGAGTTGCATTGAGGTAAAAATGTGAAGTATGCACTTGGTGGGGAATCTTGTCGGTTTGTGACGTCTATGTTGGTTTGTGGACTGTTTTGGTACTGTTGGTGTTGTGGGGCAGTAAATTACATTGTAGGAGGGTGGAATGAAGTTATATGGAAGTAGGAAGTAAGGTGGAATGATGTACCATGTGTTTGGGATGTTGGATAGTTTTTACTTCCCGTTAAGTAACTAATTATTGTCTTGTAAACTTGTAATGTAATTAGCCTTTAATGTAAGCTCCGTTACATACTTGTGTTGCAGAGTAACACTTAAGGAAGGAGCTGAATTGTTGTAGTCACGCGGTGGGAAGATAAGGTATGTAAGTTTACTCTTTTTCGTATCCTTTGGCATCGTATACTGTCCACATAGTTAATGACCTTGTTTCCACTCCGAAACATCTTAAAGTATCTCATTTCAAGTTTGTTAGCAATTGTTATTTATGTGTCTCTTATTTGTTGGCTATTGTTCCAAAGCTCCAATAATGTTATGACCACTGATGTAACAATCTCACAAAAATTAAAGAAATGAAGTAATGTATATTTGGTTGAGTACGGGTGGTAGCTCTGGGGGCGAAAGCCTAGCTCGAGCCGATCCCGATGGATTATTGGATATAGGGGGTAGCTCTGGGGGTGAAAACCTAGCTCGAGCTGAACCTGATTTATTGATTTATGGGTGGCAGCTTTGGGGGCATAAGGCTAGCTCGAGCCGATCCCAATGTTACTTACCATTGATCAGTTGGTCCCGGGCATTGTATGATGTATATTGATATGAAGGTAAAAGGAAAGAAATGAATGTAATATACATGGTTCCACATATACAGTACAGTGGTATATCAATATTATTTATTCAATTGTATTTGATTCCATTTGAGTTCCTATATTTCATACAGTTACTTATAGTCTTACATACTCAGTACATTCTTTCGTACTGACGTCCCTTGGGGGACTGCCTTACTTGCTGCAGGCACAGGAGCTAGTATACCTTCACAGTAGGGTACGGGTCTTCTGCAGGCTATTGGTGAGCTCCAAGTTGATTCAGGGCTTTCCAAGTCATTTGTATATATTTTGGTACTGTGTAGTATTTGTATAAGGCGGGGACTTGTCCCGACCTTAGTCATGGTTATATATCTTTTATAGGCTTTGTAGACATTATAAAGTCAAACATAGAAGTGTCTTGTCTTTTAGACGTTGTGTCCCCAATGGCCAAGTCTCGTATCTGTTTTGAACATCTTTACATGACTTTCGTCGTCGATATATTATATCTGCATGTGGCAGAATTTTTGTTCACTTAATGACATGCATAAGAATGTACACGATCATAGGTTGGTTCTCTAGGGCCTTGACGGCTATGGGTGCCTATCCGCCCCAATGGGATTTGAGGCGTGACAGTATATATAGTGTTTGCTTGCCTACATGGTTTATTTCCATTAGTGCATCATATCTATACTTGGCAGAACCTTTGATTATCATAGTTACATGCACGAGAAGTACTAGGCTATGGGTTGGTGCTCTCGGTCCTTTATGGCTACGGGTGCCTGGCCACCCCAATGGAATTTGAGGCGTGACATTTTATTTCAAGTATTAATATACTTGGCCGATGAAGAAATTTTCATCGATTTCTAAGGCCTTCCATGTATATAAGATGGGTTTTACTTTTCATTTATTATTTATTTAATTCATTTCAATTATATTTATCAATTACTATCACTTTTACCAAGTGTGTTTATAGATACATGAAGCTTCTTTCCAAAGAAGACACTTGAATCTGAATTTGAGAATTATTTTGAATTATTTATTGCATTTATTCAATTTGTTTATCGATATGCTAATATTATGCCGCTATCGTTATTCATGCTTTATGTATTTGCATATGTTTTATTTTTCTTGTACTTGCAAATGATTTTTATCTCCTCCTCAATTGAAAATATGAGTTCAGCTGGAAACCACTGTTGTGGATTCTGAAGGAAGCCTAACACCTTCCCTTTGGAATAACTTGAACCTTTAGCTAGAATCTAATTGGTTTTGTAAATATTTTTTTGTTCGATTTAACTAACAGGTTAGCTCGTTTTCCTAAAACTAGGTGGTGACTTTAAATTTTTAAACAATTAATTGGTTTTGAGTACAGAAGTTGTGCCTTAGTAAAATATGGATTGAGACAACGTGTGTCGCTTAAATCAAGGGTGAACTGATCCACTCCTATTCTCATAGCTTTTATAGAACCCCTTCTAGGAACAAATGCAAGCACAATGTGCAAAAGTCTGACCCAAATACTCCGAGGTCTTCCAAGTTACCCCAAAAATTCCGCAAACCTCTTTCACAAAAATTCAAACTACGTAGGGCCTGACTTATCCTTCATGAGATACGCAGGTAGCCTTTCGAACTGGCCGCTATTCTTCAGAACCTTTATCCCCCCCTCCCTTCCATTTTAGAAAAGGAGTTATAAGGATACAAAAGATTAGCAAGAAGAAGCCTCAAAATAAGAAGACTCAGTAAAAGTCAAACTTCCTGACAAACATACTTATCCCAAAGTAAAAATCATGTCCATTAGGATCCTTCGTCTTGCTACTCACCCGTGGATCAATTTACCCGCGATGAAAAAACCTTTATGTGTTTACTTCAATTCAATAATCATGTATTATTTTCCACTAACGGGATCTAATATTTGCTTTTTTACTTGTTTTTCATTTAATAGATAACAGAATAAATAGAAACTGATCTGTGTTGACCTAAGCTAGCTGAACGTAAAAAATTCAATAAAAATACCTCCTCTGACCGTTGCTTATCTGAAGGCAAGGGAAATGACTGAAAGTGATAATGGAAATGTTCTGATTGAGATAACCATCAGAGAAAATATAATAACAGATTGACTAGAAAGTTGGAGAAGCTCTAAAATGATGTACAAAGAGCCACAAACATGGAAAGTCTGGCCATAATTTCTAATGCTCTAGTCCCAGACAATTGCAGGCCCCCAATTTGCTTCCCTTCCCTTTACTCCCCCAATGTTGAAATTCATCCAAGTGACGTACCCTCGACTTCTGTGTCGAGACCTCATAAGGACCCTACTAATTCAATGTACCAAACTCATAATCTTTCTATTCAAAATGCCAATCGAAACAGCCATCCAAGTACTTACCATCCCCAAAACCATACTCCAAATTACCAAAACACCCCTCTAAACACTTTCACTTCCCAAAATAACCCTCTCACTTTCAATCGCAATGCTAGAGTCCCCAGAACATCACCTCCTACATATCAAAACTTAGCTCTAACTAACCAAACAATGCCACCCATCACCACCTTCTATGTCACTACGACACCAGAGCCTTGTCATGTTGTTCCAAAAAACCCAAAACTAACCCTTACAAAGAGGGAGAGAATGAGTGGAAGGACATAGAAAAGAAGAATGAAAATAATATGTTATTGGTGAAAGAAGAGATTGCTAGAATGAAGGAATCCTGTGGTTCTCCCGATAATTTGGATTTAGCTATGATGATCTCAACATCTATCTTGATTTAGAGCTATAAAAAGGATACAATATCCCAAAATTTGAGATGTTGAATGGAACCGAAAACCCTATGGCCCATTTAAGAAGTTATTGTGATTGAATGGTTAGGGTAGATAAGAATGAAGCATTGTTGATGAAGCTTTTCAGCCGTAACCTCAGTGATGAAGCCTTCGAATGGTTCAGCTTACAAAAAATAAAGAAGTAGCCTCGTTGGAGGTCTTTGAATAAAGAATTCATTGAAAGGTTTGCTTACAAAGTGGAAGTAGTTCCTGACCGATACTCTTTGAATCAGATAAAGCAAAAAATTAACGAGCACTTTCGGGAATATGCTTATCGATGGAGGAAAAAAACTTCCAAGGTTCCAGCCTTCATGACAGAAGAGGATATTGTGGAAGTATTTTCTCTTGCTCAAGAAGGAAAATTCTACATCAAAATGATATAGGTGGTCCGCACCATATTTGTGAATTTGGTTAAAATTTGTGAGTCAGTTGAAGAAGGCATCAGGATAGGCAACATTAACAACACTCTGACCTCACAAAACCTCCAACCCATCTTCTATGCCCAACCATAATGCCATGCTCCACAGTTAAATTATCAACCCAATGTCCAAACTGCTCTCCCAAATCACCAACAAAACATCCAAGCATCTCAAAACTACTATCAAGTACCTCCCCACTCCAACCAAAACAATTACAATCATCCCCATCCAAATTTTGAGAAAAAACCTCCTCGAATTTTTTACTTCATTAGCTGAAAGCCAAACTTATATATTTGAGAGACTAAAATTGACAAGATTGATTCAGCCCATTGTACCAAAGCCTGCTAATCCAACATTTAAATTCTTTAGATCTGATCGACATTGTGCATATCACTCAGGAAGTGCCGGACACACCACTAAATATTGTCTCAACTTGAATCACCAAATTCAAAACCTAATCGATCAGAAGGTAATTACTCTCCAAATAGTTGCTCCAGATTATGGAGGAGTACATAAAAACACGGTCGACACTAATGAAGAATGGCTCATGAGTAAAGCGATAATCCAAGCAAGATCTAACATAGTAGAGAAAGTCATGAAACCTAAGTTTGTGATGATGAACACACCTCATCAAACATTTCCAAGGGAGCATCCCTAGTTTGGTTTAGCCAATGCCACAACCGAATAAAATCTATCCATGGATAAGGCTGAGAACAAGTTTGAGCAAGAGTCACCAAAGTTGTTGCCTCATCTATACCAGTCTTTTTATGTTCAAGAATAGAATGAAAGAGAGGGTCGTGGGGAAGGAATAGGAAACCCTTTCAATGATTATGACGTGATCCTAGAGGAGTTCTCTGGGCATCAAGTATTAGAATAGATAAATATGGAGAACAGTTGCAGAATTGGACCTCTGCTCCAATCATGACTCCCCGATTAATATGGTTGAAGAAAAGATGAAATTTGAATTTTTACAAAATTAGTGGTAGTCCGGATGAGGCCCGAGACCCACCTTTTAAATTACATTTACATTATTTATACTTTTTATGCTTTCCAAAAAGCACAAACCCGCACTCGTGCGGGCTGTGGACAGAGTTTGTAAATGTTTCCCAAATTTAACAAAAAGTCTCCTCTTATAATAAAAATCCTTTATTTTATTATCTATATGTTATCACCTAACTTATCTTGTTTATGATTTTATTAATAATGACATAAAACCCACCAATGTCATGTCATGTAAATAGCTAAATAAACAAAATGAGGAAGATAATGACGAATGGAAGACAATGGTCCCAGAATAGTCAACAGAAGGGTTAAAAGATTTCGATAACCATGAAAAGTCCAACCTAGAAGAGACCAAAGTGGTTAATCTGGGAGACATCGACAAAGTTAAAGAAACCACAATGGGTAACCATCTAACAAAAGTAAGAACCTATCAATTCTGTCAAGGAGTATGTTAACATATTCTCCTGGTCTTAAGATGATATGCCAAAGCTGAGTACAAGCATCATTTCCCACAAGTTTTTGACTAATTTAAAGATTAATTTAGGAAGTGGACATTTGATCCTTCCTCCTATCAAGATAAGTGCAATGGAAAATTTACACCAAATTGATGAAGTAGTCACGTCATCCATAAGGTTTTATACAGAAAACCCTTGATTCTATCCGAGTGGGATGGCCAAGAGTGACCTAGGTCAATCAACCCCGGTGTAGTGAAGAGATACTAAGTCTAAATATGATCTTTTCTTTATGTTTCTTTCCTTTTAATCACACTTTTCTAAATATAATCATCGTTATGATTTAAAAAAGCATAAAATCCCCTATCTTTTAAGTATACGAACTATGTTTGACCTTAATTCTCGAGAAAGGGATACGTAGGCAGGCTTTGTAGGCTTTGGTCAACCCTTTAGAATTATCTATATCCTCCTTTTGTATGAACTACATTTGACCTGAATTCCCGAAAATGAAATACATAGGCGACCTTTATCAATTTTAGTCAATCTTTTAGAATTCTCTAGATTCCTTTTTTGTATGAACTACATTTGACATGAATTTCCAAGAATGGGATATGTAGGCGGCCTATGTCGGCTTCGATTAATCCCTTAGGAAAATCTGTCTTTCCTTTTTTTTGTAAGGACTATGTTTGACCTGAATTTTTGAAAATGGGATACATAGGCAGACTTTGTCAGCTTCGATCAGCCTTTTAGAATTCTTTATATTCCCAAAGATGGGTCGTCCGTCTTTCAACAAGACAAGTTGGGTAGCCACCTCATTCAAAGTGGTATATACTGTTCAAGATGGTCGTCCACCATTCAAAGAGACAAGTTGGTTGGTTTACCACTCATTCAAATGGCATATCAATTTCAAAATGGGTCGTTCTCCTTTTAATGAGACATGTTGGGTCGCTACCTCATTCAAGGTGACATATTATGTTCAAGTTGGTCGTCTACAGTTCAAAGAGATAAGTTATTGTGCAACTCGTTCAAATGGCATATCAAGTTTAAAATGAGTTGTCCGTCTTTCAATGAAACAAGTTGGGTTGCCACCTCATTCAAAGTGGCATATCTGTTCAAGTTGGTCGTCCACTATTCAAAGAGACAAATTTGGTTGCCACTCATTCAAATGGCATATCAAATTCAAAATGATTCATCTGCCTTTTAACTTGGCAAGTGAAGTCACCACCTTATTAAAAGTGGCATAACATGTTGAAGTTGGTCGTCCACCATTCAATGAGACAAATTGGGTTATCAATCATTCAATTGGCATATCAAGTTCAAAATAGGTCATCAGCCTTTCAATGAGAGAAGTTGCATTGCCACCTCATTCAAAGTGAAATATAATTTTCAAGTTGTCCATCCACCATATAAAGAGACAAGTTTCATTTCCACTTGTTCTAATGGCAAATTATGTTCAAAATGGGTAGCTGTCTTTCAACAAGACAAGTTGGGTCTCCACCTCATTCAAAGTGGCATATCATGTTAAAGTTTTTCATCCACTATTCAACGATACAAGTTGGATTTTCACTTATTCAAATGGAAAATCAAGTTCAAAATGGATCGTCCGTCTTTCAATGAGACAAGTTGGGTCGCTACTAGGGGTGTCAGATGGGCTGGTTGGGCTGAAATTGAAGATATTAAAATGGGTTGAATTAGAAATTAAGTTGGGTTCAACCCAACCCAAATTTACTTTGGATTCAAATGGGTTGGGTTAAAATGGGCTAAAATTAGGTTGGGTCTTGATTTGTCCAATTTGACCCACTTAATTTTAAGAATATTAACATATTGATATTTACCTCTTATAACTGTAATTTGAATTCCAACTCAAAAAAATAAAAAAGCAAGTTCTAAATATGAAAATGAAAGTCACAAAATATTATACCAATAAAATAAAATATACTATGGATGTGTTCGGTATGGAGGAAAAATATTATCCATGATTTTTTTAAAAAAAAAATTAATCTTTTTTTTTTTAGGAGGGGGAGATTAAGAGGGTTCGGGGGGGAAGGGGGGTATGAGGACTGTGTGTGTTTGGGTTGAGAAAAAAATATTTTTTTCTTGGGGGAGAGGGGCAGGTGCGGTGGAGGTAGGAAGGTGGGTGGGCTGGGGGGGTAAGAAAAAAAGTTTTATAAAAAAATTTAGTTGTCACTTGTTTTCTCCTCTTTCATTAAGGAAATCATGTTCCTTATTAAATGGGTTGAAGTGAAGATTGAATTGGGCTCAATTGAAGATCTTTTAAAAATGGGTTTAGGTTTAATGGGTTGAGATTGAACCCAATTGTAAATTATCTTAAGCCCAACCCATAAATATTGGGTTGGGTTGGGCGGGTTCACTTAATTTGGGCTCACTTTGATACCCCTAGTCTCTACCTCATATAATATGGCATATCATCTTAGAGTTGGCCGTCTCATCCACTTTTCAATGAGACAAGTTAGGTCGCCACCTTATTCAAAGTGGCATATCATGTTCAAGTTGATCGTCCACCATTCAAAGATAAAAGTTGGATTACCACTCGTTTAAATGGCATATGAAGTTCAAAATGGGTCATCCCACTTTCAACGAGACAAGTTGGGTTTCCAACTCATTCAAAGTGGTATATCATGTTCAATTTGGTATTCTACCATTCAAAGAGACAAGTTGGGTTATCACTCATTCAATGGAATATCAAGTTCAAAAGGGGTCGTTCTCCTTTCAATGAGATGTCGCCACCTTATTCAAAGTAACATATTAGGTTCAAGTTGGTCGTACACAGTTCAAAGAGACAAGTTACTGTACAACTTGTTCAAATGGCATATCAAGTTCAAAATGGTTCGTTCGCCTTTCAACGAGACAAGTTGGGTTGCCACCTCATTCAAAGTGGCATATCATGTTCAAGTTGGTCATCTACCATTCAAATAGAAAAGTTGGGTTGCCAATCATTCAAATGGCATATTAAATTCAAAATGAGTTGTCTGCCTTTCCACGAGACAAGTTGGGTCACCACTTAATTAAAAGTGGTATTTCATATTGAAGTTGGTCATCCAATATTCAATGAGACAAGTTGGGTTGTCACTCATTCAAATGACATATCAAGTTAAAACGTGTCGTCTGCCTTTCAATGAGAGAAGTTAGATTGCCACCTCATTCAAAGTGGCATATCATGTTAAAGTTAGTCGTCCACCATTTAAAGAGACAAGTTGCATTTCCACTTGTTCAAATGGAATATTGCAAAATGGGTAGCCTCCTTTTAACAAGACAAGTTAGGTCTCCACTTTATTCATAGTGGCATATCATGTTCAAGTTGGTCGTCAACTGTTCAAAGAGACAAGTTGGGTTTCCACTTGTTCAAATGTCATATCAAGTTCAAAATGGATCATCCACCTTTCAACGATACATGTTGGGTTGCCACCTCATACAAAGTGCCATATCATGTTCAAGTTGGTCATCTACTATTCAAAGTGACAAGTTGGGTTTCCACTCGTTCAAATGGCATATCAAGTTTAAAATGGCTCGTTTGCCTTTCAATGAGATAAGTTGGATCGCCACCTCATTCAAAGTTGCATATCATGTTCAAGTTGGCCTTTTTTTCCTCTTTTAAATGAGACAAGTTAGGTCACCGCCTTATTAAAAGTGGCCTGTCATGTTCAAGTTGGTCGTCCACCATTTAAAGATACAAGTTAGATTGCTACTCATTCAAATGACATATGAAGTTCAAAATAGGTCGTCCCCTTTCCAATGAGATAAGTTGGGTTGCCACTTCATTCAAAGTGGAATATAATGTACAAGTTGGTTGTCCACTATTTAAAGTGACAAGTTGCATTGCCACTTGTTCAAATGGCATAGTAAGTTTAGAATGGGTAGCCGCATTTTAATAAAACAAGTTGGTTTTCCATATTAGTCGAAGTGTCATATCATGTTCAAGTTGGTCGTCCATCGTTCAAAGGGATAAGTTGGGTTTCCCCTCGTTCAAATAGCATATCAAGTTCAAAATAGGTCATCTACCTTTAAATAAGACAAGTTGGGTCTCCACCTCATTGAAAGTGGCATATCATGTTCAAGTTGGTCATCCACTAATCTAAGAGAAAAGTTGGGTTTCCACTCGTTCAAACAGCATATCAAGTTGAAAATGGGTCATCTGCCTTTGAATGAGATAAGTTGAGTCTCCACCTCATTAAGTGGCATATCATGTTCAAGTTGGTCATCTATATTTAAAGAGACAAGTGGGGTTTCCACTCATTAAAATGGTATATGAATTTCAAAATAGGTCGTCTACCTTTCATAGAGACTAGTTGGGTCGCCACCTCATTTAAAGTAGCATATCATGTTCAAGTTGGTTGTTCACCATTCAAAGAGATAAGTTGGGTTTCCACTCATTAAAATGACATATCATCTTCAAAATGGGTCGTCCACCTTTCAACAAGACATGTTGGGTTGCCACCTCATTCAAAGTGGCATATCATGTTCGAGTTAGTTGTCCACTATTTAAAGAGAAGGGTTGCATTTCCACTTATTCAAATGACATATTAAGTTCAAAATGGGCAGCCTTCTTTCAATGAGACAAGTTCTAGCACCACATCAGTCAAAGTGGAATATAATGTTCAAGTTGGTCGTCCACTGTTCAAAGGGACAAGTTGGGTTGCCACTTGTTCAAATGGCATTTCAAGTTCAAAATGGGTTATCCATCTTTCAACAAGATAAGTTGGTTCTCCACCTCATTCAAAGTGCATAGCATGTTTAAGTTTGTCATCCGCTGTTCAAATAGAAAAGCTGGGTTTACACTAGTTCAAATGGCATATCAAGTTCAAAATAGAATTTTCGTCATTCAATGAGACAAGTTGGGTCGCCATCTCATTCAAAGTGGCATATCATGTTCAAGTTGGTCATTTTGTTTGCCTTTCAATGAGACAATTTGGATCGCCGCCTCATTCAAAGTGGAATATCATGTTCAAGTTGGTCATTCACTATTTAAAGATACAAATTGGATTGCCACTCGTTCAAATGGCATATCAATTTCAAAATGGGTCATCCGTTTTTCATAGAGATAAGTTGGGTCGCCATCTCATTCAAGGTGGCATATCATGTTCAAGTTGGTCGTCCACCATTCAAAGAGACAAGTTGGGTTTCCATTCATTAAAATGGCATATTAAGTTTAAAATGGATCAGCCGCCTTTCAACGAGAAAAGTTGGGTCACCACCTTATTCAAAGTGGCATGTTATGTTCGAGTTTGTTTTCCACCATTTAAAGAGACAAGTTGGGTCGCCGCCTCATTCAAAGTGGTATATCAAATTCAAAGTGGGTCGTTCACCTTTCAATGAGACAAGTTGGGTCGGCACCCATTTAAATATATCAAATTCATGTTTGGTTGTCTGGCTTCAATGAGACAAGTTGATCATCTACCTCATTCAAAAAGGTACGTATTCTTGCATCCTAGTATCTCACGATCTCGACACTAAGGTAATTTTGAAAGTAATATCGAAGGTACGTAAATATTTTATCTTCAACCAACACTTACTCATTATCAAAAGACAATCTATTCTTTCTAATGGACGAAGAATATTACCAAATTGATATTAACGTTTGACATTATTCTGTGCACATGTCATTCTATCACGACCCGAATTTCAATGGGATGGACTAGCACCCGAAGTTGATGAGGACCGAGAGAACCAATCTTTGCTCTTGTCTATTCATTTGCATGTCATAAGAAACACCACCATCACGTATAGAGATATAAGATACTAATAGCGAAAATCATGGAACATGTGATACATACATATGTGAAACTTGGCCGTCAGGGCCATCAAGTCAAAATGGACATACATCTCTTACATTCATATAGCCACATACGTCTACAAAAGCCTCTAACAGATGCATACACATAACCATCTTAAAATCGGGATAAGTCCCCGCTTTATACGACATTTACAATACCAAAACAAATGTACAACTGTGACTCGGAAAGCCCCGAACTAACTGGAACTCACCAAAGATCAGTAGATGAACTGCAGCTTACTATGGAGGTCTACTAGTACCTGCACCTACAGCATATAAGGTAAGTCCCCCAAGGGACGTCAGTACGAAGAATGTACTGAGTATGTAAAGCTCATATAAACTGTATGACACATAGAATACTTCAATGAACTCAAATACAAATGAATAACCAATATGGATAAGTCACCATTCTATATGTTGGGAACCATGTGTATTGCTTTCATTACTTTCCTTTGCTTCATTACTTCTATGTTTGTTCATCATCACTTGTGTCACTATGTACCCAGGCCCCGACTGATCAGTGGGTCTTAACATAACATAACGTTATGTTGGGATCGGCACGAGCTAGGATTATGCCTCTAGAGCTGCCACCCATAAATAAATATATCGGGTTCAGATCGAGCTAGGTTCTTACCTCTAGAGCTGCCACCCATAAACCAATATATCAGGTTCGGCTCGAGCTAGGTTCTTACCTCTAGAGCTGCCCCCTATCAGGTTCGGTCTGAGCTAGGCTCATACCTCTAGGACTACCCCCTGATCCAACAATCTCAGGATAGGCTTGAGCTAGGCTTTTTCCCCCAAAACTACCACCCATACTCAATCATCAACCATATATGCATTACTTCATTCTTTACTTTTGAGATTGATACAATGATAGTTATAACATTATTTAACTTTGGAACATAACATTATTGGACCTTTGGAACATTAGTCAATGAACAAGAAACATGTGAATCATAATTGATCAATGAGCAGGGAACATGTGATAATAACAATTGATATCCGAAAATAGGATACCTTAGGACATTTCGGAATAGAACAAGTACAATGTCAATGAGAACACTATGCACTGCAGAAGGATACGGAAAGAGTAACCTTACATACCTTCACTTCCAAGTATGAATACACAAGCCTATATATGAATACAATAGTCCAGCTCCTTCCTTATGTTTCACTCTATAATACAAGTACATAATGGAGCTTACGTTAACAACTAGTTACCGTACAAGTGTAAAAGACGACAATGAGCTATATGACTTCCATATAACGTCATTTTACTCTTATAATACAATCCACTGCATCATCATACCAACAACACCATAACATTCCACACATTGACCAAGACATCATAGATCAATAGCATTTCACACCACTTTTACCCTTTACGCTTCCTCATTATCATTCCGTCACACTTACTCCATCAAATTGCCTCATAGAAACATATGAACAAAAATACATAATTAATATAATTCAACATGCCTCCCTACGACCCCTTAAATTCATTAAAAAGATATCATAAGTTGATAATTACATCCAAAAAAGGGTATAGGGGCCTTCGGGGATCAAGGAGAGAGCAAACAATACAAAATGACATTCTGGGGTGACCTGTGAAGCCACATGCACACGCAGGTGGATGAAATGCATTCTCAGGTGACCCTTGGAAGTGTCTAGGGGCACCTGTGTTGGCATCTGCGCCCGCAGGTGCCTTCGTCTGCGGGGGCGGATGCCCAAATCGGCCAAAAAGGGTCCTTTTTGGGTCCTTTTGTGTAATAAATGGTCCAAGGCCATAAGTCAGCTTTTCTTTACATATTTTTGGTCACTTGGTTGCCAAAAAACACCTATAGTTTCACAACACACATGAACATCACCAAAACCACACTTTTCCTTCAATACACCACCAAATCCATGCACAATTTTGCAATAACAATTCCAAACATTATGTACAAGGATAAAACAAGTTAAGGCTATAATAACATCTCACATGTCAATATTGAATCTATCAAGTTCACTTCCTTCAAGATCACAAGTCCATTTTCATGTTTATAAGGCAAAACCCTTTTCCGATTGCAAAAATAGACAGTTTTACACATAGCAAATTGTCCAACACTTTGCCAACATGATTTATACACCATCTTAAACATATCATATACTAAACCATGAGAATAAATACTTACCAAATCTTGCAAGATGATGATCTTGGCCAAAGAAATGTAGGCTTAGGGTTTGTGTGTAAAGAGGAATGTGTTAGAAAAATCTAGAAATGGCATGTGTGTTGATAAGAATAAAAATATGATTTTTCCCTTGCTTTATATAGTCCCTTAAGTCATCCTTAGCCACATACACCACATTAAATGAGGGGCTTACTTGGTCAATTGAAAGAATGGGTCAAATTCCATTTTGGGCCGTGTCTTTTTATGATTTTTGGGCCTCATGTGGGTCCAATGGCACATGATTCACTTAAGCCCAACAAATTAATGCATAAATTCACCAACTCTCTCATGTTTAAGTGATTCTATAAATGCTAACGCAGTCTTATAGGTTTGGAAATGTACGGGGTGTTACACATTCTTCTTCTTCTTTGTATAGCAAAAATTAGCTACACGTCAATGTCTTCATCCAAAGACTCTTTCATCATCTCTGCATGAAGAGGGACAGTTGTTGACACCCAATTTTGATCTGACACATTAAAAATAAATAGCTTTAGGCTTTTTATTCGTTAAATTACACAAAAATAATTTTTATATATATTTTTGTTCAATTTACACAAGTTATTGATAATTATCCTTATATTTTAAAATATTAGGATATTTATCAATTTATTATTATTTTTAATTATTTTAGCATAGTCTTTATTTTAACACAGTCCGATAGTACATAAAAGATGAAAAATATATTATTGCATAGATAAGTTAAATATCCATAGTTTTGGAGAACCCATGGTTTTGGATAGCCCATGGTTTTCAAAACCATCGTATTGAGCACACTATTTTTCTCTTGAGTGATTTTGTCTTGTCTACAAAACCTATCACTCCCTTTACAACTTTGATGGTGGAAATTTCCAAAATTAAACAAAAAAAAAACTAAATAATTCTATTCTCTCTTTCTTTTTTTGTTCAAAGCAGGCGCCATAGCCTTTTCCATTTTTTGACAAGCTCTGCTCCACCACCCACTACAACAGTAACATCAAACAACCTGATCTCCTCTTCCATTCTCCGACAGGCTTTAAGCTCTAGCAAAAAGAAAAACCAAACCTCTGTGACACTACTAGATCTGGATAAGAAACACTATTAACAGTTTCTACCCAGCTCCAAGCTCCGGTGACCTCCATTAATGGAACCAGAAAACTCCAACCATGAAACAACACCCCATTTTTCCTCCTCTAATGTCCCTCATATCTAATTCAGGTGAAAACCACTAGATCCACAATGAAACAGAATCTAACGATTCTCTTCTCTCATTCGCTACCCTGAAGAACTACAACTAACAATAGATCAGACCCACATTGCATGTTATAGGAATCCAGTGAAATCGCAAACCACCAGCGAGCTTCGAGCTCCATGCAAACCAGAACCCTCCGATGAGCTCACCATCACGACGAGCTTTGTCGTGTCACTAATGCACCACCACTGTAAGACCCGTGTTTCCTTTTTCCTATCATAATGTTTTGCTCTATTTTCTTTGCGTTTCAGATCTGGCTAGGGGAATTCAAACTCCAGCACCATTTATCTTCATATTTTAACATATGTTTAGCTAATATTTGTGGCTATTTCATATTTGCTTTTGATTTTTAGTCCTTATTATTTTTATTTTAGACTGATTTGGTGAGTTTTAGATGCTTTCAAGTGGTTATTGTCATGATCGGTGGCTTTTGTGCTTGAGTTGAGTTGATACGTTATTGTTTTATTTACCCGATGTTTTAACTCCATTAGTGGATGTTATAATTGCTTTAGATTCTTTATACCTTTTCTTGTTTCTTCTATCCTTTGTATTAGTCGATTGATATTATGCTTTTTTTTCTCAATTTTTCAGTGATTGCATGTGTTGCTCAAAAGTTTTGTCTATGATTTCTTTATTATTTCTTGATTTTTGTTCATTGTTATTATTTCTTTGATCTTTGAAAGTAACATTTAATTTGGGTTTAGTTTGTACTGTTACTTTGACTGTGGTCTTCTTGATTTCTTCGTTGAATCATATTATTTCATTCCAAGTATTAATATACTTGTCCGATAAAAGAATCTCTCCATCGGATTTTTGAGGCCTCTCCATAATAAAAGACATATTTTACTTCAAGTATAGTTATTTTATTTCAAGTATTAATATACTTGACCGATGAAGAAATTTCCATCGATTTCTAAGCCCTTCCATGTATATAAGATGGGTTTTACTTTTCATTTATTATTTTTTTTAATTCATTTTGATTATATTTATCCATTACTAACACTTTTATCAAGTGTGTTTATAGATACACAGAGCTTCTTTCCAAAGAAGACACTTGAATCTGAATTTGAGAATTATTTTGAATTATTTATTGCATTTATTCATTTTGTTTATCGATGTGATAATATTAGACCGTTATCGTTATTCATACTTTATTTCTTTGCACATGTTTTATTTTTCTTATACTTGCAAATGATTTTTTATCTCCTCCTCAATTGAAAAAATAAGTTCAGTCAGAAACCACCGTTGTGGATTCCGAAGGGAACCTAACACCTTTCCTTTGGAATAACTTGAACCTTTATCTAGAATCTAATTGGTTTTGTAAATATGTTTTTGTTAGATTTAATTAACAGGTTTCCTAGTTTTCCTAAAATTATGTAGTGGCTCTAAATTTTTAAACAATTAATTGAATTTGAGTCCCGAAGTTTTGCCTTATAAAAATAGGGATTGCGACAACATATGTTGCTTAAATCAAGGGTGAACTGATCCACTCCTATTCTGATTGCTTTTTTAGAACCCCTTTTAGACAAAAATGGAAGCACACTGCGCAAAAGTCTGACCCAAATACTCTGAGTCTTCCAAGTTACCCAAAATTTCGCAAATATTTTTCACAAAGATTCGAACAACGTAGGGCCTGACTTCTCCTTTGTGAGATAAGTAGGTAGCCTTTCGGCCCGATCCCTATTCTTCAGAACCTTTATCTCCCTCCATTTTAGAAAAGGAATTATAAGGATGCAAAAGATTAGCAGGCAGAAACATCAGAACAAGAAGACTAAGTGAAAGTCAAACTTCCTCACAAACATACTTATCCCAAAGTCAAAATCATGTCCATTAGGATCCTTCGACTCTCTACTCACCCGTGGATCAATTTAACTGCGATAAAATAAACTTTATGTCTTTACTTCCTATCAATAATCTTGTATTATTCGCGACTAACGGGATCTAATATTTACCTTTTGACTTGTTTTTCATTTAATAGGTAACAGAATAAACAGAAACTGATCTGTGTTGACCTAAGTTGGCTGAACGTGAAAAATTTAGTAAAAATTCCTCCTCTGACCGCAGCTTATCTAAAGGCAAGGAAAATGACTAGAAGTGATAACGAGAACGTTCTGATTGAGATAACCATCAGAGACAATATAATAACGAATTGACTAAGAAGTAGGAGAAGCTCCAAATTGATTTACAAAGAGCCACAAAGATGGAAAGTCTGGCCACCATTACTAACGCTCTGGTCCTGGACAACACAGGACCCCAATCCGCTTCCCTCCCCTTTACTCCCCCAATGTTGAAATTCATCCAAGTTATGTACCTTCGGCTTCTGTGTCGAGACCTCATATGGACCCTCTAATTCAACATGCCAAACTTATAATCCTTCCATTTAAAACGCCAATCGAAACAGCCATCCAAGTACTTACCATCCCCAGAACCATACTCTAAATTACCAAAACACACCTCCAAATGCTTTCACTTCCCAAAATAACCCTCTCACTTTCAATCCCAATGTCAGTGTCCCCCAGAACTTCACTCCCACATATCAAAACTTTGCTCCAACTAAACAAACTATGCTACCCACCACCACCTTCTATGTCACTGCAACACTAGAGCCTTGTCTTATTGTTCCAGAGACACCCAAAACTAACCATTACAAAGAGAGAGAGAAGGAGTGAAAGGCTATAGAATAGAAGAGAAAAAAAAATATGTTATTGGTGAAAGAGGAGATCGCTAGAATGAAAAACTCTTGTGGTTCTTATAATGTTGGATTTATATATGATGATCTCTATATCCATATTGATTTAGAGCTTCCAGAAGAATATAGGGTCCCAAAATTTGAGATGTTCAATGGAATCAAAAATCCTATGGCCCATTAAAGAAGTTATTGTGATCGAATGGTCGGGATAGATAAGAATAAAGCATTTTTTATGAGGCTTTTTAGCCATAGCCTAAGTGATGAAACCTTCAAATGGTTCAGCTTGCAAAAATTAAAGAAGTGGCCTCGTTGGAGATCTCTGGCTAAAGAATTAGTTGAAAAGTTTTCTTATAATGTGCAAGTAGTTCCTGACTGATACTCTTTGAATCGGATCAAGCAAAAAACTGACGAGCACTTTTGGGAATATGCTTACCGATGGAGGAAAGAAGTTTCCAAGGTTCGAGCCTTCATGATAGAAGAGGAGATTGTGGAAGTATTTTCACATGCTCAAGAAGGAAAATTCTACAGCAAAATGGTATCGGTGGTTCGTGGATTGGTTAAAATTTGTATGTCAGTCAAAGAAGGCATCCAGACATGCAAGATTAATAAGAATCCGACCCCACAGAACCTCCAACCCATCTTCTGTGCCCAACCATAATGCCAAGCTCCACAGTCAAATTATCAACCCAATGTCCAAACTTCTCTCCCAAATCACCAACCAAACATCCAAGCATCTCAAAACTACCATCAAGCATCTCCCCACACCAACCAAAACAATTACAATCATCCTCATCCGAATTTTGAGAAAAACCTCCTCAAATTTTTACTCCATTAGCTGAAAGCCAAACTTATATATTTGATAGATTAAAATCGATAGGATTGATTCAGCCGATTACACTAAAGCCTACTAATCTAACATTTGAATTCTTCAGACCTGATCGACATTGTGCATATCATTCAGGAAGTGTCAGGCACACCACTAAATATTGTCTTAACTTGAAGCACCAAATTCAAAACCTAATTGACAAGAAGGTAAACACTCTCTAGATAGTTGCACCAGATTATGGAGGAGTACATATAAACATGGTCGACACTAATAAAGAATACTCGCGAGTAAAGCCATAATCCAAGCAAGTAATGACACAGTAGAGAAAGTCATAAAGCCTAAGTTTGTAATAATGAACACACCTTATCAAACATTTCCAAAGGAGCCTCCCAGGATTGGTTTAGGTATTGCCACAACCAAATAAAAGCTATTAGAGGATAAGGCCGAGAAGAAGATTGACAAAGAGTCACCAAAGTTGTTGACTCATCTATACCAGTCTTTTTATGTTCAAACATGGAATGAAAGAGAGGGTCTTAGGGAAGGAATAGGAAACCCTTTAAATGATTATGACATAATTCTGGTGGAGTTCTTTGGGCATCCAGTATTAGAAAATCTAAATCTGGAGAACAGTTGTAGAATTAGACCTCTGCTCCAATCATGACTCCTCGATTAATGTGGTTGAAGAAAAGATGAAATTGAATTTCTACAAAATTAGTGGTAGTCCGGATGAGGCTCGAGACCCACCTTTTAAATCATATTTACATTATTTATACTTTTTATGATTTTCAAAAAGCACAAACCCGCACTAGTGCGGGCTATGGCTAGAATTTGAAAATATTTCCCAAATTTAACAAAAAGTCTCCTCTTATAATAAAAATCCTTTATTTTATTATCTATATGTTATTATCTAACTTATCTTGTTTATGATTTTATTTATAATGACATAAAATCCACCAATGTCATGTCATGTAAAGAGCTAAATAAACAACATGAGGAAGATAATGATGAATGGAAGACAATGGTCCCAGAATAGTCAACAAAAGAGTTAAAAGATTTCGAGAACCATGAAAAGTCCAACCTAGAAGAGACCAAAGTGGTTAATCTGGGAGACATCGACAAAGTTAAAGAGACCACAATGGGTGACCATCTAAAAAAAGCAAGAAAGTAAAGCCTATCAATTCTCTTAATGAATACGTTGACATTTTCTCCTGGTCTTAAGATGATATGCCAAAGCTGAGTACAAGCATCATTTCCCACAAGTTTTTTATTGATTTAAAGCTTAATTCAGGATGTGGACATTTGATCCTTCCTCCCATCAAGATAAGTGCAATCGTCACGTCATCCATAAGGTTTTATCCAGAAAAACCTTGATTCTATCTGAGTGAGATGGCCAAGAGTGGCCTAGGCCAATCAACCCCGGTGTAGTGAAGAGATACTAAGTCTGAAGATGATCTTTTCTTTAGGTTTCTTTCCTTGTAATCACACTTTTCTGAATGTAATCATCGTTATTATTTAAAAAAGCATAAACCCCCTATCTTTTAAGTACAAACTATGTTTGACCTTAATTCTCAAGAAAGGGATACGTAGGCGGGCTTTGTAGGCTTTGGTCAACACTTTAGAATTATCTATATCCTCCTTTTGTATGAACTACGTTTGACCTGAATTCCCGAGAATGAGATACATAGGCAACCTTTTTCAACTTTGGTCAACCCTTTAGAATTCTCTATATTCCCTTTTTGTATGAACTATGTTTGACCTGAATTTCCAAGAATGGGATATGTAGGAGGCCTATGTCGGCTTCGATCAATCCCTTAGGAAAATTTGTCTTTCCTTTTTTTGTACGAGCTATGTTTGATGTGAATTCCCGACAATGGGATGCGTAGTCAGACTTTGTCAACTTCAGTCAGCCCTTTAGAATTCTCTATATTTCTATTTGTAGTCCTAAACTATATTTGACCTGATACTTGATTCAATGAAATACTTAGGCGCCACAAACAGCTCAGTCATATCACCCCAGGAAATGGAAACTGGGGTAGAATTTTTAAGAAGGAATCTACAAAATTCAGAAGAAGAAGATTCATCCTTCGACAGTCAGGAAGGTCATAGTAAAGAATGCCGGTGAAATGAATTTTGAGGAGAGTCTCAAGATCTCCACATAGTCAAAAACTCAAAACTTGTCTAAAAAGCATTCAACTAAGGCAGAAATTCTAAGGAGGACCTCAAAAATTCCACCAGATCTTCATTCATGAGTTCAAACTCTGAGAATTCCCCAGCACTTGGAGATCCTAATTTCTTCTACGTTGGAGGAACTACATTTGACCTGATTCCTGCCTCAATAGAATTCGTAGGTGCCCAACGGCTCAGTCATATCACCCAGGAAATAAAAACTGGGCAGAATTTTTGAGAAGGAATACCAAAAATTCTGAAGAACAAGATCATCCATCAACATGTCAGAATAAATATCTTGTCAAAGAATTCCACTGACGAGAATTTTGAGAGAGAATCTCAAGAACCCCACAGTGTGCCAACTCTCCCATCAATAGAGTCAAGATTTACCTCAAGATGTATAACTGGGTCAAAAACTTTAAGGACCTTAAAATTTCCATAGAGCTTCATTCATAAGTTCAAACTCCGAAGAATCCCCAACATCAAGAGATCAGAGTAGATTCCAAAGAAATCTCCAACTGCAACAAAATCTAGGTGGACCGATCCTCAATTATGATAGATTTTTCAATAAGACATCTTCGAACCCCAGCTATAATACTGAAAGATCTCTAGAGCTCGCCAGCAGGTATCAGGTGTGTCAAAGCCTCAAAACAATGATGTTTATCATGCTAGTGCATGACATGACAAAATTGGTAGAGATCCCTCAATCCTTTTTCAAAATCAATTTTTCTGAAAAACTAGATTATTTGAAAAAGTGTTTTCTTTAAATTATTTTATTAAACTAATTTTGTCTTACATCTACCGACCCATGGAGTTGAGGCAAACATCACACTAGAAGATTACAAGCACCTAGAGAATGGCAAGAAGGGAGTAAAAGACCGAAGGAGGTCAACACAGATCAGTTTCAAAGAAACTAACAATATTTTTGAGGATATAGGTTGTCCTAAGAATAAAAAGGATCAACAAAAGAATCTAATTGTCCAGCATATCCTTTTATTCAAAAAGGAATACAGTGATGTTGAATTCCTAAAATTGGCAAAGAGGAGCCAAGACACTAGGAAAGAGACAAAAGTGGCAGAGCTTTCGAGAACGAACAATCTTTCTGTGGTTGCAGAGATCGACAGATAAGGAGTAAACAATGACATCCTTCTCAAATCCTTAGCAAATCATAGGATCAAAATGAACACATGATGTTTGGAGATGGTTTGTAGTTATCCCCAGAGGCAGGGTTCAGTCATTTACCTATATTCAAAAGACCTCTTGTTTGTCTATTCCATCTCGAAAGGGGGATATTAATGACAAGCAAAGTTTTTTGATCTATGTTATGAACATTTTATTTAAAACTTTCCCTAAATTTGGTTGTAGTCGCTAGCAAAAGTGACATCGTGTCTACTAACCATTTACCTTGAGTACAGGTATATGTAAAAGAGTCAGCACAACAGAGTGGTCAAAGAGATCACCCCATAAGGAGAGAGAGGACATCCTCCTCTAATTTGTCATGGATCAAAACAAACATATAACGTTTGCAAGTGGTATTTATAGATGTCCCCAGAAATGGGGTTCATCCATTTATTTACATCCAAATAACTTCTTGTTTAACTACTCACCTTGAAAAAAAGATGATGTTTGCAAACAAAGTCATTTATACTTGAATACTTTCTTTAAAGCTTTCCTATAATTTGACTATAGTCACTAGCAAAAATGATATTGTGTCTACTAAACATTTACCTTGAGCGCATGTATACGCAAAGGATCCAACACGTCAATAGAATGATAAAAGAGCTAGTATATTGCATCAAATTTGAATGAGGTTGACGCTTGTCAATCCAAAGAGGGACGACAAGCCATGTCAATACTGAAAGAGGATGATGTGGATCACCGAAAGAGCTATTATATTACGTCAAATCTAAAAGAGATTGACGAATGTCAATACTGAAGGGGGATGACAAAGCCTCATCAATACCAAATGAGGATGATGTGGATCACCAAGAGGGGATATTATATTGTGTCAAATCCAAAAGAGGTTGAAACCTGTCAGTATTGAAAGGGGGATGAAAAAGTCATGTCAATACTGAATGAGGGTGATGTGGACTATTGAAAGAGGATATTATATTGTGTTAAATATGAAAGAGGTTGACACTTATCAATACTAAAGGAGGATGAAAAATCCACATCAATACCAAATGAGAATGATATAGATCACCAAGAGAGGATATTATATTACATCAAATCTGGAAGAGGTTGATGCCTGTCAGTACTGAAAGGGGATGACAAAGCCATGTCAATACCGAATGAGGATGATGTGGATTGCCAAAAGAGGTTATTATATTGTGTCAAATATGAAAAAGGTTGAAGCTTATCAACACCAAAGGGGGATGACAAAGCCATGTCCCTACAGAATAAGGATGATGTGGATCACTGAAAGAGGCTATTATATTGCATCAAATCCGAAAGTGGTTGATGCCTATCAATATAGAATGGGGATGACAAAGCCATATTAATATCCAATGAGGATGATGTGGATCGATGAAAGATGCTATTATATTACATCAAATCCAAAAGAGGTTGGCACTAGAAAAGCTGAAGGGGGATGACAAGTTATGTCAATATCGAATAAGGATGATGTGGATCACCGAAAGGGGATATTATATTATGGCAAATCCAAAAGAGGTTGACACCAATTAAATCAAAGAGGGATGACAAGCCATGTCAATACCAAAAAAGGATAATGTGAATAACAGACAGAGGCTATTATATTGCATCAAATTCGAAAGAGGTTGGCACTATTTTAACCTAAAAGGGATGACAAACCATTTTAATACTGAAAGAGGATGATGTGAATCACTAAAAGGGGCTATTATATCCTGCAAAGCCGAAAGAGGCTGGCACTCATTAAGATTTGAAGAAGCACATGGTCCAAGGGATGTCACTAAGTTGCTTTTCGAAGATGGACAACATACTAGACTTCTCAGAAAGTCGACAATCTAATAGTCATCTGTAAGTTACAACATTCGAGATGGTATAATATGTAAGATTACCTAAAATTTGATAGTTTGAAGGTTATTTATAATATGCAGCAATATCTAAAACCAGATAGTGTGCAAGAATACCCAAAGATTGACAGTCCAAGGGTCATTCGTAAGTCGTAACAATATCTAAAATTAGAATAATGTGCAAGACTGCCAAAAATTGATAGTCCATGAATTATCTATAAGTTGCGTCATTTCCATAGTTGATTATGCACAGAACTAACTAAAGACTGGCAATTCAAGGAAAATATGTGAGTCACGTTGTGCCCAATAATGGATAAAAGTGTAAGATTACCCAAAGGATAAAAATTCAAGGGATATCTATAATTTGCCTCTTATCCAAAGTCGGATAATGTGCAAGATTGCCTGAAAGCTAAAAATTTGAAGAACCTCTGTAAGCCACCTTTTATTTAACGTCAGATGATATGCAAAATTACCTGAAGGCTAACAATTTGAGGGATATCTATAAGTATTATCAATACAAATGATGCACAAGATTTATATGAAGCCATATAACCAATAGATAGTTGTAGGGACCATTTACTCAAAATGTCAATGGTGGTCGAGAGGGCTACCCTATTTTGAAAAAAATATTCAATTATCGATAGGGCTATCATATTCGGCAACCGAGAGGGTTGTTAAGTCTATATTATTATGGAAATTTTTATCTTCCAAAATAGGCATATGAGAGGATGACATCACTTTTTTAGAAAATCAATCCACGTGAAGGTATGGTGAAAGAACTATCTACCCTTCATGAATTACGTTTTCTACTAACATTCTTGTTTCATATTTTATCGAGAGAATCCGAGAGGATAAAATTCTCAAACCAAAACCATAGTTTTATACAGGAAGAAATTATCTAAGAAGATGAAGGGAATCGATAAATTTTATTGTAGACAGTGTCATACATAGAGTATGATGTAGGCTGCACCAAGAGGGATGTAGCACAACAGAGTTGAGGTGAGGACACTATTTCTCCTTGTAAGATTAGTTTACCACTAAAAATATTGATTCAAGTTATTTGTAGAGAGTATCCAAGATGATGAAATTCTCAAATCAAAACCACAGGTGTGGATAACTCCAAAAAGGATGCAACACAACGTGAAACTTTTTCTTAGCTGTGAACCGAATTATAGTCCGAAGAGGAATACCAAACTCTTTAGGAATAAGCTAAAGTATAATTGACACCACCATCAAACCACACCCCTATCAAAAGGCATGTAGGTATTTTGGAATATTTCCAATTTCAGTTTCACTTCTAGGGTATTTCTAAACTAGCACTGGAAGCAACCTTTCCCTTTCTTTAAATTTGGATGACATACACCTCGAGCTTTGGATATTATGTCCAGGTAAAATCTTACCTATAGATGTGAAAGATCCCATATTCATGGTTAAGAGGTTACAAGCCTCTTTTCCATATCTCACTTTATTCATCATCCATCCCGAGCCAAAGGTCTTTTTAGCATAAAAGACTATCTTTTCCACCGACCGTGTCAAACAATAAGCAGTATGATTTCCTAATATTGGGATATATAGACTGGGATCCACATTGAAAACTATAATACATTTAAAACTCCCCCAATCTCCCTTTTTACAAGCTTTCCGGTCTCTCCATAACTCAAAATCGGAATAGCTTTTGAATTCTTCAGAAATGTTGCGTAAAATCAAGCATTGTGAACTACAAGTAGCCTGAATTCTCATATAACCTGAGATATGTTAGAAACCTGATACCGGGGTCTGTCCATAATTCCTAAAATTCATGCAAAAATCTACCATATCTGAGAGACACCTTGTGGTCGAACAAAATTATGGACGTCAAACTCCATTTGTCCAGGGTTACTTGCATCCTCCCTACCTAAAGGGAGGGGGCAATTGTTGACACCTAATTTTACCCTCCATGATCTAATTTAATTTTGAGCTTCTTCAATTTTTAAAAAACTTGAAATAACTATTTTTATGAAATTAAAGATTTTTCCAAGTCAATTTCAGAGTAATTTTATCATTTTAAGTAATAGTTATATGATTTTGTATTCAACTACGTGGGATTATATAATTTTGTCATTCTAAAAATGATTTATTTTGATTTAAATTGGTTGATTGAAGTTTATCCCCTGAAACCAATTAAATTTGAGATTAAAATGTTTAAATTAACTTTATCTTTAAAATAGAAAATTTTGAAATTGGCTATAAGAAGCTCATAATTAATTAGATGTCAATTCATTTCGATTTGGGTAAATCGCACCAATGTGGCCATAATTGTAAGTTGATTCGGGCGCATTTGGAATTTGATTGACCATTGCTTCAATATAATTGGCTATTTGCCAAATACAATTTGCCATTTTTTGAATCAACATTTTCAGCCACTCCAAAACCCCTTAATACCCTAATTTTCCAACCTAGGCCCAACAACAAGTCCTTTGACCTAGCCCACCTACCCTTATATCTCTTTCACCAGCGAACAACAACAACAACCCAACACCAAAACGACCCTTCTTCCTCTTTGAAATAATGAACATCTCCACGAAGAACCAAAATGACGCTGCCTTCAAATCCTTCACTTCCCCATACAAATCCGCTTGCGAAGCATGTGTTATGGTACTAGTCGAAGCTTCTAGGCACATACATTTTGCATATTCCTCAATTTTCCCGTCTTTTATTTTTATGTTCAACTAAATTCGTATAAGATTTGTAAGAAATCCAACTCAGTAAATCCTATCCTCAATTCAAAATTCCTCAACAAATTCTCAAAAAAAACCTAAAAATCAAAATCCCACAATGGTTGAGACCAAAATTCTCACTCCAAAATCCTCCTATAAATACCTCAATATTCATTGATTTTAATGAGTCATGGAAGCATTAGAAATGCAAAATCTCGAATTGAAGGAAGGATCTTTATTAGTTTAAAATTTTCTAGTGCTAAGACTCCGTTGAGGTTGAGTTTTGGCTAAAGAATTAGAGATTGATGTCTAGCGTTGGTATGGAAGCTCTAACGAGGCTCGTACTCCCAGTTTTTTACTCCAAAAAAGGTAAACCTCGTACTTTACTTTGATTTTTTGTTTAGCTTTTAATTTCTTTTTTAAGTTGTTCTTTGATTTTTCTATTTCTGGAGTGGCAGTATAAATTTGAGTTGTTCAATTATATGTGGATTATTTGGTCTAATGTTGTGACGAATTCAGTACTAATCTCATATTTGCATAGCGTGATCCCCTGCCTCTAACCATTATCATTTGAATGATAGCTTTAGGTGTACAAGTATTCATTTTAGTCCGTTAAGCTAAACAGCAATAGCTGCATCTGTATTACTTAGTCCTTGTCTGAAAATTTATTGAATCTAGCTAACATCTCTGTTCGCTCAAATGCTCATTTATGATTAATCAAATATGAATAAATCAAGAAGAGTTCTATTTAGGCTATGATTTCAAGAGGTTTGGACATGTAATGCTCTAAAAATCATTCATGATGTGATTTCATCTTTAAAAGCATATGTAAATCTATTTTTCTTTTCACAAAATGAGGATTTCTTTGTAACAAAGTCGTTCATTGACAGTTTTGATTCTTTATTCCTACGCGAACATGTCCATCCCTTCCCTCGATTTCCTCTCTCTTAATTATGTATTATATCGCCTGGAGAAATACTACTTGTAATTATTTGCTACGTCTAGACAAGAGTTGTTTTTTGTATATGTAAATCTGTCTTCTTTCATTAACACAACCATTCATTTTGTTTGAAACTGGTAGCTGCTCTTTTCCACTTTATTCGAGTATAAGCGATGGAGTCTTTTTTTTTAATCCCAATAAGATTTCATAAAATTTCGAGATTCCTTGCATAATAGTTTTTGATTAGTTCATATTTTGTTGCATCATAGTATTCAAAATGTGGTTATGAGGGAACTTTCTTTAATTTTAGGATAAGATTGTCTACTTATTTTCACTTTATTTTGATGCTTTGTTAAAAATTAGTTGATTCATTTCCCTGATGTGATTCCAATCCTTATACTTTTCTTATTTACATGTGAATCTGGTCCATTATGGATTCTGCTTCTTCCTCTTGCACCCCTCTTGTTTGGGACCAATTGCTTTGCGTCGAACCCTTCCAAGTCCCGAAGAGGACCATCATACAGGAATTTGAAGCAAATAAATGGGCTAAAACCCAAAAAACGAAGAAGAAGTAGTGATCAAAAATGGGTTAAATTTCCATGAGAATATTGTAGCCATGTTGTGGGCTCCAAAATCCCAACATAGATCTAGGACAGGAACAATAAGCGGAAATGGGCGAAGCCCAATAGTTTTAAAAGTTCAAATTGGACCATTTTAGGGGTTTGGGCCTTAGAAGGCATAAGTTCAATTCCTTTCCCTTCTCTTTACTTATTATACATAGTATATTTATTTGCATATCTAACATTGACTAGTTCGATTTCAATCTAATTGAATTTTCCCTTTTGGAGTTGCCGGTTTTGTTTAGGTTCTTTATAAATTGGCTTGGTTTTAGTTAAATTTATCCACCTTGGTTCAAGTTTTGAATTAAATTTTCCCTAAACATATTTGACCCTTATATAGTGGTATTAAAACAAGAAAGTTCTCTACTTTAGAGTTCCTTTGCATCTGCTCCTTGTATTTGGGATCATCAATCTTAGTATTATCAAAGTAGGCCTTCATATCCATAGCATTATCATGATTGTCTAACTGGTTATACATAGATTTTTAGAGAGAAGACTCACCAGAAGGCACATAAGTAGGTGACTTTGAATTATCCTCAAGATCTTCACCCTCCTCCGCATTTTTAGAATCTGAATCATGGATAGTAATTTGTTCCTCTGTAGCCTTAGAATTCAAATTGGGGTGGTGTTGGGGTTGATTTGAAGGGGCTTTTGCATAATTCTTCCTCTCCATTTCTTGTTTACCTTCCTGAGATTGCTTGGAACTATCAACAAGAGATTTATTCTGATCATTGCTCTGAAGGTTAGAATTGGAAACCATAATTTCAAAATTGGATATGGTAAGCTTAGTATTAACTGGGGTTTCCTCTCTAATTGGGCTGAACAACTTATCATACTCAACTACTCCGGTCGTTATCTTGTCACCTGAAAATCTTTCCTCCTCGGCATCAGTTCCATTGGTATTGTATATAAAATTTTCATCGTCAGAAGCACTATTATCTTCCATAGCATCCCCAACAATAGACTTTGATTGCTGCTATAAATTTTGGGATTTATGAAGATAGTGTTGTTTAAGCTCATCTCCCTGCTTCTGAGTTGCTAAAATTACTTCTTCTTTCATTGGAGAATTATTTCTTTGTACCCCACTCCATTGTTTAGTAGAAATTGCCTCATTGACCACTTTGTTTTGTTTTGATTTCTCAATAGTGGAGGGTGAAACTGTGTTGGAATTCTGTTGTAATGGCATTTCCCTAACTTTGTGTTCATGAGATGTATGATCCGGTGGTCGAAGGGGCCTCAACGGCGGCTGAGAAGCAATCCAACTGTCCTAGCCGTTGAGAAAATAGTCATTAGAACTTAACCGTTAGAGAGAAAATTTTATAGATAGAAAGTGGTCCTTTCAAGTCTTGGTTGTGAATAGAAGTATGGAGTGGTTAAGAAATTTATAGACCGTTAATAAGGGTAGAATTAGTGGGTTTGAATTTCCAAGACATTTTTTGAAGAGTAAATGATTAATTACTTCTATAATTGTTAGTTTTAGACTGTGAACGTATTGAGGCATTGAGGAAAGGAAAAGCTTTCGTGTTTTAGCTTGCTTGTTCCAGATTCTTTAGTTAAGGTAAGTTACGACTTACGTGGAATTAGACTTGAAATAGTCTTTTGTATGTGTTATGAATTGATGAGCATGTTGATTGGTCTTCAAACATAATTTGTGATCGATTGTTTGTTTGGCTTTATATGTGCTTGTACGAATAAGCTTATAGCTGCTGAAGCCTGTGTTTAAATGATTTGTGAGAATGGTGTACACTTGTTGTATTTTGTGTACTTGTTCTATTATCCTAAGAGATAGAAGATTATGAGAACATATTGATATATGCTGAAGAGTTGAGAATATATATAATATTCTGATTATTGAGTGTCCTTAGTTTGATGTGATCTTACGAACGAATGGTCATGATATGTAGCAGGTACCATGCTGGTATGGTACATAGATCCTAGGTTGTCCCTTGTAAGTCATGACTAGTTGGGTAGAAATAAGACTCTTTAACAAGTGTGTATAATTTTATAATTTTTGTGAGTTTTGATTTGATACAGAGTGATATTGATGAGATATAGAAGCTATACAATTGTGAAATCTGGGTGGACAAGAGTCATAGTTGTGATGTAACTCCTTATACTCCCCGAGTTTCGAATGACTTAATATAACTTATATGATGACTTATATGTCTTTTATTATTGACTTTTTTTGGTAACTAAACATTTTATTACCAAGTAAAACGTTACAAAACAAAATCTGGCCAGACTGATAACATAGTCTAGTGATCAACATCCTCTACTTGATCAGACTATTAACAAGGATAATAGTTCAGATCATCTACCTTTGCTACTAGTTTAGGCTTATATTGAGCTAAATAAATAACAACTTGAATAACTAGCCTAATGATCCTCGTGCTACTGGTGGTAATCTTCTGAAAAAATTTCCCATTCCCTTCTTGCCATAAGAAGTAGATGCAGGCTGCTAGAGACATCCTGAAAATATGTGAACCTGCAGACTTCCCTTTGATATTCTTATGAATCCATTCCACTTTTTCATGTCATGCTAGTGCTCTTCTCCTGACTTTGAGCCATACTATGATTGCATTCCACACCTGAGCAGAGTAATCACATTCAAAGAACAGGTGACTAGTAGTCTCATTCCCATTAGCACATAATACAAAGGCCTGATCAACTGGAATACCCCACTTTGCAAGTCTGACTTTGGTATATAGTCATTAAGTAAGGCTAGCTTGAGGATATATATCCACTTAGGATCACTATAGTTGTTACACACCAATCTAGTCCATGTTACCTTTGGAAATACACCAAGTAACCTCCTATACACATTATTGATGTAAAATTGTTCCAATGCATAGATTTCCTGCATAGTAAAGCCAGCTTCAAAATAGTACTTAGATTCTTTGAAAATCTTTTAAAGAAGCCAAGATGCTTGTTTAGGCATGACTTCCTCTACCTGCTCCTCTTTCATGTTATATGCATGAATCCACCTCACCCATAGCTTGTCCTACTTTTGACAGATATTCCAAAACAACTTTGAGATTGCAGCCTTGTTTCAAGTAGTTGATCAATTAGATTGACCCCTCTAGTAGACAAAGATCTGCACAGCTTATCCCAAGCCATAAGAGCCTTCCTTGATACATCTACACTACCAATCCAAAGGAATCTCCTACATAAATCCTCTAGAGCTTTAATCACACCTTTAGGAAGTACAAATACTTAAGCCCAAAAGTTTTGTATGGAGAACAACACACTCTTAATCAGTTGTAGCCTTCCAGAGTATGGTAGATACTTAGTGGTCCATGAAGTAATTCTACACATAATTTTTTCCACCAAAGGTTGGCATTGAGCTATTAAATCTTCATAGTACTCAGGGGTAAAGCCAAGCAGCTGCAGAATCTGGCTCATTGTAGCTTTCTTCACTCCACCAAAGTAGATGGAGCTCTTACTAGTGTTTGCTTTAAGCCTTGAGACTACAGAGAACTTCATATAACAGTCATTCAACATAGTGACAGATTGAATATCACCCCTATAGAACAACAACAGATCATCAGTAAATCTTAATTGGATCAGATTTGATATTTCACACTTAGGGTGGAACTTAAACTCCTTCGTTGCAGCAAGACCCTTTAACAATCTAGTAAGATACTCCATAGTGAGGAAAAATAAGTAAGGGGAGATTGGATCCCCTTGCCTTAGGCCTCTCTTTTCATCAAAAGGTTTAGAAGGCACTCCATTTATATTGATATAATAAGAAGCTGAATGGATGCATTGCATAATCCACGTGATAAACAGGTCAGGGAAATTCAAGGCTCTAAGAACCTGTTCCAAGAAATCCCACTCAACAGAATCGTTTGCCTTCTGGATGTTTATTTTTAGAATGCATCTTGGTTAAGTTCCCTTCCTTCCATAACCTCTTACCATTTCATGGCTCAAAATGATATTATCTGTAATCACTATACCAGGCACAAAAGCTGTTTGACTAGCATCAACGATAGTATCCATAACATGCTTCATCCTGTGTGTAAGAACTTTGGAAATGAGTTTATATAGTGTGGTACAGCATGATATAGGCCTAAACTCTTTTATAGTTGCAGGGTTCTTCACTTTGGGAATTAAAGTCACACTAGTATAGTTAACTGGCTTGCGCATGTGTCCAGTAGCAGAGAACTCTAGCAATGCATTTGTAACTTCCTCTCCTACCACATTCCAAGCCTTCTGAAAAAAGTATGCATTCATGCCATCACCTCCTGGTGCCTTGTTTCCATCAATACTCTTTAAAGCTAACTGAACCTCTTCTCTTGTTACAGGTTTGACAAGCTCAAGCTGCTGATGCCTATTAAGTCCATTTCCATTCTTCATGACAGTAGGGTCAATAGTTGGAAGAGTCTCAGCTGTAGTGCCTAACAACTTGGTATAGAAAGCATTGACCTCTTATTGGACCTCTTCTGCTTTAGTGAGCATATTACCCTCAAGGAACATCAAGTGTTTGATGGTATTTTGAGCTTGAATCCCTTTAAGGTTAGCAAAGAAATATTTGGTATTTGCATCTCCTAGTTTTAACCAATTTATTCTAGACTTTTACTTGAAGATACTCTCTTCTTTCGAACTCCAATGTTCAAGCTTCTTCTTCAGCTCCTTCTCAGCATTAAATATGTTAGGATCATGATTTAGGAACCTCATTGTCCTTTGTATGCATGCCAACTCTTCTCTGATAGTGTCAACTTTTTGAGTAATCCCATTAAATTCTCTTGTATTGAGCTTTTTCAAGGCTTGATTCACTACCTTGACTTTGTCCCACATCCTTTTCATAGTACTGCCTTGACATCTTGTTTCCCAAGCCTGTTGCACTAGTGGAAGAAACTCTTCATGCTCAGCTAAAATGTTAAAGAATTTAAAAGGTTTACTATGCCCTGCCTGCTTCAAGACCAAATGAATATCTATAAGAGTGTGATATGAACATCCAGGATCCATGACTATAGCTTCAATATGAGAGTAAACCTACATCGACTCAGCATTTACCATGGCCATATCAATTTTGTTGTGAACATGACCATTTGTCCAAGTATATTTCCTCCCTACAGACTTCAATTCAGCTAAAGTATGGTCTTGTACAAACTCATAGAAGCCTTTGATCTCACTTAGTTGTATCTGATTTCCCATTGCTCTATCATCCATTTCTAAAACAGTGTTGTAATCACCAAATTGTAGCCAAGGATCTTGCATGTTAGTAGCTAAGGTACATAAATCTGACCACAACCTTATTCTATCACCTATAGTATGCAAACCATAGATTGCAGTAAGTTAAATTTTCATACCAGCAGTCACCACTTGCCTATGAATGAATTGCTCATTCATGACTAGAGGTACAAAATCCAGCACTTGGTTATCCCAAATAATCCATATCTTACCTCTACCTTGTTGATCATAGTTACCGTACTAGCTACATTTCTTTGCTATTCTCTTTATCATATTAGAAGCATACAGTTGTTGCACTTTATGCTCTAGAACAACTATAAGACCTAATCTATTTTTATTAAGAAAAATAGCTACTTCTTTCTGCTTATAAAGCTTATTCAAACCTCTTATATTCCAAGCAACCAACATCAAAGCAGCAATGAGAGATTTTTGAAACCACCTCCCCTGTTAACACTGCACTGCCCCACCTCTTTGTTCATCCCTAGTGATTGAGTACTACCCCCTCCCAGCATGCTGAATCCATTAGTTGTAGGAGCAGTTAGTGAAGTCATTAGAGCCTTATGCTTTGCTGCTGATTTGCCTCTTTCTTTCTTCCACTCATTAGGACTAGGATCTTGTTGTAGCGGAGGGAAAACCACAGTAGACTCAATATCAACCTGTTGCTCAGCTGACTTATCCTGATCTTGCACCTCTGGATGGTCATCTGTGGCTTTTGCAGTAAAGTAGGCACCAGTTTTGGTTTTCCTGGCTCAACAGGGCCTTTCTTATCCTTGTTTGGGAACTTATGTCCTACCATGAGACAAGTAGGACAGTAGAGAGGAACCCAATCATATTCCAATTTTTTTTCAAACACCTTACTGCTAATATCATGTACCTTTACTGATTTTGGAAGGGCTTGAGTAACATTCATCTCTATTAGCATCCTAGCATAGGATATCCTTTTAATCTTTGTAGTATAGTCATCAGCATACAAGGGATGTCCTAAAGAACTCTGAATCCTACTCAAAGATACCTAAATCCAGCAATTCAAAGGCAAATTAGGAAATCTCACCCAAATTAGAATTGTAGTCAACACTTCAGCACTGAAATAAAATTTAGCCGTCCACATTTTTAAAATCATTGGTCTATTATTCATAATATGAGGTCCTGATCATAACACTGCATCTCTATCTTCCATCGAATTAAACATCACCACAAAATATCCCTCATTATGGTAGTAAACTTTAGGCTTTTGCAGCAAAATTCCATTACCCTGCAATAAACCGTTCTAAAGCACCAATGGAAGGTGATTCCCCAACAACGTACAATATAATTGCCTTTCTTCACTTCTCATTTTCTTTGTCAACTTCACTAGCTTGTAATTGCACCACCGGAGCACCATCCTTAATTACCGGAGCCACACCACCGGAGCACCATCCTTAATTACCGGAGCCACAAGTTTCAGATTCATGCCTCTAGCCTTTGCTCCAGCAAATAGATTAGTCTATTTCTATCCCTCGTGTGTTTGTTGTAAGTCCAACTTTCTCTTAGCTGGCACCTCAGTCTCATTTTTGCTCATTTCAACCCCATCTACAGGTTCCTGCACAGTCGACTTTGAGGATTGAGCAACTGAGCTTCCTACAGCAGCTCCAGAAGTCAATGGAACAGTAGAAGTTCCCAATTCTGGTGTATTTACCTCCTTTCATTTCCCCTTTGTTGTCGTGACCGGTGGTGTTTTCTTTGTGATAATTTCGAGCTCTTTTCGTGGTCGTCCCCGTGCTCTTCCCATCTCCGACGTCGTAGGTTTGCAAGCACATCAGCCTACACTGAGAGCATGCTTAAAATACTATTGATTTATCTGTTGATGACTGTACGTCATTTGTGTTATTGGTATTAATGAGTCCGAAAATTGGGTGAATTAACTAGTTGATGCAATTATTTATTATGTGTTGATGTACATGTCTATTTGTTTTATTGATTCATGAGATATACTTGCTACTATTTTGAGTCGGTCTATGATGCCTACCAGTACATAGTGTTTGTATTGAAACTATTTTTGTACTCTTTTTTTAGTGCAGACTGTGTTCTAGAGACTTCGATGCGACCTCATATCACGTGTTCCTAGTTGATCGATGGTCGTATCACGTGTTCCTAGTTGATCGATTCGAAGGTGAGCTACTCCTATTCAGGCTGCCACGAATCTTCATAGTTGCATTTGTTCCTTCTTCGAATGAAGTGTTGATTAGTAATTTTTGAATTATTTTAGACATTATCTTATTTAGTGTCTTCTGTATGATGACTTTCGGATTTTGGGGATATAATAGTTAGACTTTCACATTTTATTTATTGAAGTTGGGATTTATTATTTTATTATCGTGTTTTATTAACTGAATTGGTTAAGGCTTGGGCTAGAGGTTCTGCCACTCATGGCCATTTGTATCGTGACACTACTGAAGCTTGGCCAAATGCTACTCAACTTTCTGGAAATTATTGAGTGAAATATACTAAAAATGAAATTAAACAAAAAAATAAGCTAAATGATAACCCCCAAAATATGGAAGTCAAAAAAGCCACGAAAACTCAAAGAAATGATGAAATCAAAAAGGCGAAAAATAAAGGATAGATAGATAGAGATAAAAGATAGACACAAATGAAGGAAATCAACAAAACTAAAGGATATATTAAATCCAATAACCTCGAAAGATTAATCAAAAGAAGGCACCTAACTCATACGAACGACCACGAGGGAATCGTAACACCCTCGCAACCACCGTTTCTAGGCAAAAGTCAATACAAGCTTTTCCAAGCAACGCTCATGCTCCATAAGGAGTCACAATATCAATATCATAAAAAAAAACTACGAAAAATGAAAGGGGAACTAGTATTTATAGAGTTGGGCCTTTTATTACATTTAATGGGCCCAAAAGTAACCCATTTCAGTAAATTGGGCACCTACTGGCGTATTTCAGGGCGCAGGTGCCTCTGGAGAGGCTAAAATAGCCACCTGTTGACGCAGGTGGATGACCTGCGGCCGCAGGTCAGGGCGCAGATGGCCCCAGGTCGTTGTTTATCTCCTTTTAGCTCTCCGACGACCTCTCCAATGGTTCTCTTGACTCCAAGCTATCTTTCATACGCGATATTGCTCTACTTGAAGTGCAAAACAGACCCTCCTCCCACCTATTTGTGGCCTTAAGCTCTTCGGTGCTTAGATCCATTGTTGTTGCCCTTGAAATAAAAGCCAAGAAAGGTTGACGCCAATTTGGCTTGTATAATCCTCCCCTTCTTGAAAAAGATTCGACCTCGAATCCAAACCTTGCAAAACCATAGGGAAAACAAACAACAACAATTTCCTCATGGCATGAGGGTTAGTGTTAGCAAAATCAATCCGATCACCATGCTAAGGTTGCACACACTTAACATATAACCACGGATCCTTTGTGTTTAACATAAAAATCTTATTGAAAATGGTACAAAGAAACCGACTATGAAGAATAATAAGAGATAAGGAAACCGCAAAGGTCATAATGGCATCAACAAACCAAGGAGGTAAGATCACATTCATATTAGGAGCCATAAGACACAATTGTTTCAATACCTCTCCAAGAGACCACACCAAAGGTGGTGCCACCAATGGTTCAAAAGTCCATAAGAGTTTTTCGGGGTCAAAGATACGAAAGACCCACATTGCATCATTACTCAAACAAGTGGACCAACCAAAGGACATACTACCTCCAAATAAAATAACTCCACAACTAGCATGGACATCATCATAAGCAAAGAGGTAGTATAGAAAGGAATCAAGCATAGAAATCTCATCCGGGGTATTACTATCTACAAGAATGCCACATGGCTCAAGAGATTTAGCAACTAAAACACTCAAGGTTGGATTCAAATCATTGAGGCACATGACACTTTTCCTTTCTATGTAATTCATGCTACTAGGGACAATGGAGAACCTTTTATACAACAAATGAATCCAAGACAAGTGGTTCTTCCAAGGAACTTGGTTCCCTCTTTTGATGATAAGCATGCTCCCAAGAGTCCCACTTGACACTTCAAATTGCCCAACCTTATTAAGGTGGCAAGAAGTCTTTAACAACCATGGACTCTCCCACAAACAAGTAATCAACTTAGCATCCACAAGTTGTGGTCCACACAACTTAAGCACAAGTGTGTCAAAGAAGGATGCAAGTATATAAGCAACACCCAAAAGAGGCAATGACACATTTGCCCTAGGGTTCTCAAGAATAATACCACCTTTGAGAAAGGGGTCATCAATTTCAATCGAGCAATAAATAAAGGTATCACATAAATGGAATTCAACCAAAGTGCTTTCAAGGGAAAACTCACTCTTTGACCTATAAGTTATAAAACTTTGGTCAAGGATGGAAACACACAATGGCGAATTCTCTTGGACCATTTCATTACTCCCCTTCCTTAAAGAACACTCATCGTTGTTGGACATGTCTCCCATGCACAACTTGATTCTATTAAGTGGATTGTAAACCCTCAAGAAAGGCTCTCCATTGTAGGGAAGGATACCAATAACCCTATTCAAATTTCGCTTGTCGTCTTGACTAAGAACCAAGTTGGGTGTATAAGAACCACCACATTCCAATAGGTCACCGGGGTCAAATGGGAGAAGTATCCAAGAACATAGGTCAAGACAATACCCATTTTCCCCAAAGGTGTCAACCTCACAAATAGACATACCCTCTATACTATCATTGACAATGTCATAAGCAAAGAGAGGGTAGAGAAAGGTGTCATGCAAGTTGACTTCAACTAAGGTGTCCTCAAGTATGTACTCACTTTTGGATTCAAGATAATCACCATGAGTATCCTCAATAAAGGAAGCACACAAAGAAGAAGTAGAAGCAATTTCTAAACAAATAACACCTTTTTCAAGGGAGGAATCCTCAAGTAGACACAAACCACCACCAACATCAAGGAGGTCATGACTCAAGTCATTACAAGAATCACATATTCATACTCACATTTATCAAATAAGGGTGTGGTGTCATACAAAGGGTCACTATCAAAATCATTTTCATAAGAACAATCATTAGTTGGGTTCCTCAAATATTCAAGCAAATCAAGACTATCTTCACCCAATTGATCATTCTTTTCCACAAGTGAGAGATCACTATCAAAAATAGGATAGTTAACACAATCTTCACTCAATCCTATATTCTTAATAGATTTCAAGAAATAAGGTAATAAGTGGATATTAAGCATACCATCCCTCTTTTTAAGCACATCACATTGCACATCACTAGGTGTCATGCAAGGAGTGATCTCATTATTTTCAAACAAGGCATCTTTCTTTGAGAGAGGATCAATAACCAAAGGTAAGGAATCAAAACATGAGAGGATCAATAACCAAAGGTAAGGAATCAAAACATGCAAGTTCGCTCTCAAAAAGATACATGTCATCTCTCACAACATCTTCATTCACATGATATCTATGAGCAAGACTAATGATAGGATCTTCATCACATGACATGCTCAAAGAATCATTTCTATTCACATGATCAACTTTATCAACAACATCACTATCTTGAAGCTCATCAAGCACACAACACATATGCTCAAGTAGTGGATTAGGTTCACAAGCAAGCTGATCAATACACACACCTTCACTAGTTGTAGGCCCTTCACATGCCAACATAGACTCACCTTGATTTTCACAAGGGTCAACTAGTGTGTGAATACTCTTATCACATGGCAATGGGACCTCATTCAAGTTACAAGTGCTAGAACTAGGTGGACACAAATCTATCTTGCTAGAAGAGTCAATTCGATCATCTAAAGGATCAACTAGTGTTTGTAAACTCACAACAAGAATTTCATCATCATGCAACTTATTGCTATCAAGAGTATCACAAAGAGAAGACTCATTATGCTCAACATTAGACAAGCTACCAATTACACTCACTTGGCTACTAGCCACATGAAGACATTTCAAGTTTAGAGAAGTGCAAGGGTTAGCACTGTTACCTTGTAGCTTATACAAAGTATGTTCTTCACCTTGGTGTTCAACATGGGAGATTATTTGCTTTCTTGGGAAGCTCTCATCACATGGGAGTTTGTCAATTCCACTCCCTTGAGTCAACTCCTCATCACTCTTCCTGAAGTTGGAATTCTTAGCTAAGAACTCCGTTAGGTCTTCAAGCATGTGTTCATAAGGAACTTTCATTGGGTCCTCCTTTGGAAGTTCATGAACTTGCAGAAGAGAATGGTTGATACTAGGTAAAATGCTAGCATCATGGTTAGTAGGTAGCAAGGGATTAGTGTTGACAAGTCCCACAAGTAAGTGTTCCTTGCCCACTTCCTTCAAGCAACTACTTGGCTCATCAATCTTACTCAACTCTCCTCTTTGAGCCAAGCCTTTCTTTCCTTGTACAAGGGACAATTCCCTTTCCCTCTTCTCAACTTCCTCCTTCTTCAATACTTCTCGAAACCCTTTCATGATCTCATAGTCCTTACTCACTTGCTCGGATTTTAAGGGTATGATGTAGATCTTTCGTCCTCCCAATTCAATCGAGTACCTATTGGACTTCTCTTGATATTGGGCAACCCTATCATCTTTCCACGACCTACCAAGTAATATGTGAAAACCTCATAAGGGCACTACATCACATGGCACTTCATCTTGAGAATCGCCCTAACTAAATTTAATAACCACTTGCTTGGTCACATCTATTGGACCACTCTCATCTAAACACATGAGCTTGTAAGGCTTGGGGTGCCTTTGTGTAGGGAGTTTCAAGAAATCAACACTTTGCAAGATATAACATTAGTGCTACTCCTCCCATCAATGACTAAGGAACATAGGGAATCCATCACCTTAACCCTCATATGAAATAAATTCATACTTTGTCCTAGTTCCTCTTTCACAAGGTCTCTCATAATTTTCCTTAAATCAAAAGATAAACTCAAGTCTACCTCCATTACGGTCCAAAAGTAACACCTCCCGCACGGTTTGGTGTTTCTTCTTCCGAAGCCATTGTACCTAGCAATTAAGACACTCAACAAAAACAATAAACAATGTTAGCATTAGTAAAATAAAGCTCACAATCACTCGTGTTTACATACCTTTGATTGCCTCACAATTGGAGCGGCTAGTGTTGAAGATTGCCTATACTTCGGTAGTACACAAGGTGTCGATTACTACTCTTGGCCGGAGTGGATTCTTGTTAAGAGAAGGACGGACGACTCGATTACAAACTCACATACTTGAATCAAGAAATAACTACGAAACAAAAACTAGAAAAGCAAACAAAGAAAAAAAAAGTACGAAGAAAGAAATAGGACTCAAGAACTAATCAACAACTAAGTAGGATAATTACTAGTTGAAAATTAGTTTAGGAATCAAAAGAATTGTCATACCCCAAAATCCCATTGAGGCGTGATTGGCACCCGAAGCTGATATGGCCCGAGAGAACCAATCTTTGCTCATGAACATTCGTATGCATAACCTCGAATGAATAACATACTGTCTCATGTAATTGATGAAATGTAAAATGTCATACATATACATATATAAAACTTGGCCGTTGGGGTCATCACGTCGCACTGAACGTACATCTGTTACATCCATATACCCACATATATCTACAAAAGCCTCTAAATACATACACAACCAATTCTTAACGTCTACAACATCAAAACCAATGTACAACTTTGACTCGGAAAGCCCCGATCCAACTGGAGCTCACCAAAGATCTGAAAATACCGTCAACTTACTGTGGAGGTCTACTAATGCCTGCACCTGCAACATGTAAGGTAAGTTCCCCAAGAGGGGTCAGTACGGAATAAGTACTGAGTATGTAAGGCTCAAATGAAACTGTACAATACATGAATATTTCAATGAACTCGAAACAAATAAATATTTCAATGTGAATAAGTCACCATCTTGCATTTTGGAAACTATGTATATTACTTTCATTACTTCCTTTGCTTTCTTTACTTCAATGATTAATTGTCAATACATGTGTCACAATGTACCCGGGCCCCTACTAATCAATGGGTCTTTACATAACATATCTTTATGTTGGGATCGGCTCGAGCTAGGCTTATTCCCCTAGAGCTGCCACCCATAAATCAATGCATCGGGATCGGCTCGAGCTAGGCTTATTCCCCTAGAGCTGCCACCCATAAATCAATACATATCAGGTTCGGATCGAGCTAGGTTTTCACCCCCAGAGCTTCCCCCTGTCAGGTTCGGCTTGAGCTAGGCTTTCGCCCCTAAAGCTGCCCCCTGATCCAATAATATCGGGATCGGCTTGAGCTAGGCATTTTGCCCCTAAAGTTGCCACCCGTGCTCAATCATTAACCACATATGCATTACTTTGAGGTTGATACTTTGAGATTGATATCTTTACTTGTGAGAGATTGGTACATTCACTTGTACATTACTTCTTTCATTACTTTTGAGAGATTGATACAATGATAATCACAACTCTATTTGAAGCTTTGGATCAATAATCAATGAGTGAGAGATATGCGAATAAACATTATTGGAACATAGCCTCCATGGAAACATAACATTGTTGGAACCATTGGACAATGAGCAATGAACAAGACACATGAGTATAACCACTATTAAAACCTTGGAACATAACCTCATCGGGCTTTTAGAACATTACTAATGAATATGAGACATGTATATTTGGAACTTGGACTCATGTCATGATTGGAATAATGCTATTCAACTAAACAAGCCCTCTTGACCTCATTACTCTCGTTGAGATAGTTTTCTTAGAATTTACAACATTATGACAGCTTAGGAACTTCAGTCAATGAATAAGAGATAAGTGAATCGTAATTCATCTAGGAGTAGGACACTTGTGAATAACACTATATATCTACCTTAATCAAAATATTATAGGACCCTTTTGGAATGTATCACTTTTGGAACCTTAGGATAATGATCACTAAATACGATACATGTGGATAGCAACGGTTCACCAACCTGAGATGCAATACCCTAGAACATTTGGAACTTTTGACATGTTAGACAATGAACATGAGTCAACCAATGGGTATGAGTCATATGATTCACCATTGACCAATGAGTAAGGAACATGTGAGTAACACTAGCCAACTACCGAATGCGGAATACCTTAGAGCATTTCGGAATCAAATGAGTACTATGACAATGCGAACACCACATGCTGCACAAGGATATAGAAGAGTAACCTTACATACCTTTACTTCCAAGTACGAGTACACAAGTCTATATATGAACACAACAGTCCAGCTTTTTTCTTATGTTTCACTCTACAATACAAGTCCACAATGAAACTCTTATTAACGATCATTTACCGTACAAGCGTACAAAACGACAATGAACTATATGACCGCCATATAACTTCATTTCACTCTTTAAAATAAAAATCACTGCATTATCATACCAACAACACCTTAACATTACACAAATTAACCAAGATTTCGTATAACAATAGCATTTCGCATCACACTTACCCTTTTTGCCTTCTCATTTCTATTCCGTCATATTTACGCTTATCAATTTGCCTCATAACAACATATGAACAACCATCCACATTTAATACAGTCCAACATGCCTTCATACGACACTTTAAGGTCATTAAAACAACATCACAAGTTGATAATTACATCCATGAAGGGTATAGGGGTTTCGGAGGGCCAAAGGGATGCAAAAACAAGCGATTCGGAGTTCTGGGCCGATCCGCTAAGCCACATGCGCCCGCAGTTGGATGACCTGCGTCCGAAGGTGACCTTTGGCAGTAGACAGAGGCACCTGCGTTGGCACCTACGCCCGCAGGTGCTTCGTCTGCGAGGGCGGGTGCCCGTTTCGGCCAAAAAGGGTCTCTTTTGGGTCTTTTTATGCAATGAATGGTCGGTGATCACAATCAAACATATTTGAACATATTTTTGATCATCTTAAACACTAAAATTCAGCCATAGTCTCACAACACACATAACAACACCCAAAACCACATTTCACGGCCAATACGGCACCAAAACCATAACCAATTTCACAATAACAATTCCAAACGTTATACACAAGGATTAAACGAAGTAAGACTATAATCATATTTCACATGTCAATATTTACTCCACCAAGTTCACTTTCTTCAAAATCACAAGTCCATGTTCAAGTTTACAAGGCAAAGCCATTCTCCGATTTAGCAAACATGTAACTTTACACACATAGTGAACTTCTCAATATTCCACCAACATACCCAACATCATGTACACCATCTCTCATGCACATAACATATTAAATCATAAGCATAAACTCTTACCAATGTGTACAAGATGATGATCTTGGCCAAAAGGATGAGAGCTTAGGGTTTGGTTGAAGAGAGAAATATTGTGGAAAATTCTAGAAAAAGCATAGGTGTCCAATGAATGAAAAATCTGATTTCTCATGCTTTATATAGGCCCTCAAGTCTCTTCTTATCCAATCCTCACATTAAATATCATGTTTGAATGGGTCAAATGGAAGAATGGATCTTTTTCTCCATTTGGGCCATGCATTTGGGCTTAAATTGAGCCCATTTGCTAATATTAATTTGGCCCAACAAATTAATGTAAAAATCCTCTAAAATCTCATGCATGTTTAATTAATTCCATATATATCACGAAAATCAATTTGGTTCGGAAATCTACGGAGTGTTACACCTCCTACGAAGGTCTAATCCCATGTACTAGGCCCAATATCCATTACCCCATCAATAACATTACAAAATACATACTTTTGTGTCTCGACACTTAAGTAAACATTGTTCAACGTCGTCAAGTAGGGTTTGGTAGGTACGGGGTGTTACATTCTTCCCCCCTTAGGAACATTCGTCCTCGAATGTTAACATCCTCGTCTCATATGCAACAAATGCACTTCTATATTAGTATCTCTATATATATACTCACATGGATACTTGCTTCTTCTTGCCCCACTTCCCCTTTATGAACTTTTCCTTCCATTTGAAACGAATATGGATACTGTGATTTCATCATTTCTGCAATTTCCCAAGTGACCTCTTCGACTTGTTGATCTAGAAGAACAACAAGTAACTCTTCCTAGTGGAATCCTTTGTGCTTGCATATGTTCAATGGGAATAATATGAAATAGAACTCTTTATGCACTTCCGACAATTTCACATGTCACATTGTATAGGGTCATTTTGCCCTTTCTTTCCAAATCCCATTATCCCTTTCATTAGTACCACTCTCAAGAGTACTTAATCATCTATAATCACAAACATCTACTATACCATTATGATATGCCCTTTCAACTATAATAAATTCACCAACTGATGTAAAGACGTCAAAGGACTTGACTAGTAATTCTAGGGTCAGCTCCACCTTACTCATTCCTTCTCCAGTAGGCATATCAACCTGCTTACCTTTACCTCTTCCTCTTATAGTGTTCGGCATTGTTACTATATCAAAGAGAAACAATTACTATTGTCAGACACAATTCAACTTACAACATTGGCTCTATTGCACGATCTAGAATGAAGAAAAGAAACAACATCCTAAATGTCCCGTAGCCTCCTACTTATAAATGTGGTGCACAACACATTGATAAGTAAGACGCTACTCAGACACGGCTTTGTAGACACCCTTAGAACGAACTGCTTTGATACCACTTTTATCACACCCCAAAATCCCATTGAGGCGTGATTGGCACCCGAAGCCGATATGGCCCGAGAGAACCAATCTTTGCTCATGAACATCGTATGCATAACCTCGAATGAATAACATACTGTCTCATGTAATTGATGAAATGTAAAATGTCATACATATACATATATAAAACTTGGTCGTTGGGGCCATCACGTCGCACTGAACGTACATCTGTTACATCTATATACCCACATATGTCTACAAAAGCCTCTAAATACATACACGACCAATTCATAACGTCTACAACATCAAAACCAATGTACAATTTTGACTCGAAAAGCCCCGATCCAACTGGAGCTCACCAAAGATCTGTAAATACCGTCAACCTACTGTGGAGGTCTACTAATGCCTGCACCTGCAACATGTAAGGTAAGTTCTCCAAGAGGGGTCAGTACGGAATAAGTACTGAGGATGTAAGGCTCAAATGAAACTGTATAATACATGAATATTTCAATGAACTCGAAACAAATAAATATTTCAATGTGAATAAGTCACCATCTTGCATTTTGGAAACCATGTATATAGCTTTCATTACTTCCTTTGCTTTCTTTACTTCAATGATTACTTGTCAATACATGTGTCACAATGTACCCGGGCCCCTACTAATCAGTGGGTCTTTACATAACATATCGTTATGTTGGGATCGGCTCGAGCTAGGCTTATTCCCCTAGAGCTGCCACCCATAAATCAATGCATCGGGATCGGCTCGAGCTAGGCTTATTCCCCTAGAGCTGCCACCCATAGATCAATACATATCAGGTTCGGATCGAGCTAGGTTTTCACCCCCAGAGCTGCCCCCTGTCAGGTTCGGCTTGAGCTAGGCTTTCGCCCCTAAAGCTGCCCCCTGATCCAATAATATCGGGATCGGCTTGAGCTAGGCATTTTGCCCCTAAAGCTGCCACCCGTGCTCAATCATTAACCACATATGCATTACTTTGAGGTTGATACTTTGAGATTGATATCTTTACTTGTGAGAGATTGGTACATTCACTTGTACATTACTTCTTTCATTACTTTTGAGAGATTGATACAATGATAATCACAACTCTATTTGAAGCTTTGGATCAATAATCAATGAGTGAGAGATATGCGAATAAACATTATTGGAACATAGCCTCCATAGAAACATAACACTGTTGGAACCATTGGACAATAAGCAATGAACAAGACACATGAGTATAACCACTATTGAAACTTTGGAACATAACCTCATCGGGCTTTTAGAACATTACTAATGATTAAGAGACATGTATATTTGGAACTTGGACTCATGTCATGATTGGAATAATGTTATTCAACTAAACAAGCCCTCTTGACCTCATTACTCTCGTTGAGATAGTTTTCTTAGAATTTACAACATTCTGACAGCTTAGGAACTTCAGTCAATGAATAAGAGATAAGTGAATCGTAATTCATCTAGGAGTAGGACACTTGTGAATAACACTATATGTATACCTTAATCAAAATATTATAGGACCCCTTTGGAATGTATCACTTTTGGAACCTTAGGATAATGATCACTAAATACGATACATGTGGATAGCAACGGTTCACCAACCTGAGATGCAATACCCTAGAACATTTGGAACTTTTGACATGTTAGACAATGAACATGAGTCAACCAATGGGCATGAGTCATATGATTCACCATTGACCAATGAGTAAGGAACATGTGAGTAACACTAGCCAACTACCGAATGTGGAATACCTTAGAGCATTTCGGAATCAAATGAGTACTATGACAATGCGAACACCACATGCTGCAGAAGGATATAGAAGAGTAACCTTACATACCTTTAATTCCAAGTACAAGTACACAAGTCTATATATGAACACAACAGTCCAGCTTCTTCCTTATGTTTCACTCTACAATACAAGTCCACAATGAAACTCTTGTTAACGATCATTTACCATACAAGCGTACAAACGACAATGAACTATATGACCGCCATATAACTTCATTTCACTCCTTACAATACAAATCACTGCATTATCATATCAATAACACCTTAACATTACACACATTGACCAAGGTTTCGTATAACAATAGCATTTCGCATCACACTTACCCTTTATGCCTTCTCATTTCCATTCCGACACATTTACGCTTATCAATTTGCCTCATAAAAACATATGAACAACCATACACATTTAATACAGTCCAACATTCCTTCATACGACACTTTAAGGTCATTAAAACAACATCACAAGTTGATAATTACATCCATGAAGGGTATAGGGGTTTTGGGGGGGCCAAAGGGATGCAAAAACAAGCGATTCGGAGTTATGGGCCGATCCGCTAAGCCACCTGCGCCCGCAGGTGGATGACCTGCGTCCACAGGTGACCTTTGGCAGTAGCCAGAGGCACCTGCATTGGCACCTGCACCCGCAGGTGCTTCGTCTGCGAGGGCGGGTGCCCGTTTCGGCCAAAAAGGGTCTCTTTTGGGTCTTTTTATGCAATGAATGGTCGATGATCACAATCAAACATATTTGAACATATTTTTGATCATCTTAAACACCAACATTTAGCCATAGTCTCACAACACACATAACAACACCCAAAACCACATTTCACAGCCAATACGACACCAAAACCATAACCAATTTCACAATAACAATTCTAAACGTTATACACAAGGATTAAACGAAGTAAGACTATAATCACATTTCACATGTCAATATTTACTCCACCAAGTTCACTTTATTCAAAATCACAAGTCCATGTTCAAGTTTACAAGATAAAGCCATTCTCCGATTTAGCAAACATGTAACTTTACACACATAGTGAACTTCTCAATATTCCACCAACATACCCAACATCATGTACACCATCTATCATGCACATAAAATATTAAATCATAAGCATAAACACTTACCAAGGTGTGCAAGATGATGATCTTGGCCAAAAGGATGAGAGCTTAGGGTTTGGTTGAAGAGAGAAATATTGTGGAAAATTCTAGACAAAGCATGGGTGTCCAATGAATGAAAAATCTGATTTCTCATGCTTTATATAGGCCCTCAAGTCTCTTCTTATCCAATCCTCACATTAAATATCATGTTTGAATGGGTCAAATGGAAGAATAGATCTTTTTCTCCATTTGGGCCATGCATTTGGTCTTAAATTGAGCCCATTTGCTTATATTAATTTGGCCCAACAAATTAATGTAAAAATCCTCTAAAATCTCATGCATGTTTAATTAATTCCATGTATATCACGGAAATCAATTTGGTTCGGAAATCTACGGGGTGTTACACCTCCTACGAAGGTCTAATCCCATGTACTAGGCCCAATATCCATTACCCCATCAATAACATTACAAAATACATACTTTTGTGTCTCGACACTTAAGTAAACATTGTTCAACGTCGTCAAGTAGGGTTTGGTAGGTACGGGGTATTACAAGAATAATGAATTAAGGAATCAAGATATGAAACTAAGACAATGGAACCTGAGCAAAATGGGATTTCGGATTGTTTTGGTGTACTGGGATGACCTGCGGACGCAGGTGATGACCTGCCCACGCAGGTGACTGATCGCAGGTGAAAACAGAAGCTGGGCATGTGACCTGCGTTGGCCACATGTGGCCGCAGGTGTGAACGCAGATGGCTCGGGCAGCCTTGCTGAAATTCTAATTTTTCACCTCTATGTGGGACCTCTTGTGTTCTCTCTCCTAGAATATTCCCTTTTCTTTGGGATATTCCTTTGTACCAACACCCAAACACTCTTCTCTTCTTCCCTTTGGATCTAACACACCTTTTTGAATATTCCCCTTCAACAAGATATGAATGTCATAAGAACACCAAGAACATGGATGAACTTCAAAATTTCATATATTCTTCGTTTTAGCTCGGAATTCAATGAAATTTGAAATCTAGGCTCTCTTTGATATGAGGAACAATCCCCAATACTTTTTAACCCTCAATTCCAAGCCAAAATTTTCAGATTTTCAAATCCATTTGAAGCTTCTTCAAGCTTCAATACTCAAAAATGGTGAATTCTCCAAAACTTCTCCAAACAACTCCAAATTTGAGATCTAGGGTCCCTTTGATATGAGAAGATCTTTCCAACTATTTTCTACCCTCAAATCCACACCAAAATCACAAGATCGAGAAACCCTTTTTCAATTTTCTTCAAACTTAAGAACACAACATTAGGGTTTCTTCAAATCTACTCAAATCAAACCCAAATTTTCAGATTCCGACTCAAATAACGCTAGAGGAAACAAATCTAGTCTTGAAACAACAAGAAAAACTCAAAAATACAAAAAATATTTTTGGGAGTTTCCTCAAAAATAAATTTTCAGATTTCTTTTTTTTTTTTTTTTTTTTTTTTTGAGATTTTCTATTTTCTAGATAACAAGAACCCAAGATTGAATTCGTGGGAACGAACTCAAGCTCGGCTCTGATACCAAATGATAACCCCCAAAATAAAGGAAGTCAAAAATAACCACGAAAACTCAAAGGAACGATGAAATCAAAAAGGCAGAAAATAAAGGATAGATAGATAGAGATAAAAGATAGACACAAACGAAGGAAATCAACAAAACTAAAGGATATATTAAATCCAATAACCTCGAAAGATTAATCCAAAGAAGGCACCTAATTCATACGAACGACCACGAGGGAATCGTAACGCCCTCGCAACCACCGTTTCTAGGCAAAAGTCAATACAAGCTTTTCCAAGCTACACTCATGCTCCATAAGGAGTCACACAATATCAATGTCATCAAAAAAAACTAAGGAAAATGAAAGGGGAACTAGTATTTATAGCCTTGGGCCTTTTATTACATTTAATAGGCCCCAAAGTGACCCATTTCAGCAAATTGGGCATCCACCCACGCAGGTGGGGCACCTGCTGGCGCATGTTAGGACGCAGGTGCCTCTGAAGGGGCTAAAATGGCCACCTGCGGCCGCAGGTCAGGGCGCAGATGGCCCCAGGTCGTTGTTTAGCTCCTTTTAGCTCTCCAACGACCTCTCCAATGGTTCTCTTGACTCCAAGCTATCTTCCATACGCGATATTTCTCTACTTGAAGTGCAAAACGGACCCTCCTCCCACATCTTTGTGACCTTAAGCTCTTCGGGGCTTGGATCCATTGTTGTTGCCCTTGAAATACAAGCCAAGAAAGGTTGACGCCAATTTGGCTTGTATCACTAAATAACTAAGAACATAAGCAAATAATAAAGGATTTACTCGATTAAGGAGAAGCCTAGGATTGCTCACTTCCTCTAGGTGCTTAGTCAATAGAGTTTCATAACATTTGCTCACTCAATTGAGCCTTATTTATCCATTAATATCTCTCTTTAGGGCAGGCAAATTCAGCCCAAGCCCATTTGATCCGCCTAATCCGTCCAGATTTTAATAAGTTGGGCATGTGCTATATTACACATGGGCTAAGTTTTGGCACGACCCATCTTAACCCATTTATTCTGAGTAGTTCAAATTAGCTCATTTCTTTAGCCCAAATTGACACATCCAAGTGCAATTTTATTTTTTTTTCCCCCTGATTGCTTTTATGGATAATTGGTTCTCTATAAATTCGTCAAGATGTGTGTGTGTATATATATATATATATTTCTTTTTCTTTTTAAATAAAAATTTAAATTAACTAAAGAAATATTATCCAATAATTACTTAAAAGTCAATTACCGTCAATTCTTTAAAATATACTCCCTCCGTCCAATAATAGTTGCCCACTATTAACTTGACACACATGTTAAAAAATAATAATTAATAATAGGGATAATTTTTTATATCACCCTTTGAATATAATAAATTTTATATCTTGAAAAATGCATTGAGTGATGAATAGTATTTAATAGCAAGGATAAAATGGGTATAAATGGATAAATTATTCATTGATTTTTTAAACTGGACAAATATTATTGGACATTTAAAAATAGATAGTGGACAACTATTGATGGACAGAGGGAGTAGTTTGCAAATAATCATGTTGAAGATGCGGTTGAATTCCAATGAATCATAAAAGTTTGAGTTTAACTAAATTCAATAGTTTTTTTTTTAATTTTAAAAAAGGTCATTGGAAAAAGCATTTTTTAGGAAAATCTTTTAGATTAAGGAAATTTAACCTAACAAATAGCTTATGACGTCTTCTGGCTTTGATCCAGATATAAAATTAGGAGTTATCAAATTGGAAAAATTAAGTAAAATGTCCATTGGGATAAATTATTTACATAAAAAATAATCCATTTTTTTTGTTTTTACCTAAATTGGCCAATCGACCATTTTTCTTTCAATAAATGGCCAGTCGGCCATTGCTCTTTCAATAAATGGCCAGTCGGCCATACTAGTTACTGAAAAATTAGCTGCCGACTGCCATCCATTTTCAATTGCCTCAGATTAGTATGTTATGAGTAGATGGCCACTGTTCGGCCATTTGACCACTTGGCAATTTGGCCATCCGGCCATTTCTTAAATTAAAAAAAAAACTTTTCTACTATTTTTTTTTGTGTGTGTTTTTTTTTTAAAAAAAACCTTTCGTTGTTTAAAATTTTTTGTTGATTTTTTAAAAAACTTTTTTTCTTTTCTAATTGTTTCATTTCTTTTGTGGAAAAAATGACTATTTATGTTATTTTATTATTGTTTGTTTAAAATTTTATTTATTATATGGTGGGAACACATGAGTCAAATAAATATCGATATCGATACATTACATAATTGTGTATACAATATCGATACACTACACCATTTATATAATGTCGATACATTACATACTTATTTATACAATATACACATTTATATACTATTTATATAATATCGATACACATTTATATATTATTTATACAATATTGATACACGCTTAAACACCATTTATACAATGTCGATACATTACAGAGCTATCTATACATCATCGATACATGTTTATACACATTTATACAATATTGATTTATTACATGTACATTACATAACTATTTGTACACCATATATATATGTTTATACATCATTTATACAATATCGATACACTTTTATACATTATTTAAACAATATCGATACATTAAATATACATTACATAACTATTTATACAAGGGAAAAGATACAATATCGATACATTACACATACACTACATAACTATTTGTACATCATATATACATGTTTATACACCATTTATACAATATTGATACATGAAAAAATTGCATGGAGAAAGTTTTGGAAAAAAAGGGATTTTTTTTATATATATATATAAAAAAAATGCAGCAAAAAAAAAAGTTTTTTATTTTTAAAGAATTAACGCTGAAAAAAAAAAGGAAGCAAAATTGACCTAATGGCCTTGAGCCGAATTGAGCTTTGTTGAGCTCATGACTCATTTTGACTATTTTTTCTGTAAATAGAAAATGGGCTATTTATTTTATAAACTTTTTATTTTTTTATATATAAATGAAATTTTTCCTATAAAATTTGCGGACGAAATTATGTTGAAACTATAATGCAAGAGTTGTAATTCATAAATTAATAATACATTAATTATTTGGTGCTTATAGTTTATATGATTCATAATATTAAGAATGAGATATTAGGTCTGTAATTATAGACAAGTGTTTAGTTTTAATAAATTGGGTAAATTTTGTCTTCAATAACCTTGAAAATACTGGAAAAGACTTTGGCATCAGAATTTCTCATTTTACTTGTTTATCCGAGTAATAACTATGGATTGACATAGGAGTATACCAAAATTTCAATAAATTTATATTTTGCATTACTAGTATCAGAAGGAAAAATACAAATATAGAATAAAGGAAATATAAAAAATATCAAAGTTTATCGAAATACGATAAACAAATAAAACTATAGAATAAATTTAAGGAAATGACCCAAGGAATATAAAATAGTTGAATACAGTTATAAATTTTCTTTATTTGATATTCTAGGTAATTTCGTTTCCTAATTTAGTTGAAAATTGTCAGTTGGTGGAAGTTGAAAAAGGGAAAAAAAAGGTTAAAAAGGAATTGATGTTCCATTAAAAAAATCCTGAATATAGAAAATTGGAAAAATATATATTTATTTTTTAATAAAAATAATTTGGGTTTGATTTGTTAAAAAATTGAGATTATTGTAGAAATAGGGTTAAATTAGGCAAATTGGGCTACAACTCATTGTTTAATCCATTTGACCCAGTCCATCTTGATCCAAATAAACTTTGGGCAAGGTTGGAAATTATCCCATTTACCTACTTATCTTGACCCGCCCAGCGTCAGTCCAAATGGCCCATTTGCCATCCGTACTCTCAATCAATAATGGGTCTATTCTCAAATATTTTCCTAGCAATTAGAATGCAATTAGAACAAGGGGAAATGACATGGGTGACCATTAGGAAAAGTAATGGCCCAAATTTGAGCCAGGTACCATTAAATATACTTTAGGTCACTCTCTCTCTTTCTCTGTCTCTCTCTCTTTTGCCCTCTCCCCCTCCCCCTCTCTCGTCTCTCCCCTCTCTCCTCTCTCCTCTCTCTTATTCTCTCATCTCTTTTTCTCCCATTCTCTCTCGTTGTTTTTGTTTTTTTTTTGCTACATTTGTTTTCTCTTTTTCGCTGCTCTTCGGAAAAAAAAATTTGGTCTTCCAATTGCGTCTCTATTTTTTAAATAATCAAATACAATTTTTTAACATTTTTTTATTTTTTTGGCAATATGATGGAGATAGTGAAGGATGAAGAGCGATCTTACTTCTCCCTACCAATTGCTTTCTCAATAATTGGAGAAAATGAAGGTTGTATAGAATGTGTATACAAACTATTTATTTATTGTATAGAATACGTATATGTATAATATTTAAATAGAAACTATATAACATGTGTATAGAAACTGTATAGTTGTTGTATAGAACATGTATCTAAATAATTATTCCAGCAACAGATTGCATAGGATGTGTATAGAAACTGTATAACTGTTATATGAAATATGTATTTATATAGAAAGGATATTATTATTATATAAAATATGTAGTTTGATAAGATATGTATAGAAACTGTATAATTGTTATATAAAATATGTATATGCTATCAAAGATACACGTATCTTGTATCAAATATACATGTATCTGCTATCAAATATGCACTGATACATGTATCTGGTTTCAAAGATGCATGTATATGCTGTCAAATATGCACTGATGCACTCTTTTGTTAATTGTACTTGAAAAAATACACTTTTTTGTATTTGATTGATAAAAAAGAATAGCAATTATAGATGTTACAAAATTTATTTGATTGCCAAAAAACGGAAGAAGAAGACCAAAAAGAGCCAAAAAAAAGTGAGTCAATAGCGGCTATTTTTTCTTAAAAAGAGTTGCATTAAAAGCTTTTAAGAAAAACAAGAAGAGAAGTGAATTGCATTTAAAAGAGTATTTTTTTAAAAGAGCTACAAAACAGAAAAGGCAAAAAAAAGTGGATCAACGAACAACAAAAGTCAATAGAAATTTCAGTCAACAAAGGCTGCAAATTGACAATCGAGATAGTTTGGGCCATTTGCATGTCATTATTTTTGGCTGAAAGGATATTTGTATCCTTGACCCTTAGAACAATTCTAGTAAAGGCTCACGACGATATCGATATAGGGTTAAGTTCAGAAATGATCCTAAAATAGAATAGTCTTGATATTTTATCTCACATAAAAAAAAGTCTTTTAAAAATGATCTTTATAAAGGATGATCTTGATTTTTTAGCCCCTCTTAATAACTCTTACCTATAAGGCACACGTTTTAACTCTTGTCCATAAAACAAACATTCATGACATTCAAGACAACGAACCTGCACAAATTGACCAAAAGTTTTGCCTTATAGGTAAACGTTAGAACTTAGATATATTGCCCATAAGGCATACGTTCTAACTCTTGCTCAGAAGACACACGTTCATGATATTTTAAGACAGTGAACCTGTTAAAATATTGTAATTCAAAATAGATCAAATTAATTCATTTGAAATTGTATAAAAAAATATTGAAAAAAACCCAATTAAATTCGGGTCGGTTTAAGATACCAGCCTTTACTATACCGGTCAACGATTTTCCAATCGGATTTTGTTAGGTATTCACCAAAAATTGAACAGTCGATTTTGACATTTTTAGTAGTGTGTACAATCTATTTAAATAATAAAATGTGGAAGATAATAAAAAACTCAATTAAGATAGAGCAAATAATCAAATGCCCACTATTCAAACAATATAGATTTAGTTCACAATCCTAATAAAAGATCTAACTCTGATGATAATTATTATTTTTTTTAAAAAAGACAAATCTCATCATGGATAATATTAGATTGTAAAAAATTAGAACCAAATTAAACGAAAAGTTTGATGATTTCCTCCACAAGGAGATTCTTTCTTTCCAAGACTCTAAACCCTACTCTAAAATGTTTTTCGTTGTGGAAGACCTAAAAAATTCAAAAGACTATAATTTGTAGTTCGATACATCACTATACATATCTTGTAGAAATTAACCCAAAATATTTTTGTGAACATACAATGCTTCTCTGATCAACCTTGGTCTTCTCAACTACGATCACAAGATTTAAACTGTCAACTTTGCAGGTCGAACAACACTTCTGCATTCTGCACTTTGACTTCTGCCGAAACTTCAACTTTGATAATTTTCTGCCTCATTTTAGTTTGCAAACTTTAGTTTTGAAGAGTCAGGTACACTAAAAATTTGATACTTAGCTCTAATTTTCCTTAACTTCAGCTCTCTTTCGTGGCCATAGGAAACTCTATGGTCCTGACTTTTCACTTAGCAATCATGAATTGTTGTGTAGCTTCATAATTTAAATGATTTTAGGTATTTTTAAAATTTCGAGCATCATTTCACTTATTCGATCTCTTTGACCTTTAAAATACAATTGTACCCAAAACCAAATAAACTATATAAGAATTGAAATAATTTATCTACTTAATGACATAAAAAGCATAAGTAACAATCAAGGATAAGTTAGTAAAATCTCAACTTGTCACCACCCCCAACCACCCCTAACGTAAACCTTTACTTATCCTCAAGCAACACAAAACATAACTAAGTTTCAAAAATCATGAGAGTACCCTTATATCATGTATCTCCTTGATAAATCAAAACCAACTCAATCTAGTACAAAATAATAAAATAATGACTTTTGTTAATTATTGCGTCCAAGCGCACACGTAAGTGTACGCGGTCGTATAAGTAATAAAGTGGCTTTTGCAAGGCGGATGTCGAACCCACAGGGACTTGTCGATTAACTATTCACCAAATTACACTAATCCTGATTATTTATTCAAGAAGTAGATCTACGGGATAAGGATGAATTTATGAATTCACTAAACTAAAAATAAAATAAAAAGAATATAACTAATGAACAATTAACCAAGATGAAGAGAAGATTTTACATAATCAATGAATGAATCGATCTAGGATTATGGATTCCCTAACAATCATGTCGAGTATCAATTTCATCAACTTATTTAATTTTCTAGTTGTTGATTTACGGGATTGATTATATGATCATGGTCTTTCGAGCCTCTAATCGTCTATCCGAATTGACCTCATAACTACATCGTTGAGCGAGGATGTGATAACCCAATCCGAATGCATTTATATATCCTTCCATTTTGTAACCAAGTAAGGCGATCTAAGTATATTCCTATCTTAGCCACAAATCAATTCTTTATTTTACTAAAGTGAAGATCTTACTGCCTATATTCTTCATTCTATCTTATCAATTCTCCTTCCAGGTTCACAATAAGTGTCACGCCCCAAATCCCATTAAGGCGGACTGGCACCCGAATCTGTTGAGGCCTAAGAGAACCAATCTTTACTCATGTACCTTCATATGCATGTCTCTATAAGAATAACATTCTATCTCTTGTAACTTATAAAATATAACATGCCAATGGCGGAAGTCATGGCAAACATGTACAATATATATGAAACTTGGCCATTAGGGCCATCAAGTCGAAATGGACATACATCTTTTACGTTCATCTTCCCACATACGTCTACAAAGCCTCTAATAGATACGTGACCATGCCGATACAATATTTACATAGTATCAAAATAATGTACACATGTGACTTGAAAAGCCCCAAACCAACTGGAGCTCACCAATGATCCGAAAATGACTTGCAACCTACTGTGGAGGTCTACTAGCACCTGTGCCTACAGCAAGTAAGGTAAGTCCCACAAGAGGGGTCAATACTAAGGCCATATGAAACTGTATGATACATAAATACTTCATGAAATCAAGCGTAAGAGAATAATCAATATGGATAGACCTCCGTTCTGAATATATGGAACCATGTTCATTACTTCCATTATTTTCATTACTTGATCATTCATTCTTATCATCATCATTCTTATAATAACCTTCATATTTATATATTCATGCAAAGGATATACTCTCATTTCTTTTACAACTATCTTCATTACTGTTCATCCAACTAGTTAGTGGTTCATAACATCTTATTGATCATCCACCTTATAGGTGGGTCATAATATAATACCGATCATCACCTTATAGGTGGGTTATAACATAATACAGATCATCACCTTATAGATAGGTTATAATATAATACCGATCATCACCTTATAGGTGGGTTATAATATAATACCGATCATCACCTTATAGGTGGGTTATAATATAATACCGATCATCACCTTATAGGTGGGTTATAATATAATACCTACACATTTCTTCATTCCTTACTTGGGAGAGATTGATTCATTCACTTATAAGAGATTGATACAATGATAGTCATAACATTATTAGAACTTGGAACATAACATTATCGGAACTTTGGAGTCATAATATTGTTGGAACTTTGGAATCATGTCCACCCTACATCTATTATTTTCCTTCACTCTTGCAACCAAAAAATATACGTTACTTAATTTCTTTCTTTTGAGAGATTGGTACTTTTGCTCTTGAGAGATTGGTATATTTGTAGTCATGACATTATTGGAAGCTTTAGAGCATAACATTATTAAGACTTTGGAGCCATGTCCATATTTATGTAACACATGAAAAACAACGACTAATAAATGAGGAATATGTGACTCAACAATAGATAACAACCTGAAATGAGATACCTTTGGACATTTCGGAATGGAATAGGTACAATGTCAATATGATCAAGATGCTGCAGAAGGATACAGAAAGAGTAACCTTACATACCTTATCTTCCCAATATGAATACACAATCCTATATGTGATTACAATAATCCATCTCCTTCCTTACGTCTTACTCTACAACACAAGTACATAACGGAACCAACATTAACCACAAGCTACATTCCAAGTGCATAAGACGACAATGAGTTACACAATTGCCCTAGAACATCATTTCTCCCTTTACAACACCATTCATGGAATTATCATACCAAAAATACCATAGTATTCCATACATTGACCAAGACATCATAAACCAATAACATTTCACACCAAGTTTATCCTTTACACTTCCTCATTAACACTACGTTACCTTTTCTCCGTCAAGTCACTTAATAGCTTTCACAATAACACATGAACAACAATCCATGATTTATACCATTCAAACTACCTCAGGGATACTCCTTTAAAGTCATTCCAAAGGTACCATAAGTTGATAATTACATCCATGAAGGCTTTGGGGGGTCAAAGAGATGCGAAAACAACCGAAACGAACTTCTGGGCTGACTTGCGAAGACACATGCACACGCAGGTGGATGAGGTGCAACCGCAGGTGAACTTTGGCAGTGGCCAGAGGCACATGCGAAGTCACCTGCGCCCGTAGGTGCTTCGTCTGCGAGGGCGGGTGCCCGTTTCGGCCAAAAAGGGTCTCTTTTGGGTCCTTTTTTGTAATAAATGGTCCATGATCATAACTAACCTTCTCTTAACATATTTTAGATCATATTATATGACAACAAACATCCATGGTTTCACAACGCACATAAACATCACCAAACTACATTTTTCTTTCAATACGTCACCAATTCCATGCACAATTTCCCAACAACAATTCCAAATGTTATACATAAGGAGAAATCAAGTTAGGGACATAAACACATCATAAATAGTGACATTTAATCCATCAACCTCACTTCCTTCAATATCACAAGTCCACTTTCAAGTTCAAGTCACCAAGATGACAAAACTTGTATCACATAAGCAAAAGTGCACCAATCAATATTTTTAGACATAACCATCATGATCCATACAACCTATCATGCATATAATATATTAAATCACAAGAATAAACACTTACCAATACTTACCAAGAGATGATCTTGCCCAAAGAGGATGATAGGTTAGGTTTGAGTTGAGGGAATGTTGTGGAAAATTCTAGATTTTGGCATGTGGCTTTTGTGTGAATAAAATCTGATTTTCTTGCCCTTTATATAGGACCTTGAAAGTCATCCTTAGCCACTTTGGTCAATTATTAATTAATCAAGGGAAGAATGGTTCATTTTGCCCTTTTGGGCCATGTCTTTTGTTCCAATTATTGGGCCTTAATTGAGCCCAATAGCACAATATTAATTTAGCCCACAAAATCAATGCATAATTCCCCAACAATATCATGTTTAAATAATTCCATAAATGTTACGATAATCAACTAGGTTCGGAAATGTGCAGGGTGTTACAATAAGAATATAAATTTATTTTGATGGTGGCTAAGCATTAAAATAGTATGCACAAGAATATAAGAACAACTATGATGATAATCTAATAAATCGAATCAAATAATCACTAAACAATCACGCTGTCAACTATCATAATCCTAGAACGAGAAGTTTAACTCCATATAGACATGGAGCAATTACAACAAATCATCCAAAGAAATAACATAAAAATAAATAATAAAGGAGAAGAAAAGATGAAACCAAAATTCTCCAGTCTCCACGACGGCTCTTAGCTTTTCCTAGGTCAAAAGTTGTATAAAAACTGATTTTATGAAATATTTATAGGTATAGGAAAAAACCCCAAATAAAATAACTGAGTCTAAAATGGACTGAGAAAAATAAAATTAGAGCTCATCCTCCTCTGTGCTACGGAGGAATCGAGCAAGGCTACTGTTTTGGTCGTCGAATCTTCAATTAACTCAGGGTCACTTTTGATTATTTTAATAACTTTATTTCATTAAGCTGCCTGCTTGATTTCCTTCTATAATTTTCCGTCTTTAATTCATTTTGACTCCAAATCTCTTCATCTTCACACCATTTTAATTCTACACATCAAAATATAATATTAAGCATAACCCATAAAATCAATTCTTAAAAAAATAATAAAAATACTAAATATGAGGCAAATAATGACTGAATAATGTAATTTTGGCCTCACATCACCACCCCACACTTAGACTCTTGCTCGTCCTCGAGCAAGTATTAAAGCTCATCTCAATAAATAAAGCTAGAAATACCACCACTTTTGTTGATACAAGTTATTAGGTCATATAGCAATTCAAAACATCAAGTGAACTTTCGATCATTATGCAAGATATACAAACAAACAACAAATCTCTAACCTCCTAACCTCAATGTCGGACTCTAACTCATCAAATTTAAGCTTGCTCACCTACTCTTGTCAGAGAAAGCTAATGATATCACCTATCTATCATGAAACAAGTGCCCTCACAAGAAGAAATAGTCCACACACTCAAATCAATGAATTGAATATAATTTACGGACTTAGCATCAAAGCACAACTCTCACTCTCACAAAGAATTCACATGTATGCACAAAGAACCATAGGTTTGACCATTATGTACATATCCACTAATTATGCATGCTTGAATAAAATTAAACAGGACTTTAATGGGTTGTAATGTTGGCTAGGGGACGGATAGGAAAACTATATAATAGTGACTTACACTTCCCTATGCACTTTGCACTTTTAGAATTCATCAGCCATTATTTTCTTCTCTTTTATTTTTAGCCCTCTCTTTATCAATTATTTTCACTCGTATTCTCATTTTATCAAGAACGCTTCAATATTTTTTTTCAAACAATTTTTTTTTCTTTTTTCATGTCATATTATTTCAAAGAGGGTCTTTTTATCACTTTGTAGCTATCATTGGTCACCTTTTACACTCAATCATCCCCTTTCATCAGATTTAACTATTATAGTAAGTCTATGCTACAGTGCTCAAGGACGTAGGCTGCAAAAACTAGGGACTCAATAAAAGTATCAAAGCAAAAATACGGCTATCAACAAAGGCTACAGACTCAAAGGGGATAACTAGTGGTATAATATTTGAAAAGGCTAAAATTCTCAAGATAAATCAAAGAAAGCCTATATCGTTTTCTAAATAGAGCAACACTTTTATTTCACTTCAATAACATGCAGGGCAAGTTCTAGACTAAGATGCAAAATATGGAATATGCAAATCCTCACCACACATGGCACAAGTTTCAATCAAGATGGATCAATTCCACTTATAATACAGAAAAGGGTCATAACAAAACTATGAAATAAGAAAAAGCTATATACATAGTCACAACCATGAGTCTAGTTGTCAGAAAGTATGCTATTTTATCACTATCCAAGCACTCACAGAAAATTACTACTCAAGATTAGGTCAAAATCGCCAGTATTAAACAGGTCAAAAAAATGTGGTCTTTTCTTTTCTCTCCAAAAAAATAATAATAATTTACTCCTAAAAAAAAAAGATAGTCGGTTCAAAGGGCATCCCCTCTAAAAGAAAAACCAAGGGATGGTCTGACTCAAGCAAAAGATAATAGTTGAATGGTTGAAATTCTTTTTCCCTCTCCTGACCACCACATATATTACATACATCCAATTTAGCAAATTGAGTAGGTGCACACCACTCGTTCCCCTGATAACTTTGACAAATACTCTCCCGATGGGGTCCTTCGCAAAAATAATAAGAATCATCACCATTCGGCCACCATCTATCCCAGGCTGACATATCAAGAACAGTGATATAAAAGTAAAAGAAACTAAAAAGATAACTATGTACAAAAAATAAACTATGTACAACTCAAATAAATAACTAGAAGAAGTCTAATCTCGCTAAACAATTAACACTGAAGTCCCCGACAATGACACCATAAACTTGTTGCGTCTAAATGCACACGCAAGTGTACGCGGTCGTACAAGTAATAAAGTGGCTCTTGCGAGCCGGATGTTGAACCCATAAGGACTTGTCGATTAACTATTCACCAGATTAGATTAATACTGATTATTTATTCAATAGGTAGATCTAAGGGATGAATTTATGAATTAATTAAAATAAAAATAAAATAACTAATGAACAATTAACCAAGATGGAGGACATATTTTACGCAACCAATGAATGAATCGATCTAGGATTATAGATTCACTAACAATCATGTCTAGTATCAATTTCATCAACATAGTTGATTTTTTAGTTGTTGATTTACGGGGTTGATTATATGATCATGGTCTTCCGAGCCTGTAATCGTCTATCCGAATTGACCTCACAACTACATCGATGAGCGGGGATGTGATAACCTAATCCGAATGCATTTATATATCTTTCCATTTTGTAACCAAGTAAGGTGATCTAGGTATATTCCTATCTTAGCCACAAATCAATTCTTTATTTTACTAAAGTAAAGATCTTACTCCCTATATTCTTCGTTCTATCTTATCGATTCTCCTTCTAGGTTCACAATAAGAATATAAATTTATTTTAATGGTAGCTAATCATTAAAATAGTAAGCACAAGAATATAAGAACAACTATGATGATAATCTAATAAATCAAATCAAGTAATCACTAAACAATCACGTTGTCAACTACCATAATCCTAGAACGAGAAGTTTAACTCCACATAGACATGGAGCAATTATAACAAATCATCCAAAGAAATAACATAAAAATAAATAATAAAGGAGAAGAAAAGATGAAAGAAAAATTCTCCAGCCTCCACGGCGGCTTCTAGCTCTTCCTAGGTCAAAAGCTGTATAAAAACTAATTTTATAGAATATTTATAGGTGTAAAAAAACCTCAAATAAAATAATTGAATCCAAAATAGACTGAAAAAAATAAAATCAGAGCTCAGTCTCCTCCATGCTACGGAGGAATAGCGCAAGGCTACTGTTTTGGCCATCGAATCTTCAATTCACTTAGGGGTCACTTTTGATTATTTTAATAACTTTATTCCATTAAGCTGCTTGCTTGATTTCCTTCTATAATCTTTCGTCTTTAATTTGTTTTGGGTTCAAATCTCGTCATCTTCGTACCATTTTAATCCTACACATCAAAATATAATATTAAGCATAACCCATAAAATCAATTCTTAAAAAATAAAAATAAAAATACTAAATGTGAGACATAATGACTAAATAATGTAATTTTGACCTCACATCATTAATATCACCAATCAGTCTCAAACATGAGAATCCTTTCTATTATGATGTGAAATATGAATATGGAGATACTTTCTTTTGTTATATAGAGATTCAGATTGTTGTGGAGAAGGGCAAAACAGTCTAAATAATGATTAGTGATTTCTAATTGCTATTTATATCTCTTCATTATCTTACTATGGAAGCAAACTCGCGTAATAATGCTTATTCATTTGGTTGAAGACTTAATATGTGAATACCACCCATAGAGATCCACAGAAACTAAGTTCCAGCCTACATTATATAAAAATTGTAGATTAGCTTCTTACGAAATGAAAATGGAGGTATCTTCTCAACATCGTCATTTTTTAGCAAAGTTTTTCGCTATATTTCTAGAATAATGTTATACATGTGAATGTCTACTTAATTTCGTTATTTCTTTGTTGGCCTTCTCAAATTTTTTATACTATTTTCTAGTTTAAATATGACCTAAGCACTCGAAGAATCAGGTTCTTTGAGTCGCTATACAAGAAAGTAAATTAAGAAACATAAATCAGCAAAAGATTTTTTCTTGAATAACTTCTTTATCAAGGGAGTCAAAAATCGCAACCTAACTTGCATAGGACTTTTTCTAATTTCTTCCACTAAACTCGAGCCTAGATTCGAATAAGCTTATAACGGCCCTTGTAACACATACATGACCTGGTTCCGATAGTTCCTTATTTACCCTCTTAATCATTAACGAACTTACCCTGATGAATAATGTTCCTTACAATAAATATATGTAATACTCCATATTTTTAGTCATTAAATGCTATACCATAAGTTCATGTAATGCTTAGAAATAAAGTGGGAAAATTTTTGAGAACGTAAGAAAAGTTTCGGGCAAAACGCTAAGTTAACGTACTGAGAGGCATGGTGCACCAGAGCCAAAATATCATATAGGCAATCCTAGCATATTGAGTGGCATGGCATGCCATAGGACAAACTCCAGATGTCCATGACTGGCGTATTGAGTGGAACGGTGTGCTAGCTGCTGCCTAAAATGAGAAGTTCATTTTTTCTCGTTTATTACGTTCCTAGAGGTGTGTTTTCATCCTTTTACCCACATTTAACCTCTCCAAATATGTTTAACACCTTAGAAACATCCTAAATCCCTCATAAACATTCCCAAATCCTTCTTTCTATTTTCCTCAAAACTCAAAATCAATTCGGAGGGTTTCTCAAAACCCAAGGCTCCAAAGGTTCCAAGATCAAGAATTCCTCCAAAAATATTCTATTTTTAGGTATGTAGGACTTCAATGGGGTTGTTTATTTCATCTCCATGTCTAAAACTTCTAGTTTTTTTATGAATACAAGACTATGATTAGGGTTATATACCCACTTTCAATTTCATCTTTTATGAAGTATATTTCATGGTTTCTTGATGCTTTTAAACATGATTCTTAATATGAATATTGAATTTACGCTTGTTAAAATTTTAATTCTTAATATGATTCTTGTATATGGGTTTTCTTTTATGACATCATGAATTTTCTAGAAACTTGAATGAACCCAAAGAAGGGTGAATTCCAATATAGCTATGCAATATGAACTTTTGCAAAGATGCAAGCTTTACATTGAAATAAGTATGAATTATGTATGATTTGAGGATATGGTATGAACTATTTTTGGGAGTAGTATTTAGCACCGAGAGAAAAAGAATTCAAAATAAATCCAAGTTCCATAAGTACTTGCCACTGTAGGTTATATGTTCACCCAAGAGGCATGATTCAGGATTCTTATATTTATGGTTCGAACTTTGGCCGGCTAGGACAACCTCTTTCAGTATAGGTGTATGACACTAGACTCCATGATTCTTACATAGTTTATGTTGGTTATAAAAAACTCCCATCTACGAGATTTAACTTCACTTTTACGGTTTTCATGGTATTATCCTTTTACATTTTCATATGATATGATATTAACATGCCTTGTCTTCAGAAAAGTCCTTACTTCAGCCTTTAAACTATGTTACATTCAATTGATATGAATCTTTATGAAATCTATAGTTTTGTTATTTCTTTTAATTCATGCTAAGATTATGTATTTATGTCATTTGATTTAATCCCTACATACTCAGTACATACAAATATATTGATCGCGTACTTCTTTTACCTACATTTTTCATGTGATGAAGATTTAGGCGCTCACTCTCACGTATGTGGCTATTTGTCTATCAGTTCAGACTCTAGAGGCACTTATTTGTTGAGGAGAAACTGATCCAATTCGAAGCTGTTGATGTTTATATCGATCATAGAAGAAAAGTTCTTTATCACTTTTAGCTTTTCTTTCGAAATTCAACAACATGATGAAGAGCTCTTTTTGGCTCGAACCTTATTTTTTTTTTTTGCTTTCTAGAAATATCATAAGAGAAGTGATGGGTCCAACAAACAGTTAATTATAACAAATATCTAAATTCAAAATAAAGGATGATAAATAAATGGGGTCTTCTTTTATTCGAACCATCTCGTGATCTTCAACCAATTATGCACTTCAATATAATTATCGGGAGGAAGGAATCAGTGGATTGAGGAATGAAAGCTTGAAGATAAAGAGAATCGGGCTTTTCCAAAGAATTACTACAGCTTCCCCAATTGGGTTCTTGGATTGGGAGGCCTTGCCGCATGCTTTGTTTCCATTTTCACCATTATTGTCAGAATTTCTTCCTTCACCATTAGAAATATGGACATATACGAGAGAAGAGGAAATGGAGGCCAATATCTTACCATAAAAATAGATGCATGCATGCATCACCAACTATGAGAAATCCAAGTGGTGAGTCCTTATTATTTGGGGACTTAGCTTAGTTTTTCCTGTTCTTTTATTTTTATACATTATTTTAAAGTTAGCCGAGGGCCTTGTCCCAGTAGATTATGTTATTCAGTTTTAGAGGCTTTCAGAAATTAGAGCTTATTTGTGTTAGCCCTTTGGGCTTAGTATTTGTTCATTTAAACTTAGAGTTGTGTTTTTAAACTCATAAGTTATGCTTCAGTTTCAGCTTTCGCGTATTATTATTTGATATGCCCAAGTATGATCAGTAGGTTAAGATGTACAATTTTCATTCTCAAAATAGTATTGCAAAGGGGTTCACAACTTACCCAACTTGTAATACTTATGGAAAGAATAATCCTGGTAAGTGCTTATATGGGAGAAATGGTTGCTTCATGTATGGTCAGACAGGTCACAAACTTAGAGATTAACCCCATTAATAAGCAGGTCAATAGGGGTAATAGGTAACAAGCTACTTCATCATCAGATCCATCAGGCTAAAATTTTTAGAAAGACACCACTTCAGGTGCAAGAGACAGTTAAAACTATTTTTATGCTTTGTTCTCTCGTCAGGATTAGGAGACTTTCCCCGATGTCGTTACTTGTCTGCTAAAAGTCTTCTGTCCTTACATTGATGACTTGTTGGATCCTAGAGCTACATTGTACTTTCTCACTCCTTATATTATTGTAAATTTTAGAGTCAGTCCCAAAAAACTCCTAGATCTTTTTTTTGGTTCCACTCTGATTAGAGAATCCATCGTAGCTAGAAGAATCTATCAAAGTTATCCTGTTACAGTCCATTATAAGGACACCACATGTGATTTAGTAGAATTAGATATGATAGACTTTGATGTCATTCTGGGTATGGACTGGTTGTATTTATGTTATGCTTTATTTGATTATAGGACCAAAGTTGTTAAATTCCAATTCCCTAATAAACTAGTATTAGAATTGAAGGGCAATTCTAGTGTAGCTAAGGGTCATTTCATCTCATACCTCAATGCTAGAAAAATGATATCTAAGGGCTATATCTATCACTTGGTGAGGGTTAAAGATTCTATTTTTGAAACTCCAACCCTTCAGTCAGTTCCTATAATTAACAAATTCCCAGATGTCTTCCCTGAAGATATTCTTGGAGTACCTCCTGACATGGAAATATACTTTGGGATGGATATTTTTCCTGATATAAAACCTATCTTTAATTCTTAAAATGATCCCAGTTGAGTTAAAAAAGTTAAAGGAGCAGTTGAAAGATCTTTTAAATAAGGGGTTTATCAGGCCCAGTGTTTCCCCATGGGGTGCTCCAATCCTCTTTGTGCGTAAGAAAAATTGTTCCCTTAGAATGTGTATTGATTACCACAAGTTGAACAAGGTCACAATAAAAAATAAGTATCTCATTCGTAGGATTGATGACTTGTTCGATCAACTTTAGGGTGCCATATATTTCTCTAAGATTGATCTCAGGTCGGGTTACCATCAACTGAAAGTTAGAGAGTGTGATATTCTAAAGACAACTTTCTGAACTCGATATGGTCATTATGAGTTCCTTGTCATGTCTTTTTAACTAACCAATTCTCCTGCACCATTTATGGAACTCACTCATGAATAGGGTGTTCAAACAGTACCTCGACATGTTCATTATTATGTCTATATATGGCATCCTGATTTACTTTTGTAGTGAGAATGAGCATGCTGAATATCTTAGAATTGTTCTTCAGACCCTCAAAGATAGATAGTTGTTCATGAACTTTTCTAAGTGTGAATTCTGGTTGAGCTCAGTTGCTCTCTTGGTCATATTATTTCTGGTGAGGGAATATAGGTCAACGCTCATAAGATTGAGGTAGTCAAAGGTTGGCCTAGACCTATGACTCCATTTGATATTAGAAGTTTCTTAGGTCTAGCTAGTTACCACATGAGGTTTGTAGAGGGGTTTTCATCTATTTCAGCCCCATTGAATAGGCTGACTCAGAAGAGGGTAAAATATCAGTGGTTTGAGGCTTGTTAAAAGAGCTTTCATGAGTTTAAGGCTTAAGTTACTTCTGCTCTAGTTTTGACCATGTCAAAGGGACAAATGGGTTTGTAGTGTATTATGATATATCTAGAGTTAGCCTTGGTTGTGTGTTTGTGCAAAATAGTAAGGTGATTGCCTATGCTTCTAGAAAGCTCAAGGTTCATGAGAAGAACTTTCTGACTCATGATCTTGAGTTAGCAACGATAGATTTTGCTTTAAATTTTGGCATCATTATCTCTATGGTGTGCATGTTGATATGTTTACAAATTGTAAGAGCCTATAATATGTCTTCACTCAAAAAGATTTGAATCTCTGACATAGGAGATGGATTGAGCTCCTCAAATATTATGACATGAGTGTGCTATACCATTCGGGTAAGGCTAATATGGTTGTTAATATTCTTAGTAGGCTGCCTATAGGGAGTGTGGCTCATGTAGAAGAGGTAAAAATGAACTTGCTCTTGTGGATTCTGATGGTGGTGGTATGATGGTGAAAAATGGTTTCGAGTACTTTTTGGTGATGGAAGTTAAAGAGAATCAAGATGGTGATATCTTATTGCTTCAATTGAAAGATGCAGTCCATAAGCAGAAAGTTGAAGTCTTCTCTTGTGGGGAAGACAATATTGTTTGGTGCCAAGATCTGTGTGCCCCCGATGTAGATGAGTTGAGAGCACAGATTCTTTTTGAGGCTCATTCTTCTAGGTATTCAATTCATCCAGGTTCCATTAAGATGTATCGGGACTTGAGAGAGGTCATTTGGTGGAGTGGTATGACAAGGGACATTGCAGACTTTTTAACAAAATGTCCTAATTGTTAACAAGTGAAGGTAGAACATCAGAGGCCTGGAGGTTTAGCCCAAAATATTAGTCTTCCTAAATGGAAGTGGGAGATGATAAATATTTATTTCATTACTTACCCCGCACGCGTCATCAAAATGACTCTATGTGGGTGATAGTAAATAGGATAACCAAATTGCTCACTTTTTTCCTGTCAAAACTACAGATTTAGCATAAGATTATGCTAAATTGTATATTAGTAAGTTGGTCCAGTTTCATGGAGTTCCCACTCTATCATCTCTAATAGGGTTACTCAATTCACCTTTTAGTTATGGAAGTCATTTTAGAAAGGTCTAGGTACCAGGGTAGACCTTAACACAACTTTCCATCCGTAGGCTGATGGATAGGTAGAGTGTACCAATTAGACTTTTGAAGATATATCGAGGGCATGCATTATTGATTTCAAAGGTAATTGGGATGATTATTTTCCCCATATCGAATTTGCTTACAATAATAATTATCATTTTAGCATACATATGCCTCCATTTAAGGAACTGTATGGGTGGAGATGTAGGTCTCCTATTAGTTAGTTTGAGGTAGGCGAGGCTTCTTTAGTAATCTAGACTTAGTACATCAGGCCATGGAGAAGGTGATGTTAATTAGAGAGCAGTTGAAGTCTATTCAAAGCAGGCAGAAGTCATATTATGATGTGAGGCGTAGAGACTTGGAATTTCATGTTGATAATTGAGTCTTCTTAAAAGTTTCACCCATGACGAGGGTGATGTGATTCGGTAAGAAAGGGAAGCTTAGTCCTCGCTATATAGGTCCTATCAAATTTTGAGTAAGATTGGGAAGGTAGCTTATGAGTTGGAGTTGCTTACCGAATTAGCTATAGTACATCCTGTATTTCACATATCTATTCTTAAGAAATGTATTAGGGATTTGTCAGTTGTAGTTCCTTTAGAGAAGGTTGGGATTAAGGATATCCTTTTGTATGATTAAATTTGAGTTGAGATTCTGGATTTTCAGATTCTCTAATTGAGGACGAAAGAGGTAGCATCAGTTAAGGTATTATGGAGGAACCAAGAAGTTGAGAAAGCTACATGGGATGTCGAAGAAGCTATGAAATATAAGTATCCATACCTATTTTCTCAACCTAATGATAATGTTTCAGTTAGCAACCTTCCTCCTATAGAAATTCATAGTAGCTTTCATGTCTAGGAATATTTTCTTGCAGTTATATATTTATGTTCGTGCTTTGTATGATTTATTCTATCTCCAATTTTGGTATGAAAAAGTTCAACTTATGTTAGAAGAGAAAGTTTTAGAGTATTGTAGGAGTAGTCCATTCATACTCTACATATGACTTTAACATTCCTTCGAGGATAAATGATTCCAAGGGAGGGGTATTGTAACTCCCCACATTTCTAGTCATTAAATTCCATCCCATAAGTTTATGTAAAGCTTAGAAATCAAGTGAGAAAGTTTTGAGAACGTAAGACAAGTTTCCTAGAAAAATGTTGAGTTGACATACTGAGAAGCGTGGCGCAGCAGAGCCAAAGCTCCAGATGGCCAATTTTAGCATACTGAGTGGTAGGGCATGCCATAGGCCAAACTTCAGATGACCATGACTGGAGTTTTAAGTGGCGCGGTGTGCCAGCTGCTCCCCAAAACAAGAAGTTCATTTTTTTATTATCATTTTACGTTCCTAGAGGGGTGTCCTTTTACCTCCATTTAACCTCCCCAAATCCGTTTAATACCTTAGAAACATCCCAAAGCTCTTATAAATATTCCAAAATCCTTCCTTCTCTTTTTCCCAAACTCAAGATCAATTAGGAGGGTTTATCAAACCCCAAGGCTTCAAGGGTTCCAAGATCAAGAGTTTTCCATTTTTGGGTTTCAAACCTTTATTTAAAGTTTTGATTTGTTAGACGAGAAACTAGCTAAAATAGCCTAAAGGGGTTCCTGGAAGAGAGGGGGGGGGGGGGTAATTTGTTGTTAATGACCTCTCTTGGTAACTCAGATGGTTTGATTCAGTTTGGAATGTCGAAATCAACCTAGTAGCATTATTAGATTATTTTTATGGGCTCTCGATCGAATCCTGAAGGTCTATTCGAAGTCATTTTCACTTAGCAATGTTTGAGCTGAATCTGGTTCTGGTGATATATATATATATATATATTCGAAGTCATTTTCACTTAGCAATGTTTGATCTGAATCTGGTTCTGGTGCAACCGCTCTAGCGGTCATTTGGTCACCTTAGTGGTATCATCTGGGTGGATCAAATACTACCTTAGTGGTAGTATGGTTTCTCAGGAAGTATTTCTTAGGCACCATTTTACCGCCTAGGCGACGTCACTAGTATAAATATCATTTTCTTCTCTTTAATTCCATTCTTCTATTTTCAAGCTTGGGGTCTCGATTTTAGCAATTTTAAAGATGATTTTTCATCAAATTTGACTTGGGTGGGCTTCTAAACATAATTTCTATCCTTACTCATTGATTATTTCATTAAATCATGGATTTTAAATAAGGAATTTTGGGGTTTCACTCGGTAAGGAAGAAAAATAGTTTTATTCATGGATTTCAAGCTCATTTTCAACTTGTTTTTCAATGGTTTTTCATATTTAGAAACCTTAGAGTATGAGAAATTTGATTCTTAAATTAAATTTTGGTTTTACTCTTTTTCTTTGGGGTCAATTTTTGAATTAATTTTGGACCCAGAACGAAGGTATCTAATATGGGTATCATTAGACTCCTTTTGACGTATAGGTTATGTTTTCGATAGATTTAGTTTAATTCAATATCACACATAAAGCAAACTCTTCGTATTAAAGGGTCCAGGCTCAAAATTTGACTTTTAGAGGTAGGTTATGACTTAACTTTCTTCAGGCTGGATTGGGTAGTTAACCATTCATGTAAATTATGCTATGGATTGGGGATTTTATTGTGAGATTCATAATTCGAGATCATCATTTTATCATGTTGTCCGTGTTGGGGCTTATGTGAATATTATTATTGACTTGAGGGATTATTGTTAATGTGAAACATGTGTGGGGGCTAGTGTTGACCTTTTTTGAGCATTATTTGCCTTTATCATTATTGTGATACCCGAGTGGAGGCTTGAATTGAGATAATTGGCCTTATTTGAGCATTATTTTCCATTATCATTATTGTGACGCCCGAGTGGGGGCTTGAATTAATATTATGTAATATCTTACATGACTAATCATTACTGTGGTGCCATACAATGGCTTATATCACAATTTACTAAAATTTGAGGAGATTTGAGCTTAGTTAATACCATTATTAAATTAGTTCATTATATGATATTTTTTTGGTTATGAGCATGCATCCTTGTTTCATTCATCTATATACATGGAATTGGTACCACATAGAAATACTGATTTTGAAAAAAAATAGAACACTTTATAGAACCCTTGACCGAGGATGTACCAGCAAGATTGATTTAGTTATGAGATTAAGATTGTGAATGTATATGTGTTGCGAACCCCCCATGGAGTCCTATCCTAAAAACTTTTGCTCGCAAGGTGTATATGAAGTGATATTGGGACATTACATAATGGCCTTTGCATTGCATTGCATCACTTGCATTTCTTTTACGTGTAAGATATCGTGTATTTAGCCTTCTTTTATATATTTATTTATGTGTAGTCTTATACTGATATTATATTTATTGAACTATTAGGAGATACAGTTTGAACTACCGTTCTAAACTTTTCTGTAGGCAAGTGGAAGCATGCTCATAGTATCCTTTACTTATTCAGTTTTCTACTTTACTAAATTGATCTATGATACCTACTGATTACAAGTGGACCATACTCACTCCTACTTTCTATACCCTTTTAGTACTGATCCTAGTTTGAGGGAGACCTACAGAGCATGAGTTCATGCTGTGTTCGAGGCAGATTCAGAATACAGGTAAGCTCCTCATATGGGGCTTAATTTTGGACTTCATCTATCCTTATTGTCTTTATTTTACTTTTTAGAGACAGACTTGTCTATTTTTGTATTGTTTTACAGTTGTAGTGCTCTTTTGTCATGACATCAGATTTTGAGATTAGAGTTGTATTTTGTTCAGTTTTGGATTTTATTATTTATTTATATATGTGGCATGACTTTCTTATAAAGTCTCATATTGGGTTTTATCTATCTCTTTTCTGCATACCTTATTCTTGTTTGGTGTTGGGCTTACCTACCATGGTTGGTTGGGGTAGGTGCCATCATGACCTCACCTTTTGGGTCGTAACAAATTGGTATCAGAGCGCTAGGTTCAATGGTTTATGAGTAAAAGAGTAAAATGTCTAATACAATCCCATAGATCGATACGTTTATGTCTGTATCTATTTTCAGGAGGTTATGAGATATTTTTAGGAAAACTTTCTTAATTTGATTCCTTATCGTGTGTGTTGTTCATGACCAGTATTCTAAACTTGTATTTTACGTTTTTTTGTGCAAATGGTGAGGGCTAAATTTAGAGTTATTGAGGATGAAGATCTAGAACCCGCTGTTGCATTCTCGATCAGAGGGCGAGGCAGGGGTCACAACCAAGATAGAGGTAGAGGCCAAGCATGAGGAGCAACTCCGGCTAAAGGATGAGCTAGAGCAGCCTCTCCCGAGCTTGATATTGAGCATGATGAAGAGGGTTATAACCTGGAAGATACAAGACCAGCTCAGGCCCCTCAGGGTTTCATGGTTACCAGATGCTACATGACTTGTTGATTTATCTTTTGGGCTATTTGGATAGTATTCCCCAGATAGAAATTCTGCCAGGTATATCGAATGGTTCACAAACTATGTTCACAGACTACAGAAGGTGTTCATCCATTAGGGTAGGTTCCTATTATTGATTTTCAGGCTCTTGGGGCACAACCAGCTATTATGGTGGCCCCATGTGGTGAGATTTACCTACTAGACTTGTTGTTCTGCCTATATCTCCTGGTTCTGAGATGTCTCCTGAAGAGCAGAAGAGATTTGAGATTTTTATTTTCTTGGCCACTCCCAAATTCAGTGGTGTTATTGGTGAGGATGCTTATGAGTTTCTAATTAATTACCAGGAGTGATTGTACAACCTCTATTCTCTTGAGTCTCATATTACTGCTTAAATTACCTACCAGTTGATTGATGTGGATAGGTAGTGGTGGAGATCTCTTGTCAGTTATAGACTAGTGGGTTTCCCTTCTATCACATGGACCCAATTTTCCTAGGCTTTTCTGGAGAGGTTTGTGCCCTGTAGCTTGAGAGACCAGTTAAGAGACACATTTGATCATTTGGAGCAAGGCTCTATGACTATTACAGAGTATGAGGCACACTTTCATATATTGTCCAGGCATGCCACTGCTAGTATCTCCACATAGCCTGAGAGGATCATGAAGTTTGTTAAGTGTTTGAATGGTTATTATCAGTTGGTGATAACTCAGCTAGTAGTCTTGAGTGTTTCTTTTTAGAGTATCATGGATCATACTAAGTTAATTGAGATTATTTGTCAGTTAACTCATAGTGGTGGTTCCAAGAGGATACGTCGACATGGAAATTTCAGTGGTCATCCATCTCGAGGTAGGGATTTCTTCGACAGAGGTTCTCATAGTTACCATAGTAAACCGGTTCAGAAAGCTTTGTAGAATTCAGGTAGTAGATTTGTGGGTTCTGAGGCTTTAGGTAGTTAGAGATTGGGTCATGCAGGCTGAGGGTCTTGTTCTAGTTCATCAAATTATAAAGTGCATTCTATTTTTTTTGGCCCTCTTAGCGTGATTCTTATAGTAAGGGATGTTTTGTGTGTGATGAGTTTGGTTATTTACCAAGGTATTCTCCTCGGCGTGTTTTAGTTCCTCCCCAGCAGAGTTCTCAGCTTAACCTTTATCTGACTCTACTATCTACAATTAAAAGAGGTACACAGGGTAGTAGAGGTATGTGTAGAGGTACCAGAGGTAGAGCTCAGGGACCTCGTGGTAGTGGACGTGAGGTTGGGTAGTCTGGTAGCGGGCGTGGTCAGTGCTAGGCTTTTTCTGGGAGACCTGAGGTAGAGGCCTATAATGTTGTGATTACAGGTATCATCCCAGTTTTCCATCATTCTACTTCCTTGTTATTTGACCCTGGGTCTATATTCTCTTATGTGTCTACATGCTTTGCTTTTGGTTTTGATGCTATATGTGAGTCCCTTGCTATTCGTTTTCATGTATCTACCCCTGTAGGAAAATTTTTTAGTGGTGGATCGATTGTACCGATCATGTGCTATGACCTTCTCGGGGCATAATACTTGGGTGGACTTGATTATCCTCAATATGATTGATTTTGATATCATCTTGGGTATGGATTGGTTAGCTTTTTATCATGCAGTTTTGGATTGTTTTGCCAAGACCTTGACCTTAGCTAGTTTCGGTATCCCGATATTAGAGTGGAAGGGTACTTCTAGGTTATGCTCAAAGGGGGTTATATCTTTTTTATGTACTCGTCACATGGTAGGAAAGGGGCGTCTTTCTTAGTTGGCCTATATTTGTGATACTAGTGTTGATTCACCCCCTCCTTTGGATTCTGTTTGAGTTGTTAGAGAGATTATGGACGTATCTCCTACATACTTGCTTAATATGCCTCCAGACAGGGAAGTTGATTTTTCCATTGATGTTGAGAAAGGCACTAAGCCTTTTTCCATTACTCCTTATAGGATAGCCCTGACAGAGCTGAAGAAATTGAAGGAACAATTATAGGTTTTGTTGGGTAAGAGTTTCATTAGATCGAGTGTGTCTCCTTGGGGTAGTCCCATGTTATTTGTGAAGAAGAGAGATGGATCCATTCACATGTGCATTGATTATTGGAAATTGAACAAGGTGACTATCAAGAAAAAAATCCTCTTCCTCGCATCGATGATTTGTTTGATCACCTTTAGGGTGCTTTATTTTTTTCTAAGATTGACATGAGATATGGTTATCATAAGTTCCGAATTAGAGCTTCAGATGTTCCAAAGATGGCTTTTTAGATGCGATATGGCCATTATGAGTTCTTGATTTTGCCTTTTAGGCTGACTAATACCCCGAAAACATTTATGGAGTTGATGAACAATTATTCCTGATTTATCTTAATTAATTTATGATTGCGTTCATTGATGGTATCTTGGTGTATTCCAAGAATGAGGCCAAACACGTGTGACATTTGAGAGTGGTACTTTAGAGATTGCGTGATGAAAAGTTGTAAGCCAAGTTCTCCAAGTGTGAGTTTTGGTTGGATTTTGTTTATTTCTTGGGTTATGTAGTGACCAAGGATGGTATTATGGTCGATCCAGCCAAGTAGTGGCGGTTAATGATTGGGCTAGGCCTACTTTTCCTATCAATATTTGGAGCTTTCTCGGGTTATTATGCTATTATCGATGCTTTATGCAGGGTTTCATTTCTATTACAGCTCTTTTGACTAAGTTGACTCAAAAGAAGATTGTTTTTTCAGTAGGCAGATGCTTGTGAGGATAGCTTTCAAAATCTCAAGAAGTTATTGACTTCGACTCCTATATTGACTTTTCATGAGGAGGGCGTGGATTTTACCATGTTTTATGAAGATTTTGGAGTTAGCTTGGGTGGTTTTTTGATGTATAAGGGTAAGGTGATTGCTTATGCTTCTCGATAGTTGAAGCCTCATGAAAAGAACTATCCTACTCATGATTTGGAGTTATCCGCGGTTGTGTTTTTGTTGAAATTAAGGTGACACTACTTGTATGGAGTTCATTGTGAGATTTTCTCTGATCATCATAGCCTTTAATACGTCTTTACTCAGTAAGATCTTAATATGAGGCAACGTTGATGGCTAGAGTTGCTTTAGGATTATGATCTCACTATTATTTATCATCCGAGCAAGCTAATATGGTAGTGTATGCCTTAAGTCAGAAGGCAGCGAGTGTGGAGGGTTTGGCTCATCTATTGGTCGGGGAGTGGATTTTAGCCTTAGACGTTCAGTCTTTGGCTAAACAGTTGGTTTGACTTGATATTTCGACACCTGGGCTTATCTTGGCATATGTTGAGGCTAGGTCCTCATTGATGGAGCGAATTTGAGCTCGTCAATTTGATGATGAGAAGTTGAAGATGATTTATGATAAAGTGTTGAGTAGTGAGGTGAAGATTGCATTTCTTAATCTCGATAGTGTTTTAGGGATTGGTGGTCGTGTTTGTGTGTCGAGAGTTGGTGGTTAGATTAAACTGATCTTGGAGGAGGCTCATTGTTTGAAGTATTCTATTCATCCATGAGGGGCTAAGATGTATCATCATTTGAAGCAACACTATTGGTGGTGTGGTATGAAGAAGTACATTGTTGATTTTGTGGCCAAGTATTTGAATTGTTAGTAAGTGAAGTATAAGTATCAACGATTGGGTGGTACTATGTAGAGCTAATCACTATGGATTTCATGGTTGGTCTACTCCCTACTTTGGGGAAGTTTTATTCTATTTGGGTGAATATGGATAGGTTGACTAAATCAGCGCACTTCATACCTGTGAAGGCAAACCATAATGCGGAGAATTTGGCCAAGATCTACATTTAAAATATTGTTTGATTACATAGTGTACCTATCTCCATTATTTCTGATAGAGGTACGCAGTTTGCCTTAAACTTTTGGAGTTCTATGCAAGGTGAGTCTGGTACTCCGCTTGATAGGAGCACAGTTTTTCACCCTTAGATGGATGGCCAGTCAGAGCGGACCATTCAGGTGTTAGAGGACATGCTTCAATCATGTGTTATGGATTTTGGTGGTCATTGGGACCTATTTTTTCCCTTAGCAGAGTTTACCTACAATAACAGTTCCCATTCCAGCATTCAAATGGCACTTTTTTAGGCTTTTGTATAGGTGAAGGTATAGATCCCCCGTGGGATGGTTTGATTTATTTGAGGTTAGACCTTGGGGCACTAATTTGTTGAGAAACTCGGTGGATCGAGTGAGGTTGATTCAACAGAGGCTTGTGGATGCCTAAAGTAGGCAGAAAAGTTACATTGACCGTCGAGTTCATGATGTGGCATTTATGCTGGGTGAGCCGGTTTTGTTGAAGGTATAACCGATGAAGGGTGTGATGAGCTTTGGGAAGAAAAGGAATCTTAGTTCTAGATTTATTGAACCTTTTGAGACACTTGAGAAGTTTGGGGCTGTGGCGTGTAGTCTTTGCTTTACCTCCACATTTGTCAACTGTTCATTCGATATTCCATGTCTCCATACTGAAGCAATACCATCCAAATGATACACATATGATCAAGTGGGATTCAATTGCATTAGATCATGATTTGTTCTTTGAGGAAAAGCCCATTACTATCCTAGATAGCTAGACTAGGATGTTAAGGTCCAAGCATATTGATTTTGTGAAAGTTTAGTTGAGACATCGCTCTATTGAAAAGACTATGTGGGAGGTCGAGTTCGATATAAGGAGTATATACCCCTAACTTTTTACCGATTTAGGTACTTTATTTGGTTTTTTGTTCGAGGACGAATTTATATTTTAGTGGTGGATAATATAACAACCCTTGTTGTGAATTCTAGCTTTTTTCGTATTTTGACCATTTTTCCCTTTCCCATTGTTACTATATATCATTTATAAGTTGTGGGGATGATTGGCATGGTACTCGAAATATCAGGAGTGATTGAGTGAGTTTGAGGTTTTGATTAGCCTTATAAGTGCTTAGTTTGACTTTGGTCAACATTTTGTGATTCGAGCGTCGGGTGGTGATTCTGCCAGTTTCATTAGATCCGGAATATCGATATTGGGTTAGTAGCATGGTTGGTTTGGGTTCCAAGCCTTTTTTTAGAGTTTGACCTGTTAGATGAGAAACTAGTTAAAATAGAACAAAGGGGTTATGTGGAGGGGGGGTTTAATTTGTTGATAATGACCTTTTTTGGTAAATACGATGTTTCCATTGAGTCCGAAACATTGAAATTAGCCTAGTAACATTATTGAATTATTTTTATGTGCTTTCGATCGAATCCCGAGGGTCCATTTGGAGTCATTTTCACTTAGGAATATTTTAGCTGAATCCAGTTCTGGTGCAACCACTCTAGCAATCATTTGGTCGCCTAAACGGTATCTCCTAGGCAGACTAAAGACCACCTTAGAAGAAGCCCAACCTTCCAGCACCATCGTCTAAGTGATGTGTGCGTCACCTTAGCGAAACCACCTCAATGGTTAAAAGGCCACCTAATCAATCACCTGCGTGGCAAGTGACTGCCACCTCAACAGTATTCTGGACACTAGGGCAACGTCTCTTAGGCAACCATTTTACTTCCTAGGCAAAATCGCTGGTATAAATCCCATTTTTTCTCTTTTATTCCATTCTTCTATTTTCAAGCTTTGGGGTCTCAGTTTTGGTGATTTAAAAGATAATTTTTTTATCAAATTGGACTTCTAAACATGATTTGCATCCTTACTTATTGATTATTTCACTAAATTATCTTCAAAACATGGATTCTAGATTGAAATTTTGGGGTTTAACCCGATAAGGAAGAATAATGTTTTTTTCAAGGATTTCAAGCTTGATTTTAACTTGTTTTTCACTAGGTTTTCCTATTTAGAACCCTTAGAGTATGGGAAACATGATTCTTAAATAAAATTTTGATTTTACCCCTTTTCCTTCATGGTCGATTTTCAAACTATTTTTGGACTCGAAATAAAGATAGTTAATATGGGTATCGTTAGACTCATTTTGACATGTACATTACGTTTTGATAGATTTGGTTTATTCCGAGGCTAATATGGGAAAAAAAATGCTCCGTGTTGAAGGGTCCAGGATAAAGATTCAACTTTTTAAGGTAGGTTATGACTTAACTTTCTACAGACTAGGATGGGTAGTTAACCATTAATGTAAAGTATGGTATCAGTTGGGGATTTTATCGTGAGATTTTTTTCAAAATCATTATTTTATTGTGTTACACGTGTGAGGTCTTATGTGAATATTATTATTGACTTAAGGGATTATTGTTATTGTGAAACCTGTGTGGGGGCTGATATTGACCTTATTTGAGCATTATTTGTCTTTATCATTATTGTGATGCCCGAGTGTGGGCTTGAATTGATATAATTGGCCTTATTTGAGAATTATTTATGTTTATTATTATCGTGAAGTCTGAATGGTGGCTTGAATTGATATTATTGAATATCTTACATGACTAATCATTACTGTGGTGCCAAGCGATGACTTATCATGATTTACTAAAATTTGAGGAGATTTGAGCTCATTTAATACCATAATTGAATTGATTCATTATATGATATTATTTTTCTTATAAGCATGCATCTTGATTTTATTCATATATATTCATGAAATTGGTACCACTGAGAAATATTGATTTTGGAAGAAAATAAAACACTTTATAAAACCCTTGACCGAGGAATGTACTGGCAAGATTGATTGAGTTATGATATTGAGATTGTGAATGTATATGTGTTGCGAATGCCCCATGGTGGCCTATCCTGGAATCTTTCACTCGAAAGGTGTATACAAAGTGATATTGAGACATTACATCAGGGTATTTACATTGCTTTGCATCACTTGCATTTCTTTTACATGTATGATATCATATATATATATATATATATATATATATATATATATATATATTTGTGTAGCCTTATACTGATATTATATTTATGGAACTGTTAGGAGATATGGTTTGAGCGACCGTTGGGAACTTTTCGACATGATAGTATTTTTTACTTGTTTAGATTTTCGCTTTTCTCAATCGGCCTATGATACCTACTGAATACAATGGACCGTACTCAATCCTACTTTCTGTACTCTTTTAAAGCAGATCCTAGTTTGAGTGCCATCCATGGACTGTGAGTTCGTGCTGTGTTCGAGGCTGATTTAGTGTATTGGTGAGCTCCTCGTTTGGGGTTTTATTTTGGACTTCAGCTATCCTAATTGTCTTTATTTTCCTTTTCAAAGATAGACTTATGTATTTGCATACTCTTTATCAGTTGTAGTGCTCTTTACTCATGACATCAAATTTTGGGATTAGAGTTTTATTTTGTTCTATTTTGGATATTGTTGTTTATTTTTATATATATGTGGCCTAACTTTCTTATGAAGTCTCATATTGGGTTTTATCTATTTCCTTTCCGCATACCTTATTCTTGTTTGGTGTTGGGCTTACTTACCATGGTTGGATTGGGGTAGGTGCCATCATGACCTCACTTTTTTGGATCGTGATAGTTATAAACTCACTTTCAATTTCATATTTTATGAAGTATATTTCATGGTTTCTTGATGCCTTTAAACATAATTATGATTTCTATGAATATTGAATTTATGTCTGTTAAGCTTTTAATTCTTAATATGATTCTTGAATATGGGTTTTATTGAAATTGACATCTCAAGCATGATTTTAGAATCCTTATGACATTATGAATTTGTAAGAAACTTGAATGACTCCAAAGAAGGGTGAATTTCATGATAGTTATGAAATATGAGCTTTTACAAAGATGCAAGCTTTACGTACAAATAAGTATATGATCTGAGCATATGGCATGAACTATTTTTTAGAGTAGTATTTAGCATTGAGAAAACAAAGGTTCAAAATAAATCCAAGTTTCATAACTACATGCCACAATAGGTTATATATTCGTCCAAGAGGCATAATTCAGGATCCTTATGTTTATTGTTCAAACTTTGGCCAGTTATGACAACCTTTTTCAGTGTGGGTGTATAACACTAGACTCCATAATGCTCACATGGTTTATGTCGGTTATAACAAACTCCTATATAAAAGATTTAACTTCACTTTTATAGTTTTCATGATATGATCCTTATACATTTTCATATGGTATGATATTAATATGCATTGTCTTCAGAAAAGTCTTCACTTCATTCTTTAAACTGTCTTACCTTCAAGTGATATGAATCTTTATGAAATCTATAGTTTTGTCATTATTTTAATCCATAATAAGATTGTTCCTTTATGTCATTTGGTTTAATCCTTACATACTCAGTACATTCAAACGTACTGATCGCGTACTTCTTTTACCTGTATTTTTCATGTGATGTAGATTCAGGCACTCACTCTCACACACGTGGCTAGTTGTATATCAGCTCAGAATCCATTAGTGGTGAGTCCTCATTATTTGGGGACTTTTCTTAGTTGCTCCTTTCCTTTTATTTTTAGACATTGTTTTAAGGTTAGTCGGGGGCCTTGTCCCGACATATTATGTTATTCAGTTTTAGAGGCTTTCAGGCATTAGAGTATGGCTTGTGTTAGCCTTTCAAGCTCAATATTTTTTCATTTGAACTTACAGTTGTTTTTCCAAACTCATAAGTTATGCTTTCAGTTTTAGTTTTCACTTATTGTTATTTTATATGCCTAGATATGCTATGCTAAGGGTTATCTTGGGATCATTTGTAGTTCTAAGTACCGTATCTCGACTGGGGTATAGTATTGGATCGTGACAATATGATAATATATACTATAATTTTAAAATAAATAATAAATATCCTGCATTATAACCATGCCAAGAAGATAGTCATTACAAACTAAAGAACTGTAGAGATAAAATTTGATAGAAACAAGTTTTTTTCTTACTGAAATAATTTCTTCTTCAAGAATCTTCATGTAGAAATGAGAACACTCTACGGACCCTTTGTTTGGTATGGTCAAACACCAAAGGTTGGTTGACTTTTTTTTCAAATAGAGTAAGTCGTCGCCTTCCAGTTCTCTAATCTGAGTTAGATTGGTTCAAGCTATGTCAAGAATTCAACCCTAATTTGACTTGGTCTTCCTCTTGTTGAAGGTCATGGTCTTCTTTGTCTCCTTATTTGAAACTAATTTCACATGCAAGTTTATTGTAGCTTTCTTTATATATTTTCAAGTTTCTTATTGAATTGAATTTTTCGTACTAAAATCCTACAAGGAATTCTGGTGCACATATAAATAGTCTTAGTTTTCTATCTTTGACAGTACCTTCTTCACTCAGAGGAACATGTTATCTGATGAGTTCCTATGAAAGTGTTGCTAGTTTAGTTACTTCTTCTTAGTTGAGGACGTGGTTCTTGATACTTTTGTCTTTATTCTTTAGCATATATGTTGACACCCAGTTTTTGTCCTTCGCTATCTAGATTGATTTTGAGCTTCTTCAATTTAAACAATTTGAAATAGTTATTTTGGAAGGTAAAATATTTTAAAAATTAATTCCAAAGCACTTTGCAATTTTTCAATAATATATATGTATATATATATATATATATATATATTTGATTGTAATTTCAAAATAGTTAGACTTTTATAACAAATGATTATTTGATATTGTTAAATTAGAAGCTTAAGATTAGTTGGAAGTATAATTTGTTTCGTATCCAACTCTATTAAAATTCACTTTTTTTCAAGATGAAGGAACCAGGTTCTTATATCTTCTTTTTAATCTCAATTGGACCCATTTAAAACAAGTCCAAATCACATCCAATTGAACTAGAGTGAAGTGTTGAAAACACCCTTAAACTTGGTGCAGATTATTACTTTAGTCCCCAAACTATACCTAGTATTAAACACACCCCTACACTTGACTATATGAATTTAAAAATGCCTCATTTTGCCATATCTATCTAACGTGTATTCACTCTGGTCCAGCTGATGTGTTATTTATGTGGCATCCACGTGGATATTTAAAACCAAAAGGAAAAGAAAAAAGACATCTTGAAAATGAACTGACTAAAATAACCCTATTTGGTGAAATCACCCTACAGACTGTCTCACATCTCTGGAACTCTTCCTGTCCTCCTCATAGTTCTCCTAGAATTCCCCAACATAACCCTTTGATTTCCATTTCCATAGAAATCAAAGAGTTATAGCCTAAAAATCTTTGATAAAAGTATCAGTAATAATCTCCCTTCATTTTGATTTGTGGTTTATTTAGTTGGATGGTTATAATTAAATCTCCTTCCGAGATTGTCATCTTAATATGAAATTTTCTACGCTACCAGAAATTCATATCTATTCAGTATAGTCATCAAAATAATTGTGGTTAAGAAATTTAGAAATTAAATAAGATGGTAAAAAAAGTTTAAGTTTAAACATGGGGTGTGTTTTAATGGAGAAAAACTTAAATAGGAAGAAGAAGGGTTGTGGTAGAAGTTAGGGTGTGATGAAAATTAAAGGAAAAAGTTAAAAATGAGGTCTTTTTTTACCATTTAATGCTTATGTGGCATTTATTTTAAGCAGTTTACGCACCCACAAGAGTTTGAGACCACATGATATGTCATGTGGCATCTTAGGGATGTTTTTAAATTTATTTAGTCAAGTATAGGGGTGTTTTTAAATTTATTTAGTCAAGTTTAGGGTGTTTCTAATACTAGATATAGTTTGAGGACTAAAGTAATAATTCACGCCAAGTTTAGGGGTGTTTTTAATAATTCTCTCATTGAACTATTAAATCAGTAAAAAATATAGCCAATTAAACAGAACCAAATCCTATGTCCTAACCCGAACCACCAACCTAGTCAAACACTCAACCCTCTCTTCTTTCCAACCCAAACACACCAGATGCAAGTTCACAATTCCATTAAGAACCCTAGTTCAACCAAGAAAATACTGCCACTTCATCCTCATCTATTTCCCTACCCTTTCACCAAAAATTCTTACAACATCATGAAGTTTTAGAAGTTTCCTCAATGAAAAATTCTCTCAAATCCAACATTTTCTTTGGATCCTATTCGAAATTGCACAATTTTGTACCAATACAACTGTTCCAACCTTATCTTGAATAAAATTTCAAAAATTCCTCAGTTTCCCACTTGGATTTTAGACCAAAATAGATCCCAATTGAATATAAAAATTATCACAATCTGATACTACCCCCTGATGTCGCCCAAAATATGCCTCCTAAGAAGTATAAAACGGTCGCTGTCAAATATAGAACCCAACTAGGTTGGGGTCGATCCCATAGGGAATAGGACAGAAGTAGGTTAAGTTCTTATTTGAGTAGTTGGCAAATAAGTAAAAACTGGGGGTTTTTGTAAGTAAATAGTGACAGTAACTATTGCTGAATGTATCGAGTTTGTAGACAATAAGAGAAGTACACTAGGACTGTGATCCCCAATGATTCCTTAACTCCACCTGTTACTTGTGCTAACAAAACCGTCCCGCTATGTTGCATGCAAAATCTGACAAGATATGTTCATCTAAACGTCTCTCGACCTTGGTTAAACGAATTTCACTCCTCTCCTCTCGGTCTCTGAGTGTCGCACTACTAACCCTTGTCCTGGATTTCAGATAACTATTCCCACTAAGGCTCAAGTTATTAGATGAAGGTTGATATCTTCAAATCTCTGTTGTTATCTCCTTTTCCCAATCTACACCTCTCTCTTGAGCAAGTCTAGAATACAGGCGAGTTTCTAACTTTTGCAACCGTTAGAAGATCAATCACAACGAAGGAAATACCAATACATGCATTCACAGCGGTTCAGAGTTACTTTGCACTTAACCTGTTTCGTTAATTCCTCATGGTTCACACAACCCTAGTTAATGAGTTTAGCAACTCATAATTGCAAGAACACAAGAAGAATTCAAAGATGAAAACATGATTGTAAACTCACAATAATGAAGAAGAACTGAGATCTCAATTATCAATAAAACTCGAATTAGGGTTTTTAATTACAAAACCAAGAATATGTTTATGAACTCAGAAACAATAAAAAATATCTCTCAAAATAATGTAATGACTAACTCTCGCACATAGGACTATACAGGTGTATTTATAGATACAAAGCTAATCCTATCCTAATCAGAACAGGAGAACAGAGTCAACAACTTCCACGGTATCGTGAATTGGTGTCGTGGAACCAAGTCACGCCATATAGGTTAGATTCGTGGAAATCAGGCTCAAGTAGACATCTTCAGAAGTTGACTCACGCCACCCAGTCACGCCACGTAGGTGGACTCGCAGCACGTGAGTCCTGTCTTGGAAATCAGGGTCTTGTCCAGGCTGCAGAAGGTGTCCCACGGCATCTACCCACATCACGTGGGTGGACTCCACGACACGTGAGTCCCTACTATGGGTCACTCCTTGTCTTCGACTTAGCTCTTCTCTTCTTCATATGCTCCACTCTAGTGCCTGCTTCTTCACGTTTCCTCTATTTAGCCTCCAAAACCTATCTTCCTATAATATAAGACAGAAAACACATCATACCCAAAAGATATACCCAAGTTATTGCATATTTTCCTTGTTTTAAGTGTCAAAAGTGTCAGATGATCATGACACATCACCCCCTAACCGTGAGCCATATTTAGCTGTTCACTAGTGGTCCAAAACAACCTTGGCATAGCATATCTATAGTGTAGTATAAATAATGAAACTGAGGAGGAAACATAGACAATGATAGTAGGCTAACTCTAAAGAGAGCCAATCTTTATTGTGATATAACCGAAAATAAATAGAACACTGTAAACTACTACATAACTGTCGTCTAATGAAGCCTCTACTACTAAACATAGGAGTAAATCGGGACAAGACCCCATGACCTTTATTGAAACTAAAATAAAAACTAACTAAGAAGAAAACTGAAACATCTTTAAGCCTCCTGAATGATAGGAGCACTTACCAATCAGCTTAATGTCAGGTGATACCGAATGTATAGCAGCAAGCCTTAAACTCCAGTACCTAAATCTACATTACATGAAAAATATAGTGTAAGACATAGTCAACATAATTAAATGTATTGGTATGCAATACATATATAGATATACTATAAAGCTGAAAATCGAGCATGATAATGTGAAAGTAAAATCCTTAAAACAAGAATAAAATCTAAATCATACATCATGAAAAAGCTTTTAAAATACATTATACATGCTCAAAATCTGATAAGAACCTGATGGATAAAAGCCTTGCATAAAAGCTTCTTTCTTTAATACATATTCATTAAGTCATATGTTTGTGTGAAATCATGATAACTAACGTCTGCATAAAAAGTATTTCATAAATATGTAAATAGAAATTTTCATATAATTTATGCACTTGGGGAGTTTCTTATAACCAACAAACACCATCTGAGCTAATAATACACAATGTCTTACCCATACTGGAAGAGCTGTTCTGACTGGCCAAAATATAGAATAATGTAATAAAGGATCCTGTAATCATGCCTTTTGGGCAAAACCTATGGTGACAATGTAGTTATGGGACTTGGGTTATCTTAACCATTGTTTTCTCGGTGCTAAATAGTCCTCCAAAAATATACTAGTGCTTTATATCATAACTGAATCACGGTTTGAGCCTGTGCTGAACTTTTTTGTAAATCTATATTATAGTGAGCATGTGCTTAAATTCTTGTCATGAATCATATGCAAAAAATCTTGTATCTAAAATATATCCTCCAAATCTTGCTTATAGCATAAATCATGGAAAACTTACTTTAACGTGTATAGCTTTATAAAATCTCAAAATAGGGTTCATATCTTCATAAACAACATTAAAGCATTAGTGTTGATGCATAAATAAGAGTTTAGTACAGAAATCATAAGATCATAGAAAATACTGTTCATGAAAATCAAGTAAAACATGTAAAGAATCCAAATTTAGTGGTTTAGGCATAAACCCTAGCTTTAAACATAATTTCCACATATCTTGAAAGTACTTGAACGTGAGGATGAAAGGAATCCATCACTAAAAGCTTGCGTATTTGATAAAGACAACTAAACTTGAAGGAAGAACTCTAAAGAACTTGCTTGAACAAAACCTAGGTGCTTAATTTTCTTTGGAACTTGTTCTTGACTTGGGTTTGGAGAGAATAATGAGAATATTTACTTAGGATATGATATTTATACTTTTTGGAAGTCAAGGAAATAGTGGGATAGGGTAATAGGGTCAAGAAAAGTAAAAAATATCCTTTTTAGACACTGCTAAAAAATTGTTAATTTTCAAACCACTGGTCAAATCACGACTCTTGGTCTCAAAGTACGACTCATTGTCTCATAGTATGACTCGTACTAGGAGTCGTGGTCCCTGAGAGTTTTTCAAACTCTTGGATCACTTCTCTGATTCAATAGTATGACTCGTTGGCTTTATAGTAGGACTTGTAGAGTCATTATACAACTCGTACACTCATCCACAACTTGTGGTGCCTAGGGACATTGGAATAACTTGGGTAGTTATACCACGATTCATACCATGTGGTCCCATTTTATAACTCATACACTGAGTCATATATTTTGGACTTCAAATCTCAAATTTTGCATTTTGGTACTAAGCGCTGAGTATTAGTAGATTCGAAATGCATGGAGTTACAATATCTCCCTCTTGGGATCATTCATCCTCGAATAAAGACTATGGATAGAATCAACAAGCGAAAGGAACTATCATGAGCTGAACTTAACAGAATCATATTAAGGCCATGAAATCGAATATAGAGTACATGGACACAAATATAAACATAGAATTACATAATGGTACTTGAACAATTGATTTTGACTAGAAGGAATCTCATGGACTGAAATATGATTGATTTCTATTGACTTGTCTAGAACCATATTCACAAATAAAATAGAACTTTAACCATATGAACAATAAGGTTTAACAGCTAACTTCAAGAAATGACAAAGCACAAGTTATGAGTACAGGAACTAGCTTGGGTACACGTAATTTATATAGGATTGTGGACATAGCTTCTATGGGTCCTTTTCTATTGGGGAGGGAACATTCTTAGAACATATATTCTAAGAACACTACTCCTCCTACCCACCTTAATCATCTAACCTCGAGTACTAATCGAAGTGTTACTGGTCACATCACACGGCTGACCATACTTATATAAACACAAAATTCAATCCTATCACTATATCCACCTCAAGAACTCCCTCGTATATTCCAGTACATTACTCTCATCCCCCCCTTAGATCAAAGGTTGGTGCCCTAAGTCTATGGGCCTATACTTCAGGCTAAATTATACCCCTCAAGATAATGGTACCATAACTATACACCAGGGACTCGGCAATGCTAAAATATCCGTTAATCACACATAATACTTATACTCGACTTCAACTTGCACAATTTAAACTTAGGACCTATCTTTCCTATTAGATCCTAAGGCTTTTATTCACCTATTGACTTAGCCACCGCCTTCTATACCACCTAAGGGTTACATCTACCATATTTCTAACAAATTAACACTTAATTTCTTTCTTACGCTACTTTAAACCTATAGGGATTAAATTCTCAAGCTAACATGATCACCTTTATATAAATACTTACTCATATACTCTAGATTCTAAGCTAAGATAACTCACATCAAGTACTAAGGGTATGGGGACTCTAGATTTATTCAAAGAAGAACCAATAACATACCCATTGCAGTTTCTAGGGAACCTTTCTGATATTGATGACTGGACAATGTACAGAAAAGATTTTGACTACTACCTATCAAAATCTAAGCTTGATATCCCCCCCACCCCACCCCACTAGCCCATCTTTTTGATGAACAATCTTTTAAGAAGTGACCTAATTGAACAAATGCAAAACACCCCTCTAACTTGCGTTGGCATTCTCCAGAATAAGAACTTACCACACAAACTACAAGAGAGATACTTGGAGGTCTTTTGTACAATGCTACTATATGGCTAAGATCCTGACATAAGTGTGTTGGCTGAAGGTGGAGCTAGGAAAGATAATCTCTTAGGAAAGATTAACCAGTTTCCATTTTCGATATGCTATTAACCAGCCTCGTAGCTGACTGACATGGCCTTCTTGTTCTAATTCTGTTCTCTCTCCTTCAACTTATATTCCATGACCTGCTGAACATGAATCATAAGCTGAGCTATGTCTATGTCTCCAATCAATATTGTTACCTTACCTTCTTTACTTGAAAACGTTAAAAGCCCTGATACGAACAAGCTCATCCTATACCTTATATAGGATGCCATATCTAAAGCATAGGGAGATAACTAGGTGAACCTAAGACTATACTCCTTTGTACTCATAGAACCCAATTCCAAGTTCAATAACTCTTTAATCTTCACCTCTCTTAACTCTATGTGAAAGAAACACCCCCAAGAAAGAATCCTCAAACTTATCCCGATCTATAGGTACATCTTATCTATTGACATCTTCCCACTGTTTAAACCATATGCCTGTAACATCCTTAAATTGATAAGGAACAAACACAACTTTCTCTGTGTTCGAAATAGGAATAACCCAAAGAATCTTCTAAACCACATCAATGAAATTTTGGGGATCCTTACCGAGCTTTAACCCTAAAATCTCTGGGTTTCATTTTGAGAAAGTCACAGACACTAAAGGCGATCAGAGAATCAAAACTTGTTGGGGCTGAATGGTTAGTCTAAATAGCCACTATCTGAGTTAACATCTGAATGGCATTGTTCAAACCAACACTGGTATCAATATTTAGTGGCTTAACGGCAGATAAACCAGAACCCCTCTGTATAACTAATAGAATAAGTGGAGTCTCAGAGTTAGCATGTTAACAGTAGGAACGGGCTCTGATCCTGGTCTAAATAGTGCATAGAGGAGGTACAGAAGTGGACTCGACTCCGGCATTAGAAACAACCCTCTGACTAGTGGTTCTGTTTGGAGGCATGATTTGCAACACGTGTAAAACACAGATTTGAAGAGAGACATAGAGTTAAAATCTATCACATGAAATAAATCATGAAAGAAGGAATATATTCCCAAATACCCTACAACCTTTTGATTATAATTGTGGTGCACAACACACCCATAAGCAAAACTCTATTACATATGACTTTATTGACACCCTAGGACACTTGAACTCTGTACTCTGATAGCAAGTTTGTCATGACTTGAGACTACCCCCTAGGCGTGAGCCATATCTAGATGTTCACTAGTGGTCAAAAAAGACCCTTGGCATAACATATATACAATATAGTATAAATAATGAGACTCAAGTAAAAATATTAACAATGACAGTGGGATAAATCTAAAGAGAACCAATCTTTATTGAAACATAATTGGAAATAAATGAAAGACTATTAACTACTACATAACTGTTATCTAATGAAGCATCTACTACTAAACATTGGAGTCAATTGGGACAAGACCCCGTGACTTTTATTGAAATACAAACCTACGGACAAGAAAAGTGGAAACATCTATAAGCCTAACGGACAAGAAAAGTGGAAACATCTATAAGCCTCCTGAATGAAAGGAGCACTCACCGATCAGATAATTGTCACATGCTACCAAATGTCTACCAGTCAATAAAATGAAATACATTGGTACGCAAGTTATATACATATATTGATATATATAAAAATTAAAAAACTGAGCATGATAACAGGAGAGTAAAATTCTTAAAACAAGAGTAAAGTCTAAATCATAAATTATGAGAAAGCCTTTAAAACAAATTAGACATGCTGAAAATATGATAGGAACCTGATGGCTAAAACTTTGCAAAAAATCTTCTTTCTTTAATACATATATAATATGATCATTAAGTCATAAATCCGTGTGAAGTCATGATAATTGAAGTCTGCATAAAAAGCATTTCATTAATAAGTAAATAGATATTTTCATATAGTTTATGCACTTGGGGAGTTTATTATAACCGAAAAATACTATGTGAGCCATTGATGCCCAAAGTCTTAGCCACACTAGAAGAGCTATTCTGACTAGATAAAGTGTAGAATTATGTACTAAAGGATATTGTAATCATGCCTTTTGGGAGAAACCTACGATGACAATGTAGTTATAGAACTTGGGTTATCTGAACCCTTGTCCTCTCGGTGCTAAATAGTCCTCCCAAAAAATACTGGTGCTCTATATCATAACTGAATCATGGTTTGAGTATCTACTCTACTTGTCTGTAAATTTGTACTATAGTAAGCCTATTTTCAATTTTATGTCATGAGTTATATGCTGAAAATCTTATATCTAGAATATATCTTCTAAATTTTGCTTATAGCATAAATCATGGAAAACTTACTTAAACATGGATAGCTTTATAAATTCTAAAAATAGAGTTCATAACTTCATAAAAAACTTTAAAGAATAATTTTTTATGCATAAATAAGAGTTTAATATAGAAATCATAAGATCATAGAAAACACTGTTCATGAATATCAAGTAAAACATGTAAAGAATCCAACTTTAGTGGTTTAGATATAAACCCTAGCTTTGAATATAATTTCCATATACCATAAAAGTACTTGGACGTGATGATAAAAGAAATTCATCACTGAAAGTTTGCGTACTTGATAAAGATAAATAAATTTAAAGTAAGAACTCTAAAGAACTTGCTTGAACAAAACCCTAGCTTGAGTTTCTTTATAACTTGTTCTTAACTTTGGTTTGGAATAAATAATGAGATAATTGACTTAGGATATGATATTTATATTTTTTGGAAGTCAAAATATAGTGGGATGGGGTAATAGGGTTAAGAAAAGTTAAAACTACCCTTTTTAGCTGTTGCTGAAAAACTACTGATTTTCAAACCACTAGTCAAATCATGCCTCTTAGTCTCAAAGCATGACTCATGGTCTCATATTACGACTTATACTAGGACTCGTGGTCCTTAGGAGTTTGTCAAACTCTTGGATCACTTCTCTGATTTAATAGTATGACTTGTAGAGTCATTGTAGCACTTGTACACCCATCCACGACTCGTGGTATGAGTCATGATTCCTGGGTACTTTGGAACAACTTGGGTGGTGATACCATGAGTCATATCACGACTCGTTGTCCTATTATATGACTCGTACACTGAGGTGTACTGGTCTGGTACTTTAAGTTTTAGATTTTGGATTTCGTACTAAGCACTGAGTATTCGTAGGTTTGAAATGCGAGGTGTTACATAAATATCTAATTGGAGTTCTTCATTCAAGATAGTTGACAATTCTACTCTTTGGGATTTTTGAGTATTTTGAGTGTCATTCATCATACAGTAGAAAATTTGAAGATTGTAGATCAAATTTGGGATTTAAATCTGCCATTTTGAGTGAAAATTTGAAGGTAGTAGAGCCTCTCTCAAATCATTGTCCCAGTCTCTTCCCATAAAAAGGTGAATTTTTTGTATCAATTCTGGTTAGTTTATATTAAATCACGGAGGTTATTCTTTTTTTTTGTTTGGTTGGTTGAATTAATGTGTGCGATTTCAGAATCTTGTTGTTTTATGATTTGATATCATGTTTTAGAGATCTTTTTAATCAGATTTTGTTGGAAAAATTAGATTAAAGCTTGTTAAAAGAAGGATGTTATATATATGAGATTTTCCTTTTCATATCTAGTTAAAAATTTAAATGCAAATTGCTCTTGTTTCAATTTAATTATATTAAATCATTAGTTTATTATCCTTCCTTTTGTTCGTAGGCATAATAAATTGATTATATTTTTTTCTTTCTTTTAAGTATATAAATACTTTTGGATTTATCTTTCTACCTAAGTATCTAATTTGTCTTTAGTTCCCCGTTTACCATTCAAATTATTTGGTTTAATTCGAGAAATATGTTTTAGCAATAAGCATATTTTCAGTAGTCTATTAATATCACAATAAACTTACATTTCATGGGATTTATTTCTTATATCCTTGATATAATATCTATAGGTCTGGATCCAATTAAACTTATGAATATTTTGTGTTAGTTAAATGTCTTGGAGAAAGAAAGATGTTTTTTTTTCATTCTTGTAGATAGTTGTTTGAAATTTTCACTGTTTAAGTATTTTAGACCTGGAGTCCTTTTTCCATTTATTGGAGAATATAAAAGTGTTATGTTTCTTGATCTTTGAACAAACAAAATGTGAGTGATTTTTATCATTTTTTTCTTCTCATAAATGTTTTAAAGTCATATGTTTAGCTTTCATTTCTTTAGTCATCATAATTGAATCCGTTAATATATTTTGTTAAGTGGTTACACATGACTGAAACCTTATTTGAGAGATTAACATTTTTCAATGGATCTAATTTCTTTCTTTTGATGATAAAAACTTTTAGTTTGTTTCTATTCAGTAGCTTGCTTTACTAGGCTATTTTCTACTTTAAAAGTGTCAAATGCAGAGGCGGATCCAGGATTTGGACTCTCCGGGTGCCAATTAAACTCATCGATAAATCAACTAGATTGTTCGTCTTTTCGATCTATATGACAATTGACAAATCAATCAACAAAAAAAGAACAGTAATAAGATGACAATTATGCATTACATATAATATACTACAAATTCACACCCCATATTCGACTAAGATCATGAAGTGGAAAAAGATTATACTTTCAATAATATTACTAATATCATAAGTCATAACATCCATCATTCATTACAATTGTACTCGACGACTTTTCATATTCTGAAAATGGTCAACAATGGCATCATTATTTACATTTGCAAATACATCACGCTCTATGTAACAAACTAAACAATCATTTAAATATTGATCACCAATACTATTTCGCACTTCATTTTTTATGCGCTTCATGGATGAGAAAGCTCTCTCCATAGTTGCCGTAGCAACAGGTAAAATCAGAGTCAACTTCACAAGTAAATAAACAAGTGAATAAATCTCCACAAGATTTGCCTCAACCAATGCCTTCGCCAAATCACGAATTCCTTGCAAGTTGGAGAACTTGAAATTACCACCTCGCATATGAATTATGAAAGTATCGAGTTGGTAACTCAAATCTCGAAGTTTTCCATTATCAAACTCACTTGGATAACACTTTGCTAAAGCCATGATTCTACCTTTGTCAAAGTTAGAGAAAGAATTGATTGGATTCAAGCTACCCATCCCAAGAAGCAAATCACTACTCACTACATCAAAACGATCATTAAGCTCTTGAAGTTGCACATCAATGATAGCGCAAAAGATTTCAACACGCAAGTGGTGTGAATAACAAACACCTAAACACTTACGCTTGGATTTTCCAGAAAAATAAGGCTCATTCAAATTGGGAATCAAGATATCATGTGAATCACAAAATAAAGAAACATCACCCAACAAAGATTCCCATCCATTTTCTCTCATATCTTGCAATCTTTTCTTTGAGATGTTAAGAAACTCTACGGCATTAACAATATCTTGATCCTTTTTTTGCAAAATCTTGCTCAACTCATTTGACATTGCCAACACTTTCAACATCAAGTGAAGCATAAAAATAAACTTGAATGTTTTAATCTTTGTCAAAAGATATTCCGCTTGATTTCTATCACTTGAGGTGGAACCTTCAATTTCAATCACTTCAAGCACATGAACAATAGATGAGAAAATAACAAGAAAGTTATCTGATGTTTTGAAATGTGATCCCCAACGAGTATCACCTGGTCTTTGAAGCCCGCGTTCTTGATGTAATCCTTGCCCCGTATGAATTTCAGCGGACTCAAGTAATTGCTTCAACTTTTCAGCTTGGTGATGACGAAGTAAATCTCTACGCTTAAAAGATCCTCCAACAACATTCAACACATTAGTAACATGATCAAAAAAGTCCTCAACTTCCAAATGTTTTTTCGCAATAGCTACAAGTGTTAGTTGCAATTGATGTGCAAAACAATGAATATAATATGCCGATGGACTATCTTTCATAATCAAAGTTTTGAGACCATTTATCTCTCCCTTCATATTACTAGCTCCATCATAACCTTGTCCACGTATTTTGGATGGACTTAGTGAGTGATCGGAAAGCAAAGAATAAATTTCTTTCTTCAATGAGCATGCCGATGTATCACTAACATGGACAAGACCGATAAATCGTTCTACTACTTCACCATTCTTATCAACATACCTCAAAACAAGAGCCATTTGTTCTTTGTGTGAGATGTCTTTGGATTCATCAACCAATATACCAAAGTAATCTCCATTCAAGTCCCCAATTATAGCTTTCAATGTTTCTTTTGCACAAGCATTGACAATATCCTTTTGGATCATAGGACAAGTCAAAGTATCATTTTGTGGAGCATTTTCTAATATCACTTTCCCCACGTCCGGATGCTTGTCCCCATGCCACCTCAAAAATCCTAAAAAATAACCTTGATTAGTTGAAGATTCACTTTCGTCATGACCTCGAAAAGGCAACCCATGATGCAAAAGAAGTCTTGCCACATCAATTGAAGCTTCTAAACGCATTCGGTACTCACTTTTTAACTTTTGAGAATGCTTGTCAAGAACAACTTGAATTGATTGATGAGGATTTGACAAATCTTGCATCTTATTGTAACATTTGTTGTGAACACCATTAACTTTACCGACATGCAAACGAAATCTCTCAAGAGCCCTATTCCAAGCCCTAAAACCCTTCGTTGCATAAAACTCAGCCGTAGTTTCATGAACAAATTCAATTTTGAATAAATAACAACAAAGGCAATATGCGGCATCTTTCTCCACACTATACTCCAACCAACTGGAATGTGGACCTTTGAACCAACTTGAAACAAATTGGCGCATTCTACCTCCTATTTCAGTTGGAGGATATGGTTTCAAGATAGGTTGACAAGGTCCTTTTTTAATATAATGTTTCCTAACTTCATCTCGTATCCGAGGATCATAGTCAATAATCGGTATTCTTTCCCCTGGATCGAATTTAAGTGCACCTAAATCGAGCTCAGTTACTAGATAACGATTGACACCCGTACTAGAACTTGATTGAGCAAACATATTGAGAAATTTATCCATCTCAAATTCTCAATTCACAAAATTAGAATAATTTCCTACAAAATAAAAGTTCAAATTCAATAGGGAAACTCAGAACTAATTCAAGTTAAAATGTTCATATTGACAACAATATTGAAATGGAGAACTAATTTAACCTCAAAAATATATTAACTTACAAAAGGGTTGTGGGATGTGGGTTGATGTTGAATTGTTGATTGTACAGAAAATAGAAGAGCGGAGCGGAGCAATGTGGTGCGGCTCCGGTGAGGGATGGCAGCTGCCTACGGCAGAGGACCGACAGGTGAGGAGGCAGAGGAGTGAGGCTGATGGAGTTCTTTGGGAGAAGAAAGAGAAAGTCGGGGTTTGAAAGAGAAGTTTTGGGGTTTGAGTTTTTTATAAATTTGATGAGACAAATAAAAAAAAAAATTGAATTTTATATATTAAACAAATAAAGAAAAGTCAAAGACTAATAATAGTCAAAATAACTTTTAATTAATACATAAATCCATAGACCATATTCATGAATGTTGTCTCTGTCTCATGTCTGCCGAAAAGTGACTTGATTGAGCAGAATTTTTTTTTTAAAAAAACAATGTTGTCCGAGGGATTCGAACCCGCGCCCTTGGGGGTGAAAACTCGGCCCTTTACCACTGGCACCACTGGCACTTTGATGCTGTGGGTGGCATATTTAATTTTTATAGATATATTCTGTATATATATATAGCTATATATATAGAGTTTCCGTCGAAGCTTGCGGGTGGCGTGGCACCCTCAAGGCCCTTAGTAAATCCGCCCCTGGTCAAATGGAAGTTAAGTGCTAGATTAGAAGAATAATATGTGGTCTTTTGATTGATTTTTCCTAGGTTATTTTTCATAATTAAAGCATTAAAGAATTACCTATTTTTTGGGAGTTGGCTGTTGAATAACTTTAGATTTCCAGAATCTGCGATTCAATCTTTGCAATTTGAAAAACTAACTTTGCATTAACATATTTTTTTTAATTAAGTATTGGTTCAAATGATAATGTGTTTTTCATTCTACTAATTCCCCCCCCCCCCCCCACCCCCCCACCCCTCTTTTATTTAATTTGCATGAACACCCTCAATGGTTTCAAATGGACTCTATTCCTCTAGAATTATGTTAGGCTAGACCCAATATCATTGAGTCAAAGCCTCTGTTAAGTCCATGTGGAAGTTAGGATATAACCTTACTGCTGATATACAAAAATAATGGAAAGCAAATATACAAGAAAGAGAGTAGTAAAAAACTAATATACACTAGTGGGAATGAGTCAGACTCAAAAATTTTTTAGAAGTCCAAGTCTAGGTATTAAGGGGTTTGGGCCTAAGTTTCTTAAATCCATTTCTTTCTCTTAGTCTTAATCATTTACTTGTGTATTTTTATATTTTTATATGACAAATACTAATATTAATTTTCATCCAGTGAAAATTTCCCATAAAGTGGCCTAAACATGATATAGCATTTTTTTTCTTGAAAGCCTTTGGTTCAAATCATTTTTAATAATAATAAGTGGACAACATTATCAAGTTTTACTCATTTTTCAACAACTTCAATAATTACCTCAAGTCTAGCTCAAACTGTCTCTTTAAAATTAATTGTTATTTTTATCAAAATTTTTCTCTTAAAATTTCAAAAAACTTTTTATTAATAAAACCCCTTTTAAAGGATACTAAGAAACAATAAATTTTAGAAAATAATTGGATATCGCAAGTTAGCAAATATTTCAAGAGCCGTAAAAATCTTCTTGAAACATTAATAGAAACCCTTACTCAGAACTTTGAGTTTTTGACAAAACTTTTCTGTTAAAGTCTTTTGAAAAATAAAAATCAAGTTTTCTTAATTTTCTTATATAAATTAAGTGGTGACTCTGTGTTTTAATTAATTTTGAGGATTTTCCTTAAGTTTTTGAAATTAATTAATCAAAATCCTTTGCCAATATAATACTAATGACAAATCTGCTGGGGATTTTCTAACTAGTTTCTAACCAAAAATTTTCTAACCTTAATTACTTGTATATCTCATTAACTATTCAGAAAATATAATAGTTTAGTAATTCTAACTTTGCTTATGTGTTTATTATTCTTGCAATATCTCTCTCTCTTTGCATTCATGACATAAAATTCTGCCACATGATAAATAGATTGCATTAGAAAAAGGGCGATTATGCGACTTTTCACAATCATTTCTTCAGAAAAATAACTTACTTTTCCTGAAACAATAAATAAGTAGTTGGCTCAAGGTCGGCCAACAATCATTTATTGTTTCAACTTGTCGTTCTCTACTAAGATACCCAATCTCTTTTCAAAAACCACTGTAGTCCACCTAACATAGATCAAAAACAAATCCCTTAATTAGGTATTAACCTATGTCGACCCGATACCCAAAGCATATCAAGCCTATTACCAAGACGACATTGTGTTAAAAAGGACCATGACCTAAAAGGACAATTATTCCTTATATGTTGGTTTGAGAGATATGATACAAATTATGCAAATCATTCTCCCTTGGGGTTGTGTAATGACCCCTCAGGTCATTTTCCCATTTTCATACTTTTTTGGTATTTAGAGCTTTCTTATAGCTGCCCCAGACAATTTATGACTTGCTGGGACTGACATTTTGGTTATAGGGCAGTTCGTTTGATTTTTAGAGTCATTTTCCTATTTGGAGCTTTTAAAGTTAAGAATAGGGTCTTGGGCCTAAACATCAGATAAACAACCTTGGATGCCAATTATGATGGTCTCATCAGCTCTAGAATGTCAATTTTAGGCTACCTGTTTGAGCCTTTTGGTACTTCTTAATCCTTTACTTTTATGGATAAAAGTCCTTTTAGTAGTGGATGTTATAATGACCCTCAAGGTCATTTTCCCCGTTTTTGTGTTTTTTCAGCATTTAGAGCTTTCCTATAGGTACCCCAGGTCATTTATGACTTGCTTGGACCGATAGTTCGATTACCGGGCAATTTGTTTTATATTTTGAGTCATTTTCCTATTTTGGAGCTTTTATATTTAAAAATAGGGTCTCAGGCCTAAACTTTAGGTAAACGGCCTCGAATGCCAATATTGGCAGTCTCATTAGCTCTGGAATGTCGATTTTAGGTTAGAAGGACCCTTGGTCCAGGTCCCGAGGCTTCCAGACTCGTTTTGGGCTATTGGGTAGAATTTGATTAAAATAACCCCTTGGGATGTGGGACCCACTTTTTATTGAAATGATCCCGGATGAAATTTTTGATGTCGTCATTAAGTCTGGAATGTCAAATTTTGATAGGGTAGCATAGTTTGTTTGTGAGCATGGGATTCCGAACCAATCTTGAGCACCCGATCGGAGTCCACTGGGACTAGTTGAGTTTGGCTGGTGCCAAATTATCTGGTGCAACCACCTTAGTGATTGGGCATCACTTCAGCGTCAACTAGTTAAGAAGCCCTGGACTGCTTTAGCGGATCTTGGCCAGCCAAGGTCTGGTCGCTTTAGCGGTCAACCTTTTTTTTGTTGGGCAAAAATAGTATTTTATTAATCACAATGAATAGTACACGGAGGGGAACATAAACCTTACCTCCAAAAGAAGGTGGTACTAGAATCAATTTCCTACTAAGGAAACATAATTCCCTCCCATACAGAAAAGGAAACTACAATATCTAGAAAACTAAAAACAGATACACAAGACCTAATCATGCTACTGGAACTATGGTGGTATTTTGATCCTTCTCCCTTTCTTGCTTCTAAAGTTAACCATACCTAGTTTGTCCATTCTAAACCATCCTTTAGCTTCAGTAGGCAGCTATTGTATGGAGTAAAAATGTTGTATAGTAGGCACATGATGATTGTGTTTAGATAGAACATCAGCAGTAAAATTAGCTTCTCGAAAGATGTGTTGGCATTGGAATGAATCCAATAGTAAGACTAAATCCTGGAGTTCAACAATGTACTAATAAATGCTCCATGGAGGTTGAATAACAACCTTCAACCACTTGATAGCGGTCATTTAGCCTCTAAAGCGGCCATCGCTGACAACTATATAAATATCATCTCCCTCATTTTCCAGCTTTTATCTCTTAGTGTAATCCACCATTTAAGAAATTTAAGACCTTAAAAATTGTGAGGAAATTATATTTTTGTGTGGGGTTTAGCTTGGGGGAATATTGGTGGGTGCTTTATCACCGTATTCTCATAAGTTTTCCCCCATTCCATTGATTAATTCTTCATTTTAGTTCATGTAATTCGAGTTATGTTGGGACTTATTCTGGGATTGTTTGAGCTCAAAAGTGGCTATATTTATATGGCAAATGATCCTTGAGCTGATTGGGATGCTGTGACAATTACAATTTTGCAATTTTGAAAGCAGGCCATAGATGGGATTTTTAGTTTGATTTCTGACCTGGAGCATTTATATGTAACATGGATGTTGATTTTCTCATCCTGGTGCATAGATTATTGTTTTGATAACATGGTAGCTCTCAGAGGTTTCTCAGAAATGGATAACTCCTGTATAGAGGATTCGACGAACTTTCGGCATCATCCAGGTAGGCTTGGCTTACCCTTCTTTTAGATTGAGCTTAATTGTGGTATTAGTGTATTATTGTGCTAGTTTTGGGCAAGTAGTTTTGGCCCGATTATTGTCTTAGCACTTTCGTCCCATTGAGCTGGCTAGGGGCCCTTTTAGGTAGAATCAGGACCTGTTCCCCCTTAGCATAGTGTATTATCATCTTTTAGGACTAGGATTAGTGCTTATAGTACCTTGCAATGGGATTGGGAATCCTTAGAATATATTTGGGTAGGTTCTTACCTAGGTTGTGTTATCGGGACCCTGTAGTGGGCCCCACTACCTCTCTTTAGATAGAATATTTTATATAAAGCTACTTTAAGCTTAATTGGACTCTTAGTTGCTACTGTAGGCTTTTACCTTAGTTTGGGGTTAACTTAGACTTAGTTATTGGCCTGTTTAGCTTGTTTTTCTCGTGTAGAGTAGTAACTGACCCTAGACCGTACCTCTTTGACCTATTACTTAGGATCCATCTTGCCTTTGTGGATTTAACCTCTCGAGATTGATATATATATTTATATGGATTCGGTATAGGCTTGAAACCCTTGGATTTCAGCTAGATAGTTATGCTTATATATATATATAAATTTCAGTTTTGGTTCAAGTCTGGCGTATGCTCTATTGCTACTATTATGAGTTCTGGTACGAAACTAGCATCGATTTATGGTTATGGTTTGCTCCTTATGAAATTGTCATCTATTGTTATGGTTGGCTACATATGAGTTTTGGTTCGTGTTTGGCAACAGTCTATGACTACGGTTGGGATGGTTTGGTATTAATTATGGTTGTTACTAGGAGTTCTGGCATTTATACTATGTTCTATTGTATATGGATCATTTGGCCTCTTATTATTATCCACTATTTCCTGTTTGAACCAGATGTTTGGCCTCTTGCTATTATCCACTATTTTCGATTTGAGCATGGTGTTTGGCCTCTTGTTATTATCCACTGGTTCTGGTTCAAGCTCGGTACATATATATACTTTGTTTATGGATTTGGTATGGGAAAGTTGTTGAGATTGGTATAGTTAAAGGTTATTTATGCTTCTTAACTTAGATTTCCTCTTGTTTGCACCCACCGAGCTTATGGGGCTTGGTAGGGTTAATTGTCTTCTTGTGTGTGCCTTTTGAGCTTATAGGGGCCCAGTTTGGTTGTAGTTAGTCCTTTGCTCTTATTTTCGAGTTACTTATTTCCATTATCGTATTTTCCTAGCATAGTTGATATTGATATTTTTACCCCATTACTGTTGACTTTAGCTTACATTCTCGCAATTTATTTATGCTTTTACTATATTTGAGCTCAGTCGACCGATGATACCTACTGAGTACCCATTGCTTTGGTACTCATACTACACTTCTGCATCTCTTTCGTAATGCAGATTTGAGTACAAGCCACCATTGCTGACGCTAGCCACAGGCCTTGCCTTTGATCAGGAGACGGGGTGAGCTTTCTAGAGTCCAAAGCTAATCCTCCTCCATCTGTTTTGGTTATAGTCTGTTGTATTTCTGAGACTACTGTGTGCATATTTATATTTTGGATACTGTCTAGTACTCTTTTTTTTGGTTATAGTGGCTCTTGTACCAGCCTTACCAGGTCTTGAGAGGATTTATTTTGTATATTTTGTCCTCTTCCCTCTCTTGAATAGTATATTATGTATGTATATCTTTTCTTCTTCCACCTATATTATTGTTATGTATTGGATTCATTCTTGTTTCCCTTTTATCTTCTGTCTGTTAGACCATTACTTGTCATTTCAGGCTATAGCTTGGCTTACCTACTAGTGGGTTAAAGCAGGTGCCATCATGACCTGAGAAATTTTGTCAAGACAGCTTGGTATTAGAGCCTAGATTCACTGATATTATTGGTTGGAGAGTCAATGTTTAGTATTGTCTCGCAGATCGGTATGAAGACATCTATATCTTATCTTCGAGATGATACCAGACATATTTAGGAAAATCTCATCTTTTTGGTTCATTTTCGTGCGTTGTGTTCGTATTGGTTTCTAAACTCTTATTTGTTTCACTTTTTCATAGATGGTTAGGATTCGGGGTATGATAGGCGAGGATCAGGACCCCGATCCTGCTACTAGAGCTTCAGTTAGAGGCATAGGTCGACCCCTAGGTTAAAGGTAGGCTAGAGCTGTAACCCTTGCTTGAGATCAAGCTAGGGAATTATCACTAGAGTTTCCACTGTCACAACAGCATGTGGGCCAGGGATAACCTAAGCCCCACCCAGGTTTATATCTTCTTCGATTCTTCGTGATGCATTAGTTCAGCTTTTGGATTTAGTTGGTGGTCCACCGATCGATAGGGCTCAAATAGCAGCCAATGGTGGTGTTGATTTAGGGGCGCATACTGTAGCTGCGGCTCCTAGGGTAGAGGTTCCACCGATGCCGGTAGTTCCACAACCGATAGTATCCCAGCCAGCTATGACTGCGGAGGAGTAGAAGATGCTGGGCCGATTACTGAGATTGAATCCACCTAGTTTTATCGGGGCACCGAGAGAGGATGCTTATGTTAGTTGTAAGGATAGTGTATGTAATTTGGGGTTGGTTGATTCATGCGGAGTGGATTATACTACTTATCAACTAGATAGAACAGCTTGATTTGGACTCAATTCTTCTAGGCTTTCTTGGGGTAGTACATGCCTCACAGTATGTGCGAGCGCCTGAGAGATGAGTTTTCTGCGTTAAGATAGGTTATATTACTGTGGCCGAGTATGAGGCGAGGTTTTACAATCTTGCCAGTCATGCTACTATGATTCTACCTATAGAGTATGAGAGTATTTGGTATTTATTAGGGGTTTAAGACTATCGCTCCATAGGGCTACTCAGAGTTTGATAACTTCGGGGAAGTCTTTTACTGATAATGCTAATCACACCTATACTATCAAGGATATGGATCGCAAGGAGCAAGGGGACAGCAATAAGAGGCCTCACTATTAGGGTAGTTACAGTGGGAGCCACAACGGCTCATAATTTAGAGGCTGAGGGTTTCAGGGTAGGTACCCCTAGCATTAGTCTTATCAGCACTAGGGTCAACTTAGTAGGCTTGTTCTGGAAGCACTTTAGATTTTAGATGGGGGTCAATCCAGTTATGGTAGTTCAGGTGGTCAGAGCAGTAGTCAACTATCAATGGATGTTTAGTCAGGATCATCAGACCGATGTGGCTATTTTGGGTCTGTCGGACCTTTTAGATAGAGTAGAGTGCCAGGAGCTTATTATGAGTGTAGGGTCATCGGTCATTTCTCTTAAGAGTGTCCCCAGCTTAGGGTAATTAAGCCTTCAGCTCAGAGTGATCAACTAGTCAGACCAGTACTGCTGCTAGTTAGGGGTGGTGCACAGGGTCGCAGGGGTGGTTCCTAGGGTTCCAGAGGTGGTCCTTAGGAATGTAGGACAGGTGGTGGGGCAGGTACCTAATTCAGTGGCATACATGGCTATTTGTATGTTGTTCCTGGTAGGCCATAGGCTGAGGCTTTGGATGCTGTGATCACATGTATGATTTCAGTATGCCATCAGCTAGGTTCTACTTTATTTGATCTCAGCTCTTTATTTTTGTATATTTTTGCTTATTATACACCACTGTTAGGTTTTTCTTCAGAGCCGTTATCTATGCCATTACATGTAGCTACTCCCATGGGTGATATTTTAGTAGTGGATCGGGTATATAGATCATGTTTGGTGACTGTTCGAGAGTTTGACACTCAGGTTAATCTCATTTGGTTAGATATGATGGATTTTGACTTAATTCTAGGTATGGACCGATTATCCCCTATCATGCAGTCTTAGATTGCTTTGCCAAGACCATTACCTTAGCCATGCTCGGCTACCCCCAAATGTATGGAAGGGTTCTTTTAGTCGAGCATCGATGGGGATTATTTCTTATATTCAGGCTAAAAGACTGGTATTGAGGGGTTGTGAGTCATTTCTTGCTTCTGTTTGGGATGTTAGTGTTGAGAGTCCTTTGCTAGACTTTGTTCATGTTGTTCATTAATTCCTATTGATTTTCCTATCGACCTACCTGTCCTTTCTCTAAAGCGTGATATAGAGTTAGTTATTGACCTCGAACTGGGCACCTAACCTATTTCTATGGCTTCCTATGATATGGCTCTTGCCGAGCTAAAGGAGCTAAATATACATCTTCAGGATCTTTTAGGTCAGGTTTTCATCAGACCGAGTGTATCACCTTGGGTGCTCCAATTCTATTTGTGAAGAAGAAGGATGGTTCTATGCGTATGTGTATCGACTATAGACAATTGAATAAAGTAACGATAAGGAATAAGTATCCTATGTCTCATAGTGATGATTTATCTAACCAGCTTCAGGGTGAAGCAGCGCTTTCTAAGATCGACTTGAGGTCTGGTTACCATCAATTGAGGATCAAGGATGAGGACATCCCTAAGACAGCCTCCAAGACTCATTACGACCATTATGAGTTCCTGGTGATGTCTTTTGGGTTGACTAATGCCCCAACAACATTTAAGAACTTGATGAACCGTATTTTAAGGCCTTATTTGGACTCATTCGTGATTATTTTTATCGATGATATCCATGTCTATTCGTGGAGCAGGGAGGAGTACGAGTAGTATTTAAGGACTGTGTTCCACACTTTGAGAGATCAAAGGCTTTATGCTAAATTCTCAAAGTGCGAGTTCTGGCTTGAGTCTATAGCTTTCTTGGGGCACGTGGTATCCAAGGATGGTATTATGGTGGACCGAATAAATATTGAGGCTATTCGTGAGTGGGCTAGGCTTACGTCTCTTACTGGAGTTCATAGTTTCATTTGGTTAGTAGGATACTACAGGCTGTTCGTTGAGAAATTTGCTACTATTGCAGCCCCTATGACCAGATTAACTAAGGAGAAAGTCCCATTTTAATGGTTCTATAGTTTTGAGGTGAGCTTTCTTAAGCTCAAGAACATACTCACTTTAGCTCCTATATTGACTCTTCTAGTTGAGGGCGAGGGGTTTACTTTCTATTGTGATGCTTCTGGTGTTGGTTTGGGTTGTATTATTGTATATGTGTCGAGGCATATAAAGTTGTACGAGCGCAACTACCCAACTAATGATTTGGAGTTGGCAGCGGTAGTTTTTAGGCATAAGATTTGGAGGCATTACTTGAATGGTGTTTGTTGTGAGATCTTCACTGACCATCATAGTCTTTAGTATATTACAGCCCAGAGGGAGCTTAATTCGAGGTAGTGCAGGTGGATTGAGTTGTTAAAGGACTATGATATCTCTATTCTATACCATCTGGGCAAGGAGAATGTGGTAGCAAATGCCTTGAGCTGGAAGACGGTGAGTATGGGTAGCCTGGTCTTCATTTTAGTTTCCCAGCTACCGTTGACCTTGAACATTCAGTCCTTAGCCAACTTGATAGTACAACTTAATATTTCTGACCCCATGAGGATTCTTGCTAGTGTCGAGGCTAGATCTACCTTATTAGAGCAGATTCGAGGTCGTCAGTTTGAGGATAAAAAACTTTATGGAATTTGAGACTAGGTGTTGAGAGGTGAGCCTAGGAGGGCTACCTTAGATTTTAAGGGTATTCTGATGTTTGACAATCATATATGTATTTTAATGGTCGGAGATTCGATTCAGTTGATACTTCGAGAGTCTCATAGATCCAGATATTCCATTCACCCCGGGACAATAAATATGTATAAGGATTTAAGGCAACATTACTAGTGGAGTGGTATGCGGAGAGATATAGCAGAGTTTTTGGCTCGGTGCCTACGGTGTCAGCAGGTGAAGGCCGAGCATCTGAGACCTGGGGGATTGCTTCAGAGGCTACCCATTCCTGAGTGGAAATAGGAGCGGGTCACTATGGATTTCGTAGGTGGTTTGCCTCGTACTTCTCGTGGTTTTGATAGCATTTGGGTAATCGTGGATCTATTAAAAAAGTCTACCGATTTCATCCTTATTCAGACTTCTTTTAGTGCCATGATGTTGGCCCGTATCTATATTCGGGAGGTGGTTTACGTTCATGGGGTACCCGTGTCTATTATTTCAGATTGAGATTCTCAGTTCACTTCTAGCTTCTGTAGGAATTTTCAGGAGGAGTTGGGTACCCAGGTTGACCTTAACACTATTTTTCATCCCCAAACCAAAGGCCAGTCGGAATGGATTATTCAGGTTTTAAAGGATATGCTCTATGCTTATGTTTGGGGTTTTGGAGATTAGTGGGACCAATTTTTAGCTTTGGCGGAGTTTTCTTATAATAACAACTACCATTTGAGTATTCAGATGGCACTATTCAAGGCATTGTATGGTAGGCATTGTCGATCCCCGATTGGTTGGTTTGAGACTTCTGAGGCTAGGCCTCGTGGTATAGATTTTCTTCGTGAGTCTTTGGACCGGGTTTGGGTCATTTAGGAAAGGCTATGGATAGCTCAGAGCAAGCAAAAAAGTTATGCGAATCGTAGGCTTCATGCTTTGAGGTTCAGATTTGGTAACTGGGTCTTTCTGAGAGTATCGCCTATGAAGGGTACGATGAGGTTTGGGAGGAGGGGCAAGCTCATCCCCAGGTATATTAGACCATTTGAGATCCTACAGATAATTGGAAAGGTAGCGTATAAGTTAGCTTTGCCTCCAATGAGTCTCACATCATTCGGTGGGAAACAGTTCAGTTGGATGAGAGGTTGACCTTTACAGAAGAACATTTATCTATTTTGGTAGATATGTCAGATGGTTGTGCTCCAGAAACATTCCTATAGTTAAGGTTAAGTAGCGACACTATCCAGTCGATGAGGCCACCTGGGAGACCAAGCATGATAGGCGGACCCAGTATCCCTACCTGTTTGAGCCTTCAGGTACTTTTTAATCCTTTACTTTCACGGTCATTTTCCCCATTTTCATGCTTCTTCAGCATTTAGAGCTTTCCTATAGCTGCCCCAGGTCTCAGGCTTAAACTTTAGGTAAATGGCCTCAAATACCAATTTTGACAGTCTCATCAGCTCTGAAATGTTAATTTTAGGCTAGAAGGAACCTTGGTTTTGGTCCCGAGGATTCCAGACTCATTTTGGGCTATTGGGTGGAATTTGGTTAAAATGGCCCCTTGGGGTGTTGGACCCACTTTTTATCGAAATAACCTTGGATAGAAATTTTGATGGCGCCATTGAGTTTGGAATGTCAAATTTTGAGAAGGTAGCATAGTTCATCTGCGAGCACAGGATTCCAATCCAATCTCGAGCACCCGATTGGAGTTCGCTGTGACTTGTTGAATTTGGCTAGTGCAACCGGTTTAGTGGCCAAGGGACCGCTTTAGCGATGGCTACTTTAGTGGCTGGGCATTGCTTTAGTCTCAGCCGCTTAAGCAGCCCTGGACTGCTTTAGCAGAGCTTGGCCAACCAAGGTCTGGTTGCTTTAGTGACCATTGCGTTCTTTAGCGGTGACCGTTTTAGGGGTCATTTAGTCGCTAAAGCGCCCATCGCTGGCACCTATATAAATATCATCTCCCATATTTTCCAGCTTTTATCTCCAAGTGTAATCCACCATTTAAGACATTTAAGAGCTTAAAAATTGTGAGGAAATCGTATTCTAGTGCGGGGTTTAGCTTGGGGGCGTATTGGTAGGTGCTTTATCACCGTATTCTCGTAAGTTTCTGCCCATTCCATTGATTAATTCTTCATTTTAGTTCATGTAGTTAGAGTTACTTTGGGACTGATTCAAGGACTATTTGAGCTCGAAATAAGCTAATTTAAATGGCAAATGATCCTTAAGCTGAGTGGGAAGCAGTGACAGTTTCAATTTTGTGATTCTGTAGGCGGGCCCCACGTGGGATTTTAGTTTGATTTCTGATCCATAGTATTTATATGTAAGATGGGTATCGATTTTCTCATATTGATGCATAGATCATTGTTTTGATAGCGTGGCAGCTCTCGGAGGCTTCTCGAAAGGGGAAAACTCCTGTATAGAGGATTCAGTGAGCTTTCAGCAGCGTTCAGGGAGGGTTGGCTTGCCCTTCTTTTAGATTGAGCTTAATTATGATATTAGTGTTTTATTGTGCTAGTTTTTTTGGGGAGGGGGGGGGGTAGTTTTGTCCTGGTTATTGTTTTAGTACTTACGTCCCATTAAGCCAGTTAGGGTTTCTTTTCGGTAGAATCCAGACCCGTTCCCCCTTAGCATAGTGTATTATCATCCTTTAGGACTAGGATTAGTGCTTATAGTACCTTGGGATGGGATTAGGAAGTCTTAGACTAGATTTGGGTAGGTTCTGACCTAGGTTAGGCTATTAGGACCCTGTAGTGGGCCCCATCGCCCCTTTTTAGATAGAATATTTGATATGAAGCTCCTTTAGGCTTATTTAAACTCTTGGATACTACTGTAGGCTTTTACCTTGGGTTGGGGTTGACTTAGACTTAATTACTGGCTTGTTTAGCTTTTTTTCCCCATGCAGAGTAGTAACTGACCCTAGATCTCACCTCCTTGACCTAGTACTTGTGACCCGTCTTGCCTTTATGGATTTAACCGCCTGAGATTGATCTATATGATAATATTTTTTTGGGGATACGATTGAAACCCTTGGATTTTCGCTAGCTAGGTATGCTTATATATATATATATATATTTCAGTTCCGATTCAAGTTCGGCATTTGCTCTATTGCTACTATTATGAGTTCTGGTACGAGACTGGCATCAGTTTATGGTTATGGTTTGCTACTTATGAAATTATCGGCTATGGTTACGGTTCGCTACTTATGAGTTCCGATTCGATTTCGGCAACTGTCTATGACTACGGTTGGGATGTTCTGGTGTTAATTATGGTTGTTACTGGGAGTTCTGGCATTTGTACTAGGTTCTGTTTTATATGTATTATTTAGCCTCTTGTTATTATCCACTATTTACGGTTCGATCCAGGTGTCTAGCCTCTTATTATTGTCCACTATTTCCAATTCGAGTCCGGTGTCTGGCCTCTTGTAATTATCCACTTGTTCTGGTTCAAGGCCGGTACATATAAATACTTTCATTATGGATTTGGGATGGGAAAGTTATTAAGACTAGTACAATTAAAGTTTATTTACACTTCTTACCTTATATTTCCTCTTCTTTGCAACCATCGGGCTTATGGGGGCTCGATAGGGTTAATTGTATTCTTTTGTTCCTTCTAGGCTTATGGGGCCCCAGTTAGGTTGTAGTTAGTCCTTTTCTCTAATTTTGGAGTTACTTATTTCCATTATCGCATTTCCTTAGCATAGTTGATACTTACATTTTTACCCCCTTGCTGTTGACTTTAGCTTACATTCTCTAACCTTATTTATGCTTTTACAATATTTGAGCTCAGTCGGTCGATGATGCCTACTGAGTATCTGTTGCTTTGTACTCATACTACAATTCTGTATCTCTTCCCTACTATAGATTTGAGTATGAGCCATCATCGCTGACGCTATTCTCAGGCCCTAACTCTGATCCGAAGATAGAGTGAGCTTTCTAGAGTCCAGAGCTGATCCTCCTCCATCTATTTTAGTTATAGTCTTTTGTATTTTCGAGACTACTGTGTATATATGTATATTTTGGATACTGTATAGTACTCTTCTTTTTGGTTATAGTGGCTTTTGTACTGGCCTTACCAGGTTTTGGGAGGGATTCATTTAGTATATTTTGTCCTCTTCCCTCTCTTATACCGTATATTATGTATGCATATCTTTTCTTCTTCCTCCTATATTATTGTTGTGTATTGGTTTCATTCTTGTTTACTTTTTGTCTTCTGTCCGTTAGCCCATTACTTGTCGTTCCAGGCTATGGCTTGGCTTACCAACTGGTGGGTTAAAGTAGGTGTCATCATGACCTGAGAAATTTGGTCGTGACAGCTTGGTATCAGAGCCTAGATTCACCGATATTATTGGTACGAGAGCCGATGTTTAGTAGTGTCCCGCGGATCAGTACAGAGACATCTGTATCTTATCTTCGAGAGGATATAGGACATATTTAGGAAAATCTCATCTTTTTGGTTCATTTTTGAGGGTTGTGTCCATATTGGTTTCTAGACTCTTATTTGTTTCACTCTTTTGCAGATGGTTAGGACGCGGGGTACGACAACTAGTGATCAGGACCCCGAGCCTACTGCTAGAGCTCCAGTAAAAGGAAGAGGTCAACCCCGAGGTCGAGGGCAATCTAGAGCTACATCCCTATCTATAGATCAGGCTTGCGAGCCATCGCCATATCCTATTATTGCTCCTGAGCAAGAGGTAGTGACAGAGTTTCCGCATCCACAACAATAGTTGGGCCAAGAGCAGCCAATGCCCCACCCGGGTTTATAACTTTTTTGATTTTTTGTGATGCATTGGTTCAGATTTTGGGTGTTAGTTGGTGGTCCACAGATCGATGGGGCTCATCTAACAGCCCAGGGTTGTATTAATTTAAGGGCGCAGCCTGCAGCAGCGGCTCCCAAGACAGAGGTTTCACCAGTGCCAGTAGTTCCACAACTGACAGTACCCCAACTAGCTATGACTGCGGAGGAGAAAAAAGATGTTGGGCCAATTTCTAAGATTGACTCCACCCAAGTTTACAGGGGCCCCAGGAGAGGATGCTTATGAGTTCCTTACCAGCTATGAGGAGAGGCTATGTAATTTGGGGTTGGTCGAGTGTAACACCACAAAAATTTGAGCTAAGATTAGAACCATTCTTCAAGTACATGTAGAATCAAACTTCACGTTTTAGTAGTATGAGAAGTGATTTATACATGTATTAAGGCCAAAAGTAACTCCTAACTCATGGCCAAGTTGAAACATCCCTTATCGATTATTTTTCTTGTGAAGAATCTTGCTATAGTCAACTTCAAACAAGCATAACTCCTAGATTCAAAAGTATTTTTGATCTCAATACCTACCAAATGATAGATATTTTAATTATCTTTCCAACTATCTAGTTTCGCCTTAATCCAATATTGGAGTAAAAGGTATGACCATTTTACAGAAGCACTGTCAAGCTGTCAGATTTGACGTTCAATACCACGATCGGAACCCACGATCGTGGGTAGAACCCAAGATCGTGGGATGTGCTCATTTGATGAAGTTAAGAGGTTTTAAAAGGCCCCATAGAACCAAGATTCAATACCACGGTCGTGTTTAGTTCCTACGATCGTGGGAGGGTCCGTTGGATGTCCAAAATCAGATTTTTCTACAACATTTTAAGAGGGGTATTCTAGTCCTTTCCCACCTTTTAACCTCCTAAAAACGTGTTTTAAGCTATCCTAAGGCTTAATATAAAGCCTAAAATACTCCTAATCCCTCATTCACTTCATAACACACGAAATTACTTAGAGAAATATAAGAATATGCAATCTCCTCTTCTCCAAAACAAGAAATTAAGGTTCTTCATCTTCAAGATCAAATCATCCAAACTTTAGTTCAAGAATCTTAAGTAATTAGGTATGTGGGTATTCAATAAGGGATTCCTTTCACCCTTATGCCCAAAACCTAGTTTTAAAATATGAATTTTAGTTATGATTTCTATGAACTCATGATCTAGGGTTAACACCCAAATATCCCAAAGTCTTGAAATTCGATTCTCTCATATTATTTCATCATTATAGTTCCCATTCAAAGTTATTATCCATGATTTTCATGACTTTAACTTAGTTATTTTAATATGAAGAATTATGCATGTTTTATAGATTTCAACCTCTTTGAGAATGAATTATGCATGACTTGGTGGATTTCAGTCTATATTAGTTGACATGCCATGTTTCCCATGAAATTCATTATCTTTATAGACTTGTTATTTTATGGATCCTCAATATAGTGATATTAAGTATTTAGGACTGGTGCTATGAAATTTCCCTTTCTCCTTTTGATTATTAAATTGACATTATTAGTTGCATTCTTCGGAGATGGTGGGATATGAACACCTGATATCCTAGGATATCATGCATTGGTAGTCAAAAACTCAGTCCTTCAGTTTTTATGACATAGACTAAGCATTTATCTTTCAGTTTCAAAACTTCAATATTATTGAGCTATTTAGTATTTTAGTTTATATTTAGTTGGGAGTAGTACTTAGCACCGAGTGGAAGTAGGGATGAAGACTCTCTCGTCAGTTAGGCTAAAACCTTCAATAAAAGTCCCCAAGTCCCAAAACTATGGTGCCACCATAGGTTCTAAAGGGTCACCCATCAGACCAGGCTTGACACCTCAGTACTTTTGGATATCAGTTTAGTGGTACCATGTCAGATCAACCTTTATACCCTGGCAAGGTATATTAGGCCCCTTTCAATAGGGATTATACATCGAACTCCATGTTTAGCTCACATGGTTATGTGTCAGTTAATAGTATCTCTTACAGTTCAAACTCAGTTATTACATGACCTTATAATTACTTTTCCCAGTGCAATATTGATCAGTTACATGTTTATTTACTTTGCCATTATATCAGTTCAGACCCAACAGTTTCAGACTCAGTATTTTGTATATGACCCTCAGTTCAGTTTTACTTGCTTTTAAACTATGACTTTCCATATTATCATTGTATATTAGTATTTGTGTATTTCATAAAGGGTCATAGTACTTCAATTCAACCCCTTTGCATTCAGTTAACATTCAGTATAGTTTTTCAGCATGTTCAACACTAGCTTTAAATCATATGAAATATTTATGCTCCTACAACTTTCCAATTTTCAGAAATGTTTTAGCTCATGATTCAGAGATTTCACTATGCCTCACAACTTTTACGTACAAATATGTTTTAAATGCATATTTTATTAAATGGTTCATGTGTACAGTACAAAAGGAGGCTTTAAGTATTTTTATGACTAGTGCATATCTCACATACTCAGTACATTCAAAAGTACTGATCGCATACCTCTTCTGCCTACATTTTCATATGATGTAGAATCAGGTGCTTACTATCAGGATTATAGATAGGCAGATCAAAACATCTAGCCTGCAGGTGATGAGTTCTCTTCTTTCGAGGACTCAAGTTCATTGCAAATCTAGGATTTCATTTCTATTCATATGTATTGATTAGGGATAGCTGGGGTCATGTCCCGGCTACTTATAGTTAGTATTATTAGAGGCTTCATAGATAGTCAGTCAGAGTTGTCCTATTCAGTTTCTCTTTCTTTTCATATTACAGTTGTTGCAAAATTAAACTTTCTAACAGTATTGTATTCAACCAGTTTGATTCATGTTTAACTCTTTACCTATCCTTTTAGCTTATTTAGTATTCATTCAAGGACGAATGACCACAAGGGGGAGATATTATAACACCCCAAAAATTTGAGCTAAGATTAAAACCATGCTTCAAGTACATGTAGAATCAAACTTCACATTTTGGTAGTATGAAAAGTGATTTATACATGTATTAAGGCCACAAGTAACTCCTAGCTCATGTCCATGTTGAAACATCCCTTACCGATTATTTTTCTAGTGAAAAATCTTGCTATAGTCAACTTCAAATAAAAATAACTACTAGTTCAGAAATATTTTTGAGCTCATGTCTGACCAAATGATAGATATTTGAATTATATTTCCAACACATCCAGTTTCGTCTTAATCCAATATCGAAGCAAAATGTTTATGGCCATTTTACTGAAGCACTATCAAGTTGTCAGATTTGACATTCAATACCACGACTGGAACCCACGATCGTGGGTAGAACACAAGATCGTGGAATGTGCTCGTTTGATGAATTTCAAAGTCTTTAAAAGGCCCCATAAAACCCTAGATTCACTACCAAGGTCATGGTTAGGTCCCACGATCGTGGGAGGGTCCGTTTCACATCTAAAATCAGATTTTTCTGCAACATTTTAAGAGGGGTATTCCGATCTTTTCACATCCATCTGTATCAGTTACAGTCGTTTGTATGTCTGAGACTACCGTATATATATGTTTATTTTTGATACCGTCTAGTACTTATGTTTTTGGTTATAGTGGCTCTTGTACAGGCCTTACTAGGTCTTGGGAGGGATTCATTTTGTATATTTTGTCCTCTTCCCTCTCATGTACAATGTACTATGTATGCATATCTTTTATTGTTATGTATTAGTTTCATTCTTGTTTTCCTTTTATCTTCTGCCTGTCAGCCCATTACTTTTCGTTTGGGCTATGGCTTGGATTACGTACTGGTGGGTTAAAGTAGGTGCCATCATGACCTGAGAAATTGGGTCGTGACAGGTTGAGAGATACTTAGATGGTTTCTCTTATTATAATTATAAAAAGTTCTTCATTTAAAATATGTTCGTAAATTCCAAAAAGTCCAAGAAGTTTGAGAATAAAGACCTTCCAAAGAGGTTTAGTTTAGGAATGTACCCCTACGAAGGATGGATATTTATCTATAAATCCCTTTCCCTTGTTTGTATCCCCATTTAATTTATTCATAATATTTGGATATAGTATAATTTTTTAGGCAATAAAACTTATCGCGAGCGGCATACATATCCTTCAACTTGTTAGGCCTATCTTTGACATGAAAGGTTGCATATCCTTATAGGATGCGCTATAAACTGTCTAAGTGGTATAACTATTTTTATGTGATTATGTGTTGTTTTGTTTAAAGAGAGTTAATCCACTGATATTCAAATACACTTTAGTGCTTCATAAGAAGAAATACAATCTCATAATTTACAATTCGACCAAATTTACTTTTTTAGTATCTCCAAGTTTCTCAAAAAAGATCAAAACTTCCTCAAAACTTCTAAAGTTTATTCCCATATTTAAGGGAAGGTTGTCTTTCCATGGATATTGAAGACTATTGCTTAGTTCGTTGGAAAATATCAATAGGAAGATAGTCGAGGTAGAAAGACAAATCGAGGAAGCGGAAAAACCCTTATCTTTGAAAAATTTAATTTGGCTAAGAAGGTGGAGAATTTTGCCTTATTGAAATTGATAACTATCAAAGGAGTGTAAGAGAAACAATTGAAGATACAAGAGGACCTTGTTTAACACAAGTCAACCTTCCTATCAAATCGGTAATCCCAAAAATCAATGGGAAAAATTTCTATTCGTTCAACCCTTTCTTTCAATATCTACTAGTGGATTAATTCATCTTTAATAAATAGACACTTGTTTGTTTATCTTTTGTCAAATATTTTTTATTACTTGTTATAAACAGAATCTAACATGGTTACCTTTTGAGTTTATTAGATAAAAGTTAAGAAACTGATCTATGTTGAAAAAGTAGCTGAACATCCTTACTTCACTAGATCAAAAGTAGATAAAGAATTCTCCCCCGACCCTAGATTGATAAAATAAAAATAAAAATAAAAATGACTGGCAATAGTGAGGAAACATGGTTGACAAATTTACACATACAAGAACTAATCAAAGTTGATCAATGTAAACTTATTGCACAACTACTGCAACAAATTACTGAGATAAGGGATGAAATAAAATAGAACAAAGAATTAACTAGGATAGCTATTGCTAAATGCTCCCATTCTTAGTGAAAGAAGGCCTCTACTTCATTTTCCTTCTCTAAGTTACCTTATTGTCAAATGTTTCCATGCATACTCCAATGTACCCGCTCCGCCACGATTCAAAATTTGAGGTCATGATAGCATCTTTTAAACCCACCAGTATGTGTAATGGGCTAATAGCAGGAAATAAAAACCATGAAAAAAGTGGCCCAAACATAAGCACAATACAGATAATGGTGTAATGACCCTCTAGGTCATTTTCTATTTTTTTTGTGCCTTTTCCATAGTTAGAGCCTTCTTATAGCTATCCGCCCCGAGTCATTTATGACTTGATGGGACTAACAATTTGGTTCTTGGGTAGTTTGTTTGGTTATTATAGCCATTTTCCTATTTTGGAGCTTTAAAAGTTAGGAAAGAGGTCTCGGGCCAAAACTTTAGGCAAATGGCCTTGGATGACAATTCCAACACTTCTGTTAGCTCCAAAATATTTATTTTAGGCTAGGGGTACCCTTGATCTGGGTCCTGAGGCATTCAGGCTTGTTTTGGGCTATTGGTTGGAATTTGGTAAAAATAAAACCTTGGGTGTGGGACCCACTTTTTGTATACCCAACCTATGATGGAAATTTTGATGATTTTATTGAGTTTGAAATATCATATTTTGTAGGATAACATAGTTTTTTTGTATGCACGAGTGTCAAATGAACCCCGAGCACCCAGTCGAAGTCCATTTGGACTTGGGAAAATTGTTATTGCATCAGCACCTGGTGTAGGACAAAATTGGACTTCACATCTGCAAAGCCTTGGTTGTGTTCACGTTGCTCAAGGATTTTGGTTTTCACCTTTGCAAGGGCTTGGCCATGTTTGTAAGGGTCAAGAAATTTTGACCTTTGCATTCGTGAGCTAGCCTTCGCATTTGCAAAGAGAAAGCCAACCTGGGCCGGTCCAGGCTCTTTTATTGCATTTGCGGTGGACTAGCTGTGTTTGTGAATGTATGACACCATATTCGTGATAAGGGTCCTGCATTCACACAGAAGAGGCCCCAGGCAGTATAAATTGTACTCCCTTCATTTTTCAACCCAAATATTCTAAATGTAAACAACATATTTGATCTTGAAAGCTCAAGAAAGTGTGGGGAATCATATATTAAAGATGGAAATAGCTAGGGGAGTACTTTGAAGGTGATGATATTGATGAGTATGATGAGATGGTGAGTGCACTTGCTGGCATGGGTTCCTACTCTTATTCCCCCAAAAAAGTTATTTGGATTTGAAGAATAGGGCAACTTCACCAGCCAAGGCTTCTATTGAGGAGCCACCTATTTTAGAGATCAAAGCTCCCCCTTCCCACCTTTGATATTTTTTCTTGGGAGCCAACAACACTTTTCCAATCATTATTGTAGCTTATTTGATGTAATGGTAAGTGAAGGCTCTAGTATCAGTTTTGCAGAAGTTCTAAAGGGCCATTAGATGGTCCATTGCTGATATTATTGGCATTCCGTCTGTAATTTACTCTCATAAAAGCCAACTCAAGACAGATTATATTCCTAGTATTGAGCATCAACATAGGCTTAATCCACCTATGCAAAAGATAGTCAAGAAGGAGATCATCAAGTATTTGGATGCAAGGATTGTTTATCCTATCACAAATAGAAAATGGGTGAGCCTGCTTCAATATGTGCCAAAGAAGGGTGGAATCACTGTGGTTCCAAATTCAAAGAATGAACTTATTCAAATGAGGCTGGTCGCTAGTTGGCGAGGGTATATCGATTATAGGAAGCTGAATGCGTGGTCTGAAAAAGATCATTTTTTGATATCTTTTATGGATCGCATATTGGACCAATTTGCTGGTAGAAGATGGTATTGTTTTCTTGATGGTTACTCGGGATACAATAATATTTTGATTGCTCTCGAGGAGTAATATAATAGCACTTTCACTTGTCCAAATGGGACATTTTCTTTCAAAAGGATGCTTTTCAGATTATGTAATGCACCTGCAACCTTTCAGCAATGCATGGTGTCTAACTTCTTAGACATGGTGGAGGACACTATTAAGGTATTCATGGATGATTTTATGGTTGCTAGTGACTCTTTTAAAAATTGTTTGGCCTATCTGGCTAGTGTTTTGATAAGGTGTGAAGATTGCAATTTGGTGCTTAACTGGGAAAAATGTCATTTTATGTTAAAAGAAGGAATATTGTTTGGTCACAAGATTTCAAAGAAGGGGATCAAGGTTGATAAGGCAAAGAATGAGGTTATTGAAAAATTACCTCCACCAGTTTCCGTGAAGGGTGTTCAAAGATTTTTAGGGCATGTTAGATTTTATAGGTTCATCAAGGATTTCTCTAGTATTGCATATCCCTTGTGTAAATTATTGTGGAAGGATGTGAAGTTCATTTTTGATTATGCGTGTCTAAAGGCATTTGAGTGCCTTAAGGATAAATTAAAATCGACCCTTATTATTATGTCACCTGATTGGTCAATGCCATTTAAGGTTATGTGTCCAATCTATTATGCTAGCAAAGCACTTAATCTAGCTCACAAGAATTATACTATGACGGAACAAAGTTGCTTGTTGTGGTTTTTGCTTTTGAGAAATTTTTGTCCCAACTTTCTTGGCACAAAAGTGATCGTGCATACTGACCACACATCTCTTAGGTACCTTATAGCAAAAAAGGATGTAAAGCCTATGTCACGCCTCGAATTCCAACGGGGCGGACTGGCACCCGAAGCCGTTAAGGCCCGAGAGAACCAATCTTCATTCATGTACATTCATATGCATGTCTCTGTATGAATATCATACTACCTCATGTAACTATAAGATACCAATGGCGGAAGTCATGGCAACATATGCTATATATGAAACTTGGCCGTTAGGGCCATCAAGTCAAAATGGACATACATTACTTACAACCCGTCATCTGTCCCACATAATCTACAAAGCCTCTAAAAGATACATGTACACATCCATCCTAAAGTCGGGACAAGTTCCCACTTTATACAACATTTACAATACCAAAACAAATGTACATAGTGACTCGAAAAGCCCCGAACCAACTGGAGCTCACCAATGATCCGCAAATGACCCGCAACCTACTGTGGAGATCTACTAGCACCTGAGCCTGCAGCAAGTAAGGTAAGTCCCCCAAGGGACGTCAGTACGAAGAATGTACTGAGTATGTAAGGCCATATGAAACTGCATCATACATAAGAACTTCAATGAAAACAATTATAAGAGAATAGTCAATATGGATAAACCATAGCTTTGCATATGTGGAACCATGTACATTTCTTTCATTAATTTCTTTGCTTCTATTTTCATTCATCATCATTTGTACTATGTCGTACCTAGGCCCTAACTGATCAGTGGGTCTTAATATAACATAATGTTATGGTGGGATCGGCCCGATCTAGGCTTATACCTCTAGAGCTGCCACCCATAAATCATTACATTGGGTTCGTCTCGAGCTAGGTTCTTACCTCTAGATCTGCCACCCATAAACCAATAAATCAAGTTCGGCTCGAGCTAGGTTCTTACCTCTAGAGCTACCCCCTGTCAGGTTTGGCTCGAGCTAGGCTTATGTCTCTAGCGCTGCCCCCTGATACAATAATCTAGGGTTCGGCTCAAGCTAGGCTTATGCCTCTAGAGTTTCCACCCGTACTCTTACAACCAACAACTATGCATTACTTCATTCCTTTACTTTTGAGAGATTGATACGTTGCTAGTCATAACATTATTGGAACTTTGGAATCGTAACTTTATTGGACCTTTAGAACCATTTCCACCATTATGTGACACATGAATAACAATTGGTCAATGAATAAGGAACATGTGATTAACAATAGATGATAACCTAAAATGAGATACCTTAGAACATTTCGGAATGGAAAAAGTACAATGAAAATGTGAACACTATGTGCTGCAGAAGGCCACTAAAAGAGTAACCTTATATACCTTATCTTCCCAATATGGATACACAGTCCTATAAGTGAATACAATAATCCATCTTCTTCCTTACGTGTTATTCTACAACACAAGTTCATAACGGAGCTCACATTAACAACTAATTACTTTACAAGTGCACAAGACGACAATGAGCTACACGACTGCCATATAACATCATTTCACCATTTACAATACAATCCACTGCATTATCATACCAACAACACCATAACATTCCACACATTGACCCAGACATCATAAACCAATAGCATTTCACACCAAGTTTACCCTTTACACTTCCTTATTAACACTACGTCCCAATTATTCTATCAAATCATCTCAATACCTTTCATATCAACATAGTAACAACAAACCATAATTGATATAGTCCAACATGCCTCCAAACTACCCCTTAAATTCATTCAATAGGCATTATAAGGTGATAATTACATCCATAAAAGGGTATAGGGGCCTTCGGGGATTAAAGAGAGACCAAATCAAACAAAACAAAATTCTGGACTGGGCTGTGGATCCACCTGCGCCCGTAGGTGGATGACATGTGGCCGCAGGTGCCCCTCTATCCTTGTCCAGAGCCACTTGTGTTGTCATCTGCGCCCGTAGGTGCTCCAGACGCGAGGGTGGATGTCCGTTTCCGCCTCTAGGGGTCATTTTAGGGTCCTTTTTCATAATAAATGGTCCATGGCCATAAATAAGATTCTCTTTACATGTTTTTGGTCAACTCGGATGACAATGAACAACCATGGTTTCACAACACACATGAACATCACCAAAATGACATTTTCCAATCAATACGCCACAATTTCCATGATCAATTTCATACGACAATCCCACAAGTTATACACATAGAGAAAGAAAGTTAATAACATAACCACATCTTACATGTTGAGATTTAATCCATCAAATTCACTTCCTTCAAGACCACAAGTCCATTTTCAAGTTTATAAGGCAAAACCCTTTTCCGATTGCAAAAGTAGACAGTTTTACACATAGTGAACTGTCCAACACTTTGCCAACATAACCAACATGATTTATGCACCATATTAATCATATAATATATTAGACCATAAGAATAAACACTTACCAAAGCTTTGCAAGAGAGTGATTTTGTCCAAAGGAGAATAGTTGCCTTAGGGTTTGAAGATGAGAAATATCTTTAGAAAAGTCTAGACTTGGCGTGTGTGTTACAATGAATAAAAATCTGATTTTTGTGCCCTTCTATAGTCCCTTTTAGTCTCATCCTTAGCCACACTTTGGTCATAAATTCTATGTTTACTTGGTCAATGCCAAGAATGGGTCAATTCCATTTTGGGCCATGTCTTTTATATAATTTTGGGCCTCATTTGAGCCCAATGGCACAAGATTAACTTGGACCAACAAATTTAATGTGCAATACCTCCACAATCTCATGTTTAAATAATTACATGAATGTTAAGGCAATCAACTAGGTTCGAAAACATACGGGGTGTTATAGCCTAGGTTGATTCGGTGGGTACTTGTGTTACACAAATTTGACTTTGAGGTCAAGGATCGAAAGGGGACCAAGAATCAAGTGGTTGACCACTTGTCCCGACTTGAAAAAGGGGCTCTGCTGAAGTGTAGGGAAAAGCTTTCCATTGATGATACTTTTCCAGGCGAGTTGGTATTGGCTGCATCAAAAGACTTAATTTCTTGGTTTGCATATTTGCCAATTATTTGGTAAGTGATGTGGTGCCTGAGGTATTATCCTTTCAGCAGCAGAAGAATTTTATGTTTGATATATGGAAATTTTTCTAGGATGAGCCTTACTTGTTCTGTATTATGCTGACGGAATGATTCGTCGATGTGTAATTGAGGTAGAGATGATGAGAATATTAGGGTCACTCATCTTAGGTTGGGGCCCACCATAGTGGTATTCGGAAAGCCCACAAAATTCTGCAATATGGTTACTATTGGCCAATTATTCATCAAGATGTTCATGACACTACAAGGGCGTGTGACCAATGCCAAAGGAAACGGGGTATATCAAGAAAGCATGAACTTTCTCTCTCCCCCATTTTTATGATTGAGCTTTTTGATGTTTGGGTCATTGATTTTATGGGACCTTTTATGAGCTCGAATAGGATGAAGTATATACTTATGACTGTTGACTATGTATCCAAATGGGTGGAGGTGGCTTCGCTTCCTAATAATGAAGGCAAGAGTGTCACAACATTCTTGAAGCGTAATATCTTTTCGAGGTTTGGTATGCCAAGGAAAATCATCTTTGATGTAGACTCTAATTTTTGTAACAGATTATTTCATGCCCTACTTGAAAAATATGGTGTGAATTATAGGGTGGCAACACCTTAGTATCCACAGACTAGTGGGCAAGAGGAGGTCTCTAATCGAGAGATAAAGACAATCCTTGGGAATACTGTGAAATGCAAATAGAATGGATTGGTCTAGAAAGTTTGATGATGCTTTATAGGCATACAGTACTACCTTCAATACCCATATGGGTATGTCTCCCTCTCAGCTTTTTTATGGAAATTCATGTCATCTGCCAGTTGAGCTTGAACACCAAACGATGTGGGCACTTAAGAAGCTGAATTTGAATTAGGGTGATGCTTCGAACTTGAGTCTAGAATAATTGAATGAGTTGGATGAATTTTCACTAAAAGCCTATGATATTTCAGCTCTTTACAATGAGAAGATAAAGATGTACCATGATCTGAAAGTAGAGAAGAGAGAGTTTAATGCGGTGATTTGGTCTGCTGTTCAATTCTGAACTTAAATTATTTCTGGAAAGTTGAGGTCTAAGTGGACGGGGAAATTTCATGTGGTACATGTTTTCCCATATGGTAATATTGAACTAGAAAATTGTGAGGGAAAATGGTTTAAGGTAAATAGTCAGTGAGTGAAAACATACTTGGGAGCTGAGAAGGAGATAAAAGTAGTTGATGAGTGGACCCTTGGTGAAGTCTGAGTAACCAAGGGACCTAAGTCGTGCAACAAAGTTAAATTAGATGCTTCATTGGAGGAAACCCATGGGGGTATCTTGGTGAAGTCTGATTAATAAAGATACCTACGTCATGCCGCAACGTTAAATCAAGCGCTACTTGGGAGGCAACCCAAGCTTTTGTATTTTGTTTTCAAGTTTATTTTTTATTCTAGTGTAGGTTAATATGTGTTAAAGTGTGCAGGTGTGATTGATAAGGGAAGATAGAAGCACAAAGAAAACTGGAAGATGCAGGGGTCACAAGTCACAAAATGAATCGGTGGGTCTTCTAATGACTCGTGGCCCATAACTGTTGCCACTGAATAGAGAACATAAAATTTTGAGTCATAAAATGGTTATTTCTAATGAACCATTCGTTCAAGTAATAAGTTGTTGGGTCAACCATCCCAACTGACTAATTTGACATCCTGTAGGAAGATGACTTACGAGCCATGGAATGACCCATTTAGACTAAAAATGAGTCGTTCCCTGCACTTAACAGATCCGAGGTAAAGTCCCTCTCAATGAAATTGATGCAAGGACACAAAACGAGTCATTTCCCTTGTAACGAATCCGTTGAGCGGGTTGTGATCAACCACTCTCATATTTTAATTCCACCAACTGACCATTTTTAAAAATTGTATAGAATGTGTATAGAAACTGTATAGTTGTTATATAAAATACTTATTACTGTAAGATATATATAAAAACTATATAATATGTGTATAGAAACTGTATAATTATTGAATAGAATATGTTCGTATATAAAATATATGTATAGAACAATGAATGTGGTATATAGATTGTATCAATATGGTATAGGGGTTGTATTAATATGGTATAAGGACTAAATCAATATGGTTATAGGGACTATATCGATATAGTGTATATATATATATATATATATATATATATATATATATACACACACACAATGTGTATAGAAACTGTATCACTATTGTATAGAATATGTATATGTATAGAATGTACGTATAGAAACGTTATCATTGTTGTATATAATATGTACATGTATAGAATATGTCTAAAAACTGTATCATTGTTGTATAGAATATGTATATGTATAGAATGTGTATAAAAATTGTATTATTGTTATATGAAATATATATATGTATAATTGTTGTATAAAATATGTTATTTTTATATAAAAAATACATTATTTTGTATTTGATTAATAAAAAATGTAGCAATAATAATATTATAAATTTATATTTAATTGTTAAAAAAAACAATTAGAAGAGTAAATTTATTTTTTTAAAAAAATAAGAACCTACAAAAAAAAAATAGAAGAACAAATGGTGAAAAGAAAAGAAGAAGAAGAAGAAACCCCCCCTCCCCCAATAAAATAAAATAAAATATTAAATTCATTTCTAAAATAGCAGTGAACAAAAAGAAGAAAAAAGCTACAAAAAAAGGAACACAACGATGGATAAAAGTCAAAATGGCTAAATTTTGGAAATAATAATTCATTGGCCACTCGGTGGCAATTCTTTTGGCGGAGTGACCATGTGTGCCCTTTTCTCTTTTATTTATTCAAGCCCACTTTTATTCATTATTTTCAGACAAAAAAAGCCCAACAATTTAGCCCAAAACCTAAATCAGCCAATCCTCTATCCAACTCATCAATCCACACCACACCATATCCAACAATCCTATGCCGCCAAGTCATCAAAGAAACACAAATCTTCATCTAACAAGCACAAAATCATCTTAGCCGTTAAATGTTTTTCAATCCAAGAGCCACGAATTTTCAGCCATATATATATATATATATATATATATATATTTATTATATTCTATTAAATCTGAACAGTCCGATCAAACGATCGAACGGTCCAGATCGTGGTCAACAATACAAAGTACAAAGACACGTGTTTCCTCTTCCCTAAAATTCATTCACGCATCTTTTCCCCCTTTCCCAAAGCATCGACAAATCTCTATCAACTTTCCCAAAAATAACAGAACACCATCGACCCTCTTCTCTCTTCTCCTTCTTCCTCTCTTCCACCTTCACCAAATCGAAAAACCCTAGCTACCTCCCCCGCCACTGCTGCCACTAGCTCCAGTAAAATTCGCCCTTTTCTTCACCTTTTTAACCCGTGATTTCCCTTGCATCAGGGAAATCAGTCCCAAATCCACGCAACAATTTCAATCCTATCTCTAAATCGTCCATGAAGAGAGGGACAAGTCATTCAAAGATTTGAATTTGAATTTCAAATCCCCCTTATCTCACACATTTTGCACATTCTTGGTTTCAAATCCGGACTTTCAAGTCCTAATTTTCACCTATAAATATGGTGTTCTTTCACTCCCAATCCACAAGTTGAAAATCTGGAAAATAGGTGAAGATTCCAAAAAAAAAAAAAAACCAACTTTCAACATTTGGAAAAAGCGACAAGCAAAAGTCTCGAAAATTCGTTAGTTTCTTTTGCGATTTTCAGCCTAAGTGTAAAGTTCCCGGAGTTCGAGCTTATCTTCTAAAAATCCTTGACGTCAAGCCCTTGTTTGTTGCTAGAAACAAGGTAAATCCGACCCCTGTTTGTTCAACTTTCATCTATTTTTCATTTGGATTTTTTTTTTTGGATTTCTACAAATACATGATTTTGTTTAAACTTCTATCAAGCCTATGTCGCTAATAAATATAAATTTTTCACTCTGAAAAATCATTTGGTGTGTGAATACATGGATTTGTAAATATGTGTATACATGTGTTTATTTCGTTTTAGGACTATTGATTGTTGTAGTTTTTCTGGAATTTGATTGATGAATATAACTTTCGGGTCTGAAAATTTATTTCGTGTATGTACAAGTCTGTAAGTTTGTCAACATAGGATCTATTTTTGGTTGTAAGTTAGTAGTGATATTTTTGTTCGTCTTCCCAAAATTGAGTCCAAAATATAAGCCCCTGTTAATTTATTTCAAGTCATGACTATTCTTAGCCCAAGTTGTGTAAAACTCCATAACTCGTTCTTATCTTTGATCCCATTTTATTTTATGGTATTGCGAATTCCAGCAAAGATTTCATGTTAGAATTGCATTTTACCTAAGTCTCTAAGTGATCATATGCCCACCTTATCCATTCCAAGAAATCAGTAGCCTAATCTCTTAATTGATTTGTTCTTGTTTTTCTTTAGCATGTAAATATAAATGTTTTGCACACTAGGATTAACATGAGGATAAGTGAGCTTAATCAAAAGTGAGTTTTCATGTTTTCGTACTGTTTGATTCTCAATCATTTGGACCATTGTTTGTTAATTAGCTATTAATATGTAACAGTGATGAAAAGTATCCGACTTGATCACAATATGGATAGGTTGTTAGTTATTAAATCTTTTTCTTATTTTTTTTTACATCGCTGCTAAGTATTGTTTGAGACAAAGCTTGTATGTGCGAGTAAATAATTTGAGCTCTTGATTTTGATTATCTGTGACATGTCTTTACTAGCATACCTTCACTTCACCGTTTCTTATTATTTTTCTTTATTGAATGATTAGTTCTAATCCTCATCTCTTTTTATTATTTTCATCTACAACCGGAGAGTTGGAGTTCCACAATGGAACTCATTTTGACCTATAGTATCGAGTCGATAACGACTAGAATCACAAACGCTTGGGGTGTCGTAAATTAGGAGCTCAACTCCATTAGGAGTCTAGTATCTCTTTGTCCCTTCTCTTTTTTGATACTCATGTTGTGTTGTTAGTCTTTTGAAACTTGAAATGGTATTTAATTATTATTGATTATTGGAATTTTATTATTTTCTTATTGTGTTTATATTGCTTTAGTATTTGCGGATTCCCTTTGAACTAGATTAACGTCCTCATCTTTTTGCAATTAACACGTGACTAGTTAAATGAATTTTATTAACACATGACTAGTTAAATGAATTTTTCTTAAATAAAAAAAAATGGGCTTTAGAAACTTTAATATTTGGCTAATTATTTTTATTTTTATTTTTTAAAAAAACTAATTACTTGCCTCAAAACATTTTTCTTAATAAGAACGAATGTCGCCACCTTAACGTTTTCTCAAAACAAAATGAGAGTACAATACTATTGTGGAAATGACGCAAGCAGTTAAGACTCAGTTTTTTTTTTTTAAAAAAAGGGGTTTGGTTTATCAAATATGTTTATTTCGAAAATCAAAAGTCTAAACGTCTTTTTACATTCGTTTTAAGATTCTGAATTTTTTTTCTTTCAAAATCAAGATATATATATATATATATATATATATATATATATATGTTTTCAGGCTACCATGCACACGACATATTATTATAATTATTTATACTTTACTTCAACTATACTTACATATATGTTTATTTTATTTTTTACATTATTTTTTGTCTATTTTCACCTATTAAATTTTCACAAATAAAATGAATGTGAATTTTTCACATAAATGATATCTCAAGTTGTGTTTAGCCTTAAAAAATCTTCATGCACTTTAAAATATATATATATATATGTATTTTTTTTTACTTTATAATAGACACAATTACAAATTTGATATTTTAAGTTTAGTATGTCTTTCAACATATTAATACAATACAAATTACGTTTTCATACAATCATGATTATTATTAAGTTTTCTTTCCTTCGTTTCATTTTTTTTTTATGCATATACACATACATATTTTACAATAAGAATAATATGCCCTTGTGTATTGTAGTAGCGCACATTATATATTTTGAAGTTCTCTTTTCCCAATTAATGATAGAGGTTTTCTTTTCACCATTTTAACGAATAATAAACAAATATTTTCCCAAATATTTTTTCTAAACTGAGTTTGAGGACTATCTTTGGATAGGCTTTGGGGGGTGCTTATCACCTTCCCCTCGAGTAACCGAAACCTTTACTCAGATCTCGAATGTTTTTAAAGACCAAAAAAATAGAGTTTTACAGGAAAATATTTTTCCTAATTTTTCCTAAAAATCTAGGTGGCGACTCTAAAAAATGAATTTTCAAAATCTGAGAGTCACAACGATCACCAAATGTAAATGGGACGCGACACCGCATACTATTGATAGGGTTAAAAATAAGGGCAAACTGATATGGGTTTAAATAGATTGTTAATAGTAGTGGCAATGAACGACCTCATGAATCGCAGCCTCAAGTAACGAGTCGTGGTATCATTCATCACCACTGCTAGGTACAGACTAAAAAATATCTAAGTCTAGACCCTTAAGAACGAGTCACTTAATGAGTCATAGGGTAGACAATGACTCATTACTTGATTGTAACTAAGTGGGCTTGTTTTGATATGTTTCAGGATTTTAACCTAACAAGTAAAGCAACGAGTCATTCCCACAAGGAATGATCCATTACTTCACTCGTTATAAGGAATAACAAGTTGACAATTTTCAGAATTTTTACTTAACAGGTCAAGAATCAAGTCGCACCCATAAGTAACGACTCGTTACATGACTCATTTTGTGCATCGACAGTGTGATATGTTTATCTCATTCCCTAATTTTTTTAGTCTGACATTTGCACATACAGGTGCCATGTATATGAAAGTTAATGCCAATAAGGGGAACACAAACACACTAGCTAAGAAAAAGAAACAAAGCAAGCAGAGCAGTCCACTAGCTCCGAAGAATCCAGTGGCTCTGTAGAGAAATACCTAGTTAAGTCAGAGCAGCTGGAGCATCATCGTAACATGCTGAGAATGAAGAATGTGAATATTACTGGATAGTTGGTTCTATCACCAGTTTCGTTGTCCTCTCTAATTTTCACTCCCCAGACTGAAAAGGAGGGGAATCAGAGAGTGGAGAAGAGAGTAGCAAGGGAGGTCAAGATGATACAAGTGAGTCCAACACAAGGGACTCAGGTTCTGAGAATGCTGAGTCTGAGACTTTGGTTTTGAAACCTCAAAGTCAAAACCTCACACCACATGATCAGGTTGAGCAGTCGGTTCCAAGATGGTGTGTACCGAGCATGCAAAAGGTATATGACAAGGACGTAGCTCCGACTGAAAAAGGGAATCCAAAGAAAAACATTTATATGGAGCCTCAATTAATCACTACCGGGCTTAAAGACCTGCATGATATTTAAGAATGGTTCTACCAGTATTAGTTCAGCTAAATGAGAAGGCCTTCAGAGAGATATAGCCCAGAGATAGTTCGCGATTTCTATGCAATGCATGTGCCAACATTGAAAAATTAGATGCTAGGGTATAAAGACTGGAGGAAGTAGCCCCCATTTCCTACTGTTCTAGTACAAGACACACAGGTTGACATTAGTGAGCGCACTATCTCGCATTTTCTATATGGTGAGTAGTATGAGACCGTAACTAACAAAGAAGAATATGATTTTTGGGCCACAGAGCTGGAAAAGATCAAAATCAAGAAGCTAAGTGCGGATGACAATAGGATGCATAATGCTTGGTTGGCATGGATCATCTCCACAAAAGGGACTAATGTTGAGTGGTTGGCAGGTAAGGAGTCGCAAATAAAGAAAGGTGACTTTGAATTTCAAAGAAAAAGTTTGGTGGTCATTGATAAGACATAGATAGGGTCCAACAAGCAATGATAATATAGTGTCTCCGGATCGGGCTGCTATGCTTCCGAGTATCATGGAGAAGAGATTAATATACCTTAGTACATTTTGAAGGAGATTTTGTACCGAGCTATCCATGATAGCACGAGCACCCAATTCCCATGTCTAGTTGCTGATTTATACTGAGAGGTTGGGGTTCCTGAGTTGCCTAGTGTAGATCATTTTATGGAGGTGACGAAGACTACAGACATCGGGTCGATTTGGGGATAATGTAAACCTTATGTCTAAGTCAAAGAGTCAGCTTGCTATTTCTGCCAGCGTAACGTACTTGTAGATTTATTGTAGTAGGTTCCCTAGATAGATACTCCAGGGTTTGTTGAGGTCGAGACAACTGCCACAGATCATTGATTAGGGGAACGATCCCCGAGACTAGCACTTTCACAGCTGCTGCTACCACACTGACTGTAGCACCGACATATTCCTCCACTACACCAGCTATTACACAAATAGTTGCATCCCCTTGAACATTGCCTGCCAGCGTAGTTACTATTTCCCAGGAGTACATTGCTGATATGGCTAGGTGGATAGTCTGAAATGAAAAGCAGCAGGAAAATACTACCTTACAAGTCAAGGTATTAATGGAGAAGGTAAAGCCTTAGGTTACTCAAGATCTCGAGGCTCTAGGGAGGATGTTCCATGGCTGACTAGATGCTTTTGAGCTGCAGATGGATGAGTACCTTGCAGCGGTTAGAGCACCCGACTTAACTGATTTATATGTCCAACTTGAGGCATTGCGAGCAGAGGTGAGAGAGTTATTAGCCCAGTAGGTTTGTGTAATACCACCACCATCCACACTTTCAATTGTTATTAAGGAGCCAAATAAGGAGTTGCCACAAATGGTTGACTTCTTTACTGTGAAGCCTTTGAAGAAGGCAGGTGACAAGAAATTATGAGCTGAGACTGAGAAATTTTGTGGAATTGAGCTTGGAGATTTAACGAAGGTCTCAAAGACCTCCCGTACCAACTAACATGTGGCCAAACTAGGCAGGAGCAGATCCGTCTAGGCATATCCGCTAGTTTGGCACCTACAGATGAGGAGGCCCAAAATTCTAAAGATAGGACCATGGGGCTGAGCCTCTACTATTGAGTACATTGGCCACTGTCGATTCCACTATTGCTATTGAGATCGTGGAGAGTATGTTAGACATCGTCGATATTATCATTACTAATTCTGGGGCTGCAGCTGTGGCCCATACTAATTCATCCAACTCACACGCCTTGGGCGCCACAAGTATGTCCCTACCTCTTGTATTATATCCTTATCGTGCATTGGGGAAAATGCATCATTGTTGAGAGGGTATATCTTGTAGGTCTGTACCACCACTCGGGGTTTTTGTTATCGTGCTTCGTTTCCCTCGGGTGTGATAACATAGTAGAACCGACATGTTTAGGATTTCAACTATGTTTTAGCATGTTTTTGTGTTTAATTAGGAGTAAAATAGGGGAACTTAACTCAGGGGTTTTGAATGTTTTCACTTTGTTGTTTTTAGGATACCCTTCCTTTTAAAAATGTTTTAGACTATGTTTTATATCTGTTTTGAACTATGACCTCTGTAAATCTTGTTATGACATTAGATTTATGGGCATGATAACTGTGGCTTAGCAATGTATGAACTGGATAGGTAGTAGTTAATAATGTAGCCCTGTACCATGTGCATGTGAGGTACTTACTTAGTTTGGCTTTGTGTGTGCTATCTAGAACTTGCCCTTTAGTCTTGCATATGTTGTAGGATATTGGTTAGGAAAGGATCATAGGCCATTCTTGAACAGTCCACTTGTAGCCCAAATTCCCTATCAAATGGAATAAGATATCCCTTGATCCCGAAGCCTAAAAGTAACCTATTTTGGTTGACTAACTCATTTACCTTACCATTTTGATTACAACAAACCTTCCTTGGCCCCGGTCCCTCTTTGGACACTGTGTATCTCAACTTAGGCAAAACACCTAAGTTGAAGGTGTCTATTATAGGGGTGTGTAGTAAGAAAAGGGTATGAAGAAAAAGCTTTTAGATGAAAATGTAACACCCCGTATGTTTCCGAACCTAATTAAATTCCGTAACAATCATGGAATTAGTAAAACATGAGAGATTTGATGAATTATACATTAATTTGTTGGGCATTAATGAGTCATGAGCCATTGGGCTTAAATGAGGTCCAAAATCACATGGAAGACTTGGCCCAATGGGGTAAAAATGATCCAATCTTCCCTTTTGGCTAATCAACCATGCAATTAATGCCAAGGATTGGATAAGAGAGACCTAAAGGGGCCTATATATATGAGGGAAAATCAGACTTTATTTCATTTGTTACACCTATGCCTTTTCTAGAATTCTCTACAACATTTCTATTATCACACAAACCCTAAGCTCTCATCTTTGTGGACAAGATCACAAGACTTGGTAAGTGTTTATTATTATGGTTTAATATATTTTATGCATGTAAGATGGTTTATATCATGTTGTTTATGTTGGTGAAGTGTGAGAATTTCACTATGTGTAAAACAACTTGTGTGTGTTTAATCGGTGAAGGGTTTTGTCTTGTAAACTGGAACATGGACTTGTGGTTTTGAAGGAAGTGAACTTGATGGAGTTAATATTGATATGTGAGATGTCATTATAGTCTTACCTTTGTTTATCCTTGTGTATAATGTTTGGAATTGTTGTTGTAAATTTGGTTATGGATTTGGTGACGTATTGAAAAGAAAGTGAGGTTTTGGTGATGTTTATGTGTGTTGTGAGACCATGGCTGATTTTTGGCATCTAATATGATCAAAAATATGTTAAAACAAGTTTAGTTATGATCATGGACAATTCATTGCATAAAAAGACCCAAACGAGACCAATTTGACCGAAAATGGGCATCCGCCCTCGCAGGTGCACAGATTCCCCTGGACACTGCCAAGGGCCATCTGCGGCTGCAGTTCATCCACCTGTGGGCATAGGTGGCTCCGCAGGTCCCTTCCAGAACACCGTTTTGCATATTTTTGTCCCCTTTTGACCCCCGAAGGCCCCTATACCCTTATGGATATAATTAGCAACTTGTGATGCCATTTTAATGACTTTAAAGGGGCGTATGGAAGTATGTTAGACTATTTTAAGTATTTATTGTTGTTCATAATTTGTTATGAGGAAAGTTGTTAGGAGTAGTTGTGACGGAATTCTAATGAGAAAGCATAAAGGGTAAGTGTGATGTGAAATGCTATTGATGTGTGATATTTTGGTCAATGTGTGGAATGTTATGGTGTTGTTGGTATGAGAATGCAGTGGATTGTATTGTAAAGGGTGGAATGACACTATACGGCAGTCATATAGATCATTGTCATTTTGTACACTTGTAAGGTAATTAGTTGTTAACGAGAGTTCCACTATGAACTTGTATTGTAGAGTGAAACATAAGGAAGGAGATGGACTGTTGTGTTCATATATAGACTTGTGTACTCATACTTGGAAGTAAGGGTATGTAAGGTTAATCTTTCCGTATCTTTCTGCAGCATAGAGTATTCACCTTTTTATGGTACTCATTCTATTTCGAAGTGTTCTAAAGTATTCCTATCTTAGGTTAACATGTCACAACCCGAATCCCATTCGGACCGGACTGGCACCCGGAGCCGATGAGGCTCGAGATAACCAATCTTTGATCATATCTATTCTCATATGTATATTCATGTATGACTATCACTTTATCTCATGTAATTAAATATCAATAGCGGAATTCATGGCAATATGTGCAATATATGAAACTTTGGCCGTTAGGGCCATTGCGTCAAAGTGAACGTACATGTCTTATATTCAGCTACCCACATAGGTCTACAAATCCTCTACAGATACATGACTATGACAAACCTAGATTCGGGACACACCCCGCTCTATACTCATATATAATCTGAAACCAATATGCATAATGACTCGGAAAAGCCCCGGATCAATTGGAGCTCACCAACAATCTGCGGATATCTCGTCGCCTACCGCAGAGATCTACTAACACCTGTGCCTGCAGCATGTAAGGTAAGTCCCCCGAGAGGGGTCAGTACGAAGAAAGTACTAAGTATGTAAGGCCATATGAAACTATAGTAATACATAAGTACTTCCAAGAAATTAAGCGTAAGGGAAATAATCAATATGGATAGACCTCCAACCTGAATGTGTGGAACCATGTTCATTACTTCTATTACTTCATTACTTGGTCATTAAGTCGCATCATCATGATTCTTATCACAACCTCCATCTTTATATATTCGTATCCACGCAAGGGATATAGTTTCATTTCTTTTAAAACTGTCTTTCTTATTATTCACTCAACTAGTTAGTGATTCATAATACCTTATAGATCATCACCTTATAAGTATATAATATCGGGCCTCCACCTTTGGTGGGATATAATATATATGTATATAGTACCGGGCCTCCACCTTTGGTGGGATATAATATATATGTATATAGTACCGGGCCTCCACCTTTGGTGGGATATAATATATATGTATATAGTACCAGGCCTCCACCTTGGTGGGATATAATATATATGTACCGGGCCTTCACCTTTGGTGGGATATAATATATATGTACTGGGCCTCCACCTTTGGTGGGATATCATAAGCAACACAACATAATCTTGGGACTTATTCCCTCTTGAACTTCTACCCTTTAGATTATGATCCATACTCAATGTAACATATAGTAACCATACGTACATTACTTCTCTACACATCCTATATCCTTTTCTTGTTATGAGAGTAACACATTAAAGATCATGACATTAATTGAAGCACACTCTTAAATATATATTACTTCACTCCTTTACTTCATGAGATTGACATCTTCACTTATGAGAAGTAATTATATTAACTTGCACATCACCTCTCTTATTACTCTTATGAGATTGGTACAAGGATATTCATAATAATATTGGACTTTGGAACATGACATGATTGGAGAATGCTTTTCAAGAATAACTAGATTCTCGTTACACCTTACCCTCTTTGTAATAGCTATGAACATACCATTATGAGGACTTTGGACCCATGTCCATAATTAAGTAACTAATAACAACAAGGACTAATTAATGAGGGATACGTGACTTAGGAACGAATAGGTTCTCCTTATGTTGTCACTTTCCTTGTAATAGTTTCATTTAGTAGTTACAATAACATTATGAGAGCTTAGGCATTTCAGTTCATGGATAGGAGACATATGAATACCAATCGGTCAATGAATAAGAAACGTGTGGATAGCAATATACATCAAACCTGAATGAGATACCTTAGCATATTTTGGAATAGGACAAGTGAAATGTCAATATGAACATTATGTGCTGCAGAAGGATACAGACATAGTAACCTTACATACCTTCAAATCCAAGTATGAATTCACAATAGTCCAGCTTCTTCCTTACGTCTTACTCTACAATACAAGTTCATTCTGGAACTCACATTAGCAATTAGTCACTATACAGGCGTACAAGACGACAATAAACTATGTGTCTACCATATAACATCATTTCATCCCTTACAATACAATCCACTGCATTTCCATACCAACAACACCTTAACATTACACACATTGACCAAGATTTCGTATAACAATAGCATTTCGCATCACACTTACCCTTTATGCCTTCTCATTTCCATTCCGTCACATTTACGCTTATCAATTTGCCTCCTAACAACATACGAACAACCATCCACATTTAATACAGTCCAACATGCCTTCATACGACACTTTAAGGTCATTAAAACGACATCACAAGTTGATAATTACATCCATGAAGGGTATAGGGGTTTCGGGGGGCCAAAAGGATGCAAAAACAAGCAATTTGGAGTTCTGGGCCGATATACTAAGCCACCTGCGCCCGTAGGTGGATGAAATACATCCGCAGGTTACCTTTGGAAGTAGCCAGGGGCACCTGCATTGGCACCTGCACCCGCAGGTGCTTCGTTTGCGAGGGCGGGTGCCCGTTTCGGCCAAAAAGGGTCTCTTTTGGGTCTTTTCATGCTATGAATAACTTATTTTGACATATTATTTATCATATTAAACACCAACATTCATCCATTGTCTCACAATTTCATTCCCCGAATCCCATCGTGACATGATTGGCACCCGTAGCCGATAAGGCCCGAGAGAACCAACCTTTGCCTATGTTCAATCATATGCCTATCATAATCATAACTACCATTACGTAAGAATATGAACCATTAGTATTGGAAATCATGGATAGTGGGAATCATGGCATAGATATACACATTTGAGAAACTTGGCCGTTGAGGCCATCTAAACAAGACTTCATGAGTCACCTTATATACATATACCCACGTACGTCTACAAAAGCCTCTAACAGATGCATTGACCAATATAAACCAAAAGTCGGGACAAGTCCCCGCTTTATACAACATGTACATCATCAAAACCTATATACACTCTGACTCGGAGAAGCCCTGAATTAGCTGGAGCTTACTAAAGAACCGCTAACACTGGCAATCTACTGAGGAGGCCTACTGGTACCTGCGCCTGCGGCAAGTAAGGTAAATTCCCCGAGAGGGGTCAGTACGAAATAAGTACTGAGTATGCAAGGCTCATATGAAACTGTACAATACATGAATATTTCAATGAACTCAAAATATATGAATAATCAATGTGAATAAGTCACCATTTTTCATTTTGGAAACCATGTGAATTGCTTTCATTACTTTCTTTGCTTTCTTTTTCTCAATGCTTATCTGTCAATACATGTGTCACAATGTACCCGGGCCCCTACTGATCAGTGGGTCTTTCCATGACTTAGCGTCATGTTGGGATTGGGTCGAGCTAGGCTTATGCCCCTAGACCTGCCACCCATAAATCAAGGCATAGGGATCGAGTCGAGCTAGGCTTATGCCCCTAGACTTGCCACCCATAAATCAATACTTCGGGATCGAGTCGAGCTAGGCTTATGCCCCTAGACTTGCCAACCATACTTGCTCATTGACCAAATTTGCATTACTTTATTCATTACTTTGAGATTGATACTTTGATAGTCATAACATCACTTGAAGCTTTGGATCAATAATCAATGAGTGAGAGACATATGAATAACTTGGAAATATGACATTCTTGGAAACATAGCCTTCATGGAAACATAACACTATTGGAACCATTTGGACAATAGTCAATGAACAAGAGACATATGTATAATCACTATTGGAACATTGGAACATAACCTTGTTTGAGCTTTTGGAACATTAACCATGATTATGAGACATGAGACTCACCAATGATCCATGAGTAGGACATATATGACAATGACTATTGATAAACGGATATATGATACCTTAGGACAATGAGCGGGTGCCCGTCTGCGAGGGCGGGTGCTTCGTCTGCGAGGGCGGGTGCCCGTTTCGGCCAAAAAGGGTCTCTTTTGGGTCTTTTCATGCTATGAATGGTCCATGATCATAAACAAACTTATTTTGACATATTATTTATCATATTAAACACCAAAATTCAGCCATGGTCTCACAACACACAATAACATCACCAAAATGACACTTTACGGTCAATACGCCACCAAAACTATAACCAATTTCACAATAGAAATTCCAAACGTTATGCACAAGAATAAAACAAGGTAAGACTATAATCACATCTCACATGTCAATATTTACTCCACCAAGTTCACTTTCTTCAAAACTACAAGTGCATAGTCAAGTTTACAAGACAATCCATCCTCCGATTTAGCTAAAATAGCCTATTTTTCACATAGTCAATTTCTCAATACTTTATCAACATAACCAACATCATATACACCATATTCCATGCTTATAATATGTTAAACCATGAGAATAAATACTTACCAATTTTGCAAGATGATGGTCTTGACCAAGGGGATGAAGGCTTAGGGTTTGAGTTGAGAGAAAAATGTTGTAGAAATTTCTAGAAATGGCATGGTGTCCAAATGAATAAAAAATCTGATTTTTCATGCTTTATATAGGCCCTCAAGTCTCAAGTCTCTTCTTATCCAATCCTCAACATTAAATATCATGTTTGAATGGGTCAAATGGAAGAATGGATCTTTTTCTCCATTTGGGCCATGCATTTGGGCTTAAATTGAGCCCATTTGCCTATATTAATTTGGCCCAAAAAATTCATGTACAAATCCTCTAAAATCTCATGCATGTTTAATTAATTCTATGTATATCACGGGAATCAATTTGGTTCAGAAATCTACGGGGTGTTACACCTCCTATGAAGGTCTAATCCCATGTACTAGGCCCAATATCCATTACCTCATCAATAACATTACAAAATACATACTTTTGGCTCTCGACACTTAAGTAAACATTGTTCAATGTCGTCAAGTAGGGTTTGGAAGGTACGAGGTGTTACATAACAGATATAGTTAATCACATGTTCCTTATTCTTAGACCAATTGTGATTCATATGTCTCTTATCCATTGACTGAAGTTCCTCAGCTGTCATACTGTTGTAAATTCTAAGAGAACTATCTCAAGAGAGTAATGAGGTTAAGAGAGTCTATTTATTTTGAATAGCATTTTTTGTTTCCAATCATGTCATGTTCCAAAAGTCTAATAAGATTATGATTATGTTTGTACCAATCTCTCATAAGTAAAAGTACCAATCTCATAAAATTAATAAAGAAGTAATGTGTAAGCTAATGTATCTATCCCTCACAAGTAAAGGTGTCAATCTTACAAGAGTAAAGACGTGAAGTAATGTATGTATGTGTTTCAGTCACAAGGTATCACTAAGTAATGAAAGAAAGAGTAATAAAATAAAGAAGTAATGTATAATCTATGAGTAATCTTGGGTGGTGTCCCAGGGGTTGAAATACCTAGCATGGGTCGATCCTAATGTAACATAATAACATCCCAAGGGCTACAGAAAAGCCTAGCTCGGGTTATCATAAGAACATCCCAGGGGCTACAGAAAAGCCTAGCTCGGGTTATCATAAGTACTTCCCAGGGGTGACACGAAAGCCTAGCATGGGTTATCACAGTATATCCCAGGGGTCACAGTACCTAGCATGGGTTAATAACATCCCAGGGGCGACACAAAAGCCTAGCATGGGTTAGTATAACATCCCAGGGGTCAAAGTACCTAGCATGGGTTAATCTCATCCCAGGGGAGACAGAACAACCTAGCGTGGGTAGAACAATAAAGATGAACATATGTGAAGACAAGAGAAGTAATGAACGTAACGTACATGGTTCCTCACATACATAAAGAGAGTTTATTCACATTGACTATTTCTCATATATTGACTCCATTGTTGTTGTTATTATGTATGATGTAATTCTTATGGCCTTACATACTCAGTACATTATTCGTACTGATCCCTCTTGGGGACTTTACTTTACTTGCTGCAGGCGTAGGTGCTAATAGATCTCCGCAGTAGATTACCGGGTATTTGCAGATCTTTGGTAAGCTCCAGTTGGTCTGGGGCTTTCCGAGTCATAGTTGTATATTTGTTTTGATGTTGGAAATGTTGTATAAAGCGGGGACTTGTCCCGGCTTTAAGTTGATCTAGTAGATGGATCTATTAGAGGCTTTTGTAGACATATGTGGGTTATGAATGTAAGAGGTAAATGTCCGTTTTGACTTGATGGCCCTAAAGGCGAAGTTTCATAAATTGTACATGTTTTCCATGACTTCCACCATTGGCATTTTGTATTTTATCAGTTACATGAGATAGTAGGCTATTCATAAAGAGACATACATATGAAAGAACATGAGCGAAGATTGGTTCTCTCGGGCCTCATCGGCTCCGGGTGCCAGTCCGCCTCAATGGGATTTGGGGCGTGACAGAAAAAGGGTTTGGGTGTGGTAATAAGAAAAAGAAAAAAAAGAGAAAAAGAGAATAAATTTTGAAAAGAAAAAAAGAGAGAGAAAACAATTGCAAAAAGAAAATTATGAAATCTGAAAAAAATAAATGAGAATATGGGAGGAAAGAAAGAAAATTGAGGTGGAAAAGTGGAGCCAAAATTAGTGTAGTGCCATGAGGGTTGAGTCACTTTATCCATATCTACCATACCCGTCCCCAAGCCTACATTACAAGCCAATAAAAGCCCTATAGTGATCTAATCCAACCGTTCGAAAAATCTAAGGCATAGAAAATAAGGGCGAGCCTATGGTATTTCACGCAAACTGTCTGAACTTTTTTGTGAGAGTTAGTGCTTTGATTCAGTCCCTTTTTTGATATGCATGACTATACTATGAGTGTTGGGACCTTTTAGTTGTGAGAGTGCAAGGATTGCATTGTTGGCTATTATTTGTTTGGGTAATGTCATCTGTATACATACTTAGTTGTCTATTCATAATGTGATGCCATCTCTTGATCCCTTCCTATCATGACATGAATCTATACATATACCTAGTGGTTTTGATTTGACTGTATAGGTGTGGGGTTACAAAATGTGTAGTGATATGACTGTCGTAGTTCTCCTAGGTTTCTCCTAGTTAAGAGTCGTCTGGTTTTGTTTTGTTTTGTTTGCCCGAGGACATGGAAATGATCTAAGTTGAGGGTGTTGATTGTGCCATGATTTTACGACACTTTCAACACTCAAAATATGGAAAATATGTTAGTTCTAGGCCATGTTTAGGTGGATATATTGTGTTTTTGTTATTTTTGCAGGAAAATAGATTTCGAAAGTAAGCTACATAAAAAGAATGAAAAATACACCAAGTGTTGGGTGCTAATGCAAGAGACAACTCGTTGGGTCACACCAAGAGTCATTCCCTTGATCATTTTGACACTAGAGCCAAAAGTCCTGAAGAATAATTTTAGAGAAGCTAGTGATGGATGGACTCAAAGACTCGTTAGGTCAGCTAACGTGTCAATATAAGTTGTTCTGAGGAATCATACAGAGGAGAAACTGAAGGGTTAAAAAATGACCCCAGTGACAATGATAGCACATGATGAGTTGTCAAGACTGACAACGGGTCCCTCTTGCAGTCGTTATGTGTAACAGCTGGGAGAATACCTAAAAGTTGGAAAAATAGCTTCAGTGGAAATGGAAGACTTAACGACCCATCAGGACTAGTAACGGGTAGTCACCTGAGACATCACCAACCAACAAGAACCACACCAACAAAGCCATTACCACACCTAATAAACTGTTAGGACACCTAACTGGTCATTTCCTAATCTTAATCCATTGATTAAATTCATCTATTGATTATTTGTTCTTAAGATTTCATTGAGAATTCATGTTTTTGGGTTTTCATTTACTCAACCTCGTAAGTTTTCAATTACGAATTCATCTACAATCTCTAATTGTGATTCTTCAAGCATGAGTAGCTAAATCCCTTAACTAGGATTGTGGGAACCATGATGAATTAATAAAGTAGGTAAAGTATTTAGGGTTTCTTGAATGGTGCATATATTGTTCTTTCCTTCATTTTGATTTCTTTTTAACGGTGCGCAATGTTATAACTCTCCTTAAGTCTTTACTTACTTAATCAAAGAGGTAAAGAATGGGAAAAGGGAAGTAACAATGGAGATTTGAGGCTACCAACCATCATCTAATAGCTTGACCTTAATCGAAAATATCAAATCTGGGATCAAAGGTAAGGGTTAATATGCAATGCTCATGAAACCTAATCGATAATTGAGAATAGTCATATTTATAGGTAACCATCTGTTTAGATGAACCTAACTTACCGATCTTTCATGCTAAGCACTAGAATAGAACCCTAGTAGGTCATGTCTACTAAGTTATGAAATCACGGGAACACAATCGTAGTTCACCATTCTCATTGATAACAAGTCACTTAAATTGATACTTTGTGACTTATCACATAATTTACAAACAGTTACTTGTTCTCCCAAAATCCCTCCTTTGCGGAAAAAACTGACTGATAGCTTAAATAACCGCATCGACCAAGCTCCTAGACCTTGGTTGGGTTCTATATTTGATTCAAAGACCGCTTTATATCTCATTGTGAGGTGTAATATAAGCAACATCAAGGAGGTTGTTTCGACAAAATATGGGCCCCATGCCTATTCTTTCCATTTTTAACTAAACCAACCAATAGGCCAAAATGAGTCTGGAAGTTTCAAGACTCGAATTAAAGGTCTCCCTAGCCTAAATTTCATGTTTTGGAGCTAATAGAAACTGTCAGAATCCCTATCCGAGGCCATTTACTAGAAGTTTTGACCGAAATCAAAGTTCTCAACTTCAAAAGCTTCAAAATAAGGAAATTGGCTTGAAACTCAAATGAATTGTCATCGATTCGAGTAGGTCATAAATGACCTGGGACAACTGTAGGAATACTCAAAATGCTGAAAATGCCTGAATCAAGAAAACTTATATTTCTTTAACCCCAAAACTTCCTAAAGCACCCTTGAAGAGTTTGACAGAGCATCCTATTGTCCATCCTCAACATAAATTCTTCCTGTGGTTAGGTTTGCATAAAAGATTGGCTACAATTGAAAGGTTGCTGAAATTTTGTATTGTGGTGTCACCTACATATGTGTTTTGCAAAGTGCAGATGAGAAAAAGAAGCATATGTTATTTGATTGTAGGATTACTCAGCATCTCTGGCAAAGACTACTATTATGGCTTGGTATTCACAGGCCTATTGGGACTTGGCATGAAGAGGTTGCTTGGGTTGTGAAATGTACAAAGAAGAAGACTGGTAGGGGTGGTATTATTAGCTCTCTCTTTGCTATGGTCATATGATATGGAGGGAATGGACCTGCTAAGGTTTCAACAGGGGAACTACCAGCCTAAAAGAGATTGCAAAGAAGTAGCATTGTTCATTCACACCAGAGATGGAGACATGAAGACATATCAACCAATGCTGCAACAGCTGAGTAAGTTTCCTTGAGCTAAGGAGTCTTTTGGAGTATGACTTGAAATTTGAGGCATATTGGAAGAGTTGAGTCTGTACTTGGTTTTGTTTACTACTCACCTAGAGGGTCATTACAACATCCATTACTAATAGGACTTTCTTCCTCAAAAGTCAAGGAATAAAAAGAGTCTGATAGTTCAAAAAGATGAGGGTACTGAGTTTGCATGCCCTATAAGGCTACCCGAATACTCTCCTAGAATGAACAAGGCCTCTATAAAACCTTACCTATAGCAATTCCCTCAATTTCAACTTCCTTAACTCACTGGTCAAAATAATAACCAATTCCTCCTCGAATGCCAACTCCCATCCAACTGCACTGTACCCCCATAAAAGTATGCAAGTCTCATCCAAAATATACCAACGCTGTATAGATACGATCAAAACTCAACAAACACGTGAAAAGGCTATATGAAATCCAACTCATAAATCAAATCACCAACCTTAAGCTCAAAGTTCAGCATCCTTCGGTCATCATAAGTCTCCTACTGGCTCTGAACTTCACAGAATCTCTCCAGTATCAACATAATCCTATTCGTATAATCACACAACCACCAACCTTGAAAAGATAAAACCAACCCACCAGAGATCCACATGGCCTCGCACATGTATAATCTCTCGAAAGGATCCACCTAAAAAAATTAGAATTGTAATGTATATTAGATGCAAGCTCTTCCAAGGACAAAACTGGTCCCAATAACCCTCTAAACCAATAAAATTAGTCCAAAACACCACCTCCAAAACCTGAACAGTCCATTTTAAATGATAATTGATATATGGGTGAAAAAGTTGTGCAAGCTCAACTCATATATTCATCTCCCTCTGAATGGACATTCAAAAACCTGATATGAAGTCAAAAGTGGTAGAAATTGACACCCTATGAAAATAGACCATCCCTCAAATATATATCTGAGCAGAAGGAAGACTGAAAAGGTAGGTAACGCTTAGGCCTATCCATCCTATCAATAATGCCCCGAATAAAATTAAATCCCTGAAATGCACATCGAAAGAAGTCACAAAATCCATAGCTATCCGCTTAGGATCTTAGGTAAACCACCAAGCCTAAAGTGTCCAAACTATACCCGCTGACAAACAAGCATCTAATTAAAGTATCTAACACACACCTTAGGATATAATTCGGAAGAGTCAAAAATTAGAACTAGGGCAAATAAGGCCTTGACCCCAGAAGGCCCACCTTATACTCGTCGGTTCAGTAGAGATGGACATCTCTAAATCAATCTGGTCAACCACGCTTACTAAGAGGAAATCCCTTAATCAAGCCACCTAATATAACCTGCTAACCTGATGTATTGCCATTCTAGATCTGAGAAATAAGCCTAGCCTCGATCACAAAATACCTCAGTCCTCGCCAAGCCTACCATAATCCTATTATCGAACACCACGCATCCTGGGAATGTCATAAACCCAAATCAACCTCACACTCAGAAACTTAGCATATAACTGCTGATGCCACAAAGGCTGGAACTAGGGCGTCGTCAAATATCACTATTAGAAACGAGTCCAATCAAGGCATAATTCCATGATCCAACAACCCATACCTGCTGCAAGGTGCTGGCAAAATCAAGAACATATTCAAGAACTCGCGATGGCTGCAAAGAGTCCTAATGGTAGTCAGACCTCCAGCAAACTCAGAAAATAAGCTTAACCCTGAATTTGGTCAAATGGATCCCCAATACACGACATCATATATTCACTCCCGACAGTCAATAGGCAAAACATAAGTACACAAAACCATCTCTCTATTGAACCCAATGGAAACAGGACACAAAGACACACAAGGCCAAGTAACACCTTACTCAGAAGATCCTAAAACTACCCTTTTTAACTTCCCCCAACCTGAAGCCCTCTGGTACGATATAACAAACTGAACTGAGTACCTGACTTAACATCAACACAAAAATAAAGATCACAATCAAGAGTCAAACTAGGAAACCAAGGATAACCATATTAATAATTGACTGGAGCAAAGGACTTTCAACACAAGCACCAGGAATGCAACAATGAAAGACTAAACACATTTTTAACTACCAACCCCCTTTTCCCCAAATACACAATAACCCCTCTCAAAATTAAATCGCAGCTCTCACCTCACAGACTGAAGGAGGCCCATCAAAATCAAGGCAATAATCTAAGCAAGGCAACCAAGGACCACACGGTAGGAAAACGAAATGGTCTAAACCTAGAATCAACTCAACAAATAACCATGGCAAAGATAATGAGATCTGCATGAGTGCTATATCCCAAGACAATTAAAACACAAGATCAATCCACTACTAAATAAAATACCTATTGGGGTATCTACGTACTTAAGCACAAACAACAGTCCATAAGGATAATACAAAAAATAGCATAATAAGTAAACATACATGTATACAAAGATCCCAGATCAAACGACACATAAATAGAAGGGTAACAAATCAAAATTATTCATGTAGTAGCTGCACCTAAAGCCTCGAGCCTACCCAAAGAAACACATAATAGATTACGCTCATCCCCAAACTGAGCACACACACAACAACCTATACCACCTGGTTGTGAATCATATCTAACACTCTGGGGACCAACCCTACTAACCTGGGAAGCATACCTGACCATTGGTATTACAACCCTAAAAAGCTGTCTTGGCTATGTTGGTTTCTTAATAATTCACATCGAGGACACTCTCTAGAAAAATGAACCATCTTTTTATATACACAACAAACCCCGAATGCCCTAATCTCATGAGAAACTTATGTTGACCCTAACTAATTAACAAACTCACACTTGGGGCACCCCCTAGAAGAGTACCAAACTCACCATAATTAAGACAACCTCTGCCGATAAAAGTCTAGAGTGAAGAACCTAATGATCTAGACAGGCCACTATGATCTGAAGACCCGAATTGAAAACCCCATAATGTCTGACCAGAAGTCTAACCATCGTATCCACTGTGAACGATCTGAGCCTCAGCTAAAATATGAGGCACAGTCTATATGAGCTTGCTAAGCAGAGAGTGATGGTGACCTCTACTGAAAGAATCCTTACCTCAAGATAAAATACCTCTAAACTGTATTGATTGCTGGGCCTCACACCTCCACCTCTATAGGTCTCAAGATATGCCCACTCTATAGTCCTCGTATGATTTACAAATTGAAGAAAAGAAGAACTAGCTTCTACTAAGGGCTCTGATGCCAAACAAAGTGGTAAGATCAATTATCTAACAAACCTCTAAACTCTCTTATGCTCTACAGGAAGAATCATTGAAGTATGTTTGGCCTAATCAAGAAACGTGATCTCATACTCTAAAACTGATATAGGACCTACTGAAGACCCACAAACCGACTCTGACTTATGAACTACTTGATGTACTAGGCACTACTTTTGCCTGTGACGTAACATCAAGAATGCTTGGAATCCCAACTATAGTATCCTGAAGAACTGGCATGGTCACAATTCCTGTCAGAGACTGGGCTAGCCCCAGACCCTTTGGCTGATGTTGTAGATCCTCAATCTCAAGCTTTTCCTCTAGTGATGGCTCTCTAGCCTAAACCTGGGTTGAGTCCCTAGCAATAGGTGCAGGAGTCTCGTCTTCACTATCTAACAATCTTACATGATCTATCTTAGAAAGAGTGGAACCAAAAAAAGAACTTTAGTAGCTACTAGGGATAAGGACGCATAACGAAGAATCAATAAATAGGATTTTCTGAAGAATTCCTTATAGCCTCCTGAAGATATGCTATAGACATCATCGTATGATTTGCAAGACTTTACTAGACACTTTCTCTTATAGCAATGATACCGGTGAACCTATTCTCTGATACCAAACTCTCATGACCCAAAACTTTAGGTCATAATGGCATCTAATAAACCCAGTAGTAGGTAAGCCAAACTTTGTAGCATGGAATATTAAGTAATGGACTAATAACAGGAAAGAAAAAATCATGGAATAGGTGGCCCAGATATAAGTATAATAGAATAATGGGACCCATAAAATATATATAAAAAGGGTAAAGGAACAAAATACACCCAAGACCCGGTATAGTCGGTACAAAAGCTACTACTAAATACATCATGAGCACTAACTAGATACAATATGTGCAAGACCATCTCCGAGTATACAAAATAAGTATCAGTTTAATAAATTAGAGGGAGAAAGAACAACTCTGAGCATCAGGAGATCACCCTGATTCTCCCATCCAAGGCAACTTCACACAAAGTACACGTTAGCTGTGAGAACTCAAACTAACATCTATATCAGGGAAAAAAATGCAAAAGTGTAGAATGAGTACCAAGACACGCAATACCCAGTAGGAATCATAGGCCGACTGAGCTCAACATATAAATGCAAGTATAAATAATATGAAAGGAGATATTGAACAATGTAAGTAACATAAAAGGAGATGATATACAAACTAGGTAACCAAAAAGAAGGTACTACAAACTAGGTAACCAAAAAGAAGGTACTTACCTGTAGAGGCTAGCCTAATAGTCTAACACAACAAGAATTGTATTAAGGAAGAATATCAAGAGTAGTATACTAAAAATTTCTACTCAAAGTAATTGAAACAACAAGATAATCTAACACTGCAGCTAGAAATTCTAAAAAAAGGAGTCCTCACGGCATAGCTAGACTGCGAGTATATCCACGAAAACAACCTATCACAAGTTAAGTAGTAATAATTAATAATAACCTAACCAAGACCCTATAAGCCCAAAAGATGCACACAACAAACAATAACCCAATTAGGCCTCATAAGAAAGGTAGGTGCCAAACAACAAACAAAACCCAACCAGCCCCCATAAACGTGGAAGATGCCAAATAACAAACATAAAGTCAATAGGTAATGCATATGAATAAATAATAAGTGTAATAGAAATAAAATGATGCAATATGACATGAGTGCCATATCCAACCATATTGTATACACCTCCTTCAACTCTGTGGCTTATAATGGTAGGACACACAGAGAACACCCCTCCCCTGTCATAGTGGCTCATAGATGAAGGCACCAATAAGGGATACGAGATATCCATATATATTGCTCTGTCACGAATTGGGACTTCCAAGTAATAATCTGTACAAATCATGAATATGATAAGTATCCAGAATTGAACCGGGGCTAAAATGATTCATTTTTACCTTACCTTGTAAAAATTGAAGGTAATGGGTGGAAATCAAGACAGATCATCACCAAAAAAATAATAGAGAAAATCAATAGTAAGGTGTAAATATAGCCAATGCTCAAACCCTAACCAGAGTTTAGATAATCCATTTAAGTGTTAAAAACCATCATCCAATAGTAAGGGTGGTTCGATTTCCATTTTAAATTCAATTTATAATTGAAAAATGATAATCAATCCCTTTTGAAAATAGTAGTGAAAATGAATATTTTTCTTTGAAATCGTACCACAATGCATGCAAGTGCATTTTCAAAGATATTCATGCTATCACAAATATCTAAGCAATAGGTGCATAATCACCTAACTTCTATAAAGAAAAATCACCACTCTTTAAGAGCAAAAAACACTAACCTAATATCAGACTAATTGGTATCCAAGGCCTTGGGCATACCAATTTATAGAATAGCTTATTTATAAAGTAAATAGGGAAAAAAGGTAACCAAGATAGAACATAATAGAAAAAAGAGTCGACTGAGGAATACTATCCTTATCAAAAGATTGTAACAACCCAAATCATCATTATGTTAAAAACAATTCTGGAAAAATGCCTCAACCAAGAAATATTCATTTCGAACCTTGTAGGAATTATTTTCGTGGGGAAATTCCATGGCCCAAATCAAATTGGGCCAAAATTTGCAAAACTTGGCTAAGCCTACTGAGTCATCACTATAGTGATAGATCTGTCACTGCAGTGACGTCACTGCAGCGACACTTTTGTCTTTGCAATGATTGTCGGGCAGTAAGCTGCCCAAGGTTAATTAAAACCCTCATACAGCTGGGGCTTTTACATTTCCTCCTAAAAAAAATCCCTAAGTGAACCCTATACTTAGAACAACAAGGGTTTAAAGGCCAAGTTTCGTGAGGGCAATTCTCAAAGTATTATTATTGGGATTTCCAGTGTTGGTCAAGGTCAAGGTCAAGGCATACGAATAATGACTTTTCACTCTCTGTAGCAACATAACTCATCCACGAGGTAAGTTATGGTTTAATTATAGTAGACTTGGGCTAGATGTATCTAATGACAATAGTTACATCAGGAGATTTCATGCCTTAGGCCTGCAGGCACAGAGTTTAGATGGATTGGTTAATAACCTTAACAAAGAATAACAAATTAATGAAGTTGCATATTGAGTTATTGAAATGTGTTAATTTTTTTAAATGTTAGAAGGTATAATGCTTGTATGAACAAGAAGTAGATTAGTAAATGAGAGTGTTTGCAAGTTTGTTAAGGCTTAGGTCAACTGTGAATCTAGTGAGTGTGAAGTTATGACTCAGAGTGTGTGTTCCAGTGGGTTCAAAAGGGACTGGTAGGGTCCCTGTGGATAAAGGAGGCAGAAGTCAATAGATGTCGATATACCTATGGTGTGTTGAGATGAGTCAGGAGAGGTAGTGTGTGTGAGAAATGTGTTGGGGTTAGTTCCTTGGTTAGGATAGATATCGAGGTAGTAATTGGGAAGAGGAAAGGAGTGATTGAGTATAGAATCCTTAATAATAGTTGTTAGATGGTTTAAGTATAGATAGTGATGGGTGGATATGGCTGTTAATGTTGGGTATGGGTATGTATATGAAGTCCAAGTGTAGGGTACTCTTGATTTGACTTTGTACTTATATATAATATGGATGTTGTGTCTATCCTTGGATACTACTTTAGATTATTGAATCATTATCATGCATTGAGCATTGAACTAAGATAATTTATATTATGATGAGATTGTATGGATTGGGTGTCACACCGACACTGTTATATGGATAGGATGTCACAATGACACTGTTATATGGATAGGATGTCACACTGACACTGTTATATAGATTGGGTGTCATACCGACACTAAAATTGGATCAGGTACCACACCAGTACTAGTAAATGGACTGAGCTCATCCTTTACAAGTCATAGCTGAGGGCCCCTATTGACCCTAGCATGTGTGTACACCTTTCGTGCATACATTCATAACATTATATTGGCATATATAAATATTGTGGTGATTGTTGTGTAATTATGGGTATTATTTCCTGTATGCACAATATTATATGTGAGGCTTGGGGCTTTTTTGTCTAGTTCATATTGTATTCTTGAGAGTCAGAATATTTTTCTTGACAGTGGGTACTCGAATATTAAATAACTGGTCAAATTTGTATTAAGCATAGGGTCGTAGGTGTTTTTAGGGAGGGAGTAACGTGAGAGTTGAAAGCATTGCTAAAAAACACTAGTAGGGTTCAATTGTATGGAACTTTAATTGCTATCATGATTCCTCCCTATATTCTATTGTTATTATGTGTTTCTAAACTTGGTCGGCCGATGATATCTACTAGTACGTATGGTTGTACTGATACTACACTTACTATATCTCTATTTGGGGTTATAGTCATGCTGCATGTTAGTTGGCGTTTCTATAGGTATAGCGGTGATTATTTTTTAGCAGCTCCTCTCATCCTACTCCTACATTTATGTTGTGTCTCGAGTTGTCCTTTCTATTGCTTAGTGCTCTTGTACCTATTTAGATTAGGTTCTGGGGAAAGTGCTATTTTACTTCAGCAATGTAATTATATAATTAACGTATTTGAACAAGAAATCTTTCTTTCATTAAGGGATTATTTATATTCTATTTAATATATCTTCAACACTTAATTGAATAGTTGGGTGGTAAGGGTTCTACTATGTAGGGTAGAGTTGGGTAGGTGCTCGCACAATTCATGGATTGGATTATGACAAGATTGTATTAGAGCCCATGTTACCGGTCTCCCAGTACAAGAGCCAATATGGAGTAGAGTCTTACAGATTGGTGTATTGACATCTACCTCAAATCTGTAGGAAGCTACAAGGCATCAAAGAAATCAATCATACTTCCTTCTCTCTCATTGTGATAATTCAGTGTTGTTTCCCCTAAGTTGAATCCAATTGGTATCTGGAATATTCTAATTGGTATCTCAACAGCCACAATTTGGATTAGTTGGTCCCAATTGGCATCTCAGTAAGGTTTGAAAGGTTAAAATGGTGTCATTCTAACCAGTATAGGTTAGTAAGAGACATAGGGCATGTAGTCTAATGTTGGGAATTATGTTTGAAATAAATAATAGGTGCATATTTTAGTGGATTTTCCATTTGACTTAGTGGAATATGGGAGTTCCAGTGTAGTTGGTAAGTTAACTCTCTTGTTTATGGATTGGTTATGTTTAACGAAAAGGTATTTGTCTATAGATGTTTGTTGTGTTATGCTACGTGTATTTCTTATGAGGACTATTGTCATTTTAACTGTGTTATTGCTTTACTGTATGATTGTCGAATTTCTTAAGTGTAAGTGATGTTCATGAGTATTATGAGATGAGTGGTTTAAATGGGAATTTCGAGAATTATAAGGGTTGTATGTGATTTGTATATCTTTATTTCTATGATTTGAAATACATCAATTTTTCATAATTTGAAGTATTCGTTAATTTCCATCCTGTCCCTAATGATATAGTTGGATACGCTTGCTTGGCCAGTCTAATGTTAGAATGGTAAGAAATGGCTTAAGATGAGTAGTTTTCTTGAGACATTATTTAAGCGTAAATGAGTTGAGGATTTGAAACTACATGAAAAATTAGTTTATAATAGTGAGTTTGAGTTTTCTTAGTTAAATTGCTTAAACGTGGGGGATGTGGGTAATAAAGTGTTTTGGGATAACTTCGTGTTAGATAAAACCTGGGAAAGTTTAAAATTTGGAGTCCTTATTATTTCCATGGCTCGAGGAGTCGGAGAACGCCTCCTCCATTCCACTAAGGAAGGAGAACTTCGTATCTTCCTTCTTCAGCTTTAGGAGCTTTCTATTGGGGACTGCATGCTTGAACAATACCTTTACGATATTCCACATCCTAGCTAGCATGCGATCCCAGGTGTGTCTCTTCTTCTTCTCCTCATTTAGATCCCTTCAGAGTTCTGCATAGGCCTGAACCAAGTCTGGTGGTGTGGTAGAGCTCAAAAGAGTCAAATTTGAGGGAGGCAAGTGGGACTGCTCCAAGTACCTCCGTACAACATCAAGGTCTACCTCCAAGCACCCAAGGGATGTAGGAGTCAGTGTGGGAGGAATGGTAGTCTCCTCTCCCTCTCCGGCCTTGCTGATCTTACCCTCCGCCCTTATCTTCCTTTTTTTCTTGCTACCTCCTTGTGAACCCTTTACCATTAGCGAGTTGATGTCATCCTGCACTCCTTTAAGAAGTCACCATCCTTGTTGGGCATATTTATCCTCTTTAAAAGCTCGGTGATAAAGGAGGGCATAAAAAAATCTTTTAAAGGCCCTCCCCTTGCGTAGAAATGCTGCCACTCATTGATAATCTACATCCCCACATTCATCATTTTACCCAATAGAGAACAGGCCACCAACATATCCTAATGGAAGGTCACATCCATAATATTTCCTGAATGATGAATCCCCTAGGATACCAAGTTAAGCCACATCTAAGCATCCATTATGAAAGGGGTGCTTTTTGTCCCCCTAACACTAGTCCACTTCATCTTGTTCTCTTGGCCCTCCAAAATGAAGGTTTTTACATACAATTTCAAGTTGGCCTCATCCACCTTCTCCTTGAAGGCTGCATTGGAGGGGTTTTGCACCCCTAAGGTGTCATTGGTAGTAGCGGCATCTACTAACACATTTTTCACTCAGATGCGGATAGTGGGTTGGGGTACAAACTAGTCAACGGTTAAGAGTATGGAATAGAACTACCGAACAATCTCCAAGTTGCTTGCAAGGATGGATTCAATCAATATCTCCCAACCGTAAGTGCATAGTTTATTGTAAATCTCGAACGCCTCCTTATCCAGGTCCTTTGTAATGAACCCTTTCTCATGGATGAAACCCCTAGTACTTAACCCCTCCTTATATCGGTCATGGAAAGTAGTATTTGGGAATCGTCGATATGCAGTTTGTGTAGCCATGGTAGTAGTTCAGAAAAATCACATCATAGGACTTAGAAACCAATTTGGGATGCTTTGGAAAAAGAGTGGAAAATAAAAATCAGTGTTGAAATGGTTCTAGGAGGCTAATGCCTGAACATCGCTGTAGCGACAGAAGCCTCGATGCAGCAGCGTTGCTGTAGCGACAAATCCGTTGTTGTAGCAATGCCTTCTTCCCCTACTATCCAACCTCCTACCATGGAAGATTTTCAATTTTTTTCATCAAATTTTTGGATTTTTAGAGCAGATCAGGCTTGTTAGAGTTCTTGTGAACTCTTTTACACAAAAATAGGAGTGCTTAACATTCAATTCAAGCCCCAAATCATACTAAATCCCCAAATAAGATGATTCTTCATCTTCCACCCTTTTCAAGTCCAAAACCTACTATGAATATCTTGGATCATATGCTTAGAACACTACAGGAGAATTGGGGATGTAAGATAATCTAGCATGTTTCAAAAATTCTTACAAAAGGGGCAACAAACTTAAATTCTCAAAATTGCACAAAAACCAATCCAAAAATCTACCTTTTCCCTAATTTCTATGATTCTACGATGCCAAAATGCGTAATAAAAGTAGTGAAGTCGAAGTTTAGCTTAGTAGCATCGCTGAAAGGAAGGTTACTCAAGAGAATTGAATGAAATTTTGATATAATTTGAGAGTTGGGGAGTGGGAAAAATGAATCCCGCATCCCCATTTTGAAAAACTATTGAGCATCGCTGCAATGACTATTATGTCGCTGCAGTAATGGGCTTTATACAATTTCATGTTGCCTTAATTTTTCATGTAATATTTTGTGGTATTTCGAATATTTTAAATGACCCATTACATAAATTTTAATTATTATTCATATTACTTAGGGTATAAGGGTTGTACATTATACTATAGCCAAGTAGCGTGTAAATGTGTAGACTGGTCGAGTAACGGTGGTAATAGATTTTTATTGACCATAGTTCAGGAAGGTGTTACTAAAGAAATTGATAGGAATAAAAGATGAAATTTCATAACATTGTGTACGTTGGATTCTGAGAATCATGCTAAAAACCCTCCTTCATCCTTCTTTAACTGTTTGGGGATGAAGGATGGGTAAATTGGTATCTAATATACTGACCCAAATTGTCGTTATGTTAAAAACTATTTCGATAAAATTCTTTGACTAAGAAATCTTTGTTTTGGACCTTGTAAGAATTATTTTCGTGGGGAAAACTTGGACAAGATCAAATCGGGCCAAAATTAACAAAATTTGGCCAGGCCTATTGACCCTCTACCACTGTAGCAACGTCGATGTAGCGACACTTCCATCGCTGCAACGACAGTTGGGCAATAAGCTACCCAACGGTTGATTAAAATGCTCACTCATCTGGGGCTTCATATTACATTTCCTCCATGAAAAACACCCCAAGTGAATCCTATACTTAGAACAACAAGGGTTCATAGGTCAAGCTCGGAGAGGGCAATTCCTAGGCATTTCCATTGAGATTTCCTGCATTGGTCAAGGGTAAGGCATGCCAAAAATGACTTCTCACTCTCTGTAGCAGCATATCTCATCAACGAGGTATATTATGGTTTAATTTTTGTAAACTCAAGCTAGATTTAATAACTGTAGTTATGTCGGGAGATTTCATACCCAAGGCCTACGGGCATTGAGTTTAGATGGATTGGCTAATAACCTGAACTAATGATAATGAATTAATTATGTTGCATGTCGAGTTATTGAACTATATTATTCTTTTTTATTATTAGAAAGTATGACTCTTGTATGAACTAGAAGTAGGTTGGTAAATGGGAGTGTTTGGTAGTTCATAATGGGTTAGGTCAACTATGAATATAGCGAGCATGAACTTATGGCTCAGAGTGTGTGTTCTAGTGGGTTCAGAAGGGACTGGTAGAGTCCCTGTGGAGAGTGGAGGGAGTTGTCGGTAGATATCGAGATACCAATAGTGAGTTGAGAGGAGTCGGGAGAGGTGGTGTGTGAGAAACATACAGGGTTAGTTGCTTATGTGAGGATGGATATCGAGGTAATAAATGTGAAGGGGAGAGGAGTGATAAAGCATAGAATCCTTAATTAGAGTTGTTAGATAGTTAAAGTATAAACGGTGACTAGTTGGTATGACCATTAATGTTGGATAAGCATGAGTAGTCCAAGTGTAGGGTAAACTTAATTTGACTATGTGCTTATCTATAAGCTAAATGTTGTGTCTAGCCTTCGGACACTACTTGAGATTATTGAATCATCATCATGCATTGATCATTGAACTGAGATCATGTATATTGAGATGAAGTTGAATGGATCGGATGTCACACCTATATTATTATATGAATTGGGTGTCACACCGACACTGTTATATGGATTAGGTGTCATGCCGACACTGTTATTAGATCGGGTACCACATCGGTACTGGTACATAGACTGAGCTCATTCCCTACAGGTCATACCCGAGGGTCCCTACTGAACCTAGTATGTGTGTACACCTTGCATGATTGAATTCATACCATTACATTGGCATATATATATATATATATATATATATATATATATATATATATATATAGTAGTGATTGTTGTGTAACTGGTTGGTTGAATATAAGTGACAGACGTGAATACATGGATGTAAGGTATGTCTTGGATGAGCGTAGGTCTTATTTCTAATATGCATAATATCATATATGGGGCGTGGGACTATCTTGGCTAGTTCGTGTTTTATTCTTAAGAGTTGGAATATATATTTGTCTTATCAGTGGGTACTCAGATATAAAATAATGGGTCATATTTTTACTAAGCATATGGTAGTAGGTGTTGTTAGGGAGGGAGTACGGAGATAGTTGGGAGTACAAATAAAAGACTCTGGTAGGGTTCAGTTGCATGGAACTTTAATTGCTATCATGATTCCTCCCTATTTTCTATTGTTATTATTGGTTTCTAACCTTGGTCGGCCAATGATACCTATCCATAAGTGTTGTTGTACTGATACTACACTTAGTATATCTCCATTTGGGGATATAGCCATTTTGTAGGTCCGTTGGAGTTTCTATAGGTACTACGGTGATTATTCTTCAGCAACTCTTGTCATCCTACTCTTACATGGATGTTGTGTTTCGGGTTGTCCTTTTTATTGCTTAGTGCTCTTGCACCAGTTTAAATTAGGTTATGGGGAAAGTGTTAGTTTACTTCCTCAATTTTTAATTATATAATGAACATATTTGAATAAGGGATCTTTCTTTCATATAAGGGATTATTTATTTTAAAAGTTGTTTATATATCTTCCGCACTTAATGAATTGGTTGAGTGGTAAGGGTTCTCCTATCTAGGGTAGAGTGGGGTAGGTGCCTGATCCGTGGATTGGGTCGTGAAAAGATACTACCTCAAACCCACACTAAGGATCACTAATCTAATCCTTAAAACATAACAATTATACATGTATTCTTATCCTAATACTAGCAATACAACAGGTATCCTAAACTATGGCTCAAACTAATATTATATTCTCAGATCCCTCAAATGAGGCTAAGAACTGCAAAAATGATAAGGTAACCTAAAACCTATCCTTTAAATCTCTACCAAACATGTACCTTATACCATACACAATCTCGTAGAGAAAAGTCTATAATAAAGTAGACCGTAGCCTACCTCAAAGCCGACCAACAACCTCAAATCATCCACGAGCTGCTCGTCTTGCTACTAGGCCTTAAAAAGTTGTCTTGCTATCAAAATCATAATCTACATGTCAATATGAGTAAAAAAAGACCCATATTACAATTACAAAATCCGAGTCCAAAACTAGGTCAAAATAAGACCCTTGGGACCTGTCGATGAAAACCGAAATTAAGTCTATAATTATCTTCCCAAAAGGGTTATAAAACCATGCCCACAAGTTGGGAGAAGATGAATTTGGATTCAAACCATATTTGGTCAAAAACACACACCTGGTCAAGGAAGAAAACCAAGAATTTGACCAACGAATCGCTAATAAAAGATGGAATTGACACTAGGAAAGATGATATATCATAATTACAAAGGAAAGGAGCTTACCTCGCAATGAACCCACCAAGAATAATCAAAACACACCCTTAACTGAGCTCCAAAACACTTAGCATAAAATGGTTGAGTGTTTGGAGATGAAGAGATTAAATAACTAGCGATCTTTGCTTAAGCAGAGGTTTCATCGTATAAGAGACTTCGGTTAAGCGGAAGCCACTTATCAAGCAAGCCTCCACAAAAGCAGAGGATGATCCGCATAAGTGACCTAGCCTAAGTAGAAAAGGATCTACTTAAGAAAGAGTCGCTGACATAAACAACCTCTTTAAAAGTGGCCAGCCTTCGGCTTAAACAAGCCTGGAACCACTCAAATGTCTGCACCAGTAAACCAGCTACATCAGCAGCTCTGCCAAGTGTTCCAAGTTTGAATGGACCCTTGGTATTCTTTAGAGTCCAATGAACATAAAACAAATATTCTACCTATCAAAAATGACATTTCAGACTCAACAGAATTGATGAAATTCCCAATGAAAGTCATTTCGACAAAATGTGAGCTCCATAACCATTCTTTCTATTTTAACTAAAACCAATCGATAGGTCAAAATAAATCCGAAGGCCTCGAGACAAAAACCAAAGCTCTCTTTGCCTAAAATCTATGTTTTGAAGCTAATAGAGCTGTCAAAATTCTCATCCGAGGCCGTTTATTAGATGTTTTGACCAAAGTCAAAGTTCTCAATTTCACAAGCTCCAAAACAGGAAAATTGGCTTAAAACTTAAATGAACTGCTTGGGAACCAAACCACTGGTTCAACAAGTCATAAATGACCTGGAGCAACTGTATGTAAACTCAAATTCTGAAAAACACATGAAAATCTCAAAAATAACATAGAGGGTCATTACACGCTCCCTCCATTTCTAACCCACCTACCATCTATGTAACCACTCCATATACATTTCATGCCAGCACCTCATGTGAAATCCCTCCTCCAGCTACCTAGAATACCAATTCAAACACCCATAACTGTCAAAAATTCCCTCCTATTTACCAAACCACAATCCCAAATGTTTAGAACCCACCAACTAACCATACAATGCCACCCACCAACACCATTAATGTCCCTATATTACTCGAGACTTACCCTACTTTCCTAAATAACCTCAAAATACAAAGTAGAATTGGTGCCTGATCATTACTCTTTGGACAAGGTCAAATATAATCTACCGAGTGTTATTGGGAACATGCCTATCGTTGGACAAAGAAAGTTGTGAAAGTTCATCCTTCTTGTCAGATAAAGAAATTATTGACAAATTTGTCCATGCTCAAGAACCAAAATACGATTATAGAATGATATTCATAGTTAGGTCAAAGGTTTTTGAACTGGTTAAAATTGGGGAAATAATCAAAGACGGCCTCCAGATTGGGTAAATTGACTGAGATGTCGTACAAACTGGCTCTTTAGATTATTGCAAGGAAAAATAAGAGATTTGTCCTCTGTTTCTTCTAGGTCGGGTCTAAGATCCAGAAATCTTTTGAATCCATCTCTAGAAAGCCTTGAACATAATAAGCCTACCCCTTGCTCCACGAAGTCCTTAACCTATTTTTATGTCCAACCCAATTACCAAAAAACCCCAAATTATCAGAATATTCCTGAAATTACAAAGATACTCCACAAATATACAAAAATTTCCAAAAAAAGCCTAACCACCAAAACAATTACAATCTACATTTTGAGAAAAAACCAGTCATTACTCCATTAGCTAAAAGCCAAACTCAAATCTTTGACAAACTAAATGCAGCTGGACTTATTTAGTCTGTCAAACCAAAGCTTGCTAATCTAATATCTAAATTCTTCAGACCTAATTAATATTGCAAATATTATTCATGTCACGACCTGAGTCTATACCCTGAATATAACACGGTGCTTATAACCATAAGTGGTCCCAAGATAATCCTTGATACTGACATACTACTGAAAATTGATATAGAAAACACTATGCAAAATCTTAAGCATGATAACTGGATAAAACTGAAATTTAACTGAAAATCAATAAGTTTAGTACAACAACTATATCACTAAAGAAACTGGAAATCTGAGTACAATAATTATGACTAGCAGTTTTTCTATGAAGCCTCTACTATCACTGACTATAGTTATCCGGGACATGAACACCAACTATCTCTAATCAACGTATAAGAACAGAAATAAAATACTATGACTACAAAAGTCTGACTGGAGATGCCGAATGAATAGAACTCACCACCTACTGACTGAAAGTTGTGATCTCCCTGACCATGATCCTATGAGCTAGAACTGATACCTATATTATGAAATAATACAGCGCGAGAAAAGTATGCTGTTAGTACTTTGAATGTACTTAGCATGTGAGATATGCAATATTCATGAACAACACTTAAACCATGCTTTTAAAATTGAGGATATAAGCCTTTTACTGTAATATGTATTAAATCATGTCCGTACTAAAAAGTTGTGAGGTATAAAGAAATCTCTAAATCATGAGCTAAAACATTTCTGAAAGATGGAAAGTTATAGAGCATAAATATTTCATATGATCTTAAAACTAATACTGAACATGTTGTAAAACTAGTTTAACTGAGGATGCATAGCTTAGAAAATATATTGAGCTAAATTACAAGACCAAATATGAAAAAAAATCATAATCTGCATATCTGAAGTATAACTGAAATCACATAAGAAATTTCAAAATAGGTAAAACTAAGTACAATAACTATGTAAAACTGTTTCTATGGGAGATTTTCTTAACCGATATAGACCATGCGAGCAACATGGAGTCCAACATATAACCTTAGTTTGAAGAATGTTTTGTACCTTGACAAGGGTAATGAACCTGTCTGATGTGGATCCACTAATTAATGTCCAATTGGCTAAGGTGTCAGCCTCTACTAGCGGGTGACCCTTAATATCCTACGATGGAAACATAGTTCTACGAATTAGGTACTTTGACTGAAGGTATCATCCTGTACTAATGGGTGAGACTTCATCCCCTTGTCCTCTCTGTACTAAATATTACTCCCAAAACCATATATTGTTTGCTCATAGATAGCTGAAACTGATGTTTGAAAATAAAGCATGAACTAGTTCAAATTACTGTTTTATTGAAGTTTCTGAAATAATAGAAGTAGTCATGTTAAATTTACTGAATTCAGGGATAATGTATTCGTAACAAGCCATGTCATACTAAAATAGAATGCAATCCATCAAATCACACATAATTCATTCTAAAACAAGCTAAAGTCTATAAAGCATGCATAATTCTTCAAGTATTAAAATAACTAAGCTAAAGCATGGAAATCATGCATAATAACTTTGAATGGGGATCATTAATAACATGAGGGAACTAAATTTTGAGAATTAGACATGATTAGATATGAACACTAGATCATGAGTTCATAAAATCATAACTGAAATTCATTATTTAAAACTAGATTTTTGGTATAAGGGTGAAAGGAATCCCTTATTGAATACCCACATACCTGGACTGAAGAAATCTCAGACTAAAGGTTTGAGAATATGGTTTTGAGAATAGCCCTAGACTTAGGCTTGAAAAGTCTTGAATCACTCTTTTGTTTTTCGCTCTAAGTGTTAATAAGTGAAAATGAGGGAATAGGTCGATTGTTCCCCTCTTAAACTACAACAACAACAACATACCCAGTGTATTCCCACAATGTGGGGTCTGGGAGGGAGGTGTAAAGTGTACGAAGTCCATACCACTACCTCAGAAGAAGTAGCAAGGCTGTTTCCGTCAGACCCCCGGCTCAGAATAGATAGCAGTATAGATAGCAGTATAACAAGCAGGAAACATAAAAACAAACAACAAAAGCGAGGTAACACACCACGAGGTAAAAGAAACAAAATGCTCATCAAGTAATGCTAAGAACTACTATTCCGAAATCGAGCACATCGCACAAAAACACCACGAACAAGAAACTACAAGGCATAGGCATAGCACTATGCCTACAGGTACATCGACAAACAAGGCACTCCTCTCTACTAGTAAGGACACACTCCTGCTCACTAACCCTCTACCCTAATTTGCGTCCTCCACACCTTCCTATCAAGGGTCATGTCTTCTCTAAGCTGCAACTGCTTCATGTCATGCCTGATCACTTCCCTCCAGTATTTCTTCGGCCTAGCTCTACTCCGTCTGAAATCCTCCATAGCGAGCCTCTTACACCTCCTTACTGGGGCATCCGTGCCCCGTCGTATCACATGCCCAAACCATCTCAACCTCGCTTCCCGTAACATAGCTTCTACAGAAGCTACTCCCACCTTCTCTCGAATAGAATCATTTCTAACCCTATCCCTCCTATTAAGTCCACACATCTATCTCAACATTCTCATTTTAGCCACCTTCAACTTCTGTATGTGCGAGTTCTTAACTGGCCAACACTCAGCTCCATACAACATAGCCGGTTGGACCACCACTCTGTAAAACTTACCTTTAAGCTTTGGAGGCACCTTCTTATCACATAAGACTCCCGAAGCGAGCCTCCATTTCAACCATATTGCACCAATACGGTACATGGCGTCCTCATTAATCTCCCCATTTCCCTGAATCATAGACCGGAGATACTTAAAACTATCCCTCTTCCAAATGGCCTGAGAGTCTAGCTCCACTACCCCGTCAGCCTCCTGCGTCGAAGCGCTGAACTTACACTCTAGGTACTCCATCTTGGTCTTGCTCAGCCTAAACCCTTTAGACTCTAAGGTCTGTCTCCAAACCTCCAACTTATCATTAACTCCTCCCCGGGACTCGTCAATAAGTACTACATCATCTGCAAATAACATACACCAAGGTACCTCTCCTTGGATATGCCGTGTCAATACATCCATCACCAAGGCGAATAAAAATGGGCTAAGAGTCGATCCCTGGTGCAAACCAGTCAACACAGGAAAGTGCTCTGAATCTCCTCCTACCGTCCTCACAAGAGTCTTTGCTCCATCGTACATGTCCTGAATTGACCTAATGTACGCCACAGGCACACCTCCAACTTCTAAGCACCTCCACAAAACCTCTCTAGGGACTTTGTCGTATGCTTTCTCTAGATCTATAACACCATATGCAAGTCCTTCTTTCTTTCCCTATACTGTTCCACTAATCTCCTCACAAGATGAATGGCTTCGGTTGTCGAGCGACCTGGCATGAAACCGAACTGATTCTCGAAAATAGTCACGGTCCTCCTTAGTCTCAACTCTACCACTCTTTCCCACACCTTCATAGTATGACTCAACAGCTTGATACCCCTATAGTTGTTACAACTCTGAATGTTCCCCTTGTTCTTATATAAAGGAATCATCGTGCTCCATCTCCAAGATCCTGGCATCTTTGTCGTCCTAAAAATTATGTTAAATACCTTTGTCAGCCACTCCATACCTGCCCTGCCAGTGCTCTTACAAAAATCCACCGGGATCTCGTCTGGCCCGATCGCCCTACCCCTACTCATCCTTCGAATAGCCCCCTTGACATCTTAAACCTTAAAGCACATACAATAGCCGTAATTGCGACACCTCTCTGAGTGTAACAAGTCCCCCAACGTTAAAACTTCGACTTCCTCGTCATTCAAAAGTCTATGAAAATAAGGCTCCCACCTCCTCCTAATGCGGGTGTCATCCATCAGCACCCTGCCATCCTCACCCTTGATGTACTTCACCTGATCCAGGTCACGGGCCCTACACTCTCTAGCCTTGGCAAGCCTATACAACTTCTTCTCCCCACCTTTCTCCTCTAACGTCGCATACAGCCTCTCGAAAGCTGCTGTCTTAGCTGCTGTAACTGCTAATTTCGCCTCTTTCCTAGCTAACTTATACCCCTCTCTGTTCATCCGCTTCTCCTCATCATACTTACTCTCCACCAACTTCGCATATGCCTTCTTCTTAGTCTCCACCTTCTTTTTGACTTCTTCGTTCTACCACCAGTCCCCTCGGTGCTTGCCAGATCGGCCTCTCGAGACACCCAACACCTCCCTAACTGTCTCCCTAATACAACTAGCTGTCGTCTCCCACATACTATCCACATCCCCTCCACTTTCCCAATCCCCCATAGTCGTCAGCTTCTCCCTTATCTCCAAAGCATTATCCAAAGTTAAGTTACCCCACTTAATCCTGGGTTTATCCTCCACAATCCTCTCCTTTCTGCCTTTCTTGATTTCCAAGTCCATCACCAGAAGCTTATGTTGGGTCGAGAGATTATCGCTAGGTATGACTTTACAATCTTTACATAGCACTCTGTCACCCTTCCTAAAGAGAACAAAGTCTATCTGAGTCTTGGCCACCGAACTACGAAAGGTAATAAGGTGGTCATCTTTCTTTGGGAAGCTCGAATTCGCTACCACCAAACCAAAATCCTTAGCAAACTCCAAAAGTGAGGCTCCTCCCTCGTTCCTCTCTCCGAAACCGAAACCTCCATACACATCATCGTACCCTCTCGATAATGACCTTATATGCCCATTGAAATCACCTCCTATGAAAAGCTTCTCGGTGCACGGAATGCCTCCCACCACCTCATCGAGGATCTCCCAAAAGCTCTTCTTCTCCTCCTCATCCAAGCCCACATGTGGGGCATAGACACTAATAACGTTCCATGTGGACTCTCCAATGACCAACTTAATCAACATCAACCTATCTTTAATCCACTTAACCTCCACCACCTGCCCCCTACGCTCTTCGTCTACTAAGATACCTACCCCATTCTTATGCTTTATGCTACCAGAGTACCACAACTTATACCCGTCCACATCCTTCGCTTTAGACCCTACCCATTTGATCTCCTGGACACAAGCTATACTAATCCTCCTTTTCCTAAGAACCTTCACGAGCTCTATAGACTTCCCTTGCAGAGTTCCTATGTTCCAAGACCCAACTCTCAACCTATAGGCTCCCTTATCCCGCTTAACTCTACTCTCCTTTGCCCCCAACCCCGAGCTCAACCCAGACCCAAACCCAGCTCTCCCCCAGGACCCCAACCCCGGCCTATGACATGACCCTAGTCTACCATCGACCACCAAAGCCACTACTCAATAGGAGAGGGAAATAAATAGGCACGTAGAATAGGTAGGGCTAAAATCAGATAGGCAAGGCTTAAATTAGTAATGAAGTGTGTAGTAACTACTAGGCACGCAAAATAGGTAAGGCAAACAACAGAGAGGCCAGTCTTAAATCAGTAGATATGTGTACTATAAGCTATTAGCTAGGGAAGGCAAGTAGGAATGTACAGGCCCGCAATCAAGAGTCACCAATAAACAAGAAACAAGAAACCCACAATCAAGCAACCTACAAGAGCTAGATGAAGGGAACGAGTGCACCTGCTATTCGGCAATCTGTTGCTGAAATTGTCGCCGAAATCTGTTACTGGGCTGTTACGCGTCAGTCTAACTGCTGGACGGGGTGTACACCAAATCTGTAAATGGCCTGTGGAAGCAAGCAAGCAAACAAAAGACAAAAATGCTTTTTTCGGCAATTTTTCCGGTAGACTTCGCCGGAAAAAGGTGTGGTCGACGACGGATAGTTAGTTAGGGAGAGAATGATGGTCGCCGAAAAAGCAAGATCCGAAAACGGAGAGCAGGTCACCTGTCGGACCAAGGATCAGAACAGATCTGGCCGCCAGAGATGAGATCTGTGGGTACCAATGTAGCCGGAGACAATTTCGCCGGAGATGGGAGGTCGTGGCCGGAGTCCTGTAGGTCGGTGTATGGAGAACGGCGGGCGGCGGTCAGCTATCGGTCTTCGACGGTCTGTACGAAGACCCCCTCCGGCGCACTGGTCAGATCTGATCAGCTCTGATATATATATATATATATATAGAGAGAGAGATAGAATTGTAGAAATTCTTCTTTATATAAGGTAAAAGTCTAATTTATTTTAAAATGTTAAATATAAATTAGTCTATGTAACATTAATAGAAGAATATAAATTAGTATATTTAACATTAATAGAAGAATTCTAAACCTAAAGTGATAGTAACTATTGAAGTCTAAACCAAAAAATTGGTAAAAGTCTAACTGATTTAAAAATGTTAAATATAAATTAGCATATGTAACATTAATAGAAGAATATAAATTAGTATATGTAACATTAATAGAAGAATTCTAAACCTAAAGTGATAGTAACTATTGAAGTCTAAACCAAAAAAGTTCCCTAGGCAGTGTGCGTCACTTTGGTGAAAGAACCGTAACCCTAAGTCAACTCTTAAGTCTAAACAAACAAAAGACATAAAATTAGTGATAAAATTAGAGATTTACCTTTTATTTCTTACCATATATTTTAGTTCTTACCTATATTTTATGAGTTCTAAATATTTAATTAATTTAAAAGTTTTAAATATTAGAAAAAAAGTGAAAAGACGAATAAAAGCATCAAGAAGAATAGATTACACACCACAAAATTCAATAGAATACAAAATGAAAGAAATAAAACCTTATTATTACTACATAACAGGAATAATGGACCAAAGAAAATACCTAATATTAATAAATACAGGACAAGAAAAAAATTATATTACAAGAGAATTAGTACCAGAAAAAGAAATAATAACAAATGAACAGTTATACCCAGAATTACCAAAAGCATTAGTAAATACTGAAGAAATAGTAGAAAAGTAACTAATCATTGGAGGAATACTAATTACAATAAAATTCAAAATCTACCAAGGAGATAAGAATATTACAGTAGGACTAAAATGGTTAGAAAAAGTAAGACCATATACTTTAGAAGACAGACAACTAACAATAAATTATGAAAATAAAAAGGTAATAATAAAACGAACCTTGATATGATAGAATAACAAAAAATGACAAGAATATATATACTTGCTAAAATAATTGTAGAAGGATATTATAATAGATATTATACACCTATGATAGACACAGGAGCAGAAGCTAACCTATGTAAACATAATTGTCTACCAGAAGAAAAATGGGACAAATTAACGACACCTATAGTAATATCAGGATTCAATGATGAAGGAGGTATGATAACACATAAAGCAAAAAATATAAAAATACAAATATGGGATAAAATATTACACATTAAAGAAATGTATAGTTACGAATTTACAACTAAAGATATATTACTAGGAATGCCATTCTTAGATAATTTATACCCACATATACTAACAAAGACACATTGGTGGTTTACTACCCTATGTAAGCAAAAAGTAGGAGCTAAAAGAGTAAATAATAAATTAAGGAAATCAACACCATGGATTAAAGGAAATGAAAAAATTACTCAAAAACTAGAAAACATAAAACCAAGTGAACATAAAATAGAAATAATTATATTTTCAATAAACAAAATAAAATTACTTCAAGAAAAATTAGAATTACTATATAATGACAATCCCTTACAAGGATGGGACAAACATAAAACAGAAGTAAAAATTGAACTAATAGATGAGGACAGTATAATAACACAAAAACCACTAAAATACAATTATGATGATTTAACAGAATTTAAATTACACATAAAAGAATTACTAGACAATAATTATATACAAGAAAGCAATAGTAAACATACTAGCCCAGCATTTATAGTAAATAAACATAGTGAACAAAAAAGAGGAAAAAGTAGGATGGTTATTGATTATAGAAATTTAAATGCAAAAACAAAAACATACAATTACCCCATACCCAATAAGATATTGAAAATAAGACAAATACAAGTATATAACTACTTTAGTAAATTTGATTGTAAATCAGGATTTTACCATTTAAAGTTAGAAGATAATTCTAAAAAACTAACAGCATTCACTGTACCACAAGGATTTTACGAATGGAACGTATTACCCTTTGGATATAAAAATGCACTAGGTAGATATCAACACTTTATGGATAATTATTTTAATCAATTAGAAAACTGTATAGTATACATAGATGATATACTATTATACTCCAGGACACAAGAAGAACATATAAAACTACTAGAAAAATTCATACATATAATAGAAACATCAGGAATTAGTTTAAGTAAAAAGAAAGCAGACATAATGAAAAATCAGATAGTTAAAAACGGAATAAAAATGCAAACCCACATAGTACAAAAAATAATAAATTCAAATGAAACTTTAGATACAAAAAAGAAATTACAATCATTCTTAGGACTAGTTAATCAAGTAAGAGAATACGTACCTAAGTTAGCAGAAAATCTAAAACCTTTACAGAAAAAATTAAAGAAAGATAGTGAGTACTATTTTGATGAAAAAGATAAAACATACATACAAAAGATTAAAACTATGTGTCAAGATTTACCAAAATTATATTTTCCAGATGAAAATAGACAATTTATATACATAGTAGAAACGGATTCTAGTAATCACAGTTATGGAGGAGTGCTTAAATATAAATACGATGTCGAAAAAATCGATATCATTGTAGATATTATTCAGGATCATACACAGAACCACAATTAAAATGGGAAATAAATAGAAAAGAACTATTTGCATTATATAAATGTTTATTAGCATTTGAACCATATATTGTCTATAACAAATTCATTGTAAGAACAGATAACACACAAAATGGTGGATAATACGGAAAATACATGATTCAGTAACAACAAAAGAAATACGGAGATTAGTATTAAATATACAGAATTTTACATTTACAATTGAGTTAGTTAAATCTAATAAAAATGTCATTGCAGATTACTTATCAAGACAAAGCTACTCAAACTAAACCAGATAGTACAATGGAAGATATACTCAAAGCTCTAACAACACTTTGTATAAAAGTGGACAGTATAGACTTTGAAGTACAAAAGCTAAAGATTGATGAAGATAAACTGAAATCTAAAGCTAGTACAAGTCAGCCGCATGACTATAAATATGCTGAGATAAGTCGATCGGAAGACTCAAAAATTCCAGAAGTAGAAGGAGACGTTGGGAAACTCCGAAAAACCCATGACAACTTTGCTAATGTTGCAGGTACAAGTGGACCAGCTACCAAGAAACCATATACAAATACCAATTTAAACAGTATATTTGCAAAGCCATTTACACCAAAAATACAAAAGCCACAAAATACCACACAACCTTAAACCTCCACATACGCAGACAGTTTAAACCAGGATAAAAAGATATACAACCACATCTCCCAAAACTATATCAGAAATATCCACAAAATCCAAACATATTTAAATCTCAACCCCAGATCTACTACAACCCAAGAAATAACCCAAGACTACATAACCCAAAAATTACAAGGATACAACAAGTTAATAGCACAACCAAAAACCAGTGCTAACCTAGTCAAAACATGTTATTATTATGGATTATTAAATACTGTATATACATACGACGACGAAGAGCTAACAGGAATACCCAAAATACATAGAGCATTATTAACATACAAAAGAATTACAAAAGGAAATTTACTTTATGTAAAGTTCTATACAGCACCAGCAGAGATACTATATAATGAGATAAAACCTATCATACAAGTAGTAAAAATAGGATTAACCCGAGATATGATAATCCCAGAGGAGATAGTACAACAACCCGAGATACCAGAGATAGAGATACCAAGTTTTTATGCCAACAAAGGAATCATTGGCATATCAACTATTATTCAAGAACTAGCAAACAATTATTTACATGGCAATGCCATATGGAGTTATTACTCAAGAGACCAGTTAATGATTTATGCAAATTCGCGAGAAATAGGAGAAGCAGATATGGAAGAAGTCAAAAAATAGATATTATCCTTACTTCGACCAGAGGAACAACCTATAACCAGAGCATTAAAAAAGAATTTTATTTTAGAAGAATTATTGACCAGATATTGCAAGCTAATTGGACATAAATATCCCGATCACCAATGCACAAAATGCAATGGAGAAGACAAGGTAGATATGCCAGAAATCCAGCTGGAATAGACATGGAATAAACAACACAAAAAATAAAGAAGATAGAGATGGACAGATGACATAAAGAAGATTCCCAGACAACAAAGAGCTATGTGAATAGTACTACTTTATTAAAGTTTTCTTTTCTTTTGTAAAGAAGTCATAATAATGTTTGTTTTCTTTTTGTAAAGTCACAAAGACGTGACTAGTAAATAGTAGTGAATAGTATAAAGTAATGAATAGTAAAAGTCAAGTACTGTTCATGAACAGTAAAAGTCATGAATAGGAAAAGTCATTTAGTTTTTAGTTTTTTGAAAGGCCGAATGTGAATAGTTAAGGCCATTTCAGTTTTTTATATAATGAATGTAAATGAAGAAGAGAGGCAGATCACTCATCCTCAGCTCATGTGTTGAGCACCAAACTAAAAACTTCTCTCTAATAAAATACTTATTTCAGATAAGCTATGGATTCCGATAAGCTACCAACTGAGGTATATCTATTCATAATTATGTATAGCTAAACTATTATATTCCTTATAATCTCTTGAATATCATTACTATTTATCATGTTGTAGTATTGTTATATTGAATATATTGAGAAAGCTTGCTATGAAATATTAGGCTAAGAGTAGTTAAGCCCAGACTATGCCATCCTAAGGTCGAAACCGAGTAGGCAAGGAGGCCGTTAAAGGGAAGTAGACAAAGTTGAGGCGCTGTTAGGGTAAACGATTGAAGCCGAAAAATCATAGTAGTGGCCAGAAAAGATTATTCAGAATAACTTTATTATAAAATGATACAGGTAATGATAAACAAAGAGGTTAGAGGGAATATGTTTAGAGAATACATGATAAAATGAATAATAAATATCTAATGAGCAACCATACCCCCTTAATAGATGAAAATAATGATTATAAAATACTTGTATTATATACCCTTAGACCCCTTGATAATGATATAAGAAGAAAAATCTATGATATATTAGTTACCTATGAAATAATAGAATTAATGCAACAAAATTGGTTAGAATTCAATATATCAGATTATGACGAAGAAAGATATGAATTAGATTTATATTATTCAGACTAATGACTAAATACGAATCACTCCAATACTGGATACAAACTAGGAAGGACAAGATAATAGTACAAAATTTATTAACAACCAACATAGAAGAATATCAAAGAACCCAAGATATACTATATCTAGAATACATAACAAAAAATATAAAAGAGATTTTACAATTAATTTCACTAGAAAAACAATATTATGAAGAATCATTTAATTCATAAAATGAAGAAAAGATCCAAGTTACAATGTATATATATATGTATACATATCTATATATATATATGTATATATACATATACACACACACACACATATATATATATATATATATATATATATATATATATATATATATATATATGTATATGTATATATATATGTATGTATATATATAAAATCCAGCTGTATCTTTTTATCATCATATGTTCCCGTCATACCAGTTTCATCCCATTTAGTAATCGGAAAATTATGTATAAAGAAAGGTACGCCTAAGAAAATTTCATCTGAAATATCTTTTACCAACACAAAGGTCTCAGACATACAAAAGAGTGGAAAAAGACCAAAATACCCCTGTAGAACCGTACAAAAAGTTGTTGAATTTTTAGGTACAGGGGTCGTGGATTTAATCCACAGTTCATGAATTTAGTTCGTGGTTACTGATAGCTTGATAGTGCTTCACTAAAATACCCATAACTTTTAGCTCCGAAATCAGATTGATGAACGGTCGATGACGTTGGAAAGAAGATTCAAAGATATTTAATTTTAAAGGTATTAGTACACATAACTCTTCATATTCTAGGAGAAATGATTATTTAAAGTTGATCTAATCAGAATTTTATACTAAAACATAGCCGATAAAGGAGTTTTCAACTCAACTAGCAGTTAGGGACTTCTTAGGACCTTAAATCACATCCAATACTCTTATCATACTTATTATTCTAGTTTTGGATGGAACACCATGATTCAACCCATGGCCTGTGGATTGAACTCACGAGTCGTGGTTTGGGGGTTTTTGGACTCAACTTGAGGGATCTTTGGTCTAGAACCATCGGTGCATTCCACGGCTTTTGGTTTCAAACCACGACTCATGGTTTGGACCCATGAATTCTAAGAGAAAATATAACTGTTTGGTCTTGTACAGTACAAGCACGATGTATGTCATGTACAATCAACCTACGACCCGTGGATTGGGTCGTATTGAGGCAAATCTGGAGTTCTTGACTGATTTTTCTGAGTAAAGTCTAAAATTGAGCCTTAACAAGTTTTGGGGAGTTACAATATCTCCCCCTTAGGAACATTATCCACAAATGAAGACTGGACTGGGTTGGAAAGATGAGATACTATCATGGAACTAATTTATGGAACTGTCATGCATAAAACTAGGGCCAAAATTTCAAAGTGAGCTAAAGCCAAATAGAGATAAAATTAGAAGAGGGTAGATAATAAAAAATCATGGAACTAAAATAGGCATAAACATGAAACATAGGAGAGTAAAACTAGAAGAAAGGATGGAAAACTACCGGAACTGTCTGTCTGATTCTCTGAACTGAATTTAACCTATAAGGACTATTCATACTGAGAGTTTAGAACTCAACAGAAGCATTCATGACATGAACGTACACATAAAACTGCAAAGTGATAGATAATAAAGTGAAATTTCAAAGATTCACTGAGAAAGGAAAATATGTTTCCTCTGACGCTCCTTGCCAGAAGTTCTAAAACATTTGGGGGAATGGATAGTACACATGATCTGAGCAAGACATCCGACTATGGGATTCTAGCATGGTTTGAGCATCCCAGTTTCTGATATGAGTTCATTAAATGGGCATGGTATAAATTTGAACAGGAGTCACATTCGATCTGAAACTGTCTATAATGAAACATGGTCATCTAGGGAAGCAGGAAGGATTAGGACTACTATGACTTAAGAAATGCGAATGATAAATTTCTAACTTAGCAACCTTTCTCAACCATGCTCCTACTTACAAAAATACTACATTTAACTGGCTGAAAATTTTAACTCTCTTATGGGTACAATACATATGGTTTCTAAAGGCTAAGTCTAGCTAGATGCTCTTACTCTTTTCAAGCCTAACTTGGAGATACAAAACACTACCACTAAAATAACAATACCTGTCTCAACTGTGAGATTCTATATTTTATAACCATTATGAGCTATCACCAAAAATACATTTCTTCTTGCCACCTTAAACAATCCACCCTATGTTCTAATTAAGGAGTCACTAATCACTAGAAGTCATTTTCTATCTGCATCTCTATCAACAAAACCATTTCAAGTGTATCATTAAACTACCATCTATATCACCATCATAATATCATGAGGGTCACTAAAGAACTAGAATATGTGGATCTGGTATAAGAAGGATTTAGTGAAATCATGACTTAAGGATTTTTATATCTTTGATATTCGACTAAGGCCTGAGGAGTAAACTATAATAGGAATGAATTGTTCAAGATATCTGATTTGAGAACATACATACATGACATATTATGATTTCACTAGTCACCAAGGACGTATCATGAGTACATGGGACTGAGCAAATTGTAAAACTTGAGTGCATGAGTCATGAGCTGTATGACATGGGACTGGAATTCATAGATTCATGGAGTATGATTCGAACTGTTCAATGAACTTTTACTCATCATACAGAAACTAAAAATGGACATACATCTATATGAAGTGCATGGATATGAGTTGTTATCATGGTTCTGACACGCAAGGCATGAGCAAAATGTTATGATGGTTGAAGTACACAAAATATACTGAGTTAAGAATGGGTCGAGTATTCGTCTCCCCTTAGCTCTGTTCAAGAACTCACTAGCATTACTAATAGAATCTAAAAACCTGACTGGGTTCTTTATCCTATCATTCCCCCCTTAGATTAAAAGCTGTCATTCTAAGTCTTTAGACCTCTTTAATAAGCTCTAAACTGAGATGTAATCACTTTACTCTAGCGTTTGAGGTATAACTATACACATACATACTAAACTCCCACGAATGACTGTATTTGAAGTTGTAAAACCTGCTGCTAGTACTTTCTTTTGAGATACAAATCTTAACTTTCTCTAGCCTCTCTATACATATCATACTATAACTTAAACTCTTACTAACAAAAAATAACCAATTCTCCTAATACGTCATAGTCTAACTTTTCTTCTTATTTTACTGACATCACACCTCTAGGTCCATAACCATAACCATCCAAGATACGCGAAACAAAATTATACTTAGAGACTTAATACCATCTATCTAAATATATACTTAGCTCTCCCATCCTTAGTAGCTCGAAGATACTAACATGGAACTCGTAATGCTTACTAACTTAGAATCTTATGAAGTATCACAATACCCTGGGTACTCACCTTCCCTTCTGAAATTCAAAACTCTCCCTCTTTATTAGTCTGATAATCCATAATTCACACTTAGAGTCTAACACTTAACATGGATAACCACATAACTTTTCATACACGATACCAACTTACCACTACTGGATAGAAATCAGGAAACACTAGTCCACTCAAAATTTTGTGAAAATAATCAACCTTAACAACCTTCTCTATCTAACTTCAGTGTACAAGCACAATCTTTTTCATGACTTTACTACTCTTCCTTACTACTCTACTATACATCTCTTTCCTAAATCGGGTTCATAACTTTTTAAGAATCATTGCCCTTTCTTAAACTCATAAGGTGTTGTTTGGATATAAAAATGTCTTAACTAATCTATCTTTCTATTCACTGTATAGGCTTTATCCTTACTAAAGCACTGACATACTCTAAGACATATTAACTGGTAATTCTTGGCCAATGTGCCATCATAAATTCTACACAACTGAATATTGTCTTAATGGATACATAACTCCATCTACTAACTACAGATAAACACTATCCCCACTCTACTACTACTACACTTCTAGACTCATACTTCTAACTCTGGGGTCATTCTGCCACTACCTCTTTTAACATGTCAAATCATAATAACTCTAGGGCAAACACTACCCAATAATTTGATCTAGATACATACTTCTTCCTCCTTAAGGGTCATTTACTATAAGGTTATGTGTAGGGATCTGAGAGCATATATGCCTTTGGCTCAATACAAGATTCACATGGACAAGATTGAATTCTTTTGAATTAATGAACTTAAAAGCACTAGGGGCTCCTCTCAAGCCCTTGAGCAGTTTCATGTCTGTTTATAGGCTCTATTTGAGAAAACTATATAAGTAGGAATTTAAGCTTGACTATTTTTATTACCTTGAAGATGAAGCATAGTCAGCGAAAATAGAGCCATGCTCAGATCTGCATATATTTTGTAGAGAATTGCTCTACTGTACAATCTGGAGTATGAAAGAATGGAAACATTTCCTAAATCCTATGTAGCCACTTGAAGAAAAGTACAGACATCTCTATATCATTTCAAAAGACTCTACTAGACATGACTTAATAGACACCCTAGGACACTTAAAAATTATGCTCTGATACAAAGTTTGTCATGACCCGAGTCTACACCTTGGACATAGCACCTTGATTAGAACTACAAGTGGTCCCAAGCTAACCCTTGATACTGGCATACTAGTAAAAGTAGATACTAAAAACACTGTGCGGAAGTTATGATGATAGATGGGTGAAACTTAAATTAAAATGAACATCAATAAGTGTAATACAACAACCTTATCATGAAAAAAAACTAGAAATCTGAGTATAACAATTATGACAAACTGTTTGTCTATGAAGTCTCTACTAACACTGCCTATAATTAGTTGATACATGACCCCAACTATCTCTAATCAACATATAAGAACAGAATATACTAAGTTAAAGTACAAGACCTAAAATAAAATAAAAAATCATAATCTACAAGTCTAAAGTATAGCTGAAATCACATAAGAAATCTCAAAAATAGTAAAACTAGGGGTTAAATACAATAACTATGTAAAACTATTTTTGTGAGAGGTCCTCTTAACCAACATAAATAATGTAAGCAACATGGAGTAGAACCTATAACCCTAGTTAGAAGGGTGTTCTCTATCTTACTAATGGTAATGAACCTGTCTGACGTAGATCGATTAATTAATGCTTATTGGGCTAAGTTGTCAGCCTCTGCTAGCGGGTGACCCTTAATATTCTACAGTGGAAATTTAGTTCTAGGACTACTTGGACTCAAGGTATGAACCTCTTACCACATCCGTTCGATGCTAAATACTACTCCAAAAGTGATATATTATTTGCTCATAGATAACTGAAACCTGATGTCTTGAAATAAAGCATGAACTAGTTCAAATTACTGTTTTACTAATGTTTCTAAAATCCTAAAACTAGTCCTACTAAATTTACTAAATTTTGGGATCATATAATTATAAAATGCCATATCGTACTAAAATAGATTGAATTCCATCAAATCATAATTCATTCTAAAATAAGTTGAAGTTTGTAAAACCTAAATAATTCTTCATTTATTAAAATAATTAAGTTAAAGCCATGGAAATCATACATAATAACTTTGAATGGGGATCATTATCATAAAATAACATAAGGGAGGTAAATTTTTGAGAACTAAGCACAATTGGATGTGAACCCTAGATCATGAGTCCATAAAATCATAACTGAAATTCATAATTTTAAACTAGTTTTGGCCATAAGGGTGAAAGAAATCCCTTATTGAATACCCACATACCTGGACTGAAGGCTTGAGAATCTGACTTTGAGAAGAACCCTAGGCTTAGGCTTGAAAAGACTTGAATCACTCATTGGTTTTTCCTTCTTAGTGTTAATATGTGAGAATGAGGGAATAGGTTGATTGTCCCTCTCTAAAATTCCCTTAAAAAATCTAAAACAACGTAAGATTGGGGTTAAAAGAGTGAGAAAAGACCAGAATACCCCTTAGGAACCATTCTGAAAAGTTGTTGAATTTTTTGGTGTAGGGGTAGTGGATTGAATCCATGGTTCATACTATCAATCCACGGTTCGTGGATTGAGTTCATGGTTACTGATAGTGCTTCACTATAATGCCTATAACCTTTAGCTCCGGAATCAGATTGACAAATGATCGGTGGCATTAGAAAGAAGATTCAAAGATTTTTAATTTGGTAGATATTAGGACACATAACTCTTCATATTCTAGGTGGAATGATTATTTTAAGTTGACCCAAGTGGGATCTTATACTAAATCTTAGCCGTAGAAAATTTTTCAACTCAACTAAGTGTTAGAGACTTCTTATGACCTCAAGTCACATTCATTACACATATCATACTTATATTTATGGTTTTTGAATGAAACTACATGAGTCAACCTACTGCCCATAGATTGAACTCACAAGTCATGGTATGGGCTCATGATTTTTGTACTCAACTTGCGGGATATCTTGTCTGAGAACCATGGGGATTGTGGTTTCAAACTATGACTCACGATTTAGACTCGTGAATTCTGAGAGGAAATGTAAAATCTTACGTCTTATACAGTATGAGCCTAATATATTGCCCGTATAATTAACCTACGACTAGTGGATTGGGTCGTACTGAGGCAATTCTAGAGTTCTTAACTGGTTTTTCTGAGTTAAGTCTGAAATTGAGCCTGAACAAGTTTTGGGGTTTTACAATTTAGGAAGTTATCATGACCTAACTACCCAGATCTTGCGAGCACCTACTCTAATCCATCTAGATAGAAGAACCCTTACCACCCATTTATAAATATATGTGGAAGTCAATGTGAAACAACAAATTACCTTAGTTATTATAACCAGTTTATAAACTTTAAATAAAACTGAAAACTTGTCCCAAGGAACTAGTCTAGAGAGGTACAAGAGCTACTATAAGAAAGTATGAAATAGACCACATGATCAGCTTCCACCTTATGAGAAAAATAGAAGCTGCTGGAGAACTTTACCACATCAAGTAGGAAACACTTATTAATCCTACAACCAGACTATACCCCAAAAAAGGGAATAACTAGAGTAGTATCAGTACAAACAACATGTACTGGTAAGCATCATGAGTCGACCCAAATTAAATCATATAAACATCACATAAAAATTTAAAAAGAAACATGCAACTTAGGAGTTGTTTAGCCAAAGACCCTCCTTTATTAATTTTTGACCACCCTTGTCTTTCTTCATTCACACTAACTGTGAGTCAAGTTACAAACTAGGTTCAACTATAATACACTAAATTCCCACCATATTATGAAGTCAAGCCTTAACAGCCCCTCAATTATTTACTCTACCATGCCTAACTTTAATGGTTCCCAACCTTAACAACCCGCTTAGTTAGAGATTTCGATAAGGCTATGGGACATTAAATAATAAGCCAGCCAACATGAACACTTTCAAGTATCCCATATCCATTAAGAACCCTAAGCTCTTTTTCTACCAGACTACTAAATTTTATCAAGTACAAGTTAATATAGACAACAACTCAAGTCAAGACCACCACTACTAACATCAGTAACCCAGTCAAGTATTTAATTGTTAATATAGTCAACAACTCAAGTCAAGACCACCAATACTAACATCTGTAACCCAGTCAAGTATTATTAATATAGGAATTAAACCAAGTCAAAAACCATGACTAAACCAGAATATACTACATCTTGGATCATTTGTATAAGTGCATAGACAAAAGAAAGGTTATGTCAATTATTCCCAACTGAGCCCGGACCTCTCAAGGATCCATTCCAACAACAACAATGGTAATAATAATAATTTCTACTTCATTCAAGAAACCAATTATGTCAAATAATAATTAACCCCCGGTTCACTCAAGGAATCCAATTAGCAATTAAAAACATAACGCCGGTTCACTCAATGAACACAATTAGCAATTAAATCGGTTCACTCAAGGAACCCAGCTACATGAAAAAACAAATAAAACTGGTTCTTTCAATGAACAAAATATATCAAATAACAAATAAACCCCAATTCACTCAAGGAATCAAATATATCAAATAACAAATAAACTTAGGTTCACTTAAGGAGACAAATTTATCAAATAAAAAATAAACCCAGGTTCACTTAAGGAACCATCACACTCAGCTTTACCTTGTACACACATGCTAAAGATCTTATGATCGCCCACTATCCATGACCTATAGGGAACAAGCTCTTGTCCATTTGCTAAATCCCAAACATTAAGTGTCTGCCTACCTTATACCATCTAATTCCGTGAAGATATCCAAATTCTAGTACATCTCACAATAATCAATATATTTAAGGACTATCATAACAACAATGTTAATAGTAATAATACTTGTAAAAACCAACAAGCTTTTCATAAGTTCATTACATGTGATTAAAACGTAGGATATCAATAACCATTTATTCAATCTGGGCATGCGTTAACATTCCAAACACTTGGTCAATACTTCAGTTAATCATTACATGTAAATGACAGTTATTATTTCACACACGAAGTCACAGGTATGCCCAAATGACAGCCAACAACTTATAATTCCAGCTTCATCAATTCATAATCAGAAATCAAGCCTCCCTTTTCATTTTATGGGCCTCTCTCCGTTTGAAATTGTCTAGTTGTATGATCCCCCATCATACCAATGCCATCCAGTCTATGATTATCATTCCTCAGGTTACCACCCAAGATTCTTCAAAATCCACAAAACTAATTACCTCCAACTAGGCATTTATTAGGCTCTAAACCAAATTCTGTGTGCAATAACAATTTTAATCATACAAGGATGGACAACATTGAAAGTAAACATATTAAATACTAGATAATTACAATATCACATGTTAAAAAAAATTTCCCACCCAACAACTAGGTAGTCATCCTTTTAATCTACCATAACACCATACCCAAAGGCGTAAGCATGAAATATCCCATAAATCTTCATAATGACATGAATTCTAACTCAGGTCTAAACTAATCAATTAATCCTAGCCTACCTGGATACCAAGCAGCTGCGACAGAGGCATGAATGGGAGCTTTTGACTTCGTGCTAGTAAATTCTGGTATGAAATCTGAGAGAAAACCATGTGTTTTACCCCATTCAAGTGTAATCCCTCCTCTCTATTGCTCCAAGTCCAAGAGGTTACCCTAGAAGTGTTTTTAGAGCAAACCTCATCCTTTTTGCAACTGAAGAGGAGAAAGGGAAACATTAAAAGTCATGACTAAGTTTCTGGTCCCATCATCCCCCTATAGAGGCCTACAGGGTACTACATCGTCTTTTCTATGGAGAGAAAATTCCCAATATAGCAGGATGACATCATCCCAACCCTAAATTTCAAATTCCAAAATTTTTATCTATGAGATCCCATACTAGTTCATGACCATATTTCCAAATTCCCCGTACCCTGTGTCCATAAATGAGGTTCCTTTAATAACATTGGAACATTTTGTTACAATAGGTACAACTTTACCCATCATTTATCCCCGAATGATCACGATGGGAAGATAAGGTACGAATCACTTTTTCAACAGTGACGTTATTACAACACTTAAGCAGATCACTGAATTTTTGTTTCCCTGGAATACTAAATTTTCAAGCCGTATTTTATTACTAATCCTCTTTGTCAAGGAACCTTCCTTACTTATGAGTTGCTCAAGTCTACTTAGAGAAAAATATTTTTCGAGTGCCCAAGGCATCCGTGGCCTCGTCAATAAATTAGAATGAAAGGAATTTAAAAACATAACGGACAAAAACTATTTGTACTTCGAGAAATTGGATTCCACTATAGTGGAAATATTCTCGCTATAGTGGGAGGGGATGGCCAAAGCGGGAGAAAATAGTTTAAAAGGGAGAGAAATGGGTTTCTCACCTATTTTTCCTCCTTTTCACTTGAAAACTCCCATATCCTCTCTGATCCCTTTGCTCTCGACATTAGAAACAATGTATTTATTGTTAAACCTCAACTCCTTACTTTCTTATCATATTTTTGTATGATTTATGCTTGAATTTGTGGAAATAGAATAGGATTTGGGTTTGGTTTGTGAGTTTTGAAATTGGGATTAATTTGGGCCAAAATGTTGAAGCATGGTTGCTTCTCATATGTTTACAATGCTCCCATAGCATTCTGTGAGTAAGAATTACTGATTTCATGGCCAAATGAGGCTTAAAATAGCAAAGAATATGAACGATTACTCTTGATTTTGATCTACCAACTTGGGCATGTTTTAAGAGTTGTCATGCCCAAATTTTTACATAAACTAGTTCTAGGATACTTCCGTTACACTGATGTGGGGTTGGAATGACATAAATGAAACTTTTCTCTAAGGGGAACATTGATGCACCCCTTCGAGTTCAGGCATAATGAATGCCTCTGTAGCAGCCTCGTCCCTCTATGGATACTCTGATATAGCTGGAAAATTCCTATTATAGCAGTCCTGTGGTAGTGGGATGCAGCCCGCTATAGCGGGAAGCTATAGGAAGTATCCTCCCAGTCTAAACTTAGACTTGGAAAATTCAATTTCCTTGATACTTTTATGAGTTCTAACTAATTTTCTTACATTGATTTGCATATCTACTACCTCAATGGCCGAAAACTAAGAAGATTCCCCCCTTTGAAAGATTCCCCAATGAAAACTATCGAGAGAGATATCTGGAGTACTAGAGGATGTGGTTCTGCTATGAGCAGGGTTTCGAGATGAGAGTGGTGGTGACTAAGGTGCCTGAATTCTACAACCGATTCCAGTAGTTTAGCTAGATGCCACTGGTGGAGGCTCCTCCGACTGGGGTCTCAGGCTGGGTTAAGAAGTTCTATGCCATACTTTTTACTATGCTTTGGGATGACCCCAACCCGACCATCTGCATTAGTGGATTGGATATCCCCGTGGATACTACTACCATAAATAAGGTTCTTAGGTTGCCGAATGTCTCTAAAACTGGGTACATGGCTAAGACTTGGGAGATGGATATGAAGTGGCTTCATGACACTCTGATTGTGGAGGAAAAGAGCAATCAGATCTATTACCCCAGTACTGAGGGGATTAAGAGAACATATTTCACAGTCGATTCTAGGAGGTGGCTGAACCTGATGTACTGGAGAATTCATTTGTTTGGCAACACTTTTGACATGAATTACTCTTAGGCTATGGTAGTAGCCTAAGCCATATAGTATATACAGTTGAATATGTGAGTGCCAACATTTTGGTGGCACATTTGAGGCTTTTGACTAAGATTGGTTGTAAGTTTTTAAGTAACTTTTGTTGTTTTTAATTGTATTTTACTTTTTTGTGCAGGATAAGTTGACATGTTAGAAAATAAGGGGAAATAATCTAAAAAAGTCTAGTTGACGAGCTGCCAACTTGTTGACAATCCATCAACTCATATCATAAAGCTTGAGCAGAACATAAGTCAAGAAGAATTTATTGGAAAAGTTCAGTTGATGAGGTCTTAACTTGTTGACGAGCCGTCAATTGTTGTCGCCAACCTTAGGCAGAACATTAGTCAAGAAGAATTCAATTGAATACTTGAGTTGATGAGCTATCAACTTGTTGACGAGTCGTCAACTTCATCACCAACTTTGAGTTGGCTAGATCTGGAATTTATTTTAAATTCAAGTTTTCCTGTACTATAAATAGCAGCTTTTAGGGTTTTTCTCATTATGTTATGTTATTTTGACTTGAGACATTACAAGTGAAAAATATTTTGAAGTTTTGAAATTGTTCGTGGGTTTTATTAAACCTTATTTATTCTTGAAAGACAACTGAAGTGTGAATCCATATTTTGTAAGGGTAATTTTCTAATCTATGAATTCCTTTCCTATGTTTTCTTTTAAAGTCATGAGAAGCTAAACTCCCACGACTAGGGTTGTCAGAGCCATGATGAATTCGTTATTTGAGCATTAATTGTTGTTATGATTCAAGTGATAACAAGAATTGTATTGATAATCTTTTCATCTTAACAGATTTCTAATGGTTGCAAACATTAGAAAATGCCTTATGGTTAATTTGCTTGAAATAAGGAATTAAAATGGGAAAAATAATTATCAACGAGGATTCAGAGTTTTAAATTCCTTCTGATGGTTAACGCTTAACAAGATTTACCAACTCAAAGCAAAATCGAATATGAATAAGATCATCTTTAAGTTTGAAAGAACTAAAGTGTTAATCACCCAAATTAGGTTGAGAAATATTTGGGTGAATGTTAGAAAATGATAATTTTATATTTATCGATACCATGAGAATCCTATGCAATGATTGAGGCATAATTGCTATAATAGTCATGGTGAACACAGACCTAGTTTAATTTCTCTACTGATTTATATCTCGATAATTTAACGTTGTTTACTAGTAACAAATTGGATATTTTTTTACAAACTTTCATAACAAACCCCCATTTTATTGAAATTACTGGAATTCGACCCCAACCTTTGTTGGGTTATATATTTGATAACAATCGCTTATGTTTCTTAAAGGAGTTATAATTTGGGCATATCAAATTTTGGAGCCGCGGGGAATACGGTTGTCAATTAAGTTGTTGTGTTTATTTGACTATTAATCCCATTTCCTAAATTTTAATTTTATTTGTTGTTTTTGTATTTGTAGGTTAATAGTTGTGCATGCCAAGTACTCAACACTCGGATGGACCATATTACCCTACGATCTCGAGTTGAATAGAACTTTTAGAAGAAACATGGATGCACAATAAAAGGAAGCAGTAAGACTTATTACTTCCTAATTGAATCAGCAGAATTTTGATGCACCCGGTCATGTACCAAATAATGAGAATGAGGATTTGAGTGATGACGAGTTGGGTGATGCTGTTGATGGACAATGTGTTGGCAATGTTTCTCTAGCCAACCAAAATTAGAGACACAGAGGTAGAGGAAGTCAACAACGCGCAGTGAACTTTGCTCTTGAAAACAATGATTACACAGATCTAGATGGGGTTGGTGAAACTGGAGCCATTGTCTTATCACCACTAGGTCCTGGGATGATGTTTAACCTCAGCAATGTGATTATTCATATACTGAACCTGAAGGGTTAATTTGGAGGGATGCCTGGTGATGATCCAAATATGCATTTGGTTAACTTTATAAACATATGCAAGTCCTTTGATTAACCAGGAGTTAGTCAAAATATGATTTGGTTGAGGATGTTTCCATTGTCTCTGTATGGGGAGGCAACTTTATGGTTAACTGAGCTGGCACCTAATTCTATAACAAATAGGAGGTAGTTGAATGAAGCTTTCCAAGAAGGTTCTTTCCACCTTCAAAGATGTTACAGCTGAGGGATGAGATTAGCAACTTCAGGCAACTACTGAATAAGGCATTAGATGATACCTGGCTTAGGTTCAATAAGAAGCTGACCCAATTTCCTAATCATAAGTTTACTGATGACCATCTGATGGAGATATTTTATAGGTCTTTGAATTTGAATACTAAGCCAATAGTTGATAACACTGCTGAAATGCTTTTATGGCACACAATTTCATAGATGCAATCGTGATACTTGATAGGCAGACCAAAATAAGTAGAGCTTGGCATACCAAGGATTCTGAGGTAGATGTGGGTATGTCGGCTGAGCAACACCCAAGAGAAGAAGAGCGTGACTAGGATATGGATCACTTGAAAATTCAAATGTATTTGCTAACAAAGCACTTGTTAGTAAGAAACGTTGAGAAGGTAAAAGTGATTGGTTTGAAAGGTAGAGCAGCCGAATCTAATTTTGAAGAAGAAGTAAACTATCTAAATAACCAAGGGGGTTTCTGGGCCAATAGCTAAGGAAACCAAGGTTGGAACTATCAAAAGGATAACTAATATGACAAGTCCAATTATAGAGATCGTGAGCAAGGGAATTGGAAGAGTAAGAACGACATAAATAGGTTGTATGTACCACCAGGGAGTCATGATAGTGCTAATAACGACTCGGGGAAGCCTTCTATTGAATTGATGATAACAAAGATGTTGAAAGGGGTAGAATCCACTGAAGCAGGTGTTAAGGAAATGAAGACCGACTTTCCTTAACTGAGTCAGCTGGTTGACTCTTATTCCACTTCCATCAAGTAGTTAAAATATCAAATAGGTCAGTTGTCCGCAACTTTCAATCAGAAAAAGAGTGGCACATTACTAAGTGACACGATTCAAAATTCAAAGAATAATGGAAGTTATTTAGCTATTACCATGAGAAGTGGTAAAATTTTTCCTAGACCACAATCGATGATTCAAACACATATGGAAGATGTAGATAATTATTATGAGATGGTGGATGATGACATGTGTGTTGATGATATTCTGACCAAGTCTGAGAAGCTTGAAAGTGTTGATAATAAAAGGTTAAACGCAGATGAGTCGGCAAAAGTGAAAAATGATGGGGTTGTGAATAAGGAGAAGGATAAAAAGGTTGCAAAACCTCCTACTCAAATTCCTATGATTTCTCCTCCATTTTAACGCAGAATAAAGTAAAAAGTAGAAGATGGTAAGTTTCATAAGTATTTGTCCATATTGAAGAAGTTTTCATTGAATATCCCACCGGTATAGGCTCTTGAGTAAATTCTGGGATATGCTAAGTTCATAAAGGCCTTAGTCACAAAGAAGAGGATAGTGATCTATGAGCCGATGGATAATCTCCATTATTATAGTGACATTGATTAACGATTGTTAGTCCAAAAGAAATCAGATCAAGGGGCATTTACTATTCTATGCACAATTGGTGCATTCTACTTTGCTAAGGCATTATGCGAGCTGGGAGCTAGTATCAACTTGATGTCACTAGCTATTTATCAGCAACTGGGCTTGGGAGACCCCAAACCTACGTCAATGTAATTATTAATGGCCGATCATTTGGTCAAAAAGCTAGTTGGGATTTTATATGATGTGTTTGTAAAGGTGGAAAATTTTATATTTCTAGTGGATTTCATAATTCTTGATTGTGAGGTGAACATTGAAGTACCCATAATCTTGGGTAGACAATTTTTAGCCGCTGGAAGAGTGTTGGCGGACATGGAATGCAACGAGTTGAAATTCAGGCTAAATGATGAGGAAGTAGAGTCTAATGTGTGTCAATCGATGAATAAACCAAGATACTTGAGTGTTGTTTCAGTCATTGACATTATTGATGAAGTTGATATAGAAGTGCCTGTTGAAGAGAAATTTATTGTAGAAACTTTAGCTACGGTATTGATGAATTTCAATGGCGAGGACATCAAAGAGTATGATGGGATAGTTAGTGCATTGGCTGGAATAGGGTCATATTCTTATGCTCCAATAAATTTTGACCTGGACTTGAAAAATAGGCCTACTCTTCCAGTAAAATTATCTATAGAGAAACCACCGGTGTTAGAGCTGAAAATTTTTCAGGCCATCTGAGATACGTGGTTTTGGGTGAGAAGAACACATTAGTGATGATAATATCCATAGACTTAGTATAATGGCAGGTGGAAGCACTTGTTTCTATGTTGCAGAAATACAAATGGGCTATCTGTTGGACAATTGTGGACATCATTGGAATTCCACTGGCATATACACACATAAAATTCAGTTAGAAGAAGAGGGTGTTCCTACCATAGAACATCAAGGTAAACTTAACCCACTAATTCAAGAGGTGGTAAAGAAGGAGATAATTAAGTGGCTCGATGCAGGAGTTGTTTACCCAATATCAGAAATCAAATGGGTAAGTCCAGTTCAGTGTGTCCCAATGAAGGGAGGTATGACTGTGGTGGCCAATGAGAAGAATAAATTGATTTCGCTTAGGCCTGTCACTGGCTGGATGGTGTGTATGGACTACAGGAAGCTTAACTCTTAGACTCTCCGGGACTACTTTCCAATTCCTTTTATGGATCAAATGCTTGATAGGTTGGCAAGAAGAGGTTGGTACTACTTTTTAGATGGATACTCAGGGTATAATCAAATATCCATTGCACCCGAGGACTAAGACAAGACTACATTTACATGCTCTTATGGTACGTTCGCTTTCAAGAGAATGTCTTTTAAGCTATGTAATGCTCCTGCAACCTTTCAAAGGTGTATGATGTCAATTTTCTCAAATATGGTAGAAGAAATTTTGGAGGTGTTTATGTATGATTTCTCTGTAGTAGGTAATTATTTTAAAGAATGCTTAGAAAATTTGAGCAATGCCTTACAATGATGTGAAGAGTTCAATCTTGTATTAAACTAGGAGAAATGTCACTTTATGGTTAAGGAGGGCATTGTGTTGGGATACAAGATTTTTAAGAAAGGAATTGAAGTGGATCAAGACAAAATAGAGGTGATTGAAAAATTACCTCCATAAATCTCGGTGAAGGGAGTTAGAAGTTTCCTTGGTCATGCGGGTTTCTACCAGAGGATTATTAAAGACTTCTATAAGATTGACAATTCATTGTACAAACTGCTGGAGAAGGAAGTCAAGTTCATATTTGATGGTGATTGCATGAAGGCATTTGAGTTCCTCAAGGAAAAATCAGTAGCTGCTCCTATTATTATTTCTCCAGATTAGTCTCAACTGTTCGAGACTATGTATAACGCTAATGGGGTTGTACTTGGAGCTGTGCTTGGGAAGAAATGAGAGAAGTTTTTTCATCCTATTTATTAAGCTAGCAAGTCACTAAATGGGGGTGCAAAAGAACTATACGATTAGTGAATAGGAGCTACTTGTTGTTGTCTACGCCTTTGAGAAGTTTCAGGCATATTTACTGGGCACTAAGGTTGTGGTGCATACGAATCATACTGTATTAAGGTACTTAATGTCAAAGAAAGTTGCCAAGCCTCGATTGATTATATGGGTGTTGCTACTAGAAGAGTTTGACTTCAAAGTCAGGGACCAAAAAAGGTGTGAAAATTTGGTAGCGGATCACTTGTCTAGACTTGAGAAGAGGAAAAGAGATCGGATGAGATAGCGATTGATGACTCATTTACAAATGAACAGGTTCTTGCGGCTACTCTTGACCTTATGCCTTGGTATGCAGATTTTACTAATTACTTAGTCAGTGATATAATACCAGAAGACTTGAGATTCAATCAAAGAAAGACATTTCTACATAATGTGAGGAATTACTTTTGGGATGAGCCCTACCTGTTTAGAATATATGTTGACAATATCACCAAGAGATGTGTGCCATAGGTGGAAATGCTGTGTATTTTGTAGGCTTGTCACTTGTCCCCAGTAGGGGGACATCATACAGGTGATCACACGGCTAGGAAGATATTGCAAAGTGGGTACTATTAACTTACTATTCATAATGATGCCCATGACTTTGCCAAATCTTGTTATCCGTGTCAGAGGCAAGGCTCGATCTCTCAAAATCAACAAATGCCCATGTCCAAAATATTAGAGGTGGAATTATTTGACGTGTAGGGCATAGATTTCATGGGCCTATTTATGATTTCTAATAGTCATAAAAATATTATGGTAGTAGTGGACTATGTGTCAAAATAGGTGGAAGTTGTAGCCTTAGAAGATAATGAAGGCAAAAGTGTGGTGACATTCTTGAAAAGGAATATTGTTCCTCGGTTTGGTACTTCTCATACGATTATAAGTGATGTTTGATACTATTTTTACAACAAGGTGTTATGTGGAGCTCTAGCTAAATATGCAGTAAAACAACAAAGTGGCCACTTCGTATCATCCACAAACTAGTGGGCTAGTAGAGGTATCGAACCTAGAGATCAAGATGATATTTGAAAAATATGTAAATGCTAATCAAAGTTATTGGTCTAAAAAAATTGATAATGCTCTATGGGCTTATCGCACTATTTTCAAGATGCCAATAGGTATGTCTCTTTATCAACTAGTTTTCAGTAAGACTTGTCATTTGACTGCAGAGCTTGAGCATAAAGCCTTGTGGGCCCTCAAAAATCTTGATTTGAGTTGGAATGAGGCTTCTGACTTGAGTTTGATCATGTCACGACCCGAATCCCATTCAGGCCGGACTGGCACCAGAAGCCGATATGGCCTGAGAGAACCAATCTTTGCTTGTGAACATTTGTATCCATAACCTCGTATGAATCTTATTCTACTTTATGCCACTATACAAAAATCATAGACATGGAAACATATGCCATAAATATATATACAAAACTTGGCCGTTGGAGCCATTACGTCGAACTGAATATACATATCTTACATTCATATACCCACATAAGTCTACAAAGCCTCTATAGATACATGACTATGACAAACCTAGTGTCGGGACACACCCCGCTCTATACTCATATACAATCTCAAACCAATATGTATAATTACTCGAAAAACCCTCGGATCAACTGGAACTCACCAACAATCTACGGATATCTCGTCGCCTACTGCGGAGATCTACTAACACCTGTGCCTACAGCATGTAAGGTAAGTCCCCCAAGAGGGGTCAGTACGAAGAAAGTACTGAGTATGTAAGGCCATATGAAACTATAATAATACATAAGTACTTCCAAGAAATTAAGCGTAAGAGAATGATATGGATATACCTCCATCCTGAAGATGTGGAACCATGTTAATTACTTCTATTATTTCATTACTTGATCATTCAGTCTTACCATCATCAGTCTTATACTAGCCTTTACCTTTAGCTCTAAATTTATGCAAGGGATATACTCTACTTTCTTTTACAACTATCTTCATTATGTGGATCTTACTATAATACCGATCATCACCTTCTAGGTGGGTTATAATGCAATACCAATCATCACCTTATAGGTAAGTACATAATACCGGGCCTCCACCCTTGGTGGGCTATAATAAATAAGTATATAGTACCGGACCTCCACCTTTGGTGGGCTATAATATATGTATATAGTACCGGACCTCCACCTTTGGTGGGCTATAATATATATGTATATAGTACCGGGCCTCCACCTTGGTGGGCTATAATATATAAGTATAATACCGGACCTCCACCTTTGGTAGTTTATAATAAATAATACCGGGCCTCCACCTTGGTGGGCTATAATATATAAGTATAATACCGGACCTCCACCTTTGGTGGGTTATAATAAATCATACCGGGCCTCCACCTTTGGTGGGCTATAATAACTAACATAGCATGATATTGGGAATATTCCATCTTGAACTTATACCCTTTAGATTGTGATCCATATCAATAAAGAATAAAGTAACCATATGTGCATTACTTCTTTACAATACCCTTTCCTTTACATAGTTATGAAAGTGACACATTAAAGATCATGACATTAATTGAAGCACACACTTATATACACATTTCACTTCACTCCTTTACTTCATGAGATTGACATCTTTACTTATGGGAAATAATTATATTAACTTGCACACCACCTCTATTATTACTCTTATGAGATTGGTACTTTTACTTATGCAAGATTGGTACAAGGCTAATCATCATACTATAGGACTTTGGAACAAGACATGATTGGAAAATGCTTTTCAAGGATAAATAGATTATCTTATGTTATTACTCTCTTGAGATAGTTCTTTTAGGAATTACCACGTTATGACATCTTTGGAACATGATATTATTAGGACTTGTGAACCATTTCCATAACTAGGTAACCCATGAACCACAACAACTAAAGAATTGGGGATACGTGATTTAGGAATGAATAGATCTCACGTCGTCACTTTCCTTGAAACAGTTTTACAACATTATGAGAGCTTAGGAATTTCAGTCCATGGATAAGAGACATATGAATACCAATCGGTCAATGAATAAGAAACGTGTGGATATCAATATATATCAAACCTGAATGAGATACCTTAGCATATTTCGGAATAGGACAAGTGAAATGTCAATATGAACATTATGTGCTGCAGAAGAATACGGACAGAGTAACCTTACATACCTTAACTTCCCAATGTAAATATACAATCCACTATGTGAAAACAACAATTCCGCTCCTTCCTTACATTTCACTCTACATCTCAAGTACATAACGGAACCAACATTAACCAAAAACTACCTTACAAATGCATATGACAACAATGAGTTACATGTTTATCTTTAAAATGTCATTTCCTATTCTACAATACCATTTACGGTATTGTCATACCTACAATACCCCATTCATGCCATACATTGACCACAAGCTACATTTCAAGTGTATAAGACAACCATAAGTTACATGAGTCCCCTATTCACCCTTTACAATACCATTCATGGCCCTTTTCACGCCAAAAATACCATAACATTTTATACTTTGACCACAACATCACATACCAATAGCATTTCACCACAAGGTTTCTCCTTTACACTTTCTCATGAGCACCATATCACAATTAATCCATCAAGTCACCTCAATACACCTCATATCACATATCGGCCAAAATCCCATAATTTACACTTATAGAAAAATAACAAGTTTAATAACATAATCACACCATACATGTTGATATTTCATCCATACCATGCTCTTTCATCAAAACTACAAGTCATAATTCAAGTTACAATCCCATGGATAACACATCTTTTTCACAAAAACCAAAAGTGCCATGTCCAACACTTACAACCATAACCAACATGATATACATAATCTCTCATGCTTATAATATGTTAAATTACAATAATAATCACTTACCCAAGCTTGGAAGATGATGATCTTGTCCAAAAATTCCTTAGGGTTTGAAGAGCCACCAAAAGAGTTATCTTGAAAACTCTAGAAAATGAGAGAAAGTGATGTGTATGTCTAATGAATTAAAATATGATTTCCCCCCCTTTTTATAGGCCTTGAATTCATGCTTATCTAGTCTCACATGTGTGTTTACTAGTCAATGGAAGAATGGGTCTTTTTGACCCGTTGGACCATGCATTTTCGCTCCACTTTGGGCCTCAAATTGGCCCATTAACACATATATTATCTTGGCCCACTAAAATCAATGTATATTCCATCATATATACGTTGCAATGATATTCCCACTCATGATATTTATATTCGTAGCCTCAATCCCAAAAGTAAGCGATTCTAGCCACGTATAGCCTATTTTGACCAAAAGGATAAAATCGTCATTTCGATGCCAAATTAGTTCACGAGTAATTTTATCATACCAATATAATATTTTGATCATTTCATGTATATGGTCATGGTTGTAGAAGAAACATGGCAAAAATCGGCTCGGTATGTCCTCGGGCACCCTTGGGACTTAAGAAAATTTCCAACTTTGAAAAAGTGGCAAAACTAGCCTGGCACTCCCTTGGGCGCGCCAGCTTGCTTCCTATGTACTAAAAATTTTAGACCAGAGCAGTGTGGCACGCCCTCTGGCGCGCCCCACACTTAAAATTCAAAAATTTTATTTTTCAACTTTTCTTCGCGGGTTTGGTTAGATACTTCAAGTCCTATTCTTTAACTTACTTCTTACACTTAATATCCTTTGCTTGGAGGTCCTCTTAGACTCATTTTCAACCCCACAAATTCTCCATGAAAATCACAAAACACCCTACGCAGGGCTAATCACATGTACGAGGCCAAATTTAAATTTTCTCATCATTAACATTACCAAATACATACGTATAGCTCTCGACACCTAAGTAAACATTATTCAACGTCGTCAAGTAGGGTTGGGAAGGTACGGGGTGTTACAAATCAATTGAACAAAATAGATGAGTTTTGACTTCGTGTTTATGAGAGGGCTGCCCTCTATAAGGAGAAAATAAAGTTGTACCACGATAGAAGGATTGAAAAGAGAGATTTCAAGGTGGGTGACTCAGTGTTATTGTTCAAATCAAGGTTTAAGCTATTTCTGATTAAGTTGAAATCCAAATGGTCTGGATCGTTCAAAGTGACTCAAGAGTATCCATCCAGAGTAGTAGAGTTGGAAAACAAGGATGGAAATCTATTTAAAGTGAATGGTCAATGGGTCAAGTAGTACGTTGGCCTACCGGAAGAGGTAAAGGTATTATCACTGGTGTATCTTGTTGAAGTCTGAGTAATTAAGATATCTGAGTTGTTCCGCAACATTAAAATAGGTGCTAATGAGAGGCAACCCATATCTTGTATTGTTGTACAAATCACTTTAGATAAGTTTTATGCTTGAGCATGGTTAATGTGTTTGTTGAAGTGTGCAGGAAGCCAGAAACAAGCATGTGGAGTCAGACGTTAGTTGTGACAATAAAAGTGGCAAGCCATTAACAAGTTGACAAGCCATCAACTGAAGTCGTCAGTTGGTAAGCATAAACAAAACATTCTGGATAAGGGTGATGATGAAGTTTGACGAGCTATCAACAATTAGACGAGCCTTCAACCTAAGACGTCAATTAATTTGGTGGAGTGAAACAATCTGGATAAGGCTGAAGACCTTGTTGATAAGATATCAACCAGTTGACAAGCAGTCAACTTAACTCATCAATCGGTAGGTGAATTGGAACCAATCTGCTTAAGGTTGACGAGCTCGTTGATGAGCCATCAACTATTTGACAAAGCGTCACCCAAAATTCTAGCCTAGGTAAGTATGCCTCAAACTTAAATCACATGGTCCCACCTTATTTAACCAATTAAAACTGAACCTACAACCCTTAATCTCACAAACCTGACACAACCTTTCACCCAAATAAGCCAAATCATTAACCCTAACCTGACCCTCTTAAGTGAGGAATAAAAGGACCGAATTAAATTCAAACTTTTCCAATTCCTTAAATCCCTCGAACTCATTTTCCAAAACCACCCCACTTAGCACCCATGCATATCCATATTCATCACTCCTCACAAATCTCCCATTATTTCATCTTCCTTTTTAAAGCTTTAAATCTCTAACACAAGAATACCAACACCAACAACTCACCCATTTCTCCCAATACCTGTGCATATAGTGAAAGAAAGAAGAGAACCAAGTTCAAAGTCTTCAATTCTATTGTTTCATCTATTCAATTGTAACAAGGTATGATATTTCCATTAATATTCTTCTCTTCTTTTGGAGCATGAGTAAATTTGTATTGAGTTGGTTTTGGACTAGTGAGCAACTCGTTGAATTTTAAGGTAACATATTTTTCTTTAAATTGAAAAATTCTTAGAAAAATATGATTACCCACCAACTCCGTGAGGCTGAAGTCTGCGTAACCTATTTGTATGTTTGGAAATCACAAACTCTCCATTGTGTCATGAGACTTACACCTTGATTGAGTCGGTAATCTTGATAACTCATCAGTGTGTTCATAATTTTCAAGTGTGTAAATTCTTATCTAGTTGGGATGATGATGAAGTTGACAAGTCGTCACTCTATTGACAAGCCATTAACTCGCATTGTCAACAGAAAGATATTCAAGGAGAAAAATGACTAGGGCTGGCGATGAATATTGATGAGTTATCAACCCAAGTTGTCAACTATAATATTTGTTATTGGCCGTTCTATTTTAGGTTGACAATAAAGGTTGACGAGCTGTCAACGTATGGCGAGCTGTCAACCACAACTTACACATTGTTTAAGCTTGACTATGAAGTTAACGATCCGCCAACCTGTTGACAAGCCTTCAAGCATGTAAATACATTGTTAAATTTTGTTTCTTTTTGTATCTCATTTGTTTACCAAGTTAACATTCTTATCCCCCAGGTATAAAATACCTCCAAAGTTTCATCCTAAACGTTGTGGTGCAATAAAGAAAGCAGGCAAGGACTCCTCAACTTGAAAATTAATTGATGAGTCTGAACATGAAGTTGAGGATACCGGACACCAAGGGTACATGACAAGGAAAAGTGCACGACAGAAAGCACTAGCTCTCCAGTGTGATGAAGGGGCTGAGTTAAATGAAAGTGAATCTAGCTCAAAAAGTGTAAGCTCTGAAAATGAAGCTGAGGATGATATTGTTGCAACCAACCGCCCAGAAATAGACCCTGGACAAATTCGAGGTGATGTGATCAAGATTAAAAGCCCTGGTATCCGAGAAAGTGTCTGATGGAAAGTCAAAGGCACAAAAAATATTTATTAGGAGGGTCTCTCTTCAATCAAGAAATGTAAGATTAAGTAACCTATGGCTAAAGAGGTAAAGATAATCACCTCCAAAATCAGGAAGTGCCCTTAAATTGAACGATGGTTCAACCACTACGAGTTGGGGTGGAATAGCACAGACTCGAGAACATACTATCTGGATATGGACCAACCCAACATGAACAGAATTCCAGTTCGAGGTGTATTGGTGAACTTTTTTTCAATACCTTAAACAGTACCACAGCTGACAGCCTATAAGAATCAATCTCCACCTAAGGTAACTTCCCTGAATCAATCATTCTCTTCTTACTTTTGGTGACAGTACTTCACCACACTTCTTCAATGGAAACATTGATGCTGTTGGCTCAACCCAAGTATCTCCTGGGAACTCATCTACCCCAACCCATTTACATAACACAGTAATTAATGAAAGAAATATGAGAGTTGGTCTATCTTTTACCTTGAACTCCTTTAGCTCAAGAATGAACATGTCACTAACATTCACCCGAATGTTGTCCAAAATACAAGCTACCATATGGGCCCTAGTCAAAAGAAAAGTTAATGTGTTACTGCATGGCGAAACTCAGCTATAAATAATGGATATCCAGTTTGTTGCTTCAGTCGTGAGCTCTTTGGCCATGATCCCTGCCTTTGTAACACCCCAAGATACATACTTTACCAAACACAACGTTGAAACCAACCAACTACCCAAGGCACAGTCTTTCACTGTGAAATTATAGGGGTTGGGCTTTAGCAGCCCATGGATTTCATTGATCACTTTAGCCTCAAAATTAAGAGTCTTCCCACTAATTCTTGTCACTGGATTGTTTTGATTGACGTACTTAAGATCGGCATCAAATTCTCTCACCCATTTTTCGTTGGCCTTGCATGGTTCAGCTGATGTCTCCAACCTTTTATAAAATTTAGGGAGAGTCTCGAGGACCTAATCAAGTGAAATCCCTTTCTCGGGGAACAAATTTTTTCTAGCCAAGTCTTTATAGTAGATGTTTTTACACTCAAGAGAGAGGAAGCAGATTTGATCATACTCCTCTCCAACCTCTACTTCATCAATCAACCCATAGATTTCCTCCATTCTCAACTGTTTGAAAACCTAAAAACATTACACAAGCATGACGCACAAGATTAACGTGTAAAACAACGTACTGTGCATGATAGAAGCCAAAGAAATGAGTTAAGAATCAATTTGGGACTCAAACATAAAGTTTTAGTTTTCAGACTCTGCACAGAACAGGGCTTAGGTACCACTTTAGTGGTCAAGGGCAACTTTAGTAGCCACCGCTTTAGCGGACACTATTTTAGCTATCAGAGCCAGCTTTAGCAATCCCTGCTTTAGTGGTGGAAGTCCACTTTAGTGGATCCCGCTTTAGTGGTGGGATGTCGCTTTAGCAGACCCGTCATCCCCAACAAACCCAAACTCTAATTTTTCAACCATTTTTCATTCGCAATACCAACAACACAAACTTATATCTCAAAATGGTATGAAATGAAATCTAATCTCTTGATCAATACATGAAAAATCAATTTTTAGGCCACAAAATTCTTACAAACCTAAAATCAAACACTTGGTAGACAAAAGGTTATATCACTTATTTGAACAAATTACGAGTACTCAAGACTTCCCCGTCGTTCATGCCAATCTGATGAACACTATCAACTCCATACTTCACCGAAATCCCATCCAAATTTTAAGCATATTAAATCAAAATTTCATATAATTTCAACCCTAAAATAGTGAGACGAAAAGAGAAAAGGGAACAACACGAAATGCAAACCTTAGCATAAGAGCGTTCACGAATCATACCTTAATTTATGCAATAAGAATTACAGTGAAGACAAATTTTGAGAGAAATAAAGGGAATGAGACAATTTCAGAGTTAGACACTATTTTTCAATTATTTTACCTTCACCAGTGGTAATTTGAACGTCGGGGTCCTCTTTAGCAGTTAGCGGTCTTGACTTTTTTTGACTGACTCATTTAGCAGTCAATGGGCCACTTTAGCACCCTTGACCATAGTAATGAATTCAACTTTAGTGGACATGGGCTTCTTTAGCACCCTTCTCTTTAGCGGTCAATGGGTCGCTTTAGCGTTCTTGACTACTTCCTTGACCTTCGCTTAAGCGGACAATAGGACTCTTTAGCAACATCCACTTTAGCAGACATTGGACCACTTTACCAGTATCTGAAGATGTTCTGACCTGGTCAGATTCTATCAATTTCGGTGATAGGCCCCTCCACTTTTATGATACGCCACTAAGTTTAGTGATACGAACACCCCAAAAAAGTGTTCAACCTCCCATTTTCAAAATACTACAACCCCGGACTTCATTCCAACTCAAATTTTGCATTGAAACATGTTCAAGTCAATTACAAAAACTCTTAAATCTTGTGGATTAGTCAAAAAATAAAATCCTAAGCTATTCTAAATGTTAAAATTTCAAAACTAAATGAATTTTTTTTTGGGAACGATAGGGTGCTTCCAATCAAGCGCTTAATTTAACATCGCGGCATGACACAAGCAACTTTATCATTTATGTCTCCACTTTGGACCAATTTTAAATCAAATTATTATTGAGGCTCGTGGAACAAAGTTAAGGAAGCAACGAGACCAGCTCTATCTCGCCATTTGGAAGACATGAATCTTTTGCCCAACTTCACATCAAAATTTTGTATAGGAATTGGGCATTGGTGAGAAGATCAAGAGGTCACTTGTTAGACATTACATTTTGCACTTTCTGGACTAATAAGTGAGGGACGTCATTTTGCCCTCTTGAGATGACAAACTCCAAATTGTAGGGACTTTGTTCCTCATCTCCAAAATTTTCCATTTGCTAGTTTATTTCAATTTCCATCATATCCACCAATCACATTATCGAAAAATGGTTGGAATGAAGTTTAAGCCTCATTATTTATGAATTTGCTTTTTTCTTTACATTGTCACTCAGTAATGAACTAGAGTATTCACAAAGGATTTGATTGGCTTTTTCTTGCAATTCTAGTATCACTTCTTCAATTTCGGCATCCTTCATTATTTTTGGCCCCGTTGGTTGGCAAATCCCTATGAATTCTTCAATATCAATCGCACCCACATATTCATTGGAAACCATCTCATCAAAATTACTCATGACCATTTGGCATTGAACATCGCAGGCCTTAGTTTTTGCATTCAATTCAGTTTCTAAATCTCAGGTAGCCATTTTAATTTGAATCCACACTTGACATCACTTAACATGCAATTTGAGATATTCATCCATTATTAGGAAAATTCTATCAAGTTGACCCTTATGGACTTCAAGTTGTCGAGCTTGATTCAATAGCCACTCTTGGCTCACAACTTCTTCCTTATCAAGTTTTTTCTCAGTTTGGAACTCAATCACCATTTGTAAAAATCCACCCATGGAAAAATCAATGTTTTGGAAAACTTCATCATTACCATTTTGGACTAGGTCCAACCATTTAGACAAGATTTTTCCACATTTTTCACTCTTCTCTATTGTGATTTTCAACATCTCCTCTATTTGTTTCCTCGGAGAATCTGAAATTTCTTCATCACAATTTTGCTCTTCTTCATCAATTTGAACCACTTCTTCACTTTGAAAATTTTCATTTGAGTTATCATTCATTTTTGGCTCAACCCCATAACTTGAAACCTCTTCTTCAACCACTTTGTTTTGAGAATCGGGCAAATTCATGGCATTTGAGATATTGATATTTTCACAAGGTTCTTCATCTTTTTCACATTTCTTTCCAAATACCACCATGGATTGATGCAAGAGATACATATCCTCACCCATTGTATTCACACAGTCCAAGATAGTTTGAAGCATTGCTTCAACACCTTTATGTTCGGCATACTTCTCTACCTTTGCCACATCATGAGACCTATTAAAGTCACAAGAACAACTAGCATTTTTGTTAGCATAGCTATGGGAAGGGGCATAATAATTAGGACAGTCACTCCAATGTATATCTCGACCACCACACAAGTAACAATCATCCTCCCTATAGGATCGAGATAGTGCATACACCTCTCTCTCGGGAGTATTTCTACAATCTTGTCAAAAATAGGTCCTCCACAATATGGACATGGGTCATCAAGATAAGATTTGCAACCACCAAACTCATTTTCATTCCATGATGCCATAGTAACACGCATAACAAAACAAAAATCTAACTAACACAAGAACAAAAGAAAATCACGAACACATATTCACAAGTTCAAATCAAAGCAAGAAAACTAAAATTCTGAACTAACACAACACGCCAAATTGCTCCCCGGCAATGACGCCATTTTTGATAACTCTCAAAGTAACCCTAGAAATAAATGTACGCGGTCGTTAGCAATATATTTATCCAACTTAGATTAGGGGTTGAATCCATGAGGAATAATGTGACTAGCGATCAAGAGAGTACAGAATAAAAGCAACTTACTAAAATTCGAACAAAGGATACAATTTTTTTTTGGAGATTTTCAATAATAAAATGTAACACAAATAGAACCAAATATAATATGAACAAGATGATCAATGGCTTTTACAACAATGGAAAACAAGGACAGTGAAACGGGGAAATAATTCTACCAACGATCCATTATATTCAGTTAACTACTCAAAATTTAATCACAGATTTAGCAAATTAGAATTGGATTCAAAATCACCCACCAATATCTTTCGACCATTGCGAGTTTAGTCCTTAATTTTTCTTTAAAACCAAGCTAAGAAGCATTAATCGCAAAACCAACTTTTGGCTATGCTAGGATTTGACTATGTCTAGCAACAAATCCATAAAATGGGTCATACATGTAATGACCCTCTAGGTCATTTCCACATCTCCATGCTTTTTCTACATTTAGAGCCTTTCTATAACTTCCCCAAATTATTTATGACTTGCTGGGACTGACAGTCGGTTTCTGGGCAGTTAGTTTGAGAATTTTAGTAATACCAAACGTGTGGTGAAATATTGAAATTAAATAAGAATTTTGTAAAAGATATATTTTATTACCTTCATAAATTGTTTTAGGTATTTATGAAAATTCTTTAGTTACAATATATTTACATTACTTTATAATAGTTTTATAAGTTATTAATATTTTAAACGGAGATAGTAAATCTAGTTAGGTTGAAATTAACTTATTATTTGATAAATGGTTTATTCAAATAATTTTCTATTAATTATGATATATTCAAAATGTTGTATATATTTTATAATAAACCTATGCAATACCCGAATATATACATAATGGGATAAGATTTTATGAGGAATTTCCAACTCCTCTTCCATGTTGAAGTGGAGGAGATGTCCTACATTTTCAGCAATTAGTGGTAACAAGTCACATAGATCATAATGTGTCATTAAATTAATTAGGTAGAGTAAGTAGTTGTGGGTGGCATAATCTAATTCATATAATATATACATGTATTTATTTACATCTAAGTTACTTGTTGTCCATTTGTATACATTTAGAGATTAGCCTCATATAATATTATAAGCATACCACTCACACATACATATCATTCCTTATGTTCAAATCATTTGTTTTTATTTTTGTTCTATATTATCACTATGAGGTACCACAGTTTCAGGATTATGAAGGTTGTGATGAATTTTAAAACTCAATCATTTATTGAAGAAATTTTGCAGAAGAAAATTATTATTATTATTGACTCATATTTGATCATCAAAAGAGAATTAATTATCTACTTCAAGTTATGCAAACTCAAAATTCTAGCGTGGCAACGGTCAGAGGCTGTTAGCGGACCGTGTAACCTCCAGGTAGGATAATCTTACCTTTATTTAGACTATGATCTATTCTAGTATTGTTATGATAGTGTGCTAATTTTTGGTGGGTATTTATGGCTCGGATAATTGCCTAGACAATTCCTAATTATTTTAGCTAATTAGGGGCCCGTATGATTGATTTTGACCTTGATTTTTCTTAGGTTTGTAGTTACTTGTCCTTTAGGCCTTGGTTTAACTTACTAAGGGCCCTTGGGATTTAACTTAGAAGCCATAGTCTATAACGGGGGTAGTTGCTTGCTGTAGATTGGGTTCCTGAGGCTGTAATGATTGTATCTACCCTTTTAACACAGATTACTTTAGAATAGCCCCATTTTAGATTTAATTGGTTATATAATATGTTTGGGAGTCTATAATTTGGGATTGGGGTTTCCTTATTCATTACATTAAGTTTGTTAGCTTTGACATCCTTGTCACGTTTGTATTTTGACCTTAAATCGTGACTTTGGAATTAATAATAGGAACCTGGTTCCCTTTTAATATTTACGGCCTTCTAAAAGTGGGAAAAATGACTAGATGAACTTGAGATGGAGTACGATTCTGGGATATTCCTACCTACTGCTTACTTGTGAGTTTCGATTCGAGTTCGGCACCTGGCTTACTTTTTATTTATCCCCTATTAGTTCTTGTTCGAGTTCGACATTTGGGTTACTGTGTATTATTTATTAGTTTTGGTTCAAGTTCGGCACCTGGTATATTGGTTATTATCTATTAGTTTCAGTTCGAGTCTGAAAATTAATATTATTATTATAATTGATCTTGGGTTGGAAATTTGGTTGGAACCGGTGGGATTTATGGTTATTGTTGAAAGAGGATTATACGGTATGCATATTACATCTTGGATCACTTTTAATTTTATTACTATTATTCATGGTTCTTTATTAGTATTATAATTTGGTTGTATCCATCGTGCTTATGGGGCTCGATTGGGTTTATTTCTCCTTGTATGTACCTTCTGGGCTTATGGGCTCCCAGGTAGGTTATATCTAGCCATTTACTTCTACACTTAAATTATTTTTATTTTATTTAGCGTATCTGCTTAGCATAGCCTATTATTTCATTTTGACCCTCACATATTGCCTTTAGTATATATTCGAACTTTATTTATACTTTTGCTATAACTGAACTCAGTCGGTCTATGATGTGTACTGAGTACCCCCATGCTTTGGTAGTCATACTACACTTCTGAATCTTTTTCCCTAATGCAGATCCTAGTATGAGTCATTGACGTTGACGTTGATCTCGAGTTGTTCTTTTGACCCGAGATTTGGGTGAGCCTTTAGATGCCAAAGCTGATCCTTCTCTTTCTATTGTTTTGATAGTCTTATATGCGTATCCTAAGAGTACAATATATATTTTGGAATTAGCTAGTACTTTTTTTGGTGTACTGGTTCTTGTACTGACCTTACCAGGTCTTGGGGATGTATTTTTTTGATTTTGTCCTCTTTCTATATTGTACAACATGTTTGTAAACATATATATTTCTCTTTTAATCGCAAATTATTACTATCTTATCCTTATTTCTTTATATTCCATCTGTTAGCCCATTACTTTTTGTTCCGGGCTACAGTTTGGCTTACCTATTGGTGGATTGAAGTAGGTGCCATCATGACCTAAGAAATTGGGTCATGACAGTTTTGTATCAGAGCCAGGTTCACTGGAATCATTTGTACAAGAGCAAGTGTCGAGTAGAGTCCCCCAAATTGATACAATGACATCCGTATCCTATCTTTGGGAGGCTACATGACATTCTTAGGAAAAACTTTACTTTCTTTGGTTTGTTATCGTGCACTGTATCTATATTGGTTCCTAGATTCTTATTTGTTTTACTCTTTTGCATATGTCTAGGATGTGGGCTGCACCGGCCGGGGATAGAGACCCAAAGCCTGTAGCTAGGGCACCTGTTAGAGGTAGAGGTCTACCCCAAGGTTGAGGTCAGGCTAGAGATGCATCCCCAGCTCGAGGCCAGGTTATGAATCCTTCTCCAGAGCTGATTATTGATCCTGAGCCATGGATTGCACCAGAGGATCTTCCGCTATAGTAGCCAGTGGGCCAGAGGGAAATTCAAGCTCCACCCAAATTTATATCTTGATCTATCCTGCATGTTACATTGGTTCACCTATTGGGTTTAGTTGGCAGTCAGCCGATAGATGAGGCCCATACATCCGCTCAGGAGGCAGCTCTGGGTGGACTTGGTACAGAAGCACGGTCTACAACTAGGGCTCCTCGAGTAGTGGTTCCATCAACACCAATAGTTCCACAGCCAACCATGACTTCTGAGGATCAGAAGATGCTGGGCCAATTTCTTAGATTGGGTGCATTGAGATTTACAGGGGCTCCAGGAGATGATGTATTTGAGTTCCTTATTAGGTGTGAGAAGAGGTTACATAATTTAGGCCTAGTTGAGTCATATGGTGTGGATTACAAACTTTTCATATTGATAGAGCAGTAAATCAGTGATGGAGGGGATATCTTAACTTCAAACCACCTGGATCTCCTTCTACGACTTGGGCTTAGTTCTCTGAGGCTTTCTTGGAGAAGTATATGCCTCGCAGTATACATGGCCACCTGAGGGTTACAGTAGGGTTCTATAACAGTGGAAGAGTATGAGGCAAGATTTCATGAGTTAGCCAGACATGCCAACATGATTCTACCTACTGAGTATAAGAAGATATTGTGCTTCATTAGAGGGAAGAAAATTCCACTCTGTATGGCCGCTCACAGTCTGGTAGTTATAGATAGATCTTTTATTGACATTGCTGATTATGTTTACACTATAAAGGGTTTATATTGTGAGTTCTGTGGGGGTAGTGGTAAGACACCTTGTCATCAGGGCAGCTACAATAGGAGTTATAGTGGTACTCTGTTCAAGGGCAAATGTTTTCAGGATCTGTATCCTCAACAACAGTCATATCAGCAGTAGGGTAAGGAAAGTAGGCCCATTCAAGCTATGCTACATATTTCAGATAGGGGTCATCCTGGTAATAATAATTTTAGTGGGCAGAGCAGTAGTAAGTCATCGAGAGGCTTTTCGTTAGGGTCTTCAGGCTGAGGTGGCCATTTCTAGTCAACTGGACCTTCTCGTTAGGTTAGAGTGCCCGGAGCATGCTTTGATTATGGGATTATTGGTCATTTCACTTGAGAGAGTCCCCAACGTGGAATGATTGAGCCTTCTACATAGAGTATTCTGCTGATTAAATTAGTGCCTCTCACAACTAGGGGTGATGCCCAGGGTCGCAAGGGTGGTCTCCAGGGTTCTCGTGGAGGTCCTCATGCAGATAGGGTAGGTGATAGAGTAGGCACCCAATGCGAAGATGGGTGGGGTTATTTTTATGTTGTTCCTGGTAGGACAGAGGCAGAGGCTTCAGATGCTGTTATTACAAGTATGATTTTTGTGTGCCATCAGCCAGCTTCGGCTTTATTTGATCCAGGCTCCACGTATTCTTATATGGCTACTTATCATGTATCTCAGTTGGGGTTGTCATGTGAGCCATTAACTGTGTTTATGTATGTAGCTACTCCCGCGGGTGATTCTTTTATAATGGATCTAGTATATAGGTCTTGTATTATGACTGTTTGGGAGTATGACACTGGGCTGATCTTATTGTGCTAGACATGGTTGATTTTGACATGATTCTGGGCATGGACTGGTTATCCCCCTATCATGTGTTCTAGGATTTCTTTGGCAAGACCATTACTTTAGCCATACTGGGCATACCCCCGGTTGTGCGGTAGGGTGTTTATAGTCGCAAACCAATGGGGATTATTTCTTATATTTGATCTAGGAGACTAGTATCAAAGGGTTGTATGGCCTATCTTACATATGCTTGTGATATTAGTATTGAGAATCCTTTGTTTGACTCTGTTCTAATAGTCTATGATTTTTCTGATGTTTTTCCTATCGACCTACCTGGCCTTCCTCCTGAGTGTGATATAAACTTTGCTATTGATCTTGAGCTAGGCACCCGACCCATTTCTATTGCATCTTATTGCATGGATCTGGCGAGTTATAGGGGTTGAATGTTCAACTTCAGAATCTTCTAGATAAGGGATTTATTAGATCAAGTATATCACCTTAGGGTGATTATGTTCTGTTTGTGAAGAAGAAGGATGGTTCTATGCATATGTATATAGATTATAGATAGTTGAATGAGGTGACCATGAAGAATAAGTATCCTATGTCACGTATCGATGATCTATTTAACAAGCTGCAAGGTGCATCCATATTTTCTAAGATTGATTTGAGCTTTGGCTACCATCAGTTGAGGATTTGGGCAGAGCACATCCCTAAGACAACATTCAAGACTCGCTACTACCATTATAAGTTCCTGATGATATCTTTTGGATTGACCAATGCCCCAACAACATTCATGGACTTCATGAATCGAGCTTTCATGCCCTATTTAAACTTTTTTGTGATTGTGTTTATCAATGACATCCTTGTTAATTCGAAAAGTAGGGAGGAGAACGAGCAATATTTGAGTATTATGCTTCACACTTTTAGAGATTAGTGTCTTTATACAAAATTCTCTAAGTATGAGTTCAGGCTTGAGTATGTAGCGTTCTTGGGGCACGTGGTGTCTAAAGATAGGATTATGGTTGACCCAACAAAGATTGAAGTAGTTCGTGATTGGTCCAGGCCTATATCTCTAACAGAGGTTTGTAGGTTTATTGGGTTGGAAGGATACTACAGACGGTTTGTTGAGGCATTCTCCTATATTGCAGCACCTATGACCATATTAACTAGGCAGGAGTTCCTATTTCAGTGGTCCAATTAGTGTGAGGCAAGTTTTCTGAAGCTCAAAGGCTTGCTCTTTTCAGCTCCTATCCTGACTCTTCTAATTAAGCGCGAGGGGTTTACAGTATACTGTGAATCTTCAAGTGGTTTTTTGGGTTGTATTCTAATGCAGCATGGCCGAGTTATAGCATATGCTTTGAGACAACTGAAGGTTCAGGAGAGTAACTACCTCACTCATGTCTTGGAGTTGGCGGCAGTAGTTTTCGCGCTTAAGATTTGGAGATATTACCTTTATGGTGTTCACTGCAAGATATTCACTGATCACCATAGTCTTTAGTACATTCTGAATTTGAAGGATCTTAATTCGAGGTAGTGTAGGTGGCTTGAGTTACTGAAGGACTATCACCTCTCTATTTTATACCATCTGGGCTAGGCGAATGTATTAGCAGATGCATTGAACCGGAAGGCGGTAAGTATGGGGAGCTTGGCATTCCTTTCATTTTCAGAGTGGTCGTTGGCCTTTGACATCCAGTCCTTAGCCAATAGGTTAATTCGGCTTGATATTTCAGACCCTAGAAGGATTCTTGCTAGTATTGAGGCCAGGTCTACTTTGTTGGAGCAAATTTGAGATCTTCAGTTTGAGGATAGTCAGTTATGTGGTATTTAGTATCAGGTACTGAGAGACAAGTCCAGGAGGGCTACCTTAGACTCTGAGGGTATATTGAGGTTTGACGGTTGCATCTGTGTTCTGAGGGTAGGAGGTTTGATTTAGTTTATACTTTATGAGGCTCATAGCTCCAGATATTCTATTCATCTTGGGACGGCTAAGATGTATAGAGATTTGAGGCAGCCTTACTAGTGGAGTAGTATAGGGAGACAAGTGAACGCCGAGCATTTGAGACCAAGAGGTTTGCTTCAGAGGCTAGCCATTCTAGAGTGGAAGTGGGATCAGGTTACTATGGACTTTGTAGGTGGTTTGCCTCGTACCTCTCATGGTGTTGATAGCATTTGGGTTATTGTAGATCGATTGACCAATTATGCTTATTTCATCCCTATTTAGACTTCATACAGTGTCGAGAAGTTGGTTCGGATCTATGTTCGAGAGTTAGTTTGCCTTCATGGGGTGCCCATGTCTATTATTTCAGATAGAGGTTCTCAGTTTACCTCTAGCGCCGCTTTCCATCCCCAGACTGAAGGACAGTCAGAACAGCCTATTCAGGTTTTGGAGGATATGCTCCGGGCATATGTCTTGGACTTTGGAGGTCAACTATTCACCCTATTTTTCATGTGTTGATACCTCGGTGCTACATCCCAGATTAGTCTCATGTGCTCCAGCGGGAGTCGGTTAAGTTGGATGAGAGGTTGACCTTCGTGGAAGAGCCAGACTCTATTCTACCCAAAGATGTCAGACGGTTGCATTTCATAGAGATTCCTGTAGTTAAGGTTCAGTGGATACATCATCCAGTCAAGGAAGCTACCTGGGAGACCGAGCATGACATGCGGACTCAATATCCTCACCTATTCGTGCCTTCAATTAGTTCTTAGCTCTTTACTTTCGCGGATGAAAGTCCTTTTAGCAGTGGATGTTGTAATGACCCTCTAGGTCATTTTCCACATCCCCATGCTTTTTCTACATTTAGAGCCTTTCTATAACTGTCCCAAGTTATATATGACTTGCTGGGACAGACACTCAATTTTCGGGCAGTTCGTTTGAGAATTTTAGTAATACCGAACGTGTTGTGAAATATTTAAATTAAATTAGAATTTGGTAAAATATATATTTTTTTACCTTTATAATTTGTTTTATATATTTATGAAAATTCTTTAGTTACGATATATTTATATTATCTTATAATTGTTTTATAAGTTATTAATATTTTAAATGAAAATAGTAAATCTAGTTATGTTGAAATTTTCTTATTATTTGATAGAGGCTTTATTCAAAATAATCTTCTATTAATTATGATATATTCAAAATGTTGTATATATTTTATAATAAACCTACGCAATACTCTAATATATACATAATGGGATAAGATTTTATGTGGAATTTCCACCTCCACTTCCACGTGGAAGTTGAGGAGATGTCCTACATTTTAAGAAATTGATGGTAACAAGCCACATATATCATAATGTGTCATTAAATTAATTAGGTAGAGTAAGTAGTTGTGGGTGGCATAACCTAATTCATATAATGTATACATATATTTCTTTACTTCTAATTTACTTGTTTTCCATTTGTGTACATTTAGAGATTAGGCTCATATAATATTGTAAGCACGCCACTCACACATACATATCATTCCTTATGTTCACATCATTTGTTTTTATTTCTATTCTATATTATCACTATGAGATACCATGATGTCGGGATTATGAAGGTTGCGATGGATTTTTAAACTCAATCATTTATTAAGAAATTTAAGGGAAGAAATTATTATTATTGACTCATATTTAATCATCAAAAGAGAATTATTTATCTACTTCAAGTTATGCAAACTCAAATTTCTAGCGTGGCAACGGTCGAAGGCGGCTCAGAAAGGAAAAGCCCCAGAATAGATGATCTAAAGCGCACCGTCTAGCCTCCAGGTAGGCTAGGCTTACCTTTCTTTAGACTATGCTCTATTATGTTATTGGTGTGATATTGTGCTAATTGTTGGTGGGTATTTATGGCTCGGATAGTTGCCTAGACAATTCCTATTTATTTTAGCTAATTTTGGGCCCGTATGATAAATTTCGACCTTAAGTTTCCTTCGGTTGGTAGTTACTTCTCCTTTAGGACTTGGTTTAGCTTACTCAGGGCCCTTGGGATTGAACTTAGAAGCCTTAGTCTAGAACGGGGGTAGTTGCTTGTTGTAGATTAGGTTTCTGAGGCTGTAATGACCGTATCAACCCTTTTAACATAGATTGCTTTAGAATAGCCCCCTTTTCGACTTAATTGGTTATTGAATATGTTTGGGAGTCTAGCATTTGGTATTGGGGTTGCCTTAGTCGTTACATTAAGTTTGTTAGCTTTGACATCCTTGTCACGTTAGTAGTTTGACCTTAAATCGAGATGTTGGAATTAATAATTGGAACCTGGTCCCCTTTAATATTTACGACCTTCTAAAAGTGGGAAAAATGACTAGATGAACTTGATATGGAGTATGATTCGGGATATTCCTATCTACTGCTTACTTGTGAGTTTCAATTCCAATTTGGCACCTAGCTTACTATTTCTTTATCCCCTATTAGTTTTGGTTTGAGTCCGACATCTGGGTTACTGTGTATTATCTATTAGTTCGGATTCAAGTCTGGCACCTTGTATATTTGTTGTTATCTATTAGTTCAGATTCGAGTCTGGCAATTATTATTATTATTACTATTGATCTTGGGTTGGAAATTCGGTTGGAACCGGTGGGATTTATCGTTATGGTTAAAGGAGTATTATACGGTATGCATATTACATATTGGCTCACTTTTACTTTTCTTACTATTATTCATGGTTCTATTTTAGAATTACACTATGGTTATATCCACCGTGCTTATGGGAGCTCAGTTGGATTTATTTCTCTTTGTATGTACCTTTTGGGCTTATGGGGGCCTAGTTAGGTTATATCTAGGCATTTACTTCTACACCTACATTATTTTTATTTGATTTACCGTATATGCTTAGCATAGCCTATTATTTCATTTCTGACCCTCACTTATTATATATATTCTCACTTTGTTTGTACTTTTACTGTAACTGAGCTCAGTCGACCTATGATGTCTACTGAGTACCCCGTGATTTGGTACTCATACTACACTTCTGCATCTTTTTCCCTAATGCAGATCCTAGTATGAGTCATCGACATTGATGCTGATCTCGAGTTGTTCTTTTGACCAGATATTTGGGTGAGCTTTCAGAGGCCGGAGGTAATCCTTCTCCTTCTATTGTTTTGATATTCTTATTTGCTTATCCTGAGACTACTATGTATATTTTGGCATTTTCTAGTACTCTTTTTGGTTTGGTGGCTCTTGTACTGACCTTACCAGGTCTTAGGGAATCTATTTTGTGTATTTCGTCCTCCCCCTATCTTGTACAATTTGTTTGTATACATATATATTCCTCTTTAAGTCACATATTATTACTAATTTATCTTTATTTATTAATCTTCCGCATGTTAGCCTATTACTTTTTGTTTCGGGCTATAGTTTTTCTTACCTACTGGTGTGTTTAAGTAGGTGCCATCATGACCTGAGAAATTGAGTCGTGACAATACATCCCAAGTCTCACTAAATTAATCTTTTCCAACCTCGATTAACTCTTTCAAGCCTAATCGAAGTAAATGGGTGAGTCCTCAGGTTAGCTATTCCCTTCGGAAATCAAGTGAAGCAAGAGATTAATTTAGACAAGCAAAACCCATTCATAAATCAAAGATTAATCAATTAATACCAAAGCATAAGATAGAATCAAAACCCAAATTGAAAACATATACATTGCATTATGTCTAACTACAATATCCAAGCATGAATTTATGTTCACCCAAATATTCTATACAAAGCAATGGAATGAATAAAGAGTTAAGAAATTGATAATACAAAGCTTCCAATCTTCGCTCAATAGTTGATGGGTCAAGAACCCTAGCCTCCAAGATTGAATAATATGTCAAAGATGCTCTTGGAATGGCTTGGATTCAGTTTTATGCGATTTTGGGTCGAACAATATGTAATTCCAGCTTTTCCCTTGAAATCTACCCCGATGATAGCTAAAGTGATCAATTGGCTGTTAAAATGGTCTTGTTGACTTTGACTGGGATGCTAACGCGGTCAACGCTAAAGCGGTCAAGAGGGTTGCTAAAGTGGCATTGACTTGAGTTGACCGGACTGCTAAAACAGTCACATTGGCCACTAAAGCGGTTTTGACTTGGTTGACTGGACCGCCAAAGCGGTCAAATTGGCCAGTAAAGCAGATTTGTCTTAGGTTTGACCAGTCTTCTAAAGTGTACCTCAGGCCTCTTTAGCGGTACCTGAGAGCTGCTTCTGAGATTTGCATATGACTCTCTTTTCAGCTCTTTTTCTTCTCATTTCCACTTATTTCCATCAAATTCCTTTTCAACCAAAAATACCTGAAATAAAAACCATTCAAAGTATAATTAGCGTCATATTATAGGTTAAAAACACAAAATCATAAGAAAAGAGATACAAATAAGTGGCAAAATCGCCACTTGTCATTCATCTTCATGTTCTACAATTGTCTTCTTCCTCTTCTTCTTAGAGAACCAGTACTTTGTCTGATTTCTCAAGTAGTTCATTCTTCATATATATATATATATTGGTCTGAGTGGATCAAGGTAAATTTTCTTTGTGCAACTCTCATTCTTTATTTGTTCCATTTTATGAAAAACAAGCCTCTTAGCTTTGCAGTACCTTTGGATCCTTTTTACCATATTTCTATGGCATTTTTTCATTGTTGGTCTTCTTGTTACTTCTTCTAGGATTGGGTATATTTATTTTTCATGTACCTAAAACTCCCTCTTCTTGGGCTTTCAGTAGGAGGAAATATTTCTCTTTTCTATGTTTAGACCTTTACATATACACTTGTTTTCTCCTACCTTATCCCTTTCAACCTAATCAATGTTTGAGATTAGAACCAATTGGGTCCCTTTGTCCTTTAAAAGGGAAAGTTGAGCACATTTCACTTGTTTCAGCTAACTTTGCTTTCATTCTTGAAGAACCAGGTTCCTTTCATCCATTGCATCTTGCTTTATTCCTAGTCCCTTGTCATCAAAGCATCTGGTGCAAGGATGATTGCATATGAGAGATATCATATTGTAATGATCCCTCTCAACTTCAGACTTCTCTATATTTATATCCTCTTGCAACACCTATCATATACAAGATATTATATTTTGATTATTTTATGTCAACTCTTTTAATACCTAAGAAACTTCTTTTCCCAGTATATAGTTTCCAAGTTAGCTATTGTGAGCTCCTCATCCTTTATGTCTAGTGTGTACCTCTCATAACTTAGTAAAAAAACCTATTCTCTTTAGATCTTCAACTTCCAAGCTCTGTTTCCTTGATACTTAAGGTCTGATCTAAAAGAGGTGAAAGTATTGTATTCATTCTCTTATAGAGTATGGATATCTTCATAGGCATTCTTGAACTCAGAGATGTATGCCTTGTGCCTCACAATTTTCACATTTAGATTCTTCATTTGAATTGGCCATTAATGTTAAGATATCCTCTAAATCTTATTCTACTATTTCTACTATAGATTGATATTTTTCCTCTGTAGCATCAATGCTAGAAGAAATAAAGGTAGCTAATGCCTTCTTCACAACTTGATCAACTTTCCTAGTTGTAATCCTGCTTCTACAGTCCTATTCCCTTTTCCTATTGTCATAATCCATTTTTCTCTTGTCTTTTTTCATTTTTACGAAATCTTGAATAAAGTTGTCATGACCCAAAACCCGGACGTTGATGGCACCTACAATAACTACCTAGTAGGTAAGCTATAACACATAGCTAGATACAAAAATTAATAAGCAAATGAGTTGTAAAAGAAGAACAAACGGAATAAATGGGCCTACTCTATATACACATACAAAACAGGGCCCAAAAGTGGAGGTAAGGAATCAAGATATATAAAACAACCATCCCCAGACTCGATGTCTCTAGTACAAGAGCCAATATTACAAAAGAGTAAGAATTAGTCTAATACATAACTGTCTAAAAGGTCCATTTTAATATATACAGTAAGAGCAAGAAGGAAGAGCTCATCGTAAATCTGAACAACAAGTCACCAGGAACTAGTAGAGTCAACTAGGATGACTAGAGCAAGGATCTGTGTCAAAAAAAAGATACAAACATGTAGCATGAGTAAAAAACACAAGTACTCACTAGGCATCATAGACCAACAGAGCTCAAGTGACAGATATATAACATAAAGTACAACAAAGAAACCCTACACATAGAAAAGTCCCAGAAATCTATATCACATCACAATAAATATAGTATACGCAACAAATAATATATACATAATATATATACATATAGGTAAGATGTAGTGCATTATGGTATGATGCAAAATAATATGGTGGCCAATGCAGTGAAACACAATATCTTACCTCGGGCTGCCTGAAATCTCACCTCAGACATAGTAGCAATGAAAGCTCAAAATTTTACCTCAGACCCATCCTTAATCTCACCTCAAGTGTAACAATAAAATAAGTGTAGAGTTGGACAGTAATCTTGCCTTATATCGAATAGAACTATAGATGACCAAAATCTTATCATTGACCATGTAAAAGGTGAAAGTGTCCAGAATCTCACCTCAGTCTTAGTGAAAAAGTGGTAGAATTTTTTTACAAAAAAGAAAAAATAGTATTTTCCCTTAGAACTATAGATGTAATCCATGCATATAAATGTATGAATATGCATATGCTGATATCAATATATATAAACTCAAATAAGGAACATATCCACAATGTAACCATAATCAATCAACATCTGATATACCATAAATCTCAATCCATAAGCCTCACAATCTCAGCATAAAAGAGATACAGAAAGAAATCACATAACTATACATCCTTTCAATCATAACCCCACTCTACCATGAAATTCTGCCTCGATACCTAATATGAAAAAGACCTCATCTAAGCATAATACTAGTCATATAACCCAATTTATAAGTCTCCAGTGACTTCTCCACTGAAATAACCCCAATATAGGCCATAAATTCACAATTCAAGTCGCCCTAATCTTCCCAATGATTCAGCTACCCATTATGCAATTTATATAATATACTATCTACCCTAGCCAAGTCTAAAAGAAAGGAAGTTGTAATTAACCTCGAGGCAAAACTTTAAATCTCAAACTATCACGTGGAAGCCTTTTCCTATCATCGAACCTCAAAATATCCCCAATATACTAACATTATAATTTATGCACATATACGAGACTGGCGACACCTATATTAAACATGCAAAATCTGGGCTATAAATTGGGTCAAACATCGACCCTCGAGACCTGTCGATAAAATTCAAAATTTCCTTGGCAATTATTATACCCCAAGGGTAAGGAATCTATTCCTGAAAGTTTGGCAAAAATTGGATTCCATTCAAACCTCAAATATTTCGGCAAGTCCACTTTAATTCAAAGGAAACCAAAGAAATAACTTATCAAATTGGTGGATTTAGACATAAAATTTAAGATACAAGGAGTAAGATAACGTAATGGTGAATACAATGAACTTAGAAGGTGATTGGTCATTCAACAATGGCTAATAGATGCCTAAAATTGAGCTCTCAAAAATTTTGGAATGAGAATGAACTAAATGAGGAAAATGGATCCTTATGACCCAGCAATTGTAAAACCATCAAAGGCTCCACCCCCGACACAATAACTTAGGAACGGTGGATATTCCAGAAATGTAAAAGACACTTAAGGTACAAAGCTCCACTGGAGTGGCCAGGGCTCTGCAGGCGTGAGCCGCAGCTGCGAGGAAAGGTAGCTGGTATGGCGCCACATAAACGACCAAAGCTCTGCATGTTCACCTACTTATGGTACCTTCTACCTTTGTTCGTACAGCCAGACTACCACATGAGAGGCTCCACAGGTGCAAGCCTACGTACGTAGGGTTGAACCAAATACAACTACATTACAAACGCACCCCAAAATAAACCAAGTCCCTAATAGACTCTCGGGATTTATTTGGAACACCGTGAACATAAATTGGACATGCTACCCAAATGGAAATGATATTTTAGATTCAATAGAATCTTCAAAATACCCAATTGAGGTCTTCTTTGTCACGCCCCGTATCTTAACGGGATGGACTGGCACCCGAAGCCGATATGGCCCGAGAGAACCAATCTTTGCTCATGTACATTCATATGCATATCCTCGTATGAATCTTATTATACCTCATGCAACTATGAGGAAGTCATGGACATGGAACATATGCTATATATATATATAAAATTTGGTCGTTGGGGCCATCAAGTCAAAACGGACATTCATCTCTTACATTCATTCATATACCCACATATGTCTACAAAAGCCTCTAACAGATGTATTTACAAGACCAACTAAAGTCAGGACAAGTCCACGCTTTATACAACATCAAAACAACTGTACAACTATGACTCGAAAAGTCCCGAACCAACTGGGGCTCACCTAAGATCAGCAAAAATTGTCAACCTACTGTGGAGGTCTACTAGTGCCTGCACCTGCAACATGTAAGGTAAGTCCCCCGAGGGGGTCAGTACGAAGAATGTACTGAGTATGTAAGGCTCATAAGAACTGTATCATACATAATAAAAACAACAACAATAGAGTCAATATAAGAGAAAAAGTCAATGGGAATAAATTCTCTTTCTGTAGGTGAGGAACCATGTATATATTGCTTCTGTCATTGTCATTTATGAGAATTCTTTTATATCCTAGTTATTCATATACTATCCTCCACAAACCCCTTTATTCTAGAGAGTTACTTTTACTCAAGAGACTTGCCTCCCGGAGATTCTTCTATTCAAGAGGTTTTTTATATGCAATAGATTCTTTCTTGCTTCTATGCTCATCACCATTATTATTCATCTACTTGGTTAGTAGGTTGTAAAATAACATTCATCCACATACATCCACTCTAGTGGTGGGTTAATAATATAACATACATCCACTCTATTAGTGGGTTAACATACATCCACTCTATTAGTGGGTTAACATACATCCACTCTATTGGTGGGGTAACATACATCCACTCTATTGGTGGGTTAACATACATCCACTCTATTGGTGGGTTAACATACATCCACTCTATTGGTGGGTCAATAACATAACATACCTCCCTCTCTTTATTTCTTACTTGGGAGAGATTGATACTTTTACTTGTGAGAGATTGATATTATGATAGTCATAACATTATTAAAACTTGGAGTATAACATTCTAGAAACTTTGGAGTTATAATATTGTTGGAACTTCGGAATCGTGTCCACCCTACATCTATGATTTTCCTGCACTTTTTCACCCAACAAACATACGTAACTTAATTTCTTTCTTTTGAGAGATTGGTATATTTGCTCATGAGGGATTGGTATATTAGCTTGCACATTACTTCCTTCATTACTTTTATGAGATTGGTACCTTTACACTTATGAGAGATAGATACAAACATAATCATAATATTATTATACTTTAGAACATGACATGATTGGAAAAGCTATTCAAGAATAAATAGATTCTCTTTACATCCTTACTCTGTTTGGGGTAATTCTTTTTAGTAGTTACAACATTATGGGAGCATTTGGAACTTCAGTCAATGAATAAGAGATAGGTGAATCATAATTCATCTAAGAATAGGACACATATGAATAACAATATATCTCAACCTGAACTGGGATACTCTAGAACACTTTGGACATGAGTAAGTACCATAATAAGGTGAATACTCTATGCTGCAGAAAAATATGGAAAGAGTAACCTTACATACCTTATACTTACAATACGAATATACATTCCTATACGTGAATACAATGGTTAAACTCCTTCCTTATATTTCACTCTACAACACAAATACATAATGGAGTTTACATTAACCACCAACTACCTTACAAATGCATATGACGACAATGAGTTACATGTTTGGCTTTAACATGTCATTTCCCTCTTGACAATACCATGTATGAAACTATCACACCAATAATACCACAATATTCCCAACATTGACCACAATATCATAAACCACTAGCATGCCACACCAAATTCATACTTTACACTTCTCCATCACCACAACATCACAATGATTCCACCAATTCACTTCAATACACCTCACAACAACAAATCGGCCAAAATCCCATAATTTAAACTTATAGAAAAATAACAAGTTTAGGATCATAATCACACCATACATGTTGATATTTCATCCATACCATGTTCTTTCATCAAAACCACAAGTCATCTTTTAAGTTTAAATTCCATAAATGACACATCTTTTACAAAAACACAAAGTGCCATGTTCAACACTTCCAAACATAACCAACATGATCTACATAATCTACCATGCATATAATATATTAATCCATAATAATAAACACTTACCCTAGCTTGAAAAATGATGATCTTGTCCAAAAGATGACTTAGGGTTTGAAGAGCCAAAAGGAGCTCTCTTGAGAATTCTAGAAAACCATAGAAAAGCATGTGTATGTGTAATGAATAAAATCAAATATTTTTTCCCTTTATATAAGCCCTCAATTTATAATTATCCACTCTTTATAACATTAATTATTATGTCTAGAAGGTCAATGGAAGGATGGGTCATTTGACCCATGTCTTTTTCCTTATTTTGGGCCTTTTATTGAGCCCAATTCGCTTAACCCAATAAAATCAATAATTTCTCATGTTTAAATCATTTCATACGTGTTATGACAATATTCCCACTCACGCGATTTATATTTGTAGCCTCAATCCCAAAAACAAGCGATTCTAGCCACGTATAACTTATTTTGACCAAAAGGGTAAAAACGTCCTTTGGATACCAAATTCGTCCAAGAATTATTTTACCAAATTGGAATGCCAATATTTAAATTATCCCATGTATAGTCTCATGGTTGTAGAATAAATGTGGCAAAAAGCGGCCCGGTACGTCCTCGGGTACCCTTAGGACTTAGAAAAATTTCCAACTTTTGAAAGGTGCGCACAAGCAGCCTGGAACGCCCTTGGGCGCTCCACCTTGATGCTTGTACCCAAAAAATTTGGGCAATTAGCGGCCTGGCACACCCTATGGCGCGCCTGGCCCTTAAATATTTTGAAATTTTTTTTCTTCGACTTTTCTTTGCGGATTTGGTTAGATACTTCAAGTTCTATTCTTTAACTTACTTCTTACATTTAATATCCTTTGTTTGGAGGTCCTCCAAGCCTCATTTTAACCCTACAAATGTTCTACGAAGTCACAAAACACCTCCTACGAAGGTCTAATCACATGTACGAGGGCCAATATCAATTATCTCATCAATAACATTACAGAATACATACTTGTGGCTCTCAACACCTAAGTAAACATTGTTCAAAGTCGTCAAGTAGGGTTGGGAAGGTACGGGGTGTTACATTCTTCCCCTCTTATGAACATTCGTCATCGAATGTTAACAATGTCGCTTCAATTATAACAAATGCATCTCTATATTAGCCTATACATATATATACACTTAAGGCTCATAGATACTTACTTGTTATTGGTCTACTTCCACCCTTTGAACTTTTTCTTCCATTTGAAACAAATATGGGTACGTTGATTTCATCTTTTTTTTTTTTCAACTTCCCACGCGATCTCTTCGACTTGTTGATTCCTCCAAAGAACTTTTATGGAAGTTACGTCTTTATTTCTTAACCTTTTAACTTGTCGGTCTAGATTAACAATAGGTATCTCATCCTAGTGAAATCCTTCATAATTTGTATATTTTCAATGGGAGAAATATGAAATGAAACTCTTATGCACTTTCGGCAATTTCACATGGCATGTTGTATAGGGTCAATTTCCCTTCTCCCCTTTCATTAGCAACACTTTTAAGAGTACTTAATCATCTATGATTACAAACATATAAATTTACCAACAGGTGGAGATAGTTCAATCGACTTAACTAATGACCCCGGTGTCTCATTAGCTATTATAGTAATCAATGAAGTGACATACAATAGGGTATATGTATTATTCAAAAATATGGATAATATACCTGTATCTTCATCAGGAGATGCCTCCGCATTCTGCCGGTCCACTAGAGCATAGGTACGATTTTGGGCTCCACTGTAACTAGCTGCTCCTCTGGCACCTCTACCACGACTAGCAGACTCTACACCAGCCATCGATGCCACAACGGCTAATCCTATGGTCATGTCGTACTATCCATGGGCCTCTGTGGGCACTCTCTCATCATGTGTCCTGGCCTACTACACAAAAAACAAATAGTCATATCAAACCTACATTCGCCTGAGTGGAATATCCCACAGTGCTGGCACAGCTGACGAGAAAATCTTATTGCCTGTGATCCATGAATTCCACTACTTTGTCCAGATTGGCTACCTCTAAACCCTCAGAATTGAGAGTATGTACCTGCTGTGGAATAGGAGAGTGATGGTCTAGGTGGGCTAGAAAACATTAGAGGCCTCGATTCCCCTTGGGACGCCATAGACTGCCCCATAGGTCTAGCCCTATTTGATGGCCCTTCCTTAGATTTCTGCATCCTTCTTCTTTGCCTTTGGTCCTCCATTTTCTGTGTGAAGGCCTGAATTCTGGTGATGTCCATATCTCTGTTCAATGCTGAAATAGTACAGTCTTGTACCAAATATGGCTCCAGTCTATCCACATATCGATGGACTCTATCTTCCATAGAGGCTACTACATTTGGAGCATATCTAGCCAAGGAAATAAACTACAAATGGTATTCTCTAACATTCATATTTTCTTGAAGTAAATTTAGAAATTGGTCCGTACGTTCCTCCCAAATCTCATATGGGAGGTAATGATCTGTCACGCCCTGAATCCCATCGGGACGTGATTGGCACCCATAGCCGATAAGGCCCGAGAGAACCAAGCTTTGCCTATGTTCATTCATATGCATGCCAAGAAACATCACTATCATGTAAGAACACAAAATGCTAATGACGGGAATCATGAAACATTTGATAGTTATATACATATGTGAAACTTGGCCGTCGAGGCCATCAAGTCAAAATCAACATATATCTCTTATATTTATACACCACATACGTCTACAAAAGCCTCTAATACATACATTTATCAAAACTAACTGAAAGTCGGGACAAGGCCCCGCTTTATACAACATGTACAACACCAAAACATATGTACAACTGTGACTCGGAGAATCCCCGAACTAACTGGAGCTCACCAATGATCTGCAACAACTGGCAACCTACTGTGGAGGCCTACTAGTACCTGCGCCTGCAGTAAGTAAGGTAAATCCCCCAAGAGGGGTCAGTACGAAGAATGTACTGAGTATGTAAGGCTCAAATGAAACTGTATGATATGTAAATATACCAATGAAATCAAATTAAAACGCATAACCAATATGGATAAGTCACTATACTGAACTTTGGAAACCATGTATATTGCTTTCTTTACTTTCTTTGTTTCTTTGTTTCTATGATTATTCATCTTTGCCTGTGACCTGTGATACCCGGGCAGCCCCGACTTAACAGTGGGTTTTAACATAACATAACATTATATTGGGATCGGCTCGAGCTAGGCTTATGCCTCTAGAGCTACCACCAATGAATAAGTATGTATCGGGATCAGCTCGAGCTGGGTTATTACCCCTAGAGCTGCCACCCATACCAACACATCAGGTTCGGCTCGAGCTAGGTTATTACCTCTAGATCTGCCCCCTGTCAGGATCGGTCCGAGCTAGGCATATGCCTCTAGGACTGCCCCCTGATCTAACAATCTCGGGATCGGCTTGAGCTAGGCATTTCGCCCACAAAGCTACCACCCATACTTGATCATTAACCACATATGCATTACTTCATTCATTACTTTGAGATTGGTATAGTTATAGTTATAAATTTACTTGAAACTTGGATCAATAATCAATGAGTGAGAGACATGTGAACAAACATTGTTGGAAACATAGCCTTATTGGACACATAACACCATTGGAACCATTGGACAATAATCAATGAACAAGATACATGAATATAACCACTATTGGAACTTTGTAACGTAACCTATTTGGGCTTTTGGAACATTAGTCATGAATATGAGACATGAGATTCACAATTGATCAATGAGTAGGAAATATATGATAATGACCATTGATAACCGGATATAGAATACCTTAGCACATTTCGGGATGGGACAAGCGTAATGTCAAAGTGAATACTATGTGCCGCAGAAAGATACGGAGAGAGTAACCTTACATACCTTCACTTCCAAGTATGAATACACAATATTCCATCTTCTTCTTTACGTCTTACTCTACAATACAAGTACATATCGGAACTTACATTAGCAACTAGTTACTATACAGGTGAACAAGACAACAATGAACTATATGACTGTCGTATAACATCATTTCATCCCTTACAATAAAATCCACTGCATTTTCATAACAACAACGCCATAACATTACACACATTGACCAGAAGATCATACATCGGTAGCATTTCACACCACACTTACCCTTTACGCTTTTCTCTTTATCATTACGTCATAATTACTCCTTCATAACAACATATGAACAACCATTAATACTTAATATATTCCAACACACCTCCATATGACACTTTAAAGTAATTAAAACGATATCACAAGTTGATAATTACATCCAAAAAGGGTATAGGGGCCTTCGGGGACCAAGACGATGCAAAAACATACAAAGCCGTACCTGGGGCTGATCTGTGAAGACACCTGCACCCGCAGGTGGCTGAAGTGCGCCCGAAGGTGGCTGGTGGCAGATTCCAGTGGCACCTGCATTGGCATCTGCGCCCGCAGGTGCCCTCGTCTGCGGGGGCGGATGCCCGTTTTGGTCCGAAATGGTTTCTTTTGGGGTCTTTTAATGCCATGAATTGTCCATGATCATAAACAAACTTATTTTGACATATTTTTTATCATCTTGAACACCAACAATCATCCATTGTCTCACAACACACATAACAACACCAAAAACTGTACTCTACGGCCAATACGTCACCAAAACCAAAACCAATTTCACAATAACAATTCCAAACATCATACACAAGGATAAAACAAAGTAAGACTCTAATAAAATCTCACATGTCAATATTAACTCCATCAAGTTCACTTCCTTCAAGACCACAAATACATATTCAAGTTTACAAGAGAAAAACATCCTCTGATTTAGCAAACATGTAACATTTCACACATTGTGAACTTCTCAACACTCCACAAACATAACTAACATAAATTACACCATATCTCATGCATAAAATATATTAAACCATCATAATAAACACTTACCAAGTCTTGTACAAAAATGATCTTGTCCACAAGGAGATGTGAGCTTTAGGTTTGTGTGAGAAAAAGGCTTTGGCTAATTCTAGAAAAAGCATGAGAGTCTAAATGAAATAAAAATATGATTTTCTCTCTTATATAGTCCCTTTAAAGTGATCCTCATCTACACACTTGGTGTGTTTACTTGGTCAATGGAAGAGTTGGGCTAGAATGGGTCAAATTCCCATGTTGGGCCATGTCTTCCTTATAATTTTTGGGCTTCATTTAGGGCCCAATTGTAAAAGACTTTTTAATGACCACAATTTAATACATAATTCATCAAATCTCTCATGTTTCCATTTTTCCATAAATGTTATGGTGATCAGCTAGACTCAGAAAAGTACGAGGTGTTACATTCTTCCCCCCTTAGGAACATTCGTCCTCGAATGTTAGTGTTATCATTTCAAAGCAAACAATTACAAGTTTAGGAACATTCTTCATGTCATCATATAAAGATATACTCAAAGCTTATAATACTTACTTGTCATTCTTCCCTTTGGACCAAATGAGGGTACTTGGATTTCATCATTTCTTCAGTTTCCCATGTGACCTCTTCTACTTGCTGATTTCTCCAAAGTACCTTTACGGATGCTATATCTTTATTCCTCAGCCTCTTCACTTGTCTATCCAGAATGGCAATAGGTATATCCTCATAGGTAAGATCCTCTGTGACCTGTACATCGTCAATAGGAGTGAAACAAGATGGATCCCCTATGCACTTTTGAAGCATTGAAACATGGAATACTGGATGAACTGTGGAGAGTTCTTGGGGTAGTGCCAATTCATAAGCAACTTTCCATAATTTTCTATTAATTTCATATGGGCCTATATAACGTGGACTCAATTTTCCTTTCTTTTCAAACCGCATTACCCCTTTCATCGGTGACACCTTCAAAAATACCCAATCACCTATGGAGAATTCAAGTCCTCTTCTTCTAAAATCGACATATGACTTGTGTCGACTCTGGGCCGTTTGTAATCTCTGTTGAATCACTTTAACTTTTTCCATAGCCTGATGAATAAGATCTGGCCCAAGTAAAGCAGTTTTCCCCGCTTCAAACCATCCAATTGGTGATCTACATTTCCTCCCGTACAAAGCTTCATAAGGTGCCATTTTAATACTTGAATGATAGCTATTGTTATAAGCAAATTCAACAAGAGGCAAATGGTCATCCCAACTGCCTTGAAAATCTAACGCACAAGCTCGTAGCATATCTTCAAGTGTTTGAATAGTATGTTCTGCTTGTCCATCAGCCTGAGGATGAAAAGCCGTACTCAAATTTATTTGTGTGCCCAAACTCTACTGAAAAGATCTCCGAAAGTGTGCTGTGAACTGTGATCCTCTATCTGATATAATGGAACGTGGAGTACCATGCAATCATACTATCTCTTTCACATACAACTTTGCATACTCTTCAGCTGTATAGGTGGTCCTGACTGGTAGGAAATGCGCTGACTTGGTAAGCCTGTCAACTATTACCCATATAGAATCAAATTTCTGCAGTGTACGATGCAAACCTGTGATGAAGTCCATATTAATCATATCCTATTTCCAGACTTGAAGATTAATACATTGCATATAACCCCCTGGTTTCTGATGCTCTACTTTCACTTGTTGGCAATTCGGGCATTGGGCGACGAATTCTGCAATGTGCTTCTTCATATTTCCCCACCAATAAACTTCCTTTAAATCATGGTACATTTTAGTAGCCCCCCAATGAATAGAATAGCGCGAATGATGCACCTCTGTCATAATTCATTTCTGCAGCTCATCTACATCTAGAACGCATACTCTATCTTTGCATTGGAGCACCCCTTCTTGTGTCAGATCAAACGCCTTTGTCAAATTCTATTCTACATTATCCTTTAATTGCAATAACATAGGATCTGCAAACTGTTTCTCTTTCACCTCAGCTATTAATAAAGATTCAGCCGCATTTTGTACAATAACCCCTTCATTTGAGGATTCAAGTAGACAAACCCCCAAGCTGGCTAATTGATATAGGTCTTTGATTATCTCTTTCTTTTTCGTCAATTGGCCACTAGTGCTTTCTACTACCTTGCGGCTCAATGCATCTGCTACTACATTTGCTTTTCCTAGATGATAAAGAATATCAATATCTTAGTCTTTTAAGAGCTCTAACCACCTTCGTTACCTCAAATTGAGTTCCTTCTGCTTAAAGATATATTGTAAACTTTTGTGATCAGTATAGATATCAACATGAACTCCATACAAATAATGACGCCATATATTTTAAGCAAAAACCACCGCTGCTAATTCAAGATCATGTGTGGGATAGTTTCTCTCGTGTGTCCATAACTGTCATGAGGTATATGCTATGACATTACCATTCTGCATCAATACACATCTGAGGCCAACCCCGGAAGCATCACAATACACTGCATAACCTTCGATACCTTCAGGAAGCACTAAAACTGGTGTGGAGGTTAATTTATCTTTCAACTTTTGGAAGCTTTTCTCACACGCATCATTCTAATGAAACTTAACTACTTTATGTGTAAGCTTTGTTAACGGTGCAGCAATGGAGGAAAAATCTTCCACAAATCTTTTGTAATAACCTGCCAGTCCAAGAAAACTGCGAATTTCTGTGGGTGTCGTAGGTCTTGGCCAATTTTTCACTGCTTCAATCTTCTGGGTATCAAATTGTATCCCTCCATCTGATACAATATGACCCAAGAATGCAACTGATTTTAACCAAAACTCACACTTGGAGAACTTTGCATACAACTTACGCTCACGGAGTATTTGCAACACCTGCCGTAAGTGATTAGCATGGTCCTCTGGTGATCTCGAATAAACCAAGATGTCATCTATAAATACCGTGATGAACACATCTAGCAATGGATTAAACACCCTATTCATCGAATCCATTAACACAGCCGGTGCATTTGTTAGTCCAAATGACATAACTAAAAATTCATAATGGCCATACCGTGTTTGAAAAGCTGTCTTGGGTACATCTTTTTCTCTAACTCTGACTTGATGGTAACCCTACCTCAAGTCGATCATTTAAAAACACTTGGCACCCTGTACCTGATCAAACAAATCATCAATTCGAGGGAGGGGATATTTGTTCTTGATCGTTACCTTATTCAATTGCCAATAGTCAATGCACATTCTCAACGTACGATCTTTCTTCTGTACAAATAATATCGGTGCACCCCACGGGGACATGCTAGGCCTAATGAATCCCTTGTCTAGCAAATCTTTCAATTGCTCCTTCAATTCACGCAATTCTGCTGGAGCCATTCTATATGGAGGAATAGAGATAGGCTGAGTGCCTGGAATCACATCAATGCCAAATTCTACTTCCCGTTCTGGGGGTAATACTGAAAGATCCTCTGGAAATACATCCAGAAATTCATTGACCACTGGAACCGACTGCGGAGTTAGGGGTTCCACATCATTATCTTTCACCCGTACTAAATGACATATGTAACCCTTAGCAATCATTTTCCTTGCTTTCAGATAAGAAATAAATCTTCCTTGTGGCGCTCCCACATTACCCTGCCATTCAAGAACATTTCATTGCGGAAAAGAAAAATGCACCTTCTTGGCCCAGTAATCTACCGTGGCATAACAAGTGGCCAACCAATCTATTCCCATTATCACATCAGAATCTACCATGTCTAGTTCAATGAGATCAGCCAATGTATCATGACCACACATAGTTACCACACAATTTCGATATACTCTTTTTGCAATAATATATTCACCAACCGGTGTAGACACTTCAATTGATTTAATTAATAACTCTGGTGCCTTTGCAAATTTCGCAGCAATCAGTGGAGTAACATAGGACACTATAGAACTGGGGTCAATCAATGCATATACATTATATGACAATATGGATAATGTACCTGTGACAACATCAGGAGAAGCCTCTGAATTTTATCGGTCCACAAAAGTATAAGTGCGATTATGGATCCCACTAGTACTGGCTACTCCTCTGGCACCTCTACCCAAACTAACAGACTGCACATCTCAGCCCAAAGAAGGAGCCGGTGCTGATGATGCAACGGCTGATCCTGCCGGTCGAGCTATACCACCCATGCTCCTCTAGGGATACTCTTTCATCATGTGCCCCGTCATACCGCACCAGAAACAAGCATTTGTCACCACTCTACATGTACCCGCATGAATACGTCCGCAGTGCCGACACTGATGACGAGGAAAACCTGTCGCCTGTGATCCATGAACTCCACTACTCTGCCCAGATGAACCACATCTAAACCCTCAAAACTGAGAGTGAGCACCTGCTGTGGAGTGAGAAAACGATGGTCTAGGTGGCCTAGGAAACATACGAGGCCTAGATCCTCCTTGAGACATCATAGATAGTCCCATAGGTCTAGCCCATTTATATTGTCCCCTGTCAAATTCATGTGCCCTTCTTCTCTGTCTTTGATCTTCCATTTTCTGGGCGAAGGCTTGAATTCTCTCTATGTCCATGTACTTGTTCAAGGCAGCAATGGTGCAATCCCTTACCAAATATGGTTCTAATAGGTCCATGTATTGATGGACTCTATCGGTCATTGTAGCCACCACATTTGGAGCATATCGAGCCAAGGAATTAAATTGCAAACTATATTCTCTGACGCTCAAATTTCCTTGACGGAGATTTAGAAATTGATCCGCACGAGCCTCACGGATCTCATAGGGAAGATAATGATCAAGAAAAGCCGCTTTAAATTCTTCCCAATTGGGTGGATTCGCACCAATATCACGAGATTTCTTCCAATCCTCGTACCATAACATTTCCTCCCCTTTTAATCTATATGAAGCAAGTTCAACTGTATCTACCCCTTTCACTTGCATAACTTCCAAAGCCCTCTGAATTTGATCCACGAAGTCCTGTGGATCTTTTTTCGGATCTGACCCAGTGAATATCGGAGGGTCCAGTTTTAAGAAATCCTGTGTTCTGCTACTCGCCACTCTAGCCGCATCATCTTCATTTGTCATTGGACTAGTTCGTCCTTGACTTTGTGCTGCCACTAACTGTGTCAACATATGTACTGCATTTCTAAGATCCTGATCCGTAGCATTCGTTGGTGGTGCTGTAGGTACTTCTCTACCAATTGGCTCTTTCGGAGCTGGAAAAGTAGAGGAAGACCGTGAGGAAATTTCAGCATTTGCTCCACCTTGACTAGCTTGGTCAGGTGGTAGTCTACTCATCCCTTCTTCAGCAGGCATATCCACCTGCTTACCTTTACCTCTACCTTTTCTTGTAATCGGCATGGTTACTATATCAAAGAGAAACATTTACCATGGTCAGATATAATTCAACTTACAATACTGGCTCTATTGCACGATTTAGAAATGAAGAAGAGAAACAACATCCTAAATGTCCCGTAGCCTCGTACTTATAAATATGGTGCAAAACGCATCGATAAGTAAGACTCTACTCATACACGGCTTTGTATACACCCTTAGAATGACCTGCTCTGATACCACTTTTGTCTCACCATAAATCCCATCGGGACGTGATTGGCACCCGTAGCCGATAAGGCCCGAGAGAACCAAGCTTTGCCTATGTTCATTCATATGCATGCCAAGAAACATCACTATCATGTAAGAACACACAATACTAATGACGGGAATCATGAAACATGTGATAGTTATATACATATGTGAAACTTGGCCGTCGAGGCCATCAAGTCAAAATCGACATATATCTCTTACATTTACACCCACATACGTCTACAAAAGCCTCTAATAGATACATTTACCAAAACTAATTGAAAGTCGGGATAAGGCCCCGCTTTATACAACATGTACAACACCAAAACATATGTACAACTGTGACTCGTAGAATCCGCGAACTAACTGGAGCTCACCAATGATCCGCAACAACTGGCAACCTACTGTGGAGGCCTACTAGTACCTGCACCTACAGCAAGTAAGGTAAATCCCCCAAGAGGGGTCAGTACGAAGAATGTACTGAGTATGTAAGGCTCAAATAAAACTGTATGATATGTAAATATGCCAATGAAATCAAACTAAAACGCATAACCAATATGGATAAGTCACTATACTGAACTTTGGAAACCATGTATATTGCTTTCTTTACTTTCTTTGTTTCTTTGATTCTATGATTATTCATCTTTGCCTGTGACCTGTGATACCCGGGCCCCGACTGAACATTGGGTTTTAACATAACATAACATTATGTTGGGATCGGCTCGAGCTAGGCTTATGCCTCTAGAGCTACCACCTATGAATAAGTATGTATCGGGATCAGCTCGAGCTGGGTTATTACCCCTAGAGCTGCCACCCATACCAACACATCAGGTTTGGCTCGAGCTAGGTTATTACCTCTAGAGCTTCCCCCTGTCAGGATCGGTCCGAGCTAGGCATATGCCTCTAGGACTGCCCCATGATCCAACAATCTCGGGATCGGCTTGAGCTAGGCATTTTGCCCCCAAAGCTACCACCCATACTTGATCATTAACCACATATGCATTACTTCATTCATTAGTTTGAGATTGATATAGTGATAGTTATAACTTTACTTGAAACTTGGATCAATAATCAATGAGTGAGAGACATGTGAACAAACATTGTTGGAAACATAGCCTTATTGGACACATAACACCATTGGAACCATTGGACAATAATCAATGAACAAGATACATGAATATAACCACTATTGGAACTTTGGAACGTAACCTATTTGGTCTTTTGGAACATTAGTCATGAATATGAGACATGAGATTCACAATTGATCAATGAGTAGGAAATATATGATAATGACCATTGATAACCGGATATAGAATACCTTAGCACATTTCGGGATGGGACAAGCGTAATGTCAAAGTGAATACTATGTGCCGCAGAAAGATACAGACAGAGTAACCTTACATACCTTCACTTCCAAGTATGAATACACAATAGTCCAGCTTCTTCTTTACGTCTTACTCTACAATTCAAGTACATATCGGAGCTTACATTAGCTACTAGTTACTATACAGGCGTACAAGACGACAATGAACTATGTGACTGTCGTATAACATCATGTCATCATTTACAATACAATCCAATGCATTATCATATCAACAACACCATAACATTACGCATATTGACCAAGAGATCATACATCGATAGCATTTCACACCATACTTACCCCTTACGCTTTTCTCTTTATCATTTCGTCACAATTACTCCTTAATAAAAATATATGAACAACCATACATACTTAATATAGTCCAACACACCTCCATACGACACTTTAAATTCAATAAAACGACATCACAAGTTTATAATTACATCCAAAAAGGGTATAGGGGCCTTCGGGGACCAAGACGATGCGAAAACACACAAAGCCGTACCTAGGGCTGACCTATGAAGCCACCTGCACCCGCAGGTGGCTGAGGTACACCCAAAGGTGGCTGTTGTCATATTCCAGTGGCACCTGCATTGGCATCTGCGCCCGCAGGTGCCCTCATCTACGGGGGCGGATGCCCGTTTTGGTCCGAAATGGTTTCTTTTGGGTATTTTAATGCCATGAATGGTACATGATAATAAACAAACTTATTTTGACGTATTTTAAATCATCTTAAACACCAACAATTAGCCATGGTCTCACAACACACATAACAACACCCAAAACTGCACTTTACGGCCAATACGTCACCAAAACCATAACCAATTTCACAATAACAATTCCAAACATCATACACAAGGATAAAACAAAGTAAGACTCTAATAAAATCTCACATGTCAATATTTACTCCATCAAGTTCGCTTCCTTCAAGACCACAAATACATATTCAAGTTTACAAGACAAAACCATCCTCCAATTTAGCAAACATGTAACATTTCACACATTGTGAACTTCTCAATACTCCATCAACGTAACCAACATAATATACACCATCTCTCATGCATAAAATATATTAAACCATCATAATAAAAACTTACCAAGTCTTGTACAAAAATGAACTTGCCCACAAGGAGATGTGAGCTTTAGGTTTGTGTGATAAAAAGGCTTTGGATAATTCTAGAAAAAGCATGAGAGTCTAAATGAAATAAAAATCTGATTTTCTCTCTTATATAGTCCCTTTAAAGTGATCCTCATCCATACACTTGGTGTGTTTACTTGGTCAATGGAAGAGTTGGGTAAGAATAGGTCAAATTCCCATGTTGGGCCATGTCTTCCTTATAATTTTTGGGCTTCATTTATGGCCCAATTGTACAAAACTTATTAATGCCCACAATTTAATACATAATTCATCAAATCTCTCATGTTTCCATTTTTCCATAAATGTTACGGTGATCAGCTAGACTAAAAAATGTACGGGGTGTTACAGATCAAGGAATGCCATTTTAAATTCCTCCCAACCAGCTGGGAGTGCATCAATACCGCTTGATCTTTTCCAGTGCTCATACCACAAGATATCCTCGCCCTTCAGTCTATAAGCTGCTAGCTCAATCGTTTCTATACCTGTTATGTGCATTACCTCTAGTGCTCTTTGAACTTGGTCCACAAAATCCTGTAAATATTCTTTCGGATCTGACCCTGTGAATATGGGAGGGTATAATTTTAGAAAGTCTTGTGTACGCCGGCTAGCTCCTCTAGCCACGTCATCTTCATTTACCATTAGACCCATTCGTCCTTGTGCTTATGCAGCCACTAACTGAGTCAACATATGTACTGCATTTCTTAAATCCTGATCAGTGGCATTCATAGGTGGTTCTGCAGGTACTTCTCTACCTCTTGGCTCTTCTGGAGCTGGAAAAGTAGAAGACGACTGCGATGCAATTTCAACGTCAGCTCCACCTTGACTAGCTTGGTCAGGTGGTGATTTAATCATTCATTCACCGGTAGGAATATCTACCTGCTTAAGGCGCTTACCTTTGCCCCTACCTCTTCTTGTGATTGGCATTTTACTATACCAAAGAAAAACAATTACCATGGTCAGATACAATTCAACTTACAACACTGGCTCTATTGCACGATCTAGAAATGAAGAAAAGAAATGACTCCTAAATGTCCCATAGCCTCCTACTTAAAAATATGGTGCACAACACATCGATAAGTAAGACTCTACTCAGACACGGCTTTGCAGACACCCTTAGAACGACCTGCTCTGATACAACTTTTGTCACGCCCCAAATCCCATTGAGGCGGACTGGCACCCGAAGTCGATATGGCCCGAGAGAACCAATTTTTGCTCATGTACATTCGTATGCATATCCTCGTATGAATCTTATTATACCTCATGCAACTATGCGGAAGTCATGGACATGGAACATCTGCTATATATATATATAAAATTTGGTCGTTGGGGCCATCAAGTCAAAATGGACATTCATCTCTTACATTCATTCATATACCCACATATGTCTACAAAAGCCTCTAACATATGCATTTACAAGACCAACTAAAGTCGGTACAAGTCCCCGCTTTATACAACATTTACAACATCAAAACTACTATACAACTGTGACTCGAAAAGTCTCGAACCAACTGGGGCTCACCAAAGATCTGCAAAAACTGTCAACCTACTGTGGAGGTCTACTAGTGCCTGCACCTACAACATGTAAGGTAAGTCCCTCGAGGGGGTCAGTACGAAAAATGTACTGAGTATGTAAGGCTCATAAGAACTGTATCATACATAATAAAAACAACAACAATGGAGTCAATATAAGAGAAAAAGTCAATGGGAATAAATTCTCTTTCTGTAGGTGAGGAGCCATGTATATATTTCTTTTGTCATTGTCATTTATGAGAATTCTTTTATATCCTAGTTTTTCATATACTATCCTCCACAAACCCCTTTATTCCAGAGAGTTACCTTTACTCAAGAGACTTGCCTCCCGGAGATTCTTCTATTCAAGAGGTTCTTTATATGCAATAGATTCTTTCTTGCTTTTATGCTCATCACCATTATTATTCATCTACTTGGTTAGTAGGTTGTAAAATAACATTCATCCGCATACATCCACTCTAGTGGTAGGTTAATAATATAACATACATCAACTATATTGGTGGGTTAACATACATCCACTCTATTGGTGGGTTAACATACATCCACTCTATTGGTGGGTTAACATACATCCACTCTATTGGTGGGGTAACATACATCCACTCTATTGGTGGGTTAAAATACATCCACTCTATTGGTGGGTCAATAACGTAGCATACCTCCCTCTCGTCATTTTTTACTTGGGAGAGATTGATACTTTTACTTGTGAGAGATTGATATAATGATAGTCATAACATTATTAAAACTTGGAGCATAACATTCTAGAAACTTTGGAGTTATAATATTGTTGGAAATTCGGAATCGTGTCCACCCTACATCTATGATTTTTCTGCACTTTTGCACCCAACAAACATTCGTAACTTAATATTCTTTTGAGAGATTGGTATATTTGCTCATGAGGGATTGGTATATTAGCTTGCACATTACTTCCTTCATTAGTTTTATGAGATCTTATGAGATTGGTACCTTTACACTTGTGAGAGATAGATACAAACATAATCATAATATTATTAGAGTTTGGAACATTTCATGATTAGAAAAGCTATTCAAGAATAAATAGATTCTCTTTACATCCTTACTCTGTTTGGGGTAATTCTTTTTAGTAGTTACAACATTATGGGAGCATTTGGAACATCATTCAATGAATAAGAGATAAGTGAATCATAATTCATCTAAGAATAGGACACATATGAATAACAATATATCTTAACCTGAACTGGGATACTTTAGAACACTTCGAACATGAGTAAGTACCATAACAAGGTGAATACTCTATGCTGCAGAAAAATACGGAAAGAGTAACCTTATATACCTTATACTTCCAGTACGAATATACAATCCTATACATGAATACAATGGTTTAGCTCCTTCCTTATGTTTGACTCTACAACACAAATACATAACGGAGTTTACATTAACCACCAACTACCGTACAAATGCATATGACGACAATAAGTTACATGGCTTTAACATGTCATTTCCCCCTTGACAATACCATGTATGAAACTATCACACCAACAATACCACAATATTCCCAACATTGACCACAATATCATAAACCACTAGCATGTCACACCAAATTCATACTTTACACTTCTCCATCACCACAACATCACAATGATTCCACCAATTCACTTCAATACACCTCACAACAACAAATCGGCCAAAATCCCATAATTTACACTTATAGAAAAATAACAAGTTTAGGATCATAATCACACCATACATGTTGATATTTCATCCATACCATGTTCTTTCATCAAAACCACAAGTCATCTTTTAAGTTTAAATTCCATAAATGACACATCTTTTCCAAAAATACAAAGTGTCATGTTAAACACTTCCAAGCATAACCAACATGATATACATAATCTCCCATGCATATAATATATTAATCCATAAGAATAAACACTTACCCAAGCTTGAAAAATGATGATCTTGTCCAAAAGATGACTTAGGGTTTGAAGAGCCAAAAGGAGCTCTCTTGAGAATTCTAGAAAAGCTTAGAAAAGCATGTGTATGTGTAATGAATAAAATCAGATTTTTTGGCCCTTTATATAAGCCCTCAATTCATCCTTATCCACTCTTTATAACATTTATTATTATGTCTAGAAGGTTAATGGAAGAATGGGTCATTTGACCCATTTTGACCCATGTCTTTTTCCTTATTTTGGGCCTTTTATTGAGACCAATTCACTTAACCCAATAAAATCAATAATTTCTCATGTTTAAATCATTTCATACGTGTTACGACAATATTCCCACTCACGCGATTTATATTCGTACCCTCAATCCCAAAAACAAGCGATTCTAGCCACATATGGCTTATTTTGACCAAAAGGGTAAAAACGTCCTTTGGATGCCAAATTCGTTCACGAATAATTTTACCAAATTGGAATGCATATATTTCAATTATCCCATGTATAGGCTCATGGTTGTAGAAGAAATTTGGCAAAAAGCGGCCCGGTACGTCCCCGGGTACCCTTTGGACTTAGAAAAATTTCCATCTTTTGAAAGGTGCGCACAAGCAGCCTGGTACGCCCTTGGGCGCGCCACCTTGCTACCTGTGCCCAAACAATCTGGGCAATTAGCGTCCTGGCATGCCCTCTGGCATGCCTAGCCCTTATTTTTTTTGAAAACTTCGTTCTTCGACTTTTGTTTGCGGATTTGGTTAGATACTTCAAGTTCTATTCTTTAACTTACTTCTTACCTTTAATATCCTTTGTTTGGAGGTCCTCCAAGCCTCGTTTTTAACCCCACAAATGTTCCACGAAGTCACAAAACACCTCCTACGAAGGTCTAATCACATGTATGAGGGCCAATATTAATTATCTCATCAATAACATTACAGAATACATACTTGTGGCTCTCAACACCTAAGTAAACATTGTTCAACATCGTCAAGTAGGGTCGGGAAGGTACGGGGTGTTAAATTCTTGATTAATGTTGATCAAAGTATATATATTAACTAAAATTCCCCAAATCCCAACAAACAACCCAAAATGAGTCCAAATGCTTGGGGACCAGAACTAAGGCTCCCACTAGCCCAAAAACCATCTCTTAACCTAACAAAACAGATGATATTCCCATACGAGACTGTCTTCCATGAATGTTGACCCAAGTCAAACATTTTGACTTCTAAAGCTTCAAAAAAACTAAAAAAACTCTCATGCTTCTCGACTAAACATTCCATGAATTGCACCACTTATCTTTGTAGACCAAACACACTTTATAGAATCTAGGGGAAGGTTTAAATGGAAAAAATACACAAAACACAGAAATCACAAGGGTCATTATATCATCCACTACAAAAATAGACTTTCATCCTCAAAAGTAGAAAGATAAAAGGTACATAAATGCTCGAAAAGATGGCGGTACCTAGTCCACATATATAGCTCAGTATCCCAAGTACCCTTCTCAATTAGATGATCCCTCCAATAAAATTTCATTGATGATATCTCCTTGGACCTCTTCTAGATCTGCCTATCTAGAATAGCAATAGGTTCCTTCTTGAAAGCTTAACTCTAGTCTAATTAAACCAAATCCCACTGAAGCATGTGAGACTCATAAAAAATTTATCACCTCAACATGGATACATAGAAAATAGGGTGAACATCTATAAGAGTTAGAGGTAGATCTAACTCATAAGCCACCTCGCCAATATGTCGTAGGATCACAAAAAGATCAACGAACCTAGGGCTGAGCTTGTATTTCCTCCAAAACCTCATCATACCATTAACGAGTGATACATAAAGACATATATTCTCACCAACTATAAACTCTAAGTCTCAAATGCTTCAATCAGTATAACTCTTCTACCTAATCTGAGCTATACAAATCCTCTCCTGAATCAACCAAACCCTATCCTTACAGTCACAAAACAAGTTGGTGCCCTAAGGCCTAACCTCAGACACATTAAACTAACCCACTGGAGACCTACACCTCCTACCATAAAATGCCTTGAATAGAGCCATTTGAATACTGAAATAATAGTTATTATTATCACTACATGAAATGTAACTTTTAATGACAACTTTTAAAAAAAGGGACATGCATCAGATTGTTAGAAGTTATTTATAGTGACCAAAATTTTTATAGTCACTAGAAATCAATTTTTAGCTCAAAATTAACAAAGGGGAAATATCCAATAGTAAAAAATAACATCAAGTAGTTAAAACTAAATAAGCAATAAGAAAGTTTGTGCTAATTCTTTACCCTCTTTATCTTTTCAAATCCACCCTACCCCTATCCAACTACCTCAACAAAATAAAAGGAAAAGTTCTTAGCATATTCTCTATTGATGCAAGAATGATATTTTGATTCATAGTAGAGTGGTACCTCTGGTATGAGTGTTTACAGCTGACCATTAAGTTAGTTAGGTGCTTGTAACACCCCAAAAATCCAAGAAATAGTCAAAACCAATCTTCAAGCATTAATAAAACCTTTACATAAGCATTACATGAGTATTAGATGATATTTAAGATCATAAGGAGTCCCTAACCCAAAGTTGAGTTGAAAACTCCTTTTCCAGCTAAGTTCTAGTTTAAGATTCTTCTTAGGTTAATTTCAAACGACCATTGCTCCTAGTATATAATGATTTAAGTGGACTAAGACCCACCAAATTAAAGTTATTTGAATTATCTTTCCAAATCCACTGACCATTTGTAAATACAGTATTGGAGCAAAAAGTTATGGCCATTTTAGTAAAGAACTATCAGGCTGTCAAAAACCACGAATTGTCATACGAACCGTGTATCAGTCATACGAACCATGTGTTAGTCATACAGACCATGTGTCAGTCATATGAATAATGTTTCAGTCATACAAACCATGTGTCAAGGACACAAGTTGCCATATGAATTGTGTATCAGAGACACGAGCTGTACGGTACAACCTATGACTCCTACTATAATTTTTCAACAACTTCACTACATATTTAATGAAAGTTATTTTGGTCTTTTTCCAAGCTTTTTAGCCCCATACCAAGTCGTTTTAGGGTATTTTAAGGGATTATATCATATTATTATTTCATTTTCTCCTCATAAAAATGATCAAGCTCCCAAACTCTTTCAAAATTCTCTTAAGTCAAGAACATAGTGTTTCTCCTCAGGCTCAAGAAAAGTCAAGTCTCTACCAAGGTTTTCGATCTAAAATCTTCAAAATTAGGTATGTGGGTATTCAATAGAGGTTCCATTCACCTTCATGCCCAAAACTATAGTATTTTAACCATGTTTTCATGAAGATTCAAACTAGGGTTTCATTACAATCATGATTCTTCTTGTATTTCAGTTCCCCATAAGTAGTAGCCTATAAATATATGTTTTCCCATGAAATTTAGTACCTTGATAGTATCAAATTCATGAACCCTAAGTATGGTGATATTCCATGATTTTGGACTTGTATTATGTAATATTCATATTCCATGATTTTGGACTTGTATTATGTAATATTCATATTCCAATCAGATTATAGAATTGTTATGAGTAGTTGCATTCTTCAGAGATGGAGGGTTATGAAAACCCGATGACTTATGATTTTATGCATTAACAATTAAATACTCAATATGTTTTAGGATACTTTCAAATAAAGCACTTATCTTTCAGTCTCATAATATCTATATTATTGAGTTATTCAATATTATCATATATCACATGACCTCGGATTCAGTTTACTCACTACAGTATTAATCAGTTACATGTTTACTTACTTAATCATTGCATCAACTTATATGTATCAGTTCCATCATCAATTTAGCAACTTAATGAATCAGGATTCAGGGTTCAAGTCCAGGTTTATAGATTTCTTCCAAATCTTAGTTCCCATATATTTTTTTTTTATGTATTTTACTCCAGCCATCTCATGTCTCCCATAAACTTACAAGTTTCTTGATTCATAAATACATGATATATATATGTATGTACTCATATCAAAAAAGGAACTTTGGATCATAATAGTAATATACATAACATGCATGACATCCAGATATGCAATCAATGCTCTTGAACATTTTTTCCAAAAGTAAGCTTCCCGATTAGTATGGTGTATGGAAGGACATTAATGATCGTGGATCAGTTTTATTATAAAATCAAGGTTCACTAGTAGTATGGTAGTCAGGTATGGCATCCATGATTATGGACAAGTTGACATCCAGATATGTCATATCTGGTTGACATTCAGATATGTCATCTCATTGAGCTATCAATTATATTTAGTTAGGAGTAGTACTTAGCACCGAGAGGATGAGAGGATGAAGCTTCACCTGCTCGATAGCCTGAGACCTTTAGTAGCTGACCCTAAGTCATAGAACTATGTGCCACCATAGGTTATTTATACCATATCCAATCTGCTCAGCCTTTATACCCTGGCAAGGTATATTGTACCCTTTTCACTGGGGATTATACATCAAACTCCATGTTTAGATCCCATGGTTATATGTCGTTAATAGTATCTCCCACAGTTTTAGACTCCAGTATTTGTATGACCCTTAGTACAGTCTAGTTCACAGTATTTCAGTTATCTTAGAGTATTTATACGTTCATTATTTATGGTTATCCAGATAGGTCCTTACATCTTAGTATACATCAACATTACTTTTGATTTAAATATTTTATTGTCAGCAAGCCCAATTGTATATCACTTTATAGTTTCAAAATATCCTATTGTTCCTACATTAATGTTAATCATCCAGTAAATCATGCATACTGACATTCATATCAGTTTTATGTTCAGTTATTCATAGTGCATATCTCACATACTCAATACATTCAAAAGTACCGATCGCATACCTTTTCTGCCTACATTTTTCATGGGATATAGATTTAGGTACTTACTATCAGGATCATAGTCAGGCAGATCACAGCTTTCAGCCAGAAGGTGATGAGTTCTCTTTATTCAAGGACTCAAGTCATTTTGTAGTTCTAGTAGTTTATTTCAATTCATATGTAATAATTAGGGATAGCTGGGGGGTCATGTCCTGGCTACCTATAGTCTGTATTAGTAGAGGATTCATAGATAGTCAATCAGATTTATTGTATTTAATTCCAGTTTCTTTTTAGATTACAACTATTGTAAGTAAACATGATTAGTATTTGTTCTTTATTCAGTCGTTATCGGTTTCAGTATCTTATTTCCATTTATTTTCAGTTGCTCATACATTATGCCAGTATTGATACGGGTGGGACAAGCTGCCCAACAAGTACCCGACCATTCACACGAAGTCAAGCTCGGGAGTTACAAAAACTCCAAGCCTTATTCATGCAAATGGCCGTGTGTGAGTTGGTCATTGAACCACCTAAGGATCTAAATGTTTTAAGGTGTGAAGTTGGGCCTTGAAGTGTAATAAACTTACACTCCAAGGCCTCAATGGCCGGCTGCCCCAACATGGCCCATATGGTCATTTTGTCTTTCATTTAGCTTGTAATATAAATAGACAAGCTTAGAATTATTTTGCCCTAGTTTTCTCATTGTAATTTCAAGACAAAGACTTATAATATTTCTCTCTCTCTCTCTCTTCCATTGGGAGGCAGATTTTCGGCCAAGCTTGCTAGAGTGGAGCTTGTGTTGTGTTTTGGCTAGAAACAAGGATCTTGAGGTCATTGAGTTCCTCTTGGTCTAAGTAAGAACTTGGTGTTTATATTCCATAGTCTTAGGGTCCTTTCTTGATGTTAGGGTTCTTAGCCTATTGAATATTATATGTCAAGTTATCTATCTTTTATTATCTTGTTGTTCTTGTCTTTGAGATCTTGAAGTCTAGTGAAGCCGGGTGGGGCTCTTTCGATTCACTAGCATTTGTGTTGGTTGCTGTTTTTGTTGTTGTTGTTGTTGGAATCTTTGTGTTGTGGACTTGATCTTGTATCATTTGGTATCAAAGCAAGACCGGTTTTGTTCCCACACAACCCATCTTGGGCTTGTTCTCGGATTAAACAAAAAAAAAAATAAAAAAAAATCGGAAATCAGTCCATTGAAGACAAATCCGAGAATGTTGTTGTATGTTTAGATCTAGGTGTTATTTTGCTTGTTTAGTGTGTTTCTAGTGTTGGTTTCTTTCTCACCAACACTAAAGTGTCTAGATCTAAAAGTTGAGCTTGAAAACTTGACCATTGTTGTGGTGACTTGAAGTGGTTGAAAGTTGTATGTTGTTGATGACAAAAATTGGTGGTTGTGTGTTATGTGCTTGAAGAAGTTGATGAAAGTTGTTAAGGTGTTCATCTTTTAAACTTGTTCATCTTGTTCATCTTGTGGTGTTCAAGTTGCAAGACAAGTCATAAAGTTGTTGGTGAAAGACTTGCACCCATCACTTCCTAGTTGGCCAACCACTCTTCCTTAATTCAAGGAGCCTTGTTTTGTGGGACTAGTTAGTCAAACCTAACCCTTTGAGTTTGAAAGGTTGAAAAAGGCTACAAGACTATTATTTTTCCCTCCAAAACACATTGTCATCCTTCACAAGTTGTATGAATATTGATTTTCAGATTTGTGACAAAAAAAAAATAAAAAAATAAAAATACATATAAGTTATATATATACAAACTGTGTGGGCCCAAGGCCAATTGCATGCTGCCACGTCACCCCTAAGCTCAACTTTGGATAATTTTTTAGTTTCTAATTGTTGATTCTTAGTTTCCTTACTTGATTCTAGAACTAATTAACAAACTAGTACATTCCTACTAGATTGTCAATTAGTCCTTTGAATTCGTTTGTTCGTGTCAACGTTTACTTGAGTGCTTTTATCTTTTGAACACGTTGTTGTTTTTGGTTCTAGTCCGACAAGAATTCTTTGAGTCTTCAAACAAGAATCCACTCCGGATAAGAGCTTACTCATACCTTAAAGGATTCACGGTTACTAGCCAATTTACAACACTTGTGGAACTCAAGCGTGTGGTGATCTAAGGAGTATAATACCTTGACAATAGAAGGGGCCACGTCCCATAACGTGGATACTAATGCACTTGACTCTATGAGGGTCACTCTTGAGGCCGTTACCCGGACACTTGAAAGGTTGAATTCGGAATTTGGGGCCGTGAGAGGGGACTTAGCAGCAATCAAGGGAGAAGTGTCGACTATTAGTGGGAGATTAGAACAAGTGGAGAGTCAAAGGAACTCTCATCCTTCTACTCCTCTACATGTCTCTACCAATGGGCATGATAGGACTTCCTCCGCAACCATCATCCCCGAAACAGTCCACCAAATGCTAAATGCACCCCAAGCTCCATTAAATGCCGCAAGCCATACCACCCTTTTTCCTCCAAATCGTGACCCCACTAGACCAATACGTTTCCAAGCTCCTCAAGTTCCACAAGAGGTATTTGGACGTCAAGTTCCTCCACTAAATCCGAACCCTCCATTCCAAGCTCCATTAAACCAAAGGCCACAAAATCCAATTCCTCCGAATCAAAATGCCCAAGCCCGACCAGCCCCCTTTGAAGGATATGGTAGAGAGGAGTATGAAGGGTATGGAGCCTTTGATGATGATTACATGAGGGAGGAGGAGATAAGAGGGGGTCGTGGAGATCCAAGGAGATACCGAGGGTATGGAGATAGGGGAAACCGACACCAAGAGAGAGATGTAGGCATCAACACCATCAAGTTGAACCTACCAATCTTTAAAGGTGATAGTGACCCCGAGGCCTATTTAGCTTGGGAACCGGCTTGTGACAAAGTTTTCCAAGTTAATGACATCTCGGAAGAAAAGAAGGGTTGCTATGCTATAGCTCATTTTGAGGGTTATGCTAACACTTGGTGGGAGTATGTCAAGCGGTTTGGTAATGAACTCATTGATGGGCAGCCACCACCTTGGTATCGATTGAGGTATTTGATGAGGCAACGATATCTTCCCGAGAGATATCGCCATGAGTTGCTTGCTAGATTATATGGTTTGCGTCAAGGTAACAAGAGTGTGATGGCATATTTTGATGAGTTTCAACAACTCATGTTGAAGCTTGATCATCGTGGGGAGCAAATCAGCCACGACATCATCCGGTTCAAGTGTGGGTTGAACAAAGATATCTCCACTCATTTAACCCTTCACAAATTTGAAACCGTTGACGGTATTTTCCAAGCGGCTCTTGAGATTGAAAGGGAACTTAAGGAGAGATCATCTTTCAAGACAATGGGACAAACCCCCTCGGGTTGGCCCAAAAACAAGGACCAACCCGCCACTACTAGGCTGCCCGAGACCAAAACAGTCCCCAAATTTCCTCCAAAACCGGAGGCTCACAAGTATCCTAACCCAAAGGGATTCCAATGTTTCAAGTGCCAAGGTTGGGGGCATAAGGCCAATGAATGTCCAAACCGACGTAATGTGATCCTAAGGGAAGGGAGAGTGTATTACCTTGGTGAGGAGGTGGGTCCCGAAAGGGGAGAAGATGAGGCCAAGCCTCAAGATGGAGAGGAAACCGATGATGGACCACACGATGATGATGGTGATGATGGTGAAGATGTTTATCCTCAAGAAGGAGAGTGTGTGGTTCCAAACTTTGTGGTTAGGCGCGTCATGATTAGTACGGCAGTAGATGACCCAAGCCAAAGGGAAAATCTATTCCACACTAAATGTCTTGTAAAGGGGAGTGTGTGCACCTTGGTGATCGATAGTGGTAGTTGTACAAATGTCGCAAGTCATGCTTTGGTAAATTTCTTGAAGTTACCAACTACACCACACTCTAGTCCTTACAAGTTACAATGGCTGAATGATTGTGGTGAATTGAAGGTCACAAGGCAATGTGTGATACGGTTTAAGGTGGGAAACTACCACGATGAAGTACTTTGTGACGTAATACCAATGCAAGCATGTCACTTGTTGTTAGGTAGACCATGGCAATATGATAGGTCTACCAAACACGATGGGAGGTCCAATCGATATACACTTGAGAAGGATGGCCGAAAGGTCACACTTCATCCTCTTTCACCTTCCCAAGTAAATGAGTGGCATCAAAGGATGAGAGAATTGAAGAAAAAGGGAAAGGAACCCGAAAGGGGAGAAAAGAGAGGAAGTTCCGTAGGTGGGGCAGTAGGTACATCGGAGGCTGCCCCAACAACAACGGGGGGAGGGACTATGGTGATGTTGGCTAGGAAGAAGGAACTTTTCATAGATCATGATGAGGGCACGCCTATGTTACTCTTGGCTCATTGTTTTAATACTAACCCCACTAATCCTTCCATGTCTCCTTTGATTTCTTGTGTATTGCAGGATTATGAAGACGTATTTCCTCAAGAACTTCCACAAGGATTGCCCCCACTTCGGGGAATTGAGCACCAAATTGATTTTGGTGCCGGGTTCACAACTTCCAAACAAACCGGCCTATAGGAGCAATCCCATGGACACTAAGGAGCTTGAGAGGCAAGTTGAGGAGCTTCTCCACAAGGGATACATCAAGGAAAGTATGAGTCCGTGTGCTGTCCCGGTGCTTTTGGTACCAAAGAAAGACGGAACTTGGCGCATGTGCGTCGATTGTAGGGCCATCAACAAAATCACTATAAGGTATCGTCATCCAATCCCTAGGCTAGATGATATGTTAGATGAGCTCCATGGTTCTTGTTTGCTTTCTAAAGTGGATCTTAGGAGTGGTTACCACCAAATTCGCATGCAACCCGGTGATGAGTGGAAGACCGCATTCAAGACCAAATTTGGTCTATATGAGTGGCTGGTCATGCCCTTTGGCCTTACCAATGCTCCTAGCACCTTTATGAGGCTAATGAATCATGTAATAAAGCCTTATATTGGAAAGTTTGTGGTGGTGTATTTTGATGATGTGTTGGTATATAGTAAATCTATTGATGATCATGTGGTGCATTTGAGGTGTGTGTTTGATGTGCTCCGAAAGGAGAAGTTGTATGCCAATGTAGAGAAGTGTTCTTTTGGTGTTGATAAAGTGATTTTCTTGGGTTTTGTCATGAGCTCAAGGGGTGTGGAAGTGGACGAATCCAAGATAGACGCTATACGAAGTTGGCCGACCCCTAAAACTATTGGAGAAATTCAAAGTTTCCATGGGTTGGCGAGCTTTTATAGGAGGTTTGTCAAAGGTTTCAGCTCCATAGCAGCACCCTTGACCGAGGTTATTAGAAAGGACCAACCCTTTAAGTGGGGGGGAGAGCAAGCTAAGGCTTTTGAAGCCTTGAAAGCTATGCTCATCTCGGCGCCTTTGTTGCAATTGCCCAATTTTGATAAGATGTTTGAAGTAGAGTGTGATGCGAGTAAAGTTGGCCTCGGGGCTGTTTTAATGCAAGAAGGCAAGCCCATTGCTTATTTTAGTGAAAAGCTCAAAGGGGCAACTCTTAATTACTCGACTTATGATTTGGAGTTGTACGCCCTTGTTAGAGCTTTGGGCAATTGGCAACATTATTTGTGGCCTAAGGAGTTTGTGATACGAACAGACCACGAATCGTTGAAACACCTTAAGAGCCAAGACAAGTTGAATAGGCGTCATGCTAAGTGGATTGAGTTTATTGAGACCTTCCCTTATGTAATTCATTACAAAAGGGGAAAGGAAAATGTTGTGGCTGATGCGTTGTCTAGAAAGCATGTGCTTGTTGCTACCTTGTCTTCGAAGTTGATGGGATTTGAGAGCTTGCGGATGTTGTATCCCGAGGATCCTACCTTTGCTCCTATTTATAGGGAATGTGAAGAGTGGGGAAGGGACAGATGGCTTAAGGAGAATAGCAATTCCTCCTACTCTCGATTTGATGGTTATTTGTTCAAAGGGAGGAGGTTGTGTGTTCCTTCTAGTTCATGGAGGGAATTGTTTGTGAGAGAGGCACATGATGGTGGACTCATGGGGCATTTTGGGGTTGACAAGACCCTCGGTATCTTAGAGGAACAATTCTATTGGCCCAAAATGCGCAAGGATGTTGCTAAAATTTGCGGCCAATGTGTGGATTGCCGGCGTGCAAAATCCCGCCTCCGACCTCAAGGATTGTACACCCCACTTCCCACTCCCCTTAGACCTTGGTTAGATATTTCGATGGACTTTGTTTTGGGGCTGCCAAGGACTAGAAAGGGTCGAGATAGCATTTTTGTTGTTGTTGATAGATTCTCCAAAATGGCTCATTTCATTCCATGTGCTAAAACTGAAGATGCTCCTAGTGTAGCTTCATTATTTGTTGAACATGTTGTAAAGCTTCACGGAGTCCCAAGGACTATTGTGAGTGATAGGGACTCAAAGTTCCTAAGTCTCTTTTGGAAGTCCATGTGGGGTAGGCTTGGAACGAAGTTGCTTTTCTCCACGTCTTGCCACCCACAAACCGATGGCCAAACGGAGGTAGTAAATAGAACCTTAGGGTCTATGCTACGTTCTATGGTTAAAGGTAAACTGACTTCATGGGAGGATCACCTACCCTTGGTGGAATTTGCATACAATCGGGTAATACATTCAAGTACGGGAATGACTCCCTTTGAGTGTGTTTATAGCTTGAATCCCCTTACCCCTTTAGATCTCACTCCTTTGTCTAGTGATCTCATGACAAGTTTAGATGGATGCAAAAGAGCCGAGGCAATGAAAAAGGTGCATGAGAAGGTGCGGATCAAGCTTGAAAGGAAGAACCAAGAGGTTGCAAAAAGGGTAAACAAAGGACGAAGAAGGCTTGTGCTTGAACCCGGAGATTGGGTGTGGGTGCACCTTCGAAAGGATCGATTTCCATCTCAAAGAAAGTCCAAATTGCTGCCTAGGGGTGATGGTCCATTCCAAGTACTTGAGAGGATCAATGACAACGCCTACAAGATTGACCTTCCACCGGAATATCAAGTGCACTACACTTTCAATGTTGGTGATCTCTCTCTCGTGGATGCGGTTGAAGACGACCAAGTGCTGAATTTGAGGTCAAATTCCTCTCAAGATGGAGAGGATGATACGGGTGGGACAAGCTGCCCAACAAGTACCCGACCATTCACACGAAGTCAAGCTCGGGAGTTACAAAAACTCCAAGCCTTATTCATGCAAATGGCCGTGTGTGAGTTGGTCATTGAACCACCTAAGGATCTAAATGTTTTAAGGTGTGAAGATGGGCCTTGAAGTGTAATAAACTTACACTCCAAGGCCTCCATGGCCGGCTGCCCCAACATGGCCCATATGGTCATTTTGTCTTTCATTTAGCTTGTAATATAAATAGACAAGCTTAGAATTATTTTGCCCTAGTTTTCTCATTGTAATTTCAAGACAAAGACTTGTAATATTTCTCTCTCTCTCTCTCTTCCATTGGGAGGCAGATTTTCGGCCAAGCTTGCTAGAGTGGAGCTTGTGTTGTGTTTTGGCTAGAAACAAGGATCTTGAGGTCATTGAGTTCCTCTTGGTCTAAGTAAGAACTTGGTGTTTATATTCCATAGTCTTAGGGTCCTTTCTTGATGTTAGGGTTCTTAGCCTCTTGAATATTATATGTCAAGTTATCTATCTTTTATTATCTTGTTGTTCTTGTCTTTGAGATCTTGAAGTCTAGTGAAGCCGGGTGGGGCTCTTTCGATTCACTAGCATTTGTGTTGGTTGCTGTTTTTGTTGTTGTTGTTGTTGGAATCTTTGTGTTGTGGACTTGATCTTGTATCAAGTATCATGGATTAGCTTGGGATCACTTGTGGTTCTAAGCACTCTGTTAAGACTAGGGGGTAGTCTCGGATCGTGCTAAACCTGGTATTAGAGCACAAGGTTCAAGTGTCCTAAGGTGTCTATGAAGGCGTGTCTAGTAGAGTCTTGAGGAATGGTACGTAGATGTCTGTACTTTTCTTCAAGAGGATACGAGGCATTTATAAAATGTTCCCATATTTCATATCCCAGATCATGCAGTAGAGATCTTCTCTAAGTAATTTATACAGATCCAACCATTGCTCTATTTCCTGTTGACTATGCTTCATTTTTGAGGTATTAGAAACAATCAAGCTTAAATTCCTATTGATAGATTTATGTCACACCCCGAATCCCATCGAGACGTGATTGGCACTCGTAGTCGATAAGGCCCGAGAGAACCAAACTGTACTTATGTTCATTCATATGCATGCCATCAGAAACACCCTTATCACGTAGGAGCTTATAATGCTAACAACGAAATTCATGGAACATGTGACATATATACATATATGAAACTTGGCCGTTGAGGCCATCAAGTCAAAAGTGACATGTACCTTTTACATTTATACACCCACTTCCGTCTACAAAAGCCTCTAGCAAATGCATTGACCAAAATGAACTAAAAGTAGGGACAAGTCCCCGCTTCATACAACATGTACAACACCAAAACATATGTACAACTGTGACTAGGAGAAGCCCGAAACTAACTGGAGCTCACCAATGATCTGCAACAACTGGCAACCTACTGTGGAGGCCTACTAGTACCTGCGCCTGCAGCAAGTAAGGTAAATCCCCCAAGAGGGGTCAGTACGAAGAATGTACTGAGTATGTAAGTGTTAAATCAAACTGCATGATATGTGAATATGCCAATGAAATCAAATTCAAATGCATAACCAATATGGATAAGTCACTATACTGAACTTTGGAAACCATGTATATTGCTTTCTTTACTTTTTTTGTTTCTTTGATTCTATGATTATTCATCTTTGCCTGTGACCTGTGATACCCGGGCCCCGACTGAACAGTGGGTGTTAACATAACATAACGTTATGTTGGGATCGGCTCGTTCTAGGCTTATGCCCCTAGAGCTGCCACCCTATGAATCAATATATATCAGGATCGGCTCGAGCTAGGTTATTACCTCTAGAGCTGCCACCCATCAATCAACTTATTAGGTTTGGCTCGAGCTAGGTTTTTACCTCTAGAGCTACCCCCTGTCAGGATCGGTCCAAGCTAGTTTTATGCCTCTAGGACTGCCCCCTGATCCAACAATCTCGGGATCGGCTTGAGCTAGGCATTGTGCCCCCAAAGCTACCACCCATACTTGATCATTAACCACATATGCATTACTTCATTCATTTATTTGAGATTGATACAACGATAGTCATACTTTACTTTGAAGCTTTGGATCATTAGCCAATGAGTAAGAGACATATGAATAAACATTGTTGGAACCATTGAACAATAATCAAAGAAAAAGATACATGAATATAACCACTATTGGAACTTTGGAACGTAACCTTATTGGGATTTGGGAACATTATTCATGAATATGAGACATGATATTCACAATTGATCAATGAGTAGGAAACATGCAATAATAGCCATTGATAACCGGGAATAGGATACCATAGCACATTTCGGAATAGGACAAGCATAATGTCAATGTGAATACTATTTGACGCAGAAAGATACGAACAGAGTAACCTTACATACCTTCACTTCCAAGAATGAATACACAAGACTATGTATGAACACAATAGTCCAGCTTCTTCTTTACGTCTTACTCTACAATACAAGTACATATCGGAGCTTACATTAGCAACTAGTTACTATACAGGCGTACAAGACGACAATGAACTATATGACTGTCATATAATGTCATGTCATCACTTACAATACAATCCAATGCATTATCATATCAACAACACCATAACATTACGCACATTGACCAAGAGATCATACATCGATAGCATTTCACACCATACTTACCCCTTACGCTTTTCTCTTTATCATTCCGTCACAATTACTCCTTAATAAAAATATATGAACAACCATCCATACTTAATATAGTCAAACACACCTCCATACTACACTTTAAATTCATTACAACGACATCACAAGTTGATAATTACATCCAAAATGGGTATAGGGGTCTTCGGGGACCAAAACGATGCGAAAACAAACAAAGCCGTCCCTGGGGCTGACCTTCGAATCCACCTGCACCCTCATGTGGCTGAGGTGTGCCCACTGGTGGCTGGTGTAAGATGCCAGTGTCACCTGCGTTGGCATCTGCGCCCGCAGGTGCCCTCGTCTTCGAGGGCGGATGCTCGTTTTGGTCCGAAATGGTCTCTTTTGGGTCTTTTAAGGCCATGAATGATTCATGATTATAACCAAACTTATTTTGACATATTTTTGATCATATTGAACACCAAAAATCATCCATGGTCTCACAACACACATAAACAACACCCAACACAACATTTTACGGTCAATACACCACCAAAACCATAACCAATTTCACAATAACAATTCCAAACATTATTCACAAGGATAAAACAAAGTAAGACTATAATAACATACCACATGTCAATATTTAATCCATTAAGTGTACTTCCTTCAAAACCACAAGTACATATTCAAGTTTACAAGACAAACCATCCTCCGATTGCAAAAATAGACAGTTTTACGCATAGCACACTGTCCAACACTTTGCCAACACAACCAACATGATTTATACACCATATTAAACATATTATATACTGAAACATGAGAATAAATACTTACCAAAGAGTGATGTTGTCCCAATGAGATGAGAGCTTAGGGTTTGTATTTTTGAGAGAAAAATGTGGAAAATGCTAAAAAGGGCATGTGTGTTGTTATGGAATAAAAATATGATTTGTTGGATTATATATTCCATTTATAATGATCCTTATTCACACACTTTGTGGGTTTACTTGGTCAATGGATGACTTAGGCAAGAATTGGTCAAATTCCCACTTGGGCCATGTCTTTCTATGGTTTTGGGCTTCATTTAAGGCCCAATTGTACAAGACTTTTAAATGACCACATTTTAATACATAATTCATCAAATCTCTCATGTTTTCATATTTCCATAAATTTACGGTAGTCATCTAGACTCCAAAACGTACGGGGTGTTACATTCTTCCCCCCTTAGAAACATTCTTCCTCGAATGTTAGTGTTATTATTCAAAGTAAACAATTACAAGTCTAGGAGTATTCGTCATGTCATCATATAAATATATAGCTTCAAAGTTTATAAATACTTACTTGTTATTCTTCCCTTTGGAATAAATGAGGGTACTTGGATTTCATTATTTCTTCAACTTCCCATGTGACCTCTTCTATTTGCTGATTACTCCAAAGTACCTTTACGGATGCTATATATTTATTGCTCAACCTCTTCACTTGTATATCTAGAATAGCTATAGGTATCTACTCATAGGTAAGATCCTCCGTAACTTGTACATCGTCACTATGAGTAAAACAAGATGGATCCCCTATGCACTTTTGAAGCATTGACACATGAAATACCGGATGAACTGTGGAGAGTTCCTGGGGTTGTTCCAACTCATATGCAACCTGCCCAAATCTTCTAACAATCTTATATGGGCCTATATAACGTGGACTCAATTTCTCTTTCTTTCCGAACAGCATTACCCTTTTTATCGGTGACACCTTCAGAAATACCCAATCACTTATGGTGAATTCAAGTCCTCTTCTTCTAACATCGGCATATGACTTGGGTCGACTCTGGGACGTTTGTAACCGTTGTTGAATAACTTTAACTTTCTCCATAGCTTGATGAACCAGATCTGGCCCAAGTAAAGTAGTTTCACCCGTTTCAAACCATCCAATTGGTGATCTACATTTTCTTCTGTACAAAGCTTCATAAGGTTCCATTTTAATACTTGAATGATAGCTATTGTTATAAGCAAATTCAATAAGAGGCAAATGGTCATCCCAACTGCCCTGAAAATCTAACGTGCATGCTCGCAGCATATCTTTAAGTGTCTGAATAGTATGTTCTGCTTGCCCATCAGTCTGAGGATGGAAAGCCGTACTCAAATTCACCTGTGTGCCCAAACTCTGCTGAAAAGATCTTCAAAAGTGCACTGTGAACTGTGCTCCTCTGTCTGATATAATGGAAAGTGGAATACCATGCAATCATACTATCTCTTTCACATACAACTTCGCATACTCTTCAGCTGTATAGGTGGTCCTGACTGGTAGGAAGTGCGCTGACTTAGTAAGCCTGTCCACTATAACCCATATAGAATCAAATTTTCGCAGTGTGCGAGGCAAACCTGTGATAAAATCCATATTAATCATATCCCATTTCCAGACTGGAAAATTGATACATTGCATATAGCCTTCTGGTTTCTGATGCTCTACCTTTACTTGTTGACAATTCAGGCATTGAGCGACGAATTCTGCAATGTTCTTTTTCATATTTCCCCACCAATACACTTCTTTTAAATCATGATATATTTTAGTAGCACCCGGATGAATAGAATAGCGCGAATGATGCACCTTTGTCATAATTCATTTTTGCAATTCATCTACATCTGGTACATATAACCTACCCTGGCATTGAAGTACCCCTTCCTGTGTAAGTTCAAATGACTTTTTTGAATTCTGTTGTACATTTTCCTTTAGCTACAACAACATAGGATCTGTAAACTGCTTCCCTTTCACCTTAGCTATTAGTAAAGATTCAGCCGCATTTTGTACAATAACTCCTTCATCTGAGGATTCAAGAAGATGAACCCCCAAGCTGGCTAATTGATGTAGGTCCTTGATTATCTCTTTCTTTTCTGTCAATTGGCCACTAGTGCTTTCTATTACCTTGCGGCTCAATGCATCCACTACTACATTTGCTTTCCCTGGATGATAAAGAATGTCAATATCATAGTATTTTAAGAGCTCTAACCACCTCCGTTGCCTCAAATTGAGTTCTTTCTGCTTAAAGATATATTGTAAACTTTTGTGATCAGTATAGATATCAACATGAACTCCATACAAATAATGACGCCATATCTTTAAAGCAAAAACCACCACTGCTAATTCAAGATCATGTGTGGGATAGTTTCTCTCGTGTGTCCATAACTGTCGTGAGGCATATACTATGACATTACCGTGCTGCATCAATACACATCTGAGGCCAACCCCGTAAGCATCACAATACACTGCATAACCTTCGATACCTTTAGGAAGCACTAAAACTGGTGTGGAGGTTAATTTATCTTTCAACTTTTGGAAGCTTTTCTCACACGCATCATTCCTCCGAAATCTAACTGTTTTATGTGTAAGCTTTGTTAATGTTGCAGCAATAGAGGAAAAACCTTCCACAAATCTTCGATAATAACCTGCCAGTCTAAGAAAACTATGAATTTCTGTGGGTGTTGTAGGTCTTGGCCAATTTTTCACCGCTTTAATCTTCTGTGTATCAACCTGTACCCCTTCATCTGACACAATGTGACCCAAGAATACAACTGATTTTAACCAAAACTCGCACTTGGAGAACTTTGCATACAACTTACGCTCACAGAGTATTCACAACACCTGCCGTAAGTGATTAGCATGGTCCTCTGGTGATCTCGAATAAACCAGAATGTCGTCTATAAATACCATGATGAACACGTCCAAGAATGGCATAAACACCCTATTCATCTAATTTATGAACACAGCTGGTGCATTTGTTAGTCCAAATGACATAACTAAAAATTCATAATGGCCATACCGCGTTCGAAATGCTTTCTTGGGTACATCTTCTTCTCTAACTCTGACTTGATGGTAACCCGACCTCAAGTCAATCTTTGAAAAACACTTGGCACCCTGTAACTGATCAAACAAATCATCAATCCGAGGGAGGGGATATTTGTTCTTGATTGTTACCTTATTCAATTGCCGATAGTCGATGCACATTCTCAACGTGCCATCTTTCTTTCGTACAAATAATACCGGTGCACCCCATGGGTATATACTAGGCCTGATGAAGCCGTTGTCCAGCAAATCTTTCAATTGCTCCTTCAATTCACGCAATTCTGCTGGAGCCATTCTATATGAAAGAATAGAAATAGGCTGAGTGCCTGGAATCACATCAATTCCAAACTCAACCTCCCGTTCTTAGGGTAAGCCTGGAAGATCCTACGGAAATACATCCAGAAATTCATTGACCACTGGAACTGACTGCGGAGTTAGTGGTTCTACTTCAGTATCTTTCATCCGTACTAAATGACATATGTAACCCTTAGCAATCACTTTCCTGGATTTCAGATAGGAAATAAATCTTTCTCGTGGTTCCCCTACATCACCCTTCCATTCAAAAACATCCATTTGTGGAAAATGAAAATGTACCTTCTTGGCCCGGGAATCAACCATGGCGTAACAAGAAGCTAACCAATCCATTCCCATTATCACATCAAAATCCACCATGTCAAGTTCAATGAGATCGGCCAGTGTATCGTGACCACACACCGTTACTACACAATTACGATATACTCTTTTTGCAACAATACATTCACCAACCGGTGTAGACACTTCAATTGATTTAATTAATAATTCTGGTGCCTTTGCAAATTTTGCAGCAATCAACGGAGTAACATAGGAAAATGTAGAACCTGGATCAATCAGTACATATACATTATATGAGAATATAGATAATGTACCTTTGACAACATCAGGAGAAGCCTCTGAATTTTGTCGGTCCACCAAAGCATAAGTGTGATTCTGGACCCCACTAGTACTGGCTGCTCCTCTGGCACCCCTATCCCGGCCAACAAACTGTACACCTCGGCCCAATAAAGGAAACAATGTTGATGATGCAACAACCGATCCTGCCGGTCGTGCTATACCCCCCATGCTCCTCTGGGGACACTCTCTCATCATGTGTCCTGTCATACCGCACCAGAAGCAAGCATTTGTACCCAGTTTGCATGTACCTTAATGAATACGTCCACAGTGCTGACACTTCTGATGGGGAAAACCTGCTGCCTGTGATCCGTGAACCCCACTACTCTGTCCAGATATACCACCTCTAGACCCTCGAAATTGAGAGTGAGCACCTGCTGTAGAATATGATAATGATGGTCTAGGAAACATACGAGGCCTAGATCCTCCTTGAGACATCATAGACGGTCCTATAGGTCTAGCCCATTTAGATTGTCCCCTGTCAAATTCATGTGCCTTTCTTCTCTGTCTTTGATCTTCAAATTTCTGGGCGAAGGCTTGTATTCTAGCAATGTACATATCTTTATTCAACGCAGCAATGGTGCAATCCCTTACCAAATATGGTTCTAACCTGTCCACATATCGATGGACTCTATCTGTCATTGTAGCCACCACGTTTGGAGCATATCGACCCAAGGAATTAAATTGCAAACTATATTCTCTGACGCTCAAATTTCCTTGACGGAGATTCAAGAATTGATCTGCACGTGCCTCACGGATCTCATAGGGAAGATAATGATCAAGAAAATCCGCTTTAAATTCTTCCCAATTTATTGGCATTGCACCGATACCACGTGACTTCTTCCAATCCTCATACCATAATATCGCTTCTCATTTCAATTTGTACGCAGCAAGTTTAACTGTTTCTACCCCCGACACATGCATAACTTTCAGAGCTCTCTGAATCTGATCCACGAAGTCCTGTGGATATGCTTTCAGATTCGACCCTATGAATATAGGAGGGTCCAGTTTTAAGAAATCATGTGTTCTGCGACTCGCCACTCTAGCCGCATCATCTTCATTTGTCATTGGACCAGTTCGTCCTTGACTTTGTGCTGCCACTAACTGTGTCAACATATGTACTGCATTTCTAAGGTCCTGATCTGTGGTGTTCATTGGTGGTTCTGCGGGTACTTCTCTACCAACTGGCTCTTCCGGAGCTGGATAAGTAGAAGAAGACCGCGATGAAATTTCAGCATTTGCTCCACCTTGACTAGCTTGGTAAGGAGGTAATCTACTCATTCCTTCTTCCGTAGGCATGTTTACCTGCTTTCCTTTACCTCTACCTCTTCTTGTCATTGACATTGTTACTATACCATAGAAAAATAATTACCAGGGTCAGATACAATTCAACTTACAACACTGGCTCTATTGCACGATCTAGAAGTGAAGAAAAGAAATAATATCCTAAATGTCCCATAGCCTCCTACTTATAAATGTGGTGCACAACACATCGATAACTAAGACTCTACTCAGACACGGCTTTGTAGACACCCTTAGAACGACCTGCTCTGATACCATTTTTGTTACATCCCGAATCCCATCGAGACGTGATTGGTACCCGTAGTCGATAAGGCCCTAGAGAACCAAACTGTACTTATGTTCATTCATATCCATGCCATCAGAAACACCCTTATCACGTAGGAGCTTATAATGCTAACAACGAAATTCATGGAACATGTGACATATATACATATATGAAACTTGGCCGTTGAGGCCATCAAGTCAAAAATGACATGTACCTTTTACATTTATACACCCACATCCATCTACAAAAGCCTCTAACAAATGCATTGACCAAAATGAACTAAAAGTAGGGACAAGTCCTCGCTTCATACAACATGTACAACACCAAAACATATGTACAACGGTGACTCGGAGAAGCCCGAACTAACTGGAGCTCACCAATGATCTGCAACAACTGGCAACCTACTGTGGAGGCCTACTAGTACCTGCGCCTGCAGCAAGTAAGGTAAATCCCCCAAGAGGGGTCAGTACGAAGAATTTACTGAGTATGTAAGGCTCAATGAAATCAAATTCAAATGCATAACCAATATGGATAAGTCACTATACTGAACTTTGGAAACCATGTATATTGTTTTCTTTACTTTGTTTGTTTCATTGATTCTATGATTATTCATCTTTGCCTGTGACCTTTGATACCCGGCCCCCGACTAAACAGTGGGTTTTATCATAACTTAACGTTATGTTGGTATCGGCTCGAGCTAGACTTATGCCCCTAGAGCTTCCACCCTATGAATCAATATATATCGGGAGCTCGAGCTAGGTTATTACCTCTAGAGCTGCCACCCATCAATCAACTTATCAGGTTAGGATCAAGCTAGGTTTTTACCTCTAGAGATACCCCCTGTCAGGATCGGTCCGAGCTAGGCTTATGCCTCTAGGGCTTCCCCCTGATCCAACAATCTCGGGATCGACTTGAGCTAGGCATTGTGCCCCCAAAGCTACCACCCATACTTGATCATTAACCATATATGCATTACTTCATTCATTACTTTGAGATTGATACAACTATAGTCATACTTTACTTTGAAGCTTTGGATCATTAGCCAATGAGTAAGAGACATATGAATAAACATTGTTGGAAACATAGCCTTATTTGAAACATAACACCGTTGGAACCATTGAAAAATAATCATTGAACAAGATACATGAATATAACCACTATTGGAACTTTGGAACGTAACCTTAGTGGGCTTTCGGAACATTATTCATGAATATGAGACATGAGATTCACAATTGATCAATGAGTAGGAAACATGCAATAATAGCCATTGATAACCGGGAATAGGATACCTTAGCACATTTCGGAATAGGACAAGCGTAATGTCAATGTGAATACTATTTGTCGTAGAAATATATGGACAGAGTAACCTTACATACCTTCACTTCCATGTATGAATACAGAAGACTATGTATGAACACAATAGTCCAGCTTCTTCTTTACGTCTTACTCTACAATATAAGTACATATCGGAGCTTACATTAGCAACTAGTTACTATACAGGCGTACAAGATGACAATGAACTATATGACTTTCGTATAATGTCATGTCATCCCTTAAAATACAATCCAATGCATTATCATATCAACAACACCATAACATTACGCACATTGACCAAGAGATCATACATCGATAGCATTTCACACCATACTTACCCCTTACGCTTTTCTCTTTATCATTCCGTCATAATTATTCCTTCATAAAAACATATGAACAACCATACATACTTAATATAGTCCAATACACCTCCATACACACTTTAAATTCATTACAACGACATCATAAGTTGATAATTACATCCAAAATGGGTATAGGGGTCTTCGGGGACCAAGACGATATGGAAACATACAAAGCCGTCCCTGGGGCTGACCTGCGAAGACACATGCACCTGAAGGTGGCTGAGGTGCACCCTCAGGTGGCTGGTGGAAGATTACAGTGTCACCTGCATTGGCATCTGCGCCCGCAGATGCCCTCGTCTGCGGGGGCGGATGCCCGTTTTGGTACGAAATGGTCTCTTTTGGGTCTTTTAAGGCCATGAATGGTCCATGATCATAACCAAACTTATTTTGAAATATTTTTGATCATATTTAACACCAAAAATCATCCATGGTCTCACAACACACATAAACAACACCCAACACGACATTTTACGGTCATTACACCACCAAAACCATAACCGATTTCACAATAACAATTCCAAAAATTATTCACAAGGATAAAACAAAGTAATACTATAATAACATCCCATATGATAATATTTACTCCATCAAGTTTACTTACTTCAAAACCACAAGTACATATTCAAGTTTACAAGACAAACCATCCTCCGATTGCAAAAATAGACAGTTTTACGCATAGCACACTGTCCAACACTTTTCCAACACAACCAACATGATTTATACACAATATTAAACATATTATATACTGAAACATGAGAATAAATACTTACCAAAGAGTGATCTTGTCCCAAAGAGATGAGAGCTTAGGGTTTGTATTTTTGAGAGAAAAATGTGGAAAATGCTAAAAAGGGCATGTGTGTTGTTATGGAATAAAAATATGATTTGTTGGATTATATAGTACATTTATAATGATCATTATCCACACACTTGGTGGGTTTACTTGGTCAATGGATGACTTAGGCAAGAATGGGTCAAATTCCCACTTGGGCCATGTCTTTCTATGGTTTTTGGGCTTCATTTAAGGCTCAATTGTACAAGACTTTTAAATGACCACAATTTAATACATAATTCATCAAATCTCTCATGTTTTCATATTTCCATAAATGTTACGGTAGTCAGCTAGACTCCGAAACGTACGGGGTGTTACAAGTTTTCTCAGACAGATTCGACAAGCAGTTATGATATTGTACAAGGGCTTATGAGGATCCCATTAGTTTTACTTTTAGTGATTCAAGAGAATTCACTCTTTTCATGAGAATCCTGCATTGATCTAAAGTATGATGTTCTCTTATATCCTTGAACTCAGAACCCTTTGGCAGAATGACCCCAGAGTTAAAAATATGAGTCTAGAAATGTAGCAATTATAGAATGGTTAAAAGATAATCATATTTTAGATAGCACCTTATGAAGATGAAGAAAATGCCCTCAATCCTTGTGATGCTATGAAGCCCATTTAGGGAATATATGAATAATGAGGAAGTAAGGAAGTGTAGTAAGATCAAGAAGTGAAGTGTGCTTGTAGACTGAATTTAGATAGAAGAAGTGGTTAAGATTGATTATTTTTATTAAAATTTTAGTGGGCTAGTGTTTCATGATCCCTATTCGGTAATAATATGTTAGTGTAGTGTATGAGAAGTTATGTGGATATCCATGTTAAGTGTTAGAATCTAGTTTTGAGTTGTGGTGATTAGGCTAATAGAGAGAAAGAGTTTTGAATTCTAGTAGAAAAAGGTATGTACTCATGGTATTATGATACTTCCTAAGATTCTAAGTTAGTAAGCATTTATATTATAGTATGATGACTAATAAGGCTAGATAAAGTTGAGAGTTGTATCTTAGAAGGAAGTATTAGCAGCAGGTTTTACAATTTTAGATAGAATCTTTCAGGGTGTTTAGTATTCATGAGTATAATTATATCCTAACCACTGGGGTAAAGTGATTAGAGTTTAGTTTAGAGTTTATTGAAGAGGTCCACAGACTTAGAATGATGGCTTAAATCGAAGGGGGAGATGATAGATTGATCATCCAAGTAAGGTTTTAAGATTCTACTAGTAATTCTAGTGAGTTCTAGGATAGAACTAGGGGGAGATAGATACCGGACCCATTCCTATATTAGTATATTCGTTGTACTTCAGTTACACGACACTCTACTCCTGCCTTGCATGTTAGATCCATAATCATAACTCATACTCATGCAGTTCATACAGAATCATGGCCATTATCAATTCCTAGTATAAGGTGTAATAGTTCACTTAATAGTATGAATCATACCCTATAAATCTATGAATTTCAGTCTCATTTCATACCGCTCATGACTCATGCATTTATGTTTTATAGTATGCTCAGTTTCAAGTACTCATGGTACCTCTTTAGTGACTAGTGAGATCACACTACGTCATGTATGCTCTCAGATGAGATCTCTTGAACAAGTTCATTCATATTATACTTTAACCCTCATGCCCTAGTTGAGTGTCAAAGTTATGAAAATCCTTGGTTCAAGATTTCTCAGTATTCCTCTTATTCTAGATACCCATTATCTAGTTTTTCAATGACCCTTCTTATGTTTTGATAGTGATGTTAATGGAAGCTGAGTCATAGGCTTGAATAATTTGTTGATATAAATGTAGATAATGGCTTATGGTGGTTAGTAACTCTTTGATTAGAGCTTAAGTTTGATTGTTTAAGGTGTCAAGAAGAAGTGTATTTTTTAGGGTGATGGTTCCAAGTGGACAAAGAATATAGATTCCCATGGTTAAGACCAATATAGTCATTTTAGTGGTAGAGCTTTGTATCTCCGAGTTAAGCTTGAACAGAGTATGAACATACAACTAGACTTAGTCTCTAGCAGCCATTTATAGTGTATCCCTAAGAGAGTTAGAAAATTTTGGCTAGTTAAGAGTGATATGTTCATAGTAAGGAGCATGGTTGAGAAATGTTGTCAAGTTGTAAGGTTATCAGTCATATTGCTTAAAGCATATTAGTCCTATTCTTACTTTTGGCCTCAGATACTCTTGTTCATGATAGGTAGTTTCAGACCAAAGGTGTGTCATATTAAAATTAATATCATTCCTATTCTATGAGCTCAGATATCAGTAGACTAGAACACTTAGACCATGTTACAATCCTTATTTAGATATCTTACTCAGATCATGCCCGAAATTCTTCCCTTCTTAATGTTATTTGAACTTCTAACAAGGATCGTTGGAGGAAATAAATACTCCTTTCTCAGTGACTTATAAATTTCATTTCATTATCTATCACTTTGTAGTTCTACATATACATTCATACCAGGAATACTTCAGTTGAGTTCTAAACTCTCAGTATGAGCCAGTCCTTATAGTTAAAAATTCAGTTTGGATATCAGACAGACAGTTCCAGTAGTTTCCCATCCTTCCTTATAGTCGTACTCTCCTAAGTTCATGTATGAGCCTAATCCCTATGAACTCTTATGTGCATTCGTGTTGTATGTAAATACAGTAGAGTATTATTCCCATCCTGAGGTCAGTTCAAGGTAACAATTTCCTCTCTATTACTTTCTTCAGTCTCGTGTCCCGTAGTGACTCCCATTTTATAGCATGCATTCATGAGTCCATTTTAGTCCATGTTTCAGTTAAAATATCAGTTATCATATTAGTATTTCAACTATTAAAACTTAGTGTTGGAATTGCAGCTCTTTCCCTATCCTTTCAGCTTAGTAGTGTTCATTCGGGGACGAATGATCCCAAGGGAGAGACATTGTAACACCTTGAAAATTAAGTTAAGGTACAAAAAAATTAATTTATAAAACCATTACATGATTATTAGATGATATTTAATATCATAAGGAGTCCCTAACCCAAAGTTGAGTTGAAACTTCCTTTTCCGGCTAAGTTCTAGTTTAAGATTCTTATTAGATCAAATTCAAACGACCATTTATCCTAGTATATAAAGATTTAGGTAGCCTAACACCCACCAAATTAAATTTATTTTAATTATCTTTCCAATGCCACTGACCGTTCATAAATCCACTGTCGGAATAAAAAGTTATGGCCATTTTAGTAAAGCACTGTCAGGTTATCCGAACCCATGAGTTGTCATACGAATCGTGTGTCAGTCATACAGACCGTGTGTCAGTCATACAAACCGTGTTTCATTCATACAAACCGTGTGTCAAGTACACGAGTTTCCAGATGAACCGTGTGTCAGATACACAAGCCATATGGTCCAACCCATGACTCCTGCTACAATTTTTCAACAACTTAACTGCATGTTTAATGAAGGTTATTTATTTCTTTTTCCAAGCTTCTTATCCCCATACCAAGTCATTTTAGGGTATTTTGAGAGATTATATTATAGTATTATTCCATTTCTCCCTCAAACAACGATCAAGCTCCCAAACTCTGTCAAAATTCTCTCAAGTCAAGAACATAACGTTTTCTCCTCAGGCTCAAAAAAAGTCAAGTATCCACCAAGTTTTTTAATATAAAAGCTTCATAATCAGGTATTTGGTATTCAATGGAGGTTCCTTTCACATTCATGCCCAAAACTATAGTATTTTAACCATGTTTTCATGAAGATTCAAATTAGGGTTTTCATTACAATCATAATTCTTCTTGTATTTCAGTTCCCCATAACTAGTAGGCTATAAAAACATGTTTTGCCATGAAATTCAGTACCTTGATAGTATCAAATTCATGAATCCTAAGTATTGATTCAAGCCAAATTAGCGCAAACCTTTTTGGACCCCTAATTCAATGTCAATGCAATAGGATCCAAACTATGATCATTTTTAGGACACAAGGACGTGTATGGAGGAACCTTTTGCATTCAATCTTAAGGAGTGTGCGTGTAATTCGAGCTTCCTCAAGCAATTTCATAAGAACCCAAGCCAATAAGTTAGTAGAATTGTCCTCAAATCACTACTTTAGAAGTTTGGTAAATACATGAAGTGGGAACTTGATGCATGGGAAGGAGCTTGTAATCAAACAACAATGCATTTGTAAGGTCGCTTGCAGAATGGAAGGACCAATTCAAGATGACAACCAAGCCAAAAACTTGTTTCTATCCCATTCGGCGCACCATGGTCAAATCAGCGCACTATGGGACCAATTGGCACACCACATTGAAGATGGTCCTATTCTTTTTGTTGCAGCAAGTAATAATTCGGTGCATCACAGAGTCTTTTGGCGCATCGCCAAATGTGTTAGCTTCCTTTTTGGGTAACTTATGGGCCCAATTGTAATTATCTTAGGCCTAAACTATAAATAGCTTGCCTTTGATTTTCCTTAGGCAGTTTTTGATGAATATTGAATTTGTAAGTCTCTTGAGAGAGCTTGACTACTTGGAAAAGCCAATGTTGAATGTTTCTTAGAAGCGGGGTTGTGAGGGCGTTACGATTCCCTCAAGGTCTTTGTAGAAATAGGGTGCTTCTTGTAGGGTTAATCTATTGGAGTCTTAGGGTTTAATATGCCCTTTGGTTCCATTGATTTCCTCTTTTTCTGTCTTATTATCTATCTCTCTCCATCCTTTAATTTTCTGCATTTTCAATTTTATCATTTCTTCTAGTTTTCGTGTAATTTCATCTTCCATATTTTGCATTGTATCATTTTTATCAGAGCCGCGTTATAGATTCGTTCCTACGAGTCTAGTCATGGTTTTGATTTTACAAAAAAAATGTTTTATAGAATCCTAAAAAAAAATAATTTTTGATTTTTGTGTCTTCTTGAGTTTCTAATGCTAGAATAGTATTCTCTAGTATTATTTGAGTCTAGATCGGAGAAACTAGCTTCTTTTGGTTTGATTTGAAGGATCCACCATTGTTGGAGGTGAAGAAATTGAAAACTCATCAAGTAGGTTTGTAGAAATGGGTGAAATTGGAAGCTCTTGAGTATTGGGGTTTGTGCTCCTTCACATTTCGAGTTCAAATCTGAAATTTGAGCTTAAAAGGAGTAGAAATCCATTAAGGTTTTGATTTGGGTGTTCTTCATGTTCATGGAGTTCTTCAGGAGTTGAAGAAAATTGCAAATGGGTTTCTTAATCTGAAGATTTTGGCTTGGAATTGGAGCCTAAAAGGTGTTGGGTATTATTTCCTATAACAAGGGGAGCCTCTATCTCAAATTTTATCGAATTCCGAGTTGAAATGAAGAAGTTGTTAAGTTTTGAAGTTTATATTTTTCTTGAGTGTTATTCATATTCTTTATTTCTTGAAGAAGAAGAATATTAAAAAAGGTGTGTTAGATCCAAAAGGAAGGAAAAGAAAAGTGTTTTGAGCGTTGGTATAAAAGAGAGTATTCTGAAAGAGGAAAAATACAAAGAAGGAAGTACAGGGGGACCACATAGTACGATTCTTGGAAGTTTCTTCCTTTGGCCTTACCTAGACAATTAAAGGTGAGTTTCTTCTCATTTTGGCTCACCAAAAGAGCTCAGTGAAAGTGTTTGGCACAACAAAAAAGTGCCAAGAGCATCGCCAACCTCCACCACCAAGTTTTGTATAATTCGGCGCAACAAAAAGCAAATTGGTGATGCAAAAGTGATTTTTGCCATGGAAGTCGGCGATGCAAGCCAAGTTGGGAAATGGTGATAAAATTTTTGCGATGGGAAAAGTGATTTTGGCAAAAAAGTTGAGTTTTGGAGATCCTAGGCCATTTTTACACCCAATCTTAGGGTTTAAACATCTAGTTCATTCCTTTGATTCTAATTCATCTTCTTTGATTCTTAAAGCTAATTTCCTACTAGTAATTCTCTTACTTAGTTGTTGATTAGTTCTTGATTCCTATTCTTTCTTAGTCCATTTCTTTGGTGTTTTTCTAGTTTTACTTCGTAGCTAATTTCTTGATTCAAGTCCTTTTTGTTTATAATTGTGTCGCCCGTCTTTCTTTAAATAGGAATCCACTCCCACCAAGTGTAACACCCCGTGTCTATGTAGATTCTTGCTTATGGGTATGTACACATCTTTAATTAGGAGGATACGGGACATTTAGGATTTTTTTCTTTTTCTTCATTTCTTAGATCGTGTGATAGAGCCAATGAAGTAGGTTGATTTGTATTTAACCTTAAATATGTTTTTTTTTTCTCTATATAGTGAAAATACAGATTACAAGAAGGAGTAAGAATAAAAGTAAGCAAGTGGATATGGCCTCCAGAGAAGGAACTAGCAAGTCACCACCTAGACGAACTAATCAAAATGAAGTTGAAGATGAGTTTGTATCCCGTACTTCTTCTACTCCTCTATCTCCAGAAGAGCTAAGAAGGAGAGGAGTACTCCCAGAATCACCTATTAATACTAGTGAGCAAGATTTAAGGAATGTGGTGCAATTGTTGACTCGTATAGTTGCTGCATAAGGTCAAGGACAAGCTGGTCCAACTATAGGTACAGGTGGTACGGATAGGGCAGCTAGTCTACGGACACATGATTTCCTCAATTGGATCCTCTCACATTCACCGGATCGGATCTTAATAAAGACCCACAAGACTTTATGGATAAAATTCAAAAGGCTTTGGATGTCATGCATGTATCTGGTGCAGAGATAGTTGAGCTTGCAGCGTACAGATTAAAAGGGGAGGCTATCTTATGGTATGAAGATTGGAAACGATCTAGTGGCACCGGTGCACTTTCAGCAGTTGGGAAGAGTTCAAAATGGCATTTCTTGATCATTACCTTCCATTTGAGATCTGAGAGGCTTATGCAGATCATTTCTTAAATCTTCGTCAAGGTAATATGAGTGTGAGGGAGTACAATATTCAGTTTAACTCTTTGGCTAGGTATGCTCCTGATGTAGTAATTGGATCTATATTTTGTTAGGGATTGTACTATTTCTTCCTTGAATAGAGACATAGATATAGCAAGGATACAAACTTTTGCACAAAAAATGGAAGATCAGGCAAAGGAGAAGAACACAGGAATTTAAAAAAGGACCTTCCACGATGGCTAAACCTACGGGGCAGTTCATGGCATCCCAAGGAGAGTTTAGGTCTTGGTTTATTAATAGACCACCTAGGCCATCACTTACTTACTCTACAGCAAGTGCTCCACCCCAGTTCCAAAGCTTTAGGGGCAACCAATTTGGGCAAAGAAGTGAAATTCAAGGTTCACGGATAGCAGGGTATCAAGAACAAAGTAGTATGAACCAATTAAGGCCTTCTCGTCAGCCATGTAGGCAATGTGAGAAGCGTCATTTAGGTGCATGTTGGTTTGGGACAGATGCTTGCTTTTGGTGTGGTATGTTGGGGCATATGATGAGAGATTACCCACAGAGGGGCACGGGTAGTATGGCACAACCTACTGGATCAGTCGTTGCATCATCAGCGTCGGTTCCTTTCTTAGGTAGATGTGTACAGCCTACTAGTCGTGGAAGAGGTAGTAAAGGAACAACTAGTTCTAGTGGAGGCCAGAATCGTACCTATGCTTTAGCGGATCGACAAAATTCGGAGGCTTCTCCGGATGTGGTTATAGGTACATTATCTATCTTTTCACATAATGTATATGCATTAATTGATCCGGGTTCTACACTATCGTATGTCACTCCATTAATTGCTGAAAAAATCGAAAGAACACAAGAATCATTAGTTAAGCCATTTGAAGTATCTACACCAGTTGGTGAATTTATTGTAGCTAAGAGAGTCTATCGTAATTGCATAGTAATTGTGTTTGATCATGATACATTGGATGATCTTGTTGAGCTAGAGATGGTAGATTTTGATGTTATAATGGGTATGGATCGGCTGTCTTCTTGTTATCCAACAGTAGATTGCCGAACGAAGAAGGTACATTTTCATTTTCCAAAGGAGACAATCCTTGAATGAAGGGGTAATGTTGGAGAGTCAAAAGGTAAGTTTACTTCTTATTTTAAGACGAAGAAAATGATATCCAAGGGGTACATATGCCACCTAGTAAGGGTGAAAGATACAGATGTGGAGCCACTACTCTTCAATCTGTTCCAGTGGTAAATGGATTTCTTGCTGTATTTCCTGAAGATCTCTTAGGTTTGCATCCAGAATGAGAAGTAGAGTTTGGTATTGATGTGATTCTAGGTACTCAACCTATCTCTATTCCTCCATATAAAATGGCCCCGATAGAATTACGGGAATTGAAGGAGCAATTAAAAGACTTGCTAGAAAAGGGATTCATAAGGCCTAGTATGTCCCCGTGGGGTGCACCAGAGTTATTTGTATTTTAGAAAGATGGTACGTTGAGAATGTGTATTGATTATCGGCAATTGAATAAGGTGACAATTAAGAACAAATACCCTCTCCCTAGAATTAATGATTTGTTTGATCAATTACAAGGTGTAAATGTTTCTCAAAGATTGACTTGAGGTCGGGTTACCCTCAAGTAAAGGTTAGAGAGAGAAATATACCCAAGACATCTTTTCAAACACGGTACAGTCATTATGAGTTTTTAATTATGTACTTCGAGCTAACAAGTGCACCAACAACTTTTATGGATCTGATGAATAGGGTGTTCAAGCCATTTTTAGACGTGTTTGTCATAGTGTTTATAGATGATATTATTGTCTATTCAAGATCAAAAAAGGATCATGATATTCATTTATGATAGGTGTTGCAGATTCTTCGTGATCGTAAGTTATTTGCAAAGTTCTCTAAATGTGAGTTTTGGTTAAAATCTGTAGCATTCTTGGGTAATATTGTATCTGATGAAGGAATAAGGGTTGAAACTCAAAAGATAGAAGCTGTGAAGAACTGGCCAAGACCTACAACGCCTACAGAGATTCGTAGTTTCCTCGGATTGGCAGGTTATTGTAGAAGGTTTGTTGAAGGATTTTCTTCTATTGCTGCACCTTTAACAAAGTTAACACACAAGACAACCATGTTTCAATGGAACGATGCATGTGAAAGGAGTTTCATAGATCTGAAGAATAAGTTTACTTCTACACCTGTATTAGTACTTCCAAATGGAACAAAAGGGTATACGGTGTATTGTGATGCTTCAGGAATTGTCTTGGGATGTGTATTGATGCAGCATGGTAAAGTTATAGCTTATGCCTCCAGACAATTGCGGCCACATGGGAAAAATTATCCGACACATGATCTTGAGCTAGCAGCAGTAGTATTTTCTTTAAAGATATGGTGTCACTACTTGTATGGGGTTCATGTTGATATATATACCGACCATAAGAGTTTACAATATATCTTTAAGCAGAAGGACCTAAATCTGAGGCAGCAGAGGTGGCTTGAACTATTAAAAGATTCTGACATTGATATTTTATATCATCCGGGGAAAGCAAATATGGTAGCTGATGCACTAAGTCATAAGGCAATGGTGAGCACTTATGTCCAGCTCACAGAAAGACAAGGGATAATCAAAGATCTACATCAACTAGCTAGCTTGGGAGTTCGCCTTCTTGAAACACCAAATAAAGGAGTTATTCTGCAAAATGCGGTAGAATCCTCATTAGTAACTGTAGTAAAAGAAAAGCAGTATTCCGACCCTATTTTATTATAGCTTAAGGAGAATGTACATCAAGGTATGACGAAAGCATTTGAGCTTATACAATAAGGAGTGCTTCAGTGCCAAAACAGAGTATGTGTACCTAATATAGATGAGATAAGAAGAAGGATTATGACAGAGGCACATCATTCCAGGTATTCTATCCATCTGGGATCAACTAAAATGTACCATGATCTGAAGGGAATATATTGGTGGGGTGACATGAAGAAGAATATTACAGAATTTGTAGCCCAATGTCCAAATTATCAACAAGTAAAAGTAGAACATCAGAAGCCTGGAGGTTATATGCAACGTATAGATCTTCCAATTTGGAAGTGGGACATGATCAACATGGATTTTGTCACTGGTTTGCCTCGCACAATTCAGAAGTTTGTTTCCATATAAGTAATAGTTGATAGACTTACCAAATTAGCATACTTCTTACCTGTTAATACTAGTTATACAGCTGAAGAGTATGCAAAATTATATGTTAAAGAGGTAGTTCGACTACATGGAGTTCTGATCTTTATTAAATCTGAAAGGGGAGATCAATTTACTTCAAACTTTTGGAAGTCTTTTCAGAGGAGTTTGGATACACAAGTGAATTTAAGTACAACTTTTCACCCTCAGACGGATGGAGAAGCAGAACTTAGCATATAAACACTTAAATATATGTTGCGAGCTTGTGTATTAGAATTTAAATGTAGTTTGGATTATTATTTACCTCTTATTGAGTTCGCCTACAATAACAGATATCATTCAAGTATCAAGATGGCGCCTTATGAAGCCTTATACGGGAGAAAATGTAGGTCACCAATTGGGTGGTTTGAAGTAGGTGAGACTATTTTATTTGGACCATATCTTGTTCATCAAGCCATGGAAAAGGTTAAGATGATACAACAACGGCTAGGAATATCCCAAAGTCGACACAAATCATATGCCAATGTTAGAACAAGGGGGCTGGAGTTTGCTATAGGTGATTGGGTATTTTTGAAAGTGTCGCCAATGAAAAGGGTGATGCAATTTGGGAAAAAGGGAAAGCTAAGACCATGTTATATAGGACCATATAAGATTATTTGAAGATTTGGCCAAGTCACATATGAGTTGGAACTACCCCAAGAACTCTCCACGGTTCATCCAGTTTTTTATGTCTCAATGCTTCGAAAGTGCATAGGAGATCCATCTCATATTACTCCTACTGAGGATGTACAAGTTACGGAAGATCTCACCTATGAAGAAGTACTTATCGATATTCTGGATCTACAAGTTAAGAAGTTAAAAAATAAAGAAGTAGCTTTCGTAAAAGTACTTTGGAGGAATCAGCAGGTAGAAGAGATCACATGGGACGCTGAGAAAATGATGAAATCTAAGTATCCTCAATTATTTGAAACCGAAGTAGAAATCTTAGATGCTGAATTGGAGCAATAACAAGTAAGTATATACATAAGTATTATGTGGTAGCATAAAGATTAAACTTAGGCTCAAACTTGTTTAGGCTGAGTACTGATGATATTAACATTCGAAGACGAATGTTTCTAAGGGGGGAAGGATGTAACACCCCATATTCTATAGACACTACTCTTACTTATATGGAACTTGGTATGGACTTGTGGTAGTAAGTAATGGACTAGATTTTTTTTGTTGCAAAGTTATAACACCCCGTACATTTCCAAAACTTATACAACCAACCTAGCATGGATAAAAGTATTTAAACTTGAGATAATAATGATGTATTTAAGCGTAAAGTTAAAGTTAAGTAGTGGATTAAGGTAGAGGGATTAAGACGTTGGAAAAAGGAGAGAACATAAGCGAGCTGCTTCCGTGACTTAATTAAGATAGTAGGCGTATTACCTACTTAAGATATTAGGCTGTATTTGGAGATATGTCAATGGACTCAATTGAGGACCAAACTAAGTACACAAAATGGGAAAAATTACCATCCCAATACCTAAGCATGACCTACTTAGATTATTGGACCAAATTGAGGCATATTAATGGACTCATTTGAGGCCCAAATTAAAGGGAAAGATGACCAGCCCAATACCTAAATTTATCTAATGCCCAATATGATGTGATCCAATTAGAAATAAACCAAGTAGGTGCATCACCTACTTGGAATTTATGAGCAGCTTGTATAGCCAAGTAGGTGCATAACCTACTTGGACTATTTTTAACCAAAGACTTGGCTAAGGATGGCTGGAGAGAGGCGGTTCAAATAGGGAGTATATAAGCTAAAATTTAGCTTATTTTTATTCACATTTCACTTTCCAATTTCATCTTTTTAATTAAAAAAAAAATACTCTCTCCTCTCTAAAACCCCAACTAGCCGCCCTATTTTCCCTAGGGATTTGGACAAATCCTCCTCTTTGCAAGCCTTGGTAAGTGTTTACCCTTATAGCTTAATTGAATATATGTATAAGAGGTGGTGGAAATCATGTTGGTTATGTTTAAAAGGTATAGGGAAGTCCCTTTTTTTGATGGCAGTCCACTTGTGTTTAGTTTTAAAGGATTTTCCTTCCTTGTGGTTTAAACTTGTAAAAGAGCTTAAGGTCTTAAAGAAATTAAGTTGGAGGGATGAAATTTCAGTAGGTTAGGGTGTGGTTTTTCCCCTAATTTGTTACTCTTTATGTATAACTTGGTGGAAATGTTTATACGTGTTTATATATGGAACGTTTGGTGTAGTGAATAGAGAATACTCTCTTGTTATGTTAAAGTGAATTCTGAAACCATTTTGGACTATTTTTGGTATGTTGTTGTGGAAGGCATTTAGGTGTCTTGATTGAATAAATATGTAGAGTTGCATTGAGGTGGTAATGTGAAGTATGAACTTGGTAGGAAATCCTATTGGTTTGTAACATTTGTGTTGGTTTGTGGACTATTTTGGTGGTATTGTTGTTGTGAGGTAGTAAGTTATAGTGTAAGGAGGTGTAATAAGGTTATATGGCAGTATAAATAAGGGGGGACTGATACACCATGTGTTTAAGAAGTTGGACTATTTTTTACTTCCCGTTAAGTAACTAATTACCGTTTTGTAAACTTGTAATGTAATTAGATTTTTATGTTATTTTCATTAGGCACTTTAATTGAAGAGTAACAGTTAAGGAAGAGATGAATTGTTATAGGCACGTGGTGGGAAGATAAGGTATGCAAGGTTACTCTTTCTCGTATTCTTTAGCAGCATAAAATGTCCACGTAGTTAACGACCTTGTTTCCACTTCGTAATGTCTTAACGTACCTCGTATATGTTTATTGTCAAGTTCGCATGTCTACCTTCACTAGACAATTTCTGGTATCCCCATCTTAGTCAACTAGTTTGTCTCCTAAGTATTTCAATTGTGCACAAGTATTCTTTACTTTATGGCAATTACAATTACATCAAATGTTTATTCGTGTGTTCATTTTTACTCGAGCACTGTTATTCCAAATGTTCCAGAATGTTATAACCACCAATATAAAAAACCTCAAAGACTAAATAAAGTAAGCAATTTAAGGCTGGTTATGTGCGGGTGGAAGCTCAGGGGCGAAAGCCTAGCATGGGCCTATCCCGATTGATTTGTGTGGGTGGCAACTCAGGGGCGTAAGCCTAGCATGGGCTGATCCCAATTTGTATACCACTGATCAGTTGGTCATTTGTACTACATGGCTTATTAAAGATTATAAAGGAAAGAAGAAAAAAGGAAAGTAAAGAATGTAATGTACGTGGTTTCCTAGATACCAGCTAAGGTAGGTTATTAACATTATCTATACACTTGTACTTGATGTCACTTAAACTTTTGGATTATGTACAGTTGATTTTAGCCTTATATACTCAGTTTATTCTTTCGTATTGACGTCCCTTTTGGGGGACCTATCTTTTATGTTGTAGGCACAGGAGCTAGTAGATCTCTCCAGTAGGAGTACAGGATACCTAAAGGCTATTGGTGAGCTCCAGGTTGATTCAGGGCTTTTCGAGTCAGTTGTATATATTTTTGGTCATGTGTAGTGGTTATGTGTAAGGCGGGGACCTATTCTGACCTTAACTAAGTCTTTGTATCTTTTAGAGGCTTTGTAGAGATTGTAAAGTTAAGCATGGTAGTGTCTTGTCTTTTAGAAGTTGTGGCCCCAATGGCCAAGTCCTGTATATCTATTTTGTATTTACCTACCTGGTTTACTTTATTGATACATCATATATATACACTGGAATACATTTGTTAGCTCCATTACATGCATAAGAAGTATATGATCATAGGTTTGTTCTCTCGGGCCTTTACGGTTGTGGGTGTCTGTCCGCCCCAATGAGATTTAAGGAATGACACCAAGAGTAGCAATCGACACCTTGTGTACCGCCAAAGTATAAGCAATCTTCAACACTAGCTGATCCAATTGTGAGGCATACGAAGGTGAGAATCTTATAAGTGTTGGTGAGGAGCTTTTACTACTAACTTGTTTGTTCATTTTGTAGGTACACGGAGTTATAAGGAAGTATGTCGTCGGTAGCCTCGGATACATGTGACCACGACATAGGAGACTATGATTATGGTGATGAAGGCTATGGCTATGACGAAGATGGTGATTATGGGGGCTATGAATATAGTGATCAATAGTCGTGTGGGAATGAGATCTATTATTCCAGAGGAGAATATGAGGTGAATGGTGGTTCTAGTTCTTATGGATAATATGGAGAGAATGAAGATCCTTGTGATGGGTCTTATGACGACAATGAAGCATGTGAGGAGTCTTACACTCCCCACCCAGAAATGAGGAAGACGTAAGGTATAACCCTGTTTTCTATACACCGTATAAGAGTCATGGTGGGAATGTACATGAGGCTTATGAAGATTTGTATTCCTCATTTTGTAGTACTTCATATCCTAGTGAATTGGTATGGGTAGTGTTACTACCTATAGTAGGATTCATCCAATGAGAAGAAAAGAGTGTGAACCTCCAAGGTCAAAGGAAACTACATTCTATGCTTCTCGTTCCAATGCCCAAATGTCGGGATGTAGTACTCAAAATTGGCTAGAGAGATTTGATAGGAGTCATGAAGCTATCAAGGTCACTCTTCCTATTTTCAAAGGAGAGTGTGATTCCGAGACCTATCTTTATTGGGAGTTGAAATGTGAGTTGGTTTTCCAAGGCTATAAGTTGAATGAAGATGAAAAGACCCACTACGCCATTGAACACCTTAAAAGAAGTGTTTTTGCTTGGTCAAAAAGCTATAGTACGAATCTATGCTTAGTGTATGGTAGTGTAAAAAGAGATCCATGGAAATACTTCAAGGGATTCCTTAGAACCCAATATGTTTTGAAAGGATACATGAAGCTTTATAATGGTGACCTGAGAAGACAAGCTCTTAACATGAAAGTTGCTCTTTGTGGAATTATGGGGTTTGATCTTGCTTTAGATGATTGGTATTATGAAAATGACATCACTCCTTCTATAGTAGAATACTTAAGAATTCCACGAGTGTCAAATCGTCAACCATATACCATGGATGGATATAAGGTCAGTGAGAGTGTGAAGGTCTCTTTTATTTTTAAAGGGTATTATGAGGAGGTATGGTGTGATGTACTCCCCATAAACTTTGGTCTTTTGTGTTTAGGAGCCAATTGGTTTGAAAGACATAGAGTTCTGAATGAGTAAAATTGGCACAAGATTGTAGTGGACTAATGGGGAAACCATCTCTTTCCACCTACCCTTTTTAAGCCTCAAAGAAGTGTGGGCACTTACTCCAAACCCCTTGATAATGAGAGACAAAAGATTGAGAGGAGTAAGGGAGTGCAAGAATGGAAAAAATGAGAGGTTATGAGGAGTGAAGTGAGAGGGTTACCACAAACCCAGTCTAACTTTGTTTGTCCTTCTCTTAGTAAGGACACTTGTGCAGGTACTAATGTTACAAATGGAGGAGGAATACAAGCTTCAAACATAGGGTCTAATCAAAAAGATCGAAAGATTAATTTGGACCTATGACTCAAACCATGCAAAGAGTATTCTGACACTTTGAAAGGAACCTTACACCAAGGTAAAGAAGAATCTTCTCATGAGCTTCAAAGTAACATAGCTATCTTTGCAGTTTAGTAAATGTGAGTGACCATTGTGTGGCTAGTAGCAAATTGAGTGAGTGATAGCTTGTCTACATGTGAGCTTAATGAATCTTTACCTAGTGATGATAATGTACATGTTAAGAGTGTGGATACACTAGTTGATCCTATTGATGGACTTTTCTTATAAGATCGATTTGAGCCCACCTAGTGTTGAAACCTTTGTGTTGAATGATAATACATTGTCTTGTGAAAATGATGTTGATCAACTTGCTTGTGAATTTAGTCCACTACTTGAGGATGCTTGGGTTGTGTTTGGTGAACCTCAAGTTAGTGATGATGTTGATAATGTTGATTCTTTGAATAGGAGTGTTCCTTTAAGCATGTCTTTTAATGAAAATCATATTACTTGCTTAGCTCATAGGGATTGTCATGTGTTTGAAGCTTCTTTGAAATTTGATAATTGTCTTTTTGAGAGTGAACTTAATAGTTCCAATTCTCCTTCTTAGATTGATACTTCTCTCTTTAAGTATAATTTCTTATTTGAGGATGATAAAATCACTTATATTGAGTTACCTAGTGGTGTGGATCATGTTAATGATATAGCTCTTTTTGAGGGCTATACTCTATATAACAATCCATTATGGTGTGACAACATTTCTAGTAAAGATGGAAATCTCTTCTTGAAAGATGAAAGTACTCTTATGGGGAAGGATTGTGAAGAAATGGAAGGCGGTCTTTGTGTCCCGATTATATCTTCTTCTTTGATTGTTCCAATTCTTGAGTGTACCCTTGATAATGTTCTTGGTCATAATGGTGAGCATCCTCTTGAGGACACCTTAGAGGAAATCAATTTGTGTGACACCTTTGTTTACTCTCTACTTGCCTTTGATGATACTTATAGTAGTGTGGAAAGTATAACTTTTTGTGTTGTTGGTACATTTGGGGAAAATTAGTATTGTTTAAACCTATGTCTATGGCCACTCTATCCATTTGTCCCCGGTGACTAATTGGAATGTGGTGGTTGTAAGACACCCCACTTGGTGCTTGACGACAACCAAGGCTTGGATGAAGTTGTTGGTACTATTCCCTATGATAGAGAGTCTTTCTTGGGATTTATAATTCACTTGATGGACCAAAGTTGTGTAAGCAAAATATTTCCAACAAAGATGAGTGTTCTTTAAAGAAGGAAAGTTACTTGAATAAGAGAGGTTCTATGTGCTTGAAATGTCTTTCTCTCTCTTTGTGTGTTCCTACTTTTGAGAGCACCTTGTATAAGAATAGTGTTCGTAGCACCTTTCTATACTACCTTTTTGCATATGATGTTATTTATTATCATGTTGAATTTACATCTTATGTGAGCCTGCATTGTTTTGAAAAGAAGCGTAATATATGCCTAAATGCTTTGATTCCATCATTGTGTGCATTGTTTGCTAAATCTTTTGCGACTAGTGGCATTTTGGTAGATTGCAATACCTTGGATGAAATTCCTATGCTTAATTCCTTTCTATCTACCTCTTTACCTATGATGATATCCATGTTAGATATGGAATTATTTTATTTATAGGTAGGAATCCCTTTGGTTGGTCCACTTGTTTGAGTGATAATGCAATGGGGGTCTTTCACATATTGGACCCCGGGCAACTCTTATGGATTTTTGAACCATTGGTGGCACCACTTTTGGTGTGGTCTCTTGAAGAAGTAATGAAACAATTTTGGCTTATGGCTCCTAAAATGAATGTGGACTTACCTTTTTGATTTGTTGATGCCATTATGACCTTTGTGGTGTAACACTCCGTACCTTCCTAACCCTCTTTGATTACATTGAATAATGTCTACGTAGGTGTCGAGAGCTAGACGTATGTATTTGGTAATGGTAGTGATGGAAAAAAATTGAAATTTGGCCTTGTACGTGTGATTAACCTTTCGTAGGAGTAGTTTTGCGATTTTCATGGCGCATTTGCGAGGTTCAAAATGAGGCTAAGAGGACCTCTAAACAAAGTATGTTAAGGTTAAGAAGTAAGTTAAAGAATAGGACTTGAAGTATCTAACCAAACCCGTGAAGAAAAGTCGAAAACAAAAATTTTGGAAAAAAAAAAAAGGAGGGGCGTTCCACGCCGCTCTGTGCTGAAATTTTCAGTCCAGAGGCAGCAAAGGGGCGCGCCAGGCAGCGTGCCACGCCGCCCCTGCGTACCTTTCAAAAGTTGAAAATTTTGTTTAAGTCCCAAGGGTGCCCGGAGACGTATCGAGCCGATTTTTATCACATTTCTTCTACAACCATGATACTATACATGAAATGAGTGAAGTATCATGTTGGTATGATAAAATTACTCGAGAATGAATTTGGCATCAAAATGACGATTTTACCCTTTTGGTCAAAATAAGCCATACAGGGCTAGAATAGCTTGTTCTTGGGATTGAGGCTATGGATATGAATCCCGTGAGTGGAATTATTGTCGTAAAGTGTATGAAAGGCATTAAACATAAGGAATTATTTATTTTATTGGGTCAAGTAAATTGGGCTCAATGTAAAGCCCAAAGTGGGATAAAAGACATGGCCCATATGGGAAATTTGACCCATTCATCTTGGCCAAGTAGAGACTTATTATTGGACCAAGTGTGTGAGTAAAAAGGGGAATTAAGGGGCTATAAAAGGTGGAAAAAAATCAGATTTCTATCATTTTACCATTCTCATGCTATTCTAGAAATTTCTCAAAGATATTTCTCTTATTTCTCAAGAACCCTAAGCCAACTCTTTGGACAAGATCATCATTTGGAAAGTCTTGGTAAGTGTATATTCTTATGATTTAATATCTTATATGCATGAGATACTATGTAGATCATATTGGTTATGCTAGAAAGTGTTGGATATGGCACTTGGGTTTTTTACAAAAAGATGTGTAATCCTTGTGGATTAAACTTGAAAAAGGACTTGATGTTTTGATGAAAGTGAATGGTGTTGATGATATCTCAACTTGTATGGTGTTGTTATGTCCATAACTTTCTATTTTTCTACATGTGTAAATTATGGGATTTTGGCCGATTTGTGCTATGAAGTGTATTAAGGTGACTTGATGGATTATTTGTGATATGGTGGGAATAAGAAAGTGTAAAGGAGAAGATTTGTGGCAAAATGTTATTGGGTTATCATGTGTTGGTCAATGTATGGAATATTGTGGTATTTTTGGTATGCTAATGCCATGAATGGTATTGTAAAGGGGGAAATAATATTATAAGAGACTCATGTAATTCATGGTCATCTTAAATGCTTGGAATGTAAATTGTGGTCAATCTATGGCATGAATAGGGTATTGTTGGTATGAAAATGCCGTGAATGGTATTGTAAGAAAGGAAATGACATTTTAAAGATAAACATGTAACTCATTGTTGTCATATGCATTTGTAAGGTAGTGGTGGTTAATGTTGGTTCAATTATGTATTTGTGATGTAGAGTGAAACGTAAGGAAGGAGCGGAATTGTTGAGCCATATTGGATTGTGTATTTACATTGGAAAGATAAGGTATGTAAGGTTACTCTGTCCGTGTCTTTCTGCGGCAACTAGTTTTCACATTGACATTACGCATGTTCCATCCCGAAATGTTCTAAGGTATTCCATAACCGGTTATCCATGGTCATTGTCATATCTTTCCTACTCATTGATCATTGGTGAATCTCATGTCTCATATTCATGGTTAATGTTCCAAAAGCAATAAGGTTACGTTCCAATGTTTGATATGACGCATGTCCCTTGTTCATGGATTATGGTCCAATGGTTTCAATAGTGTTATGTTTCTAATAATGTTATGTTTCTAACACTGTTTGTTCACATATCTCTTACCCATTGGTTAATGATCCGAAGCTTCAAGGAAAGTTGTCATAACGTTGAAATCTCTAAGGACCTATCTCAAGAGAATAATAACATAAGAGAATCTATTCAATCTTGGGTGGTATTTTTCCAACCATGCCTTGTTCTAAAGTCCTTCAATATGATGATTATCTTTGTACCAATCTTTCATAAGTAAAAGACCAATCTCATGAGAAGTGAAGAATGAGGTAAAGTGTTTGTGTTTTCAAAAGTATCACGATCCTCAATGTAGCAATCTCTCAAATGAAATAAATTGGGTTATACATGTTGTTGGTTGCAAGAATGGAGGAAGATAATAGGGGGTGGACACAATTCCAAAGTTCCAATAATACTATGACTCGAAACTCCGATGATGTATGATCCAAGTTCTAATAATGTCACGACTATCTTTGTACCAATCTCATAGGTTTCATAAGAGAGGTGTGTTTCTCATAAGTAGATGTGTTAATCTCTCATAAGTTGAAGTATCAATCTCATAAGAGTAATACGAAGGTGAGGTGCAAGTTAATTAATTATTCCTCATAAGTGAAGATGTCAATCTCATGTAAGTGTGTGCCTCAATTAAGGTCATGAACTCTAATGTGTCACTCTTATAAGTATGGAAAAGAAAAGATGTGCATATGGTTCCTTTATGTTTCTTTGAGTATTAATCAACTAAAGGGTATAAGTTAAGATGGAACAATCTCAAATACTATACATATACAAATATATATATGATATCCCATCAAAGGTGGAGGCCCGGTACTATATATCCCACCAAGATGGAGGCCCGGTACTATATACTTATTTATTATATCCCATCAAGGTGGATGCCCGGTACTATATATCCCACCAAGATGGAGGCCCGGTACTATATACTTATTTATGATATCCCATCAAGGTGGATGCCCGGTACTATATATCCCACCAAGATGGAGGCCCGGTACTATATACTTATTTATGATATCCCATCAAGGTGGATGCCCGGTACTATATCTCCTAGCAAGATGGAGGCCCGGTACTAAATACATATACATTATATCCCACTAAAAGTGGAGACCCGGCATTATATACTTACGTATAAGGTGATGATCCATAAGGTACAATGAATCACTAACTAGTAATAATACAGATTGTTGTAAAAGAGATGAGGTTATATCCCCTGCATGAGTATATCAATATAGAGGTAATGAACATGGTTCCACACATCCAGGTTGGAGGTCTATTCACATTGATTATTCTCTTACGTTTAATTTCTTGAAAGTACTTATGTCTTACTGTTGTTTCATATGGCCTTACATACTCAGTACTTTCTTCGTACTGACCCCTCTCGGGGGACTTATCTTACATGCTGTAGGCCCAGGTGTTAGTAGATCTCTGCAGTAGGCGACGAGATATCCGCAGATTATTGGTGAGCTCCAGTTGCTTCAGGGCTTCCCAAGTCACATGTGTTCATTAGGTTTTGGCATTTTGTACATATTGCATAGACATGATCATGTATCTATTAGAGGCTTTGTAGACATATGTGGGGTATCATGAAAGTAAAAGATGTACGTTCATTTTGACGTAATGGCTCCAACGGCCAAGTTTGGTATATATTTATGGCATATGTTTCCATATTCATGTCTTCCACATAATTACATGAGATAAAATGATTTTCATACGCGAGTATGCATATGAGAGTACATGAGCAAAGATTGGTTCTCTCGGGCCTTATCGACTGCGGGTGCCAGTCCGGCCCGAATGGGATTTGGGTTGTAACAAAAGTGGCATCAGAGCGGGTCGTCCCAAGGGTGTCTACAAAGCCGTGTCTGAGTAGAGTCTTGCTTATGGATGTGTAGCGCGCCATATTTATAAGTAGGAGGCTACGGGACATTTAGGAGTTGTTTCATTTCTTCATTCTAGATTGTACAATAGAGCTATTGTCATAGGTGGGATTACATCTGACCATTGAAATTGGTTTTCTTTGATATAGTAAACATACCGATTACAAGACAAGGTATGGGCAAAGATAAGCAAGTAGATAGGAAAGCGGGAGAAGGAATTAGTAAATCCCCACCTAACCAAGCTAGTCAATATGGGGTTGAAACTGAGTTTACATCACAAGCACCTTCTCCTCCCCCTTCACCAGGGAGACCACAAAGGAGGAGAGTATCCCAGAGTCGCCTGCTAATGTGACTAGGCAGGAGTTACAGGATTTGAAAAATGCGGTACAAATGTTGACTCAGATAGTTGTTGCCCAGAGTCAAGGACGAGTTGGTCCAGTGACAAGTGATAGTGGTGTGGCTAAGATAGCTAGTCGGCGGACACAGGATTTCCTGAAATTGGATCCTCCCACATTTATCGGGTCCGATCTTAATGAAGATCCGCAAGACTTTATAGATCAAATCCAAAGGGCTCTAGATGTTATGCATGTGACTGGTGTAGAAATAGTAGAGCTTGCATCATATAGACTGAAAGGAGAGGATATAGTATGGTACGAAGATTGGAAACGATCCAGAGGTATCGGTGCAAATCCATCTAGTTGGGAGGAATTCAAGGTGGCATTCCTTGATCATTACCTCCCATATGAGGTCCGCGAGGCTCGTGCGGATCAGTTTTTAAATCTTCGTCAAGGAAATATGAGCGTCAGAGAGTACAGTCTTCGGTTTAATTTGTTGGCTAGATACGCTCCTCACATGGTAGCAACTATGGCCGATAGAGTTCATCGGTATGTAGACAGATTGGATCCCTACTTGGTAAGAGACTGTACTATTGCTGCATTAAATAAAGATATGGATATAGCTAGAATACAAGCCTTCGTGCAAAATATGGAGGATCAAAGGCAAAGGGGAAGGATACAAGAATCTGAGGCAGGGCCGTCAAAGCGGGCTAGACCCATGGGACAGTTCCTGACATCCCAAGAAGGAGTTAGGCCTCGGGTTTTCCCAAGACCACCTAGACCATCATTTACTCACCCTACAGCGGGTACTCCACCTCCATTTTGAGGATTTAGAGGCAGTCAGGTTGGGCAGAGTAGTGAAATACGGGGTTCACAGACAGTGGGATCTGTTCGTCAATTATGCCAGCGTTGCGGAAAGTTTCATTCAGGTGAATGCTGGTATAAGATGGATGTTTGCTTTCGGTGTAAAAAACCAGGACACGTGAAGAGAGACTACCCACAGAGGGCCACAAGTAGTATGACACGACCTACGGGGTCAGCAGAATTCGGAGACTCTCCTTGATATGGTGACAGGTACGTTATCTATAGTTTTACCTAAGGAATATGCATTAATTGATCCGAGTTCTACCTTATATGTTATTTAATTGACTGTGGGAAAATGTGAAGGCACACGAGAGGTATAGCCAAGTTAGTTGGGGTGTCCACACCAGTTGGTGAATTTACGAGAACAAAAAAAAAGAGTATGTCGCAATTGTATAGTAAATGTAATAATCACGTTATATTGTATCGACGAGGGATGACACGTAGAGGCAACGGATTGAGGTGTCAGGAAGATTTGACGTATGCATTAGAGTAAAGCACATCATTCACGATATGCTAGTTAGTAGGGAGTAATCAATATGTACCATGATGTGGAAGCAACTTATTGATGAGATTACATGAAAAGAATAATGCGGAATTAGAAGTGATAACAAGTAAAGGTAAAGTGTTTGGAATCAGAAGGTTATAGCCTATGTAGAGATTCTTTTTAGTTAGACATAGATGTGATGCCATATGGGTACTACTTGATGGGCTTACCAAGTTAACACAGTTGTAGAAATGTTTTTGGGGAACCCAAGTGAATGTAAACATGGTTTTTGTCTTTAGACAGAGGAACAAGCAACTCGTACTATGTAAGCATGAGAAGTTAGTTCTATGTAGCGTACCTTATAAGATGGCTCGAAGATGTGGCCAAATTGTATATGACGTTGAGGTATCTCAAGAACTCTTTACAGTTCATGCAGTATCTCATATACGATACTTTAAAGGTGTATAGGAGATTATCCTGTGTTGCTCCCAGTGTAAAATTCACTAGTTATGGAAAAATCTCATATGTGAGAAAGTACGGCTTACTATTCTAGCTCGATAAGCGAAACTAAAGCATAATAGGAGAAACGAACACAGAGAAGAAATCATAAGAAGGACCAGAGAAATAATGAAATCAAAAGTAATCGTAAGTGTTGGACACGAAAGCAAAGTTCAGGGTCTGGACTTGGAGTCAAGAAATAAATCTTTACAAGTATTCTATGCGTATATGATAAACAAGTGCCACAATGAGACAGTGTTACTAACATTCTAGGACGAATGTTCCTAAGGGGGGAAGAATGTAACACTCCGTACCTTCCTAACCCTCTTTGATTACATTGAATAATGTCTACGTAGGTGTCGAGAGCTAGACGTATGTATTTGGTAATGGTAGTGATGGAAAAAAATTAAAATTTGGCCTTGTACGTGTGATTAACCTTTCATAGGAGGTGTTTTACGATTTTCATGGTGCATTTGTGAGGTTCAAAATGAGGCTAAGAGGACCCCTAAACAAAGTATGTTAAGGTTAAGAAGTAAGTTAAAGAATAAGACTTGAAGTATCTAATCAAACCAGCGAAGAAAAGTCGAAAACAAAAAATTTGGAAAAACAATAAGGAGGGGCGCGCCCAGGGGCATGCCACGCCGCTCTGTTCTGAAATTTTCAGTCCAGAGGCAGCAAAGGGGCGCGCACCTTTCAAAAGTTGAAAATTTTGTTTAAGTCCCAAGGGTGCCCGGGGACGTATCGAGCCGATTTTTATCACATTTCTTCTACAACCATGAGACTATACATGAAATGAGTGAAGTATCATGTTGGTATGATAAAATTACTCGAGAATGAATTTGGCGTCAAAATGACGATTTTACCCTTTTGGTCAAAATAGGCCATACGGGGCTAGAATTGCTTGTTCTTGGGATTGAGGCTATGGATATGAATCCCGTGAGTGGAATTATTGTCATAAATTGTATGAAATGCATTAAACATAAGGAATTATTTATTTTATTGGGTCAAGTAAATTGGGCTCAATGTAAAGCCCAAAGTGGGATAAAAGACATGGCCCATATGGGAAATTTGACCCATTCATCTTGGCCAAGTAGAGACTTATTATTGGACCAAGTGTGTGAGTAAAAAGGGGAATTAAGGGGCTATAAAAGGTGGGAAAAAAATCAGATTTCTATCATTTTACCATTCTCATGCTATTCTAGAAATTTCCCAAAGATATTTCTCTTATTTCTCAAGAACCCTAAGCCAACTCTTTGGAAAAGATCATCATTTGGAAAGTCTTGGTAAGTGTATATTCTTATGATTTAATATCTTATATGCATGATATACTATGTACATCATATTGGTTATGCTAGAAAGTGTTGGATATGGCACTTGGGGTTTTTACAAAAAGATGTGTAATCCTTGTGGATTAAACTTGAAAAAGGACTTGATGTTTTGATGAAAGTGAATGGTGTTGATGATATCTCAACTTGTATGGTGTTGTTATGTCCATAACTTTCTATTTTTCTACATGTGTAAATTATGGGATTTTGGCCGATTTGTGCTATGAAGTGTATTAAGGTGACTTGATGGATTATTTGTGATATGGTGGGAATAAGAAAGTGTAAAGGAGAAGCTTTGTGGCAAAATGTTATTGGGTTATCATGTGTTGGTCAATGTATGAAATATTGTGGTATTTTTGGTATGCTAATGCCATGAATGGTATTGTAAAGGGGGAAATAATATTATAAGGGACTCATGTAATTCATGGTCATCTTAAATGCTTGGAATGTAACTTGTGGTCAATGTATGGCATGAATGGGGTATTGTTGGTATGAAAATGCCGTAAATGGTATTGTAAGAAAGGAAATGACATTTTAAAGATAAACATATTTGTAAGGTAGTGGTGGTTAATGTTGGTTCAATTATGTATTTGTGATGTAGAGTGAAACATAAGGAAGGAGAGGAATTGTTGAGCCATATTGGATTGTGTATTTACATTGGAAAGATAAGGTATGTAAGGTTACTCTATCCGTGTCTTTCTGCGGCAACTAGTTTTCACATTGACATTACGCATGTTCCATCCCGAAATGTGCTAAGGTATTCCATAACCGGTTATCCATGGTCATTGTCATATCTTTCCTACTCATTGATCATTGGTGAATCTCATGTCTCATATTCATGGTTAATGTTCCAAAAGCAATAAGGTTACGTTCCAATGTTTGATATGACGCATGTCCCTTGTTCATGGATTATGGTCCAATGGTTTCAATAGTGTTATGTTTCTAATAATGTTATGTTTCTAACACTGTTTGTTCACATATCTCTTACCCATTGGTTAATGATCCGAAGTTTCAAGGAAATTTGTCATAAAGTTGAAATCTCTAAGGACCTATCTCAAGAGAATAATAACATAAGAGAATCTATTCAATCTTGGGTGGTATTTTTCCAACCATATCTTGTTCTAAAGTCCTTCAATATGATGATCATCTTTGTACCAATCTTTCATAAGTAAAAGTACCAATCTCATGAGAAGTGAAGAATGAGGTAAAGTGTTTGTGTTTTCAAAAGTATCACGATCCTCAATGTAGCAATCTCTCAAATGAAATAAATTAGGTTATACATGTTGTTGGTTGCAAGAATGGAGGAAGATAATAGGGGGTGGACACAATTCCAAAGTTCCAATAATACTATGACTCGAAACTCCGATGATGTATGATCCAAGTTCTAATAATGTCACGACTATCTTTGTACCAATCTCATAGGTTTCATAAGAGAGGTGTGTTTCTCATAAGTAGATGTGTTAATCTCTCATAAGTTGAAGTATCAATCTCAAAAGAGTAATACGAAGGTGAGGTGCAAGTTAATTAATTATTCCTCATAAGTAAAGATGTCAATCTCATGTAAGTGTGTGCCTCAATTAAGGTCATGAACTCTAATGTGTCACTCTTATAAGTATGGAAAAGAAAAGATGTGCATATGGTTCCTTTATGTTTCTTTGAGTATTAATCAACTAAAGGGTATAAGTTAAGATGGAACAATCTCAAATACTATACATATACAAATATATATATGATATCCCATCAAAGGTGGAGGCCCGGTACTATATATCCCACCAAGATGGAGGCCCGGTACTATATACTTATTTATTATATCCCATCAAGGTGGATGCCCAGTACTATATATCCCACCAAGATGGAGGCCCGGTACTATATACTTATTTATGATATCCCATCAAGGTGGATGCCCGGTACTATATATCCCACCAAGATGGAGGCCCGGTACTAAATACATATACACTATATCCCACTAAAAGTGGAGGCCCGGCATTATATACTTACGTATAAGGTGATGGTCCATAAGGTACTATGAATCACTAACTAGTAATAATACAGATTGTTGTAAAAGAGATGAGGCTATATCCCCTGCATGAGTATATCAATATAGAGGTAATGAACATGGTTCCACACATCCAGGTTGGAGGTCTATTCACATTGATTATTCTCTTATGTTTAACCTCTTGAAAGTACTTCTGTCTTACTGTTGTTTCATATGGCCTTACATACTCAGTACTTTCTTCGTACTGACCCCTCTCGGGGGACTTACCTTACATGATGCAGGCCCAAGTGTTAGTAGATCTCCGCAGTAGGCGACGAGATATCCGCAGATTATTGGTGAGCTCCAGTTGCTTCGGGGCTTCCCAAGGCACATGTGTTCATTAGGTTTTGGCATTTTGTACATATTGTATAGACATGATCATGTATCTATTAGAGGCTTTGTAGACATATGTGGGGTATCATAAAAGTAAAAGATGTACGTTCATTTTGACGTAATGGCTCCAACGGCCAAGTTTGGTATATATTTATGGCATATGTTTCCATATTCCTGTCTTCCACATAATTACATGAGATAAAATGATATTCATACGCGAGTATGCATATGAGAGTACATGAGCAAAGATTGGTTCACTCGGGCCTTATCGGCTCCGGGTGCCAGTCCGGCCCGAATGGGATTTGGGTCGTGACATGTGGTTTCTTTACTTTTTGGTATCTCTCATAGCCGATTCATTTGCAACTTTCTCAATAAGTTTTCATGTTAAAAAAATGGCCATTGGTTATATGTTAAGTATGTGCAACCTTATCATGATGACAAGATTGATTTTACTAACACTAACCCTCATGCTTTAAGGTTATTGTTGTTGCTTGTTTTCCCTATAGATTTGTTGAGTTTGGATTTGAGGTTGAATCCTTTTCAAGAAGGGGAGGATGACCCAAGCCAAATTAGCGCCAACCTTTTTGGACCCTAATTCAAGGTCAATGCAAGGGGATCAAAACCCTGATCCTCTTGAGTACACAAAGACGTGTATGGAGGACCCTTTTGCATGCAATCCTAAGGAGTGTGGGTGCAATTCGAGCTTCCTTATGCAACTACATAAGAACCCAAGCCAATAAGTTAGTACAATAGTTCTCAAATCACGACTTTGGAAGATTGGTAAATACATGGAGTAGGAGCTTAATGCATGGAAAGGAGCTCGTAATCAAACAGCATCACATTTGGAAGGTGGCTTGGAGAATGGAAGGACCAAGTCAAGATGACAACCAAGCCAAAGGCTTATTTCTATCCTATTTGGCACACCATGGGCTAATCGGCGCACCATGGGGCCAATTGGCGCACCATATTGGCGATGGTCCTAGAGACCACCCGAGATAGGGTAAATTTTGTTCTTTTTGGCACAGCAAGTGACATTTTGGCGAACCACACAGCCTTTTGGTGCATCATCAAATGTGGCAACTTCCTTGTTGGGTCACTTTTGGGCCCATATGTGATAAGCTTGGGCCTAGACTATAAATAACTTTCTTTTCATTTTCCTTAGGTAATTTTTGATGAATATTGAATTTGTAAGTCTCTTGAGAGATCTTGAGTGCTTGGAAAAGTCAATGTTGAATGTTGCTTAGAAATGGGGTTGCGAGGGCTTTACAATTCCCTCAATGTCTTTGTAGTAATAGGGTGCTTCTTGTAGGGTTAATCTATTGGAGTTTTAGGGTTTAATGTACCCTTTGGTTTCATTGATTTCCTCTTTCTGTGTCTTATTATCTATCTCTATCTCTATCCTTTAATTTTCCGCATTTTAATTCTATCATTTCTTCTAGTTTTCGTGTTATTTTGTCTTTCATATTTTGGATTGTATCAATTATTGTGATATTCCATGAATTTTGACTTGTATTATGTAAATTTATATTCCACTCAAATTATAAAATTGTCACAAGTAGTTGCATTCTTCAAAGATGACGGGTTATGAACACCCGATGACTTAGGATTTCATGCATTGATAATTAAATACTCAATCCTTCAATTTCATATGTTTTGGGATGCTTTCAGATAAAGCACTTACCTTTCAGTCTCAGAACATCAATATTATTGAGCTATTCAGTATTATCAGATATCGCATGACCTCGTATTCAGTACAGTATTGATCAGTTACATGCTTACTTACTTGGCCATTGCATCAGCTTATATGTATCAGCTCCATCCTCAGTTTAGCATCTTCATGAATCAGGATTCAGGGTTTAAGTCCAGCTTTATAGATTTCTTCCAAATCTTAGTCCCCGTATGCTTCTTTTATGCATTTTACTCCAGTCATCTCATGTCTCCCATAAACTTACCAGTTTCATGATTCAAAAATACATGATATATATATATATATATATATATATATATATATGTGTGTGTGTGTGTGTGTGTGTGTGTGTGTGTGTGTGTGTGTGTGTATGTGTGTGTGTATGTGTGTGTACTCATATCAGAACTAGGAACTTTGGCTCATAATAGTAATATACATGACATGCATGACAACCATATATGTCATTAATGATCTTGAACATTTTTTCCAAAAGTAAGTTTCCCGATTAGTATGGTATCTAAAAGGCCATCAATGATCGTAGATCATTTTTCTTATAAAAGTAAGGTTCACTAGTAGTATGGAAGTCAGGTATGGCATCTATGAATATGGATAGGCTGACATCCAGATATGTCATATCAGTTTGACATCCTGATATGTCATCTCATCAAGTTATCGATTATGTTCAGCTGGGAGTAGTACTTAGCACCGAGCGGACGAAGGTATAAAGGCTCACCCGCCCAATAGGCTGAGACCTTTAGTAGTAATCCCAAAGTCATAGAGCTATGAGACACCATAGGTTGTCTATACAATATCAGATTAGCTCAGACTTTATACCCTGGCAAGGTATATTATGCCCTTTTCAATGGGGATTATACATCGAACTCCATATTTAGCTGATATGGTTATATGTTAGTTAATAGTATCACCCACAGTTTCTGACCCCAGTATTTGCATGACCCTCAGTACAGTATAGTTACAGTATTTAAGTTATCTTTGAGTATTCATGCGTTCAGGATTTATGCTTATCCAGATGGGTCCCTGCATCTCAGTATACATCAGCATTACTTTTGATTTAAATATTTTATTGTTAGCATGCCCAATTGTATATCACTTTAGAGTTTTAGAATATCCTGTTGTTCCTATATTTATGGTTATCATCCAGTGAATCATTGCATACTATCATTCATATCAGTTTTATATTCAGTTATTAATAGTACATATCTCACATACTCAGTATATTCAAAAGTACTGATCGCATACCTATCCTGCCTATATTTTTCATGTGATGTAGATTCAGGTGCTTACTATTAGGATCATAGTCAGGCAGATCACAGCTTTCATCCAGCAGGTGATGAGTTCTCTTTATTCTAGGACTCAAGTAAGTTTGTATTTCTAGTAGTTTATTTCTATTCGTATGTATTAATTAAGGATAGCTGGGGATCATGTCCTATCTACCTATAGTCAGTATTAGTAGAGGATTCATAGATAGTCATGTCACACCCCAAATTCCAAAGGGGCGAGCTGGCACCCGAGGCCGATAAGGCTCGAGAGAACCAATCTTTACTCATGTCCATTCATATGCATGCCATAAGAAATATCACCACCACGTAAGGACATAAAATGCTAACAGCGGAAATCATGGAACATGTGATACGTATATACGAGAAACTTGGCCGTTAGGGACATCAAGTTAAAATGGACATACATATCTTATATTTATATACCCACATATGTCTACAAAAGCCTCTAACAGAAGCACATACATAACTATCCTAAATTTGGGACAAGTCCCCGCTTTACATAACATTTACAAAACTAAAACCAATGTACAACTGTGACTCGAAAAGCCCCGAACCAACTGGAGTTCACCAAAGATCAGTAGATGACTCGCAGCTTACTGTGGAGGTCTACTAGTACCTGTGCCTGCAGCAAGTAAGGTAAGTCCTATAAGGGACGTCAGTACGAAGAATGTACTGAATATGTAAGGCCATAAGAAACAATATGATACATATATACTTTAATGGAATCAAATATAAGTAAATAACCAATGTGGATAAGTCACCATTCTGTATATATGGAAGTATGTACACTACTTGGATTTCTTTCTTTACTTTTATGTTCATTCATTCGTTCATCACTCACTTCTTCATTCACTACTCATCCTTCCATTCATACAATGCCCGGGCCCCAAGCTGATTAGTGGGTAATCAATAGGTTTTCGGGATCGACCCATGCTAGGCTTTTCTTTTGCCCCTGGGATACCACCCGTAGTAGCGGGATTGACCCATGCTAGGTGTTCTTTTCACCCCTGGGATACCACCCGAGATATTGGGATCGACCCATGCTAGGTATTTTAACCCCTGGGATACCACTCAAGAATAGAGACTTCATTACCTCACTTTTTAGTCTTTGAAATTGTTCATTTAATGATCAAGTCATTATTGGAACTTTTGAATGTAACATTATTGGAACTTGGAACCATGTCCACAATTATGTGACACATGAATAACAATAGATCAAAGAATAAATATACGTGATTAATAATAGATGATAACCTGAAATGAGATACCTTAGAACATTTCGGAAATGAATAAGTACAATGACAAGGTGAACACCATATGCTGCAGAAGGTAAGGAAAGAGTAACCTTACATACCTTATCTTCCCAATATGAACACTCAATCCTATACGTGAATACAATAGTCCATCTCCTTCCTTACGTCTTACTCTACAATACAAGTACATACCGGAGCTTACATTAACAACTAGTTACCATACAAGTGTACAAGAAGACAATGAGCTATATGACTACCGTATAACATCCTTTCACCCTTTACAATACAATCCACTGCATTATCATACCAACAACACCATATCATTCCACAAATTGACCAAGACATCATACATCAATAGCATTTCGCACCACGTTTACCCTTTATGCCTCCTTATTATCATTCCATCACAATTACTCCATAAAATTGCCTCATAACAACATATGAACTACAATCCATAATTAATATCACCCAACATGCCTCCATACGACCCCTTAGAGTAATTAAAACGGTATCATAAGTTGATAATTACATCCAAAAAGGGTATAGGGGCCTTCGGGGATCAATGAGAGACAAAACCATACAAAATGAAATTTTTGTGTGACATGAGAAGCCACCTGAGCCTGCAGGTGGCCCTTGGAAGTGTACAGGGTCACCTGCATTGGCATCTGCGCCAGCAGGTGCCTTCGTCTGCGGGGGCGGATGCCCAAATCAGCCAAAAAGGGTCCTTTTTGGGTCCTTTTGTGTAATAAATGGTCCAAGGCCATAAGTAAGCTTTTATTTACATATATTTGGTCACTTGGATGCCAAAGAGCATTCATGGATCCAGAACGTACATAAACAACACCAAAACTACATTTTTCTTTCAATACGTCACCAAATCCATGACCAATTTCACAATAACAATTCCAAACATTATACACAAGGATAAAACAAGTTAAGGATATAATCACATATCACATGTCAACATGGAATCCATCAAGTTCACTTCCGTCAAAACTACAAGTCCATTTTCAAGTTTACAAGGCAAAACCCATCTTCAATTAAGCAAAAGTACACTGTTTTACACATAGTGACTGTCCAACACTGTGCCAACATAACCAACATAATTTATACATCATCTTAAGCGTATAATATAGTAAACCATGATAATAAATACTTACCAAAGCTTTCAAGATGATGATCTTGGCCAAAGAGACTAGTTGCTTAGGGTTTGTGTGAGAGAGAAATGTTGGAGAAAATTCTAGAAATGGCATGTGTATTGTGTTGAATAAAAATCTGATTTTTCTCTTGATTTATATGGTGCCCTTAAGGAATCCTTAGCCACATACACCACATTAAATGAGGGCCTTATTTGGTCAATTGAAAGAATGGGTCAAATAACCTTTGGGCCATGTCTTTTGCTCCATCTTTTGGGTTCAATTGGGCCCAATGGCACAAGACTTAGGTAAGCCCAACAAATTGATGTATAATTCATCAACCTTCTCATGTTAAAATAATTACATGAATGTTACGGGAATTAACTAGGTTCGGAAACATACGGGGTGTTACATTCTTCCCCCCTTAGAAATATTCGTCCTCGAATGTTAGTGACATTTTGAAATTTAAACAATGGCAAGTCTAGGATCATTCATCATATTAGCATATATACATACTCAACACTTATAAATACTTACTTTTCATTGTTCCTACCTCGTATCGTGAACTTGTTCTTCCCTTTGAAACAAATGAGGGTACTTGGACTTCATCATTTTTTCAGCTTCCCATGTGACCTCTTCTATTTGCTGATTTCTCCAAAGTACCTTTACGAAAGCTACATATTTATTACTCAACCTATTCACTTGTCTATCCAGAATGGCAATAGGTATCTTCTCATAGGTAAGATCCTCTGTAACTTGCACATCTTCAATAGGAGTAAAACGAGATGGATCCCCTATACACTTTCGAAGCATCGAAACATGAAATACTGGATGAACTGTGGAGAGTTCTTAGGGTAGTGCCAACTCATACGCAACTTGCCCAAATCTTCTAATAATTTCATATGGGCCTATATAACGTGGACTCAATTTTCCTTTCTTTCTGAATCGCATTACACCTTTAAAAATACCCAATCACCTATGGCGAATTCAAGCCCTCTTCTTCTATCATAAGCATATGACTTATGTCGACTTTGGGCCATTTGTAGCCGTTGTTGAATCACTTTAACTTTCTCTATAGCCTGATGAACAAGATCTGGCCCAAATAAAGCAGTTTCGCCCTCTTCAAACAATCCGATTGGTGATCTACATTTCCTTCCATACAAAGCTTCATAAGGTGCCATTTGAATACTTGAATGATAGCTATTGTTGTAAGAAAATTCAATAAGAGGCAAATGGTCATCCCAACTACCTTGAAAATCTAACGTGCAAGCTCGTAGCATATCTTCAAGCATTTGGATAGTATCTTCTACTTGTCCATCTGTCTGAGGATGGAAAGTCATACTCAAATTCACTTGCGTACCCAAACTCTACTGAATAAATCTCCAAAAATGCGCAGTAAATTGAGCTCCTCTATCTGATATGATGGAGATCGAAATCCTATGTAATCGAACTATTTCTTTAACATAAAACCTTGCATAATCTTCTGCTGTATAGGTGGTCTTGACTGGTAGGAAATGCGCTGACTTAGTAAGCCTGTCAACTATAACCCATATGGAATCAAATTTCCACAGTGTACGAGGCAAACCTGTGATGAAATCCATATTAATCATATCCCATTTCCAGACTGGAAGAGTGATACATTACATGTAACCTCCTGTTTTATGATGCTCTGCCTTTACTTGTTGACAGTTCAAGCATTGAGCGACAAATTCTGCAATGTTCTTCTTCATATTTCCCCATCAACACACTTCTTTTAAATCATGGTACATTTTAGTAGCTCCCGGATGAATAGAATATCATGAATAATGCACCTCTGTCATAACTCGTCTCCTCAGTTCATCTACATCCGGTACACATAATCTACCTTGGCATCAAAGCACCCCTTCTTGTGTAAGATTAAATGCCTTTGTCAAATTCTGTTGTACATTTTCCTTTAGCTGCAATAACATAGAATCTGCAAACTGCTTCTCTTTTACTTCAGCTATCAATAAAGATTTAGCCGTATTTTGTACAATAACCCCTTCATCTAAGGATTCAAGAAGACGAACCCCCAAACTGGCTAATTGATGTAGATCGTTGACTAACTCTTGCTTTTCTGTCAATTGGCCACTAGTGCCTCTGATTACCTTGTGGCTCAATGCATCAGCTACCACATTTGCTTTTCCTGGATGATATAGAATATTAATATCATAATCTTTCAATAGCTCAAGCCACCTTCGTTGCCTCAGATTGAGTTCCTTTTGCTTAAATATATTCTGTAAACTTTTGTGATCAGTATAGATGTCAACATGAACTCCATACAAATAATGACGCCATATCTTTAAAGCAAACACCACCGCTGCTAATTCAAGATTATGTGTGGGATAGTTTGTCTTGTGTGGCCGTAACTGTCGTGAGGCATATGCTATTACATTACCGTGTTGCATCAATACACACCGTAGGCCAATTCCGAAAGCATCACAATACACTGCGTAACCCTCGGTGCCTTCTGAAAGTACTAACACCAGTGTAGAAGTCAATTTATCTTTCAGCTCTTGAAAACTTTTCTCACATGCATCATTCCACTGAAATTTGATTGCCTTGTGTGTAAGCTTCGTTAAAGGTGCAACAATAGAAGAAAACCCTTCAACAAATCTTCGATAATAACCTTCCAACCCTAGGAAACTACGATTTTCCGTGGGCGTTGTAGGCCTTGGCCAATTTTTCACCGCCTCAATCTTTTGTGTGTCAAATTGAATCCCTTCAACTGACACAATGTGAACCAAGAATGCCACGGATTTCAACCAAAATTCAAACTTAGAGAACTTCGCATACAACTTACGCTCTCGAAGAATCTGTAACACCGTTCGTAAGTGCTTAGCATGGTCCTCTTGTGACTTTGAATAAACCAGGGTGTCATTTATAAACACCGTCATGAATATGTCTAAAAATGGCTTAAACACCTTATTCATCAAATCCATGAACACAGCGGGTGCATTTGTTAGTCCAAATGACATAACTAAAAATTCATAATGGCCATACCGTGTTCGAAAGGCTGTCTTGGGTACATCTTGTTCTCTAACTCTGACTTGATGGTAACCCGACCTCAAGTCAATCTTTGAAAAACATTTGGCACCCTGTAACTGATCAAACAAATCATCAATTCGAAGGAGGGGATATTTATTCTTGATCGTTACCTTATTCAATTGCCGATAGTCAATGGACATTCTCAAAGTGCCATCTTTCTTCCGTACAAATAATACTGGTGCACCCCACGGAGACATACTCGGCCTGATGAAGCCTTTGTCCAGCAAATCTTTCAATTGCTCCTTCAATTCACACAATTCTGCTGGAGCCATTCTATATGGGGGAATAGAGATAGGCTGAGTGCCTAGAATCACATCAATACCAAATTCTATTTCCCGTTCTGGGGGTAAACCTGCAAGATCTTCTGGAAATACATCAAGATACTCATTGACCACTGGAACTAATTGAGGATTTGGTGGTTCCGCATCAATAACATGCACTCTCACTAAGTGGCATATATACCCCTTGGATATCATTTTCCTAGCCTTAAGATAGGAAATAAATTTGCCTCTTGGTGCCCTTACATCACCCTTCCATTCAAGAATTTTCGTTTGTGGAAAATGAAAATGTACTTTCTTAGCTTGGCAATCTATCATGGCATAACAAGACGCCAACCAATCCATGCCCATTATGACATCAAAATCCACCATGTCTAGTTCAATAAGATCGGCCAGTGTATCATGACCACACACAGTTACCACACAATTACGATATACTCTTTTCGCAACAATATAGTCACCGACTGGTGTAGATACTTAAATTGACTTAGTTAATAGTTCCGGTGTTCTTTTAAATTTTGCAGCAATCAGTGGAGTAACATATGACAATGTAGAACCCGGATCAATCAATGCATATACATTATATGAAAATATGGATAATGTACCTGTGACGACATCAGGAGAAGCCTCCGAGTTCTGTCGGTCCACTAGAGCATAAGTACGATTTTGAGTTCTACTGGAACTGGCTGCTCTTCTAGCACCCCTACCACGAACCGCAGGCTGTACACCTCTGCCTAGGGGAGGAACCGATGATGATGATGCAACGGTTCATCCCGCAGGTCGTGCCACATTACCCAAGACTCTTCGTGGGCAGTCTCTCATCATATGCCCCGTCATGCCGCACCAAAAGCAAACATTTGTCCCAAGCTGGCATTCACCTAAATAAAACTTTCCACATTGCTGATGAGAAAATCCATCGGTCTGCGAACCTCGAATCCCACTACTCTGCCCAACATTACTACCTCTAAACCCTCAAAATTGAGCTTGAGTGTCTGCTGTGGAATAAGAGAATGATGGTCTAGGCGGTCTAGGAAACATTCGAGGTCTAGATTCTCCTTGAGACACCATAGACTGTCCCATAGGTCTAGCTCTTTTGAACTGTCCTCGTTCAGATTCATGTACTCTTCTTTTTTGCCTTTGGTCCTCTATCTTTTGTGCGAAGGCCTGAATTCTAGCTATATCCATATCTCGATTTAAAGCAGCAATAGTGCAGTCTCGTACCAAATATGGCTCCAATTTGTCCACATATCGATGTACTCTATCTGTCATTGTGGCCACTACGTTCGGAGCATATCGAGCCAAAGAATTAAATTGCAGACTGTATTCTCGGACACTTAGATTCCTTCAAAAATTGATCCGTACGAGCCTCTCGGATCTCATAAGGAAGGTAGTGATCAAGGAAAGCCGCTTTAAATTCTTCCCAATTAGGTGGATTTGCACCGACACCACGAGATTTCTTCCAATCTTTATACCACAATATCGCCTCTCCTTTCAATCTATATGAGTCAAGTTCAACTATTTCTACCCCAGTTACATGCATAACATCTAAGCCCTTTGAATCTGATCTATAAAGTCTTGCGGATCTTCATTCATATCTGACCCAGTAAATGTGGGAGGGTCTAATTTCAGAAAATCTTGTGTCCGCTGACTAGCTGTCCTTGTCGCACCATCATCACTTATTGTTGGACCAGCTCATCATTGACTTTGTGCAGCAACTATCTGAGTCAACATTTGCACTACATTTCTGAGATCTTGATCAGTAGCATTAACAGGTGCTCCTGCAGGTTCTTCTCTCCTTCTCGTCTCATCTGGAGCTGGAAAAGTAGAAGAAGCCCGCGATGTAACCTCAGCGTCAGCCCCACCCTGACTAGCTTGGTCAGGTGGCCATCTACTGGTTCCTTCTCCGGCATGTATATCTACTTTCTTACCTTTACCTATACCTCATCTTGTAATCGGCATTTTACTATACAAAAGAAACCAAGTCCAATGGTTAGATATGATTCCACTACAATATTGGCTCCAAGGCACGATCTAAGAATTAAAGAACAGAAACAACTCCTAAATGTGCCGTAGCCTCCTACTTATCAATGTGGTGCACAACACATCGATAAGTAAGACTCTACTCAGACACGGCTTTGTAGACATCCTTAGAACAACCTACTCTTATACCAATTTTGTCACACCCCGAATTCCAATGGGGCGGACTGGAACCCGAGGCCAATAAGGCCCAAGAGAACCAATCTTTACTCATATCCATTCATATGTATGCCATAAGAAATATCACCACCACGTAAGGACATAAAATTCTAACAGCGGAAATCATGGAACATGTGATACGTATATACAAGAAACTTGGCCGTTAGGGCTATCAAGTTAAAATGGACATACATCTCTTATATTCATATGCCCACATATGTCTACAAAAGCCTATAACAGAAGCACATACATAACCATCCTAAATTCGGGACAAGTCCCCACTTTACACAACATTTACAAAACTAAAACCAATGTACAACTGTGACTCGGAAAGCCCCAAACAAATCGGAGCTCACCAAAGATCAGTAGATGACCCGCAGCTTACTGTGGAGGTCTACTAGTACTTGTGCCTGCAGCAAGTAAGGTAAGTCCCACAAGGGATGTCAGTACGAAGAATGTACAATGTATGTAAGGCCATAAGAAACAGTATGATACATAAATACTTAAATGGAATCAAATATAAGTAAATAACCAATGTGGATAAGTCACCATTCTGTATATATGGAAGTATGTACACTACTTGGATTTCTTTCTTTACTTTTATGTTCATTCATTCGTTCATCACTCACTTCTTCATTCACTACTCATCCTTCCATTCTTACAATGTCCGGGCCCCAAGCTGATCAGTGGGTAATCAACAGGTTTTTGGGATCGACCCATGCTAGGCTTTTCTTTTGCCCCTGGGATACCACCCGTAGTAGCGGAACTGACCCATGCTAGGTGTTCTTTTCACCCCTGGGATACCTCCTGAGATATTGGGAACGACCCATGCTAGGTATTTTAACCCTTGGGACACCACCAAAGAATAGAGACTTCATTACCTCACTTTTTAGTCTTTGAAATAGTTCATTTAATGATCAAGTCATTATTGGAACTTTTGAATGTAACATTATTGGAACTTGGAACCATGTCCACAATTATGTGACACATGAATAACAATAGATCAAAGAATAGATATACGTGATTAATAATAGATGATAACCTGAAATGAGATACCTTAGAACATTTCAGAAATGAATAAGTACAATGACAAGGTGAACACCATATGCTGCAGAAGGTAAGGAAAGAGTAACCTTACATACCTTATCTTCCCAATATGAACACTCAATCCTATACGTGAATACAATAGTCCATCTCCTTCCTTACGTCTTACTCTACAATACAAGTACATACCGGAGCTTACATTAACAACTAGTTACCATACAAGTGTACAAGACGACAATGAGCTATATGACTACCGTATAACATCCTTTCACCCTTTACAATACAATCCACTGCATTATCATACCAACAACACCATATCATTCCACACATTGACCAAGACATCCTACATCAATAGCATTTCGCACCACGTTTACCCTTTATGCCTCCTTATTATCATTTCGTCACAATTAATCCATCAAATTGCCTTATAAAAACATATGAACTACAATCGATAATTAATATCACCCAACATGCCTCCATACGACCCCCTTAAAGTCATTAAAACGGTATCATAAGTTGATAATTACATCCAAAAAGGGTATAGGGGCCTTCGGGGATCAAAGAGAGAAAAAAACATACAAAAAGTAATTTTGGTGTGACATAAAAAGCCACCTATTCCTGCAGGTGGCCCTTGGCAGTGTCCAGGGTCACCTGCATTGGCATCTGCGCCCGCAGGTACCTTCGTCTGTGGGGCGGATGGTTCCCCAAAGGGTCCTTTTTGGGTCCTTTTGTGTAATAAATGGTCCAAGGCCATAAGTAAGATTTTATTTACATATATTTGGTCACTTGGATGCCAACTAACATTCATGGTTCCACAACACACATAAACAACACCAAAACTACACTTTCCTTTCAATACGTCACCAAATCCATGACCAATTTCACAATAACAATTCCAAACATTATAAACAAGGATAAAACAAGTTAAGGCTATAATGACATCTCACATGTAAACATGGAATCCATCAATTTCACTTCCGTCAAGACTACAAGTCCATTTTTAAGTTTACAAGGCAAAACCCATCTTCGATTAAGCAAAAGTATACTGTTTTACACATAGTGACTGTCCAACACTGTGACAACATAACCAACATAATTTATACATCATATTAAGTGTATAATATAGTAAACCATGATAATAAATACTTACCAAAGCTTGCAACATGATGATCTTGGCCAAAGAGACTAGTTGCTTAAGGTTTGTGTGAGAGAGAAATGTTGGAGAAAATTCTAGAAAATGGCATGTGTATTGTGTTGAATAAAAATCTGATTTTGCTCTTCGTTTATATTGTCCCCTTAATTCATCCTTAGCCACATACACCACATTAAATGAGGGCCTTACTTAGTCAATTGAAAGAATGGGTCAAATACCGTTTCGGCCATGTTTTTTGCTCCATCTTTGGGCTTCAATTGGGCCCAATGGCACAAGACTTAGTTAAGCCCAACAAATTAATGTATAATTCATCAACCTTCTCATGTTCAAATAATTCCATGAATGTTACGGGAATTAACTAGGTTTGGAAACATACGGGGTATTACAAGTCAGTCAGAGTTATTGTATTTAGTTCCAGTTTCTTTTCATATTAAAATTGTTGTAAATAAACTTGATTAGTATTTGGTGTTTATTCAGTAGTTTCCACATTCAGTATTTTATTTCCATTTATTTTCAGTTGCTGATGCATTATTCCAGTATCAAAGGTTAGCTTGGGATCACTTGTAGTTCTAAGCACCATGTTACGACTAGGGGGTAGTGTCGGGTCGTAACAATGCTTAAGTAAATGAGCTTTTTTGAAATTACAGTTTAGTCCATAATAGGTTTTTAGTTCTATTTTCCTTAATGTTGCAATTGGCCGATATTTTTGAGTATTTGGACACTTTAGGTCCAATACTCGGTATTTATGTTTCATATTAAGGAGGGTCGGCTCTGGCTTGTACTCCAAGAATATCATTAGCTATTTATGCATTGTACTATCTTTTTTGAAGAGTTATGCAGAGAAATGTTTAGCTTAATATATAATAGTTTCTCCTCTATTTTTTCATTCTTTTTCTTCCTTACTTTTACTGTTCTATTGCTTATTTTATCTTAGCTTCATTATTTGGTATCAATGCACTTTCTTAAGCTCTGTGGGTAAATAATGGATAGTATAATGAATTTTTAGATGCTATAAGGAGAAGTGGAAAGGGAAAGGGTTTGGATAAAAATGAAGGAATTGGTTACCTACATTGGCTACACCTAGTCTTTATCAAATGGGAATGGGGTTTTTAACTCAGTTTCAAACACCAGTAGGGGATCTATACATCAAAATTGTACAATGGGGGAAGGATATTCTAGGAAAATGGGGGCTGGAGTCCTAGATCCATATCAAATCCCTGCAGGAACACTAGCTCAGATGCATTATAGACAATTTCATGTTCAAGCACTAATTGGAGGCTATGGTGGAGGAGCAACACAGCCTCACACTCAATTTTATTTGACTCATCCCTTGTAAAGATAGAGTTTCCATGATATAATGGGACATATCTCAGATCCTGGATGTACAAGGTAGATCAATTTTTTTCTCTTGATGAGATCCCTCAAAATTAGAAGGTAAGAATTGCTTCCCTACACTTTGATGGTTTAGCTATAGAATGGAACTTAGCCTTCATTAGAAGTAGACAAAATTTGACATATCCTACTTGGTATGAGTGTATGTATGCCTTTATGGACAGGTTTTGGCATTAAGTTTGATGATCCTATGGTTGAACTTAAGCTAGTGAAATAAACTATATCTATCAAGGATTATCAGAATGAGTTTGATAAGATCATGACTAGACTATCCTTCTTAAGTATGCTATTAGTGGGTTCATCACTAGTTTAAAATTTGATATAGGTTATACACTGTCAAGAACCACATACCATTTTCTCTTTCTCAAGCTACTAGTTGGATTGAAATGCTGAGCTTGATTTCAAGCCCAACTTAAGCTTACTAAACCAATTGTTTTTGCTGGTGGTTCACAGTATAAGGTAGTTCCTATTAATCTATACAAAAAGTGTCTGGATCCAAAAAGGACTATACTCAAACTAAGAAGGAGGCACCTCTAAATTTGAACAATAGAAGTAATAGAAGGCTGACTTCTGATGAGATGAATGAAAGAACGCAGAAGGGGTTCTGTTATTTTTGTGATGAGAAGTTATTCTATGGGCATAAATATGGTGGTTCAAAGTCATTATAATTGCTGGAAATGAAAGAAGAGGTGGATATTAGTGAAAAGAAAGTAGTGGAAGTAATTGAGCCTGAGCAAAAAATAGAGGAAGAACAAGGGGAAGTCTGTGAAATCTCAGTACATGCACTTCATGGAATTTCCACTTTTCGCACTTTAAGAGTGGAGGGATATTGCCTGAAGAGAGCATTACATATTTTCATTGATCGTAGAAGCTCACATAACTTTATTGAGGAATGGTTAGCAAGAGAAATAAAAGGGGAAATTGAAACTGATAGACCAATGCCATCAATGTGGTTGATGGTCATGACAAACACACAAAAGGAGCATTGCAAATCTTTTAAATGGATGATGCAAGGTATAAGGTATAATGATGATTCCCTGTTGATACCCCTTAGATCTTGTGATCTAAATCTAGTAGTATAGTGGTTACTTCCCTTGGGTGATTTGAAGATAAACTTTTATGAACTGACCATAGGTTACCATTACCATAGCCAAGATTATATGTTGAAGGGAAATGTCGATAATGTTAAAACAGTGGAAGACAAAACATTGGATAAAATAACCATGGAAGGAGGTCAGCTATTCATGATCACGGTGAAGCCAGTAGGTGAAAAAGGGGGTTAAGAAGCAGCAATTCCAAAAGAAATTTTAGTTCTCACTGATGAGTATCGTTAGTTGTTTGTTGAACTAGAAGGATTACCATCATCACGGGGACCCTTTGACCATAAAAATACACCTTAAAGATGGATGTAATCTTGTAAACATGAGAACACATAGATATTCATCAGCAAAGAAAGATATCATTAAAAATATGGTAGATGAAATGCTGGAACAAGGGATAATAGAACCTAGCTTCAGTCCAATATTTCTCCTATGGTTTTAGTTGGGAAAAAATAGAAGTTAAAGGTTATATGTAGACGATAGAAGGATTAACAAGATAACAATTAAAGTCAAGTTTCCATTTCCCACTATATATGAGCTATTGGAAGAATTAGAAGGCTCTAACATCTACTCGATGATACACCTAAGGTTAGGTTATCATTAAATAAGGATGGCTAAGGAAGACATTGTAAATACAACTTTTAGAACACATGCAGGCCATTATGAGTACTTGGTTATGCCCTTTGGGCTATCCAATGCTCCTTCCTATTTCAAAAGCCTAATGAATTATGTGTCTAAATATCATCTCAGAAATTTTACACTGGTGTTCTTTGATGACATCTTATTATTCAATAAAAGCTTACCTAAACACTTGATTCATCTTAAAATGACATTTGAGATATTAATAAAGCACAAGTTGTATGTGAGGCAAGCTAAGTTTTCATTTGGAGATAGTAGGGTAGAGTATTTGGGGCATATGATCTCTGCTCAAGGGGTATCTATTGATCTAAAGAAGGTTGATGCAGTTAGAAGGTGGACAGGGTCCATAATTGTGAGGGAGCTTAGAGGGTTCCTAGGTCTAGCAGGGTACTATAGGAGGTTTATCAAGAATTGTGGAATGATCAGTAAACCTCTAGCTGGTCTATTGAAGAAGGACGAGTTTCAATAGTCTGAAGGGGCATCTCAAGCTTTTGAACAATTGAAGGAGGCACTAAGTTTAACACCTATCTAGCTTCATCAAATAATTTAGTTATTTTTATTGTATAAATAGATGCATGTAATTATACAGTGGGTGTTATACTAATGCAAGAGGGACCCCAAATCGACTATTTCTACAAAGGTTTATCTATAAGGCACCAAGGCTTATTGGTATATAATAAGGAGCTATTAGCTTTGGTGTTAGCTATAACTAAATGGGCATAATATTTGATGGGCAAAAAGTTCATTATGAGAGCTGATCAGAAGACATTGAAATTTTTTTGGGATCAGAAATTGCACACTGGATCTCAAATGTAGTGGACTGTGAAGCTAATGAAATTTCACTTTGAGATTGAATACAAAAAAAAAAAGAGAAAACAAGGCGTCAAACTACTTGTTTAGGGTACAAATAGGGGAAATATCTTCCATAGTATTGACTCCTACAATTACTGAGATGTTTGACAAGATCAAGGATAGTTAGAAGGACGTTCCTGCTATTAAAGAACTATTGATGAAGATACAACCTCAGGAAGATGGCATTAACGAGTTCACTTTTGTGAAACAATAATTAAAAGGGAAGGGAAAGCAAGTTGTGGGGGCTAATTCAGAATTGAAGGAAGAGATTTTGCAAATCAAGCTTGCAAAACTTGTAAGTGGTCACTCTGGAATTAAGAACACATACAAGAAGATCTCAAACTTTGTTATATTGTAAGGGATTAAAGGAGTATGTGACCAAGTTTGTGAGAAATTTTGCAACCTGCTAGATAAGCAAGTATGATAGTTCTACTTATCAGGTCTTCTCCAACCCTTAAAAATACCAACTTCTGCATGGTCGATTGGGAGTATGGATTTTATAGATGGTTTACCTAAGTCTATGGGTAAAACTACTATTCTAGTGGTGGTTGACAGACTCACCAAATATAGGCATTTATTAGAAATTGCTCATCCATATACCACCAGTTCTGTGGCTTAACTATACCTAGACCAAGTCTTTAAATTACATGGAATGCCAAAAAACATCATTAGTGATAGAGATCCAATATTCATGAGCAAAGTATGTCAAGATTTTTTGTAATGTAAGGTGTAACCTTAAGTATATGTATTGCTTACTATCCTCAAATAGATGAACAAACAGAGGTACTCAATAGAACAGTGGAAACCTACTTGAGGTGCTTTTGTGTTGATAGTCAAAGAAATTGGGGCAACTTCTTGTCATTAGCAGAGTGGTGTCATAACACCTCTTTTCAGTCAGCAATCCAAACTACACCCTATGAAGCGTTATATGGTCAACCTCTACAAATCCACATTCCATATGTTCTAGGAGAATTATCAAAAGAAGAGGTTGACAAAAGTCTTATCACTAGAGAGTTCAAGATTGAATTACTTAAGTTCCACACTGCTAAAGCTTACCAAAAAATGGTCTCATTAGCTAACCTGCATATAACTGATAGAGAATTTGCAGAAGGTTATTAGGTATACTTGAAGATTCAACCACGCATGCAATTCATAATGTCTAACAAAAACTTCTCCAAGCTGTCAACTAAATACTAGAATAATTTTTGTTATATTACCTCACGAGTAGTATCGCCTAATAATATCATATAACACACACAGATGGATTATTAATATTTCCATGACTACTATGTCACTATACAAGACATACATAGGTTGGATGGACTAATGATAGAACTTTGTTTGTTACATTATTACATCATTATTACCTCCTAATATAAACATATTTCTTACTCGGATGGATTATCGATATTTATTTGACTACTATCTCACTATACAAGACACACATAGATTGGACGGACAAATTTTTTAACTATCTTTGTTACATTACTACACAGGTATCACCTCTTTAAAACAACATGTTTCATATTCACATGGAATATTGGTGTTTATTTGAGTACCATTTCACTATACGATACATACATATACTATACAGACCAATAATCAAACTTGGTTTATTACATTACCACACGAGTAGTATCTCCTAATAACATCATGTAACATACACACATGGAATATCGGTGTTTATTTTTCTAATATATCCCTATACTAATCATATATTGGTTCGATGGACCAATAACATAAATTGGTTTGTTATAGTACTACACTAGTGTTACCTCTTGATATAAACAAATTCCATAGTTGGATGGATCATCGATGTTTTTTTACTACTATATCACTATACGAGACATACATAAGTTGGACAGACCAATAATTGAACTATGTTTGTTAAATTACTACACGGGTATTACTTCTTAATAACAACATATTCCATACTCGAAAGGAATATCGATATTTCTTTGACTATTATTTCACAATGCGAGATATACATAGGTTGGACAAACTAAAAAAAATAACTTGGTTTGTTATATTAGTACACGAGTATTACCTCCTAATCTAAACATACTACATACTCAGATCGATTATCGATATTGCATTGACTACTATCTCACTATACGAGACATTTATAGGTTGGATGGACCAATAATGGAACTATGTTTGGTACATTACTGTACGGGTATAACCTCTTAATAACAACATATTTCTTACTTTGATAGAATGTCGAGGTTTGTTTGACTACCATATCACTATACGAGGGTCACAACCCGAGACTACCCCCTTGTCGTAACACAGTGCTTAAACTCACGAGTGACCCCAAGCTAACCCATGTCCTGTCATGACATTAAGAATACTCAAAATAACTAAGATCTGAAGAAGGAATTAAACTTGAGAAATTGGGTTTAATTTGGGACTGAATGGGTTAAAGAAGATCCAAAGATGAAATCCCACATACCTGGAGATCAAAACCCTGAATAAATCCTTGAACTTGGGAGCTTGAAGTTGAAAACCCTAACTCTGCCTTAGAGAAAGAAAAATTGCCTCTTTTGCTCTGAAATTTCTAAGTGTCGAGTGTTTTCTATGTAATGAGGGCTTAGGGTAATATTAACCTTAGTAATCAGCTTTGGAAAGGCTTAAACGACGTATTTTTGATGTTAAAAGAGTGGGAAAATACTGAGGTACCCTTATAAAAATGTACAGGAAAAACTACTGGGAGGAACCCATGAGACCTTCCCATGATTTTGGGTTGTGATCATGGTCTAGGCTGGATTTTAAGCTTCTCTGATCATAATCAGAAAAGATTATGGGATCCATACACAATCGTGCCTTGGTCCGTAGCTTGGAAGTTTAAGCCGGTTCAAGTTTTGAAGACACGATCGTGCCTTTAATCATGGTTTCCTCTCATGGTTGGAAGCAATACATGTCAACATTCAGGTTTTTGGGACTGTTTCAATCAGATGGGAGAATGGTATGATTGTACGTTGTAACCACGATCGTATTTACGCTCGTATGTTCTCATTGTTAGACAGTGCTTCACTAAAATGTCCATAACTCTTAGCTCCAACATCGGATTAAGGTGAATCTTGATGTGTTGGAAAGTTAATTCAAATATATATTAGTTGGTGGGTATTGAGCTCAAAATATTCAAGAACCTAGGATTTATACTCGATTGAAGTTGACTATGGAAAGATTCTTCACAAGAAAACCACCAGTAAGGAAGATTTCAACTTGGATTTGAGGTAGGAATTACTTGAGTCCTTAATAAATGTCTAAGTCACTTCTAATGCAGATGAAACATGAAGTTTAAATTCACATGTACTTGAAGCATGGTTCTAATCTTAGCTTTGATTTTTGGGGTGTTACAACGAGACATACATATGTTGGATAGACCATTAATAGAACTTGATTTGTTACATCAACACACGAGTAATATCTCTTACTAACATCATATAACACACACAGATGGATTATCGATTTATCTATGACTACTATGTCACTACACAAGACATACATAAGTTGGATGAACCAATAATAGAACATGGTTTGTTACATTATTACATAAGTATTACCTTCTAATATACCTATATTTCTTACTCAGATGGATTATCGATATTTATTTGACTACTATCTCACTATACGAGAAACACATAGGTTGGACGGACAAAAATTTGAACTGTCTTTGTTACATTACTACACGGGTATCACCTCTTAATATCATATTCTATATTCATATGGAATATCGGTGTTTCTTTGAGTACCATTTTACTATACGAGATATACATATGTTGGACAGATTAATAATCAAACTTGGTTTATCACATTACCACGCGAATAGTATCTCCTAATAAAAACATATAACATACATAGATGGAATATCGGTGTTTCATTGTCTACTATATCCCTATACGAATCATATATTTCTTTGATGGACTAATAACATAACTTGGTTTGCTATAGAACTACAAGAGTATTACCTCCTAATATAAACATATTCCATAGTCGGATGGATCATAGATGTTTTTTACTACTATATCACTGTAAGAGACATACATAAGTTGGACAAACCAATAATCGAACAATGTTTGTTACATTACCACACAGGTATAACCTATTAATAATAACATATTCCATACTCGGATGGATTATCTATATTTATTTAAATACTATCTCACTATATGAGATATACATGGATTGCACGGACCTATAATTAAACTCTGTTTGCCATATTACTACACGGGTATAACCTCTTAATAATAATATATTCCATACTTGGATGGAATATCGGTGTTTCTTTGACTACTATATCACAATACGATACATACAAATGATGGACGGTCCAATAATAGAACTTGGTTTGGTACATTACCAAATGATTAATATCTCCTAATAACAACATATAACACACGCGGATGGATTATCGATATTTTTCTAACTATTATGTCACTGTACGAGACATACAAAGGTTGGACGAAGCAATAACATATCTTGGTTTGTTACAGTACTACACGAGTATTACCTCCTAATATAAACATATTCCATAGTCGGATGGATCATTGGTGTTTCTTTACTACTATATCACTATGCGAGACATAGATAAGTTGGACAGAAAAATAATGGAACTATGTTTGTTCCATTACTACACGGGTTTTACCTCTTAATAACAAAATATTCCATACTCGAATGGAATATAGATATTTCTTTGACTATTATATTACTATACGAGACATACATTGGTTGGACGAACCAATTACATTACTTGGTTTGTTATAGTACTACACGAGTATTACCTCCTAATATAAATATATTACATACACAAAAGGATTATCGGTGTTTCTTTGATGACTATATTACTATATGAGACAAATATAGGTTGGACAGACCAATAATAGAACATGGTTTGTTACATTACCACACATGTATTACTAGATAATATCAATGCATTCCTTACTAAGATGGATTATTGATATTTCTTTGACTACTATATCACAATATGAGACATACATAGGTTGGACGGACCAATAACATAACTTGGTTTGTTACATTACCACACAAGTATTACCTTACTATATCAACATATTCCATACTCGGATGTATTACTGGTGTTTCTTTGAACACTATAGCAATATACAAGTATGGTTTGTTATAGTAGTACACGAGTATTACCTCCTAATATAAACATACTCAATACTCGAATGGATTATCAATATTGCATTGACTACTATCTCACTATACTAGACATTCATAGGTTAGATGGACCAATAATTGAACAATGTTTGTTACATTTCTACACGGGCATAACCTCTTAACAACAACATATTCCATACTCGGGTAGAATGTCAATGGTTTTTTGAATACCATATAAATATACGAGACATAGATATGTTAGACAGACCAATAATAGAACTTGGCTTGTTATATCATCACACGAGTAGTATCTCTTACTAACATCATACACACAGATGGATTATCAATTTTTCTATGACTACTATGTACTACACAAGACAGACATAGGTTGAATGAACCGATAATAGAACATGGTTTGTTACATTATTACATGACTATTGCCTCCTAATATAAACATATTTCTTACTCAGATGGATTATCTATATTTATTAGACTACTATCTTACTATACGAGACACACATAGGTTGAATGGATCAAAATTTGAACTATCTTTGTTACATTACTACACGGGTGGCACCTCTTAATAACAACATATTCCATATTCACATGGAATATCGATGTTTCTTTGAGTACCATTTCACTATATGAAACATACATATGTTGGACACACCAATAATCGAACTTGGTTTATTACATTACCACACGAATAGTGTCAACTAATAACAACATATAACATACACAGATGGAATATCGGTGTTTCTGAGTATACTACATCCCTGTACGAATAATAAATTGGTTTGATGGACCAATAAAATAACCTTGTTTGTTATAGTACTACACGAGTATTACCTCCTATTAAAAACATATTCCATAGTCGGATGGATCATCGGTGTTTTAATACTATTATATCACTATACGAGACATAAATAAGTTGGACAGAGCAATAATTGAACTATGTTTGTTACATTACTACACGGGTATAACCTCTTAATAATGACATATTCCATACTCGGATGGATTTTCAATATTTCTTCAACTACTATCTCGCTATACGAGACATACAGAGGTTAGATGAACCAATAATTAATTTATGTTTATTACATTTCTACACATGTATAACCTCTTTATAAAGACATATTCCATACTCGGATGGAGTATCAATATTTCATTGACTACAATCTCTCTATACGAGACATACATAGGCTGGGTAGACCAATAATTGAACTATGTTTGTTACATTACTACACGAGTATAACGTGTTAATAACAACAAATTCCATGCTTGGATGGGATATCGTTGTTTCCTTGACTACCATATTACTATACGAGACATACATATGATGGACGGACCAATAATAGAACTTGGTTTGTCACATTACCACACGAGTAATATCTCTTAATAACATCATATAACATTCACAGATGAATTATCAATTTTTCTAGGACTACTATGTCACTATACAAGATATACATAGGTTGGATGAACCTGTAACACCCCGTACCTTCCTAAACCTACTTGAAGAAATTCAATAATGTTTACTTAGATGTATAGAGATATAAGCATGTATTTTTTAATATTAATGATGAGAAAATTTAAAATTTGGCCTCGTACATGTGATTAGCCTTTCATAGGAGGTGTTTTGTGGTTTTCATGGAGCACTTGTGGGGTTAAAAATGAGGATAATAGGAACTCTAAGCAAAGTATATTAAGTCTAAGAAGTAAGTTAAAGAATAGGACTTGAAGTATCTAACCAAACCCGCGAAGAAAAGTCGAAAAACAAAAATTTTGGAAAAACTAAGGCCCAGGCGCGCCAGAGGGCTTGCCAGGCCTCTCTGGGCCAAATTTTTGTGCCCATATACATCAATATGGCGTGCCCAAGGGCGTTCCAGGATGGATTTTTCAATTTTTCGAAAGTTGGAAATTTTCTAAGTCCCAAGGGTACCCGGGGACGTATCGAGTCGATTTTTGCCACGCTTCTTCTACAACCACGAGTATATACATGAAATGAATGAAATATTATATTGGTATGATAAAATTACTCGTGAACGAATTTGGCATCAAAATAACGATTTTACCCTTGTGGTCAAAATAAGCCATACGCGGCTAGAATCGCTTGTTTTTGGAATTGAGGCTACGAGTATGAATTGCATCAGTGGGAATATTGTTGTAACGCGTATGGAATGAATTAAACATGAGAAATTATTGATTTTATTGGGTTAAGTGAATTGGGCTCAAAAAGGGCCCAATATGAGAAAGAAAACATGGGCCAAGAATGGGTCAAATGACCCATTCTTCCATTGACTAAGCCTCACATTGCATTAAATGACAAGAGTGGCTAAGGATGACCCCAAGGCCTATAAAAAGGGGACAAAATCAGATTTTTTTATCACATAACACTTTCATGCCAAATCTAGAATTATCTACAAGCTTTTTCTCTCAACTTCAAACCCTAAGGCACTTCTTGGAGCAAGATCATTAATTTCCAAGCTTGGGTAAGTTATTATTCTTATGGATTAATATATTATATGCATGGTAGAGTATTTAAATCATGTTGGTCATTCTTGAAAGTGTTGAATATGGTGCTTTCTATTTTTTGTAAAAGATGTGATATCCATGGAATTGTAAATTGAAATATGACTTGTGGGTTTGATGAAAGAGCATGGTATGGATGAAATATGAACATGTATGGTGTGATTATGTTATTAAACTTGTTATTTTCATATAAGTGTAAATTATGGGATTTTGGCCGATATGTGCTATGAGGTGTATTAAGGTAATTTGATGGATTATTTGTGGTGTGGTGTGGATAAGAAAGTGTAAAGGAGAAGTGTTGTGGTGAAATGTATTGATTATCATGTATTGGTCAATGTTGGGAATATTGTGGGATTTTTGGGATAGTAATTTCATCAATGGTTTTGTCAAGGGGAAATGGCATGTTTAAAGGCAAACATGTAACTCATTGACGTTATATGCATTTGTAAGGTAGTTGGTGGTTAATGTGAACTCCGTTATGTATTTGTGTTGTAGAGTGACACATAAAGAAGGAGCGGGACCATTGTATGCACATCTAAGATTGTATATTCGTATTGAGAATACAAGGTATGTTAGGTTACTCTGTCCGTATCTTTCTGCGGCGAATAGTATTCACATTGACATTACATTTGTACCATCCCAAAATGTGCTAAGGTATCCTATATCCGGTTAGCAATGGTTATTATCACACATTTCCTACTCATTGATCAATTGTGAATTGTATGTCTCATATTCGTTGGTCAATGTTCCAAAAGCCCAAAAAGGTTATGTTCCAAAGTGCCAATTGTGGTTATATACATACCTCTTGTTCATTGACTTGTGTCTAATGGTTTCAATAATGTTATCTATTGTTAAGTCACATATTCCTTATTCATTAGTCATGGTTGTTCATGAGTTGCATAATTATGGACATGTTCCAAAAGTCCCAATAATGTTGTGGCTGCAATTATATACATTAATCTCTCATAACTATGAAAAGGGTATAAGTTCAATATAGAATAATCCCACTATTATGCTATGTCATTTCTAACCCACTAAAGGTGGAGGCCCGATATTATATACTATCATGATCCTCAATATATCAATCTCTCATAAGTGGATGAATCAATCTCTCAAAAGTAAGAAATAAAGTAATTCATATCTGTTGGTGGTCAATGATCAAGTATGGGTGGTAGCTATGGGGGTAAAATGCCTAGCTCAAGCCGATCCCGAGATTGTAGGATCAGAGGGCAATCCTAGGGGCATAAGCCTAGCTCGGACCAATCCTGATAGGGGGAAGCTCTAGGGGTAATAACCTAGCTCGAGCCGAACCTTATATGTTGGTATGGGTGGCAGCTCTAGAGGTAATAACCTAGCTCGAGCCGATCCCGATATATTGATATGGGTTGTAGCTCTAGAGGAAAAGTCCTAGCTCGAGCCGATCCCAATATAACGTTATGTTATGTTAAGACCCACTGATCAGTTGGGGCCCGGGTACGTTGTGATATGAGCGATGAGGAATAAACAATAAAGAGAAGAACTTAATTTATGTAAGCTACATGGTTTCACATATAGAAATCGGTGGGTTATTCATATTGACTATCCTATTACATTTTGATTCTATTGATGTATTTATGACAGTTTCATATGGCCTTACATACTCAGTACATTCTCCATACTGACCCCTCTTGGGGGATTTACCTTACTTGCTGCAGGCGCACGTACTAGTAGACCTCCACAGTAGGTTGCGGGCCTTTTGCCGACTTTTGGTGAGCTCCAGTTGGTTCGGGGCTTTCTGAGTTGCTATGTACATGTATTTTGGTATTGTATATAAGTATAGAGCGGGGTGTTGTCCCGACTCTAGGTTTGTCATTGTTATGTATCTGTAGAGGCTTTGCAGACTTATGTGGGAACAGAATGTAAGATATGTATGCTCATTTTGGTTTGATGGCCCTAACAGCCGAGTCTCGTATATGTATACAATGTTCCATGATTTCCGCACTTAGCCTCTTATGTATTTACGAGTTAGTGATGATTCTTATTGTACACATACGATTGGGCATGAGTAAAGATTGGTTCTCTCGGGCCTTATCGGCTTCGGGTGCCAGTCCACCCCGTTGGGATACGTGGCGTGACAGAACCAATAATAGAACATGGTTTGTTAAATTATTACATAAGTATTACCTCCTAATATAAACATATTTCTTACTCAGATGAATTATCGATATTTATTTGACTACTATCTCACTATAGGAGGCACACATAGGTTGGACGGACCAAAATTTAAATTATCTTTGTTACATTACTAAATGGGTATCACCTTTTAATAATAGTATATTCCATATTCACATGGAATATCGGTGCTTCTTTGAGTACCATTTCACTATTCGAGACATACATATGTTGGACGGACAAAAAATCGAACTTGGTTTACTACATTACCACACAAATAGTATCTCCTATAAACAATATATAACACACACATATGGAATATCGTTGTTTCATTTTCTACTATATCCCTATATGATTCATTTGTTGGTTTGATGGACCAATAACATAACTTGGTTTGTTATAGTACTACACGAGTATTACCACCTAATATAAACATATTCCATATTCGGATGGATCATCGGTGTTTCTTTACTATTATATCACTATACGAGACATAGATAAGTTGGACAGAAAAATAATTGAACTATGTTTGTTACATTACTACACAGGTTTTACCTCTTAATAATAATATATTCCATACTCGAATGGAATATAGATATTTCTTTGACTATTATATTACTATATGAGACATACATTGGTTGGACGAACCAATTACATTACTTGGTTTGTTCCAGTACTAACTAGTATTACCTCCTAATATAAATATATTCCATTCACGAAAGGATTATCGGTGTTTCTTTGATGACTATATTACTATATGAGACAAATATAGGTTGGATGGACCAATAATAGAACATGGTTCATTACATTGCTACACGTGTATTACTAGATAATATCAATGTATTCCTTACTCAGATGGATTATTGATAGTTCTTTGACTCCTATATAACTATATGAGACATACATAGGCTGGACGGACCAATAACATAACTTGGTTTATTACATTACCACAAGAGTATTACCTTATAATATAAACATATTTCATACTCGGATGTATTATTGGTGTTTCTTTGACTACTAGACTAGTATATGAAAATTCATAGGTTGGACAAACCAGTAATAGATTTTGGTTTGTTACATTATTACACGAGTATTACCACCTTATATAAACATATATACTCGGATGGATTATCAATATTTCTTTGCCTACCATTTTACTTTATGAGACATACATAGGTTGGATAAACCTATAATAGAACTTGGTTTGTCATAGTATTACATGAGTATTACCTCATAATATAAGCATATTCCATACTCAAATGGATTATTGATATTTCTTTGACTACTATATCCCAATACAAGACATACATAGGTTGGACAAACCAATAACATAACTTGGTTTGTTATAGTAGTACACTAGTATTACCTCCTAATATAAACATACTCAATACTCGGATGAATTATCGATATTGCATTGACTATTATCTCACTACACGAGACATATAGGTTGGACGGACCAATAATAGAACATGGTTCGTTACATTGCTACACGTGTATTACTAGATAATATCAATGTATTCCTTACTCAGGTAGATTATTGATATTTCTTTGACTACTATATCACTATATGAGACATACATAGGTCGGACGGACCAATAACATAACTTGGTTTATTACATTACCACACGAGTATTACCTTCTTATATCAACATATTCCATACTCTGATGTATTATTGTTGTTTCTTTAACTACTTTATCAATATATGAAAATTCATAGGTTTGACAAACCAGTAATAGAACTTGGTTTGTTACATTATTACACGAGTATTACCTCCTTATATAAACATATTTCATACTCAAATGGATTATCAATATTTCTTTGACTATCATTTTACTTTATAAGACATACATAGGTTGGATAAACCTATAATAGAATTTTGTTTGTCATAGTACTACATGAGTATTACCTCATAATATAAGCATACTCCATACTCATGAATTATCGATATTTCTTTGACTACTATATCCTAATACATGACATACATAGGTTGGACAAACAATAACATAACTTGGTTTGTTATAGTAATACACGATTATTACCTCCTAATATAAACATACTCAATAATCGGATGGATTATAGATATTGCACTGACTACTATCTTACTATAAGAGACATTTATAGGTTAGATTGACCAATAATTTAACTATGTTTGTTACATTTCTACACGGGCATAACCTCTTAACAACAACATATTCCATACTCGAGTAGAATGTCGATGTTTCTTTGACTACCATAACACTATACGAGACATACATATTTTGAACAGACCAATATTAGAACTTGGTTTGTTACATCATCACATGAGTAGAATCTCTTACTAACATCATATAACACACACAGATGGATTATCGATTTTTCTATGACTACTATGTCACCACACAAGACATACATAGGTTGGATGCACCAATAATAGAACATGGTTTGTTACATTATTACATGACTATTACCTCCTAATATAAACATATTTCTTACTCAGATGGATTATCTATATTTATTAGACTACTATCTTATTATACGAGACACACATAGGTTGAATGGACCAAAATTTGAACTATCTTTGTTACATTACTACACGGGTAGCACCTCTTAATAACAACATATTCCATATTCACATGGAATATCGATGTTTCTTTGTGTACCATTTCACTATATGAAACATACATATGTTGGACGGACTAATAATCAAACTTGGTTTATTACATTACCACACGAATAGTATCTCCTAATAACAACATATAACATACACAGATGGAATATCGGTGTTTCTTTGTGTACTATATCCCTGTATAAATCATAAATTGGTTTGACAGACCAATAAAATAACCTGGTTTGTTATAGTAATACACGAGTATTACCTCCTAATGTAAATATATTCCATAGTCGAATGGATCATCGGTGTTTTAATACTACTATATCACTATACGAGACATAAATAAGTTGGACAGAGCAATTATTGAACTATGTTTGTTACATTACTATACGGGTATAACCTCTTAATAACGACATATTCCAAACTCGGATGGATTTTCAATATTTCTTTGAATACTATCTCAGTTTACGAGACATACAGAGGTTAGATGGACCGATAATTAATTTATTTTTATTACATTACTATACATGTATAACCTCTTTGTAACAACAAATTTGTCACGACCCGAAATCCCATTCGGGCCGGACTGGCACCCGAAGCCGATATGGCCCCAGAGAACCAATCTTTGCTCATGAACATTCGTATGTGTAACCTCATATGAATCTTATTATACCTCATGCGACTATGCGGAAGTCATGGACATAGAACATATGTTATAAAAATACATCTTTATGAAACTTGGTCGTTGGGGCCATCAAGTCAAAACGGACATTCGTCTTTTACATCCACATACCCACATATGTCTACAAAAGTCTCTACCAGATGTATCAACAAGATCAAATTAAAGTCGGGACAGGTCCCCTCTTTATACTATATTTACAATATCAAAACAAATATACAACTATGACCCAGAAAGCTCCAAACCGAGTGGAGCTCACCAAAACTCTGCAAATGATCCCCAGTCTACAGAGAAGGTCTACTAATGCATGCACCTGCAACATGTAAGGTAAGTCCCCTGAGGGGGTCAGTACCAAGAATGTACTGAGTATGTAAGGCTCATAAGAAATCATCATACATAATAAGAACAATAATGGAATCAATATAAAATAATTAATGAACGTGAATAAACCCTCTTTTGGTATGTGGGAACCATGTATCTTACGTTCTTTACTCCTCTTGTCTTTACATACTTTCATCTTATTTGTTCTACCCATGTTAGGCTGTTCTGTCGCCCCTGGGATGAGATTAACCCATGCTAGGTACTTTGACCCCTGGGATGTTATGTGAACCCATGCTAGGCTTTCGTGTCGCCCCTGGGATGTCATTAACCCATGATAGGTATTGTGACCCCTGGGATGTTATCGTAACCCATGCTAGGCTTTCGTGTCGCCCCTGGGATGTACCGTCGTAACCCATGCTAGGCTTTCTATCGCCCCTGGGATGTATCGAGATCGACCCATGCTAGGCTTTTCTGTCTCCCCTGGGATACCACCCGTGTTATTGGGATAGACCCATGCTAGGTATTTTAACCCCTGGGATACCACCCATGATTACTTATTAAATATACATTTCTTATATTCTCATACATCTCTTATATTCTTACTTCCATTTTCAGAGTGATACAATGAGAATCATGACATGATTTGAAGCATATATATATATATATATTACTTCACTCCTTTAGTTCATGAGATTGACATCTTCACTTATGAGAAATAGATATATTAACTTGCACATCACCTATCTTATTACTCTTATGAGATTGGTACTTTTATTTGTGAAAGATTGGTATGAAGATAATCATCACATTATTGGACTTTGGAACATGACATGATTGGAAAATGTTTTTCAAGGATAAATAGATTCTCTTATGTGATTACTCTCTTGAGATAGTTCCTTTTAGGAATTACCACGTTATGACATCTTTGTAACTTCAATCAATGAATAAGAGATAAGTGAATCATAAGTAATCTAAGAGTAGGATACATATGAATAACAACATACGTCAACCTGAATTGATATACTTCAAGCCTCTCGGAATTGAAACAAGCCCAAAGTTAATGTGAACAATATGTTGCAGAAGAATACGGAAAAAGGAACCTTACATAACTTGTATTCTTAATACGATTCTACAATCTTAAGTGTGCATACAATAGTCCCACTCCATCCTTTTGTTTCACTCTACAACACAAGTACATAATGGAACCAACATTAACCACCAATTACCTTACAATGGCATACAATAACAATAAGTCACATGTTTGGCTTTAACATGTCATTTTCCCCTTGACAATACCATTTATGCAATTAGTGTACCAATAATCCCACAATATTCCATACATTGACCAATACATGATAACCAATAGTATGTCACACCAAGTTCATACTTTACACTTCTCCATCATCACCACATCACAATTATTCCATCAAATTACTTCAATACACCTCACAACAACAAATCGGCCAAAATCCCATAATTTACACTTATAGAAAAATAACAAGTTTAGGACCATAATCACACCATACATGTTGTTATTTCATCCATACCATGCTCTTCCATCAAACCCACAAGTCATATTTCAAGTTACAATTCCATGGATAACACATCTGTAGCAAAAACACAAAGTGCCATATTCAACACTTTCAAGCATAAACAACATGATTTACACACTCTCCCATGCATATAATAGATTAATCCATAAGAATAATAACTTACCCAAGCTTGAAAAATGATGATCTTGCTCCAAAAGTTGACCTTGAACTCTTAGGGTTTGAGAGAAAATAAGTTGAGAAATATCTAGAAAGCATGAGAGTATCCAAGTGAATAAAATCAGTTTTTTGCCCATTTATATAGGCCTTTAATTCCATACTTATCCAGTCTTGTGGCAATTAATGTTGTGTCTAGAAGGTCAAGGCAAGAATGGGTCATTTGACCCATTTTTGGCCCATGCCTTCTTCTCATTTTGGGCCTTTTATTGAGCCCAATTCACTTAATCCAATAAAATCAATAATGTCTTATGTTTATATAATTCATACGCATTACAAATATATTCCCACTCACGGTATTCATATTCATGGCCTCAATCCCAAAAACAAGCAATTCTAGCCACGTATGGCCTATTTTGACCAAAAGGGTAAAATCGTCATTTTGATGCCAAATTTGTTGAAAAGTAATGTTACCATACCAATATAATAATTCACTCCTTTCATGTATATTCTTTTGTTTGTAGAAGAAACGTGGCAAAAATCGGCCCTGTACGTCCCCGGGCACCCTTGGGACTTAAGAAAATTTCCAACTTTGAAAAGTGGCCGAAACCAGCCTGGCATGACCTTGGGCGCACCATCTTGCTGCCTCTGGGCTAAAAATTTTATCCCAGAGCGGCCTGGCACGCCCTCTGGCACGCCCCAACCTTAATTTTTTTGAAAATTTTGTTTTTCTACTTTTCTTCGCGGGTTTGGTTAGATACTTCAAGTCCTATTCTTTAACTTACTTCTTACCCTTAATATCCTTTGTTTGGAGGTTCTCTTAGCCTCATTTTGAACCCCAAATATGCTCCATGAAAATTACAAAACACCTCCTACGCAAGTTTAATCACATGTACAAGTCCAAATTTCAATGTTCTCATCACTAACATTACAAATTACATTCTCATGGAATCTCGACACCTAAGTAACCATTGTTCAACGTCGTCAAATTGGGTTGGGAAGGTATGGGGTGTTACAAAATTCCATACCAGGATGGAGTATCGATATTTAATTGACTACTATCTCTCTATACGAGACATACATAGGTTGGATGGACCAATAATTGAACTATGTTTGTTACATCAGTACACGTGTATAACATATTAATAACAACATATTACATACTCGGATGGAATTTCATTATTTCCTTGACTACCATATTACTATACGATACATAAATATGATGGAGGGACCAATAATAGAAATTGGTTTATTACATTACCACACGAGTAGTATCTCTTAAAAACATCATATAACACATACAAATGAATTATCGATTTTTCTATGACTACTATGTCACTATACAAGACATACATAGGTTGGATGAACCAATAATAGAACATGGTTTGTTAAATTATTACATAAGTATTACCTCCTAATATAAACATATTTCTTACTCAGATGAATTATCGATATTTATTTGACTACTATCTCACTATAAGAGGCACACATAGGTTGGACGGATCAAAATTTGAATTATCTTTGTTACATTACTACACGGGTATCACCTTTTAATAACAGTATATTCCATATTCACATGGAATATCGGAACAGTATATTCCATATTCACATGGAATATTGGTGTTTCTTTGAGTACCATTTCACTATACAAGATATACATATGCTGAACGTACAAATAATCAAACTTGGTTTACTACATTACCACACAAATAGTATATCCTAAAAACAACATATAACACACACAGATGGAATATTGTTGTTTGATTTTCTACAATATCCCTATACGAATCATATATTGGTTCGATGGACCAATAACATAAATTGGTTTGTTATAGTACTACACTAGTGTTACCTCTTGATATAAACAAATTCCATAGTTGGATGGATCATCGATGTTTTTTTACTACTATATCACTATACGAGACATACATAAGTTGGATAGATCAATAATTGAACTATGTTTGTTACATTACTACATGGGTATTACCTCCTTATATCAACATATTCCATACTTGGATGTATTATTGATGTTTCTTTGACTACTATATTACTATATGAAACATTCATAGGTTGGACGAACCAGTAATAGAACTTTTTTTGTTACATTACTACATGAGTATTACCTCCTAATATAAACATATTCCATTCTCATATGGATTATCAATATTTCTTTGACTTCTATTTTACTACATGAGACATACATAGGTTGGACGGACTAATAATAGAACTTGGTTTGTTATAGTACTACATGATTAATTCCTCATAGTATAAACATATTCCATACTCAAATGAATTATCAATATTTCTTTGACTATTATATCACAATACGAGACATACATAGGTTGGACAAAGCAATAACATAACTTGGTTTGTTATAGTAGTACACGAGTACTACCTCCTAATATAAATAAATTCCATACTCAGATGGATTATCGATATTTCTCTGACTACTATATTACTACATGAGACATTAATAGGTTAAATGGAGAAATAATTAAACTATGTTTGTTTCATTACTACAGGGATATAACCCCTTAATAACAACAAATTCCATACTCAGATGGATTTTCAATATTTCCTTGACTAGTATCTCGCTATACGAGACATAAAGAGGTTGGGTGGACCAATAATTAATTTATGTTTGTTACATTACTACACGGGTATAACTTCTTTATAACAACATATTCCATACTCGAATGGATTATAGATATTTCATTGATTACTATCTTTCTAGACGAGACATACATAGGTTGGATGGACCAATAATTGAACTATGTTTATTATTTATTACTACATGGGTATAACCTCTTAATAACAACATATTCCATACTCGAATGGAATATCGGTGTTTCTTTGACTACCATATCACTATACGATACATACATATGATGGATGGACCAATAATAGAACTTGGTTTGTTACGTTACCACATGAGTAGTATCTCTTAATAACATCATATGACACATACAGATGAATTATCGATTTTTCTATGACTACTATGTGACTACACAAGACATACATAGGTTGGATGAACCAATAATAGAACATGGCTTGTCACATTATTACATGAGTATTACCTCCTAATATAAATATATTTCTTACTCAGATGGACTATCGATATTCATTTGACTATTATCTCACTTATGAGACACACATTGATTGGACAGACTGAAATTTGAACTATCTTTGTTACATTACTACACTGGTATCACCTCTTAATAACAACATATGCCATAGTCACATGCAATATCGGTGTTTCTTTGAGTACCATTTCACTTTACAAGACATACATATATTGGACATACCGATAATCGAACTTGGTTTATTACATTACCACACAAATAGTATCTCCTAATAACAACATATAACACACTGATGGAATATTGTCATGACCTGAGAATACACCCTAGTCGTAACACGGTGCTTAGTGTCACGAGTGACCCCAAGCTAACCCATAGCTTGACATGACACTAAAAATACAGAAATAACTGTTATAATACTGTACGAAAGCAATACCAAATGATATAATAGTGATCAAACCAATAGGAATATCTGATTTTAAAACCATGAAACTAAAAACATAACCTATCTGACTGTCTGAAAGCCTCTAAATAAGATGAGTTGCTGGGATAAGCCCCCAGCTATCTCTAACTGTCTGAAACTGAAAGAACATAAAGTGAAATAGTGATAACTAGTCCTCGAATGATGAGGACTCACCAAATTATTATTGCTAATATTGTAGGAGTTCATACTAAGCGCGATCCGGATGCTGAACATCCGAATCTATATTATAAAATAATATAGCGTAAAAGAAAATATACGATCAGTACTTTGAATGTACTGAGTATATGATATGGGAAAGTACTGATATAGGCTGGATATGATGCATGTAACATGATAAACTGATGCAAGACCAAGTAATAAAAATGTACTGATAGAAAAGCTGAAATACTGAATACATGGTCAAACAAGTATATGAATCTGGACTTTAAACTATGGACTGTGGGAGCTACTGATAACCGACATACCCCAATCTGAGCTAACCGGGGTCCAACCTGTAACCCCAGCTAGAAGGGTGTTCAGTACCTTGCCAAGGGTACAAACACTAACTATCGTGGATCCATTAAACCGATGTCCAAAAGGACTAAGGTGTCAAGCCTGGTCTAGCGAGTGACCCTTTAGAACCTACGGTGGCGCCGTAGTTCTAGTACTTAGGGACTTCTATTAAAGGTCTCAACCTAACTGATGGGTGAGCCTTCATCCCTGCATCCACTCGGTGCTAAGTACTAATCCCAACTGAATGACACTGATAACTAAGATGCTCAATAATAGTAATATTCTGAAGACTAAAAATAAATGCATTATTTGAAAGCATTAACGCATGTAATTTGGAGAATATAATACTCATAAATTTATGCATGAAATCCTAGGTCATCGGGTGTTCATAACCCACTATCTCTGAAGAATGCAACTATCATGACGATTTCTATAAACTGAATGAAGTAAGGGATTTCATGGCTTAAGTTCAAAATTCATGGATTTAACAATATAATTAGTGTTCATAATTTGGGACATGTAATAGTACTAAAATTCATGGTAAAACATGGATTACAACTCATTAATACTAAGGGAATGAAATATTAAGGGATTTACAACCTTTATAAACCCTAAGCTCTGAAGAAGGAATTAAACTTGAGAAATTAGGTTAACTTTGGGACTCAATGGTGAAAGGAAACTCAAAGATGAAATCCCACATACTTGAGGTTGAAAACCTTGATGACACCTTTGAATTTGGAGCCTGATGTTTAAGAACCCTAACCCTTGCTTAAAGGAGAAAAATTGCCCCTTTCTCTCTAAATTTTCTAAGTGTCGAATGAATTATGAGGAATGAGGAACTTGTGGGTATTTTAGGATTATTATTCAGCCCTTGAGTAGCTTAAACGATGTGGTTTTTGTGTTAAAATAGTGGGAAAATACCAAATAACCCTTTTAAAATCATAATTGAAAAGTTGCTAGAAGGGACATACGGGACATTCCCACGATCGTGCGTCCCACCTACAATCGTGGATTGTGTTTGTGGTTGGGAGCTGGATATGAGGCTTCTATGGACATGATCAGACAAACCATGGTATGATTGTTGGTCCCACTCACAATCGTGCCTTGGTTCGTAGCTTGGAAGTTCAAGCCGGATCAAGTTTTGAAGTCACGATCGTGCCTTTAATCTTGGTTTCAAAGCACGGTCGTGGTTCCCTCTCGCGGTTGGAAGGTATGTTTGTGAACTTTCCGGTTCTTGGGGATGTTTTGATCAGAAAAGATCATTGTACGATTGTACAATCCTACCATGATCGTACCTACAATCGTGTGTTCCCTCTGCTGGACAGTGCTCTACTAAAATGGCCATAACTATTAGCTCTGACATCGTATTAAGGCTAATCTAGATGAATTGGAAAGGTAATTCAAATATATATCATTTGGTGGGTCTTGAAATAAAAAATTCATCAGAATCTAGAAGTTATACTCATTTGAAGTTGACTGTGGCAGGACTCTTCACAAGAAAACCACCGGTAAGGAAGATTTCAACTTGGCTATGAGCTAGGAGTTACTTGAGGCCTTAATATATGTCTAAATCACTTATAATTCAGCTGAATAATGAAGTTTAAATTCCCATGTACCTAAAGCATGATTCTAATCTTAGGTTGGATTTTTGGGGTGTTACAATATCTCCCCTTGGGGTCATTCATCCCTGATTGAAAACTAACTGGTCTGAAGGGGGTAGGGAAAGAGCTGCAATCCCAACACCGGAATTCTAAAATCTGAACATTGACATAATACTAAATTTATAACTAATACATGGACTGAACTGAGCTCGTGAATGCATGACATGACATGAGAATAACTAGGTGACATAGAATAGGAAGAATTAATTAAGAGGAAACTATAACCTTGAGCTGGAGTAGAGTTCGAAGAGATAAGATGAGGGTACTTGGTCATCATATCCGTATTTTCTTCCCAAGTAGCTCCCTCAACTAGGTGATTTCTCCAAAGAACCTTTACTGAAGCGACCTCTTTATTCCTCAACTTATGAACCTGAGGGTCAAGAATCTCAACTGGACCTCTTTGTAAGAGAGACTATCTTTCACATCCACACTATCTAAAGGAACAACTGATGCGGGATCACCAATGCACTTCGTTAATTGAGACACATGAAAGACTGGATGCATTGACGCTAAGTCTGTGGGCAAATCCAACTCATAGGCTACATTGCCAAAATGACTAACAATCTTATAAGGACCAACATAGCAGGGACTGAGTTTCCCTTTCTTACCAAACCTCTTGACTCCTTTCATGGGTGAAACTTTCAAGTAAACCAAATCACCAATAGCAAACTCAAGTTCCCTTCTCCTCATATATGTATCAGAATTTGACAACTCTGAGCTGTTTTCAGTCTTTCTCTAATCAACTGAACTTTCTCCATAGCTTCATGTACTGAATCTGGCCCTATCAAGGTAGCTTCACCAACTTTGAACCACCCAATAGGAGGCCTATGCCTCCTACCATAAAGGGCTTCGAACGTGGCCATCTAAATACTAGAATGATAATTGTTATTAAAAGCAAACTCAATCAAAGGCAAATGATCATCCCAACTACCTTTGAAATCGATCACACATTCCCTCAACATATCCTCTAATGTTAGAATGGCCCTATCTTCCTAACCATCTGTCTGTGGGTGAAAAGTTGTACTGAGGTAAACTTGGGTACCAAGACCCTTCTGGAATGTATTCCCAAACAGAGAGGTAAACTGAGTACCCCTATCTGAAATAATGTTCAAAGGGACTCCATGTAACTTTACCAATTCTCGAAGATAGAGTCTAGCATAATCCTCGACTGAGTCTGAGGTGTTAACTAGCAGATAATAGGCTGACTTATTCATTCGATCTACAATGACCCAAATGGAATCATATTGACGGCGAGTACAAGGCAACCCTGTAATTAAGTCCATATTCACCACTTCCCACTTCCAAGTAGGAATACTGATATCCTGAAGCTTACCACCAGGTCACTGGTGCTCAACCTTAACCTGCTGGCAATTTGAACATTTAGCCATAAATTTCATGATATCCTTCTTCATACCTTTCCACCAATAAACTTACCGTAGATCACAGTAAATCTTAGTGGCTCCTGGGTGAATAGAATATCGAGAACTGTGAGCTTCTGTTAGCATCCGCTATCTCAAGTCATCTACATCCGAAATACTTAGTATGCCCTGACAACGAAGAACACTATCTCCCCCTTGGGAGAAAACCTCAACTTTCTTACTTTGGACTGCTTCTTTCAACTTAAGCAAAATGGGATCATTATCTTGCTTTTGTTTTACCGAATATATTAAGGAAGATTCTGAACCATTCTGAATCAAGGTATTACCTTCAGCTAAATCAATCAACTGAAATCCCAATCTAGCAATATGGTAAACCTCACGAACTAACCCTTTCTTCTCATCCTTAATATGAGCAATGCTTCCCATAGACAGTCTACTGAGAGCGTCAGCTATAACATTGGCTTTGCCTAGATGGTTTAAGACATTCATATCATAGTACTTCAATAACTCTAGCCATCTTCTCTGACAAAGATTTAGATCTTTCTGACTGAATACATACTGAAGGCTCTTGTGATCAGTGAACACATCAACATTAAACCCATACAGATAATGCCTCCAAATCTTTAAAGTAAAAATAATTGTTGCCAACTCAAGATCATGAGTCGGGTAATTCTTCTCATGAGGATTGAGCTGTCTAGAGGCATACGCTATAACCTTACCATGCTGCATCAAAACACAACCAATACAAACTCTGGAAGCATCACAAAAAACCACAAAACCATTTGAACCCTCTGGTAGTGTCAGAACTGGAGCGGAGGTGCATCGAGTCTTCAACTCCTGAAAACTCTTCTTGCATGAATCGGACCACTAAAACTTGACTTTCTTCTGAGACAATCTAGATATGGGAGAAGAAATAGAGGAAAATTCCTCTATAAACCATCTGTAGTAACCGACTAAACCCAAGAAACTCCTGACATCTAATGGAGAGATGAATCTAGGCTAATTCCTCATTGCTTCGGTCTTTTCAGGATCAACACTAATGCCTTCACCAAAAAAGATATGACCAAGGAATGCTACTGATTTCAACCAGAATACACATTTGCTGAACTTATCGAATAACTGGTGATCTTTGAAAGTCTGTAAGACAATCGTCAAATGGTTTGCATATTAATCCTCATTTCGAGAATAAACGAGGATATCATCAATAAAGACAATGATGAGCATGTCCAAGTACTGCTTGAACACCATGTTCAACAAGTCCATAAAAGTTGCAGGAGCATTTGTTAGTCCAAAAGACATGACAACAAATTCAAAATGACCATACCAAATTCTGAAGGTTGTCTTTGGAATGTCACATTCTCAGACTCTGAGCTGATGATAGCCAGATCTGAGGTCTATCTTAGAGAAGCAATTTGCACCCTGAAGTTGGTCGAACAAGTCATCAATCCTGGGAATGGGATATTTATTCTTGACTGTGACTTTGTTCAACTGACGGTAGTCAATGCACATTCTGAGAAAACCCTCTTTCTTGCGCACGAAAAGAACTGGAGCATCCCATGGAGATATGTTGGGCATGATAAAACCTTTGTCTAAAATATCTTTCAACTGCTCTTTTAATTTCTTAAGCTCGGTTAAAGCCATTTTGTATAGTGGAATTGATATTTGGTCTTTTCCCATAATTTTAACACTAAAACCATGTCGTTTAAGCTACTCAAGGGCTGAATAATGATCCTAAAACACCCACAAGTCCCCCATTCCTCATAATTCATTCGACACTTAGAAAATTTAGAGAGAAAGGGCAATTTTTATCCTTCAAGAAAGGGTTAGGGTTCTCAAACTTCAGGCTCCAAATTCAAAAGTGTCATCAAGGTTTTCAACCTCAGGTATGTGGGATTTCATCTTTGGGTTTCCTTTCACCCATTGAGTCCCAAAGTTAAACTAATTTCTCAAGCTTAATTCCTTCTTCAGATCTTAGGGTTTATGAAGGTTGTAAATCCCAAGATATCTCATTCCCTTAGTATTAATGAGTTGTAATCTATGTTTTAACATGAATTTCAGTACTAGTACATGTACCAAATTATGAACCCTAATTATATTGGTAAATCCATGAATTTTAAATTCCTATGAACCTGAAGCATGATTCTAATCTTAGCAAGGATTTTCGGGGTGTTATAAATATTGGTGTTTCTTTTTCTACTATATCCCTGTACGAATCATAAATTGATTTGACGGACCAATAACATAACTTAGTTTGTCATAGTACTACACGAGAATTACCTCCTAATATAAACATATTCCATAGTCGGATGGATCATTGGTGTTTTTTACTACTATATCACTATACGAGATATACATAAGTTGGATAGACCAATAATTGAACTATATTTGTTACATTACTGCATGGGTATTACCTCCTTGTATCAACATATTCCATTCTCGGATGTATTATTGATTTTTCTTTGACTACTATATCACTATACAAAACATTCATAGGTTGGAAGAACCACTAATAGAACTTGGTTTGTTACATTACTACATGATTATTACCTCCTCATATATTCATATTCCATACTCTGATGGATTATCAATATTTCTTTGACAACTATTTTACTACATGAGACATACGTAGGTTGGACACACCAATAATAGAACTTATTTTTTTGCAGTACTACACGAGTATTTCCTCATAATATAAACATATTCCATACTCAAATGGATTATCAATATTTCTTTGACTACTATATCATAGTACGAGACATACATAGGTTGGACAAAGCAATAACATAACTTGGTTAGTTATAGTAGTACACAAGCATTACCTCCTAATATAAATAAATTCCATGCTCGGACATATTATCGATATTTGTTTGACTACTATATCACTATAGGAAACATTCATAAGTTAAATGGACCAACAATTGAACTATGTTTGTTTCATTACTACTTGGGTATAACCTCTTAATAACAACATATTCCAAACTCAGACGGATTTTCAATATTTCTTTGACTACTATCTCGCTATACGCGACATACAGAGGTTGGATGGACCAATAATTAATTTATGTTTGTTGCATTACTACACAATTATAACCTCTTTATAACAACATATTCCATACTCGGATGGATTATCGATATTTCATTGACTACTATCTTTCTATACAATAGATACATAAGTTGGATGGACCAATAATTGAACTATGTTTATTATTTATTTCTACATGTGTATAACCTCTTAATAACAACATATTCCATACTCGAATAGAATAACGGTGTTTCTTTGACTACCATATCACTATACGAGACATACATAAGATGGACGGACCAATAATAGAACTTGGTTTGTTATATTACCACATGAGTAATATCTCTTAATAACATCATATAATATACACAAATGAATTATCGATTTTTCTATGACTACTATGTCACTACACAAGACATACATTTGTTGGATGAACCAATAATAGAACATGGCTTGTCACATTATTACATGAGTATTACCTCCAAATATAAACATATTTCTTACTCAGATGGATTATCGATATTTATTTGACTACTATCTCACTATATGAGACATACATAGGTTGGACGAACCAAAATTTGAACTATTTTAGTTACATTACTACACAGGTATCACCTCTAAATGAAAGCATATTCCATATTCACATGGAATATCGGTGTTTCATTGAGTACCATTTCATTATACGAGACATATATATGTTGGACGGACTGATAATAGAACTTGGTTTATTACATTACCACACGAATAGTATCTCCTAATAACAACATATAACACACACAGATGGAATATCAGTGTTTTTTTTATACTATATCCCTATATGCATCACATATTGGTTTAACGGACCAATAAAATGACTTGGTTTGTTATAGTACTATTTGAGGATTACCTCCTAATATAAACATATTCCATAGTCGGAAGGATGATCGGTGTTTTTTTACTACTATATCACTATACGATACATATATAAGTTATAAAAACCAATAATTGAACTATGTTTGTCACATTAATACATGGGTATAACCTCTTAATAATGACATATTCCATACTCGGAAGGATTTTCAATATTTTTTTGACTACTATCTCGTTATACGAGACATACAGTGGTTGGATGGACCATTAATTAATTTATGTTTGTTAGATTACTACACATGTATAACCTCTTTATAACAACATATTCCATGTTCGGATGGATTATTGATATTTCTTTGACTACTACCTCTCTATAGGAGACATACATAGATTGGATGGACCAACAATAGAACTATGTTTCTTACATTACTACACGGGTATAACATCTTAATAAGAACATATTCCATACTTGGATGGGATATAGGTGTTTCTTTGACTACCATATCACTATACGAGACATACATATGTTGGACGGACCAGTAATCGAACTTGGTTTGTTACTTTACGACATGAATAGTATCTCTTAATAACAACATATTCAATACTCGAATAACAACATATTCATTACCACACGGGTATAACTTCTTAATAAAAACATATTCAATACTCGAATAGATTATTGATATTTCTTTGACTACTACCTCTCTATACGAGACATACATAGGTTGGGCGGACTAATAATTGAACTATATTTGTTACATTACCACACAGGTATAGCCTCTTAATAATAACATACTCCATACTTAGATGGATTATCGATATTTCTTTGACTACTATCTCACTATACGAGACATACATAGGTCGGGCGGATAAATTATTGAACTGTATTTGTTACATTACTACACGGGTATAACCGTTTAATAACAACATATTCCATACTCGAATGGAATATTGTTATTGCTTAGACAACCATATCACTATAAGAGACATCTATATGACGGATAGACAAATAATAGAACTTGCTTTGTTACATTAGCACACGATTAGTATCTCTTAATAACATCATATAAGACACACAGATGAATTATCGATTTTTGTATGACTACTATGTCACTGCACAAGACATACATAGGTTGGACGAACCAATAATAGAACATGGTTTGTTACATTATTACATGAGTATTACCTCCTAATATAAACATATTTCTTACTCAGATGAATTATCGATATTTATTTGACTACTATATCAGTATAGGTGACACACATAGGTTGGACGGACCAAAATTTGAACTATCTTTGTTACATTTCTACACGGTTTTCACCTCTTAATAACAGCATATTCCATATTCACATGGAATATCAGTGTTTCTTTGAGTACCATTTTACTATACGATACATACATATGTTGGACGGACCAACAATCGAACTTGGTTTATTACATTACCACACGAATAGTATCTCCTAATAACAACATATAACTCACACAGATAATATATCGCTGTTTCTTTGACTGCTATATCCCTATATGAATCATATATTGGTTTGACGAACCAGTAAAATAACTTGGTTTGTTATATTACTACATGAGTATTACCTCCTAATATAAACATATTCCATAGTCAGATGGATCATCGGTGTTTTTTACTATTATATCAATATTCGAGATATAAATAAGTTGGACAGACCAATAATTGGACTATGTTTGTTACGTTACTACACAGGTATAACCTCTTAATAACAAAATATTCCATACTAGGGTGGATTATCAATATTTCTTTGACTACTATCTCTCTATACGAGCCATACATAGGTTGGACGGACTAATAATTAAACTATGTTTGTTACGTTACTACACAGGTATAACCTCTTAATAACAAAATATTCCATACTCGGATGGATTATCAATATTTCTTTGACTACTATTTCTCTATACGTGACATACATAGTTTGGACGGACTAATAATTAAACTATGTTTGTTACATTACCACACAGGTATAACCTCTTAATAACAACATATTCTATACTTAGATGGCTTATCGATATTCATTGACTACCATATCACTATACGAGGCATACATATGATGGACAGACCAATAATAGAACTTGCTTTGTTACATTACCACATGACTAGTATCTCTTAATAACATCATATAACACACACAGATGAATTATCAATTTTTCTATGACTACTATGTAACTATACAAGTTAAACATAGGTTGGTTGTACCAATAATAGAACATGGTTTGTTACATTATTACATGAGTATTACCTCCTAATATAAACATATTTCTTACTCAGATGGATTATCGATATTTATTTGACTACTATCTAAATATAGGAGACACACATAGGTTGGACGGACCAAAATTTGAACTGTCTTTGTTACATTACTACACGGGTATCACCTCTTAATAACAGCATATTCCATATTCACATGGAATATCAGTGTTTCTTTGAGTACCATTTTACTATACGATACATACATATGTTGGACGGACCAACAATCGAACTTGGTTTATTACATTACCACACGAATAGTATCTCCTAATAACAACATATAACTCACACAGATGGAATATCGTTGTTTCTTTGAATATTATATCCCTATATGAATCATATATTGTTTTGACGAACCAATACAATAACTTGGTATGTTATATTACTACAAGAGTATTACATCCCAATATAAATATATTCCATAGTCGGATGGATCATCGGTGTTTTTTACTACTATATCAATATATGAGACATAAATAAGTTGGACAGACCAATAATTTGACTATGTTTGTTACGTTACTACATAGGTATAACCTCTTAATAACAAAATATTCCATACTCGGATGGATTATCAATATTTCTTTGACTACTATCTCTCTATACGAGACATACATAGGTTGGACGGACTAATAATTGAACAATGTTTGTTACATTACCATACATGTATAACCTCTTAATAACAACATATTCCATACTTAGATGGATTCTCAATATTTCTTTAGCTACAATCTCACTATATGAGACATACATAGGTTGGTTAGACAAATTATTGAACTGTGTTTGTTACATTACTACATGGGTATAACCTCTTAATAACAACATATTCCATACTCATATGGAATACCGGTGTTTCTTTGACTGCCATATCACTACTCGAGACATACTTATGATGGATGGACCAATAATATAACTTAATTTGTTACACTACCACACGAGCAATATCTCATAATAACAACATATAACACACACGAATGGATTATCGATATCTCTGTGACGACTATGTCACTAAAACAAACATATATAGGATGGACGAACCAATAACATAACTTGGTTTATTACAGCACTACACGAGTATTACCTCCTAATAAAAATATATTCCATACTCGAAAGGATTATTGTTGTTTCTTTGATAGCTATATCACTATACGAGACATATATAGGTTGGACGGACCAATAATAGAACTTGGTTTGTTACATTACTACATGTGTATTACCTAATAATATCAACTTATTCCTTACTCAGATGGATTATTCATATTTCTTTGACAACTATATCACTATATGAGACATACAAAGGTTGGACGGACCAATAACATAACTTTGTTTGTTACATTACCACACGAGTATTTCCTCCTTATTTATACGTATTCCATACTCGGATATATTATTGGTGTTTCTTTGACTACTATATAACTATACAAAGCATTCATAGGTTGGACGAACCAGTAATAGAACTTGGTTTCTTACATTACTACATGAGTATTTCCTCATAATATAAACATATTCCATATTCAAACGGATTATCAATATTTCTTAGACTACTATTTTACTACACGAGACATACATAGGTTGGACAAACCAATAACATAACTTGGTTTATTATAGTAGTGCATGAGTATTACCTCCTACTATTAATAAATTCAATACTAGATGGATTATCGATATTTCTTCGACTACTATATCACTATATGAGAAATTCATAGGTTAGATGGACCAATAATTGAACTATGTTTGTTACATTACTACACGGGTATAACCTCTTAATAACAAAATAGTCCATACTCGGATGGATTTTAGAAATTAATTTGACTACTATATAGATATATTAGACATACAAAGGTTGGATGGACAAATATTTGATTTACGTTTGTTACATTACTACACGGGTATAACCTCTTTATACCAACATATTCTATACTCGGATAGATTATCGATATTTTATCTACTACTACCTCTCTTTAAAAGACAGGCATAGGTTGGATGGAACAATAATTTAACTATGTTTGTTACATTACTACAAGGGTATAACCTCTTAATAACAACATATTCCATACTCGGATGGAATATCGGTGTTTCTTTGACTACCATATCACTATACGAGACATACATATGGTGGACGAACCTATAATAGAACTTGGTTTGTTACATTAACACACGAGTAGTATCTCTTAATAACATCATATAACACACACAGATGGATTATCAATTTTTCTATAACTACTATGTCTCTAAACAAGACATACAAAGGTTGGATGAACCAATAATAGAACATGGTTTGTTACATTATTCCATGAGTATTACCACCAAATAAAAACATATTTCCAACTTGGATGGATTATTCATATTTATTTGACTACTACCTCACAATACGAGACACACTAGGTTGGACGGACCAAAATTTGAACTATATTTGTTACATTGCTACACGGTTATCACCTCATAGTAACATCAAATTCCATATTCACATGCAATAGCATTGTTCGCTGAGTACCATTTCACTATACGAGACATACATATATTGGATGAACCAATAATCAAACTTGGTTTATTACATTACATCATGAATAGTATCTTGTAATAACAACATATAACTCACACAGATGGAATATCGGTGTTTCTTTGTCTACTATATCCTTATACGAATCATATATTGGTTAGACAAACCAATAACATAACTTGGTTTGTTATAGTACTACACGAGTATTACCTCCTTATATAAATATATTCCATAGTTGGATAGATCATCGGTGGTTTTTTCCAAATATATCACTATACGAGATATACATAAGTTGGACAGTCCAATAATTGAATTATGTTTGTGACGTTACTAAAGGGGTATAACCTCTTTATAACAACATATTCCATATTTGGATGAATTATAGATATTTTATTGACTTCTATCTCTCTATACGAGACATACATAGGTTGGACTGACTACTAATTGAACTATGTTTGTTACATTACCACACGGGTATAACCTCTTAATAACAACATATTCCATACTCAGATGGATTCTCGATATTTCATTGACTACTATCTCTCTCTACTATACATACATAGGTTGGATGGACCAATAATGAATTGTGTTTGTTACATCATTGCATGGGCATTACCTCTTTATAACAACATATTCTATACTCAGATGGAATGTCGATGTTTTTTTACTACTATCTCACTATACAAGGCATACATATGATGGACAGACCAATAATAGAACTTGACATTACCACACGAGTAGTATCTCTTAATAACATCATATAACACACACAGATGGATTATCGATTTTTCTATGACTACTATGTCACTACACAAGACATTCATAGGTTGGATGAACCAATAACAGACCATGGTTTGTTACATTATTACAAGAGTATTACCTCCTAATATAAACATATTTCTTACTAAGATGAATTATCGGTGTTTATTTGACTATTACTTTACTATACAAGACACGCATACCAAAATTTGAACAATATTTGCTACATTACTACACGAGTATCACCTCTTAATATAGTATATTCCATATTCACATGGAATATCATTGTATATTTGAGTACCATTTCACTATACGAGACATACATATCTTGGATAGACCAATAATCGAACTTGTTTTATTGTATTACCACACTAATAGTATCTCCTAATAACAACATATAAGACACAGAGATGGAATATCAGTGTTTCTTTGTCTACTAAATCCCTATAGAATCATATATTGGTTTGATGGACCAATAACATAACTTGGTTTTTCAAAGTACTACACGAGTATTACCTCCAAATATAAACATATTTCATAGTCGGATGGATCATCGGTGTTTTTTTACTACTATATCCCTATACAACACATACATAAGATGGATACACAGTTAATTGAACTATGTTTTGTTACATTACTACATGGATATAACCTTTTTATAACAACATATTCCATACTCGTAAGGATTATCGATATTTATTTGACTACTATTGTCACGCCTCAAATCCCATTGGGGCGGACTAGCACCCGAAGTCGTTAAGGCCCGAGAGAACCAACCTATGATCGAGTACATTCATTTGCATGTCACTAAATGAACAACATTTTATTCCATATAGATACAAGATATCAATGATGGAAGTCATGGAAAGACATTGAAATAGGTATGAAACTTGCCCGTTAGGGCCACCACATCAAAAGGGTGATACATTCCTTCATTTGACTTACAACGTCTACAAAGCCTCTAACAGATACATAACCATGCCTAAAGTCGGGACAAGTCCCCGTTGTATACAACTGTTACACAGTACCAAAACAAGTATATACAAGTGACTGGGAAAGCCCTGAACCAATCTAGAGCCCACCAATAGTCTGCAGATGACCCGTGTCCTACTGTGAAGGTCTACTAGCTCCTATGCCTGCAGTAAGTATGGTAGGTCCCTCAAGGGACGTCAGTACGAAAGAATGCACTGAATATGTAAGGCTATAAGTAACTGTATGAGATATAGAAACTCAAATAGAATCAAATACAAGTGAATGAACAATATTGATAAACCACCGTTCTGTATGTGTGGAACCATGTACATTGCCTTCATTACTTTTTTTTTACGTTCATATCAATATCAACATCAATCATATAATGCCCGGACCCAACTGATCAGTGGGAAATAACATTGGGATTGGCTCGAGCTAGGCTTATGCCCCCAAAGCTGCCACCCATAAATCAATATATCAGGTTTCGGCTCGAGCTAGGTTTTCACCCACAGAGCTACCCCTTGTAAGGTTTGGCTCGAGCTAGGCTTTTACCCCCAGAGCTTCCCCCTGATCCAATAATCTCAGGATAGGCTTGAGCTAGGCTTTCGCCCCCAAAGCTGCCACCCGTACTCAAACAACTAAGCATTACTTCATTTCTTTACTTCTATGAGATTGATACATTGGTGGTTATAACATTATTGGAGCTTTGGAACATCAGTCAATGAATAAGAGACACGTGAATAACAATTGCTAACAAACCTGAAATGAGATACTTTGAAACATTTCGCAATAGAAACAAGTGCGGTAACGATGTGAACAATAGGTGCTGCCAAAGGATACGGAAAAGAGTAACCTTACATACCTTATCTTCCCAATATGTGAATACAACAATTCAGCTCCTTCCTTATGTGTTACTCTACAACACAAGTACATAACGGAGCTCACATTAACAACTAACTATATTACAAGTGCACAAGACGATAATGAGTTACGTGACTGCCATATAACGTCATTTCACCCTCCTACAACACAATTTACTGCATCACCATCCTAAAAACACCAAAACATTCCACACATCAACCTAGATATCACAAACCGATGGAATTTCATACCAAATTTATACTTTACACTTCCTTCTTAACATATCGTCATATTTACGCCATCAAGTCATCTAAATATCTTTCACCACAACACATTAAAAACAATCCACCATTGATACAATTCAAAATGCCTTCGGACTACCCCCTTAGAGCCATCCAAAGGGTACCATAAGTTGATGATTGCATCCAAGAAGGGTAGCGGGGCCTTGGGGGGTCAAAGAAAAGCAAAAACAAGATGAAAGTGGTTCTGGACGGACCTGCAGAGTAACCTGCGCCTACAGGTGGTGAGGTACGGCCGTACGTACCCTATTGGTACTATCCAGAGCCACCTGCGAAGTCACCTGCGCGGGCAGGTGGCTTGTCCGCGAAGGCGGATGCCCAATTTTGCTAAAATGGGTCATTTTTGGGTCCATCTTTGTAATAAATGGTCCATGACCATAAGTAAGCTTCTCTTTTTATATTTTAGGTTAACTTTGATGCCAAGGAACAATTATGGTTTCAACATGCACATAACATCACCAAAACTATATTCTCCTTTCACTACACCATAAGTTCCATACACAACTTTATAACAACATTTCCACATGTCATACACAAGGAGTAAACAAGTTAGGGACAAAACCACATCCTAACAAGTTGATATTTAATTTATTGAATTCACTTCCTTCAAGGACTCAAGTCCCCTTTCAAGTTTGAACCACATAGAAGGCAAGTCCTTACCAATTAAGCAAAAGTGGACTGTTTTACACATAGTAGACTGCTCAACACTTTATCAACATAACCAACATGATTTACACACCCTCTTATGCATATAATATATTAAACCATAAGAGTAAACACTTACCTAAGCTTGCAAGGGGATGATCTTGTCCAAAGGGGATGGTTGCTTAGGGTTTGAGAGAGGAGTGGATATTCTTGGAAAAATCTAGAATTATGCAAGTGTCTTATGGTGAATAAAATCTGATTTTTAGCCTTATATAGTCCCTCATGGTAATCCTTAGCCAAACATTTGGTCATAATTAATGTGTTTACTTGGTCAACCTTTGAATGGATCAATTTCCATTTTGGGCCATGCCTTCTTAACTTCATTTTTTGGGCCTCAATTGAGCCCATTAGCACAATATGAATTTTACCCAATAAAATTAGTGGGTAATTCACCAACAATCTCAAGTTTAAATAATTCCATAAATGTTATGGTAGTTAAATAAGTTCGGAAATGTACAGGGTGTTACAACTATCTCTCTATACGAGACATACATAGGTTAGACAGACTACTAAGTAAACTATGTTTGTTACATTACCACACAGGTATAATGTTTTAATAACTACATATTCCATACTCAGATGAATTTTCAACATTTCTTCGACCACTATCTTACTATATGAGAAATATATAGGTTGGACGGACCAATAATTGAATTGTATTTGTTACATTACTACATGGGTATAACCTCTTAATAACAACATATTCCATACTCGGATGGAATATCGATGTTTCTTTAACTACCATATCACTATACGAGATATATTTATGATGGACAGACCAATAATAGAACTTGGTTTGTTACATTATAAGAAGAGTAATATCTCCTACTAACAACATATAACACACGGATGGATTATCAATATTTCTCTGACTACAATCTCATTATACGAGGCATACATAGGTTGGATGAACCAATAACATCACTTGGTTTGTTACAGCACTACACGAGTATTACCTCCTAATATAAATATATTCCATACTCAAAAGGATTATCGATGTTTCTTTGACAGCTATATCACTATACAACACATATATAGGTTGGACGGACAAATAATAAAACTTGGTTTGTTACATTACTACACGTGTATTACCTAATAATATCAATGTATTCTTTGCTCAGGTGGATTATTGATATTTACTTGACAACTATATCACTATATGAGACATACAATGGTTGGACGGGCCAATAACATAACTTGGTTTGTTACATTTCCACATAAGTATTTCCTCCTTATTTCAACATATTCCATACTCAAATGTATTATTGGTGTTTCTTTGACAATTATATCACTGTACGAAACATTCATAGGTTGGGCAAACCTGTAATAGAACTTGGTTTGTTACATTACTACACAAGTATTACCTCCTAATAAAAAAATATTCCATACTCATATGGATTATCAATTTTTTTTTGACTACTACTTTAGTAAACGAGCCATATATAGGTTGGACGGACCAATAATAGAACTTGGTCTGTTACAGTACAACACGAGCATTATCGATATTTCTTTGACTACTATATCACAACACGAGACATACATTGGTTGGACAAACCAATAACATATCTTGGTTTGTTATAGTAGTACACGAGTATTACCTCATAATATATATAAATTCCATACTCGGATGGATTATAGATATTTCTTTGACTACAATATCACAACACGAGACATACATTGGTTGGAAAAACCAATAACATATCTTGGTTTGTTATAGTAGTACACGAGTATTACCTCATAATATAACTAAATTCCATACTCGGATGGATTATCGATATTTCTTTGACTGCTATATAACTATTTGAGACATTCATAGGTTAAATGGTCCAACAATTGAACTATGTTTGTTATATTACTACACGGGTATAACCTATTAATAACAACATATTCCATACTCGGACGGATTTTCAATATTTCTTTGACTACTATTTCGCTATACTAGACAGACATAGGTTGAATGAACCAATAATTAATTTATGTTTGTTACATTATTGCACATGTATAACCTCATTATAACAACATATTCCATACTCGAAGGATTATCGATATTATATTGACTACTATCTCTATATACGAGACATACATAGGTTGTATGAACCAATAATTGAACTATGTTTGTTACATTACTACACGGGTATAGCCTCTTCATAACAACATATTCAATACTCGAATGGAATATCGATGGGTCTTTTACTACTATATCACTATACGATACATACATATGATGGATGGACCATTAATTGAACTTGGTTTGTCACTATACCACATGAGTAATAGCTCCTACTAACAACATATAACATACACGGATGGATTATCAATATTTCTCTAACTACTATGTGACTATACGAGACTTACATAGGTTGGATGAACCAATAACATAACTTGGTTTGTTACAGAACTACACTTGTATTACCTCCTAAGATAAATATACTTGATACTAGGAAGCATTATCGATGTTTCTTTGACAGCTATATCACTATACAAGACATATATAGGTTGGAAGGACCTATAATAAAATTTGATTTGTTACATTACTACACGTGTATTACTTGATAATATCAAATTATTCCTTCGTCAAATGGATTATTGATATTTTCTAGACAAGTATATCACTATATGAGACATACAAAGGTTGGACGGACCAATAACATAACATGGTTTGTTACATTACCACATGAGTATTACCTCCTTATTCTAACATATTCCATACTCAGATGTATTATTGGTGTTTCTTTGACAACTATATCACTATATAAAACTTTCATAGGTTAGGCGATCCAGCAATGGAACTTGGTTTGTTACATTACTACACGAGTATTACCTCCTAATATAAACATATTCCATACTCATATGGATTATCAATATTATTTTACTACTATTTTACTACAGGAGACATACATAGGTTGGACGGACCAATAATAGAACTTGGTTTGTAACAGTACTACACGAGCATTACCTCATAATATATACATATTCCATGCTAAAATGGATTATCGATATTCCTTTGACTACTATATCACAGGACGAGAAATACATAGGTTGGACAAACCAATAACATATCTTGGTTTGTTATAGTAGTACACGAGTATTATCTCCTAATATAAATAAATTTCATTCTCGGATGGATTATCAATATTTCTTTGACTACTATATCACAATATGAGATATTCATAGGTTAAATGGTCCAATAATTGAACTATCTTTGTTACATTACTAAACGGGTATAAACTTTTAATAACAGCATATTCTATATTCGGATGGATTTTCAATATTTCTTTGACTACTATCTCGCTATACGAGACATAAATAGGTTTGATGGACCAATAATTAATTTATGTTTGTTACATTACTACACCGGTATAACCTCTTTATAACAATATATTCCATACTCGGATGGATTATCGATATGATATTGACTACTATCTCTATAAACGAGACACACATAGGTTAGATGGACCAATAATAGAACTATGTTTGTTACATTACTACATGGGTATAACCTCATAATAACAACATATTCCATACTCAGATGAAATATCGGTGGGTATTTTACTACCATATCACTATACGAGACATGCATATGATGGACGGACCAATAATAGAACTTGGTTTGTTATGTTACCACACGAGTAATATCTACTAATAACAACATATAACATGCACATATGGATTATCGATATTTCTCTGACTACTATGTCATTATACGAGACATACATAGGTTGGACAAACCAATAACATAACTTGGTTAGTTACAACACTACACGAGTATTTCCTCCTAATATAACTATATTCCAAACGCTAAAGGATTATCGATGTTTCTTTGACAGATATATCACTATCCAAGACATATATAGGTTGTACGGACCAATAATAAAACTTGGTTTGTTACATTACTACAAGTGTATTACCTGATAATATAAACACTTTCCTTACTCAGATGGATTATTGATATTTTCTTGACAACTATATCACTATGTGAGATATACAAAGGTTGGACGGACCAATATCTTAACTTGGTTTGTTACATAACCACATGAGTATTACCTCCTTATTTCAACATATTCCATACTCGGATGTATTGTTGGTGTTACTTTGACTACTATATCACTATACGACACATTCATCTGTTGGGTGAACCAGTAATAGAACTTGGTTTGTTACATTACTACACGAGTATTACCTCCTAATATAAACAAATTCCATTCTCATATGGATTATCAATATTTTTTTGACTACTAGTTTACTACACGAGACATGCATAGGTTGGATGGACCAATAATAGAACTTGGTTTGTTTCAGTACTACATGAGCATTACCTCATAATATATAGATATTCCATACTCAAATGGATTATCGATATTTCTTTGACTATTATATCATAATACGAGACATACATTAGGATGGACAAACCAATAACATACATTGGTTTGTTATAGTAGTACAGGAGTATTACCAACTAATATAAATAAATTCCATTCTCAGATGGATTATCGATATTTCCTTGACTACTATATCACTATATGATACATTCATAGATTAAATGGTCCAATAATTGAACTATGTCTGTGACATTACTACACGGGTATAACCTCTTAACAACAACATATTCCATACTCGGATGGATTTTCAATATTTCTTTGACTACTATCTCTCTATACGAGACATACATAGGTTAGATGGACCAATAGTTAATTTATGTTCGTTACATTACTACAAGGATATAACCTTTTTAAAATAGTATATTCCATATTTGGATGGATTATCGATATTATATTGGCTACTATCTCTATAGATAAAACATACATACGTTGGATGGACTAATAATTGAACTATGTTTGTTACATAACTATACGGGTATAACCTCTTAATAACAACGTATTCCATACTCGGATTGAGTATCGTTGGGTCTTTTACTACCATATTACTATACGAGACATACATGTAATAGACGGACCAATAATAGAACTTGGTTTGTTACATTATCACACAAGTAGTATCTCATAATAACATCATCTAACACACAAAGATGGATTATCGATTTTTCTATGACTACTATGTCACTACACAAGACACACATAGGTTGGCTAAACAAATAATAGAAAATGGTTTGTTACATTATTACGTGAATATTACAACCTAATATAAACATATTTCTTACTAAGATGGATATCGATATTTATTTGATTACTACCTCACTATACGAGACACACATAGGTTGGACTGACCAAAATTTGAACTATATTTGCTACATTACTATACGGGTATCACCTCTTAATAACAACATCTTCCATATTCACGTGGAATATCGTTGTTTCTTTGAGTACTATTTCACTATACGAGACATACATATGTTGGATGGACCAATAATCGAACTTGGTTTATTACATTACCACATGAATAGTATCTCCTAATAACAACATATAACACACACAGATGGAATATCTTTGTTACTTTGTCTACTACATCTCTATACGAATCATATATTGGTTTGACGGACCAATAACATAACTTGCTTTGTTATAGTACTACATGAGTATTACCTCCTAATATAAACATATTACATTGTCGGATGGATCATCGATGTTCTTTTACTACTATATCACTATACGAGACATACATAAGTGGGACAGATCAATAATTTAACTATGTTTGTTACATTACTACATGGGTATATCCTCTTTATAATAACATATTCCATACTAGGATGGATTATAAATATTTATTTGACTACTATCTCTCTATACAAGACATACAAAGATTGGACAGACTACTAATTGAACTATGTTTGTTACATTACCACACGGTTATAACCTCTTAATAACAACATGTTCCACACACAGATGGATTATCAATATTTCTTTGACTACTATTTCGCTATACGAGACATACATAGGTTGAATGAACCAATAATTAATTTATGTTTGGTACATTACTGCACATGTATAACCTCGTTATAACAACATATTCCATACTCGAAGTATTATCGATATTATATTGACTACTATCTCTATATACGAGGCATACATAGGTTGTATGGACCAATAATTGAACTATGTTTGTTACATTACTAAACGGGTATAGCATCTTCATTACAACATATTCCATACTCGAATGGAATATCGGTGGGTCTTTTACTACTATATCACTATACGAGACATACATATGATGGACGGACCAATAATTGAACTTGGTTTGTCACGATACCACACAAGTAATAGCTCCTACTAACAACATATAACATACACGGATGGATTATCAATATTTCTCTAACTACTATATGACTATACGAGACTTACATAGGTTGGATGAACCAATAAGATAACTTGGTTTGTTACAGCACTGCACGTGTATTACCTCCTTATATAATTATATTCGATACTAGGAAGCATTATCGATGTTTCTTGGATAGCTATATCACTATACAAGACATATATAGGTTGGAAGGACCTATAATAAAATTTGATTTGTTACATTACTACACGTGTATTACTTGATAATATCAAATTATTCCTTCGTCAAATGGATTATTGATATTTTCTAGACAAGTATATCACTATATGAGACATACAAAGGTTGGACGGACCAATAACATAACATGGTTTGTTACATTACCACATGAGTATTACCTCCTTATTCTAACATATTCCATACTCAGATGTATTATTGGTGTTTCTTTGACAACTATATCACTATATAAAACTTTCATAGGTTAGGCGATCCAGCAATGGAACTTGGTTTGTTACATTACTACACGAGTATTACCTCCTAATATAAACATATTCCATACTCATATGGATTATCAATATTATTTTACTACTATTTTACTACAGGAGACATACATAGGTTGGACGGACCAATAATAGAACTTGGTTTGTAACAGTACTACACGAGCATTACCTCATAATATATACATATTCCATGCTAAAATGGATTATCGATATTCCTTTGACTACTATATCACAGGACGAGAAATACATAGGTTGGACAAACCAATAACATATCTTGGTTTGTTATAGTAGTACACGAGTATTATCTCCTAATATAAATAAATTTCATTCTCGGATGGATTATCAATATTTCTTTGACTACTATATCTCTATAAGAGACATTCATAGGTTAAATGATCCAATAATCAAACTATCTTTGTTACATTACTAAATAGGTATAACCTCTTAATAACAACATATTCCATATTCGGATGGATTTTCAATATTTCTTTGACTACTATCTCGCTATACGAGACATACATAGGTTGGATGGACCAATAATTAATTTATGTTTGTTACATTACTACACGGGTATAACCTCTTTATAGCAATATATTACATACTCGGATGGATTATCGATAATATATTAACTACTATCTCTATATACGAGACACACATAGGTTAGATGGACCAATAATAGAACTATGTTTGTTACATTACTACACGGGTATAACCTCATAATAACAACATATTCCATACTCAGATGGAATATCGGTGGGTCTTTTACTACCATATCACTATACGAGACATGCATATGATGGACGGACCAATAATAGAACTTGGTTTGTTATGTTACCACACGAGTAATATCTCCTAATAACAACATATACCACACACAGATGGATTATCGATATTTCTCTGACTACTATGTCATTACACGATACATACATAGGTTGGACGAATCAATAACATAAGTTGGTTAGTTACAGCACTACACGAGTATTACCTCCTAATATAACTATATTCCAAACTCGAAAGGATTATCGATGTTTCTTTGACAACTATATCACTATCCAAGACATATATAGGTTGGACGGACCAATAATAAAACTTGGTTTGTTACATTACTACACGGGTATTACCTGATAATATCAACATTTTCCTTACTCGGATGGATTACTGATATTTCCTTGACAATTATATCACTATATGAGATATACAAAGGTTGGACGGACCAATAACTTAACTTGGTTTGTTACATTACCACATGAGTATTACCTCCTTATTTCAACATATTCCATACTCGGATGTATTATTGGTGTTTCTTTCACTACTATATCACTATACAAAACATTCATAAGTTGGGTGAACCAGTAATAGAACTTGGTTTGTTTACATTACTACACGAGTATTACCTCCTAATATAAACATATTCCATACTCATATGGATTATCAATATTTTTTTGACTACTAGTTTACTACATGAGACATACATAGGTTGGACGGACCAATAATAGAACGTGGTTTGTTTCAGTACTACATGAGCATTACCTCATAATATATACATATTCGATACTCAAATGGTTTACCTACTAACATAAACAAATTCCATACTCAGATGGATTATCGATATTTCCTTGACTACTATATCACTATATGATACATTCATAGATTAAATGGTCCAATAATTGAACTATGTCTGTGACATTACTACACGGGTATAGCCTCTTAACAACAACATATTTCATACTCGGATGGATTTTCAATATTTCTTTGACTACTATCTCGCTATACGAGACATACATAGGTTGGATGGACCAATAGTTAATTTATGTTCGTTACATTACTACACGGATATAATCTTTTTAAAATAGTATATTCCATAATTAGATGGATTATCCATATTATATTGGCTACTATCTCTATAGATTAAACATGCATACGTTAGATGGACAAATAATCGAACTATGTTTGTTACATAACTACACGGGTATAACCTCTTAATTACAACATATTCCATACTCGGATTGAGTATCGGTGGGTCTTTTACTACCATATTACTATACAAGAGATACATGTAATTGATGGACCAATAATAGAACTTGGTTTGTTACATTATCACACGAGTAGTATCTCATAATAACATCATATGACACACAAAGATGGATTGTCGATTTTTCTATGACTACTATGTCACTACACAAGACACACATAGGTTGGCTAAACAAATAATAGAAAATGGTTTGTTACATTATTACATGAATATTACCACCTAATATAAACATATTTCTTACTCAGATGGATATCGATATTTATTTGACTACTACCTCACTATACGAGACACACATAGGTTGGACTGACCAAAATTTGAACTATATTTGCTACATTACTATACGGGTATCACCTCTTAATAACAACATCTTCCATATTCACATGGAATATCGTTGTTTCTTTGAGTACTATTTCACTATACGAGACATACATTTATTGGATGGACCAATAATCGAACTTGGTTTATTACATTACCACATGAATAGTATCTCCTAATAACAACATATAACATACACAGATGGAATATCTTTGTTACTTTGTCTACTACATCCCTATACGAATCATATATTGGTTTGACGGACCAATAACATAACTTGCTTTGTTATAGTACTACATGAGTATTGCCTCCTAATATAAATATATTACATTGTCGGATGGATCATCGATGTTTTTTTACTACTATATCACTATACGAGACATACATAAGTTGGACAGATCAATAAATGAACTATGTTTGTTACATTACTACATGGTTATATCCTCTTTATAACAACATATTCTATACTAGGATGGATTATCAATATTAATTTGACTACTATCTCTCTATACGAGACATACATAGATTGGACGGACTACTAATTGAACTATGTTTGTTACATTACCACATGGTTATAACCACTTAAAAACAACTTATTCCACACTCAGATGGATTATCAATATTTCTTTAACTACTTTCTCACTATACGAGACATATGTAGGTTGGATGAACCAATAATTGAAAAGTGTTTGTTATATTACTACATGGGTATAACCTATTAATAACAAGATATTGCATACTCGGATGGAATATCAGTGTTTCTTCGACTACCATATCACTATACAAGACATACATATGATGGACGCGTCAATAATAGGACTTGGTTTGTTGCATTACCGCACGAGTAATACCTCCTAATAACAACATCTAACACACACGGATGGATTATTGATATTTGTCTGAGTACTATGTCTCTATACGAGAGATACATAGGCTGGATGAACCAATAACATAACTTAGTTTGTTACAGTACTACATGAGTATTACCTCCTAATATAAACATATTCCATACTCGAAAGAATTATCGGTGTTTCTTTGACAACTATATCACTATACGAGACATATATAAGTTTGATGGACCAATAATAGAACTTGGTTTGTTACATTACCACCGTCACGACCTAAGACTACCCCTAGGCGTAACACGGTGCTTAGAGTCACAAGTGACCCCAAGCTAACCCATGGCCTGGTATGACACTAGAAATACTAAAGCAACTGTTAAAAACACTATGTTGAATCTGAACTGAGTGATAAAATAATAATCAAAACCAATAAATATTTTTGAGTCCAAAACCACAAAGTTGAACAACTATCTGTATGTCTGAAAGACTCTGCTGAGATGAGTTGTTGGGATAAGCACCTAGCTAACTCTAGCTTTCTGAAACTAAAATAAGATAAAATGAAATACTGATAACTAGTCCTCGAATGATGAGGACTCACAAACCACTGTTGCTGATAAGGTATAAAATTATACTAAGCGCGATCTGGATGCTGAGCTTCAGAACCTATATTATTATATAATATAGCGCAAAGGAAAATTATATAATCAGTACTTTGAATGTACTGAGCATGTGAGATATGCACTACACTATATATGTTGATTATGAGAAAATGAACTAAACATGGAGTGAGGATCATAAATTGATGCAATGTCCAAGTGACTAAACATGTAACTGAACAATAGTAATATGTTGAATAAACTGAGTACATGATTATGTAATATCTAAGTCAGAACTATGGGAGTGCAAGGACATTCTGAATATCATAAGAGTTATGCAAACTGGTGTACTGACGATAGAATATCTAAATCAATTATATATTACTGAGGTATACTAAGATGCAAGGACCCATCTGGATAATCATGAGTACTGACTTCATAAATATTCTGATATAACTAAGATACTGTAAAATAGACTGGACTAAGGGTCATGCAAATACCAAAGTATGAGATTGTGGGAGATACTATTAACCGACATATAACCATTTGAGCTAAACATGGAGTTTGATGTTTAATCCCCATCAAAGAGGGCCCAATATACTTTTCCAGGGTATAAATACTGAGCTGATCTGATGTGGTATAAATAAACCTATTATGGCACGTAGTTCTAGGAATATGGTTTTTGCTTGTTGAACCCTAGTCCAACTCGATGCTAAGTACTACTCCCAACTGAACATAATTGATAGCTCGATGAGACGACATACTTGGATGTCAACCTGAGATTACTTCTATAGGTGTCAACCTGAGATGATCATGGATACCACACCTAACTGACATACTACTAGTGAACTTTGTTTTTAAAAGAAAACTGATCCACCATCATTAATGGCATTCTGGATACCATACTAATCAGGAACTTACTTTTAAGAAAGAGTGTTCAAGAGCATTGATGGCTTATCTGTATATCATGCATGTCATGTATATTAATTTTATGAACTGAAGATCCTAATCATGGTATGAGAACGCATATGTATTTCTATATATATACGCGTCATGTATTTCTGAACACTGTGACTTGTAAGTTTATGGGGACCTGAGATGGCTGGAGTAAAATACATAAAATACACATGAGGGCTAAGCTTTAGAATGACCCTAGAAGGCTGGACCTAAATCCTAATTCTTGACTCATAAAGATGCTAATCGTTTATTATTATGTATTATCTGAAAATACTATTTAATATATATATATATACTTTATCAGAAAATCACTCTGCAGGTCAATAACACTAAAAGTATGGATAAACTGAGATTTAGTAATAGACCATCTATCTAAAAGGATCCTAAGACATGTAAACCAAGAGGAACGAGTGTTTAATTAATAATGCATGGGACCCTAGGTCATCAAGTGTTCATAACCCAACATCTTTGAAGAATACAACTATTCATGAAAGCTTCTATGATATGAATGGAATGTGAAATTACATAATACAAGCCCAAAAATCATGGAATATCATTATAATTTGAGTTCATGGAAATGATACTATTAATGTACTAAATTTCATGGAGAAACATGTATTTCTAGTTTACTAGTTATGTGGAATGGTAGTACAAGACGAATCATGGATGTAGTGAAAACCCTAATTTTGAGATCATGAATTAATCTGAGGAACTGAATGTATTTCGGGACTCAATGGGTGAAAGGATGACCACTGATGACATTCGACATACCTGGTAGCAAAGAACTTGAACTTGAAGCTTGAAAATTGAAGAACCCTAGCCCTTGCTTGGTAAAGAGAAATAGCCTATTTTTCTTTGTTAATGCTAAGCATCAACTGAATTTGAGTCATGAGGGACTTAGGGAAAACTTAGGCTTAATATTCAGCCTTAGAATAGTTAAAATGATGTAGTTTAGGAGGTTTAATAATGGGAAAAGACTAGGAAGCCCTCATAAAAATGTAACTAAAAAAGTTACAGAACACAATGTACGGACCATCCCACGATCGTAGGGGGTGATCGTGGTTGGGAGGATGGACTGAGGATTCTTTGAACCTCATCATACGAGCCTTGGTATGATCATGGGACCCACCTACAATCTTACCTTGTTTCTTAGGTTGTAAGTTCAAGTCGAATCATCTTTAGGAGTCAAGATTGTGCCTAAGATTGTGGTTTCTAACCACGATCGTGGTACCCTTTTGTGGTTGGAAGGTATACATGTTAATTTGCAGTTTTTTGGGGCTATTTAGATTATACGATTCCATGGTATGGTCTTGGTTTCCAACCACGATTGTGGTTACGATCGTATGTTCTCACTGTTGGACAATGCTTTACTAAAATATCCATAACTCTTAGCTCTGACATCGAATTAAGGAAAAACTTGATGCATTGGAAAGATAATTCTAATATCTATCATTTTGTGGGTATTTAGCTAAAAATTCTTTAGAATATAGGTGTTATGCTAATTTGAAGTTGACTATAGAAAGATTATTCACAAGAAAACCACCGATAAGGAAGATTTCAACTTAGCTATGAGTTAGGAGTTACTTGTGGCCTTAACACATGTCTAAATAACTTCTCATACTCCCAAAATATGATGTTTTATTCTAAATGTACTTGAAGCATGGTTTTAATCTTAGCTTGTATTTTTATGGTGTTACAATATCTCTCTCTTGGGATCATTCATCCCTGAATGAACGCTACTAAGCTGAGGGAATAGGGAAAGAGATACAATCTCAACACTGAGTTGGTTGAAGCTGAATACTAATATGATAACCGATTCTTTACTAAAACATGAACTGAACTGGACTCATCAATGCATGCTAGGACATTAGAGTTACTAAGGGACATGAGAGTGAAGAAAGTAATAGGGAGAAAAATGCTACCTTGAACTGACTTTAGGTTGAGAATAAGACTCAATTGTATTCACATACATTACTGATGTACAAAATGGCTTGTAGGGAATAAGCATAGACATGGACTTAGGAGAGTATGACGGGAAGGAAAAATAGGAAGTCACTAGTATTATGTGAGATATGCACTACACTATATATGTTGATTATGAGAAAATGAACTAAACATAAAGTGAGGAACGTAAACTGATGCAATGTCCAAGTGACTAAACATGTAACTGAACAATAGTAATATGCTGAATAAACTGAGTACATGATTATGTAATATCTAAGTCTGAACTATAGGAGTACAAGGATATTCTGAATATCATAAGAGCTATGCAAACTAACGTACTAATGATAGAATATCTAAATCAATTACATATTACTGAGGTATACTAAGATGCATGGACCCATCTGGATAATCATGAGTTCTGACTTCATAAATATTCTGATATAACTGAGATACTATAAAATAGATTGGACTAAGGGTCATGCAAATACCAAAGTGTGAGACTGTGGGAGATACTAGTAACCAACATATAACCATGTGAGCTAAACATGGAGTTCGATGTATAATCCCCATCGAAAGGGCCTAATATACTTTGTCAGTGTATAAAGGCTGAGGTAATCTGATGTGGTATAAATAAACCTACAGTGGCATGTAGTTCTGGGAATAGGGTTTTCGCTTGTTGAACCCTAGTCCAACTCCATGCTAAGTACTACTCCCAACTAAACATTATTGATAGCTTGATGAGATTACATACTTGGATGTCAACTTGAGATGAAATATATAGATGTCAAGTTGAGATGATCATGGATGCCATACCTGATTTCCATACTACTACTGAACTTTGCTTTTATAAGAAAACTGATCCACGAACATTGATGGCATTCCGAATACCACACTAATCAAGAACTTACTTTTAAAAAAGAGTGTTCAAGAGCATTGATGGTATATCTGGATATCATGCATGTCATGTATATTACTGTTATGAACTGAAGATCCTGATAATGGTATGAGAATGTATATGTATATATATATATATATATACGTGTCATGTATTTCTAAACACTGTGACTTGTAAGTTTATGGGGACCCGGAGATGGCTGGAGTAAAATACATAAGATACACATGAGGGATAAGATTCAGAATGACCATAGAAGGCTGGACCTAAATCCTAATTCTTGACTCATAGAGAAGCTAATCATTTATTAGTTTGTATTATTTGAAAATATTGTTTAGTATATATATACTTTATCGAAAAATCACTCTACAGGTCGATAACACTGAAAGTATGGATAAACTGAGATTTAGTAATAGACCCTCTATCTAAAAGGATCCTAAAACATGTAAACCAAGAGGATAGAGTGTTTAATTAACAATTCATGGGATCCTACGTTATTGGGTGTTCATAACCCGCCATCTCTAAAGAATGCAACTATTCATGATGGCTTCTATGATACAAATTGAATATGAAATTATATAATACAAGCCCAAAAATCATGGAATATCATTATACTTTAAGTTCATGGACATGATACTATTAACATACTGAATTTCATGGAGAAACATGTATTTATAGTGTACTATTTATGGGGAATGGAAGTACAGGACGAATCATGGCTGTAGTGAAAACACTAATTTTGAGATCGTGAATTAATCTGAAGAACTGAATGTATTTTGGGACTCAATGGGTGACAGGATTCCCTCCAATGAAATCCCACATACCTGGAAGTAAAGAACTTGAACTTGAAGCATGAAATTGAAGAACCCTAGCCCTTGCTTGGAGAAGAGAAATCACTTACTTTTCTCTATTAATGCTAAGCATCGTCTGAATTTGAGTAATTAGGAACTTAGAGTAAACTTAGGCTTAATATTCATTCTTAGGATAGTTAAAACGATGTAGTTTAGGAGGTTTAATAATGGGAAAAGATTGAAAAACCCTCATAAAAACGTAAATGAAAAAGTTATAGAACACGACGTATGGACCATCCCACAATCATGGGACCTACCTACAATTGTGGGTGGTGCTCGTGGTTGGGAGGCTGGACTAAGGCTTCTCTGAACCTCATCAGAAAATCCTTGGTATGATTGTGGGACCCATCTACAATCGTACCTTGCTTCATAGGTTGTAGGTTCAAGTCGGATCATCTTTTGGAGTCAAGATCGTGGTTTCTAACCACAGTTGTGGTACTCTTTCGTGGTTGGAAGGTATACATGTCACCTTGCAGGGTTTTGGGGCTGTTTTGATTAGACGAGACCATGGTACGGTTGTGGTTTCTAACCACGATCGTGGTTACAATCGTATGTTCTCACTTCTAGACAGTGCTTCACTAAAATGGTGATAAATCTTAGCTACGACATCGAATTAATGAGAAACTGGATGCGTTGGAAAGATAATTCAAATATATATCATTTGGTGGGTCTTTAGCACAAAAATGCAACAGAATCTTGGATTTATGCTCCTTTAAAGTTGACTATAGCAAGATTCTTCATAAGAAAACCACCTCTAAGGAAGGTTTTAACTTGGCTATGAGCTAGGAGTTACTTGTGGCCTTAATACATGTCTAAATCACTTCTCATTCTCCCAAAATTTGATGTTTGATTATACATGAACTTGAATCATGGTTTAAATCTTAGCTTTGATTTTTGGGGTGTAACAAATACACGTGTATTACCCGATAATATCAACGTATTCCTTACTCAGATTGATTATTGATATTTCTTTGACAATTATATCACGATATGAGACATACAAAGGTTGGACAGACGAATAAGATAACTTGGTTTGTTCCATTACCACACGAATATTAACTCCTTATATCAACATATTCCATACTCGGATGTATTATTGGTGTTTCTTTCACTACTATATTATATGAAACATTCAAAGGTTGGACGAACCCTTAATAGAACTTGGTTTGTGACATTACTACACGAGTATTACCTCCTAATATAAACATATTCCATACTCAGATGGATTATCAATATTTCTTTGACTACTATTTTACTACATGAGACATTCATCGGTTGGACGGATCAATAATAGAACTTGGTTTGTTACAGTGCTACACGAGTATTACCTCATCTTATAAATATATTCCATACTCAAATAGATTATTGATATTTGTTAAACTACTATATCACAATACGTGACATACATAGGTTGGACAAACCAATTACATAACTTGATTTTTTATAGAAAAACACGAGTATTACCTCCTAATATAAACAAATTCCATACTCGGATGGACTATCAATATTTCTTTGACTACTATATCACTATATGAGACATTTATAGGTTGGATGGACCAATAATTGAACTATATTTGTTACATTACTACACGGGTATCACCTCTTAATAACAACATATTTCATACTCTGATGGATTTTAAATATTTCTTTGACTACTATCTCGCTCAATGAGACATACATAGGTTGGATGGACCAATAATTGATTTATAATTATTACATTACTACACCGGTATAACCTATTTATAACAACATATTCCATACTTGGATGGATTATCAATATTTCATTGACTAGTATCTCTCTATATGAGACATACATAGGTTGGATGGACCAATAATTGAACAATGTTTGTTACATTACTACACGGGTATAACCTCTTAATAACAACATATTCCATACTCGGATGGAATATTGGTATTTCTTTGACTACCACTTCACTATACAGACATACATATGATGGACGGACCAATAATAGAACTTGGTTTGTTACATTACCACACGAGTAATATATCCTAATAAAAACATGTAACACACACAAATGGATTATCAATATTTCTCTGAATACTATGTCACTATACGTAACTTGGTTGTTACAGTAGTACACGAGTATTACCTCCTAATATAAACAAATTCAATACTCAGATGGATTATTGATATTTTTTTGACTACTATCTCACTATATGAGACATTCATAGATTGGATCGACCAATAATTGAACTATGTTTGTTACATTACTACACGGGTATAACTTCTTAATAACAACATATGCGATACTCGGATGGATTATCGATATTTCTTTGACTACTATCTCGTTATGCGAGACATACATAGGTTGGATGGACCAATAATTGAACTATGTTTGTTACATTATTACACATGTATAACCTCTTAATTATAGGTTGGACGGATCAATAATTGAACTATGTTTGTTACATTAATACATGAGTATAACCTCTTAATAATAATATATTCTATACTCGGATGCATTATCGATATTTCTTTGACTACTATCTCACTTTACGGGACATACATAGGTTGGACGGACCAATAATTGAACTGTTTTTGTGACATTACTACAGATCCTAGTATGAGTTCTCACTGCTAATGTGTACCTCATGCAGAGCTGTCTTGGATCGAATACTTCAGGTGAGCTCCTGATGTCCGGAGTTGTTCCTTCTCCCTCAATTTTTTGGACTAATCTTTATTTTATATCTTTGAAGTCAGTTCTATATGTATTGTATCTATTCAGTACTTCTTGTAATATAATGGCTCTTGCACTAACTGATACCAGGTCTTGGGGTATGTTTTGTATATTTTATTCCTTTACTCTTTATATGTATAGTTTATGGGCCCTATTTTCTATCTTCATATTTAGGGAAAAGTACATGCATGCTCTACAAGAGCAAACTATGTACAGCTAAATGTCCTCTTACATAAAATACCCCAAACTAGTTACACAAAATGCCCCCTCTTGTAGCTTTAGTTATTTATCGCCTTTTTAATTCTTTTCCTTTTTATTTCACTACTTCTTTTCCTTTTTCTTCTTATTTTTCTCATTTCTTTTTAAAAAAAAAAAAAAATCTTTTTTTGCTTCTTTATTCATTCATTTTTTTCTCAAATTATTTTATTCTTTATTTTCTTTTTATACAATAATCTAATTCGTATTCAATTTTTATTTTATATACTCCTTTTCTTCCTTTTTTCACATCTTTTTTTGTCTTTTTTCATTTATTTCTCTCTTTGTTTTTTTCTCTACTTCTTGTTTTTCTTTGTTTCTCCTTTATTGGTTCCTTTTATTTTTACATTTTTTTTTCAATTTCTTAATTTCATGTTTCTTTCTTTTTCTTTTTTTTTCTGTTTATTTATTTATTCTTTTTTTTCTCCTTTATCATTCATTTTTTTCTGAAGTCATAATTTTGTTTATTTCTTCACCACAATTTAATTTCATATTTGCGGTCCTTTTTTTATCTTTGTATTTATCATTTTATTTATTTCATTTGTTTTCTAATTTCATTTGACTACCTTTATTTTTTTATTTCTGTTTTGTTTCATTTGCTTCAATCTGTATGATACCTTCACAATATATCTATATACTATCATAATATCATTGATGTCTACTTCAAACCTTCAGCGAGACCTCCATGATATCATCACTGCATATACTATCATGATATCATTAATGTCTGCTTAAATCCTTCAATCAAACCTCTATGATACCATCACAATATATCTATATATTGTCATGGTATCATTGATGCCTGCTTCAATCCTTCTGTCAAACCTCCAAGATACGGTCACAGTATATATATACTGACATGGAATTATTGGGATTTTGTCACGATCAAAAAAACTCAGGTCATGATGGCACCTACTATAACCCCCTAGTAGGTGAGCCAAAACCATAGTCCGAAACGGTAAGTAACGAGCTAACTGATGGAAGAAAGAAGAGTGTGTGTATAATGGTAAATAAGGCGAATAATAAGGGAAAACATACAAAACGAGTCCCACATGACCTGGTTAATCCAGTACAAGAGCCACTATACACAAGGAGTATTAGACAAGTGCAAATTATACATAGTAGTCTTCGAAGGATACAAAATAAGACTAATGCAAAAATGGAAGGTGATGGATCAGCTCCGGACACTGAAAGCTTACCCTAGTCTCTGATCAACAGCTTTGCTCGAAATCAATGTCAACAGTGATGATTCATACTAGGATCTACATTGGAAAAAAAGATACAGAATTGTAGTATGAGTACCAAAACATGCAATACTCAGTAGGCATCATAGGCTGGGTGAGCTCAAATAAATTAAAAGCATAATAAAGAGCGAATCTATACTAAAGGTAAGAACAGAGGGGTCATAAGAGAATAATAGGCTACAACTAGGAAAATAGGAGAATCAGACATAAATAATTCAAAGAATGGAAAATAAACGTCTAGCTATAACCTCACTGGACCCCCATAAGCCCAGAAGATACACACAATGAACACAAACCTATCCGAGCCCCCATAAGCACTATGAATACAAACAAGGAATAATACTAAAAATGAATTAACTACGACAACATGCAATGTGAAAGTAAGCCCTTATAGCAGTGAAAGTACCATATTCGCTACCTTCAGCCATACCCATAAGCCAAACACGGAGTCGAACTGGATTCCCAACTAGAAACTAATAACAATGTATGTAGTGACTCGAGCCAGGACTAAATATATAATAGACCGTAAAACTGGGTGTCAGACTCAAACCAAAAAAATATATATAATAGGCCATAAAACTGGGTGCCGAATGCAAACCAAAACTAAATATGCAATAAGCGGTAAAAATAAAGTGCCCAGACTCAAACTTGGGCTAAATAGTTCATTGTTCTTTTAGAAAACCAATTTCCTTAAAAATATCAAAAAATTCCATTTATTGAGTTAAAAGAAGTGGTTTTACACCAACAATACTAAAATACATAGGAAACAATCAAATAATTACACCAGAGTGAGTAAGCCCCAACACCGATAATCAGGCTACTATTACGCAACCTAGGTAATTTATAGTCATTTAAAATGGGACAAAACACTATCCTAAGGTAATTTATCTTAAAAAGTGATCTTGCTAAGTACAAGCCCCGAAAACCCAATCTAAGGCGAATAACTGCCCAAACCTAGAATAAGGTATCTAAATCCAATCTCAAGTGCCCTAGGTATGCTAAGTCAAGTCCTAACAAAGAAGCAACTACCGGGCCAAATGAATCCAAGGTAGAAATCTATCTAAAGCCCCTAAGACGCTAAAACAATAATAAATTACTTAAAATAATATCCAAACCATAATATCCCACCAATAATTATCAATTTACCATGCCAATACAATAAATAAGAAAAGTCTAAAGGAAGGTAAGCCTAACCTACTCGGACGCCAATGAAAGCGCTCAAAATCCACTAAACTTGGGATTTTTCCTTCAGAGAAGCCTCCAACCACTACCATGCTATCAAAATATTTATCTAATCATCAAAATGGGAACAACGATATCCATATCAATATAATATGCTAAAGCCCAAATATTGGGCTAAAAATCACCCATGGGGCCCATTTGTGGAATCCATAAATTGGACCCGCAATTGTGTCCCTCGATAAGCAAGGAGTTTGTGCTAAAACATTGAGCACCACCAGTCCTCTAATTCAAGTCCAAATCAGCCCATGAAGTAAAAGGAAAAATAAGAATCCAAGTAGAGAATTAATTGTGTTTTGAGCTGGAAACAAATCTGTTTAAGACAAGGAAATGATCAAGGAGCGAGAACTTGATGACCCTAAGCTACAATTTGGTGATCCACACATATTTTAAAGCTCCTAAGGTGCTCTAATTGTGAATTCTATACTTAGAAATGCTTTTGGGTCGGAGGTGAATCATATATATAAAACATAGTGGTGGTGGCTTAAGCGGCCAAATAACCGCTTAAGCGGTCGTCGCATAAGTGGCAAATGATGGCTCAACAGACCCCTGCCAAGCTTGCTAGCCTCCGCTAAAGCGTTTCTTAGCCGCTACATACTACTTGGGCGCTAACAATTTTTGCTAAGTCCAAAAGGACTCCAACCATGTGCTCGAGATTCGTTTGGAACCCCGTGCATGCAAACAAGATATGCTACCATATGTAAAATGGCATTTTGAACTCTACAGAATCTTCAAAATTTCCAACAGAGATCGTTTTGAAAAAATGTGGGGCCTACACCCACTGTTCCATTTTTATCAATTTCTAACTAATAGCCCGAAATGAGTCTGAAAACCCCGGGACCCAAATCAATGGTCCCCCTAGCCTAAAATTCAAATTCTAGAGCAAACAGAACTACCAAAATTATCATCCGAGTCTATTTACTTAAAGTTTAAACCAAAGACCTATTCCTCAACTTCAAAAGCTCCAAAATAGGGAAACTGGCATTATAACTAAACGAACTACCTGGAAACCAAACTATCAGTCCCAGCAAGTCAGAAATGACTTGGAGAAGTTATAGGAAAGCTCTAAACATAGAAAATATGAAAAAAAAAAAAAAAAGGGAAAAATGACCTAGAGGGTCTTACAACATCCACTACTAAAAGGACTTTCATCCGTGAAAATCAAGAGAAAGAAAGTACCTAAAGGCTCAAATAGGTGAGGATACTGGGTCCACATGTCATGCTCGATCTCCTAGATAGCCTCCTCGACTAGACATTATCTCCATTAAACCTTTTCTACCAAAATCTCCCAGGAACACAACGGTCTAACATCTCTCGCTAGAATAGAAACTAGGTCCTCCATAAAGGTCAACCTATCTTCTAACTGAACTGAGTCCCACTGGAGCACGAGAGATTCATTTGAAATATAACTCTATAGCATCGACATAAGAAAAATAGGGTGAATGGCATAGAATGCTTAAGCAAAGGCTAACTCATAAAATACATCCCCAATCTTTCATAGAATCTCAAACAGTTCGATATTCCTTGGGCTGAGATTGCCCCTCCTCCCAAACCTCATCAAACCCTTCATGGGCGATACTCAAAGAAAGACATGGTCACCAATTCCAAACTCAAACACATAAAGCCGCTCTTTTTCCTACTCTGAGCGGCCCATAACCTATCTTGAATCATCCGAACCCTATCAAAATAATCACGAAGTAAGTCTGTACCCTAAGGCCTAGCCTCAAAAGCATCAAACCACCCTATCATAGATCTGTACAGCCTATCATATAAATCCTTAAATGGAGCCATTTGAATACTCGAATCGTAGTTGATATTATACATGAACTCATTCAAATGAAGGAACTGATCCCACTGACCTCCGATGTCAATAACACTGGCCTGCAACACATCCTCCACGGCCTGAATAATCCACTTAGACTGGCCATCGATCTGAGGGTGAAATGTTATGCTAAGATCAACCTAGGTACCCAACTCTTCCTAAAATTCCATCCAAAAGTCTGAGATAAACTGAGAACCTCTATTAGAGATGATGGACACTAGCACCCGGTGTAAATGGACCATCTCACAAACATAATTCTGAGCCAACCTCTCTGCACTATAGGACATCTGAACTGGTAGAAAATTATAAGATTTTGTCAACCAATCAATGATGACCAAATACTATCAGAAAATCAAGAGGTGCGAGACAAACCCATAATGAAATGCATCGTATTCCACTCCCACTTCCACTCAGTAATGGGTAGCCTCTGAAGCAAACCACCAAGTCTCAAATGCTTGGCCTTCACCTACTGGCAATACAAACACCAAGATACGAAGTCTGCTATATCCCTCTTCATCCCTCACCACCACTAATGCTACCTTAAGTTTCTATACATCTTAGTTGCGCCAGGATGAATGGAATATCTAGATCTATGGGTCTCTTGCAATATCAACTGAATCACATCACCAAACCTCAGAATGCAAATACAGCCCTAAAATCTCAAAATACTCACTGAATCTAGGGCGGCCTTCCCAGCCTCACCTCTCAACACCGGATCTTGAATGCCATATAAATGATTATCCCCAAATTATCGCGCTCGAATCTGCTCTATCAATGTAGACTTGGCTTCAACACTAGGAAGAATCCTTCTGGGGTCCAAAAGAGCAAGTCAAACCAACTTGTTGTGTAAGGACTAGATGTCCAAGGCCAATGGTCACTCCAAAACTAAAATGAAGGCCAAACTCCCTATACTCACCATCTTCCAGCTCAAGGAATTTGCCACCATGTTTGCCTTTCTCAGATGTTATAGAATAAAAATACCATAGTCCTTTAGTAGGTCTAGCCACCTGTGCTGCCTCGAATTTAGCTTTCTTTGACTAAGAATATACTGCAAGCTATGATAGTCGGTGAATATCTCCCAGTGAACACCATATAAATAATGCCTCCAAAGCTTAAGCGTGAAAATCACCACCACCAACTCTAAGTCATGAGTGAGGTAGTTGTGCTCGTGCACCTTCAGCTGTCTACAAGAATATGCAATAACTCAGCCCTGTTCCATAAGAACACAACCCAAACCAACACTCGACCTGTCACAATACACTATAAACCCCTCATCCTCAATTAGAAGAGCCAAAATAGGAGTTGAAGTGAGTAAGGCCTTGAGAATCAGAAAGCTCACCTCACACTCATCGAACTACTAGAATGGAACATCCTTACTAATTAATCTGTTCAGTGGAGCTCCTATAAAAGATAAACTTTCAACAAACCATCTATAGTAACTTGTCAACAGAATGGAACTGCGAACCTTGGTAGGAGAAGTGGGCCTAGCCCAATCACGAACTACCTTAATCTTTGTCAAGTCTAGCATAATCATATCTTTGGACACCACGTGCTTCAATAATTCACCATACTCAAGATAGAACTCACACTTTGAGATCTTGGAATAAAATCGATGATCACTCAAAGTGTGGAGCACAATCTTTAAATATTACTTGTGCTCCTCCCTACTCCTCAAATAAATAAGGATTTCATCAATAAACACAATCACGAATGTGTCCAAATAGGGCCTGAATACGCAGTTCATCAAGTCCATAAACACTACTGGGTATTGGTCAACCCAAAAAACATCACTAGGAACTAGTAGTTGCCATATCTAGTCTTGAAGACTATCTTAGGGATGTCTACACCTGAATCCTTAACTGGTGGTAGCAAAATCTTAGGTAAATAATAGAAAACACACCTGCACCCTGTAGCTGGTCAAATAAATCACTGATACATGGTAGAGGGTACTTATCCCTCACTGTCACCTTATTCAGCTGCATGTAATCACACATATACGCGTAGAACCATCTTTATTCTTCACAAACAGAATAGGAACACCCTATGGTGAGACACTCATTCTAATAAAACCCTTACCCAAAAGATCCTGAAGCTGAACCTTAGCTTCTTTAGCTTAGCAGAAGCCATATGATAAGGTGTAATTAAAATGGGTCGATGCCCGGCTCAAGATCAATCACAAAGTCTATGTCATGCTTTGGAGGAAGGCTAGGTAGGTCAATAGAAGATACATCTGATAACTCACAGACTACAGAGACAGAATCAAGCAAAGAACTATATATACTAACATCTCAAACATATGTAATATAAGCCGAAGACCCCCTCGACACCAGTTTCCTTGATCGAATATAAGAAATAATCCCCATCGTGTGTGACTATAGTCACCCTACCACACAACCAGGGGTATACCAGGCATGGCTAAGGTAACGGTCTTGACAAAGCAATCCAAGACTGCTTGATAGGGGGACAACCAATCCATGCCTAGAATCATGTCGAAGTCAACTATATCAAGTACAATAAGATCGGCCTAAGTGTCATATTACTAAATAGTCATAATACAGGACCTATACATAAGATCCACTACTAAAGAATCACCTACAGGAATAGCTAAATATATAGGCATAGATAGTGGCTCACAAGACAATCCTAATCGAGATGCATAAAACCAGTGACATAAGAAAAAATGGATCTTTGATAAAATAACATAGAAGTCAGTTGATGGGAAACTAAAAACATACGTATAATAATAGCATCTGAAGCATCAGCCTCTTGCCTACCTAGAAAAGCATATAAATAACTCTGCCCACCTCGGGACTAGATACCTACATGACCACCTGCTCTGCCTGCCTGAGGACCTCTATGAGAACCTTAGGGACTATACCCTGTGCACCACCCCTAACCAAGGGAGCAGCTGTCCTAATAGGCTGAACACCTTGTGCAGAAGCCTCGATCATCCCACGCCGTGGACACTCTCTAGTAAAGTGACAAACATCCCAATAATCAAAGCATGTCCTGGGTTCCCTGACCTGACGAAAAGGTCCTGCTGACCCAGAATAACCACCATAACCTAAAACCTCTGAGTTAATACCCCCATAATGGTTGATTGATGCCCTGACCAGGAAATCACTATAACCAAGCTGACCCCTAATTTCAAATCTAAAGCACGGCATGATTAGGCCTACTAGACTCACCATACTACTGATACAGCTACTGTTGTTGCTGATGTTACGGATGCCTACCTTGGAAATACTTATCCAAGAAGTGTGACCTACTATGACTACCATTGTAACTATCCTAATGGCGGGGTCTCTTATCACTGTCCCTAAGGGCCTCGCGATGCATATCCTCCATAGAGCGAGCATGATCAAAAATATCTACAAATGATCCTGAAGATACCAGGCTCTAGGTAGCTATACAGAGTTGAATCCTCAACCCTCTAAAGAAGCATCACACTATCTTATTCTCAGTAGGTAAGATTATTATGGCATGCCTGGCTAACTCGTGATATCTAGCCTAGTACTCAGACATGATCATAAACCCCTACTCTAACCTTGAGAACTTATTTCTTATATTCTTGTGCATGCTGTAAATGATATACTTCTCCAAAAAGGCCTGGAAGAACTAAACCCATGACTTAGAAAGGGACCCGACTGGTCTCAATCAAGGAACCCTCTCCATCACTACGTCACTGCTCTATCAAACTGGAATGTAGTGTAATTTACACCATCCAAATCCACTGAGCCAAGATTATACAATCTCTCTTACAGCTGGTAATAAATTCATAAGTATACTCTCTTGGGGCTCATAAGAACCTTGGTTGAGCCAATCTAAAAAACTGACCTAGTATTTTTTCCTCCTGAGAAATTATGGTTGGTCGTGCTGCTGTTGGTTGTGCTACTAATGGAGATGGTGGAACCTCTGCTCGGGGAGCCGCAGCTACAGGCTGCTCTCCTATACCAGGTCAACTATATACTAACCCTGAGCAGATGTTTGTTCCCCATTCATCGATTGACCTACAATCATACCTAATAACTGGACTAGGGCATCTCAAAGGATAGACTTGGTTATAAATCCATGAGTAACCTGGGCTAGTCCCTAACTCATTGGTTGTTGTGGTGGTAGATCCTCTGGCACTACATCTAGTGCAATATCTAGATCTGGATCAATAAGAGGCACTGGTAAAGACTCTCTGGCCTAGCCTCGAGCTAGTTTACGACTTCGATCTCCTGTTCAACCTCACCTTTGGCCCTAACTGGAGCCCTAGCTGCAGACTCAGGAGGATCGGCCTCGACCACAGTGGCCCTCATCCTAGCCATTTGTGAAAGAATGAAACAAATGAGAATCTAGAAATCAATATTGCCCTAATGCATGATAATGAATCAAAAAGGTGAGATTGTTCTATGAATGTCTAGTATCCTCCTGAAGATAGAATATGGATGTCATTATACTGATTGGTGGGACTAAACTAGACACTTTCCCTCGTACTGATGATACCGGTGAACCTAGGCTTTGATACCAAGCTATCATGACTCCAAAACTTAGGTCATGATGGCACCTATTATAACCCGCTAGTAGGTAAGTCAAAACCATAGCCTGGAATAAAGAGTAACGTGCTAGAGGTAGGAAGAAAGAAGAACAAGTGTATAATGGTAAAAGAGGTGACTAATAAGGGAAAACATACAAGGTATGAATACAAAGCAATGAAAAAGGCCAAAAAATACAAAATGAGTCCCCAAGACCTAATAAATCTAGTACAAGAGCCACTATACACAAGGAGTACTAGACAAGTGAGAAATATACAAAGTAGTCCCCGAAGAATACAAAATAAGACTAATGCAAAAACAAAAGGAGATGGATCAACTCTAGATGTTGAAAGCTCACCCTAATCTCTAATCAATAGCTCCGCTCATAGTCGATGTCAATGGTGATAATTCATACAAGGATCTACATTAGAGAAAAAGATGAGAAATTGTAGTATGAGTACCAAAACATGCGGTACTCTATATGCATCATAGGCCGACTAAGAAAATAAAGTTAAAACATAATAAAGAGCAAATCTATGCTAAAGGTAATAAAAGAGGGGTCAGAAGAGAATAACAGGATACATCTAAGAAAATAAGAGAATCAAGACATAAACATTTCAAAGAACGGAAAATAAGCGTCTAGCTATAACCTAACTTGACCCTATAAGACCATAAGGTACACATAATGAAAACAAACCCATCCAAGCCCCCATATGCACGGTGGATACAAACAAGGAATAATACTAAAAATGAACTAACTACGACAACATGCAATGTAAGCGTAAGCCTTGATAGCATTGAACGTACCTTATTCTCCTCTTTCAGCCATACCTATAAACAATATCTGAACTCAAACCAAATTCCCAACCAGAAACAACAATGTATACCGGACTCGAACCGAGACTAAATATATAATAGGTCATAAACTACATGTCAGACTCAAACTGGAACTAAATATACAATAGGACGTAAAACTGGGTCCCAAACTCGAACCAAAACTAAATATGAAATAAGCAGTAAAAATCAAGTGCTCGACTCAAACCAGGGCTAAATAGTCCATTTTCCTTTTTTTTAAAAATTACCTTAAAAGTATTTAAAAATTCCATTTATCGAGTTAAAAATAGTGTTTTAAGCCAACACTACTAAAATGCATAGGGAACAAATCAAACAATTACACCAGAGTGGGCAAGCTGACCCAACACCAATAATCAGGCAACTATTACACAACCTAGGTAATTTATAGTCATCTATAACAAGATGGAACCCTATCCTAAGGTATTTTATCATAAAAAGAGTGATCATGCTAACTACAAGATTCAAAAACCTAGACTAAGTCAAGCAACTACCCGAACCAAGACTAAGGCATCGAAATCCAATCCCAAGGGCCCTAGGTATGATAAGTCAAGTCCTAATAGAGAAGCAACTACCGGACCTAAGGAATCCAAGACAGAAATCTACCCTAAAGCCCCCTAAACGGCTAAAGTAATCATAAACTACCTAAAAGACTCTCTGAACCATGATATCCCACCAATAATTAGTTATTTACCGTGCCAATACAATAAATAAGTAAAATCTAGAGGAAGGTACGCCTAGACTAACTGGATATCGACGAACGCGCTCAAAATCCACTAACTGGGGCTTTTCCTTTCTGAGAAGCCTCTGAACGCTGCCATGCTATGAAATTAGTGTTCTACTCATAGAAATGGTAACAACGCTATACATATCAATATAATGTGCTCTGGTCCAAATATTGGGCTTAAAATCCCCATGGAGCACCCTTGTGGAATCTAAAAATTGGACCTACAATTGTGTCCCTCGGGGAACAAGGAGTTTGTGCTAAAAAATTGAGCACCACCAGCCTGCTAATTCAAGTTTAAAGCAGCCCATGAAGTAAAAGGAAAAACAAGAATTCAAATAGAGAATTAATCGCATTTTGACCCTGGAACTTACGAGTTTAAGACAAGGAAATGATCAAGGAACAAGAACCCGATGACCGTAAGCTGCAATTTGTTGATCCAAATAGATTTTCTAACTCCCAAGGTGTTCTAATGGTGAATTGTATACTTAGAAATGGTTTTGGGTCGGAGGTGAATCATATATATAAAACATAGCAGTGGCGGCTTAAGTGGCCCAATGACCGCTTAAGCGGTCATTGCTTAAGTGGAAAGGACCGCTTAAGTGAACCCTGCCAAGCTTACCATCCTCTGATAATATGGCTTTTAACTGTTAAAGAGGATGCACCAGCTACTTAGGCACCAACAATTTTTGCTTAGTCTAAAAGTATTCCGACTGGGTGCTTGGGATTTATTCGGAGCCCAATGCATGCAAATAAGATATGCTACCCTACCAAAAATGAAATTTTAGACTCAACGAAACCCTCAAAATTTCCAACAGAGGTCGTTTTAGCAAAATATGGTCCCCACACCCACTCTTCCATTTTTACCGATTTTCAACCAATAGTCCAAAACTAGACCAAAAGCCTTGGGACCCAAACCAAAGGTCCCTCTAGCCTAGAGCCATATTTTGGAGCTAGCAGAACTATCAAATTCATCATCCCGGGAAGTTTACTTGAAGTTTAAGTTAAAGACCTATTTCTCAACTTCAAAAGCTCCAAAATAGGGAACAAGCAATAAAACCAAACGAACTTCCCAGAAGCCAAGCTATCAATCCCAGCCAGTCATAAATGACTTTGGGCAGCTATAGGAAAGATCTAAACTTAGAAAATACCCAATAAAGGGAAAAATGACTTGGAGGGTCATTACAAATTTACTTCAGTCTGTAATGATACCATATAGTATATTTATTTCTATTATTGTGTCATTGATATCTGGTTCAATTCTTCAGTGGGATCTCCATGATACCATCCTAATATATATATATATATATATATATATATATATATATGTATGTATGCATATATATGGTATCATTAGGGTTTTCTTCAGTCCATAATAATACCATCACAACATATTTATATATTGCCATGGTATAATTGATGTCTTCTTCCATCCTTCAATGAGATCTCTATGATATCATCACAGTATATCTATATACTAACATGGTATCATTGGGGTGTGCTTTAATCTGTAATTACACCATAACAGTATATTTATATACTATCATGATATCATTGATGTCTGCTTCAATCCTTCAGTGAGACCTCCATGATACCATCATAATAAATTTAGCTTGCTCCATGTTACTATCATAGTATCTTTATATACAACATGGTATCATGGAGGACTACTTCATTCCTTCAATAATTCATTTCTGCATAATACTTTCATATTACATTCATATAATGTCATAGTATCATTAAGATATGCTTCAATCCTCAACGATACCATCATAGTATATCCATATACTATGATGGTATCATTGAGGACTGTTCCTATTAGGACCCAAAAATTGAGGTCATTATGGTACTTATCCCATTTCAACCCTGGATAGGTAAGACCAACACCCAAACAGTTAAAGAATGCAGAAAAAAAATAATAAACCCAATACACAACTTCATTAGGAAGTCAAGCCATAATATGAAAAACAACAATACCTCAATCTGAACAAAATACAACTCCAAAGCCCAAAATCTGATGTCATAAGTAAAGAGCACTACAACTAATAAAGAGTACTAAAACACTCAAGTCTATATCTGCAAAGTAAAATAAAGAAAATAAGGATAGAAGAAGTCCAAAATCAAGCCCCATACGAGGAGCTCACCCATCATTTGAATCAGCCTTAATCATAACAAGATCTCACACACTGTGAGTTGAACTCGAACTAGGATATGTACTGAAAGGGCATAAATTGTAGGAGTGAGTACAGTACACTTGTACTCAGTAGGTATCATGGGACATTTGAGCAAACCAGAAAACAAAATAAGTAAAGAATACTATGACCATGCTTCCACCTATATATAGAAATTTTCCCAATGGTGGCTCAAATTGTATCTCCTGACAATTCTACAAGCATAATATCTATATAAGAATAACTACACACGAATGTATAAGACAAGGCTAAATACACGATAAAAAACATATAAACAGAAGTACAAATAATGCAACATAATGCAATGGAGTGGGATGATGATGAAGTAAGACATTGCATGGCCCTCTATACACCTTTCGAGCATAAGCTTCTAGGATAGGACTCATGGAGGTTCGCAACACATATACTTTCACAATCTCAATCAACCTTTCAGGCAAAATCCTTGGTCAAGCATTTTATAAAGTGTTTTATTTTCTTTCAAAATTAGTGTTTCTCTGTGGTACAAGTTCCATGTATATAGATGAATTAATTGAGGATGCATGCTCAGAATCAATACAATACCATATAATGAATCAATTCAATGATGGTATCAAATAAACCCAAATCTCAATAAATCTTGATATAAGCTATCGCATGGCATCACCGTGATGAATAATAATGTAAGACATCAATAATATCAATTCAAGCCCCCAATCAGGCATTACAATATAGATATATGAAAAATAATGGTCAAACAAGACCAACACTAGGCCACGCATGGGCATCACAATGATAATAATCTCTCAAATCAATAATAAAATTCACTTAAGCCCCCACAGAGGCATCACAACAATAATAATATCCCAAATCAACAATAATACTCACATAGGCCCCCACACGGGCAACACAATAAAATAACTATATCAGAATATGAATCTCATGTTAAGATCCCCAACCCATAGCATACTTTACATGAATGGTTAACTACCCATCTCAGTTAGAAGAAAGTTAAGCCATAACCTACCTCGAAAAGTCGAATCTTAAGACTGGATCCTGCAACACGAAGCCTTTCCTATACGTGCGGCTTCGAAATGAACCAAATCTATCAAAAATGTAATCTACATGTTAAAAGGACTCTAACAATATCCATATTAGCTACTTTCATTCCAGGTCCAAAAATAACTTGAAAATTGACCCCGACGGAAAAAGCGTAAAATCAGGATTTTATTTAAGAATAATGTTTCCCATATGTCAAGGATATTAATTATGAAACCCATCAAAAATCAAGTTGAAACCAAGGTTGGAATCATCAAAAACTATTTTCTAACTTTATCGAGTAAAACCCCAAAATCTAAGTTTGAAATCATACTTTTAAAGTGGTTTTGAAGATGAAATCAATGGGAAATGATGAAAATATGAGTTTAGAGTTTACCCATATAAGATTGATGAAATTTCTCTTTAAAATAGCCAAGAACTGAGCTCCCAAAGTCTAAAAATGGTGAAAATGGCATTTTGGATGAGAAAGGAATTAAATTCTATGTTGGTGTAATTTGTTCTTCACGAACGTGAGCCCCCAGCCACAAACACAAATATCAACCTGATCCTAGTCCCGTGAATGTAGTCAAACCATCACGTTTGCAATGAAGACAAAACTGAACCGGACCCACTATCCATATGCAAATGCAGTCAGTACCTCTCATTCGTAATGAATGAAAAGTTGACCCTTTGGGAATGCAGTCCTACTATCTCATTCATAATAAACAATATTTTCCTTCTCTGCGAACGTGACCAGGGGCCCGTGAATGTAAATAATAATTCATAAAGCACTAGATATTAGCAAAACAAGCAGTGTAAAGTATAGAAATAACTCTGAACAGACTCTCGGGATTCATTTGGGACCCCACAAAAATAATCCAAATATGCTACTAGGCTAATTTCGATGTTCCAGACTCAATGGAACTGTCAAATTTATGAATAGAGATTGTTTTCAATAAGATAACCTCCAGGACCCCTTTAGGCTAATTTTAACTAGTTTCTCATCTAATAGGTCAAAACTATATATAAAGGTCGAAACCCAAACCAACCATGCAACTAAAAAAAATCAACATTTTGGATCTAATGGAACTGACAGAATCACCATCCGATGCTCAGATCACAAAATGTTGACCAAAGTCAAACTATTCACTTATAAGCCTACTCAAAACCTCAAACTTACTCAAATCACTCCTGAATACTTTGGGAACGTGTCAACCATCCCCACAACTCATAAATGGTATATATCAACTACAAGGAAGGATAAAATGATCAAAACACAGAAAAAATCATCCCGGAATGAAATAGCAAATAAGGTACTTGAATCGATAAAATATGGGGGGGGGGGGTATCTAGTCCACATATCAAACTCAACCTCCCACTTAGCCTTCTTAATTAGGTGATGTCTCTACTGAACCTTCACAAAATCAATGTACTTAGACCTCAACTTCATAATCTGCCTATCTAGGCTAGCAAGTCACAATCTAATGCAACTGAGTCCCACCGAATCACATATTAATCATATAGTTGGTATCTCTTCAACATGGAAACATGGAACACTGGATGAACAATTGACAGATGTGGAGGCAAAGCTAGACTATATATCTTCAAACTTCTCAAGAATCTCAAAAGGCCCAATAAATCTTGAACGAAGCTCCTTTTTATTCCCAAATCTCATCACACCCTTCATGGGTTATACCTTCAATAAAATTGGCTCTTTAAGAATGAATGCTACATCACGAATGCAACAGTCGGTATACCTCTTCTGCTACTCTGTGAAGCCACAAGCCTATCAAACTCTACTGATTGAGTCTCTCAACAAATCAGTGCCCCAAGGCCTAACCTCGAATGAATCAAACCATACCATAGGGGATCTACACTTCCACCCATATAAAGGCTCAAAAGGCACTATCTGAATACTGGAATGGTAACTTTTGTTATAGGCGAACCCCGCTAAGGGTAAAAACTAGTCCCAATAACCACCAAAATCCATAACACACGCTCGATGCATGTTCTCTAGCACTTGAATAGTTTGCTCTGTCTGTCCATCCAAATGAGGGTGAAATGTTGTGCTCATATCAAGCTGAGTTCCCAACTCCCTCTATATAGAAATCAAAAACAATTGAGGTAAACTATGTACCGTTATCAAAAATAATGGATATAGGTACACCATGCAATCGAACAATCTCTCGAATGTAGATCTTAGCCAACTTCTCTGCATTATAGCTTACCCTCACAGGTATAAAATGCACGGACTTAGTCAACCTACCCATAATCACCCAAATAGAATCAAACTTCCCAAAAGTCGGGGGTAGACCAACCACAAGTCAATAGTGATCCGCTCTCACTTCCAGTTGGGAACTGGCACCCTCTGTATAGAACCACCCGATCGCTAATGCTCATACTTCACTTGCTGACAATTCAAAAACTTGGCCACAAACTCGATAATGTCTTTCTTCATACCACACCACCAATAGTGTTGATTCAATCCATAATACATATTAGCCTCTCCTAGATGAATAGAATACTTCAAACAATGAGCCTCCACAAAAATCACCCTAACCTATCTACAACCTCTCGGCACACAAATACGACTACCAATTGTAACACCCCGTACCTTCCCAACCATATTTGACGACATTAAATAATATTTACTTAGGTGTCGAGAGCTATAAATATGTATTTGGTAATGTTATTGATGGAAAAATTGAAATTTGGCCTTGTACATGTGATTAACCTTGCATAGGAGGTGTTTTAAGATTTTCATGGCGCATTTGTGGGGCTCAAAATGAGGCTAAGAGGACCTCTAAACAAAGGATATTAAGGGTAAGAAGCTAGTTATTCTTGAAAAGCATTCTCCAATTATTTCATGTTCCAAAGTCCTATATTATTATTATGAATATCTTTGTATCAATCTCTAATAAGTGGATGTGTTAATCTCTCACAAGTTGAAGTATCAATCTCATAAGGGTAATAAGAGAGGTGATGTGCAAGTTAATATAATTACTTCTCATGAGTGAAGATGTCAATCTCATGAAGTAAGGTAGTGAAGTGGGATGTGTATATAAGTGTGAACTTTAGTGTTATGATATTTAGCGTGTCATTTTCATAACTAGGTAAGGGGTATAAGATTGTAAAGAAGTAATGTGCATGGTTAGTATATGTTTCATTGAGTATGGATCACAATCTAAAGGGTATAAGTTCAAGATGGAATAATCCCAATATTATGCTATGTTATCTATTATAGCCCACCAAAGGTGGAGGTCCGGTATTATACATATATATATATATATATATATTATATCCCATCAAAGGTGGAGGCCCGGTACTATATATCCCACAAAGATGGAGGCCCGGTACTATATATTCATTTATTATATCCCATCAAATGTGGAAGCCCGGTACTATATAGCCCACCAAGATGGAGGCCCGGTACTATATACATGTACATTATATCCCACTAAAGGTGGAGGCCTGGTATTATATACTTACTTATAAGGTGATGATCCATAAGGTATTATGAATCACTAACTAGTTGAGTGAATAATAAATAAAGATAGTTGTAAAAGAGATGAGACTATATCCCTTGTATATATATAAATATGAAGGTTATGATAAGAACGATGCTGAGGCGACTGAATGACCAAGTAATGAAATAATAGAAGTAATGAACATGGTTCCACATATTCAGGACAGAGGTATACCCACATTGATTATTCTCTTACGCTTAATTTCTTGAAAGTACTTATGTATTACTATAGTTTCATATGGCCTTACATACTCAGTACTTTATTCGTACTAACCCCTCTCGGGGGACTTACCTTACATGCTGCAGGCCCAGGTGTTAGTAGATCTCCGCAGTAGGCGATGAGATATCCGCAGATTGTTGGTGAGCTCCAGTTGCTTCGGGGCTTCCCAAGTCACATGTGTTCATTAGGTTTTGGCATTTTTTAAATATTGTATAGACATGGTCATGTATCTATTAGAGGCTTTATAGACATATGTGGGGTATCATGAAAGTAAAAGATGTACGTTCATTTTGACGAAATGGCCCTAACGGCCAAGTTTCATATATTGCACATGTTGCCATGCCTTTCGCTATTGATATTTAATTAGATAAGTTGATATTCATACGCGAACATACATATGAGAGTATATGAGCAAAGATTGGTTCTCTCGGGCCTTATCGGCTTTGGGTGCCAGTCCGGCCCGAATGGGATTTGGGTCGTGACAAAAGTGGTATCAGAGCAGGTCGTTCTACGGGTGTCTACAAAGCCGTGTCTGAGTAGAGATTTGCTTATAGATGTGTTGCGCGCCACATTTATAAGTAGGAGGCTATGGGACATTTAGGAGTTGTTTCATTTCTTCATTCTAGATCGTGCAATAGAGCCATTGCCATAGGTGGGATTACATTTGACCATTGAAATTGGTTTTCTTTGATTTAGTAAAATGTCAATTACAAGACAAGGTATGGGCAAAGATAAGCAGGTAGATATGCAAGCGGGAGAAGGAATTAGTAAATCCCCACCTAACCCAGCTAGTCAATATGGAGTTGAAATTGAGTTTACATCACGGGCAGCTTCTCCTCCCCCTTCTCCAGGGAGGCCACAAAGGAGGGAAGTATCCCCAGAGTCGCCTGCTAATGTTACTAGGCAGGAGTTACAGGATTTGAAAAATGCGGTACAAATGTTGACTCAGATAGTTGTTGCCCAGAGTCAAGGACGAGTTGGTCCAGTGACAAGTGATGATGGTGCGGCTAGGCTAGCTAGTCGGCGGACACAGGATTTCCTGAAATTGGATCCTCCCACATTTACCGGGTCCGATCTTAATGAAGATTTGCAAGACTTTATAGATCATATTCAAAGGGCTCTAGATGTTATTCATGTGACTGGTGTAGAAACAGTAGAGCTTGTAGCATATCGACTGAAAGGAGAGTCTATATTATGGTACGAAGATTGGAAACAATCCAGAGGTATCGGTGCAAATCCAGCTAGTTGGGAAGAATTCAAGGTGGCATTCCTTGATCATTACCTCCCATATGAGGTTCGCGAGGCTCGTGCGGATCAGTTTTTAAATCTTTATCAAGGAAATATGAGCGTCAGGGAGTACAGTCTTCGGTTTAATTCGTTGGCTAGATACGCTCCTCACATGGTAGCAACTATGGCCGATAGAGTTCATCGGTATGTAGACAGATTAGAGCCCTACTTGGTAAGAGACTGTACTATTACTGCATTAAATAAAGACATGGATATAGCCAGAATGCAAGCCTTCGCACAAAAGATGGAGGATCAAAGGCAAAGGAGAAGGATACACGAATCTGAGGCAGGGCCGTCAAAGCGGGCTCGACCCATGGGACAGTTCATGGCATCCCAAGGAGGATTTAGGCCTCGAATTTTCCCAAGACCACCTAGACCATCATTTTCTCACCCTACAGCGGGTACTCCACCTCCATTTCGAGGGTCTAGAGGCACTCTGGTTAGGCAGAGTAGTGGAATACGGGGCTCGCAGACAGCGAGATCTTCTCGTCAACTGTGTCAGCGCTGCAAAAAGTTTCATTCAGGTGAATGCTGGTTTAAGATGGATGTTTGCTTTTGGTGTAAAAAGTCGGACACGTGAAGCGAGAGTGTCCACAGAGGGCCACAGGTAGTATAACACGACCTACGGGATCAGCAGATTTTGGAGGCTCTCCTTGATATAGTGACAGGTATGTTATCTATATTTTTACCTAATGAATATGCATCAATTCATCCGGGTTCTACCCTATATGTTACTCTATTTGACTGCGGGAAAATTTGAAGGAATCATAAGGGAGGCCAAAAGAAGAAAAAAAGGTCTATGATTATAGTCGATGAAGTACTCTTAAAAGCGTTACTCATGAAAGGTATAAGGGGATTCAGAAAGAAGGGAAAATTGACCCTATACAACATGCCATGTGAAATTGTTGAATGTGTATAAGAATTTCCTTTCATAATTGTTCTCATAATTTTTCCCATTGAAATACCTACTGTTATTCTAGACCGACAAGTGAAAAGGCTAATAAGTAAAGATGCAAATTTTGTAAGTGTTCTTTGGAGAAATCAACAAGTCGAAGAGATCGCATGAGAAGTTGAGAAAACAAAAATGATGAAATCGACGTACCCATATTTGTTTCAAATGGAAGAAAAGGTTCAAAATGTGGAAGTGGACCAACTAAGTAAGTATGCGTGAGCCTTGAGTGTTTATGTGTATGTATGCTAGTACAGAGATGCATTTGTCGTAATTGAAGAGATATTATTAACATTCAAGGAGTAATGTTCCTAAGGGGGGAAGAATGTAACACCCCGTACCTTCCCAACCATATTTGACGACGACATTAAATAATGTTTACTTAGGTGTCGAGAGCTATAAATATGTATTTGGTAATGTTAGTGATGGAAAAATTAAAATTTGGCCTTGTACATGTGATTAACCTTGCGTAGGAGGTGTTTTGCGATTTTCATGGGGCATTTGTGGGGCTCAAAATGAGGCTCTAAGAGGACCTCTAAACAAAGGATATTAAGGGTAAGAAGCTAGTTATTCTTGAAAAGCATTCTCCAATTATGTCATGTTCCAAAGTCCTATATTATTATTATGAATATCTTTGTATCAATCTCTAATAAGTGGATGTGTTAATCTCTCACAAGTTGAAGTATCAATCTCATAAGGGTAATAAGAGAGGTGATGTGCAAGTTAATATAATTACTTCTCATGAGTGAAGATGTCAATCTCATGAAGTAAGGTAGTGAAGTGGGATGTGTATATAAGTGTGAGCTTTAGTGTTATGATCTTTAACGTGTCATTTTCATAACTAGGTAAGGGGTATAAGATTGTAAAGAAGTAATGTGCATGGTTACTATATGTTTCATTGAGTATGGATCACAATCTAAAGGGTATAAGTTCAAGATGGAATAATCCCAATATTATGCTATGTTATCTATTATAGCCCACCAAAGAGGTCCGGTATTATACATACATATATATATATATATATATTATATCCCATCAAAGGTGGAGGCCCGGTACTATGTATTCATTTATTATATCCCATCAAAGGTGGAGGCCCGGTACTATATATCCCACCAAGATGGAGGCCCGGTACTATATACATATACATTATATCCCACTAAAGGTGGAGGCCCGGTATTATATACTTACTTATAAAGTGATGATCCATAAGGTATTATGAATCACTAACTAGTTGAGTGAATAATAAATAAAGAAAACTAAACTAGTAAAGAATACTATGAGCATACTTCCACCTGAATACAGAAATGTTCCCAATGGTGGATCAACTGTATCTCCTAACAATTCTACAACTATAATATCTATATAAGAATAAGTATGCATGAATATATAAGATAAAGCTAAATAAACGATAACAAACACATAAATAGAAGTAAAAATGATGCAATGCAGTGGGATGATGATGAAATAAGCCATCACAAGGCATCCATCGCATAGACCTCGTATACACCTTCCGAGCATAAGCTTCTAGGATAGGATCCATGGGGGGTTTGCCACGCATATACTTTTCAAATATCAATAAATCTTGCAGGCAAAATCCTCGAACAAGTGTTTTAGAAAGTTTTTTATTTTCTTTCAAAATTAGTATTTCTCTGTAGTACCAATTCCATGTATATGGATGAATGAAATAAGGAAGAATTCAGGAGGGTCTTGCTACATTAAATCTTAATATTCAAGAAAGTCCTGCTACGCTGAATCCCATTATTCAGGAGGGTCCTGCTACACTAAATCACATTATTCAGGGGTGTCCTGAGCTGAAAAAGTAAAGTCCCATTTTCCAGGAAAGCTCTTGAGCTGAAAAATAAAGTCCCATTTTTCAGGATAGTCCTGAACTAAAAAGTAAATTTCCCTTTTATAGGACGCTGTTGTAACAGCCCGTACCTTCCCAGCCCTACTTTCCAACCTTGACCATGTTTACCCTAGGTTCGAGAGCAATAAGTACGTATTTTGCATTGTTTTTGATGGAACATTTGATATTGTGCTAGAAAATGTGATTAGACCTTTGTAGTGGGTGTTTGTAACTTTGTGGAGCATTTGTGGGGTGAAAAGTGAGGTTTAAGGGACATCCAAGCAAAGGGTCTTAAAGATAAGAGGCAATCAAAAGGTTGGGACTTGAAAGATCCAACCAAATCCAAAAAGAAAAGTCAAAATCAAAAATTTAACATGGGGCGCTGCAGGTGGCGTGCCAGGCCGATTTTGGACAAATTTTGTTTGACACGGGAAGCAAAGGGGTACGCCCAGGGACGTTCCAAGCCTCTCCTGTCCACCTTTCCATAGCTGGAATTTTTCTAAGTCTCTAGGGCGCCCGGGAGCCTGCCGGGGTGCTTTTTCCTCAATTTCTTCTACGATTATTAGTCTATAAAGAGGACTCTTGGATTATGGTATCATTATTCCATCGTAGTAGGGCTACTCTTGAGCAAGTTTAGCATCCGATTTGGGGTTAATTCGTCGTCACAAGTATTTTATCAAATTATGTTAATTTAAGCCATGAGTGGCAAAAATCGCGTATTCTTGAGGATTGAGGCTACGAATGTGAATCTCGCGAGTTGAATATTATCTTGACATTATGGAATTATTTAAACATGATATAATGGGAGTATTACACATTGAAAGCGGTGGGCTAAGTTAATATATGTAAATAGGCTCAATTGAAGGCCCAAAATGGATTAAAAGGCATGGCCCAAAAAGGCAAATGACCCATTCTTCCACTTTGACCAAGGAGACATGGCATTTAATGCCAAGAAGTGGATAAGTATGACTTGAGGGTATATATAAGGTGGTAAAAATCATATTTTATTACCACAAAGCACACATGTCATTCTAGACATTTCTACAAGATATTTCTTCAAGCCCTCAAACCCTAAGCCATCTTTTTGGACAAGATCACTCATTTGCAAGTTTGGGTAAGTGATTATTCTTATGGATTAATATATTATATGCATGGGAGAGTATGTAGATCATGATGGTTATGTCTAAAAGTGTAAATAATGCATTTTTGTTTTTTGCTAAAAGATGTGTCATCTATGGGATTTAAACTTGAAAGGAGACTTGAGATTTTGATGAAAGTGCATGATGTGAATGAAATATCAACATGTATGGAGTGGTTATGTTCCTTGACTTGTTTTTTTTCTATGAGTGCAAATTGTGGGATTGTTGTCGATATGTTGTTATGAAGTGTATTGAGGTGACTTGATGGAGTAATTGTGATGTTGTGTTGATGGAGAAGTGTAAAGTGTGAACTTGGCGTGACATGCTATTGGTTTATGATTTATTAGTCAATGTATGGAATGTTGTGGTATTGTTGGTATGATAATTTCATAAATGGTATTTTTAAGGGGGAAATGACATTTTAAGGCAATCATGTAACTCATTGTCGTCATATGCACTTGTAAGGTAGTTGGTTGTTAACGTAAGCTCCCTTATGTACTTGTGTTGTAGAGTGAAACATAAGGAAGGAGCTAGACTATTGTATTCACATTTAGGATTGTGTATTCATATAGGGAAGATAAGGTATGTAAGGTTACTCTTTCCGTATCCTTCTGCAGCACATAGTGTTCACATTGATATTGTACTTATTCCATTCCAAATGTTCTAAGGTATCCCATTCCAGGTTATTAATTATTGTTACTCACAAGATCCTTACTCATTGATCAATTGCGATTCACATGTCTCATGTTCATTGACTAACATTTCCAAGTTCCAATAATGTTATGTTCCAAAGTTCCAATAATGTTATAACTACCAATGTATCAATCTCATAGAAGTAAAGAAATGAAGTAATGGATAATTGTTTGTATGTTCTTGAGTTACATACCAGAGGCGATATAAAAGCCTAGCATGGGTTATCACAGTAACATCCCAGGGGCGACATAAAAGCCTAGCATGGGTTATCACAATTACATCCCAGGGGTTAAAATACCTACCATGGGTTAATCTCATCCCAGGGGCGACAGAAAAGCCTAGCATGGGTAGATAAATCTCATCCCAGGGGCTAAATAAGCCTAGCATGGGTAGCACAATAACGATGAATAAATGTAATGGAAAAAGAAGTAAAGGACGTAATGTACATGGTTCCACATATGCAGACCAGTGGTTTATTTGTACCAACTATTCTCTTATATTTGATTTGATGGAAGTACTGATGTATCATACAGTTTCATATGAGCCTTACATACTCAGTACATTCTTTGTACTGACGTCCCTTGGGGGACTTACCTTACTTGTTGCAGGCACAGGTGCTAGTAGACCTCCACAGTAGGTTGCGGATCATTTACCGGTCTTTGGTGAGCTCCAGTTGGTTCGGGCCTTTCCGAGTTACAGTTATACATTTGTTTTGGTAGTGAAAATGTTGTATAAAGCGGGGACTTGTCCCGACTGTAAGATGGTTATGTGTATACATCTGTTAGAGGCTTTGTAGACTTATGTGGGAATATGAACATAAGGGATGTATGTTCATTTTGACTTGATGGCCCTAACGGCCAAGTTTCATATATGTATATATCACATGTTTCCATGACTTCCGCTATTAGCATCTTGTATCTATACGTGATGGTGGTGTTCCTTGAATGACATGCATATGAATGGACATGAGAAAAGATTTGTTCTCTCGGGCCTTATCGGCTTCGAGTGCCAGTCCGCCCTATTGGAATTCGGGGCGTGACAAAAGTGGTATCAGACCAGGTCGTCCTAAGGGTGTCTACAAAGTCATGTCTGAGTAGAATATTGCTTATGAATGTGTTGTGCACCACATTTATAAGTAGGAGGCTACGGGACATTTAGGATTTGTTTCTTTTCTTCATTTCTAGATCGTGCAATAGAGCCAATGTGGTAAGTGGAATCGTATCTAACTATTGGAATTGGTTTTCTTTGTTATAGTAAGATGCCAATGACAAGAAGAGGTAGAGGAAAAGGTAAGCAGTTAGATATGCTTGTTGGTGAAGGAATGAGTATATCACCGCCTGACCAAGCTAGTCAAGGTGGGGCTAACACTGAAATTGCATCGCGGTCTTCTTCTACTTTTCCAACTCCGAAAGAGCCAATACGTTGAGAAGTACCCGCAGAACTGCCAATGAATTCCACTGACCAGTATTTAAGAAATACAGTGCATATGTTGACTCAGATAGTTGTTGCACAAAGTCAAGGACAAGCTGGTCCAACGACAAATGAGGATGATGTGGCTAGAGTGGCGAGTCGCAGGACACAGGTCTTTCCGAAATTAGACCCTTCTATATTCATTGGGTCAGATCCGAAAGCAGATCCACAGGACTTCGTGGATCAAATCCAGAGGGCTCTAGATGTTATGCATGTGACTGGTGTTGAAACAGTTTAACTTGTGGCCTATAGATTGAAACGTGGAGTTATATTGTGGTATGAAGACTGGAAAAGATCGAGGGGTATTGATGCACTTCCAACTGGTTGGGAAGAATTTAAAATGGCATTCCTTGATCATTACCTCCTATATGAGATCTGGGAGGCACGTGCAGACCAATTTCTAAATCTCCATCAAGGGAATCTGAGTGTTAGAGAATACAGTTTGCAGTTTAATTATTTGGCTCGATATGCTCCGAATGTAGTAGCCACAATGACAGACAGGGTCCATCGATATGTGGACAGATTGGAGCCATATTTGGTAAGGGACTGCACTATTGCTTCTTTGAACAGAGATATGGATATAGCGAGAATTCAGGCTTTCACACAGAAAATGGAGGACCAAAGACAGAGAAGAAGGGTACATGAATCTGAAAGAGGACAATCCAAAAGAGCTAGACCTATGGGACAGTCTATGGTGTCCCAAGGAGAATATAGGGCTTGGATGTTTCCTAGACCGCCTAGACCATCATTCTCCTATTCCACAGTAGGCACTCACTCTCAATTTTGAGTGTTTAGAGGCGGTCAATCTGGGCAGAGTAGTGGAATTCATGGATCATAGGCAGCGGGATTTTCTCGTCCTCCATGTCAGCGCTGTGGAAGGTATCATTTAGGTGAATGTCGGTTGGGTACAAATGTTTGTTTTTGGTGTAGTACGACGGGGCACATAATGAGAGAATGCCCACAAAGAGGCACGAGTGGTATAGCACGACCTACGGGATCAACCGTTGCATCATCATCATTGGTTCCTTCCCTAGGTAGAGGAGTACAACCTATTGGGCATGGTCGAGGTGCGAGTGAAGAAGCCAGTTCTAGTGGAACCCAAAACCGCCCCTATGCTCTAGTGGACCGGCAGAACTCGGAGGCTTCTCCTGATGTCGCCATAGGTACATTATCCATATTTTCGTATAATGTATATGCATTGATTGATTCGGGTTCTACATTGTCATATGTTACTCCATTGATTGCTGTGAAATTTGAAAGAAAACCGAAATTATTAACTAAGTCAATTGAGGTATCTACACCAGTTGGTGAATATATTGTTACAAAAAGAGTATATCGTAATTGTGTGGTAACTTTGTGTGGTCATGACGCACTGGCTGACCTCATTGAATTAGACATGGTGGATTTTGATGTCATAATGGGTATGGATTGGTTGGATTCTTGTTATGCCACGATGGATTGTCGGGCTAAGAAAGTACATTTTCATTTTCCACAAACGAATATGCTGGAATGGACGGGTAATGCAGGGGAACCGAAAGAAAATTTTATTTTCTATCTGAAAGCAAGAAAAATGATTGCCAAGGGGTACATATGTCACTTAGTCCGAGTGAAAGATACTGATGTGGAACCACTAACTCCTCAGTCGGTTCCAGTGGTCAATGAAGTTCTTGATGTATTTCCTGAGGATCTTCCCGGTTTGCCTCCAGAACGGGAAGTACAGTATGGGATCGATGTGAATCCAGGCACTCGGCCTATCTCTATTCCTCCATACAGAATGGCTCTGACAAAATTGCGTGAATTGAAGGAGAAATTAAAAGACTTACTGGACAAGGGCTTCATCAGACCAAGTATGTCCCCGTGGGGTGCACCGGTATTATTTGTACGAAATAAAGATGGCACATTGAGAATGTGTATTGACTATCGGCAATTGAATAAGGTAACGATCAAGAACAAATATCCCCTCCCCAGAATTGATTATTTTTTTGATCAGTTACACGGTGCCAAGTGTTTTTCAAAGATTGACTTGAGATCGGGTTATCATCAAGTCAGAGTAAAAGAAAAAGACATACCCAAGACAGCTTTCAGAACACGGTATGGCCATTATGAATTTTTAGTTATGTCGTTTGGACTAACAAATGCACCAATTGTGTTCATAGATTTGATGAATAGGGTATTTAAGCCATTTCTAGACGTGTTCGTGATGGTGTTTATAGATGACATCCTGGTTTATTCACGATCACAAGAGGGCCATGCTAATCACTTACGGCAAGTGTTACAAATTCTTTGTGAGAGTAAGTTGTACTCAAAGTTCTCTAAATGTGAATTTTAGTTAAAATACGTCGCATTCTTGGGTGGTCACATTGTGTCAGATGAAGGGATACAGGTTGATTCGTAGCTTCCTTGGGTTGGTAGGTTATTATCAAAGGTTTGTTGAAGGTTTTTCTTCCATTGTTGCACCTTTAACGAAGCTTACACACAAGGCAGTCAAATTTCAGTGGAATGATGCATGTGAGAAAAGTTTTCAAGAGCTGAAAGATAAATTGACTTCTACACCGGTATTGGTACTTTCGAAAGGGACAAAAGGGTATGCAGTATATTGTGATGCTTTCGGAGTTGGCCTAGGATGTGTATTGATGCAGCACAGTAATGTAATTGCGTATGCCTCACGGCAGTTGTGACCACATGAGAGAAACTATCCTACACATGATCTTGAGTTAGCAGCGGTGGTTTTTGCTTTAAAGATATGGCGTCATTATTTGTATGGAGTTCATGTTGATATCTATACTGATCACAAAAGTTTGCAATATATCTTTAAGCAGAAGGAACTCAATTTGAGGCAACGAAGGTGGTTAGAGCGCTTAAAAGACTATGATATCGATAACTTATACCACCCAGGGAAGGCAAATGTGGTAGCTGATGCGTTAAGCCGAAAAGCAGTAGGAACCACTAGTGGCCAGTTGATGGAAAAGCAAGATATAATCAAAGATCTACATCAACTAGCCAGCTTGGGAGTTTTCCTTCTTGAATCTCCAGATGAAGGGGTTATTGTGCAAAATGCAGCAGAATCCTCCTTAATAGCTGAAGTGAAAGAGAAGCAGTCTGCGGATCCTATGTTATTGTAGCTAAAAGAGAATGTACAATAAGGTATGACAAAGGCATTTGATATTATGCAAGAGGGAGTACTTCAATGCCAAGGAAGATTATGTGTACCAGATGTAGATGGGCTGAGGAGACGAATTATGACAGAGGCACATCATTCGTGATATTCTATTCATCCGGGAGCTACCAATATGTACCATGACTTAAAAGAAATATATTGGTGGGGAAATATGAAAAAGAACATTGCAGAATTTGTAGCTCAATGCCCAAATTGTCAACAAGTGAAAGTAGAGCATCAGAAACCAGGAGGTTACATGCAATGTATCAATCTTCTAGTCTGGAAATAGGATATGATTAACATGGATTTCATCACAGGTTTTCTTAGTACACTACGAAAATTTGATTCTATATGGGTCAGAGTTGACAGGCTTACCAAATCAGCGCATTTCCTACCAGTCAAGACCACCTATATAGCTGAGGATTATGCAAGATTAAATGTTAAAGAAGTAGTGAGATTACATGGAATTTCGGTCTCCATTATATCGGATAAAGGAGCAAAATTTATCACATATTTTTGGAGATCTTTTCAGAAGAGCTTGGGTACACAAGTGAATTTGAGTACGGCTTTCCATCCTAAGATAGATGGACAAGCAGAACGTACTATCCAAACACTTGAAGATATGCTACGAGCGTGCACGTTAGATTTTCAAGGCAGTTGGGATGACCATTTTCCTCTCATTGAATTTGCTTACAATAATAGCTATCATTCAAGTATTAAAATGGCACCTTATGAAGCTTTATACGGAAGGAAGTGTAGATCACCTATCGGATGGTTTGAAGCAGGTGAAACTGCTTTACTTGGGCTAGATCTTGTTTATCAAGCTATGGAGAAAGTTAAAGTGATCCAACAGCGGCTACAAATGGCCCAAAGTCTCCACAAGTCATATGCTGATGTTAGAAGAAGAGGGCTCGAATTCGCTATAGGTGATTGGGTATTCTTGAAGGTGTCACCGATGAAAGGGGTAATCCGATTTGGGTAGAAAGGGAAGTTGAGTCCCCGATATATAGGGCCATATGAAATTTTCTGAAAATTTGGGCAAGTTACGTATGAATTGGCACTACCCCAAGAACTCTCCACAGTTCATCCAGTATTTCATGTTTCGATGCTTCGAAAGTGCATAGGGGATCCATCTAGTATTGTTCCCATTTAGAATTTCCAAGTTACGGAGGACCTTACTTGTGAAGAGATACCCATTGCTATTCTAGATCGACAAGTAAAGAGGTTGAGGAATAAAGAGATAGCTTCTGTAAAGGTACTTTGGCGAAATCAAAAAGTTGAGGAGATCACCTGGGAAGACGAGGAAATGATGAAGTCCAAGTACCCTCATCTATTTCAAATGGAAGAGAAAGTTCAAGATGCGGTATTGTAGCAATAACAAGTAAGTATCTATGAGCATTATGTGTATATGTATATATGTGTTAATAAAGAGATGCATTTGGTGTACATGAGATGATGTTATTAACATTCGAGGACGAATGTTTCTAAGGGGGAAGAATGTAACACCCCATACCTTTCCGAACCTAATTTCCAACCTTGAACCATGTTTACCCTAGGTTCGAGAGCAATAAGTACGTATTTTGCATTGTTATTGATGGAACATTTGATATTGAGCTAGTAAATGTGATTAGACCTTTGTAGTGGGTGTTTGCGACTTTGTGGAGCATTTGTGGGGTGAAAAGTGAGGTTTAAGGGACATCCAAGCAAAGGGTCTTAAATATAAGAGTCAAGCAAAAGGTTGGGACTTGAAAGATCCAACCAATCCGCAAAGAAAAGTCGAAATCAAAAATTTAGCATGGGGCGCTGCAGGTGGCGTGCCAGGCATTTCTGGCCGAATTTTGTTTGGTACAGGCAGCAAGGGTGCATTACCAGGGGCGTGCCAGGCCTCTCCTGTCCACCTTTCCAGAGCTGGAATTTTTCTAAGTCTCTAGGGTGCCCGGGAGAGTGCCGGGGTGCTTTTTGCCCGATTTCTTCTACGATTATTAGTCTATAAAGAGGACTCTTGGGTTATGGTATCATTATTCCATCATAGTATGGTTAATCTTGAGAAATTTTAGCATCCGAGTTGGGGTTAATTCGTCTTCACAAGTATTTTATCAAATTATGTTAATTTAAGCCATGAGTGGCAAAAATCGCGTATTCTTTAGGATTGAGGCTACGAATGTGAATCTCGTGAGTTGAATATTATCTTGACATTATGGAATTATTTAAACATGAGATAATTGGAGTAATACACATTGAAAGTGGTGGGCTAAGTTAATATGTGTAAATGGGCTCAATTGAAGTCCCAAAATGGATTAAAAGGCATGGTCCAAAAGGGCAAATGACCATTCTTCCACTTTGACCAAGGAAACATGGTATTTAATGCCAAGAAGTGGATAAGTATGACTTGAGGGGCTATATAAGGTGGCAAAAATCAGATTTTATTTCCACAAAGCACACATGTCATTCTAGATATTTCTTCAAGCCCTCAAACCCTAAGCCATCTTTTTGGACAAGATCACTTATTTGCAAGTTTGGGTAAGTGATTATTCTTATAGATTAATATATTATATTCATGGGAGAGTATGTATATCATGATGGTTATGTCTAAAAGTGTAAATAATGCATTTTTGCTTTTTGCTAAAAGATGTGTCATCTATGGAATTTAAACTTGAAAGGAGACTTGAGGTTTTGATGAAAGTGCATGGTGTGAATGAAATATCAACATGTATGAAGTGGTTATGTTCCTTGACTTGTTATTTTTCTATGAGTGTAAATTGTGGGATTGTTGTCGATATGTTGTTATGAAGTGTATTGAGGTGACTTGATGGAGTAATTGTGATGTTGTGTTGATGGAGAAGTGTAAAGTATGAACTTGGTGTGACATGCTATTGGTTTATGATGTACTGGTCAATGTATGGAATGTTGTGGTATTGTTTGTATGATAATTTCATAAATGGTATTGTCAAGGGGGAAATGACATTTTAAGGCAATTATGTAACTCATTGTCGTCATATGCACTTGTAAGGTAGTTGGTTGTTAACGTAAGCTCCCTTATGTACTTGTGTTGTAGAGTGAAATGTAAGGAAGGAGCTGGACTATTGTATTCATATTTAGGATTATGTATTCATATTGGGAAGATAAGGTATGTAAGGTTACTCTTTCCGTATCCTTCTGCAGCACATAGTGTTCACATTGATATTGTACTTATTCCATTCCAAAATGTTATAAGGTATCCCATTCCGGGTTATTAATTATTGTTACTCATATGATCCTTACTCATTGATCAATTGCAATTCACATGTCTCATGTTCATTGACTAAAATTTCCAAGTTCCAATAATGTTATAACTGCCAATGTATCAATCTCATAGAAGTAAAGAAATGAAGTAATGGATAATTGTTTGTATGTTCTTGAGTTACATCCCAGAGGCGATGTAAAAGCCTAGCATGGGTTATCACAGTAACATCCCAGGGGCGACATAAAAGCCTAGCATGGGTTATCACAATTACATCCCAGGGGTTAAAATACCTAGCATGGGTTAATCTCATCCCAGGGGCGATAGAAAAGCCTAGCATGGGTAGATAAATCTCATCCCAGGGGCTAAATAAGCCTAGCATGGGTAGCAGGATAACGATGAATAAATGTAATGGAAAAAAAAGTAAAGGACGTAATGTACATGGTTCCACATATGCATACCGGTGGTTTATTTGTACCAACTATTCTCTTATATTTAATTTTATAGAAGTACTTATGTATCATACAGTTTCATATGAGCCTTACATACTCAGTACATTCTTTGTACTGACGTCCCTTGGGGGACTTAGCTTACTTGCTGCAGGCACAGGTGCTAGTAGACCTCCACAGTAGGTTGCGGATCATTTGCCGGTCTTTGGTGAGCTCCAGTTGGTTCGGGGCATTTTGAGTTACAGTTGTACATTTGTTTTGGTAGTGTAAATGTTGTATAAAGCGGGGACTTATCCCGACTGTAAGATGGTTATGTGTATGCATCTGTTAGAGGCTTTGTAGACGTATGTGGGAATAAGAACGTAAGGGATGTATGTCCATTTTGACTTGATGGCCCTAACTTCCAAGTTTCATATATGTATATATCACATGTTTCCATGACTTCCTCTATTAGCATTTTGTATCTATACGTGGTGGTGGTGTTCCTTGAATGACATGCATATGAATGGACATAAGCAAAGATTGGTTCTCTCGGGCCTTATCGGCTTCGGGGACTAGTCCTCCCCATTGGAATTCGGGGCGTGACAGGAGTTGAGCTTAAAAGTAAAATCCCATTTTCCAGGAGGGTCCTACGCTGAAAAGTAAAGTCTCATTTTTCAGGAGGATCCTGACCTGGAAAGTAATGTTCCCTTTTCTAGAAGGGCCCTCAGCTAAAAAGTAAAATCCCATTTTTTAGGAGGGTCATGAAAAACATATTAAAGACCCATTATCCAGGATGGTCCTGAGCTTGAAAAGTAAAGTCCTATTTTTCAGAAGGGTCCTGAGCTAAAAAGTAAAATCCCATTTTCCAAGAGGATCCTGGCTGAAAAGTAAAATTACATTTTCTACGAGGGTCCTTAAGTGAAAATTAAAGTCTCATTTTCCTGCAAGGTCTTGCTAGTCCCATTTCTCAAGAGGGGCCTGTTAATTTGAGTTCTATTATCCAGGAGGGTCTTGAGCAGAGAGGTAAATTCCCACTTTTCAGAAGGGTCCTGAGCTAAAAAGTAAAGCCTCATTTTCCATGAGGGTCCTGAATAGAAAAATAAAGTCCCATTTTCTAGGAGGTACTGCTAAACTAAACCCTATTATCAAGTAGGGCCATTTTCCAAGAAGGTCTTGAACTCAAAAATAGAGTCTCATTTTTCAGGAGGGTCCTGAGCTGAAAAGTAAAATATTATTTTTCAAGAGGGTCCTGAGCTGAAAAGTAAAGTGTCATTTTTCAGGAGGGTGCTAAGCTGAAAAGTAAAGTTTCTTTTTCTAGAAGGGTCTTAAGCTGAAAGGTAAAAACCCAAAATCCCATTTTCCAAGGGGGTCATGAATAGAAAATTAAAGTCCCATTATCCAGGATGGTCCTGATTATGAAAAGTGAAGTCCCATTTTTCAGGAGGGTCCTGAGCTGAAGAGTAAAATCTCATTTTCCAGGAAGGTCATGAACAGAAAATAAAATTTCCATTATCCAAGATGGTCCTGAGCATGAAAAGCAAAGTCTCATTTTCTAGGAGGGTCCTGAGCTAAAAAATAAAGTCCCATTTTCCAGGAGGAGCTTGAGCTGAAAAGTAAAATCTCATTTTTAAAGAGGGTCCTGAACTGAAAATTAAAGTCTCATTTTCCTGGAGGGTCATGCTAGTCCCATTTTTCAGGAGAGTCCTGTTAATCTAAGTTAAATTATCCATGAGGGTCCTGAGCTAAAAAGTAGAGCCCAATTTTCCATGAGGGTCCTGAACAGAAAAATAAAGTCTCATTTTCTAGGAGGGTCCTGCTAAACTAAATCACATTATACTCTAGGGCCCTAAACAGAAAATAAAGTCCCATTTTCTAGGAGGGTCCTAAACTCAAAAAAGAGTCCCATTTTTCAGGAAGTCCTGAGCTGAAAATTAAAATTCCATTTTTTTCAGGAGGTTCCTGCTAAACTTAATCCCATTATCCAATAGGTCTCTGAACGGAAAAATAAAGTCCCATTTGTCATGAGGGTCTAAAAAATAAAGTCCAATTTTTTAGAAGGGTCCTGAACTGAAAAGTAAAATTTTATTTTTTCAGGAGGGACCTGCTAAACTAAATATCATTATTCAGGAGGGTCCTGCTGCTAAATTCCATTATTCAAGAGGTTCCTGCTACATTAAATCCCATTATTCAGGAAGGTCCTACTACAACCAAATCTCATTATTCAGGAGGATCCTACTACAACTAGATTTTTAAAGGCAAACAACATGAACAATTAATTTTTTTGCCCCAGTTTACACTAGAAATTATTTAGTGAATTACTTGTACCATGCAAAACACTTATGCCAAAGAAAAACAAAATGCATGAGAGACATGAAAATAGATGTGTGTTCCTTAGAAATGAACGATCATAGGGTGTTTGTTTCCTAAGATCAAAATGCAACTAGGGTGTTTGTTCCCTTGAAAAGAAAAATGATAGGGTGTTTGTTTCTTAAAATGACACTAGGGTGTATTCCCTAAGGTCGAAATCCAACTAGGGTGTTTTTCCCCTGTGTTGAAAAGAGATAGTATGTTTGTTCTCACACAAACCAATAGGGTGTTTATTCTCTATGCTGATAAGTGATATGGTGTTTGTTCTCTAACATACCAATAGGGTATTTGTTCCCTAAAATGGTCACTAGGGTGTTTGTTCCCTGAGAACACATGAAGAAAAAAAAGGAATCTTTTTTTAGAGAGAGAGAAAAGAAAAAAATTACTTTTTTGCCCTTGTTTTGATATCGGGGAACTTTGATTTTTCTTTTTTTATTTTTTTAAAGTTTTTTAAAATAAAATATCTGAGGCTTTTTTTCAATGACGCGAGGTTTTTATTTGGTGAGACCGAATCTTATTTTAGAACTACCTACATATCCTGTCATAGCAAGAATCGTGTCAAACATAGTTCAAATAAAACATGTCTTTTTTGGCTTTTTTATGGGTAATTTTTTTTAACACCATAGAATGAAAAGAAATAAATTCATTTATTGGTCAAGCATTGATACGATCCAAAATACGAAAGGGAAAATAAACACAAAAAATAAGAGAAATGATAGAATTTAAAATGCAGAAAGTAAAGGATAAAAGATAGATAGAAAGATAGACACAAACACGAAAATTCAATGAAACTTAAGGATATTTTGAATCCAAAAACCCCCCAAAATATTAATCCAACGAAAGCACCTAACTCTAATGAATGACCTTGAGGAAATCATAACGCCCTCACAACCACCGTTTCTAAACAAAAGTCAACCTAAGCTTTTCCAAGCTCTCATGCTCCATAAGGAGTCTTACAAAATCAATATCATCAAAAAACAAACTCCCAAAATAAAGACCTAGGAGTTTCTATTTATAGTATTATTACAAAGGCCCAAAAGTGACCTTGACAAAGATTGAAAAAGGCCCAACAACGTTGGGTTCTGCTTGGTCTTGATGGCTTCAGTTACTGCCCATCACTGAGCTAACTATCCGCCATTCCTCCCGTCACCATGAGGCAGTGTACTCCTCCCTTGGGCTTCTTTTGGAGTCTTAGGGGATGGTTGTCAAGCTTGTGGCAATTCTTCACCCTTAGGCAGAATGCTCCTTTCTCTTCTAAGTGCATTCCTAGCCCCAAGCTATCATCCACACGTCGTACTGCTCTAGTGTAAGCTCAAAAAGGGTCCTCCAAACACGTACTTGTGTCCTTTTGATGATCATGGTGTGGATCCCTATGTGTTGACCTTAAATTATAGTCCTCAAAGCGATGAAACCGATTTGGGATGTATCATCCTCCCCTCTTGAAAAGGATTCGACCTAGAATCCAAACCTTGCAAAACTATAGGGAAAACAAACAACCACAATATCCTCATGGCATGCGGGTTAGTGTTAGCAATAATATGTTTATCACCAAGCCAAGGAGGTACACACTTAATATATATCCAAGCATCAAAATAATCAATCAACGGTGTGTAACCCCACAAAGTTAAAATTACTTGGCTACACAAGAGACCTTGACAAAAGGGTAAACCCAAAGAACCTTGGTAATTAGTCAACCACATATGAAAACCCATATTGGTTCTATGTTTCAACAAGCACAAAACCCATTTTAAGCCAAGAATCACATGATAATTCGCATAGCTAAGTGCAATGTTATAAACAAGGTCATCCTAAGTTAAAACTCCACTCAATGCACTAGTTATCTTTAAGAATGAGATTACTCCCAAATCATCATGGGGGTCAAATACAAAGGTATCCCCCGCACAAATGGATAAACATAATGCATGTAAGCTCATATAACATCTTTTTTCAAGGAACTACCCCAGGGAAGTGAGGTCACCAATGGAGTCATGCTACTAGTGGGAATGAAGAACCTATTAGAAACCAAACTAATCCCAAACAATTGGTTCTCCCAATAAGTTGGGTTCCCTCTAGTCATGGTTGTAGGCATGCTCCCAAGAGTCCCATTTGATATTTCAAATTGTCCAACCCAAGGAAGGTGACAAGAAGTCTTTAACAACCATGGACTCTTTTCCAAATAAGTAATAAACTTAGCATCCACAAGTTGTGGTACACACAACTTAAGCATAAATGTGTCAAACAAGGATGCAAATAAATAGGCGACACCCAAAAGAGGTAATGACACATTTGCTCTAGGGTTCTCAAGAATGATACCACCTATGAGTAAGGGGTCATCAAATTCAAACAATTAATAAAGAAAGGTATCACATAAATGGAATTCATCCAAGGCATTTTCAAGGGAAGACTCACCCTTTGACCTACAAGTAATAAAACTTTGGTCAAGAATGGAAACACACAATGGTGAATTCTCTTGGACCTTTTCATTGCTCCCCTTCTTTAAATAACATTCATCTTGTTGGAGATCTTTCCCTTACACATATTTGGTCCATAAAACGGGTTATAAATCCTTAAGAAAGAATATTTGTCATAGGGAATAGTACCAACAACTCCAATCAAATCTTGCTTGTCATCTTGACCAAGCACCAAGTGGGGTGTTTTACAACCACCACATTCCAATTGGTCATCGGGGTCAAATGGATAGAGTGGCCATACACAGGTGTCTAAAGAACACTCTTTTTCCCCAAGGGCACTACCAATACAAAAGATATACTCTTCACACAAGCATAGGCAATATCATGAGCAAATAAAGAGTAAAGAAAGGTGTCACACAAATTGATTTCATCTAAGGTGTATTTAAGAACATGCTCACTATTAAGACCAAGAACATTATCAAGGTCATGCTAAAGATTTGGAACACACAAAGAAGAAGAAATAATCAGGACACAAGGACCACATTCTAATTCTTCACAATCATTCCCCATAAGAGCACTCTAATTTTCCAGAAGATATTTCCATCTTTAGGAGGAATTTTGTCACACCATAGTGGGTTATTATATAGAGTATAGCCCTCAAGAAGAGCTACATCATTAATATGATCCACACCATTAGGTAACTCAATAGAAGTGATTTCATCATCCTCAAATAAGAAATTATACATAAAGAGAGAAGGATCAATCCAAGAAGGAGAATTGGAACATGTAAGTTCACTCTCAAAAAGATAATTATCAAATTTTTAAGAAGTTTCAAACACATGATCATTCCTATGAGCCAAACAAGTAACAAGACTTTCATCAAAAGGCATGCTCAAAGGCTCACTCATATTCAAATGATCAACATTTTTCACATCATCACTAACTTGAGGTTCACTATTAACATCATAAACATCCTCAAGTAGTGGACTAGATTCATTAGCAAGTTGATCAATACAATTTTCACAAGACAATGTACAATCATTCAACACAAAGGCTTCAATACTAGGTGGACTCAAATTGATCTTACAAGAAGAGTCAATTCGGTTATCAATAGGATAAACTAGTGTATCCATACTCTCAACACATACATTATCATCACGAGGTAAAGAATCATTAGGCTCACACGTAGGCAAGCTATCACTTAAACTCAATTGGCCAATATCCACACAATGATCTTTCACATTTACTAAAGTACAAGAGTTAGCTTTGTTACCTTGAAGTTCATGAGAAGATCTTTTTTTATCTTGGTGTAGGGTTTCTTTCAAAGTTTTGGGATACTCTTCACATTGTTTGGTACATAGGTCCAACTTAATCTCTCAATTTTTTTGATTGGACCCTATGTTGGAAGCTTGTATTCCTCCGTTATTTGCAAAATTAGTACCTACATAAGTGTCCTTAATAAGAGAAGGAAAAACAAAATTAGATTGAGTTTGTGGTAACCCCCTCACTTTACTCCTCACAACCTCTCCTTTTTCCATTACTGGGTTATTACGTTTCATCCATACCATGCGTTTTCATCAAACCCACAAGTCATATTTCAAGTTTAATTCACAAGGATGCACATCTTTTAGCAAAAAGCCAAAGTGCACTATTCAACACCTTGCCAACATAACCATCATGATATATATAATCTCCCATGTACATAATATCTTAAATCATAAGAATGAACACTTACCCAATCTTGTAGATGATGATCTTGCCCAAGAGGAGGACTTAGGGTTTGAGAGCTTGAGAGAAATATTTTTTGGAAAAATGTTTAGAAAGGCATGTGCCTTTTGAATGAATAAAATCTGGCTTGGTGGCCTTTATATAGCCCCTTTTAATCTTATCCTTATTCATGCTTAATCAATAATTGATGGTCAAAGGGATAATGGGTCATTTGACCCATTTTGGCCTACATTTTCTTCTCATTTTGGGCCTTGTATTGAGCCCAATTCACTCGACCCAATAAAATCAATAATTTCTCATGTTTAAATCATTTCATACATGTTTCGATAATATCTCCACTCACGTGGTTCATATTTGTAGCCTCAATCCCAAAAACAAGTGATTCTAGCCACCTATGGCCTATTTTGACCACAAGGGTAAAATCGTCATTTTGATGCCAAATTCATTCTCGAGTAATTTTATCATGCCAATATAATACTTCACTTATTTTATGTATATTCTCATGGTTGAATAAGAAACGTGGCAAAAATCGGCTCAATACGTCCCCGGGCACCCTTGGGACTTAAGAAAAATTCCAACTTTGAAAAGTGACCAAAACCACCGTGGCACGCCCTTGGGCGCGCCAGCTTGCTGCCTCTGGACTAAAAATTTTAGCCCAGAGCGGCGTGGAACGCTCTCTGGCGCGCCCCACCCTTAGTTTTTTTTGAAGATTTTGCTTTTCGACTTTTCTTCGCGGGTTTGGTTAGATACTTCAAGTCCTATTCTTTAACTTACTTCTTCCCCTTAATATCTTTTGTTTGGAGGTCCTTTTAGCCTCATTTTGAACCCCACAAATGCTACACAAGAATCGCAAAACACCTCCTACGCAAGTTTAATCACATGTACAAGGCCAAATTTTAATTTTTCTCATCATTAACATTACCAAATACATACCTATGGCTCTCAACACCTAAGTAAACACTATTCAATGTCGTCAAGTAGGGTTAGGAAGGTACAGGGAGTTACACGCAAATTAGGCTCGGTCTCCTAGATAGACTCCTCAACTGGATGGTGTCTCCAATAAACCTTAACCACAGGAATATCTATGGAGCGCAACCGTCTAACATCTCAGGGTAGAATAGATACAGGCTCCTCAATAAAAGTCAACCTCTCATCCAACTGAATCTAGTCCAAATAAAGCACATGAGGCTCATCCGAAACATATTGCCGCAGCATGAATACATGAAAGACTGGATGGATGACTTAAAAGTCTGAAGGCAAAGCTAACTCATATGCTACCTCTCCAATTGTCAGTAGGATCTCAAATGGTCCACTATACCTGGGGCTGTGCTTGCCCCTCCTCCCGAACCTCAATACATGCTTTATGGGTGATACTCCCAGAAAAACCTGGTCACCAACTCTGAGCTTTAAGGCATGAAGTTTAGTCTACAGTCAGCATAACTCTTTTGCCATCTCTGAGTTGTCCGTAGCCTATCCTGAATCACCCAAACCTGATCTAAAGACTAACAAAGCAAATCTGTACCATGGGGCCTAACCTTAGAAGTCTCAAACCAACCAACTGAAGATCAACAATGCCTATAATACAGTGCCTCGAATGGTAGTTGTTATTATAAGCAAACTTTGCTAAAGCTAAAAATCAATCCCACTGACCTCCAAAGTCCAAAACACAAGAAAAGGGCATATGCTCCAAAACCTAATAGTCCGCTCCGACTGCCCGTTAGTCTATGGGTGAAAACCAGTGCTAAAGTCAACCTGGGTACTCAACTCCTCCTAAAATATCCTCCAGAATCTAGAAGTGAACTGAGAACCTCGATCTAAAATAATAGACATGGGCACCCATGAAGGCGAACCACCTCTCAAACAAAGATACGACATAACCGCTCGGCACTAAAGGAGTTCTAAGTAGGGATGAAATGGGCAGACTTGGTCAATCGATCCACAATAACCCAAATGATATTAAAACCATGAGAAGTTCGAGGAAACCCACCTACCAAATCCATACTGACCCGCTTCCATTTCCACTCAGGAATGGGTAGCCTCTGAAGCAATCCACCAGGTCTCAGATGCTCGACCTTCACGTATTGACAACATAGGAACCGAGCCACAAATTCTACTATATCTCTCTACATGCCACTCCACTAATAATGTTGCCTCAAATCCCTATACATCTTAGTTGTCCCGAGGTGAATAGAATATATAGAGCTATGAGCCTCTCGAAGTATCAACTAAATCAAATCTCCGACACTCAAAACACAAATGTGATTGTTAAATCTCAGAACGCCCTCAGAATATAAGGTAGCCCTCCTGCACTCATCCCTTAACACCTGATCTCGAATGCCACATAGCCTACTATCCTCAAACTGCCGACCCAAAAGCTGCTCATATACGGTAGACCTAGCGTCAACACTAGCAAAAATCCTCCCGGGGTCTGAAATATCAAGTCAAACCATCATGTTGGCTAAGGACTAAATGTTCAAGGATAATGGTTGCTCAAAATTGAAATGAAGGTCAAGCTACGCATACTCACTGCCTTTCAATCAAGGTGTTCGCTACCACATTTTCCTTGTCCTGATGGTATAGAATAGAGATATTATAGTCCTTCAGCAACTCAATCCATCTGCACTGTCTCGAATTAAGATCTCTCTAGGTCATAAAGTACTAAAGATTACGATGGTTAGTGAAGATTTTGCAGTGAACACCATATAAGTAATGCCTCTAAATCTTAAGCGCAAAAACTACCGCTGCCAACTCTAAATCAGGAGCAGGGTAGTTGCACTCGTGCACCTTTAGCTACCTCGATGAATATGAAATAACTCGGCCCCACTGCATTAGAACACGCCACAAACCAACACCAAAAACATCATAATAAATACCAAACCCCTCGCCCTCAACTAGAAGAGTCAATATAGGAGCTGAAGTGAGCAAGTCTTTAAGCTTTAGAAAGCTCGCCGCACAACCCTTGGACCACTGAAATAGAACCTCCTTCCTAGTCAATCCAGTCATAGGGGATGCAATAGTAGCAAATCTCTCAACAAACTGCCTGTACTAGCATGCTAACCTAATAAAACTGCGAACCTCATTAGGAGACGTAGGCCTAACCCAATCACGAATAGCCTTAATCTTCGCCAGGTCCACAATAATCCCATCCTTAGACACCACGTGCCCCAAGAAAGCTACAGACTCAAGCTAAAACTCGTACTTTGAGAATTTGACATAAAGCCTATGATCTCTCAAAGTGTGGAGCACAGTCCTCAAATGTTATTCGTGCTCCTCCATACTCCTTGAATAGACAAGGATATCATTGATAAATACAATCACGAAGGAATCCAAATAATGCTTGAAAACGCGGTTCATCAAGTCCATGAATACTACTGGGGCATTGATCAACTCAAAAGACATCACCAGGAACTCATAATGGCCGTAGCGAGTCCTAAAGGCTTTCTTAGGGATGTCCGCCACCTGAATCCTCAGTTGATGGTTTCCATACCTCAAATCAATCTTAGAAAATACTATCGTACCCTGAAGCTGGTAAAATAAAACATCAATACGAGGCAAAGGATACTTATTCTTCACTGTCACCTTATTCAGCAGCCTATAATTGATACGCAAACGCATAAAACCATCCTTCTTCTTCACAAACAAAACTGGAGCACCTCAAGGCAATATACTCGGTCTGATGAAACACTTACCCAGAAGATCCTGAAGCTAAATAGTTAGCTCATTTATCTCGTTAGGAGCCATATGGTAAGGACCAATAAAAATAAGTTGGGTGCCCAGCTCGAGGTCAATAGCAAACTCTATGCCATGCTTAGGAGGAACGCCAGGTATGTTGATAGCGAAAACATCAGAAAACTCACAGACTATAGGAGCGGAGTCAAGCAAAGGACTCTCAGCACAGACATCACAAACATAAACAAGTAATGACTTACAAACCCTCGATACCAGTCTCTTAGCCCAAATATAAGAAATAATCCTAGTCAGTATGACACTAAAATTACCCTGCCACACAATCATGGGTATGCCAGGCATGGATAAAGTAACGGTCTTGGCAAATCAATCTAAGAACATATGATAAGGGGATCACCAATCCATGTCCAGAATCACATCAAAATCCACTATATCTAATATAATATGATCAACCTGAGTATCATACTCCTGAACAGTCACCAAATATGATCTATATACCTAATCCACTACTAAAGAATCACCCACGGGAAAAGCTACATTCAATGACACAAATAAAGGCTCCCAAGATAACCCCAACCACAGTGTATAATAAGTAAAAATATATGAAAATATGGAGCCCGGATCAAATAAAGCAGAAGCCTGCAGATGGCATACTGAAATCATACCTATGATCACACTATCTGAAGCCTCAAACTTTGATCTACCAGAAACAACATACAAATGACCCTGTCCGCTAAAAAACTGGGTTCCCATCCGACAACCTATTTTTCATGCCTGAGGACCACCTCTGGAATGCAGGGGACAACCCCTGTGACCCTGAGCAATACCCCTAGATAGAGATAGTACTGATCTAACCAGCTGCATAATCTGTGATAAAGGCTCAATCATCCTACGATCGGGACACTCTCTGGTGAAATGGACAATAACACCACACTCATAACACATCCCGGGCATTCTACCTGACGAGAAGGTTCGGCTGACCCTAAATGACCACCTCAGCATGATGACCCTGACTGAACACCCCTCGACGGCTGACTATTGTTCTAACCACTGGAACTACCATAACTAGGTTGACCCCATCTGAAATCCAAAGTACTACCTGAACGGGCCCTCTAGATTGATCCTATTGCTCATAAGACTAACGTTGGGGGTATCTACCCAGAAATCCCTAGCCTCTGAACTGTGAGCCGTTGTGGCTCACACTATAACTACTCTGATAACGGGTCCTCTTATTGGTACCCCTTTGGGCCTCGCGATCCATCTACTCTATAGTGTAGACGTGATAAGCAATATCAGTAAAAGACCTCCCTGAAGTCACCAAACTTCGAGTAGCCCTAGGGAGCGGTAGTCTCAACCCCCTAACAAAACATTGAATCCTCTCGTACTTTGAAGATAGAATCATGGTGGAATGCCTAGCTAGCTCATGAAACCTCGTGTCATATTCAGCCACGGTCATAAAACCCTATCTCAATGCAGAAAACTCATCCCTCAGGCACTCACGCATGCTATGAGGCATGTACTTCCCTAAGAAAGCCTTGAAAAACTAAGTTTAAGCCATAGAAGGATATCTAGTAGGCCTAAAATCAAGATAACCCCTCCACCAATGTCTCACTGCTCTGTCTAGCTGATAAGTAGTATAGTCCATTCCACGTAACTCAACCAACCCTAAATTATGTAACCTCTCCTCATAACTAGTAAGGAACCTATAATCATCCTCTCTTGTGGCCTTAAAAAACCTGGGTAGAGTCAATCTATGAAATTGGCCCTACATCTTCTGCTCCTCAGAAGTCATAACTGGCGGGGCTACTACTGGTGCTAGCAGAACCTCTGCTCTAGGAGCTGCAGCTGCAGGCTACGCTCTTATACAAAGTCCACCTTGAGTCTCCCCCAGAGCAGATGTTTATTCCACATCCATCGGTATACCACCGACTAACCCCAAAAGCTAAACCAATGCATCACAAAGGATCAAAGAAGATATAAACCCAGGTAGAGAGTGGGCTAGCCACTGGCCCACCTGCAGCTATGGCAACGAAATCTCAAGTGTTATCTCTTGATTAGGACCAACTATAGGATCTGGCAATGGCTCCCTAGTCGGATATCAAGCTAGGGATGTAGCTCTAGCTAGGCCTCGACCTCTAGGTCAATCTCTGCCTCTAACTGGTGCTCTAGCGGTAGGCTCAGGGTCCTGATCCTTGACTTTCGTGCCCACATCCTAACCATCTACAAAAGAGTGAAACAAATAAGAATTTAGAAACTAATACAGACACAACGCATAGAATTGAACCAAAAAGATGAGGTTTTCCTAAGAATGTTTTGTAGCCTCCCAAAGATAGGATACTATCTCTGCACCAATTCGTGGGATTCTAATAGACACTGACTCTTGTACCAACAATACCGATGAACATAGGCTCTGATATCAAGTTGTCACGACCTAATTTCTCAGGGCATGATAGGACCTACTTTAACCCATTAGTAGGTAAGCGAAACCATAGCCCGAAACATAGAGTAATTGGCTAACGGGAGGAATATAAATAGAAACAAGGATAAAACAAAAAATAACAATAATATAAGCAAAAAAAACGGAGATATACATACAAAACATGTTGTATAAGAGAGGGAAGAGGACTAAAATATACAAAATGAATCCCTCCCAAGACTTGGTAAGGCTGATACAAGAGCCACTATAACCAAAAAGGGGAGTACTGGACAGAGGTACTGGACGGGAGTACTGCTAATATCCATCATATCCGATAGAGGTACGCTGTATACCTCAAAATTTTGGCACAAGTTGCATGAGGAGTTGGGAACAAAGCTTGATCTTAGTACTACATTTCATCCTTAGACCGATGGGCAGTCTAAGAGGACCATTCTGTTACTTGAAGATATGCCACGAAGCATATGTCACTAATTTTGGGGGTCATTGGGATAATTCCTACCATTGTGTGAGTTCTCATGTAATAACAGTTATCACTCTAGTATCGACATAGCCCCATTTGAAGCTCTTTATGAGAAAAGGTGTAGATCACCCATAGGTTGGTTCGAGGTGGTGATATGAAGCCTTTGGACACAAATTTGGTAAAGAAAGCTTAAGAGAAAGTGAGATTCATTCAGAAAAAGTTGTTGGCAGCCCACAGTAGACAGAAGGTATATGTTGGCCGCAAGGTAAGAGATATGTATTTCAAACCGAGTAAGCATGTGTTGTTAAAGGTGTCTCCCATGAAGGGAGTTATGCAATTTGGTAAGAATGGCAAGCTTAGCCCCTGGTATATCATCCGTTTGAGGTTCTTAATGACGTGGGTCCACTAGCTTACAAGATGGCATTGCCTCCAAGCCTGTCAAGAGTCTTTATGGTGTTTCATATTTCCATGCTTAAGAAATACCATGGGGATGGTGACTATATAATTAAGTGGGAATCATTTTTGGTTGACAAGAATCTTTCTTATGAGGAGGAATCAATAGCTATTCTTGACCGAGATATTTGAAAGTTGAGGACTAAGGAGATCAAATCAATGAAAGTCCAGTTGAAGCACTGTCTGCTTGAGAAGGCCACTAGGGAGATTGGGAAGGAAATGCACTACAAGTACCCTCACTTGTTTGAGGATTCAGGTAATTTCCTTACTTTATTTTCCTTGTTTTCTTGATTTATCGTTCAGGGACGAACAATACATAAATTGGTATTTGTTGTAACAACCCTTTCTGTCGTTTGGTATAGTATAGCGTGCCAAAATTTAGGTTAAAATACTTCCCAAATAAAGTGTTAGAAATTTCAACCTAGGCTAGTCTTGGATAAAATCCAAGTGTGGTATGGTCTAGATAAATTCAGTAATGGATGGGTTAGTGATTATGTGATTTGAAACCATATTATGATAGCTAAGAGGTTACGGAGTTTGTAGAAACTTTCAAAAGTGAATTCACGTAAGTAGAACTTTGGATATATCACTTGACATAAAGGGGTTATTTCGGGATGTCAAAATCTGAAAATGTGTTACAAAATTGACAAAATTCAAGGATTGTCAGACTTTTGGCCTCGTCTAGGCCGTTATAGTGGGAGGTAAGATGTTACCACGGGCCTGCTATAGCATGAGTCAATATTGATCAATCCCTCCATAGCGGGCAGATCCCGTTATAGGGATGCCGCTATAGCAGAAATTATGTTGCTATAGAGGGATATGCATAGTTAAATGTAGTTTTTAGAATTAAAATGCTATTTTTCATTCCACTTTCGTTCTAGGGTTGAGAAGGGCGATTTAGGGCAAAAATACTCAGTTTCCAGACAAAAGCCTTTATTGAGGTAAGCTATTCCACCAGTTTAACTAGTTTTTCAATGATTAATTCTTAGAATCACTAGATTTTTATTGTGGGGGAGGATTTGGCTTGACCTAGGCTAATTTTCTAGTGTAACTTAGTGAAAATGGTGTTATCCTTGGGTTTTGGTCAAGGGTGGATAATTTATGATTCATGCTTAGAATCCATTCATATAAACATGAATTTGGAAGAATTAAGGTGGAATGAAGCTAGAAAAATCCTAGAATAAGGGAATGATCATGGTTTTGGCCATGAGGTTATTGGATTTGTTTATAATCCTTGTATTTGTTAGGACAATGTTTGAATGGTGATTACTTGTTGTTTTTAGACCACAATCAAGCTGAAATTAAAAGAAAGGGCAAGGTTCAAGTTCATTAAAGCAGTATAAGGCTTTGATTGATGCAGGTGATGGTTGAATTATAGTTGAGACTCAATTTAGTTTATGTGTGCATATTAACTGCCTCTTTTTCTACTTGTTGCAATGCATGATGTAAATGTGTACTTGCTAGAAAATACTACAAGTTGTTTAATCACCTAAATTGAGATTGTGTAAAAAGACTTGTTTTACAGTGCAAGTGAGGTTGTGTTATCTCATATTGTGATTGTACATGTGTGACATAGGTTGATATTGTTAGATGAATCATTAAAGGTCATCGTCACAAAAATTGGTGGAACTCAAGGTGTATAAGGGTGGGGACGTTGGAATAAGGGTGGTATAACACATGATTTGAGATAAGGGTGGCATACACTAACCCTACATGGACTGAGCTCATCCTCTGTAGTTCATGGCTAGTGGGCATTTATAAGACCCATAGCATGTGTGTACACGATATTGGTGAGTTTCACGATTCCATGAGCGGACCGGGTTGTATTGTTATTATTTTGGGTTCCTTCAGTAAATCGGTTGATAATATTGTTGTTATTTGGATCCATGAGTGGTTCGGGCTATTGACATACTTCTATTGTGTAATTATTAGTTGAAGTCCAATGAAAAGGTAATTGTGACAAGGTTGAATTAACTATTATTAGTCATGGTGTTAACTTGGTGGAATGTTCGTACTTGTCTTATACTTGTGTGATTTGCTTGGTTATGTTGAGAAGAAACTAAGTGAAGGTATAAATGCTAAGTGTTACATAGTTCTACTTGTTTACAAAATGATGTATTCATATTTATTATTTTGAGTCGGCCTATGACCCTACCAGTACATAGTGGTTTTGTACTGATACTACCTATACTCTTCTTTTTGTTGAGTGCAGAGCATATCAGCGGCTCCAACGAGACATCAGTTTTAGCCAGTGACCATTCCAACTCAGTGACCTAAGTGAAGGTATAAATACTAAGTGTTACATGGTTATACTTGTTTACAAATTGATAGTTATGTGTTCATTTTTATGATTTTGAGTTGGCCTATGACCCTACCAGTACATAGCGGTTTTGTACTGATATTATTTGTACTTTTCTTTTTTATTGAGTGCAGAGCATATTTCAGCGACTCCGAAGAAACCTCAGTTGTAGCCAGTGTCCGTTTTGACTCAAGCGTGAGCTTCATCTTTTGAACAGCCATGAGTCTGAATAGATTATGTTCTTATCTATTTATTTTGACACAAACACTTTCGTCATTCTACTTTTCAGGGTTGTACCCATAGTTTATCATTGTTAGATGTTTTGGTACAATGACTTTCAGTTTTGGGGGGTATTTTAGACATTTGATTATTCCGCATTGTTTTAACTATTATAATTATTGGAATTATTAGTTGATAATTGAACTGCTCTTTTCTAATTTAAAAATTGTTAAGTATTGGTGTTGGGTAACTGGGGTTAGATGGTTCTCCCACCGGAGGAATAGTATGGGTGCCACTCGCGATGGGATTTGGGTCATGACACCTTCAACTGTCGAAAAGCATAAGCAATCATCTTACCCTTCTGCATCAACACACCATCTTAGCCAACTCCGAAAGTATCGCAAAATACAGTGAAACCTATACCCTCCTCAGGCAAGGTTAGGGGGTTAAGTCAACAACTCCTTGAGCTTTTGACAGCTACTCTCACAACTATCTGACTACTGAAAAACAACCTTTTTCTGAGTCAACTTAGTAAAAGGAGCCACAATAGATGAGAAACCCTGCACAAACTGTTGATAATAGCCTACTAACCCAATAGAACTCTGAATCTCTGTTGGAGTAGTAGGTCTAGCCTAATCAAGAACCACCACTACCTTGGCCAGATCGACCATGAAATCATCCTTGGTCACCACATGACCCAAGAAAGAAACAGAATCCAACCAAAATTCACACTTGGAGAACTTGACATACAACTTCTCATCTCTCAATCTCTGAGGTACGGCCCTCAAATGCCTCATATGCTCAACCTTATTATTAGAATGCACCAAGATATTGTCGATGAACACAATCACAAAAGAATCTAGATAAGGCCAAAACACCATGTTCATCAACTCCATATACGCTGTCAGGGCATTAGTCAGCTCAAAAGACATAACCAAGAACTCATAATGTCCATACCGCATCCTAAAAGTTGTCTTCTGAATATTCGAAGCTCCAATCCTCAACTTATGGTAATCAGATCTCAAGTAGATCTTAGAAAACACCAAGGCACCCTGAAGTTGATCAAACAAATCAATGGTACGATGAAGAGGATACTTGTTCTTGATAGTCACTTTGTTCAATTGTTGATAATCAACACACATGCGCATGGATCCATCTTTCTTCTTCACAAACAAGACAGGAACACCCCCAAGGAGACACACTCGTTCTAATGAAACCCTTACTCAAAAAATCCTGTAATTGCTCCTTTAATTCCTTCAACTCTGTCGGGGCCATCTTATAAGGAGGATTGGATATGGGCTTGGTGCCCGTCTCTACATCAATAGTAAATCAATATCCATATCCGGAGGAACACCAGGTAAGTCTGTAGAAACATGTCCATGAACTCTCCAACAACTAGCATAGAATCTAAGGGAGATGGTGAATCAACACTGGTATCGCACACATAGGTTAAATAAGAAAGACACTCCTTTCCTACCATGCGACGAGCACTTAGAAACGATATAACCCCCTTTGAACATAAACTAGGAGTACCATTCCACTCTAATCTCGGTACACCCAGAGTATCTAAGGTCACGATCTTGGAAAAATAATTTAAAACCGCATGATAAGGAGCCAATCAATCCATAGCCAATATGATATCAAAATCAACCATATCGAGGATAATCAAGTATACCCAAGTCTCACGCTCTGAAAAAGTCACTACACATGATCGGTACACCTGATCAACCACTAAAGAATCGCCTACGGGGGTAGAAACATGAATGGGCACAACAAGGGACTCACACATAGCATCAATACCACTAGCAAAATATGTAGAAACATAAGAGAATATAGACTCAGGGTCAAACAGTATTGAAGAGGGATGATAGCAAACTGGGATGATACCTATAATTACTGCATCAGAGGCCTCTGCCTTAAGCCTCCCATGAAAAGTATAACACTGACCACGTCCGCTACCAGACTAAGTGACTCCTCGTCCACTTCCACGAGCTCCCTGAGCCCCATTTTTGGTACTTTTAAAACCACCTCTACTGCCCTGTACCCGCTCTAACTGCTGATACTAGAGTTGTGCAAAGCTGAAGCTGATAACTCTGCTTGGGAGGACCCAATGCACGTCGAGGACAATCTCTCGCTAAGTGACCATGCTCATCACACACAAAACATCTCCTACTAGTTGAATCATACTGAGAGGGCCTAGAAGAACCAGAACACCCTCTATAACTTGATGAACCAGTTCGAGACCCTCGGTTTGCATGAACTGATCTCTAACCACTCAAAGTCTCAGGACCCACAAACCTACTATCTGAACTCTACAAGGCTGCCTGAACTAGTCTGTCGTGGTAACCATGAGAACCTCTGCCTGCAAAATCCCTAACTCGAGATAAATGACCACTAAAATTGCCATGTCGGCGCATCCTCTTGGCACTACCACTCTGAAGACTCTAGCAAATAATCTCAACCATCTTGGGATGATCTACTATACTCTGAAATAAACCACCAGAAATCACTAACTGAGCCGTCGCCAACTGGTAATAACTAGTCAAACCCTTAACAAAATACCTAATCCTCTGAGACTCTATGGAAATACTGGTTGTGGAATATTCGGACAATACGTGAGACGAGCCTCATACTCGGCAATAGTCAGGGAGCCCTACTCCAAATGATCAAACTTATCTCTCCATTGGTCCCTCAAGCTAAAGGGCACAAACCTCTCGAGAAATGTCTCAGAAAACTGGGTCTATGTCAAAGGAGGAGAACGAGAACCCATTGGTCTACGACTGACAAAAGATCTCCACCACTGCCTAGCCACATCAGTTAACTGGTGGTAGTGTAGTCAACTGGTGCTATTGGGACTCAAGCGAATCTAGCTTATGCAACCTCTACTGACAATCGGCCAGAAACTTATAAGTATCCTCTCCAATAGCACCACTAAACTTGGGAGGGGCCAATCTGATAAATCTCTTGGATCTCTTCTGCTCATTATCATACATCATAAGACCAGGAGCTACAGGCGGAACAACAAGTCTGGCAGGCAATAACTAAATATGTGAGGGCACAACAGCAGTTGGTTGTACCCTAAGAGTATGAAAACCATAAATAGAAGTCTGCCCTGGCGACTGACCACCTCTTGTAGTCTAAGAACCATCCGGTGTACCGGTAGAATACCTGCCTAGGGAATGACATCCAAACGACCAAAAATATGAATCAGTAGAACCTACAACACTAGAGTAACAACGAAACCCTAAGGGGCCTGGGCTGGTACCACATCCTCTGGCTGATAAGTTGCCTCATCATGATCAATCTCAGGCTCGGGAGAGGCCGCTCTAGCTCGTCCCCTAGCCAAAGTCGCTCCTCGTACTCAGGCTCTACCTCTGTCACAACTGCGGCCACCGTCCCGCCCCCTGACTGAGACTCCAATAGCGGGTGCTGGCTCAGCTTCCTCAACAGCTCCTGATCTATTTTTCACCATCTACGCAGAAAAAAAGTGGAATACAAGTTTAGAATACTAGGTATAAACAGCACGCACGATAAAGAATTAAATTAGAGAAGTTTTCCTAAAATGTCTTATAGCCTCTCGAAGATAGATACGGACGTCAACGTGTCGATCTACCGGACTCTATTGGACAGCTTGCTCTTTTACTCATGATACCGGTGAACCTAGTGCTTTGATACCAATTTGTCATGACCCAGAAGTCAAGGTCATGATGACACCTACCCTATCCCAACCTTAGTAGGTAAACCCAACACCCAAAGGAAATATTTTTACAAAAAAGAGATAAATAACACCCAAAAATTAGACTTTAAAATAAAGAAAGGCCAAATATATAAATCAAACAACTCCGAAACTGAAAAAAAAAAATACAACTCAAATCCCAAAATCTAGTGTCATGAATAAAGAGTGCTAATAACTGACATAGAATACGAAAATACACCACTCTGACTCTAAAATATAAAATAAATACAAGACAAAGAAACGTGATAACCCTCAAAATACGAAAAGAGGGAAAAGATACGAAAATGAGATAAACAAGGAATCGAAAAGGAAAAGATAGAAAGATAAAGAAATAGATAGACACAAAGAAGGAAATGGAATGCAAATTAAGGGTATATTAAACCCCAAATCCTCAATCAAATTAATCCTACAAAGCACCTAAATCTTACATAAACCACAAGGGAATTGAACTCCCAAGCAACCAACGTTTCCAAACAATTGTTCAACGCAAGCTATTCTAAGCTCACTCACACTCTTAAGTGTATAATTGTTCATTAGCACCCATGTTAACCTAAAAATGAAGAAGAAGTTACTATTTATAGCCATGGACTAATTATTACAACTATGGGCCCAAAAGTGATCCATTTAAGCAAAATAAGACATCCGCTGGCGCAGATGGGCCACCTGCCCACGCATGTCACAACGCAGGTGGCTCTAGATGGGCTAAAAGAGACATCTGCGGCCGCACCTCAGTACTTGCCGGCGCAGGTGACTTCGCAGGTCCCTTCATGGCCTCTTTTAGCTCGTCTTTACTTCCTTTTAACCTCTCCAAAGCCCCTCTACCCTTCTAGATGTAATCTCTAACTCATGGCATCCTTTGGATAGCACTAAGGGGTCGTCAAACACCTCTCGCTTCACGATCATTCCATCAAAAGGTCCGAAGTTATTTTGGATTGTATCATCCTCCCCTTCTTGAAAAAGATTCGTCCTCAAATCTAAGTCCTGAAAGCACAAGAGACGAACAAACAACCAAAATTTCCTCGAAGCACAAGGGTTAGCATCAACATTTCCGGGCCAAGGGGACACCCACTTGATGTATAACCAACTATCCTTCATGTTCAATGAAAAGAACTCATCATACAAGGCACAAAGGTGTTCTCTACAACAAGCATCATGCAACTCTCCCAAGGTGTTTCCATTAACAAGATTACCAATAAGCTCAAGTAAGTTAGCAAGTAAATCACCACATATTGGAACAACCAAGGATAGAATCAAGTAGTCATTAGGGTGTGGATCATTCTTCCTCCCACAACAAACCATGTTCACATAAAAGGCATTCTTAACACAAACATGGCCATCTTTATAAGAAAAGAGATAAGAGTGAAAAGAGCTAAGATCATTTAAGGTGCTATCAAAGATAAGAACACAAGAAAGTATGAATAAGCAACTCAAGCACCTCACATCTCTCTCATCCAAACAACTTCCCAAGGAAAGAGCACTCATTAGCGGGGTCCATCCTAGTGCTTCAACTTGTCTATCCACATAAGTGTGACAAGTAGTTGGGAACATGAGTTGTTTATCAGGTAGGCAACATGGACCCTTCTCAAAGCAACAAATAGATTGGGCATTCGGATTGCGAAGCCCACACAATTTAAGCACAAGGGACATAGGATAAATGTCATCATGATTCCAAGGATTGCTTGGAATAAGAGGGGGGTAGGTACATACCTTTGGAGCAAGGCTTTGAACTTGCTCGCTTGTCTTCTTTACATGCTCCACATGGTCCTACCCTCATATGCATCAACTTGAACCAATAGACTTGGTCCTCTTGCATATTTGTAGGAGCTTCCTTGGTAGGTAACTCCATCATCCGATCCATGGGGTTAGATGCCTTACCCCTTCCTAGCAAGTATCTATCAACCCTAGGAGTTTGCCTAGAAACCTCCTTTAAGCCACATCTTGATAAATTTTGGAGTCCTTAGATAAGAACTCATCTAGGCCTTCAAATACATACTTGTGAGGAACCTCTATTGGATCCTTATTTGGAAGTATCCCCTCATGATCCTGCAAAAGAAAAGTATTGGTGCTAGGTAAAATTCTAGCACCTTGGTTAGCAAACAACAAGGGTTTGGGAAGAACACAAGGTTCCCCTCCTTGAGCCAAGTCCATTTCCTCCTCTTGGCTTGGATCATCTAAAGCCTCACTACTCACCACTTGCCTCATCATAAAGTTTGAATTCATTATCTCCCCTTCTTGAGGCCAAACATCTTCATAGGGAACCTTCATCACCATTCCAATAAGTGTATTAATTTCCCCATCATTGGGATCTCCCGCAAGTTCCGCTTCATCTTCAAAGTCTTCACCCTCTTGGGTTTCTTCCGCACCACCATCTTCTTGGTCCACCTTATCTCCAACAAAATAAGCCTTTCCTTCCACCAAAATGATGTTTCTTCGATTGGGACACTCACTTGCCTTATTTCCCCAACCTTGACATTTAAAACAAACAATACCTCTAGAATTAGTGTTCGGGTATTGGTTACCTTCATTATTTAGCGGATACTTTGGAGTAGTCTTCTCAAAGGGTTTCTTCTCATAGGACTTGTTGAAGTCCTTATTCCACCTGGATGAAATAGAAGATGTGTAGCCTTTAGGATTAAAAGACTTCTTTTCTTTGTTGCTCTTCTCAACCTCAATGGCCGATTCGACAAGGGCTTCTATGTTCTCAAACTTGTGGACAACTAGTTGAGAAGCGATGTAATATTCCAACCCTCCTTTGAACCGAGCCATGCAATGGTGTGGTGGTTCAACAAACTCAAGTCGAAGGATCAAGTTTTGGAATTCTTCATAATAGTCTTCCACGCCTTTACCTCCTTGCTTCAAGTTGTATAGCTTGGTGAATTGTTCTTGTTTGCACCTTGTTGTCACATACTTTCCCCTCATAAGTGATTTTAATTGGTCCCAGTCCAGAAGGTCGGGATTACCATCTCTTTCTCATTGTAGCCTTTGGGTTTCCCACCAAGTAGAAGCATACCCTTCAAATTGAGCAATTGCATGGGCGGCTTTCTTTTGACCGGTTAACTCATTGAGTTAAAAGATCCTATCACATTGTACTTCTCAATCAAGGTAGGCCGATGGATCACTAGTTCTTTGGAAGGTAGGAAGAGTGATCTTGATGGAGTTAAGACTCGTGTCTCAACCCGCATTACCTCCATGATCCCATTGGCGTTCTCCATGATTTTGGGGTTAGTTTCCCAAGTTTCCTCTATCATGGGGAACCGGAATAAACCTTCCTCCTCGTCCTCTATGCCCTCCTCCATGAGCTCCTCACCTATTCCGTACAAATTCAGCAAATAGGGACACTTCATCTATCACCTCATCTCCTTCTTGGAGTCCCTCTCCTCCTATATCCTCAACTTGGACGGGTTAATTTTGGTTAATTGGGGCTTGGGGTGGTGGATTTTGGTTAATGGGTTGGTTTTGTAGATTTCTTTATTGGCTTGATTGAATTGGGGTTGTAGTGGATGAATGGGATTTTGGTTATTTGGGTAAGTAGTGGTTTGGATGATGGGATCACTTGCCTCGGTGGGTTGAACATTTAGTGAAGTGTTTCCTGGGAGATAGTGGCGGAGGTGTTTTGAGCATGTCCACTAGAGGTAGCATGGAAGTTTTGGGGAGTGGAAAAGCTAGAGTTGTGATATTTGTAACACCCCGTACATTTTCGAACTTATTTAACTACCATAACATTTATGGAATTATTTAAACTTGAGATAGTTGGTGAATTACCCACTAATTTTATTGGGTTAAATCATATTGTGCTAATGGGCTCTTGAGGCCCAAAATGAAGTTAAGAAGGCATGGCCCGCCCAAAATGAAAACTGATCCATTCAAAGGCTGACCAAATAAACACATTAATTATGACCAAATGTCTGGCTAAGGATGACCATGAGGGACTATATAAGGCTAAAAATTAGATTTTATTCACCATTAGACACTTGCATAATTCTAGATTTTTCCAAAAATATCCACTCCTCTCTCAAACCCTAAGCAACCATCCCCTTTGGACAAGATCATCCCCTTGCAAGCTTGGGTAAGTGTTTACTCTTATGGTTTAATATATTATATGCATAAGAGGGTGTGTAAATCATGTTGGTTATGTTGATAAAGTGTTGAGCAGTCTACTATGTGTAAAACAGTCCACTTTTGCTTAATCGGTAAAAGATCTGCCTTCTATATGTTTCAAACTTGAAAGGGGACTTGAGGCCTTGAAGGAAGTGAATTCAATGAATTAACTATCAACTTGTTAGGATGTGGTTATGTCCCTAACTTGTTTACTCTTTGTGTATGACATGTGCAAATGTTGTTATGAAATTGTGTATGGAACTTGTGGTGTAGTGAAAGGAGAATATAGTTTTGGTGATGTTATGTGCATGTTGAAACCATAATTGTTCCTTGGCATCAAAGTTAACCTAAAATATGAAAAGAGAATGCTTACTTATGGCCATGGACTATTTATTACAAAGATGGACCCAAAAATGACCCATTTTAGCAAAATTGGGAATCCTCCTTCGCGGACGAGCCACCTGCCCGCGCAAGTGACTTCGTAGGTGGCTTTGGACAGTGCCAGGAGGGCACCTACAGTCGCACCTCACCACCTGCGGGCGCAGGTTGCTCCGCAGGTTCGTCCAGAACCACTTTCGACTTGCTTTTACTTCTCTTTGACCCCTCAAGGCCCCTCTACCCTTCTTGGATGCATTCATCAACTTATGGTACCCTTAGGATGGCTCTAAGGGGGTAGTCTGAAGGTATTTTGAATTGTATCAATGGTGAATTGTTTTTAATGTGTTGTGGTGAAAGGTATTTAGATGACTTGATGGCGTAAATGTGACGATATGTTAAGAAGGAAGTGTAAAGTATAAACTTGGTAAGAAATTCCATTGTTTTGTGATATCTAGGTTGATGTGTGGAATGTTTTGGTGTTGTTGGTATGGTGATGCAGTAAATTGTATTGTAGGAGGGTGAAATGACGTTATATGGCAGTCACGTAACTCATTATCGTCTTGTGCACTTATAATATAGTTAGTTGTTAATGTGGGCTCTGTTATGTACTTGTGTAGTAGAGTAACACGTAAGGAAGGAGCTGAATTGTTGTATTCACATATTGGGAAGATAAGGTATGTAAGGTTACTCTTTTCCGTATCCTTTGGCAGCACCTATTGTTCACATCATTACCGCACTTGTTTCCATTGCGAAATGTTTCAAAGTATCTCATTTCAAGTGTGTTAGCAATTGTTATTCACGTGTCTCTTATTCATTGACTGATATTCCAAAGCTCCAATAATGTTATAACCACCAATGTATCAATATCATAAAAGTAAAGAAATGAAGTAATGCATAGTTGTTTGAGTACGGGTGGCATCTTTGGGGGCGAAAGCCTAGCTCAAGCCGATCCCGAGATTATTTGATCAGGGGGCATCTCTGGGGGCGAAAGCCTAGCTAGAACCGAACCTGACAGGGGGCAGTTCTGGGGTGAAAATTTAGCTCGAGCCGAACATGATATATTGATTTATGGCTGGCAGCTCTGGGGGGCATAAGCCTAGCTCGAGCTGGTCCCAATGTTATTTCCCACTGATCAGTTGGGCCCGGATTATATGATTGATGTTGATATTGATATGAACATAAAAAGAAAGTAATGAAGGAAATGTACATGGTTCCACACATACAGAACGGTAGTTTATCAATATTGTTCATTCACTTGTATTTGCTTCTATTTGAGTTTCTATATTTCATACAGTTACTTATGGCCTTACATACTCAGTACATTCTTTCGTACTGACGTCCCTTGGGGGACCTACCTTACTTGTTGCAGGCACAGGAGCTAGTAGACCTTCACAGTACGACACGGGTCATCCGCAGACTATTGGTGAGCTCCAAATTGGTTCGGGGCTTTTTGAGTCACTTGTATACATTTGTTTTGGTACTGTGTAAAGGTTTTATAAAACGGGGACTTGTCCCGACTTTAGGCATGGTTATGTATCTGTTAGAGGCTTTGTAGACGTTGTAAGACAAACGAAGGAATGTATGACCATTTTGACATGGTGTCCCTAACGGCCAAGTTTCATATCTATTTGAATGTTTTTCCATGACTTCCGTCATTGATATCTTGTATCTATATAGAACAGAATGTTGTTCATTTAGTGACATGCAAATGAATTTACTCGATCATAGGTTGGTTCTCTTGGGCCTTAATGGCTTCGGGTGCCAGTCCGCCCCAATGAGATTTAAGGCGTGACAAAAGTGGTATCAGAGCGGGTCGTCCTAGGGTGTCTACAAGCCGTGTCCGAGTAGAGTCTTGCTTATGGATGTGTTGTGCACCACATTTATAAGGAGGAGGCTATGGGACATTTAGGAGTTGTTTCTTTTCTTCATTTCCTAGATCGTGCAATAGAGCCAAAGTTGTAGGTGGAATCATATCTGACCAGAGCCAAAGTTGTAGGTGGAATCATATCTGACCAGTGAAATTGTTTTTCTTTCGTATTGCAAAATGCCGATTACAAGAAGAGGTAGGGATAGAGATAAGAAGGTAGATATGATTGCCGGAGAAGGGACCACTAAATCACCACCTGAACAGGTTAATCAAGGTGAGACTGAAGACGAGTTTGCATCGCAGGCTTCTTCTACTCTTCCATTTCCAGGAGAACCAGAAAGGAGAAGAGTATCCCCAGAACCACCTATTAATGCTACTGAGCAGGATTTAAGGAATGCGGTGCAAATGTTGACTCGTATAGTTGCTGCACAAAATCAAGGACAAGTTGGCCCAACGACAAGTAATGACGGTGTGGCTAGAGCAGCTAGTCAGCGGACACAGGATTTTTTGAAATTAGATCCTCCCACATTCATCGGGTCAGATCTTAATGAAGACCCACAAGAATTCATGGACCAAATTCAAAGGGCTTTAGATGTTATGCATGTATCTGGTACAGAAATAGTTGAGCTTGCAGCATATAGACTAAAAGGAAAGGCTATATCATGGTATGAAGATTGGAAACGATCGAGGGGTATTGGTGCACCTCCAGCTAGTTGGGAGGAATTTCAAGCGGCATTCCTTGATCATTATCTTCCATATGAGGTCCGAGAGGCTCGTGCGGATCAGTTCTTAAATCTGCGCCAAGAAAATATGAGCATCAGAGAGTACAGTCTTTGGTTTAACTCTTTGGGCAGGTATGCTCCTAATGTGGTAGCTAGGGGTGGGCATAAAAATCGGAGAACCGAAAAACCGTACCGAACCGAATTAGTTCAGTTCTTCAATTTTGGTTCTTCGGTTCGATTTTGGTTTTTTTTTGGTAGTTTGGTTCTTCGATTCGGTGTTCGGTTTAGGGGTAACGGTTCTTCGATGCACCGAAGAACCGAAGTTTTATTAATTTTTTTTTTTATTATTTTCATTTAGCTCATGTTTGGCCTAAAACTTTTCAAGACCAAGTCTCAAAGCCCATACCCAATTACCTCATCAACATTTACCTTCCATCCTTATTAGTTTTACATTTTCCTAATTTTTAATTTTAATTCCGAATATACTTATATTTCTAATTGTAATTTCTAAAAAATTTCACAAATATACTCCCAATTTCTAATGCTAATTCCTAAAAATTTTTACACAAATACTACCACGTATTGTGCTATGAAAAATAGAGCACTACAATGATATGTATTTGAAGTTATCCTCACTTGATAGACTATTTACAGTGTTTTAGATTTTTTAGTGTCTTATATTTTGATTCGGTTCTCATTTTATTTTTTATTTCGCACCGAAAACCCGATTTAAAAACACTGAACCAAACCTAACCGAAGTTGAAAAAAATGGACCGAACCAAATTAGTTTGGTTCGGTGTTTGGTGCACACTTTTCCAAAACCAAAAATCGAAGAACCGAATCGATATTTGATAGAACCGAACGCCCACCCCTAGTGGTAGCTACTATGGCCGATAGAGTTCACCGGGATGTGGATAGACTGGACCCATATTTGGTTAGGGATTGTACCATTGCTGCTTTGAATAGAGATATGGATATAGCCAGGATACAAGCTTTTGCACAGAAAATGGAGGATCAGAGACAGAGGAGAAGAACGCAAGAGTTTGAAAGAGGACCGTCAAAGAGGGCTAGACCTATGGGACATATCATGGCGTCCCAAGGAGAATTTAGGCCTCGGGTTTTTAATAGACCGCCTAGACCCTCGTTTTCTTATTCTATAGCAGGTACTCCATCCCAATTTTGAGGGTTTTGAGACGGCCACGTGGGGTAGAGTAGTGGAATTCGGGGTTCACAGACAGTGGGATTTTCTCATTAGTCGTGTCAGCACTGTGGAAAGTTTTATTTAGGTGAATGTCGGTTTGGAACGAACATTTGGTTTTGGTGCGGTATGTCGGAGCACATGATGAGAGAGTATCCACAAAGAGGCACGGTAGATGGGCCACCTGCCCACGCATGTCACAACGCAGGTGGCTCTAGATGGGCTAAAAGAGCTAGCTTCGGCCGCACCTCATCACCTGCGGGCGCAGGTGACTTCGCAGGTCCCTCCAAGGCCTCTTTTAGCTCGACTTTGCTTCCCTTTAACCTCTCCAAAGCCCCTTTACCCTTCTTGGATGTAATTTCTAACTCATGGCATCCTTTGGATAGCACTAAGGGGTCGTCAAACACCTCTCGCTTCACGATCATTCCATCAAAAGGTCCGAAGGCATTTTGGATTGTATCAGAACGAGGAGCTCATCAATACTCCAAAACAGCCTCAAGTCAGCACAAACTCAAGCTTCGTGGGTCGCACTCGAATTGGGATCTACACCGAAAGGGTATAGAAAGTAGGAGTGAGTACGGTCTACCTGTACTCAGTAGGCATCATAGGCCGACCGAGCAAAGTAGAAAACAAAACATATAAAGGATACTATGAGCACGCTTCCACTTGCATACAGAAAAGTTTCCAACAACGGTTCAAGTCGTATCTCCTAACAGTATAAGTCATACAACTATAATAAAAGTATAAAAATAACTACACACGAATATATATATATATAAATAGGAAGACTAAATTACAAGTTAACAAACACATAAGAGAAATGCAAATGATGCAATGCAATAGTAAGGATGGTATGTCTCAATATCACCGATATACACCTTCCAAGAATAAGATTACAGGAGAGGACCCATAGGGGGTTTGCAACCCATATACTATCACAATCTCATCAATCAATTTTGCCGGCACATCCCTTGATCAAGGCATTCTATAAAGTGTCTCATTTTCCTTCAAAAACAGTGTTTCTCGGTAGTACCAATTCCATGAATATGGATGAATGAAATGAGGATGCATGTTCATAACCAAATCAATATCATATAATGAATTAACTCAATAATAGTATAAATGAGCTCAAATCTCCTCAAATCTTAATAGATCATGATATAGGGCATCGCATGGCAACATAGTAGTAAAGATTCATGTAAGACATCATTAATATCAATCCAAGCCCCCACTTGGGCATCACAGTAATGATAAAGAACAAATGATGCTCAAACAAGACCAATCCCAGCCCCCATACGGGCATCACAATGATAATAATCTCTCAAGTCAATAATAATATTCACATAAGCCCTCACACGACAACATGATAAAACAATGATCTCAAAAGATGAATCTCACGATAAAATTTCCAACTCATAGCATATTTTACATGAATGGTTAACTACCTAGCCCAATCTGAAGAAAGTTAACTCATAACCTACCTCAAAAGCCGAAACACGAGTCTGGACCCTTCAGCAAGGAGTTTTTCCTTTTTGTGCGGTCTCAAAACGAACCCAATCTATCAAAAACATAATTCACACATCAAGAGAAGTCTAATGATACTCATATTAGCTATTGTCGTTTCGGGTCCAATAATACTTCAAAAATTGCAAGTTTCCTATGCTCTAAGGGTTCTAAATATGAAAACTCATCGAAAAATAAGTTGAAATCGAAGAAAAATTATTTTTTCACTTTACAGGGTGAAACCCCAAAATTCCAAGTTTAAAATCCATGTTTACAGATGATTTAGTGAAATAATCAATGGGTAATGGTAGAAATAAGGTTTAGGAGCTTACCCAAGTCCAATTTGATGCCAAATCTCTTTTGAAATCTGCAAAACCGAGACCTCAAAGCTTGAAGAAGGAAGAATGAAATTAAAGAGAAGAAAGAGGGAATTTATACCATAGCGGTAGTCATTTGCCAAAAAAACTTGTCGCCTAGGGGGTTGATTGCCCACTAAGGCGGTATCGCTAAGGCGATACACCCATCGCTGAGGCGATGGTGCTGGACCAGTCAGCTATCCGCTAAGATGGTACCTAGTCTGCTTAGGCGATACCGCTAAGGCGACTAGGGTACTGCTTTAGCGGTTTCTCCAGAAAACAGTTGAACACAAGCAACTAAAAAATAACCCCGAATAGACCCTCGGAATTCGATCGAGAGCCTGTAAAAATAATCTAATTATGTTACTAGGCTAACTTCGACATTTTCGAACTCAATTGAACCATCGAATTTATCAAAGTAGGTCGTTATAAACAAGTTAACTCTCGAAAACCCCTTTAGGCTAATATAAATAGTTTCTCGTCTAAAAGTTTAAAACTCAAAATAAGGACTCGAAACCCGAACCAACCATGCTACTCACCCAAAAACGATATTTCGGATCTAATAGAACTGACAGAATCACCATCTGACGCTCGTATCACAAAATATTAACCAAAGTCAAATATAACTCTTTAAAGGTTACTCAAAACCTCAAAAAGGTTACTCAAACTCACATAAATCATTCTCGAACGCTTCGGAGACCATGACAACCATCCCCACAACGGAGAAAGGCAAAACGATCAGAACACAGAAAAAGATAAAAATCACAACAAGAGTTGTTACAAGACAAGTCTTTCACTTGATATAATGCTAAAATGAAAAAATGGAAATAGACCTTGATTGATCTTATAGCTAACGCCGCATTCGTTAGACCTGGTGCATCTTGTTTTTACAGATTACTAATTCAACTCTCGCTAGTGGGAAGGCAGAACTAGCATACTGTTACTGATCTCCCTCAAGTAAGGACCTATTAATATGTACATTTGACCTTTATTAGGGGACCACAGTTATTGGCTATTTCTTAAAGTAGAAAGTCACACAATTACATGATTCATTCTTGAAAATCTCCCAAACATACGATTCGATGCTATAATATTGATCGAGTTTATTATTTAATTATTGATTGATTTTTCTTACATGAAACAGATAAAGACTGCTTGTTATTACCGTTTTATGAAAAGGGCATTTATCTCATGATATTTTCTGATTATCATACGCATTTTTTGACCTCCCCCCCCCCCCCAATTAAAACGGTTGTGGTTAAGCATTATTACTCACTAGGCTAGCACCTCACTCCCCCCTATTATTTTTTACAAAGGTCGCAGGAGACGATGAGGATTTCACTAATTAGAGCTTAAAGTTGAATACTCCTGGTGAGCCCTGCACTTGCTCGCATGGGTAGCAAGCTTGTTTGTTTGTTATGGTCCTTTCTTTGAACTCCTAAGAGTTGCTTCATAGTTATTTTAATTAGTGTCATGAATATTCTTTTATTATTATAGACTTATGACAAGTATTGGACTTCTCTTTTTGTTGATGCTTTTAGTATTATTGATGTGCGAATATTATGACTTTGGTTAATATGTATTTGTTAGCTATTGATTCGTAGACATGGAAATTTTTCGATAGGCCCAAAACAAGGGAAACTTTGCCCGAACTTTTTTGTAAAATACCGATGATGCTTCCTTTGGGATTACACACCTTAGCGCCAGTCACGGTCCTAAATTGGGTTGTGACCAAGCGTGGTGACTCTTGGAAAGTTACAAACCACAGCTTTACTATAAGATTGCATGGAAACTACCAACTGCTGAAAACATCAAATACAATACAAAGGGGACAAGCAGAGGAAATCCAGGGAAATCTTATGTGCGGGTACTGTTTTGAGAGATCACAAAGGGGACCTCATTTTTGCACAGGCAGAGGAGATACATAAGACACCCAATGTTGAAGCTAGAGTCATTGCCGTTAGGGAAGCACTATCTTATCGTGTTATCCGGAGTTTGAATCAAGTAATGCTTGAAACAAACTCCATGGTATGAAGAATATTATTGAAGGCAGCTGGGAGATACCATGGCACATCAAGACTGTAGTGGACATACTGATGTTGAAGTAACATTGTAAGATTAGCTTAGAACATACTTACAGAGAAGGAAACGCACTGGCTGATCTTTCAGCTAATCATGCTCTTCAGATACTGGAAGACAGGAATTTAGTTCCTTCATTCAACTACCAACACAAGGAAGAAGAATATTGAATCTGGACGAACCCTCCAGTCCAACAATGAGTATCAAAACCAAAAAGAAAGCTTGAGATGATGCTGATTCTAAGAGAGAATACAAGTTATTGCTGCTGATAATACTGATCAATAACCAAAATCCACGTGTGGAATAGTTATAGAACTGAGAAGGAAACTTCAAGCTAGAACTGGTTTTCGATACTAGTTTGCTATTAGCTTTCATTGTTCTATCTAGTGCTAATTATTTTCATGATGTAATGATCCTTTGGATTCATTATCTATAAAATTAACACTAGGTAATCTGCCTAGTGGAATATTAGTTTTTTGAAAAAAAAAAAAGTACACTGACTGAAAGCAGTTGCATTAATAATTCACCATAAGCAATAATCTATAATAGGTTAAAAGTACACTTATAGCCTAAAAATGCTTACACTATCAGTGTATACAGCTGAAATTCAAAAGCAATAACCTAAACAAGGAGTACATTAACCAACTTGAATACATGTGACCTAAAAACAACCACCTACAAATGACTTCCTCCAAAGTTAAACCACACAATGATTTACAGAGCAATATGATTCATCATTTGATGATAGCAGGTCTATTAGTTGTCCGCTTAGGTCTAGGTCTATTACCTTGACTTGGCATCTCAGTCGTCAATGCATATATCTTCACAGCAAATAATTCATCAGGAAATTCCTTTTGACCCTGACAAAGATATTGTCTATTGTTAAAGCAAATAAGAATTTCACCCTTCAGGGAGACATGACATGTTAGAACATTGCACACTTCCAACTACAATTTAGCTAATGTTATTATTGTATCTGGATGAGGATACTCGGGAGAAAAGATATAGTGATCTCCATCATGCTCTGACATCATCTGAAGAAATTTATCATCTTGTAACAAAGTTAAGACCAAGTAATAAAAATCACAGCGACCATGGAAGATGGTATATACATATGCCACTCTATCATGACGCACATGAAATGGAAGTAATTCTGTGTTTGTAACCTCCATCTTGTAGAAAAAGGGACAAAATGGCAGTGCAACAAAATGTGGGTCACTTCGCGCAGGACATTGCTTAGGACCAACGGGTCACACGACAGGTGCACGATTGTGCAAAAATCATTACAAGGAACATTCTGTTCCTGAAAGTTACAACAAATAAGCTTTCCTTTTTATTTTCTTTTTTCCTTTTTCTCAAGACTTCTCTATGGCACATAGATTAGACGTAAAGGTTTCATCTGTACCTTCATCTTGTAGATGTATAGTCCACATTGATTGAACAGCTCCTTAAAATATGAATCTGATCTTGTGATGCTCTTATCTTCATTGTCCAACACAAATCCTTGAAAAATGTATATACTTCAGTTAACTTGCATAACGTTACAGCTCATATGTACATGCATTGCAACGGAAAAGCGGAGACAAGAACTTAGCTATAAAAAAAAAAAAAAAAAAAGGGTAGCCCGGTGCACTAAGCTCCCGCTATGCGCAGTGGCCGGTGAAGGGCCCGACCACAAGGATCTATTGTACGCAGCTTCACCTTACATTTCTGCGAGGGGCTGTTTCCAAGGCTTGAACCCGTGACCTCCTGGTCACATGACAGCAACTTTACTAGTTACTCCAAGGCTCCCCTTCAAGAACTTACTCAGCTCTAAATAGAAATCATCTTATCAAGAAAACATTAATGCTCAGTACGATAAACAAATGGAAACTGTTTGATGCCACACCAAAATTCAATATGGACCATGATATGACAGAAAACATGGTTAAACAGGAGAAGGAAGTAGGTGAAATTGATTTTCCTATAACACAAGGCACAGAACTCAAAGAGATGCTACCTGTTCTTGCAATGTTCTCTTTTAGGACAAAAAGTCCACCAGGTTTCAAGCCAACCTAGAAAAAGAATTAGAATAAACACAAGCTGTTTAACTGCTTTACTGGAGAAACAATAAAAGCCCAACTTGCTTAATAGAGAACAAGTGAACATGCCAGGTATTCTATTAAAAACTAGAGTTCCGAAAATCCATGTCCTACGTTCAGGTGAAAATTACAGCCAAAAGTAACCAAAACAGAAAATAGATACGACAAAGATAAAAGAAAAATGACAAGTATACTCTTTCGCATTACACTTTGTTTGTTTGTTTTTCCGATAGGGCAACTCTTTTGCATTACACATTTTGGTCGTTATAGTATGAGTACCAATTTTGATAAGAATCTTTAAGATAATCTTTGACCAAGCTAGTGAATAAACTTATGGGCGTTAGAATTGGAAAAAACACAGGCTGTTCAACTACTTTATTTGAGAAACAGAAAAGGCACAAGTGAACATGTAAGGTATTTTTTCAAAAATAAAGTTCAGAAAATCTATGTCCCACATGCATATGGCAATTATAGACAAAAGCAACCAAAACAGATAATAGATGAGACAAAGATAAAGAAAAATAACTAGTATCACTCTCTCGTATTTCACTTTGTATTTTTCCAATAGGGTCTCTCTTTTGCATTGCACATTTTGGCCGTTATAAAAGATGAGTACCAATATCTGAGATAAGAATTCTTAAGATGATATTCGACCAAGCAATTGTATAAACCTATGGGAGTTATCAGGTATCCGATATTATCAAGCAGCTCTTTCATATTACATAACGAATACATTTTACTAAGACGAGCTAGAGAGAGGAGCACGAGCTTCCTTACTTAAAAGTGCAAGTTATACCCAAAGAACAGTTTTTTTGGGTCATTTCAATGTTGATGCAGGTCAATTAGGCCTGTCATAATAGAGATCTAGGGTGTTTGTTGTGCCATCTAGCATGTCTGTACTAAGGCTTGAACCGTTCGACGTTTGTGATTTGATCTGACCCAAAAAATTTTGGTGGTTTTCAAGTGTTTGGAGGACCTATCAGTTATAACTCATAACTATAAGCAAAGGTACGACTTGTTAATCGTCGACAAAATGGTGTGAAACCAGGAAAACAAAGCCATAAATGGGTAATTATATCAAGGAACCCTTATATGAAGACATTTGAAGTGTTAGACAAAAGTTAGGGGGATCTTTAAAACAAAAGTTCAAGTTGAAGGTTGCATAGTAGTGGATTGTTTCGAATGATCCCGCACATGGTCTGACTTTAAACGAACATGTCTCCCAATAGATGAAGAGTTACAAGGTGCATTACCTATCAAATTAAAGGTATTGAGTCTAGTTTCCAACGCAACAAACTGTTTGTCAATCTGATATTTTGCAAGAAACTATGCTCATTTTACTAGACACTGCTCAGTCTGCACGCTTGATCATCATCTGCACGACCACACACTGAAGGTCGTGCTACTGCCATTGTTGCGCGCTCGGCTGTGTCCAACATGTCAGCTGCATGATAGTGCATGCGAAAAACATTATAAAAGCACCCCAAAGTCCAAAAATATTCCAGAGAGAGAGAAACTCTCAAGAATCCAACTTCCTCCAAGGTTCATCCATCATCCAAGGTAAAATTTGGCCATAGAGTATCTTAACACAAATTAATACCTCCTACTCATGGAATTCATAGACTTTCAAGAAAACTTCTCAAGAACTTAAGAGAAGTATTTTGCAAGGGTTTCTTCCTAAAGGTAAGACTACACCCTCAAACTCTCAGGTATGACTAATTGATGATAATGTGATTAAGATTTTAGTGTGGGGACTTGTGGGATGGTGATTTGGAAGCCATAAGTCCTTGTTTTGAATATGGACGCGAATGGAAGAATGGTTTTATATTGTGGAATGGATTGTTGATAGTATGTTGTTGACCTCATGGATTATGAAGGGAGATTTTACACACCTATGGGTGATTATTGTATCATTATTGGTAAGAAAAAGGGGAGAGGGAGGAAAAAACACCATTAATGGGGGTTGTGGAGCTTCATACCCACTAGGTGTTCAATAAAATGCTTAGATGACCAAACCATGAATGTTTTTTCTACTATTGGTTTCCTTTGACGTATTTTATTGTAGATTAAGATCGTAAGGGTGACCAAACATTCTAGAACGCTTAGAGGAAATGAGGTATGCAAGCTAATCCTCTGCATCTGAGAACATCGCTGTTCTTCCCCATGCTACGTTCTTCATGTCTGAGTTTTCCTCCATGAATGAGTTAGGACGGGCTTATGATGAAAATCTAATGTCTTGCTCTTATCAATTTCTTATGAACTTCAAGAATTCTCTATGATATTACTCATTCTCTATGGCATCCCTGTTCCATGAATTCTACGTCTTTTCACCATGAAATTACGAAAATATGATAAGTATGATTTTTCTTCGAAATTTGAGTTTGATGATTCCTATTAAAAATTTTACTTATGGTATGACTGACCATGAACCATGATTTACGACATGATGAACATGAAAACGAACATACTATGATTATGAACCCTTGAATTAACCCTTATCACATAAAAGATTTCAAGTACTCTGTATGAACAATACTCCTAATTACGATAAACATCTCTTGAATTCGGTCATCATTGTACGTGTTCCTATCTATGAAACTCCAAGAACCCTCATCAGCCAAGTATTTCCAAGGTCGAAATCTTCGGATAACCACTCTCCCAGTCAAATACCTATTAAGTCATTTGTGGTTTTCAATGTCTAATGTTCTAATAAGCCTTACAAAAACCTCATGGTGTTTTACTACCCATTTACACAGATGAAGTTTATGATTTTTCCTTAAACGTTTTCATAATATCTCAGAACATCCCATTATCTATTCTAAGGTTTTTTGTTTTTTTTGTTGATATTATAGGCTATTAAGTCATACAGTTTATCATTCACTACAAAACCTTTTGAAGTCCCTCATGATCTTAATACTTATGCATTGATAAAGATATGGTTTTCTTAAAGTGTTCACAAGTTGATTTCGATGATGTTCCTATGATTTACGAAATGATTACAAGGAAATGGAAAAAGGCCAACAAGTGCCAACTTTAGGAAAAGGCCAATAGTGCCAACTTCTTTTTTTGATAACCATGATGTCGAGGCCAGCTTTCGCGCAGGTTGACTTAATCCACGGGATATCTGTCACCTCCCATCAACAACCGACACCAGGTAATTTTGTCCACCAAGGCTAGGATAGTTGGGAAGATACCAACTTTATGAAAAGGCCAACAGGTGCCACAACTATAATTTAAATATTTTGTGAGTATTCTAGAGACTAAGAAGGTATGGGTCGGAAAAGCCCATTACCCGAAACTACACATTGACGAAGTAAGACTACGATTGCCTTAAAGGAGGGACAGTTAGTTGATTTTCCTCGCGTTGGGATTCCTTTGGTGGGACTATGTTACGTTTATCATATTGTTATATATAGATATATTCGACCCACGTGGCAATCGTGGTTAAGTGCTTAGTCGAACGGGCTTTGATTGGACGCCATGCAGTACACATTGTGACTATTATGCATGTATGTCAGTAATGAGAATCTCCCACCAAAAAGCTAAAAGTTTCTTCAAATATTTAAGTCTTTATCTTTATGCAAATATTTTCATGAGCACTTAGCCAACTAAACTGTGTTACTTAAAGACTGTTTTATGTCGACGCTTACTTACGCTTCCCATAATGAATTAAATTATGATGAAAGATGAATCAAATCATTTAATTCCTTCCATGCTTTATTTTTGATTCTTTGGTTATCCATCTAGTTCATGTACTTCTATTATGTTTCATTCGGCCATATTACAAACGGTACAATTCCATATGTACTTACGTCATTTTCGTCGGGGGCGCTCCATTGTTTAATAATGCAAACTCAGGTACTCAGATAGACGATCGAGCACCACGATAGGTTCCTACATTTAGCTATATGGTGAACCCCACTTGCTCTCGAGACCTAGTCTTTATCTCAACTTTCTAATTTTTGGTTAGAGGTACACCCGGGGGCTTTGTCCCAGTAAAACAATTTATTCATGTCATGATAGAGGCTTCATAGATTAGACGAGTATCAAGTGTTCAACGAAGTAAACTTAGCAAATCTTTCCATTTTATTGGATATTACATTTTTAATTTAAATGAAAGCTTATGAATGGAATTTTCTTCTTCTTAATCAACTTTGCTTATGATATGAATGTATCTCAACTCTTCCGCACATGTTAAAGAGTTATGTCATGTTTGCTGGTTCGCTCAGCCAAGTTAAGGCATCAAGTGCCCGTCTCACCAACGCCCAGGGTCAGAGTGTGACATTTGCAATATATAAGAAGAAGCTACTTTATTCTCTATCCCAAGCATAACTATGAAAATATATGATTACAGAAAGTCATATTCCAACTAAATACAGCAGTCAACTAAACAGCCAAGTCGAAGAATCCACATGTTTTTCTGCACAACTAAAAACAAATGGTTGACATTGACAGCTCATAAAATGTACGTGAAATCTATGTTCCATGACCCAGCTATGGTTACATATATAACATGAATGGGTAAATACCCAGTACTGTTACGTGCAATTTTCTGTATCATGGAGAATTCACACAAAATACTACACTCACACCCGTCATGTCATACGTCAAGACAGTAGAAAAATTAACGTTACATACAATGAAATAGAAAATGCCACATCAATAGGCAAACACTATTGCACATATCCCAGCATAAGGACAACAAAGAAAAGATGTAATTGTTAGCCTACATATGATGATGCACTACAGGATCTCTAAGACATTTTCAACTATGACAGGTCATTAAGCTATCATGAAGACCACATAAGCATTTAATTTCAGATGAACCTTTTTTCTTTCTAAACAAGGCCAAGGATGCCAGATGTTGGTGATTGAACAAGGGAGCGAAAACTGAAGAGGATCATCAACTAAAAACTACTTTTTTCTTGAAGAGTATGAGATTATTCACAAAGAAAATTTTTGCACCAAGATTTAACTTTTACAAGAAGATCAAGTCTTTTGTGGTTTATGAAAGAAAAAAGGCAATAAAAGACAACAAATTTATGTGGTTTTAAGTGAACATTGAGAAGTGAAGCGCACATTCCCTTCGAAAAGGGCATAACACAAAAAGAATTACCGAAAATACCAAATTTACCGAACTTACTGACAATACCAAAGTCTCCAACTAACATCTTTTTTGCCAACCAATACAACTGGTGAAGCATATGGAGTGGTGCTATGTTAAATCACCCCTTGGTCTAACATTAACATCTATTGTACCAACTTCTTGATTATGTCTTTCTTTACAGCAGGATATCTTCTACAGGGTTTTTTACTCACATGTGTGGCGGAATCTATGAGTGGGATCTGATGATCAAAAAGACCTCTATGGGGAGGTAATGTAGTGGGAACTTCAAAGCTATAGTTGTACTGCTCTATCAAGGCAGCCAGAGCAGGAGACAAATCAGTACCTTGTGCAGCATGAATATTGTTACATTGAAGATCTATGTTTGTGTTTGTGGTTGTGATGAGTGATATCACAAAAAAATGGCTTTGCTCCCCAGACTTCTTGCTCAATATCTTAGCTTTAGTTGTCTTGACTCTTGCGCTGAGTAGTTGCTCCCCTTAATACATGTTTCTTCCCTTGCTGCATAAACTCAATAGTCCTGTTTCTAACATCAAAAAGGATTCCGCCCAATGTGTTCAGCCATTGCACTACTAGGACTATATCAACATTTCCTAGAGGAAGAAGTAGCAAATCGAAAGAAAATGTTGTTCCTTGTAACAACCTATGAAGATTCTTGCAAACTGGAGCAGTTTGCACTTTCCTTCCATCTGCTACACTCACAGATGGCTCCATTATAGAACAAGCCATGCACCTTAGCTTTCTGGCCACATCTTCATTGCCATGCACCTTAGCTTTCTGGCCACATCTTCATCAATGAAGATATGATTACTCCCTGTATCAATCAGAACTTGCAAAGGTTGTTTCTCATGATAGCTAGTGACCCTGATAGTCTGGTATCCACTAACACCAGCAAAGGCTTGCAAGGATATAGTCATACACTCATCCACAGTATCAGAATTGACAATTCCTTCATGAACCTGAATCTGATAAAATTCCTCCTCATTTGCGGCTTCACCTTCCTCATTTACATCCACCAGAAAGAGCTGCTTCTTCGCTTTACAAACATGTACACACTTCTCATCACAAAGGAAACATAGTCCTTTTGCCCTTTCTCTTACATCTGAGCAATGAGCAATTTTCTTATCAGAATTGCCATTTTGGGATCTGTTGGGTCTGTTAATGGACGATTCAAAAGGTTTCTTGAATGAATTGTTGACAGGAAATGGTCTTTGATAATGCTGAAATTTAGGAGGACTTGGTAAAATGGGATTCTGGTTTTATTCAAAGACGACCTCTTCCAGCTTAGTAATCTTGTAAGACTGCATTAGTGTTCTAGGTGCTTGGATTTGAACAAACTTATTCAGTTCAGGCTTCAACCCTCCCAAGAAGCAGCTATTAGCATTCTCATTGGACAGATCAATCACAGATAATAGTCCATCAAATTCTGTTTGATAATTCCTCACACTACCAGTATGTTGTAAATTCTTAATTGCTTCCATTGGATCTTCAAACCCATCCCCAAACCTCTCATTTACGGACAAAACATAATCAGCCCAAGCGAGTTCTAGAGCTGAACTCCTAGACCTAATGTAGGATCTGTGCCAAGCAATAACCTCACCCTCCAAATGAATAGAAGCTACCCTCAATCTTTGGTCAAAAGGAATCTCATCCATTGAAAAATATTAGTCCACCTTGTACAACCATGTCCTCAAATCGTGCCCAGAAAATCTAGCTTAGAATATCGAGTGAAATAGTTACCATTCACGGCAGGCTCTGTTAGAAATTCTTTAGCTGCATACAGCTGTCTTGTGTGCCATGAACAGTCACCTCCCACAGAAGGTTCAGCTCAGCAATGCTCCATCTCTTTATCCTTCTGTTTCATCCCACCAATGACCTGATTGATCTCCATAAATTTTTTATTAGTCTGAACATTTCTATCATTCATAATGGTTTTACCCTCCATTAGTTTCTGCAGCTAATCTTGAATCTGGGAAAGCTTGCCTTCAACTTCCTCAGAAGATTTGTCTGAATTATTATCTGGACCACCATGACCGGAGCAGAGAATCAGTGGCTGTGATACCAATTGATGCAACAAGATAATCGTGACTAGAAGAATTAATCCAGGAGCTTAATACTCGAGGAAGATGGGAACTAACTCAGGGCAACCGAGAAGGAGAGAAGAGAGATTTGTATTTCACAACATGAGCTCATGAGTACAATTACAACCTGTACTTATACACAATTGAAATGAATTAAAGAATCTAATCAACTAACTAAATTTGAGCTAACTAACTGAAAGAAACTAAGGAACCGTAGTAACTAACTCCCGTGAACAGTGGTAACTGCCATAACCACCCAATGGCCAGCTCATCTCCTTTGCAATCTTGCATCAACATCAAGCACCAGTTCTTTTTAATCTCGAACTTAAGGAGTTAGATCAATATCGCATTAATGTATACTGGACGCAAATATTTGTAATTTTAATTGTAATTGATTATTATATATAGTAATAGATTCATGTATGCTTTGTATCTTTTAATTTTCCATAAATTGTCAACTTCACTTCAAAAGAGCATATGTTTTGCTTCTGATTGATTATTCAAGCCCCATAGACCATTGCACTGCAGCACATGTTTCATAAGCTAATTGAAGCTTGCAAAATATTCATATCATACTGGATCCTGGACATGTGATTAGTGCGATAGCTACTTATTACAATCATTTAGAAGATCACTTCACCTTTGCTCTCTTGAAGAATGCAATGAAGTCATCATCAGCAAGATGCCCAATGCACCACTGAACCCAAATAACGTCATATCTTTCAGCATCAGGAGTAAATTCCTTAAAAACAAAAAAAGGAAAAAGGAAAATAATGAGTAAACAACAGCCTAAAAGTGGAGAGATAAAAAGACTAACAAACACTATGGCGATCTTCCAATTCAAATATGTGGAAACAAAGTGCAAGCACAAATGAGCCGGTTAAACACACTAGACTGACCTTTAAAACACCCAAAGTTAAGCAGGTGACAGAACTATGAACTGCGATAAGCTAATATTTCAGTTTAAGTTTCAAATCTATATACATACACATTTATACATATGTACGTGTGTGTTTGTGTATTTAGTTAACATGAAAAATGTTTCAAATCAATATTAATGCTGGTTTGAATCAAATTGTTCAAATATAAGAGAGTAATATAACCAAAAGTTGATATGGTGAGCCAGCGAGATTCGCTTTTAAGCTCAATGATCAGTCACGAGTTTTTAATGCCTCATGATGACATGCTATGAATAGAAATAACTAGATTTTGAGATATGTATGGAAAGACCTAAAGGAATTTCTCTTAAAAAATACAATTCCGCAAAAATGGTTTCTTGGAGAACAAGACTAAAGAAAATAAAAAAGGAAAAAATCTATTTCCACTTCTTAACACCACAAACTGGGGAATCATTTTTGTTCTCAGCAATAGTGACAAGCAAGCAGACTATTGCCTCTGTTTTCTCCTTCCAGAAATCATAGTATCAACTATTAAGAGATAACTACGGCAATAAGGACTTGATTACTTGAAATGACCATGTTCCAAGAGATACTGATTGAGCATATCTACTACCACAAGTTGTTCTTTCTTTAACCAGAATTCAAGAGTAATTATGAGGAGGAACAAAAAGATAATTGTTAAAGCAAATCGTTTACCTGCTACCTACGCATCCCTAGGGAAAAAGAAGAAAAAGATTAATATAGCAAGCAACACGTTTCCAATCTGACGACTCAAGAGGCAAGTGGAAAAAAAGAAACTAAAAATAAATAGATATATATCCTATTTTCCACACAATATGGAGGTGGGTATCGGATCGCGATTATATAGTCCATAATGGTTGAGTTTCGCAGGAACTTTTAAGCAAGATGAGGCTCTATATTGTGAATAGGGGTGCATATGGTTTCAGTTTGAGCTATCCTCCGCAGGTGTCAAAGTTTGGGCAAGTGAAATGCTATGGAGACGGTCCATTCTTTTCAAGCCACTGGAAATTTTGAAAAGAGTGTAAATGCTCCCTACGTAACAATCATATCAAGGTAAGATGAGATACAAGCATTACGAATTTTGAACCTATGAGGATAGAAAGAAGCATCTACATGAGTGTTGCACTATTGCTAAGGTACTCTCTATCAGATGTAAGAAAACATTGGATGTGACGGCTTCAACCTTGCCAAATGCATTTGTTGATAAAAGACAAATTGTAAATGCTGCAACAGTTGTAAATGCACCAGTAGACTCCTGGATTAAAGAAAGGTGAAACGGATCAGGCCCAACTGAAACGGATCAGGCCCAACTGCCAAGATATTTGCCGTTTGCCGTTTGGGCTCAACCTTTGAGGGTTCACAATTTTGTCTTCTCGGGTTTAGTCTAAAATGTGTGTCAACAGTTGAATCATGAACTTGCCATGATCTCTAACTTTTCCCTCTTGTTCCACTAATAGAAGTTTGTGCATTGTTACACTCACTGCCCCTTCCCCCAATACTCAGCATCCTCGCCAAGTTTTTCCCCACCACTATACTAGGGGATACACCAGCTCTGATACTACTTATAACAACCCTAGTCCAACTGCAAAGGTATCACCCGCTGTTCCCATCTTTTGGAGCCACACGATTTGGTAATCCTAAACTCACCCTTATATGGCCCCTAATCTTTACCTCCCATTTCAATGTGGGATTTTCCTAAGGCAAGCTTCATCGAGAACACCCTTTCAAGTCCAACTACTAGCGGTTGGTGAGCCGTTACAAAGGCACGTGGTCAATTAAGGAGTTTTGAGCTTAATACAGAAAAGGTACAATTAGGAGAAAGTTGATCAACTTTTGCATAACTTTGGTGAACAGATTTTCTTCATTTTCTTTATTTCTTTTTTTAAGGAGGGGAGTGTATCAGTATGCCAAAGCAAGGGGATCCAATTTTTCCTATGTTGTTTATCCTAGTGATGGACAGACTGACTAAGATAACAGATAGGACAATATCAAGGGCTACCTGATGGAACTTACAACTAGCACAAGGAATCTGAACAGTGTACAGTCCAGTTAATGTTTGCAGATTATACAATAATGTTCTAGAATATAGAGATGGCTCTGGTACAACTTGATGAAGAAAGTAAACTACAGTTCCAAACAGTATCGTGATTGAATATTAACCTAAACAAGAGTGAGGTTTTCACATTGAAAGAGATAAACATTGCACAAGAGTGAGGTTTTCACGTTGAAAGAGACAAACATTGCACAGATAACAGGAACTCAATCATAAGGATGGATTGCTTCTCGAGGCTTACTGGGTCCACTATCAGGATCATCTTGTAAACATTGTATTTGGAATCCCATAATAGAAAGAGTATGAGGAATGATTGGATCACTTCTACTCGTGGTGGAGACTATGACAGGTTTAATGAGAGTCCAAGAGAGCGATTCATCTGATCACTTTGCCTAGTACCTATGAGGGGTATATGAATCTAAAGAGGAAGTTCTATGAACATTAGCTTCGAACAAATGAAGCTGGGATAAGTTTCAAAAGCAAAGATGGCCCGTGGCAATAACCTGCTACTTCAATATTACATGGAGCATTTGGCGTAGAACATAATTATGCTTGCTATCAAATGAGTAATGCTGGGCACTGTTAATGACTTATTATTAGTTTGGGTTTTGAAGGCAAAGGAGGATCTAAGCATGGAAAGTGGCTCCTATGGCACACATGAAATATTTGGAAAGTGAACACCTAGAGAGCTCCTTAAGGGGTTTTAATATTAAGTTGTTGAGTCACACTATGAAGATATGGGAGAGGGTGGTCGAGCTGAGGTTGAGGAAGATAGCGTCTATTTCCGAGAACCAGTTTGGATTTATGTCAGGTCGCTCGACGACAGAGGCGATTCACCTCGTGAGGAGATTAGTAGAGCAATATAGGGAGAGGAAGAGGGACTTACATATGGTTTTCATAGATCTAGAGAAGGCATACGACAAAGTCCCTAGGGAGATTCTCTGGAGGTGCTTGGAGGCTAGAGGAGTCCCCGTGGCTTACATCAGATCTATTAGAGACATGTACGATGGAGCGAAGACCCGTGTAAGGACGGTGGGAGGTGATTCAGAGCACTTTTCGCTTTTGACAAGGCTGCATCAAGGATCAAATCTTAGTCCGTTTTTATTCGTCTTAGTGATGGATGTTTTGACGTGGCCTATTCAAGGGGAGGTGCCTTGGTGTATGTTATTTGCGGATGATGTAGTTCTGATTGATGAGACTCGAGGAGGTGTTAATGATAAATTAGAGATTTGGAGAAAAACCCTGGAGTCTAAGGGGTTCAGGTTGAGCAGGACCAAGACGGAATACTTGGAGTGCAAGTTCAGTGAGGCGACGCATGAGGACGAAGTGGTAGTGAAGCTGGATTCCCAGGCTATTCGTAAGGGGGATAGTTTTAAGTATCTGGGATCTTTGATTCAGGGGAATGGAGAGATTGACGAGGATGTTACACACCGCATTAGGGCAGGGTGGATGAAATGGAGGCTCGCCTCTGGAGTTCTATGTGATAAGAAGGTGCCTCCTAAGCTTAAAGGCAAGTTCTATAGAGTGGCAATCCGACCGGTCATGCTGTATGGAGCGGAGTGTTGGCAAGTTAAGAAATCCCACATACAAAAGTTGAAGGTGGCAGAAATGAGGATGTTGCGGTGGATGTGTGGTCTTACGAGGGGGGATAGGGTTAGAAATGGGACTATTCGAGAGAAGGTGGGAGTGGTCTCGGTGGAAGACCAGATGCGGGAAGGGAGGTTGAGATGGTTTGGGCATGTGATGAGGAGGAGCACGGATGCCCCAGTTCGGCGGTGTGAGAGGTTGGCTATGGATGGTTTTAGGAGGGGCCGAGGTAGGCCGAAGAAGTATTGGAGGGAGGTGATTAGAGAGGACATGGAGCAGTTACAGCTTACAGAGGACATGACACTAGATAGAAAGGTGTGGAGGACGCGGATTAGGGTAGAGGGCTAGTTCTTTGGTGTGGGGCCTGGCCAGTGGATAGGGTGCTTGGCTGTAGCCAGGCTAGTAGTCGTAGTGCATGCCCGTAGTGCTTGGCACGCACCTTGGAGTTCTTTGTCCGAGGGGTTAGGGTGCTTTCGGTTAGAACTATACTCTATGGGTGTCTTGTTTCTGTTTTCGTTATGTGTGTTATGTCATCTTGTTGCATGTTTTACTACGTCTTTATATACTGATTTCTTGTCCTGAGCCGGGGGTCTATCGGAAACAGCCTCTCTACTTCTGCGGAAGTAGTGGTATGGACTGCGTACACTTTACCCTCCCCAGACCCCACTATGTAGGAATACACTGGGTATGTTGTTGTTGTTGTTGTTGTTGTTATGTACATAGTAGAAGATCATTTATGTTTTTTTGTATACTTTTGAACAATAATGAAAATCCAATTAGTATATAATCGCACTTTGACTAAGTTCTCTTTTTTGTATATTTCTTATACATAGAACTACATCCATCTACATCAATAAAATAATTAATTTCTCAAGAAAAAGACCATAAGCGACCCAAGTTGATTGGGATTGAGGTGTAATTGCATACTTGTTTTAAACATAAAAGGCAAGATACGGCTCCTTTAGCATGGGAAGTAAAGGGATAATGAACAAGAGTCGAGCTCCCTAAGCAACTCTAAGAATAGAACTATTAGCACTCCAAAGATGTAGAACCAAGAGTGATGTTGTATTGAAGTAGAACTCCATGGGACCTTCCAAACTACCTAGCAATCCAGTTTTGCACAGCAATCTATTGTGCAGTTCTGGGAGAGAGGAACAAAATCCATTCCATGATTTTACTGCTTACTGACCTTCTCATGAGCCTACGACTTCTCTCGATCCATTCATACCATACCACACTATGTGAGGTCCATCTAATATTGTCAAAAGATTTAAAGTCGGCATTGAAATAGATCCTGTTTTCATCCATACTGAAGGAAAAAGAAAGTTGTTGAGAAATAAAGGAAGGGGAGATAAACTAACATAGGAGGTATTAGCTTAGAGGAAGACTAGGATGATTCCGGCAAGCTGCCACTGGAATAGGAGGGTGGTTCTCTCTCCTAGGAAGTAGGAGAGTGTTTTTGGGAACTGTGTAGAGAGCATTTTAATAATTTGTCCCTCAAATTAACCTCAGAGTCTTGTATTTGGTTTTTGCATTTTCTCAAGATGATGCAAGTGTTACAAGGATAGACCAGTTAAGCTCACAAAAATAAGGACTTGTAGCTTCTTTCTAAACTATAGAGCTAACAAAATCGAAGAAGAGTTCTAAATTATTTATGGGTGTCAATTTGGACCAACTAAAAAGGCTAACTAGACATCTACCTCGCAAAAGATTACTACAAGTTGAGATTCCATCAGAACATCTTTTGCTCCTCTCTGTCCATAAACACCAAAAGATAGCACCAAGGATTATCATCCAGATACTCTTGATGGCTTTTTCAACTTCCCTATGAACTCCAACTTTCATGAGCATCCCTAACAGAGTAGGGCATGACCTAGGAAAGACCAAAAAAACAGCAAAACATATTCCAAACATCTGAAGCAACTGTGCAGTGAAGGTGGCTGACACTTTCTGTGTGCTTTGTGGCAGAAATAGCATCTGTTGGCAAGCTGGAATTTCTTTTTTGGAGAGATTATCCAGTGTGAGGCATGAGTTGTGTAACACAGTCCAGCTGAAACAGATCACTTTGATAGGTAATTTAGTCTTCCATATATGCTTCCATGGCCGTTTGTCAATCATTGAATTCCTTGAGTGTAAGCTGTGATAGCCTTCCTTAACTGTGTAATGACCTTTTCTTGAGTTGCCCCATTTCAATCTATCAGGCTCTTGGGGTGAAAAGGAGCAAGGCTGCAATTTGGCAAAAAGGGCCAACATGTCATTAAGCTCCCAGTCATGTAGGTTTCTCCTGAACCTTTGGTCCCAAATGTCACCTCATTTGTTGGATGTTACGATTGAATCTGGTTCAGCTACAATGATGTGCAAACTTGGGACTTCCTCACCCAAAGTTGTATCTCCCAACCATATTGTCCTTCCAAAATTTGATGTGAAATCCATTCGCAACTCTAAATGCGATGTTCTCAGCAAAATCTGGCCAAAGTTCACCGATGCTTTTTCATAGGCCAACTTCATATGCAGCTACTGAAGTTTTTGTGCACCAGGGAGTAAGCTCACCATGTTTAGCTTTGATCACCTCTTTCCACAATCCAATGTCTTCAGTTCCCTACCTCCATAACCATTTCATCATGATGTTTTTATTGTGAGCTGCAAAATCTTTGATACTCAGAACCCCCTTGGGATTTAGGTTGTGTCAATTTTGCCCATTTAATCAAATGGAACTTATGATCCTTGTATAGCCTTCCCATAGAAAGTTCCTTCTAATTTTGTCAAGCTCTTGGAGAACTATTGGAATAGGGAAAAGGGACATGTGATCAGTAGGGATGGTGTCCATTACATTGTTAATCAATGTTTCTCTTCATCCAAAAGAAAGATACTGCATTTTCCATCCTGCTAGCCTTTTTTCAAACTTCTCAATTATTCCCGACCAGATCTCATTAGCCTTGAATGTTGCACGTAAAGGCAGTCTATGTTGCAACACATGACTCCTGCAATAGCTCTGCCAGATTGGGCACTGAATTTACTGGATAGACAGTGCTTTGACATATTTGTATTTGGTTGTTGTTATTAATTAAAAGTTACCATTTTCAAATGAAAAAAAAGAGGTGAAATTCTTTTTATGTCTACAACATGCCCCCTCATGTGGAGGACGGATTCTTCTTAATGAGATACGCACATGGAAATATTTTTATTGATGGATAGCCGTGAGATCGAACATAGAACATCTACCTACTCAATTACCATGATAAATTGTGTGACCACCTAATATAAAATCTTAACATGCTAAGAGGGGGGACACTTTTCATCATCATCATACCCAAGTGTATTCCCACCAGGTGGGGTCTGGAGGGGGTAAAGTGTACGCAGTCCATACCACTACCTCAGATGAAGTAGAGAAGTAGAGAGGTTGTTTCCGATAGACCCCCGGCTCAGAACCGATAACAATAACAAACAAAAATCATAAAAATCATAAATCAAAAATCATAAAAATCATAAAAACCAACAGCAAAAAGGGGTAACACATCGCTAGATAATCAAAGAAGCAAGGCAGTCACAGCTCAACACTATAGATAAGTTATTCAAGATCACAAATATCACCAAAACAGTGCGAACAAGCCTCTGCCTAAGAAACAACAGTCAAAGATACAAACAAACACTCTACCCTGCTAAAAACGGACACCTTCCTACCCACTAACCCTCTACCCTAATCCGCGTCCTCCACATCTTCCTATCAAGGGTCATGTCCTCTGTAAGCTGTAACTGTTCCATGTCATGTCTAATCACCTCCGTCCAACATTTCTTCGGCCTACCTCTACCCCGCCTAAAACCATCCCCCGTCAGCCTCTCACACCTCCGTACTGGGGCGTCCGTGCACCTCCTCTTCACATGTCCGAACCATCGCAACCTCACTTCCCGCATCTTATCCTCCACCGAAGCCACTCCCAACTTCTCTTGAATAATCTCATTTCTAACTCTATCACTCCTGGTAAGTCCACACATCCCTCGCAACATCCTCATCTCCGCTACCTTCAACTTTTGAGTGTGGGAGTTTTTACCTGGCCAACACTCGGCTCCATATAACATGGCCGGGAGGACGGCCACTCTGTAAAACTTACCTTTAAGCTTCAGGGGCACCTTCTTATCACACAAAACTCCCAAAGCGAGCCTCCATCTCCTCCACCCTGCCCCAATACGCTGCGTGACATCCTCGTCAATCTCGCCGTTCCCCTGAATCATAGACCCCAGATACTTGAAACTCTCCCTCTTCTGAATGGCCTGGGAGTCCAGCTTCACTACCGCATCAGCTTCATGCCTTGAATAGCTAAACTTACATTCCAGGTACTCCGTCTTCGTCCTGCTCAACCTAAACCCTTTAGACTCAAGGGTCTGTCTCCAAACCTCCAACTTATGGATTTATGGATTTCATGGTTACAACACATACTTGTGTTTTTTATTCATCTCTAATTTTAGAAATTACTTATTTTTGAGTGGGAAGGATTTTATTTAATAACGTTTTGATTTGTTTAATACTCCTATATTTTGAATTGTGTTACTGTTACTAGAGTCGAGGTCTTTCGGAAACAGCTTCTTGTCTTCACAAGGAAGGGGTAAGGTTTGCGTACACACCACCCTCCACAGACCCCACTTGTGGGATTAAACTGGGTATGTTATTGGACTCCTTTCTTTTGGCACTTTATAATCACCAAGTTACGACTTTTTTGAAACAAATCATGCACATTGTACTTTGTAAGAATTGATGTGATATATCTACCTGACTGTTATGAAATTTAAGCCAGTACCTGAAGTGGGACACAATAAAAATTGGCAGCTTTGTGCAACTCTGACACCATTAAATTTTCAGGAGTCAAATTTACCCGAGCAGATTCCAGAAAATGTAACACAGGCTCCAGGAGGTCGACCTGATAAAAAACAAACATTTTAATTTTTTGTCAAAGGAATACTAACTGAAGTTAAATCACAGGAATAATAGTTTCTTAAGCAGGTGAAGTCGTTTATCATGTATATGAAAAAAAAAACACAACCAACATAGATGAGATGCCAGCAAAAGATTATGATGCAAAATGGTGGGCAGAATATACATGTTGTTTACATATGCCATCACCAGGTGACCACTTTATGGGGTGGGTGTGGAAGAGAGCCCCTGTGATCAAGAAAAGATTACATGCTAGGAAACTAAATATTGCAGAATGGCTTCTTTGCAACCAGGGACAAAGCAATCACGTGTGAAGATTCTATAGAAGAAAACATAATTCAAAACTTAGTTATAGCAAATGCATAAACTGCATGGCATAGTAGCCATAGCATTTACCACATTATTTCTCCAAAAAAATCCAATAAAACGATTAGGGAAGGATGCCTACTTTGAGAAACCCGTTTCTGATAAGCCCTCCAATGAAATGCGAGTGTGCATACTTTTTATATTTATTTACAACTTGCAGCCTAGTTCCTAAATGTATTATTTTGCGAGAAACAAAAATAAAAAGAGGAATTAGGTTACAACTACAAGAATCTCAACATGCTTACGTCTGGTCCTCCCTTTCTTTTTTCCCAAGAAGCATGAATATTGAAACTGGAATAACCAGCATTCACAGTATTCTCGTTATCAGCAGTTACTATTACTTTTTTTTTTTGCGAATTAGTATTGTTGTATTCCTCAGCATTAAGCAATGTTGGCCACCTCCAAAAATTGTTACAGGACAAAAAGATTACTCTAGCTTTACAAAGCTCCTAAAAATTCTACTAGCTCATCTACTTCCTCTATACAGTTTCCTTTACACCAAAAAAATAAAGACACTAAGCAGTTCCATTTCACATCACGAATAGACTTAATCTTGTCTTCAAAGAATTTCCCATTTCTCTCCTGCCAGATTGTCCACCATATACATGAAGGTATTATCTTCCACCATTTTTTCTGGCTCTTACTCCCCCCCCCCCCCCCCCTTCTAATCCATCAACTCATCAGATCAGCGGTATGCTCAGGCATTGTCCATTCAGTCTTTGTGAGATAAAGAACAAATTCCAGAGTTGTGAAGTGAACTTGCAATGCAGAAAAAGATGGTTATTTGTCTCCCCAGTTTCATTGCACAAAAAACATCTAGTCACCACTATTCTTCCCTTCTTTTGTAACACTTCATGAGTAAGACACGCCTTCTTCACTACTAACAAGGTGAAACATTTCACTTTAGTAGGTGCCATTTTTTCCAGATATTCTTCTAGATCCTTAGATCATCACCTTGCATCACTCTATTCTCCTTCTAATAGACTCTATTCGCGGAGAATATGCCATCCACTGTGTGTCTCCATCTCAATGTATCAGGTTCCAAGACAGTGCCATGAAGGCCTCCACTTCATTTAGTAATCTTGTCACTCTGTCCACTTCCCAGTCATTAAGATTTCTTCTAAAGTTGAAGTTCCAACCTTGAGTTGACCAACTCTCAGATATAGTTGCTTCAGGATTACTGCTCAGACCCATAAGATCAGGATAATATCCTTGCAATGGAGCTTGCCCTATCCAGTTATCCTTCCAGAACATGGTCTTGATGCCATCTCCTACCTTGATTCTGGAGTTACCCTTCAAACTTGGCCATAAGGATTTGATTGTCTTCCATACTCCCATACCATAAGTACAATTCACCTCATTGGAACACCATGGGCTCATCTGACCAAATTTATGAGTGATGACCTCCTTCCACAAGGTTGATTCTTCTTCATTGAACCTCCATAACCATTTCATCAGAAGGCATCTGTTTTGGATCTTCAAGTTTCTGATTCCAAGCCCCCCCCCCCCCGATCTTTACTCAGCTGTGCCACTTCCCATTTCACCAGATTGTAACCTTCCCCTTCTTTGTTGCCTTTCCACAAAAACACTCTTCTCAACTTATTCAACCTTTTAACCACACTTAAAGGAATAGGAAACAGAGACATCACATATGTAGGTAAGGAGTCCAACACTGAATTTATTAGTCTGACCCTTCCCCCTAATGATAGGTATTGAGCTTTCCACTGGGCTAATCTCTTTTCAGCTCTCCACAATGTTGTCCCAAATTTCCACATCCTTGTGCCTTCTGCCGAAAGGCATGCCTAGATACATAGTTGGACGGTTATCTACTCCACACCCAAGTATACTAGCTAGAGCTTAGATGTTGGTCACTTCTTTGATAGGGAAAATATTACTTTTTCTCCAATTCACCTTCAGTCCAGACACAGCTTCAAAAACCACTAGCATGACTCTGATGTAACTAACTTGTTCTACTTCAGCTTCACAAAAAATTATAGTGTCATATGCATATAGCAAATGACATATTTCCTTATCACCCCTCCCGACGTCTCCTTTTTTGAAACCTCTCACCCAATTATTTTGAAGTGTTGTTCTCACCATACTGCTGAACCCCTCCATGGCTAAAATGAACAAAAAAGGAGATAAAGGATCCCCTTGCCTGAGTCCCCTCTCGGAAGGAAAGAACCAATAGGTTCTCCATTCACTAAAATAGAGAACCTGACAGTTTTAATACAAAAACTAATCCATTTTAACCATCTCTCCCCAAACCCCATTTGCTTGAGAATGCTTAGAAGGTAACCCCAGTTAATATGGTCATATGTTTTTTCAATGTCAAGTTTGCACATCAAACCAGCTACTTTACCTCTGGATTTTGTATCTATGCATTCACTTGCAATTAGCGTTGCATCCCTAATCTGTCTCCCTTTTACAAAAGTCATTTGATGCTTGTTGACCAAGCTGTCAATCACCCTCTTCAGTCTTTCTACTAATACTTTGGCAATTATCTTACACACTCCAGAGATCAGACTGATGATCAGACTGATTGGTCTAAAATCTCTTAATTCCATTGCTCCTGCCTTTTTAGGGATAAGGGCTACATATGTAGCATTCAAGCTCCTTTCAAACACCTGATGATCATGGAAATACTGCATTGTGCCCATGATGTCCTCTTTAACTAACTCCCAGCATATTTGAAAAAATTTTATTGTGAAACCATCTGGTCCTGGTTGTACATGATTTGATGCTCTCCCATACCTCTTCCTCCTCAAAACTTCTTTGTAACCACATTTGATCTTCTATGGAGATCACAGCTGCTCCTCGGAGATTACAATCAGGTCTCCATTCTTCAGTTTCCTTATATAGATCCTGATAATAACTCTGAATTGCACTTTTGATTGTTGTTGTGTCAGTGATGACTTGTCCCTCCACTTCCAGTGAATCTATTGAGTTAAACCTCTTGCGTGCATTAGCCATTCTGTGAAAGAACTTAGTGTTCTTATCCCCATTTTTCCATCTACATGCAAAGCCTTTCCTCTCCACTAAGCAGTTACTAATACTTAATAGAAAGCAATAATAGAACAGGGTATGATCATTTGTCCATCTACATGCAAAGCATTTCCTCTCTACTAATTGTTAAGCTTCCCAGTAACATAACTTCAGAACAATCATAGACTACACATTATCAACTGCCTCATCAGGTACAAGAATTTTCTTAGCACCAATAGAACACTCAAGGAACAAGAATACAGTTGCATCTTGGTTTGAAGGTTCGCCTACCGCTTCAACTCATACTTGCTGAGTTGTTCGCGCTATTTGGTGGCCATACAGTTGAAATCTATCATCAAGAAAAGTAGAAGTTATTCTCTATTTAACCATTCAACTGTAAATGCAGCGTGGAAAACACAAGATACAAGGAGATATCCTGAACAAAACAGATACAAGGAGATATCCTGAACAAAACAGACTTCATAGCATCCACAGCATTTCGTTCTGGCACTAATTAATTTCTTTATGGAAACACTAAATTGATTGCGAATTTCAGTACAATTATTCCAAAAAATAGAGAACAATTCAGACCTATTTTCATTATAAATAACCAAGTGCACCAAGAATAATCATCAATAAATGTAACAAAATAATGAAGAACTGACACAACTTGGACCCTATGTCAAAGAGAACAACTTCACACATAAAGGTGTCCCAATTATTGACACGTATTGGAAAAGAAGCACAAGTGTGTTTCGCAATTTGACACAACTCACATTCTAACAAAGATAAACTAGATAGACTTGGGACCATCTAATGCACTTTTAAGTGACTCCGTTGTCCTAGTTGAATACAAAGAAAATCAAAGGAAACGCAGAAGTAAAAGCAACAAGCGGTTTTGGAGTGATAACTGATACAATCGTGTGACTCATGTCCTTCTCCAATCATCTGTCACGTTACTTGCGTACTTTGGTCATGCACAAAATAGAATCGCAATGAAGGTTACAGAACAATTGAGGTTTTTTGGCTAATTTACTAAAAGAAATAAGATTATACGGACATTCAGGTGCAAAAAGAACTGAAATTAAAGGTAAAAAAGGTAGAGTGAATTGCAATTGTGGAAAGATGATGGTTAAACTAATGACATGGAAAGTGAGGGGGTTAAATGATGACAGAAAATGGGGAATAGTTAGGAGTGTGATCAACCAACGGGGCAGATATCTATATTTTCGTAGAAACCAAAATAGAAGGTGAGGTCAGTAGGCTGTTACAACGTATATGGAACAATAGTTGGGTTGGGGAAATACATTTGGAAGCAGTAGGTAGTAGTGGAGGGATCCTCATCCTTTGGGATAAGGTTTTCTTATTATAGTTAAACTCCTAAATTTACGGCACTTTTTTTTTTAAACTCTCCAATGTCCAAAAAAATAGGGTCCTTCATCGTAGTAGCAAATTCTTATTATAGTTAAATTCCTACATTTATGGTAATTTTTTTCAAAAAATAGGCTCCTTCATCGTATTAGCAAATAGGACTCCTTATAAGATTTGGATTCCATAAGATTTAGGAGTCTTTATTATTTCTTTTTTAGTAGAGGATACATCACCAAAACATCTGCTCTTCTTTGTCTCCCTTTCCTCCATTCTTAATTAGTGTTCCTCATCAATAATTCATGATTGTTGGTTTTATAAAGTAATTAGATATTCTTATCTTCTTCAAACAATGTATGAACAAGTTTATATGATTCATTATTGATTGATTCTTTTATATTCTTGTGCAGGTGAAGGAAGATTCATGTGTGGCGTGTGATTGAGACTTTGTGCCGAATAACAACGGATTTGAAGGTATGTTCTCTTAATTTTATTTCTCATTCATATTGAGGCACCATGATTATAATATTTCCCAGGTGCAATGAGAAACATGACTTGTTTTACTTGAATAGAATAGACGAAAGTTATACTGAGAGGAATATCTGTAGGTCTGATGGTACTTTGCATGGAACATGAGTTATTTAAGAAGTCTCTGTTGTATACAAAACCATTGATCAAGAAGGAAATGTGGACATTCAGTTGAAACTAATAAGTAAAATTTTCAGCTTGTTACACGACCTTCGCCGACACTTACAGATGTGGAATATCGGACATATTAGTTTGTATAGGTTTCATGCAGTAGTCTATTATTATAACATAGAAGTAATGAAGTTAAAATTTTATTATTTCTTCGAGACTTGGAAAATAAGCAAGAAGTGAGTTGTGATCAAGGAATGTGCAGTATTATGGCATCCGTTTGGATTGTATTGAACACTCAATAAGGATTTGGTAGAGTTATGGTGTTGAAATTTATCAACTGCACTTCCAATGAAGGAATATTTTGTAGATAACACCTAAAACTTATTAATGTATATAAGATGTTAGTTATTTGGTTTGACAAGCAAATATGTAGAGTCAATTCCTCATATTGTCACTCAACTTAGGGAAATGTCCCACTAAAGTCATTTATCTTTTTCTTGTTCCAATAAAGTCATTCATATTTGTACATTTTTCTTACAAACTAATTATTGCTAATAGTTACTTAAAAGATGAGAGGAAAATCACCAAAATAGTCCCTTAAGTTTGAACTTTGAATTTAAATAATCCCTATTGTGTAAGGTTAATAGATTTATTTTTCTTTTGTATTTTAGTGTTTGCATAATTGGATGTTTAGGTTTTAGTTACAATTAGTTATGGATAATTTTTTGTTCTTAAAGATGCCTACTTTAATAGTAGGTTTAAAAGATGTTCAACATTTAATTTTGCTCCTTAATTATTGTTAGTGTGATGGTGAGTTATCATATTCTTATATAACCAATTTACCTAAATTCTCTGTCTTAGCAGGTTCAAAAAAATACTTAGTTACTTTAAATTCGACTACTATGTCAACATAATTAATATAATATTCACTTTTCCATTTAAATGGATATTGAATCTACCTTTCACATTTTTGGTGCTTCAAAATGTTTATACCGGTTGGTGTTATATTTCAAGGAACAAATGATTGGTTGAGTCCTAAACTAAAGAAAATTTATTTCGATAGACGGTTTCCTTAACTCGAGTGACTTTCTTGTCTTTAACTAAATAAAAATGATTTTTCTTGGTGTGGAAAATAAAAAAGAGTTGATCTCCATATCTTTTTATATTGATTGATTCATCCTTCTTTCATATTCTGTAAATTTATTTTTGATAGACACAAAATTCATGTGCAACGCACGAACACTGAACTAGTAATACTATATGTACAACTCAGGAGGAGCAGGTGTGGTTGCAGAGACAAATTGATGAGAAGAAAATCCTAGACAGTATCAAGTTGTATGCTGTGGAAAAGGCACCTGGGCCTGATGGATTTCCCATGTCCTTTTATCTTGCCTTTTGGGATCTGCTCAAAAATGATATTAAGAACACTGTCCATGATTTTCATGATAATCAAAGGACTGAGAGAAGCTTTAATGCAACATATGTGGCCCCGACTCCTAAGAAAGCAAGGGCATCAGAATTGAAGGATTTCAGACCTATAAGTTTGATCACTGGCATCTACAAGGTGATAGCAAGGATTCTGGCTAAAAGGTTGAAAAAAATGGTAGATAGGCTGGTCAATAAACACCAGATGGTATTCCCCTAAAAGGGAGGCAGATATGGATGTTGCACTCATAGCTAGCGTGTGTAGATTCTAGACTGAAAGGAGATGAACCTGGAGGCATGTGCAAGCTAGATATTGAAAAGGCTTCCGATCATGTAAATTGGAACTTCTTGATAAACTTACTCAGACAAATGGGTTTTGGAGAAAAATGGTTGGGATGGAGAGGTTCTAAGTATTGTTAGATTCTCTATTCTTGTGAATGGTGAACTAGTTGGATTTTCCCATCAGAGAGGGGATTGAGACAGGGAGACCCTCTATCTCCCTTTCCCTTTGTTTTGGCAATGGAAGGATTTAATAATATGATGAGAGTAGCATTACAAAACAATTGGATCATAGGCTTCCAAATAGGAGGTGACAGAGGGCAAACTAAGGAGATCTGTCATCTGCTTTATGCTGATAATACAACTATTTTTTGTGAAACTATTGAGGAACAGATAAAATACATCCGAATGATACTTATGTTATTTGATACCATTTAAGGTTTGAAAGTTAACCGGGAAAAAAAGCAATTTGTTTCCAATTAAGGATGTCGTCAATTTACCTATGTTGCGCGGACTCTTCATTTTTGTTGCCGCACCCAGTCGACACGAGACAGGTGCGGATGTGGGATTCGGTCAACCCAGGTCGGATACTTTGACCAGAGTCCACCGACAGATATGGGGGAAAATTGTGATTTTGATTCTCGAAATAAAAAGATAAAATAGATTTAAGACATGGGAAATGGCATAACTTCAATATTATAGTCCTTTTGTCTCCTTTTAAGCTTATCCTCTAAGTTAATATTCGTTGATTCATGTTTCAGGCCAAACAGAGAGAAGCTAAGAATTCAAAAGGTTGTGTTCTGACTTCTAGTAGATAGTAGCAACGATTTGTAAGGAGGGTTGGTGGAAGGCCTTGAAAGACTTTCTTTTTTCTTTTTGAGGGGAAGAACCAGAGATCTTGAAAGAAGTTGGGGTCTTGGGGAAGACGGCCTAGAAGATCTTTCAAAATTTAGAATATCTTTATAGCTCTATTTTATAATTTTGAATTTTTTTAATCGAATCCCATCACCCATATCCATATCTGGATCCGTACCCACGAATCTTAAAATTTAAATTTTGCTAAATCCGACCCCAGGATTCGCATCCGTGTCAGATACCCGCACCCGAGTCCGAGCAACTTAGCAATTTACAGAGCTTGGCAGGGATACTAGGTTGCAATGTAGAGCACTTGCCTACAGTTTATTTGGAAATGCCACTAGGCAACAAACCTAAAGAGCTAGTGTTATCGGATGGCATTGTGGAGAAGGAAGAAAAGAGATTGATAGGGTGGAAGACTCAATACTTATCTCTAGGGGTAAGACTTGCCCTCATAAATCCAGTCTTAGACTCTTTACCTACCTATGTTATGCCCATGTTTCCTCTATGTTCAAAGGTTCTGAAGAAGTTGGACACTTAGAAGGATGTTTTATGGCATGGAAGCAAAGATAATAAGGCATATACCCTAGTGAAATGGGATAACTTGAACAATAGATATTTGGGAGGAATGGGCATAAGAAACCTTAGGAGACGGAACAATAGTCTCTTGATGAAATGGCTATGGAGTAATCATTAAAGAACCTCACTTCAACGATGATGGTAAGGAATTCTTGAGGTAAATCGCAGTCTGCCTACCGCACTTATAATTTCTGCTTAATCTGGAATGTATTATTTTATATTCACGAATACAATTACCAAGAAATTTACCATTCTTCAGTCAAAGACAACACAGACCATAGGATAGTGTTGTAGTTTTCAGCCTACATAGTTTCTTAGAAGGTTAATCCGCGCTAGGTGAATGCTTGGATAGTTTACCGAATTTATTTAAACCATAGTTTAACATAACATCTTCTCAAAAAAAAAAAAATAGCATCTTCTTAAGAAGATCAAAATGTTAGAATATCTTCTTCGACTGTAAATCACAATATAATTGCACAAAAAGATAGTATATACCTCATTGAAATATCGTATAAGAAGATTCTTAGTAACCCTTCCAATGCCAGATCCACAATCTGCACCAATTGAAGCAAACTGTCCACGCATTATAACCCAATAAACTTGAAAATACGGAATACAATTGTTATCTATTTTGCAATTTGAAGCAAACAAAGAGTTCCCACAGGTATTAAAATCAGCATTTAGGAGGTTTTCTTTTATAAGTCATCAGTAATGCTCAAGTTCTTTTTGAAGTGCATACTAAGGTGTAGATAGACTGCACAAGTTAGTTTAAGAGTTGGCTTAAAAAACCTTGATAGCAGAGTAAAATTTGTCTAATACTCCCCTCCATTTCAATTTATATGGCAGTTTTGATTGGGCACGGAATTTAAGGAATAAGAGACACTTTTGGCACCTAGCAAAAGTACCCTTACAACTTGAGATCTTAAAAATGTCATGACATTTCTATGGTTACAAAAGCATATCATCAAGGCTAAAATGAGAAGTTTGAAGCTAAAGAGTTTCCAAATACTGAGAGATATTATTCTTTTTGAAATAGAATAAAAAGGAAAGGTTTTCACATAAAATAAAACAGAGGGTGTAAGAAATTTGTCAAAACATTTTAATACAGAGACAACTTCACTTGGCCCTTAGCAATGGTGTAGAGATAGCAATGGTAAAAAGAGAAGTTTGAAGCTAAAGATTTTTCAAATTTAGAAAGGTGTTATTCTTTTCTAAAGAGACTAAAAGGGAAAAAATTTCATGACTAATGAAACAGAGGGCATAACAAGTTTGTCAAAACAATTTAATTCAGACAACTTCATCTCTGCCCTTTAGTAATGGTGTAGAGATAGCAATGGTATAGAGTTCTATTTGGTGCTTTAGGGTGGAGAAGATTTCTTCCATGAAAAAAAAATTTGAGGTAAATATATTTAGCTAACGACATTATTTTCTGAGTCAATATAAGAAGCATAACGTTGAGGTGATATTAGATGGGATTGTGGTTCTTTTTTCTGTTCTTTTTTTGATAAGGCAAGGTTTATTAAGAATGTACCAAGATGCTACTAAAAAGATAAAAACGACCTGCAAGGGAAGACCATGATGTCAGTTACATCCTGCTTCCTAGTAAGTCAAGGTAATTTATATATCTAGGGCATTGTTCCTAGAGAATGGAACGATGGATGGAGATGTTACATATAGAATCAAAATCGGATGGTTGAAAAGGAGAAATGCTACTAGAGTGTTGTATGATACGAGGATGTCTACTAAAGTTAAAGGCTAAGTTTACGGAACAATTATAAGACCAGCAATGTTATATGGGAATGAATATTGGGTTCTAAGTCCATCACATCCATCAGATGAGTGTCGCATACATGGGATACTTAGATGGATGCGCGACCTTCCAAGTTTAGACCAAATTAAAAATGAATATATACGCCAAAAGGTGCAAGTAGCACAAATTGAGGATAAAATGAAAGAAGTCTACTTAAGATGGTTTTGTTATGTTTTTTGTCAGCCTTTGGATTAACCAGTCCGTAGCGTGAAGATGTAAAAAGAGAACGGAGTAGACCTAAAATCCCATGAAAGGAAGTTATATCAAAAGATGTACAATCTTGGAATCAGTGCAAACTTAGCAAAAGATAATGCACAATCGGAAAAAATTGTATAGAACTATAGGCAATGCCAATTAGTCGACAATTCTATTTTATGACCGAGAAATTTGTCTGGGGCCAACCCTTAAGTTCAACCGCAACCTTTGGAATTTGGGATGATGGGCCCTCCCCTCTGCCCTTCTTTACTTTTTTTTTTTGATCAGGTAAATATTTCATTGATAATAACAAGGCCAACATGGTTGTATACAAGAGGTATACCAAAAGGAGACACCTACAAAATATGGTTCTCTCCAAAAGACACTCAATCCTCTATACAAACAGGAACTACATGGGTGCACCAAAAGAAAATAAGGGATCGAAGACTACTACTCAATTGAGCAAAGCTCGACTCTACTCCTTCAAAAGCTATCCTATTCCTCTCTTTCCAAATGACCCACATTAGCGCAAGAGGAGTAACATTCCAAGCCTTGTGCCTTCCTCTTCTAGCTCCACTCGTCCAACTGAAAATCAATTCCTTCACAGATCTTGGCATCACCCAAGAAACGCCAAACCATCTGAATATATCCCCCCATAACCTCGAGGATAAGTCGCAATGTAACAGAATATGATCCACGTCCTCACCCGTCTCTTTGCAAAGGAAGCCCCAGCTCAAACAAACAACCTTTCGTTTTCTGAGATTCTCTGCCGTCAAAATGACTCCTCTAGTAGCTAACCACATGAAGAAACTCACCTTTCTTAGCACCTTAGGTATCCAGACCGCCCCATATGGAAACCTCTCCTCCACCCTAACTAGGAGCTTCTCATAAAAGGACTTAACCGAGAACACTGTTATTTCCCAACTCTCAACTCAAAGCATCGAATCTGTCAACTGGCTCACAATGCTTTTGAAGTAAAACAAGCAGTCTCTGAAGCTCGATCACCTCCAAATCCTGAAAATTTCTTCTGAACCTCAAATCCCAAAAAATCTCATCCCCTTGTGTCCCCCTAACTAGCTGAACAGACTCATCCCTTTGGCAAGAAACCCCATACAACATCGGGAATTCATCCTTAAGCACCAAACCTCCACACCACTTATGCCCCCAAAACTAACTCTACTCCTGTCCCCAACCTTAAAACCAGCGTCGTCATAAAAGGCTTCCCACCCCTTTATAATATTCCTCCACACACCACACCCAAAAGGAATAGTGATCTTATTTGTTCTCCATCCCCCTTCCATTTCTCCATATTTATCCGTTATCACCCCCTCCATAAAGCATCTCCCTCAATCCCAAATCTCCACAACCATTTATCCAAAAGTGCTTTGCTAAATACCTTCAAATCCTTGATCCCAAGACCTCCCCACCATTTAGAAGAAGTCATGGTCTCCCATCGAACTAAGTGAAACTTCTTTGCCCCATCCGCTGCATCCCAAAGAAAATTCCTTTGCAAAATTTCCAAATTCCTAGTAACAGTGGAGGGAGCATTGAACAAGGACATGCAATATGTAGGGATACTCAATAAAGTGCTCTTAATAAGCACTTCCTTACCTCCTTTGGAAAGGTATCTCTTTTGTCATCCTGCTAACCCCTTCTCTACCCTCTGAATAACCAGATTCCAAACACCAAGATCTTTGTTCACAGCACCTAGAGGAAAACCAAGATAGGTAGTAGGGAGAACCCCAACCCTGCATTGTAGAACTCGGGCAAGCAAATCAATGTTAACCACTGCACCGAAAGGAATGATCTCACATTTTCTGAGATTAATTTTAAGACCTGACACTACCTGGAACCAAATTAACACCTGTCTAAGGTAGTCCAGCTGGATCCTATCTGCGTCACAGAACACCAAAGTATCATCAGCAAATAAGAGGTGTGAAACCGACACTGTGCCAACACTACTAACCGTCGTCTTGAACCCAGTGATAAGTCCATCTAAAACAGTTTTGTCCATCATCCTACTTAGAGCTTCCATCACCAAGATGAACAACATGAGTGATAAAGGATTTCCCTGCCTAAAACCTCTCGAACCAGTGTTCAGGGATGCGTGATGCGGAAAAAGCGACAAGGCTCCGCATCACGCATTAAGCGATGCGTGAAGCGATGTGACCGCATATTCATTGAAGTGAATCGCAATTTAAAAGAAAAAAGACCTAATAAAGCATCCAAACAGTAAATTATAAGTGAAAAGATCGCAACAACTATATAATCAATAATAAAGACAATATATATAAGCAAAAGTTTAAATGAAACACCAAAATCACATGTTTGAGCATTGAAACACAATAGAAAATAAAAAAAGTTCAACAAAATAGCAAAATAAACCAGAAAAAAGAAGTAAAAAACTAAAAACAAATCTAAATTATAATATTTCAATCTAAAGCTCTTCTAGTTCATCAAGTTAAAAAAAAAAAAAAAAAAAAAAAAAGAGAAAAAAGAGGGAAAACAGAGAAAAAGAGGGAAAAAAACAGAGCTGCAGTAAGAATAAAAACAGAGCAGCAGTAAAGAAGAAGGAAGAAAAGCAGAAGTTTGAAAAAAAAAAAAGAAGAACAAGAAAAGAAACAATGAAACAGAGAAGGAAAGAAGAAGAAAAAAGGAAGAAAGATTACCTTAAAACAGTGAAGTAGCAACAACAATGGAGAAGAAGAGAAGAAGTCGCAGCAGTCAGAAAAACTGAAGAAAAGAAGAAGTCGCGATAGCTAAACATACAAAATCGCACAAGTGAAGAAAAAGAAAACAAGTCGCGACTCTCTTCTTTCCTTAAATTGACCCGATTCTTTTTTTTTAAAATTTAAAAATGGCCCAACAAATAAAATCAACACGATGCGAGCGCATCAGTACGCATCACGTATCAGAGAGTGATGCGCCCGCTTTCTGCAGATTGCCTCGCCTCCAAAACTTGAACCGCCAAAGTCACGCATCGGCGCATTATGCGCTGATGCGCCCGCATCCAAGAACACTGTCTCGAACTACCAAAAAAACCACATGGACTGCCATTCACCAGCACTAGCACTGAGTATCTTACCGAAGAGATGCAAAAGCTAACCCACTTCCTCCATTTCTCACCAAATCCCATTTTCACCAAAATGAAGTCGAGGAACTGCCACTTTACATGGTCATAAGCCTTCTCCAGATCTAACTTGCACAAGACACCCAGCTCACCCTATTTCTTCCTCGAATCAACCACTTCATTAGCCACTAAAGTTGCATCCAAGATTTGTCTTCCTTTAACAAAAGCATTTTGCGAAGAAGAGACGATCTCGTCCAAAACTCTCTTAAGCCTGTTAGAGAGCACCTTGGAAATAATCTTGTAGATACTTCCCACTAGACTAATAGGTCTGTAATCCCCAATGCTAGGAGCCCCTTCCTTCTTTGGAATAATGACAATGAAAGAAGCATTTAGGCTTTTTCTCAAATTCACCCCTCTCCTGGAATTCCTCAATAGAACTCAAGACATCATATTTGACACTGCTCCAACAATGCTGAAAGAAAGAGTGAACCATCTGGGCCAGGAGCCTTGTCCCCTGGACAACACTCGACCGCCACACGAACTTCCTCTTCCTCAATAGCCCTCTCTAGCCACTCACAACTATCCCCTCCAATGTGATTAAAGTCCACCCCTCCCAAACTAGGCCTCCAATCCACTTCCTTTTGAACAACCATTCATAAAACTGAAGAATTGTTCTCTCTACTTCCTCCTCCCCCTCATAAAGTCTCCCCCCAACCTCCACAAATCCTATCAAATTCCTCCTCCTATTCGCAACCGCTACCCTATGAAAGAATTTTGTATTAGAGTCCCCTCTTCCAACCACAACGCCCTCGATTTCTGTCTCCAATTAGTCTCTTGAGCCAAAGCCAAAGAAGTCAGTTCCCTCTTTAACACTTCTTTCTTCTCCTTTTCCCTCCTATCTAACTCCCTACCCACCTCAAAATTTTCTAGCTCCCCTACCTTAATCATAATCTCCCTCAACTTCACCTCGACCCTCCCAAACACTTCCTTATTCCACACCTTTATGTCTTTCTTAAGCATTTTTACTTTTTTAGCAAGCTTTAAAGATGGTCTTCCTTCCACGACATAGTTGTTCCACCACTCGGCTACTTTATCTCCAAAATCTGTAACTTACAGCCACATGTTTTCGAATCTGATCGGAGATCTCATCCTTCTACCCATACCACCATCCAGCAAAATAGGAAAGTGATCAGAGACCAACCGCAGAAGAGGGGACTGAATCACATTTTGATGCAAGAAAGAAGATGCGGAAGACTTTAAAGAAACAAGACAACAAAGAAACAAGATAAACAAAGATAAAAGGGATAGAAAGGTAGACATAAAAGTGGAATCAAAGGCAACCAATTCTATAAAAAGAAAAGACCTCCTTCAAATATCCAAATAAACACCTAAACCTATGAGAAAGACCTCAAGGGAATTAGATTCCCAAGCAACCCTCCTTTCTAAACTTGAAACAATCAAAAGCTTCAACAAGCTCTCAAACTCTCAAAAGAGTACTTAATATTCAATATTCATCAAGAAAATCTACCCTAAAATGAGTTATTCCCCCTTATTTATAGCCTACACTAATAATTATAAAAATACCCTTAATGAAATAAGGGTCTTCTTTAGCATGAGGCTTGAATAGCCACTTTACGTCTATAGCCTCTTTCTTCCCTTTTCGCCTTTCTTTCTTGTACTTCCACTTTAGCATATTCTCGAGCTTCAACTCTTCATTCCATGATATTGTTGAGGCTCGGCTTGCACCACATTTGGTGCCAGCTCCTCCCAAGAAGTAGACACAAGGAATCTGTCCAATCGAGATTTTGAAGTAGAGTCCTCCGACCTACACCAAGTGAAATTGGCACCTGACAAAGGTAAATCAATAAGAAAAAAATTATCAATGAACTCCGAAAACTCCTCCATAGCCCTGGATATCACCCTACAACCCAACCTTTCCTCCAAAAATCTGATAGTATTAAAATCCCCCCTAATACCCAAGGAATCTCCCACCTCTCCACAAATGCCGCTAATTCCTCCCAGAAGGCAACCTTAGACCCCTCCCTTACTGGTCCGTAAACACCACCAAACCCCCGCTCCACCCTATCACCAATGTTCTGAAACCTTACACCAATCAAGAATTCCCCTTTGTTAATCTCCAAACATTCTAATTTCCTCTCATCCCAAAGAACTAGAATTCCTCCCGCATTCCCGCATGCTGGAAGATAGTCATACTTCACCCACCGCCCACCCCACACACTCCTCACTATGCTATCCGACAAAAACTCCATTTTAGTCTCCTGAATACATATCAAGTCCCCCCCCCCTCCCCCCCCCAAAATTCCTTAAACCCTACTTTCAAAATAACCTTTTTATTGAGGTCATTCATACCCCTCACATTCCAACTAATAATTTTAATATCCAACAACAAACTTTCTTTTTACCGTTCCCCCCCTTCTCTCCTTCACCCCCTCATAAACCTTGTTCGCCCCTCTATTTCTCCTATGGTACACCAAAATTCTACCACCTCCCTTCGATGTTTCCATGTTATGAGCATTCTTATCCTCCACTTCTTTATTCTTCAAAGTCGCATTCCCTCTCACCTCATGATCAATACTATTCAAAAGATCAATAACTTTCCCCTACATTCCTTCAAACGATACCCCCAAGAACTTCCCACAATTAATATACTTCTCTTCTGCCCATTTAGAAATGTTACTCCCCGTTTGCCCGGAACCCACAAGAATTGGATCAATATTCGTCCCACTACAAACCTTATCCTTGTCCAAGTGAAGCCTATCCCCTGGACACGCAACATTAGAGCAATTTCCCCCCTCAACGACCCTACTGTTCACCAAATCACAGAGAGAAGCTCCTTGTTTAAAGGACCCAGCTAAACCCACCCTCAATTCCTCCTTATCCAAACATCCTGAGACATAATTAGCTTTCTCCGACCACAAAATCCCTGCAAGAGAAGATTCTGCCACAACATCCGAGCTAGAAAAAAGAGTTTCTGCACCTATCTTTCTAGAGAGTAAACCTCCGACACCACCAGCCCCAATATTTTTATCAACATACAGATGCTTTTCTATAGCAATTTCGAGCCCCACCAGATTAACAGCTGTCGACAATGAACTTTCCGGCGACGAAACTTGTATGCACAAGGTCATCAGGTACCGCAGCCCCTTGAAACGGTCTTTCTCTCTCCAACTGGAGCTCGCCGACCTTCCTATTTGTCTCAGCTACACCACCCGACACACCCAAGGGAGAAAAGGAGTTCGTAATAGAGAAATTTTAGACTATGTTGACTGTCTCAAGCACCGGAGGTCCACGACGACCCCCTTGCAAAGTTCGCAGATCTGTTGTAAAAGTCGTGAGAAATGTTTTTGTCATGAACCAGTCCAGCTCTATTAGTGAACCGGTTTAAATTCCTCCTCCAAACCGGTTCACTAATCCAAGGGTAAACGGTATTTTCACCTCTCTTCCTAACCCTACCCCTGCCAATTTCGAAAAAACCTTCCACTCTTTTCCTAGTTGCCACAGCAGCCCTAGAAGTCATAGAAGGCGATGGGAGTGACCTCCCAGCTTTAGCAAACCTATTAGATTGCCCTTCTCTCTCTATCTCCTCCCCTCCTTTCCTCTCCACCCTGACCCCCTTTGAGAATTTCATGACTAAATTCTGGTGTTAACCAGACCCTAAAACTCTTGTGCCCCATCTACCACCATAGACACCGACACTCTCCCTCTTTTCCTCACCAAAATCTAACCCTTGACACATCCGTGAGGCTACCAACCCAGTTCCCGCTCTTCTCCTTTGAATATCCAGAACTATCTCCTTAGACCAGCTATGTAAACTGAGAAAATTATTCTCCATCCATCTCTCGCCCTCCCGAAGAACGCGGCCAGCCTCAGACTCACAAGAGAATCTGAATAGAAAAGTTGAGTCTCCCGTAGAAGAAACTTTGATCCAAGGATCAACTGCCCAACTCTTTGCCGCCCAAGCTGCTACAGGATCCGGCGTTGTAACCCTCTTCTCAAATTTTCCTACCAGACACATAGCGAGGAAATCTTTCCTCTCCGAGATGTGACCGACGATAGTCTGAACCGAGGCTCATTCTCTCTCGAAAGTCTTTTGCACCCTCCATCCAGAGAAAGGGCTGGAGATATCAACCTTTCCTTATAAGGCTTGTATTTGAATTTTTCAGCTTCTAGAGAGAAGTAGGAGTCTCTCTCTCTAGACATCTCTTACCTTTTTACCCTTCTTTACTTAAATACCAAAATTCATTTGCATGGCGCAGGACCTCAACTTTTGGTTTTTAGGAATCTTCTATCCCTATTAGAAATTCTTATGCCAGTAGAAAACATAGAGTTTCTAGTATTTTTTAAAATTTTTTGTTTTTTGCATATTTTTGGTCTGAGATGAATTTAAGTGGAGAACATGGACAATGAGGATTCATAAAGCCCAATCCACTTGTTTGGAATAGATACGTAGTAATTTTTTTTATGAAACTGGAAGTATATATTTCATAAGAATATTCAGTACTTAGGGAGTACTGAAATCATATTTACAAAGAACTTCTAAAATCTATGATACTATGTCTATAATGAGTCTATACATCAATAAAAGAAACGGGATCATAAGAATATATCTTATTACACCAAAAACACAGAGTCAAGATACAATTCAACTTGATCTGTAGCATACTATTCTCTATATTCTCAAAATATCTAGAATTTCTCTCCTTCCAGAAGGTACACCAAATGCAAGCAGGACAATTCTCCACCTGCTTTTGTTTTTTGCCAACAACCTCACTTTTTCCCAACTTTGTAGGGCCTGTGTGATCTTCCCAGGCATAGACCATGAGATGCCTTTAAAACTCAAGAATAGGCTCAAGAATAGAACAATGTCTTAATGATACTTCTAGATATTAAATGTTGACAACAATGTCCAAATGTTGATTGAAACAAGTAAGATTGAATAGAAATTGGAATATTTATAGTGGAAAGTAACTTCCGCCAATAAGTAAAGGAATTCATTTCCTCCATTTTGGTAGTGGACATTTTCCCTCAAGAAAACATTTTTCATATTACGAGGTAACTAAACATTGAAAAACATTTTTTTTATAAGCATGAAATCCCGAGAGCCATTTGTACAGTTCAAAAGCCGGTGAATAATGGGCTCGACCCTTTACCCCTCTCCACTCAAATACTATACTTTAATTTGTGGCAATGTTCGAGTCCATATCGTGCGCCTAATATTGCGTAAACACTGAAAAACACTCTCCATGAGGAAAACATTTTACTGGGAAACATTTTCTGTTATGCCAAACACACTAGAAGTCCAGATTATTTGGGGAGCTTTTGCTAAGAAATACATGTATGATACCATGAAATAGTGAGCTCCCATTACGAGATAAAAGAGAATGGAAGGAGTACCGAGAGCTACAAGACGGCGGCCTCTTCCAGCATCGGGGAACCTTTCGGCCAAAATGGTGTTGAGAAAATCCTCACTTGCCTTTATATCGGCCGCATTCACATGCCCGTATCCACCCAGCACTCCATCCACTGTGGCTTCCACGCCCTTCACATACCAACAAAGAATTAAAAGGCATGCAACAACGAGTGATTACCCTCTGATGGAAATAAAAGGGCCTTACTTGCCAGTAATTGATGCCTTTATTGTACCACTGGGACTTCTTCTGGGAATCACCAACCCCTACTTCTTCTCTCCACATCTCGTCCGCGTTTTTAAACTTACGGCCGTCGGAATCTAATCCGCCGATTTCCATTTGGGTCTGTGGCCGACAAGGAAACGCTCTCCTTGCTCCTGATTTCGGCGCTAGAAACTTAGAGCCAATATTACAAAAGTTAGGAAGAATAGGGGGCTTTTGCTGTGCCCATATAGAGCCCGTTTGGATAGGATTACAAAAATAATTTTTTAGCTTAAATGATTAAAAATTTAAAATAAATATTTATAAATTAAGTAGATAAGTGTTTGGATAAAAATATTAAAATTAAAAAAAAAAATTGTTGATGTGTTTGGTAAACAAGTGTTGTTAAGCACTTTTTGTTATCAAAATGACTTAAATGTCCTTAAAGCTACTAACACCATAAATAAGTTGAATTATATATAATTTTTAATTCTAATAATTCAAAAATAGTTTCTATTTAAATACACTTTCAACGTAAGTGATTATATGTGAGGTCAATCTATAAATATAAGTTACTTTTTTATTTTTAAATATTAAAAAATAAAAAATTTAGGATATCTTTTATATAAATATAGTATTATATTATAATATTGCAAGCTTGTAATAATTTGGCTATTTAAAAAATATGTTATTGAAATATTATTATGGCTATTACTATTACAATAGTTTATATCGTTAAAAAATTAGACAAATCAGCAGTACAAGGGGCTACATAAAGTTCTTTCAAAAATGGATGATGAGAGATCATTCTCAAGAAGCTAATCTAATCTCAAAAATGAATATATTTAAATAAATTCAGATATAAATTCGCTGAAAACAAAGGAAAAAAATGAAGACGATGGAGGGAAGAGACGAAGAGAAGCAGCAAAGAGAAAAAGAAAGAAAAATCATATATTTAAGGGCTACAAATTCAGGGTAGTACTGGAATTGGAGGAAAATATAAGGGATAAAAAAAAAAAAAATTTGGCCAAACTTAAAAGAATTTTAATCTTAAAAAAAAAAGTTGGGGGTACCCAGCTTCTCACTTTTTATTTTTTTTAATCAGCTTTTAGCTTTTTTTAAGTACTTTTAAATTTTACCAAACACCTAAAAAAGCTAGAAAAGAAATTAAAATCTGATTTGACCAGATTTTAATCGTATCCAAACGGGCTCATAGAAAATCGATAATGAAATCCAGAAAATTTACATTTTATTTACCGTCCGTGTGCGTGCAAAGCCATCGGTTTGATATAATTGAGTGTAATTATACTATTTGGCATGTTGGTTAGCCCGATATATTTGTGGTTAGCTAGAAAATTACTTAATCAGCAAGTAATTGGTGTAATTAGCTGAGTAATTAAAATCTCCAATTCACATGGAAGATGTGAATTGTTGGTAATTATATGATTTAATTACAAGCTGATTATTTTTTAATTTTTTTTTCTTTTTCTTTTTATTTCTTTTGTTTTAATTTATTTTTTATTTCTATTATTTTAAATTCTTTTTTTATTTTTATTATTCTAATATTTTTTAAAAAAAATTATTTTATATTATTTATATTTCATTTTCTTCTCATTTTTCAATCTTTATTTTTTGCGATTCCATGCAATTGTTCATATTAGTAATCTATTTTTTATTTATTTTATGTTTATTTTTTTCATTTAGCATAATTTTGTTAATATTCTAATTTTTAAATTAAAGTAAAATTCATTGTTGAATAAGGTTATAGACTTATATTTTTTTTCTTTTGAATCATATTTATGTACATTATGTTGAAATTTGTCATAAGAGTATTATGTTAACTTTTTTGTTTTGAAATTTAAACGTATATTATATTTTCAGTTTCAACTTATTTGTTTTACTAGTATTGACTTGATATTTCACATTGCAAGCCATTCAATTTTTAGTTAAACTTGATAGAGTTATTTTTAGTCAAATGTTTTAATAATTTTTGACATTATATGTATAATATTAAATTATTTGTCAAACATGCATTTCATGATATTCTTAAAAATCATGTACTTTTAGTGTTTATGATTATGTACATTATGTTGAAATTTGTCATAAGAGTATTATGTTAACTTTTTTGTTTTGAAATTTAAACATATGTTATATTTTTAGTTCCAACTTATTTGTTTTACTAGTATTGACTTGATATTTCACATTGCAAGCCGTTCATTTTTTAGTTAAACATGATAGATTTATCTTTTAGTCAAATGTTTTAATAATTTTTGGCATTATATTTATAATATTAAATTATTTGTTAAACATGCATTTCATGATATTCTTAAAAATCATGTACTTTTAGTGTTTATGATTACATATGTTTATTAATTAATATATTTTCAAAAGACAATATATCTATATCTATAATATATTAAAAGTGTGAAGACCCTTAGAAAAGTGATTCTAACTTTTTGTCCTTCATTAAAAGTTTCTGCTTTAGACAAAATCGTCTTTTCACCTTTTCTTCTTCAATTTATAATATTGAATATTGACTATGATAAACAAATAAAAATAAATGCATTGCTAAATTTCTGATAATATTTTTATTTGGCGTTTTAGTGTGCGTGACTTTTTCCCCCAAAAAGAAAAGGGCAGTTTATTTTTCCTAAAAAATAGCCCGATTTTGTAAATCAAAAAGGGGTCGTTTACTTCTCCAAAAAACAAAATGTACTGTTTTTGTTTTTGGTTACATAACTTTTCCAAAAAAGAAAAAAAAAATTATTGGATAAAATATATGGAAATATAAAACCCTACTATAATATCAATTAGTGTCCTTTTTAATTTATGAATCCTTTACTTCTATAAAAAGCATTATAATTTAATTTTTGTCTCAATTTTGTGTTTTTCGATTTCAAGTTTTCTTTGTCATAAAATCTCCCCTATTATTTATGCTTAGATATGAATATTTAAGATGTAAAGTTTGATTCTTTATTGTTTTGGGTTTAAATCTGAACCTAAAATTTGATTCTTTATTATTTGTATGCTTTCAGATTTTGATTGAGTTGTCTTCTTGCATCATTAGCATCATCTTTTTTGCTTATTTTAATTTTTTTAGTTAATAGCTTTAATGATTATATATACATAATGAACAATTAACAATGAATTATCCCTTTTTGATAATTACTAGTGTTTCACTTTGAATTGAAAGTTTCTGACTGAAAAATTGTACGAAACAAATATCTTATCGCCGAATGAAGTAGCCAGAAAAATCAACAATTTATCTTCAATAAAAATTATTGTGTCTTTTATTTCTCTTAATTGTCATATTGTAATATCCTTATCTCTTTTATCTTCTCAGCTTTTTATACTATTTTTTTCGTGTAAATTTTGACAAAATACATTCTATTATTTCTCAAAGATTTACTGCTTATGATTGCTTTGACCATGTCTTGCAGAGAAGAAGACCTTGGATAACTATAAGGGAAAGATTGTCTTTTGATCCTGTCCTAGAATCATTCAGTTAGAGTTGTTCATAAGGTAAATCAATAAACGAGACCGTCATTTACTATTTTCTTTAAATTATATTTTAAAACATTATTTGTATTAATCCTTTATTTAATTAATTTGTAAAGTAGAATTGAAAAAAAGTCATCTAATGAATCATATTAGAAGTCAATAGGGCATCCAACTTATTAACTTCCACTATATGAGGAAGACATTAAATTTCATCACAAAGGAATTTTGAAGGTTTACTCGTGGTATCCCATTGAAAGAAGATTTATGTTGAATTCCCATTGAGGGGTAGAAGTGTAGTTAAATTTACTCTTGATGTTAATTAATATGCATGTTTGTAGTAGATAGTGGAACTTTTGGGTAAGACTTCAGTTCCTTCTTTTACTACACTTGCTCGGCTATTGTCTTATGATAAACACGAATTAATGTAGTTTTTCATGCTCGAAACGTCTATCTCGAAACTCACATATTGTTTGTTGTACTTTAGGTTGGTGAATGATGAACAATAATGAGAGGCTATTTTTATTCATCGAAAACCTAGAACTCAACGGAGAAGGGTAAGGAAGACATTATCTATATTTTTGCATTCTTTTGCTCCTTAATATGTGAGTTCTTCGAGCTTTATTTATGTTATTTTATAACTTTTGATAACTTTTACTTTTGTTTTAAAATTTTTTATATGGTTTGAAGAATTATTTTTCATTTAAGTCTTTTCTTTCTTATTGATCATCCAATTCTCTTTTTTGTTTTTTTATCTTGAAACAAAAAATCTTACCATCTACTTTAAATAAATTAAAATATTAATTATCTCATATAAATTATGTTCTCGTGCGGATGATATCACATAATTTAGTAACTAATAAACATTCGACAACAAATACATGCAACTTTCTTCTTTGATGAACACACGTGCAACGTACGTACACTGGACTAGTATATCTTAAATATTTGATTTAATATCATTTATAAAAGCCCTTATTTGTCTAATATAAATTTTTAGTTTTTGATAATCAACTTTTATTTTAAAAATTTAATATAACCATGTACTTACACTTGTGCAACCAACCAGTACACTTGTAATTACACTGTAATTATATTGTGACAAACAAACAGATCAACGTAATTGCTAGGCTGTGTAATTGCTAGGTTGGTAATTACTACCCTAGTAATTACACCAATTCCAATTACCAGGTATCTTTCCAAACAGACACTTAGTAGACTTTGGCTATGAAATAATTTTTTGGGGTTGGAGTTAGAGTTGTGTTTGGCATTAATATAAATTGGAGTTGTTTTTGAATTTTGTGAGTGAAAAAAGTGAAAGTACAATTCTAAGTTGTATTTGGAATTCTACTGGTCAAACACCAACTTGGAGTTGTATTTGGAATAAAGTAAAAAAAATTCCAAAAAAAGAAAAAAATTCTTATTGTCAAACGGGCTCAATGGTCCCATTTTATATTGCGGTGCGACAAGTTGAAATAATAGCTAGAAACTTGTTTTCAATATCTAATCCATCTGTTTCATTTTACTTGATTTCCTTACTAAAAATAGTTGTTTTAATTTACCCGTATTATTTAATGACTATATAAATTATTAATAGTCAAGTTTAGATTTTCAAAGTATAATTAATAAGGTTAATTTAGCAAAACAAACCCCTAATAAATATTTTCTTAAAGAGAGTATCAACACGTGTCCCCGTTTCTCTACCTCATTTGGCCATTTGATCTTTTTGACCCCCATAGTGACTCGAAGTTTGTGTGCAGCGATATTGTCAGCCCCAGTAGCATGGGTGAATAAAACTGAACAGCAAACCGCACCAAATCGTAAATCGAGTTAAACCAGAAAAAAACCCCGACTAATGATTTGATTTGACTTGGTTTGGTGTTGAAAAAAGAAACCCGACTATAATTGGTTTGGTTTGATTTTAACTAAAAAAAAAGTCAAACTGAGTCGAACCAACCCGATATTACATTTATACAATTTTTAAATATTTCTTAACTTCATCATATATGACACCATCACACTACCTTGAAGCCCTAGTTTATCTCTCAAATGCAAAAAAAAATCATGAAAGCGTTCTTTTCGAGATTATGAAATCCCTTAGAACTTAGAGCAAGGTTTTCTTACCAAGACATCCTAGGCTTAGGATGTATATTCCTTAGTAAAGGAGTAAGTGGTCAAGATCTAGGAATAAGGCCTCATTTGTTTGCTCTTAATGGAGGTCTGAATCTGAATGGTTCAGACCTTAGGTCATTAAGTGCATTTGTTTTCATTAAGATCTAAGCACTTAATTGGTTTAAATAGGTCTTAACCATTAAGATCTAGAACAAAATCTTAATTCCATTTAAGAGGTATTCTTGTATAGATAGTATTCACCACCACTCTATCTATAATCACTAGTCACCACCACCATTGTCAACTACCATTACCATCGTCAACCACCAATCACCACCACTAACGACCATCGTCGCCAGTTACTTCTGTTAACCACTACCACACCTACCACCTCCATTATTATAATCCATTGCCACCACCATCACTGTCATCTCAACCACCACTATCTGTCATGGCCCAAACCCATAGTGAGTGGCACCCACACTAACCCTTCTGTGGGAGAACCATCTAACTCAAATACAAACACCAATTACTTAGTCATTTCAAATAAGAAACAAACCATTTCCATTAATAATAATAATAATAATAATAATCTCTAACAACTTAAATAAATGTGGAAATAAACCATATATCCATAAGCATCCCCAGAAACTGAATGTCACCATATCAGAACTCTAACTAAAATATATTTATGGGTACAACCCTAAAAACACCAATAATAAATTAAAAGTTGTCTCTATATGAAACAAGGAGGACAAGATCAAGATAAGATAGATCCATGGTTGAACGGAAGATGAATGTCCACCCTTGGACATGGTGTTGCTCTAATGTCTATAAGTGAGGTCTCGTAGAAGCCACTGGAATATACGCTACACTCAACAAAAAAAGAGTACAGGGTAGTATCAGTACAAAACCACTATGTACTGGTAGATATCATAGGCCAACTCAACTTAATCAATGTGAACATTTAACTAAAAGTTTGTAAACATGTCGCTTTAACATTATGCACTCAAGTCAGTTTTCCACCACAATTTTATTTTTATATTAACCAAGCTAAGAAAGTAAAAAAGATCACATTTATGCATATTAATACCCAATTTAGGGTCAAACCACAATAAGGACTCGTAAAATCAAACCAGTCTATCATTACTTTTAAAACCTCTTATTATCTTATAGCATCAAGTAATGTCTCACTTCAAGGACAATATAAAGCATTAAAGCAATGCCACTCATTCACTTAAGGAACCTAAAGAAATAGTAATAATAAATGGTCCGCACAAGAAACCCAAATATATATATATATATATATATATATACTAGCTGTACCCCTTTCATCTCTTTCTCTTAAATTTAGTACTTAAGAACCGCTTATATATATATATATATATATATATATAACAAAATATAGCCCGATTCACTCAAAGAACCGTCAAACTCTTCAAAAATCACGGTGTACACAGATGCTACATGTCTTAGGGTTGCCCACTAGCCATGACCTGCAAGGGACGATCTCAGTGCATGTACCAAATATACTAGACAATGGATGTCTTGGCACCCTTATCCCAAAACAAGTGTCATGCCACCATTATCTCAACATCCCCACCCTTATACCACCTCAATCCACTAATTCAATAACAAACAACATTTACCAAATCACCTCACAACAATAACCCAGTACTATTTACAAATATAATCACATAGTAAGTTCAAATCAACAACACTTGCATATTAACAGGGTCCTTTTATCAATTACATTATAAGTTATCAATTCTCACACTTGTATTCAAGATTCAATAAGTTCATAATTATTTTAACATGTATTGTAATAAATAAATAAATAATCAGTTAAACATACACATATACAATCAAATTGAACCTTAACTCTAATTTAACCATAACCTACCTCAATCCAAGTCTCGCAATGCTCTAAATGACTTGAGTCTTGCCCTTTCTTGTAGCATCGGCTTGATCTTGGTCTAAAAATAACAAATAAAGAATAAATCAACTACTAATTCTAGTCATTTTAACCTAAATTCATAGCCTAAGGGTCAAGTTCATGAACAGCTTCCTCATTCTAGGATTTTCCACCCTTTTCCCCACTTAAATTTTCCATAAAGCAAGATTAAAAGGATAAATTCTAGTCTAGTAATTATAATTCAACCATTCTAGACTATAATCAAGTGATTCTAACCCCTCCATAACCAAATTATATCAAGTTTTTAACCTAGGATTATACCCATCATCTCCACCATTATCATTCTATATGAATTCTAAGGAATTGAGGATTAAAATTACGTTAGGAGGGAGAACTCACTTACCTTAGGAGTGGGGTTAATGGAATTCACTAAAAATCACCCTAAGTCGACCTCTGTGTGAATTTGAGGAAGTTTTCCCTACTAATTTGCCTGGTATGCCTCCAATTCGAGTCATTGATTTTTGTATTGATTTAGAGCTGGACACTCATCCCATTTCTATTCCTTGCTATAGGATGGCTCTGTCCAAGTTGAGAGAGCTTATAGGAGTTGTTTGATAAAGGTTTAATTTGTCCTAGTGCTTCATCGTGGGGTGCTCCAATATTATTTGTCAAAAAGAAGAATGGTAGTTTTTAAAGATGCATAGATTACCGGCAATTGAATAAGGTTACCATCCACAATAAGTACTCGTTGCCCAGGATAGATGATTTGTTTGATCAGTTACAGGGTGCTTTGGTGTTCTCTAAGATAGATCTAAGGTCGAGGTATCATCAATTAAAAATCCGACCTAAAGATATTCCAAAGATAGCCTTTCAGACTCGGTACGGGCATCATGAGCTTTTGGTAATGTCATTTGGATTGACTAATGCACCGAAATCCTTTATTAGTTTGATGAATGGTATCTTTAAATCCTTCTTGGACTCATTTGTTATTGTATTTATTGATGACATTTTGGTGTACTCTAAGAGCAAAGAGGAGCATGCAACCTTAGCTATAGGAATCCCCTCGATTTCAACTTTTTTACCTCTCTTCTTGAATGACAACTCCCAATAATTGCACCATACCTCATAGAAGTATGCGGGACTCATCCAAAATATACTGACACTGAATAGATACTAGAAAAATTAAGCGAACACCCAAAAAGGATATATGCAATCCAAATTATAAACCAGATCACCAACCTTAAGCTCCAAGTCCAGCATCTTTCGATCATCATAAGTCTCCTACCTACTCTGAGCTTTACTGAATCTCTCAAGAATTATTTGAATCCTATCCGTATAATCACACCACTTCCAACCTTGAAAGGATAAAACTAACCCATTAGATATCTATACGGCCTAGCACATGTATAATGTCTCAAAAGGATCCACCCCAAAAAAATAGAATGGTAATGGCTATTAGATGCAAACTCTGTTAAGGCCAAACACTGTTCCAATGATCCTCAAAACCAATAATATAAGTCCAAAGCACAACCTCCAGAACCTGAATAGTCCACTCTAAATGATCATCGATATATGGGTGAAAAAGTTGCACTAAGCTCACTCGAATATCCATCTCTTTCTAAATGGACTTCTCAAAACCTGATGTTAATCGAGAACCACAGTCAAAAGTGGTAGAAACTAACACCCTGTGCAAACGTACCATCCCTCGAATACAAATCTGAGCTGAAGAAAGAGTGAATCGGTAGGTAGTGAGTAGGCCTAGCCATCCTATCAATAATGCCCTAAATGGAATCAAATCCCTAAAATGCATGCCGAAACAATTCACAAAATCCGTAGCTATCGGCTTAGCATCTGAGCCAAACCACCAGGCCTCAAGTGTCCAAATTATACCCGTTGACAAACAAGCATCTAAGTACAAGATCTATCCCATACCTCAGGCCCTCATCTAATAGATTCAAAAATCAAAATAGGGACAATGAGTCGTTGATCCCTAGAAGGCCTACTGATGCTCATCGGCTTCCTAGAGAAGGATGTCTCTGAATCAATCTGGTCAACCGTGTTGCCAAAGAAGAAATCCCTCGACCAAGCCATATGATGTATCCTACTAACCAGACACATTACTAGCCTCAATGAAAGAAATATGCCTAGCCCCAAATAAGAACTACCTCGATCCTCGCCAAGCCTATATAATCCCATTCTCGGACACCACGTTCCCGAAGAATGTCATAGTCCTAAGTCAATCTCACACTCAGAAACTTAGCAAATGTCCACTGGTCCCACAAAAGTTAAAGCTAAGGTGCTGCCAATGGTCACTAACATAAACTTTAAAAAGGCCTGATTACACGATCCATCTAATCCATACCTACTGGGGGCGCAGGTAAACCAAGGATATAGTTAAGAACTCGTAGTGATCCTAAAGAGCACTAATGGTAGTCAGACTTCAAGCAAACTCAGAAAATAGGCTGCACCCTGAAGCTGGTCGGATTGAACCCTAATACACGACATCAAATACTCGCTCCTGACAATCGATAGACTAAACACATATACACAGAACCATCCTGTTTCCTCATAGACCAAATGGAAGCGCCATACGAAAACATACCCGGCCAAATGACCCCATACTCAGAATAATTTGAAGTTACCCTTATACTTTGCCCAACTCAACTGAAGCCATCCGATATGATATTAAAGAATAAACTAAGCACTCGACTTAACACCAACAACACAATTAAATCACAATCGCACGATCCACCAAGCTAATTAAGAGAACTAACATTAATGACTCACCAACCTTAGAGATTGACTGGAGTGATGGAACATCAAAACTAGCATCAGGAACAAAATACAAAAAGACTAAACATTCTTTCACTACCAACCCCATTATTACCACCAAAAAAATGACATAGCCCATCTTGACAATTGACCCTCGATCTCCCACATCACAAACTTAAGGAGGCCCATCATAATCAAAGCAGCAATCTATGCAAGGCAACCAAGGATCACATGATAGGTAAATAAAATGGTCTAAACCTAGAATTGCATCAAATACCACCATGTCAAAGATAAAGATATCTATCCTAGTGCTATACCCCCAAGGCAATCACAACACAGGATCAACCCGCTCGATCCACTACTAAGAGAAAACAACAAAATACAAGATCGAACCACTCGATCCAATACTAAAAAAAACATCTATGGGGGTATCTACACACATAAACATAGCCACAAGTTCACCAGGACAATACAAACAGATGGAAAAGTAAAGAAACACACATTTATATGAAGATCTCGGATCAAATAACATAGTAAAAGAAGGAAAAAAAATCAAAATCATACCTATAGTAGCTACTCCTAAAGCCTCAGCCTCTGACCTACCCAAAGAAACTCATAGCGGATCGAGTCCATCCACAAACTTTGCATCAACATAACCATCGGCACCATATAGCTGTGAAATGCATCTAACACTCTGGGGACCACCCCTAATACCTTAGGTAAAACATTTGAACGATGGCATCACAACCCTAAGAGTCTGACCTAGCTGAGCTGACTGCCCAATAATCCCACACCAGGGACACTTTCTACAAAAATAGCCCATCTCTCCATAATCATAACAACCCCAAAAGTCCAAAACTGGCCAAGCGTAATAGGAGACCCAAACTGGACCCCATGACTGAAAGACCCAAAATGAGAACCCCGTAATGTCTGACCAAAACCCTGACCGCTGTAACTACTGTGACCTGTTTGAGCCCTATTTATAAATTGGGGCATTATCTGTGTGGGCCTGCTAAGATGAGAGTGATGGTGGGGCACTATCTTGACAAAGTACTACTAAAATTAAGCTGATGGCGGGATTTCTTACTGCCATGTCCATATGTCTTGAGACATGCCGACTCTATAGTACTTGCATGATTAACAACCTGAAGAAAAGGAGACCCAACTGCTACTAAAGGCTCTGATGCAAAATAGAGTGGTAAGATCAATCCTCTAACAAATCTTTGCACTCTCTCAGGCTTTGTAGGATGAATCATAGAAGTATGCCTAGCCCACTCAAGAAACCTGATCTCATACTCAAGAAACTGACATCTACTGAATACTTATAAACTCATCTCTAGGATGAAAACCACTCGGCAAATTGGCATTACCTCTTCCTATTACGTACACCCCAAAAGGCTTAGAATCTCGACCATGGTACCTTGAAAAACTGGCACGGTCACCAATTCAGCCAGAGCCTAGGCTATCCCCAGACCCTCTGGCTGATACTGTAAATCCTTAATATCAAGTTGTGCCTCCACTGACTGTTCCCTAACCTTCCCCTGGGCTGACACTCTAGCAACAGGTGTAAGAGTTTTATCTGTGTCGTCCAATGATCTTGCACCATCCATCTGAGAAAGAGCAGAATCAAAAGAAGAATTTTGATAGTTTACAAAAATAAGGACGCACGATGGAGAATTAAGAAATGAGATTTTCCTAAGAATGCCCTATAGCCTCCCAAAGATAGGATATAATCGCCATCGTATCGATCCATAGGACTCTACTAGGCACTTTCTCTTTTGCCAACGATATCGGTGAACCTAGGTTCTGATACCAAACTATCAAGACCTGAAATCTTAGGTCATGATGACACCTACTAAACCTACCAGTAGGTAAGCCGAACCCCATAACTCGAAATGGTAAGTAATGGGCTAATAACAGGAAAGAATAAATCATAAAATAGGTGGCAGATATAAATAAAACACAAATAATAGGGCCATAAATTATACATAAAATAGTTGAAGGAGCAAAATACACCTCAAGACCTGATTTAGTCGGTGCAAACGCTGCTAAATACATCAGAAGCATTACCTAGATATAATATGTGCAGGACCGCCCCTAAATATACAAAATAAAGATTAGTCCAACAAAATAGAAGGAGAAAGAACAACTCCACAATTAGGAGCTCACCTCAAGTCTTCGATCTAAGACAGCTCTGTACAAGGTAAACATCAGCAGCGAAAACTCATACTAGGATCTGTATCAGGAAAATATGATGTAAAAGTGTATTACAAGTACCAAAACACGTGGTACCCAGTAAGCATCATAGGCCGACTGAGCTGAAAAGATAAATGCAAGTGTAAATAACATGAAACGAAGATAGTGAATAATGTAAGTAACACAAAAAGAGAAGATATACAAACTAGGTAAATAAAAAAAAGGTACTTAATTGCAAAAGCTAGCCTAACAATCTAACATAACAAGAATCATATTAAGGAAGAATATCAATAGTAGTATACTCAAAATGTCTACCCAAAGTAGGAGAAATAACAAGATAATCTAACTTTAGAGTTGGGAATGCTAAAAAGAGAGTCCACAAGGCATACCTAGACCGCGAGTACACGACAATAAATAACATGTCACAAACTAAGTAGTAATAATCTACAATAACCTAACCAGGCCCCTATAAGCCAAAAAGGTGCACACATGAGACAATAAACACACCAGCCTCCATAAGCATAGTCGGTGCTAAACAACGAACATAACCCAACCGACCCTCATAAGCACGACAGGTGCCAAACAACAAACATACTAGTGATAGACAGTCCATATAAATAAATGAGTGCAATGGAAATCAAGTGATGCAATATGAGATGAGCGCCATGTCCATCCATAATGTATATACCTCCTCCAACCCTGTGTCTTGGGAAACACCCCTCATCCCACACTTTAGTTCACATATGGAGTGACCCATAAGGGACTCGAGATATCCATATACATTGCTCCATCCCAAATTGGGACTTCCAAGTAATAATCTGTAATAAGAATGAATACGACAGGTGCCCGTAAACTAACCTGGGCTAAAATAATTAATTTTTACCCTGTTATAACTAATATATCAATAAAATCTCTCCAAATCTCATGTCAAAGTCAGAGTCGGTGGGTGAAAATCAGGAACAAATATCTCTAGAAAATGATAGAGAAAATTAGTAATAGGGTGTGAATACTTTAAGTGCTCAGACTGTAAATGGTGCATGATAGTGCATTTTAGTCTTAAAAACCATCATCCAACAGTAAGGGTGGTACGGTTTTCGTTTTAAATCAAGGTTATAAATGGAAAATTAGAATAAATCCCATTCTAAAAATAGTAGTGAAAATTAATGTTCTTTTTGGAATCATACCACAATGCATGTGAGTGCACATGTGAATGTATGTATTCTATCACCAGTATCTAAAAAATAGGAGTGCAATCACCCAAGTATCTACAAACTGAAATCACTGCTCTTCTAGAGCAAAAAACACTAACTTGCTATCCAACTGGTTTGTATGCAAGGCCTCGAGCCCACCAATGTACAGAATAGTATATATATATATATACATATATAAACAGGGAAAAAAGAGTCAATGGGGTTGTCCATGATATTAAATAGCATTGAACCGAGAAATACTTGTCCCATGTCAAAGTACTATATCTAACCTACACTAAGGGTCGGTAGCCTAATTCCAGCATCATTGAAAATTCAAATTTCCCTACCCTAATCTTGCCTCTAAAGCAAGCATACAAATATCCCCATCCTAATCCTAACACTACAACAAGCATATAGTACTAAGGGCCAAGCTAATGGTCTACTCTAAGATTCCCCAAAGAAGGCTAGAAATGGCAAAAATGCTAAGATGATCTCAAGTCTATCCCAAAACCCCTACCCCACATGCAATTTATACTACACATAATCTCATAGAGAAAAGTCTATAAGAAGGTAGATTGCAGCATAGCTCAAAGTCAAACAGTAGCCTCGGCTGTCACGCTAGGACAAACATAACCTACATATCAATTTGAGTAAAATGAGACCTATTTTGTAATTGCATATTTCGAGTAGAAAATTGGGTCAAAATTAGCCCATGGGATCTACTAATGAAATTCAAAAATTAAACCCGTCACCAGTTGTCACGCCCCAAATCCCATTGAGGCGGACTGGCACCCGAAGCCGATAAGGCCCGAGAGAACCAATCTTCATCCATGTCCATTCCTATACATGTCATTCAAGAAACATTTTCATCACCTCTAGATACAAGATGCTAATAGCGGAAGTCATGGAAGCATGTGATATATACATATAAGAAACTTGGCCGTTAGGGCCATCAAGTTGAAAAGGACATACATATCTTATATTCGTATTCCCACATACATCTACAAAGCCTCTAACAGATGCATACACAAAACCAACTTAAAGTCGGGACAAGTCCCCGCATTATAAAATGTTAAAATGCCAAAACAAATGAACAACTGTGACTCGAAAAGCCCCGAACCAACTAGAGCTCACCAAGGATCTGCAAATGCCCGGCAACCTACTGTGGAGGTCTACTAGCACCTGCGCCTGCAGCAAGTAAGGTAAGTCCCCCAAGGGACGTCAGTATGAAGAATGTACTGAGTATATAAAGCCATAAGAAACTGTATGATACATAAATACTTCAATGAACTCAAATACAAATGAATAACCAATATGGATAAGTCACTATTCTGTATGTTGGGGACCATGTGTATTGCTTTCATTACTTTCTTTGCTTCTTTACTTCTATGTTTGTTCATCATCCCTTGTGTCACTTTGTACCCGGGCCCCGACTGATCAGTGGGTCTTAACATAACATAACGTTATGTTGGGATCGGCTCGAGCTAGGCTTATGCCTATAGAGCTACCACCCATAAATCATTACATCGGGCTCTGCTCGAGCTAGGTTATTACCTCTAGAGCTGCCACCCATAAACCAATATATCAGGTTTGGCTCGAGCTAGGTTCTTACCTCTAGAGCTACCCCTTGTCAGGTTCGGTCCGAGCTAGGCTTATGCCTCTAGGACTACCCCCTGATCTAATAATCTCGAGATCGGCTTGAGGTAGGCTTATGCCTCTAGAGCTACCACCCGTACTCTTACAACCAATAGATACACATTACTTTATTTCTTACCTTTTAGAGATTGATACAATGATAGTCATAACATTATTTGAACTTTGGAACATAACATTATAGGACCTTTGGAACATTAGTCAATGAACATGAGACATGTGAATCACAATTGATCAATGAGTAGGGAACATGTGACTAATAATAATTAATCCGGAAATGGGATACCTTATAACATTTCAGAATAGAACAAGTACAATGTCAATGAGAACACTATGTGCTGCAGAAGGCTATGGAAAGAGTAACCTTACATACCTTATCTTCCCAATATGAATACACAGTCCTATGTGTGAATACAATAATCCAGCTCCTTCTTTACGTGTTACTCTACAACACAAGTTCATAACGGAGCTATGTTAACAACTAGTTACCTTACAAGTGCACAAGACGACAATGAACTACATGACTGCCATATAGCTTCATTTCACCTACTGCATTACCATAACAAAAACACCATAACATTCCACACATTGACCAAGACATCATAAACCAATAGCATTTCACACCAAGTTTACCCTTTACGTTTCCTCATTATATTACATCACAATTATTCTGTTAAGTCACCTCAATACCTTTTATAACAACATATTAACAACAATCCATAATTTTTATAATCCAACATGCCTCCATGCGACCCCTTAACGTTATTCAAAAGTTATCATAAGTTGATAATTACATCCAAAAAGGGTATAAGGGCCTTCGGGGATCAAAGAGAGACAAGAACATACAAAATGAGATTCTGGGTTGACCTGCGAAGCCACCTGTGCCTGCAGGTGGATTACATGCGGCCACAGGTTCCCTCTGGCCTTGTCCAGAGCCACCTGCGTTGGCATCTGCGGCCGCAGGTGCTCCAGACACGAGGGCGGATGACTGTTTCGGCCAAAAAGGGTCTCTTTTAGGTCCTTTTTTGTAATAAATGGTCCATGGACATGAATAAACTTCCCTTTACATAATTTAGGTCAACTTGGATGCCAAAAATCATCCATGGTTTCACAAAACACATGAACATCACCAAAACCATATTTTTCCTTCAATACACCACCAAGTCCATGCACAATTTTGCAATAAAAATTCCAATATTATGTACAAGGATAAAACAAGTTAAGGATATAATCACATCTCACATGTAAATATTGAATCCATAAAGTTCACTTCCTTCAAGACCACAAGTCCATTTTCAAGTTTATAAGGCAAAACCCTTTTCCGATTGCAAAAATAGACAATTTTACACATAGTGAACTGTCCAACACTTTGTCAACATAACCAACATGATTTATTCACCATATTAAGCATATAATATATTAAACCATGAAAGTAAACACTTACCAATGCTTGAAAAAGAGTGATCTTGCCCAAAAAGAATAGTTGTTTAGGTTTGGAAGAGAAATAAAATATCTTGAAAAAGTCTAGACTTGGCATGTGTATTGTGTTGAATAAAATATGATTTTTGATCCCTTTTATAGTCCTTTTTAGTCTCATCCTTAGCCACACATTAATCATAAATGCTAGGCTTATTTGGTCAAACACAAGAATGGGTCATTTCCATTTGGGCCATGTCTTTTGTCTAATTTCTGGCCTTAATTGAGACCAAGTAGCACAAGATTCATTTAAGCCCAACAAATTTTTGTATAATTCACCAACCCTCTCATGTTTTAAATAATTCCATAAAGGTTAACGTAGTCTTATAGGTTCAGAAATGTACGGGGTGTTACATCCTTCCCCCCTTAGAAACATTCGTCCTCGAATGTTAGTGACATTATTCATTTTAAACAATGGCAAGTTTAGGATCATTCTTCATGTTATATATATATACACTTAATTCTTATTAATACTTAATTGTCATTGTTCCGATCTCGTATCTTGAACTTGTTCTTCCATTTGAAACAAATAAGGGTACTTGGACTTCATCATTTCTTCAGCTTCCCATGTGATCTCTTCTATTTGCTGATTTCTCCAAAGTACCTTTATGGAAGATATGTCTTTATTCCTCAACCCCTTCACTTGTCTATCCAGAATAGCAATAGGTATCTCCTCCATAACTTGTACATCTTCAATGGGAGTAAAACGAGATGGATCTCCTATGCACTTTTGAAGCATCGAAACATGAATACCCAATCACCTATGGCGAATTCGAGCCCTCTTCGTCTGACATCAACATATGACTTGTATCGACTTTGGGCCGTTTGTAGCCGTTGTTGAATCACTTTAACTTTATCCATAGCCTGATGAACAAGATCTGACCCAAGTAAAGCAGTTTCACCCGCTTCAAACCATCCGATTGGTGATCTACATTTCCTTCCGTACAAAGCTTCATTAGGTGCCATTTTAATACTTGAATGATAGCTATTGTTGTAGGCAAATTCAATAAGAGGCAAATGGTCATCCCAATTGCCTTAAAAATCTGACGTGCAAGCTCGTAACATATCTTCAAGTGTTTGAATAGTACGTTCTGCCTGTCCATCAGTCTGAGGATGAAAAGCCGTACTCAGGTTCACTTGTGTACCCAAACTCTGCTAAAAAGATCTCCAAAAATGTGCAGTAAATTGAGCTCCCCTGTCTGATATAATAGAGATCGGAATCCCATGTAATCACACTATTTCTTTAACATACAAACTTGCATACTCTTCAGCTGTATATGTGGTCTTGACTGGAAGGAAGTGCGCTGACTTGGTAAGCCTGTCAACTATGACCCATATGGAATCAAATTTCCACAGTGTACGAGGCAAACCTGTGATGAAGTCCATATTAATCATGTTCCATTTCCAGATTGGAAGATTGATACATTGCATGTAGCCTCCATGTTTCTGATGCTCTACTTTTACTTGTTGACAATTTGGGCATTGAGCTACAAATTCTGCAATTTTCTTTTTCATATTTCCCCACCAATACATTTCTTTCAAGTCATAGTACATTTTGGTAGCTCCTGGATGAATAGAATATCGCGAATGATGCACCTCGGTCATAATTCGTTTCCTTAGCTCGTCTACATCCGGTACACATAATCTACCTTTGCATTGAAGTATTCCTTCTTGCGTAAGATCAAATGCCTTAGTCAGACCTTGTTGTACATTTTCTTTCAGCTGCAATAACATAGGATCCGCAAACTGCTTCTCTTTCACTTCAGCTAGTAATAAAGCTTCTGCCACATTTTGTACAATAACCCCTTCATCTGAGGATTCAAGAAGATGAACCCCCAAGCTGGCTAATTGATGTAGATCCTTAACTAAGTCTTGCTTTTTCGTCAATTGGCCACTCGTGCCTCCTATTTCCTTGTGGCTCAATGCATCAGCTACAACATTTGCTTTTCCTGGATGATAGAGAATATCGATATCATAGTCTTTTAAGAGCTCTAGCCACCTTCGTTGCCTCAAATTGAGTTCCTTCTGCTTAAAGATATATTGAAAACTTTTGTGATCAGTATAGATATCAACATGAACTCCCTACAAATAATGACGCCATATCTTTAAAGCAAATACCACATCTGCTAACTCAAGATCATGTGTGGGATAGTTTCTCTCATGTGGTCGTAATTGTCGTGGGGCGTACGCGATTAAATTACCGTGCTGCATCAATACACATCCTAGGCCAACTCCGGAAGAATCACAATATACAACATACCCTTATATGCCTTCCGGAAGTACTAATACGGGTGTGGAAGTCAATTTATCTTTCAGCTCTTGGAAACTTTTCTCACATGCCTCATTCCACTGAAACTTGACTGCCTTGTGTGTAAGTTTCGTTAAAGGTGCAGCAATGGAAGAAAAACCTTCAACAAAACTTCGATAATAACCTGCCAACTGGCCATTTTCATCACTTTCCACCCTATAGCCCAAATGAGTCCGAAAGCCTCGGAATCCTGACCAAGGGTCCCCTTAGCCTAAAATCGACACTCCGGAGCTGATGGAACTGTCAGAATTGACATTCAAGGTCGTTTACCTGATGTTTAGACCCAGTAGCCAAATTTGAATAGCAAAGACTTCAAAACAGGGAATTAGCTCTTAAAATCAAACGAACTACCTAGTAACCGAACTGTCAGCTCCAATAAGTTATAAATCACTTGGGGAGGCTATGGGAAAGCTCTAAACGCTGAAATAATATGGAAATGCAGAAAATGACCTAGAGGGTCATTACAATATCCACTACTAAAAAGGTTTTCATCCGCAAAAATAAAGGGTGAAGAAGTTCCTGAGGGCTCAAACAGGTGGGGATACTGGGTCCGCATCTTGCTTTTGATCTCCCAGGTAGCCTTTTCGACTGGACGGTGCCTCCATTTAACCTTAACCACTGGAATCTCTCTTGAGCGCAATCGTCTGACATCCCTAGTTAAAATGAGGACTGTATCTCTATGAATATCAACCTCTCGTCCAACTGAATCGAGTCCCACAGAAGTACATGCGACTCATCCAAAATGTAACGCCACAACATAGAGACATGAAAAATTAGATGAATAGCTGCGAAATCAGGGGGCAAGGCCAACTCATGAGCTACCTCTCCAACTGTCTGCAGTATCTCAAATGGATCGATAGACTGAGCTTACCCTTCTTCTTGAAAATTATCACGCCTTTCAAAGGTGATGCGCAGGGGAAAACCTGGTCACCAACTACAAACTTCACAGCATGAAGTCTACGATCACCGTAACTCTTCTGCCTACTCTGAGCTGCTCAACCTATCCTGAATCATCCGCACTCTATCCAACGACTCATGAAGTAAATAAGTACCACGGGGGCTAACCTCTGAAGTCTCAATCCAGCCAATTAGGGATCGACAACGCCTACCATATAAAGCTTAAAAAGTGCCATCTCAATGATTGAATGGTAGCTATTATTATAGGTGAACTCCACTAAAGTTAAGTACTACTCCCACAGACCTCCAAAGTCCATCACACACGCATGAAGCATGTCCTCCAAGACCTGAATAGTCTGCTCCAACTGACCATCAGTCTAGGGATGGAATACAGTGCTAAGATCAACCTGAGTGACCAACTCTTCCTGAAAAGTCCTCCAAAAACTAGAAGTGAACACTGAGCCTTTGTCTGAAATAATGGACTCTGGTACTCCATGAAGGCTAACTATCTCATGAACATAGATGTGGGCTAACCTCTCGGCACTGAAGGAAATATGAATCGGGGTGAAATAAGCCGATTTGGTCAATCGATTTACTATGACCCAAATACTATTGGAACCTCTAGAAGTACGAGGCAAACCAATCACAATGTCAATAGTAATGCGCTCCCATTTCCATTCAAGAATGGGTAGACTCTGAAGTAATCCACCCGGTCGCTGATACTCGGCCTTTACCTGCTGACAACATAGGCAATAAGCTATAAAATCTGCAATATCTCTCTTCACGCCACTTCACTAATAAAGCTGTCTCAAATCTCTATACATCATAGTTGTTCCAGGGTGAATAGAATATATGGAGTTGTGAGCCTCCTGCAATATCAACTGAATCAAGACTCCAACCTTTGGAACACAAGTGCGGCCATCAAATCTTATAATGCCCTTCGAATCTAGGGTAGCTCGACTGGACTCACCCCTTAGAATATGGTCATGGAGGCCACAAAGTCTACTATCCTCAAACTGGCAACTCCGAATCTTCTCGAATAAGGTAGACCTAGCCTCAAAACTCGCAAGGATCCTCCTGGAGTTTGAAATATCGAGCCGAACCATCAAGTTAGGTAAGGACTGGATGTCCCAAGCCAACGGCCTCTCTGAAACTGAAATATAAGCGAAACTGCCCATACTTACTGCATTATGGCTCAAGGCGTCCGCTACCACGTTCGCCTTGCCTGAGTGGTAAAGAATAGAGATGTCATAGTCCTTCAGTAACTCAATCCATCTATACTGTCTAGAATTAAATTCCCTCTGTATCATAAGGTGCTGAAGATTACGATGGCCAGTAAAGATCTCGCAATGAACACCATACAAGTAATGCCTCCAAATCTTAAGAGCGAAAACTACCGTCGCCAACTCCAAGTCATGTGTGGGGTAGTTGCGCTCATGAATCTTAAGCTGCCTCGATGCATAAGCGATAACTCAGCCCTGATGCATCAGTACGCAACCCAAACTAACACCAAAAGCATCACAATAAGCTGTATACCCCTCACCCTCAACAGGAAGAGTCAATATATGAGCTAAAGTGAGCATCTCCTTGAGCTTCTAAAAGCTCAACTCACACTCAATGGACCACTGAAAAGGAACCTCCTTCCTAGTCAACCTGGTAATAGGCGCGACAATCGAAGGAAAATCCTCAACAAACCATCTGTAGTAACCTGCCAAGCCAATAAAGCTACGAACCTCGGTCGGAGATGTAGGTCTAGCCCATTCATAAATAGCCTCTATCTTCATCGGATCCACCGTAATCCCATCCTTAGGCTCCATATGTCCTAGGTATGTAACCAAATCAAGCCAAAACTCACACTTTGAGAATTTGGCATAAAGCCTGTGATATCTCAAAATCTGAAGCACAATCCTCAAATGCTGCCCGTGCTCTTCCCTACTCCTCGAATACACCAATATGTCATCGATGAAAACAATCACAAAGGTGTCCAAATAGGGCATGGAAACTCGTTTCATCAAATCCATAAACGCTGTTGAGGCATTGGTCAACCCAAAAGACATCACCAGGAACTCATAATGGCCATACCGAGTCCTGAAGGCTATCTTAGGGATGTCCTTAGCCCTAATCCTCAACTGAACGCAACCCAATCTCAAGTCAATCTTAGAGAAAATTACCGCACCCTGAAACTGGTCAAATAAATCATCAATGCAAGGCATATGGTACTTATTCTTCACGGTTACCCTATTCAGCTGCCTATAGTCAATACACATACACATAGAACCATCCTTCTTCTTCACGAACAAAACAGGAGCACCCTATGGCGATACGCTCGGTCTAATAAAACCCTTACCCAACAAATCCTAGAGCTGAGAATTCAACTCTCTGAGCTCAGCAGGAGACATACGATAAAGAACCATAGAAATAGGTTGGGTGCCCAGCTCAAGATCAATAACAAACTCAATATGATGCTTAAGAGGAAGGCCAAGTAGGTCGGTAGGGAACACATTAGAAAACTCATGGACAATAGGAACAGAATCAAGCCAGGGACTCTCCGCGTGGACATTATGGATATAAACAAGATAAGAATCACAACCCTCAATACCAATTTCCTATCCCGAACATAAGAAATGATCCCCATTGGTGCGCGGCTAAATGAATCCTGCCACATAACTAAGGAAATGTCAGGCATGGCTAAGGTAACGGTCTTGGAAAAATAATTTAATACCGCATGATGAGGGGATAACCAGTCCATGCCCAGAATCATATCAAAGTCCACCAAATCCAACACAATAATATCAGCCCGAGTATCAAACTGTCGAATAATCATAACACATGATGTATAAATCCGATCCACTACTAAAAAATCACCCACGGGATTAGACACACGCAATGGCACCGATAAAAGCTCCCAAGACAACTCTAACCTTGGTGCATAATAAGTAGAAACATATGAATAAGTAGACCCCGAATCAAATAAAGCAAGAACTGACTGAGCACACTGAAATCGTACCTATAATAACAACATCCGAAGACTCTACCTCTGGCTATAAAAAAGACCTCGCCGGCCACCTTGCTGGGGGTCTGACCTACCACCCGTCCTACCTGCCCGAGAACCTTCTCGAGAACCCTGGGGACTACCCCTATGACCCTGAACACCAACTTTAGGTGGAGACGACACTGATCTAATCGGATGAACACTCTGCGTTGCAGTCTGAATCTTCCCCTTAGCCTAAAATCGATGCTCCGGAGCTGATGGACTTGTCAGAATCAGCATACAAGGTTGTTTACCTGATGTTTAGGGCCGATAGCTAAATTTGAACAACAAAGACTTTAAAACAAGGAATTGGCTCTAAAAACCAAATAAACTGCCTGGTAACCGAACTGTCAGTTTCAGCAAGTTATAAATGACTTGGGGCAGCTATGGGAAAGTTATAAATGCCAAAAAATGTGAAATTACAGAAAATAACCTGGAGGGTCATTACATCTAGGTTGACTAGAACTGGTTTTGAAAAAAAAACTAGGTACCCTAAAGGAAAGCTGCAAGGCAAAACAATAAATGATTTTCGAATTACAGCAAACCAACTACTTATTTATTGCTTCATAAGTGAGGGTTTTCTAAAGGATGGCTTCAAAAAGTCACATAACCTCCGTATACCTAATGTAATCTCTTTTGGCATTTGGCAAAATTTATGCCATGAAATTTGAGGATAGTTATATTACAGAAATTAAACACATAATTTGCAAAAAATAAAACTACTATTTCATACAATATTCAAATAGTTAGTCAAACAATGTTAGGAAAGTGTTTACGTTGGAACCTTAGATGAATATCCCTAATTGTGTCGCCATTTCTATTATTGTTGGGAAAAAGGATTTTTATTGTGAAAACTTAAAAAAGTCTCAAAATAGTAAATTAGAGTTGCCACATAATTTTTAAAGAGGTTAAGAAAACTTTAATTATGTTTTGAAAGACTTCAACTTAAAAAGTTTTCAAAAAAATCAAAGAATGAGGTAAGAGTTCTAATAACATATCTTAGAAGGTTTTAGGCATTTAAAAATGTCCACAAACTTGGGGTTAAATGGTGATATTTGAATAAACTTTATTTTTCTAGCTTAAAGGAAAATACTATTAAAGATAAGTAAGGCTTAACAAGAATTATTTCATTTGCTTAATTTTCAAATATGAAGACAATTGAAAAGAATTAAAACTTCATAACATTTTTTATTCATTTGATGCAAAAAATATAACATAATGAAAGGAACTTCCCGTTGAGGAATTCATCTAAGTAAAAAATATTAATGTTAGTCAGGTAACAAGACAAAATTAAAGCTAGAATAAATTAATGAACTTGATCTTTAGCCCCGAATTCTAATTAGATGGACCCTTCAGACCGCTGCAGCTACTGGATTTCTTCAGGCTCTGGCCCAAAGTCTGATTCACATCTCTTTTACTGTTGCTGCTTCTTTGTTTGAACCCTTAGGCCAATAAATACTTTGTCACGACCCAAAATTCAGGTCATGATGACACCTACTAAAACCCACTAGTAGGTAAGCTGAACCCCATAGCCTAGAATAGGAAGTAACAGGCTCACAGAATGAGAGGACAAATCTTGAAACAGACGGGCCAAATATAAATGTAAACATAGAAAATGGGCCCCATAAACTTATATAAAGAGTGAACAAATAAAATATACAAAACACACCCATGAACTGGTATTAGTCGGTACAAGAGCTACTAAACACAACAAGAGTACTGAACAGATACAATATGTACAGAACCATATCCGAATATACAAAATAAAGATCAATCCAACAAAATAAAGGGAGAAGGAACAACTTCAGATGTTAGAAGCTCACCCCAAATCTCCGATCCAAGACAACTTTGCATGAGGTGAACACCAGCGGTGAGAACTCCTACTAGGATGAGTAGCAAAAGACGCAGTACCCAGTAAGCATCGTAGGCCGACTGAGCTTAACAGATAAATCCAAAGTATAAAGAACACAAAAAGATATAATAGACAATATAAGTAGCATAAGAGAAGGTACTTACCTGCGGAAGCTAGCCTAACAATCTAACAAGATAAGAATTAAATCAAGATAAGAATGATAATAGTATTATACACAAAGTGTCTATCCAAACTAGGGGGAAAAGGCAGAACCATCTAACACTAACTATGGAAATGCTAGAACGAAAGTTCATAAGGCACGCCTAAATAACGAGCAAAACATCCAAAGCTATCCTGACACTAGCTATGCAATAATAATATATGCAGTAATAATCAACAATAACCTAACTAGGGTCCATAAACCCCGAAGGTACACAATAACAAACAAAACCCAATCGTCCCCCATAAGAATGATAGGTACAATTAGCAAACATAACCCAACCAGCCCCCATAAACACGACAGGTACAAACAGCAGACATACTGGCAACGACAGTGCATATGAATGGATGAGTGCTATGGAAATCAAGTGAAAAACTATGATATGAAAGCCACATCCAACAATAATGTAAATACCTCCTCCAACACCTGTGGCTAGTAAAGGCAGGACCTATGGGAAACACCTTTCCTCTGGTATTTGTGGCTCATAGAGAAGGGACATATAGGGGACTCAGGATATCCATATACGTTGCCTGGTCCCAAACTGGGATTTCCAAGTGATAATTAGTAACATGCAAGAATATGAGAGATGCGTGGAATGGAATCGGGACTAAAATGAGCCATTTTCCCCTTTTTGAAAACCAATGTATAGATAAAATTCTCTCCAAGTTTCGTTTAGAGTCAAAATGAGTGAGTGTAAATTAGAACAAACCTTTTAAGAAAATAGTAGAGGAAACCAATGATAAAGTGTAGAATGTAGTAGTAAAAATCAGTGTCAAAAGTAAGGAAAGTAGTAAGGAAAATCAGTGCTAAAAGTGTTGCAAGTTCTTTAAGGTCCTTCAAAATCTGTAGTAAAGATGGTACAATTTCCCTTTTTTCTTTCAAAAACATAAAATCAGTATTTTGTCCTAGAATCATACCATAATGCTTGCATGTGTATGTGTGGATATATGCATGCCATCACCAGTATACAAACAATAAGGGCATAATCGTGCAAGTATACATAAATAGGCATCACCATGCTTTCTAGAGCAAGGAACACTAAACTGGAATCCAACTAAGTCGTATCCACGATCTCTGGCCCACAAACATATGGTACATTATACAAATTAAATAGGGAAAACAAGAGTAAAAGAGAGTAACCATGGTACTAACAAGAATAGACTCTAGAATACCAATCTATTCGCGAGATACTATCCCAGACCTATAATAAGTATCGCTAACCTAATCCTAATATCATAGCAAAAATATAAGTATTCCTAACCTAATATTAACAATGTAGAATGCATTCTAAACTAAGGCTTAAGCGAATATTCTACTCTAAGATCCCTAAAGAAGGCCAAGAACGGATAAAATGATAAGATAATCTTAAGTGTATCCTATAAACCCCTACCCCACATACAATTTATACCATACACATTCTCGTAGAGAAAAGTCTATAAAAAAGTAGCCTGTAGCCTACCTCAAAGCCGAACAACAGTCTCAGACCATCCACAAGCTGCTCATCCCCTCCACTCGACCCCAGGAAGCCATCGCGTTATCACAAATATAATCTATACATCATTACGAGTAAAATAAGACCCATATTACAATCTTACAGTACAGGTCAAAAATTAGCCCATGGGCCTGCTAATGAAATTCAAAAATTAAACCCGCAACTAGGTCCCTCGCGAGACAATGATCACATGCTCAAAAATTGAGCAACATTGGAGCCCAAAATGAAGCTCAAAACATTCTATCAAGTTTAAGAAATAAGACCCAAGACAAAGAAATTACATGAAATTGGGGTGGGAATCAATGGGGAAGTTAATGAAAAATGATCAAGAGGAGTTGAATTAACATACCTCAGCTCAATATGATGAAATCCCACAATTTTCCAAGATTCCTAGTCCAAAAATAGTGTAAAGCTCGTGAAATAATAGAGGAAAAAAGAAGTGAGGGAGTATTTATAGACACTGCCAGGGGTCCTTCGCAAACACGAGACCCCTATCACGAACGCCGACAGTTCCCCATGAACGTGTAGAATAGATTGGAATGGGCTAGACCGACCCTTTTTTGCTAATGAGCGGGTAGGCTCGCGAACGTGATGGTCAATAAATTTGACCCTTCATGAATGCGGCCAACACTTCATGAACGCAAAGAGTAACTATGCCTTGCACCAGGTGTTATTGCACCAGCAAAATTCAAAGTTGGAATTTCCTTTGAAGGGGTCCTTGGGATTTGTTTGGAATCCTATGAATGCAAATGAAATATGCTACCCTACTGGAAACTCTATTTCAGACTCAACAAAATAGACAAAATTCCCGATAAAGGTTTTTTCAATGAAATATGGGTCCCACACCCACTCTTTTCATTTTAACCAAATTTAACCCAATAGCCTAAAACGAGCTTGAAAGTCTCAGGACCCAAACCAAAGGTGCCCTTAGCCTAAAATCCATGTTTCAGAGCTAATGAAACTGTCAAAATGTATATCCGAGGCCGTTTACTTGAAGTTTTAGATGAATACCAATTTCTCAAACAAACTGCCGGGAACCGAACCAACTATCCGGTAAGTCATAAATGACTTGTAGCAGCTATTGGAAAATTTAAAATGCATAAAATACACGGAAAACAAGAAATTGACCTGGAGGGTCATTATAACATCCACTACTAAAAGGACTTTCGTCCTCAAAAGTCAAGTAATAGAAAAAGCCCGAAGGCCACAAAATGTGAGGGTATTGGGTCCACATACCCCGCTAGGCTCCCCAGACATCCTCTCTAACTGGAGAATGCCTCCACAGAACCTTAACTTCAGTAATCCTCTACCTCTCAACTTCCTCACCTATCTACTCAGAATAATAACTAACTCCTTGAGAATCAACTACCACCCAACTAAACCACATTCCAATGAAGCATTCAAAACTTATTCAAAATATACCAATGCCACAAAGATATGAGCAAACTGAGTGAACATCCAATAAGGTTATAAGCAAGATACCTCATATACTAGATCACCAACCTCAAGCTTTGAGTACAGCATCCTCCGACCATCATAATCCTCTTGCTTACTTTGATCTTCATAGAAACACTCTAAGATCATCTGAACCATGTCTGCATAGTAAGTCATTAGCTAAGCGGCCAATGGCCCAGCCTCTAAAGGGTGAAACCAACCCACCAGAGATACGCATGGCCTAACATATGCACACTACCTCTAATGGATCCACCTGGATACTCAAATGATAGTGTCTAATATTTGTGATCTCTGCCAAGAACAAGAGCTGGTCCCAATGAGCCCCAAAACCAATAGCATCTATGGGTGAAAAACTATGCTAAGCTCGACTTGAATATCTGTCTCTCTCTGAATAGACTTCCAGAAAACCAATGTGAATCGAGAACCAAAGTCAAAAATAGTAGAAACTGACACCTTATGCAAGTGGACCATCTCGTGAATATACACCTGAGTCAACCCCTTTGAACTGTAGGTAAACTAAATCTGAACTGAATTGGTAGATAGGTTGTAGTCCTTGTCAACTTATCAACAATACCTTAAATAGGATCAAATCCCTTAAATGCACGCCAAAAACAAATCACAAAATCCATATGTATCAGCTTAGCATCATAGCCAAACTACCAGGCTTCGAATGTCCAAACTATACCCACTAACAAACAAACATCTAAATACAAGAGCTATCATACAAGTTGGGCCCTCATCTAGAAGAGTAAAAATGAGAACTAGGGCCAATAAGGCCTTGAACCCCGGAAGGCTCACCTCATACTCATCGGACTGCTGGATATAGATGTCTCTGGATTAGTATGGTCAACCACGCTGCCAAAGAAAAAATCCCTCCACTAAGTTATTTGATGTAACCTACTAACCTGATGCTCTACCACCCATAATGGAAGAAATAGGTCTAGCCCTAAACATGAACTACCTCGGTCCTTTTTAAGCTTACCACGATCCTATTTTGGATACAATGTTCCCCCAAGAATGTCTAGACCCAAGCCAATCTCACACTCAAAAACTTAGAATATCTGATCCCACGAAGGTTGGAGCTGTCGTGACATCCTAAACACTATCACAAATGAGTTCAATCAAATCCTAAGACGTAGCCAATATCTCTTGATGGCCGCAATGAGTCCTAATGGTAGTTTTCTTTATATCTGCTGCTCGGATCCTTACTTATGGTAGCAAGACCTAATCAATCTCAGAAAACATGGCTGCACCCTAAAGCTGGTCAAATAGATCAGTAGTACGCGACATCGGATACTCACTTTCGATAGTCGATAAGAAAACATAAGTACACGAAACCATCCTTTTCCTTCATAAACCAAACTGAAGCACCCCTACACAGACATACTATGCCAAATAACCCGTACTTAAAAGATCCTGAAACTACCCTTTTAACTTCTCCCCCCCCCCCAAATCAACTAAAGCCATCTGGTATGACATAGCAGAATGAACTGAGTACCCGACTTAATATCAATACCAAGGTCCAAAAATCATGATTAGGCAAAAAGAAAACTATGTAGACCAGAAGAACAAACATCAGCAACTCACTAACCTCAAGAACTGATTATAGTAAAGGAATATCAACACGAGCATTATGATCATAATTATAGTAGAAGACCAAGCACGACAACCAAGGACAGCATGATAGGAAAACAAATGGCCCAAACCTAGAATCATGTCAAAAACTACCATGTATAAGATAATGAAATCTAGACAAGTGCTACACCCCCAAGACAGTCGCAACATAGGATTAACCCACTCAATCCACTACTAAAAGGAAAAACCTACTATGGTAGCTATACATACATAGGAATAGATAAAAAGTCATAAGGCTGACCCAAACAAACAACAAAGTAAGTAGACATGTATGAATATAAAGACCCCACACCAAATAACACAACACAGGAACTAAAGGGTAACAAATCTAAATCATACCAGCAATAGCTGCATCTGTAGCCTTGGCCCTAGCCTACCCGAAGAAGCACAAAACTAATAGTGTCCATCCTTGAACTGGGCATCCACATAACCACCTGATAACAAATCATTTCTAATAATTTGGGGACCACTTTTAATACCCTGGGCACTACCTCTATTTAGTGGCGTCACACCCCTAAGAGGCTGATCTAGCTGCTCAATAATCCCATGCAGGGGACACTCTCTACAGAAATAACCAATCTTCCCACAATCATAACAAACCCCAGAAGCCATATGCTAGCAAAAAACACATGCTGACCTTGACTTGCTAACAAACTCATGCCTGGGGCACTCCCTGGAATAGTGCCGAAACTTACCATTACCAAAGAAGCTCTGCCGACTAAAGTCTAGTGTAAAGAACCTAATGATTCAGATTGGTTACCCCATCCTAAAGACCTAGATTGAGAAACTTATGATACCTAACTGAAGCTATCCATTGAGACCACCGTGACCTCTCTGAGTCCCATATGTAATATGTGGTACTACCTGTACGAGCCTACTAGGTTGAGAGTGATGGTGACCTATGCTAGGAAGACCCCTACCTCTGGAGAGACTGTACTAATGGCGGGGCCTTCTACTGCCACCTCTATAGGTTTTGAGACATGCCCACTCTCTAGTCCTTGTATGATCAATAACCTTAAGAAAGGTAGAACAAGCTTCTACTAAAGGCTCTGACGCCAAACAAAGCAGTAAAATCTATCCTCTCACTAACCTCTACGCTCTCTCATCCTCTGTAAGAAGAATCATGGAAGTATGTATGGCCCACTGTCACGACCCAGAAACCAAGGTCATGATGGCACCTATCCCGACCCAACTTTGGTAGGTACACCGAAAACCCACAACAGATATGAAATACAAAAAAGAAAAGAAAAGAAGCAGTACGAGACTTCTAGAATGAAGTCAGACCATAATAATCATGAAATCTAAAATATATGAATACAAATACAACCGAATCCCAAAATCTAATATTATAAGTATAAAGAGAATCTAAGACAATACTAAAATCTGGTAATACATCACTATCTCTGAATACAAGTAACGAGATAAATGATAGATAAAGGCTGGAATAAGGCTTCGTATGGGGAGCTCACCAGTACTCTAGATCAGCTCTCACGCCATAAATCAACTGTTGTGGATCATACTCGTATGGGTATCTAATCCAAAAAGGCACAAAAGTCAAAGTGAGTACGGTCCACTTGTACTCAGTAGGTATCATAGGCTAACTGAGCAAAGTAGAAAACTAAACAAGTAAAGAATACTATGAGCATGCTTCCAGCAGCATATAAAAAAGTTCCCAACAGTGGCTCAAACTGTATCTCCTAACAATTTTGCAAGTATAATATCTGTATAAGAATAACTACACATGAATATATAAGACAAGGCTAAATATGCTTTAACAAACACATAAACAAAAGTGCGAATGATGAAATACAATGCAAATATAGTGGGATGATGATGAAGTAAGCCATCACATGGCAGCTATCGCATGGCCTCATATACACCTTTCGAGCATAAGTTTCCAGGATAGGACCCATGGGGGGTTTCAAACCCATATACTTTCACAATCTTAATCTCATATCTCAATCAACCTTGCTGGCAACATCTTCGGTCAAGGGTTTTAAAAGGTATTTTATTTTCTTTCAAAATCAGTGTGTCTCTGTGGTGCCAATTCCATGTATATGGATGAATGATATTAAGATACATAATCATAACTAATACAATATCATATATAATGAATCAAGTCAATGATGGGATTAAATGAGCTCAAACCTCCTTAATATCCTAATAAATTATGATATACGCCATCGCATGGCAATACAGTAATGAATAGGCATGTAAGACATCAATAATATCAATTCAAGCACCCACTCAGGCATCATTATAATGATAGATGGCAAATAATGCTCAAATAAGACCAATATCAATCCCCACTCAAGTATCACCACAATAATCAACTCTCAAGTTAAAAATTAGGCTCACATAAGCCCACTCGGGCATCACAACAATAATAATTTCTCAAGTTAATAATAATACTTAAATAGGCCCCCACATTGGCAACACGATAAAATAACTATCTCAAAATATGAATCTCATGATGCAATCCCCAACCCATAACATACTTTTTGTGAATGGTTAACTGTCCAAGCCAATATGAAGAAAGTTAGCCATAACCTACCTTAAAAAGCTGAAGCACGAGTCGGGACCCTTTAACATGGAGCCTTTCCTCTATGAGCGCCTTCAAAATGAACCAAATCTATCTAAAACATAATCAACACATTAAAAAGAGTCTAACGATATCCATATTAGCTACTTTCTTTCCGTGTCAAAAAAAAGTTCAAATATTGACTCAGAATTGAAAAGTGTAAAACTAGAATTTTATTTAAGAATCATATTCCCCATACTAATAGGATTCAAAATCTGAAAAACCAACAAAAACGAGTTGAAATTGGACTTGAAATCAAAGAAAAACCAATTTTATACTTTACCGGGTAAAAATCCCAAAATCCAACTTTGAATTCAAAGATTTGAAGGTAGATTTGTAAAGAAATCAATGGAAAATAATGAAAATATGAGTGTAGAGCTTTCCCAACCAAGATTGATGAAATTTCTCTTTGAAATCGGCAAGAACCGAGCTCCCAAAGTCTAAAAATGGTGAAAATGGGTTTTTGGACGAGAAATGAATTTTAATTTTGTCCAAGTACATTTTCTTCTTCGTGAACGCCAGCCCCTGCCCGTGAATGAAAAGACCAACCCCACTCGAGTCTCATAATTGTAGTCAAACCATCACGATCGAGATGAAGACCAACCTTGACCCGGACCAACTAACCCTTCGCGAATGCAATCACTACCCCACGATTGCGATTAAAAAAGAGGTGACCCTTCATGAATGCAGTCCCACCGTCGCGTTCATGATGAACAATATTTTTCTTCTCTGCGAACTCGAAGAAGGATTTTATCAAACACTAGCAAAGTGCACTAGTAGTTTGAGACTTAGAAAAATAGTCCCGATTGAACCTGTGGGATTTGTTTGGGACCCCACAAAAATAATCCAATAATACTACTAGGCTAATTTCGATGTTTCGAACTCAATGGAACCATCTATTTTTCAAAATAGTTCATTATCAACAAGTTAACCACCGGGATCCCTTAAGGTAAATTTAACTAGTTTCTCATTTAATAAGTCAAAACTAAATATAAAGGCTCAAAGTTCGAACCAACCATGCTACCAACCCAAAATCAATATTCCAGATTTAATGGAACTGACAGAATCACCATCTAATGCTTGGATCACAAAATATTGACCAAGCGATGATGAGGAAGGGTAAAATGGTTAAAACATAGCAAAAGCTAAAAATCACAACAAGGGTTGTTACATTCTCCACCAGTAAAACATAAGTTCATCCTCAAACGAAAAAGTAAATAAGGTACCTGAATCGGTAAAAGGTGGGGGTATCTACTACGTATATCAGACTCAACTTCCCATGTATCCTCCTCAATAAGGTGATGTCTCCATTGTAGTTTTACAAAATCAATTCGTTCAGACCTCAACTTCCTTGTTTGTCTATCTAGGCTAGTAATGAGCTCCTCCTCATTGGACAAATCATGATCTAATGCACCTGAATCCCACCAGATTTCATGTGAATCATCTGGATGATATTTCTTCAATATGGAAACATGGAATACCAGATGAACAACTAACAGATGTAGAGGTAAAGCTAGCCTATATGCCACATCTCCAAACTTCTCAAGAATCTTAAAAGGCGTAATAAATCTCGGATTAAGCTTCTCTTTCTTCATAAATCTCATTACACCCTTCATGGGTGATATGTTTAATAAGGCCCGCTCACCAAGCATGAATGCAACATCCTAAACTCGACGGTCGGCATAACTCTTCTGCCTATTCTGGATAGCCACAAGCCTCTGCTAAATCAATCGAACTCGATCCATCGAGTCTCTTAACAAATTGGTGCCCCATGGCCTAACCTCAAATGAATCAAACCATCCCATGGGGGATCTACACCTCTACCCATACAAAGCCTCAAAAGGTGCCATCTGAATACTAGAATGGTAACTATTGTTGTAAACGAACTCTGCTATGGGCAAAAACTAGTCCTAATGACCCCCAAAATCCATAAGACACGCTCAAAGCATGTCCTCTAACACGTGAATGGTTCGTTCTGATTGGCCATTTATCCGAGGGTGAAAAGTTATGCCCATATCAAGCTGAGTACCCAACTTACTCTGCATAGAACTCCAAAAATTCAAGGTAAACCGAGTACCTCTATCAGAAATAATGGAGATATACACACCATGCAATTGAATAGTCACTCGAATATGGATCTTGGCCAACTTCTCTGCATTATAGCTTACCCTCACAGGTATAAAACGTACGAACTTAAACAAACTATCCACAATCACCCAAATAGAATGAAACTTCCCCAAAGTTGGGGGTAGACCAACCACGAAGTCCATAGTGATCCACTCTCACTTCTATTCGGGAACATGCATTCTCTGTATAGCACCACCCAGTTGCTAATGCTCATACTTCACTTACTGATAATTCATACCCTTGGCCACAAACTCAACAATGTCTTTCTTCATACCACACCACCAATAATATTACTTAAAGTCATGGTACATTTTAGCCCCTCCTGGATGAACATAATACTTCCAACAATGAGCCTCCTCCACGATCAGTCTAACCCATGCACCAACTGCTGACACACAAACAAGACCACCAACCTTCCAAACACCATCAGGATCAAGAAATGTAGTCTTCACTTCACTACTCAACACTTTATCATGAATTACCCTCAACTTCTTATCATCAAATTATCTAGCTCGAATCTGTTCCATCAATGAAGATCTAGCCTCTACAAAGGCCAAAACATAACTGGGTGTCAAAATATTAAGCCTAACCAACTGGTTAGCCAAGTACTTAACATCTAAGGCTAAAGGCCGCTCCCTAACCAATAGATGGGCCAAACTACCCATACTCGCTGCCTTCTGACTCAAGGCATCTGCTATCATGTTAGCCTTGCCCAGATGATAAAGAATAGTGAGATCATAATCTTTGAGCAACTCTAACATCTACGTTACCTCATATTAAGATATCACTGAATAAAGAAGTACTGAAGGCTACAATGACCGGATAAAATCTCACAATGAACACCATACTAGTAGTGTTGCCATAATTTCAACAAAAGCACAACCGCGACAAACTCTAAATCATGAATAGGGTAGTTCTTCTTATGAGGCTTCAACTATCGAGATACATAAGCAATCACCCTACCCTTCTGCATCAAGACACCACCCAAGAAAACTCTAAAAGCATCACAAAACATGGTGAAATGCACGCCCTCCTCAGGAAAAGTCAAAATAGGAGCCAAAGTCAACAACTCCTTGAGCTTTTGAAAGCTTTCCTCACAAGCATCCGACAATTGAAAAATAATCTTCTTCTGAGTTAACTTGGTCAAAGGAGCCGCGAAAGAAGAGAAACCTTGCACAAAGTGTCGATAATATCCTGCTAACCCAACAAAACTCCAAATCTCGATAGGAGAAGTAGGTGTAGCCCAATCACGAACCATCTCTATCTTGGTCGAATTGACCATAATATCATCCTTGGTCACAACATGACCCAAGAAAGAAATATAATCCAGCCAAAACTCACACTTGGAGAACTTGGCATACAACTTCTCATCTCTTAATCTCTAAAGTATGATTCTTAAATAGGCTTAGTGCCCAGCTCAACATCAATGGAAAAATCAATATCCCGATCCGAAGGCATATCGAGTAAGTCCGTCAAAAATACATCCATGAACTCTCTAATTACTCAAACAGAATCCAAGGAAGGTGGTGAACCAACACTAGTATCACAAATATAGGCCAAATAGGAAAGAAAACCTTTTCCTACCATGCGATGAGCATGTAGAAAATATATACACCCTTCAAACACGAGCTAGAAGCACCCTTCTATTCTAACCTCAAAATACCAGGAGTAGCTAAAGTCACGATCTTGGAAAAATAATCCAAAATTGTATGATAAGGAGCCAACTAATCCATATCGAAGATAACATCAAAATCAACCATATCAAGGATAATCAAGTCCACCCAAGTCTTATGCCATGAAAAGGTAATATCACAATATCAGTACACCCAATCCACTACTAAAGGATCTCCTATAGTGGTAGATACACGAATAGGCATAGCAAGGGACTCACACATAACATCATTACTAGTAGCGTAATATGCAGACATATAAGATAATGTAGACCCAGGTCAAATAGTAATGTAGAGGGACGATGGAAAATTGGGATGATACTGGTAATCACTACATCTGAAGCCTCTGCCTCACGTCTCCCAGGAAAAGCATAGCACTGACTATGTCTGCTATGAGATGGAGTGACTCTTCATCCACTACCATGAGCTCCTTGAGCCCCACCTATTGTACCTCTAGAACCATCTCTACTGCCTTGTGCACCACTTTTAACTGCTGACCCAGGAGTCAAACAAAGCTAAAGCTGAGATCTCTGCTGGGAAGAACCAATTGCACACTGGGGACAATCCTTCACCAAATGACCATGCTCATCACACACAAAACATCCTCTACCAGAAGAATCACGCCGAGAGGGACCAGAAAAATAAGAACGTTCTTCATAACCTGATGAACCAAAATAGGACCCTCGACCTGCATAGCCCGATCTTAGATAAATAAAAGTCTCAAAAACCGCAAACCTATCATCTGAACTCTGTAAAGCTGCCTAAACCGGTCTACTATGATAACTATGAAAACCTCTGCCCGAGAAATCCCTACCTCAAGATATATGACCATTGAAATCACCCTGTCAACGCAACCTCTTAGCACCACCACCCTGCTTACCTTGACAATTAGTCTCAATCATCTTGGCATGATCCACTATATTCTGAAAAGAACCACCAGGAACCACTAGCTTGGCCTTCGCCAATTGGTAATAACTCAAAAAACCCTTATCAATTTTTCTGATCCTCTCAGACTTAATGGAGATACTAGCAATGGCCTATATGGTCATTACATGAAAATGAGCTTCATACTCATTAATAGTCATGGAGCACTGCTCCAAATGATCAAACTAATCTCTCGGCAGGTCCCTCAAGCTAAAGGGCACAAATCGCTTTAGAAAAGACTCAAAAAACTGGGTCCATGTCAACTGAGGGGAATCCATTGGTCTACAACTGACAAGACATCTCCACCACTGCCTAGCCATATCAGTCAACTGGTAGGTAGTCTAAGCAAAACCACGGGACTCAAGCGAATCGAGGTTATACAAGCTCTCCTAACAGTTAATCAAAAACTCATAAGCATCCTCACTAATGGCACCACTAATCGTAAAAGGGGAAAACTTGATGAATCTCTCAAATCTCTTCTGCTCATCAACAAACATAATAGGACCTGGAGCTAAAGGTGGGACAACTAATCTAGTAAGTAAAGTATCAATATGTGGGGCCACCATAGTAGTTGGCTGTGCCCCAAAAGTCTAAAAACATGAGTAGTAGCCTGCCCTGGTAGCTGTACACCTTCTATAGTTTGAGAACTATCTGGTGTACCCGGTAGAATACCAGTCCAGGGAATGCAATCCAAATGAACCAACATACTAACCAAAAAATCCTGTAATACCGGGGTAATCATAAAACCCTGAGGGAGTTGATCTGGTCCTATATCCTCTGGATGATAAACCTCCTCATCATGCTCAATCTCAGGCTTAGGAGAGGTCGCTCTATCTGGTTCTCTAGTTGGAGACACTCCACGTGCCCGACCTCTACCTCTATCTCAACCGGGACCCCTACCTTGCCCTCTGACTGGGGCTCTAATAGCTGGTGCTTGCTCAGTATCCTCAACAACTCTGGATCTAGTCCTCACTATCTGTGCAGAAACAAGAGTGGAATACAAGTTTAGAATATTGGGCATGAACAACACGTAGAATAAGGAATCAAATTAGAGAAGTTTTTCCTAAAAATGTCACATAGCCTCCCGAAGAGAGATATGGACGTCAACGTAGCGATCTGCGAGAATCTTGATATCATGCTCTTTTACTCATGAGATCGGTGAACCTAGCGCTCTGATACAAATTTTTCACAATCCAAAAACTAAGATCATGATGGCACCTACCCCAACCCAACCTTGGTAGGTACGCGGTATGCCAAAACCCCATAACAGATATGAAATACAAAGAAGAGAAGAAATGAAGCAATACAAGACTTCTAGAATGAAGCCAGACCATAATAATAATAATATTCAAAATAAATAAGTAAAAATAAAAGTGAATCCTAAAACCTGATATTATAAGTATAAAGAGAATCTAAGACAATTCTAAAAAGTGGTAATACATGACGGTCTCTTAATACAAGTAAATACATAAAGAATAAATGGAGGATGGGACAAGGCTCTGGACGGGGAGCTCACTAGTGCTCCAGATTAACTCTCACGACAAAAATCAGCTACTGCGGATCATACTTGTACTGTGATCTGCACCGAAAGGTCACTGAAGTAGGAGTGAGTACGGTCCACATATACTCAGTAGGTTTTATAGGCCGACTGAGCAAAGTAAAACTAAACAAGTAAATAATACTATAAGCACACTTCTACCTTCATATAGAAAAGTTCCCAACGGTGGCTCAAACCGTATCTCCTAACAATTCTACAAGTATAATATCTATATAAGAATAACTACACATGAATATATAAGACAAGGCTAAATAAGCTATAACAATTACATAAATAGAAGTACAAATGATGCAATGCAATGCAAATGTAGTGGGATGATAATGAAGTAAGCCATCACGTGACCTCGTATACACCTTTCGAGCATAAGCTTCCAGGATAGGACCCATGGGGGGTTCACAATCCATATACTTTCACAATCTCAATCTCATATCTCAATCAACCTTGCCGGCAACATCTCCGATCAATGGTTTTATAAAGTGTTTCATTTTTGTTCAAACTTCATGTTTCTCTGTGGTACCAATTCCATGTATATGGTGAATGATATGAGGATACATGCTCATAACCAATACAATATCATATATAATGAATCAAGTTAATAATGGTATCAAATGAGCTCAAATCTCCTCAATATCCCAATAAATCATGATATAAGCCATCGCATGGCATCACTATAATGAATAGTCATGTAAGACATTAATAATATCAATTCAAGCCATCACTTGGGTATCACAATAAATATAGATGGCAAATAATTCTTAAACTAGACCAATGCCAACCCCCACTCAGGCATTACAACAATAATAATCTCTCAAGTTAATAATAATACTCAAATAGCCCCCCACAGGCAACACGATAAAATAATTATCTCAAAATATGAATCTCATAATGCAATCCCCAAACCATAGCATACTTTACATTAATGGTTAATTACACAACCTAATTTGAAGAAAGTTTAGCCATAACCTACCTCAAAAATCTAAAACACATGCTTGGACCCTTCAACACAAAGCCTTTCCTCTACAAGTGGCTTCGAATGAACCAATCTATCAAAAATATAATCTATATGTTAAAAGGAGTCAAATGAAACCCATATTAGCTACTTTCATTTCGAGTCCAAAAATAGTTTGAAAATCGCTCAGAATTGAAAAGGGTAAAACTTGAATTTTATTTCAGAATCATGTTTCCCATACTAAGAGGGTTCTAAATCTGAATATCCAACAAAAAATGAGTTGAAATTGGACTTAAAATCCAAGAAAAACTAATTTTATACTTTACCGATAAAACCCCCCAAATCCAAGTTCAAATTCAAAGATGTGAAGGTAGATTTGTAAAGAAATTAGTGGAAAATGATTACAATATGGCTTTAGAGTTTAACCATGAAAGATTGATGAAATTTCTCTTTGAAATCGCCAAAAATCAAGCTCCCAAAGTCTAAAAATGGTTAAAATTTTGTTTTGGACGAGAAAAGATTTTTAATTCTGTCCAGGTACATTTTCTTCTTTGCGAATGCGATCCCTCAACCGCAATAGAAAAGACCAACCTGACTCGAGTCCCCCAATTATGTTCAAACCATTGCAATCTTGATAAAGACCAACCCGGACCCAGACTAACTAACCCTTCACGAACACATTCACTATCCGCGATAGCGATGAACAAAAGAAGTGACCCTTCATGAACACAGTCCCACATCGCGTTCATGATGAACAATATTTTCCTTCTCCACGAATGCGACCAGGGGCGCCTGTGAACGTGAAGAAAGATTTCATCAGGCACCAGAAAACTACACCAAGTGTTTGAGACTTGAAAAAATAGTCCCAATTGAACCCTCGGGATTCATTCGGGACCCCAAAAAATAATTTAATAATGCTACTAGGTTAATTTCGACGTTCTGGACTCAATGGAACCATTAGATTTTTCAAAAGAGGTCGTTATCAACAAGTTAAACCCCGAGACCCCGTTAGGCTAAATTTAACTAGTTTCTCATTTAATAGGTCAAAACTAAATATATAGGTTCAGAATCCCAACCAACCACACAACCAACCGAAAATTAACATTTCAGATCTAATGGAACTGGCAGAATCACTATCCGATGCTCGGATCTCAAAATGTTGACCGAAGTTATTCTATTACTTATAAGGCTACTCAAAACCTCAAACTCGTTCAAATCACTTCTGAATGCTTTGGGGACCATGCCAAACTACCTCACAACTCATAAATAGCATATAGCAACTATGAAGAAGGTCAAAATGGTCAAAACATAGCAAAAGCTAAAAATCACAACAAGGGTTGCTACACCTACTTAGGAATCTTGATCTCATACTCTAAAATCGACATAGGACCACACTGAAGCCCCACAAACCCATCGCTAAATTGGGAACCACACAGTGTATTGGGGACTACTCCTACTTGTTACATACTCATAAAAAGGCTCAGAATCCCAACCATGGTATCCTGAAGAACTAGCACGATCACAAATCTGCCAAAGCCATGGCTAGCCCTAAACCCTTTGGCTGATGCTATAGAGCCTTAATCTCAAGATCTACTTCCAGTGATGGCTTTCTTGCCTGACCCTGGGTTGAAGCCTTGACAATAAGTGTAGGAGTTCAACCCTCGCTGTTTGACGATCTCGCGCACTCCATATGAGAAAGAGTAGAACCAAAAAAAGAATTTAGAGGTTAATAGAGATATGCATGCATGATAGGGAATCAAGAAATGGAATTTCCTAAGAATTCCCTATAGCCTCCCGAAGATAGGATACGACTGTCATTGTACCAATCTACATGACTTTATTGGATATTTCTCTTTTGTACCAATGATACCAGTGAACCTAGGCTATGATACAAAACTACCACAATCCAAAATTTTAGGTCATGATGGCTCCTACTAAAACCCACCAGTAGGTAAGCCAAATCCCATAGCCTGAAACAATGAGTAACGACTCGCAAAATAAGAGAACAAATCATGAAACAAATGAGCTAAATATAAATATAAACACAGAAAATGAGTCCCATAAATAAAGAGTGAAGGAACAAAATATACAAAACATACCCCTAGACCTGATATCAATTAGTACAGGAGTTACTACACAATCAGAGTATTGAAAAGATACAATATGTACAAAGACATCTCCAAATATACAAAATAAAAATTATCCAATAAAATAGAGAGAGAAGGAGCAACTACGGAGTCACGATCTCATCCTAATTCTTTGCTCCAAGACAACTCTACATTAGGTGAACGTCAGCAGTGAGAACTCGTACTAGGATTAACAATAGAAAAAATAATGCAGAAGTGTAGTATGAGTACCAAAATAAGTGGTACCCAGTAGGCATCATACACCGACAGAGCTCAAAAGATAAATGCAAAGTATAAAGAACACAAAAAGAGACAATAGACAATACAAGTAGCATAAGAGAAGTCCTTACCTATAGAAGCTATCTTAACAGTCTAACATGGAAAGAATCAAATCAAGATAAGAATGATAATTGTCTTATACATAGAGAGCCTATCCAAACTAGGAAAAAGGCAGAAGCATCTAAATATGGAAGAGCTAGAATGAGAGTTCATAAGGCATACCTAGATAACGAGAAAAAGATCTGAAGCTATCGTGACACCAGCAATGCAATAATAATATATAAGGTAATAATCAACAATAACCTAACCAGGCCCCCATAAACCCGAAAGGTACACAACAATAGACAAGAACCCACGGGCCTTATGAGCACGACACATACAAACAACAAACATAACCCAACCAACCCCTATAAGCATGATAGGTATAAGCAACAGACATACTGGCAATGATAGTGCATATGAATGGATGAGTGCAATGGAAATCAAGTGAAGAAACTATGAGATGAAAGCCACGTCTAACAATAGTATATATACCTTTTATATCACCCGTGGCTTATAAAGGCAGGACCCATGGGAAACACCCTTTCTCCAACATCTGTGGCTCACATAGGAGAGACCATAAGGGACTCTGGATATCTATATACACTTCCCAATCCCAAACCAGGACTTCCAAGTGATAATCAGTAGCATGGAAGAATATGTTAGATGCTCGAAATCGAACCGAGACTAAAATGAGCCATTTTTCTCTTTTTAAAAACTAATGTATAGATAAAATCTCTCCATGTTCCATTTAGAGTCAAAATTAGTTAGTGTTAGTTAGAACAAACTGATTTAAGAAAATAGTAGAGGAAACCAATGATAAAGTATAGAAAGTAGTAGTAAAAATCATGTTAGAAGTGTGGAAAGTAGTAAGAAAAATTAGTGTTAAAAGTGTTGCAAGTCCTTTAAAGTTTTTTGAAATCTGTAGTAAAGATAGTAAGATTTCCCTTTTCTTTCAAAAACCCAAAATCATTATTTTTCCCTGGAATCGTACCATAATGCATGCATGTGCATGTGAAAATGTATGCATGCAATCACCAGTATACAAAAATAAGGGCATAATCATGAAAGTATGCATTAACAGGCATCACCGTGCTTCTTGGAGCAAGGAACACTAACCTAAAATCCAACTGAGTCATATCCACGACCTCAAGCCCACAAATGTACAGTATAGTATATAAATAAATAGGGAAAACAAGAGTTAACAAAAGTAACCATGGTACTAATATGAATCGACCATGGAATACCAATCTATTCGCGAGATACTATCCAAAATCTACACTAAGGATAGCTACCCTAATACTAATATCATGGCAAGTATATAAGTATTCCTAATCTAATCTTAACACTACATCATGCATTCTAAACTAAGGCTCAAACTAATATTCTACTCTAAGATCCCCAAAGAAGGCCAAGAATGGTAAAAATGATAAGATAATCTTAAGTGTATCCTATAAACCCCTACCCCATATTCAATTTATACCATACACAGTCTCATCAAGCAAAGTCTATAAAAAAGTACACCGTAGCCTACCTCAAAGCCGAACAATAGTATCCGACCATCCATGAGCTACTAGTCCCCTTCTCTCAACCTCAAAAATTCATCGCACTATCAAAAACATAAGCTATATGTCACTATGAGTAAAAAAAGACCCATATTAAGATTCTACACTTTGGGCCAAAAAATCAGGTCAAAAATTGACTCGTAGGACCTGCTAATGGAATTTGAAAATTGAACCCACAACTAGGTCCCTTGGGGGCAAGGATCACATGCCCAAAACTTGAGCATGATTGGAGCTCAAAATGAAGCTCAAAATAGTCTATCAAGTCAAGAAATCAAAACCTAAGACAAAAAAATTACACAAAATTAGGGCAAAAATCGATGGGGCAGTTAATGGAAAATGATGAAGAGGAGTTGAATTAACATACCTCAGCTCCATATGATGAAATCCCATAATTTCCCAAGCTCTTTAGTCCAATAATAGTGCAAAGCTTGTGAAATAATGAAGGAAAAATAAAGTGAGGGAGTATTTTTAATCACCACCAGAGGTCCTTCGTGAACACGGGGCCCCTGTCTTGAATGCGGTGGTCCACCATCCAGGCCTTTGTAAATGCAGTCGGTTCCCCTTGAATGCAAAGAATAGATTAGACCGGGTCAGACTGACCATTCTTCATGAATGATAGGGTAGGTTCGTGTCATGAACCAACCAACCAGATCATGCGGGCACCTACTCTACTCTACATAGATAAGAGAACCCTTACCACCCATTTAGAAAAACAAACGAAAGTCATAAACAATAATATAATCTCTTCATAATGCCATAAACTTATCACAAAAAATCTTTTAAATACAATAAGAAACCATTTTTCCGAGGACCTAGTCTAGATATGTACAAGAATGACTAAATAGAATGGTAAATACATAAGATCGTCTTCCACCATGAAGAGAGAAAACCGAAGCTGCTAGAGATCTCTATTCGCATCAAACAAGAAACATATAATATGCCAATTCAATTACTTAATCTCATGTTTCCCAATCACCCCTCTCCCTACTCTATTCTCACTATCATGCCTTATTAATTCGTATCACTTCTCACTAATCACCAGTTGACTTACAATGTAACATTCATTGTTAATTGACCATCTTTCCTCCATTACATTCCACTCCTAGCTACGCATCTGTCATTTATTTAGTTAATGAACCCAATAGCATATATTTTACTAAGAACCGTCAAACTCAGTTAATAAACCCAGTTCACACAAGGAATGTCAAACTCTCTAAATCACAGTGTACATACATGCTATGGGTCATATTATTGCACACTAGCCATGTCCTACAGGGGATGAGCTCAGTCCATGCACCAATTAACCCAGACAACTAGTACCTACCACCCTTATCCCAAACCAAGTGTTATACCACCCTTATTCCAATGCCCCACCCTTATCCTCCCTAAAATCCATCAATTAAATCATGATCAACCTTTACTTATTCATCTCACAACAACAAATAGTACCATAAAACAAGTACAATCACATAGTAAGTGACTCAACCACTTTGCACATCAAACAAGATCCCTTTTACCAAACTCATTATAGATTATCAGTTTCCCAACTTGAATTCAACAATTATCAAGTTCTACATTCATTAGCATGGATTGAAACTAAATAAACAAACATTCAATTAACATGCACACAGACAATCAACTTGAGTTTTAACTCCAATTTAACCATCACCAACTCAATAAACATTAGTGACAGGGGGCCAAGCAACATATAACCAATGAACATACACACAATCAATTTAGGTGGACCTTCTATTTTATAAACACCAGGGGTACACACAATTCCCTCTAACTACAACATGATTAACTCCTTAACTTCCATATTAATACTACACTGTCAACATTGGTTACTCTACAACTATCCTTAAATTCTCTTACAGATATATTGACATACCATATTTTGCAATCTCTACCTCTAACTTTATCATACAAATCAATTATCACTAAATGAAGAGTTTTAATGCATTAACATCAACTCTACTACTAACTTGTTTCCACTTAGTAATGATCCTTCAATATAACTAACTCATTCCCACTTACTACTCAATTAACATGTAACAGAATAGCATGTAAGCATAACAACAGTTCACCCCACAATTACATAAACACTAACTTCATTCACATTTCCGTAAGTTACTTATTTAATCCATTCTATCACCTTACTCGCAGACCTAAGCATGAAATCTCCCGTTAATCTATATTATGGACATATTTTCTAACCGAGGTTTGCTACTCAAATAAAACCTTGCCTACATAGGTGCCAAACAACTATTATGGAGGTATGAACTCTCATTCTTTGACCCATTCTAGCAATTTTTGGTGCAAAAATTGTGAGAAACCTTTGAGATTCACCCTTTCTAAGTGTACTTCTTCATTATTTTGTCCTAGGATCTTGAGACAACCCAATGGGGTTTTTAAAAGGAGGCAACATTTTGGTTTAAAGATAAAAATAAAGGGTTTTAAAATAATTCAAAAAAACTGCTCGAGACCCCGTTAGTAGATACCAATTTACCCATAGTTCATCCCTAAATGACATTGATAGGAAAGGAACTAAGTCGAATCATTTTTAGGGTCATTAATTCTTACTCATTGATTTAGGAACCTCTTACTCTTAATGTTCACTCACCGACCTTGCGATAGAATTTGCACGAACTTGTAATGCACCTAGTTACTAAGAGCATCCTCAGATAATATATCGCGACCAACATTTGTACAAAACCACCTTTGACAAGAGTTTATGAGTACCCAAGGTTACTGAGGTTTTGGCAATACGTCCAAACATCTAAATAAATACCTTAAAACGAAGAACGAAAATTTCCATCCCCTAAACTTGACTTGTCCCTGCTTTAGCGGGACCCTTGTTGCTATAGCTAAGCCACTGATAGTTTAAAGCAAAGAGAAAGGGGGTTTTCACCCTATTTCTCTTTAAAACTCAAACTTCCCCTCCCCTAGCCATTCAACCACCCTCTCCCGACGTCATAATTAAGGTAATTTATCATTCTAACTCCATCTCTTTACTCTGTTACACTTATTATCGAAGATTTATGCTAGAAATTATATAAATAGATGGGAATTAGGATTTGTTTTGAAGTTGCTTGATTTTGTTCCAATTGGAATAAAATTTCAAAGCATGCTTGCTTCTCTTATGTTTCCAACACTCCAATGATGTTCTAGGCGTATGATTTATAGAGTTCATGGCTAATTTGGGGCTTAAATGAAGGGTAGAAGGTGAAGGGTCACTTTTTGAATGTGTTTTGGCTATTGGGGCTTGAATTGGGGTTTAAACACCCAAATTATGGTATTTAGTAGTCCCATGGTCCTTCACTAACCCTGATCTAAGTTAAAAAGTTGAAAAAATGTAAAATTTGTGAAAAGACGCCATTAATGCATCGAAGGTTGGGTTGGGCAAGAAGAAGGCTACTATAGCAGCTTCATCCCACTTTAACGGTCCTGCTACAGAGGAAAAATTCTCGTTATAGTGGCCCTACAGGGATAGGATGCCTTCTGCTATAGTGGGAGGCAAACAATAGCCTTCCCTAAAATTTTAACTTCAAATTTTTGTAACCTTGCAACTAGGTGTTGGTAAAGGCTCACTAGCCAACCCCAATCGAGAAGCAAAATAGACCCAACACATATGAATAAGTGGAACCCTGATCAAATAAAACAAAGGCTGGCTGACGATAAATCAAAATCATACCTGTGATAACATCATTTGATGCCTCCTTCTTTGGTCTATGAGAAAAGACATATAACAGTCCACGTCCACCGCCAGACTAAGTACCCAAACACCCACTTGCCCTACCTGGATGAGCACTTCTACGAGCACCCTTGGGAACTACCCCTACTACCCTAGGCACCATCTCTGGTTGGTGGTGCCACAACCCTGATAGGCTAAAATGGTTATGATGACAGCTTAATCATACTATGCTGGGCGCACTCTCTACCAAAATGTTTGCCTCTGCACAATCATAACAACCCCTGGAAGCTCTGTGATGTGAGGCTGAATATTATATTATTTTGTTATCAATCACCTCACATTTGTCCCTTTTTAGTATCGTTTTGAGCATAACTGTTGGATGATTACACTCGTGCGTTGTGTTTTGTGGTTGCCAGAATATATTGAGAGATTCGGAGGGTAAATGATGGAAGAAGAGGTAGGAACATCATAACGAGACATGTGGAATACCAAGGAAGTAGCCAGACTTCTACAAATTGCACCAAGTGCCTCGCCTTGCAGTTGTGGACTGAAGAAGTTGCCTGCTGAAATTTTACTGAAGCCAGCTGCTCCACTGCGTTGCCTTGAAGTAGTGGCTCGAGATACACACTACTGTAGAACTTGCTGCTCTACTGGCTTGCTTTTTGCCAGTGGCGTGATTTTGTGGAACTCTCAGTTATTAGAACCTGCTGCGCCACTGGCTTGCTTTTTGTCAGTTGCGCGCGAGAGAGATTTCCTAGTTCAAGTTGGATACGGATGTGTTTTACTCCCACGCACCCTAGGGTATATAAATAGGAGTTTTTACATAATAAAAAGGGGAAAGACACATTGATTTTGGAGCGTGGAGCTAGGGCAAGAGATTTCTTTTCTTCTGGTTTATTTTCTTTTCTTAATTTTTTCTTAGTTTCTTTTGCAAATATCATGAACCTTTGGAGATTTTTGTGAGTCATGAGTAGCTAAGTATTTTATTCTAGGGTTTTGGCATAAACATGATGGTTGACGTCTGACTATTGTTCAATTATATTAAGTTTCTATCTTCGAGTTATTTATTTTTTCTAAATTTTAATTATTTGTTTGCTTGATTACCTACGGATATTATCTAGGGCTTGAGTGTTGGACTTAAAAAAGGGAACTACAGGTGTAAAAAGAAGAAATAGGGCTAGTTCGTGAACCTTATAGGGAAAGGGAATAGATTCATCACAGAGGATAGAGATATACCCTGTGACCTAGTTTAGTTGATATAGACGATATCTTAATGCGCTTCACTAGTAACCGACAACCATAAAAATATAGGTGTTAGGGATAGTCAAATAGTCTTAGTCATAGAGTTGTTGAAAAAATGCTTGATAAGAAATTTAAAACTGCAACTAGTAACTCCGAAAACCAATAGACTTGACGATAGGAAGACTCAACTGGATTGTTGGTATCGCCAAGACCCTAGAATTCTCTCTAAAATTATTTTGAAACCAAGATATATACAAATCTTGAACCATATTTTCTTCGTTGTTTTTAGTTAATCGTAGCATAGGTAAATGAAAAGAATTATTTGATTCTTTTCTCGAATAGTGAAATAAGAATTTAAATTAGAAGAGTGATCTTCCAAGTCTTTGTGGGTACGATATCTGGACTTAACGTCCTATACTACTTAAACGGCCACGTGCACTTGCGTGCTCGATTGGACGTAACAAGTTTTTGGCACCATTGCCGGGGACTTGTGAAAGGGTATTTTCTAATTTGAGTTCATATTCACACTATTCAGATCTTATTGGTTTCATTATTTCTGTGCATCTAAGGTGATAGACATAGTGTATGCCAAATACTTGGAGTCAAGACAATACCTTGGTTCCTCTTGATCCAGAAATTGAATGAACGTTGAGAGCCAGGGGACAAATGGGTGACCAAGTTGATAATACGACAGCTCAAGCAACAGCGGAAAGGATCCCAGTGCTGAACTTTGCCAGGTCTAGTTTGGAAAACACATCAAAAGCTATCGTGAAGCCTGACATCACTGGGAATTTTAAGATAAAAGAAGGAACAGTGCGACTAGTGCAGAATATATGCCAGTATCAGGGTAAGCCTCACAAAGACCCACATAAATACCTCATGACATTTGTAGAGCTGAGCGAGAATTTTCATTATCAAAATGTCTCGGAAGAGTATGTAAAATTGGCCTTATTCTCATTTTCTTTGATCGAGGAAGCTAAAGAATAGTTGCAGAATGAACCTGCTAGCTCTATCACTTCATGACAGATCTTGTCGGGTAAATTTCTTAACAAGTTTTTCTCATCTTGACGGACAAAAGAGTTGAGAGGAAAGATACCCTGATTTATTCAAAAAAATGGTGAATCATTGCCTCAGGCTTGGGAGAGGTATAAGGGCTATTTATGAAATTGCCTTCATCATAAACAACAAAAGGAGATCATTGGACAAAATTTCATAGAGGGATTGAAACCAGATTCTAAAGTACTACTAGATGCCACTGCTCAAGTACAAATTTTATCTAAGAGCTATGATGAGATTGAGACACTTCTTAATTTGATGTCATCAGGTAACCGAGATTATCAGGAATCGAGTTGGGTTTTTGCCACACAGAAAACTCCAGGTGTTCTAGAAGTAGATGGTGTTGCAGCTATATGGTCAGAGATCTCTCAGTTGGTAAATGCAATAAACAATCTAGTCACCAGCCAGAGTGTTAGCCAGGTATAACAAGTCCAACAAGTGTAGCAGGTGCAACTAGTATGTGAGTCTTGCAGAGAGAATCATACATATTCAGGATGTCCTTTGAATCCTAAATCTATTTATTATGTTGGACAATAGAGTCGTGGTGGTGTTTTTCAGGGGAATAATTACAATCAAAATTTCAAAAATAATCCTAATCTCTCTTGGGGTGGTAACCAGCAAAGAGCACACTATAACATCCAACAACCTCATGCTCTGCAGCCAAGCAATTCTTTAGAAGGGACAATAAAACAGTGTATGGGGCAGCAGACTCAAATTGTTAACAAAATGCAGAAGTCAATTAATGAGCTTGAGTGACAAGTGGGGCAATTAGCATCGACACAGAACACTAGGCCTCATGGGGCACTCTTGAGTAATATCAAAAAGAACCCGAAAGAGAATGTTAGTGCAGTTAGTCTGAGAAATGGAAGAGAACTTGAGGAGGTACCTCCTAGAACAAAGGACGTAGATTTCGCACCGGAGCAGATCTCAGGGCCAAAAGAGGAGGTTGATGAGCAAGGTATAAAGAAACATGAGGTGGTGGCAGCTAAGCCACCTCCATCGTTTCCACAACGATTTAAAAAATAGAAAGCCAACTCAGCCTATAGAAAATTTCTTGATGTCTTGAAGCAGGTACATGTTAATATTATACTGGTGGAATTATTGTAGGAAGTCCCCAAGTATGCTAAATATCTGAAGGATATTATGGCTAATAAAAGGCATTTGACGGAGTTTGAAATGGTACCACTTACTGAAGAGTGCAGTTTTCGATTGAAAAGCAAGATACCGTAAAAGCTGAAAGATCTAGGGAGTTTCACAATACCCATTTTCATTGGTGTCCGAGAGGTTAGGTTAGCGTAGTATGATTTGGGCACAAGCATAAATCTAATGCCAACTTCTGTGTTTAAAACATTGGGTTTGGGTGAGTTAAGGCCGACAACTGTGACATTATAGCTAGTAGATAGATCTCTGGCATATCTAGATGGAATTATTAAAAACGTGCTGATAAAAGTGGGACAATTTATTCTACCGGTGGATTTTATTATTCTTGATTATGAGGCCGAAAAAAAGGTACCTATTATTCTTGGTAGGGGTTTTTTAGCCACTGCAGATGCTGTGATTAGAGTCAAGCTGGGAAAAATGTCCATGATTGTAAATGGTGAAGAGGCTGTCTTTGACGTTTTCAAAGCCACAAAGCTTTTAGCTCATTATGAGGAGTTAAAAGCTATCACCATGGTGGAACCTCACATCACGATGTAGAGCTTGTCTACTTGCTCACGTATAAGGATCTGTTAGAAAGAGCTTTGGTATATGGTGAAGAGATAATTAAATATGAAGAAGTGGAAGAATGTCTTCACATCCTTGATATGACTTATGCTTATATAAGAGGAGATACCCCATTTGAGGAGCTAGAAAGACTGGTGACATGGAAGAAGCCAAAGCCGTCCATGGAGGAGGCTTCGATTCTTGAATTGAAGCCTTTACCATCTCACTTATGTTATGCATTTTTGGGCAGTAATGACACACTGCCCGTAATCCTTTCTTTATTGTTGTCTGATGCGTAGGTTGAAAGAGTGCTCAAGGTTCTGCGGGATTGAATTAAGGCGATTGGTTGGAGTATAGCTGATATTCAAGGAATAAATAGTTTGTTTTGCATGTATAAGATATTGATTAAGAAGGATGCCAAGCCTAGTGTTGTGCAGCAGCGATGGTTGAACCCGATAATGAAAGAAGTTATCAAAAAGAAAGTCATAAAGTGGCTCGATATATGTGTTATATTCCCTATTTTGGACAGTCACTAGGTGAGCCCAGTCCATTGTGTCCAAAAAAAGGGTGGAACTACAGTTGTGAAGAATGATAGTGATGAACTAGTACCACAAAGAACTGTTACAGGGTGGCTAATTTGCATAGACTACCACAAATTGAACACTGCGACCCGAAAAGATCACCATCCCTTGCCCTTTTTGGATCAGATGTTGGATAGATTGGATGGCCATGATTACTATTGCTTCCTCGATGGTTACTCAGGCTACAATCAAATCATGATAGCGCCAGAAGACCAAGAGAAGACCATATTTACATATCCCTATGGCTCTTTTGCCTTTAGAAGGATGTCATTTGAACTGTGCAATGCTCCAGGAACCTTTCAGAGATACATGATAGCTATTTTCACCGACATGGTGGAAAGGTATGTTGAGGTATTTATGGATGTTTTTTCAGTATTCAGTGACTCTTTTGATGAGTGTTTGGAAAACTTTGATGCTGTGTTAGCAAGATGTGTAGAGACGAACCTAGTATTAAACTAGGAAAAATGTCATTTCATGGTTCAAGAAGGCATCGTGCTTGGGTACAAGATTTCAATTTTTGGAATAGAGGTTGATAAAGCTAAAATAGAGGCGATCGAAAAATTTCCACCGCCATTATCAGTAAAGGGAGTGCACAGTTTCTTAGGGCATACCGATTTCTATCGCAGGTTCATCAAAGATTGCGACTCTGATGTGCAAGATACTAGAAAAGGATGTTAAGTTCTTGTTTGATGAGTTTTTCTATCAAACTTTTGAGGAGTTGAAGAAGAGATTGGTTGCTGCTCCAATAATTATTGCATCGAATTGGTGTCTACCATTTATATTGATGTGTGATATGAACGATTTTGCTGTAGGAGTAGTGCTTGGGTAGTACAGAGATATTGAATGCCACTGACCAGGATTTGAGAAATGCAGTTCATATGTTGACTCAGATAGTTGCTGCACAAAGTCAAGGACGAGCTGGTCCAACGACAAATGAGGATGATGCGGCTAGAGTGGCGAGTCGCAGGACACATGATTTTCTGAAATTAGACCCTCCTATATTCACTGGGTCAGATCCGAAGGCAGATCTACAGGACTTCGTGGATCAAATACAGAGGGCTCTAGAAGTTATGCATATGATTGGTATTGAAACAGTTGAACTTGCGGCCTATGGATTGAAAGGTGAAGCTATATTGTGGTATGAAGACTGGAAAAGATCAAGGGGTATTTATGCACTTCCAACTGGTTGGGAAGCATTTAAAATGGCGTTCCTTGATCATTACCTCCCATATGAGATCCGGGAGGCACGTGCAGACCAGTTTCTAAATCTACTTCAAGGGAACATGAGTATTAGAGAATATAGTCTTCAGTTTAATCCTTGGCTCGATATGCTCCGAATGTAGTGGCTACAATGACAGACAGAGTCCATCAATATGTGGACAGATTAGAGCCATATTTGGTAAGGGACTGCACCATTGCTGCCGCCTTGAATAAAGATATGGACATAGCCAGAATACAGGCCTTCGCCTAGAAAATAGAGGATCAAAGACAGAGGAGAAGGGTACATGAATCTGAAAGAGGACAATCCAAAAGAGCTAGACCTATAGGACAGTCTATGGCGTCCTAAGGAGAATCTAGGCCTCAGATGTTTCCTAGACCACCTAGACCCTCATTCTCTTATTCCACAACAGTCACTCACTCTCAATTCCGAGGGTTTAGAGGCAGTCCATCTGGGCAGAGTAGTGGAATTCACGAATCACAGGCAGTAGGATTTTATCGTCAGCAGTGTCAGCACTGCGGGTGTATTCATTCAAGTACATGCCGGTTAGGGACAAATGCTTGCTTTTGGTGCGGTATGACGGGGCACCTGATGAAAGACTGTCCCCAGAGGAGCATGGGTGGTATAGCACGACCGACGGGATCAGCCATTACATCATCCTTATCGGTTCCTTCTTTAGGCCAAGGTGTGCAGCCTGTTGGTCGTGGTAGAGGTGCCAGAGGAGCAGCCAGTACTAGTGGAGTCCAGAACCGCACTTATGCTCTGGTGGACTGGCAGAATTTGGAGGCATCTCCTGACGTAGTCACAGGTACGTTATCCATATTTTTGTATAATGTATATGCATTGATTGATTTGGGTTCTACATTGTCATATGTTACTCCATTGATTGCTGCTAAATTTGAAAGAACACCGAAACTATTAACTACGTTAATTGAAGTATCTACACCAGTTGGTGAATATATTATTGCAAAAAGAGTATATCGTAATTGTGTGGTAACTGTGTGTGGTCATGATACACTGGCCGATCTCATTGAACAAGACATAGTGGATTTTTATATGATAATGGGCATGGATTGGTTGGCTTCTTGTTATGCCACGGTAGATTGCTGGGCCAAAAAGGTACATTTTCATTTTCCACAAGAAAATGGTTTTGAATGGCAGGGTAATGTGGGGGCACCAAGAGGAATTTTTTTTCCTATCTGAAAGCAAGGAAAATGATTGCCAAGGGGTACATATGTCACTTAGTACGAGTGAAAGATACTGAAGTGGAACCATTAACTCCTCAATCGGTTCCAGTGGTCAATGAATTTCTTGATGTATTTCCAGAGGATCTTCCCGATTTGCCTCCAGAATGGGAAGTAAAGTTTGGCATCGATGTAAATCCAGGCACTCAGCCTATTTCTATTCCCCCATATAGAATGGCTCCAACAGAATTGCGTGAATTGAAGGAGCAATTGAAAGACTTGATGGACAAGGGCTTCATAAGGCCTAGTATGTCCCCATGGGGTGCATCGGTATTATTTGTACGGAAGAAAGATGGCACATTGAGAATGTGCATTGACTATCGGCAATTGAATAAGGTAACGATTAAGAACAAATATCCCCTCCCCAGATTGACGATTTGTTTGATCAGTTACAGGGTGCTACATGTTTTTCGAAGATTGACTTGAGATTGAGCTACCATCAAGTCAGAGTTAGAGAAAAAAATGTACCCAAGACAGCCTTTCGAACACGGTATGGCCATTATGAATTTTTAGTTATGTCATTTGGACTAACAAATGCACCAACTATGTTCATGGATTTGATGAATAGGGTGTTTAAGCCATTTCTAGATGTGTTCGTGATGATATTTATAGATAACATCCTGGTTTATTCAAGATCACAAGAGGACCATGCTAAGCACTTACGATAAGTGTTATAAATCCTTCGTGAGCGTAAGTTGTATGAAAAGTTCTCTAAATGTGAATTTTGGTTAAAATCCATCGCATTCTTGGGTCAAATTGTGTCAGATGATGGGATACGAGTTGATACACAGAAGATTGAAGCGGTGAAAAATTGGCCAAGGCCTACGATGCCTATGAAAATTCATAGTTTCCTTGGGTTGGCAGGTTATTATCGGAGGTTTGTTGAAGGGTTTTCTTCCATTGCTGCACCTTTAACAAAGCTTACACACAAGGCAGTCAACTTTCAGTGGAATGATGCATGTGAGAAAAGTTTCCAAGAGCTGAAAGATAAATTGACTTCTACACCGGTATTAGTACCTTTGGAAGGCACCAAAGGTTATGCAGTATATTGTGATGCTTTCAGAGTTGGCCTAGGGTGCGTATTGATGCAGCACGGTAATGTTATAGCGTATGCTTCAAGATAGTTGTGGCCACACGACAGAAACTATCCCACACATGATCTTGAGTTAGCAGCTGTAGTATTTGCTTTAAAGATATGGCGTCATTATTTGTATGAAGTTCATGTTGATATCTATACTGATCACAAAAGTTTGCAATATAACTTTAAGCAGAAGGAACTCAATTTGAGGCAACGAAGGTGGCTAGAGCTCTTAAAAGACTATGACATTGATATCCTATATCATCCAGGAAAAGCAAATGTGGTAGCGGATGCATTGAGCCGTAAGGCAATAAGAGGCACTAGTGGTCAATTGACGAAAAAGCAAGATTTAGTCAAAGATCTACATCAATTAGCCAGCTTGGGGGTTCATCTTCTTGAATCCTCAGATGAAGGGGTTATTGTACAAAATGCGACATAATCTTTATTACTAGCTGAAGTGAAAGAGAAGGAGTTTGCGGATCCTATGTTATTACAGCTGAAAGAAAATGTACAACAGGGTCTGACTAAGGCCTTCGATCTTACACAAGAAGGGGTACTTCAATGCCAAGGTAGACTATGTGTACCGGATGTAGACGAGCCGAGGAAACGAATTAAGACAGAGGCGCATCATTCGCGATATTCTATTTATTTGGGAGCTACCAAAATGTACCCTGATTTGATAGAAATGTATTAGTGGGGAAATATGAAAAAGAACATTGCAGAATTTGTATCTCAATGCCCAAATTGTTAACAAGTATAGGTAGAGCATCAGAAACCAGGAGGTTACATGTAATGTATCAATCTTCCAGTCTGGAAATGGGACATGGCTAAGATGGAATTCATCATAGGTTTGACTCGTACATTGCGGAGATTTGATTCCATATGGGTCATAGTTGACAGGCTTACCAAATCAGCGCATTTTCTACCAGTCAAGACCACCTATACAGCCGAAGATTATGCAAGGTTGTATGTTAAAGAAATAGTGCGATTGCATGGTATTCCAATTTCCATTATATCAGACAGAGGAGAACAATTTAATGTGCTTTTTTGGAGATCTTTTCAGAAGAGCTTGGGTACCCAAGTGAATTTGAGTACGGCTTTCCACCCTCAGATAGATGGACAAACAGAACGTACTATCCAAACACTTGAAGATATGCTACGAGTGTGCACGTTAGATTTTCAAGGCAGTTGGGATGAACATTTGCCTCTTATTGAATTTGCTTAAAACAATAGCTATCATTCAAGTATTAAAATGGCACCTTATGAAGCTTTGTATGGAAGGAAATTTAGATCAACAATCGAATGGTTTGAAGCGGGTGAAACTGCTTTACTTGGGCCAGATCTTGTTTATCAGGCTATGGAGAAATTTAAAGTGATCCAACAACGGCTACAAACGGCCTAAAGTTGACACAAGTCATATGTTGATGTCAGACGAAGAGGGTTCGAATTCGCCATAGGTGATTGGGTATTGTTGAAGGTGTCACCGATAAAAGGGGTAATACGATTTGAAAAGAAAGGAAAATTGAGTCCACGTTATATAGGCCCATATGAAATTATTAGAAGATTTGGTCAAGTTGCTTATGAGTTGGCACTACCCCAAGAACTCTCCATAGTTCATCCGATATTTCATGTTTCGATGCTTCGAAAATGCATAAGAGATCCATCTCATTTTGCTCCCATTGAATGTACAAGTTACAGAGGATCTTACCTATGAGGAGATACCTATTGCTATTATGGATAGACAAGTAAATAGGTTTAGGAATAAATATATAGCTTCCGTAAAGGTACTTTGGAGAAATCAACAAATAGAAGAAATCACATGGGAAGTTAAAGAAATAATGAAGTCAAAGTACCCTCATTTGTTCCAAAGGGAAGAACAAGTTCAAGATACGAGATTGAATTAAGTATATATATGATAACATGAAGAATGATCCTAGACTTGCATTTGTTTAACTTGAATAATGTCACGAACATTCGAGGACGAATGTTCCTAAGTGGGGAAGAATGTAACACCCCGTACATACCCGAACCCATGAGACTACCTTAACATTTATAGCATCATTTAAACATGAGAGAGTTGGTGAATTATGCATTAATTTTTTGGGCTAAGTGAATCATGTGCCATTGGGCCCAAATGAGGCCCAAAATCATAAGAAGACATGGCCCAAAAATGGAAATGATCCATTCTTGTGTTGACCAATCAAACATGCATTTAATGCCCAAGGATGTGTCTAAGTATGACCATTAGGTACTGTATAAATCAATAAAAATCAAATTTTTATTGATCAAAACACACATGCCATTTGCTGCAATATTCAAGACATTTCTCTTATCTCACTTACAAACCCTAAGCCTTCATTCCTTTGGACAAGATCATTCCTTTGTAAGTATTGGTAAGTGTTTAATTTCATGGTTTAATATATTACATGCTTAATATGGTGTATACATCATGTTGGTTATGTTGGCAAAGTGTTAGACAGTACACTATGTGTGAAACAGTGTGCTTTTGCTTAATCGGTGAAGGGTTTTGCCCTCTAAACTTGAAAAGGGAATTGTGATCTTGAAGGAAGTGAGTTTGATGGATTAAATATCAACATGTATGATGTGGTTATATTCTTAACTTGCTTTGTTTATGTGTATAATTCGTGAGATTGTTGTTATGAAATTGGTCATGAAATTAGTGGCATATTGAAAGGAAAATGTGGTTTTGGTGATGTTCATGTGTGTTGCAAAGCCATGATGTTTCGTTGGCATTCAAGTGACCAAAAATATGTAAATAAAAGCTTACTTATGGCCTTGGACCATTTATTACACAAAAGGACCCAAAAGAGACCTTTTTTGGCCGATTTGGGCATCCGCCCTCGCAGACGAAGGCACGGGCGCAGATGCAAATGCAGGTGCCCCTAGACAGGGCCAAGAGTCACCTGCGGCTGCATGTCAGCCACTTTTGGGTGCAGGTGGCTTCGCAGGTCATCCCAAAAACTTGTTTTGTATGTTTTTATCTCTCTTTGATCCCCGAAGGCCCCTATACCCTTTTTGGATGTAATTATCAACTTATGATACCTTTTTAATGACTCTAAGGGGTCGTATGGAGGCATGTTGGATTATATACATTATGTATTGTTGTTAATATGTTGTTATGAGAAGAATTGATGGAGTAATTGTGATGTAATGATAATGAGGAAGTGTAAAGGGTAAACTTGGTATGAGATGCTATTGGTTTATGATTTCTTGGTCAATGTGTAGAATGTTATGGTGTTGTGGATATGGTAACACAATGGATTGTATTATAAAGGGTAAAATGACGTTATATGACAGTCATATAGCTCAGTGTCATCTTATAAACTTGTACGGAAAGTAGTTGTTAACGAGAGTTCCATTATGTACTTGTATTGTAGAGTGAAACGTAAGGAAGGAGATGGACTATTGTGTTCATATATAGGACTGTGTATTCATATTGAGAAGATAAGGTATGTAAGGTTACTCTTTCCATATCCTTATGCAGCACATAGTGTTCTCATTGACATTGTACTTGTTCTATTCCGAAATGTTCTAAGGTATTCCATTTCTGGTTATCAATAGTTATTAATCACATGTTCCCTACTCATTGATCATTTGTGATTCACATGCCTCATGTTCATTGACTAATGTTCCAAAGGTCCAATAATGTTATGTTCCAAAGTTCAAATAATGTTATGACTATCAATGTATCAATCTCAAAAGTAAATAATGAAGTAATGAATATATGGTTGATGATTGAGTATGGGTGGTAGCTTTGGGGGCGAAAGCCTAGCTCATGCCGATCCCGAGATTATTGGATCAGGGGGTAGTCCTAGAGGCATGAGCCTAGCTCGGACCAAACCTGACAGGGGGTAGCTCTAGAGGTGAGAACCTAGCTCGACCCAAACCTGATATGTTGGTTTATGGGTGGCAGCTCTAGAGGTAAGAACCTAGGTCGAGCCGAACCCGATATATTGATTTATGGGTGGCAGCTCTAGAGGCATAAGCCTAGCTCGAGCCGATCCCAAAATAACGTTATGTTATGTTAAGACCCACTGATCAGTCAGAGCCCGGGTACATTGTGACATGAGTGATGATGAACAAACATAGAAGTAAAGAAGCAAAGAAAGTAATGAAAGCAATACACATGGTTCCCAACATATAGAATGATGACTTATCCATATTAGTTATTCATTTGTATTTGAGTTCATTGAAGTATTTATGTGTCATACAGTTTCATATGAGCCTTACATACTCAGTACATTCTTCGTACTGACGTCCCTTGGGGGACTTACCTTACTTGCTGCAGGTGCAGGTGCTAACAGACCTCCACAGTAGGTTGCCGGTCATTTGCAGAACTTTGGTGAGCTCTAGTTGGTTCGGGCCTTTCTGAGTCACAGTTGTACATTGATTTTGGTATTGTAAATGTTGTATAAAGCGGGGACTTGTCCCGACTTTAATACAGTTATGTGTATGCATCGGTTAGAGGCTTTGTAGACGTATGTGGGGATATGAATGTAAGCGATGTATGTCCATTTTGACTTGATGGCCCTGACGACCAAGTTTCACATATGTATATATCAAATGTTTCCATGACTTTCGCTATTAGCATCTTGTATCTATACGTGATGGTGGTGTTTTGCGAATGACATGCATATGAATAGACATATATAAAGATTGGTTCTCTCGAGCCTCATAGGCTTCGGGTGCCAGTCTGCCCCGTTGGGATTCGGGGGGTGACACATCCCCACAATTCATAAATGATACATAGAAACTATAGGGAAGGGCAAAATTATCAAAACACAGAAAAGGCTAAAAGTCACAATAAGGGTTGTTACAAGATTTGATCCTCATTTGATGGTAGCTAGATCTCAAATCAATCATATAAAATATGCTGCACTCTAAAGCTGGTTGAATAGACTATCTATACACAACATCAGATATTTATGATTAATATTCACCTTGTTCAGTTGCCGGTAGTCAATACACATGCGCATGGAACCATCCTTCTTCTTCAAAAATAGAATAGGAGCACCCCATGGAGAAATACTAGGCCAAATAAACCCCTTACTCAGAAGATTCTGGAGCTGCTCCTTAAGCTCTTTTAACTCAATTGGAGCCGTACGGTATAATGGAATAGATATAGGTGAGGTGCCTGACTCAATATCAATACTAAAGTCAATATCATTCTCAGGTGGAAGACTAAGTAAATCAGTAGGAAATACATCAGAAAACTTGCAAGCAACAGTACTGACTTTAGTAAAGGAGTGCCGACACTAGTATCACAAACATAAGAAAGATAAGATAAATACACCTTTGCTACTAAATCACTCACCTTAATATAAGAGGTAATCTCTCTCGGTACATACCCATCTATGCCCTACCACATAATCGGAGAGATACCAGGCATGACCAAAGTAACGGTCTTGGGAAACTAATCCAAGAATGTATGGTAAGGAGACAACCAGTCCATGCCTTGAATCACATCAAAATAAACCATATCTAAGATAACCAGGTCTACCCAAGTGTCATACTCCAAAATAATCACCACAAAATACCTATATATTTGATCCACTACTAAAGAATCACCTACTTGAGTAGCTATACACATATGTACAAGTAAAGACTCACTAGACAACCCCAAATAAGTAGCAACGTAGTAAGACACATATGAATATGTAGAACCCGGATAAAATTACACAAAAGCTGGTTGGCGACAAATGGAGATCGAACCTGTAATTATGGCACCTGAAGCATCAGACTTTGGCCTTCTTGGAAAGGGATATAAATGTCCATGTCCACCCCTAGATTGAGTACCAGTACTCTTCTCTACCTGACTGAGAACCACCTTTAGCACCCTGAGGACTACCCCTACTACATTGTGCACCACTTTTTTTTTGTGGAAATAGAGCCTTGGGGTCCTGAACCTGCACACCTAGCTGCCTGACAAACCTACGCCGAGGGCACTCCCTAGAGTAATTCCAAAACTCACCTCACACATAGGAATCTCTAGGAATCCTATCCTTGTGAGAAGTCCCTACTGTACTAGAATGGCCACCAGAAATTGAAGTCCTAGAATATAAACCCCGCTAAGTCTGACCGGTGCTCTGACCATTGTGACCGATATAACCCATTTGAACCCCATCTGTAATCTAAAATGTGGCCTAAAAAGGTATACTAGCTTGAAAATATTGCTGCTGATAACCTGGACTAGGGAAACTCCTACCTCTGGATGATGAGCCACTGAAACCACCCTGACGTTGGGGCCTCTTATTGCTTCCTTTATCGCCCTAGTGATGTATCCCCTTAATACTATCCGAATGTTGACTATATCTAGAAATTTACACCAAGAAGATACCATATGATCAGTAGCCAAATGAAGCTGCAACCTCAACCTTCTAAAAAGTCTATGCATCTGCTCATGCTTTATCGACATAATCATGGCAGCGTGCCTGGCTAACTCATGAAACCTTGACTCATACTCTGACATTGACATAGAACCCTACTGAGGATCTGTAAACTCATCCCTCAATCTCTCCATCATGATATGGGGCATATAATTCCTCAAGAAAGCCCCGAAGAATTACACCTAAGTCATTAAAGGTGATACAACTGGTCTACACTCAATATAAGCTCTCCACAACTATTTAGCCGACCCATCCATCTGAAATATAGTATAATCAATTTTACGTAACTCCATAAGTCTGAGGTTATGCAACCCTCCTGACAACCACTAGAAACTCATAAGCATCCTCCTTTGGTGCACCTAGAAACCTCAAAAGACACTATTTAATAAATCGACTAAACATCTTTTGCTCCTTAAAAGTCATCACTGGCCTGGCTGCCACAGGCTAAGAAATGATCGACACTAGTACTACCTCTACACGGGGAGTCACAGTTGTAGATTGCACTTCTACACCCTGAACAATTTAAGTTGCTGCTTAGGCTGAAGTCTGTGTCTCATCTCTATACTGAGGACTGCTAAAAGTACCAAGAAACACCGCTGCATATGATGTCCTCCAGATATCTTAATAAATAGACCATAGTGTCCTGCAGTACCGGCATAGCCACGAATCCAAGTACAGTCTAGACTAGTTCCTCACTCATCAACTTCTATGGTAGATTTTCTAGCTTAATCACTGGCTTACGTGACGGTACCCTGGCCTATCCGCAAATTGGTGTTGTAGCTTATGCTCGGCCTTGACCTCGGGTTCGACCTCTACCTTGGCCCCTAGCTAGAGCCCTAGCTTCAGCAATAAAGGCCTCGCCCTTGCCTGCTGTAGACCTTATCCTAACCATCTGCGAAAGTGCGAAAAAAGTGAAATTTTTGGAACTGATAGGAATAAGGACACATGATAAGGAGGCAAAAGATGAAATTTTCCTAAGAATGCTATCTAGCCTCCCAAAGATGGGATACAAACGTCGTCGTACCAATCGACATGACTTTACTAGACATTTGATCTTGTACCAGTAAGACTAGTAAACCTAGGCTCTGATACCAATCTGTCATGACTCGAAATCAGACCATGATGACATCTACTATAAACCTCCAGTAGGTAAGCCAACCCCACTAGCCATATAAAAAAATGTAGCAGCTAATAAGAGAAATGAAAATAACATGATAATCAGGCCAATTATATACCTAAATACTAACAATAAGAACCCATAAGTAGCGGAAGAAAAGAACAAAATATATATACAAATCATCCCTATGACCTGGTGTAGTTAGTACAATAGCTACTAATACTAAAGTGACACTAAATAAGTTTAAATATACAAGTATGTCTCCGAATGTACAAAAATAAAGATAGTGTCCAAGTGAAGGAGATGGAACAACTCAGAACGTTGAGAGCTTACCCCAAATCAAAATAAAAGGCCTCCGAACAAGTAGAGAACCAGCGACAAAGACTCGTACTAGGATTTACATTAGAAAAAGATGCAGAAGTATAGTATGAGTACCAAAACACATATTACTCAATAGGCATCATAGGTCAACTATACTTAGAAGAACAATATACAATGTAAAGAGTGAATAAACCTACATCTATACGTGTAAAAGGGATAAAAATAGAACTAGAGGTCTAAACCTTGGCAGAAAGAAACATTCAATAAGTATAACACAACAACCATTTATATAGGTACAAAATATTAAATGAAGGATGCAATGCAGTATGACATGAATGTAGTAGCCAATGCCTACCGTATACACCTCCTCTAGCATCTATAGCTCATAAAGGAAGGACCCATGAGGGACTCACAAAGTCCGTATATAATGCCTTGACACAAATTAGGGCTTTCATCATCATCATTATCATAATCATAATAATATAATAATAATAATAAGACCAAACACATCACCAGACACCTAAACTTGACACAAACTTTCACTTTGACACCTAAAGTGGACAATGTTCATTTTAAACACCTAAACTATCCTTCAAATGTGTCAGTTTGTCACCTTTTGATGACTTGGCACAATGTGTGTGTTGCACCGATTTTGAGCTCGTGAAAGACTAAATGTTACAATTTTTTAATTTTTTATTTGTTCTTCTTTCTCTTCTCCTTCTCCAATACTTCCTCCACACCCATTTCCACCTTCCACTACTGCTTTGCCGCCGTGTTACTATGAATGTAGCCGTAATCATAGCTATTCACTCTTTGCTTCCACCATCTTCATAAATTACAAAAATTTCTCCAGAATAAATTTTGCCCAAATAATTGCAAAACCAAGATTTCATCATTTTAAAAAAAATATATTTTTGAGTTACTCCATCGTTGACCTTCAAGTTTAATTTTTCTAGTGATTTAGAGGTATAGCAGTGGTTGAAAGTGGTGGTAGTGATAATCTTTTTTAGGAATTTTATGTTGACCAATTCCTCAATTTTTTAATCTTGATCACCTTCCTCCGTTTCATTTTTTATTCTATTTTGGGTTAAAATGAACTATTAGGGGTTCTGGGGTTTGTCTTTTCTTGTATTTTGATCTATTTTTTTTCAAGATTCTTGAAATTTTTTTTGTTCTTTATGCTTAAATTAAGATACCCAGAAAGAAAGTTTGATTTTTTTTTGGTTTTGTGTTGAAATGAACTATTTGGGTTTTGGGGGTTTGTTTTTTCTTCAAGTTTCTTGAAAAACATCATTCTTTAAGTTTAAAGAAAGAAATTTTTCATTATTTTCTATTTTGGGTTGAAATGAAACATTCTAAGATCAGTAATCTCAGTGAGTCGACTCAGATTGATTCAAGTCTTGATGTTTGTTGTTTTTGTATTTTTTCTTTGTTACATTGGAAATACCTTTGATTTCTAAACTTAGGTTTGGTTTAGAATCATATGAACTTATTTCTATACAGTTTGATAATGGCTCTAAATTAAGTTGGCTTAACAGTGTCAGTAAGTTGACTCGTTCGAGTCAAGAATCTATTTTTCCTTCAAGAAAATGGGATTTTCATCACCTCAAGGAGGATGGGGGAGTTTAAGAAAGTTTTAGGTTTGATTTTTGATGAGTAGGCGTTTGATAATTTTGATAAAGATGAGTTTTCTGAGCTGCATAAGGTTGTTAGAGATGCTTTTGTAGCTGGGAATAATTAATCAAAAATACCCTCCAAATAGTGCTTATACCTTTTTGATTTCGGGTCTGATTCCCATGGAAGCTCATTCCAATTTCCATGGAAACTCAACAAAAAGGTCACCCCAGGAGAGAGAGGTCGGGGCGGGGTGGGGGTGTTAAACTAAATAGTTTTTTTTTTCATTTTATTTAAAATGACACGTGTAATTAATTGATTTGTTGTTTTGACACATCATCACAAGTGTATTACACTCTCTATGTTATTTATGCTGATTGTTAAAAAGGTGTCAAAATGACATAGTTGGAGGCTAATTTAGGTGTTTAAAATGAACACCATTCACTTTAGGTGTCAAAGTGAAAGTTCGTTTCATTTTTAGGTGTCTGGCGATGTAAATGACACAGTTGGAGGCTAATTTAGGTGTTTAAAATGAACACCTTTCACTTTAGGTGTCAAAGTGAAAGTTCGTGCTAAGTTTAGGTATCTGGCGATATGTTTGGCCTAATAATAATAATAATAATAATAATAATAATAATAATAATAATAACAACACCGGGTCTACTATTGTTTGTAAAGAAGATGTAAAGCAGATGGGTGCTTTTGAAAAGCATGGTCTAAAACAAATAGTCAAGATCATAGAGGAGACTTTAATTGTCGATAGCGACAATGCAACTTTTAATTTATTATCTGATAATGATCTGGCTCCTTATAGAGAGACCCATAGATTCATGCATATTGGTTTGATCCATGTTGCCTTTAAGCCACTCACGTTAAGAGGCTTACCCAAAAGCTTTATAGCAACTTTAAGGGATGATAGAAATCAGAACTAGAGGAAATCCCTCATAGGGATAATTCAAACCAGTTTGGCCTATGGGCCAGTTTATTTTAATGCATATCCTAATTTGCAAATTTCTTTAAATGATGATAACTCATTAAATGCTTTAATGTTGAGCATTAAATTACATGGTTATGATTATGCACCAGGTACTAAAGTTATGTGTATCTGTTATAGGATTTATTATAAACCGTTATATACTTTGAATCCTATGTGCAAAATTATGGATTTTAAAAATGAAACTAGTTTAATTGAAACGAATATTAGTAAATCTAAAGTTACCACCCAAAGACCTATTAAATGGGATGAAATTGACTTCACAAAGGAATGGGCCATTGAGGAGGCTGCTCCTCTAAGAGCTAGTTCTAATAGTGAAATCACTGAAGTTGAACAAGACCCGGATGGTACTGTAAAAATTAGATTTACAGACCCGACTTTTGATACTGATAATATCAGATTGATGAATAGAATTAATAGATATAATTCAGTAACTAGATCAGTCCCTTCATATATTTCTCCAGTTGATTATCCTTCAAGGGCATCAACTTCTCAAATAAGAGAAGAAAATAGGGTGTATAATATTCTGATTGGAAAAAATAACACTGATGTTCCAGTCAATGAAAAGGATCCTACGGCTTCTGAAATAAATTTTCCAACTAGTTTAAATGACTAGTACAAAAATTGATTTCAGACCGGGTTCACTGGCAAGAAAAAACATTTCTGAAGAATTTAAAAAGCGCAGATGGGAACATTTCAAAAATTGGTTTTTTTGATAATTTTAACAATCAAGAAAGAAATTACTTTCAAAATGAATTTTACAAAGATCTTTCGGACTTTAATAAAGTCATTGCATTTATCCCTTGGTTTATGGCCAAATATATGGACAAATACATTTCAGTGTTGGAAAAAGAGTATAGACTCAGTAGTACTGAAACTACTAGATCCGTACTTCAAACCCAACAATCTTTTCAAATAACGAAAGATGACAAAATTGTCTATTTTTCAGCATTTTCAAAACTATTTGAAGATGATACTGATGCAATTACGACTACGCATGTTGATATTATGCTTAAACAATAGAATTATGCGAATATTTATATGAGTGTATTAGGTGAGAACATTATCTCTCTTCATGAGAAGATTGCTAGGGTTTAGAAAAGTTGCTGGATATTAGATTTAGCCAGGCAAAGGACCCGACAGTAATAGTCGATATGCCTAGTATTCAACCTCCCCCTGAGGTAAAAAATTTTAAATTGAAAAATATTTCTGAATTAGAAAAGGTCATAGAAATTAAGTTTAAAGATCTGAAGCTTACTCCTTTGACCCAGTATCTTAACACTCATAGGGAAGTGTCATGACCCAAACTAACAGACCGTACGGGCACCTACACTATCCTAAGTAGCTAGGAGAACCCTTATTACCCAACCAAAAATAAGCGAAAGACTTCTGTTTTTAAGAGAATACTGAATTAAATATAACAAAGTAAATTAAATACCAATAAATAAACTTTTCAAAAACTTCTTACAACTGTCCTTCACTAACCCAAGACCTGGTCATACATGACCTGGTCATACATGTACAAGAGCTACCTATTATAGAATAGACTTACAATAAAATAAATAACACAAAGACTCTAACATCTGCTAGGAAGGAAGTGCAGAAGTTAGTGCTGAATATCGCCGTTGATCTAGTAACTGCAAACTAACCTGCATCCAGTCTACACCCCAAGAAGGGATGTAGAAGAGTAGGGTCAGTACAAACACACGTACTGGTAGGCATCATCGGCCGACCAGTGTTAGTCCACATAATCATAAAATAGAATCAAAGAAAAGAAATCATGACATCTTAAATAGAGTATAATCCAACTAAGGTTGTAATATCATTATAACACTTTGCCAATATAATTTACAATTCTCCAACTCTATTAACGAGATTATATTCACCACTAGCATAGTCTAACCTCATTAATTCATACCATCCACAGCAATCCAACACTAAACCATCACTATCACCCCTTTATTCGCATTGCCGCTTCCATTACTTACATCTATAGGATCAACCCAGTAATCATAGACAACTCACACTAAACTCTCGGGCTGACAACCAAACACTCTCTTATAATATTAAATAATAATAACTAGCCAATCGGATAAGCCACGATTACACCAAGTATAAATAAAGTAAGTTGACCAACATATAGCAAGTAAGCACAGAGTTTCACTTTTCCAAGTAAATGTCACACAATCAATCTCAAGGATACAATCAAATAGGGAATACAAATCAACTCACATCTCAGTAAAACACACAAGAGAATTCAAGTTTCATTAGCAACCTTATAGATACTCTTAGAGAAGGATTAATTCAATTATTGAAACTTTGGGATCGTTTCTTTGAGATTATTCATTGGATTCATCACTTTAGATCACTTCATTATCAATTCCTTTATTATTAATACTACCACGCCGACTCGTGGCACCCGATCCAATCAAGTCTTATAGCAATACCGAAATTTAACGTTGGCCATATTGCTACTAAAAATCTTTCCACTTTTCAGTTCTTAATAAATATTCATCATTCACTTTTCAACCTGTATGAAGGTATATCACAAGCCTTCTTTACTCAAGGCATTCTTTTCAATCACATTATCATTATGAATCAAGATTTTTCATTTATCAACAATAGTTTGTACACACATGCTAAGGGACTTATTTCTACCCAACTAGTCATGACCTGCAGGGGACAATCTAAGTCCATGTACCATACCGGCGTGGTACCCGATCCTCCATAAATAAGTAATATCAACATCCATATCCGTACCGGCGTGGTACCCGATCTTCCATAACCATATTATGTATATTTCCTCAACTTCATACTATCTCTCAGGATACAACACGGTGTACTAAATTTATAAGTACACTTATAATCATAAGGCAATTTGATCAAGTTTGATTTTTCAAAATTATTCATGCAAGTATCAACAATTCAAATATCATCAATTCAAGTATGTCCGAAGACCAATCAACAAGCATTCAATTTAGGAGCATACACACAATTAAATTGAGTCTAAACTCCAATTAAACCATAACCTACTCAAATACCACAACTTGGGTTCTAACATCACCACCCATAACTAGCACATTCAACCTTATCATTATTCTCTACCTCTCTCCGCATAATACAATGCAAACAATGATTCAAGTCATCTATCCCTTAGGCCTCACCATTATCATGGCACAATATGCAACTTATACCTTTATAACTCAATTAGGTTCATCACTAGAACAACTAAGAAACATCATATCCACATACTTCGTTCACAACAATTCCCTTTTGGGCATATAACACATAATATCATAAATATCACATTATCAATCAATAACATAGTTTTTGGGATTAAAGTAAAGTTCTTATGTATTTATCCACCTCAACTCCATGTCTGCGGGCCTAGACATGCTTTCTCCCATCAATTATAAATTATGAACATATGAAATAACACAGTCTTCTACTCATTAACCTAGCCTACCTGGACGCCAAGATTTTTGAAGCAACAAGTCATATCAAGGATGCTCCTTCCCTTTCTTCATGCTTCGGAATGATCAATCATCTAAATATCAAACAATTATAAGAGTAATTAATCAATTACTCTTTAAATAAATATCTTTGGGAATTCAAAACCCACTAATTCTACCCTAATTCAAGGTTTATATCATTCTCCAAGGTCAATTAACTATTAACTAGTTCTTTCAAGCTTAACGCATCTCCATTAATGGAGTTTCTATGTTAAAGGTCTTCTCTTTATGGAATTCAAGATTTCCAACCAACAAAATACATAATCTAGTTTACCAAGTTCATGCTAGAAATCTGTCACGCCCCGACTTCCAACGAGGCGTGATTGGCACCTGAAGCCGACATGGCTCGAGAGAACCAATCTTTGCTCATGGACCTTCATATGCATATCCTCATATGAATATTGTTAAGCCTTATGCAACTATGTGTAAAACATGAACATGGAACATATGCTATCTATATATATATATATATATAAATATATATTTATGAAACTTGGCCGTTGGGGCCACCAAGTCAAACGGACCTTTATCTTGTACATTCATAAACCACACATGTCTACAAAAGCCTCTACCAGATGCATTTACAAGGCCAACTTACAGTCGGGATAAATCCCCGCTTTATACAATATTTACAATGCCAAAACAAATATACAACTATGACCCAGAAAGCTCTGAACCAAGTGGAGCTCACCAAAACTCTGCCAATAATCCCCAGTCTACAGAGGAGGTCTACTAATGCCTGCACCCGCAATATGTAAGGTAAGTCCCCCGAGGGGGTCAGTACGAAGAATGTACTGAGTATGTAAGGCTCTTAAGAAAATGTCATCAATACATAAGAACTTTAATGGAAATACTTATAAGAGAAAACTCCATATGTGAAACCATGTACCTTTCTTTTATTAGCAGTACTATTTTTGATCACTCACACGTGATACCTTTGTTCAATGGATTCTTCCTTTGATTAATGCTCATTATCAATTATCAGTCATTCAACATATATCCACTCTTTCGGTGGGTTAACATACATCCACTTTATGGTGGGTAATAACATACATCCACTCTTTGGTGGGCAATGACATACATCCACTCTATGGTGGGTAATAACATACATCCACTCTTTGGTGGGCTATAACATACATCCACTCTATGGTGGGCAATGACATATATCCACTCTATGGTGGGTAATAATATACATCCACTCTTTGGTGGGCAATAACATACATCCACTCTATGGTGAGCAATGACATACATCTACTCCATGGGTAGGTCAACATACATCCACTCTATGGTGGGTTAATAACATACATCTACTCCATGGGTAGGGTTAACATAACATAACATAACATAACATTGCTTCCTTTTCTTTCATTATACATTACTTCATTTCCCTTCCTTTCATACTATGAGTGATACCTTGATGATAGAAACATTCTTGAAACTTGAAACACAAATATACATTACTTCACATCTTTACTCTTGTAAGATTGATATCTTGACTTTACTTTACTTTTGAGATTGATACTTTAACTTGTGAGAGATTTGGTACTTTTGCTTATGAGAGATTAATACAATGAGAGTCACAACTTTCCTCGAAGCTTTGGATCAAAAATCAATGAGTGAGAAACATGTGAATAAGCATTATTGGAGAACATAGCCTTCATGGACACATAACACTGTTGGAACCATTGGGACAATGATCAGTGAACAAGATACATGAATATAACCACTATTGGAACATTTGAACATACCCTTATTGGACTTTTGGAACATTAGTCATGAATATGAGACATTGGAACTTTGGATCATGATATGATTGGCATAATGCTATTCAAACTAAACAAGCCCTCTTTACCTCATTACCCTCGTTGAAATAGTTCTCTTAGAATTTACAACATTATGACAGTTTAGGAACTTCAGTCAATGAATAAGAGGTAAGTGAGTCATAGTTCATCTAGAAGTAGGACACTTGTGAATAACAATATATGTCTACCTTAATCAAAATATTATAGGACCCCTTTGGAATGTAACAGTTTTGGAAACTTAGGATAATGATCACTAAATACTATACATGTGGATATCAACTATTCACCAACCTAAGGTGCAGTACCTTATAACATTTGGAACATTTGATATGTTAGCCAATGAACATGGGTCAACCAATGGGTAGGAGTCATACGATAATCATTGACCAATGAGTAAGGAACATGTGAGTAACACTAGCCAACTACCGAATACGGAATACCTTAGGGCATTTTGGAATCAAATGAGTACTATGACAATGCAAACACCATATGTTGCAGAAGGATATAGAAGAGTAACCTTACATACCTTGTATCCTCAATATGATTCTACAATCGTAAGTGTGCATACAATAGTCTCGCTCCGTCCTTATGTTTCGCTCTACAACACAAGTTCATAACGAAACTAACATTAACCACCAATTACCCTATAATGGCATACAATACCAATAAGTCACATGTTTAGCTTCAACATGTCATTTCCCCCTTGACAATACCATTTATGAAATCATCATACCAATCATCCCACAATATTTCATACATTGACCAACACATGATAACCAATAGCATGTCACACCAAGCTCATATGTTACACTTCTCCATCACCACCACATCACAATTATTCCATCAAATGACTTTAATACACCTCACAACAATAAATCGGCCAAATTCCCATAATTTAGACTTATAGAAAAATAACATGTTTATCAACAAAATAACACCATACACGTTCATATTTTATCCATACCATGATCTTTCATCTAAGGCACAAGTCATAATTCAAGCTACAATCCCATGGATAACACATCTCTTTCACAAAACCAAAAGTGCCATGTCCAACATTTACAACCATAACCAACATGATATACATATTCTCTCATGATTATAATATGTTAAATTACAATAATATTCACTTACCCAAGCTTGGAAGATGATGATCTTGTTCCAAAAATGGCTTAGGGTTTGAAGAGCCTCAAAGGGGTTTTCTTGAAAAGTCTAGAAAATGCAAGAAAAACATGTGTGTCTTTGTGGATTAAAATATTATTTTTCCTCCCTTTTATATACCCTTGAATTCCTTGCTCAATTATTGCTTTAGTCAAAAGAAGAATGGGTCATTTGACCCATTCTTGGCCCATGTTTTTCTTTCACATTTTGCGCCCTTTTGAGCCCAATTCACTTAATCTAATAAAATCAATAATTTCTCATGTTTAATTCATTTCATACGCGTTACGACAATATTCCCATTCATGCAATTGATACTCGTGGCCTTAATTCCAAAAACAAGCAATTCTAGCCACGTATGGCTTATTTTGACTATAGGGGTAAAATCGTCATTTTGATGCCAAATTCGTTCTCGAGTACTTTTATCATACCAACATAATACCTTACTAATTTCATGTATATAATCATTATTGTAGAATAAATGTAGCAAAAACCGGCTCGGTACGACCCCGAATACCCTTGGAACTTAGAAATTTCCAACTTTCGAAAAGGTGGAAAAACCAAGGTGGCACGCCCCTGGGCGCGCCAACTTGCTGCCTCTGGACTAAAATTTTTAGTCCAGAGTGGCGTGGCACGGTCCCAAATTCTCCCCTTACTTAGTTTTTTCGAAAATTTTGTTTTTCGACTTCTCTTCGCGGATTTGGTTAGATACTTCAAGTCCTATTCTTTAACTCACTTCTTAACCTTAATATACTTTGTTTAGAGGTCTTCTTAGCCTCGTTTTGAACCCCACAAATGTTTCACGAAGATTATAAAACACCTCCTTTGAAGGTTTAATCATATTTACGAGGCATAAAGTCAATTATCTCGTCCATAGCATTACAAAATACGTCTGTATAGCTCTCGACACCTAAGTAAGCATTGCTCAACATCGTCAAGTGGGGTTAGGAAGGTACGGGGTGTTACAAAATCATTAATTTATAATCTAGATTTAGTTCTAGATGATATTAAGAACACCCATAAGTTTTTTCCAAAAATCCACCATTAAAGGTTCTAACCCAAAATTTCACCATTGAAGGTCTTTCAAATAATTCTAGGATGTTAAAGGATTAAAAGACGAAGAAGATGATGGAAAAACTTACCTCCACGAAGGACTTTCACCCTAAACCTTGGAAAATCACCTCTCTAGGGTTGAGGAATGAAGTTTTGGACCTGAAAATTGGCTAAAACTGATTTAAATACCACTAGAATTCTCGCTACAGCGAAATTCCCGTCTCAGCCCGGACAGTGTTTGGTAAAATGGTCATAACCTTTTACTCCAAACTCGGATTGACGAACGGTTTATTGCGTTGGAAAGAAGACTCAGATATATTTGATTTTATGGGTATTGGTACCCCTAAATCCTTATATTCTAGGAGATATGATCGTTTGAAGTTGACCCTAATAGAAACCCATATCAAAACTCTATCGGTTAAAAATATTTTTAACTTAACTTTGTACTAGGGATATTGTACGACCTTAATTCATATCTAAAGAACTTCCAAATTAAATGATTGATATTAGTACTCATGAATAATTAAATTCATCCGACTTGAGTCTATCTAGACACATCGAAAGCCTTAAATCTTCACCGAAAAGCTTGAGGTGACACAATGAACAAAATGATGGCTATTTTGGACTCAAGTTAATATTGAGAAATGGATAATTTAGTAACGACAAAATGGGTCGTTACAGAAAGAGACTTCGTATAGAGTTAATATGATGTCCGAAAAATTTACTCGTAAGCCTGTCCAAAGGCAGTATTATTATCCTAGGCCTACCCAACAGGATATTCTAATAGAAGAACAAAAGTATGTTATAACTAATAGTTATAATGAGAATCATATCTATGAATGGAATATAGATGGTTTCACTGAGAGACAAATTTATACTCTGATTCATAAGATGATGATGTACAATACTATCTATAAGCAATGCCATAATATGGATAAGAACATTGCATAAATATTTATAGCTGGTTTTACGGGCCAGTTAAAAGGATGGTGGGATAGTTATCTCACGAGGGAACAAAGAGGTACCATTCTTGTTAGCATTAAGAATGAAAGTGGGGTGGTATCTGAAAATGCGGTTTATACCCTTATTGTTAATATCATAGATTATTTTTTAGGAAGATGGTCAGATGATTGTGAAACTATTAGGACCCTACTTCAGAATTTGAGATGTAAAACACTCTCATCATTTAGGTGGTATAAAGACACCTTTTTATCTAGAGTTATGGAATTGCCTGAGTGTAATAACTCTCATTGGAAGTCCAAATTTGTCGATGGATTACTAGTACTCTTTGCTGAAAGAGTTAGAAAAGCTTTGAGAGTAGGGGTAAATAATATTGCCTATGATAATTTCTCATATGGGAAGTTAATCAACAGCTACACTCAAGAAGGTTTATCCTTGTGTAATGAGATCAAGCTGAATCAGCAGATCAAAAGGCAAAGCCTCACAGAAAGAAGACAAGTGGGTGATTTTTGTGAACAATTTGGAATGGATATTCCAAAAGGAACCTACAAGAAATCCAAAGATTCCAAGAGGAAGAAGCATTCCTCAAAAAGGGAATTTAATCCTGATAAGTATTATAAACATCAAGAAAAAAGGGCTAAAAGGAAAAAAACCTTTAATAAAATAAAAGTGATGGTTAAATCCTCTGATAAGCCAAATGCTTGCTACAAATGTGGTATAGTTGGGCATTATGCAAAAGATTGCAAAATGAAGGAGAAGATAAAACTTCTGTATATAGATGATAAAATAAAAGATTCTCTATGCAAGATTCTTTTAAATTCATCTCGGGAAAATAGTCTGGTACAAAGTGAGTTTGAAGATTCTTCTGCAGATGAAGAGCTAAGAGCTTAGCTGTTAAAGAACTTAGAGTTCTTCAAGATGAGGACTATATCCTATCTTCTTCAAAAGAAGATTGTCTTCCATGCCAATCAGGTCAACCTTGTGAACACAAAGAAACTGATGAATTTTATGAAATTTATTCTCAATTTAAGGATCTTAATATTAAGGTTCTTAAGGATGAAAAATTGACAGAACTACAGAAGGTCATCAAGGATCCTGAAATCAGATCGCAAATTAAAGATAAAATGAAAGGTTTGGATAAAGAAACTCGAACCCAGGATATTTGAGGAGGAGCCTATTCTATGGTAGAATTTAAAAAGATGTTAAGTGATAGACATCAATTAGAGTATACTCTGACTACTCTTCATGATTTGATCAAAAAGGTTAATAACCTCAAAATTGAGATTGAATATCTCAAATAGAATAATAAGATCATGGATGAGAGGATCTTGAGTCTGGAAATGTCTCACATAGATGAAAGCAGAAGCCAAGATCTAAATCCAGATTTTCAGAATCAACTGGAAGATCTTATTGATGAAGCTGAAACCTCAAAAACAAAAGAATTGTTTTTGGGATCCTTAAAAAATAAGGATAAAGAAGAATTTTTTTAAAGTATTGGAGTTAACAACTTCTCAAAAGTTTTATACAAAAATTACTCTTTTAATTGATTATAATTTCAAAAAGGAATTTACTGCCCTAGTTGATAGCAGAGCAGATTTGAATTGTATAAAGGAGGGATTAATACCTTCTAGGTATTTTCATAAAACTACTCACAGTCTCCGTAATGCTAGTGGAAGTAAGATCAAAATTAATTTTAAATTGCCTAAAGCATATATTTGTAATAACAAAGTTTGTATGCCTGATACCTTTGTATTGGTAAAAGATATTTCAGATGAAATTACCTTAGGCGTACTTTTCTTCATTTATGTTTTCCCTATTGCTAGATGGGATACCACTGGTATTATGGGAACATATGATAATAAGAAAATCTGGATAGAGTTTATAACTCAACCTTTTAATAAATATTTGAATCAAATTAAGGACAAAATTTTGTCAAAAATTAAACAAGCAGATTTTATAAAAAGTGAAATAAACTGTTTGTCAATAGAAAATACTTTGCAAACTCCTAAATTAAAGGAGAAAATTGAGTTTTTACAAAACCAGTTCACTTTACAAATATGTGGTAATCTTCCAAACATTTTTTGAGAAAGGAAAAAGCATGTGGTAAATTGACCATATGAAGGAGATTTTGTAGAGAATAATATCCCTACTGAGGCTAGGCCCTGTCAAATGAATTCGGAATATTTACAACTATGCAAAAATGAAATTCAAACTCTTTTGAATAAAGGTTTAATAAGACCTTCAAAATTTCCATGGTCTTGTACTGCTTTTTATGTTAACAAGCATGCATAACAAGAACGAGGAATCCCCATACTTGTAATTAATTACAAGCCCCTTAATAAGGTTTTAAAATAGATTCGCTATCCAATCCATAATAAAAAGGATTTATTGGATAGACTCCATGAATCAATTATATTCTCTAAATTTGATTTAAAATCTAGTTATTGGCAGATTCAAATTAAGGAGCAAGACAGATATAAAACTGCTTTCAATGTGCTAGTGGGGCAATTTGAGTGGAATGTGATGCCCTTTGGATTAAAAAATGCTCCATTCAAAATTCCAGAAAATTATGAATGATATTTTCATTCCTTACAACAATTTTATAATTGTGTATATCAATGATACACTGGTGTACTCAAAAACAGTTGAAAGTCATTTTAAACATCTTGATTTATTCCAGAAAATTATTATTCAAAATGGTTTGGTAATATCTAAACCAAAAATGTTTTTATTTAAAACCAAGGTCCGATTTTTAGGACATTCATTGAAAAAGGGAAAATTATTCCTATTAACAAAAGTATTGAGTTTGCTTCAAAATTTCCTGATGAGATTACTGATAAAACTCAACTTCAAAGGTTTTTAGGAAGCTTGAATTATATTTCTCCTTTTATCAAAGACTAGGTAAAAGACGCTGCGATCTTATATGACAGACTAAAGAAAAATCCTGCAGCCTATACAGATGATCATACTAAAGCGGTCAAAAATATTAAGGCTAAAGTTAATAACTTGCCATGTCTTACTTTAGCTAATCCGAACTGGACTCAAATAGTTCAGACTGATGCTTCGGATATTGGCTAAGGTGGAATCTTAATACAACATTCCCCAGAAGATAAGAAACAAGAATATGTTGTTCAGTTCTATTCTGGTAAATGGACTAATGGTCAAAAACATTACTGTGGCTACGGAAAACCTTGCTATAGTAAAGAGTGTTATTAAATTCCAAGGTGATTTATACAATCAAAAGTTCGTCATAAGTACTGACTGCCAAGCAGCCAAATTTATCTTGAATAAAGATATAAAACATGATGTCTCCAAACAAATGTTTGCAAGATGGCAGGCAATATTAGCCCCATTTGGTTTTGAAATACAATATTTGAAAGGATCGACTAATAGTCTTCCTAATTTTCTTACAAGAGAACATATGAGTTAATCACTCTTATCTACTTTTTTCAGGATGACACCAGGGGCCAGACCGACCTATTATTCCTCCTCTAATAGAGGACGGTGATGTGAACAAGGAAGAGGTAAAGGTAATATCCTCGCCTGGATAAGGAATCAGAAGTTAATATCTTATAATATTGCAAGAACTTATGATCTTAATAAAGATCATCCTATGTACAAAGAATTTATGGAATTTATGAATTCCAAAAAGGAGCATAATATGCCTCCATCTTACTCCTCAGTATTGGCAGATGACAGTAATGAAAACATTGAGGTATATGAATTGAAAGAAAAAAGAGAAGTTATACTTCTTCTTGAACAATCAGATCTTAAATGGAAAGATGATCCCTGGAAATTGATGACCAGGTATTTCAAAACAACATTATATGCTGCTCCTACTTATAAGTATAAGAGACATTATGTGATAATACTCTCAGATACTGAATCATCTGAATTCCAACAATTTTACTCTACTAATAGTTGAACGGTATACAGTTTTCCAAAAATTATTATCAAAAAGATTTTAGCTCCAGAAGATTGGGGTTTAAACACTTTTCATGAAAAATCATATACTCATCCCGATAACAATGTCTCAGTTAAATATAATTATTGGGACTATATGGATAGTTTTAATAAAACTCTTTTATATGAAAATGATCAAAGGAAACACTCTTGGTTTATAAAAATTTGTTGCCAAGTTTTTACACAAACTATTCTGTGAGGTTTTTAAAATGGTGGACATTATATGGTCCAACAATTAATATTTTTCCAAATTCTTATAAAAATCTGTATACTCAGTGGGTTGATGTTTCTCCAAAATTAATGGAGTTACAAAAAGAAAATATTTTCTTTGAAAGGAATGTCAACCATGTATTTTTTCATTGAATCCTCTATACCATGGATAATGAAATGGTCCGTGGAAGTTGATACTACAGCAGAGTTCCCCTGCTTGGAAAGAACCTTTTATACAAAGTTCTGGAATAAGATGACCCAAAGAGACAACGAGGGGAAAATACATGGACAACAAACCCTCGATAGCATTAATACAACTATTACAAATTATAAGATGATAGAGGATGTAGCAGCAAGACAAGATGATGCTAGTACTTTTAAGCATATCTTCAGAAAACTTCAAATAAAGAAGGGGATCATGTCAAAATTGAAGATTCTAGCCTCATATATGGAGGAGGTCAAAAGAGATCTTATGAAAAATTTAGACATAGAGATACAAGATGATATTTCTATGGCTTCTATCAGTCATACTGATGAAGTAGATGAACTGGAAGGAGAAGGACAGAGTGATCATAGCACCGGGGAGATTGATTTAGACAATCTGGACCTACTTCTCCAACAATTCAAGGAAATGACGAAATAATCTTTCACCTCCACAAAATCCAATAAAGGGAAAGAGAAAGTCTAAAGAGGAAGGCCCCATATCTGAAATTATTGGGGTAAAGAGACAAATGACTTTTATAAAGTTATGGGTACCACATTTGTAGGGCCAAATGGCTATTTTTTCTTTGTCGGCCACATGTGGCTTTTTAACTTTTCTTTTTAATTATTTAATCTTGTCAGCCATGCTTGGGCCCATTTGCTTTTTGTATTTAGTTTAATAGTTCCATGAATCCATTATATAAGGATTCATTTGGCATAGGTAAGAGGCAGGTTTTAGAACCCCCCCCTCCCTTCTCTCTCTCTTTGTAAAACTACTTTCTTAATATGAGTTTAAATTTTCTCTTATAACCTTCTCTTCACTTGTTACAATCTTAATCAAAAGCTGAATTTTTTATTTTTGTTTTTAATAAATTTTTATATTTAATTAGCCTAAATGAAAGGCTAATTCTTTTAAGTGTTAGACTATGAAGAACCAGTTTGCTGTAGAGAAGGATCCTAAATTAGATAGGTCAATCTGGAGCTAGGATAATAGTTGAGTAAGGTTTGGATGCTCATTCCGATGATGTGGTGTTATGGAAACATAACGATAGTCCTTTTGTACCCGGTTAGCCGAGAGAATGACGTTTAAGGCCGTTTTAGGATTGTGGTTCACTGTATCATCCAGTCTGGGCATCTACACCTGTAAAGATGTTTCCCAGAACCACCACCTGGTGAAAGGTCTTTCCCATTTTACAAGAAGAGGCAGAGGTAATATCCTCACCCAGACAAGGAATCAGAAGTTAATAGCTTTTAATATTGTAGGGACTTTTGATATTAATAAAGATCATCCTATGTACTATGGTTTACTGTATTATCCAATCTGGGCATGTACACCTGTAAAGATATTTCCCAGCACCACCACCCGGTGAAAGGTCCTGCCCATTTTGGTATCAGAGCTATGTTTCTATAGCATTCACAGGTAAGTCTAGTTTAACACTTCTTGAAAAGATGAATCATATCATCAAAAGAAGGTCTACTGTGAAAAATAGTAGAAAAGAGGAATATGATATGCCTCAACATTTGGATCTCCTTAATAGGTGGAGTATTCCTAAGATCCAACCCAAGGTTATATAACACATGGGTACTTTTGAAAAGCTAGGTCTAAAACAAAAAGTCAAGACCACAGAGGAGACTTTAACTGTCGATAGCAACAATGCTACTTTTAAATTATTATCTGATAATGATCTGGCTCTTTATAGAGAGACACATAGATTCATGCATATTGGTTTGATCCAAGTTGCCTTTAAGACACTCACGTTAAGAGGCTTACCCGAAAGCTTTATAGCAACTTTAAGGGATAGAAGAAATCAAAACTGGAGGAAATCCCTCATAGGGGCAATTCAAACCAGTTTGGCCTATGGGCCAGTTTATTTTAATGCATATCCTAATTTGCAAATTTCTTTAAATGATGATAACTCATTAAATGCTTTAATGTTGAGCATTAAATTACCTGATTATGATTATGCACTAGGTACTGAAGTTATGTGTATCTGTTATAGGATTTATTATAATACTTTGAATCCTATGTGCAAAATTATGGAAATTAAAATGAAACTATTTTAATTGAAACGAATCTTGGTAAATCTAAAGTTACCAACCGAAGACCATTTAAATGGGATGAAATTGACTTCCCAAAGGAATGGGTCATTGAGGAGGCTGCTCCTCCAAGAGCTAGTTCTAATAGTGAAATCACTGAAGTTGAACAAGCCTCGGATGGTACTGTAAAAATTAGATTTACAGACCCGACTTTTGATACTGATAATATTAGATTGATGAATAAAATTAATAGATCTAATTCACTAACTAGATCTGTCCCTTCATATATTTCTCCTGTTGGTTAAATTTTTGATTATCCTTCAAGGGCAACAACTTCTCAAATAAGAGAAGAAAATAGGGTTAATAATATTGCTGTTGGAAAAAATACTATTGCTGTTCCAGTCAATGAAGAGGATCCTACTGCCTCTGAAATGAATTTTCCAACTGGTTTAAATGACTAGTACAAAAATTGATTTCAGACCAGGTTCATTGGCAAGAAAAAAGTTTTTGAAGAATTTAAAAAGCGCAGATGGGAACACTTCAGAAATTGTTTTTTTGATAATTTTAACAATCAAGAAAGAAATTACTTTCAAAATGAATTTTAGAAAGATCTTTCAAACTTTAATAAAGTCATTGTATTTGTCCCTTGGTTTATGGCCAAATATGTGGAAAAATACATTTCAGTGTTGGAAAAAGAGTATAGACTCAGCAGTACTGAAACTACTAGATCCGTACTTCCACCCCAACAATCTTTTCAAATAAAGAAAGATGACAAAATTATCTATTTTTCAGCATTTTCAAAATTATTTGAAGATGATACTGCTGCAATTAAAGATAAGCATGTTAATATTATGCTTAAACAACAGAATTATGCGAATATTTATATGAGTGTATTAGGTGAGCATATTATCTCTCTTCATGAGAAGATTGATAGGGTTAAGAAAAGTTTGCTGGATATTAGATTCAGCTAGGCAAAGGACCCAACAGTAATAGTCGATATGCCTAGTATTCAACCTCCCCCTGAGGTAAAAAATTTTAAATTGAAAAATATTTCTGAATTAGAAAAGGTCATAGAAGCTAAGATTAAAGATCTGAAGCTTAGTCCTTTGACCCAGTATCTTAACACTCATAGGCAAGAGACTTCGAATAGAGTTAATAACATGTCCAAAAAATTCGTTCGTAAGCTTATCCAAAGGCAGTATTATTATCCTAGGCCTACCCAACAGGATGTTCTAATAGAAGGACAAGAGTATGTTATAACTAATAGTTATAATGGGAAGCATATCTATGAATGGAATATAGATGGTTTCACTGAGAGACAAATTTATACTCTGATTCATAGGTTGATGATGTATAGTACTATCTGTAAGCAATGCCATTATATGGATAAGAACATTGCAGAAATAACTATAGCTGGTTTTACGGGCCAGTTAAAAGGATGGTGGGATAATTATCTCTCGAGGGAACAAAGAGGTACCATTCTTGTTAGCATTAAGAATGAAAGTGGAGTGGTTTACGAAAATGCAATTTATACCCTTATTGTTAATATCATAGAACATTTTTCAGGCAGATGGTCAGATGATAGTGAAACTATTAGGACCCTACTTCAGAATTTTAGATGTAAAACACTCTCATCATTTAGGTGGTATAAAGACACCTTTTTATCTAGAGTTATGGAATTTCTTGAGTGTAATAACTCTCATTGGAAGTCCAAATTTATCGATGGATTACCAGTACTCTTTGCTGAAAGAGTTAGAAAAGCTTTGAGAGTAGGGGAAAATAATATTGCCTATGATAATTTCTCATATGGGAAGTTAATCAATATCTGCACTCAAGAAGGTTTATCCTTGTGTAATGAGATCAAGCTGAATCAACAGATCAAAAGGCAAAGCCTCACAAAAAGAAGTCAAGTGGGTTATTTTTGTGAACAATTTGGAATGGATATTCCAAAAGGAACCCACAAGAAATCCAAAGATTCCAAGAGGAAGAAGCATTCCTCAAAAAGGGAATTTAATCCTGATAAGTATTATAAACATCAAGAAAAAAGGGCTAAAAGGAAAAAACCCTTTAATAAAATAAAAGTGATGGTTAAATCCTCTGATAAGCCAAATGCTTGCTACAAATATGGTATAGTTGGGCATTATGCAAAAGATTGCAAAATGAAGGAGAAGATCAAACTCCTGTATATAGATGATAAAATAAAAGATTCTCTATGCAAGATTATTTTAAATTCATCTTGGGAAAATAGTCCGGTACAAAGTGAGTTTGAAAATTGTTCTACAGATGAAGAGTTAAGAGCTCTTAGAGAACTTAAAGTTCTTCAAGATGAGGATAATATCCTATCTTCTTCAGAAGAAGATTGTCTTCCATGCCAATCAGGCCAACCTTGCGAACACAAAGAAACTGATGAATTTTATGGAATTTATTCTCAATTTAATGATCTTAATATTAAGGTTTTTAAGGATGACAAATTGATAGAACTACTGAAGGTCATCAAGGATCCTGAAATCAGGTCGCAAATTATAGATAAAATGGAAGGTTCAGATAAAAAAACTTGAATCCAGGATATTCGAGGAGGAACCTATTTTATGGTAGAAGTTAAAAAGATGTTAAGAGATAGACATCAATTAAAGTATACTCCGACTACTCTTCAAGATTTGATCAAAGAGGTTAATAACCTCAAAATTGAGATTGAATATCTCAAACAGAATAATAAGATCATGGATGAGAGGATCTTGAGTCTGGAGATATCTCACATAGATAAAGGCAGAAGCCAAGATCTAAATGCAGATTTTCAGAATCAACTAGAAGATTTTATTGATGAAGTTGAAACCTCAAAAACAAAAGAATTGTATTTAGGATCCTTAAAAATTAAGGATAAAGAAGAATTTTTTCAAGTATTGGAGTTAATAACTTCTCAAAAGTTATATACAAAAATTACTCTTTTAATTGATTACAATTTCAAAAAGGAATTAACTGCCCTAGTTGATAGCGAAGCAGATTCGAATTGTATAAAGGAGGGATTAATACCTTCCAGGCATTTTCATAAAACTACTCACAGTCTCCGTAATGCTAGCGGAAGTAAGATCAAAATTAATTTTAAATTGCCTAAAGTATATATTTGTAATAACAAAGTTTGTATTCCTGAGACCTTTGTATTGGTAAAAGATATTTCAGATGAAATTATCTTAGGCATACCTTTCTTCATGCATATTTTTCCTATTACTAGATGGGATACCACTGGTATTACGGGAACATATGATAATAAGAAAATCCGATTAGAGTTTATAACTTAACCTTTTGATAAATATTTGAATCAAATTAATGACATAATTTTGTCAAAAATTAAACAAGCAGCTTTTATAAAAAATGAAATAAACTATTTGTCAATACAAAATACTTTGCAAACTCCTAAATTAAAGTAGAAAATTGAGTTTTTACAAAATCAATTCACTTTACAAATATGTGGTGATCATCCAAACATTTTTTGGGAAAGGAAAAAGCATGGGGTAAATTTACCATATGAAGAAGATTTTGTAGAGGATATTATCCCTGCTAAGGCTAGGCCCTGTCAAATGAATTCAAAATATTTGCAACTATGCAAAAATGAAATTCAAACTCATTTGAATAAAAGGTTTAATAAGACCTTCAAAATCTCAATGGTCAAGTATCTAGACAGAGATGTGGTGGGTTTCTGAGCAAGGGCCAACCAAGACAATTGAAACTCTAAGCAAAGGAATCAAGGTCAGAACTGCTATAGAGATAACAATTATAATAGGTCTGGGCATAGAGATAAGAGTAGGGACCGAGATGATAATTGAAGGAAAAAGGATGACTTCAAGGATAAGAGTGAACTTTATGTTTCACCTGGGAATCATGATGATGGTTCAGGAAATTCGAGGATGGAAGACATGTTTGCGAAGGTTGTGAAAGGGGTAGAGAAAATGGAAGATTGCATTAAAGAGATTAGGGCGTATATTTTGAAAATGAGCCAGAAAGTTGAATCGGATGCTATCGCCATAAAATAGCTTGAGAAATGAGTCTTCGCACACTATGTTCTTTTCTATTTGTTTCAGACACAAACACTTTATTTATTCTAGTTTTCTGGGTTATACCCGCAGATTATCATGTTTAGAAGTTTTGGTATAATGACTTTCAGTTTCTGGGGCTGTTTAGACATATGATTTATTCTGCATTGTTTAATTTTTAGAACTATTCAAATTCTTGGTTGATAATAGAATTTCTCATTTCATATTTAAAATCGATTAAGTATTGGTGTTGGGTTTTTGGGGTTAGATGGTTCTCCCACCGGAGGGTTAGTATGGGTGCCACTCGTGATGGGATTTAGGTCGTGAAAAAGTTTTTATCAAAACCTTAGGTTCGTTGATCTCGTTGTACCAAAATTAGTCCATTAGAGTCTTACATAATAGTATAAAGACGTAGGTACTTTTCTTCGAGAGGCTATGGGACTTCAGGAAATATCACATTATTTCTTATTTCATGCTATAAATTGATTCCAATTGGTATCGTTGATGTTGCCCAAACTATACCTCCAAAAAAGTATAACGCGGTCGCTGTATCAAATATAGAACCCAACTAGATCCCACAGGGAATAGGATGAGATTCTGTTAAGTGTTTGTCCAAGTAAATGGAAAGTAAGTAAAAAAGGGATTTTTGTAAACAAATAGTAATAGTAACAATTGTCTATTGTCAGATTTGTGATCAATACGAGAAAGGCACTAGGACTGTGATCCCCAAGATTTCTTAACTCCATCGGTTACTTATGCTGGAAAACTGTCCCGCTGCATTGTATGCAAACCTAAAAAGATAGGTTCATCTAAATGTCTCTCGACCTTAGTTAGATGAATTTTACTCTTCCCCTCTCGGTCTCCGAGTGTCGCACTACTAACCCTTGTTCTTGATCTCAGATTAACTATCTCTGTTACTGCTCAAGTGATTAGATGAAGGTTGATAGCTTCAAATCTCTGTTGTTATTCTTTTTTCTCAATCTCCACCTCTCTCTTGAGCTAGTTTAGGATACAGGTGAGTTTCTAACATTTGCAACCATTAGAAGATCAGTTATAATGAAGGAAATACCAATACATGCAGTCACACCGGTTCAGAATTGCTTCGCACTTAACCCATTTTGTTAATTCCTCATGGTTCACACAACCCTAGTTATGGGGTTTAGCTACTCATGATTGCAAGAACACAAGAAGAATTCAATGATGAAAACATAATTATGAACTCACAATAAGAATAAAACTCTGAAATCTCAATATAAATCAAAACCCTAGAATCGATGTTTGAGATTACAAGATCAATGTAATAGAATCCAAAACAAAGTAATAGACAATTCCAAATAATGTAATAACTAAATCCTCAGCATAAGACAACCTAAGGGTATTTATAGATATAAAGTGAATCCTATACTAAGCAAAGTAGGAGAAAAAAGTCAGCATCTTTCCACGAACCATGACTTAAAGTAGTATATTCAACCCACGGGCCGTGGGTCCAGACAGTAAGAATTAGGCCTCGATGTAAACTCTCAGGAAGTGACTCACGGAATCGACCCATGGACCGTGGGTCGACCTATGGTTTGTGAGTCACAACCGTAGGTCTCTCCTCCGACTTTGACTTTGCTCTTTAGTCTTCAAATACTTCGTTCCAGTGCATGCTTCTTCCCTTGTTGACCATTTTGCCTTCAAAACCTGTTATCCTGTAATATAGAATAAAAAATGCATCATACCTACCAAACATACCCAAGTTATTGCATATTTTCCTCGTTTTAAGCATCAAAAGAGCCATGAAACCATCGCACATCAACACCCTCAACTTAGAATGTTAGCATGTCCTCAAGAGAACAAAACAAAACAAACACATTCGATGCTTAACTAAGAGAAACCTAAGATACCTACGGCAGTCAACTCATTTATTCAGGTACCAACAATTTTGACCCCTCCTACTCATAAGTCAAAAACCACTGTGCATATACATACAACAGATTATCATGTCACAGAAGGGATCAAGTGATGGCATTAGATTATGAACAAACGACTAAGCATATATGCAAATGATATTATCCGAACACATAGCAGCTAACAATGCAATACACTCACAGTATACTAATGAATATCAATATAGGGACTCGATCAAAACACTCTCTTTCACAAAGAAGTTCAAACAGTGTGCATGAAATACCATATGCTTGCCTTTATTTTCTATGCCTTCATTTTTCGGACAGTTGGACTAGGATCACTATAGGACTTTCATTAGCTTGTAATGTAGGCTTAGGGACGGGTGTGGTACATATGGATATGGTGACTCAACCCTTCTTAACACTACACTATTTTTTACTCCACTTTCCAACCATTCTTATTTTATTCTACCTTATTCTCCTTTATTTGTTTTCAGAATTTGGGTGTAATGTTCTTTATGATTTTAATATCCCCTTTTTTTCACACCCCAAATCTGTTCTCTTTTCTTTTATAACTCCTTTTTTCATACCCATATCAAGCTTCATACCCTTATGATAGCCACCCTCAACTTGGGCGATTTGCCTGAATTTAGGTACACAATGTCCAAGGAGGGACCAGGTCCAAGACAGGTTCATTGTTAGTCAAAATGGGAAGGTGAATAGGCTAATGAAAGAAATAGGTCAATTAAGGCTCAAAATCAGGATCAAGGGATATTTACTTCATTTGGTCAGGCATTAAGGCTAAAAGTGGACTTATTTAAAAAAATGACCTATGATACTTTCCTAACCACTATTCTCTAACCTAGGCAAGACTAACCGGGCAAGTTATGGATTGCACACACAAAGTGAACTAGGTAATGACCTCATACACACATAGCACAGGGTTAAACTATCAACTACTACCTATCCAGTTCATGCATTGCTAAGCTACCGTTATTCTGCCTATAATACTAATGCCATAACAAGATCCAACAGCTGTCACAAACTAACATAACTACACACATAGTCCAAAACAAAATTTTTAGAAGGGGTATCCTTTAAACACATAAAAAGCATCATTATCATTCAAAGTTCATTCAAAATTGACTGCACTAAGGTTCCCCTAGTTTCCTCCTACTTAAACATAAAAATACATAATAATATAAATAACAACCTAAATATGCCGGTTCTACTATGATAGCACTTGAGAGAGAAGAAACACGATAACTAAAGTGCCCAAGAGGACATATAGACCCACAAGTACCTCTGCACCCACCAAATAAGCATGCATTGTCCTCAATGCATTAGATCAACATAAAATAAGGAAGTTAGGAACATACCTGTGGCACCCTAGGTGTGTGAGTCTAATGTCGATCAAAATAACAAAAATCAAAGCAAATGTAGGAATAGCAAGACACCTTAGGTTGCCTCCCAAGCAGTGCCTAATTTAACGCCACGGTACGACGCGAGTGTCTTGATTACTCAGACTTCATCAAGATATCCCTTGGGTTGGCCTCCAGGGTCATCTAAACTATTTATTTCTGAAACCACCCTTATGTCCTTTGGCTGCTTCATAGTTCTACAAACATTGAATGTGACTTCCTTATTATTCAGCCTGAATTTCATCTCACCCCACTCCATATCCACCAATGCTCTGCCAGTGGCTAAAAATGGTCTCCCCAAAATTTTGGGCATCTCAAAATCGGCCTTACAATTCGAAACAACAAAGTCAGCAGGAAAGATGAAGTTTTAAACCTTGACCAAAACATCAAATAATATGCCCACAGGTTTCTTAATCGTATGATCCACCATCAATAACCGCATCTTTATTGGCTCGGGGGCTCCCAAACCTAATTTCTCGAATATTGCCAGTGGCATCAATTTAATGCTCGCACCTTGGTCACACAAAGCTCTGACGAAGTTAACTGATCCAATTATGCATGGAATTGTAAAGGCACTAGGATCATCTTTATTTTGCACAAAAGAGCGGGGTACAATTGCACTACAGTGGTGTAAATCACCAACATACTCATAACTGACAGTTCTCTTCTTCGTGACAAACTCTTTTATGAACTTTTTGTTCCAGTGCCTCCACTAATTGAATGATTATAGAAAGTTTCTTTAATATGGACATGAACTTATGAAATTTTCCATCTTTCTTGTTCTTCTTCAAGCCTTGAGGGAATGGAGGTGGTAGCTTATGAATGGGGGTTAGCATTTATGGGGCTTTCTTTTCTTTCTTGTTTTCAGTATTTACCTTGTGTTAATCAGTCTGAGGCTCTTCAAATCCTTTTATGATCTCCCCACTAACAATTTTATTTTCATCCACCTTTTTCTTTAGACATTTAGGGAAAGGTGGAGGAAGTTTTGGGAATAGAACATACTGTTTTAGAGCTTTGTTTACCTTTTTCGTGGCATTCTTTTGCTCTTCCAGTGTAGCATGAACACCCTCAACTTGTTTGGGTGCCTCACTAAGAGTCTTCCCACTTCTCCATATGATAGCCATACATTGACCATCATTTTTTAGGTTCTGGATGGTGTTGCTCAGAAGTGTACCTTGTTGACGCTGATTCAATACTGAAGATATCTACCTGAGTTATTACTCCAACTGTTTAATGGCTGTCGAGTGAGACTCAACCTTTTTAATTATTCCCAAAATATATGCCCTAATCTCCTTCAGACAGTTTTCTTGAATCTCTGCCCCCTTAACAAGTTTATTAAGAAAGGCTTCCGTTCTTGAATTTCCATAATCAGCGTCACGGTTCCCCGATGGAACATATGCACCATTCTTCTCTTTGTAATCATCCTTTCGCCTCCAATCACCATCACGATCCAAGTCTTTATCTCGATATCCTGACTTGTTGTAATTGTTTTCATAGTAGTTCCGACCTTGATTCCCTTGCCTCGATTTCCAAGAGTCTTGATTAGACCCTTGGACCTTGGCTGAGAAACTAGCCACTTCTTGATCCAAGTACTTAGCCTCCTAATCAGATTCATAATCTTCATGCCTAGGTATTTTACCTTGTGTACCTATGGCATGCACCTTCTCATCATCTCAGCCGCAATCTGTTTGGCTAGCGAGCCAATTTCTATCCTGAACTGTGTAACCTCTTGAGCTACAACTTCATCCAAAGCCCGTTGTGCTGTCGAGACTCCAACAGTATACGTCCCAGCTGGTGTATCTACCTCCCGAGTATTCCATCCTCGGTTGGTCTTAGTAATACGATCTAAAATCTCTGAAGCTTTTTCCCATCTCAGACTCATAAATACTTTACCAGTGATAGTATCAGTGACAACCTTGGTATTGGCGTTTAATGCTCTGTAGAAGATCTCAAGTAAATTTTGATTATTCATCCTATGGTTTGGAACATTTTGCAACATCTTCTTGAACCAAGCTAGATCTTGTAAAGTGCTTCAGAATATAGCCGTCTAAAAGTATAAATCTCATCCTTCAACTGTAGCATCTTAGAGGGTGGGGAAAATCTCTCCAGAAACTAATTTCTTAATTCTTGCCAAGTAGTGATGGAACCTCGTGGTAACTCGGCCAACCACAAAGTTGTTTCTCCTGTTAGGGAGAATGGAAATAATCTCAACCGAATAGCCTCTTGGTCAACTCCAGGTAAATTATATGAAGTGCATGCCCTCACAAAGTTCATCACATGCATGTTCCGATCATCTGTAGGAAGAAAGGCAAACACCCCTTTCAAGTTTAGTAGGTGGATCATGGCACTTGTAATGTCAAACTTAGTGCCCTAGGTAACTCTGGTGGAATAATGACACTAGTTTCAATCGGCTCAAAATAAGCCACATCCTCTTCTTCAAGATCATCATAAACTGGCACTTAAGGTCTTTGTGGTGGTTGTTGCACCCTCAATCTTCTTTGTCTCTCTTCAAGTGCAGTAATATGTTGTGCTTCTTCTTGCATTCATTAATGATCTGTATATGTTTGTCTAAGAGATGCTTGTCTCATATTCTCCTCAACCATTAATCAAGCAGTGATTTGCTCTGTAGTTTCATGACCAACCGGATGAATTGGTGGCTAGTTATGAATATCTCTCGCGACTGTGAGATCCTAGACTCTGTCGGTGTTCACCATTCTTCGATTTGCTCTTAGTGTTCTTTCTATCTCAGTATCAAGTGGAATCATAGGATTACCTTGACTCCTAGTGTTGGGCATACACAGGCGTGTGCCCTCAAAAGTATAGAAAAATAAAACCAATCAACTCCAACAAGAAACTAATCAACTCCATAACCGTATTCCCCGACAACGGCGCTAAAATTTGATATCACCCAAACTATACCTCCAAAAACGTATAACGTGGTCGCTGTATCAAATATAGAACCCAGTTAGGTTAGGGTCTATCCCACAGGGAATAGGACGAGATTTTGTCGAGTATTTGTCTGAGTAATTGGTAAGTAAGTAAAGAGGGGTTTTTTTGTAAACAAATAGTAATAGTAACAATTGTTGATTGTAGGATTTGTGATCAATAAGAGAAAGGAACTAGGACTGTAATCCCCAAGATTCCTTAACTCCACCGGTTACTTGTGCTGGGAAACTTTCCCGCTGCGTTGCATGCAAAACCTGACAAGATAGGTTCATCTAAACATCACTCGACCTTGGTTAGATGAATTTCACACTTTTCCTCCCTGTGTTTGAGTGTCGCAATACTAACCCTTGTTCTTGATCTCAGATTAACTATCCTTGTTACAACTCAACTTATTAGATGAAGATTGATAACTTCAAATATCTATTTTTATTCTCTTTTCCCAATCTCTACCTCTTTCTCGAGCAAGTTTAGAATACAGGCAAGTTTCTAACGTTTGCAATCGTTAGAAGATCAATTATAATGAAGGAAATACCAATACATCCAGTCATATTGGTTCAGAATTTGCTTCACACTTAACCCATTTCATTAATTCCTCATGGTTCACACAACCCAAGTTATGGGGTTTAGCTACTCATGATTGCAAGAACACAAGAAGAATTCAATGATGAAAACATAATTATGAACTCACAATAAGAATAAAACTCTGAACTCTCAATATAAATCTAAACCCTAGAATCGATGTTTGAGATTACAAGATCAATGTAATAGAATCCAAAACAAAGTAATAGTCAACTCCAAATAAGTTAATAACTAAATCCTCAACATAGGACAACCTAAGGGTATTTATAGATACAAAGTGAATCCTATCCTAAGAAAAGTAGGAGAAAAAAGTCAGCAACTTTCCAAGGCCCGTGACTTGAAGCCATGGATTTAACCCATGGACCATGGGTCCAGATAGTAGGAATCAGGCGTCGATGTAAACTCTCAGGGAGTGACTCATGGAATCGACCCACGGACCGTGGGTCGACCTACGGTCCGTGAGTCACAATCGTAGGTCTCTCCTCCGACTTCAACTTTGCTCTTTAGTCTTTAAATACTTTGTTCCAGTGCATGGTTCTTCCCTTTTTGTTTATTTTGCCTTCAAAACCTATTCTCCTGCAATATAGAATAGAAAACGCATCATACCTACCAAACATACCCAATTTATTGCATATTTTCATCATTTTAAGTATCAAAAATTCCATGAAACCATCGCACATCAACACCCTCAACTTAGAACTTTTGCATGTACTCAGGCGAACAAAACAAAACAAACACATTCGATGCTTAACTAAGAGAAACCTAAGAGACCTGCGACATACAACTCATTTCTTCAGGTACCAAAAATTTTGACCCCTCCTACTCACAAATCAAAAACCACTGTGCGTATACATACAACATATTATCATGACACAGAAGGGATCAAGTGATGGCATTAGATTATGAACAAACGACTAAGCATATATGCAAATGACATTATCCGAACACATAGCAGCTAACAATGCAACCCATGTACTCTCACAAAAAATAAGTCCTATACACTCGTAGTATACAAATGAATATCAACATAGGGACTCGATCAAAACACTCGCTTTCACAAAGAAGTTCAAACAGTGTGCATGAAATATCATAGGCTTGCCTTTATTTTCTATGCCTTCGTTTTTCGGATAGTTGCACTAGGATCACTATAGGACTTTCATCAGCTTGTAATGTAGGCTTAGGGACAGGTGTGGTGCATATGGATATGGTGACTCAACCCTCCTTGACACTACACTATTTTTTTCTCCACTTTCCAACCATTTTTATTTTATTCTCCCTTATTCTCCTTTATTTGTTTTCAGATTTTGGGTGAAATTTTATTTATGATTTCAATATCCCTTTTTTTTTCACACCCCAAATTTGTTCTCTTTTCTTTTACTTACCCATTCTTCATACCCATATCATGCTACGCACCCCTATGATAGCCACCCTCAACTTGGGCAATATTCCTGAATTGAGGTACACAATGTCCAAGGATGGACCAGGGCCAAGACAGGTTCATTGTATGTCAAAATGGGAAGGTGAATAGGCTAATGAAAGAAATAGGTCAATTAAGGCTCAAAATCGGGATCAAGGGATATTTACTTCATTTGGTCAGGCATTAAGGCTAAAAGTGGACTTATTTTAAAAAAATGACCTATGATACTTTCCTTAACCACTATTCTCTAACCTAGGCAAGACTAACCGGGCAAGTTATGGATTACACACACAAAGTGAACTAGGTAATGACCTCATGCACACATAGCACAGGGTTACACTATCAACTACTACCTATCCAGTTCATGCATTGCTAAGCTACCGTTATTCTGCCTATAATACTAATGCCATAACAAGATCCAACAGCTGTCACAAACTAACATAACTACACACACAGTCCAAAACAAAATTTTTAGAAGGGGTATCCTTTAAACACATAAAAAGCATCATTATCATTCAAAGTTCATTCAAAATTGACTGCACTAAGGTTCCCCTAGTTTCCTCCTACTTAAACATAAAAATACATAATAATATAAATAACAACCTAAATATGCCGGTTCTACTATGATAGCACTTGAGAGAGAAGAAACACGACAACTAAAGTGCCCAAGAGGACATATAGACCCACAAGTACCTCCGCCCCCACCAAATAATCATGCATTGTCCTCAATGCATTAGATTAACATAAAATAAGGAAGTAAGGAACATACCTGTGGCACCCTAGGTGTGTGAGTCTAATGTCGATCAAAATAACAAAAATCAAAGCAAATGTAGGAATACCAAGACACCTTAGGTTGCCTCCCAAGCAGCGCCTGATTTAATGCCACGGCACGACGCGAGTGTCTTGATTACTCAGACTTCATCAAGATATCCCTTGGGTTGGCCTCCAGGGTCATCTAAACTATTTATTTCTGAAACCACCCTTATGTCCTTTGGCTGCTTCATAGTTCTACAAACATTGAATGTGACTTCCTTATTATTCAGCCTAAATTTCATCTCACCCCACTCCATATCCACCAATGCTCTGCCAGTGGCTAAAAATGGTCTCCCCAAAATTATGCGCATCTCAAAATCGGCCTTACAATCCGAGACAACAAAGTCAGTAGGAAAGATAAAGTTTTCAACCTTGAAAAAAAAAACTTCAAATAATATGCCCACATGCTTCTTGATCATACGACCCACCATCAATAACCGCATCTTTATTGGCTCGGGGGTTCCCAAGCCTAATTTCTCGAATATTGCCAGTGGCATCAATTTAATGCTCGCACCTAGGTCACACAAAGCTCTGGCGAAATTAACTGATCCAATTATGCATGGAATTGTAAAGGCACCAGGATCATCTTTCTTTTGCACAAAAGAGCGGGGTTCAATTGCACTACAGTGGTGTAAATCACCAACATACTCATAACTGACAGTTCTCTTCTTCTTGACCAACTCTTTCATAACTTTGCATATCTGGACATTTGTTCCAGTGCCTCCACCAATTGAATGTTTATAGAAAGTTTCTTTAATATGGACATGAACTTATGAAATTTTCCATCCTCCTTCTTCTTCTTCAAGCAGTGAGGGAATGGAGGTGGCAGTATAGGAATAGGGGTTAGCATTTATGGGGCTTCCTTTTCTTTCTCGTTTCTGTATTTACCTTGTGTTCATCAGTCTGAGGCTCTTCAATTCCTTTTATTATCTCCCCACTAACAATTTTATTTTCATCCACCTTTTTGTTTAGACGTTGAGGGAAAGATGGAGGAAGTTTTGGGAATGGAACATACTTTTTTAGAGCTTTCTTTACCTTTTTCGTGGTATTCTTTTGCTCTTCAGTGTATCATGAACACCCTCAACTTGTTTGGGTGCCTCACTAAGAGTCTTCCCACTTCTCGTTGTGATAGCCATACAATGAACATCATGTTTTAGATTCTGGATGGTGTTGGTCGGAAGTGTACCTTGTTGACGCTGATTCAATACTGAAGATATCTGCCCGAGTTATTGATCCAACTATTTAATGGCTGTCGAGTGAGACTTAACCTTTTGACTTATTCTCGAAATATATGCCCTAATATCCTTCAGACAGTTTTCTTGACTCTCTGCCCCCTTAACAAGTTTATTAAGAAGGGCTTCCTTTCTTGAATTTCCATAATCAGCGTCACGGTTCCCCAATGGAACTTATGCACCACTCTTCTCTTTGTAATCATTCTTTTGCCTCCAATCACCATCACGATACAAGTCTTTGTCTCGATATCCTGACTTGTTGAAATTGTCTTCATAGTAGTTCTGAACTTGATTCCCTTACCTCGAGTTCCAAGAGTCTTGATTAGACCCTTGGCCCTTGGCTGAGAAACTTGCCACCTCTCTATCCAAGTACTTAGCCTCCTCATCAGATTCATAATCATCATACCTAGGTGTTTTGCCTAGTATACCTATGGCATGTACCTTCTTAACACCTCAGCAGTAATCTGTTTGGCTAGCAAGCCAATTTCTGTGCTGAAATGTGCAACCTCTTAAGCTACAGATTCATCCAAAGCCCGTTGTGCTGCCGAGGTTCCAATAGCATACATCCCAGCTGATGTATCTACCTCTCGAGTATGCCATCCTTGGTTGTTCTTAGTGATACGATCTAAAATCTCTGAAGCTTGTTCCCATCTCAAACTCATAAATGCTCCACCAGTGATAGTATCTGTGATAGCCTTGGTATTGGCATTTAATGCTTTGTAGAAGATCTCAAGTAAATTTTGATCATTCATCCTATGGTTTGGAACATTTTGCAACATCTTCTTGAACCAAAGCCAAGTCTCGTAAAGTGCTACAGAATGTAGTTATCTAAAAGTGTAAATCTCATCCTTCAACTGTAGCATCTTGGAGGGTGGGGAAAATCTCTCCAAAAACTAATTTCTTAATTCTTGCCAAGTAGTGATAGAACCTCGTGGTAACTCATCCAACCACAAAGTCGCTTCTCCTGTTAGGGAGAATTGAAATAATCTCAACCGAATAGCCTCTTGGTCAACTCCAGGTAAATTATATGAAGTGCAGACCTTCAGAAAGTTCATCACATGCATGTTCGGATCATTTGTAGGAAGACCAGCAAACACCCCTTTCAAGTTTAGCAGATGGATCATGGCACTTATAATGTCAAACTTAGTACCCTAGGTAACTCTGGTGGAATAATGGCACCAGTCTCAATTGGCTCAAAATAAGCCACATCCTCTTATTCAAGATCATCATAAACCGAAATGTAAGGTCTTTGTGGTGGTTGTTGCACCCTCAATCTTCTTTGTCTCTCTTCAAGTGCAGCAAGACATTGTGCTGCTTCTTGAATTCATTAATAATCTCTATTTGCTTGTCTAAGAGCTGCTTTTCTGGTATTCTCCTCAACTATTAATCAAGCAGTGATTTGCTCTGCAGTTTCATGACCAGCCGGATGAATTAATGGCTGGTTATGAATATCTCCCGCGACTGTGAGATCCTAGACTCTGTCGGTGTTCACCATTCTTCGATTTGCTCTTAGTGTTCTTTCTATCTCAGTATCAAGTGGAATCAAGGGATTGCCTTGACTCCTAGTGTTGGGCATACACCGACGTGTGCCCTCAAAAGTATAGTAAAACAAAACCAATCAACTCCAACAAGAAAACTAATCAACTCCATAACCGTATTCCCCGACAACGACGCCAAAATTTGATGTCACCCAAACTATACCTCCAAAAAAGTATAATGCGGTTGGTGTATCAAATATAGAACCCAGCTAGGTTGGGGTCGATCCCATAGGGAATAGGATGAGATTCTGTTGAGTGTTTATCCGAGTAATTGGCAAGTAAGTAAAGAGGGGGGGGGGGTTGTAAACAAATAGTAACAGTAACAATTGTTGATTGTCGGATTTGTGATCAATAAGAGAAAGGTACTAGGACTGTGATCCCCAAGATTCCTTAACTCCACCGATTACTTGTGCTGGGAAACTGTCCTACTGCGTTGCATGTAAAATTTATAAAGATAGGTTCATCTAAACGTCTCTCGATCTTGGTTAGATAAATTTCACAATTTTCCTCCTTGTCTCCGAGTGTCGCACTACTAACCCTTGTTCTTGATCTCAGATTAACTATCCCTATTACAACTCAAGTTATTAGATAAAGGTTGATAGCTTCAAATATCTGTTGTTATTCTCTTTTCCCAATCTCTACCTCTCTCTCGAGCAAGTTTAGAATACAGGCGAGTTTCTAACATTTGCAATCATTAGAAAATTAATTATAATGAAGGAAATACCCATATATATGCAGTCACACAAATTTAGAATTGCTTCGCACTTAACCCATTTCATTAATTTCTCATGGTTCACAGAACCCTAGTTATGGGGTTTAGCTACTCATGATTGCAAGAACACAATAAGAGTTCAATGATGAAAACATAATTATGAACTCACAATAAGAATAAAACTCTGAAATCTCAATGTAAATCAAAACACTAGAATCGATATTTGAGATTACAAGATCAATGTAATAGAATCCATCCAAAACAATGGAATAGACAACTCCAAATAATTTAATAACTAACTTCTCAACATAGGAAAACCTAAGGGTATTTATAGATACAAAGTGAATCGTATCCTAATCAAAGTAGGAGAAAAAAGTCGGCAACTTCCATAGACCGTGACTTGAAGTTGTGGATTCAACCCACGGACCATGGGTCTAGTGTCATGCCCGAATTCCATTGAGGCGGACTGGAACCCGAAACCGTTGAGGCCCGAGAGAACCAATCTTTTCTCATGTCCATTCATATGCATGTCTCTATTTGAACATCATTATATCTCATGCAACTATGCGGAAGTCATGGAAACACATGCTATATATGAAACTTGGTCGTTAGGGCAATCAAGTCAAAATAAACATACATCTCTTTACATTCACCTTCCCACGTACGTCTACAAAGCCTCTACAGATACATGTACAACCACCCTAAAGATGGGACAAGTCCCCGCTTTATACATCATTTGCATAATACCAAAATCAATGTACATTATGACTCGGAAAGCCCCAAACCAATTGGAGCTCATGAAAGATCCGCAAATGATCCGCAACCTACTGTGGAGGTCTGTAAGTACCTGTGCCTGCAGCAAGTAAGGTAAATTCCCCCAAAGGGGTCAGTACAAAGAATGTACTGAGTATGTAAGGCTATAAGAAACTGCATGATACATAAGGCCCTTAATGGAATCAAATATGAAGGAATAGCCAATATAGACAAACCGTTGATCTGAATGCTTGGAACCATGTACTTTATGTTCATTAATCTCTTGCCTTATGTACATTACCATTCACATTACCGTTGAATACATAATCATCAATATATGCAATCGTCAATTTACAACCGTCAATAAAAGTAACCGTCAATATACAACCGTCAATAAAAGTAACTGTCAATATGAAACCATCAATAAAAGTAACCATCAATATGCAACCTTCAATAAAACTAACCGTCAATATGCAACCATCAATAAAAGTAACCGTCAATATGAAACCATCAATAAAAGTAACCGTCAATATTCAACCGTCAATAAAAGTAACCGTCAATATGCAACCTTCAATAAAAGTAATCGTCAATAAATAAAGTAGGTTTGGCTCGAGCTAGGCTTATGCCTCCAGAGCTGCCACCCGTACTCAAAGAACCATAAACTAACCGTAAAATAACTATAAAGTAAGTAACCATATATGTATTATTTCTTAGCATTTCTTCATTCTTTTACATTTGAGAGATTGATATGTTGATAGTCGTAACATTTCTGGAGCTTTGGAACCTCAATTTATGATTATGAGACATGTGAATAACAAAATATGATAACCTGACATGAGATACTTTGAGACATCTCAGAATAGGAACAGGTACGATGACAATGTGAACAATATGTGCTGCAGAAGGATACGGTAAGAGTAACCTTACATACCTTATGATCTCAATATGAATATACCTTCCTAGATGTGAATACAATAATCCAGTTCCTTCCTTACGTGTCACTCTACAACATAAGTTCATAACGGAGCTCACATTAACAACTAGTTACCTTACAAGTGCATAAGATGACAATGAGTTACGTGACTGCTATATAGTGTTATTTTGTCCTTTACAATACAATCCACTGCATTATCATACCAACAACACCACAACATTCCACACATTGACCAATAACAATAACATTTGACACCAAGTTTACCCTTTACACTTCCTCATTAACACTACGTTACCTTTTCTCCGTTAAGTCACTCGATAGTTTTCACAATAACACATTAACAACAATACATATATTATACCATTCAAAATACCTCCGAGATACTCCTTTATAGTCATTTAAAAGGTACCATAAGTTGATAGTTGCATCCATAAAGGGTATAGGGGCTTTGGGGGGTCAAAGAGATGCAAAAACAACCAAAATGGGGTTCTGGCCTGACCTACGAAGCCACCTATGCCTGAAGGTGGCTGAGGTGCGCCAACATGTGACCTTTGGAAGTAGCCAAAGGCACCTGTGAAGTCACCTACGCCCGCAGGTGGTTCGTCTGCGATGGCGGGTGCCCGTTTCGGCCAAAAAGGATCTCTTTTGAGTCTTTTTATGCAATGAATGGTCCATGATCATAACTAAATTTATCTTGACATATTTTAGATCATATTAGATTCCAACAAACAGACATGGTTTCACAACACACATAAACATCACCAAACCATATTTTTCTTTCAATACGTCACCAATTCCATGCCCAATTTCGTAACAACAATTCCAAACATTATGTACAATGAAAAAACAAGTTACGACTATAATCACATCTCATATGTCACTATTTAATCTGTCAAACTCACTTTCTTCAAGACCACAAGTCCATTTTAAAGTTTACAAGGCAAAATCCTTCACTGATTAAGCAAACACAAATTGTTTCACACACAGTGAACTTCTCACATGTCACCAACATAACCATAATGATATACACCATATTACATGCATATAATATATTAAACCATAAAAATAAACACTTACCAAGGCTTGAAAAAGAGTTGATCTTGCCCAAAAAGGATGATAGCTTAGGGTTTGTGTGTAGAGAGAATTGTGGAAAATTCTAGAAAATGGCATGTGTCTTTTTATGAATAAAAATCTGATTTGTGACCTTATATAGTTCTTCATGGTCATCCTTAGCCATCCACTTAGTCAATAATTGAGGGTTTTCTTTGGTCAAAGCAAGAATGGATCTTTTTTTCATTGTGGGACATGTCTTTCTTGTGAATTTTGGTCCTCAACTGACCACTAATGCTTTCTATTGCTTTGCAGCTTAATACATCGGCTACAACATTTACCTTCCCTGGATGATATATAAAACATCCATATCATAGTCTTTTAGGAGTTCCAATCACCCTTACCGCCTCACATCGAGGTCCTCCTGCTTAAACATATAATATAAATTTTCATGATCAGTATATATATATATATATATGTGAACCCCCATAAGTGGTAGCGTAATATTACTGCTAACTCAAACTCTCATATGTAAATGCAAGTTTCTTAAGGCATAAGATATCGCTCTGCCATGCTGAATCAATACACACCCCAAACCGATCCCTAAGGTATCACAATATACCACAGACCCTTCTGTGCCTTCGAGAAGTACTAATACGGGTGTGGGAGTTAATTTATCTTCCAACTCTTGGAAACTCTTCTCACATGCATTATTCCACTAGAACTTACTGGCCTTATGTGTTAGTTTTGTTTTCCTATGGCCTTGACCAATTTTTTTTTTCCCACTGCTTCAATCATTGATGTATCTACTCTTATTCCTGGTGACCCAAGAATGCTACAGATTTTTTAGCCAACATTCACATTTGGAGATCTTTGCATATGACCTATGATCACGAAAAATTAGTAACACCTGCTGCAAGTGATTAGCATGCTCCTCTCGTGATCTTGAGTAACCCAGAATATCACTTCTATACTGTAACACCCCGTATATTTCCGAACCTAGTTAATTCCCATAACATTCATGGAATTATTTTAACATGAGAGACTTGATGAATTATACATTAAAATTTGTGGGCTTAAGCCATTGGGCCAAATGAGGCCCAAAACTCATCAAAAGACTTGGCCCAATGTGGCAAAAATGATCCAATCTTCCATTGACTAATCAACCAATGCATTTAATGCCAAGAATTGGATAAGAGAGACTTAAAGGGACTATAAAAGGGCACAAAATCAGATTTTTATTTCATTGTGACACCCGTGCCTTTTTCTAGAATTTTCTCAAACATTTCCTTATCTCACACAAACCCTAATCCTTCATTCCTTTGGCCAAGATCATCATCTTAAAAGACTTTGTCAGTGTTTATGCTTATGGATTAATATATTATGTGCATGATAGGGTTCCTATAGGATGTTGGTTATGTTGGTGGAGTATTGAGAAGTTCACTATGTGTGTAATGTTACATGTTTGCTAAATCGGAAGAGGTTTTTGCCTTGTAAACTTGAACATGGGCTTGTGGTCTTGAAGGAAGTGAACTTGATGGATTCAATATTGACATGTGAGATGTGATTATAGTCTTACCTTGTTTTATCCTTGTGTTTAATGTTTGGAATTGGTATTGTGAAATTGATTATGGATTGGGTGACGTATTGAACGAGAAGTATAGTTTTGGGTGTTGTTTATGTGTGTTGGGAGACCATGGCTGATGGTTGGCATTCAATATGATCAAAAATATTTTAAAAGAAGTTTAGTTATGATCATGGACCATTCATTGCATAAAAAGACCCAAAAAAGACATATTTGGACCAAAACGGGCATCCGCCCCCGCAGACGAGTGCACCTGCGGGAGCAGATGCCAATGCAGGTGCCTCTGGCATCTGCCAAAGGCCACCTGCGGGTGCAACTCAGCCACGTACATGCGCAGGTGGCTTCGCAGGTCAGCCTCAAGTTCGGTTTTTGTATGTTTCGCATCAATTTGATCCACGAAGGCCCCTATACCCTTTTTGGATGTAATTATCAACTTGTGATGCCGTTTTAATGACTTTAAATGGTCGTATTGAGGTATGTTGGACTATATTCAGAATGTATTGTTGTTCATAAGTTGTTATGAGGCAAGTTTATAGGGTAAATGTGACGGAATAATAATGAGAAAGCATAAAGGAAAGTATGGTGTGAAATGCTATTGATGTATGATATCTTGGTCAATGTGTGGAATGTTATGGTGTTATTGGTATGATAATGCAATGGGTCATACTGTAAAGAGTTAAATGACGTTATACGACAGTCATATAGTTCATTGTCGTCTTGTACGCTTGTATAGTAACTAGTTGCTAATGTAAGCTCCGGTATGTACTTGTATTGTAGAGTAAGACGTAAGGAGGAAGCTGGGCTATTGTATTCACGTATAGGATTGAGTGTTCATATTGAGAGGACAAGGTATGTAAGGTTACTCTTTCCGTATCCTTCTGCAGCATATTATTCATATTGACATTGGGCTTGTTCTATTCCGAGGGGTTTTGAAGTATATCAAGTCAGGTTGACATATATTGTTATTCACATGTGTCCTATTCTTAGACGAATTATGATTCACTTATCTCTTATTCATTGAGTGAAGTTCCAAAGCTTTCATAACGTTGTAATTTCTAAAAGAACTATCTCAAAGAGAGTAAGATGTAAAGAGAATCTATTTATTCTTGAATAGCATTTTCCAATCATGTCATGTTCCAAAGTCCAATAATATTATGATTATCTTTGTACCAATCTCTTACAAGTAAAAGTACCAATCTCATAAGAGTAATGAAGGAGGTAATGTGCAAGCTAATATATCTATCCCTCATAAATAAGGGTATCAATCTTAGAAGAGTAAAGACGTGAAGTAATGTATAATCGATGAGTAATCTTGGGTGGTATCCCAGGGGTTGAAATACCTAGCATGGGTCGATCCCAATGTAACATAAGAACATCCCTGGGGCGATTGAAAAGCCAAGCATGGGTTAATCTAACATCCCAGGGGTCACAGTACCTAGCATGGGTTAATAACATCCCAGGGGCGACACAAAAGCCTAGCATGGGTTATCAGGGTACATCCTTGGGGTCATAGTACCTAGCATGGGTTAATAACATCCCAGGGGCGACACGAAAGCCTAGCATGGGTTATCACAGTACATCCCAGGGGTCAAAGTATCTAGCATGGGTGAATCTCATCCCAGGGGCGACACGAAAGCCTAGCATGGGTTAATATAACATCCCAGGGGTCAAAGTACCTAGCATGGGTGAATCTCATCCCAGGGGCGATAGAATAGCCTAGCATGGGTAGAACAATAAAGATGAACATATGTGAAGAAAAGAGAAGTAAAGAACGTAATATACATGGTTCCTCACATACAGAAAGAGAGTTTATTCACATTGACTATTTTCTATTACGTTGACTCCATTGTTGTTGTTATTATGTATGATACAATTCTTATGAGCCTTACATACTCAGTACATTCTTCGTACTGACCCCTCTCGAAGGACTTACTTTAATTGCTGCAGGCGCAGGTACTAGTATACCTCCTCTGTAGGTTGTGGATCATTTGTAGATTTTTGGTGAGCTCCAGTTGGTTCGGGGCTTTCCGAGTCACAGTTGTACATTTGTTTTGATGTTGTTAATGTTGTATAAAGTGGAGACTTGTCCCGACTTTAAGGTTGTCTTGTAGATGCATCTGTTAGAGGCTTTTGTAGACATATGTAGGTATATGATTGTAAGAGATGAATGTCCGTTTTGACTTGATGGCCCCAATGGCCAAGTTTTATAAATATATATATATGGCATATGTTTCCATGTCCATGACTTCCGCATAGTTTCATGAGGTATAATGATATTCATACGAGGATATGCATACGAATGTACATGAGCAAAGATTGGTTCTCTCGGGCCATATCGGCTTCGGGTGCCAGTCCGCCTCAATGGGATTTGGGGCGTGACAAAAGTGGTATCAGAGCAGGTCGTTCTAAGGGTGTCTACAAAGCCGTGTCTGTGTAGAGTCTTACTTATGGATGTGTTGTGCACCACATTTATAAGTGGGAGGCTACGGACATTTAGGAGTTGTTTCTTTTCTTCATTTCTAGATCGTGCAATAGAGCCAGTGTTGTAAGTTGAATTGTATCTGACCATGGGAATTGTTTTTCTTTGGTATAGTAAAATGCCAATCACAAGAAGAGATAGAGGCAAAGGTAAGCAGGTAGATATGCCTGCCGGTGAAGGAATGAGTAAATCACCACCTGACCAAGCTAGTCAAGGTGGAGCTGATGCTGAAATTGTATCGCGGTCTTCTTCTACTTTACTAGCTCCGGAAGAGCCAAGGGGTGGAAAAGTACCTGCAGAACCGCCAATGAATGCCACTGACCAGGATTTAAGAAATGCAGTACATATTTTGACTCAGTTAGTGGCTGCACAAACACAGGGACGAACTGGTCCAATGGTAAATGAGGATGATGCGGCGAGAGTGGCGAGTCGCAGAACACAGGACTTCCTAAAATTGGACCCTTCTATATTCACTGGGTCAGACCTGAAAGCAGATCCATAGGACTTCGTGGATCAAATCCAGAGGGCTTTGGAGGTTATGCATATGTCCGGTGTGGAAACGGTTGAGCTTGTGGCCTATAGATTGAAGGGTGAGGCCATATTATAGTATGAGGAATGGAAAGATCAAGGGGTATTGATGCACTCCCAGCTGGTTGGGAAGAATTTAAAATGGCATTCCTTGATCATTACCTCCCATATGAGATCCGGGAGGCACGTGCAGACCAATTTTTAAATTTACGTCAAGGGAATCTGAGTGTCAGAGAATACAGTCTGCAATTTAATTCCCTGGCTCGATATGCTCCAAATATGGTGGCCACAATGAAAGATAGAGTCCATCAATATGTGGACAGATTGGAGCCATATTTGGTACGAGACTGCACTATTGCTGCTTTGAACAGGGATATGGACATCGCCAGAATTTAGGCCTTCGCACAGAAAATGGAGGACCAAAGGCAAAGAAGAAGGACACAGGAATCTGAGGAAGGGCCATCCAAAAGGGCTAGACCTGTGGGGCAGTCTATGGTGTCCCCAGGAGAATCTAGATCTCGAATGTTACCGCCTAGACCCTCATTTTCTTATTCCACAGCAGGTACTCAACCCCAATTCTGAAGGTTTAGGGGTAGTCAATCTGGACAGGTAGTGGAGTGCAAGGTGCACAGACAACAGAATTTTCTCATCCTCCATGTCAGTGTTGCGAAAGGTACCATTTAGGTGAATGCCGGTTGGGGACAAATGCTTGTTTTTGGTGTGGCACAACGGGGCATATAATGAGAGAATGCCCACAAAGGGGTGCGAGTGGTATAGCACGACCTACGGGATCAACCATTGCATCATTAGCATCGGTTCCTTCCCCAGGCAGAGGCGTTCAACCCATTGGTTGTGGTAGAGATATTAGAGGAGCAACTAATTCCAGTTGAGCCCAAAATCACACCTATGCTCTAGTGGACTGACAGAATGAGGAGGCATCTCCTGATGAAGGTACAGGTATATTACCATATTTTCACATGATGTATATGTATTGATTGATCCGAGCCCTACCTTATCGTATGTTACTCCATCGACTACCGTGAATTTAATGGGACACTGGGGGTTATTAGTTAAGTCAATGGAAATATCTCCACCTGTCAGTGAATTTAGTAGAGTTAAAAGAACATATCATAATAGTATAGTAGATGTTTGTGATCATAGATGAGTAAGTACTCTTAAAAGCGTTACTAATGAAAGGGGTAATGGGGTTTGGAAAGAAAGAAAATTTTTTTTTTGGCCCTACACAACGTGCCATGTGAAGTTACCGGAAGTGCATAAGAGTTTCATTTCATATTTCTCCCATTGGAAATATACAAGTTACGGAGGATCCTACTAGGAAGAGATACCTATTGCTATTCTAGACCGACAAGTGTAAAGGTTAGTAAATAAAGATGTAACTTTCGTAAAAGTTCTTTGGAGAAATCAACAAGTCAAAGAGATAAATTGGGAAGCTGAAAACAAATGATGAGACCAAGGTACCCATATTTGTTCCAAACGGAAGGAAAGTTCAAAAGTGCGAAAGTGGAGAAAGAATAAGTAAATAGCTATGAGTGTATATGTATAACGTAAAGATGCATTTGTTGTACATGAGACGATGTTGTTAACATTCGAGGACGAATGTTCCTAAGGGGGAAGAATGTAACACCCCGTATGTTTCCGAACCTAGTTAATTCCTGTAACATTCATGGAATTATTTGAACATGAGAGACTTGATGAATTATACATTAAAATTTGTGGGCTTAATCCATTGGGCCAAATGAGGCCCAAACCTCATCAAAAGACTTGGCCCAATGGGGCAAAAATGATCCAATCTTTCATTGACTAATCAACCAATGCATTTAATGCCAAGAATTGGGTAAGAGAGACTTAAAGGGACTATAAAAGGGCAAAAAATCATATTTTTATTTCATTGTGACACCCATGCCTTTTTCTAGAATTTTCTCAAGCATTTCCTTATCTCACACAAACGCTAATCCTTCATTCCTTTGGCCAATATCATCATCTTGAAAGACTTGGTAAGTGTTTATGCTTATGGATTAATAAATTATGTGCATTATAGGGTGCCTATAGGATGTTGGTTATGTTGGTGGAGTATTGAGAAGTTCACTATGTGTGTAATGTTACATGTTTGCTAAATCGGAAGAGGATTTTGCCTTGTAAACTTGAACATGGGCTTGTGGTCTTGAAGGAAGTGAACTTGATGGATTCAATATTGGCATGTGAGATGTGATTATAGTCTTACCTTGTTTTATCCTTGTGTATAATGTTTGGAATTGTTATTGTGAAATTGATTATGGATTGGGTGACGTATTGAACGAGAAGTATAGTTTTGGGTGTTGTTTATGTGTGTTGGGAGACCATGGCTGATGGTTGGCATTCAATATGATCAAAAATATGTTAAAAGAAGTTTAGTTATGATCATGGACCATTCATTGCATAAAAAGACCCAAAAAAGACATATTTGGACCAAAACGGGCATCCGCCCCCGCAGACGAGTGCACCTGCGGGAGCAGATGCCAATGCAGGTGCCTCTGGCATCTGCCAAAGGCCACCTGCGGGTGCAACTCAGCCACGTACATGCGCAGGTGGCTTCGCAGGTCAGCCTCAAGTTCGGTTTTTGTATGTTTCGCATCAATTTGATCCACGAAGGCCCCTATACCCTTTTTGGATGTAATTATCAACTTGTGATGCCGTTTTAATGACTTTAAATGGTCGTATTGAGGTATGTTGGACTATATTCAGAATGTATTGTTGTTCATAAGTTGTTATGAGGCAAGTTTATAGGGTAAATGTGACGGAATAATAATGAGAAAGCATAAAGGAAAGTGTGGTGTGAAATGCTATTGATGTATGATATCTTGGTCAATGTGTGGAATGTTATGGTGTTATTGGTATGATAATGAAATGGGTCATACTGTAAAGAGTTAAATGACGTTATACGACAGACATATAGTTCATTGTCGTCTTGTACGCTTGTATAGTAACTAGTTGCTAATGTAAGCTCCGGTATGTACTTGTATTGTAGAGTAAGACGTAAGGAGGAAGCTGGGCTATTGTATTCACGTATAGGATTGAGTGTTCATATTGAGAGGACAAGGTATGTAAGGTTACTCTTTCCGTATCCTTCTGCAGCATATTATTCATATTGACATTGGGCTTGTTCTATTCCGAGGGGTTTTGAAGTATATCAAGTCAGGTTGACATATATTGTTATTCACATGTGTCCTATTCTTAGACGAATTATGATTCACTTATCTCTTATTCATTGAGTGAAGTTCCAAAGCTTTCATAACGTTGTAATTTCTAAAAGAACTATCTCAAAGAGAGTAAGATGTAAAGAGAATCTATTTATTCTTGAATAGCATTTTCCAATCATGTCATGTTCCAAAGTCCAATAATATTATGATTATCTTTGTACCAATCTCTCACAAGTAAAAGTACCAATCTCATAAGAGTAATGAGGGAGGTAATGTGCAAGCTAATATATCTATCCCTCACAAGTAAAGGTATCAATCTTAGAAGAGTAAAGACGTGAAGTAATGTATAATCGATGAGTAATCTTGGGTGGTATCCCAGGGGTTGAAATACCTAGCATGGGTCGATCCCAATGTAACATAAGAACATCCCAGGGGCGACTGAAAAGCCAAGCATGGGTTAATCTAACATCCCAGGGGTCACAGTACCTAGCATGGGTTAATAACATCCCAGGGGCGACACGAAAGCCTAGCATGGGTTATCACAGTACATCCCAGGGGTCATAGTACCTAGCATGGGTTAATAACATCCCAGAGGCGACATGAAAGTCTAGCATGGGTTATCACAGTACATCCCAGGGGTCACAGTACCTAGCATGGGTTAATAATATCCCAAGGGAGACACGAAAGCCTAGCATGGGTTAATATAACATCCCAGGGGTCAAAGTACCTAGCATGGGTGAATCTCATACCAGGGGCAACAGAACAGCCTAGCATGGGTAGAACAATAAAGATGAACATATGTGAAGACAAGAGAAGTAAAGAACGTAATATACATGGTTCCTCACATACATAAATAGAGTTTATTCACATTGACTATTTTCTCTTATGTTGACTCCATTGTTGTTGTTATTATGTATGATACTATTCTTATGAGCCTTATATACTCAGTACATTCTTCATACTGACTCCTCTCGGGGGACTTACTTTAATTGCTGCAGGCGCAGGTACTAGTAGACCTCCTCTGTAGGCTGTGGATCATTTGCAGATTTTTGCTGAGCTCCAGTTGGTTCGGAGATTTTCGAGTCACAGTCGTACATTTGTTTTGATGTTGTAAATATTGTACAAAGCGGGGACTTGTCTCGACTTTAAGTTGGTCTTGTAGATGCATCTGTTAGAGGCTTTTGTAGACATATTTGGGTATATGATTGTAAGAGATGAATGTCCGTTTTGACTTGATGGCCCCAACGGCCAAGTTTTATAAATATATATATATATGGCATATGTTTCCATGTCCATGACTGTAACACCCCGTACCTTCCCAACCCAATGTGACGACGATGAACAATGGTTACTTAGGTGTCGAGATGCCATGAGTATGTAGTTTGTAATGTTAGTGATGGGAACATTGAAATTTGGCCTTGTACATGTGATTAACCTTGCGTAGGAGGTGTTTTGCGATTTTCATGAAGCATTTGTGGGGTTTAAAATGAGGCTAAGAGGACCTTTAAACAAATGATATTAAGGTTAAGAAGTAAGTTAAAGAATAGGACTTGAAGTATCTACCCAAACCCGCGAAGAAAAGTCGAAAAACAAATTTTTGAAAAAAATTAAGGCAGGGGAGCATTAGAGAGCGTGACACGCCGCTTTTGACCAAAATTTTTAGTCCACAGGCAGTAAGGTAGCACGCCCAAGGGCGTGCCGGGATGCTAGCGCGCACCTTTCAAAAGTTGGAATTTTTCTTAAGTCCCAAGGGTGCCAGGGGAGGTATTGAGCCAATTTTTGCCACGATTCTTCTACAACCATGAGGATATACATGAAATGAGTGAAATAATATATTGGTATAATAAAATTACTCGAGAATTAATTTGGCATCAAAATGACGATTTTACCTCTGTAGTCAAAATAAGCCATACGTGGCTAGAATTGCTTGTTTTTGGAATTGAGGCTACGAGTATGAATTGCGTAAGTGGGAATATCGTTGTAACGCATATATTATGGATTACACATTGATGTGAGTGATTTAAGATGATATGGGTTATTGGGCCTAATTTGAGATTAAAATAAGCAAATCATGCAAAGGCCCAATGTGTCAAAATGACCCATTCTTGCCTTGACTTGTCAATGATGGACTTAAGGGCTAAGGATGAATTTAAAAGGTTATAAAAGGTGGACAAAAAATCAGATTTTAATCCCAAAAACACACATGCTTTCTATTCTTTTTTCTAGAATTCTCAAGAACACTCTTTTGGTGCTCTTCAAACCCTAAGGCATTTTGGGACAAGATCATCCTCTTCCAAGCTTGAGTAAGTAATTATTCTTGTACTTTAACATATTATAAGCATGATAAAATATGTATATCATGTTGGTGATGGTTGAAAATGTTGGACATGGCACTTTTGGCTTTTGTGAAAGATGTGAAATCCATGGGATTATAACTTGAATTATGACTTATGACTTTGATGAAAGAGCATGGTATGGATGAAATAACAACATGTATAGTGTTATTATGGTCCTAAACATGTTATTCTTCTATAAGTATAAATTATGGGATTTTGGCCGATTTGTTGTTGTGAGGTGTATTGAAGTAATTTGATGGAAGAATTGTGATATGGTGGGGATGGAGAGGTGTAAAATATGAGCTTGGTGTAACATGCTATTGGTTATAATGTGTTGGTCAATGTATGGAATATTGTGGGATTATTGGTATGATGATTTTATAAATGGTGTTGTCAAGGGGGAAATGACATGTTCAAGTTAAACATGTGACTTATTGTTATTGTATGCCATTATAAGGTTATTGGTGGTTAATGTTGGTTCCGTCATGTATTTATGTTGTAGAGCAAAACATAAGGATGGAGCGGGACTATCGTATGCACGTCTAATATTGTGTATTCGTATTAAGAATACAAGGTATGTAAGGTTACTCCATCCGTATCTTTCTGCAGCACATAATGTTCATATTGACATTTCATTTGTCCTATTCCAAAATATGCTAAGGTATCTCATTCAGATTTGATATATATTGTTATTCACACATTTCTTATTCATTGACCGATTGGTATTCATATATCTCCTATCCATGGACTGAAATTCCTAAAGCTCTCATAATGTTGTTATAGCTACTAAAAGAAACCGTTTCAAGGAAAGTGACGATGTAAGGAGAGTATATTCATTCCTAACTCGCGTATCCCTCATTCATTAGTCGTTGTTGTTCATGAGTTACCTAACTATGGACATGGGTCCAAAGTCCTCATAATAGTATGTTCCAACGGAGTCATAACGTTGTGATTCTAGAATAATTATCTCAAGGAGGGTAAGATGTAAAAAGAATCTAGTTATTCTTGAAAAGCATTCTCCAATCATGTCATGTTCCAAAGTCCAATATGATTATGAATATCTTTGTACCAATCTCATAAGAGTAGTGAAGGAGGTAAAGTGAAAACTAAGATATCTATTCCTCACAAGTGAGTGTATCACTCTCTTGAGAGTAAGGAAGTGAAGTAAAGTATAGAGGTATGTTTCCAATATTAGCATGATCCTTAAAGTATCAATCTCTCATAAGTGGATGTATTAATCTCTCACAAATTGAAGTATCAATCTCATGAGAGTAATAAGAGAGGTGATGCGCAAGTTAGTATAATTAGTCCTCATAAGTAAGGATGTCAAACTCATGAAGTAAAGGAGTGAAGTGAGATGTGTATATAAGGGTGTGCTTTAATGCCATGATCTTTAGCGTGTCATTCTCATAACTAAGTAGAGGGTATAAGATTGTAAAGAGGTAATGTACGTATGGTTACTATATGTTACATTGAGTATGGATCATAATCTAAAGGGTGTAATTTCAAGATAGGACAATCTCAATACTATGCTATGTTATTTATTACATCCCATCAAAGGTGGAGGCCCAGTACTATATATATCCCACCAAGATGGAGGCCCGGTACTATATACTCATTTATATATATTATCCCACTAAAGTGGAGGCCCGGTATTATGCATTTATATATATTATCCCACTAAAGTGGAGTCCCGGTATTATGCATTTATATATATTATCCCACTAAAGTGGAGGCCCGGTATTATGCATTTATATATATTATCCCACTAAAGTGGAGCCCCGGTATTATGTATTTAAATATATTATCCCACTAAAGTGGAGGCCCGGTATTATGCATTTATTTATATTATCCCACTAAGGTGGAGGCCCGGTATTATGCATATATATATATTATATCCCATCAAAGGTGGAGGCCCGGTTTTATATACTTACTCATAAGATGATGATCTATAAGGTATGGTGAACTATGAGCTAGTTGGATGAACATTGATGAAGATAGTTGTAAAAGGAATGAGAGTATATTCCTTGAAGGAATGTATAAGTATGAGGGTTGTTATAAGAATGATGATGCTTCGAGTAATTGATCAAGTAATGAAAAATAATAGAAGAAATGTACATGGTTCCACGTAATCATAACGGAGATCTAGCCATATTGATTATTCTCTTACGCTTATTTTCTTGAAAGTACTTGCTTATTATTATAGTTTCATACGACCTTACATATTCAGTACTTTCTTTGTACTGACCCCTCTCGAGGGACTTACCTTACATGTTGCAGGCTCAGGTGTTAGTAGATCTCCGCAGTAGGCGACGAGGTATCAATAGATTGTTAGTGAGCTCCAGTTGTTTCGGGGCCTTCCAAGTCACATGTGTACATTATGTTTTGGAATTTTGTAAATATTATATAGACATGGTCATGTATCTATTAGAGGCTTTGTAGACATATGTGGGGAGATGGAAGTTTAATGTAAGATGTGTACGTTCATTTTGACGAAATGGCCCTAACGGCAAAGTTTAATATATTGCATATGTTGTCATGACTTCCGCTATTGATATTTAATTATATAAGATAAAATGATATTCATACGCGAACATGCATACGAGAGTACATGAACAAAGATTGGTTCTCGCGGGCCTTCTCGGCTCTAGGTGCCAGTCCGGCCCGAATGGGATTTGGGTCGTGACAATGACTTCCGCATAGTTTCATGAGGTATAATGAGATTCATACGAGGATATGCATACGAATGTACATGAGCAAAGATTGGTTATCTCGGGCCATATTGGCTTTGGGTTCCAGTCTGCCTCAATGGAATTTGGGGCGTGACATATATACGGTCACGAATACATCTAAAAATAGCTTAATCACCCTATTCATCAAATTCCTAAAAACTGTTGGTGCATTGGTTAGCCCAAATGGCATAACTAGAAATTCATAGTGTCTATACAGTGTTCAGGAAGCTGTCTTGGGCATAACTTTTCCTCCAACCCTGACTTGGTGATATACCGATCCCAAATCAATCTTTTTTTTTCTCTTTTTAAAACAATATTTGGCACCCCGTAACTAGTCAATACATCATCAATTCTGGGGAGGGGATATTTGCTCTTAATCGTTACTTTATCCAGTTACCAACAATCAATACACATTCTCAATGTGCCATCTTTCTTTCGTATACATAATACTGGTGCACCCCAAAGGAACATACTAGGCCTTATAAATCCCCTTGGATATCATTTTCTTTGCTATCCGTAATTCCACATTACCCTTCCATTCAAGAACATTCTTTTATGGAAGATGGAAATGTAACTTCTTAGCTCGGTAATCTACTATGGCACAACCCCTTTATAACATCCCAAATCCATCATTTCCATCTCAATAAGATCAATCAGTGTGTCATGACCATAAACAATTACTATACAATTACGATAAACTCTTTTAGCTACAATAGCTTCCCTTTTTGGTGTAGATACCTCACATGGGTTAACTAATAATTTCATTTTTTTTTTTTTTAAAAAAAAAAAATTTCAGCAATCAATAGAGTAACATATGGTAGGGTAGAACCCAGATCAATCAATGCATATACTTCATATGAAAAGATAGATAATGTACCTGTCACTACATCAGGGTAGGCCTCCAAATTCTGCCGACCCGCTAGAGCATAGGTATGGTCCTGTATTCCACTAAAACTGGCAGCTCCTATAGCACCTCTACCACAACCAACAGGCTTTACACCTCGGCCTAATGAAGGAACCGATGATGATGATGCAACGATTGATCCCATAGGTCGCGTCCTATTGCCCATGCCCGTTCTTGGGCAGTCTCTCACCAGGTGCCCAGACATACCACACCAAAAGCAAATATTCGTTCTAAATCGGCATTCCTTTACATGAAGCTTTCCATAGTGTTGACACGGCTGGCGAGAAAACCCCAATTGGTTCATACTTCCTTGTTCTCAATACCCCACTGTTTGTGAATCTCGAATTCCACTACTTTGATCAACGTAACTGCCTCTAAGCCATTGGAATTGAGATTGAGTGTCTGCTATAGGATAAGAAAGTGAGGGTCTCGGAGGTCTATTAAAAACCTGAGGACGCCATAAACTGTCCCATAAACCTAGGTTTCTTTGACGGCTCTTCTTCAAATTCCTGTGTCCTTCTCCGTTGCCTCTGATCCTCCATTTTCTGTGCAAAGGCTTGTATTCTTGCTATATCCATATCTCTATTTAACGCAGCAATAGTACAGTCCCTCACCAAATATGGTTCCAATCTGTCCATATACCGATGGACTCTGTCGGCCATAGTGGCTACTACATTTGGAGCATACCTAGCCAAAGAATTAAACTGAAGACTGTACTCTCTGACGCTCATATTCTCCCGACGGAGATTTAAAAACTGATCCGTACGAGCCTCATTGATCTCATATGGGAGGTAATGATCAAGGAATGCCTTTTTAAATTCTTCCCAACTAGCTGGAAGTACATCAATACCCCTCGAGCGTTTCCAGTCTTCGTACCATAATATAGCCTCGCCTTTTAGTCTATATGTTGCGATTTCCACTATTTCTACACCAGTCACATGCATAACTTCTAGATCCCTTTGAATTTGGTCCACAAAGTCCTGTGGATCTGCTTTCGGATCTGACCCAGTGACTATGGGAGGATCTAATTTTAGAAGATCCTGTGTCCTCCGACTAGCTGCTCGAGCCTCACTGTCATTGCCTGTCATTGGACCAACTTGTCCTTGGGTTTGTGCAGCAACTAGTTGAGTCAACAAATGCACTGCATTTCTTAACTCCTAGTCAGTGACATTTACAGGAGGTTCTGCCGGCACATCTCTACCCCTCAACTCTTTCGGAGCTGGAAAAGTAGAAGAAGACCGCGATGCAATTTCAACGTCATCCCCACCTTGACTAGATTGGTCAGGTGGTGAGTTACTCATTCTTTCTTCGGCAGGCATATCTACTTGTTTACCTTTGCGCCTACCTCGTCTTGTCATCGGCATTTTACTATAACAAAGAAAACCATGTACAATGGTCATATATTATTCCATTTACATCATTGGCTCTATTGCACGATCTAGAAATGAAGAAAAGAAACAACAACTAAATGTCCCGTAGCTTCCTACTTATAAATGTGGTGCACAACACATCCATAAGTAAGACTCTACTCAGATACGGCTTTGTAGACACCCTTAGGACGACTTGCTCTGATACCACTTTTGTCACGCCCCAAATCCCATTGAGGCGGACTGGCTGGCACTCGAAGCCTTTGAGGCCCGAGAGAACCAATCTTTGCTCATGTACATTCATATGCATGTCTCTATTTGAACATCATTATATCTCATGCAACTATGCAGTAGTCATGGAAACACATGCTATATATGAAAACTTGACCGTTAGGGCCATCAAGTCAAAATAAACATACATCTCTTTACATTCACCTTCCCACGTACGTCTATAAAGCCTTTACAGATACATGTACAACCATCCTAAAGTCGGGAAAAGTCTCCTCTTCATACATCATTTACATAATACCAAAATCAAAGTACATTATGAATCGGAAAGCCCCGAACCAATTGGAGCTCACCAAAGATCCGCAACCTACTGTGGAGGTCTGTAAATACCTGTGCCTGCAGCAAGTAAGGTAAATTCCCCCAAAGGGGTCAGTATGAAGAATGTACTGAGTATGTAAGGCTATAAAAAACTGCATGATACATAAGGCCCTTAATGGAATCAAATATGAAGGAATAGCCAATATAGACAAACCGTCGATCTGAATGCTTGGAACCATGTACTTTATGTTCATTAATCTCTTGCCTTATGTACATTACCATTCACATTACCGTTGAATACATAACCATCAATATATGCAACCGTCAATATGCAACCGTCAATAAAAGTAACCGTCAATATGCAACCGTCAATAAAAGTATCCGTCAATAAAAGTAACCGTCAATATGCAACCATCAATAAAAGTAACCGTCAATATGCAACCGTCAATAAAAGTAATCGTCAATATGTAACCATCAATAAAAGTAACCGTCAATAAATGAAGCAGGTTTGGCTCGAGCTAGGCTTATGCCTCCAGAGCTGCCACCCGTACTCAAAGAACCATAAAGTAAACGTAAAATAACTATAAAGTAAGTAACCATATATGTATTATTTCTTAGAATTTCTTCCTTTTTTTACTTTTGAGAGATTGATATGTTGATAGTCGTAACATATCTGGAGCTTTGGAACCTCAATTTATGATTATAAGACATGTGAATAACAAAATATGATAATCTGACATGAGATACTTTGAGACATCTCAGAATTGGAACAGGTACGATGACAATGTGAACAATATGTGCTGCAGAAGGATACGGTAAGAGTAACCTTACATACCTTATGATCTCAATATGAATATACCGTCCTAGATGTGAATACAACAATCCAGTTGCTTCCTTACGTGTCACTCTACAACATAAGTTCATAACGGAGCTCACATTAACAACTAGTTACCTTACAAGTGCATAAGATGACAATGAGTTACGTGACTGCTATATAGCGTCATTTCTTCCTTTACAATACAATCCACTGCATTATCATACCAACAACACCATAACATTCCACACATTGACCAATACATCATAAACCAATAACATTTCACACCAAGTTTACCCTTTACACTTCCTCATTAACACTACGTTACCTTTTCTCCATTAAATCACTCGATAGTTTTCATAATAACACATTAACAACAATCCATATTTTATACCATTCAAAATACCTCCGGGATACTCCTTTATAGTCATTTAAAAGGTACCATAAGTTGATAATTGCATACATAAAGGGTATAGGGGCTTTGTGGGGTCAAATAGATGCAAAAAAAATTGAAACGGGGTTCTGTCCTGACCTGCGAAGCCACCGGCGCCCGCAGGTGCTTCGTCTGTGAGGGTGGGTGCCCGTTTCGGCCAAAAAGGGTCTCGTTTGGGTATTTCTATGCAATGAAGTGTCCATGATCATAAATAAACTTCTCTTGACATATTTTAGATCATCTTAGATTAAAACAAACAGCCATGGTTTCACAACGTACATAAACATCACCAAACCATATTTTTCTTTCAATACGTCACCAATTCCATGCCCGATTTTGTAACAACAATTCCAAACATTATGTACAAGGATAAAATGAGTTAAGACTATAATAACATATCATATGTCAATATTGAATTCTTAAAACTCACTTTCTTCAAGACCACAAGTCCATTTTCAAGATTAAGGCAAAATCCTTCACCGATTAAGCAAACACAAATTGTTTCACACATAGTGAACTTCTCACACTTCACCAACATAACCAACATGAGGTACACCATATTACATGTATATAATATATTAAACCATAAAAATAAACACTTACCAAGTCTTGAAAAAGAGTTTATCTTGTCCAAAGAGGATGATAGCTTAGGGTTTGTGTGTAGAGAGAATTGTGGAAAATTCTAGAAAATGGCATGTGTCTTTTTATGAATAAAAATCTGATTTGTGACCTTATATAGTGCCTCATGTTCATCCTTAGCCATCCACTTAGTCAATAATTGAGGGTTTTCTTTGGTCAAAGCAAGAATGAATCTTTTTTTCATTTTGGGCCATGTCTTTCTTGTGAATTTTGGGCCTCAAATTGAGCCCATGAACACATGTGAATTCAGCCCAACCAAATTAATATATAAAACCCCAACAAGTCTCATGTTTAAATAATTCCATAAATGTTATGGTAATAAAATAGGTTCGAAAACGTACGGGGTGTTACATTCTTCCCCCCTTAGGAACATTCGTCCTCTAATGTTAGTGACATCATCCAATCAAATAAATTCAAGTCTCGGATCATTCTTCTTGTTATCATATATATACATAGTGCTTTATAGATACCGACTTGTTATTATTTCACTTCCGCACTTTGAACTTTTTCTTCCATTGGAAACAAATACGGATACTTTGACTTTGTCATTTCTCTGATTCCCAACTTCTTCTACTTATTGATTTCTTCAAATTACTTTCATGTAAGCTTCTTCTTTATTCCTTAACCTTATCATGTGTTAACCCCAAAATAGCAATGAGCATTTTTCATATGTGAGATCTTCCGTAAACTGCATATCTTCAATGGGAGACATTTTAGATGGATCTCCTATGCATTTCCGAAGCATCGAAAGATGAAACAATGAATGAACTATGGAGAGTTCTTGGAATAGTACTAATTCATACGCAACCTGCTCAAACCTTCGGATAATTTCCTATGGACCTATATAGGTCCACCTTTCCTTCTTCTTGAATCTCATTACCCCTTCCATTTGTGGTACTTTCAAACATACCCAATCACCTATGGTAAATTCTAATTCTTTCCTTCTAGTATCGGCATATAACCTCCAGATTTCTAATGCTCTACTATTACCTGTTGGCAATTCGAACAATGAACTACCAATTCTGCAATGTTCTTTTTCTTTATATTGCTTCACCAACACATTTCTTTCATGCCATGGTACACTTAAATTGCTCCCAAATAAACAGAATACCGTAAATGATGCGCTTTGGTCATACTTCATTTTCTTAACTCAAATATATTTGGTCTACATGATCTACCTTGATATTGAAGTATTCCTCCCTTATGTAAATCCAAGTACCTTTGGCCGAACTTCATTGTACATTCTTTTTCAACTGAAAGAAAATATGATTTGCATATTACTTTTCTCTCTCTCCGCTACAAATGAAGATTCTACAACACTATTCACGATAATTCTTTCGTCTGGAGTCTCAAGAAGACAAAACTCCAAACTGTCTAATTGATGTAGATCCTTAACTATACTTTGCTTTTCCATAAACTGACCACTAATGCTTCCTATTGCTTTGCGGCTTAATACATCGGCTACCATATTTACCTTCCCTGGATGATATATAAAACATCCATTTCATAATCTTTTAAGAGTTCCAATCACCCTTATTGCCTCACATCGCGGTCCTCCTGCTTAAACATATAATATAAATTTTCATGATCAGTATATATATATATGTGAACCCCATAAGTGGTAGCGTTATATTACAGCTAACTCAAACTCTCACATGTAAATGCAAGTATCTTAAGGCATAAGCTATCGCTCTGCCATACTGAATCAATACACACCCCAAACCGATCCCTAAGGTATCACAATATACCACAGACCCTTCTGTGCCTTTGAGAAGTACTAATACGGGTGTGGGAGTTAATTTATCTTCCAACTCTTGGAAGCTCTTCTCACCTGCATTATTCCACTAGAACTTACTGGCCTTATGTGCTAGCTTTGTTTTCCTATGGCCTCGGCCAAATTTTTTTTTTCCACTGCTTTAATCATTGATGTATCTACTCTTATTCCTGGTGACCCAAGAATGCTACAGATTTTTTAACCAACATTCACATTTGGAGAACTTTGCATATGACCTATGATCACGAAAAATTAATTACACCTGCTACAAGTGATTAGCATAGTCCTCTCGTGATCTTGAGTAACCCAGAATATCACTTCTATACACGGTCACGAATACATCTAAAAATAGGTTAATCACCCTATTCATCAAATCCCTAAAAACTGTTGGTGTATTGGTTAGCCCAAATGGCATAACTAGAAATTCATAGTGTCTATACCGTGTTCGGGAAGCTGTCTTGGGAATAACTTTGCCTCCAACCCTGACTTGGTGATATCCCGATCCCAAATCAATCTTTTTTTTTCTCTTTTTAAAATAATATTTGGCACCCCGTAACTAGTCAAATACATCATCAATTCTGGGGAGGGGATATTTGCTCTTAATCATTACTTTATCCAGTTACCAACAATCAATACACATTCTCAATGTGCCATCTTTCTTTCTTATACATAATACTGGTGCACCCCAAGGAAACATACTAGGCCTTATAAATCCCCTTGGATATCATTTTCTTTGCTCTCCGTAATTCCACATTACCCTTCCATTCAAGAACATTCTTTTATGGAAGATGGAAATGTAACTTCTTAGCTCGGTAATCTACTATGGCACAACCCCTTTATAACATCCCAAATCCATCATTTCCGTCTCAATAAGATCAATCAGTGTGTCATTGTAACACTCCGTAAGTTTTGGAATCTAGCTGACTACCGTAACATTTATGGAAATAATGAAACATGAGAGATTTGATGAATTATACATTAATTTGTGGGCATGAAAAAGTCTTGTATCATTGGGCCTAAAATGAAGCCCAAAATTAATAAGAAGATATGGCCCAACATGGATATTTGACCCATTCTTTCAATATTTGTCCCTTTGACCAATCAAACTTTGCATTTAATGTTAAGAAAGGGAAAAGAGTGACTTGAGGGGTATATAAAGCAAGAAAATCAGATTTTTTATTCAATTGGACTCTCATACTTTTTCTAGAAATATCTCAACATTTCTTATCTCATACAAACCCTAAGCCCTCATCATTGTGGACAAGATCACCTTTGTACAAGACTTTGTAAGTGTTTATTATTATGGTTTAATATATCTTATTAATGAGAGATGGTGTATATGAAGTTGTTTATGTTGGTGGAGTATTGAGAAGTTCACTATGTGTGTAAAGTTACATGTTTGCTAAATCGGAGAATGGTTTTGCCTTGTAAACTTGAACATAGACTTGTGGCCTTGAAGGAAGTGAACTTGATGGAGTTAATATTGAAATGTGAGATGTTATTATAGTCTTAACTTATTTTGTCCTTGTGCATAATGTTTGAAATAGCTATTGTGAAATTGGTTATGGATTTGGTGACGTATGGAAAAGAAAGTGAGGTTTTAGTAATGTTTATGTGTGTTGTGAGACCATGGCTGATTGTTGGCATCTAAGATGATAAAAAATATGTTAAAATAAGTTTGGTTATGATCATGGACCATTCATTGCATTAAAATACCCAAAAGAGACCATTTCGGACCAAAACGGGCATCCGCCCCCATAGACGGAGGCACCTGCAGACGCAGATGCCAGCGCAGCCAACGCAGATGCCTCTATCTACTGCCATAGGGAATATGTACACACACCTCATCCACCTTCGGGTACAGGTGGCAGCGCAGGTCAGCCTCCAGGTCCGGTTTGTATGTTTTCGTATCTAGTTGATCCCCGAAAGCCCCTATACCCTTTTTGGATGTAATTAACAACTTGTGATGTCGTTTTAATGACTTTAAAGGGGTGTATGGAGACATGTTGGACTATTTTAAGTATGTATTGTTGTTTATAATTTGTTATGGGGCAATTTGATAGGAGAAATTGTGACAGAATGATAATAAGGAAGCATAAAGGGTAAGTGTAGTGTGAAATGCTATTGATATATGATAGCTTGGTCAATGTGTGGAATGTTATGGTGTTGTTGGTATGAAAATGCAGTGGATTTGTATTATAAGGGGTGATATGACCTTATACGGTAGTCATTTAGCTCATTGTCGTTTTATACACTTGTCCGGTAAATTATTGTTAACGAGAGTTCCATTATGAACTTGCGTTGTAGAGTGAAACATAAGGAAGGAGCTGGACTGTTGTGTTTATATATAGACTCGTATACTCATACTTGGAAGTGAAGGTATGTAAGGTTACTCCTTGTGTATCCTTCTGCAGCATATTGACATTGTATCTATTCCAGTCCGAAATGTCCAAAGGTATATCAGTTCAGGTTGAGCGATATTGTCATTCACATGTGTCCAACTCTTAAACGAATTATGACTTACATATATCCTATTCATTGACTGAAATTCCAAAGTTGTCATAATGTGGTAAATTCTAAGGAAGCTATATTAATGAAAGTAATGATGTAAGGAGAGTCTATTTAGTCTTGAATAGCTTTTCCAATCATGTCATGTTCCAATAGTATTCACACTGACATTACGCTTGTTCCATCCTGAAATGTGCTAAGGCATCCTATATCCGGTTATCAATGGTCATTATCATATGTTTCCTACTCATTGATCAATTGTGAATCTCATGTCTTCTATTATTGGTTATGGTTCCAAAGCTTCCAAAAATGTTATGCCAAAGGAATGTATCAATCTCTTACAAGTAAATGTACCAATCTCTCACAAGTAAATGTACCAATCTCTCACAAGTAAAGGTATCAATCTCTCAAAAGTAAAGAAGTGAAGTAAGGCATATGTGGTTAATGATCAAGTATGGGTGGCAGCTTTGGGGGCATAAGCCTAGCTCAAGCCGATCCCAAGATCAGGGGGCAGTCCTAGAGGCATAAGCCTAGCTCAGACCAAACCTGACAGGGGGCAGCTCTAGAGGTATAAACCTAGCTCAAGCCGAACCTGATATGTTGAGTTATGGGTGGAATCTCTAGAGGTAAAAACCTAGCTCGAGCCGATCCCAATATATATTGATTCATAGGGTGGCAGGTCTAGAGGCATAAGCCTAGCTCGAGCCGATCCCAACATAACATGATGTTATGTAAACCCACTGATCAGTTTGGGCCCGGGTATCACAGTTCACAGGCAAAGATGAATAATCATAGAAGCAAAGAAACAAAGAAAGTAATGAAAGCAATAGACATGATTCCAAAAGCACAGATTGATGGTTTATCCATATTTACTATTTTATTACAGTTGTTTTCCATTGATGTTTATATGTATGTTAACCCACTAATAGAGTGGATGCATGTATGTCATTAACCCACCAATAGGGTGGAGGTATGGTATATTATTAACCCAACTCTCTAGAACCTCTTGAATAGAAGAATCTTTAGAATCTCTTGAGTAGAAGGATTTCTTGAATAGAAGAATCTCTAGAATCTCTTGAGTAGAAGGATTTCTTGAATAGAAGAATCTCTGAAAATCAAGCCTTTTGAGTGGAGGTAACTCTCTGGAATAAAGGGGTATGTAAGGGATAGTAGAATAATAATAAGGACATGAGAGAATACTCATAAGTGGCAATGACAGAAGAAATATAAGTACATGGTTCATTACATACAGAAAGAGAGTTTATTCACATTGTCTATTTCTCTTATATTGATTACATTGTTGTTATGATGTTTAATGCAGTTCTTATGAGCCTTACATACTCAGTACATTCTTCGTACTGACCCCCTCGGGGGACTTACTTTAAATGCTGCAGGTGCAGGCACTAGACCTCCGCAGTAAGTTGACAGTATTTGCAGATTTGTGGTGAGCCCCAGTTGGTTCGGGACTTTCCAAGTCATAGTTGTACATTTGTTTGATGTTGTAAATGTTTTATAAAGAGAGGACTTGTCCCAAATTTAAGTTGGTCTTATAAATGCATCTGTTAGAGGCTTTTGTAGACGTATGTGGGTATATGGATGAAAGAGATGTATGTTCACTTGACTTGATGGCCCTAACGGCCAAGTTTCACATAATGTACATGTTTTCCATGACTTCCACCATTGGCATTTTATATGTTATTGGTTACATGAGATGGTACGATGTTCATACAAGGATATACATATGTACATGAGCAAATATTGGTTCTCTTGGGCCATATCGGCTTTGGGTGCCAATCACACCTCAAATGGGATTTGGGGCATGACAAAGTGGTATCAGAGCAGTTCATTCTAAGGGTTTATACAAATCCGTGTCTGAGTAGAGTCTTACTTATCGATGTGTTGTGCACCACATTTATAAGTAGGAGGCTACGGGACATTTAGGAGTTGTTTTTGTTCTTCATTTCTAGATCGTACAATAGATCCAATGTTGTAAGTGGAAATTCTATCTGACCATTGTAATTGGTTTTATTTGATCTAGTAAAATGTCGATGACAAGAAGAGATAGAGGAAAAGGTAAGCTTTGAAAATGTCTTAATGCTTCGAAAATGCATGGGAGAGATGTACAAGTTACGGCGAATATCACATATGAAGAGGTACCTACTACTATTCTAGATCGATAAGTTAAAGGATTAAGAAATAAAGAATTAGTTTCTGTAAAGGTACTCTTGAAGACATCAGCAAGTAGAAGGAATCACATGGGAAACCAAAGGAATGATGAAATCTAAGGTACTCGTATTTATTGTAAACAGAAGAGAAAGTTTAAGGTGTGGAATTGGAGAAATAACAAGGAAGTATCGAGAAGTAGTATGTGTATATGTATATATATATATATGTGAATATAGAGATGCATGGGATTTACATGCGACGATGTTGTTAACATTCGAGGATGAATGTTCCTAAGGGGGGAAGAATGTAACACCCCGTATGTTTCGGAGTCTAGCTGACTACTGTAACATTTATGGAAATAATGAAACATGAGAGATTTGATGAATTATACATTAATTTGTGGGAATGAAAAAGTCTTGTATCATTGGGCCCAAAATGAAGCCCAAAATTAATAAGAAGACATGGCCCAACATGGATATTTGACCCATTCTTTCAATATTGGTCCCTTTGACCAATTAAACTTTGCATTTAATGTTAAGAAAGGGATAAAAGTGACTTGAGGGGTATGTAAAGCAAGAAAATCAGATTTTTTATTCAATTGGACTCTCATACTTTTTCTAGAAATATCTCAACATTTCTTATCTCATACAAACACTAAGCCCTCATCTTTGTGGACAAGATCACCTTTGTACAAGACTTGGTAAGTGTTTATTATTATGTTTTAATATATTTTATGCATGAGAGATGGTGTATATGAAGTTGTTTATGTTGGTGGAGTATTGAGAAGTTCACTATGTGTGTAAAGTTACATGCTTGCTAAATCGGAGAATGGTTTTGCCTTGTAAACTTGAACATAGACTTGTGGACTTGAAGGAAGTGAACTTGATGGAGTTAATATTGACATGTGATGTTATTAGAGTCTTAACTTGTTTTGTCCTTGTGCATAATGTTTGAAATAGTTATTGTGAAATTGGTTATGGATTTGGTGACGTATGGAAAAAAAAGTGAGGTTTTAGTGATGTTTATGTGTGTTGTGAGACCATGGCTGATTGTTGGCATCTAATATGATCAAAAATATGTTAAAATAAGCTTGGTTATGATCATGGACCATTCATTGCATTAAAATACCCAAAAGAGACCATTTCGGACCAAAATGGGCACCCGCCCCTGTAGACGGAGGCACCTGCAGGCGCAGATGCCTCTGGCTACTGCCAGAGGGCATCTGCGTGCATAACTCAGCCACCTGCGGGCATAGGTGGCAGTGCAGGTCAGCATCCAGGTCCGATTTGTATGTTTTCATATCTAGTTGATCCCCGAAAGCCCCTATACCTTTTTTGGATGTAATTAACAACTTGTGATGTCGTTTTAATGACTTTAATGGGGAGTATGGAGGCATGTTGGACTATTTTAAGTATGTATTGTTGTTTATAAGTTGTTATGGGGCAAGTTGATAGGATAAATTGTGACGGAATGATAATAAGGGAGCATGAAGGGTAAGTGTAGTGTGAAATGCTATTGATGTATGATAACTTGGTCAATGTGTGGAATGTTATGCTGTTGGTTGTATGAGAATGCAGTGGATTTGTATTATAAGGGGTGATATGACCTTATACGGCAGTCATATAGCTCATTGTCGTTTTATACACTTGTACGGTAAATTGTTGTTAATGAGACTTCCATTATGAACTTGTGTTGTAGAGTGAAACATAAGGAAGGACCTGGAATGTTGTGTTTATATATAGACTCGTATACTAATACTTGGAAGTGAAGGTATGTAAGGTTACTCTTTCTGTATCTTTCTGCAGCATATTGACATTGTATCTATTCCAGTCCGAAATGTCCAAAGGTATATCAGTTCAGGTTGAGTGATATTGTCATTCACATGTGTCCGACTCTTAAACGAATTATGACTTACATATCTCCTATTCATTGACTGAAGTTCCAAAGTTGTCATAATGTGGTAAATTCTAAGGAAGCTATATCAAAGAAAGTAACGATGTAAGGTCTATTTAGTCTTGAATAGCTTTTCCAATCATGTCATGTTCCAATAGTATTTGCATTGACATTACGTTTGTTCCATCCTGAAATGTGCTAAGGCATCCTATATCCGGTTATCAATGGTCATCATCATATGTTTCCTACTCATTGATCAATTGTGAATCTCATGTCTTCTATTATTGGTTATGGTTCTAAAGCTTCCAAAAATGTTATGCCAAAGGAATGTATCAATCTCTCACAAGTAAATGTACCAATCTCTCACAAGTAAATATACCAATATCTCACAAGTAAAGGTATCAATCTCTCAAAAGTAAAGAAGTGAAGTATGGAATATGTGGTTAATGATCAAGTAAGTGGCAGCTTTGGGGGCATAAGCCTAGCTCAAGCCGATCCCAGGATCAAGGGGCAGTCCTAGAGGCATAAGCCTAGCTCGGACTGAACCTGACAGGGGGAAGCTCTAGAGGTATAAACCTAGCTCGAGCCGAACCTGATATTTTGACTTATGGGTGGCAGATCTAGAGGTAAAAACCTAGCTCAATCCCAATATATATTGATTCATAGGGTGGCAGCTCTAGAGGCATAAGCCTAGCTCGAGCCGATCCCAACATAACGTGATGTTATGTAAACCCACTGATCAGTTTAGGCCCGGGTATCACAGTTCACAGGCAAAGATGAATAATCATAGAAGCAAAGAAACAAAGAAAGTAATGAAAGCAATAGACATGATTCCAAACGCACAGATTGATGGTTTATCCATATTTACTATTTTATTACAGTTGTTTTCCATTGATGTTCATATGTATGTTAACCCACCAATAGAGTGGATGCATGTATGTAATTAACCCACCAATAGGGTGGAGGTATGGTATATTATTAACCCAAATCTCTAGAACCTCTTGAATAGAAGAATCTCTAGAATCGCTTGAGTGGAAGGATTTCTTGAATAGAAGAATCTCTAGAATCTCTTGAGTAGAAGGATTTCTTGAATAGAAGAATCTCTGAAAAGCAAGTCTTTTGAGTAGAGGTAAATCTTTGGAATAAAGGGGTATGTAAGGGATAGTAGAATAATAATAAGGACATGAGAGAATACTCATAAGTGGCAATGACAGAAGAAATATAAGTACATGGTTCATTACATACAGAAAGAGAGTTTATTCATATTGTCTATTTCTCTCATATTGATTCCATTGTTGTTATGATGTTTAATGCAGTTCTTATGAGCCTTACATACTCAGTACATTCTTCGTACTGACCCCCTCGGGGGACTTCCTTTAAATGCTACAGGTGCAGGCACTAGTAGACCTCCGCAGTAAGTTGACAGTATTTGTAGATTTGTGGTGAGCCCCAGTTGGTTCGGGACTTTCCAAGTCACAGTTGTACATTTGTTTGATGTTGTAAATGTTTTATAAAGAGAGGACTTGTCCCAAATTTAAGTTGGTCTTATAAATGCATCTGTTAGAGGCTTTTGTAGACGTATGTGGGTATATGGATGAAGGAGATGTATGTTCACTCGACTTGATGGCCCTAACGGCCAAGTTTCACATAATGTACATGTTTTCCATGACTTCCACCATTGGCATTTTATATGTTATCGATAACATGAGATGGTACGATGTTCATTCGAGGAGATACATATGTACATGAGCAAAGATCGATTCTCTCGGGCCATATCGGCTTTGGGTGCCAATCACACCTCAAATGGGATTTGGGGCGTGACAGTCATGACCATAAACAATTGCTATAAAATTACGATAAACTCTTTTAGCTACAATAGCTTCCCTTTTTGGTGTAGATACCTCACATGGGTTAACTAATAATTCCGGTGTTTTTTTTACAAAAAATTCAGCAATCAATAGAGTAATATATGGTAGGGTAGAACCCGTATCAATCAATGCATATACTTCATATGAAAAGACAGATAATGTATCTGTCACTACATCAGGGTAGGCCTCCAAATTCTGCCGACCCGCTAGAGCATAGGTATGGTCCCGTATTCCACTAAAACTGGCTACTCCTATAGAACCTCTACCACGACCAACAGGATGTACACCTCGGCCTTATAAAGGAACCGATGATGATGATGCAACGATTGATCCCATAGGTCGAGTCCTATTACCCGTGCCCCTTCTTGGGTAGTCTCTCACCAGGTGCCCGGACATACCACAACAAAAGTAAATATTCATTCCAAATCGGCATTCCTTTACATGAAGCTTTCCGTAGTGTTGACACGGCTGGCGAGAAAACCCCGATTGGTTCATACTTCCTTGTTCTCGATACCCCGCTATTTGTGAATCTCGAATTCCACTACTTTGATCAATGTAACTGCCTCTAAGCCCTTGGAATTGAGATTGAGTGTCTGTTGTAGGATAATAAAGTGAGGGTCTCGGAGGTCTATTAAAAAACTGAGGCCTAAAGTCTCCTTGGGACGCCATAAACTGTCCCATAAACCTAGCTCTCTTTGACGGCTCTTCTTCAAATTCCTATGTCCTTCTCCGTTGTTTCTAATCCTCCATTTTCTGTGCAAAGGCTTGTATTCTTTCTATATCCATATCTTTATTTAACGTAGCAATAGTACAGTCCCTCACCAAATATGATTCCAATCTGTCCATATACCGATGGACTCTGTCGGCCATAGTGGCTACTACATTTGGAGCATACCTAGCCAAAGAATTAAACTGAAGACTGTACTCTCTGACACTCATATTCCCCTGACAGAGATTTAAAAACTGATCCGTACGAGCCTCACGGATCTCATATGGGAGGTAATAATCAAGGAATGCCTTTTTAAATTCTTCCCAACTAGCTGGAAGTACATCAATACCCCTCGAGCGTTTCCAGTCTTCGTACAATAATATAGCCTCGCCTTTTAGTCTATATGCTGCGAGTTCCACTATTTCTACACCATTCACATGCATAACTTCTAGAGCTCTTTGAATTTGGTCCACAAAGTCCTGTGGATCTGCTTTCGGATCTGACCCAGTGAATATGGAAGGGTCTAATTTCAGAAGATCCTGTGTCCTCCGACTAGCTGCTCTAGCCTCACTGTCATTGGACCAACTTGTCCTTGGGTTTGTGCAGCAACTAGTTGAGTTAACATATGCACTGCATTTCTTAACTCCTGGTCAGTGACATTTACAGGAGGTTCTACCGGCATATCTCTACCTCTCAACTCTTTCGGAGCTGGAAAAGTATAAGAAGACCGCGATGCAATTTCAGCATCATCCCCACCTTGACTAGCTTGGTCAGGTGGTGAGTTACTCATTCTTTCTTCGGCAGGCATATCTACTTGTTTACCTTTGTGCCTACCTCGTCTTGTCATCGACATTTTACTATAATAAAGAAAACCAAGTACAATGTTCAGATATGATTCCATTTACATCATTGGCTCTATTGCACGATCTAGAAATGAAGAAAAGAAACAACACCTAAATGTCTCGTAGCTTCCTACTTATAAATGTGGTGCACAACACATCCATAAGTAAGACTCTACTCAGACACGACTTTGTAGACACCCTTAGGACAACCTGCTCTGTTACCACTTTTGTCACAACCCAAATCTCATTGAGGCGGAATGGCACCCGAAGCCGTTGAGGCCCGAGAGAACCAATCTTTGCTCATGTCCATTCATATGCATGTCTCTATTTGAACATCATTATATCTCATGCAACTATGCGAAAGTCATGGAAACATATGCTATATATGAAACTTGGTCGTTAGGGCCATCAAGTCAAAATGAACATACATCTCTTTACATTAACCTTCCCACGTATGTCTACAAAGCCTCTACAACTACATGTACAACCATCCTAAAGTTGGGATAAGTCTCCACTTTATACATCATTTACATAATACCAAAATCAATATACATTATGACTCGGAAAGCCCCGAACCAATTGGAGCTTACCAAAGATCCGCAAATGATCTGCAACCTACTGTGGAGGTCTGTAAATACCTGTGCCCGAACAAGTAACGTAAATTCCCCCAAAGGGGTCTGTACGAAGAATGTACTGAGTATGTAAGGCTATAAGAAACTGCATGATACATAAGGCCCTTAATGGAATCAAATATGAAGGAATAGCCAATATAGACAAACCGTCGATCTGAATGCTTGGAACCATGTACTATATGTTCATTAATCTCTTGCCTTATGTACATTACCATTAACATTATCGTTGAATACATAACCATCAACATATACATCCGTCAATATGCAACCATCAATAAAAGTAACCGTCAATATGCAACCATCAATAAAAGTAACCGTCAATATGCAACCGTCAATAAAAGTAACCATCAATATGCAACCGCCAATAAAAGTAATCGTCAATATGCAACCGTCAATAAAAGTAACCGTCAATAAATGAAGCAGGTTTGGCTCGAGCTAGGCTTATGCCTCCAGAGCTTCCATCCGTACTCAAAGAACCATAAAGTAACCGTAAAATAACTATAAAGTAAGTAACCATATATGTATTATTTCTTAGCATTTCTTCCTTCTTTTACTTTTGAGAGATTGATATGTTGATAGTCGTAACATTTCTGGAGCTTTGGAACCTCAATTTATGATTATGAGACATGTGAATAACAAAATATGATAACCTGATATGAGATACTTTGAGACATCTCAGAATAGGAACAGGTACGAGGACAATGTGAACAATATGTGCTGCAGAAGGTTACGGTAAGAGTAACCTTACATACCTTATAATCTCAATATGAATATACCATCCTAGATGTGAATACAACAATCCAGTTCCTTCCTTATGTGTCACTCTACAACACAAGTTCATAACGGAGCTCACATTAACAACTAGTTACCTTACAAGTGAATAAGATGACAATGAGTTACGTGACTGCTATATAGCGTTATTTTGTCCTTTACAATACAATCCACTGCATTATCATACCAACAACACCATAACATTCCACACATTGACCAATACATCATAAACCAATAATATTTCACACCAAGTTTACCCTTTACACTTCCTCATTAACACTACGTTACCTTTTCTACATTAATTCACTCGATAGTTTTCACAATAACACATTAACAACAATCCATATTTTATACCATTCAAAATACCTTCGGGATACTCCTTTATAGTCATTTAAAAGGTACCATAAGTTGATAATTGCATACATAAAGGGTATAGGGGCTTTGGGGGGTCAAATAGATGCAAAAACAGCCAAAACGGGGTTCTGTCCTGACCTACAAAGCCACCTGCGCCCGCAGGTGGCTGAGGTGCGCCCGCAGGTGCTTCGTCTGTGAGGGCGGGTGCCCGTTTCGACCAAAAAGGGTCTCGTTTGGGTCTTTTTATGCAATGAAAGTTCCATGATCATAAATAAACTTATCTTGACATATTTTAGATCATATTAGATGACAAAAAACAGCCATGGTTTCACAACGCACATAAACATCACCAAACCATATTTTTCTTTCAATACGTCACCAATTCCATGCCCAATTTCGTAACAACAATTACAAACATTATGTACAAGGATAAAACAAGTTAAGACTATAATCACATCTCATATGTCAATATTGAATTCTTCAAACTCACTTTCTTCTAGACCACAAGTCCATTTTCAAGTTTAAGGCAAAACCCTTCACCGATTAAGCAAACACAAATTGTTTTACACATAGTGAACTTCTCACACTTCACCAACATAACCAACATGATCTACACCATATTACATGCATATAATATATTAAACCATAAAAATAAACACTTACCAAGGCTTGAAAAAGAGTTGATCTTGCCCAAAGAGGATGATAGCTTAGGGTTTGTATGTAGAGAGAATTGTGGAAAATTCTAGAAAATGGCATGTGTCTTTTTATGAATAAAAATCTGATTTGTGACCTTATATAGTGCCTCATGGTCATCCTTAGCCATCCACTTAGTCAATAATTGAGGGTTTTCTTTGGTCAAAGCAAGAATGGATCTTTTTTTCATTTTGGGCCATGTCTTTCTTGTGAATTTTGGGACTCAAATTGAGACCATGAACACATGTGAATTCAGCCTAACCAAATTAATATATAAAACCCCAACAAGTCTCATGTTTAAATAATTCCATAAATGTTATGGTAATAAAATAGGTTCGGAAACGTACGGGGTGTTACATTCTTCCCCCCCTAGGAACATTCTTCCTCGAATGTTAGTGACTACTATTACATATCCTTATTTCACTCTTCATTTGTATATTGGCTAGTGATATACGGTATTCCACCTTAGGCCCTGGTTGTTTTCCGATTAGTTCTTGGATAGTTTCCCTTTGTTTATATTTATGCCTTACGTGTTATTCATGCTTGCATCATTTCTGGAGCTCAGTCGGCCATTGCCTACTGAGTACAACGTGTTTGGTACTCATACTATACTTCTGCAGCCTGCTGGTTATAGTATGAGTTATCGCCGTTGATATGTATATCGTGAGGAACAGCTTTGGATAGAAGATTTGGGGTGATCTCCCGATGTTTAAGAGTATCCCTACTCTCCCTCTTATTGTTCGACTGTTCTCTACGTGGTGTCAGGGACGGTTTGTATACATATATTTTTCCTGTATTTTACTTGTACTCCTATTGTAGTAGAAGTTCTTGTACTAGCTCCATCAGGTTTTGGGATTACATTAGCCTTGTTATTATATTTATTTTGCTATTTCTTTTATTTCTATTGGTAGTCCGTTACTAGCTGTTTTGAACTACAAGTTGGCTTATCTACTGGTGGGTTATAGTAGGTGCCATCATGATCTGAGGAGATGCCTGTATCCTATCTTTGGGAGGCTACATAGCATTCTTAGGAAATTCTATTCTTGACTCCTTGTCATGTGTCCATACTTCTATGAACCTCTAAGTACTTCTTTTGACTCCATTCTCTATCAAAGGGATAGCATGAGGTCATCGATAGATACAGACGATATTTCAGCACGTGTTACCAGAATTTCAGCTTAGTGGTGGACTAGAGAGTTAGAGATTAATATCGAGGACCTTCAGCGTTAGCCAGCGAGTCTGGGGTTAGCCTAGGTTTTGATAGAGTTTGTGACTGGCTCAGTTTTTCAGGATTTGGTGTTAGGAGTTCTGAGTCTATTTCTGGATACCTCTCAGCTAGAGGTAATGTCGGGTCCATCGAGTAGTTCTCAGACCAGAGTTGGATTTGTTGGTGTTCAATAGGGTTCTTTATCTATTTCAAAGTATGAATTTTGGGTTTCTCGAGTGGGCCAGACATACTCCTATGTTATCACCTACTGAGCATGAGATGGTGCAGAGATTTATTAGAGGGTTGACTTTACCACTCCATTTGACATCAGAGCATTTGATAGTAGCTAGTACTTCTTTCTCTGAGGTTATTGATCATGCTAGGGCTATAGAGAGGGCTTTCTTTGAGGCATATGGAGGTGGCAGTATGAGGTCATGACAACAGTTCAGTGTTAAGGGTATTCCGTTTGAAGGTCAAAATCTTCCCAGTAGAGGTCAGCACAATCTGCAGCCTATTAGACCTGTACAGGTAGCACCTCAGCTTATGGATAGCTCTCATGTAAATCATGGTGGTATCACTGGACAGAGTTCTGGTCAGACTTCACGGAGTTTTTAGTCTAGGTTTTTAGGCCGTGGCGACCATTTTGGGTCAACAAATTCAGTGCATCTGAGAGTCCTAGGGGCATGTTTTGATTATGGTGAGATAGGTAATTGGTCCAGAGAGTGCCCCAGGTGCTATTTGGTAAGTCAGTTGGGGACAACTCGTGTTTCTCACCAGGTTAGAGCTTCAAGGGTTTGTTATGACTGTAGAGAGACCAGTCACTGGTCCAGAGAATGTCCCCGATATGGGATCATTAGCCATTCAAATATCCAGACCAGTCTCACAATGTGGTGGCACCTTCAACTAGAGGTAGTGCACCTAGCACCTCAGATGGTCATTCAGACGATCAGTCCGAGTTCAGACATGCTCAGATTCGTACTCCTTCGGGCACACCAGAGTTATGATTTTGGATTTTCACCATGATAGGTGCGCCTTTGATTCTCTGACTTTAGTTCTATCTAATGTGTTAGGGTTTTCATGCCCACCGATGATTATATACCATGGTATTTCTATATTGGTTGTTGTATGCCTTGGCATTTTCATAGTGATTGATGTATGCCCTTGTGTAGGTTTATGCATATATGACTACCCCCGTAGGTGATTCTTTAGTAGTAGATCAAGTGGATCAGTGTGGTACTGTTCTAGGGGTGTAGCATTTGGGTAAAAGTCCCATTTTCCTTGGCATTCCGACAATTATTCAGCCTTGTATGACTTCACGGAGTTTTTCTGCTTGATGATATGTGCCTATGGGCATTCGTTATCATAGATTGAGTAGTGGTTTGACCAAATGCAGGCTAAGGTTGTATTTCTTCTTAGTTGCTCGAGTGTTGACTATCAGTAGCGCTTATTACAACCTTGGTGAGTTCTTGATTATGCCTTAATACGATCTGACCTTAGCGGATTAGGTCTTGATTGCTCATATATTTTTCCCCAGTTGGGATTACGTTCTTCGATGACATTTTAGTTTCAGCTCTTACGGAAATTGTTGGGCTAGTGTTTGATTTTCTGGTAGCGAGGTTGATTGGGGCAATTGGCCTTTGTAAGGACTTGTTGGTGCCAGTTGTGATTTTTACCTTTCTGGATGATGTCTTGGTTATTCATGATAGATTTTGGTTTGTGGATGCCTACTGTTCAACATGATCAGTTTGGATAGTTAAGATCGAGTAGTTTAGCTTCAGTGTTTGAATTTTAGCTTGGGTTTGTATAACTTTGTTGCATCCCTTTTCCAGATTTACCTTAGTTGGGCATTCATTTTTAGGCTGGCTAAGCCTACTCCTTGTATACAGATTCAGTTTTCTTTAATTTCTATAGACCGTGCTTGATAGATGCTCGGAAGGTGGTCCATCGGTATATGGTATCGATTTCTACTGTTTCTAACCTTGGTTTCTCAATTTTGGTCAGGATTATGAATTTTCTCCTCAGTGGGACAAGTACGCATAAGTTGGGCTTAGCATGGCTTCATCCACGGTTGGTGATCATTTAGTTTTATGAGATTGGTGCTTCAAACTCTTGACTTTCAGTTTTGAGAGTCATCCGGACCAGTTATAGCTTTGGCTTAAAAGTCCAAATTTATGTCACCTCTGTTTTGTGTCCTGGTACCACCTTATGGGCTTATTTCTTGCGCTTGCCATTATGGATTTTTTTCGTAAGTCAGCTTCAGCCTTCAAGGTTAGTGTGTTGTGAATGTGCGGACATGACTCAGATGATATCTTGCGTGGTTCGGAGTAGGTAAAAGGTATGGAAAGGCAAAAGAAGGTTAGATTTGGAATTGGAGTTGGTTGCATGATTCATGCCTTGGTTTGCCCTTGGATTGGTTGAGTTACTGCCTGGTTAGGCCTGTATTAGTGTGTTGTCAGCACATTGTGGTCTGGATTTGCGTGCATCAGTCGTTCTCAATTCAGTTGGAGGCCTGTTGATTGTTGAAGTTGAGTTTTGGTTATTTGGAAAGCGGAGTAAGGAGTTAGTTGAAAAAGAGATACCTTGGGTGAAATCTCTTTGAAGTGTTGCTTCTACTTAGAGATTACCTGGGGAGTCATACTCGAGGCATGCAGGCCCAGTACCTCATCCTCTTAAGCTTTCAGACTCTTTCTATCTATTGACTTTACCGGACGAAAGTCCTTTTAGTAGTGGTTATTGTAATGATCCTCCAGGTTATTTTCTCGATCTCTATGCGTTTCGATATTTTGAGCCTTTCCATAGTGGATATAGGTCATTTATGACTTGTCGGAATTATCGGTTTGGTTATCAGACTGTCCGTTTGGGTTTTACACTCGTTTCCCCATTTGGAGCTTTCGTTGTTAAGGATTTGGTCTAGGACCAAAAATCTTAGTAGATGATCTCAGATGGAAATTCTGACAGTGTCATCAGCTTTGGAACATTGATTTTAGGCTAGGGGACCCTTGGTCCGGGTATCGAGGCTTCCAAACTTGTTTTGGGCTATTGGGTAGATTTGGTAAAAAAATGGAACTATAGGTATGGACCCCACATTTAATCGAAATAACCTCGGATGGAAATTTTGATGGTTCTGTTGAGTTTGGAATGTGAAATTTTGTATGGTAGCATAGTTCCTTTGCCTGCACGGGGTTTCGATCAAATCCCAAGCACTCAATCGGAGTCCATTTTGGACTTAGCAAAAATCTGGTGTGACTGCTAAAGCGGTCTAGGAGCCGTTTTAGCGGTACCAAGCTGCTTTAGTAGCCTTGTCCATTTCGGCGAGGACCGCTTAAGTGATCCCTTGTCCGCTTAAGCGGATGTTGCTTAAGCGATGGGGTGCCGCTTTAGCGGCCTCAGCCCTTTTGTCAGTGACCGCTTAAGCGGCCAGGTGTCTGCTTTAGCGGCACCTGAGGGCTGATAAATCCCCTTCTTCACCCATTTTGTCCCTCATTTCTCAACTCTTTTTTTTAATTTTTGAGAGCAAGGGACGTGGGAAAATGGGGAAAAATATCCATTGAAGCTAAGGTAAGTTAGCTCATCACTCCTTGGTCATTACTCATTATTTTACCCGTTGAATTCCATCCCATTTCATTGTAAATTCTTAGAAATTAGGTCTTCGAAATCCTAATCTTTGGGGTCATTACTCTTTTGATAGTGTGACGTCGATTTGGAATAGTGGAGCAAGGTCGATCGATTTGTGGACATTTCAAGAATTGCGGTTCGGCATCGAGTTAGGCTTTGGTCTACTTTTCTCTATGAGATTGTGTATATTATAGAATGCATTCTAGGAAGAGATTATAGGATGTGAGTATGGCTAGTGTAGCATGACTTCGCCTATTGTATGAAATTTGGGGTAGGGATATGACCCGAACCCTAGTATAAATACTTGTTATGTCCATAGAGTCCTATTACCTTGAACATAAGCATGTTAACCACAGTTGACTATTAAGGATCCTTTGGTATGAGACTTACCATTTGACTTAGCGATTCGGGAGGTTTTTCCCCGATTAGATCCTTGTGGTGGCTTTATGCCCTTAATTATTGTGGTTGCCCAGGTTATGAGGCCTAGCTATGTTGGGTATATGTTATTGGGCCCAAGACCGTGATTATGAGACTAGTTGGACTCTAGGTGAGTATTCTACCCTTGGCAAGGGTATGGTTATCATTTATAGACGCTTAGGCGCTTATGGTTATATTGTTTGGATACTGGTGATGGCATGCATACTATCTGGTGCATTCATGCTTATTTAGTGGTACGATTCCGACCAAAACCTTGATTTTACTACTATTTTCAAAAAGGAAATTTATTCTTACTTTTCACTTTAAAAATGGTTATTTTATAACGGGAATCGTACCACCTTATTTACTGGATTATGAGCTTTTGGAACTAAAAATGATGTTTTAGAACTTTGACTGAGGATGATTCCGATCCATTATTTATCCACTCATTTTACCACTACTATTTACTTTGGTCGAGGGATATGCTGATCCTTTATACATGATTATGATGATTTAGTACCGAGCATGATCTAAGGCAATGGATTTATGGATTTATATCCTTTTAGTCGCGATTTGAGTCCGTGAACTAATTTTATATATATATATCTCCGGTACTGGATAGAGTAGATGGATTATGATGGTTATTGGAAGTCCTGGATCGGAACAGGCAGTGTATATGGATTTCTCAAATTCCCTAGGGGACCCCTTTATCCGAGAGCCATCGGGTCGGAGAAGCATGGTATCCGTAGGTCCTACCTTTGCGAGCTAGGTTAGCTGGAGGAGATGTATACACTTGGTACAGTATGGTTTGAGATTGCAGAACCGGTTCGAGTTCGGTGTCCCCGATATGGTTATGGCATTTTGATTTATGTTGCATTCATCCATTCATCTGCATTGCCTATCACCACTATAGTTGTTTGGCGCCTGTATCTATCGGTCTTATGGGGGGTTGTATAGGTACAAGTTATGATTGTTGTTTGCTGAGTGTTTCCATGAATCTTCCAGGCTTATAAGGGTCCGGTTAGGTACTTGATTGCCCGGACTAGCCGGTTACTTTATTATTGGTTATTATGGTTAGTTCGTGGTAGGTTAGTTATGGATTGGTACCCGAGTTGAAGGTACGATTCTTATTCCTTTACTCGTGCACTGAGGTACATTATGGTTTGGTTATCTCATATTTAGTCATGCCTGGTTAGGGATCCTGGTTATGCTAGAGTTAACTTCCCTACTTGATTATGGGCCTTGAGATGTTAGGGTGATTCCCTCATGCTGTTACCACTGAGCTAGTACTATATGTATATATATATATATATAAATGGTGTTACCATATATCCCTCTTTTCTTTGCCTATTCATATCATATATGTATTCTTTGGCCCTGTACTACTATTATATATCCTTCTTTCACTCTTCACTTGTATATTGGCTAGTGATATACGGTATTCCACCTTAGGCCCTGGTTGTTGTCAGAATAGGATAGTTAATCCTTATTGCTCCATTAGCATTATTATGCTTAGTTCTTGGATAGTTTCCCATCGTTTATATTCATGCCTTACGTGTTATTTATGCTTGAATCATTTCTAGAGCTCGGCCAGCTGTTGCTTACTGAGTACTATATGTTTGGTACTCATACTACACTTCTACAGCCTTCAGGTTATAGTACTAGTTATCGCCATTGATGTGTGTATCCTACGGAGTAGCTATGGATTGGAGATTTGGGGTGAGCTCTTGATGTTTTGGAGTATCCCTTCTCTCCCTTTTATTGTTCGAATGTTCTGTATGTTATGTCAAGGACAGCTTGTATACATACATTTTTCATGTAATTCACTTGTATTGCTATTTTATTAGAAGCTCTTGTAATAGCTGCACCAGGTTTTGGGATTATATTAGCCTTATTATTATACTTATTCCGTTGTTTCCTTTATTTCTATTGGTAGTACGTTACTAGCTATTTCGAACTACGGATTGACTTATCTACTGGTGGGTTATAGTAGGTGCCATATGACTTGAGAAATTGGGTCGTGACATTGGTATTTGAATAAGTTGAGACCATTTTGTGATAGCTAAGAATTTAAGGAATCCATAGAACCTTTCGAAAGTAAATTTAGGTTAGTATAACTCTGGATATTGCGTTTGACGTAAAGGGGTTAGTTCAAGATGTCAATATTGGGAAATATATTGTGAAATGGACAAAATTCTGGGGTAGTCAGACATTCTTCCTCCACCTAGGTCTCTATAGTGGGAGGTAGGCCGCTACCATTGGCCCGCTATAGTGGGAGTCCGAGTCGGTCAATCCTGCCATAGTGGGTGAATCCCGCTATAGCGGGATAAGTGTTGTTTAATGCAAAAAACAGCCTAAAAATGTATTTTTCATTCCAAATATGTTCAATGGTTGGGAGTGGAGAATTAGGGTGTTTTAAACTAATTTCCCACAAAAATCCTTTGGTGAGGTAAGTAATTCTACCCTTTTAATTAGTTTTTTGAAGAATTATCCTTAGAATCACTAGTTTTTGAGGATGGAGGAGGATTTGACTTGACCTAGGTGGAATTTCTGGTGTAATTTAGTGACTATGGGGTGAAACTTGGGTTTTTGTCAAAGACAGATGAAGTAAGGTTGCATGCTTAAAATTTACCTTGATAAACCTGAAATTGATAGAATTAGGATGGATTAAAGGTAGAAAAACCCTAGAAGAGGGAATGAACATGATTTTGGCCTTGGAGTTTTGGGATTAGGTTATAATCCTTGATATTATTAGGCCATTTTTTGAATGTGTGTTGTATTGTTATTTTTAGATCGTAATCAAGTTGAAATTGCAAGAAACGTAAAACTCAAGTTTATTAGAGCAAGTGCAAGGTTGGATTGAGTTAGGTGATGGTTAAATGTAGTTGAAAACTCAATTTAATTTATGTGTGTAAATTAACTCTCTTTTTATGTACTTGTAACAATGCATGCTTAAAAGATTGAATTATTGAATGATATTCTAAGTGTCTAATCACATCTAATGAGGTTGTATAAAAGACCAAGTATTTTTGTATTATTCTCATTTGTGATTGTACTTGTTAGAATTGAGTTGTTATTATGAGATGGACCGGTAAAGGTCATTATCACGTAATTGGTGAAACTCATGGAGTATGAAGGTGGGGACGTTATAATAAGGGTGGCATAACATTGGTTTGGGATAAAGGTGGTAGACACTAGATGTTTGGGATATTTGGTATATGGACTGAGATCGTCCACTGCAAGTCATGGCTAGTGGGAAACCATAAGACCCTTAACATATGTGTACACGGTATTGGTGAGGTTGATGGTTTCTTGAGTGGACAGGGTTTTGTTGTTGTTAATATATTGTGTTCCTTGAGTGAACCGATTGACATTATTGTTGTTATTTGGATCCTTGAGTGGTCCGGGATGTTGGCATAATTGAATTGTATAAATTCTATTGAGGTTTATTAAAAGAGTAATTGTGGCAAGATGGAATTTATTGTTGCTGGTCATGATTATTTTGACTTGGTTTATTGTTGTTAGAAATGGTATTAACTTGGTGAATTGTCTATATTGACTTATAATTGGCTGTATTTATTGGGTATGGTTGTGAAAGGTTAAATGAAGGTTTAATTGGGGTAAAGGTAAATTGATGAGTGTTTCATGGTTGTTCTTGTTTACAAGGTGTTAGTTATTTGTACACGTTAATTATTTTGGATTTGCCAATAACCCTACGAGTACATAGTGGCTTTGTACTGATACTATATGTACTCTTCGTTTGATGAGTGTAGCACATCTTTCAGTGGCTACATCAAGACCTCAACTTTAGTTCGTGATTCGCTTCGACTGAACGGTGAGATACATCTTCCGAGCAACCATTAGTCATCTCACTTTTAGTTCTTGTCCACTTGTTTCGGACATAGATACTTTGTCATTCTATTTTCCGGGTTGAACCCGCAGTTGGCATTATTAGATGTTTTTGTACAATGACTTTCAGTTCTAGGGGGTAATTTAGACATTCCGTATATTTCCGCATTTATTTATATTATTATTAGAACATTTTGAGAGATTGGTTTATTAATGGAATTTCTAGTTTTCTTTAAAAATCTGTCAAGAAGAATGGATGAGTAGTTGGGGTTAAATGGTTCTCCCACCAGAGGGATAGTGTGGGTTCCACTCGCGATGGGTTGGGGTAGTGACAAAAACCAATGGAGGGGAGCCACATCATTAATGAAATTATTTTTTTGTTCAATTTGGGGGTTGTTAAAATAAAGGGTAATTTGAAGCCCAAAGGTGGATGTCAGGGGTATAATGGATCTAAAAGGTGAATGAAGGATATTTTTGTACTATTTTCAATATGTGGGGGATAATTTGGCCCTTTTCCATAATTTTTCCCCAGATTATGATGATATCAAACAAAGGAAAAATACTCATATTGAGATAAAAATAAGAGAATTTAGTGCGATTTATAACAAAACATATGCATCACTAGTATAAAAAAATATGTTATAAAATAAAAACAAAATATCAATATAAAACTTAAAGAAAAGAGGCAACTTTAGAGAATTTTAGTAGCACTTTTGTTTACTACTTAGAACTATCTCAAAATGTACAAAAGGGTGGCTATTTATAATCCACCAAACTTGCTCCCTAAGCATGTTAAGTTTGACATCAACTTGGCAATTTGATCAAGTAACTTTAGAGTTCAAATCCAATTTGAATAAGTAATCTTGTTGTTCAAGTTTAATTTGGCTACTAGCTCTTATCTCTCATAAATGACATTCACACACACATATATATATGTCATATGATATCCATATTACATAACACTCCCCCTTGGATGTTCATTAATAGATAATGTGTCTCGTTAAAACCTTACTAGGAAAACCCAGTGGGAAAATCCTAGTGAAGAAAAAAGAGTACACACATCTTCTAATACGCCTTTAGTGTTGCCTCATTAAAAACATAACTAGGAAGACCCAATTGGGACAAAATATTGGTTAAGGAAAAAAGAGTACAACGCGAATTTTACTGCCCCTGATGGAAACTTTATTTGCCTCAGATATTGATGTTGACAATGTCTTAGTGACCAGATTCGTCAATTTGTCAGCTGATCAAATTTGTTGAACATTTGTTTCACCTTTCTTCTCAAGATCATGAGTGACTTTGGTGAAATATGTATTGTTCCATCTTTTTTAATGTATCCTCCCTTCAGTTGAGCTATACTTGCAATATTGTATTCACACATTATAGTTGGAATATCCCTTTTCAAAGGAAACCACATATTTCTTGAATATGTTGATTTATTGATCTCAACCAAATACACTCCCATCTTGCTTCATGAATGACTATTGTTTCTTCAAGATCTGAAGAAGTGGCAACTATTGTTTACTTCATCGGACGCCATGATGCAGTTGTATCTCCATATGTAAGTAAATAGCCCATCTGAGATTGAGCTTCATGTGGATCAGATAAATACCTTTTCAATATATGTTCATTGATGGACAAATACTTTATTTGTCAAATACTCCTAGTACACATCCAATAATACGCATTGTTAGCTGCCTCATTAAAAACCTTACCAGGAAAACCCATAGGGACAAAACCTCGGCTAAGGAAAAAAAGAGTACAGCGCGTATTATACTCGCATCGATTAAAACATCACTTTACTCTTATAAATGATGCTTCGCAATTCATAAGTGCACCAACTGCACTAAAACATGGTACTTCCTAACCATTTTCATGAGATCAAAATTGATCTATTTTCAAGTTAAGCAATTTTATAAGCATTGGGGTATTCAATGGAATCACTTATAACCTTTTAAATCCTTCAAGGATTTTCATATAACCTATGTTATCTAGATAGACATGACAATAATTCATTATACGTATTCAAGCTTTTCAGTATTGCCAGACTGAAACAAACCTCATTTCATCTACCACAAGAGAATACTTCTCCTGCAATAATACCAGGAACTTTGCGAAACCTTTATGCACCAAGGCACAAGTCATACTTTATATCTTACAAATTTTGTTTTTCTCATAATAACTCATTTACACACTGGCATTATACCTTTGGCCTTTGGATTATAAGTCTAAATATTCCTTTTTTAAGTGAAACAAACTACTTGAATTATGTACTTTTATTTGGCCAATAATTTATCTGTTCATACTCTTTGACAGATTTGTATTCAAGATCCTCGATACTATTTATAATGTTGAGCGCTATATTATATCAAAGTCGTCGATGGCCATTTGATATCGGTTCCAATAAGACATAACTTATGAAGATCTCTTCATATTCATTACTATTCAAGTACCTGAACCTTTACCAAGGTTTTATAAAGTGTTATGTCGGTGATTTTTCAAAGCACTTGCCTCATTATCATGACTATCTTGATCAATTGCTCCTTTCCTTCTTCAAAGAGTTTTACATTTGAAACCGCTTGGTCTATCACTCTTCAGGCATACCATAGACTCTGTCCTTTTACGGACTTTACATTGGAGCATTTACAACTGAATTATCACATTGAGTCAGCAAAAACATCTGGCAATTAGTTTGCAGTATTTTCAAATGAATTATCTCTTAAACTTCAAGTTCACATATATATTATTTTACGAGGATCTAGATAATTTATTTCATACATAATTTTTAGCTATTAATCATCTCTCCCCCTAATGTTAGGAAATCTAACATTTACCCCAATCTTATTTTGGGATCCATCTTTGTGCATTATGATGAAGCAATTAAATCATATACCGCACATTCAAATTTTCAAATGGAAACTATTTGGTTCCTGACCTCAAATCAATAGTGATAGGGGAGTCGTGTTGGCTTGATGCATACAAATGCTGTTATATTTTAAACGGAACATCTCATGCCAAATTTCTTTTGGGAGAGTTGTTCTCATAATCAATGATTTAGCTATAATTGAAGGCACACAATTTTTACTAAACCAACCAGCATTATCAACATAATTTATAGTTTGGAACTGTGCTCTTAATTTAACAATACTAGCAAATAACTTTGTAAAAATCAAATTGCAAGTTAATAGAAAAGCACATGTGACCATCTATTAAATTATATAATAGTAATCGATCCACATGGTAGGCAAACGAGCCCATATTCACCTTTTTATATGTTTCAAAAATTTGGGGAATACAATTCCAACCTTAGCTGGTATAATGATCAATTCATTGTGAGAACAAGCAGCACAAGAGAATTCATGAAGAACTTTCTATTTCTTCAATATATAACCACATGAATTCTCAATTATTTTTGCATCGCATTTGAACCGGGATGGTCAACCGTCATGCCAACTGATATTTATTTTAGTAAACTTTTAATTGACTATTGCATGTGACTCCGTCATCATGATCATATTTGTGTATTACAAATAGGAGGAAAATGGAGGGTAGCTTTTAACATAAATATATATAACCCGTTTCGATTGTAGTAATATGAAGATATAACATCTTTCCATTTTGTAGTCTCAATATAATTTATTTTTGGCCAATGTCTTTGAAACTTAATAAGTTTCTTTTGAGACTTACTACAATTCCAATATTATGAACAATTTCATTTCTCCGGATAGTAACACTTAAGCTCTTTTGAAGCTCTCAATTAATTTTGTGTACTACCACATATTTTACACACTATTCATATGGTGAACATCTCCTTCAAGGAGGAAATAATATAATTACGGTCATAATCTTCAAACTACCAATGGGGGGGGGGGGGGTTGCGGATAACTTGGATCTTTTCTTCATTTATGAATTATGAATTAAATGATTCTTCATAATATTGTTTTTCTAGTGGAATTAATCATAAAATCTCTTTTATATTTTTTGTTATGTGTTCTAGATACAGTATATCTTGGGATCTTTGATACTCTTCTATATTGGTTGTTAATAAGTTCTGTAATAACATTCTTTCTTTCCTAGTTTGTATCCAGTGTTGGAGTGATTCATATTTAGTCATTTAATCTGAGTAGTATAAATCTAATTCATATCTTTCTTCGTCATAATCTGCTATATTAAATTCTAACCAATTTTGTTGCATTAATTCTATTATTTCATAGGTAACTAATATATCATAAATTTTTCTTCTTATGTCATTATCAAGTGGTTGAAGAAATATAAATATGATAATGACAAAATCGAACATCATTGTAGATATTATTCAGGATCTTATACCGAACCACAATTAAAATGGGAAATAAATAGAAAAGAAGCATTTGCATTATATAAATGTTTATTAGCATTTGAACCATATATTGTATATAACAAATTCATTGTAAGAATAGATAATACACAGGTAAAATGGTGGATAACACGGAAGATACACGATTCAGTAACAACAAAAGAAATATGGAGATTAGTATTAAATATACAAAATTTTACATTTGCAATTGAGTTAGTTAAGACAAATTGCAAGATAATTTACCAAACATAAGAATAGACGAAATAAATGAAGAAACGGAAAATGACAATGATATATTACAAGAAAATTATTCAGAAACAAGTGAAACATACACAGAGCTTATAGAAAAAATAAACGAAATAAATCTAGAAATAAATACAACAGATAATAAACCAAGTACATCAGGAATAAAAAATCCAAAACAACTAGATACAAATTACGCTAATAGAAGTTATGAATCATACGATAGAAACAAAACCTTATGGGATAAAAGGTTAAATAGAAAATGGACACCAAAACAAATAACAGAACAATATAATTTCTTAGACTTAGACTGTGTCGCAGATATAAATAAAACAATCCAATTATGGATAGGATATATTTCAAAACAATTAATAGATAATAAAATATCAATGGCCGAAACACCAGGATATATAGAAAGAACACTAATAGGAACAATAAAATTATGGTTACAAAACTTATCAACAACAAGCTTAACCATATTAAGAAGTAATAAACAACATGATGGAACAGCTGCAACAACAACAACGGAAATTCTATATAAATATGAGATAGCAATAAGGAATGAATTCAGTAGAATGACAACAGAAATAGAAGAACAAAATAAAGAAAAAACTATAAACAGAAATTTAATGTCAAAATTAGCAATATGTAATATGTGCTATATAGATGAATATACTTGTGTATTTAGAGACTATTATTATAAAGGAACATATAGTACAGATGAAAGTGAAGAAATAAGAAAGTTATATTTTAATAAACTACCAGAACCTTTTAGTTCAAAAATAATGAAAAATTGGAATGAAGCAGGACTAACAGATACCCTAGGAGTTAGAATAAAGTTTTTACAAAATTGGTTTGTATAACTATGTGAAAAATACAAAGAAAATAAAAAGATGGATAAAATATTGGTAAAAAATTTAGCATGTTGCAAAAATAAAACAGCACCCCAATTCGGTTGCACAGATAAGTATTATAAATGAGGTAAGACAACAAGAAAAAATGGTAAATATAAACCATACAAATCTAAATATAAATACAAGAAACCAAGAAGAAGATATTATGTAAAAAATTACAATAATAAGAAACCATATAAGAAAAAGAAAAAACTAGCAGAATGTACCTGTTATAATTGTGGAAAGTTAGGACATTTAGCTAAAGATTGTAAAATACCCAAAGATCCAAAGAAAAAACAAATAACTGAAATACAAATAGAAAATGATGAATATACGCAACTGGACTACATAGATTATGAACTAGAAAGTGAAGATAGTATATATGATTTTTCAGATACTGATATAAATGAAAATATAATAAATGAATCAGACGAAGAATATGACTGAAAAAGAAATACAAATACTTAAACATGAAGAACACCAAGATGAAGAATCTTCAGACCAAAAAATAATATTTGATAATAATGTATTTGAACAAATAAAACGAAAAGAATTAGACTAAGTTATCGTTAGCTGTTTATCTTCTAGGTTATATGGTTTTACTTTTTCTAACCATTTTATTCCTAATGTAATATTCTTATCTCCTTGGCAGATTTTAAATATTATTGGTATTGGTATACCTCCAATGATTAATTCTTTTTCTGTTATTTCTTCAGTATTCGTTAATGCTTTTGGTAGTTCTGGACATAGTTGTTCATTTGTTATTATTTCTTTTTCCTGTACTAGTTCTCTTGTAATATAATTTTCCTCTTGTTCGGTATTTATTAATATTAAATATTTCCTTTGGTCCATTATTCCTGTGATGTAATAATGATATGGTTTTATTTCTTCCATTTTATGTTCTATTAAGTTTTGTGGTGCATAATCTATTCTTCTTGATGTACTCATCCTTGATGATGATGTAGGTGTTTCATTAGTTATTCTTTTTGATGTATTTAGTCTTTCTTTTACTATTTCCAAATCTTCTTCTATATCTAGTTCTTGATAGCTGTATTCATTATTATCTATGACTGTGACTATTTTTTCAAAAGGATTTTCGATCTTGATTTTATCTATTTTGTTTTCTGCTGTTATGTTATGTTTCGTAGTGTAGATATACAGGTTTTTACATCTTGCTGTAAATATTTTACTTCCTGATGCTAATTCTATTCCTGATATTTTCCAGTATAATACTAATGATTTATCTATATTTGTATCAGTTACTGCTACTGAATAATTTGCACTTATTATAAATTTAAATTTTTGGTATATTAATTTTTTTTTAACTGCACTTATAACACTTTTTTCTATAGGATGTATGATTCTATCATCTGCTAAATATATTTCTATAGGGGTATCTATTCCTTCTCTAAAACATGCTTTTATTAATATTTCTGTTCCTCCTAGATGTACATATTTAATTGGAGTTTTTGATCTTATCTCTTGTATTTCTTTATTTACTAATTTTTTACTGATTATCGGTATTTTAGCTTTTCCTTTAGTGTATCTACAGTCTATTATATGTTCTTTTTGGCTAATTACATAATATTCTTCTTTTTGTTTCTTAAACCAGTTTTCTGTTTACATCCGGCCTTTCAAAAATTAAAAAACTAATGACTCTTACTATTCATGACCTTTACTATTCATGAATAGTACTTGACTCTTACTATTTACTTTATACTATTCACTATTCACTATTCACATCTGTGTGACTTTATTACAAAAACAAACGTCTTTATGACTTCTTTACAAAAGAAAAGAAGACTTTAATAAGGTAGTACTATTCACATATCTCTTCGTTATCTGGAATCTTCTTTATGTCATTCCCTTATCTGTCCGTCTCTATCTTCTTGTCTACTTATTCCATGTCTATTCTAGCTGGATTTCTGGTATTTCTACAGTATCTTCTCCATTGCATTTTGTGCAGTGGTGATCGGGGTATTTATGTCCAGTTAGTTTGCAATATCTGGTCAATAATTCTTCTGAAATAAAATTCTTTTTTAATGCTCTGGTTGTAGGTTGTTCCTCTGGTAGAAGTAAGGATAATATCCATTTTTTGACTTCTTCCATATCTGTTTCTCGTAATTCTCGTGAATTTGCATAAATCATTAACTGGTCTCTTGAGTAATAACTCCATATGGCATTGCCATTTAAATAATTGTTTGCTAGCTCTTGGATAATAGTTGATATGCCAATGATTCTTTTGTTGGCATAAAAACCTGGTATCTCTATTTCTGGTATCTCTGGTTGTTGTACTATCTCTTATGGGATTATCATTTCTCGGGTTAATCCTATTTTTACTACTTGTATGATATGTTTTACCTCGTTGTATAGTATCTCTGTTGGTGCTGTATAGAACTTTACATAAAGTAAATTTCCTTTTGTAATTCTTTTGTATGTTAGTAATGCTCTATGTACTTCGGGTATTCCTGTTAGCTCTTCGCCGTCATATGTATATACAGTATTTAGTAATCCATAATAATAACATGTTTTGACTAGGTTAGCACTGGTTTTTGGTTGTGCTATTAACTTGTTGTATCCTATATGCAAATGTAAGAAAGAGGAGGACATCCTCAGCAATCAGCTCATGTGTTGAGCACCCAACTAAATAAAAATCCTCTCTTTTGCAGATATATAAGATATCAGTTATGGATTCTGATAAGCTACATTCTTGCTTTTACCCTTTGGTAATTTATGATAAACATACCAAAATATTTATGGCATACTACAAGTACGCGATCAATGACCATTTATGTCAAAATAAAATTTCCTTTATTTTTCTCAAACCTCCCGTAGAGGTGAGATGTGACATTTATCCAATCATGCATGAGCATGTCCTTATTCATAATTTTTATCACATCTTGACACATTCACTTTCAAGAATAGTCGAACATCTATGATGCTTATCACATGTCTCATTCTCTTCAAGGAATGGACTATAATTATATATATGCGCTTCATACATTTTCATAAGAAGCTCATAGTCATGTCTTGAAAATTACCATATTTACATGACACACTTCAACATCATTTTGAAAGGTAAAGTGCATCACCACTTTATATCCCTTAATTTCAATAGAGAATTTATAAAAATATACCAAATTTGGTCGTACGACAATCACGTGCCCGATGACCTTTCATATCATGCCCATTAGTGGAAAAAAATTACCTTCACCTTTTGAAGGATCATTTGAGAACACATAATGTTCTTTGAAGAATCTTCTAATTCTATGTTGTGTAATACTCAATGTGTGCATCTTCGGAATGGAAAAATCGTTCATGCCAACTTATGAAGTTATAGGTACAAGTAAACTCCAAGTTTACTACGACATGATTTTTACTTAGTAAATTTCAGATTTACAACATGAATAAATTTTCAAATTTACTATTTCGGAGTACATTTCATAATATTTCTTCTCAATAACCCTACCTCTTTTGGAGGTGTTACTCCTATCACATTCACCCCAGGGAATGGATCGGTAGTTTTAACAATCAAAATTCTCATTCACCACGAATGGAATATAAATGTGCCTTAAGCCTATCAAATTATGATAGCTTAGAATCTCTTTCAAGATATTGCTCCTTCATGAGCAAATCGAGGCATACATATAATGTAATGAAAGACTTTGTCCTTTTCTATGCCCACATTCATATTTATAAATTCAATCACATGTTTTCTTTCAGACATATTATGCATTGCTACCACATTCACTTCAGGGAATGGAGCATATTTCATGACTTTTCACCAAAATTTTTCCTTAGTCATCATTATATCATCAATATGGTACATCGAGATTCAAACTCAATGTCTTGTCACAATAAAAGGACATTTAGGCCATTGATCGATGGGACTTGAATCCAATATCTTATCATCATAGTGCACCGGAACTCTAATCCGATGTCTTAACCTTTTGGGGCGATGGAGCTTGAATCCACTGTCTTACCTATAAAAGCATATTAAACCAAAGCATAATAGGACTCACCCTTGAGCCTTATAAAGAATATTACCAAAAGAAAATTAAACATGAAAATCAACTATTTGGGATTCACTTGCGTACATATGTTTTAGCACACAATAACTTACATTAAGATAGTGAAAGAGATTTTCTCACAATTCTAATCAAACTTAAAATAATGATTTCAATAGTATTAGATCCAGCACTTACACATTATACTATTAACGTTAACAAGAAGAATAAGAATATGGCAACCAAACTTGTCCAATGACATGCTAACCCAGAAGGAATATATATATGAATTATATATTGCAAACTAACCTTCCATGATGTCCAATAATTAAATCAATAAAAGTGAGCAACTAAGTTTAAATCCAAAGTTCAACCTTTGTCTAAGCAAGAGTTTTCATGGGCAGAGAGTACCACCAATAGCATACCCCAATCGAAAATACATTAGCCATACCTTAGCCTTATCTTGAGATGGTAGAGTCTCGTGCTTATAACGTGTTATAAAATAAAGATAAAATATCAATATCAAACTTAAAGAAAATAAGAAACTTTAGAGAATTTTAGTAGTACTTTTGTTTACTACTTAGAACTATCTCAAAATGTACAAGAGGATGGCTATTTAAAAGCCACCAAACTTGCTCCCTAAGCATGTTAAGCTTGACATCAACTTGACAATTTGATCAAGTAACTTTAGAGTTCAAATCCAATTTGAATAAGTAATCTTGTTGTTCAAGTTCAATTTGGTTACTAACTCTTATCTCTCATTAATGACATTTACACATATATATGTCACATGACATCCATATTACATAACAAAATCAATAACCTTATTTTCATCGTGTTCATCCAAAGAAACTGTACTCACACAAAACTGAATCAATTTCTATCAAACCTGATCATTTTCAACTAAATAAAAGTCAAGATTATTAAAATATTACAGTTAGAATTGCACACCAAATGGAGAAAAAATTATTGGAGGCGGAAAAGGGAAATATTTTGTTCAGATAATGAGATTAAGATTTCAACTTAGTTGACTTGCAAGTCATGATTACTATTGAAAATCAAAAATATACTTCCATAAATAGAATCTAACTATGCACAGTAATAATTCTAATGCAAAAACTAAAACACATGGTGCATTATTTACATCAAAAAAAAAAGAATATTACCTCTCTTGACGCAAAAAACTCGAGATAAAGAGTTTTGAAGATGACTTCCACACCACCACGAATAGTGCTCCAACGAACAAATAGAGCAAGAAAAAATTTAGACATTGAGTTTAAACCTTCGTGGATTTGATTTTATGCAAAACACTGTTCTTATACCCAAAATCCAACTTAATTTTTGTGGTTGAATAGTGAATGGGGTGGGCTATTTATAGGTGCTAGAAATCTTGTAAAAGCCACTCAAATTTGATATGGAATTTTTTTTTTTCAGAATTCCTTGGAGGATAAGATTGACAACCTACAATCGTATTAATTTGTATGAGATCAAGAGGAAAAATTCAATATAAGAATTCAAAGTCGAACAAAAAATGGAATTGGGACAGGTGGAAGAAAGGACAACGCACCCTTATCCTCTTGTACGAGCCTCATATGCTCTGGAAAGTACCCAGAGTAGCCCAATGTTCTTTGATTTCACATTTTTTGGGTTGATTTTCTGGAAATTGAAGATGAAAAGGATGGAGGCGTCAATTTAAGGTTCATGGATTTTTTGGCTGCTATTGTGCATATAAAAGAGGGGATAAGGATAAGGCGACCATTAGAAAAAATAATGGCCCAAGTTTGAGCCCATGTACCACTAAATGTACTTTAGGGTAAAATAATGAAAACTTATAGCCAATCTCTCCCCACTCTCTCTCACACCTTTCTCCCTATCTTGCCCTCCCTCTCTCTCCTCTCTCCTCTTTTCTCTTCTCTCTCACTATCTCTCTCTCACACACACATACACATACACACACACACACAAATGCTATTCTTTGCTACTCTTTTTGTACCTTTTTTTCTCTTTTTTTGTGCATTTTTTTTTTAAAAAATCCACTCTTCTAATGGCTTCTATCTTTTTTAACAATAAAAACCATTTTTTAGCTCTCTTTGTTTTCCTGCAATATGATGAAGGGTGCCGATTTTGCTTTCTTTCTAATTTCTTCCTTAGTAATTGGAGAAATGAAGGTTATACAAAATGTGTATAGAAACTGTATAATTATTGTATAGAATATGTATCTATATAAGATTTATATAGAAACTGCATAGGATGTATATAGAAACTATATAATTATCATATAGAATATGTATCTGAAAAATTATTGCAGTTGAAGGTTGTATAGAATGTGTAAAAAAACTGTATAATTGTTCTATAAAATATGTATTTTATACATGAGGTATCTAGAAAATGTATCATTGTTATATTGAATATGTATTTGTATAAGATGTGTACAGAAATTGTATCATAGTTGTATAAAATATGCATATGTATCACTATTGTATAAAATATATTATTTTATGTAACAAATAAAATACACACTTTTTGTATTTGATTGATAAAAAAAGAGTAGCAATTATAATATTGCAAAATTGTATTTGATTGTTAGAAAAGAAAAGAAAAAATACAAAATTTGATTTGATTTTTTTGATAGAATTAAAAAAATAGGAGATTATTTTTTTTAAAACAAACCAGCGAAAAGAGGAGAGATTTTTTTAAAAAAAACAAAGTAGTAAAAAAAATCCTAGCAAAAAAAGGTGAGAAAACTGAACCATAAAGCCGAAATGGCTATAATTTGGTAATCCAAATTCAATGGTCATTCAACGGTATTTATTTTTACCAAATGGCCATATTTGTCCTTATCCACTAAAAGAGAGATGGAGAGTATTAGGGGTCTTTGCGGAGTAGGTGGGATAGATTAAAATGAAATTGGACTAAAGTAATTGGCTGAAACTTTTGGGTCCAATTGAAAAGAATTAAGGGTCCATTTGAACCAAAAGATGAATTGTTTTTTTAAAAAAGACACAGCTTGACCATTTATAGATAAAACTAGCAATAAATAGCATAATTTTTTATTTTTGGCACATACTAAATTTTTCTCCATTTTTTGAGATAATTAATAACCGTCTTTTATATTTCAAATATTTTTCCCTTTTTTTTTTTCAAATATCTCTCTGAATAGTGTACGTGTTCCTATTCCTTTTATTTCTCTCTCTATATTTCAACTGTATCTCCTATCTTTCTTCTTCTTCTCTCCTAAATTTTCTCTTTCATTACTCCCTTATATCCATGAATTTTTTTAATTAGGAAAATCTAATCTAACAAAATTTAGATAATCTTTCAGTGTGTTCCCCCACCCACCCTAAAACAAATCTAGGGTTTTAGGGATATGTATCATTATTTAGATTTTTCTTGTTCTAAAAATGATTTGAGTGGTTTTATTCTAAATATAATGGGTAAAAGAGTTTCTTCTAAGAATCTTGTGAAAAATGGGGATATTGATTCCAATTTTTTACTCCATCTACAACATCGATTTCAACTCATGCAAAATCAATTTGGTATCTAAGTTGACACAAAAATCAGATTGCAGTTGAATAAATTAAAGAAAGGAAAAATACATAGCTTCCTTCTCTGTTAATCATACCAAAAGCTAATGGAAAAACAAATAGGTTCTGATTCTGTGAATAATCAAAATAAAAGCATGTAAAAAGTCATGATAATGACAAAGAGGATGTGACATTATTTCATGAAAGGGATGAACAACCTACTTAAGATAATCAACATCTCCGGGAAAAGAATTCAAAATAATAAGCTTTTTAGTTTTTTTTGAAGGTATACATCAATCTATACATGAATTTTGTAACACCCCGCACGTTTCCAAGTCTAGTTGGCTACCGTAACATTCATGGAAGTATGGTAACATGAGAGATGTGATGAATTATGCATTAATATTGTGGGCATTAATAAATCTTACACCATTGGGCCTTAAATGAAGCCCAAAATCATAAGGAAGACATGGCCCAATACGGGAATTTGACCCATTTTTCCAATATTTCTCCATTTGACCAATCAACCCTTGCATTTAATGCTATGAAAGGGATAAGAGTGACTTGAGGGACTATAAAAAGAGATAAAATCAGATTTTATTTCATTTAAGCTCTCATGCCACTTTCTAGACTTTACCAAAATTTTCTTTTTGTCTCTCAAGAACCCTAAGTCATTCCTTTGGCCAAGATCATCTTTGTACAAGGATTTTTAAGTGTTTATTATGATGGTTTAATATATATTATGCATGACAGATGGTGTATATTATGTTGGTTATGTTGGTGGAGTATTGAGAAGTTCACAATGTGTGAAATGTTACATGTTTGCTAAATCGGAGGATGGTTTTGTCTTGTAAACTTGAATAGGTACTTGTGGTCTTGAATGAAGTGAACTTGATGGATTCAATATTTTTATGTGAGATGTGATTATAGTCTTACCATGTTTTGTCCTTTTGCATAATGTTTGGATTGTTATTATGAAATCAGTTATGGAATTGGTGACGTATTGACCGTAAAGTGTAGTTTTGGGTGTTGTTATGTGCGTTGTGAGACCATGGCTGATTGTTGGTATTCAAGATGATAAAAAATATGTCAAAATAAGTTTTTTTATGATCATGGACCATTCATGGAATTAAAAGACCCAAAAGAGATCATTTCGGACCAAAACGGGCATCCGCCCCCGCAGACGAGGGCACCTGCGGGCGCAGATGCCAATGCAGGTGCCTCTGGCATATGCCAAAGGTCACCTGCGGGTGCAGGTCATCCACGCAGGTGGCTGCGCAGGTCAGCCCAGGTTTTTGTTTTCGCATCTAGTCGACCCCCGAAGGCCCCTATACCCTTTTTGAATGTAATTATCAACTTGTGATGCCGTTTTAATGACTTTAAAGTGTCGTATGGAGGCATGTTGGACTGTATTAAGTATGGATTGTTGTTCATATGTTATTATGAGGCAAGTTGAGAGGAGTAAATGTGATGGAATGATAATGAGAAAGCATAAAGGGTAAGTGTGGTGTGAAATGCTATTGATGTATGATATCTTGGTCAATGTGTGAAATGTTATGGTGTTGTTGATATAAGAATGCAGTGAATTTTATTGTAAGGGGATTACATGACGTTAAACGGCAGTCGTATAGCTCATTGTCGTTTTGTACGCCTGTATAGTAACTAGTTGCTAATGTAAGCTCCGATATGTACTTGTATTGTATAGTAAGACGTAAGGAAGAAACTGGACTATTGTGTTCATATATAAGCTTGTGTATCCATACTTGGAAGTGAAGGTATGTAAGGTTATCCTATCTATATCCTTCTGCACCATGTTGTTCATATGAGTTATGTACTTACCCCAGTCCGAAATGTCCAAAGGCATCTCATTCAGGTTGTTATCTATTGTTAAGTCATATGCTCCTCATTCTTTAGTCGTTGTTGCTCATATGTTACATAAACATGGACATGATTCCAAAATCCCAAAAATGTTATGTTCCACGTTCTAATAATGTTTTAACCATCAAGTATCAATCTCATGAAGTGAAGAATAACGAAATGCATATATGTGTGCTTCTAATAATGTCATGATCCTCAATGTATTAATCTCTCATGAGTGAGTGTATCCATGGGGTGAAATAACCACCTTCATGATGATGATCCTAATAGTATGAGTGTATCCATGGGGTGCAATAAACACCTTCATGACGATATCCATGGGGTGAAAGAACACACCTTCATGATGACTATCCCAATACTATGGGTGTATCCATGGGGTGAAATGAACACCTGCATGACAATATTATTAATTTCACTGATCAGTTGGGTCCGGGCAGTATATAATTAATAACTTACAAGTAAGTAAGAAGAGGTACAAAAGTACTAAAGTGAAGAGAGTATCGAAAGTAATACATGCAGATCAAAATATATAGCTTGATGGCTTATCCATATTGGGCATGTCCCTTGTAATTATTTTTCCATGAAAGTTCTTATATACTGATTCAGTTTCATACAGCCTTACATACTCAGTACATTCTTCGTGCTGACCCCTCTTGGGGAATTTACCTTACTTGATGCAGGCACAGGTTCTAGTAGACCTCCCCAGTAAGCTGCAGGACATATATTGATCTTTGGTGATCTCCAGTTAGTCTGGGGCTTTCCATGTCCAAGTCGTACATTGATTTTGGTATTGTATATGTTATGTAAAGCGGGGCTTGTCCCAAATTTAGTTTGGTCATATATGTATTTCTGTTAGAGGCTTTTGTAGATGTATGTGGGTATGAAAATGAATGTGGAAGAAAGAGGTGTATGTCCGTTTGACTTGATGGCCCTAAAGGCCAAGTTTCATATATATGTATATATCGTCTTGTTCCATGATTTCCGATATGAGCCTTTTATGTTCTTACGTGATAGTGATGTTCTTATGGCATGCGTATGAATGAATGTAAGCAAAGCTTGGTTCTCTCAGGCCTTATCGGCTATGGGTGCCAATCACGCCTCGTTGGAACTCGGGGTGTGACAAATTTATTTAGTCCTTAATGTTAATTACTCTTGAAGGTAAAATATTTTATATACACAAAAATGGGTTGTTCTTGAAGTAAAGAATTCATATGAATCAAATTGTTAGTTTTTTTAGGTATACATATTAGTATACACAAGTTTAATTGGTCCTTAGTGATAATTATTATTTTGAAGGTCTATTTTATATATATATATATATATATATATATATATATATACACACAAAATGGGTTCTCCTCATAAGTTGGGTTTTCTTTGTTTTTGTTGTTTTAGATAGTTGAGTGAATTTTTTAATTCATGAGTTATTTTATTTTTGATTCAGAAATAGAGTGTGCATTCACTTAGTTAAGATTGTATTAATCAATTGTATACATAATATTTATTGTATTCACAAATTAATACATATGTTAAAATTATATTCATCTTAGTTAATTTTTTATTCAGAAAATCTTAGTTTCACCTGCTCAGATCTGTTTGTTTTCTTTTCTATTTTTTCTTCCTACTTCATTTCAGGTACCAGATCCACTCTTCGGCGTCCCTCCGACGATAATGTTCCAGTGACCCATATTTTGGTGACCAATTTCAGCATCAAATTTTCCCAGAATCCAGTGAATTGACTAAGAAGACGCCCGAATCCCAGTGATTTCTTTCACTTTATCTCAAGTTTTTCCCGACTTTTAATCTTTACATTATTTCGATTGAGTTCTCAACTGGTCTATCTTTTTATCTTTGGAATAGTCTACCTCTGCCCTGTTCTTGTTACAGTTGGTGCATTTAGGTGTATAATTGTATTCTTGCTTGTTTGCTATTGAACTAGTATATTACATCTTTTTATTTCTTGATTTTGATAATGAACTAGTATATAACATCTGTTGATTTCTTGATTTTTCCTTGATGTTAGTGACTTACTTTTCTTGTCTATAGTTTCTTGCTTGTCAGATTTACAATCTAGTTAGGGTTATTTCTTGCCTTTATTCATAGCCTATTCTTGATTTTTTGGATTGGATTATTGTCTGGGGTGTGTTTTCTTAGAGTTTAGTTGGTGTGTTTAGTATCCCCTTATTAGTTTAGCTTTCTTTAGTTGTTGTGGTTGATGTTGATATATTAGGGTCATGTTTTTGGTCGGGGATGAGATTGGGGTCAGGGTCAGGTCATGGGGCTGGGGGCAGGGGGAAGGAGGAATAAGTGGGTTGAGGGAACCTCTAGGTTGAGAGTAGGGTCTAAGAACATAGGGTCTTTATTGGAAAAGTCTGTAGCACTACTGAAAATTCTTAGGAAGAGGCAAATTAATATAGCTTGTCTCTATGAAGCCAAATGGGCAGGTACTAAGTCACGGGTAGTGGACGGGTATAAGTTGTGGTACTCAAGAAGCAAAAGAATAGGAATCGAATAGGTATCTTAGTAGATAAAGAGATTAGGGATAAAGTGGTTGAGGTCAAGAGGGTCAATGATAGGATGATGTCGATTAAATTGGTCATTAGAGAATCTACTTTGAATAATGTTAGTACTTATGCCCCATATGTAGGCTTGGGTGAAGAAGAGAAGAAGAGCTTTTGGGAGACTTTGGATGATATGTTGAGGGATATCCCTAATAACTAGAAGCTCTTCATAGGAGGAGATTTCAATGGGCACATCGGATCATCACTGAGGGGTTTTAACGATGTGCATGAAAGCTTTGGTTTTGGTGAGAGGGACAAAATAGGAGCTTCACTTTTAGTTTTTTCTCTGGCTTTTAGGTTGATTGTAGCTAATTCGAGCGTTCTAAAGAAGGAAGTTAACTTGGTTACCTTTCATAATTCGGTGGCTAAGACTTAGATTGACATTTTTCTTCTTAAGAAGTGTAATATAGGTCTTTGTAAAGATTGTAAGGTTATACCTAGTCAGAATCCTTAAACTTAGTATAGGTTTTTGGTGATGGACTTGAAGATCAATAAGGAGAGAAGAAAGATGGGTACAAATGATGACCTATAATTAAATAGAGTAGCCTAACTATGGACAGTGCGCTTGAGATAGGGAAGAAATTAATGGTTAGAAGGGCTTGGGAGGGTAGAGGGGATGTAGATAGCATGTGGGATACGACTTCTAGTTGCATCAGGGAGACAACTAGAGAGGCGTTGGGTGTCTCGAGAGGCCACTCTGGTAAACACCGAGGGAATTGGTGGTAGAATAGAGGGGCTAAGAAGGAGGCTTACGCAAAGTTGTTCGAGAGTAAGGATGAGAAGAAGTAGAAGAATAGGGAGGAGTATAAGATTTCTAGGAAAAAAGCTAAGTTGGTGGTTACAGCGGATATTAATGCAGCTTTCCAAAGCTTATACGCAATGTTAGAGGGTAAAGGTGGTGATAAAAAGTTGTATAGGCTAGACAAGGTTATGGAGAGGAAAGATCGGGAGCTTGACCAAGTGAAGTGCATAAAGGATGCAAACGACAAAGTTTTGGTGAAGGAGATTTTTATAAGAGAAAGATGGTAGTCTTACTTCCATAAACTCTTGAAAGAAAAAAAGGACACTAGCATTGTGTTGAGGGATTTAAAACACTCTGAGAGGCTGTACAACTATGGTTACTGAAGGCATATTAAGGTTGAAGAGGTTAAGGGTGTTATTCATAAGATGCATAGGGGTAGAGCGACTAGGACATATGAGATTCTGGTATATTTTTGGAAGTGCATAGAAGGGGTAGGTACAGAGTGGCTGACTGGGTTGTTTAACATCATTTTTAGGATGCGAAGATGCCCAAAGCTTGGAGATAGAGTACGATGATTCCATTACATAAGAACAAGGGTGACATTAAAAATTGCAACAAGAATAGGGGCATTAAGTTGCTAAGCCACACTATAACTGAAATAAAGAGTAAAACACTTGCCTAGTTTCTCCTTAGACCAAAAATAGAAATTTAAGACTGGCCTAGTCTTAGAAAAATTTTGAGTGTGTAGTGGTCTAGGGAAATCTGGTAGTTATTGGTAGTTTTGATTTAATTTTGTGTTAGAGGATAAGTTTAGAAAGCTGTAGCAACTTCCAGTGCATAGAACGAGTTAGTAGAACTCCGATTATAGCAATTACTGTGAAACAGTTAGATTGTGATGTCGAATTTTGAGAAGTGTGTTGTAAAATGGATAGAACTATGACCTCTTGAGTTACTGGTTTTGACCAGCTACAGTGACATAAGTGCCACTGGAGCAGTGCCACTGCTGTGGCAGAAGTATTGTTGCAGCAGCAACCCCATTTGGCCGGAGAGCCATGCAGTTGCAGATCCTTCAAAGTAGCGGTGCCATTGTAGTGGTGAAAATGCAGTATTTTATCTTTTAAAACTAGAAAACCCCTTTTTCATTCCCACTTTTCTAAAAATATCCAAGGGCTTAGCATAAGGCAATTTTCCTTAGTTTTTGGGGGGGGTTTCATCTTTGAGGTAGGGTTTCTTTACACTCCAAACTTGAATTACTCTTTTAAATTCATAGAAATTGTGAGAATCATAATCATGGTGGAAATTAAAGGTTAGACCTATATTATGATCTAGTGGGAATTGGTGGGGAATTAGGATATTTTTAGTTGTTATTGATTCTAGGGTGTTAGAAAACACTTTCTATCGTAGAATTCTTGTTGGTGATGCTAAAATAAAAAGAATTCAAGAGTTTAAAGGGTAGAAACCCCTAAGATAATGAACTAGGGCTATTCCTTTGATTTAATTGACAAATGTGAGTTCTTAATGGTTAGGAAAGGTGAAATATTATATTAAGAGTTGTGTAATTGTTATATATAGATCAAGAACCAACCGAAATCAAAAAGAATGGCAAGGTTGTGGCATTATAGTGATTTCAAGCAAGGAATCAAGGTAGGCTATGATCTAATTGTAGTAAATACTTGCTTGACTCTGTGCTTATATGTGAATTTGGTATTTGTTATTAGCTTTCGGGCATTACTTACGATTATTGACTGCATTTTCCATTGAATATTTGATATTGAGATAATGTGGAGATTACATTGAGATGATATTGATATTGAGATGATAAATGGATCGGGTGTCATGTCGACACTGTTATTGGATTGGGTACCATATTGGTACTGGTACATGGACTAAGCTCGTCCCCTGCAAGTCATATTTGAGAGTCATTATTGATTATCGTATGTGTGTACATCTTGCATGCATGCAATCATCACTTTATCTGAATATATGTGTGTGTATATATATATATATATATATATATATATATATATTGTGATGAACATTGTTGAAGAATCTGCCTAAGGGTAATTGATGTACATGTGTACTTGTATTCATGATGAGATGAAGTGTTATGACTGTATTTGGTTGTCAACTAATTATGAGTTATGTTTTGGTTGCTATTTCTTGCATCTAATTTGCCTATTTGTATATTGTTGAGTTGAGTCAGCCGATGATGTCTACCATTACTTAGTTTTGTACTAATACTACATGTACTCTTCTTTTTGTTGAGTACAGAGCGTGTTCCAACATTTAAGATGAGACCTCGACTCTAGACAGTAATTTCAGACATTGATTCAAGGGTGGGCACCATGTCCTAGCAACCATTGGTTCATTCTTATATCATTCATATCCTTTGTTTCAGGACTAAGACATTCCTTTATTTAGTGTTTGGATAATCTTTTAGACTTGGTTTTTGGATGTTATTTAGTTGTTCTAGTACGGTGACTTTAGGTCCCGAGGTTTGCAATAACTAAAGATATTTTTGCACTCTATTTTTAGTTATGGATATTAAATAAGTTAGAATTGAATTCGGTTGAATGATATTGTGTTTTAGTGAATTAATGATAAGATTTTGATAAAAGTGACTTGTGAAGGTTTGATTTAGTTGGTAAGGGTTGGGTTTAGATGGTTCTCCCACCATAGAGTTAGTGTGAGTGCCACTCATGACTAATTGGTTTGTTACAAAGATTGTATCAGAGCACTAGGTTCGTTGATCTCGTCATACAAGAATAGGTCTAGTAGAATCTTATGGAATGGTACGGAGGTATGTGTACTTTTCTTAGAGTAGCTACAGGGCTTTGAGAACAATTTCACTTCTTTCTTCCTTTTGTGCTAGTACTTGATTCTAATTGGTATCTAACCTCCTTCACTCTTGCTTCACAGATGGTGAACACTCGTTCCACCAAAGCATCAGAAGCCTCCCCAGTGCAGCGCCAGTACTGGCCACTGAGGTTACGGTTTGGGGCAGGCCTCGAGTTAGGGGCAGAGCTAGAAGCAGAGGATGAGAGGCAACCCTTATCAGGGGTGAAGCCCAAGAAATTAAAGGACCGGCTAGACAGAGATCACTTTCCCATTCCTTATAATAGGATGCTCTATATTTGGTCAAGAATAAAAAGGTGATGGTTGAGAATAAAGAAGTGGTAGTTACAAATAATGTGGTTCTAGTGCAGAAGGGTGCAACTTAGGTACCTATGTACACATAATTGATTCAACAAGTATTGGGGTTTCTGAGTACTACTCCAGCAGTGCCTGCATTTCTATCCCCAGCCTTGCAGCATGCTACTGCTGTAGCACTCTCTATGGACAAGGGCTATGAGACAAGAGTGTTTCCCTGATAGGTATTGGGACCGATGATGAATGATGATGAACATGGACTATTTTATAAGTTCATAAAGATGAAACCTCCATTGTTTTAGGGTACTGATTCAGAGCATACATTTGAGTTCTTGATTGACTTTCATAAGCATTTGCACAAGAAGGCAATTGTGGAGTTTACGAAATTTTAGTTCCAGATAGAGGCCAAGTAATGGTGGAGTTCTTTTGTTTAGTGTAGAGCTGTTTTGATTCCACTTACTTGGTCCATGTTTCAGAATATGTTCCTTAAGAATTATGTCTCTCGCACCTATCGGGACCAGAAGAAGGATGAGTTCCTGAAACTTTAGCAGGATGATCTTTCTGTAGCAGTCTATGAGGCCAAGTTTCATGCTTTTTCTTGCTATGAACTTCAGTTGATTACTTCAGAGAATAAGAGAATTAAGTATTTTGAAAAATTTCTAAACTCAAGCGTTTAGGTGCCTGCACTGTCTGTGGCTACGGTCGTAAAAACTTTTCAAGAAGTGGTTGAGTTTGCAAACAAGGTAGAAGGGATTAAGAAGCAAGGAGAGGTGAAGGCAGAGGAAAATAAGGCCTGGAAAATAGGTCAATTCAATGGTACTTATTCGAGGGGTTGTGGTTCGCAGGGTTACTCTTCTTGGCCATTTCATTTAGTTATACTTGTGTTTGTATTGGGCCCATTAAGGTTCAGTTATCAGCTTTCTTGAATAGATAGTTATACACCTTCAACATCTTCAATTCAGCAGCCTACCTTAGAAATCAGATGCCATGAGTGTGGGGGATTGGGTTATATTTGGAGGTATTGTCCTAACTTCTTATCTGGAAGATAGTTGACTCAGCAACCAACTTCTAGTACTTTATTTCTAGAAGGTCGTGGTGGTGGAGGATATGTTAGGTGTAGTCCACATGATGGGTCTGGTGGTCAAAATACAGAGAGATATGGCTACCAAGCCAATCATGGTAGAGGATATGTTGATCGAGGTGGCGCTCAGGCTATTAGAGATGGTGGTTAGGTGGTGATAAGGATCATCTTTATGTTGTTCTGACCCATCCTAAAGATAAAGCTTTTGATGTTGTGATCACAGGTTTTATTTTTGTCTGTGATCATATGGCTTCTGTGTTGTTTGATCCTGGGTCTACTTTCTCTTATGTGTCAGTGAAATTTGCCTAGGGTTAGGATTTAAAATGTAAATTTCTTGATACTCCTATGTATATGTCTATATTAGAGGGGGGGGGGGGAAGGGTTGTATGTGTTAATCAGGTTTATCGGGTGAGTCCTGTGATGTTTATGGGGTATAGAACTTTAGCAGGCTTAGTGATCTTAGATACGAAGGAGTTTGATATTATTTTGGGGATGGGTTGGTTGTCTTATCATCATGTTATTCTTGATTTCTATGCTAAGACTGTCACTATTGTTATGCCTGAGATGGATAAATTATACTGGAAGATACCCTTAAGCCTGCTCCTTTGAGAATTGTGTCAGCTATTCATGCCCAAAAGTTAGTTAAGAGGGGGTGTCGGGCGTTTTTAGCTCATCTTAGGGATAATAGTTCAGCAGTTCCTCCTATTGCTTCAGTTTCAATAGTTTGTGAATTCTTAGAGGTGTTCCCTGATGACCTCCCCAGTATGAATCCTGACCATAAGTTTGATTTTTGTATAGACTTAGAGCTGGAAACCCATCCTTTATCTATCTCTCCTTCTAGGATGTCAATGGAAGAGTTAAGCGAATTGAAATCCCAGTTGTAAGAGTTCTTGGGGAAGGGCTTTATTCATGACTGTCTTGCCTTAGTGTAGTCCTATGCTTTTTGTGAAAAAGAAGAATGGTAGTATGTGAATGTGCATAGACTACCAACAATTGAATAAGGTGATGATTTGTAACAAGTATACTTTGCCTAGGATAGATGATTTGTTCGACCAGTTCCAAGGAACCGTAGTATTCTCAAAGATTGATTTGAGTTCAGGTTACCATCAGCTTAAGATTCGAGATGAGGATATCCCAAAAATTGCCTTCCAAACTCTTTATGGACATTAAGAGTGTTTGGTCATGTCTTTTGGTTTGACCAATGCCCCAGCCATATTATTAGCTTGATGAACGGAGTATTCAAGCTATTTTTGGATTCATTTTTTATTCTTTTCATTGATGATATTTTGGTTTACTCAAAGTGTATGAAGCTCACTTACGTATAGTGTTGGAGTTGCTTAAGGAGAAACAACTATATGCTAAGTATTCAAAGTATGAATTTTGGTTGCCTTTATTGTCCTTTTTGGGGCATATGGTATCTAAGGAAGGGGTTATGGTAGACCCACAGAAGGTTGAAGCTGTTAAGAATCGGGCTAGACTAACCAATGTGATAGAAGTTCATAGTTTTGTGGGGTTGGTTAGTTATTATTATTAGTTTATGAAAGGGTTCACATCCATTTCTTCACATATGACTCTCCTGAATCAAAAATAGGTACCTTTTGTGTGTGATGATAAGTGTGAGGAGAGCTTTCAAAAGCTCAAAACCTTGCTAACTTCAACTCTTATTCTTACCTTGCCTGTTGAAGATAAGGATTTCATTATGTATTGTAATGCTTCACGGTAAGGTTTAGGTGATGTTTTAATGCAGGGTCAGAATATAATTGCTTATGCTTCGAGTTAGCTGAAGCTGTATGAGAAGAACTATCCCACCTATGATTTGGAATTGGTAGTAATGGTTTTTTCTTTGAAAATTTGGAGACATTACCTCTATAAGGTGAAGTGGGAGGTGGTCATAGCCACTATAGTTTACAATATATGTTCACTCAACGAGATCTAAATTTGAGGCAGAAAAGGTAAATGGAGTTGATCAATGATTATGACATCTTAATTCTATATCATCCGGGCAAGTCCAATATGGTGGTGGACGCATTGAGCCGGAAGCCAAAAAGTATAAGAAGTCTGGCATGGTTGGAGGTGTCGAGACGCCCATTAGATAGAGAGTTATAGACTCTAACTAATGGTTTCATGAGATTACAAATGACTAGCAATAAAGGAGTATTAGCCCATGTGGAGGCTAACTCTACTTTCTTTAAGAATATTAAGAGCAGGTAATTTGAAGACAAGAAGTTGAGCAACCTTAAGGATAAAGTTTTGTATTGTGAGGCCAAAGAGGCCATTCTTGCAGAGTCTTATATTTCTAAGTATTGTATACATCCGGGTGTAACCAAAATGTATAGAGACTTAAGACAACATTAGTGGTGGTGAAGAATGAAGCAAGACATTATAGATTTTGTGACCAAGAGTCAGAATTGTCAATAGATCAAGTATGAACATCGTAAATCTGGTGGCACTTTTCAAGGAATGCCTATTCCAGAGTGGAAGTGGGAAAGAATAACCATGGATTTTGTTGTGGGTCTTCTAAGACTTTGAGGAAATATGACTCCATATGGGTGATTGTTGATCGATCAACCAAGTATGCTCACTTTATTCTTGTGAGGGTGGACTATAATGCAACCAAGTTGGCCAAGATTTATATGAAGGAGATTGTGAGACTTCATGGGGTGCCTGTTTTAATAGTATCGGATAGAGGTACTCAGTTTACCTCCAATTTTTGGGAGAAGTTTCAGTCAGAATTAGGTACTAGGTTGGACCTAATAGCAGATTTTCATTCGTAGACTGACGGAAAGCCAGAATAGATAATCCAGGTACTTGAAGATAGGCTTCGGGCATGTGTAATGGACTTTGGTGGTCAGTGGAACAAATATCTACCCTTGTGTGAATTTGCTTATAACAATAGCTACCACTCCAGTAGTGATATGGCTCCTATTAAAACCTTTTATCGAAGAAGATATAGGCCACTGATTGGATAATTTGATGCTTTTGAGGTGAGACCTTGGGGAACTGATATGCTAAGGGATTCAATGGATAAAGTGAGGTTCATCCAGGAGAAGTTAGTTGTAGCTCAGAGTTGACAGAAGGAATATACAAATAATAAGGTAAGGGATGTAAAATTTGAGAAAGGTGAGAAAGTGTTGTTGAAAGTGTAACCCATGAAGGGTGTGATGTATTTTGGAAACAAGGGGAAGTTTATTCTGAGGTATATCGGGCCCTTTGAGATTTTGAATGGAGTAGGGTCAGTGATGTCGCCCAAAATATACCTCCGAGAAAGTACAATGCGGTCGCTGAATCAAATATAGAACCCAACTAGGTTGGGGTCGATCCCACAGGGAATAGGTCTAAGTATGAGTAGACTACCAGATCGAATAATTGGAACGTAAATAAAAGTGGGGGGTTTTGCTAGTGAATAGTAACAATAACGATTGCTGGTTGTGTTGAGTTTGTAAACAATAAGAGAAATTCACTAGGACTGTGATCCCCAATGATTCCTTAACTCCACCGATTACTTGTGCTTAACAAGATTGCCCAGCTGCGCTGCATGCAAAATCTAACAAGTTAGGTTCACCGAACTGTCTCTCAACCTTCATTAGATGAATTTCACTCTTTTCCTCTCGGACTCCGAGTGTCGCACTACTAACCCTTGTCCTGGATTTCAGATAAACTTTCCTGCTAAGGCTCCGGTTATTAGATGAAGGTTGATATCTTCAAATCTCTGTTGTTATCTCCTTTTTCCAATCTCTACCTCTCTCTCAAGCATGTCTAGAATACAGGCGAGTTCCTAACGTTTGCAACCGTTAGAAAAGCAATCACAATAAAGGAAACAACAATACATGCATACACAACAGTACAAAGTTGCTTTGCACTTAACCAGTTTCGTTAATTCCTCATGGTTCACACAACCCTAGTTGATGGGTTTAGCTGCTCATTATTGTAAGAACACAAGAATAATTCAAAGATGAAAGCATAATTGTTATCTCACAAGAATGAAGAAAAACTGAAATTTCAACTATCAATAAAACTCAAATTAGGGTTTGTGAATACAAAACCAAATATATGTCTGAAACAGTATGAAATAACTCTCAAAGTAGTAAATTGTCCAACTCTCGCACTTGGTAATACATAGGGGTATTTATAAATACAAAACTAGTCCTATCCAAAACCAAATAGGAGAACAGAGTCGGCAACTTCCACGATATCGTGACTTGGTGTTGTGGAACCAAGTCATGCCACGTGGGTTGATGTCGTGGGAATAAGGCTCAACTTGTGGTCTTCAGAAGTTGGATCACGGCAGGCTTCCACGTCACGTGGGTGTCAGTCACGCCACGTGACCCCACCTGTCGTGGAAATCAGGCTAATTTTTTTAGTCTCTGGGCTTCACTCACGATAGCCACTCACGTGGCGTGAGTGTCTTCCACGCCACGTGACTTGTGGCGTGAGTGGCTCTCTTCTGCAGCCTCTTGTTCTTTCTTTTTCCGACACTTCGTTCTCAGGCTTGATTCTTCCTCCTTTGCTTATTTTGCCTTTAAAGCCTGTTTTCTTGCAAATTAGGACAGAAACCACATCATACCAATAAAACACACCCAAGTTATTGCATATTTTCCTCGTTTTAAGCTTCAACGGTGCCATGTAACCATGACACATCAACACCCTCAACTTAGAACGTTTGCATGTCCTCAGGCGAACAAAATAAAAATATGCAAACACAATGCTTAACTAAGAGAAACCTAAGGGACTTATGGCAGTCTACTCGTTGCTGTTGACACAAAACCTTTTCGACCCCTCCTATTTTCAAAGTAAAACCAAAGTTTATATATAAGCAGCATAGGATCATGACACAGCAGGGCAAGTGATGGCACCAATTTACGCACAAACAACTAAGCGTATATGTAATTTGACATTTCCCGAACAACTAGCAGCTAATTATGCAACCCACGTGCCCTCACAATCAAAGAATTCCCATGCACTCTCAGTATACTAATGGATATCAACATAGGGACGAGGTCAAAACACTCATGCTCACAAAGAAGTTAAGATAGTGTGCATTAAATTCCATAGGCTTGCCCTTATTTTCTACGCCTTCGTTTTCGGACAGTCGGACTAGGATCACTATAGGACTTTACTCGGCTTGTAATGTAGGCTTAGGGACGGGTATGGTGCATATGGGTATAGTGACTCAACCCTCCTTGACACTACACACTTTTTGGCTCCAACTTCCAACCTTTTTCCATTTTTTATTCTCCCTTATTCTCCATTCTTTTGTTTTCAGATTTTGGGTGTGATTTTTCTTCTCAAACTTTAAACACACATATATATTTTTTTTTATTTTTTATTTTTTAAAAAAATTTTTCATACCCAAATCTGCTTTCTCTTTTTCCTTTATTAACCTTTCTTCATACCCAACTCAATCTACGCACCCATATAATAGCCACCCTCAACTTAGGCGATTTGCCTGAGTTGCGGTACACAATGTCCAAGGAGGGACCAGGGCCAAGATAGGTTCATTGTAATTAAAATAGGAAGGTGAATAGGCTAGATGAAAGAAATAGGACAATTATGGCTTAAAGTCGGGATCAAGGGATACTTCTTCCTTTGGTTTGGCATTTAGGCTAAAAGTGGACTTTATTCAAAAATGGCCTATGATCCTTTCCTAATCCTTATCCTTTAACTTAGGCAAGACTAACCGGGTAAGTTCTGGATCGCACACACACAGCTAACTAAGTAGTGACCTCACACACACATAGCACAGGGTTGTATTACCAACTACTACCTATCTGTTCATACAATGCTAGCTACGGTTATTTGCCTATAATTCTAGTGCCATAAAAAGATCCAACAACAGTCACACACAAAGAATGCTATTCACACAATTCAAAAACCAAAATTTCAGGAGGGGTATCCTTAGCAGTCAAAACACATAAAAATCTTTCAAAACTCTTTCAAAACTACACTGCACTAAAGTTCCCTCATTTTTCTCCTAATATAGCATGAAACATAAAAACATCATCAATAACATCATAAACATACCGGTTCTACTATGATAACACACTTGGGGAAAAAGAAACACGACAACAAAAACCCAAGTGGTGGTACACCCCCACCCCTAACTAAACATGGTGCAATGCCCTCAATACACTAATATCAACCAAATACAAGGGAGTGAAGACATACCTGTGGCACTCTAAACGTCGAAAGTGGGCCCGCCAGTAACGGGATCATCAGACTGTGCAGTAGTCGCATTCGATGGGGGGATAGCCTAACTGGCATATGCACCATGTGCCCTCTATTCTGCCTCAATCTGGCTCGCATGGTACTCTACCCGGGAGGCTTTAATAGCCCTCCTCAGATCACTCTCGTACTCAGCATCACTCGCACCCCCATCCGCCGGACTGCGGGGTCTCTTTCCTCTATCCATCGGAGGCTCCTCATCAGCAAACAAATCAACCTCAAAGGCTGGTCTCACGGAGTTCGGGGTAGGCATAGGTGGTATAATGGGAGTGCTACTCGATGCCAGTGCCCGAACCTCCTCTCTCAATGCAGTAACCTCCTGGGTCAAGCCGGCCATATCAGCGCTCGGTGCAACACTCAATCGGGAGGCCATACATGCATCGAAACTATCAATCCTCCCATGCAAGCCCCACATAAACTAGTCCATAGCTGTATTCATCTGATCCTCCACCCTAGTCTCCGCAGCCTCTACTATATATTGAACCCAAGGCTTAAGCTGGGATACCAACTTAGCCATCTGAGTCTCAGTGTGAGCTTGGCGCTCAAACATCTCCGTCTTCCTGTCAACCAGCTGCTGCAGAAAGTCTCGTGATACTGAAACCATCCCAGCAGGAGTCGGTGGGGCACTAGCACTGGGTACTCCCTCATTAATAGGGCCAATGCCCTCAGTCTGTATAGGTACCCTCACTGGTGCAGGAACAGGCAAAGGAGCACTACTCGGCTCATTCAGGGCTGCACCCGCCGACTCAGACGGCTGTGACACTCATGAAAGCATGGGGTGTGAACCCCTCTGCTGCATCAGTACAATGTTCGTAATGTGGGTCACCTCGATATAATGGTCTAGGGCAGGTATCCTGGCCACCCCTGCCCTATCACACAACCCCTGGATCAAGCATGGAAAGGGGATACTCGTGTGATCTCTAAATGCCTGCTCATGAATCTCCCGGACTATGTATCTAGCAAAAGAAATCTCATAATCAGCTAAGATGCTGGCTACCACTACTGCCCGCTCCACCATAAGTGAATTGTCAGCATTGGTTAGAACCAACCGATGCCGAACTACGGACCACCAGAATTAACCAGCAAAATAAAGCATGGACTTTTTGATGTCCAGCTTCCCAGTTACCCAACTAGCCGCCACACCATCTTCAGCTATGTACCCTACAATCCATTTTAGCAAATCCAACTTCTGCTCCGCATCTCTCATCTTCACCTTATCTCTGACAGTGTCCATCCTATGATCATATTCAGCAGTCAACGCAGGAAGTGGATGGTCATCTCCAAATAAGAAGCGGTGAATGGTCTGCTCTGAAATATCCACACGGGTACCACGAACCATAACATGGGTCAAAAATGGCTGTAATATAAATTTCTGCCCAATAGGAGTGCCCAAATCTACTGACGCAGCATACGAGGCAAAAAACTCTCGGACTAACTTTGAGCTATATCGACCAGAAGGCTGCGCCATCAACCTTAGACCGTATCTCTCAAAAATAGGCCATATATCAGTCAAGGTCCTCAATTCATCCACCCGATAGCGTGGCTCCTTCATAATGCTCCTACGATACACCCCTCTCTCAATCAATTCAACGTCTCTATCATAAAAGGCATGCATGCCCTGAATCTCAGTACTCTACGCGGGAGTCGGAGCACTCTGGGCACCATAACCTGAAACACAAGCCGTAGCCTTCGCTGCAGACGTACCGTGACCCGTAGCATCATCAGTCGAGCCTGACGCAGAACCATCCTCCCCCTCTTCAGACTGGGGGGCAGACTCAGAAGACTCAGCCGGAACGACTGGCTCAACAGGTGGTGGGGTCGGCTGATGTGCTGCCCAGGCAGCCGCTCGGGTATGTGTCTGTAACCTCGTAGCCCAAGGAATCAAAGCAGTATCGTCCATGCTAACATCAAATTCCTCCACAGAACCACTTTGTTCCAACCCAGTGGGTTCATCCCGCAGATGGGTCAGTAAATTCGTATTTTTGGTCCGAATTCGGTATGAGGCATCAAGGTGGTCACTCTTGGGGTTGGATTTTGGAGGCATGGAAACGGGTTTGGATCAAATTTTTGGGTATTTAGGTCGGATTTGGGTCTGGTTTGGTGTCTTGGATTCGGATTTTAGGACTTGGGGTTCGGGTTTTTGAATTAGGATTTGGATTTTATGTGGGTATTTTATTTGGGGAATCAGATATTTGGGTATTTGGGGGTTATTGCTGATATGGGGATCGGGTTGGTATGTAATAGAGAAGGAAAGGAAATGTAGGGTTTATGGAGATGAATGTAAAAATGAGAAATAGGGTCATGGGGTCGGATATATATCGGGTAAGGAAGGAGAACCCCAATTTTGAAATAGAAAAATAGGGTCGGATCGGGTCTGGTGTTGGGTCATCTGCAGCGTTTACTTTTTATGGAACCACTCATGTGACGTGGGTTGGACTCATATCACGTGCTACCTGGCGTAGATGGGATTCTAGATTCTGAAAATTTCACCTAATTTTCACGAGACAATCCACTTGACTTGGGTTGAACTTACGTCTCATGGGTCACTGTCGTAACTGGGATACTGAAAGCTGAATCCTGACTCTGATTTCCATGATACTAGTCACGTGGCGTAGTATACTCTCACATGACGTGAGTCATGTCATGGATTATATTTCACCTAGTCAAGTAAATTTTGTGATTTTCAGCTAACCGTTCCTCAATAATTCGATCTTCACATAACAAATCTTGGGTTGCCTCCCAATCAGCGCTTGATTTAATATCGCGGCACGCCATGGCTAACTTGGATACTTAGAATTCCCCAACTAGCCCATGGGTTGTCTCCCATGAAGCACTTGATTTAACATCGCGGCACGACATGGCTAACTTTACTACTCAGACTTCATCAAGTTCAAGTTCTTCAATTGTCCTTATCTCTTCCAGAACTCCTACATAATGCTTAACACGCTGTCCGTTGACTTTGAATAGGACATTATCTGCTCCATTTAGCTCAATAGCACCATGTGAGAATACCCGAACGACAGTGAATGGGCCAGACCATTTGGATTTTAGTTTTCCAGCAAATAGGCGAAGCTTAGAATTATACAATAAAATCGAGTCGCCCGGGTGAAATTCGTGGTTCTCAATCCGATGATCATGGTACAATTTCATCTTCTCCTTATACAATGCTGAACTTTCATAAGCCCGGAGACGAAATTCATCCATCTTATTCATCTGCTCAAGTCGCAATTTGGCCGCATCACTCCAGTCTAAATTCACCCTTTTCAAGGCCCACAAAGCTTTATGTTCTAGTTCAATGGGCAAATGGCAAGACTTCCTAAATACCAACTGATATGGTGATGCACCAATTGGTGTTTTGAAAGCTGTATGATATGACCATAATGCATCATCCAGTCATCGAGCCCAATCAGTCCTACTTGCATTAACTATTTTTGCCAAAATGGACTTAATCTCGCGATTTGACACCTCCACCTGCCCGCTAGTCTGAGGATGGTAAGGTGTTGCCACCTTATGTTTGACACCATATTTTTAAAGCAAGGCTTTGAATAAACGGTTGCAAAAGTGGGATCCTCCATCACTAATAATAACTCGGGGTGTCCCAAAACGTGAGAATATGTTCTTTTTCAAGAAAGTTGTGACACTTCTCCCTTTGTTATTAGGAAGCGCAATTGCCTCCACCCACTTAGACACGTAGTCTATGGCTACCAAGATGTATTTCATTCCAAGCGAGCTCACAAAAGGACCCATAAAGTCAACTCCCCACACATCGAACAATTCAAGCTCAAGTATGGTTGTCATGGGAAGTTCTTGTCTGCGTGAAATATTACCTTGCCTTTGACATCGGTCACAAGCGCGGGCATAGTCATGAGCATCTTTGTAAATACTGGGCCAGTAGTACCCATATTGCAAGATTTTATGGGCGGTCCGTGCACCTCCATGATGACCCCCAACTGGAGATGAGCGACACGCCTCCAGAATACTTATCATTTCGGACTCTGGGACACATCTTTGAATTATGCCATCAGCACACACCCTTAACAAATACGGCTCATCCCAGAAGAAATTTCTTACCTCATGCATGAATCTCTTTCTCTGCTGATATGTCATATCTTCCGGGACTAGATCACTTGCCAAAAAGTTTCCAAAATCAGCAAACCACGGGATCAAGTCTTGAGATGCTGCTAGTACTTGTTCATCCAGAAAAGTATCATCAATCTCAAGATCATCCTTCAATTTCAGCATGGCCTCCTCCTCAAGGCGTGAAAGATGGTTAGCCACTTGATTTTCGGTCCCCTTACGATCCTTGACTTCAAAGTCAAATTCTTGCAATAGAAGTACCAACCAAATCAGTCTTGGCTTAGTATCCTTTTTCGACATAAGATACCGAAGGGCTGCATGATCTGTATGCACAATCACCTTCGTACCAATCAAATAAGATCTGAATTTCTCAAAGGCGAATACTACAGCCAACAACTCTTGCTCAGTCACAGTGTAATTCTTTTGAGCTGGGTTAAGCACTTTGCTAGTGTAGTAAATCGGGTGTAATATCTTCTCACGTCTTTGGCCAAGGACTGCATCCAAAGCCACTCCACTAGCATCGCACATAACCTCAAAAGGCTTAGTCCAATCCGGTGACACAATAATAGGGGCTGACACCAACTTCTCTTTAAGACACTCAAATGCTTTAAGACATGCGTCATCAAACACAAACTTCACCTCTTTCTCTAAAAGTTTGCACAAGGGATGAGCAATCTTGGAGAAGTCCTTGATGAATCTTCTATAAAAACCAGCATGACCTATAAAACTTAGAATACCTTTTACAGAGATAGGTGGGGGCAGCTTCTCAATTACTTCAATTTTTGCCTTATCTACCTCAATGCCGTTCTTCAAAATCTGATGCCCCGATACAATACCTTCATTGGCCATAAAGTGACATTTTTCCTAATTTAGCACTAGGTTGCACTCCTCACATCTTTGTAGCACATTAGAAAGGTGTGCCAAACAGCCCTCGAACGAGTCACCCACAACAGAGAAATCATCCATAAAAACCTCGATTGTGTCTTCCACCATGTCGGAGAAAATAGACATCATACAGCGTTGGAAGGTGGTCGGTGCGTTACACAAACCGAACAGCATCCTCTTGAATGAGAATGTCCCATATGGACAAGTAAAAGTGGTCTTGTCTTGGTCTTCGGGGGCAATAAAAATCTGATTATACCCCTAGTATCCATCAAGAAAACAATACCATCTTCTACCCACAAAACGGTCTAACATCTGGTCCATGAAGGACATAGGAAAATGATCCTTTTCAGTCCACGAATTCAGCTTCCGATAGTCCATGTAAACTCTCCATCCAGTCACCGGCCTCATTGGAATCAACTCATTTTTGTCATTAGGAACCACTGTGATTCCTCCCTTTTTTGGCACACACTGAACCGGGCTCACCCACTTGCTATCCGCAATGGGGTAAACTACTCCTACATCCACCCACTTGATAATATCTTTCTTCACAACCTATTGCATAGGTGAGTTCAGACGACGCTGGTGCTCAATGCTAGGTATGCACTCAGGAACCAGCTGGATCTTATGAGTGCAAATGCTGGGTGGAATACCTATGATATCCGCAATGGACCAACCAATGGTCCTCTTAAATTTTCTCAAAACTGAAACCAAAGCCTCTACTTGCCAATCCATCAACTTAGCAGAAATAATCACTGGCAAGATATTGTTGGCTCCCAAGAAAGTGTAGCAAAGGTAGGCCGGAAGAGCCTTAAGCTCTAACACTGGAGGCTCTTCAATAGATGGACGAGCTGGTCGAGTCACCCTATTCTTCAAATCAAGATCCAGTTTCTTGGGTGCATAAGTGTACGCTCCTTTACCAGCTAGTGCACCCACCATCTCATCATAGTCTTCTATACTATCGTCTTCAAAATTCATGATCACAGCAGCCAGAGGCTCTACTCCCAACCTTTCTTCAATGGATACAGCAACCTCACTATCATCAACAACATCTATCACTGAAATCACTCGCTTATCTCTGGGATGCTTCATAGACCGATAGACATTGAAAGTAACCTGTTCATCATTCAATCTAAATTTTAGCTACCCGATTTCCATATCAACCAATGCGCGACCCGTGGCAAGGAATGGTCGTCCCAGTATAATGGGAACCTCAAAGTCAACTTCACAATCGAGAATCACAAAATCAGTCGGAAATATGAAAGAGGCCACCTTCACCAAAACATCATACAGAATGCCAACTGGCTTTTTCACAGTTCTATCAGCCATGAGAAGTCTCATGGAGGTTGGTTTTGGTGGTCCCAACCCCAATTGCTTGAACACAGCTAATGGCATTGGGTTGATGCTAGCACCCAAATCACACAGTGCTTTAGCAAAATCGTTGGACCTAATAGTACACGGGATTGTGAAAGCTCCTGGATCCTCCTTCTTTTCAACTAAGGACCGTGAAGAAACTGTACTATAATTATGAATGTTATCTGCTGGCTCAAAGCTGACCGTTCTGTTCTTTGTCACCAAGTCTTTCATGAACTTGGCATAACCTGGCATCTGCTCCAATGCATCTACAAGAGGGATGTTAACTGACAGCTCCTTCAACATGGTGATGAACTTATGATACTTTCCTTCCTCCGCCTTCTTCTTCAACCTTTGAGGATAGGGAGGAGGAGGTCGTGGGATAGTTTTGAGCACGTTTGGTACCTTTTTCTCCTTCCTCTTCTCAGATTTTGCATTGTCGCTATCATCATGCTGATTTGGAACCACGTCACCCTTTGCATTATCTGACTCTAACTCAGCTTCAACATCGATAACCACTGGATCATTAGGCACACTACTATCGGCAGGCATAGGTGGATCTGTCGTGCACTTCCCACTTCTAGTAGTGATGGCGAGGCAATGACTATCATTTTTAGGATTCTAGACGATATTACTTGGAAGGGTGCCTAGATGACGTTGATTCAGTGCCAATGAAATCTGCCCAAACTGTTGCTCCAACTGTTTAATGGCAGTTGAATGGGACTCCACTTTCTGACTTATGCCGGAAATGTTAGTCCTAATCTCTTTCAAGCAATTTTCCTGGATTTTGGATCCTTTGACCAATTTATTTAGGAGTGCCTCCATTCTTGAATTTCCAGACTCCTCATCACGCCATACAGGTGGTACATATATGTCATTCTTTTCTCGATTATCATCCTTCCGCCTCCAATCACCATCACGGTCCCATTCTCAATCTCGGTATCCCGATTTGTTGTAGCTGTCTTTATAATAGTTTCGACCTTGATTCCCTTTCCTTGAGTTCCAAGAGTCTTGATTAGACCCTTGGCCCTTGGCTCGAAAACTCGCCATTTCGCGATCTAGATACTTCGCCTCTTCATCAGACTCACTATCATCATGTCTAGCCGATTTACTTTGTGCACCAACAGCATGCACTTTCTCTGAATCTCTGGCCTCTATCTGTTTAGCCAGAAGACCAATTTTTGTCCTCAACTGAGCAACCTCTTGCACCACAGACTCATCCAACGCCCTTTGAGCTGCTGAAGCTCCAATAGCATATGTTCCAGCCGGCGTATCTGCCTCCCGAGTATGCCATCCTCGGTTGGTCTTAGTGACACGATCTAATATATCAGAAGCTTGGTCCCATCTCAAACTCATGAATGCTCCACCAGTGATAGTATCTGCTACTTCTTTTGTGTTGACATTCAAAGCTCTGTAGAAGATTTCAAGTAAGTTCCTGCTCATCCTATGATTTGGCACTATTTGCAGCTTCTTCTTAAATCTCAGCCAAGTCTCATAGAGTGCTTCCGAGTGAAGCTATCTGAAATTGTAGATCTCATCTTTCAACTGTAGTATCTTGGATGGTGGGAAAAATCTTTCCAAGAATTAATTTCTCAATTCCTACCAAGTAGTGATAGAACCTCGAGGCAGCTCAGCCAACCACAACGTGGCTTCTCCTATAAGAGAGAATGGGAACAACCTCAATCGTATTGCCTCTTGGTCAACCCCAGGAAGATTGTATGACGTGCATACCCCCACAAAATTCATTACATGCATGTTTGGATCATCAGTAGGAAGACCCGCAAACATGCCCTTCAAGCTCAACAGATGGATCATGGCACTAGTGATGTCAAACTTAGTGCCCGGAGGTAACTCAGGTGGAACAATGGCACAGTTCTCGATTGGCTCAAAATAGGCCACATATTAATCTTCAGGATCATTATAAACAGGCACATGTTGTCTTGGTTGTCCTCTTAATCGTCTTTGTCGCTCTTCAGCATCAGCCAGATGCTGTGCTACTTCTTGCATAGCTCGATTATCTCTTTCTGCTTGTCTAAGAGCAGCTTGTCTAATATGCTCTTCTCATGTCAATCGAGCAGTAGTTTGTTCCGCTGTTTCCTGACCAGGCGGATGAAGTGGCTGGTTGTGAATGTCTCCCGCAGCTGCGGGATTCTGGACTCCTTCAGTATTCACCATTCTCCGATTAGCTCTTAAAGTCCTTTCAATTTCAAGATCAAGTGGAATCAGGGGATTCCCTTGTCTCCTAGTATTTTGTATACACTGGTGTATGCCCTAGAAAGTATGTAAGAACACACCCAATCAACTCCAACTATTAATGTTCGACTTCGTAACCGTATTCCCCAGCAACAGCGCCAAAATTTGATGTCACCCAAAAGATACCTCCGAGAAAGTACAATGCGGTCGCTGAATCAAATATAGAACCCAACTAGGTTGGGGTCGATCCCACAGGGAATAGGTCGAAGTATGAGTAGACTACCAGATGGAATTATTGGAACGTAAGTAAGACTGGGGTTTTTTGCTAGTGAATAGTAATAATAACGATTGCTGGTTGTGTTGAGTTTGTAAACAATAAGAGAAATTCACTAGGACTGTGATCCCCAATGATTCCTTAACTCCACCGGTTACTTGTGCTTAACAAGATTGCCCCGCGGCACTGCATGCAAAATCTAACAAGTTAGGTTCATCGAACTGTCTCTCAACCTTCATTAGACGAATTTCACTCTTTTCCTCTCGGACTCCGAGTGTCGCACTACTAACCCTTGTCCTAGATTTCAGATAACCTTTCCTGCTAAAGCTCCGGTTATTAGATGAAGGTTGATAGCTTCAAATCTCTGTTGTTATCTCCTTTTTCCAATCTCTACCTCTCTCTTGAGCAAGTCTAGAATACAGGCGAGTTCCTAACGTTTGCAACCGTTAGAAAAGCAATCACAACAAAGGAAACAACAATACATGCATACACAACAGTACAAAGTTGCTTTGCACTTAACCAGTTTCGTTAATTCCTCATGGTTCACACAACCCTATTTGATGGGTTTAGCTACTCATTATTGTAAGAACACAAGAATAATTCAAAGATGAAAGCATAATTTTGATCTCACAAGAATGAAGAAAAACTAAAATTTCAACTATCGATAAAACTCAAATTAGGGTTTGTGAATACAAAACCAAATATATGTCTGAAACATAATGAAATAACTGTCAAAGTAGTAAATTGTCCAACTCTCGCACTTGGGACTACATAGGGGTATTTATAGATACAAAACTAGTCCTATCAAAAACCAAATAGGAGAACAGAGTCGATAACTTCCACGATATCATGACTTGGTTTCGTGGAACCAAGTCACGCCACGTGGGTTGATATTGTGGGAATCAGGCTCAACTTGTGGTCTTCAGAAGTTGGATCACGGCAGGCTTCCACATCACGTGGGTGTCAGTCACGCCACGTGACCCCTGTCATGGAAATCAGGCTAATTTTTTTATCTCTGGGATTCACTTACGTGGCGTGAGTGGATTCCACGCCACGTGACTTGTGGTGTGAGTGGATCTCTTCTGCTGCCTCTTGTTCTTTCTTTTTTCGACACTTCATTCCCGGGCTTGATTCTTCCTTCTTTGCTTATTTTACCTTTAAAGCCTGTTTTCCTGCAAATTAGGACAGAAACCACATCATACCAACAAAACAAACAAAAGTAATTGCATATTTTCCTCGTTTTAAGCATCAACAGTGCCATGTAACCATGACACATCAGTCAGTGGTATGTAGGTTGGCTTTGCCTCCTAGCTTGTCAGGGGTTCATCTTGTGTTTCTTGTGTCAATGCTCAAGACTTACCACAAAGTGGAGATTACATCATTCATTGGGGCTCAAAATTATTCACCAAGGAGCTCTCTTATGAAGAGTAGCCAATTACTATCTCGGACAGGGATACAAGAAAGCTGAGAACTAAAGTCATTCTGTCCGTGAAAGTTTTGTGGAGTAATCGTCCGATTGATGAAGCAACATAGAAGACGGAGGTGGATATACGCAAGCGCTATACACACTTGTTCATTGACTCAGGTATTTCTTATTTTGTTTTTGCATTATTTTTGGGTTAGTTGTCTTTTGAGGACGAACGAGGGGTAAATTGGTATCTAATGTAATGACCTAAATCATCGTTATGCTAAAATAGAGTAAAGCACTTACCTAGTTTCCCCTTAGACCAAAAATTGAAATTCGTTGGCCTAGCCTTAGGCAAATTTTGAGTGAGTGGTGGTCTAGGGAAATCTGGTAGTTATTATTGCATTGGTTGGTAGTTTTGATTTGATTTTATGTAAGAGGATGAGCTTAGAAAGCCATAACAACTTTCGATGCGTAAAATGAATTAGTACAACTTCAGTTATAGCAATTACTATGAAAGGGTTAGATCGTGATGTTGAATTTCAAGAAGTGTGTTGTGAAATGGCCTGAACTGGGACAAATTCCCGAGTTACTGGTTGGGCTCGCTGCAGCGACATAAGTTTTGCTGAAGTGGTGCCGCTGAAGTGGTAGAAGTGTTGCCGCAGCGGTAACCCATTTGGCTTGAGGACTACTAGCTGCAACGCAAAAGTGTTGCTGCAGCAGTGAAAATGCAGACTTCCAGCTTTTAAAATCAAAAAACCCATTTTTCATAATCACTTTTCTAAAAATGTCAAAGGGCTTAGCAGGAGGCGATTTTCTTCAGTTGTTGGGGGTTTTCATGTTTGAAGTAAGGTTCGTTTACACTCTAAACTTAAATTACTCCTTTAAATTTATAGAAATTGTGAGAATCATAATTATGGTGGAAATTGGAGGTTAACCCTAAATTATGAACTGATGGAAATTGCTCGGGAGTAAGGTTGTTTTTAGTTGTTATTGATTCTAGGGTGTTAGAAAATACTTTCTATGTTAGAATTATAGTTGGTGATGCTAAAATATGAAGAATTCAAGAGTTTAACGGGTAAAAACCCTAACATGATGAACTAGGGCAATTCCTAAGATTTAATTGATAAATGTGAGCTCCTAGTGGTTAGGAAAGGTGAAATGTTGTATTAAGAGTTGTGTTATTATTGTGTATAGATCAAGAATGAGCCAAAATCAAAAGGAAATGCAAGGTTGTGGCATTATAGTGATTTTAAGCAAGGAATGTGCTTATATGTGAATTGGATGTTTGTGATTGCTTTTGGGCATTACGTGTGATTATTGACTGCATCTTGCATTGAACATTTGATATTATGATGGTGTTGAGATGATATATGGATAGGGTGTACTCCGACACTGTTATTGGATCGGGTACTATGCCGATAGTGGTAAATGGACTAAGCTCATCCTCTGCAGGTCATATCTGAGAGTCCTTGCCGACTCTAGTATGCATGTACATCTTGCATGCATGTAATCATCATTTCATTTGAATATGTATATATATATAAATATATACTGTGATGAACATTATTAAATAATCTTCCTAAGTGTAATTTATGTACTTATGTACTTGTAATCCTAATGAGATAAAGTGTTATGTTTGTATTTGGTTGTCAGCTAAGTGTGACTTGTGTTTTTATTGCTATTACTTGCGTCTAATTTGCCTATTTGTATAGTGTTGAGTTGATTCAGTCGATGATGCCTACCAGTACTTAGTTATTGTACAGATACTACATGCACTCTTCTTTTGTTGAGTGTAAAGTATGTTCCAGTGTTTAAAATGAGACCTTGACTCTAGCCAGTATTTTCGGACATCGATTCAAGGGTGAGCACCATGTCCGGGAAGCCATTGAATCATTCTTATATTGTTCATATGCTTTGTTTCAGGACTAAGACATTCCTTTATTTAGTGTTTTGGATAATCTTTTTGACTTAGTTTTTGGATATTATGTAGTTTTTCTTGTACGGTAATTTCAGGTCTCGAGGATTGTAATAACTAGAGATATTTCCACACTCTATTTTTATTTATGGATATTAAATGAGTTAGAATTGAATTCAGTTGAATGATATTGTATTTTTGTGAATTAATTATAAACTTTTGACAAAAGTAACTTGTGAAGGTCTGATTTAGATCGTAAGGGTTAGGTTAGATGATTCTCTCACCGTAGAGTTAGGGTGGGTGCCACTCATGACCAATTGGGTCATGAAAGAAGGTTTGGGAGAGGTTAGTAGAGTTGAGGTTAAGAAGGATTGTGACAATTTCTAAGAAACAGTTCAAATTTATGTAAGGACGCTCAACTACTGAAGCCATCTATCTTTTAAGAAGAGTGGTGGAGTAGTATAGGGAGAGGAGGAAGTAATTGCACATCGTGTTCATTGACCTAGCACATACCTATGATAGAGTCCCTAGGGAGGTTCTATGGAGATGCTTCGAGGCTAGAGTTGTACCTGTGATGTATACTAGGGCAATTGAGGATATGTATGATGAAGCCAAGACTCATGTTAGGATTGTGGGAGGGGACTCAGAGCACTCTCCTGGTTGGGTTTTATTTTATTGTGTGTACCTTTTGGGATTATGGGGGTCCAGTTAGGTTATATCTAAGCATTTATTTTCATTCTTTTCAAGTTACTTTTATTCTATCTCCGCATTTACTTAGCATAGCATGTTATATCCATCTCTCACCCTCTAATATTTCCTATAGTATAGATTCACATTTTATTCATGCTTTTAATGTAATTGAGCTCAGTCGGTCTATGATACCTACTGAGTACCCTGTGTTTTGGTACTCATACTACACTTCTGCACCTTTTTTCCTTATACAGATCCTAGTAAGAGTCATTATTGTTGACGCTGACCTTGAACTGTGTTGACCGGATATTTAGGTGAGCTTTTAGAGACCAAAGTTGATCCTTCTCCTTTTGCTGTTGTAATTGTCTTATTTTGTATATCGGGTACTACTTTGTATATTTTGGCATTCTCTAGTACTCTTTTTGGTATAGTGGGTCTTGTACTAACCTTACCAGGTTTTGGGGGATTCATTTTGGTATATTTGTCCTCTCCCTTCTTTTGTATAGAATACTTATGTATATATTTTTTCTTTTTGTTGCTTTCTATTACCGTTTTATCCTTATTATCTATCTTCCACCTGTTAGCCCATTATTCGCCGTTCTAGGCTATGGCTTGGCTTACCCACTGGTAAGATAAAGTAGGTGCCATCATGACCTGAGTTTTTGGGTCGTGACAGTTGTCGCTGAGGTCAACGCCTTCTCTGTTTTAGCGAAGCTACTTTTGCGGAATGTTCTCTGCTATAGCAAAGGTCCATAAGTTGCCAATTATATGTAGGTTTGGTATATACGCATCAATTCCTCAATTTTAAAAGGGACATGAACGGACCTGATCCCTTTGTTTGCTTTGCAAGATAATGAATCAATTTTTAATTTTAGTAACATTAGAAACAAAATAAATGATTTATCTAATTAATTAATAATATTCTTAATTTCAACAATATAAAATAACTATTTTGACATAGACTAAACATAACAAACTAATTATAATGCTAAATTGTAACTTAATTTGATTTTTGAAAAAAGTAAAATGTGTAGTTGATTAAACACTATTTATTGCAAAAAAAGTTTTCAAATATTATTTTAAGTAAATTTATATAAATCTATATGTTATTGAATATAGAAATATATCTTTTTATTGAAAAATAACAAATTGCCTTGAAAATGATTTTGAAAATATTTTGACCTTTATAAAATAATTATTTTAATTTTTTTAAAATTGAAGAAGCTCAACATTAATCTAAACTGTGGAGGGAAAAAATTGGGGGTCAATAGGGTCGACCCTCGCCATCGCTTCATGTTAGGGTCAACTGATGATGTGTTGAGTACACATGGATTTTGTTCTCACCCTTTCTTCTTTTTTTCACCTTTATTGTGCAAGTTCTGAGAAGGGTATAAGTGGTCGGTGATTTGTAGTGAATTTATCATTTTCCTGAGATTCTGAGTGTAATGACTCTCCAGTTCATTTCCTTACTTTTTGTGTCTTTTTCATTTCGAGCTTTCCTATAGTTGCTACATGGTATCTATGACTTGCAGGGCCAGGTGATTTCTGGGGAGTTTCATTTGGTTTTAAATTAATTTCCTTATTTTGAAACTTTTAAAGTTTAAAAGTTTGACATCATTTAAAACTTCTAGCAAATGGCATCCTAAAAAGTCTGGCAGTTTTTTTTGCTCTGGAATATGCATTTTTGACTAAGGGGACCTTTGATTTGAGTTTCGAGGCTTCCAAACTCATTTTGGACGCTTTAGTGAATTTTAGTGAAAAGCAAAAACGTGTTGTCTTTGGTTCATATTTAATCGACATGGCCATCGTTGGTAATTTTGTCAATTCCTTTGAGTCCAGAATGTCATTTTTGGTAGGTTAGCATATTTGATTTGCATTTACGGGACTCCGAATGAATCCCGAAGGTTCGTTCGAGACTTGGAATTCTTTGCCAAGCTGCTGATGCAGCTAATGTCTAGTACAACTACTCAACCGGAGCTTGACTGTAACATCCCGTACTTGTTCTAACCTCATTTGATACCTTGAGGTCATATCCACCTAAGTGTTGGGATGCCATGAGTATGTGTTTTATGGTGTCATTGGTGAAACATTTGATATCGGACCTAATATGTGCGATTGGACCTTCGTAAGAGGTGTTTTGTGATTTCGAGGAGCATTTGGGTAATACTCCGTACACATTCTAACCTCATTTGGTGACTTGGATTCATGTTTACTTGATGATTAAGATCACTAAGTATTTTGATAAGGTATTGGACGATATGCAAGTATTGAAGAAATAGCCGAAAAATTCAGCAAGGTGCTGAAACTTGCGCCACTACCCTGTTTCAGGGGGTGTGGCACAAGCCACTGATTCAGAGGGGGTGCAATTCTTGCGCCACTGCCTTGCTTTGCAGCACTGGTGCAAGGCACAAATATTGTGCCCTTCCGGACTCGTTTTGTAATGCAATTCTACGGCGATTCTTAGATGGTTTCTTTTGGTTCTTTGGAGTTCTTTGAGCATTGTTAAAGCTTCAAACACTTCAATACACTCCTACATACTCCTACATGATCCAATCATGAAACATAAGTAGTTATCCAAAATGTTCAATGAAGCCATGAGCGACTAGAATTCCTATTTTTGCGATTGAGACTACGAATGAGAATCTCGTAAGAGAATATTGTTGTGATGTCATGGAATTTTTTAAACGTGATATATATGATGAATTATACATGGATTTTGATGGGCTAAGCTAATAAGTGTTATTGGGCCCAATTGAAGGCCCAAAACAAGGCCAAAATGGAAGGCCCAAAAAGGAAAAAGACCCATTCTTGTGATTGACCAAGGGACCATGGAATTTAATTCCAAAGAAGTGGCTAAGGATGATTTAAAAGACTCTATAAAACAAGGAAAATAGCAGATTTATTTCATTACAACTCTCATAACTTTTGGATATTTCTCAAACATTTCTCTCTTTTCTAAACCCTAAGGCAACTATTTTCTTTGGACACTTTGGACAAGATCATCACTTTGTGGACTTGGGTAAGTATGTATTCTTGTGATTTAGCATATTATATTCATGAAGTATTGTGTATATCATGATGGTTGTGTTGGAAAGGTTGAATAAGACACTTTTGCCCTTTGGTAAAAGATGTGCCATTTTGTGAATTAAACTTGAAAGGTGACTTGTGGTTTTGATGAAAGAGCATGGTATGGATGAAATATCAACATGTATGGTATTATTATGTTACTAAACTTGTTATTTTCTATAAGTGTAAATTATGGGATTTTGGCCGATATGTGCTATGAGGTGTATTAAGGTGACTTGATGGATTATTTGTGATATGGTGTGAATGAGAAAGTGTAAAGAAGAAGCTTTGTTGCGAAATGCTATTGGTTATGATGTTTGGTCAATGTATGGCATGTTGTGGTATTTTTGGTATGGTCATGCCGAAATTTCATTGTAAAGGGGGAAATGACGTTATAGGCAATTATGTAACTTTTGTCATCTTTTGCACTTGTAAGGTGGTTAGATGTTGACGTAAACTCCGTTATGTACTTGTATTGTAGAGTAAAGGGCTGGATCATTATATTTGTTAGGATTGTGGATTCTTATTGAGGAATTAAGTTATGTAAGGTTACTCTTTCCATATCCTTCTGCAGCATATAGTATTCACCTTGTCATGGTATTTACTTATTTCCGAAATGTCCTAAGGTATCTTATCTCAAGTTATCATCTAATGTTAATCATGTATATTTCATTCTTGGTCTATTATCATTCATGAGTCACATAATTATGAACATGGTTCCAAGTTTCAATAGTGTTATATTCAAAATTCCGAAAATGAAATAGCCATTGATTGAGCTATTTCAAAGAGTAAAGAAGTAATGTTGTAATGAGGAGAGATGTTTCATGGGTGGTATCCCAGGGGTTAAATAACCTAGCATGGGTCGATCCCAATATTTATGGATGGTATCCCAGGGGTGAGAAGAACACCTAGCATGGGTCAATTCCGCTACGGGTGGTATCCCAGGGGCAAGGAAAAGCCTAACATGGGTCGATCCCGATTACTATTGAGTACCCACTGATCAGCTTGGGGCCCGGTCATTATACGAATGGATGAATGAGTGATGGATAAAGAAATGAGTGAATGATCGAATGAGTATACAAGTAAAGAAAGTAATTCATAATGTACATATCTCTTCATATACAAAAAGGTGACTTATCCTTACTGAGTACTCATTTATATTTGATTTCATTGAAGTCTTTACGTATTATATAGTTTCATGCAGCCTTACATACTCAATACATTCTTCGTACTGACCCCTCTTTGGGGATTTACCTTACTTGCTACAGGAACAGGTACTAGTAGACCTCCATTGTAGGTTGCGGATCTTTTGCGGACATTTGGTGAGCTCCAGTTGGTTCGGGGCTTTCCGAGTCTTCTATGTACATTTGTTTTGGTCTTGTGTATATTTATAGAGCGGGGTGTGTCCCGACTCTAGGTTGGTTTTGGTTGTACATCTGTAGAGGCTTTGTAGATGTTGTGGGTCAGATGAAAGGAATGTAATGAACGTGTGTTTTGTTTTGATGGCCCTGACGGCCAAGTTTCATAATTCTTATATATTTGTCATAACTTCCGCTTTTGGAATCTTACATTTATTTGTGGTGGTGATGACTATTGAGTGGTATGTGTATGGGTGTTTATGGATGAAGGTTGGTTCTTTCGGTCCTTGTCGGCTTTGGGTGCCATGTCCGTCCCATTGGAATTCGGGGCGTGACAAAAGTGGTATCAGAGCAGGTCATTCTAAGGGTGTCTACAAAGCCGTATCTGAGTAGAGTCTTACTTATCGATGTGTTGTGCACCACATTTATAAGTAGGAGGCTACGGGACATTTAGGATGTTGTTTCTTTTTCTTCATTTCTAGATCGTGCATTAGAGCCGAAGCTATAAGTGAAATTATTCCTGACCACAAGTATTGTTGTTCTTTTGTATTATAAAAAAATGCCGAGGGCATTAAGAGGACGAGGTAAAAGTAAGAGGATAGACAGAATTACGGGAGAAGGAACTAGTAGAGCTCTGCCTGAACCAGTTAATCAAGGCGGCGCTGAACTAGAGATGGCATCACAATCTTCTTCTACTCTTCCATTTTCAGAAGAGTCAAGAGGAAGAGAAGTTCCTATAGAACCACCAGTAACTACTACTAATCAGGACTTAAAGGATGCAGTGCGAATGTTGACTTGGATTGCTGCTGCACAAGTTCAGGGACAAGGGGATCCAGTTATAAATGATGATAGCGCAGCTAGGGCAGCCAGTCGACGAATGCAAGATTTTCTGAAACTAGATCCTCCTACATTCACTGGATCAGATTTGAATGCAGATCCACAAGACTTTATCGATCAAATTCAGAGGGCTCTGGAAGTTATGCACGTGACTGGGGTTGAAACAGTCGAACTTGCTGCGTATAGATTGAAAGGGGAAGCGATATTATGGTATGAAGAATGGAAGAAGTCTTGTGATAATGGTGCAAACCCACCTAGTTGGGAAGAATTTAAAACGGCCTTCCTCGACCACTACCTCCCCTATAAGATTCGAGAGGCTCGTACGGATCAATTCTTGAATCTTCGTCAAGGGAATCTGAGTGTACGGGAGTACAGCTTGTAGTTTAATTCCTTGGCTCGATATGCTCCGAACGCAGTGGCCACAATGACGGACAGGGTACATCGCTATGTGGATAGGTTGGAGCCGTATTTAGTGAGGGACTGCACCATTGCCGCCTTGAACAAAGATATGGATATAGCTCGAATTCAGGCCTTCGCGCAAAAGATGGAGAATCAAAGACAGAGAAGAAGGGTACATGAATCTGATAGAGGACAGTCCAAAAGAGCTAGACCCATGGGACAGTTTATGGCATCCCAAACGGAGTTCAGGCCTCGGAGTTTTAGTAGACCGCCTAGACCTTCATTCTCACATTCCACAGTAGGCGCACAATCTCAATTACGAGGGTTCAGAGGTAGCAATGTTGGGCAGAGTAGTGGGATTCGAGGTTCGCAGACTGCTGGATTTTCTCATCCTTCATGTCAGCAATGTGGACGATTTCATGTAGGTGAATGCCGAATTGGGTCAAATGCTTACTTTTGGTGCGGTATGCCGGGACATATGATGAGAGATTGCCCACGGAGAGGCTTGGTTAATATGGCACGATCGGCAGGGTCTACTTTTGCATCATCATCATCGGTTCCTTCTTTAGGATGAGGTATGCAGTGTGTCAGTCGTCGTAGAGGTGCCAGAGGAGTAGCCAGTACTAGTGGGGTCTAGAATCTCACTTATGCTTTGGTGGACCGGCAAAATTCAGAGGCTTCTCTTGATGTCGTCACAGGTACATTATCCATATTTTCATATAATGTATATACATTGATTGACCCGGGTTCTACATTGTCCTATGTTACTCCCCTAGTTGCTGCGAAATTTGCAAAAGCACCAGAATTATTAATAAAGTTAATTGAAGTGTCTACACCGGTGGGTGAATATATTATTGCAAAAAGAGTGTATCAAAATTGCGTGGTAACTGTGTGTGGTCATGATACACTGGCCGACCTCATTGAACTAAATATGGTGGATTTTGATGTGATAATGGGGATGGATTGGTTGGCTTCTTGTTTTGCCACGGTAGATTGTCGGGACAAGAAGGTACATTTTCATTTCCCACAAATGAATGTTCTTGAATGGAAAGGGGATGTAGGGGACGAGGAAGATTTATTTCCTTTCTTAAAGCTAGGAAAATGATAGCTAAGGGGTATATATGCCATTTGGTAAGAGTGCAAGATCTCGACGTGGAACCACTAACTCCTCAATCGGTACCAATGGTCAATGAATTTCTCGACGTATTTCCTGACGATCTTCCAGGTTTACCTCCAGAACGGGAAGTGGAGTTTGGCATTGATGTGATTCCAGACACTCAGCCGATCTCTATTCCTCTGTATAGAATGGCTCCAGTAGAATTGCGTGAATTGAAGGAGCAATTAAAAGACTTGTTGGACAAGGTCTTTATAAGGCCTAGTATGTCCCCGTGGGGCGCACCAATATTGTTTGTGCAGAAGAAATATGGCACCTTGAGAATGTGTATCGATTATCGGCAATTGAATAAGGTAACGATCAAGAACAAATATCCCTTCCCCAGAATTAATGACTTGTTTGATCAGTTACAGGGTGCCAAATGGTTTTCCAAGATTGACTTGAGGTCGGGTTACCATCAAGTCAAGGTTAGAGAAAATGATGTACCGAAGATAGCTTTTCGAACACGGTATGGCCACTATGAATTTTTAGGTATGTCATTTGGACTAACAAATGCACCGGCTATTTTCATGGATTTGATGAATAGGGTGTTTAAGCCTTTTCTAGACGTGTTCGTGACGGTATTTATAGATGATATCCTAGTTTATTCGAGATCATAGGAGGACCATGCGAATCACTTACGACAGGTGTTACGAATTCTCCGGGATCGTAAGTTATATGCAAAGTTTTGTAAGTGTGAATTTTGGTTAAAATCCATAGCATTCATGGGTCACATTGTGTCGGATGAAGGAATTCAGGTTGATACGCAAAAGATTAAAGCAGTAAAAAATTGGCCAAGACCTACGACGCCTACAGAGATTCGTAGTTTTCTTGGTTTGGCTGGTTATTACAGGAGGTTTGTTAAAGGGTTTTCTTCTATTGATGCACCATTGACGAAGCTAACACACAAGGCAATCAAGTTTCAGTGGAATGATGCATGTGAGAAAAGTTTCCAAGAGCTGAAAGAGAAATTAACTTCCACGCCAGTTTTAGTACTTCCCAAAGGCATAGAAGGTTATGCAGTGTATTGTGATGCTTCTGGGGTTGGCCTCGGATGTGTATTAATGCAGCATGGTAAGGTGATAGCATATGCCTCACGACAGTTGAGTCCACATGATAGAAACTACCCAACACATGATCTTGAGTTGGCAGCTGTGGTATTTGCTTTAAAGATATGGCGTCATTATTTTTATGGCGTTCATGTTGATATCTATACTGACCACAAAAGTTTGCAATATATCTTTAAGCAGAAAGACCTAAATTTGAGGCAGTGAAGGGGGCTGGAACTCTTAAAGGACTATGATATTGATATTTTATACCATCTCGGGAAAGCAAAAGTAGTAGCTGATGCACTGAGTCGCAAAGCAACGGGATGCACTAACGGCCAGTTGAGGGAGAAGCAAGAGATAGTCAAGGATCTACATCAACTAGCTAGCTTGGGAGTTCGTCTACTTGAATCTCCAGATGAAGGGGCTATCATGCAGAATGCAGCAGAATCTTCCTTAATAGCTGAAGTAAAGGAGAAACAGTATACGGATCCTATTTTGTTGCAGCTGAGAGAGAATGTGCAGCAGAAATTGACAAAGGTATTCAATCTTACGCAAGAGGGAGTACTTCAATGCCAAGGTCGATTATGTGTACCGAACGTAGATGAGCTAAGGAAGCGGATTGTGACAGAGGCACATCACTCACGGTATTCTATTCATCCGGGAGCTACAAAGATGTATCATGATTTGAAAGACATATATTGGTAGGGAAATATGAAAAAGAACATTGCGGAATTTGTAGCTCAATGTCCAAATTGTCAACACGTGAAAGTGGAACATCAGAAATCGGGAGGTTATATGCAATGTATAGCTCTTCCAGTTTGGAAATGGGATATGATTAATATGGATTTCATCACAGGGTTGCCTCGTACGTTGCGAAAATTTGATTCTATATGGGTCATAGTTGACAGGCTTACCAAATCAACGCATTTCCTACCAGTCAGGACTACCTATACAGCTGACGATTATGCAAGACTGTATGTAAAAGAGATAGTGCGATTGCATGGGATTCCAATTTCCATTATATCAGACAGAGGAGCACAGTTTACTGCTCATTTTTGGAAGTCTTCCAAAGGAGCTTGGGCACACAGGTGAATTTGAGTAAGGCTTTTCATCCTCAGACTGATGGACAAGCAGAACGTACTATTCAAACACTTGAAGATATGCTATGAGCTTGCACGTTAGATTTTCAAGGCAGTTGGGACGACCATTTACCTCTTATTGAATTTGCGTATAACAATAGCTGTCATTCAAGTATTAAAATGGCACCTTATGAAGCTTTGTACAGAAGGAAATGTAGATCACCAATTGGATGGTTTGAAGTAGGTACCCATTGCTATTCTAGAGCGACAAGTAAAGAGGTTAAGGAATAAAGATGTCGCATCCGTAAAAGTCCTTTGGAGAAATCAACAAGTAGAGGAGATCACATGGGAAGCGGAAGAAATGATGAAATTTGAGTATCCCCATCTATTTCAATGGACCAGGAAATTCACAGTGCGGAGGTGGGACAATAACAAGTAAGTATTTAAAAGCATTATGTGTATGTGTGTACGTATGTTAACGTAGAGATGCATTTATTGTATATAAGGCGATATTGTTAACATTTGAGGACGAATGTTTCTAAAGGGGGAAGAATGTAACACCCTGTACTTGTTCTAACCTCACTTGATACCTTTAGTTAATATCCACCTAAGTGTTGGGATGCCATGAGTATGTGTTTTATGGTGTCATTGGTGAAACATTTGATATCGGACCTAATATGTGCGATTGGACCTTCGTAAGAGGTGTTTTGTGATTTCGAGGAGCATTTGGGTAATACTCCGTACACATTCTAACCTCATTTGGTGACTTGGATTCATGTTTACTTGATGATTAAGATCACTAAGTAAGTATTTTGTAGTGTTTTGATAAGGTATTGGACGATATGCAAGTATTGAAGAAATGGCTGAAAAATTCAGCAAGGTGCTGAAACTTGCGCCACTACCCTATTTCAGGGGGTGTGGCACAAGCCACTGATTCAGAGGGGGTGCAATTCTTGCGCCACTGCCTTGCTTTGCAGCAGTGGTGCAAGGCACAAATATTGTGCCTTTCCGGACACATTTTGTAACGCAATTCTATGGCGATTCTTAGATGGTTTCTTTTGGTTATTTGGAGTTCTTTGAGCATTGTTAAAGATTCAAACACTTCAATACACTCCTAAATACTCCTACATTATCCAATCATGAAACATAAGTAGTTATCCAAAATGTTCAATGAAGCCATGAGCGACTAGAATTCCTATTTTTGCGATTGAGACGACGAATGAGAATCTCGTAAGAGAATATTGTTGTGACGTCATGGAACTTTTTAAACATGAGATGTATGATGAATTATACATGGATTTTGATGGGCTAAGCTAATAAGTGTTATTGGGCCCAATTGGAGGCCCAAAACAAGGCCAAAATGGAAGGCCCAAAAAGGAAAAAGACCCATTCTTGTGATTAACCAAGGGACCATGGCATTTAATGCCAAATAAGTGGATAAGGATTAATTAAAAGACTCTATAAAACAAGTAAAATAGCAGATTTATTTCATTACAACTCTCATAACTTTTGGATATTTCTCAAACATTTCTCTCTTTTCCAAACCCTAAGGCAACTAGTTTCTTTTGACACTTTGGACAAGATCATCACTTTGCGGACTTTGGTAAGTATGTATTATTGTGATTTAGCATATTATATGCATGAAGTATTGTGTATATCATGATGGTTGTGTTGGAAAGGTTGAATAAGACACTTTTGCCCTTTGGTAAAAAATGTACCATTTTGTGAATTAAACTTGAAAGGTGACTTGTGGTTTAGATGAAAGAGCATGGTATGGATGAAATATAAACATGTATGGTGTGATTATGTTACTAAACTTGTTATTTTCTATAAGTGTAAATTATGGGATTTTGGCCGATATGTGCTATGAGGTGTATTAAGGTGACTTGATGGATTATTTGTGATATGGTGTGAATGAGAAAGTGTAAAGAAGAAGCTTTGTTGCGAAATGCTATTGGTTATGATGTTTGGTCAATGTATGGCATGTTGTGGTATTTTTGGTATGGTCATGCCGAAATTTCATTGTAAAGGGGAAAATGACGTTATAGGCAATTATGTAACTTTTGTCGTCTTTTGCACTTGTAAGGTGGTTAGATGTTGACGTAAACTCCGTTATGTACTTGTATTGTAGAGTAAAGGGCTGGATCATTATATTCTTTAGGATTGTGGATTCTTATTGAGGAATTAAGTTATGTAAGGTTGCTCTTTCCGTATCCTTCTACAGCATATAGTATTCACCTTGTCATGGTATTTACTTATTTCCGAAATGTCCTAAGGTATCTTATCTCAAGTTATCATCTAATTTTAATCATGTATATTTCATTCTTGGTCTATTATCATTCATGAGTCACATAATTATGAACATGGTTCCAAGTTCCAATAATGTTATATTCAAAATTCCGAAAATGAAATAGCCATTGATTGAGCTATTTCAAAGAGTAAAGAAGTAATGTTGTAAAGAGGAGAGATGTTTCATGGGTGGTATCCCAGGGGTTAAATAACCTAGCATTGGTCGATCCCAATATTTACGGATGGTACCCTAGGGTGAGAAGAACACCTAGCATGGGTCCATTCCGCTACGGGTGGTATCCCAGGGGCAAGGAAAAGCATAGAATGGGTCAATTTCGATTACTATTGAGTAACCACTGATCAGCTTGGGGCCCGGTCATTACACGAATGGATGAATGAGTGATGGATAAAGGAATGAGTGAATGATCGAATGAGTATACAAGTAAAGAAAGTAATTCATAATGTACATATCTCTTCATATACAAAATGGTGACTTATCCTTACTGAGTACTCATTTATATTTGATTTCATTGAAGTCTTTACGTATTATATAGTTTCATGCAGCCTTACATACTCAGTACATTCTTCGTACTGACCCCTCTTGGGGGATTTGCCTTACTTGCTGCAGGCACAGGTACTAGTAGACCTCCATTGTAGGTTGCGGATCTTTTGCGGACATTTGGTGAGCTCCAGTTGGTTCGGGGCTTTCCGAGTCTTCTATGTACATTTGTTTTGGTCTTGTGTATATTTATAGAGCGGGGTGTGTCTCGACTCTAGGTTGGTTTTGGTTGTACATCTGTAGAGTCTTTGTAGATGTTGTGGGTCAGATGAAAGGAATGTAATGAGTGTGTGTTTTGTTTTGATGGCCCTGATGGCCAAGTTTCATAATTCTTATATATTTGTCATAACTTCCGCTTTTGGCATCCTACATTTATTTGTGGTGGTGATGACTATTGAGTGGTATGCGTATGGGTGTTTATGGATGAAGGTTGGTTCTCTCGGGCCTTGTCGTCTTCGGGTGCCATGTCCGTCCCGTTGGAATTAGGGGCATGACATTGGCTCGCACTAGCGGTTCCGCTTTTGTAGAGGTGTAATGACCCTCCAGGTCATTTTCCCTTTTTTTATGTATTTCTATATTCAGAGTCTCTTTATAGCTGCCCCAAGTTATTTATGACTTATTGGTATTGATAGTTCAGTTCTCGAGAAGTTTATTTGTTTTTTTATAGATATTTCCCCTTTTTGGAGCCTTTGAAGTTGAAAAAATCATCCCGGGCCAAAACATTAGTAAAATGGCCTCGGATAACAATTCTCACAACTTTGTTAGCTCCGGAATGTCAATTTTATGCTAGGGGACCTTTGGTTCGGGTCCTGAGGCTTCCAGGGTCATTTTAGTCTATCGGTTTGATTTTGGTAAAAGTGAAACCTTGAGTGTTGGATCCATTTTTCAATAAAAAGACCTTTGATCGAAATTTTAATGGTTCCATTGGGTTTGGAATGCCAAAATTGGTAGGGTAGCATAGTTCATTTGCATGTACAAGGTTCCGAATGAATCCCGATCGGAGTTTTTTTTTTAACTTAGCCAAAATTGTTGGTGCCAAGTTGTTGGTGCAGTCTCTTAAGCGGCTTGAGGACCACTTAAGCGGTAGACATTTTAGCGGCTGAGGAACGCTTAAGAGGTACCTGCTTTTAAGGCTAAGCATCCACTTAAGTGGAAGCTGGTCAGCTTGGCAGGGATCTCTTAAGCGACCCTTTTGTCGCTTAAGCAGTCACCACTTAAGTGGTCATTTGGCAGCTTAAGCGGCCACTGTTGTATGTTATATATATATTTCCTTTCCAACTCCAAGCCTATTTCTAAGTGTTTAAACCTCTATTAGAGCATATTGTGATCTAATTAATCAGTGAGGATCGTCAATTAGGAGCCTAGGGTCATTTGATTATCTTGCATTGATCATCTTCTCTTCCTAAACCCATAAGTTCCTGGTTTAATTTTGATTCAATTCCTCATTTTTGTTCTAGAGTTTTTGAGTGTTGTTAGGACTGTTTTGGGGCTATTGTTGAACTTAGATTACACTCAATTTTGAAGCAAGTGATCCTTGAGTTAAAAGATACCTAGTGACAGACTCAATTCTCAACTCCATTGGTGGGCCTTACTATTTGATTTTTTTAGTTTGATTTCTTACCCGGAGCGTAAATTTGCAATATGGGTATTGTTTTCCTCGTATTGATTCCTAGAATATTATTTTGATAGCATAGCAGCATCGGAGGCTTCTCTGAATGGAAAAGCTCTGATATATAGGGCTTTGCATGCTTTTAGTGGTGTCTAAGTAGGCTAGGTTAACTTTCTTTTAGAATTTATCTGTTATGGTATTAGTGTGTTATTTTGCTAATTATGGGTGGGTTTTTATGGCTCGAAAGTTGCTTAGACAATCCTAATTATTTTATCCGATTAGGGGACCGTCAGATAGATTTCGACCTTAATTTTCCTTAGGTTGGTAGTTAATTCTCCTTTAGAACTTGGTTTATCTTACTCGGGGCCCTTGATATTGAACTTAGAAGCCTTATTCTAGTCTTGGGTAGCTTTTTGCCTTAGGTTGGGTTTCGGGGACTTGTAGTTAGCTTCATCGCCCTTTTAAGGTAAAAATCTTAGGATAGTGCCTAGTCCAGTAGTAAATAGCATTAAAGTACCTAATGGGCTAGTTATTGGGACTAGAATAGTTTGCTCATAATATTGTGGTTGTTGACTTGGTATTCCCAATGTTTAGCCCTTTTGGCCTTGAATCATAACCCTTGACTTACTAATCGGAACCTTGCCCTCCTTTAAATAAAATTGGCCTACTAAAATGGGAAAAAAGAATAGATAGACTTGGAACGAATCAGACCTTTGGACCATTATTACTTATTATCTAATAGTTTGGGGTCGAGTGCAACAACTAGGTTACTGTTTATTTCTTGATAGTTCTAATTCGAGTCCGACACCTGGCTTACTGTTTATTTCTTGATAGCTGCTGTTCGAGTTCGATACCTGGCTTACTGTTTATCTCTTACTAGTCCCGATTCGAGTCTAACATCTGGTTATACTATTTATTATTTGTTAGTTTTAGTTCGAGTCTGGTATCTAGTTATACTGGCTATTATTTGTTAGTTTTGGTTCGAGTTTGACATTGAATTATACTGCTTATTGCCTGTTAGTTCTGATTCGAGTCTGACATTCACTATTATTGACTTAAAATTGAGAAACCTTATTTGGGACTGCTATACTTCATGGTTATGGATGGAGGGAGGATATACAGTAGGACTCACTTTTACTTTCTTTACTATTATATTTGGCCTCATTTTAGTATTACTTCTCGTCTGCACCCTCCGGGCTTATGGGGGGTTTGGTTAGGTTTAATTTTATTGTGCGTACCTTCTAGGCTTATGGTGGTCCAGTTAGGTTATAGCTAGGCAATTATTTCCATTCTTATCCAGTTACTTTTATTCGATCTCCGCATTTGCTTAGCATAGCCTGTTAATTGCCTCTGACTCTCTATTATTTCCTATTAGTATAGATTCACACTTTATTCATGCTTCTACTATAATTGAGCTTAGTCGGCCTATGATGCATACAGAGTACCCCATGTTTTGGTTCTCATACTACACTTCTATATTTTTTCCCTGATGCAGATCCTAGTATGAGTCATCACCGTTGACGCTGACCTCGAGCTGTGTTGTTGATCGGAGATTTGGGTGAGCTTTTAGAGTCCGAAGCTGATCCTTCTCCTTCTACTGTTGTGATAGTTTTATTTTCTATATCTTGAGACTACTTAGTATAATTTAGTATTTTCTAGTACTTTTTTTGGTTTCGTGTCTCTTGTACTGACCTTACTCGGTCTTGGGGGATTTATTTTGGAATATTTTGTCCTCTCCCCTCTTTTGTATGGTATACTTATGTCTATATTTTCCTTTTTGTCACTTTCTATTATCGTTTTATCCTTATTTCTCCATCTTCTACCTGTTAGACCGTTACTGTCCATTCTGGGTTATGGCTTGGCTTACCTACTGGTGGGGTAGAGTAGATGCCATCATGGCCTGAGTTTTTGGGTCATGATAGTTTGGTATCGGAGCCTAGGTTTATCGATATCATTGGTACGAGAGAAAGTATCTAGTAGAGTCTCGCTGATCGGTACGATGATGTCTATATCCTTTCTTCAAGAGGATATAGGACATTTTTAGGTCCATATTGGTTTCTAGATCCTTATTTGTTTCACTCTTTTGCAGATGGATAGGGTTCGGGCTACGATGGTCGGGGACGAGGGCCCTTAGCCTGTAGCTAGGGCACCTGTTAGAGGCAGAGGTCGACCCCGAGGTTGAGGTCACTCTAGAGCTGCAGCCCCAGCTCGAGGCCAAGACAGGGTGCCTTCCTAGAGCCGATTATTGATCTTGAGCTAAAGATTGCTCCAGAGGATTTGCCGCTACAGTAGTCTGTGGGCCAGAGAGTATCCCAAGCTCCACATGGATTTATATCTTTATTAGTCCTCCGTGATGCCTTGGCACAGTTATTGGGTATGGTTAGTGGCCAACTGATAGATGAGGCCCATACATTCACTCAGAATGCATCTCAGGGTGGATTGGGTATTGGGGTGCAACCTGCAGCTGTGGCCCCCAGAGTAGTGATACCAGTGGTTCCACAGCCAATGAGAGCCCAGCCAGCCATGACTTCTGAGAAACATAAGATGTTGGGCCAATTTCTTAGATCGGCTCTATCAAGGTTTGAAGGGGCCCCAAGGGAGGATGTATTTGAGTTCCTTACCAGCTGTGAGGAGAGACTGTGCAATTTGGGTTGAGTTGAGTCACACGGTGTGTACTACAACACATTTTTGTTTGATAGAGCGGTGAGGCAGTGGTGGAAGGGATTCCTTAATTCCATACCAGCTGGATCTCATCCTATGGATTGGGTTCAGTTCTCAAAGGCTTTTTTGGAGAAGTGTATGACTCTCATCATGCATAACATTTGAGAGATGAGTTTACAGGGTTACAGTAGGGTTCTATGATGGTGGCTGAGTATGAGTCTAGATTTCATGAGTTAGCTAGACAGGCCACCATGATTCTACCTATGGAGTACGAGAGAGTATGGTGCTTTGTTAGAGGGTTGAGATTTTCGCTTCGTATGGCTGCCTTGAGTCTGGTAGCTATAGGAAGATCCTTTGTAGACATTACTGATTATGTTTACACTATAAAGGGTTAGCATCGCGACACCCGTGGGGGTAGCAATAAGAGACCTTATCATCAGGGCACCTACAGTGGGAGTTATAGTGGTGCACAGTTCAGTGGTAGAGGTTTTCAGGGTCAGTATCCTCAGTAGCAACTGTATCTGCAGCAAGGTCAGTTTAGTAGGACTGTTTATGCAGCCTTACAAATTTCAAACTGGGGTCAACCTGGTTGTACTAATTTTAAAGGTCATGGTAGAGATCAGCCATCGAGGGGTATTCAATTAGAGTCTTCAAGCCAAGGTGGCCATTTTGTATCAGCCGAACCTTCTCTCCAGAGAGTGTCCCTAACTTGGGATGATTAAATCTTCCACACAGAGCATTCCACCAAACAGTTCAGTGTCGCCCCCAATTAGGGGTGGTGCCTAGGGTCGTAGGGGTGGTCCTCAAGGTTCTCATAGAGGTCCTTAGGTAGGAAAGGTAGGTGGTCGGGTAAAAACCAAGTTTAGAATTGGGCGAGGTCATATATATACTATTCCAGGCAGGCCAGAGGTTGAAGCCTTAGATTCTATTATTACAAGTATGATTTTGGTGTGCCATCAGTCGACTTTTGCCTTATTTGATCCAGGCTCCACTTATTCCTATATTTCTACTTATTATGCATCTCGATTGGGGTTGTCTTGTGAGCCATTATCCATGCATATACTTGTAGCTACCCTCGTGGGTGATTCTTTAGTAGTGGATCATGTATGTAGATCTTGTATCATGACTATTCGATAGTATGACATAATGTTATTATGCTTGACATGGTTGATTTTGATGTAATTCTGGGTATGGACTGGTTATCCCCTTATCATATGGTCTTGAATTGCTTTGCCAAGACCATTACCTTAGGCATGCCAGCCATATCCCCGGTTGTGTGGTAGCGTGCATATTTTTGCACCCCAACGGGGATTATTTCTTATATTCGGGTTAGGAAACTACTATCATGGGGGTGTATGGCTTATCTTGTGAATATTTGTGATGTTAGTATTGAGAGTCCTTCACTTGACTCTGTTCCTATAGTTCATAAGTCCTCTGATGTTTTTCCTACCGACCTATCTAGTCTTCTACCTGTGCATGATATAAACTTTGCTATTAATCTTGAGTCATGCACCCAACCTATTTCTATTACACCCTACTATATGGCTCTTGTCGAGCTAAAAGAGCTAAATATTAAGCTTTAGGATCTTCTGGGTAAGGGGTTTATTAGACCGAATGTATCATCTTGGGCTGCTCTAATTGTTTTTATGAAGAAGAAGGTTGGTTCTATGCATATTTGTATCGATTACATGTAGTTAAATAAGGTGACAATGAAGAATAAGTATCTTATACCTCATATCGATGATCTGTTTGACCAGTTACAGGGTACAACCATGATTTCTAAGATTGACTTGAGATCTGGCTACCATCAGTTAAGGATTCAAGCGGAGAACATCCCTAAGACAGCCTTCAGGACTTGCTACAGCCATTATGAGTTCCTGGTGATGTCTTTTGGGTTGACCAATGCCCTAGTAGCGATCATGGACTTAATGAACCATGTGTTCAGGACCTATTTGGACTAGTTCATGATTATATTTATTGATGAAATCCTTGTGTACTCGAGGAGTAAGGAGGAGCACAAGCAGTATTTGAGGATTGTGCTCCACACTTTAAGAGATCATTGACTTTATGCCAAATTCTCAAAGTGTGAGTTCTGGCTTGATTCGATAGCATTCTTGGGGCACGTGGTGTCCAAGGAGGGGATAATGGTAGACCCGGCGAAGATTGAGGCCATTCGTGATTTAGATAGGCATAAATCACTAACCTAGGTTCACAACTTTATTGGGTCGGTACGTTACTACAAATGGTTCATCAAGGGATTCACCTCTATTGCAACACTGATACCTAGATTGACTAGACAAGAGGTCTCATTTCTGTGGTTCGACGGGTATAAGGCGAGCTTTCTAAAGCTCAAGGACTTACTTACTTCAACTCTTATTCTAACTCTTCCAGTTGAGGACGAGGGGTTTACAGTATATTATGATGCTTCAGGTGTTTGTTTAAGTTGTGTTCTGATGCAGTTACCCTACTCATGACTTAGAGTTGGTGGCGGTAGTTTTTGCACTTCAGATTTGGAGGCTTTATCTTTGTAGGGTTCACTGTGAGATATTCACTGACCACAGTAGTCTTCAGTATATTATGACTCAGAAAGAACTTAATTCGAGGCAACACAGGTGGATTGAGTTTCTGAAGGACTTTGATCTCTCTATCTGTACCATCCAGGTAAAGTAAATATATGAGCGGACACCTTGAGCCAAAAAGTGAAGAGTATGGGGAGATTGGCCTTTCTTTTAGTTTCGGAGCACCATTAGCCTCGAACATCCAGTACATAGACAATAGGTTAATTTGGTTTGATATTTCAGACCCCAGGAGGATTCTTGCTAATGTTGATGCCAGGTTTACTTTGTTGGAGCAGATTCGAGGTCGACAGATTGAGGATAACCGATTGTGAGGTATTTGAAATTAGGTGCAGAGGGGCAAGTCCAAGAGGGATACCTTAGACTATGAGGGTATATTGAGATTTAATGGTCGTATTTGTGTTCCAAAGGTAAGAGGCTTGATACACTTGATACTTCAGGAGGCTTATAGCTCCAGATACTTTATTCACCCTGGGACAGCTAAGATGTATAAGGACCTACGACAGCATTACTAGTAGAGTGGTATGAGGAGAGATATAGAGGCCTTTGTGGCTCAGTATTTGTTTTGTCAATAGTTAAAGGCCGAGCATTTGAGTTGTGGTTTGTCTTAATGGAGTGCCCATGTCTATTATTTTTGATAGAGGTTCCCATTTCACCTCTAGCTTTTAGAGGGTTTTTCATAAGGAGATGGGTACCCAGGTCGACTATAGCACATCTTTTCATCCCCAGACAGATGGACAGTCAGAGCGGACTATTAAGGTTTTAGAGGATATGCTCTAAGCTTGTGTCCTGGACTTTGGAGGTTAGTGGGAGCAGTTTCTAGATTTAGCAGAGTTTGCCTATAATAATTGCAATTATTTAAGTATTCATATGGCACCATTCGAGGCATTATAGGGTTGACAACTTCTATCTCCAGTTGGTTTGTTTGAGACCTCAGAGGCTAGGCCACGAGGTACTGACTTGCATTGAGAGTCATTAGATAGAGTTAGGATTCTTCTGGATAGGCTTCAGGAAGCCCAGAGCAGGAAGAAGATTTATGCTGACCGTAGGCTTCATGCATTAAGGTTTGGAGTTGGTGACCGAATTTTCCTTTGAGTGTCGCCCATGAAGGGAGTGATGAAATTTGGAAAGAGGGGAAAGCTCAGCCCCAGGTATAGGGGGCCATTTGAGATCCTTCAGAGAGTTAGAGAGCTAGCTTATGAGTTAGCCTTGCCTCGATCCTTTTCAGCTATTCATCCTATTTTTCATATGTCGATGCTTTAGTGATTTATTACGGATGCGTCTTACGTGCTTCGGTAGGATTCAGTTAAGTTGGATAATAGGTTGACCTTTGTGGAGGAGCCAGTCTCTATTCTAGCTAGAGATGTCACGCGATTGCATTTCAAAGAGATTCTTATGGTTAAAATTCAGCGGAGACACTGTCCAGTTAATGAGGCTACCTGGGATATCGAGAATGATATGCAAACTCAATATTCTAACCTATTCGAGCCTTTAGGTACTTCTTAACTCTTTACTTTTACGGATGAAAGTCCTTTTAGTAGTGGATGTTGTAATGAGCCTCCATGTTATTTTCCATTTTTTGACCATTTTCTGTGTTTAGAGCCTTTCTATAGCTTTCCCAATTCATTTATGTCTTGTTGGGAGTGAGAATTTGGTCCCCAAGCATTTCATTTGGTTTTTAGGGCCATTTCCCATTTTGGAGCTTTTAAAGTTGAAAGAATGGTCTCAGGCTAAAACTTCATGTAAACGACCTAGAATGATAATTTTGATGATTCTGTTAGCTTTGGAATGCCGATTTTAGTCTATGGGACCTTTGGTTTGGGTCTCGAGGCATTTAGGCTCATTTTGGGCTATCAGATGGATTTTGGTAAAAATAGAACCTTGGGTGTAGGACCCATTTTTTGTCGAAACAACCTCTGATGGAAATTTTGTTGGTTTTGTTCAGTTTGGCATGCCAAATTTGGTAGGGTAGCATAATTCATCTCTATGCATAGGTTTCCGAATGAATCTCGAGCACCTGGTCAGAGTCCTTTTGTACTTAGCAAAAATTATTGTTGCCAAGCTGCGGGTGCAGTCACTTAATCTGTAGACGCTTTAGCAGAGAAGAACCTCTTAAGTAGTAGCCACTTTAATGGATATGAATCTACTAAAGTGGAGGCTTACCAACTTAGGAGGGATTACTTAAGCGACCCTTTTGTCGCTTAAGCGATGACCACTTAAGTAGCCACTACTGTATGTTATATATATATATATTTCCTCTCCGACCCTAAGTCTATTTCTATGTGTTTAAACCTCCATTAAAGCATATTGTGAGCTAATTAATCAGTTTGGATCATCAATAAGGAGCCTAGAGCATTTGATTCTCGTGTATTGATCATCTTCTCATCCTAAACTCATAAGTTTTTGGTCTAATATTGATTCAAGTCTCCATTTTTGTTCATGATTTTTTGAGTGTTGTTGGAACTATTTTGGGGCTATTGTTGAGCTCGACTTATGCTCAATTTTGGAGCAAGTGATCCTTGAGCAAAGAGAAGCCTAGTAATGGACTCAATTCTCAACTCCATTAGTGGGCCCCACTATTCAATTATGTAGCTCAATTTCTAAATCGGAGCATAAATTCACAAGATGGGTATTGTTGTTTTTATATTGATGCCTAGAATATTATTTTAATTATGTGATAGCGGTTGGAGTCTTCTCAGAGGGGAAAAGCTCTGATATAGAGGGCTTTGTGTGCTTTTGGCGGTGTCCAAGTAGGCTAGGCTTACCTTTCTGTTAGACTTTGTTCTATTATGGTATTCGTGTGGTATTATGCTAATTATAGGTGGGTTTTTATGGCTCATATAGTTGCTTGGACAATTCCTGATTATTTTAGCCGATTAGGGGACCCTAGGATATATTCCAGCCTTAATTTTCCTTAGGTTGGTAGTTACTTCTCCTTTAGAACTTGGTTTAGCTTAATCGTTGGGATTGAACTTGGACGCCTTAGTCTAGGCTTGGGTAGCTGCTTGCCTTAGGTTGGTTTTTGGGGACTTGTGTTTAGCTTTATCACCCTTTTTAAAGTAAAGTACCTTAGGATAGTGCCTTTTCCTGTAGTGAATAGCATTAAAGCACCTATGTGGGCTAGTTATCGACACTAGAATAGTTTGATTGATATGTTGTGAATATTGGCTTGGTATTCCCGACGTTTAGCGCTTTTGGCCTTGAATCATGACCTTTGACTTAATAATGGGAACCTCGTGCTCCTTTAAATTAAATTTTCTTTCTAAAATGGGAAAAAGGACTAGATAGACTTGGAATAAATTAGACCTCTAGACTATTATTACTTATTATCTATTAGTTTCGATTGAGTCCGTCACTTGGGTTACTATTTATTACTTGATAGTTCTGATTCGAGTCCGGGACCTGGTTTACTATTTATCTCCTGTTAGTCTCGGTTCAAGTTTGGCATCTGGTTATAATGTTTATTATTTGTTAGTTCTGGTTTGAGTCTGGCACCTGGTTATACTTGATATTATTTTTTAGTTTCGGTTCGAGTCTGGCATTCTCTATTATTGACTTAAAATTGAGAAACCTAGTTTGGGAATGGTATATTTCATGGTTATGTATGGAGAAAGGATATACGGTACGTATATCACACATCTGGACTCGCTTGTACACTCGTTACTGTTATATTTAGCCTCATTTTAATATTACTCCTCGTCTGCACTCGACGGGCTTATGGGGACTCGGTTGGGTTTTATTTTATTGTGTGTACCTTCTAGGCTAATGTGGGTCCAGTTAGGTTATAGCTAGGCATTTATTTTTGTTCTTTTTGAGTTACCTTTATTCTATCTCTGCATTTGCTTAGCATTGCCTGTTATTTCCAACTCAGGCCCTCTATTATTACTTATTAGTATAGATTTGTACATTATTAATGCTTGTACTGTAATTGAGCTCAGTCGAAATATGATTGCTATTGAGCACCCCTTATTTTGGTACTCATACTACACTTCTGCATCTTTTTTACTGATGAAGATCCTAGTATGAGTTATAGCTATTAACGCTGACCTCGAGCTGTGTTGTTGACCAGAGATTTGGGTAAGCTTTCAGAGTTTGGAGCTGATCCTTCTCCTTCGACTGTTGTGATAGTCTTATTTTGTATATCCTGAGACTACTTTGTATATTTTGGCATTGACTAGTACTTTTTTTGGTATACTGGCTTTCGATCTAACCTATCAGGTCTTGAGGATTCATTTTGTTATATTTTCTCTTCTCCCCTCTTTTGTATGGCTACTTATGTATATATTTTCCTTTTTATTGCTTTGTATTACCGTTTTATCTTTATTTATCTTTCCTCCACCTATTAGCCCGTTACTTGTCGTTTTGGGCTATGGCTTGGCTTACATACTAGTGGGGTAATGTAGGTGCCATCATGACCTGAGTTTTTGGGCCATGGCAGTTGTTACTGATGTCAGCGCCTTCTTCGCTAAAGCAGAGCTGCTTTTGTAGAATGTTCTTTGCTTTAGTGAAGGTAAAGAATGTTAATGACTTCTACATTTGCGGAAGTTTCATCGCCTAAGAGACACCGCTTTTGTGGTAAAACCTCAACAAAAGAGGAGATCACTACATAACTTTCCCTCTTCTCCACTTCATTCCCAAATATTTTTCTTAGTGTTTAGAGGCTCGGGTTCGGGAGATTTTGGATGATTCTTGTAGTTTTAAAGTTTGATTCCTTTGTTTTTACCTTCCTCCACTCTATCTAGCTTCACTTTTGTATTCAATTCTTAAAATTCTTGGCTACCACCATTAAAGTAAATCTTTGAATTTATTCCCGTCTTTGCCCGATTTCTGGGCATGGGTTTCTTACCCTTTGCAATGACCCTCTAGGTAACTTTCTCTGTTTCCTCTTGTTTTCAGCATTTTATGCCTTTTCATAGAGGTTACAGGTCATTTATGACTTGCCGGACCGTCGGTTCGGTTTTTGATCAATTCGTTTGGGTTTTAAGCCCATTTTCCTGTTTTGGAGCTTTTGAAGTTAAGAAATTGGTCTTGGATCAAAACTTCTAGTAAATGCCCTCGAATAAGAATTCCAACAGTATTGTTAGCTCTGAATTATGGATTTTAGGCTAGGGGGACACTTGGTCCGGGTCCCGAGGTTTTTGGACTCATTTTGGGCTATTGGGTGGATTTGATGAAAAATGAAACTATGGGTGTAGGGACCAATTTTTTATCGAAACGACCTTGGTTGGAAATTTTGATAGTTTCGTTGAGTTTGGAATACCAAATTTGGTATGGTAGAATAGTTTATTTGCACACACGGGGTTCCGAACGAATCCCAAGCACTCGATTGGAGTTTGTAGGAATTGGAGATTTTGGTGGTGGTTGTTATCTAGTGCAACCGCTTTAGCAGTCGGAGAGCCACTTTAGCGGTATTCTTGACCATTTGAGGGTCGCTTTAACAACCCATGTCTACTTTAGCGGATGTTGCTTTAGCGACCAGGGTGCAGCTTTACCCACCCCTCTTCTCTCTTTACCCATCATTTTAGAGGTCAGCTGCCACTTTAGTGTAATACCCCGTACCTTCTCGACCCTACTTGACAACTTTTAAAAATGTTACCTAGGTGTCGAGATCCATAAGTATGAATTTTGTAGTGTCATTGATGAAACATTTGATATTGGGCCTAGTACATGTGATTAGACCTTTGTCGGAGGTGTTTGTGACTTCGTGGAGCGTTTGTGGGGTGAAAAATGAGGGGAGTGCCAGGCTGCATCTGGCCAAAAAATTTTTGGGACAGGCAGCCCTAGGGCGCGCCAGGTAGAGTGCCAGGCCGCCTATGCCAGAAATATTTCTGGCATAGGCAACATTGGGGCGCGCCAAGAGGCATGCCGGGGTGGTTTTCTCCAAATTATTTCTTCGACTATTATGATATATATAAGACCTTTGAGTCATGGTATCATTATTCCATCATATTAGGACTATTCTTAAACGTGTTTAGCATACAAGTTGGGGTTAATTCTTCGTCACAAGTATTTTAACAAATTTATGTTCAAATAAGTCATGAGCGACTAGAATTTCTATTTTTACGATTGAGGCTACGAACGTGAATCTTATAAGTGAATATTGTCATGACGTTATGAAATTATTTAAACATGAGATATATGATGGATTATACATTGAATTTGGTGGACTAACTTGAGATGTGTTATTGGGCCCAATTTGAGACCCAAAATGAAAGGCCCAATGGAGCAAATGACCCATTCTTCCACTTTGACCAAGCAAACATTGCATTTAATGCAAGTAAATGGCTAAGGATGACTTGAGTACTATATAAAGGGCCAAAAATCTGATTTTCAATTCATTGGAACTCTCATGCCTCTTTAGAAATTTCTCACATATTTTCTCTCAAACCCTAAAGAACCCTAAGGCACTTCTTGGGACAAGATCACTCATTTGCAAGTTCGGGTAAGTGATTATTCTTATGGATTAATATATTATATGCATGGGAGAGCAAGTAGATCATGTTGGTTATGTCTAAAAGTGTAAGTGGTGCACTTTTGTGTTTTTGTAAAAGATGTGTCATTTTTGTGAATTAAACTTGAAAGGTGACTTGTAGTCTTGATGAAAGTGCATGGTATGGATGAAATATCAACATGTATGGTGTGATTATGTTTCTAAACTTTTTATTTTTCTATAAGTGTAAATTATGGGATTTTGGCCGATATGTTGTTATGAGGTGTATTAAGGTAACTTGATGGATTAATTGTGATATGGTGTTCATGAGAAAGTGTAAAGGAGAAACTTGTTGTGAAATGTTATTGGTATATGATGTTGTGGTCAATGTATGACATGATTAGGGTATTGTTGGTATGACAATGCCGTAAATGGTATTGCAGAGGAGGAAATGACATTTTAAAGGCAAACATGTAACTCATTGTCGTCATATGCATTTGTAAGGTAGTTGGTCGTTAATGTAAACTTCGTTATGTACTTGTGTTGTAGAGTGAAAAATAAGGAAGGAGCTGGACTATTGTATTCACGTATAGGATTGTATATTCGTATTGAGAAGATAAGGTATGTAAGGTTACTCTTTCCGTATCCTTCTGCAGCACATAGTGTTCACATAGACATGTACTTGATCCATTCCGAAATATCCTAAGGTATCCTATATCCGATTACCAATTGTTATTGTCACATGTCTCATGTTCATTGACTAATGTTCCAAAGGCCCAATAATGTTGTGTTCCAAAGTTCTGATAGGGTTTATACACATGTCTATTATTCATTGATTATTGTTCCAATGTTTCCATTAATGTTATGTTCCTAATAATGTTATGATTCCAATAATGTATGACTATCATTTTATCAATCTCAAAAGTAAAGAATGAAGTAATGCATATATGTGGTTAATGATTGAGTATGGGTGGTAGCTTTGAGGGCAAAATGAAATGCCTAGCTCAAGCCGATCCCGAGATTATTAGACCAGGGGGCAGTCCTAGAGGCATAAGCCTAGCTCGGACCAATCCTGACAGGGGGTAGCTCTAGAGGTAATAATCTAGCTCGATCCGAACCTGATATGTTGGTATGGGTGGCAGCTCTAGAAGTATTAACCTAGCTCGATCTGAGCCCGATATATTGATTTATGGGTGGTAGCTCTAGAGGAATAAGCCTAGCTCGAGCCGATCCCAACATAACGTTACGTTATGTAAAGAACCACTGATCAGTCGGGGCCCGGGTACATTGTGACACAAGTAATGATGATTAAGCATGAAAGTAAAGAAGCAAAGAAAGCAATGAAAGCAATATACATGGTTCCCAACATACAGAATAATGACTTGTTCTTATTGATTATTCATTGGTATATGAATTCATTGAAGAATTTGTGTTTCATACAGTTTCTTATGAGCCTTACATACTCAGTACATTCTTCGTACTGATGTCCCTTGTGGGACTTACCTTACTTGCTGCAGGCACAGGTGCTAGTAGGCCTCCACAGTAAGTTGCCAGTTATTTGCGGATCTTTGGTGAGCTCCAGTTGGTTCGGGGCTTTTCGAGTCACAGTTCTACATGTGTTTTAGTATTGTACATGTTGTATAAAGCGGGGACTTGTCCCGACTTTCAGTTGGTATTGTAAATCATCTGTTAGAGGCTTTTGTAGACGTATGTGGGTGTATGAATGTGAAAGATGTATATCAATTTTTACTTGATGGACTCGGCGGCCAAGTTTCACATATGTATAAATATCCCATGTTCCACGATTTCCGTTATTAGCCTTTTATGCTAGTACGTGATAGTGGTGTTTCTTATGACATGCATATGAATGAATATAAGAAAAGCTTGGTTCTCTCGGGCCTTATCGGTTACGGGTGCCAATCCTCCTTGATGGGAGTTGGGGCGTGACAAAAGTTGTATCAGAGCAGGTCATTCTGAGGGTGTCTACAAAGCCGTGTCTGAGTAGAGTCTTACTTATCGATGTGTTGTGCACCACATTTATAAGTAGGAGGCTACGGGACATTTAGGAGTCGTTTCTTTTCTTCATTTCTAGATCGTGCAATAGAGCCAATGTGGTAAGTGGAATCGTATCTAACCATTGGAATTTATTTTCTTTGATATAGTAAAAATGCCGATGACAAGAAGAGGTAGAGGCAAGGGTAAGCAAGTAGATATGCTTGCCGGTGAAGGAATGAGTAAATCATCACCTGACCAAGCTAGTCAAGGTTGAGCAAATGCTGAAATTTCATCGCAGTCTTCTTTTACTTTTCCAGCTCCAGAAGAGCCAATCGGTAGAGAAGTACCCGTAGAACCACGAATGAATGCCACTGACCAGGATCTAAGAAATGCAGTACATATGTTGACTCAGTTAGTTGTGGCACAAAGTGAAGGACGAGCTGGTCCAACGACAAATGAGGATGATGCGGCTAGAGTGGCGAGTCGCAGAACACAGGATTTTCTAAAACTGGACCCTCCTATATTCACTGGGTCAGATCCAAAAGCAGATCCACAGGACTTCGTGGATCAAATTCAGAGGGCTCTAGAAGTTATGCGCATGACTGGGATTGAAACAGTCGAACTTGCGGCATATATATTGAAAGGAGAGGCGATATTGTGGTACGAAGATTGGAAGAAGTCTCATGGTATCGGTGCAATGCCACCAAATTGGGAAGAATTTCTAGCAGCATTCCTTGATCACTATCTTCCCTACGAGATCCGAGAGGCTCGTGCGGATCAGTTCTTAAATCTCCGACAAGGGAATTTGAGTGTTAGAGAATACAATTTGCAGTTTAATTCCTTGGCTCGATATGCTCCGAATGTGGTAGCCACAATGACAGACAGAGGCCATCGATATGTGGACAGATTAGAGCCCTATTTGGTAAGGACTGCACCATTGCTGCCTTGAACAAAGATATGGACATAGCCAGAATACAAGCCTTCGCCCAAAAAATGGAAGATCAAAGACAGAGAAGAAGGGCACATGAATCTGACAGAGGACAGTCCAAAAGGGCTAGACCTATGGGACAATCTATGATGTCCCAAGGAGGATCTAGGCCTCGGATTTTTCCCAGACCGCCTAGACCATTATTCTCTTATTCCATAGCAGGCGCTCACTCTCAATTCCGAGGGTTTAGAGGTGGTCAATCTGGGCAGAGTAGTGGAGTTCACGGATCATAGGCAGCAAGATTTCCTCGTCAGCAGTGTCAGCACTGCGGGCTTATTCATTCAGGTACATGCCGGTTGGGGACAAATGCTTGCTTTTGGTGCGGTATGACTGGACACATGATGAAAGAGTGTCCCTAGAGGAGCATAGGTGGTATAGCACGATCGTCAGGATCGACTATTGCATCATCATAATCGGTTCCTTCTTTAGGCCGAGGTGTGCAGTCTGTTGGTTATGCTAGAGGTGCCAGAGGAGCAGCCAGTACTAGTGGGGTCCAGAATCGTACTTATGCTCTAGTGGACTGACAGAATTCGGAGGCTTCTCCTGATGTCGTCACAGGTACATTATCCATATTTTCATATAATGTATATGCACTGATTGACCCGGGTTCTACATTGTCCTATGTTACTCCCTTGATTGCTGTGAAATTTGCAAAAGCACCAGAATTATTAATTAAGTCAATTGAAGTATCTACACCGGTTGGTGAATATATTATTGCAAAAAGAGTATATCGTAATTGTGTGGTAATTGTGTGTGGTCATGATACACTGGCCTATCTCATCGAACTAGACATGGTGGATTTTGATGTGATAATGGGAATGGATTGGTTGGCTTCTTGTTATGCCACGGTAGATTGCCGGGCCAAGAAGGTGCATTTTTGTTTTCCACAAGAAAATGGTCTTGAATGGCAGGGTAATGTGAGGGCACCAAGAGGAAAATTTATTTCCTATTTGAAATTAAGGAAAATGATTGCCAAGGGGTACATATGTCACTTAGTACGAGTGAAAGATAATGATGTGGAACCACTAACTCCGCAGTCGGTTCCAGTGGTCAACGAATTCCTTGATGTATTTCCAGAGGATATTCCAGGCTTACCCCCAGAACGGGAAGTAGAGTTTGGCATTGATGTGATTCCAGGCACTCAGCCTATCTCTATTCCTCCATATAGAATGGCTCCAGCAGAATTGCGTGAATTGAAGGAGCAGTTGAAAGATTTGCTGGACAAGGGCTTCATCAGGCCTAGTATGTCCCCGTGGGGTGCACCAGTATTATTTGTACGGAAGAAAGATGGCACGTTGAGAATGTGCATCGACTATCGGTAATTGAATAAGGTCACGATCAAGAAAAAATATCCCCTCCCTTGAATTGATGATTTGTTTGATCAGTTACAGAGTGCCAAGTGTTTTTCAAAGATTGACTTGAGGTCGGGTTACCATCAACTCAGAGTTAAAGAAGAAGATGTACCCAAGACAGCTATCCGAACACGGTATGGCCTTTATGAATTTTTAGTTATGTCATTTGGACTAACAAATGCACCAGCTGTGTTCATGGATTTGATGAATAGGGTGTTTAAGCCATTTCTAGATGTGTTCGTGACGGTATTTATAGATGACATCCTGGTTTATACAAGATCACCAAAGGACCATGCTAATCACTTACGGCAGGTGTTACAGATTCTCCATGAGCGTAAGTTATATGTAAAGTTCTCTAAGTGTGAGTTTTGGTTAAAATTCGTCACATTCTTGGGTCACATGTGTCAGATGAAGGGATACAGGTTGATACACAAAAGATTGAAGCGGTGAAAAATTGGCCAAGACCTACGACACCTACAGAGATTCATAGTTTTCTTGGATTGGCAGGTTATTACCGAAGATTTGTGGAAGGTTTTTCCTCCATTGCTGCACCGTTAACAAAGGTTACACATAAGGCAGTTAAATTTCAGTGGAATGATGCGTGTGAGAAAAGCTTCCAAGAGTTGAAAGATAAATTAACCTCCACACCAGTTTTAGTACTTCTCGAAGGCACTGAAGGTTATACAGCGTATTGTGATACTTTCGAGGTTGGCCTCAGATGTGTATTGATGCAATACGGTAATATCATAGCATATGCCTCTCGACAGTTGCGGCCACATGAGAAAAATTATCCCACACATGATCTTGAATTAGCAGCGGTGGCTTTTGCTTTAAAGATATGGCGTCATTATTTGTATGGAGTTCATGTTGATATCTATACTGATCATAAAAGTTTGCAATATATGTTTAAGCAGAAGGAACTCAATTTGAGGCAACGAAGGTGGTTAGAGCTCTTAAAAGACTATGATATTGATATTCTCTATCATCCAGGCAAAGCAAATTGGTAGCTGATGCATTGAGTCGCAAAGCCGTAGAAAGGACTAGTGGCCAGCTGACTGAAAAGCAAGAGATAATCAAAGATCTACATCAACTAGCCAGCTTGGGATTTCACTTTATTAAATCTCCAGATGAAAGGGTTATTGTGCAAAATGCAGCGGAATCCTCCTTAATAGCTGAAGTAAAAGAGAAGCAGTTTGTGGATTCTATGTTATTGCAGTTGAAAGAGAACGTACAACAGGGTCTGACTGCGGCCTTTGATCTTACACAAGAAGGGGTACTTCAATGCCAAGGAAGATTATGTGTACCAGATGTAGATGAGCTGAGGAAACGAATTCTGACAGAGGGGCATCATTCACGCTATTCTATTCATTAGGGTGCTACTAAAATGTACCATGATTTAAAAGAAGTGTATTGGTGGGGAAATATGAAGAAGATCATTGCAGAATTTGTAGCTTAATGCCCAAATTGTCAGCAAGTGAAAGTAGAGCATCAAAAACCTGGAGGTTACATGCAATGTATCACTCTTCCAGTCTGGAAATGGGATATGATTAATATGGATTTCATCACAGGTTTGCCTCGTACACTGCGGAAATTTGATTCTATATGGGTCATAGTTGACAGGCTGACCAAGTCCGCGTATTTCCTACCAGTCAGGACCACCTATACAGCTGAGGATTATGCAAAATTGTATGTTAAAGAAATAGTGAGGTTACATGGGATTCCGATCTCCATTATATCAGACAGCTGAGCTCAGTTTACTGCGTATTTTTGGAGATCTTTTTAGCAGAGTTTAGGTACACAGGTGAATCTGAGTACGACTTTCCATCCTTAGACAGATGGACAGGCAGAACGTACTATTCAAACACTTGAAAACATGCTACGAGCTTGCACGTTAGATTTTCAAGGCAGTTGGGATGATCATTTTCCTCTTATTGAATTTGCCTACAACAATACCTATCATTCAAGTATTAAGATGGCACCTTATGAAGCGTTATACAGAAGAAAATGTAGATCACCAATTGGGTGGTTTGAAGCGGGTGAAACTGCTTTACTTGGGCCAGATGTTGTTCATCAGGCTATGGAGAAATTTAAAGTGATCCAACAGAGGCTACAAACGGCCTAAAGTCGACACAAGTCATATGCTGATGTTAGAAAAAGAGGGCTCGAATTCGCCATAGGTGATTGGATATTCTTGAAGGTATCGCCAATACAAGGGGTAATGAGATTTGGGAAGAAAGGGAAATTAAGTCCGCGTTATATAGGCCCATATGAAATTATCAGAAGATTTGGGCAAGTTGCATATGAAGTGAAATTACCCCAAGAACTCTCCTCAGTCCATCCAGTATTTCATGTTTCGATGCTTCGAAAATGCATAGGAGGTCCATCTTGTATTGCTTCCATTGATGATGTTCAAATTACAGAGGATCTTACTTATGAAGAGATATCCATTGTTATTCTAGATTGACAAGTAAAGAGATTGAGGAATAAAGACATAGCTTCCGTAAAGGTACTATGGCGAAATCAACAAGTAGAAGAGATCACATGGGAAGCCGAGGAAATGATGAAATCCAAATACCCTTATATATTTCAAATGGAAGAAAAAGTTCAAATTGCGGAAGTGGACCGATAACAAGTGAGTATCTATGAGCATTAAGTGTCTATGTATATATATGCTAATATAGAGATGCATTGTTGTAATTGAAACGACATTATTAACATTCGAGGATGAATGTTTCTAAGGGGGGAAGAATGTAATACCCCGTACCTTCCCGACCCTACTTGACGACTTTGAATAATGTTTACTTAGGTGTCGAGAGCCATAAGTATGAATTTTGTAGTGTCATTGATGAAACATTTGATATTGGGTCTAGTACATGTGATTAGACCTTTGTCGGAGGTGTTTGTGACTTTGTGAGCGTTTGTGGGGTGAAAAATGAGGCTTGGAGGACTTCCAAGCAATGGATATTAAGGTTAGGAGTTAAGCAAAAGACTTGAACTTGAAGGATCTAACAAAATCCGCAAAGAAAAGTCGAAGAAAGGAAAAAAATCACATTTTGGGTGTGGGGCGCGCCCAGGGGCGTACCGGGCCACTTCTGGCCAAAATGTTTTTGGCACAGGCAGCCCTGGGGCACACCAGGCCGCCTATGCCAGAAATATTTCTGGCATAGGCAGCATTGGGGAGTGCCGGGGTGGTTTTCGCCAAAAATGTTTTTCGACTATTATGATGTATATAAGACCTTTGAGTCATGGTATCATTACTCCATCATAGTAGGACTATTATTAAATGCGTTTAGCATCCGAGTTGGGTTTAATTCTTCGTCACAAGTATTTTAACAAATTATGTTCAAATAAGCCATGAGCGACTAGAATTTCTATTTTTGTGATTGAGGCTACGAACGTGAATCTTATAAGTGAATATTGTCGTGAAGTTATGGAATTATTTAAACATGAGATATATGATGTATTATACATTGAATTTGGTGGACTAACTTAAGATGTGTTATTGGGCCCAATTTGAGACCCAAAATGAGCCAAAATGAAAGGTCCAATGGAGCAAATGACCCATTCTTCCCCTTTGACCAAGCAAACATTGCATTTAATGCAATTAAATGGCTAAGGATGACATGAGTACTATATAAAGGGCCAAAAATATGATTTTTAATTCATTGGAACTCTCATGCCTCTTTAGATATTTCTCACATATTTTCTCTCAAACCCTAAAGAACCCTAAGGCTCTTCTTGGGACAAGATCACTCATTTGAAAGTTTGGGTAAGTGATTATTCTTATGGATTAATATATTATATGCATGGGAGAGCATGTAGATCATGTTGGTTATGTCTAAAAGTGTAAGTGGTGCACTTTTGTGTTTTTGTAAAAGATGTGTCATTTTTGTGAATTAAACTTGAAAGGTGACTTATGGTCTTAACGAAAGTGCATGGTATGGATAAAATATCAACATGTATGGTGTGATTATGTTTCTAAACTTTTTTTTTCTATAAGTGTAAATTATGGGATTTTGGCCGATATGTTGTTATGAGGTGTATTAAGGTAACTTGATGGATTAATTGTGATATGGTGTTCATGAGAAAGTGTAAAGGAGAAACTTGTTGTGAAATGTTATTGGTATATGATGTTGTGGTCAATGTATGACATGATTGGGGTATTGTTGGTATGACAATGCCGTAAATGGTATTGTAGAGGAGGAAATGACATTTTAAAGGCAAACATGTAACTCATTGTCGTCATATACATTTGTAAGGTAGTTGGTGGTTAATGTAAACTCCGTTATGTACTTGTGTTGTAGAGTGTAACATTAGGAAGGATATGGACTATTGTATTCACGTATAGGATTGTATATTTGTATTGAGAAGATAAGGTAAGTAAGGTTACTCTTTCCGTATCCTTCTGGAACACATAGTGTTCACATAGACATTGTACTTGATCCATTCTGAAATGTCCTAAGGTATCCTATATTCGATTACCAATTGTTATTGTCATATGTCTCATGTTCATTGACTAATGTTCCAAAGGCCCAATAATGTTGTGTTCTAAAGTTCTGATAGGGTTTATACACATGTCTATTATTCATTGATTATTGTTCCAGTGTTTCCAATAATGTTATGTTCCTAATAATGTTATGATTCCAATAATGTATGACTATCATTGTATCAATCTCAAAAGTAAAGAATGAAGTAATGCATATATGTGGTTAATGATTGAGTATCGGTGGTAGCTTTGGGGGCGAAATAAAATGCCTAGCTCAAGCCGATCCCGAGATTATTAGACCAGGGGGCAGTCCTAGAGGCATAAGCCTAGCTCGGACCAATCCTGACAGGGGTTAGCTCTAGAGGTAATAATCTAGCTCGATCCGAACCTAATATGTTGGTATGGGTGGCAGCTCTAGAAGTAATAACCTAGCTCGAGCTGAGCCCGATATATTGATTTATGGGTGGTAGCTCTAGAGGCATAAGCCTAGCTCGTGCCGATCCCAACATAACGTTATGTTATGTAATGACCCACTGATCAATCGGGGCTCGGGTACATTGTGACACAAGTAATGATGATTAATCATGGAAGTAAAGAAGCAAAGAAAGCAATGAAAGCAATATACATGGTTCCCAATATACAGAATAGTGACTTGTTCTTATTGATTATTCATTGGTATATGAATTCATTGAAGAATTTGTGTTTCATACAGTTTCTTATGAGCCTTACACACTCAGTACATTCTTCGTACTGACGTCCCTTGTGGGACTTACCTTACTTGCTGCAGGCACAGGTGCTAGTAGGCCTCCACAGTAGGTTGCTAGTTATTTGCGGATCTTTGGTGAGCTCCAGTTGGTTCGGGGCTTTCCGAGTCACAGTTCTATATGTGTTTTGGTATTGTACATGTTGTATAAAGTGGGGACTTATCCCGACTTTTAGTTGGTCTTGTAAATGCATCTGTTAGAGGCTTTTGTAGACGTATGTGCGTGTATGAATGTGAAAGATGTATGTCAATTTTGACTTGATGGCCTCGGCGGCCAAGTTTCACATATGTATAGATATCCCATGTTCCACGATTTTCGTTATTAGCCTTTTATGCTCGTACGTGATAGTGGTGTTTCTTATGGCATGCATATGATCAAATATAAGCAAAGCTTGGTTCTCTCGGGCCTTATCGGTTACGGGTGCCAATCCGCCTTGATGGGAGTTGGGGCATGACATTTAGCGGCTAAGTGGCCGCTTTAGCGGTCATTGCTGGGTCTTTAAACCCTCTCCTTCTTTATTTTTTTCTTCCATTTTCCCCAACCCTTTTCCTCCATAATTGGTCTTGAGAGCTCAAGGAAGCATGGGAATCGATCAATTGGAGTTGGGAATTTGTAGAGGATGTTGAGGTTGTCATTTCCCATTAATTTCTTGGTAAGTTTTTGGCCTAATTCCTTCTTTTAATTCTTGTTTTCCCTCTTATTTTCATTATCTCTCAGGGATGATTTGAGCCTATATTTATTCTCCATTTGTGCTCAAATTTTGAGCACGCATTCTTTGTCCTTCGAGGGACCACATGACTGATTCAATTTTGGAATTTTATTTGTGGGCCCTGCGGGCTTATTTTTTACCCAACTTTTGGCCCGAACTTTTATATTGCAATATGTGTATCGTTTTACTTATATTAATGTGTAGATTATGATTTTGATAGTGTGACATCATTCATAGATCGTGGAGTGAAGACGAGCAGTTCGTGGATGGTTCGAGACTGTTGTTCTGTTATGGTCTACTCTTCTCTGTAAGATAGTGTATTGTATAGATTGCATGCTAGGTGGGGTTAATAGGCTAGGGTTAGGGATAGTTGTATTAGTATTTGGCCTGTTTAGGGGATTTAGTATAGAATCATAAATTAACCCTTAGCCTAAAATACCCGCCATAGCTTTAGCATACTGTTAAGCCTGATTATTTATGTACAAGACCTTAGCTTGACACTGGTAATCCTTAGTGTAGGAGTTGGGGTAGTACTTATCCATTTCGGTGATATTTCTCAGTTGAATTCACCTGGTAGAATGATGCCTCTCATTGATCTCGCTTCTGACTTTCTACATATACTTATATACTCTTATTGTTTTGTATATTACATTGTTGGGCCTGAGGCCTTGGTTACGTGACCATGGACACCAGTTTAGTTCTTTATGCTTTACAGAAGTTGTGGCTTAGTTTATAGATGCTTAGGCGCTTACGTTTTCTTTGTTTGAATACTGGTGATGGCATGTATAGATTATCCGCATTCTCACACTTATTTTAGCCAGTTAAGGCCCCTTTTTGGCAGAATTCGTGCCCATTTTCCCTTAGGCTAGTATATGGTCCGCTTTAGGAATAGACTTAGCTCTTTTAGTGCCTTGGGATGGGATTAAGAAACCTTATCCTAGTTTCGGGTAGGTGCTTGCCTTAGGTTGGGTTATCAGGGTCCAGTAATGCGCCTCTTTGCCTTTTTTAGATAGTATGATTTGAATGACTCTCGTTTAGGCTTAGATGGGATTACAACTACTTTTGTAGGCTATTACCTTGGGTTTGGGTTGATTTAGACTTGATAGCATGCCTATTTAGCTTCTTTACCCTTAGGAAGGGCAGTAACTGACCTTTGACTGCACCTCTTTGATCTAGTAATTGGAACCCCCCTGGCCTTAGAGGACTTGACCGCCCAAGACTAAATTTTATGAATAAATAGATTGGTGATGGGCTTAGGACCCCTATATTTCCACTAGTTATGTCATGCTTATGAGTTTCGATTCGAGTCTGACATCTATTTATGGTTCTTGTTTGGAAATTCCAGCAGTTGTAAATGGATCATCTGACCTCTTGTTAATATCCACTGGTTTTGATTCAAATTCTGCTATCGTTATCATAAAGTTATGGATTATCTGGCCTCTTGTTATTACCTACTGGTTCCAATTTGAATTCGGTTCTTATTACTGCTATTGTGATGGATATGGATTATGGAAGTCCTAATTCGAGACTAGGCAGTGTATACGGATATCCTGAGTCCCCTATGGGCCTCTTCATCCAATGAGCCACAATTCTGGAGAAGGATGGTCACCATAAGTCCTACCTTTGCAAGCTACTGAGCTGGTGGAGGTGTATAAACTTGTGTTAGATATGGTACTTGGTTTATCTTGCATCTTCTAGTTCTTTTCATGACTTTCATTCATATACATCTCCTATCACCAGTATAATTGTTTGGTGCTTGTATAGATCAGTCTTATGGGGGGTTGTATAGGTACTGGTTATGGTTGTTGTTTGCTGAGTGTTTTTTTGTTCCTTCGGGCTTATAGGGGCCTGTTTAGGTTATTGTTTATCTGAGCTAGCGGGTACATTATTGTTAGATTATTGTTGTATAGCACGTGGCAGACTATTTATGGATTGATATCCGAGGTTGTAGGTCATGTTAAGATTTATTATTGTTAGACTATCTTATGATTATTTACTTTTTAGTTAGAGATTCTGATTATGCTAGAGTTAGCTCCCCTATTTGGTATGATCTTCAAGATGTTAGGCTAGCTCCCTCAGGTTAGTGCCTTCGTGTTCAATCCTATATTATAGTATCATCATATATCCCTCTTCTTTCTTATCTATTCTTATAGTATATACCTTTTTTTCTCGTACTACTACTATATATCATTCTTTCACTTTTAATTTATGTATTGACCAGTTATGTACGGTATTTCACCTCCATCTTAGATTACTTATAGGATATGATAGTTTATCTTTACTTTTCCATTAGCATTGTTATGTTTCATTTCTTAAATAGTAACTTGTAGTTTATATTCCTACCTTACATGTTGTTTATACCTGTATTATCTTCGGAGCTCAGTCGGCTGATGCCTACTGAGTACCTAGTGTTGGTACTCATACTACATTTTTGCACCCTACAGATCATAGTACGAGTTCTCATTGTTAACGTGTTCATTGTGTGGAGCTGCCATGGAACAGAGATTTGGGGTGTGCTCCTGACGTTCGAAGTAGTTCCTGTTCTCCCTAAGTTGTTGGACTGATCTTTATTTGCATTTCGAAGGCAGTTCTGTATATATGTATTATGCTTACCTTTGTACTCTTGTTTTATTAAAATCTCTAGTAATGACTTCACTGGGTTTTGGGGTTACTTCTCTATATGTTTGTTTATTGTACTCATTTTTTATTGCTTTATTCTTTTCTCTTGATTGTTTGTTTCTCGTTGTTCCAAATTATGGGTTGGTTTACCTACTGGTGGGTCATGGTAGGTGCCATCAAGACCTGAGAAATAGGGTCGTGACACCCTTGGGGGAGGATAATTACGGGTTTTATTTCTGATTTTGTTGGGGACCTCAAGGGTCAAATTTTACCTGACTTTTGGCTCAATTTTTCATATTTTTATGGGTCTTGTTCTTCTCATTTTAATGTGTAGATTCTATTTTTTTATAGCGTGGCAGCATTTCGAAAAGGAAATGCTTCTTTGTGATCAATCTTGGTTTAGTCGTTTGGCCTCTAGATAGGTTTTGGCTTTCCTCCTTTTAGACTTAGCTTGGTTGGACCTTGAATGGTATAAATTGATTATTGGTGATGAGATATTATTGTTCAAGGTTGTAGTGTTGGGGAAATTCTATTGTATTTAGCCAAATTTTTAGAATGTATGGTAGGATTCATGCTCAGACCATAGTTCAGTTAACCTGCTTAGTTCGTTGAGCCTTAGATTAGGATGCATGCTTTGAATTAGGATTAGCTTAGGGGTCCTTAGCTTAGAATCAGAGTAGACCTCTATGATAGGCTGTTTTTCATTAGACGTACTATTGTATTGTTCCTTTATAGGTTATCTTTATGTAATGGGACTATGGGGCCTCCGGGTCTAGGATAATGATGTGTGGGGTCCCTTTTAGGTTGTAATAACCTATATGGTGGGTTTTTCCTTTAGTTCTAATGAGTACTTACTTTTGTAGTTGTATATTGCTTATTTTATGGTTATCTACATCTGCATGCACACTCATAAATATGTTTTCATGGTATATGACTAGATTTGACAGAAAGGTATGAGATTTAAAAGGGGATGGTAACACTTTTATTTGATTTTGGTTTATAATGGAAATGGATAAAAAGAGAGAAATTTTATTAGTCTTGGTTTGGGTTTGGGTTTGGGTTACGATTATTGTCATTATTATTATTATTATTATTATTAGGGGACTCGAAACACTTTTTCGTCTTGATAGGGTTACACCAAGGGTCTACTTTTAACCCATTCTTATTTTCCTTGGTAATAGATATTTTGATGTTTCAAATTCAAGGTGAGGTTCCTTGGTGTTTTCTATTTGCGGATGGTGTAGTCTTGATTGATGAGACCCGTGGTAGAGTTAATACTAAGTTGGAGGTTTAGAGGCAAACCCTAGAGTCTAAAGGGTTTAGGTTGAGTAGGTCCAAGATGAAATATTTAGAGTGTATCTTCAACGAGGTGTCGCATGAGGCTGATGTGGTTGTAAAGCTTGATACTCAAGCCATCCAAAGGAGAGATAGTTTTAAGTATCTTGCGTCTATGATTCAGGGAAATGGAGAGATTGATGAGGATTACACTCACCAAATTGGGGTAGGGTGGATGAAATGGAGGCTCGCTTCTGGGATCTTGTGTGACAAGAAGGTGCCTCCTAAACTCAAAGCCAAGTTCTACAGAGTGGTGGTTAGACCAGCTATGTTGTATGCAGTAGAGTATTAGCCAGTCAAGAAATCTCACATCCAAAAGATGAAGGTGGCGGAGATAAGAATGCTACGGTGGATGTGTGGGTGTACTAGGAAAGATAGGATTAGAAATAAGGTTACTCAAGATAAGGTGGGAGTGGCGTCGGTGGAATCCAAGATGCGGGAAGCAAGGTTGAGATGGTTTGTCCATGTGATAAGAATGGGGCATGAATGCCCTAGTGCGGAGGTGTGAGAGGTTGGCTAGGGATAGATTCAGGAGAGGTAGAGGTAGACCGAAGAAACATTGGAGGGATGTAATTAGACATGACATGGAGCAACTTTAACTTACCAAGGACATAACCTTATATAGAAAGGTGTGGAGAAGGTAGACTAGGGTAGAAGGATAGTAGGAAGGAGTGTTTCATTGCTAGTAGGTAGGAGGACTTTGTTTTATTATCCGTGTTTGTAGCTATAGTACTAGTATTATTTTAGAATGTGTTATCATTTGTCGTATTTCTTGGTGAGTCTTGTTTATGTTACTATTGGGTGTGATAATTCCTATTGCTTCTTGCCCCTTTACAATTTTTTTCTAGACGGTTTTATCTTAAGCCGAGGGTCTATCGAAAACAGCCTCTCTATCTTATCTCTGAGGTAGTGGTATGGACTCCGTACAATTACCCTCCTCAGACCCCACTTGGTGGGAATATACTGGATATGTTGTTGTTGTTGTACAATTATTATTATTATTATTATTATTATTATTATTATTATTATTATTATTATTATTATTATTATTATTATTATTATTATTATTATTATTATTATTATTATTATTATTATTATTATTATTATTATTATTATTATTATTATTATTATTATTATTATTATTATTATTATTATTATTATTATTATTATTATTATTATTATTATTATTATTATTATTATTATTATTATTATTATTATTATTATTATTATTATTATTATTATTATTATTATTATTATTATTATTATTATTATTATTATTATTATTATTATTATTATTATTATTATTATTATTATTATTATTATTATTATTATTATTATTATTATTATTATTATTATTATTATTATTATTATTATTATTATTATTATTATTATTATTACTCCCTCCGTCCCATTTTATGTGTCGCTATTTCCTTTTTGGTCCGTCCCAAAAAGAATGTCATCTTTCCTTATTTGGCAACAATTTAATGACATCATCTCCATTTTATCATCACTGGGTCCCACTTAATAATAAAAGACAACTAAAAGAAAAACATTAAAGTGATTTTAATAGGGGCAATTTTGTAAACTAAGTCATCATTTATTTCTTAAACTCCGTGCCCGATCAAAAGGCGATACATAAAATGGGATGGAGGGAGTATTATGTATTACAACCCCAATTTGAGTCCAAACATTGTATACGGACTTCGCGAGTCCCCCTAGGTCCTTCTGTTTTGAGCTATAGATGTTGGAGGAGATGTACACGGTAGGCATGGGCTACTGTATTCATTTCATATCGAATTCCATCCATCCTTTTATATTTTTCAACTATATAAATGGTGGGTGTGTTATTACTTATTGTATGTATCTTTATGTCAAGGTTCAGACCTCTAGTTCTATTTTTAGCCATTTTCCATGTATAGATGTAGGTTTATTCGCACTTTATACTGTATATTGTTCTTCTGAGCATAATCGACCTATGATGCCTAATGAGTATCATGTGTTTTGATACTCATACTACACTTCTGCATCTTTTTCTAATACAAATCCTAGTACGAGTTTTTGCTTCATGTGTGGATTTACTAGGTCGGATAGGATTAGAAATGAGTTTATTCGAGATAAGGTAGGAGTGGCTTCGGTGGAAGGCAAGATGGTTGAGATGGTTCTAGCATGTGATGTGGAGGTGCCCGGATGCCCCAGTGCGGAGGTGTAAGAGGTTGGCTAGGGATGGATTCAAGTGAGGTAGAGGTAGACTAAAGAAATATTGGAGGGAGCTGATTAGATATTACATGGAGAAGCTTCAGCATACAAGGATATAATCCTAGATAGGAAGGTGAGGAGGATGTGAATTATGGGAAAAGGTTAGTGGGAAGGAGTGCATCCTTACTTGTAGGTAGGAGGTTTTTGTTTTGTTATCCATGCTAGTAGTCATAGTGCTAGTCTTGTTTGAGAGTGTGTTATCGTTTGTCGTATGACTTGGTGATAATCATGTTTATGTTATTATTTGTTGTATTAATACCTATTATTTCTTGTTCCTTTACTATTTCTTTTTTAGATTGTTTTTGTCTTGAGCCGGGGACCTATCGAAAATAGTCTCTCTATCTCACCTCTGAGATAGTGGTATGGATTGCGTGCACTTATCCTCCCCAGACTCCACTTTGTGGGAACATACTAGGTATGTTTTTTTTTTTTTTTTTTTTTTTTGTATTTGCTATTGTATACGTACTTTGATTTTGTAGTGTATCCATTCATTGAATATTTATTATTTCTTATATTCATTAATGAATTCAGAAGTTTACTTTTTTGTTTGTTATAAACATAATTGTTTGTTGAACAATTTGAGTTTATTTTGATTATGAAGGAGTGGGATAATTAGTTGCCCTAATTTTGCACTGGTTAGGAACACGGATGAAAACTTTTTCAACTAAAAAACCACCATTCTTTTATTATTTGGATAATAATTGCTAATTTTTTTATGGATAGGATTTGCTAATATATTTTTAGTTACAATTTGCCATTATATGTAGGTTTGGTATATACGCATCAATTCCTCAATTTTAAAAGGGACTGACGGAACCTGGTCCTTTTGTTTGCTTTGCAAAATAATGAATCAATTTTGCATTTTAGTAACATTAGAAACAAAATAAATGATGTATCTAATTAATTAATAATATTCTTAATTTCAACAATATAAAATAACTATCTTGACATAGACTAAACATAACAAACTAATTATAACACTAAATTGTAACTTAATTTGATTTTTGAAAAGAGTAAAGTGTGTACTTGATTTAAAAACTATTTTTTGCAAAAATAAATTTCAAAATATTATTTTAAGTAAATTTATATGAATCTATATGTTATGGAATATAGAAATATATTTATTTATTGAAAAATAGCAAATTATCTTGAAAATAATTTTGAAAATATTTTGACCTATATAAAATAATTATTTTAAATTATTTTAAATTCAAGAAGCTCAACATTAATCTAAACTATGGAGGGAAAAAATTGGGTGTCAATAGGGTCGACCCTCGCCATCTCTTCATGGTTGGGTCAACTGATGTTGTTGTTGAGTACACGTGGATTTTGTACTCACCCTCTCTTCTTTTTTCACCTTTGTTGAGCAAGTTCTGAGATGGGTATAAGTGGTTGGTATTTTTAGGGAATTGATCATTTTATTGAACTTCTTAGTATAATGACTCTCCAGGTCATTTCCTTACTTTTTATGTGTCTTTTTTGTTTCAAGCTTTCCTATAGTTGCTACATGGTATTTATGACTCTCTAGGACAGGGAGTTTCTGGGGAGTTTGGTTGGGTTTTAAATAATTATCCTGTTTTGAAACTTTTAAAGTTCAAAAGTTTGGCTTCGGTTAAAACTTTTAGCAAATGGCCTAAACTAAAAAGTCTGGCAATTTCGTTAGTTTCGAAATGTGGATTTTAGGCTAAGGGAACCTTTGATTTGGGTTCCGAGGCTTTTAAACTCATTTTGGACGCTAGGGTGGATTTTAGTGAAAAGCATAAAAGAGTTGGCTTTGGTCAATATTTATTCAGCACGAGCTGTGTTGGTAATTTTGTCAATTCCCTTGAGTCTAGAATGTCATTTTCAATAGGGTAGCATATTTGATTTGTGTTTACGGGACTCCGAATGAATCTTGAAGGTCAATTCGAAACTTTGAATTATTTTCCAAGCTACTGATGCAACTGATGTTTGGTACAACTACTCAAGCAGAGCTTAACTCATACTAGCGGTGCTTCTTTTGCTGAGGTATGATGACCCTCCAGGTTATTTTTCTCTTTTCATGCATTTTTTGTATTTTGAGCCTTTTTATAGCTGTCCCAAGTCATTTATGAATTGCTAGGACTGAAGTTCAGTTCTCGAGAAGTTTGTTTGGTTTTTATAGCCATTTCCCTATTTTGGAGCTTTTGAAGTTGAGCAAATCGTCTTGGGCCAAAACATCAGCTAAACTGCCTCAGATGACAATTTTGACAATTTTGTTAGCTTCAGAATGTCGATTTTAGGCTAGGGGGATCTTTAGATTGGGTCTTGAGGGTTTCGGGCTCATTTTGGTCTATCGTTTGAATTTTGGAAAAAACAAAACGTTAGGTGTGGGACGTACTGTTTGTTGAAAAAGACTCTGATGGAAATTTTGATGATTCTGTTGGGTTTGGAATGCCAAATTTAGTAGGTTAACATAGTTTGTTTGCATGCACAGGGTTCTAAATTAATCTTGAGCACCCAGTCGGAGTCCTTTTGGACTTGGCCAAAATTTCTAGTGCTAAGTCACCATTACAGTCGCTTAAGAGGCTGAGGATGGCTTAAATAGTAACTGCTTAAGTGGAGACTGGCCAGTTTGGCGAGGATCGCTTAAGCGGTCCTTTTGTCACTTAAGCAATGATCGCTTAAGCAGTTATTTGGCTGCTTAAGCGGTCATTTAGCTGCCTAAGCGGTCATTTGGCTGCTAAGCGACCACTATTGTATGTTATATAATATATAGATAGATATATTTCCTCTTTGACCCTAAGTCTATTTCAATGTGTTTAAACCTTCATTAGATCATATTTTAAGTTGATTAATCAATGAACATCATCAATTGGGAGTCTAGGGTCGTTTGATTCTCGTGAATTGATCATCTTCTCATCCTAAACTCGTAAGTTCCTGATCTAATTTTGATTCAATTCTCTATTTCTGTTCTGGAATTTTTGAGTGTTATTGGGACTGTTTTGGGGCTATTGTTGAGCTCGAATTATGCTCAATTTTGGAGCAAGTGATCCTTGAGCTAAGAGGGACTTAGTGACGAACTCAATTCTCAACTTCATCGGTGGGCCTCACTATTTGATTTTTTGAGCTCAATTTTTGACCCAGAATGTAAATTCGTATGGGTATTATTATTCTCATATTGATGCCTAGAATATTATTTTGATAGCGTAGCAATAGTTGGAGGCTTCTCGAAAGGGAAAAGATCCTATATAGACAGCTTTGCATGCTTTTGACGGTGTCCAGGTAGGCTGGGCTTACCTTTCTTTTAGACTTTTCACTATTATGGTATTAGTGTGGTATTGTGCTAATTGTGGGAGGGTTTTTATGCCTCAGATAGCTGGTTAGACAATTCCTGATTATTTTAGCCAGATAAGTTGGCAATCTACCAGCTTCTTAACATGTTTAAGCTTGAATTATCTCTTATTTTGCATTAATTCGATGTAATTCTCATGTTATATAGCTCTTTTGTGCAAGTAATGAATGAATATGAGGTCGAGCTATCCATACGAGTCAATTGGGATGTGAGAAGTAGAGAAAAGAAGATTAAACCAACATATTGGAAGTTTTGAAGCCATCTGCGCACGCATGTCATAAGCTGCGCACGTAGGTGGCAAGAGTGAGCCGAGGCAGTGGCATCTGCGTTGAGGGTTCTTCGCGTGGAGGCCATCCACCTACGCTGGCACCTGCGCCAGCAGGTGACCAGTGCGGTGGCAAGCAGGTGACCAGTGCGGTGGCAATTTTATAATTTTGAGAAGCCTAAATTTGGGGCTTTAAAAGGGGGTTTTTAGCTCTAGAACTCCATTTTTTGCACTTTTTGAAGCTTGATAACATAGAGTGAAACCCTAAGAGTGAAATTAGTTACTTTCTTTTGCTTTGTATTGAATTATGATCTTAAATCTTGTGATAATCTTTGATTCAATGAAACAATGGGAGGAGAACTTGGGTAATTTTCCTCTTTCTCTTTCTATGAGTAGCTAATTTCTTTGCTTGGGATTATGCTTGAGTAAGATGTGATAATTGTATGGGTGTTGTTTATTTGTCTTCCTAGTTAGAGAATTGTTGTGGGTTTTATTCCTACTCCATGTTTTCAATCTAAAATTAGAGGTTGCAAACTCTTATCATCCTTGACAAAGGGGATGAGGGTGAGGAATAGGAGTGAACAATAACTTGATATTGATCATTTAATAGCGTCTCTTAGACATAAGGACGCTAATTGACGTATTAGATTGATTATATAAACACACTTGTGAGGTGTTCGAAAGAACCCACTTGAGACATCTTGGTGTTTGATTGACAAATCAACACTAAGTACTCATAATCTAGCCTACCCATAACTCTTAGCTAAATCTAGACAAATATTCAATCACCCCTACATCCTTTCACTCTTACAACAGCATAACCCCAAGTTCCGTATTACACTCGATTTCAACTCTATTTCTCTAATCTTTGAATTGTGCATTTCAAACTATGATTACTTTGATAATTACAAATTGATAAACTAAACCCCCATTTACTTTTTCGCATCATTATTATAGCATCATGTGTTAGTACTAGTTGCTTTTGACACTTTGAGGTGAAAGCTATCGCATTCATTCCTTGTGGATTCGACCCCGACTCTAAATTGGATAATTATATTGACAACGATTACTTATACTCTTGACGTATAACTTGAGCGTTATCAAAAATGGGGTCGGTACCGGGGAATGAAACGTAGCGTTCATTCTTTTTAGTGTTTTAAGTTACTTGTGTTTGCCATGGTGTAAGTTTACTTTAGTTGTTGTTTTTGTTCTCTTTAGGTGATAACCAAAGTCTTCACGAATCAATAAATCAAAATGGTATTCATACCGCTTTATTCGACGGACATTTTAAGGATGAAGACCATTTGGGAGACGTCGGGAGAGCTAATGCCATCCGCATCCCACCCGTAGAAGGCAATGAAGTGTTTCATGTTACTAGCGGAATGCTCCATCTCCTAAAAATGAAGGGATTATATGGGGGTCAAGCACATGAAGATGCAAACCTTCATTTGGCGAATTTCATTGATGTATGCATGCCGTTTGATATCGCCCACATATCACAAGAGTCCATCAAGTTGAAATTCTTCCCTTTCATTGACAGGAGAAGCCATTTTTTGGTTGAGCCAATTGCCTACAGGTTCAATAACTACACGGGTGGAATTGACGGAAGCATTCTTGGATAGATTCTTTCCACCATCTTGGATGTTACAGTTGAGAGATAAGATTATTAACTTCCACCAATTGAATGGCAAACCATTACATGAGGCTTGGCAAAGGTTTAACAAGAAGTTGATGCAATGTCCAACTCACGAGGTTTCAGATAAGATGCTCCTCTAAATATTTTATCGAGCATTAGATTAATTAAGCAAAATGATTGCGGACAATACGGTCGGGGGTTCTTTGGTGAAACAAACTTATAGTGTTGCATCAGCATTATTGGACTAAGTCACTAAACAAAGTCGAGGTTGGCATACAAGAGATTTTGAGGTGGCCATTGAGGCTGCCTCTACATCTTTTGTGAGCCAAGAGAAAAAAAAAAGAAGGATGAGGAGAGAGATGAGAGTATGGAAAAAATGATGACTCAGCTAGAACTCCTCACCAAACATGTAATGGGGTCAACACCAAAGGTCATTAACGTCGTTGATTCCAAGGGTGCTAAGACCTATGATGATGATGATGTAGAAACTCTTGATGAAGAAATCCATTTTATGTCAAATCAAATAGGGGGTTCCCGCCCCACCTATCAAAGAAAAGGTAGGAATCAAGGTTGGACAGATAAAGGCTGCTATTGAAAAAATCGTGAGTGGAAGGATCGTAATAGAGATCGAGAATGGAGGGATAAAGATAGGGACTGTTATTGGCGAGATAAAGATTAGGACTATGATAGGTATGTTCCTCCACATGATCGGGCTAAGGGTAAAGAAGCAACTTCTATTGATGCAGAGAAGTATAAGAATGAAGATGTGCTTGCTTGTATACTTTTGGGTGTTGAAGGAAGTGATAAGATGTTAAGAGAAATAAAAGGTGAATTGTCGCATCTCAATCAAACCATCACATCTCACTCGGCCTCGATAAAGCAACTTGAAATCCAAATGGGTCATCTTTCCTCCCAAATGAACCAAAGACAAAGAGGAGACCTTCCTAGTGATACAATTGTAAACCCAAAAATTGATGCTCACATCATGGAAATTGTCACTAGAAGTGGGAGAAGTCTTGAGAACGATGTTGTAAATCTTGATGATGACCCTAGTAATACCGGTATTGGAGGAAAAATGAGCGAAAAGAGAAAGCAGCTTGATAATTTATAAAATGAAACTCCGATGTCAAAGAGCAAAGTGTTAAGAAGCTAGAAAAAGTGGAAGAGAAGGTTGAAAGCAACGTAGAACCACAAGTGGTTGATGGTTTTAATTCAAAACCAGATGAAAACCCGGTTGTCTCAAAGCCACAAGTCAAAATCCCTCCTCCATTCCCATAAAGGCTTAAAAAGAAGAATATAATTCAAAGTTGAAGCAGTTACTTTCTAAATTTAGCAACCTTTCAGTAAATATACCATTATTGGAAGCCCTACAGGAGATGTCCGGGTGTGCTAAATTTACGAAGGACTTGGTAACAAAGAAGTGAATCATGGACTTCGAAACAATTGAAGTGACACATAATTGTAGTGCTATCATGTCTAGCACAATGGTTGTGAAGAAGGAAAACCCGAGAGCATTCACCATCCCATGTACTATTGGAGTGTATAAATTCAGGAACGCTTTATGTGATCTTGGGGCAAGTATTAATTTGCTGCCATTAGCCTTGTTTTGAAAGTTAGGCTTGGGTGCTCCAAAGCCAAAATAATGAGGTTGTTAATGGATGATCATTCTATAAAAAACCCTGTGGGTATGTTGTATGATGTACTTGTGAAGGTGGATTGTTTCATCTTTCCGACCGATTTTGTGATCTTAGATTGTGAAATTGACCATGAGGTCCCTATTATTCTTGGTAGGCCATTCTTGGCTACCAGATGGGCTCTAGTTGATGTTGAATGTGGTGAAATGAAATTTTGAGTAAATAATGAAGAGATGTCATTTAGCATTTGCAAGTTCATGAAGCAACCTATGCATTTGCAAGTTGTCTCTATAATCGATGTGGTGGCTAATACTATGGAAATTGACTTTGTTAGTGAACCTTTAGTGGGAGTCTTATGGAATCTTGAAAGCGAGAGGATTGAAGGATATGATGAAGTAGTTGCATCTTTTAAAGGCCTTGGATCCTACACAAAAAATCCTTGCAAGTTGGACCTTGACTTGAAAAATTGAGAAACTCCTCCCGTAAAGCCTTCAATTGAAGATCCACCACAAATTGAGCTCAAACCATTTCCACCTCACCTACGTTATGTGTTCTTGGGAGAAGGTGAGACTCTACCTATTATTATTTTGGGAGACTTGTAATCTTGGCAAATTGAGGTATTGAAATTAGTGGTGATACGGTATATTAGGGCTCTTGGATGAACCATAACCGATATTATTGGAATTCCACCTGGTATGCGTACCCACAAGATCAAACTAGAGCCCGAGTTTGTAGCAAGTGTAGAACACCAGAGAAGATTAATACCTTCGATGCAAAAAGTTGTGAAGAAAGAAATCATCAAGTGGCTTGATGCGGGTGTAGTCTATCCTATTTCAGATAGTACGTGGGTAAGTCCCATTCATTGTGTTCCCAATAAAGGTGGTATCACGATAGTCCCAAACAAAAATAATGATCTTATACCCAACCGTTAGGTCACGGGTTGGAGAGTGTGTATTGATTATAGGAAATTGAATTCATGGACCGAGAAGGATCATTTCCCCATGCCCTTCATGGACAATGCTTGATAGGCTAGCGGGAAGGGGTTAATATTGCTTCCTGGATAGATACTCGGGCTACAATTAAATTTCAATAGCCACCAAAGATCAAGAAAAAACGATCTTCACTTGTCCTTATGGAACTTTTGCTTTCAAGCGCATTCCATTCGAGCTGTGCAATGCACCGGTTACCTTTCAACGGTGTATGCTTTCTATCTTTTCAGACATAGTAGAGTATTCTATGGAGGTATTTATGGATGATTTTTCGGTTGTTGGTGATACATTTGAGGATTGCCTTGAACATTTGGAGAAGGTGCTTGAAAGTAGTGTACCACCTATCACGTCTCAAAAAAAATGAAGAAAATTAGGGCAATTTTAAAATTGACGATACATTTCCCAATGAGCTTGTCATGAGCTTAAAGGGGAGCTCACCACCATAGTATGCTGACTTTACAAACTATAAATTGAGTGGAATACTTCCCAATGAGTTGAGCTACTATCAAAGGAAAAGATTCTTCCAAGATGTGAAAAGATACTTTTGGGATGAACCCTATCTCTTTAAGAAATGTAAGGATGGAGTTATACGTCTTTGTGTTATGGAAGCAGAGATGAAATCCATTCTTGAGGCTTGCCATTCTTCTCCATTTGGTGGCCATCATAGTGGTGTGAGAACCATCGCTAAAGTTCTTCAGAGTGGGTATCATTGGCCTACCATCAACCGTGATGCTTACGAATGGGTGAAAATTGTATGCAATGTCAAATGCATGGTGGTATCTCGAGGAGGCATGAGATACCCTTAAGGCCTAACCTCTAGGTGGAGTTATTTGATGTGTGGGGCATTGATTTTATAGGCCCTTTTGTGAGCTCGTCTGGTAATAAGTATATATTAGTGGCCGTTGATTACGTGTCCAAATGGGTGGAGACCATTGCCTTGCAGACCAACAAGAGTAAAAGTGTCACATTTTTCTTAAAGAAATACATATTTATGAGGTTCGGTACTCCCCGAGCCATAATTAGTGATAATGGCTCTCATTTTTGTAACCGTATATTTGGTGCTTTGCTTGATAAGTACGGGGTGAAGCATAAGGTGGCTACCCCATGTCATCCTCAAACGAGTGGCCAGGTGGAGGTTTCCAATCCGGAGATAAAGTTGATCTTGGAGAAAACCATAAATATCGGATGCACAAATTGGGCAAGATAACTTGATGATTCTCTTTGGGCATATAGGACCGCATTCAAGACTCCTATTGGCATGTCACCTTATCAATTGGTGTTCGGAAAGGCTTGTCACCCTCCGTTGAATTAGAGCACAAAGCGTTGTGGGCCTTACATAAGTTGAATATGAATCGGGAGGATGCCTCCAAGTCAAGAGTAGACCAAATTCATGAGTTAGAGGAATTCCAACTTAAGTCATATGAGAGCTCGACATTATACAAGGATTAAATGAAGAAACAGAATGATGCTAAGATCTTGAAAAGAGAATTTCATATGGGAGATGAAGTACTACTCTTCAATTCGAGGTTAAAAATCTTTGAGAGTAAGCTAAAATCAGAGTGGTCAGATCCTTTTGTGGTGGTTAATGTCTATCCTAGTGGGGCTATCGAGTTAGAGGACCATGAAAAGAGGAGGTTCACAGTGAATGGTCCAAGGGTAAAATATTTTTATATGGGTGGACCCGGAGCTGCTAAGGTTGAGGTTCTCCATTTTAAGGATGCTTGATGATGTGGAACAATGTCGTTCCACGACGATAACCAAGGTGATTCTTGGGAGGCAACCCAAGCTTACTTATTGTCATTTTGTTTTTGCTTGTTTGAGCACTAATTTTAGCTTGTTTTGGTGAATGCAGGTGAAGATTCTAAGTATGGGGGCTACATACCATTGTTTTGAGCTCATTCGGGCACCCGCTAGCACACATGCCCACATACCCATGCATGTTGGGGAGCATGTGGCTGGCTGGAGAAAGATCAACACACTGGTTTAGTGCAATATAGCCACCTGCGGGCGCTGGCCAAGCACATGCAAGCGCAAGCTAGCCAACGCAGGTGGCCTTGCCAACGACCTCACTGCCTCATGCCGATACGTTTACCTGCAGGCGCAGGCCAGGCACACGCATTCTTGGCTAGCCAATTAAGGTGATAAGCAAAACTAGCCCAAACACAAGGTATTCTGCCCAACCCCATATGCCCACCTGCGTGTGCAACTCCCCACATGCGTGCGCAGGGTGGGGCGCAGGTGAGGCCTGGTGCACCAACCGTTCTTTATTTAATTTGATGGGCTGACCTAACCCAGTTGGACCATTACCCTTTTAAAATAATACCCTTACTTATACCCATAAAATTTAAACATCCACACCATACACAAAAGCACACAAACCCGATTCTCCTTCTCTCTTTTCTAAAATTTTCTCTTTCATCACACTTCAAAAATTCTTAAAATTTCTTTCAAGAGAACACTCACACATCATCAACTACAACTCTGGGGACCTTAATCTTGCGATTCTCTTGTCATTATCTTGCATCTTGACTTGGTTTGGTAAGCTCACTTTTTATAATTTTTACTCAATTTCTCTTGGGTTAAAATGGTGAACCATATCCTATGCTAATTTCTTGTGATGATTTGTTTTTTTTTAATTGCTTTTGGAGTAACATTGATGTTTTTGAGGATTATTTGTAATGGGTGTTATTTTTTATATGCAAATTGGGTAATTCTTGAGTACCCAACTTTATGCACCCCATATGTTTGATAAAATTCCCACATGAACTTTTCTTTGTATTTTCTCTTTGTGGGTGATCTAAGAGAACTAGTTGAGGTTTATTATGCATATTTTGAGTGCTATTCCATCATTGAATGATTGTTTAAAAATTCTTTTGGTTGAGAAGTGTAGCTTGGAATATTTTTAAGGTGTCATCTCCTTTATTTACCAAGTCCATTTTGTAATGTGCACCAAGTATTTGTTGAAATGCCCATGAAGGATTGTTGGCATGATTTTTTCTAGTAGTTGATGAATTCAAATTTGGGGCATTCATTTGGTTAATTCTTTAGTTGTAATGTGAGTTGCATAGTATTTCAAGGAGTATGATAGTTCAAAGTGGGTATAGTGTATGCTTTGGTTGTCTTGTGTAGAACTCGAGGGGGATGTATAAGTAAACCCATGGTTTGTTCTATTATATATCGGGTGACGCCATTCTTAAGGGCAAATCATCATTTTGGTTCATGTGAGAGTCATGGGTTGATTGTGCACTTCAAGGCTAAGTAGGTAGTATTTGATGGTTAGTCAGGCTTATTTACTCCTATGTGTTTTCATATAACATTTTGCCTTGCATTCACCTCACTTAGCATAGTTTTATTTTCTTTTATGATATCTACTAAAAAATCCAAAAATATGTTTTACCTTTTTCTTTTTGTTTTGTTTAGTTCTTTTGTGTTCTTTTTAGGGATGACTCCACGTAAATAGATGATGAGGGGTGCAAAGAAGGATCACACCAAATACAAAGGAAGGGCAATAGCTACTACTTCTAAAAAAAGGCACCGATACAACAAGAAGCTCCTAGTATCCCCGATGTTCCAAACACACTTGATCTTTCAAAGGGATTAGCTAAGGATGTAGACAAAATCTGATTTGGAATTGAGGAAATGCGTGAATTAGATGATGAATGGGTTTACATTCGAGGTTTCAATCATGAAAAAGTGTTTAGCTTGAAAGGTATTCATGATTACTTCCCAAATATCATAAGGCAAGTCAACAAGTATGGGTGGGAAGTCTTCACAGATCTGGATCCCAAATCTCCTCCCGATTTTTACTATCATGATCACGTCAGAGAATTCTATGCCTCTTATGTCATTAGGCACAAACAATGCAAGTACATACTGCCGGTGGCTAACCAACTTATTTGTCTTGTGTGCTTGTTATAGGGGTTGAGGTGCCTTGCTCCACCTCGGTGATAAACAAGCTCTATTTTAGATATAAGTACGCACCCGGGATTGAATGCAAGAAGTGGGTGCTAGGTGGGTGTGTCCATTTTTCTTGGCTTGCCTGGATAATTGCAAAGGGCCTTCCTCTTTAGGCCAATGGATTGGGATAAATAAAAAGGAGGGACCTTTCTATTCAAGCCAAGCATTGGCTTGGCTTTATGGGTAATCAGTTGCTTCACTCTACCAATGATCAAGACATCACCATTGAAAGGGCTATCATTAATGGGTGCATCATGGACAAATTGGATGTTAATCAGGGAGAGATTATTACCGAAGTAATCAAGCCTAGATCCAAACAATTGGGTACTTCGTTACCTTTTCCCGCTCTTATCTCCATATTATGCGATGTTCACAGGGTTCCTCTATTCCCCAAGATTGACAAGAAAATAAAATGCACCAGAGTTATTGATATTTGAACTAGTCAAGATGATGACAATCCGATGGGAATGAAAAAAAAGATTGGTGAGATCTTCGGTTTGTCCTTGGGTGAGATACCTATTATTGAGGGCACTAGTACCTCCCCTCTGACTTCACATGCATCTGATGCTCTACCAATCTCTAGTGATACTACTCTAGTTATTGATCCACCTTAGAAACAGCTTCCTTCAAGCACTATTCAGTCTACCCAGCCTCCACGATCTTCTACTATGACATTTACTAAGGTTGCCATCATGACATTGGCAAACGATAGTTCCATTTCTCGGTTGGTAGCTGATATCCCTCCTTTTATTCAGGTGGCTATTGAGAGGAGTCTTGGGCCTATACATGCACTATGAGTGGAGATTATCTATGGTTGAGGCCAGAGGGGATATCAAGGCGGTTTCTACTTTGAGGACTGACCTTGATTGTCTGCGTTTGAATTTAAAATTAATCCAGAGCTTCTTCACTCTTGATGATGCCCAGGTTACCATCCCACAGGTTGTTACTGGTCCAGTCTTACCATTTGCTGACTTGTTTGGGTATTCTACTGTGGGAGAGGAGACGGGGATTGATTTTAGCACAGGGATTTCTGAGGCCCAACAAGTAGAGCTGGCCAAGTAGCAATCCATTGAGAAGCAGTATGCGAGGATGGTTGGTGCTAGTTTTAGCTCTCAGCCTCCCGAGGAGGTACATATTCCTTCAGTTGCAGTTACAGGAGCCCAATCTGAGGAGGCTCCTAGTATTACAGTTACAGTCATCATATGATATGGATCCACACGCCTAGTGCACCTCAGAGAGTCTCCACCCTCCTCTTTTCTCATTCTACATTGTTACATTAGGGACAATGCAATATTTTTTAGTTAGGGGGTAGGGCATTTTATTTGATGGTCTGTAATATTATTTCATGATGTTATTCGGATATTGCGCTCGTCGGGCCTTCTTTGAGTTATTGATTAGGATATTACCCTTGTCGGGCCTTATGTGTGTTGTTGATTCGGATATTGCCCTTGTCGGGCCCATATTATGTTCTTGTTATTAGTTGAGACCCAGATGTCATTATTCTCATATCAATTCTTGTTTGGGTTATGTCTATTTTAAACATGCGTATCATTCTATTCGCCTTGTGTCTATACGTGCCAAATAAACTCGAAGGGTTTTCTTCAAAGCTCGATTCTTTCCCAAGGATTATCTTCTTTTTGTATTTTATTTTCTTTGTCGAACCAAGTGGTACTCCCCTATGATAGATGGATCAGGCAACATTCTTAGGGAAAATGCCTATTAACTTAAGTTAGAGTCAAGTGGTGGTTGAAAAAGTTCAAAAAGTACCCTCCAAAATTTTCGTGGCAAGCAAAATGATTTGTGAAAAAAAAAATAGTCTTTGAAAAGGAAAGAGCAAAGTGATTTCAAGCTTTCTCTTGAGTTGTGACCTTTTAATTCAGTTTTTGGATCTTTCTTCACAAAAGTAAAGTTTTTGACTCGGAATAGTTTGTCAAGTTCATTTGCTCAAATTGGTTGGAAGACTAGATTTCTATTTTAAGAAATAGGTGCCTTATGTGGTAAGGGTTTTGATCAATTATTATGCATACATGGTAGTCTAGAACTTGCCCCACGTGTATTTAAGGTGAAATCTGAAACCAAGCTTGGTTTGGAAGATGACCCGAGGCCATTGTTGAACCGTCACATGACCTAAATCCCACCTTGACATTTTTCCCTAGTTACCCCATTTGAACCTCTTTCCAATTTTTTTCTTGGAGATATCCATACTATGACACCCTATTTTTGTGTTTTCCAAACCCCTTTTTTGTCACCCAACCTCCGTAAACACATCGCATGGTTCTAATGTGGGTTAATGTAGGCAAATACCTAATTTTGGAGATGCATGATTGCGAGAATTATTAATATGGACTCAAAAACTAAGTTTGGGGGAAAGGATATGTGCAAGATTTTTAAGAGAGGTGTATGCTTGGTTGTCTCATTAAATACTTCACAAGACAAGGAATGTGCTCGCAAACGAGAGCATAGAGCCTAACCCTTAGAAGTGATTCGAGAAAAGTAAAAAGGCTTTCAAGAAGAAAAGAGGGGCATGAATGGCTAAGGAGTAGAAAGTCTCTTGAAAGCACCGAAAAAGCAAATAAAGAGAGAAGTTCTTACGGATGTTTAGCAAAAGGAGGTTAGAGATCAAAAGTCGCAAAGGCAAAACAAACTAGGGTGAATAATGTGGAAAATTTGAAATAAATGGGCCTAAGAAGTGATAAAGCGATTGTGTTTAGGGAGATCTTCTTGTCACTTGATCCATAAATCCTTTCCCTCACTCTAACCTTCATCAATGCCCACAAGTCCTTGATGACTTCAAACCTTGTAGGTCTCCATTAGTGGCGAATAACACAAAGGGCAAGCCTATTGTTCTACTTGTTGTACTTGAATTTCTTTGTGAGAGTGAGCAAAAGTTCTTTCTATCTTTATGCTCCTTTTGAATTACATTGTTTTTTGTGAGTGGAGCAAACTTTTGAAAGTGAGAGAAATTTATACCTTGAATTGGAGAGTGATGTCTTACTTTCAATTAGAGAAAATGAGCAAGACAAACCGCAAATTAAAATGAAGGAAATCATTGAAAATCTTGTGTCATACCTCGAGAAGCATCTCGATTTGAAATTCTTACTTGTTGATTTCTTACAACCTAGCTTGATTAAAAATGGATCTTGAAAGGAAAAACGTGATTTACTTTTTTGTCATGACTTGTTGGAGGAACCGATTGAACTTACTAGTCTTAGTTGTCTAGTGTAGTCTCTTGTGGTTGTTTTATAGTTTAGAGCACCCTTTTCATTGTGAACATTCTTGATTACTTGAGGACATGTAATAGTTTAAGTTTGAGGGGTTGATAAGTTGGTAATCTACCAGCTTCTTAACATATTTAAGCTTGAATTATCTCTTATTTTGCATTGATTAGATGTAATTCTCATGTTATACAGCTCTTTTGTGCAGGTAATGAGTGAATATAGTCAATTGGGATGCGAGAAGTGGAGAAAAGAAGCTTAAAACCAACATATTGGAAGTTTTGAAGCTACCTGTGCACGCATGTCATGAGCTACGCAGGTAGGTGTCAAGAGTGAGTTGAGGCAGTGGCATATGCATTGAGGGTTCTGTGCGTACAGGCCATCCACCTGCACCAGCAGGTGACCAGTGCGGTAGAAATTTCGTAATTTTGAGGAGCGTGAATTTGGGGCCTTAAAAGGGGGTTTTCAGCTCTAGAACTCCATCTTTTGCACTTTTTGAAGCTTGATAACATAGAATGAAACCCTAAGAGTGAAATTAGTTACTTTTATTTGCTTTGTATTGAATTTGGATCTTAAATCTTGTGATAATGATTGATTCAATAGAACAATGGGAGGAGAACTTGGGTAATTTTCCTCTTTCTCTTTCTATGAGTAGCTAATTTCTTTGCTTGGGGTTATGCTTGAGTAAGATGTGATAATTGTATAGGTGTTGTTTATTTGTCTTCCTAGTTAGATAATTGTTGTGGGTTTTATTCCTATTCCATGTTTTCAATCTAAAATTAGAGGTTACAAACTCTAATTAACTCTAGAACTCTTATCATCCTGACAAAAGGGATGAGGGTGAGGAATAGGAGTGAAGAATATCTTGATATTTATCATTTAATAGCGTCTTTTAGACATAAGAACGCTAATTGAGGTATTAGATTGATTATATACACTTGTGAGGTGTTCGAAAGAACGCACTTGTGACATCTTGGTGTTTGATTGGCAAATCAACACTAAGTACTCATAATCTAGACTGCCCATAAATCTTAGCTAAATCTAGACAAATATTCAATCACCCGTACATCCTTTCACTCTTACAATAGCATAACCCCAAGTCCCGTATTACACTCGATTTCAACTCTATTTCTCTAATCTTTGAATTATGAATTTCAAACTGCGATTACTCTGATAATTATAAATTAATAAACTAAACCCCCTATTTACTTTTACGCATCATTATTATAGCATCACGTGTTAGTACTAGTTGCTTTTTACACTTAGAGGTGAAACCTATCGCATTCATTCCTTGTGGATTCGACCCCAACTCTAAGTTGTGTAATTATATTGACAATGATCGCTTATACTCTTGAGGTATAACTTGAGTGTTATCATATCCCATTAGGGGACCGTAGGATAGATTCTGGCCTTGATATTTCTTAGGTTAGTAGTTAGTTCTCCTTTAGAACTTTGTTTAGCTTACTCGAGACCCTTGGGATTGAACTTAGAAGCCTTTGTCTAGGGTTAGGTAGTTTTTTGCCTTAGGTTGGGTTTTAGGGACCTATAGTTAGCTTTATCGGCCTTTTTAAGGTAAATAGCCTTAGGATAGTGCCTTGTCCTGTAGTAAATAGAATTAAAGCACCTAGGTGAGCTAGTTATTGGGAGTAGAAAGGTTTGCTCATTATATTATGGTTGTTGACTTGGTATTCCTGGTGTTTAGTCCTTTTGGCCTTGAATCGTGACCTTTGACTTAATAATTGGCACCTTGCCCTTCTTTAAATGAAATTGGCCTTCTAAAATTAGAAAAAGAACTAGATAGATAGACTAGGACTGAATCAGATCTCTGAACTATTATTACTTATTATATATTAGTTTCGGCCGAGTCCAGCACCTGGGTTACTATTTATTACTTGATAGTTCCTGTTCGAGTCCGACACCTGATTTACTATTTATCTCATATTAGTCTCAGTTCGAGTCTGACATCTGATTATTCTTTTTCTTATTTGTTAGTTCCATTTTGAGTCCGGCATCTAGATGTATTGGCTATTATTTGTTAGTTTCGGTTCGAGTCTAGCATCAGATTTTACTGCTTATTTCTTGATGTCGCCCAAATTACACCTCTGAATAAAGTATAAAGTAGTTTTTGATCAAATATAGAACCCAACAAGGTTGGGGTCAATCCAACCGGGAATAGGTATAACTATCAATCAACTAGTAGTTTGCTCCGCAGTCTCTTGAATCCCAGGCTGATGCCTTGGCAGATTCAGGATTCCCGTATTATGAACTCCTTCTCTCACCATCCTTCTATTAGCTCTTAGAGTTCTCTCAATTTTCGTATCAAGTGGAATTATGGGATTGCCTTAACTCCAAGTATTGGGCATGCACCAGTGTATGCCTTAAAACAAAAGAAAAGCAAAATCAGGAAATGGAAACTAACAGCCCGACAAATGAAATCAATCAACTCCATAACTGTATTCCCCGACAACGGCGCCAAAATTTGATGTTCCCCAAATTACACCTCTGAATAAAGTATAAAGCGTTCGTTGATTAAATATAGAACCCAACAAGGTTGGGGTCAATCCCATAAGGAATAGGTCAAAATACCAATCAAGATGTCTGTCTAATCAATCAATAACATTTCCAATAAAAGAGGGGGGGTTTATAAATAAAGAGTTCAATAGTAACAGTTGCTGATTTCTTTGTATTTGTAATCAATGTGAGAAAGGAACTAGAACTCTGTTCCCCAATAACATCATAACTCCATAGGTTCTTCGTACTTAGTGATCTCTTGTGGTGTTCGACATACAGAATAGATAGGTTATCTATCATCTAACCGGCTATATTACGCCCTTCGTAGATGACTATCCCCAAGCACAAAGGTTTATGTGTCATGGGTTTTGTGTTACTAACCCCTATCTATGATCCCAATTTAGTCTCTTCCATTTACCGGTTCAAGCCTAATTAAATGGAGGTTGGTAGCACTAAGTCTTGTTGTTGATTCTGTTTTCCCATCCAATTACCGTTGCTAACGTCCAGAGTAGAGATAAGGTGAGTTCTAACATTACACACTGCCAGAAACCAATCAAACCAAAGAGAATAATAACACATGCCAAAACACCCTTTTTGAGAATCACTTTGTATTACGAACACTACTTTATTAATTCGTTATTGTTTCCACAACCCTAGTTGTGGTGTTTAGCTACTCATAATCGTAAGAAAACAAGAAGAATTCTAATGAGAAAGCATAATTATGAACTCATAATAATAATATGGAAAACTCCAAAATGTCACTTTGAATTAAAACCCTTGAAGTTGATGTTTGTAATTTCAAGATAAAGAAATATGCCTTGAAACCTCAAAAACAAAGTAATAAAATGTAATAATGTGTAAACTGGTACAAAATACCTAATAAGAGTATTTATATACAAAATAAAACTTATCATAAACATAAAAGGATTTGCTAAGTCGGTGCCTCAGGCAGAAGGAAGGTAAGATCGTGGAAAGATCCCACGATTGTCCTTGGTGCTTGTAGGTTGGGCACTAGACTTGTCATCTTTTACGTCTTGGCTGGTATGGTTCTCAGTATGATCTCGTGGATCCTAGGTAAGATCATGGAACCCTCTCGTAGGATCCACCTCTGACTTATACTATTTCTGTATTTTTCTCTCACAATCCTCAGTACGACCTTGTTCTTCCTAGGTTTGATCGTGAGACCTCATCGTCTGATCCTTATGGAACTTAACATCTGAAGCCTTCACTTTTGGATTTCCTTCCTACGATCAAGAGGTACGATCGTGACATCAAAGTACTATCATGAGAAGCCTTCATCTGACCAACCCTGAATGTTACTTCTCAGGTATCATCCCACGATAGCCATGGTACGACCATGGTTAGATCCCATGATTGAGAAATGTTCTTTTTGGTGCCTCTAAGTCCAAAAACATGCACTTTCCTTCTCTGAACCTGTTTGACCTGTAAATACCCAAGAACACATCATATCTATATAAAAATACCTTTGTACTAACAAATATTCATCATTTTAAGCATCAAAACTGTCGTAAGTCCACGACATATCAATTTTTCATTTTGGTTCAAGTACGACATTCACTATAATTAACTTAAAATTAAGAAACCTGGTTTTGGATTGGTATATTTCATGGTTATGGATGGATGGAGGATATATGGTATGCATATCGCACATTTGAACTCACTTTTACTTTCTTTATTGTTATAATTTGGCCTCATTTTAGTATTACTCCTCGTCTAAACCCGTGGGGCTTATGGGGCTTGATTAGGCCTTATTTTATTGTATGTACCTTCTAAGCTTATGGGGGTTCAGTTAGGTTATAGCTAGGCATTAATTTTGATTCTTTTTGAGTTACTTTTATTCGTTCTCCGTATTTGCTAAGCATAGCAAGTTATTTCCATATCTGACCCTCTATTATTGCCTATTAGTATAGATTTGCACTTTATTCATGCTTGTACTATAATTGAGCTCAGTCGCCCTATGATGCCTACTGAGTACCCCTTATTTTGGTACTCATACTCACTTCTGTATCTTTTTTACTAATGCAGATCCTAGTACGAGTCATCGCCATTGAAGCTGACCTTGAGCTATGCTGTTGATCAGAGATTTGGGTGAGCTTTCAGAGTATGGAGCTGATCCTTCTCCTTCTGCTGTTGTGATAGTCTTATTTGTATATCTTGAGACTACTTTGTATATTTTGGCATTGTTTAGTACTCTTTTTGGTATAGTGGCTCTTGTACTGACCTTACTTGGTCTTAGGGGATTCATTTTGGTATATTTTGTCTCTCCCCTCTTTTATATGGCATACTCATGTATATATTTTCCTTGTTGTCACTTTCTCTTACTATTTTATCCTTATATCTCTATCTTCTGCATGTTAGCCCGTTACTCGCCGTTCTGTGCTATGAGTTGGCTTACCTATTGGTGGAGTAAAGTAGATGTCATCATGGCCTAAATTTTTGGGTCATGATAGTTTGGTATCAGAGCCTAGGTTCACCGCTATCGTTGGTACAAGGGCAAGTGTCTGGTAGAGTCTCGCGTATCAGTACGACGACGTCCATATCCTATCTTTGGGAAGATATAGGACATATTTAGGAAAATCTCACCTTTTTGATTCATTATCATGTATTATGTGTATATTGGTTTCTAGATTCTCATTTGTTTCACTCTTTCACAGATGGCTAGAATGTGGGCTACAACAGCGGAGGATGAGGCCCCCGAGCCTACAACTAGGGCACCTATTAGAGGTAGAGGTTGGCCTCTATGTTGAGGTCAGGCTAGAGTTGCAGCCCTAACTCGGGGCCTGGATAAGAAGCTTTCAACAGAGCTAATTATTGATCCTGAGCTATAGATTGCACCAGAGGATTTGCCGCTACAGTAGTCGGTGGGCCAGGGGGTATCCAAGGCTCCACCCAAATTTTTATCTTCATCTATCCTCGGTGATGCCTTGGTACAGCTATTAGGTATGGTTGGTGGCCAGCTGACAGATAGGTCCCAGACATCCGCTCAGGAAATAGCTTAGGGTAGATTAGGTTTAGAGGCATAGCCTGCAGTTATGTTCCCCCAGAGTAGGGATTCCACCGATTCCATATCCAATAGTAGCCCAAGTATCCATGACTTTTGAGGGGTAAAAAATATTGGGCCGGTTTCTTAGATTGGCTCCAATGAGGTTTGCAGGGACCTCAGGGGAGGATACTTGCACAATTTGGATTTGGTTAAGTTGCATGGTGTGGACTAAACTATATTTCAGTTTGATAGAGTGGCAAGGCAGTGGTGGAGTGGATACCTTGATTCCAGACCAGTTGGATCTCCTTCTATGACTTGGGTTCAGTTTTCTGAGGCTTTCTTGGAGAAATATATGCCTCACAGTATGTGTGAACATCTAAGAGATGAGTTCATAGGGTTGGAGTAGAGTTTTATGATGGTGGCTGAGTACGAGGCTAGATTTTATGAGTTAGCTAGTCATGCCACCATAATTCTACCTACAGAGTACGAAAGAGTGCGGTGCTTTGTCAGAGGGTTGAGACTTCCGCTCAGTATGGCTGCTCAGAGTCTGGTAGCTACAGGGAGATCCTTTATAGACATTGCTGATTACATTTACATTGTGAAGGGTTTACATTGCTAGGCCCTTAGGAGTAGCGATAATAGACCTCATCATCAGGGTTGCTATAGTGGGAGTTATAGTGGTGCATAGTTTAGGGGTAGAGGTTTTCAGGGTCAGTATCCTCAGTTGCAGCTATATCAACAGTAACGTTAGTCAAGTAGGCCCATTCATATAGCCTTACAGATTTCAGATGGGGATCAACCTGATTATAGTAATTTTAGAGGTCAGTGTAGTGGTCACCCATCGAGGGGTAGTCAGTTAGGGTCTTCAGGTTGAGCTGGTCATTTTGGATCTGTTGGACCTTCTCACTAAACAGTGTCCCCGATGTAAGATGATTGAGCTTTCTTCACAGAGTGTTCCACCGATCAGGTCAGCGCCGCCCCCAGCTAGGGGTGGTGCCTAGGGTAGTAGGGATGGTCCTCAGAGTAATCGTGAAGGTCCTTAGACAGGCAAGGTAGGTGGTTGGGTAGGAACCCAGGAGGGTGGGGTCATTTATATGTTGTTCCTTGTAGGACGGAGGCTGAAGCTTTTTATGTTATTATTACAGGTATGAATTTGGTATGCCATCAGCCGAGTTTTTCCTTATTTGATCCAGGCTCCACTTATTCATATGTTTCTACTTATTATGCATCTCGGTTAGGGTTATCTTTTGAGCCATTATCCATGTCTATGTGTGTAGCTATCCTCGTGGGTAATTCTTTAGTAGTGGTTCATGTTTATTAATCTTCTATCATTACTATTCAAGAGTATGACACTCAGCCTGATCTTATTATGGTTGACATGGTTGATTTTGACGTGATTTTGGGCATGGACTGGTTATCGCCCTATCATGCAGTCTTGGATTACTTTGCCAAGACCGTTACTTTAGCCATGCCTGGTATACCCCCGATTGTGTGGTAACGTGCTTATAGTCACACGCCGATGGGGTTTATTTCTTATATTCAGGCTAGGAGACTACTATCGAGGGGATCTATGGCTTATATTACATATATTTGTGATGTTAGTATTGAGAGTCCTTCACTAGACTATGTTTCTGTAGTCTGTTAGTTCCCTGGTGTTTTTCCTACTGACCTACCTAGCCTTCCTCTTATGTATAATATAGACTTTGCAATTGATCTTGAGTCGGGCACTTGACCTATTTCTATTTTACCCTACCGTATGGCTCCTCCCGAGCTAAAGGAGCTAAATATTCAGCTTTAGGATCTTTTGGGTAATGGGTTTATTAGACCGAGTGTATCACCTTGGGGTGACTCAATTTTATTTGTGAAGAAGAAGGATGGTTATATGCGCATGTGTATTAATTACAGGCAATTGAATAAGGTGATAGTGAAGAATAAGTATTTTATGCCTCGTATTGATTATCTATTTGGCCAATTATAGGCTGCATCCATATTTTCTAAGATTGACTTGAGATTTGGCTACCATCAGTTGAAGATTCAGGCAGAGGATATCCCTAAGATATCCTTCAGGACTCGCTATGGCCATTACAAGTTCTTACTGATGTCTTTTGAGTTGACGAATTCTCCAACGACATTCATAGACTTAATGAATCGTGTGTTCATACACTATTTAGACTCATTTGTGATTATATTTATTGATGATATCCTTATGTTATAGAGAAGTAGGGAGAAGTAAGAGCAGTATTTGAGGATTGTGCTCCACACTATGAGAGATTATCGGCTTTATTCCAAATTCCCAAAGTGTGTGTTCTGGCTTGAGTTGGTGGCATTCTTGGGGCACGTGTTGTCCAAGGACAGTATTAGGGTAGACTTAGTGAAGATTGAGATTTGTGATTGGGCTAAGCCTACATCTCCGATCGAGGTTTGCAACTTTATTGGGTTAGCAGGCTACTACAGATGGTTCATCAAGGGATTTGCCTCAATTACAGAACCTATGACCTGATTCACTAGACAAAAGGTCCTATTTCAATAGGTTGATGGGACTTACTCACTTCATCTCTTATTCTAACTCTTCTTATTGATGGCGAGGGGTTTGCAATATATTGTGATGCTTTAGGTGTTGGTTTAGATTATGTTCTGATGCAGCTACCCAAATCATGACTTAGAGTTGGCAGCGACAGTTTTCATGCTTAAAATTTAGAGGCATTATCTTTATGGGGTTTGCTGTGAGATATTCATCGACCACCACAATACAGTAGGACTCAAAAGGACCTTAATTTGAGGCAGCACTGGTGGATTGAGTTACTGAAGGACTATGATTTCTCTATTCTATACCATCCACACAAGGCAAATGTGGTTATATATGCCTTGAGCTGGAAGGCAGTGAGTATAGGGAGCTTGGCCTTCCTTTTAGTTTCAGAGTAACCGTTGGCCTCAGATATCTAGTCCTTAGCCAACAAGTTGATTCGGCTTGATATTTCAGACCCTAGGAGGATTCTTGATAGTATTGAGGCTAGGTCTAATTTGTTAGAGAAGATTTGAGGTATACAGTTTAAGGATAGCCGGTTGTGTGGCATTCGAGATTAGGTACTGAGGGGCGAGTTCAGGAGGGCTACCTTAGACTCTGAGGATATATTGAGATTTGATGGTAGCATTTGTGTTTCGAAGGTGAGAGGCTTGATTCAGTTGATACTTTTGGAGACTCATAGCTCCAGATACTTTATTCACCCTAGGATAGATATTATATATAAAGACCTGAGACAATATTGCTGATGGAGCAGTATGAGGAGAAATATAGCAGACTTTGTGGCTCGATGTTTGTGTTGTCAGTTGGTAAGCGCCGTCATTTAAGAGGTGGTTCATCTTCACGGAGTGCCCATGTCTATTATTTCTGATAGAGGTTCCCAGTTCACCTCTAGCTTCTGGAGGGCTTTTCAGGAAGAGTTGGGTACCCAAGTCAACCTTAGCATATCTTTTCATCCCCAGACTGATGGACAGTCGGAGCAGACTATTCAGGTTTTGAAGGATATGCTCTGAGCTTGTGTCATGGACTTTGGAGATATGTGGGAGCAGTTTCTAGCCTTAGCAGAGTTTTTCTACAATAATAGTTATTATTTAAGTATATAGATGGCACCGTTCGAGGCATTATATGGTAGGCAGTTTCGATCTCCAGTTGGTTGGTTTGAGACCTCAGAGGCTAGTCCATGAGGTACCAACTTGCTTCGAGATTCATTAGATAGAGTTCGAGTTATTCAGGATAGGCCTCGGACAGCCTAGAGTAGGAAGAAGAGTTAAGCTAACTGTAGGCTTCATAGATTGAGGTTTGGAGTTGGTGATGAGTTTTTCCATTGAGTGTCACCCATGAAGGGCATGATGAGGTTCTAAAGGAGGAGCAAGCTCAGCCTTAGGTACATCGGACCATTTGAGATCCTTCAGAGAGTTGGCAAGGTAGCTTATGAGTTAGCCTTGCCTCTAGCCGTTTCAGCTATTCATCCTATTTTTCATAGGTTGACGCTTAAGAGATATATGTTGGATGAGTCTCACGTGCTCCAGTGGGACACGATTCAGTTAGATGATAGGTTGACCTTTGTGGAGGAGCTAGTCTCTATTCTAGCCAGAGATGTCAGGTGGTTGTATTCCAGAGAGATTCTTGTGGTTAAGGTTCAGTGGAGACACCGTTTAGTCGAGGAGGCTACCTGGGAGATCGAGCATGATATACAAACTCAGTATCCTCACCTATTCGAGACTTCAGGTACTACTTAACTCTTTACTTATGCGGATGAAAGTCCTTTTAGTAGTGGATGTTGTAATGACCCTTCAGGTCATTTTATGTTTTTCATGCATTTTCTGCAATTAGAGCCTTCTTATAGTTGTTCCATTTCATTTATGACTTGCTAGGACTGAGATTTCAATTCTCGGGAAGTTTGTTTAGTTTTTATAGCCATCTCCCCATTTTGGAGCTTTTAAAGTTGAGAAAATGGTCTCAGACCAAAACTTCAGGTAAACGGCCTCGGATGACAATTCTGACAATTTTGTTAGCTCCAAAATGTCTATTTTAGACTAGGGGGACCTTTAATTTGGGTCCCGAGGCTTTTGGACTCATTTTGGGCTATCGGTTGGATTTTGGTAAAAATGAAACCTTAGGTGTAGGCCCCATTTTTTGTCGAAATGACCTTTGATAGAAATATAGATGGTTCCATTGAGTACGAAATGGCAAATTTGGTAGGGTAGCATAGTTTGTTTGCATGCACAAGGTTATAAATGAATCTCGAGCACCTGATCTTAGTGCAGTCGCTTAAGCGGCTTAGAGACCACTTAAGCAATAATAGCTAAAGCGTTTGAGGACCACTTAAGCAGTAGACGCTTTAGCGGCTAAGCATTTTCTTAAGCAGAGGCTGGCCAGCTTGGCGGGGATCGCTTAAGCTGCCCTTTTGTCGCTTAAGCAATGACCGCTTAAGTAGCCACTGTTGTATGTTATATATACATTTTCTATCCTACCCCAAGTCAATTTCTAAGTGTTTAAACCTCCATTAGAGCATATTTTGAGCTAATTAATCAGCGAGGATCGTCAATTGGGAACCTAGGGTCATTTGATTCTTATGCATTGATTATCTTCTCATCCTAAACTCGTAAGTTCCCGGTCTAATTTCAATTTAATTTTCCATTTTTGTTCTTGAGTTTTTGAGTTTTGTTGGGACTATTTTGGGGTTGTTGTTGATGTCGAATTATACTCAATTTTGGAGCAAGTGATCATTGAGCTAAAAGGAACCTAGTGATGGACTCAATTCTCAACTCCATTGGTGGGCCCCACTATTTAATTTTTTAACTCTATTTTTGACCCGGAGCATAAATTCACAATATGGGTATTTTTGTTCTCGTATTGATGCCTAAAATATTGTTTTAATGGCGAGGCAGTGGTCACAGACTTCTCAAAAGGGAAGTCTAGGGTTTTTCATGCTTTCTAGGCTTACCTTTCTTTTAGACTTTGATCTGTTATACTATTAGTGTGGCATTGTGCTAATTATGGGTGGGTTTTTATGGCTCGGTTTGTTGCTTAGACAATTCCTGATTATTTTAGCCGATTTGGAGACCGTAGGATAGATTCTGGCCTTGATTTCCTTAGGTTGGTAATTACTTCTCCTTTAAAACTTGGTTTAGCTTACTCGGGGCCCTAGGGATTGAACTTAGAAGCCTTAGACTAGGCTTGGGTAGCTGGTTGACTTAGGTTGGGTTTCGGGGACTTGTATTTAGCTTTATCGCCCCTTTTAAGGTAAAGTACCTTATGATAGTGCCTTGTCCTTTAGTAAATAGCATTAAAGCACCTAGGTGGTCTAGTTATCCAGACTAGAATGGTTTTCTCATTATATTATAATTGTTGACTTGGTATTCCCTGTGTTTAGCCTTTTGGCCTTGAATCATGACCTTTGACTTAATAATCGAAACCTTTTCCTCTCTTAAATGAAATTGGCCTTTTAAAGTGGGAAAAAGGACTAGATAGACTTGGAATGAATTAGACCTATGGACTATTATTACTTATTATCTATTAGTTTTGATCGAGTCTTGCACCTGGGTTACTATTTATTACTTGATAGTTTTGATTTGAGTCCGGCACCTGGCTTACTGTTTATCTCCTATTAGTCTCGGTTCGAGTCTGACATCTGGTTATACTATTTATTATTTGTTAGTTCTGGTTCAATTCTTTCATCTGGTTATACTAGCTATTATTTGTTAGTTTTGGTTTGAGTCTGGCATCTAATTGTACTGCTTATTACCTGTTAGTTCTAGTTCGAGTCCGACATTCACTATTATTGACTTAAAATTGAGAAACTTCGTTTGGGACTAGTATGTTTCATGGTTATGGCTGAAAAGAGGATATATGGTATGCATATCTCATATCTGGACTCGCTTTTACTTTCTTTACTATTATATTTGGACTTATTTTAGTATCACTCCTCGTCCGCACCCGTCGGGCTTATGGGGGATCAGTTGTGTTTTATTTTATTGTGTGTAACTTTTGGACTTATGGGGATTCAGTTAGGTTATATCTAGGCATTTTTTTTTTCTTTTTGAGTTACTTTTATTCGTTCTCCACATTTTCTTAGCATAGCCTATTATTTCTATCTCTGAACCTCTACTATTGCCTAATAGTATAGATTTACACTTTATTCATGCTTTTACTGTAATGGAGCTCAGTCGGCCTATGATGCTTACTGAGTACCCCCAGTGGTATACGCATAACTATTAATAACTAGTGTCGATATTTATAGAAGAAAGGATAAAAAATTATTTGTCACTTGTTTTAGTAATATACATTCTTGACCCATTGGTTTAGCATAGTTTTTAGTTAGAAGAAATCTTGGGTTCAATACTACTTAACCATAGTTTTCAAGAAATTTTTCAAAAAATACTTAAAATTTACCTAAAAATGCATTGGTCAAGCTTTGAACCCCCGACCTCAATGACCTATGAAGAGGTCTAAGCCAGCGCACCAACAATAATCTTCAACCTAAGTTGTGTCATTTTATTTAATATATCTATGTATCCATAGTATTAATAGATATATTTCGTAAAAATTTCGATGAAGTAGTGTCGCTTGACACCCTTTTGGCCAATGTGGGTCCGCCTCTGAGTACCCTACGTTTGGTACTCATACAACCCTTCTGCATCTTTTTCCCTGAAGCAAATCCTAGAATGAGTCATTATAGATGATGCTGATCTCGAGTTGTGTTGTTGACCGGGGATTTGGATGAGCTTTTAGAGACCAGAACTGATCCTTCTCCTTCTGCTGTTGTGATAGTCTACTCTTTTTGGTATAGTGGCTCTTGTACTAACCTTACCTGGTCTTGGGGGATTCATTTTGATATATTTTGTCCTCTCCCCTCTTTTGTATGGCATACTTATGTATGTATCTTCTTTTTTGTCGCTTTCTATTACCGTTTTATTCTTATTTTTCTATCTTCCATCTGTTAGCCCGTTACTCTTCATTTCAGGACATGGTTTGGCTTATCTACTAGTGGGGTAAAGTATGTGCCATCATGACCTGAGTTTTTAGGTCATGACAGTTGTTTCTGATGTCAGCGCCTTCTCCGCTTTAGCGAAGCTACTTTTGCAGATTGTTCTCTGCTATTGCAAAGGTCCAAAGTATTAATGACTTCTGCTTTTGTGCATGTTTCATCGTTTAAGAGACGCTGCTTTTGTGGCAAAACCTGAGCAAAAGAGGAGATCACTGTATATACTTTTGCTCTTCTCCACTTCATTCCCAAATATTTTTCTTAGTGTTTAGAGGCTCCGGTTTGGGAAATTTTGTCTTATTCTCGTAGATTTAAAAGTTTGATTCCTTTGTTTTCCCGTTCGTCCACTCTATCTAGCTTCAATGTCCTTAATCCTTGAAATTCTTGGCTTCCACCATGAAAGTGAATCTTTCAAAACAATTGAGGTTTGAATTTATTCCCGTCTTTGCCCAATTTCTGGGCATGGGTTTCTTACCCTTGGGGAGGAATAATTACAAGTTTATTTCTAATTTTTTTGGCGTGCCTCAAGGGTCAATTTTTTACCCGACTTTCGGCTCTATTTTTCATATTTTCAATATGAGTCATTATTATTATTATTATTATTATTATGCCTAGTACAAAAATTGACTTCAGTCCGGGTTCACTTGCAGAAAAAAAGATTTTTGAAGAATTTAAAAGGCCCAGATAGGAATACTTCAGAAATTAGATTTTTGATAATTTTAACAATCAAGAAAGAAATTACTTTCAAAATAAATTTTACAAAGATCTTTCGAACTTTAATAAACTCATTGCATTTGTCCCTTGATTTATGGCCAAATATGTGGACAAATACATTTCAGTGTTGGAAAAAGAGTATAGACTCAGTAGTACTCAAACTACTAGATCTGTACTTCCACCCCAACAATCTTTTCAAATAAAGAAAGATGACAAAATTGTCTATTTTTCAGCATTTTCAAAATTATTTGAAGATGATATTGCTGTAATTACGACTGAGCATGTTAATATTATGCTTAAACAACAGAATGATGCGAATATTGATATAAGTGTATTAGGTGAGAACATTATCTCTCTTCATGAGAAGATTGATAGGGTTTAGAAAAGTTAACTGGATATCAGATTCAGCAAGGTAAAGGACCCGACAGTAATAGTCGTTACGCCTAGTATTCAACCTCCTCCGAGGTAAAAAATTTTAAATTGAAAAATATTTTTGAATTAGAAAAGGTCATAGAAGCTAAGTTTAAAGATCTGAAGCTTACTCCTTTGACCCAGGATCTTAACCCTCATAGGGAAGAGACTTCGGATAGAGCTAATAAGATGTCCAAAAAATTTGCTCGTAAACCTGTCCAAAGGCAGTATTATTATCCTACGCCTACCCCACAGGATGTTCTAATAGAAGAACAAGAGTATGTTATAACTAATAGTTATAATGGGAAGCATATCTATTCATGGTTTCTCATTGGACTTCCAATGAGAGCTATTACACTCAGGCAATTCCATAACTCTAGATAAAGAGGTGTATTTATACCACCTAAATGATGATAATGTTTTACATCTCAAATTCTTAAGCAGGGTCCTAATAGTTTCACTATCATATGACCATCTGCCTAAAAAATGTTCTATGATATTAACAATAAGGGTCCATTCATAGATATGCTTCCCATTATAACTATTAGTTATAACATACTCTTGTTCTTCTATTAGAACATCCTGTGGGGTAGGTCTAGGATAATAATATTGCCTTTGGACAAGCTTACGAGCAAACTTTTCGGGCATCTTATTAACTCTATCCGAAGTCTTTTCCCTATGAGGGTTAAGATCCTAGGTCAAAGGAGTAAGCTTCAGATCTTTAAACTTAGCTTCTATGACCTATTCTAATTCAAAAATATTTTTCAATTTAAAATTTTTTACCTCAGGGGGAGGTTGAATACTAGACGTAGCGACTATTACTACCGGGTCCTTTGCCTTGCTGATTCTGATATCCAGGAAACTTTTCTGAACCCTATAAATCTTCTCATGAAGAGAGATAATGTGCTCACCTAATACACTCATATAAATATTCGCATAATTCTGTTGTTTAAGTATAATATTAACATGCTCAGCCGTAATTACAGCAATATCATCTTCAAATAATTTTTGAAAATGTTGAAAAATAGACAATTTAGTCATCTTTCTTTATTTGAAAAGATTGCTGGGGTGAAAGTACGGATCTAGTAGTTTCAGTACTACTGAGTCTATACTCTTTTTCCAACACTGAAATGTATTTTTCCACATATTTTGCCATAAACCAAGGGACAAATGCAATGGCTTTATTAAAGTCCGAAAGATCTTTGTAAAATTCATTTTGAAAGTAATTTCTTTCTTGATTGTTAAAATTATCAAAAAATCAATTTCTGAAGTGTTCCCGTCTGCGCTTTTAAATTCTTCAGAAATCTTTTTTCTTGCCGGTGAACCCGATCTGAGATCAATTTTTGTACTAGTCATTTAAACTAGTTGGAAAATTCATTTCAGAGGTAGTAGGATCCTCTTCATCGACTTGAACAACAATATTTTTTTTCCAATCAGAATATTATTAACCCTATTTTCTTCTCTTATTTGAGAATTTGATGCCCTTGAAGGATAATCAACAATATAATTAACAGGAGAAATATATGAAGAGACAGATCTAGTTAGTGACTTAGATCTATTAATTCTATTCATCAATCTAATATTATCAGTATCAAAAGTCGGGTTTGTAAATCTAATTTTTACAGTACCATCTGGGGCTTGTTCAACTTCAGTGATTTCACTATTAGAACTAGCTCTTGGAGAAGCAGCCTCCTCAATGACCCATTCCTTTGGGAAGTCAATTTCATTCCATTTAATAGGTCTTCGGGTGGTAACTTTAGGTTTACCAAGATTCGTTTCAATTAAAATAGTTTCATTTTTAAAATCCATAATTTTGCACATAGGATTCAAAGTATATAATGGTTTATAATAAATCCTATAACAGATACACATAACTTTAGTATCGGGTGCATAATCATGACCATGTAATTTAATGCTCAACATTAAAGCATTTAATGAGTTATCATCATTTAAAGAAATTTTCAAATTAGGATATGCATTAAAATAAACTGGCCCATCGGCCAAACTGGTCTGAATTGTCCTTATGATGGATTTCCTCCTGTTCTGATTTCTGCCATCCCTTAAAGCTGCTATAAAGCTTTCAGGTAAGCCTCTTAACGTGAGTGTTTTAAAGGAAACTTGGATCAAACCAATATGCAAGAATCTATAGGTCTCTCTATAAGGAGCCAAATCATTATCAACTAATAATTTAAAAGTAGCAATGTCGCTATCAAAATATAAGTCTCCTCTGTGGTCTTGACTATTTATTTTAGACCAAGCTTTTCAAAAGTACCCATCTGGTATATAACCTTGGGTTGGATCTTAGGAATACTCCACCTATTAAGGAGATCCAAATGTTGAGGCATATCATATTCCTCTTTTCTACTATTTTTCACAGTAGACCTTGTTTTGATGATATGATTCATGTTTTGGAGAAGTGTTAGACTAATCTTACCTGTGAAAGCTATAGAAACATGGAATTATAATAATAATAATAATAATAATAATAATAATACACCAGTATATCATCGATATACACAATTATAAAATTGTTGTAACGAATGAAAATATCATTCATAATTTTCTGAAATTCTGAAGGAGCATTTTTTAATCCAAAAGGCATCACATTCCACTCAAATTGCCCCACTGGCACATTGAAAGCAGTTTTATAGCTTTCTTGCTCCTCAATTTGAATCTACCAATAACCAGATTTTAAATCAAATTTAGAGAATATAATTTATTCATGGAGTGTCACGACCTTATTTTTCGAGTCATGATGGCACCTACCGTAACCCACCAATAGGCAAGCCAAACCCTAGCCCGTAGCGACAAGCGACAGGCTAACGGGCGGAATCTCAGAAAATAGAGATGAAGTGGAAGTAATCATACTAATAAACATGCTAGAAATATAAAAACAAAATCAAAATATATATTCATACCAAAACTGAGAAGGAAGAGGACAATATATAAAGTCAAGAACCCCTACCAAGACCTGGTGGGGTCGGTAAAAGAGCCACTACTAGACATGTCAAAAATACAAGACAGAAACCAAATATATACAACAAGTACTACAGTCTCAAGAGCAAAAGACTATACAGTAGATATGGAGTAGGATATGCCTCGGACTTCAATAAGCTCACCCTGCTCCGGAGTCAGTGCTGAGAAGAGGGTCACGTCAAAACCGTCGGCTAGTGCCTGGATCTGAATAAATATTCCATAAAATCAGTTTTTACGCAACTTTTGACCTGAAGAGCTAAGAGCCTCCGTAGAGGCCGGAGAAAATTAATTTCATCTTTTCTTCTCCTTAGTTATTTTTTTAACGTTAATTCTTTAGATGATTTGTTGTAATTGCTCCATGTCTATGTGGAGTTAAACTTCTCATTCTAGTATTATGGTATCTAATAAAATGATTGTTTAGTAAATCTTGATTTGATTTGCTTGATTAGCATAATAGTTGTTCTTATATTCTTGCTTTTACTATTTTAAAGATTCGTGACCTTTAAAATAAATCTTTGAGCCCGAAGTGAACTAACCAAGGGAACAGAGGGTAAGAACAAAGAATATAGGGAATAAGATCTCTTCTTTAGTAAAATAAGAAATTGATTTGTGGCTAGGATAGGAATATACCTAGATTGCCTTACTTGGTTATAAAATGAGAAGATAAATAAATGCATTTGAGTTAGCTTCTGACATCCCCGCTCAACGATGTAGTTGTGAGACTAATTTGAATAGATGACTAGAGGATGACCATTTCCAAATCATAAAATCAACCCCGTAAATCAACAACTAGATAATCGAATAAATTGATGACATTGATACTCAATTTAATTGATAGCGAAATTATAATCCTAATCGATTCATACATTGATTGTGTAAAAATTCACTATTTTCTTGGTTAATTGTTCATTAGCTATTTTTATTTTTAGTTTAGTCAATTTATAAATATATCTTGAAATCCACTACTTGAATAAATAATTAGCATTAGTCTAATTTAGTAAAATAGTTAATCTACAAGTCCCTGTGGGTATGATATTCGAACTTAAAAATCCTATATTACTTGTACGATCGCGTACACTTGCGTATGCGTTTGGATGCAACACCTTGTGAAAATTTCACTCTCTCAAATGCCATAGATTTTCCCGATTCTCAAAATGAAGTGGTTGAAGAAGAGGTTTTAAGTCATGGGGTTGAGCCAAAAATGAGTGATGGCTCAAATGAAAATTTCCAGAGTGAAGAAGTGGCTCAAATTTAAGAAGAAGAGAAAAATTGTGATGAAGAAATCTCAGATTCTCCAAGGAAACAAATAGAGAAGATAGTGAAAGGCACAATGGAGAAGAATGAAAAATATGGGAAAGTCTTTGCTAAGTGGTGGGACCTAATCCAACATGGTGATGATGAAGTTGTCCAAAACATTGATTTTTCCATGGATGGATTTTTGCAAGCAATAATTGAGTCCCACTATGAAGAAAAATTTGACAAGAAAGAAATTGTGAGCCAGGAGTGGCTATTGAATCAAGCTCAACTACTTGAAATCCATGAGGATAGATTTAATAGAATCTTGCTAATGATGGATGAATCCTTCAAAGTGTATGTTGAGCAATGTCAAGTGTGGGTTCAAATTGAAATGGCTACCCAAAAATTAAAAATCGAATTGAATGCAAAAATTGAGGCATGTGGTGTTCAACATCAAATGATAATGAATAATGTTAATGAGATGGTTTCCAATAAAGATGTGGGTGAGATTGATTTTGAAGAATTCTTGGTGATTTGTCAACCAACCGAGCCAATAATGAAGGATGCCAAAATTGAATAAGTGATACTAGAGTTGCAAGAAAAAGTCAAGTGAATCCTTTGTGAAGACGCTAGTTTATTTTGGGGTGAGAATGTCAAGAAAGATGCAACTTCAGAAATGGAGAGGCTTAAACCTCATTCCAACCATTTTTCGACGTTATGCTTAGTAGATGTGATGGAAATCAAAATAACCAGGCAAATGGCAAATTTTGGAGATAAAGGACAAGGTCCCTACATTATGGAGTTTGTCATCCCAATAGGGCAAAATGACGTCCCTCACTTAAAGGCCAAGAAGTGGAATATATGGCGTCTAACTAGTGGCCTACTGATTTTCTCACCAAAGCCCAACGAGTCAAAGCAAAGTTTTGATATGAAGCTTGGTAAAAGAATCAATGGCCAGATAGAGTTGGTCTCGTTGCCTCCTTGCCTTTGTCCCACGAGTCTCAACAAAATTGCGATTTAAAATTGGGCTGAAGATTCAAATCACCAAAGTGGAGACATAAATAGTAAGGTTGCTTGCATCGTGCTGTGACGTTAAATCAAGCTCTTGATGGGAGGCACCCCATCGTTCCCAAAAATTTTGCATTTACTTTTGAAATTTTAAGTTTTAGGATAGTTTAGGATTTTCTATTTGACTAATCCATAAAATTTTAGAGTTTTTATAAGTTATTTGAATAGCTTTGGATGCAAAATTTGAGTTGGAATGAAGTCCGGGGTTGTGCTACTTTGAAAATGGGAGTTGGAACACTTTTTCTGCCTGTTCGGATCGCCAAACTCAGTGGCGTATCGCAAAAGTTGGCCTGAGCATCGTTAAAAATAACATAATCAGTCCAGCTTTGAGAAGCCTCAGATACAGCTAAAGTGGTCACAGGTTCGCTAAAGCGGCATGCGCTAAAGTGGACCACTGGCCGCTAAAGCAGAAGTCAACAAAAGGGTCAATGCCGCTAAAGCGGTCAGTCAAAAGAAGTCAAGGCCGCTAAAGTGGTCTTAGGTCCACTAAAGCGGTCTTAGGTTCGCTAAAGCAGTCATTCAACGGTCAACACTCCCTTGGGAAAGGGAAAAGGTTCAAAACAGTAATACAACTCCCTCAAACTCGAATTTTTTTTCCTCATTGCACTCGACTTCATTCCCCTCACTGCTACCTACATTTTGTTTTACTTCAATTTGCATTGCGCAAAATCAAGGTATGTTTCTCAAACTCCCTCATTCTTAGGTTTGTACTTCATGTTTTCCTCTTCTCCCTTTTGTATTAATGTTTAGGATAAAATGGGTATGCGAATTTAGATTCATTACACTAGAATTTTGTGTAGTCCTGTGGTAGAGAATAAAACGGAGCAAGAATCTTGGGTGTTAAATCATGGGGAAGTCTTGAGTAGCCATTGATTGTACAAAATATTTGAGAACTATTATTGTCTACCATGTGTTTGATGGATGGTTTGTAGAAATTTAGTGGTCTATTTGTTGGTTTTCCATGATTGATAATGGAATTGGAGTGTATTTCATATCTTGTTGAGTATATAAACTTTGTGGTGGGTATTGTTATGCTAAATCGAATAAAAAAATCTACTTTGGGTACATTGGGGATGAAGGGTCCGCTAAAGTGAAGTCCGTTAAAGCGGCCTTGACCACTAAAGGGGATGTCCCTTAAAGCGACCCAGGTAGGCCTGTTCTATGATGAGCCTGAAAATTGAAATTGATGTTTGAGCCCCAAATTGATTCTTAACTCATACCTTTGGCTTCTATCACTCGTATTGCATTATTTTACATGCTAATCTTGTGCGCTCATGCTTGTGTAATGTTTGCAAGTTTTCAAAGCGATGAGAATAGAGCAAAACTATTGGTTGATTGATAAAGTGGAGCTTAGGGGAGAGTATGATCAGAATCGCTTTCTCTCTCTTGAGTGTCAGGATACCTACTATACAGACTTGGCTAGAAAGAAGTTATTCCCCGAGAGTGGGATTTCACTTGATTGGGTCCCTGAGACTCTTTCTTAATTTTATCAAAGGTTGGAGACTACATGGTGGATTTGTTTTGCTCACGAACCTTGTAAAGAAAATGAGCAATAGGTAAGAGAATTTTATGCAAATCTCAAGGTTGTCAATCTAAACAATTTGGTAACACGAATTAGACCGAATACCATCAACATTGGGGTTGAGGTGATCAATAGAATTTATGGGTTGCCAAACCCCGACCCCTCTGATTTCACGACAAAAGATTATACTCCAGAGAGTTGGTTGGTTTCAAAGTTGTGTCCAGGAAAGAATGTATCTTGGGGTGTTACAAAGGCAGGGATCATGGCCAAAGAATTTACTTTTGAAGTAATGAACTGGATATCCATCATCTGTAGATGAGTTTTACCATGCAGTAACGCATTCATTATCCCTTTGACTAGGGCCCAAACGGTAGCTTACATTTTGGACAACATTCAGGTTAATGTTGGTCACATGTTTATTCTGGATCTGAAGGAGTAGAAGGTACAAGATAGCTCGACTCTCATGTTCCCTTCATTGATTACTGAGTTATGTAGAAGGGCTAGGGTAGATGAGTTCTCAGGAGATAATTGGGTTTAGCCAACATCGATGATCTTTCCATTGAAGAATTATGGTAAAGATACGGTCATAAAGAGCAAGAAGAGGAAGATTGATTCTGCGAAGTCAACTCAGATGGAGACTGGGTCTTGTAGGCCATCGACTGCGGCACCGTTTGAGATATTGACAGATGAGTTGAGGATGGTTAGAGACTTAGTGTCTAGACTTCCTACTAGGCCTGGTGAGTCATTTGAGGGGCCTACCACTTATGTCCCAAAGAAAGATTTTGTCAAGTACTTGGAGGATCAGAAGAAGTAGGAGGCATATCTCTTGAGATTAGAGAAGGCATATACTAATCTAGCCAAATCACATGAAGAGTAGCGGGAGTTCCACACTAAGATAAATATGAGAGAGAAGAAGAAAGATAAATTTTTTACATGAATGTGGAAAGGTGTGAAAGGGTTGTGAAAGGTTCTAAAGCCTAAGGATCCACTTCCCTTCTTGATGCTAGAGGATGATGACCATGTTCTCACACAGTGGTCTGACATTGATGATGCTGATGCTGAGGGTGCTGATGATGAGGATACTGATAGTAATGAGAGTCCGTGATGCAGTTTCAGGGAGCCCACTACCTCAATTTATACTTTATTTTATTTATTGGGGAAAATGCAGCATCTTTTAGTTAGCGGTGGCTTGTGTTGATATGGATGATTATGTGCCCTTGTCGGGCTTTGATTCGTATTTTGTTTTATCTTGATACTTGTTCTATTTTGATACATTTATGCCCTTGTCGGGCTTGACTATTACTTTATGTTTTATTGTGTGCCCTCACAGGGCTTCACATTATTATTCCCTTGTTGGGATGTTCTTTATGATATGGATATTGTTGTATGCCCTAGTCGGGCTTGTTCGACTTAGATATGGATGTTGTGTGCCCTCATCAGGCTTGAGCTTCATTTTGATTTTGTTAGATTAGTAGTTTCTCTTGTTTTCTTTTTTAGATTATTTTCTTTTTATGTTAGCTTTTTGTAGCTTTTCGTTTGATAGTTGCTTTCGGGCGATCTTTTCCCAATGATAGATTGAGTAACAACATTCTTAAGGAAAAATCATTATTTTGGGGTGTTGGTGTCAGTTGTGCAAGGGAAGTCTAAGTACCCGTAGCCATTGTGAATTGGGGTTATGATTATTATTATGGTGAAGTCTGAGTAACCAAATGCTTAGTCAAATCTGAGTAACCGTGGCACTATTGCCTTTGTTGGAGTCAAAATGTGAAATTGTGGCTTGTTTGGTGCTAGTAGAGTTAGTCTTGCATTGTGATATGTCGAAATAAGCATACCCCTCTGAAATTTTTTATGAAAAACAAGTGCATGGAAGTGAATGATGTTTGTGACAACACTTTGATTTTTTTTGTGACTCTTATCTCATTAGGTGGTGTTAGTTTGCATTATGAGACATAGCTCCTTTTGTTCTTGTGTAGAAAATGAAATTGATCCATCTTGAATAGTTTGCATGCCATTTGTGGTGAGTTTATTTTTTGAATAATTCTTGTTCTTACTTGTGCCATTTAGAACTTTCCCCATTGGTCTTTCAATGGAAATTTTGATTGTGTTTCGTTGGAGAAATGATCTTAGGCCTTCTTTGTGATTTTTGAAAACCTTTTTAGCCTTAAAAGCCTACCCGTGCATAAATGTTATCACTAGTTACCCTATTCGAGCCTAATAACCTTTCTTTGGCAACCATATTACAAGCCTTGAACCCTTTGAAATTTTTTCCTCTATTGAACCCTACCCTCCTTGAGCTTGAAATTGCAAACTTGATGCTAAAAGCCTAAGTTGGAGGTGTGGTGGAACTTGGAATAGGTGATCATGTGTCGTGGTGTTGTAAGAGAGTGCCTTAAGATCAAATCATTGTTTGAATTAAAAGAAAATAAAAAAGAAGGAAAAGAGACGAGAAAAGAAAATGAGAAAAGACAAGAAAAAGAGAAAGTTGTCAATAATTGGGTGAACTAGAATGAAAAAGAAAGGCACTTTTTTTGTATGGAAATGAAGAGGTAAAATGATCAAAGTTTGGATTGTATTGTATTTTGTAGAGTTCAAGAAGGGTGTAGTCACTTTTTCCCTAAATGTTTATCCTGCCCTTCCCCAAGCCTACATTACAAGCTAGAAAAAGTCCTTTGGGATCTCCAACCGATGCTTTTGAGTTAGAGGCAATTGAAAATAAGGGCAAGCCTATGGTATGATACTTGTTTGCATTGGAAATTCTTTGTTGAGTGTGAGTGTTTGTACATTTGTCCCTTGTATAAGTGTTGTAAATATTGTGAGTTTTGAGACTTTCTTTTTATTTTGTGAGGGCATGTGAACTAGGATAGACTTGTGAAGATAAATTCCAAAAATAAGGCAAAAGAGCATGTTGATTGACTATTGATTGTGAGTCACTTCTTGAGAATTGGTTGTTGTTACTTGATCATTATTGAAACTCCATTATATTTTTGAAAGTGTGTTTGAATATAAAGGAGTTGCTTGGATAAGACTCACATGCTTGTTGACTAATTGTTAGTACCAACCAAAGTCATAGCCGTTTTGCCCGTGTGAAGTGAATATGATGATTTTGGTTTTTTATCTTAAAGTGATAGCCTCATTGAGTTTGATTTTGTGTTTGCTTGAGGACAATCAAAGTCTTTAAGTTGGGGGTGTTGATAAGTGGCGATTTCTCCACTTATTCGTATCTCTTTTCTTATGATTTTGTGTTGTTAATCTATAAAATGAGGCTAATTATCCTTTGAATGGTGTTTATTTTAGATATTTTTGATTTACAAGGAGTTTTGATGGAAAGAAACGTAAATGAGAAGAAAAAGAGTTGAAAATAAAGAGCCGGAAGCAAATCTCAGGAATTGCCTTCAGGTATCGCTAAAGCGGCCTGAGGTGCGCTTTAGTGGACAAGTCAAACTCAGGTCAAGGCCACTTTAGCGGCCACTTTGACCGCTTTAGTAGTCCAGTCAATAGGGTCAAAGCCGTTTTAGCGGTCCGATCAATTTGGCGAACAACCCCTTTAGCAGCCCTCTTGACCGCTTTAGTGGCCCAGTCAAAGTCAACATGGCCATTTTAGCGGCCAATTAGGCGTTTTAGCGTCATTGGGGTAGATTTTAAGGGCAAAGCTGGAATTACACACTGTTTGATCCCAAATCGCATAAAACAGAATCCAAGCCATTTCAAGACCATTTTTGACATATTTCTTAACCTTAGAGGCTAGGATTCTTGACCCAACACCCTTGGAGTGGAGATTTGGAAGCTTTTTAGTGAATATTTCTTAATCCTTTCTTCATTCCATTGCTTTGTCTTGAATATTTCGGTGTAGTTAGATTCATTCTTGAATGTTGTTTTCGGACACAATGCAATATTTATTTTTTGGATTTGGATTTGGATTTTGATTTTATCTTATGCTATTGTATTGATTGAATACTCTTAGAGTTATAAATGGGTTTTTCTTGTTTAAATTAATCTCATACTTAATCAATTTCTATTCTAGTTGAGCTTGAAAGAGGAGATTAGAGTGGGGATTTCCCATCTACTTTGATTAATGCTTGAAAAGAGCTAATTGAGGTTGGAAAAGGTTAATTTAGCGTGATTTGGGTTGAATGACCCATCTAATGGGTTTTGTTACTAGACATAGTCAAATCCTTGTGTAGCCATAGATTGAAACTATTCGTGTTGACACTTGGCTAATATTCGATGGAATTTAGCCAAGAAATATTCGTCAATCAATCGAAGGGCGTGGCGGATACTTGAGGTTCCAAGGCTAGCTTTCTAACCCGTCATTAATGATGAGTAATTGATTTGAATACTTTGGATAGTGGATAGAATTGATTCCTCGTTATCATTTCCCTTGTTTCCCATCACTTGTGAAAGCCATTGATCAACTTGTTCATATTATAATTTGTTCTATCCGTGTTTCACTTTTTATATTTGAAAATCCTCCAAAATACTTGTATATTTTGTTTGGGTTATAGCAAGTTGCTTTTATTCCGGGCTTTCTCTATCGCTAGTCACATTATTCTCTGTGGGAATGATCCCGGCTCTAAGTTGGGTAATTATATTACTAATGATCGCGTACATTCATTTCCTAAAGTGTATTTGAGTGTTATCAATTATCATGTTGATTATAGGCATGGTCAAGATTCGAGGACAAATCTTCTTTAAGAGAGGAGAATGATAGCAACCATGGAGGCTCAAATCCATTAATGGAGTAGATATAGTCAATGTCAAAATTCAAGGACAAATTTTCTTTTAAAAAGGGAGAATGATAGCATCAAAACAACTTAAATACCTGTAGGTCCAGACAATATCAAGATGCTTTAATAGGCTTCAATTGGTATAAAAATATATCTTATGATAGAGAAGAGCTTTAGCCTAAAGTAAATCTTGGGAAAAATTCTTACAACTATTTAGAGGACCAAATTGAATACCAAGAGGAGTTAAATTGTGGTCCAAGATTTGTCCAAAGAAAGAGCAAGTATAGTAGTTCAAACTTGTGTTTCTAGAAGACTATTTAATGATATGTTGACTACCTTTTTAAGTTTATTGAACAAAGTGTTGATAATCTTCTATGAACCTAGAGATTTACTAGCTTATTAAACTTGACTATGGCATTCAAGTGGAATGGAAACCTCTTCTAAGCTTCTATATAAAGGGGTTCTTTCTTCTTCATTGTAGCTAAGTTGAATTAATATTAATTTAGTAGCTTTGTGGCTTGTGGAGACCTTTGAGATTCTCTTTCAGAGTTATGCTTTTTTTGTTCTACCTTGAACGATAGCTTGAATTTCTTCAATAGTAAGATTTCTTGTTTGAGTTTTCTCCCTTCCTTTTCTTCTTCTTAATTGATTCACAGTTTCTTTGGTTTCAAATATCAAACACTTGAACTTATCTTCTTCTCTCTCAAGAATCAATTTTTCCCTCTTTCTAAATTGTATGTTTAAAGTCTTCCATTATCCGCATTGTTATCAGAGTGCCCATTTCGTGTATCTTACATAAGAGTTTGTTTGGAAAACCACCAGGTAATCGGAATTGGTGTAATTACTAGTAATTATATAGTATAGTAATTACCATGACCTATTTATTTGTCATAATGTAATTACAAGTGTACTATTTGGGTGCAATAATTATAAGATTCTCATGGCATTCATGAGAATCTTGAGTGTCTTGTGTGAAATCGTCCCAAACTAATTTATGTAAGATTTGTTACAGTAGTAATGGATTGAACTCGACAGCTTCCTCCTCAATTTGTGCTCTTCATTTGATGTGTCAAGCTCATTGGCGATGGAGATTCAAGTTTGGTGGAAGAAGAGCCACTGGTATTGCCTTTTTGGAAGATTTGATTCTAGATCTTTCCATTTTCTCTTGTTTCCTTTTCTTGTTTTCTATTTTATTTTGTTTTACCCGAATTTGGGCTTTTGGGTCAAGTCCGGTTTTGGGCTATAGTTTTTATCAATAAAATGGCCTTTTGGCCTCTTGTATTTTAAAAAAAATAAAAATGTTTCGGTGCACAAGTGTAATTACATACTTATATTAAAATTTTAGAATAAAAGTTAATTATTAAAAATTAGTATGTGACAAATAAGAGCCTTTATAAATGATATTAAATTAAGAATTTAAAATATATATTGTCTTTAAAAAATACATTAATTAATAAACTTATATTTTAAACTAATAATATAAAAAATAATTTATATATATATTTTTCAAGTTAGTATATTTTAATTTGATTAATCATAACAAATAAAAGTACATGATTTTTTAGAACATCATGAAATGCATGTTCGACAAAAAGATTAATATTATAAATATAATGTCATAAAATTATTCAAACAATTCACAAAAAGATAATATATCAATTCTAATTGAAAAATGAATGGCATGCAATGTGAAATAACAAGTCTTTGTTACAAAAACACATAAGCTAACATAATACGCTTTTGCCAAATTTCTATATAATTTAAATAAATATAATTCAAAAGAAAGAAAAAAATTAAGTCTATAACCTCATTCAACAATGACTTCTACTTTAATTTTTTTTAAAAACAGATAGAATACTAAACCAGGTATGCTAAATGAAGAAAATAAAGGTTGGAAAATGAGAAGTAGGGAAATTAAATATAAATAACGTAAATAAAAAAAATACATTTTAAAAAAAAATTAAAATAATAAAAATTTAAAATTTAAAATACTATAAATAAAAAATTAACTAAAATGATAAGAAATTAAAATAAAAATAAAAAGGAATAAATTAAAAAATAATCTTGTAATTACACCATGCAATTACCAGTGATTCATACCCTCAGCCCACCCCCGAGATTGAAGAGTGTACCCTTTTCCTATTATGCTCAATACCTGCTAACCAAGTAATTACATGGTCAACCGAATAGGTCAAACTATATAATTACACTCAATTACACCAAATTCAATTCTCAGTGTTTTTCCAAACAGGCCCTAAATGTAATTAACAAGTAGGGTGTGTTCTGTTTTCTATTTTCTCATGTTCGTTTGGTTAAAAAATTTGAAAAATATTTTCTCTACGAAAACAAACTCTCCAAACTAAGGAAAATGACTTCATTAATAAAAGTAGGGAAAACAAGTTGCAAAGTCTCATACCACTCTCAAAATCACCCAAGCACAACCTTTTACCCCACCCACCCTCCCAAAAAAAATAATTCCCTACCCCCAACCCCAAAAAAAACAAATTTAATTTTTTTAAAATTTTCTTTACAAAATTTTAATTTTTTTCCTTACCCCCACCCCCTACCCACAACCTCCTCCACCCTCATGAGAAGGCTTTCATTCTGTTCTTTCAAATTCCCAACTCCAAAACATCCCCTTTTTAGGAGTAGTTAGAAAACTCTAATTCACCAGAATTAAATGATTTGCAATCTTTGTTGCCATGCCATATAAATCTCTTCTAAGCTTGTCTGATCTGTTAAGCACTAAGAGTGTGTATCGGTCGGTTCGGTTTGATTTTATGTATTATTGATTCGGTTTATCGATGTTTGGTTTTTAAATATGCTAAACCAATAACCAACCAATACGATATTTTTTATCGGTTTTTGGTCCTTAATGGTTCGATTTTCGATTTAACCGATAAGAAAATGCTCATAAAACAAATATGCAATGATTTTCAATGTTGTATAACAGTAACAACTAACATGACATCAATAAGAATGCTCACAAACTAAGAACAGTAGCAGCTAACAAGACATATGTTTTTGCAGTGCTAAATTCCACATAATAAGAAGTTCACCATCCTGTCCACAAACTATGCAACCGTCTTCATCGCAAACCCTTGTCATCGGTTTACCAGAGAGGAAATTGAAAAGGTTTAACTTTACCGGGTTATAGATTTTTAGGAAATTGAATAGGTTTGTAGAATGCTCACAAAGTAGTAATTTAGTATATTCTTATTGGGTTATCGGTTTACCCAATAACCTAATAATAAAAAAACAAAACCGAACCAATAACCCGATAAATTTTTTATAAAATCATTAAAAAACCATTAATCCAATAATCTAATATCAATAAACCAATAATATTTTTATCGATTCAATTTATTGATCGATTTGATTTTTACACACTCTTATTTAGCACTGATGAATGGGCAGAGAAACCGTGTAAGCGGACAGACCATTCAAGACACTATTGATCAAAACGAACCGTACTCCCAAAGACAATTATTCTCTATTAGATGTAGAGAAATTATTCTCCACAATAAATGTCTAATCACGAAATATAACTTTTAAGCCATTAAAAATTCAAATGCGGCAAAAATTGTGTCAGATAGCAATATAGTAAATGAAAAACTTGAGGAACCATTTCCATCACTTTTACCTTCTAAATACATGGTAACCTAAATGGAAGAGGACTAAGTCGGGACCATGCGCCAGCATGACAAAAAGAAAGGTTGAGCCAACAGGAATATTCCTCAAATTTATCTAATTTAAGGCTGTAAAATTTTATTGTTCCACAAATTATACACCAGGACATTCTTTTTCTTTTCTATTATATAGAAGAGGCTTGAAGCACCTCAAGGTTGTCATGCGTGCTTCCCACGTAGGGGCTTTTTGGGTATTTCACTAGCTTTGAGGTTATTGTATCAAATGAGTGTTGTTATTCCTTTTCACGGTTGGACTGAAAAACCAGGAACATTTGCTTTATTCTCTAGCTGAATAGATGTACTCCTCTGTCCCATATTAATTGATCATCTTACTAAAAATAAATATTTTAAATTAGTTGATCACTTACTAAATCAAAATAGAATTAATTAAACTTTTCTCATTTTGCTCCTACAATTTATATATATATTCTTTGAAAGTTTAAACAAATTATCTTTAAGTCCATTAATATGGATAAAAGATGTAATAGTAAAATTGATCATTTCATTAATGATTTCTTAAGAATCGTACAAAATAGAAAGTGTTAACTAATATGGAATGGAGGGAGTACTATACTTTTTCTGACTTGTGGGCCCTTTTACGTTCTTCCTGCATTTATAGCTTTTTGAAGTTGCTGCATTAGTTATGAAGTGGGTTTTCTCAAGATGAGTTAGTGGGTTTTCTCAAGATGAGTTATTCAAGCTCTTAACATTTAATTTACAAGTGATTATTTTTTGCAAGGCAATAAAAAGAAATTCTAGTTCATTAACATTTACAGTTTCTTTTGTAATGATATCATATAAACTTTAAGGGTCAGTTTGGAAAGCCACCATGTGAATTAGATTTTGTGTAATTGGATGTAACTATACTGTCTGACATGTTTGGTTGACTAGATAATTACTTGGTTAACAAGTAATTGAGTGTAATTGGCAGAGGGTAATTACACTCTCCCATTCTCAGGGGGAAACTGTGAATTGCTGGTAATTACATGATGTAATTACAATTTGGTTTCTTTTAATTTCTTCCATTTATTTTTCTTTTCATTTTAATTTATTTTTTTATTTCTATTATTTTAAATTCTTTTTTATTTTTAATATTTTATAAAAATATATTTTTTATTTTATATGATATATATTACATTTTCTTGTGATTTTCTAATCTTTACTTCTTATGATTCCATGCTATTGTCCATGTTATCTATTTCTTATTTATTTTATGTTCATTTTTTTAGTTTAGCATAATTGTGTTAGTTTTCTAATTTTTAAATTAAAGAAGAAACCATTGTTGAATAAGGTTATAAACTGACGTTTTCATTTATTTTGAATTATATAATTAAATATGTTATGTTGAAATTTGACATAAGAGTATGATGCTAACTTTTTTTTAGTTTTGAATTTTAAACTTAAGTTATATTTTCGGTTCCAATTTACTTGTTTTAGTAGTATTGAATTTGTTATTTTTTTTTTTGGTTTTCCATCCGGTGTCCGGTACCCGCATTGGAGCCCCAACTAATACGGATTGCGCACTGTAGGGGCCATTCTGGGGGTGACGCTTCCAACAGAATTTTCTTCATACCCAGGGCTCGAACCAGAGACCTCTGTTTAAGGGTGGAGTAGTCCCACCACTACACCACAACCCATGTTGGTAGTAGTATTAACTTGATATTTCACATTACAAGCCATTCATTTTTAGTCGAATTGATAGATTATCTTTTTCTCAAATATTTTTAATAATTTTATGACATTATATTTATAAGATTAATCCTTTTTCCAAACATGCATTTCATGATGTTCTTTAAAATCATGTACTTTTAGTATATGATTAATTTATTTAAAATGTACTCATTTAAAATATAGATGTATCAATTATTTTTATAATATTTGTTAAGAACATATGTTTATTAGTTAATAAATTTTCAAAAGAAAATATATATCTTAAATGCCTAATTTAATATCATTTATTAAGGCCCTTATTTATCAAATTAATTTTCAATTTTTGATGATTAGCTTTATTTTAAAAATTTAATATAACCATGTAATTACACTTGTGCAACCAAACAATACACTTGTAATTATACTATAATTACATTGTGACAACCAAACAAGTCATCATAATTACTTGGTTGTGTAACTACTAGGGTGGTAATTACTACCCTAGTAATTACACCAATTTCAATTAGCAGGTGGCTTTCCAAACAGACCCTAAACAAAGAAAATGCACTATAGCACAAACGTCTTAGAATATGTTGATTTTTTTAATTACATATGAATAAATTTATAAATCTATGTTGGGCCCATGCTGGCACAAACTTTGATTTCTAGTATATTATAAACCTCTTGTTAATTTCTCAGACGGGTCCGAATACTCTGACAGGATGGTGACATAGGAGTACGTCTCCTAACCAAAATGTAAGTTGAATTTCTCTTTCTTAATCTTCAAGTACATTTTGATGGATGGGTTTCTACATTAAAACTTGCATTTGCCCCCGTAGAAGCATGTGTCACGAACAACTGTAAAGACAAGATGACCTTTATTCGGTTTACAATGACACCTATTTTTTTGTGCCAGTTACAACATCTTCATCAATATCCTGCCTCTTCTTTCCATCCCCATGTCTTGATCTTCTTGGTGCTTTATCCTCACTTTCTCTTTCTTCATTTTTGCAGTTATTTCCAGCACCAAACTGGTTATCAATTTCAGATTTTCCTCTTTGCGGATAATGTACTCCATCTGGTCCACCAATTGAGCCCACCATTTCCTGACCCTTACCTTGATCGGAATCAGAGATAAATCTATCATCCCTGTCATTAATTGGAGCCCACTATTCTCTTTTATCCCTATAAGGATTTTGAGAAGGCTGAGATGAAGGTGGAACAAGTGATGGATGTCTTCCAACTGCTCAGCCAGCTCCGGTTGGGTCTGTCGCTCCCGGACTAATTCCCCCATGAAAATGGGCCTTTCGGGACCCATCGTTATCCCAAACTCACCAGCTGGAAGACGGCCATAAAATATCATATCAGTTGAAAATCATGGGCCATATGGACCAAAAGGTCGGGGTCCCATCCCAAAGTGATCAAGCATTAGGAAACCATCAGGTGTTATAGCTCCATAAGAAAATACATCACCCCATTATGTCTGGAGGGAAGCCCTACATCCCAGGAAGAACAGTCCTTGGCCCATGTCTGAAAGGCATTATTGGAGGCCATGCAATTCCCCTGCCTCTTCCTCTGCTAAGCGTAACTGGTCCAAAACCTTGATCAAAGCTTTCATCCTCGTCCTCACTTTCTTCATCTTTCTCTTCTTCATTGTGTTCAAATGGTACAATATCTAGGTTATCATTCCCATTGTCAAGGTTCACTCCCTTCGCCTTTTCTTCCTGTCTCTTGGATTTTGCTGCAAGTGAGATTGCTTGAAATATAGTAACTATCCCATTAAAATACAGTCTACCTAAATCCAACTGCAATAGGACATAGTTTTTATAGTTACTACAATCACCATGCCCTTTTCTCTTCATGAAGAATTCAAGCATTAGATGTTTGATGACAGACAACATATTACAAGCAAAGGGAAAGATTGAAGCAAAATTTTGAGTTTGAAGACTAAGGCACATTGGACTGAACTTAAACAACAACAACAACAACAACATACCCAGTATATTCGCACAAAGTGGGGTTTGGGGAGGGTAAGTGTACGCAGTTCATATCACTATCTCAGAGATGAGATAGAGAGGTTGTTTTCGATTGACCCCCGGCTCAAGATAAAAATAGGCAATAAAAGAAATAGTAAATGAACAAGAAACAATAAATCTCTAAGGGTTTGTATTTGTGTACAAAGTGCAGGGTCTGGGGAAGGGCCCGATCACAAGGTTCTATTGTACGCAGCCTTACCATGTATTGGACTGAACTTGAGGCATGTAATTGGATGTAACTAAGTCATTATCAAACCAATAAAAATAAAAATAGACAACTCCCCATTGTTACAAATAAAAGAAAAGAATAAACAACTGTGTTAAAATATGTCCAAACTGGGCTATATCATGATCTAAATAAAATTTAACCCAACAACAATGGAGCTTTGTGGAAAATTTAGGGGAGAAAGAAGAAATAAGTGTATCAGATATGCTTAACCTATATGATGACCAACAAAATCTGGGACAGCCCATGTGAGGATGGTGGAGAGCCTTAGTAGTGAGATGAAAAACCAAGAAATTCCAGTACAAGTTCAATCCGAACAAGCTGAGTATGTAGGAGGTATCGACACAATCAATGATCGGCAATCAACCTTGTCAGTCAATAAACTGCAATCAGCATGGTGTTAACCTTGTTGGCACACATTGTCACAACCTAATTTCTCAGGTCATGATGGCACCTACTTCAACCCACCAGTAGGTAAGCCAACCCATAGCCCGGAACGACAAGTAACAGACTAACAGGCGGAAGATGAAAAGAAACAAGAAGGAAAACCAACAACTACAATAATATAAGCGAAAGGAAAGAAATATACATACATAATATACCGAACAGGAGAAGGAAAAGGACAAAATATACAAAATAATCCCTTCCAAGACCTAGTAAGGTCGATACAAGAGCCATTATAACCAAAAGAAGAGTACTAGACAGTATCCAAAATATACATATACACAGTAGTCTCGAAATGCAAAAAATTGTAATTGTAATAGATGGAGGAGGATCAGCCTCGAACTCTAGAAAGCTCACCCCATCTCCGGATCAGTAGCTGGGCCTGAGGATAACGTCAACGCCGGTGGCTTATACTCGAATCGTCATTAGGGAAAAGATACAGAAGTTCAGTATAAGTACCAAATCAATGGGTACTCAGTAGATATCATTGACCGATTAAGCTCAAGAATAACAAAAGCATAATATAATGCGAGAGTGTAAGCTAAGTTAATAAGAGCAGGGGTGGATATATAAATATATATCCTACTAAACATGTGTAGAAATGGAAGATAAATAACTCAAAATAAGAAAAACAAGCTAACAACAACCTAATTGGGGCCCTATTAGCTCGGAAAGCACATAGAAGAAGACAATTAACCCTACCGATCCCCTATAAGACAACGGGTGCATACAAGTAGTAACTAAAGTAGAAAGCATAAGTAATCTGTAGCTGAACCGATCTCAGGTAACCATACGATCCCAAATCTATGATAAAACTATCCAGATGTGCACCGAACTTGAACCGGCACCAATGGGTAGGCTTGAAACTGGCACAAATGTATAATAACGAGAGGCCAGACACTGGGCTCGAACCAAAAATTATGGGTAATAATGAGAGGCCACATGAATCATGTACAATAGAACTCAGTACCCCTGTCAATACTCCCAGAACAACAATAAACAATACATGAACAACTCGATCATATCATAACCAGATGCCGGACTCGAACTGAAACACATAGTAACCATACCATAACTAGAAAACCAGTGATCCAACAAGTAACCAATCTCAACTGTAAAACTAATGCCAAAACCCTACCGGAGCTCATACATAGTAACCATGACCATAGCCGATGTCAGAACTCATAGTAAGAGTAACAATAATGCATAGGCCGAACTCGAATGCATGTATATAGGAACGAGCCTAACTTTCTAACAAGGAGAAGTTTAAGGTTTCAAAGCCTATCTCCGGACCATAAGGTCACAAATACCAATCTCAGGCGGATAAGTCCACTAAGGCAAAGTGGGTCCCAAATACTAGGTCGAGAGGTGCAGTACAAGACCAAAAACTAAATCTAAGTCGACCCAACCCAAGGTAATAGTCTAAGATGGTAGTTAAGAGTCTAACCAAGCCTAAAGGAACTTAACGCCAAGTATTCTAGCTAGAAAAAGGTAGTGGGGCCTACTAAGGGGTCTCGATAACCAAATATAGGTCAAAATATAGCCTAGTCTAGTTTAAGGCTTCCTATTCCCAACTCAAGGCACTAATAGCACCAAACCTAGCCCTAAAGGATGATACTTCACTATACTATGGGATAAGGGGCCCGAAGTCAACCCAAATGGGGCCCTAACCGACTAAATAAGGCGTAAAACTACTAAAATAATGCTCGAGATACAAATACCTACCCAAAACTAGCATAATAGTACACTAATACCATAAGTAAGCTCAATCTAAAAGTAGGGTAAGCCTAGCCTACCCGGTCGCCACCGAACGCTCGCCGAATCTTATAAACCGGAGCTTTCCCCTTCCAAGAGGCCTCCGAGAGCTGCCACGCTATCAAAACAATAGTCTATACATCAAGACAAGAAGAAAAATACCCATAGTGTATATAAATGCTCCGGGTCAGAAATCAGACTAAAAATCCCACGCAGAGCCCACTTGTGGAATTGCAAAATTGAAATCGTCACAACATCTTACACAACTCAAGGATCAAAAGCTATAAAAAATTTGGCTAAATCCGAGCTAAAAGATAGCAAAAATCAGTTCCAACAAAAAAATCGTAGAAACAAGAATCTAAGTACCAAATTAAGCGGAGATTGACCGAATTACTTAAAAGATTAAGACACTATAAGCTCAACACAATACTCCCGAGCTAAAGACCAACTTCACCCACTTGAAACATCACTAAAACCAATCTTGGAATTTCTACTAATGGGGGATACACTTATATGAAAGTGTTGGAGAAGAAGGGGAGATGATTTTTATATAACAATAGAGATGGCCTCTTTAGCGGCTAAATGACCGCTAAAGTGGTCACCGCTAAAGAGCCCTAAGGCCGCTAAAGCGACCCTGCCCCATTCGGCCAGGTCCACTAAAGCGCTCAAGGGCTGCTTAAGCGGTTATAGCTAAAGCGCTCAAGGGGCGCTTAAGCGGCTATAGCTAAAGCACTCAAGGGGCGCTTAAGCGGCTACCGCTAAAGCTCCCAAGAGGCCGCTAAAGCAGTCCCTTGACCGCTTAAGCGGTAGATACTTGGCACCAGCCAAGTTTAGCAAGTCCCAATGGACTCTGACCGGGTTCTCGAGATTGGTTCAGAATCCCATGCTCATAAACAAACTATGCTATCCTACCAAATTTGACATTCTGGAATTAACTATGCCATCAAAATTTCCATCCGAAGTTGTTTCAATAAAAAGTGAGGCCCACACCCTAAGGAACCATTTTTGTCAAATTACACCCCATATCCCAAATGAGTCCGGAAGCCTCGAGACCCAGACCAAGGGTCCTCCTAGCCTAAAATCAATTTTTTGGAGCTGTTAATACTGTCAGAAATAGTATCCGAGGTTGTTTATATGAGGTTTAGGACCGAGACCCATTTCTTAACTTCAGAAGCTCCTAAACACGAAAATGGCTCTAAAAACCAAATGAACTGCCTGGTAACCGAACTGTCAGTCCAAGCAAGTCATAAAAAGCTTGGGGCAGCTATAGGGAAACTTTACACTATAAAAGCATGTTAACGAGGAAAATGACCTGGAGGGTCATTACACACATACATCAAAGCAAATCAATTGTAGTATCGGAGCAGGTCTCCATGTGGTTTAAATAAATATGATAAAGCTGGGCAGGGAATTGGGGATAAGATTTGATGGATTTGAAGAGGAGGTGAAAGCGCACTTTATAAATTGGGAGGAATTAATCCTTCAAGGCCAAAATATTCTCGTTTATCCTCAAAATTAGTAATGATAAAAATATGCAAGACATTAAAACTAGAAACTATCTAATCAAAGCCGCTCATTACTCCACTGAACACCTACATGTGACGATATAAGAATTTTTAACTAAATGAGCAGATAGCCAGTCAGGACTGCCAACACACCAGAGGAACAATATTCAATCCCCATTAAAAGCATTTGCATAATACCTATGGCAGGAAAATTTTAAAATACTTGTATATAACTATCACAAGACTCAATATTGTCAATCAACATTGACTAATTCAATGCACAATGCACACAATATGGGATCAAAAACTCTTCGAGGTCATTTGGTAGAGTGTATAAGAATAGTACTGAATAAAGTATATCAGTAATGTTGGGATTAGTTATGATGGGACTATTTCTTATCCACTGTTTGATTTGGTGTCTTAAGGGCAGTTTTATCTTTACCATGCTTTTTCATGAATTACTAATACCATGGTTTGCTATGTATTAGTTATACACCCTATAATGCTGAATAGGGTGTATAACTAATAATGTATTAGTTATATGTAGGCTAAAACTCCTACCAAACAAAGAATTAAATAATGCCATGACTAACACATGTATTAGAGAATCTAATACATCCTAACAAAGGACCGGTTACAACCAAAACCAGAAACTCTTCTAATAGGTTCAACCAAAAGCAGAAACTATACCATGCACCTGCAGAAATAGTGCTTCCTAGAGATGGTCATAAAAGCAGTTACTAGTATTCCATTAAATATATCAGTAGCGATTCTATGCAGAATGTCAATATTGATATCTAATATAGTCTTTTCTTGCAAAAAACACAGTCATAACTCAGTAGTCATTTGTTCTTACACATATTATATCGAGACAAGTAACATGTGGAAGCAACATGAAAACTCCAGGAATGTAAACATTACCATCTAGAGAATGAAAAATTTATTGAGGAAAACATTTAATTTAGTAAAAGAAGTACCATAAGTTTGCTATCTGGTTCAAGATAAAGCAAAGAAATCAACTGCTCACCAACAGAGGGCTCTAATTCTTGACAATCTCTGTTTATCTACAACATTAGCAAAATACCACATTAAAACGGTGACCGGAGGTTACAACAACATGTAGACCAATTTAGTATCCAAACAAAACAAAATAGAACAACTAAGGAGCTTCTATTTCAGATACTGTAAGCATCAATCACCAATTAAATATCTTAGTAAAAGACAAAAGGAAGATATTAAATGCACCCTGCAGTTCGTGAAAATCTGAAACACAAGATGACAAGAATAGGACCTTGGTGATTGATCCATACTGGAAGGCAGTCTAATATTTAAAAAAATATATTAGCACAAATTTCTATCCTTAATGATTCACCACATTCATCCAAAATCATTAGCATAGGGAATGATTGAGTGAAACACAATCTTCAGCATGCAACAAAAGGGAATTTTGTGGTACGCTTTCATCAGTACTGATTCATCAACAGTGTTATCAAAGGAGAATAGAGTAGAAAAGGTCTAAGGTTTGTTGGGGCTTTAAGCACAAATTTCAAATAACGTGTAGGCTTTAATGAAGAGAGGCACAAATGGAGAAAGAAAATACAAATCAGATGTCATCAAAGACTAATAATTATAAGCATGAATAACAAATATATGGGTAGAGAAATTGAAAAATAATTACGATAAAGCGAAATATCAATTATTTAGTGTCGCCCCTTCAAAATTACTCATTGGCAAGAAAAAGACTGTTTAGAGCCTTGATGATGACACTGAACCGCCCACTAAGCAAAGCGCTCAACGTGTTTTGTGCTTTGCTTACCAACCTCAAAGATTTTAGTGATAAATTTTCAGCATTTAAATCATTTAGCTAAACAGCCTTAATGCCTTATCCGTTACTCAAACCTTAATCCAAATTGATTGAAAGTTCAGGAAATATCACATTTAGTGGAGAATTTAATAAACAGAAGCACAATATATTTTATTTCATATATTGTGACGTGTTATCTTCAGAGGCACAAAAGAAGGTTGCGATTAAAGTCAAACTAAGATCTGGTATCTCAATTGTGACCATTGTTCACTTTTTGGGTGATGTTGGAATGCACTTGAGCAGTAACTTGAACCAAAATCTTTGCCTAAAAGGTAAATACCTTACTACCTTGGCAATGTGACAACAAAAATAACATGTCCAGTATATTCCCATAAAGTGGGGTCTGGGGAAGGTAAGTGTATGCAGTCTGTACCACTACCTCAGAGGTGAGGCATATAGGTTGTTTCTGATAGACCCCCGGCTCAAGACAAAAATAGTTTATAAAAGGACATAGTGGCAGTCCGGTACCCTAAGATCCCGCTATGCACAGTATTCAGAATCATACACCAATCAGAACTACATCATCCACAAAAATCATACACCACGGTACCTCTCCTTGTATTTGATGCATCAATACATCCATCATCAAGGCAAATAAAAATAGACTACTACTCGAGCCTTGGTGCAACCCCATCAATAAGGAAAAGTTCTATGAGTCCCCTCCCACAGTTCTTACATGAGTATTAGCTTAGTCGTACATGTCCTTAATCGACCTAGTATATGCTACAGGTACACCTCTAGCCTCTAAGCACCTCCAAAGAACCTCCCTGGGGACTCTGTCATAGGCCTTTTCTAGGTCGATGAACTCCATGTGCAAGTCCTTCTTCCTTTCCCTATCCCTATACTACTCCACTATTCTCCTCACGAAATGGATGGCTTTTGTAGTTGAGCATCCTGGTATGAATCCGAACTAATTCTCAGAATATGTTATTACGTAATATATATATATATATATATATATATATATATATATGTAGTTCAGTAAAAATGCTAACTTCTTAACTAACCAAGTTTTCTTGGTGATTTTTTTAAGGTTTATCATAATTAGACGTGAAATTTAAAGGAACAGGTCTTCTGATTATCAAGTCAAGACAATCTGCCTAAGTTAATTGCCTCTCTCTAAAAAAATTCTTTTTTTTATATTTTGATTTTCCAAGACAAAATGTACAAGTTTTCCACTAAAAAGCATAGCTTTGGGAGAGAGCAGAAGATCTCTTTTACCCAAGATGACCCAAAACTCAAGATAATCAAATCGTTATTTTTAGTAACTCGAGATACTCAAATTTTTGCTGTGGATGAAAGGTTATTGGTTCTTACCAGACAGATGCAGTCAAAGAATTTCTTGTGGAACTAGATGATTTTACTGAAATGCAAAAACCATGGTTGTTTCTTAAAAAGAAAGACTTGTGGGGATAGAGTGGATGGGAAATGCAACTAGCCAATAGTCTGTCATGCCAATCAGGATCTCAGAGATGTTCATTATGGCATCCATGAGAAAAGACATCCAGGGAATTACAGTAATCTTCAATTCAAACAAAAACTCTTGCCTATTAGATATGTTCAGTCTAAATCAATCATTGGATATCAACATTCTCAAAGAAGCTGCAGTGAAAATTAAACTAGTTGAAATTAATCAAAAGAATCAAAGGATAAAGGCTCAGGCTCATACCTTCACTTGTAAGTTCTCATTGTATGGATTCCTCAAATGGTGAGTTTTCCGGAAGGACAGTTCATAGAGCTGCATTTTAAACCTAGATTTAGTTTAGATGTGCAAGCAATTATGCAACAAATACTTAAAAAGGAGGTGAAAGGAAGAGAGATGCAAAAATATAAGGAAAGATAATCCCAGCCACCAAGTTATATCAACTACATGTTAGAAAAATGATCATAGTCCTAAAGTGAAATAGAAAGGGCTATAGAAGGAATAGGACTTCTGCAGTATGACACTTTTGGTGAAGAGAGAACTGAACTTTCATCTGGTTAGGTTCGAATACACTGATCTCCATTTTAGAATCCAAAATTATAGAAAGCCCACCTATCATCATAACTGGGCATAAATTCAAATATGCCCTTACTATTACCAATATAAGTTCCCACATAAATATAAAAACATAAAAAGATAAAACTACTACTTCATTATCTTCTACACCATAAATGACAAACCTTTTTGGGTTTGCAGATAATTTTATCTCACTTTTTCCCACTTCCTTGGAGAAAAGAATATTAATATCCCAAAAAGAAAAGGAAAAAAGATTTCAAGCCACACGGTATTTGTCCCCACACCTTGAATAGAAGTTAGTAAGGTACTACATACATAGATTTACATTAAGACCATCAAACTAAAAGGGGATCATAAGCAAGAGACATAGGACCAAGATTACAGGTTGGGGAAGAAGGAAAATATAAATGACTGTTAACCATTTCACTGAAAAATTATGTTCGTAATGAGCAGTTCCATGTTCATGCTTCCAATTTCCTCCTTTAGCAGCGCCACCGATTCTACATGTCATCTTTGTACAACCTTAAAAAATAGTAAATAAATTCACATCATCAAAACGCATCTGCCAAAGAAAGTTTTTTTTACAACCATCAACCAGCCTTAAACTCAGACATTACTTCTATGGCAAGTCAAAATCAAAGTATACACTCTTACAATAATGATATACTAGGAAAACTAAAGACATTCCTCAGCTACTAAGTTAGACAAACTTTACATCAATAGCACATGAAGGATAGATAATAATAGCCTACCTGAAAATGTCTTATCTGGTTGACTGAAAATATCAGAATGACATTTTCCACAAAGTCAAAAGTTTTATTTAGTTTAGCCTCATTGATTCTTTGAGTTGCCCAAACTCCTTGTTGTACTTACAATTCAAGTGATTCTCATGGTTGCAACTTTTAACTATAAAGTACCTAACTCCATGCAAGAAATCGGTTAAGTGTGCTAGAGAAAATAGAGGTATGGACTGTAACTGTCCTTTGTTATTCAGTAGCACAATAAAGGGGAACCTGGATAGAGAAGAGGGACATTAGTACTACATGAACAAAGATCAATGATTAACAAATGGAAGTCAAAGCTATGCCAGGAGTCAAAAGAAGAAGTTCAAATATTAAAGGAAAATCATCGCCTCACCAGTCACCGGTAACAAATGAAAGATATTGCAAGTAAAACAACATCACACAGAATTAATCACCACCTTGTGTCACTAAATAACATACAATTTTCAAAGAAAGAATACCAGCTCTAAACAACAAATGTAGTGTTTAGTCTTGGATAGTTTTGATCCATAAAGCTTACTCATACTTTTATATGTGACAGAATGCTATGAGAGAATAATGAAGTTGCATCCACTGCAAACTCCTACTTGTGAAACTAGTCAATTAAACTATCATCATGACTCTTCCTTTTTCTTAAAATAGTTGTTTCATCACGACAAAGTAGGCGTACTAGTAGCAATTATGTATGATATCTAGTTGAACTTATTTTTATACTTTTGGCTTTAGTTATTCTCATAGTAGCCAAGAAGCTTTAGTTCCATGAAGAAGAAAACTTCTAAATTGAACCATATAAACCGATAAAACAATCACAAAAAAATCCTTAAATTACAATGGCAAAATCCCTAGTATACAAACAACAACAAAAAGATAATCTACAACGTCATATGAATCTTTATCCCTACAAAAGCTCTCATGTTCCTCCCTTCATAAAAAACCTACATGAGTTCTAATAGAGCAATATCCTATACTATTCACTTCTCTTCTTTCTTAAACATGTCCAACCAAAAAGAGCCTCTTTCACTGTGCTCGACATCGACATTGTAATTCAAACCATCTCAACTTCTCACAACACAAGCGAGTTGCCAACTGAAAATATAAGAGGTAGTCCACATCTTCACCTGAACAATTGCACATAAATCACCAGCTAATGTATAATCTGCCTTTTTCTCAAATTTTTAGCTTCATGATTAATCCTTCTATTGCTAACTAAGTAAAAAGCACATGTTTTTGAACTGGTAAGTGTCAAATATCTGCTTCCTCCCTTACCAAGAGTTATGATAATATGATTGTCATGAAAATATTTTACCTCTTTTTAACCCCACATCTATGAGTCCTGACTAGTGTCTGAAGTACGTTGTTTGTACAATATTTCAACCAGGTTTGGAATTTAGAAACTTCCCATCCTAAAGATTCTGTCTAACCCCTATGTTCCAATGAACCCCCTGATTGTAACCTCCAGAATTCTCATAATGTCATTTCCCTATGACTCGACTCTCGAGCTTACTATAAAAGTCCTCACTCAAATAAAAGTGTGATATAATTAGTCCTCCATTTTGCTCCAACAATTCCATACTTAATATCCACCACCTCCCTCCTTAGTGTGTGCTCCTCAATACCAAATCTCTAAAGTCATTCCCTTAATAGGGTTTTGTTAAAATTCTAAGATCTTTCACCCTAAAGCCCCTTCCCCTACTTTTTTGGAGACATTGCCTACTCTCAGCTAACTAAGTGAAACATTCTATGCTCAATTATAAAATTACACTCTTTTTTTTTAATTTTTTATGGATAAAGTCTAATAATAATTCCTTCATTACATCAAGAAAATATTAGACATTCAAGTATCCCAAAACATATAACCTTATTAGATGTATTCTCATACCAGTGTGCAAAACTTTATTCACATCCCATATAATAAAAGTGAACACCTTGACAAACCCGATATGTACCTATGTCCAAGTAACAAAAAACTGCTTAACTAGTGTCAATAGTTATGAATAACTAGCAATATATGTTCAGTTCATCGTCCAAGAAGTAACTAAACAAGTGAGGCGTTTAGGTATATTGTTATCCTAACTGCAAATCATTCTTCAACAATCAATATATAACCATTAAAGACATGATCCACACTCCTTACATTCTTAATTCCATCTCTCCACTCCTATGGTCAATTTGTTTTGAGACTAAGATTTATCCTAAAGATCATGATGCATTAGAATTGTAAAACAAAAATGCAAGAACAATCACAAGACTTGATAGACAAATAAACCAACTATAAAATCATAATTAAGCAATAATGTTAGTAGACTCAACCATAGAATAAGGGTTTTTAGCCACTAATTTTCATACAAACAATCTCCATAAAAGAGTTCATAACTTTAAAATACAAGAATGAAAAGTAAAAGAAGAAAAACCCTAGTGTAGAGCCTTCCTTGCCTTCTCCTCCTCTCCAATTCGTGTGTCTCCCCCAAGATGTCAAAAGATGTGAATAAATGTGCCTAAGTAATCCTTTTATAGTGCTTTAGGTTGTCCATAAGGTTCCCCAAATAAATACCATTCATTTACAACTTTGCCCCCATTTAAAACAAGTTGAAAACCAACTTTGGGTCGAATTTGGGGGTGGTGCGATGCGTGGCTCATCGCACGCATAAACCAGTAGAATAGTGAAATACATGGTGTAGCTCACACCCTCTCATGTGAAATTGAGGGTGCAACGCATGCCTCCCCACACGCCATGGAAGGTACGACACATGCCCTCCTCTATTGTGTGAAGGGGTGCGTCCATCCTTTCCATCCTTCTCCTGCTCTCATCCCTTGTTCCCGCACGTCTTGTGGCTTATTTGTGGGCTTGATTTAGATTCCATATATCCTCAAATTATACCCTATCTCAACACAACCATAAGTCCATACAACACAATAGAACCAATCAAAGTACACTAGAACAAGCATAGCTAAAGCTAGCGACACTAGTTTTCTCATCTAAGTTCTATTTGATCTTTTTGACTCTAGACTTGTTTTGAATGAGCATGCCTTCCAATAATCCATGGAGGGTATGGTACATGCCCTCCTCTATTGTGTGAGGGGGTGCGTCCATTCTTCCGTTCTCTCATCCCTTGCTCCCACACTTTTTGTGCCTTGTTTGTGGGCTTGATTTAGATTTCATAGCTCCTCAACTGATCCCTACAACATATCAATACAAAAATTAGTCCATACAACATAATAGAACCAATCAAAGTACACTAGAAAAAGCATAGCTCAAGCTAGCGACACTAGTTTTCTCATCTATTTGATTTTTTTGACTCTAGACTTGTTTCAAATGTACTTTAAACACTATGAACATATACTTTAACACACAATTACACTTATAAACACTTTATTAATCAATAAGCACATCAATTTATCCTCAAAACTAAGATAAAAGTGCATAGATAATGACACTTAGGAGTACAAATATTCCTAAGATCACCGCCCCACACTTAAAGCCTTGTTCGTCCTCGAATAACTCTTTAAATTAATCACCATCGAGGAAAACTCTAACATTATTACTAAAACTAAGACACTCAAGCTAGCACTACACAGACTACATGAATAGCAAGTTCTTCCTTCAGGATTTCATATTACAACTTTGAAACACATGAATACTACTTCAAAACCTCCTAGCCTTAAGAATTGACTCTACCAAGTTGGAAAACTCATGCATATTACTCAATAAAGAGATACTACAATTCACCTTTCTATCATCAAACATGAGCCCTCACCATAAGAGACTCACCCATATTCACTCACAAGTATGGAATTTATCACAAAAATGGGTGTAAGAATCAAATTTTGCTTACTCTCACAATGAATTCACATGTCACATAAGATGAACCATAAGCTTGACCTTAGTGTAGTACTCCACTAATATCAGAATGTCAATGCTCAAGATGAAGTAGGACTTTAAGGGTTGTAATGTAGGCTAAGGGATGGGTAGGAACTATTTGGTCAAGAATAGTGACTATCTTCCCTAAGCACTTTAATACATCACAATTTACGCTAAGCTCATCTCCAACCAACCTATTTTGCTAAACTATCATCTTCCTAACTCTCTTTTGTTTCCCCCCACATCTTTAAGCTAGCTTATACATCTTTAGCAAGGAGTATTTGCTATCAATACATGATTCACTTTTGATCAATTTTTCTTTTCATTACTTTATTTCCTACCAACAATACATAAACCTTTTCAATACACCAAAAGCTATTTACTTGGTACTTCAAATTTTGTTTTTTCCTTCTTCAATTTCACACTCCTTAACATCTTAATTTTTCAACTAAAGCGCTTAGGAGTTTTAGATCAAACTATGGTCAATTGAAACAAAGGGAACAAACTACATATAAGGCTACCAAAGAATAGGCTAAAGGCTCAACGGGGCTAACTAGGATCATACAGACAGGGTGGACAAAGTAGGTATACAACATGGCTATCAAAGAAATGCCTATATCATATCCTAAACTCAACATTTCTTATTTCACCTTGCAAACACACCGAGAAAGTTCTAGACATCAATATGCAACATGAAATATAATAAAACCTTACTCACACATGGCACATGTTTAAGTCAAGATAGATCCCTATAGACTCTCAACCAAGCAATAGAAAGAATTCAATATTAAACCAACATCACACAAGAGTCAAAAAATGAGCTTAAGTGTTTCACAGTAGTCATTTAATTTTTTACACATGCTTCAACATTCAACACCAACTTGTACCAAGTAATCACGCGTAGTATCTAACTAGAACATCTAAAACATTTTAAAATTACTCCTAAAAATCAAAAAGTATACTGGGTTCAAAGGACGTCCCCTCGGAAAATAACCAAAAAGACAAACCGAGGGGTGGATGAAGTGTGCTCCTAACTAAAACTAAATATTATTAAAAGAAAATCTTTTTGTATTTTTCAAATTTTTAGCAACATAAGCAAAAAGCAAATAACCAAATAACCAAAAGACCCCTATAGCATACTCTACCCAAACCAAATCAGAAGATTTCCCACCCCACACTTAAAATCACACTTTGTCCCCAAAGTATAAATTAAAAGTAAGGACAGAACCTCTAGGCCTAGCTAGTATCATTATATTCATCAGGGAGGTTTGGGGACCCCACCCTCAATTTTTGCCATGCTCCTTAGCTAAGATCTCCAGTACTCAGACTTTCCTTTAACCTGTCAACTCAAACCAAAAACAAAAACAAAGGTGATATTAAAGAAAACTATAAGAAATAAAACTACTACCTTAACTTGGGTTGCCTCCTAAGTAGGACCTAATTTAATATCGCAGTATGAATTAAATCACAACTTCATCATCCACATTCTCTCATCCTCTTCCTTCTACTTGGAGCCCATCTTCTCTTTTTTTTTTCTGACCTCTTGAATGCTCATGATTAAGATCAGCCATATTTATTACACCTACCTTTTCAGCATGCCATTCAGGTAGTGCAGGTTTAGGCTTATTGGTCAATTCAGACAACTTCATGAGAGTGTTCGAAGAGGTCATTGGTGGTTTACACACTTACACCCCACACTCATCCCCTTTCATAGTTGTGATCATGCATAAATCTCTATAGTGTGATGGTGTGTTGAGTGCTTTGTACACCCTGAAGACTACCTCTTTATCATTTTATCTCATATTGAGAGTTCCTTCTCTCACGTCTACCAATGCTCCACCAGTCGTCAATAATAGACGTCCCAATATGATTGGTACTCTGTCATCTGCATCATAGTCAAGAACAATAAAGTTAACTGGAATAATGAACTTACCAACCTTAATGAGAATATCCTCTATGATTTCTTCAGGGACCACTCTCGTTCTGTCGGCCATTTGTAACACCACTGAGGAGGGTATTGACTTTCCCGAACCAAGAGTGTTAAAAATTGAAAGGGGCATCAAGTTGATACTTTTCCCCAAATTACTCAAAGCATGGACAACATCACTTTCACCAATTTATATGGGGAGGGTGAAACTCCCAAGGTCCTTAAGATTTTTGGGCATCTTGGTCATAACCACAGAACTGCACTCTTCAGTAAGTGTCACCATCTAAATATCAGCAAGCCTCCTTTTGTTCATCACCACGTCTTTCAAGTACTTATCATACTTTGGCATTTCCTGCAAAATATCTACAAGAGTAAGGTGAATGTGAAGTGCTCTGAACATGTAAAAGAGCTTCTTAAAACAAACATATTCTTTGGCTTTATTAAGCCTCTGAGGGAAAGGTGGCGGTATCCTGTTTTGAGATTACTCCACAGGCTTTTCATTAAGGTACTTAGACTTCCCCTTTTTGTCAGCTTCTTGAGACTCAACTTTCTTTTCTGCTTGCTCAGGTGTGATCAACTCTGCTTACACCTCATGATTTTTCTTAGGAGATGCATCAATCAAATCTCTACCACTCCTCAAAGTGATTTCCATAACTTGTTTTGGATTCTGCTTTGTATCACCCGGCAGACCCCCTTGAGGTCTTGAATTATGTGCTTGAGCTAACTGACCCATTTGTATCTCCAAAATCTTTTGGGCAAGTTGTTGATTTTTGATATCCGCAGTTGTTTGTTCTTGAGTGGCCAGTATCTATTTCAAAGTCTCTTCTATACTGCTGGCCTAAGCATTATTATGAATTCCTTGCTACTGTTGAAATTACTGAGGTTGAGCCTGATTATTTCCCCATGAGTAATTGGGCTGACTCTGCTAGTTACGGTTGTAGGTATTACTATAACTTTGATTACCTCTTTGTGCATTGCCCACCAAATTCGCAGACTCCAAATTTGCTGCACATAAGTTTGAAAAATGACAACTATTTCCACAAGTTTTACACCAAACCTGAACTTTCTGAACCGCATTAACTTATGCCTAAGGTTGAGCCACACTCAACTTGTTGAATTGGGCCATTATTTAATTCTGAAAGCTGGCCAATTGTCCTGAAAATGCTGTGACACTATCTATCTCAATTAAACCTGTAGGCTTCTTCACCATGCTTCTAGACATATTACCATTCCAATCTGGATTATCTTGTTCGATTCTATTGAGGAGAGTGTACATCTTATCATAAGTTTTCTCCAAAGCCTGACCACCTGCTATAGAATCTAGCAATTTTTTTGTATTATGGTCAAACCTTCAACAAAAGTATGAGCTAATACCTCATTGGTTTGTTGGTGATGTGGACCATCTCTAAGAAGTGACTTGAATCTCTCATACATGATAGAGATTCTTATCTGGCATTTGCTTGAAACTCAAAATCTCACTCCTTAACCTTGCAGTTTTCCTGATGGAAAGAATCGGATGAGGAACTTCTTTTCCAAATTGTCCCAAGTTGTAATTGAGTTTGAAGGTTATATCTTCAGCCATTTCTTCGCTTCTCCCAAAAGTGAGAATGGGAAAAGTTTGAGCCTCACATAGTATGTGGAGACTCCCACGGGAATGAAAGTATCACTGATATCTAAGAAGTTTTGTATATGACCCTGTGGATCTTTATGTGATAAGCCTATAAACTGCCCGCTTGTGTGTAACAATTGCACCATGTTTTGCTTCAGCTCGAATCTGCCTCCTACGACTGGCTTTTGAATACAGGAGGTCATATTAGTTGAGAGTGGGATTACCACATTGCGCACTGTCCTGCGAGGTGGTTGTTCATCACCCATTGCTATAAGAATAGTCTTATCCTCTTGAACTTGCAGGATTTGATAGAGAAGTGTTGTTTCTCTCCTAAATTGGTGTAAGCATCGCTCAAGTTTGGGATATGGTTCAACCAATTCCCTCTCCCTTGCCAGATTACTCAATATTCAAACCTGTACCTATAAATTCTGTAGCTAAGACCAAGTTGTTAGCATTTATCAAATAAAATAGTAAAAATGAAAATTAGAAGGTTGCTAATTTTCAAGTCCCCGACAACGGCGCCAAAAACTTATTGATCCCAAGCGAACACACAAGTGTACATGGTCATGCAAGTAATACAGTGTCTCTTTGTGAGTCGAATATCTATCCCACAATGACTTGGTGATGATCAAGCAATCTACTTCAAGCGTTACTAATTAAGTTAAACATGTGTGAGTCGTAACCAAGAAAAGTTTAAGCTTTATTTTTATAGCTAAATACTAGAATTAAAAATGATAAGAAATTTGGGTTGTAAACAATAAATGTAGAGTTCCATGGTTTAGGCAATTACTTCACATTCATGCCTAACTATGGTTTCTAGCCGGTGTTGATGTCTATCGTGATTGTTGATCTACAGGTTGATATTCAACTTGGGAATGGTCATCCTCTAAGTATTCTACCCAAATTAATCTCATAACTACATCGTTGAGTGGTGATATGAGTATTTAATTCAGATGCATTAAACTATCTTCCCTTTTCATTAACTAAGTGGGGTGTTTAGGTATATTGCTATCCTAAATGCAAATCATTCTTCAACAATCAATATATAACCATGAAAGACATGATCCACACTCCTTAAATTCTTTATTCTATATCTCCACTCCTATGGTCAATTAATTTTGAGAATAAGATTTATCGTAAAGTTCATGACACTTTAGAATAGTAAAACAAGAATGCAAGAACAATCACAAGACTTCATAGACAAATAAACCAACTATAAAACCATAATTAAACAATCATGTTCATAGCCTGAATACTAGAATGATGGTTTTTATCCACTCATATTCATACAAACAATCTCCATAAAAGAGTTCATAACTTTAAACTACAAGAATGAAAAGCAAAAGAAGAAAAACCCTAGTGTAGAGCCTTCCTTGCCTTCTCCTCCTCTCCAATTCATGTGTCTCCTCCAAGAAGTCAAAAGATGTGAATAAATGTGGATAAGTAATCCTTTTATAGTGCTTTAGGTCATCCATAAGGTTCCTCAAATGAATCCCATGCATTTACAACTTTGCCCCCACTTAAAACAAGTTGAAAACCAACTTTGGGTCGAATTTGGGGGTGGTGCGCTGCGTGGCTCATCACACGCATAAACCAGTAGAATGGTGCACTACATGGTGCATCTCACACCCTATCATGTGTGATTTAGGGTGCATCACATGCCTTCCCACACGCCATAGAGGGTGCGGCGTATGCCCTCCTCTATTGTGTGGGGGTGCGTCCATCTTTCTCGTTCTCTCATCCCTTGCTCCCGCATGTCTTGTGTCTTGTTTGTGGGCTTGATTTAGATTACATATATCCTAGAATGATCCCCTACAACATCTCAACACAACCATAAGTCCATAAAACACAATAAAACCACTCAAAGTACACTAGAACACTACAACATTTTAGTCTTTTGGCCACACTAAATCTGGACCACGCTTGTAAAGTGTTGCCTAAAACATATTTGGTTACGCTTTTAAAGCGTAGCTATAGTTTTTAGCTCCTAGCCACATTAATATTGGCAACGCTTTTAAAGTGTGGTCTTTAATTGTATAGGCCACACTTTATAAGTGTTGCCAAGCGTTGCCAAATAATGATATAATTGGCAACACTTATTTATACATACAGCTACACTTTTAAGTGTGGCCTAAAATTTTCATTAAAAAATTTAAATCTCCCTCCAAAATATATTACTCTCCCTCCAATTTATAATTGGTTGAAAAAATAAATCAAAAAAATCAATATTTGGAAAGTAGATATTTCTACTCAAACCTACCAAATATTCTCACTCTCAAATTAGAAAACTCAGAACTCTCAAATCTATCGAAGCTCCCATTCTCACTGTCAAAATTCTTCAACTGTCTAAGCTTCCAAATCTATCAAATGTGAGACTAATTTCAGCTCAAATCCGTCAAATTTCTTCTAATTTCACCTAATTTCAGCTCAACTCAGCTCAAATTTCTTCTAATTTTGCTAATTTCAGTGGAGATTTCAGTTGTGTGAGCTAAAAAAGGTAGAAATTTTCATCTTTTAAGAGCATCTGGCTTATATTTTGCATCTGGGTTGATTGCATGTTTATTTTGCATCTGGGTTTATTGCATTTTTATTTTGCATCTGTGTTTATTGCATGGTTATTTTGCATCTGGGGTTTATTGCTTGTGGGTTTATTGCATGTCTCTTTTGCATCTGGGTTTATTGCTTGTGGGTTTATTACATGTCAACTTTGCATTGTGATTTTTGCAAAAGCAATGGAAAGTTAACCTGATTATCTGCTCGATCTTTCACAAAATATATTGTGCCCAAATTGTAATATGGGTACTTTGCATTTGAGTAAATTTTTTTCTTTAATTATCTGATTTTTCCAATTTCCTACTGTCTTTGTAGCATTTTTCAAATAAATGTGTTGAATGATGTATAAAGTGGTTGTAGTTTAAGCTTTATAAGCTTCTTTGTACAAAGAAGATGGTATAGAATAGACTATTGTAGTTTGTAGAACAAAGATTATGGATAGACCTAAGGAACTTCACCCGAATAAACAAGTTAATGTAACACAAGATGTTCAAACAATTGGGAAACTGTTATTGATATTTCAGTTTGCTTCTCTCCTCCTTCCTCCATCTCTCCCATTTTCAAACTTTGTGATAGTAATTTTCAAATAAATGCGTAAAACCCAAAATAGTGGTGTTACATTAGTTGCCTCCACCACAGGCTTTGCAAGCTCAAAGGATAAAAATCCAGTTGATGCAAATTTGGCTTATTATGGAAGAATAGTTGATATAGTTGAGTTAGACTATTATGGCCATTTTAAGATTGTTTTATTTAAGTGCGACTGGTATGAGGTTGAAAAAGATATGTATGGTCTTACTTATGTCTACTTCAACAAGAAATGCTCTTTGGAAGAGCCTTTTGTACTAGCATCTCAAGTGCACCAGTGCTTCTATGTTCAAGATCCATATAATCAAGATAGACATTATGTTATGAAGACTGTTCCGAGAGACTTGTTTAATGTAAGTGATGAGGTTGAACAAAGTTATGAAAATGAGCCTTCTGAGCATTTGATGGGCCCATCTATACCAGATGTTGATGGTGAAGTTTTCTTAATAAGGAATGATCTACCTGAAACAATTATTGATATGGATGATGTGGCTGCTGAAGGATTTCTTTCTCAACCACTTGAAGTTGAGTATGACGACGAATCTGAAGTCGAGTCAGAAGACGAGTTTGGAGACAATTTTGAAGATGAGTGTGAAGATGAGTCTGAAGACGAGTCCGAAGAAGAGTCCGAAAATGATTTTGATGATGAACCATGACTTTATTATTTTGTTGTTGACCCATAGTGTTAGCTTTCTCTTTCTGTTATTTGATGTTTGCTGGTACATAAACTCTTAGGTATCTAATATGTAGAAACATCTATGAGATTGACAATGTTTATGTATTTGTTGGCTTCTTTCTTGTGTCTGATTATTTTTCTGATTTTGACCCATAATTCAAGCTTACTCTTTTGTGTGCCTGATTATTATTCTGATTTACAAACTACACTTGTTACTAAATACCTATTTTTTCTATTTTTCAGGTAGTGGTCATCCTAAGAGGTGTACAGACTTACAATATTTCAAGCAGCATAGTGATACTAAACAGGTATCCCATCACTTTATTAAATATCAGTGAAGTGAACACTAAGTTTGTCATGACTTTGCAGGTAGTTTTAACTGCTGTAGAAGTAAAATCTCTTTGGTTAGAAATTGCGTTTTTTTAGGAAAGGGAAGCTTAAAAGCTCGGTATGTTTTGATGCTCTCACATTATTTCTTGTGCACCTCTTTTTTAGTGTTTCTTCAAACACATTTGTATTTGGTGTGGTTGCCTCTTTGATGTGTCTGTACCTCGATTTATTGCCAGCGGCACGTAGAAAGGTTCCAAGACAGTTTGCAGGTTAATACTATCGTTTTTCAGTGTCATATAGACCAAATGACATAGGTATTATTTCCTTATACCTTCATAAGAATTATTTCATAGCTTTTTTTCCTATACAACTGTACAAAAATTTTGTTCATCCTAGTGGTAGATTGCAATATGCAAGTTATAAAATTTTGAGACTGGAATCTAGTGAGAGATCTGCCAGATATGCTAGAAGTAGCATTTTTGTTGGCCTTTGACACCTTTTTATTGCCTCTAGGTTATAGGCCCTGCTGATCAGAAATTTGCTAAACTAGTATGTTACAAGACTTGCTAGAGGTGCTAAAGGTATATTAAGCCTTGGAAATTAAATAATTGCATTGCGGATTTTGTTAGATTTTTGCTATAATTTGACGTGTTTTCTGTTTCTGTTGCAAAGTTGAAGTCACTGAAAGAGAAGAAAATAGAGAGATTAGAAGAAGGTAAGAAGAATGGATCAGGCAGCAGTTGTAAAGAAAAAAGTCTCGAATCCGAATAAAGCTCAAAATCCTATGAAGAATAGGAATTCTAATGTTCAATACCGATCAAGTATGGAATTGGCCCAGCAGTATAAGATTAAGAGAGAAAAACTTGCAAATGAACACAATGATAAAACTAGGAAAGTGCAGGCACAAATGACGCTTAAAAGAAAGAATCCTGACTCATTCGTTCCACAACAAGGAAAGAGTAACTTGTCTGGGCACAAGCCAATAATTCAATCTCAAATTGGAGAGTCCATTCAAAAGAAAAGAATTGGAATTACCTATGCACAACCTCATGTTCCAAGCGTCTTCAAAGGTAGATGTTAATACTTCACATATCATTGGAAGAGCACAAGATGAAGAAAAGAAACAGTACATTATTCAAGGGCTTCAAAACTGCAAACAAGTGAAGAGGAAGTCAGTCCTTCCAGCGACTAGTCTTGATCAGTTTCTAGAAAAACAAGAGATACACGTAGGTGGTGAAAAACAACATGATATTCACACAACAACTGATCTGCCGGCTTCTTTTGTTGATGAACATAATAAAGGATTGGATGATCTTGCGGAATAAGAAGAAATTGGTGAGGATGGGTGTGCTAGAGATGATGATATGGACATTGATTGCAGGACAAATGGTAGGTCTTAAGCTTTTTAAGTTTATTACTCATTTTAATTTTTTTCTTATTTCTTGACTATTACATCAATCTAGGGATATCGGAGAAGAAAAAAGTTCGAGGACAAACAACATGTAAGAATATTCACGCAAGAAATTTAGATGAAAGAGAGGAGGTGATATTTTACAAAGGACAAGCAGTGGGACCAACTGGAAAGACAGTTTCAAATTTAAGCAGCTTCATAGGAACAATTGCAAGGAATCCTAGATTTGTCACCTTGATGTACACTAGTTGGCATGTTGTGCCAAAGGAAAACAAAAAACGCATGTGGGACTATGTCAATGTAAGAAAAATAAATTTTTTAGATTGTATATTTATTGTTTGTTATTTCTAACTTAAGCTAAATATATTTTGTTTTGCATAGTCAAAATTCCTAATTCCAACAGAAGGAGAGAAGTGGGTGATGGATGGTCTTCGTGATAGTTGGAGGCAACACAAGAGAAGTATTAAACGAAAATGTTTTAATAAGAAACTTACTGATGAAAAAATGCTAGCAAAACGTCGTGATGACATTCCTGAAGTTCAATTGCGCCAGTTGATCGAGTATTGGAAACATTCAAATGTTCAAGTGAGACTAAAACAGTGCATTTATTGGACATAATTTGCATCATTTCTATTCTTTGTTTTCCGATTTATAAATTAATACATCTTTTTTTATCGAATTTTAGGCCCTGAGCAAGGTAAACTCTCAAAACAGAAAAAAACAAAAGTGGGGGCATCGGATGGGACCTATTAGTTTTGCAAGAGTACGGTTGGAATTGGTAATATTTAGTAGACACATTGTGAAAATATGAATTTTTCTTTTTTTTTTTGTACTTTGTCAGAATGTATTGATTTCTATTTTAACATTATTTTGATATAATTTGTAGCGTACAACCAAAGAAAACAAGGAGGAACCATCACAGGCTGAAATGTTTATTGCAACTCGTACAAAGACGGGGAAAGAAGTTCAAACAGATAGCCAAATTGTAATAGTAAGTCATTTTTGTGCTACATTGTTCTTCTTCTTCTTCTTTTTCTTTTTCTTTGCTGGACTGTTTGTTGGGTGGGTGGGGGGGTACAATTTTTTCAATTCTTGATCAGAGTCGATGCACTGTTTGCTAGGAGGGGATGTGATTTTTTTTAAGAAGAGTCATGTGCATAACTTGATAATCTGCGTACTCTGATCACTGTCTTAGTCTCTTTATTGAGATCGTGTTTTGAAAAATACTAATGTTATGGGCAGGAGCTTGATAAGTATGCTTTACTATGATCACTGTCGCAGTCTCTTTAATTTGTCGATCTTATTGGTTTCTTTTAGCAAGCGTTGCTGCTGTTGCTTTTCTTAAAGTTCATTTTGTTTAAGCCTTTGGTTATGATGTCTTCCTTTTAAGTTGCCAACCTTAAAGCCAATTCTATTCTTTCTTTAAATCAGCCTCTTCTCTTTAACAAATTCTGCTTTACATGTATATTCCAACAACATATTGTGTGTGTGTTCAAAAGCATGAGAAGTTGTCTCATTTAAAGGACTGGCTGATTTGGAAGTGGATAAACTATAGACTTCACCACAATGGAACAATAGACCTAACCACATGATAGAGTCCTAGTTGGAATCTAAATTTAGGATACAATAGTCAATAGAGTCTCTTGTGTACAGATTTAATAAGATAAGATGTTCAGTTCCTTGCTTAAGTACATTAGTTAATAATTGGGCCCTAAATTTTTCATGGAAACAGAGCAACATTCAAAGATTTAAGTTTAATTATCTGCCTCTGTATTTTTTTGGTGTAAACAGATAGTCTTAGATTAGTCAGAAGCTATTAACACAACTATAGATTAGTTGTAATCTAGATGATATAGGGCTCATGTAACTACATTGTTTGTATCACATGTTATGGCAAGAAATTCCAGTCACTTGTATCTAACATCAATTCTGAAATTTGACATCATGAATTGCTGTTATGTTACTGTTAAGTTCCTTTTTTCTTGTTCTAGATTCCATTTGTTGTTTATATCTTACTAATACTTAAGGAAGTCGAATATTTTTGTACCAAGTTATTCTTTTGTATCCAATTAAAAGGTTTTAAAATCTCTATGGAATATTAGGACAATTTTTTCAAGGTAAGGCCTCTGTTAAGCGTACTTAGGATCCAAAAAAATTGCACAAGGCTATCGTGTTAAGTTTTTTTGAAACTTTGTGAACTGAGTTAGGATCCCTGATGTCATTGTTCAGTTATAAAGGAATTGAATGAGTTGTCAGACAAAAATCAAAGTGGGAAGGATGAAACAACAGTGGAGGAAAAAACAATTGATTATGAACTGAGTTTTCTGTTTGTTTCACTGACTTTTGTTTTAGTTGGAATCTAAATTTTAGAAGAGCTCTAAATGATTGGGAAATTGAGTGTTTTAACAATGCTGCAATTACTGGAATCTTTTGGTGGATTAGCTGATTGCCCTGACAGATTTAGATGGATATTGAATAGCAAGGGTCTTTTTTTAATAAAATCCATTTACTGGAAATTGAATCAAAGAAGGTCCTCTTTGAGTTAATCTTTAGATGTCAATTACTGGTCCCAATCTCCTTTTGTGTTTGTATATTCTATTTACAGAACTTCTTTTTGACAGACTGAACTTCAGAATCATCAAAATTCTGGGGAAACAGCGGATGATGCATTCAGGGCAGTGTTTGGAAAGGAGCAGCCTGGTCGACTTAGATGCTATGGTAGATCAGTGACAGCTAGTTCTCTGAAAAAAGATGAGGAAATCAATAAGCTTAAACAAAAGCATGCCAATGAAGTCACTTCTCTTAAGGAAGAACTACATGAAATGAGAGAAGAAATGCGACATTTTTTTAGCCAATTGGTGCAAAACAACCCTGGATTAAATGTTCAAGATATACCAGGATGTGGCGGATCTAACCTTCCTTCACCTGTTGATGCAAGTAGTGCACAAACTTTAAGAGGGCAAAATCTACCAAATTGTTCTGGATCAGCTAATGCTTCAGTTTCTGAAAAGGTACTTTATATTTCACATTCACAAGTTGGTTTCTTTCCTGGACTACTGCTTAATTACTTTTTCAAAAAATTTGAGTTGGAACTGATGGGGGGCATGACTTTTAAACTGGAGATCTGATTTGGGCTTGTAGACGGGAACTGGAGGAGGCTTAGGCTTTATGATCGGGGGCTCTGTTTTGGGATTGTAGATTGAACTGGAGGAAGCTTTGATTTTGGTTTTGATTTGTAAATGGGGACTGGAGGAGGTGCACAAGCTTTCTATCTCAGCTTGTTACAAGTAATTAGACAAAAGTAATCCCTTTCTTTTCTTGAATTTTGTGGTAAATGCTGAAGCTTGTATTTTTAATAATATACCAATCACTTGTCTTCTCACAAAAAAAGGACTAGTTCATAAATTATTTTCTTTACAAGTAGGACAACTGTATAAGCTCTAGATCTCTTGAAAAAATATGGTCGTATAAAAATTATATCCCGAGGGACTTCTTGATGCCATGTGGGCTTCTTTTTTGGGGTTGATAGTGATTCATGATTTACATGTATTATATCAATTATAAGGAACCATTAATAATACAATCTTACTGTCAAAAGATCTATTGAGGTTTAGTCGCTTGAGTGGGCACAAGGCAACCTAGTCTATTGAGTGAATTGTGAGGTTCTGCTAGAACTCTACAATATCTTGTATTTGTAAAATAGCACCTCATGGCTTTCGTATCTTACTATCTACTGTATGCATAAGGCCTTGTTGTACTGGTGTATCCTCTTAAAAGATAAAGATCTTATCTATTGAATGCTAAGAGACTGCACAAAGTCACTTGTATAAAATATGCCCAGTGACTGTTTAAAAGTCACTAAATGAAAGTTCACAACCAATTCTCTTTCTTTTTTTTTTTTCCAGCAAGCTTGTTAGTTACTACAACATCAAGTTGGTTTTGGTTTTGATTTGTAAATGGGATTGGAGGAGGTGCACAAGCTTTGGTTTTGGTTTGGATTAGAGAATGTCATGTTATCACTAGTTGGTTAGGAAGTAGAAACCAAAATCTAGGAAGTATAATTTTCATGTTATCACTAGTTGGTCTTGTTGCATTGAACATGACTTTTTTCTAACTTTTATTTTATTATGAATTTGTAGGGAAATGCCGGAGATCGAATTTGAATGGTGATCACAAGTCAACTCGACCTATTGAAGTGAATGATAAACAATTTTTGAACTATTTTGATATATGTTCGAATACATTTTGTTTTGTGTAATGAAATTTTTCTTTAGTACTAATCTAAGAATGTGTATGTTAGTACATTTTGAATACATTGTTATTTTTGAATTTTGTTGCAAATGATCTATACATTTGAATATTTATTAGATAATTTGTGTTTGAGATCATTTATATATGTATGCATATAAATATATATATTTCTGACTATATATATGCAAACCAAAATCATTATTTTCTATTTATACAATGTTGTCACACTTCAAAAGTGTGGCTATAGGAATGTCAGTTGTGTGCATGTACATAAGAAAAGGTTACACTTTATAAGTGTTGTTGTAAAAGAGGTATAGAAGGCTGCATTTTTAAAGTGTGGCCAGTAACAAAGCTAAGGCCACACTTTCCAAGTGTAGAATTATCAAATGAAACTGTTGCCAATGAAATGCTACAAAACGTGGCCTTTGTAACTCATAGACCACTCTTTTTAAGCGTAGCTTCTATGACCACACTTAAAAAGTGTGGTCTAAAGTCAATGGTTACGCCCTTTTAGTCCACCCCCGTAAAAGCGTGGCCTAAAGTCCAAAAGCGTAGCCTTTGATCAAAGGCCACACTTTTTGCTACTTTAGGCCACACTTTACAAGGGTGGACAAAAGACTAAAATGTTGTTGTGGAACAAGCATAGCTCAAGCTAGCGACATTAGTTTTCTCATCTAAGTTCTATTTGATCTTTTCGAATCTAGACTTGTTTTGAATGTGCATGCCTTCCCACACGCCATGGAGGGTGCGGTACATGCCCTTCTTCATTGTGTGAGGGTGTGCGTTCATCTTTCTCGTGCTCTCATCCCTTGCTCCCACACTTCTTGTGGCTTGTTTGTGGGATTGATTTAGCTTCCATAGCTCCTCAACTGATCCCCTACAACATCTCAACACAATCATAATTCCATACAACACAATAGAACCAATCAAAGTACACTAGAACAAGCATAGCTCAAGCTAGCAACACTAGTTTTCTCATCTAAGTACTATTTGATCTTTTTGACTCTATACTTATTTCGAATGCACCTTAAACACTATGAACATGTACTTTAACACACAATTACACGTATACACACTTTATTACTCAATAATCACATCAAGTTATCCTTAAAACTAAGCTAAAAGCGCATAGATAATGACACTTAGGAGTACAAATACACCTAAGATCAACTGGTCGGGACATCTGGGCGACCTTAGTAGAAAAGGAACAAGCTAGAAAAGTGGTCGAAAAAGTAGTAAACATCACCGAAAAGTTGATCTATCACTATGAAATTGCTAGAAACTGGTATAAAATATATTGGTCATCTCGAAATCAAGAGACGAGTAGATGTTAAACAAGAAAGTTGCTCAAAAAATGGCCGGAAAAGGCTCACGCACTGGCCCATGGTCAGATCTCATTGGAGGTGGCAATCTACTGGGCTTCGCATGGGAGGTCAATTCACAGCGGTGCTGGTTGGGGTTTGGTTGCACGGAGACACTGGACTTCTTAGTGGTATTGGTTTTCATACAATACTGATGAAAAGTAATACTAGGTAAATCAGATCTGAGTAGTCACCGGAAAGATGCACATTACTATGCAAATCAGATCCAAGTAATCACCAAAAATATGCACGATGCTATGCAACTCAGATATGAGAAAGTAGTCTAAAAAGATGCACGATACTATGTAAATCCGATATGATAAAGTAGTCACTGGAAAGATGCACAGTGCTACTCAAATCAGATATGAGAAAGTAGTCACCGAGAAGCAGCATGGTGCTACGAAAATCAAATATGAAAAAGTAGTCATCGAGAAGCAGCACGATGCTACGCAAATCAGATATGAGAAAGTAGTCACGAGAAAGATGCATGTTGTTACACAAATCAGATATGAGAGAGTAGTCACCAAAAACATGCACGGTGTTACGTAACTAAGATCTGGTTGTTTTTTCATGCATATATAATTGGCCCAACTTTTGCTGCCATAATCATTGGCCAGACAGATGACATATATTAGATGTCACCGCCCGCCGGCAGCGGAAGCTTTTGATTCTCTACCAAGATCGTAGAGGCTCTGATACCATGTGAAGAAATATAAGAGAAGAATATTATTAAATTATAGTATCTACATTAATAAGATATTTATAGACACTACATTCCGATCCTTTTCCAAGTAGGACACTATATTAAAATCCTTTTTCAAGTAAGATTCTATGTGCTATTCTTGTTCCTAGTCCAATGCTAACAATAAAAATACTAGTAAATCAGAGAGTGTTTTGATGAATTTTTGAGTACTAAAATTTATAATAATTTTTGTGTTTTGGCACAAGTAATATGAAGTTACAAGGATAATAACTTCCCTCATAAGTGAGAAACTCTTTGATTGAAAATATTTTCCTTCAAAAGCATTTTCTAGTAATTAAACACCAAAATATTACTTCATTTGGAAGTACAATATACTGAAAAATGACTTACATCATACCAGACACATATCAACTTACTTTTTTTAGAAGTAATAACTTTTTTGATAATTTTAGTATTAATTTTACCTGTATAAGGAGACCATGAGTTCTTCATGTAACTGTGTACAATATAGTTTGTATCATGGAGATTTAGAGGTACTAAAGAGTGCAAACCTATTCCAAGAACTATTTCTCCGCACAATATTTTGTATCATGGAGCTTTGGAGCGAGAAACTATTGGATAACTATTTCTCTGACTACTAATCCATCAAGGAAAGAAATTTTATCAGATTATCAAAAACACAAAAGAATTCAACAAAAGTTAAATATATCCAACTTTCACCAGAAACATGGCAAAAATATTTGAGACTAAATCCATATTCTAATACATGTGTCGCATTAAAAGTAGAAAAGACTGTCCATCTATTATTAGACGAAAAAGGCCCTATTTTTAGAAGGTAAATAATTTTACTAACAAAATGGGGCAAAAAATCCCATTCACGTATACCAAAAGAAGAGTAAGCACATCAAAATATGGTTCTCAACAATAGAGATCCAATCTTCTATACAAATAGGGACCTCATAAGTACACCAAAAGGAAACTACAAAAAAAACACTACTCTGCAACTTTACAAAATCTTGCTCCACCCCCTTCAAATGTCCTATTTTTTTATTTTTTTTTTTGAAATGATCCATACAATCTATGCCCTTGGGCTTCTCTTCATCCTCTTAAGATTCAAACTTTGCAAAGCCTCCTCCACTGTGCCCGACATCACCCGTTGTATCCTAAACAAATTGAGAATCACCCTTCATAACAAATTATCCACCTTGCAGTGTAATAGGAGATGATTTACATTTCGCCTGCACTACACATAAAGTACCAACTACAATAAGTGATCCTCCTCCACCTTATATTTTCCATTGTTAAGATCGTACACTTTGCTGCCATCCATACTAAGAAACATGCCTTCCTCAGAGCTCTAGGGATCTAAATAGAGTCATAGGGATATTACCTTCCTCTCTCACTAGTAACCTTTTATAATAAGAGCTAACAGTGAATAATCTATCTCTACTCTCTCACCAGCTCCATACTTCCGACAAATTTTTAAGGAGTGGCTAGCCAATACAAAAACTCAATCAAATTGTGAAATTCTTCCATCTCCCATCCTGCCAATCCGATGTTTTCCTTCTAAATATTAAGTTCCAGTGAATAACCCCCCACCCTATGAGACCCATGAATTTGTTGGACTATCAACTCTCTTTGGCAGGATGTACGATATACATTAGGGAGACTTCCTTCAACTCATTCTCCCCACTATAGTTATGTGCGGAGAAACTAATCCTGTTTCTGTCCCCATCCTTTTATCTGATAAGATAAGTGTATTTCATTCATAAAAAAATCTGAGATGGTCATATACAAAGGAAGAAACCAAAAGGTAAAGAATCTACAAAATTTGATTCTCTACAAAGTTCACCCATTCTTCTATACAAATAGGGATTTTATGGGTGCACCAAAAGAAAATAAGAGACCAGAGGATATTCCTCACTTGAGAAAAGTTCAACTCTACCCCCTCAAAAGACTTTATATTTATCTCATTACAAATAACCCACATCAACGTAAGGGGAACCGAATTCCATGCCTTACGTCTTCTCCTATTCCCGCTTCTCCAACAAAACATTAAATCTTTCACAGATTTAGGCATAACTGAAGAAACTTCAAACCACTAAAGCATATCATACCATAATCTCATGGTAAATTCACATTGTATGAGTAGTTGATACATTTCTTCGCGTGTCTCCTTACACGTGTAACACCAGCTGACACAGACAACCTTATGCTTTCTAAGATTTTCCATAGTCAAAATTACCTCTCTAGATGCTAGACAAGAGAAAAAAAACACCTTCCTTAGCACCAACACTATCCAAATTGCATCACATGAAAGCAAAACCTCCTTCCTAATTAGGAGTTTCTCATAGAAAGATTTATCAGAGAAACCTCATTGTTCCTCAAACCCCACCACGAAGCATCAAGTTCATCTACCAAATTGTCTTTCCTATGAATGATGGAAATCAACCTTTGTATATTGGTCACCTTCCAATCATGGAAATGACTTCTAAATCTCAAATATCAAAAAGTCTATCCACCATGTATCTCCCTAATTTTTTAGACCGACAAGTTTCTTTGGCATGGAATTTTATACAGAGTCTGGAAATATCTTTCAATAAGCTATCCCCCTACTACCTATGCCCCTAAAACTTAAATCTTCTCCATTTCCAAACTTGAATGAGATATTTCTATTGAAATCATCCCATCCCTTCATTCTATTACTCCATAAACCACACCCAAAGGACATAGTGGCATCTCTAGTTCTCCATCCCCCTTTTATTACCCCATATTTATCAACTATTATCCCTCTCATAAAAGCTTGTACCTCCAACTCAAAACACTAATCCATTTTCCCAATAAATATGTTCTAAAAACTTCCAAATCTTTAATTCCCATACCTCTCCATTTTTTATGAGATGTGATAGTCTTCCTGCAACACCCCCAAAATCCAAGCTAAGATTAGAACTATGATTCAAGTACATGTAAAATTAAGCATCATATTTTGGTAGTATTAGAAGTTATTTATACATGTATTAAGGCCACAAGTAACTCCTAGATCATAGCCAATTTGAAATCTTTCTTATCGGTGGTTTTCTTATGAAAAATCTTGTTATAGTCAAATTCAAATGAGCATAACTCCTAGATTATAAGGTATTTTTAATCTTAATTTGAAAAAATGATATATATTTGAATGAACTTTCCAACGCATCAAGTTTCACCTTAATCCGATGTTGGAGTTAAGAGTTATGGCCATTTTAGTAAAGCACAGATGGTGCGAGCAGAACTCACAACCGTGGTTAGAAATCACGACCATACCATGATCTCATCTGATTAAAAAAGCCCCAAAAACCTAAAAGTTGACATGTATACCTTCCAACCACGATAGGGAACCACGACCATGGTTATAAACCACGATCTTAGGTACGAACTTGACTTCTAAAGTTGATTCGGTTGGAACCTACGACCTACGAACCAAGGCATGATCATGAGTGGGATCCACGATCATACCATGGATCATATGATCATGTTCAGAGAACCTCCAGTTCAGCCTCCCAACCACGAGCACCACCCACAACTGTAGGTGGGACCCACGATCATGGGATGGTCCGTACCACCCAATTCTACAGATTTTCAATTACGTTTTATGAGGGGCTTTACAGTTTTTTCCCACTCTTTTAACATAAAAATTACGTCGTTTAAGCCACCCTAAAGCTTATTATTAAGATTAATATTACCCTAAGTCCCTCATTACTCATAAAACGCTCGACACTTAGCATCACAAAGAAAGAAAGAGGCGATTTCCTCTATTCAGGGCAAACTAGGGTTCTTCAACTTCAGTCTCCGATTTCAAAGATTTCTTCAAGGTTCTCATCTCCAGGTATTTGGGGATTTAATCAATGGATCTCCTTTCACCCATTGAGTACCAAAGTTAACTCAAAATCTCAGTTTAATTCCTTCCTCAGAGCATAGGGTTCATGAATGGTATAAATTTCTTGATATTCCAGTTCCTTGATCTCAATGAGTTATAAACCCATGTTTTCACATGAATTTCAGTACCATTACATGTTCAAAATTATAAACCCTAATTATATTATGAAATCCATGATTTTTGGACTTGAGTTATTAAATTCCTTAATTCACTCAGTTTATGAAATTGTCATAATAGTTGCATTCTTCTGAGATGGTGGGTTATGAACACCCAATGAACTAGGATTTCATGCATATACGTATTTGTATTATACCCTCTAATTTAAATGTTTTGAATGCTCTCAGATAATGCATTTATTTTCAGTCTTCAGAATATTGCTATTATTGAGCATTTCAGTTATCAGTGTCATTAAGTTGGGAGAGCACTTAGTACCGAGCAGACATAGGGATGAAGGATCATTCGTCAGTTAGGATGAGACCTTTAGTAAAAGTCCCTAAGTCCCAGAACTACAACGCCATCATATGTTCTAAAGGGTCATTCGTCAAACTAGGCTTGATACCTTAGTCCTTTCGGACATCAGTTTAGTGGATCCACGTCAGTCAGTTTTTTACCCTTGGCAAGGTACTGAAAACCTTTCTAGATGGTCTTATAGGTTGTACATTAGTTAGCTCAGATTAGGGTATGTCTTTTATCAGTAGCTCCCATCGTCCACAGTTCATAGTTTAGATTTAGATACTTGCATGACCTTGTATTTAGTTATTCAGCTGATCATATAGTACATGTTTATTACTTGATCTTGTATTAGTTTACCATGTCACATGCATCATGTTCAGCTTATATCAGTTATTTCCCATCGCATATACTCAGTACATTTAAAGTATTGATCACATACTTTCCTTTGCACTATATTGTCTTATAATATAGGTTCTGACGTTCATCATCTAGATTGCGCTTAGTATGATTCCGTATCATATCAGCAGCAATGTTTGGTGAGTTATCATCATTCGTGGACTAGTTATCAGTATTTCATTTTATCTTATTTCAGTTTCATACTGTTAGAGTTAGTTAGGGGCTTGTCCTAATAACTCATTTTATTAAGAGTCTTTCAGACTGACAGCTAGATTTTCAGCATGTTGATTATGTCAGAGAGTATTAGTTTTGACATTCAGTATCAATTTTAGATTTTGTAATAATTATTTCATTTCAGTTCAGCTTCCATTCAGTATTTATTAGTTTACTTTATTATTCTTAGTGTTATGCTAGACCATAGGTTAGCTTGGGGTAACTTGTGACTCTAAGCATCGTGTTACGATTAAGGGGTAGTCTCAAATTGTGACAAACTTAGTATCAGAGCATCAGGTTTAAAGTATCCTAGGGTATCTAAAAACCGCGTTAAGTAGATTCTTGTTCATGGGTGTGAAGCGTGCCACACATATGAGTGAGAGGATATGAAATGTTTTATTAAAAGTTTCACTTCTTTCATGTTCATTTCATGAAATAGAGTGTGTACTCTATTAAAATATTCTTCTAACGTGTGCTCTACACATTTATAGAAAATTCCTCCTAGAAGAGTCAATGGAAGGAGAAACGGTAATGGTAACATGAATAGAAACCAGCAAGCACCACCAGTTCCAGCGGACCCTTTGATTGAGCAAGTCTCTCATGCCAAATTCAGGGTTGATTTCACAGTGTTAGCCCAGTCCATGACCACCCAAAATAACCAGCAGGTTATGGAACCAGCTAATAAGGCAGTGAATACTACAGCAGCCAAAATCCAAGACTTCACTCGGATGAATCCTTCGGTATTCTTTAGGTCTAAGTCTGAAGAGGATCCATAAAGTTCCTGGATAATATTCAAAAAGTCATTGAGATCATGGGTGTCACTCCAACTAAAAGTGTTGACTTGGATGCTTATCAGTTGCAAGGAGTGGCTCATATTTGGTGCCAACAATGGAAGAAGGATAGAGGTGCTGATGCAGGTCTGGTAGAGTGGGACAAGTTTGTTACTACTTTTCTGGACAAGTTCTTCCCACTTGAGTAGAGGGACGCCAAGGTTCAGGATTTTATTAATATGTATCAGGATAACATGAGTGTGAAAGAGTATTCTCTTAAGTTTACACAACTTGCAAAGTATGCTCCAATAATGGTTGTTGTTTCCAGGGCCCGTATGAGTAAGTTTGTGACAGGTATTTCTGAGGATGTGGTTAAAGATTGTAGGACTATAATGTTGGTTAAGGAGATGGACATGATGCTACATGCTTAACAGATTAAAGAAGAGAAAATCAAAGAGAAGGAAAGAGAGAGTAAGAGGGCTAGAACAGGTAGCTTTAATTTCTCTTAGAGAGAGTAAGAGGGCTAGAACAGGTAGCTTTAATTTCTCTTAGCAGATATCAGATGGTGGTAATCATTATCAGTTTTGCAAAAAATCTTTAGCTCCATCCCCATCTTATGCTAGTGCTCCAGTGCCCAAGTTCAGGCAAGATAATTGGGATAGATCACCAGGATCTAAGTCCCAGGGTAGTATAAATATTGGTAGAACTAACCTGATCAGCCAAAAAGTGTGGTAAGAATCACAAGGATGAGTGTATGGCTAGTAGTGGTGTTTGTTTTGGGTGTGAAAGCCATACCATAGATTGATGGAATGTACAGTGGCTTCATAGAGAGGTAGGGATGCTCGTCAGCAAAGTCAGTCTAATTCTTCAGCAACTGCAGTAGGTCGCCAGACTCAGCAGGGTGCCTCATCTAGTGCAGCTGGCGAACAGAGTTAGACTAGGTTCTATACCCTTCAGATTTGATAGGATAAAGAGGGCTCTTCAGATGTGATCACTAGTACATTGCTGGTCTTTTATATTTATACCTATGTATTGTTAGATCCTGGAACCACAATATTTTTCATGACTCTCTATATAGCAGTAGACTTAGGTGTTAGTCATGAAGTCCTCTTAAAACCCTTCTTAGTCTCAACTCCAGTCGGTGATTCAATCATAGCTAGATAGATATACAGAAATTACCTAGTCACAATTTCCTAGAGAGTCACCTCAATCGATCTTGTAGAGCTAGACTTGATAGATTTTGATATTATTCTTGGCATGGATTGGCTCCACTCTTTATATGCCTCTATTTATTGTAGAAACAGAGTAGTCCAATTTCAATTTCCAAATGAGCCAGTCATAGAGTTGAAGGATAGTACCTCAGTACCTATAGGTCAGTTTGTCCCTTACCTTAAGGCTAGAAAAATAATCTCCAAGGGTTGCATCTATCATCTTATTTGGGTTAAGGATTTAAAGTATGAAACCCCAACACCCGAGTCAGTTTCATTGGTTAATGAGTTCCCAGAAGTGTTTCCTAAAGATCTGCCCGAAGTTCCTCCCAAATGGGAAATTGACTTTGAAATAGATCTCCTTCCAGACACCCAACCTATTTCAATTCCACCCTACAGAATGGCTCCATACGAGCTTATGAAATTGAAGGTGCAGTTGGGAGATCTTTTTGGACAAAGGTTTTATCAGGCCTAGCATCTCTTCATGGGGTGCTCTAGTTCTCATCGTGTGCAAAAAAGATGGTTCTCTCAGAATGTACATTAATTATCGCCAGTTGAACAAAGTCACAGTCAAGAATAAGTATCCTATTCCCAGGATTGATGAATTGTTTGACCAACTTTAGGGTACCTATTGCTTCTCTAAGATAGACCTCAAATCTAGCTATTATCAGCTCAAAGTTCGAGAATGTGACATTCCGAAGATAGCCTTCAGAACTTGGTATGGTCACTTCGTATTTATTGTTATGTATTTTGTACTAGCAAATGCTCTTGCAGCTTTTATGGACTTGATGAACAGGGTGTTCAAGCAGTACTTGGACATGTTCATTATAGTCTTCATAGATGATATCCTCATTTATTCTCGGAGTGAGGATGAATATGCAGACCATTTAAGGATTTTTTACAGACTCTCAAAGATCACCAATTATTTGCTAAGTTCAACAAATGTGAATTTTGGTTGAAATCAGTAGCATTCCTTGGTCATATCATTTTCAGTGAAGGCATTTGGGTTGATCTTCAAAAGACTTAAGCAGTTAGAAATTGGCCTACACCCATCTCTGTATCAGATATCAAGAGTTTCTTGGGTTTTTATTGTTACAACAGATAGTTTGTTAAAGGATTTTCCTTTATTGTTTCTCCTATATCCAGATTGACTCAGAAAAAAGTTAAGTTTAAGTGGTTCGATTCTTGCAAGAAAAGTTTTCAAGAGTTGCACCTTCGCTCTAGCTTTGACTATGCCAAAGGGTTCAGATGGTTTTGTGGTTTATTGTGATACTTCCAGAGTAGGACTTGGTTGTGTATTGATGCAGCATGGCAAGGTTATAACATATGCCTCTTGATAGCTCAAGCCTCATGAAAAGAATTACCCGACTCATGATCTTGAGTTGGAAGCAATTGTTTTTGCCTTAAAGATTTAGAGGCATTATCTTTATAAGGTTCATGTTGATATGTTCATTGATCACAAGAGCCTTCAGTATGTGTTCAGTCAGAAAGATCTAAATCTTCATCAGAGGTGATGGCTAGAGTTATTGAAGGACTATGATATGAGTGTCTTGTACCATCCGGGTAAAGTTAATGTCATGGATGATGCTCTTAGTAGGTTTTCTTTGGGAAGTATTGCTCACATTGAGGATGAGAAGAAAGAGTTAGTTTACGAGGTTCACCAGCTTGCTATATTGGGAGTTCAGTTGGTTGATTTAGCCGAAGGTAATATTTTGGTTCAGAATCTTCATTAAAGAAGGAAAAGAAAGATAGTGATCCTATTTTACTCAAGTTGATAGAAGCTGTCCAGAGTCAGATGGTTGAGGTTTTCTACCAAAGGGGAGATGGTGTTCTTGACTGTTAGGGTTGATTATGTGTTTGAGATATAGATGACTTGAGACAGCAGATGCTAACAGAAGCTCACATTTCTCTATATTCTATTCACCCTGGAGCCATTAAGATATATCGTGATCTACGGGAAGTCTATTGGTGGAATGTCATGAAGAAGTATATCACAAAATTTATGGTTAAGTGTCCAAATTGCTAGCAGGTTAAGGGTGAGCACGAGAGACCTAGTGGTGTGCTTCAGGATTTCAGCATTCCTACTTAGAAGGGAAGTGGTGAATATGGACTTCATCACAGGGTTGCTACCTCATACTCGTCGACAACATGACTCTATTTGGGTTATTGAGGACCGAAAGACTAAGTCATCCCATTTTCTACAAGTTAACACTTTATATTCCCAAAGTATTATACTACAATCTATCTTAGGGAGTTAGTAAAACTATATGGAGTCCCTTTAACCATAATTTCATATAGGGGTACTCAGTTTACCTCTCAGTTCTGGAAGACATTGCAGAAGGATCTTTGTATCTAAGTTCACCTCAATACAGGTTTTCACCCGCAGATAGATGGTTAGGCAGAGCAGACTATTTAGACTTTAGAGGATATGTTAAGGGCATGTGTGATCAATTTCAAAGGTAGTTGGGATAATCATTTGCCTTTGATTGAGTTTGCTTAGAATATTAGTTATCATTCTAGTATTCAGATGGCCCCGTTCGAAGAACTTTATGGTAATAGGTGTAGATATCTTATTTTATGGTTTGAGGTTGGTGAAGTTACGTTGATAGGGCCTGATTCAGTCCATAAGGCAATGGGGAAAGTTTAGTTGACTAGAGAAAGACTAAAAATAGCTCAGAGTCGACAGAAATTCTATGCATATGTGAGGAGAAGGGAGCTTGAGTTTGCTATTGGTGATTTTGTCTACTTGAAAGTTTCACCCATGAAAGGGGTGAAGAGTTTTGGTAAGAAAGGGAAACTCAGTCTCTGCTATGTTTGACCTTATAAAATTGTGGGTCATTTTGGCAATGTAGCCTATGAGTTAGACTTGCCTACAGGCTTAGCGTCAGTGCATCCAGTTTTTCATGTGTCTCAATTGAAGAAAATTTTTTCTTCAGACAATGTGGGTGCGAAAGATAGCCTTTGTTATGAGAAGGTCCCAGTTAAGATCCTTGATAGTCAGGTTTGTAAGTTGAGGAATAAAGAGGGCACTTCAGTAAAGGTTCTATGGGAAAATCAGCTCGTTGAGAGAGCTACTTGGGAAACAGAGGCAGATATGATGACCAAGTACCCTCATCTTTTCTCTTTGAACTCTATTCCAGCTTAAGGTAATAGTTTCCCCTTAATTAATTCTTTTCGTCTCATGTCACCCAGTTATTTTCATGTCATATCATGCATTCACGAGTTAAAATCACTCCATATGTTAGTTATAGACTCAGTATCATGTCATGTTCGGATCTTTGAGTTTCAGTATTGGTATTGCAGCTCTTTCCCTAGCTTTTCAGCTTAGTTAATTTTCATTTGGGGACGAGTAACCCCAAGGTGGAGATATTATAACACACTGAAAATCAAAGCTAAGATTAGAACCATGCTTAAAGTACATGTAAAATCAAACATGATGTTTTGGTAGTATGTGAAGTGATTTATACATGTATTAAGGCCACAAGTAACTCCTAGCTCATAGCCAAGTTGAAATATTTCTTACCGGTGGTTTTCTTGTGAATAATCTTGTAATAGCCAACTTCAAATGAGAATAACTCGTATATTCCGAGGTATTTTTGAGCTCAAGACTCACCATATGATAGATATTTTAATTACCTTTCCAACACATCCTATTTTTCCTTAATCCGATGTCGGAGCTAAGAGTTATGGCCATTTTAGTGAAGCACAGATGGTACGAGCAGAACCCACGACCGTAACATGGTCTCGTCTGATCGAAACAGCCCCAAAAACCTGCAATATGACATGTATACCTTCCAAAAATGATAGGTAACCATGACCATGGATAGAAACCACGATCTTAGATACAATCTTGACTTCTAAAGTTGATCCGATTGGAACCTACGACCTAAGAACCAAGGCATGAATGTGAGTGTGTCCCACAATCTTACCATAGATCGTATGATCATGTTCAGAGAACCTCCAGTTCATCCTCCCAACCACGATTACTTCCCATGACTTTAGGTGGGACCCAAAATCGTGGGACGGTCCGTACGATCCAATTTTGCATATTTTTAGTTACGTTTTATAAGGGGCTTTACAGTCTTTTCTCACGCTTTTAACATCAAAACTATGTCATTTAAGCCACCCCAAATCTTATTATTGAGATTAATATTACCCTAAGTCCCTCATTACTCACAAAACACTCAACACTTAGCATTACAGAGAAAGAAAGAGGCGATTTCCTCTCTTCAGGGCAAACTAGGGTTCTTCAACTTCAGTCTCCAATTTTAAAGATTTCTTCAAGGTTCTCATCTCCAGGCATGAGGCATTTAACTAATGGGTATCTTTTCACCCATTGAGTCCCAAAGTTAACTCAATTTCTCAGTTTAATTCCTTCTTCAAAGCTTAGGGTTCATGAATGGTGTAAATTTTTTGATATTCCAATTCTTTGATCTCAGAGCTTATGGAATTGTCATAATAGTTGCAATTTTCTGAGATGGTGGGTTATGAACACCCGATGACCTAGGATTTCATGCATATACTTATGAGTATTATATCCTCCAGTTACATGTTTTGAATTCTCTTAGATAATCTATTTATTTTTTGTCACGCCCCAAATCCCATCGGGACGGATTGGTACCCGTAGCCGATAAAGCCTGAGAGAACCAAACTGTACTTATATCCATTCATATGCATGCCATCAAAAACACCATTATCACTTAAGGGCTTAAAATGCTAACAACGGAATTAATGGAACATGTGATAGATATACATATGTGAAAGTTGGCCGTCGAGGCCATCAAGTCAAGAACAACATATACCTCTTACATTTATACACCCACATACGTCTACAAAAGCCTCTAGCAAAACATTTACTAAAACCAACTGAAAGTCGGGACAAGTCCCCGCTTTATACAACATATACAAAACCAAAACATATGAATAACTGTGACTCAGAGAAGCCCCGAACTGACTGGAGCTCACCAATGATCCGCAAACAACTGGCAACCTACTGTGGAGGCCTACTAGTACCTGCGCCTACAGCAAGTAAGGTAAGTCCCACAAAAGACGTCAGTACGAAGAATGTACTGAGTATGTAAGGCTCAAATGAAACTGTATGATATGTAAATATATCAATGAACTCAAATACAAATGCATAACCAATATGGATAAGTCATCATTCTGTGATTTGGGAACCATGTATATTACTTTCTTTACTTTCTTTGCTTCTTTGCTTCTATGATTAGTCATCTTTAGCTGTGAACTGTGATACCCGGGCCCCGACTAAATAGTGGGTTTTAACATAACATAACATTATGTTGGGATCGGCTTGAGCTAGCATTATGCCCCTAGAGATGCCACCCTATGAATCAATATAGATCGGGATCGGCTCGAGCTAGGTTATGACCTCTAGAGCTGCCACTCATACCAACATATCAGGTTTGGCTCGAGCTAGGTTATTACCTCTAGAGCTACCCCCTGTCAGGTTCGGTCCGAGCTAGGCTTATGCCTCTAGGACCGCCCCCTGATCCAACAATCTTGGGATCGGCTTGAGCTAGGTGTTTCGCCCCCAAAGCTAGCACCCATACTTGATCATTAAACACATATGCATTACTTCATTCATTACTTTGATATTGACACAATGATAGTCATAACTTTACTTGAATCTTTGGATCATCAACCAATGAGTGAGGGACATGTGAATAAACATTGTTGGAAACATAGCCTTATTGGAAACATAACACTATTGGAACCATTGGACAATAATCAATTAACAAGATACATGAGTATAACCTCTATTGGAACTTTGGAACACAACCTTATTGGGCTTTGGAACATTATCAATGAATATGAGATATGTGATAATAACCATTGGTAACCGGGAATAGGATACTTTAACACATTTCGGAATAGGACAAGTGTAACGTCAATGTGAATTCTATATGCTGCAGAAAGATATGGACAAAGTAACCTTACATACATTCACTTCCAAGTAGGAATATACAAGCCTATGTATGAACACAATAGTCCAGCTTCTTCCTTACGTCTTACTCTACAATCCAAGTACATATCGGAGCTTACATTAGCAACTAGTTACTATACAGGCATACAAGATGACAATGAACTATATGACTGCCGTATAACATCATGTCATCCCTTACAATACAATCCACTGCATTTTCATATCAACAACACCATAACATTCCACACATCGACCAAGATATCATACATCAATAACATCTCACACTATACTTACCCTTTATGCTTTCTCATTATCATTCCGTCACAATTACTCCTTCATAACAACATATGAACAACCATACATACTTAATATAGTCCAACATTCCTCCATACAACACTTTAAAGTCATTAAAATGACATCACAAGTTGATAATTACATCCAAAAAGGGTATAGGGGCCTTCGGGGACCAAGACGATGCGAAAACATACAAAACCGCACTTGGGGCTGACCTGCGAAGCCACCTGCGCCCGCAGGTGGCTGAGGTATGCCCGCAGGTGGATGAGGTATGCCTGCAGGTGGCTGGTGGCAGATGCCAGTAGCACCTGCGTTGGCATCTGTACCCGCAGGTGCCCTCGTCTGCGAGGGCGGATGCCCGTTTTGGTCCGAAATGGTCTCTTTTAGGTCTTTTAATGCAATGAATGGTTCATGATCATAACCAAACTTATTTTGAAATATTTTTTATCATATTCAATACCAACATTCAGCCATGGTCTCACAACACACATAAACAACACCCAAAACTACACTTCACGGTCAATACGTCACCAAAACCATAACCAATTTCACAATAACAATTCAAAACATTATACACAAGGATAAAACAAGGTAAGACTATAATAAAATCTCACATATCAATATTTCATCCATCAAGTTCACTTCCTTCAAGACCACAAGTCCATATTCAAGTTTACAAGAAAAAACCATCCTCCGATTTAGCAAATATGTAACATTTCACACATGGTGAACTTCTCCATACTCCACCAACATAACCAATATAATATACACCATATCTCATGCATAAAATATATTAAACCATCATTATAAACACTTACCAAGCCTTTTACAAAAATGATCTTGTCCACAAAGAGATGAGAGCTTAGGGTTTATGTGAGAGGAAAGCTTTGGATAATTCTAGAAAAGGCATAAGAGTCCAAATGAAATAAAAATATGATTTTCTCTCTTTATATAGTCCCTTTATAATGAACCTCATCCACACACTTGGTGTGTTTACTTGTTCAATGGAAGACTAGGCAAAAATGGGTCAAATTCCTATGTTGGGCCATGTCTTCCTTATGATTTTGGGCTTCATTTGGGCCCAATAGTGTAAGACTTATTAATTCCCACAAATCAATACGTAATTCACCAAATATCTCATGTTTTCATTTTTCCATGAATGTTTCGGTAGTCAGCTAGACTCAAAAACGTACGGGGTGTTACATTCTTCCCCCCTTAGAAACATTCGTCCTCGAATGTTAGTGTTATCATTTCAAAGTAAGCAATTACAAGTCTAGGAGCATTCTTCATGTCATCATATACAAATATACATTCAAAGCTTATAAATACTTACTTGTCATTCTTCCCTTTGGAACAAATGAGGGTGCTTGGATTTCATCATTTCTTCAGCTTCTCATGTGACCTCTTCTATTTGCTGATTTCTCCAAAGTACCTTTATGGACGTTACATATTTATTCCTCAATCTCTTCACTTGTCTATCCAGAATGGCAATAGGTATCTCCTCATAGGTAAGATCCTCTGTAACCTGTACATCGTCAATAGGAGTGAAACGAGATGGATCCCCTATGCACTTTTGAAGCATCGAGACATGAAATACTGGATGAACTGTGGAGAGTTCTTGGGGTAGTGCAAACTCATAAGCAACCTGCCCAAATCTTCTAATAATTTCATATGGGCCTATCTAACGCAGACTCAATTTTCCTTTCTTTCCAAATCGCATTACCCCTTTCATTGGTGACACCTTCAGAAATATCCAATCACCTATGGAGAATTCAAGTCCTCTTCTTCTAACATCGGCTTATGACTTATGTCGACTCTGGACCATTTGTAATCGTTGTTGAATCACTTTAACTTTCTCCATCGCCTGATGAACAAGATCTGGCCCAAGTAAAGCAGTTTCACCCGCTTCAAACCATCCAATTGGTGATCTACATTTTCTTTCGTACAAATCTTCATAAGGTTCCATTTTAATACTTGAATGATATCTATTGTTGTAAGAAAATTCAATAAGAGGCAAATGGTCATCCCAACTGCCCTGAAAATCTAATGTGCATGCTCGTAGCATATCCTCAAGTATTTGAATTGTACGTTCTGCTTGTCCATCGGTCTGAGGATGGAAAGCCGTACTCAGATTCACATGTGTACCTGCTGAAAAGATCTCCAAAAATGCGCAGTAAGCTGTGCTCCTCTGTCTGATATAATGGAAAGTGGAATACCATTTAACCGCACTATCTCTTTAACATATAATCTTGCATGTATAGGTGGTCTTGACTGGTAGAAAATGTGCTAACTTGGTAAGCCTGTCAACTATAACCCATATAGAATCAAATTTCCGCAGCGTACGAGGCAAACCTGTGATGAAGTCCATATTAATCATATCCTATTTCCAGACTGGAAGATTGATACATTCCATTTTTCCATGAATGTTTCGATAGTCAGCTAGACTCAGAAATGTATGGGGTGTTACATTTTTAGTCTTTAGAATATTACTATTATTGAGCATTTAAGTTATCAGTGTCATTCAATTAGAAGTAGCACTTAGCACTGAGCAGAAATAGGGATGAAGGCTCACCCGTCAGTTAGGTTGAGACCTTTAGTATAATTCCTTTAGTCCTAGAACTACGGAACCACCGTAGGTTCTAAAGGGTCACCCATCAAACCAGTATTGAAACCTTAGTACTTTCGTACATCATTTTAGTGGATCCACATCAGTCAGTGTTCTTACCCTTGGCAAGGTACTAAGCACCCTTCCAGCTAGCAGGTTGGACCTCGGTTAGCTAAAATTTTTATATGTCGGTTATCAGTAGCTCCCATAGTCCACAGTTTATAGTTCATATTCAGATAATTGCTTGACCTTGTATTCAATTGTTCAGCTTATTATACAGTATATGTTTATTAATTGGTATTGTATTAGTTTACCATGTCACATGCATTATGTTCAGCTTATATCAGTTATTTCCCATCTCATATATTCAGTACATTCATAATACTGATCACATACTCTTCTTTTCACTATATTATCTTATAATATGGATTCTGACGTTCAGCATCCAGATCGAGCTTAGTATGATTCTGTATCATATCAACAGCAGTGTTTGGTGATTCCTCATTATTCGAGGACTAGTTATCAGTATTTTGATTTATCTTTATTCAGTTTCAAACAGTTAGAGTTAGTTGGGAGCTTATCCCAACAACTCATTTTATTTAGAGGCTTTCAGATAGACAACTAGATTTTGCAGCATGTTGATTATTTCAGACAGCTTTTGTTTTGACATTCAGTATTGATTTTATCTTTTATTATAATTATGTCATTTCAGTTCAGCTTCCAATCAGTATTTATCAGTTTACTTTATTATTCTTAGTGTTATACCAGGCCATGCATTAGATTGAGGTCACTTGTGACTCTAAGCACCGAGTTATGACTAGGGGAGAGTCTCAGCTCATGACAATCTTGGTATCAGAGCATCAAGTTTAAAGTGTCCTAGGTTGTCAAAAGTCTCGTTAGGTAGAGTCTTGTTCATGGGTGTGAAGCGTGTAATACTTATGAGTGAGAGTGTGAGCTCTATTAAAATCTTTTTCTAACTCGTTCTCTATGCATTTACAGAAAATTCCTCCCAGAAGAGCCAATGGAAGGATAAACGATAATGGTAACAGGAACAGGAACCAACAAGCACCACCAGTTCCAGCGATTTGAATTAGCAAGTCTCTCACGTTGAATTTAGGGCTGCTTTCATAGCGTTAGCCTTGTCCATGACCACCCAGAATAACCAACAGGTTATGGCACCAACCAACAAGGCAGTGAATACGGAAACAACCAGAGTCTGAGACTTAACTCGGATGAATCCTATGGAATTCTTTGGGTCTAAGTATGAAGAGGATCCATAGGAGTTCCTAGTTATTATTTAGAAATTCATTGATATCATGGGTATCACTCCAACTGAAAGTACTGACTTGGCTGCTTATCAATTATAAGGAGTAGCTCACATTTGGTGCCAACAGTGGAAGAAGGATAGAGGTACTGATGCAGGTCTGGTAGAGTGGAACGAGTTTGTTATAGCTTTTTTGGACATGTTCTTCCTACTTGAGTTGCGGGAGGCCAAGGTTCAGGAGTTCAATAATCTGAAGCAGGGTAGCATAAGTGTGAGAGTATTCTCTTAAGTTAACTTGTAATGTATTCTTCAGCAATGGTTGCTGATTCTAGGGCTCGTATGAGTAAGTTTGTGACATGTGTTTTCGAGGATGTGGTTAAAAAGTGTAGGACCGCAATGTTTGTTAAGGATATGGACATCTCCAGGTTGATAGTTCATGCTCAACAGATTAAAGAATATAAAATCAAGGAGAAGTAAAAGAGGAGTAAGAGAGCCAGAATAGGTAACTTTAATTTCTCTCAACAGAGGTTAGATAGTGGTAATCATTCTCAGTTCCACCAGAAATCTTTAGTCCAGCCCCACCTCCTTCTAGTGCTCCAATGCCCAAGTTCAGGCAAAATAATTAGAATAGAGAACCAGGCTCTAAGTCCCAGGGTAGTGTGAATAGTAGATGAACTAACCCGAATTGTAATAAGTGTGGTAAGAACCTCAAGGGTGAGTGTATGGTTGGTAGTAATATTTGTTTTGGGTGTGGTAAGCCAGGCCACAGATTGAGGGAATGTCCATTGGCTTCACAGAGAGGTAGGGATGTTCGTCAACAAAGTCAGTCTAATTCTCAGCAACTCTAGCAGGTCGACAGAATCAGCAGGGTGCCTCATCTAGTGTAGCTAGGGGACAACATCAGAATAGGTTCTATGCCCTTCAGATTCGACAGGATCAGGAGGGCTCTTCAGATGTGGTCACTGGTACATTGTTGGTCTTTAATATTTATACCTATGTTAAATCCCAGAACCACACTTTTCTTTATGACTCCCTATGTAGCAGTAGACTTAGGTGTCATTCATGAAATCCTCTTAAAACCCTCCTTAGTCTCTACTCCAGTTAGTGATTCAATCATAGTTAGACGGATATACAAAAATTGCCTAGTCATAATTTCCAGAGAGTCACCTCAATCGATCTTATAAAGTTAGACATGACAGATTTTAAGGAAATAACAACAGAGATTTGAAGCTATCAACCTTCATCTAATAACTTGAGCCGTAATAGGGATAGTTACCTGAGATCTAGGACAAGGGTTAGCAGTGCGACACTCGGAGACCTAGAGAAGAAGAGTGAAAATCGTCTAACCAAGGTCGGTAGACGTTTAGATGAAACTACCTTGTTAGATTTTACATTCAATGCAGTGGGATAGTTTGCCAGCACAAGCAACCGGTGGAGTTAAGGAATCATAGGGGATCACAGTCCTAGTGTATTTCTCATATTGATTACAAATTCAAAAATCAACAATAGTTACTGTTACTATTTGCTTACAAAAATTCCTTTTTTTTACTTACTTGCCAATTACTCGGACAAGCATTCAACCTAATTTTGTCCTATTCCCTGTGGGATCTAATACAAGCCAAATTGGCGTCAACCTTTTTTGGCTTGTATTTCAAGGGTAAAAACAAGGGACCCAAGCCATAGAGAGCTCAAGTCCACATGGACATGGTTGGAGGGTCCATTTAACACTTCAAGTAGAACAATATCGCGTATGAAAGATAGCTTGGAGTTAAGAAAACTATCGGAGAGGTCTTCCAAGAGCTAAAGAGAGCTAAAAAATGACCTGTGGCCATCTGCACCCTGACCTGTGGCCGTAGGTCATTCACCTGCGCCAGCAGGTGGCCATTTTGGCCCTTCCAGTGGCACCTGCGGCCTCACATGCAACAGCAGGTGCTCCACCTGCGTGGGCGGATGCCCAATTTTCTGAAATGGGTCACTTTTGGGCCCATTAAATGTAATAAAATACCCAAGGCTATAAATACTAGTTGCTCTTTCATTTTTCTTAGATTTTTGATGATATTGATATTGTGTGACTCCTAATGGAGCATGAGTGTAGCTTCAAAAAGCTTTGGTTGATTTTTGCCTAGAAACGGTGGTTGCGAGGGCATTACGATTCCCTCATGGTTGTTCGTATGAGTTAGGTGCCTTCTTTGGATTAATATTTAGAGGTTATTGGATTTAATATGTCCTTTAGTTTTGTTGATTTCCTTAGTTTGTGTCTATCCTTTTATCTCTATCTATCTATCCTTTACCCTAATATTGTGTTCTTGAGTTTGAAGAAAATTGAAAAAGGCTTTCTCGATCTTGTAATTTTGGTGTGGATTTGAGGGTTGAAAATAGTTGGAAAGTGCTTCTCATATCAAAGGGACCCTAGATCTAAAATTTGGAGTTGTTTGGAGGAGTTTTGGAGAATCCACCATTTTTGAGTTTAAAGCTTGAAGAAGCTTCAAATGGGTTTTAAAATATGAAAAAATTGGCTTTGAATTGAGGGTTAAAGAGTATTGGGGATTGTTCCTCATATCAAAGAGAGCCTAGATTTCAAATTTCATTGAATTTCGAGCTAAAACGAAGAAGATATAAAACTTTGAAGTTCATCCATGTTCTTGGTGTTCTTATGACATTCATATCTTGTTGAAGGGGAATATTCAAAAGGGTGTGTTAGATCCAAAGGGTAAGGAAGATAAAAGTGTTTGGGTGTTAGTACAAGAAATATCCCCAAAGAAAAGGGAATATTCTAGGAGAGAGAACCCAAAAGGGCCCACAAAAAGAGCAAAAATCGGAGCTTCCAGCTAAGCTAACTGGAGCACCTGTGGGTGCAAGTGTCACATGTGGCCATACCTGGACAATGCAGGCCACTCCAGTGGCCTCCTGTCTTCACCTGCGATCTCCACCTGCAGGGGAAGGTCACCGCATGCGTCCACAACCCATCCAAATGCACCTCAAGCACTCCAAAACCAACTTTACTCAGGATCCCTTGTCTTAGTTTCATATCTTGATTCTTTAATTCATTTTTATTTTGATTCCTAAACTAATTTTCAACTGGTAATTATCCTACTTAGTTGTTGATTAGTTCTTGAGTCCTATTTCTTTCTTCGTCCTTTTTCTTTGTGTACTTTTATAGTTTTGTTTCATAGTTATTTCTTGATTCAAGTACGTTAGTTTGTAATCGAGTCGTCCTCCGTCTAAGAGTAGAAATCAACACCTTATATACTACCGAAGTAGAGGCAATCATCAACACTAGCCACTCCAATTGTGAGGCAATCAAAGGTGTGTAAACACGAGTGATTGTGAGCTTTATTTTGCTAATGCTAATGTTGTTTATTGTCTTTGTTGAGTGTCTTAATTGCTAGGTACAATGGCTTCAGAAAAAGAAACACCAAACCGTGCGGGAGGTGTTACTTTTGGATCAGTAATGGAGGTAGACTTGAGCTTATCTTGTGATTTAGGGCAAATTGTGGGAGACCTTGTGAAAGAGAAACTAGAACAAAGTGTGAATTTGTTTCATACGAGGGTTAAGGTAATGGAGACCCTATGTTCCTTAGTCATTGATGGGAGGAGTATCACTAATGTTATATCTTACAAATGTGTTGATTTCTTAAAACTCCCTACACAAAGGCACCCCAAGCCTAACAAGCTCATGTGTTTAGATAAGAGTGGTCCAATAGAGGTGACCAAGCAAGTGGTTATTAAATTTAGCTGGGGTACTTCTCAAGATGAAGTGCGATGTGATGTAGTGCCCTTGCGAGGTTGTCATATATTGCTTGGTAGGTCGTGGTAAGATGATAGTTTTGCCCAATATCAAGAGAAGTCCAATAGGTACTCGATTGTATTGGGAGGATGAAATATCAACATCATACCCTTAACACCCGAGCAAGTGAGTAAGGACTATGAGATTATGAAAGGGTTCAGGGAAGTATTGAAGAAAAAGGAAGTTGAGAAGCGGGAAAGGGAATTGTTCCTTGAACAAGGAAAGAAAGGCTTGGCTCAAGGAGGAGAGTTGATTAAGATTGATGATCCAAGTAGTTGCTTGAAAGACGTGGATAAGGAACACTTAATTGTGGGACTTGTCAACACTAATCCTTTCCTACCTACTAACCTTGATGCTAGCATTTTACCTATTATCACCCCTTTTCTTGTGCAGGGTCATGAACTTCCAAAGGAGGACCCAAGGAGAGTTTCTTATGAACACATTCTTGGAGACCTAATGGAGTTCTTAGCTAAGAATTCCAACTTTGGGAAGAGTGATGAGGAGTTGACTCGAGTGAGTGGAATTGATAAACCCATGTGATGAGAGCTTCCCAAGAGAGCAAATGAGCTCCCATGTTGAACACCAAGGTGAAGACCATACTTTGCGTGAGATACAAGGTAACAACGCTAACCCTTGCACTTCCCTAAACTTGAAATGTCTTGATGTGGCTAGTAGCCAAGTGAGTGTATTTGGTGGCTTGTCCAATGTAGAGTCTCATGAGTCTTCCCTTTGTGATACTCTTGGTAGTTCTAAGTTTCATGATGATCAAGTTCTTGTTGTGAGTTTGCAAACACTAGTTGATCCTATAGATGACCGAATTGACTCTTCTAGCAAGATCGATTTATGTCCACCTAGTGCTAGCACTTATAACTTGAATAAGGTCCCATTGCTATGTGATAAGAGAATTCACACACTAGTTCACCCTTGTGAAAATCAAGGTGAGTCTATGTTGGCATGTGAATTGCCTACAACTAGTGAAGGTGTGTGCATTGATCAACTTGCTTGTGAATCTAATCCACTACTTGAGCATATTTGTTGTGTGATTGAAGAGCCTCAAGGTAGTGATGTTGTTGATAGAGTTGATCATGTGGATAAGAATGTTGTGAAAGATGACATGCATCTTTTTGAGAGTGAACTTGCATGCTTTCCTCACCTTTGATGTGCTTGAAAAGAAGGATGGTATGCTTAAGATTCACTTGTTATCTTATTTCTTGAAATCCATTAAGAATATAGGATTGAGTGAGGATTGTGCTAACTATCCAATTTTTGATAGTGATCTCTTACTTGAGAAAAAGAATGATCAATTGGGTGAAGATAATCTTGATTTTCTTGAATATTTGAGGAACCCAACTAATGATTGTTCTTATGAAAATGATTTTGATAGTGAGCCTTTGTATGACACCCCACCCTTGTTTGATAAATGTGAGGATGAATTGTGTGATTCTTGTAATGACTTGAGTCATGACCTCCTTGATGTTGGTGGTGGTTTGTGTCTACTTGAGGATTCCTCTCTTGAAAAAGGTGTTAGATTTTTAGAAAGTGCTTCTACTTCTTCGTTGTGTGCTTTCTTCATCGAGGATACTCATGGTGACGATCTTGAACCTAATAGTAAGTACATGCATGAGGACACCTTAGTTGAAGTTAACTTGTGTGACACCTCTCTCTACCCTCTCTTTGCTTATGAAATTGTCAATGATAGTGTCGAGGGTATATCTATTTTTGAGGTTGACACCTTTGGGGAAAATGGGTATTGTCTTGACCCATATTCTTGGATACTTCTCCCATTTGACCCCGGTAACCTCTTGGAGTGTGGTGATTCTTATACACCCAACTTGGTGCTTGGTTAAGACAACAAGCAAAGTTTGAATAAGGTTGTTGGTAGGCTTCCCTATGATGGAAAGTCTTTCTTAGGGATTTACAATCCACTTGGTAGACTCAAGTTGTGCATAGGATACAGTCCAACAAAGATGAGAGTTCTTTAAAGAAGGGGAGCAATGAAATGGACTAAAAGAATTCTCCATGGTGTGTTTCCATTCATGACCAAGGCTTTATTGCTTGTAGGTCAAAGAGTGAGTCCACTCTTGAAAACACTTTGGATGAGTTCCATTTATATGACACCTTTCTTTATTTCTTGTTTGCAATTGATGAACCCTTACTCAAAGATGGTATCATTCTTGAGCACCCTAGGGAAAATGTGTCATTGCCTCTTATGAGTGTTGCTTATATACTTGAATACTTATTTGACACACTTATACTTAAGTTGTGTGGACCACAACTTGTGGATGCTAAGACGATTATTTGTGTATGGGAGAGTCCATGGTTGTTAAATACTTCTTATCGCCTTCATAGGGTTAGACAATTTGAAGTGTCAAGTGGGACTCATGGAAGTTGTTTGAAAAAGAGAGGTTCTATGTTCTTGAAATGCCTCTTTCTCTCTTTGTGTGTTCCTACTCATGAGCACACTTTGGATAAGGTTAGTGTCCTTAGCACCTTTCTTTACTACCTTTTTGCATATGATATTATTCATAACCATGTTGAACCAACATCTTATGTAGGCTTGAATTACATAGAAAGGAAAAGTGTTGTGTGCCTCAATGATTTGAGTCCATCCTTGAGTGTATTAATTGCTAAACTCTTGAGCCATGTGGCATTCTTGTAGATAGTAATACCCCAAATGAGATTTCTATGCTTGATTCATTTCTATATTACCTCTTTGCTTATGATGATGTCCATGCTAGTTGTGGAATTATTTTATTTGGAGGTAGTATGTCCTTTGTTTGGTCCACTTGTTTGAGTAATGATGCAATGTGCGTCTCTCATATCTTTGACCCAGAAAAACTCTTGTGGATTTTTGAACCATTGGTGGCACCACATTTGGTGTTGTTTCTTGGAGAGGTATTTAAACAACTGTGTCGTATGGCTCCTAAAATGAATGTAATCTTACCTCCTTGGTCTGTTGATGCCATTATGACCTTTGTAGTTTCCTTATCTCTGGGCATTCTTCATAGCCAGTTCCTTTGTACCCTTTTCAATAAGTTTCTTGTGTTAAATACAAGGGATCCTTGGTTATATCTTAAGTGTGAGCAACCTTGGCTTGGTGATATAATTGATTTTGCTAAGACTAACCCTCATACCTTGAGGATATTGTTGTTTCTTATTTTCCCAATGGTTTTGCAAGGTTTGGATTCGAGGTCGAATCTTTTTCAAGAAGGGGAGGATGATACAAGCCAAATTGGCGTTAACCTTTTTTGGCTTGTATTTCAAGGGCAAAAACAAGGGACCTAAGCCATAGAGAGCTCAAGTCCACATGGACATGGTTGGAGGGTCTATTTTGTACTTCAAGTAGAACAATATCGCATATGAAAGATATCTTGGAGTTAAGAGAACCATTGGAGAGGTCGTCCGTGAGCTAAAGGGAGCTAAATAACGACTTGTGGCCATCTGCGCCCTGACTTGCGGCCGCAGGTGGCCATTTTGCCACCTTCAGTGGCACCTGAACCCTCACATGCGCCAGCAGGTGCCCCACCTGCGTGGGCGGATGCCCAATTTTCAGAAATGGGTCACTTTTGGGCCCATTAAATGTGATAAAACGCCCAAGGCTATAAATACTAGTTGCTCTTTCATTTTTCTTAGATTTTTGATGATATTGATATTGTGTGACTCCTAATGGAGAATGAGTGTAGCTTGGAAAAGCTTTGGTTGATTTTTGCCTAGAAACGGTGGTTGCGAGGGCGTTACGATTCCTTCGTGGTCGTTTGTATGAGTTAGGTGCCTTCTTTGGATTAATCTTTTGAGGTTATTGGGTTTAATATATCCTTTAGTTTCGTTGATTTCCTTTGTTTGTGTCTATCTTTTTATCTCTATCTATCTATCCTTTACTTTTCGTATTTTCAATTCTATCGTTTCTTTGAGTTTTTGTGGTTATTTTTGAATTCGGTATTTTGGGGGTTATCAGGATAGACTCTAACCTAGTTGGCTTCTATATTTGATTCAACGGTAGCATTATACTTTTCTGGTGGTATAGTTTGGGCGAAATCAAATTTTGGCGTCGTTGCCGGGGAATACGATTACAGAGTTTATTAATTTGTTTGTTAGAGTTGCTTGGTTTTATTTTTTTACTCTTTTAAGGGCACACGCCGGTGTATGACCAATATTAGGAGTCAAGGCAATCCCCTGACTCCACTTGATACTGAGATAGAACGAACACTGAGAGCTAATCAAAGAATGGTGAATACCGACGGAGTTCAGGATCCCACAGCTGCGGGAGACATTCAAAACCAGCCAATTCAGCCAGTTGGTCAAAAAACTGCTGAGCAAATCACTGCTCGATTAACGGCTGAGGAGAATGCGAGACAAGAAGCTCTTAAGCAAGCAGATAGATATTATCAAGCAATGCAAGATGCAGCATTACGTCTTGCTGCACTTGAACAGAGACAAAGAAGATCGAGGGCATAATAACCACCACAAAGACCATATATGTCGGTTTACAATGATCCCGAAGAAGCGGATGTGGCTTATTTTGAGCCGATTGAGATTGGTGCCATTATTCCACCAAAATTACCTCAGGGCACTAAGTTTAACATTACAAGTTCTATGATCCACCTGCTAAACTTGAAAGGTGTGTTCATCGGTCTTCCTACAGATGATCCAAACATGCACATGATGAATTTTATGGGGGGTCTGAACTTCATATAATTTGCTTGGAGTTGACCAAGAGGCAATTCGGTTGAGATTATTTTCATTCTCCCTAATAGGAGAAGCGACTTTGTGGTTGGCCGAGTTACCACGAGGTTCCATCACTACTTGGCAAGAGTTGAGAAATCAATTTCTGGAGAGATTTTTCCCACTCTCTAAGATGCTACAATTGAAGGATGAGATTTATACTTTCAGACAACTACATTCTGAAGCACTTTTTGAGACTTGGCTACAATTAAAGAAGAAGTTGCAAAATGTTCCAAACCATAGGATGAATGGTCGAAATTTACTTAAGATCTTCTATAGAGATTTAAATGCCAATACCAAGGCTGTAGCAGATACTATCACTGGCGGAGCATTTATGATTCTGAGGTGGGACAAGCTTCAGAGATTTTAGATCGTATCACTAAGACCAATCGAGGATGGCATACTCGGGAGGCAGATACACCTGTTGGGACATATGTTATTGGAGCCTCAGCAGTACAACGGGCTTTGGATGAATCTGTAGCTCAAGAGGTTGCACAATTAAGGACAGAACTTGTCTTGCTAGCCAAACAGATTACAACTGGAGTTGCTGAGAAGGTGCATGCCATAAGTGCACAAGCCAAAACATCTAGGCATGACGTTTATGAATCTGATGAGGAGGCTAAGTACTTGGATCAAGAGGTGGCGGGTTTTCGAGCCAAGGGCCAATGGTCTAATCAAGACTCTTGGAACTCAAGTCAAGGTAATCAAGGTCGGAACTACTATGAAGACAATTACAACAAGTTAGGATATAAAGATAGAGATTAGGATCGTGACGGTGATTGGAGGTGAAAGGATGATTATAAAGAGAAGAGTGGTGCATATGTTCCACCGGGGAACCGCGATGCTGATTATGAAAATTCAAGAATAGAATCCCTTCTTAATAAACTGGTTAAAGGGTCAAAGATCCAGGAGAGTTGCTTGAGGGAGATTAGGTCAGACATTTTAGGAATAAGTCATAAAGTAGAATCTCATTCTATTGCCATTAAACAGTTGGAGCAATAGTTCGGGCAGATATCTATGGCATTGAACCAACATCAACTAGGCACCCTTCCGAGCAACACCATTCAGAATTTAAAGAATGATAGTCATTGTTTGGCCATTACTACTAGAAGTGTGAAGTGCACGACTGACCCATCTATACCTATGGATAGTGGTAAGGAAGATGAGCCTATGATAGTTAATGTAGAAACTAAGATAGAGCCAGAGAATTCAAAGGGTGATGGTGATGCAGTTCAAAAGACTTATGATACTGACAAAAAGGCAAAATCTGATAAGGGGAAGGAAAAGGGGGTCTCTCAAGTGTTCAAACAAATTCCTCGAGCTCCTACTCCCTTTCCTCAAAGGTTGAAAAAGAAAGATGAAGAGCATAAATACCAAAAATTTATTTCAATGTTAAAGGAGTTATTGATAAATATTCCTCTTATCAAGGCTTTTGAATAGATGCTAGGTTATGCGAAATTCATGAAAGATTTGATGACGAAGAAGTGAACTGTCAGTTTTGAGCCGGCAGATAATTTACACCATTATAGTGCAATTGCTTCTTGTTCACTTGTCAAGAAAAAGGAAGATCTGGGAGACTTCAGAATTTCTTGTACCATTGGGTCCTATAATTTTGCAAAAGCTTTATGTGACTTGGGTGTTAGCATTAACTTGATGCCGCTAGCTGTTTTCAAGCAGTTAGGATTGGGAGCACCGAAACTGACTTCTATGAGACTTCTTATGCACATAAAACTATGAAAAAGCCTGTGGGCATTTTATATGATGTTTTGGTGAAGGTTTCATCTTTCATCTTTTTGGCCGACTTTATAATTCTAGATTGTGAATTTAATTTTGAGGTTCCCATCATCTTGGGAAGACCATTCCTTACCACTGGTCGTGCATTGGTTAACCTGGAAACTGGGCAGATGAAGTTCAGGTTGAATAATGAACATGTCACTTTCAAGTTTGTTGTTCCATGAATCAACCGAAAGATATGCGAGTGATTTCTGTAATAGATACGATTAATGAGAGTGACATAGTCGTTCCTATTGAAGAAAGGTTGGGGGTAGAAACCCTTGTGGCCGTGATTATGAAATTTGATAGCGATGGTATTGAGGAGTATGATAATATGGTTGGTGCATTTACTGGTAGGGTATCATACGCTTATGCTCCAAAGAAACTTGATCTTAATTTGAAGAATAGGGTGACCCGATAGGCTCGTCCTTCTATTGAGGAGCCTCCAGTTTTGGAGCTTAAGGCTTTCCCATCTCACCTTCACTATGCATTCTTAGGAGCCAACAATACCTTGCTTGTGATTATTTTTGCTGAGGTGGTGGAGTGGTAAGTAGAGGCTCTTGTTTCAGTGTTGAAAAGTTTTAAAAGGGCCATTGAATTGTCCATCGCTGACATCATTAGGATTCCACCCGATATCTGCACTCACAAAATTCAATGTGATACTGAGAACATACCAAGCATTAAGAACCAATGTCGTCTGAATCCACCTATGCAAAAAGTTGTGAAGAAAGAAATCATCAAGTGATTAGATGCGGGTGTGGTTAACCCCATTATTTATAGCAAGTGAGTGAGCCCAGTTCATTATGTACCAAAGAAGGGAGGAATCATTGTGGCTCCAAATGTCAAAAATGAGTTAACCCCAATGAGGCCGGTTACTGGATGGAGAGTTTGCATGGATTATCGAAAGCTGAATTCTTGGATCGAAAGGGATCACTTTTCTATGCCCTTTATGGATCAGATGTTAGACCGTCTTCCTGGTAGAGGATGATATTTTTTCCTTGATGGTTATTCGGGGTATAATCAGATTTTCATTGCTCTCGAAGACCAAGAAAAAACCACTTTCACTTGTCCATATGGGACGTTCGCGTTCAAAAGGATGCCTTTCGATTTATGTAATACACCGGCCACTTTTCAGAGTTGCATGATGTCCATTTTCTCCGACATGGTGGAAGATACTATTGAGGTTTTTATGGATGATTTCTCTGTTGTGGGAGACTCATTTGATGACTGCTTGGACCACCTTGCTAATATGTTGCAAAGATGCGAGGAGTGCAACTTAGTACTAAATTAGGAAAAGTGACACTTAATGGTTAATGAGGGTATCGTATTGGGGTATCGAATCTCAAAGAAGGGTATTGAAGTTGACAAAGCCAAGATTGAGGTGATTGAAAAGTTACTTCCACCTATTTTGGTTAAAGGAATTCAAAGTTTCTTGGGACATGCAGGGTTCTATAGAAGATTCATCAAGGATTTCTCTAAGATTTCACATCCATTATGCAAGCTTTTAGAGAAGGAGGTGAAGTTTGTGTTTAATGAGGCTTGTCTAAAAGCATTTGAGTGTCTGAAAGAGAAGTTGATTTCATCCCCTATCATTGTTTTACTAGATTGGACAATGCCATTTGAGGTTATGTGTGGTGCTAGCGGTGTGTCCTTGGCCAAAGGTGTTAGAAGATTCTACATCCGATTTATTATGCTAGCAAAGCACTTGATCCAGTTCAGAAAAATTATACTGTAACTGAGCAAGAATTGTTGGTTGTGGTCTTTACTTTAGAGAAATTGTGATCTTACTTGATTGGTACGAAGGTGATTGTGCATACAGACCATGTAGCACTTAGATATCTTATGTTAATGAAGGATGCTAAGACAAGACTGATTTGGTGGGTGCTTCTATTACAAGAATTTGATTTAGAGCTCAAGGACCAAAACGGGACTGAGGATCAGGTTGTAGACCATCCATCACGCCTTGAGGAGGAGGCCATGATTAAATTAAGGGATGCTCTTGATGTTGATGATACTTTTCCAGACGAGCAAGTGTTGGCAGCACCACAAAATTTAATCCCCTGGTTTGCGGATTTTGACAACTGTTATGCAAGTGATCTAGTCCCAGAAGATATGTTGTGTCAGCAGAGGAAGAGATTCATGCATGAGGTGAGAAAATTATTTTAGGATGAACCTTATTTATTTAGGGTGTGGGTGGGTGGCATAATTCGACGGTGTATTTCGGAAGTCGAGATGATGAGTACTTTGGAAGCATGTCATTCATCTCCAGTTGGGGGTCATCATGGAGGTACGCGGACTGCTCATAAGATCTTACAATGTGGGTATTATTAGCCCACCATCTATAAAGATGCTCATGACTATGCTCAGTCTTGTGACCAATGTCAAAGACAAGAGAACATCTCGCGCATACACGAACTTCCTATGACAACTATTCTTGAGATCGAATTATTTGATGTATAGGGAATTGATTTTATGGGCCTATTTGTGAGATCACATGGGATGAAATACATTTTGGTAGCTGTTGACTATGTTTCTAAGTGGGTGGAGGCAATCGCGCTTCCCAATAATGAAGGAAGGAGTGTCACGACATTCTTTAAAAAGAACATATTTTCATGATTATTTACACCCCGAGTTATCATTAGTGATGGAGGATCCCACTTTTGTAATAGGATGTTTAAATCCCTACTTGAAAAATACGGTGTCAAACATAAGGTGGCAACACATTACCATCCTCAGACGAGCGGGTAAATTGAGGTGTCAAATCATGAGATTAAGTCTATTTTGGCGAAGACGGTGAATGCCAATAGGACTGATTGGGCTAGAAGATTGGATGATACATTATGGGCATATTGAACCGCATTCAAAACACTGATTGGTACATCTCCTTATCATCTGGTGTTTGCAAAATCATGCCATTTGCCTATTGAACTTGAACATAAGGCATTATAGGCATTGAAGAGGTTTAATCTGGAATAGAGCGAAGCGGCTAAATTAAGATTAGAGCAGATGAATGAGATGGATGAATTTCATCTCTGGGATTATGAAAGTTCAGTGTTGTATAAAGAGAAGATGAAATTATATCATGATCGGAAGATTGAACGACGAGAATTTCACCCGGGAGATTTGGTATTGCTTTATAACTCCAGGCTTTGCTTGTTTCCTGGAAAACTGAGGTCCAAATGGTCTAGACCATTCACTGTGGTTAGGGTATTCCCGCATGGAGTAATTAAGCTGAAACATGATGACAATATTCTATTCAAGGTCAATAGACAGCGTGTAAAGCACTATGTGGGAACCACGTAATAAATAAGGACATGTGAGGAGTTTAGTTTTGATGAAGTCTTAGTAGTCAAGTGAATTGGGTCGTGCCATGATGTTAAATCAGGAACTTCATGGGAGGTAACCCATGGGCTAGTTGGTGAAGTCTGATTAACCAACCTAGCTACGTCATGCCGCGACGTTAAATCAAGTGCTGCTTGGGAGGCAACCCAAGGATTAATACCAGTCGTGAGTTGAAAATAAAGATGTGAACTCAAAAGTGTGTAGATTAAACCATGCCAGGGACCCACGTGACTTAGGTCAACCCATGTGACGTGGGTTGGTACCATGGAAATCAGACTAAAAGTTCAAATTACAGAATCCAATCCACGCCAGGTACCCACATGATGTAGGTTGATCCACGTGATGTGGGTCTGTACTATAGGAATCAGGTGAAATTTTATGTTTTTAGGAACTCAACCTACGGCAGGGACCTACGTGACGAGGTCAACCCACGTGACATGGGTCGGTACCATGAAAATCAAAAATACGCTGAATCTAAAAATCCAACCCGACCCAACCCAAAATTTAGCCTATTTCTTATAAAATCTGAAACCACCTGATATAAAACCCTAAACTCAATCTTCTAATCCTCTAAATCCCCAATCCCTTGAACACAAATTGCTACAAATTAACACTTCAAATCTTAAATTCACTAACTTTCCCAAGTACCCAACACACAAATTCATCCATATTAACTTCCTATTACCCGAAAATCCTAAATCCCCAAACACCTTAATTTTGAAAACCCTAAACTTAACCCTCACCCTCGACCCATGAACCCGGCACAACTTCTTCTCAAATCCGCACGAAGAACCCAGAATTCAAAACAAGGCTGCTAGATGAGCCTTCAAAGCCAGAGAAAAGTGGGTTTGAAGAGGTTTATGAGATCGCTAGGGATGATTCTACTCTTGTACCTCACTCCACAAGGCAAGGAAATAGGGCATAGGTTGCAGCCCAAGGCATACCTCAGCCTACTACACAACCCCCACCTCATGGCACACCGGTGACTTCTATTTAGTCATTTGATTCCTCCCCCAGTCTGAAGAGGGGGTGGATGCTTCTACAACCAGTGGTGCTGGAGACAAGGATGATGCACCTGGGACCGATGATATTTCTAAAGGTACGGATGATTCGAAGTCAGGAGGTAGTGGTGAGGTTGATGAGATAATATCTATTTCAGGCACTGGTGTTTAGGATTCCACGACATTCTCATAGAGACAGTTGGCTACACAATGGGCCGCAGCTGCAGCATGAAGGGAAAATAAGAGGTGGTGTGTTCAAAGTATGAAGGCAATTTATGATAGAAATCCAGAGCCGACTGATCGGGGTGCATGTAAAATAAGTATCACTGAGGAGACCCAGTATAGGTAATATGAGTTAAAGGCACTACCCAAGATTAAGTCAGTGTTTGATAGATATGGATTTGGGTGGATGACGGAGCCTTTTAGTAGCTACAGCCCATAGTTGGTCCGCGAGTTTTATATGTCATATGATGTTTCTATTGCATTGATCACACCAAATAAACAACCCTATTAGAACCAACCACTATTGACTCATACTTTGGTTCGTGGTACCAGAGTCGATATATCTGAGCAGACTATCCACCGGTTCTTGTTTGGTGTAGAACGTGCACTTCTAACTAGTACTACTGAGTTTGATCACCGTATGAAGACGGTGAAAAATAGTAACAAAATAAAGAATGTCGACCAGCGCTTAGATATACTAAGGTGGGTTGCGTAGTATATCGCTGAGGATGGTGTAGATATGAGATGGGTCACTGAGAAGTTGGATATTAAGAAGGCCTCGCTTCACTTTACGGGCAGGTTTTGGTGGTTAGTTGTACGGCACCGTCTCGATCCCACAGGTGCAGATAATTCTCTTACTCTTGACTGAGTTGTTCTAGTAGCAAACATCATCACCGGATATGACATCATCATCGTCCTCTATATTATTAAGGAGATTCATGAGCGTGCCTTTAGAGACTTTACCAGCATCCCTTTCTCTTATCTGATTCAGGGCCTATGTAATATTGCTGGTGTGGTTATGATGCCTGCAATAGATCATGACAATGAGTTGACCTGTATAGCTGTTATAGGATTGATGCAGAAGTGAGGTGCTAACTTGGTTTCCCAGAGGGGGTCTCAACCCTCTACTTCGTCAGGCGCAGCCCTTTTTGAAGGGCAAGTAGATCTAGAGGAACCGATTAGCACTTCAGCACCAGTTAGTGAGCCCGAGTTTGGGATGTTGCTTACTTAGGGCACAGGCCCCTTGATTGATGAGGGGTCAGCAGGCACTACCACACCACCACCCCGTCTGGCATAGTTGTAGTTTTGCGAGAGTTTTTGCAGCAGTTAGTGGATAGATAGACGCAGGCTATTGAGCGACAGGCTCACATATGTCACGACCCGAATACCATTCAGGACGGACTGGCACCCGAAGACGATATGGCCCAAGATAACCAATCTTTGCTTGTGAACACTCGTATGCATAACCTCGTATGAAGCTTATTCTACTTTATGCCACTATACGGAAATCATAGACATGGAAACATATGCCATAAATATATATACAAAACTTGGCCGTTGGAGCCATAACGTCGAACTGAACGTACATATCTTACATTCATATACCCACATAAGTCTATAAAGCCTCTACAGATACATGACTATGACAAACCTAGAGTCGGGACACACCCCGCTCTATACTCATATACAATCTCAAACTAATATGCATAATGACTCGAAAAAGCCCCGGATCAACTGGAGCTCACCAACAATCTGCGGATATCTCGTCGCCTACTGCGGAGATCTACTAACACCTGTGCCTGCAGCATGTAAGGTAAGTCCCCCAAGAGGGGTCAATACGAAAAAAGTACTGAGTATGTAAGGCCATATAAAACTATAATAATACATAAGTACTTCTAAGAAATTAAGCATAAGGGAATAATCAATATGGATATACCTCCGTCCTGAAGATGTGGAACCATGTTCATTACTTCTATTATTTCATTACATTGGTCATTCAGTCGCATCATCATCATCATTATCATAACCTTCATATTTATATATTCATGCAAGGGATATAGTCTCATCTTCTTTACAACTATCTTTATTACTGTTCACTCAACTAGTTAGTGATTCATAATACCTTACGGATCATCACCTTATAAGTAAGTACATAATACCGGGCCTCCACCTTTGGTGGGCTATAATAAATAAGTATATAGTACCGGGCCTCCACCTTTAGTGGGCTATAATGTATATGTATATAGTACCGGGCCTCCACCTTTGGTGGGCTATCATATATATGTATATAGTACCGGTCCTCCACCTTGGTAGGCAAAAAAATATAAGTATAATACCGGACCTCCACCTTTGGTGGGCTATAATAACTAACATAGCATGATATTGGGATTATTCCATCTTGAACTTATACCCTTTAAATTGTGATCCATACTCAATAAAATATAAAGCAACCATGCATACATTACTACTAGGCATACTTCTTTCCCTTTTCATAGATGTGAGAATGGTACATTGATGATTGAAACGTTATTGGGAACACATATATACATTACTTCATCCTTCACTTTTCATGAGATTGGTTCAATGATAGTCGTAACATTATTAGAACTTGGAACATACATTATCGGAATTTGGAGTCATAATATTGTTGGAACTTTGGAATTGTGTCCACCCTCTATTATCTTCCTTCACTCTTGCAACCAACAAACATATATAACTTAACTTATTTCTTTTGAGAGATTGGTACCTTTGCTCTTGAGAGATTGATACATTGAGGATCGTGATACTCTTGAAAACACAAACACTTTACTTCACCCCTTAACTTCATGAGATCGACTCTTTTACTTATGAGGAATAATTATACTAACTTTCACATCACCTCTCTTATTACTCTTATGAGATTGGTACTTTTACTTATGAAAGATTGGTACAAGGATAATCATCATAATATAGGACTTTGGAACAAGACATGATTGGAAAATGTTTTTCAAGTATAAATAGATTCTCTTATGTTATTACTCTCTTGAGATAGTTCTTTTAGGAATTACCACGTTATGACATATTTGGAACATGCTATTATTAGGAATTGTGAACCATTTCCATAACTAGGTAACCCATGAACCACAACAACTAAAGAATGGGGGATACGTGACTTAGGAATGAATAGATTCTCCTTACGTCGTCACTTTCCTAGAAACAGTTTTACAATATTATGAGAGCTTAGGAATTTCAGTCCATAGATAAGAGACATATGAATACCAATCGGTCAATGAATAAGAAACGTGTAGATATCAATATATATCAAACCTGAATGAGATACCTTAGCATATTTCGGAATAGGACAAGTGAAATGTCAATATGAACATTATGTGCTACAGAAGAATACGGACAGAGTAACCTTACATACCTTTTCCAATGTAAATATACAATCCAATATGTGAGCACAACAATTCCGCTCCTTCCTTACATTTCACTCTACAGCACAAGTACATAACGGAACCAACATTAACCACCAACTACCTTACAAATGCATATGACAACAATGAGTTACATGTTTATCTTTAAAATGTCATTTCCTTCTCTACAATACCATTTACGGTATTATCATACCTACAATACCCCATTCATGCCATACATTGACCACAATCTACATTTCAAGTGTATAAGACAACCATAAGTTACATGAGTCCCATATTCACCCTTTACAATACCATTCATGGTCCTTTTCATGCCCATAATACCATAGCATTTTATACATTGACCACAATATCACATACCAATAGCATTTCACTATAAGGTTTCTCCTTTACACTTTCTCATAAGCACCATATCACAATTAATCCATCAAGTCACCTTAATACACCTCATATCACATATCGGCCAAAATCCCATAATATACACTTATAGAAAAATAACAAGTTTAATACCATAATCACACCATACATGTTGATATTTTACCCATACCATGCTTTTTCATCAAAACCACAAGTCATAATTCAAGTTACAATCTAATGGATAACACATCTTTTTAACAAAAACCAAAAGTGTCATGTCTAACACTTACAAGCATAACCAACATGATCTAAATAATTCCTCATGCTTATAATATGTTAAAGTACAATAATAATCACTTACCCAAGCTTGGAAGATGATGATCTTGTCCAAAAATTCCTTAGGGTTTGAAGTTGAGAGAAAAAGCTTGTAGATAATTCTAGATTTGGCATGAGAGTGTTATGTGATAAAAAATCTGATTTTGGCCCCTTTTTATAGGACTTGGGGTCATCCTTATCCACTCTTGGCGTTTAATGCAATGTGAGGCTTAGTCAATGGAAGAATGGGTCATTTGACCCATTCTTGGCCCATGTTTTCTTTCTCATTTTGGGCCCTTTTTGAGCCCAATTTACTTAACCCAATAAAATCAATAATTTTCCATGTTTAATTCATTTAATATGCGTTACTACAATATTCCCACTCATTCAATTCATACTCGTAGTCTCAATTCCAAAAACAAGCGATTTTAGCCACGTATGGTTTATTTTGACCATAAGGGTAAAATCGTCATTTTGATGCCAAATTTGTTCTCGAGTAATTTTATCATACCAATGTAATAATTTACTCATTTCATGTATATTCTCATGGTTGTAGAAGAAACGTGGCAAAAATTGGCTCGGTACATCCCCGGGCACCCTTGGGACTTAAGAAATTTCCAATTTTTGAAAAAGTGGCAAAACCAGCCTGGCAAGGGCGTGCCATATTGCTGCCTCTGGACTAAAAATTTTATCCCAGAGTGGCGTGTCACGCCCTATAGCGCGCCCCACACTTATTTTTTCAAAAAAATCCATTTTTTGACTTTTCTTCGTGGGTTTGGTTAGATACTTCAAGTCCTATTCTTTAACTTACTTCTTAAGCTTAATATCCTTTGTTTAGAGGTCCTCTTAGTCTCATTTTGAACCCCACAAATGCTCCACGAAAATCACAAAACACCTCCTACGAAGGTTTAATCACATATGCGAGGGCCAAATTCAATTATCTCATCAATAGCATTACAAAATACATATGTATGGCTCTCTACACCTAAGTAAAAATTGTTCAACATCGTCAAGTAGGGTTAGGAAGGTATGGGGTGTTACAACGCAGAGGCCCAAATGTCTAAGTTGGTCTCTTAACTTAAGCCATGGGTTCGGACCACGATAAATAATTTAGAGGTGAGAGTTGAGGTTCGTATGACTGCTGCTATAGAGAGGCTTATGCATGAGCTACATGGGAAGATTGATAGTTTTGAGCACTGGATGGGTAGCCGGATGAGAGAGGCCCATATCTTAGATTTGACGGGGTTGACAAAGGAGGTGGCTATGTTGAGGGCAGAGGTTCGAGATTTAGTAATTAGCCATACTTCTATCATTCCACCCATACCAACACTGGTACCCAAAGCACCACTTTTTGAGGTAGATTTGTTTACTGACGAGGAGCCTTCTATTGCTAGAGACAAGAGGCCATGGAGTACCAAGGGTCAGACTAATAGTGGAGATGAGTTTGAGAGTGATCTACGGAGGGAGACTAAGGCCTCCTGGGCAAAGTAAAATGTTATTCAGATTGCCCATGAGCAGAGAGAACGGGGTGCATCCTCTAGTTAGCCACCCCCTCCATCATCCATACCTAGTGTGGAGCCTAGAGAGCATACAGATGATCCCGTGGTGGACGGGCCCATATCTGGTGCCTAGGGAGCTGCAAGTATGTCTTCACTCCCTTACACTTATCATATTGATAGTTGTGCACTGAGGGTAATGCACCATTATTTAGTTGGGGGTGGGGGTATACCACCACTTAGGGGTTTTTATTATCGTGTTTCTTTCCCCCAAGTGTGCTATCATAGTAGAACCGACATGTTTAGGTTGTTATTTATATTATTTATGTGTTTTCGTGTTTAATTAGGAGAAAAATAGGGGAACCTTAGTGCAGTCAATTTTGAACAAGATTTGAATGATAATGATATAATGATGTTTTTTTGTTGTTTAAAGGACACCCCTCCTGAAAATTTTGTTTTGAACTGTGTGTAGTATGTTAGTTTGTGACAGTTGTTGGATCTTGTTATGGCATTAATATTATAGGCAACATGACTGTAGCTAGCAATGCCTGAACTAGATAGGTAGTAGTTGATAGTGTAACCCTATGCTATGTGTGTGTGAGGTCATTACCAAGTTCACTTTATGTGTGCAATCCAGAACTTGCCTGGTTAGTCTTTCCTAGGTTATAGGATAGTGGTTAAGAAAGGAACCATTTTTGAATAAGTCCATTTTTACCCTAAATTCTCGAGCAAATAAAATAAATATCCCTTGATCCCAATTTTGAGCCTTAGTTGAACTATTTCTTTCATTAACCTATTCACCTTCCCATTTTGACTTACAATGAACCTGTCTTGGCTCTGGTCCCTCCTTGGACATTGTGTACCTCAACTCAGGTAAATCACCTAAGTTGAGGGTGGCTATTAGAGGGGCAGGTAATTTGACTTGGGTATGAAGAAGGGGTTGGTAAAAGAAAACGATAACAGATTAGGATGTGAAGAAAAGAAAGAAAAAAAAAGTGAAATAAATAGAAATTGCAAAAAAAAATTGTGTTTTAAAGTATGAAGAAAATCACACCCAAAATCTAAAAATAAATGAAGGAGAATAAGGGAGAATAAAATGAGAATGGTTAGAAAGTGGAGCCAAAAATAATGTAGTGTCAAGAAGGATTGAGTCACCATATCCATATGTACCACACTCGGCCCCAAGCCTACATTACAAGCCGATGAAAGTCCTATAGTGATCCTAGTCCAACTGTCCAAAAAAACTAAGGCATAGAAAATAAGGGCAAGCCTGTGGTATTTCATGCACACTGTTTGAACTTCTTTGTGAGAGAGAGTGTTTTGACCCAGTCTCTACTTTGATATTCATTAGTATACTGTGAGTGTATGGGACTTCTTTGTTGGGAGAGTACATGGGTTGCATTGTTAGCTGCTAATTATTTGGATAATGCCATTTGCATATATGCTTAGTTATTTGTTCATAATCTGATGCCATCAGTTGATCCCTTCTGTGTCATGATAATATGCTGCATGTATACACACCGTGGTTTTGATTTACAAATAGGAGGGGTCGAAAAAGTTTTGGTACCAAAGAAAATAAGTCGACTGTCGTAGGTCTCTTAGGTTTTTCTTAGTTAAGCATCGATTGTGTTTATTTTGTTTTGTTAGCCTGAGGACATGCAAACGTTCTAAGTTGAAGGTGTTGATGTGTCATGGTTTCACGACACTTTTGATGCTTAAAACAAGGAAAATATGCAATAACTTGGGTATGATTGGTTGGTATGATGTGTTTTTTGTCCTATGTTGCAGGGAAATAGGTTATGGAGGCAAAATGGAGAAGAAGGGAAGAAACATGCACTAGAATGGAGCATTGGAAGATAAAAGAGCCATGTTGAAATCGGGGGAGTGACCTACGGCAGGGACTCACGTCCTGTGAGTCGACCTACGCCACATAGGTTGGTGCCGTGGGTCAACTTTTAAAAGTTGTAAAATGGCCTAATTTCCATGAGATGGACCCACGTGACGTGGGTTGGGTCCACGATAACAAGTCACAAAATCGTGGAATGTTGCCGACATTTTTCTCCTACTTTGTTTAGGATAGGATTCACCTTGTATCTATAAATACCCCTATGTTGTCCTATGTTTAGGGAGAGAAAATTACATTGTTTGGGATTATATTTTCATTATTTTGAGCTCATAAACACATTATTAGTTTTGTAATCTTGGAACATCGATTCTAGGGTTTTTATTCATATTGAGATTTCAGAATTTTCTTATTATTGGGAGTTTACAATTATGTTTTCCTTATTGAATTCTTCTTGTGTTCTTACAATCATAAGTAACTAAACCCATCAACTAGGGTTGTGTGAACCATGAGGAATTAACGAACCGGGTTAAGTGCAAAGCAATTCTGAACCAGTATGCATGTATGTATTGTTATTTTTTTCATTATGATTGATCTTCTAACGGTTGCAAATGTTAGAAACTCTCCTATATTCTAGACTTGCTCGAGAGAGAGGTAGATATTAGGAAAAGGAAATAACAATAGAGATTTGAAGCTATCAACCTTTATCTAATAACTTGAGTCGTAATAGGGATAGTTATCTGAGATCCAGGACAAGGGTTAGCAGTGCGACACTCGGAGACCGAGAGGAAAAGAGTGAAATTCATCAAATCAAGGTTGAGAGACGTTTGGATGAACCTAACTTATTAGATTTTGAATGCAACGCAGTGAGATAGTTTGCCAGCTTAAGCAACCGGTGAGTTAAGGAATCATAGGGGATCACAGTGCTAGTGTATTTCTCATAGTGATTACAAATTCGAAAATCAACAATAGTTACTGTTACTGTTTGTTTACAACCCCCACCCCCACCCCCTTTTTTTTTTTTACTTACTTGCCAATTACTCGGATAAGCATTTGACCTAATTTCGTCCTATTCCCTATGGGATCGACCCCAACCTAGTTGGGTTCAATATTTGATTGAATGACCGCATTATACTTTTCTGGAGGTATAGTTTAGGCGACATCAAGCCTTCAGAACTTGGTATGGTCACTTTGAATTTGTTGTTATGTCATTTGGACTAACGAATGCTCCTGCAGCTTTTATGGACTTGATGAACAGGGGGTTCAAGCAGTACTTGGACATGTTCGTTATAGTCTTCATATATGACATCCTCGTTTATTCTCAGACTGAGGATGAACATCAGACCATATGAGAATTATTTTTCAGACTCTCAAAGATCACCAGTTATTCGCTAAGTTCAGCAAATGTGAATTCTGGTTGAAATCAGTAGCATTCCTTGGTTATATCATTTTTGATGAAGGCATTCGAGTTGATCCTCAAAAAATCGAATCAGTTAGAAATTGGCCTAGACCCATTTATCCATCAGATATCAGGAGTTTCTTGGGTTTAGCTGGTTACTATAGATTGTTTGTTGAAGGATTTTCCTATATTACTTCTCCCATATCCAGATTGACTCAGAAGAAAGTCAAGTTTCAATGGTCCGATTCTTGCGGGAATAGTTTTCAGGAGTTGAAGACTTGACTCACCTCCGCTCCAGTTGGACTCTGCTCGAGGGTTCAGATGGTTTTGTGGTTTATTGTGATGATTCCAAAGTGATACTTGGTTGTTTATTGATGCAGCATGGCAATGTTAGAATGTATGCCTCAAGACAGCTTCAGCCTTATGAGAAGAATTACGCGACTCATGATATTGAGTTGGCAGCAGTTGTTTTTTCCTTAAAGATTTGGAGGCATTATCTTTATGGGGTTCATGTTGATGTGTTCACTGATCACAAGAGCCTTCAGTATGTGTTCAGTCAGAAATATCTAAATCTTTGTAAGAGGAGACGACTAGAGTTGTTGAAGGACTATGATATAAGTGTACTATATAATCTGGGTAAATCCAATGTCATGGTTTATGATCTTAGTAAATTGTATATGGGAAGTGTTGCTCATATTAAGAATGAGAAGAAAGAGTTAGTTTACGAGGCTCACCACAGCTTGCTAGATTGGGAGTTCAGTTGGTTCATTTAGTCGAATGTAATATTTTGGTTCAGAATGGTTTGGAATCTTAATTAATAACTGAGGTGAAGGAAAAGCAAGATATTGATCCTATTTTGCTGGAGTTGAAAGAAGCGGTCCAGAGTTAGAAGGTTGAGGTTTTCTCCCAAGGAGGAGATTGTGTTCTTCATTGTCAGGGCAAATTATGTGTTCTAGATATAGATGACTTGAGACAGCGGATGCTAACAGAAGCTAACAGTTCTTGGTATTCTATTCACCCAGGAGACACTAATATATACCATGATCTACGGGAAGTCTATTGGTGGAATGGTATGAAGAAGGATATCATAGAATTTGTGGCTAAGTATCCAAATTGCCAGTAGGTTAAGGGTGAGCACTAGAGACCTGGTGATATGCTTCAGGATATCGACATTCCTACTTAGAAGTAGGAAGTGATTAATATATACTTCATCACAGGGTTTTCTCGTACTCATTGACAGCATGACTCTATTTTGGTTACCGAGGACCGAATGACTAAGTCAACCCATTTTCTGGAAGTTAACACTTCATATTCAGTCGAGGATTATACTAGACTCTATCTTAGGGAGTTAGTGAAGTTAGATGGAGTCCCTTTTACCATCATTTCAGATAGGGGTACTCAGTTTACCTCTCAGTTCTGGAAGACATTCCATAAGGGTCTAGGTACCCAAGTTCACCTCAGTATAACTTTTCACCAGCAGATAGATGGTCAGGTAGAGCGGACCATTCAGACTTTAGAAGATATGTTGAGGGCATGTGTGATCGATTTCAAAGGTAGTTGGGATTATCATTTTCCTTTGATTGAGTTTTCTTATAATCATAGTTATCATTCTAGTATTCAGATGATCCCATTCGAAACACTTTATGGTAGGAGGTGTAGATCTCCTATTGGATGGTTTGAGGTTGGCGAAGGTACTTTTATAGGGCCTGATTCAGTCCATAAGGCAATGGAGAGAGTTCAGTTGACTAGATAAAGACTAAAAATAGCTCAGAGTCATCAGAAATCCTTTGCAAACGTGAGGAGAAGGGAGTTTGAGTTTGATATTGGTGATTTTATCTACTTGAAAGTTTCACCCATGAAAGGGGTGAAGAAGTTTGGTAATAAAGGGAAAGTCAATCCCCGCTATGTTGGTCCTTATAGGATTGTGGGTCATTTTGGCAATGTAGCTTATGAGTATAGTTGCCCACAGGCTTAGCGTCAGTGCATCCAATTTTTCATATGTCTTAGTTGAAGAAATGCATTGGTGACACCGCATCAGTTGTGACTTTAGACAATGTGGGTGTGAAAGATAGCCTTTCTTATGAGAAGGTCCTAGTTGAGATCCTTTATCTTCGGGTTGGAATATTGAGGAATAAAGAGGTCGCTTCAAAAAAAGTTCTATGGTGAAATCAGCTTGTTGAGGGAGCTACTAGCATAGTAGAGGTAGATATGATGACCAAGTACCCTCATCTTTTCTCTTCAAACTCTGTTCCAGCTTAAGGTAATAGTTTCCCCTTAATTAATTATTTCCATCTCATGTCACCCAATTATTTTCATGTCATATCATGCATTCACGAGTTCAAATCAGTCCATATGTTAGTTATAGACTCAGTATCATGTCAGTGTTCAGATATTTGAGTTTCAGTATTAGGATTGCAACTCTTTCCCTAACTTTTCAGCTTAGTCAGTTTTTATTTGGGGATGAATGACCCCGAGAGGGAGATGTTGTAACACCCTAAAAATCCAAGATACGATTAGAACCATGCTTCAAGTACATGTAAAGTCAAACATCATGTTTTTGTAGTATGAGAGGTGATTTATACATGTATTAAGGCCACAAGTAACTCCTATCTCATAGACAAGTTGAAATCTTTCTTACCGGTGGTTTTCTTGTGAAGAATCTTGTTATAGTCAACTTAAAATGAGTATAACTCCTATATTCTAAGGTATTTTTGATCCCAAGATCCATTAAATTATATATATTTGAATTACCTTTCAAACGCATCCAGTTTGCGTTAATCCGATGTCAGAGCTAAGAGTTATGGCCATTTTAGTGAAGCACAGATTGTACGAGCAGAAACCACGACCGTACCATGGTCTCGTATAATCGAAATATCCCCCAAAACCTGTAAGTTGACATGCATATCTTCCAACCACGATAGGTAACCACGACCATGGTTAGAAACCACGATCTTATGTATGATCTTGACTTCTAAAGTTGATCTGGTTGGAACCTACGACCTATGAAACAAGGCACAATTGTGAGTGTGTCCCATGGTTGTACCATGGCTCTTTTAATAATGTTTATAGAACCTCAATTTCAGCCTCCCAACCACAAGCACCACCCATGACCGTAGATGGGACCCACGATTGTAGGATGGTCCGTACGACCAAATTTTGTAGATTTTCAGTTACATTTTATAAGGGGCTTTGCGGTCTTTTCCCACTCTTTTAACATCAAAACTACATAGTTTAATCCATGCCAAAGCTTATTATTAATTTTAATATTACCCTAAGTCCCTCATTACTCAGAAAACATGCGACACTTAGCATCATAGAGAAAGAAAGTGGCAATTTCCTCTCTTCAGGGAAAACTAGGGTTCTTCAACTTTAGTCTCTAATTTCAAAGATTTCTTCAAGGTTCCCATCTCCAGGTATGTGATATTTCATCAATGGGTCTCCTTTCACCCATTGAGTCCCAAAGTTAACTCAATTTCTCAGTTTAATTCCTTCCGTAGAGCTTACGGTTCATGAATGGTATAAATTTCTTGATATTCTAGTTCCTTGATCTCAATGAGTTATAAACCCATGTTTTCACATGAATTTCAGTACCATTACATAGTCAAAATTATAAACACTAATTATAATGTGAAATCCATGATTTTTGGACTTGAGTTATTAAATTCCTTAATTCACTCAGTTTATGGATTTGTCATAATGGTTGCATTCTTCTGAGATGGTGGGTTATGAACACCCGATGACCTAGGATTTCATGCATATATTTATAAGTATTATATCCTCTAGCTTACATATTTTGAATGCTCTAAGAGAATACATTTATTTTCAATCTTCAGAATATTACTATTATTAAGCATTTCAGTTATCAGAGTCATTAAGTTGGGAGTAGCACTTAGCACCAAACGGATGTAGGAATGAAGGCTCACCCATCAGTTAGGCTGAGACCTTTACTAGAAGTCCCTAAGTCCTAGAACTACGGCACCACCATAGGTTCTAAAGGGTCACCCGTCAGACCAGGCTTGATACCTTAGTCCTTTCGGACATTATTTTAGTGGATCCACGTCAGTCAGTTTTCGTACCCTTGGCAAGGTATTGAACACCCTTCAAGCTGGACTTACAAGTTGGATGCCGGCTAGCTCATGTTGGGGTATGTCGGTTATCAGTAGCTCCCATAGTCCACAATTCATAGTGCAGATTCAGATACTTGTATGACCTTGTATTCAGTTGTTCAGCTTATCATAAAGTACATGTTTATTTTTTGGTCTTGTATCAGTTTACCATGTCACATGCATTATGTTCAGCTTATATCAGTTATTTTCCATCTCATATACTCAGTACATTCAAAGTACTGATCACATACTTTTCTTTGCGCTATATTGTCTTATAATATAGGTTCTGACATTCAGTATCTAGATCGCGCTTAGTACAATTCTGTATCATATCAGCAACAGTGTTTGGTGAGTCCACATCATTCGAGAACTAGTTATTAGTATTTCATTTTATCTTATTTCAGTTTTAGACATTAGAATTAGTTGGGGTCTTGTCCCAAAAACTCATTTTATTTAGAGGCTTTCAAATAGATAGTTAGATTTTCAGCATGTTGATTATGTCAGACAATCTTAGTTTTGACATTCAGTATCGATTTTGGCTTTTATTATAATTATGTCATTTCAGTTCAGCTTTCGCTCAGTATTTATCAGTTTACTTTATTATTCTTAGTGTTATGCCAGGCCATGGGTTAGCTTGGGGTCACTTGTGACTTTAAGCACCGTGTTACAACTAGGGGATAGTCTCGGGTCGTGACACTTCCGATGCAACAAGTGAAATTTCTTTGCTCCATCCGCCCCATCCCAAAGAAAGTTCATTTTTAACCTCTCCAATTTTCCTGTGACTAAAATTGGAGCTTGAAACTGAGACATGAAATAAGTGGGTATACTCGATAAAGTGCTCTTAATAAACACCTTTTTTCCTCCTTTGGACAAGTATCTTTTTTGGCACCCCGTTAATCTCTTCTCAACCCTCTGAAGAACTGAATTCCATACTAAAACATCCTTGTTTGAATCCCCTAGTGGTAGTCCAAGCTATTTAGTCGGAAGATCCCCTACCCTGCAGTTCAACACCTAAGCCAGCATCCCAATGTCAGCCACCTCCTCAACTGGAAAAATCTCACTTATGTTAATTTTAAGGCTTGACAACACCTGAAACCAAGTAAGCACTTGGCTAAATGATCCAGTTGGTTTATATCAGCATCAAAACAAACCAAAGTATCATCTGCAAACAATAAGTAGGAAACTGAGACTGTACCAACACCCCCAATCCCTGCACTAAATCCCTTAAAAAAACCTCCCATGACAGCTTTGTCCATCATCCTACTCAGAGCTTCCATCACAAGGATGAACAAGATTGGTGATAAAGGATTCCCTTGTCTCAGACCCCTTGAACTCCCAAAAAACTTGCATGGATTGCCGTTCACTAAAACAAAATATCTCACAGAAGAAAGGCAGAATTTGATCTATTTTCTCTATTTTCCCCCAAATCTCATCTGAAACATGATGAAATCTAGGAAACTCCAGCTCACATGACCATAGGCCTTCTCAAGATCAAGCTTGCACAACACATCTAGCACTCCTTGGTTTCTCCTCGAACTACAACTTCATTTGCCTCCAAAGCTGCATCCAAAATCTTCCTACCCTCCACAAAAGCATTTTGCGAAGTAGATACAGTCTCACCCAGCACCTTCTTAAGTATTATGGAAAGCAAATATGTCTGCAAACATTTTCCCACCCCTTCATAACACTTCTCCAGAAAGAACATTCATACGGAGTTATAATATTTCTAGTCCTCCAACCCCCTACCATAATACCATACTTTTCCACCACCACCACCCTTCAAAAAGCATTTTTCTCTACCCCAAATCTCTATGTCCACTTCCAAAAAAGAGCTTAATTGAAAACCTTGTCTCTATAAGAATAATTAAATATGGTGAGATTCTCACATAGGCCCAAGACTCAATTTCCTTGATTCCTAAAGAGAAAAGTAACAACCTCTGGCCACTAAACCATGACTTATACCTAGAGCATGGCTTGTCTGATATATGGAGCCATAGGCTTCTTTGCCTTTTAGTTGTGGAGAGAAAGAGGACACTCTTACAGCTCACTAGGTGTAAGATGGTCTAACTATATGATAGGCTGCATAGCAATCTCTTCATTATCAAAGGGATGCCAAAGAAAGAAGAAAACAATTCAAAGTATAGTACTGCTTCACTTTCACTTATTGGGAGAAAATTACAATGGGTGCATCACCTCACCCACCCCTTCCACAATGAAAATTATCCCATGTCTTCAATATGAATTTATTATTAGGAATTTACATTGCTCTGACAAAGTTAAATAAACTAGAAGAGTAAATCCCAGTGACTAAAACAGTGAATTAACGGTGAGAAAAAATGAGCTCTTTCCTTTCAAAGAGACAATTGTATAAACTTCATCAGTTGTAAGCAATTATTAGGGTTAAACTTCTAGCAACTATAGATACACAACTCGTTGGGGCAACTAAGAAAAAAGGAATAAAGAAAGCAGGTAGCTATATATCCTTCAATGTGATTCCCTTGTCCTTTTGGAGGGACGTGATCCCTAAAATTGCCCATGCATCAGGGCACACAAATTACCCGTCAAAGTATGGATCTTTTATTGCAGAACTCTGATGTATTAAGATCACAATAGTCAATATCAATTCCTCAGACAAGTAAACTATTCATAAGAGAAACAAAAAATAGAACAAAAGTAAAACCAAGTATACAAGTGGATAAGAAAAACAAAAATCAAGAAATTAGTAGAAGCAGTTATGACGCTACCAAGGCTCTGGATGAACTCATTACAGCTGACATAGGGGACTCTTAAATTATTATCAATCATCTACATACATGAAATGATCACATAACCTTATTAAAGACCTTAAAACTCTACACACCTAGAAGTTCCTTGAGGCAGGACTACTGCAATTCTATCAGCTTGGTTTTGCTGGCCATTGGGATGAATTTGTGTTTGAGTTGGGCCACCGGGTAGTTGAAGCCGCTGAACTTGTTGTTGATGCGGCTGGTGCTATTGTATACTGGGTGTCTCAGTTGTTGTAGATTTCATAGCAAGACTCATTCCATTTTGTGTTTGTTTTTTGTCTATGTTGATTAATTAGCATTTCGGTTTTGGCAAAACCTGTTTGAGTAACCATAGTAGTAGGATGCCAGATGCTGAATTTTCTGAACATCTACCATGGTAGGTGGAGGCCCATTCATCTTTGCATACAATCAAGACCATTTGGACAAAACCCCAATTTGTACCTGTATTATGAAAACCATCATAAAAAGGTCATAACTTGACTAGCAACAAATGCCATTAGTCTGTCCATATATTATTTGCATGAGGACCCCACTATTGTCATTTTTTGCTTTTTCAAAAGTAGAAATTACTCAGTTTAAAAGCAAGGATTAACAGTCATTGCCATAAACATCTAAAGCACCTATAGCCTAATCAACTTTCACTTAGCAGCAAAATGAGTCAATGAACATAGAAGGCAAATAAATAGAGTTATTAATTGCCTCATATAAGTTATGGCCTAGAATACAGCATGTTCAAGCCATGAGTATGGCTGTTTTAAGTCTAATCGGGTTTTAATGATCTGCTAGATGAAAGAACTAATTAGTTACCATCTGATTATGGCTCTGAGAATTAAGATTAGAATCTGACACACCTAGATAGAGGGTCAAGGAGTGGCACATTGACACATAAATGTTATTATTATATGCGAGCTTCTCTAGATTTGAATGCTAACCAGTGACTACTGAAGGGCGTTTTGAATGCCAAAGCTCCTTTAAAAGTGATTTTGATTAGTTGACAGTAAGCTTGTGACAAAATACACACTAATATAATCACTAGAGCTGTTTAGTGTAAAGAAATACAACAGTCACCTTATTCTCCTTCGTGAACAAAATGCTACACTTATAAAATATGTCTTTACCCATCACTTCTTCACTCATGTATTTCCTTTCCATACTTGATTTTGATATGCTTTATTTGAGCCGAGGGTCAACTGGAAATTCCAAGTCTTTACCATCACAATGTAGGGGTAAGGCTGCCTATACACCACCTCCCTAAACCCCACTTGTGGGATTATAATGGGTATGTTGCTCTTGTATTGTACATATAAAAGATGTCGATATATGCATGTCTCTACACCTATGTATATAAATAACTATCATCGTGATAGAACCATGATAAATTAAAAATAAAATGATCATGTACAAACAAAAGAGCAAAGTGATGTACAAACATGCAGCAAAATTATAGGTTAATTCCCAAACCTGCAACGCTCAGCAGTTAAATTTTGGATACATCCTAGTAGGCAACCTCACATGCATCTATTGGAAAGAGATAACAACATGATTCAAGTAGGTAACCTGAGGGCCAATTGTAACAACATGATTAATTAGATAGTTTGTGTGATCGACCGTTATAGATGAGCATATACATAAAGTAAAAAAATAGCAAAAAGTCTTTCATGTAGCATTCCTTGATATCCTCAATAGTGTGCTTATAAACGCAGTCCTGTTCACGGCACTAACCATAGAGTTGAAAGAAGCGGAAAATGAGCATTCGAGATTTATCATACTGATAAAAGAAGCCACAGGCATCACCCTTCATACGTAGTGACAGCAGCTAGTGGCAGTAAACAGTCTGCCTGAAACTCCGATGATTTACTATATCGCCGACAGGTGCCACCGACACAGTAGGCGGGTTAATATTAGCATTTGGAGCAGCAGCGGCAGTCTGATCAGAAGATTGTATTACTGGAACGGATGCAGTTGGGTGTGTTGGTCAGTGTCTAAGCCCCCTTCAAAATCAAAATTCAAACCCCCTTCTCCTTCGTCCATTACTATGAAACTGTCAAATGGCTAGTTTTGTGTGTGTCTGTACTTTTTTTTAGGGAAAAGGAAATTTACCCTCTACTTTGAAAAATTAGCTAAATGTATCATTCGTCATACTTTAAAATCAAATTTACCCTCGATATTATACTTTGGGCCAAATTTACCCTCACTGTTAAGAAATTTTTCACTTGTACCCTTTCTTTAACAGAAAACTCAAATCAACATTAAATGCCACATTTCTTAAAATAAAACACACCCTAATATAACCCGACCCATTCGACCAGACCCATAAAAAAGACACAGACAAACATACACCTCCCTCAGTTCTGTTGGTCGAATTTTCTATTGCTAGTTGGGAAAATTTGACCAACAGAACTGAGGGAGGGATATGTTTGTTTGGGTATTTTTTTTATGGGGTCGGGTCGTGAGGATTAGATTAGGGTTTGTTTTATTTTTAAAAAATAGGGCAATTTAACATTGATTTGGGCTTTTTCGTTAAAGGAAGAGTACAAGTCAAAAATTTCTTAACAGTGAGGGTAAATTTGACCCCAAAGTATGACATTGAGGATAAATTTAGCACCAAAATATGACAAAGGGTATATTTAACCAATTTTTCAAAGTAGAGGAGTAAATTTGGCCCTTTTCCTTTTTTTATTACAGATTTTGCTTGAAATTGGTCTTTCCGCACGATAGCTTTTTCAATTTTACACATTTCCTTCTCCTGCTTGCAAGGTTAGGAGAAGAAAATGAGAGGAAGAGGAAAAGAAAATGCAAAAGAAAAAGAGAGAAAATATATAGCTTCCCTCTTTGCTAGCCAAAGTGGAGATCTCCTAGATTCTACGGGGTCGCTTGGTACAAAGACAAGTTAGGCAGGGATTTAGGAATGCAAGGATTAGTAACACAGGGATTATAGTGTTGGGATTATTTTTTATCAAGTGTTTGATTTATTGTATTAAAAATTAGATATACCATGTATTGTGTTTGAGTTTAAAACTCTACAAAATCTTCTTGACAATTATACATTTGAATTTTTATGGGATTTTCTACTTCATTTAACTAGTCATTTTGCTCGGGACAATGAATTAAGGATGACACAAAAGTTTCAAAATAAAATTATGGTGACTCAATTTTTAATTATAGAGTATGGGTGAAAATATTAGATTAAAGATTAAGTGGTTTGACTCATGTGTGGGAGTTGCCCTCAAAGTTTTTTATTTTACACTTTATCTCATCTGTAACTAAAAAAGGGAGGAAAAAAAAGCACCCAGATGCAACTCTTTCTCTCACTTCTCTCTCGTCGCTTTTGCACCATTATTGTCGTTTTCGCTGCTTCTTCTTCTTGTTGTTGTTCTTCTTCTTCTTTTTCTTGTCATTGTTGTTGTTGTTGTTCCTACTTCTTATTCTTGTAATTTTTGGATCAAATTTTGGTCTTATATCAATATGCATTACTTCATAGGTGATTTTAATAAGTAAAATAATGAATTTTAGTTCAATTTCTCATTTGGGTATATTTGTTGATTTTCCAACAATTGACAGTAGCGTATCCAACAGCTATTATATTGAATACAACAACTGTTAGACAGTTTCCACAACTGTTAAAAGTAATTCCAACAGATAAGTCATCTGTTGCAACAGATAAGAAATCTGTTGTAACACATGTCTTAAGTAAATCCAACATATTAGTAATTTGTTGCAATGAATAACTTAGCTGTTGGATAGCTTTTATCAAAGTTGGAATAAAACCAGAAGCTGAATCCAGGAGATAAGTCATTTGCTGCAATAGGTAGGTCATCTGTTGTAACAGATGACTTACCTGTTGGATACTTGTTCAGAGCCAGAAGTTGAATTCAACAGATAAGTCATCTATTACAACAGATGACTTATCTATTGGATACATGTTACAACAGTTGACAAAGCGGGACAAAACTAGAAGTTGAATCCAACAGATAGGTTATCTGTTGCAACAGATGACTCGTCTGTTGCAACAAATGACTTACCGGTTGGATACATGTTACAATACTGGGATAGAACTAGAAGCTGAAGCTAACGTATTAGTCATCTATTGCAATAAAATAGTGATTTGTTACAACATATGACTTATCTGTTACAACAGATGAGTTACATGTTTGATATATGCTATATCAGTTGGCAAGCTATATCCAATAGATTAGTCACCTGTTGCAACATAATAGTGATCTATTGCAACATATAATTTTGCTGTATTATACAACCACTCAACTTACTATTCTATCATTATTAACTTTTTAACAAATTTCAATAGGTACCATTAATGAAGAAATCAATAACAATAGGGGTTCATTGTCATAGTGAATGAATCGAGAAGAACAATCGAGTTATTTGGTATTGGAAGGATGGTGACATGTTAGAGATGATAGCGATGACTCTCCAAAGAGATTTTTTATATGATTTATGAACTTAATCATCAGCTATTGTAGACTAAACTATCAACCGAAAGATCTATAAGCGATCAGGCTCGTTTTCGTGGTCATTTAAATAATGCAACTAGGCCCATTTTAAGGGTGTATGTGGTTGAAAACTGATAGAGAACCAGAATTTAGAACAAGACCAACAAGATATGTTAAATGATGAATCGAATGGGGTGGACATGAATATTCCACATGATGAGAGTGGAGATGAAGTGGATTTGCAGGACTGTGGAGCAGACCAAACACCTACACCTGTTGTTGCGAGCAATACAATAGGCAGTTCTCAATCAACACAGTAAAGTCATGTTCAACATGATGAAACAGGTTTTTACAAGGAAATGATATTCAAGAACAAGGAAGAAACTAGAAACTTTATTGAAAATTTCTTGTTTGAAAAAAGATTGTAGACTCAAGAAGGTGATTAATTCACGTAATGTGTATTGTTTTAAATGTGCACATACGGAGAGTAAAAGATGGTTGAGGATTGTAAAATTCACAATTTCTGATAGATTCTGCATCAGAACTTATGAAAAGAATCACACATGTGGTTCGAAGCATATTATGAGCCATAATCCCCACGCCACGGCAAAGGTCATCGGTAAATACTTCAAAAATAGCTTTCCAAATGGTAAAGACCCATCTACAAGAGATATGGCCAATCAACTCTGTATAGAATTGGGTGGTAAGGTAAGTTATTAGAATATTTATAAGGGCATGGAGATTGTAAAGTCTTTGGTTAGGGGAACACATGAGCACGGGTATGCAGTGCTTGATGTGTACCATTATATGCTTGAGTCAGCAAATCCAAGAATAAGACGGCATTGCAGGTTGATGAAAATGGAAAGTTCAAGTACTTTTTGTAGCCTATACAGCTTGGATTCTTGGTTTCCAACAAATAACAAAAATTCATAGCCGTCGATGGGACATTCTTAAAGAGCAAGTATGAAGGAATTTGTTATAGACGGTGGCACAGAATGTGGAGAATCATATTTTTTTGGTGAATTTTTGTATAGTATACAAGGAATGTGATGCCTCATACCAATATTTTTTTGAACAAATGAGAAGCTATGTAGATGATACCCATGAGTTATGCATAATTTCTAATAGGCATCCAAGTATCCGGAAGATGGTTTCAATAGTCTACCCTTTAGCTCATTATGGTTCGTGCATGAGGCACCTTGGAGAAAATATTCAAAACAACTTTCACAATTCAAAGATCTCTTTCTTTGGGTCTAGAATTTGGAATTCAAAAGTTCCTATGGAAGCAGCTATGGCTAATTAAAACCCTAATATTTCATAAAACTGCAGTTGTTGTAGAGTTTCTGTTAGTGAAACTATATATATGGCATTTGTTTTTAACTGAATACTAGTATTTGGATGTACTACAATAGAGCAGTTGGCATCACTAGCCCCTGGATTAAGACAATCTGTGAGGAAATGGTGGGAAGCTCATGGGAATGCTAAAATGAAAATAGTCTATCAAGCTACTCTTACCATTATTCTATGATTTTATGGAAAAGAAGAAACATTGTTCTTCATGGGGGCTCATATTCTAGAGAGAAAGTGATTTGGGAAATCAATTCTACAATTCACAAATTCATCATATCAAGGTTTAATTGGCCCTAGGATATACCTCAAACTTGGCCTCTGATGATAGCTTTTCTACCTAACTATAGGCTAAGTTTTGTCACTAGAATAGTAAGATGGATCGCTTTCCCACCTAGTTGGCTGAAGTATAATATATATAGGGCATCCATGGTTAATCATGGGTTCAATTCTATTGTATTCTATGTGAGGGATAATAATGGTAACTTGATTATTGCTAAAGGAGTGAACATTTTAGATCAATTAATTTAGTGGCTGAAGCAGTTGCTATTTGAAAAGACTTGAAATATTGTTTGGATAATCATTCTCATACATCATACTAGAAATTGATTATATGGCTATGGTACATATTCTTAATAGGAGATGTACGACCCCATGGAATGTGACAATGGAAGTCAACTCCATTAACAAAATAAGAAATGTTATTTCAATAAGAGTACAACACTCTTTAAGGGAAGAAAATACTCTTGCTAATTTTTTTATTAACTTAGTGATTGTTTTTGCAAGTACTTACCAGTTTAACTCTTTTTAGAAAATCCACGTACATGCACAACAATTTATTAATCTTGAAAAAAATAATGCTCATTATATGAGGATCAAACATACAAATATTTAAGAACTTTCAATGAAGTTTTAAGATTTTAGGTATCACAAATCCAATAGTTTTAATGACAACAACAAAAAGAGATAATAAGTCTAACAATTTGACTATTTAACTGATGCAAGCCACTAGAGTCTGAAGTAATGTCCTTTGGTTTAAAGTATCACACATCTTGTGAGAGCTTTAAGGTGTTCGTGTGATACAAAACTAGGACTCAAGAGATGCAACCATAGTTTAGTCAATTGTATCACTCTACTTCACCTCCTTTCTATTTACAGTAAACTCTTCATTTCTAGAACAATACATTTGATTAGTTATCTCTTCTAAGATCTAGATTTTAGATAGTAGTATTAATATCCATAGGAGATCTAACCTATCAAAGGATAAAGTTTAGGAGAAGATCTCTGACTTAAATAGTACTCAAGTAACCTTTTCTTAACGCAAAGATGAATTAGATTCCCTAGTAGTCCAAATCTATAGCTCAACTCTTAGCTTCAGAGACTATGACATCGTCAATTCATGAAGCCTCAACTTTCAGTCAAATGTTAAGAAATAAGAGTTTTAGAGGTACCTATTTTTGCCAACATTACTGGTTGGAGATCTCGAGTGTCATCATCGAAGACCAACGGTAAAATTAGTGACAACATGATAAGAGCTCTAGTGTTACAAATTTTATTTCTTTTTTTTACATTTTCTCTCTTAATTGAGATGGTCTAATATTTCCTGTTTGGGTTTTTTTGGGGCCACCCATTTCTAGCTTATGGCTTTGTAAATATTTTATTTTTTCCTAATAAATTAAGGTCTTTCAACCACGCCTTTATAATTTAAAAAAACACGAAAAATCCTCTAAAGTTAAACAACTGATCATACAAGAATATTTACAATATGTAGTCTTGATTATGTTTGTTTTACAACATAATTGAAATTTAGGAACTACGAAAAGCAATATCTAATCAATGCAAAATTGTAACGCGTCATATTTTGCGTATACTAGTTCTATTCATATTGCATTTGATGTAGCCTTGTTGAATAGGTAAGGTACTAAGTTCCTTATCTGAGTAGTGAGGATTTAAAATAGGTATGGACAATACTATAATACCCCTTACATTTTATCACGTATATGGCCAGGTTAACCTCAATTGAAGTATTTAAACTCTAGTTAGTAAAGCGGTATTCTAGTTTAAGGTTTAAAGTGGTCAAGTGTAAATAAGTGTTCAGTACAAGGATTAAGATTGAGAAAGTGGAACAAAATAAATGAGTTGCTTTCTTAACTTAATTAAGCTAGTAGGTGACAAGTAGGTGCATCACCTACTTAGACTTATTGACCAGCCTAAAGAACCAAGTAGTTACATCACCTACTAAGATTCTTTGATCAGCTTAAAGGGCCCATTAGGAGCATTACTTACTAGAATTAATTTTGGCCAAACTGATTAGAAGAAAAAGAGGAGAATGGACAGCCAAAGCCTAATAAGTTTAAGTCCACCAAGGTCCAAGTTAAATGGCCAAGTAGGTGCATCACCTTCTTGACATTTTATGGCCTAATAAGTTTAAGTCCACCAAGGTCCAAGTTAAATGGCCAAGTAGGTGCATCACCTTCTTGACATTTTATGGCCCAAAATATGCCAACAAAGTCAGCCAAGAGCAGGTCCCTTTAAAGGGGGTTGAGATCAACTCATTCTATCCATTTTTACTTGTGAAAGAATTAAGATTTCTAGAGATTTCTCTCTTGTTCTCTCCTAGCTTCTTAAAGAAACCCTAAAACACCTTTAGGGTTCTTGAAAAATCTCCCTTTCCAAGCCAAGATAAGTGATTAACTTGTGAATTATTCTTAATTCTATTGTGAGAAGACTATGGAAAAATCATATTATCCATTTTTGAATTGTACGGCAGAAACATTTCTCCAAACTGGCCACCCGCTCTCTCTCTCTAAGTTCTTCGATTCTAATTTTAAGGAGAGTTTAAGTTATTGAAGAATCTAAGTTCAGATGATAGCATTCTAGAATATAAGGTATGGCTACTGTCCATTTTTGCCACTTCTTATATACAAGTTTGGTGAGAATTCTATATATTATTTTGTTAATAACTCATGAGATGGTGATTGGGATACTTGAGTCCATGCCACGAGCTGAGTCTACACCTTGGATGTAACCGGCACTCAAAACCATAAGTGACCCAAGAGAACCACTTGGAAGGGCATGAAACATTAAACATGTAATGAAAGCCAATGTGGAAGCTAAACATGGGATGAACTTTAACAATAACATAAAATAAACTTTTATTACTGAAAGCATAATATCGCTTGAGAACTGATTACAGCTTACTCAATTGACTACATGTCTCTGAAGACTCTAATAACCTACTGAGTAAACTGACTACAACATAAATACTAGATTTTTCCTTCTAGGGAAACAAAGAGCTCATCAACAGCTAAAGAGTCAAAACCTATTGTAGAGTCTGATTGCGTACCTGAATACCTGAAACTACATAATGAAAAGATATAGTGCAAAATACAGTCAATACAAGGAATGTATTGGTACACAATATGATACATATATACATATATAAAGCTGGAAATTTGAGTATAATATCATATAAGGAGTAGCTTAAAACATGAGTAAAGACAAAAGCATGAATCATGAGAAAATCCTTTAAAAGTCTTTAGGAACTGAAAATCTAAGAGAATCATAATAGCTGAAATCTGTGTAAAAGATCTTATATATATAAATAATGGAGTCATAAATCTATTTGAAAAACCATGTAGCTAAAATCTGCATAAAAAGTATTTCATGGATGCATAATATCACAACCCAATTTTTCAGGTCATGATGACACCTACCATAACCCACCAGTAGGTAAGCCAACCCATAGTCCGAAATAGCTAGTAACAGACTAATAAGAAAGGCGGAAGCAAAACTAAATAACAGTGAGAGAGAAGGCCAGAAGAAAGTAAATATATCCCCAAAGCATGATGAAGTCAGTACAAGAGCTTCTAATACAGTAGGAGAACAAGAGACATATAGGATAAATATATATATATATATATATATATATATATATACAAAGATGTTTCTTAACACAAAATAGAGATCAGTATAACAATACGAGGGAGAGCATGAATACTCCAAATATCAGGAGCTCACCCCAAATCTCTGATCCATGGCTGCTCCGCACGACACACACTTCAACGACGAGAACTCGTACTATGATCTGCAGACTGCAGAAGTGTAGTATGAGTACCAAACACGGGGTATTTAGTAGGCATCAGTCAACTGAACTCTAAAGATAATGCAGGTATAAACAACATCTAAAGCAAGAATATAAATTAACAACCAACTACCTGGGCAACAAAACATAATAATGTTAATGAGGCGATAGGGATAAACTAACTTATTCTACCAATAATAAGCGAAACGTGATTCCATAAGTAGCTAGTCCATATATAGTATAGTGAAGAAATAGATTTACAATATACAAATGTAGTAGAAAGGAAGGAAATAATATACAAGGGTAGACCGAGAAGAGTAAATAAATATATATATATAAATATATATAACCGTGGTATATGGACAACCAAATATGAAGGTACTAATCTGAAGGACTAGTCTACATCATCGGGATTATATATAAGGTGAGGGAGCTAACTCTAGCATAATCAGGGTATCTAATCGAAATATGCATAATTATAAGGTTATCTAGCAACGGTCTCACAGAAATAATGAGAGAAGGGTTCAGAAATGTACTGATAATCTCGCATACCAGTCCATAACCAGCCTATCACTAACCATACAATAACAACCAACAATAATGTAACAGGCTATCCCAGACAACCAATAACCCCAACAGGGCCCCCATAAGCCCTCAGAGCCACAAATAAGCAATCAAAAAACAACAACCATAACTTGTATCTATACAGCCCCCCATAAGATCGATAGATACAAGAGCCAAACAATCATCTAGTAATAGGCAATGCACCTAGATGAACGAATACAAGTATTCCAATACTACCATACCGACCGAATTCCAAACCATACCAAGTATATACACCTCCTTCGGCTCATCGTCTCACAAGGCAGGACTTACAGATATCACCTCTTCTAGTACGTGGTCCCCAGATAGAGGAATCCATAGGGGACTTGAGAAATTCATATATACTGCCTGGTCGCGAACCAAGACTTCCAATAATCATCGTAATAGATCTACTCCTTCCAGTACCAAAGAGATATATAAAGTATAGTAAGAAATGTTGGACTTGAACCAGAACTGAATGAGTGTATATCTGTAAATCTATTGCCTGAGATTCAATACGGGACTAAAACAGTATAGTAATGTAGAAAGGGTCAGAATCTCCCTCGATTGAAGTTAATAAGTATTGGTAAAGTTGGATTAATAACGGACCGAAATCAACCTCAGTCTAATTTCCAAATTAGGATGTTCAGTTTTAGAAATGGATAATCCAATAATAAGGGAGGTACGATTTCCATTGTAAAAGAATTAATTTTAAGAGAGAAAAATGGCAATAAATCCCTTTTTAGAAAACGGTAGTAAAACCAAAGTTTTGATTGGAATCGTACCACTAAATGAACATAAATGTACCTAAACGTATGCATGCCATCACCAGTATCCAAACAATACATCCATAAAAATCCAAGTGTCTATAAAGTAGAATCACATCCTTTTTAAGGATAAGGTACTAGCATGATGTACAACTGGTATCGTAACCACGGCCTCGGGCCCAATAATATATATATATTAACATAATAATAACACCATGATCTGGGAAAACTACGATAAATTAGGGCACACAGCTACAAGAAGGAGCTAATAGGGGAATATGGTCCAAATCACTAGATAATACCATAAGTCTCATACTAAGGGATCCTTAATGTCAACCTAAGGTCAAACAAGCATATAATCAAGTGTAATAGGATCCTACGACCATAATGGGTATTCTAGGCTAAGATTCCGGTCACATTTCTATCCTAAATCCCCTAAATAGGTCAAGTTATGGTATTACTAGGTATAAACCTATCCGATAATCCCTACCTAGCATGCAATCTATACATTACACCATCTCATAGAGAAAAGTAGACCAAAACCTACCTCGAAGCCGAATCGCAACCTTGAACCATCTATGAATCTCTCATCTTCACTCCACGATCTTGAAATATCATCACGCTATCAAAATCATAATCTACACATTAGTACAACTAAAATGATGCCCATATTGCAATATAAAACTCCAGGCCCAAAATTGGGTTAAAAATGTACCCGTGGGGCCTGCTAATGAAATTCCAAATTGAATTTGCCCCGAGGTCCTTCAAAAGACAAGAAAGGTGTGCTCAAGGTTTGAGCACAAATGGAGCATAAATTAGGGCCCGAATCAGCCGACAAAGCTCAAAGAAACAAACCCTAAAACCAAGAATTAAACGGAGTTAGGGATGGAATAACAAGAGAACAAAAAGGAAAAATTACCAAGGGTCGATAGGCTAATGTAACTGAGCTCAATGGAATGAAATCCCTATTAATTTCCAAGCTCTAAGGGCCTCTAATGGCATAAAAATGTTAGAAATGAATGAAAAATAGGGGAAGAGGGAGTTATATACTGCCAGGGGGTTACTCATAATGAAAGCGAGGCCCTCTGGTCGCGATCGCGAGATACAACAAAAATGTCCTTTGCAAACACGGGCGAAGGGTTGCGAATGTAAAGGCTTAGCAAGATAGACCAACGCGAACACGGGAAACTAGCCGCGATCTTGAAGAAGGAATAGATAGGGTTAGGCTGATCCTTCATCGCGAACGTGATGGGAGGGCTCACGAACGCGAAGGTCAAAGACTTGACCCTTCACAAATACGACCAGCTTCTCGCGAAGGCGAAGGGCAAAATATGCCTACACTTGATTTTTGGAAAAACTAGCAAAAGCTAAGTTTCAACGGACTCCTACTGGGTACTCGGGATTCGTTCAAAACCCTGTGTGCATAAATGAACTATTCTATTATACAAAAATCAATATTTCGATATCAATGGAACCCTTCAAACTTTCATCCAAGATCGTTTCAATTAAATGTGTGTCCTACACTAGGAACCAGACCAAGGGTCCCCTAGCCTAAAATCAACATCTCGGAGATAATGGTGTTGTCAAAAATTTTATCTGAGGCTGTTTACTAGGAATTTTGATCCGAGACCAATTTCTTAACAGCTAAAGCTCCAAAACAGGGAAATCAAATCGACAGTTCTGAAAAGTCATAAATGACCTGTAGCCGCTATGGGAAGGCACGAAATGCCAAAAATACACAAAAATCGAGAAAAGGACCTCGAGGGTCATTACACATAAATAGTAATATCATAAGATTTAGACTTGTGGGGAGTTTCGTATGACCAACATATACCATGTGAGCTCTTGATGCCTAGGGTCTTACCCACACTTGAAGAGTGTTCTAACCTGCCAAAGTTAGAACCATGTACACGTAGATCCAAAATGATACCTCTTGGGCAAAATTTATGGTGGAAACATAGTTATGGGGTAGTGTTATCTGAACCTGATACCCGTTCGGTGCTAAGTAATCCTTCCAAAATATACTAGTGTTCATATCATATCATGTAACATAGCTGAATCATAGTTTAAGTCTTACTAAATCATGTCTGTAAAATTGTACAATGATGAGTCTATGCTCAAATCTCATGTCATAAATCATGTGCTGAAAATTTTGTATCCAAAATATATCATTTTGTCTGTGTATATAGCTTAAAATATGAAAACTTGCTAAAAACACATCATAGCTTGTAGATACTTAAGCATGCTTCATAACTTCATAAAACAATATTAAACTATGAGTTTAGAATCAATAGTATAACATGAACATAATCTTCATAAAAAGTTCATAATTTTCATAGTAAATCCTTTATAAAATTTAGCATAAAATCTGAGAAATTGAATCTGGAAAATTGGGCATAAAAACCTTAACTTTGAATATAATTTAAAATAATTATAAAATACTGAGGCATGAGGATGAAAGAAATCCAACACTAAATTCTTTCATACCTAAAGAACACAACAACTTGACAAAAGAAGACTTAACTTTCTCGCTAGAACAGGAACCCTAGATGTTTGATTTGCCTTAAAACTAGCTCTTCAGTTTTTGAGAGAATAAAAGAAGAATTGACTTCAAGATATGATATTTATACTTTTGGGAAGTCAAAACATCATGGGATAGGGAAAAAATAGGGAAAAGTTAAAAATACCCTTTTTAGGACGTTTCTAAAAATTACAAGAACCAGGTTCTATGAGTCCTTCCATGAGTTATGAATCAGGTTCACGATAGTGGTCTAGTCCATCAACTTGGGTAGAAATTTCATGTCTGTTGGATCATTTCCATGGATATGCAGATTATTTCGTGGTCCTTACCACAGAATATGGTTCTATCCATTATTAGCTAAAAAATTTAGAGACCCCAAGACCAGGTTCACAACTTGGTTCAAGGATCATGGTCCATTCCATGAATCATGGACCAAGTTTATAGAACCTTGGTGAATTTTAAGGGGTTTCATGGCTGGGAACCAGGTTTCTGTGAGAGGTTCCACGAATCATGGACTGGTTCACGAATCATGGACCTGGTTCATGACTTCTGAACCAGGTTCATGAATGATGGTATGGTCCATCAACTTGGGTAGAAATTTCATGTCTGCTGGATCGTTTCCATGGATATGCAGACTATCCCATTATCCCTACCAAGGATCGTGGTTCAATCCATCATTAGCTGAAAAAATTTGGAGACCTTAGGACCAGGTTTACGAGTTAGTTGATAGATCATTGTCCATTCTATGAATCATGGACCAGGTTCATAGATCCTTAGTGAATTTCAAGGGGTTTCACGGCTGGTATTTAGGTTTCTATAAGAGGTTCCATGAATCGTAGACTTTTTCATGAATTATGAACCTGGTTCACGACTCATGAACCCATCCGTGGGAACTTGGAAACTCAAGGTCCGAACTTTATGTTTATACTAAGCCTGAATATTCGTGGGCCCAAAATCCAAGGTGTTACATTTCAATATTTTCTTATTATATTGAAGCATTTTTGGGATGTTATAGGTTTTTTAAAATTTGTATATATTGGGGATAACTTGGTTGACCTTGAAAATGGATATGTGTAGTTGTATTGAGGTATGAAAGGAGGGTGTGGTGATACATCACTTAATTCGGTGTTATGTGAGCTTGTTGTCTGCCTTATATACTCTTTTGTGTGTTAGGAAGCCTAAAGAGTTTTGGGGGACCTTATAAGAAGGTTGTATAGTATATAAAAGTTATTAGAAGGGAAGGGAATGAAACATAGTTCAATTAACATATATAAAAAACATAATTCAAGCATGAGGAGACATATCTTGTAAAGAAAGCTTCATTCATTAAACTATAAACTTAGAATTCATATACATGGTGACACAAAGTTCAAAACTGAAGTAACATGAACATAACTATTTACTATCTATGAAGCCTATACATGTTTGAGAATAATGTCTAATGGGACAAGGGCCCCGACATACCTTTATTAAACTAAAATAATATGACTAACTAGACTAAGCCCCAAAATATAGGAAGGGCTCACCAAAATATGGATATGAGGAACTTATCGAAATGTCTGCTCGCAAACTTAAGTACCTGAATCTTCATGGAATGTACTCTATGTAAAATAGCTAAATGAAAACATGGCATAAGTAGGACTATTTTCTGATATAATTGAAAAGCTGAAACATAAATAGGATATATACAAGATCACGAGATATTTGAGTACTGAAAGATGAGATGGTGTGAAAATATGAATCATGATATGGCCAATTAGTTATTTTAAGATTAAGATGTTCTTTTATTATATATTGACTTTTATGTCAGTTTCACTTTTGTCATGAATTTGGCACCTTTTGGATTATATGTGATATTATTATTATTATTATTATTATTATTATTATTATGATGATGATGATGATGATGATGATGATGATGATGATGATGATGATGATGATGATGATGATGATGATGATGATGAATAATTGTCTCATTGCCTATTGATTTTGATATTAGTGTCTATTTTAGTATTTTTGTTTTTTGGTAAATTTTTTTGCTTGTAGTATGGTCCTATTCACCACCTTGGAACGTTATTTTACCATTTTGTTCCTTTATTATATTATTAAATTTATTTTAATGGAAATTAACACTTGGATAAGGAAAAAAATCTTTCCGGCGGATTTTTGAGGTCTTCCTATAATCAAGATGGATGTTATTTTTAAGTTCAATTTTTTCCAAGTTCAATTATTTGTCAAGTTTGATTTTATTTTTCAAGTTCAATTATTTGTCGAAGTTTGATTATTTGTCAAGTTCAATTAAATTTCAAGTTTAATTATTTGTTAAGTTTGATTATTTGTCATGTTCAATTATTTTTCAAGTTACAATTGTTTAGTATCAATTATTAGTTTACTTGGCCGATGAAGAAATTTTCATCGATTTTCAAGGCCTCCCAAGTATATAAGATGGGTCTTACTTTTTGTTTATTATTCCTTTAATTCATTTTGATTTATATTTATTCATTAATAACACTTTTACCAAGTGATTTTACAGGTACATGGAGTTTCTTTCCGAAGAAGATACTCAAAGTTGAATTTGAGAATTTGAATTATTCATTGTATTTATTCATTTTTGTTTAACGATAGGCAAATATTAGGCCGTCTTCATTATTTATGCTTTATTTTTTTGTATATGTTTTATTTTTCTTATACTTGTAAATGATATTTAATCTCCTCCTCAATTAAAAAAATAAGTTCATTCGGGCCCCATCTTTATGGATTCCGAAGGGTGCCTAACACCTTCCCTTTGAAATAACTTGAACCCTTACCTAGAATTTAATTGGTTACGTAGACTAATTTTTCTTTAATTAAATTAATTGCTTTCCTAGTTTTTTTAAAATTAGGTAGCGACTCTCAAAATGTTTTAAACTAATTATTAGTTAATTTTTGAGTCTCGAAGTTGCGCCTTATAAAAATCAGGATGCGACAGAATGGCAACTTCGTCGGCAATATAAAGTTTCTAACCATTATGGATTCAATTTTTCAATTGAGGTGTTTTTACGTTTTCAATTTTTATATTACCTTGTATATTTTTAGATTACTTGTGTCTTGTTTATTGTTTACATTACTTAATCATTTACTCATTATTTGTTAAATTTTCACAATATTTTAACTATTGTATTTTCATGGCATCTTCCGCCTCCATGGAAAAACATTAGGCATTAGAAAAAAGAGTGGTTATGTGAGTATTCACAGTCGTCATTCACTATAAAACCCTAATTTTATTTAATATCCAAGTGACGTAGTTGATTCGAGTTGGTTAACAGTCACTTAGTATGTTAGCCCAAAAAGTTCATTTGGGATTCCTGGTCAATTGAAATCACTCTAGTCAACTAGATTAGAGCGAAGCTAAATCCTATGAATAAGCATTTTGACCTAAGTGATTCGATATACAAGGGGTATCGGGTTTATTTGTGAGACCACCTTGTGTCCAAAAGTCCCATGGCCTAAATGGACAATCATCCATTTTGTGTTTAAATTGAAGGATGTGACACCAATTTGTGTAAACCATTGTTCCTTGGGGCTGGAAAATGTGTAGATATTTTTTTTTCATACGAAAGGTGCTCGGAGTTCCAAGAAGTTCAAGAATGAAGGACCTCTAAGGAGAATTAACTTAGTGTTGTTCCCCTGCGTGGGACTGATATTTGTTGTATACCCTTTCCCCTAATTTTATATCCCAATTTAATCTATTTATATCGATTTGTATATAATATGCTTTTGGGGGCAATGGAACGTTTCATAAACGCCATGTACATCCTTCAATTTAGGCTTACCTTTGGCTTAAAAGGTCACTTGTATGTTAGGACACGTTACACATTGTTTATGTGTTACATGCCTAATTTGTTTCATCCATGTTCATTTGATTTTGTGTTTAATACACATGCTTTGTTCTAAACATTTTTTGTCCTTTATTTTATTCCAAAAGGTTTGGAACTACGTTTGACCTGATTCCTAGCTCAACAGAATACGTAGGCACCTTACAGGCTTGGTCATATTTCCCGTAAGCTTTCCATATTTATTGACAATGAAACTGGGGTAGAATTTTTAGAAAGGTCTAAAAAATTGTACAAAAGAATGCATTTTGTTACAGATTCAACACAAGATCTTATTGAAGCCGAAACAGGGGCAAAATTTTTGAAGTTCTAAGAAATTCCACTCAAAGCAGCTTCTAAAAGTTCAAGAAAGTTCTTTTGTGTTCTAAACTGGGGAAGAATTTTTGAGAACGGTCCTAAAAAATTCCACCAAGATTGCACTTCAAGATTGGATGAGTTTGCAAACACGTGACCTCGGACACCAAGGAACCAATATCCAATTCGGGACACAAATTAGTGGAGTCTTTGACTATGCAATCATACTCTTTTGTTCTATTATATTTTTCATGTCTTCCCTGCTTTCACTATTTTTTCATATCTTTGCAGGAAAACTGTCCTCATCAATGGTCGAGGACGGTCACAATAACGTGATACTCCGGTAGATACTTGGAAAACCCTACAATCCTGGAAAGCAACCAAGGAGTCCATAATATGTCGTCCCTGTAAATAATTGGGAGATGTTGTTTAGCTAAAGACGTCAGTCAACACTAGACATTTGAGGCATCACTCCGAGTTTTTCTTTATCTTTGCATTATTGATGTACATGTATTTTATACTATACCTGTACAAACTACGCACAATTGATTCTCATCCTTCGGGTTGAGATACGTAGGCAGCCCTCTTCGGGTTCAGTATTCCTTATTGTAATAATTAAAAAAATATTTTTACTAAAATCATGACTTTGACTTGGTTAGTGCCAACAGAATTAGAATCATGCAAATAATTAATATGATTGAGAAGGACAATTTCGTGGTGAACCTTAGGTTCTTTTGGTACCTCTCATTCGCACTTTTGTATCACATGAAAATATTCTCTTGCATGCACTCAAGGATAGAATAAAGCCGACCTTATTATTTCATGTGCATTGTGTGGCACGTTTTAGATTAAATTCAAAGGCATTACACTGTTGATCTAAAACTTGACCTGAATATTTGTTAAGGAAAAATTATGAATAATATTTGGTTTGGAAAAGGATCATAGGCCTTCTTTGACCCGTTTGTGCCTTTTAATGCCTACCAAATGACATTAATCCCTCGTATGTCCTCTTTTGAGCCTGAAGTCTTGATGCAACCCAAGGCTCCCAAAACCTTTTATAAGGCCTTTCACAAGGAGTCAAGCTCGTGAGCTTCAAAATTGGTAAGGGTTATTTATGAAGAAAGATGCACTTGAGTGTATTATGGAGTCCTCCCGAGGATTTCACATGTTTGTGATAGCATTTAATGGAGCATACATTGAGAAGAGGAAGGAGGATTATGCTTTGATTTGATGAATTCTTGAATTCATCACAAAGAGGACATCCCAACCAAGGCCCTTACATCATTAAGGGTAGAAATGTAATAACTTAATTTCTTCTTTATTTGCTTAGTATAAATAGCCTTTGTTTTATGCTTTGAAGGATTAGAATTTTCATAAACTAAAAACTCCATGGTTGTTGAGAGATTATGAGAACTTGCTAAACTTTTAGTTGTTTCTTATTTTGGAAAGAAGATTTGCTTGGGATATCATTTCCCTCGAGCTTCTTCTTAGAGTTAGGTGCTTGTTAGGATATTTAAGGAAGGTCTCTTTATTTATTAAAATGGTTGTCTTTAATTCTCAATTTGGGTCTATCTATCTATCTTCCTCTTGTTTCCTTGTTAATTCTCTGATCCTTAGTCTAAATCGCGCTTTACTTCTCTATCAATCTTAGCTTTCCTTTAGGGTTTATATCATTTGGTATCAAGAGAGCTTGGATTGGGTTTGTTTTTACAAACTTAAGTTTTGGGTTTTGGTATTTTAAAAAAAAAATAAAAAAAAAATTTGTTTTAATTTGATGTTTTTGACACTAGATCTTGCTTCTATAGTGTTTTTAGAGCCTAGATCTCAAATTTCACTCAATTCGGAGTTGTAGAAAAGAAGTTACCATGAAAGAGTTTTCAAGCTTTTGAACTTTTTAAACTTAGAAAGTGGGTTTGTTGATTGAGATGAAATTGAGGCTTAAAAACCATTGGGGTTTGCTCCCTACGTCTTGGGGAAGCTACTCCTAAATTTTGAGTCAATTCCGAGTTGATTTGGAGGTGTTGGGATTTTGTGTGTGTTATTGGTGTTCTAGGTGTTCTTAAATATCTTCATATTGTTCTTGGAGAAGAAGAGAGAGGAAGTACACTTTGATCCCAAAATCCCATGTCAATTTTGGTCAAAGGTGTTTGTGGGTCCACTTGTGGAAATTTGAAAAAAAAATATTTATTAATTTTTAGAAGAAAAAAAATCCCACGTGGACTGGCCACGTCAGTGCCACATCAGCAGTCAACTATCGACATGGACTAACAACATGCTGCCACATGGCAGCTGACATCAGCAAAATCAGAAATCCAAACCTGCAGCGCGTGAATTACAATTTCAGAGAGCAACAATTTTTAACACAGTTTTTTTTTTGGGGTCCTAAGTTTTTGGGACCCAAAATTTTTTCTAAGTGTCCAAACTCCATGATTCTTTTTCTTATGCATTCTTATTTCGATTTCTCAACTATTTAACAAGCAATTAACATCTTTAATTACTTGTTAACTAGTTTTACAACATCAAATCCTCTTCTTTGATCCTTCAAACTAAGTAATAACAAGTAATTCCTTTTACTTTTGTTACTTCGTTTTTGAGTCCGAATTTTTTTATGCTACTTTCTTTTAGCTTTTGTTATTTATTTCCCCTTGAAAACTTCTTGGTTCCCGTTCTTAGCTTTTGAACTTTCATTCTTGAGTCGTCCAAAATCCATTCTTAACCTTCAAGTAGAGATTGGACCCTTGCAACTCATCGGAGCTAAACAAGTTACAACCATTAGCCGAGGCAATTTGTGAGGCAAACAAAGGTTTAATTTCTTCAGTGTTTGTGAGCTTTCATTTTGACTAACTTAACGTGTTTGTTGGTTTTGCTTGAGTGTTTTAACTAGGTACCTATGTCGAACCACGGAGATGGTGACTCGATTGCAACACGGGATCCCGCAATCCTTGAATTGTTGAATATATTCACCGCTTTCTCAACCCGCATGGATGATTTGGACTGGTTGGGTATTCAAGTAGACACTTTTGAAGCAAGGATTTGGGATGCTTCTTTCACTCCCCCGGCTACTAATTATTTTGGAACCACAAGCGGAGCTCGCCATGACTCCTCAACCCCAATTTCACCGAGTGCTCTATCCCACATCCTCCGCTCCACCAACTCAAACCCAAAACGTAAATGCCACCAACCAATATTTCCAACCACCACTAAATAGACCGCCACCACCACCAAATGTCCACCAACGACTCCAAAATCCTCCACCAATCCAAAATGTCCAACCATTGGGTGATGAGTTACTAGAAGAGTTCCACGATGACTTTGAGGGAGTAAATGATGACTACGCCCATAGAATTATGGGTCCGCATATACAATTCCATGGTGGTCATAGAGATAGAGGAGGAATACATGGCCCTATCCCTCAATTGGGTAGGCAAAGGGTATTTCAAGGTCGGGAATTTCATGATGACAATTATGGCGAGGATCCATATGGGCATAATGGACCTCATGGACATCTTGGGGGTCGAGACACGAGTCTTAACTCCATAAAGGTAACTCTTCCATCTTTCAAGGGTGAGAGCAACCCCGATATATTTCTTGATTGGGTGACACAATGTAATCGCATCATCTTGACTAATGAGATATTCGAGGTGCGGAAGGCATATTATGTTATTGCTCAATTTGAGGGGTTTGCGTCTACTTGGTGGGAAACTCAAGTGAAGTCTAAGAGATTGCATAGTTTAGCTCCCACTCCCACTTGGGAAGAACTCAAAACTATCTTGAGGCGTAAGTATGTCACCGATCATTATCACCAAGAGAAACTCAAGAAGATTTACACTTCGCAACAAGGCACAAAAAGTGTGGAACAATACTATGATGAGTTCTAACTTGTGAAAATGAGAATAGACCTTGAAGAAGATCCTTTGCATGCTATGACACGCTTTCGAGCGGGGTTGAGTAAAGAGATTGCTTCCATGATGAGACTCCATAATTATCATGATATTGATGAAACTCTTGAAGCGGCTATTGAAATTGTTGCAAAGATTCAATTTTAAAGATTTCAAAGCAGATGTTGCAAAGTCCCTGAATGTCAAGGATAAAAAATGACTTCAAAGGAAAGAAAGAGAGTCAAGATCTCCCCACAAGGTCAAGGCAAGGAGAACTCCCAAGTAAAAAAGGGAGAGTACTCCAAACAAAAGAGGAGAAAATTCAGAAAGTAAAGAAAACATTAGAATAAAATGAGTAAATGCTCCACCAAGCAAACACTCAAAAAGAAGTTGAAACAAAAGAAGGGACAACAAAAAAGATCAAGATTCAAAGGCATGACAAAAGTCAAAAGCACAAGTTCAGTATGACTCTCAAGGAGGGATTAAGTCACTCTTATCCCAAATCAATATCCTACATGTCCCTAAGCTAACATTACAAGCCGGTAGCAAGTCCTACATGATCTCATACCAAATGTTCTCACATTAGTGGAGACTTACATGAAGGCCAAGCCTATGGCATCACAATCACATGCTTTGAACATTCTTCTGAGTGTGAGAGTGTTTTCTAAAATGTCCTTAAATTAACATACTTCAAATGTGTGCAAGTGAGGACTTCCTTTGTAGTGAGGACACTTGAAACATGAGGATTGGTCTAGTTTAAAATCTTTGTTTGAAGTAAGATGAACAAATCTTATCGATACTTAGGTACATTTGAGGTACCAATTGAAACTATAGGAATTATCTCAAAATCGATCTCAGGTAGAAGAGAAGCAAAAGAGAAATTTCTATGTTATACTAATTTATGGTACCAACAGCAGTCAAGACTTGATTCTCTTTTTTGTAAAAGAAAAATTAGGGCAAGACCCACCTTTGAATACCTGTCTAAGTGACTCGGTGGTCCTTTCTTTGACAAGATTCGTTTTCTTAATTTGGGTCATACATTTGTAAAAGTGACACATTATCTTATGTTGGATTGTCACCTCCATCTTTGTGACATGTTATGTTTTATGAATCGTCACTCCTATATTTGTGACATATTGTCTTGGATCGTCATTCCTATATTCTTGAAAAGTTATATTGGATTGTCACTTCCATCTTTGTGACATGTTATTTTTTGTTGGATCGTCACTCCTATAATTGTAACATGTTATGTTGGATAGTCACCTTCTTTGTTGTGACATATTGCATTTGCTACTAATTAGTTTAGTACAGGTGATTATAAGACAAGTTGAAAAGTCACTCACTTTAAAGTGGCATGTTAGGTCGTCCGTCTTTCAATGAGGCATGTTGTAAAGTCATCCCGTTCAAAGTGGCATGTTGCATAAGGTATGCACAATTCTTAGATACCCTTATATTGCATTTGCTACTAATAAGTTTAGTGCAGGTTATTATAAGACTTATTGGAAAGTCACCCCATTCAAAGTGGCATGCGACATTCAAATCGGCGTCAAAATGACTCTACTTTCCAGAGTGTCGCCAAGGTTATGACCACTTAGTCAAATTAGCTTCAAAGTGACTCCACTTTCTAGACTGTTATCAAGGTGATGACTATTTATTCAGATTGTCAAGGTGACGATCATTCATCCAGATCATAATCAAGGTGATGACCATTTAGACCGTCGTCAAAATGATGACCAAGTATCTAGACCGACGTCAAGTTGACTCCATATATCAAGTTTAAGTTGGTCATCCGTCATTCTATGAGACAAGTTTGGTTGCCATCCCATTCTAAATGGTATATCAAATTCAAGATAGGTCATCCGCCTTTCAACGAGACAAGTTGGGTTACCACCGTGTTCAAAGTGGCATGATAAGTTCAAGTTGGTCATTTGCCATTCAATGAGACTAATTGGGTTGTCACCCATTCAAATGACATATCAATTTCAAAATAGGTCATCTGCCTTTTAATGAGACATAATGGGTTGTCACCCATTCAAATGACATTTCAAGTTCAAAATTGGTTGTCCTTCTTTCAATGAGACAAGTTGGGTAGCCACCTCATTCAAAGTGGCATATCGTGTTCAAAGTTGGTCGTCCGCCATACAATAAGATAAGTTGGGTTGTCACCAATTCAAATGACATATCAAGTTCAAAATGAGTCGTCCGCCTTTAATTGAGGTAAGTTGGGTAGCCACTTCACTCAAAGTGGCATATCGAGTTCAAATAGGTCATCCTCTTTTCAATGAGACAAGGTGGGTTGTCACACATTCAAATGATGCATCAAGTTCAAAATGGGTCGTTCACCTTTCAAAGAAACAAGTTAGGTTGTCACCCGTTCAAATGACACATCATGTTCAAAATAGGTTGTCCGTCATTCAATGAGACAAGTTGGGTCGTCACCCGTTCAAATGACATTTCATGTTCAAGTGGGTCGTCTGGCTTGCAACAACATAAAATGGGTTGCCACCCGTTCAAATGGCATATCATGTTTAAAATGGGTCGTCCGTCGTTCAATGAGACAAGTTGGGTTATCACTTGTTCAAATGGCATATCAAGTTCAAAATGAGTTATTCGCCTTTCAATGAGACAAGTTGGGTGTCACTCGTTCAAATGGCATATCAAGTTTAAAATGGGTCATCCGCCTTTCAATGAGACAAGTTGGTTCGCTACCCTTTTAAATGGCATACCAAGTTCAATATGGGTCATTCATTTTTCAACGAGACAAGTTGGGTTGTCACCCGTTCAAATGACACCATCAAGTTTAAAATGGGTCGTCCATTTTTTAATGAGCCAAGTTAGGTTACCATCCATTCAAATGACATATTAAGTTTAAAATGGGTCGTCCGTCGTTCAATAAGATAAGTTGGGTTGTCACCCGTTCAAATGACATATCTATTCAAGATGAGTCATCTGCCATTCAATGAGACAAGTTGGGTTGCCACCCATTCAAATGGCATATCAAGTTTAAAATGGGTCGTCGGATGTTCAATGAGACAAGTTGGGTTGTCACTCATTCAAATGACATATCATGTTCAAGATGTGTCGTCCGTCTTTCAATGAGACAAGTTGGAATGCCACCCATTCAAATGACATATCAAGTTTAAAATGGTTCATCCACCATTCAATAAGACAAGTTAGATTGTCACCCATTCAAATGACATATCATGTTCAAGATGGGTCGTCCGCCTTTCAATGACGCAAGTTGGGTTGCCACCCGTTCAAATGGCATATCAAGTTAAAGATGGTCGTGCGCCATTTAATAAGACAATTTGGGTAGCCACCTCAGTCAAAGTGGCATATCGAGTTCACAATGGGTGTTCCGCCTTTCAACTAGACAAGTTGGGTTGTCACCCGTTCAAATGATACATCAAGTTCAAAATGGGTCGTTCCCCTTTCAATGAGACAAATTAGGTTGTCCCCCATTCAAATGACACTTCAAATTCAAAATGGATCGTTCGCCTTTCAATAAGACAAGTTGGATAGCCACCTTATTCAAAGTGGTATATCGAGTTCAAAATGGGTCTTCGCCTTTCATCGAGACAAGTTGGAAAGTCACCCATTCAAATGGCATGTCACATTCAAGTTGGGAAGTCACCCGTTCAAATAGCATGTCACATTCCACCTGTTTAAATGATATGTCATATTCAAGTTGGATAGTCACCCGTTTAAATGGCACATCACATACAAGTTGGGTCGTCACCCGTTCAAATGACATATCAAATTTAAGTTGGGTTATCCGCCCTTCAATGAGACACGTTGATCCGCTACCTTGTTCAAATAGGTATGGAACCTTGCATCCTCAGCATCTCACAAGCTCGAAATTGAGGTAATTTTTGAAGTAACATCGAAGGTATGTGAATATTTTATCCTTGAACAATCCTTCCCTTTTTTATCCAAAGACAATCCATCTCTTTCAACAGACGGGGAATATTGTCTAAGTTCTATTGATGTTTGACATTATTCTTTGCATTTCTTTTTCTTCTTCATTTAGCCAAAATTTGCTACGCATCAACTTCTTCGTTCAAAGATTCTTTCTTTATCCCCAAATGAAGAAGGGGCAGTTGTTGACACTCAATTTTGGCCCGATATTTTTAAAATAAACACTTTTGTACTTCTTATTTGTTAAAGAGCATAAAATTTAATTTTGTTTTTACATGTTTTGTTCAATTTTAACACAAGTTATTGATAATTTTCTTTTTTTTTTAGAATGTTAGAATATTTATCAATTTATTACTATTTTAAATTAATTATTGACTGTCACTGATTTTTTGCACAATCGTTTTTATAAACAAATATTTTTTGAATTTTACTAAACCATCATTTTTGTTTAAAACTCAAAACGTATTCTTATTTGACATTAAATATATTTTTTTAATTTATTTTAATCACAGTTCGTTAATTCATAAAAGACAAAAAAAATAATTTTTACACATATAAGATCAAATAGTCATAGTTTTGTATAGTCCGTGATTTTTCAAAATCATGATATTGAGCAAACAATTTTAGATTAAGTGATATTGTGTTGCATAAACTAATCCAATTCTTTCACAATTAATGGTGGTGGAAGGTACTCAATTTTATAAAATAATACTCTCTCTATTTCAAAAAGAGTGATCTAGTTTGATTTGACTCGAAATTTAAAAAAATAAAGAAGACTTTTGAATTTTGTAGTCCTAAATTAAAGTTATGACAAATGTATCAAAATATCCTTAAATTTTGTGGTCTTAAATATATCACGTGAAAAGTTAAAATTAAAGTATTATAAAAAAAAGAAAAAGAGTCATTTTTTTTTAAATAAATTAAAAAAAAAATAAATCATTCTTTTTAAACGGAGAAAATAATTATTTTTCATTCTTTCCGAATTTTCCTCTTTTTCAATGGCCCACCACTATCGAAACAGCACAACAGCCGTTCCATCACCCACCACCCTCATCGTCTATTAATGTCAAACTCCGAGCTCCGACGAGCAACAACCAGAAACACCACTACCAAATAGCTCCCTTTTACAGGCGAAACACAGACATGGACGACGGAGGACTAAAGTTCCACCACCGAGCTCCGACCAGCACCACCCAACATCATCCCTCTCTCTGCGACGCCACCACAAGCCCCGTCAAACCTTCACAAATATCACAGGCAATGCTCTGGTCATGCCCAGAACTGGCTGGAAAATTCCATACTCTGGGAAAGTTCGACAACCACATGGTTTTTCCAGATCTGGCCGGTAAAATATTTCAACTTCAGTAGTCTTTATTCTCATAATTCGTTCATGTCTAGATACTGATTTTGCATTGTTGTGTTCTTGGTTGTTGATTTTTTTTAATCTTTGGACGAATTTTGGTATTTTGAGTACCTTTCCGATTCCTTTACCATGATTTTTGTCTCTCAATTGTGCTTCATTTTGTTTGCTACTGGTTATTGACGTTATTTTGCTTTAGATTGTTTTAGTGCTATTTGGCCAGTTAATTATTTTAAGATTAAGATGTTCTTTAATACTCTCTTCATTTCAGAATGAAGGATTTATTTTGATTTAGTATGGAATTTAAAAAAATAAAGAAGATTTTTGAATTTTTTAATTATAAATTAAAGTTGTATTAAATATATTAAAATATTTTTTAATTTTATGATATTAAATATATCATGTAAAAAATTAAAATTAAAGTATTATAAAAAAAATAGTCATTTTTTTTGAAATAAATTAAAAAAAAATAAAATATTTTTTTTAAAACGGAGGATGTATTATATATTGATTTTTAGTTGTCAGTTTAACTTTTGTCATGAATTTGGCACCTTTTGGATGATATGTGATATTATTATTATTATTATTATTATTATTATTATTATAATTATAATTATCTCTTTGCCTATTGATTTTGATATTAGTGTCTATATTAGTATCTTTGTTTTTCGGTAAATTTCTTTTGTTGTGGTATGGTTCTATTCACCACCTTGGAACGTTATTTTACCATTTTGTTCCTTTATTATATGATTAAATTCATTTTAACGGAAATTAACATTTGGCTAAGGAAAAAATTTCTCCGGTGAATTTTTGAGGTTTTCTCATAATAAAGATGGATGTTATTTTTAAGTTTAATTATTTGTCAAGTTTGATTTTATTTTTCAAGTTTAATTATTTGTCAAGTTTGATTATTTGTCAAGTTCAATTATATTTCAAGTTTAATTATTTGTTATTTCAAGTTTAATTATTTGTTAAGTTTGATTATTTTTCAAGTTACAATTGTTTAGTTTCAATTATTAGTTTACTTGACCGATGAAGAAGTTTTTATCAATTTTCAAGGCCTTTCATGTATATATGATGGGTCTTACTTTTTGTTTATTATGTCTTACTTTTTGTTTTTTATTCCCTTAATTCATTTTTATATATATTTATTCATTACTAACGCTTTTACCAAGTATTTTTACATGTACATAAAGTTTCTTTCCGAAGAAGACACTGAAAGTTGAATTCGAGAATTTGAATTATTCATTGTATTTGTTCATTTTTGTTTAACGATAGACAAATATTAGGTTGTCTTCATTATTTATGCTTTATTTTTTTGTACATGTTTTATTTTTCTTATACTTGTAAATAATTTTTAAATTTTTCTTATACTTGTAAATAATTTTTAATCTCCTCCTCAATTGAAAAAATGAGTTCAGTCGGGATCCATCTTTGTAGATTTCGAAGTGTATCTAACACATTTTCTTTTAAATAATCTGAATCCTTACCTAGAATCTGATTGGTTACGTAGACTAGTTTTTCTTTAATTAAATTAATTGATTTTCTAATTTTCCTACAATTAGGTGGCGACTCTCAAAATGTTTTAAACTAATTATTAGTTAATTTTTGATTCTCGAAGTTGTGCCTAATGAAAATAGGGATGCGATGGTAGGTAGAAGCGTGCTCATACTATTCTTTACTTGTTTAGTTTTCTGCTTTACTTAGTCGGCCTATGATACCTTTTGAGTACAAGTGAACCACACTTACTCTTACTTCTATGATATTTTAGTGCAAATCCCAGTACGAGTGCAATTTGCGGTAGCTGATTTATGCTGCTGATCTGAAGTACTAATGAGCTCTCTGTCCGAAGCCTTCTTCTAGCCTCCATAGTATTCCAAAGGGGTTCTATAGTATTCCAACTAAGGTTGATATATATTGTTATTCATATGTGTTTTACTCCTAGACGAATCATGACCCACTTAATTCTTATTTATGGACGGAAGTTCTTAAGTTGTCATATGTTGTAAAGTCTAAGAGAACTATCTCAACAAGAGTAATGAGGTAAAGAGGGCTTGTTTAGTTTGAATAGCATTATTCCAATCATGCCATGATCTAAAGTTCCAATAGAGTTATACACATGTCTCATATTCATTAATAATGTTCCAAAAGTCCAATGAGGTTATGTTCCAAGGTTTCAATAGTGGTTATACTCATGTATCTTGTTCATTGATCATTGTACCAATGGTTCCAACAGTGTTATGTTTCCATGAAGGCTATGTTTCCAATAATTCTTATTCACATGTTTCTCACTCATTGATTATTGATCCAAAGCTTCAAAGAAAGTTGTGACTATCATTGTATTAATCTCTCATAAGCAAAAGTACCAATCTCTCACAAGTTAAAGTATCAATCTCAAAAGTAAAGAAATGAAGTAAGAATAAAGTAATGCATATTGACTGTGTTCATGGGTGTTATCCATGGGGTACAAATACCCGCATGATGATGTTAGTTTATCCATGGGGTGCAAACACCCGCATGATGATGTTCATTTATCCATGGGGTGCAAGAACACCTGCAAGATGATATGATCTTATCCATGGGGTAAAAAGAATACCTGCATGACGATGATATTTTATCCATGGGGTGAAAAGAACACCTGCATGATAAGGGCCCTAACAGTATATGAGCAATGTAAAAGTAAAGTAAAGTAAAGTCAAGAGAAAGAAAGAACGTAATGTACATGGTTCCCCACATACAGAAAGAGAGTTTATTCACATTTGCTATTTCTCTTATATTGGTTCTATGGTTGTTGTGATCGTGAATGAATGATCGTAAATGGCAATAACAGAAGAATTGTACATAATTCCGCACATTGAGTTTTCTCTTATAATTATTTCCATGGAAGTTCTTACATACTGATGTAGTTTTCTTATGGCCTTACATACTCAGTACATTCTTCGTACTGACCCCTCTCGGGGACTTACCTTACATGTTGTAGGTGTAGGCATTAGTAGACCTCCACAGTAGGTTGACGGTGTTTGCAGATCTTTGGTGAGCTCCAGTTAGTTCGGGGCCTCTCCGAGTCGTAGTTGTACATATGTTTTGGTGTTGTATATGTTGTATAAAGTGGGGACTTGTCCCGATTTTAGTTCATTTTGGTCAATGCACTAGGGGTGGGCATAAAAACCGGAGAACCAAAAAATCGTACCGAACCGAATTAGTTCGGTTCTTCGGTTTCGGTTCTTCAGTTTTTTTTTTGGTAGTTCGGTTCTTCGGTTCGGTGTTCGGTTTAGGGGTAAAGGTTCTTCGGTGCACCGAAGAATCGAAGTTTTATTAATTTTTATTTTTTTTTAATTTTCATTTAGCTCATGTTTGGCCCAAAACTTTTCAAGACCAAGCCTCAAAGACCCATACCCAATTACCTCATCAACATTTACCTTCCATCCTTATTACTTTTACATTTTCCTAATTTTTAATTTTAATTCCTAATATACTTATATTTCTAATTGTAATTTCTAAAAAATTTCACACATATACTCCTAATTTCTAATGGTAATTCCTAAAATTTTTTACACAAATACTACCATCGTATTGTGATATGAAAAATAGAGCACTAAAATGATATGTATTTGAAGTTTTCCTTACTTTATTGTCTATTTACAATGTTTTAGATTTTTTAGTGTCTTATATTTTGATTCGATTCTCATTTTATTTTTTATTTTACACCGAAAAACCGATTTAAAAACACCGAACCAAACCGAACCGAACTAGTTTAGTTCGGTGTTTGGTGCACACTTTTCCAAAATCGAAAACCGAAGAACCGAACCGAAATTTGATAAAACCGAACCGAAGAACCGAACGCCCATCCCTACAATGCACTTGTTAGAGGCTTTTGTAGACAGATGTGGGTGTATAATTGTAAAAGGTACATGTCATTTTTGACTTGATGGCCTCAACGACCAAGTTTCACATATGTACATATGTCATATGTTTCATGAATTTCATTGTTAGCATTATAAACCCCGACGTGATAAGGATATTTCGGATGGCATGCATATGAGTGAACATAGGCAAAGCTTGGTTCTCTCGGGCCTTATCGGCTACGAGTGTTAATCATGTCTCGATGGGATTCGGGGCGTGACAGACCGCCAGACCGATTCCGATTATGACGAGGTGGAGGCGGATGATACACCACTAGCAGTCCGCGGGCCGGTGGATGACGATTTCCTTGACTGACCAGGGAGCTCCTTACACCCTACTCTTGCCTTGTTTATTTTCTTGTAGCATTGGGGACAATGCTAATCTTTTAAGTGTGGGGTGGGGTGTCATGGGATTCCTTGTTATGTATGTATATATGTGTTTCTGTATGTTTCTAGTTGTTTTATTTTGGGTTCCTTAGCCTTTGTTTTCGGTTCTTTTACTAAGGATAGTCCCTTTGAATTGTAGAAAACCACAAAAAGATTTTAATTTTTTTATTTTGTTTTTGTTCTTTATTACTTTGAGTCTCTTTTAGTCATAGTATTATGAGCTTTGCTCTATGATGGATGGATGACGACCGTCTTAACAACAAATTAGTCATGTTATTGTTAGGTGTTCTTGCTTACTATACAATTGTGCATACACATCCAGTATGATGGTGGAACTTGCTAAGATATACAATAGCAAGTGTTAAGACATCTAATGCTCACTTAGTCGACTTGATAAGTTGCTTAATGTTGAACTCGTGCATGACTTTGTATAAATGGTATGGTGAGCCTACTTGAGTTAAACATGTGCCATGTGTGAGTGAGGTTCTTGTGATATTTCATGTGCATATTGATGTCTAGAACTTGCCCGGTGTGTTTGCAAAGCGAAATAAAAAGTGTTGAATTTAGGAGATGATATAGGCATTTCTTTGATAGCCATGTTTTATACCTACTTTATCTACCCTTTTTGCATGATATTAGTTAGCCCCGTTGAGCCTTTAGCTTATTCTTTGGTAGCCTTATATGTAGCTTAATCCTTTTCTTTCAATTAACCGTAATTTGATCCAAAATTCTAAGCGCTTTAGTTGAGAAACTAAGATGTTAAGGAATGAGAAAAAAAATTGAAGAAGGAAAAAGTGAAGTGGAAGCCCCAAGTAAATAACTTTTGGGTGTGTGAAGTTTATGTGTTGTTGGTAGGGAGTAATGTCATGAAAAAAAAAAGAAAAAAAAAAGAGAAGTGAATCATTTGTTGATAACAGTTACTCCTAGCCTAATATGTTTAAGCTAGCTTAAAAAGATGGGACAAAACAAAAGAGAATGGGGAAGACAAAAGTGGTGGAAAATAGGTTGTTAAAGGTGGTCTTAATGTAATTTGTAGTGTATTAAAGCGCTTAGGGAAGATAGTCACTATTCTTGACCAAATAGTTCCTACCCGTCCCTTAGCCTACATTACAACCCTTAAAGTCCTACTTGATCTTGAGCTTTAACATTTTGACATTAGTGGAGTAATACACTAAGGGCAAGCTTATGGTTCATCTTGTGTTGCATGTGAATTCTTTTTGAGAGTGAGTGAACTTTTATTCATGCACCCATTTAATAATTACTTTGTGTGAAATATTGGGTGATTCTCTTGTGGTGAGGGCACATGTTTGGTGAAGTGTGGTGATCTATTGGTAACGTGTCATGCATGAATTCGCAACTAGGAAAGTTGTTTTGTGAGGATAGGTTGTTTCAATTTGCTATTCACTTTTTGGTGATACTAGCATGTTAGTGCATAACTTGATGAATGTGGTTATGTAGCTATGCAGGAATACCTATTGTGTGTCGGTTGTCTTAAGTCGCCCGGGTTTGAGTGTGGTTATTGTTCGAGGACAAACAAAGGTTCAAGTGTGGGGTGGTGATCTAAGGCGTATTTATATGCCTTATTGTCGACTTTAACCCATGTTTACCTTAGTTTTGAGAGCAATACGTATGTATTTTGTATGGTTTTGATGGAATATGTGATATTGTGCTAACAAATGTGATTAGACCCTTGTAGGTGGAATTTACGACTATTTGGAGCATTTTTAGCGTGGAAAGTGAGGCTTGGAGGAGCTACGAGCGAAGGATATTAAAGATAAGAGGCAAGCCAAAGATTTGAACTTGAAGAATCCAACCAAATCCCCAAAGAAAAGTCAACGAAAGGAACAAAATTAGAAATTAAGGGCCTGGCGTGCCAGGCCTCTTTTGGCGAAATTTCCACCCAAGTAGGCAGCAGGGGGCGCTCCAGGCCGCTCAGGCGCACCTGATCAGAGGCAAAAATTTGCCTTAGTCCCAGGCGCGCCCAAGGGCGTGCCGGGCGGCTTTTTGGCAAATTTTTGCCCCGAGTTCTTGTCTATAAATAGGGCTTTTGGGTTATTGTATCATTATTCCATCTTCACTAGACTACTTTGGGCGTTTTTGGCATTGAAATTAGGTTCCATTCTTCGTCTTTTCAGTTTTTATTTCTTTTTATGGTATTTTATCACTTTATGATGTTAATTGAAGTTATGAGTGGCTAAAATCCCTCATTCTTGGGGTTGAGGCTATGAACATGAATCTCTTGAGTTGATTTTATTGGTTTTTGTTGAAGTTTATCATAAATTGGTTATTCTTATATTCTTAATTTTACTATTTTAATGCTTGATCACCATTGAAATAAATCCCTTGTCTTGAGGTGAGCTCGAGAGAGAAACTAAGAGATAGAATGTGGAATATAAGAAACGTGATCTTTACTCGAGGAAGGGATTCCAAGAGATTGATATGCGGTTAGGACCGAGAGGTACCTAATCCGCCGTGCTTGTTCAATTGCGAGAAGATAGCTTAAAGGCCTTAGAATTGGTTAAACTTATCACCGCTCAATGATGTAGTTCGGTTTCCAATTTTTAGTAGAAGGTTATAGTTTGGAGACGAATATAATTGTAACATTAACCTCGTGATCAATAACCAAGATAAACGACTCAATTTGCTTAAACCAGTAACAATTATGCTCAAGAGATGACGTTCAGAGTGCCTTGACCCTGGGAATTTACTTTTTATTGACTTTTAAATCATATTTGCAAAACCTAAAGTTACGGTTGCGAAGATAGTAGTTCATAGTCCGCAATCATTTAATTTTTAGTAACAAATCCCTCTTCCTTTTCGCAACACTAGTTTTTAATTACTGTTTGACGTCTAAAATTGATTTCTGTTGACGAAAGTCCCTTGGGTTCGATATCCGGCTCTTTTAAAGGAGCCATTATATTACTTGAACGATCACGTACACTTGCGTGTATAGATGGGTCGCAACAAGTTATTGGCGCCGTTGCCGGGGATTTTCAAATAGATAGATTTCAATTATTGACGTTTTTACTTTAATTTTCAGCTAAGTGTTGATAACTTGATCTTAGCTGTTCTATTTTGCATGCTTACTTCATCTGAATGCTGGCAAGGAATAAAGATTTGGTAACCCCGCAGTCTGAACCTGAAAGATACTTTCATAGATTAAGGAGACAGGCTGTATATTACCCAATCCCGCAAGTCAAACTGGCTGACGAAGGCATACAGGGTGATCCCGTAAGAATTGAAGAACCAGTTGTGGATAGATGTGAGCTGGTAGTGATGGCAGCTAGGACAGTTCACGACGTGGCAATTCCTCTCGCTACTAATGTGACCTCCAGTATTCAAAAACCGGCAGCTGGAGGTAGATTTGAGCTTAAACAGAATATGGTGCAACTATTGCACTCAAGTGGACAGTTTACAGGTCTTGCTCATGAGGACCCACAGAGGCACATCCGTAATTTTATGGAGATCAGTGACATATATATTCCTACGGGTGTGTCTTCGGATTATGTGAGACTTACTTTGTTCCCCTTTTCTCTGTTGGTGGAAGCAAGGAGGTGGTTAGATGCAGAGCCGGCTAATTCTATCACTACTTGGGATGATCTTGCTCGAAAACTCTTGATAAGGTTCTTTCCGTCTGGAAAGACAGCAAAGCTGAGGAGTGAGATATTGAGTTTCAGACAGAGAGATGATGAAAATCTATACCAAGCCTGGAACCGATTCAAATCCATGTTGAGAGATTGTCCCCATCACTACCAAGCTAATGAAGTATTGGTGCATACTTTTATTGAGGCTCTCGACCCCAACACTAAAATTCTACTTGATTCAGATGCAGGTGGACAAGCTTTAGAGAAGACCTACGATGAATTATATGCTTTGTTAAATCATATTTCACATGGAAATCCAGATTGGCATGGTGATAATTCTAGGAATTCTACAAAGAAGGTTGCTGGGAAACTAGATGTGGATGCAGTCACAGCATTATCTGCCCAAATTTCAGCTATGAAAAACATGATGAACAATCACTTCAGCAGTTTGAATTTGGGGCAGCAATAAGCTCCCGTAAATGCAGTACAACAACAGTTTTTTGTGGTGTGTGGTGTATGCGGAAACGAGGACCATACCAGCGAATTGTGTAGTGCAAATCAGAATTTCGTGAATTTTGTGGGTAATGCCCAAAGAGGAGTTGGAGCACAGAATTATGGAAATACTTATAATGCTGGGTGAAAAAATCACCCGAACTTATCTTGGGGAGGTAATCAGAATCAATATAGACCTCAAGGATATGCACCACAACACAACCAACAACAGGGTCAAGGAAATCAAGTGGGTGCTAAGCCTGGAGATATGAGCGTGGAAGATATGTCGAAGCAGATTATGGCAGAGCAAGCTAAGCTGGCAGTAGATGTGAGAAACAATCAGTTGGCTACTCAAAATTTGGAGAAACAAATTGGCCAGTTAGCAAATGCACAGAATACAAGGCCTCAAGGAGGTCTTCCAGGTGATACCGAGCCAAACCCAAAGCAGGTGAATGCTATAGTTACTCGTAGTGGTAAGCAGTTAGAGGATATAGTTCCACCAGCAAAAGAATTGGAGCCGAAAGAAGTTGTGGTTGAAGACGAACAAGTTGAGTCTGCCAAAAGCTCCAAAGATGATAAAGTGATCCATAGTGTAAAGTTGCCTCCTCTTTTTACCCAGAAGTTCAAGAAGAAGAAGGAAGACGAATGCTTTGGTAAGTTCATTGAACTACTTAAACAAGTGCACATTAATTTGCCTCTGGTGGATATCTTGCAGGGTATTCCAAAGTATGCTAAGTTTGTGAAAGATATTGTGGCAAACAAGAGTAGATTGACAGAGTATGCCACAGTTGTACTGACTGAGGAGTGTAGCTCTCACATTCAAAATCAGTTACCAACCAAGCTGAAGGATCCTGGAAGCTTCACTGTAAAAATTACTCTGGGAGATCGTGTATGTGCTCGTGGGTTGTGCGATTTGGGGGCTAGTATTAATCTGATGCCCACTTCAGTTTTCAAGGAGTTGGGTTTGGGTCGTCCTAAACCTACTACTATTATTTTCCAGCTGATAGACCGATCCGTGACTCGACCTGATGGTATTGTTGAGGATGTTCTGGTTCAAGTGGGTTCATTGATCTTTCCGGTTGATTTTGTGGTGCTGAATTTTGAGCCTGACCCGGAAGTCCCATTTATTTTGGGGCGTCCATTTCTGGCCACAGGAGGTGCGATCATTGATGTAGCAGCAGGAAAACTGACTATGCGAGCTCATGATAAAGTTGAGGTTTTTGAGGTTTATAGGGCTTTGAAGCTACCAGAAATTTATGAGAACTTGTCAGCTATTACAGCTATAGATTTGGCGGCTGAAGACATCCACACTTTGTCTACAGATCCGTTGGAAAAAGTTTTGATGGGGCAAGATATTTTTGGTGATGCAGAAGCTATTGACATGGTGCAGGTTCTTGATCTTATGGGTATCTATGCTAAAGAGGGTGGATGGGAACCTTTAAATCGTCCACTCGGTCCTCCAACCAAGCCATCAATTGAGGAGGCACCGAAGCTTGAATTGAAAGAACTTCCGTCTCATCTTCAATATGCTTTCCTAGGTGATAATGAGACCCTTCCTATTATTCTTGCAGCAAATTTATCAAAGGAACAAGTTGATGCAGCATTGGTGATACTCAAAAGAAGAAAGAAGGCTATTGGTTGACAGATGTCTGACATCCAGGTATTAATCCTGGTTTGTGTATGCATAAAATTTACATAGAGGAAGGGTATAAGCAGAGTGTGCAACACCAACGACGCTTGAATCCAGTAATGAAAGAAGTTGTAAGGAAAGAGGTAATTAAGTGGTTAGATTCAGGCATTGTCTACCCTATCTCTGATAGTACATGGGTAAGTCCAGTACAGTGTGTCCCGAAAAAGGGTGGTATGACGGTGATCACGAATGATAATAATGAGTTGATTCCTACAAGAACTATGACTGGGTGCCGTATTTGCATGGATTACCAAAAACTAAATGATGCTACGAGGAAAGACCATTATCCAATCCCTTTTATTGATCAGATGTTGGATCGTTTAGCCGGGCAGGAATATTATTGCTTTCTTGATGGGTATTCCGGGTACAATCAAATTGCTATAGTTCCTCAAGATCAAGAGAAGACTACATTCACATGCCCTTACGACACTTACGCTTTCAAGCGTATGCCCTTTGGATTGTGCAATGCACCGACTACTTTTCAGCATTGCATGATGGCTATTTTCTATGACATGGTGGAGGAGTTCGTAGAGATTTTTATGGATGATTTTTCAGTATTTGGTAACTCTTTCGAGGTATGTTTGCAAAACCTTGATAGAGTCCTTGCTTGGTGTGAATAAACTAATCTTGTTCTCAATTGGGAAAAGTGTCATTTCCTTGTGACAGAAGGTATAGTTCTTGGACATAAAGTGTCAAAGCGGGGGCTTGAAGTTGATAGAGCAAATATTGAAGTTATCAAGAAATTACCTCCACCGGTGTCGGTGAAAGGGGTGCGTAGTTTCTTGGGACATGCTAGGTTTTACAGACGGTTCATTAAAGATTTTTCCAAGATTGCACGTCCCTTGTGCACGCTCTTACAAAAAGATGTTAAATTTGTCTTTTGTGAGTCATGTGTGAAGGCATTTGAGGTATTGAAGAAGAAGTTCGTGGAGGCACCTATCCTTATTGCTCCTGATTGGGCTTTACCATTTGAACTCATGTGTGACGCAAGTGATGTTGCAGTGGGTGCAGTTCTTGGGCAGCAGAAGAACAAGATATTTCACTCTATTTATTATGCGAGCAAGACCCTTGATGTAGCCCAAGTGAATTATACGGTGACTGAAAAGGAGATGCTAGCTTTAGTGTACACATTTGATAAATTTAGATCATATTTGGTGGGTACCAGCGTCATTGTATACACGGATCATGCTGCAATACGTTATTTTTTCAACAAAAAAGATGCAAAACCGAGGTTGATTAGATGGATCTTATTGTTACAAGAGTTTGATTTGGAGATTAAAGATAGGAAGGGGTCAGAAAATCAGCTTGCTGACCATCTTTCTAGACTTGAAAGCTTGACACATGTAGTTGATGATGGGCGAATTTATGAGGAATTTCCAGATGAGCAATTGTTCGTTTTGGGGGTTGATGAGTCGCCATGGTATGCAGACATTGTGAATTTATTGGTAAGTGGGGTATTTCCTCCTGATTCGAGTCTTCAACAAAAGAGAAAGCTGTCATATGAGGCACGTTCTTATATTTGGGATGAGCCTTATTTATTCATGCAAGGGCCTGATCAAGTAGTAAGAATATGTATTCCGGTTGCGGAGGTGAAACAGGTGTTGGAGAGATGCCACGTATCACCTTATGGTGGTCATCATGGTGGTGAACGCACAACCCGAAAAATTCTGCAATCAGGTTTCTTCTGTGTAACACCCCGTATCTACTAAACCCTACATGACAACGTTGAACAATGGTTACGCAAGTGTCGAGAGTAAAAAGTTTGTATTTTGTAATATTATTGATGAGATAATTGATATTTGGCCTAGTACATGGGATTAGACCTTTGTAGGAGGTGAAACACCCGTATGTTGTCGAACCTATAAGACTACGTGTACACTTATGGAATTAGTTAAACATGAGAGATTTGATGAATTAGACATTAATTTGTTGGGTATTAATGAGTCATGAGCCATTGGGCCAAATGAGGCCCAAAACAAGAACAAAGACTAGGCCCAATGGGGCAAAATGATCCAATCTTCCATTTGACCAATTCAACTATGCATTTAATGTCAAGAATGGGATAAGAGAGACTTGAGGGACCTATATATATGAGGAAAAATCAGATTTTATTTCATTTGTTAAACCCATGCCTTTTCTAGAATTCTCTACAACATTTCCATTATCACACAAACCCTAAGCACTCATCTTTGTGGACAAGATCATTTTTGCATAAGGCTTGGTAAGTGTTTATTATCATGGTTTAATATATTTTATGCATGGAAGATGGTTTATATCATGTTGGTTATGTTGGTGAAGTGTGAGAAGGTCACTATGTGTAAAATAATTTGTGTTTGCTAAATCGGAGGATGGTTTTGTCTTGTAAATTTGAACATGGACTTGTGATCTTGAAGGAAATGCACTTGATGGATTCAATATTGACATGTGAGATGTGATTATAGTCTTTCCTTGTTTTATCCTTGTGTATAATGTTTGAAATTATTGTCATAAATTTGGTTATGGATTTGGTGACGGATTGAAAAGAAAGTGAGGTTTTGGTGATGTTTATGTGTGTTATGAGACCATGGATGCTTGTTGGCATGTAATATGATAAAAAATATGTTAAAAGAAGTTTAGTTATGATCATGTACCATTCATTGCCTTAAAACACCCAAAAGAGACCATTTTGGACCAAAATGGGCATCCGCCCTCGCAGGAGAGGCACCTGCGGGCGCAGGTGCCAATGCAGAGGCCCCTGGACACTGCCAAGGGCCATCTGCGGCCGCAGGTCAGTTTCCTAGGAAGTCTCTCCGGTTGTATTGGAAGATGGGAAATGCGCTTCCAGGAGGTGGGCTTGGAAGCAACCATCCTTTGAAGAAAGCGTAATAGCTCACTGGTCTAGCTATGACCGACTTGGCATTCTCAGCCGGTGCTGCTTAGCCTGTAGCTGGTCGCTTGAAAGAAATAAGATGCGTACTCCACTTCACGCAGCTAACGTTGTTTTTGTTAGCAGGACTTTCTTGTGGTAGTAATTGCGAATGAGTCGAAAGCCTACCTACGCATAAAGGTTCCGATTCGATCGAGAGCCCAAACGGGTGAGGCAAGAAGATCTTGATAGAAAGCTCCACTGTTCTGAATAGTGATAAAGAATGAAATTCGATCAAATCGATCGAGAATATCATCATCTGTTAGGTGGGACTCGCAGGTCACTTCCAGAACCCCGTTTTGCATGTTTTTGTCCCCCTTTGACCCCCGAAGGCCCCTATACCCTTTATGGATATAATTACCAACTTGTGATACCGTTTTAATGACTTTAAAGTGTCGTATGGAGGCATGTTGGACTGTTTTAAGTATGGATTGTTGTTCATATGTTGTTGTGAGGCAAGTTGATAGGAGAAATTGTGATGGAATGCTAATGAGGAAGCATAAAGGGTAAGTGTGATGTGAAATGCTATTGATGTGTGATATTTTGGTCAATGTGTGGATTGTTATGGTGTTGTTGGTATGAGAATGCAATGGATTTTACTGTGAAGGATGAAATGATGCTATATAGCAGTCACGTAACTCATTGTGACACTTATACATTTGTAAGGGAGTTGGTTGTTAACATGAGCTTTGTTATGTACTTGTGTTGTAGAGTAACACATAAGGAAGGAGCTGGATTATTGTATCCCCATATAGGCTTGTGTATTCGTAGTGAGACGACAAGGTATGTAAGGTTACTCTTTCCATATGTTTCTACAGCATAGAGTATTCACCTTGTTATGGTACTTACTCATGTCCGAAGTGTTCTAAAGTATTCTAGTTCAGGTTGAGTTATATTGTTATTCATAAGTATCCTATTCTTCGACGAATTGTGATTCACGTATCTCTTATTCATTGACTGAAGTTCCAAAGTTGTCTTAACATTGTAGTTTCTAGAAGAACTACCTCCAAGGGAGTAAGTTAAAGAGAATCTAATTATTCTTGAAAAGCATTCTCCAATCATGTCATGTTCCAAAGTCTAAGTAATATTATGATTATGTTTGTACCAATCTCTCACAAGTAAGGGTATTAATCTCATGAGGTCAAGGAGTGAAGTAATATATAAGGGTGTGCTTCAATTAACGTCATGATCTTTAATGTGTCACTTTCGTAACTATGTAAAGGGTATAAGATTGTAAAGAAGTAATGCACCCATGATTACTATATGTTTCACTAAGTATGGATCACATTCTAAAGGGTATAAGTTCAAGATGGAATAATCCCAAGATTATGCTATGTTATTCATTATAGCCCACCAAAGGTGGAGGCTCGGTACCATATACTTACTTATATAAGATCTCATAGGAGTAATGAAGAGGTAATGTGAGAGTTAATATATATCTATCCCTCCCAAGTAAAGGTGTCAATCTCTTGAAAGTAAAGAAACGAGGTAAACCATATATGTGTGTTTCCAATAGTATCACGATCCTCAATGTGTCATAAAAGTATCAATCTCTCCCAAGTATTATAACCCACCATGAGAGTGGATGTATGTTAACCCACCACGAGAGTGGATGTATGCTAACCCACCACGAGAGTGGATGTATGTTAACCCACCATGAGAGTGGATGTATGTTAACCCACCACGAGAGTGGATGTATGCTAACCCACCACGAGAGTGGATGTATGTTAACCCACCATGAGAGTGGATGTATGTTAACCCACCAATAGAGTGGATGTACATTATATTGTTAACCTACCAATAGAGTAGGTGTATGTGATAATGTTACCCCACCACTAGAGTGGATGTATGTGGATGAATGTTATTCTTTTACAACCTACTAACCAAGTAGATGAATAATAGTGGTAATGAGCATAGAAGTAAGAAAGAATCTCTTACATATAGTAGAATCTCTTGAGTAGAAGGATTTCTTGAATAGAAGAATCTATTGGAGTCAAGTCTCTTGAGTGAAGGTAATTTCCCTTGAAGGAAAGTAATTACAAAAGATAGTATCTAAAATGATGGTTTATCCACATTGACTATTCTCTCATATTTTATTCTATTGACATTCTCATGTATGATGCTATTTCTTATGAGCCTTACATACTCAGTACATTCTTCGTACTGACCCCCTCGGGGGACTTACCTTACATGTTGCAGGTGCAGGCATTAGTAGACCTCCTCAGTAGACTGTGGATCATTTCCAGAGTTTTGGTGAGCTCCACTTGGTTCGGAGCTTTCTGGGTCATAGTCGTACATTTGTTTGATATTGTAAATGTTGTATAAGGCGGGGACTTGTCCCGACTTTAAGTTGGTCTTGTTGATGCATCTGTTAGAGGCTTTTGTAGACATATGTGGGTATATGAATGTAAGATATGTACGTTCAGTTCGACATAATGGCCTCAACGGCCAAGTCTTATTTATATAGATATATGGCATATGTTTCCATGTTCATGATTTCCGCATAGTTGCATGAGATCTAATAAGATTCATACGAGTAGATATATACGAATGTACATGAGCAAAGATTGGTTCTCTCGGGCCATATCGGCTTCGGTTGCCAATCACACCTCATTGGAATTCGGGGCGTGACATTCTGGCCTTCTATATTTAAAGATGCTCATGCGTTTGTGAAGAGTTGTGACCAATGCCAACGTATGGGGACGATTGCAAAGCGACATGAGATTCCCTTAACTAATATCCTAGATGTTGAAATCTTTGATGTATGGGGGATAGATTTTATAGGCCCTTTCCCGAAGTCGAATGGAAATCAATAAATACTTGTAGCAGTGGATTACGTGTCTAAGTGGGTAGAGGCTGCTGCTCTTCCTATGAATGATTCCAAGGTTGTGGTAAAGTTCCTTCAGAAACATATCTTCACTAGATTCGGAACTCCAAGAGCTATTATTAGCGATAGAGGTTCACACTTTATAAATTATTGGGTGAAGAGTCTGTTGGAAAAATATGGTGTTATTCACAAGGTCTAAACAGTGTATCATCCTCAAACAAGTGGCCAAGTGGAAGTGTCTAATCGCGAGATAAAACAAATCTTGCAAAAGACGGTGAATACTCAGAGGAAAGATTGGTCACTCAAGCTAGATGATGCTCTTTCGGCTTATCAAACTGTGTATAAGACTCCTATAGGGACTTCTCCCTATCATCTTGTCTTTGGGAAAGCATGTCACCTCCCGATTGAGCTTGAGCATCGAGCATATTGGGCGGTGAAGAAGTTGAATCTAGATTCGGAGTTGGCTGGTAACAGGAGGTTGTTACAACTCCATGAGTTGGAAGAGTTTCGTTTCCATGCATATGAAAATGCGAAGATCTACAAGGAGAAAATGAAGCGATGGCATGACAAGCACATCCTCCACCGTACTTTCGAGCCAGGCCAGTTGATACTACTATTTAACTCGAGACTTAGGTTGTTTCTGAACAAGCTAAGATCTAAGTGGAGTGGTCTTTTTGAGGTAAGTCGCACGACTCCTCATGGTGCGGTGGAAATCTTGAATAAAGAGGATGGTACGAGATTTATGGTAAATGGCCAAAGATTGAAGCACTATTTTGGTGAAGAAGAAAAGCAGAAGGAGGACGTGCTTCACCTTGATAATAATTGAGCTGAGTGTGGTCGAGCCGCGACATTAAACAAGGCGCTACGTGGGAGGCAACCCATGAATGTATTGTAATAGTTAGGATTTATAAAGTAAAAAATACAAAAAGAAGAGTCGTGCCACGACCAAAACTAAGGCGCTTGATGGGAGGCAACCCATTTCTTTTAATTTTTTTTTCTTTTCTAACTTAGTTCTAGGATTTATTATTTATGCAGAGACACACGGAATACTTTGCATGGAAATTCATGAGAAAAAGGTAAATTAGAGGGTGATGATCTTTTGAAGGTACCGGGAAGGTAGGACATGTTTTGGAGTGAAGTTTTGCATCATGGGACTTGTAAAAGCCCCAAAATTATGTGAAAAATATGAAAAAACGCCCAGGTATGATGTTAAGTACGAGGCGCGGTACCTGGGGTGCCGGGCTGCACTTGCTCAAATTTTTTTTAGCATTGACAGTGGGCAAGCGCACCAGGCAGTTCGCCAGACCGCTTATACCCAAAAAAATTTTCACATTGGCAGAGGGAAGGCGCACCAGGCAGTGTGCTAGGCCGCTCCTGCCCAAAATTTTTGTTACATAGGCAGTGGGGTAGCACAGCAAAGGGCGTGCCGGGCTGCTACCCCCTTAAATTTTTGGGCAATTTTTTTTTAAAAGAGGACCCTACCTTACCCGACCCCCCCCCCTATCCTTTAAATCCCCAATTTTCTCTTTCTTTCTCACAAATCTTCCCCAAGTCCCCAATAAAGACCCAATATTCTCTCCCCAAAATCAAAAATTTTCTCTTACTTTTCTCTCCTCTTGCCCACACATAGCTCAAATTCTCACCTTCTCATCTTTGGGTTATGATTACAAGACCCCATTCAAGCTATCAAAGTATGTTTCTTTAAACTTTCTCTCTCTAGATTTCTATGAGCATGTTGAAATTGGGGAAATTCTAGCAACTCGATTTTGTGATGCCCCGTTTGTCTTGGTAGTTTGACTTGCTTCTTATGCTATTGTTGAAATTTATGGGGTGTCCTGAAGATGAACTTGAAGTACAAGTGCAATTGTTCTTATTAATCTTGTTTTCGTTGAAATAATTGAAAGTGGGTTTAGCTTTATTGGTGATAATTGAGAGAATTGGTGGTTGAAATCACTTGATACAACTCATATGTTGTTGAGTATGTATGAATCTTGTTTGAATTCTTGAGTAAAACAAGTAAGTCATTCTAATGATAATTATGGGATTGTTGAACTTGTGTTGGGGATGTTAAATTTGTCTATGGTTTGGACTTGGTAATTGGGCATTAAGTGATGAGGGGAAGTCTGAGTACCCTACACCCATATATTTTGACTTGGTGCTAAGCAACTAAGTGTAGGGTGGAACTTAAAGCCAATGCACATTGAGTTGGTTAGCTATCTTTACGTGGGAAATTGACATGCTTGTGGAACTTTGTTACAGGTACAATGTCAGAATCTAATGTGGATACTTCAAGTTCTTACAAGCGTCGATGGTCAGGAAATAAGGTCCTTTCGGCTTCCCCAGTACCGAAAGGCCAGAAACGGAAATATGGGATAAATGTCGTCTCCAGTGCCGACAAGAATTGGTACAAAAGCCACCCCGAAGCCAAATACTTTGCGGATGAATGTATTAATAAGGCCAGTCTAGCTCGGACTTACCCTAAGATATTGGCTCGACTTGTGCAAGTGGGTATGGGTTTCATCTTCGACAGACCTACGAATTGTAACCTTCATCTAGTGCAGGAATCGTATGCTAATTGGAACCCGGATGCACCTACTAGCTCGGTGGTTGTACGAGGGTCGGATGTTATACTTTATTCCTTGGGCATTAATGGATTATTGGGAGTAAACACTCAGGCTAGTACCTACGACCTACTCAGGCTGAATGCTAAGACTTCCTATACAGAAATTCTACACACTCTTTGCGGCAAACGTTCGACAGCGAGATGACTTCGCCATCATAAAAAAGGGTACCACATAAGTCTACCCTATGCTCATTTCAATAAAAAGGCACGAATTTGGTTGAAGATTGTGTGTTGTTGCTTGATTCTGAGAAGCCACATGACGGAGTCACTAGGGACCGTGTCTGTCTGGTGTATGCTCTCATGGCTGATGTGGAAATTGATGTAGGTTCTATGTTGCTGTCGGCTATGCGCTGAGATCATCTACAAGGAGGTCTTCGATATGCTTTTGGCGGTATATTGACTAAATTGATGCGAGCATTCTAAGTGTCCGAAGAGGCATTTGATTATCATCCTCCTTTAGTGCTTACACCTGTGGATGTCACCCAAACCAAGGCATTTGATGCACTCGGCCCCACTCTCACCTTAGCAGAGCGTCACGCTCGAGATGATGGGATTTTAGCCTTTATGTATGGGTTGGAGATGCTACGGCACAGGACTGGGGGTAGGCCCTCTACAGCGGAAGAGCTGATCTAGGTTGAGAGGGATTATCCTCTTAACGAGCATGCCATGGCATTGTTGCAAATTGGGCCTGATTTTGTTGAGCCTGTGGATGATGATATCCCCACAGATGAGAATGACCGCCAGATCGATTCTAGTGATGACGAGGTAGAGGCGGATGATACACCACTAGAAGTCCGCGGGCCAGAGGATGACGATTTCCTTGACTGACCAGGGAGCTCCTTACACCCTACTCTTGCCTTGTTTATTTTTTTGTAGCATTGGGGACAGTGCTAGTCTTTTAAGTGTGGGGTGGGGTGTTATGGGACTCCTTTTTATATATGTATATGTGTGTTTCTATATGCTTCTATTTGTTTTTATTTTGGGTTCGTTAGCCTTTGTTTTCGGTTCTTTTACTAAGGATAGTCCCGTTGAACCATAGAAAACCACAAAAAGATTTTAATTTTTTTAATTTTGTTTTTGGTTTTTATTACTTTTGAGTCTCTTTTAGTCATAGTATTAAGGGCTTTGCTCTATGATGGATGGATGACGACCGTCTTAAGTGCAAATTAGTCATATATTGTTGGGTGTTCTTGCTTGCTATACAATTATGCATACACGTCCAGTATGATGGTGGAACATGCTAGGATATACAATAGCAAATGTTGAGACATCTAATACTCACTTAGTCGACTTGATAAGTTGCTTAATGTTGAACTTGTGCATGACTCCGGATAAAATGTATGGTGAGCCTGCTTGAGTTAAACATGTGCCATGTGTGAGTGAGCTTCTTGTGATATTCCATGTGCATAATGATATATAGAACTTTCCCGGTATGTTTGTAAAGCGAAATAAAAGGTGTTGAGTTTAGGAGATGATATAGGCATTTCTTTGATAGCCATGTTTTATACGACTTTATCTACCTTTTTTGCATAATCTTAGTTAGCCCCGATGAGCCTTTAGCCTATTTTTTGGTAGCCTTATATGTAGCTTAATCCTTGTCTTTCAATGAACATTAATTTGATCCAAAACTCCTAAGCGCTTTAATTGAGAAATTAAGATGATAAGGAGTGTAAAAAATTGAAGAAGGAAATAGCCTTTGGGTGTGTGAAAAAGTTTATGTGTTGTTGGTAGGAAGTATTGTAATGAAAAAAAGAAGAAGAAAGAAGTGAATCATTTGTTGATAGCAGTTACTCCTTGCCTAATATGCTTAAGCTAGCTTAAAGAGATGGGACAAAACAAAAGAAAATGGGGAAGACAAAATTGGTGGAAAATAGGTTGGTTGAAGGTGGTCTTAATGTAATTTGTAGTGTATTAAAGCGCTTAGGGAAGATAGTCACTATTCTTGACCAAATAGTTCCTACCCGTCCCTTAGCCTACATTACAACACTTAAAGTCCTACTTGATCTTGAGCTTTAACATTTTGAATTAGTGGAGTACTACACTAAGGGCAAGCTTATGGTTCATCTTGTGTTGCATGTGAATTCTTTTCGAGAGTGAGTGAACTTTTATTCATGCATCCATTTAATAATTACTTTGTGTGAAATATTGGGTGATTCTCTTATGGTGTGGGCGCATGTTTAGCGAAGTATGGTGATCTATTGGTAACGTGTCATGCATGAATTCACAACTAGTAAAGTTGTTTTGTGAGGATAGGTTGTTTCAATTTGCTATTCACTTTTTGGTGATACTAGCATGTTAGTGCATAATTTGATGAATGTGGTTGTGTAGCTATGCAGGAATACCTATTGTGTGTCATTTGTCTTAAGCCGCCCGGGTTTGAGTGTGGTTATTGTTCGAAGACAAACAAAGGTTGAAGTATGGGGTGGTGATCTAAGGCATATTTAGATGCCTTATGGCCAACTTTAACCCATGATTACCTTAGTTTTGAGAGCAATACGTATATATTTGTATGGTTTTGATGGAATATGTGATATTGTGCTAACAAATGTGATTAGACCCTTGTAGGTGGAATTTGCGACTATTTGGAGCATTTTTGGCATGGAAAACGAGGCTTGAAGTAGCTACGAGCGAAGGATATTGAAGATAAGAGGCAAGCAAAAGATTTGAACTTGAAGAATCCAACCAAATTCGCAAAGAAAAGTCGACGAAAGGAAGAAAATCAGAAATTAAGGGCCTGGCGCGCCAGGCCGCTTTTGACACAATTTCCACCCAAGTGGGCAGCAGTGGGGCGCGCCCAAGGGCGTTCCAGGCAGTTTGGGCTCACCTGATCAGAGGCAAAAATTTGCCTAAGTCCCAGGTGCGCCCAACGGCGTGCCAGGCTACTTTTTGGCAAATTTTTGCCCCGAGTTTTTGTCTATAAATAGGGCTTTTGGGTTATTGTATCATAATTCCATCTTCACTAGACTACTTTGGGCGTTTTTGGTATTGAAATTAGATTTCGTTCTTCGTCTTTTCAGTTTTTATTTCTTTTTATGGTATTTTATTACTTTATGATGTTAATTGAAGTTATGAGTGGCTAAAATCCCTCATTCTTGGGGTTGAGGCTATGAACATGAATCTCTTGAGTTGATTTTATTGGTTTTTGCTGAAGTTTATCATAAATTGGTTATTCTTATATTCTTAATTTTACTATTTTAATGGTTGATCACCATTGAAATAAATCCCTTGTCTTGAGGTGAGCTCGAGAGAGAAACTGAGAGAGAGAACGTGGAATATAATGAGCGTGATCTTTACTCGCGGAAGGGATTCCAAGAGATTGATATGTGGTTAGGACCGAGAGGTACCTAATCCGCCGCGCTTGTTCAATTACAAGAAGATAGCTTGGAGGCATTAGAATTGGTTAGACTTATCACCGCTCAATGACGTAGTTAGGTTTTCAATTTCTAGTAGAAGGTTATAGTTTGGAGACGAATATAATTGTAACATTAATCTCGTCATCAATAACCAAGATAAACGACTCAAATTGCTTAAACCAATAACAATTACGCTCAAGAGATGACGTTCGGAGTGCCTTGGCCCTGGAAATTTACTTTTATTGACTTTTAAAGGATATTTGCGAAAACTGAAGTTACGGTAGCGAAGATAGGAGTTCATAGTCCGCAATCATTTGATTTTTAGTAACAAATCCCTTTTTCTTTTCACAACACTAGTTTTTAATTATTGTTTGACGTTTAAAATTGATTTCTGTTGACGAAAGTCCCTTGGGTTCGATATCCGGCTCTTTTAAAGGAGCCATTATATTACTTGAACGATCACATACACTTGTATGTATAGCTGGGTCGTAACAAGTTTTTGGAGGCTATGTGACATTTTTAGGAAAACTTCTCTATTTTAATTCAATATCATGTATATTGTTCATGTTATATATTCTAAACTTGTATTCCATTCTTTCTGCACAGATGATGAAGACCAGATCAAGAGTTGTTGAAGTTGTTAAGCTAGCACTAGTTGTTGGAGCCCCTGTCAGGAGGTGAGGCAGGGGTCGCAACAGAGACAAAGGTAGAAGTCAGGCACGAGGAGCGGCTCCAGCTAAAAGACTAGCTAGATAAGCCTCTCTCGAGCCAGATATTAAATATGATGAGGAGGTTTATCAACTAGAGGATATGGAACCAACTCAGGCCCCTTAGGGTTTCATTATTACCCTAATATTACAGGCCATCTGGATGGTATTCCCCATACTGGTAGTCTATCGAGAACACCGGATGGTTCTCAGACTACAGGAGGTTTACAACCACAAGGGCAGGCCACTACTCATGGTTTTCAGACTCTCGGGGCACAACTAGCTACTGTGGTGGCCCCATGTATTGATGCCTTACCTACTATATTGGTTGTTCCATTTATAGCTCCATGTTCTGTTATGTCTACTGATGAGCAGAAGAGATTTGAGAGATTCATCAAATTATCCCCTCCCAAGTTCGGTGGTGTCATTGGTGAGGATGCTTATGAGTTTTTAATTGACTGTCAGGAGAGGTTGCGTAACCTCAATCCGCTTGAGTCCCATGGTATTGCTTACACTACTTATTAGTTGACTAATGTGCCTAGGTAGTGGTTGAGGTCTCTTGTCAGTTGTAGACCTGCGGGTTCCCCGCAGTTGACATGGACCCATTTTTCTGAGGCTTTTATAGAGTGATTTGTGCCCTTTAGATTGAAGGACCAACAGAGAGATGAGTTTGATCACTTGGAGCAGGGCTCTATAACTATTACTGAGTATAAGGCTCATTTTCATGCCTAGTCCAGATATGCCAGTACTAGCATCTCCAATAAGTCTAAGAAGATCAGAAAGTTTATTAAGGGTTTGTCTTGTTATTGCCAGTTGGCGATGGCTCAATTAATGGTTTCTGGTGGTTTTTTAAAGTATAATGGATCATACCAAGATGATTAAAACTATTTTCCAGGTTATGCTGGGTGGTGGTGCTAAGAGGGTCCATCGACAGGGTGATTTTAGTGGTCATGCATCCCAAGGTAGGGATTTCTTGGGTAATGGTTCTCATGGTTATCATAGCAGACCAATTCAGGTAGCTTTACAGAGTTCAGATGGTAGGTTTGTGAGTTCTGAGGCTTTTAGTGGTCAGAGATCTGGCCATGCAAGCTGAGGGTCTTATTTTGGTTTTTCAAGTTATGGAGGGCGCTGTGGTTATTCTAGGCCCTCTCAGCGTGATTCTTTTAGTAGAAGATGTTTTGTGTGTGATGAGCATGGTCAGTTAGCAAGGGATTGTCCCCGGCGTGCAATTAGTTCTTCCCAGCAGGGATCTCAGCTTCAGCTTTGTCAGTTTCAGTAGTTAGAAGTGGTACACAGGGTAGTAGAGGTTGTTATAGAGGTACTAACTGTGGGGCTCAGGGAGATCGTGATGGTGGATGAGGAGTCACTCATTCTAGTAGCAGACGTGGTTAGTGCTATGGTTTTTTCATGGGAGACCTGAGGTAGAGGCCTCTGATGTAGTGATTACAAGTATCATCCTAGTTTGCCATCATCTCCCTAAAGTACTGTTTGATCCGAGGTCTACATTCTCTTATGTGTCTGCATATTTTGCTACTGGTATTGATGTTATGTGAGTCCCTTGCTATGCCTATTTATGTATCTACCCCCGTATTTTATTCTTTAGTGGTGGATTGGGTGTACTGATCTTGTGTTATTACCTTTTTGGGGTGTGAGACTTGGGTGGACTTGATTATACTTGATATGGTTGATTTTGATATTATCTTGGGTATGGATTGGTTAAATCTTTATCATACAGTTTTGGATTGGTTACCAAGACCATGACTTTAACTACTCCTGGTATTCTGAGGTTAGAATGGAAGGGTACTTTTAGATCGTATATGAAGGGTGTTATATTTTTTTACGAGTTTGTTGTATGATAGGAAAGGGATTTCTTTCCTATTTGGTCTATAGTCATGATACTAGTGGTGCTTCACCGCCTCCTTTGGATTCTGTGTGAGTTGTTAGAAAGTTCAGGGTGTGTTTCTTATAGACTTACCTGGTATGCCTCCGAACCAGGATAATGATTTTGCCATTGATGTTGAGCCGGGAACTAAGCCCATTTCAATTCCACTTTATAGGGTGGCCCCGACAGAGTTAAAGGAATTGAAGAGAAATTATAGGATTTGTTGGATAAGGGTTTCATTAGACATTGAAGAGAAATTATAGGATTTGTTGGATAAGGGTTTCATTAGACTGAGTGTGTCTCCTTGGGGTGCTCTTGTCTTATTGTGAAGAAAAAAGATAGATCCATGCATATGTGTATTGATTATTAGCAATTGAACAAGGTGACTGTCAAGAACAAGTATCCTCTTTCTCGCATTGATGACTTGTTGGATCAGGTTCAGGGTGCTTTAGTGTTTTCTAAGATCGATTTAAGATCTGGTTATCATCAGTTGTGGATTAGAGCTTTGGATGTTTTGAAGACAACTTTTCAGATGTGATATGGCCATTATGAGTTCTTAGTTATGTCTTTTTGACCTGACTAATGCCTCGACAATATTTATGGAGTTGATGAACAGGTCATTCCGTCCTAATCTTGATTCCTTCGTTATTGTGTTCATCTATTATATCTTGGTTTATTCCAAGAATGAGGCGAACCATGTGAGACATTTGAGGACCGTACTTTAGAGATTGCGAGATGAGAGATTGTATGCCATATTCTTCAAGTGAGAGTTTTGGTTGGATTCTATTTCTTTCTTGGGTCATGTAGTGACCAAGGATGGTATTACGGTCGATCCAAAAAAGGTAGCGATAGTTTATGATTGGTCTAGACCCACTTCTCCTATCGAGATTCAAAGTTTTGTCTAGTTAGTGGGATATTATCTATACTTCATACAGGGTTTCTCTTTTATTATAGCTCATTTGACTAAGTTGACTCAGAAGAAGATGTTTTTCAGTGGTCGGATACTTGTGGGGAGAGCTTTCAAAAGCTCAAGAAGTTGTTGAGTTCGACTCCTATTTTTACCATACCTAAGGAGGGCATGGGTTTTACCATATTTTTTGATGCTTCTGGAGTTGTCTTGGGTGGTGTGTTGATGCAGAAGGGTAAGGTGATTGCTTATGCTTCTTGACAGTTGAGGCCTCGTGAGAAGAACTTCCTTACTCATGATTTGGAGTTGGCTGCAGTTGTGTTTGTGTTGAAGTTGTGGCGACACTACTTGTATGATGTTTATTGTGAGATTTTCTCCAATCATCATATCCTTCAGTACTTCTTCACTCAGCGAGATCTTAATATGAGATAGCGTAGATGGTTAGAGTTTCTTAAGGATTATGATCTCAATATTCTTTATCGTTGGGGCAAGGTTATTGTGGTACTGGACGCTTTGAGTCGAAAGAAGGCTAGTATAGGTAGTTTGGCTCATCTATTGGCAGGGGAGCAACCTTTAGCCTTAGATGTTCAGTCTTTGGCTAACCAGTTGGTTCGATTTAATAGTTCAATACCTGGGCATGTTTTGGTCTTTGTTGAGGCTACATCTTCATTGATGGAGCAGATTTGAGCTCGTCAGTTTGACGATGAAAAGTTGAGGGCGATTCATGATAAAGTGTTGAGTGGTGAGGCGAAGACTGCATTTCTTGATCCCGATGGTGTTTTGAGGATTGGTGGTCATATTTATGTGATGAGAGTTGGTGGATGGGTTAGACTGATCTTGGAGGAGGCTCATTGTTTGAAGTATTCTATTTATTCAGGAGCTGCCAAAATGTATCATAACTTGAAGCAACACTATTATTGGTGTGGCATGAAGAAATACATTGTTGAGTTTGTGGCCAAGTTTTTGAATTGTCAGCAAGTGAAGTATGAGCATCAACTATCGGGTGGTACTATGCAGATGATGCTTGTTCCTGAGTAGAAGTGGGGGTGGATCACTATGGACTTTATGGTTAGTCTACCCCCGACTTTTGGGGAAGTTTGATTCTATTTGGGTGATTGTGGATAGGTTGACTAAGTCCATACACTTCAAACCTATGAGGGTGAGCTATAATACAGAAAAGTTGGCCAAGATCTAAATTTGAGAGATTGTTTGGTTGCATGGTGTACCTATCTCCATTATTTTTGATAGAGGTATTCAGTTTACCTTGAATTTTTGGAGTTCTATGCACAGAGAGTTGGTTATTCAGCTTGATATAAGAACAACTTTTCACCCTCAGATGGATGTCTAGTCAGAGCGGACCATTCAGGTGTTAGAGAACATGCTTCGAGCGTGTGTAATGGATTTTGATGGTCATTGGGACCAATTCTAGCCCTTAGTGGAGTTTTCCTACAACAACAGTTACCATTCCAGCATTCAGATGACACCTTTTGAGGCTTTTTATGGGAGGAGGTGTTGATCCTCCATGGGATGGTTTGATTTATTTGAGGTTAGGCCTTGGGGTACTAATTTCTTAAGAGACTCGATGGATCGAGTGTGGCTGATTCAGCAGAGTCTGGTGGTTGCCCAGAGTAGGCAGAAGAGTTATGCCGACCGTCGAGTTCGGGATGTTGCATTCATGCTTGGTGAGTGGGTATTGTTGAAGGTATCACCCATGAAGGATGTAATGAGATTCGTGAAGAAAGGGAAGCTTAGTCCGAGATCTATTGGGCCTTTTGAGATTCTTGAGAAGTTTGGAGATGTGGCATATAGGCTAGCTTTGACTCCACATCTGTCAGTTGTTCATCTGGTATTCCATGTTTCCATATTGAAGAAATACCATCCAGATGATTCATCTGTGATACAGTGGGATTCAGGTGCATTAGATCATGATTTGTCCGATGAGGAGGAGCCCATTACTAGCCTAGAAAGGTAGACTAGGAACTTGAGGTCTAAGCATATTAATTCTGTAAAAGTCCAGTGGAGACATCACCCTATTGAGGAGGCTACATGGGAGGTTGAGTTTGATATGCAGAGAAGATACCCCCAACTTTTACAAATTCAGGTACCTTATTAATTTTTTTGTTCGAGGATGAACTTATGTTTTAGTGGTGGATAATGTAACAACCCTTGTGGTGATTTTTAACTTTTGCTATGTTTTGACTATTTTTCCCTTTCACGTAGTTGCTTTATGTTATTTATGAGTTGTGGGGTTGGTTGACACAGTCCCTGAAGCGTTTGGGAGTGATTTGTATGAGTTTGTGCTTTTGAGAAGCCTTGAAAGTGATTAGTTTGACTTTGGTCAACATTTTGTGATCCGAGCATGGAATGGTGATTCTATCAGTTTCATTAGATTTGGAATGTTGATTTTTGTTTAGTAGCATAGTTGGTTTGTGTTTATGGCCTTTATATTTAGTTTTGACCTATTAGATGAGAAACTAGTTAAAGTTAGTTTAACAGGGTCCCAGGGGTTAACTTGTTGAAAATGATCTCTTTTCGTAAATACGATGGTTCCATTAAGTCCGGAATGTTGAATTTAGCCTAGTAGCATTATTGGTTTATTTTTATGGGGTCCCAAACGAATATCGAGGGTTCAATCGGGACTTATTTTTCTACGTCTCAAACTGCTGGTGCAATTTTCTAGTGCTCGATGAAATCTTTCTTTGAGTTCACGAGCCCCTGGTTGCGTTCACGAAGAAGAAAAATATTGTTCATTGCGAATGCAATTGTGGGACTGTGTTCGCGAAGGGTAGACTTTTTTGTTCATTCTGAATGCGAGGTAGTGCCACATTCACGAAGAGATAGTCGGTCTGGGTCGGTTTGCATTGTGAACGCGCTGGTTTGACCTTGTTCGTGGGACTCGGGTGGGGTTGGTCTTTACTTTTGCAGTTGGGTGCCCACGTTCTTAGAGAACAAACTGTACGTTGATAAAATTTAAATTCCTTTCTTGTCTAAAACCCCATTTTCACCATTTTTAGACTTTGAGAGCTCAGTTCTTGGCGATTTCAAAGAGAAATTTCATCAATCTTGAGACGGTAAACTCTAAACTCATGTTTCCATCATTTCCCATTAATTTCATCTTCAAACCAACATCAAAACTTAGATTTCTAACTAGTAATTTTGAGGTTTTTATCTGGTATTGGGAAAAATAGTTTTTCTTCGATTTTAACCTTGGTTTAATTTGTTTTTTTTCAATATATTTCCATATTTAGAGTCCTTAAAGTATGAGAAAATTGATTCTTAAATAAAATTTCGGTTTTATCCTGTTCCCTCAAGGTCGATTTTTAAACTATTTTTGAATCCAAAATGAAAGTAGCTAATTTGGGTATCGTTAGACTCCTTTTAACAAGTAGATTATGTTTTTGATAAATTTGGTTTATTTTAAAGTTGCCCATTGATGTGTCGTGAACTTACGACACTTTCGATGCTTAAAACGGTGAATATTTGTAAGTACAAAGGTATTTTGATGTGGATATAATGGGTTTTTGGGTGTTTGCAGGTCAACTAGGTCTGGACGAGTGGAGTGCTGGATTTTGAACAAATAATGCATCAGACGACCTCATGTCACGACCATGGAACCTGACCACGATGGTACCCAGACATCGTAGGAGGAATTAGAGGATGACTCTCGGGAGATGATCAGACGAAAGCTCCCCACGATCATAGGTTGATGTCACGATAGTACAACCTGATCGTCGGAAGGACTTCCTGATGTCACCCAAAATATACCTCCGAAAAAGTACAATGCGGTCGTTGAATCAAATATAGAACCCAACTAGGTTGGGGTCGATCCCATAGGGAATAGGTCGAAGTATGAGTAGAATACCAGATGTAACAATTGGAAAGTAAATAAAACTGGGGGGGGGGGGGTTGCTAATGAATAGTAACAATGACGACTGTTGGTTGTATTGAGTTTGTAGACAATAAGAGAAATACATTAGGACTGTGATCCCCAATGATTTCTTAACTCCAACGGTTACTTGTGCTAACAAGGTTGCCCCATTGCGCTGCATGCAAAATCTAACAAGTTAGGTTCATCTAACTGTCTCTCGACCTTCATTAGACGAATTTCACTTTTTTCCTCTCGGACTCCGAGTGTCGCACTACTAACCCTTGTCCTGGATCTCAGATAACCATTCCCGCTAAGGCTCTGCTTATTAGATGAAGGTTGATAGCTTCAAATATCTGTTGTTATTTTCTTTTCCCAATCTCTACCTCTCTCTCGAGCAAGTCTAGAATACAGGCGAGTTTCTAACGTTTGCAACCGTTAGAAAAGTAATCACAACGAAGGAAACAACAATACATGCATACACAGCAGTACAAAGTTGCTTTGCACTTAACCGGTTTCGTTAATTCCTCATGGTTCACACAACCCTAGTTGATGGGTTTAGCTGCTCATAATTGCAAGAACACAAGAATAATCCAAAGATGAAAGCATAATTATGCTCTCACAATAATGAAGAAAAACCGAAATTTTAATTATCAATAAAACTCAAATTAGGGTTTGTGAATACAAAACCAAGAATATGTATGAAACAGTATAAAATAACTCTCAAAGTAGTATATTGACCAACTCTCGCACCTAGGACTATACATGGGTATTTATAGATACAAAACTAGTCCTATACAAAATCAAATAGGAGAACAGAGTCGGCAACTTCCACGGTATAGTCACTTGGTGTCGTGGAACCAAGTCACGCCACGTAGGTTGATGTCGTGGGAATCAGGCTCAATTGGTAGTATTCAGAAGTTGAGTCACGGCAGGGTTCCACGTCACGTGGGTGGTAGTCACACCACGTGACCCCTACCGTGGAAATCAGGCTTTTCTTCAAATCTCTGGACTTGAGTCACGACAACCACTCACTTGGCGAGAGTGGCTTCCACGTCACGTGACTTGTGGCGTGACTCCTCCTCTGGTGCAGCCTCTTGTTCTTTCTTCTTCCGACACTTTGTTCTCGAGCTTGATTCTTCCTCTTTTGATCATATTGCCTTTAAAACCTGTTTTCCTGCAAAGTAGGACAGAAACCACATCATACCAACAAAAGACACCCGAGTTATTGCATATTTTCCTTGTTTTAAGCATCAACAGTGCCAAGTAACCATGACACATCAATACCCTTAACTTAGAACGTTTGCATATCCTCAGGCAAACAAAATAAAAGTACACAAACACAATGTTTAACTAAGAGAAACCTAAGTGACTTATGGCAGTCTACTCATTGCTTTTGACACAAAACCTTTTCGACCCCTCCTATTTTCAAAGAAAAACCAAAGTGTGTATGTAAGCAGCCTAGTATCATGACACAGAAGGGATCAAGTGATGGCACCAAATTACGCACAAACAACTAAGTGTATATGCAATTGGCATTTCTCGAACAACTAGCAGCTAATTATGCAACCCATGTGCTCTCACAATTAAAGAAGTCCCATGCACTCTCAGTATACTAATGAATATCAACATAGGGACGAGGTCAAAACACTCACGCTCACAAAAAATTTAAGACAGTGTGCATTAAATACTATAGGCTTGCCCTTATTTTCTACTCCTTCATTTTCGGACTGGTGGACTAGGATCACTATAGGACTTTACTCGGCTTGTAATGTAGGCTTAGGGACGGGTATGGTGCTTATGGGTATAGTGACTCAACCCTCTTTGACACTACACTATTTTTTGCTCCAACTTCCAATATTCTCCCTTATTCGCCATTCTTTTATTTTCAGATTTTGGGTGTGATTTTTTCAAACTTCTCAACACAACTATTTATTTATTTCTTTATTTATTTCTTCTTTCACTTTATTTTTTCTTTTCTTCACACCCAAATCTGTTTTCTCTTTTTCTTTTCTTAACCCCTTCTTCATACCCAACTCAATGTACGCACCCCTGTAATAGCCACCCTCAACTTAGGCGATTTTCCTGAGTTGAGCTACACAGTGTCCAAGGAGGGACCAGGGCCAAGACAAGTTCATTGTAATTAAAATGGGAAGGTGAATAGGCTAATGAAAGAAATAGGACAATTATGGCTCAAAGTCGGGATCAAGGGATACTTCTTCCTTTGGTTTGGCGTTTAGGCTAAAAGTGGACTTTCTTCAAAAACGGCCTATGATCCTTTCCTAATCCCTATCCTTTAACTCAGGCAAGACTAACCGGGTAAGTTCTGGATCGTACATACACAGTTAACTAAGTAGTGACCTCACACACACATAGCACAAGGTCGTATTACCAACTACTACCTATCTGGTTCATGCAATGCTAGCTATATTTATTTGCCTATAATCCTAGTCCCATAACAAGATCCAACAGCTGTCATACACAAGCATGCTATTCATACAATTCAAAAACCAAAATTTTAAAAAGGGTATCCTTAACATTCAAAACTGGACTGCACTACAGTTCCCTCATTTTTCTCCTAATTTAGCAAAAAAACACAAAAACATCATCAATAACATCCTAAACATGCCGGTTCTACTATGATAGTACACTCAGGGGAAAAGAAACACGACAACAAAAACCCTCAAGTGGTGGTACACCCCCACCCCTAACTAAACATGGTGCAATGCCCTCAATGCACCGATATCAAATCAAATACAAGGGAGTGAAGACATACCTGTGGCGCCCTAAGCTTCGAAAGTGGGCCCACCAGCAGCGGGATCATCAGACTGTGCAGCAGTATGTGCATTCGGTGGAGGGACAGCCTGACTGGCAGATGCACCATGCGCCCTCTTCTCCGCCTCCATCTGGCTCGCATGGTACTCTACCCGGAATGCTTTGACCGCCCTCCGCAGATCACTCTCGTACTCAGCATCACTTTCACCCCTATCTTCCGAACTACGGGGTCTCTTGCCTCTATCCATCGAAGGCTCCTCATCAGCAAATAGATCAAACTCAAATGCTGGTCGCATGGAGGTCTGGGCAGGCATAGGTGGTATAATGGGAGTTCTACTCGATGCCAATACCCGAACCTCCTCTCTCAAAGTAGCTACCTCCTGGGTCAAGATGGCCATATGAGGGCTCGGTGCAGCACTCAAGCGAGAGGCCATACGTGCCTCAAAACTATCAATCCGCCCATGCAATCCCCTCATAAACTGGTCTATCGCTGCATTCATCCGAGCCTCCACCCTAGTCTCGATAGCCTCCACTGTAGATCGAACCCAAGGCTTAAGCTGGGATACCAACTGAGCCATCTGAGTCTTAGTGTGAGCCTGGTGCTCAAACATCTCCGTCTGCCTATCAATCAACTGTTGTAGAAACTCTCTTGATACCGAAACCATCCCAGTGGGAGACGGTGGAACACTAGTACTAGGTACCCCATCATCAATAGGGCCAGCGCCCTCAGTCTGTACAGGTACTCTAACTGGTGCAGGAATAGGCAAAGAGGCACTACTCGGCTCATCCAGGGCTGCACCAGACAACTCAGACGGCTGTGACCCTCATGGAAGAATGGGGTGTGAACCCCTCTGCTGCATCAGTGCAATGTCTACAATACGGGTCGCCTCGATATAATGATCGAGGGCAGGTAACCTGGCTACCCCTGCCCTATCACACAACCCCTGGATCAAGCATGGAAAGGGTATACTCGTGTGATCTCTGAAAGCCCGCTCGTGGATCTCCCGGACTATGTACCTCGCAAAAGGAATCTCATAACCAGCCAAGATGCTGGCTACTACTACAACCCGATCCAAAGTGAGTAAGTTGTCAGCATTGGTTGGACCCAATCAATGTCGAACCACGGACCACCAGAATCTACCAGTAAAATGAAGCGTGGACTTTTTGATGTCAAGCTTCCCAGTCACCCAACTAGCCGTCACACCATCTTCGGCTATGTACCTTGCAATCCATTTAAGCAATTCCAATTTCTGCTCCGCTTCTCGCATCTTAGCTCTATCTCTGACAGTGTCCATCCTATGATCAAATTCAGCAGTCGACGCCGGAAGTGAATGGTCAGCTTCAAATAAGAAGCCGTGAATGGTCTGTTCTGAAATATCCACACGGGTACCACGAACCATGACATGAGTCAAAATTGGCTGCAAAATAAATTTCTGCCCAACAGGAGCGCCCAAATCCACCGACGCAGCTTACGAGGCATAAAACTCTTGGACTAACTCTGAGCTATATCGACCAGAAGGCTGCGCCATCCATCCCAAATCGTATTTTTCAAAGATAGGCCATATATCAGGTAATGACCTCAACTCATCCACCCTATATCGAGGCTCCTCCATAATGCTCCTCCGACACCCCCTCCCTCTCAGTAAATTCCGCCTCTCTATCATAGAAGGCACGCATGCCCTGCACACACCAACGCTAAACCTTCGTACTTGGCGCGGCAGTCGGTGAACTCTGGGCACTAGAACCTAAAACAGAAGCAGTAGCCTCCGCCGCAGAAGTACCCTGACCCGTAGCATCATCAGCAGAACCTAACGCAAAACCATCCTCCCCCTCTTCAGACTGGGGGGCTGACTCAGAAGACTCAGCCGGAACAACTGGCTCAACATGTGGTAGGGCCGACTGAAGTACTGCCCGGGCAGCCGCTCGAACTCGCGTCTGTAACCTCGTAGCCTGAGGGACTAAAGCAGTATCATCATGGCTAATATCAAATTCCTCCACAGAACCACTTGGCTCAGACTCAGTTTGTTCATCCCACAAACGGGTTGGTAAATCTGGATTTTTGGTCCTAATCCGGGATGAGGCATCAAGGTGGTCACTCTTGGGGTTGGATTTTGGAGGCATGGTAGAGGGTTATTGATCAAATTTTTGGGTATTTGGGTCGGGTTTGGTGTATTGGATTTGGATTTTCGGACTTGTGGGGTAATGGGGTTCGAATTTTTGGAGTTTTGGGAGTCTAGGGTTCGGATTCTTGAGCTTTTGGGGATGGGAAGTTTGGATTTTTGTGGTTTATGTGGATGTGAGGTTTGGAGTTTAGAAGATGAGACGGAATTTAGCGTGTAAAGTTGAAGAATTTGAAAGTGGGGAAAGAAAGGAATGGGTCGGATATATATCGGGTAAAGAAGAAGGGATCCGAATTTATTTTAGAAAAATGGACTTGGGTCGGGTTGGATTTGGGTACCTGCAGAGGTTTATGTTTCAAGACACGACCCACGTCACGTGGGTATGTCCTACGTGTCGTGACTGATGTCGTGAGTGAGGTTCTGAACCTGACCTGTGAGCTTCTGATTTTGACGACACCAATCACATGGCGTGGATCCCATCCACGTCACGTGGATGCCTTCCGAGGAATAGATTCAGAACCTAGAAATTTTCCTCTGATTTTGATGATACCAACCACGTGGCATAGAATTCCCTCACGTGACGTGATTAATATCATGGATGATATTTCACCCATTCAGGTAAATTTTGTGATTTTCAGCTAACTGTTCCTCAATAATCCGATCTTCGTATAACAAAATCTTGGGTTGCCTCCCAATCAGCTCCTGATTTAATGTCACTACACGAAACAGCTAGCTTGGATACTCAGACTTCACCAACTAGCCCATGGGTTGCCTCCCATGAAGCGCCTGATTTAACGTCGCGGTACGACATGGATGACTTGACTACTTATACTTCATCAAGTTCAAGTTCTTCAATCGTCCTTATCTCTTTCGGAACTCCCACATAATGCTTAACACGCTTTCCATTGACTTTTAATAGGACATTATCTGCTCCATTTAGCTCAATATCACCATGTGAGAATACCCGAACGACAGTGAATGGGCCTGACCATATGAATTTTAGTTTTCCAGCAAACAGGCAAAGCTTAGAATTATACAGTAAAACAAAGTCTCCCGGGTGAAACTCGCGGTTCTCAATCCGACGATCATGATACAATTTCATCTTCTCTTTATACAATGCTGAATTTTCATAAGCTCGGAGATGAAATTCATCCATCTCATTCATCTGTTCAAGTCACAATTGGGTCGCTTCATTCCAGTCCAAATTTACCCTTTTCAATGCCCACAAAGCTTTATGTTCCAGTTCAACGGGCAAATGGCAAGACTTTCCAAAAACCAACTGATATGGTGATGCACCAATTCGTGTTTTGAAAGCAGTCCGATATGCCCATAACGCATCATCCAATCGTCGAGCCCAATCAGTCCTATTTGCATTAACTGTTTTTGCCAGAATGGACTTAATCTCGTAATTTGACACCTTCACCTGCCCGCTTGTCTGAGGATGGTAAGGTGTTGCCACCTTATGTTTGACACCATATTTTTCAAGTAGGGCTTTGAACAGACGGTTGCAAAAGTGGGATCCTCCATCACTAATAATAACTCGGGATGTCCCAAAACGTGAGAATATATTATTTTTCAAGAAAGCTGTGACACTTCTCCCTTCGTTATTAGGAAGCGCAATTGCCTCCACCCACTTAGACGTAGTCAACGGCTACCAAGATGTATTTAATTCTATGTGAGCTCACAAAAGGACCCATAAAGTCAACTCCCCACACATCGAACAATTCAAGATCAAGTATAGTTGTCTTGGGAAGTTCGTGTCTGCGTGAAATATTACCTTGCCTTTGACATCGTTCACAAGCACGGGCATAGTCATGAGCATCTTTGTAGATACTGGTCCAGTAGTACCCACATTTCAAGATTTTATGGGAAGTTCGGGAACCTCCATGATGACCCCCAACTGGAGATGAAGGGCATGCCTCCAGAATACTTATCATCTCGAACTCTGGGACACATCTTCGAATTATGCCATCAGCACACACCCTAAACAAATACGGCTCATCCCAGAAGAAATTTCTTACCTCATGCATGAATTTCTTTCCTTGATGATATGTCATATCTTCCGGGACTAGATCACTTGCAAAAAAGTTGGCAAAATCAGCAAACCAAGGGATCAAGTCTTGAGATGCTGCCAGTACTTGCTCATCCGAAAAAGTATCATCAATCTCTAGATCATCCTTCAATTTAAGCATGGCCTCCTCCTCAAGGCGTGAAAGATAGTCAGCCACTTGATTTTCGGTCCCCTTACGATCCTTGACTTCAAAGTCAAATTCTTGCAACAGAAGTACCCACCGAATTAGTCTTGGCTTAGCATCCTTTTTTGACATAAGATACCGAAGAGCTGCATGATCTGTATGCACAATCACCTTCATACCAATCAAGTAAGATCTGAATTTCTCAAAAGCGAATACTACGACCAACAACTACTGCTCAGTCACCGTGTAATTCTTTTGAGCTAGATTAAGCATTTTGCTAGCGTAGTAGATTAGATGTAATATCTTCTCACGTCTTTGTCCAAGGACTGCACCCAAAGCCACTCCACTAGCATCGCACATAACCTCAAAAGGATTAGTCCAATCTGGTGACACAATAATAGAGGCTGAAACCAACTTCTCCTTAAGACACTCAAATGCTTTAAGACATGCTTCATCAAACACAAACTTTACCTCTTTCTTTAAAAGTTTGCACAAGGGATGTGCAATCTTGGAGAAATCCTTGATGAATCTTCTATAAAAACCAGCATGACCTAAGAAACTTCGAATACCTTTTACAGAGATAGGTGGGGGCAGCTTCTCAATTACTTCAATCTTGTCCTTATCCACCTCAATACTATTCTTCTTAATCTGATGCCCCAATATGATACCCTCATTGACCATAAAGTGACATTTTTCCCAATTCAGCACTAGGTTGCACTCCTCACATCTTTGTAGCACATTGGCAAGGTGTGCCAAAAAACCATCAAACGAGTCTCCTATAACAGAAAAAGCATCCATAAAAACCTCGATAGTGTCTTCCACCATGTCGAAGAAAATAGACATCATACAGTGTTGGAAGGTGGCCGGTGCATTACACAAACTGAAAGGCATCCTCTTGAATGCGAACTTCCCGTATGGACAAGTGAAAGTGGTCTTCTCTTGGTCTTCGGGGGCAATAAAAATTTGATTATACCCCAAATAGCCATCAAGAAAACAATACCATCCTCTACCAGCAAGACGGTCTAACATCTGGTCCATGAAGGGCATAGGAAAATAATCCTTTTCAGTCCACGAATTTAGCTTTCGATAGTCCATGCAAACTCTCCATCCAGTCACCGGCCTCATTGGAATCAACTCATTTTTGTCATTTGGAACCACAGTGATTCCTCCCTTCTTTGGCACACACTGCACTGGGCTCACCCACTTGCTATCAGCAATGGGGTAAACCACTCCTGCATCTAACCATTCAATGATCTCTTTCTTCACAACCTCTTGCATAGGTGGGTTCAGACGACGCTGGTGCTCAATGCTAGGTATGCACTCAGGAATAAGCTGGATCTTATGAGTGCGAATGCCGGGTGGAATACCTATGATATCCGTAATGGACCAACCAATGGCCCTCTTAAATCTTCTCAAAACTGAAACCAAAGCCTCTACTTGCCAATCTACCAATTTAGCAGAAATAATCACTGGCAAGGTATTGTTGGCTCCCAAGAATGTGTAGCAAAGGTGGGCCGAAAGAGCCTTAAGCTCTAAAACTGGAGGCTCCTCAATAGATGGATGATCTGGTGGAGTTACCCTATTCTTTAAATCAAGATCCAGTTTCTTGGGAGCATAAATGTATGCTCCTTTACCCGCGAGTGCACCCACCATCTCATCATAGTCTTCAATACCATTGTCTTTAAAATTCATGATCACGGCAGCCAGAGGTTCTACTCCCAACCTTTCTTCAATGGACACGACAACCTCACTATCATCAACAACATCTATCACTGAAATTGCCCGCTTATCTCTTGGCTGCTTCATTGACCGACAGACATTGAAAGTAACTTGTTCGTCATTCAATCTAAATTTCAGCTGCCCTATTTTTATATCAACCAATGCATGACCCGTGGCAAGGAATGGTATTCCCAATATGATAGGAACCTCAAAGTCAACTTCACAATCGAGAATCACAAAATCAACCGAAAATATGAAAGAGGCAACCTTCACCAAAACATCGTACAGAATGCCAACCAGTTTTTTCACAGTTCTATCGGTCATGAGAAGTCTCATGGAGGTTGGTTTTGGTTCTCCCACCCCAATTGTTTGAACACGACTAATGGCATTAGGTTGATGCTAGCACCCAAATCGCATAGTGCCTTAGCAAAGTCGTAGGACCCAATAGTGCAAGGAATGGTGAAAGCTCCTGGATCCTCCTTCTTTTCAACTAAGGAATGTGAAACAACTGCACTACAATGATGTATCTTATCTTCTGGCTCAAAACTGACCGTTCTCTTCTTTGTCACCAAGTCTTTCATGAACTTTGCATAACCTAGCATCTGCTCCAATGCCTCTACAAAAGGGATGTTTACTGACAGCTCCTTCAATATGGTGATAAACTTCTGATACTTTCCTTCCTCCACCTTCTTCTTCAATCTTTGAGGATAGGGTGGAGGAGGTCGTGGGATAGTTTTGAGCACTTTTGGTACCTCTATTTCCTTCCTTTTCTCAGACTTTGCATTGTCGCTATCATCTTGCTGATTTGGAACCATGTCACCCTTTGCATTATCTGGATCTACTTTAGCTTCTACATTAATAACCACTGGTTCATTAGTCACACTACTGTTGGCAGACATTGGTGGGTCTATTGTGCACTTCCTGCTTCTAGTAGTAATGGCGAGATAATGACTATCATTTTTCGGGTTCTGGATGGTATTGCTTGGAAGGGTACCTGACTGACGTTGATTCAATGCCAATGAAATCTTCCCAAACTATTTTTCCAACTATTTAATGACAGTTGAATGAGACTCCACTTTCTGACTTATGCCCAAAATGTCAGTCCTAATCTCCTTCAAGCAATTCTCCTAACTTTCCACACCTTTGACTAATTTATTGAGAAGTGCTTCCATCCTTGAATTTCCAGACTCCTTATCACGCCTTCCAGGTGGTACATAGATGTCATTCTTTTCTCGATTATCATCTTTCCGCCTCCAATCACCATCACGGTCCCGTTCTCGATCTCTGTATCCCGATTTGTTGTAGTTGTCTCCATAATAGTTCCAACCTTGATTCCCTTGCCTTGAGTTCCAAGAGTCTTGATTAGACCCTTGGCCCTTGGCTCAAAAACCCACCACTTCACAATCTAGATACTTTTCCTCTTCATCAGACTCACTATCATCATATCTAGCCGATTTACTTTGTGCAACAATAACATGCACCTTTTCTGCATCTCTAGCTGCTATCTGTTTAGCCAGAAGACCAATTTTTGTCCTCAATTGAGCGACCTCTTAGGCCATCGATTCATCCAAAGCCCTTTGAGCTGAAGCTCTAATAGCATATGTGCCAGCCGGCATATCTGCCTCCTGAGTATGCCATCCTCGGTTGGTCTTAGTGACCCGATCTAATATCTCAGAAGCTTGGTCCCATCTCAGACTCATGAATGCTCCACCAGTGTTGACATTCAAAGCCCTGTAGAAGATTTCAAGTAAGTTCCTACCACTCATCCTGTGATTTAGCACATTCTACAACTTCTTTTTAAACCTCAGCCAAGTCTCGTAGAGTGCCTCAAAATATGCCACATATTCTTCTTCAGGATCATCATAAACAGGAACATGTGGTCTTGGTTGTTCTCTCAGTCATCTTTGTCGCTCTTCAGCATTAGCCAGACGCTGTGCTGCTTCCTGCATAGCTCGATTATCTCTTTCTACTTGTCTAAGAGCAGCGTGTCTAGCATGCTCTTCTCGTGTCAATCGAGAAGTAGTTTGATCCGCTGTTTCCTTACCAACCAGATGAATTGGCTAGTTTTGAATGTCTCCCGCAGCTGCGGGATTCTGAACTCCTTCAGTATTCACCATTCTTCGATGAGCTCTTAGAGTCCTTTTGATTTCAAGATCAAGTGGAATCAGGGGATTGCTTTGACTCCTAGTATTTGGCATACACCGGCGTATGCCCTAGAAAGTATGTAAGAATACAACTAATCAACTCCAACTAGTAATGTTCAACTTTGTAACCGTATTCCTCGTCAACGGCGCCAAAATTTGATGTCGCCCAAAATATACCTCTAAAAACGTACAATGCAGTCGCTGAATCAAATATAGAACCCAACTAGGTTGGGGTCGATCCCACAGGGAATAGGTCGAAGTATGAGTAGAATACCAGATGGAACAATTGGAAAGTAAATAAAACTGGGGGGTTTTTGCTAATAAATAGTAACAATGATGACTGCTGGTTGTATTGAGTTTGTAGACAATAAGAGAAATACACTAGGACTGTGATCCCCAATGATTTCTTAACTCCACTGGTTACTTGTGCTAACAAGGTTTCCCCATTGCGCTGCATGCAAAATCTAACAAGTTAGGTTCATCTAACTGTCTCTCGACCTTCATTAGATGAATTTCACTTTTTTCCTCTCGGACTCCGAGTATCGCACTACTAACCCTTGTCCTGGATCTCAGATAACCGTTCCCGCTAAGGCTTCGATTATTAGATGAAGGTTGATAGCTTCAAATCTCTGTTGTTATCTCCTTTTCCCAATCTCTGCCTCTCTCTCGAGTAAGTCTAGAATACAGGCGAGTTTCTAACGTTTGCAACCGTTAGAAAAGCAATCACAACGAAGGAAACAACAATAAATGCATACACAGCAGTACAAAGTTGCTTTGCACTTAACTGGTTTCATTAATTCCTCATGGTTCACACAACCCTAGTTGATGGGTTAAGCTGCTCATAATTGCAAGAACACAAGAATAATCCAAAGATGAAAGCATAATTATGATCTCACAATAATGAAGAAAAACCAAAATTTCAATTATCAATAAAACTCAAATTAGGGTTTGTGAATACAAAACCAAGAATATGTCTGAAATAGTATAAAGTCACGCCACGTAGGTTGATGTCGTGGGAATAAGGCTCAATTGGTAGTCTTCAGAAGTTAAGTCACGGTAGGGTTCCACGTCACGTGGGTGGTAGTCACGCCACATGACCCCTGCCGTGGAAATTAGGATTTTCTTCAAATCGCTGGACTTGAGTCACGACAGCCACTCACGTGGTGTGAGTGGCTTCCACGTCACGTGAATGGTGGCGTGACTCTTCCTCTGGTGCATCCTCTTATTCTTTCTTCTTCTGACACTTCGTTCTCGGGCTTGATTCTTCCTCTTTTGATCATATTGCCTTTAAAACCTGTTTTCCTGCAAAGTAGGACAGAAACCCCATCATACCAACAAAACACACCCAAGTTATTGCATATTTTCCTTGTTTTAAGAATCAACAGTGCAATGTAACCATGACACATCACTTTCTAAAAGCAGGGCTGCAGAACATAAGTGAGGGGAAGATCAGACGACAAGATCCCACTACTGTACCTAGAAATGACGGTCATACCAAGGTGTCATGGGAATGAAGATCAGAGTTAAAGTCTGCAGGAGTTGAAGTATAGGAGGATCAGAAAACCGCATTGTAGGGTCGTGGTTAGAAGATATGGAGTCGTGAGGATCAGATAACCGCATTATAGGGTCGTGGTTAGAATATATGGAGTCATGAGGATTAGATAACCGCATTGTAGGGTCGTGGTTAGAAGATACGGAGTCGTACTGAGGATCTGCTAGAGACAACCTAAAGATGACCAAGTCAATGAGCAAACCACGAGTACCAAGGACGATCGTGAAATCAAACCATGATCGTACCTTCCATTCGTCCGAGCTGATCGACATAGAAATCCTGTTATGTTTAGGATAGATTTTATTTTGTCTATAAATACTCTTATTTATTTTATTGTATCAGTTTACGTTCTATTACATTATTGTAAGGTTCTAAAGCACATTCTTGGTCTTGGAATTATAAACTTCGATTTTAGGGTTTTAATTCAAAGTGAGATCTTAGAGTTTTATCATCTTATTATTGTAAGTGCTTGATCATGTATTCATATCAGATTTCTTCTTGTGTTCTTGAAATTATGAGTAGCTAAACACCACAACTAGGGTTGTGTGAACCATGACAGATTAACGAAGTAGGATTCATAGTACAGAGAAATTTTTAAATGGTGTTCATACGTATACTAATTGTTTCCTTGGGTTTGATTACTTTCTGGCAGTGTACAATGTTACAACTCACCTAATTTGTATTCTGTATGATAGAATGAGTACGAATGGGAAAAAAGGAATAAATAACAGAGTCTTGGAGCTATCAACCTCCACTTAATAGCTTGAGCCGATAATTCGAGATAGCTAATCTGAGATCTAAGATAGGGTTCGTAACGCAAACTCTGGAGAAGAGAAAACTTACTTGAGGAAATTTCTTAGACAAGAGCGTACATAACCTATCGATTCTGCATACCGAACACCGGGAGGAATTGCAAAGCATGAAGAACCTATGGAGTTATGAAGTTATTGGGGAACACAGTCCTAGTGCTTCTCACATATTGATCACAAATTCAACAAATCAGCAACTATTACTATTGAATTCTTTATTTACAATAACCCCTTTCTTTACTGAAGATCGTTATTGATTGCCTCAACTATTTCTTGCTTGATATTTTGACCTATTTCCTATGTGATCAATCCCAACCTTGGTTGGGTTCTATATTTGATAGAGACTGCTTTATAATTTATTATGAGGTGTAATTTGGGTGACATCACTCGTAAAGGAAAGGCTCCATATTAAAGGATCCAGGCTCGTGTTTCTGCTTTTTGAGGTAGGTTATGGCTTAAATTTATTCAGGCTCGGCTGGGTAGTTAACCATTCATGTAAAGTGTGCTATGGGTTTGGGATTGTATCGTGAGATTCATATTTTGAGATAATTATTTTATCGTGTTGCCCATGTGGGGTCCTATTTGAGTATTATTATTGTCTTGAGCGATATTATTATTTTGATGCCCAAATGGGGGATTATGTGAATATTATATTTAACTTGAGAGGTGAATATTGTGGTGATACCCTAGTGGGCGTTGATATTGGTCTTGTTTGAGTATTATTTTCCATCTATCTTTATTGTGATGCCCGAGTGGGGTTTTTAATTGATATAATTGATGTCTTACATGACTGTTCATTACTGTGGTGTAATACGATGACTTATATCATGAATTATTAAGATATTTAGGAGATTTGAGCTCATTTGATACCATCATTGACTTGATTCATTATATATGATATTGTATTGGTTATGAGCATGCATCCTCATATCAATCATCCATATACATGGAATTGATACCACAGAGAAATATTGATTTTAAAAGAAAATTAAACACTTTATCAAACCCTTAATCAAAGATATTACCGACAAGGTTTATTGAGATATGAGATTGAGATTGTGAAAGAATATAGGTTGCGACCCCCCCATGGGACCCATCCTGGAAGACTATGCTCGAAAGGTGTATACGAGGACATGCAATGCTTCCATGAAATGGCTGCCATACGATGTCTTACTTTATCATCATCCCACTACATTTGTGTTGCATTGCTTTATTTGCACTTCTATTTATGTGTTTGTTATCATGTATTTAACCTTGGCTTATATATTCCTGTATAGTTATTCTGATATAGATATTATAGTTGTAGAATTGTTAGGAGATACAGTTTGAGCCATCGTTGGGAACTTCTCTGTATGTAGGTGGAAGCGTGATCATATTATTCTTTACTTGTTTAGTTTTCTGCTTTGATCTTTTGGCCTATGATACCTACTGAGTACAAGTGGATCGTACTTACTCATACTTCTTTACCCTTTTAGTGCAGATCCCTGTATGAGTGTGATCCACAATAGCTGATTTATGCTGTGAGAGCTGATTCGGAGTACTGGTGAGCTTTCCATCCAGAGCCTTGCTCCAACCTCCATCTATCCTTTATGTCTTTACTTATATTCAGAGATATTGATGTATTATCATATTTCAGTATTATCTTAGATACTCTTTATACTTACGTTACTAGGTTTTGGGATTTAGTTGTATTTTTATTCATATATTTTGGATTTTATGATTAGTATGGCCTGACTTCATTCTAGAAGTCTCGTATTGCCTCATTTCTTCTCTTGTGTGTATTTCATATATGTTGTGGATTTTTAGCTTACCTACCAAGTTTGAGTATGGGTAGGGGCCATCATGACCTAGGTTTCTAGGTTGTGACAAGAGATCATAATGACTTTGATTTTAATAAAAAAGGTTATTCCCTTTTCAAAGATGCTCATAATACTTTGTAGAGAATTCATGGAAATCATATAAAATAATAACTATCTTGAGGATAGACTACTTGAGTAGAGAATTCATCAAGTTTCATAACGAACCAAAGAGAAATCATGGTCTAAGGGTTTTACTCTAACCCTAGTTTGTTTATGGGAGAAATTCAAAAACATAAAACAAGATTCATGAAGAATGACGAGATGAAGGATAACCTTACATACCTTAAGAGGTGGAAGAACTTAGAAGAGAAGCTTGAGGAATTCCTTTACTTGAGTATCCTTAGGCTTACTTTCTTGAAACCATTCCATTGAGTTTGGGAGCGAAGAGATGAGTAATATAAATATTTCTAAGTATTCTCACTTCTTAGAAGAGGTTTTAAGTTGTGGGTGGGGTTTACATAATAGGGGTAGGATGAAAACACCCTTACTAGATCAAAGAGAAAAGAAGTTTATTTTAGCCAGAATGGCTTGGAGCGCTACCCTACTCAATGCCTTGTATGTCTTTGGGTAGAGTTCCACGCTGACCATAACCCCAAACTGCTAAGTTTTTACTTTTATCTAGTTTAGGCAGTAGTGCGGCACTGTGGCCGTAGCTCCAGCCTACCAACTCACCCATAATTCCGTCTATATAATGAAACATTTCTAATCAATTCTTAGGTCAAATGACTTTGTTTCTAAGATCTAACATATGTATGAGATGACTTAAATATGTCTTGATATGTGAGGTATTACAATATCTCCTCCTTGGTATAATTTATCCGCGAATGAGGGTCGTGGATATAAGGAATACCTTATATGAGAATAATAATATGGTCTAGTCTCTCTTGAACTCTGTCTTAACAACATGAACTTTATTAACATGAGGATCTTCATAACAAGCCCTGAAATAAGAATATAGGCACAAGTCATGGAAAATATGAGACTAACCATAGACATGGTTTCACGTGAACATGAAGGGCATGACAAGAGATATGAGTGCACAACCATAAAGGAATACATGAGAAACATGGACGCTATTGGCCTCTTAAAGCATACGAGAGAGAATTCTCCCAAAACTTAATTTGTTCTTTGTTTACCATCATTAACATTATTTGAACAAGGAGTTTTATATCATATCAAAAAAAAAATCTTACGTACGAGTCACATGAGATATCTAAATAAGGAACATCAACATAGCCTATGTACATTAGTCATTTGACATGGGTTAATAGAGTACGAATGATATAAACTTGGAAATAAGTATCATTCAATCTAAAGTTACATGAAATGAAACATGAGTGTGTTAGACATGGAAATATGAGTACTTTCATGTTAAAAGATTCGACTGACAATCTTTATACTCAGCAACACCTTTCAGCTACATTTCCCCATCTATACCACACTCATAATCCACAACTTATAATTCTCACAAGGCTACATATAATTGGCTAAGGTATGAGTCTAACTATATGCTTATAACATGTTCAAGCCTAGCTTAAAGGTACAAAGATCTAAATTCAATGCAGACATACAAATCTAAAGCATAGGGTCCTACATTCTGTTTCCCCTCAAGAAACTTTGACTTTGAATATTGATAAGCTCTTAGGTGTATTCTAAAGTTTGGTAAAGTATCTCTTGCATATGGTGTTATCCCCAAGAATACTATTTCTTTTTATCACAATAATCAACCAATCTCGAGCTCTAATAATAAGTCACTAGTCACATAATGCAATCGATATATGATCATCAACCCGACATTCAAACCTATCACTATATTCACCTCACTACTTCTTTATAACTAAAACCATCTAAGAATTCTCCCATATTCCTGACCATTCCTACCATCAACAACTTCACATATTTTTATAAGGAGACGCAAAATATATTTCCATATAACTATTTCATAAAGCTACTCCTCGCCTTGTATTCTTTTACACTTATTAGCTTAGATGAGACAACCACATTATAGTTGTCATCAAAAGGGAGTATCTACTCTCTCCTACCTTTTTCCTTACCTGGATTCTTTCATTACCCCTAGAAATAAGGCTAATCAAAGAAATGTCTATATCAAATTCCTAAACTCAACATTTTTCTTTTTGTTTTGAAAACACACCAGGCAAGTTCTAGACATCATATGCAAACATGGAATATCAACAGACACCTACGTATATGGCACATGTTCAACTCAAGATGTATCCATACAGACTCTAAATAAAGCAAACAATAAGAGTTAGATATTAAGCTAATACATAAGAGTCAAGGAAAATAGCCTAGATATATCGAAAGAAGTCATTCAATTTTCACAACATTCCTTTTAATTCAAAACACAACTTGCATCATTCAGTCAAGTGTAACACCTAAATATAGCACCTAGCATTCAATTGGTTCTAAAGACTCTCTAACTTTTAATGACTAACTCTTCCCTCAAGATGATTGTCAACCATTCATCATCAAAAAAGTCATTCTATCTAAAAATAAAACAAAAACCACTCTAAAAATAAAAAGGATAGTCGTTTCAAAGGACACCCCCTTGAAAAAGAATCAAAAATAAAAACCAAGGGAGGGAGAAGTATGCTCTACTAAAAAGCTAAAAACTTACAAAAACTATTCTAATCTAGAGAACAACAAAAAAATCTTTTTGTGCTTTTAAACTTTCAACTTTTTTTCAAATTTTCTCAACAAACGCAAACAACTTAAAACAAAATAAAAACTATATCATACTTCACCTTTAACAATATCTAAAGATATCGCACCCCGCACTTAAAGTCATGCTTTGTCCCCAAATCATTAAACAAAGTAAAACAGAGGTTTAAAAATACTCCCTGAAGCCCTTTATGGCCTATCTAGTAGCATGATTCTTTCTCAATTTTATCGAGGGGTGAATGACCCCATACTTAATTTCCAACTATGCCTTTAGCTTCCAAATCTAGGTACTTAGGCTATCCCAAATCTGCATAAACAAAAACCAAAACCAAAGTGACGCTATATGAAAAAACAAAATATCTGAAATAATAACTACCTCTATTATAACTTGGGTTTCCTCTCAATAAGTGCCTGATTTAACATTGTGACATGATGCAACTCCCAATTCTCAAGATTCTCGCAACCTTTTCCTCCCTTTATGATAGAACTTTCTTCTCTTTTTTATTGTAGGGGGTTTATCATATTGATTCACTCTCTTTAGAATCTTCACATCCCTTTCTAGGTTACAATTGGGCAATGTAAACACATGATCATGCTTTCTCAGTAACTTGAGCAATTCTTCTTACTGCACCTCAAGAAATTTGGTCATAGTCTTCAACTCTTGTAAACCTACACTCGTCCACCCCACACTTATCATTGACCTCCTCTGTGATCATACACAAGTTTCTATAGTGTGAAGAGTGACATACATTTTGAACTCATCTGATGATCATCTACCCTTATTTATAGCTCTCTATTTCTCACATCAATTAGTGCTCCACTAGTATCAAGGAATAGGCATCCTAAGATAATCAATACCTAATTATCTACTTTAAAATCCAAAATAATAAAATCAGCAGGAATCACAAACTTACCCACCTTGATGAACATATCCTAAATTATTTCCTCCAGTCACATGTGAGACCAGTCTTCTAGCTGTAGAGTGATGGTAGTTAGACATGGCTCTCCCAAGCTAAATGTCTAAAATATGGATAAGGGCATCTGGCTAATACTTTCCCTAATATCACACAATACATGTCCAACCTATATTTTCCCAATCTGTATAAGCAATGTGAAACTCCCCAGGTCTGAGCTTTTGAGGAAGCTTTCTCAAGACCGGTGAATTACACCTTTTGGTGAGTGCGATCATATTGAACTCTGTATGTATTCTCTTATCAGCCACCATGTCTTTCAAGTATTTTGCAAATTTGGGCATATCCCTTAAGGCATCAACTAAAGGAATGTTAATATGAAGCTGTTCAAAGAAATCAAGAAACTTCTTTTAATTTGCATCATCCTTACTCATTTTGAACATTTGTGGGAATGATGGTGGAGATCTCTCAATTGTATGTTTAAGGTGATCAACACCTCTTTCTAAACCTTCTCCTCTTTAGTAGGCTCTATCTCTAGAGTTGGTGCTGGGATCAACCTTTGAGGAAAAAAAAGTGAATGCTTAAAGTAATCCTAATTAAATACTTTCCTCTTTGGAGGCTCTGCATCTTGAAATATTTCCCACTTCTCAAAGTAATCATTATGAACTGCTTAGGGGTCTCAATATCACTCAAAAAAGCACCTTGAGATATATCATGAAGTGATATAGCAAACTGCCCCATCTGAACATATAGTTCACTAATAACATTGTTTATTTCTAAATTGATTTATGCCTGTTGAACCATAAACTGCTTGAGTTGTCTCTTCAAATAAACTACTGCATAAGCTACTACTTTTGAATGTTCTGGTTCTATCCCCTGGAGAAATTTGGATGGTTTTTATAGTTTTGGGATAAAATGTTTTGCTTTGATAAACATGATCCCTGTTATGCTTCCCTACATTGAATATAGACTTTAGATTCAAAGGGAATCCTTTGTAAGCATGGTTTTCCCCAGACATGACACAAAAAAATACAACTATTTGAACTTGCTACACTTACTGAATTTGTCCCATGCTCGAAGTTGTAAAAGTCTACACCACCAATGTAACCAATCTATAATATTAGCCTGGATAACTGATACCTCATCAAACTCAAGTTTTCCCCTGATATTTTCTATATAGAAGTGAATATTTTGGTGGCTTTGTGTAGTCTCAGTGACCTACAAACATAAGGTTGAGAAATGCCTCTATTTTATTAAAGCTCTTGGGCAAGATGTGCCCTTAAGTTGTGGCATCAAGAAGTGACTTGAATCAAACCTCAACCCTTTAAAAAAGTTATGAACCATGTTATCCTTGAGCTGCTGGTTGTGCAGAAAATCTCTTAAATACCACTTATATCATTCCCAAACATGTGGTAGGGATTCACAACCTTTCTGTACAAATTCTGAAATTCTGCCTCTAAGTTCTTTTGTTCTTCTAGATAAGAAGAACATGTTGAGGAACCTATCTGACAAGATATCCCATGATGTAATTGAATATTTAGGCTCACTCTATGACCATTGTTTCTCTTCTCCAATCAACGAGAAAAAGAACAACGTCAACTTTACTTATTCATCTGACAAATTTTGATTGTGGAAATTATATCTCAAGTTGACAAACTCTTGTAGGTGGTTATCTGGGTCTTCATGTAGTTTATCCTAATATTGACAAGTGCTCTGCAGTAGCCGCACCATGGCTTCTCTTAGCACAAAGTTTCCTATGATATTCAGCTTTACAATAGCTTTGGAGGTATTTTTCGATTCGGCCTCACACATTTAAGCATAAGAAATGTGGTGTGGAAGTGGGCTAGCCTATAGCCCTATCTACCACCTCATTTGGATTACATAGAGAGTTCAGGTTATTCATATTATAACCCATCGCTCTTATCCCTCTGAGGGTATGTTCAAAAGTATGATCAATTAGAATCAAGGGATTGTATAGACTTCGGGTGTTTAGCATAAACCAACCTGAAACCTGAAAACAAACAAAGACAACAAACAAAAATGAAATTAGAATAGTTCAATAATAATCCAAAATAGTGTCAATTTCAAATCAAAACCCTGGAATGGAGCCAAAAATTTGTTACATCGAATGGACACGCAAGTGCACATAGTCTGCCAAGTAATATCAGACTTGTAAGTCCAGATATAGATCCCACAGGGATTGCAAAGTGATAAACTAGTTTGAATTCTTATAGTCACTATTCAGTAAGAAGCAAATAATAAAGAGTGATTTGTGTTTTGATTATAATAAAAAGTAAATTGAAGCAAGCAATTCCCCTATTCTTAGTCCAAACTACACACCATCGATAGTGTTTGAGAGGTTGTCAAGCTTTCAAACAATTAAGATCAAAAGAAGATAAATAACTCAATAATAGTAAGTCGATAATAGGAAATCACACCAAACAATATGATATTCAAACTAAATTCATGTATTTAATGGCAACTTTAGATTCTAAAAGTTTAGCTACTCATTAATTGATTAGAGGAAATCAAATTCCTAAAGTAGTGATGAACTAATGATTAAAGAATAAATAAATAAAGTAAAAACCTTTAGAATATTATTCTTCAAAAAGTTACTGAGATCATAGGTGTCACTCTAATTGAAAGTGCTAATTTGGCTGCTTATCAATTGCAAGGAGTGGCTCACACTTGTACAAACAATGGAAAAATTATAGAGGTGTGGATGCAGGACTGATAGAGTGGGATGAGTTTGTTGCTGCATTTCTGGACAGGTTTTTCCCACTTGAGCTAAGGGAGGACAAGGTATAGGAATTCATTAATATGAAGCAGGGTAGCATGAGTGTGAAGGAGTAGTCTCTTAAGTTTAGCCAGCTTGCAAAGTATGCTCCAGTAATGGTTGCTGATTCTTGGGCCAACATGAGTAAATTTGTGTCTGGTGTTTTCGAGCATGTGGTCAAAGAGTAAAGGATTGCTACATTGGTTAAGGATATAGATATCTCTAGGTTGATGGTTCATGCTAAATAGATTGAAGGAAAGAAAATCAAGGAGAAGGAAAGGGAGAGTAAGATAGCCAGAACAGGTAGTTTTAATTTCTCTTAACAGAGATCAGATGATGGTAAATGTTCTTAGTTCCACTAGAAATCTTTAGCTCCAGGCCCATCTTCTGCTAGTGCTCCAGTGCCCAAGTTCAGGTAGGATAATCGAGATAGGGCACAAGGCTCTAAGTCACAAGGCAGTGTTTTTAGTGGTCGTACTAACCCATTTTACAAGAGATGTGGTAAGAACCACAAGGGTGAGTGTATGGCTGGTAGTGATGTTTGTTTTGGGTGTGGAAAGCAAGGCCACAGATTGATAAAGTGTCCAGTGGCTTCACATAGAGGTAGAGATACTCGTCAGCAGAATCAGTTTAACTCTTCACCAACTCCAACAGGTCACCCGACTCAGCAGGGTTTTTTATCCAGTCTAGCTGGCGGCAGTTTTAGAATAGTTCTATGCCCTTAGACCAGACAGGATCAGGAAGGTTCCCATGATGTAGTTAATGGTATGTTACATGTCTTCAATTTTCATGTACATGCATTATTAGATCCTTGAGCCACACTTTATTTTGTGACACCTTATATAGCTATAGACTTGGGTGTCAGTCCCAAGATCCTTTCAAAACCTTTCTCAGTCTTTACCTCAGTCGGTGATTCAATCGTAGCTAGACGGGTATACAAAAATTGCCCAGTTATAAATTCTGAGAAAGTTACATCAGTTGATCTTGTAGAGTTAGAAATGATAGATTTTGATGTTATTCTTGGCATGGATTGACTCCACTCTTATTATGCCTCAATTGATTATAGAAACAGAGTTCTCTATTTTTAGTTTCCTAATAAGTCAGTCATAGAGTTGAAGGGTAATACTTTAGTGCCTATAGGTCGGTTTATCTCTTACCTTAAGGCTAGAAAAATGATTTTCAAAGGGTGCATCTATCATCTTGTTCGGGTTAATGATTAGAAGTTTGAACTACCAACTCTCGAGTTAGTTGCAGTGGTTAAAGATTTCCTAGAAGTGTTTCTCAAAGATCTACTAGGAGTTCCTCCTAAATAGGAAATTGACTTTAGAATAGATCACCTCCCAGATACCCAATCGATCTCATTTCCACCCTACAGAATAGCTCTAATCGAGCTTAAGGAATTAAAGGAGCAATTGAAATATCTCTAAGAAAATGGTTTTATCAGGCCTAGTATCTCTCCATGGGGTGCTCCAATTCATTTCATGCACAAGAAAGACGGTTCTCTCAAAATGTGCATCAACTATTGTCATTTGAACAAAGTCACAGTCAAGAATAAGTATCCCATTCCCAGGATTGATGACTTGTTCGACCAACTTTAGGGTGCTAATTCTTTCTCTAAGATAGACCTCAGATACGACTATCATCATCTCAGAGTCAGAGAATGTTACATTTCGAAGACAACCTTCAGAACTCGGTACGGTCACTTCAAATTTGTTGTTATGTCTTTTGGACTAACGAATGCTCCTGTAACTTTTATAGACTTGATGAACAGGGTTTTCAAGTAGTACTTGACATATTTTTCATTGTCTTTATTTATGACACCCTCATTTATTCTCGAAGTGAGGATGAACATATAGACCATTTGAGAATTATCTTGTTGACTCTCAAGGACCGCCAGTTATTCGTAAAGTTTAGTAAATGTGAATTATAGTTGAAATCAGTAGCATTCCTTGGTCATATTATTTCTGGTGAAGGCATTCGAGTTGATTCTCAAAAGACCAAAGCGGTTAGGAATTGTCCTAGACCCATCTCTCCATCAGATATCAGGAGTTTTTTGGGTTTAACTAGTTACTACAGAAAATTTGTTATTACAGGATTTTCATCTATTGACTCTTCTATGTCTATATTGACTCAGAAAAAAGTCAAGTTTCAGTGTTCTAATTCTTACGAGAAGAGTTTTCAGGAGTTGAAGACTCGAGTCACCTCCGCTCCAAGTTTGACTTTGCCAGAGGGTTATTGTGATACTTCTAGAGTTAGCCTTAGTTGTGTGTTGATACAGTATAGTAAGGTTATAGCATATGCCTCTAGAAAGCTCAAGCCTCATGAGAAGAATTACTCGACTTATGATCTTGAGTTGGCATCAATTGTTTTTGCCTTAGTGATTTGAAGGCATTATCTTTATGGGGTTCATGTTGATGTGTTCACTAATCACAGGAGACTTTAGTATGTGTTCAGCTAGAAAGATCTGAATCTTTGTCATAGAAGGTGGCTAGAGTTATTGAAGGATTATGATATGAGGGTCTTGTACCATCTGAGTAAAGCCAATGTTTTGGCTAACACTCTTAGTAGATTGTCTATGAGAACTGTTTCTCATATTGAGGATAAGAAGAAAAAGTTAGTTCGCAAGGTTCACCCATTTTCTAGATTGGGAGTTCGGTTGGTTGATTTAACCGAATGTAATAACTTAGTTCAGAATGGTTCGGAATCTTTATTGATAGCTGAGGTGAAGGAAAAGCAAGATAGTGATCCCATTTGGCTTAAGTTGAAAGGAGCGGTCCAGAGTTAGAAGGTTGATATTTTCTCCAAAGAGGGAGATGGTGTTCTTTATTGCCAGGGTAAACTATGTGTTACAGATATGGATGACTTAAGATAGTGGATGCTAGATGAAGCACATAGTTCTCGATATTCAATTCACCCAGGGGCCACTAAGATGTAAAATGATCTACGAGAGGTCTATTGGTGGAATGACATAAAGAAGGATATCACAGAATTTGTAGCTAAGTGTTCGAATTACCAGATGGTTAAGGTTGAGCACCAGAGACCTGGTGGTATGCTTCAAGATACCAGTATTCCTACTTGGAACTTGGAAGTGGTGAATATGGACTTTATTATAGGATTGCCTCGTACTCATCGACAACATGATTCTTTTTAGGTTATCATGGATCTAATGATTAAATCGGATCATTTTCTACCAGTTAAAACTTTATATTCAGCCGAGGACTATGATGGACTATATCTTAGGGAGTTAGTGAAATTGTATGGAGTCCTTTTGACCATTATTTTAGATAGGGGTACTCAGTTAACCTCTCGATTCTGGAAAACTTTTTAGAAGGGTCATGCTACCTAAGTTCATCATAGTATGACTTTTCCTTCAAAAATAGATGGTCAGGCAGAAAGTACCATTCAGACTTCAGAAGATATGTTGAGAGTGTGTGTGATAGATTTCAAGGGTAGTTAGGATAATCATTTGCCTTTGATTGAGTTTGCTTATAAAAATAGCTATCACTCCAGTATTCAAATGGCCTCGTTTGAAGCACTTTATGGTAGGAGGTGTAGATCTCATATTGGTTGGTTTGAAGTTGGTCAAGCTACCTTGATAGAGCCAGACTCAATACATGAGGCTATAAAGAAAGTTTAGTTGATTAGAGAGAGGCTAAAAATAGCTTAGAGTTGTCAAAAGTCCTATGCAAATGTTAGGAGGAGGGAACTTGAGTTTGCTATTGGTTATTTGGTTTACTTGAAAGTGTCTCCCATGAAAGGGGTGAAGAGATTCAGCAAGAAAGGGAAGCTCAATCCTTGCTATGTTAGTCCTTATAAGATTTTGGGGCGCTATAGCAATGTAGCCTATGAATTTGATTTACCTGCAAGTTTAACATCAATGAATCCTGTTTTTCATGTGTCCTTGTTAAATAAATGCATTGGTGATACATCATCAGTTTTTCCTTTAGATAGTGTGGGTGTGAAAAATAGCCTTTCTTACGAGGAGGTACCAGTTGAGATCCTTCATCATCAGGTTCGTAAGTTGAGAAATAAAGAGGTTGCTTCGGTAAAGGTTCTTTGGAGAAATCAGCTAGTTGAGGGAGCTAGTTAGGAAGTAGAGGGGAATATGATTACCAAGTACTCCCATTTTTTCTCTTTGAACTCAGTTCCATCTTGAGGTAATAGTTTCCCCTTAATTAATTCTATCTGTTTTATGTCACTCAGTTATTCTCATGTCATAGTATGCATTCATGAGTCCAGTTTAGTCCATGTTTCAGTTATAGGCTCAGTTATAATGTTAGTATTCAGACCATATAAATTCATTGTTGGGGTTGCAGCTCTTTCCATAACATTTCAGCTCAGTTAGTTTTCATACGGGGATGAATGACACCAAGAAGGAGATATTGCAACACCCCGAAATTCCAAGCCAAGATTAGAACCATGCTCCGAGTACATGTAGAATAAAACTTCATTCTTTGATACTATGAGAATTGATTTCGACATGTATTAAGACAACAAGTAACTCCTAGCTCATAGCCAAGTCAAAACCTCCCTTACCGATTGATTTATTGTGAAGAATTTTGCTATAGTCAACTTCAAATGATCATAACTTCTAGATTATGAAGTTTATTTTTTATCTCAATACCAAACTAATGATAGATATTTAATTATATTTCCAATGCATCTAGTTTTGCCTTAATATGATATTAGAGTAAAAAGTTATGGCCATTTTACTGAAGCACTATCAAAGTTGTCAGTGATGACGACTCAAACACAACGAGTGGTCAGGAGACCCGACGAGTCATCAGGTGATCTGAGGATTCATCAGGTGATTCGTCTTCAAGGCAGTGGGAATCCAAAATCAAGTCCTAGAAGACGACTCAGGCCACGACTCGTAGCCTTACCCAACGAGTCGTCACATGAGTCGTCGGGACTGATTTCAGCAATTTTACAAACGATTTTAAAAGGGTTGTTTGATATTTTCCTAATCTTTTAACACCAAAACTATGGTTTTTAAGCTACCCAAGGGATGAATAATAATCCTAAAACATCCTTAAGTCCCCCATCCCTCATAATTCATTCGACACTTAGAAAATTTAGAGAGAAGGGGCGATTTTTCTCCTTCAAGCAAGTACTAGGGTTCTCAAACTTTAGGCTCCAAATTCAAAGGTATCATCAAGCTTTTCAAACTCAGGTATGTGAGATTTCATAAATGGTTTTCCTTTCACCCATTGAGTCCCAAAGTTAACTTATTTCAATAGTTTAAATTCTTTCCTCATAGACTAGGGTTCAAGAATATAGTCAATTACTTAATAATTTAGTTCCTTGTTATCATTGAGATATTAACCCATGTTTTACCATGAATTTTAGTATCATTGCATATCTATAATATTATACCCTTATTATATTATGTAATCCATGATTCTCATACTTGAGCTATAAACTTCCTTATTTTATTCAGTTTATGGGAATTGTCATAGTAGTTGCAATCTTTAAAGATGGCGGTTATAAACACCCGATGACCTAGGATTTCATGCATATATTCAATCCTTTATTTTCCATGATGTGAATTCTTTTAGATAGTACTCATTTTCAGTCTATAGAATATTAATATTATTGAGCATTCAGGTTAGTAGTTGTTATTCAGTTTGGAGTAGTACTTAGCATCGAGCGGACGTAGAGATGAAGGATCACCCGTCATTTAGGCTAAGACCTTTAGTAGAAGTCCCCAAATCCCAGAACTACGGTGCCACCGTAGGTTCTAAAGGGTCACCTGTCATACCAAGCTTGACACCTTAGTCCTTTTGGACATCAGTTTAGTAGATCCATGTTAGTCAGTGTTCGTACTCTTGGCAAGGTACTGAACACCCATCTAGCTGGGCTTGCAGGTTGGACCCCGGTTAGTTCAGATTGGGGTATTTTGGTTAACGGTAGCTCCCACATTCCTCAGTTCAGATTCAGCTAGGTTCATGATCTCGTATTTAGTTAGTTAGCGTATCATACAACACATATTTATTTCTTGGTATTGCATCAGTTTATCATGTTACATGCATTATGTTCAGCCTATATCAGTTATTTTCTATCTCATGTACTATGTACATTTAAAGTACTGATCGAATACTTTTCATTGTGCTGTATTATTTTATAATATAGGTTTTGACGTTCAACATCCAATCTTTAATAGTATGATCTTCTGCTACATCAACAGCAATACTTGGGTGAGTCCTTATCATTCGAGGGCTAGTTATCAATACCTTTCATTTATGTATTTTTTTTAGTTTTTAGATAGTTAGAGTTAGCGGGGGGCTTGTCCCAACAACTCGTCTTAGTAGAGGCTTTCATACATACAGTTAGATGTTCAGCTTTGTGGTTTTAAACTCTGATATAGATGTTGGTTTTGATTATTATTTCTTCATTCATTTCAGTTTCCGCAAAGTGTTTTAATAAAATTTATTTCACTATTCATAGTGTCATGCCAGACCATGGATTAGCTTAGGGTCACTTATGGCTCTAAGCATCGTGTTACGACTATGGGGCAGTCTTGGGTAGTGACACTTGTAAACTTTTAGGTCACCTTTCACGACTCAATAAAATAGTTAGTACATTGGATCACGAATAATGGAAGGTCTCGTGGTATCTGGGTCATATTGCACATCTTCAGATCAACTTCCACTATTAGCAGAACAATTTGTGGACTGAGCCATAAGTCATGAACAACTTCCATGAATTACCACTTGGTAAATTTTCAGCTTATTCTTTATTTTGTCTTACGAACTCCATTTTCCTGCAGAAATACCAAAACCCACATAAAATCTACAAAATAGTGCTCAAGAACATACAATAATTCCATCTTGTAAGCGTCGAAAGTGATGTAAAACCACGACACCCAACACCCTCAACTAGAATGTTTTTCTTGTCCTCATGCAATAAAACAAAACTATACTAGTATGATGCTTAAGTATAAGAAACTTAGGAGTTTTACGGTAGTCACATGGCATTGGGCAACAAATATTTCACAAATTCAGCCTCACTTTTTTCATTCACAATACAAAATAGTTGCGCGTAGTTAAGACTTATTAGCAGACACAATAGGATCTATGGATGACATTATGCTATCAATGGACAACCCTGTATACACAGATGACAATCACCCTAACAACCAATAGTCAACGACATTACCCTAGTGCCCTCATAAGAAAGAAGTCTCATAAACACATTATTTAACAAGATCATGACTAAGACAAATACACTCACTCTCACAAAGAAGTTAAAACAATGCATGTACAAAACCACAGGCTTTCCCTTGTTTTCTATGCTTCAGCTTTTAGACATTTGGAGTAAGATCACTATAGAACTTTACTCGGCTTGTAATGTAGGCTTGGGGACGGATATGGTATATTTTTGAAAATAGTGACTCAACCTTCCTTGCCACTATACTAACTTTATTCTACTTTTGACCTTTTTCTTTTTGTCCTTTTCTCCTTTTACTTCTTTCAACTGTGGGTGCGGCTTTATTTTAAACTCAACACTTTTTCTTTTCTTTTTTTTCCAACTATTCAGGACACGCCCCACCCGATGTCCCTTTATACAATCAGTCTCTTCTTTTCACACCCAATGCTTCTTCTCATTTATCCCTAAAGTAGCCACCTTTAACTTAGGTAATTTTTCTGAGTTGAGTTGTATAGTGTCCAAGAAGGGACTAGGGCAAAAATAAGGGTTCAAAGAAAACATAGGAGGGTGAATAGGCTAATCAATAAAAGGGTTATTTTTAGCTCAAAATTTGAGATCAAGGGATTATTAAATTATTTGGATGGTCATTTAGGCTAAGTGGACTATAATAAAAAAAGACCTATAATCTTTTCCTAACCAAATTATCCTACGACCTTAGAGAAGTCTAATGGGGCAAGTAATAGATTGTACACACAAAGTAAGAACAAAGCTATATGCAGCACACACATGGCAAAGAGTTATGCCATTGACCCCTAGCTATTGATTTCATGCCCTAGCTTAAGCTATGATTATCTCATCCATATTCATAATGTCATGCAAAGAGCCATAAAGGTCAATAACAAAGTAATAAAGCACACACACAAAAATTAGAGGGGTATCCACTTTTTAAAATAAGTTCAAATTCATGTACCTCATAATGCTCAAATACACTCTAGAAAGGGATGAACGCAGTCATTAGAAATATATTGACCCAACTATAGAGTCGGGATGCTCCCATGAGAAACAATTTGACTAGCGATTGAGATAATAAGGAATAAAAGTAACTCACTTTAATCCATACAATGGATACAAGTATTTTGGGGGTTTTCAATATAAAAGTAAAACAAGGATAGAACCAATACAATTTGATCAATAATTTTCACAAATAAGGGAAGACAAGGGAAATGATAATCGGGAGTCAATTCTATCAACGATCTATTGTATTTAAATCAAGTACTCATAATTAATTATGGATTTAGCAAATTAGCCTTGGAACCTCAAGCATCCACCTAGTCTTTCGATTGATTGGCAAATATTTCTTGGCTACATTCTGTCAAATATTAGCCAAGTGCCAACACAAATAGTTCCAATCTATGACTACACTAGGATTTTACCATATCTAGTATCAAATCCATTAGATGAATCGTATGTCCCAAATCGTGCAAAATTAATCTTTCCCTACCTCAATTAGCTCTTTTAAGCATTAATCAAAGTAGATGGGTAGTTCCTACTCTAATTTCATCTTTCAAGCTTGATTAAAATAGAAATCAATAAAGCATGAGATTAATTTAAACAAGGAAAACCCATTCATAAATCAAGAGTAATCAACTAATACAAAAGCATAAGATAAAATCAAAACTCAAATTAAAAACATAAACATTGCATTATCTCTAACTACAATATCCAAGTATGAATTTAAGTACAACCAAATATTCAATACAAAGCAAGGAAATAAATAAAGGATTAGGATTTTGGCACTATGACGCTTCCAAATCTTCACTCCAAGGGTGTTAGGTCAAGAACCCTAGCCTCCAAGGTTGAGAAATATGCCAAATAGTCTTGGAATAGCTGGAGATCGAGTTTTGATAATTTGGGATTGAAATTGTGAAGTTTCAGATCTTTCCCTGATGCCTGACAACTTTATTCATCGCTGTTGCGATCATGAGCCTCATAATCACGAGGCTTTGACCTTTTGTTGACTGCGATCGCAGCTATTGACCACGCGATCGCAAGGCCTTTAATTTGACCTCATCGCAATCGTGGGCCTTGGTATTCGCGATAGAAATGACCAAATTTCACCCAGTTTTTTTGACTTTTTCATTTTTCATCAATTTCACTTATTTTTCATCAGAACACCCTATAAACCTCAAATTATCTAGAATCAACACCTTTCAAATGATAATTAGCCTCATATTATGGATTAACGACATAAAATCTTAAGCAATGAGACACAAATAAGTGGCAAAATTGCCACTTATCAGTACCACAATTTTATTCGGACTACACTAAGTTATACTACTTTTTTTCTACTTAATACAAAAACACTTAAACACAAACACAAAATTCTAAACATGTCAGTTCTACTAGATAGAACACTCTAGGGAAAAAAACATGGAAACAAAATCCCTCAAGTTCAAAATGGACCCACAACATCCATAAGTACCCCTACCCCCATCAAATAAACATGCATTGCCCCAAAGGCATCGAGTTAAAACAAGGAACAGTAGGTAGGAACATACCTGTGGAACCTAGGTGCTCTTGTCTTATGTCACATCACGAGTTGTATAAGCAACCCCTCTAGTTTCCTCATCAGTATGGGCTGCAGGTGTAACCCCAATAGTCTCACTATCAGCAGTACTAATGTCAGTGATCGGTACATTCAATAAACTAGGCTTGCCCATAGGGTCCTTGCCTCCAACAACACTAGTACCTCAAAGTGTTGAACTCCTGGATGCCTTTTTGGCCTGTTCAAGGACCTGAGCCTAATTCTTCTCATACTCATCTCACGAGATCTATTGCGTGACCCAAAAATCTTTATCTAATTATTTGGGTGCCCCCTGTAAGTCGTTCCCCTTGATCTCATCATCAGGTATATTATTTTTCCCCTTATTAGTAGGGACTCCTCATTGTTGAATAGTTCAACCAAAAGCACGAGCCTCACAGGCTCCTCGGTGAGGGTAATTGTCAGAGTTAGAATGATCGAATTCTATCTGGTGGACAACTCTGAAATCTCTGTCCTTATCAGTGTCAACTCCTCCTTTATCTTCTCCAAGTTTGGGACTCATAGAATATACCATAGGTCATTAATCTGCTACTCAAATCTGTCTAGTTGGCCGTTCAAGGCCTTAATCTCTAACTGAACCCAAAGGTTAGGATGATGCAGTAGATGGGTTAACTGGGACTCTGTCTATGTCTATTTTTGCACCAAACTCTATTGAAAATCTTGTGATACTATGCCAAATCCAAATACTAATAGACATGGGACCGCAGTGGGAATATAGTAAGTATTCATGGGTTCCAAAAGAGGTGTTGTGGGAGGGGCTATGGTGTTGGCTATTGTAGGATCAACCTATGCAGATGTGGACTCTATGCATGGTTCAGCAGTAGCCATGTAAACAATCTAGACGGGGGTATCAACTTGCTCACCCCTCTCTATCTGCCCCTTAAACAAAGCAACACCCAAAGAACTTAATAGCTGACCTTTGACTCTAGCAACTGGATTGGTCTCGTCCTGAATTAGATCGATATCCTGAATCCTCAAAACCTCAACCAAAAATAAATACCCAATAATATTGGAATTTATGAATCTCTGCATAAATGGTATACAAAGCACAAAAATAGAATGCTCGTACTATACCTTAATTATCTCTCTCTGATCTCCTCAACAATGTACCAGGGTATGTTGATATTATACTCGAACATAATTCTAGCCACCAATACCATTTTATCTAGGGTAAGGGTGTTATCATTACTTGTTGTTCATAGTAGGGTTCACATAATATCCCTCCAAACCTTAGCTGCAAAGTTCAGTTTCACCTTTTTTATGTCTACCTTGGTCTTAACCAAGTTAGCATCTACCCTTTTCTCTGTAATCCTACGTGCAATCCATCTCATCTATCTTTAACTATCGACATCTAATAGTCATATTAAAAAGTATTTATAGGCACCTCAAACTTAGCCCTGAATAATCAGCACTGGATCATGTGCTCAAATATGTCCATGGCCTACGTCGAATTTGTAATCTCTCTAACAGGGGTTGATTTCTCACTGGTTGCCTTTCTAGGTAGCACTCTTTAACAACACAATTTAAGAGGCATAAAATTCATGAACTAACTCTGGGTTGTATTTTCCCATTGCCTCCCCCATCCACCCAAGTTGATATCTATCCAAAGTTTTATTTACTTCTGGCAGCACTGTCAAATCTATAATCCAAATACGTGGCTCCTGAAAAATTCTTCTTTTATATTTCTCTTGTTGGTTGGAGTCATGTCCTTTTGATAGATAACTCTCATTCTTCGGACACACCATTAGATATTTTCATTAACTGAGGAAGACTGTACCTTTTGTTGCTTCACCCTTCTTCTACCTACAGAGGTGTCAATTAAAATTTTCTCACTTGAGATAGAACCTGATTCCTCAAAACCAAACTCACTACTATTACCTGTGCCGAATGAACCTTTTCTCTCATCAGAATGGGGAGGTGTGGCATGTGCCTGTGGTGCATTCTGAGCCTCAACCTCTTCCCTCGCTCTCAACTTGGTGTTTTGAGCCACAAGCTGTGTGTTATCATGCTCAACCTCATACTACTCCTCAGATTTACTACGATCATTCCATACTCTGGATAGAAAATCCTTGGAATGTCCTTACTTGGTGTTGTTCTTAGGCAGTATGATTCCTACACGTGTAAAAGTTATGCTTAAATATCAAACATTCATCCACAAGACTTGGTATTTTTTTTCTTCACTTAAGGTTATGACTCTTTAAAGTAAACTCAATGGTCGTAAGTCTCAGTGTGGAGTGAAATTATCAGGCCTCTATGCATTCAAACAATACACATATCAATAACAATCCTCGAAACTACATAACCTCACACAATCCTCCCTACTCATACTTTACCCATTTAATAAAAATTAATATTATCGGGAGTTGTGCGGGAAAAACAATCTTCATTTCATTGTCGTGGCAATTTTATGGATCGTAATACTTGTCAACTTAATGGGTACAAACACCCAAACCAACTCCATCAATTTGAGGCATAATATGAACCATTTTATTATGTTGTCAGGCTATTTACTCCACTCTACATGATTTACAGTTTGTAACACAAATATCAAGCCATGAATTCATCCGAACTTTCACACAGTCAGATTATTTCAATTTTAAGCATCACTCCTATGATGGAAAATTATCATTTTTCATAGGCATAGTTCAAGCAAGCATCATACAAACTCACAAGTTAGGAAAAACTTGAGTTACTCAGAATTACTCTAAGGTTTTGAATAATTACAACTCCAAAAACACAAGATCGAACCCTTTAGAGAGTAAGATGAATAAAACTTTAATAGAAAAGAAAAATAAAGTATGATCTTTACTTACTTCATTGTCAAGTATGATTATTTCAAGGAGAGGACAATGTTCAAAATTAGAGGGAGTAAGAATGGGACATGACTGATCAATATGGTGCCAGTGACGTGCTTAAGGATTAGTTTAGAGGCGATTACGAGTAGTTAGAAGTGATTTAGTGATTTTAGGATATTTTTGAAGATGGATGGAGTAATTGACGTCTTTGAATTAGCACAAAATAGACCGGCTTCTTTTGGTTTTAGGATTTTTGTGCAAAGAATAAAGGGAACAAGGTAGGGTCGATTAAAATTTTAAAAATATTAATCGACATGACCATGACCCAGTTCCACGAGTCATGAATCTAAATCAAGGGCTGCAAAGAGCAAACCGGTCGTAGAAAGTTAAGATACTTACCACGGGGACTACGAGTTCAAAAGTACAAGTCATTGATAAAAATCACGATTCATACAAGGGTTCATAGACTTGTGGCCAAGTGACCTTTTTTGTTCCAAGTTTCCACAGGTGTCTATACGACCCGTGGACGTTTCCACAAATCATTTTGTCAACTCATGAAATCTAATCTGCAAAGATGCAATAGGGTTAGGAGCCACAATTAGTGTCATAAGTCATGGTTGGAATCCACAGATCGTGAACCTAATCGTAGATTCTCCCTTTGATTTATCAACTTTTCTTTTTAGGTTTGTATGAGTGGGATCCACGAGTCATATATGGTATCCATAATTCATAACTTCACCCGTGGACCCACACTTTTTTCACTTTGCCTTTTCTTCCCTTTTTAGAGTGAGTCATCCCTACACACTATAACAAATGTAAAACTTATACAAAAATAAAAAAATAAAGGTGAAACCAAAAGAAAATGCCTTGGGGTGCCTCCCAAGTAACATGATTTAACATTGTGGCACGACACGTGTATCTCTAATACTCATAATTCACCAAGATACCCCATGGGTTGCCTCCCTAGAAGCGACTAATTTAATGTCGTGACACAACTTAGGTTCCTTGATTACTCAGACTTCATCAAGGACCCAAATACCTACTACCTTTACTTTATCAGTTGACCGCAAGTACAACTTCACACGCCGACCATTCACCTTGAACCGCTTAACTTCATGGTTCTCAAGTTCAGTAGAAACATATGGAAATACTTGTACCACATGGTATAGTTTCAACCACTTAGACTTAATCATGCCAGAAAACAAGCAAAGTCTTGAATTGAATAACAAGACCAAATCACTCAGATTAAACTCTCTCTTCTTAATCTTCCAATCATGTTACAACTTCAACTTTTCTTTGTAAAGTTCTGCAATTTCATAAGCTCCCAGATAGAACTCATCTATCTCATTTAGCTGCTCAACCCTCAATTTAGATGCATAGGTCTAGTTTTAATTTAGCTTCTTGAGCGCCCACAAGGCTTTGTGCTCATGTTCCACCGGTAGATGACATTTTTTCACATACACAAGATGATATGGAGACATACCTATAGGGTTATTGAAGGCAGTTTGGTACGCCCATAGACTGTCATCAAACTTTCTAGACCAATTCGTTCTATTTGCATTCATAGTCTTTGCAAGGTTGTCTTTATCTCCCTATTAGAGACCTTTACCTTCCCACTTTACTGAAGATAATAAGGTTTCACCACCCTATACTTCACACCATACTTCTCAAGCAGAGCTCAAAATAATTTATTAAAAAAATGAGAGCCTCCATAACTAATAATGGTCCTCGACGTACCAATCCTAGAGAAAATATTACCCTTCAAGAACTCTGTTGAACACTTGCCTTCATTGTTGGAAAGTGAAAATTTCTCCACCATTTATAAATATAGTTAACAGCTACAAGTATGTACTTCATCCAATTAGAATTCACAAATAGACCCATGAAGCAAATGCCCCAAACATCAAAGAAGCTATATCTCAAGAATAGGTGTAAGAGGTAACTCATACTTCCTCGATATGCCCTCTTGCCTTTGACATTAGTAACAATCCCTAGCATAGTCATGTGCATCTTGATGGAAGATGGGCTTATAGTACCCATATTGCAATATCTTGTGGGCTGTCTGGATGCCACTATGATGACCTCCAACAGGAGATGAATGACAGACCGCTAGTATGCTCATTATCTCCTATTCCAAAACACATATCTCCAAATCATGTTGTTAGCATAGACTGTGAACAAATATGCCTCATCCCAAAAGAACTTCTTCACATTATGAAGAAATTTCCTTCACTGATGGAAGGACAAATCCACATGCGTGACATCGCTCACTAATAAATTAGCATAATCCGCAAACCAAGGAATCAAATCATAAGATGCAGCCAATGCTTGCTCATCAGGAAATGCATCATCAATATTAATTTCATATTTCAGTTTCAAAATAGCTTCTTCGTCAAGTCTAGAGAAGTGGTCAGTCACTTGATTTTCTTTCCCCTTTCGGTCCTTGACCTTAAAATTATATTCTTACAATAAAAGTACCCGTTGAATCGATATTGGCTTTGCATCTTTCTTTGCTATAAGGTACATGAGACTTACGCGTTTAGTATGCACAATCACCTTAGAGCCAAAAATAAGCCCTAAACTTCTCAAAAGTAAATATCACAGTAAGCAACTCTTGCTCTATCATAGTATAATTTTTTTGAGTCGCATGTAGTTCTTTGCTCTTATAATAGATGGGATGAAGAATCTTCTCATGTATTTGGCCTAGGAATTCTTCTCGGACAACTCTACTAGTATCACGCATAGCCTTAAATGACATGGACCAATCGTGAATAACAATAATAGGAACTCAAATGCCTTTAGACATGCATCATCAAAAACGAACTTCACCTCCTTCTCAAGCAACTTGACAATGGGTGTGAAATTTTAGAGAAGTCTTTGATGAGTCTATGATAAAATCCAGCATACCCAAAAAAGCTCCTAATACCTTTGACAGAAATTGATGGGGCAATTTTTCAATCACCTTAATTTTTGAACTATCAACCTCAATCCCCTCTTTGAAGATCTTGTGGCCAAGCACGATACCTTTTTTCACCATAAAGTGATATTTTTCCAAATGTAGCACCAAGTTAGTCTCCTCACATCTTCATAACACATCACCCAAGTGAGCTAAGCATGCCTCAAATAAATCACGCATGACTGAGAAATCATCCATAAACACCTCACTAGCGTCCACCACTATGTTAGAAAATATTGACATCATACACTACTGAAAAATAGCCGATGAATTGCACAATCCAAAAGGCCTCCGCTTGAATGCAAACACCCCGTATGGACAAGTGAAAGTGGTTTTCTCTTGTTCTTCAGGAGTAGTTGAAATCTGATTGTATCACGAATAACCATTAAGAAAATAATACCATCCTCTACTAGAAATATCGTCTAACATCTGATCCATAAAAGGTATTAGAAAGTGATCTTTCTGAGTCCATTCGTTCAACTTTCTATAATCCATGCATGATATCCATCTTATGGCAGGCCTCATCAGAAGAAGCTCATTATTGGCATTAGGAACCAAAGTAATTTCACCCTTCTTCAGCACACACTGGATTGGGCTTACTAATTTACTGTTAGAGAGGAGGTAAAACATGTATGCATCTAACCCTTTGAAATTTTCTTCTTCACTACTTCTTGCTTAGGTGGATTTATCCTACACTGATGATCAATGCTAGGAATACAATTAGGCTCACACTGGATTTTATGAGTGAAAATACTTGGCGGAGTCTTAATGATGTCAGCAATGAACCAACCAATCTCCCTTTTGAACTTTCTCATTACACACATAAGAGCTTCCATTTGCCATTCAACCAAATCTACTGCCATAATAACCGAAAAAGTGTTGTTAGCTCCCAAGAAAGCATATCAAAGATTGGATGAAACAACCTTAAGCTCTAAAATTGGAGGCTTCTCAATAGAAGGCTTGGCCGGTGGAGTTGCATGATTCTTCAAATCAAAATCTAACTTCTTTGGTGCATAAGTATAAGACCCCATACCGACAAGTGTATGAACCATCTCAGCATACTCCTCATTGTCATATCCATCAAAATTCATGATGATTGTGGCCAATGTTTAATAACACAAATTTCCTCAACAACATCTTGGGCACCACCTCATCAACAAAATTAATAATGTAAACAACTCTCATATCATTTGGCTTCTTTATCGATTGACACACATTTAATACCACCTCTTTATCATTCAACTAGAATTTCAATTCTCCACTCTCTATGTTAACAAGTTCCCTATCGATAGCCATGAATGGTCACCCCAAAATTATGGGGACCTCAAAATCAACCATGTAGTCTAATCAATTCGTAAGAAAAATAAAGGTCTCAACCTTAACCAAAACATCATTTAGTATTCCTACAGGATGGTTCATAGTGTGATCTGCCATAAGTAGCCGCATATTATTTGGTTTGGGAGATCCCAAACCCAACTATTTAAACACATCAAGCGACATAAGATTAATCCTTGCACTTTGATCACACAACGCCTTTGCAAAATTAAATTCCCCAATAATGCACAAAATAGTAAAAGCCCCAGGACCCTTTTTTTTTGCACAAGACAATAAGAAACTATTGTACTATAATGGTGCAAATTGCTAGCCTGCTCAAAACTAATATTCCTCTTTTTAGTTATAAGATCTTTCATGGACTTTGTATAACCAGGCAACTGCTCAAGAGCCTCAACTAAGGAGATGTTCACAAATAACTATTTTAGCATGGATATGAATTTATGGAATTTTCCATCTTCCACTTCTTCTTCAAGCACTGTGGGAAGGGAGGTTGAGGTCTTGGGATATGAGTCAATATTTTCAGGAACTCCTTTCAGCACTAGCCTCTTTTGCATTACTTAGAAGCTCACTAGTTTTCTTTTGTTCCTCATCAACCACTATTTTCTCAAGACCATAATAAATAATAACTATATTATAATTATCAACAACAACCGGCTTGGGTTGCTCATTCAACCGCTTTCCGCTTATAGTGGTGATTGCCATACAATAACTTTTATTTGGAACTGTGTCACTCGATAATGTACCATTCTTCCTTGGATTCATTGAAATGGAAATTTTCTCCATTTACTGCTCAAGCTGCTTGATGGCAGTTGATTCAATAACTTAGATTTGGAACTGTGTCACTCGGTAATGTACCATTCTTCCTTGGATTCAATGCAATGGAAATCTGCTCCATTTTCTGCTCAAGCTCCATTTGCACCATTTGCTCTAGAAAATTCACCATGCAACTAGTTGATCCGAGAATCTGTGAACTCTATCTATTTGAGCCATTTTCCAACCATGTCTTGTAGTTGTGAACCACTCGACTCACCTTGATCACGACCCTTTGAAAGAACATAAAGGCCACTACAATCCTTCTTATAACCATCCTTGTTCCTCTAATTTTATCTATCTCTACCATGATGTCTGTCTCTATACACAGACTAGATCATACGCATCATTCCTATAATAGTTTCAACCTTAATTTGCTTGACCTTGGCCCCAAGAGTCATGGTTAGACCCTTGGGCGTTGGCCTAACCCCTCCCCCCTCCCCACCCCATTTAGTCATTCACATAGTTTACTTTTTCATCAGAATGAGAATTACTATAATCAGACCTTGGATTTTTACCTTGGGATCCAATCATATTCACCTTTTCAGAGCCTCCCCCAAGAAGTGCTTCGTAAGAAAATTTATCTGAGTTTTATGTGAGCCATATCCTGATCATATTCCTCTTTTTCCGATGTTTCTCACTAAATAAGAACCCATGGACACCTTCAAATCCCTAGTGTTCCATGCTCTATTGGTCTTTGTAACTTGATCCAGTATCACAAATGCCTCTGCATAAGTATGACCTAAAAATCCTTCAGCCACAATGTCAGCTATATGCTTTATTGTAGAGTTCAATGACCTGTAGAATATCTTCATAAGATTTTCATCAGCAAGCTTATGGTTAAGGAACTACTTTAATTTCTTATTGGACCTCAACAAAGCTTCGTCCAAAGATTCTCCAGGCAGTTGCCTATAGTTATTAATCTCATCTCTCAACTGCAGCATCTTGGAAGGTAGGAATAACCATTGTAGAAAAGAATCCTTCAATTCCCTCATGTTAGTAATATAGTCATCTGAAAGTTCAGTCAACCATCGTGTAGATTTCCTAGATAGTGAGTGGGGAAATAATCGAAGCTTAACTATATTTTGAATCACACCTGGAAGATAGTATAACTTGTGGATTCCCATGAAGTTCATCAAGTGGAGGTGTGGATCATCTCCTAAAACACCTCTAAAACAAGCCTTTCAGGTTCAATAGCTGGATTATAGTACTTGTGATGTCAAACTTGATAAAAAGGGTTAATACAGGACAAACACTCCTCCTAATCATCTGGATCATCATACAGAATGACTGGTCTCTGATTATGGTCCCTGGGTATATTGTTCCCTTAAGAATTTGTAGCATCTTCAACAATTATTGCATCTCTTTAATTACCATGGGATACATCCGTTGAAGCCTCTTGCTCTATGAGTTCTTGAGCATTCATCTTTCTAATAGTTCATTTCAGTTTTCCTTAACTTTGGATACTTGGAATAAACTAACCTGTACCCTAAAAGAAATAAAAACAACAACAAAAATGTATATTAGGAAATAAGGTCTAATAGTCAAATAAACACAATTGTACTATTCGTAAACCATATTCCCCATCAATAGTGCCAAAATTTGATGTTACCCAAATTATACCTCGCAATAAAGTATAAAATGATCATTGAATCAAATATAGAACCCAACTAGGTTGGGATTGGTCCTACAAGGATATGGCTAGAAGCTAGGTCTATGCAGTTATTTCAAGTATTAAACAATTATGTCCAAAGGGTATTTTTAAAGTAACAGGTATCAATTTGCAAGATTTAAGTAACCAAGTAACAAGTAATAATTTGTAGTTATAAAAACATGAAAGAATGGACTAGGATTGTATTCCACGTGTTTCCATAACCCAGTAAGCGTAGTGTACTAGTGATCTATCCCGGTGCTTAGCATACAAAATTGGTAAGGTAGGTTCACTTAATGACTGGTTATTCCCTATTATATGAATATCACTCAGTCATCAGGTAAGCTATGCGTGTTTGTGTATTAACGCTTACCTTTGATCTCAGATTAGCTATCCCTGGACAAGGCTCAAGTTATTATATGAGGGTTAATAGCCTCAAATCTCCATTATTAATCTATTTTCCTATTCTTACCCCTATGATCAAGTAGGTAAGAATTAAGGCAAGTTTTAAATGTGCACTCGTTAAAAAAAATCAATATAAAGAGAAAAACAATACATGCATAAAACATCATTCAAGAATCGCTAAGTACTTTAACCTACTTTATTAATTCATCATGATTCCCATAACTATAGTTACGAGATTTAGCTACTTATATTTTTAGAATCACAATTAGAATTTCTCAAAGAAATCATAATTGTTGAACTTAGAAATTAAGTAGAAGAAAGTCGGAATCTTGAATTATCAAAACAAGATCAATAATTAAGAATCAAAGTATGTAATTTCTCCAAAATCCAAAGAATAATGTATATCAAAATAATGTACTACGTTCTTTAGACAATAGAGTGCGTAAACTGTAAAAGAAAACCTTAAAAAGGTATTTATAGACAAAATAAAACCTATCTTAAACAAAATAGGAATACAGAGTCGGCAACCATCCATGAGTCGTGCTATTCAATCCACGACTCATGGTATTTACTTCTCAATTTGTGGTTCTTCTTTGAATAAAAAAAAATCTTCCATGAGTCTTTCCATGACTTGTGGTCTTGAAATACGGTTCGTGGAAAGGACTCATGGTTTTGATGTCCAACTTGTGAACTTTCAGGCCACCTTCCGTGAATCAACATAATGATTCTTACATTGGATCACCAATAGTGGAAGGTCTCATGGTATCTGGGTCATATTGAACATCTTAAGATCAGTTTCCACCATTAGTTGTACTATTCGTGGACTGAACCATGAGTCATAAACAGCTTCCATGAATCACCTCTTGGTAAATTTTCAGCTTATTTCTCCATTTTTGCTTCTGAACTATTTTCCTAGGAAAATACCACAACAAACATTAAATCTACTACACAGTGCTTAAGAATGTACACTAATTCCATACTTTAAGCATCAAAAGTGTTATAAGACAATGGAACATCATGGGTAATTATTCATTAGTTACTATACCTTTCAAATGATTGTCCATGTCATTATGATTTCAGTTTTCAACATGATTTACTTATTTTATTTCAGGACTTGCAAATTTCACATACTCAGTAAATCCTATAGGATTGACCACATACTTTTCTTTACGCTATATCCTATTATGATATAGGTTCCAGTGTTCAGCTTCATCCACGTGTAGTTAACTTCAAACTCCATTTTTCAATTGTTGTTGGTGAATCCTCATGTTCCAAGAGCAGCTTGTGGTTTAGTTATATCCCGATAGGCATTATTTCAGTTCCAGTTTAGTTATTTAGAGTTAGCTGGGGGTCTTATCCTAGTAACTCCTCAGTTTTAGTAGAGTCTTTTAGACATAGATATACATTTTAACATGTTGGGTTTTTAGATTATTGTTTTCAGATATTCCATTTGGTCTTCAGTTTTAGCCCATTTTATCATATTTATCTTCTACTCAAATTTTAAGCTTATTATTTCACTAACATGCAAGTACCAAGGGTTTTCTTGGGACAACCTATTTTTCTAAGTATCATGTCTCATCCAGGGTGTAGACTCGGGTCATGAAAGAAGCCTTTCCTTTCCGTAAGTCTTCAAAATGCAGCCACGCTATCAATAAAACAATCTATACGTCACTACAAGTAAAACGATAGCGATATTACAAATTTATATTTTATGGCAAAAATTGACCCTTAAGGCTTGATAAAAAAAATCCAAAAATTGATCCCGCAATTACCTTCCTCATAGGGAAAGGAACACCTACTTAAAAATTGAGAAAAAAAGGATTTCAATTCGAGGTCCAAAACAACCCGTAAAGTCCCAAAACCATAGAATTGAATTTGAGTTTTAAAGGAAATCAACACAGAAATTGGTATAGACTTTATGGAATCAAAACTAGAGACGTAGAATTCACTTACTCAAACTCAACCAATAAATATCCCAAGAGAAATCAGCTCCCAAGCTCAAAAAGACTCAAGCTTGAAGAATTTAATTTTAATGATTTTTTGCTCGAATTCATTGGAATCAACGTAATGCTAGCTAGAAATTACAATATGGGAGAGAAATTTACATACCTCAACTTTATTTGATGAAAGAACATAAGAATTTGATCCAACTAGCTCAAGAAATAAGAGTTTGAGATGAAAAATGGCTGAAAAAGCCGAGTCTAAAATTTATTCTGTGAGAGGTACTTCAATGCTATTGCGAGGACCCCTGTTGGAGTAGCAGGAACCAACTGAGGTTGAGCATTATGATTTCCATAGTCCTCCTTGTATTCATGATGAATAAACTTGACTCATACACACTATCCCTTTATCTCAATCGCGACCTCAACCCATACAATCGCGATGACCAACTATCCCTGACCTTTGTGATCGCGATGAAGGAAATAGAGATTCACCAGATGCTAAAAAACCAGCATTTTCCCAAGTTTAAAAATTATCTAAACAGGTCCTTGAGTTTCCCTTGGAGTCTCGTGAAGACAAATCAAATATTCTACCCAATAAGAAATGGCCTTCCAAACTCTATGAAATTGACGAAATGAATAACGTAGGTCATTCGGGTGAAATGTTAACCAAAGTCAACACTTTGCTAGTTTTCTATAAAATCTATCCAAGGGCCTAAACAAATTTCAAAAACCTTAGGACCCAAACCAAAGGTCCCCATATCCTTAAATCCACATACTGAAACTAACAGAACTATCAGAATTCTCATTCAAGGACATTTACTAAGAATGTTGACTAAAGTCAACTTAACTTCAAAAGATCTAAAATAAGGAAATTGGTTTAAACCAACCAAACTCCCTAGGAACCAAACTAATAGTCTCGACAAGTCATAAATACCCTATAACACCTACAGGAAAGCATGAAATGGGAAAAATGCATGAAAGGTATGAAAATGACCTAGAGGTCATTACAACATCCATACTAAAAGGACTTTCATCCTCAAAAGTCAAGGAAAAAGAAGTACCGGAAGGCTAAAAAAAATAAAGATACTAGATCGTATGTCTTACTCAATTTTCCAAATAGCCTCCTTGACTGGACGGTGCCACCACTTAACCTTAACCACATAAAGCTATATCTCAATCTCCTGACATCTCTGTCCAATATATCAACTGACTCCTCCTCAAAAGTCACTATCATACAACTGAACCAAATCCCATTGGAGAACGTAAAACTTATTTGGAATATATCATCAAAGTATACATACATGGAAAACAAGGTGAACATCTAAAAAGGCTGGAGGTAAGTCTAACTCATAAGCTACATCACCAACACGTTGAAAGATCTCAAACGATCTTATATACTTAGGACTGAGTTTTTCCATCCTCCAAAACCTCATCACGCCTTTCATGGAAGACACTCGAAGGAATACTAGATCACGAAATACTCGATCACAAACTCTAAACACTAAGGCTCTCACCCTATGGTCCACATAACACTTTTTCCTACTTTGAGCATCACAGAGTCAAACCTGAATCACTCGAACCCTATCTATAGAATTAGACAACAAGTTTGCACCCTAAGACCTAACCTTAAAGGCATCAAACCAACCTATTGGGGACCTACACCGCCTACCTTACAATGCCTCAAATGGTTCCATCTCAATACTTGAATAGTAGTTGTTATTATGTGCGAACTTTTGCCAAGGCTAGAAATTGGTCCCACGGACCACTCATATAAATAAAATAGGCCCAAAACATATCCTCTAGAACCTGAATAGTCCACTCATACTGACCATCGATCTGAGGATAAAAATTTATGCTAAACTCAACTCAAGTACCCGACTTTCTATTAAAATCCCTCCAGAAGCTAGATGTGAACTGAGTACCATGATAAGAAATAACTGAAATGGGCACCCCATGAAAATAAACTATCTTTATAACATAGATTTGAGCCAATCTATCTGAACTGTAAGAAGACTGAACCAGTAGAAAGTGAGAAGTCTTGGTCAAACTATAAACAATGAACCAAATGGAATAAAATTCCCAAAAGTAAGCAGCAAACGGAACACGAAATCCATGGCGATTTGTTCCCACCACCACTCAAGAATGGGTAGCCTCTGAGTCAATCCACTAGGTCTTAACTTTTTTCAAAAAGGGTGTTTTTGACTTTTTGTTACTCTAATACTCTATCCCATGATGTTTTGGCTATGAACAAGTACAAATAGGAGATACATAAGCCAATTATCACTTTTGATCCTTACGTCAAGTCAAGAACAAGTTTTAAGGAAAATCAAACAATCTAGGGTTCCTAATCTAGCAAGATAATCAAGGCTTCTATTGTCAAGTTATTGTCTTCATTAGGTACATAAGAATTCAGTGATGGATGTGTTTCATCCTCACATCCAATTACTCTTAAGATTATGTGAAATTAAGTTCAAAGATAGTGTTTATGCCCAAATCATTAAAGTTGATTTCTATACATTCTTAACTTGATTTTTATGAAAATGGATTTTTATAATATTATGACTTCTATACCAAAACTCTTCCTATGTATTGAAACTCATGATTTAAAACTTCTTTGCTTACTATGAACTTTATATTGAAAACATATAACTTTTCGATCCAAGATTTTCTAAATATGATTTAGGACATGAAATTGAGCACAAAGTCAACTATGATTCAGCAATGTTACATGATATGATAAGAGAACTAGCATGTTTTGGGAGGATTATTTAGCACTGAGAGGACAAGGGTTCAGATAGACCATGTCCTATAACTACGTTGCCACTATAGGGTTTGCCCTAGAGGCATGATTATAGGATCCTTATGTTCATAGTTCTATACCTTGGTCGGTAAGAACAACCTTTTCTATTGTGGGTGTATGACACTGGGCATCATGAGCTCATATGGTGTTAACCGGTTATAAGAAACTCCCCAAATGTATAAACTTAAGGAAATTATTATTTATATCTTTATGAAATACTTTTATGCAGACTTGCCCATCATGATATTCATCTCAAGCTTTCAGTTGTTTAAATTAAACACTACATGTTTTTATGATCAGTTATTCAGTTTATCTCATATATATGCATATACTTGCGTACCAATAAATTCCATTGTATTGACTACGTTTTGAGCTATATCATTCATATGATGTAGATTCAAGTATCCAAGCTTAAGGTTTATTGTTAGTCATTTGGTAGCACCGGACATTTAGCTAATTGGTGAGCACTTCTATCATCTAGGAAGCATGGAGTTACTTTTTGTTTTCTTCTAAGCTTGTTTTAGACTTTTGGTTCAATAAAGTTTATGGGGCCTTGTCCTGGTTGACTCTTATGTTAGTAGTAGAGGGCTTACAAGGTAGGAATTATTTAGTTTTTAATAGTCTTTCATTTATTCTAGTCATGTCTTAATAAAGACAATCTCTTTTTAGACTTAGACCATTAGCAATGTATATGTTTCTGCTTTAGTTTCATTATTTATATTACTACATAAATATGTTGTGCCAATGATCCTTCAAGACCACTAGTGACCAGTTAGTTATTGGCTCACAACTAGGGTGTAGACTCAGGTTATGATGATATAACCTTGTTTTGTTGCATCAATACACAACCCAAACGAACACTAGAAGCATCATAATATATATAAATCCCTAGCCCTCAACAACAAGAGTAAGGATCATAGCTCAAGCCAATAAGGCCTTCAGCTTTAGAAAGCTTTCCTCTTTCTCGTCACACCACTAGAAAGGAACATCCTTTTGAGTCAATCTAGTTAACAACATTGCAATTGAAGCAAACCCCTCAATGGACCATCTGTGGTAACCCAGTAACAAGATAAAACTATGAACCTCGGTAGGAGAAGTGGGCCTATCCCAATCGCGAAATGCCTCAATCATTACCTAGTCTACTATAATCCGATCCTTGGACACCATGTTCCCAAAGAATGCTACAGACTTGAGTTAGAACTCACACTTAGCGAACTTGGCATACAATAGCTTATCCCATAAGGTTTGGAGCATAATCCTCAAATATTACTCATGCTCTTCCCTACTTCTCGAGTAGACTAAGATATCATTAATGAATAATATCACAAAGGAGTATAAAAAGTCATAACACACAGTTCATCAAATCCATGAAGGCTGCTAGGGAATTGGTCATACCAAAAGACATGACTATAAACTTATAGTGACCATAGCGAGTCCTAAAGGCAGTCTTAGGTATGTCCACTTCGCTGATCCTTAACTGATGGTAGCCAAATCATAAATAAATCTTACAAAGCATGGTTGCACCTTGAAGCTGGTAGAATAGATCATTAATATGCGATATCAGATAATTGTTCTTAATAGTTACCTAGTATAGCTGCCTATAGTCAATACACATATGCATATAGCCATCTTTCTTCTTCATAAATAGAATGGGAGCAACCTACGGAGAAATACTAGACCTAAAAAATCTCTTGCTCAGAAGGTCCTGGAGATGCTTCTTAAACTTCTTCAATCAGCTAAAGCCATAAGATACAGTTGAATAAAAATGGGTTGGGTGCCCGACTCAACATTGATAGCAAAGTCAATATCAAACTTAGGAAGAAGACCAGGAAAATCAATAGGAAATATATCAAAAAGCTCATAAACAACAGGTACTGACTCAAGTGAAGGAGTGTCACCGTTGGTGTAACGAACATAAGGAAGATATGCTAAACACCCCTCTGCTACTAACCGCCTCGCCTGGATATAAAAGATAACCCATTATGGTACATACTATGGGGGCCCTGCCATAAGACTAGAGGAATACCAGCCATGGCTATGGTAACAGTTTTGGTAATGCAATCCAATACCGCATAATAAGAGGATAATCAGCCTATGCTCAAAATCACATCAAAATCAACCATATCTAAGATAACTAGGTCTACCAAAGTGTAATACTCCTAAATAGTCACCACACAGGACCAATATACCAAATCCACTAGTAAAGAATCACCTATGGGGGTAGTGACATGGATAGGCATAGGAAAAGGCTCACAAGAAATAGCCAATCGAGTTGAGAAGTAGGCAAACACAAATGAATATGTAGAACCCAGATCAAATAATACAGAGGTTGGCTGATGACAAATGGAGATCATACCTGTAATGATGACATCTGAAGCCTCTACCTTTTGCCTACCTAGAGAAGTATACAAATGTCCACATCCACCTCAGACTATGAACCTGCACGTCTACCTTCTCTACCTGACTAAGAAACACCTCTAGCACTTTGGGTCCACCCCTACTACCCTATACATCACCTTTGGCTAGTGGAAATAGAGCCCTAGGGGCCTGAATTAGCTGACCCAACTGTCTGTATAGATCAAGACTACTTATAACAACCTCTGTCGGTCCTACCATGGTGAGAAGACCCAGCTAAACCAACATGGCCACCACAACCTAAAGACCCAAAATGAGAACCACACAAAGTCTAACTTGAGCTCTGACTACCATGACCACTATAACCTGATTGACTCACATTTGTAATATGAAGTGTTTCTTGAATAGGCCTACTAGGATGAATATATTATTGTGTCTGATACCCTCGACTAGGGAAACTACTACCCCTCAATTGAGATCCATTGAATCTACCCTAATGGAAAGACTTGTTATCTCTACCTCTATAAGCCTCACAATATATCGCCTCAATGGTGTGCATGTGGGAAAATAACTACAGAAATGTATGTCCAGCAGATACCATATGCTAAGTAAATAAACAAAGCTTCAACCTCAACCCTCTGACAAATCTATGCACTCGTTTATGCTCTGTCGGTATAATCATAGCAGCATGTCTGGCTAAAACATGGAATCTTGAGTCTCATTCTGACACTGACATCAAACACTAATGCTGATCAGTAAACTCATTACTTAATCTCTCCCTCATACTATGTGGTACATACTTCCCTAAGAATGCCTCAAAAAACATTACCTAAATCATCAGAGGGGTCCAGCTGGCCTGAACTAAACATAAGCCATCAACTACCATTTAGCTGACCCATCCATTTGAAATGTAACATAATCAACAACATGCGACTCCACAAGCCTGAGGTATGCAACCTCTCCTAGAAGATCACTAAGAACTCATAAGAATGCTCTGCTAGAGCACCTAAAAAACTGGGAGGACCCAACCTGATAAAATGACCTAGCATTTTCTGCTCTTAAAAATTCACCGTTGGCCTGGATGCCAAAGGCTAAGCCATATTTGGCACTGGAACTACCACAACATGGGGGCCACAACTATAGGCTACCCTCCTACACAGTAAATTAATAACGCTCAAATTGTACTTCAATCGTATTCGCAATCGTATTCAATACATTTTACCCAACAAGAGTCAGGGTTGAATCCACAGGGAATAAGAACACGACCTTCAATCTCAAGTGTTATAGGCAACTAGAAGTTGGCTCGTAATGCTATAGTAAATAAAATGAGAAACTAAATTGGGGGGTTTAATTCAAACACTTTATAATTATCAAGTTAATCGCAAGTGAAATGTAAAATTCAAAGATTAGAGAAATAGAGTTGAAATCAAGTGTGAAATGGGACTTGGGGTTATGCTATTGTAATGGTGAATATATGTATGGGTGATTGAACATTTGTCTAAATTCAGCTAATATTCATGGGTAGGCTAGATTAAAAGTATTTAGTGTTAATTTGTCAATTAAACACCAAAATCTCACAAGTGGGTTCTTTCGAACACTTCACAAGTGTAACTATATAAGTAATCAAACTCCTCAATTACCATCCTTATGTCTAAGAGAAACTATTAAATGATGAACATCAAGTTATTATTCACTCCTATTCCTCACCCTTATCCCCATTGTCAAGGATGATAAGGGTTTGAGTCAACTGGAGTTTTCAACCTCTAATTTTAGATGAAAAACATAGAATGAGCAAAACCCACAACAATTAGCTAATTAGGAAGAGAAATAAACAAAACCCATACACTTATCACACCTTAATTAAGCATAACCCCAAGCAAAGAAATTAGCTACTCATAGAGAAAGAAAGAGGAAAATTACCCAGATTCTCATTCCATTCTTCTATTGAATCAAGGATTATTACAAGAATTGAGATCCAAATTCAATAAAAGGCTAAAGAAAGTCACAAATTTCACTCTTAGGGTTTCACTCTATTTCAAACAAGATTCAAAAAGTACAAAAGATGGAATTCTAGAGTTGAAAACCCCTTTTAAAGCAAATTCACGTTCCTTAAAATTACAAAATTGTCACTGCATTGGTCACCTGATGGCACAGGTGCTAGCGCAGGTGGAAGATATGCACGCACATGTACTCAACGCAGATGCTACTGCCTCACAGCTTCATTAGCCACCTGCATGTGCAGCTCATGACATGCATGCGCAGGTGGCCTCTAATCCTCCCATGTGTTAGTTTGAGCTCCTTTTCTTTATTTCTCACATTTTGATTGACTCGTATGGATAGGTCGACCTCGTATTCATTCATTACCTGCAAAAACAAGCAATATAACAAGATAATCACCTGGAATTGACTGAGAATAGTCGATAATTCAAGCTTAAAAGTGCTAAGAAGTTAGCAAATTGCCAACTTATCAACCCCAAAACTTAAACTATTGTGTGTCCTCAAGCAATCAAGAATGTTCATAATGAAAAAGGGTAGTCTTAACTCCAATCAACAAGAAAGAGTTTCAAATCAAAATGCTTCTCAAGGTGTGACACAAAACCTTCAAAGATTGCCTCAATTTTAATTTGCGGCTTGTCATGCTCATTTTCCCTAATTTAAAGTAAGACATCACTCTCTACTTTAAGGTATAGATGCCACTCACATGCAAGAGTTTGCTCCACTCACATAAAACAATCTAATTCAAAAGGAGCATAAAGATAGAAAGAACTTTTTCTCACTCTCACAAAGAAATTCAAGTACAACAAGTAGAACCATAGGCTTTCCGTTTGTGTTATTCGCCACTAATGGAGACCTACAAGGTTTGAATCGCTTTATCACTTCTTAGGCCCTCTTCTTTCAATCTTTCCACCTTATTCACCTTTGTTTCTTTTAATCTCTAACTTTCTTTTTCTAAACACACTTATGAACTTCCCTCTTCATTTGCTTCTTCAGTTCTTTCAAGAGATTTTCTACTTCTTAGCCATTCATGCCCCCCTTTTTTGGTAAACTTTTTTTTCACTTTTTTGAATCGTTTTCTAAGGGCTAGGCTCTTTGGTTAAGTTTACAAGTACATCTCGTGTATTATGAAACACTTAATGAGACAACCAAGCATACATATCTCTTAAAAATCTTGCACATCTCTTTTCCCCCAAACATAGGTTTTAAATCCATCTTTATCATTATGACAATCATGCACCCCCAAACTTAAGCATTTGCCTACATTGGCCCACATTAGAACTATGCAATGTGTTTAAAGAGGTTGGGTACAAAAAGAGGGATATTAAAAAGGGATAAGGTGTTATAATATGGTCATCACCAAGAAAATAAAGAAAATGGAAAGAGTTTCAAATGGGTAAACTAGGGAAAAATGTTAAGGTGTGATTTAGGTCATGTGACGGTTCAAGAATGGCCTCGGGTCACCCTCCAAACCAAGAGTGGTTTTGGATTTCACCTTGAATACACTTGGGGCAAGTTCTAGATTACCATTTATGCATAATAATTTATCAAAAAACTTACCACACAAGGCACCATACTTCTTAAAATAGAAAGCTAGTCTTCCAAACAATTTGAGCAAATGAACTTGACAAACTATTCCGAGTCGAAAACTCTTCTTTTGTGAAGAAAGAGCCAAAAATTAAATTTAAAGGTTACAACTCACCGCTTTGATCTTTCCTTTACAAAAACCATTTACAATACTATTTTACTTTTCACAAATCATTTTTATTGCCACGATAAATTTTTGGAGGGTATTTTTTGAACTTTTCCAATGACTACCTGACTCTAACTTAAGACAATAGGTATTTCCCCTAAGAATGTTGTCTGATCCATCTATCTTGGAGGAGTACAACTCAGTTTGATAAAGAAAACAAAATAACAAGAATATTACTCCTTGGGAAAGAATCGAGTTTCAAAGAAAACCCTTGGACTTTATTTGACACGTATATACATAAGGCGAATAGAATGATGTGAATTTTCAACATAGATATCACCCAAACAAGAATCAACAAGATAAAAACATAAATGGGTCTCAAATAATTACACACGCATAACATGGGGCCCGCTAAGGGATAAAAGCATAACCATCAAACATGGGCCCTGCAAGAGCAATATCCAAATAACATCAATAAAATATAGAAATAAAATAATATTACAAACCAACAAATAAATAAAATGACCCACCCCCAACTAAAAAACATTACATTATCCCAGTACAATAATATAGAATGAGAAGAGAGGAGGCTAAAGACTCCCTGAGGCATACTAGGCATGCGAATCCATGTCATATGAGTTCTATAACTGCTCAGCAACTTAAATACTAGGGGCCTCATAAGACTGGGCCCCTGTAATAGTAACTGAAGAAACATACACCTCCTCGAGAGGCTGGGAGATGGAACTAGCACCAACCATCCTTGCACGTTGCTCATCAATGGACCACTTCTTGGCCAGCTCTACCGGTTGGGCCTCAGTAATCCCCTCACTAAAATCAATCACCATCTCCTATCCCATAGTAGAATGCCTGAATAAGTCAACAAATGGTGAAACTGGGCTAGTAGTAACTTGTGGGATGGTAACCTGAGCATCATCAAAAGTAAAAAAGGGCTGGATCGATTACAACTCCTAGTGCAGGCTATCAAGATCAATCCTTAAAGGCGCGACATCCTTGCTATCCCCTCTAGCCTCAACCGCGGCTAATCTTCGCTCATAGTCTATCATCTGAGCATGAAGTGGCTCAAGGCTCTTATCAATAGTTGTCTGAATAAACTGGGGAATATTAATAACCAATCGATAAAGGGTACTATTATTTGCCAAAGTCATAGATGTGACCGTAGCAAACGTATCAGTAGAAGACCATGGAGGTTGATAAACTGAGTAGGTCGAGTATGAGGTGTTATACTTGAGGTAGGAGGTGCAATAGGTGGGTCGATCATAGGAGTAGTACTACTAGAAACCTGGGGAGTATCTGATGATAGTGAAGGCACAGAAGAAGTATGGTTTCCTTCAAGAATAGGTATGTCACCCAAAGAAAAACTGAAAACCTCGGCAACCTTCCTTTTATTTCCCATCGGATTATCATCATCTTGACTAGAGGTAAGATCAATGACCCCCATATGTAATGACCCTCCAGGTCATTCCTAGTGTTTACTTGTGTTTATGATGTTTAAATATTTTCCATGACTGCCCCAGATCGTGTATGAATTGTTGGGACTAGCAGTATGGTTACCTGGCAGTTCGCTTGACTTTTAGAGTCACTTTTCTATGTTGAATTTTCTAGTAGTCAGGTATGGCTCCTAGGATTAAATCCCAATTTAATGGCCTCAGATGCTATTTATGACCATCTCATTAGATTTAGAATATTGACAATAGGTTAGGTAGACCTTTGGTTGGGTCTTGAGTTCCCAAACTTATTCTGGATGAAAGGCCGACTATTGGCTAAAGTTGAGTCAGCCCTCAGGGCATTTGGCCTCCATTTTAGTCAGAACGGCCTCTGATGGAAATTCAAACAGTGCTATTAAGTCCAGAACATCGAAATTAGTTAGGTAGCATAGTTCGGTTGCGTGTACGGGACTCCGAATTTGTTCCGAAGACATAGTCAAATGCCCAGGACATAGCCATTTTTGGCATTTGCCATGCGCTTAAGCGCCCATAGGCATACCTTAGCACCTTGCCTTTAAGCGGACCTAGGCGCGCTTTAGTGGCCAAGAAAGGCTAGGCCAAGGCTCTTTAGCGGCCAAGGGCATGGCTAAAGTGGCCATAGGCGCTTAAGGGACCCTTGGATCCACTTTAGCGGCCAAATGATGGAAGCGGTGGAGTGCTTAAGCAGCCACTTATGGACTCTTTAGCACCACATGCTTAGGATATATATATTTCACTTTCTCTCTCATGTTTAAACGTGCAAACACCATAGATACCCCATTTTCAGAGCTTCAAGCTCTTATATAGGCTTATGTAGCCAGGTCCAAGCTTGGAAACTTACATATTTAAGTTCGTTGCTTCGTTCTTGATATTTTTATGGTACGATTTCCCAATTTTATTATAGTTTACGTTTCCATTGGATTTTTTGGTATTGTTATTGGTATTTGAACTATGTATTGGGCTCAGGTGATAAGGTTTATGTTGTGACTATTGTTCATGGTGAGATTTGGGATGCTGTGATTGTTTTGATTTGGCAGATTTCGCAAGCGGCCATATGAGTTGTCCAGTCATTTTCTGACCTAGTGATATATGGGTATCAATGGTTTTGCTTTGACATCTAGTTTACCATTTTGATAGTGTGGCAGTAATTAGAGGTCTCTCAAAAGGGGAAAGCTCCCACTTAGCGAATTCTTTGGCAGGCTTACAGCAACATCCAGGTAGGCTAGGTATCCTTTATCTTTAGAATGGGATTATATGTCATATACATATGCTATTGTGCTATTGCTGTGGGCTAGTACTATAATCTTGGTGGTGGTTTGCTGTGATTTAGGCCTTCTAGGCTGGATAGGGCTATTCAGATATATTTCAGGCCCCTTATCCTCGTGGTACACCATATATGACCTATTTAGGGTCGGATAGTATTATTGTTATTATAAATGTTGGGGAATATTATTGTTGGACCTCAGTCTAGGCTTATAAAAGCTTAGCCTAGACTTAGACATGTATAACTAGACTTGTCTTTCGAAACTCGATAGTGGGCCCCATTACCTTTTTTGTAGACTTATTAGAACTTTGACATTTTGGGGCTTAGTTAAGCCCTCGTATGACCTGTTAGGCTTGTGACGGGATTGAGTCACCCCGATTATACTCGATTGGCCTGTTTAGCCTTTTAGTCCCTGATAGCACCGTACTTGATTAGGATTATTGGTCCTGGCTTAGAGTTGGGACCCGTCTTGCCATAAGCTACTCTAGATACCCAGACTAACTTAGATATTGTATGATAGTAGACTATGGACCTAGGAGGACCCAGATACTTACCTTGTAGCAGATGATTGGTTAGCTCCTTGTCTATATTTTGTCTTTGGCCTGGAACTAGCATGTTTCCCCATTTATTGGTTATGATGTGACATTGGGTTCTATTCTGGTTACTGAATATGATGAGTTTCTATTTAATTCTGGCTACTGATTTAGGTATGATAATCTTGGTTATTGACTATTGGGTGTCCCGATTCGAGTTCGGCCTCGGATTGAGGTGTACTATGGTTCTGGTACTGGGTATCATGATTATCATACTGTTGTTCTCTAAGTTTTGGTTCAAGTCTGGCAAATATGATACATATATCTCGCTTATTGTTATTACCCACTGTATCCAATTTGATTCCAGTGTATGGACTCCTGTTATTACCCATTAGTGTCGGTTCAAGCCCGGTACACTCCATTGGTTATTATGAATTACTGGATACTGATACATCTTCGAGACACTGGTGATTATAAATTTAATATTCTTGTGTATCCCACCGATTTATGAGGGCCAGGCTGGGTATTGTATTCTTCTGTATGCCCAGTGGGCTTATGGGGGCCCAGTTGGGTTATGTTTGATTTATATGTTCAGTGTCCAGTTACTTACTTATTATTCAATATCGTATTTACTTATAAGTTATACTCGTACTGAGCATGCACCCCTGTACTTCAGCTTGTTTATGTTACATTGAGCTCAGTCGACCAATGATGTCTACTAAGTACCCGTTGCCCCGATACTACTCATACTCCACTTCTGTATTATTTTTCTATGCAGATCCAGGCACTAGCCAACAACCATGACGTGCTTCTCAGCAGTGATTTCAGAGTAGATAAAGCTTACTGACATCCAAGGCATATCCCACTCCATCTCTTATGTATAGTCTTTTGGATCCAAGACTATTGTATATATATTGTTTGTATTTGGTTTCTGTCTTGTATTCTGGATATGTCTAGTAGTGGCTCATGTACTGACCTCACCAGGTCTTGGGATGGGTTTTAGAGTTATATACTATCCTTTTCCTTTTTGACCCAGTATGTACACTCCATTTGTCTTTACATTCGTAGCATGTTGATGGTAGCAGTTTTGCTTCATCTCTTTTCTTATGAGATCTCGCCTATTGGCCCGTCGCTTGTCTCCCTCAGCTATAGCTTGGATTTCCTATTGGTGGTTTTCATTAGGCACCATCAGACTCAAAAATTGGGTCGTGATAGCTTGGTATCAGAGCGTAGGTTTTATGGGTTGTGTCAGTACATGAGCTGATGTATAGTAGGGTTTTGTGGATCGGTATGGGGATACCTGTATCTTATATTTGGGATACTATGGAGCATTTTTAAGGTATAGTTTCATTCCTTAATTCACGTCCATGCTATAGAGTCAGTGTTGGTTTCTGATCTTTGTTGGGTTCACTCTTTCCGCAGATGGCTAGAACTCCTGGCACTAGAGCTGGGGAGCAGGATCTTGAGCCTGCAGTGAGAGATCTAGTCAGGGGTCGAGGTCAACATAGAGGTTGGGGGAATTATAGAGCAGTAGCCCCAGGTCAAGATCAGACCAGGGATCCATTACCCGATCTTGTGATAGCCCCAGATGTCCCGCTGCCACAGCAGCCAGTGGGTCAGGGAGCAGCCCAGGCTCCACCTCGATTTATTGATGCTTCAGTGTTCTGAGGTACGTTGGTACAATTACTGAGATTAGTTGGAGGTCTGCCTATTGAGGGAGTACAGTCGATCACACAGGGAGTTGGTGTTGGGGCGCAACATACAGCTGTGACACCTAGAGTTGAGGTTCTACCTGTACAGATAGCAGTCCAACCTTTTATGTCTACCGAGAAGTAGAAGATATTGAGTCATTTTTTGGAATTAGATCCACCCAGATTTGCGGGTACTCCAAGAAAGGATGCTTATGAGTTCTTATATAGCTGCGAGGAAAAGCTGAAGAATTTAGGATTAGTGGAGTTGTGCGGGGTAGATTTTGTTGCTTACCAGTTTGATACAGTCGTGAGGAGATGGTGGATAGGTTATCGTGACTCTAGGCCAGCAGGATATCCACCCATTACTTGGGCATAGTTATCTGAGGTGTTTTTGGGGAAATATATGCCTCGCAGCATGCGTGAGCGTCTTCGAGATGAATTTTCCAAGTTGAGGCAGGGGCCTATAACAGTAGCTGAGTATGAGGCTAGATTCCATGATTTAGCTAGGCATGCTATGATTATCCTACCTGACAAGTATGAGAGGATCAAATGTTTTGTTAGGGGATTACGGTTATCACTTCGCTATACAAAGTTTAGTGACTTTGGGGAAGTTATTTGCTAAGATAGCTGACCATGTGTATTCGATTGAGGATATGGATTGCAAGGCCCAAGGGGGAAATGATAAAAGACCTCGATTCCAGGGTAGTTACAGTGGTAGTCACAGTAGCCTGTAGTTCAGAGGCCGCAGATATCAGGATAGGTACCCTCAGCAGCAGTAGTGGTCTTTTCAATGATAGGGTTAGTCTAGTAGGCCTGTACAATCAGCTTTGTAGATTTTTTATAGGGGTCAGCCTGCCTATAGTGGTTATGGTAGTTATCCTTAGAGACGTGGTTAGTCCAGTTCATCGACTAGAGGTGGTCATACTGGATGAATAGTAAAAAGTCAATGATGAATAGTAAAAAGCCAGCTTTGAACAAATTAATGAACTTAAGAACAATAAACAAAATATGTATAACCATATAATGGAACATGGAAAAAAATATCCAATATCAAAATCATCTAGTATGAACCAAGAACCAAATAAAACCACAAATACTAACACAAGCGCTTTCCTAGAATATGGAGAAGAAATGTCACCAAATGATAAAAGATATAAGCGGCTCAAGAAACAAATACAGATAGATGAAAAACTAAGAAAAATAAGAAAGAAATTAAACAACATGTACCAAGAATATGAACAACTAACTAAAACAAGACCAAATAAGTAACAATATCCCAAGTAATAGACACAATATCTAAAACAGAATACAAATATATTTGCTATCTCAAAAAGAAAAGAAAATATGGAGTATAAACAAAGAACAGAAAGAATAAAGACCGAGTACAGACAACAACTGTATGAAAAGATCGAAGAAGTAAGACATGAATTAAAAATTAGACAGAATAGACTAAATCATAATATATTTGCAGGAGCTAATTACACATCCATATCAGCCCAAAGAGACATTATATTTAACTTAAGCATACAACTACAACATTTAGAATATAAATATCAACACGGATTATAACAAAAATGAATAAAGACGAGTTTGCAGTAGAAGAAAAAATATATACCAATATAACAAGACTAAATATAACTATAATAACTTCAAATTTAGGAAGACGATACAAAAAAATCCGAAATAATCTACATTTAATGATAGAAAAAGAAATAGCTAAATTAGAAGATGCACTAACAGCAATGGTACGAATAGCAAGAGAAAATGAAGACATAGACAGGAAAAATGAAATTGACAAAATAAAACAACAAGCTAAAATAGAAATACAACAGATTGAAGAAACGAAAAATACCAGAATAATGGAATTAGAAAAGGAATTAGCAATGCTAAAACAGTTATATGAAAATAGACAAAGAGAAAAAGAAAAAAGGAAAGAACAAGAACAAGAATTACAGTTAGCAAAAGAAATTGAACAATTTAAGGAAAAATTGTAAATGGACACTGAACAAGAAAAGCTACCTACACTAAGCATAGATGAAATAAATGAAGAAAGTGAAAATGACAACATAACAGAAAATAATTCGAAAATAAGCGAAACTTATACGGAAATTATAACAAATCTAAATGAAACTGCTATCAATCCAGAAATAAACACAGGAGAAGTAAAAGGTGAGACAAGTACATCAGGAATAAAAAACCCAAAACATGTAGACACACCTTACCAAAGAACAACCTATGAATCATATGATAGAAATAAAACTTTATGGGGAAAAAGACTAAATACAAAATGGACACCTAGACAAATGACAGAACAATACAATTTCTTAGACTTAGATTGTGTAACAGATATAAATAAAACAATCCAATTTTGGATAGGTTATATATCAAAACAATTAATAGATAATAAAATTTCAATGGCAGAAACACCAGGATATATAGAAAGAACAAAACTATGGCTACAAAATATGTCATCAGAAAGTTTAGCCGTATTACGAAATAATAAAACAAGTGATGATACAGCAACAACTACATCTATAGATATATTAGCTAAATACGAATTAGCAATACGAAATGAATTTGGAAGCATGACGACAGAAGTAGAAGAACAAAATAAAGAAAAAACTATAAATAGAAATTTAATGTCAAAACTAGCAATATGTAATATGTGCTATTTAGATGAATATACTTGTGCTTTTAAAGACTACTACTATAAAGGAACATATACTACAACTGAAAGTATAGAAATACGAAAGTTATACTTTACAAAATTACCAGAATCTTTCAGTTCAAAAATAATGAAGAATTGGAATGAAGCATAATTAGAAGATACATTAGGAGTTAGGATAAAATTCTTACAAAATTGGTTCATCGAATTATGCGAAAAATATAAAGAAAATCAGACAATGGAAAAAATACTAATTAAAAATCTTGCATGTTGTAAAAACATAACCGCACCTCAGTTTGGATGCACAGATAAATATTACAAAAAGAACAAGAAAACACGAAAATATAAAACCTTTAAACCATATAAATTAAAATATAAGTACAGGAAACCTAGACGAAGATATTATATAAAAAATTATAAAAGTAAGACGCCCTATAAGAAAAGGAAAAAACTAGCAGAATGTACCTGTTACAACTGTGGAAAACTAGGACATCTAGCTAAAGATTGTAGAATACCTAAGGATCCAAAGAAAAAACAAATAACAGAAATCTTAATACAAGAAGATAAATACACACAAATAGAATACATAGATTACGAATTAGATAGTAACGATAGTGTATATGAAATATCCGATGATGAGAATGAAATATCAAACAACATAATGGAAAAATCAGATGAAGAAAATTATGACTGAAAAAGATATAAGAATTATACAACACGAAGAAAATCAAGATGAACAATCTTCAGGACAAAAGATAATATTTGATAATACTATATTTGAACAAATACGAAGAAAAGACGTAGACCTAAGAATAGATAAAATCTTAGAAGTCCCAACCATAAAAAACTGGTTCAAAAGACAAAAAGAAGAATACTATGTAATCAGCCAAAGAGAACATATAATAGATTGTAAATATACGAAAGGGAAAGCCCAAATCCCAATATTAAATAAAAAAGAACTCAATAAAGAAATAAAAAATCTCAAGGCAAAATCACTCATAAAATATGTACATTTAGGAGGAATAGAAATATTAATAAAAGCATGTTTCAGAGAAGGAATAGATACCCCCATACAACTATACTTAGCAGATGACAGGATTGTCCAACCTATAGAAAAAAGCATAATCAGTGCTATAAAAGGAAATTTAATATATCAAAAATTTAAATTTATAATAAGTCCAAATTACTCAGTAGCAATATATGATAGAAATATAGACAAATCATTAGTTTTATATTGGAAAATGTCAGGAATAGAGTTAGCACCAGGAAGCAAAATATTTACAGCAAAATGTAAAAATCTATATGTTTTAACCACAACACATGATATAAGAGCTAAAAATAAAATAGATAAAATAATAATAGAAAATCCATTCGAAAGAATAATAGCAGTTATAGACAACAATGATTATAGTTATACCGACATAGACATAGAAGAAGATTTAACAATAGTAAGAGATAGATTAAATACATCTAAAAGAATAAGTAATGATACATCAGAAATATCATCAAGAAACAGTACATCTAGAAAATTAGATTATATAACCCCAAGATTACTAGAACATAAAATAGAAGAAACTAAACAATGCCATTATTATATAACAGGAATAATGAACCAAAGAAAATACTTAATACTTATAAATACAGGACAAGAAGAAAACTATATTATGAGAGAACTTGTGCAAGAAACAGAGATAATAAGAAATGAACTAATATGCCCCGAATTACCTAAAGCATTAAGAAGTATTGAAGAAACTATTGAAAAAGAATTAATTATTGGAGGAATACCCATAACTATAAAATTCAAAATATATCAAGGAAATGCAAATATTACAATAGGAATAAAATGGTTAGCAATAGTGAAACCATATAAATTAGAAGATAAACAATTAACTATAACCTATAAAAACAAAACGATTATTATCCACAGAACGTTAATATAAAATGACCAAAATATATATTCTCGCAAAAATAATTGTAGAAGGATATAATAATAGATATTATACACCTATGATAGATACAGGAGCAGAAGCTAATTTGTGTAGACATACCTGTTTACTAGAGGATAAATGGGAAAAATTCAAAACACCTATAGTAGTCACGGGATTTAACAATGAAGGAAGTATGATCAATTACAGAGCCAAAAATATAAAGATGCAGATATGGGATAAGATATTAACCATAAAAGAAATATATAGTTATGAATTTACAAATAAAGATATATTATTAGGCATACCATTCTTAGATAACCTATACCCACATGTACTAACAAAAACATATTGGTGGTTTACAACACCATGTAAACACAAAGTAGGAGCTAAAAGAGTAAGCAATAAATTACGAAAAATAACACCATGGATCAAAGGAAATGAAAATATAACTCAAAAGCTAGAAAATGAACAGCCGCGTGATCAGCAAATAGAAATAATAATATTTACAATAAGCACGATACAACTAATTCAAGACAAATTAGAACCTTTATATAATGATAACCCCTTACAAGGATGGGATAAACATAAAACAAAAGTAAAAATTGAACTAATAGATGACAATAGTATCATAACACAAAAACCACTAAAATACAATTTTGATGATTTAACTAAATTTAAACTACACATCAAGGAATTATTAGACAATAATTATATACAAGAAAGTAATAGCAAACACACTAGTCTAGCATTTATTGTTAATAAACATAGTGAACAAAAAAGAGGAAAAAGTCGGATGGTCATTGATTATAGAAATTTAAATGCAAAAACAAAAACATATAATTTTTCGATACCTAACAAAATACTAAAATTAAGACAAATACAAGGATATAACTATTTTAGTAAATTTGATTGTAAATCAGGATTTTACCACTTAAAGTTAGAAGAAGAATCTAAAAACCTAACAGCATTCACTGTACCACAAGGATTTTATGAATGGAATGTATTACCTTTTGGATATAAAAATGCACCAGGTAGATATCAACATTTTATGGACAATTATTTCAACCAATTAGAAAATTGCATTGTCTACATAGATGATATACTTATATACTCAAGGACACAGGAAGAGCATATAAAATTATTAGAAAAGTTCATACATATAATAGATACAACAGGAATTAGCCTAAGTAAAAAGAAGGCAGAAATATTGAAATCACAAATAGAATTTCTAGGAATACAGATAGATAAAAATGGAATAAAAATGCAAACCCATATAATACAAAATATAATTACTCTAAATGAGACACTCGATACAAAAAAGAAACTACAATCCTTTTTAGGATTAGTTAATCAAGTCAGGGAATATATACCTAAACTAGAAGAAAATCTAAAACCATTACAGAAAAAGCTAAAAAAGGATGTCGAATATCATTTTGATGATAAAGATAAACTACATATACAAAAAATTAAATATGTGTAAGAATTTACCAAAACTATATTTTCCAGATGAAAAGAAACAATTCACATATATAGTAGAAACAGATTCTAGCAACCATAGCTACGGAGGAGTCTTAAAATATAAATATGATAATGAAAAAATTGAACACCACTGTAGATATTATTCAGGATCTTATACTGAACCACAAATAAAATGGGAAATAAATAGGAAGGAACTATTTGCATTATATAAATGTTTATTAGCATTTGAACCATATATTGTATATAACAAATTTCTTGTAAGAACAGATAATACCCAGGTAAAATGGTGGTTAACACGCAAGCTACAAGATTCAGTAACAACAAAAGAAATACGGAGATTGGTCCTAAATATACAAAATTTTACATTTACAATTGAAGTGATTAAGACTGATAAGAACATTATTGCAGACTACCTATCAAGAGAAAGGTACACAAACTAATGACCTAGAGGAGACTAAAGATATATTTGCACTCCTTACAACCATATCTTCACAAGTCGAAAATATGGGAAAAAGGATACAACAGCTAGAACTGAGCAAGCTAAGTCAGCCGCATGACTATAAATATGCTGAACTAAGTCGATCGGAAGACTTTAAAAATCCAGAGGTAGAAGGAGACGATGGGAAACTCCATAAAACCCATAACAAGTTTGTTAATATTGCAGGAACAAGTGGACAAGCTACAAGGAAGCCTTATACAAATACCAATTTAAATAGCGTATTTGCAAAACCATTTACACAAAATATACAAAGACCACAGACCACTATACAACCCCAAACTTCCACATATGCAGATAGTCTAAACCAAGATAAGAAAATATACAATCATATCTCCCAAGCTTACATACAAAATATTCACAAAATCCAAACATATTTAAACCTTCATCCAAGATCCACTACAACAATCGAAAAAACCCAAGACTACCTAACCCAAAAACTCCAAGGTTACAATAAATTAATTGTACAACCAAAAACCAATCCAAACCTAGTTCAAACTTGCTACAATTATGGATTACTAAATACTGTATATACGACCGATGGAAATGAATTAAGTGGGATACCAGAACTACATAAAGCTTTTTTGACCTACCAAAGAATTACTAAAGGAACCCTATTTTATATAAAATGTTACACAACACCCGCAGAAATATTGCACAATGAAGTTAAGCCCATTATACAATTAGTCAAGATAGGATTAACAAGGGAAATGATAATTCCAGAAGAAATAATACAACAACCCGAGATACCAAAAATCAAAATACCAGATTTTTATGCTAACAAGCAAATTATCGGCATATTAACTATCATTCAAGAATTAGACAACAACTATCTAAATGGTAAAGCCATGTGGAGCTATTATACACGTGATCAAAAGATGATTTATGCCAACTCAAGAGAACTAAGGGAAGCAGATATGGAAGAAGCAAGGAAATGGATACTATCCTTACTGCACCCAGAAGAATTACCTACTACAAGAGCATTGAAGAAAAATTTTATTTCAGAAAAATTGTTAACCAGATACTGCAAAATGATTGGACAAAAATACCCAGATCACCAATGCAATAAGTGTAATGGAGAAGACAAAATAGATATCCTAGATGTAGAAATTGAATAATCCAATCAGCAAAGAAGATAAGGACGGACAGCTACGAGAATGACATAAAGAGGATTCCCCAACAAAGACAAGATATATGAATAGTATTACTTTTTAAAAAGTTTTAAATTATTATGTAAAAGTCGTAAAGTGCATAGTAGTGCATAGTGTAAAGTAAATAGTATTAGCTTTACCTTTTTTGAAAGGCCAACTGACCTTTCTTTATTGAAAGGACAAAGGTCGTTTATGTATGTTTTCGTTTTCTATATAAAGAAATGAAAGAAGAACCTTCAACTCAGGTTGAAAGTTCCAAGTTATAAAATTCTCTCTCTCTCTAAAAATTGCTCATGTGCTGAGCCCCTTCCAAAAAATAAAACCTTAAAACAAAATAGATAGAAATTGCAGAACATATGGAGAAATCCGACAAGCTAGCAAAGCAGGTATACTTATTTAAATACATGTCTAGCTAAATCCTTATATTCCTTATAATCTCTAGAATATCATAATTGTTTAGCATGTTATAGTATTGTTATATTGAACATCTTTAGCAAGTTTGCCATGTGAAGGTAATGCTGAGAGTAGTTAAGCCCGAACTATGCCATCCTAAGGTCGAAACCAAGTAGGCGAGGAATGCCGTTATAGGGGAGTAGACAAAGTTGAGGCAATGACTAGGGACAACGATTAAGGCATAAAAAGCATGATAATGACCAGACGAGATTTTTCAAAAATAACTTTAAAATAAAATGCTAAATGCTATGATAAACATAGAGGTTAAAGGGAATATGTTTAGCAAAGCATGATAAAAATAACATACTTGTAAATCAATTAACATTTAATGGATAGACCTACATATTTAATCGATGATAATGAAGCATATAAGGTACTTATACTATATACCCTACGACACCTTAATAATGATATAAAAAGAAAAACATATGATATTTTAATGACCTATGAAATAATAGAAATAATTAATAGAAATTGGACACAATTTGACATATATGACAATGAAACATACGAATATGATTTAGACTATTATTATTCAGATTAATGATCAATCACGAAAGTTACGAATACTGGTTACAAACTATAGAGGAAATAACCTTACAAGAACAATTACTAAGAACAAATACAGAAACGTATCTAAGAACCCAAGATATACAATACCTAGAATTAATACTGGAAAATGTAAACGAAATCTTAAGATTAATACCACTAAGAAACCAATATTATGAAGAATCATTTACCCCATAAAAGAAAAATAAATTCCAAACTTCCGCAATTACCCAAAAAGATAAATATAAAAGTCTTTATCCTTAAGGCCTAAGATGAAGAATCAAAACCCCGAATCAAAACCCCACAATTGGTAGGCCGAGTAGAGAGACAGAAGCATGTTTTAGTTATGGGGTTGTTGGTCATTTTGCACGTGAGTGTCCTCAGTACAGGCCGATTGAGCCTTCAATTCAGACGGCACAACCAATCAGATCTATACTGCCAGTAGATAGAGGTGGTGCATAGGGTCATCGGGGTGGTACCCAAGGTTATCGAGGTGGAGTACAGGGAGGACGAACTGGTGGTCAGGTCGGTGCTTAGGTTAGTGGTAGCCAGTGTCATTTGAATGCAGTACCGACTAGGTCGGAGGATGAGGCTTCGGATGCGGTGATTATAGGTATAATTTCTATATGCCATTAGCCAACTTCTTTATAATTTTATCTTGAATCCATGTTTTCTTATGTATCTACTTATTATGTACCATGGTTGGGTTTATGTTCTGAGTTATTATCTGTACCCTTATGGGTATCTACCCCCGTTGGTGATTCCTTAGTAGTGGATCGGGTATATAAATCTTGTCTGGTGACTATTCAGGATTTTAAGACTCAGGTTGATTTTGTTATATTGTCCATGGTAGACTTTGATGTGATTTTGGGATGGACTGGTTGTCTTTTCATTATGCTTTCTTGGATTATTTTACCAAGACCGTTACCTTATCCATGCCTGGTATGCTCCTGATGGTGTGGCTGGGTTCTCTTAGTTGCACCCTGATGGGGATTATTTCATATGTTCTGGCTCGTAGATTGATGTTAAGGGGATGTGATTCATTCCTTTCTTATGTTAGGGATACTAGTATTGAGAGTTCGTTGCTTGACTCCGTCCCTATTGTTCGTGAGTTTCCTGATGTATTCCTAACTGACCTACCTAACCTTTCTCTTGACCGTGATATAGAGTTTATTATTGACCTTGAGCTGGAAACCCGACCTACTTCTATGGCTCCGTATTGTATGGCGCCTACTGAGTTAAGGGAGTTGAGTAGTCAACTTAAGGATTTTTTGAATAAAGGTTTTATCAGGACGAGTGTGTCACCGTGGTGTGCTCCTGTTCTGTTCATAAAAAAGAAAGATGGGTCTATGCGTATGTGTATCAATTACAGGCAGCTGAATAGGGTGATAGAGAAGAATAAGTATCCTATGCATCATATCGATGCTTTGTTTGATCAGCTTTAGGGCGCAACAGTGTTCTCTAAAATAGAGCTGAGATCTGGTTACCATCATATAAGAGTTAGGGTTGTAGACATCCATACAACAGCCTTTAGGACTTATTATAACCACTATGAGTTCTTAGTGATATCTTTTTGATTGACTAATTCCCCGATAGCCTTCATGGATTTGATGAACCATGTATTCAGGACATACTTGGACTCTTTTGTGATTGTGTTTATTGAAGACATTTTGGTTTATTCCAGAAGTAGTGGGGAGCACGAGTAATATTTGAGGATTGTGCTCCACACTTTGAGAGATGATTGGCTTTATTCCAAATTCTCTAAGTGTAAGTTCTGGCTTGAGTCTATAGCTTTCTTGGGGCATGTTGTGTACAGACACAGTAAAAAGTTAGACCCAACAAATATTGAGGAGATTCGAGGTTAGGCCAGGCCCAATCGCATACTGAGGTTCACAATTTTGTTGGGTTGGCAGGTTATTATAGACCATTTGTTGAGGGTTTCTCATCTATTGCATCTCCTATGACCAGATTGACCAGGAAGAAGGTACCGTTTCAGTGGTCTGAGGATTGTGAGGCGAGCTTTCTAAAGCTCAAGGACCGACTTACTTCTGCTCCTATGTTGACTCTTCCAGGTGAGGGTAAGGGTTTCATTATTTACTGTGATGCTTCTGGTATCGGCTTAGGTTGTGTTCTGATGCAGCGTGGTCGCGTGATTCCTTATGCATCAAAATAGCTAAAGGTGCACGAGCGTAATTACCCTACTCATGACTTAGAGTTGGGAGCAGTAGTATTTGTGCATAAAATTTTGAGGCACTATTTGTACCTGGTTCATTGTGAGATTTATACTAATCATTGTTGTCTTCATCATTTTATGAATCAGAGGAATCTTAATTCGAGGCAGCTCCGATGGGTAGAGTTGTTAAAGGACTACGACATCTCTATTCTCTATCATTCGGGAAAGGCGAATGTAGTTGCGAATGCCTTGAGCTGGAAAGCAGTGAGTATGGGTAGTTTAGCTTTAATTCTAGTCTCTCAGCGGTCATTGGTTTTTGACATTCAGTCTTTAGCTAACTCGATGGTACGTTTGGATATCTCTGATTCTAGGAGGATTATTGCTTGTGTTGGGTCGAGGTCTACTTTATTAGAGCATATTCTGATTCGACAGTTTGAGGATAGTGAACTTCGTGAACTGTGAGAGAGGGTAGTGAGAGGTCAGTCCCAGAGGGCTACTTTGGGTTCTACAGGTGTACTGAGATATGATGGTCGAGTATGTGTTTCGAGGTTTGGAGACTTGATTCCTTTGATTTTGCGCGAGGGCACAGTTTCAGATACTCTATTCACCCCAAGACAGCTAAGATGTACCAAGATCTGAGACAACACTACTGGTAGAGTGGTATGCAGAGAGATATCTCAGAGTTGGTGGCTCGATGCTTGTGCTGTCAGAAGGTAAAGGCCGAGCACCAGAGACCCGGTGGTTTATTTCAGTAGTTTCCCATTCCCAAGTGGAAGTGGATTTTGTTAGTGGGTTACCTCGTACATCCCACGATTTTGATGGTATTTGGGTCATCATAGACCAGTTGACTGAGACGATGCATTTTATCCCTGTTTGAGTTTCTTATAGTGCTGAAAGATTGGTTCGACTATATATTCAAGAGGTGGTTGTCCTACATGGAGTGCCAAAACCTATTATTTCAGACTGAGGGTCTCAGTTTACCTATAATTTTAGGCGGACTTTCCAAGAGGAGTTGGGTACTCAAGTGGACTTTAGTACCGCGTTTCATCCTCAAACCAATGGGAAGTCAGAGAGGACTATTTAGGTGTTAGAAGATATGCTCCGTGCTTGTGTGTTAGACTTTGGGGTTCGGTGGGATCAGTTCTTTCCTTTAGCAGAGTTCGAATTTAATAATAGCTTTCACTCCAGCATTCAGATGGCTACGTTTGAGGAATTTTATGGTAGACGTTGTCGGTCTCCAGTAGGTTGGTTTGAAACTTCAGAGATTAGTCATCGTGGCACAGATTTGCTCCGTGATTCTTTAGACCAAGTTTGGGTGATTCAGGACAGGCTATGTGCAGCTCAGAGTAGACAGAGGAGTTGTGCTGACCATAGATGTCATCCATTGAGATTCAGAGTTAGTAATAGAGTCTTCTTACGAGTATCTCCCATGAAGGGAGTGATACGATTCGGTAGGAGGGGCAAGCTTAGCCCCAGATATATTGGACCCTTTGAGATTCTATGGACAGTTAGGGAGGTAGCATATATGATAGCTTTCCTCCAACATTTTCAGCTATTCACCCAATTTGTCATGTTTTTATGCTGCGACAGTACATTTTGGATTTGTCACATGTGCTACAGTGGGACTCCGTTCAGTTAGACGAGAAGTTAGCATTTGTAAAGAAGCCTGTGTCTATTTTTTCCAGAGACGTCAGACGATTGCGCTCTCGGGACATTCCAGTGGTTAAGGTGCAGTGGCGTCACCATTCGGTTGAGGAGGCCACTTAGGAGCATGAGCGTGATATGCAAGCCCAGTATCCCTACTTGTTCACATTTTCAGATATGCGTTTATTTTTTAATTTTACGGATGAAAGTTCCTTTTAGTAGTGGATACTATAGTGACCATCCAGGTCATTCCCAGTGTTTACGTATGTTTATGATGTTTAGAGTCTTTCTATGACTACACTAGGTCATGTATCACTTGTTGGGATGGATACCTGGCAGTTCGTTTGACTTTTAGAGTCACTTTCCTACGTTGAATTTTTTGACAGTCAACTATGGTTCCTGGACCTAAACCCCTGTTTAACAGCCTCGAATACCATTTCTGACCGTCTTATCGAATCCAAAATATCAACTTTAGGTTAGGTAAACCTTTGGTTGGGTCTTGAGATTCCCGGACTTGTTATGGGTGATAGGCCGACTGTTGGCTAAAGTCAAGTCAGCCTTAGAGTGATCGGGATACTGGGCTTGTATATCACGCTTAAGCTCCCAAGTGGACTCCTCAATCGGACGGTGATGCCACTGTACTTTAACCGCTGGAATGTCCCAGGAGTGTAATCGTCTGACGTCTCTGGCAAAAATATCCACAGGCTTCTCTACAAATGCTAACTTCTCGTCTAACTGAACCGAGTCCCAATGTAGCACATGTGATTCATCTAGAATGTACTGTCGCAACATAGAAACATGAAATACTGGGTGAATAGCTGAAAATGCTGGAGGCAAAGCTAATATATATGCTACCTCCCCAACTGTTCGTAGAATCTCAAAGGGTCCAATATATCTGGGGCTAAACTTGCTCTTCCTACCAAATCACGTCACGCCCTTCATGGGCGATACTCGCAAGAAGACTCTATCACCAACTCTGAATCTCAACGGATGACATCTATGGTCAGCACAACTCCTGTCACACCCCAAATCCCATTGAGGCGGATTGGCACTCATAGCCGATAAGGCCCGAGAGAACCAAGCTTTGCTTATATTCATTCATATGCATGACATAAGAAATACCACTATCATGTAAGTACATAAAAGGCTAATAACGGAAATCATAGGACATGTGATATATATACATATGCGAAACTTGGCCGTTGAGGCCATCAAGTCAAAAATGTCATGTATCATCTTACATTCATACTCCCACATATGTCTACAAAAGCCTCTAACAGATGCAATTACAAGACCAACTGAATGTCGGGACAAGTCCCCACTTTATACAACATGTACAATACCGAAACACATGTACAACTGTGACTCGGAGAAGCCCCGAACTAACTGGAGCTCAACAATAATCCAAAAACAACTGGCAACCTACTATGGAGGCCTACTAACACCTGCGCCTGCAACAAGTAAGGTAAGTCCCACAAGGGACGTCAGTACGAAGAATGTACTGAGTATGTAAGGTTCATAAGAAACTGTATGATATGTAAATACGTCAATGAACTCAAATACAAGTGAATACTTAATATGGATAAGTTGACATTCTGTATGTTGGAAACCATGTACATTGCTTTCATTACTTTCTTTGCTTCTTTACTTCTATGCTTATTCATCATCACTTGTGTCACTATGTACCCGGTCCCCGACTGATCAGTGGGTCTTTACATAACATAATGTTATGTTGGGATCGATTCGAGCTAGGCTTATGCCTCTAGAGCTACCACCCATGAATCAATATATCGGGCTTGGCTCGAGCTAGGTTATTACCTCTAGAGCTGCCACCCATAAACCAACATATCAGGTTCCACTCGAGCTAGGTTATTACCTCCAGAGCTACCCCCTGTCAGGATCAGTCCGAGTTAGGCTTACGCCTTTAGGACTACCCCTGATCTAATAATCTCGGGATCGGCTTGAGCTAGGCAATTCTCCCCCAAAGCTACCACCCATACTCAATCATTAACCACATGTATGCATTACTTTGTTCTTTACCTTTGAGATTGATACAATGATAGTCATGTCACAACTAGAAATCCCATTCGGGCAGGACTGGCAACCGAAGCCGATATGTCCCGAGAGAACTAATCTTTGCTCATGAACCTTCGTATACGTATCCTCGTATGAATATTATTATACCTCATGCAACTATCGGAAGACATGAATCATAGAAACATATGCTATCTATATATATATTTAGGAAACTTGGCCGTTGGGGCCATCAAGTCAAAACGGACATTCGTCTTTTATATATTCGTATCTTATATCTATATACCCACATATGTCTACAAAAGCCTCTAACAGATGCATCAACAAGACCAACTTATAGTCGGGACAAGTCCCCGCTTTATACAACATGTACAACATCAAAACAAACATACAACTATGACTCAGAGAGCTCCAAACCAAGTGGAGCTCACCAAAACTCTGTAAAATGATCCCCAGTCTACAGAGGAGGTCTACTAATGCCTGCACCTGTAGCATGTAAGGTAAGTTACCCTGAGGGGTTCAGTACGAAGAATGTACTGAGTATGTAAGTCTCATAAGAAATTCATCATACATAGTAACAACAACAACGGAGTCAATATAAGAGAAATAGTAATTGTGAATAAACTCTCTTTTTGTATGTGAAGAACCATGAATATTTCCTCTATTATTGTAATTTACCATCCTCTATATACCCCCTTATTCAAGAGAGAGTTACTCTTACTCAAGAGACTTGCTTCCAAGAGATTCTTTATATACAATAGATTCTTTCTTGCTTTTACGCTCATCATCATTATTATTACAACCTTCATAATTATACAATCATGCAAGGAATATACTCACATTTCTTTTACTACTATCTTTATTACTGTTCATCTAACTAGTTAGTGGTTCATAATATAATATCGGACATCCAGCTGATCAGTGGGCTATAATATAAACCGTACATCCAGCTGATCAGTGGGCTATAATAAATAAATATAATAATAATAATACAGGACATCCAACTGATCAGTGGGCTCTAATATAAACCGGACATCCAGCTGATCAGTGGGCCATAATAAATAAATATAATAAAAATACCATAGCATGATATTGGGATTTTTCCATCCGAGCTTATGCCCTTTTGATTGGATCCATACTCAATGAAATATAAAGCAACCATGCATACATTACTACTAGGCATACTTCTTTCCCTTTTCATTGATGTGAGAATGATACATTGATGATTGAAACGTTATTGGGAACACATATATACATTACTTCATTCTTCACTTTTCATGAGATTGATTCAATGATAGTCGTAACATTATTAGAACTTGGAACATACATTATCATAATTTGGAGTCATAATATTATTGGAACTTCGGAATTTTGTCCACCCTCTATTATCTTCCTTCACTCTTGCAACCAACAAACATATATAACTTAATTTATTTCTTTTGAGAGATTGGTACCTTTGCTCTTGAGAGATTGATACATTGAGGATCGTGATACTCTTGAAAACATAAACACTTTACTTCACCCCTTAACTTCATGAGATCGACTCCTTTACTTATGAGGAATAATTATACTAACTTGCACATCACCTCTCTTATTACTCTTATGAGATTGGTACTTTTACTTATGAAAGATTGGTACAAGGATAATCATCATATTATTGGACTTTGGAACGTGACATTATTGGAAAATGCTTTTCAAGGATAAATTGATTCTCTTACATCTTACTTTCTTTAATACAGTTCTTTTAGAAATTTCATCGTTATGACATCTTTGGAACTTCAATGAATGAACAAGACATAAGTGAGTCATCATTCATCTAAGAATAGGGCACCTATGAATAACAATGTACGTCAACCAGAATTGATGTACTTCAAGACCCCTCGGAATAGAACAAATCCAACGTCAATGCGAAACATTATGTTGTAGAAGAATACGGAAAGAATAACCTTACATACCTTGTATTCTCAATACGATTCTACAATCTTAGACGTGCATACAATAGTCCCTCTCCTTCCTTATGTTTCACTCTACAACACAAGCACATAACGGAACCAACATTAACCACCAACTACCTTACAATGGCATACAATAACAATGAGTTACATGTTTGGCTTTAACATGTCATTTCCCCCTTGACAATACCATTCATGAAATTATTATACCAATAATCCCACAATATTCCATACATTGACCAATACATGATAACCAATAGCATGACACACCAAGTTCATACTTTCCACTCTCTACCATCATAACATCACAATTATTCCATCAAATCACTTCAATACACCTCACAACAACAAATCGGCCAAAATCCCATAATTTACACTTATGGAAAAATAACAAGTTTAGGAAAATAATCACACCATACATGTTGATATTTCATCCATACCATGCACTTTCATCAAGACAACAAGCATCTTTCAAGTTTAAATTCCATAGATGACACATCTTTTACAAAAACACAAAGTGCCATATTCAACACTTCCAAGCATAACCAACATGATATATATAATATGTTAATCCATAAGCATAAACACTTACCCAAGCTTGGAAAATGGTGATTTTGTTCCAAAGATGACTTAGGGTTTGAAGAGTCCAAAAGGGAGCTTTCTTGAGAATTCTAGAAAAAGATAGAAAAGCATGTGTGTTGTTGTGTATTAAAAATCTGGATTTTGCCTCCATTTATAGACCTTTGAAGTCATGCTTAGACACTCTTGGAATTTAATGCTATGTGTGGCTTAGTCAATGGAAGAATGGGTCATTTGACCCATTCTTGGCCCATGTTTTTTTTTTCTTCATTTTGGGCCCTTTTTGAGCCCAATTCACTTAACCCAATAAAACCAATAATTTTTCATGTTTAATTCATTTCATACATGTTACGATAATATTCCCACTCATGGGATTTATACTTGTAGCCTCAATACCAAAAACAAGCAATTCTAGCCACGTATGGCTTATTTTGACTACAAGGGTAAAATCGTCATTTTGATGCCAAATTCGTTCTCTAGTGATTTCATCATACCAATATAATACTTTACTCATTTCATGTATATTATCATGGTTGTATAAGAAACGTGGCAAAAATCAGCTCGGTACGTCCCCGGGCACCCTTGGGACTTAAGAAAATTTCCAACTTTGAAAAGTGGCCGAAACTAGCCTGGCACGCCCTTGGGTGAGCCATATTGCTGCCTCTGGACTAAAATTTTTATCCCAGGGCGGTGTGGCACGCCTTCTGGCGTGCCCCAACCTTAATTTTTTTGAAAATTCCATTTTTTGACTTTTGTTCGCGGGTTTGGTTAAATAGTTCAAGTCCTATTCTTTAACTTACTTCTTACCCTTAATACACTTCATTTAGAGGTCCTCTTAGCCTCATTTTGAACCCCACAAATGCTCCACAAAATTCACAAAATACTCCCTACGAAGGGCTAATCACATGTACGAGGCCAAATTTCCAATTTTCTCATCACTAACATTACAAATTTCTTACTCATGGCATATCGACACCTAAGTAACTATTGTTCAACGTCTTCACACAGAGTTGGGAGTATACGGGGTGTTACATTCTCCCCCCCACCTTAGGAGCATTCGTCCTCGAATGTTAGCAACATCATCTCATGTACGACAAATGCATCTTTACGTTATACATATACACTTAATGCACTTATTTCTTTCTCCACTTCCGTACTTTTGAATTTTTCTTCCATTTGAAACAAATATAGGTACTTTGATTTCATCATTTCTTCAACTCTCCATATGATCTCTTCGACTTGTTGATTTCTGCAAAGAACTTTTACGGGTCAATTTTTTTTTTTCAAATCCTTTCATTAGTGACACTTCCATGAATACTCAATCATCTATGACAAATTCTAATTCTCTTCTCCTAATATCGGCCTATAAGAAACTACATCATACATAAAAATGTCAATGGAATAAAATATGATAGAATAACCCAATTGACATACGAAGAACTCATAATAACCATACTATGTTTGTAATATTGTCTTGGGTATATCAACCTCATTCATTTCCTCATCCCATCATCATTCATTTCATTGTTTCATTCATTTTTGTTTTTCTAATCCCATAACTGATTTTACAAATCGTCAATTCTGGGGAGGGAATATTTACTCTTAATTGTCACCTCATTCAGTTTCCGATAGTCGACACACATTCTCAACGTACGTTCCATCTTCCTTTGTACAAACAACAATGGTGTACCCCCACGGGGACACTCGAAGTCTTACTAGGTGACATATGTACTCCTTCGACATTATTTCCTTACCTCAAGATAGGGAATAAATTTACCCTTCAATGCTCCAACACCTTCATGTCCAACCCAATAAAATCAACCAACGTAACATGATCACAAACATTCACTATACCATTACGATCTATTCTTTTTTTTTTGTTCTAACTGTAATAAATTCACCAACTAGCGTAGATACTTCAATTGGCTTAACTAATAGTTCTGGTGTTCTTTCAAATTTTGCAACAAGAAATAGAATAACATATGATAAGGTATGGCCTGAATTACTCAATGCAGATACATTCTGTGAGAAAACATATATTATACCTGTACCCATATCAGGAAAAATCTCTAAATTTCATCAGTCGACTGGTGCATAGGTACGATTCTGTGCTCCACTGGAACCAGCTGCCCCTCTACCACGACCAGCAGGTTGTACACATGACAATGAAAACACCATGGTTGATTCTGTAGGTTGTGTTATAGTACTCGTGGCCCTCAGTGGGCAATCTCTCTTTACGTGCCCGGACCTACGACACCAAAAGCAAACATCCGCACCAAACCAGCAGTCACCCGAATGAAACTTCCCGCAGCGCTGGCACCGCTGAAGAAAAGACCTCGATTGGCTCAGATATACTTGTTCTCTATACCCCACTATCTGTGATCCCTGAGTCCCATCATATTGCCCGGCTTGACCGCCTCTAAACCCTTGAAATTGAGATGAAGCACCTGCTGTAGGATAAGAAATTGATGGTCTAGGCGGTCTAGGAAAAATTCGGGGCCTAAATTCTCCTTGGGATGCCATGAACTGTCCCACAGATCTCGCCCTCTTTGATGTCCCTTCTGCAAATTCTTGTATCCTTCCCCTTTGCCATTGATCCTCCATCTTTTCCGTGAAGGCTTGTATTCTGGCTATATCCATGTCTTTATTTAGCGCAACAATAGTACAGTCCCTTACCAAGTATGGCTCCAATCTGTCTACAAACCGATGAACTCTATCGGCCATAGTCGCTAACATATTAGGAGCGTATTTAGCCAAGGAATTAAACCGAAGACTGTATTCCCTGACGCTCATATTTCCTTGACGAAGATTGAGAAATTGGTCTGCACGTGCATCCCGGATCTCATATGGAAGGTAGTGATCAAGAAAAGCCATTTTAAATTCCTCCCAACTAGCTGGAGGTGTACCGATACCCCTGGATCTTTTCCAATCTTCGTACCATAATACAGCCTCTCCTTTCAATCTATAAGCCGCAAGTTCAATCATTTCTACACCAGTCACATGCATAACTTCTATAGCTCTTTGAATTTGATCTATAAAGTCTTGTGGATCTTCATTAAGATCTAATTCGGTAAATGTGGGAGGATCCAATTTCAGGAAATCCTGTGTCCGCCGGCTAGCTACCCTAGCTGCACCATCATCACTTGTCATTGGACCAGCTCATCCCTAAGTTTGTACAGCCACTACCTGAGTCAACATATGCACTGCATTTTTCAATTCCTATAACTCTTGTTTCATAACATGAACAGGTGATTCTGGGGACTCAGTTTCAGCCCCATATCGCCTAGCTGGGTCGGGTGGTGATTTACCACTTCCTTCTCCTGCTAGCATGTCTACCTGCTTATCTTTTCCCTTATCTTGTCTTGTCATCGGCATTTTACTATACAAAGGAAAACCAACGTCAATGATCAGATATGATTTTACTTACAACATTGGCTCTATTGCACGATCTAGAAATAAAGAAATGAAACAATTCCTAAATGTCCCGTAGCCTCCTAGTTATAAATGTGGCGCACAACACATCCATAAGCAAGACTCTACTCAGACACGGCTTTGTAGACACCCTTAGAACGACTTGCTCTGATACCACTTTTGTCATGACCCAAAATCCCATTCAGGCCGGACTGGCACCCGAAGCCGATGTGGCCCAAGAGAACCAATCTTTGCTCATGAACCTTCGTATACGTATCCTCGTATGAATATTATTATACCTCATGCAACTATGCGGATGACATGAATTATGGAAACATATGCTATCTATATATATATTTAGGAAACTTGGTCGTTGTGGCCATCAAGTCAAAACGGACATTCGTCTTTTATATATTCATCTCTTACATCCATATACCCACATATGTCTACAAAAGCCTATAAAAGATGTATCAACAAGACCAACTTATAGTCGGGACAAGTCCCCGCTTTATACAACATATATAATATCAAAACAAACATACAACTATGACTCAGAGAGCTCTAAACCAAGTGGAGCTCACTAAAACTCTGAAAATGATCCCCAGTCTACAGAGGAGGTCTACTAATGCCTGCACCTGCAACATGTAAGGTAAGTTCCCCTGAGGGGGTCAGTACGAAGAATGTACTGAGTATGTAAGTCTCATAAGAAATTCATCATACATAGTAACAACAACAACGGAGTCAATATAAGAGAAATAGTAATTGTGAATAAACTCTCTTTTTGTATGTGAAGAACCATGAATATTTCCTCTATTATTGTAATTTACCATCCTCTATATACCTCCTTATTCAAGAGAGAGTTACTCTTACTCAAGAGACTTGCTTCCAAGAGATTCTTTGTATGCAATAGATTCTTTCTTGCTTTTACGCTCATCATCATTATTATTACAACCTTCATAATTATACAATCATGCAAGGAATATACTCACATTTCTTTTACTACTATCTTCATTATTGTTCATCTAACTAGTTAGTGGATCATAATATAATACCGGACATCCAGCTGATCAGTGGGCTATAATAAATAAATATAATAATAATAATACCGGATATCCAACTGATCAGTGGGCTCTAATATAAACCGGACATCCAGCTGATCAGTGGGCCATAATAAATAAATATAATAATAATACCATAGCATGATATTGGGATTTTTCCATCCGAGCTTATGCCCTTTTGATTGGATCCATACTCAATGAAATATAAAGCAACCATGCATACATTACTACTAGGCATACTTCTTTCCCTTTTCATTGATATGAGAATGATACATTGATGATTGAAACGTTATTGGGAACACATATATACATTACTTCATTCTTCACTTTTCATGAGATTGATTCAATGATAGTCATAACATTATTAGAACTTGGAACATACATTATCAGAATTTGGAGTCATAATATTGTTGGAACTTTGGAATTTTGTCCACCCTCTATTATCTTCCTTCACTCTTGCAACCAACAAACATATATAACTTAATTTATTTCTTTTGAGAGATTGGTACCTTTGCTCTTGAGAGATTGATACATTGAGGATCGTGATACTCTTGAAAACACAAACACTTTACTTCACCCCTTAACTTCATGAGATTGACTCCTTTACTTATGAGGAATAATTATGCTAACTTGCACATCACCTCTCTTATTACTCTTATGAGATTGGTACTTTTACTTAAGAAAGATTGGTACAAGGATAATCATCATATTATTGGACTTTGGAACGTGACATGATTGGAAAATGCTTTTCAAGGATAAATAGATTCTCTTACATCTTACTTTCTTTACTACAGTTCTTTTAGAAATTTCATCGTTATGACATCTTTGGAACTTCAATGAATGAACAAGACATAAGTGAGTCATCATTCATCTAAGAATAGGGAACCTATGAATAACAATGTATGTCAACCAGAATTGATGTACTTCAAGACCCCTCGGAATAGAACAAGTCCAACTTCAATGCGAACAATATGTTGTAGAAGAATACGAAAAGAATAACCTTACATACCTTGTATTCTCAATACGATTCTACAATCTTAGACGTGCATACAATAGTCCCGCTCCTTCCTTATGTTTCACTCTACAAGACAAGTACATAACGGAACCAACATTAACCACCAACTACCTTACAATGGCATACAATAATAATGAGTTACATGTTTGGCTTTAACATGTCATTCCCCCCATGACAATACCATTCATGAAATTATTATACCAATAATCCCACAATATTCCATACATTGACCAATATATGATAACCAATAGCATGACACACCAAGTTCATACTTTCCACTCTCCACCATCATAACATCACAATTATTCCATCAAATCACTTTAATACACCTCACAACAACAAATCGGCCGAAATCCCATAATTTACACTTATGGAAAAATAACAAGTTTAGGACCATAATCACACCATACATGTTGATATTTCATCCATACCATGCACTATCATCAAGACAACAAGTCATCTTTCAAGTTTAAATTCCATAGATGACACATCTTTTACAAAAACACAAAGTGCCATATTCAACACTTCCAAGCATAACCAACATGATATATATAATATGTTAATCAATAAGAATAAACACTTACCCAAGCTTGGAAAATGGTGATCTTGTTCCAAAGATGACTTAGGGTTTGAAGAGTCCAAAAGGGAGCTTTCTTGAGAATTCTAGAAAAAGATAGAAAAGCATGTGTGTTGTTGTGTATTAAAAATCTGATTTTTGCCTCCATTTATAGACCTTTGAAGTCATGATTAGACACTCTTGGAATTTAATGCTATGTGTGGCTTAGTCAATGGAAGAATGGGTCATTTGACCCATTCTTGGCCCATGTTTTTTTTTCTTCATTTTGGGCCCTTTTTGAGCCCAATTCACTTAACCCAATAAAACCAATAATTTCTCATGTTTAATTCATTTAATACACGTTACGATAATATTCCCACTCACGGGATTTATACTCGTAGCCTCAATTCCAAAAATAAGCAATTCTAGCCACGTATGGCTTATTTTGACTACAAGGGTAAAATTGTTATTTTGATGCCAAATTCGTTCTCTAGTGATTTCATCATACCAATATAATAATTTACTAATTTCATGTATATTATCATGTTTGTAGAAGAAACGTGGCAAAAATCAGCTCGGTACGTCCCCGGGCACCCTTGGGACTTAAGAAAATTTCCAACTTTGAAAAGTGGCCGAAACCAGCCTGGCACGCCCTTGGGCGCGCCATATTTCTGCCTCTGGACTAAAATTTTTAGCCCAGAGCGGCGTGGCACGCCCTCTGGCGTGCCCCAACCTTAATTTTTTTGAAAATTCCATTTTTCGACTTTTGTTCGCGGGTTTGGTTAAATACTTCAAGTCCTATTCTTTAACTTACTTCTTACCCTTAATATACTTCGTTTAGAGGTCCTCTTAGCCTCATTTTGAACCCCACAAATGCTCCACAAAATTCACAAAATACTGCTAATCACATGTACGAGGCCAAATTTCAATTTTTCTCTTTACTAACATTACAAATTTCTTACTCATGGCATCTCGACGCCTAAGTAATCATTGTTCAACGTCGTCACACAGAGTTGGGAGTATACGGGGTGTTACAAGTCATAAAATTATTGGAAACATAACATTTTTGGAACCATTGGAACAATAATCATGAATAAGAGACATATGAGTAAACACGATTGGAACTTTGGAAAACAACATTATTAGGCCTTTGGGTCATTAATCAATAACCATGAGACATGTAAATCACAATTGATAAATGAGTAGGAAACATGTGATAATGACAATTGATAACTGGATATAGGATACCTTAGCACATTTCGAGATAGGACAAGTGTAATGCCAAAGTGAATACTATGTGCTGCAGAAGGATACGGACAGAGTAACCTTACATACCTTCCCTTCCAAGTATGAATACACAAGCCTATATGAACGCAATAGTCCATCTCCTTCCTTATGTTTCACTCTACAACACAAATACATAACGGATTTTACATTAACCACCAACTACCTTACAAATGCATATGATGACAATGAGTTACATGTTTGCCTTTAAAATGTCATTTCCTTCTCTACAATACCATTTACGGCATTGCCATACCAACAATACCCCAATCATGCCATACATTAACCACAACATCATATACCAATAGCATTTCACAACAAAGTTTATCCTTTACACTTTCTCATTCACACCATATCACAATTAATCCATCAAGTCACCTTAATACACCTCATAGCAACATATCGGCCAAAATCCCATAATTTACACTTATAGAAAAATAACAAGTTTAATAACATAATCAAACCATACATGTTGATATTTCATCCATACCATGCTCTTTCATCAAAACCACAAGGCATCTTTCAAGTTTAAATTCCATAGATGACACATCTTTTACAAAAATACAAAGTGCCATGCTCAACACTTCCAAGCATAACCAACGTGATCTACATAATCTCTCATACATATAATATGTTAAACCATAAGATTAAACACTTACCCAACATTTAGGGTTTTGAGAGCTAAATGGGTTTTCTTGGAATTGTCTAGAAAAGCATGGAAAAACATGTGTGTTAGTAATGAATAAAATCAGATTTTTGGCCCTTTATATAAGCCCTAAATTCATCCTTATCCACTCTTTATAGAATTAAATGCCATGTCTAGAAGGTCAATGGAAGAATGGGTCATTTGACCCATTTGGCCCATGTCTTTTTCCTTATTTTGGGCCTTTATTGAGCCCAATTCACTTAATCCAATAAAATCAATAATTTCTCATGTTTAAATCGTTTCATACGTGTTATGACAATATTCCCACTCACGCGATTTATATTCGTAGCCTCAATCCCAAAAACAAGTGATTCTAGCCACTTATGGCTTATTTTGACCGAAAGGGTAAAAACGTCATTTGGATGCCAAATTTGTCCATGAATAATCTTATAAAAATGGAATACCAATATAATACTTCAATTATCCCATTTATAGGCTCGTGGTTGTAGAAGAAATGTGGCAAAAAGCAGCCCGGTACGCCCCCGGGCACCCTTAGGACTTAGAAAAATTTCCAACATTTGAGAGGTGTGCACAAGCAGCTTGGCACGCCCTTGGGCACGCCACATTGCTGCCTGTGCCCAAAAATTTTAGGCAAAAAATGTCCTGGCACGCCTGGCCCTTTTTTTTTTTTTGCAAATTTTCGTTCTTCGACTTTTGTTTGCGGGTTTGATTAGATACTTCAAGTTCTATTCTTTAACTTACTTCGTACCTTTAATATCCTTTGTTTAGAGGTCCTCCAAGTCTCGTTTTTAACCCCACAAATGCTCCACGAAGTCACAAATCACCTCCTACAAAGGTCTAATCACATGTACGTGGCCCAATATCAATTATCTCATCAATAACATTACAAAATACATACTTATGGCTCTCGACACCCAAGTAAACATTGTTCAACGTCGTCAAGTAGGGTTGGGAAGGTACGGGGTGTTACATTCTTCCCCCCTTAGAAATATTCGTCCTCGAATGTTAACAATATCGCTTCAATTACAATAAATGCATCTCTATATTAGCATACATATACATAAACACTTAAGGCTCATGGATACTTACTTTTATCGCTACACTTCCGCACTTTGAACTTTTTCGTCCATTTGAAATAGATGGGGGTACTTGGATTTCATCATTTCTTCAGCTTCCCATGTGATCTCCTTTACTTGTTGATTTCTCCAAAGGACTTTTACGGAAGCTATGTCTTTATTCCTCAATCTCTTTACTTGTCGATCTAGAATAGCAATGGGTACCTCTTCATAAGTAAGATCCTCCGTAACTTGGACATCCTCAACGGAAACAATACGAGATGGATCTCCTATGTACTTTTGAAGTATCGAAACATGAAACACTGGATGGACTGAGGAGAGTTCTTGGGGTAGTGACAACTCGTACGCAACTTGCCCAAATCTTCTAATAATTTCATACGGGCCTATATAACGTGGACTTAATTTTCCTTTCTTTACGAACCGCATTACCCCTTTTATCAGTGACACCTTTAAAAATACCCAATCACCTATGGCGAATTCAAGTCCTCTCCTTATAACATCAGCATATGATTTGTGGCGACTTTGGGCCGTTTGTAACCGCTGTTGGATCATTTTGACTTTCTCCATAGCTTGATGAACAAGATCTGGCCCAAGTAAAACAGTTTCACCCGCTTCAAACCATCCAATTGGTGATCTACATTTCCTTCCGTACAAAGCTTCATAAGGTGCCATTTTAATACTTGAATGATAGCTATTGTTGTAAGAAAATTCAATAAGAGGCAAATGGTCATCCCAACTGCCTTGAAAATCTAACGTGCAAGCTCATAGCATATCTTTAAGTGTTTGGATAGTACGTTCTGCTTGTCCATCAGTCTGAGGATGGAAAGCCGTACTCAGATTCACCTGTGTGCCCAAACTCTGCTGAAAGGACCTCCAAAAATGCTCAGTAAACTGAGATCCCCTGTCTGATATAATGGAGATCGGAATCCCATGTAACCGCACTATTTCTCTAACATACAATCTTGCATAATCCTCAGCTGTATAGATGGTCCTGAGTGGTAGCAAATGCGCGGACTTGGTCAACCTGTCAACTATGACCCATATAGAATCAAATTTCCGCATTGTACGAGGCAAACCTGTAATAAAATCCATGTTAATCATATCCCATTTCCAGACTGGAAGATTGATGCATTGCATATAACCCCCTGGTTTCTGATGCTCTACTTTCACTTGTTGATAATTCGGGCATTGAGCGACAAATTCTGCAATGTTCTTCTTCATATTTCCCCACCAATACACTTCTTTTAAATCATGGTACATTTTAGTAGCACCCGGATGAATAGAATAGTGCGAATGATGCGGCTCTATTATAATTCGTTTCCTCAGCTCATCTACATCCGGTACACATAATCTTTCTTGGCATTGAAGTACCCCTTCTTGTGTAAGATCAAAGGCTGCAGTCAGACCCTGTTGTACATTCTCTTTCAGCTGCAATAACATAGAATCTGCAAACTACTTCTCTTTCACTTCAGCTATTAGTAAAGACTCAGCGACATTTTGTACAATAACTCTATCATCTGAGGATTCAAAAAGACGAACCCCAAACTGACTAATTGATGTAGATCTTTGATTATTTCTTGCTTTTCAGTCAACTGGCCACTAGTGCTTTCTACCGCCTTGAGGCTCAATACATCAGCTACTACATTTGCTTTGCCTGGTTGATAGAGAATATCAATATCATAGTCTTTTAAGAGATCCAACAACCTTCGTTGCCTTAAATTGAGTTCCTTCTGCTTAAAGATATATTGCAAACTTTTGTGATCCGTATAGATATCAACATGAACTCCATATAAATAATGACGCCATATCTTTAAAGCAAAAACCACCGCTGCTAATTCAAGATCATGTGTGGGATAATTTTTGTCATGTGACCGCAATTGTCGTGAGGCATATGCTATGAAATTACCGTGCTGCATCAATACACATCTGAGTCCAACCCCGAAAGCATCACAATATACTGCATAACCTTCGGTGCCTTCGGGAAGTACTAAAACTGGTGTGGATGTTAATTTATCTTTCAACGCTTGGAAGCTTTTCTCACACGCATCATTCTACTGAAATTTAACTGCCTTATGTGTAAGCTTTGTTAGCGGTGTAGCAATGGAGGAAAAACCTTCCATAAATCTTCGGTAATAACCTGCCAATCCAAGAAAACAACAAATCTCTGTGGGTGTCGTAGGTCTTGGCCAATTTTTCACCGCTTCAATCTTCTGTGTATCAACCTGTATCCCTTCATCTGACACAATGTAACCCAAGAATGCGACTGATTTTAACCAAAACTCACATTTAGAGAACTTTGCATACAACTTACGCTCACGGAGAATCTGTAACACCTGCCGTAAGTGATTAGCATGGTCATCTGGTGATCTTGAATAAACCAGGATGTCATCTATAAATACCATCACGAACACGTCTAGAAATGGGTTAAACACCCTATTCATCAAATCCATGAACACAGCTGGTGCATTTGTTAGTCCAAATGACATAACTAAAAATTCATAATGGCCATACCGTGTTCGAAAAGCTGTCTTGGGTACATCTTCTTCCCCAACTCTGACTTGATGGTAACCCGATCTCAAGTCGATCTTGGAAAAACACTTGGCACTCTGTAACTAATCAAACAAATCATCAATTCGAGGGAGGGGTATTTGTTCTTGATCGTTACCTTATTCAGTTGCCGATAGTCGATGCACATTCTCAACGTGCCATCTTTCTTTCATACAAATAATACCGGTGCACCCCACAGGGACATACTAGGCCTGATAAAGCCCTTGTCTAGCAAATCTTCCAACTGCTCCTTCAATTCACGCAATTCTGTTGGATCCATTCTATATGGAGGAATAGAGATAGGCTGAGTGCCTGGAATCACATCAATGGCAAACTCTACTTCCCATTCTGGGGGTAAGCCTGGAAGATCCTCTGAAAATATATCTAGAAATTCATTGACCACTAGAATCAACTTCGGAGTTAGTAGTTCCACATCATTATCTTTCACTCGTACTAAGTGACATATGTACCCCTTGGCAATCATTTTCCTTGCTTTCAAATAGGAAATAAATCTTCCTCTTGGTGCCCCCACCTTACCCTGCCATTCAAGAACATTTTCCTACGGGAAACAAAAATGTACCTTCTTGGCCCGGCAATCTACTGTGGCATAACAAGAAGCCAACCAATCCATCCCCATTATCACATCAAAATCCACTATGTCTAGTTCGATATGGTCGGCCAATGTATCATGACCACACACAGTTACCACAATTACGATATACTCTTTTTGCAATAATATATTCACCAACCGGTGTAGACACTTCAATTGACTTAATTAATAATTCTGGTGCCTTTGCAAATTTTGCAGCAATCAATGTAGTAACATAGGACAACGTAGAACCCGGGTCAATCAGTGCATAAACATTATATGAAAATATGGATAATGTACCTGTGACGGCATCAGGAGAAGCCTCCGAATTTTGTCGGTCCACCAGAGCATAAGTACGATTCTGGACCCCACTAGTACTGGCTGCTCCTCTGGCACCTCTACCATGACCAACAGACTACATACCTCGGCCTAAAGAAGGAACCGATGATGATGACGCAACAGCCGATCCTGCCGGTCGTGCTATACCACCCATGCTCCTCTAGGGACACTCTTTCATAATGTACCCTGTCATACCGCACCAAAAGCAAGCATTTGTCCCCAATCGGTATGTACCTGCATGAATACGCCCGCAGTCCTGACACTACTGACGAGGAAATCTTGCTGCCTGTGATCCGTGAGCTCCACTACTCTGCCCAGACTGACCACCTCTAGACCCTCAGAATTGAGAGTGAGCACCTGCTGTGGAATAACAGAATGATGGTCTAGGCGGTCTGGGAAACATCCAAGGCCTAGATACTCCTTGGGACATCATAGACTGCCCCATAGGTCTAGCCCTTTTGGACTGTCCTCTGTCAGATTCATGTACCCTCCATCTCTGTCTTTGATCTTCCATTTTCTGGGCGAAGGCTTGTATTCTAGCTATGTCCATATCCTTATTCAGGGCAGCAATGGTGCAATCCCTTACCAAATATTGCTCTAATCTGTCCACGTATCGATGGACTCTGTCTGTCATTGTAGCTACCAAATTTGGAGCATATCGAGCCAAGGAATTAAATTGCAAACTGTATTTCTAACGCTTAAATTTCCCTGACGGATATTTAGAAACTGATCTGCACGTGCCTCCCGAATCTCATATGGGAGGTAATAATCAAGGAATGCTGCTTTAAATTCTTCCCAATTTGGTGGCATTGCACCGATACCACGAGACTTCTTCCAATCTTCATACCATAATATCGCTTCACCTTTCAATCTATAGGCCGCGAGTTTAACTATTTCAACACCAGTCACGTGCATAACTTCTAGAGCCCTCTGGATTTGATCCACGAAATCCTTTGGATCTGCTTTCTGATCTGACCCAGTGAATATAGGAGGGTCTAGTTTCAGAAAATCCTGTGTTCTGTGACTCGCCACTCTAGCAGCATCATCCTCATTTGTCGTTGGACCAACTCGTCCTTGACTTTATGCCGCCACTAACTGAGTTAACATATGTACTGCATTTCTTAGATCCTGATCTGTGGCATTCATTGGTGGTTCTGCGGGTACTTCTCTACCGACTGGCTCTTCCGAAGCTGGAAAAGTAGAAGAAGACCACGATGAAATTTCAGCATTTGCTCCACCTTGACTAGCTTGATCAGGTGGTAATCTATTCATTCCTTCTCTAGCAGGCATATCTACCTGCTTACCTTTACCTCTACCTCTTCTTGTGATCGGCATTGTTACTATATCAAAGAAAATCAATTCCAATGGTCAGATACAATTCAACTTACAACACTGGCTCTATTGCACGATCTAGAACTGAAGGAAAGAAACGACTCCTAAATGTCCCGTAACCTCCTACTTATAAATGTGGTGCACAACACATTGATAAGTAAGACTCTACTCAGACACGGCTTTGTAGACACCCTTAGAACGACCTGTTTTGATACAACTTTTGTCACGCCCCAAATCCCATTGAGGCGGATTGGCATCCGTAGCTGATAAGGCCCGAGAGAACCAAGTTTTGCTTATATTCATTCATATGCATGACATAAGAAATACCACTATCATGTAAGAACATAAAAGGCTAATAACGAAAATCATGGGACATGTGATATATATACATATGCGAAACTTGGCAGTTGAGGCCATCAAGTCAAAAACGTCATGTATCATCTTACATTCATACTCCCACATACGTCTACAAAAGCCTCTAACAGATGCAATTACAAGACAAACTAAAAGTCGGGACAAGTCCCCGCTTTATACAACATGTACAATACCAAACCACATGTACAACTGTGAGTCGGAGAAGCCCCGAACTAACTGGAGATCACCAATGATCCGTAAACAACTGGCAACCTACTGTGGAGGCCTACTAGCACCTGCGCCTGCAGCAAGTAAGGTAAGTCCCACAAGTAACGTCAGTACGAATAATGTACTGAGTATGTAAGGCTTATAAGAAACTATATGATATGTAAATACGTCAATGAACTCAAATACAAGTGAATACTTAATATGGATAAGTTGGCATTCTTTATGTTGGAAACCATGCACATTCCTTTCATTACTTTCTTTGCTTCTTTACTTCTATGCTTATTCATCATCACTTGTGTCACTATGTACCCGGGCCCCGACTGATCAGTGGGTCTTTACATAACATAACGTTATTTTGGGATCCGCTCCAGTTAGGCTTATGACTCTAGAGCTACCACCCATGAATCAATATATCGGGCTCGGCTTGAGCTAGGTTATTACCTCTAGAGCTACCACCCATAAACCAAAATATCAGGTTCGGCTCGAGTTAGGTTATTACCTCCAGAGCTACCCCCTGTCAGGATAGGTCCGAGCTAGGCTTACGCCTCTAGGACTGCCCCCTGATCTAATAATCTCGGGATCGACTTGAGCTAGGCATTTCGCCCCCAAAGCTACCACCCATACTCAATCATTAACCACATGTATGCATTACTTTGTTCTTTACCTTTGAGATTGATAGAATGATAGTCATAACATTATTGGAAGCATAACATTATTGGAACCATTGGAACAATAATCATGAATAAGAGACGTATGAGTAAACACGATTGGAACTTTGGAAAACAACATTATTGGGCCTTTAGGACATTAGTCAATGACCATGAGATATGTAAATCACAATTGATCAATGAGTAGGAAACATGTGATAATGACAATTGATAACCGGATATAGGATACCTTAGCACATTTCGGGATAGGACAAGTGTAATGACAAAGTGCCATGCTCAACACTTCCAAGCATAACCAACATGATCTACATAATCTCTCATACATATAATATGTTAAACCATAAGATTAAACACTTACCCAACATTTAGGGTTTTGAGAGCTAAATGGGTTTTCTTGGAATTGTCTAGAAAAGCATGGAAAAACATGTGTGTTAGTAATGAATAAAATCAGATTTTTGGCCCTTTATATAAGCCCTAAATTCATCCTTATCCACTCTTTATAGAATTAAATGCCATGTCTAGAAGGTCAATGGAAGAATGGGTCATTTGACCCATTTGGCCCATGTCTTTTTCCTTATTTTGGGCCTTTATTGAGCCCAATTCACTTAATCCAATAAAATCAATAATTTCTCATGTTTAAATCATTTCATACGTGTTACAACAATATTCCCACTCACACGATTTATATTCGTAGCCTCAATCCCAAAAACAAGTGATTCTAGCCACTTATGGCTTATTTTGACCGAAAGGGTAAAAACGTCATTTGGATGCCAAATTCGTCCATGAATAATCTTATCAAAATGGAATGCCAATATAATACTTCAATTATCCCATTTATAGGCTTGTGGTTGTAGAAGAAATGTGGTAAAAAGCGGCCCGGTACGCCCCCGGGCACCCTTAGGACTTAGAAAAATTTCCAACATTTGAGAGGTGTGCACAAGCAACCTGGCACGCCCTTGGGCGCACCACCTTGCTGCCTGTGCCCAAAAATTTTAGGCAAAAAACAGCCTGACACTCCCTCTAGCGCGCTTGGCCCTTTGTTTTTTTGCAAATTTTCGTTCTTCGACTTTTCTTTGCGGGTTTGGTTAGATATTTCAAGTTCTATTCTTTAACTTACTTCGTACCTTTAATATCCTTTGTTTGGAGGTCCTCCAAGTCTCGTTTTTAACCCCACAAATGCTCCACAAAGTCACAAAGCACCTCCTACAAAGGTCTAATCACATGTACGTGGCCCAAGATCAATTATCTCATCAATAACATTACAAAATACATACTTATGGCTCTCAACACCCAAGTAAACATTGTTCAACGTCGTCAAGTAGGGTTGCAAAGGTAGGGGTGTTACAACTCCTCTGTCTACTCTAAGCTGCACCTAGCTTGTCCTGAATCACCCAAACTTTCTCTAAAGAATCATGGAGCAAATCTATACCGTGAGGACTAATCTCCAGTGTTTCAAACCAACCCACTAGAGACCAAAACTGTCTACCATACAAAGCCTCAAACGGAACCATATGAATGCTGGAGTGAAAGCTATTATTTTACGCGAACTCTATTAAAGGCAAGAACTGATCCCACTGACCCCGAAATTCTAAAACACAACCACGGAGCATATATTCTAATACCTGAATAGTCCGTTCTGACTGCCCATCGGTTTGAAGATGAAACGCAGTACTAAGTTCCACTTGAGTACCCAACTCCTCCTGGAAAGTCCACCAAAAACTGGAGGTAAACGGAGACCAGCGGTCTGAAATAATAGATACTGGCACTCCATATAGGCGAACCACCTCCTGAATATATACACTAGCCAATCTTTCAGCACTGTAGGAAACTCGAATAGGGATAAAATACGCTGTGTTAGTCAGCCGATCTATGACGACTCAAATACTATCAAAATCGTAGGACGTACGAGGTAACCACCAATGAAATCCATAGTGACTCGCTCCCACTTCCACTAGGGAATGGGTAACTGCTGAAGCAAACCATCGAGTTTCTAGAGCTCGACCTTTACCTACTGATAAAATAGTCATCGAGCCACCAACTCTGAGATATCTCTCTGCATACCACTCCACCAATAGTGTTTGTCTCAGTTCTCGATACATCTTAGTTGTCCTGGGGTGAATAGAGTATCTGGGACTGTGCACCTAGCGTAAAATTAAAGGAATCAAGCCTCCAACCCTTAGGACACATACACGACTATCATATCTTAATACACTATCAGAACCCAAAGTATCCCTCTGGGACTCACCTCTCACTACCCGCTCTCGCAGATCATGAAGTTCACTATCCTCAAACTATCGACTCTAAATCTGCTCTAACAAATTAAACCTCGCCCCAACACAAGCAATAATTTACCTGGAATTAGAGATATCCAAACGCACCATTGAATTAGCTAAGGACTGAATGTCAAAAGCTAATGACCGTTGAGAGACTGAAATAAAGGATAAACTACCCATTCTCACTACTTTTTGACTTAAGGCGCCCACAACTACATTTGCCTTTCCCGAATGATTGAGAATAGAGATATCACAGTCCTTTAACAATTCTACCCATCGATGCGGTCTCTAATTAAGATCCCTCTGAGTCATAAGATCCTGAAGACAACAAAGATAAGTATAAATCTCACAATGAACCCCGTACAAATAGTGCCTCCAAATTCTAAGCGCAAATACTACCACTGCCAACTCCAATTCATGAGTAGGGTAATTACACTCGTGCACCTTTAGCTCTCTTGATGCATAAGCAATCACGTGACCTCGTTGCATCAGAACACAACCCAAGCCAATACCAGAAGTATCACAGTAAATAATGAAACCCTACCTTCAACTGGAAGAGTTAACACAAGAGCGAAAGTAAGTCCATTCTTGAGCTTCAGAAAGCTTACCTCACAATCCTCAGACCACTGAAACTGGACCTCCTTCTTGGTCAATCTGGTCATAGGAGATGCAATATATGAGAAACCCTTAACAAATTATCTGTAATAACTTGCCAACCCAACAAAACTCCAAACCTCTGTAGGGGACGTGGGCCTAGCCCAACCTCGAATATCCTCAATTTTTGCTGGGTCTACCTTGATACCGTGTGTAGACACAACATGCCCCAAGAAAGCTAGACCCAAACAAGAACTCACACTTCAAGAACCTGGCATAAAGTCAATGATCTCTCAAAGTGTGGAGCACAATCCTCAAATTCTAGTCGTGGTCCTCACTACTTCTCGAATAAACCAAAATGTTATCAATAAACACAATCACAAAGGAGTCCAAGTACGACTTGAATACACGGTTCATCAAATCCATGAAGGCTGCCGGGGCATTAGTTAATCCAAAAGACATCACCAAGAACTCATAGTGGCCGTAATGAGTCCTAAAGGCTGTCTTAGGGATGTCTGCAACCCTAACTCTTAACTGATTGTAACCAGATCTCATATTTATTTCAGAGAACACTTTTGTGCCCTGAAGCTAATCAAACAAATCATCAATACAAGGCATAGGATACTTATTCTTCTTTGTCACCCTGTTCAACTTCTTCTAATTGATACACATACGCATAGACCCATCTTTCTTCTTTATGAATAGAACAAAAGCACACCACGGTGACACACTTGGCCTAATAAAACCTTTATTCAAAATACCCTCAAGCTAACCACTCAACTCCCTCAACTCAGCAGGAGCCATACAATACAGAGTCATAGAAATAGGTCGGGTGCTCGATTTGTGGTCAATAATAAACTCTACATCATGGTCAGGAAGAAGGCCAGGTAGGTTAGTTGGGAATACATCAGGAAACTCATGAACAATAGGGACAGAGTCAAGCAACGGACTCTCAATACTAGTATCCCTAACATAAGAGAGGAATGAATCACATCCCCTCGACATCAATCTACGAGCCTGAACATATGAAATAACCCCCATCGGTGTGCGACTAAAAGAACTCGGCCACACCATCGAAGGTATACCAGGCATGGATAAGGTAATGGTCTTGGCAAAATAATCCAAGACTCCATGATGAAAAGACAACCAGTCCATGCCCAAAATCATATCAAAGTCTACCATGGCCAATATAATAAAATAAACCTGTCTTAAACTCCTGAATAGTCACTAGACAAGATTTATAAACCCGATCCACTACTAAGGAATCACCAACGGGGGTAGATACACATAAAGGTACCGATAATAACTTAGAACATAAACCCAATTGCGGTACATAATAAGTAGATACATAAGAAAACATGGATCCGGGATTAAATAATGCAGAAGTTGGCTGATGGCATACAAAAATCATGCCTGTAATCACCGCATCCGAAGTCTCAGTCTCTGGCCTAGCCGAAACGACATTCAATTGATGCTGGCTACTACTAGCTTGAGCACCGACTTGGCTAATAGTCCGAACTCTCTGCACTTCACCTTGGGAACCCTGGAGACCCCCCTGAAGACCCTGTTCACCACTTCTGCCTATTGGCGATATAGATCTGATGGGCTATATCATCTAAACTGAAGGCTCAATTACGTTGTACTAAGGAAACTCACATGCAAAATGAACGACAACACCACATGTAAAACATGTTCCTAGCTCCCTGCTCGGCCTAGAAGATTCAGCTGATTTGGTATAACCACCTCTAGTTAATGAACTGGACTGACCGCGTCCCTGAGGATGACTACCATAACCACTATAGGAGGGCTGACGCCTACCAAAAATCTGCAAGGCTTACTGTTTGGGCCTACTGGGCTGACCCTGTCGTTGAAAAGACTGTTGTTGCTACTGAGGGTACCTAACCTAAAATCTGCTGCCTCTGAACTGCGAGCTACTGTAACTATCACTATAACTACCCTGGAATCGGAGTCTTTTATCACTACCTTTATGGGCCTCGCAATCTATCTCTTAATTCGAATACACATGCTAAGCTATCTCAGCAAATAACTTTCCCGAAGTCACTAAACTCTGTGTAGCTTTGCGAAGTGACACCTGATCCTCTCATACTCGGTGATAGGATAATCATAGCATGCCTGGACAAGTCATGGAATCTAGCCTTATACTCAGCTACTTTCTTAGACCCCTGCCTCAACCTGGAAAACTCATCTCGAAGACGCTCACACATGCTGTGGGGCTTATATTTCCCCAAGACCACCTCAGAGAACTGTACCCAAGTAACGGATGGAGATCTACCTGGCCTGGAGTCAATATAAGCTCTCCACAATCTCCTTGTAACTGTATCAAATTGTTAAGCAACAAAATCTACCCCGCACGACTCCACTAATCCCAAATTCTTCTACTTCTCCTCGTAGCTGGATAAGAACTCATAAGTGTCCTCTCCTAGAGTACCCGTAAAACTGGGTGGATTTAATCTCAAAAAATTACTCAACGTCTTTTGCTCCTCAATAGATATAACTGGCTAGACTGCTACAGAAATAGGCAGAGCCTCAACTCTAGGTGTCGCAGTTGCAGGCTGCGCCCCAAAACCAACTCCATGTATGGATATGGTTGTACTCCTGCAATAGGCGGACCTCTAACTAATCCCAACAACTGTACCAACGTACTTCGGAGTACTGAAGCATCAATAAATCAAGGTCGAGCCTGGGCTGCTCCCTGGCCCACCGACTGCTGTGGAGGAGGGACATCTGGGGCTACCACGGGATCGGGTAATGGATCCCTGGTCTGATCTCGACCTGGGGTTGCTGCTCTATCATTCCCCTGACCTCTATGTCAACCACGACCCCTAACTGGAGCTCTAACTGCAGGCTCGGGGTCCTTCTCCCACCTCTCGTGCCACGAGTCCTAGCCATCTGCGAAAAGAGTGAACCAAAAAAGGATCAGAAACCAACACTGACTCTCTCGCACGGATGTGAATCAAGGAATGAAACTATACCCTAAAAATGTTCTGTAGTCTCGAAGATAGGATATAGGCATCCCCGTACCGATCTGCAAAACTCTACTAAACTTCGACTCATGTACTGACACTACAAATAAAACCTAGGCTCTGATACCAATCTGTCATGACCTGATTTTTGAGTAGTGATGGCGCCTACCGAAAACCACCAATAGGTAAGCCAAGCCCTAGCCTGGGGCTACAAGCGACAGGCCAATAGGTGGGATCTCATAAGAAAGGAGATGAAGCAAAACTACTACCATTAACATGCTACGAATGTAAAGACAAAAGGAGTATACATATCGGGACAAAAAGAAAGAACTTGGCGAGGTCAGTACACAAGCCACTACTAGACATATCTAGAATACAAGACAGAAACCAAATATAAACAACATATATACAATAGTCTCAGATCCAAAAGACTATACATCAGAGATGGAGTGGGATCTGCCTCAGACGTCAGTATGCTTCCTCTGCTCCAGAATCATTACTGAGAAGAGAGTCACATCATGGTTGTCAGCTAGTGCCTGGATCTGCATCAGAAAATGATGCAGAAGTACAGTATGATTACTGGGGAAAGAGGTACTTAGTAGGCATCTTCGGCCGACTGAGCTCCATGTAACATAAACAAGCTGAAGTATGGGGGTACATGCTAAGTGCGAGTATAACTGATAAGTAAATGAGCTATTGAATAATAAGTAAGTAACTGCGCACTGAACATATAAATCAAACATAACCCAACTGGTCCCCCATAAGCCCGCTGGGCACACAAAAGAATATAATACCCAGCCTGGCTCCCATAAATAAGCGGGACACACAAGAATAGTAAATTCATAGTCACTAGTTTCTCAAAAATGTAACAGTATCCAGTAAGTCAAAATAACTAATGGAGCGTACCAGGCTTGAACCGGCACCAATGGGCAATAACAAGAGGACAGACGCCGAAATCGAGCCGAATACAGTGGGTAATAATAATAGGCCAAATATATGTATCATATCTGCCAGACTCAAACCAGAACTTAGAGAATAATAGTATCATAATCACGGTACCCAGTAACAGAACTAATAGTGCACCTCAATCCGGGGTCGGACTAGAACTGGGACACCCAATAGTCAATAACCAAGATCGTTATACCCGAATCAATAGCTGGACTCGAATTAGAACTCATCATAGCCAGTAAGCAGAACAAAATCCAATGTCACATCATAACTAATAAATGGGGAAACAAGTTAATCCCAGCCGAAGCCAAAATATAGACAAGGAGCTAACCAATCATCTGCTACAAGGTAAGTCTCCGGATCCTCCTAGGTTCATAGTCTACTATCATGTATCATCTAAGTTATTCCAGGTATCTAGAGTAGATTATGGCAAGGAGGGTCCCAACTCTAAGCCAGGACCAGTAATCCCAATTAAGTGCGGTGCTACCAGGGACTAAAAGGCTAAACAGGACAACCGGGTATAATCGGGGTGACTCAATCCAGTCTCAAGCCTAGCAGATTGTACTAGGGCTTAACTATGCCAAAGGATATCAAAGTTCTAATAAGTCTACAGAAAGCCAAGTCTAGTTATACATGTCTAAGTCTGGGATAAGTCTGTCCAAGCCTGAACTAAGGTCCAACAACAATATTCCCCAACCAGTAACAACAACAACAATACTATCCGACCCCAAATAGGTCATATGTGGTGTACCACGAGGATAACTGGCCTGGAATGTATCTGAATAGCCCTATCCGGCCTAGAAGGCCTAAATCACAGCAAACCACCACCAACCCTATATTACCAGCCCACAACAACAGTAAAATAGCATATGTATATCACATATAAGCCCAATCTAAGAATAAAGGAAATTTAGCCTACCTGGACGCCGCCATAAGCCTGCCAAAGAACCCGCTAAGCTAGAGCTTTCCCCTTTCGAGAAGCCTCTAATTGCTTCCACACTATCAAAATGGTAAAATAGATGTCAAAGCATAACCAATGATACCCATATGTCACTAGGTCAAAAAATGATCGGACAACTCATGTGTGGCCCGCTTACAGAATTCGCCAAACCAAAATAGTCAAAGCATCCCAAATCTCACGAACAATAGTCATAACATCAACCTTATCATCTAAGCCTAATACATAGCTCAAATACCAATAACAATACCATCAAAACCAACAAAAATGTAAACAACCATAAAATCGGGAAAACATATAGTAGAAATGTCGAGAGCAAAGCCACGAACTCAAATATGTAAGTGTTCAAGCTTGGACCTTGCTATATAAGCCTATATAAGAGCTTGAAGCTTTGAAAATGGGGTATCTATGGTGTTTGCACGGTTAAACATGAGAGAGAGAGTGAAATATGTATATATAGCCTAGGCAGGTGGCGCTAAAGTGCCCTAAGGGCCGCTTAAGCGCCTAGCGCTAAAGAGCCATATGTGGCCGCTTAAGCGCTCCACCGCTTCCACCATTTAGCCACTAAATCAGACCCAAGGGTCAATTAAGCACCTATGTAAGCTAAAGCGCCTTGGCCTAGCCTGCCTTGTCCGCTTAATCGCCTATGGCCACAATTTCGACTATGTGTCCAGGATCGATCTAGAGTCCCGTCCACTCAAACAAACTATGCTACCTAACTAATTTTGATATTACAAATTTAATAGTACTGTCGGAATTTCTATTAGAGGTCGTTCTGACTAAATTGGGGCCCACACCTCGAGGGCTGACTCGACTTTAGCCAATGGTCGGCCTATCACCCAAAATAAGTCTAGGAACCTCAAGACCCAACCAAAGGTCTACCTAACTTAAAATTGATATTTTAGATCTGATGAGAAGGTCAGAAATGGCATTCGAGGTCATTAAATAGGGGTTTAGGCCCGGTAACCATACCTGATTACCAGAAAATTCAATATAGGAAAGTGACTCTAAAAGTCAAACGAACTGCCAGGTAACCGTACTACCAGTCCCAGCAAGTCATACACGACCCAGGGCAGTCATGAAAAGGCTCTAAACATCGTAAATACATGTAAACACTGGGAATGACCTGGAGGGTCATTACAGTATCCAAATGGGAGCAATAAAGAAATGAAAGAATGAACAACCATCATATGCTACATACTTAGCGTTTAAGCACACAATCAACTCATGATCCTCACATGAACAAAAATGACAATTTTCCCTTAAGAATGGGCTCACCCAATATATCATAGGGAAAATAATGTATTTTTATCAACGGGGTTACATAGACTTCACCCATGAGTTCCACACAAAACAACCAAAGAATTAAAGGTCATGGAAGACTACTTGTAACAACACACTTCACCAATCTTGAACTACCGGTTTACACTCCATGGACTACTAGTTAACTCACATTATAACTCAAGAAATAGCCAAATGATGCCCCAAAATTAAATTCATCAACTACTAGTAACAATCACGCCAAAAATTTCTAATGAGCATTTCAATAAACACTTGGTGTACATTACAAAATGAACTTGGTAAATAATGAGGATGACACTTTAAGGGCATTCCAAGTTATTTTTCTCAACTCCAAAAAATTAGAAACGCTCATTCATTGAGAAATTTTACTCAAAATATGCACAAGAAATGTCAACTAGCTCTCTTAGATCACCCACAAAGAGAAAACACAAAAAAAATTCATGTGGCAATTTCATCAAACACATGTGATGAATAAAGTTGGGTACTCAAGAATTCCCTAATTTTCATATAAAACTGACACCCATTCCAAATAATCCACAAAAATAGCAATGTTACACCAAAAGCAACTCAAATAAACCAAACCATTACATGAATCTAGCATAGGATATGGTTCACCATTTTAACCCAAGAGAAATTGAGTAAAAATTATAAAAAGTGAGCTTACAAAACCAAGTAAAGATGCAAGATAATGACAAGAAAATTGCAAGATTAAGGTCCCCGGAGTTGTAGTTGATGATGTGTGAGTGTGCTCTTGAAAGAAATTTGAATAATTTTTGAAGTGTGAAGAAAGAGAAAATTATAGTAAAGAGATAAGGAAAATAGTATTTTATATAGGTGTGTGTAGTATGGATGATCAAATTATATTGGTATAAAGAAGAGTGTAAATTTAAAAAGGGTAATGGGCAAACCAAGTCGGGTCAGCCCAAAAACCAAATGAAGATTTTATTTTCTTGAACCAAGCCTCACCTGCGCTCCACCCTGAGTACGCAGTTGGTCACATGCGCACGCAGGTGACCTAAGGTGGATTAGGTAAATTACTTGGGCATTGTGAGGTTGGAAATTGACTCACCTACACCCCACCTTGTGCACACAGTTGGTTGCCTATGCACGCAGGTGAGTAATGGAGCCTTAGGCCAAGCAATAGAGCAATGGTGCAATGGATCCTTGGGATGCTTGGCAAGGCCACCTGCGTGGCTAGCCTGCGCATGCAAATGCTTAGCCTGCACATGTAGATGCTTGGCCTTTGCCCGCAAGTGGCTAATTTAGCCTGAAATAGTATGTTAGCCTCCCCCGCTAGCCACGTGCGCGCTGGAATGAATGGGTATGTGGGCATGTACGGTAGCGGGTGCCCGAATATGGTCAAAATAGTTTGTACTGGATCCCATACTTAGAATTTTCACCTGCATTCACCAAAACAACCTAAAATTATTACTCAAACAAATATAAAATGACAATAAGTAACCTTGGGTTTCCTCCCAAGAAGTGCCTTGGTTATCGTTGTGGAACGACGTTGTTCTACATCACTAACCATCCTTGAAATAGAGCAACTCAACCTTGGCAGCTCCGGGTCCACCCACATAAAATTGTTTTAACCTTTGACCATTCACCATGAACCTTATCTTCTTATGGCCCTCCTATTTGATAGCCCATTCACCACAACAAAAGGGCCCAACCACTTAGATTTAAGATTACCCGCAAAGAGCTTTAACCCCCAAATATTAAAGAGTAGCACTTCATCTCCCTCACAAAACTCTCTTGTCAAGATCTTAACATCATGCCACTTCTTCATTCTTTATTTGTAAAGCAGCGAGCTCTTGATCACCTTAAGACAAAATTCTTCTAGCTCATGTAACTTCTCTACTCTAGACTTGGAGGCATCCTTCCAATTCATATTAAACTTATGCAAGGCCCACAACGCCTTGTGCTCTAACTCAATGAGGAGGTGACAATCTTTTACAAACACCAATTGATACGGTGACATTCCATTAGGAGTTTTGAACGCTTTTCTATAGGCCCAAAGAGCATCATCTAATTGTCGTGCCCAATTGGTAAGTCTAGCATTCATGGTTTTCTCCAAGATTGACTTGATCTCTCTATTGGACACCTCCACTTGGAAACTCATTTGAGGATGGTATGGGGTATCCACCTTATGCTTCACCCCTTAATTATCAAGCAAAGCACCAAATACCCGGTTACAAAAATGAGATCCACCATCACTAAGGATGGCTCGGGGAGTCCCAAACCTTGTAAAGATGTGTTTCTTTAAAAAGAACGTGACACTTTTTCTTTCATTGTTCTATAAAGAAATGGCCTCCACCCATTTTGACACATAATCAACGGCCACCAATATGTATTTGTTACCATATGAGTTCACAAAAGGGCCCATAAAATAAATGCCCCACACATCAAATAGCTCAACTTTGAGGTTAGGCTTCAAGGGCATCTCATGCATCCTTGAAATACTAACTTGAATTTGGTAGTATGTATATGTTTTCACCAAGTCATAAGCATCTCGATGAATGGTAGGCCAATAAAACCCATATTGAAGTACTTTCGCTACCTTTCTCACACCACCATGATGGCCATCGAATGGAGATTAGTGACAAGCCTCAAGAATAGATTTCATATTTTCTTTCATAACACAATGATGTATAAATCCATCCACACACTCCATAAACAGATACAATTCATCCCAATAGTATCTTTTCATATCATGGAGAAATCATTTCCTTTGATAGTAGCTTAAATCATCAAAAAGTAATCCACTCACTACATAATTTGGAAAATTAGGATATCATGGTGGTGTACTCCATTTTAAGCTCATCACAAGCTCATCAGGAAATGTATCATCGATTTCAATCTTGCTCCACTTTACTTCATTCACCTCAAGACGTGATAAGTGGTCCGCTACTTGGTTTTCACAACCCTTTTAATCCTTCACTTCAAAATAAAATTCTTGAAGTAGTAGAATCCACCTTGTCAATTGAGGTTTGGTTTCTTTCTTAGCCATTATATACCTTAGGGAGGCCTTATCGTTGTGTACAACAACTTTTGTGCCTAACAAGTAAGCCCAAAACTTTTCAAACCCATAAACAACCGCTAGCAATTCCTGTTCCCTAACCGTATAGTTCCTTTGTGAATCATTCAATGATTTAATAGCATAGTAGATAGGATGAAAAAGTCTCTCCTTTCTATGACCAAGCACCACACCTAGTGCAAATACACTCACATCACACATGAGCTCAAATGGTTATGACCAATTAGGGGCTACAATAATGGGAGTCGAGACAAGGTCTCCTAAGGGCAATTAAATGCCCTCATACACTCTCTATCAAAATCAAACTTTACTTCCTTCTTGAGGAGTTTGCAGATAGGACTAGTAATTTTTGAGAAATCTTTAATGAACCTCCTATAAAAACCCGTATGGCCAAGGAAACATTTTACTCCTTTGATAGATATTGGAAGAGGTATCTTTGTAATGACCTCCACTTTAGCTTGATCTACTTGGATTCCTTGGTCTTGGGATTTTATGTCCAATAACAATCCTTTCCTTTACCATAAAGGGGTATTTCTCCCAATTCAACACAAGATTATTTGCCACACACTTTTGAAGCACCTTCTTCAAGTGTTCAAGGCAATCCTTAAAAGTATCTCCAACAATCGAGAAATCATCCATAAATACCTCTATCTATACTCCACCATGTATGAAAATATAGAAAACATACGCCGTTGAAAAGTGGTAGGTGTATTGCATAGCCCAAAGGGTATGCACTTGAAGGCAAAAGTTCCATAGAGATATATGAACGTAGTTTTGTCTTAATCTTTGGGGGCTATTGATATTTTATTATTGATCGAGTATTCATCTAGGAAGCAATACCAACCCCTGCCAGCAAGCCTATCAAGTATTTGGTCCATGAAGGGTATAGGGAAGTGGTTTTTCTCCATCCATGAATTCAACTTTCGATAGTTAATACACACCCTCCAACCCGTAACCAGACGGATGGGAATGAGATCATTTTTCTTATTTGGGACTACCGTGACACCATATTTCTTGGGAATACATTGGATTGAGCTCACCCACTTACTATCCGAGATAGGATAGACGACACCCGCATTAAGCCACATGATGATTTCATTCTTTACAACCTCTTGCATAAGATGGTTTAATCTCCGTTAGTGCTCAACACTTGCTACAAACTCGGGCTCAAGCTTTATTTTGTGGGTGTATATACCGGGAGAAATCCCAATAATATTGGCTATGGTCCATCCAAGAGCCTGAATATACCGTATCACCATGGATTTTAATGCCTTGATTTTCCAAGAGGACAAGTCTCCCTCAACAATAATAGGTAGAGTATCACCTTATCCCAAGAATACATAACAAAGGTAAGGTGGCATTGATTTGAGTTCACTTTGTGGTGGATCATAAATTGAAGTCCTTGCGGGAGGGGTTTCCCTATTTTTCAAGTCAAGGTCCAACTTTTAAGGTTTTTTGGTAGAGGACCCAAGACTTTTCAAAGATGCAACTACTTCATAGTATCCTTCAATCCTCTCGCTCTCAAGAATCCACAAAACTCCAACCAAAGTCTCACTAACAAAATCAATCGCCATAGTATTAGCCACTTCATCATCAATCACACCAATTATGGAGACAACTTGTAAATCCATAGGTTGCTTTATGGATTTGCAATACACTAAATGAAACCTCTTCATTATTTACTTGGAATTTGATTTCACCACATTCAACATTAACTAAGATCGTCCGGTGGCTAAGAATGGCCTACCAAGGATAATAGGGACCTCATGGTCAATTTTACAATCCAAGATCACAAAGTCGGTAAGAAATATGAAATGATCCACCTTTATAAGTACATCATACAACACACCCATGGGCATCTTTATAGAATGGTCAGCCATTAAAAGCCTCATGGTAGTCGGCTTTGGAGTACCCAAGCCTAGTTTTCAAAACACAGCCAATGGCATCAAATAAATACTTGCCCCAAGATCACATAAAGTTTTTCTGAATTTATACACCCCAATAGTACATGGGATAGTGAATGCACCCGGGTTTTATTTCTTCACAACTATTGTGCTAGACATGATAGCACTGCAATTATGTGTCACTTCAATTGTCTCAAAATCCATGACTCATTTTTTTGTAACTAAGTCCTTCATAAATTTTGCATACCCGGACATCTCTTGTAGGGCTTCCACCAAAGGTATATTTACCGAAAGTTTGCTAAATTTAGCACGGAACTTCTTGAACTTTGAATCATCTTTCTTTTTTTAAGCCTTTGTGGAAATGGAGGAGGGAATTTGATTTGCGGCCTTGAGACAAGCGGGTTTTCATCCTATTTTAAATCATTACCACCTACCGCTTGTGGTTCTTCTTCGGTTTCAACCTTTTCTTCCACTTCTCCCTGCTTCTCAACACTTTGCTCAATTGAAATCAGGGTCTCATCTTTTAACTTATCAAGCCGCTTTCTCTTTCCACTCACTTATTCTCCAACACCCTTATCACTAGGGTCATCATCAAGATTTACAATGTCTTTCCAAAGAATTCTCCATCTCCTAATAACAATTGACATGACATGACCATCATTCTTTGGGTTTGACACTGTATCACTAGGGAGGCCTCCTCTTTGACTTGCATTCAATTGTGAGAAAATTTGGCCTAATTGGGTTTCAAGTTGTTTTATCGAGGCCAGGTGTGAGGTGACAGTTTGGTTGAGTTGTGAAAAATCACCTTTCATGTCTTGAAGCATCTTATCACTTCCTTTAACACTCAAAAGGATACAAGCAAACACATCTTCTTTCTTAAACTTTTCCAAATCAATGGCAGTTGCTTCCTTACCATTGGCCCGATCATTTAGAGAAATATACCTATAATATTCCCAATATTTATCTTACCAATCATGGCCCCTATCTCTTTCCTTATCCCTCTATTCTTGATCTCTATTATTCCAACCTAGATCCCCGTCTTGCCTTTGATAGGTAGGTCGGGAACCCCCCATTTGATTTGAAATAAATGAGAGTTCTTCATCAAGAGCTTCAGCTTTATCATCATAATATGTCTTAGCACCCTTAGAATCAACGACGTTAACCACCTTTGGTGCTGAACCCATTACATGTTTGGTGAGGAGGTGTAGTTGCAACATCACCTTTGCCACATTATCATCTCTTTCCTCGTCCTTATTTAGTTGTTTTTGGCTTACAAAAGATATAGAGGGATCCCCTATGGCCACCTCAGAATCCCTTGTATGCAAACCTCGACTTTGTTTAGTGACTTGGTTCAATAATACCTACGTAACACCATAAGTTTGTTTTACTAAAGATCCTCCGGCCACATTGTCTGCAACCATTTTGTTCAATTGATCTAATGCTTGATAAAATATTTTTAGGAGCATCTTATCTAGAACCTCGTAAGTTGGACATCGCATCAAATTCTTATTAAACTTTTGCCAAGCCTTATATAATGATTCACCATTCAATTGGCGGAAGTTAATAATCTCATCCCTCAATTGTAACATTCGGGATGGTGGAAAAAATCTATCCAAGAATGCTTCCGTCAATTCCACCCATATAGTTATTGAACCCACGTGCAATTGTCTCAACCATAATACGGCTTTGCCCGTCAATGAAAAGGGGAAGAATCTCTACCGAATAGACTTTTTTGATATGTGGGCGATATCGAACGAAATACACACATCAATGAAGTTCGTCAAATGAAGGTTGTCATCTTCATGGGCTTGACCCCTAAATAAACCCTTCATTTGAAGTAAATGGAGCATTACACTAGTAACATGGAATACTTCATTGCCTTTCGCGGGTGGAATGCGGATGGCACTAGCTCTCCCGGCGTCTCCCAAATGGTCTACATAATCAAAATATCCGTGGAATGAAGCGGTATGACTACCGTTTTGACTCATTGATTCGTGAAGACTTTGGTTGTCACCTAGAGAAAACAAAAATAAAAAATAAAGTAAAATTACACCATGGCTAATTTAAAGTGACTTATAACACTAAAAAGAATGAAAGCTTTGTTTCATTCCCCGACAATGGCGCCATTTTTGATAACTCTCAAATTATACTTCAAGAGTATAAGCGATCATCATTAATATATTTTACACAACAAGAGTCAGGGTTGAATCCACAGGGAATGAGAACACGACCTTCAATATCAAGTGTGATAGGCAACTAGAAGTTGGCTCACAATGCTATAATAAATAAAAAGAGAAAGTAAATTGGGGGGTTTTAATTCGAACACTTTGTAATTATCAAGTTAATCGCAAGTGAAGCATAAAATTCAAAGATTAGAGAGATAGAGTTGAAATCAAGTGTGAAATGGGACTTGGGGTTATGCTATTGTAAGGGTGAATGCATGTATGGGTGATTGAACATTTGTCCAGATTTAGCTAATAGTCATGGGTAGTATAGATTAAGAATATTTAGTGTTAATTTGTCAATCAAACACCAAAATCTCACAAGCGGGTTCTTTCGAACACCTCAAAAGTGAAACTATTTGAGTAATCAAACACCTCAATTAGCATCCTTATGTCTAAGAGAAACTATTAAATGATGAACATTAAGTTATTGTTCACTCATATTCCTCACGCTCGTCCACTTTGTCAAGGATGATAAGGGTTCTAGAGTCAACTAGAGTTTGCAACCTCTAATTTTAGATGAAAAACATGGAATAAAAGCAAAACCTACAACAATTAGCTAATTAGAAAGACAAATAAACAACTCCCATACACTTATCACACCTTAATCAAGCATAACCCCAAGCAAAGAAATTAGCTACTCATAGAGAGAGAAAGAGGAAAACTACCTAACTTCTCATTCCATTCTTCTATTTAATCAAAGATTATCACAAGAATTGAGATACTAATTCAATAAAAGGTTAAAGAAAGTCACAAATTTCACTCTTAGGGTTTCACTCTATGTTAAACAAGATTCAAAAAGTACAAAAGATGGAGTTCTAGAGCTGAAAACCCCCTTTTAAAGCCCCAAATTCACGTTCCTTGAAATTACAAAATTGCTACCGCACTGGTCACCTGTTGGCGCAGGTGGAAGACATGCGCGTGTATGTGCTCAACGCAGATGCTACTGCCTCACAACTTCATTAGCCACCTGCATGCGCTGCTCATGACATGCATGTGCTAGTGGCTTTTAAAACTCCCATGTGTTAGTTTTAGCTCATTTTCTTCACTTCTCGCATTCTAATTGACTCGTATGGATAGATCGACCTCATATTCATCCATTACCTGCATATACGATCAATATAACATGAGAATCACCTCGAATCAACAGAGAATAAGGGACAAATCAAGATTAAAAGTACTAAGAAGTTGACAAATTACCAACTCATTATAAACACACTGTGCCACTCCCTGAGCTGAACTATACACTCCATCTCTGGACTAAGGCCTACTAGTACTATCGAGCAACACCACTGCCTATGGCATGCCCTCTAAAAGGCTCAGTACATGAACCAAGGCCTCTTGAAATACTGGGATGGACTCGAATCCATGTAGAGTTTGGGTTGGTCCCTGACACACCAATGCTCTGGTAGTAGGTCTTTGTCACTACCTATGGATCAACCTCAATCTCTAGTGACGAATTTCAATCCTGGCCTCGAGTAGGTGCTATATCTCGATATTGAGCTCGACCTCTAAGTCGACCACTATAGTTCTCATCCATTGTAGTCTTCATCCTAACTATATGCGGAAGAGTCAAACAAATGAGATTTTAGGAACTGGTAGAAATAACAATGCATGATAAAAAGTCAAACTATGAAATTTTCCTAAAAACTTCCTATAGCCTGCATAAGATAGCATACAAACATCGTACCAATCTGTAGGACTCTACTAAGAACTTTGTTCTTGTACCAGTAAGATCGATGAATTTGGGATCTAATACCAATCTATCATGACCCAAAATAGGGTCATGATATCACCTACTATAACCCTCCAATAGGTAAGCCAACCACATAAGCCATATACAGAAAGGTAGTTGTTAATGAAATGAATAATAAACAATATACCAAATCGGGCAAACTATACAATAAAAATAAGTAATAAAGGCCCATAAGAAATAGAAGAAAGAATAAAATATAAATGTGTGTATGTATATATATATATATATATATATATATATATATATAAACCATTTCCATGACCTAGTGTCACCAATACAAGAGTTGCTAATACACGAGTACTACTAATGATTATAAATATATAAGTTTGTCTTCGAATATACAAAAATAAAGACAGTAATCAAAAGAGGGAAATATAGATCAACTCTAAACGCTGAGAGCTCACCCCAAATTTGATAAATAACCTTCAAACTTGTAGGCAATCAACGATGAAGACTCATACTGGATCTACATTAGAAAATGATGCAAAAGTATAGTATGAGTACCAAAATACATGGTACTCAGTAGGCATCATAGGCCAACTAAGCTTAGAAGAACAATATACAATATAAAGTGCGAAAAAACCTAAGTCTATTAAGAGAATAAGGTAAAAAGGGAACTAATAATCTAAGACTCAATAGAAAAATACATACAACAGTTATATATATTGTACATAATGTTTATAAAGGTGAAAACTTATAAAGGATGAGTGCATTGCAATATGAAATGGATGCAGTGGACAATGACTACCGTATACACCTCCTCCAACACATTTGGCCTATAAAGGCAGGACCCATGGGGGACTCGCAATGTCCAAATACAATGCTTGGACTCTAACTGGGACTTTCATAAATAATAAGTAATAAATAAATGGCCCAGACTCTTTAAGGACTAAAAATTGGTGTATCAGGTGCCTGAACTCTATCCGGGGCTAAATTATTTCTCTTTTTTTCTATTCTTCCCTTTTTAAAACTGAAAACCATATTTTTCGTCGATTCCAAAAATATATCATGAAAGTGTAAGTTTGAATATGTGTATGTCAAAATAAGTAAAGGTATAGCACCCAATAGAAGTCTAAGAGTATAAATATTCTTGGAACTAGGTATTAATCCTCCTTTTATAATTTCTAAACTCAACCAGAAAGTCCCACAGATACAATTTTGGACCCGTAGGTCTCCAAACTCAAATTTAAGAATAACCCAAAAGGAAACTAATAAGGATGTAACCATGTAATAAAATAATAAGGAAGTCCTCTCTACGGTGAAATTACATCCTAAATCGTACTAAGGATCTCTAAAATATACCTAAAACTAACCAGCAACCTAGACTAAGGTTCGACAAGTAAGAAAATATCCGAAGCGAAGTCCCAATAGACTAAATAAGTGATCGAAACTAAGGTTCAACCTAAATTCTACTCTAGGTCCCTGAAGCAAGCCAAATGACCTGGAAATTCAAGGTAAATTAGTCCTAATGAACAATTTTCCCAAAACAACAAGAAATTTCATACAATATAAGGCCTAACCGAGTCAAATCTAAAAATAGGTAAGTTGTAACCTACATGGAGGCTAAACGGCTAAGTAAAGAGCAATCACAGAGAACACTTTCCTTTCTAGGCTTTAGAATGCTACCATTCTATCAACAAAACAATCTATTAATCACTAAGAGAAAAATAACACCCATATTAAAATTTATATTCAGGCCAAAATTTAGGTAAAAAATTAACTCTCAGGGCCCAATAATGAAATCAGAATATTGATCCCACCATTACCTTCCTCATAAGACAAGGAACACATGCTCAAAAAATAAGTGGAAAAGGCTATTAATTTGGGGCCTAGAACAACTCGTAAAATCCCAAAACCATAGAATTGAATTTGAGTTTCAATGGGAATCAATGCAGAATTTTTTTTAATTAAAATGGCTTGTGTCCAGCTTTATTAATAAAAAATAAAAGAGACCAACAACAAAACCTAATGGAGAGAATAAAATAAGGAGGCCCAGATCTAATGATCTGGCCCTCTCAACGTAAAACAAAAAAGGAAACAAAAGGAAAATAGAAAAAAAATGCAAAACAACAAAAAATCAGATGTTCAAATAACCATTTGGAAAATCCAAGAAGAATATCAAAGGTCAAGCTCAGCTAAGCTGAATTCTAGCCCTTTCCTCGACAAATTATCATTGATCTTGCATCTGGGGAGTGAAACCTTGCAAGCTCTTTAAGTACCTTCCTTGTAAGTCTTCATTTTTTATATGAGCTAGCTTCCACCTTTATTCCAACTCACCAAGATCTAAATCAACCGAATATTTGGTTAATTCCATTCTGCAACGTCAAGCTTTTACCAGGCACCGTGGGATCTAAACCAAGGAGAAATTTTCCTTCATTAAGATTGTGGATATTCCCTGACATTGAATCTTAGATTGTTGCTATATCTCATCCATTCAAATCTAATTTTTATAGTTTTTATCAACTACAACCCCTTAACGAAAACTCCACAAATTGAACTTCATAAAGAAATTAAAACCAATAAGTAAATCTGTTATATGTTGATGTAATCAATATTTTGTTGAATCTGGGGATGCTGTAGTAACTTCTTCTACCTTGCTTGCTACAATTTCTTATGTGCAACTTTATTCTCATATTAATGAACTGTCATTATTGTGATAGTAGTAGAAATTGCTATTCTAGTGTCTTCAGTCTAGTTCTCTTGTTATATTGGTGTTGAATCTTAAATTTGGTAACTTATCTTGTCAGCATTGATTATTTTTCTTGCTTGTGTTAGTATCTCTTAAAATCTTTGATATTGTACCAAACCGGCAAAATAAAAAATACAGTTAGCAAAAAAATCAGCCTATTGGTTCCATTCTCTGAATATGTGTTGTATCTAATAGTTTACTTTTGATCTCCAATGTCTAATTCGATGCACCTCCATTATTATACACAATGGTACCTTTCATTCACCATCAAGGACCTGTTTCATCATTAAACTGTCAGTCTCTATCACTAGGTTATTACATAAAAAACTCTCTATCCCTTACTGAATAGCTTTAGCTTCTGCATAAACATTTATGGTATCAGGAATAATCTCACCTTTAGCATAAATGAAATTCCTTTCATGGATTGCCTTTTGAGGTTTTATCTGTATTACACTTGAACCAACCTTGTTCTTGGGGCCTTCATCTTATCACTGCATGAGACACTCTAGGTCTATATCTTTTAAAAAAATCAATCATTTTTGGCTAAGTATGAGGAATGTTCTTCAACCACGGATATATTCTTCTTGCCACCCAATGTAGGTTCAGATTTATTTTATATATCACCATGTCTTAACATTTCTATACCATAAACTATAGAGTTTCTCCACTTCTATACTTGCCCTAGGATAATTGCTGGAGCTACTTAGTACATAGGCTTTAGCATAGGTACACATTCAATAGTCCACCATTTTGATATAGCTTGACTTACTTGGAAAAAAGGCCTATGAATCCCTGCTGTATTTTTAAAGCATCTCCATATCTCTTTAGTAAAAGTTATTGCAATAAAAAGGTGATTGGTGGTTTCTTACTGTGGGTATGTCTAACACCAGTACCTTGAAACCATAATTATCCCACACTTAGATTCACATCATCTACAGGAAGTTTCAGTATCCAGACCCTCCATAAAAATAAAGAAATCTTAAAAGGCAAGCCTCTTATCTAGATTTTTTCAATATTGTCATTCTTCAAATCTATTGTCTCAAAATTTCTCATGCACTCTTCACTGTCAACCTCTAACTACTGGTAGCCATCTAACATGGTCTATCCCGAAGATCTAATTTTTCAAAAATTTTATTTCAAAAAAGACATGATCTACAATCTCTTGAGCAGATTCTGTAGTATTCTATTAACTTTCCACTAATTTTCCACCATGAAATAACTTATCTCATCAATACCTTCATTAATTTAGAGAATACAAATACTATATGATTAAGAGGACCAAGCCTAGTTCAATTGTCAAACTATAAATTAGAGCATCCCTTTCTAGGCTCCCACTATATCTCTTTCTCAATCTGATCCCATACCTCAAGCCTCCTTTTCCAAATCTAAGAGTCGAAAATTGGTATAGACTTAATGGAATTCACAGTATGGATGTATAATTCACTTACCCAAACTCAACATGATGGAAATCCCAAGAGAAATTAGCTCCTAAGCTCCAAGAGGTCTTAATCTATAAGAATTGAATTTTTAAAATTTTCAGCTTGAATTCATCGGAATCAACGTAATGCTAGCGGGAAATTACATAATGGAAGAGGAATTTATTTATCTCAACCAAATTGGATGAAATACCATAAAAATTTTCTCTAACTAGCTCAAGAAATAAGAGTTTTGAATGAAAAATGGCTAAAAAATCCAAAGTCCCAAATTTATAGTGTCGGGGGTCCTTCATCATAATCACAAGGACCTCTGTCGAGGATGTGGGACCCTATTAGGGTTGAGAATCACAATCGCAATGGTCCTTGCATTCGCGATGAACAAACCAGACCCGAACCAATTGGCCCTTCATCATGATCGTGACCTTAATCCATGCAATTGTGTTGATCAATTATCCCCGACTTTCGCGACGAAGATCTTTATTCTAGTTGTGATGAAGGAAATAGAGTTGCACCAGATGCTGAAAAACTAATATTTTCCCAAGTTTAAAATTTCTCCAGACAGGTCCTTGGGATTCATTTAGAGTTCCATGAACACAAACCAAATATGCTACCCAATCACAAATGGCATATCAGACTCAATAGAATTGACAAAATGACCAACATAGATTTTTTCAATAAACTATTGAATGAAGTCAACACTTTGCTGACTTTCTCTAAAATCCACTCAAGTGCCCAAAAGAGGCCAGAAAGCATCGGGACCCAAACCAAAGGTCCCCTAGCCTAAAATCTACGTTTTGGAGCTAATGCAATTGTCAAAATTCTCATCTGAGGCCATTTACTTAGAATGTTGACTAAAGTAAACTTCTTAACTTTAAAAGCTCCAAAATAGAGAAATTGGTGTAAAACCCAACCAAACTCCCCAAGAACCCAACCACCAGTCCTAGCAAGTCATAAATACCATGTAACAACTACTTTAAAGCTCGAAATGGAAAAAAAAAAAAGAAAATATAGAAAATGACCTAAAGGTCATTATAACTTCTCAGGCCCCATCTTGAGTGGCAAAGTCATAATAAGCATAAGTCATAAATGAAATGTATCCTTCTTACTCCTAATGATCATACTCTATTCCTTCAGTGATCCTTCTTATTACTTGAAAGATGTTAGTGTTTCATATTTAGATGTCTCACATGACTCATGCCTATAATTGTTTTGTTAGAATGTTATGAAATTCCCATAAGGATAATGTCAATGATGATGAATGAAGTAAAAGGTAAATTTTTGGAGAGAGTTCCCTTTTGCATTCTTTATGAGGCCAATAGGGGCCAAGTCAATGTTTCAATGTAGTTCTTCATATATATGCACCTTTAATCTCTTATGAGACTCATGATAGTGTTTCTAGTCAGCTGATAGCCATTTAGAGATGGTGTTAGTCTCGTCCATGAAAGAAACTCTACCAAGTCTTTTAGAATATTTTAGAGTTAGATTAGTTATGTGCATGACCATTATTTAAGGATGAATTATCTCAAGGGAGAGATATTGCAAGACCTCAAACATTGGGCAAAGATTTGGACAATTCTACGTATGTAGTTAGACGCAAAACCAATGAATTTTTATTTTTTTTCTTAGGTTTTAAGGTCAATTATTAAGTGTAGGAAGTGTATTAGATGTGAATTAAGGTCATAGGAACCCTCTAACACAAATTTAAGTTGAAAGTAACTCTACCAATTAATTTTTCATATAAGCTTTACTAGGTTCAACATAAAAAAAGCATTCTTCCTAGAATATTAAGAGTTACGTGGCCTAATACCTACTAAATTAAAGGCCTTTGGTTCTAGTTTCCAAAGTCACCAACCACTAGTCAAACTAACCTTTGTGTAAAATGTTATGCGCATTTTACAAGGCATCCACAGGTCGGGGCAATGGCCACCATGGTGCAGTTCCCCAAATCTTTTCCAACCAAAAATTTTGTTGTTTTTTTTCTTCTCCCTCATTCTAATAAGGTTGTTTTCGTCCTAACCCTATTATGTAACCACTACCCATGACTTATAACCCCTTTAAATGAGGGAAAACACTCAAAAACTATCATATTACCCTTCTCTTCTCTCCCCAAACTCACAAAAGGCTTTCAAGGGCTCAAGTACGGGAATCCATAAGTACTTCTCCAGGTTCCTCCAATCTCTAAGGTATATAAGGCTATCCTTCATATGCCATAACTATGGATTCTTTCCTGCTACAAGAGTGATTCTCATGAACAAGCTAGGGGCTATAGTAAAACCATAATGATTGTGATATGTCTTCAATTCTTCAAGAATACCTCATGAAATCTCTACGCATGTCTCCTATCTATGATAAGCCTATTTTATGTGATTCTCTATGGATTCTTCTATATGAACTTATGAACTCATGAATGTTAATAAAAGTTATGTGACCCAGTGCTAAACGCTAAGTGCTTATGACTTCACAAAAGAACAACAAACTTATGAAGTTTACACCATGGATGATACACAGTACTTAGAACCACAAGTTATCCCAAGCAAACCCTTGGTACTAGAATATTAATTAGAGCATACATTTAAAATAATTGATCGAGCAACAACTTAATCATAGTAAAATGGGAAAACTAAAAATAAACTAAAATTTAGTAATGACAATCTAAAAACCCAATAAAACAAAATTGTCTGACTATGTCTGAAAGCCTCTACTAAAATTGATGAGTTACTAGGACAGGAACCCCAACTAACTCTAAACTACTAAAACTTAAATAGGTTCTTAAATGAAATAAACTAAAACTGCAAGTTATCCCCAAATCATGAGGACTCACCAAATCTACTAATTAAAGTTGGGATACGAACTAAACGCAGGTGTGAGAATGAGTGCCTAAATCTACATTATGAAATGATGTAGTGCAAAGAAAATTATACGGTCAGTACTATAGGATGTACTGAGCATTATCCAATGTCATAAATATACTGTGAATATGCTTTAAACTAAATTTAGATGCAATAAGAAAAACTATATAGAAGTATCAAATCTATAGTAGAATGACTCAAAAATTGTAATCAAAAGATGGAAACATGAATTATATTTGTAAGTCATAAAATTTCATAACTGAGTTGAAAACTATGAGTCATGTACAAATGTCATGTTTTATATCATTTCTGAGGGGAGTGTCTTATAACTGACATAAACCAACTGAGAAATATGGAGTCCAATGTACACTCCCAATTAGGAGGGTGCCATATACCATTCCAAGGGTATAGAACCTATCTGATGTGAATCCACTAACTGAGTCCATTGGGCTAAAGGGGACAATCTTAACTAGTGAAAGACTATCCTCTAGTGGGGATGTAGTTTTGGGACATGGGTTATCTAGAACCTGTGTTTGTTCGATGCTAAATCGTCCTCCTAAAATTATATTATTGTTTGCTCATAATAGATAACCTATGGTATGAAAATAAAACATTAATTAGTTCAAATTCTATTTTTAGTGAGGTTTAGAAATAAAGGAACTAGTCATGCTAAATTTATTCAATTCTAGGATCATGTGTTCAAAACATCCCAAGTTATACTAAAATAGGTTGAAATATGTCAAATCATGCATAGTTGTTGTTCAAGTATAATAACTAAATTGGAACCATTAGAAATCATGCATAATTATTCAACAAGAACCATAATCATATAACAACATGAGGAAACTAAATTTCAAGAAATATGCATAATTGGGTATGAAGCCTAATTCACAAAATCATGAAAATCATATTGTAAAATCTAAAGTTTTGAGCATAAGGGTGAAAGGAACCCCTTACTGAAATCCCATATACTGAATAACTTTGGACTAGAATTTGTGATTGAGACTTGAGAAGTTGAATCCTAGACTTGAAACCTTGAGAGCATTTTTTTTCTGGCTTAACAAAGTTAAGTGAGTGTTGTGAGAAATTACTCAACTAATTACCATTTAATCTCCCCTTAAAAGAGTTAGACTAACATAGTTTAGGATTAAAAAACATGGAAAAGAATGAACTGCCCCATTTAAATTTGCTATCGACAGTGATCCATGAGTCATACCACGACTCATGATCAACATCCATGAGTCGTGGTCTGAATCATGGTGCCTAGGACCATCTTTGGTCCTTCACTATTTTGGGGACCATGACTACACTTCACAAGTCATACTATGAAACCAAGACTCCTGGTTTAAGTCGTGGTTTCCTGGAACAATTTTCAATCTTTGGAACCTCTATCTGGTTTATCTATATGATTAAAAGGATGACTTATACCTACTCCCATGACTTATGGTTACTGGGATCATTGAAAAATTTTGGGGCAACATACGACGAGTCATAGTACGACTCGTACTCTGATTGTATGGCTCGTACAATAAGTCGTACTAGTCTGGGACTGGAAAATTTTCATTTTATTTTCTGCACGAAGTCAGAATAAAAGCATGGAAAAACTATAAGGTTTTACAATATCTCTCCCTTGGGATAATTCATTCTCCAATGAAGATTAAGGCTAGACTAGAATCCAAATATACAAATAATGTAAGTCTGATTACTGAAACTTTATAATTAACATGGTCTGGTCTATTATTTGTTAAGAGTAAAGACTCAGCTTAAAAATATATATAGTATGAATACACACATGGGATGAATGAAACAAACATAGATATCTAACTTAGAAGTGCGACTAAAGAAGAAAGATCGTTACCTCATACTATCTTGGTATTAAGATCAAAAAGATGAGGGTACTTGGCTATTTGATACGCCCAAATTACCACTCCTTAAAGAAGCATAAGCGGTCGTTGTAAAATATATAACCCAACCAAACTTGGGGTCGAGTCCCACTGGGAATATGGTGAAAACTACGTTGTATGCAATTCAATTGACTGTTAGTCGGTACTTTCCATGAAATGGGGGGTTTGTTATGAATGTTTGTAAGATAGTATCCAATTTGTTTCTACTAAACAACATTGAATTATTGAGATATAAATCAATACAGAGATTGAACTAGGATTGTGTTCACCATGGATACTATCGCAATTAAGTGTCAATCATTTCATGAAATTCTCATGGTATCGGTAAATATAAAGTTATCGATTTCTAACATTCACCCAATAATTTATCAATGTAAAATAGGGTGATTAACATTTTAATTCTTTCAAACTTAAAGATAATCTCATTCAAATTCGATTTCGCTTCGAGTTGGTCAATCTTGTTAAAGAATTAACCATTAGATGGAGGTTAAGAGATCCGAATCCTCGTTGAGAATCTTTTATCCATTATAATTCCTTGTTTCAAGCGAATTCATCCTAAGGCATGTTCTAATATTTGTAACCATTAGAAATAGGTTAAATAAAAAAAGATTATCAATACAATTCTCGATATCATTCAAATCCCAACAACAATTAACATTCTACTAACAAATTCGCATTGGCTCCCACAACCCTAGTAGTGGGAGTTTAGTTGCTCATGATTTCAAAAGAAGATATAGAAAAGGAATTCATAGATTAGAAAGTTACCCTTACAAAGTACGAATTCACTCTTCAATTGTCTTCTATGAATAAGCAAGAAATCCAAAAACCCAAGAACAAATTCAAAACTTCAAAATATTTTTCCAAATGTAATGTCTAAAGTGAGATAACAAAAGATGATGAGATTTCTCCTAAAAGCTACTATTTATAGTATAAGGAAACTTGAATTCAAAATAAATTTTGGATCTGAACCGCTCAAAGTTGACGATGAATTTGACGGCTCGTTAACCAGTTGATACCTCATCAACTCAAGTCTTCAACTAACTTTATCATGGCTGAGATTTTGCCTGAGATTGACGACCACAGTTGATGGCTCGTCAACAAGTTGACAGCTTGTCAACTGAAGTTTTCAACTAAACTTTTCTTAACTGACATTCTGCCTGAGTTTTACGACAATAGTTGATGGCTCGTCAATAAGTTGGCAGCTTGTCAACAACCCTTTTTTGCTCAAGTCCCCTTGTCTTCTCACATGTCTACTTTTGCTGCACAAAGAAGAGAAATATTCTTAAAAACAACAAAAGTTGGTTAAGAACATATGAGTATTCCTTTTCAAAAGACTTAAATGTGCCATCAAAATGCCGACACATCAGCACCCTCAACTTAGAACATTTACTTGTCCTCAAGCAACTAAACAACACTGCTTTATGCACAAATCAAGATTTTTAAGGAATAGAACAACATTTGTAACCACAAAATGGACCCCATCAAACCAGTTAGCACCATGTACATGATTTATTCACTAATCAACCAACAGGGATCCATGTTTGGCATTATAATACAAATAGGCAACACTATATATATACTCAAAGTACTCAATCTAACAATTAGCAATTTCAAGTGCCATCCACATGCCCTCACAACAAAGAAGTCCCTCACACAAGATAATGACTTTATTTAGGGGATGAAATTCAAATCTCTCACTCTCACAACAAACATTAAACAATGCACATGCAATACCATAAACTTTCCCTTACCATTCCACCTCAGTTTTTCAGTGGGCTGACTAGGATCACTACAGGACTTTACTCAACTTGTAATGAAGGCTTGGGTGTAGGTATGATAAGTTTGGGATTAGTGACTCATCCCTCCTCGACATGAATTATCACTCATTTCCTCATACTTAAGACACCTCCCTTATTCACCTTATTCTTTCAACAATTCCCATTACCGAGAACGGGAAATCTCTTGGATCTTTTCTTTTTCTATCTTTTTTTTTTTTATACATTTCCTTTTTTTTTCTCATTTGCATGCACTCATAGGATTTTCTCTTATCCACACATGATTTTTTCAGACCATTCTTCACTTGTCAAACCTTTCTACAGTACCCCCCCTTTAACTTAGGCAATTTACCTGAGTTGAGGTGCACAATGTCCAAGGAGGGACCAGGGCCAAAATAGAGGTTCAACGATAAAAAGGGAAGGTGAACAATTGTTGAATAAAAAAAGTTAGAATAGCTCAAAAAGGGATCAAGGGATTGCTAATATCATTTGACAATGTCTTTAGGCTAAGTGGACTAAATTAAAACAAGGCCTCTGATCCTCTCCTACACAACCAACTTATAACCTAATAAAACAGACTGAGAAAGTTCTAGATGCATGTACAAAGTAAGAAAACAATACAATGGACTTACACGCTCATGAAATGGAATAGCATAATCACCATAAACTATTCATTTCATATTCAAGCTTAAGCAAACATCACAACATTCATATACTACTAATGACAAGCACAGATCCATAGCGGTCAATTTAACAAACGGCATCACACCCATAAAATTTTGATGGGTCCTTATTTTCAAAACTTTAAAACAACAAGTGTCATTCTTTCCCTATCCTCATTTTGCATACACAATACACAAAAAGAAAACAATAACAAAATCAACATATCCTTAATATGCCGGTTCGTCTAGATAACACATAAGGGAAAAGAACACATGCAATAAAAACCCTCGTGGATATAGGTACCCCACCCCCAAATAAAAATTATGCATTGTCCCCAATGCATTATCTAAAAAAAGTAAGAATTGGAGTAAGGATGTACATGTGGCGCCCTAAGCACTGGTGTTATGTGACATGGAGTACGCCGTAACATATGCTGCAACATCAGGAATAGTGGCACCAGGAATGACCAGTGCACTCAAAATAGTCGTTGGTGGAGTAGAAGACTCCACACTCTGCTCCTTAGGTGGGACACTAGCGGAAGCTCTAACAGCAGGAGCTTTCAATGCATTTTCCCAAGGTTCATTTGCCTCTTGTTCTCTCCTCCTTGCTTCTTTCATGTCCTTCTTCTCTTGCCTCTTTCTTCTTTTCTCAATTTTTGTCAGGACCTCTTCGGCTTCTCTCTTCCTCTTACTTTTGCCTTTGGTATCATTAGGCTTACCCGTTATATTATACAACACTTCTTCCTTCTCCTCCGACTCCTCATAAGTCTAAGTCAGGAACGTAAAGGACTGTCTATTTTGTAGAGCAGTGATGTTCGCTCTAGCCTTCTCTAATTCAGCTTCAAACTTGGCAATATCACACAGTTATTGCCTTCAACCTTTTATTGATCCGGTTGTCCATGTAATCAATATGACGGTAGCATAGGGTACTAAATCCTCTCTTATTTTTTCTATCTACGAACAGCTCAAATAGCTCCATGAACAATTTCAACTGCGCATCAAATCTCTTCCTTTGCTTTACGACTTTTCTGAAATTATAGGGAGTAATAGCATACTCCGATGTCTGGGCTATAACAGTGTTTATATCTGCTATCTTTGCTAGAAGTGTAGAACCCACAGATGAGATAGTAGGTGGAACTTCAGCGAAGGTAAGTTGTATACCTAGTGTTGAACCTGAGGCTTCTACAGTGGCAGTGGGAACCTCTATGGCAGGATTGTCATCCTCCATGTGAACCTGTTTATACAGTCACAGTGTGGGTTTGCTCTCATCCTTAGATATATCAAAGTGATAAGTTTTCATGGCATTTGTCTCAACATCAACTCCCGCCACTATGGGAACATGAACATCTTCACACAGCTTTGTGATAAGGCATGGAAATGGGTATGAAGTGTCAGACTTTGTAGCTCTTATCTTGATCTCACCTGCTATGATTTCTCTGAAATTTAGCTTGAATCCATACATTATGCTTGCCACTAACACAACACGATCTTCACCTAAATTGTTATCACTCGCAGTTGGTATTAACCTAAATTGGATGACTCCCTACTAGAATCTTGCCACTTGAGATGGGGTTGCCTTGGTGATGTTGGCATTAGGATTTTTCAACCAGTTTGGCTCCTCTTCTGTCAACACTTGAGCTAACCATGGGCATTGATTTGACCAATCATATAGCTTATGGTAAAAATCAGAAGTGGTAGCTGGAGGTACAAAGTTTTCCCCATGCAAGAACCGGTTAATTATCTGATCTGATAAATTCACAGACATATCACGTACTGGAATTCTGCTCATATTGGCTAGTGTCATAGGTTTTACCCCTTATTACATGTACTCTATCGGAGGGCAATATAGTTTGCATAAAACTCACGCATCATCACCTGATAGTATGTTCTCGAGTCTGTGCTAGTCTACCCCAAGTTGTAGTGGTTGAACCATAATTCAATTTCAGGGTTCTTTCCGATCCCGGAGATAATTATCTGTGCTTCTTCAGCTAAAGGTCTCTTAACTTACTGCTTCCCAGTTGCAGTAAGAACCTCATAAAAAATCTTAGATGCCCCTTTAACTTTCCATTGAACACTATCTCGGACTCTAGGATTTTTGCTTTTGATTACATCACTCCAAACTTGTTTAGGCTCTTATTTAGGGATGCTAGGTTCATCAAAATCCTCCTTAATTTCCTCCTCAAAATTCACACTCTCAAAACTCGATTCACTTTCATTAGCCTCAACCCCCTCATCAGACTAGGGAGCTTATACTTCTTTGCGCGTATTTTACCTCATCCTGTACCCTTGGGTTTCGGACTCCTCGACTTCGTGTTAAGAATCATCGATTAACTATTGAGTCTATGATCCCTTGCCCACCTTCTTAGTTTCACCACCACATTTTGGAGTAAGCTTTGGAGGAATGTTGTATCTGGAAAAAACAAATGAGCACTTGGTAAGTAACAAAAACAAAAGAACTGAAGCAATAATTTAACATTGTATTTACATAGTTGATGACTTGGGTTGACATCTAGTAAACCTCCATAGTCAAACTAAGACAAAAACACCTAAAAATTTCTTTAGTTGACGACTTAGGTTGATGGCTCATCAACTTATTGACAGCTCATCAACCCTCATCGTCAATCTAAAATAGAACCGTCCAAAAAATTTATTTAGTTAATGACTTGGGTTGATGAATCGTCAACTTGTTGACAGCTCGTCAACCCTTATAGTCAACATAAAATAGAACCATCCAAAAAATTTAATTAGTTGACAACTTGAGTTGATGGCTTGTCAACTTGTTGACAGCCCATCAACCACAACATCGACTAAGGCAGACAAGAATATACACAGGACTGAGCCATCTTTTTATAAATTAATAACACTCCAATAAGCTATCAGGATTACCAACTCAAGTGAGAGGTAAGTCTCATAACACAATGGAGTGTTTATGATTTCATAACGGACAAACGGGCTACTCAGACTTCACCCTTATAGAGTTGATGGGTAATCATATTTTTGAAAGAATTTTTTAATTCCAATAAAAATATGTTACCTTCCACTTCCATTAGTTGCTCAGTCGACCAAAATTAAGTAATAGAGAATTACTTCATGCTATGAACAGAGGAGAAGTAAATTTAAAACAATTTGCATTCCTTGTTCGAACAAATTGAAAGCATACTTGAACTAGATTATCTTCTTTTTCTTACTAAGTGCACATGTATTAACGGGGATGGGCGATATTGTTGGTTTTACTAGTTTTGTACGGGGGTTTTAAAGATTGAAGGAAGAAGATGAACTGGTGGGAGATGAACTAGTGGGAAGTTTTATGGGTTTTATGATGGGTGATGAATGTTGATGAATGTGGGTGTTAAGTGAGTGAACGTGGGTGTTAAGGGTGATGTATTTGGTGAAAGAATTACTAGGGAGTTAAGGAATTTGAAGAGTTTGAATTTAATTTGGTCTTTTATTCCTTAACTAGGTGGATCCAGTTAGGTTAGTGATTTGGGATAGAAGATCCGGCCGGGTTTATTTGGTTAAGGGTTGAGATTTGAGTTTACCCATGTTTTAAGTAGAAGAAATGCTTACCTGGGCCCAAATTTGGTAGACAGATCGTCAACTGGTTGACAGCTTTTCAACGAGCTTGTCAACCCTATACAGATTTACTCCGAATTACGCATTAGTTGACGACTTAAGTTGACAACTCGTCAATTGGTTGATGACTCGTCAACAATGTTGTCAGTCTCATCCAAAATGCCTCATTTCATTAACTCAGTTGACGACATAGATTGACGGCTAGTCAACTTGTTGATAGCTCGTCAATCTTTATTGTCACCCATATCCAGAATGTTTTGTTTGTGCTTCCCAAGTGATGACTTGTTGACATCTTGTCAACTCGTCATTCTTATTGTCTATATTAATCATGGACTCCATGTCCTTTATTTTGTCCTTCTACACACTTCAACAAACACAGTAACCATGCTCAACCATAAATCCCATTCTTAAAGTGATTTTGCAACACCACAAGAAATGGGTTGCCTCTTATTAGCGCCTGATTTAACATCACGACATGAAACGGGTATCTTGATTACTTATACTTCATCAAGATACACCAGTGATAATACCTTTACTTCCTCTGGTGGTCCAATATATTGCTTGACTCATTGAGCATTCACTTTAAATAGCTTTCCATCTTTGTTTTCCAACTTTACCACTCAAGACGGATTCAGTTGAGTCACTCTGAACAGTCTGGAATATTTGGATTTCAACTTGCCCAAAACAACTTAAACCATGAGTTGAATATTAACACTAAGTCACCCACTTTGAAATCTCTCTTTTCAATCTTTTTTTTGTGGTACAAATTTATTCTCTCCTTATAGAGGGCAGATCTATCATAGGCACGAAGTCCAAACTTATCCATTTCATTCAATTGATCCAACCTCAAGTCAGCAGCCTCCTTCCAGCTTAAATTAAGCTTTTTGAGCACCCACAAGGCTTTGTCAAGCTCTATTGGCAAATAACAAGCCTTACAAAAGTCTAGTTGGTAAGGAGACATACCTATTAGCATCTTAAAAGTAGTGCGATAAGTCCATAAAGCATCATCAAGTTTCTGGGACCAATCACTTCTGTTGGCATTTACTGACTTCGCCAATATCATCTTTATCTCTCGGTTCGATACCTCTACTTACACACTGGTTTGCAGATGATATGGAGTGGCTACTTTGTGTTGTTTTACCCCATATTTTGCTAGAACTGCATAGAATAACTTGTTCCAAAAGCAGGATATTCAATCACTTATAATCATGCGAGGAGTACAATACTAGGAGAAAATATTTCTTTTTAAAAATGTCACTACACTCTTTCCTTCATCATCCGCTAAGGCTAAAGTTTCTACTCATTTGGACACATAGTCCACCACCAGAATATATTTGTGACCATAGGAACTCACAAATAGGCCCAGAAAATCTACGCCCCACACATCAAATAATTCCACCTCTAATATTTTAGATATGGGTATTTCGTGATTTTGAGAGATTGAGCCCTGCCGTTGACAGTGATCACAAGCTTTGGTAAAATCATAGGATCTTTGTGAATAGTGGGCCAATAATACCCATATTGCAATATCTTCCTAGTCGTGTGATCACCTGCATGATGCCCTCCACCTGGGATAAGTGAAAACTCAGTAAAATACTCAGCATTTCCACCTTCGGTACACACCCTCCTAATGATATTGTCAGGATACAGTCTAAACAGATACGACTCATCCCAGATGAAACTTCTTTCTTTGATGGAAGCTCAAGTCTTTTGGTATCACATCTCTAACTGGATAGTTAGCTAAATATGCATACCAAGGCACAATGTCAAGTGTAGTGGCAAGTACCTATTCATCTAGGAATGAGTCATCAATCTCTAGCTCATTCGGCCACTTTGTTTCATTTTCAAGTCTAGATAAGTTGTTAGCTACCTGATTCTCACACATCTTTCAGTCCTTGAATTCAAAGTCAAACTCTTGCAATTATAACACCCATCTAATGAATTGAGGCTTGTCATCTTTCTTTGCTATCAAATACCTTAATGCACCATGATCCATATGAACTACAACCTTCATGCCCATCAAATACTCCCTAAACTTCTCAAAGGCGTAAACAACAGCTAGTAGCTCCTGTTCAATGATCGTATAATTCTTTTGTGCCCTATTCAGTGCCTTTCTTGCATAGTAAATGAGGTGAAAAAGTTTGTCTCATTTCTGTCCAAGAATAGCTCCAAGTACAATCCCACTTGTGTCACACATTACTTCGAATGGTTAAGACCAATTCAAAGTAATAATAATAGTAGCAACTACTAATATTTCCTTAAGGCACTGAAACTCCTTCAAGCAATTATCACCAAATACAAACTTGACTTTCTTCTCCAATAATTTGCACAATGGATTTGTAATTTTTGAGAAGTCTTTAATAAATCTTTGATAGAACCCCGCATGAACAAGAAAACTTCTAACTCCCTTCACCGAGATTGGTAGAGGTATCACCTCTTTCTTGGCTCGATCAACTTCAATTCCATTCTCAGAGATCTTATGCCCAAACATAATGCCCTCTTTCACCGTAAAGTGACATTTCTTCCAGTTGAGCGTAAGGTTGAACTCCAAGGCATTGGTCAAGTTTGCTAAGCAGTCTTCAAAAGAATCACCTACCACAGAAAAATCATCCATAAACACTTTTAAAGTGTCCTCTACTAGATATGAGAAAATTGAAATCATACACCTTTGAAAGGTTGCCGAACAATTGCATAGCCCAAAGGGCATCCGCTTGAAGGAGAAAGTCCCATAAGGGCATGTAAATGTGGTCCTTTCTTGGTCTTCGTGTCCAATGGTTATTTGATTATACCATGAATAACCATTAGGGAAATAGTACCAACCCCTTTTTTCCAACTGATCGAGCATTTGGTCCATAAAGGGCATTGTAAAGTGATCCCACAGAGTCTAAGAGTTAATCTTTTTTATAGTCCATCCACACCCTCCAACCAGTGACGGGTCTAAGCGGGATCAATTCATTCTTCTTTTTTTACACAAAAGTCATACCTTCGTTCTTAGGAACACTTTGAACTAGACTTACCCACTTGTTGTCTGATATTGGGAAACAACTCCTGCATCAAGCCACTTAATTATCTCCTTTTTTACCACTTCTTGCATTGGTGGGTTAAGTTTGCATTAATGTTTTATGGTGGGAACACAATCTTCTTCCAACTGAATTTTATATGTAAAAATTCCTAGTGAAATCCCAATGATATCTGCAATCGTCCACCCGATAGCCTTTTTGTACTCCTGTAAGATAGAAACCAGCGCTTTTATTTGCCATTCCACCAAGTCTGTAGCAATAATTATCGGTAAAGTGTTTTTCTCGACTAGAAACATGTACCTTAAATGGCCTGGCAACTCTTTCAAATCTAACACTGGTGGTTCCTCTATAGACGGTTTTACTTGAGGAGTTGGCCTATTTTTCAAGTCTAGGTCAAACTTCTTTGGAGCATAAGAATATGACCCCATTCCAGCCAATGCACAAACTGTCTCATTATACTCATTGATGTCCTCCCCATCGAAATTCATCAACACTATAGCCAAAGTTTCTACAGCAAACCTCTCTTCAATAGGAACTTCAATATCAATCTCATCAATAACATCAATAACTGAGACAACACTTATGTTCCTCGGTTGCTTCATCGACTGGCAAATATCGAACTTCACCTCTTCATCGTTCAACCTAAATTTTAGCTCATTGTATTCCATGTCAACCAACACCCATCCAGTAGCTAGGAAAGGTCTACCCAAAATTATGGGCACCTCAAAATCCACCTTACAATCAAGAATTACAAAGTTAGTTCGGAATATAAAGTTTGCGATCTTTACAAGCACATCATATAATATTCCCACCGAATAGTCGGCCATCAATAACTGTATCGACATTGGTTTAAGGGATGCTAAGCCTAACTGTTGGTATATGGCTAGAGGTATCAAATTGATGCCCACACTAAGATCACATAATGCCTTAGCGAAACTAATTGCACCAATTGTGCAAGGGTTAGTGAACTGCCATGGATCAGATTTCTTCCAGACTAATGATTGCAAGGCAATCGTATTATGATGGATGTTATCTACGGGTTCAAATCTCACCATCCACTTTTTAGTGACTAAGTCCTTCGTGAACTTAGCGTATCCTAGCATTTGTTCAAGGGCTTCAACCAATAGGATATTCACTGACAACTGTTGTAGCGTGGATAAGAACTTATTAAACTTACCATCCTCCACTTTCTTCTTAAATCTATGAGAAAATGGAGGGAGAGGTCTAGGAATCTGAGTGGGAGGTTTTTCAAAATCTTTCCCTTTTTCTTTGTTCGCAGCACCATCCTCTGTCGCCTTAGTAGACCCTTTCGCATCCACCTTTCCATCATCAACTTCTTTTGTCTTCTAAGCCTTGGCTGGAATCTTATCAATCCCAACATCATCATCCACCATTTCATAATCATCGGCTAAGCCTTCTACCGGTGTCTGAACCATCAGTTGTGGTATCGGTAGAACTTTACCACTTCTCATGATAATGGCAAAACAATTCCTATCATTTCTCGTATTCTGCACTGTATCACTTGGCAAAGTACCACTATTTTGCTAATTAAAATCTATGAACAACTGCCCCATCTGGTACTCCAATTGCTTAATAGAAGTAAGATGGGAATCGACTAGTTGACTCATAGAGGACAAGACAATCATCATTTTTTTAACACCTGCTTGAGTGGATTCCACTCCTTTCAGCAACTTAGCCATCATCACTTTCATAGATGGCTTTACTAAATCATTAACAACATTATCACGACTCCCTAGTGGTACATATAACACAGTTGTATCATTTTTACTCTTCCATTTCCCTTTCTCATAATCTTTATAATCAATCTTGTCATAATATTCATCTCTTTGATAGTTCCAACCTTGGTTTCCTTGTCCATTGGCTTGGAAAGCCCCTAGTTATTCAGATAGTTTGCTTCATCTTTGGAATTGGATTTGGCTGCTCTACCTTTCGAACCGACCATTTTTACCTTCTCAATGCCTCTGGCTAACAAGTATTTTGTTAGCAAATCCATTTGAGTTTTCATGTGAGCCATATCCTTGTCAAGCTCTTCTTCTCTTCGACATTGCTCGATCGACATACCCATAGCATATGTATTGCTTGCTACCTCAGGACCCCTGGTATGCCAAGCTCTACTGGTTTTGGTCAGCTTATTGAGTATCACTATTGCATCTGTGAAATTGTAAGCCATAAAAGAACCTCTAGTTGCGTTATCAACCATCGGCTTAGTATTCGAATTCAAGGACATGTACAGTGTCTCCATCAAATGTTCATCAGCCAACTTATGATTAGGAAATTGGGTCAGCTTCTTCTGAAACCTAAGTCAGGTCTCATAAAATGCCTCATTTGATAGTTGCCTGAAGTTGTTAATCTCATCCATCAACTGCAACATCCTAGAAGGTGGAAAGAACCTTTTTATGAAAGTTCCTTTCAAATACCTTCAGTTTGTTATAGAATCGGGAGCCAGCTCAGTTCACCGTAAAGTTGCCTCCCCAGACCTAGATAATGGTAACAACCTCAACCGAATTGCATTTTGACTAACTCCTGGATAATCAAAGGACTTGCATATGTTTAAGAAGTTAACCATATGCATAATTGTATCATCACCACGTAACCCTCCAAATACACCCTTCAGGTTCAGCAATTAAATCATCGTGCTGATGATGTTAATCTTCACCCTAAAAGCTAGTGCTGGTAAGATAATGGTTGCAGTAGAACAAACCCCATCTAAACTACCATCATCATCGTCATCAAGATAAAAGTTCACTGTGGGATGGTGCTTCCTTCTAACTCTTTGTCTCTGATTTTGGTTAGCTGGAGAAACATTGCCAAAACGTTGCCTATCAACAGCATCACCCAGTTCATCATCAGCTAAATCCTCATTCTCAATTGAACAGGAATATGTTGTTGATGGGCAACATTTTTGAAATGTTGATGTTGATTCAATCGCTGCAGCCCAATTGAATATGACCAGGTACATCAACATTCTATTGATTCAATTGGGTAGCAGCGAGCGCAGCAAGTCTTGTTGTTTCCTGTTGTGCATCCATATTTCTTCTCAAAGTTTTGTTCAACTCAGGGCCGAAAGGTAATAATAGTTCACTAGAGCGTCGAGTACTTGGAAAGCACAACTAGTAACCTACAAATACAAAAACAACAAATAAAACTAAAATTAGGAAACAGGACTAAAAGTCAAATAAACACAACTTAATTGACAACCGTATTCCACGACAACGGCGCCAAAATTTGATACGCCTAAATTAGAACGCCTTAAAGAAGCGTAAGCGGTCGTTGTCAAATATATAACTCTACAAAGGTTGGGGTCAAATCCCACATGTAATATGGTGAAAACTATGTCATATGCGATTCAATTGACTATCCATCGGCAATTTCCATGCAATGGGGGGTTTGTTATGAATGTTTGAAAAAAAGAATCCGATTTATTGCTAGTAAACAACGCTGAATTGTAGAGATATAAATCAATAGAGAGATTGAACTAGGATTGTGTTCACCATGGCTACTATCGCAATTAAGCGTCAATCATTTCATGGAATTCTCATGATATCGGGAAATATAAAGTTATCAATTTCTAACATTCACCCAATTGTTTCTCAACCTAAATTGGGTGATTAACACTTTAATTCATTTGAACTTAAAGATGATCTCATTCAAATTTGATTTTGCTTCGAGCTGGTCAATATTGTTAAAGCATTAACCATTAGACGGAGGTTAAGAGCTCCAAATCCTCATTGAGAATCTTTTACCCTTTTTGATTCCTTATATCAAGCAAATTAACCCTAAGGCATGATCTAATGTTTGAAACAATTAAAAATAGGTTAAGTACAAAAATATTATCAATAGAATTCCCGTTATCATTCAAATCCCAACAATAATTAACAATCTAATAAAGAATTCATCATGGCTCCCACAACCCTAGTTGTGGGAATTAAGCTGCTCATGATTTCGAAAGAAGATATAGAAAATGAATACATAGATTATAAAGTTACCCTTATAAAGTACAAATTCACACTACAATTGTCTTATAAGAATAAGCAAGAAATCAAAAAACTCAAGAACAAATTCAAAACTTCAAAATATTTCTCCAAATGTAACGTCTAAAGTGAGATTACAAAAGATGATAAGCAAAACCCTAAAAGACGCTATTTATAGTACAAGGAAACTTGAATTCAAAATAAATTTAAGATTTGTCCTGCTCAAAGTTGATGATGAAGTTGGCGACCCGTCAACCAGTTGACAACTCATCAACTCAAATCTTCAATTGACTTTATCTTGGTTGAGATTCTACCTGAGATTAACAACCATAGTTGACGGCTCGTCAATAAGTTGACAGCTCATCAACTAAACTTTTCTTAACTGATAATATGCCTGAGTTTGACGACAATATTTGATGGTTAGTCAATAATTTGGCAGCTCGTCAACTACCTTTTTTTGCTCAAGTCCCCTTGTTTTCTCACATGTCTACTTTTCCTGCACAAAGAAGTGAAACACCATTAAAAACAACAAAATTTGCTTGAGAATGTACAACTATTATTAGTCAAAAGCCTCAAATGTACAATCAAAATGCCAGCACATCACTATCACATTTGCTTCTTCTTCCCATATAGCTCCCTCAATTAACTAATTTCTCCACAAATCCTTCACGGATGCGACCTCCTTATTCATCAACTTGTGAACCTTCCTATTATGTATCTCAACTGATACCTTCTCATAAGAAATACTATTCTTCACACCAATACTCTCCAAAGGAATAATAAGTGATATATCACTATTGCACTTCTTCATTAAGGACACATAGAACACCGGATACACTGTTGCTAACTTAGCAAGCAGATCTAACTCATAAGCCACATTGCCAATCTTTCTTAAAATATTTTAGGGATCAAAATAACGAGGACTATGCTTCCCCTTAATACCAAATCTCATCACCCCTTTCATGGTCAAAACACTCAAGAACACCCAATCATCAGTAGCAAACTCAACGTCCCTTCTCTTCACATCTGTATATGATTTCTGACGACCCTGAGCAGTCTTCAACCTCTTAAAAATTAGCTGAAACTTTTCCATAGCCTCACAAAATCTGGCCCTACCAAAATAGCCTTACCTACCTCAAACTATTTGTGAATGGAATAATGTGTTTAGGTCAACTCGGGTACCATGACCCTTTTGGAAAGACTTCTAAAATTGAGATATAAACTGAGTATGCCTATTTAAAATGATAGACAAGGGAACTCCATGAAATCTAACCAACTCACAGATATAAATTATTGCATAGTCCTCTGTTGAATATGTAGTCTTGACAAGAAAAAGTGTTCTGACGTAGTCATCCTATCTACTATTAGCCAAATAGAATCATGTTATCATCGCATGTGAGGTAAACCTGTGATGAAATCCATGTTGAACATTTCCCACTTCCTAGAAGGAATGTTGATATCCTGAGTAATATCCCTCAGTTTCTAATGCTAAACCTTCACCTAATGGTAAGTAGGACACTTGGTCACAAAATCTGCAATGTTCCTCTTCATGCCATTCCACCAATAGACTTCCCATAGATCACGATACATCTTAGTGGCACTTGGGTGAATAGAATACTGAGAGTTGCGAGCTTTTGTCAAAGCTTGTTGCCTCAAATTATCTATATTTGGAACACACAATATGCCTTGATAACAAAGAACACTATCTCCCCCATGGGAGAAAACCCTTACTTTCTGATTATGGACATCATCCTTCAACTTGTGCAAAATAGGATCACTGTCTTGTATTTCCTAAATTTCATCACAAGAGAAGACGCTGAACCATTTTGAATGATAACACAACCATTCTTTAAATCTATAAGATGAAACCCTTAACGAGCAAGACTATGAATATCCTTAGCCAACTCCTTCTTCTCTTCCTCAACATGGGCCATATTACCTATGATCAACCTGCTAAGAGCATTACCCACGATGTTGGCCTTACCTAGATTGTAAAGCACACTCATGTAATGATCCTTAAGAAGCTCAAGTCATATCCTATGTCGAAGATTCAAATCCTTCTAACTGAACACATATTATAGACTTTTCAGATCTATAAAGAAGTTTACAGGAACACCATATAAATAGAGTCTCAAATATTTTAAGGCAAAAACTAGTGTTGCCTACTCGAGATCATGAGTCAGATAGTTTTGCTCATGAACCTTAAGATGTCTAGAAGTATATGTAATGAAAGTACCATTCTGCATCAACACAAAACCAAGGCCAACTCTAGAAGCATCACAATAGACTATGAAACCATTTGAACCCTCTAGGAAATTCAAAACTGGAGTGGAAGTAAGTGGAGTCTTTAACTCCTAAAAACCCTTCTAATAAGCCTCGGACCATTAAAACTTGACCTTTTTCTGAGTCAGCCTATTCAATGGGGCATCAATAGACAAGCACCCCAGCCAAGCTGAAAAAGCTCCTAATGTCTGATGGAGAAGTAGGCCTAGTCTAGTTCTTCACTATATCTATCTTTTAAGAGTCTACCCGAATGCCTTACTAAACAAAACATGACCAAGGAACGTAACTAACCTCAACCAATACTAACACTTGCTAAACTTAGTGAACAACTGGTAATCTTTGAGATTCTACAACACAACCCTCAAATGATATGAGTGCTCCTCCTCACTCTAGAAGTAGACAAGAATTCCATCTATGAAGACAATGACAACTATATCCAATTACTATTTTAATACCATATTCATCAAGTCTATAAAAGTTGTAGGAGCATTTATTAGTCCAAAAGACATAACCACAAATTCATAGTGACCATACCAAGTTTTTAAGGTCATATTTGGAATGGCACACTCCCTAACTCTGACCTGGCTATACCAAAATCTAAAATCAATCCTAAAGAAACAACAAGCAACCTGAAGCTGATCAGCCAGGTCATCAATCCTGGGGATGGGATACTTGTTCTTGATTGTGACCTTATTTAACTTATGGTAGTTGCCACACATTCTAAGAGAACCATCTTTCTTTCACATAAAATTTCAGAAGCACCCCATGGGAAAATACTAGGTCAAATGAAGCCTTTATCTAAAAGGTTTTTCAACTGTTCTTACAATTCCTTAAGCTCAGTAAGAGACATTTTACGAGATAGAGTCTATGCCAAACTCAATATCCCATTCAGGAGGAACTCTAGGTAGATCCTCAGAAAATATCTCAGGAAACTCTCTGACTACTGGAACTGACAAAAGAGATAGAGTCTCAGACTTAGAGTCCTTAGCCCGATCTAGATGATATATGCACCCCTAATAAATTAGCTTTCTATCCTTAAGGTAAGATATGAAATGACCTATAGGAATTGTAGGACTACTCTTCAACTTCATGACAGGCTTATTTAGAAATTGGAATTTTATGACTTTAGTTCTATAGTCAACTGAGGCATAACAAGAATGTACCAATCCATGCCTAGAATAATGTCAAAGTCTATCATGTTTAGTTCAACTAGGTCAGCTGAGTTATCTTTATGAAGGACTGAGACAATGCAATTGTTATACACCCTTCTATCTATAACCTACTATTTGACTGGAGTAGAAATAGAAAAAGATTCTAGTTGTTGTTCAGGACTGACTCGACACATTACTACCTTATAAAGGGTTACAAAATATATAGTAGCCCCTAGATCTAAAAATGCATAAACATTATGAAAGAAGACCTTTAACGTACCAGTGACTACATCTGGTGAGCTCTCCTGATCCTACAGAGATAAAAGTGCAGAAAAGGGGTTCTAGCACTGACCACTACCTACACTAGAAGTGGCACCCTGCTAAACTGTATGACCTACTTGAGCTGCTGAAAAAGCAGAATGACCTCAACCACCTCCATTTCCCTGCTTGCCAGAAGGTTAATTTCTCAATCGATGACCAACTTGACCACATCCAAAGCATCCCTCTTTGCCATAAAGGAACTCTCCTAAATTGTTCAAGTAGGGTAAAAATTCCTCCTTTCAACACTTCCCTATGAATGAGAGCCTAAACTTCTACCCTTCTAATCCTGTCTTGGTCTGGGTGTTGGAGATCGAGTACTAGCTGAAGGTGGCATTGGTCCTGATGACCTTTGCTGGAAAGAAGATCGGCTCCCATCACTGATCCTCTACTGACTATACTTAAAGTTACCTATTATGGCCCTTTTATTCTCTCTTTACCTCTTATTTAGTTTCTTCTCCTCTACCTACTTGGCATGATTCATCAATCAGGAGATATCTATATCTCTAATCAACATAGCAGTCTTGCACTCCATCTTCACTAAATCTAAAACCCCAAAAATGAACTTACTCATCTTGGCCCTCGGCTTTACTTTCATCTCTGGAGCATACCTATATAACTCAGTGAACTTTAAACCATCTTCTTTAACTGGCATAGACCCTGCTTTATGTTCATGAATTTCTCAACCCTTTCCGCCATAAATTCTCTTAGAAAGAACCAATAAACAAAAGCCTCAACAAAATCACCCCAAACTGTAGGAGATATATTTCTTCTATGGATGTCTTTCTACTAATTAAACCATAAATGAAACACATACTTGACCTAATAGTAAGCCAGCTCAACACTCTAAACCTCATTCACCTACATAACCTATATAATCTTTTTGACTTTGTCAATGAAGTTCTATGGGTCTTCCTCAACTTTTGACATAAAGAACTTTGGCTGATTCATATGAACAAAGTCTCTGGCTTGGGCAACCATTGACCTACCTTTTGGTTTAGCAGGGAGCGCTACCTGCTGATTCACTTAGACTGTCATAGCTTGATCCAACATCTAAATGGTGTTGCAAAACTCGATGTTAGTGACATCATTATTTTGAGGCTGATTCACTAGTGTTGAAGAGTTATTATTCTAACCGTAACTCCATCTGTGTTTCTTCGTGGAGGCATTGTTTGAAATGCATAAAGCATGAGTTAGGAAGGTAAACAGAGTTAAAATCTAACATGAATAGAAGGTTTCCTAAAATATGTCATAACGTTTCCCTAATAAGTGTTGCAAGCTTCACACCCATGAAAAAAAGCTCTACTAAATGCGACTTTTCAGACATCCTAGGACTCTTGAACCTAGTGTTCTTATATCATGTTTTTCATGATCTGAGTCTATACCCTATATGAGACACAATACTTAGAACCACCTAACCAAAACCTTGGTATTGGCATATTACTAAGACCATACATTTAAAACAACTGAGCGGAAGCTTAAGCATAGTAAAATGGGCAACATGAAAATAAACTAAATTGTGAAATGACAATTTGAAAACCCAATAAAACAAAATTATCTGACTATGTCTAGAAGCTTCTACTAAAACTGTTGAATTACTGGGACAGCACCCCCAACTAACTCTAAAAAACTAAAATTGAAATAAGGTCTGAAATGAAATAAACTGCAACTGCAAGATGTCCTTGAGTCATGGGGACTCATCAAATCTACTACTGAAAGCTAGGATCTGAACTAATTGTGAGGTTGAGAATGAGTGTCTTAATCTACAACATGAAGTGATGCAACAACATGAAAAATATATGGTTTGTATTATAGGATGTATTGAGAATGTGAGGTATGCAATGTCATAAATATTCTGAAAATATGCTTTAAACTAAATTTGGATGCAATAAGAAAAACTGTATAGAAATATAAAAATATATAGTACAATGACTCAAAAAGTGTAATCATAAGTTGGAAACATGAATTATATCTGTAAATCATAAAATAGAATAATTGAGCTAAAAAATATGAGTCATGTACAAATGTCATGTTTTAAATCATTTCTGAGGGGATTCCTTATAATCGACAAAAATCATGTGAGAAACATAAACAGCAATGTACAACCCCAATTGGGAGGGTACCATATACCTTGACAAGGGGTATAGAACCTGTTTGATGCGGATCCATTAATTGATCCCATTGGGCTAAAGATGTCAATCTCACCTAGTGAAATACCCTTATCCTACGGTGATAACATAGTTATGGGACTTGGGTTATCTGGAACTCATGTTCGCTTGATGTTAAATAGTCCTCCAAAAACTATATTACTCTTTTCTCATAATATATAAACTATGGTCCAATAATAAAACATGAACTAGGTCAAATTACTATTTTTACTAAGTTTCTGAAATATTGGAACTAGTCAAACTAAATTTACTGAATTCTGTGATCATGTGATCAAAACTTTCTAAGTTATACTAAAATAGACAGAAATTTGTCAAATCATGCATAGTTGTTGCTCAAATATAATAATTGAATTAGAACCATTTGAAATCATGCATAATTATTTTAACAAGAACCATGATCATATAATAACATGAGAAAACTGAATTTCAAGAAATATACTTAATTGGGTATGAACACTAATTTACAAAATTATGAAAACCATATTGTCAAATATGAAGTTTTAGGCATAAGGGTAAAAGGAAACCGTTACTGAAACCGCACATTACATGATTATTGAAGATCTTTTGACTGCAACATGTGATTGAGACTTTGAGAAGTTGAACCCTAGTCTTGAAACCGTAAGAGCATTTTTTTTCTGACTTAATAGAGTTAAGCGAGTGTTGGGATAAGTTATTTGACTAATTACCCTTTAATCTCCCCTTAAAAGAGTTAAAACAACATAGTTTAGGATTAAAATACATGGAAAGATTGAACTTCCCCTTTTAAATTTTCTATCAGCAGTGATCCACGAGTCATTCCATGACTCGTGATCACCATCTATGAGTTGTGGTCCGACTCATGGTGCGTGGGACCATCTTAGGTCCTTTACCTTTGTTGGGACCATGACTGGAATCCATAAGTCGTACTATGGTACCATGACTCATGGTTTGAGTTGTGGTTTACTAGAACATTTTTCAATCTCTGGAATCTCTCTCTGGTTTATTAGTACGAGTCAAGGTATGACTTGTACCTACTCCAAAGACTCGTGGTTTGAGTGGTGGTGACTGGGATCATTAGAAAATTTAGGGGAAGCATATCACAAGTCATAGTACAACTCGTGGTCTTATTGTACGACCCGTACCACTAGTCTTACTGGTATGGGACTTGAAAGTTTTATCTACTTTTCTACACTAAGTCAGAATCAAAGCATGGAAAAACTATGGGGTGTTACACCACTAATCCCTTATGTACCCCGGATGTTGAACTCTTTTCAAAATACATACTCTATGACTTATGATATGATATTTCCTAATTTATGATCTTATGATATGAACTTTCTAGACTATACTTTTGATATGATTAAATGATCTCCTTAACCATAAACTATTTTAAAATAACTTGATTTTTCCAAAATTCACCACAACCTCCATAATGTCATGAATATCCTTATCTTGTGAACTATGATATAAAATACTATCTTTTATGAATCTCAAATGATGCTAATGAATGGTTGAAATAATAATGTACATTCCAAAAGCTTACTCTCGATAAAGCTATGAAAATTCTTGACTTATGAACCATGGAATAATGACTATTACATTACCTCCCATGATTATTCTATGATGTTAATAAATAACATAACTTATGATTCTGAGCCTAATTTTGCAATCTTATAATTATGATCCTAATGTAGATAACTTATTATTATGAGCCTAAAGTAGCTAACTTATCGATATCAGTCAAAAAGACCATAATTGAAATAATATAAGCTTAACGGAGATAGATGGTTAACCGAAAAAGCATAAGTCTAAAAGAAAAACGCCTGAAACCACATTTGTCAACATAGGTATTGATCATTCTATTAATTCAGGTGACTACTTTTATGTTTCCAAAAATAATTGTGTATGCTTTTTATGTTATTATATATCGACCTTACCGACCCACGTGACAAGCATGGTTCATACATAGTCGATCGAGCATCAATCAGACCTACATAGCTCGTTGTGTATATATGTATTTATGTTTGTTATGCCATATACTCCCACATAAAACTAAAATTCTAATAAAGTAATTATCTCCAATAGTTGATGATAGGTTCCCATATTTCTCTCTTATGTCAAGTCATCTATTCTTATCATTTCAATTTCATGTATATGCTACATCATGTTCTTTCCTGCCATTTTACATACCAAACATTCTATGTAGTTATGTTATTTAGTGTTGCATCATTTTATGATGCAGATTTAGGTACTTAGGCTCGTGACTAGGTGCATCACTAAGTTACTCATTTTTCAGCTATTCGTAAGCCATCCCAACTTAATGGGGTCTTAGTTTATGTTAGTCACTTTATTCTAGTTCAATAATTATATGTCAGGGAACTGTCCCAATAGATACTATTTTCTTAGATTTCAGAGGCTTCATAGATAGTTAACTCTCCGGTACATGTTATTCAGTTTTGACCTTCGTTTCACCATGTTTATGAAACATAAGTTTTTAGATTAATTAATGCAGTTTTCTTATGAACGAATGAAGATTTATTCTAAAAATATTTCTCATGTTTTACTCATATCTTCCACTTATATTACATGATTGCTCATGTCACATACCTTATTTGTGTACTCACGAGCGCATCGGGAGTTGACAACTCCCAGGGTCTAGGTTTTGGGTGTGATACAACACATCTACCAACCTTTAGAGGCCTACCATTCCTAAAGATAGAATTGTAACACCTCAGATTTTGAACCTACGAATACTCATTGATTAGTACCAAAAAAAAAATCTGAAACTTAAAGTCCCATGCTTGCATGAGACTGTCCATGAGTTGTGAACCCAATCCATGAGTCATGAACCTAGTCCACGAGTTATGGACCAACTCGTGAATACAACCTCTCTCATGTCCCAACTACCAAATTACCACGACAAACAGTACCAGTCATGGAGTTGAAACATGAATGGTAGTATGACTCATGGAGCCATGCTTGAGAGTTGTCAAATTTCCCCAAAACCACCAATGACAGAACTAATCATAAAACCAGACCATAATTAATGAACTGTAACCAAGCATCATGAATCAAATCGTGCTACCTTACCTGAGAGTTGTCAAAGTCCCTTGGAGTCATGACCCAAAATAGAGCTCATGATGGCACCTGTCCTACCCTCGAGTACAGGTAAGCCTAACCCAACTCAACACGATAATCTAAATTAAAAATAAAAATGGAAGAAGTAAGACAGAGAGATAAACCCCAAATGATATAAAAAAAGTATATTCTCAACAATACATCCCAGGTCTTGTTGTATTATTGAGAATATGACAACAAGACCTTAATCTAAAGTGATTAACACAACAAGAAGTATCTTCTCAATAATACAAAGATATAACACAATATATACTCCGCTACTCAAATAAATACATGGATAGGGTGCAGAAAAAGGACAAAAAAAACAAGGGTGAGCACAAAACACGTGTACTCAGCAAGCATCATTGATAACTGATCTTAATCTAAAGTGATGGCAAGAAACACCACACGAACCATCCAACTTACCATAAATAAACCTGCACTCAAAGAAGTCCTAGCCTATCCTAGTAGATGGCAACACTTATCAAGAGAATCATAATCAGTGTAATTAAGGCAGACACATACAGGTTTAAGACCAACGACAATAGAGATAGGTTACATCAAAAGAGAATCTCACAACACAAGATATGATATCCACTCACTGTGTCAAACCAACAATCCCAGATTAGGTAGAGAAGGTGCATATCACACAACCACTAGATGTGACACAATAGGCTTAATGGATCAAGCCATAAACAATACCCATATATAATAATATTTCGACCACCATGTCACCCAACAGAAAAAATGTAATGCAATGCAATATAGTGATATGAGGCGCAAAATACACAATCTTACAAACAAGGTCTAATCACAATAATATGATATAAAAGGAAATAATCAAACGCAATTTCAATCACATCAAAAGAATGCAATGCATTGTATTATAATGGTACGTCACATATGTAATGATCACATGTTTCAACTCTTATACACCTTCCGATCATAATCTTTTGGGAAAGGCCCTATATGGGGATCAAAACCCATATACTATCACAATCTCATCAATCAACCTTATCGGCACATCCCTCGATTAAGGAATTTTATAAAGTTTCTCATTTTCATTCAAAATCAGTGTTTCTTAGTGGTACTAGTTTCAAGAATATGGATGAATGAAATAAGGATGCATGCACATAACCAAATCAACTTTCATGAAATGAATCAACTCAATAATGGTATAAATGAGCTCAAGTAACCTAAAATCTCAATAGATCGTGATAAAAGTCTACGTTTGGCAATGCAGTAATGGAGAGTCATGTAAGACATCAATAATATCAATCCAAACCCCTACTCGGGCATCACACTGATAATGAAGAACAATTAATTCTCAAACAATACCAATACAAACCCCCGCACGGGTATATCAATGATAATAATCTATAAGTCAATAATATTATCAACACCAGCACCCACTCGTGCATCACAATAAAAATAATTAATTTTAATAATATAACATAGAGAATTTACCCAAACCATAGCTTGTTTTACAAGATAAAGTTCCACTTTTTCCCAATCAGGACACCCTTAGACTCAAAAATTAAAAGGAAAAATTATACTAGTTAGCAACATACCTTAAAATTCACCTTCTTTCACTTACCTAATAACCAAGCCCAGTTTCCTCTCTTAACTACTTAATTATACTAACGCCTATTCAAATCCTAAGTGATTGCTAAACCCCAATAATTACATCAAATAACTACAATTCATTTATACCCTAAGTATTTAATAAATCCCAATCATTCCATTAAAAACCACCAAACATGATTCAAGCCCTTAAATAGACATCCACTATCAATCTACTCAAGATACATAGGTCATCTATCCATAATTTACCATAAGCATATCAACAAGTAGAAATATAGTCAAGATATCCATTTTATAATTTTAACCCATCAATAGATTCTGGTACCCGGGGAGATGCTGACCATCTCATCTAAGCGGGACCCTAAATCCTTAGTAATTCACCCAACACAAGAAATAAGCACATAAGACATAAACACCACAGAAAATAGTCAAGGTGCATCTCAACTTGCCTTAACAAAGACCCACAGAGCCAAATAACAGTTCAAAATGTCAAATGAAAGCCCTACTCCCTTGAATCATCACCAAACATATCCAATCTAATAAACTATGAGATCCACATGTAAATACAAGACCAATTGATATACTTTGGTTTTGATCCAAAATCACTTTGAAAATCGACTCCAAAAAATAAGAGGGTAAAACTAGAATTTTTGTAAAGAATCATGTTTTCCATACATTTAAGGTTCTAAATCTGAAAACCCAATGTAAATTGAGTAAAAATCGAGTTAGAAATCAAGAAAAAACATATTTTTCTCTTTTCAGGGTAAACCCCAAAATTTCATGTTTAAAAGCAAGGACTTGAGGATGGTTCTGTAATAAAATCAATGGGAAATGGTGACTATTTCAAGGACTTGAAATCTTGAAAACCCACTTGAAATAGTCTCAATCTAAGCTCCCAAGCTCTAAAAATGGAGTAAATAAGGTTTCGGGCTGAAAAGGGAAATAAATATCTGCCCAGGGGTTATTTGGCCTTCGCGAATGCGACCCCTTTGTCGTAAATGGGAGGTTGAACTGGCCCAAACATTCATGAACACGAGCAACTAGCCACAAATGTAAAGAAAGAAATCGACCCCGACCCCGACCCGTACTCATCCTTCTTTCGTAAATGCACTGTTCCCCCCGTAAATGCGATGCATAAGGAATTCCTTTATATTGAATACGAGGCTAGGGTCATGCACGCAATGAAGAAGATGTTTGGCACCAGCAACAACAAAAGAAGGCAAACCCTAAGTCAAAAACTCTCTGAACTGACCCTCAGGATTTGTTCGAGGCCCCACAGAAATAAACAAATAATGCTACTAGACTATTTTTTATGTTTCGGACTCAACGGAACCATCAGATTTACCAAACGAGGTCATTATCAATAAGTTACCTCTAAAATCAGCTTTAGGCCAAATAAAACCTAGTATTTTACCATACACTCAAAAATAAAAAAAAGGGTCTTGGGACCCGACCAATTATTAAAATGGAGACGTTCCATATCTAATGGGATTGAAAAAATCACCATCTGGTTCTCGGATCAGAGAAAGTTGACCAATGTCAACTATATCACTTTAAAGGCTACACAAAACCATAAACTCATATAAATCACTCTGAATGTTTTAAGAGCTGTGTAAACCATTCCCACAACTCATAAATGATTTAAACTCTTCGTGAGAAGTGCAAAATGGTTAAAACACAGAAAACTCTAAAAATCACATCGAGGGTTGTTACCTTATCCACCATTATGACTCATATTTTCCATCGAACATGAAGGTAAGAAAAGTACCAAAACAAATAAGGGATCAAAAAATACCCTCGTAAACCACATGCAGGAACTCTCAAGCAGAGTCATATCTGTAGAACTACCGGTCTCATTATAGTATCCTGAAATTCTTCACATTAGGACCTTAAGGCCACCATCTAGCATTAGAAGATTAATTTCTTAGTAAAGTCAAGATCCTTTATTTCTGAACTTCCTTTCTACCCAAAATCTGAGTCAATAACAATAGAAGTTCTGAACTTACCCGATTTACCTAAATCTATCAAAGACACAATAAGTTACTAACTGTAACACAAAACCAATGTCATCCCTATACCAACAAAATGCCAATGAATCATGGAACCATGTTGAAATTCTCCACAATATTGAATCATGCCTTCCTCTATCTCAAAAAGAACTTTCTGCTATTTTCAAGCCTGCTATAAGCATTTTCCTAACGAATCAAACTTACCCAAGGATGATACTATAACTGTCGAATTAGATAGTACTATCTCCTCAAGCTGAAGCAACTAAGTATGAAATCGATATCATTTCCATACAAAACCTCAAAAGTCACACTTAGCACACTTCGATCACTATTCAAATAGCCATATCCTCATGCTAATCCCTTGGAGGAAACCATGAATCATCATAAAACTCTCTATACCATAATCACGTATGCTTTATATGTCACCAAATTCTTTTGCAACCCATCATAATAATACATGTAGTTCTTAACACCCATGCAGTGTCAATTGACCTAAGTCCTTAATAATCTGTTTGAACAAAAAGCCCCCTTCAATCATACACGTGTAGAAACCCGACATATCATGAACCATTCAACCCAGAACAGAAAATACTAGATTACCATATATCACTAATGGATTCCTAAATCACAAATTGAATCACAGGAAAGTCGGCACTAATCTCTTCATAAGTCACTCTCGGACCATACTGTCAAGACTTCAAATTTCCAACTTGTACCAATAACACAATTTGGAATGCTTCAAAATTCCTTATGTACAAGTTGCTTATCTTTTGCTTAACTCATTCCACATTTTGTATTATTTACCATAAGCACCATGGAATAATACCGCATACCTTAACTCAAAACTATTGAGCAAAATACTTCATTAAGCCCTTTAACTTCCAAAGCAATAAATGCTACCAAACTAGGTGCCTTTCTATTCACAAGTCCTTCCAAGTCCTCTAAAATAGACAAGGGAAAACTTCCATATCTTTCCAATGCATACTATAACATAATCCACCACTACAATGTAGCCTTACCGTGAAAACCCAGAATTCTATCCTCAAGCAATTTAGATAACTCTCTTACCGAGCAAGTAATAATCCATTCAAAATATGAAGTAATACTATTATAATCTGAACCAGATCCAAGTAACCACAATGCTCCTAACACAATACCCAATCCTTAAAGACAAATCCATAACCTTTCAAATCAAAAGAAAGTATCCTTATAAGTTGAATTCCTTCAAATCTGATCAAGGAGTTTTGAAACACGATAAGTCTTTCCACGTAAGTAAAGTTAATCACTATGGTAGTCATAAACCACAAGGCCCAAATGTCTGAAAATCCTCCCCTATCTAACTAGAATCCTTTAATTACAATCCTTCTGAGTTAGTCGCACTAAAAGTCAAATCCATCATAAGGTATCCATGCCCAATTTGATTAGTACCACTAGTCACCCCAAAAGGTTGATCTCGTCTTCAATGCACTAACTTAAACCATATATATACGGATGTGATCCTATAAAACAACTAACTTAAGCATACACACTCTCACTAAAACTTTCGGACAATTCCACACAAGTTTACTAGTAGTAAGCTTCCTTTATTCACAACTTTCCATACAAACAATTGAGTCACTTTCTTGATCCCATATAATATCGCAACCCTCAAGTATAACTCTGAATTACATCCTACAATCCGAATATACTACCACCTACTATCGATCTACCATTATTCCACAACATAACCATCAAGAAGATCATACCCAAATCACATTGAAATCCATAATATCTAGGGAAATCAAACCTAACATAGCGGTATACTCTAAATGAGTCATAATAAAATATCGAAACACCTAATCCACCATAAAAGAATCATCTACGGGGGAGCAATATGAATAGACATGTCAAGAAACTCATAAATCACAACAAGTTCCAATGTAGAATAAATAAGCACATAGGAGAATGAATAACCACAATCAAACACTGCCAAGACAGATCAAAAGTCTATTGAAACCATACATGTGACTAATGTACCAGAACCTTCTGCCTCTAGTCCACCTTGAGGAACATGATACCGAGCCTTGTGATCTTCTTGAGCTACTAATGATACATCTCTCTGTCTAGGTTGTTATAAGTACCTCCTATAATGGCTAACATCCCTACATATAATACAACCCAAAGGAGTAGGAGTCTGGTGAACTAGACCTGAAGAACCTGAATGGCTGCCACGATCTAATACTCTCCAAGAATGACCATGAGGATCCGAGCCTCTACCATTTATGTCGTTACTATGGTCAAGTCTATATGGCCCTGTCCTGCATGCCTCTCATATCTCCACACAAACTTCTCTAGAAACTCTTGAGCAAATTGATCCTTTAAGAGGAGGTGATCCATTTGGTCTGACCTCACGTACAGTCCTCCACCACTATTTGGTTGGCCCAAACAACTAAAAAATAGTGAAATCCACACCATTAGAGTCTACTAGGCCCAACCTATGCAACTTCTCATGGTAATTAATTAAGAAACTATAAGCATAAACCCTAGGATCTCTATCAAATCAAGGAGGATCTATCCTTATGAACTCTATAAACCTACATGATCCCTCCATAAATATAAAGGGTAAGGTCACTGGATATAGGGAGATACCTGGCAATATCTCATTAATACTAGGAGGATCTGTAGCAGTTGCCAACTATGTGTCTGGAGTCTGAAGTCCCAAAGTGGTACATGGAATAAAATAGGATCCATTCCCTCAATGAAGCGCAATACTCGTACCAAGCAATCCTCAAGCATAGGTAAGGACATGATCACAAGTGGTGTTTGTACTAAGCTTAATCCCACTACCTTAATAGACACATTATTACAAGAACCTCCAGAACCTGAGAAGGCAATCCCATCCTAACTTCTAATTCTTCTAAGAAAGGACCCATGGGGCGTTTTCAACACATATACTATCACAATCTCATCAATTAAGGCTCAAACAAGACCAATACCAACCCTCGCACGGGTATCTCAATGATAATAATATCTCAGGTCAATAATATAGTCAACACAAACTCCCACTCGGGCATCACAATAATTATAACTAATTTTAATAATGTAACATAGAGAATTCACCGAAACCATAGCTTGTTTTACATGATAAAGTTCTATTTCTTTCCCAATCAGGATGCTCATAGACTCAAATACTAAAAGGGGAAACTATACTAGTTAACAACATGTCCTAAAGTTCACCTTTATTTTTTGACCTAATAACCAAGCCAAGATTCCTCTCTTAACTACTTGATTATACTATCACCTTTTCAAATGCTAAGTAATTACTAAACCCCAATAATTACATCAAATAACTACATTTTATTCATACCCTGAGTATTTACTAAATCCAAATCATTCAAATAAGAACCACTAAACATGATTCAATCCCTTAAATAGATACCCACTATCAATCTACTCACTATCTATAAGTCGTAGTTTACCATAAGCATATCAACTAGTAGAAATACAGTCAAGATGTCCATTTTATAACTTCAACCCATCAATATAATCTGGTACTGCGGAGATGCTCGCCATCTCATCTAAGTGGAACCCCAAAATATTTTGTTATTAACACAACACAAGCTCTAAGAGTATAACACATAAACACCTCAGAAAAGAGTCAAGGTACATCTCAACTTGCCTTAAAGAAGAACCGCAAAGCCAAATTACAGTTCAAAGAGTCAAACAGAAGATATACTCCCTCAAATCATCACCAAACATTTCCAATATAATTAAATATGAGATCTACATGAAAATACAAGACCAACGATACCCATATTGATATACTCTGGATTGGGATCCAAAATCACTTCAAAAATTAACTCCAAAAATAATAGGGTAAAACTGAAATTTTTGTAAAGAATTATGTTTTCCATACTTTAAGGATCCTAAGTAGGAAAACCTGATGAAGATTGAGTAGATATCGAGTTAGAAATCAAGGAAAAATATACTTTTCTCTTTACAGGGTAAAACCAAAAACTTTAAGTTTAAAAGCAGAGATTTGAGGATAGTTTTGTAATATAATCAATGGAAAAAGATGAATACAAGGTTTAGAAACTTACCAAATCTTGAAATCTCCAATACCCACTTGAAATCATCTCAATTCGAGCTCCCAATCTTTAAAATTTATGAAAATAAGGTTTGGGACTGAAAAGGGAAATAAATATTTGCCTAGGGGTTATTTGGCCTTAGAAACACGACCCCTTATTGCCAACACAAGGTTGACACCACCTAAATCATTACAAATGAGAGAATCTAGTCGTGAACACAAATAAAGAAATTGACCCGACCCCGACCCATACTCATCCTTCTTCAAGAACGCACCCTTCCCCTAGCGAACATGAGAGCATCTAGTCGTGAACACAAATAAAGAAATTGACCCGACCCCGACCCATACTCATCCTTATTCAAGAACGTACCCTTCCCCTAGTGAACATGATGCACAAGGAATTCCTTCATTATAAAGGCAACACTAAGGTGGCACCAGCAACATCAAAAGACAATAAACTCTAAGTCAAAAAATCTCTGAACGGACCCTTGAGATTTGTTTGGGGCCCATAGAAACAAACCAATAATGCTACTAGGTTATTTTTGAAGTTCTAGACTCAAAGAAACAATCAGATTTACTAAAAGAGGTCATTATCAACAAGTTACCTATAAAATCAACTTTAGGCCAATTAAAATCTAGTATTCAACCAAACACTCAAAAATCACAAAAAGTGTCTCAGGACCCAAACCAACTATGCTATTAACCAAAATAGATATTCCAGATTTATTGGAACTAACAGAATATCCATGAACTGTGGGATCATAAAATATTGACCAAAGTCAACTATATCACTTTAAACGTTACTCAAAACCATAAACTCATATAAATCACTCTTGAATGTTTTGGAGACTATGCAAACCATTCCCAAAACTCATAAATGATATAAAACAACAATGGCGAAGGGAAAAATGGTCAAAACATAGAAAATCTAAAGATCACAACGATGGTTGTTACACTTGGAAACCACTAATGGAAGTACTATTTGTAAAACCAGTCCAAGACTCATAGAATCGAAATAGGATTCATAGATTGAATGTACTAATCGTACATTAAAAGTACTAATCATACTTTGAAAGTATTGATCATTTTAGCAATTTTTCAACAATGTCTAAATGGGTATTTTCATTTTTTCTTGACCCAATTACCAATCCCACCATGTTTCGACCTCCCAAAAGTCTATACATCAGATTCAAAGTAAATTCTCTCATTATTCCCTCCAAACCCATGTCAAGAACATGTTCTAAAGCAAATTGAAGCAAGTTCTTCATAGTTATATCTTCAAGTTCATGTATTCTTTTCAGGTATGTAAGATTTCACTGATGGATTCCTTTCATCCTCATGTCCAAGTAATTTCAAGATTATATAAAACTATGTTCAAAGTTAGGATTTATGCCCAAATCACTAAAGTTGGATTCTTTACATGTTTTACATAATTTTTATGAATGGGGTTTTCTATGATCTTATGAATTTTATGCAAAACTCTTATTTATGATTCAAAACTCATGCATTAAGAATTTCTCTTGAATTAATAAATCTATATTAAAAGGATGTGCTATTAGATACATGGTTTTATGCATATGATTTATGACATAAAGTTGAGCACAGGCGCACTACAATACAGTTTACAGACATGTTGATCACAGACTCAAATCTATGATTACAGGATGCTTACATACATGGTTCTATACCTTGGCCGGTTTGAAAAACTTTTCTAGTATAGGAGTAGAATGTTGGGCATCATGAGCTTGTATGAGGTTTGTTGGTTATGAGAAACTCCCTAATTGCATGAACTTTATGGAAAATAACTATTTACATACTGATGAAATACTTTTTTGAAGACTTTAGCTATCATTTTCCACAGATTTATGACTTTATGATATCAATATTATGCATATGAAAGATTTTTTATGCAGAATTCAGCTATCATGTTTTTCTTTAGACTTTCAGTAGTTTTGCGATATTTTAAATAATTTTCCTCATGACTAATGCTTAAACTTTAACTCATGTTTTAACCTATTCTTATCATGATTTTATGCTCAAGTTTTTTAGATTTGCATACTATTATACTCAGCCTTTTCTTAGGTTTTGTAATGATCCAAATTATCATTATGCTGAAATAGGGAGTAAAACCTCAACCTAGTTCTTCCTTAGGCCAATATTGGGAAATTTAGGCTACCTTAGTTTTAGGCATAATTTAAATGTGTGGTGGTCTAGGAGAATCTGATAGTTATTAGAGTGTTGATTAGTGATTTTGAATGGATTTTGTGTTAGAGGATGAGTTTAGGGAGTTGTAGAAACTTTTGGCATGAATGAGTCTGTTCGTAATGTCAAAAATTAAGAAGTGCATTGTGAAATCGCCAGAGCTGAGAATAGATCCCAAGCTACTGGTTTGGTGTCGCTGCAGCAGCAGAAGTGTCGCCATAGTGTTACACCTTTTTTGCCTAGGTGCCACTATAGCGACATATCCTTCATTGCAGTAGTGTCGCTACAGAGACAGAAGTGCAGCTGCAGTGAAGAAAATACAGAAAAAATAGTTTAAGTTAAAAAATAGAGTTTTTCATTTCCACTTTTTAAAAGCTTGTCGCATGGCTAGGAGAAGGCGATTTGCACAAGTTTTAGGGGGTTTTCCATCTTTCAGTTAAGATTCTTACTCATAAAACCTGAATTCACTCTGTTACATTCTTAGGGTTTCAAGAATCAATGCCTTAGTTAAAGTTGTTGGTTAGACGTAGGTTTATGATTTCGTGGAATTGGTAGGGAATGATGGTATTTTCAGTTGTTGTTGATCCTATGGTGTTAGAAAATACTTTTCATGATAGAATTCAATTGGTAAGTTAAAACATGGGGAATTCAAGTGGTTAAATGGTAGAAAAACCCTCGAATGATGAACTAGGTCAAGTTTATAGGTTGAAATTGATGAGTATGAGCTTATAATGCTTAAAAGGGTGAATTGTTGTGTTGAAATATCGTGCTTGTTGCTTATAGATCAAGAATTGGCAGAAATCAAAAGAAATGGAAAGGTTATGACAAAATAATGTTTAAGGCAAGGAATCGAGGTAGTTTATGGTTTAAATGCAGTATTGACATAATTTGACAATGTGCTTATATGTAAGTTGAATGTATGTGATTTGCTTTCCTGCATTACTTGTTATTGTTGACTGTATCATACATTAAGGATTGGATTTAAGAGGATATTGATATGTTGTTGGATCGAGTTCACACCGATAATTTTATTTAATCAGGTACCATGCCAGTACTGGTAGATGGACTGAGCTCCCCTGCAGGTCATAGCTGAGGGTCTTCATTGACCCTAGTATGTGTGTACATCTTGCATGCATCCAATCATTATTTCATTTACACATATATTGTGATGATTATTGTTTAGAGAATTTGCCTAAGATTAATTGATATATTTGTATACATGTATTCCTGGTGAGATGAAGTGTTATGACTTTACATTTGTTTGTCAACTAATTTTGAGTTGTGTCTTGACTTCTTCTTACCAGCATTTCACTTGCTTATATGTATGGTATTGAGTTGAGTCGGTTGATGATGCCTACCAGTACTTAGTTGTTGTAGTGATACTACATGTACTCTTTTTTTTGTTTAGTGTAGAGCGTGTTCCAGTATTTGAGACAAGACCTTAACTCTAGTTCGTGACTCTAGTACCGATTCAAGGGTGAGCACCATAACTGGGGCGCTATTGGATCATCTTTATTCTATTCATGTTATTTGTTTTGGGATAGTGACATCTATTTTTATTTCGTATTCTAGATAATGTTTTAGACCTTGTTTTGGATTCCTTTAGAGTTCTTGCATGGTGAGTTTTGGGTCCCGAGGTTGTAATAATTAGAGATACTTCCTCACTCTCATTTGTTTGGGTATTAAATAAGTAAACAATGAAATCATTTTGCAAATATTGTGTTTAGTGTGTTAAATAGTAGAAATTGATAAAGGTGATTTGTGAAAGTCCTTTGGTAATTAGTTAAGTGTTGGGGTAGATAGTTCTCCCACTGTAGAGTTAGGGTGGGTGCCACTCTTGACCGATTGGGTCGTCATAAGGATGGTATCATAGCACTAGGTTCGTCGATCTTATAATACAAGAATGAGTCTAGTAGAGTCGTGCGGAATGGTAAGGAGAAGTCTGTAATTTTCTTCTAGAGGCTATAGGACTTTAGGAATAATTTTTACTTCTTTCTTCTTTTGATGCTAATAATTGATTTCAATTGGTATCTAGTGATCCAAATTGGTATCTGACCTCCTTCACTCTTGTTTTGCAGATAGCAAACACTCGAACCACTAGAATGGTAGCACTAAAGTCGGTCGTTGTGGCACAGTTCATGGCAGACTTCAACTTAGGGGTAGAGCAACAAGGGGAGGATGAGGGGCAGCACCTATTAGGGGTGGAGCCCGGTCAGTCGGAGGACCGGCTAGACAGAGATCACTATCCCCTCCCTTACAGCAGGATGCTCTAGATTTGGTTTAACATGAAGAGATGGTAGTTGAGGAGGAGGAAGTGGTGGTTCCAGAGAATGTGATACCTATGTAGAATGGTGCAGCTCAGGTTCCTATGTATATAAAATTGATTCAGAAGGTGTTGGGGTTTTGGAGTAGTTTAGCTGGCACCGGTACTAATTTTGCTGTTCATGTATTTCCATCCCCAGCCTTTCAGATTGCCACTGCAGTAGTGCCTCAGATGGACAAGGGCTTTGAGACAGGAATTTTTCCCGATCATGTATTGAGACCGGTTATGAATAATGATGAGCATGGATTATTTTATAAGTTTATAAAGAAGAAACCTCAGTGTTTTAGGGTATGGAGTCAGAGGGCGCATTTGAGTTCTTGATTGACTATCATAAGCATCTGCACAAGATAAGCATTGTGGAGAGGTATGGTATAGGGTTTGTGACATTTTAGTTGTAGGGAGTGGCCAAGAAATGGTGGAGGTCTTTTGTTGAGTGTAGAGTTTCCTTACCTCCACTTACTTAGGCAGAGTTTCAGAATATTTTCCTTGAGAAGTATGTTCCTCGTACCTATCCGGATATGAATAAGGATAAGTTCAAGAGACTTGAACAGGGTGATATGTCTATGGCGGCTTATGAGGCTAAATTTCATGCTTTGTCTCACTATTCACTGCAGCTGATTGCTTTAGAGGAGGAGATGATCAGGTATTTTGTAAAGGGTTTGAACATGGGTCTTCAGTTGGATGCACTACAAGTGGCTACATCCAGAAAGACTTTTTAAGAAGTGGTGGAGTTTATGAAGAAGGAGGAAGGGGATAAAAAGCAAGGAGAGGTGAAGGTAGAGGAAAATAAGGCTCGAAAATTGGTTCATTTTAGTGGTACATATTCTAGGAGTCATGGTTTACAGGATTACACTTCTCGAACATTCCATTCAGCTATGTCTGTGTCCATAAAGGGCTCGTCAGGAGTCAGTTATCAGTCCTCCCGGATAGATCGATATACACTTTCAACATCTATAGTCCAGTGTCTTGTCTTAGACATCAAATGCCATGAGTGTAGGGGAATAGGTCATATACAGAGCTTTTGTCCTAACTACTTATCTGTAGGTTAGTTGACTCAGTAGCCAGCTTTTAGTGTCTTAGTTCCAGTAGGTCGTGGTGGTGGAGGATATGGTAAGGGTCGTCTATATGGTGGGTGTGGTGGTTATACTGCAGCGAGGGTGGCTACCAAACCAATAGTGGTGGAGGACAAATTAGTCAAGGTGGCGTACAGACTAGTAGAAGTTGTGGTTAGGGTGGTGATAAGGCTCATATTTATGCTGTTCCAACCCATCCTAAGGCTTAAGCTTCTGTTGCTGTGATCACATGTATTATTCTTGTCTGTGATCATATGGCTTTTATGTTATTTGATCCGGAATCTACTTTCTCTTATGTGTCTATGAGATTTACTTTGGGTTAGGACTTAGAATGTAAATATCTTGATGCACCCATGTATATGTGTACACTGGTTGGGGTTTCTATATGTGTTGATCACGCTTATCATGCATGTCCTATGATGTTTATAGAGTATAGAATATTGGCAGACTTAGTGATCTTAGGTATGGAGGAGTTTGATGTTATCTTGTGGATGAGTTGGTTGTCTCTTCATCATGCTATTCTTGATTGCTACACTAAGACTATCACTGTAGCTATGCCCAGGATGGAAAGGTTAGAGTGGGAAGGTAATCTTAAGCGTACTCCTTTGAGAATTGTGTCAGCGATTAGTGCCCAAAAGTTAGTTAAATAAGGTTGTAGGGCATTCCTGGCTCATCTTTGGGATGATAGTTCGGCAGTCCCTCCTATTGCTTATGTTTTAATAGTGTGTGAATTTTTGGAGGTGTTCCTTGATGATCTTTCTAGTATTCCACCTGACCATGAGTTTAATTTTTGTATAGACTTAGATCCAAGTACCCACCCTATATTTATCCCACCTTATAGGATGGCACCAACAGAGTTAAGAGAATTGAAATCACAATTGCAAGAGTTGTGGGGGAAGGGTTTTATTTGTCTACGCATTTTGCCTTGGGGTGCTCCTGTGATTTTTGTGAAAAACAAATATAGTAGTATATGGATGTGCATAGACTACTGATAGTTGAATAAGGTGACTATTTGATCTAAGGCGTATTTATATGCCTTATTTCCGACTTTAACCCATGTTTACCTTAGTTTTGAGAGCAATACATATGTATTTTGTATGGTTTAGATGGAATGTTTGATATTGTGCTAACAAATGTGATTAGACTCTTGTAGGTGGAATTTGTGACTATTTGGAGCATTTTTGGCGTGGAAAGCGAGGATTGAAGGAGATACGAACGAAGGATATTGAAGATAGGAGGCAAGCTAAAGATTTGAAATTGAAAAATCCAACCAAATCCGCGAAGAAAAGTGGACGAAAGGAAGAAAATCTGAGTCTAAGGGCTTGGCGCGCCAAGGGGCGTGCCGGGCCGCTTTTGGAAAAATTTCTACTCAAGTGGGTAGTAGGTGGGCATGCCCAAGGGCGTGCCGAGCCGCTCAAGCGCACCTGTTCAGAGGTAAAAGTTTGCCTAAGTCCCAGGCATGCCCAAGGGTGTGCCGGGCCGCTTTTTGGCAAATTTTTGCCCCGAGATTTTGTCTATAAATAGGGCTTTTGGGTTATTGTATGATTATTCCATCATCACTAGACTATTTTGGGCGTTTTTTGGCATTGAAATTAGGTTTCATTCTTCTTCTTTTCAGTTTTTATTTCTTTTTATGGTAGTTTATCACTTTATGATGTTGATTGAAGTTATGAGTGGCTAAAATCCTTCATTCTTGGGGTTGAGGCTATGAACATGAATCTCGTGAGTTGAATTTTATTGGTTTTTGCTGAAGTTTATCATGAATTGGTTATTCTTATATTCTTAATTTTACTATTTTAATGCTTAATCACCATTGAAATAAATCCCTTGTCTTGAGGTAAGCTCGAGAGAGAAACTAAGAGATAGAACGTGGAATATAAGAAGCGTGATCTTTACTCACGGAAGGGATTCTAAGAGATTGATATGCGGTTAAGACTGAGAGGTACCTAATCCACCGCGCTTGTTCAATTACGAGAAGATAGCGTAAAGGCATTAGAATTGGTTAAACTTATCACCGCTCAATGATGTAGTTAGGTTTCCAATTTCTAGTAGAAGGTTATAGTTTGGAGACGAATATAATTGTAACATTAACCTCGTGATCAATAACCAAGATAAACGACTCAATTTACTTAAACTGGTAGCAATTATGCTCAAGAGATGACGTTCGGAGTGCCTTGAACCTGGGAATTTACTTTTTATTGACTTTTAAATCATATTTGAGAAAACTGAAGTTACGGTAGTGAAGATAGTAGTTTATAGTCCGCAATCATCTAATTTTAGTAACAAATCCTTTTTTCTTTTCACAACACTAGTTTTTAATTACTGTTTGACTTCTAAAATTGACTTCTATTGACGAAAGTCCCTTGGGTTCGATATCCTGCTCTTTTAAAGGATCCATTATATTACTTGAACGATCATGTACACTTGTGTGTATAGCTGGGTCGCAACAAGTTTTTGGCGTTGTTGCCGAGGATTTTCAAATAGATAAATTTTAATTATTGACGTTTTTAATTTAATTTTCAGCTAAGTGTTGACAACTTGATCTTAGCTATCCTATTTTGCAGGCTTACTTCATCTGAACACTGGAAAGGAACAAATATTTGGTAACCCCGCAGTCTGAGCCTGAGAGATACTTCCATAGATTGAGGAGGCAGACTACAGATTACCTAATTCGGCAGTTTGAACTGGCGGATGAAGGCATACGGGGTGATCCCGTAAGAATTGAAGACCCAGTTGTGGACAAACGTGAGCCAATAGTGATGGCAGCTAGGATAGTTCGCGATGTGGCAATCCCACTCTCTACTAATGTGACCTCCAGTATTCAAAAATCGGCAGCTGGAGGTAGATTTGAGCTTAAATAGAACATGGTGCAACTCTTGCACTCAAGTGGACAATTTACAGGTCTTACTCATGAGGACCCACAGAGGCACATCCGTAATTTTCTGGAGATCAGTGACACATATATTCCTGTAGGTGTGTCTTCGAATTATGTGAGACTAACTTTGTTCCCCTTTTCTCTGTTGGCGGAAGCAAGGAGGTGCTTAGATGTAGAGCCGACTAATTCTATCACTACTTGGGATGATCTTGCTCGAAAACTCTTGATAAGGTTCTTTCCGTATGAAAAGACAGCAAAGCTGAGGAGTGAGATATTAAGTTTCAGACAGAGAGATGATAAAAATCTATACCAAGCCTGGAACCGATTCAAATCCATGTTTAGAGCTTGTCCCCATCACCACCAAGCTAATGAAGTGTTGGTGTATACTTTTATTGAGGCTCTCGACCCCAACACTAAAATTCTACTTGATTCAGCTGCAGGTGGACAAGCTTTAGAGAAGACCTACGATGAATTATATGATTTGTTGAATCATATTTCACAGGAAAATCTAGATTGACATGGTGATAATTCTAGGAATTCTATAAAAAAGGTTGCTGGGAAACTAGATGTGGATGCAGTCACGGCATTATCTGCCCAAATTTCAGCTATGCAAAACATGATGAACAATCACTTCAGCAGTTTGAATTTGGGGCAGAAATAAGCTCCCATAAATGAAGTACAACAACAGTTTTTTGTGGTGTGTGGTGTATGCGGAAACGAGGACCATACCATCGAGTTGTGTAGTGCAAATCAGGATTTCGTGAATTTTGTGGGTAATGCCCAAAGAGGAGTTGGAGCACAAAATTATGGAAATACTTATAATGCTGGGTGGAAAAATCACCCGAACTTATCTTAGGGAGGTAACCAGAATCAATTTAGACCTCAAGGATATGCACCACAATACAACCAACAGCAGGGTCAAGGCAATCAAGTGGGTGCTAAGCCTGGAGATATGAGCGTGGAAGATATATTGAAGCAAATTATGGCAGTGCAAGCTAAGCTAGCAGCAGATGTGAGGAACAATCAGTTGGCTACTCAAAATTTGGAGAAACAAATTGGTTAGTTAGCAAATGCACAGAATACAAGGCCTCAAGGAGGTCTTCCAAGTGATACCGATCCTAACCCAAAGCAGGTGAATGCTATTGTTACTCGTAGCGATAAGAAGTTAGAGGATATAGTTCCACTAGAAAAAGAATTGGAGCCGAAAGAAGTTGTGGTTGAAGACGAACAAGTTGAGTTTGCCAAAAACTCCGAAGATGATAAAGTGATCCATAGTGTAAAGTTGCCTCCTCTTTTTCACCAGAAGTTCAAGAAGAAGAACGAAGATGAATGCTTTGGTAAGTTCATTGAACTACTTAAACAAATGCATATTAATTTGCCTCTGGTGGATATCTTTTAGGGTATTCCAAAGTATGCTAAGTTTGTGAAAGATATTATGGCAAACAAGAGTAGATTGACAGAGTATGCCATAGTTGTACTGACTGAGGAGTGTAGCTCTCGCATTCAAAACTGGTTACCCACCAAGCTGAAGGATCCTGGAAGCTTCACTGTAAAAATTACTCTAGGAGATCGTGTCTGTGCTCGTGGGTTGTGCGATTTGGGGGGCTAGTATAAATCTGATGCCCACTTCAGTTTTCAAGGAGTTGGGTTTGGGTCGTCCTAAACCTACTACTATTATTTTGCAACTTGCAGATCGATCTGTGACTAGACCTGATGGTATTGTTGAGGATGTTCTGGTTCAAGTGGGGTCGTTGATCTTTCCAGTTGATTTTATGGTGCTGAATATTGAGCCTGACCCGAAAGTCCCATTTATTTTGGGGTGTCCATTTCTGGCCACAGGAGGTGCGATCATTGATGTAGCAGCAGGGAAACTGACTATGCGAGCTCATGATAAAGTTGAGGTTTTTGATGTTTATAGGGCTTTGAAGCTACCAGAAATTTATGAGAACTTGTCAGCTACTACAACTATAGATTTGGCGGCTGAAAATATCCACACTTTGTCTACAAATCCGTTGGAAAAGATTTTGATGGGGCAAGATATTTTTGGAGATGTAGAAGCTATTGAAATGGTGCAGGTTCTTGATCTTATGGGTATCTATGCTAAAGATGGTTGATGGGAACCATTAAATCGTCCACTCAGACCTCCCCCCAAGCCATCAATTGAGGAGGCACCAAATCTTGAATTGAAATAACTTTTGTCTCATCTTCAATATGCTTTCCTAGGTGATAATGAGACCCTTCCTATTATTCTTGCAGCAAATTTATCAAGGGAACAAGTTGAGGCAGCATTGGTGATACTTAAACGAAGAAAAAAGGCTATCAGTTGGCAGATGTCTAACATCCATGGTATTAATCCGGGTTTGTGTATGCATAAAATTTACATGGAGGAAGGGCATAAGCCGAGTGTACAACACCAATGATACTTGAATCCAGTAATGAAAACAGTGGTGAGGAAAGAGGTAATTAAGTGGTTAGATTCGGGCATTGTCTATCCTATCTCTGACAGTACATGGGTTAGTCCAGTACTGTGTTTCCCAAAAAAGGGTGGTATGACGGTGATCACGAATGATAATAATGAGTTGATTCCTACAAGAACTGTGACTAGGTGGCGTATTTGCATGGATTACCGAAAACTAAATGATGCTACGAGGAAAGACCATTATCCAATCCCTTTTATTGATCAGATGTTGGATCGTTTAGCCGGGCAGGAATATTATTGCTTTCTTGATGGGTATTCTGGGTATAATCAAATTGCGATAGATCCTCAAGATCAAGAGAAAACTACATTCACATGCCCTTACGGTATTTACATTTTCAAGCGTATGCCCTTTGGATTGTGCAACGCACCGTCTACTTTTCAGCGTTGCATGATGGCTATTTTGTATGACATGGTGGAGGAGTTCGTAGAGATTTTTATGGATGATTTTTCAATCTTTGGTAACTCTTTCGAGGTATGTTTGCAAAACCTTGATAGAGTCCTTGCTCGGTGTGAAGAAACTAATCTTGTTCTCAATTGGGAAAAGTGCCATTTCCTTGTGACGGAAGGTATAGTTCTTGGACATAAAGTGTCAAAGCAGGGGCTCGAAGTTGATTGAGCAAATATTGAAGTTATCGAGAAATTACCTCCACCTGTTTTGGTGAAAGGGGTGCGTAGTTTCTTAGGACATGCTGGGTTTTACAGATGGTTCATTAAAGATTTTTCCAAGATTGCACGCCCCATGTGCACGCTCTTAGAAAAGGATGTTAAATTTGTATTTTCCAAGGCATACGTGAAGGCATTTGAGGTATTGAAGAAGAAGTTGGTCGAGGCACCTATCCTTATTGCTCCTGATTGGGCTTTACCATTTGAGCTCATGTGTGACGCAAGTGATGTTGCAGTGGGTGCAGTTCTTGGGCAGCGGAAGAACAAGATATTTCACTCTATTTATTATGCGAGCAAGACCCTTGATGCAGCCTAAGTGAATTATACGGTGGCTGAAAAAGAGATGTTAGCTTTGGTATACGCATTTGATAAATTTAGAACATATTTGGTGGTCACTAGCGTCATTGTATACACAGATCATGCTGCAATACGGTATTTGTTCAATAAAAAGGATGTTAATCCGTGGTTGATTAGATGGATTTTATTGTTACAAGAGTTTGATTTGGAGATTAAAGACAGGAAGGGGTCAGAAAATCAGATTGCCTACCATCTTTCTAGACTTGAAATCTGAACACATGTAGCTGATGATGGGCGTATTGGTGAGGAATTTCCAGATGAGCAATTGTTGGTTTGGGGGGTTGATGAGTTGCCATGGTATACAGACATTGTGAATCTATTGCTAAGTGGGCTATTTCCTTCTGATTCGAGTCCTCAACAAAAGAAGAAGTTGTCATATGAGGCACGCTCTTATATTTGGGACGAGCCTTATTTATTCAAGAAAGGGCCTAATCAAGTAGTAAGAAGATGTATTCTGGATGTGGAGGTGAAACAGGTGTTGGAGAGATGCCACGCCTCACCTTATGGTGGTCATCATGGTGGTGAACGCACAGCCCAAAAAATTTTGCAATCAGGTTTCTTCTGGCCTTCTACATTTAAAGATGCTCAAGTGTTTGTGAAGAGTTGTGACCAATGCCAACGTATGGGGACAATTGCAAAGCGACATAAGATGCCGTTAACTAATATCCTAGAAGTTGAAATCTTTGATGTATTGGGGATAGATTTTATGGGCCCTTTCCCGAAGTCGAATGGGAATCAATACATACTTGTAGTAATGGATTATGTGTCTAAGTGGGTAGAGGCTGCTGCTCTTCCTACGAATGATTCCAAGGTTGTGGTAAAGTTCCTTCAAAAACATATCTTCACAAGATTCGGAACTCCAAGAGCTATTATTAGCAATGGAGGTTTACACTTTATAAACTATTGGGTGAAGAGTGTGTTAGCTAAATATGGTGTTAGACACAAGGTTTCAACAGCGTATCATCCCTAAACAAGTGGCCAAGTGGAAGTGTCTAATCTCGAGATAAAACAAATCTTGCAAAAGACGGTGAATACTCAGAGAAAAAATTGGTCGCTCAAGCTAGATGATGCTCTTTGGGCCTATCGAACTGCACATAAAACACCTATAGGGACTTCTCCATATCATCTTGTCTTTGGGAAAGCATTTCACCTCCCGATTGAGCTTGAGCACTGAGCATATTGGGCAGTGAAGAAGTTGAATCTAAATTCGGAGTTGGCTGGTAATAGGAGGTTGTTGCAACTCCATGAGTTGGAAGAGTTTCGTTTCCATGCATATGAAAATGCGAAGATCTATAAGGAGAAAACGAAGCGATGGCATGACAAGCACATTCTCCATCGCACTTTTGAGCCAGGCCAGTTGGTACTACTGTTTAACTCGAGACTTAGGTTGTTTCCGGGCAAGCTAAGATCTAAGTGGAGTGGGCCTTTTGAGGTAAGTAGTACAACTCCTCATGGTGCGGTGGAAATCTTGAATAAAGATGATGGTACGAGATTTCTTGTAAATAGCCAAAGATTGAAGCACTATTTTGGTGAAGAAGAGAAGCAGAAGGAGGACGTGCTTCACCTTGATAATAATTGAGCTTAGTGTGGTCGAGCCGCGACATTAAACCAGGCGCTACATAGGAGGCAACCCATGAATGTATTGTAATAGTTAGGAATTATAAAGTAAAAAAAAAAAAAAAAAAAAAAAAGAGTCGTGCCACGACCAAAACTAAGGCGCTTGATGGGAGGTAAAACATCTCTTTTAAATTTTTGTCTTTTCTAACTTAGTTCTAGGATTTATTGTTTATACATAGACACACGGAGTATTTTACCATGGAAATCCAAGAGAAAAAGGTAAATTGGAGATAGATGATCTTTTGAAGGTGCCGGGAAGGTAGGACATGTTTTGGAGCGAAGTTTTGCATCATGGGACTTGTAAAAGCCCCAAAATTATGTGAAAAATGTGGAAAAATGCCCAGGTATGATTTTAAGTGAGGAGCGCACCAGGAAGCATGCCAGGCCGCTCCTGGTGAAAATTCTGTGTGCCTTGGCAATGAGCAGGCGCGACACCTAGCATGCCAGGCCACTCCTACCCATTTTTTCTGTGGCTTTGGCAGTGTCCAGGCGCGGTACCTAGCATGCTAGGCCACTCCTACTGTAAGTCTTTGGGCTTCAGGCAGTGTGCAGGCGCGGCACCTAGCGTGCCAGGCTGCCCCTGCCTTAAGTATTTGGGCTTAATTTTTTTAAAAGGGTCACTCGACCACCCTACCCACCCCACCCCCATACTTTAAATCCCCAATTTTCTCTTTATTTCTCACAAATATTCCCCAACAAAGAATCGATTTTTCTCCCACAACATCAAAAATTTTCTCTTACTTTTCTCTTCTCTTGCCCACACATAACACAATTTCTCCCCTTCTCCTCTTTGGGTTGTGATTACAAGAATCCATTCAAGCTATCAAGGTATGTTTCTTTAAGCTTTCTCTCTCTAGATTGCTATGAGAATGGTGAGAATTTGGGGAATTCTTGATATTCTAATTTGTGATGCCCCGTATGTTCTTGTAGTTTGACTTGCTTATTATGCTATTGTTGGAATTTATGGGGTGTCATGAAGATGAACTTTAAGTGCAAGTGCAATTGTTCTGATTAATCTTGTTTTTAGTTGAAGAAATTGCAAGTGGGTTTAGCTTATATGGTAGTAATTGCGAAAATTGCTTGTTGTAATTAATTGTTATAACCCACATATTATTGAAAAAGCATGGATCTTGTTTAATTCTTGAGTAAAACAAGTAAGACATTCTATGGATAATTATAGGAATGTGAAATTTGTGTTGGGAAGGTTGACTTTGGATATGGGTTGGACTTTGTTTTGGGCATTAAGTAATGAGGGGAAGTCTGAGTACCCTTACACCCATATATTTTTACTTGGTGCTAAGCAACTAAGTGAGGGGTGGCCCTTAAAGCCAACACACATTGAGTTGGTTAGCTATCTTTACGTGGGAAATTGACATACTTGTGGAACTTTATTGAGTTCTAGATAGAGCTAGGAGAGGCAGGTATCACGACAAGAACCCATGACCATAGGTAAATAGTACGATTGTACTATGTCCTCGTTTGCATGACACAACTACAAAAAAACTATGAAAGTTGATAATTATACTTCCTAGACACGAAGGGTACCAATGATCGTAGGTAGAACCCACGATCGTGGGTATGATCTTACCTTGCAGAGTTTGTTATGACTTGGAAATGCAATGAAAAACCTAGGGATGATCGTGGGAGGATCCCACGAGTCGTACCTTGGTTCGTCTGATGAAGTTCATAGGAGCCTCAAATTCATCCACCAACTTATGAGTACTACCCACGATCGTGGGATGGTTCGTCAGTTGCGTTCTATAGGGTTTTTTTAGTTACATTTTATGAAGGGTGCTTCAGTCTTTTCTCAATATTTAAGTCCCTAAACTATGTTGTTTGGACTATCCTAAGGCTAAAAAGCAAGCCTAAGCTACCCAAAGTCCCTCATTACTTAGAAAATCATTATGACACTCTACTCAAGCCATGCATGTCAGCGCCATGATCATAACTCATATTCATGTAGCTCATACAAAATCATGTCCATTCTTAATTCCTAGTATAAGGAGTAATAGTTCACTCAGTGGTACGACTCATACTATATGGATCTATGAACTCCAGTCTCATGTCATACAGATCATGACTCATGCACTCATGTTTTACAGTATGCTCAGTTCCAGTTACTCATGATGCTTTCCTAATGACTAGTAAGATCACACCACGTCATTTATGATGAATGATCCCAAGGGAGAGATATTGTAATACACCGAAAAATCAATCTAAGATTAGAAACATTCTTCAAGCATATATAGAACCAAACCTATTTATTTGGTAGTATTATAAGTGATTTATACATGTATTAAGGCTACAAGTAACACCTAACTCATATCCAAGTTGAAACATTCCTTACCAGTGGTTTTCTTGTGAAAATGTTTTCTATAGTCAACATCAAATGAGAATAACTCTTATATTTTGAGTTATTTTTAATATCAATACTAACCAAATGATAGATATTTGAATTACATTTCCAACTAATCCAGATTCGCATTAATCCGATGTCGGAGTTAAAAATTATGGCCATTTTAGTGAAGCACTGTTCAACAGTGAGATACCACTACCCAAGGTACGATCGTGGATTGAAAAGACGATCGTAACTTGCTCATGTCTGATCAAAAACTTCCCCAAAATCCATAGAATTGACAAGGTCCCTTCATTACCCACGATCGTGGTTTGAAATCACGATCTTGGGATGATCGTCCGTTAAAGGTGCAAAATTTTTCAGCAAAGTTTAAAAGGGGTATTCCGGACTTTTCCCATCATTTAACCTCCTAAAATACGTCGTTTGAGCTATCCTAAGGCTGAATATAAAGCCTAAACTACTCTTAATCCTTCATTCCCTCAAAATAAGTCGAAATTTAGGAGAAAAATCAGAGAAACATGCGATCCAACTCTCCAACAAGCCAAAACCTAGGGTTCATCTTCAAGCTCAAATTCTCAAGCCTTAAGTCTGAGATTTGTTCAGTTCAGGTATGTGGGTATTTCAATAAGGGATTCCTTTCACCCTTATGCTAAAAACCTAGTTTTAAAATATTAATTTCAGTTATGATTTCTATGAACTCGTGATCTAGGGTTAACACTCAATTATTCAAAATTCTTGAAATTCGATTATCTCATGTTACTTTATTATTATAGTTCCCATTCAAAGTAATTATGCATGATTTTTAGGGCGTTAAATCAATTACTTTAATACGTGAAGAATTACAAATGTTTCATAGATTTCAACCTCTTTCAAAATGAATTACGTATGATTTGATAGATATAAGTCAATATTTGTTTAACACGACATGTTTTTCCATGAAATTCTTTATCTGTACAGACTTTTCAGTTTATGGCTTCTCATTATATTAATATTCAGTATTTTTTACTTGTGCTATGAAATTCCCCTTTTTCTTTTCGAATATTGAATTTTCATTATTAGTTGCATTCTTAAGAGATGGTGGGTTATGAACACCCGATAACTTAGGATATCATGCATAGTAAGTTGAATAATCAGTTTTTCATTTTTCATGACTTAGAATTCTTTGAGATAAAGCACTTATCTTTCCGTCTCAGAACTTCAATATTATTGAGCTATTCAGTAAATCACACAGATTCAGTTGGGAGTAGTACTTAGCACTGAGTGGATGCAGGGATGAAGGCTCACCCATCAGTTAGGCTAAGGCCTTTAGTAGAAATCCCTAAGTCCCAAAACTACAGATCAACTGTAGGTTCTAAAGGGTCACCCATCGGAATAGGCTTGATACCCTAGTCCTTTTGGACATCAGCTTAGTGGTACTACATCAGATCAACCTTTATACCCTGGCAAGGTATATTGGGCCCTTTCCAATGGGGATTATATGTCGAACTCCATGTTTAGCTCACATGGTTATATATCAGTTAACAGTAACTCCCATAATTCAACTCTCAGTTATTGCATGACCTTGTATTCAATTTATTTAGTATAATTTTGATCAGTTACATGTTTATTTACTTGGTCATTGCATCAGTCCACATCTCACGATTTCAGACGCAGTATTTGTACATAACCTTCAGTTTAGTTTTACTTACTTTTATACTGGGACTTTTCAGACTATCAAAACATATTAGTATTTATGTATTTTATATAGGGTCATTGAACTACAGTCATCTCCTTGCATTCAGCTTGCACTCAAAACAGTTTTACAGCATATTCAACACTTGTTATAGATCAAATATAATAGTTATGCTTCTAAAACTTCCCAATTTACAAAAATGTTTTAGCTCATGATTCAGAGATTTCACTATGCCCTACAACTTTTACATACAAACTTGTTTTAAATGCATATTTCAGTAAATGGTTCATGTCCACGATTTTAAAGCATGTTTTAAGTGTTTCCATGACTAGTGCATATCTCATATACTCAGTACATTCAAAAGTACTGATTTCATACCTCTTCTGCCTATATTTTTCATGTGATGTAGATCCAAGCGCTTACTATCAGGATCATAGTCAGGCAGATCACAGCTTCCAGCTAGCAGGTGATGAGTTCTCTTTATTCGAGGACTTAAGTTAGTTTGCAATTTCAGTATTTCATTTCTATTATTATGTATTTATAAGGGATAGCTAGGGGTCATGTCCGGGTTGCCTATAGTCAGTATTAGCAGAGGCTTTATAGATAGTCAATCAGAGTTGTCACATTCAATTTCTTTTTCTTTTCAGATAACAGATGATGTAAACCAACTTTCAAATAGTAAATGTATTAACCCAGTGTATCTCATGATTATGTTGCCGCTCAGTCAGTTTAGCTCTTATATATATTTTAATCAAATATTCATGCATTATGCTAGTAACATGGGTTAGATTAGGATCACTTGTGGTTCTAAGCACCGTGTTACGACTAAGGGGTAGTCTCGGGTCATGACAGTAATGTAACAAACATTGTTCAATTATTGGTCCGTACAACCTATTTATGTCTTGAATAGCAAGGTAGTAGTCAAAGAAATATAGATAATCCATACGAGTATGGAGTATGTTCTTATTATGAGGATATACCTGTGTCGTAATGTACCAAACATAGTTCAATAATTGGTCCATCCAACCTATGAATGTCTCATATGGTGAGATAATAGTCAAAGAAATATCGATAATCCATTCAACTATGGAATATGTTTATATTAGTAGGTAATACTCCTGTACTACTATAACATACCAAGTCAAAGAAATATCGATAATCCATCCATTCGGACTATATATTTATCGTATAGTGATATAGTAGTCCAAGAAACACTGATAATCCTTTCGAGTATGGAATATGATGTTATTGAGAGTTAATACCCAAGTAAGTTCAATTATTGGTCTGTCCAACCTATGTATGTCTTGTATAGTTATAGAGTAGTCAAAGAAACATCGAAAATCCATCCAAATATGGAATCAGTTTTTATTAGGAGTAATACTTGTGTAGTTATGTAACAAACCAAGTTTTATTAATGGTCTGGCCAACCAATGAAAGTCTCGTATAGTAATATAGTAGTTAAATAAACACCAATAATCCATCCGATTATGGAATATATTGATATTAGGATCTAATACTCTTATGGTATGTAACAAACCAAGTTATGTTATTGGGTTGTCCAACTTATGTATATCTCATATAATGATACAGTAGTCAAACAAACATTAATAATCCATCTGAGTAAGGATTACATTGATATTATCAAGTAATACATTTGTAGTAATGCAACAAACCAATTTCTATTGCTGGTTCAACCATCCAATGAATATCTCGAATAGTGATGTAGTAGTCAAAGAAATACCGATATTTCATCCGAGTATGGAATATGTTGTGTAGCACTTATGTAGTAATGTAAAAAACCAAGTTATTGGTCTATCAAACCAATGTATGTCTTGTATAGTGATATAGCAGACAAAGACACACCGATATTCCTTCTGAGTGTATTATTTGTTTTTACTAGGAGATACTACTTGTGTTGTAATGTAACAAACCAAGTTCTATAATTAGTCCGTCCAACCTATATATGTGTCATATATTGATATAGCTATCAAAGAAAGACCGATAATCCTTCCAAGTATGGAATATGTTTATATTAGCGGTAGTACTCGGGCAGTACAATAACAAACCATGACATGTTATTGGTTCGTCTAACCTATGTGAGTCTTGTATAGTGATATATTAGTCAAAGAAATATCAATATTCCATCCGAGTATGGAATATGTTGTTATGAGGTAATACATGTGTGGTAATGTAACAAATAGAGTTAAATTATTGGTATGTCCAACCTATGTATCTCTCGTATATTGATATAGTAATCAAATAAACACCGATAATCCATCCGACTATGGAACATATTTATATTAGGAGGTAATACTCGTATAGTAATGTAACCAACCAACTCCTATTACTAGTCCATCCAACAAATGAATGTCTCATATAGTTATATAGTAGTCAAAGAAACACCAATAATCCACCCTAGTGTGGAATATGTTGTTATTAAGAGGTTATACCCATATAGTAATGTAACAAATATAGTTTAATTATTGTTCTGTCCAACCAATTTATGTCTCATATAGTGAGAGAGTAGTAGAAGAAATATTGATAATCCATCAGACTATGGAATATGCTTATATTAGGAGGTAATACTTGTGTAGTACTGTAACAAACCAAGTTCTATTATTGGCTCGTCCAACCTATGTATGCTTTGTATAGCGACATTGTAGCCAAAGAAATATCGATAAACTATCCAAGTGTGGAATATGTTTATATTAGGAGGTAATACTCATTTAGTAATGTAACAAACCAAGTTCTATTACAGGTCTGTCCACCCAATAAATGTCTTGTATATTTGTATAGTAGTTAAACAAACACCAATAATCCATTCGATTATAAAATATGTTGATATTATAAGGTAATACGCGTGGGCTAATGTAACAAACTAAGTTATGTTATTGGTCCCTCGAACCTATATATGTATCATAAAGTGATATAGTAGTCAAAGAAGCATCAATAATCCATCTGGTAAGGAATACATTGATATTATTAGGTAATACACGTGTAGTAATTTGACAAAACAAGTTCTATTACTGGTCCATCCAACCTATGTATGTCTCGTAGAATGAAATAGAAGTAAAAGAAAAACCTATAATCTATCCGATTATGGAATATGTTGATATTAAGAGGTAATACTCGTGTGGTTATATGGCAAACCAGGTTCTATTATTGGTATGTCCAACCGATGTATGTCTCATATAGTGATAATATATTTAATGAAACACTGATATTTCTTTCGAGTATTGAATATGTTGTTATTAGAAGGTAATACTCGTATAGTAATGTAACAAACCAAGTTCTATTATTGGTCCTTCCAGCCTATATATGTCTCGTATAGTGATATAGTAGTCAAAGAAACACCGATAATCCTTCTGTGTATGGAATATGTTGTTATTGAGAGTTAATACCCATGTAGTAATCTAACAAACAAAGTTTAATTAATGGTTTGTACAACCAATATATGTCTCGTATAGCGATATAGTAGTCAAAGAAACACCAAAAATCCTTTCGTGTATGGAATATATTTATATTAGGAAGTAATGCTCGTGTAGTACTGTAACAAACCAAGTTCTATTATTGTCTCGTCCAACCTATGTATGTTTCGTATAGTGACATAGTAGCCAAAGAAATATTTATAATCCATCCAAGTATGGAATATGTTTATATTAGAGGTAATACTCATATAGTAATGTAACAAGCCAAGTTCTATTACTGGTCCGTCCAACCAATAAATGTATTGTATAGTTGTATAGTAGTTAAACAAACACCAATAATCCATCATATTAAGGAATATGTTGCTATTATAAGGTAATACTTGTGTGCTAATGTAACAAACCAAGTTATGATAATACTCGTGTGCTAATGTAACAAACCAAGTTATGTTATTGGTTCCTCGAAACTATGTATGTATCATAGAGTGATATAGTAGTCAAAGAAACATCAATAATCTATCTGAGTAAGGAATACATTGATATTATTAGGTTATATATGTGTAGTAATTTGACAAAACAAGTTCTATTACTTGTCCGTCCAACCTTTGTATGTCTCGTATAGTGAAATAGAAGTAAAATAAAAACCTATAATCCATCTGAGTATGGAATATGTTGACATTAGGAGGTAATACTCGTGTAGTTATATGACAAACCAAGTTCTATTATTGGTATGTCCAACCGATGTATGTCTCATATAGTGATAATATATGTAATAAAACACCAATATTTCTTCCGAGTATGGAATATGTTGTTATTAGAAGGTAATATTCGTCTAGTAATGTAACAAACCAAGTTCTATTATTAGTCTGTCTAGCCTATATATGTCTCGTATATTGATATAGTAGTCAAAAAAACACCGATAATCCTTTCAAGTATGGAGTATTCTGTTATTGAGAGTTAATACCCATGTAGTAATTTAACAAACAAAGTTCAATTATTGGTCTATCCAACCAATATATGTCTCGTATAGTTATATAGTAGTTAAAGAAACACCAAAAATCCTTTTGTGTATGGAATATATTTATATTAGGAGTAATACTTGTGTAGTAATATAACAGACCAAGTTCTATTACTGGTCCGGCCCACCAATGAATGTCTCAGATAGTGATATTTTAGTCAAAGAAACACAAATAATCCATCCGATCATGGAGTATGTTGATATTAGAAGCTAATACTCATATGGTAATGTAACAAACCAAGGTATGTTATTGGTCCGTCCAAGTTATGTATGTCTCATATAGTGATATAGTAAAAGAAACATCAATATTCCATCTGAGTATGGAATACATTGATATTATAAGGCAATACATATGTAGTAATGTAAAAAACCAAGTTCTATAATTTTTTCGGCTAGCCTATATATGTCACATATAGTAATATAGTAGTCAAAGAAACACCGATAATATTTCATAGTATAGAATATGTTGTTATTGAGAGGTAATACCCGTGTAGTAATATAGCAAACAAAGTTCAATTATTTGTCTGCCCAACCTCTGTATGTCTTATATAATGACATAGTAGTCAAAGAAACACCGATATTCCATGCGACTATGGAATATATTTATATAGGAGGTAATACTCGTGTAGTACTGTAGCAAACCAAGTTCTATTATTGGTCTGTCCAACCTATGTATGTCTCGTATAGTGATATAGAAGTAAAAGACAAACCTATAATCCATTCGAGTATGGCATATGTTGAAATTAGGAGGTAATACTCGCGTGGTATTGTAATAAACCAAGTTCTACTATTGGTATGTCCAACCGATGTATGTCTCATATAGTGATGATATATTTGAAGAAATGCCTATATTTCTTCTGAGTATGGAATGTGTTGTTGTTAGAAGGTAATACTCGTGTAGTAATGTAACAAACCAAGTTCTATTATTAGTCTGTCCAGCTAATATATGTCTCGTATTGTGATATAGTAGTCAAAGAAATACCGATAATCCTTTCGAGTGTGGAAAATGTTGTTATTGAGAGTTAATACCCGTGTAGTAATTTAACAAATAGAGTTCAATTATTGCTCTGTCCAATCTAGGTATGTCTTGTATAGTGATATAGTAGTCAATGAAACATTAAAAAACTATCCAAATATGGAATATTTTTATCTTAGGAGGTAATACTTGTGTAGTATTTTAACAAATAAAGTTCTATTATTGGATCGTCCAACCAATGAATGTCTCATATAGTGATATAGTAGTCAAATAAACACCAATAATCCATCCGATTATGGAATACGTTGATATTAGAAGGTACTACTCCTATGGTAATGTAACAAAACAAGTTATGTTATTGGTCCGTCAAAGTTATGTATGTCTCATAAGGTGACATAGTTGTCAAAGAAACATCAATAATCCATATGAGTCATTGATATTATAAGGTAATACACATGTATTAATGTAACAAAACAAGTTCTACAATTTGTCCGGCTAGCCTATATATGTCTGATATAGTGATATAGTAGTCAAAGAAACACCTATAATCCTTCTGAGTATGGAATATGTTGTTATTGAGAGGTAATACCTGCGTAGTAATCGAGAAAATAGAGTTCAATTATTTGTCTGTCCAACCTATGTATATCTCATATAGTGATATAGTAGTCAAAGAAACACCGATAATCCATCGGACTATGGAATATGTTTATATTAGGAGGTAATACTCATGTAGTACTGTAACAAACCAAGTTATGTTATTGGTCTGTCAAATTAATGTATGTCCTGTATAGTTATATAGTAGACAATGACACACCAATATTCCATCGTGTGGTAATGTAACAAACCAAGCTCTATTATTGATCCGTCCAACCTATATATGTCTCGTGTAGTGATATAGTAGTAAAAGAAACACCGATAATCCTTCCAAGAATGGAATATGTTTTTATTAGAGGTATTACTCGTGTAGTACTATAACAAACCATGAGATGTTATTGGTTTGTTAAACCTATGTATGTCATGTATAGTGATATATTAGTCAATGAAATTTTTATATTCCATCCAATTATGGAATATATTGTTATTAAGAGGTGATACCCGTATAGTAATGTAACAAATAGAGTTAAATTATTGGTATGTCCAACCTATGTATCTCTCATATAGTGATATAGTAGTCAAAGAAATACTGATATTTCTTTCGAGTATGGAATATGTTGATATTAGAAGGTAATACTCATGTGGTAATGTAACAAACCAAGTTCTATTATTGGTATGTCCAACCGATGTATGTCTCATATAATGATAATATAGTAAAAGAAACACTGATATTTCTTTCGAGTATGGAATATGTTGTTATTAGAGGGTAATACTCGTGTAGTAATGTACAAACAAGTTCTATTATTGGTTCATCCAGGCTATATATGTCTCGTATAGTGATCTAGTAGTCAAAGAAACATCTATAATCCTTTCGAGTATGGAATATGTTGTTATTGGGAGGTAATACTCGTGTAGTAATTTAACAAATAGAGTTTAATTATTTTTCTGTCCAACCTATGTATGTCTCATTTAGTTATATAGTAGCAAAAGAAACACCGATAATCCATCCAAATATGGAATATGTTTATATTAGGAGGTAATACTCATGTAGTACTATAACAAACTATGTTCTATTATTGGTCCGTCCAACCTATGTAGGTCTCGTGTAGTGACATTGTAGTTAAAGAAATATTGATAATCCATTATGGAATATTTTTATATTAGGAGTAATACTCGTTTAGTAATGTAACAAACCAAGTTCTATTACTGGTTCGGCCAACCAATGAATCTCTCGTATAGTGATATAGTAGTCAAAGAAACACCTATAATCCTTTCGAGTGTGGAATATTTTGTTATTAAGAGGTAATAACCATGTAGTAATTTAACAACCAGAGTTCAATTATTAGTCAGTCCAACCAATGTATGTCTTGTATAGTGATATAGTAGCCAAAGAAACACCGATAATCTTTTTGAGTATGGATTATGTTGTTTTTTAGAGGTAATACCCGAGTAGTAATATTGCAAACAGAGTTCAATTATTTTTCTGTCCAACCTATGTGTCTCATATAGTGATATAGTAGTCAAATAAACGCCGATAATCCATCCGACTATGGAATATGTTTATATTAAGAGGTAATAATCATGTAGTGCTGTAACAAACGAAATTATGTTATTGGTCTATCAAACTAATGTGTGACTCGTATAGTGATATAGTGGACAAAGAAACACCGATATTCCATCTGAGTATGTTTTATTTTGTTAATAGGAGATACTACTAGTGTGGTAATATGTAACACACCAAAAATCCCAAGCTAAGATTAGAACCATGCTTCAAGTACATGTAAAATTAAATTACATGTTTTAGCTTTATTATAAGTGATTTAGACATGTATTAAGGCCACAAGTAACTCCTGGATCATAGCCAAGTTGAAACCTTCCTTACCGTTGGTTTTCTTGTGAAGAATCTTTATATAGTTAACTTAAAATGAGTATAAATCGTATATTCTGATGAATTTTTGAGCTCAAGACCCTTTAAATGATATATAATTGAATTATCTTTCCAACTCATTCAGATTTGCCTGAATTTGATGTCGGATCTAAGAGTTACAACCACTTTAGTGAAGCATTGAACAGCAGCGAGAACCTATGAGCGAAGGTAGGATCATTGTTACAGCGTACGATCGTACCATGCTCCCGTCTGATCAAAACAGCCCTAAAAACCTGAAAGTAAACATTTATACCTTCCAACCACGAGAGGGAACCACGACTATGCTTTGAAACCACGATTAAAGGTACGATTGTGGCTTAAAAACATGATCCAGTTTCCATTCCCAAGCTACGTACCAAGGCACGATTGTGAGTGGGTACTACAATCATACCATGGCTCATTTGATCATGTTTAGGTAACCCAAAAGTACATCCCATACCACGATCACAACCCATGATAGTACGTAGGACCCACGATCGTGGGAAGGTCTCGTGAGTTCCTCCTAGCAGTTTTTCCAATACATTTTTAAGGGTACCTCAGTCATTTCCCACTCTTTTAACATCAAAACTATGTCTTTTAAGCCTTCCCAAAGATGATATCTAATGTTAATATTACCCTAATCCCTCATTACAAAGGAAACACTCGACACTTAGAAATTTCAAAGCAAAAGATGCAATTTTCTTTCCCCAAAGTAGAGTTAGGGTTTTACAACTTCAAGCTCCCAATTCCAAGGATTTCTTCAAGTTTTTTATCTCCAAGTATGTGGGATTTAATTAATGGGTATCCTTTAACCCATTGAGTCCCAGAGTTAACTTAAATCCTCAGTTTAATTCCTTCCTCAAAGCATTAGGGTTCATGAATGTTGTAAATTTCTTGATATTCCATCTTCTTGATATCATTGGGTTATGAACCCATGTTTTAACATGAATTTCAGTACCATTACATGTTCAAGATTGTAAACCCTAATTATATTATGAAATCCCAAATTTATGGACTTGAGTTATTAAATCACTTGAATTCACTCTTTTTATGAAATTGGCATGATAGATGCATTCTTCAGAGATGGTGGGTTATGAACCGATAACCTAGGATTTCATGCATATACGTATGAGTATTATATCCTCCATTTTACATGTCTTGAATGCTTTCAGATAATGCATTTATTTCCAGTGTTCAGAATATTTATATTATTGAGCATTTCAGTTATCAGTGTCATTCAGTTAGGAGTAGTACTTAGCACCGAGCCGATGTAGGGATGATGGCTCACCCGTATGTTAGGCTGAGATCTTTAGTAGAAGTCCCAAAGTCCCAAAACTATAGCTCTACCATAGGTTCTATAGGGTTACCCATCAGACTAGGCTTGACACCTTAGTCCTTTTGGACATCAGTTTAATGGATCCACGTTAGTCAGTGTTCGTACCCTTGGCAAGGTACTGAACACCCTTCTAGTTTGTGTTACAGGTTGAACCCTGAATAGCTCAGATTGGGGTATATCAGTTAATGGTAGCTCCCACAATCCACAGTTCATAGTTCAGATTCAGATACTCGTATGACCATGTATTCGGTATTTCAGCTGATCATATAGTACATGTTTATTACTTGGTCTCGCATAAGTTTATCATGTCACATGCATTATGTTCAATCTACTTCAGTTATTTCCTTTCCCATATATTCAGTATATTTAAAGTATTGATCGCATGCTTTCCGTTGCAATATATTATCTTATAATATAGGTTCTGACGTTCAGCATCCAAATCACGCTTAGTACGATTTCATACCATATCAATAGTAGAGTTGGTGAGTTCTCATCATTCAAGGGTAATTATCAGTCTTTCTATTTCGTATCATTTAGTTTCAGGTAGTTGGAGTTAGTTGGGGGTTTGTCCCAACAACTGATATGATTTAGAGGCTTTCAGACAGACAGTTAGATTTTTAACATATTAGTTATGTCAGATAAACAATTAGATTTTAAGCTCTATGAGTTTTAGTTAGATATTATCCCTTGGGTGTTTTGCCAAACTTATTATTCAGATTATTAACATCAGTATAAGTGATTTCTAGATTATTTCAGTATTCATAGTGTCATGCCAGGTCATGGGTTAACTTGGGGTCACTTGTGGATCTAAGCACCATGATATGACTAGGGGGTAGTCTTGAGTCGTGACAAACTTGGTATCAGAGTCCAAGGTTTAAAGTGTCCTAAGGTGTATGAAAGTCGCGTCAAGTAGAATCTTATTTATGGGTATGATGCGCGTCATACTTATGAGTGAGAGGCTATGAAACATTTTAGGATAGGTTTCACTTCGTTCATGCTCATATCGTGCGATAGAGTGTAAACTCTATTTAAATTCTTTCTTCTAACTCGTGTTCTACACGTTTACAGAAAATACCTCCAAAGAGAACTAACGTAAAGAGGAATGGAAATTGTAATATCCCGTACCTTCCTGACCCTACTTGACAACTTTTAACAATGCGTACTTAGGTTTCGAGAGCCATAAGTATGTATTTTGTAGTGTTATTAATGGAACATTTGATATTGGGCCTAGTACATGTGATTAGACCTTTGTAGGAGGTGTTTGTGACTTTGTGGAGCATTTGTGGGGTGAAAAATGAGGCTTGGAGGACTTCCAAGCAATGGATATTAAGGTTAGGAGGTAATCAAAAGACTTGATCTTGAAGGATCTAACCAAATCTACGAAGAAAAGTCGAAGAAGGGGAAAAAATCACATTTTGGGTGTGGGGCGCGCCCAGGGGCTTGCCAGGCCGCTTCTGGCCAAAAAAAATTTTGGCACAGGAAGCACTGGGGCATGTCAGGCAGCGTGCCAGGCCGCCTATACCAGAAATTTTTCTGGCCTAGGCAGCATTGGGGCGCGCCAGGCGGCATGCCAGGGTGCTTTTCGCCAAATTTTTTCTTCGACTATTATGACATATATGTAACACCCCGTACATTCCCAACCCTACTTGACGACATTAAATGATATGTACTTAGGTATCGAGAGCTATAAGTATGCATTTGGTAATGCTATTGGTGAGCTAAGTGAATTTTGCTCTTGTTATGTGGTTAAACTTGCATAGAAGGTGTTTTGAAATTTTCATTGCGCATTTGTGGGGTTCAAAATGAGGCTAAGAAGACCTCTAAACAAAGTATAATAAGGTTAAGAAGTGAGTTAAAGAATGGGACTTGAGTATCTAACCCAAACCTGCGAAGAGAAGTCGAAAAATGGAATTTTCGAAAATTTTGAAGAGGGGTGCGTTTGGGACCGTGCCACGCTGCTCTGGGCTAAATTTTTTAGCCCAGAGGCAGTGGGTTGGCGCGCCCAGGGGCGTGCCACCTTGGGTTTTCCACTTTTTCGAAAGTTGGAAATTTCTAAGTCCCAAGGGTATCCGGGGTCGTACCGAGCCGATTTTTGCTACGTTTCTTATACAACCAAGAGTAGATACATGAAATGAATGACATATTATATTGGTATGATAAAATTACTCGAGAACAAATTTGGGGCCAAAATGACGATTTTACCCCTATAGTCAAAATAAGCCAAACGTGGCTAGAATCACTTGGTTTTTGGATTGAGGCTACGGATATGAATAGCATGAGTGGGAATGTTATTGTAATACATATTAGACGACTTAAACACGAGAAATTATTGATTTTATCGGGTTAAGTGAATTGGGCCCAAAAAGGGCCCAAAAATGAAATAAAAACATGGCCCAAAATGGGTCAAATGACCCATTCTTGCCAAGACCTTCTAGAAGGCCACATTAATGACTTAAGGATGGACTCAAGGCCTATATAAAGGGGCAAAATGCTGATTGTTATTGAAGAGAAACACACATGCTTTTTCTATCTTTTTCTAGAAATTTCCCAAGAACATCTCTTTGGCTTTCAAAACCCTAAGGCACTTCTTGGAGCAAGATCATCATCTTTCAAGCTTGGGTAAGTGAATATTGTTGTACTTTAACATATTATAAGCATGAGAGAATATGTATATCATGTTGTTTATGGTTGAAATGTTGGATATGGCACTTTGTGCTTTTGTAGAAGATTTGTGATCCATGGGATTTGAACTTGAATTTGGACTTGTGCCTTTGATGAAAGATCATGGTATGGATAAAATATGAACGTCTATGGTGTTATTTTGTTATTTAATTTGTTATTTTTTTATAAGTGCAAATTGTGGGATGTTGGCCGATTTGTGCTATGAAGTGTATTAAGGTGAATTGATGGATTGTTTGTGATGTGGTGTGGATAAGAAAGTGTTGTGGTGGAATGTAATGATTATCATGTATTGGTAAATGTTGGGAATATTGGAGGATTTTTGGAATAATGATTTTATCAATGGTTTTGTTAAGGGGGAAAGGACATGTTAAAGCTAAACATGTGACTTATTGTTGTTGTATGCCATTATAGGGTAATTGGTGGTTAATGTTGGTTCCGTCATGTATTTATGTTGTAGAACAAAACATAAGGACGGAGCGGGACTATCGTATGCACGTCTAAGATTGTGTAATCGTAAGTACGAATACAAGGTATGTAAGGTTCCTTTTTCCATATCCTTCTGCAACATGTTATTCACATTGACATTGGACTTGTTTCAATTCCGAGGGGTTTGAAGTATCTCAAATTTAGGTTGACGTATATTGTTATTCATATGTGTCCTATTCCTAAATGCATGATGATTCGTTTGCCTCTTGTTCATTGAGTGAAGTTCCAAAAATGTCATAACGTTATCCTTCCTACATGAACGATCTCAAGAGAGTAATAACATAAGAGAACCTATTTATTCTTGAATAGTATTTTCCAATCGTGACATGTTCCAAGTCCTCAATTATGATGATTATCTTTGTATCAATCTTTCACAAGTAGAAGTACCAATCTCATAAGATTTCATAAGAGTAACAAGAGAGGTTATGTGCAAGCTAATATATCTATTCCTCATAAGTGAAGATGTCAATCTCATGAAGCAAGAGTGAAGAAGTAATATACATATGTGTGATTCCTATTATGTCATGATCTTCAATATCTCAATCACTCTTAAGAATGGAAGTAAGAATAACAAGAGAAGTAAGAGGTGTATAATTAAGAAGTAAGCATGGGTGGTATCCCAGGGGTTAAATACCTAGCATGGGTCGATCCCGATACATCCCAGGGGCGATATAAAAGCCTAGCATGGGTTATGATGGTACATCCCAGGGGCGACACGAAAGCCTAGCATGGGTTAATATAACATCCCAGGGGCGATATAAAAGCCTAGCATGGGTTATGATGGTACATCCCAGGGGCGACACGAAAGCCTAGCATGGGTTAATATAACATCCCAGGGGCGATAAGCCTAGCATGGGTTAACGATATCCCAGGGGCGACACGAAAGCCTAGCATGGGTTCACATAACATCCCAGGGGTCAAAGCACCTAGCATGGGTTAATCTCATCCCAGGGGCGACAGAATAGCCTAGCATGGGTAGAACAATAAAGATGAATAAAAGATGAAGACAAGAGGAGTAAAGAACGTAATATACATGGTTTCCCACATACGGAAAGAGAGTTTATTCACATTTTTGTTCCTTATATTGATTCCATTATTGTTGTTATTATGTATGATGAATTTCTTATGAGCCTTACATATTCAGTACATTCTTCGTACTGACCCCCTCGGGGGAATTACCTTACATGTTGCAGGTGCAGGCATTAGTAGACTTCCTCTGTAGACTGGGGATCATTTGCAGCTATTTGGTGAGCTCCAGTTGGTTCGGAGCCCCCTGAGTCATAGGTGTATACTTATTGTGATGTTATATAAAATGTATAAAGCGGGGACTTGTCCCGACTGTAAGTTAGTCTTGTTGATGCATCTGTTAGAGGCTTTTGTAGACATATGTGGGTATATGGATGTAAGAGACGAGTATGTAGAAACGAATGTCTATTCTGACTTAATGGCCTTAACGGCCAAGTTTCCTAAATAAATATATGTATAGCATATGTTTCCATGTTCAAGTTTTCCGCATAGTTGCATAAGGTTTAATAAGGTTCATACGAAGATATGCATACGAATGAACATAGGCAAAGGTTGGTTCTCTCGGGCCTTATCGGCTACGGGTGCCAATCATGTCTCGATGGGATTCGGGGCATGACAATATATAAGACTTTTGGGTCATGGTATTATTACTCCATATTAGTAGGACTACTCTTGAGCGCGTTTAGCATCCGAGTTGGGGTTAATTCTTCGTCACAAGTATTTTATCAAATTATGCTCAAATAAGCTAAGAGTGGCTAGAATTTCTTCTTTTTGAAATTGAGGCTACGAATATGAAATTCGTGTGTGAATATTATTGAGAAATTTATGGAATTATTTTAACATGAGATATATGGTGGATTATACATTGAATTTGATGGGTTAATATGACATGTGTTATTGGGCTCAATTTAAAGCCCAAAATGAAGCCAAAATACATGGGGCCAAAGGGTAAATGACCTATTCTTCCAAAATTGACCAAGAAACATGACATTTAATGCCAAGGAGTGGCTAAGGATGACTTGAGTATTATATAAAGGCCAAAAATCAGATTTTTTATTCACTCTAACTCTCATGCCTTTCTAGACAATTACAAGATATTTTCTCTCAAACCCTAATAACCCTAAGGCACTTCTTTGGGCAAGATCATCATTTTACAAGTTTGGGTAAGTGATTATTCTTATGGATTAATATATTATATGCATGGGAGAGTATGTAGATCATGATGGTTATGTCTAAAAGTGTAAATAATGCATTTTTGCTTTTTGCTAAATGATGTGTCATCCATGGGATTTAAACTTGAAAGGTGACATGGGGTTTTGATGAAAGTGCATGGTACGGATGAAATATCAACATTTATGGTGTGTTTATGTTCCTTAACTTGTTATTTTTCTATGAGCATAAATTGTGGGATTGTTGTCGATATGTTGTTATGAAGTGTATTAAGGTGACTTGATGGAGTAATTGTGATGTTATGGTGATGGAGAAGTGTAAAGTATGAACTTGGTGTGACATACTATTGGTTTATGATGTATTGGTCATGTATGGAATGTTGTGGTATTGTTGGTATGATAATTTCATAAATGGTATTGTCAAGGGGGAAATGTCATGTTAAGGCAATCATGTAACTCATTATCGTTATATGCATTTGTAAGGTAGTTGGTGGTTAATGTAAACTCCATTATGTACTTGTGTTATAGAGTGAAACGTAAGGAATTAGCTGGACTATTGTATGCACATTTAGGATTGTATATTCATAGTGGGAAGATAAGGTATGTAAGGTTATTCTATCTGTATCCTTCTGCAGCACATAGTAGTCACATTAACATTTTATTTGTTCCATTCTGATATGTTCTAAGGTATCCTATATCCGGTTACCAATTGTTATTATCACATGTTTCCTACTCATTGATCAATTGTGATTCAAATGTCTCATGTTCATTGACTAATGTTCCAAAGATCCCAAGGTTTGAATAATGTTATGTTTCCAATAATGTTATGACTATCATTGTATAAATCTCAAAAGTAAAGAATGAAGTAATGCATATATGGTTAATGATTGAGTATGGGTAGTAGCTTTGGGGGAGTAATCCTAGCTCAAGCCGATCCCGAGATTATTGGATCAGGGGGTAGTCCTAGAGGCATAAGCCTAGCTCGGACCGAACGTGACAGGGGGTAGCTCTAGAGGTGATGACCTAGCTCGAGCCGAACCTGATATATTAGTTTATGGGTGGCAGCTCTAGAGGTAATAACCTAGCTCGAGCCGAGCCCGATGTATTGATTCATGGGTGGTAGCTCTAGAGGCATAAGCCTAGCTCGAGCCTATCCCAACATAACGTTATGTTATGTAAAGACCCACTACTCAGTAGGGGCCTGGGTACATTGTGACACAAGTGATGATGAATAAGCATATAAGTAAAGAAGCAAATAAAGTAATGAAAGCAATACACACAGTTCCCAATATATAGAATGGTGACTTATCCATATTGGTTATTCATTTGTATTTGAGTTCATTGAAGTATTTATATGTCATACAGTCTCATACGAGCCTTACATACTCAGTACATTCTTCGTACTGACGTCCCTTGTGGGACTTACCTTACTTGCTACAGGAACAGGTGCTAGTAGACCTCCACAGTAGGTTGCGGATCTTTTGCCGATCTTTGGTCAGCTCCAGTTGGTTCGGGGCTTTTCGGGTCCCATATGTACATTTGTTTTGGTACTGTAATATTGTATAAAGCGGGGACTTGTACCGACTTTAGAATGGTTATGTATATGCATCTGTAGAGGCTTTGTAGACAGACGTGGTGATATGAATGAAAGACTGTATGTTCATTTTAACTTGATGGCCTTAACGGCCAAGTTTCTTATATGTATATATCACATGTTTCCATAACTTCCGCTATTGACATCTTATAGATCTTTGTGATGGTGTTGCTTATTGAGTGACATGCATATGAACTGACATGAGCAAAGATTGGTTCTCTCGGGCCTTATCGGCTTCGGGTGCCAGTCCATCCCGTTGGAATTCGGGGTGTGACAGAAATGGCAATGGGAATGGAAATCAGCAAGCTCCACTAGCTCCAGCAAACCCTATGAATGAAAATGTCTCCCATGCTGAATTTAGGGTTGCCTTCACAATATTAGCCCAGTCCATGACCACCCAGATAATCGGCAGGCTGTGGCACCAGCCAACCCAACAGTGAATACGGCAGCAACCAAAGTCTGAGACTTCACTCGAATGAATCCTCCTGTATTCTTTGGGTTTAAGTCTGAAGATGATCCTTAAGATTTCTTGGATAGTATTTAAAAAATTACTGAGATCATGGGTGTCACTCCAACTAAAAGTGCTGACTTGGTTGCATATCAGTTGTAAGAAGTGGCTCACACTTGGTGTAAGTAGTGGAAAGAGGATAGAGGTGCAGATACAGAGCCGGTGGAATGGGATGAGTTTGTTACTGTTTTCATGGATAGATTTTCCCCACTTGATTTGAGTGAAGCCAAGGTCCAGGAGTTCATTAATTTAGAGCAGGGTAACATGAGTGTGAGGGAGAATTCTCTTAAGTTCACTCAACTTGCAAAGTATGCTCCAGCCATGGTTGCTTACTCCAGGGCCTTACAAGTAAATTTGTGTCTGGAGTTTTTGAGGATGTGGTCAAAGAGTGTAGGACTGCTATGTTAGTTAAGGAGATGGACATCTCCAAGTTGATAGTTCATGCTTAACATATTGAGGAGGAAAAAGTCAAGGAGAAGGAAAGAAAGAACAAGAGGTCCCGAATAGATAATTTTAGTTTCACTCAATAGAGGTCAGATGGTGGTAATCGTTCTCAGTTTCACATAAAATCTTCAGCTCTAGCCCCATCTTCTGCTTGTACTCCAGTGCCTAAGTTTAGGCAGGATAATCGAGATAGGGCACCAGCCTCTAAGTCCCAAGGCAGTGTTACTAGTGGTCTTACTAATCCTTTTTGCAAGAAGTGTAGTAAGAATCACAAAGGTGAGTGCATGGCTGGCAGTGAATCTTGTTTTGGGTATGGTAAACCAATACACAAATTGACACAGTGTCTAGTTTCTTTACAGAAAGGTAGATATACTCGTCAGCAAAATCAGTCTAACTATTCAGAAGCTCCAGCAGGTCGCCTAAATAAGCAAGGTGCCTCATCTAGTGCAGGTGGCAGTCAGCTTCAGAATGGTTTCTATGCCTTTCAAACCTGACAGAATCAGGAAGGTTCTCATGACATAGTCACTGGTATGTTACAGTTCTTTCATATTCCTGTCTATGCATTATTAGATCCCGGAGCCTCCCTCTCTTTTGTAACTCCATATATAGCCGTAAACATCGGTGTCAGTCCCAAAAACTCTCTTAGAACCTTTCTCAATCTCTACTCCAGTTGGTGTTTTAGTCATAGCTAGACGGGTATTTAGAAATTACCCAGTCACAGTTTCTCAAGTCACCTCAGTTGATCTTGTAGAGACATGCTAGATTTTGATGTTATTCTTAGGATGGATTGGCTCCATTCTTGTTATGCCTCTATTGATTATAGAAATAGAGTAGTCTAGTTTCAATTCCCAAATGAGCCAGTCATAGAGTGGAAGGGTAATACTTTAGTATCTATAGGTCGGTTTGTCTCTTACCTTAAGGCTAGAAAAATAATTTCCAAAGGGTGCATCTATCTTCTTTTTCGGGTTAAGGATTCAAAGCCTGAAACCCCAAATCTTAAGTCAGTTTCGGTGGTAAATGAGATTTTAGAAGTATTTTATGAATATTTACCTGGAGTTCCTCCCGAACGAGAAATTGACTTCAGAATAAATCTCCTTCCAGATACCCAACCTATCTCAATTCCACCCTACAGGATGGCTCCAGCTGAGCTTAAAGAATTGAAAGAGCATTTAAAAGATCTTCTAGACAAGTGTTTCATCAAGCCCAATATCTCTCTATAGGGTGCTCCAGTTCTTTTCGTACGAAAGAAAGAAGGCTCTCTCATAATGTGCATCGACTACCTTCAGTTGAACAAAGTCAAAGTCAAGAATAAGTATCCCATTCCCAGGATTGATAACTTGTTCGACCAACTTCAGGGTGCCAATGTTTTCTCTAAGATAGACCTCAGATCTGGCTATCATCAATTTAGAGTCAAATAATGTGACATTCTGAAGAAAGCCTTCAAAATTTGGTATGGTCACTTCAAATTTGTTGTTATATCTTTTGGAGTAATGAATGCTCCGACAGCTTTTATGGACTTGATGAATAGGGTGTTCAAGCAGTACTTGGACATGTTTATCATTGTCTTTATTGATGGCATCCTTGTTTATTCTTGGAGTGAGGATGAACATGCAAACAATTTGAAGATTGTCTTCCAGACTCTCAAAGATCGCCAATTATTCACGAAGTTCAGTAAGTGTGAATTCTAGTTGAAATTAGTAGCATTCCTTGGTCACATCATTTCAGGTGAAGGCATTAGGGTTGATCCTCAAAAGACTTAAGTACTGAGGAATTGGCCTAGACACATCTCACTATCACATATCAAAAGTTTCTTAGGTTTAGTCGATTACTACAGACGGTTTGTGGAGGTATTTTCTTCTATTGCTTCCCCCATGTCTAGATTGACTTAGAAGAAAGCCAAATTTTAGTGGTCCTATTCTTGCGAGAAGAGTTTTCTGGAGTTAAAGACTCGACTCACCTCTGCTTTAGTTTTGACTCTGCTAGAGGGTTCAGATGGCTTTGTAGTTTACTATGATGCATCCAGAGTTGGTCTTGGGTGTGTGTTGATGTAGCATGGTAAGGTTATAATATATTTCTCTAGACAGCTCAAGCCTCATGAGAAGAATTACCCGACTCATGATCTTGAGTTGGCAACAGTTATTTTTGCCTTAAAGATTTGGAGGCACTATCTTCATGGGGTTCATATTGATATGTTCACTGATCACAAGAGCCTTCAGTATGTGTTTAGCCAAAAGTAGCTAAATCTTCATCAGAGAAGGTTGCTAGAGTTGTTGAAGGATTATGATATGAGTGTCTTATACCATCCGGGTAAAGCCAATGTTGTGGCTAACGCTCTTAGTAGATTGTCTATAGGGAGTATTCTAATATTGAGGACAAGAAGAAAGAGTTAGTTCATAAGGTTCACCGGCTTGCTAGATTGGGAGTTCGGCTGGTTGATTCAGCCAAATGTAATACCTTAATTTAGAATGGCTCAAAATCTTCCTTAATTGCTGAGGTAAAAGAAAATAAATATAGTGATCCCATTTTGCTTAAGTTGAAAGAAGTGGTGCAGAGTCAGAAGGTTGAGGTTTTCTCCCAAGGGGAAGATGTTGTTCTTCGTTGTCGGGGCAGACTATGTGTTCCAAATGTGGAAGACTTGAGACAGCGAATGCTAACAGAGGCTATTATTTCTCGGTATTCTATGCATTCAAGAGCCACTAAGATGTACGGTGAACTACAGGAAGTCTATTGGTGGAATGGCATGAAGAAGGATATCGCAAAATTTATGGCTAAGTGTCCAAATTGTCAGCAGGTTAAGGTTGACCACCAGAGACTTGGTAGTAAGCTTCAAGATATCAGTATTCCTACTTGGAAGTGGTAAGTGGTGAATATGGACTTCATTATAGGGTTGCCTCGTACCTACCAACAACATGATTCTATTTGGGTTATTATAGATCAAATGACTAAGTCAACCCATTTTCTACCAGTTAACACTTCAGATTCATCCAAAGATTGTGCTAGACTCTATCTTAGGGATTTGGTGAAGTCTCATGGAGTCCCTCTGACTATCATCTCAGATAGGGGTACTCAGTTTACCTCTCAGGTCTGGAAGACATTCCATGTCACGCCTCAAATCCCATTGGGACGGACAGGCACCCATAGCGTAAGGCCTAGGAAAACCAACCTATGATCATGTACATTCATATGCATGCCATTAAGTGAACAAAAATTCTGTCACATGTAGATATAATATATCGATGACGGAAGTCATGTAAAGACGTACAAAATAGATACGAGACTTGGTCATTGGGGCCACAACGTCTAAAAGAAAAGACACTTCTACATTTGACTTTACAAGGTCTACAAAGCCTCTAAAATATATATAACCATGACTAAGGTCGGGTTATACAACTACTACACAGTACCAAAAATATATAAAATGACTCGGAAAGCACTGAAGCAACCTAGAGCTCACTAATAGCCTGCAGATGACCCGAACCCTACTGTTAAGGTCTACTAGCTCCTGTGCCTGCAGCAAGTAAGGTAGGTCCCCCAAGGGATGTCAGTACGAAAGAATGTACTAAGTATGTAAGGCTATAAGTAACTGTATGAAATATAAGAACTCAAATGGAATCAAGTACAAGTGAATAGAGAATACGGATATACCACCGTACTTTATATGTGGAACCATGTACATTACATTCATTTCTTTCCTTTTACCTTTATATCAATATACATCATACAATGCCCGAGACTAACTGACCAGTGGTAAATAACATTGGGATCAGATCGAGCTAGGCTTATGCCCCCAGAGCTACCACCCATAAATCAATAAATCAGGTTTGGCTCGAGCTAGGTTTTCACCCCCAGAGCTACCCCCTGCATACAATAATCAATTGGGATCGGATCGAGCTAGGCTTTCGCCCCAAGAGCTACCACCTGTACTCAACCAAATATGCATTACTTCATTCCTTTAATTTTTGTGAGATTGTTACATCGGTGGTCATAACATTATTGGAGTTTTGGGAACAATAGTCAACAAATAAGAGACACGTAAATAACAATTGCTAACAAACTTGAAATGAGACACTTTAAAACATTTCGGAGTGGATACAAGTTCGGTAATGATGTGAACAATAGGTGCGGCCAAAGGATACGAAAAAGAGTAACCTTACATACCTTATATTTCCAACATGTAACTACAACAATTCAGCTATTCCTTAAAGCGTTACTCTACAATATGAATACATAATGGAGCTCACATTAAAATCCAATTACATTACAAGTTCACAAGGCGATAATTAGCTACTTGACGGGAAGTAAAAACTATCCAACATCCCAAACATATGGTATATCATTACACCTTTATACTGACATATAACATCATTCCACCCTCCTACAATATAATTTACTGCCCCACAACACCAACAATACCAAAATAGTCCACACATCAACATAGATGTCACAAACCGACAAGATTACCCACCAAATGCATACTTCACATTTTTACCTCAATACAACTTCATATATTTATTCCATCAAGTCACATAAATACCTTCCACAACAATATACCAAAAACAGTCCACACAGTTTCAGAATTCACTTTAACACAAGAAGAAAGTATTCTCCTTTCACTACGCCAAATGTTCCATGAACAATTACGTATAAATATTTCCACAAGTCATACACAAAGAGTAACGAATTAGGTACAACACCACACTTTAATATACTAAAATTTTATCCATCTAATTCAATTCCTTCAAAACCTTAAGTCGCCTTTCAAGTTTAAACCACATAGAGGGCAAATCGTTTAGCGATTAAGCAAAAGTGGACTGTTTCACAATAAGTGGACTGCTCAACACTTTTTAAACATAACCAACATGATATACACAACCTATTATGAATATAATATATTAATATATACGGGTAAACACTTACCAAGGCTTGCAAGTGGAATATTTGTCAAAAAATCGTTGGAGAAAATTAGGGTGGCTAGGGTTTTGAGAGAGGAGAAATATTTAATTAAAAATCTGATTTTTACAAGTGTTTTGTGTATAAAAATGAGATTAATTTCAGACTTAAATATCCCCTCAAACCGCCTCTCTTTTAGTTATCCTTAGCCAATTATTTGGTCAAAAAGTCCAAGTATACATGGTCCATTTTTAAATGGATTATCTTCCTTTTTGGGCCCATGTCTTTTTACTTAATTTTGGACCTCAATTGAGCCCATTAGTACCAAATTAATTCAGCCCAACAAATTTGGTGGGTAATGCACAAACTATCTCAAGTTTAAATAATTCCATAAATGTTAAGGTAGTCAAATAAGTTCGGAAATGTACGGGGTGTTACATCCTTCCCCCCTTAGGACCATTCGTCCTTGAATGTTAGTAATATTATCCAATCTAAACAAGTTTAAGTCTAAGTTCATTCTTCATATTATCACATACACATAATACTTATATATACTTACTTGTTATTGCTCCAATTCCGCATCTTGAACCTTCTCTTCAGTTTGAAATAAATGCGGGTACTTAGACTTCATCATTTCCTCGGCTTCCCATGTGATTTATTCTTCTTGCTGATTTTTCCAAAGCACTTTTACGAAAGCTACTTCTTTATTTATGAACCTCTTAACTTATCGATCCAGAATAACAATAGGTATTTCTTCATAGGTGAGATCTTCCATAACTTGTACATCTTCAGTGGGAGAAATACGAGATGGATCTCCTATGCACTTCTGAAGCATTGAAACATGAAACACTGGATGAACTGTGGAGAGTTCTTAGGGTAGTTCTAATTCATACGCAACTTGACCAAATCTTCGGATAATCTTATATGGCCCTATAACACGGACTTAGCTTTCCTTTCTTTCCAAATCTCATTACCCCTTTCATTGGTGATACTTTCAAGAATACCCAATAACCTATAGCAAACTCTAACCCCCTTCTTCTAATATCGGCATATGATTTGTGTCGACTTTGGGCCGTTTGTAGCCGCTGTTGTATCACCTAAACCTTCTCCATAGCTTGATGAACAAGATATGGCCCAAATAAAGTAGTTTCATCCGCTTCAAACCATCCAATTTGTAACACCCCGTACCTTCCCAACCCTACTTGATGACATTGAATAATGTTTACTTAAGTATCGAGAGTTATAAGTATGTATTTGGAAATGTTAAAGAAGACCTTCATAGGAAGGGTTTTGTGATTTCGTGGAGCATTTGTGGAATACCTCGTACACATTCTAGCCTCATTTGGTGACTTGGAGTCATGGTTACTTGATGATTAAGATCACTAAGTAAGTATTTTGTAGCGTTTGGATAAGGGATTGGACGATACGCAAGTGTTGGAAAAATGGCCGAAAAATTCAGCAAAGCATCAAAACTTGCACCACTACCCTATTTCAGGGGGTGTGGCGCAAGCCAATGATTCAGAGGGCAGTGATTTATTGTGCCACTACCTTGCTTTTCAGCAGTGGCGCAAGTCACAAACAATGTGCCCTTCCGGACTTGTTTTGAAATGCAACTCTACGATGATTCTTGGATGGTTTCTTTTGGTTATTTGGAGTTCCTTGAACATTGTTAAAGCTTCAAACACTTCAATACACTCCTACATACTTCTACATGATCAAACCATGAAACACAAGTAATTATCAAAAATATTCAAGGAAGCCATGGACGACTAGAATTCCTATTTTTGCGATCGATACGACGAATGAGAAGCTCGTAAGAGAATATTATCATGATTATGGAATAAATTAAATACGAGATATATGATGGATTATGCATGAAGATTGGTGGGCTAAGATTGGAATGTATTATTGGGCCCAATTTAAGGCATCATGGAATGGATAAGGATAGACTTAAATGCTTATATAAAGGATCACAAAAATTTGATTTTTATTCAAGAGACATACACATGTTTTTTTCTATCTTTTCTAGAGAATTCTCAAGAAAGCCTCTTTTGCTCTCTCAAAACCCTAAGGCACTTTTGAAGCAAGATCATCATTTTCAAGCTTGGTAAGTATTTCTCCTCATGGATTAACATATTATATGCATGGGAAATTATGTATATTATGATAGTGGTGTTGGCAAGGTGGTGAATAGTGTATTTTTGCCTTTGGTGAAAGATGTGCTATCTTGGTGATTTGAACTTGAATTAGGACTTGTGCATTTGATGAAAAAGCATGGTATGGACAAAATATGAACATGTATGGTGTTATTTTTGGTATTAAACTTGTTCTTGTCTATAAGTGGAAATTGTGGAATTTTGGCCGATATGTGTTATGAGTTGTATTAAGGTAAAGTGATGGATTATTTGTGATGTGGTATGGATAAGAAAGTGTAAAGGAGAAGTGTTGTGGTGAAATGTATTGATTTTCATGTATTGGTCAATGTATGGAATATTGGGGGATTTTTGGAATAATAATTTTATCAATGGTTTTGTCAAGGGGAAATGGCATGTTTAAGGACAAATATGTGACTCATTGACGTTAAATGCATTTGTAAGGTAGTTAGTGGTTAATGTGAATTCCGTATTGCCTTTGTGTTGTAGAGTGACACATAAATAAGGAGCGGGACTATTGTATGCACCTCTAGGATTATATATTCGTATTGCGAATCCAAGGTATGTAAGGTTACTTTGTCCGTATCTTTCTGCGGCAAATATTATCCATATTGACATGTCACTAGTCCTATCCCGAAATGTGCTAAGGTATCCGATATTCGTTTATAAATAGTCATTGTCATATATTTCCTACTCATGGATCATTTGTGAATCTCATGTCTCCTATTTGGTTAATGGTCCGAAAGCTCAAAATAAGTTTATGTTCCAATGTTCCAAGAGTGACTATACTTGTGTCTCTTGTTCATGGATTATTGTCCAATGGTTCCAATGGTATCATGGTGCTAGTAATGTTATATTTTTCATAATGTTTATTCACATGGTTCTCACTCATTGGTTAATGATCCAAAGCTTCCAACAATGTTATGTTCCAAAGTTCAAAGTGATGTTATGGCTATCCAAGTATCAATCTCAAAGTAAAGAACAAAGTAATGCAAATGTGGTCAATGATCAAGTATGGGTGGCAAGTCTAGGGGCATAAGCCTAGCTCGACTCGATCCCGAGACACTGAGTTATGGGTGGCATGTCTAGGGGCATAAACCTAGCTCGACTCGATCCCGATGTTTTGATTTATGGGTGGCAGGTCTGAGGGGCATAAACCTAGCTCGACTCGATCCCAACATGACGATAAGTCATGGAAAGACCCACTGATCAGTAGGGGCCCGGGTACATTGTGACACTTGCATTGAGATAAAGAAAGTAATGAAAGTAATGAAAGCAATCCACATGGTTTCCAAAATGCAACATGGTGACTTACTCACATTGATTAGTCATTTGTATTTGAGTTCATTGAAACATTAATGTATTGTACAGTTTCATCTTAGCCTTGCATACTCAGTACTTATTTCATACTGACCCCTCTCGGGGAATTTACCTTACTTGTTGCAGGCGCAGGTACTAGTAGGCCGCCACAGTAAGTTGCCAGCTGTTTGCGGTTCATTGGTGAGCTCCAGTTAGTTCGGGGCTTCTTTGAGTCAGAGTGTATATATGTTTTGATATTGTACATTGTGTAAAGCAGGGACTTGTCCCGACTTATGGTTCAGTTTGGTCAATGCTCTTGTTAGAGGCGTTGTAGACGGATGTGGGTGTATCAGTGTAAAAGACATATGTTGTTTTGACTAGATGGCCTCAACGGCCAAGTTTCATATGTATGTATAAATATGTCCCATGTTTTACTTTATTCGTCTTTCATGTTCTTACGCAATGGTGGTTATGATTATGATATGCATATGATTGAACATAGGCAAAGGTTGGTTCTCTCGGTCCTTATCGGCTACGGGTGCCAATCATGTCTCGATGGGATTCGGTGCGTGACAAAAGTGGTATCAGAGAAGTTCATTCTAAGGGTGTCTACAAAGCCGTGTCAGAGTAGAGTCTTGTTCATGGATGTGTTGTGCACCACATTTATGAGCAGGAGGCTATGGGGCATTTAGGATGTTGTTTCTTTTCTTCATTCTAGATCGTGCAATAGAGCCAGTGTTGTAAAGTGAATTGATCTGACCATGGTGATTGTTTTTCTTTGGTATAGTCAAAATGCCAATCACGAGAAGTAGAGGTAAAGGTAAGCAGGTAGATGTGCCTGCTGAAGAAGGACTGAGTAGACTACCACCTGACCAAGCTAGTCAAGGTGGAGCAAATGCTGAAATTTCATCGCGGTCTTCATCTACTGTGCCAGCTCCGGGGGAGCCAAGAGGTAGAGAAGTACCTGTAGAACCACCGATGAATGCCACTGACCAAGATTTAAGGAATGCAGTACATATGTTGACACAGTTAGTGGCTGCACAGACACAGAGACAAACTGGTCCATTGATGAATGAAGACGACGCGGCTAGAGCAGCTAGTCGGCGTACACAAGACTTCTTAAAGCTAGACCCTCTCATATTCACAGGGTCAGATCCAAAAGCAGATCCACAGGACTTCGTGGATCAAATTCAGAGGGCCTTGGAAGTTATGTATGTGACAGGGGTAGAATCAGTAGAACTTGTTGCGTACAGGTTGAAAGGAGAGGCGATACTGTGGTATGAGGATTGGAAGAAATCCCGTGACATTGGTGCAAATCCACCTACGTGGGAAGAATTTAAAATAGCTTTCCTTGATCATTACCTTCCCTACGAGATCCATGAGGCACGTGCGGATCAGTTTTTAAATTTGCGTCAAGGAAATCTGAGTGTGAGGGAGTACAGTTTGCAGTTTAACTCATTAGCTCGATATGCTCCAAATGTGGTGGCTACAATGACTGATAGGGTTCACCGATATGTGGACCGACTAGAGCCATATCTAGTGAGGGACTGTATTATTGCAGCATTGAACAGAGACATGGACATCGCTAGAATTCAGGCATTTGCATAGAAAATGGAGGACCAAAGGCAAAGAAGAGGGACACAGGAATCTGAGGAAGGGCCAGCAAAAAGGGCGATACTTATGGGCCAGTCTATGGTGTCCCCAGGAGAATCTAGATCTCACATGTTACCACCTAGACCCTCGTTCTTATATTCTACAGCAGGTGCTCACTCTCAGTTCCGAGGGTTTAGAGGTAGTCCATCTGGGCAGAGTAGTGGAGTTCACGGATCATAGGCAACAGGGTTTCCTCGTCAGCAGTGTTAGCACTGTCGGCGTACTCATGCAGTTACATGTCGAGTGGGGATAAATGCTTGTTTCTGGTGTGGCACAGAGGGGCATATGATGCGAGAATGCCCACAAAGGGGTGCGAGTGGTGTAGCACGACCTACGGGATCGACCGTTGCATCATCAGCATCGGTTCCTTCCCCAGGCAGAGGCGTTCAGTCTATGGGTCGTGGTAGAGATATGAGAGGGGCAGCTAGTTCCAGTGGAGCCCAAAATCGTACCTATGCTCTAGTGGACCAGCAGAATGAAGAGGCAACTCCTGATGATGGTACCGATAGTTAGGGATATTACCATATGTTACATGATGTATATATAACTACTCTATCATATGTTACTCCATCAGTTACTATGAACCTAATGGGACACCGAAGTTATTAGTTACGTCAAAGGCATATTTCTATCCGTCAGAAAATTTAGGATATATTGAAATGGTATAGTAGATATTTGCACTCATAGATGATTTAGTACTCTTAAAAGTGTTACTCATGAAAGGTAGAAAAAAGGGAAAAGTGAACCTATACCACATGCCATGTGAAATTGTTGAAAGTGTATAGAGCCTTAAGTGTTTATGTGTGCGTATGCTAATATAGAGATGCATGTGTATTTAAGCGACATCGTTAACATTCGAGGATGAATGTTCCTAAGGGGGGAAGAATGTAACACCCCGTACCTTCCCAACCCTACTTGATGACATTGAATAATGTTTACTTAAGTATCGAGAGTTATAAGTATGTATTTGGAAATGTTAAAGAAGACCTTCATAGGAAGGGTTTTGTGATTTCGTGGAGCATTTGTGGAATACCTCGTACACATTCTAGCCTCATTTGGTGACTTGGAGTCATGGTTACTTGATGATTAAGATCACTAAGTAAGTATTTTGTAGCGTTTGGATAAGGGATTGGACGATACGCAAGTGTTGGAAAAATGGCCAAAAAATTCAGCAAAGCATCAAAACTTGTGCCACTACCCTGTTTCAGGGGGTGTGGCGCAAGCCACTGATTCAAAGGGCAGTGATTTCTTGCGCCACTGCCTTGCTTTTCAGCAGTGGCGCAAGGCACAAACAATGTGCCCTTCCGTACTCGTTTTGAAACGCAACTCTACGACGATTCTTGGATGGTTTCTTTTGGTTATTTGGAGTTACTTGAACATTGTTAAAGCTTCAAACACTTCAATAAACTCCTACATACTTCTACATGATCAAACCATGAAACACAAGTAATTATCAAAAATGTTCAAGGAAGCCATGGACGACTAGAATTTCTATTTTTGCGATCGAGACGACGAATGAGAAGCTCGTAAGAGAATATTATCGTGATATTATGGAATAAATTAAATACGAGATATATGATGGATTATGTATGAAGATTGGTGGGCTAATATTGGAATGTATTATTGGGCCAATTTAAGGCCCAAAAGTGAAAGAAATACATGGGTCAAATGACCCATTCTTCCATTTGACCTTCTAGAAAACATTAAATGTCATGGAATGGCTAAGGATAGACTTAAATGCTTATATAAAGGATCACAAAAATCTGATTTTTATTCAAGAGACATACACATGTTTTTTTCTATCTTTTCTAGAGAATTCTCAAGAAAGCCTCTTTTGCTCTCTCAAAATCCTAAGGCACTTTTGAAGCAAGATCATCATTTTCAAGCTTGGTAAGTATTTATCCTCATGGATTAAAATATTATATGCATGGGAAATTATGTATATTATGATAGTGGTGTTGGCAAGGTGGTGAATAGTGTATTTTTGCCTTTGGTGAAAGATGTGCTATCTTGGTGATTTGAACTTGAATTAGGACTTGTGCCTTTGATGAAAAAGAATGGTATGGACAAAATATGAACATGTATGGTGTTATTTTTGGTATTAAAATTGTTCTTGTCTATAAGTGGAAATTGTGGAATTTTGGCCGATATGTGTTATGAGTTGTATTAAGGTAAAGTGATGGATTATTTGTGATGTGGTATGGATAAGAAAGTGTAAAGGAGAAGTGTTGTGGTGAAATATATTGATTTTCATGTATTGGTCAATGTATGGAATATTGGGGGATTTTTGGAATAATAATTTTATCAATGGTTTTGTCAAGGGGAAATGGCATGTTTAAGGACAAATATGTGACTCATTGACGTTAAATGCATTTGTAAGGTAGTTGGTGGTTAATATGAATTCTGTATTGCCTTTGTGTTGTAGAGTGACACATAAATAAGGAGCGGGACTATTGTATGCACCTCTAGGATTATATATTCGTACTGCGAATCCAAGGTATGTAAGGTTACGTTGTCCGTATCTTTCTGTGGCAAATACTATCCATATTGACATGTCACTAGTCCTATCCCGAAATGTGCTAAGGTATTCGATATTCGTTTATCAATAGTCATTGTCATATATTTTCTACTCATGGATCATTTCTGAATCTCATGTCTCATATTCATGGTTAATGTTCCGAAAGCTCAAATAAAGTTATGTTCCAATAGTGACTATACTTGTGTATCTTGTTCATGGATTATTGTCCAATGGTTCCAATGGTATCATGGTGCTAGTAATGTTATATTTCTCATGATGTTTATTCACATGGTTCTCACTCATTGGTTAATGATCCAAAGCTTCCAACAATGTTATGTTCCAAAGTTCAAAGTGATGTTATGACTATCCAAGTATCAATCTCAAAGTAAAGAACAAAGTAATGCAAATGTGGTCAATGATCAAGTATGGGTGGCAAGTCTAGGGGCATAAGCCTATCTCGACTCGATCTCGAGACACTGAGTTATGGGTGTCAAGTCTAGGGGCATAAACCTAGCTCGACTTGATCCCGATGTATTGATTTATGGGTGGCAGGTCTGAGGGGCATAAGCCTAGCTCGACTCGATCCCGATGTATTGATTTATGGGTGGCAGGTCTGAGGGGCATAAGCCTAGCTCGACTCGATCCCAACATGACGATAAGTCATGGAAAGACCCACTGATCAGTAGGGGGCCCGGGTATATTGTGACACATGTATTGAGATAAAGAAAGTAATGAAAGTAACGAAAGAAATCCACATGGTTTCCAAAATGCAACATGGTGACTTACTCACATTGATTAGTGATTTTTTATTTGAGTTCATTGAAATATTCATGTATTGTATAGTTTTATCTGAGCCTTGCATACTCAGTACTTATTTCGTACTGACCCCTCTCCGGGAATTTACCTTACTTGTTGCAGGCGCAGGTACTAGTAGGCCACCACAGTAGGTTGCCAGCTGTTTGCGGTTCATTGGTGAGCTCCAGTTAGTTCGGGGCTTCTCCGAGTCAGAGTGTATATATGTTTTGATATTGTACATTGTGTAAAGTGGGGACTTGTCCCGACTTATGGTTCAGTTTGGTCAATGCTCTTGTTAGAGGCGTTGTAGATGAATGTGGGTGTATCAGTGTAAAAGACATATGTTGTTTTGACTAGATGGCCTCAACGGCCAAGTTTTATATGTATGTATAAATATGTCCCATGTTTTACTTTATTCGTCTTTCATGTTCTTACGCAATGGTGGTTATGATTATGATATGCATATGATTGAACATAGGCAAAGGTTGGTTCTCTCGGGCCTTATCGGCTACGGGTGCCAATCATGTCTCGATGGGATTCGGGGCGTGACACAATTGGTGATCTATAATTTCTTCGATATAAAGCTTAGTAAGGCACCATTTTGATACTTGAATGATAGCTATTATTGTAGGCAAATTCAATAAGAGATAAATGATCATCCCAACTACTTTTAAAGTCCAATGTGCAAGCTCGTAGCTTATCTTCAAGTGTTTGTATAGTACGTTCTGCTTGTCCATCTATTTGAGGATGAAAAGTGGTACTTAAATTCACTTGGGTTCCCAAACTCTTTTGAAAAGAGTTCCAAAAGTGTGCAGTAAATTGATCTCCCCTGTCTGATATAATAGAGATTGGAATTCTGTGTAGTTGAACTATCTCTTTAACATACAACCGCGCATAATCTTCAGCTCTGTAGGTGGTCTTGACTGGTAGGAAATGTGCTGACTTGGTAAGCCTGTAAACTATTACCCATATGGAATCAAATTTCTGAAGTGTACAAGGCAAACCTATGATGAAATCTATATTGATCATGTCCCACTTCTAGATCGGAAGATTTATACATTGCATATAACCTCCAGGCTTCTGATGTTCTACTTTTACTTATTGACAATTTTGGCATTGGGCTATGAATTCTGCAACGTTCTTCTTCATGTTACCCCACTAATACATTTTTTTCAAATCATGATACATTTTGGTGGCTCCCGGATGAATAGAATACCGTGAATGATGTGCCTCTTTCATAATCCGTCTCCTTAGCTCATTTACATCAGGCACACACAATCTAATTTTGCATTGAAGCACTCCCTCTCAAATGCCTTTTTTAAACCTTATTGTACATTTTCCTTCAGCTGCAATAAAATAGGATCCGCATACTGTTTTTCCTTCACTTCAGCTACTAATGAAGATTCTGCCGCATTTTGCACTATAATTCCTTCATTTGGAGTTTCAAGAAGACGAACCCCCAAGATAGCTAGTTGATGTAGATCCTTGACTCTACCTTGCTTTTCTGTGAGCTGTCCATCAGTGCTTCCTATTGCTTTGCGGCTTAATGCATCGGCTACTACATTTGCTTTCCCCGGATGATATAAAATATCAATGTCATAATCATTTAATAGTTTAAGCCACTTTCGTTGTCTCAGATTAAGGTCCTTCTGCTTAAAGATATATTGCAAACTCTTATGGTTGGTATATATGTAAACATGAACCCCATACAAGTAGTGGCATCATATCTTTAAAGGAAATATCATAGCTGCTAGCTTAAGATCATGTGTTGGATAATTTCTCTTATGTGGTCGCAACTGTCTTGAGGCATAAGCTATTACATTACCGTGCTGCATCAATACACATCCTAATCCAACTCCTGAAGCATCATAATATACCGTATACCCTTCTGTGCCTTCTAGAAGTACCAATACAGGTGCAGAAGTCAACTTATCCTTCAGATATTGGAAACTCTTCTCACATACATCATTCCACTGAAACTTGATTACCTTGTGTGTTAGCTTTGTCAAAGGTGCCGAAATGGAAGAAAACCCTTCAACAAATCTTCTATAATAACCTGCCAACCCGAGAAAACTACGAATCTCTATAGGCGTTGTAGGTCTTCGCCAATTCTTCACAGCTTCTATCTTTTGAGTATCAACCCTTATTCCTTCATTCGACATAATATGACCCAAGAATGCTACAGATTTTAACTAAAATTCACATTTAGAGAACTTTGCATATAACTTACGATCACGAAGAATCTGTAACACCTGTCGTTAGTGATTAGCATGGTCTTCTTTTGATCTTGAATAAACTAAAATATCATCAATAAACACTGTCACGAACACATCTAAGAATGGCTTGAACACCCTATTCATCAAATTCATAAAAACTTTTGGTGAATTTGTAAGCCCAAATGACATAACTAGAAACTCATAATTACCATACCATGTTCGAAAAGCTGTCTTGGGTATATCTTTTTCTCTAACCCTTACTTTATGATAACCCGATCTCAAGTCAATCTTGGAGAAGCATGTGGAACCCTGTAATTGATCAAACAAATCGTTAATTCTGGGGAGGGGATATTTGTTCTTGACTGTTACCTTATTCAGTTGTCGATAATCAATACACATTCTCAATGTGCCATCTTTCTTTCATACAAATAACATTGGTGCACCCCACGGGGACATACTAGGCCTTATGAATCCCTTGTCCAGCAAGTCTTTTAATTGCTCCTTCAATTCCCTTAACTCTGTCGGGGCCATTCTATACGGAGGAATAGAGATAGGATGAGTACCGGGAATCACATCAATACCAAAATCTACTTCCCATTCTGGAGGCAAACCTGGAAGATCTTTAGGAAATACATCAAGGAATTCATTTACCACCGGAACCGATTGAAGAGTTGGTGGCTTCACATCAATATCTTGCACTCTTACTAGATGGCATATGTACCCCTTGGATATCATTTTCTTTGCCTTAAGATAAGAAATAAATTTACCTCTCGGTGCTCCAACATTACCTCTCCATTCAAGGACGATCTTTTGTGGAAAATGGAAATGTACCTTCTTAGCTCGGCAATCTACCGTGGCATAACAAGAAGCCAACCAATCCATACCCATTATAACATCAAAATCTACCATTTCCAGCTCAATAAGATCAGCCAACGTATCGTGATCACAAATAGTTACTATGCAATTATGATAGACTCTTTTAGCTACAATATATTCACCAACTAGTGTGATACTTCAAATGGCTTGACTAGTAATTTTGGTTTTCTTTCAAATTTTTTAGCAATCAATGGAGTGACATATGATAGGGTCGAGCCTGGATCAATCAATGCATATAAATTATGTGAAAAGACGGATAATGTACTTGTAACCACATCAGGAGAAGCCTCCAAATTTTGTCGATCCGCTAAAGCATAGGTAGGTTCTGGACTCCGCTAGAATTAGCTTCTCCTCGAACACCTCTACCATGCCCAGTAGGCTATACACCCGACGAGGATGATGCAATGGCTGATCTGGTAGGTCGCGCCATACTACCTGTGCCCCTCCGTGGGCACTCTCTCATTATGTGCCCCAACATACCACACCAAAAACAAACATCTGTCCCAAGCCGACATGCACCTAAATGAAATTTTTTGCAGTGCTGACATGACTGACGAGAAAACCTTGATTGGCTCATTTTTCCTTGTTCTTGATACCTGTTGTCTGTGAACCTTGAATCCCACTACTTTGCCCAACTTGACTGCCTCTAAACCCTCAAAATTGGGATGGAGTACCTGTTGTAGAATAAAAAATTAATGGCCTAGGAGGTCTATTAAAAAGCCGAGGCCTAAATTCTCCTTGGGACGTGATGAACTGTCCCATAAGTTTAGCCCTCTTTGACGGTCCTCTTTCAAATTCTTGCGTTCTTCTCATTTGCCTCTGATCCTCCATCTTCTGTGCAAAAGCTTGTATCCTGGCTATATCCATGTCTCTATTCAAAGCAGCAATAGTATAATCCCTAACCAAATATGGATCCAATCTATCCACATACCGATGAACTCTATCATCCATAGTAGTTACTACATTAGGAGCATACCTGGCCAAAGAGTTAAACCGAAGACTTTACTCTCTGACGCTCATATTACCTTGAAAAAGATTTAAGAACTGGTCTGCACGAGCCTCTCAGATCTCATATGGAAGGTAATGATCAAGGAATGTTGCATTGAATTCTTCCCAACTAGCTGGAAGTGCACCGATACCCCTAGATCATTTGCAATTTTCGTACCATAATATAGCCTCTCCTTTTAATCTATATGCTGAAAACTCGACTGTTTTTGTACAAGATACATGCATAACATCTAAAGCCCTTTGAATTTGGTCCATAAAGTCCTGTGGGTCTTCATTAAGATCTGACCCGGTGAATGTGGGAGGGTCTTATTTAAGAAAATCCTGTGTCCGCCGACTAGCTGCCCTAGCTACACCGTCATTACTTGTAGTTGGATAAGCTTGTCCTTGATTTTGTGCAGTAACTATATGAGTCAATATTTGCATCGCATTTCTTAAATCTTGCTCAGTAGCATTAACAGGTGGTTCTGGGGGTACTCTTCTCCTTCCTGGCTCTCCGGGAGGTGGAAGAGTAGAAAAAGCCCGCGATGCAAACTCGTCTTCAGCCTTACCTTGATTAGATTGTTTAGGTCGTGATTTACTGGTTCTTTCTCCGTCAATTCTATGTAGCTTCTTACTTTTACCCTTGTTTCTCCTTTTAAATGACATTTTACGATACTAAGGTAACAAAAAAAACACATAAAACAAATTCAGTAGTTATATATGACTCCACCTACAACTTTGGCTATATTGCACGATCTAGGAAATGAATAAAAGAAACAACTCCTAAATGTCCCGTAGCCTCCTACGTATAGATGCGGTGCACAACACATCTATAAGTAAGACTCTACTCAGACATGGCTTTGTAGACACCCTAGATTGACCCACTCTGATACCACTTTTGTCACGCCTCAAATCCTATTGGGGCGTACAAGCACCCGTAGCCGTAAGGCCCGAGAGAACCAACCTATGATCATGTACATTCATATGCATGCCATTAAGTAAACAAAAATTCTGCCTCATGCAGATATAATATTTCGACGATGGAAGTCATGTAAAGACGTACAAAATAAAGACGAGACTTGGTCGTTGGGGCCACAAAGTCTAAGAAAATACACTTCTACGTTTGACTTTACAAGGACTAAAAAGCTTCTAAAAGATATATAACCATGACTAAGGTTGGGACAAGTCCCCGCCTTATACAACTACTACACAATAACAAAAATATATACAATGACTCAAAAAGCCCCGAAGCAACCTGTAGCTCACCAATAGCCTGCAGATGACCCGAACCCTACTGTTAAGGTCTACTAGCTCCTGTTCCTACAGCAAGTAAGGAAGGTCCCCCAAGGGACGTCAGTACGAAAGAATGTACTGAGTATGTAAGGCTATAAGTAACTGTATGAAATATAGAAACTCAAATGGAATCAAATACAAGTGAATAGAGAATACTGATATACCACCGTACTGTATATGTGGAGCCATGTACATTACATTCATTTCTTTCCTTTACCTTTATATCAATATACATCACACAATGCCCGGGACCAACTGATCAGTGGTAAATAACATTGGGATCGGCTCGAGCTAGGCTTATGCCCCCAGAGCTACCACCCATAAATCAATAAATCAGGTTCAGTTCAATCTAGGTTTTCACCCCCAGAGCTACCCCCTGCATCCAATAATCAATCGGGATCGGCTCGAGCTAGGCTTTCGCCCCTAGAGCTACCACCCGTACTCAACCAAATATGTGTTACTTCATTCCTTTAATTTTTGTGAGATTGTTACATTGGTTATTTGAGCTTTGGGAACAGTAGTCAACAAATAAGAGACACGTAAATAACAATTGCTAACAAACTTTAAATGAGACACTTTAAAATATTTCGGAGTGGAAACAAGTTCGGTAACGATGTGAACAATAGGTGCGGCCAAAGGATATGGAAAAGAGTAACCTTACATACCTTATCTTTCTAACATGTGACTACAAAAATTCAGCTCTTCCTTAAAGCGTTTCTCTACAATATGAATACATAACGGAGCTCACATTAAAAGCCAATTACATTACAAGTTCACAAGGCGATAATTAGCTACTTGACGGGAAGTAAAAACTATCCAACATCCCAAACACATGGTCTATCATTACACATTCCTTTATACTTACATATTACTTCATTCCATCCTTATACAATACAATTTACTGCCCCACAACACCAACAATACCAAACAGTCGACACATCAACATAGACGTCACAAACCGACAAGATTTCCCACCAAATGTATACTTCACATTTTTACCTCAATGCAACTCAACATATTTATTCAATAAAGTCACATAAATACCTTACACAACAATATTGCAAAAATAGTCCACACAGTTTCAGAATTCACTTTAACATAACAAGAAAGTATACTCCTTTCACAACGCCAAACGTTCTATGCACAATTAAGTATAAACATTTCCACAAGTCATACACAAGGAGTAACGAATTAGGTACATCACCACCCTTAAATAAACTGAAATTTCATCCATATAATACAATTCCTTCAAGACCTTAAGTCGCCTTTCAAGTTTAAACCACATAGAGGGCAAATCGTTAAGCGATTAAGCAAAAGTGGACTTTTTCACAATAAGTGGACTGCTCAACACTTTTTAAACATAACCAACATTATATACACAACCGATTATGCATATAATATATTAATATATAAGTTTAAACACTTACAAAGGCTTTCAAGTGGAAGATTTGTCCAAAAATCCTTGGAGAAAATTAGGGTGGCTAGGGTTTTGAGAGAGGAGAAATATTTGATAAAAAATCTGATTTTTACAAGTGTTTTGTGTAGAAAAATGAGCTGAATTTCAGCCTTAAATATCCCCTCCAACCGCCTCTCCTTTATTCATCCTTAGCCAATTATTTGGTCAAAAAGTCCAAGTATACTTGGTCCATTTTTAAATGGATCATCTCCCTTTTGGGGCACATGTCTTTTTACTTAATTTTGGACATCAATTGGGCCCATTAGCACCATATTAATTCAGCCCAACAAATTTAGTGGGTAATACACCAACTATCTCAAGTTTAAATAATTCCATAAATGTTAAGGTAGTCAAATAAGTTTGGAAATGTACGGGGTGTTACATCCTTCCCCCCTTAGGAACATTCGTCCTAGAATGTTAGTAACATTATCCAATCTAAACAAGTTTAAGTCTATGTTCATTCTTCATATTATCACATACAAATAATACTTATATATACTTACTTGTTATTGCTCCAATTCCGCATCTTGAACTTTCTCTTCAGTTTGAAATAAATGCGGGTACTTAGACTTCATCATTTCCTCGGCTTCCCATGTGATTTCTTCTACTTACTGATTTTTCCAAAGCACTTTTACGGAAGCTACTTCTTTATTTCTTAACCTCTTAACTTGTCGATCCAGAACAACAATAGGTATTTCTTCATAGGTGAGATCTTTCGTAACTTGTACATCTTTAGTGGGAGCAATATGAGATGGATTTCCTATGCACTTCCGAAACATTGAAACATGAAACACTGGATGAACTGTGGAGAGTTCTTGGGGTAGTTCTAATTCATACGCAACTTGACCAAATCTTCAGATAATCTTATATGGCCTTATATAACGCAGACTTAGCTTTCCTTTCTTTCCAAATCTCATTACCCCTTTCATTGGTGATACTTTCAAGAATACCCAATCACCTATAGAAAACTCTAGCCCCCTTCTTCTAACATCGGCATATGATTTGTGTCAACTTTGGGCCGTTTGTAGCTGTTGTTGTATCACCTTAACCTTCTCCATAGCTTGATGAACAAGATCTGGCCCAAACAAGACAGTTTCACCCGCTTCAAACCATCCAATTGGTGATCTACAATTTCTTCCATATTAAGCTTCGTAAGGCACCATTTTGATACTTGATGTATAGCTTTTATTTTAGGAAAATTCAATAAGAGATAAATGATCATCCCAACTACCTTTAAAGTGTAATGTGCAAGCTCATAGCATATCTTCAAGTGTTTGTATAGTACGTTCTTCTTGTCCATTTGTTTGAGGATGAAAAATCGTACTTAAATTCACTTGGGTTCCCAAACTTTTCTGAAAAGAGTTCCAAAAGTGTGTAGTAAATTGACCTCCCCTGTCTGATATAATAGAGATTGGAATTTTGTGTATTCGAACTATCTTTTTAACATACAACCGCACATAATTTTCAGCTGTGTAGGTGGTCTTGATCGATAGAAAGTGTGCTGACTTGGTAAGCATGTCAACTATTACCCATATGGAATCAAATTTTCGAAGTGTACGAGGCAAACCTGTGATGAAATCCATATTGATCATGTCCCACTTCTAGATCGTAAGATTTATACATTGCATATAACCTCCAGGCTTCTGATGCTCTATTTTTACTTGTTGACAATTTGGGCATTGGGCTACGAATTATGCAATTTTCTTCTTCATGTTACCCCACCAATACATTTCTTTCAAATCATGATACATTTTTGTGGCTCCCGGATGAATAAAATACCGTGAATGATGTGCCTCTGTCATAATCCATCGCCATAGCTCATCTACATCAAGTATACACAATCTACTTGGGCATTGAAGCACTCCCTCTTGTGTTAGATCAAATGCCTATGTTAAACCTTTTTGTACATTTTCCTTCATCTGCAATAAAATAGGATCCGCATACTGTTTTTTCTTCACTTCAGCTACTAATGAAGATTCTGCCGCATTTTGCACTATAATTCCTTCATTTGGAGTTTCAAGAAGATGAACCCCCAAGCTAGCTAGTTGATGTAGATCCTTTACTATACCTTGATTTTCCGTGAGCTGGCCATCAGTACTTTTTATTGCTTTGCGGCTTAATGCATCGGCTACTACATTTGCTTTCCCCGGATGATATAAAATATCAATGTCATAATCTTTTAATAGTTCAAGCCACCTCCGCTGCCTCAGATTAAGGTCCTTCTACTTAAATATATATTTCAAACTCTTATGGTCGGTATATATGTCAACATGAACCCCATAAAAGTAGTGGCACCATATCTTTAAAGCAAATATCACAGTTGCTAGCTTAAGATCATGTGTTGGATAATTTCTCTCATGTGGTCGCAATTGTCTTGAGGTATAAGCTATTACATTACCATGTTGCATCAATACACATCCTAATCCAACTCCTGAAGCATCATATTATTCCGCATATCCTATTGTGCCTTCTGGAAGTACCACTACAGGTGCAAAAGTCAATTTATCCTTCAAATCTTGGAAACTTTTCTCACATGCATCATTCCACTGAAACTTGATTACCTTGTGTGTTAGCTTTGTCAAAGGTACCAAAATGAAAGAAAACCCTTCAAAAAATCTTCTATAATATTCTGCCAACCCGAGATTTAAGAACTGGACTGCACGAGCCTTTCGAATCTCATATGGATGATATTGATCAAGGAATGTTGCTTTGAATTCTTCCCAACTAGCTGGAAGTGCACCGATACCCCTAGATCATTTCCAATCTTCGTACCATAATATAGCCTCTCCTTTTAATATATATGTTGCAAGCTCGACTGTTTCTGTACCAGATACATGCATAACATCTAAATCCCTTTGAATTTGGTCCATAAAGTCTTGTGGGTCTTCATTAAGATATGACCTGGTGAATGTGGGTGGGTCTAATTTAGGAAAATCCTGTGTCCGCCGATTAGCTGCCCTATCCGCACCGTCATTACTTGTAGTTGGACCAGCTTGTCCTTGATTTTGTTCAGCAACTATACGAGTCAACATTTGCACCGCATTCCTTAAATCCTGCTCAGTAGCATTAACTGGTGGTTCTGGGCTACTCCTCTCCTTCCTGGATCTCCGAGAGGTGGAAGAGTAGAAGAAGCCCGCGATGCAAACTCATCTTCAGCCTTACCTTTATTAGCTTATTTAGGTGGTGATTTACTGGTTCCTTCTCCGGTAATTCTATCTAGCTTCTTACTTTTACCCTTGTTTCTCCTTGTAAACGGCATTTTGCGATACTGAGGAAATAAAAAAAAAACATAAAACAAATTCAGTGGTTAAATATGACTCTACCTACAACTTTGGCTCTATTGCACGATCTAGGAAATGAAGAAAAGAAACAACTCCTAAATGTCTCGTAGCCTCCTACGTATAGATTTGGTGCACAACACATCTATAAGTAAAACTCTACTCAGACACGGCTTTGTAGACACCCTAGGACGACCCGCTCTGATACCACTTTTGTCACGCCTCAAATCCCATTGTTGCAGACAGGCACCCGTAGCCGTAAGGCCCAAAAGAACCAACCTATGATCATGTATATTCATATGCATGCCATTAAGTGAACAAAAATTCTGCCACATGCAGATATAATATATCGACGACGAAAGTCATGTAAAGACGTACAAAATAGATACGAGACTTGGCCGTTAGGGCCACAACGTCTAAAAGAAAAGACACTTCTATGTTTGACTTTACAAGGTCTACAAAGCCTCTAAAAGATATATAACCATGACTAAGGTCGGGACAAGTCCCCGCCTTATACAATTACTACACATTACCAAAAATATATACAATGACTCAAAAAGACCCGAAGCAAACTGGAGCTCACAAATAGCCTGCAGATGAACCGAACCATACTGTGAAGGTCTACTAGCTCTTGTTCCTACAGCAAGTAAGGTAGGTCCCCCAAGGGACGTCAGTACGAAAGAATGTACTGAGTATGTAAGGCTATATGTAACTGTATGAAATATAAGAACTCAAATGGAATCAAATACAAGTGAATAGAGAATACTAATATACCACCATATTGTATATGTGGAACTATGTACATTACATTCATTTCTTTCCTTTACCTTTATATCAATATACATCACACAATGCCCGGGACCAACTGATCAGTGGTAAATAACATTGGGATCAGCTCGAGCTAGGCTTATGCCCCCAGAGCTACCACTTATAAATCAATAAATTAGGTTTGGTTCGAGCTAGGTTTTCACCCCTAGAGCTACCACCTGCATACATCAATCAATTGGGATCGGCTCGAGCTAGGCTTTCACCCCCAGAGCTACCACCTGTACTCAACCAAATATGCATTACTTCATTCCTTTAATTTTTGTGAGATTGTTACATCGGTGGTCATAACATTATTGGAGTTTTGGGAACAATAGTCAATAAATCAGAGAAACGTAAATAATAATTTCTAACAAACTTGAAATGAGACACTTTAAAACGTTTCGTAATGGAAACAAGTTCGGTAACGATGTGAAAAATAGGTGCAACCAAAGGATACGGAAAAGAGTAATCTTACATACCTTATCTTTCAAAAATGTGACTACAACAATTCAGCTCTTCCTTAAAGCATTACTCTACAATATGAAAACATAATGGAGCTCACATTAAAAGTCAATTACATTACAAGTTCACAAGGCGATAATTAGCTACTTGACGGGAAGTAAAAACTATCAAACATCCCAAACACATGGTATATCATTCCACCTTCCTTTATACTGCCCCACAATACCAAAATAGTCCACACATCAACATAGACGTCACAAACCGACAAGATTTTCCACCAAATACATACTTCACATTTTTACCTCAATGCAACTCCACATATTTATTCCATCAAGTCACATAAATACCTTCCACAACAATATACCAAAAATAGTCCACACGGTTTCAGAATTCACTTTAACATAACAAGAAAGTAATCTCCTATCACTACGTCAAACGTTCCATGAACAATTACGTATAAATATTTCCACAAGTCATACACAAGGAGTAACGAATTAGGTAAATAACCACACTTAAATATACTGAAATTTCATTCATCTAATTCAATTCCTTCAAGACCTTAAGTCCCCTTTCAAGTTTAAACCACATAGAGGGCAAATCCTTTAGCGATTAAGCAAAAGTGGATTGCTCAACACTTTTTAAACATAACCAACATTATATACACAACCGATTATGCATATAATATATTAATCTATAAGGGTAAACACTTACCAAGGCTTGCAAGTGGAAGATTTGTCCAAAAATCTTTGGAGAAAATTAGGGTGGCTAGGGTTTTGAGAGAGGAGAAATATTGGATTAAAAATATGATTTTTACAAGTGTTTTGTGTAGAAAAATAAGTTGAATTTCAGCCTTAAATATCCCCTCCAACCGCCTCTCCTTTATTCATCCTTAGCCAATTATTTGGTCAAAAAGTCCAAGTATACTTGGTCCATTTTTAAATGGATCATCTCCCTTTTGGGGCACATGTCTTTTTACTTAATTTTGGACATCAATTGAGCCCATTAGCACCATATTAATTCAGCCCAACAAATTTAGTGGGTAATACACCAACTATCTCAAGTTTAAATAATTCTATAAATGTTAAGGTAGTCATATAAGTTCGAAAATGTACGGGGTGTTATATTCCAGAAGGGTCTTGGTACCCAAGTTCACCTCAGTACAACTTTTCACCCACAGACAAATACTCAGGTAGAGCGGACCGTTCAGACTTTGGAGGATATGTTCAGGACATGTGTGATCGATTTCAAGGGTAGTTGGGATGAACATTGGGCTTTAATTGAGTTTGCCTATAATAATAGTTACCATTCTAGTATTCAAATGGCACCACTAGAAGCACTTTATGGTAGGAGGTATAGATCTCCTATTGGTTGGTTTGAAGTTGGTGAAGCTACTTTGATAGGGCCAGATTCATTCCATTAGGAAATGGAGAAAGTTCAGTTGATTAGAAAAAGACTGAAAACAACTTAGAGTTGTCAGAAGTCTTATACAGATGTGAGGAGAAAGGAACTTGAGTTTTCTATCGGTGATTTGGTTTACTTGAAAGTTTCACCCATGAAAGGGGTGAAGTGATTTGGCAAGAAAGGGAAACTCAGTGCCCGTTGTGTTGGTCCTTATAAGATTATGGGTCGTTTTGGCAATGTTGCCTATGAGTTGGATTTTCCTGTAGATTTAGCATCAGTGCATATGGTTTTTCATGTTTCCTTGTTAAAGAAATGCATTGGTGATCCCGCATCAGTTGTTCCTTTAGATAGTGTGGGTGTGAAAAATAATCTCTCTTACGAGAAGGTCCCAGTTGAGATTCTTCACTGCTAGGTTCGTAATTTGAGGAATAAAGAGGTTGCTTTGGTAAAGATTGTTTGGTGGAATCAGCTAGTTGAGGAAGCTACTTGGGAAGCAGAGGCAGATATGATGACCAAGTTCCCCTTTCTTTTCTCTTCGAACTCTACTCCAGCTCAAGGTAATAGTTTCCCCTTAATTAATTATTTCTATTCCATGTCACCTAGTTATTCTCATGTCATATCATGCATTCACGAGTTCAAGTCAGCCCATGTATTAGTTATAGACTCTATATCATGTCAGTATTTAGATCTTAGAGTTTAAGTGTTGGGATTGCAGCTCCCGCCCTAACTTTTTAGCTTAGTTAGTTTTTATTCGGGGATAAATGACCCCAAGGGAGAGATATTGTAACACCCGAAACTTCCAAGATAAGATTAGATGTAAAATTAAATTACATGTTTAAGCTGTATTATAAGTGATTTAGACATGTATTAAGGCCACAATTAACTATTGGCTCATAGCCAAGTTGAAACCTTCCTTACCACTGATTTTCTTGTGAAGAATCTTGTTGTAGCCAACTTCAAACGATCATAAATCCTATATTCTGATAAATTTTTTAGCATAAGACCCACCAAATGAGAACCTATGAGTGAAGGTACGATCATGGTTACAACATACGATCGTACCATGCTCTCGTCTGATCGAAGCAGCCCCAAAAATCTAAAAGTTGACATGCACACCTTTCAACCATGATAAGGAACCACGACCGTTCTTTGAAACCATGATTAAAGGCACGATCTTGGCTTCAAAACTTGATCCGGTTTGAACTCCCAAGATACGGACCATGGAATGATCGTGAGTGGGTTCCATGATCGTACCATGGCTCGTCTGATCATGTTTAGAGAACCCAAAAAGTCCAGCCCATACCACGATCACAACCCACGATCATAGGTAGGACCCACGATCATGGGAAGGCCTCGTGAGTTCCTTCTAGCAGTTTTTCCAGTATATTTTTATAAGGGCAACCTCAGTCTTTTCCCACTCTTTTAACATTAAAACTACATCATTTAAGCCTTACAAAGTTGATTACTAAGGTTAATATTAACCTAAGTCCTCATTACAAAGGAAACACTCAATACTTAGAAATTTTCAGAGCAAAAGAGGCAATTTTCTTTACCCAAAGCAGAGTTAGGGTTTTACAACTTCAAGCTCCCAATTCCAAGGATTTCTTCAAGTTTTTCATCTCCATGTATGTGGATTTCATCAATGGGTCTCCTTTCACCTATTGAGTTCCAAAGTTAACTCAAATCCTTAGTTTAATTCCTTCCTCAGAGCATTAGGGTCCATGACTATTGTAAATTCTTTGATATTCTAGCTTATTGATATCGTTGGGTTATAAACCCATGTTTTAACATGAATTTAAGTACCATTACATTGTCAAGATTGTAAATCCTAATTATATTATGAAATCTCAGATTTATGGACTTGAGTAATTAAATCCCTTGAATTCACTTTGTTTATGAAATTGTCATGATAGTTGCATTTTTCAGAGATGGTGGTTATGAACACCCGATAACCTAGGATTTCATGTATATACGTACGAATATTATATCCTCCAGTTTAGATGTTTTGAATGCTTTTAGATAATGCATTTATTTCCAATTTTTAGAATATTTATATTATTGAACATTTCAGTTATTAGTGTCATTCAGTTGGTAGTAGTACGTAGCACCGAGCGAATGCAGCAATGAAGGATCACCCATCAGTTAGGCTGAGATCCTTATTACAAGTCCCAAAGTCCCAGAACTACGGGTCCACCATAGGTTCTACAGGGTCACCCGTCAAACTAGGCTTGACACCTTAGTCCTTTTGTACCCTTTGCAAGATACTGAACACCTTTTCAGCTAGGGTTACAAGTTGGACATCGGTTAGCTTAGATTGGAATATGTCGGTTAACACATTCCACAGTTCATAGTTGAGATTCAGATACTCGTATTACCATTTATTCAGTATTTCAGCTTATCATACAGTACATGTTTATTACTTGGTTTGCATCAATTTATCATGTCACGTGCATTATGTTCAGTCTACTTCAGTTATTTCCTATCCCACATACTCAGTATATTCAAATTACTAATCGCATAATTTCCCTTGAGCTATATTATCTTATAATATAGGTTCTGACGCTCAGCATCCGAATCGCGGTTAGTATGATTTCATACCATATCAGCAGTAGTGTTGGTGAGTCCTTATCATTCGAGGGCTAATTATCAGTTTTTCTTTTTAGTAACATTTAGTTACAGATAGTTGGAGTTAGTTGGGGGGTTTCCCAACAATTTATATGATTTAGAGGCTTTCAGGCAGACAAATACATTTTCAGCATATTATTTATGTCAGACAGACAATTAGATTTTCAGCTCTATGAGTTTTATTCAGATATTGTCCCCTGGTCATTTTTCCAAACTTATTATTCATATTATTAACTTCCGCATAAGTGATTTCTAGATTTTTTTAGTATTCATAGTGTCATTCTAGGCCATGGGTTAGCTTGGTGTCACTTGTGGCTCTATGCATCGTGTTACGACTAGGGGGTAGTCTCGAGTTCTGACATAATGTAACAAACCAAGTTCAATTATTAGTCTGTCCAACCTATATATGTCTAGTGTAATGATATAGTAGTCAAAGAAACACCGATAATCCTTACGAGTATGGAATATGTTTATATTAGAGGTAGTAATCATGTAGTGCAATTAAAAACCATGATATGTTATTGGTTTGTCTAACCTATGTATGTCTTGTACAGTTATAAATTTGTCAAAGAAATATCAATATTCCATCCGAGTATGGAATATGTTGTTATTAAGAGGTAATTACCCCGTGTAGTAATGTAACAAATAGAGTTAAATTATTGGTCTGTCCAACTAATGTATGTCTCATATAGTGATATAGTAGCAAAAGAAACACAGATAATCCATCCAAATATGGAATATGTTTATATTAGAAGTAATACTTATGTAGTAATGTAACAAACCAAGTTCTATTACTGGTATGACCAACCAATGAAAGTCTCGTATAGTGATATAGTAGTTAAAGAAACACAAATAATCCATCCCATTATGGAATATGTTGATATTAGGAGGTAATACTTGTGTGGTAATGTAACAAACCAAGTTATGTTATTGGTCCGTCCAACATATATATGTCTTATATAGTGAAATAGTAGTCAAAGAAACATCAATAATCCATCAGAGTAAGGAATACGTTGATATTATCAGGTAATACACATGTAGAAATGTAACAAACCAAGTTCTATTACTTGGTCGTCCAACCCATGAATGTCTCTTATAATGGTATAGTAGTCAAAGGATAAGCAATATTTCATCCAAGTATGGAATATATTGTTATTATGAGGTAATATTCGTGTAGTAATGTAACAATCTAAGTTGTACAATTGGTCCATCTAGCCTATATATGACTCATATAGTTATATAGTAGCCAAAGAAACACTGATAATCCTTCCGAGTATGGAATATGTTGTTATTGAGAGGTAATACATGCATAGTAATGTAGCAAACAGAGTTCAATTATTCATCTGTCCAACCTATGTATGTCTCATATAGTGATATAGTAGTCAAAGAAACATAGATAATCCTTTCGAGTATGGAATATGTTTTTATTAGAGGTAGTACTCGTGTAGTGCTATAACAAACCATGATATGATATTGGTTAGTTAAACCTATATATGTCGTATATAGTGATATATTATACAAATAAATATTGATATTCCATCCGATTATGGAATATATTGTTATTAAGAAGGGTAATACCCATGTAGTAATGCAACAAATTGAGTTAAATTATTTGTCTATCCAACCTATGTATCACTCATATAGTGATGTAGTAGTAAACGAAATACTGATAATCCATCTGACTATGGAATATATTCATATTAGGTGGTAATACTCGTGTAGTAATATAACATACAAAGTTATATTACTAGTCCGTCCTACCAATGGATGTCTCATATAGTTATATTCTAGTCAAAGAAACACCAATAATCCATCCGAATGTGGAATATGTTGTTATTAAGAGGCTATACCCGTGTAGTAATGTAACAAATATTGTTCAATTATTGGTCTGTCTTGCCTATGTATTTCTCGTATAGTGAGATAATTGTTAAAGAAATATCAATAAACCATCCGAGTATGGAATATGTTTATATAAGGAGGTAATGCTCATGTAGTACTGTAACAAACCAAGTTCTATTATTGGTTCATCCAACCTATGTATGTATCGTACAGTGACATAGTAGTAAAAAAAATATTGATAATCCATTTGAGTTTGGTATATGTTTATATTAGGAGGTAGAACTCATATAGTAATGTAATGAACCAAGTTCTATTATTGGTCCATCCAACCAATGAATGTCTCGTATAGTTGTATAGTAGTCAAAGAAACACCAATAATCCACTCTATTATGGAATATGTTTATATTATGAGGTAATACTATTGTGGCAGTTTAACAATCCAAGTTCTATTGTTGGTATGTCCAACCGATGTATGTCTCATATAGTGATGATATACTAAAAGAAACACCGATATTTCTTCCAAGTATGGAATATATTGTTATGAGAAGGTAACACTCGTGTAGTAATGTGACAAATCAAGTTCTATTGTTAGTCTATCCAGCCTGTATATTACTCGTATAGTGATATAGTAGTCAAAGAAACACTGACAATCCTTACAAGTATGGAATTTGTTTTGTTGAGAGTTAATACCCGTGTAGTAATTTAACAAACAAAGTTCAATTATTGGTCTGCCAACCTATGTACATCTCGTATAGTGATCTAAATGGTATAAAAACACCGAAAATCCAATCAAATACGAAATATGTTTATATTATGAGGTAATACTTGTATAGTAATGTAACAAACCAATTTCTATTATTGGACTTTCGAACCTATGTATGTCTCGTATCATCACATCATAGTCAAAGAAATATAGATAATCCATCCAAGTATAGAATATGTTTATATTAGGAATAATATTCTTTTAGTAATGTAACAAACCAAGTTCTATTACTGGTTCGGCCAAGCAATGAATGTCTCGTATAGTGATATAGTAGACAAAGAAACACAAATAATCTAGGTGATTATGGAATATGTTGATATTAGGAGCTAATACTGATGTGGTAATGTAACAAACCATATTTTATTATTAGTATATCCAACCGATGTATGTTTTATATAGTTATAATATAGTCAAAGAAACAATGATATTTCTTCCGAGTATGGAATATGTTGTTATTAGGAGGTAATACTCGTGTAGTAGTGTAACAAACCAAGTTCTATTATTGGTTTGTCCAGCCGATATATGTCTCGTATAGTGATATAGTAGTCAAAGAAACACCTATTATCTTTCCTAGTATGGAATATGTTGTTATTAAGCGGTAATACATGTGTAGTAATTTAATAAACAGAGTTCAATTATTGGTCAATCCAACTTATGTATGTCTCGTATAGTGATATAGTAGTCAGAAAAACACCGATAATCTTTTCAAGTATAGATTAGGTTGTTATTTAGAGGTAATACCCGAGTTGTAATGTAGCAAACAAAGTTCAATTATTTGTCTGTCCAACCTATGTATGTCTCATATAGTAATATAGTAATAAAGAAACACCAATAATCCATCTGACTATTGAATATGTTTAAATTCGGAGGTTATACTCGTGTAGTGCTGTAACAAACCAAGTTATGTTATTGGTCCGTCAAACTAATGTATGTCTCATATAGTGATATATTAGAAAAAGACACTCCGATATTCCATCCAAATGTGTTATATGTTATTTTTAGGAGACACTACTTGTGCGGTAATGTAATAAACCAAGTTCTATTATTAATCCGTCCAACCTATATGTCTAGTATAGTGATATAATAGTCAAAGAAACACCGATAATCCTTCCGATTATGGAATATGTTTATATTAGAGGTAGTACTCATTTAGTGAAATAACAAACCATGATATGTTATTGGTTCGTCTAACCTATGTATAACTTGTAGAGTGATAAATTAGTCAAAGAAATATCAATATTCCATCCAAGTATGGAATATGTTTTTATTAAGAGGTAATACCCGTGTAGTAATGTAACAAATATAGTTCAATTATTGATTTTTCCAAAATATGTATGTATGGTAAAATGAGATAGTAGTCAAAGAAATATCGATAATCCATCTGAGTATGGAATATGTTTATATTAGGAGGTAATACTAGTGTAGTACTATAACAAACCAAGTTCTATTATTGGTTTTTCCAACCTATGTATGTGTCTCATACTGACATAGTAGTCAACGAAATATCGATAATCTATCCTAGTGTGGAAAATGTTTATCTTAAGAGGTAATACTCGTATAGTAATGTAACAAACCAAGTTCTATTACTGGTTAGGCCAACCAATGAATTTCTCGTATAGTGATATAGTAGACAAAGAAACACAAATAATCTACGTGATTATGGAATATGTTGATATTAGGAGCTAATACTGATGTGGTAATGTAACAAACCATATTTTATTATTATTATATCCAACCGATGTATGTTTTATATAGTTATAATATAGTGAAAGAAACAATGATATTTCTTCTGAGTATGGAATATGTTGTTATTAGGAGGTAATACTCGTGTAGTAGTGTAACAAACCAAGTTCTATTATTGGTTCGTCCAGCCGATATATGTCTTGTATAGTGATATAGTAGTCAAAGAAACACCTATTATCTTTCCTAGTATGGAATATGTTGTTATTAAGCGGTAATACATGTGTAGTAATTTAATAAATAGAGTTCAATTATTGGTCAATCCAACTTATGTATGTCTCGTATAGTGATATAGTAGTCAGAAAAACACCGATAATCTTTTCGTGTATAGATTAGGTTGTTATTTAGAGGTAATACCCAAGTTGTAATGTAGAAAACAAAGTTCAGTTATTTGTCTGTCCAACCTATGTATGTCTCATATAGTAATATAGTAATAAAGAAACACCAATAATCCATCTGACTATGGAATATGTTTATATTAGGAGGTTATACTCGTGTAGTGCTGTAACAAACCAAGTTATGTTATTGGTCCGTCAAACCATTGTATGACTCATATAGTGATATATTAGAAAAAGACACTCTGGTATCTATCCAAATGTGTTATATGTTATTTTTAGGAGATACTACTTGTGCGGTAATGTAATAAACCAAGTTCTATTATTAATCCGTCCAACCTACATGTCTAGTATAGTAATATAATAGTCAAAGAAACACCGATAATCCTTCCGATTATGGAATATGTTTATATTAAAGGTAGTACTCATGTAGTGAAATAACAAACCATGATATGTTATTGGTTCGTCTAACCTATGTATATCTTGTAGAGTGATAAATTAGTCAAAGAAATATCAATATTCCATCCAAGTATGGAATATGTTGTTATTAAGAGGTAATACCCGTGTAGTAATGTAACAAATATAGTTCAATTATTGGATTTTCCAAAATATGTATGTATGGTAAAATGAGATAGTGGTCAAAGAAATATCGATAATCCATCTGAGTATGGAATATGTTTATATTAGGAGGTAATACTAGTGTAGTACTGTAGCAAACCAAGTTCTATTATTGGTTTTTCCAACCTATGTATGTGTCTCATACTGACATAGTAGTCAAAGAAATATCGATAATCTATCCTAGTGTGGAATATGTTTATCTTAGGAGGTAATACTTGTATAGTAATATAACAAACCAAATTCTATTACTGGTCTGCCCAACCAATGATTGACTCGTATAGTTATATAGTAGTAAAATAAACACCAATAATCCATTTGATTATAGTATATGTTGATATTAGGAGGTAATACACATGTGCTAATGTAACAAACCAAGTTATGTTATTAGTCCATCCAACCTATGTATCTCACTTACAGTGATATCGGAGTCAAAGAAGCATAAATAATCCATTTGAGTAAGGAATACATTGATATGATCAGTAATACACGTGTAGTAATGTAATAAACCAAGTTCTATTATTGGTCTGTCCAACCTATGTATGTCTCGTATAGTTATATAGAAGTAAAATAAAAGTCTATAATCCATTTGAGTATTTAATATGTTGATATTAGGAAGTAATACTCGTGTGGTAATATAACAAACCAAGTTCTATTATTGGTATGTCCAACCGATGTATGTCTCATATAATGATAATATAGTAAAAGAAACACCGATATTTCTTCCAAGTATGGAATATGTTGTTATTAGGGGGTAATACTCGTGTAGTAATATATCAAACAAAGTTCTATAATTTGTCCGGCCAGCCTATATATGTCTCATATAGTTATATAGTAGTCAAAGAAACACCGATAATCCTTTTGAATATGGAATATGTTATTATTGAGAGGTAATCCTCATTTAGTAGTGTAGCAAATAGTGTTCAATTATTTGTTTGTCCAACCTATGTATGTCTCGTATAGTGATATAGTTGTATAAGAAACAAATATAATCCAGCAAAATATGGAATATGCTTATATTAGGAGGTAATACTTAAGTAGTACTATAACAAACCATGTTTTATTATTGGTCCGTCCAACCTATTAAGTAGTACTATAACAAACCATGTTTTATTATTGGTCCGTCCAACCTATGTACATCTCGTGTAGTGACATTATAGTCAAAGAAATATTGATAATTCATTCAAGTATGGAATATGTTTATATTAGGAGTAATACTCGTGTAGTAATGTAACAAACCAAGTTCAATTACTGGTCCGACCAACCAATGAAAGTATTGTATAGTGATATAGTAGTTAAAGAAACACCATAACCCATCCCATTTTGAAATATGTTGATATTAGGAGGTAATACTTGTGTGGTAATGTATCAAACCAAGTTATGTTATTGCTCCGTCCAACATATGCATGTCTCATATAGTGAAATAGTCGTCAAAGAAACATCAATAATCCATCAGAGTAAGGAATAAGTTGATATTATCAGATAATACATGTGTAGCAATGTAACAAACCAAGTTCTACTACTTGTTCGTCCAACCAATGAATGTCTCATATAGTGATATAGTATTCAAAGAAACACCGATATTTCATCCAAGTATGGAATATATTGTTATTACGAGGTAATACTAATGTAGTAATGTAATAAACGAAGCTATACAATTGGTCTGTCTAGCCTATATATGACTCATATAGTTATATAGTAGCCAAAAAAACACTGATAATCCTTCCGAGTATGGAATATTTTGTTATTTAGAGGTAATACCCGTGTAGTAATGTTGCAAATAGAGTTCAATTTTTCATCTGTCCAACCTATGTATGTCTCGTATAGTGATATAGTAGTCAAAGAAACACTAAGGGTTATATACCCACCTTCTAGTTATGACCTGCAGGGGACAATTACCGTCTATGTACTAAAAACCCCAGACATGAATGTCTGTAACCCTTAATCTAACAACCTGTGATAACTTCTCAAATGCCGAAACATTTCACAATTTACTATATAAAGAGGCAAAGTTATAAAACAAGTAGACATTGCAATGACCAAGAACGCCACACGGATTAACCAATCACACTACACAGTAATTAGTAGCATATATAACACAAATTGGATTAAATACACCCCATCACCTACCTTGAACCAAGCTTGCACAACTCTAAGCTAGAGCTTTTGCCTTCCATGCCCTTTCCGCTAGAACGTGGTATAAAACATGCATACAAACATCGCATTAATGAAATAACCTAACATGATGGGAGTTATAAGCCACCTCCAACCCCTTAAGGTCAGTTCATAATCATTCCATATCCGTTCTAGGGCTAATTCCCCCATAATTCACCTAAAACTACCAATGTCATAGAATTATTAGTGAATTAACAGAATACAAGGCAAATTTCATGGTTAATAAACAAAACCCATGAACCTAATGCTAAATTTCACCCTTGCACCAGCATACATACAAAAATCTACCCTAAAACCCTCCCCGAACTCCGTAATTTATGCATTCTAAGGATTAAGAAGTAATTACAAGTTAAAAGGAGTGAATTCCTTACCTTAAGAAAGTTAAAAGGAGATAAACCAATGATTTTCTCCCTAAATATACTTCCTATTTCCCCAAAATGAGTTTATAAAATAATAAACTATTCTGGGATTTAATCTCTTTAATCTGAGGTTTCTACCGCTATAGTGGTTGACCACTGCTATAGCGGCCTCGACCTATTTTGACCACTGCTATAGCGGTGTGTCAATCGCTATAGCAGTGTCGATGGGACAGAATATCTTTCTCAACCCTAAAATATCCCTTTTTACAACACACCTTGATCCTAGGACATTCCAAACAATGCCCTTACACTAAGGTCAATTTCAGGCGTTGTACTAACCCAAATTCAGTTCCACAAAATCCTACTGGTGCCTTATAACCTTAGCTAACAAGGAATCAATACTGTTCCCACCATACCGATCTAAATTATTCCCATATTTTCCAAGGCTACCCCTCGCTCCAAAAAAGAACGTAACTAGCTTAGCTTGAATTAGTAACTTCCAAATCAAAGGGAGTTTAGACATGAAATGTGGAATGTAAGACTTTTACATAACTACCAAGAGGTTTGTTACAATAGATACCAATTTACCCATCGTTCGTACACAAAAGGTTAAACTAGAAAAATAGACCAGAATGAGAAAGAAAAAGAGTACTTGTATCCTCAAACAACTGAGGGTACTTATCCTGCATGTCCTTCTCAGTTTCCCTAGTGGATTCCTCAACAGGACGATACTTCCATTGAACCTTCACCAAATGAATTTCCTTCATTCAAAACTTACGAACGTCACGATCAAGTATCTCTATTGGTTCCTTCTTGTAAGTCAAGTTCTTATCCAGAACCACTGAATCTCACTTGATAATATAGTCTCCATCTCTATGGTACCATTTCAATATAGAAATATGAAATACTAGATGAACCCCCGACAAACCTGGCGGTAGGGCTAACCTGTACGTAACTAGACCCATTTCCTCAAGAACCTAGAAAGGACCAATATATCAAGGGTTGAGCTTGCCCCTTTTACCAAACCTCATGACTCCCTTCATGAGAGAAACCTTGAGCAATACTTTCTCCCCATCCTTGAAGTACATGTCCCTCACCTTTTGGTCCGTATACTCTTTCAGTCTACTTTGGGTAGGCAACATCTCAGTTTGAATGAATTTTACTATTTCTTGAGCCTCTTTCACCAAGTCGGTGCCCAAAGGTTTGTCATCTCCCACCTCAAACCATCCAATAGGTGACTTGCACTTTCTCCTATAAAATGCCTCAAATGGAGCCATATCAATGCTGGAGTGGTAGCTATTGTTGTATGAAAACTCATATAACAGGTGGAACTAGTCCTAATGACAACCAAAATCAATCACGCAGGCTCTGAATATATCCTCTAGCACCTGAATTGTCTGCTCTGACTGACCATTATTCTGAGGATGGAAGGCAGTGCTAAAAGTAAGCTTGGTGCCCAACTCCTTATGTTACCTATCCCAAAATTTTGAAGTAAACTTTGTACCCCTGTCTGTAATGATAGAAAGTGGCACCCCAATAAGTTAGATGATCTCCTTGACATATATTTTTTCCAACTGCTGAGAGTTGTAATCTACCTAAACTGGCAAGAAATGAGCTGATTTTGTCAGTCGATCAACTATCACCCAAATAAAGTCATTCTTTCCCAACGTCTAAGGGAGCTTCACCATAAAATACATGGCAATATTCTCCCACTTCCACATAGGTATAGGCATTCTATGAAATAAGCCCGCAGGACTTTGATGTTCATACATTACCTATTGACAGTTATGACACTTGGATACATAATCCACTATGTCCCTCTTCATCCTCGGCCACCAATAAAGTTGCCTCAAGTCACGGTACATCCTGGTCGTGCATGGTTGAATTGAATAGCGCAAACCATGAGCCTCTGAAAGTATATCACTAATCAAGTCACCAACCTGAGGAACACAAAAACTTCTTCTAACCCACAACACCCCTTCAGCATCGAGTATGGTGTCCACCCCTTCCCTGCTCACCACCTTATTTTGGAGTGCATTCAACTTCTTATCCTCGAACTACTTGGCCTTAATCTGCTCCACAAATGTTGATTTTACCTCGACACTAACCAATATTTCACCCCTATTTGAGACCCCAAACTGCATTCTCAAGGATGCTAGAGCCTGAAACTCTCTAGCTAATGGTCTCCTGGACACTCTCAAGAATGACAAACTGCCCATACTTACGGCATTTCATCTCAATGCGTCTTCCATCACATTGGCCTTAATCGGATGATACTGAATGGTCACATCATAGTACTTTAATAGTTTCATCCACCGTCTCTGCCTTAGATTCAGATACCTTTAAGTAAACACATGTTGCAGACTACGATGGCCAGTGAAGACCTCACACATGACACCATAAAGATAGTTTCTCAAATTTTTTAATCCAAATACCACTGCTGCCAAGTCTAAATCATGGGTTGGGTAATTTCTCTCATGAGGCTTCAATTGAATCAAAGTGTATGCAATAACATTCTTATCCTGCATCAACACAGCACCAAACCCAAAAGTGAAGTATCACAATACACAGTGAAATCTTTACCCTCAACCGGCAGCAAAATAATAGGTGTTGTAGTCAAAAAAGTTTTAAGCTTTTGGAAGCTATCTTCACACTGGTCTGACCAAACAAACAACACCTTTTTTTAAGTCAACCTTGTCAAGTGAGTTGCAATGGATGAAAAGTTATTGACGAGCCTGCGATAATAACTGGAAAGACCCACAAAACCCCTTACCTCGATCACTAAACTAGGCCAAATATAACTCTTAAATGCTTCAATTTTTTTAGGGTCCACCATCACTTCCATCTTTGAAACCACATGCCCCAAGAAGGCAACAGAAGATATCTAGAAGTCACATTTGGAGAACTTAGCAAATAAATGCTTTTCCCTCAGAATTCCCATACGGAGATGGCCTGTATGCTCTTACTTAGTTTGGAGTACACCAAAATATCATCAATGAACACAATAACGAAAGAATCCAAATAGGATTTTAAAATGCCATTCATCAAACTTATGAAAGTTGTAGGTGCATTAATCAATCAAAAAGACATTACCAGAAACTTGTAATGGCCATACCGAGTTCTAAAAACCATCTTTTGAATATCCACCGATCCAATCTTTAACTGATGATAACCCGACCACAAATCAATCTTTGAGAAAACTGTTGCACCCTATAGCTGATCAAACAAGTCATCTATACGAGGCAAAGGATATTTACTTTGGATGGTGACCTTATTCAACTGCCTGTAATCGATGCATATCCTCATACTACCATCTTTCTTCTTAACAAAAAAATTGGAGTGCCCTAAGTTGAAGCACTTGGTAGAATAAAACCCTTATCAAGCAGCTCCTGCCACTGATCCTTAAGTTCCCTCAACTCTGCAGGAGCCATTAGATATGGTGGAATAAATATTGGGCGAGTGTCCAGATCAAGTCAATAAAGAAGTTGATATCCCTATCCGGAGGCATACCCGATAAATCAGAAGGAAACACATCCTGGAACTCAGAAACGACCAAAACAAACTCAATGGAAGGAGACCCCACACCCACATCTCAAAGGTGAGCTAAAAATATTGAACACCCCTTCCCAACTAGCCCCCTAGCCCGTACATAAGATATAATCCTTATCGGTTTGGCCTTATACACTCCTTCCCACTCTAGTTCCCATATCCCAGGCATAGCTAGAGTTACTATTTTAGCATTACAATTTAAAATAGCATGATACAGAGATAACCAGGTCATACCCAAGATTATATCAAATTTCAATATATCCAAGATAATTAAGTCTACCATAGTCTGAAAACCCACTAACAAAATAGGACAAGACCGATAAACATAGGTAACAACCACAGACTTCCTAATCGGAGTTGACACATGCATGGGATAGTCCAGAATATCACAAACCATACTCAGACCCACAAAAAACTGAAAAGACTCATAAGAATAAGTGGACCACTGATTAAATAAGACAGAAGTCATCCAGTCACAGATAGAAATAGTACCTGTGATCACTGCATCAGAATCCTCGGCATCAGTCTTTCCCAAAAATACATAACAATATGCTCAGTTATCAATCTGAGCTAATTATCTACCTGGATGCACTTCTGCGTTGCCTTTACCAACACCACCTACCTAATTTCCTTATCTACGCCATGGACGTCAGCTGCCATTACCTCCTCCTCTACCTGCTGGAACTACTGCTCGAACCTGTTGTTGTGCCTGGCTACTCACATGTCTCATCAGACACTTCCTCTTAAAATGACTAACAAGACCACAATAATAGCACTCACGCTCTAGAGATGGACGACTGGCAGAAGAATAAGGAGCCCCTTGGCCTCTAACAACCTGAGATTGGGAAAGACCCTTAGCCGAAACCATAGTAGAGGCTAGCATAGTTGATTGAATAGGGCGAGCTGGAAATGCCTACTGGCCCTTAGAATAGGATCCACTGAAATTCCCAATATTTTGAGACTTCTTAGCTACAATCTTAGCCTTTCCCTCCAACACCACACCTCAAAACTTCTTTACATAATCTGACACATTATTAAACCCCTTTTCTACAGAAGTCATTTGCACAATTATCACCTGAAGGTCATAGTTCAACCCATTAACAAAGAGACGAATCCTTTCTTCCTCTGTAGTCAGTAGCGGAGTGGTATTACGAGACAAGGCATGAAACTTAGCCTCATAAGTTGCAACTGACATATCACCCTGCTCTAGAGCTAATAACTCATCCTTCTTGTGATCACAGAGGGCACGAGGTACATACTTATCCAAAAACAGAGCATTAAACTACTCCTAAGTCAAAAGAGGCAAAACAGGTGACCGACACTCAACATATGCTCTCCACCATTGCTTAGTATTCTTCTTCAGCAGAAAGGTCACAAACTCAACCCAAGTAAGCCTAGTTTGTGCAAATTACACTAAATCCTCAAAATAATAAAACTGGACAGCCACACTATCTAGTGTTGTAACTTAGTTTCGAATAGGTAAATGGCAGAAACAAGCTTTATAGCCTTAATAAAAGTTGTAGGTATATGTATTGGATTCTTAAAGAGTCTAAAATCACCACAAAATACATTTTGTACAACAAGATATCATTAAAATACTAACAGTAGCACATAGGGGATTTTTAAATTGGAAAACGGGGCAGAACTTGTCCTCTCTTGTGTCCCCTATTTCTGATCCATAACAGCAAAATCAAATTTTGTCATATAAATAATAGTTGTATATCTATGTGTTAGCTTTTCAAAATATATTTTTTACTTAAAATGGATCTCTACACAAAGAGATATGTTATATTTACTAAACCTTGTACAATTGTAAAATGTATTTAAGTTACTTACATAGACCTTATCATATATCTAAACCTCCAATATTTCCTCAATTAATGTTTGATCGTGTATGAACTATACGTATGACTAGAGATTCTCTATTTCTTTACTTTCTGACTAGGCACTATATCCATAATAACATGAGCTCGTGACAAGGAATATGAAATTGAATAGTTGTACATACTTTGTTAATGTATTCTGCCTATTATAACTCAACCTCCATTTTATGGCGTTACTCTATATGAAATAAGTGGTAGAGCTAATATCAATGGTCAACCAACCAACAACCTACCTGGTCCCCCATAAGCTCGATCGGCACCAACTACAATCACATGATAATGAGTGCAATACAGTACAAAACAATCAGAACAGAACAAATCATAGCCTCAAATCATCTATCTTCTTATGCCTCAGTTTACCCTAACTATAACAACTACCACACGACAACCTATTGCCGATGACTCATAGCCAATTCTATTTGTGCTCGATTCTTACATTACCATAGAACCAGCAACCTACTATACCCTATAGGCCTCACACGCAACTTACAACACCAAATCAATACCATATCACACAACCATATGAAATGTAATGTGATGCATGTGATAAAGGTGAACACCCCGATCCTAGCCCCTAGGTCATGAAATGCAATACATGTTCACCATATGTATGTATGTGGGTAAATAATAAGAAAATAATACCACAACAAGAATTTCAGCTAACCACCAGTCTATAAGGGAAATAAGTAAATTACTATGCGGATCGACAAGACCACCATGATCTCTAAAAGTGCATAAATCGCTATGTGGGATGAAGACCACCATGATATCTAAAAATACGTAAATCTCTATACAGAATAACATATATAATAGAAACTATACATGCCAGATTACTTTTTTTTTTGCTTACATTAATAGGAGGTTTTAGTAAGGTGATCCTCAAGCAATATCATCCTACTTTACTCATCAGAATATAAATACATTATAGAGCAAAAGGTGCTAGCCAAAAGTGTCAAGGGAAATGTCCACATCTATTAAAGTTTAGTGGAAGAATATGCTAGGCCCTATATACCTTATTAATTTTCTCAACTTAACTTGTGCATTTAAATTAAAGGACAAAGTCAAATCAATAAACTGCACAATAATAGGAATATATTTAACTCAATTCCTCCTTAATTCACTTTTAAATCATGGCATTTGGTAGATTATTTTCTCCTAGCTATTCTAATCACAATGCCATGATCAATCCAACCTTTACGAGAACCCAATAATCACAACAATACATCACCTCCTACTCCTTAACTTAACATGAAACCAACATCACCTGAAATAGGAGTCTTTTTTAAAAAAAAATTTAACATCAATAACAATTTAGAGACACCGGATAACCTATTTTTCTATAGCATACTAGACCCAAAAATCATATATCTTATGAAATCATGCCAAAATGAAAGGAATAGCATTAACATACCTTGAATCCGAGCTCGAATAACTTGGTGTAGATAATTTATTTTTCCTTCGATGACCAACTATTGAATCAAACTATTTTTTTTCTACTAAATCCTTCTTTTAACTATTTTATGTATACATATGTAGCAATTGAAACTTAATCGGTAATGGGAAAGAAATGGATTAAAGGTAGTTTTTTGGGAAATATATACATATGTACGTACCATGATAAAAATGGATGGCTTTAAACTTAATCTATAGAAGTTCACATATGTATATAGGTCACATATGTATATAGGTACCATATAAATGTAAAGATCATAATTAATTACTACTTGTTATGGTGGCAATTTGAAAAAAAGATTACTGGCAACACTTTTAAAGAAAGTTTGTTGTCTACCTCCTTAACCTCCACATGGAGTGGAGGTATCCACTATAAAATATTCTATCCCATTATATATGTATTCGGGTAGTTCATAGGTTTGTGGTAAAATAATAACAAACTTTTGAATATACCTAATTAATAGAAAATTATTTTGAATAAATTCTACCTATTGTAATAATAATTTATCAACATAATTAGACTTACTATATCCATTAAAATAATAATTATAAAACTGTTTTAAAATAACTACATACACAAATGTATCGTAACCAAATAATTTTTATAAATATCTAAAACATTTTAGGTTGGCAACAAAAATATAACGTTTTACCAAATTCTATTTTAAATCAAATATTCCCAAACATGCTTGATATTAATAAAATTCTCAAATCTAGGTTCGTAAGCCTACTACACGGAACGAAGGACACCGTAAACATCTAGGGGTGTTACAGGCATGGCCCGGAGAGGTGAATCCTTGAAACAAAAGTGAATATAAATGGCGTCATGGGATTTGATCTTGTAATTGATGATTAAAGTTTTGCCAATGTCATATCCCGTGAAGTGGTAGAATATCTTGGGTTACCTTTACATTCAATTCAAGATCCTATCCTTGATGAAAGAGGGTCTTGGATTGATCAACAAGTAAAAGTACATATTTCACTTGGGAATATCAAGAGGAGGTTTGGTGTGATATAGGCTTGATGGATAATTGTAACGTTGTTTGGGGTATGCTTTGTTCCAAAATCATAGGGTCCTTTATGTGCAAAAGCGATACAAGTATATCATGGACTACAATGGGAAGTCTCTCTTTCCCTCAACACCTCCTAGAGAAGTGAACCACTTCCAATTAGGGAGTTTGGACATTTAAGCACAAATGAATTGTGTGCTTCAATGCAAAAAAAATTAAAGAGATAACTTGATTGGTCACCAAGATGACACCCGAGGAGTTGGAAAGGCTAATGAAGGGTACTACTCCTTGCGAAGACAAACCTTAGGAGTTGCCTTTGGAAGAAAAGCAAGCCATTATTTGTGACGTTGGTGCTAAGCAGTTGAACATGTAAGTCGACACATCCACTTTGTGTGCACCAAAGTGGAAACTAGAGTTGAAGAGATCTCCAAACCCTTCACAAGGGATCCTTGGCACTTGTATTAACTCCAAGAAAATTGAGAGACAAAAGATTGAGAGGATTAAGGGTGTGATAAGTTACAACTATAGAATGGAAAAAGAGAGGTTGTGTTGAGTGATTTGAGAGGGTTGTCATGAACTTATACTAACTATTGTAACTTTTTTTCCTTATCTAGCTATCTTGATACTTGTGCAGGTGTACTTAGAGACAAGCCTAATGAGGATCCTCAAAATGTGACACACCATGAGGAACTTGAAGGCTTCGTAAAAGAGCAATTGTGCTCCAATGTTGGTAACCAAGGTATAGGAAAAATTTCCTATGAGCATAAAGGTACAATAGCTAATCTCAACACTCAAAATATTGTGAATGTGTGTGATAGTGACTTGAGTGTGAGTGTTAGTTTACCCTTGTGTGGGCTAAATAAGCCTTTACCTTGTAGAGTTATTGACGACTCGTTAGTGCATGTGGATAATGTCATTCGTGAAAGTGATTCTACACTAGTTGATCTATTTTATGATCGAATAGTTTTTCATTGTGAGATCGATTTGTGTCTACCTAGTGTTGGCACTTGTGCTTTAAGGAAAAGGGCATTATCATGTGAAAGGGATGATCCTTTGGGTGAAGATAGCATAGATTTGCTTGCTTATTTGAGGAACCCAAGTAAGGCTTGCTCTTATGTTGTTGTTATTAATTATGACCCCTTTATGATACCCCACCTTTGTTAGATAGATATGATGATGAATTACTTGATTTATGTAATGACTTGAATTATAATTCGTTTGATTTTGGTGGTAACTTGTGTCAACTTGGAATTCCTTATCTTAAGAAGAAAAGTTGTTCTATGCTAGTTAGTCCTAATGGTGGCAATCATGTGTTTGGTTCTTTTGAGCTTAAAATGCTACCAACTAGTATAAATTCTAGTAATAACCACCTTATTTGTCATGATGACCCGCTAAATAAGGAAATTTGTGATGTGTTAAGTGAACCTCATTTTAGTGATGATATTGATATGATTGGTCATGTGAATAGCTATGTAGATTTCAGGCATTTAGATCATGATGCCTTAAATTGTGATTCCATTTCTTGTTCTTCTCAAGGGACAAATGAGATGGAGTGTTCTTTTAAGGAAAATATCTTAAGTGATGATGGCATGGATATTAAGGTGTACCTAGTAGAGTGTCTTGTAATAATGAGAGGGCAGCTACTTTTGAAGGATACCACTTATTTAGTAACCCACTATGGTGTGATGAAACAATTTTTGATGACGGAAATCTCTTCTAGAAAGATGACAGTATGTTTGTTGGAAAGGATGGTATTCAAAAGAAAGGTGGTGTGTGTTCTACAACTGCCCCTTCATCTTTGTGTGTTTTCGTTTGGGTCAAGGCCTTAATGTACTTGAATCAACGGGTGAACTGTCTTATGAGTACACATTAGATAAAGTTGGTTTACGTGACACCTATCTATACTATTTGTTTGCATATGATAATACTCATGCTTGTGAGTGGTGTATGTTGTTTTGGGATAAGAGTGTCAATGAGGCAAATGGGTGTTTGACAAGAGTGCCAACGGGGCAAATGGGTGTTTTTTTAACCCAAATGTATGGGGTTCCTTTCTATTTGACCCCAGTAATGAGTTGGATGGTGGCACTTTTGTGATGATGTTTAGTCAAGATGACAAGCAAGATTTGGGTGAGGTTGTTGGTACCTTTCCCTATGATGGAAAGTCCTTCTTGAGGGTTTATAATACACTTGATGGTCCTACATTGTGTATGGGTAAAATCTCTAACAACAAGGAATGCTCTTTAAAGAAATGGAGCAATGACCATTCCTTTGATGTGAGCTTCACCAAAGCTTCTAACCTAAGGGGTGAAGGAAGCCTCTTGAAGTTTAGCTTACGAGTAATAGTTTGAAAGGTAAACCTCTTTCTCTTGATAGACTTAATTATTTGGCTAACTTGCTTTTGAAGTCTTATCAAGGAAGGGAACTTGAAGAGAATAATCGATGGAGCAAACCCCCTTGGCAACCAACCCAGTTTGGCGTTTTACATATCCCTATGCCTAAGGATGGTATGTACTCATTGTTCATGCTTATTTTTGGAATTTCTAAAGCCATGGAGGTAACATCTTCTTATGATGAGTATAGTAGTATCACTTCTAATCCTTCATATGATTCTTGTTTAGTGTTATTACTTGAGCTAATTATGGGCTTACATGACGAATATTTGCCAATTTGCTTAGAAAAAACCTTTGTGTTTGACCCCGGTAATGATGTGGGAGTAATCATATTCTTAAATTGGTCTAGTGCATTGGGTGTAGTCTTAACTTGTATTTACCTGGTTTATGACATTGCACTTAGTCATGTGGGTTATATTTGATTCTTGACTTAAGGGGAGGTATATGTTTTTTGAATTATAGAACCAATGAGTACTTGCATGCTTGGATTCCTATATGCCTTGGTTCTTTCATTCTACCCTTTTGTCAAAATATCTTAAGTGGATGAGTATCTCTTGATTTGCTTGGATATGTGTTCCCTCTAGCTCATGTTGATGCTTGGTTATATCACAAAAGTGAGCATTTTAGAATTTTCAATTCTTGTTATGATTATTATAGGTGTTATCATTCTTCATATGATATTCTCCTTGTTTTGTTTGGAGGGTGTCTTATACTTATTCTCTTTGATATTTTGCATGATTTAGATTCAAGGATGAATCCTTATGAAGAAGGAAAGGATGATATGACCCGGGTTGGCTCAATTCATTCTAGAAGGATGATATGACCTGGGTTGGCTCAATTTGTGTTAGACCTATACCCCAAGCTACATGAGCCATGATGAGATAAAGAGGAACTCGGATAGATATTATTGCGCACTAATGGAAGGGTTTCTACCTATGGATAATTGCTTGGAGTATAAGGGAAGTAATAGAGAAAAGGAGAGGGCAACCTATGGCCTATTTTGGCAATCAAGGCTCCTACTTTTGTGAACCAAGTTACACTTTGGTGAGCCAAGAGTATCTCGCAAACTTAGCAAGCTCAACACCACTTTGGCGATGGTACATCAAGTTCGGTGAGCTAGCTATGAGTTTGGTGATGGACAGCATACTTTGGCGAGCTAAGGCAAGCTTAAGCCATAACTTGGCGATTAGAAGGTGAGCTCAAGTACTTGGGCGAGCATCAAGCCTCTTTGGCAAGAACCCAAGGGCCTTGGGTGATCAAGATGCCAATTGGGGAAATCAAGAATAGCCTTTTTGGGCTATATTTTAAATGGCCATTTTTGGGCCTTGTATGTAATAGGAAATACTATAAATAAGTTTCTCAGTTTAATTCGAACCTAGATTTAGTTTATAAGAGAAAATACTCTTGAAGAATTCATAGTTTGTATAGGGTGGATTCCCTATTGTCTAGATTAGCTTAGTAGAGTTAAATCTAGGTTAGTGATGGGTGGATTCCCATTGTTGATTTGGAACTCTTTTCCTTGGTTTTTATATTTGAGTCACTCATTTGTGGATTCATTTGTGTTTCTCAAATCATTGAATTCAAGTCTCTTCTCTCTTGGTTAATTAATTCAATTTGCCCTTCTTTCTTCACTTCTCATCTCCAAGTCTATCTTAATTTTATGTTAATTTCCACTTTTTGATTTCAATTGGTTTCAACCCCTAATTAGAATCTTATCAATCACATTGTAGCAACTGGTTGTGCACTAATGTTTGTGAAATTCTAACCCTTCCAAAACTATGTAGTATGTATCATTGCTTTATTGGCTGACATGTGTGGATTAGTTTTTGACATCATGATTATATTGGTACTGATGATTTTTATTTGAGCTGGTGCACTGATTGATTGATTAAGTGTTAGTGATAGAACCTTATGACAAATGTTTGTGAGGTAACTCATTTAGTTCTATGTTGTTGGTATGATCTAGAACTTGACTAGTAGGTCTTGCTAAACTATTAGAGGAAAATCTAGGTTAGGAAAGGATCATAGGCCTTCATTGTTAAAAGCCACATTCAAACCTAAAATGACCTTCCCAACACTTACATTAACCGTAGTTCCCTGAGTTTGAGCCTTCAAACTTTTTCTTGATTAGCCTAAAGACCTGGTACCCTTCATTCTATAAGTGAACCCTTATTTTATACCAATTCCCTCTTTGTACACTAGGATTCAAAATTTAGGTAAAATGCCTACGTTGGGGGTAGTATTGTTTGGAAAAACAAGTTGAGAGTAGGAGTAAAAAGGTGTTGTAACTAGCCAATGAAAAAATGGTGTGGTATATATATAAAAAAAATGGAAATGTAGCACAAAAGAAAAAGTAGAAGTAGTTGTTAAAAGAATAAACCACTCCCAAAGAAAGAAGAAGCAAAAAGAGGAAAAGAAAAGGTAGGGCAAAATAAAAGAATTGATTAAGAGTGTAGTGCTTAAGGAGGGTCTAGTAACTGTACCCAAATGTACCTTACTTGTCCCGAAGTCGACATTACAAGCCAAGAAAAGCTCGATAGTTGATCCTAGTCTAGCCTTCCAAATATAACAAGCATAGAAAATAAGGGAAAGCTTATGGTATTATGCTGACAGCATCTGAATTTCTTTGTGAATGCGAGAGTTCATTGGTACGGTCCCAGGTTAATGAATATATATTGTATGAGGAACCTTCTTTGTGTAAGAGTAAGAGGTGATATTAGTTGATTGTTGGTTGAGAAGTCGTGTGACTCTTGTCGTTTGTGGAATTGTCTACTAATAACATGATGTCAGTCTTTGATCCCATAATGTTTTCTTGTATTGCTTTGGGGTTTGCACATTGTTCTTAAAAACATGAAGGAGTACCCATTTGTGGATGCTTTTTTAGTCAATGTACAACACAATTGCTGTAGACTTCCTGATTTTCTGATGCCTAGGTGTTTATATATATTGAGTCATGTCTAGTGTGATTGTGTGGTAATAATATTGTTTTACTTACTTGAGGACAAGCAAGAGTTCTATGTTGGGGGTATTGATGTGTCGGTATTTGACAGCACATTTGATGCATTCTAACTAGGAATAATTACAGTTCTTAAGTAGTATGTTAGATTTGATTGTATTTGGGCTACATGTGTAGGGAAACAGGTGAAGGATGCAAAAGTGTCAATTTCTGCTAAAAAGATGAAATGACGAGTCGTGGTTCACCCCATGCATCGTGGGATGGACCTACAATAAAGTTAAAGGAATAATCCAACTGCCAGAAGACGACAAGAGTAACAAAGAGCCATTATTTGTTTGACGAGTCATCAGATGAGCCATGAAATGGATGCATATAATAATCAAAGGTGTGCCCCACACAATGAGTAAACTGATAGACCGTCGCTCTAATTCGTGATAGTGAAGAGGTAATTAGGTAAACACTGAAGCAAAATAATGGCTCACTTGACATTCTGTCACTCAGGCGATGAACCATGGGGTGAATCGTGGAGAGAATTTTGGCCCAGCTTCCCAGTCCATTTAGGATTTTATATTTGTACAGACCATAAATACTTTTAATTAGGTTTTATTTTAAGACTTCTTACGTTCTGAGAAAAACAGGCGAGAAACACTTGTTCTTGAAGGTTCTTGTTACTTTGCTGATTTTGGAAATATAATTCCAAGTTTTCTTTATTTCATTCTCGTAAGTGATAACTATGGTGGTGAGTAGCTAAACCCTACAACTAGGATTGGGGGAAACAAGATGAATTAACATTTTTAGGGTTACGAAAGGGGTAGTTCTGAATGATGTTCGTGCATGTATTACCAATTTCTTCATCTTAATTATATTCTAATGGTTGCAAATATTAGAACTTACCTGAAGGTCAAAATTTTCTTGACAAAAGAAGTTAAGGCTAGGAAATGAAACTAGTAGGAAATGAAACTAGTAACAAGGATTTGAGAATTTCAACCCTCATCTAATGGTTAAGGTTGTAACTAGGTTGGCCAACCTGAGGCAATTATTGTAGATTCATCATATTCACTCCAAGACTGATAGGATTTTGAGAGATAATAATCTGAATCAGTTGAGAAACACATGAATAAAGTTAAACGATCGATAGTCTTGCATTCATGGCATCGGAATGAACTACTACCACTAGTGACCCATTCGTGTTAAGAAATCATAGGGAACACAAGTCTAGTAATCTCTCGTTACTAAATTATAATCATAAAACATACATTGACTCTTTGTTATTTATACTATCTACTTCAATATTATATCCAGAAATAACTGACTACCAGTGGAAATAATAGCGTTGAGCTTATTTCTCACTATATTCCCTGTGGGATTCGACCCCAACCTCATTGGGTTCTATATTTGAACAAAGACTGATTAACACTTCAAAAAGTGGTGAAATTTGGGCATATTAGAAACATGTGAGAAGAGCTTTTAGGAGATAAAGGATAGATTGACTACTATACTAAGTCTAGATTTGTCAGAAAGCAATTAGGGGTACGTTTTCAGGAGTTGGCTTACAATGCATATTAAGCAGCACTATAAGGTAATTACATATGCTTCTAGGTAGCTTAGGAAACATGAGAATAACTACCCAATATATGATCTAGAATTGTGTTTATGTTTGTACTAAAAATGTGACGTTATTATCTGTATGGAGTGCATGTTGATATATTTACAGATCACAAGATCTTAAAGTATATTTGTAAATCGAGAGAATTGAGTTTTAGGTAGAGGATATGGCTAGAATTGTTGAAGGACTATGATGTTGACATCCTCTATCACCTAAGTAAAGCTAATGTTATAGTCGATGCCCTCAATCAACTATCTATGGGCGGTGTATGATGTCGCCTAAAATATACCTCTAGAAAAGTATAATGCAGTCGCTGTATGAAATATAGAACCCAACTAGGTTGGGGTCGATCCCACGAGGAATATGGTTAGAATCTAGGTCAATGTGATTATTTAGACTTTTAGTATTTTATTTTCAATGGGGGTATTTAAAAGAACAAGTAACAATTTTTAGTTTGAAGTAACAAGTAAACAAATATCAATTTATGTTGAGAAAGTCAATGAGAATGATGAACTAGGATTGTGTTCCCTATGACTTCATAACTCCATAGGTTCTACGTACTAGTGATCTATTCCGATGTGTTGCATGAAAAATCTAACAAGTTAGGTTCATCTAAACGTCTCTCGACCATGGTAGAGAAATTTCACTCTTCTCCTCTCGGTCTCCGAGTGTCGCACTACTAACCCTTGTTCTTGATCTCAGATTAACTATCCCTGTTACGGCTCAAGTTATTAGATGAAGGTTGATAGCTTCAAATCTCTGTTGTTATTTTCTTTTCCTAATCTCTACCTCTCTCTCAAGAAAGTCTAGAATACAGGCAAGTTTCTAACGTTTGCAACCATTAGAAAGCAATCAAAGTGAAGAAAATAACAATGCATGCATAAACACCGTTTCAAAAATTACTATATATTTTAACCTACTTCGTTAATTCATCATGATTCCCACAATCCTAGTTGTGGTATTTAGCTACTCATGGCTTGAAAATCACAATTAGAAATCATAGACAAAATCGTAATTATGAACTTACAAATTGAGTAGAATAAAACGAAATCTTGAATTATCAAAGAAAAATTAATAAAGATGGAGAAGAAAAGAATAAACCAATTTTCTCCGACCTCCACGGCGGCTCCAAGCTTTCTCTAAATAAAAAGTTTACAAGTTACCTCTCCAAGGTTTCAATGTTCTGAAAGTTATGAAAGTTGGAATATTTATAGGTGTAAGAAAAACCCCAAAATAAAATAACTGAGTCCAACAGGGACTGGAAAAACAAAAACCCAGTCCAATTTGGAACTGGTGCGTCGGTGGCCATGCCCGCCTCAACTTCAATTCAATTGTATAGCTGCCACGTGGCAGCAGCCATGTTAACTTCAATTCAATTTGTTTTGCAGCATATATAATTGTATAATATTATATTCAATTTAATCCATTAAGCTGCCTGCTTGATTTCCTTATGCAATCTTCCATGTTTAATTCGTTTTTGCTCTAAATTTCTTCATCTTCACACCAATTTAATCCTATATAATAAAATATAATATTAAGCATAATTCATAAAATCAATGCTCAAAAAGGAAAAATAAAAATACTAAATACGAGGTAAGTAGAACTAAATATATGTAATTTTGGTCACACATCAGTATAGCATATTAGCCAACAAAATAGGAAGAAATGGCTAGAGATATTGATGTTCCTTAAAGTTATTGCATATCTTATATCTTTTACTTGATGTTTTTACTATTTATATGCTTGTTTTATTCTATTTTTAAGTTAGATTTTTATTTTGTAGGTTTTTAATGTCTAAATGGCCAATAGAGAGTAATAGCCGGTATTTGGGTGATTTATGGTCGCACTTAATATTGCACATCAATTGACTGACCACAAAGCATATCACAAAAAAGATAAGAGAATATGTCAACCAGGACCCTGTATAAGATGGCCAAATTACGAGGAACATATGGTCGTGAATCCAATCAAGGACCCGTACATAAGGAAGAAGATCAGAATAGGATAGGAACAATGACCAGAAAGACAAACCATGAATTAATTCATACACACAGAGTAAATTCACATTGCAGAGTCTAGAAACCCTAAAAGGCAATTGATGGTGTCGTAAAGACAATACATGGACCACAAGTCAATCGATAGTCATGGATTGGTTCCTAGATAATGTCGGTGGCTAATTTGATATCTTTTAGGAGTCCAAATTCTTAGACCATTATAAATACACACGTTAGGTTTCTTTAGACAAGTTTTTATCTTTCTAGTTCTTTAATAAATTTCATCAATATTCTTTCAAGATTTCATATTCAACGTAATTTATGCAATCTTTTTTACTTATAATCTTGTTGTTTTACTTTCAGTATGTGAAATCTAATGAGCTAATAGAGTTCATAAGGTTTTTTGTGTGAATACATGATACTAGGGTTAAAAGATATCAAAATTCTTTTCATTCTTTATTCACTAATTGATGGTTGCAAATATTAGCCTACACTATAATATCTTAATCTATAGACATGGAAGTGTAGATTAGGATTTGGTAAAAGAAGCTTTATATGAACTCGAGGCACTAACCCTCATTTGGATAAATTCATAATATGAATAATAATATTTACTTGGGAAAATTGTTCGTGCTTACTTAAATAACTCATATAGTTGTGAAAACATAGTATGAAGATAAATCGTTCAACTCTAGGAAAAGATTGAGTGATGATGCAAAGACTGAGTGCATATCTGTAACCCAAAGTATCTGTAGTTACATGAAAACTGATATATAAAGCAATTCATCATGGGGACACAATCTTAGTATTTTAATATTATAATTTTTAAAATCTTATTTACTTTTTATAATCTTAGATTTAGTTTCCAAATGCTCTACAACCTTACAAAGTAGAAACTGGCTAGAAATTTGATAGTTGCTTCGATAGTAAAATCACCATCAGGTTTCTCCTTATTCTCTTGGGATTCAACTCCAACCTCGTTGGTTACTATATTTACATACAACCATATTACATCATCTGAAATGTCTCATTCTCAACATAAAGGCCAACATGCGATCCACAAGTTGTAACTATGCGGTCGTATGTGGTAGCACAAGTTAAAATGGTGTACTGCTTATATATAGCTCCAACTCGATATTTATGTTATTTTCATCTCTTAGCTTAAATCATCTCCCTAGGGTATAAACTCCTACTTCCTCATCTGCATAGTTAAGGTAATCTTATAATGAGATTAATTAAAGTTTATCCCCTTTGTTGAACACGTAACGTTGACTTTGAATTTTTATCGATTTCTAGCATATTAAAGGAGTTATCTTAAAAAGTGTTGTGAAGTAAACTTTAATATATCTAGAATCTAAGGTAATATCTTCATTTCCTCTTCATCTAAGAACTTGTATGAGCATTCAATGTGTGCATTAATGAGAACTCACCGGACAGTGTTCGAAAGCGATGAAGTTCAAAGGTTACTTGTGGTACTTGTTTTAGGTGCTGAGAATCTCAGGGAATGCCGAGATACCATGAAAAAGGGTTATATGATGTTGTTGATTTGTTTAAGAGGGGAAGTATGGAGATATATCTTTGATTAAGGGGTCTTAAGAGCTTGTGGTTCATCTAGAAGTTGATATATTGCTAATGTGACCCAGGATTATTGTTGGGTTATTTGTAATGGTTGTATTACTCATCATTCTTGTACATTAAATAGCTTGAAGTAAAGGTTGGTCACTCATTATTGTTCTAAGAAAATAAGAAAGGTATGTAAGGCTAAACCTCTTTCACTTCTAGCCATGACCCATATATCACATTTTACTCTTATATGAGTCAATAAGGCCATAAACTATATCTGAAAAGAGGCTTCACATGTTATATGCTTCATTAGTTCATATGATTCAGTTACTCACTTGTTCAAGTACCTCTCTCGTTTGTGTTGTTCTTTTCGAGTCAAGATTTCATATCTTCTTACATGGCCTTATACTTTTTTAGTTGAGAGGTTTACTTGAGTAAGTCTTACATTCTAAAAGATTTTGCTACACCCCGAGCCTAGACCATGGTGGCGGCCAGCACCCGATGCCATTATTGGCCCGAGTGAACCACTTGGCATAATACATGAGCATATGACTAAGACATAAACTAGAAGCTCTGAAAGTAAAGATATTTAAGCTTGAAAACATTATGAATGCTTTTATAAAAATAAATAAAGACATTTATAATCAACTAGATTTTTGAAACATACAAAAACTGAACTGACTGATCACTGACTATCGATGAAGCCTCTACTGACATAATGAATAATATTTACTGGGACAAGGACCTCGGCTACCTTTATGTAAACAAAACTGAACAGCTAAACTAAACAATAGCCTAAGTCCTCTAAAATAATAAGGACTCACCCGAGGATGGGGAAATACACCCTACTGAAGAGCTTGATCATGCACCTGAATACCAAAGTTGTATCACAAAATGATGCAATGCTAAAAGCATCAATACACTGAATGTACTGGTATTAAAAGCATTGGAATGAAACAATACTAATAATTTCTAAAGCTGAATAACTGAACATAATAGAAAGATAATATCTAATAGACTATGTACTGAGAATGAGTAAGATGTAAAGTAACTCAAAAGAAGTAATTAAGAGCTCAAATATAACATGATAATCATTTAAAATATTCAACAACTGATAGTGTTAAATAAGATATTAAACTAAAATTCAAACTGTTAAAACCATAAAAGATTATTGAATGACAATAAAGTTGAATCATGATTAAAGTTACTGTATGAAATATCATCATGACTAGGATATATGTAAAAGTTATGAACAACGCATAACTAAGAAAAATACCAAGTTTTCTATTTAGGGAGTTTCTTATAACCAACATACACTATATGAGCTCATGATGGTGAACATCATAGACTCACGTTGGCAGAGTTATCAACACCTTGCTGGGGTAATAGGACAATCATAACATGAGGATCCATAATAAACTATAAGATCCCAAAAAGTCCCTAAGATCACATCTTAGACTTAGAGTGGACACTAGTGGAAAACTTCCCAGAACGACTCAAATAATAAGTCATGGTCAGTACCAATGACTTGTTGGGTGAGTTATCCTGGGTGTTTAGGCAAAAGTCCTGAAGGATTATTTTTCTATCTAGTGACAATGAGTCATCGTGTGTATCTATCCTAAGAGATCCAGTAAAAGTTTTGAAAGTTAAAAATTTTGCCCAGTGATGACAACCTCTGACGATGAGTCATTGGGAGAAACCACGAGCAATAGTGACCACCCATCATCAAGGGGCCCAGAAATAGACCCTATATAATAACTCAAATTATGAGTCATTGTAGGACACGATGAGGCATTTTGAGACTCGTTCGTCATGATTTAGTAGTTATTAAAAATGATTTCCCATGGGTATTTTTGTTCTTCCTTAATTCTAACACTCTATACTATGTTGTTTAGGATCTTTTAGAGAGGTATTAAGAGGAATTAGTCGACACTTTACCCTTATTCTATCCTAAACACTCAGAAAAATAATAGAAGAGCGATTCAACTCTCTCAAGTTTCAAGAAGTTAGGGTTCCTTCTCAAGTTCAGAATCTCTATAGTTCATAGCAAGAACTCTCCTTCCGGGTATGTGGGATTTCATCAATAGATACCCTTTCACCTATTGAGTCCCAAATAATTTAGAATTTCTCAACTTTCGTACAGATTAAAGTTAGGGTTTTCATTTAGTTTATGATTTTCCTATTATTTCAGTTCTCTCATAATTCCGATAGCATAGTTATGTATTTTTCATGATTTTGGTATCTTGCACAACCTAATATTTTGTAAATGGATACTTATCTTGATCTTATAGTACTTTCAGATGAATTAATTTTTAGTCATAAAGTTTAACGTGTTATGAACACATGATCCTAATAGTAAATGATTTTAGTATGAACAAACACAATTAGCTTCATTTTACAAACTCACAGCATAATCTCAGTCATACAGACCTTTAGAAAACTCACAGACAAAGTATATTCTGATTCAGTTTTCAGTATATCAATTTTATGAGATAACAGTATAAATGATATGGGAGAAGTACTTAGCACTGAGATGGACTGGGATTTAGCGCACCTAAGTCCCAGAACTATGTGCCACTATAGGTTATTTAAGTCCTCTTAGTTGGGCATTAGTTTAGTGATCACCCCAGCCATACCTTTATACCTAGGCAAGAAATATTGGGCCCTTTCAATGGGGTGTACACACCAGACTCCATGTTTAGATCATATGGTTTATGTTGATTAACTGGCTCTCACACAGATTCAAATTTAGAATTTGTACATAACCTCCTGTTTAGTTTATTTACTTTAACTATGACTTTTCAAATTTATCTTTTCAGATTAGTTTATATGCAATTATAATAGGGTCATAGTACTTTAGTTCAGTTAATGCATTCAGTCTTGCATTTCTATTTAGTATATTGGTATTTTCAAGCATGCTTAGTTATTTTACAGTGGCATATCTCACATTCTCAGTACATTCAAAGTATTGATCACATATATTATTTTGCACTGTATTATCTTATGATATAGGTTTGGGTGCTCCACATCAAGCTCGCGATTAGTAAAATCTTGTACCCCCTTCTCAGCAGCAGACAGTGGTGAGTCCTCATCATTCAAGGACGAGACTTTGGTATTCTTTATTTTAGCTTATCATTTCAGTTTAAGACAATTTAAAGTTAGCTGGGGACTTATCCCAGCAATTCATTATTTAGTTGAGGCTTTTTGATCAACAGTATATATTTCAGTTTTGTAGTTTGTTTCAAAAATAGTTTTATTTCAGCTTACTTTCATATATTTGTTATGAAATAGTTTTATTCAATATATAGTATTATCCCAAGCCATAGGTTAGCTTGGGGTCACTTGTGGATCTAAGCACCTTGTTACATCCAGGGTGTAGACTTACGTCGTGACAAATTTTGTATCAGAGAATCAGGTTTAAATATGTCCTAGGGTGTCTAAAAGCTACGTTAAATAGAGTCTCATTCATGGGTATAAAATATGTCACACTTATGAGGGAGAGGCTATGAAACATTTTAGGAAAGTCTCACTTCATTCATTTCATATCGTGTGATAGAGTATAACTCTACTTGATCTCCTTCTAATTTATGCTCTATACATTCACAAAAAAAATACCTCCGAGGAGAGACAATAGACAAAGGAATGGTAATGGTAACCAGCAATCACTACAAGCTCCAATAGACCCCCTAAATGATCAAGTTACTCATGTAAAATTCAGGGATTCTTTCCAAGTGCTTGCTTAGGCCATGACCAACTAGATCAATCAGCAAGTTGTTACACCTACTAATCTAAATGGAAATGCAGCAGAGCCCAAGACTTCATATGGATGAATTCTTTGGAGTTTCATGGTTTGAAGATGGAGGAAGATACACAGGATTTTATTAAAGAGGTTTAGAAGATCACTTGAATCATGGGCATTACTCCAGTTGAGAGGGTAGATTTTGCTGCATATCGATTAAAGGGACTGGCATAGACTTGGTTAAAGCAGTGGAAAGAGGGTACACATGTGGATACAGGACATTTGATTGGGAAGAGTTCATGACTATTTTTCTGGGTAGATTCTTTCCTTGTGAGTTGAGGGAAGCTAAGGTTGAAGAGTTTGTTAATTTGAAGCAAGGCAACTTGTCAGTAAAGGAATATTTTCAGAAATTCACCTAGCTCTCCAGGTATGCTCCAAATGGTTATTGAGATAAGGGATCGAATGAGCAAGTTTGTTTTATTTATTTCTAAGTTAGCGGTCAAAGAGTGCAGGAACACTATGCTTGTTAGGGGTATAGACATCTCCAGACTTATGACTTATGATCAGCAAATTTAGGAACGGAAGCTAAACGAGAAAAAGAAGGAAACTAAGAGATCTAGAATAGGTAACTTTGATTATTCTCAGTAGAGATCGGGCGGTGGTAATCGCTCTTAGTATCAAGAGAGGTCTTCAACTTTGGCACCCTCTTCAGCTAGTGTACTATCACCTAGACCTCATCATGATCAAAAGAATAGAGCATCAAGCTCTAAGTCTCAAGGTAGTATTATAGGCAACCACACTTTTCCAGCATGTTCTAAGTGTGATAGGAACTATTATCATCTTGGCAAGGAGGGTTTCTTTAGATGTGGTTAGATGGTCTATAGGTTTAGAGAGTACACTTCTATCGAACATAGAAATAGCGGCAATAAAGCTCATTCTACTACTTTAGTAGCCCCTTCATATAGCCTAACTTAGCATGGTGCTTTATCTAGTGTAAGGGGTAGGAAGCGCCAAAATAGGTTCTATGCTTTGCAGACTCGGTAGGATCATGAGAGTTCCCCTGATGTAGTTACCAGTATATTACGACTTTTCTATATTGATGTTTATGCATTATTAGATCCCGAATCCACACTTTTATTCGTGACTTCTTATATTATAGTAGATTTTAGTGTCAGTCCTGAAACCCATTCAGTACTCATCCCAGTTTCCACTCATATTGGTGACTCGGTTATAGCTAAATGGGTATATAAAAATTGCCCAGTCTCAGTTTCCCAAAAAATCACCACAGTTGATCTAGTAAAGTTAGAAATGACTAATTTCGGTGTCACTATTGGAATGGATTGGTTACATTCCTGTTATGCCTCAGCCAACTGTAGAACCAGAGTCGTTAAGTTTCAGTTTCCAAATGAGCCAGTCTTAGAATGGAAGGGTAGTACTTCAATGCCTATAGGTCAGTTTGTCTCTTACCTAAAGGCTAGGAAAATAATCTCTAAGGGTTGCATTTACCATCTAGTTTGGGTCAAGGATTCCAAGCCCAAAACCCAAACTCTTCAATCAATTCCAATTGTGAATAAGTTTTTAGAAGTGTTCCCTAAAGATCTAGCTGGAGTCCCTCCCAAGTAGGAGATACACTTTGGAATAGACCTTCTTCCAAATACCCAACCTATCTTAATTACTCCCTAAAAAATGGCTCCAGATCTTAAGGAATTGAAGGAACAGTTAAAAGACCTCTTAGACGAAGGTTTCATCAAACCCAGCCTCTCACCATGGGGTGCTCCACTTCTTTTCATGCCTAAGAAAGATGATTCCTTCAGAATGTGAATCGACTACTATCAGTTGAACAAAGTTAAAATCAAAAATAAGCATCCCATTCCTAGGATTGATGACTTGTTCAACCAGCTTTAAGATGCCAGTTGTTTTTTGAAGATAGATCTCAGATCTGTCTATCATCAGCTCAAAGTTAAAGAGCGTGACATTTCTAAGACAACCTTCAAAACTCGGTATGGTCACTATGAATTTGTTGTTGTGTCTTTTGTACTAACGAATGCTCATGTAGCTTTCATAGACTTTAGGAATAAAGTGTTTAAACAGTACTTGGACATGTTCGTCATTATCATTATAGATGGCATCCTCATTTATTCTCGGAGTGAGGATGAACATACAGACCATTTGAGGATTCTATTATAGACTCTCAAAGGCCTCTAGTTATTACCTAAGTTTAGCAAGTGTGAATTCTAGTTAAAATAAATAGAATTCCTTGGTCACATCTTTTTCAGTAAGGGCATTCAGGTTGATCCTCAAAAGACCAAAGCAGTTAGGAACTGGTCTAGACCTATATCTCCATCAGACATTAGGAGTTTATTAGGTTTAGCCAGTTACTACAAGCTGTTTGTTGAAGAATTTTCATCTATTACTTTTCGTCCAAATTGACTCAGAAGAAAGTCAAATTTCAGTGGTCCGACACTTGTGAGAAGAGTTTTCAAGAGTTGAAGATTTAACTCACTTCTGGTCCAGTCTTAAATCTACCAAAGGGTCCAGATATGTTTGTTGTTTACTATGATTCCTCTGTAGTTGTCCTCAGTTATGTGTTGATATAGCGTGGTAAGGCTGTATCTTATGCCTCTAGACAGCTCCAACCCTATGATAAGAATTACCCGACTCATGATCTTAAGTTGGCAGTTGTAGTTTTTGCCTTAAAGATTTGGAGGCACTATCTATATGGAGTTTATGTGGATGTAATCATGGATCATAAAAGCCTTTAGTATGTGTTCAGTTAGAAAGATCTAAATCTTCATTAGAGGAGATAGCTAGAGTTATTAAAGATTATGACATGAGTGTTTTGTACCATTCGGGTAAAGCTAATGTAGTGGTTGATGCTCTTAGCAGACTTTCTATGGGTAGTGTTGCTAATATAGAGGATGAAATGAAAGAGTTAGTTTGTGAGATTCACAGACTTGCCAGATTAGGAGTTTGGTTGGTTGATTCAGCTGAAGGTATGTCATGGTTAAGAATGATTCAGAATCTTTTTTAGCGGTAGAGGTGAAGGCAAAGCAGTATGGTTTAGAATGGTTTAGAGTCTTCTTTAGTGGAAAAGGTGAAGGTGAAGCAGTATAGCGATCCTATTTTGCTTAAGTTGAAGGAAGCAGTCCATGGTTAGAAAATTGAGTTTCTCCAAAGGGGGAGATGGTGTTCTTTGTTGTCAGGGCCAATTATGTATTCCAAATGTAGATAAATTTAAGATAGTGGATATTGATAGAAGCTCACAGTTCTCGATATTCCATTGACCAAGGTGTCACCAAGATGTACTATGATCTATGGGAAGTCTATTGGGGGAATGGCGTGAAAAAGGATATCATAGAATGTATGGCTAAGCATCTGACTTGCTAGTAGGTTAAGGTTGAGCACTAGAGACTAGGTGGTATGACCCAGAATATCAGCATTCCTACTTGGAAGTGGGAAGAGGTGAATATGGACTTCGTTATAGGGTTACCTCATATGCGCCAACAATATGATTCAATATGGGTCATCGTGGACCGGATGACTAAGGCAACATATTTCTTGCCAGTTAACACTACAGATTCAGCCAAGGATTTTGCTAGACTCTATCTTAGAGAGTTGTTCAAGTTGCATGAAGTGCCCTTGACTATCATTTTGGATAGGGGTACTTAATTTACTTCACAGTTTTGGAATTTCTTTTATAAGGGACCTACTACCTAAGTTCATCTTAGCATAGCTTTTCACCCATAAACAGATAGTCAGGCAGAATGGACCATTTAGACTTAAGAGGGTAAGTTGAGAGCTTGCATGATTAACTTTAAAGGCAGTTGGGATGATCACTTGCCTCGCATAGAGTTTGCCTATAATAAAATTTATCACTTTACTATTCAAATGGCTCCGTTTGAGGCACTCTATGGTAGGAGGTGTAGGTCTCCTATTGGTTGGTTTAATATTGGTGAAGCTACTTTGATAAGGCTTGATTCTGTTCATAAGGCTATGGAGAAAGTTTAGTTGATTAGAGAAAGGCTAAAAATAGCTCACAGTTATGAGAAATCCCATACAGATGTGAGGAGAAGAAAGCTTTAGTTTGCAGTTGATGATTGAGTTTATTTGAAGATTTCACCCATGAAAGGGGTAATGAGGTTTGGCAGGAAAAGAAATTCAGTCCCCATTATGTTAGTCCTTATAGGATTTTGAGGTGCATTGGCAATGTGGCCTATGAGTTATGTTTGCCTGCAGATTTAGCATCGGTGCATCGCATTTTTCATATTTCTCTATTGAAGAAATGCATTAGTGATCCATCCATAATTGTGCCTCTAGAGTGTGTGGGTGTGAAAGATAGTATCTCTTACAAAGAGGTTCCAGTTGAGATTCTTGACTGCCAGGTTCATCAGTTGAGGAACAAGGAAGTCACTTCAGTGAAAGTTCTTTGGAAGAATCAGCTAGTTGAAGGATCTACTTGGGAAGCAGAAGCAGATATAAGGACCAAGTACCTTCATCTTTTTCCTTATAGTTCAGTTCCAACTTGAGATAATAGTTTCCTCCCTAGTATCATACTCAAATTCATGTCCCTCAGTTTCTTTCATGTCTTAGTATGCTTGCATGTTTCATGAATTTAGTTCAGCTTATATTTCAGTCAGAAATTCTATTATCATGTCAGTAATCAGCTTTTTAGACTAACTTCAGGAATTACAGCTCTTTCTCTATATTTTTAGCCTAGTTAGTATTCATTCGAGGATGAATGTTACCAAGGGGAAATATTGTAACACCCCAAAAAGTCCCTAAGATCACATCTTAGACTTAGAGCAGAAACAAGTAGAAAACTTCACAGAAAGACTCAGACAATGAGTCGTGGTTAGTATTAATGACTAATTGGGTGAGTCATCCTGAGTGTTTAGCCAAAAGACCTGAAGGATTATTTTTCTATCCAGTGACAATGACTCGGTGATGAAAAGTCATCATCAAGCACAACGAGTCATCATGTGTACCCATCCTGAGAGATTTAGTGAAAGTTCTGAAAGTTGAAAATTTTACCCAGTGACAATCTTTGATGATGAGCCGTTGGGTGTCACCATGAGGCTTGGTAACCACCCATCATCAAGGGGGCAAGAAATAGACCCTTCCCAATGAATCAGATGATGAGTCTTTGCAGGACACAATGAGCCATCCTAAGACTCGTTCGTTGCCATTAAATAGTTTTTAAAAATAATTTCCCAGGGTATTTTCAAACTTCCTTATTTCCTAACTCCCTATACTATGTCATTTAAGGCCTTTTGTAGAGAAATTAAGAGTCATCAGTCGACACTTTACCCTCGTTCTATCCTAAACACTCAGAAAAATAACAAAAGAGTGATTCAACTCTCTCAAGTCCCAAGAAGCTAGCGTTCCTTCTCAAGTTCAAAACCTCTCAAGTTCAAAGCATGAAATCTCCTTCCAGGTATGTGGGGTTTCATCAATAGGTACCTTTTCACCCATTGAGTCCTAAACAACTCATAATTTTTGAGCTTTCGCACAAATTAAAGTTAGGGTTTTCGTTCTATAAATAATTTCTCTATTATTTAAGTTCCCTTGTGATTCCTATAACACATTTATGTATTTTTCATGATTTTGGTATCTTGCACAACCTAATATTTTATAAATGGATACTTTGTTTTATTTCACAGTACTTTCAGATGAATTGATTTTCAGTCATAAAGCTTGGTGTGTTATGAACTCACGATCCTAATAGTAAATAATTTTAGCATGAACAAACCTAATTAGTTTCAGCTTACAGACTTACAGCATACTCTCAGTTATATAAACCTTCAGGATAGTCTCAGATAAAGTAAGTTTTGATTCAATTTTTAGTATATCAATTTTTTGAGCTAACAGTATAAATAGTATGGGAGTAGTACTTAGCATCGAGTTGAAGTTCAGCGCACCCAAGTGCTAAAATTAAATGCCACCATGGGTTATTTTAAACCTTTCATTTGGGCATCAGTTTAGTGATAATTCCAGTCATGCCTTTATACCATGTCAAGGTATATTGGGCTCTTTCGATGGGGTGTATACATCGGACTCCTCCTTTGGTTCATGTGGTTTATGTCGGTTAACAAGCTCTCCCACAAATTCAGATTTAGCATTAGTACATGACCCCCAATTCAGTTTATTTACTTTAAACTATGACTTTTCAGAGTTCTCTTTTCAGATCAGTTTATATGCATTTATAATAGGGACATGGTACTTCAGTTCACCTTATGCATCCAGTCTTGCATTTCAGCTTAGCATTACAGTATTTTCCAGCATGCTTAGTTATTTTACAATTGCATACCTCACATGCTCAATACATTCAAAGTACCGATTGCATACTTTCTTTTGCATTGTATCATCTTATGATATAGGTTTGGGAGCTCAGCATCAGGCTCACGGTTAGTACGATCCAGTTCCCCCTCTCAACAATTGACAGTGGTGAGTCTTCATCATCCAAGGACAAGATTTCCGTATTCTTTTATTTTATTTTATCATTTCAGTTTCAGACAGTTTAAAGTTAGCTAGAGACTTGTCCTAGTAACTCATCATTTAGAAGAGGCTTTCAGACAGACCGTAAATATTTTAGCATTGTAGTTTGTTTCATTCATAGTTTTTATTTCAGCTTTCTTTCATATATTAGTTATCAAATCCAGTTAGCTTCCGCACCAGTTAAGTAGTTTCGTTCAGTATATAGTATTATGCTAGGCCATGGGTTAGCTTGGGGTAACTTGTGGCTCTAAGCATCGTGTTACGTCTGGGGTGTAGACACAGATAGTGACATAAACCCATTTCAGATAATATGAAAGGATTCTGATTTGTGTAAAGATCCATAACGTATGATGGTAAATGTAGTTTCAGGTAATGAGTCCTTTTCAACCCAAAACCTATCTCGGTGCTAAATAATCCTCCCAAATATATATATATATATATATATATCGGGAGCTATTGGCTTAAATTCATATCGTGTCCTGCTAGTGAGGCATTACGCCCAAATTTCTAAAGATATCATGCTAGTGAGGCATTACACCCAAATTTCAAATACATTTCATGAAAGTACTGAGTTTAGGTTTTAAGAACTAAAGACATTCCTTTCGAATCATAATAAAATCCATAAAGAAAACTTATAACCATTCTGACGTATTTTCATAATACGTACGACAAGTTCATAAATCATGAGGTGAATTTGTAAACATAAGACTAGTTTTCATGAAACATAAGGAAATTTAGCAAGAAAATTATATAGACTAGAAGAAACTACAAAATAAGTTTCCAGGGTTCTTATTATAGTCCAAATCATAAATTTCAAATCATGGATAAAGAAATTTCATGAAATTCTATAATTCCCCATAGTTAAATTACCATATAATCATTACAAGAAGTAAGGGAAATCAAATTGGAGATTTGGGATTAAAATCTTAAATTAAATTCCACAAAGTGAGTTTTTAAAATCATGGGGCATGGGGATGCAAGAAGCCCACACTAAAATAACTTTACATACCTTAGGAAGAAGAGGAACTTGGTTGGAGAGTTGAAGGAGAGCCCTTGCTTGAATTCCCTAGGGTTACTTGGAGAACTTGTTTCTCTTGAGTTCTTGGTAGGGATGGCAATGGGACGGGGAAGGATAGGGCAGGTGCGGGTAAGGTTTTATCTTAACACACAGAATTTAAACTCTCCCCGCCCCACATAGAATTTTTCACCCGCATATACCCGCCCCGCATTACACCCTCGTCCACCCACCCCGTCTTACCTCGCGTAAGTGTATTTATTATTTTCACTGTATTTTTTTTATATCCATTTAAAAAATTTTGTTGAATTGTGTTAATATCCCTTGGTGAACTCTTTTTTCTTTTATAATAAAAAAGAAAACCAATAAACCTGAAAGTATCAAATTTCTTGTGCATCCTTTCTAACTTCTTTTTATTCCAAAATTAAGGAATTACAGTTGGATTTAGTTGAAATTTCTTGCTATAGAACGATTAGCATTTATCTATGAGTTTCTCAAGTAAAATGTCACACCCCAAATCCCATTGAGGCGGACTGGCACCCGAAGCCGATAAGGCCCGAGAGAACCAATCTTTGCTCATGTCCATTCATATGCATGCCATAAGAAACATCACCATCATTTAATGACATAAAATGCTAATAGCGAAAATCATGGAAGATGTGATACTTACATATGTGAAACTTGGCCGTCAGAGCCATTAATTCAAAATGGACATATATCTCTTTCATTCATATACCCACATACGTCTACAAAAGCCTCTAACAGATGCATCTACAAGACCAACTTAATGTCGGGACAAGTCCCCGCTTTATACAACATTTACAACAACAAAACAAATGTACAATTGTGACTCGGAAAGCCCCAAACCAACTGGAGCTCACCAAAGATCTGCAAATAACCAGCAACCTACTGTGGAGGTCTACTAGCACCTGCGCCTACAGCAAGTAAAGTAAGCCCCCCAAGGGGGTCAGTACGAAGAATGTACTGAGTATACAAGGCTATAATAAACTGCATCAATACACAAAAACTTCAATGGAAATAATGATAAGAGAATACCCAATATGGACAAACCATCTATCTAAAAGTTTGGAACTATGTAAATTACATTCTTTACTTGTTTTGTCTTCACATTTATTTATCTTTATTGTTCTACCCATGCTAGGCTGTTCTGTCGCCCCTGGGATGAGATTAACCCATGCTAGGTATTTTAATCCCTGGGATGCTAGATTAACCCATGCTAGGCTTTCATGTCGCCCCTGGGATGTTATTAACCCATGCTAGGTACTTTGACCCCTGGGATGTTATTAACCCATGCTAGGTATTTTAACCCCTGGGATGTGATTAACCCATGCTAGGCTTTTATATCGCCCCTAGAATGTAATTATGATAACCCACACTAGGCTGTTCTATTGCCCCTAGGATGTATCGGGATCGACCCATGCTAGGTATTTCAACCCCTGGGATACCACCCAAGATTTCAGAAACCATTATCCATTACTTCATTCTTTCATTCGAAGGGTAATACCTTACTTCATTTCTTTACTTCTGTGAGATTGACACGTTGAGGATCATGACATTATGGGGAGCACACATAGTTACTTTATTTCTTACTTTTGAGATATTGATACATTCCCTTATGAGATATTGATACATATGTTGTCATAACATTATTGGAACTTTAGAATGTAACGTTATTGGAAATGCTACTCATGAATGAATGGATTCTCCCTACATCATTACTTTTCTTGAAATAGTTGTTACAATATTATGAGAGCTTTGGAACTTCAGTCAATGAATAAGAGACATGTGAATCACATTTGGTCTAAGGGTAAGAAACATGTGAATAACAATATATGTCAACCTGAGCTTGGATACTTTAGCACACTTCGGAATGGAACAAATATAATGACCATGTGAACAATATGTGTTACAGAATGATACGGTAAGAGTAACCTTACATATCTTCACTTCCAAGTATGAATACGCTATCCTATATATAAACACAGTAGTCCAGCTCCTTAATTATGTTTCACTCTATAATACAAGTACATAACGAAGCTTACGTTAACAACTAGTTACCGTACAAGTGTACAAGACGACCATGAGCTATATGGCTTCCTTATAACGTCATTTTACCCTTTACAATACAATCCACTGCATTAGCATACCAACAACACCATAACATTCCATACATTGACTAAGACATCATAGACCAATAGCATTTCACACCACCTTTACCCTTTACGCTTCCTCATTATCATTCCGTCATAATTAATCCATCAAATTGCCTCATAACAACATATGAACAACAATCCATAATTAATATAACCCAAAATGCCTCCATACGACCCCGAGAGATACGAAAAGGTTGAAAAGCAGGGGATAGGACAGTAATAGGATGGAATTTCCCGTATGAATGGATTAGTCAAAGTCATTAAAAAGGTATCATAAGTTGATAATTACATCCAAAAAGGGTATAGGGGCCTTCGGGGATCAAAGAGAGATGAAACCATACAAAATGGTATTCTGGGGTGACCTGCAAAGCCACCTGCGCCCGCAGGTGGATTACATGCATCCGTAGGTGATCCTTGGCAGTGTCCAGGGTCACCTGTGTTGGCATCTGCGCCCGCAGGTGCCTTCGTCTGCGGGGGCGGATGCCCAAATCGACTAAAAAGGGTCTCTTTTGGGTCCTTTTGTGTAATAAATGTTCCAAGGTCATAAGTAAGCTTAAATTTACATATTTTTGGTCACTTGGATGCCAAAAAACACCCATGGTTTCACAACACACATGAACATCACCAAAACCACACTTTTCCTTCAATACACCACCAAGTCCATGCACAATTTTGCAATAACAATTCCAAAAATTATACACAAGGATAAAACAAGTTAAGTATATAATCACATCTCACATATCAATATCGAATCCATAAAATTCACTCCCTTCAATACCACAAGTCTATTTTCAAGTTTACAAGGCAAAACCCTTTTCTGATTGCAAAAATAGACAGTTTTACACATAGTGACCTTTCCAACACTGTGTAAACACAACCAACATGATTTATGCACCACCTTAAGCATATAATATATTAAACCATGAGAATAAATACTTACCAAAGCTTGCAAGAGAGTGATCTTGTCCAAAAGAGTGAAGGCTTAGGGTTTGAGTTTGAAGAGAAATAGTTGGAAAAATCTAGAAAATGGCATGTGTGCTTTTATGAATAAAACTCTGATTTTTCTTGACTCATATAGTCCCTTACTAATCATCCTTAGCCACATATTTAATGTGCTTACTTGGTCAATGGAAGAATGGGTCAAATTCCATTTTGGGCCATGTCTTTTTATGATTTTTTTTGGGCCTCATTTGGGCCCAATGGCACATGATTCACTTAAGCCCAACAAATTAATGCATAAATTCACCAACTCTCTCATGTCGAAATGATTCTATAAATGTTAAGGTAGTCTCATGGGTTCGAGAATGTACAGGGTGTTACGTCCTTCCCCCCTTAGAAACATTCGTCCTCGAATGTTAGTAACATTACCCAACTTAAACCAATTCAAGTCTAGGATCCATCTTCATGTTATCCTATGCACATAATGCTTGTACAGTCCTATTTGTCATTGTTTCAATTCCGCACCTTGAACTTTTCTTCCGTTTGAAACAAATATGGGTACTTCAACTATATCATTTCCTTGGTTTCCTATGTGATTTCTTCTACCTACTCCTCTATTCCTCAACCTCTTCATTTGTCGATCCAGAATAGCCATAGGTATCTCTTCATAGGTGAGATACTTTGTAACTTGTAATTCTACAATGGGAGCAATACGAAATGGAACTCTTATGCACTTCCGGCAATTTCACATGGCATGCTGTATAGGGACAGTTTTCCTTTCTTTCCGAATCCCCTTTCATTGGTGACACTTTTAAGAGTACTTAATCATCTATGATCACAAACATCTACATTACGATATGTTTTTTTAACTCTAATAAATTCACCGACAGGTGGAGATATTTCAATTGACTTAATTACTAACCCTAGTATCCCATTAAATTTCACAGTAATCGATGGAGTAACATACGATAGGGTAGAGCCCGGATCAATCAATGCATGTACATCATGTGAAAATATGGATAATATAACTGTAATTTCATCAGGAGACGCTTCCGCATTCTGCCGATCCACTAGAGCATAGGTGCAATTTTGGGCTCCGCTGGAACTAGTTGCTCCTCTAATATCGCTACCACGACCAATAGGCTGAACACCTCTGCCTAGGGAAGGAACTGATGATGATGATGCAACGATTGATTTCGTAGGTCGTGCTATACCACTCGTGGCCCTTTGTGGACATTCTCTCATTATATGCCCCGCTGTGCCACACCAAAAACAAGCATTTGTCCCCAATCGAAATTCACCTAAATAATACCTTCCGTAACGCTGACACGAAGGACGAGAAAATTCTACTGTCTATGAACCTTGCACTCCACTATTCTGTCCAGATTGACTACTCCTAAGCCCTCGAAATTGGGTTAAGCGCCTGCTATGGAATAAGAGAATGAGTGTCTAGGCAGTAACATCCGAGGTTTAGATTCTCCTGGGAACACCATAGACTGCCCCATAGGTCTAGCCCTTTTTGATTGCCCTTCCTCAGATTCCTGTGTCCTTCTTCTTTGCCTTTGGTCCTCCATTTTCTGTGTGAAAGCCTGAATTCTGGCGATGTCCATATCTCTGTTCAAAGCAGAATTAGGGAAGTCCCTTACCAAGTATGGCTCCAGTCTGTCCACATATCGATGGACTCTATCTTCCATTGTGGCCACCACATTCGGAGCATATCGATCCAAAGAATTAAACTGAAGGCTGTGCTCTCTGACACTCATACTTCATTGACAAAGATTTAGAAATTGGTCGGCTCGTGCCTCTCGGATCTCATATGGGAGGTAATGATCAAGAAATTCCATTTTAAACACCTCCCAACCTGCTGGAGGTGCCTCAAACCCCTCGATCTTTTCCAGTCTTCATACCACAATATCGCTTCACCTTTCAATCTATAAGCCGCAAGTTCAACTGTTTCAACACCAGTCACGTGCATGACATCTAGAGCCCTTTGAAGTTGATCCACGTAGTTTTGTGGATCTGCTTTGGGGTTTGCCCCAGTGAATATGGGAGGGTCTAGTTTCAGAAAATCCCATGTCCTGCGACTCACTACCCTAGCCGCATCATCTTCATTTATCGTTGGACCAGCTCATCCATGACTTTGTGCAGCAACTAGCTGATTCAACATATGTACTACATTTCTTAAATCCTGGTCAGTGGCGTTCATAGGCGGTTCTGCAGGTACTTCTCTACCCCTTAGCTCTTCTGAAGCTGGAAAAGTAAAAGAAGACCGTGATGCTACCTCAGCATCATCCCCACCTTGACTAGTTTGGTCAGGTGGTGATCTACTGGTGCCTTCTTTGGCAGGCATATCTACCTGCTTACCCTTGCCTCTACCTCGTCTTATGATCGGCATTTTTACTATAAACAAGAAAACCAATTCCAATGACAGATACACTTTTCACTTAAAACATTGGCTCTATTGCACGATCTAGAAATGAAGAAATGAAACAACTCCTAAATGTCCCGTAGCCTCCTACTTATAAATGTGGCGCGCAACACATTAATAAGCAAGACTCTACTCAGACACGGCTTTGTAGACACCCTTAGAACGACCTGCTCTGATACCACTTTTGTGATGCCCCAAATCCCATTGAGGTGGACTGGCACCCGAAGCTGATAAGGCCCGAGAGAACCAATCTTTGCTCATGTCCATTCATATGCATGCCATAAGAAACATCACCATCACATAAGGACATAAAATGCTAATAGCGAAAATCATGGAACATGTGATACTTACATATGTGAAACTTGGCCGTCAGAGCCATTAAGTCAAAACGGACATACATCTCTTTCATTCATATACCCACATACGTCTATAAAAGCCTCTAACAGATTCATCTACAAGACCAACTTAAAGTCGGGACAAGTCCCCGCTTTATATAACATTTACAATAACAAAATAAATGTACAACTGTGACTCGAAAAGCCTCGAACCAACTGGAGCTCAGCAAAGATCTGCAAATAACCAGCAACCTACTGTGGAGGTCTACTGGCACCTGCGCCTGCAGCAAATAAAGTAAGCCCCCCCAAGGGGGTCAGTATGAAGAATGTACTGAGTATGCAAGGCTATAATAAACTGCATCAATACACAAAAACTTCAATGGAAATAATGATAAGATAATACCCAATATGGACAAACCATCAATCTGAAAGTTTGGAACTATGTATATTAGATTCTTTACTTCTTAGGTCTTCATATTTATTCATCTTTATTGTTCTACCCATGCTAGGCTGTTCTGTCGCCCCTGGGATAAGATTAACCCATGATAGGTATTTTAACCCCTGGGATGCTAGGTTAACCCATGCTAGGCTTTCATGTCACCCCTTGGATGTTATTAACCCATGCTAGGTACTTTGACCCCTGGGATGTTATTAACCCATGCTAGGTATTTTGACCCCTGGGATGTGATTAACCCATGTTAGGCTTTTATATCGCCCCTGGGATGTAATTATGATAACCCACACTAGGTTGTTCTATTGCCCCTGGGATGTATCGAGATCGACCCATGCTATGTATTTCAACCCCTGGGATACCACCCAAGATTTCAGAAACCATTATCCATTACTTCATTCTTTCATTCGAAGGGTAATACCTTACATCATTTCTTTACTTCTATGAGATTGACACGTTGAGGATCATGACATTATGGGGAGCACACATAGTTACTTTATTTCTTACTTTTGAGAGATTGATACATTCGCTTGTGAGATATTGATACATTCGCTGTCATAACATTATTGGAACTTTAGAATGTAACGTTATTTGAAATGCTACTCGTGAATGAATGGATTCTCCCTACATCATTACTTTTCTTGAAATAGCTCTTTTAGTTGTTACAATATTATTAGAGCTTTGGAACTTCAGTCAATGAATAAAAGACATGTGAATCACATTTGGTCTAAGGGTAAGAAACATGTGAATAACAATATATGTCAACCTGAGCTTGGATACTTTAGCACACTTCGGAATGGAACAAATATAATGACAATGTGAACAATATGTTCCACAGAATGATACGGTAAGAGTAACCTTACATATCTTCACTTCCAAGTATGAATACGCTATCCTATATATAAACACAGTAGTCCAGCTCCTTAATTATGTTTCACTCTATAATACAAGTACATAACGAAGCTTACGTTAACAACTAGTGACCGTACAAGTGTACAAGAAGACCATGAGATATATGGATACCATATAACATCATTTTACCATTTACAAAACAATCCACTGCATTAGCATACCTACTACACCATAACATTCCACACATTGACTAAGACATCATAGACCAATAGCATTTCACACCACGTTTACCCTTTACGCTTCCTCATTATTATTCCTTCATAATTAATCCATCAAATTGCCTCATAACAACATATGAACAACAATCCATAATTAATATAATCCAACATGCCTCCATACGACCCCTTAAAGTCATTAAAATGGTATCATAAGTTGATAATTACATCCAAAAAGGGTATTGGGCCCTCGGGGATCAAAGAGAGACGAAACCATAAAAAATGGTATTCTGGGGTGACCTACAAAGCAGGTGGCTGACATGCATCTGCAGGTGACCCTTGGCAGTGTCCAGGGGCACCTGCATTTGCATCTGCGCCCGCAGGTGCCTTCGTCTGCGGGGGCGGATGCCCAGATCGGCTAAAAAGGGTCTTTTTTGGGTCCTTTTGTGTAATAAATGGTACAAGGTCATAAGTAAGATTTTCTTTACATATTCTTGGTCACTTGGATGCCAACAAATACCCATGTTTTCACAACACACATGAACATCACAAAAACCACACTTTTCCTTCAATACACCACCAAGTCCATGCACAATTTTGCAATAACAATTCCAAACACTATACACAAGGATAAAACAAGTTAAGGCTATAAGAACATCTCACATATCAATATTGAATCCATAAAATTCACTCCCTTCAAGACCATAAATCTATTTTTAAGTTTACAAGGCAAAACCCTTTTCTAATTACAAAAATAGACAGTTTAACACATAGTGACCTGTCCAACACTGTGTCAACACAACCAACATGATTTATACACCACATTAAGCATATAATATATTAACCATGAGAATAAATACTTACCAAAGCTTTAAAGAGAGGGATCTTGTCCAAAACAGAGAAGGCGTAGGGTTTGAGTTTGAAGAGAAATAGTTGGGAAATTTTGGAAAATGGTATGTGTGCTTTTATGAATAAAAATATGATTTTTCTTAACTCATGTAGTCCCTTCCTAATAATCCTTAGCCACATATTTAATGTGCTTACTTGGTCAATGGAAGAATGGGTCAAATTCCATTTTGGGCCATGTCTTTTTATGATATTTTTTTGGGCCTCATTTGGGCCCAATGGCACATGATTCACTTAAGCCCAAAAAATTAATGCATAAATTCACTAACTCTCTCATGTTGAAATGATTCTATAAATGTTAAGGTAGTCTCATGGGTTCGGGAATGTACGGGGTGTTACATCCTTCCCCCCTTAGAAACACTCGTTCTCGAATGTTAGTAACATTACCCAACTTAAACCAATTCAAGTCTAGGATCCGTCTTCACTTTATCCTATGCACATAATGCTTGTACAGTCTTATTTGTCATTGTTTCAATTCCGCACCTTGAACTTTTCTTCCGTTTGAAACAAATATGGGTACTTCAACTGTATCATTTCCTTAGTTTCCCATGTGATTTCTTCAACCTACTCCTCTATTCCTCAACCACTTCATTTGTCGATCCAAAATAGCCATAGGTATCTCTTCATAGGTGAGATACTTCGTAACTTGTACATCTGCAATGGGAGCAATACGAAATGGAACTCTTATGCACTTCTGGCAATTTTACATGGCATGTTGTATAGGGCCAGTTTTCCTTTCTTTCCGAATCCCCTTTCATTGGTGACACTTTTAAGAGTACTTAATCATCTATGATCACAAACATCTACATTACGATATGTTCATTAACTTTAATAAATTCACCGACAGGTGGAGATATTTCAATTGACTTAATTACTAACCTTGGTATCCCATTAAATTTCACAGTAATCGATGGAGTAACATACGATAGGGTAGAGCCCGGATCAATCAATGCATGTACATCATGTGAAAATATGGATAATATACTTGTAACTTCATCAGGAGGCGCTTCCGCATTCTGTTGATCCACTAGAGCATAGGTGCGATTTTGGGCTCCACTGGAACTAGTTGCTCCTCTAATATCGCTACCACGACCACTAGGCTGAACACCTCTGCCTAGGGAAGGAACCAATGATGATGATGCAACGGTTGATTCCGTAGGTCGTTCTATACCACTCGTGCCCCTTTGTGGGCATTCTCTCATTATATGCCCCGCTGTGCCACACCAAAAACAAGCATTTATTCCCAATTGACATTCACCTAAATAATACCTTCCGCAATGCTGACACAGAGGACGAGAAAATTCTACTGTCTATGAACCTTGCACTCCACTACTCTGTCCAGATTGACTACCCCTAAGCCCTTGGAATTGGGGTTAAGCGCCTGCTATGGAATAAGAGAATGAGGGTCTAGGAAGTAACATCCGATGTCTAGATTCTCCCAGGAACACCATAGACTTCCCCATAGGTCTAGCCCTTTTTGATTGCCCTTCCTCAGATTCCTGTGTCCTTCTTCTTTGCCTTTGGTCCTCCATTTTCTGTGTGAAAGCCTGAATTCCGGCGATGTCCATATCTTTGTTCAAAGCAGCAATAGTGCAGTCCCTTACCAAGTATGGCTCCAATCTGTCCACATATCGATGGAATCTATCTTCCATTGTGGCCACCACATTCGGAGCATATCGAGCCAAAGAATTAAACTGAAGGTTGTACTCTTTGACACTTATACTTCCTTGACAAAGATTTAGAAATTGGTCGGCACGTGCCTCCCGGATCTTATATGGGAGGTAATGATCAAGAAATGGCATTTTAAATTCCTCCCAACCTGCTGGAGGTGCCTCAAGTCTTCATACCACAATATCGCTTTACCTTTCAATCTGTAAGACGCAAGTTCAATTGTTTCAACACCAGTCACGTGCATGACATCTAGAGCCTTTGAATTTGATCCACGTAGTCTTGTGGATCTGCTTTCGGGTCTGACCCTGTGAATATGGGAGGATCTAGTTTCAAAAAATCCTGTGTCCTGCGACTTGCTACCCTAGCCCCATCATCCTTATTTATCGTTGGACCAGCTCGTCCTTGACTTTGTGCAGCAACTATCTGAGTCAACATATGTACTACATTTCTTAAATACTGGTCAGTAGCATTCATAGGTGGTTCTGCAGGTACTTCTCTACCCCTTAGCTCTTCCGAAGCTTGAAAAGTAGAAGAAGACCACGATGCAACCTCAGCATCATCCCCACCTTGACTAGCTTGGTCAGGTGGTTATCTAATGGTGCCTTCTCTGGCAGGCATATCTACCTGCTTACCCTTGCTTCTACCTGGTCTTGTGATCGCTATTTTTACTATAAACAAGAAAACCAATTCCATGGTCAGATACACTTTTCACTTACAACATTGGCTCTATTGCATGATCTAGAAATGAAGAAATGAAACAACTCCTAAATGTCCCGTAGCCTCCTACTTATAAATGTGGTGCGCAACACATTGATAAGCAAGACTCTACTCAGACACGGCTTTGTAGACACCCTTAGAACGACCTGCTCTGATACCACTTTTGTCACGCCCCAAATCCCATTGAGGCGGACTGGCACCCGAAGCCGATAAGGCCCGAGAGAACCAATCTTTGCTCATGTCCATTCATATGCATGCCATAAGAAACATCACCATCATGTAAGGACAAAAAATGCTAATAGCGAAAATCATGGAAGATGTGATACTTACATATGTGAAACTTGGCCGTCATAGCCATTAAGTCAAAATAGACATACATCTCTTTCATTCATATACCCACATACATCTACAAAAGCCTCTAACAGATGCATCTACAAGACCAACTTAAAGTCAGGACAAGTCCCCGCTTTATACAACATTTACAATAACAAAATAAATGTACAACTGTGACTCGGAAAGCCTCAAACCAACTGGAGCTCACCAAAGATCTGCAAATAACCAGCAACCTACTGTGGAGGTCTTCTGGCACCTGCGTATGCAGCAAGTAAAGTTAGCCTCCCCAAGGGGGTCAGTACAAAAAATGTACTGAGTATGCAAGGCTATAAGAAACTGCATCAATACACAAAAACTTCAATGGAAATAATGATAAGATAATGCCCAATATGGACAAACCATCAATCTGAAAGTTTGGAACGATGTACATTACATTCTTTACTTCTTTTGTCTTCACATTTATTCATATTTATTGTTCTACCCATGCTAGGCTGTTCTGTCGCCCCTGGGATGAGATTAACCCATGCTAGGTATTTTAACCCCTGGGATGCTATATTAACCCATGCTAGGCTTTCATGTCGCCCCTGGGATGTTATTAACCCGTGCTAGGTACTTTGACCCCTTGGATGTTATTAACCCATGCTAGGTATTTTGACCCCTGGGATGTGATTAACCCATGTTAGGCTTTTATATCGCCCCTGGGATGTAATTATGATAACCCATGCTAGGCTGTTCTATTGCCCCTAGGATGTATCGGGATCGACCCATGCTAGGTATTTCAACCCCTGGGATACCACCCAAGATTTCAAAAACCATTATCCATTACTTCATTCTTTCATTCGAAGGGTAATACCTTACTTTATTTCTTTACTTCTGTGAGATTGACATGTTGAGGATCATGACATTATGGGGAGCACACATAGTTACTTTATTTCTTACTTTTGAGAGATTGATACATTCACTTGTGAGATATTGATACATTCGCTGTCATAACATTATTGGAACTTTAGAATGTAACGTTATTGGAAATGCTACTCATGAATGAATGGATTCTCCCTACATCATTACTTTTCTTGAGATAGTTCTTTTAGTTGTTACAATATTATGAGAGCTTTGGAACTTCAGTCAATGAATAAGAGACATGTGAATCACATTTGGTCTAAGGGTAAGAAACATGTGAATAACAGTATATGTCAACCTGAGCTTGGATACTTTAGCACACTTCGAAATGGAACTAATATAATGACAATATGAACAATATGTGTTACAGAATGATACGGTAAGAGTAACCTTACATACCTTGACTTCCAAGTATGAATACACAAGCCTATATATGAACACAGCAGTCCAGCTCCTTCCTTACGTTTCACTCTACAATACAAGTACATAATGGAGCTTACGTTAACAACTAGTTACCGTACAAGTGTACAAGATGACCATGAGCTATATGGCTGCCATATAACATCATTTTACCCTTTACAATACAATCCACTACATTAGCATAGCAACAACACCATAACATTCCACACATTGACTAAGTGTCACACCCCAAATCCCATTGAGGCAGACTGGCACCCAGAGCCGATGAGGTCTGAGAGAACCAATCTTTGCTCACGTCTATTCATATGCATACCATTAGAAACATCACCAATACGTAAGGACATAAAATGCTAATAGCGAAAATCATAGAATAGGATATATATACATATAAGAAACTTGGCTGTTAGGGACATAAAATCAAGGTGGACATACGTCTCTTACATTTGCATACCCACATATGTCTACAAAAGCGTCTAATAGAAATATATGCATGACCAACCTGAATTCGGGACAAGTCCCCGTTTTACATAACATTTACAGTACCAAAACCAATATACAACTGTGACTCAGAAAGCCCCGAACCAACTGGAGATCACCAAAGATTAGTAGATGACCCGCAGCTTACAGTGGAGGTCTACTAGCACCTGTGCCTGCAGCAAGTAATGTAAGTCCCCCGAGGGGGTAAGTACGAAGAATGTACTGAGTATGCAAGGCTATAAGAATTATATGATACATAAATACTTCAGTGGAAATAACTCTACTTGGATAACCAATATGGATAAGTCATCGCTCTATATGTATGGAAATATGTACATTAGATGGATTACTTTCTTTACTTCTACGCTCATTCATTAATTCGTCACTTACTTCTTCATTCACTATTCATCCTTCCATTCTTATAATGCCCGGGCCCCAAGCTGATCAGTGGGTAATCAACAGTTTTCGGGATCGAACCATGCTAGGCTTTTCTTTTGCCCCTGGGATACCACCCGTAGTATCGGGATTGACCCATGCTAGGTGTTTCTTTCACCCCTGGGATACCACCCGTAGATATTGGGATCGATCCATGCTAGGTATTTCAACCCCTAGGATACCACCCAAGAATAAATACTTCATTACCTCACTTTTTCACTCTTAGAAATAGTTCATTCGATGATTATGTTATTATTGGAACTTTTGAATGTAACATTATTGGAACTTGGAGCCATGTTCATGATTATGTGACACATGAATAACAATAGATCAAGAATAAGTTATATATGATTAACAATAGATGATAACATGAAATGAGATACCTTAGAATATTTCGGAAATGAGTAAGTACCATAACAAGGTGAATACTATATGTTGCAGAAGGATACGGAAAGAGTAACCTTACTTACCTTATACTTCCAATATGATTACACAATCCTATACGTGAACATAATAGTCCAGCTCCTTCCTTACATTTCACTCTACAACATAAGTACACAACGGAGCTCACATTATCAACTAGTTACCATACAAGTGTACAAGACGACAATGAGTTATATGACTGCCGTATAATGTCATTTCACCCTTTACAATACCATTTACGGCATTGTCATATCAACAATACCACAACATGCCCAACATTGACCAAAATATCACAACCCAATAGCATTTCGTACCAAGTTCATTCTTTACATTTCTTCATTAACACGACGTCACAATTACTCCATCAAATCACCTCAATACACCTCACAACATCATATCGGCCAAAATTCCCTAATTTACACTTATAGAGAAATAACAAGTTGATGATCATAATCACACCATACATGTTGATATCTCATCCATACCATGCACTTTCATCAAAACATCAAGTCACCTTTCAAGTTTAATTCATAAAGATGGTACATTTTTTACAAAAAGCAAAAGTGCCCTATTCAACTTTGCCAACATAACCATCATGATCTACACAATCTCCCATACATATAAGATAGTAAATCACAAGAATAAACACTTAACCAAACTTGCAAGGTGATGATCTTGTCCAATGAAGTGCCTTAGGGTTTGAAGTTGAGAGAAAAGGCTTGTGGAAATTTCTAGATTTGGTATGAGAGTTTTGTGTGATAAAAATCTGATTTTTGGCCCTTTATATAGCCCTCAAGTCATACTTAGCCATTCTTTAGCATTAAATTCTATGGTTGGCTTGGTCAAATGGAAGAATGGGTCATTTGGCCCATGTCTTTTGCCTCATTTTGGGCCTTTATTGAACCCAATTCACTTAATCCAATAAAATCAATAATTTCTCATGTTTAAATCATTTCATACGTGTTACGATAATATTCCCACTCACGCGATTTATATTCGTAGCCTCAATCCCAAAAACAAGTGATTCTAGCCACGCATGGCTTATTTTGATCGAAAGGGTAAAAATGTAATTTGGATGCCAACTTCATTTTTACCAAATTGGAATACCAATATAATACTTCAATCATTCCATGTATAGGCTCGTGGTTGGAGAAAAAATGTGGCAAAAAGCGGCCCGGTACGTCCCCGGGCACCCTTGGGACTTAGAAAAATTTCCAACATTTGAGAGGTGTGCACAAGCAGCCTGGCACGCCCCTGGGTGCGCCACCTTGCTGCCTGTGCCCAAAAAGTTTGGGCAAAAAGCGGCCTGGCACGCCCTCTGGCACGCCTGGCCTATTTTTTTTTTGAAAATTTTCGTTCTTCGACTTTTCTTTGCGGATTTGGTTAGCTGCTTCAAGTTCTATTCTTTAACTTACTTCTTAACTTTAACATTCTTTGTTTAGATGTCCTCCATGCCTCATTTTTAACCCCACAAATGCTCCACGAAGTCACAAGACACCTCCTACGAAGGTCTAATCACATGTACTAGGCCCAATATCAATTATCTCATCAATAACATTACAAAATACATACTCATGGCTTTCTACACCTAAGTAAACATTGTTCAACGTCGTCAAGTAGGGTTGGGAAGGTACGGGGTGTTACACTAAGACATCATAGACCAATAGCATTTCACACCACGTTTACCCTTTACGCTTTCTCATTATCATTCCGTCATAATTAATCCATCAAATTGCCTCATAAAAACATATGAACAACAATCCATAATTAATATAATCCAAAATGCCTCCATACGACCCCTTAAAGTCATTAAAAAGGTATCATAAGTTGATAATTACATCCAAAAAGGGTATAGGGGCCTTCGGGGATCAAAGAGAGACGAAACCATACAAAATGGTATTCTGGGGTGACCTGCGAAGCCACCTGCGCCCGCAGGTGGCTGACATGCATCCGCAGGTGACCCTTGGCAGTGTCCAGGGGCACCTGCATTGGCATCTGCGCCCGCAGATGCCTTCGTCTGCGGGGGCAGATGCCCAAATCGGCTAAAAAGGGTCTCTTTTGGGTCCTTTTGTGTAATAAATGGTCCAAGGTCATAAGTAAGCTTTTATTTACATATTTTTGGTCACTTGGATTCCAACAAACACCCATGGATTCACAACACACATGAACATCACAAAAACCACACTTTTCCTTCAATACACCACCAAGTCCATGCACAATTTTGCAATAACAATTCCAAAATATTATACACAAGGATAAAACAAGTTAAGGGTATAAGAACATCTCACATATCAATATTGAATCCATAAAATTCACTCCCTTCAAGACCACAAGTCTATTTTCAACTTTACAAGGCAAAACCCTTTTTCGATTGGAAAAATAGACAGTTTTACACATAGTGACCTGTCCAACACTCTGTCAACACAACCAACATGATTTATGCACCACCTTAAGCATATAATATATTAAACCATGAGAATAAATACTTACCAAATCTTGCAAGAGAGTGATCTTGTCCAAAAGAGTGAAGGCTTAGGGTTTGAGGTTGAAGAGAAATAGTTGGAAAAATCTAGAAAATGGCATGTGTGATTTTATGAATAAAAAACTGATTTTTCTTGACTCATATAGTCCCTTACAAATCATTCTTAGCCACACTTTTAATGTGCTTACTTGGTCAATGGAATAATGGGTCAAATTTCATTTTGGGCCATGTCTTTTTATGAATTTTTTTTGGGCCTCATTTGGGCCCAATGGCACATGATTCACTTAAGACCAACAAATTAATGCATAAATTCACCAACTCTATCATGTTGAAATGATTCTATAAATGTTAAGGTAGTCTCATGGGTTCGGGAATGTACGGGGTGTTACGTAAAATGTGCAAAATCTATGTATAATTTGTCCACATTATTGCAATCTAATCAATTGGTTGTTTTCTAAAAAAAAACCACACTCGCCCCGCCCCGCATAGGCTTAAACCCGCCCCACCCCATTGCCATCCCTAGTTCTTGGGGAAGAAGAGAGGAAAAAATCAATCGTTTACTAAGGAATAACCCCTTTGGGACATTTAAAAGTCATGGTTAGGAGTTTTTAGTATAAGGAAAGAACTAAAACTCCCTTCTAAGAATGTGTGAAAGAGATAAAAAGTCAAAACTTCCATCTAGGAATAGGGTTGGTGCGCTATGCCTATTTGGTGCTTGATACTATGCGCATAACATTTTACTTGGAACTTGAATTGATGAGTGGTTGAAGGAATTGTAAAGAAGACTCAAAAACCCTTAATTTGGTGGGTAATAGTACATGTAACTCATCACATTCTGGGAGCAATGCTTGTTTGAAATTTACCATAGCAAAAACTCATAAGAAAAGTTAATCGATAGAGAAGCTTCAACTCAACCTTGTGCTAGAGGATTCTTAGGACCTTAATTCACATCCAATATACTTCCTACCCTTAAGTATTAACGTTAACACTTATGTACAAATAATATTCATTGGATTCGGGTCTAATGATGTATGTAAAATAGTTCAAATCTTGGTTCAAAAAATTAAGGTATGACAATATAAAGATATGGACTAGAAAGAACCGTATGAACTGAACTGATCAATAATAATGGATTTACAACAAAGCACAAAAGAATTCACAAGAATGGGTTATGTATACAAAAGGATATCATAGTCTTGACTTAAGACATGAGGTCATGGAATTAAACGGCGCGTATACATGATAGAATTAATATAAACATGGGCTTGGCCAAAAGTTTCATTCAATCTGAAGTTATATGACATGAAACAAGGGTGCCTTGGGTATATTAATAGGAGTATTTTCACCCTATATGATATCATTAATAGCCTCTACGCTTACAACACTTATAAACCATGTATTTCTCCGAATGTCACCCTATATTATTTATAACCTACGGTTCACACATGAATATATAGAACTATAAAAATTCCATGTCTAATTGTATGCTTTTAATAGGTTTAAGCCTAACTCAGAGGTACAAGGTACTACACGTAAAGTGACCATGCTAGTTTGACTCATGGGTTTCTATACTATATATCCCTTAGAACATTATTTATTCATATCGCAAAGAGAAACTAACCTAACACTCTATTCAAGGAGTCACTAGATATACAATGCAATTATCTCCATGTTCACTAATTATGACATTCCAACCTGTCACTACAATCAGTTCAAGAACTCCTACACATAATTCCACAATATATCCCCCATATAGCTATTACCATCTCATCTTTCATCCATACTAAATAGCTTAGGTGAAATAATCACACCGTAGCCTCTACTAATGAGCATCTAACCCTCCTATCTTAGCCCTAACTTCTTTCACTACCATCTACTAAGGCATGATGAATATCACTAAAGAACTAGAGTATGTGCATCAGGAATAAGAGGGATGTTGTTTAATCGAGACTTATACTTATTGTGAACTTGACACTCAAAAATGGTGCCTGAGGAGTAAAGTATAATAGGCATGACTGTTTCACATGTTAACCACTTAAATAATGAATAGATAGTTGTTCTAGGTGGATATGTGTAGGGCTTAGCGTAGGGAAATCATAAGCACAAATCATAATAGACATCTGGTCCCTATCGTACATGGCATAACATGAATTTGGGGGGTATCACAAAGCATGAGTACATAAGATTAGGCATACCATGAAACATGAATTCATATATCATGAGTTGTATGACATAAGGTTGGAATTTATAGGCTCATAGAGTAAGACTGGGATCACAGAGTGAAGCAATTGCTTCTCTTTCTAGGGACTGAGAATGGATGCAAATCTGCTTGAAGTGCATGAACATAAGTCATGGGCATGACATAACAAGGGTGAAATCTTGACTAATGTATAAAGTATACAATAGAACAAGAATAAAGACTGGGATCACAGAGTGAAGCAATTGCTTCTCTTTCTAGGGATGCAAATCTGCTTGAAGTGCATGAACATGAGTCATAGGCATGACATAACTATGTATGAGTAGGGTTACATCTTGACTAATGTATAAAGTATACAATAGAACAAGAATAGATCATTGTCTCACTATTACCACCTCTTTTTATAGGGCTCATTACTACCTGTATCTCAAGATCTGACTTGGTCATTCATCCTATCATCTCCTCCTTAGCTCAAATGTCGACATTCTAAGTCTGCAGACCTATATCTAAATTGAGCAATAATCAAATAACATTGTATGGAATTCTAAACTCTCCCTCAAGAAATAAATCTATAGATACAAAAACTCTTGCTAGGACTTCTTTTTGAGGGACTTCTCATCTTCCTCCTGCAACTAGGGCTTTCATTCTATAAGTTATGATCTTATTAATGAACATACCCACTTTATCTAACACTTAACAATCTGGTCTCCTCTTATTAGTCTACTAACATCATACCTTAAAACTTCTATCTACCCAATTCAATAGAATTAAAACTAGACTAAGAGGCTCAACATCGTCTGTCTATAATCTCCTCAAATCAACTTTTAGTGGAACCATATAATCCATACCTATTATTCTCTACCATATACAACTCAAATATTAAACTAGGCACACACAGTATTCAGAAACCTAGAATCTCATCTACAATATCTCTTCTGGAGCACACATATTCCCTTATAACTCTTAAGATTTCTTCTTTATCTAATGCCTCAGCCTCCATTCACTTATTTATCTACAACACACATATATCACGCTTTCACTTTCACACTTTCAATAGTTATAGACTTAATCTCTTGTACACACTATTTCTAGCCTACTAAATCAATTTCCCAAAACTAGCACTATCATTTTCTTACTGCCATTCTTTTCACTATGCTGATCATCTATAGTTTTGTCTTAGTGTCTATTACTAACTATGGGTAGCAAAGTGAATTCTCACATAAAACATAGAATTTTAGTTACTAGCTTAAAATCAAGAAACATTATCCACTAAAATCTTGTGAAAAATAGTTGATCTTAATCACCCAATGCATCTAATTGTAGCCTATAAGAATATTCTCCTTTCAAAACATCATTACTATTGATTCATTCATTATACATCCTTTGCCTAACAAGATTCATTACCCTACGAATACCATAGGGTTCCTTTCTTAAAAATCATAAGGTACAGTCTAAATATGTCAATTCCTAACTACTTCTCCCTCAATTCACAACCTATACTAAATATTTACTAATACAATGACATACCATCATGATCCTCTTCCCTAGTTCAAGTATATACTCTAATTCATCTTAATCAACCATTCTTTCTCTACTTACAACCATAAAATCTGCACAAGTCTTGATATACTTTACCTAACACCAAAGGACATACCACCCTATTACTCACTTAATGAATACATAACTCTAGCAATATACTTTCATCAATCACTATTCCCACTTAGGATGCTACCCTTCTGACTTTATATTAATGGCTATGGGTTATTCTACTACTTATGACCCACAACAACCTAACCACACTATCTCTTGGTGACACCATTACCCAAGCATTAGATATATACTTTCCCCCTTAAAGGTGTCATCAGTAATAAGGTTTGAAAGAGTTTGAGAAAATATATTACCACAGGGTCAAGCATAAGATTCACATGAATAAGAGTGCATTCTTTTGAAATAAAGAAATTCAACAGAACAGTGGGCTCCCCTCGAGCCCTATGCGGTCTCTTAGATTTCTGATGGTTGTATCTTGGAGTACCACCATAATGTGGATCTAAGTTTTCACTGCATCTATTAACTTAAAGATAAGGCGTAGTCAGAAGAATTTTTAGCAACACATGAATCTGAATAAGTTTCTCATGGCACAACTCTATTGCATGATCTAGTGTCTGAAAGAAGGGAAACATTTCTACAGTGCCTGTAGCCACCCAATTATAAGTGTGGCATGCTTCACACTTATAATTAAGACTCTACTATACATGGCTTCATAGGCAACGTAGGACACTTTTTCACTATAATTTGATACCAAATTTGTCACACCTCAAGACTAGACCCAAGACATGGCTGGCACCTAATGCTATTACTGGCTTGAGTAAACAACTTAGCAGAATTGTCATGACCCGTGACTACACCTAGTTGCAATGTGGTGCTTAGCATCACGAGTGACACCAAGCTAACCCATGGTCTGGCATATGCTATGATTTCTGAAGTAATATTGAATAACAAAGTATGGAAGCTAACTAAATAGTAATAATGAATAATCCAATGGATATAAGTCTGACAATATCATAAAGCTAAAAACATATCTAGATGATTGTATGAAAGCCTATACAATAATGATTTACTGGGACAAGCCCCCAGCTAACTCTAACTTTAACTATCTTAAAACTGAAATGACTGAATTAAGAAAATGATAATAAGCCTTGTCCTCAAAAGATGAGGATTCACTACACACTGCTGCTGAGATGAGTACGGGATCATGCTAATCACGAGACAAATGCTGAGTATCTAAACCTATATTATAAAAAAATATAGCACAAAAGGAGTATGAGGTCAGTACTTTGAATGTACTGATCATGTAAGGTATGCAACTATAATTACTAAGCATACTGGAGAATATTGATAACTGAACTACAATGCAAGACTGAATGCATAAACTGAACTGAAATATAATGACCCTATTAAATATGTATGTAAACTAATAAGGAATGAAAAGTATAAAAAGTAATATTTTAAAATAAGTAAACTGAACTGGGGGCTATGTACAAATGCTAAGTCTGAATTTGTAATTGAGGGAGAGCTTGTTAACCGACAAAAACTACATGAGCTAAATGTGAAGTACGATGGGCCCAATATACCTTGCTAGGGTATAGAGGCATGGTTAACGTGATTACAAAACTGATGCCCAACTGATAGGGCTAAATAATCCTATAGTGGCACGTAGTTCTGGGACTTGGATGCGCTGAACCCCAGTCTAACTCGGTGCGAAGTACTACTAATATAATATTTATATTGTTATCTCCTTAAAACTGATTTACTGAAAACTGCATCAGAAGATACTTTATCTGAAAGTACTCTAAAAATTTGATTAATTGAGAATATGCTGAAACTATGGCTAATTACTTTATTCTTGCTAAAGTCAAAAAATTAATGGTATTATGTGTTCATAACAAGCCAAAATATATAACTGAAAAATAATGCATAATCACATACTGTGAAAATCATGAGAGAACTGAAATCATAAAGGAAATCATAAATTGAATGAAACCCTAACTATAATTTGTACTGAAACTGAGAATTCTAAGTTATTAGGGACTCAATGGGTGAAAGGATATCCAATCATGAAATCCCACATACCTGGAAGTGAATTGTTGCTAAGAAGTTAGAGAATCCTGAAGTTTGAGAAGGAACCTTAGCTTTCTTTGGGACAAAAGTATCATCTGTTGATTTTTGTTTTTGAGTGTCTAGGTGAGAATGAGTGTAAGAAAATGTTTAATTCCCTTTAACCCTTTCCAAATACCCTTAAAATGACGTAGTATAGGTCTAGGATATAGGAAAAGTATAAAAATACCCTTATTGAAACATAACTCTTTTTGTTGTACTCGGTCATCACGGGGCTCATGACGAGTCATTGTATCTGACAACAACTTATCTTCAGACTCATTGTGATTGGGCAACTTTGCACAGGTCTGGGGATGTCTAGACACGATGACCCGGCGTCACTAATGACGGGTCATTGTGTCCTTTCATTTCCATGGGAACTAAATTTCAACTTTCAGGACATTCTCAGGGTGGGTGAAGACGATGGCTCATAGGGACATGCTACGAATCATCGGCAAGAGTCATGGTCACTAAGTGTGGAAGCTAACTAAATAGTAATAATGAATAATCCAACGGATATAAGTTTGACAATATCATAAAATTGAAAACATAACTAGCTGATTGTCTGGAAGCCTCTACAATGATGAGTTGTTGGGACAAGCCCCTAGCTAACTCTAACTATCTAAAAACTAAAATGCCTGAAATAAGGAAATGATAATATGCCTCATCGTCAAAAATAAGGACTCGCCGCACACTGATGCTAAGATGAGTTCGGGATCGTGCTAACCACGATCTAGATACTGAGAGTCTGAACCTATATTATAAAATAATACAGCACAAAAGGAGTATGCGGTTAGTACTTTGAATGTACTGAGCATGTGAGGTATGCAGCTATAATTAGTAAGCATGCTGGAGAATATTGATAACTGAACTACAATGAAAGAATGAATGCATAAATTGAACTGAACTACAATGAAAGAATGAATGCATAAATTGAACTGAAGTACCTTGACCCAATTAAATATGTATGTAAACTGATAAGGAATGAAAAGTTTGAAAAGTGATATTTTAAAATAAGTAAACTGAATTAAGGGTATGTACAAATACTAAGACTGAATCTATAAATGAGGGAGAGCTTGTTAACTGACATAAACCAAGTGATCTAAACATGGATTTCGATGTATACATCCCATCAAAAGGTCCCAATATACCTTTCAAGGGTATAGAGACATGGTTGGCATGATCACTAAACTAATGCCCAACTGATAGGGATGAATAATCCTACAGTGTGATGAACCCCAGTCCAACTCGGTGCTAAGTACTACTCCCATAATATTTATATTATTAGCTCCTTAAAACTGATTTACTGAAAACTGTATTAGAAGATACTTTATCTGAAAGTACTCTGAAAATTTGATTAACTGAGAATATGTTGAAACTGAGGTTAATTACTTTATTCATGCTAAAGTCAACAAATTAATGGTATCGTGTGTTCATAACACACCAAGATATATATATATATATATATATGAAAAATAATGCATAATGACATACTGTGAAAATCATGAGAGAATTGAAATCATAAACTGAATGAAACCCTAACTCTAATTTGTATTAAAAATTGAGAATTCTGAGTTATTAGGGACTTAATGGGTGAAAAGACACCCAATGATAAAACCTCACATACCTGGAAGAGAATTCTTGCTAAGAAGTTAGAGAATCCTGATGTTTGAGAAGGAACCCTAGCTTGCTTTAAAAGAAAAGAATTGCCTGTTGATTTCTGTTTCTTAGTGTCTGGGTAAGAATGAGCATAAGGAAACGTCTAAGTCCCATTAATCCATTCACAAATACCCTTGAAATGATATAGTATATGTCTAAGATATAGGAAAAGTATGAAAATACCCCTATTAAAATATAACTTTTTATGTTGTACCTAGTCATCACGGGTTTCATGATGAGTCGTCCTGTCTGATAATGACTCATTGTCAGACTCATTACAACTGGGAAACTTTGCTTGGATTTGGGGATGACTGGACCCGATGACTCATCCTCACTAATAATGGATCGTTGTGCCCTCACTTTTCCATGGTAACTAAATTCTAAGTTTCATGACTTTCTCACGACAGGTGAAGACGATGGCTAGTAGGGACTGGCTATGACTCATCGGCAAGAGTCGTGGTCATTGGGATGATTTTTTTTTTATCCTTCTAGACTTAGAATGATTTGTCATGATGAATCATAGTGACTGGCGATGACTCGTCCCATGGAGTCATTGCCACTAGAGAAAATTCCAAACTTCAAGGTGTTTGGCTAATTCCTTAGAACGGCACACCCAACAAATTTTTTCCACTGACAACTACTCGTTGCCTGAATCGTACTCTGGGAAAATTTGTTTGTTTCCATCTGGTTTTCTATGTTAATTTTGAAATGGAGTCTTAGGAACTTATGGGGTGTTATAATAATACATGAGCATATGAATGAGACATAAACATAAAAACTCTAAAAACATGTAAACAAATTTAAGCTTGAAAATGTTATGAATATTTTTATAAAAATAAATAAAAACATTTAAAGTCAATTGGATTTCTGAAACATAAAAAAAACTAAATTGACTAATCACTAACTATGGATTAAGCCTCTACTGACATGATGAATATTGTGTACTAGGACAAGGCTCTCGACTAACTTTATGTAAACAAAATTGAATAGCTAAACTAAACTACAGACTAAGTACTCTAAGACAATAAAGACTTACTTGAATTTGAGGAGATGGAGCCTACTGAAGAGTCTAATTATGTACCTAAATACCTGAAGCTGCATCACAAAATAATACAGCAGTAAAGGCATCAATACACTGAATGTACTGGCACGTAAAATACTAGAATGAATCAGTACTAATAAGTGCTAAAGATGAATAAGTGAACATAATAAAAGGACAATATTTAATAGACTATGAACTAAGCATGAGTAAGATGTAAAGTAACTCAAAGGAAGTAATCAAGAGCTGAAATATAACATGATAATCATTTAAAATCTTCAACGACTGATAATGTAAAATAAGCTATTAAACTAAAAATCTACACTATTGAAACCATAAAAGAATATTGAATGACTATAAAGCTAAATCATGAGCTAAAGTTGAATGTCAAAAATATCATAATAATTCTGATATATGTAAAAGTCATAAATAATGCATAACTAAAGAAAATATAGAGTCTTCTATTTGGGGAGTTTCTTATAATCTACATACACCATGTGAGATTATGATACGGAACATCATACACCCATGTTGGCAGTGTTGTCCTATACCTTGTTGGGGTAATAGTATGATCATAACATGAGGATCTATAATAACGTCATTTCGGGTAATATGAAAGGAGTCATTCAACTTATGAAAAGATCCATAACCTATGGTGGCTAATGTAGCTTTGGGTAGTGGGTCCCTTTCAATCCAATACATATCTCAATACTAAATAATCATCCAAAAATATATATACGCTTATATTGTGAACATATAAAATAATTGAAAACCATGTTGGGGAGCCATTGGTTCAAATTCATATCATTTCATGCCAGTGAGCCCTTACGCTCAAATTTATTTCATGAAAGTACTAAGTTTAGGTTTTAAAAACAAAAGGCATTCCTTTCAAATCATACAAAAATCCCCAAATAAAATTTATAACCATTCCTTACATAGTTTCATAAGACGTAAGACAAGTTCATAAATCGTGAGGTGAATTTGTAAACATGAGACTAGTTTTTGGGAAATATGAGAAAAATCAGTGAGAACTTAGTATAGACTAGAAGAATTTGTAAAATAAGTTTGCAGTGTTCTTATAAGAGTCTATATTATTAATTTTGAATCAAGGAGAAAGAATAGCCACAATTCATGAAATTCTATTATTCCCCATCGTTAAATTACCATAAAATAATTACAAGAAGTAAGAGAAATCAAAATGAAGATTTAGGATAAATACCCTAAATTGAATTCCACAAAGTTGGTTTTGAAAATCATGGGGTGTGGGGATGGACCAGAATCCTGCACTAAAATAACTTTATGTACTTTAGAAAGAAAAGGAACTTCAATGGAGAGTTGAAGGAGAACCATTGCTCGAATTCTCAAGGGTTACTTGGAGAACTTATTTCTCTTGAGTTCTTGGGGAAGAAGAGAGGAAAGAATTACTCTTTTTCTGAAGAATAACCTTTTTGGGATGTTTAAAAGTCATGGGTAGGAATTTTTAGTTTAAGAAAAGGACTAAAACACCCTTTCAAGAACGTGAGAAAGAGAAAGAAAGTCAAAATTTCCATCTGGGAATAGGGTTGGCACTCTATGCCCAATAGTGCACCCATCCACTAAGTTTTCATTGTTCTGGAATTTCTGGTTTGCCGCACCATGCCTGACAGTGTGCCAACCTGATAGATAACTGGTAAAATGCACATAACTTTTTACTTGGTACTCAGATTGATAAATGTTTGGTGACATTGGAAAAAAGACTAAAAAACCTTTAATTTTATAGGTAATGAGTCATGAAACTTATCATAATCTAGGAGCAATGCTTGTTGAAATTGAACCTAGTAAAAACTTATACAAAAACTTAATCGATAAAGAAGCTTTTAACTTGAACTTACGCTAGAGGTTTCTTCTGACCTTAATTCATATCCAATACACTTCATACAATTAAGAATTTTAATTACTCTTTTCATCATTATGGTATAGTCTAGCATGCCAAAATTTGAGTTAAGATTCTACCTAAATAAAGAGTTAAAAATTTCAGTCTAGGCTAGGCTGTGTTAGATATAGATTAATTTTAGAATGGATAGGTTGGTGTTTAAATAATTTGAGACCATTTTTTGATAGCTAAGATGTTAGAGAATCCGAAGAAACTTTCAAAAGTGAATTTGAATTAGTAGAACTCCAGATATCGCGACTGACGTAAAGGGATTAATTTGGGATGTCAATATCTAGAAGTGTGTTGTAAAATGGGTCAAACTACGTAATATTAATAATTAACTTTTTACAAATAATGTAACAAAAAATAAAATAAAAAATGTGTAATAATTATCATTATTGAGTTCATGTCTAATTTAATATGAAGTGAACGAAAAGAGCAAAGAGAGAGAGAGAGAGAGAGAGGAAAAAATTTAACCTAAAATGAAATCATTTTGACGCTTCAAGATTTCACCAATCTCTGGTGACGACAACAATAACAACAGGATACGAAGAATCAAGAGCAAAATTAGATGAGTTTTTTTTAAAAAAAGTTTGTGGAGCCTTTTCTCTTTTGGTAGGATTATAGAGTTTTTATGATTTGCTTATTAACTAAACTTTTTGATTATTAAAATTTTAAGTTGTAGGTCTCTAATTAAGGATTATTTTTATAAGTAATATTAGCCATTATAATTATACCACAAAATTGTTTGCTTGTAATAAAAAAAAAATCTATAAAATAATTAATTATCCTAATATAGAAGGATCCTAATTAATTTATTCTTCTTTACGGGCAATAAATAGGGGCTCTTCTATGCTCAAATGAAAAAAAAAGGTTAAAAAAATCATAACAGCCACTGGGAATCGACCTTGGGCGCGCTATGACTTGGGTATTCCTGAACACCCAGCGCCATTGAGCTACAACTCTTTGTTGTTTAAAGGTTGTTCAAAGTGTCGTATTTAACTAAACCGAACAGCATTTTACTTATATAAACAGTATAATTTTTTGACGAAGGGTGTTCTCCTGACCACCCTTGATACTATGTAGCTCCACCCTTGAGTGTGAGCTACATCTTCCGGGCAACCATGAGTTATCTTACTTATAGTTCTTGTCCACTTGTCCTGGACATAGACATTTCTACTATTTTGGTTTTCCGGGTTGTACCTATTGTTTGGCATTGTTAGATGTTTTGGTGCAAGGACTTTTAGTTCTTGGGGGTATTTTAGGCATTTAGTATTTTCCATATTTGTTGATTTATTAGAACATTTGAGATATTTGGTATATTAATTGAATTGTTATATCCATTTTCAATATCTTTTAAGTATTGGTGTTGGGTATTTGGGGTTATGCGGTTCTTCCATCAGAAGGATAGTGTGGGTACCACTTGTGACGGGTTTGGGTCGTGATAAAGTTGGTATCAGAGCCCTAGGTTTGTTGATCTTGTTGTCCCAAAATGAGTCCATGTAGAGTCTTGCGAAACGGTACAGAGACATCTGTACTTTTCTTTGAGAGGCTATAGGACTTTAGGAAATTATCACTTTCTTTCTTCTTTATTGTTATAACTTGATTCCAATTGGTATATAGTGATCCAAATTGGTATCTGACCTCTTCAATCTTTTGTCCACAGATGGTGAATATAAAATTCAATGAAGCCAGAGTACCAGCTCTCGTACCAGCAATTCCAGCTGCAAAACCAGTTGTCTGAGGTAGAGAAAGGGGTAGGGGAAGAGGGAGAGGTAAAGCAACACCCACCAGGGGTGGAGCTAGAGCTACAGCTAATATAGATTGGTAGAGATTTGAGACACCTCCCCCAACCAGGATCATCATGATAAGGCTGTGAACAATGAGGTTTTGGAACATGAGGAGGCGGTACCAGTTCCTGTAGGTGCAGCACCTCTATCAATGTTGTCTGAGGTGATTTAGTAGGTACTTGTATTTTTGAGTGGACTAGCAGGTACAGGAGCCACTCCTACAGTGCATGCTTACCAATTTCCAAGGGCGCAGCCTGCTGCTACTTTTGCTCTTAGGATGGATGAGGTCTCAGGGATGGAGGTTTTCCCTCATTCGAATTTAGGTCCTGTCATGAATGGGACTGAACATGATATATTGACTGAACATGATATCTTGACTAACTTTCTGAAGATGAAACCTCCTACTTTTACTGGTTCTAAGACAGAAGATGCTTTCAAGTTTATAGTTGATTACTATGAGAGGCTGCATAAAATTGGCATTGTAGAGCAGCATGATATTGAATTTGTAACCTTCCAATGGCAGGGTGATGCAAAGCAGTGGTAGAGGGCTTATGTGGAATGTCGGTCTCCAGCTTTACCTCTATTGACATGGACTCAATTCTATACTCTGTTCCTGGATAAGTATGTACCCCACACTCTATATGATCGTAAGAAAGAAGAGTTTTTAGCCCTTGAGCAGGGCAGTATGTCTATTACAGCCTACAAAGTTAAGTTTCATGTCTTGTCCCGATATGCTACTCAGTTGCTTGGTACTGAGGAGGAGAGGATTTGCCTCTATGTGAAAAGTTTTAATACTGACTTATAGGTCTTGGTTGTGTAGATGACTTCTACTGAAAATAATTTTAATGATGTTGTTGATTATGTGAAGATGGTAAAAGGAGTCAAACAGGTTGTCCAGGCCAATGTAGTAGCAAAGAAAGCCCAGAATATGGGTAATTTTATTGGTTCTTACTCTAGGGGCTATGTTCATCAAGTTTATCCAACTCTCCCTATATAATCAGCTCTGCCAGCATTTGCAAAGTTTCTGTCAGGGACCACTCAACAGTTTTATGTTGTGAGAAGCCAAGGGGCTTCGTATTCTTCTGCTAGCAAGATCTCTCTAGATTGAGCTTATTTTACTTGTAGTGGTGTTGGGCACTTCAAGAAGGACTGTCCTAATGGTAGGCAAATTAGTTCACAGGGTCAACAGCAGTCTAGAGCTATAGTTCTAGCTGGTAGAGATAGATGTGGTAATGGTAGAGGTTGTCCATAGTGTGGGCATAGTAATCACCAGAGTGGCCATGGTGAAAATTGAGGTGGTGTTAATGCAGGGAGAGGTGGCACTCAACCTCCTAGAGAGGTTGCTCAAATAGATGATAGAGCTTATTTCTATGCCTTTCCTGGTAAATCTGAGGTAGAGGTTTTAGATGTTGTAATTACAGGTATTATTCTCATTTGTGCCCTAATGGCTATGGTTTTGTTTGATCCGATTTTCACTTATTCTTATATATCTATTAGAGTTACCTTTGGTTTAGACATGGTTTGTGATATGCTTAACTCACTTGTATATGTATCTACTCCGGTTGGAGACTTTGTGGCAGTGACTCAAGTGTATCGTGCCTGCTCTTTTGATATCATCTTGGGCATGACTTGGTTATCCCCGTATCGTGTTATTCTAAACTATAATGCTAAAAATATAACCTTAGAAATGTATGGATGGATAAGTTAGAATGGGAAGATGAGTATAAGTCTGGACCTGTGAAAATAATTTCTTTTATTCGAGCTAAGAAGCTAGTTGGGAAGGGGTGTTCGGCCTTTTTGGCATGTCTTTGGGATGTTAGTGCAAAGGTCCCTTTTATTGAGTTAGTTCTCGTAGTGTCAGAATTTCAATAGGTATTTCCCAATGATTTGCTAGGTATGCCTCCGGATTAGGACATTGACCTTAGCATTAATTTGGAGTGGAACACTCGCCCAATCTCTATCCCTCCAGATCGCATGGCTCCAGTTGAGTTGAGAGAGCTCAAAAATCAATTGCAAGAATTACTTGATAAGGGATTCATTCATCCTAGTGCTTCTCCTTGGGGTGCTCAAATGTTTTTTATTAAGAAAAAAAGATGGTAGCATGAGAATATGTATACACTACAGGCAGTTGAAAAAGGTTACCATTAGGAATAACTACCCTTTGCCCCGAATAGATGATCTTTTTGACTAGTTGTAGGGTGTTTCATTTTTCTCCAAGATAGAGTTGAGGTCAGGGTATCACCAGTTAAATATTTAGCCTGAGGATATACCCAAGACAACTTTCAGGATTCGTTATGTACATTACGAGTTCTTAGTGATGTCCTTTGGGTTAACCAATGCACAGGCAGCATTCATGAGTTTGATGAATGGTATTTTCAAGTCTTTCTTGTATTTATTTGTGATTGTTTTTATTGATAACATTTTGGTTTACTCTAAGAGTAAGGAAGAACATGCAGGTCATCTTCATATAGTCGTGGGGATTTTAAAGGAGAAGAAACTTTATGATAAGTTCTCTAAATGTGAGTTTTGGATGTCTTCGGTGGCCTTTTTGGGGCATGTGGTTTCTGAGAAAGGGGTGATGGTAGATCCCTAGAAGATTGAGGCTATCAAGAGTTGGGTTCAACATAGCTCTGTGACTGAGGTTAGATTTGTGGGTCTTGCTAGCTATTACCATAGGTTTGCCAAGAACTTTGCCTCCATCGCTACTCATTTGACAAGACTGACATAGAAGGAGGTACCATTTGTTTGATCTGAAAAGTGTGAAGAGAGCTTTCAAAAGCTCAAGTCTCTTTTGATAATAACTCCTATCATTGCTTTGCCAATTGAAGGTAAGAATTTAATTGTATTTTATGATGCTTCACGCTCTGGGTTGGGTGATGTGTTAATACAGAACAGGAATGTGATTGTCTATGCTTTGAGGCAATTGAAACCTCATGAAAAGAATTACCCAACTCATGACTGGAGTTGGCAGCGGTGGTTTTTACACTTAAGATATGGAGACATTACCTTTATGGTGTTAAGTGTAAGGTATTCATAGATCATCATAGTTTACAACATGTTTTCACTCAAAAGCACCTGAGTTTAAGACAAAGGCGGTGGATGGAATTGTTGAAAGATTATGACGTGACCATCCTACCATTCGGTAAAGGCCAATGTGCTGGAAGGCATATTGAGCAAAAAATTTGTAAGTATGGGCAGTTTTTCTTATTTGAGAATGTCAAGGCAACCTTTGGAAGTTTTCAGATTGCATGGGGTGCCTATATCCATCATATTCGATAGAGGTATGTAGTTTACCTCCAAATTTTGGCCCAAGTTGCATGAGGAGTTGGGTACCAAGCTTGATCTTAGTACTGCATTTCATCCTCAGACTGATGGACAACCTGAGAGGACTATTCAGGTGTTTGACGATATGTTACGGGCATGTATGGCTGATTTTGGAGGTCATTAGGATAAATTTCTATTGTTGTGTGAGTTCTCATACAACAATAGTTATCATTATAGTATCGATATGGCTCCATTTGAAGTACTTTATGGGAAGAGGTATAGATCACCCATAGGTTGGTTCGAGGTTGGTGATGTGAAGCCTTTGGACATAGACTTGGTGAAAGAAGCTCAAAAGAAAGTGAGGTTCATTCAGGACAAGCTGTTAGCAGCCTAAAGTAGACAAAAGGAATATGCAGACTGCAAGGTAAGAGATATGTTTTTCAAATTGGGTGAGCATGTGTTGTTGAAGGTGTCTTCCACGAAGGGAATTATGCCATTTAGTAAGAAAGGAAAGCTTAGCCCCGAGTACATTAATTTGTTTGAGGTTCTTGATGACATTGGCCCGGTATCTTATAGGTTGATATTGACCCCAAGCCTGTCTGGAGTCCACACGGTATTTCATGTTTCCATTCTCAAGAAATACCATGAGAATGGTGAGTACATCATTAAGTGGGACTCTATTTTGCTTGACAAGAACCTTTCGTATGAGGAGGATCTGATAGCGATTCATGACCGAGATGTTCGGAAGTTGAGGACTAAGGAAATTTGATTTGTGGAAGTACCGTCCTGTTGAGGAGTCCACCTGGTAGATTAAGAAGGATATATGTGACAAGTACACTCACTTGTTTGAGGATTCAGGTACTTTTCTTGCTTCTTTTACCATGTTTTTCTTGATTGATCGTTTAGGGATGAACGACGGGTAAATTCATATTTGTTGTTACTACCCTTTCTATCATTACAGTATAGTCTAGTATGCTAAAATTCGAGTTAAGATTCTCCCCGAATAAAGAGTTAGAAATTTCAAGCTAGGCTAGTTCAAGTGTGGTATAGTCTAGATTAATCCAGAAATGGATAGGTTGGTGTTTAAATAATTTGAGACCATTTTAAGATAGCTAGGATATTAAGGAATCCATAGAAACTTTTGAAAGTTAATTAGGGTTAGTAGAACTCCATATATCGTGATTGACATAAAAGAGTTAGTTCGGGATGTCAATATCTGAAAGTGTTAAAATGGGCAAATTTCTGGGGTGGTCGGACTTTTTGCCTCTGCCTAGGCTGCTTTAACTGGAGGTAGGCTGCTACCACTGGCCCTCTACTTTCTTAACAAAATCAACCATCTCCTTGAAGGTCTTACTAGACGATGTCATCTGAAATGCAGAAATTTGAAGACTGGAATTCAACCCTTTCACAAAGCAGAGAATGCTCTCCTTCTCTATATTCAGCATCTGTGAAGAATATTGAGACAAAGAACGAAAGTTGGCCTCATAGACCGCAACCGACATATTCCCCTACTCAATATTAGTGAACTCATCCTTTTACTTATCCCTTAAGGTACGAGGTACATACATCTCTAGAAACACTGAATAAAATTGAGTCCATGTGAACAGAGGCAAACCTACAGCTTTGCACTCTATGTATGCCATCCACCACATCTTGGCATCTCCCTGAAACTGGAAAGTCACAACTCAACCCCATATCTCTCCACTATCCCCATCTTGTGAAGTTCCTTAAGGCAATTAATTGTGAACTCATAGGCATCCTAAGACTCGATGCCATAAAAACCAGGAGGCTTCATCTTGACAAACTTGCAAAACAAATCATGTTCATCTCCAATCATCACTGGACCCATTAACTATTGCAAAAAGGACAAAAGTATCGTATCTGATGCCACATCCATTTTGGAAGCCACAACAACAGAATGTTGCACTCCTAGATACTGAAAAGCAGGAACTACGGGTGTAGCCTTAGTACCGGCCAACCTACTCCAAAAGCTCAACATCGGTTGCATCATGTCAAAAAACATCTGCATCAGAGTTGCACCTCCCTGAATTGGTACTCCATCGGCCTGAATCAGTGTTGCTCCATTCTCTACAATCTCAGGAACATCCTCAAGTGGGGGAAGAGACTCTAATCTTTCTCTAGTCGGCACAACAGCTGCTTGAGCTTTGCCTCTAGCAAGAGCAACTCTACTTCCGCTACCTCATCCTCCCCTCGCCTATCCTCACGAACAGTAGCCCCAACTGCTAGTTCGAGCGCCTCTAATCCTAGATCTATTAGCTCGTGTTCTCACTATTAGTGAGAATAAGAATAAAAGAAGTCAGAAATCAATTTGGATCACTAGATACCAATTGGAATTAAGTGATAGCAAGAAAGAAATTGAGAAATTCCTAGTGCCTTATAGGATTTCGAAGAAAAGTACAGATGTCTTTGTTCTGTTCGTCAACACTCAAATAGACATGTTCTTGTACGATGATATCAATGAACCTAGGGCTCTAATACTAACTTTTTCATGACCCAAACGACCATAAGTGGCACCCATACTAACCCTCCGGTGGGAGAACTATCTAACCCAAGTACTTAGCCATTTATAAGACAAAATATAGCAAAACTCAACATTAATGATTAGTATCTCCAAAAGCTAAATAATAATAATAGTTGTGGAATAATTAAAATTACTTATTACAATCCTCAAGATTCAAAATTCATTGTACAAGAACTACTAAAACAATCCAATGTCTAAGAGAAATATCCAAACTAATCAAAACATAAAGAATGTCGATTTGTCCAAAAGATGGACAAAAACCAATATGAAGATCCATGATAGCCTGGAGGTAAGTGCTCACCTTTAGATTGGAACAGCTAGTCACACGCTAGAAGTGAGGTCTCAAAAAAGTCTCTGGAACACTATTTGCACTCAACAAAAGAAGTGCACAGAGTAGTATCAGTACAAACACTATCTACCGGTAGGTATCATCGGCCGACTTAACTCAGACCACACATAAACATAAAACAAATGTAAGTAAATTAGCAATCAACACATAACAAGTAATCTCAACTCAACCAACAACCTCCACAACTAGAGTAGGTAAGACCAACCAATATCCTCAACTAGATCACAACCCTCACCATATCCACTACGTCACAACCACAAGTACAATGTTTGTCAAAAAGGGAACCTATACCTATCTAATGCACAAGTGTGAAATCAACACCTAATCATCTATACAGTTAACCCATCTCACAAGAGTAGTTTCATGCTACCTCGATCACCACAATGTATTATGCATGTTATATGGACAAACAAATAGTCCAATGTATGTAAACATGAATATCAATTTCCAATCAAATATGTATACACATACTAAGGGAACTTATGTTTGCCCGATAGTCATGACCTGTAGAGGACCAGTTTTATCCATGTATCATATCGACGTGGTACCCGATCCTTTGATATACCAATAAGTATGTAAATTATATCAACATGGTACCCGACCCTCAAACTAACACAATATAATGAAACACAATCACTATCATTCAAGCGTAACACAATGAACTGATAATTCAAGTACACAATTTATCATCATAAACACTTAGTCAATTTAATACAGTTTATTTCATGCATACAAGCGATATCAATAAAATTTACCCATCACAAGTATGCCCAAAGTCCAATTCACAAATACTCAGCTTACGAATAGGCATGGAGTCTAAATCAAGTCTACAACAACAATAAAAATCTTAACTTACCTCAAACACAAGCTCGAATGCAACTAATCCGCTAGAGCCTTGCCTTTAGTTGCCTCTTCGGATTATTCTCTGTCTAACAAATAACAAATAAAGAGTATTCAATAATTTACTCTTCAATTCTAGGCATTAGAGACTAAAAACCACTGATTCTACCCTAGTACATAGCCTAAATCATCAATTCAGTGTTTTTCACTAATTAAATTGCCCCAAATCCCCATAATCCATGTTAAAAGGAAGGAATTCTACTCTAGGAAGTATAATATAACAACCTAAAACCATATCAAGTGATTTTAGGACTACACATAGTCAATTCTCGTTAGCTCATCAAATAAGGGATTAAACCCATGAATTTCACCATAACTCTTTGTTCTAGTGATTCTACATATTAAATGGATTAATCTATGTTAAAATGGTCTAATACACTTACCTCAATTATAGAAATCACCCAAGCAAGTAGAAAATCATCTCTCTCAAGTCTTAGGTCAAAAATTTGGATGTTTGGGAGAATATAATGTCAAATTTCAAAAAATAGCCATTAAACACTGCCCGATGACCACTGTAGTGGTCGTTTGTCTGCTACAATGGTCCCGCTATACTGGCCAGAGGCCCGCTATGGCGGTCCATCACTCAACCTTATCTACCGCTTCGGCAGTACTAGGACTACTATAGCGGTCCTTAACCAGTAGCTTGGGGACTTCCCAGAATTTTCCCCTTTTACAATAATCTCTTGGTTTTTCAATAACACAGGTTTATCCTATCACGGCAAATGCCATAATCATAGCTCTACAAATTTATTTATCATTCCAAAAGCTTTTATAGACCACTATACATCTCATCTACTAAGGCATCACCTCCAAACCATAAAATGTTACACCCCGAGACACAGACGAATTCTAAACCACAAACCACTTGATTTTTGTCAGAAACCACCCTAGCCTGAGATATTAAAAACTTTACCCGGACACTTACACCCTAACAAATGTTATAACAACAGAATGAGTCATTACATGTTCATATGAACCAATTAAAAATAATTATTCTACACTTTATAAGTAATAAACATGGTGTTGACCAAATATTAGATATCAATATAATACTTTGTTTCTCAAAACAAATTAAACAGTAACATTTACCTATCATAGAAATTGTAAACCAGTCGCCCACCAAATGGAAACTACGTACATCAACTCAAATTCATCTAATTTTTGTTGAGTGATCTCATAACTAATATCATGGGTTTGAGTAACTGTGTTGAATCACAAATTCAAACTGATTAGTCCTTAAAATTACCATTCTCGACGATGATCTTCAAACAATTAAATAGTTAATGTAAAAAGTGAGCACATATACAAAATGTCAGAAAAATAATAAAATTTACAACACAAATAAGTTCATGCACAAATGTGATAAGCATAATTTTTGTTTCTGGATATACTACAGTAAAACACTTATCTTTATAGATCTTTTAATGAGGAACATTAAAGTAACCACGACATATATAATTGAAGGTTTACATACACATCAATAATAATCTAACTAATTAGATTATGCGTAAACCATAAATGAGAACTTACTTGTTGTTAGCGTAGCTGAAGTGGAAGACTTGATTGAATCGTGGTTGGGATTACTGGTCGGCGGTAGTTGTCATAGTGTGTTGGAGCCACCCCCTATATCACAGCCTAAACCCTAATAATTGGGAGAGTGAATATGGAGGAGGGAAAATATTGCATATTCTATTCTCTGTATATTGTATTGTATTGTTTTTGTCTAATAATACACCTTATTTGTAATTATTTAGGAAAATAATAGGATTAACTTAATTACCCTAATGGGCCATAAAAGCACCCCTTATGGGTGGACCCAAATTTTCTACTTCTCCTACTCACACTTAATAGGAGTGCTTTTCCAATCTGAGAATATATTCTCATCTCATAAAGTAGACCGTGTGACTAGCATACTGTGAGAGCTAAGTGTTATACATCTGTTAGTAAAATATAGCCTCTCCTCAACAAATTTGGTGGCCTAAAGCCAAATCTTAATAAGAGGTTTCAAGTGTATCAATAAAATTAGCTTTTGTGTGCATCACATGTGTATCTCGTGTACCACATGTGTATTTCATGCAACGTATATGCATCTCATACGATGTACATACATCTCGTGCAACATAAGTGCATCTCATGCGACTTACGTGCATTTCATGCGCCATACGTGCATCCCATTGTCAATTAGTAAAAATATTTAGAATCACATAGATATTATTATTAAATATGTGTGTGAGTATACTACTATTGTGAACTATCTTCTGGCTTAATTTAATAATATTTTTAAAGAAAAAAATCTAAATAACTAACCTTCCTTTTAGTAACTATTGAAAATGGACCCCCAAAAGTTAATTTTTTTTCCCAAAATTTCTACTATTGAAATTTAGCAATACATAAAAAATTTAAAAAATAATATATATAGATATAGATATAGATATAGAACATACTTTTAGAAAAAATGGGGCCCTCAAAAAGTTGGGGCCCTAAGCCATTGCTTTAATGGTTTTATGGTCGAGTCGGCCCTAGCAAACCTACAAGTAGATCATAAAGTATGCATTACCCCAGATCATATGAATCACATTTGATATAATCTCAAGATCTCATATATCATTATTCCTTGTATTCATAATTATAACTCATAAGTTATGCATTAGTGAACACAAATCAATGAGATCCCATAAATAATCTGCCTCTTTTCATGATTCTCTTAACATTAGCTTAACTGTTTTTCTAGATATGCTCCTCCAGACCAAATCTGTATTCATGATCTTTTGGAAATACACTAAGATAGCAAATATCAAACTAAGTCTCAAGTATCTGATTAGAGTCACTAAGGGCACATATCTTAAGCCATCACAAAGGCTCTGGGTCTCACACAATAATAAGTTGAGAATGGACTTTTGTTAAACCCAATTGGTCAATATTATCACACATGGTATGAAACACGTGCTACAACATTTTCTCCTTTCCCATGGAGCGTACATCTTTGTCTCTTAAATAATGTTGTACAGATGATATTTAGACACCATATGTACCTAAGTTTGAGTTTCTTGATCTACATTATCATTTTAGCTCACATCTGGCTTACCAAGTAGACTAGGTGAACACTTTTCACCTTAATGACCTTATTTCATTATTTATGCGACATTCATGATTTTAAGTTGATTGCTCTTAGACTATCCATTTGATAATTTTACTTAAAATCCAGTCTCATTTCCACTTATCACTAAGATAAGGAGGTGGTTACCTATGTGAGAAGGCTAACCTCATGTCTACTCGACATACTTATCAAAAATAAATAAATAAAGAATGCTCATAATATTCAGTAATTAAAATATGTATGTATGCAAATCAATTTTATTGATAATTAAAGAACATCAGTCTTATGGACATGGGAAAATAAAATACAATATGAAGTATCTCAAATTCTACGCAAGCCTTGAGACCTCGTGTGCCTCATAAATGCATCTCTACTCAAAGTCTTAATCAATAGATCTTCTAACATATCTCTTGTAGACACATACTTCACGTTCACTATCTTGCGTCTAACTATGTCTCTCACATAGTTATACTTGATATCTATCTGTTTGGTTTTGCAATAAAACTTAAGATCCTTGGTAGAGGATATTGCAGCCTCACTGTCACAGTAGACTAACACCGGTACAGTATTTTCTATGATATCCAATATGTGTTTCAAGAACTTTTCAACCAAATAGTTTCTTGTGATGTTGATACGAGAGCCACATATTTGGATTCCATTGTAGATAGTGATACACATGATTATTTCTTACTGTTCCATGATATGGTGCCATCACAAAGTAAGAAAACATATCCTGAGGTAGACGTCCTCTCGTTTATATCTTCTCCATAATTTTTATCACTATATGCAAATAATTGCAGATCTTTGTTGCCTTGGTAACAAAGTGCATTATCAGTAGTTCCCTTCAGATATCCATAACTCTCTTTACTGCTTGCCAATGTGCTAAACCTGGGTCGGTTTGATAGCTCCTTACTCAGCCAACTACTTGACAGATATCAGGTCTAGGAGCGTTCTGTTTCTTCTTTCTGCAACACCATTTTGTTGTGGAGTATTTGGAATAGTCAACTAATGAACTATTCCCTTTTCATCACATAACCCATTAAATTCAACCAATAAGTATTCTCGGCCACGATCAGTTCGAAGAGCTTTTATTTTCTTGTCTAATTGATTTTCCACTAAGCTCATATAGCTTTTGAAACAAATTAATGCTTTAGATTTGTGGGAAATTAACTAGACATAACTAAAACGGGTAAATTCACCAATAAATGTAATGAAATAACTTGGTCCATGCCTAGCCCTAACATTTATGGGCCCACAGATGTCCGAATGGACTAACTGCAAAGGATATTCAGCTCAAGTAGCTTTTCCAAAAGGCTTCCTTGCAGATTTTCCAGCTAGACAATTTTCATAAGTGGACAATTCTACAAGTTCAATTTTGGTAAGCAAACCATATTTCGCTAGTCGTTGCATTCTTTGTTGGCCAATATGACCAAGTCTAGCATGCCATATGTTTACATCATAATCATATTTATTTGAAGAAGCAAACATAGAAAAACTGACATTATTAGTAAATGAATCAAAATCCAAATCCATAATAATTAAACCTCCAGTCACATAACCAAAACCAAATAAAGTTGATCCAAAAGTAAACTTGATGAAATTGTCATGAAAAAATAAATCAAATCCTAACTTAAGCAAAACAGAGACTGAAATAGCATTTCGACGAATCAGTGGTGCACAGAGTACATCATGTAGGATTAGGTCTCGACCGCCACGTAGGACTAACTTGCATGTACCGATCCCTTCAACAGAAACTCTATTGTTGTTACCCACATATATCCATTTTGATCCACGTGGAACTCGTCGAAAATCAATAGAGGCATCACGCTCCCATGCTATGTGGTCCGTTGCTCCTGAGTCTATATTCCACAAAGGATTAGATTCAGCTAGTAAAATAGAACTAGAAACACAAAGTTCACTAATTCTAATTTTATGAAATACCTTTCTAGAAGGTTCAGAGCAATCTTTGGCATAGTGACCCTTCTAATCATAATTAAAGCACTTCACTTTAGCAATGTTGACACATTTGGGCCGCTTGTTCATGCCTTTTTCAGTCCTTGTTCTCTTAGCAGGTTGAGGTAGCTCTCTTTTCTTTCCCCAGTTCTTCCTTTTTGGATCATTCTTGAATTTGGAGGTTGTTTCCATATGCAACTTAGCTTTTGACTCTGCAACCTTAAGCCATTCCTCCTCTATCTCAATATGCCTCTGGATATCTTCTAGAGTTGTGATCAATTGATTATCCGTCAAATGTATTTTCAAATAATCCCAAGAACTAGGTAAAGATCGTATTACTGCTTAGATCAGTTGTTTGTCAGTCAACACGTGACTGACATCTTTCAAGTCTCTGATTGTCTTTGTCATTTGCCTCAGATGTGTTCTTATTGAATGTTCTGGGCGTTTCTTATATGAGTCAAATTTAATCGTGAGTGATCTTAGCTTTGCAGTAGAACAAGTACTAAACCTGTTCTTCAAAGCATTCCAAAGTTCCATAGCCTTTTGGTAATCCTTGAACTCCCTTAGGATATCATCAACCAAGGCACTTAGCAACGTAATGTGAACGGTAGAGTCCATTTACTTCCAAGCATAATAAATTTCACTGTCACGCCTATGCTGAGCCATGTTGCCATCCTCAGGCTCATTCATCACATGATAAATAGCCTCGAGAGCCTTTTGCTCTTCTAGCACATATTGAACTTGCAAGCTCCAAATCTCATAATTGTCACCTTTGAGTTTCAACCCTTTGTTGAGCTCAGCAACAATGTTTTTAAATGCAGCAGTCATTCTTTGACAAAATAAAAAAACAATGAGAATCATTAAACAAAATAACGCAAGGCACTATGTTCACCATACATACATATTATGACACTATGCACCAATTGATTAGGATAATAAATAAATATATTAATCATGGAGTCAAGAGTTCACTATGTTTCCAATCATCATCCAAAAATTAAAACATTATGAAAATTAACCTAATCAATTACTTAGCTAAGTGTCTCAATCATATTTAGGACAACACATTTGTCTATTATAATTTTTATGATCCCATATGAATCACTAGTTAAACAAATTAACTTATTTATAAGCATGCAAATAAAATTAATGTCCAACTTATGAACATTTATTACATGCTAAAAAATTTACATGAAAATTTTAATGTTAAACTTATTAATATATTTTGCATGTCGAACACATCATCATAAAAATTTATGTTAAACTAATTAACATTTATTTTATGCTAAATTGATGTTAAAATGTTAAACTAATTAACATATCATGCATGTTGAACACAACATCATAAAAATTAATGCTAAACTAATTAATATTATTTTATGCTAAATTGATTTTAAAATGTTAAACTAATTAACATATCATACATGTTGAACATATTATCATAGAATTAATGTCAAACTAATTAACATTTATTTCATGCTAAATTGATGTAAAAATTTAAACTAATTAACATATTATGCATGCTAAAGTGTTGATCACATCATTATCAAAAAAATTAATGTTAAACAAATTAACATTTTAATCATGCTCATCAAAGGAGCAACTAATTCTAATGTTAAACTAATTAGCATCGCATGCAAATATGTTCAACAAACAATTAATTTAAGCAATAGGATAATAAAATAATTATGACTATTTTTAAAAAAATATAAATACTAAATTTATATTCGTAAATTAGGTCCATAAGACCAATTTTATAATCTGAAATTTATTTAGAAAAATTATTATTTTTAATCAGGCCATAAGCCCGACTTAAAATAATAATTCTTTTAAAAGTGGGCCTTTAGGCCATTCTCCTTTTTTAAATTCTGTCAAGAAAGAAGAGGCCCCTTTTGGAATATATTGGGCCTTAGCCCAATTTTTTTTTTAAAAAAGGATGTTCTATCAAAATGAATTATTGAGCACATGCTCAAAGCAAAGAAGAAACTCTAATTTCTTCTTCTCCATCTTAGCTTCTTTCACCTCCATTAATGAAGCTCCAAGCTCCCCCTTTTTTTTTCAGATTTGTTTTAAAAACGAAAAAAATAGAAAAAAAAAAAAACTTTTTTTTTCGTTTTCAGACCTACTATGAAAAAATGTTTTTCTTAAAGTTACAGATCTAATTCGGGCCCAAAAAAAAAAAAGACTTCTCCTTTTCTATTTTTGGCAAATCTGATTTGCACGAAAAATTTTAGATCCGAATTTTTTTTTTAGATTTTCTCAACAATTCAAATATTGATTTAGATCTTGTTCTAATCAGCGCCATATTATTAATTTATCATTCTCAATTGCACGGAAAAAAATAGAAACGTAATTCTATATTTTTAAAACCAGAAAACCAACCTTTGGCTCTTGATACCAATGAAGGTTTACATATACATCAATAATAATCTAACTAATTAGATTATGCGTAAACCATAAACGAGAACTTTCTTGTTGATCGCGTAGCAAAAGCGGAAGACTTGATTGAACCACAATTGGGATTACTAGTCGGTTGTGATTGTCACAGTGTGTTGGAGCAATCCCCTATATCACAACCTAAATCCTAATAATTGGGAGAGAGAATATGGAGGAGGGAAAATACTGCATATTCTATTCTCTATAAATTGTATTGTATTGTTTTTGTCTAATAACACACCTTATGTGTACTTATATAGAAAAATATAGAGTTAACTTAAGTACCCTAATGTGCCATAAAAGCACTCCTTATGGATGGGCCAAATTTCCTACAATAATAATCAACTAAATAGTGGAGTTGTAAAGAAAAAGTCAAAGATTTGATCAATGGTGGAAAAATATGATCTTGGTAATTGACATGGACAGTTAAATAGTCGCTAGTGAAAAAATAAATGGAGTTAAGGAAACAAGACTCGTACCTTTTCATATATCTTTCGGTCTCTTTGTATACTTATGAAAAGAAAATTTACCTCAACTCCTTTAGAAAAATTAGATGTCATCTCAATTGGTTGGAGATTCATGCTAATAACGTCTTGTAAAATCAAGCTCAGAATAACAATATGAAAGCAAAAAGTAGACAAGAAGTTTGAGATCAAGAGAAGAGAATTTTCTTATTCTTTCAAGTGTTCAAATATGTACAATATGAATCATTATGCCTCTGTTTATAATGTTACACAGAAGCATACAAAAGGTTGTCATAAACACAACATTAACCATGAAAGTTATGAGGAAATATCAAGAGGGAAGGTTATGGAGGTGTGAGAGTTAATATCATAATGATTGATGAGTAGTGAAGAATTTATATCTAGAGTAGCGGACATCCACATACAATATATGTTATAGAAATTTGCTCTTTTTTTTTTTGGAAAGAAAGGAATGTAGGGAAGAAGTTTTTCCTTTCCACGTATTCTTTTAACCAAAAACAATACTTAATCCGTCCCAATCTATGTGTCACTTTTCAGATATCGAGATTCAAACAAGTTTATCTGTGACCGTAATTTTTTCCATATATTTTTTAAATATTTTGGATTGTCAATAATTATGACTTATACTCCCTCCGTTTAAAAAAGAATGACCTGCTTTGACTTGACACGGAGTTTAAAAAATAAAGAAAACTTTTGAATCTTGTGGTCTTGAATTAAAGTTCTTTCAAATGTACTAAAATGCCCTTTAATCTTGTGGTCTTAAACATGTCATGTGAAAAGTTGGAATTAAAGTATTGCCAAAACAGGAAAGGGTTATTCTTTTTGAAACAGACTAAAAAGAAAAGTAGGTCATTCTTTTTTAAACAGAGGAAGTAGTACTTTTTACGTAGTTTTCAAATATATAAATTTTATTTCAAAAAACTTGAAGATTTCTTGCCTAAATTTACGGTCAAACTTAAACTGTTTGACTCTTGAAAAACGAAAAGTGACACATAGTAGGCGTTTGGCCATGGAAATTTTTTCACTTTTTTTTGGAAAATTATTTCACTTTAGTGAAAAAAGTGAAAATAGTGGTGTTTGGCCATAAGAATTATTTCACTTTAGTGAAAATGTTTTTGAAAAAGTAAAAATAAGTAAAACTTGTTTTCACTCCTATTTCTCTCACAAAATTTCAAAAACAATCCAATTCCAACTCCAACTTCAAAAAATTATTATTTTCATGACCAAACGGGGCCCTAAATTGGAATAGAGGAAGAGGGAGTATACAAAAAAATAAAAGCAAATATATAACCCACCCACCCCCCCTCCGCGCCAAAAAAAAAAGTGCAAAGAAGATGATTAACACGAGAAAATTGAAGGAAAGGTGTCATCCAAGTTTGGTTTTAAAAACTGGTGCCCCTTGACCAAGTTGAAGGGTCAAAACTACTTAAAAAATTAATTAAGTTAATTGGGGACTCAATTGATATTTCTAAAACTTCTTAATCTTTGGGACTCAATTGATATTTCTAAAACTTCTTAATCTTTTAAAAATACAAATCAACCCACAATATATTTAATAAAAACAAAAACTGGAAACTGAAAAATCAGTTTAAAAAAATCTAACCTCTCTCCTCATTCTCTCTCTTCTCAAACGACGATCTCTCCTCTCCCAACAACTGACACCTCCATCGACAACAGATATACGCAACAGCCATTCTCTGGTGACTTTCAACCTCCGACGACCCCAAATTCGAGTTCTTCATCATTCCTTTTTTACTTTCAACAGTCAATTTCTCTCTCTTCATAGGTAAAGGTTTTTTTTTTTGTTTTCAAAAAATTAGGAATTTTTAGTTGAGTTGTCTTCTCTTCTAGTATAGTTAACAAGAATATGGTACTTGTTGAGTTTCTGATGCTTAAAAAAAAAGAATCCAAGAAGAAAACCCTAATTTATGGTATTTGTTCTCTTAATATGGTGGTTGATGTAAATGTGGTATCTTGGGAATCTTTTATGAGTGAAATATGATTTTTTGTTATTGTTATTGTTTTTGTTCTCGAACATTGTTGTATTAATTTTTGACTTTTTTCGAAGATATCTATTGTGACAATTTTATCTTGTTATTTGTGTTGTTGTATTGAATCACATCACTTGGTGTTGTTGGTATTGGTGTTGGGTGTTGGTGGTGTTGGTGTTGGTGATGGTGGTGTTCTTTGTGCCCTAGTGTTTTTGTTTTATTGGTGTTGTTGGTGATGTTATTGGTGCCCTAGTTTTATTTGTTGGTATTCTTGTTGGTGTTGTTGGTGTTGTTGGTGATGTTGTTGGTGTTGTTGGTGCCCTAATTTTATTTTGTTGATGTTCTTATTGGTTTTTCTTTTGTTGTTGTTGTTGTTGGTGGTGGTGGTGTATTGGTAAAAACATTGCTATTGTTCAAAAGGTGTTGTAGCTTTATTTGTTTTGTTGGTGGTGTTCTTGGTGTAATATAGCATGTTGGTGGTGTTATGAAAAAATTGAACAAAACATGGTGGTGTTCTTGTATATATGTGCATGGTAAAACTGTTGCCCAACAAATGTGTAATATGTTGCAACAGAATAAGAATTTGCTGGGATATATTAAGCATCTGTTGGAAACAACTATACCATCTGTTGGTTTATTGTAAAAATATTTCCAACAGATTACTTATTTGTTACAACAGATGGGTCATCTATTGGAAGAAATCAAAATTGTCTTGCTACTGGCTACTGGTTTTATTTCTTCCAACAAATGAGTCATCTGTTGGAAGGAATCAAACCAGTCTTGCTACTGGTTTTATTTCTTCTAACAGATTACTCATCTGTTGTAACAGATGAGTAATATGTTGGAATAACTGTTTTGATTTCATCCAACAGATGACCCATCTATTGCAATAGATGAGTCATCTGTTGGAAGAAATAAGTCAGTAGCCAAGATTGTTTTGATTTCTTCCAACAGATGACCCATGTATTACAACAGATGAGTCATCTATTGGAATAACTATTTTGATTTCATCCAATAGATGGAAAATCTATTGCAACAGATGAGTCATATGTCATCTGTTGGAAGAAATAAAAGAAGTAGCAAGATTGTTTTGATTTCTTCTAACAGATGACCCATCTATTGCAACAGATGGGTCATCTGTTGGAAATATTTTGTACTGTGTTGTATTTTAAATTTGTTGTTATCCTTTTTTTAATGATGCACAAATCAATTGTAATATTTTTTGTTTTTATCTTGTTTGTAGATAAAATGGCTCCCAAAAGAAAAGAAAGTGGATCAACTTCTGACAAAGCTAATAAAAATGCTAGATTACAAACACCATTAGAAGAACTTGTTGAATAGGCCCTTTCACAAATAAATGAAGATGTACAGAAAGAGAATGAAGATGTGGAAAGAGATAATGAAGAATATATTAAAGGAGAATCAGTTGAAAGTTCTAGAACTGATGTAGAAAAGAAAGGGGAGGAAGAAGTTATAGAGAAGGAAGATGAAAATAAAAATGAGGAAGAAGATGGAGATGGTAGGAATGGAGATGATGAAGAAAAAGAAAGTGATAAAGGAGATAAGTTGGAAGGTGAGGATGAAGGTGATGATGAAGAGAAAAAAGAAAGTGAGAAAGGAGATGAGGAAGAAGATGGAAAGAAAAGTAAGGAAAATGAAAGAGTTGATGATGATGCTGAGCTAACGCTGATCTCTCTTGAACGTAGATCGAAAACCCAGTATGATCTTGTCAAAACTTTTAGTATTGACAAGTTCAAAGTTGAGATACCAATAGATAACCCTACAGATTTGACTGGTGATTTTGTAGTTAAATCTGTCATGGGTAAAGGTTTTAATGAATTTAGAAAGATATTGAGGGATGAAAAATTGGAGGATTACTTTAAGTCCAGCAGTTTAGGACTCTTTCTTGATCTGCCGGAGGATAACAATGCACGCTTTTAAATGACCATGGTGTATGGTCTTCTCAAGCGCATGATCAAGTATATGGGTGATGATACAACTTTGAAGAATGAGAAAAAGAAGATGGATGAGATTTGTATAAACTACTTTGGCATGCCGGTTTGTTTTGGCATGAAAGAATTTGCCATAGTGACTGGACTGAGATGCCATCCTCCATCTGAACCTCTTCCCACAGTTACACCCTTAAAAACGCCAAAGGCAAGCTAGCCATCTAAATCAGCCAAGGTAGGAAAGAAAGGAAAGACACCCACCAAGACACCCACTAAGACAGCCACCAAGACGCCCACCAAAACCAACAAAGGCAAAGACAAAATAAATGAGTTGTTGGCCATTGTTGGACATAGCTACAAAGCCAAACAATTGAAAGTTTATCTCCAGAACAAAAAATTTTTGAAGAAGCACAAGGAGCCATTGTGCTTAGTTTGGTTTATGCATTCCATTTTATGGGTCAGAGACACCAACAAAGTCATAGAACCTGAATTGTTGGTGCTTGCTCAGGATTTGGAGGCATTCAATAATTATCCATGGGGATATGAAAGCTATTTCTTGACTGTCAAATATTTGTTGACAAAGTTATCTCCAAAGACGGTCAACTTATACGGCTTTCCTTGGGCTTTCATGGTAAACCTCAATCCTAGTTTCTTCCTTAGTATTTCATTTAGTTATGTTATTGAATAATTATTATGATTTTTATTTGCATCATGTTTACATTTTTAGGCTTGGGCATTTGAAGTCATTCCTCACCTTCAACAGCAAGTTAAAGACTATTCGGAAGAGGTTTCTCATCCAAGAATCATTAGGTGGTTGTCTGCCAAGAACAACTCAAGGATGAATCCCCTTGATCTCTTCAACCCTCCTGGTGATACAGTAAGTATTCTTTTAAATAGAATAATTTTACTCATGTTAATAAGCATTGCAATAAATAACTCATTTGTTGCAACAGATTACCCATCTATTGCAATAAATATCCCATCTGGTGAAACTTATCTCTGCAGATTACCCATCTACTGCAACTTATACAATAGATGAGTAATCTGTTGCAACAGATAGGTAATCTATTGTATAAGTTACAGTAGATGGGTAATCTACAGAGATAAGTTTCAACAGATGAGATATTTGTTGCAACAGATGGGTAATCTGTTGCAAACAGATGAGTCATTTATTGGAAACAACATAAAAATTATTCCAACAGATGACTCATATGTTGCAACAAATGGGTCATCTAGTCGAAGGAATCAAAATAGTCTTGTGCTACTGGTTTAATTTCTTCCAACAGATGTGTAATCTACTGCAACAGATGAGTCATCTGTTGGAAACATCATAAAAATTATTCCAATAGATGACTCATCTATTGTAACATATGGGTTATCTGTTGTATTTTTGTGAAGCAGATGTCTTATCTGTTGCAAATTATAGGTTGATTTTAATATATCTACTTTTATTTATAGGTTGTACACCCCTGGATTGTCCCTACTGAACAAGAGTTGGAGATGCCTGCCTTTCTTACTCAGGGATTGTTCAAACAAAACCAGACCCTAAGGTGGATTTGATAAAAAAAATAATTGGCTGGAGCAACAGCCATCAAAAGAAAAGCACCAAGGTCAGATTGTTCTTGCTGAGCCTGCTATTGAGGTTTTTGGTGATGCTATAACAGATTTAGGTATTGGTGTTAATGTTGTTGGTGGTAGTGGTGATGGTGATGGTGTTGGTGATAATAGTGTCAGAGATGATGGTGATGAGCATGTTAATGATGCTCATGAATTTTTTTTTAAAAAAAGAGTTAACCATGATGATGGTCATACTGGTGGTGGATATGGTGGATTCACCCTTTTCAGTAGGTATACCACCTCTTTTGGCCCCTCTTCAAGCTCATGTTCTGCATGCAAATGCCAAGAATGCAAGGACAAACATTACAACTTGATTAATTCTATTGATGCTCTGACTGTTGTTGTTAAGGAATTGATATCTAAGAGGGGTATCATTCCATCAAGGAAGATTACAGAGCCATTCACTCCATTGAAAGTTAATAAGAGGAAAAGAGCAATTTCCAAGGTACTATCAGATATTAAATCAAGAAAAATTACAACTCCTTTTCCTTGCACTTTTGAGCAACTTCCAAGGGCCATAGGAGAACAGAGAGAGATGAAGAAGGTGAATGTTTACAAGTTGGTGAAATCCACAAGAAAGGCTAAGCTGAATACGCTGATGAAATCAAAAAAAGGCCCTAGAAGAGTACTCCATGCATCAATTTAGTGCAAAAGACTTCCAAAACATGACTAATATGAAGGTCTGGTACGAGGACTGGGTAAGTTACTTTTCCTAACCTTCTATTTGTTAAAATTTCATTAGTATGTTCATTTAGATGACTCATCTGTTGCAATACATTAACCATCTGTTGAATTAGTTTGCAGTACATGGGTAATTTGTTAACAGATTCAGAGAACTTATACAATAGATGACTCATTTGTTGCAATAGATGACTCATCTGTTGCACTAGTTTGTAGTAGATGGGTAATCTGTTAACAGAATCAGAGAACTTATACAATAAATGACTCATCTATTGCAATAAATTATCCATCTGCTATAACAGATAACTACAAATAAGTCATCTATTGCAACAGATTACCCATCTGTTGCATTAGTTTGTAGTAGATGGGTAATCTATTAACAGATTCAGAGAACTTATGCAACAGATGACTCATCTATTGCATTACTTTGTAGTAGATGGGTAATCTATTAATAGGTTCAGAGAACTTATGCAACAGATGACTCATCTGTTACAACAGATTATCCATCTGTTGCATTAGTTTGTAGTAGATAGGTAATCTGTTAACAGGTTCAAAGAAATCTATTGCAACAGATTACCCATATGTTGTATCTTTTTAATTATTATTATATGTTACTAACTTATTTAAATTGTATTCTTATATAAGTATATTGATGAAATTCTTTACCTCATGCGGGAAAGGCATCTCAAATTCACTAGTTACTATGATCTCGGGGATAGGATCATGGACCTCAACTTCTACAGTAACTTTTTAAGTAGGTACAACAAACTTAGCGAAGTAGCGACAACTCCTGGTGGCAGAAAAATTGAGGAGTTACTTTCTGAGTTTAAATGGGATGAGGACATGATTGATTACTGTAGAGGAAAGAGGCCATAACCAGATGCCATGGATTGGACGGAGGCAAAGAGGATTCTCGCAGTCTTGAACTTGGAGAAAAAACATTTTGTGACTCTTGAGATCATCATGAATGAGGGAGTCATGAATGTTTATGACTGCAATATACTAGTTATTGAAGATTGGCAATTTTGGATTTGCATGGAGCCTTTGTTGGAGTTGTTCCCAAAATTGTTGAAGCAAAGTGGCATAATGAATCACTTACCAGAAAAGTTGCTCAACGAACGATGGGCTTTTGAAGGTCGAAAACAAAACATTTCCAAGAATGAGACTGGTGCCGCTTGCGGGTCTTACTCGCTTGCATTTATTGAGTTTTTAATAACCGACACTTGTATGATAACTTCCAAGATTCTATTGAACGATAACACAGTTTCAAGGATGCAAGAGTTTAGGCTGCTGGGGTGGCATGTAAGAGTTTGGAGCCCTGATGTGGGTTGTAATTTCTATCATATCAGTGTAATTTCTAGACAATATAATAATTTTTATTTTTAGTATCTTTAGTTAATTATATTATGTAATTGGTGATGATAATATTTTGTGTTTGATAAATGTCAAGTTTTTTCTATCATGAATTATATTTTTTACTTAGATTTGAAAATTTTCGATAATTAAGCAGATATGCTCATCTGTTGCAACAGGTTTGTCATCTATTGCAGCAAATGTCTAATATGTTTGATTATTTCCTACAATCATCACATATGTTGCAACAGATGAGTGATCTGTTGCAACAAATGAGTAATCTATTGCAACAGATGATGCATCTATTGGAAATCATCAAACAGATATGCTCATCTGTTGCAACAGGCTTTTCATCTGTTGCAACAGATGTCTAATATGTTTGATTATTTCCTACAGTCATCGCTTATGTTGCAACAGATGAGTAATTTGTTGCAACAAATGATGCATCTATTGGAAATAATCAAACAAATGATGCATGTGTTGGAAATAATCAAACAGATATGCTCATCTGTTGCAACAGGTTTGTCATCTGTTGCAGCAGATGTCTAATATGTTTGATTATTTCCTACAGTCATCACATATGTTGCAACAGATGAGTAATCTGTTCAAACAGATGAGTAATCTGTTCAAACAGATGATTCATCTGTTGGAAATAATTAAACAAATATGCTCATCTGTTGCAACAGGTTTGTCATCTGTTGTAGCAGATGTCTAATATGTTTAATTATTTCCTACAGTCATCACATATGTTGCAACAGATGAGTAATTTGTTGCAACAGATAATGCATCTGTTGGAAATAATCAAACAGATATGCTCATCTGTTGCAACAAGTTTGTCATCTGTTGCAGTAGATGTTTAATATGTTTGATTATTTCCTACAATCATCAAACAGATCTTCACATCTGTTGCAGTAGTTACTCTTTCATTGTAACAGATAAGTTATTTGTTGGAAATAATCAAACAGATATACCCATCTGTTGCAGCAGGTTATAATCTATTGTAATAGGTTATGCACTTAGTTGAACCTGTAAATGATATGAAATTCATTGAGATTGTAATTGAACTTATTAATTGAAAACTAATTATAGTTAAATAACTTTTTTTATTACCAATCATGATTCAATAAAGCAATTCACGTCAAATTAGTGCATTGATCACTCTATTTAGGATGAATACAGTTAGTTGAACATGTAAGTGCTATGAAATTCATTGAGATTGTAATTGAACTTGTTAATTGAAAGCTAATTATAGTTAAATAACTTTTTTTATTACTAATCATGATTCAATGAAGCAATTCACGTCAATTTAGTCATTGATCACTCTATTTAGGACGAATACAGTTAGTTGAACATATAAATTCTATAAAATTCATTGAGATTGTAATTGAACTTGTTAATTGAAAGCTAATTATAGTTAAATAACCTTTTTTTTATTACCAATCATGATTCAATGAAGTAATTCACATCAAATTAGTTCACCGATTCACCTATTACAACAAATGTGTATATCTGTTTGATTATTTTTCCAATAGATGACTCGTCTATTGCAACAAATGACTAATCTGTTGCAATATGTGTAGAGTCTGTTGGAGATGATCAAACATATCAGACATTTGTTACAACAGGTTCAGACATCTGTTGCAATAGATGAACATATCTGTTTGATTGTGTCCAACACATGGGTCATCTGTTGCAACAGATGTCTAAACATGTTGCAATATATAGACATATCTGTTTGATTATGTCCATCAGATGGGTTGCAATAGGTGTAGAGTCTGTTGGAGATAATTGTCGCGCCCCATTTTTCTCGCGAAAAGCGGGATTCGACGTGACAAACTCTTTTTAGGATTGAAAGAGTGAAGAGTCGCCACCTAACGAATTAAAGTGCGTTAGGGTACCATTCTAGACTAATTATGAACTTATTTTAATAGTCTATGTCAACCAGAAATTTGGATAAGGGTTCAGGTTACCTCGAAAGAAAGGTGTTAGGCACCTTTCGAGGTCCATAAATGTGGGTCCCAGCCGAACTCATATATTACGTGGGGATTTCTATGTGATAAGCAAAAGGTCGATTTATTAACTTAATACTAACTAAGTGTTACAATAAATAATTAATAAACTAAACATACAACTTAATTTTTAGCAATTATCTAAGTGATATCCTAATAAAATACGTAAAGGTAAATCAAATAAGCAAGAAGATAGAAGAGACACAATTTATATAAAAGAAATTGTTATTTAGAAAGTAAACCTAGACTACCCAAAGCAAAAAAAAAAAAAAGGAACATACAAAGAGTAAAATATAACCGAAGTTTTTAAAAGGTTTGGACAAGGGTTAATTTTATCTTATTCGGATCAGCGCCCGGCTTATTAACGGATGACAATGTCGCATATCGCATTGTCAGATTCTGCTCGGGTCAACTTCCATCATGTCTGACTTTCTATCTACCCCACCTAGTTTGATTATTAATCTTAAAGGCGTTCTAAAGAAAGCGATAAAACTAGCGTTCCCTAAAATATCTACCCGTCCCAACTTAATGTCCAAGAGGCATTGAATTTACTATTTTGGATTTGGGTCTAGACAGAAGAACTCTTAGGTTTCCTAATTAGACTCGAAATTCGTGTCACACAAGCAAATAGAACTAGCAAGTAGCACGTAATGATTTTATAAAAGGCCTCTTGGTTAATTAAAGTTGCTTGAAAAGACCACTATTCGTTTTACGTAATTGAAACCTACAGACATGATTTCTAAGCGACGGTTTTCAATTAACGTACCGAAAATTAAATTAATATGCTAAATATTAATTTAAATAAGCCAAAAATTTATTTAAACATACAAGAAATTTATTCAAATATGCTGGAAAGTTATTAAATGTGCAGGAAATTTTATTAAATATGCAAGAATTTGATTTAATTGTGCAGAAAATTAAATAAAGTGTACAGAAATTTATTTTAATTTGCAAAGAATTATTAAATGTGCAGAAAAAATTAAATGAAGTGCGCAGAAAGTTCATTAAAATATGCAGAAAATCAATGATAATGTGCAGAAAATTTATTAAAATGTGCAGGAAATTAATTGAAAAGTGTAGAAAATTTAAAAAACATGCAGAAAATTGATCAAAGATGTGCAGGAAATTATTTTAAAGTACAGAAAATTGATGAAAAATGCACGGAAAACTCATTAAAGTATGCAGAAAATTAATGATAATGTGCAGAAAATTTATTAAAACATGTAGGAAATTGATTAAAAATATGCACGAAATTGGTCAAAGATGTGCAGGAAATTATTTTAAAATGCAGAAAATTATTTCGACTGTGCAGAAAACGTGCCAAAATTTGTTAGATATGTAAAAAATTAATTAAGGCACTAACAACTAATGGACATGATCAACACTTATTTTTTAAATAGGTTGAGAGTTAAATCGCATGTCCTAAAACATATTTCTAGGTGATAAAACAGTTAGATTAATAATCCTAAAATGTTTGCCTAAGTGATAAAAACAATTTAATTAACATGTTTAAAAATTGCTAAATAATCCTACAGGCATGGTATCTAAGTGATAAAAATTTAACACATAGAATCCCCGCCCCCGTAGCATCCATATTTCAATATATAGGAGTGTTTACACTTAAAATATTACAGACCCCAAAAAATAATAATCAAACTAAAAAAATATAGAGAGAGCTAAATCTTCTAGCTCCCTCCCCATAGGCGAACTCTTCGAATCATGACATGTTTGTCTCCAATCTGTTGAGAGCAAAACAAAATACCCCAACCACTAACATCCGAAAATGGCCTCGGACAACCCATAACCAACCCTTGACGCTGTCGAGATCCCAAGGAACTCATGGATCCCGGGCAGGCTCACGTCAAAGGGGTTATGGGATGCGCCGAGATCATTTTGGATAATCCAAAAAAAAAAAAAAATGCAAAGCAGCCTTTCCAACTTGTAACTATTAGTGAGGGCATGTGTAAACAAACAAGCATCTAATATAATCACGTAAGTCAGACAGCATGCAAATACATTATTATTTTTTTATACTAATGTAGAAAACTTATACATACTGAACTACCATGTAAGAAAAAATGAAGGAACACTTTGAAAGAAAACTAACCGGTCGAGGTGAGAATGATAAAAGACCAACAACACTTCCCAAAGTAGTGACCAATAAGCAATTGAAGTAGTCTAAAAAAGACAGAACAGACAGGAAATTCTTTTAAAGTATTGAGGAGAGTAGTGTTGTTCAGCCATACCCCCAATATGGGGAAAAACATATTCACATAAGAGAGTTGTGGGCAGTCCAAAAAAAAATAAAAGGAAGGGAGAATCCTTTTTGAAATCACTCAAAATAAAACTTTTCCTTTAACACCTCAGTAAGATCAATTAAGTGAGGAAAATATGCATGATTACTATAATTAATCAAGTAAAAGGAAGTAAAGGAAAAGAAAAATATTCAAAACTTAGTCAGTAAAAAAAAAAAATCTTTCCTTAGACATGAAAATCATACTAGTTAAGACAAAATCAAATCGGAACTGCCCAAAATAAACTGAGCACGATATCAGGTGAAATTTACCATATAGCGTCGACTATTAAGGCTGTCATACTTTCAATGAAAGGACAGAGATCAAATATGGGTGAAAGTATATTAGAAGTAAAAATCTGCTTAGTTTAAATAAAGACAGAAAATCAATTCAAGAATCAATCAGTGACCAAACATATATTAAAATTTCCAAATATGACCTAATATCAAAGATTCGCATGACCTTTATTAAAACACATAGCAGAATCTCGAATTGTCATACCCACAAAATTATATTGAGTAGAGGGATGAACAAAAATGAAAATTAATATGCAGCTTTTGATGTGAATTACGCTAAGTAAAATCCCATAAAGAAATCTATAAACACATAGGTAAATTAACAACCGAACTGAAAAGTTAGGGTTTAGGGAAAGGTCACGAAACTTGGGGATTTTCACATATGTCAATCCAAAGATGTAAATAAACATAAATTCATAAGAATCAAACTCAAATTAACAACCATGATGCATGAATTTCGAATCTGAGAATCAGTCAAGTCAACGAATATAAATTCAAACTGATTAAACATGTAATGAGTTATATAAAGTCATATTAGAGACGAATTTGTTGTAGACTCAACGAAAGGACCATGAATTTAAACCGTTATACACCTCCTGCGAATTTTGCCTTGGATTGGCAAATTCCCATCGGGTCTTCGACTTTCGTTTGAAGTTGATGTCGGGTGGTGCTTCGTTGTGGTCTGCCGGACGGTGATGAGTGAACACAGTAGGTTTGTCGGAGAAAAGTGTTGACTGGCGTGATGAAGGCAACAAGGAGAAGAGGAGATCGGGTAAAGGGAAGGGAGATAAGGAAGAGAGGGGCGACACTGGTGGATGTGAGTCACGGGCCAGTGGTGGCCAGCGGCGGCGGAAGAGGGAGAAGAAGATAGAGGCGATGATGATGCGTGGTGGAGTGTGGTGGTTCACTGGTGGTGCTCTCACCGGAAATGGTGAGAGCTGGGGAGAGAGAAAGGGTGAGAGAGAGATGGAGGAGACGGCGTCGTTGGGGAGAGAGGAGCTCTGGCGGCTGGGGTTAGCCGGAGCAGTGGAGATGCGGTAGGTTTCACCGGTCATGGTGACCGGAGTTGTGGAGGCATTGCGGCAGCAGGGGTTGAGAGAGGGGAGAGTATAGGGGAGAAGAGAGTTGCGACTGAGGGAAAAGATTAGAGTTTGGAGGTGTGGGGTGTGGTTTTAATTAAAAAAGAAAGAAAAAATGTTTTGATCTCAGCCGTTGATCACAGGAGATCAACGGCTGTAATTTAAAAGATCAGGATGGGTCGAATCAGGGGTTGAAATTGGATCAAAAATTAGGTTTAATAAAATTGAATTGGGGATTTCAATTTGGGGTTAAATTAAAATCAAATTAAACTGAAATTGACACAAAATTGGGTACAAATGGCTAGAATTTAAATAAATTCGGGGAAATTGAATTGAATTAGGCTGCTATTTTGTAAATACCATAATAATTCCGTAATAATAATAAAATGTCTCAAAAACTATTGTTACGTAAAAATATTGTATAAAATTGGCAATAATAATAATAATTTGAGAGTAAATTATGTATGCGAATTTTAAGAAATGCTATAATAATAATAAATAAATAAATAAATAATAATAATAATACTAATAATAATCAACAACAACAATTGTAATAAATACGTGTTTGTAAATTATGAGTATGCATATTTGCAGAAATAATTTAATAAATATGTAAAATATTATGTTTAAATTAAGAATGTGAAATTAAATGCTAAAAATAAATTGCATACTTTAAAATTATGAATACGAAATGTTAGAAATTATTTGATACCAAAAATAATAATTAAAAATTCAAAACTAATATTTTTTGATAAAATAGCAACCCGGTAGGAATATCGGGAGGTCAAAAATTGGGTGTCAACAATGATCAAACATATCAGGCATTTGTCGCAACAGATGTCTAAACTTGTTGCAACAGATGGACATATCTATTTGATTATGTCCAACAGATGGGTCATCTGTTGCAACAGATTGGTGATTTGTTGCAACAGATATAGAATATGTTGGAGATGATCAAACATATCAGATATCTGTTACAACAGATGTCTAAACCTGTTGTAATAGATGGACATATCTGTTTGATTATGTCCAACAGATGGGTTATCTGTTGCAACAGATTAGTTATCTGTTTCAACATGTATAGAGTTTGTTGGAGATGATCAAACATAAACCTGTTTCAACAGATATGTATATAATCAAACTTATTAGACATCTGCTGCAATAGATGTGAATATCTGTTTGATAATGTTCATTGAAGGATAAATCTATTGCAACGGATGACTAATCTATTGCAACATATTTCATTATTTAAACTAATTTTCCATCTGCTGCAACAGAATAAAAACCCACACATACAACAGTTATTGGATCATAAATAAAAATATATTTTATACAATAATAACATACATTAAATCACCAACTAAACTAAAATAAGTTAAAATTATCAAGTCCACAAAACCAACAATAAGACTAATTACTATTACAATAATTATGGAGCATTTTGATCCGGATATGTAGTTCTTTTGTGGCCAATCCTCTTACATATGGAGCACTTATTTTTTCTCGTTGGAAATGATTCTCCGAATCCACGCCTCCTCTTCTTAACCCTTCTTCCCGGTCTGCTTGGATCAACATATGGAAGAGGTATTTCTCTCTGTAAAATCTCCAAAGGAACAATCCACGAATCTTCAGGAGGCACCAAATTAATTTCCTTACAATATGCAATTATGTACTTCTCCACCAAATAATATGGAGATGAGTGCTCATAAATCTTGTTTCCAAAATCAACACCATATTGGACTCGAAGGTCTGCCATAGCATGTGGACAAGGTATTTTATCTAAGTCAAAAACTCTACATATACAAGTTCTCCTTTGAAGATCGACAGTGGCAACATCACCATGACCGGTGATAGTGAACTTGTAGTTAGATATTTGACGAGCCAATAACTTGTTCCCCAAGTTGATGTACTTTGATATTTGTTTTTCCAATGTAGGAACAAGTCTGTTTGGTGAGTTGACCAACTCCATACGCCTTTCGTGAAAATTATTTGCAAACCTTAAGTTTTATTTTGTCAAATAGAGTGACAATGGAAAATTCTCTTTCAACCTCAAACATTGCATTCATCGACTCAACAATGTTTAACGTCATAATATTATACCTATACAAAAAAAAATCACTTAGTAAGACATAGAATTATAATAAACTCAAACAAGACAAGACACTCAATTTATAATATTGTATCTATTTTCTGGACAGAATGTCGTGCTCCATTTATGGAATCCGACACGTTCGAGATATTCGACTGCCTTGGGTACCATATCCCTTATTTGATTTAAGTGGTCATAGAACTCACCTCTATCGTACACTTTCGATGCTTTATAAAAATAAGATTCAACCTTTGAATTGTGAAAGTCGTTTCGAATATTTTTCCCAAGGTACCTCATGCAACAACCATAATGAGCTGAAGGGTATACAATCGAAACCATCTTTTCGATACTTGGATGTCTATCAGAAATTATGCACAACTCATCCGTATCATCTACATAGCTTCTCATTTGTTCAAAAAAATATTGGTATGAGGCATCACATTCCTTGTCCACTACATAAAAAGCCACCGAAAAGGTATGATTTTCCTCATCTTGTGCCACAGCCGAGAGCAATACTCCTTCATACTTGCTCTTCAAGAATGTCCGGTCGACGGCTATGACTTTTCTCATTTATTGAAAACCATGAATCCAAGCAGCATAGGCTACAAAAAAGTACTTGAACCTTCCATTTTCATCAACCTGCAATGCCATCTTACTTCCTGGATTTGCGGACTCAAGCATATAACGGTTCGCATCAAGCACTGCATACCCTTGCTCATATGTTCCCCTGACCAAAGATTTTGCAATCTCCATGACCTTATAAATCTTCAAATAACTTACCTTACAACCCAATTTTGTACGGAGTTGATTGGCTATATCTCTTGTAGTTGGGCCTTTACCATTGGGGAAATGATTTTTAAAGTATTTACCGATGACCTTTACCATGACGTGCGGATTATGGCTCATAATATGCTCTGAACCACATGTGTGATACTTTTCATAAGTTCTAATACAGAATCTATCAGAATTTATGAATTTCACAGTCCTCAACCACCACTTGCACTCCGAATGTGCACATCTAAAACAATACACACTACGAAAATTAGTCACCTTTTTGATTCTGACATCTTTTTTCAAGCAAGCAATATTCAATGAAGTGACTAGCTCTTCCTTGTTCTTGAATGTCATTCCCTTGTAAAAACCTGTTTCATCATCTTGAAGATTGCTCAACTGTGTTGATTGAGAACTACCCACTGTATTGCTCGCAACAACGGGTGTAGGTGTTTGGTCCTCCTCCACGTCATCTCCACTCTCATCATCTGGCATATTCATGTCCACGCTATCCAATTCATCATTTAATATATCTTGTTGGTCTTGTTATACATTCTGATTCTCTATCAGTTTTTCAACCACATACACCCTTAAAATGGGTCTAGTTGCATCACTCAGATAAGCACGCAAATGAACCTGATCGCTTATATTAAAAGGTAGGACCCTTTGATTTTCAAAAGAGTTGTGCATGTAACTGATGACAAGATCTTTTGGTTGGCAATTAAGTCCACAATTGTTGATGATTAAATTCACAAAATCATCATACAATACCTCTCTTTGGACTGTCATCGCTATCGTCTCTAACATGTCACCATCCTTCCAAAGCCAAATAAATCGATTGTTCTTCTCGATCCATTCACCATGACAATCAACACCTATTGTTATTGAATCTTGCATTAATGGTACCTAAAGAAATTTATTTTAAAAAATTAATAATAATAGTAATTTGAGTGGCTATGTACAACAACAAAATTAAATGCACTATCATTGTCCCAACAGATAAGCATCTGCTGCAACAGATGAGGCATCTGTTGTAACAGATAACTCATCTGTTACAATAGATTACTTATCTGTTGAGGCATCTGTTGTAACAGATAACTCATCTGTTACAACAGATTACCTATTTGTTGGGTGAATGTTCAGAACCAGTAGCTCAATCCAATAGGCGAGTAATCTGCTGTAACAAATGAGTTATCTGTTGCAACAGATACCTCATCTGCTGCAGCAGATGCTCTATCTGTTGGATTGAGCTTCTAAATCTGAACCAGCTTTGCCAGCTGATGTAAGATGAATCTAACAGGTAGGTCATCTGCTGCAACAGATGAGTGATCTGTTGCAGCAGATGACTTACCTGTTGGATTGAGCTACTGGTTCTGCAGCTCAATCCAACAGGTGAGTTATCTGTTGGATTGAGCTTCTGAATATGAACCAGCTTTGCCAGCTGATGTAAGATAAATCCAACAGGTAGGTCATCTGCTGCAACAGGTGAGTGATTTGTTGCAACAGATGACTTACCTGTTTGATTGAACTACTAGTTCTGAGCATGCACCCAACAGATAAGTCATTTGTTGCAACAGATGATTCATCTGTTGTAATAAATGACCTATCTGTTGCAGCAGATGACTTACCTGTTGGATTGAGCTGTTGTAACATGAATCCAACAGGTAGAACATCTGCTGCAACAAATGACTAACCTGTTGGAACTACTTTAACAGTAATGGAAACAATCCAACAACTGTTGTAAGTGGATACAACAGCTGTTGGATATGCCACAGAAAATTATTAAAAAAACAACAGATATATCCAGATGAGAAATTGAAGTAAAAATCATTAATTTTACTTACCAAAATCACCTATGAAGTAATGCCCAGTGATATACGAATAAAATTTGATCCAAAATTTCAAGCAAGAAGAAGAGGTAGTAGCAGCCACAACAGTAGCAACAATGATGAAAAAGAAAAAGAAGCAGTAGGAGCAGCAACAACCACAACAATGGCGAGAGGAAAAGAAAAAAACAATGACAAAAACAAGAAGAAGAAAAGAAGAGAAAGAAGCAGCAGCACCAGAAGAAGAAGAAGCAGCAGCACCAACGACAATAGAGACAAAAAAATCGCGCAGTAGGAGGAGAGAGAAAATAGGAGAAAAGACAATTATTTTTCCTCTTTTTTTTGTTACAATTAGGATTTTATAAGTTGGACCAAAGTATAAAAAATAACAACTTTGAGAGCAACTCCCACACACTCCTCAAACTCGTTAACCTTTAATCTAATATTTATTACCTCTATTCAATAATTAAAACTTGAAGTCACCACAATTTCATTCTTAAACTTTTTAGTCACCCTTAATTCAATAGCCCCATTAACACGTAGGAGGGGACAATATGTTTGACATGGCACAACCATGTCAATTTCCTTGTACCCGTGCCACCTCTTCCCTATTTTAGATCTACCTATTTTCATAGTATTATTACTGAAAATTAAAGTGAAGACATCAAAGATCGAGTTAGAGAAGAGTCCCAATCACTTCCACATTCGACAAACAAATTCCGATCTCGTTAGAAGTGTGTTGTAGCAAATAAAGTCCCCCATCCTTTTGTTGAATCTTGTTTTGTTCAAATAATAGATATAGATGAGGAGATGGGCAAAGCTTCAGTGATTATCTACATCACAATTGCTGTGCTGCTTTTACTCCTCATCTCTCAGTCTCCTTCCAACAAAGCTAAGCGTCATGGTCATGGTCATCGCCGACTCAAGCTGCGCTCCAACTTCACTTTTGACTCACATCGTACCCACCATGAACGCATTCCCTTTGACCCTTTAGTTGCTAAAATCGAGCGCCAACGTGAGGATAAGGAATGGGAGAAACAGTACATTGACACACACCATCCTGAATTAATACATGGACATGCTCCTGGTGAAGAATCCCAACCTGAATGGGAAGACTTTATGGATGCTGAAGATTATATCAATGATGAAGACAAGTTCAATGTTACTGATAGGCTTGTATTATTGTTCCCAAAGATTGATGTCGACCCATCTGATGGTTTCGTGACTGAGCATGAGTTGACTGAGTGGAATCTGGAGCAGAGCAGAAAGGAGGTCTTGCATAGGACTCACAGAGATATGGAAGTTCATGACAAGAATCATGATGGCTTTTTGTCTTTCGCTGAGTATGAGCCCCCCAGTTGGGTTCGCACTTCAGGTCGCTCCATCACTTTTATTTTATTTTATTTTATTTTTTTTCTAAATTGGCTTGTTGCATTTCTAGCTGCAGCGTCATATTACTGTTTGTTTAACTATGGTTACGAATGTTCTTGCTTGTCAGATCTTTATATCCTTTTTAGAATAGGAAGGAGCTCTAGTCTACTATCTTTCATTTATTGTCTCCGCTTGTACTATCTTGGACCTGGTTAAGTAGATGGCATGAATTGAGCTGGTTAATAGGATATTAAAATCGGATAAAAGGTTGGGGATGTGTGTGATGTAAGAATCATTGGCCAAATGGTTTGAAATAAGCGTTTTATGGATGCTAAGTATTTCGCCCTTCTTCAATTGGTTGATGGCCTATATTTAAGGGCACAAGCAAGCTGTAGGTCTACTGCCTAAACGCACCTACTCCTAAGTCTAATGTGATCTATTAAGTTCGTGGCAATAGCTTGGAAAATTTGATACTTTCCACTGTTCATGTTCACCAAGTAATACTGCAGTTTACATTGAAAAAAGAAACTTTCTAGAAATTGTTTTAGGTTTTCGCTTGGATATTTGCATGTGGATACTAACTTTTCATGGTAGAGTAATTTGGTATGTCATTCTGTGAGAATTATCTGAAACTTTGTTCATTGGTCAACTTTTGTTTATTGACACTGCATGACAGTCACTATCAATTACTCAACTCTCTTTCTTTTCTCACATTTTGGTTAGTACTTAGAATATTTTAGCACTTAGGGAAGTCACACAAGATACAATTTACATGAATTTCTTCCCAACTTTGTATTTGACTCGTGTACAAAGAACACAAATACTCAACCTACAAAAAGATAAGCCAACAGGCAAAATCTAGCATGTGTCAAGCCTTCCAGTACCTATAAATAGTGCCATTGACCTTGGTGGATAGAGTTATTGTACTTGTTGCTTGTGGGAGGTGGCAGATATCTCGTTGAATTAGTCAAGGCAAGTTGGCTCGGACACCACGGTTATTAAAAACAAATAGTGCCGCTGGCCATTGACACATGTTAGTCCCACGTGCATCCTGATCATAATGCAGTTGACATCTCCCTATTGCTAGGAACATTCAAATATGCCCAAATACAAGACAACAAGACTTTGTTACATGCCTATAAACTTATAGAGACCAAGGAAAATGATTAATTGATCGTATGTGTGCGTCACACAAACACTGACATTCAAATTCTTACGCCAACCGACCGACTGGTGCCAAATTCGCCATTGAAACTGCCCTTCACCCATGTCTGCACGGGGCATGCCTTTCGCGCATGCTTGCCTTTGCTAGGCGCACACCCGACTCTTCTCCGACACTACTTCGGCTATGCCATGACCACTCGTTGTGTCAACCCCATGCCTTGATCTCTCGGAACATATCAAAGTTCACTCGACTTTCCATGTGAGTTTCTGAATGACTCTTGAAAGTGACATGGACACCTTGAGGGATGCAAGGTTGCCTGGCATAGGCATGTGTGAGTCGGCATGGCATGTGCCTAGGTGCCAGGACGTGGTATGGCATGGCATGGCAAGGCGAGGGCTTGACAAGTTGAAGCATGGCAAGGACAAGCCATGGGGTTGACACAACGAGTGGCGGTGGCATAGGCGAAGTAGTGTCAGGGACGAGCCACAATTTGAATGCCCGCAACAGTGTGCCGCGCACATGCGTGTAATCAGTTATCTTGGCCCTATACGTTTATAGCAATGTGGCTGAGCCTTGTTGTCTTGTATTTGAATATTTCTAGTAATGGTGTATGTCAACTACATTAGGATCAAGTTGCACATGGGACTTGTCAAGCACACAGACATGGGCAAATGACAGTATCAGTGGTGGATTTGGCACCACTCAGCTGGTTGTCGCCAGAATTTGAATGCCCGCATCAGTGTGCCGTGCACATGCTGGCAGTTAATCAGTTTCCTTGGTCCCTATACGTTTATAGCAATGTGGCAAAGTCTTATTGTCTTCTATTTGAATGTTCCAAGTAGTGGGGGATGTCAACTACATTAGGATCAGGCTGCATGTGGGTCTAACATGTCTCAAGGGACAGTGGCACTATTTATAGATGTTGGCACGCTTGACACAAGTTAGATTTGGCTTGTCGTCTTATGTTTCTGTAGACTGAGTATTTGTGTTCTTTGTACATGAGTTAAATACAAAGTTGGAAAGAAATTCCTGTAAGTTGTGCATTGTGTTCAATCTTCATTTAACAAAGAAAATAAAAGCTTCACGCCATTTGTTCCACTATTTTTACTTCATTTCCTCTGAGAAAGGTTTGAAAAACTAGTTTAAAAATAAGAGTTTTATTTACTATGCAGCGGTTGAGATTTTCTTTTTAGTTAGTTTGTTAACCGTTTCTTCCTTTTCTTCTTTGTGGATGAACTAGATTTACCTCATATTTTCTCTTATGTTCCTTGGACTCTTCACTTTCGATGCTGCACCCATGTCGACACAATGTGGGTGTGGCTATGGGATCCGTACCGGTTTGGTCAACCGATTGTGGATACTTTGACCATAATCGACCAAGAAATTCGGGACAGATACAATAATTTCTATAATTAAAATAAAAGTGAAATTGAAGAAAATGGAATACCTTGTATACAGAAATTATTATGTTAGTCCTTTTCCTTTTATCTCGTTTTGGGATTCTCTTGTAAGATCAATATTTCCTCGGTGGAAAGCCTTGTAAGTTTTCCACATGATATTTTATAATTTAAACATATTTTTATAACTCTATTTTTAGATATTTGGATTATTTTTAGCCCAATCCCCGCATCTGTATCCATACCCCCTAATCTTAAAATTTAGATCATGAAGGATCCGACCTCTAGATCCGCACCCGTATTGAACACCCGAGTCCGAGCAACCTAGATTTGCTCAGTTATTTTCCTTGCTTTTAGGCCTCCCCTCTCCGCGAAGCCCCTATGTTGCTTTATATTTCAAAAAGACAAAAGTGAGAATTCTTCACGAGGATTGACATAATCTGAAAGTCTTACTGTTTATTTTTTTCATCTTTGTTCATATTCGGTGCCCTTCGAGTGGTTTCTGAATGACTCTTGAATGTGTTATGTGTTTGACTAATATGGATGATGTTCACTTCCTTTCATTTTTTGGGGTGGACTTAACATCAAGAATGCAAATTAGTTGCTTCTTATTTTGCTTCCCAAGTCTGTCACTGAAATTTTATTTAAGTACCTGTTTGAGAAAATTGCTTCATGCAGCCTCTTTCTACTTATACTTGAATCAGTCTTTCATGCTGACTAGTGACTACGACAAAAATTGTTTCATGACTTAAAGTAATCCATTTTGGCGATTGATTTAGTAACTCACTGCAATCACAGTTTCTAAAGTGTACATCTATCCCTTTATATATTTAATCTGTTCATTCCTTTGTTACAAACTTTGATGTGGTAATGCTGCAACAGATAATAGTTCTTTTGGATATGACATGGGCTGGTGGAAAGAAGATCATTTTAATGCATCAGATATAGATGGAGATGGGCTTCTAAACATTACTGAGTTTAATGAGTAAGTTACTGCTAGGGCAGGGAAACTTTTTACTACCCTTATCTCCTTCGCTTATTAGTTCTCTGAACTTCATTTGATAATTTCATCTCATCCAATAATTTCTTTCTTTATTGTGATTTCTTAGCTTTCTACATCCTGCCGACACCAGCAACCCCAAACTACTCCACTGGCTGTGCAAGGATGAAATAAGGTTCGGTAGATTTGCTTCTTTAACATTTTTCTTTAATAAGGGCTTCATTCATTTTTCCGACTTTGTTTTCTCAAGTATAAAAGGTCTTCTTTTACCTGTTGTTAATGTGCCAATTGCTATTTGTTGTACCTACCGTCAAATCTTCTTTTCATTTGCTCTTTTTTTTGGAGTCATGATTTTTCTTGCTGGCTGGGATTTGGGAAATTTAATCAGAATGATATTTAGGAGCATTTAGAAGAAGTCATATCAAGTGAATCAATGGTTGCAAATGAAAAGAAAGAGGGATGTTTGGGAGTGAGGGATTTGAGATTACATAGCAAGAGTTTATTATTTAAATGGCTGTGGAACTATATAAGAGGGGAGGTGATGAAATCTGGAAAAGGCGAATAGTGCCATATATGGTAAGAAGGATGGTTTGAAACAATACCCTTCACAATTGAGAGCAACAGGGCGTATTTGGAAAGGAATTGGGGGGATGTGGGATGAGTTTTTACAGTATACTAGATTAGAGGTGGGTAATGGAGCCATGATTAAATTTTTGACAGATTTTTAATATGGGAATACGGATTTGAGAAGCAGTTATCCAGATTTATTCAGATGTTTTGTGCTTAAGGATGGATATGTTTCTGAGTTTCATTCCATCTCTAGCTGGAATCTAGGATTCAGAAGGAACCTAAATGATGGGGAACCGGAAGCTTTCTGTCAACTTACTTGACAGTTGAATCCTATTTAAACTGATCAAAACAAGGAGGATTGATTGATTTGGGTGAATAGCAATGATAAAATGTTCTCTGTTAGTGATTGTTACAAACTGTTATTACAGCAGAATGGTCAGGGAACATTTTATTGGCCTCGGAAGATCATTTGGAAGTCTAAAGCTCCTGGTAAAGCTACCTGCTTTAGATGGATTGTCACATGGGAGGCCTGTTTGACTCAAACTAATTTATAGAAGAGGGATTTTGCTTTAAGTAATAGATGCTATTTTGTGTGAAGAAGACCAGGAAACAGATGTTCAGCTGTTTTTGCATTGAAAGTTTCCCGAGAATGCCGGGAGTTGCTTTAAATGTAACTGGTCTTTCTTATGCCTTTGAAGATTAAGAGTATGATGGATTGCTGGTGAAGTCAAAGGATGTCTAGAAACCTGAAGCAGATTAGGAGAACCATTCGCATAAGCATTTTTTGGATTATATGGCTGGAAACAAATAAGGCTTGCTTTGAAGGAAAAAGGATGCATGTTTCTAGAATTAAGAACTCTAGCAGTAGGGTAGATAGCCTGGATCAGTACATGGATCTCTTAAGCTTGCTAGGAGGGATTACTTGATGTGCTGATGTTTCTTATGCTGCTGATTTTTGTACTTTTCGGTACCATCTTGGTACTTTATTAATAAAACCTGACCTTATCAAAAAAAATAAAATAAAAGAAGTGAAACCAGGCATTTTGTATGGTTCTTTTCAACTGATCCGACCATTTTGATATTAGTAGTAGTCTTTAGATCACTAGTGACCTAGTTTTCTTATTCCTGCTCCTGGTGGTATCAAAATGCTGGTTTGTCGGGATATCTAATCTGTCTTTCCAGGAGATTAGTTTTCTCCAGAAACAGCAGCTTGACACCTCCAGCACGCCGGAGGAGGTTATGGGAAGGGGAGATTCAAACATGCAAACGGAGGCAGTAGACTGCCGACCTAACTCCAGAGGTGGGAAATAAATTATCCACAGAAGAGAGAGCTGATGATAAAGGGGTTCGTGAATCACAAGAAGCAGAAAAGGATTTACAAATTCAACCGATAATCGACGCAGAACCTGTGAATATTCAATCACCCAGCATCCAAGAAGTAGCGGAAACAGAAGCTTCAAATTGGGTAAACTCCCACATCTTAGAATTGAGCAACACCTATGGGGTAGCTTTTGTAGGTTTCGAGAAAGAAACACTAGCTCTTCTTATCAGAATTGATGAGAGGAAAGCTGCTTTAGATAAAAAAGGTCAAGAGAAGACAACTACAACCCCCAAAAGTAGAGGAATTGGGAAGCATGAGTTAAAAATCTGAAATCAAGCCTGAATGAAGAGGTAGAAGGGGTCAGGAATAGGGGGAAAAGTTTATCTTTGACTTATAAATGAAAGTCAAATTCATCACTTGGAAGGTGAGGGGGCACAATAGACGGAGCAGCTGAGTAATGATCAAAAGTTTATTTCAGAAGTGAAAGGCTGACATCTATTGCTTGCAAGAAACAAAAGTACATACGGGAGTAGAAGACATAACCAAAGAGCTTTGGTCATGCAGATGGATGAAATGTGGGTTTATGGACGCAGAAGGGAGCAAAGGGGGAATCTTGATCATGTGGGATAGTAGGATCTGGAGGGGGACTCAGGTCGAGATGGGCCAACATTTCATGACTTATGAATTTGTCTCAACTCAAAACTCTTTCACCTGGTAAGTACTTAACAGGAGTGTATGCTCCACATACCAGAGAAGAGAAATTAGTTTGCTGGGAAGAGATATCTGCAGTTAAAGAATTATGTGGGGGACCTTGGGTGGCATGTGGTGATTTCAACACAATCAGAAGTATGGGGGAAAGAAGAGGGTGCACTAGAATCACTAATGTAATGACTAACTTTACAAGGTGGATTGAAGAAATGGAACTGCATGATCCTCACATGAGTGGAGGAAATTTCACATGGTTCAGGGGAGTCAATCATCCTAGTGCAGCCAGACTTGACAGATTCTTGTTCTCTATGGAGTGGGAGGAAAGCTTTAAGAACATAAGACAAAAGCTGATGCCTAGAGCATTGTCCGATCACTGTCCTGTCACTTTAGAATGTGGAGATTGGGAACAGAAAAGATCAAACTTTAAGTTTGAAAATTGGTGGTTAAAAGTGGAAGGGTTCAAAGAATTGGTGCAGTCACGATGGAATGAGTTCTCTGTCGAAGGTTGTCCAGACTACAAACTAAATGTTAAACTCAAAATGCTCAAACAGAAGCTGAAAGATTGGAGCAGAACCACCTTTGGGGAAATGACCAACAAAAAGAATAGTTTACTAGAGGAACTGGCAAAAATTGATCTGATAATGGAAAGTAGAGACCTATCTGAGGAAGCAATGATGGTAAGAGCAACCATTGTAGTTGAATTTGAAGATATGGCTAAAAATGAGGAGGCAAAATGGAGACAGAAATCCAGAGTGTTGTGGTTGAAGCAGGGCGACAACAACACAAAGTTCTTCCAAAGAATGGCAACTGCTCACAGAAGACTAAGCATAATGAGATTGATTGTCACTTTGTGAGAGAGAATATACTTTCCAGAGATATTGTTACAAAATTTGTGAAATCGAGTGGTCAGCTTGCAGATATTTTCACCAAGTCCCTCACTGGTCCTCATATTAATTACATTTGTAACAAGCTCGGTACATATGACTTGTATGCACCAGCTTGAGGGGGAGTGTTAGAATATGAGTAGGAATAAGAATAGCATATAGAATCCTACTTGGAAAAGGATTGTAATGTCAGTGTCCTAGTTGGAAAAGGAGTCTAGTGTGGTGTCTATAAATAGGGTCTCAATGTAATAATTTAGATACACAACAATTCAATAATATTCTTCTCTTATATTTCTCACAGCATTGTATGTAGACGAGTGCACTATATACATTGATTGAGTCTCTTATGCTAGAGTATTAGTTAAGATGGACATCACACGGAGCATGCCATCAGAAGTTAAGGTGGAAGATCCAAATGAGAAAATGTTTCATCAAAAGTAAAAATGTTTCATCAAAAGTTAGTGTACGAATGTGTACCTGCCTATTGTCCTGTTTGCGTGATAGTTGGGCACAAATGTCAACCAAAAGCAGAAGCATAGAAGGCCAAGGCCAAGTTTGTGAAGCAAAAAACAAAATGGCAACATAAACCGAGTCTCATTTGTGCCTGAGAGTATTGGTGAGCTAGAGGAAGTAGAAGGTGTGAGAAGTTCAAAGCCCGTGGAAGGTCTAATACAACAACTATGCAGAAGAACAAGCAGAAGGACCCTGAGCATACTGGGCAGGAAACTGTAGAAAATTGGGAGGAATTCAGGGACAAATCTGCTGCAAAGGGCCAAAAACAGTTTATGGAGAAGCCTAAAGTCACCACAACTAATGAGTTTACTATACTACATGATCATGATACTAGGCATGTAGCTGGGATAGGAAGAGGAATAGGAGGAGTGAAGGTGGTTGAGAAGGGGAGCAATATCACCCACCATCAATGAAGTTAATTACCAGGAACACTAGAGGACTAGATAAAGTTTATAAATAGAAAGAAGTAGCACTGTTTATAAAGACTACTAAAGTTAGTATGTTAGCTTTGTTAGAGCACAAGGTTAAAGAGCAGCATGCAGACCAAGTCATGAGCAAAATTGTACCTGGTTGGGACAGACTTGATAACTTTGCTTGTAGTACAAAGGGTAGAATTTTGATAATATGGGATCCTCAACTGGTTACGTGCACTCTAGTGGAGATGAATGAATAGTACATCCATACTGAGGTGTTAATTAGAGCTATGAATATCAGATTCACATTTACTGTTTTTTATGGCCTCCACATTGTAGCAGATAGAAGGAGTTTATGGGCACAACTTAGAAGAATACATTCTGTTCAACAGTAACCTTGGTTGGCAATGGGAGATTATAATACCTTTGATTGGGGAGAAGATAGATTGGTGGGGTCTATTGTCCAAGATGCTGAGATTAGAGATTTTTAATGATTTCTTGGGGGACACAAGCATGACAATTCTGAAGTACAATGGTAGAGAGTTCATGTTGACAAATAGAGACACTTGCAGCAAAATAGATTGGGCTCTATTTAATACTAGATGGATGCTATGCCCAATCTGGAGGTACTGATTATGGACCCAGGATGCTCCTATCACTCACCAGTTAGTCTCAACTTCTCCCAAGAGGTTGATATGATGCCTAGGCCCTTTAAATTCTTGAATCATTTAGTTAAGCATCAGCAATTCCAGGATATTGTGAAGTCTGCCTGGCAGAGGAAACATAGAGGGAAGGCGTTGGCTAGAGTGTGGCAGAAACTAAAAGGGATGAAGCAAGCACTAAAGCAATTAAACACAACTGAGTATCAGGGAGTACAGGCTAGAATCAAAATGTATAGACAACAATTACAGGGTATTCAAAGTTCCCTGAGGCAGCCAGGGCAACCAACAAGGTTGATTGAAATTGAAAAGGAGGTAGAACTGAATTTAGAGAAATGGCTAACGATTGAGGAGAGTATCATGAAACAGAAATGTAAGGTGCAATGGCTACAGCTAGGGGATGGCAACACGGCCTACTTTCATGCTAGCCTGAAGAATAAGATAACCCAAAATAGAATAACCAGTTTGGTCAATGCTAGAGGGATTGTCATCACAATTAGCAGTGGTATAGAAGAATAGCTTATTGGGTTCTACAAGTAGTTTTTCGGGATCAAGTGCTACTCAACTTCCCGATGTTAACCCTCTAGTAATGAGAGATAATCCTAGCTTAAATAGAAGACAACAGGCACAGTTAATAGCAACTGTAACTAGTGATGAAATAGTAAAGGCACTGAAGGGTATTAATGATAGTAAAGCTCTGGTGTGTGATGGATTTAATGCCTTTTTCTTCAAGAAGGTGTGGCTAACACTGGGAGATGAGATTATTGAGTTGTTAAAGAGTTCTTCTCATCAGGTAAGTTACCTAGAACTTAAACTGTACCATTGTGACCTTGATTCCCAAAATTGCTCATCCATTAAATATTTCAGATTATAGGCCTATTTCCTGGTGCACTTTATTGTACAAACTTATCTCCAAGGTGCTTACTAATAGAATGCAGAATGTGATGGATAGTATAGTAGATAAGAGTCAATCTTCCTTTCTGCCAGGAAGGTTGATAAATGATAATATAATCTTGAGTAATGAGTTGGTAAAGGGATATGGGAGGAAAATGGTGTCCCCTAGATGCATGTTAAAAGTAGATATGAGGAAAGCGTATGACTCAGGAATGGGACTATTTGAAACAGATTTTGGCCCTATTACAGTTCCCTGATATTTTTGTGGAATGGATTTTCCAATATATAAGCACTATTTTCTATTCTATTCTGATCAATGGCTATCCCAGTGCTCCCTTTGAAGAAAAGAAAGGAGTAAGGCAAGGAGATCCACTGTCTCCTTACCTGTTTGTTCTAGTTATGGGGTACTTCACTAGGTTGTTTAAGAAGCTGAGGCAGCCCCCAGGTTCTAAGTATCATCCAAAATGTGACAAAATGCATATAGTGCAATTAAGCTCTGCTGATGATTTGTTGTATTCAGTAGAGGGGACCTCACATCTGTTAGGCTGTTATATGGCTTATTTAAGGAGTTTTCAGCAGCTTCTGGCTTGGAAGCAAATGTGGAGTTTGTAAGCTCTTGTGGAGTTTGAGGAAGGAGGAGGATAGGTTATGAGTGCAATGGGTACACATGTACTATGGGAAACAAGGCACAATATAGGATGTTCAAGCTCCTCAAGCCTCATGGATGGCGAGGAAGTTCTTACAAGCACACAAATACTTTGAGGCCGCAGGGTGGAATGAAGCCACAGTGATGCAATTGGGAAAGTTCTCCACTAAACAAGTCTATCATTTGCTGAGGGGAGACTATCAAAAAGTAGAATGGAGAAAGTTGCTATGCAATAATGCTGCCTGTCGTAAATGGGTATTCATCTTGTGCTTAACTTTTCATGGTAGACTCTTGGCAAAGGAGAGACTAGCATCCTGGAATTGTGTGAACAATATGAGTTGCATCCTATGTGCTGATGGGCATGAGAACATTGAGCATATGTTCTTCAGGTGTCAGCTCAGGTATGGCAGGAGATGTAGATTGGCAAAATATTCAGAGGCAAGCTAGTGGGTGGACAGAGGAGAAGAGATGGGCTACTATGCACTGCAGAGGCAAGCTCCCAAAAGCTGAAGTATTCAGAACTGCATTAACAACCAACATCTACTACATATGGCAGGAGAGAAACCATAGGATTTTCCAAGAAAAGAGTAGAAGGTGTGAAGTGCTAGTGAGGAAAATTGTCCAAGAGATCCATATTCGAGGCAGGATTAAGGTTAAGTTGGCTGCAATTTTGCAGGTGCTAGATTTGGTATCCTGTGTGATTGACTTGTGGGGATGTATGCTGTTTTTTAGATTGTGTAGTTGGTTGGATAGCCTAAGATAGATTTGTTGCTGCTACAGGCCTGGGGTTGTCCACATCTTACTTGGTAATTATATCAGTTTATTTAAACAACAACAAACATTCCCAGTGTATATCAGTTTATTTACCAACCAAAAAAAAAACCAAAAAAACTCAGTTTATATCAGTTTATTTACCAAAAAAAAAAACTCATCTATATGCCAGAAAATTTCGATCTTTAAGTGGTTTGTTGTCACGCCTCAAATCCCATTGGGGCGGAAGCCGTTAAGGCCCGAGAGAACTAACCTATGATCGAGTACATTCATAATGCATGTCACCAAATGAACAATATCTATTCCATATAGATACAAAATATCAATGACGGAAGTCATGGAAAGACATTCAAATAGATATGAAACTTGGCCGTTAGGGCCACCACATCAAAAGGGTCATACATTCCTTCGTTTGACTTATAACGTCTACAAAGCCTCTAACAGATACATAACCGAGCCTAAAGTTGGGACAAGTCCCCGCTTTATACAACAATTACACAGTACCAAAACAAGTGTATACAAGTGACTCGGAAAGCCCCGAACCAATTTGGAGCTCACTAATAGTCTGCAGATGACCCGTGTCCTACAGTGAAGGTCTACTAGCTCCTGTGCCTGCAGCAAGTAAGGTAGGTCCTCCAAGGGACGTCAGTACGAAAGAATGTACTGAGTATGTAAGGCCATAAGTAACCGTATGAAATATAGAAACTCAAATGGAATCAAATACAAATGAATGAACAATATTGATAAACCACCGTACTGTATATGTGGAACCATGTACATTGCCTTCATTACTTTTTTTTTACGTTCATATCAATATCATCATCAATCATACAATGCCCGGGACCAACTGATCAGTGGTAAATAACATTGGGATCGGCTCGAGCTAGGCTTATGCCCTCAGAGCTGCCACTCATAAATCAATAAAGCAGGTTCGGATCGAGCTAGGTTTTCACCCCTAGAGCTGTCCCCTGTATCCAATAAATCAGGTTCGGCTCGAGCTAGGCTTTCGCCCCCAGAGCTGCCCCCTGTACTCAATAATCAACCATATATGCATTACTTCATTCTTTACTTTTGAGATTGATACATTGGTGGTCATAACATTATTGGAGCTTTGGAACAATAGTCAATGAATAAGAGACATGACATGTGAATAACAATTACTAACAACCTGAAATGAGATACTTTAGAACCTTTTGGAATGGAAACAAGTTCGGTAACAATGAGAACAATAGGTGCTGCCGAAGGATACGGAAAGAATAACCTTACATACCTTATCCTTCCAACGTGTGACTATAACAGTCCAGCTCTTCCTTAAAGCGCTACTCTACAATATGAATACATAATGAAGCTTACATTAAAAGTCAACTACATTTACAAGTTCACAAGGTGATAATAAACTACTCGACTGCCATATAACTTCATTCCATCCTTCTACAATACAATTTACTGCCTCAACATACCAACAACACCAACCCAGTCCACACATCAACCTACATATCACAAACCGATAGGAATTCACACCAAGTTTATACTTTACATCTCCTCCTCAACACATCATCACATTTACTCCATCAAGTCACCTAAATACCTTTCACAACAACACATTAAAGACAATCCACAATTGATACAATCCAAAATGCCTCCGGACTACCCCCTTAGAGCTTTCCAAAAGGTACCATGAGTTGGTGAATGCATCTAAGAAGGGTAGAAGGGCCTTGGGGGGGGTCAAAGAGATGTAAAAACAAGCCAAAAGTGGTTCTGGAAGGACCTGCGGAGCAACCTGCGCCCGCAGGTGCCCTCTTGGCCCTGTCCAGGGCCACCTGCGAAGTGACCTACGCGGGCAGGTGCTTCATCCGCGAGGGCGGATGCCCAAATTGGCTAAAATGGGTCATTTTTGGGTCCATCTTTGTAATAAATGGTCCATGGCCATAAATAAGCTTCTCTTTTCATATTTTAGGTTAACTTTGATGCCAACAAACAATTATGGTTTCAAAATGCACATGAACACCACCAAAACTATATTCTCCTTTCACTACACCACAAATTCCATGCACAATTTCATAACAACATTTCCACATGTCATACACAAGGAGTAAACAAGTTAGGGACATAACCACATCCTAACATGTTGATATTTAATCCATCCAATTCACTTCCTTCAAGACCTTAAGTCCCCTTTCAAGTTTAAACCACCTAGAAGGCCAATCCTTTAGCAAAAGACTGTTTTCACAACAAGTGGACTGCTCAACACTTTTTAAACATAACCAACATGGTATACACAACCCCTCATGCATATAATATATTAAACCATAAGAGTAAACACTTACCAAAGCTTGCAAAGGGAAGATCTTGTCCAAAGGGGTGATTGCTTAGGGTTTGAGAGAGGAGAAATATCTCTTGGAAAAGTCTAGAATTTTGCAAGTGTTTTATGGTGATTAATAGCTGATTTTTAGCCTTATATAGTCCCTCAAAATCACCTCTCTTTATGGTCATCCTTAGCCAAACTTTTGGTCAAAGATGAGGTGTTTTCTTGGTCAAATCTAGAATGGATCATTTCCTTTTTGGGCCATGTCTTATTTACTTAATTGTTTGGGCCTCAATTGAGACCAATAGCACAATATTAATTTAGCCCAATAGAGTTAGTGTGTAATACACCATCTCAAGTTTAAATAATTCCATAAATGTTATGGTAGTCAAATAAGTTCGGAAATGTACGGGGTGTTACATTTGTGAACCTAATGATGTATCATTGAAGTGGATTCTTCAACATTTTTTAGCAAAATAAAAGGATGCTGAAGGAAAATATGGCTTCCAGCATTTGGAAGATCATGCACAACTCTTAAGCAGCAACAACAACAACAACATACCAAGTATAGTGCCACAAGTGGGGTTTTGGGGAGTATAGAGTGTACGTAGACCTTACCTCTACCTTGTTAGGTATGAGAGGTTGTTTCTGAAAGACCCTTGGCTCAAAGAAAGAGAAACACAATATTCATGAAGACATAAGAAATAGCAGGAGCAAGAGAGTAGAGGCATCTGAGACAACAATCACGTAAAGAAAACTAATAAAAAATGAAATAGTAAAATAATAAAAATACCAAAAATAATACTATTACTACTGGCCGGAGAAACCATGCACAAAACTATCTACTGGTAGCCTTCTACCCGAATCCTCAACCTCCACACCTTCCTATCTAGGGCCATGCCCGCGGTAAGTTGAAGCTTGCCATGTCCTGCCTGATCACCTCTCTCCAATACTTCTTCAGCTTACCCTACCTCTCCTTAGACTCTCCATCGTCAATCTCTCACACCTCCTCACCGAGCGTCTCTGCATCTCCTCATGATATGCCTGAACCTTCTCAGTCTAAACTCTGGCATCTTGTCCGCCACAGAGGCCGCTTCAACCTTGGCCTGAATATCTTCATTTCTGACCATATCTCTCTTAGTAAGCCTACACATCCATCTTAACATCCTCATTTCCGCAATTTTCATCTTTTGGACAAGAAAGTTCTTGGCTGACCAACACTTCGTCCCATACAACAAAGCCGGTCTAACTACTTCTCTGTAGAATTTACCTTTGTCTTATTGGCATCTTTTTATCACATAAGACACCAGAAGCTAGCCTCTATTTCAACCACCCCGCACCAATGTGATGTGTGACATCCTCGTCAATCTTTTCGTTGTCTTGGATAATAGCCCCAGGTACTTGAAACTTCCTTTCGTGGGGATGACTTGAGAATCCAATCTCACTTCCACATCCTCTATACTAGGCACATCACTGAACTTCACTCCACGTACTCTGTCTCAGCCCCGCTCAGTCTGAAACCTTTAGACTCCAGGGTCTGTCTCCACATCTCCAGCTTGTTGTTAGCTCAGCTACGCGTCTCAATCAGTACAATGTCATCATCAAATAACATGCACCAAGGCACCTCCCCTTGAATGAGTCGCGTCAGAACATCCATTGCCAAAGCAAATAAAACAACTCTGAAGCAGCCAAAAAAAAAAAGAGAATTGTAAACAATGACTTCAGCAGCTCCAGCTTAAAGAAATAGCAGTCCAATACCGATAACCTAAAGCTTTTAACACTCATCAGAGCAAGGTCAAGAACTTGTACAGTATCAGATTTAAGTATAGCTCATTGGATAAATGATCCATTGGTATATGTGCATTAAAATGTTGGTCTGGTGTATTACCGGAGATTCTACTAGTTTTGAGTTCAAATTGTTTTATGCCTTTAAGTTTTTATTTTTTTATCTGCTAATCTTTCGTTTGTTAATGAATTTGCTTAAGAGAGAATTTTCTCTAGCAAAGCTGTCTTTTTGGACACTGTTTATAATAATTTTTTTTTTTTTTTTTTTGCTCTCCTTTTAATTTCAGGGAGAGAGATAGTGACAAAGATGGTAAAGTAAATTTCAAAGAGTTCTTTCATGGGCTGTTTGACTTAGTAAGAAACTATGACGAGGAGAGTCATGATGATTCTCATCATTCTGAGGATTCACAAGAGTCTCCGTCTAGAAAGTTGTTTGCTGAGCTTGATAAAGATGGGGATGGGTAAGAAACTAGACATCTCTTTCAGTAATTGTTTCGAGTAAATCCATCAACAAACCTTTAAAGTTGATTTTATGCAGATATTTGTCAGACGGTGAATTACTACCTATAATTGGAAAGCTTCATCCATCAGAGCATTACTATGCCAAACAACAAGCAGATTACATCATACAGCAGGTAAGTTTCACTGATCTGAAGTGCCTGATTCAATAGAGTACTTGCATGTCTGCCTTATCTTTATTTCTTAAGCTATAACCAAACTGCTGCCATTGATTTACTTTTTGCCTGCTTAGGAGCTATAGCTAGTATTTAGAAGGAAAGTTGCTTATTATACTGCTGTGCAAAAATATGTATGCTTGCCTGTCCTTTCTGATTCATCTCTAAAGTTACCTGATAATCTTTTCATATGGCTATTGTTAACTAACCTATCTAGTGAACCAAATCAGCCAGGGGAGTGGCCTTATAAGAGCACATCTTGGCCCGGTTCAGTAAGGAAAAGGTGGCCTGGGTTGGGTTGGATATTCGAGCCTGGTAACCCAGAACAGAATTGGCCCGTTATCTGGCCCACCGGTAGCTCATCCCCGAACCAGCCCTGTTCGTGCCATTTTTTATTATAACTGTGGTTGTTTGTTGGTTCGTCCTCAAATTAATGTGGAGGATATAATTATGTTTTTAAAACTTTCTATCATTTTCCAATCATCTATTGTACTTTGAAGTTTCTCTTTTGTAACATATTTAAATTCATGAAAGTAGAAAACACTTGTTCTAATTTTCATCTTCAGATTCAAAGCACGAACTTGCAAATTGTATTGAAAATATTGAAATTCAAAGTTATACTTCATAAAATTTAAGACCAGTGGAGGCCAGGCGTTTTACGTAGCACAGGGCGAGGCCTAAGTCCCGAAACACGGAAACACGGGGTGTAAGTCCCATGGATCTTGGGGGCGTATATCTATGTATCTTCAATTTTATGATTTTATTACTACGAAAATAAGGAAAAGTAAGATTTTTAATAATTCTACAAATAAATTTAAATAAATCACCATTAATATTAAAAAAAATATTACAATTATTTTCTTTGAGAGTTGCTTTCTTTATTTATATATTTTTTGAAAAAATTGCTTCATATGAAAACATGATAGCATAAAGTATAAATATCATTACACCAATACTAAAAATATGATTTATAGCAAAAATGCTTTTAAAATAATAAAAAACAAATTAACTCCCGGGGCGTACGCTTTTATGCCCAAGATTTACACTTTTATGCTCGAGGCTTACGCCCAAAATTCTAGGGCTTACGCCCTATGGATGTATGCCTTTCATTTGTGCCTCGGAGTGTTTTTTGTACGCTCCGGAACTCGTTCCGAAAACGCCTTTGGAAACACTGTTTAAGACTCATTGAGCCTTTGAGTTTTCCTTTTTTCAAATTTATGTCCAGATACAAGTTTCAGTACTTTAGTTTGGTCATTCACTTATTTTCAAGTTTAAATATTTTAACATTAAAATTCAAAGTATAAAATACACTCTTTAAGAAACTCGATATAATTTCAAAATTGTAAAAAAAGAAAAACAATTAACCCAAACTGGCCCTGTCCGGGATTAGGGCCGAACCACTTCTTTAACGGGTTAAGTTCAGAAATGGCCCTTAATGGGTTGGTCTTGATATTTTATTCCCCATAAAAGTCTTACAAAACTGGCCTCCATAAGGGGTCGTCTTAATTTTTTGTCCCCGCTTAATCAATTTTTTCCCATAAGGCAGACATCCATGACATTTCAAGATACTGAACCTGCACAATTGACTAGAAGTTCAAGACACTGAACCTGCACAATTGACTAGAAGTTCTACCTTATAGGCAAAAGTTAGAACTTAGATATGTTGCCCATAAGGCAAACATTCTAACTTTTGCTCATAAAACAGATGTTCAGGACATTTTAAGATATTGAACCTTGCTCAATTGACCAAAAGTTATACCTTATAGGCAAAAGTTAGAACTTTGGGGGATATGAATAGAAGATAAAGACTGACAGAAGACGTCAATATGCTCCCACGCACATTTCCCTAGGTAAAGCTCTCGGGACTCTTCTGGCGCTGGGCATTCCATTCCTTCTCTGGAGCCCAATCTCTCGTCTTTTCCTTTCAAAACTCGACTTTCTTTCTTTTTAGATGGCTAACAGAACCTATTTTCGGTGTGGGGGGGGGGGGCGGGGGGGAGGGGGAAGTCTTATGACTTGACAAAATCGCATTTTTCCCAGAAACCTGGTTTGAATGGGTAGAGAGTGTTAGACTCTACATGAGGAGGATGAAGTTGAATAGAGCTGCATTAAGTTGGTTGTGCAAAGATCTAAAGAGGCATTTGGTATTAAAGGCTAATCTTTTAAATCTTGGAGGTTCAGAGATTTGATCACCCTCATTTATTGAACCCTTTAAGTTCAATAAATTTGGTTGGTTTCTATCTGTGATAACATTTAATGGAGAAGGGAGATCAGTTATTATCCTATCAGAGAACTCCTTCAATGAAGGATAGACCAACCTTCTTCAAAAAATCGAATCTTTCATTAATACGGACTTACAGACTCAAGAATTGAATGTTGTTACATGAGGGACGAGTTCTCAAGGGGATAAAGGAAAAGGGAGTTACAAGAATGTTGTACACAAGAATAGATAGGCTTTGAGTGCCCCTTTATCCTCTTCGAAATCCAGCAACTTCGATGAGAGAGATCCTTTTGGTAGAAGTTTGGTTGGTAGCTTCCCCAACTGCGACGGGATCCCAACGAGGAATGATCTAAGGAAGTGGGCTCAACAAGCTTGGAGAGGCATACAAAATATCTAGATTTTTGATTTGAATGGTATTAAGTTTCTCTTCGAATTCCAGTCAAAAAGAGACGTCGAGACTATCCTCTTAGGCAAATGGAAGAGAAACAATTACCATCTGCAGCTGGATTGGTGGTGAGAAACAATCACCATCTGGAGCTGGATTGGTGGTCTCCTACGTTGGGAGCCATTCACTCACACAAGCAATTTGATTGATTTTGGGTTCGCATTTTAGGGCTTCCTCTCCAACTGTGGTCGGAGGAGGTGATGAAGAGATTGGAGATCAGTGTGGCGGATGGATTGAAACGGAAGAGGAGACACAACTCCGGAACCACCTGAAATGGGCTCGTCTACGTGTTAGAGGTCATCAGCAGGCAATCTCGACACATGTCGAGGTGAGCGATGGTGAATATACTTTCTCCTTACCGGTCTGGTGTGAAGCTCCGCCGAGGTTCAGGCTAAACAGCAGCGACGAGCACGAGCATCGAGAAATAGATAGATCCTCGAGCTGAACAAATCTTGATGGTGACCCCTTAGAACGCTACCCCTTCTGGTTATAGGTTAGGTCTGATGGATAGAGAGAAGATGAACCAAAGGAGAAAGGACATGGCCCATGTCAGAAAGACGTGCGATAGATTTAATTCAAAAAATGGGCCCAGAGTTTATTAAAGAAAATATGGGCCTACTAGGTCACTTAAGTTGTTTTAAGTGCTTAGGGCCCATGTCGGAAAGACGTGCGATAGATTTAATTCAAAAAATGGGCCCAGAGTTGATTAAAGAAAATATGGGCCTACTGGGTCACTTAAGTTGTTTTAAGTGCTTAGGGCTGAAGGAGGCCTAAATAACCCCATCAGTTCCACGTGTAATAAAAGCCGAGCCTTTTGTTGATAGCCTCTTCTTGAATTATATTTCGATATCATCAAGTTTGAATCTTTTTAGAGAGGAAATGGGAAATAGCTTATTTGTTGATTTCTTTCCCACTGCAATTCTGGAGATTGAGGATAGGCGATGGGATGTCGACAATTGAAGAAAGGAACATTCATGTGATCAATTATGTGGTACAAGGGGAAGGGGGAGTTATGGACAACATTGTTGGGGAAGATCTTCTTCAGGGGGACTGCTCAAACATGTAGTTGAAGAGTTTCAATGATCCTTTGCCTCTCCTAATCAATGATTCTCTTTCGGAGCAGCTAATTAAAGACATAGCCTCTTTGTGGGTTCAATCCAATGTGCTAAAGCTTAGTAGATTGTTTGGGGCAGCCTTTGAAGGCTGTGATAAAGTAGCTTTTGAGCTATTTCTGCGAAATGATTAGAAAAGGGAGAGCTGATGCAGAGGTATGCAAAATCAATAGGGTAACCAGAGCCAGAAGTCAAATTCCCAAAGAAATCAGAAACTTGGAGTTCCATGTGAAATTTATTCAAAGACGGGGAACCAAGAAACAGAGGGAGAATAACAACTAACATCCAATGAAAAAATCGTATCACGGAATGTGGGGTGAATAGTGAAAGCAAGATGGTGATAGTTAGAAGATTAATTCAATAATGGGGGCTGACATCTACGTGTTGGTTGAGACTAAAATCACAGAAACAGAGGTACATGTTTTCAGACAGTTGTGGCAAAATAGATGGATGGGGGAATATCATTTGAGTGCTAGTGGCAGAATTGATAGGATTGTAATCATGTGGAATAAAAGATATTGGAAAGGGGAGTTGGTGGAAGCAGCTAATCAAGTATTAATGTTAAGTTTGAGGGCGTTAATTAGGTTATCACCTGGTTCCTTAGTGCAGTTTATGCCTCTTATGACACAGTAGTCAGAAGGGAACTTAGGCCAAAGTTGATTGGTATCAAGGAGATATGCAATGGCCGTTGGGTGTTTTGTGGTGACTTAAATGTCACAAGATACCCATATGAGATATCAGAAGGGAATAGAATAACAGGGGCCATGAATGAGTTCATAGAGTGGATAAATGAGATAGAAGTCATTGATCCTCCTCTTCTGGGAGGTAGTTTTACCGGTAGAAAAGGGGACAATCATATTTCAGCCTCTAGAATAGTTCCTGTACTCATCCCATTGGGATGAAACTTTTACACAAATCAAGCCGAGTTTGCTACCCAGAATAGGTTCAGACCATAATCCCATTTTGCTAGATTGTGGAGAGTTGAATGTGAAAAAATCCTATTTTAAATTTGAGCAATGGTGAATGAGGGTGGATGGCTTTGCTGATAAGATCAAAGAGTGGTGACTCTCTTTCAACATAAATGGAACAATATCTTTTGTTCTCGCTTCAAAATTGAAAAGGTTGAAGGAGAAACGGAAGGAATGGGGACTGGTATACAGAAACAATTGGAAACAAAGAAAGGAGGAAATTATGAACCAACTAACAGAGTTAGAACAGATTCAAGAACAAAGAATTCTATCATAAGATGAGCTACTGCAGAAGATTCACCTTTCTATGAATTTTGAAGAGGTTGCCAAACAAGACGAAATAGCTTGGAGACAGAGATCTGGAATACAATGGCTCAAGCTGGGTGATTTGAACACTAAGTTCTTTTACAGAATAGCCACGACTCATAAAAAATTCAACTCTATTAATACATTGATGGTGGAGGGGAACACTATTTCAGACACTGAGGAGATCAAAATTGAAAGTTATTAGTTTCTATCAGAAAATGTATAAGGAAATTAAGCAGTGGAGACCTGACTTCAAATTGCTAGGGGTGGATAACATAAATGTGGAAGAGAGGGACGGGTTACAAAGGTAGTTTGATGAAGCTGAAGTATTGAATTGTATTAAATTATGTGCAGTGATAAGGCTCGGGTTACAAAGGTAGTTTGATGAAGCTGAAGTATTGAATTGTATTAAATTATGTGCAGTGATAAGGCTCCAGAACCTGATGGCTTTCCCATGAGCTTTTTCCAGAATTTTTAGGGGATAATTAAGGATGATTTTATGAGTGCTATCACATAGTTTCATAAGAGAGATGAATTTGAGAAAAATCTCAATGCCACTTATATGGCTCTTATTCAAAAGAAGCCAGGGACCACTGAATTGAGAGACTTCAGGCCCATAAGTCTCACTGGAGGGGTGTATAAAATTGTTGCAAAACTGTTGGCAAAAGGATTGAAGAGGGTAGTCAGCAAGCTAGTCAATGAACACCAAATGAACTTCATACAGGGTAGTTAAATTATGGATGCAACTCTAATAGCTAGTGAATGTGTAGATTCAAGACTCAAAGGTGATGTCCCTAGGATCATGTGTAATCTTGATATTGAGAAAGCTTATGACCATGTAAATTGGGATTTTCTAATCAACATTTTAAAGTAGATGGGGTTAGGAGAGAAATGGTTGAAGTGGATAGGTTTCTACATTAAAACTGTCAGGTTCTCAATTCTGATAAATGCAGAACCTGCTGGTTTTTTTCCATCAGAGAGAGGGTAGAGAGAGGGTTAAGACAGGGAGACCCACTTTCTCCTTTCCTCTTCATCCTAGCCATGGGTGGGACTATACCGCATGCTGAGAGTGGCCACTCAGAACAATTGGCTAAAAGGTTTCAAGCTGGCTTAGAGATGCAGATTTGTCAGCTTCTATATGCAAATGATACGGTGATATTCTGTGATGCAAAGGCAGAACAAGTATGCTTCATTAGAGTGATACTTGAGGAAAAGCAGCATGTTTCGAGTGAAAGAAGTTACCAACATTCAAAGCCTAGCCAATATCCTAAGCAGCAAAACTGAAGCATTTCCAACTACCTATCTCGGGATGCCTTTGGGCAATAGCCACAGGAGTTGGAGATTTGGGATAGAGTTGTAGAGAGACTAAGAAAAAATTGGCTACCTAGAAGACTCTATTTATCCTTGGATCCTTTGCCTACATATGCCATGTCACTCTTCCATTTGCCTGCTAAATCAGAAGAGAGACGGGACAAGTTGAGAAGGGATTTCCTATGGTTGTTCAACAAAGAAAGGAAAGGAATTCACTTGGTCAAATGTTAGATTGCTCAACTCAGCAAAATTGTAGATGGTCTTGGCAAAAACCTGGGGTGTCAGAACAAGTGTCTACTATCCAAGTGGCTTTGGAGGTCTATTAAAGAAGAGCATGTCTTATGCAAGAAAGTTGTCATCAACAAATATGGACAATCTGAATAGTGGGTAACCAACATGGTGACCAACACTTATGGGGTTTCAGTTTGGAGGTCTATCAGGAACTTATGGGGTCTAAGTTGGCTGAGAACCTAAGCTTTAAAGTAGGTGAGGACACCAAAATTTTCTTTTGGAAGGACAAGTGGTTGGGATAGGAGTCACTCCAGGATGCATTCCTTGATTTGCTTTCGTTCTGTGACAACCCTGGAGCACCAATTGCGGAAACTTTGTCCCCTCAAGGATGGAACCTCACTTTCAGGAGACTCTTGAATGATTGGGAGGTTGATTGAGAGGTAGACAGGGTTGCTGTGCTATTATAGAGATGGGGAGAATTTCCTGGCCTAAAAGCTGAAACATATACAGTAACATAGAGGCATGACAAGGATAGAAGGTTCACCGTAGGAAGATTGTACAAACGAGAGCTTATGGCACAACCAAGGGCCAGGAATGGCCTTGGGGACAGGTAAGGCAGGCAACAAAACCGGGTTGGGCCTGTCGGAACGGGCGGCTGGAGTTTCGCACCGGTACCCGTGGCCGGTGACCGGTGGACATTCCGAAACCGGGCCTACCGGACCGGGCTGCCCTGCAAAACCACGGTTGTCCGCACCAGTTCGTTAGGAACCGGTCCGTCGATGGGCCGGACCGGACGAGAACCGGACAACCGTTTAATTTTTTATTTTTTTTAAATTTTGTGTTATAATTTAAAATCAAAATATAGTTTTTAAAATTACTTTTTACAAATAAAATCAGTTTTTATAATTTTATATTATAAAAAATAAGTATAAAGCTTTTATACTTATATTTTTTATTTAAGTTATTTTTCAATTTTTTTTTAAGTTTAAAAATATCTTTTTGACTACTTATAAAATCTTTGATTTTCAAATTTAAAGTTTAAGTTTTAGTTTTCAACTTCGAAAATTTTGATTTTTTTTTAAAGTTGAAATTTAAATTTTCAACTTTGAACTTTAAAGTTTTCATTTAAATTTTTCAACTTTAATCTCTTCTTTTTTTGAATTCTTTTGAAATTTGAATCTTGAACTTTAAAATTTTAAAAACTTTTAAGTTTAATTTAAATTTTCAACTTGAAAGTTTAAATATAAATTTCCAACTTTGAAGTTTAAATATAAATTTCCAACTTTGAAGTTTAAAGTTTTTTGAATTCTTTTGAATCTTGAAGAGTTGAAGTTGAAGATGTAAAAAACTTCGATTTTTTTTTTTAAACTTTAATATTTTTTTGATCTTGGAACTTTAAAGTTTAAATTTAAATTTTCAACTTTGAATTTTAAATTTCAACTTTAAAGTTTAAATTTAAATTTATTACTTAAAGTTTAAAATGAAGGCAAATTTAAAAAGAAAATTTTATTCAAATAAATAAAGAAATAACTGTATTACAAATATTAGAAGAACACCTAATCTATGCAGCCACCTTCTAGGAAGAGTTCTGTTTCAACTAGGTCTCCATTATCATACTAATATCTATAATTTTCAAAATATGTTTTTCGTAATTTATCTATCAATTCCTTAGAAACATGATCCGAAATTTTTATTTGGTTTTCTTCATCCATTGCTTCCATGCTATTATCACTATTTTCTCCAAGTGCTTCATCTATTTCGATTTCGGCTTGATGCTATAAATTTGGCAGTTCAGCATTTCTTCGTTCGACATTGATCCAATCTCTCAACAATACTAATATTTTCAAACTATCTTTTGCTAACGAACACCTATGGTCTCCAATAATAAATCTCCCCGCGCTGAAAGCTTGCTCCGAAGCTACTGAAGATGCTTGCATAACTAGCACATCCGGAACCACCCTTGAAAGATATGAAAATTGTTCTGTCCGGTTCTTCAATCAAGTTAAAAGTTGAGGATCTCCATTTTCATCCCTAATATTTTCCCGTGCCTGATTAATATATTGATCAAAATCATTATTGTTAACAGAATCAAGACCAAGTTCTTCATCCATAATTTCATCAAAATCATTAAATCTAGCCTTACGACATGGAGGTTCAAACGATTCATCATTTAGTAGCTTGTCTCTATAAAGGTTATACAAATGTCTAGCTTTAGTTAATATACTATCCTTACACGATTCAACAGATAGAACTTCATCACTTATAATTTCTAAATTTTTATAAATCTTTTCAACCATTTTTTTCCACACCTTGTTCTTTGTAAGTTGGGTTGAACAAAGTAGAAGTCAAAAATATTTGAGGAATGGGAAAAAATAGTTTTAAAATTTTTCAATCATATATGTAACCGCAACTTTAAAATGTTCACAATTCAGATGAAATAGTACAAACATTTACTAAAGCTAAAGAAATAGTAAGATAATATTGACCAGATATAATATTTGTAGCACTATAAATTTTTTTTAAAAAATTAATAAGTTCTTCGCATTCTTTCCAATCCTTGTCGGTGATTCTTAATCTCCGATCCGAATTATGTTTATTATACAGCATTTGTAAAGACGCACGATAATCAATATCAACAACAAGCATTTCAAATAAAGAATTCCATCTAGTAGTCACTTCTTTTGGAATTTTTCTAAATGGCATTTCAAATAAAGTACAAGTTTTTTCAAATTCTCTAATTCTAGACCTTATTTTAGCTTTAAAAACCAATGCACAAGCAACTCGAATTCTAACACAAGAATCACCAAATACATCAATACCATCCATCACTATTAAATTATAAATATGTGCATTACACTTAACATGAAAAACATCATTATCAATTGGACAAAGTCTAGGTTTTAAAAATTCAATAGCTTTCAAATTAGCAGAAGCATTATCTAACGTGAAATCCATTATCATATCACAAAGTCCAAAATATTTTAAAATCTCTTCGGTCAAACAAGCTATAGAACTATCAGTTTTACTCTCTTCAACATATTTATAGCCTATGATTCTTTTTTGCATGTTCAGTCATGATCAATCCAATGAGCAGTAACAGTAAAATAATCATTACCATTAGGATTACAACCCATATCAGAAGTGATAGATACTTTACCATCAAAATAAGAAAAGTAGCAACGAAGAAAATGACATGTTCACGTTGATATTTAAAAATATCTGCTTTAATTGTATTTCTTGAAAAACGTCGAAAATCAGGATTATACACTTTTCGAATATAATGAATAAAATCGGGATGTTCACCAAAACTAAAAGGCAAACCACAAACCGCAACCATTTTAGCTAATTCTTCTCGATCTCTATCCTAACTATATGTGAGTGATGTGCTTGAGCCAGCCGGGTTACTATAATATAAAATATTCTGGACCATGTTAGAACCTCCGACAGATTGGTTAGTAGCGGGCAAGGGTGTTCCATTTTCTTTAGCCTTAGCGATAGCTTCTAGACAAACATATTCAGGAACACAAATTCTCAAACGTCTAGTTAGCAGTCCTATCCCACCCTGCGATCCCCCAGTCAAATGTTTCATCACTTTCTTACATTTATTGCAAGTTGCAGTAGTTTTCTCCTTATTTTGGGTTATAAATTTCTAAACTAATGATCTCTTAAGACGTTCGGTCTTTCCTACTCTAGTAAACGTAGGTAAATTTTCTACTTCATCTTGTTCCGGTAATTCCATAGCCGGACTAGTAGGGGTAGGGGTATTTTCTAACTCTTGTTCTTCTACATCTTCCTCTTCCTCTACATTTTCAAAAGAATTACCAAAACATCTATCTAAGGCCTTATGGTATAAGTCAATAAAGCAACCGTGCTAGAACCACGGGATTCGAGGGATGCCTAACACCTTCCCCTCGATCAATAGAATTCCTTACTCGAATTTCTAGTTCGCGGACCAATGTTAAAGAGTCAACTTCCTTTTGATTAGGGATTTACAAAGGTGACTTGGAACACCATAACTCAATTCCAAGTGACGACTCTGTAAATGAAATAATCCCTATTCAAAACCGTCACTTTAATTGGAAAAACCCATCGAACGAAAAAGGGGTGTGACATCTCTGGCGACTCCGCTGAGGACTATTAACTAGAATTCGAGCTTTGAATATTGCCTTATTTTTTACTTTCTTTAATTCTTGGATATATTGTGTTTGTTGGCCTAATGTGCTCTTTGCTTGTTTGTTTATCGCTTTAATATTATCTGAATTGCAATATAAATTGTCTTCTTTTGCGCACCCATTTGAGTCTCTGAATATACCTACCACTATTTATTGTGTGTGCGGCTACGCTCCACAAAAATCTTCTATCTGAGATGAACCAGTGTTCGGTTACGCTCCTGGTTTAAGGAATATTAGTCACACATGTTAGGCGGGGTTGGATCACCAGTAGAACCGGAATAGCTCTGCTACCGGTAAACTGACCTCCACCCCTGCCTCTAGGTGGCAACGATTTAGTACGACCTCCACCCCTGCCTCTATTATTAATAGCACCCTTATCTTTTATTCCCAAAATATTTTTAGCCTGACTAAAAATTGATTTCTTACCGCTATCTTTTTTACCGGCACCCATATTTTAATGTGAAAAAAAAAGATAAAGAGATGAAAAACAAACAATATAAATATAATGAAAAATTATTAGTAATTAAACAAATAAAGAGATAAAAATTAGAACGAATGTACCGAACGTCTACGTAAAAGCAGATGTATATAACCAAAAGTTGGAATTTGCTTCAAAAAAATCCCTTCAATTAGCCAAATACACAATATTATAGAGAGTATTAGAGAGTAATTAGTAATAGAGAGTTTTTGAGAATTTGTGGGAAAATTAGGGGGGAAGAGTGGGTATTTATAGGGAAATATGAGGTGGGGGGCGCTGGGGGAGGAACTAGCCGTTGGGGGGCCCACTAACGGCTCCCAACGGCTAAAAACGTGTATATATATATATATATATATATATATATATATTAAATTAAATGTATTTTTTTAAAAAGTGAACGTTTATCGGTCAACCGGACCGGACTACCGGTTAAATCAATCGCGTCCGCTCCGTTCTGTGTACTGGTATGTGCCGGTGGCGGACCTCAACCGGGCTAATCACACGGGCTATCGAAATCGGAATCGGCGCCGGAACCGGTCCGGAACTGGCTAGCCCGGTCCGACTGCCACCCTTAGGGACAGGTATAGAGGTGCAACATCCCAACCAAAGTGAAGTGTTTCACATGGCTGGTTTGCAGAAGTGCATGCCTAAACTGAAAAAACTAAAAAGGAGAGTCTTTCAGATTGTTTCTAGGTGTTTCTTTTATAATGAAAAAGAAGAAACAAATAGTCATCTGTTTCTTCACTGTAGAATCACTGCCCAACTATGGCACATGTTTCTCAGTCTAACACAAGGACCCTAGATGATGCCTGAGCGTACTGCAGATCTTCTAAGTTACTGGATGAGGAGGGAGGGAGCAACTCAGAAAAAATGGTGGAATATAATCCCTTCTTGCATATGGTGGGTCACTAGGAAAGAGAAAAACAATAGATGTTTTTAAAATATCACTAACCCTGTGCAGGAAGTTAAAGAGTTGTGCATTAATACTCTATTTTTTGGGTGTAAAGAAGAGGGTATAGTTGAAGTAGAACATCTAGTAGATTTCCTAGGTTCTCTGTAATTACGATTACTTGCCTTTGTAAATTTTTGGTGGTTGCCAGCATGCCATCAATGCTGAAGAATACAACTTCACTTTTCTCCAAAAAAAAAAGTTAGAACTTAGGGTTATAGCCTATCAAACATATGTTCTAACTTTTTCCCATAAGGCAGTTCAGGACATTTTAAGACAGTAAACCTGTTCAATTGACCATAAGTTCTGCCTTATAGGCAAACATTAGTGTTAGAATATGAGTAGGAATAGGAATAGTATATGGAATCCTACTTGGAAAAAGATTGTAATGTAGTGTCCTTACTTGGAAAATGATTGGAATGTAGTGTCTATAAATAGGGTCTCAATGTAATAATGTAGATACAACAATTAAATAATATTCTTCTCTTATATTTCTCACATGATATCAGAGCCTCTTCGATCTTGATAGAGAATCAAAGAGCTCCTGCTGCCAGCGGGCGGCTATAACCCATATATGCCGCCCGTCTGGCCAATGATCATGTTAGCAAAAGATTAGGCCACCATTCTTCTTTCTGGTGAATATTTCCTCATATTTGATTTTCGTAGCACCGTGCATCTTTTCGGTGACCACTTTCTCATATCTGATTTGTGTAGCACCGTGCATCTCTTCGGACTACTTCTTATACTTAATTTGCATAGTACCGTGCATCTTTCCGGACTACTTTCTCATATCTGAGTTGCATAGCACCGTGCGTCTTTTCGGTGACTCCTCGAGCTGATTTGCATAGTTTCGTGCGTCTTTTTGGTGACTCCTCAGATCTGATTTGCGTAGGGTCGTGCCGTCATTCCGACCCTACCCATATAATTTTTCTTTTTCAGTTGGGTCGTGCCGTCATTCCGATCCTACCCATATAATTTCTCTTTCTCAGTAGGGTCGTGCCGTCATTCCGACCCTACCTATATAATTATTTATCAGATTGTGACCACTTTTTAGCTATCAAATCTAATAATCTGGCACGTGAGCATGTTCCGACTAGTTTTTCGATGACTTTCTTGTTCAAGATCTACTCATCTCTTTTTTTTTGAGATGACCCATATTTTATACCAGGTTCCGGTAATTTTCCAACGACAGATCGACTTTCTGGTGACGTTACTACTTTTTCAATCACTTTTTCAGTTTGTTCCTTTTCAACTAAGGTCTCCTAGACGTCCAGAGCAGTCCTTACCAGTTTTCTCGTAGATATCTTCACCAAGTCCCTCACTGATCCTCGTATTAATTACATCTATAACAAGCTTGGCACACATGACCAGTATGCACCAGCTTGAGGGGGTTTTAAAATAGGAATATGAATAGTATATGGAATCCTACTTGGAAAAGGATTGTAATGTAGTGTCTATAAATAGGGTCTCAATGTAATAATATAGATACAGCAGTTCAATAATATTCTTCTCTTATATTTCTCACAGTTAGAACTTATTTAGCATGGACGAAAATTCAAGATCACACACTTTGGGGGACAAAAATTCAAGACCGGACATTTGGGGGACAAGAATTCAAGACCGAACACTTTGGGGGACACTAGGTGTAATTTCCTGTTCTTTAACAGGTTATGGGATGTGCCCAGTTGCCTCCCTTGAAAAATTAGCTCGGCTGTGAATCAGGCCCATTAAGGGCAGCCCTGCCCGGCCCTGTTCTTGGGCTCACCCTCAATGGGTCAGATTGGTCCCGGCCTGGCCCATTCGACAAGTCCTTTGTTGAATAATGTTAGTCTGTTTTTCTCAAGAAAGGATTTACTGTCATCAAAAACCATTTCCGCCTATAAGGCCTTACAGGTGCTATTTGCTCTTAGTTTCAAGTTTAGAATGTTTTTCTGGATGACTTGGAAGTTTCGCAGTTCACATATACGCTCTTGTGAATAGAGAAACTACATTGAGATAACAATTCATACAATTTCGTAACATCTCTGATGTAAAAATCTCCAAAAGCATAGCTTAGTTGGAAAGTAACACTATTTCCAGTAACTCAGTTTTAGTAAACATTAATAAATCTTGTGGAAATTGTCTCTTGTTATTGGTGAACATTACAGTGTAGTGGTCTGAGTAACTTTTTTTTTCCTTCTAATTTTATGCATCTATTAACGGCGATATTTCACAAAAAATGAAGGAAATTGCACAAAAGTTCCCAAAGTTGTTCCCCTATGCAAACTAGTGAACCTGAAACCCTTTAATATGATTGAATCTTTAGCAAATTTAAAAACTTTAATATGGGTGGATTGTACTATCCCATGTAAAACTGAAATATTTCGAAACAAAATAGATTCAGAATGCACCTCATTCTTGTTCGCTGATTGTTCTTGGATGTAGTAACTAATAACAAGTGAAGATATTTTCTTGTGTTTTAGCTTAGGTCGTTTTTCTGTTAGTTTTTATTTCAATCACTTCCGTTAGTTTAGTTCTTTTTAAATTGTAATTTATTATCCTAGTTTATCTCTGATAGTTATCAGGTATAGAGTTTGTATATATCAGGACTCTGTTGGGTACAACCCTTTATATATTGTAGATTACATTAATAAAATTATCGCTTCATTCTTTATATATCTCCACTCTTTATGGTATCAACGCCTCTCTAACTCTCACGAGTCCATTCTCTGATTACTCACACATCCATCAACTACAATGGCCACCAACGTTTCTGTAGTCAATTCTGATGCTAACAACAACACAATTGTTCAGTTCAATTCTGTTACGTAGTTGCCCATCAAATTGGCTGGCAGCCACAACTTCTCTCTGTGGAAAGCTCAAGTGTCAATGCTTATGCGTGGTCACAATATCTATGGTCATCTCGATGGATCTATTCCTGCCCCCTCTCGCACGCTATCTCAAAACAATCAAGAAATTCAGAATCATGCATTTCTTGTTTGGTTTCATCAAGATCAGTTAATCCAAAATGATATCTTGGCCTCTGTTGAACCAACACTTGCTGTCACTGTAGCCATTGCTGCCATTGCTAAAGCTGCCTGGGACGCTCTGCATATTGCATATGCAAACAAGTCTCAAACAAGAATCTTTAGTTTGCGTGATGAACTGGCCCGTGTTACCAAAGACCCTCATTCTTTTGCTGATTGTCTCCATCAAGTCAGATCACTGTGTGATGAACTTGCAACTGCTGGTGCACCGGTATCTAACCCGGAACTGATAGTTAAAATTCTCAGTGGACATGGATCTGAATTCCGCAAACTTTCTGTTGCTATCTGTGCAAGAGATTCCACCATCTCTTATGAAGAATTGTATGAAAAGTTACTCAATCATGAGCTTTTTCTCAAGCATGATGAGGCTAGGAAACCACAGTCGCCTTCAATCACTGCTGCCATAGCACAAAGAACATCTACAACTCCTCTTAGAACAACACCAAAAAGGGCAGCCCGGTGCACTAAAGCTACCGCTATGCGCGGTGTCCGGGGAAGGGCCCCACCACAAGGGTGTATTGTACGCAGCCTTACCTTGCATTTCTGCCAGAGGCTGTTTCCAAGGCTTGAACCCGTGACCTCCTAGTCACATGGCAACAACTTTACCAGTTACTCCAAGGCTCCCCTTCCCTCTTAGAACAACACCAATAACAACAATAGGCGTCAGGGTAACAATGCAACCAATAATCAACAATGGCGTTCACAATCATGGCGTACACGACAAAATCAATCACAACCATCATCTGCTAGCAACCTTCGTTGCCAACTTTGTGATCGTCCCGGTCACTCAACCAAAGTTTGTCGTTCTCAGTCGCACAACTGTCTGCAAGCCCGAGCCAACTTTGCTAGTCGCTTGAATCAACAACAAGATCCTTGGATTGTTGATAGTGGGGCGACTCATCACATTACTTCTGATGCTTAGAGTTTAGCTAATGTGTATGACTACTATGATCCGGAAGAGATTGCAATGGGAAATGATAACACCATTCCAATTACCCATACCGGTAACGCTAACTTAAGTGCGTCGAACTATGATTTCAAACTACTTAACACTTTATGTTCTGCCATAAAAAGCAATCTTATTTCTGTCTCAAAATTTTGTCAAGATGATCTGACATCTATTGAATAAAAAAACCCTTTTCATTATTTTGTGAAGGATCTGAGTACGGGGGCGCCTCTACTACGCGGGGTATGAGTGGCCGCCGGGCAGCGCGTAGTGTTCTCAGTGCAATTTGGTTTTTCCTCTCAACCTGTGGCATCGACGCTTAGGACATCCTAATAATCATGTTTTGAATAAGATTATGCATAGGTTTTCCATTCCTGTTTATCATTCTAGAACAATTTCAAGTTGTAATTCATGTTATTCGAATAAAATGCACAGGTTGTCAAAATATGAAGTAGAAGAACCCAGATTACTCAAAAATGCTCTCAGGCACATTCCCCAAAAACTCTCTCTCTCCTACTTCCTAGGGGAAAGAGAACCCTCTTTCCGGTAGGTCGCCTGAGAACTACCAATTTCTTGCATTCCTTAAAGGCTATCTCCTTCTGCGATAGTCTTTTCCTTGTCTTTTCTTTTTTCGTCTTTTTCTTTTTCTTTCCTCTCTTTTCTCATGGGGGACAACATGATTTTCTTCCATGCTGGTTTTAAGTCCTATGACATCTCAAAGTTCAGATCAAGTGCAGAAACCTGGTTTGAATGGACTGAGCGTAGTAGACACTTGATGAGGAAAGCTACTGTTAGCATTAAAGTAATGAAATGGATAGTTCAGGTATTTATTACTGCCTCTAAGGAGCATAAACAGACAGTTAGAAGATGGAAATTAAAGGACCAATTTGCAGAATTCTTTTGTACTCTTAAGTACAATGAACATGGCAGGTACATTAGTTTCATTGCTATACAGGGGGGCAGCAGGTCTGTTATTATAACACCTGAAGTTACATTAAATGCTGGTTGGGGGGATATAGCACAGAAAATCACCAGGTTCATCAATGCCACAGATGAAGGGGAAGTTAATGCAGCAGCTAGAAGGCCACATCTTGAAGCTTCATACATGGAGGCCTTCAAAACAAACAAGTGGGAGACGGAAGGAATGAAAAATCCGTTGATCAAATCCTCAATATCCAGAATAACCATTCCTGGAAACTCGGTGCCCTCAGGAGAGGATGTACTTGGAAGATGCATTGTTGGAAGCTTCTCGGGTCATGAAACCCCAACTTTGAACGACATTCGAAGATGGATCTGTAGCAACTGGAGCACCTCCCATGGAGTCAATGTTTATGGAATGAATGACTCTCACTTTCTCTTTGAAATGCCTTCCCGGAAGGAGGCAGAACATGTCCTAAAAGGAGAATGGAGCTGGAAGAAGCTAAAGATGAACCTACAATGGTGGTCTCCCACCTCTGGGTGCTGGCCAGATGGGATTGCAAGGAATTGGGTCTGGATTCGCCTTCTAGGGTTACCTGTGAACTTGTGGTCTCAAGCCACATTCCAACAAGTCGGTGACATATGTGGTGGTTGGATTGAAACTGAAGAAGAAACCAAGCTCAAGAACCATCTTTACTAGGCAAGAATCAAGGTCAGAGGAGATGGAAGTGCAGTCCCAAAAGGGGTAGAGCTGGAATGTGATGGATTCATATACAAAATTCCCATCTGGTGTGAGATTCCGGCGACGGTAAGAAGAGGAAAGCAGATCAACCATGAAAGCGGTGAAAAACCGATGGGTAATGAGGGTAACCTAACCTATATAGAAGAGAGCAGCTTTCCAACACTTTCTCAGGCGGTGCAGGTCATAGGTCACGTGGGCACATCGAAAGATGGGGCTGATTTTAAAAATAAGTCATGTGATACGCACATGAGGCAGCAGGAGCACGGTAATTTCACCCAATTTAAAAGAAGAGGTCGAAAATTGGGCCCAATCACTTTTGACCCAATTGTACAAACCTGGGCCAAGCTTGACTTTCCAGAGCCCAGTAACTCAGACCTTATGGAGATAGAAATTAACGCTAATATTGGCCTCAAGTCGAGTGTTGTAGTATCAATTACAGAAGGAACAAACTCTCATCGGGAGGAAGCTCCTGATGAGACCTCTGCTGCCAAGAGGGTTTCAATTACAGAAGAGGAAATTGGAACAGTTGAAATTCAGCAACATCCAATTTCTAATAAAACTTCAACTGCTTTGATACGACATGAGCTTTTAAACAATTTGCATGCAGAGATTTTGTCAACCTGCGACAGAATAAATTTGACAGAAGAGGACGATAGACGATTGGTGAACACTAGTGGTGAATTGCCTCTTGTAGTAATGGAGGATCCAAAGGTTGACTGCAACACTGAAGTTCGTAATCAACTTTTACATACTGAATATGGAACTTGTGGGGAAATCTGGGAAGTTGAAGAAGCCGAGCCACTTGTGGTTCAACAGCAAGGTGATCATCAAGACAAAGAAGTGGATACACCAATTTGGGTCCGTCAATATTTGATAAAATTACGCAAACTATTTGGAGTCGATTTCCAGGGACACGAAGAAGAAGCCATGGAACTTCTCATGCAGATTGATAGCAGTAGACAAGCAAGAAGAATAGAGTCAGAGAATAATAACAAAAAAAGCAGATTTAAGGGGATGCAAGAGCTGAAGGGACTGGTCTCTTTTGACGTTAAATTCAAAGATAGTGGAAGCAGGATCAGGGGGAAGGCTTTGACTTTAATTGATCAATGAAGATCAAATTAGTCACGTGGAATGTGAGGGGATTAAACAACATAGATAAGAGAAGATTAGTGAAGAATTCTTTACTAGCGTGGGGTGCAGACATCATATGTTTGCAGGAAACTAAACTTGATTGTTAAGCAAATTTGCGGAGGTAGATGGACAAGTTTTGCCTGTCTTGAGGCCAGCGGAACTAGGGGTGGAATCATAATGATATGGGATAGAAGAATATGGAAAGGGGAGGCATTTCAGATTGGGACTCACACTTTGACCTGTAAATTTGAAGGTCAGTTGCAGGATTTCAGATGCCATATCACAGGTGTATATGCTCCAAACTGTCACTCTGAAAGAAGGGAGGTTTGGGAGGAAGTAAGTGATGTGAGGGGCTTGATGGAGGGTCCATGGGCAATTTGTGGAGATTTCAATATAGTCAGATTTCCTACAGAAAAGAGGAATTGCAAGAGAAGGTCCATAGCTATGGTGGAATTCTCAGACTTCATAGAAGACATGAACCTTATTGATCTTCAACTAGAAGGTGGTGCTTATACTTGGTATAGAGGGGACACATCCACTACTGCCTCAAGAATTGACAGAATCCTGATATTCGAAGAGTGGGACGATAATTTTAGCAATATCAAACAATTCCTTCTTCAGAGAGTAACATTTGATCATGTCCCTGTTATACTGCAATGTGGAGATTGGGACCAACAAAAATCATACTTCAAGTTCGACAATTGGTGGCTGAACACTGATGGCTTTGTCGACAAAGTTAAGAGTTGGTGGACATCATTTGATTTTTCAGGAAAACCTGACTATATTTTTGCTTGTAAAATGAAAGCTTTGAAAGGAAAACTGAGGGAGTGGAGTAAAAGCAACCAAGGCAATCTGAAAGTACAGAAGTCAAACCTGCTCAATCAACTGGCAGTGTTGGACAAGGTACTGGAAAGCAGAATCTTAACTGAGGAGGAAATGGTGGAGAAGGCATCCCTACTAATGAAGTATGAAGAACTTTTGAAGAATGAAGAAGTGGCATGGAGGCAAAGATCGAGGGCCATTTGGTTGAAGGAAGGAGACAGGAACACTAAATTTTTTCACAAAACTGCAAATGCCCACAAAAGATGTAACAACATTGACCAATTAATGATCCAGGATGAATTAATATCAGAGCCACAGAGTATCAAGAATGAGATTTTGGAATTTTACAAAAAACTCTACATTGAGACTGAAGAGTGGAGACCTGGAAGCAACTTTGAAGATTGTCCAACAATAACTGAGGAAGAAAAGGAACAATTGCAGAGCAAATTTGAAGAACAAGAAGTCCTGAGATGTTTGAAGATGTGTGCCATGGATAAGGCACCAGGCCCTGATGGATTCACAATGGGGTTCTTTATTAAATGTTGGGAGCTGCTCAAACAGGACATCATGGGGGTATTCCACAATTTCCATTCTCATGCTTTCTTTGAAAGGAGTTTTAATGCTACTTACATTGCTTTGATTCCCAAGAAGAAAGGTGCAAAGGAGTTAAGGGACTTCAGACCAATAAGTCTCATCGGAAGCATTTACAAGATTATTGCAAAAGTACTTGCTGAGAGACTGAAAAAGGTAATGGAAAAGTTGGTAGACTCACAACAGATGGCATTCATAAAAGGAAGGCAACTAATGGATGCTATTCTTATAGCCAATGAAGCGGTGGACTCAAGGCAGAAACAGAAGAAGCCTGCTGTTCTTTGTAAGCTAGATATTGAGAAAGCATATGACCATGTAAATTGGAACTTCTTACTAAGCATGTTACAACAAATGGGCTTTGGATTGAAATGGATCATGTGGATAAAATTTTGTGTTTCTACTGTCAGATTCTCAGTCATCATTAATGGTTCCCCAGAAGGTTTTTTCCCAGCTCAGAGAGGTCTTCGACAGGGTGATCCCCTATCCCCTTTTTTGTTCATAATTGTCATGGAGGGGCTAAACAACATGATCAAAACCGCCAATCTTAATGGGTGGATTAAGGGATTTGAGGTAGCCACGAATGGTCATTATAGTCAGGAGATTACACATCTCCAGTATGCTGACGACACCTTGATATTCTGTGATGCAGATGTGGAGCAATTGAAAATTCTAAGAATTATCTTAGTCCTTTTTGAGGGTATTTCTGGGCTGCATATTAACTGGAGAAAGAGTCATCTTTTCCCAATTAATGAAGTACCAAACATGGAGGCTTTGGCAATGATTCTAGGGGGAGAAGTGGGGGCTCTCCCTACTACTTATCTCGGAATGCCATTGGGGGCAAAATCAAAATCTACAGGGATCTGGAACAATGTCATAGAGAAATGTGAGAAAAAGCTTTCAAGATGGAAGTGTCAATACTTGTCATTTGGTGGGAGACTTACTCTAATTAATTCAGTCCTAGATTCTGTGCCGACTTATATGATGTCCCTCTTTCCCATTCCAGCGGGAGTCACTCAAAGACTGGACAACATTAGAAGGAAATTTTTGTGGCAGGGCAATAAAGAAAAAAAGATGTATCATCTAGTAAAGTGGAAAGATGTAATTCTTAGCAAGGCTCAAGGTGGACTGGGAATTAGAAATCTGAAGAGTCATAGCAAAGCACTCAAATTGAAGTGGTTATGGAGATATTCTCAGGACCCTCAAAGCTTATGGAGCAAGGTGATCAAAGCTAAATATGAAGTGGAAGATAACTGGATGACAAAGCCGGTTAACTCACCTTATGGTGTTAGCCTTTGGAAGTCTATCAGGGTACTATGGCCAGCACTTAAATGTAAAGTCTCTATTAGAGTACAAAATGGTAGCAAGACTTCATTCTGGAATGATAACTGGTTGGGGAATGGAACCTTAAAAGTTTTATTTGCTGATATTTTTGCTCTGGCTCAACACCAACAGAGATCTATAGCTGAAATGTGGCCCCCTCAAGGTTGGAATCTGATACTTAGAAGAAACTTGAACGACTGGGAGGTGAACAGAATGATCGAATTTCACAAGCAGCTGGAGAACTTCACAGGAACCCAGAGTGGAGATGACACACTGAGATGGCAGGGAAATAGCAGTGGGAAGTTCAGTGTTAATGCAGCCTATAAAATGTTGAACCATCCCAGAATCCCAGTCACCAACTGGCCCTGGAAACATATATGGAGTACTAAAGTACCATATAAGGTTGCTTGTTTCTCATGGTTATTGGCAAAGGAAGCGGTGTTCACACAGGAAAATTTAATCAAGAGAAAGTGGATTCTTTGTTCTAGATGTTTCTTATGTGAAAAAGAGGCGGAAACAGTTGGCCATTTATTTCTTCACTGCAACATCACTAACCAGTTATGGAAGATCTTCATTAATCTCAGAGGTATAGCCTGGACAATGCCTAGAAAGATTACTGAAGCTCTCTTTAGCTAGGAAGCAGCTGGAGCTGGAGCAGATGACATAAGCAGATGGAGGATGGTTCCTGCTTGCATTTGGTGGACAATTTGGAGAGAAAGAAATTCTAGATGTTTTGAGAACAGTAGCAATACAGTACAGAAGATCAAACTTAATTGTATTCTATTGTTCTGTTTTTGGTGCAATCAGGTCTATTCAAAAGATACTATATCTATCCTAGACACTTTAGGTTCTTGTTAGGAAGGTAGTCCTGTTTTGCTTTCTTCTGCTCACATGTATATATGGTTTCAGTACAACCTATGTACTGATTTGTGCTTAATATATACAACTGTTACTTTCTCAAAATAAAAATAAAAATGCACAGGTTGACATTTTCTGAAAATTCTTTGCAAAGTCAAAGGCCATTGCAGATTCTTTATAGTGATATATGGGGTCCTTCGCCTGTTTTGTCAATTGATAAAAAAGATATTATATCATATTCGTTGATCAATTCTCTAAATACATGTGGTTGTTCACTCTAAAATCGAAAAAGGAAGTCTTAGTCATTTTTCAAACTTTGCATCCATTGCTTGAAAAACGATTTGAAACAAAACTTTTATCCTTGTACATCGATGGTGGTGGTGAATTTCAAAGTTTGTCATCTTATCTAAAAACTCATGGCGTTGAACACTTAGTTCACCTCCATATACACCCAACGAATAGCTCTGGACTCTGGTTGATCACCAATATAGACATGTTATTGAGATTGCTAGAACTTTGCTACATCAAGTTCATTACCTTCATCCTTTTGGAGTTTTGCTTGTCATCAAGCAGTCTATCTTATAAATAGACTTACCACTCCAAATTTAAAAGATAATTGCCCGTATGAGATTCTATTTCAAGATGCACCCAAATATGATTCCATTAAAGTTTTCGGTTGTTTATGCTATCCATGGCTTAAACCTTATGCTAGGAACAAATTAGAGCCCCGTTCAACTCCATGTGTTTATTTAAGATTTTCAAATAAATATTATTGCCACTAATGTTTTGATCCTATGAATTCAAAAGTTTATTTGTCCAGAGATGTTCTATTTTTGGAAGACAATTTTCCTTTTGAAAATCTGTTTTCTCACTCGAATAAAAACAACAACTGATGTATCTTGGGAAAACTGTTTGGTGGAACCTGTAAAGGATAAATCTTTGGATTCAAATGCTTGTTATCAGCTTCCAGATCCAGTTGTGCAGCTACCCACACGATCACTCTCGCCCTCCTCTGCAACCCACGGCGTCTCCATCAACTCAGGTAATTCCTAATCTCCATTGCCGGCTCAAACTCACCCATCAATGCTTTAGCTTCAGCACGCCAACAACCTCCTTCTCCCTAACCTGCCACACCTTTCCCATTAGATTCTACACCTTCCCCAATTTGCCTCTTACTCACTTACCAATGACGAACACCTCTCCCTCAATCTTCTACTTTACAAACAACACACCACCATCCGCGCCCCTCAATTCACAACACTCAGTGGTTTCCAACTCACCCGCCCCACAAGTTCTTGTCACAACCAAACCACCTTTGCATCCCACGGTCACCCGTTCTAAGACCAACAATATTAAGACGAAACAATTCAATGTCACTATCCAATCCTCCCCATCCTTCATACCTAGCACATACAGACAAGCCCACTCTCATCCTCATTGGAGCAAAGCTATGAAATCTGAATTCGATACTCTAGTTCGAAATCGAACGTGGGATTTGGTTCCATTCAATCCTTCTATGAATGTGGTTGATTGCAGTTGGTTATTGCATAGAAAGCATCATCCAGATGGTTCGATTGGCAGATATAAGGCTCGTCTGGTTGCCAAAGGATTTACACAATGCCCAGGGCTAGACTATCATTCAACCTTCAGCCCGGTTGTCAAGCCAGCTACTGTCCGTTTGGTTCTTGCTATTGCTACTTCACGCAGCTGGCCCATCTATCAACTAGACATCAATAATGCATTTCGTCAAGGTCGATTAGAAGAGTAGGTTTAAATGCGGCAGTCCACTGGCTTTGAGGACCCTAATCACTCCTCCCATGTGTGCAAACTCAACAAAGCCATTTATGGCTTGAAATAAGCACCCCGTGCGTGGTACACTGAGCTCAAGAACTATTTGGTAACTATTGGGTTTGTGAAGTCTCAGTAAGATTCCTCGTTCATTTTGCACAATTCTGCATTTGCTGTTTATGTCCTTGTTTACGTGGATGACAGAATCATCACTGGTAATCAGTCTCAGGGTGTCAAACATATTATTGACTTTCTTATCGATTTTCATTAAAGGATCTTGGTCTTCTAAACTATTTTCTGGGTATTGAGGTTCTTCCGCATATTGAAGGCTTATTCCTGTCACAACAAAAGTATACTTTGGATTCGTTATATGAGTTGGTATGCAGGACCACAAGGGTGCTCCTACACCAATGACTTCCACTACGGCTCTTACTGCCTCTTCCGGAGATGACCCTGCAGATGGTTCTCTTTATCGGCAAGTTATTGGTAAATTACACTACCTTTCTTTTACTCGTCCAGACATTGCCTTTGTTGTTAGCAAACTTTCCCAGTTCATGCATCAACCAAATCAAACTCATTGGAAAGCAATTAAGTGTCTTCTTCGTTATCTTCGTGGAATTTCCCAGTTTGGCATCAGTATTATCAAGAACAACATTCTAGATTATTTATTTTCTCTGATTCCGACTGGCCTGGCGATCCCTATCATCGTACCTCCACATCAGGCTATGTGCTTTTTCTAGGTGGAACTCCTATTTCCCGGTCGTCTAAGAAGCAGCAATCTGTCTCCCGTTCGTCAACCAAAGCTGAATATCGTGCTGTGGTTGATGCTGTAGCATAAATAAACTGGTTGTCTAATCTCCTTCATGAGCTTCATTTTCCTCTTAAGGGTGCTCCAATAGTATTTTGTGACAATGTTAGCACAACGTATATCTGTGCCAATCCTGTTTTCCATAGTCGGATGAAGCATGTTGCCATAGACTTTCATTTTGTTCGAGATCAGGTGTAGAACAAGGATATTGAAGTCAAACACTTACATGCTGCTGACCAAGTTGCTGATATACTCTCCAAGCCTCCGTCACGTGTTTCCTTTGAGCAGCTCTGTCCCAAGTTGGGTGTCGTTGATACTAGCACCAACTTGCGGGGGCATAATAACAAGTGAAGATATTCTCCTGCGTTTTAGCCTAGGTCGTTTTTCTGTTAGTTTTTATCCCAATCACTTCCGTTAGTTTAGTTCTTTTTAGATTGTAATTTATTATCCTAGTTTATTTCTGATAGTTATCAGGTATAGAGGTTGTATATATCAGGCTAGTTTATTTCTGATAGTTATCAGGTATAGAGGTTGTATATATCAGGACTCTGATGGGTACAACCATTTATATATTGTAGATTACATTAATAAAATTTTCGCTTCATTCTTAATACAACTCCACTATTTAGTAACTGAGTGGGAGATAGCGTGTGAATTAATTCTACTATATTTTCTCTCAGGCTGATGCAGATAAAGACGGAAGGCTTATTCTGAAAGAGATGATTGATAGCCCGTATGTGTTCTATAGTGCAATATTCAACGAGGATGATGAAGATTATGGAGACCATGATGAATTCCGTTAGTTCAGGGTCGATAAGGATGAATTTTCTACTTTCTATCGCTTTATTCTTTTCCTTCTTTTCAATGACAGCCTTTTCTTTCCTCGGACCCCCTAGTTTGCTACTAATTTAAGAGCATTTGGCTTCATATGAGTTTATTTCATCAGAGCTAGATAAGGATGGTTTTATACTTTATTATGTTGGGAGGATGGCTTTTGTTTTTTCTATTATGCGCACTACAGATCCATGTTTCAGATATTCATCTAATCAATTTTCTTAGCAACACCAATACTCCTTTCAAAAAATTGTCATTTTAGATCTGCCCTTCTTTGTTTCTTAATCATTGCATCGATCTTTGTGTTGAATTGTGTTATTACCGGGGTTATCTCTTGTTCACATCACTGCACGACAATCAAGGTTCTCACTCGACTCATCCGTACTCGTTTGTAATATTGAACACAAGGCACAATTACGACGTGACTCACTCCCAACTTTGTATTAATCACGAGAACAAAGAAACTTAGGCGTTAAGGCACAATACAAAAGCCAACAAGGCTGATGCTAACTTCTGCCAAGACTGTATACACATTTGATGGTGCTTCCCTGCCTTTGACACTTGTCAGAAAATAACAGTCTATTCTATGGAAGTTAACATCTGTAACTACTAGGCACATTCAACTATATTTAAAGAGCAAATAGTGATTTTAGTCCTTGTTTGTGTTATTATAGGTTTATTTCAGTTTTGATCCTTGTGTAATTTGACCAAGCATGATTAACCTTTAATTAATATAAACGTGTGATTTTGATCCTTCAAGCTAACGGAAGTTTAAAAAATTAATAGAATAATAAATTTTAACTATATAGATAATTGAAAAGATCTGGGTTTTTGTCCATATATCAATGATCTTAATTGTTTCAAGAATGAACGTCCGTCAATCGTTATGATACAGATTATCTCAGGCTTAGATGGAAGCCACATGGTTGTGAGATCCCAAGGTTCAATCCTTAAATCTAATCCCCTGATTATAAAGCTTTTCTCACATTTTCTTGTTGATTTTTTTTTTTTTCTATTTGGGAATAGGTTTGATGGGTTGAAAATGCAGAAATATGTTACGGGTGGAAAAGTGTTTTTCGTGGGGACTCTTTGAACAGAAACATGTGGGAATTCTGGTGTGCATGACAAGCTAATTCTTTGAACATGAACATGAAAAGATAACTTTTTTTAACCAATTTGATTATGATTTGCATTGGAGGAAATGAGTTGATGATGATACCTCATATGGTGCTTGTCGATGGAGGCTAGCCTCAGAAGAAAATTAACCTTCTTTTGATTTTTTAAAAATATTTTTTCAATAGTTTAAAAGTTAACTATTCGAAAAAGGGCCTAAGATACACCTGAACTATTCGACTTGGTACAAAACTATCCTCCGTCTACCTTTAAGCCTCCAAATACCCTTGACGTCTACCTTTTGGCCCTATTATACTCTTATTTCTAACAGCCACACTCATTTAGGTGAATGAAGGGTAATATTGTATCAAATCTTATAGTTTAAGGACATTTTAGGCGCCCTTTTCTATTAAAATAATTCAAAATTACTTAATATGTTGCCTCATATGATTAGTCTAATATTGAGTTCCATAGTAAATTAATTTTTTTTTTTAAAAAAGGTTATTATTCTCTCTACGCTCACCCCCTCCCCACTACTTTTCTTCTTAAATCTTGTCCACTATTTTAAAATTTTAATCTCTTTTTCAACTTACAACCAAAAAAAGAAAAAGAAAAAAGGAGGATATAACACTGATATTCGTATGGAAATAATTAGTTCAACAGAAAAATAATGACAATATTCATATAGAAAAAATTTGTTCAACAAAAAATGATTTAATATCAAGTAACTACGTCTATTTTATTTATTTTTGTGTGCATCTCCAAAATAAAAGAACAAAAATAATCTTTTTTCTCCTATACTCTTTTACCCCATGATAATAATACATATCGAAAAATATATGAACAAGTAAATTCGTTCGCAAGTTTGAGTCCCTAATACCCTAATTAGGAAGGATTAAGAAAGAGAACAAAAAGGAAGAGGCCCCCCCCCCCCCCCCCCCCCCCCCCCACAACCCAATCTTTACCCAAAATTCCAACTAAACACTCGAACTTCACGGGGGTCCTATTACCCCCCTGAACATTTTAAAAATAGAATATATACCCCTCTAAAAGCTCACACCCAGATCTGTATTAAGTAGTGAACTGCACGCACTTTCCACGTAATATTATTATTATTTTTTTATATAAAAAATTAATTATTTTTCTTTTTATATTTCCTTTTTCTTCTTTTTTATTTTTTATTTTCCATTCCTTTTTTTCTTTTTTTCCCCCCTTTTCTCATTGTCTTCCTCACCTGCGTTCTTTTTCCGACGATGGGAGAGACACCATGATGATGAAGAAGAGGACGCGAGGCCAAGCTTCACTCATATGCCAAGCCCTAGAATTTGAATCGGATCTAAACAGATCAAAGAAAAATCTGAAATAGTCTTTCTTTTTAATTTGAAATCTGAAACGAATGGGGTACATATACACAATCTAAAAGCTCACACCCAGATCTGTATTAAGCAGTGAACTGTACGCACTTGCCACGTAATATTATCTTTTTTTTTTTATATAAAAAATTAATTATTTTTCTTTTTATATTTACTTTTTCTCTCTCTCTCTCTCTCTCTTTTTTTTTTTTTTTTCATTTTCCATTCCTTTTTTCTTTTTTCCCTTTTCTCATTGTCTTCCTCGCCTGCGTTCTTTTTCAGACGATGGGAGAGACACCATGATGATGAAGAAGAAGACGCGAGGCCAAGCTTCACTCATATGCCAAGACCTAGAATTTGAATCGGATCTAAATAGACCAAAGAAAAATCTGAAATAGTCTTTCTTTTTAATTTGAAATCTAAAACGAATGGGGTACATATACACTTGTTAATTTTATTTTTAGATTTGCTTATTCTTTTTATTTCTTTTGGTTATAATTGTTGCAAGTCTTGATCTTTGGGTTGAATTTTGATTTTCATTTTGAAAGTTGAAAAAAAGTTTTTTTTTTGTACGTTTTATGCTTGTGTATATCCTTGAAATTAGAATTGGTAGGGACAAGGATGGTAAGTGAGAAATTAATGGTGAAGAAGATGGAATTGGTAGAAGCGTTGGAGAAGTGATTTTTATGTTGATGAAAATAGAGATGAGGAAGATAAAGAGATTGGCCATGAAGGCCATTGATGAGTTCTTGAAGCTCTTTGTTCTATGAGAGAGAGTATTTTGGGGATAGGGACATGTGATGAAGATGAAAGAAAATAAATATGAAAAATAATAATAATAATTATATATATATATAGATAGATAGATATAGATATATGCATGTAAAGAAATATTAAAAATAAAGTTATAATATTTATTTTTGGTGCTCACTCTCTTTGAGAGAGTGAAACATACTCACTTTTCCATTTAAGCATTTAAGAGTGTAATAATTTTATTTTTAAAATGTTTAGGTGGGTAATAGGACCCCCATAAAGTTCAAATGTGTAGTTACGATTTTGGGTAAAGGTTTGGGGGTGGGGGGGGTGGGGTGGGGGTTTAAGCTATTTTCTCAAAAAGGAATGAACAAGACAATAGGGTAATTGCTTGATCATTAATAAAAAAAATAAATTAGATGAGTCAAATGGACGGGACGATCGATGGGTATGAATTTTAGTTGGATCTCCTGTTATGAGTTGAGTTCTAAATTAAGGATTGATTTAAAATAGACCAATACCATATAATTAATAAGTTTTTTGAATATTATTTTCAGACGGTTGGGTTAAAATATGGGTCATTGATAGTTATTTATTTATTTGTGAAGGTTTTAAATATGGGCTGATCACATTAAGTCGTGTTATAAATAAATATTTAATTATTTTACTTTAAGGGGACAGTTAGGAATAAGAGTAGATTTGAACCAAGAGGTTAATACGAGGGCATTTTTGGTCTGAAAGGTCAACAACGAGGGTATTTTGGTTCCAAAAGGTAAATGGGGGCAATATTGTACCAAATCTCATAGTTCAGAGGCATTTTAGATCCTTCTCCATTACTTATTTCGTTAAGTTTTTAACTTCCGTTAGTTTGAATGATCAAAATCACATGTTTATGTAAATTGAAGGTTAATTATGCTTAGTTAAATTACACAAGGACCAAAACTGGAATAAACCTATAACACAGGGACTAAAATCGATATTTACCCTAAATTTAAAAGTACAATTTCAAGACAATGTCACATGACCACACTCGGATAAGGGACAAAGTAACTGCCTAACTGCCGTTATGTGCATTGCATGCTTGTGCACTGTTGCCTAATTGGGCGCCCAAGGTTTGCTTGGTGCCATTGTTGATACTGTCCACTCATGTCATGCTGCACAACCATTGTACATTCCAAACTGCATTCCATGCGTTCATACCACTGCTTACACACCCTTCACACGTGTCTTCGCCACATGCCAACTTGCCAACGCCAACCCTTTCCTTGTCTCGCCTTTCGCATGTCTAGGCATATGGTCTTGCTTTGCCTTGCGATACCATAGCCCAACGTAGGCGCAACTTTGCCATACCATGGTACTATTACTGTATGCCAACTCGCACGTACATGTGCTCGACAGTCTTGTCTCACACTCTCACCCAAAGGTGTCTTTGTCGACCCACAACATATTCCTTCATGCTTGGTTTTCATTTGTGCACGATGCCTACAACTTCCATAAGGTTGTATCAAGGGGAATCATGCATAAATCCCTTGCTACAATCATGTCATAGTTTGTTCATGCATAACCCTTATTGCAATCATGTTATACCTACTACCTAGCAGCTTGTTCAAGGGTCTAATAAACCACCCTACCAGATGAGCTCGTCGAACTCGACGAGTCTGACTTTAAATATTCTTATACTTAAACTGCCACAATTTTGTGCCCTTTTCTGAAGTAGCATTACTTTCAGGTTTTCCTTTCCACAAATTAAAAATTATGTCCGCCGATTCTTTTTGCTCATGCTTAATGTCCAATGGCCCAAGATCTTCTCAAGGTCCTCCTTAAATGTTTGCACACCACAGGAGCACACTTGGTCTTGCTCCTCGATGGATCATCAACATCTTCATAGAATTTCTTTAGAAAACTAACATGGAAATTAGTTGGGTGTACCTTAAGTCGATCTGGTAATTTAAGTCATTACGCCACCGCATCAACTTTTTTAACTTCAAAAGGATTGTCGTACTTTTGGAATCAGTCTTCTATGACTTGCCCTTCAACTAATCTTCTTCCATATTTTGGGAGTAACATTCACAAGCACCTTGTCGACTTCATTAAATTTCGAAGCATGCTTGTTCCGTTCAACACACTTCTTCATCCGCTTTGAGGCTTTTAGTAGGCTCTCTTGCATGTTTGTCAGCATCATATGCAACAAAAAACCCTCCACTTGTTCTTTATTTTGCAATTTCAACTGGGTGGCGGGCTGATATCCCAAAACGAACTCAAATTTCTGTTGCTGAGGATCTGTGCAAGTTATAGCAAAACTGTGCACTGTCCAAAAGATCAACCCATTTTTCCTGACTTTCCGTCACGTAGTGCCACAAGTATTCCTCTAAGTGATTAATTCTTGTAGTTGTCCATCAGTTTGCAAGTGATTTTCTTATCCGAATGTGGCTATGTGGCTCTGTCTTTTAACTGTATTTTAAATATATGAATGAGGCCTTGACACAAGTCAGCATTGGCTTTGTTGGCTTTTGTGTTGTGCCTACATGGATAAGTGTTATTTGTATTTGTGATCAATACAAAGTCGATAATGAGTTATCCTATAACTGTGCCTTGTGTTTAATATTACTAGCTGAAAAATATTCCAAAAGAAAACGAGTAAAGGCTGAGTCGAGTGAGAACCTTGATTGTTGTACAATGATGTGAGTTGGAGTTCACCCTGGTAACAACCAACCATCTCGTCTTGAAGTTGTTATACAGGGTACACTTTTATTTATTTTAATTATTTCTTCGATATGCTATCTCACATGCGGGCTTGATTCTTTCTTTATGAGTGAAGCCCGTGATTTTTTTTTTTATAGTGTCTGGTTGTGAGATTACACTGGGTATGTTGTAGTGTCTGGCTGTGAGATTTGAACTCACCTATGTTTGCTCTGATACTAATGTTGAATTGTGCGAGGTTTTATATATTAAAACTAGTCTTTAGGTACACTCTTTGCGCTTATACCTGTAACAATGAATGTAAAACTTTAAAAAAAAAACATACGATATGTGTGAGTTACAAACTAAAATTTATGAACAAGTGCAAGTTCTTGGGATATATGTCAAATTATTCCATGGGATGCTTATTATTATACCAAAGTAAAATACATTCTCGTTCTTTTTTCTTTAGTACTAGCAATTAACTAGAATCAACTTAGTTTTGATTCATTTTCTAAATCAAATCTTATCTCAAAGGTTTCGCCTCGTAAAATTATTATACTGAGACAATTTACCTCTTTAATCAGCATTATTGAGTTTCATAAATGTAGTATATAGCCCTTATCTTATTTATAGGGCCTTATTGTAGCTAATCAACTTCTAGTAGACAATACTTGAACGTAAAAAAAGAAAAAAGGCCGTTGTAGAAGGTAATTAGATGTCCACAATCGATTATTAGTGTCTTTGAAAGGGAAAACTAGAGTCTGTAAATTAAACTACACTGGATAAGTAGACATTCAGTTTTCCTATTACAGGGAAATACTAGATAACGAAAGTACACACTACTCATTCAACAAAACATTGAGAAACTTATGGGGGTTTTCTGCTTATATTGTGTATTTACAGATATATGCATTACTTTCTTGAATGACATGATGCACTTTGTTTTCGTGTTTGCAGGATGGTAACACGTCTCTCCTGCCCTTAGTTACTCGTGTATGATACTTTTCAGTTAGGTAGATGTTTGAAATTTTTATGCTGGTCTCACCACATGATACATGTGGTGTGACATCAAAGTTTTTATTTATCAGATAGTTTTCTTTGTAATCATCCTTGATCAACCATTATTGACGATACATACTAGTGCATTTGCATATTCAGGATCTACCGTTGTTTTGTAGAGGAATTTTAGTGGGACAAACTTGAAAAGCATAAAATTTGTTTTCCAGCCAATTCCTTTATTTTCAATGTGAATACTTGTTTTTATGTTACTGTGATCATATAAATTTTAATTATATTAGTCCAAATAATATTACGGATTAATATAATTGAATTAATTATTTAAGTCCAAATAAATATGAATTTAATTAAAGACCAATTTTTATTGGGCTAGTCCATTGATTTGGGCTACAAATGATATGCCCATTTTGCTGAGCCTAAGATGTCATCATATTCTAAAGGCCCAATTGGGTACCACGTGGCAAATGACCTGGCATGCCAAGTCAAATGAAGAGCCAATAGTATCATGCCACATGTGAAAAAGATGCAACATGCCCAACTAAATTCAACGCCAATGAAAACACACCACGTGTACAAGTTGACATGTTTCAACCAATCAAATATGGTCATGTCACTTCAATCTGATTGACCGAAAAGAGTTTGTACTTACCATAACTCTTCCCTTTCCACAACTATATATAGGGGTCACATAATTTATAAAAGGAATCAACAATTCTAACAAAAAGCAAGAGAGAGCTTGTGGATCAAATACACAACATCTAGAATCTCTAACCCTTGGGATGGGGCTGCTGGGTTCCTCACATCTTTAATCAAAGCCATATCTGTGACCTTAGTCGGCTACGTTTCTCTATCCACAACCCCTATACTCAGTACAAGTGCCTGCCGCATCAATTCTATCACCAGGCAAGGAAATGGTAGTGTGGTGTTACTCTGAAGCACTCAATTTTTGATCTCCTTAGTAATAATCCATGGGATATTAAAATCCAATCCCGAACCAAAGTAGCAACCAAACAGGCATTGGTCGCACTCAATAAGTTGTCATTGGTCATGGGTTCAATCCTATGCCTCACTACCGACCACCAAGCTTTGGCAGTAAACTTTAGTGTATTTTTATAAATATTCTCCCCATTGATCCATGGGGCATTCTCTCCAGCTTCAGCAATATGGCCTGCCAGCTGCGAAAAATGCATAACCCTATCATCCTTTGACAGTATCTTCAGTTTCTTTAAATTAATCATCCAGTAATCATACTCCGGAGTCTCTTCAATAGGCTAGAATATTTCTCTAAATAGGGCCCTTGAGATGGCCCCGACAGAGATGTCAACTTCGGTGTCCTAGACCCGAATAGTGTCAAGCTAGGGTTGTTTCTTCATATCTTTATCCTTCCTAAAAGGAGTCATGTTCTTTAGCGTTGCCGCATAGTTGGCATAAAACTCCCGTACTAACTTTGGTACATAGGACCTGAGGGTTCTGGTCATCTACCCCAGCACATACCTCTCAAAACCCCGCACTAACTCTGAGACTTTCTGAAGTGACTCTACTAGTATGTGGGGTTCTTTCTGAACGCTCCTCTTTATGTTACCACTGTCCGTCAATATCACCCCATCAATATAGTAGTCCTTTGCATTAGGGACTACCTACTATCTCGGACCACGCCCCTAGGAGCTGGGGCAGTACCTACAGTAGCTCCCTCAGAAGCTTCGAGGTTAGATTCTTCCTCAGCCTCCGGGGAACCAATTTCATTAGTGTCAACCTCCTCACCCCTATCTTGGCGAACATCTACCCTTTCCTCTTTAGACTGGGGAAGGTTGATAGGGTTGGAAGCCTCTACTATGGCAGTGAAAGCTACTGCCTTCATCTTGGACTGGTTTCTCATTTCCCAAAGAGTGTGTTGTTCGTCGAAGGAGCTAAGTTCATACTCCTCCTCGGAACCGCTAACAATGGACCCGTTCTTCGAGGATCTTGGTAGGGACCTTGCCTTGTCTATCTGCTTTTGGAGAGCCTTGTCAGTAGCTTACTTGGATTTGGGTACCAAAGTACCTCTATCAGGAAAAAAGAAGTTAGTTCCAGATTAAATAATGTGCATATATAGAAATTAAATCAGACGACCATACCTACGATCTTGCAATGAAGGTACAATCCTACCTTTTTATCGTAGGTTGGTCCTTCAGAGACTAATTTGTAAGGCATCAATCAGACGATCTCTTCTTACGATCGTGCCATAAAGGTAAGATCGTACCTTCTGATCTTAGAAATGAGAACTGGAAATTACAGTCACATCAAACGAGCATATACCACGATCGTATGTTGATATCATAATCATGGGATGTGTTCGTATGATGAACTCCTAAGAGTTAACATCTTGTATCCCACAATGATCCAACCTACGATCGTAGGTCAAAACCACATTCGTAGGTTGTGTCGTGAAATCCCAAACACTTAGCAGATTCAACCCTTTTAAGATTTGACCCTATTTTTGACCCTTGGTGACCATAATTTTGATATTTTTTGACCATTTCTTAAGCATTAACGGGTAATCAGACTTCCCCCGTGCTTTCCAAAACTCAAACACCAAACATTATGTTGATATCAGCCATACCCATCACAGAAAACAAGTTCAAACTCCCAAGTTGAACATTTATTTAGAGATTTATGGGGATTAGTGAAGCAAATACGGGAGTTGGAGTATAGGTACCACTTGTTTTTGTGGCGTTGAGATCGATTAGGGTGTAGAATATCAATGCAAAGAAGTTTAAAACTTAGCAGGAAAACAATCGGGTGAAGAAAATAGATTTTATATGTTTACGTTAGATGGTGGGTCGGTTCAGGTCGATTTCAATTAATCTAATGGGATTTTCAGATGAAAGGTTGGTTTGATCATGATGTGATGTCACGATCGTACCTTCCTTTCATACAATGCTAGTTTAAGAAAACTTACCTGAGAATCTATAAACCTTAAGGACAATCGTGATATAAAACCATAATCATGACTTAAAATCGTAGGTTCAATGCCCAATTTTGAAGATCTACAGGAGTAGCATCAGACGATTAGGACCATGATCGTACAATCTAGGTACGATCGTGATACCCAATCATGAGATGACTCCTAAATTTTCATCGTGCAGGGCTCTTACCAGACGACTGAACCCACAATCGTATGTCCATGGTACAATCGTACAATCCCTTTCGTGGGTTCAATCTGGTGTACAGTTCAGTACCTTCTTTTCCTGTGGTTTCCTGCACCAATAACAAACATTACCCTATAAATATCAAAGTGCAAAACATGGGTTGCTTCCTATGGAGCACTTGGTTTAACGTCCCGACACGATGTGGCTATGTTGGTTACTTAGACTTCACTAATAAGCCCATGGGTTGCCTCCTATGAAGCGCCTAATTTAACATCGCGGTATGACTCAAGTAGGCTTGATTAATCAAGTCTCTTTTAAGTCCACATCACAAACCATTCGGGCATCCTCACTTTTGCCCATGTAGTGTTTCACCCTTTGGCCATTGACTTTAAACTTCTTTCCATCCTTATTCTCCATCTCAATTGCGCCATGGGGGAACACTGTGAAAAATCTATATGGTCCATTCCACTTTGATCTCAGCTTCCCAGGAAATAGCTTCAACCTTGAATCAAACAACAATACCAAGTCACCTACGGTGGAGTCTCTTCTCTCAATCTTTCAATCATGATATAAATTTATCTTTTCCTTGTAAAAGGCTGATCTTTCATATGCGTGGAGTCAAAATTCATCCATCTCATTCATTTTTTTAAGCCTCAACTTTGCAGCATCTTTCCATTCCAGATTTAGCCTCTTCAATGCCCACAATGCCTTATGCTCCAGTTCGACAGGCAAGTGGCATGCTTTTCCATATACAAGCTGATATAGAGATGCACCGATTGGTGTATTGAATGCTATCTAGTATGCCCATAGTGCATTATCTAATCTTCTCTCCCAATTCATCCTATTGGCATTCCCAGTCTTTGCCAAAATGGACTTTATTTACCGATTAGATACCTCAACTTGCCCGCTTGTTTGAGGATGGTAAGGTGTCATCACCTTGTGTTTCGTACCATATTACTCGAGCAGGGCCTTGAATATAAAATTACAAAAATGGGATCCGCCATTGTTAATGATAATTTGAGGTGTTCCAAAGTGGGAGAATATGTTCTTCTTCAAGAAAATCGTGACACTCTTACCTTTATTGTTGGGAAGTGCAATTGCCTCCACCCACTTAGATACATAGTCAACGGACACCAAGATATATTTCATTCCATGAGAGCTCACAAATGGGCCCATAAAGTCAATACCCCAAACATCAAACAATTCAAGCTCAAGGATCGCAGTCATAGGGAGCTCATGCCGTCTAGAGATATTCCCTTGCCTCTGACACTGGTCACATGCCCTAGCATAATCCTGGGCATTTTTGTGAATCGTCGTCCAGTAGTAACCACATTATAAGATCTTGTGCGCGGTCCATTCACCTCCATGATGACCCCCAAGTGACAAATGACATGCCTCTAATATACTCATCATCTCAACCTCAGGAATACACCTACAAATTATAACATTTGCGCACACCCTAAACAAGTACGTCTCATCCCAGAAGAATTTATTGACCTTATGCATGAACTTCTTTCGCTGTTGATATGTCATATCTTCTAGAACTATATCACTTGCCAAAAAGTTGGCAAAATCTGCAAACCATGGTATTAAGTCTTGTGATGCTGCCAACACTTTCTCATCCAAAAAAGTATCATCAATTTCAAGGTCACCCCTTAGTTTTAGCATGGCCTCCTCTTCAAGGCGTGATAAATGGTCAGCAACTTGATTCTCTGTCCCTTTTTGGTCTTTGACCTCAAGGTCAAATTCTTGAAATAGAAGTACCCATCTAATCAATCTCAGCTTTGCATCTTTCTTTGGCATGAGGTATATAAGAACGACATGGTCAATATGCATAATCACCTTTGTGCTAATCAAGTAAGATCAAAACTTCTCGAATGCAATGACCACAACAAGAAGTTCTTGCTCAGTCACTGTGTAATTTTTCTGGGTCGAATTAATTGCTTTGCCAGCATGGTAAATAGGATGTAAGATATTATCTCACTTTTGGCCTAGGACTGCTCCTAGCGCTACACCACTAGCATCACACATAACCTCAAATAGTAAGGTCCAATCTAGAGAAAAAATGATGGGGGAGTGAAATCAACTTCTCTTTCAGATACTCGAAGGCCTTTAATCATGCATCATCAAACACAAATTTCACCTCCTTCTCTAAGAGCTTACACTATGGATTGGCAATCTTAGAAAAATCCTTGATGGCCTAGAAAACTATGAATCTCGTTCACAGAAATTGGTGGAGGTAATTTTTCAATCACCTCAATCTTCGCCTTATCAACTTTAATCCCCTTCTTTGAAATTTGGTGACCTAATACGATACCTTCTTTTACCAAGAAATGGCACTTATCCAGATTCAACACCAAATTGGACTCATCTCATCTTTGTAGAACATCAACAAGATGTGCCAAGCAGTCCTCGAATGAATTGCCCACAATAGAGAAATCATCCATAAATACCTCAATAGTGTCTTCCACCATATTTGAGAAGATGGACATCATACAACATTGAAAAGTAGCCGGTACATTGCATAGGCCTAATGACATTCTCTTAAATACAAACGTCCTATATGGACAAGTGAAAGTGGTCTTCTCTTGGTCTTAGGGATTTATGGAAATCTGATTGTACCCTGAGTAACCATCAAGAAAACAATACCATCCTCTACCAGCAAGACGGTCTAACATCTGATCTATAAAGGGCATCGAAAAATGATCCTTCTCAGTCCAAGAATTTAGTTTCTGGTAATTCATGCAAACTCTCCATCAGGTAATCAATCTCATTGGGATCAAGTGATTTTTCTCATTCAGAACCACAGTGATTCCACCCTTCTTTGGTACATATTAGACATGACTTACCCACTTGCTATCTGTAATAGGGTAAACCACACCTGCATCTAACCACTTAATGATCTCTTTCTTTATAACCGCTTGCTTGGGTGGGTTGAGATGTCGTTGATGCTCAATGCTAGGTATACAATCCGGCTCGGGTTGGATTTTGTGAGTGCAAATTTTGGGTGAAATCCCGATGATATCAGTAATAGACCAACCAATGGCCTGCTTAAACCTCTGCAACACAAAATCCAAGGGCTCAACTTGCCACTCTAACAAGTCTGCTGAAATGATAACTAGCAACATGTTATTGACCCCCAAGAATGCATAACAGAGATGGAAAGGCAGAGCCTTAAGCTCCAAAATGGGAGGCTCCTCAATAGAAGGACGAGTCGGTGGGGTCACTCTAGTTTTTAAATCAAGATCAAGCTTCTTTAGTGCATAAGTGTATGACCCCTACCAACAAGTGCGCTCATCATCTCTTCGTTTTCATCAATACCATCGCTATCAAAATTCATGATAACTGTTTCAAGTGCTTTAACCCCCAATCTCTTTTCAATAGGAACAACCAAGTTATGCTCGTCGATTTTATCTATCACAGAAATTACACCCATATCTTTCGGTTGCTTTATGGACTAGCATACATTGAAAGTAACTTGCTTATCATTCAGTCTAAATTTCATCTGCCCAGTCTCCATATCAACAAATGCACGTTCGGTCGCAAGGAATAACCTTACCAAGATAATAGAAACTTCAAAATCAACCTCACAGTCTAGAATCACAAAATCATCTAGAAATATAAAGTACGTGACCTTCACCAACACATCACATAAGATGCCCACCAAATTTTTCATGGTGTGGTCTACTATCAAGATCCTCATTGATGTGGGTTTGGGTGACCCCAATCCCAACTATGTATACACTGCAAGTGACGTCAAGTTAATGCTAGCTCCTAAGTTGCACAAAGACTTTGCAAAGTTAAAACACCCTATAGTAGACCAAATCGTGAATGCTCCAGGGTCCTCTTTTTTCTCAATAAAAGAGAGAGAGAAATAATTACACTACAATGGTGCACATTATCTGCAGGCTCGAAACTGACAGTTCTCTTCTTCGTCACCAAATCCTTTATGAACTTTACATAGCCTGACATTTGTTCTAAAGCCTCCATAAGAGGAATGTTGACTGACAATTTCTTTAATATAGAGATAAACTTTTGATATATTTCCTCTTTAGCTTTCTTCTTCAACCTTTGTGGAAAGAGAGGATGAGGTCGTGGAATGGGCTTCAATACTTGAGGGGCCTCCTTCTCCTTCCCTTTATCAGACTTAGCCTCTTTTTCAGCAACACAGGGCTTTTGAGATGCTTTGTCATCAACCACCAAGTTTTCTATTTCATTCTCATTCTCATCATCAATTTTTATGAGCTCATCTCTCTTATTCTCAACAACAGGCATAGGTGGATCAAAAGTAGTCTTTCCACTCTAAGTAGTAATGGCTAAGCAATGGACGTCATTCTTGGGGTTTTGGATGGTGTTACTCAGAGAAGTTCCTGGTTGACGCTAATTTAATGCGGTAGATATCTTCCCGAATTATTGCTCCAGTTGTTTAATGGCGGTCACATGAGACTCAACTTTTTGGCTCATCCCTAAAATGTCTGCCCTAATCTCCTTAAGGCAATTGTCTTGACTCTCTGACCCCTTAACAAGTTTTGCAAGTAGGGCTTCCATTCTTGAATTTCCAGACTTAGCATCTTGGTTTCCCAATGGAACATACAGTCCAGTCTTATCTTTGTACTCATCTTTTCGCCTCCAATCGCCATCACAATCTCTATCTCTATCTTTATACCCCGACTTGTTGTAATTATCTCCATAGTAGTTTAGACCTTAATTCCCTTGCCTCGAGTTCCAATTGTCTTGATTAGACCCTTGACCCTTGGCTCAAAAGCTCACCACTTCTCTATCCAGATACTTTGCCTCTTCATCAAAATCTAAATCTTCGTACCTAGGTGCTTTGCCTTGTGCACCCACTGCAGTAACTTTTTCTGCTCCAGCTGCTATAAACTGTTTAATGAGTAATCCGATTTTGGTCCTTAATTGTGCTACCTCTTAAGCCACAGTTTCATCTAAAGCCCTTTGCTCTGCTGACGCTCCAATTGCATAAGTTCCCACAGGTCGGTCTGCTTCTCGAGCATGCCAACCTCGGTTGGTTTTAGTGATCCAATCTAAAATCTTAGATGTATTCTCCCAGCGCAAACTCATAAATACTTATCCAGTGAAGGTGTCTACTACAGCCTTAGTATTTGCATTCAAAGCTCTATAAAATATCTCAAGTAAATTCCTACCACTCATCCTATGGTTTGGAACATTTTGCAACTTCTTCTTGAACCTCAGCCTTGTTTCGTAAAGTGCCTCTAAATGCAGTTTTCTGAAGTTATAAATCTTATCTTTCAATTGCAACATTCTAGAGGGTGGAAAGAATCGCTCCAAAAACTAATTTCTCAACTCTTTCCAATTGGTTATAGAACCTCATCGTAATTCAGCCAACCACAAAGTCGCTTCCCCCGTAAGAAAGAATGGAAATAGCCTCAACCGAATTGCCTCTTGACTTACTCCAGGTAGATTATACGAAGTGCATATTCCCACAAATTTCATCACATGCATATTTGCATCATCAGTAGGAAGGCCAGAAAACACCCCTATCAAGTTCAAAAGGTGAATCATAGCACTCATAATATCAAACATATTTCCTTCAGGCAGTTTGGGTGGGATAATGGCACCAGTCTCCATCGGCTCCAAATAGGCTAAATATTCTTCTGGATCCTCATAAATCGGGGGATACTGTAGTAGTGGTTGTTGTACTCTAGGTCTTCTCTGTCTTTCTTCAAGTGCAACAAGATGTTGTACAGCCTCTTATATTGCTCGATGGTCTCTGTCTTCTTTTCTAGCATCTGCTTGTCTCTGGTTCTCTTCAACCATCAACCTAGCAGTTGTTTGGTCTGCAGTCGCATGACCTGTTAGATGAAGTGGTGGCTGATTATGAATGTCACCTACAACTACTGGATCCTAAACTTCGTCGTTGTTCACCATTCTTTGATTATTCCTTATAGTCTTTCAATTTCTTGGTCAAGTGGAATTTGGGGATTTTCTTGACTCCGAGAGTTGGTCATACACCGGTGTAAACCCTAAGAATAGTAGGAAAGTAAAAGTCAACAAATGAAATTGACAACTTCAATAAACACAATCAATCAACTTCGTAACCGTATTCCCCGGCAACGACACCAAAATTTGATGTTGCCTAAATTACACCTCCCAAAAGGTATAAAGTGGTCGTTCAATCAAATATAGAACCCAACGAGATTGGGTTCGATCCCACAGGGAATAGGTCAAAATCCAATCAACTATGATTGTCTGAGTAACTGGCAAATAAGTAAAAGAGGGGTATGGGGTTGTAAAGTAAAAGAGTAATAGTAACGAGTGTTTGTTTGCTGAGGTTGTAATCAAGATGATAAAAGAAATAGGACTATGTTCCCTATTGACTTCATAACTCCATAGATTCTCCGTATGTTAGTGTTCTCTTAAAGTATCTGGTATGCAGAATTGATAGGTTGTGTATCATCTAACCTACTATGTTATGCTTCTTATAGACGACTATCCTTAAGCACAAAGTTTAATGCATCATGAGTGTTGCTATGTTGACCCCTGTCTTTGATCCCAATATAGCCTTTCCCGTATCACGGCTCAAAGCTAATTAAATGAAGGTAACTCCAAGTCTTGTTGTTGATTCGCTAGTCCTATCTGAATATCTTTGCTACAGTCCAGGGTAGAGACAAGATGAGTTCTAATGTTGAGCACCCGTCAGAAAGCAACCAATTCCAAAGAAACAACAATACATGCCCTAATACCCTTCGAGAATCACCGTGTACTTCAAACTCTACTTCGTTAATCCATCATGGTTCCCACAACCCTAGTTGTGTAGTTTAGCTACTCATGACTGTATAAAAAACAATCTATAGATGAAAACATGAATTGAAACTCACGATAGTAAATAAACTCTAAAATCTCAAATAGAATTAAAATCGTAAAACCAATATTCGTAAAATCCCAAGAAGATGCCTCAGAATATCACAATATAATGTTGTAATAATAGTAATGTGTACCCTATAAAAATAACACTAAAAGAGTATTTATAGACAACACAACTCCTATCCTAAACAAAATAGGAAAACAATGTTGGCTGCCTCAGACGAGAAGAAGGTAAGATCGTAGTTAGAACCCATGATTGTCCTTTGCCTGTCGTGGTTTGTACTTGTACTTACCAGCTAGAAGATCTTTCATCAAACGACTCAAAGTACGGTCTCATGTATTCAACCTACGACCGTGGCTTCTTGTCGTCTGATCATCATGCCTCTAAAATCCTGTAACTTAAAAAAACTGAACCCTCATCCCATGACCACATGGTACGATCGTGCCTTTAAGGTATGGTCATGGGAGCTATCATCTGATCTCCTTATACTTGACTCCTGTAGGTTGAATTTTTCTTACATATCATGATCCTATGGTATGATCGTGACATCAACTTATGATCGTACATCCTACCGTGCGTTCGAATATTGACTTGGGCATCTCTGATTCTTCCTACAAAATCCTAGGTACGATCGTGGTCAGATCCCACGATCGTGGTAAGGATCGTCTGATGCCACTTTTGTCCAGTCTTCAATATTTTACTTCTCTAAGTCCATAAGGCCTGCAAACACTAACAAACACATCAAATCCCACAAAAAGTACCTTTAAACTTACAAATATTCCTTGTTTTAAACGTCTCAAGTGTCGTAAGTTCATGGCACATCAATAACCACAAGGGATCAATAATTTAGAATTTCATCTATAAATTTGCCTTAGTTCATCACCCTAGGGTTTTGCATCCTTTAAACCTCATGAATTCTACTTTATTTAGGATGTACAACCACAATTATACTCCAACTAGTATTTTCTAACACCCTAAGATCATTAGCAATTGTTTTTATACATATTCCTATCAATAAATATTAAGTTCATAAATTAGGGCTAAACCCTAATTTCTACGATGAACAAGATTCTAGCGATTCTCAATGATTTTAAGAAGTAATTCAAGTTTAGAATATAAAGAACTTACCTCCATAGTTGAAAAGTCCCAATACTTGGTGGTAAATCGCCTCCTCTAGAGCTCTCACTCATTTTTCAGAAAATAGGGGATGAAAATGTTTTTTCTAAATTTTAAAACTGTAAAATTTTCATTTTACTACTGCAGCGGTTCACAACGTAACTCAGGCTACTGCTGCAGTGGTACTTTTACCGCTGTGGTGCAGTGGTCCTGAGGTAGAATCTTGGGGCCTCTCCTCAAATGGGTCTATTTTACAAACACCCCTCGAAATATGACATCGAGAACCAACCCTTTCATAGTAAACTCTATAATCAGAGTTCTATAAATCCATTTTACTTGCCAGAAGTTACTATGGCTTTCTAAACTCGTCCTATATATAAAAATTATTTCAAACACCCCACCAATGCTCACATTAATACCGAATTTCCTTAGACTATCACACCCCCAAATTTCAACTATTACTAGACCATTCTTGAAATTTTTAAAATTTGTCTAAGGGAAAATTTAATGAAGGTTCCACTCCTTATTTCAGCATAACAACAATTTGGATCATCACATTAGATACCAATTTACCACTTATTTGTCCCCGAACAACAATTAGCCCAAACTGACATAACTAAAGCAAGAGTATATACCTGAGTCCATGAACAAGATCGGGTATCCCTGTGCATGTACGCCTCTGTCTCCCAAGTTGCTTCCCCAACTAGGTGGTTCCTCCATTAAACCTTTACAGAAGGGATGAATTTGGTTCTCAATTTTCTCACATACCAATCCAATATAGCAATTGTTTCCTCTTCGTAAGATAGCTCTTTATCAAACAACTCGGAGTACTAATGAATGATGTAATCCCCATCTATGTGGTACTTTTTTAGCATGGACACATGAAATACTAGATAAACCATAGACAAGCTAGGAGGTAAGGCCAGCTTATAGGCTAATGACCCCACTCTCTTTAAAACCTTAAAGGGTCCTATGTATCTTGAACTCAACTTTCCCTTCTTGCCAAAATGCATTACACCCTTCATGGGCGACACTTTCAAAAGTACCCTTTCTCCTTTTTCAAACTATACATCTCTTATCTTGTTATCCATATACTCTTTCTGTTGAGTCTGAGATGTTATTAGCTCTTTTTGTATTAACCTTACCTTCTCCATCGAATCCTTGAGCAAATCAGTACCCAAGGTTTCACCTCAAATACATCCAACCATTTGATCAGTGACCTATATTTTCTACCATATAAGGCTTCAAAAGGAGCCATGTCAATCCTGGACTGGTAGCTATTGTTGTAGGCAAATTCACACAAAGGTAAGTACTAGTCCCATTGACCCCCAAAGTCCATTACTCAAGCCTGAAGCATATTCTAAAGCACTTGGATAGTTCATTCCAACTGTCCGTCAGTCTGTGGATGGAAAGCTGTACTTAGGTCCAGTCTAGAATTCAACTCTGACTGAAACTTCTCCCAAAAATTAGACGTAAACTGAGTACCTCGGTTTGACACAATAAAAACAGGTACTCTATGGAGCCTTACAATATCTATAACATAAACCTTGGCCAACTTAGCCACATTATAATCTACCCTTACCAAAATGAACTGAGCCAACTTGGTCAATCGATCAACAATAACCCATATAGAGTCACACTTCCTCAAGGTCTTAGGAAGACCAACCACAAAATCTATAGTTATTCTTTCCCACTTCCATTTTGAAATGGGTATACTTTGAAAGGTACCACCAGGTTTACGATGCTCATACTTCAGATGTTGACAATTTTGACATTTGGTCACAAAATCCACAACATCAAATTTCATTTTTCGCCACCAATAATGTTACCTCAATTCTTTATATATTTTGGTTTCACCCGGATATATAGAGTACATGGAGTTTTGACCCTCTGAAAGGAGAGTGGAAATCAAGTTACCCACAGGAGGCACATAGAAGAACCCTCGAATCCTCAACACTCCTTTATTATAAAGAATGGCCTCTCTAGCCTCACCCTTCAACACTTTTTCTCTAAGATTGCTCAGCTTCTTGTCTTTGAACTGTATGTTTTTAATTTGGTCAAAAAACATGGACCTAACTTCCACATGGGCTAATACACCTCCCTTGCTAGTCACCTATAATCTCAAGAAATCATTAGCCAAAGAATGTACCTCTCTCGCCAATGGGCGCCTTGACACCTCCAGCCATGCTAAGCTTCCTATGCTTACTGGATTTCACTCAATGCATCTGCCACAATATTTACCTTGCCTGGATGATATAGGATTGAGATGTCATAGTCTTTTATTAATTCCATCCACCTTCTTTGCCTCAAATTTAGGTCTCTCTGGGTGAACACATGCTGCAAGCTATGATGGTCTATGAACACTTTGCACTTCTCCCCATAGAGGTAGTTTCTCCAAATCTTAAAAGCAAATATCACAACCATTAATTCCAAGTCATGTGTGGGATAGTTTTTCTCATAAGTCTTCAGTTGTCTAAAAGTATATGCAATCACACTCTGATCCTGCATGAATAAAGAACCTAAACCCAACCTTGAGGCATCACAAAATATAATAAAATCCTTATTTTCAATAGGAAAGGTGAGAATTAAGGCTGAGTTTAGCAAAATTTTGAGATTTTGGAAGCTATCCTCACACTTGTCATCCCACAGAAATGGAACTTCTTTCTGAGTCAGGTGGGTCATATGTGAGGCAATAGCAGCAAACCCCTTAACAAACCTGCGATAGTAACTGGCCAATCCCATAAAACTATGAATTTCTGTTACATTCATTAGTTTAGACCAATTCTTAACAACTTCTACTTTCTGCAGGTCTACCATAACCCCTTTTTAGATACCATGTGCCCCAAGAAAGAAACAGAAGATAACAAAAATTCGCACTTGGAATATTTCGCATATAGTAGCTTCTCTTCAAGAAAACCCAACACCGTGTGTAAATAAGTTTCGTGCTCTTCTTCACTCTTGGAGTAAAACAGGATATCATCAATGAAGACAATGACAACGGAATCTAAAAATGACTTAACCTCATTCATTATACTCATAACGACAATTGGGTCATTGGTCAAGCCAAAAGACATGACAAAAAACTCGTAGTGCCCATAATGAGTTTGGAAAGAAGTTTTTGGGATGTCCTCTGCCCTAATCTTGAGCTGATAGTAACCTGACCTCAAATCAATTTTAGAGAATACTGTAGCTCTCTTCAACTGGTCGAACAGATCATCTATCCTATGCAAATGATACTTATTATGAATAGTCACCTTGTTCAACTGATGGTAGTCTATGCACATCCGTATACTATCATCCTTATTTTCACTAACAACATAGAAGCACCCCAAGGAGAAACACTTGGGTGAATAAATCCATTCTCTAACAATTCTTGTAATTGGGACTTCAATTCTCTTAACTCTATTAGTGCCATACGATAAGAAGGGATAGAGATACGGTGAGTTCCTGGCTCTAAGTCTATATAGAAGTCAAATTCACGATACGGAGGCATACTAGGAAGGTCATCAAGAAATACCTTTATGAATTCACACATAACTAGGACCGAAGCTATCGGAGAAACTACAAAATTTTCTTCTCGAAGATAGGCTAAAAATGCCCTACACCTCTTCTTTTCTAACTTTTAGATACGAATAACTGACACAATTCTCACAGGAGTAGGCTTAACAGTACCCTTTCACTCTAACTTTTCCATCCCGGGCATTGCTACAGTGGCAGTCTTAGTATAACAATCAAGAATGGTATGTTAAGGAGATAACCAACTCATCCCCAAGATAATATCAAACTCTTTCATGTCTGAAGTTACTAAGTCTACCAAAGTTTTTTACCCCATAAAAATCATAGGGCACACCCTATAGACCTGATCAACATATACAAACACCCCAGCTGGTGTAGACACATACATAAGAGTATAAAGCATTTTACAGTCCTAACCCAAATCAAATTTATAGACATATAGGAGAAAGTATACCGGGGATCAAATAATACAGAAGCCATACAATCACAGTCAAGAATAGTACCTATGATTGTAGTATCAGAAGCTTCCATTTTAGGATGAGCTAAAACAACATAAAGTTATGCTCTATCACCACCCTGACCGCCACCTCTACCAACCTAAGCACCAACTCTGCCAACCTATCCTCTACCTCAGTTGGCTTGGTAGCCACTCCTCCCTATAGTCTGGCCACCACATGCAACTTGGGGATGACCTCTACTATTTCTTCCATTACCATAGCCTACTGGAATAAGACCGCTAAAAGTTGGTTGTTGAGTTAACTGACCCGCATATAAGAAATTAGGACCACACCTTCTAATGTGGCCCAAACCTTCACACTCATAGCATCTGATGCCCAAGGCAGGTCTTTGAATTAAAGATGACGAATGTGTATAATTGCATATCCATAAAGGCTGATAATTAACCCCAGAAGGGCCTCTTGTGGACACAGGTATGACTGAATGATAAGGCCAGGAAAAAATACCCTGAGAACCACGACCCTTCAAAAAAGTACCACTGAACTGGCTTGAGGTACGGGCCTTCTTATCTTCTGCTTTCCCTTTTCCCTACTTTTGAATTACCTCAGCCTTCTTAGCAAACTCAACTACATCCTGAAAGGACTTACTAGTGCAGTCTCCGATAAAGTAATCATCTGAATCCCTGAATTCAGACCCTTCATAAAGTACTAAATTCTCTCCTCCTCTGAAGTGATCAATTGGAGTGCATAACGAGACAAGGCATAGAATTTGGCCTCATAAGCCGCCACAAACAAGTCACCTTATTCTAATCTGAAGAACTCATCCTTCTTCTGGTCACGATAAGCGCGAGGAGCATACTTCTCAAGCAATACATTGTGAAATTAGGACCAACTAAGTGGAGGTAAGGCAACCCTACACTCCACAAATGACCTTCACCATTGCTTGGATTCAGCCTGCGGTTGGAAAGAAACAAAATTCATACCATACCTTTTAATAATACACATCAACCATCATCTGTCTAAGTACCTGTCGGGGATACTCCCCTGTGTCAGATCCCTCATCCATCCTAGGTTACACAATAACTGCATGTTGTAAGAATGGGGATGAGAATACAGTAACAACAGGAGTAGCATCTGTGCCAGCCAAACTGCCTAAGTATCCCAACATTTGTTGAATCAGTTCTGCAGTCATAGGTACTTGGGCTGTACCATTTTGTACAGGAACCGTATTTTCAAGAATCACCACTTCCTCCTTCTTAATGGCTACCTCCTCATTCTAGGCTAAGTCCAAAGCACTCTGTTATGAGAGAGGAGAGGGCGTTCTTTGTCTGGAAGATCCTCTAGTTACCTGGACTCCACCCCTAAAAGGTGTTGCCCATCTTCCTTATCTCATGGACATGTTCCTCATGTGAGGTCTGCCCTGAACTACAGCCTCAGCGGTTGGTATAGGTACTGTTGCTGGTGCCAGTGTCGGGGTTGCTACTGCTACTCTAGAGGAACGTGTGCTTACCATCTGTGAAACAAGAATGAAAGAGTTAGATACCAATTTGTATCACCAGATGCCAATTGGAATCAAGTAATAACATGAAAGGAAGAAAGAAAGGAATTTTGCTTCCTAAAGCCTTGTTGCCTCTCCAAGAAAAGTACATGTAACACCCCATATGTTTTCGAACCTACACGACTACGTGTACATTTATGGAACTAGTTAAACATGAGATATTTGATGAATTATACATTAATTTATTGGGCATTCATATGTCTTGTGCCTTTGGGCCCAAATGAGGCCCAATAATCATAAGAAGACATGGCCCAATGGGGCAAAAATGACCCATTCTTCCATTTGACCAAGCAACCATTGCATTTAATGCCAAGAATTGGATAAGAGTGACTTGAGGGACTTATAACTAGCAAGAAAAATCAGATTTTTATTTCAACACAACACCCATGCCCTTTTCTAGAATATTCACAACATTTCCTTAGCTCTCAAGAACCCTAAGTCATCTTTGTGGACAAGATCACCTTTGTAAAAGATTTGGTAAGTGTTTATTACTATATTTTTATATATTATGTCCATGAGAGGGTGTATAAATCACGTTGGCTATGTTGATGAAGTATTGAGAAGTTCACTATGTGTGAAATGTTACATGTTTGTTAAATTGGGAAAGAGTTTTGCCTTATAAAATTGAGAGTGGACTTGTGGTCTTGAAGGAGGTAGATTTGGCGGATTGAATATCAACATGTATGGTTTGGTTATGTCTTTATCTTGTTTTTCTTATGTATAACATTTGGAATTGTTGTGGCGAATTTGTTCATGGAATAGGTGACGTAAGTGAAGGGAAAGTGTCGTGTTGGTGATGTTTTTGTGAATATTGAAACCATGGTTGTTCGTTGGCATCCAAGTGACCAAACATATGTAAATAAAAGCCTACTTATGGACTTGGAACATTTATTACACAAAAGGACCCAAAAAGGACCCATTTTGGTCGATTTGGGCATCCGCCCCCGCAGACGAAAGCACCTGCGGGCGCAGATACCAACGCAGGTGCCTCTGGCTTCTGCCAAAGGCCACCTGCGGGCGTACCTCAGCCACCTGCGGGCGTAGGTGGCTTCACAGGTCATCCCAGATTTTGGTTTTGTGTGTTTTCGTCTCTCTTTGATCCCCGAAGGCCCCTATACCCTTTTTGGATGTATTTATCAACTTATGACACCATTTTAATGACTTGAAAGGGTCTTATGGAGGCGTTTTGGACTATATTAAGTATAAATTGTTGTTAATATGTTGTTATGGAGGTGTAATTGTGAAGGAATGATAATGAGGAGACATAAAGGGTAAGCGTGGTGTGAAATGTTATTGATGTATGATGTCTTGGTCAATGTGTGGAATGTTAAGGTGTTGTTGGTATGAGAATGCAGTGGATTGTATTGTAAGGGGTGACATGACGTTATACGACAGTCATATAGTTCATTGTCGTCTTGTACACTTGTATAGTAGCTAATTGCTAATGTAAGCTTCGGTATGTACTTGTATTGTAGAGTAAGACGTAAGGAAGGAGCTGGAATATTATGTTCACGTATAGGATTGAATGTTCATATTGAGAAGATAAGGTATGTAAGGCTACTCTTTCCGTATCCTTCTGTAGCATATAGTATTCACCTTGTTATGGTACTTACTCATTTCCGAAATGTTCTAAGGTATCTCATTTCATGTTATCATCTATTGTTAATCATATATACCTTATTTTTGATCTATTGTTATTCATGTGTCACATAATTATGAACATGGTTCCAAGTTCCAATAATGTTACATTCAAAAGTTCCAATAATGACATAATCATCGAATGAACTATTTCTAAGATTGAGGAAGTGAGGTAATGAAGTCTCTATTCTTGGGTGGTATCTCAGGGGTTAAAATACCTAGCATGGGTCGATCCCAATATCTACGGGTGGTATCCCAGGGGTCAATCCCGCTACTACCGGTGGTATCCCAGGGGCAAAAGAAAATCCTAGCATGGGTCGATCCCGAAAACTGTTGAGTACCCACTGATAAGCTTGGGGCCCGAACATTGTAAGAATGGAAGAATGAGAAGTGAATGAAGAAGTGAGTGATAAACGAAAAAATGAACATAAGAGTAAAGAAAGTAATCCATGTAATGTACATACTCCCACATATACAGAACGATGACTTATTACATTGGTTATTTACTTATATTTGATTCCATTAACGTATCTATGTAATGTACTGTTTCTTATGGCCTTACATACTCAGTACATTCTTTGTACTGACGTCCCTTGTGGGACTTACCTTACTTGCTGCAGGCACAGGTACTAGTAGACCTCCACAGTAAGCTGCGGGTCATCTACTGAACTTTGGTGAGCTCCAGTTGGTTCGGGGCTTCCGAGTCACAGTTATATATTGGATTTTTGAATTGTAAATGTTATGTAAAGCGGGGACTTGTCCCGAATTTAGGTTGGTCATGTATGTACTTCTGTTAGAGGCTTTTGTAGACACATGCGGGTATATGAACGTAAGAGGTGTATGTCCATTTTGACTTGATGGCCCTAACGGCCAAGTTTCACGTATATATATATATATATATATATATATATATATCACATGTTCCATGATTTCCGCTATTAGCACTTTATGTCCTTATGTGGTGGTGATGTTTCTAATGGCTTGCATATGAATGGACAGGAGTAAAGATTGGTTCTCTCGGGCCTTATCGGCTTCGGGTGCTAGTCCACCCCGTTGGAATACGGGGCGTGATAGTACAGATATCTCTGTACCATTTTGTAAGACTTTACTAGACCTAACCTTGCACGACGAGATCTACGAATCTAGATTTGATACTATCTTTGTCACAATACAAATAGTCATGATTGGCACCCATCCTAAAACTATCGTGGGAGAACCACTAACCCAACCCTCACTTACCAAGTCCAATTGACATTAATTTACTTTTCATCACCTTATCATTATAGAGTTACTAACACCCAATTATTCATTAAAGAAGTAAAGTTGCAATTCTTAATCAATCATCAATCTAAAGATAAGAGTGTGGAAATCCTCTATTTATTACATTCTCGAGACCTGAAGTCACTGTACAAGAACAACTAAGAATGTCCAAAACTATAACTAAGAAATTATCCAGAAATACTAAAGGAATAACAAAAAGTGTTAGTCCCAAAAAAGGGACATGAATGAAACTCAGATGATTCAATGGCTGCCCTATCATATAGCTGACCTTTGAATCAAAGTCATGATTCAATGGTTGCCTGATCATGGTGCTGAAGTCTGAAATTGCTGGCTAGAGTCGATGTCTCATCTTAAATGCTGAAACACTCTGCACTCAACAAAAAAGAGCACATGTAGCATCAGTACATCAACAAGTACTGGTAGTCATCACAGGCCAACTCAACTAAACACTATACAAATAAGCAATCCAAAATAAAGGCAACAACTATTATCACAGAACTTATAACTAAAGACGAACAAACACATTTATAACACATCACTTTAGAAGGAATACAAGCTCATGTTTATATCTTTTTACATTTTAGATAATTCCATCAATAAGTTTCATCACAACATATCATTATAACTGTACATTCAATGCATATGATGAATGTATGAATGCAAGATGTGCACATCATCTCTTTCTCTTCTCAATACCATCAACATCTGTCAATTCACAATGATCTCAATATCATTATCATAACCATCAACTTGTCATCATCAATATCATCATCACCATGGTCTCGTTACCATGATCAATATCATCAACTTATCTTCACCACACCATCACAATTATCATCAACATGTATGAAAATGCAAATGCAGTCAATAATCACAAGTAGTACCTAAAAGCAATTACAAATACTCAATTCACATAAAAGCACAGAGTCAAGCAAGTCTAATTGCTACAACAAACCATAACCTACCTCGATTCCCTACTCAAAATCACCTTTAGGCCACAAGCTTGCCTTTCCTTTCTCTTTCACTTCATTCTTGATCTATATCAATATGATTATATACCCATTTCAATCATTTCTTTCTTGCTAACCACTAGGGATCAATAATTTACAATTTCATCTATAAATTTGCCCTAGTTCCTCACCCTAGGGTTTTCTACCCTTTAAACCTCATGAATTTTACTTTATTTAGGATGAACAACCATAATTCAACTCCAACTAGTGTTTTCTAATACACTAGGATCATTACCAACTGATTTTATACACATTCCCATCAATTTATATTAAGTTTATAAATTAAGACTAAACCCCAATTTCTACCATGAACAAGATTTTAGCGATTCTCAATGATTTTAAGAAGTAATTCAAGTTTAGAATGTAAAGAACTTACCTCCATAGATGAAAACTTCCAAAACTTGGTGGAAAATTGCCTCCCCTAGAGTTTTCACTCATTTTTCAAAAAATAGGGGATGAAAATGTTTTTCTAAATTTTAAAATAGTAAAACTGCATTTTATTGTTGTGAAGGTAAAGTTACCACTGCAGCGGTTCACAACGTAATTGAGGCTACTGCTGCAACGGTACTTTACCACCGTGGTACCACTGCAGTAGTTCTTTACCACTGCAGTGGTCCCAAGGCAGAATCTCGGTGCCTCTGCTTAAATAGGTCTATTTTACAATACACCTCTTAAAATATGACATTGTGACCCAACCCTTTCACGGTAAACTGTACAACCAGAGTTCTATAAATCCATTTTATGTACCGAAAGTTGCTACAGCTTACAAAAATCATCCTCTATCTAAAAATCTAGTCAAACACCCCACAAATGCTCATATTAATACCAGATTTTGTTAGACTAGCACACCCTAAAAATTCACCTAATACTAGGCCAGCCTTGAAATTATTAAAATTTGTCTAAGGGAAAATTTAGTAAAGGCTTCACTCCTTATTTCAGCATAATAATGATTTGGGTTATTAAAATTTGTTAATGCAAAGAGGATGTTGCATTTGTGACTAGTATGACCTGGTGACCATCATAAACGCTGCAGATCCATTACGAATGTGATGAATCACGAATGCGACTACCAACCTCACATTCATGATGTTCAAGAAGAATCCTTCTCTACAAACATGGAAATCCCACAGCGAATATGAAGAAGAATTTGGTATGTACCAGCATACAACAACACAACATAACCAAGCTAGATCGAAACTCCCCGACGGACGCTTGAAATGCATTTGGAACCCTGTGAACACATTCCAACAATACTACTAGACTAATTTTGACGTTCTGAACTCAATGGAACTATCAGAATCACTAAAAGAGTTTATTATGAAAAAATTATACCCGAAACCAACTCTAGGTAACTTAAAACTAACTTCTCATTGAAAGACTCAAAATCAAACCAAAAGCCTCAGAACCCGAACCAACCACACTTCTAACCCAAAAACAATATTTTGGAGCTTATGGAACTGACAGAATTTTCATCCAATGCTCAAATCTCAGAATATTGACTAAAGTCAACTATATCAATTTAAAAACCTTCTAAAACCAAAAACTCACATAAAATTCTCTCAAACACTTCACGAACCATACCACCCACTCCCGTAACTCATAAATGCTATAAAGCAATAGCAGAAAGGGATAAAATGATCAAAACATAGAAGCCTCTAAAAATTACTACGAAAGTTATTACAAACTCTCACACATATAGTAGAAACATTGAAGCAAAAATAATTGACAACCTTTTCCTCATAGACCATGTAAAAGGGAATTCTTTGAACATATACAAAGATTTAAACCATATTTTGGACAACTCGAGATGATTTTGAAATATATGTTTGACACCTAATTTTGTCTTTCGTATTTCAAATTAATTTTTAAGCTTATTTAATTCCAAACAATTTTAGAATAATTGTTTTATTAAAGTAAAATGATTTTTCTAAATAATTTCAGGTTAAATACGTAATTTTAAGTGAAATAAATATATTCTATACTTTACTATACAGAAATATATAGATTTTGCTTAAGAAAACATTTTTTTGAAATTACTTTGAGTGAAAATCAGGCTTAAATTGAAAATACTTTGATTTTCCTTAAAATTGATTTAAAATTGAAAATCAATTGTATAATTGGTTCCATGATTTTAAATGAAGTAATTATACTTTATAAAATAATTGTTTTAATTTTGTTAAAATTAGAAGCTCATAGATTAGTTTCGAATTTATTTCGTCTTAATTCGATTGACCAAATTTTACTCCATCTGAATTAATTAATTTATTGGTAAACCAATTGGATTCCTATCTTTCTCCACCAATATTCCCAGGCTCAAACCTTAAACCTTATACTTGATCCCACTCATAAAATTCTTCAATTTACATATACAAAAATACTCCCTCAACAAATAAATCCCCAATATATACGCTTCGTACGCGACCCCTTTATTTCGTCCAAAAGGATGCGTTTTGTCCTTTCTAATGCATCCCAACTCCCTCACTCTCCATCTTACTTATTGAAACAACCTAGAGCAACAACTCATCAATGACAAAAGCAAATGGAAATTAAATGTTTCCTTCATACAACACCCAAACACAGTGAATTTCAACCCAACAATGTTCAAATTGTCAAATCCTCTACTTAATTCAATCTATTGTATGAGAATGATGTATTATCCAGGTCCTAGAAGTGCTAGGTGGCACAATAATAGGATTATTCCCCTTTACCATGGCTCATTTTTGTTTCCCATTTGCACAGTGGACTAATAGCATCACAACAGCCTGTCCATGGCTTCTCAATGATGCTGGCAAGTTACTTGTGAAGACAATAATGTCTATTTTTTCCAGTGTCATGATCAAATCTTACCTCTCTTGGAAGAAGGAATTAATAAGAGCCTTCAGAGAACTTTCCTTCTTCCTTTCCTTCCCTCTTTATTTTCCTTTCCCTTTTGAGATGGTAAAGGCTAAGCCTGAGTCAACAAATGATCTCTTTTGGGCTATGAAACACCAAGTTTGAGCCTTGGCTCATTTATGATGTAGAAGAATCAGTCTAGGAGAGTGAAACCTCTATTTTGCTCTTATAAAATCTGGAAAATACATCAAGGTGTGAGTTTTTTTTTATTTTTATTTTGAATAAGCAGGTCTCACCTTGGAATGCACTATCCCGCTAGTTTAAAAGTTCACATGGTATATGATTGAAATTTCAGTGTGGTTCTCCTATTCATTCCTCCATGCTTTCCATTTTTGTCACTGCCAAATGTGTCAAAATGTACATATTTCCTGAAGTTACTTTCAGTAGTGTCGTCTTCTAGAATTGAATAATGTTCCCTGTGGAATAGCTATGTCTTGATTCATCTATTTTCTCTTTAAGTTTTCCAAGAACTTATTTTGCTCCTTTTTAGTATATGATGTGTCATGATCACATGGCACTTTCAACTCTTAAAATAAAGAAAATATGCAGTAACTTGGGTATATCTTGTGGGTATGATGTGTTTTTTGTCCTACTTTGCAGGGAAATAAGTTATCGATGTAAAATGGAAATAAAGTGAAGAAGAATGATAAGAATGGATAAATTGAAGATGAAAGAGTCAAGTGTAACCCAGAGGTGACTCACGTCAGATACTTACGTCCCGTAGGTACACTTACGTAACGTGAGATGGTACCGTGGATCAACTTCAGATAGGTGGAATTACAACCTGCTTCCCACGACAGAAACCCACGTGGCGTGACTCAACTCACGTGACGTGAGTGGGTGCCATGAGTAGGCTTCAGAGATTATGTGGTGCGGCCTGATTCTCACGACAGGGACCCACGTGACATGGCTTGGTTCCACGATACTGTGGAAAATTTCTGACTTTAGTCTCCTATTTTGTTTGGGACAGGATTCATCTTGTATCTATAAATACCCCTATATTGTCCTATGTGCAAGAGTTAGTCAGTACATTGTTTTGAGAGATATTTTCTATTTTTTTTAAGATCATAAACACATTATTGAATTTGTAATCTTGGAACATCGATTCTAGGGTTTTATTCATATTGAGATTTCAGAGTTTTTCTTCTTATTGTGAGTTTACAATTATGTTTTCATTATTGAATTCTTCTTGTATTCTTGCAATCATAAGTATCTAAATCCATCAACTAGGGTTGTGTGAACCATGAGGAATTAACGAAATGGGTTAAGTGCAAAGCAATTCTGAACCGCTGTGAATGCATGTATTGTTATTTCCTTTGTTGTGATTGATCTTCTAACGGTTGTAAATGTTAGAAACTAACCTGTATTCTAGACTTGCTTGAGAGAGAGGTAGATATTGGGAAAAGGAAATACCAACAGAGATTTGAAGCTATCAACCTTCATCTCATAACTTGAGCCTTAGCAGGAATAGTTATCTGAGATCCAGGACAAGGGATAGTAGTGCTACACTCGAAGACTGAGAGAAGAAGAGTGAAATTCGTCTAACCAAGGTCGAGAGATGTTTAGATGAACATATTTTATCAGATTTTGCATGCAACATAGGGGGATAGTTTTTTCAGCACAAGTAACTGGCACCCACTCACGAATTTCACTCTTCTCCTCTCAGTCTTCGAGCTATGCAAGAGGCAGCCCAGCGACTGGCTGAGGCTGAAGAGAGACAAAAAAGACTGAGAGATCACCAACCACTTCAAAGACCGCATGTGCCAGTTTATGATGATCCTGAGGAAGAAGATGTGCCCTATTTTGAGCCAATAGAGACTGGTTCCATTATTCCACCAGAGTTACCTTAGGGCACTAAGTTTGACATTACCAGTGCCATGATTCACCTGCTAAACTTGTAGGGTGTGTTCTCCAGTCTTCCTACTGATGATCCAAACATACATGTGATGAATTTTGTGGGGGTTTGCACTTCATATAATTTGCCTGGAGTTGACCAAGAGGCTATTCGATTGAGATTGTATCCATTCTCTCTAACAGGAGAGGCAACTTTGTGGTTGGCAGAATTACCACGAGGTTCCATTACTACTTGGAAAGAATTAAGAAATCAATTTCTGGAAAGATTTTTTCCACCTTCCAAGATGCTACAGTTGAAGGATGAAATTTATAACTTCAGACAAATACATTCTGAAGCACTTTACGATACATGGATAAGGTTCAAGAAGAAGCTAAAGAATGTACCAAATCATATGATGAGTGGTAGGAATTTACTTGAAATCTTTTACAGGGCTTTAAATGCCAACACGAAGGCTGCAGCAGATACTATCACTGGTGGAGCATTCATGAGTCTAAGATGGGAACTAGCTTCAGAGATATTATATCATATCACTAAGACCAACCGAGGCTGGCATACTCGGGAGGTATAAACACCTGCTGGCATATATGCTATTAGAGCCTCAGCAACACAACGGGCTTTGGATGAATCTGTAGGTCAAGAGTTCACTCTGCTGAGGACAGAAATTGTTTTTTTAATCTAAACAGATAGCGGCCAGAGATGCTGAGAAGGTGCATGCTGTAGGTGCAAAACATAAAATGCCTAGACATGACGATTATAAATTTGATGAAGAGGCTAAGTATTTGGATCGAGAAGTGGCGGGTTTTCGAGCCAAGGGCCAAGGGTCTAACCAAGACTCCTGGAATTCAAGGCAAGGGAATCAAGGTCGGAACTACTATAAAGACAGTTACAATAAGTTGGGATATAGAGATAGAGACTGAGATTATGACGGTTATTGGAGGAGGAGGGATGATTATAAAGAGTAGAGTGGCGTATATGTTCCACCAGAAAACTGCGATGCTGACTCTGGAAATTCAAGAATGGAATCCCTTCTCAATATACTGGTAAAAGGGTCAGAGAGTCAAGAATAGTGCCTAAAGAAGATTAGGTCAGACATCTCGGGAATAAGTCAGAAAGTACAATCCCATTCGACTGCTATTAAATAGTTGGAGCAACAATTCGGGCAGATATCAGTGGTATTGAACCAACGGCAGCCAGGTACCCTTCCAAGCAATACCGTCAAGAATCCAAAGAATGATAGTCACTATCTGGCCATTACTACTAGAAGCGAGAAATGTACAACAAATCCATATATACCTGCAGATAGTAGTAAGACCAATGAGCCGATGATAGTTGATGTAGAAACTGAGATAGAGCCAGATAATTCAAAGGTTGAAACAGTTCCAAATCCTCGTGATGCTGGCAAAAAGGCAAAATCTGAAAAGAGGCTGGAAAAGGAGGTCCCACAAATGCTGAAAACTATCCCACGACCTCCTTCTCCCTTTCCTCAAAGATTGAAAAAGAAGGCTGAGGAAGGCAAATATCAGAAGTTTATTACAATGTTGAAAGAGCTATCGGTAAACATCCCTCTTGTTGAGGCATTGGAGCAGATTCCAAGTTATGCGAAGTTCATGAAAGACTTGGTGAAGAAGAAGAGAACTGTCAGATAACTTACATCATTGTAGTGCAGTTGCTTCGCATTCCCTAGTTGAAAAGAAGGAGGATCCAAGAGCTTTCACAATTTCTTGTACTATCGGGTCTTACAACTTTGCTAAAGCACTTTATGATTTGGGTGCTAGCATTAACTTAATGCCGTTAGCCATTTTCAAGCAGTTGGGGTTGGGAGCACCAAAATCAACCTCTATGAAACTTCTCATGGCGGATAGGACTGTGAAAAAATCGGTGGACATTTTGTATGATGTTTTGGTAAAAGTTGCATCTTTCATATTTCCAGCTGAGTTTGTGATCCTAGATTGTGAAATTGATTTCGAGGCTCCCATCATATTGGGAAGACCATTCCTTGCCACTAGTCGTGCATTGGTCGACATGGAAATAGGGTAGATAAAATTCAGGTTAAATGATGAACAAGTCACTTTCAATATTTGTCGTTCCATGAAGCAATCGAAAGATATGCGGGTGATTTCTGTAATAGATGCGGTTGAGGATAGTGATATTGTACTGTCTCTTGAAGAAAGGTTGGGGGTAGAAGCTCTCGCAGTCGTAATTATGAATTTTGATAGCAACGATATTGAGGAATACGATTAGATGGTTGGTGAAATCACTGGTAAGGGAGACTACACTTATGCTCCAAAGAAACTTGATCTCGATTTGAAGAATAGGGTGACCCCACCAGCTCATCCTTCTATTGAGGAGCCTCCAATTTTAGAGATTAAGGCTTTTCCGGCTCACCTTCGCTACATATTTTTGAGAGCCAACAACACCTTGCCTGTGATAATTTCTGCTAAATTGGTGGAGTGTCAAGTAGAGGCTCTGGTTTCGCTATTATGAAGATTTAAGTGGGCCATTGGTTGGTCCATTACTGATATTATAGGAATTCCACCTGGCATTTGCACTCACAAAATTCAACTTAATCCTGAGTGCATACCAAGCATTGAACACCAACGTCATCTAAACCCACTGATGCAAGAGGTTATGAAGAAAGAGATCATCAAGTGGTTAGATGCAGGCGTGGTTTACCCCATCGCTGATAGCCAGTGGGGGAGCCTAGTTCAATGTGTACCAAAGAAGGGAGGAATCACTGTGGTTCCAAATGACAAAAATGAGTTAATCCCAATAAGTCTGGTTACTGGATGAAGAGTTTGCATGGATTATCGAAAGCTGAATTCTTGGACAGAAAAAGATAACTTTTCTATGCTCTTCATGGATCAGATGTTAGACCGTCTTGCTGGTAGAGGATGGAATTATTTTCTCGATGGCTATTTGGGGTATAATCATATTTTCATTGCTCTCGAAGACCAAGAGAAGACCACTTTCACTTGTCCATATAGGACATTCGCATTTAAAAGGATGCCCTTTGGTTTATGTAATGCACATGCCACTTTCCAACGTTGCATGATGTTTATTTTCTTCGACATGGTGGAAGACACTATTGAGGTTTTTATGGATGATTTTTCTATTGTGGGAGACTCATTTGATGATTTCTTGGCACACCTTGATGATGTGCTGCAAAGATGCTAGGAGTGCAACTTAGTGCTAAATTGGGAAAAATGCCACTTTATGGTCAACGAGGGTATCGTATTGGGGCATCCGATTTCAAAGAAAGGTATTGAAGTTGATAAGGCAAAGATTGAGGTGATTGAAAAGTTACCTACACCGATCTCTGTGAAAGGAATTCAAAGTTTCTTGGGACATGCAGGATTTTATAGGAGATTCATCAAAGACTTCTCGAAAATTGCTAACCCGTTATGCAAACTTTTAGATAAGGAGGTGAAGTTCGTATTCGATGAGGCATGTCTAAAAGTATTTGAGTGTCTGAAAGAGAAGTTGGTTTCAGACCCTCTCATTGTGTCACCAGATTGGACGATGCCTTTTGAGGTTATGTGTGACGCTAGCGGGGTTGCTTTGGGTGCAGTCCTTGGCCAAAGACGTGAGAAGATATTACATCCGATTTACTATGCTAGCAAAGTGCTTAATCCAGCTCAAAAGAATTACACTGTGACTGAACAAGAATTGTTGGCAGTGATCTTTGCTTTTGAGAAATTCAGATCTTACTTGATTGGTATAAAGGTGATTGTGCATACAGACCATGCAACTCTTCGGTATCTTATGTCAAAAAAGGATGCTAAGCCAAGGTTGATTCGGTGGGTACTTCTATTACAAGAATTTAACTTTGAAGTTAAGGACTGAAAGGGAATCGATAATCAAGTTGTCGACCATCTATCACGGCTTGAGGAGCAGGCCATGCTTAAATTAAGGGATGATCTTGAGATTGATGATACTTTTCCAGATGAGCAAGTACTGGCAGCATCACCAGACTTAATCCCTTGGTTTGCTGATTTTGCCAACTTTTTGGAAAGTGATTTAGTTTCGAGAGATATGTCGTATCAACAGAGAAAGAAATTCATGCATGAGGTGAGAAAATTCTTCAAGGATGAGCCATATTTATTTAGGGTATGTGCAGATGGCATGATTCGAAGATGTATTCCAGAGGTCGAGATGATGAGTATTTTGGAAGCATGTTATTCATCTACAATTGGGGATCATCTTGGAGGTGCACGGACCGCCCATAAAATCTTACAATGTGGGCACTATTGGCCCAGTTTTTACAAAGATGCATATGATTACACTCGAGCTTGTGACCAATGTCAAAGATAAGGGAATATCTCACACAGACACGAACTTCCCATGACAATTATACTTGAGCTTGAATTGTTTGACGTGTGGGGAATCAACTTTATGTGCCCTTTTGTGAGCTCACATGGGATGAAATACATTTTAGTAGCTGTCGACTATGTTTCTAAGTGGGTGGAGGTAATTGTGCTTTCCAATAATGAAGGAAGAAGTGTCACGGCATTCTTGAAGAAGAACATATTTTCACAGATTGGTACACCCCGAGTAATCATTAGTGATGGAGGATCCTACTTCTGTAATCGATTGTTCAAGGCCCTGCTTGAAAAGTATGGTGTTAAACATAAGGTGGCAACACTTACCAACCTCAGACAAGCGGGCAAATTGAGGTGTCAAATCGTGAGATCAAGTCTATTCTGGCAAAAACGGTAAATGCAAATAGGACTGATTGGGCTCGACGATTGGATAATGCATTATGGGCATATCGAACTGCTTTTAAGACGCCAATTGGTGTATTACAATATCAGTTAGTTTTTGGAAAATCTTGCCATTTGCTTGTCGAACTTGAACATAAGGCTTTATGGGCTTTGAAAAGGTTGAATTTAGGCTGGAGTGAAGCGGCTAAATTGAGACTTGAGAAGATGAATGAGATGGATGAATTTTGTATCCGGGCTTATGAAAGTTCAGCAATATATAAAGATAAGGTGAAATTATATCATGATCGACGAATTGAGAAATAAGAGTTTCACCCAGGAGATCTGGTGGTACTTTATAACTCCAAGCTTCGCTTGTTTGCTGGAAAGTTAAAGTCCAAATGGTCCAGACCATTCACGGTGGTCAGGGTGTTCCCACATGGAGTAATTGACCTAAGAGGAGATGATAATGTTCTATTTAAGGTCAATGGGCAACGTGTAAAGCATTATGTGGGAATCACGGAAGAAATAAGGACATGTGAGGAGCTTGAGCTTGATGAAGTCTAAGTAGTCAAGTTAGCCATGTTTGCTGTGACATTAAATCAGGCGCTTCATGGGAGGTAACCCATGTGCTGGTTGGTGAAGTCTGAGTATCCAATTTAGCCGTATCGTTCTGCGACATTAAATCAGGCGCTACTTGGGAGGCAACCCAAGATCTGATGATGTTGTATTGAACTGATATTTGCTGTATTGAACTGAGTATGTGCCAGTACTGCCCACGGAAGTGATTCACGAGACGTAGGTTCACCTAAGTAACGTGGACTGGTACCGTTGAAATCAGAGGAAAATTGTCACCTGTGGAAGTTGACCTACATCAGAGACCCACGTAACGTGGGTCAACCCATGTCACGTGGGTGGTATCGTGAAAATTAGAGGAAATTGACACATGCAGAAGTGATATACACCAGAGACCTACGTAAAGTGAGTCAACCCACGTCATGTGGGTGGTATCGTGGAAATAAAAAATCAGCAGGTACCCGAGACCCGACCCGACCTGACCAGATCCATACTCCTCTCAAATCCGACCCATTTTCAATTGCAACCCATTCATAAACCCTACTTTCAACAATTCACTACATCATCATACCTTCACTCCTAAATTCTTCAAATTCCCAAAGTTCACATTCAAATTTCTCAAATTCCCTCACACCAATTTTGACTTTCCCCTACTCTTCACCCAAATCCGACCCAGATCTAAACCCATACGACCCAAACCCATAAATCCAACCCAGACCCGAACCCATACGACCCATACCCGACCCATACGACCCAACCCGACCCACACACGACCTAAATACGACCGACCTATTCCAAAACCCGACATCATGCCCCTAAAACCAAACCCCAAACGTGACCACCTTAATTCTTCGTCAAGAATTCGAATAAAAAATCCAAAGTTTAGGACCCAATTACGTGATGAACCGTTAGAGTCAAGACAAAGTGGGTCCGAGGAGGTTTTTGATATTGGCACTGATGACACTACACTAGTACCTAGTACCACGAGGTTACAGACTCAGGCACAAGCTGCTGCCCGGGCCGCACTTCAACCCATTCCACAGCCTGTCAAGCCAGCTGTTCCTAATCAGTTTTTTGAGTCCGCCCCCCAGTCTGAAAAGGGGAAGGATAATTCGATATCGGGCTCTGGGATAATACTACAGGATAGGGTATCTATTTCAGGCACTGGTGAACAGAGTACCCCGACTCCCTCACAGAGAAGGGCTATCCAACGATGGTGTGTTAAGGGCATGCAAAAATTTTATGTCAGGGATGCCGAGCTTACTGAGAGGGGCGTGTGTAGAAGAAATATTATGGAGGAGCCCCGATATCGGATAGAGGATTTAAAGGCATTACCAGACATTTGTAATGTGTTTGATCAGTATGGATTTGGATGGATGACGAAGCCTCCTAGTCGCTATAGCCCAGAATTGGTCCAAGAATTTTATGCATCCTACGCTGCATCTGTTGATTTGGTCACACCTGTTGGGCAGCGATTCTGGGACCAACCACTATTAACTCTCACTTTGGTTCGAGGGACTAGAGTCAATATATCTAAGCAGACCATCCACCGATTCTTGTTTGGTGTAAACCGTCCATTGCCAGCTACGACTGCTAAGTTTGATCACCGTATAGAGACTATCAAAAATAGGATTAAAATGACGGATACTGATTAGAGGTTGGAATTACTAAGGTGGATTGCTGGTTATATAGCGAAGGAGGGTGTTGATACTAGTTGGGTGACTGGGAAGTTGGATATAAAGAAGTACACACTCTATTTTGCTGGCAGGTTTTGGTGGTCGATTGTTAGACATCGGTTGGGACCCACTAATACTGATAATTCACTCACCTTGGACCGGGCTATTATGGTAGCTAGCATCATTGCCGGTTATGATATTTATATCGCCAGGTACATTATTAGGGAGATCCATGAGCGTGCCTTTCGAGACCATACCAGCATCCCGTTCCCCTGTTTGATTCAGAACCTATGCAATAGGGCGGGTATGGTTAAGCTACCTACTATCGATCACTATATCGAGTGACCCGCATAGCAAATATTGGGTTGATGCAGCAGCGGGGATCTAACCCCATTGTTCCATGAAGGTCTCAACCTTCTGGGTCATCAAGAGCAGCCCTTTTTGAAGGGCCAAGAGATAGCGAGGAGCCAATGAGTACCCCCACACCAGAGAGTATACCCAAGACAATGCATGCACCTACTGAGGGCATAAGACCAGTGATTGATGATGAGGCTCTAGGCACTACCGTACCACCGCTCCCTTCTGGTATGGTTTTAGTTTTGAGGGACTTCCTAGAACAGCTGGTTGATAGGCAGATGCAGATGTTTGAGAGGCAGGCCCACACAAAGGCACAGATGGCTAAGTTGGTATCTCAGCTTAATCCATGAGTTAGGACCACAGTTAAGGCTGCAGAGGCTAGAGTGGAGGCTCGTATGTCTGCATTTATGGATAAATTCATATGAGAGCTGCATGGACGGATTGATAGCTTTGAGGCGCGGATGGCTACTCGATTGGGTACGGCACAGAATCCTGGTATTGCAGCATTGACACAAGAGGTAGTTGCATTATGAGAGGAGGTTTGACCTTTGAAATCGAGTAGCACCCCTGTTATTCCACCTATGTCTGTTCAAGTTTCGATGCAGCCAGTTTTTGAGGTGGATTTGTTTGCCGATGAGGAGCCTCCTAGTGATAGAGGCAAACGACCACGCAGTCTGGAGAAGCATGTGGATAGTGGTGACGAGTTTGAGGGTGATCTTCAGAGAGTGGTTAAGTCCTCCAGGATGGAGTACCATACTATTCAGATCGCCCAGGATCAGAGGGCACGAGGTGCATCCTCTAGTCAGGCACCCCCCTCCACCGGATGCACCTAGCAAAGAGCCTAGAGAGCATACTGATGATCTCGCTATAGGAGAGCCCACTTTTGGTGCTTAGGGTGCCGCAGGTTTGTCTTCACTCCTTTACATGTATTATATTAATAGTTATGCACTAGGGGCAGTGCACCATTATTTAGTTGGGGGTGGGGGTATACCACCACTTGGGGGTTTTTGTTGTCGTGTTTCTTTTCCCCCAAGTGTGCTATCATAGTAGAACCAGCATGTTTAGGTTGTTAATTATAGTATTTATGTGTTTTCTTGTTGAATTAGGAGAAAAATAGGGGAACCGTAGTGCAGTACAGTTTTGAACAAGTTATGCTGTTTGATTATTTAAAAGACTCCTCTCCAGAAGATTTTGTTTTAAAATATGTGTGTAGCATGTTAGTTTGTGACAACTGTTGGATCTTGTTATGGCATTAGGATTATAGACAAAATAACTATAGCTAACATTGCATGAACCCAGATAGGTAGTAGTTGATAATGTAACCCTGTGCTATGTGTGTGTGAGGTCATTACTTAGTTGACTTTCTGTGTGCGATCCAGAACTTGCCCAGTTAGTCTTGCCTGGGTTAGAGGATAGTGGTTAGGAAAGGATCATAGGCCATTTTTGAATAAGTCCACGTTTAGCCTAAATGCCTGACCAAATGAATTAAGTATCCCTTGATCCCGATTTTGAGCCTTAATTGACCTGTTTCTTTCATTAGCCTATTCACCTTCCCATTTTGACTTATAATGAACCTGTCTTGGCCCTGGTACCTCCTTGGACATTGTGTACCTCAACTCAGGCAAATCGCCTAAGTTGAGGGTGGCTATTATTGGGGTGCATAGATTGATTTGGGTATGAAGAAGGGGTTAGTAAAAGAAAAAGAGAATAGATTTGGGTGTGAAAAAAAAAGAGAAAAAGAAAAAAGAAAAAAAAATATAAATAAATTTTGGTTTGAAAGTATGAAGGAAATCACACCCAAAATCTAAAAATAAATGAAGGAGAATAAGGGAGAATAAATAAGCATGGTTGAAAAGTGGAGCCAAAAATAGTGTAGTGTCAAGAAGGGTTAAGTCACCATATCCATATGTACCATAACCGTCCCCAAGCCTATATTAAAAGCCGATTAAAGTTCTATAATGATCCTAATCCAACTGTCCAAAAAAACTAAGGCATAAAAAATAAGGGCAAGCCTATGATATTTCATGCACACTGTTTGAACTTTTTTGTGAGAGAGAGTGGTTTGACCGAGTCCCTAATTTGAGATTCATTAGTATACTGTGAGTATATGGGACTTCTTTGCTGTGAGAGTACATGGGTTGTATTGTTAACTGCTATTTGTTTGGATAATATCATTTACATATAAGCTTAGTTGTTTGTTCATAATCTCATGCCATCACTAGATCCCTTCTATCTTATGATAATATGCTGCATTTATGCACACAGTGGTTTTGATTTGCAAGTAGGAGGGGTCAGAAAAGTTTTGAGGTCAAAAGCAATGAGTCGACTGCCGTAGGTCCCTGAGGTTTCTCTTAGTTAAGCATCATATATATTTGTTTTGTTTTGTTTGCCTGAGGACATGCAAACGTTCTAAGTTGAGGGTGTTGATGTGTCATGATCACATAACACTTGCGACGCTTAAAACAAAGAAAATATGCAGTAACTTGGGTATATCTTGTGGGTATGATGTGTTTTCTGTCCTACTTTGCAGGGAAATAGGTTATGGATACGAAATGGAGATAAAATAAAGAAGAATGGAGAAATTGAAGATGAAAGAGTCAAGGTGTAACCCCAGGGGTGGCTCATGTCAGAGACTTACGTCCCGTAGGTACACTCACGTAATGTGAGATGGTACCGTGGATCAACTTCAGATAGGTGGAATTACAACCTGCTTCCTATGACAGGAACCCACGTGTCATGACTCAACTTACGTGACGTGAGTGGGTGCCGTGAGTATACTTCTAAGATTGTGTGGTTGCTGCCTAATTCTCACGACAAGGACCCACGTGACGTGGCTTGGTTCCATGATACCAAGCCAGGATATCGTGGAAAACTGCTGACTTTAGTCTCCTATTTTGTTTGGGACAAGATTCATCTTGTATCTATAAATACCTCTGTATTGTCCTATGTGCAAGAGTTAGTCAGTACATTATTTTGAGAGATAATTTCTATTGTTTTTAAGTTCATAAACACATTATTGATTTTGTAATCTTGGAACATCGATTCTAGGGTTTTATTCATATTGAGATTTCAGAGTTTTTCTTCTTATTGTGAGTTTACAATTATGTTTTCATTATTGAATTCTTCTTATGTTCTTGCAATCATGAGTAGCTAAACCCATCAACTAGGGTTGTATGAACCATAAGGAATTAACGAAACGGGTTAAGTGCAAAGAAATTCTGAACCGCTGTGAATGCATGTATTGTTATTTCCTTCGTTGTGATTGATCTTCTAACGGTTGCAAACGTTAGAAACTCACCTGTATTGGAGACTTGCTCGAGAGAGAGGTAGAGATTGGGAAAAGGAAATACCAACAGAGATTTGAAGCTATCAACCTTCATCTCATAACTTGAGCCTTAGAAGGAAAAGTTATCTAAGATCCAGGACAAGGGATAGTAGTACGAAACTCGGAGAACGAGAGGAGAAGAGTGAAATTCATCTAACCAAGTTCGAGAGACGTTTAGATGAACATATCTTGTTAGATTTTGCATGCAACATAGCGGGACAGTTTTGTCATCACAAGTAACCGGTAGAGTTAAGGAATCATTGGGGATCACAGTCTGAAACACCCCAAATTGGCCAAAGGATCCTCCATCAAGCCAATTGGCGCCCCTTTAGAGATGAGGAGGAGTATTGTGTCTATCTATCTATCCTTTACTTTATTGTCTTTGTTTTCGTATTTGTTTCGTCTTTTCGTATTCGTGTTTCCTTGTGTTTGTGGTTTCTTCGTCTTTTCATATTTTGTGTCGTATCATTTGGTATCAGAGCCGAGCTTAGAATCGTTCCCACAATTCTAGTCTTGGGTGTGTTATCGAAAGAAAATCAAAAAATCACAAAAAATTAGGGTTTCACGTTTTTGGGCCTTGTCCAAATTTTGAGTTTTTGAATTTGGTGTTTTCTTGTGATTTTGGTGTTATATTCTTGTTCCCTAACACTATTAGTGTCTAAATCTCAAGTTTGAGCTTAATCGGAGGTGATTTGAAGCCTCTACCCTTGTTGAGTCTTGAGTTTTTGAAGAAAGTGAAGTGGGTCTTGAAATATGGAATTTTGAGAGTGGAATTGAAGGCTTAAAGTTATTGGTAGTTGTTACCCATGACGAGGAGAGCTTAGATTTCAAATTTTGTTAAATTTCGAGCTAAAACGAAGGAGTTATGAATTTTTAAAGTTAATCTTGTTCTTGGTGTTCTTCATAAATTCATATCTTGTTGAAGAAGAATCTTCCAAAAGGGTGTGTTTGATCCAAAAATGAAGAAAGAGAAAGGTGTTTGGGTGTTAGTACAAAAGAATATCCAAAAGAAAAAGGAATATTCCAAGAGAGAGAGTGCAAAAAGGGCCCACAAGAGCTGAAAACGCGGAGCTTCAGGTGTGCTATCTCGGGGCATCTGCGCCCGCATCTGCCAACGCAAGTCCCTCACCTGCGGACGCAGACCACAACGCAGGTAGCACTGGTTTGACCTGCGAAGTGCATCTGCGTGGGCAGATCCCATCTGCGGCCGCACCTCCCCCAAACGCACTTCAACTTTTTCAAATCCAATTTTGCTCAGGTTCTAACATCCTAGTTTCATTTCCTTGATTCCTAATCACTTCCTTTGATTCTTAACAACTAAATTTCAACTATTAATCATCCTACTTAGTTGTTGATTAGTTCTTAAGTTCATTTTCTTTCTTGTTCTTTCCCCTTGTGTGCTTTTGTCGTTTTTCCTTTTTAGTTAACTTCTTGAGTCAAGCCTTTTGATTTCAATCGAGTTTTTCCTTTCAACTCTAAATCGAGCCTTCCTTTCTGCTCTTAACAATACTTATTATCCAAGGACAACCAATTGACACTTCCTATACCAACGTGAACAAGCAAGACCAACAAGTTGAGATAATTGTGAGGCAATCCAAGTGTGAAGACACTAGTGATTGTGAGTTTGCTAACGTTAACCTTGTTTGTTAGTTGTGTTGAGTTTCTTGTTAATAGTTACCATGGCTTCGGAATATTAAATTCAACCTACTTCAAGAGGAACTAATCTTGATGCTATGTTGGAGGTCCTCATGGGGTTGAGTCAAAAAGTGGATGCGATAACTGATAAAATATCGGGCATAGATGAGAGAGTATCAAACATGGAGGGAAGGATGGTGAATGTGGGAGGGAACCACAATTCTTCAAATGCAACCCCTCAAAATAATCTCCAAGCTTCCTCAAGTGGACAAGTCCAAGAAACTTCAGCTACTGTCTCTCCTAGGACTCACCACAACATGTTTTACCCTCCCCAACAAGGTAATGTTCCCTTACCTACTACTACGGTTGATCAAACTCCACGACATGTAGCCCGACCCCTACAATTTAACCCACATCAACAAATGCCCCAACCTCAAGCTCCAAAAATGCCCTCTCCACCCTACCAAGCACCACAAAACCAAGGCCCAAACAACCAAATGCCACAAGGATTCAACCCACAAGGTTTCAATCCACCTTACTACCCACCCTATTAAGTTCCCCAAGCCCAAGTACCACACTATCAAAGAACCCAAAACCCAAACCCACCTTACTAAGTTCCATTTAACCAAATGCCACCCAACCAAGCCCTAGGAGTCTAAGGAGAGTTTGAGGAACAAGTGGAAGAGGGATATGGGTATGCTGCCTAGTTTTCAAGGTCACTCTTCCTAGTTTTCAAGGAGGTAGTGATCCCGAAGGATACCTCAAGTGGGAGTCGCAATGTGATAGGATCTTCCAAGCTAATGACTTTCCCGATGTTAAGAAGACTACCTATGCCGTTGCCCAATTTGAAGGTTATGCATTGACTTGGTGGGAGTCGGCTAAGGGGATGCAAGGGGTTCTTCATGGAGGTAATTATCCACCATGGGAAGTGATGAAGGCCCTTATGAGAGCCAAGTATGTACCGAAGAGGTATATACAAGGGTTACTTTCCAAGTTGTACAATTTGAGGCAAGATGACAAGAGTGTTGAAGCATACTATGATGAATTCCAAAATCTACTCTTGAAGCTTGATTACAATGAGGATGAAGAGCACACCAAGATCCGATTCAAAGTGGGATTGAATCAAGAGATTGCCTCTAGATTGTCGATACACAAGTTTGACCGGATGGATGATCTCTTAGAAACGGCTATTGATGTTGAACAAGATATTAAGTTGGAGAAAGCCATCCACCCCAAAGCGGGAATTCAAGTGTCATCAACATGGACTCAAGGTTCCGAGTTCAAGAGATCTTTGGACAAGAAGCCCTTTGAGAAGAATGCTCCAAGATATCCCATTAGTAAAGGAGGTAATCCTAATCTTAAGGGTACTCAATGCTTTAAGTGTCAAGTATGGGGTCCCCGAACGAGTGATTGTCCTACCCGGAGAGTCATCATACTTCGGGTTGGTAATCTTTACTACAAAGATGAAGTGGAGCAAGAAAATAAACTCATAGAAGGGGTTAATAATGTTGATGAAAGTGTGGAGGATGAATAAGATCCATGTGATGGGGAAGTCACCGTCCCAAAGATGCTTGCCAACAAAGTGCCCATTGAAGAGGTTTGGCCTCAAGAAGGAGAGATTAGTATTCCACTTTTCTTGGCTAAGCAAGTTGAGAACTCTCCCAAATTTCAAAGACTTTCTTGGGGATTTTGAGCTTGAAAATAATGTTTTCTCGGATTTGAGGACAAATCCTCTTCAAGAAGGAGAGGATTATACACCCCAAATTGGCCAAAGGATCTTCCATCAAGCCAATTGGCGCCCCTTTAGAGATGAGAAGGAGTATTGTGATGCACCGTGATGATGTTGTGCATTGAGGAAGTTTTGTTGGTGAGAGTGTTTGGCACTTGGGTCACTTTTGGGCCCATTTGGCATTTAGGGTCACTTTTGGGCCCATTATGTAATAAGGCCCATGTCTATAAATAGTTAGCTTTCTTTTCATTTTAGGTTAGATGATTATTGATGATGAATGTTACACTTGAGAGTGTTTATGTTAGCTTGTTGGGAGCTTTCTAGATTGTGAGAAACGTTGGTTTTTGATGTCCATTTCCTCTTTGGTCTTCGTAAGAGATTGGTGCTTACGGTAATATAAAGGAAGGTCTTTGGTTTGAAATACCTTTGGTTGTCCTTTTCCTTATCGTATTGTGTCTATCTATCTATCCTTTACTTTATTGTCTTTGTTTTCATATTTGTTTCGTCTTTTCGTATTCGTGTTTCCTTGTGTTCGTGGTTTCTTCGTCTTTTCATATTTTGCCCCCCCCAGTTTTACTTACTTACCAGTTACTCAGACTAGCATTCTACATAACTTCGACCAATTCCCTGTGGGATCGACCCCAACCTAGTTGGGTTCTATATTTGATACAGAGACCGCATTATACATCATTGCGAGTGTAATTTGGGCGACATCAGTATGCTTATTGATTAATAGAGTTCTTTCTGCTTCTTTGCTCATTGTTAATCATGAAAATTATCTAGTGAACTTTTTTGAATCATGATAACTCACTGTTTGCTTGCATTTTTTTGGCTTTAATGATGACTTCATATATGTGTATTTGCATGCTTCCATATTTCAACCAATAGCATGGCCAAAGCAATAGCATGACAGCGATGTATTATTTAAATTATTGATTCTCTTAGTTAATTTTATTTGAGAAAATTGTTGGCATGCTTTAGGCTAATATTCTTGTTAGTTGTTCTCTTTTTAGCATATACTAATACTTTTTTTTTTTTTATGATACATGTGACATTGGCCAAGGAGGCCATTCTCCATGCATTTTCATAATGACGAGTCAAAGCCCCAAGACCCAAAATGAGATTGAAGTTCAAAAAATGTGTGGCCTAAGTGCTACACATAAAAGTTGAAAGAGAAGCTAATATATAGGTTGAAGACAGAGCAATTTGATAAAAAATGGGCTTAACGTAAATACATGGTTGTCCATTGACAAACCGTAGGGGTTTTAGCCTAAATGCCTAAACCCAACTTCTCCCTATCTTTGTATTTATTTATTCATAGTTTTAGGATTATTGGTATAAAACTCCAACTTAGTATAATTTTCATAGGAGTACCATTACATTTGTTACACAAAAATAATCACTTTACTTGTTTCAATTGATTAAACAAACTTTTTGATGTCTTAACTAGTTTATATGAAGTTGTCACTTCATATTTTAATTAATTTTTACCAGTGCTTTAAAAGACAGTTTTGAGGCTCACCTCAAGGCTCGCCCTGGAGTAGGGCACTGGCAAAATGCCTCGAGGCATAGATGTGAGGCTTAAGTCCTGTAAGGCTTAATCCTTAAGAGCCCGATGGTACGCCCTAAGCCCGTCTAACACCAGACGTTCGGGGTTCGCCTAACAAATCTTAGAAAATTTATGTGTCGAATTCCTTAATTGACATTGTTTATCCTTATAATTATCTAATAAGTAAATGATGCTTAATAGTTTTTTCTTCTATAGAAATTAGAAGACTGAGTATAACTAAAATAACAAGTCATTGTATTGCATACTTATTATTTAAAAGCACCATGAGGGTGAATATCATTTAACATTTCTTTTAAAAATACTTAATTAGCCGATTTTTACATCTTCATTTAACAATATTGGTCTTCGTATTATTTTCGTACGTCTCAAAATAATCGCTATGTGAAAGTAAATTAGCGTGTTTTATTATCTCAAAATTACCGTGATGGTACTAATAAAGTTTATTGACTATTTTCTTTCAAGGATGTAAATTGCATAGTACGATAATATTTTACAAAAATGTGATTCTTTTATTATTTGAAAGTTAAGATATTAGAGTTGATTTGCATACATTTCCTTATTTATACTTGTAAAATTATGTTAGACGTTTTATTTTCTGTGAGTTTGTTTGATCATGTTTTTAATTGTTTTAGTTATTAATTTATTATTTATAATTTTTGCTTTATAACACTATTTTACTATATTATAAATTAAAAATCTTAAGATCCATGGGGCTTATGCCCCATCGTATCGAGGCTTACGCCTCACCCCGTGCTAAGTAATACACCCCGCCTCACACCCCAACCTTTTAAAACACTGATTTTTGCAAACTTTGGCCAAATCACTTCTTCCCATTTAATCATGATTTTTTCTCAAAAAAATCACTTCTTTTACTTAATAAAATATTCCCACCTTTTTTAATTTAGTCAAAATAAATAAAGTTTGAAAATAAAAGGACAACCGTGTGTTAGCTGATATCTTTGGGTTCCTTAAAAACCTTCCAAAGTTATTAATGTGCACTCTAAGATTCAAAAGATTTTATCTATTTTAGTCTTTTGAATAAATTTTAAAGGTTTTCTTAATTCTCCTAAATAAATTAAGTAGCAACTCTATTTTAAATTGAATTTGAAAATTTTCATAAGTTTTCGAAATCAAACAAGTCAAAAACTATTTTTTCCCCTCACCCAAAAAGAGGTAAAATAGAAACAACGACTCTATTGGGGACTTAGCTAAGTTCTAACTATCTTTTTCCTAACTTTATTTTCCTATTTGGGAATGTAATTATTTATTAACATTTTCGTAATAAATAAATTGTTGCATTCATGGCCTATAGGTGCTACCAAACGTCAAACTTAGAATGCATTAGGAAAAAAGCAATTACGAGTCTTTCTCAGTCATTTAACCAATCAAAAAATCAAAATTTCTCAAAGCGATAAACAACTAGTCAATTCTAGGTCATCCAAAACTTGTTTATCATTATCGTTGTCTACCTGGGTTCCCAGTCTCTTTTTCAAAGCCCACTCTAGTCAACTAGAATAGAGCGAAACCAAATTCCATGAACTAGTCATGCTGACCTATCTCCAGGAACCCTTTTCATAAAACCTATAAATTCAAACTATGTAGAGACTGATTTCTCCTTTGTGAGATATATAGGCAGGCTTCCAGCCCAACCTTTATTTGCTCTGAGGCATATTTATTACACTCACTTATCGTGTTTTAACCTTATTTATCCAAGTTTTGAGAATAATAATGACATATAGTAGCTTATTTTGATTGAATGTTCTGGATATCAAACTAACCAAGAGATAAGGTGTTTTGTAGGAAATTGTGCTGGAAATAGACCCATGAAGGCATAAAGGAAGATTTGGAGCTTTTGGAACAACCGCGAGTGAGTTTCCAGACAAAATCAAGATGGTGCATTGCACTAAGGCAAAAACTTCAGCCACATAATTCTGGTGCATTGGCTGGCGCACCGCACCAGACTAGTCCTGACCTTGATTTTTCAGCTATTTTATAATCTAAAACCTAATAGGATGGGGGCTATTTCCCCACTACTAGATAAACCTCTTCTTCACGTATTTGGAGGGGGCTGTTAATATTTTTGGAGGTACAAAACAAAGAACAAAGTTTACCATTAAGTTTCTTTTCTCTTTAATTTCTTAATCTCTTCTTTGGATGAAAACATCAAATTCTTGTACTTTTGTTATTAGCATGAGTAGATAAAAACTCTTGTTCTATGGTTGAGGCTACAAGCATGATTGTATAGTAGCATATTTTTAAGTTGGTTTAAGCTTGTTTATAAATTTGGTTGTTCTTATATTCTTATTTTACTATTTTAATGATTCATGGAGATTGAAATAAATCTATAGTCCCAAGGTTAATGGGCTAAGGGAACTGAGAGATAGAACGAAGAGTATAGGGGGTAAGATCATCTCTTGAATAACATTAGAAAATGATTTGTAGCTAGGATAACAATATACCTAGTGCGCCTTACTTGTTTGCAAATGAGAAGATAAAGTTAATGCGTTTGGAGTAGATTCTCACATCCGCTCTCAACAATGTAGTTGTGAGACTAGTTTGAATAGATGATTAGAGGATGACCATTCCCAGAATCAGAAAATCAACCCCATAAATAAACAACCAAGGTAGACAATTTATCCAATGATAAATTATTGCTATACTTGATTGCAAATTATGCCTTAACCTTGGAATCCTCCTGATTATTGATTACACCCTATTTAATTACTTTATTTTTTTATTGTTAATTTTAGAATCATAAAAACCAACACATTTTTTGGTTACAATTGTACTTGTTTAATCTCTCAATAGTACTAGAATTGGATAGTTTGCTAAGTCACAAGTCCATATGGATTTGACACCTAGCTCGCAAGAGCCACTGTATTACTTGTACGACTATGTACACTTGCATATGCATTTAGATGCAATAAGTTTTTGGCACCGTTGTTGGGGACTTAGAAGTTAGAAAATTTCTAGTTTAAGTTTTAATGTTTTGTTTTATAAGTGCTGACAACTTGGTCTTAGTCAATGATCTTATAGGTACATGTTTGTATTTATAGCAAGTTGGCAAGCTAAAGAGATTTGATTGCACCATATCCTAAACCTGAGCAATGCTTGTATCAGTTGAGGAGAGAAGTAGCACTTCTCTAACCCATACCATAAGTTTAGGAATATCAACAGGAGGAGGGTATTTCTAAAGTGATGAGAGCTAGTCCAGTTTGTGAAGTGGTAATCCCACTCGCCACTAGTGTCGCCTCAAGCATCCACAGACTGGCTGCAGAAGGTAGATTTAAGCTAAAGTAAATCATGGTGCAGTTGTTGCACACCAACAAACAGTTTAAAGGCTTGTCACATAAGGATCCACAACAACATTTGCCAAACTTTTTGGAGATCAATGGCACATTCATTCCCATAGGAGTCTCTACTGATTACGTGAGGCTCACACTTTTCCCATTCTCACTGTTGGGAGAAGCAAAGAGATGGTTGAAGGCAGAGCCTTTGAATTTGATCACTACTTAGGATGACCTTGCTAGGAAATTCCTAATTCAATTCTTTCCATCGGGCAAAACTACAAAGTTAAGAAGTGAAATATTAAGTTTCAAGGAGTATCCTAAGGAGAACTTATATCAGGCATGAGAGAGATTCAAAGTTCTTCTCAGATATTTCCCTCATCATCAACAGATAAATGATGTTTTGGCCCATATTTTTGTTGAAAGTCTTCACCCAAATACAAAAAAATTATTATATTTAACCGCAGGTGGTCAAACTTTAGAAAAGATGTGTGATAAGTTGTACACTCTTTTGAATTGTATTGTATAGAGTGATCTAGAGTGGCATGGTGATGCTTCTAGAGGTATGTTAAAAAAGGCTGCAGGTATATTAGAAGTTGATAGCATCACAACACTGGCTATACAGGTGGCTTCTTTTTACATTCAAATGATAACCTACTTTAATAAATTGAGTGTGTCGCAGAACCAGGCCCCAATAAATGTAGTTCAGCAGGTACAAACTTGGTGTGAAATTTGTGATTGCAGTGGTCATTTTGTATACTTGTATGGAGAAAACTCAAAGTTGGTTAAATTTATGGGTAATTCATAGAAAGAAAATCAAAATTGTGGTAATACATAAAATAGTAACTGGCACAAACAGTCTAATTTCTCATGGGGTGGCAACCAAGGGCAGAGTAAGAAATTTCAGCAACAAGCTTAGGGAAACAATGTTGGTTCTCATTCTAGAGTATAAAGGAGATGTTGAAGAAGACGATGTCAACCAAGCACATATGGAAGATGACCAAGCGCAAATGGCTGCAGAGATAAAGAATCAGTAACTTGCCTAAAAGAATTTAGAGAAAAAAATAAGGCAATTGGTTGAAGCTCAAAATACAAGACCTCAAGGGGGTTTGCTTAGTGACAAAGATCCTAATCCCATCAAGGTAATGCCAATAAACTTCAGGAGTAACAATTGAATGAAGTACCTCACAAGTAGAAAACTCATGAGGTACAAGCTGAGTTGACTAGATCGAGCCTGTCTGCAGAGAAGGGTCTAGAAAAGGTAGTTGTGAGAATGTGGTCAAGCCAGTAGAAAATAAGAGACTACTACCACCATTCACATAGAGGCCAAAAATAAAAGAGAATGTGTGCTTCAAGAAGTTCTTTGACATCTTTAGAGAACTACATATCAATCTTTCACTACTTGATGTTCTGGAGGGAATGGCTAATTATGCTAAGTACTTAAATGATGTGGTTAAAAATAAGAAGAAACTTGTAGACTTGGAAATTATGGCACTCACTGAGGAGTGCAGTTTGAAGTACAATTGGTGAAAGTGAGTTGATGTAGGCCTTGTATGACTTTGGGGGAAAGTATAAATTTTATGCCCCTATCTGTGTTCAATACTCTTGGCTCGGGGAAACCAAGGCTATCTAAAATAGTTCTACAGCTAGCAGATAGATCTAGAGTAGCAACGGAGGGGATTATTGAAAACGTGCTCATTAAGGTTAGTAAGTTTGTAATCCCTACTAATTTTATTGTGCTTGACTATGAAGCAGTTGATAAGGTGCTAAGCATATTGGGACGTCCATTCTTAGCAACTGGGGGAGCTTTATTAATGTGAAGGAAGGCAAATTTAAGAAGCGGGTGAATGATGATGAGGTCACTTTTAGAGTGTACAAAGCCTCAACAAACCATCACACTACCAATATTTATGTATGATTACAGAGGTATAAGAAGATAAGTGTGGGGTGGAGGGGTATGAGCTCAAAATTGTTCAGCCTGCAGAACTTGCCATTGAATGGCTCGAGTTGTTGAAGGAACCTAAAACTATGCTTGATAAACTATAATGTGATCTTGGAAGGGACTCGAAGATGAGAATGAGGTAAAATCTTGATGGTGACCCTCAAGAATTAAGAAAAAAAGAAAGTTGAACCCGAGAGGAAGGAAGAAAGAAAGGAAAGCCTGAAGTGGTTGTGATATGAGTCATGCCATGATGTTAAATCAGGCACTTCTTGGGAGGCAACCCAAGTTGTAATAAAGTTATCTTTTCATTTGTTTATGTAGTGTCACCTTTGTCTTATTTTTGGTTTACTAGTTTTGCAGATTAGAGGATGTCTGAGTACCCGAAATCTAAGCTGAGGAGCATGATGAAAGCATAAGTGTGGGTTCATCTAGCCCCTATGATGAAAATTTTAGAGAATGAAACACTGCTAACTAGGCCTAGAGGCCTCAGGGAGTGTTCCTAACCCTTGTTCTTAATTCTGATTTATGCTTTGGGGACATAGCATCAATTCAAGTGTGGGGTAGGAATCTTCCAATTTGTTTAGGGTTAAGTGTGCTATAGGATTTTTTGCTGCTTCTTTAGCTACTTGCATAAAAAACATCGAAAATTTTTAAAAGTTCAAAAAGACAAAAATATTATCTTTTGGTTCTTTAGATTAGAATAGTTTTAGTTGGTTTTAGTTTTTTTTATTTATTTAGTCTTTAGATGAGGCACACTTCACCCACCTCTTGGTTTTTCTTTTAAATTCTTTTCTGAGGGAAAACCATTGTGCCGACTATTTTTTTATTTTTTAGGAATAAATTTTTATTTTTCAATCATAGCCATGGACTTTTCCCAATGATGGATGGATGATGACCGTCTTGAGGAAAAAACTAGTGATTAGGAATCATAGAACACTTCCCTGATTGATAGCTAGGTGCTATTGTTAGGTGCTACATATGAATAATTGGTGCAAGTTGGTTTTAAATTAAAAAGCATGATGTATAAATTGAATGACTTCTATTGAGTCACTGATGTCGCCCAAATTACACCTTCAAAAAAGTATAAAGCAGTCGTTGAATCAAATATAAAACCCAACAAGGCTGGGGTCGATCCCACATGGAATAGGTCAAAATTCTATCAAGTGTTTGTCTAAGTAACTGGCAAATAAGTAAAAGAGGGGGGATGATACAAGATCAAGTCCACAACACACAATATGCAACAACCAGCCACGAAATCAGCCAACCAACACAAGATTAACAAGCTAAACAACAATGCTAGTGAATCGAAAGAGCCCCACACGGCTTCACTAGACTTCAAGATCTCCAACACAACAACAACAAGATAATAACAAGATAGTTAACTTGACATATAATATTCAAGAGACTAAGAACCCTAACATCAAGAAAGGACCCTAAGACTAATGAATATAAACACCAAGTTCTTACTTAGACCAAGAGGAACTCAATGACCTCAAGATCCTTATTTCTAGCCAAAATGCAACACAAGTGTCTCTCTTCTTGTGGGCTGTTTTGAGAGAGAGAGAGAGAACCTAAAATATTACAATTCTTGTGATTCAAAATATTAATGGAAGAACTACTCAAAATAACCCTAATGTGTTCTATTTATATTACAAGGTAAAATGAAGCCAAAAAGACTAGTTTGCCCTTCTCCAATCTGCCGCCCCCTTGGAGTGTAAGTTTATTACACTCCAAGGTCCCACTTCACACTTAAAACATTTAGATCCTTTGGGGGTTCAATGACCAACTCACACACGGCCATTTGCATGAACAAGGCTTGGAGTTTTTGTAACTCCCGAGCTTGGCTTCGTGTGAAAGGTCGTGTACTTGTGGAGCTTGTCCCACCCGAATCAGTTTTGTGTAATGAAAGAGTAATAGTAATAAGTGTTGATTTATTGGATTGTTAATCAATATGAGAAAGGCCCTAGGACTGTGTTCCCCAGTAACTTCATAACTCTATAGGTTCTCCATACTTTAGTGATCTCTTATGGAGTTCGGCATGCAGAATCGATAGGTTAAGTATCATCTAACCGACTATGTGCCCCTTATAGATGAATATCCCTAACCACAAAGGTTAATGTGTCATGAGTGTTGAATTGTTTACCTTTATCTATGATCCCAATATAGCCTTTCCCATTTACCAGCTCAAAGCTAATTAAATGAAGATAACTCCAAGTTTTGTTGTCGATTCGCTATTCCTATCAAATTACCCTTACTATAGTCCAGGGTAGAGATAAGATGAATCCTAATGCATGCACTCGTTAGCAGGCAACAAATCCCAAAGAAACAACAATACATGCCCAACTACCTTTCGAGAATCACCTTGTACTTCGAACACTACTTCGTTAATCCGTCATAGTTCCCACAAATCTAGTTGTGGTGTTTAGCTACTCATACCTGCAAGCACAAAATAAGATTTCATAGATGAAAGCATAAATCTAGACTTACCATAACAAGAAAACTCCAAAATTTCAACTTGAATTAAAATCGTAAAACCAATATTCGTGAAATCCCAAGAATATGCGTTAGAATCCCATAATATAATTTTGTAAAATATGAAAGAGTGTAACCTCATACAAAAAATCCTATAAGAGTATTTATAGACAAAATAAATACTATCCTAAATAAAAAAGGAAATCTGGGTCGGTTGGCTCGGACGATAGGAAGGTATGATCGTGGTTAGATACCACAAATATCCTTTGATGCTCGTTGTTTCATCATGGCCTTTATCACCTACAAGTCTTCAATGGTACAGCTCTCTGTATGAATCAGTTGTATCGATCTACGATCATGTGATGCGATCGTTTGATCTTCTTCACTTTGATCTTTAGCAACCTTCATAGCTGGACCTTTATTATAAGATCTCATAGTATGATCTTCATATCAAATCACAATTGTGGCTTGTTCTCATCTGATGAACTCACACTTAGCTTCTGCAACATGTTTTCTGGTCTTGTTCCCATGATATCATGGTACGGTTGTAGCTTCATGGTACAGTTGTGGGAGGTTCTCATCTTGTCAACTCCTGAGGATACTTCTGTGGTTCAAGGAATGATTGCCTTGGTACGACCGTGGTCAGATCCCACAATTATTGTTCCTCCCGCCTGATCCTTTAAAATGTCCATTTTCAGCAGTTTCTTTTCCCAAGCCTATGTACCCTACAACCATACCAAAACTCCATCATATCCACAGAAACATACCCTTAAACATACAAATATTCATTATTTTAAGCGTCTCAAGTGCCTTAAGTTCACGGCACATCAACACCCTCAACTTAGAACGTTTGAATGTCCTCAGGTAAACAAAATAAACTAGACCCACTATGATGCTTAACTTATAGCAAAGACAAGATTACTATGGCAGTCATTATTACAATATCCATTTTTTCAGCATGCAAAAAGATAAGTATTTTCAACACCCTCCAAGTTAGCAAAATCAACCGATGCAATATGTATGCAAAACAAGTACCATAACACAATGGGATCAGGACATGGCATTACATTGTGAATATATAACCAAACACTTAGACCAATACACTACCCAAACAAGCAACAACTAGACTACAACCCCTATGTCCTTACATAAAAGAAATCCCCAATAGCTTAATATATGCAATAAAATTAACAAACTGGGGATGAATCAAGTATCTCACTCTCACAGCGAAGTCAGGACGTGTGCGTTTAATACCATAGGTTCGCCCTTCTTTTCAATGCTTCAGCAGTCGGACAGTTGAGCTAGGGACGGGTATGGTACATTTGGGTACAATGACTTAATCCTCCTTGGAACTACAATACTTTTGGATCCAATTTCCTATTTTTTTTATTACTTCTCTCCCTTTTTCACACTTTTATTTCTTTTTGGACCCTGAGTGAAGTTTTATTTTCACAACAACTCTTTTATTTGCAACTTTTTTCTTTCTTTTCTTTTGCTCTTAGCTCATCCAAATCCCTTTTACTTTTTACTACAAACTCTATATACCCAATTTCTATTTACCCCTACGCAATAGACACCCTCAACTTAGGCGATTTGCCTAAATTGAGGTACATAATGTCCAAGAAGGGACCAGGGCCAAAGAAGATTCATTGTAAAAATTTGGGCAGGCGAATTAGGTAATTCAAAGAAAGGTCTATTTAGGCTCAAAATTTGGGTTCAAGGGATACATGATCATTTGGTAGGTTATTTAGGCTATAGTGGACTTTTTCAAACATGGCCTATGATTCTTTCCTAACCTCTTCTCCAGCAGCTTTAGCGATACTAATCGGACAAGTTCTAGATTGCACACATACACCGAATAGGTAGAAACCTTACCCACTCATGGCTCACGACTTTCGTCTAAGTTACTACTTACTCGATTCATGCAAGGTCAACCAGGTTATCATACTAACAATCTTAATGCCATGTCTAGATCCTTCCATTGGTTACAACCCATGCAAACACACAACACCACAACAAAATAGTATTTTCGGAGGGATATCATTTTTAAAAGTTTTTAAAAATAGGTTTGTATGCTTCTTTTTGATTTGACTGTAGCAAGTTCTTTTATTCTACTCTAAGTTACACACACAATAATAAAACATCATAAAAAGTAAATAAAAACACCTAAACATGCCCGTTCTAACTATGTTAGCACAACCGAGGGAAAAGAAACACGGCAACAAAAACCCTCGGCTATGGTACACCTCCACCCCAACTTGGAAATTATGCAATGTCCCTATTACAAGAATTTGTGGAAAGTAAAAACAAGGGATAAGGGACATACCTGTGGTGCTCTAAGGACCTATCGAACTCTTATTATGTGGGGACCCAGGTGGGTCCCTAATGGTCTGCTCCACTCTAGTGGCCTCAGCTGCGGCCATGGCACTCTCAGATATGTGGGCACCGATGATGGCTGGTGTACTCAATGTCTCAGTACTGGGGCAGTCTGTGTGACCCCCAATCCATGATCCACCACCTCAATTATCGGTGGTACATCAATGCCCTCCGATGACCTTAACTCGAAGGTCTGTGCATCTTTCGCTCTCTTACTCTATTTCTTCTTATTCTTTTTCTTCTTAGAATCATCACCTCTCTTCCTCATTTAAGGCTCCAAATCTCTGCCCATCTCTTTAATATCAATATTATCATTCTCAGGGTAGGAGTGTAGAAATCTAAAACCAAGAAATCCACATCCACCATAAGAGTTGCCAATGAAGGCATAGGTGGTGGTGGAGGAGGTGAAACAATAACACTCTCTGCCAGGACCTTGACCACTTTCTTAAGCTTGGTCAAGTCTGCCCTAATATCGGTCAAATTTAGGGCTTGAACTATATCAATCCGAGCTATAATCCTGCTCTCAACTCTGTCTACCCGGGTCTGCACTGCCCTAGCTGCAACTTGAATCTTAACATTAACAAAGGGTTTGAACCCAACTTCCAACTTCTTGATACAAGCGTCATGCAATAGATGGGTCCATATAATCTCCTCCAATTATACAGTTGAAATAAGTGTGCATCCAGTCAGAACCAATTATCATCTGGGAATAAAGGTTGGTGGTGCAGATGATACAAAACCACCCGCATCAGACGCCGGCTTGCCACTAGCTGTGACATCCCCAACTACATAAAGAATCTCTAATCCTCTAGCTGGAGCTACAGGGTTTCTCATATCCTTTATCAGTACAAAATCCATAATCTTTATCGGCTGCACAACTCTATCCACCGCATCAATAGTCGGGATATGTGCAAGCCTCATCATCTGAGTCACCAAACAGGGTAAGGGAAACGTAATGTAGCTCTAAAGCACTCTGTCTCATATTTTCTCTGTGATAATCCACGAGATGTTCAGATTAACTCCCGAAACAAATGGAGCAACCAAACATGCATTAGTCATACCCAATGTATTATTATTGGTTGTAGGTACGATCCGGTGCTGAACAACTGACCAGCAAGCCTTGGCGATAAACTTCAGGGTGTGTTTGTAGATCGTTGCCCCATTGACCCACAGAGCATTTTCACTATCCTCAGTAATGTGGCCCGCCATCCATCTATAATACATCAATTTATCATTTATACTTAGCTTTTTAATCCACTGCAAGTCATTCATCAGGAAATTATATTTTGGGGTCTTCTCCATAAGCTCAAAAGTAACTCCGAATAAGGCTCCTGAGAAGGCCTTGATGGAGATGTCAACCTCAGTATCCTTGTCTTGAATGATGTCAAGTCTGGGCTGCTTCTTCATGTCCTTCTCCTTCCCCAAAGGAGTCATATTTTTCAGCATTGCTGCACAGTTGGCATAAAATTCATGCACCAACTCCCACACATAATGACGAAGGGGTTTTGTCATCCACTCTAGCTCGTATCTCTCAAAATCCTGTACCAGTGCTGGGACTTTCTGGAGTGACTCAAATAAGACCCGAGGCTCCTCCTGGATGCTTCTTTTTTATTTCCCTGGTCTGTCAGTGTGACTCCATCTATGCAGTAGTCCCTTGAGTTAGGGACTATCCAGCATCTCAGATCTATATCCCTTTGAGGTGGGGCAGCAACAACACTCTCGGAGGATTCGGGAATGACTCATCCTCCTCCTCTGAGGAAATTTCTTCCTCAACTTATGCACCCTAACCCTACTGGGTACCTTGCCTTTCCTCTTCAGACTGGGAAAGGTCTATGGGGGTGGCAGCTTCTACCAAGGCCATAAATATGGTGGCCTTGGTCTTCTCAATCTCCTTAGCCTTTTCTCTAGTGGTTCGAGGAGAATGTTGTTCATTAGATAAACTCATAGAGAAGTCTACCTCGGTCCCACTAGATCTGTCATGACTCACTCTTCAAAGTCGGAGGTGTGTCATTGGGTACCCACTTCTTAAAATGTTCTTCTTCAGCTTGGTTTGAGCTTTTGGTGCCATTGTACCTGTATTGGGAAAAATTAGGATCAATTTGAAAAAATCTGAATAAGTGCAGGAATATTATCAGACGGCCTTACCCACAATCGTGCATTGAAGGTACAATCGTACATTCTGATCGTGGGTTGGGTTCCCCCAAAAGTACAGGGGAAACAGTATATCAAACGGTTGGTTCCTATGATCATGAAGTAGAAGTAGGATCGTACCTTCTGATCGTAGGAACACCTCTAAAGTACTGGGGTTGTGTCACATTAGGTGAGCACAGACCATGATTGTTGGTTGATCTCACGATTGTGAGATATGTTTGTCTGATGAAGTCCTGAGAGTTTATATTTGGCACCCCACGATAATCCAACCTACGATCTTGTGTTGTGGAATACACTAATACTTAATCAAAAATCTAATTTTAATATTGAACCTCTTCGACCCTTTTTTTTACCCTTCTTAGACATGATTTGAGCCTATTATTGACAACAATTATGCACAAATGGCTACTCAAGCTTCCCCTGTACTTTTTACAACCCAAAACCAAAAATTTAGAACAATTATCATACACCCATGACCAAAATTTACTCACTACTTCATATCTCAATGCAAAATTCTATCAATTTTAAAATTTTGTTTGCAGACTTACAATTTTGGATTCAATATGGGTGAGAAAATGTCAAGATGTGCTTCAGATTACAGGTAATGAGTTTGATAATTACTTTTAGGAGTGATTAGTGTATGGATTTGGTATTGTAAAACTTTGAAATGAGGAAGAGAGAAGGCCCGGGTTTGTATGTTTAAGGGTTTAAAAGTTTAAACCCAAGTTAGGTAGGGTCGGGTCGCGAGTTCATTAAACCGATGGTCTCAACAGATGACTTGATCATACAATAGTGGCTCAGTTCCACGATCGTGTCTTCTTCTCGTAATATGAGAGTTAAAGAAACTTACCTGGGAACCTACAAAGCTTAGGAACGACATGGTATATAAACACGATCGTTCCTTAAGCTCGTAGGTTCAATGCCCATTTTGATGATTTGCAGGAGTTTGATCAAACGATGAGGACCACGATCATTGCATATAGGTATGATCATGATTACCCATCATAGGATAACTCCCAGGTTTTCATCCCGCAAAACTTTGATCAATTGAGCTCAGACGACTTAACCCACGATCATGTGATCCTTCCACGATCGTACCATCCTCTTGTGGGTTCAATGTTGAGTCCAGTTCTGCATCTTCTTTTTCCTGTATAATTCCTACTGAAATAACACACATTACCCTATAAAAATATAAAGTACAATACATGGGTTTCCTCTCATGTAGCACTTGATTTAACATCTCAATACAATGTGGCTATGTTGTTTACTCAGACTTCACCAACAAGCCCTTGGGTTGCCTCCCATGAAGCGCTTGATTTAACGTCGTGGCACGGCTTGAGTTGGATTGATTTATCAAGCCTCTTTTAAATCCACTTCAAAAATCAACCTCGAGTCCTTACTTTCATCCATGTAGTGTTTCACCCTTTGGCCATTGACCTTAACTTTCTTCCCATCCTTATTCTCATGTTCAATTGTGCCATAGGGGAACATAGTAACCACTCGATATGGGTCATTCTATTTTAACCTTAAATTTCTAGGAAATAGCTTAATCCTTGAATCAAATAATAGTACCATATCGCCTGCGGTGAAGTCTCTTCTCTCAAACCTGTGATCAGGATATAACTTCATCTTCTCCTTATACAAGGATGATCTCTCATATGCATGGAGACGGAATTCATCCATCTCATTCATCTATTCAAGTCTCAATTTTGCTGCTTCATGCCATTCCAGATTTAACCTCTTCAATACCCATAATGCCTTATGCTCCAGTTCAATAGGCAAGTGGCATGCTTTCCCATACGCAATCTGATATGGAGATGCACTAATAGGAGCTTTACATTCTATCCGACATGCCCATAGTGTATTATCTAACATCCTGGCCCAATCCGTCCTAGTGGTATTCATAGTCTTCACCAAAATAGACTTGATCTCCCTATTGGAAACCTCACTTGGCCGCTTGTTTGAGGATGGTAAGGTGTCACCACCTTGTATTTCACACTGTATTTCTCAAGCAAGGCTTTGAATAGACAATTGCCAAAATGGGATCCTCCATTACTAATGATAATCCTAGGTGCCCCAAATCTGAAGAATATATTATTTTTTAAGAAAGCGGTGACGCTCTTACCTTCATTGTTGTGAAGCACAACTATCTCCACCCACTTCAAACATAGTCGATGGCCACCAATATATACTTCATTCCATGCAAGCTCACAAATGGACCCATAAAATTACTACCCAAAATATCAAACAATTCGAGTTCAAGGATCGCTGTCATTGGAAGTTCATGTCTTCATGAGATGTTCCCTTGATGTCACCTAAAATATACCTCCAGAAAAGTATAATGCGGCCGTTGTATTAAATATAGAACCCAACTAGGTTAGGGTCGATCCCATAGGGAATAGGTCCAAGTTATTTAGAATACTAGACTGAGAAATTGGTGAGTAAGTAAAACTGGGGTTTTTTACGAATAAATAGTAACAGTAACGATTGCTGACTGTATCGAGTTTGTAGACAATAAGGGAAATACACTAGGACTGTGATCCCCAATGATTCCTTAACTCCATCGGTTACTTGTACTAAAAAACCCGTCCCACTATGTTGCATGCAAAATCTGACAAGATATGTTCATCTAAACGTCTATCGACCTTGGTTAGACAAATTTCACTCTTCTCCTCTCGATCTTCGAGTGTCGCACTACTAACCCTTGTCTTGGATCTCAGATAACTATTCCCGCTAAGGCTCAAGTTATTAGATGAAGGTTGATAGATTTAAATCTCTGTTGTTATCTCCTTTTCCCAATCTCTACCTCTCTCTCGAGTAAGTCTAGAATACAGGCGAACTTCTAATGCTTGCAACCATTAGAAGATCAATCATAATGAAGGAAATACCAATACATGCATTCACAGCGGTTCAGAGTTGCTTTGCACTTAACCTCTATCGTTAATTCCTCATGGTTCACACAACCCTAGTTGATGAGTTTAGCTACTCATAATTGTAAGAACACAAGAAGGATTCAAAGATGAAAACATAATTGCACATTCACAATAATGAAGAAGAACTGAAATCTCAATTATGAATAAAACTCGAATCTAGTGTTTTGATTACAAAACCAATAATATGTTTATGAACTCAGAAACATTAGAAAATATCTCTCAAAATAATGTACTGAATAACTCTTGAACATAGGACAATACAGGGGTATTTATAGATACAAGGCTAATCCTATCCTAATCAAAATAGGAGAACAGAGTCGGCAAACTTCCATGGTGTTGTGACTTGGTGTCGTGGGACCAAGTCAAGCTACGTAGGTGAGTGTAGTGGAAATCAGGCTCAAATAGACATCTTCAGAAGTTGACTCACGCCACCCAGTCACGCCACGTGAGTGCAGTCACGCCACGTGACTGCCTGTCGTGGGAATCAGACAATATTCAGCATCTCTGGAGATGACTCACGGCAGCCACTAATGTCATGTGAGTGGACTCAAGGCATGTGAGTGCTGTCGTGGGTCACTCTTCTGGTGCAGCTCCTTGTTCTTTTGTCTTCCGATACTTCGTTCTCGGGCGTGATTTTTCCTTTTTGATCATTTTGCTTCAAAACTTGTTTTCCTGTAATGTAAGATATAAAACACATCATACCAACCAAATACACCCAAGTTATTGCATATTTCCATCGTTTTAAGCATCGAAAGTTCCATGTAACCATGGCTTATCAACACCCTCAACTAAGAACATTTGAATGTCCTCAGGTAAACAAAACAACACAGACATATATGATGCTTAATTAAGAGAAACCTAAGGGACCTACGACAATCAACTCATTGCTTTTGGAAAAACTTTTCTAACCCCTCCTTCTTGCAAATCAAAAACCACAGTGTGTATCCTTGCAACATATTATCATGACATAGAAGGAATCAAGTGATGGCATCAGATTATGAACAAACAACTGAGCATATATGCAAATGACATTATCCGAATAAATAACAGCTAACAATGAAACCTATGTACTCTCACAATCAAAGAAGTCCCATGCACTCACAATATACTAATGAATCTCAAATTAGGGACTCGATCAAAACATTCTCTCTCAGAAAGAAGTTCAAACAGTGTGCATGAAATACCATAGGCTTGCCCTTATTTTCTATGCCTTAGTTTTTTTTTCCGGATAGTTGGACTAGGATCACTATAGGACTTTAATCGTCTTGTAACGTCGGCTTGGGGACGGGTATGGTACATATGGATATGGTGATTTAACCCTCCTTGACACTACACTATTTTTGGCTCCACTGTTCAACCGTGCTTATTTATTCTCCCTTATTCTCCTTCATTTATTTTCAGATTTTGGGTGTGATTTTCTTCACTTTCAAAACACAATTTTCTCTTTTTTTTTTTCTTTTACTATTCATTTCACTTTATATTTTTTTTCTTTTTCTTTACACCCAAATCTGTTTTCTCTTTTTTTATTTTACTAACCCCTTCTTCATACCCAAATCAATCTATGCACCTCTATAATAGCCACCCTCAACTCAGACGATTTGCCTGAGTTGAGGTACACAATGTCCAAGGAGGGACCAGGGCCAAGACAGGTTCATTATAAATCAAAAAGGGAAGGTGAATAGGCTAATGAAAGAAACAGTTCAATTAAGGCTCAAAATCGAGATCAAGGGATACTTAATTCATTTGGTCAGGCATTTAGGCTAAATGTGGAATTATTCAAAAATGGCCTATGATCCTTTCCTAATCACTATCCTCTAACCTAGGCAAGACTAACTGGGCAAGTTCTGGATCGCACACACAAAGTCGACTAAGCAATGACCTCACACACATAGAGCACAGGGTTATATTATCAACTACTACCTATCTGGGTTCATGCAATGCTAGGTACAGATGTAATGCTTATAATACTAATGCCATAACAAGATCCAACAGTTGTCACAAACTAACATACTACACATACCATTTAAAAACAAAAATTTCAGGAGGGGTGTCCTTTAAATAATCAAAAAGCATTCTTATCATTCACAATACATTCATAATTGGACAGCACTAAGGTTCCCCTATTTTTCTCCTATTTAAACATGAAAACACATAACTAATATAAATAAACACCTAAACATGCCGGTTCTACTATGATAGAACTTGAGGGAAAAGAAACACGACAACAAAAACCCCCAAGAAGACATATAGACCCACAAGTACCTCCGCCCCCACCAAATGAGCATGTATTGTCCCCAATGCATTAGATTAAAATAAAACAAGGAAGTTAGGAACATACCCGTGGCACCCTAGGTGCTTGGGTCTACTGTCGATCAAAATAACAAAAATTAAAACAAATATAGGAATAGAAAGACACCTTGGGTTTCCTCCCAAGCAGCACCTATTTAACATCTCGGCACGAGGCGGGTGTCTTGATTTCTCAGACTTCATCAAGATATCCCTTGGGCTTTCCTCCAGGGTCATCTAAAGTATTTATTTCCACAACCACCCTCATGTCCATTGGTTGCTTCATAGTTCTGCAAACATTGAACATGACTTCCTTATTATTCAGCCTGAATTTCAGCTCACCTCGCTCCATATCTACCAATGCTCTGCCGGTGGCTAAAAATTATCACGCCTCGAATCCCATCGAGACATGATTGGCACCCGTAGCCGATAAGGCCCGAGAGAACCAACCTTTGCCTATGTTCATTCGTATGCATATCTTCGTATGAACCTTATTAAACCTTATGCAACTATGCGAAAAACATGAACATGGAAACATATGCTATATACATATTTAGGACACTTGGCCGTTGGGGCCATCACATCAAACGAACATTTATCTTTTACATTCATAACCCACACATGTCTACAAAATCCTCTAATAGATGCATTTACAAGATCAACTAACAGTCGGGACAAGTCCTCGCTTTATACTATATTTACAACATAAACACAATGATACACCTATGACTCGAAAAGTCCCGAAGCAACTGGGGCTCACCAAAGATCCGCAATGTCAACCTACAATGGAGGTCTACTAGTGCCTGCACCTGCAACATGTAAGGTAATTCCACCAAGGGGGTCAGTACGAAGAATGTACTGAGTATGTAAGGCTCATAAGAAATTCATCATACATCATTACAACAATAATGAAAGCAATGTAAGAAAATAGAAATATGAATAAACTCTCTTTCTGTATGCGGGGAACCATGTATATTACGTTCTTTACTCCTCTTGTCTTCATCTTTTATTCATATTTATTGTTCTACCCATGCTAGGCTATTCTGTTGCCCCTGGGATGAGATTAACCCATGCTAGGTGTTGTGACCCCTGGGATGTTATGTGAACCCATGCTAGGCTTTCGTGTCGCCCCTGGGATATCATTAACCCATGCTAGGCGTATCGCCCCTGGGATGTTATATTAACCCATGCTAGGCTTTCGTGTCGCCCCTGGGATGTACCGTCATAACCCATGCTAGGCTTTTATATCGCCCCTGGGATGTACCATCATAACCCATGCTAGGCTTTTATATCGCCCCTGGGATGTATCGGGATCGACCCATGCTAGGCTTTTCTGTCGCCCCTGGGATACCACCCGTGTTGTTGGGATCGACCCATGCTAGGTACTTTAACCCCTGGGATACCACCCATGATTGCTTCTTAATTATACACCTCTTATTTCTCTTGTTATTAGCACTTCCATGCTTAAGAGTGATACAATAAGGATCATGACATAGGAATCACACATATATATATATATATATTAATTTTTCACTCTTGTACTTCATGAAATTGACATCTTCACTTGTGAGAAATAGATCGATTAACTTGCACATCACCTCTCTTATTACTTTTACAAGATTGGCATTTTTTACTTGTGAGGAATTAGTATCACCATAATTACAAAATTATAAGACTTTGGAACATCATTGGGGACACGTATATATATTACTTCTATCCTTCCTTATGAGGGATTCATACATTCACTTATGAGAGATTTCTATACGCACTTATAAGAGATTGGTACAACCATGGTCATGACACTATTTGAAACACACAATATTACTCCACTTCTTACCTTCATGATATCAACACCTTACCTTGTAAGGGATAGGTATATTAGCTCGTATATTACCTCTTTACTACTCTTATGAGATCTTGTCTAAGTAAGCATATGATAACGGGCCTCCACCTTTGGGGGAATACAATAACTAACATAGCACAATATAGGGGATTTCTATATTGAACTTATACCCCTTTAGAATGTGACCCATACTTAATGAGACATACAGTAACCAAGCACCTTACTTCTTTACAATCTTATACCCTTTACCTAGTTATGAGAGTGACACACTAGAGATCATGACATTAAAGTACACACTTATATACACATCTCACTTCACTCCTTTCCTTCAAGAGATTGGTACACGGATAATCATCATACCATAGGACTTTGGAACATGACATGATTGGAAAATGCTATTCAAGATCAAATAGATTCTCTTGCATCTTACTCTCTTGGGATAGTTCTTTTAAGAAATTACCACGTTATGATGTCTTAGGAACTTCAATCAATGAACAAGGGATAAGTGATCATAATTCATATAAGAATAGGGTACATATGAATAACAATATACGTCACCCTAAATTGATGTACTTCAAGCCTCTCGTAATTGAAACAAGCCCAATGTCAATAGGAACAATATGTTGTAGAAGGATACGGAAAGAGTAACCTTACATACCTTGTGTTCTCAATACGATTCTACAATCTTAAGTGTGCATACAATAGTCCCGCTCCGTCCTTGTGTTCCACTCTACAACACAAGTTCATAACGAAACCAACATTAACCACCAATTACCTTACAATGGCATACAATAACAATAAGTCACATGTTTAGCTTTAACATGTCATTTCCCCCTTGACAATACCATTTATGAAATCATCATACCAATAATCCCACAATATTCCATACATTGACCAACACATGATAACCAATAGCATGTCACACCAAGCTCATATTTTACACTTTTCCATCACCACCACATCACAATTATTCCATCAAATTACTTTAATACACCTCACAACAACAAATCGGCCAAACTCCCATAATTTACACTTATAGAAAAATAACAAGTTTGGGGCCATAATAACACCATACATGTTGTTATTTTATCCATAACATGCTTTTTCATTAAGACCAAAAGTCATAATCCAAGTTACAATCCCATGGATTTCACATCTTTTACCAAAACACAAAACACCATACTCAACACTTCCAAGCATAACCAACATGATATACATAATATATCATGCTCATAATATGTTAAAGTACAAGAATAATCACTTACCCAAGCTTGGAAAATGGTGATCTTGCTCCAAAAAGTGCCTTAGGGTTTGAGAGCCCAAAAGGGTGTTCTTGAAAAGTCTAGAGAAAAAGATAGAAAAGCATGTGTATTTTGTGGATAAAAAATCTGATTTGTTCCCCTTTTATAGAGCCTTGAAGTCCTCTTTATCCACCTTTCTCAATTATTGACTAGTCAAAAGAAGATTGGGTCATTTGACCCATTCTTGGCCCATGTCTTTTGCCTTATTTTGGGCCTCTTTTGAGACCAATTTACTTAACCCAATAAAATCAATAATTCCTCATGTTTAATTCATTTCATATCTGTTACGACAATATTCCCATTCATGCAATTCATACTTGTGGCCTTAATTCCAAAAACAAGCAATTCTAGCCACATATGGCTTATTTTGACTACAGGGGTAAAATCGTCATTTTGATGCCAAATTCGTTCTCAATTAATTTTATCATACCAACATAATACCTTACTCATTTCATGTATACACTCATTATTTTAGAAGAAACGTGGCAAAAACTGGCTCGGTACGACCCCAGATACCCTTGGGACTTAGAAATTTCCAACTTTCAAAAAAATGGAAAACCCAAGGTGGCACGCCCCTGGGAGCGCCAAACTACTGCCTCTGGGATAAAAATTTTAGCCCATAGAGGCATGGAACGGTCCCAAACGCGCCCTTTACTTAGTTTTTTCAAAAATTCTATTTTTCGACTTCTCTTCGCGGGTTTGGTTAGATACTTCAAGTCCTATTCTTTAACTCACTTCTTAACCTTAATATACTTTGTTTAGAGGTATTCTTAGCCTCGTTTTGAAACCCACAAATGTTCCACAAAGATCATAAAACACCTCCTATGAAGGTTTAATCACATAACAAGAGCCAAATTCAATTATCTCACCAATAGCATTACCAAATGCATACTTATAACTCTCGATACCTAAGTAACCATTGTTCAAATTCATCACATAGGGTTAGGAAGGTACGGGGTGTTACAAAAATGGTCTCCCCAAAATTATGGGCATCTAAAAAATGACCTCACAGTCTAAGACAACAAAGTCAGCAGGAAAGATGAATTGTTCAACCTTGACCAAAACATCAAATAATATGCCTACAGGCTGCTTGATCATACAATCCTCCATCAAAAATGGCATCTTTATTGGCTTGAGGGTTCCCAAGCCTAATTTCTTGAATACTGCCAGCGGCATCAAGTTAATGCTTGCACCTAGGTCGCACAAATCTCTGGCGAAGTTAACTGTCCCAATTGTGCATGGAATTGTAACGGCATCGAGATCATCTTTATTTTGTACAAGAGAATGGGATGCAATAGCACTACAATGGTGTAAATCACCAACATACTCATAACTAATAGTTCTCTTCTTTGTCACCAACTCTTTCATGAATTTTGCATATCCCAGCATTTGTTCCAGCGCCTCCACCAATGGAATGTTTATTGAAAGTTGTTTCAATATGGATAGGAACTTATGAAATTTTTCATCCTCCTTTTCTTCTTCAAGCGTTGAGGGAATGAGGTGGTGGCTTAGGAATGGGGTCTAGCATTTGTGGGACTTCCTTTTCTTTCTCATCTTTCGTATTCATCTTGTTTTCATCAGTCTGAGGCTTTTTAACTTCTTTCATGATCTTCCTACTAATAATTTTATTTTCATCCACTTTTTCCTTTAGACGCTTAGGGAAAGGTGGAGGAAGTTTTGGGAATGGAACATACTTCTTTAGAGCTTCCTTTACCTTTTTTATGGCATTCGTCTGCTCTTCCAGTGTAGCATGATCACCCTTAACTTGTTTGGGTTCCTCAATGAGAGTCTTTCCACTTCATGTTGTGATAGCCATACAATGAGCATCATTTTTTGGGTTTCGAATGGTATTGGTTAGAAGTGTACCTAGTTGACGTTGGTTCAATGCCACCGATAACTGCCTGAACTGTTGCTCCAACTGCTTTATGACAGTTGAGTGAGACTCAACCTTTTGACTTATTCCCAAAATATCTGTCTTGATTTCTTTTAAACAGTTTTCTTGGCTTTCTGACCTCGTAACCAATTTATTAAGAAGGTCTTCAATCCTTGAACTTCCAGAGTCGGCATCGCAGTTCCCAGGTGGAACATATACACCACTCTTCTCTCTATAATCATCCTTCCTCCTCCAATCACCGTCACAATCTCATTCTCTATCTCTATATCCCGACTTGTTGTAACTGTCACCATAGTAGTTTCGACCTTGATTCCCTTGCCTTGAGTTCCAGGAGTCTTGGTTAGACCCTTGGCCCTTGGCTCAGAAACCCTCCACTTTGTGATCCAAGTATTTACCCTCCTCAGCAGATTCACTATCATCGTGTCTAGGTGTTTTACGTTGTGCACCTATAGCATGCACCTTCTCAGCATCTCTGTCTGCAATTTGTTTAACTAGTAAACCAATTTCTGTCCTTAGTTGCGCAACCTCTTGAGCCACAATTTCGTCCAATTCCCGTTGTTCAGCTGAGGCTCCAATAACATATGTACCAGCAGGTGTATCTGCCTTCCAAGTAAGACATCCTCGGTTGGTCTTAGTGATACGATCTAATATCTCTGAAGCTTGCTCCCATCTCAGACTCATGAATGCTCCACCAGTGATAGTATCTGCTACAGCCTTAGTGTTTGCATTCAAAGACCTGTAGAAAATTTCAATTAAATTTCTACCACACATCCTATGATTTGACACATTCTGAAGCTTCTTCTTGAATCTTAGCCATGTCTCATAAAGTGCTTCAGAATGTAGTTTTCTGAAATTGTAAATCTCATCCTTCAACTGCAACATCTTAGAAGGTGGGAAAAATCTTTCTAGAAATTGATTTCTCAATTCTTGCCAAGTAGTGATGGATCCTCGTGGTAATTCTGCCAACCACAGAGAATGGAAACAATCTCAATCGAATAGCCTCTTGGTCAACTCCAGGCAAATTATATGAGGTGCATGCCCCCACAAAATTCATCACTTGCATGTTTGGATCATCAGTAGGAAGATCGGCAAACATACCCTTCAGGTTTAGCAGGTGAATAATGTCAAACTTAGTGCTCGGAGGTAACTCTGGTGGAATAATGGCACCAGTCTCTATTGGCTCGAAGTAGGCCATATATTCTTCCTCAGGATCATCATAAACTGGTACATGCGGTCTTTGAAATAGTTGTTGAGCTCTCAATCTTCTTTGTCCCTCTTCATTATCAGCAAGTCGCTGGGCTGCCTCTTGCATAGCTCGATTATCTCTCTCTTCTTGCCTAAGAGCAGCTTGTCTAGCATGCTCTTCTGAAGGTAATCGAGGAGTAGTTTGATATGCTGTTTCATGACCAACCGGTTGAATTGGTTGATTATGAACGTCTCTCGTGGCAGCGGGATCCTGAACTTCGTCGGTATTCACCATTCTTCGATTAGCTCTTAGAGTCCTTTCTATCTCAAGATCAAATGGAATTAGGGGATTGCCTTGACTCCTAGTATTGTACATACACCGGTGTGTGCCCTTAAAAATGTAGAAAAACAAAACCAATCAACTCCAATAAATAAACTAATCAACTCCATAACTGTGTTCCCCGACAACGACGCCAAAATTTGATGTCGCCCAAAATATACCTCCAGAAAAGTATAATGCGGCCGCTGTATCAAATATAGAACCTAACTAGGTTGGGGTCGATCCCACAGGGAATAAGTCAAAGTTGTTTAGAATACTAGACTGAGTAATTGGTGAGTAAGTAAAACTGGGGGTTTTCCAAATAAATAGTAACAGTAACGATTGTTGACTGTATCGAGTTTGTAGACAATAAGGGAAATACACTAGGACTGTGATCCCCAATGATTCCTTAACTCCAACGATTACTTGTGCTAACAAAACCGTCCCTCTATGTTGCATGCAAAATCTGAAAAGATATGTTCATCTAAATGTCTGTCGACCTTGGTTAGATGAATTTCACTCTTCTCCTCTCGGTCTCCGAGTGTCGCACTACTAACCCTTGTCTTGGATCTCAGATAACTATTCCCTCTAAGGCTCAAGTTATTAGATGAAGGTTGATAGTTTCAAATCTCTGTTGTTATCTCCTTTTCCCAATCCCTACCTCTCTCTCGAGCAAGTATAGAATACAAGCGAGTTTCTAACGTTTGCAACCGTTAGAAGATCAATCACAACGAAGGAAATACCAATACATGCATTCACAGCAGTTCAGAGTTGCTTTGCACTCAACCTATTTCATTAATTCCTCATGGTTCACACAACCCTAGTTGATGAGTTTAGCTACTCATCATTGCAAGAACACAAGAAGGATTAAAATATGAAAACATAATTGCACACTCACAATAATGAACAAGAACTAAAATCTCAATTATGAATAAAACCCGAATCTAGGGTTTTTGATTACAAAACCAACAATATGTGTATGAACTCAGAAACATTAGAAAATATCTCTCATAACAATGTACTGACTAAATCCTGAACATAGGATAATATAGGGTTATATAGATACAAGGCCAATCTTATCCTAATCAAAACAGGAGAACAGAGTCGGTAAACTTCCACGGTGTCGTGACTTGGTGTCGTGGGACCAAGTCACACCACTTAGGTGAGTTTTGTGGAAATCAGGCTCAAGTAGACTTCTTCAGAAGTTGAATCACACCACCCAGTCACACCACGTGAGTGCAGTCAAGCCACATGACTGTCTGTCGTGGGAATCAGACAATATTCAGCATCTCTGGAGATGACTCACGGCAGCCACTCACGTCAGGTGAGTGGACTCATGGAACATGAGTGCTATCGTAGGTCACTTACGCCACTGTATCAAGAATGCACACAGGTACAGGAATAGGCATAGGTGTGCTCACCAACTCATATTGCAACACCCCGTACCTTCCTAACCCTACTTGACGACATTAAATAATGTTTACATAAGTATCGAGAGCTATAAGTATGTATTTGGTAATGCTATTGATGAGATAATTGAATTTGGCCCTCGTAAATGTGATAAACCTTCATAGGAAGTGTTTTGTGATTTTCTTGGAACATTTGTGGGGTTCAAAACGAGGCTAAGAGGACCCTTAAACAAAGTATATTAAGTTTAAGAAGCAAGTTAAAGAATAGGACTTGAAGTATCTAACCAAACTCGCGAAGAAAAGTCGAAAAATGAAATTTTCAAAAAAACTAAGTATGGGCCACGTTTGGGACCGTACGACGCCGCTCTGGACTAAAATTTTTAGTCCAGAGGCAGCAAGTTGGCGCGCCACCTTGGGTTTTCCACTTTTTCGAAAGTTGGAAATTTCTAAGTCCCAGGGGTATCCGGGGATGTACCGAGCCGATTTTTGCCACGTTCCTTCATCAACCACGAGTATATACATGAAATGAATGAAATGTTATATTGGTATGATAAAATTACTCGAGAACAAATTTGGGGTCAAAATGACAGTTTTTCCCTTAAGGTCAAAATGAGCCAAACGTGGCTAGAATCACTTGGTTTTTGGATTGAGGCTACGGATATGAATAGCATGAGTGGTAATATTATTGTAATACGTATAAGATGAGAAATTATTGATTTTATTGGGTTAAGTGATTTGGGCTCAATAAAAGCCCAAAATGGAACAAAAGACATGGGTCACATGACCCAATCTTCTATTGACTTAGTCAAAAATGACATTAAATGCCAAGAATGGATAAGGATGACCCAAGGAATATAAATAGGTACAAAAATCATATTTTCTTCATTTGGAATTCTCATGCCTTTTAAGATATTTTCTCAACATTTCTCTTGTTCCAAAACCCTAAAGCAAATAGTTCCTTTGGACTCTTTGGTAAAGATCATCCTATTCCAAGCCTTGGTAAGTATTTATTCTCATGTATTACCATATTATATGCATGGGAGATTATGTATATTATGCTAGTTGTGTTGGCAAGGTGGTGAATAGTGTATTTTTGCTTTTGGTAAAAGATGTGCTATCTTGGTGATTTGAACTTGAATTAGGCCTTGTGCCTTTGATGAAAGAGCATGGTATGGACAAAATATGAACATGTATGGTGTTATTTTTGGTATTAAACTTTTATTGTCTATAAGTGTAAAGTATGGGATTTTGGACGATATGTGTTATGAGTTGTATTAAGGTAAGTTGATGGATTATTTGTGATGTGATATGGATAAGAAAGTGTAAAGGAGAAGTGTTGTGGTGAAATGTGTCAATTATCATGTATTGGTCAATGTTGGGAATATTATGGGATTTTTGGAATAATAATTTTATCAATGGTTTTGTCAAGGGGAAATGGCATGTTTAAAGGCAAACATGTAATTCATTGACATTGTATGCATTTGTAACGTATTTGGTGGTTAATGTGAGTTCCGTTATATATATTTGTGTTGTAGAGTGACACATAAAGAAGGAGCGGGACTATTGTATGCACCTCTAGGATTATATATTCGTATTGCGAATCCAAGGTATGTAAGGTTACTCTGTCCATATCTTTCTGCGGCAAATAGTATCCACATTGCTATTTCACTAGTCCTATCCCGAAATGTGCTAAGGTATCCTGTATCCGTTTATCAATAGTCATTGTCATATATTTCCTACTCATGGATAATTTGTGAGTCTCATGTCTCATAATCATGGTTAATGTTCCAAAAGCTCAAACAAGGTTATGTTCCAATGTTCCAATAGTGATTATACTTATGTCTCTTGTTCATAGATTATTGTCCAATGGTTCCCATGGTGTTATGATTCTAACAATGTTATGTTGCCAAGTTATTCATATGTTTCTCACTCATTGGTTAATGATCCAAAGCTTCCAACAATGTTATGTTCCAAAGTTCAAAGTGATGTTATGACTATCCTAGTATCAATCTCAAAGTAATGAATAAAGTAATGCAAATGTGGTCAATGATCAAGTATGGGTGGCAAGTCTAGGGGCATAAGCCTAGCTCGACTCCATCCCGATGTATTGATTTATGGGTGGCAAGTCTAGGAGCATAAGCCTAGCTCGACTCGATCCCGATGCATTGATTTATGGGTGGCAGGTCCAGGGCCACAAGCCTAGCTCGACCCGATCCCAACATGACGATATGTTATGTAAAGACCCACTGATCAGTAGGGGCCCGGGTACATTGTGACACATGTATTGACAAATAAGCATTGAGATAAAGAAAGCAAAGAAAGTAATGAAAGCAATTCACATGGTTTCCCAAAATGCAAAATGGTGACTTATTCACATTGATTATCCATATGTTTTGAGTTCATTGAAATATTCATGTATTGTACAGTTTCATCTGAGCCTTGCATACTCAATACTTATTTCGTACTGACCCCTCTCGGGGAATTTACCTTACTTGCTATAGGCGCAGGTACCAGTAGGCCTCCCCAGTAGATTGCCAGTGTTAGCGGTTCTTTGGTGAGCTCCAGCTAATTTGGGGCTTCTCCGAGTCAGAGTGTATATATGTTTTGGTGATGTATATGTTGTATAAAGCGGGGACTTGTCCCGACTTTTGGTTTGTATTGGTCAATGCATCTGTTAGAGGCTTTTGTAGACGTACGTGGGTATATGTATATAAGGTGACTCATGAAGTCTTGTTTTGATGGCCTCAACGGCCAAGTTTCTCAAATGTGTATATATATGCCATGATTCCCAATATCCATGATTTCCAATACTAATGGTTTATGTTCTTACGTAATGGTGGTTATGATTATGATATGCATATGATTGAACTTAGGCAAAGGTTGGTTCTCTCGGGCCTTATCGGCTATGGGTGCCAATCATGTCTCGATGGGATTTGGGACGTGACACATCTCTATCTCCAAGCCCTTCAAAAAGGGTTGCTTTTGATGACCTGAAAGGTTGAGACCTTCGTGGAACACTAGGGATAGATCCCCGCTGCTGCATCAACCCAATAGATGCAGGTCACCTCGATATAGTGATCGATGGTAGGTATCCTAACCACACCCGCCCAATCACACAGGCTCTGAATCAAACAGGAAAAAGGGATATTGGTATGATCTCGAAAGGCACGCTCCTGAATCTCCCTAAGAATGTATCTGGAGATATGAATATTTGTATGAATACATGTATTGTTATTTCCTTAAGATGTAAAGGAGGATACTGAACTTTTTATAAAGAAAAGGGTTGGGTCGGGTTGGGTCGGTGGGTGATCTGCAGATTCCTATTTCCACGTAACCACCTATGTGATGTGGGTTGCACTAACGCCACATGGGTCTCTAGCATAGCTCAACTCCTGCAAGTGTCTATGTACTCTACTTTTCACGGCATCACCCACATGACAGGGGTCTACCTACGTCACGTGGGTACCTTGTTATAGGTAAGATTCAGAAAGTGAAATAGTTTCTCTGATTTTCACGGCATAACTCACATGACGTGGGTCCACCTACATCACGTGAGTACCCCTGTCGTGGGTCGGATTCTGCAGGTGTTATCTTTTGATCATAAAATAATCAGATCTTAGGTTGCCTCCCAAGTAACGCCTGATTTAATGTCACAGCATGACGCGGCTAGCTTGGATACTCAGGCTTCACCAACCAGCCCATGGGTTTCCTCCTATAAAGTGCCTAATTTAATGTCGCAACACTACATGGCTAGCTTGACTACTTAGACTTCATCAAGCTCAAGCTCCTCACATGTCCTTATTTCTTTCGTGATTCCCACATAATGCTTAACACGCTTCCCATTGACCTTGAATAGAACATTATCAGCTCCTTTTAGCCCAATTACTCCATGTGGGAATACCCTGACCACCGTGAATGGTCCGGACCATTTGGACTTTAACTTTCCAGTCGACAAACGAAGCTTGGAGTTATAGAGTAGGACCAAATCTCCCGTGTGAAACTCTCATTTCTCAATATGTCAATCATGATATAATTTCATCTTCTCTTTATATATTGCTGAACTTTCATAAGCCCAGAGATGAAATTCATCCATCTGCTCAAGTCTCAATTTAACTGCTTCACTCCATCGAAAAAACAATACCATCCTCTACCAGCAAGATGGTCTAACATTTGATCCATGAAGGGCATAGGAAAATGATCTTTTTTTGTCCAAGAATTCATCTTTCAATAATCCATGCAAACTCTCCATCCAGTAACCAGCCTCATTGGAATTAACTCATTTTTTTCATTTGGAACCACAATGATTCCTCCTTTCTTTGGTACATACTGAACTAGGCTCACCCACTTGCTATCAGCAATAGGGTAAACCAGTCCTGCATCTAACCACTTGATGATCTCTTTCTTCACAACCTCTTGCATAGGTGGGTTTAGACGACGTTGGTGCTCAATGCTCGGTATGCACTCAAAAGTAAGTTGAATTTTGTGAGGGCAAATACCGGGTGGAATCCCTATAATATCAGCAATGAACCAACCAATGGTCCTTTTAAATGTTCTCAATACAAAAACCAATGCCTCTACTTGCCACTCTACCAATTTAGCAGAAATAATCACAGGCAAGGTGTTGTTGGCTCCAAAAAATGTGTAGCGAAGGTGAGCCAAAAGAGCCTTTAGGTCTAAAACTGGAGGCTCTTCAATAGATGGATGAGCTGGTGGGGTCACCCTATTCTTCAAATCAAGATCAAGTTTCTTTGGAGCACAAGTGTATGCTCCTTTACCAGTGAGTGCACCAACCATCTCATCGTATTCCTCACAACCGTTGATATCAAAATTTATAATCACAGCTGCGAGAGCTTCTACCTCCAACCTTTATTCAAGAGGTACAACAAACTCACTATCTTCAACCGCATCTATTATCGAAATCACCCGTATATCTTTCGGTTGCTTCATGGAAAGACAAACATTGAAAGTGACTTGTTCATCATTTAGCCTAAATTTCATCTGCCCTATTTTCATGTCGACCAATGTACGACCAGTGGCAAGGAATGGTCTTCCCAATATGATGGGAACCTCGAAATCAACTTCACAATCGAGGATCACAAAGTCAGCCGAAAATATGAAAGATACAACTTTTACCAAAATGTTATACAAAATGCCCACCGGCTTTTTCATAGTTCTATCCACCATCAGAAGTCTCATAGAGGTTGGTTTTGATGCTCTCAACCCTAACTGTTTGAAAATGGCTAACGGTATTATGTTAATGCTAGCACCCAAATCACAAAGTGCTTTAGATAAGTTGTAGGACCCAATAGTACAAGGAATTGTGAAAGCTCCTGGATCCTTCTTCTTTTCAACTAGGGAACGCGAAGCAACTGCACTACAATGATGTAAGTTATCTGCCGGCTCAAAACTGATAGTTCTTTTCTTTGTCACCAAGTCTTTTATGAACTTCACATAACCTGACATATGCTCCAATGCCTTAACAAGAGGGATGTTTATCGATAGCTCTTTCAACATTGTAATAAGCTTTTGATATTTACCTTTCTCAGCCTTCTTCTTCAATCTTTGAGGAAAGGGAGAAGGAGGTCGTGGGATAGTCTTCAACTTTTGTGGGATCTCCTTTTCCTGTCTCTTTTTAGATTTGGCCTTTTTTCTAGTATCATGAGGATTTGGAACTGTTTTGACCTTTGAATTATATGGCTCTATCTCAGTTTCTACATCAACAATCATCGGCTCATTGCTCTTACCATTATTCATAGGTATAGATTGATCAGTCGTACACTTCCCGCTTCTAGTAGTAATGGCCAGACAATGACTATCATTCTTCGATTAGCTATCAGAGTCCTTTTTATTTCAAGATAAAGTGGAATCAGGGGATTGCCTTGACTCCTAGTATTTGGCATACATCGGTGTGTGCCCTTAAAAGTATAGAAAAACAAGACCAAGCAACTCCAACTAGTACTAATCAACTCCGTAATCATATTCCCTGGCAACGGCACCAAAATTTGATGTCGCCCAAAATATGCCTCTTGAGAAGTATAAAGCTGTCGCTGTATCAAATATAGAACCCAACTAGGTTGGGGTCGATCCCACAGGGAATAGGATGAAAGTAGGTTGAGTTCTTGTTCGAGTAGTTGGTAAATAAGTAAAAAGGGCAAAATATTTGTAACAAGTAGTGATCGTAATAAGTGTTGATTCTTTGAAGTTGTTTTCAATATGAGAAATACACTAGGACTGTGATCCCCAATGATTCCTTAACTCTACCGATTATTGGTTCTGGCAAAACTGTCTCGCTGTGTTGCATGCAAAATTTGACAAGTTATGTTCATCTAAACGTCTCTCGACCTTGGTTATACGAATTTCACTCTTCTCCTCTCGATTTTCGAGTGTCGCACTACTAACCCTTGTCCTGGATCTCAGCTAACTATTCCCGCTAAGGCTCAAGTTATTATATGAAGGTTGATAGCTTTAAATCTCTGTTGGTATTTCCTTTTCCCAATCTCTACCTCTCTCTCGAACAAGTCTAGAATACAGGCGAATTTCTAATGTTTGTAACAATTAGAAGATTAATCACAACGAAGGAAATAACAATACATGTATTCATACCGGTTCAGAATTACTTTGCACTTAACCCGTTTTGTTAATTCCTCATGGTTCACACAACCCTAGTTAATGAGTTTAGCTACTCATGTTCACAAGAGCACAATCAGAATTCGAAGATGAAGACATAGTTTTAAACTCACAATAATGAAGAAACTCTGAAATCTCAATTATGAATAAAAGCCCTAGAATCGGTGTTCTAAGATTACAAAATAATAATGTGTTTCTGAACTCAAAATAATGAAAAACTATCTCAAAATAATGTACTGACTAACTCCTGAACATAGGATAATACAGGGGTATTTATAGATACAAGGGTAATCATATCCTAATCAAAACAGGAGACTAAAGTTGGCAAACTTCCACGGTACAGTGACATGGTGTCGTGGAACCAAGTCACGCCATGTAGGCGAGTGTCGTGGAAATTAGGAACAAATATTCATCTTTGGAAGTTGACTCAAGACACCCAGTCACGCCACATAGGTGGACTCACGTGGCGTGAATCCTATCGTGGAACTCAGACATCATTGCATCATCTCTGGAGTTGACTCACGGCAGCCACTCACGTCACGTGAGTGGACTCACAGAACGTGAGTGCTGTCGTGAGTCACCTATCTGGTGCAGATCTCATCTCTCATATTTCGACACTTCATTTTCAAGCATTATTCTTCAATTTATCTCTATTTTGCTTCAAAACTTGTTTTCCTGCAATGTAGGACAGAAAACTCATCATACCAACCAAATACACCCAAGTTATTGCATATTTCCATTGTTTTAAGCATCGACAGTGCCATAAAATAATGGCACATCAACACCCTCAACTTATACCGTTTGCATGTCCTCAGGCGAACAAAACTAAATAAACACCTACGATGCTTAACTAAGGGAAACCTAAGGGACCTACGACAGTCAACTCATTGCTTTTGGCAAAACTTTTCGAACCCCTTCTTCTTGCAAATTAAAAACCACAGTGTGTATCCTTGCAACATATTAGCATGGAATAAAAGGGATCAAGTGATGGCATAAGATTATGAACAAATAACTAAGCTTACATGCAAATGACATTATCCGAACAGATAGCAGCTAACAATACAACCCATGTACTCTCACAACAAAGAAGTCCCATACACTCACAGTATACTAATGAATCTCAAACTAGGGACTCGGTTAAAACACTCTCTCTCACAAAGAAGTTCAAACAGTGTTCATGAAATACCATAGGCTTGCCTTTATTTTCTATCCCTTAGCTTTACGGAAAGTTGGACTAGGATCACTATAGGACTTTCATCGACTTGTAATAGGCTTGGGTATGGGTATGGTACATATGGGTATGGTGACTCAACCCTCCTTGACACTACACTATTTTTGACTCCAATTTCCAACCATTCTTATTTGTATTCTCCCTTATTCTCCTTCATTTATTTTCAGATTTTGGGTGTGATTTTCTTCATATTGTCAAAACACAATTTTTATATTTATTTTTTCTTTACACCCTCAAATCTGTTCTCTCTCTCTCTCTTTTTTTTTTACTAACCTTTTTTTCGTACCCAAATAAAACTACGCACCCCTATAATAGCAACCCTCAACTTAGGCAATTTGCCTGAGTTAAAGTACACAATGTCCAAGGAGGGACCAGGGACAAGACAGGTTTATTATAATTAAAATGGGAAGGTGAATAGGCTAATGAAAGAAACAGGTCAATTGAGGCTCAAAATTGGTACCAAGGGATATTTATTTCATTTGGTCGGGCATTTAGGCCAAAAGTGGACTTAATCAAAGAACGTCCTATGATCCTTTCCTAACCACTATCCTCTAACCTAGGCAAGACTAACCGGGCAAGTTCTGGATTGCACACACAAAGTGAACTAAGTAATGACCTCACACACACAGCACGGGGTTACAATATCAACTACTACCTATCCAGTTCAGGGAATGCTAGCTACATTTTTTTTTTTTGCTTATAATACTAATGCCATAACATGATCCAACAACTGTCAGAAACTAACATGATATACACACAATTTAAAACGAAAATTTTTAGGAGGGGTATCCTTTAGACAATCGCAAAGCATCCTTAATATTCAAAATACATTCAAAATAGGACTGCACTAAGGTTCCCCTATTTTTCTCCTAATTAAACATAAGAACATATAAATAATATAAATAACAACCTAAACATGCCGTTTCTACTATGATAGCACACTCAGGGGAAAAAAAACACGGCAACAAAAACCCCCAAGTGGTGGAACACCCCCACCCCCAACTAACCATGGTGCACTGCCCTCAGTGCACAACTGATGTTGCCCAAAATATACCTCCAGAAAAGTATAATGCGGTCGTTGAATCAAATATGGTCGATCCCACAGGGAATAGGACAAAGTTGTTTAGAATACTAGACGGAATAATTGGAAAATAAGTAAAACTGGGGGGGGGGGGGTTGTGAATAAAAAGCGATAGTAACAATTGCTGGTCATGTCGAGTTTGTAGACAATGAGAGAAATACACTAGGACTGTGATCCCCAATGATTCCTTAACTCCACCGATTACTTGTGCTAACAAAATCGTCCCGCTATGTGTCATGCAAAATCTGACAAGATATGTTCGTCCAAACATCTCTCGACCTGGGTTAGATGAATTTCACTCTTCTCCTCTCGATCTCTGAGTGTCGCACTACTAACACTTGTCCTGGATCTCAGATAACCATTCCCGCTAAGGCTCCGGTTATTAGATGAAGGTTGATAACTTCAAATCTCTGTTGTTATCTCCTTTTCCCAATCTCTACCTCTCTCTCGAGCAAGTCTAGAATACAGGTGAGTTTCTAATGTTTGCAACCGTTAGAAGAGAAATCACAACGAAGGAAACAACCATACATGCATTCACAGCGGTACTGAATTGCTTGGCACTTAATCGATTTTGTTAATTCCTCATGGTTCACACAACCCTAGTTAATGGGTTTAGCTATTCATAATTGTAAGAACACAAGAAGAATTCAGAGATGAAAACATAATTATGATCTCACAACAATAAAGAAAAAACTAAAATCTCAATTATCAATAAAACTCGAGTTAGGGTTTGTGACTACAAAACCAAGAATATGTTTATGAACTCCAAAACAATATAAAATAGCTCTCAAAACAATGTAATGAATCCCTCTCGCACATAGGACTATACCGGGGTATTTATAGATACAAAGCTAATCCTATCCAAAACAAAATAGGAGAACAGAGTCGGCAACTTCCACGGTATCGTGACTTGGTGTCATGGAACCAAGTCACGCCACGTAGGTTGGTGTCATGGAAATCAGGCTCAATTAAACGTCTTCAGAAGTTGAGTGACGGCATGCTTCCACATCACGTGACTGACACTCACGCCACGTGACTGCTTCCATGGAAATCAGATCCTGTCTTTGATCTCTGAATTGAACTCACGCCAGCCACTCATGCCACGTGAGTGACAGTCACGGCACGTGAGTGGTGTCGTGAGTCCATCTCTGGTGCAGATTATTTTTCTTTCTTCTTCGACACTTCGTTCTTGGGCTTGATTCTTCCTTTTTGATTCGACACTTCGTTCTTGGGCTTGATTCTTCCTTTTTGATCATTTTGCCTTTAAAACCTATTTTCCTGCAAAGTAGGACAGAAAACACATCATACCAACAAAATACACCCAAGTTTTTGCATATTTTCCTTGTTTTAAGCATTGAAAGTGCCATGTAACCATGGCGCATCAACACCCTCAACTTAGAACATTTGCATGTCCTCATGCGAACAAAACAAAAACACACATGTACGATGCTTGACTAAGAGACACCTAAGGGACCTTGGCAGTTGACTCATTGCCCTTGGCACAAAACTTTTACCACCCCTCCGATTTGCAAATCAAAACCAAAGTGTGTATACAAGCAGAATAGTATCATGACACAGAAAGGATCAAGTGATGGCACCAGATTATGCACAACTATCTAAGCATATATGCAAATGACATTTTGAACAACTAGCAGCTAATAATGCAACCCATGTACTCTCATAATCAAAGAAGTTCCTTCCACTCACAGTATACTAATGAATATCAAAGTAGGGACGAGGTCAAAATGCTCACTCACGAAGAAGTTAACACAGTGTGCATGAAATACCATAGGATTGCCCTTCTTTTCTATGCCTTAGTTTTTGGACAGTTGGACTAGAATCACTATAGGACTTTACTCGGCTTGTAATGTAGGTTTGGGGATGGGTATGGTAGATATATATGGATATGGTGACTCAACCCTCCTTGATACTACACTATTTTTGGCTCCAACTTTCAACCTTTCTCATTTTTATTCTCCCTTGTTCTCATTTCTTTTATTTCTGATTTTGGGTATGATTTTTCTCAAGCTTCACAACACAACTCTTTTTTTTTTCTTTTTCTTTATAATTTATCTTCTTTTCACTTTATTTATTTTTTTCTTCACACCCAAACCTGTTTTCCCTTTTTCTTTTATTTACCACTTCTTCATATCCAACTCAATCTACGCACCCCTATAATATCCACCCTCAACTTAGGCGATTTGCCTGAGTTGAGGTACACAGTGTCCAAGGAGGGACCAAGGCCAACACAGGTTCATTGTAATTAAAATGGGAAGGTGAATAGGCTTAATGAATGAAATAGGTCAATTACGGCTCAAAGTCGGGATCAAGGGATACTTATTCATTTGGTTTGGCATTTAGGCTAAAAAGTGGACTTATTCAAAAATAGCCTATGATCCTTTCCTAATACCCTATCCTCAAATCTTAGGCAAGACTAACCAGGCAAGTTCTGGATCGCGCACATATAGTTAACTAAGTAGTGACCTCACACTCACATAGCACAGGGTTGTATTATCAACTACTACCTATCCAGTTCATGCAATGCTAGCTACCATTATTTGCCTATAATCCTAGTGTCATAACAAGATCCAACAGCTGTCACACATAAACATGCTACACACATATACTTTTAAAATAAAAAAATTTCAGGAGGGGTATCCTTAACATTCAAAAAGCATAAATTTTTTCTAAACTGGACTGCACTATAGTTCCCTTACTTTTCTCCTAATCAAACAAAAATACACATAATAATAAAAACCTAAACATACCGGTTCTACTAAAATAGCACTTGAGGAAAAAGAAACACGACAACAAAAACCCCCAAGAGGATATATAGACCCACAAGTACCTCACACCCTCAACTTGTAAGCATGCATTGTCCCTAAGGCAATAGACCAAAATAAAATAAGGGAGTTAGGAACATGCCTGTGGCACCCTAGGTGCATAGGTCTAATGTCAATCAAAATCAAAAATCAAAACAAATGTAGGAATAGTAAGAAACCTTGGGTTGCCTCCTAAGCAGCGCTTGATTTAACGTCGCAGCACGACCCGGGTATCTTGATTACTCAGACTTCATCAAGATCCCCACTGGGTTGTCCTATGGGGTCATCGAAAATATTTATTTTCGAAACCACCCTCATGTTCTTTGGCTGCTTCATACTTCTGCAAACATTGAATGTGACTTCCTTATTATCTAGCCTGAATTTCAGCTCACCCCACTCCATATCTACCAATGCTCTGCCGGTGGCTAAAAATGGTCTTCCCAAAATTATGGCCATCTCAAAATCGACCTCACAGTCCAAGACAACAAAGTCAGCAGGAAAGATGAAATTTTCAACCTTGACCAAAACATCACATATTATGCCCACGAGATTCTTGATCGTCTGATCTGCCATCAATAACTTCATCTTTGTTGGCTCGGGGGCTCCCAAACCTATTTTCTCAAATACTGCCAGCGACATCAAGTTAATGCTCGAACCTAGGTCACACAAAGCTCTGGCGAAGTGAACTGACCCAATTGTGCTTGGAACTATGAAGGCACCAGGATCATCTTTCTTTTGCACAAGAGAACGGGATGCAATTGCACTACAATGGTACAAATTATCAACAGAATCATAACTAACAGTTCTCTTCTTTGTTACCAAGTCCTTCATGAACTTCGCATAACCTGGAATATGCTCCAATGCCTTAATAAGAGGAATGTTTATAGAAAGTTGCTTCAAGATGGACATGAACTTCTAAAATTTCCCATCCTCCTTCTTCTTCTTCAATCACTGACGGAATGGAGGTGGTGGCCTAGGAATGGGGTTTAGCCCTTGTGGGTCTTCCTTTACTTTCTCAGTTTCAACATTTACCTTGTTTTCATCAATTTGAGTCTTTTCAACCTCTTTCATGATCTCTGCACTAACAATTTTATTTTCATCCACCTTTTTCTTAAGACATTAAGGGAAAGGTGGAGTAGGTCTCGAAAATGGAACATACTTCTGTAGGACTTTCTTTACCTTTCTTGTGGCCTTAGTCTGCTCGTTCAGTGGAGCATGAACACCCTCAACTTGATTGGGTACCTCAATGAGAGTCATTCCACTTCTTGTTGTGATAGCCATACAATGAGCATCATTCTTCGGATTCTGGATGGTGTTACTTAGAAGGGTGCCTGGCTGACGTTGATTTAGTGCCAATGATATCTGCCCGATTTGTTGCTCCAACTATTTAATGGCAGTTAAATGAGACTCCACTTTCAAACTTATGCCTGAAATGCTAGTCCTAATCTCCTTCAAGCAATTTTCCTGGCTCTCTGCCCTTTTGACCAGTTTATTAAGAAGGGCCTCCATACTTGAATTCCCAAACTCCTCATCACGTCTTCCTGGTGGTACATAAAGGTCATTTGTTTCTCTATAATCATCTTTTCGCCTTCAATCATCGTCACGATCTCATTCTCGATCTCTGTATCTCGATTTGTTGTAGTTGTCTCCATAATAGTTCTGACCTTGATTCCTTTACCTTGAGTTCCAAGAGTCTTGATTAGACCCTTGACCCTAGGTTCGAAAACCCGCCACTTCTCGATCTATGTATTTCGCCTCTTCATCAGACTCACTATCATCATGTCTAGATGACTTACCTTGTGCACCTACAACATGCACCTTTTCAACATCTCTGGCCGCTATCTGTTTAGCCAGAAGACCAATTTTTGTCCTCAACTGAGCGACCTCTTGGGCCACAGATTCATCCAAAACTCGTTGTGCTGCTGAGGCTCCAATAGCATATGTGCCAGCCGGTGTATCTGCCTCCCGAGTATACCATCCTCGATTGGTCTTAGTGACACAATCTAATATCTCCGAAGCTCGTTCCCATCTCAAACTCATGAATGCTCCACCAGTGATAGTATCTGTCACTGTCTTTGTGTTGACATTCAAAGCCCTGTAGAAGATTTCAAGTAAGTTCCTACCACTCATCCTGTGATTTGGCACATTCGACAACTTCTTTTTGAACCTCAGTCATGTCTCATAAAGTGCTTCAGAATAAAGCTGTCTGAAATTATAAATCTCATCCTTCAACTGCCGTATCTTGGAAGGTGGGAAAAATCTTTCCAAAAATTGATTTCTCAATTCTTGCCAAGTAGTGATGGAACCTCGTGGCAACTCGGCCAACCATAAAGTAGCTTCTCCTATTAGAGAGAATGTAGACAACCTCAATCGAATAGCCTCTTGGTCAACTCCAGGCCAATTATATGATGTGCAGACCCCCACAAAATTCATTACGTGCATGTTTGGATCGTCCGTAGGCAAACCGAAAAACACACCCTTTAAGTTTAGCAGGTGAATTATGGCACTGGTAATGTCTAACTTAGTTCCCGGAGGTAACTCTAGTGGAATGATGGCACCAATCTCTATTGTCTCGAAGTAGGCCAAATCTTCTTCTTCAAGATCATCATAAATAGGCACATATGGTATCGATTGTTCTCTCAGTCATCTTTGTCGCTCTTCAGCATCAGCCAAACGCTGTGCTGCTTCTTGCATAGCTCGATTATCTCTTTCTGCTTGTCTAAGAGCAGCTTGCCAAGCCTGTTTTTCACGTGTCAATAGAGCAGTAGTTTGATTCGTTATTTCATGACCAACTGGCTGAATTGGTTGGTGACTAATATCTCCCACAACTGCGGGATCTTGAACTCCTTCAGTATTCACCATCCTTCGATTAGCTCGCAGAGTTCTTTCAATTTCAAGATCAAGTGGAATCAGGGGATTGCCTTGACTCCTAGTATTTGGCATACACCAGCGTATGCCCTCAAAAGTATGTAAAAACAAAACCAATCAACTCCGTAACCGTATTCCCCAGCAACGGCGCCAAAATTTGATGTTACCCAAAATATACCTTCGGAAGAGTATAATGCGGTTGTTGAATCAAATATAGAACCCAACTAGGTTGGGGTAGATCCCATAGGGAATAGGACAAAGCTGTTTAGAATACTAGACAGAATAATTGAAAAATAAGTAAAACTGGGGGGTTTTGTGAATAAAAAGCGACAGTAACAATTGCTGGTCGTGTTGAGTTTGTAGACAATAAGAGAAATACACTAGGACTGTGATCCCCAATGATTCCTTAACTCCACCGATTAATTGTGCTAACAAAACTGTCCCGCTATGTTGTATGCAAAATCTGAAAATATATGTTCATCTAAACGTCTCTCGACCTTGGTTAGACGAATTTCACTCTTCTCCTCTCGGTTTCCAAGTGTCGCACTACTAACCCTTGTCCTGGATCTCAGATAACCATTCCCGCTAAGGCTCCGGTTATTAGATGAAGGTTGATAACTTCAAATCTCTGTTGTTATCTCCTTTTCCCAATCTCTACCTCTCTCTCGAGCAAGTCTAGAATACAGGTGAGTTTCTAACGTTTGCAACCGTTAGAAGAGCAATCACAACAAAAGAAACAATAATACATGCATTCACAGCGGTACTGAATTGCCTGGCACTTAATCGGTTTTGTTAATTCCTCATGGTTCACACAACCTTAGTTGATAGGTTTAGCTATTCATAATTGTATGAACACAAGAAGAATACAGAGATGAAAACATAATTATGATCTCACAACAATGAAGAAAAAACTAAAATCTCAATTATAAATAAAACTCGAGTTAGGGTTTGTGACTATAAAACCAAGAATATGTTTATGAACTCTAAAACAATATAAAATAGCTCTCAAAACAATGTAATGAATCCCTTTCTCGCACATAGGACTATACAGGGGTATTTATAGATACAAAGCTAATCCTATCCAAAACATAATAGAAGAACAGAGTCGGTAACTTCTACAGTATCGTGACTTGGTATCGTGGAACCAAGTCACGCCACGTAGGTTCGTGTCATGAAAATCAGGCTCAATCAGACGTCTTCAGAAGTTAAGTCACGGCATGCTTCCACATCACATGACTGACAGTCACGCCACGTGACTGTTGGCGTGAAAATCAGACCTTGTCTTTGATCTCTAAACTGGACTCACGCTAGCCACTCACATCACGTGAGTGGCACACCACGTGAGTGGTAGTCACGCTCTGGTGCAGATTCTTGTTCTTTTTTCTTCGACATTTCGTTCTTAGGTTTGATTCTTCCTTTTTGATCATTTTGCCTTTAAAACATGTTTTCCTGCAAAGTAGGACAGAAACCACATCATACCAACAAAATACACCCAAGTTTTTGCATATTTTCCTTGTTTTAAGCATCGAAAGTTCCATGTAACCATGGCGCTTCAACAGCTAACAATATAATAAATGCAAGGGAGTGAAGATATACCTGTAGCGCCCTAAGCGTCGAAAGTGGGCCCACCCATAGCGGGATCATCAGTATGCCTTATGGGCTCTTTGCTAGGCGCATCCGGTGGAGGGGGTGCCTGACTAGAGGATGCACCCTATGCCCTCTGCTCCTCTGCGATCTGGCTAGTATGGTACTCCACCCTGGAGGCCTTAACCACTCTCTATAGATAACCCTCAAACTCATCACCACTATCTACCGACTCCTTCGGACTGTGCGGAAGTTTTCCTCTATTAATAAGAGGCTCCTCATCGACAAGAAAATCCACCTCAAAAACTAGCCGCATCAGGGCTTGAACAGGCATAGGTGGAATAACAGGGGCACTGCTCGGTGCCAAAGCTCGGACCTCCTCTCTCAAAAAAACTACCTCCTATGTTAATGCTTCTATCCCATGAGGCTATGCCAAACCCAATCGGGTAGCCATCTGCACCTCAAAACTATCAATCTGCCCATGCAGCTCTCGCATAAACCGATCTATAGAGGCAGACACCCGGGCCTCCACTCTACCCACTACAACCTTAATTGTGGTCCTAACCCATGGCTTAAGCTGGGATACCAACTTAGCCATCTATGCCTCTGAGTGGGTTTGCCATTCAAACATCTGTGTCTTCCTGTCAACCAGCTGCTGTAGGAAATCCCTCAAAATCGAGACCATACCAGAAGGAGGCGGTGATGCAGTAGTGCCCGGTACCTCATCGTCAATCAGGCCAGTGCCCTCAGCAGGTACATGAACAGTATCCAGAATGCACACCGGTACAGGAATAGGCATAGGTGTGCTTACCGGCTCGTCTCTATCTCTAGGCCCTTCAAAAAGGGTTGCTCCTGATGACCCGAAAGGCTGAGACCTTCATGGAACATTGGGGATAGATCCCTACTACTACATCAACCCAATATCTGCGATGCGGGTCACCTAGATATAGTGATCGATGGTAGGTAGCCTAACCACACCCGCCCAATCACACAATCTCTGAACCAAATAGGGAAAAGGGATACTGGTATGATCTCGAAAGGCACGCTTATGAATCTCCCTAAGAATGTACCTGGTGGTATGAATATTTGTGTGAATACATGTATTGTTATTTCCTTAAGATGTGAAGGAGGATACTGAACTTTTTATAATGAAAAGGGTTGGGTCGGGTTGGGTCGGTGGGTGATCTACAAATTCCTGTTTCCACGAAACCACCCACATGAGGTGGGTTGCACTCACGCCATATGGGTCTCTAGCGTAGCTCAACTCCTGCAAGTGTCTATGTCCTCTGCTTTTTACGGTATCACCCACGTAACGTGGGTCTACCTATGTCACGTGGGCACCTTGTCGTAGGTAAGATTCAGAAAGTGAAATAGTTTCTCTGATTTTCACGACACAACTCAAGTTACGTGGGTCCACCTACATCACTTGAGTACCTCTGTCATGGGTCGGATTCTACAGGTGTTATCTTTTGATCATAAAATAATCAGATCTTGGGTTGCCTCCCAAGTAGCGCCTGATTTAATGTCACGGCACGACGCGACTAACTTGGATACTCAGACTTCACCAACCAACCCATGGGTTGCCTCCCATGAAGCACCTAATTTAATGTCGCGGCACGACATGGCTAGCTTGACTACTTAGACTTCATCAAGCTCAAGCTCCTCACATGTCCTTATTTATTCCGTGATTCCTACATAATGCTTAACACGCTGCCCATTGACCTTGAATAGAACATTATCAGCTCCTTTTAGCTCAATTACTCCATGTGGGAATACCCTGACCACCGTGAATAATCCGGACCATTTTGACTTTAACTTTCCAGCCAACAAGCGAAGCTTGGAGTTATATTGTAGCACCAAATCCCCGGGGTGAAACTCTCATTTCTCAATGCACTGATCATGATATAATTTCATATTCTCTTTATATATTGCTGAACTTTCATAAGCCCAGAGAAGAAATTCATCCATCTCATTCATCTGCTCAAGTCTCAATTTAGCTGCTTCACTCCAGTCCAAATTCAACCTTTTCAAAGCCCATAAAGGCTTATGTTCAAGTTCGACCGGCAAATGGCAAGATTTTCCAAAAACTAACTGATATGGTGAGGCACCAATTGGCGTCTTGAAATCAGTTTGATATGCCCATAATGCATCATCCAATATTCAAGCCCAATCAGTTCTATTGGCATTTACTGTTTTTGCCAAAATAGACTTGATCTCACGATTTAACACCTCAACCTGCACGCTTGTCTGAGGATGGTAATGTGTTGCCACCTTATGTTTAACACCATATTTTTCCAGCAAGGCCTTGAATAGCCGATTACAGAATTGGGAACCTCCATCGCTAATGATTACTCGGGGTGTACCAAACCGTGGAAATATGTTCTTCTTCAAGAATGCCGTGACACTTCTTCCTTCGTTATTAGGAAGCGCAATTGCCTCCACCCACTTAGAAACATAGTCGACAGCTACCAAAATGTATTTCATCCCATGTGAGCTCATAAAAGGGCCCATAAAGTCAATTCCCCATACGTCAAACAATTCAAGCTCAAGTATAGTTGTCATGGGAAGTTCGTGTCTGCGTGAGATATTCCCTTGCCTTTGACATTGGCCACAAGCTCTAGCATAATCATGAGCATCTTTATAAATACTGGGCTAATAGTACCCATATTGCAAGATTTTATGGGCAGTCCGTGCACCTCCATTATGACCACCAACTGGAGATGAATGACATGCTACCAAAATACTCATCATCTCGACCTATGGAATACATCTCCGAATCATGCCATCTGAAAATACCCAAAATAAATACGGCTCATCCCAAAAGAATTTTCTCACCTCATGCATGAATTTCTTTCGCTGCTGATATGACATCTCTTTCGAAACTAGATTACTTGCCAAAAAATTGGCAAAATCAGCAAACTAAGGGATTAAATCTTGAGATGTTGCCAATACTTGCTCATCTGGAAAAGCATCATCAATCTCAAGATCATCCCTTAATTTAAGAATGGCCTGCTCCTCAAGGCATGATAGATGGTCAGCGACCTGATTCTCGATTCCCTTACTATCCTTCATTTCAAAGTCAAATTCCTGTAATAGAAGTATCCACCGAATCAACCTTGGCTTAGCATGCTTCTTTGACATAAGATATCGAAGTGCTGCATGATCTGTTTGTATAATGACCTTTGTTCCAATCAAATAAGAGCAAAATTTTTCAAAAGCGAAAAACACTGCCAACAACTCTTGCTCAGTCATAGTATAATTCTTTTGAGCTGGATTAAGCACTTTGCTAGCATAGTAAATTAGATGTAAGATCTTCTCACGTCTTTGTCCAAGGACTGCACCCAAAGCCACTCCGCTAGCATCACACATAACCTCAAAAGGCATCGTCCAATCTGGTGAGACAATGATAAGGGCTGAAATCAACTTTTCTTTCAGACACTCAAATGCTTTAAGACATGTATTATCGACCACGAACTTTACCTTTTCTCTAAAACTTTGCATAAAGGATGTGCAATCTTAGAGAAATCCTTGATGAATCTTCTATAAAAGCCAGCACGCCCTAAGAAACTTCGAATTGCTTTCAAGGAGATAGGTGGAGGTAACTTTTCAATCACCTCAATCTTTGCCTTATCAACTTCAATACCTTTCTTTGAAATCTAATGCCCCAATAGGATACCCTCGTTGACCATAAAGTGATATTTTTCCCAATTTAGCACTAAGTTGTACTCCTCGCATCTTTGCAGCACATTAGCAAGGTGTGCCAAGCAACCATCAAATGAGTCTCCCACAACAGAAAAATCATCCATAAAAACCTCAATAGTGTCTTCCACCATGTCGGAGAAAATAGACATCATACAATGTTGGAAAGTGGCCAGTGCTTTACATAGACCAAAGGACATCCTTTTAAATGTCCCGTATGGACAAGTGAAAGTGGTCTTCTATTGGTCTTTGGGGGCAATGAAAATCTGATTATACCCTGAATAGCCATCGAGAAAATAATACCATCCTCTACCAGCAAGATGGTATAACATTTGATCTATGAAGGGTATAGAAAAATGATCTTTTTCTTTCCAAGAATTCAGCTTTCGATAATCCATGCAAACTCTCCATCCAGTAACCGACCTCATTGGAATTAACTCATTTTTTTCATTTGGAACCACAGTTATTCCTCCTTTATTTGGTACACACTGAACTGGGCTCACCCACTTGCTATCAGCAATAGGGTAAACCACAGCTGCATCTACCCACTTGATGATCTCTTTCTTCACAACCTCTTGCATAGGAGGGTTTAAACGACGTTGGTGCTCAATGCTTGATATACACTCAGAAGTAAATTGAATTTTGTAAGTACAAATGCTGGGTGGAATCCCTATAATATCAACAATGGACTAAACAATGGCCCTCTTAAATCTTCTCAATACTGAAACCAGTGCCTCTACTAGCCACTCCACCAATTTAGCAGAAATAATCACAGGCAAGGTGTTGTTAGCTCACAAAAATGTGTAGCGAAGGTGAGCTGGAAGAGCCTTAAGCTCTAAAACTGGAGGCTCCTCAATAGATGGATGAGCTGGTAGGGTCACCCTATTCTTTAAATCGAGATCAAGTTTCTTTGGAGCATAGGTGTATGCTCTTTTACCAGTGAGTGCACCAACCATCTCATCATATTCCTTAATACTGTTGCTATCAAAATCATAATCACAGCTATGAGAGCTTATACCCCCAACCTTTCTTCAAGAGGTACGACAACCTCACTATCTTCAACCGCATCTATTATCGAAATCACCCGCATATCTTTTGGTTGCTTCATGGAACGACAAACATTGAAAGTGACTTGTTCATTATTTAGCCTAAATTTCATCTGACCTGTTTCCATGTCAACCAATGCACGACCAGTGGCAAGGAATGGTCTTCCCAATATGATGGGAACCTTGAAATCAACTTCACAATCGAGGATCACAAATTCAGCCAAAAATATGAAAGATGCAACTTTTACCAAAACGTCATACAAAATGCCCACCGGATTTTTCACAGTCCTATACACCTTGAGAAGTCTCATAGAGGTTGGTTTTGGTGCTCCTAACCCCAACTGTTTGAAAATGGCTAACGACATTAAGTTAATGCCAGCATCCAAATCACAAAGTGCTCTAGCAAAGTTGTAGGACCCGATAGTACAAGGAATTGTGAAAGATCCTGGATCCTCCTTATTTTCAACTAGGGAACGCGAAGCAACTGCACTACAATGTTGTAAGTTATCTACCGGCTGAAAACTGACAGTTCTCTTCTTTGTCACCAAGTCTTTCATGAACTTCGCATAACCTGAGAACTGCTTCAATGCCTCAACAAGAGGGATGTTTACCGATAGCTCTTTCAACATTGTAATAAGCTTCTGATATTTACCTTCCTTAGCCTTCTTCTTAAATCTTTGAGGAAAGGGAGGAGGAGGTCGCGGGATAGTCTTCAACTTCTGTGGGACCTCCTTTTCCTGCCTCTTTTCAGATTTTGCCTTTTCTCTAGTATCATGAGGATTTTGAACTGTTTCAAGCTTTGAAATTCTGGCTCTATCTCAGTTTCTACATCACAATCATCGGGTCATTGGTCTTACCACTATTCACAGGTATAGATTGATCAGTCGTGCACTTCCCGCTTTTAGTAGTAATGACCAGACAATGACTATCATTCTTCGATTAGCTCTAAGAGTCCTTTTTATTTCAAGATCAAGTGGAATAAGGGGATTTCCTTGACTCCTAGTATTTGGCATACAATGGCGTGTGCCCTTAAAAGTATAGAAAAACAAGACCAATCAACTCCAACCTGTACTAATCAATAAAGTAATTGTATTCCCCGACAACGATGCCAAAATTTGATGTCGCCCAAAATATGCCTCTCGAGAAGTATAAAGCAGTCTCTGTATCAAATATAGAACCCAACTAGGTTGGGGTCGATCCCACAGGGAATAGGACGAAAGTAGGTTGAGTTCTTATTTGAGTAGGTTGTAAATAAGTAAAAGGGGGGAAATATTTGTAACAAGTAGTGATAGTAACCAGTTTTGATTCTTTGAAGTTGTTTTCAATATGATAAATACACTAGGACTATGATCCCCAATGATTCCTTAACTCTACCGATTACTTGTGCTAACAAAACCGTCCCGCTATGTGGCATGCAAAATCTGACAAGATATGTTCGTCTAAATATCTCTCGACCATGGTTAGATGAATTTCACTCTTCTCCTCTCAGTTTTCGAGTGTAACACTACTAACCCTTGTCCTGGATCTCAGATAACTATTCTCGCTAAGGCTCAAGTTATTAAATGAAGGTTGATAGCTTCAAATCTCTGTTGGTATTTCCTTTTACCAATCTCTACCTCTCTCTCGAGCAAGTCTAGAATACAGGAGAGTTTCTAACGTTTGCAATCGTTAGAAGATCAATTACAACGAAGGAAATAACAATACATGCATTCACACCGGTTCAGAATTACTTTGCACTTAACCCATTTTGTTAATTCCTTATGGTTCACACAACCCTAGTTAATGAGTTTAGCTACTCATGTTCGCAGAGCACAATCAAAATTCGAAGATGAAGACATAGTTGTAAACTCATAATAATGAAGAAACTCTGAAATCTCAATTATGAATAAAAATCCTAGAATCGGTGTTCCAAGATTACAAAATAATAATGTGTTTTTGAACTCAAAATAATGAAAAAATATCTCAAAATAATGTACTGACTAACTCCTGAACATAAGACAATACAGGGGTATTTATAGATACAAGGCTAATCCTATACTAATCAAAACAAGTGACTAAAGTCGAGAAACTTCCACGGTACTATGACTTGGTGTCGTGGAACCAAGTCACGCCACGTAGGTGAGTGTCGTGGAAATCAAGCACAAATAGACATCTTCGGAAGTTGATTCACGCCACCTAGTCACGCCACGTAGGTAGACTCACGTGGCATGAATCCTAACGTGGAACTCTAAAATCATTGCATCATCTCTGGAGTTGACTTACGGTAGCCACTCACGTCACGTGAGTGGACTCACGGCATGTGAGTGCTGTCGTGAGTGACCTATCTAGTGCAGATCTCATCTCTCATCTTTTGATACTCCATTTTCAAGCACTATTCTTCACTTTATCTCTATTTTGCTTCAAAACCTATTTTCCTACAATGTAGGACAGAAAACACATCATACAAACCAAATACACCCAAATTATTGCATATTTTAATTATTTTAAGCATCGAAAATGCCATAAAACCATGGCACATCAACATATACCCAAATTGTTGCTCAAGCTATTTGATAGCGGTAGTATGAGATTTAAATTCTTGACTCATTCCTGAAATATCTGCCCTAATCTCTTTAAGGCAATTTTGTTGGCTCTTCAACCCCTTAACGATTTTGTAAATAAAGCTTCCATCCTTGAATTACCAGAATCAGCATCACAGTTCCCCGATGGAAAGTAAAGGCCACTCTTTTCTTTATAATTTTCTTTCTACTTCCAATCACCATCATGATCTATACCTTTATTTATGTACCCCGACTTATTGTAATTGTCTCCATGGTAGTTTCGACCTTGATTCCCTTGCAAGTTCCAATTGTCCTTGTTAGACCCTTGGCCCTTAGCTCTTGGCTTAGAAACCCGCCATCTCTCTATCAAGATATTTAGCCTCTTCCTCAGAATCCGAATCTTCATACCTAGGTGCCTTGCCTTGTGTAGCTACCGCATTCACCTTTTCTGCCCCAGCGGCCACAAATTTCTTAGTAAGCAAGATAATCTTAGTCCTCAGTTGTGCTACCTCTTGAGCCATTATTTTATCCAGTGCTCTCTATTCTGCTGACGCTCCAATTACATAAGTTCCTGTGGGTCTTTATGCCTCTCAAGTATGCTAACCTTGGTTGGTTTTAGTGATTTGATCAAGAATATCTGAAGCTTGCTCCCAACGTAGACTTATGAATTCCCCACTTGTGATAGTGTCCACTACAGCCTTAGTGTTTGCATTCAAAGCTCTGTAGAAGATTTTGAGAAATTTTTGACCAGTCATCCTTTGGCTTGGAACACTCTGCAACTTATTCTTAAACCTTAACCAAGTCTCGTATAGTGCCTCCGAATGCAACTGTCTAAAGTTGTATATCTCATCTTTTAATTACAACATTCTGGAGGACAAGAAAAATTGGTCCAAGAACTAGGTTCTCAACTTTTTCTAGTTAGTAATAGATTCATGGGATAATTCAGCCAACCACAGAGTAGCTTCTCCCATCAGAGAGAATGGAAATAACCTCAATCTAATTTCCTCTTGACTCACACCGAGAAGATTATATGATGTGCAAATTCCCATAAAATTCATCACATGTATCTTCACATCATCAGTAGGAAGTCCAAAAAATACCCCCTTTAGGTTTAACAAATGAATCATAGCACTCGTAAAATCAAACTTAGTCCCTTGAGGCAATTCTAGTAGAATGATAGCACATGTCTCAATTGGCTCAAAATAATCCAAATCCTCCTTTGGATCTTCATACACAGGAAGCTATTTTTGTAGTGGATACTTCACCCTTGGCCTTCTCTAGCTTTCCCGTTCGTCAAGTGCAGCACGCGGATTAGGCTCATTTTGCCTTGCTCTCTCGTCCCTAGTGCTTGCCTGGCAACCTTTTTTCTGGCGTTCTCTTCAGCCATTAACTGCACAGTGGTTTGATCTATAGTCTCATGGCCAACTGGATGAAGTGCTGGCTGGTCATGAAGTTCACCACCACCATGAGAACCTTTAAGCAAGGCTGCGGGATCAAGAACTTCGTCGTTAACCATTCTTCAATTATTTCTCAGAGTTCTTTCAATTTCTATACCAAGTAGAATCAAGGGATTGCCTTGACTCTGAGTACTGGTCATACACTAGCATGTGCCCCAAAAATAGCAAAAAATAAAAATCAACAAATGAAACCAATAACCCGACAAACACAATAAATCAACTCAGTAACCGTATTCCCCGACAACGGTGCAAAAATTTGATGTCGCCCAAATTATAACTCCTAAAAAGTATAAAGCGACCACTAAATCAAATATAGAACCCAACCAGGTTAGGGTCGATCCCATAGGGAATAGGTAAAAATTATATCAAGTGTTTGTCTAAGTAACTAGCAACGAAGTAAAAGAGGGGGAGTTTTGTGAAATGAAAGAGTAATAGTAACAAGTGTTGATTTATTGGATTTATAATCAATATGAGAAAGTCACTAGGACTCTGTTCCCCAGTAACTTCATAACTCTATAGGTTCTCCATACTTTAGTGATCTCTTATGGTGTTCGGCATGCAAAATAGGTTAAGTATCATCTAACCGACTATGTTACGCCCCTTGTAGATGACTATCCCCAAGCACAAAGTTTAATATGTCATGAGTTTTTCATTGTTGACTCCTATCTATGATCCCAATATTAGCCTTTTCCATTTACTGGCTCAAAGCTAATTAAATGAAAATAACTCCAAGCCTTGTTGTCGATTCACTACTCCTATCCAATTACCCTTGCTACAGTCTAAGGTAGAGATAGGATGAGTCCCAATGCGTGCACTCATTAGAAGGAAACTAATCCCAAAGAAACAACAATACATGGCCAACTACCTTTTGAGAATCACCTTGTACTTCGAACACTACTTTGTTAATCCGTCATGGTTCCCACAACCCGAGTTGTGGTGTTTAGCTACTCAGACTTGCAAGAACAAAAGAAGATTTCATAGATGAAAGCATAAATCTGGACATACAATAACAAGAAAACTCCAAAATCTCAACTTGAATTAAAACCATAAAAACAATATCCATGAAATCCCAAGAATATGCTTTTGAAACCCACAATATAATGGTGTAAAATATGAAAGAGTGTAACCTCGTACAAAAAAACTTATAAGAGTATTTATAGACAAAATAAATCCTATCCTAAACAAAACATGAAATCTGGGTCGAACTTCCTTCACACATTCTCCATCAAAGTCGAACTTCGCTTCCTTCTTAAGAAGCTTGCACATCGGATGATCAATCTTTGAGAAATCTTTGATGAACCTCCGATAAAAACTCGCATGGATAAGAAAGCTTCTCAAACCCTTGATAGATATAGGAGGTGGCAACTTGGAAATAACCTCCACCATTTATTGATCAACTGGGATCCCTTGATCGAAGATCTTATGTCCGAGAACTATACCTTTCTTAACCATAAAATGGCATTTCTCCCAATTCAAAATAAGATTGGTTGCCATATACCTCTCAAACACTTTCTTCAAATGTTTAAGGCAACTCTCGAATGCATCACCAGCAACCAAGAAACCATCCATAAATACTTCCATTGAGTCTTCTACAATGTCTGAAAAAATAGAGAGCATACACTGTTGAAAAGTGACTGGTGCATTGCATAGCCTGAAGGGCATGTCCTTGAAGGCAAACATTCCATAGGGACATGAATGTGGTCTTTTATTGATCCTTGAGGGCTATTGAAATTTGATTGTACCCCGAGTATCCATCGAGGAAGCAATACCACTAGTATATCAACCATTTGATCTATGAAGGGCATGGGGAAATGGTCCTTCTCCATCCATGAATTCAACTTTTGATAATTAATACACACTCTCCGCCCCGTGACAAGACGAATGGGAATGAGATCATTGTTAGCATTTGGAATCACCATGATACCACTCTTTTTGGGGACACATTGGACTGGACCCATCTGAGTACTATCCAAGATAGGATAGACTACACCGGCGTCAAGCCACTTGATGATTTCTTTCTTTACAATCTCTTACATGGGAGGGTTTAACCTCCATTGATTCTCTATACTAGCTACATATTCAGGCTCAAGCTTGATCTTGTGAGTGCATATACCAGGAGGAATCCCAATAATATCCGCTATGGTCCATCCAAGAACCCTAATATACCTTTTCACCACCGATTTCAATGCTTCAACTTGCCAAGATGACAAGTTTCCCACAATAATAATTGGTAGGGTCTCACCCTCCCTTAAGAACACATAACATAGATGAGGAGGCAATGATTTGCGTTTAAGTTGTGGTGGATCTTCAATTGAAGGCTTTGCAGGCGAAGTTCCCTAATTTTTCAAGTCAAGGTCTAACTTGTAAGGACTTCTAGTATAGGACCCAAAACCTTTCAAACAAACTACTATTTCATCATATTATTCAATCTTCTGGCTCTCAAAGATCCACAAGACTCCCACCAAAGGATCACTAACAAAATCTTGCTCCATGACATTAACCACTTCATCATCAATCACATTAATAATGGAGATGATATGCAAATCCATAGGTTGCTTCATGGAGTTGCATATATTGAATGATACCTCTTCATTGTTTACTAGGAATTTCATTTCACCACACTCAACATTGACTAAAGCCCATTCGGTAGAAAAAAAATAGCCTACCAAGAATAATAGGGACCTCATGGTCAAATTCATAATCCAAGATTACAAAATCGGCCTGAAAAATAAAATAATCCACCTTCACAAGTACATCATACAAAACACCCACATGCCTCTTTATAGAGTGATCGCCCATAAGAAGCCTCATTGTATTTGGCTTGGGAGTACCCAAATGTAGCTTTCAAAACACGGCCAATGACATCAAATTAATACTTGCCCCAAGGTCACACAAAGCTTTTTTAAACTTGTATACTCCAATGGTGCATGGAATAGTGAATGCTCTCGGGTCTTTCTACTTTACAACCATTGTTCTAGTCATGATATCACTACAATTTTGTGTCACTTCAATTGTTTCAAAATCCATGACTCACTTTTTTATTACCAACTCCTTCATGAATTTAGCATACCTAGGCATTTCTTACAAAGCTTCCAACAAAGGGATATTAACCGATAGGTTGCTAAATTTTGAGAGAAACTCTTGAACTTTGAGTCATCCTCCTTCTTCTTTATCATTTGTAGAAATGAAGGAGAGATTTTGACTTGTGGTTTTGAGACATCCAGGTTTTTCTCCTATTTTGAAACATTACTACCAACTGCCTGCGATGCTTTTTCACTTTCAACATTCTTCTCCACTACTTTTGGCTTTTCACTGCTTGGCTCCTTTGGATTGGAGACTTCTTCATTTGACTTACTAAGACGCTTTCTCTTTTCACTAGTTTGTTCATCAATTCCCTTCTCATTAGAGTCCTTATCAAGACTCACCACATCATTATCAAGAGTTCTACCGCTCCTTGTGACAATTTCCTTAACATGGGCATCATTTTTTGGGTTCGATACCATGTCACTTGGAAGGCCTCCTTTTTGCCTTTTATTCAAATGAGATAAAATTTAACCCAATTGGGTCTCAAGTTATTTGATAGAGGCTGAGTGTGAAGTGACCATTTGATTGAGTTGCGAGAAGTCACTTTTCATCTCCCTCAATATCTTATCACTTCCTTCAACCCCTATGAGGATACATGCAAGCACATCTTCATTCTTATACTTATCTAGGTCAATGAAAGTTACCTCTTTACCCTTGACCCGATCATGTATAGGAACGTACCTATCATGATTACAATCTTTATATCTCCAATCACGATCCCTATCTTGATCTTTATCCCTCCAATATCTATCTCAATCATAGTCTTTCCAATCATGGTCTTCCTTTCCTTCCAACCTTGATTCCCGCCTTGCCTTTGATAGGTAGGTCGAGAACCTCTCATTTGATTTGACATAAATCGGATTTCTTCATCAAGAGCCTCCGCTTCTTCATCATCATATGCTTTAGTACTTTTAGAAGCAACGACATTGACGGCCTTTGGAATTCAGCCCATAACATACTTGGTAAGGAGATCTAACTGTGTCATAAATTTAGCCATATTCTCATCTCTCTCCTCATCCATATTTCTTTGTTCTAGGCTTACAAAAGATGCAGAGGGAGCCCCCACAGCCACCTCGGTATCTCTTGTATGCCATCCTCGACTTTGCTTCGTCACTTGATCCAATAGGGCCGATGCAACCCCATAAGTTTGCTTAATGATAGATCCTCCGGCTGCATTATCCGCGACCATCTTGTTCAATTGATCTAATGCTCTATAAAAGACTTGGAGAAACATCATTTTTTGAACCTCATGATTAGGACATTGCAACAACTTCTTATTGAACCTTTGCGATGCCTTTTGCAATGGCTCGCCACTTAGTTGTCGGAAGTTAAAGATTTCATCCTGCAATTGGAGCATATGGGATGGTGGAAAGAATTCATCCAAGAATGCTTTTGTAAACTCAAGTCATGAAGTTATTGAACCCTTGGGAAACTTCCACAACCATAAAACTGCATCTCCCATCAAAGAGAAAGGAAAGAGTCTCAACCGGATGGACTCTTGTGATATTTGGGCGATTTTGAATGAGAGGCTTACATTACTAAAAATTTTCAAATGAAGGTTGGCTTCTTTATGGGCTTGATCACAGAACAAACCTTTCATTTGAAGGAGATGGATTATCACGCTAGTCACATGGAACACGCTAGTCACATTGCACTAGCTCTCCCCACATCCCCTAAGTGATCCTCATTGTCTAGATGCCTATCAAAAGAAGCGGCATTGCTTCTATTTAGGCTTATTATTTCGGGAAGATTATTACCTGAACAAAAAAAAAAAAAAAAAAAAGGTAAAGTTTACACTATGGCTAACCAAACTGACTTATAACACAAAAAAGAATGAATGTTATGTTTTATTCCCCAGCAGCGGTGTCATTTTGATAATGCTCAAATACACTCTCGAATATGAATGTACGTGGCCGTTAACAATATATTTTACCTAATTAAGAGTCGGGGTAGAATCCAAAGGGAATGAGAGTGCTAGTTTCACTCTTAAGTGTCACAAGCTACTCTAGGCTCACACGCAATGTCGAAATTAAACATAAAAGTAAAATGGGAGGGTGGGGGGTTGTTTAAATTTTTTTTTTAGAATCAAGTTAATAGTACCAAGATTGGTTTACCAAAGCAAAATGCTACAAGATTGTAATCCATTTTTAATAACGCTCAAATACACTCTCGAATACGAATATACGCGACCGTTAACAATATATTTTACCCAAGTAAGAGTCAGGGTTGAATCCACAAGGAATGAGAGCACTAGTTTCACTCTTAAGTGTCACAAGATAATCTAAGCTCGCACGCAATATCTAAATTAAACTTAAAAGTAAATGGGTATCAAGTTAATATTATCAATGATTGGTTTATCAAAGCAAAATGCAACAAGATTGTAATCAAATAAGTTTAAACACTTGAGGTTATGCCTTCTTGAAAATGATTGTATGTATGGGTAAGTGAAAATACACCTAAGATTTAATTGCTAGTTATGATTAGGCACAATTTTAGATATTGGAAATGATTTCTTAATACACAACCAGATTTCACATGGGCTTCTCTCGAACACCCAAGTGTCTACACTACCAAACAACTGTTAGCCTCAAAATGGATAATCTATCACTAGTATTACCACTTACATGAGAGTGATTCATGTTTTGTTAACTAAATCTCATCACTCTTATACCCCTTTTCAAGGAATACAAGAGATCCAAGCATAGACTAAGTTTGCAACCTCAATCTATAAGTTAAGACAGAGAGATTTAGCTAAAATCATAACATACAACCTACTTCGAAGGTAAATAATCACTATCCACACACAATCAATACTCAATAACGCATAACTCTAAGTATGGCCATTAGCTACTCATAACAAAGGAAAAAGAAATTATACCAAATTATTTTTCCATATCAGCCACAAAAATCAAAATATTTCATAAGAAAACTTTAAATTCCAAGCTAAAGTAGTAAATCTCAAGATTAAGGTTTGATTACAAGCTCAAGCATAAGAAAAATTGAAAAAAGATAGGGTTTTCAATGACTAAAAAGGCTTAAATATCATCAGGAAAAATGGGCTACATAACTATAGAAATGCCACTGCTTAACAATTGCAGAGCAAAGTCCATCATCGAATGAGTTGGCGATATGCCAAATTGTATATGGCTCACCGATTTGTCAATATGACAAGCTCCAAGGGTCGGTTTCAGTTCCTTTTGGCATTGCAAGACTTGGTCCGATGATTGGTTCGGCGATGCACCGATATGTCTGTTGCATCGCTATTTTGCTTCTCTTTTTCTTGGATTTTTTTGTTAGATTTGGCGATGGAAATGCTCAATTAGTGATCAGCCAATCACTTCGGTGATGCGCCGAAGTGTCTCTTTTATGCCTTTATGTAATTTTTGCTTCAATCTTCCATCTTTTTGCCTCTTTTTGCTCTTTCTTGCTACTTTGATCACTTCTAGGGCTTTACCCTAAAATTAAACCAAATCAACATTAAAAATGCTTTAATTTAGCATTGAGGACATGTTTTCTCCATAGTTTTAGGGAAAATGAGTTGCAATTTTCCAACTTATCAACAATCATGATTGTATAGCATATTTTAAAGTTGGTTTAATCTTTTTTTATCAATTTGATTGTTCTTATATTCTTGTTTTACTATTTTAATGATTCACAACCATTGAAATAAAACTATAGTCCAAAAGTTAATGGGCTAAGGGAACTGAGAGATAGAATGAAGTATATAGGGGGTAAGCTCATCTCTTGAATAATATTAGGAGATGATTTGCGGCTAGGATAGCAATATACCTAGTGCACCTTACTTGTTTGCAAACAGGAAGATAAATTTAATGCATTTGAAGTCGATTCTCACATCTCTACTCAACGACATAGTTGTGAGACTAGTTTTAATAGATGATTAGAGGATGACCATTCCTGAATGATAAAATCAACCCCGTGAATCAACAATCAAGGTAGACAACTTAACCGATGAGAAATTATTTCTATACTTGATTGAAAATTATTCCTTTACCCTGGAATCCTCTTGATTATTGAATACAACCCATTGAAATACTTCATTGTTTTTATTGTTAATTTTAGAATCACAAAATTAAAATTGCACTTGTTTAATCTCTTAGTAGTACTAGAATTGGATAGTTTGCTAAGTCACAAGTACCTGTGGGTTCGTCATCCGGCTTGTAAGATCAACTCTATTACTTGTATGACTGCATACACTTGTGTGTGCCTTTGGACGCAACACTATACTTTAAAATCTTTATTTTCCCATTTTTGAAAAAGGAGTTATAAGTATGCAAAAGATTATCAAATAAAAGCGTCTGAAGAAGAAGACTCAACAAAAGTCAATCTTCCTGAAAACACACTTATCCCAAAATCAATGGACAAAATCCTATCCATTGAAATCCTTCGAGTCAGTATCCACATATGGATCAATTTACTTGAAATGAAACAACTTTATGTGTTTACTTCCTATCAAATATAGTGTTATTTGAAACTTTGAGTTGTTCTTTCTTTTAATAAAGGTAGAGGCTGATTTGTATTGGTGAGTAAATGAGTCTACCTGCAACATCTAACTTCATGTCAAAGAGGAAAAGGATGGTAGACATGACCAGTGCGACAACCATAACTCTGCAAAACCATCAGACCTCAGATAAGAGGAATTTCATGAAAAATGATGAATTTACTGCATACTTGGTCTAAAAAATTGCTGACTTGCAGGAAGAAGTGCAAACTATCAAGGAGGTGGTTGCCATGACAAACACGTTCCCTGTTGATAAAGGAAAACCTCTATCTTCGATATTTCCATTAAACTCATATATCTAGGAGTACCCCACAAAAGTCACAAATCCAATTCCTAACCCACCCGTTGTGGATTTAACTGCTATAAATCCTTTACTGATGGAATCCTCTCATATTTTCCTGCCACAACTCATTCAATATCAATTTCCAAATACTAGTCTCTACCAAAATGAAATAATCCCAAACCAAGCTTTACTACCTACATACTAAAATACCATATCTCCATGGCAAACTCAGTTACCGATCTACCTAAAGACTACGACATTTGAGGTGTTTGGCCACACTAAATCTGGACAACGCTTGTAAAGTGCTGTCTAAAATATTTTTAATTACGCTCTTAAAGCGTAGTCTTAGTTTTTAGCTTTTGGCCACATTAATATTGGCAATGCTTTTAAAGTGTGGTCTTTAATGGTTATATCACACTTTATTAGCATACCCTTAACATAATATAATTGACAACGCTTATTTATACATATGACTACACTTTTAAAGTGTGTTATTTTTATAATTATAAAAATAACACTTTACAAGTGTGCCTTATGGTCTACCTAAAATTTTCACCAAAATTGTATTCCCTCCAACGTATTTTAACTCTCCCTCCAATCATTTATAATTGGCCAAAAAAAATAATAATCAGAAAATGAATATACAAAAACTCAACTCTTTGCCCAAATCCCAAAACTTCTAATACTAGCTCTTTACCCAAATCCCTCGTACCTATTTTTTCTTTCAACATAGCTATTGATTTTACCCCAATTTCTTTGTATGAACAATCTGTGATGTTTTAGTGATGCCCTAATTTTTGTGGTGTTTTATTGAAATTACTGCACTAATTTCAGTTCTAATTGGTTTCAGTTATTGAAATTTCTCTATTTCCACTTCACTAAAGCAAATTATGCCTTAAAGCTTTATCACATCGGAAGGGTTTTGCTGGAATAGAGTTTATTAGTTAGAAATTTTAATCTTTTAAGATCTGCGTTTATTGCATGTTTTTTTTTGTTGAGAATGATAAGCATTTTGAGTTTATTACATCTGGAAAAGTACATTGTGTATCGAAAGGGTTGCGCCATTTGTCCCTCTTTGTTGAGTTGGTTGAAACTATTTTGAATTGAATTTTGATGACACAACTTGTTTGGGATTGAGTCGTAGTTTGTCATTGGAATTCAAAGGAGCTTATCTGTTTTGAGATCAATCGGATGTATTTTGATCCTTAGTTGTTGTTGTCATCTTCTAATTTGTTATTATTTCAGGTTCCATTGAATAATTGTGCTCCAATTCTAGATCACAATGACTGATGGGTTGTCTTCCAATTCCCTTTAATAGGAGTGTATTTCTATTTGCAATTTTTATCTTTTAGAATTTTGAGTATAAAAAATGATATGCTCCAAACTTGTTACTGGGCATATTTGTTACATATCTCTAGACACTAGTTGTTTGGATACACAAGTGGTAATTAATTTCATTATGTACAGTTTTCTTATGAATGAACATATTAGACGCATTATGCAAGTAAGCTTGAGTGTTACAAATTAATTGCATAAGGGATAGTTTTCAGGATTATAACCCAATAACTAACAAGTTAGATATATGGCGAGTTCTCTTGTATGTCCCTTGTCTGATGCCAAGGGCATAGGTGGGTTGGCTTTTTTCTTGTAACTCTAGCCATTTATGGTATAAAGTTTTTAGCTTTGGGATTTCCATCATGTCTAAAAGTTTTTGTTGTATGAACCTTGTTGGAAGTTCAGTGATAACCTTAAAGCGGTGGAAGAAAAAGAAATTATCTGGGGGATGAGTTAGGAAATATTTGAGAGTTTTTATTTTCTTGGCGCTTTTATTTTTCTGGTCAAGTAATTAATTAAGTAATGTGATGGTTGACATATATTTTCATCTGACAAGATAAAATATACATGGGAGAGATTTGCTTATACTGTATTCTTTTTGTATGACGTATCAGATGGAAAAAATCAATTGTGATGGGAAGTGAAATCTGGTTATATAGGAAAAAACGGCTGAAACTTTTGGGCTATGGATATTGGGATTTGGAAACTTCTTGATTTGATAATTGCTCTTGTGGTCGAATAATGGAACATATTAATTATTGGCCGGTATCATCCCGACAAGAATGCTAACAATCTGGAAGCTTCAGAATTCTTCAAGGAGGTTGCATACTCATATAGAATTCTATCTGATATAGAGAAAAGGAGGCAATATGATAGGGCAGGCTTTGAGGTACTTACCCCCTGTCCACTGTAAAAGACATATTTTTTTCCAATAAGATTGTTCATCATGAGTAATGATATATGATGTGAAAGACTTTTACTATTTTGCTGTTTTATAGACTGAAATCACGAAAAATAGTTCGTTTGATTTATATCACCTTACATTTACTTGTTATGTATCATAATACATTTGAATAAGGTTACTGATTTAACAGTAGAAAAAATGTAGTTCAAAGAGAGAACTCTTTATATTCTTGATTTCAACAATGGGTTATAGAAATAAGAGTTGTCTTAGGCTAATATTGCACATATTGTAGGTTGTAACTTTATGGCTACAACCAACCATATTTAGAAAGATTGCTTACTTAGTTATTTTTTACTAAAAGATCGAACACTTAGTTATTATGCACTTAGACGACAAAACTTTACAAGGGCAACCCTTAAGTGCCAACAATATAAGCTTAACATACCGTAAAGGTTCAAAAAAATATGGACACTTGAAAGTTGCAGGATAATGCTGCAGGAATCTGGATGTTAGAACAACTCTTTTCATTCTCAAAGTTTTCGTTCCTGTTGTATTTGGGAATATTAGGTGTAAAGCTGAAAAGTCATTCTACTAGCTGTCATTTTCTAAACTCCTTACTTCTCCTTGAGATATTTAGTCTTGGATTGTTTATAGGGTTCCAAAATAAGATACAAAATAACGTGTACCTACAAAGATAGTCCTTGTTTCCATATTAGTAACAAAAGCCAAAAGGTAATTTGGTTGGTGTCATAAGGGCTATCTAATGACAATATCTTTCAATTTGAAGGTTATAGTTCATCTTAGTGATGCCATTCATGAAATGAGTATATAAAATTGTATGCTAGAAATAAGCTGTTATATATTCATCTTAGTAGGTTGTATCTTAATCTGTGAGGATTTAGTGACTACATGTTAGTAAGACTTAAATGATAGATACCAAAAGTTGTGTCTGGTCCTTGCAAACCAAAGAAGAAGAAAATACTAAAGAATAACTAGAAAGGAGTAGTATTTAGATTGCGAGAACCTCTACTTATCATCTTTTCTCTCTTTTATGTGTTTACACTTCTTAAAGCCAAATTCAAAAAAGTGAACGACTCCGACTTCAATTGCTTTGGGATATACTCTCCAAAGAGCTTCTCTAAAGTTGATTTGCTTTGAAATCTCGTAGGGCATCACAATTCGTATTACTTAAAAAGGGTAAGGTATGCATACATCCTACCTTTCCCTAACCCCACTTGCGAGATAACACTGGGTATGTTGTTATTGTAGTAGTCTATTATAGAAGTCTAACTAAAAGGAGAGAGCACATGGAAACTCAATGAAAGAGAGTGTGACATAGTAAAGAGTTAAACTACATTCTGAAGGTTTGCTTGCAGTAAATCATTTTGGAGAACAAGCTAAAGAACAAGAAGTTTCAACATCTCAATAGAATTATTAATTGCCCAAAGATACAGTAGACTTATCCATTATGCCTCTACTTGGCATAGGGGTCAATACTTTTTTATCTTCGACAAGCCACATCCAACTTCTTAGGAGTTTGGTTAGTGTGTACTGCAAGATTTTGTAGCTATATTGCTCAAATCAATAAAATCTTATTATGTTCATTTTATCTATTGTTGTACTTTTAGGTATACATTTATCACTCATAATTTTTGAGAATGATATCAACATTATACTTGTGTAGCACAAAGAGTGTGCTAAGGCCATCTGTACAATTAAAAGAAAACAAGTATACCTTCCACTACCTACTACAGGGATTCTATGATATCTAGCAATGAATCAATATCCTATACAAAATTTTCCTTACACCAAAAGTGAAACAAACAAATAGTTCATCTTAATCTTTTGTAAGGAATTGCTATTTCCTTGAGAACACGTACTATTTCTTCCTTCAAATGGTCCACCATATACATCATGGAAAGATATTACAACACTTCTTTTGTGTATTCAGTCTACCAAAAAACTTTCAATAAGAAAGCAACTCTCTTTTGGTCCTAGGCATGATCTACGATAGTCCTTGTATACAAAAAGTCCGAGTTGCCAAAGGACTCAGCAACCACACAGTGTATAAATAGGTGACTACTACTTTTAACCTCCTTTCCACATGAGTAACACCTTGAATACAATTTCATCCCCCTTATCTTCAAATTGTGTTGTTTTAGCCTCTTTGACGACTAACCATACACAACAAGCTAATTTAGGTGGTATTTTCACTTGCCATACTAGTTTCCAACTCCACAACTGAAACTGCTGGCCAAGATGATTAAGTTTAGTATATGCTGAATTATGGTCCTGACTGTGTCTTCTTCATTTACGTCTGTCATCCTATTTTTGTTATCCCCTTAAATTGATCAATAATTTTAAGACAACAAAATTCTCTTTTACGTCTGTCTTCCTATTAATATGTCTCTTCTTATCAAATTTTAGGCCCTGAGCAAGGTAAATTTTTAAAATAGAAAAAAACAAAAGTGGAGGCATTGGATGGAACCCATTAATTTTACAAGAGCACGCATGGCATTGGTAATATTTAGTAGACACACTGAGAAAAAAATCTTACTTTCATTTTTTTGTACTTTGTCAGGATGTATTGATGTCTGTTTTAACTTTATTTTGATATAATTTGTAGTGTGCAACCGAAGAAAATAATGAGGAACTATCACATTCTAAAATGTTTATTGCAACTCGTACAAAAACGGGAAAAAAAGTTCAAGCAGATAGCCAAATTGTAATAGTAAGTCATTTTTGTACTACATTCTTTTTCTTTTTCTTTTGTCTTGATATTAAAATACTTAGTGGCCAACTTTCTGAATTCTGACTTGATCTGTCTCTCTGTGATGTCATTAGACTTGTTACATGCTATAAAATAAATTCAACCATCCTTGTAGCTTGCGTATCTTGTCTTTCTGTACTCCATGGTCACAATCTAGATGTTGTTAGCATGATAGTAGATACACCTATTTGGTTAGTCACTATGAGAATTTTTGTGTTTGTATATGCTATTTACATAACTTCTTTTTTGACAGACTGAACTTCAGAATCATTAAAATTTGGGGAAACAACGGATGATGCATTTAGGGCAGTGTTTGGAAGGAGCAGCCTGGTCAACTTAGATGCTATGGTGGATCAGTGATAGCAAGTTCTCTGAAAAGAGATGAGGAAATCATTAAGCTTAAACAAAAGCATGGCAATGAATTCACTTCTCTTAAGGAAGAAATGCATGAAATGAGAGAAGAAATTTGACATTTTTTTAGTCTATTGGTTCAAAACAACCTTGGATTAAATGTTCAAGATATACCTGGGTGTGCAGATCTAACCTTCCTTCACCCAGTGTTCAAGGATGCGTGATGCGGAAAAATGCAACAAGGGTCCACATCACGCATTAAGCGATGCAACCGCATCATTGAAGTGAATCTCAATTTTAAAAGAAAAAAGACCTAATAGAGCATCTGGACACTTTTTACATTGTTGCACATTACTACAATTACCAATAAGATGTTTATGGCAAAAAGCTCCTCCATTAAACATCAATCCACAAAAAACACATGTAACTTTGTTCCTATTGGTCTCACTTTCCCTTTTATCATATTTCCAAGCCGGATCAGACATTTAAAATTCCTGTAAGGAAAGCATAAGAAACAAATCAAACAAAAGTCGCAACAAATCGAAAAGAGAAAGAAACAACAATAGATAACAGAGGAAAAAAATTGAGGGAAACAGAGAAAAAGGAAAAGGAAGAAGAAGGAAGAAAATAGATCATCAGTAAAAAAAAAACAGAGCAAAACAATAAAGAAGAAGGAAGAAGAGCAGAAGTGAAAAAAAAAAAGAACAGAAACAAAGCAGCAAAACAGAGGAGGAAGAAAGAAGAAAGAAGAAAGAAGAAATAAGAAATAAGAAAGAAGAAGAAGAAAAATTACCTTCACAGAGCAGCAGCAAAACAGAGCAGGAGTGGTAGTGATGTCTCAGCTTCAGTGAAGAAGAAGAGAAATCGCAGCAGCTGATTCAGTGATGTCGCTAACCTTAAAAAATCATAGTACTGATGTCGCGTCTCTTTCTAACTTTAAAAATTAACCTAGCCGACTCTTTTTTTTTAATTTAAAAATAGCCCTATAAATAAAAACAACACAATGTGAGTGCATCAGCTCGCATCATGCATGCAACAGAGGGTTATGCGCCCGATTCAGTCAGATGGCCTCGCATCCATAACTCGATGCGTCACAGCCTCGCATCGGCTCATTATGCGCTGATGCGCTCGCATCGTGTGAACACTGCCTTCACCTATTGGTGCAAGCAGTGCATGAGCTGTAAGAGGGCAAAATCTACTAAATTCTTCGGGCTCAACTCATGTTTCATTTGAAAAGGTATTTTATATTCATAAGAAACTTTTAAATATGAAATAGGGTGGAAGAATGTTGTTGACCCTTAATTTTACACCTATTTAAAGAATGTCTTATTGCTGCTTCAACTAAGTGATCCTTAACATACCAATGTAGCCTATGACCAACAATATTGGTGATTTCTTAGTTTGTTGCACTGTTGGAGGTTAATTGGGAAGTCTGTTGTCACATATATATGTCATTTCCTTAAATACTTGTATAGCTTAGTAACTATCATTCTTTTGCTGTTGTTGCTATTGCTGTTGGACTATATTTGTTGGTGCCTGTGGAAACTTAGGTCTATATACTATCTGTTGATTGACCTGTGCACCATGAAATTGCTGTTGTTGTTGGTGTTGCTGGTTGATTTTATGCTTTGTAATTCTATAGTTTTTGACTCAGTTCTTATATTTTGTTTGTGACAGCAAGTATTGTCTGTAAAGTTCTTTGACTTCCGTTAAATTTGATTTTTTTAATTTTGGTTTATGCTATTTTGTTAAAGTTGGACAGAGGAGGTTGTCATCCTAGTTGAGTAACACCTAGCATGCGTTACTTATTTGTATCAGTTTCTAGACCTATGCAATTCAGCATCTCCCCTTATGGAACAAGTCTTTTAAGCACATATTATCAGCTGAATCATACATGTTATCAAAAATTTTGGTTGGACGTTCTTGAGCGAGTAAACGTGGAGAAACTTTATTCTGCCTCACAGAATTGATGCAAGCTGTGTGTGACTTTTTCTATATTTGTTTCACAAATTATTAGAGACAAATTTTACACTTTTTGTTCGACAGTTTTTGGGATGAAAAGAAGCAACTTGTGTCAGTTGTGTGGCACAAGGTATGTAATATCCTCAAATGATTAGGAAAGTTAATCTTCCTACCTCATCTTTGAGTATGCCATTGCTCCTGTTCTTGAACATTGTCATTCTCCTTGATATAATTATTACCAAGTTGCCCTGTATGACGCTGATGTTCTTGACCCTATTTATCTTTGGTATTGTCATTGTTGGCTTGCACTTGACTATTTTTTAACAAATTTTTTTCATGTTTGTTTTTTAATATTGTTGTCATTGTTGGCTTGTACATAACTGCTTTTGAACATGGTATTGTCAGTGTTGCCCAAAGTGTTGAACATGATTTTTTTCTAACTTTTAGTTTCATTTTGAATGTGTAGGAAAATGCGGGTAATCAAATTTGGTGGTGGCCACAAGTCAACTCGATCTATATATTGAACTGAATGTAAAGAGTTTTTGACTATTCATGTGATATATATGTTTGAATACCTAGTACATTTCTTTAAAATATTACTTTCTAAGTATGTGTAGTACAAGATATGTTGTTTTCGAAGTTTATTGCAAATCTATAAATTATAATGTATTTGCTAATTTGGTGCTCGAAGATCACACATATATATATATATATATATATATATATATGCAAATCAAATATTATTTTTTAATTAGATATTGTGGCTATAAAATTCTAGATAATGTTGCGATATTTCAAAAGTGTGGCTATAGAAATGTCAATTGTGTCGAGTACATAAGAAAAGGTTACACTTACAAGTGTTGTTGTAGAAGAGGCATAAAAGGCTACGCTTTTAAAGCGTGGCCAATAACAAACAAAATGCCACGCTTTGCAAGTGTAGTTTTATCAAATACAAGTGTTGCTAACAAGATGCAACAAAACGTGGCCTTTATACCTCATCGGCACGCTTCTTAAGAGTAGCTACTATGGCAATACTTAAAAAGCATGGCCTAAAGTCAAAGGTTATGTCTTTTTAGCCCACCCCAAAAAAGCATTGCCTAAAGACAAAAGTGTAGCCTTTGATCAAAGGTCACACTTTTTGCTAGTTTAGACCACATTTTACAAGGGTGGCTGAACTCCAATAATGTTGTAGTGAAATATCATACCATTATATCAAACCTCGCTCCCTACTTATATAAATCATCCTACTTTTCAAAACTAACCCACAAACTCACAAACCGTCATCCAAGCTAATCCTGCCCTGATAACCTGCACTTCAGAAAATTCTTCTCAAGATTGAAACAAACTAGAGGAAATGGACAAAAAACAAAGAAAAAGAGAGAGGAAGAACATGAGCAAATCATTACCGCATTAAGGAAAGTTATCTCCCAACTCGTGAAGGACACCAAGTCAATAGAGGATTCTATAAGAATGAGTTATGCTAATTTTGCATGCATCTAGACTTAAATCTACCCAAGGGTTATAAAGTGCCAAAGTTTGGTACCTTCGACGACACTGGTGATCCTATGCTTCATCTTAGAGTTTATTGTGACAAGCTCATTGGGGTAGGGAGAAATAAGGCAATATTCATGAGGTTATTTATCCAAAGCTTGAGTGGGAATGATCTCAACTATTATACATCTCAAGATCTATGCAAGTGGACTACATGAAGACTTTTGGTCGAAGCTTTTGTGGAAAGATTCCAATTTAACATCAACGAAACCCCTGATCGATACTTCTTGAAAAATATAAGGAAAAAGCCCGTGGAGATTTTTTGTGACTATGCTATCCATTGGAGGAAGTATCTACAAGAGTGAAACCTCCCATGAGTGAAGAAGAGATGCCCGCTACTTTCACCAGGGCCTAAAAACTCAAGTATTATAACAAGACGATTCCTCTGATTAGACAAAAATTCTTTGAACTTATCAAAGTAGGGGAAGCTTTGGAAAAGGCCCTTAAGACTAGGAAGATTACTGTATTGCATGCTGCTGACAATAACCCAATTGGTGTAATGAAAACATCAAAAAGTCATAGAATAAGAAGTGTTCTTTGTTAATGCAACCCTTATACATTTGGCTCCACAGAGGCAACACCAAAACCACCATGCTGACCAGAAAAAGCTAGATCATCTAAATTTTAGGAAGCCTCCCAAGAAATTCACATCATTTATGAAACATCAAGCTCAGCTTTATGAAAAACTGAATGCAGTGGGTACGCTCCATCCTATAAAGGGAAGACCAACTAATTATTTGGGAAACTTTTATAGGGCGGACCAAATATGCTCTTATCATTCAGAAGCACTTGGACACAACACAGACAGTTGCTCGACCCTCAAGCATAAAAATCAAAACATGATTAACAATCAGTTGATCATAATTAAGAATGCTTCCCCAAATAATAACATCTTTACTAATCAAAGGTAGGATTAAGATATTGTTAACAGGGTTATTTGAAGATATCCCTCATCAAGGGTCGAAAGAAGGATGTAGTGAAACTGGCAAGAACCTTGCATTTGAAGTTATTGCTATGTAATCAAACATTATTGCTTTCTTCCTATAATTGTTGCATCTCTTATTGTAACATGAACTACGCGATGACCTGAATTCCCGAGAATGGGCTACGTAAGTAGCCTATGTCGGCTATGGTCACCCCTTTAGGCATATTTCCAATCTTTGGTTACAGGTTGGAACTACATTTGACCTGATTCTTGCTACAATAGGATAAGTAGGCGCCACACTGGTAAAAATCCCCTTAGTAAAAACTAGGGCAAAGTTTTTGAGAAGGACCTTAAAAATTCTACAAGATAATATCCCTCATCGGTTTGGGGTCTCCCAATTCCAATTGCCTATATATTTCAAGTTGCATCAAATTGATGATCGCACCAAGATCACACAATGCCTTGGCAAAATTAAATGCTCCAACAGTTCATGAAATGATGAAAGAACAGGGATCTTACTTCTACTAAACTAACGAGCATAAAGCAATCACACTATAATGATGTAAGTTGTTAGTAGGTTCAAAGCTGACTGTCCCCTTCTTGGTAAAAAAATCCTTCATAAACTAGGCATACCTGATCCTTTTCTCGAGTGCCTCCACCAATGCAATATTCACTAAAAATTGCTTTAGTATAGAGATTAACTTATGAAACATGGCTTCTTCTATTTTCTTTTTTCAGTCGCTGAGGAAATAGAGGTAGGGGCCTAGGCATTGGATTCAAAGGCTTTGTAATAGCCTTTCCTTCCCTTTATCACCAGAAGCCTCTCTTGTAACAACTAGAGTTTCTCGATATATACCTGAACATCATTAATAGTAAGCGAATTTTTAGAATTACCTGAAACTCCCCTCTCAACCTCTTCCTCAACTACAACTCAATCAGAGGCTATATCCTCAACCTACTCATCAACAATATATATAGGTTCTACCAATACTTTCCCATTTCTGATTGTGATAGCCATGCATTAACCATCATTTCTTGGGTTTTGAACAGTGTCATTGGGTAACATACCATTCTTTTACTGATTTAGGTTTGTTGAAATTTTCCCCATTTGATATTAAGATAATTTATGGAAGTGGAGTGTGAATCCACTAGTTAACTAATATGTGATATGTCACCTTTATTTCTTTAATTCCAGAGTTTGTAGATTCGACTCTATTCAATACCTTGGCTAATATGTCCTCCACCTTTAATATTCCTGAATCATTACCTGCATTATCACATATTTTAGGAGACACATACAAACCACTCTTGTCATTTTTATTTCTCCATTCACCCTAGTCTATATATCTGTATCCAGCCCGATCATAATTATTATAGTTCAGACCTTGGTTACCGTAATCTTGGTACTAAGATTCTGTATTGGACCCTTGGGTGTTGGCCCTGTAACCCCTTGGTTGTTCAGATAATTAGCCTCCTCCTCAAAGTCAAAATCAAGCTCCTCACTTCTAGTTGTATTATTTTGTAAAATAACTTCGTTCACCTTTTCAGAACAACTTGCAAGCAAATGTTTTGTGAGAAATTCCATTTGCTTTTTCAAATGTACCATGTCCTAATCTCACTCTTCCTCCTTGCGGTGCTACTCAGCTGATATGCTTACAGAATGAGTACCCCCTACTACCTTAGAGTCTCTAGTATGCCAAGACCTATTGATTTTAGTATCTCTATCCAAAATTGTAGCTGCAATAGTGTATATTTGAGACATGAAATATCCTCTAGTGATGGTGTCAACTATTGGCTTGGTAACAGAGATCAAAGACCTATAAAATTTCTCCATCAAATGTCATCCGTCAATTTATAGTTGGGGCACTATTTCAAATTCTTGTTGAACTACAACCATACTTTCTGCAAAGCTTCTCCAGGTAGCTGCCTGAAGTCATTTATCTCGTCCTTCAGTTGCAACATTCGGGAAGGTGGAAAGAACCTTTCTAGAAAAACATTTTTCAGCTCCCTCCAGTTAGTGATAGAGTCATTTGGAAATATAGTTAACCATAAGGTTACTTCCCCAGATAATGAGGGAGGGAACTTGGCCTAGGACATAGTGCATGAGGGATCATGGAACATATGGCCCCAACTTCATCCAAGTCAGCGTCATCCTCCTCATCAGCATCATATGGAAGGACTGGTTTCTATTGTTGACCCCTAGGCTTTTGGGGTTGACGTGGATAGTTTGCATCTACAACATTGATTATATTCTTATTATTGGCCTCATCTGCAACATTCCCTGCATTATCATTGTTGGCTCTATTCCCTGCATTCAAATTGTTTTCCCTTGCTTCAGCCTCAATAATCAGTCGTAGGCATTCTGCCTCAACCTCTTGTGCATTCATACTTCTAAAATTAGTTTCAAGATCTGGGTCGTAGGGAATCCAAGATTCATCCAAACTTTTGGTATTGGGCATGCACTGACCTGTACCTTGTAGAAAACAAAAACAACAAATAAAATTAAAATTATGAAATAAGGACTATATGCCAAATAAACACACTTGACTTAAATCAAAAAGTATATTTCCCAACAACGGCGCCAAATTTCATATTCCCAAATTACACCTCTAAGTTGAAGTATAAAGAGTTCATTGTTCATATATAGAACGAAACTAGGCTAGGGTCTAATCCTACAGGGAATATGGTGCGAACGAACTTTAATGCAATTATTTCATTAATAGTCGGTTACTTTCATAAAAGGGCATTTTGAAAGTATGATTTTGTTTTAATGAAAATGTGGATAAGTTGTAATATCAATGTTCAGAAAGTTAATTCAATTATAAAATAGAACTAGGATTGTGTTCCCCAAGGTTTCATAACACAAATGGGTCATTGACAATGGTAGAATCTTCTAATGTTACTGTTGCAAGGCTATCACTCACTTTAATTCATCTAAGTGTTTCTCAACCTGCTTAGACAATTATCACTCAAGCCCTTCAGACCAAAGTAATTATAGTACAAAACACGATGATTATCCTAAGTTGGATAATCTAATTACATCATCAACTATTAGACAAAGGTTAAAAACCTCAAATCCTTATTATTAATTTCTTTTCCTAGCTTTAACCTCTTTTCTCAAGCAAGTTTAAACCTAAAGCAAGATCTAACATTTGCAACCATTAGAAATCAAACAAGATGAAGGAATTGATAGTACTTGCAATAACAATTTATTAATCTACACCATCTTTGACCCTAGATGTGTTAATTCACCATAGTTCCCACAACCTTACTTGTGGAATTTTTCCACTCATAGTTTTAATCACAACCATATCCATATAAATCATAGTTGAAGTGAGAACTTACATAAATGAAATCACAAGAACTAAATTTGTATTGCAAAACTTGAGTTAGTTGCTACAAACCACAAAGAGTGTAATATAACACTTGTCTTTCTTCACAAAATGAAAAGTGGCTGAAATAAAATCTAATAATAGGTATTTGTAGTCTTGGGAAATTTCAAATCCTAATTAGACTAAAAAAATGACAGCTTTGCATACCACGACTTAGTTGACAGTCCGTCATCTGAGTGGCGGTCAATCGCCTTTGCCATCTTCTAAATCTAGTAAACATCCCTGAATTTTTAATAAATCCCATAGCTGAGATGATGGTCAGTCATTAAGGTGATGGTTTATCCAGTTAATTGTCGCTTGAATCCAGTAAATATCCTTGATTGTCATTGAACCACAGTTGCCATGATGGTTCATTGAGATGGAAATGGTTCATTAAGTGATCCATCAATCTTCCTACCTTTGGAATTGAAAACTCTTTTAGCACAGCGATTAGGGTGACGGTCCGTCAAAGGGTCGACAATTCATCAAATTGCCCATCACACCCTATTTTTGGAATATTCAACACTTTTTTCCCCATGGCTCATTTTTCTGGATATGTAACACAAATGGGATTAAATCCAATAAGAGATACTTAAAAACTTGCAAAAATCCATGGTAAAAAACATCTAATGTTTCGTCTAAAGTTAGCATATCAGACACGCTGCTGTAGTGCTACATTAGTAGTTCTATTAGTTCAGCATCTAGGATTGTAGCATGTCATTGTTGTGGTACCCAGGATGGATGAGGGGTCAGAGACTAGTGCTCTTCCGCTGTAGGTTTTGGGTTTGGTAATGATCGAAGATGAGCATGACTTATTATGTAAGTTCCTTAAGCTTAAGTCTCCTATTTTTCATGGTACCCAGACAACGGATGCTTACTAATTCATTAACAATTGTCATGAAAGGCATCACAAGTTGTGAGTGATAGATAGGTATGGTGTGGAGTTTGTTTCTTTTCAGTTGTAGGGGGATGCAAGACGTGGTTGAGGGCATTTACTTAGTATAGAGCTGCAGGTATGACTCCATTGACATGGACTCATTTTCATTCTATTTTCTTAGAGAAATATGTGCCATGTGATCTAAGGGACAAAACGAGGAATGAGTTCACTAGACTCGATAGGTAAGTATGTCGGTTGCAGCCTATGGGGACAAATTATATGTCCTATCCAGATATTCTTTGCAGTTGTTGACTACTAAGGAGGAGAGGATTTATTTGTTTATAAAAGGGTTGAATACCAGTCTTCAGGTTTCTGCACTTCAGATGACATATTTGAGTAAAACCTTCTAGGAGATTATTTATTTGTAAAAAATTTAAGGGTGTAAGGAAAGATGGTTACGCCAAGATGGGGGAGAAGAAGGCCCACAAGATGGGCAATTATAGTGGTTCTTATTCTTGGGGCCAGAGTTTGCAGGGCTACCCTGCCTGGTGATGTCACTCAAATTACACCTTGTAATTAAAATATAAAGTGATCGTTAAATGAAATATAGAACTCAACTAGTTTGGGGTCAATTTCATAAGGAATATGGCTAGGAACTCAGTCGATGCGGTTATTTAAGCTATCAGTTAGTTATTTATGAAAAGGGTGGTTTGGTAACAAATAATATTTATAGACAATAAGTAACCAAGTAATAATATGTTTATTAATGTTGTTTTTAATCAATGAGAGAGTTGACTAGGATTGTGTTCCCCATGATTTTATAGTACAGTAGGCGTGTTGTACTAGCAATCTATCCTAGTGTTAAGCATGCAAAATTGGTCAAGTTAAGTTCACCTACATGGTTGGTCCCCTAGACAGATGAATATCACCATGCAACTGGTCCATCTATGGGTTTTTGGTTTACTAACCCTTATCTTTGATATTAGATTAACTATTCCCAAATAAGGTCAAACTTTTAGATGAGTATTGGTAGACTCAAATCTCTGTTGTTACCTCCCTTTTCCCATTAGTTACACCTTTGGTACTGCAAGTAAGAATAGCGGGAGTTTTAACATTCGTGACCATTAAAAAGAAATCAATAAGGAGGGAAGAACAATACATGCATAAGCACCATTCTGGAATCACTAAGTACTTTACCCACGTTGTTAATTCATCATGGTTCCCACAACTCTAGTTGTGGGATTTAGCTACTCATGTTCATAAGCTCACAATAACAATTGTTATAAGAATTCATAATCACAAACTTATGAATAAAGTAGAAGAAATTCGAACACTTGAATTGTGAAAGAAGAATTAATCACAAAGAATCAATGTGTAATATGTCAAGTCCCAGAACAACACAATATATGATGTTTCTATGACTAAAATATCTGTATAAACACCTAACCATCAAAATAAAACCTATGAAAGTTATTTATAGACAAAACAAAACCTATCCTAAACACAATGGGATTGCAGTATTGGTGCCTCAAATGAGGAATAGGACGACTTGTTGTATGATGCAATGATCCATGCTTCCTGTTCGTTGTTGGATTATTGATCTTTGCTTGTAATCTGAAGACTTTGGGATGATTGTTAGGATGAGCTCATCCTATCTAGTTACGGGTCGTTGTATGTGGTTGTTACTACAACCGTGATTTTTACACTTTTTAGGATCCTCTCCTATGACCTTAAGAATGAGTCTGTAGTATCTTGGAACAGTCGTGGGATTCTGTCATCCGATGCTCTTCAATTTTGACATCATCTGATTCATCCAACACATCAATGGGATGGCTCATTAGTAGCTCCAATGGTTCATTGGAGCGCTCGTCTGATGTCCTTGGGATCCATTTTTTTTTGTTTTCTGAACTTTAACTCTCCGAACCTGTTTTACCTGTAATTACCACAAAAATACATCATACCCATATAAATGTGCCTTAGAACTATCATATTTTCCTTTTTTTAAGCATCTAAAGTTCTATAAAACCATGGTACATCAACACCCTCAACATAGAACGTTTGCATGTCCTCGAGAGAACAAAACAAAACCAAATAAAAACAAAACACACAACGCTTATCTATGAGAATCCTAGGAGATCTATGGTAGTCATATATCAGCTCAGAATAGAACACATGTACTTTAATAATTTCCAACCCTTTTTGATATAGTTAAAATCAAAACCAATGTGTGTATATACAAAGCTACTTACCATGACACAAAGGGATTAAGAGATGGCATCATATTATCAATAGGCAACCAAGCATATATACAGATGACCTTACCTAAACAAATAGCAGCTAACAATGCAACCCATGCACCCTTACAATAAAGAAGCCCTGTACACTCACAGTATACAACACAGGAACTAAATTAAAATATTTATTCTCACAAAGAAGTTCAAATAGCGTGCGTGAAATACCATAGGCTTGCTGTTATTTTCTATGCCTTAGTATTTTTTTGGACAGTCAGATTAGGATCACTATGGGACTTTATTGGCTTGTAATGTAGGCTTAGGGATGAGTATGGTAGATATAGATCAAGTGACTCAACCCTCTTTGGCACTACGCTATTTTTTCTCCACTTTTCAACCCCATTTTTTCGTTATTCTCTCTCTTTTTTTTCTTTATATATTTTTCAGATTTTGGGTGTGGTTTCTCTTTGCTACTCTCTTTTTTTTTCCCTCGAACTTTATTCATTTTATACTTTTTCTTTCTCTTTTCTTTTCTTTTCTTTTCTTTTTCACACATACCATTTTCGAATCCTTTTTTGATTACTACCTTATTCTTTATACCCAACTTCATTTACGCACCCATACGATAGCCACCCTCAACTTAGGCGATTTACCTGAGTTAATGTGCACAGTGTCCAAGGAGGGACCAGGGTCAAAGCAGGTTCATTATAATCAAATTAGGAAAGAGAATGGGCTAGTCAAGGAAAAGGTCTATTTAGGCTCAAAATCGAGATCAAGGGATATCACATTCCATTTGGTAGGAATTTAGGCTCAAAGTGGAGTGTTTAAGAATGGCCTATGATCCTTTTTTAACCAACTATCCTACAACCTATGCAAGACTAACCATGCAAGTTCTAGATCACGAACACAGAATCTAACAAGGTAAGTATCTCACAAACATATGGCTTAGGGATACATTATTAACTACTACCTACCCAGTTCATGTGCAGTTAAGCTATGGTTATCACGCCCATAATCCTAATTCCATAATGAGATACACAATAGCCAAATTCACAACAAACAAAAATTTGAGGGAGGTAGTCATTAAAACCTTAAAACTAGAAACTAAACAAGTTACATGTGCCCTATTTATTTAACTGTGCTAAGTGTTCCTATTTTTCTCTTACTTAAACAAACAAAACAAATATGAACTAAAAACATATCTTAAAATATAATTAAAATTTTAAATATGTTGGTTCTAAGTAGATAGATCATTCGAGGGAAAAGAAACACGACAACAAAGACCGTCAGATTGTTGTTATACCCCCACCCCCAACAAAGACATTGTGTGATGTCCTCAATCTACAACAATATCAAAAATGGTAAAACATAGGGTAGGTACATACCTATGGTGCACTAGGCACCTATCATGGACTAATCAGTGGGGGTTGTAGATACAACCCCTTTATGCTTTCTACTTCTGGAGGTCTTAGTGGTAACCCCAATCTAAGGTCTCACAGTGCCAGTGGTGACCAACGCACTCTATGCTATAGATCTCATGGGGTCAATCTCTATACCCCCACCATTATCAGCAATAGTAATAACAACATCACTCGAGACCTAAATAGTTATGGAGCTCCCAGCTCCTTTAATTTCACACCCATATCCGACACGTACAAATTGGAGGATTAATTGCTTTCCCCTACTACTTTCTTCATTACATCTTTATCTTTTCTTTTTCTCTTCTTCTGGCTGTTAGTCACTCGTCGTGTCATCCTTTTCTTTTTATTTACCCTCACATGTTAGGGCCTGGGTATAGAAATCAAGCACATAAATATCAAACACCTCCTCTATCACAGGCATGAGAGGAGGCTGCACATCCTGGAACTATCTTGAGGTGAGATCCTACACAGTGTTCAAAGTGAGGCATGCTCAACAGTGACCTCACTCAAATCCATAGACTGAATACCCTTTAGCTTGGGAGTCATACACCTCTCAAATTTATAAAACTGAGTTTGTATCCCTCACATAGCATCACTAATTTTATATTTCACCCACGGCTTGACCCTTATTTGTAAATTTTTCTATCTTTGCTTTAGTGATGACCAACTATTTGAGAACCTTTTACAAGAATTCCTAGGGTATCAAAGCATAGACTGCGGGGACCAAAGGCTAGAGTGCACCAAAAAGCACTAGGGATGGCTGTGAAGATGAGGCTGTGGTGATACTCAAGGTGGCTGCTGTGTCACCAATTTTAGTAGCGGAATCTCAGTGTTGTGATCCATATGAGCAGCCCCTTTAGTTGCCCATGAAGCTAAATCTACCAATGGACCTTTAGCGTTAGCAATAGGATTAATGTAATCTTTAATCAAAGAAATGTTAGTCGTCTTAGTTGGCTTGATCATTCGGTCAACATCTGGTAAGATACGCACATGGGAGTTCCAACACAACTGATGGACAAGACTAGGAAATGGGAGCTTAATGTTATATAAGAGTACCTGCTTCTTAATCTTATCGACGATAATCCTAGGAATGTTCAAATCAAAATTCACCATAATAGCTACGACAATCCCCGCTTGGTTTACACTCAAAATGTTATTATTACTCGTTGGTGCTAAGCGATGTCTGACTATGAAACACCAAGATTTAGCGAGGAAATTAGATGAATTCTTGTAAATTGGCCCTGCACTAGCCAATATTCAACTTTCTCTTTTGGCTCGACTATATGGTTTGCCATCGATTTAAAATGCAGCAGTTTGTCCACCACACTCAACTGCTTCACCTTTTTCAAATCTGTCATCTGGTAATCACATTTCAGTGTTTCTATTGGAGTCTCAAAATCAAGACCATAGAGGAATCTAGAAATGGTCCTCAGAAATATATCAATAGTTACACCCCGAACCATCACCATATCCAACCTCAGTTACTTTTTCATGTCTATTTCCCTCTTTGAAGAAGTCATATTTTTTGGTATAGCTGCATAGTTAGCATAAAATTCACGAATGATTTCAACACTGTATTTCTCAAAGGTTTTTCTATCCACCCCAAATCATAGTTTTTGAACAGTTGTTGCAGCTCTGGAACCCTTTGCAAATCCCTAGGTAGAATGCAGGGTTCTTCTTGGATACTCCTCCTTAGGTTTCCCTTATTATTGATAGCCATGCTATTATTGTAGTAGGATTTGGATTGTGGAATGCCCCATCATATAGTGTTTGATCCCCTTTAAAGGCTAAACCCATCCTCAGCTTTATCGAAAGCTTCTGTACTAGCTTTTCTAGACCCCTCTTTCAACTCATCACTGTAAGAACCTCTATCAATATCAGCTTCTTCATCTTTAGACTCACTCCCATTCTAGCTTAAAGATTTGCCTCCCTCTTCAGATTGAAGAGACATAATAGGAGTATCCACGAGTACTATTGTATTAGATTTGGAAGGTTTGGACTTAGTAGTTTGAGGCTCGTTTTGTTCATCATCTTGGCTTGTAGGGTTTTCTTCCTCCAAACCACTAGATTCGTCGGTCTCAGACTCCAACACAGTTGGTTGGCCTTTTAGTCCCCGCTTGGAGACTTTATCTTTGTAGGCTGCCTTCTTTTGCTGCTTCTTATTCACTTTAGGAGCCATTATACCTATGAAGAAGATAATTAGTCTCAATAATCACAAAATAATTTAGAAAAATAGTGTACTCATAAGTTACAGACTACCCTTAGAATGAATCATTGTATGAAAGGATGATCCGTCCTTTGGGTCGTTGGACAAACATCCAAGATCCTGAGGGTTTCTTTCTTAGATGAGAGCCACTAATGACTCGTTGGTGAGATACCACAACCATTGTAAGGTCTTTCATGAGGACTTAAGCATTACAAGACAATGACATACCCTATGATCGAACCAACATGCCGTTTTGAGAAACAATAGGTCGTTGGTTAGATCATTAAGTCTTCCCTTCCTTCAACATGTATATAAATTAACATTTTGACCCATATATAAGATGTTGGGGATACTCAAACTTCATCCTACCAAACCTATTATTTTTAATTCATTATACTAACTCAGACACCATGGATATGAGCAGTACTCCCTCAGAACTCAAGTGCACACATTAAGAAGTTCATTATTACACTCTCAAGGTAATTCAAACTCTATACTTGTTAAATTCACAAGTAAGTAATCACAGTAAAGAAAATATAGCATGAGTTACTTGTATTTTCAGTTAATACACTTTCTTAGAGATAAAGATTAGGTGAGAAGTTTGTGAAATTGAAGAATAAGCATAGGAAACAATTGAAATCAATAACACCTAGTGAATTTCATATTGTTGATTTGTTGGTTTTGCTACTATGGTCAAGTCAGAGGGAGTGTTCTTGCTTTTGAATGGTGTGGGATTTTGTTAGGTCATCGAGCAGAAGGGATTAGGGATTAGAAGGGTTTACGCGAGCCAGTTCAGGTCAGGTACGCTTAATAAAATACTATGTGCAAACAGATGACTCATCCAATGGGTTATTGGTGGAAACCATGACCTACTGCATGCTATCTTCCTTAAGAATTTAGAAAACTTACCTGGGAATCGATAGAGCTTAGGACAACTCATTGTATGATGCAACAATCCGTTCCTTACACTCGTTGATTCCAACTCCTGAAAGATGGTATGTAGAAGTTTGATCAGATGGTGGATTCCATAACTCATCCTATGTTGGGATAGTTTATGGTACTTAACTGTTTGACAAACTCCAGAACTTTGATCTCTACTCTTTGTGCAGATGATAGAAACCATGAGTTGTTATATCTTCCAATAATTCATTCTATGGCACATGGTTTCTATTTTTATCCTAATTCCCAAGTTTGTGCCTAAACCACCCCTGCACACTTTAACAAACATTAATACTACACTAAAATCTAAGTGAAAAGAAAACAAAGTATGAAAAATAAGCTTGGGTTGCCTCCCAAGTAGCGCTTGATTTAACATTGCGGCACGATGTAGGTATATTGATTACTCAGGCTTCAACAAGATACCCTTATGGGTTGTCCCCCATGAAGCACCTGATTTAACATCATGACATGACTTGGGTCCCTTAGTTACTCAAACTTCACCAAGGGTCCAAACATCAACAAACTTTATCTCCTCTTCAGTTCATAAATATGCTTTAACACATTGCCTGTTTACTTTAAATTGCTTTCCTTCATGGTTCTCATGCTCAATTTCCTCATATGGGAATACATTTACCACTCTAAATGGTCCTGTCCACTTGGATTTAAACCTGCCAGGAAACAAGCGAAGCCTTAAATTGAACAACAAGACCAGAGCAACCAGGTTGAACTCTCTATTTTCTATCTTTCGGTCATGGTAGATCTTCATATTCTCTTTGTGCATAGTTGAACTCTCATAAGCTTTCATACAAAACTCATCTAACTCATTCAACTATTCAAGCCTCAAGTTTGAGGCATCGCCCTAGTTTAAATACAACTTCTTGAGTGTCCATAATGCTTTGTGTTCAACTCAACTGGCAGATGACATGACTTTCCATATATAAGTCAATACCCCAAACATCAAAAAGCTTAATCTCAAGTATCAGGGAGAGAGGAAGTTCATGCCTTCTTGATATACTCCCTTGCCTTTGGCATTAATCATATGCTCTCGGATAATCGTGACAATATTGATGAATGGTTGGCCAATAGTACCCATATTACATAATTTTGTGGGCTGTTTGAATACCACTATGGTGGCCCCTAATAAGAGACGAGTGACAAGCCTCCAATATGCTCATCATCTCTACCTCAGGCATACACCTACAAATTATCCCATCCGCACAAATACAAAACAAGTATGGTTCATCCTAGAAAAATTTCCTCACATCGAACATAAACTTCTATTTGACAAGTTTGAAGTCACCACATCACTTAACAAGTAATTAGCAAAATCTACAAACCATAAAATCAAGTCTTATGATGCAGCTAGATCTGTTCATCCTAAAATATTCCATCAATGTTAAGCTCATCTTTAAACTTCAACATTACCTCTTCTTCAAGCCGTGACAAGTGGTCAACCACTTGGTTTTCAGTCCCCTTTTGATCTTTAACCTCAAAGTCAAATTCTTACAATAGAAGTGCCCATCGAATCAATCTATGCTTTGCATCTTTCTTCTCCATTAGGTAACTAAGAGCTGCATGGTTAGTGTGGAAAATCACTTTTGTGCCAAGCAAGTAGGACTGAAACTTCTCCAAAGCAAAAACCACAACAAAAAAATCTTGTTTCGTCACAGTAAAATTTGTTAAAGCTGGATTAAGTGCCTTGCTAGAATAATAAATAGGATGAAGTATAATTTTATCCATTTGTCATAGGATTGATCCTAGTGCCACTCCACTAGCATAACATATAACCTCAAAGGGCATTGACCAATCAGGAGACACAATAATGGTGGCAGACGCTAATTTCTCCTTAAGGAACTCAAAATCTAACTTTTTTGGGTCATAAGAGTGGGAACCCCTGCCAGCACATGCACTCACCATCTCATCATACTCATCAATATTATCACCCTCAAAGTTCATGATCACCACCACTAGTGCCTTAACACCAAGCCTCTTCTTAATAGGAACTATCAAGGACTTCTCATTAACTGTATCAATAACTAAGACCACACACATGTCATTTGGTTGCTTTATAGATTGGAAAACAATGAAAGTCACTTTTTGTTATTCAACCAAAACTTCTTCTGATCAGTTTCAATATCAACCAATGCTCTTATAATCACGAGGAACGGTCTTCCTAAGATGATGGGAACCTCAAAATTAACTTCACAGTCAAGGATGAAAAAAATCAACTAGAATGATAAAGGACTCAACCTTAACCAAAACATCAAACATAATGCCCATAGGTTTCTTTACAATAAAGTACGCCATAAGAAATCTCATCAAAATTGGGTTAGGTGACCCCAACCCCAACTATCTAAATACTGCTAGCGCTATAAGGCTAATACAGGCACCCAAGTCACACAATCCCTTTGAAAAATTAAAGGCCCCAATGGTATATGGAATGGTGAACGCTCTAGAATTCTTCTTTTTCTACATAAGAGAATGGGAATCTATTGCATTATAATGCTGCAAATTGTCAACAAGCTTAAAACTCATGATCCTCTAATTTGTCACAAAATCCTTCATAAAGTTTGTATAACAATGCATTTTCTCAAGTGCCTCACCTAAAGGGATGTTCACTGATAATTACTTCAACATTAAAATAAACTTGTGATACTTTCCTTCTTTGGTTCTCTTCTTCAATATCTATGGAAAAGGTGGAGGAGGTCATGGAATAGGAGTCAGAATCTTTGGGACCTCTTTTTTCTTTCCCTCTTTACCCTCAGTCTCCTTTTCAGCTACTAGAGATATCTTTTCAAATGAATTTTCATCAACAACTCGATCTTTCAATTCAACAACCTTTTCAATATCAATCATCTTAGGCTTGGTCTTATCAACAATAACTACGGGCATAGGAGGGTCAGCAGTCATCTTACCACTTCTAGTGGTCATAGCCATGTAGTGACTATCATTCTTTAAATTTTGGACATCATTGCTTAGAAATGTACCTTTCTGACATTAGTTAAAAGCTACAGAAATTTGGCTGAACTACTACTTAAGTTCATTAGTAGCAGTAGAATGTGACTCCACTTTTTGACTTTTTCCTGAAATACCTGCTCGAATCTCCTTAAGGTTCTCATCAGTTTTCTCTACCCATTTCAACATTTTTGCAAGCATCTCTTCCACCCTAGAATTACTTGATTCAGCCTCACGACTACCAGGTGGAATTTATAAGCCAATTCTATCATTCTTCTAATTATCTTTCCTCTTCTAGTCATCATCTTTATCCCTACCTCTAACCTATACCAGTTGTAGTCATTGTCCTTGTATTAGTTTCGACCTCGATGATGTCGAACTTAGTCCCAACTAGCAGTGGGGGTGAAATATGGAACATATTGCACCTGCATCATCCAGAGCCACATCATAATTTTCATCATCAAACTAGGGAACATAATAATGGGGATGCTCATGACCCCTATTCCTTCTTTGTCTGTCTTGTTCCTCTGCAATAGCTAGAAGTGCTTCTTCTTCTTGTCTAGCCTATGCATCAGCTGCAGCCTATCAAACTACTACTTGTCTATACTCCTCTTTGAATAGGATACGGGATGTAGCTTAGTCCGTAGTCTCGTGAACTTCTTGATCAAGAAATCATTGATCATCCATTCTCCTTAAGTTTCTCAGTGTTCTTTTAATTTCAAGATCAAGTGGAATTAGGGGATTTCCTAGACTCATAGTATTGGGCATATACCGGTGTGCAACCTATAAACAAAACAAAAAAATAGGAAAAGTAAAATTAGGAAATAAGGATTAATAGTTAAATAAACATAATCAATCTAATGCTTAACCTATTCCCTAGCAATGAGGCTAAAATTTGATGTCACACAAATTACACCTTGCAATTGAAGTATGCAGCGGTCGTTGAATAAAATATTGAACCCAACTAGGTTTTGGTAGATCTCATAGGGAATATGGCTAGGAGCTTAGTCGATGTGGTTATTTAAGCTATCAGTCAGTTATTTTTGAAAAAGGTTTTTATAAAAAATAAGTAACCAAGTAATAGCATGTTTATTAATGTTGTTTGTAATCAATGAGAGAATTGACTAGAATTGTGTTCCTCATGATTTCATAACGTTGTAGGCGTGTTATACTAGCGGTTTATCTTGGTGTTAAGGATGCAAAATAAGGGTTTATCACCATGCAACTTGGCCTGTCTAGGGGTGTTTGCTTTTCTAATCCTTACTTTTGATCCCATATTATCAATTTTCGGGCAAATTTAAGCTATCAAATAAGGGTTGGTAGCCTCAAATCTCTCTTGTTACATCCCTTTTCCCATTCATTACCCCTTTGGTCCAGCAAGTAAGAATAAGGCGAGGTTGACGTTTTTCATAGTTAAAAAGTAATAAATACAAAGGGAAGAACAATAAATGCATAAACACCATTCAAGAATCACTAAGTACTTTACCAATGTTTTAAATTCATCATGGTTCCCACAACCCTAGTTACGACATTTAGCTACTCATGTTCATAAGATCATAAAATGAATTGTTTTAAGAATTCATAATCATAAACTTATAAATAAAGAAGAAGAAATTCAAACACTTAAATTATGAAAGAAGAATTAATCACCAATAATCAATATGCAATCTCCAAGTCTCAGAACAACACAATATATAATGTTTCTAAGACTAAAAAGTTTGTATGAATGCGTAACCGTTAAAACAAAAACTAGGAAAGGTATTTATAGACAAAACAAAACCTATCATAAACATAATGGGATTACAGTGTCGGCTCCTTAGATGAAGGATAGGAAGACTCGTTGTATGATGTAATGATCAGTCCTTCTTGCTCGTTGTTTGATGATTGATCTCTGCTAGTCATCTGAATTCCTTGGGATGATCGTCAAGATGAGCTTGTCCTATCAAGGGATGGCTCATCGTATATGGTCATTGCTATAGCCTTGATTTTTACACTTTTCAAGATCCTTTCCTATAATTTTTAGGATGAGTCCATTGTGTTAAGGAATAGTCGTGGGATGCTGTCGTATGATGCTTTTCAATTTTCACATCTTTTGATTTATCCAATGCCTACATAGGATAGCTCGTCAGTAGTTCCAATGGTTTCTTGTATGGCTCATATGATGTACTTGGGCTCTACTTTCTCTTTTTTCTAAACTTTAACTCCAAGAACCTGTTTTACCAACATTTACCACAAACACATATCATACCCACATAAACATGCCTTAGAACTAGCATATTTTCCTTGTTATAAGCATAAAAAATGCCTAAATCCATGGCACATCACCTGACCTATTCATTCATAATGCTTATGTCTATTGGGGTTCCATCGGGGGCCAGCCAACCATTTTCATATTTTTGGGGTTATGTTCCTTCATTATCAATAGCTCAGTGACCCACCCTAGATTGTACATTCTATGAGTGTAGTGGGGTTGGTAAGATTCATATAAATTATCTAATTACAGACACTCTAGTCAGCCAGGATAGTAGCAGACTTCCCTACCCTTGGTCGAGTAGGTAGGGAAAGTGGAGGTAATAGTAGGGGTCATCCACAAGGTAGGTTTGTAGCCACCAGGTAGGTAGAGGTGACAACTTGGCCAACTGAGATGGTGGATAGGCTGGAAGAAGTGACGTTCAAGTGGGTGATAAGTCCCACTTTCATGCTTTTCCAGGAAAAGCCGAGGCTAAGGCTTTAGATATGGTGATCAAAGGTACTATTCTTTTCTGTGACTACATGACTACTATTTTGTTTGATTCAGGTTCCACATTCTCGCATATTTCTATTAGATTTGATTTGTGTCTTGATATGGTTTGTGAAATGCTTGATACTTGTATGTATGTATCCATGCCAGTTGGGGTTTTGGTAGTTATTAATAAGGTTTATTGAGCTTGTTTGTATTATTAATGGGGTATCAGACTTGGGCTGATTTTATAATTCTCGACATGGTGGATTTTGACATAATTTTGGGGCTAAATTGGTTATCTCCATACCATGCTATTCTTGACTGTTATTCCTAAATAGTCATTGGGTCTATGCTCGAGATGGATATATTAGGGTGAAGGGTGATTATAAGCCTGCTCCTCTAAGAGTTCTATCTTTGATTTGTGCCAAGAAGTTAGTTAGGATGAGTGTTGGGCTTTTCTAGCTTATCTTCAGGATACTAGTGCTAAGGTACCTCCTATTGTGTTAGTTTTGATGGTATGTGAATTCTTATAAGTGTTTCTTTATGATCTACCTAGGATGTCACCTGATCGTGACATCAATTTTTGCATAAACCTAAAGTCAATTTCTCATCCTATTTCTATCCCTCCTTATAGAATGGCATCGACTGACCTATGAGAGCTAAAGGCTCAGTTGCAAGAATTGTTGGGTAAGGGATTCATTCACCATAGATATTCTCTGTGGGGTGCTCGTGTCTTATTTTTTAAGAAGAAGGATGGTAGTCTATGTCGGTGCATAGACTACCTACAGTTGAACAAAGTTAGCAGTCATAACAAATACCCATTACCCAGGATAGATGACTTATTTGATTAGTTACCTGGTGCTTTTGTGTTTTTTAAAATTAACTTAAGGTTTGGGTATTACCAACTTAACATCCTCAGCGAGAACATAACTAAGACTTTTTTTTTGGATCCGTTATGGGAACTATGAGGTTTTGATGATGTCTTTTGGTTTGACTAATGGCTCGACTGCTTTTTAGGGTTGATGAATAGGGTGTTCAAGACATATTTAGATTCTTTTGTTAATATTTTTATGGATTTTATTCTTTTATACTCTAAGAGTAGGGAGGATCATGAGGCTCACTTGAATATTGTGTTGGGTTCCTTAGGGAGAATAACTCTATCCCAAATATTCTAAGTGTTAGTTTTAGTTGTCTTCAGTGTCCTTCTTGGGGCACGTGGTTTTAAAAAAAAGGGTTATAGGATACCTATAAAAGATAGAGGCGGTAAAGAATTGGTCTAGGCCTACCTCTGTGACTAAAATTCACAGCTTTATGGGGTTGGTTAGTTACTATCATAGGTTCATAAAAGGGTTTGCTTCTATTTTTATGAATTTGAATCAATTAACTTAGAAAAATGTGTCTTTTGTATGGATTGATAAGTGTGAAGAGAACTTCTAAAAACTTAAGACTTTACTGACTTCAGCTCCTATCCTTTCCTTATCAGTGGGGTATGAACTTTATTATGTTTTTTGATGCCTCACATTCTGGTTTAGGTGTTGTTCTGATGCATGAAAAGAATGTGATTGCATGTGCTTCCAGGAAGCTAAAAGTTCATGTGGAGAATTATTGTACCCCTGATTTAGAGTTGGCAGTGGTGATGTTTGCTCTCAAAATATGGTGACACTATTTATATGGGGTGAAGTGTTAAGTATTCATTGATCACAGTAGCTTGAAATATGTCTTACCCAAAGAAACCTAAATCTGAGACAATGAAGATGGATCAAACTACTCGAGGATCATGAAATTTTGATTCTCTATCATCTGGGAATGGCCAATGTGGTAGCAGATGCATTGATTGATAACACAAAGAGTATAGGTGTAACACCCCGTACCTACCAAACCCTATTTGACGACGTTGAACAATGTTTACCTAAGTATCGATAGCCCAAGGTATGTATTATGTAATGTTATTGATGAGTTAATTGACATTGGGCCTAGTACAAGGGATTAGACCCTTGTGGGAGGTGTAACACTCTGTATGTGGCCGAACCTATACGACTATATGTACATTTATGGAAATATGAAAAAATGAGAGAAATGATAATTTTTGTATTGAATTGTGGGCATTTAAAAGTTTAATACAATTGGGCCATTAAATGAAGCCCAAAATAACAAAGAAGACATGGCCCAAAAGGATTTTATTTTGACCCATTCTTCCAACTTAACCCAATTGACCAAATCAACATTGCATTAAATGCCAAGTAAAAGATAAGGGAGACATGAGGGATTATATAAAGGAAAAAAAATCAGATTTTATACCATAGAACTCTCAATACATTTCTAGAATTTTCCAACATTTTCTCCTTTGCTCTAAAAGAACCCTAAGCCACTCTTTTGGCCAAGATAATCAATTGGTAAGACTTGGAAAGTGTTTATTATGATGGATTAATGTATTCTATGCATAACATATGGTGTATATTATGTTGGTTATGTTGGAGGAGCATTGAGAAGTTCACAAAAAGTAAAGTGTACATGTTTGCTAATTTGAAGGGTGTTTTGTCTTATAAACTTGCCTATGGACTTGTGGTTTTGAAGGATATGAATTTGGTGGAGTAAATATTGACATGTGAGATGTGATTATAGTCTTACTTGGTTTAATCCTTGTGTATAACGTTTGGAATTGTTATTGTGAATTTGGTTATGGTTTTGGTGCCGTATTGGCCGTGAAATGTGGTTTTGAGTGTCGTTATATGTGTTATGAGACCATGGCTGAATGTTGGTGGTTAGGATGATCAAAAATATGTTCAAATATGTTTGGTGATGATCATGGACCAGTCATGGCATTAAAAGACCCAAAAGAGACCATTTCGGACCAAAATGGGCATCCGCCCCCACAGACGAGGGCATCTGCGGGCGTAGATGCCAACGCAGATGGCACTGGCTTCTGCCAAGGGCCATCTGCGTGCGCAGGTGGCTGACCTGCGGGTGCATGTGGCTGCGCAGGTCAGCCCAGAATTGTGTTTTGTTTGTTTTCATATTCCTTTGATCCCCGAAAGCCCCGATACCCTTTTTGGACATAATTATCAACTTGTGGTGTCGTCTTAATGACTTTAAAGTATCATGTGGAGGTGTTTTGGACTGTATGAAGTATATAAGGTTATTTATATGTTGTTATAAGGGAGTAAATGCGACGGAATGATAAAGGGAAAAGCGTAAAGGGTACGTGTGGTGTGAAATGCTATCGATGTATGATATGTTGGTCAATGTGTGTAATGTTATGGTGTTGTTGATATGGAAATGCATTGGATTGTATTGAAAGGGGGTGACATGACGTTATATGGCAGTCACATGGTTCATTGTCGTTTTGTACGCCTTATAATGATTAGTTCCTAACGTAAGTTCCGGTATGAACTTTTATTGTAGAATAAGACATAAGGAAGAAACTGGACTATTGTGTTCATACATAGGCTTGTATATTCGTACTTGGAGGAGAAGGTATGTAAGGTTACTCTTCTATATCTTTCTGCAACATATGGTGTTCACATTATCATAGTACTCATTCGATTCCGAAATACCCTAAGGTATTCCGTATCCGAGAATTGGATAGTGTTACTCATATGTTCCTTATTCATTGGTCAATGGTGAATCATATGAATCATGTTCATTGGTTGACTTATGTTCATTGATTGACTTATGACCATTGGTTAACTCACATTCATTGGCTAATATGTCAATAGCTTCAAATGTTCTAAGGTATTGCATCTCAGGTTGGTGAGCTGTTGATATCCACATGTGTCTTATTTAGTGCTCATTGTCCTAAGGTTCCAAAAGTGTTCTATTCCAAGGGGGTTCTATAGTATTCCAACTAAGGTTGATATAATGTTATTCATATGTGTTTTACTCCTAGACGAATCACGACCCACTTAGTTCTTATTTATGTATGGAAGTTCTTAAGTTGTCATATGTTGTAAATTATAGGAGAACTACTTCCACGAGAGTAATGAGGTTAAGAGAGCTTGTTTAGTTGAATAGCATGGTTCCAATCACGTCATGATCCCAAGTTCCAATAGAGTTATACACATGTCTCATATTCATTAGTAATGTTCCAAAAGTCCAATGAGGTTATGTTCCAAGGTTTCAATAGTGGTTATACTCATGTATCTTGTTCATTGATCATTGTCCCAATGGTTCCAACAGTGTTATGTTTCCATGAAGGCTATGTTTCCAATAATGCTTATTCACATGTTTCTCACTCATTGATTATTGATCCAAAGCTTCAAAGAAAGTTGTGACTATCATTGTATTAATCTCTCATAAGCAAAAGTACCGATCTCTCACAAGTTACAGTATTAATCTCAAAAGTAAAGAAATGAAGTAAGAGTAAAGTAATGTATGTTGTGCTTCAAGATTTAAGAATGTTTTCTTCATCAAGGCATCACTCATTGAATGAAAGAAAGAGTAATAAATTAAAGAAGCAATGTTTAATGGGTGGCATCCCAAGGGTTAAACACCTAGCATGGGTCGATCCCAATAATACGGGTGGCATCCCAGGGGAGAGAGAAAAGCCTAGCATGGGTTGATCCCAATACATCAATACATCCCAGGGGCAATAAGACTAGCATGGGTTATCACGATACATCCCAGGGGAGGTAAGCCTAGCTTGGGTTATCTCATGACATCCCAGGGGCGATAAGCCTAGCATGGGTTCACATAGCATGACATCCCAGGGGCGAAAGCCTAGCATGGGTTCATATGACATCCCAGGGGTCAAAGTACCTAGCTTGGGTTCATCTCATCCCAAGGGCTATAAAACAGCCTAGCATGGGTAGAACAATAAAGATGAATGAATATGAAAGCAAGAGAAGTAAAGAACGTAATATACATGGTTTACCACATACAGAAAGAGAATTTATTCACATTGGCTATTTGTCTTATATTGATTCCACAGTTGTTGTTATTATGTATGAATGATCATAAATGACACCAACAGGAGCATTGTACATAATTCTACACATGGAGTTTTCTTATAATTATTTCCATTGAGGTTCTTATGTATTGATGTAGTTTGATTATGGCCTTACATACTCAGTACATTATTCGTACTGACCCTTTTTGGGGACTTACCTTACATGTTGCAGTTGCAGGCATTAGTAGACCTCTTCAGTAGGCTGCGGATCGTATACAGGTCTCTGGTGAGCTCCAGTTGCTTCGGGGCTTCCCAAGTCACACGTGAACACTTGGTTTTGGTATTATGTAAATATTGTATAGACATGGTCATGTATCTGTAGAGGCTTTGTAGACAGTTGTGGGAAAACAAATGTAGGAGGTGTATGTCCATGATGACTTAATGGCCTTGTCGGTCAAGTTTTACTTATGTAAATATTTAGTATATGATTCATGAATTTGATTATGAGCATGAGAAGTTCTTACATGGTAATGGTATTATTTATGGCATGCATATGAACGAACATAAGCAAAGATTGGTTCTCTCGGGCCATATCAGCTTCGGGTTCCAATCACGCCTCAATGGTAAGTTGGGGTGTGACAAAGTGGTATCAGAGCAGGTCGTTCTAAGGGTGTCTACAAAGCCCTGTCTGAGTAGAGTCTTACATATCAATGTGTTGTGCACCACATTTATAAGTAGGAGGCTACGGGACATTTAGGATATTATTTCTTTCCTTCATTCTAGATCGTGCAATAGAGCCAATGTTGTAAGTTGAATTGTGTCTGACAATGGTAATTGTTTCTCTTTGATATAGTAACAATGCCGAACACTAGAAGAGGTAGATGTAAAGGGAAGTAGGTAGATGTGCCTACTGACGAAGGAATGAGTAGACTACCACCTGACCAAGTTAGTCAAGGTGGGGCAAATGCTAAAATTGCATCTCGATCTTCCTCTACTTTTCCAGCTCCAGGAGAGCCAAGAGGTAGAGAAGTACCTGCAGAACCACCTACGAATGCCATTGATCAGGATTTAAGAAATGCAATACACATGTTGACTCAGTTAGTGGCTGCACAAGCACAAGGACGAACTGAAGATGACGCGGCTAGAGCAGCTAGTCGGCGTACACAGGACTTTTTAAAACTGGATCCTCCTATATTCACTGGGTCAGACCTGAAAGCGGATCCACAGGATTTTGTGGACCAAGTTCAAAGAGCACTAGAAGTGATGCATATAACAGGTGTAGAAACAGTTGAGCTGGCAGCTTACAGATTGAAGGGTGAGGCCATATTGTGGTATGAGGACTGGAAAAGATCAAGAGGCATTGATGTACTCCCAACTGGTTGGGAAGAATTTAAAATGGCATTTCTAGATCACTATCTTCCCTATGAGATCCGTGAGGCTCGTGCAGATCAGTTTTTAAATTTACATCAAGGAAATATGAGTATTCGAGAATACAGTTTGCAGTTTAATTCCTTGGCTCAGTATGCTCCAAATATGGTGGCAACGATGGAAGATAGAGTCCATAGATATGTGGATAGACTGGAGCCATACTTGGTACGAGACTGTACTATTTTCGCTTTGAACAATGATATGGACATTGCTAGAATTCAAGCCTTTGCACAGAAAATGGAGGACCAAAGGCAAAGAAAAAGAATACAGGAATCTGAGGAAGGTCCATCAAAAAGGACGAGGCCTAGGGGACAATCTAGGGTGTTTCCAGGAGAATCTAGATCTCGGATGTTACCGCCTAGACCTACATCCTCTTATTCCACAGCAGGTGCTGACTCTCAATTTCGAGGGACTAGAGATTGTCCATCTGGACAAAGTAGTGGAGTGCGAAGCTCACAGACAATAGGATCTTATCATCCTCCGTGTCAGCATTGTTGCAGGTACCATTTAGGTGAATGTTGGATGGGGACAAATGCTTGTTTTTGGTGTGGAACAATGGGGCACCTAATGAGAGAATGCCCACAAAGGGGTGCGAGTGGTATAGCACGACCTACGGGGTTAACTGTTGTATCATCAGCATCAGTTCCTTCCCCGATCAGAGGCATTCAGCCTATTATTTGTGGGAGAGATATAAGAGGAGAAGCTAGTTCCAGTGGGGTCTAAAATCGCACCTATGCTCTAGTGGACCGACAGAATAAAGAGGCACCTCCTAATGAAGGTACAAGTTTAGTATCACATTTTTTCACATGATGTACATGTAGCGATTGATTCGACCTTTACCCTATCGTATGTTAGTTTATCGACTATCGTGAATTTAATAGTACATTGGGGTTATGAGTTATATTAATGGCAATATTTCCACTTGTTAGTGAGTTTAATGTAGTAAAAAGAACATATCGTAAGGGTATAGTGGATGTTGTGATCATAGATGATAGATATGCTTAAAAGCGTTACCAATGCAAGGGTTAATGGGGTTAAACGAAAAGATTGACCCTATATAATGTGCTATGTACAATTTGCCGGAAGTGCATAAGAGTTTTCTTTCACATTGAGATCAAGATACCTATATTTGCTCCAAACGAAAGGGAAAAGTTCAGAAGTGCAAAAGTGGAGAGAGACTAAGTATCTATATGAGTATATGTATAGAAATGCATTTGTTACACATGAGACGACATTTGAGGATGAATGTTCTTAAGGGGGGAAGAATGTAACACCCCGTACCTACCAAACCCTATTTGATGACGTTGAATAATGTTTACCTAAGTATCAAGAGCCCAAGGTATGTATTATGTAATGTTATTGATGATTTAATTGACATTGGGCCTAGTCCAAGGGATTAGACCCTCGTGGGAGGTGTAACACTCTGTATGTGGCCGAACCTATATGACTACATGTACATTTATGAAAATATGAAAACATGAGAGAAATGATAATTTTTGTATTGAATTGTGGGCATTTAAAAGTTTAATACAATTGGGCCATTAAATGAAGCCCAAAATAACAAAGAAGACATGGCCCAAAAGGATTTTATTTTGACCTATTCTTCCAACTTAACCCAATTGACCAAATCAACATTGCATTAAATGCCAAGTTAAAGATAAGGGAGACATGAGGGATTATATAAAGGAAAAAAAATCAGATTCTATGTAAGAACCCTAAGCCACTCTTTTGGCCAAGATAATCAATTGGTAAGACTTGGTAAGTGTTTATTAAGATGGATTAATGTATTATATGCATAGCATATGGTGTATATTATGTTGGTTATGTTGGAGGACCATTGAGAAGTTCACAAAAAGTAAAGTGTACATGTTTGCTAATTTGAAGGGTGTTTTGTCTTATAAACTTGCCTATGGACTTGTGGTTTTGAAGGAAATGAATTTGGTGGAGTAAATATTGACATGTGAGATGTGATTATAGTCTTACTTGGTTTAATCCTTGTGTATAACGTTTGGAATTGTTATTGTGAATTTGGTTATAGTTTTGGTACCGTATTGGCCGTGAAATGTGGTTTTAAGTGTCGTTATGTATTTTATGAGACCATGGATGAATGTTGGTGGTTAGTATGATCCAAAATATGTTCAAATGTGTTTGGTGATGATCATGTACCATTCATGGCATTAAAAGACCCAAAAGAGACCATTTCAGACCAAAATGGGCATCCGCCCCCGCAGACGAGGGCATCTGCGGGCGCAGATGCCAAAGCAGATGGCACTGGCTTCTTCCAAGGGCCATCTGCGTGCGTAGGTGGCTGCGCAGTTAAGCCCAAAATTGTGTTTTGTTTGTTTTCGTATTTCTTTGATCCCCGAAAGCCCCGATACCCTTTTTGGACATAATTATCAACTTGTGGTGTCGTCTTAATGATTTTAAAGTATCATGTGGAGGTGTTTTGGACTGTATGAAGTATAGAAGGTTATTTATATGTTGTTATAAGGGAGTAAATGCAACGGATTGATAAAGGGAAAAGCGTAAAGGGTACGTGTGGTGTGAAATGCTATCGATGTATGATATATTGGTCAATGTGTGTAATGTTATGGTGTTGTTGATATGGAAATGCATTGGATTGTATTGAAAGGGGGTGACATGACGTTATATGGTAGTCACATGGTTCATTGTAGTTTTGTCCGCCTTATAATGATTAGTTGCTAACGTAAGTTCAAATATGAACTTGTATTGTAGCATAAGACATAAAGAAGAAGCTGGACTATTGTGTTCATACATAGGCTTGTATATTCATGCTTGGAGGAGAAGGTATGTGAGGTTACTCTTCTATATCTTTCTGCAACATATGGTGTTCACATTGTCATAGTACTCATTCGATTCCGAAATACCCTAAGGTATTCCGTATCCGAGAATTGGATAGAGTTACTCATATGTTCCTTATTCATTGGTAAATGGTGAATCATATGACTCATGTTCATTGGTTGACTTATGTTCATTGACTGACTTATGACCATTGGTTAACTCACATTCATTGGCTAATATGTCAAGAGCTTCAAATGTTCTAAGGTATTGCATCTCAGGTTGGTGAGCTGTTGATATCCACATGTGTCTTATTTAGTGCTCATTGTCCTAAGGTTCCAAAAGTGTTCTATTCCAAGGGGGTTCTATAGTATTCCAACTAAGGTTGATATAATGTTATTCATATGTGTTTTACTCCTAGACGAATCATGACCCACTTAGTTCTTATTTATGTATGGAAGTTCTTAAGTTGTCATATGTTGTAAATTATAGGAGAACTACTTCCACGAGAGTAATAAGGTTAAGAGATCTTGTTTAGTTGAATAGCATGGTTCCAATCACGTCATGATCCCAAGTTCCAATAGAGTTATACACATGTCTCATATTCATTAGTAATGTTCCAAAAGTCCAATGAGGTTATGTTCCAAGGTTTCAATAGTGGTTATACTCATGTATCTTGTTCATTGATCATTGTCCCAATGGTTCCAACACTGTTATGTTTCCATGAAGGCTATGTTTCCAATAATGCTTATTCACATGTTTCTCACTCATTGATTATTGATCCAAAGCTTCAAAGAAAGTTGTGACTATCATTGTATTAATCTCTCATAAGCAAAAGTACCAATCTCTCACAAGTTACAGTATCAATCTCAAAAGTAAAAAATGAAGTAAGAGTAAAGTAATGTATGTTGTGCTTCAAGACTTAAGAATGTTTTCTTCATCAAGGTATCACTCATTGAATGAAAGAAAGAGTAATGAATTAAAAAATCAATGTTTAATGGGTGGCATCCCAGGGGTTAAATACCTAGCATGGGTCGATCCCAATAACACGGGTGGCATCCCAGGGGCGACAGAAAAGCCTAGCATGGGTTGATCCCGATACATCAATACATCCCAGGGGCAATAAGCCTAGCATGGGTTATCACGATACATCCCAGGGGCAGTAAGCCTAGCATGGGTTATCTCATGACATCCCAGGGGCGATTAGCCTAGCATGGGTTCACATAGCATGACATCCCAGGGGCGAAAGCCTAGCATGGGTTCATATGACATCCCAGGGGTCAAAGTACCTAGCATGGGTTCATCTCATCCCAGGGGCTATAAAACAGCCTAGCATGGGTAGAATAGTAAAGATGAATGAATATGAAAGCAAGATAAGTAAATAACGTAATATACATTATTTCCCACATACAGAAAGAGAATTTATTCACATTGGCTATTTGTCTTATATTGATTCCACAGTTGTTGTTATTATGTATGAATGATCATAAATGACACCAACAGGAGCATTGTACATAATTCTACACATGGAGTTTTCTTATAATTATTTCCATTGAGGTTCTTATGTATTGATGTAGTTTGATTATGGTCTTACATACTCAGTACATTATTCTTACTGAACCCTTTTGGGGACTTACCTTACATGTTGCAGGTGCAGGCATTAGTAGAACTCTTCAGTAGGCTGCGGATCGTATACAGGTCTCTGGTGAGTTCCAGTTGCTTCGGGGATTCCCAAGTCACACATGAACACTAGGTTTTGGTATTATGTAAATATTGTATAGACATGGTCATGTATATGTAGAGGCTTTGTAGACAGTTGTGGGAAAACAAATGTAGGAGGTGTATGTCCATGATGACTTAATGGCCTTGTCGGTCAAGTTTTACATATGTAAATATTTAGTATATGATTCATGAATTTCATTATGAGCATGAGAAGTTCTTACATGGTAATGGTATTATTTATGGCGTGCATATGAACGAACATAAGCAAAGACTGGTTCTCTCAGGCCATATCGGCTTCGGGTGCCAATCACGCCTCAATGGTAAGTTGGGGTGTGATAATAGGTAGTTTGGCATGATTGAATTTTTCTAGACGTCCATTAGCTAGGGAGGTTTAGACCTTAGCTAACAGTTTTACGAGATTACAGGTGACCGAGGGAGTAGGTTGCTAGCTAATGTGGAGGTGATATCTACTTTTCTTGACTAACTTAAAGCTAGACAGTTTAAGATGTGAAGTTTGGGAAGATTCACGACAAGGTGTTTCAAGGTGAGGCCAAAGAGGCCATTCTTAATAATGAAGGTATGTTGAGGATTAGAGGATGTGTTTGTGTGCCTTTTGTGGGAAACTTGATTCTTACCATAGTTGTAGATGAACATAGTTTTAGGTACTCAGTACATCTAGGTGTAGCCAAGATATACCGTAAACTTGAGGCAACACTATTGGGGGCCCCATATGAAGAGGGATATGGTGGATTTTTTGTCTAAGTGTCAGAACTCCCAATAGGTGACGTATAAACATCAAAAGCCTGCGGGTACTCTACATAGAAAGCCTATTACTGAATAGAAGTGGGAGTGGATAGCCATGGATTTTGTTGTTGGTCTTCCTAAGACCTTGAGAAAAGATAATTTTATATGGGTGATTATGGACCGATTGACTATATTTGTATACTTCATTCCAGTGTAGGTGACTTATAATGCAACCAAGTTTGCCATGGTTTATGTTAAGGAGATTCTCCAACAACATAGGGTACCCAATCCAATAAAGGTACACAGTTTACCTCTATCTTTTTGGAAAAAATTCTGGAAGAGTTGGGCAATAGAGTGGATCTATGTATAACTTTTCATCCTCAGAGTAATGGGCAATCTAAGTAGACAATCCAAGTGTTAGAAGTTATACTTTGGGCGTGTGTTATGAATTTTGTGGTCATTGGGACCATTTCTTACCATTGTCAGAGTTTGCGTACAACAACAGTTATCAATAGAGTATAGACATGGTGCCTTTTGAAGCTTTGTATGGGAGGATGTATAGATCTCACATTGGGTAGTTTGATGCCTTTAAGGTGAGATCTTAGGGCACTGATTTGTTAAAGGAGTCTATGGAAAAGGTAAGGTTCATATAAGAGAAGCTGGTGGTGGCTCAAAGTCGATATAACGAGTATATAGATAGGAAGGTGCAAGATGTACTTTTCAAGAGAGGCAAGCATGTGTGGCTCAAAGATTAATCCATGAAAAGTGTGATGTGATTCGAAAAAAAGGGTAAGATTAATCCAAGGTGAATTAGATCATTTGAGATTTTAAAGGGTGTTGGGATGATGGCTTATAGGTTGAATCTACCTCCTAGTTGATCGAGAGTCCATCTCATGTTGTATGTCTCAATGCTCAAGAAATATTATAGGGATGATGATTATATCATTAATTGGGATTTGGTGTTACTTGATGAGGATCTCTGTTATGAAGAGGAAACTATTGCCATTCTTGATAGGGTTGTTTGGAAGTTGAGAACCAAAGTGATCCCATCTATGAAATTCCAGTGGAAGAACCATCCTATTGAAGAGGCCATTTGTGAGACTAAAGCGGACATAGGCAAGCGTTATTTGTAATTATTCATTGATTCAGGTAATTGTTTCTTATTTTTATGTTTTCCTTCTAGTTGTCATTCGAGGATGAATGATTGTTTAATTAGTATCTGATATAACAACCCATCCCATAATTATAACATACTTGTCGTGTAAAAGTTTGGGTAGAGTTGTCCCTATGATGAGAGTTGTGAAAATCTTAGGCTAGGGTGACTTTAGATTAATCTTTGTGTCGTGTGCTGTTGAGACCTTTTGTGTCATGTAATGGTTGGTGTATTAGTTTTATTGGTGTGAAGTGATAGATAAGAAGTTTAGTGAACTATAGAAACTTTTGGAATAACATTTGGGTGTATAGAACTTTGGTTATAGCATTTGGCGCGACAGGATAAAGCCGTGTTGTTGAAAAAGAAAGGTTGTGTTGTAAAAGGGGGAAATCTGGAAATTCCCCTGAGCTAATGGTTAAGGTATACTAGTAGAATCAAGTGTTAGGAAGAATTCATAGGTTAAATCCCTAAAATTGATTAATCACTTTTAATTCCTTGAATCACTAGAATCAAGTGTTACGAAAAATGCACGGGTTAAAGCCCTAAAATTTCTTGTAGAAAAACAAAGGTTGTGTTGTAAAAGGGGGAAAATCTAGAAGTTCACCTGAGCTACTGGTTAAACTATGCTATTAGAATCAAGTCTTCGGAAGAATTCATGGGTTAAAGCCATTTAACATAAATTAATCCCTTTTAATTCCTTGAATCACTAGAATCAAATGTTAGGAAGAATTCATAGGTTAAATCCCTAAAATCGATGAACTGATGGGGATTTCCTATGGATAGGCTTAAAATCATTTTAAAACAGTTCTAGGTTGCTAAACGTAACTTTCTAACATAGAATTCTTCTTCATTAACGTGAATTATAGGGGTTTGGCAAGATTAATAGGTGAAAACCCTCGAATTGGTGGTTTAGGCTATGAACTAGGTCAAAACCTATGAGTTTTACTTCCTAATGCTCAGAATTGGATAATAAGTTGTTGATTACTCCTTGTTTACTTTTTTTTTTAGATTGAGGACAATTCGAAGTTACAAGGAAGTGTAAAACTTTAGCAGATTAGAGCACCTCAGGCTTGCATTTGAGGTAGGTTATGGTTTGAATTGTAGTTATAGACTTAATTTGGACTTCATGCCTATTCTCATAAGTTAAATGTTTGTAAATTGGCCTTCGGGCATGCTTGTGATTCTCTGAGTTATTGGATATGAGTTGTATACATAAATTGAAGAACTTAAATTTGACTAAGTGTCTAGACAAAGTGTGTACTTGTAAATTTGGTGCACTGCAATTTATCGTGGTTGGTATTCATGCATTGTGATATTTGGAGGGTCGGGTACCACACTGGTACATCTTAATTATATTCGAAAGGTCGGGTACCACACCGGTATGGTACATGGATGAAGATGGTTCCCTGTAGGTCATGACTGTTAGGAAGATGTGTCCCTTTAGTATGTATGTACAGATTGAGATGGGGTGATGATAGTTTGATGCAATGTTGCATGTTCATAGTCATTGGATTGTTTGTTTGCATTTCATAACATATTGTATTGTAATCTAGGTAGCTTAAGTCTACTCTTTTGTGATGGATTAGTGATAATTGGTTGATGTACTTATATTTGTGGTATTTGGAGGAGTCATAAAATCTCCTTTTTTTGTTGAACTTACGTGTATGAGGGTTGGTCTAGTTGAGGTATTAGTTAACTAAGTGATTATCTCTGGAGTCATATTTGTTGTTTGAAATTACTTGTTATTTGTTGAATGCTACTTTGCTTATACTTGATTTATGTTGAAGTGTGGGTCTGAGTTGAGTCGGCCGATGATGCTTACCAGTACATAGTGTTTGTACCGATACTACTTGTACTTTTCTTTTGTTGTATGCATATAGTATTCCGGTGATTGAGACAAGACCTCAGATATAACATCTGACTAGTAGCTTTCCAATCCAAGAGTGAGCATCTACCTTCAGGCAAATAGTGGATCATCACACTTGATCATGTCCATTCATTTGTATAGTGATACGCTTGTTTTATTTTATTTTTGGATATTTATCTTAGACTTCAGGTTTGGTTAGAATGTTCTTTTATGGTGACTTTCAGGTCCTTTGGAACTTGTCATAGGTAATTGTTTTATTCAGTATTCTTTTCCTTATTGGTTTTACGATATTATATCATTTTTGTTATTGATTTGTTAATATCTCTATTTTAAAAATGGCTAAGTGTTGGGAAATGATTTTTGTTAGATGGTTCTCCCACCGGCGGGCTAATATGTGTGCCACTCATGACTATTTGGTTCGTGACAATTTTGGTCGGGGGGGACCTTTGGTTTGGGTCCCAAGACTTTCGAAATTATTTTGGGTGCTTGGGAGAATTTAGTGAAAACCAGGAAAAGTGTTAACTTCGATAAATATTCATCAAGACAATATCCGTTGGTCATTCTGATGATTTTGCTGATTCTGGAATATCGTTTCCAATTAGGTAGAATATTTGGTTTGTGTTCACAGGACTCCAAATGAATCCCAAAAGTCCGACCAAGACTTGTAATTTTAGGTCAAGCTATTAATGCAACTGATGTTTGGTGCAGCCATTCCTGCGGAAGTTTCTCCACTATGGTGGATCATTGTCCGCTTCACTAGAGGTTCAATATATTAGTAACCTCTATTGTAGCGAAGGTCCTGTTGCCATAGTGACATCGCTCCTGTGGTAAGACCTTCTGCATAGCGAAGATTGCAACATTATAAGCCCCTCCTTCTACACTTTGTTATTTCCACCATTTTCCATATCATTTGAGAGATCGATTATAGAGACAAATAAGGGTTCTTAGTAAGCTTTATACCTTCGTGACTATGTTCTATTACTTAATCCCCCATCAGTTTTTATCCTAGATTCTCTTAAAGATCGAGTTTTAATCCCATATTTTCGTACTTTGCATGTTATTTTGAGCTCTAAAAAGGATACCATTCTCACCAAGCTTTTGGGCATGAGTTCCTCACCTTACGGGAAAAGTAATTGCATGATTAATTTTTGCTTTCATCAAGGGTCCTGAGGGTCAATTTTTTACCTTGTTTTGGACTTAAATTTCATAATTATGATAAGGGTGTCGTCGTTCTCGTGGTAAAGTGTAGATTGTGTGTTTGATAGCATGACAACTTTCCAAAGTTGAGTAGAAGGGGAAAGCAACTCATTGTCGGTCCAAGACTACTGTTTGTCTTTGAGGTAGGCTGTGGTTTACTTTCATATAAACTTAGCTCTATGAGATGGTATATTTTCTAAATAGTATGACGAGTAGGGGATTTCTAGGATAGAATTAAGTTTATTACACTATTTATGATATTGTTGGCCTAATTCGAGGACCTTAGAATAAAATATTTGCCTGAGCCTTAGATTAGATTGCTTGCTATAGCGTCAGGATTAGGTTAGGGATACTTATATGCTTGATATGGCATTAGATTAGATTAGGAATCCTTATTAAAGATTTGGGTAGGATTCTTGGTAGAATGGCTTTTATTGAGCGGTTAACTTTTATGTTGTATTTCTATTTCGTGTTTTCCTATTTTATCTTTGGAATATGGGCCCGAGGCTGTGGATATGCTTTACCAAGACTCCAAGTCAGTGATGCCTTGCTATGAAGGGTGACTTTACCTTGTTTGTATATACCTACCTTTATGATTAGGTGCATACATACTTATACTTGAGTGGGCATGTATACACTCATTCATACATAAATGTGATTTATTGTACAATTCTGAAGAAAATACTATTTTCTTTAAGATTTTTTTAGAAAGAAGAGGATCGTTCCACCCTTACGACTGGTTGAAGGCTTTTTATGATGCACAGTCTATATCGTTTCTATCACTGGGTTGTTGTTTGGGAATGATTTTACTCTCTTACTACTAAGTTTGAATTTTTAAAAGGATTTGTAACATTTTATCATAGATTTTTAAACTAGAAAGACTTTACTTGTTTAAATTCAGACCAAGGGACATTTTTGGTCCTTTTTTCCATTTACTTTGTTTTATTTATGTTGGGGAGATGAGTGAGCCCGAGAGACATTTTTGGGCGGTCTGAGGTCTATGTTTTGGATTTTATTTTACATTTTTACATTGGCCACATATTGCATTGTATGTTAAGATAAGGAGAGGCTCGTGGTATTGTCGAGTAGATTTACTTTTTTGCACTGGCCACATGTTGCACTACATCATCTTATATTGTGATGCATCTACCATTGATAACGCTCAAATACACCCTTTGAACGTAAGTGATGGTTGTCAATATTTTAACTCAACTTTAGGGTCTGGGTCAATCCCATGAGGAATGAACATGAAATGTTCACTTTAGAGTGTGATTAATTTACTAAATGTTTGGTCGTATTAATTAAGACAATAAAAGTAAATAGGGGGTTCTAAAACACTTTCGAATACTTTTGATCATAGTTATCAAGTAAGAGAGTTGGATTCACTAGATGAAACTTGAAAGTTGTAGTCAATAACAAAAGTAACTTAGCACTGTGTAATCATGGGAAGAGATTTCATGCATGGGTAAATAATATTTGTCTAGATTCAATTATAGTTGTGGGTAAGCTAGATTATAGGTATTGATGTCAATTTCTCAATTAGATACCAAATATCACATGGGGTTTTTCTCAAACCTCCATGTGTGCCGTCATAACCAATCCAATTCCTCAATTTAGTAGTCTTATTTCTAAGATCTATAATTAAATGATATAAATCAGGTCATTGTTAACCATTAACACTCACCCTTATACCCTTTCTCAAGCAAGATAAAGGATATAAGCTCAACTAGAGTTTGCAACCTCAAATTGTGAGTTGAAACATGGGATAATAGTTAAATCCATAATAAATAATAAATTAGGAAGACAAATAATTACTATCCATACATTTATCAATACCCAATCATCACACGCACCTAAGTTGGGGAAATTTAGTCAAGCATAATAAGAGATAATGAGATTACGCTATCAGATTCAATAACCAACACAAGATTTGATGAATTTTAATGTAGAAAATTAATGTAAAAGCTAATCCCAAACTTTTGGAGCAAGATTATAGGTTTCTAGATTTCAAAATCTATAAAAGTAAGGATTTGAAGTTAAAAAATACTATTTATAGCTGAAGTAAAATAGGGACAAAATATTTACAAAAATGCCACCATGTCAGTTAGGCGATCTGAGTCGTGTCACCGAACTTGTAGGTGATGCGTCGAATATGCATAATATCACTGAACTATCTTCAATTCATTTAGCTTTACTGTTGAGTTCTATTGATTTTGCCGATGGAACCTCATCATCACAAAACTCTTGGATGATACGCCGAACTAAAATGTTGCTCACCAAACTGCTATCTTCAAAGCCTAACTAGACTGCTTCCTTTGGCGACAAAATCTTATTTTTAGCGGTACTCTAGGCGGTTTGGTGGTGTGCCAAACTTGCTTGGCAATGCCACTTCTCCTTTTTAGCTCTTTCTATCTATCTTTTTGCTTCTTTTGCCTTCTTCAAGCTCCTTTGGTGGTCCTTTGGCTTCAACCCTGAAAATCAAACAAACTAACATTAAAACTAGCTCAAAATAACACTGAGGACTTTGATTTCTTACTCATTTTTGAATAAACGAGTCACAAAATGTCAGCTCATTTTTGCTTGTCGTCAAGCAAATCAATGCACATATAACAAAACGAAAATACCTACAAATAGTACTAATTGGGAGTTCAAACACGTCTCTTTCTTAAAACTATTTTGCCCTCATGACTTTGAAAAGCATTTACACAAGTATACATGATTAAACAATCAATCCATGATCTACAAGCCTCAAGTGTTGACTAGTTTCTACCAAACTAAGCACATGCTCATAGATATCAACCAAGGTCAATCAATGTTCTTAATGAGTGCAATTGAGTGCCCTCACAACAAGAATATCCATTTACTCATGATGCAATCAAATTGACAAACATGGGATCAACAAAAATCACTCTCACTCTAAAAAAGATCATGCACATGAATACCATACCATTGGCTTGCCCATATTTTCTATCTCATCACAATTAAGCATGCTAAGTTGGAGATCAAAAAGGTATTTTGTTGTCTTGTAATTTAGACAATGAGTAAGGTAGGATAGCATATAGTTCTAGTTACTCTACCTCCTTGAAGCACTACACAATACCTTAGCTTAATTCTTCCTCAATTCTCACTCATTTTGACATGCTATGGACCATTTATGCCAATCTTTTGGTTGTGCACTTGCGAACTTCCTTCTCTCATCCTTTAAAGCAAAAACAACTCATTTATTTACATTCTAAATTTACTAATTCAATTACAATATTTTATATGTGCTTACACAAGATACTAGGATGAACTAGACAAGAAAGTAAATGGTCACAGTTCTCTAACTTCCAATCACAAATCCTACCCGATAATTCCTCCACCCCCAACTTATGCTATTGACCTAAGTTGGTTTAATGCCTTACCTACATTATTCAAGGTGGATTTGGTTCAAAAAAGGGTATCGTAGGAGAATGGGTTATGGCTTGTAACATGGTTGACCAAGAAAGAGGCTACAAGGCACAAATTCAGAAAGAACTTAAAATGGGTCAGGCTATATGGTCAATTTCAAAGGCTCCCTCTACATTGGTAGCCTAAGGTAATTTCTTCAATGTCCCAATGATCTATGCTTAACAATAGACAAATAATCCAAGTTCTAGATGGACCCATGAAACTAGATCAAATCAAAGCCTCACCATTCATGGAGCTCAACTACATTCTTGAGGCAACACTTTCAATTCCCTAATTGACATACCATATTCATTGCACATATCGAGAAAGGTATTAAAGTAGTCAATACATGATGCAAATATTCACAAAAGTGAGATCCCAACCACTTCAACTCAAAGAAACAAAATTTAACAGGTGGCCGTATTTTTCAAGAAGGTGGGTCAATTCACAACCGATTTGAAAAATTCAAGTTCCATGTATGTACAAATCTCCATAAATGTACTCTTTGAGTAAAAGTGTTATATTTATATAACACTTTTACTTGAGTACCATACCAAAAAAGCTTTATTGAATAAACACACAACTAGAAACTAAATACTATGAAACAAAAATGCACCACAGACAGTCAAATAAAATCCCCAAAAGCATACAACCATAAAATTGAAGTCATCAAAAATATTACAACTCGAATGAGAACAGTAACAGAATTAGCACCAAACAAAATCAAAATAACAAAATAATACATAAACAATAATAACCCCCCTTGAACTCAAGTAAAAGCAGTGTCCTCAATGTAATATGACTAAGAGAATATATTAGAATGAGTTGTAGGGTCCCCTTGTGACATGCTAAGCCTTAGATGGTGTGTGGCATAAAGAAACAACCTCAATCTGGGCATCAGTGCTAGGCTCAACTCCGAATATGGTTTGTAGGGCTGGATTAGGCATAACAGTAGGCACCTCTAAAGAAGCTGATGAGTTGGTCACATGATAAAATGCCTCCTCAATGGGTTTAGACACGCTACCAATAATTTGTTTAGTCTCTTGAATCGAACTCACCATAGTAACTGCCATTATGACAACATTGGTATCCTATACTTCATCATAAACCCCAAAAGTAGGATCAACAACAACATCTACACTTGTATCATTAGTCTCAATCTAGGAGGCATCCTCCTCCTCCTCATCCTCTAGTGTAGTATCTATAACCCTCTCTATGACTAGAAAAAAAAGTTGTATAGCCTCGGTATGAACATTAGATATACCATCTTATGGAGGATTTACTCAGAAAAGCCTAAACTCTATGTACCTCAGCTGATCCAACTTAGTCCTCATCAAAGAGATCGTAGTCTGTATGGCATCCCTAACCACAGTATGGCTATTCTTACTCTATTTCTACCAACCCTCTCTAATCGTCGTGCTTAAGTCAGCCAATCTCTCTCCATAGAGTCACAGAATCTCTCTATAGCCTCTTATCTCCTCCTACAGAGGCACTAAAGTAGCCTTAATAGTTTTTTGAGCGATGGTCGGTATCTACATCTCTAATCGGGATGACTTCTAATTTGATACATAATCCATACTAACCATCTTAAGAATCACAACTTGAGTTAATGGAGATCTAGAAGGAACTATAGCTACTGAAGGTCATAAACTAGGAGCTCTAGGATGCATCAGTTGTGATGGTTCAGAAGAGGAAGTGTTGGGAGGTAGAGCAGCAATAATGGGAGTCGGTAGTATGGCTTAACCCTCTAGAGTCTCAACATCTACTACAGGGGATATATCTGCCAGATCTTTCTTCCTCTTCTCTTTCTCCCTAAGATGGAATGCCTCTATTCTAGTTATGACGCTAGTAGAGATCGATGTATAATCAACGTCCTTTTTAAAGTAGAAAGAAACCTTGCCCTCTGGCAAAGCTCCTGTGATGAGGCATGGAAATAAGATAGAAACGTGCTTTTATAGAGGTCGCATAGCAATCTCCAGAGCAATTATTTGGCTAAGGTTTAATCTTTCCTTCATGATGATAGTCCCTAACAATAATTCCTTTGGATGTTGAATGATAGACTCATTTTGCGATGCCATGAGATTACTATAAATGAAACTAAACTAATACCGAGCCTCCAAGCTTATATCCCTCATTTCAATTAGAATCCCTGATGCAATCCAAAAGGGAATACTGTCACTAAGAAAAGGGACTAACCAACCTCGAAGCTCATCAGCAGTCTACTGTTATTGCACAACATGGTAATAAGACTCATTGTTCATGTACCATAAATCAAATTGATTGTGGTTTCATCACACTTGACTTTGACCCCTCTAACGCTTGAACCTAACTTTCCATATAAGGATGTTGCAGCTCTATAAAGATCTCAAAATCATGATAACAGATAGTCCATAAGATCTGGGGGTATCTATTACTCACCCTATCTATGCACAATCTCTGCTACTTAAGTATCGTGTGCTTTCTCAGAACCTTGAGTCAATTTAATAAGTGGGGAAACACCATGGGGTGAGGGTCTAAGGATGCTTAAGAGTGTTTTTCATCCCTCTTTATCTACAAAGGTATAACTATGGGAGTAGGTATTGGGGAATAAATATAAGTGTTTCCCCCATCCTCACCTCTTTAGAATCAAAGATGGTTAAGTGGTATCTAGGATCAGTAGAACTATACTCAAAATCTGACCCCTCTTCGACTTGCACGAGAGTTTTCTTTGGGTAATGATCAATAACCAATTTGGCTTTCTTTTGCATGGCCCTCTCTAGGTTAGAGAACCCTAGAATTGTGACCCCTTTTTATTTCTACCTTTAGGCTGAGGAGGAGCTTTGTTTTTGTCTGCAATGTGCTTTTGTTTCCCCATACCAGCATATAGAATGAAGCCATGTACCAAAGCATGGTTAGAAAATAAAAGGTGTAGGGGCTGGTATCAAAATCGACTTTAGCGCATCACCAAAGAGTTTGGCGACACAAGGGACCATCGCCATAATTTGGGAGGCTTGCCTGAAGGCAAGTTTGGTGATACATATGATGACTTTGGTGAGTCGCGGAAGAGTTCGGCGATACCTGATGGACATTGCCAAACTTAATAGCTCCAAGCATAGTCAAACTGGTTACTTTGGTGATATGTGTTTCTTTTTGGTGTATCGCTGACGAGTTTGGCGTGTTTCCAAAGGTCTCAGACTCATCACCAAAGTGGTTCATCTTCCCTAATATCATGTTCAATACAAAGTACCATTTTCAAGATCAATTCCATGCCAAAAATGGAGTATTTTCAAGCATAAAACACAATAGGTACTTAAGCTTCCCTAATTCCTAACACCAATATCCAACAAATTGATGATTTTCCATTAAGAATAAAGTCACCCAATCCATCATCGAGAAAAAATATTTAAACTTGAAACTCATCAAAAATAAGAAAACCACATAATTGAATTTCAAACAAAAACAAACCCCAACTCAAATTAAACCAAAACACTAGTTACTATTCAACTTCAGAACAATGGTATTCTTGCAGGGATAAGATGAATTCAACAATTAAAACAAATCTAGGCATGCTTAATTTAAAGAATTCCAATCAACATTATTAATTTTAACTAACAAGTTCACTATTTCAACCAATCTCATCGATTTTGCACAACAAGAAATAGAGTTATTAAGAAATAATATATCTATAACAATAAGGTAAAAAATAACCATGAATCTCTAACCTTTCAAGATAACAAATCACACAAATGGAGAGATGTCTTGGAGAGAAATTGTCACTAGGGATCTCTGACAATCGAGTGTGTAATAGTGAATAGTAGTGAACGACGGTGCAGTAGTGAACGACAATACAATGGTGAGATTTGAGTGTGTTTATGTATGTGTGTGTGTGAAAGTTGATGTGGTGGTGCTAGTGAGGAAAACGGTGGAGTATTGGTAAAATAAATGGTTTAAGTGGAAGAGGAAGGGTATAGAAGTCAAACCATTTGACCCTTTTAAGTCAGGAGTTCAGTGATCATTGATGATGTTGCCAAAGTTATTGGTGCATAGCTAAGATCACTTTTTAATGACAAACTTACCAGTTTTGAGGGTATAAGAGTCCCATTTTGGTGAAGGAACTTAGTGACACACAAAACTGATGGTAATTAGCCAAAGTGTCTCCCTTGGAGCTAGGTTCGAGGCCTCCATTCTGTTAATTTTTTTATCACCCTATAATACACCAAAGTGAGTGGTGATTTGCCAAAGTGACTCACCAACATTTCTTACTCCAACTTGTATCGATACATGTTTTTTACACTCCATACCTCACAGAAACTTTCACCACACAACAAATTTTATTTAAATAGACATAAAATAAAACTTGGGTTGCCTCCCAATAAGTTCCTTATTTAACGTCGTGGAACGACAGTATCTTCATACATGTCAAGCATCCTAGAGGCAAAACACCTCAATCTTAGCGACTTTTGGACTGCAAACAATGAAGTGTTTCAAGAATTGGCCATTCACCGTGAACCTTAACCCATCATGGCCTTCTAGCTCAATCGCTCTGCTAGGGTAACCTTGCACAACTTTGAACTACTTTGACCATTTTGATTTGACTTATCCATAAAGAGCCTGAGTTTTGAATTAAAGAGTAACACATCATCCCCAACTCTAAATTCTCTCTTAAAGATCTTGTCATAATGCCACCTTTTTATTCACTCCTTGTAGAGAGTGGAGCTTTCATATGCTCAAAGGCGGAATTCATCAATCTCTTGTAATTACTCCACCCTCTACTTATAGGCAACATCTCATTTCATGTTTCGTTTCTTCAGCACCTAAAGAACACGATACTCAAGCTCAATGGTATACAGAAAGCTTTTCCAAACACTATTATGTAGGGATACATCCCAATGGGTGTATTGGAAGCCGTTCAGTATGCCAAAGGGCATCATCTAATTACCTTGCCCAATTGGTTTGACTCATATTAACAATTTTTTCCAAGTTACCCTTTATCTCACTATTCAACACCTCTACCTGCCCACTAGTTTGGGGGTGATATGGCATAGCAAACTTATGCTTAACTCTATACATCTCTAGCAAGGTACCAAACACCCAATTGCAAAAATAAGTGACACCATCGCTAGTGATAGATCAGGGAGTCCGAAACCTCTTGAATATGAACTTTTTAAGAAAGTGGGTGATACCCTTGCTCTTATCGTTTGGTAATGCAACTACCTTGACCCATTTTGACACAGTTGATGACCACCACTATGCACTTGTTTTCTAACGAATTTACAAAAGGGCCCATAAAATCAATTCCAAAAACATCAAATAGTTCAACTTCAAGATTAGGCTTCAAAGGTATTTCATGCCTCCTAGAGATCCCTTCTTGCATTTGACATTGGGCACATGATCTGACCAAGTCATTAGCATCTTGATAGAGAGTAGGCCAATGGAAACTTTTTTGAAGGACTTTGGCAGTCGTCCTTAATCCACCATGATTCCTTCTAAACTGTGAGGAGTGACAAGCCTTAAGAATGGATTGCATTTTTGAGTTGAAAACATATGTACAAATCACACCATATGCACATTCCCTAAACAAGTAGGGTTCATCCCAATAGTATCTTTTATCATCATGAAGAAATCACTTTTATGATACAAGTTTAGCTCATCGGGAGGAATACTACATACAAAATAATTTGCAAATCGGCATACCAAGGCACCATATCTTCCGAAACAGTAATAAAAAGTTCATCAGGGAAAGACACATCAATGTCTATCTCCCCTAACTTTTAACCATTCTATTCAAAGTGGGACAAATGGTCTGCCACTTGATTCTCACAACCTCTTCTATATTTCACTTCGAAGTCAAACTCTTGGAGCAATAAATCCACTGGATTAGTCTTGGTTTCACTTTTTTTTTTGCCATCAAATACCGGATTGTAGTATGATCGGCATGGACAATCCTCTTGGTTCTTGACAAATAGGCACAATACTTCTCAAAAATATAAACACCGACCAACAACTCTTGCTACGTGACCATGTAATTCTTTTGTGCCTCATTTAAAGATATACGAGCATAGCAAATCGGGTAAAATAGCTTGTATTTTCTTTCCCCAAGAACTACTCCTAATTATATCCCACTAGCATCACACATAAGTTCAAAATGAATGGACCAAATCAGAGCCACAATGATAGGTGCCTACAGAAGCATTTCTTTAGGCAATTAAATGCCCTCACACAACTTCCATCAAGTTCAAATTTTGCTTTTTTTTCAAGAAGCTTGCACACAGGATGGGCAATCTTAGAAAAATATTTTATGAACCGCCAATAGAAACCCACATACCCCATGAAAATTCTCACACCCTTCAGGAAGATAATTGGAGGTAATTTGACAATCACTTCAACCTTCACTTGATCCACTTGAATGTCATGCCTTGAGATTTTGTAACCAAACACAATTCTTTCTTTTACCATAAAATGACACTTCTCCCAATTAAGCAAAAGTTTCATTTGTACACAACGTTGGAGCACTTTGATCAAATTATCAAGAGATACTTCAAAAAAAATTTCCTCTGTCAAGTAGACATCCAGGAACACCTCCATTGTATCTTCCACATATTTGACAGAATTGACAACATACACCTTTAGAAAGTAGAGAAAGCATTGTATAATCCGAAAGGTATATGTTTGAATATTAAGGTGTCATACATATAAGTGAAAGTTGTCTTTTATTGGCCTTCGAGAGAAATAGATATTTGATTGTACCTTGAGTACACATCAGGAAAGCAATACCATCCTCTCCCAGCCAATCGATCCAACATTTGATCCATGAAGGGCATAGAAAAATGGTCTTCCTCAGTCCATGAGTTTAGCTTTCTTTAATCAATGTAAACACGCCATCTCGTGACCGATATTAAGGGAATAATTTCATTTTTCTCATTTGTCACAATGGTGATTCCTCCTTTTTTAGGCATATATTGCACCAAGCTCACCCACTTTCTATCGGAGATTGGGTAAACAACACCCACATCGAGGTATTTTATAATCTCTTTCATACCCACTTCGTGCATTGAAGGATTCAACCTCCTTTGATTCCCAATGCTAGGCACACAAATTCAAGGATGGATTCCGATGATGTCGGCAATTGTCTCTCCAATGGCTCTTAAGAACTTTCTCAACACAGATACCAAAGCTTCAACTTGCCAAACTAATAAATCAGCCACTATGATGACATGCAAAGTACTATCTTTCCCCAAGAAAACATACAAAGGTGGGGAGAAAGAGGCTTAAGTTCTAGCTTTGGTGTCTCTTCAATGGACAGTTTGACGGGTGGACTTTTCCAATTCATCAAATCAAGATCAAGTTTCATTGTGTTCTTAGGATAAGTACCAAACTCATTTAATGATGCCACCACTTCATTGTAGTCCTCTATCTCTTCACTACCATAATTCCATAACACCACCAATGATTTACCTACAAAACCAACCTACAAGGTGGAAGAAACTACTTTGTCAATAGATTAATAACTGAAATGATTTGCAAATCCCTTGGTTGTTTCATTGACTTGCACACATTGAAGGTGACTTCTCATTGTTCACTCTAAATTTCAATTCCACACATTCAACATCCACTAAAGCTCTCCCGGTAGCAAGGAAAGGCCTAACAAGGATGATGGGAACCTCATAATAAATTTCACAATCAAGAATGACAAAGTCCACAGGGAATATGAACTTTTCAACTCAGACCAACACATCATAAAGAATTCCCACCGGTCTTTTGATTGACCAGTCCACTGTTAACAATCTCATCATAGTTGCTTTACGAGTTCCCAAGCCCAACTTCTTGAATATGTTCAAAGGTATCAAGTTTATTCTCTCCCCTAAATTATACAAGGCTTTGTCAAATTTATACATACCAATTGTGCAAGGGATACTGAAGGCTCCGAGATCTTTCTTTTTACGACCAAGTTGCTTGACATAATCATAATGTGATGGTACAAAACTTTGACAATTTCAAAATCCATACTCCTTTTATAAGTAACAAAGTCTTTCATGAATTTAGCATATCTAGGCGTTTCAAGTAACGCGTCTGATAACGCTCAAATACACTCTAGAAAATGAATATATGCGGTAGTTAGCAATACTTTTAACCAACTTAGGAGTCGGGTTCAAATCCACAGGGAACGAGAGCAATAGCTTCACTCTCAAGTGTCACAAGTAACTATAAGTTGGCACACAATGCTAAGAATTAAACTATAAAGTAAAATGGGGAGGAAAGAACAAGAAGGAAAGAAAAACAAAAGAAGGATATGTGGATTAATATTCAAACTCTTGAATTTATGGGCAGTAAGGGACTTGATACCCTCACCTCCCAATTGAATTCAACAATTCAAACACAAACCCTAGTTTGAGAAAATCAAAGGAAACCAAGAAGCCATAAATAAGTAATCTTCGATAAACCAAACCAAGAAGTTCACCAACAATTCCAAGATCCACACTACTAAAATTACCAACTAATTCTAGGCTTCACCTAGAAATTACAAGCTTCAAAGCTCAATATTTAATATTCATCAAAAATCCATGCAAAATGAGGAATTATCCTATTTATACTAGAGTAAATAAAAGACAACTAGCTTTTACAAATATGCCCTTAATGAGAGACAAGGGCCTTGTTTGGTGACTCTTGTTGTGAATTCTTGAATTTAAAATCTAGCCACTTGTACAAGTGGCCTCTTTTCTTTATCCACATCACTCCCATGGACTCTTAAGCTTTTTTTTTCACTAACATTCTACGTGTCATCTGCGTCATCCATGCTTGTGTAAGCCATGCGATCCATGCTAGTATCACTAAGAGTTACAAAGGCCACACTTTGTAGCATCACATTGGCAACAGTTTTATTTGATAATTCTACACTTGGAAAGCGTGGCCTTAGCTTGTTATTGGCCACGCTTTAAAAGCTTAGCCTTTTGTACCTCTTCTACAACAACACTTATAAAGTGTAACTTTTTCTTATGTACATGCACACTATTGAAGTGTGGCAACATTGTATAAATAAAAAATAATGATTTTGATTTGCATGTATATACCCAGAAATTATATATATAAACATACATATATAAATGATCTCAAACACCAAATTATCTAATAAATATTCAAATGTATAGATTCAAAATGTATTCAAATTATCTAACCAAACGAAACTTTAAAAATAACAATTTCAAAATGTACAAACACATTCTTAGATCAATACACAAAACAAAATGTATTCTAACATAGTTCAAAATATTTCAAAAACTGACCTTCATCTTTCACTTCAAAAGGTCGAGTTGATTTGTGGCCACCATTCAAATTCGACCACCAAAATTTCCCTACAAATTCATATTGAAATTAAAAGTTAGAAAAATATCATGTTTGATGCAACAAAACCAAGTAATGATAATAGGAAAATTAAACTTTCTAGATTTTGGTTTCTACTTCCTAAACAACAAGACCAACAAGCTCTAGTTTTTCTGTGCTATAGCTATATTCTGGTTTCTACAAACACACATTAAAATCAAAATCAATTACACAGTGCATCAATGCATATAAAACAAGTAGATGGAACCATGTCCAACATATAAAACAAATAATTACATAGTGCATCAACTGTACCATGTCTTGCACACAAAGGCATTCAATCCTCCAAGATTGAATCCTCCAAAATAGTTCAAAACTGATGGAAAACACACATTGAAACCAAAACCTGATGTACCTTTTGCAGTCCCCATTTACAAACCAAAACCAAAAGCAAACAAAATGCACCTCCTCCAGTCCCTATTTACAAACCAAAACCAAAATACAAACCCAAACAAATATACCTCCTGCAGTCCCTATTTACAAACCAAAACCAAAACCAAAGCCAAAATAAAATACAAACCAAATGCACCCCCTGCAGTTCCCATTTAAAAACCAAAACCAATACCAAAACCAAAATAAAAACCAAAGACAAAATAAAAACCAAACCAAATGCACCTCTTCCAGTCCCCATTTACAAACTAAAACTAAAACAAAACCAAATGCACCTCCTCCAGTCCCCATTTACAAACCAAAACCTAAACCAAAACCAAAACAAAACCAAAAAAAAAAAAACCAAAACCAAAACCAAACCAAATGCACCTCCTACAGTCCCCATTTACAAACCAAAACCAAAACCAAAGCCAAAACAAAAACAAAAACTAATGCACCTCATGCAGTCCCTATTTACAAAACAAAACCTAAACCAAACTAAAACCAAAGCCAAAACCAAAACCAAAACCATAGCTTCCTCCAGTTCTCATCTACAAGCCCAAATCAGAGCTCCAATTTAAAAGCCATGCCCCTATCAATACAAAACCAACATTTTTGAAAAAGTAATTAAGCAACAGTCTAAGAAAGAAATCGTAGGTGTATGCGAAGATATACTATATGATGCATTATGTTAGAATCTAGAACATTAACATACTTTCCATGACACTTAATCAATGCACCAATTAGTTTAGAATAATAGTATAGTTTAGTTACTGGTTTGCCAACAAAGCTATTGTTTCATTCAAACAAGTGGTCAACTTTTGAGACTAAGTAGATTATCTAAAAACCTATAATATAGAAGAAATAAAGCAACATATACAAAATAGTTGTAACTAAGTCATATAAGTAATCAAGAAAATGACATATATCTATGACAACAAACTTCGAGCTAACTACCATCAGTGCAACAAACAATATCCATCACTAGTAGTGTTTTACCCTCTTGTATATTTAAAATTTCAGGATTTAATTTTCCTGTGAATGTAAAATATACAGTACCCTTTCAAAAATTGAAGTATAAGCTGAGACAGAAGAATTTAGTAGATTTTGCCCTATTACAGCTTGTGCACTACTTGCATCATAGGAGAAGGAATGTTAGATCCGACACACCCTGGTATATCTTGAACATTTAATCCGGGGTTGTTTTGTACCAATTGACTAAAAATATGTCACATTTCTTTTCCCATTTCACGTAGTTCTTCCTTAAGAGAAGTGAATTCATTGGCATGCTGTTGTTTAAGCTTGTTGGTTTTCTCGACTCTTTTCAAAGAACTTGTGGTCACTGATCTACCATAGCATCTAAGTGAACCAGGCTACTCCTTTCTAAACTCTACCTTAAATGCATCATATATTGTTTTCCTAGAATTTTGATGATTATAAAGTTCAGCCTGTGAAAAAAATTCTGTAAACAACATATAGAAACATTAAAATTCTCATAGAGACTAACCAAAGGGACAACGATAGTGATCGTAGTACACAGATCATCAAGCTATGCATATGGATCTTCTTAAAGGAATTTGGCATTCCCTCCAGCAAACAATGCAGCAACTCCGATCAAGAATTAAAAAAAAAATTGCCCCCTCCTAGCAAACAGTTCAGCAAAGAAGAAGAAGAATGTAGCACAAAAATTACTTACTATTACAATTTGGCTATCAGCTTGAACTTCTTTACCCGTCTTTATATGGGTTGTAATAAACATTTCAGACTGTGATGGTTCCTCATTATTTTCTTTAGTTGCACGCTACAATTATATTAAAATAAATTTAAAACATACACCAATATATACATTCTGACAAAGTACGATTTTCTTTTTCCAGATTTTTCATGATGTGTATCTACTAAATATTACCAATGCCATGTGTACTCTTGCAAAACTAATAGGTCCCATCCGATTCCTCCACTATTTTTTTTCTATTTTGAGAATTTACCTTGCTCAGCGCATAAAGTTTGATAAAAAAAGATATATTAATTTATAAATCAAAAAAACAAAGATTAGAAATGATGCAAGATATGTCCAATAGTAGAAATGCACTGTTTTAGTCTCACTTAAAGAGTAGGATGTTTCCAATACTTGATCAACTGGCTTAATTGAACTTCTAGCATGTCATCGGGACGTTTTGCTAGCATTTCATCATTAGTAAGCATCTTATAAAAACATTTCCATTTAATACTTCTCTTGTGTTGCCTCTAAGCATCACGAAGGCCATCCATCACCCATTTCTCTCCTTCTAGTGGAATTATGAATTTTGGCTATGAAAAACAAAATATAATAAGCCTGACTTAGTAATAACATACAATGTATATACAATCTGAAAATTTGATTTTTCTTAATTTGAAATAGTCTCACATGCGATTTTTATTTTCATTTGGCACAGCATGCCAACTAGTGTACATCAAGGAGATAAATCTAGGATTCCTTGCAACTGTTCTTATGACGCTGCTTAGATTAGAAACTGTCTTGCCAGTTTGTCCCGCTTTTTTTACTTTGTAAAATATCACCTGCTCTCTTTCGTCTAAATTTCTAGCATGAATTTTCTTACATGTTTTTTGTCCTCGAAGTTTTTTCTTCTCTGATATCCCTAAATTGATGTAATAGCCAAGAAATAAGAAAAAAATTAAAATGAGTAATAAACTTAAAAATATTAAGACATACCATTTGTATGACAATCAATTTCTATATCCTCATCTCTAGTACACCCACCCTCACCAATTTCTTCTTGTTCCATAATATCATCCAATCCTTTATATGTTCATCAACTAAAGGAGCCAACAGATCAGTTGTTATGTGTATATCATATTGTTTTTCAGCTCCTATGTATATCTCTTATTTTTGTAGAAATTGATCAAGAGTAGTCGCTGGTAAGACTAACTTCCTCTTCACCCATTTGCCGTTTTGAATCCCTTCAGTAACATCATGTTTCTTTTCTTCACCATGTGCTCTTCCAATGACGTGTGAAGTATTAACATCCATCTTTGAAGATGATTGGAACATGAGATTGTGCACATGTAATTCCATTCCTTTCTTTTAAATGTACTATCTAGTTTGAGATTGAAATAACCTCTGTGTGTTTTTTCCTTTTCTTGCAATCATCTGTGAAGTAATCTCTTCCCTTGATGAAAATTGGACCATTGGCTTGTGCCCAGGAAATTTTCTCTTTCCTTGTTGTGAAACAGACTCCTAAGAATTCTTTCTTTTATGCGCCACTGGTGCCTGCACCTTCCTAGTTTTCTCGTTGTGTTCCTTTGCAAGTTGTTCTTTCTAATTTTATATTGATTGGACAATTTTGTACTTGATTGGTATTGAACATTAGAATTAATATTCTTCATAGGACTTTGAGATTTATTCAGATTTGGGACATTTTTTTAATGTTGCTGACTGCTCCATTCTTCTCACCTTCTTCTAATCTCTATGTTTTCTTTTCTTTCAATGACTTCAACTCTGCAAATATAGACAAGTCTTTAGAAAACACATTGTTCCTAGGCCAAATATAGAATATGCTACTTACAGATGCGACCTATTTAGTATCACTATGCTGCCTCAAATATCGTTAGTCTGCACACCTTCTTAGGATGACCAGTACCTTAAAAATAGAAAAAATAGGTATTTAAGTATCAAGTGCAGTTTGCAAATCAGAATAATAATCAGGCACACAAAAGAGTAAGCTAGAACTATAGGTCATTAACAAAATAATAATCACGCTCAGAAAAGAAGCCAACAAAATACATGAAGATTGTCAATCTCATGTCTTTCTGCATATTACATAGCTAAGAGTGTTTGTACCAGCAAACAGTCAAATAACAGAAAGAGTAAGCTAACACTGTGGGTCAACAACAAAAATAATAAAGTCACGGTTCATCATCAAAATAATCTTCAGACTCTTGTTCGGACTCATCTTCAAACTGATCATCTTCAAACTCATCTTTGAACTCAGCTTCAGATTCATCGTCTTACTTAACTTAAAGTTGTTGAGCAAGAAATCCTTCAGCAACCACCTCAGCCTCATCAATAATTGTTTCTGGTACATCATTCCTTATTAAGACAACTTCACCATCATCATCTGGTATAGATGGGCCCATCAATTGTTCAGATGACTCAGTTTCATAAATTTATTCAACCTGATCACTTACATTAAACAAGTCTCTCGGAATAGTCTACATAACATAATGTCTATCTTGATAATATGGATCTTGAACATAGAAACATTGGTGCACCTGAGATTCTAGCACAAAAGGTTCTTCCAAAGAGCATTTCTTGTTGAAATAGACGTAAGTAAGACAATACATATCTTTTCCAACCTCATATCAGTCGCACTTAAATAAAACAACCTTAAAATGACCATAATAGTCTATATCAACTATTCTACCATACTAAGCCAAATCTGCATCAACTGGATTTTTATCCTTTGAGCTTGCAAAGCTTGTGGTTGAGGCAACAAATGTAACACCACTATTTTGGGTTTTACGCATTGCATCACGAAGCCTAGTACGGAATCTATATCCATTAATAAGATTCTCAAAATATCTTTTAACAACTGAATTTGGTCCTCTAGCAAATTCTTTTATCAGATCAGGTACATCCTCTTGTAAAGCACGAGTTTAAAACCATTGGGAGAAGCTTTGACTATGATTCTTGGCCTTTCTCCATTTAGATCTTCACAGCTAATTATCAACCTCCAGTTCATGCTCTCCGCACAACAAGTATTTTTATTTGAATAAAATAAATTAAAAACTATATGTAAAAAGGAAATACTATAAGTGATTAAAGTACCTAATATACTCTTGAACTTCATCACAATTGGCCAATAAGTATGCATGCGCCTTACTTAATGACTTGTATCTAAAACAGTAGCAACAACTTTCTTTTCTCCTAAAGGAAAACCACTGTTAGGAAACAAATTGCAAGTTTGTGCATCACTCGAGCCATATTCATCATCATTTTAGGGTCTTCTATTAAATCTGGTGCGACCCTCATGCAAATATCTCAAGCACAATGTTAAACACTCTTCAACCAGATATGCCTCTGCTATAGATCCTTCTACACAACATTTATTGTGAAAATATGATTTAAATGTACATATATCTCTTTCAGAGGGATACATCCATCGATTTTGAATTGGACCTCCTAATCGCTCCTTATTTGCAAAATCAACAGTCAAATGAATAATTATATGAAAAAATGTAAAAGGAAAAATTTACTCCAACTGATTTATTATTTCTCTGATCTCTACTTCTAATTAATCTATTTCCTCTAGTGTAATAACTTTTTGACATAACCGAAAAAAGGAACTCAGACGAATCAAAGCAATAACAACATGATCAGGAAGTATGCTTTTAAATGGTATTAGCAGTAAGTAATGTAACATGAAATGAGCATCATGGGTTTTATAACAAGATATTTTTCTTTCATCATGGGTCATTGTATTCCATGGCTCACTGATTGGTATAAATTTTTGAACTCTGGTGGTGGAACTCTGTCATCTTCGGCAATGGGCCTGAGCTGTGCTAATTTGATCGGTGATGCATCAAATGGTATGACTCCTCACTGTTTTTCTTGACCTTGGTCTTGGCCTGATCAAATTTATTTGGCAATGGATACGCCAAGTTGGCGACTCGCAGGACAACTCGGTGATGTGTCGATTATCACATTACATACCCTTGGTAAATTTTTATCTCCAGTATTCATTCTTTTTGTTCCTTTTTGCTTCTTTTTGCTATTCCAGTCACTTTTTGATGTTAATCCTGAAATTAAACCTAAACAACATTAAAAAAATTTCAAATTGGCATTGAGGACATGTTTTCTCTCTATTTTTAGGTCAGATAAGTCCCAATTTAATTACTCATCAACAACCCTAATTTAAATCATTGCTAGCCCTTGAGTAATTCAATGCATACCCAATAAAATCATCATTGCCTACAAGCGTTATAACTTGGGAGCTTAGACACATGCTTATTTTTATGAAAACACTTTGCCCTTATGATTTTGAAAACAATGGCCCAAGTATCACCTATCAAGCTCTCAATTTGTCAACAACAAGCATCAAACGTTGGCTAAATGTTACCAAACCAAGCATATGCTTATAGACTTCAACTGAGATTGAAGAATACTTAAGCATAGCAACCTAGTGCCCTCACACAAAGAAGTCCCTTCCCTCAAGTCATGCATTGGTGTCAAATCTAGGGACAAACATGAATCACTCACTCTCCAAAATATGATCAAGAAAACAAGTACCACACCATAGGCTTACCCATAGGCTCCATTGCACCACATACAAGCATGCTACTTCGAAGATCACCTAGGTCTTGGTTCGGCTTGTAGTACATGTGATGGGTAAGGTAGGGAAGGTTTAGGTTATAGTGACTCTACCTCCTCAAAGCATCTAGAGAGACCTCATTCAATCTATTTTCCTAAGGCTTGCTCTTTACATCACTTCACTAACCAATTCTTCAAAACTTTTCAAGCTATTTTTCCTCTTCTAATCCTTCAAAACTTTAAACAACTATACATATGTACAACTAGAATCAACTATATCTCTTTTTTGATTGTTTTTGAACTTTTTCTCATTTTTTATATATATCTACCACGGATACAAGGATAATTGGAAGAGGAATTTGGTGGTCCCCACATTAATGAATTACCAATTACATACCAATTTTGTGGTCTCCTCCACCCCCAACTTAGGATTTTGGCCTAAGTTGGTCTTTAACCTCACCTAGATACTTCGAGAAGGTTTGGTTCAAGAGAGGGATATGGGGAAAAAGGGTTTTTGGCTTGTAACAAGATTATTCAAGAAAATGGGCTTCACAGCTCAAATTAGGGACAAAGTTGGTCACTCAACTCACCAGGGTGGCTTAATTTGGTCAAAGTGGTGGTTCTCTCTCGATAAATGGCCTAAGATCATTTCTCCAATATCACACACTTTTTTCTTTTGAACTAGAGCAATTGAGCAAGTTCTAGATGGACTTAATGCACAAGATCAAATCAAAGTCTCACGCACACATGGCACTTAATTGAATACTCAAAGTACTCTTTCTCAATTTATGTACCACATTCATAGTACATATCAAGGAAGGTATTCAAGTAGCCAAAATGAGATACGGTTGTTCACAAAAAAATGAGAGCCTAACTAGCTTAACTGACCAATGGAATTTTTTTGAAAATGGGCATAATTTTTCATTTTTGAAAAATAGACACAACTCAAAATAATTTATCAATTCAAAAGCCGCACATGTGAAAATTCTCCCCAAGCATACCAGTTGAGTCAAACTGTTCTATCGTTAGTACATTCTCCTCTTAAGTATTGTGCCAAAATGAGTTTTTATTTACAACTACTACTAAACTAGAAAGAAAAATATGGAAAAGAAAATTGCACTCACCACACACTTCAATGAAATCCAAAGTACCAAATATAGAAATATTACAACCCCAATGACAAGAAATATCCAAATGTCACAACCACACACAAAAATAAAGAAAGTATCCAGATATCTCAACAATGCATCAAAAGAGCCCAACAACACAAACTAAATATTACAGATCCAATAAATAAACAACTTATCCCTAACTGAAAAGTATGCATTATCCTTAATGCAATGGACTAAATAAATATAAGAGAGTGAGAGTGAGGATCACCCTGAATGCAGCTAAGCTTGTGGTGGTGACTGGCTCATCAAAGTGGCCACTGTTTGGGTATCAGTGCCCAATTCAACTCTAGTAATGGTTTGTGGGGGAGGATCTGGTACAGGGTCCTGAATTTCCAAGGCCGCAACTGAACCGGAGGTCCCAATCTGTGTAGTATTATGAATCGACCTCACCAATATAGCAGCAACTAGAGAATTCTCAGTATCCTGCCTATCTGTCTATGCGTCTACCTCAGGCTCAACCTATATGCCAATCTGGTCATGCTCCTCAAAATAGCCCTCGACCTCAGCATCATCTATCTCATTATCTAAAGTACAATCATCCTTATCAATATCCTTCTCCTCAATCATAAGGTCAGTATCATCAGTAGGTATAAAAACTGGAGGTGGTATCACGATGGAGCTTCCCATAGATGTGTCAGGAACCAAAGCTAGACCACATGCTTTCGAAGGGAAGTCAGCTCATCCTGCATCTTAGTCATACTGTTAGGCATGGCAGGCTGGGGTGTATCACTCAACTTATCCAACCTCCTCTTAAAATATTGCATGGTCTCATACTTACCTCATATCTCTGTATGTACTGGATCCATGACGGCTTTTGCCGCAGCAGTAATCATCCCAGGCAACTCTCTCTCTAATCTAGCCAACCACATATCTCCTGAATAAGCTAACTACACTATTTGGATGATGATAACTTGTGTTAATGGGGCTCGTGAAGAACCCAAAATAGTAGAAGGCTGAGGACTATGGTCACTAAGCTGAGGTGGCTTCAATGATATACTTGAGGATGGTACTGGAAGAGTAGGAGTAGCAACAGACCAGGAGGGGTCAAAACTAAAGTAGAATCAAGAGTCGGATGGTTGGCACCACTATCAATGGAACCAAAATCAACAACCGAGGAAACATCTGCACAGGCTTTCTTTTTGTGGAAGGGAACATTCGTACGATGGCCTGATGCAGTGATCAGACATGAAAAAGCTAAAGAGGTCTGCTTTTGTTGTGCCCGACAAGCAATATCCAGAGCTATGATGGAAGTCATGTTATACCTCTCCTTAGAGATGATTGTACCAACAAGAACCTCTTGAGGACTAACAAGAATGGACTGATTCTGGGATGGGAAAAAATTACTACACACAAAGTTTTACCAAAATTGAGCTTCCAAAAGAATATCTGCTTTCTGAATCTGAACCTCTGGTGCAAGCCATGGAGGGGTTCTATCACTGAATAATAAAGCTAACCAAGCTTGCATCTCCTCAATCGGGTCCTTAAGTCGTGTGACAAAGTAATGAAAATTCAACATTTGGCATGCATAGATCTCATTGATAACTGTGTCATCATAGGGCATATGCACACCACGGACCCTCACAACATCCCTAGTCTCTTGCTTCCCCTTTATCTTCCTAGATGGAAATAATTTCCCATTCTCCTCATAGAACTCCCTCATCCAATTCTAAATAAAAGGTTTTAATGGTTCAAGGAATACCTTAAAATCATGATAGTGCAAAGCCGCTAAGACACTCGAATGATTGCCCTCTAATCCATTCAGGGTCAATATTTGCTCCTTCACAATTGTGCACTTATGCGGCACTTTCAAATGGTTAAGAACATGATAGCCCCTGTGAAGATGAGGTGAGGGCTTTTATACAACATCTGAGGGTTGTTCTACCCACTTCTTCTTTGTTGGAGCGACCTCAGGAGTCCGTAGTGGCACAAGAAAAGGTGTAGTGCCCCCTTGATACCATGGTTACATGGCACTTTCGATGCTTAAAACAAGTAAAATATGCAATAAGTTGGGTGTGTTTGGCTGGTATGATGTGTTTTTTGTTCTATATTACAGGAGAATAGGTTTTGGAGGCAAAATGGACAAAAAGGAAGAATCATGCTCGAGAACGAAGTATATGAAGACGAAAGAGTCAAGTTCTGCACCAGAGAGGTGACTCACGATAGGACACACGTGCCGTGAGTTAACTCACGTGACGTGAGTGGCTGCCGTGAGTCAACTTCTGAGGATGTCCCATGTGCCTAATTTCCACAATAGGATCTACGTGGCGTGACTTGGTTCCATGACACCAAGTCACGGTATCGTGGATGGTTGCCGACTCTGTTTTCCTATTTTGATTAAGATAGGATTCGTTTTGTATCTATAAATACCCCTTTGTTTTCCCATGTTCAGGAGTTAGCCATTACATTATTTTGTGTTGTATTTCCATTATTTTGAGTTCATAAAGATATTATTGGTTTTGTAATCTTAGAGCATCGATTTTAGGGTTTTATTCATAATTGAGATTTCAGAGTTTCTTCTTTATTATGAGTTTACAATTATGTTTTCATCCTTGAATTCTTATTGTGCTCTTACAAACATGAGTAGCTAAACTCGTCAACTAGGGTTGTGTGAACCATGAGGAATTAACGAAATGGGTTAAGTGAGAAGCAAATTCTGAACTGTTGTGATTGCATGTATTGTTATTTCCTTCGTTGTGATTGATCTTCTAACGGTTGCAAACGTTAGAAACTTTCCTGTATTCTAGACTTTCTCAAGAGAGAGGTAGAGATTGGGAAAAGGGAATAACAACAGAGATTTAAAGCTATCAACCTTCATCTACTAACTTGAGCCGTAGCAGGAATAGTTATCTGAGATCCAGGACAAGGGTTAGTAGTGCGACACTCCGAGACCGAGAGGGGAAGACTAAAATTCGTCTAACCAAGGTCGAGAGACGTTTAGATGAACCTAACTTGTTAGATTTTGTATGCAACGCAGAGGGACAATTTTACCAGCATAAGTAATCGGTGGAGGTTCTCCAACCAACGACGCTAAAATTTGTTGTCGCCCAAGATATACATTCAAAAAATTATATCTTGAAGGATATTTTGAGGAGCCAAAATTTGATGTCACCGTTACTTTCCCTACCTAGAAAATTTGCATGCAACCTAGATGTTCCCCTTTTTTAATTGTGACTCCCTTAGCAAGTTTTGAGGCAGGAGGAAGAGATTTAGAGTGCTTATTGGATACGTGCTTCATGCGAGGCATATCTGCATATAAGAATAGCAATAGGCTTGGCCAACGTTAGCAAAACAAAACAAAGAAAATTTCCCAAAAATGCATTATCAAAAAAATCAGTGTATCGCTAATAAGATCGGTGATGTAAGAAGCCGTCGCCAAATCACATAGTAAATAGTTGATCCAGAAGGCGAAGGAAAGTGATAATTCAATGATACATTATAGGATTTGGCAACACTCCTTGAGCATTGCCGAATCACCAAGGCATCGTTGAATCACACCTTGATTATCCAACTTTTTTGTAACTTTCGGCAATCTAGAGAGCACTTCAGCAATGCGTCACATAGTTTGGTGCATCACCAAGGATCTCAACCCATCACTAATCGTCATCATCCTAGCTGAAAATTGCAAATTTTCATGTTCTTCAATAGCAATTCTACAACCTTTTTGACCATGGGTACTCAAACTTCCCTAGTATTCAACCATTTACACTATACTATAATGATTTTGACCTTAAGAATGACGTCACCAAGTCTATAATTGGGAAAATCCATCAATTTTCAATTAAACCAATAACTATTTTAACAATTATTGGCTCCCAAAGCATTAACAAGTAAGCAACTACAATCATGTTCAACGATTCAACATTCAAATATTAATTTTGACAAAATAACCCTATTCTAATCGGAATTTGAAATTCAAAGCAAACAATTTATCAACAACTAATCTACCATGAACAAGCAAGTGCTTTATCACAATTCAACAACTTTAACCAAGCAATCGATTGAAAAATAATATAATTAAAAGAATAAATCAATTTCTAACCTTGAAACATGTATAAAACTCAACGTAGAAGACAATAAACTTTATAAACATTGTGCGTGTGTGGTGTTGGCGCAAAAATCCAAACATGAATTTTTTGTGTGAGTGTGCGAATGTAAAAGATTGTTGAGTTGAGAGAGTGAATAGACATAAAGAAGTAGGAAATGAGTTAATTTTAAATAAAACTAAGGGTCAAAATAAAGTGAAAGGTCAAGGGTCAAGAAGTCAAATCGTCAATGCTTAAACCCGACCATTTTAGAGATTCTCATCACATCATAGAACACATCAGTGATGTGCTGATTTGGAGTTTTATTGTCGAATGTTAAGTTCATAAAACCTTAGATCCTTTTCTGGAGAAGCATTTCAGCCATAGTCTATCTTTCTCCGAAGATGTCAGCGATGTACTGATTTGTACGTACCATTACCGAATGTAATATAATATTTGAGGTTAGGAGACCTCTATCGGTAAGGGGGTTTGGCGATGTGCTAAATTTCTTTTGCATAGCTATATCCTTCTCCCTAGAGCTTTGTGCATGATCTCCCCACTTATTTTCTCTTACTTGGGTAATATCATGTTTCCTACTTTTCAAATCCAGCATTCACCTACACCAATCAACAAACTTTATTCAAAATGACAAAAAGTAAACTTAGGTTGCCTCCCAAGAAGTGCCTTAGTTATCATCGTGGCACGACGCTGTTATTTATTCCTCATGTATCATCAAGGTAGATCACCTCCAAGAAATCTGCCTTTAGGAGCAACCTATGATGATGTTTACCTCATTGACTATTCAAGATAAATTGGGATCCTGTGTCATTCTCTAATTCAACCGCTTTACTAGGGAAACATTGCACCACTTTATAGGGACCCGACAACCAAGTTTTGAGTTTACCTGAAAAAAACTTATATCTCTAGTTAAACAAAAGGACATCATCACCCACCTTGAACTCCTTTTTTAGAATCTTGGCATCATGCCACCTCTTCATTCTCTCCTTATAAAGTATAGAACTTTTGTAAGCTCTCAATCAAAATTCATCAATCTTTTGAAGTTTGTATACTCTCGACTTGGAGGCATCCTCCCAATTCATATTCAATATCTTTAAGGCCTACAACGTCTTGTGTTCCAACTCAATTTGAAGATGACAAGCTTTTCCAAACACTGATTTATATGGAGATATGTCAATGGGAGTTTTAAATGCGGTCCTATAGGCCAATAAACCATCATCAAGTTTTCGTGCCCAATCCGTTCTACTCGCATTCATGGCATTCACTAAAATCTCCTTTATCTCTCAATTAGACACTTCTGCCAACCCGTTGACTTAAGGGTGGTATGGAGAAGTCACCTTATTCTTGACTCCATATCTAGCAAGCAAGGGCCCAAATGATTGGTTGCAAAAATGAGAACCCCCATTACTTATGATAAGATGAGGTATCCCAAACTGCGTAAAGATGTATCTCTTCAAGAATTGAGTAACACTCTTAGCTTCATTGTTCAGAAATACAATGGCTTTGACCCACTTGGAAACATAATGAACCGCTACAAAGATGTAATAGTTCCCATACAAACTCATAAAGGGTCTCATGAAGTCCAACCCCTATATATCAAACAATTCCACATCCACGCTTGGTTGTAAGGGCGTTTCATGTAGTCTTAAGATCTCCCCTTGCCTTTGGCTTTGATGACCCGCCCGTACCAATTCATGTGCATCACGACACAAAGTTGGCCAGTAAAATCCATTTTAGAGAACCATTGCAGCCGTACGCACACCACCATGATGGCCACCAATCAGTGACGAATGACATGCCTCAAGAATAGGCTTCATCTCCCCCTCTATGACACAACAATGAACCACTCCATCCTCATACGCCCTAAAGAGATATGGTTTTTCCCAATAATATCTTTTCATATCATGGAGGAACTTTTGGTTTTTGATAATAATTCAAGTCATCGGGTAGTGCTCCATACACTATATAGTTTGCAAAATCTACATACCAAGGCACTATCTTCCTCAAAAGATCCAAAACAAGCTCATTGGAAAACTCATCATTGATCTCCAATTCCTTCATCCTCACATCATTATATTCAAGGTGAGACAAGTGGTTTGCCACTTGGTTTTTACATCCGTTTTGATCTTTGACTTCAAAGTTGAATTCTTGTAATAGCAAAACCCACCTTATTAACATTGGCCTGGCTTCATTCTTTGCCATTAAATACTGCAAGGCGGCATGATCAATATGCACAACAACCTTCGTATCTAACAAATAAGCACGAAACTTTTCAAACCCATAAACCACCGCTAGTAATTCTTTCTCTATAACCGTATAGTTCCTTTGTGCATCGTTCAATAATTTACTAGCATAGTAGATAAGATGAAAAAATTTCTCCTTTCTTTGACCAAGCACTGCACCTAATGCAAACCTACTTGCATCACACATGAGCTCAAAGGGCTGTGACTAATTAGGGACTACAATAATTGCGGCCGAGATGAGCTTCTCTTTGAGGCAATTGAATGCTCTCACACACTCATCATCAAAATCAAATTTTGCTTCCTTCTCGAGAAGCTTACACATAGGGTGAGCAATTTTAGAGAAGTCTTTAATGAACATCCTATAAAAACACACATGGCCAAGGAAACTTCTCACACCCTTAATAGATATAGGAGGAGGTAACTTCAAAATAACCTGGACTTTCGCTTGATCATATAGTTACATTTCTCCCAATTTAAAATGAGATTGGTTGCCACACACCTTTCAAGTACCTTCTCCAAGTGTTTAAGGCAACCATCGAATATATCACCAACAACTGAGAAATCATCCCTAAAGACTTTCGTTGAGTCCTCCACCATGTACGAAAAGATAGAAAGCATACACCATTGAAAAGTAGCAGGTACATTGCATAGACCAAAGGGCATGCACTTGAAGGCAAATATTCTGTAAGGACATATGAATGTGGTTTTCTCTTGGTCTTCAGGGGCTATTTAAATTTGATTGTATCTCGAGTATCCATTGAGGAAGCAATAACAACTCCTTCATGCTAATCTATTAAACATTTGATCCATAAAAGGCATGGGGTAGTGATCCTTCTCTATCCATGAATTTAACTTCCGATATTTAATACACACTCTCCAACCCATGACTGGATAAACGTGGTATTAGATCATTGTTCTTGTTTGGGACTACCGTTATACCACCTTTTTAGGGACACATTGAACCGAACTTACCGAAGTACTATTTGAGATAGGATAGACAACACCAGCATCAAGCTAGTTAATGATTTCTTTCTTCATAACCTCTTGCATAAGAGGGCTTAACCTCTGTTGGTGTTCTATACTTGCTAAAAACTCGATCTCAAACTTGATTTTATGGGTATATATATCGGGGGGAATCCCGATAATATCATCTATGGTCCATCTAAGAGCCCTAATATACCATCTCACCACCGACTTTAATGCCTCAACTTACCAAGATAACAAGTTTCCCACAACAATAATGGGTAAGGTGTCACCTTCCCCCAAAAACACATAACAAAGATGAGGTGGCAATGGTTTGAGTTCAACTTGTGGTGGATCTTCAATTGAAGGCTTTGCGGGGGGAGTTTTCCAATTTTTCAAGTCGAGGTCCAAATTGCAAGGACTTATAGTGTAGGATCTAAGACCTTTCAAAGATGCAACTATTTCATCATATTCTTCAATCTCCTTATTATCAAGGTTCCATAAGACTCCCACCAAAGGATCACTAACGAAATCTTTCTCCGTAACATTAACCACTTCATCATCAATCACATCAATTACGGATATGACTTGCCAATCCATAGGTTGCTTCATGGACTTGCTTACTCAAAATTCCATTTCACCGCACTCAACATTGACTAAAGCCTATCTGGTAGGCAAGAATGGCCTACCAAGAATAATAGAGACCTCATGGTCAATTTTACAATCCAAGATCACAAAATCGGCCAAAAAAAATATAATGGTCCACCTACATAAGTACATCATACAACACTCCCACATGCTTTTTGATAGAACGGCCGGCCATTAGAAGCCTCATTGTAGTAGGCTTGGGAGCACCCAAACCTTGTTTTTGAAACACGACCAATGGCATCAAATTAATACTTTTCCCGAGGTCACATAAAGCTTTTCTGAATTTGTACACCCCGATACTACATGGGATAATGAATGCTCCCGGATCCTCCTTCTTCACAACCATTTTGCTAGACATGATTGCACTAAAAATATGTGTCACTTCAATTGTTTGAAAATCCATGACTCACTTCTTTTTCACCAACTCCTTCATGAATTTAACATATCCGGGCATCTCTTGCAAGGCTTCCAACAATGGTATGTTAACCAATAGGTTGCTAAATTTTTAAAGAAACTTTTTAAACTTTGAGTCATCCTCCTTCTTCTTGAGCCTTTGTGGAAATAGAGGAGAGATTTTGATTTGTTGCCTTGAGACAATCGTACTTTTATCTAGTTTCGAAACATTATCATCAGCCTCTTGTGGTACTTTTTTGGATTTGACCTTCTCTTCCACTACACTCGGCTTCTCAAAAATTGGATTAGTTGGAATAGTGACATCTTCATGTGACTTATCAAACCTCTTTCTCTTTCCACTAGCTTGTTCATCAATTCCCTTCTCATTAGGGTCTTCATCAAGGCTCACCATAAAATTACCAAGAGTTCTACCACTGCTAGTGATAATTGACATAACACAAGCATCATTTTTCAAGTTTAATACCGTATCACTAGGAAGGCCTCCTTTTTTCCTTGCATTCAAATGGGAAGAAATTTGACCCAATTAGGTTTCAAGTTGTTTGACCGAGGCCAAATGTGAAGTTATTATTTGATTGAGTTGCAAAAAGTCACCCTTTATCTCTCTTAACATCTTATCACTTCCTTCAACCCCCATAACGATATGAGCAAGCACATCTTCATTCTTATACTTCTTTGGATCAATGGAGGTTGTCTCTTTACCCTTGACTTGATCATGTGAAGGACTGTATCTATCATGGTCACACTTTTTGTCTCTCTAATCGTGGTCTCTCTCTCTCTCTCATTTTATACCTCCAATCTCTATCACGATTATGGTCTCTCCAATCACGGTCTTTCTACTCTCGGTCCCTTTCCTTCAAACCTTGATTCCCACCTTGCCTTTGATAGGTAGGTCAGGAACCCCTCATTTGGTTTGACAAAAATCAGATTTCTTCATCAAGAACCTCCGCAACTTCATCTTCATACGCTTTAGTGCCTTTAGAAGCAACGACATTGACCGCCTTTGGAGTTGAGCCCATGATATGTTTAGTAAGGAGGTCTAATTGAGTCATTACTTTAGACATATTTTCGTCTCCCTCCTCATCCTTATTCCTTTATTCTTGGTTCATAAAAGATGCGGGGTGATCCCCCACGGCCACCTTGGTGTCTCTTGTATGCCATGCTTGGTTTTGTTTAGTCACTTGATCCAATAAAGCCGACGTAACTCCATAAGTTTTTTTAATTATAGATCTTTCGACCGCATTATCCTATACCATTTTGTTCAATTGATCTAATGCTCTATAGATAACTTGGAGGAGCGTCTTTTCCGGGACCTCATAGTTTAGGCATTGCAATAACTTCTTATTGAACCTTTGCCATGCTTCATGCAATGGCTCACCACTTAATTACAAGAAGTTTATGATTTCTTCCCTCAATCGGCACATGCAGGATGGTGGAAAGAATCAGTCTAGAAATGCTTCCATCAATTCAATCCATAATGTTATAGAACCCACAGGCAACTCCCGCAACCACAGCCACATCACCCGTCAATAAAAATAGAAAGAGTCTCAAATGGACTCTTGTGAGATATGAGTAATTTCGAATGGGAGACACACATCAATAAAACTCTTCAAATGAAGGTCGGCATCTTCATGGGCTTGACAACCAACCAAACCTTTCATTTGGAGTAAGTGAAGCATTACGCTTGTAACATGAAACACTCCATTATCCTCCACGGGTGGGATACAAATCACACTCGCTCTACCTGCATCTCCTAGATGATCTTCATCGTCAAGATGCCCATCATAAGAAGAGGCATCACTCCCATTCATCACTCCCATTTAGACTCATTATTTCGTGAAGATTATTAGCTAAACAAAGCAAAAACAATAAAGAAAGTAAAGTTTACACCACGGCTAACAAAAGTAACTTATGCAACTACAATATTAGTCTTTTGGTGGCCTAAAGTAGAAGAAAGTGTGGCCTTTGATCAAAGGCTATGCTTTTGGCCTTTAGACCACGCTTTTTCGGGGGTGGGCAAAAAGGGCGTAACCTTTGACTTTAGACCATGCCTTTTAAGTATGGCCATAGCAGCTACGCTTAAAAAGCGTGGCCTAAGAGTTACAAAGGCTACGCTTCGTAGCATCCCATTGGTAACACTTTTATTTGATAATTCTACACTTGGAAAGCGTGGCCTTAGCTTGTTATTGGCCATGCTTTAAAAGTGCGGCCTTTTATACCTCTTCTACAACAACACTTATAAAGTGTAACCTTTTCTTATGTACATGCACACAATTGACATTCCTGTAGCCACACTTTTGAAGTGTGGCAATATTGTATAAATAGAAAATAATGATTTTGATTTGCATATATATAGCCAGAAATTATATATATACACATACATATATAAATGATCTCAAACACAAAATTATCTAATAAATATTCAAATGTATAGATTCAAAATGTATTCAAATTATCTGACCAAACCAATTTCAAAAATAACAATTTCAAAATGTACAAATACATTCTTAGATAAATACACAAAACAAAATGTATTCTAACATAGTTCAAAAACTAATCTTCACCTTTCACTTTAAAAGGTCGAGTTAACTTGTGGGGACCATTCAAATACGACCACCAAAATTTCCATACACATTAAAATGAAATTAAAAGTTAGAAAAAAATTATGTTAGATGCAACAAGACCAACTAGTGATAACAGGAAAATTATACTTCCTAGATTCTGGTTTCTACTTCCTAACCAATAAGACCAACAAGTTCTAGTTTCTCTGTGCTATATCTAGATTTTGGTTTCTACAAACAAACATTGAAACCAAGATCAATTACATAGTGCATCAGTGCATATAAAACATGTAGATGGAACCATGTCCAGCATATTAAACAAACAATTACACAGTGCATCAGCTGCACCATGTCCAGCACACAAAGGCATTGAATCCTCCAAGATTGAATCTTTCAAAATAGTTCAAAACTGATGGAAAACACATATTGAAACAAAAATTAAAATCAAAACCAAATCCAAAACCAGATGCACCTCTTGCGGTCCCTATTTACAAACCAAAACCAAAACCAAACCAAATGCACCTCCTTTAGTCCCCATTTACAGAGCAAAACCAAAATAAAAACCAAACCACATGCACCTCCTGCGGTCCCCATTTACAAGCAAAAACCAAAACCAAAACCAAAACCAAAACCAAAGCAAAACCAAAACAAAAAAACAAATAGAAACCAAAGCCAAAACCAAAACCAAACAAAATGCACCTCATGCAGTCCCTATTTACAAACCAAAACCAAAGCCAAAACTAAAATCAAAACCAAAATCAAAGCAAAATCAAAACAAAAACCAAAGCCAAAACCAAAAGCAAACCAAATCCAAACCAACTTCACCTCCTGCAGTCCCCATTTACAAACCAAATTCAAAACTAAACCAAAATCAAAGCCAAAACCAAAACAAAACCAATGCACCTCCCACAATCCCTATTTACAAACCAAAACCAAAGACAAAACAAAATTCAAAACCACAGCTTTCTCCAGTTCTCATCTACAAGTCCAAATCAGAGCTCCAGTTTAAAAGCCATGGCCCCATCAGTTCCAAAACAATATTTTTGAAAAAGTAGTTAAGTAGCAGCCCAAGAAAGAAATTATAGGTGTATGCGAAGATATACTATATGATGCATTAATTTATAATCTGGAACATTAACATACTTGCCATGATGCTTAATCAATACACCAATTAGTTTGGACTTATAGTATAGTTTAGTTACTGGTCTGCCAACAAAGCTAAGCTATCATTTCATTCTAACAAGTGGTCAACTTTTGAGACTAACTAGATTATCTAAAAACCCATAATGCAGAAGAAATAAAGCAACACATACAGAACAGTTGTTACTAAGTCATACAAACAATCAAGAAAATGACATATATCTATGACAACAGACTCCGAACTAACCACCAGCAGTGCAACAAATGATATCCATCAGTAGTACTATTTCACCTTCTTGCATATTTAAAAGTTCAGGATTTAAGTTTCTTGTGAATGTAAAATATACAATACCTTTTCATAAATCGAAGAATAAGCTGAGACAGAAGAATTTAGTAGATTTTTTCCTATTACATCTTATGCACTGGTTGCATCAATAGGAGAAGGAACGTTAGATCCGGCACACCCTGGTATTTTTTAAACATTTAATCCAGGGTTGTTTTTCACCAATTAACTAAAAAAATGTCGCATTTATTCTCTCATTTCATGCAGTTATTCCTTAAGAGAAGTGACTTCATTGGCATGCATTTGTTTAAGCTTATTGGTTTCCTCATCTCTTTTCAGATAATTTGAGGTCACTGATCTACCATATCATCTAAGTCGACCATGTTGATCCTTCCCCAAACACTGCCCTAAATGCATCATCTGGTGTTTTCCTAAAATTCTAATGAATTTGAAGTTTAGCCTGTGAAAAGAATTCTGTAAACAACATATCGAAACACAAAAATTCTCATAGTGACAAACCAAAGAGACAACGACAGTTATCGCAGTATAGAGATCATCAAGCTATGCACATAGATATTTTAAAAGAAATTTTACATCTCCTTCCAGCAAACAATGCAGGGACTCCGATCAAGAATTGAAAAAAAAATTACCCCCTCCCAACAAATAGTCCAACAGAGAAGAAGAAGATTGTAGCACAAAAATTACTTACTATTAAAATTTGGCTATTTGTGTGAACTTCTTTCCCCGTCTTTGTACGAGTTGTAACAAGCATTTCAGACTGTGATGGTTCCTCATTATTTTCTTTAGTTGCACGCTATAGATATATTAGAATAAAGTTAAAACAGACACCAATATATACTTTCTGACAAAATATGAAAAAATAAAAATTTTAGAATTTTCATACTGTGTATCTACTAAATATTACCAATGCCATAGGTACTCTTACAGAACTAATAGGTCCCATCTGATGCCTCCACTTTTTTCTTTTTTTTTCTGTTTTAAGAATTTACCTTGCTCAACCCCTAAAGTTTGATAAAAAAAGATATATTAATTTATAAATAATAATAAAAAAGATTAAAAATGATGCAAGATATGTCCAATAGTAGAAATGCACTATTTTAGTCTCCCTTAAACAGTTGGATGTTTCCAATACTTGATCAATTGGATTAATTGAACTTCTAGCATGTCATCGGAACATTTTGCTAGCATTTCTTCATCAGTAAGCATCTTACTACAACATGTCCATTTAATACTTCTCTTGTACTCTGCCACCTGCCATATTAAGTGTGCCAGTAACCCCGGCACCACTACTAATGATGCTGCAACCCACTTTTTCTCCCCTGACACAATCACCTAGGGCGCCTCAGGTATGTCCTCCCTCTAGAACTTTATTACTTTATTTTTTTTTTGCATTGGGGGAAACACATATCATTTTAATAAGGGTGAGGGTACCTGATTCACCACCCGAAGGTTTTTGTTATCGTGTTTCTTTTCCCTAGGGTGTATTATCTAGTAGAATTGACATATTTAAGATGTTTTTGTTTTGTTTTTATTTGTTTGTGTGGTTTTGCAATTGTGTTGGTTAAAAGAATAGAGGGAAACTTAGGCAGTCTGTTTTGATTTGTTTTGGATAATAGATACCCCTCCAAAATATGGCATGTGCATAGCTATTTTGTATTCTTGAATGCTATAGATTTTTGCATGACACTAGGTATATATGAATATGATAACTATTGCTTAAGCTTGAACATAAACCCAATAGTCAGTGGTCGATTGTGCTATTCTATGCCATGTGTGTGTGAGTTGTATTTGTCTAGTTCCTACTCTGTGGTTGCAATTCAAAACTTTCCCGGTTAGTCTTGCGTAGGTAATTGGATGAAGATTAGGAAATAATAACAGGCCTTATTTGATTTCAGTCCACTCAAGCCAAATGACAGTCCAAATAATAATGATGTATCCTTTAGTCGATTCACCTTCTCCGTCGTTTTTGAAACCCTTGTCTTTGCCCTAATCTCTTCTTGGACATTTTTCACCTGAACTCTGGCAAATAGCTTAAGTTGAGGGTGGCTACTCTGGAGGCTCCCCAAAGTCTCTATTTTTTCCCTGGTTTAGTTTAGGACATTATGCACCTCAACTTAGTTAAATCACCTAAGTTGAGGGTGGACATGATAAATGAGTATGAAAAGAAATAATGGAGTATGAAAAGAAAATACTGGTGATAAAAGAGAGATGCGGGTGTGGTTTTTGCCAAAAAAAAAAGAATAGTTTTTTTTTAAAAAAAAAGAGATAGAGAAAAGGGAAAGAAGTGCACCCATAGGTGAATCAAGGAGTAAATAAATAAAGAAGATTGAGAATAGGGTAGGTCATATGTGGAGCGAAAGTTGTGTAGTACCAAGGAGGGTTTAGTCACTAATCCCAAATGTACCATACCTACCCCCAAGCCTACATTACAAGCTGAAAAAGTCCTAGAGTGATCCTAGTCTAACTGTTAAGAAGCTGAAGCATAGAGTATAAGGTCAAGCTTATGATATTGCATGTGTATTTCTTGAACTTTGTTGTGAGAGTGATATATTTGATTTCAGTCCCAATATAATTTGACCTTTTGTGTGTTGGACTTCTTTGTGGTTAGGGCACTTAGAATGCATGGTTGACTACTAATTATTAGCGTAAGTGTGTTGTGTATGTAAAGTTGTTCATTAATATCATAATGTCATGCTCAGATCCTATTGAGTCTAGTTGACAAATAATTTCAGGCATACTTATTTGGAATGTGAAAAGAGAGAGGGGTTGTACTTTCAGTGATAAGTTATTGAGGACCTTGTGACTACCCTAGTCGATTAAAGTTCTTTTACTTTTACGTCATTATGTAGTACGATTGTGTCTTGTTACTTGAGAAAAAGGAAACATTCTAAGTTGAGGGTGTTGGTGTACCGGCATTTGTCGACACATTTGATGCTTTTAACCATGAATGAATGCAAGTTCTTAAGAAACTTTTGGTAGGTTTGATGTTGTTTGGTCTAATTATAGAAAAATGGGCTAAGGCAAAGAAAAGAGTTAACTTGTACTGAAAAGACCCAATAGATGGGAATTCACATGGGTCGTCGAGTCTCGTACAGACCGTCACTATGAGCGTAGTCAAGAGCAGAATATCCCAAGTTTAGAATCGAAGCGACAGAGAAAATGACAGGTCGTCGGACCTCCGACGGATCATCACCTCAAGTGTCAGCCATAAGCATAATGATCCAAGTCAAGATGCTATGTGATAGAGAACTGGATAGACCATCGGTGACTCGATGGGCCATCATCCATACCATGGAGCTTACATAAAATTTAACCACATTTACTGTATGGACACGATGACAGAATCAACGGATCGTCTCCTAGCAGACGAGCAATCAATATAATCGTGCAACGAGAGGGGGGATTTTCTCTGAATTTAATTTGTTATTTAATTCCCTATACTATAAATAGCCACTATTAGGGCTTATTTTAGCATTCAATGTTTTAGAGAAGAAAGATACATTTTTCTTGAGATATTTCTTAGGTTTGAATCGATTTCAATTGGAATTGGAAGATAACTCAGTTTCTGGATTCATCTTTGTAAGGTTCTTCTTCAATTATGAATATTATTGCTTATTTTTATTTAAAAGCTATGAGTGGCTAAAAACCCCATAGCTAGGATTGTGGGATCCATGGTGAATTAACATAACTGGGTCAATATCGATGTAGATTCTGATAGTGTCATTGCTTGCATTATCAAATCTTTAATTTTAACTGATTTCTAATGATTGCAAATATTAGAACATGTCTTAGGTTGATTTACTTGAGAAAGAGGTTAGAACTAAGAAAATATTTGATATTTATAATTCAGGATTCCTAACGCTCATCTAATAGTTAATGTTGTAATAAGATTATCCAACTTAGGGTAGTTATTGAGATTTGCATTCCCATCACTCTTAGTTTGAGAAAATTCGAGTGAATATCATCTAAATAGGTTGATAAATATTTAGATGTAGTGAAAGAGTCAATAGTCTGGCATTCTCCACACTAGAAGAATTTAATATTATGAGTGACCCGGTGGTGTTATGAAGTCATGGTCATCACAACCCTAGTCCTTTTATTATTTGATTGCAATCACTGAAATTTTGAGAATCATTACTAATACATATTTGGAACTGAATAACAAACTTTGTGAACCAACCCCCTTTAAGGAAGTAATTGACTAGAAGTCCATTTAGACACATAGGGATTAGTTTTCACCTTATTCCCTGTGTGTTTCGATCCCAACCTAGTTAGGTTGTTTATTTGACAACAATCACTTTATACTTCTAATCAAGGATGCCTTGTTGGCAATGCTAGTATTTGGAATTTTGTATTGATCTGTGTTTTCCTTTGATAGGATGAATCTATATGACAATAAAGTAGATGTCACGACCCAATTAACCGGATCCTTAGTGCACCTACTCTAATCCACCTAGATAGGAGAACCCTTACCACCCATTAGAAAACATGCGAAAGTTATAAAATAATAATATTCATCTCTTTAAGTATCATAAAACTTATTACTATTCTTGAATAAAATACACAAGAAAATACTTTACCCCCAAAGATCTTGTCTAGACAGGTACAAGATCTTTTAATATGGTAAAATTCAAAACAAAAGACACAACTCTCACCATAAGAATGAATGAGTAGAAGCTGTTGGAGATCACTATCCACATCACCTAAGAAATATCAACTGATTCTGTAGTCAGACTATACCCTAAAAGGGTATCACAAGAGTAGTATCAGTACAACCACACCTACTGCTAGGTATCATCGGCCGACCAGGGTTAGATCAATAAAACATCATATAGAAATTAAAGAAAGAAAGCATGACAACTTATAGAACAGTTTAACTCACATCACTTTTACCCACTTATGATATCCTTCTCACTCATATTACCTAAGAGTATTTCCATTCTTATTCTTGCTGACTTAGTTGTACACAATTCATTACTAGTAGGCAATTTGTACCACTGATATTCCCCTTATACCATTCACACTTGATCTTACTAATCATACATTACTCTTCACATCAAATGTCATCCATCATAACTCTCACTTGTTTGACCCTAATAGTTATTATTAGTCAATTTGTTTCACATGCAACTCAATTGATATGACCATAAATCTAGAACAACACACGGATTCACCTTTACACATATTTAATACTCAATTTGGGTAAAATATCATCTCAAGCTTATGGAACCAATCAATATACTACCTAAAAACAATCAAGTCAAGTAGATAGATAAATCATCTTTCAGTAAATAGTATTCAATTCAATCCAACACAATGAATCTCAAATCCAATTCACTTATCGCATGACAACAAGTAGTAACTCATTTCAATTGCAAAATCAATTAATAGGACAACACAAAGATCCAAATATAATGAAACATTAATATAAGCTGGTTCACTCAAGGAACCATAAAATACCTTATCAAGGTAACCGGTCCACACAAGGAACCATAATATAATGATCAATAAACTGTAACCCAGTTCACTCAAGGAATCATCAAACTCTCTAATATCGTGTACACATATTATGAGTCTTATGAATACCTACTAGCCATGACCTACAGGGGATAAGCTCAGTCTATGTACCAATAACCCAGACAACTAGTGGTTGCCACCCTTAAACCAAACTAGTATAATACCACGGGTAGTATGACACGACCCACGGGATCAACCGTTGCATTATGTTTATCAGGTGTACAACCTGTTTGTCGTGCCAGAGGTGCTAGAGGATCATCTGGTTCTAGTGGAATGCAGGACCGTACCTATGCCTTCGCAGATCAACAAAATTTAGAGGTTTCTCCTGATGTAGACACAGGTACAGTATTCATATTTTTACATAAGGTATATGCATTGAGTGAACCATATTCCACATTATCATATATTACCCCCATTGATTTCGGAAAAAAAATTGATTGATTGCGAAATTTATTTTTTTTGAAAGGACACCAGAATTTAAAGGAGAAATTAAAAGACGTGATGTACAAGGAATTCATAAGACCTTGTACGTCCCCTTGGGGTACACTAGTGTTAATTGTACGAAACAAAGATAGTACGTTGAGAATATGTGTCGAATATCGGCAACTGAATAAGGTGACAATTAAGAATAAATATTCCCTCCCCAGAGTTGACGATTTGTGTGATCAGTGACGGGGTTAGAAAAAAAAATGAATGAATAAAATGAATGAATGAGTGAATTATGATGAAATTCAAAATGAAAGATGATGATATACCCAAGACAGCATTACGAACACGGTATGGTTATTACGAATTCTTAGTATGTCAATTGGGCTAGCAAATGCACCTGTAGTTTTTATGGGTTTAATGAATAGGGTGTTCGAGCCATTGGTAGGTGTGTATGAGACCATGTTTAGAGATGATATTCAAGATCACAAGAGAGTCATGCTAATCACTTTCGACAAGTGTTACGGATTCTTTGTGACCATAAGCGATATGCGAAGTTCTCTAAATGTGAGGTTAGTTAAAATCAGTAGCATTCTTGGGTTATATTGTAACAAATGAAGGAATAAAGATTGATACACAAAGGATAGAAGCGGTGAAGAATTGGCCAAGGCCTACGACGCCTACGGAAATTCGTAGCTTTCTTGGGTTGACAGGTTATTGCAGAAAATGTATTAAAGGGTTTTCTCCTATTCCAGCACCTTTGACAATGTTAACACACAAAACAACCAAGTTTCCATGGAATGATGCGTGTGAGAAGGATTTCCAAGAACTAAACGTGTATTAGTGCTTACCGGAGGTACAAAAGGGTATGCCTCATGACAGTTGCGTCCACATGAGGTAAATTATCCCATATATGATTTTAAGTTAGCAGTCATGATAATTGCTTGTAAAATATGGTGCCACTATTTTTATGGGAGTTCATCTTTTTGAAACTCCAGATGAAAGCATTATAATGTAAAATGCGGCAGAGTCTTCACTTGTAGTAGAGGTGGAAAAAAAAGAAAGCAATGCGCAAATTCTATTTTATTTCAATTGAAAAAGGGTGTACAACAACGTTCGACGAATATAGTTGATCTTACGCAAGAGGGAGGACCTTAACATCAAGGTAGATTGTGTGCACCGATTATACATAAGTTAAGTAAATGAATTATGACAAGAGTACATCAATCACGGTATTCTATTCATTCGAAAGCAACCAAATATACCATGGTTTAAAAAAGATGTATTGGTAATGTTACATGAAAAGCACATTGAAAAACTTGTAGCTCAGTGTCCAAGTGTCAACAAGTAAAAGTAGAGCTTCAGAAACCTGAAGGTTATACGCCATACAGGAATCGTCCAGTTTGAAAAGAGGGATACGATTAACATGGGTTTTATCACAAGTTTTCTTCGTACATTTCAAAAATTTGATTCCATGTGGATGATAGTTGACAGACTTACCAAGTAGCACACCTTTTACCTGTCAGAACCACTTGTACAGATGGAAATTCTGCAAGGGTGTATGTTCACGAGATAGTACGATTACGTGGGATTCCAATTTCTATTATATCAGACAGATAAACAAACAAAATGTACCATCCAAACACTTGGAGATAGCTTGCAAAGTGACTTTTAAAAGTAGTTGGGATGGTCATTTACCTTTTATGGAATTTGCCTACAATAATAGCTATCATGCAATGATCAAAATATCATGCAATGATCAAAATGACACCTTACGAAGCTTCATATGGAAGAAAGCGTAGATCACCAATTGGGTGGTTGGAGGCGGATGAAACTGCTTTACTTGAGTCATATTTTGTTCATCAATATATAGAGGAAGTTAAGGTGATACTACAGAGGTTACAAATGACCTAAAGTCGACACAAATCATATATTAATGTTAGAAGAAGAGAGTTAGAATTTGCCATAGATGATAGAGTATTCATGGAAGTGTCACCAATGAAAGGGATAGTGAAATTTGGAAAGAAAAGAAAGTTGGCCCTAGATAACATGTCATATGAAATTGTCCGAAGACTTAATCAAGTTGCGTATGAGTTAGCACTACCCCAAGAACTCTCCACATTTCATTCAGTGTTCCATGTGTTAATGCTTCGAAAGTATTTGGGAGATCCATCTCATATTGATTTCAGTGAAGATGTACAAGCTATGGAGGATCTCACTTATGAAGAGGTACCTATTGCTATTCTAGATCGATAAGTGAAAAGATTAAGAAATCAAGAAGTAGTTTTCGTAAACATACAGTGGAGGAATCGACAAGTAAAAGAAATCACGTGGGGAGCCAAAGAAATGATAAGGTCGAAGTACCCGTAATTGTTTCAAACGGGAGAGAAAGTTCAAAGTGCGGAATCGGAGCAATAACAAGGAAGTATATATAGGCATTATGTGTATATGTATATATATGTGTTTATATAGATATGCATTGGATGTACCTGAGACGATGTTAGTAACATTCGAGGATGAATGTTTCTAAGGGGGGAAGAATGTAACGCCCCGTACATTTCCAAACCTAGTTGATTACCGTGACATTCATGGAATTATTTAAACATGGGAGTTTTGAGGTATTATACATAAAATGTGATGGGCCAAATTAATCTTGATCTATAGGGTTCAATGGAGGCCCAACAAGATACAAAAGACACGGCCCAAAGGGGTATTTGACCCATTCTTGAATGACCAAGTCAATATATCATTATTGGACCAAGTGTTGGATAAGATTATAATTAAATTACTATAAAAGGCAACCAAAAATAAGATTTTATTCATGTTGGACACACAAGCAATTTCTAGAATTTTCCACAATTCTCTCTACACTTAAACCCTAAGGCAACCATCTCTTGGGAAAAGATCATCCTCTTGCAAGATTTGGTAAGTATTTATTCTCATGGTTTAATATATTATATGCATGAGAGATTATTTATATCATGTTGTCTATGCTTGCAAGTGTTGAGTGGTGCACTTTTGCTTATGTGACACAAGTTTTGTCATTTTTGTGACTTAAACTTGAAAGTGAACTTGTGTTCTTGAAGGAAGTGAATTTGATGGATTTAATATTGATATGTAAGATGTGATTATATCCTTAACTTGTTTTATCCTTGTACATAATGTTTGGAATTGTTATTGCAAAATTGTGCATGGACTTGGTGGTGTATTGAAGGAAAAGTGTGGTTTTGGTGATGTTCATGTGTGTTGTGAAACCGTGGGTGTTTTTTGGCATCCAAGTGACCAAAAATATGTAAATAAGAGCTTACTTATGGACTTGGACCATTTATTACACAAAAGGACCCAAAAGAGACCCTTTTTGGCCGATTTGGGCATCCGCCCCCGCAGACGAAGGCACCTGCGGGCGTAGATGCCAACGCAGGTGCCCCTGGACAGGGCCAAGGGTCACATGCGGCTGCATGTCATCCATATGCCGGTGCAGGTGTCTTCGCAGGTCAACCCAGAGTTTCATTTTGCATGTTTTTGTCTCTCTTTGATCCCCCGAAACCCTATACCCTTTATGGATGTAATTATCAAATTATGGACCTTTTAAATGACTATAAAGGAGTATCCTGGAGGTATTTTGAATGGTATATAATATGTATTGTTGTTAATATGTTGTTATGAAAGGTATTGAGGTGACTTAGTGGAATAATTATAACGTAGTGTTAATGAGGAAGCGTAAAGGGTAAACTTGGTGTGAAATGTTATTGGTTTATGATGTCTTGGTCAATGTTTGAAATGTTATGGTATTGTTGGTATGGTGATGCAATAAATGGTATTGTAAAAGGGCAAAATGACGTTATATGGCAGTCATGTATCTCATTGTCGTCGTATGCACTTGTAAGGTAGTTGGTTGCTAACATGAGCTTCGTTATGCACTTGTGTTGTAGAGTAACACGTAAGGAAGAAGATGGATTATTGTATTCACATATAGGACTATGTACTCATATTGAGAAGATAAGGTATGTAAGGTTACTCTTTCCGGATCCTTCTGCAGCATGTATGTTCACATTGCCATTGTACTTGTTCCATTCCAAAATGTTCAAAGGTATCTCATTTCAGTTTATCATGTATGGTTATCCTCATATTCTTATTCCATGATCCATTGTTATTCATGTGTCACATAATTACGGACATTGTCCCAAAGTTCCTGTCACGCCCCAAATCTCACTGAGGCAGACTGGCACCCGAAGCCGATATGGCCTGAGAGAACCAATCTTTACTCATGTCCAGTCATATGCGTGCCATAAGAAATATCATCACCACGTAAGGACATAAAATGCTAATAGCGGAGATCATGGAACATGTGATATATATATACGTGAAACTTTGGCCGTTAGAGCCATCAAGTCAACATGGGCATACATCTCTTACATTCATATACCCACATATGTCTACAAAAGCCTCTAATAGAAATACATACATGACCAACCTAAACTCGGGACAAGTCCCCACTTTACACAACATTTACAATACCAAAACCAATATACAATTGTGACTCGAAAAGCCCCGGTCCAACTGGAGCTCACCAAAGATCAGTAGATGTCCCGCAGCCTACTGTGGAGGTCTGCTAGTACCTGTACCTGCAGCAAGTAAGGTAAGTTCCCCAAGAGGGGTCAGTACGAGGAATGTACTGAGTATGTAAGGCTGTATGAAACTGTATCATTACATAAGAACGTCAATGGAAAAAAAAAATAATCATAAGAGAATGTCCAATATGGATAAGCCATCAATCTATATATATAGAACTACGCATATTACTTTCGTTACTCGTTTCGCTTCTGAACCTCTCGTTACTCACTTTGTCAATCATTAATCATATACTGTGCGGGCCCAATTGATCAGTGGGAAAATAATATCGTCATGCAGGTGTTCATTTCACCCCATGGATACACCCATAATGTTGGGATAGTCATCATGCAGGTGTTTCCTTCACCCCATGAATATCATCATGCAGGTTATTATTTCACCCCATGGATACAACTAATTATACATTACTTTATTCTTTAACTTTAAGAGTGATACATAGGTAACAGTACTTTATTGGAACCTTAGAACTTTAGAACGTAACATTATAGGAAGTTTGGAAAAATAAGCCAATGAACTCAAGTCATGCAAATCACTATTGATCAATGAGTAAGGAGTATGTAATTAATAATGATTGATATCCGGCATTGGAATACCTTAGGACATTTTGGAATGAACTAGTACAACATCAATGTGAATACTAGGAGCTGCAGAAGGATACGAAAAGGGTAACCTTACATACCTTGTATTCTCAATTGAATATACAATCTTAAATGTGCATACAATAGTCTCGCTCCTTCCTTATGTTTCACTCTACAACACAAGTACATAATGGAGTTTACATTAACCACCAACTACCTTACAATTGCATATAACGAAAATGAGTTACATGATTGCCTTAACATGACATTTTCCCCTTGACAATACCATTTATGAACTATCATACCAATAATACCACAACATTCCTAACATTGACCAAACTATCACAATCCAATAGCATTTCATACCAAGTTCATTCTTTACATCTCTTCATTAACACGACGTCACAACTATTCCATTAAATCACCTCAATACACCTCACAACAACATATCGGCTTAAATCCCATAATTTACACTTATAGAAAAATAACAAGTTTAGAAACATAATCACACCATACATGTTGATATTTCATCCATACCATGCACTTTCATCAAAACCACAAGTCACCTTTCAAGTTCAAATCCCATGAATAACACATCTTTTAGGAAGAATGCATTATTTACACTTTTAGACATAATCATCATGATATACATACTCTCCCATGCATATAATATATTAATCCACAAGAATAATCACTTACCCAAACTTGTAAAATGATGATCTTGCCCAAAGAAGTGCCTTAGGGTTCTTAGGCTTTGAGAGAAATATGTGAGAAAATATCTAAGAGGCATGAGAGTTCCAATGAATTAAAAATCTGATTTTGCGGACTTTATATAGTTATCAAGTCATCCTTAGCCATTTACTTGCATTAAATGCAATATTGGCTTGGTCAAAGTGGAAGAATGGGTCATTTGCCCCATTGGGCCTTGCATTTTGGTCTCTCTTTGGGCTTTAAATTGAGCCAAATAACCCATGTCATCTTAACCCACCAAATGTAATGTATAATCCACCATATATATCATGTTCAAATAATTCTATAAATGTCTCAATAATATTCATTTACTAGATTTCCGTTCGAAGCCTCAATCGCAAAACTAGAAATTCTAGTCGCTCATGGCTTACTTGAACATAATTTGTTAAAACACTTGTGACGAAAAATTAACCCCAACTCGGATGCTAAACGCGCTTAAGAATAGTCCTACTATGATGGAGTAATGATACCATGACTTAAAAGTCTTATTTACATCATAATAGTCGAAGAAAAATTTTGGCGAAAACCACCCCGGCACGCCGCTTGGTGCGCCCTTTTGCTGCCTGTGTCACAAAAAACACAGCCCAGAGTGGCCTGGAATGCTGCCTGGCATGCCCCAGGGCTGCCTGTGCTAAAAAAATTTTGGCCAGAAGCATCCCGGCACGCCCCTGGGCGCGCCCCACACCTAAAAGGTGATTTTTTTCCTTTCTTCGACTTTTCTTTGCGGATTGGGTTAGATCCTTCAAGTTCAAGTCTTTTGCTTACCTCCTAACCTTAACATCCATTTCTTGGAAGTCCTCTAAGACTCATTTTTCACCCCACAAATGCTCCAATAAGTCACAAACACCTCCGACAAAGGGCTAATCACATGTACGAGACCCAATATCAAATGTTTCCTCAATGACACTACAAAATTCATACTTATGGCTCTCGACACCTAAGTAAACATTGTTCAAAGTTGTCAAGTAGGGTCGGTAAGGTACGGGGTGTTTCAGTTCCAATAATATTACGTTCCAAAGTTCTAATAATTTTGTAACCACCAAAGTATCAATCTCATTAAAGTAAAGGAAATGAAGTAATGTATATATATGTTCCCAATAATGTTTCAATCACCAAGGTATCACTCTCATAACAAATTTAAAGGAATGAAGTATGCAAATAAGTAATGCACACATGGTTACTTTATTTTTTGTTGAGTATGGATCACAAATCTAAGGGCATAAGCTCTGATGGAACAATCCTAATATTATGCTATGTTATATTATAGCCCACCAATAGTGGATGACTGTTATTATATTATAGCCCACCAATGGTGGATGACTCTTATTATATTATAGCCCACTAATGATGGATGACTGTTATTATATTATATCCCACCAATGGTGGATGACTGTTATTATATTATAGCCCACCAATGGTGGATGACTATTATTATATTATAGCCCACCAATGGTGGATGACTGTTATTATATGATAGCCCACCAATAGGTGGATGACTGTTATTATATTATGGCCTACTAATAAGTGGATGAATGATAATAATGATGAGCGTAAAGCCAAAGGAAGTATGTCACGTAATTGAAAGTATGAAGGAAAGTTATTTTACGAAAGGTAATGATAAGAAGGAATGATCAAGCAATGAAAGTAATGAAAGTAATGAAAATAATGTACATGATTCCACATATAGAATAGTGACTGATCTAAAATGTTTATTCACATGTATTTGATCCCATTTGAGATCCTATGGTTCATACAGTTTCTTATAGCCTTACATACTCAGTACATTCTTCGTACTTACCCCCCTTGGGGGGGGCTTACTTTACTTGTTGTAGGCACAGGTGCTAGTAGACCTCCACAGTAGGTTGCAGATCATTTGCGGATTGTTGGTGAGCTCCAGTTGATTTGGGGTTTTACGAGTCATTATGCACATTTGTTTGATATTGTATATGTGTATAGAGTGGGGTGTTGTCCCGACTCTAGGTTTGTTATGGTTATGTATCTGTAGAGGCTTTGTAGACTTATGTGGGAGAATGATTGTAAGAGATATGTGTCCATTTTGACGTGATGGCCCTAACGGCCAAGTTTCATATATATATAGCATATGTTTCCTTGACTTCCGCATAGTTGCATGAGATATAATTCTATTCACACAGAGACATGCATATGAGTGTACATGAGTAAAGATTGGTTCTCTCGGGCCTCAACGGCTTTGGGTGCCAGTCCGCCCTGTTGGAATTCGGGGCGTAACATTCAAGTATTCATTTTAGAAGTGCACATTCAACCAAATGGAGTCTAAATTCTAGTTCAACATTCATAAATTCATTCACTAATTTGATCCCCCTTTATTTTTGTCAAGATTGGTAAATTCTGCTATTATCTAGTAACCCTTAGACTTATGCTATTACTAGGTTCAATACCATACCCTATTAGCCAATTATTCAACCATTCAACTCTATTTAACTTACAATTCTAGCTTTAGATATACACCTTTACACATCTTGCTTCCTAACCCTTAGCCTAACTTGACTTTAGGTTCTTATGTTATGCCACTGTCTCTTTTTATCATAATCAGTTCTCATAATTATCTTTCAGCAAGAATATCCCATATTCTGTACACACATAATATCAAATTCACTCTTTTTAAGGTATTAAAGATGAGTTTTATAGATTACAAGCTCACACAATTCCTCTATTACTACCCACATTCACATATTCACCTTGTAATACATCAAGTAAGTCATACAAACACAAAATACCCATCAGAGGATCCACACAATAACATAACAACACCTAATTATATCTTTATGACATCAAATTTATATTTTATCCATCCAAACTCTATGCCCACAAGCCTAAGCATGATTTCTCTCATAAAATCTATATCATGAATACGATTTCTAACTATAATCTACTACTCATAAATCATAACCTACCTCAACCGAAGATCTTGGAATAAGCAAGCCACACCAAGGTTGTGCTTTCATTTCCTTCATACCTTCATTAGTCCAATCATCAAGAAATAAATTAATTATAAGAGTAATTAATCAATTACTCTCTGAATAACTACTATTGAAATTCAAACTCACTAATTCTACCCTTAATCACAACCTATATGATTACCCAAGGGTGAATTAATAATTAACTAGTTCTGTCATACTTAACTCGTCTCTATTAATGTAGTTTTAAAGCTAAAGGTCCCATCTTTGTTGAACTCAAGGTCCCCAACTATCAAATTTTATTTTTTTGAATAACAATTTCATACTAGGAAAAGTTAATTTATGATCTAGAATCAATTCTTTGTGATATTACACATACTCATAGGTTTTCCCAAAATCTCATGAACTTAGGGTTCTAACCATCAATTCCACCATTGAAGGTCATTCTAATGATTCAAAGTTGTTATTGGATTAAAAAATAAAGAAGATAATGGAAGAACTTACCTCAACAAAGAATTTTCAACCTAAACCTTGGAAAAATTGCATCTCTAGGTCTTGGAATGAAGTTTTTGAGTTCTGGAACTGAAACCCCGCAAAAATAGGCATATATACTGCCCGAGCCATGCTATAGTGGCCCAGATCTTGCTATAGCGGTCTCGCTATAGTGGCATGTAACACCCCAAAATTTCAAGCTAAGATTAGAACCATGCTTCATGTACATGTAAATCAAACATCATGTTTTGGTAGTATGAGAAGTGATTCATACATGTATTAAGGCCACAAGTAACTCCTAGCTCCTAGCCAAGTTGAAACCTTCCTTACCGGTGGTTTTCTTGTAAAGAATCTCCCTATAGTCAACTTCAAACAAGTATAAATCCTAGATTCTAAATTATTTTTTAACTCAAGACCTACCAAATAAAAGGTCTTTGAGTCTTCTTTCCAACACATCAAGTTTTATCTTAATCCAATTCCGAATCTAAGAGTTATGGTCATTTTAGTGAAGCATTGTCCAGCAGAGGGATAGTACGATCGTAACCACGATCGTGGGTTAGATTGTATAACCGTACAATCCACTCATCTGCATGAAATATCCCAAAAACATGAAAGTTGACAATTATACCTTTAACCATGAAAGGGTACCACGATCTTTGTTAGAAACCATGATCTTGGGCATGATCTTGATTCCTTAAGTTCATTCGGCTTGAACTTTCAACCTACGAACCAAGGTACGATCATAGGTGCTTCCCACAATAGTACCATGGCTTGTCTGATCAAGTCCAGAGAGCCTCAAATCAGCCACCCAACCACGAGCGCTACCCACAATCATAGGTGGGTCCCAGATCGTGGGATGGTCCGTACGTCACCTTCTGTAGCTTTTTCAGTTATGAATTTAAAAGGGCACATCAATCTTTTCCCACTCTTTTAACATCAAAACTATATCGTTTAACCTATTTCAAGGCTGATTATTAATCCTAATATTACCATAAGTCCCTCATTCCTCCTATTACAATTGATACTTAGCAAAAACACAGAGAAAAAGGTGATTTTCTTTCCTCAAGGCAGAGTTAGGGTTCTTCAACTTCAGTCCCTAAGTTCAAATATTTCTTCAAGATTTTTTTCTCCAGGTATGTGGGATTTCATCAATGGGTTCCTTTCACCCATTGAGTCCCAAAAGTAACTCAATTCCTTAAGTTAATTCATCCTTCAAGTTTAGAGTTTTCGTGAAAAGAGTGAATTTCAATATCTTTCAGTTCCTTATTTTGGATAAACCATGAATATATATTTTCCCATAAATTTGAGCATCAATACGTAATCATGACTATGAACCCTCATTATATTGATAAATTACAGATTTTGGTTTGAATTACAAAATTCCTTATTACAGTCAGATTATAGTATGGCCATGTTTAGGATATCATGTATCATCAGTCAAATACTCATTCATTCAATTTCCATGATTCAGAATGTTTTTAGATAAAGTATTTACCCCTCAGTTTCAGAGCAACATTATTGTTGGGTATTTCAGTATATCAGTTTACCTTCAGTTAGGAGTGGTACTTAGCACCGAGAGAACACGGGTTAAGACAACCCAAGTCCCAGAACTATGTGTCTATCGTAGGCCGACATTATAGTCCTTTGGACATCAGATTAGTAGATCCACGCCAGCCAGTATTCATACCCTTGGAAAGGTACTGAACACCCATCCAACTGATGTTACTAGTTGGGCCCTGTTTAGTTTAGATGGGGTATATCGGTTAATAGTAGCTCCCACAGTTTAGTCTCAGACCTCGCATGACCTTGTGTTCAGTTACTTCAGCATATCATATTATTCTACATCTATTACTTGGTCATTGCATTTGTTGATAGATTTTAGTCCATGCTCAGCTTATCATGTAAATTTTAGTATATTCTTCTTACATAGTGTAGTGCATATCTCACATGCTTAGTATATTAAAATTAATGACTGCATACTTTCCTTTGTACTATATTATCTTATAATATAGGTTTAGACATTCAACATCTCGATCACTGTTTGCTTGATTTAACAGTCACTCTAGCAGCAGTGTTTGGTGAGTTCTCATCATTCGAGGACCATTTATCAGCATTTCCTTTCAGTTTTATTTTAGTTTTAGATAGTTAGAATTAGCTGGGGGCTTTTCCCATCAACTCATCTAGTAGAGGCTTTCAGACAATCAACAAAACTTTTAGCATAATGGTTTTGTAGACATTATGGGTTTTGATATTCTGTATTTATTTTATTTTATTATGGTTATGTCTTTTAGCTCAGTTTTTGCTTAGTACTTATTAGTTTACTTTATTATTCTTAGTGTCATGCCAGGCCATGGGTTAGCTTGGGGTCACTTATGACTCTAAGCACCGTGTTACGACTAAGGGGTAGTCTTAGGTCGTGACAAACTTGGTATCAGAGCATCAGGTTTAAAGTGTCCTATGGTGTCTAAAAGCTGCATTGAGTAGAGTCTTATATATGGGTGTGAAGCCCACCATAATTATGAGTAAGAGTTTATGAAACATTTTATTAAATATTTCACTTTTTTCATATTCATGTTATGCGATATAGTGTGAACTCAATTAAAATCTTCTTCTAACTCATGCTCTATGTGTTTACAGAAAATGCCTCACCGAAGAGCCAATGGATAGAGAAATAAAAATGTAAATGGTAACAAGAACGAGAATCAGCAAGCACCACCAGCTCCAACATACTCTTTGAATGAGCAAGTCTCGCATGCTGATTTTAGGGCTACTTTCATGGTGCTAGCTCAGGCTATGACCGCCAGATTAATGCATAGGTTGTTACCCCGATCAATCCCACTTATACCACAACACAACTAGAGTTTGGGAATTCACTAGAATAAATCCTCCTGAGTTCCATGGTTTTAAAACTGAGAAGGATCTACAAAAGTTTCTTGATGATATTCAGAAGGTTACTGAGATTATGGGTTTCACTCCAGTTGATTTTGCTGACTTGGTTTCTTATCAGTTGAAAAAAGTAGCTTACACTTGGTGTAAGCTATGGAAGGAGGATAGAGGTGCAGATGTAGGACCAGTAGAATGGGATGAGTTTGTTGATGCTTTTCTGGACAGGTTCTTCCCACTTGAGTTAAGGGAAGCCAAGGTTGAGGAGTTCATTAATCTGAAGAAGGGTAACATGAGTGTGAAAGATTATTCCCTTAAGTTTACTCAACTGGCTAAGTATGCGCCGACAATGGTGTCTAACTCTAGAGCCTACAAGAGTAAGTTTATGTCTGGTTTTTCTGGGGATGTGGTCAAAGAGTGTAGAACTGCTATGTTTTTTAAGGATATGTACATCTCCAGGTTGATAGTTCATGTTCAATAGATTAAAGAAAAGAAAAACAAGGAGAAGGAAAGGAAGAGTAAGAGGGCCAGAATAGGTAGCTTTAATTTCTCTCAGCAGAGGTCAGATGGTGGTTATCGTTCTTAGTTCCACCAAAAATCTTTATCTCCAGCTCCATCTTCTACTAGTGCTCCAGTGCTTAAGTTTAAACAAGAGTATCAAGATAAGACATCAGTATCTAAGTCCCAGGGTACTATCACTAGTGGAAGTACTAATCCAGTTTGTAAGAGATATGGTATGAATTACCAAGGAGAGTGTATGGCCGACGAAATTATTTTTGATGCAGAAAGACATGGCATCATTTGAAGGAGTTCCCAGGTGCCACCCGAAAGAGTGGGGATACTTGTCAGCAAACTCAGTCCAATACTTTAACAGCTCCAGCAAGTCACCCTACTCAGCAGGGTGCCTCATCTAGTACAGGTGGCGGTCAGTGTCAAATAGGTTTTATGCCCTTCAGACGTGCCAGGATCAGGAGGGCTCTCATGATATAGTCACTGGTATGTTGCAAGTCTTTTCATATTCATGTCTATGCATTGTTAGATCCTAGAGATACACTTTCTTTTGTAACTCCCTATATAATAGTAGATTTTAATATCATTCCCAAAACTCTTTCAGAACCTTTCTCAGTATCTACTCTAGTAGGTGATTCAGTCATAGCTAGATGGGTATACAAAAAATACCCAGTCACAGTTTCTCAAAAATTTACCTCAGTTGATCTTGTAATGTTAGACATGATAGATTTTGATATTATTTTGGGCATGGATTGGCTCAACTCTTGCTATTCCTCAATTGATTGTAGAAATAAAGTAGTCCAGTTTTAATTTCCAAATGAGCCAGTCATAGAGTGGAAGGGTAGTACTTCACTGCCAATAGGTCGGTTTGTCTCTTACCTCAAGGACAAAAAAATAATTTTTAAATAGTGCATCTGTCATCTTGTTTGGGTTAAGGATTCAAAGTCTAATACCCCAAATCTTGAGTCAGTTCCAGTTATTAATGAATTCCCAGAAGTTTTTTCTGAAGATTTACCAGGAGTTCCTCCCAATTAGGAAATTGACTTTGGAATAGATCTCCTTCCAGATACCCAACCTATTTCAATTCTACCCTATAGAATGGATCCAGTTGAGCTTAAGGAATTGAAAGAGCAGTTGAAAAACCTTATAAGCAAGGGTTTTATCAAACTCAACATCTTTTTATGGGGTGCTTCGGCTTTTTTTATGTGCAAGAAAGATGGTTCTCTCGAAATATGCATCGACTACTATCAGTTGAACAAAGTCATAATCAAGAATAAGTATCCCATCCCTAGGATTGATTACTTGTTTGACCAGCTTTAGGGTGCCAATTGCTTCTCTAAAATAGACCTTAGATTGACATTTCGAAGACAACCTTCAAAACTCGATATGGTCACTTTGAAATTATTGTTATGTATTTTAGAATAACGAATGCTCCTGTAGCTTTTATGGACTTGATGAATAGGGTGTTCAAGCAGTACTTGGACATGTTCGTCATTGTCTTTATTAATGACATCCTTGTTTATTCTCAGAGTGAGAATGAACATGTAAACTATTTGAGGATTGTCTTGTAGACTCTCAAAGATCGCCAGTTATTTGGTAGGTTGAGCAAGTGTGAATTATGGTTGAAATCAATAGCATTCCTAGGTAATATTATTTTTGGTGAAGGCATTCAGGTTGATCCTCAAAAGATCGAAGCGGTTAGAAATTGGCCTAGACCCATTTCTCCATCAGATATTAAGAGTTTCTTGGGTTTAGCTGGTTACTACATGAGGTTCGTTAAGGGATTTTCCTCTATTGCCTCCCCTATTTTCAGATTGACTTAGAAGAAAGTCAAGTTTTAGTGGTCCGATTCTTGAGAGAAGAATTTTCAGGAGTTGAAGACTGGACTCACCTTTGCTCCAGTTTCAACTCTGCAGAGGGTTCATATGGGTTTGTGGTTTATTGTGATGCTTCCAAAGTTGTCCTTGGTTGTGTGTTGATACAACATGGTAAGGTTATAGCATATACATCTAGACAGCTTAAGACTTATGAGAAGAATTACCAGACTCATGATCTTGAGTTGGCAGCAATGGTTTTTGCCTTAAAGATTTGGAGGCATTATATTTATAGGGTTCATGTTGATGTGTTCACAGAACACAAAAGCCTTCGGTATTTGTTCATCCAAAAGGATCTAAATCTTTGTCGAATGAGATGGCTAAAGTTATTTAAGGACTATGATATGAGTGTCTTGTACCATCTGGCTAAAGCCAATGTATTGGCTGATGCTTTTAGTAGGTTGTCTATGGGAAGTTTTGCTCATATAGAAAATGAGAAGAAAGAGTTAGTTCGCGAGGTTCACCAGCTTGCTAGATTGGGAGTTCGATTGGCTGATTCAGTTGAAGGTAATATATTGGTTCAAAATGGTTTAGAATCTTCATTAATAGCTGAGGTAAAGGAAAAGAAAGATAGTGATCCTATTTTACTTAAGTTGAAAGAAGTAGTCCAGAGTCAGAAGATTGAGGTTTTTTCCCCAAGGGGGAGATGGGGTTCTTCATTGTCAAGGAAGACTATGTGTTCCACATGTGGATGACTTGAGACAGATGATGCTAACAAAAGTTCATAGTTCTCGGTATTCTATTCACCCAGGATCCACTAAGAAGTATAGTGATCTATGGGAAGTCTATTGGTGGAATGGCATGAAGAAGGCTATGGCAAAATTTGTAGCTAAGTGTCCAAATTGCCAGCAGGTTAAGGTTAAGCACCAGAGCCCTGGTGGTATGCTTCATGATATCAGTATTCCTACTTGGAAGTAGGAAATGGTGAATATGGGCTTCATTATAGGGTTTCATCGTGCTTGTCGGCATAATGATTCTATTTAGGTTATCATGGACCAAATGACTAAGTCAGCCCATTTCCTGCCAGTTAACACTTCAAATTCAACTGAGGATTATGCTAGACTCTATCTTAGGGAGTTGGTGAAATTGGATGGAATTCCTTTGACTATCATTTTAGATAAAGGTACTAAGTTTATCTCTCAATTTTTGAAGACTTTTCAGAAAGGGCCTTGGTACCCAAGTTCATCTCAGTATTATTTTTCATCCGTAGATGGATGGTCAAGCAAAGCGGACCATTCATACTTTGGAGAATATGTTAAGAGCGTGCGTGATTGATTTCAAGGTTAATTAGGATGATCATTTGCCTTTGATTGAGTTCACTTATAATAATAGCTATTACTCTAGTATTCAGATGGTCCCATTCGAAATACTTTATGGTTGGAGGTGTAGATCTCCTACTAATTGGTTTGATGTTTGTGAAGCTACATTGATATGGCCAGATTCAATTCATGAGGCTATGGAGAAAGTTCAACTGATTAGAGAAAGGCTGAAAATATCTCAAAGTTATCAGAAGTCCTATACAGATGTGAAGAGAAGGGAGCTTGAGTTTGCTATTGGTGATTTTGTCTATTTGAAAGTTTCACCGATGAAAGGGGTGAAGAGATTAGGTAAGAAGGTAAAGCTCATTCCTCGCTATATTGGTCCTTATAAGATTGTGGGTCATTTTGGTAATGTAGCCTATGAGTTAGATCTACCCACAGACTTAGCATTAGTACATGCAATATTTCATGTGTCCTTATTAAAGAAATGCATTGGTAATACCACAACGGTTGTACCTTTAGATAGTGTTGGTATGAAAGATAGTCTCTCTTATGAGGAGGTCCCAATTGAGATTCTTGATCGTCAGGTTCGTAAGTTGAGGAATAAGAAAGTTTCTTCAGTAAAAGTTCCTTAGTGAAACCAGTTAGTTGAGGGAGCTACTTGGGAAGCAGAGGTGGATGTGATGGTTAATTATCTTCATCTTTTCCCTTCAAACTCAGTTCCTAATAGTTTCCCCTTAATTAATTCTTTCTATCTCATGTCACTCAGTTATTCTCAGGTCATAGCATACATTCATGAGTTTGGTTCAGTCCATATTTTAGTTATATACTCAGTTATCATGTCAGTATTCAACTCTTAGAAATTCAGTATTGGGATTGCAACTTATTCCCTAACATTTCAGTTTAGTTAGTTTTCATTCGGAGATATTGTACCACCTCAAAAATTCAAGATAAGATTAGAGCAATGCTTCATGTACATGTAAAATCAAACATCATGTTTTGTTAGTATGAGAAGTGATTTAGATATGTATTAAGGCCAAAAGTAACTCCTAGCTCATGGCTAAGTTGAAACCTTCCTTACCGGTGGTTTTCTTGCGAAGAATCTCCCTATAGTCAACTTCAAACAAGCATAACTCCTAGGTTCTGATATATTTTTGAGCTCAAGACCCACCAAATTAAAGTTCCTTGAGTCTTCTTTCAAACGCATCTAGTTTTTTTGTAATCCAATTCCAGAGCTAAGAGTTATGGCCATTTTAGTGAGATAGTACGATCGTGGGCTTGCTTGTACAACCATACAATCCACTCGTCTACATGAAACAACCCAAAAACTTGAAAGTTGAAAAGTATACCCTCTAACCACGAAATGGTACCATGATCTTGGTTAGAAACCACATTCTTGGGCACGATCTTGACTCCTAAAGTTCATTCGGCTTGAACTTTCAACCTACGAATCAAGGTATGATCGTAAGTGGGTCCCACGATCTTACCATGGCTCGTCTGATCAAGTACAGAGAGACTCAAATCATCCACCCAACCATGAGCACCACCCATGATCATAGGTGGGTTCCATAATCGTGGGATGGTCCGTACGTCACCTCCCGCAGCTTTTTTAGTTATAATTTTAAAAGGGCACATCAGTCTTTTCTCACTCTTTTAAAATCAAAACTATGTCATTTAAGCTATTTCAAGGTAGTCTATTAAGCCTAACATTACCCTAAGTCCCTCATTCCTCCTATTACAATCGATACTTAGAAAAAACACAGAGTAAGAGGGTATCTTCTTTCCCTAAGGCAGAGTTAGGGTTTTTCAACATCAGTCCCCAAGTTTAAAGATTTCTTCAAGTTTAAAGATTGCTCCCGGTATTTTTACTCACAAGATAATGTTGGATTTCGAGTGTGTACTGTGTGTTAAACATCAGCAGAGATTAAATCCTCCAATACAAGAGGTTATTAAAAGGAGATAATCAAGTGGTTAAATGTGGGCGTCGTGTATATGATTTACATCGTGTATATGATCTTAGATAGAACATGGGTGAGCTCGGTTCACTGCATCTCAAAGAAAGGAGGAATCATGTGGTTCATAATGAAAACAATGATCGTATTCCCATGATATCGATGATGAGATGGAGAGTATGCATGGATTATCGAAAGTTAAACTCTTTGATGGAAAAATACCACTTCCCCATACCATTTATGGATCAAATTCTTGATCGGTTGGTGGGGCAAGGTTGGTATTATTTCTTAGATGGGTACTCCTGTTATAACCAAATTTGTAGTTCACCCAAGGATCAAGATAAGACTACCTTCATATGTCCATATGGTACTTTTTCCTTCAAGCGCATGCCCTTTGGGTTATGCAATGCACCCACCATTTTTCAAAGGTCCATGCTATTGATCTTTTCAGATATGGTGGAGGATACTATGGATGACTTTTCCATTGTGGGTGACACCTTTGAATCTTTTCTCAATTACTTGGGTAAGGTACTTGAGTGTTGTATTGAAACTAATCTTGTGTTGAATTGGAAGAAGTGTCATTTTATGGTAAAGAAGGGTATTATGCTTGGACATCAGATCTCGGGTCAAGGTATTCAAGTTGACCAAGCTAAAGTTGAAGTCATTGCCAAGCTACCCCTTCTAATCTCAGTGAAAGGTGTTCAAAACTTTTTTGGGCACGTCGATTTCTATAGACGGTTTATCATGGACTTCTCTAAGATAGGTCATCCAATGTGTAAACTTCTTGAGAAGGAAGCAAAATTTAATTTTGATGGTGATTGCATGAGGGCATTCAATTGCCTCAAGGAAAGTCTTGTTTCGGTTCATATTATTGTGGCCTCGAATTGGTCACAACCTTTTAAATTGATGTATGATACAAGTGTCCTGACATTGGATGTGGTATTAGGACAAAGGAAGGACAAGCTTTTTCATCCTATCTATTGTGCTAGCAAGTCCTTGAACAATGCACAATGAAATTATACTGTTATAGACCAAGAGTTGCTTGTTGTAGTCTATGCTTTTGAGAAGTTTTGTGCCTACTTGTTGGGCACGAAAGTCATTATGCACACCGATCATGCCGCCCTTAGGTACTTGATGGCTAAAAAGGAAGCCAAGCCTCGGTTGATTAGGTGGATCTTTCTACTTCAAGAGTTTGATTTTGAAGTTAAGGATCGTAAAGAATGTGAAAACCAAGTAATAGACCACCTATCCCGCCTTGAGAGTCTAACAAAGAAAAGTGGGGTGAAATTGAGATTGATGACACGTTTCCCAATGAGCTTAATATGGATCTCAAGGAGAGTATGGTACCATGGTATATCAATTTTGTGAATTATGTGGTACGTGGGTTGCTCCCCAATGACTTGAACCATTACCAAAGAAATGTTTTCTCCACAATGTGAAAAGGTATTATTGGGATGAACCCTATCTCTTTAGGGAGTGTGTAGATGGAGTGATACATTGTTATGTTATGGAGGATGAAATGAATTCTATTCTTGAGGCGTGCAATTCATCACTGATTAGTGGTCACCATGGTAGCGTGCGTACAACTGCAAAGGTCCTCCAAAGTGAATTTTATTGGTCAAATTTATATTGTGATGTCCGTGAGTTAGTACAGGCATGTGAGCAATGCCAAAGGCAAGGTGGAATCTCAAGAAGGCATAAAATTCCCTTGCAACCAGTATAGATGTGGAGTTATTTGATGTATGTGTGTTAGACTTCATAGGACCCTTCGCGAGCTTGTATGGGAACTGCTACATCTTGGTGGCTGTTGATTATGTTTACGAATGGGTCAAGGCTATCGTATTACAAAATAATAAAGCTAAGAGTGTTACACAATTCTTGAAGAGGTACATTTTCACCTAGTTTGGTACACCCCGTGCTATCTTAATCCATGGGGGTTATTATTTTTGTGTCTTCTCTATACCATCTTCAAGCCAATGGACTAGACAAAGTGTCCAACTGTGAGATAAAAGGTATTTTGGCAAAAACCATAAATTCTAGTAGAATGGATTGGGCAAAAACTTGATGATGCTTTGTGGGCCTATAGAACTGCGTTCAAAACTCCCAATGGCATGTCACAATATCAATTGGTGTTTTTCAAGGCTTTTCACCTCCCCATTGAATTAGTACACAAAGCATTATGGGCCTTTCACAAGTTGAATATGAATTGGGAGGATGCCTCCAAATTAAAGGTGGAGCAACTTCAAGAGACCGATGAATTCCACTTGAGAGCTTATGAGAGTTCCACTCTCTATAAGGAGCATATTAATTGATTGAATGATGCCAAGATTCTAAAAAGAGAGTTCAATAGTAGTGATGACGTCCTATTATTCAGCTCAAGGGACAAGTTGTTTCTGGGTAAACTCAAAACTAGATGATAGGGTCCCTTCAAGGTGGTTCAGTGTTTTCCTAGTGGATATATAGAATTGGAGAATGACATGAGATCCCTATTTACCATGAATGGCCAATGAGTTAAACATTATCATAGGATGTGACCAAAAGTGGATTTCTTAGAGGTTCTCTACCTCGATGATTCGTGATTGATGAATAACAATATTGTGCCACGATAATAACTAAGGTGTTTCTTGGGAGGCAACCCAAGTTTATTTTTGTTGTTTTAAATAACGTGTGTTGGTTGGTGCATGTATGTGATGGAGTTGGAATATGGTAAATATGTCATAACTTAAGTTGAACGAGAAAAATTTATGAGATCATGCACAATGCTTCAGGGAATAGGCTTTGCCGATCCAATCGGTGAATCATCGAAGCCCTTCGCCCAAAGAGATCTCTCAATCCAAATGAACTATCAAAATCACCGATGGTAACCTACCATTTTGCATATCGCTGAGTACTTCGATGAAGGGCCAACAATTACTGAATGGGTTTGCCATTAAGGAGGACCCAGGAGTTGACAACTATTAAATTCGGTGGAGGTTTTGCAAATTGGCGTATCACCGATTAGTTTAGCGATGGATTTGGATCACCAAAGAGGGTCGTGTTTTAAAGTGATGACGGTTTGACTTCCTATGACCCTTGACTTTTCATTATCGTTTGACACTTAGTATTATTCAAATACATCCCCATCCCTATTTCCCTATTTTATTTCACTCTTTTAAATCAACACACAAAAACACACACACTAACTATCTCTCTCACACCACAATTACACGAAGCATCACCACCATCGAGTTGCAGACCACTCATCTCTCTTTCTCATCGATTTCATTTCAAGTTCTTAAGGTTAAAATCCAATTCGTACTTTAATTTAATGTTTGGTTACTAGTACATGTGTGTAATTGTGATTGAGTTTGTTGTTCATAGTGCTTGTTAATGGTGGATATGTTTTTGTTGAATTCTTTATTGTTTCAAAATAGGATTTCATTAAATTAAAGTTAAATTGTTGAGAGTAGGGGGCTTAATTCTTAAAATTTGTTCATGCCTTCATTTTGGACAAGTTGTTGTTGAAATAGGTGTTAAAAAATTATTGAATTTTGGTTGGTTGAATTTGAAATCGACTGATTTTTCCCAATGATAGATTGGGTGACAATATTTTTAAGGGCAAAATTGGTTTAATTGTTGAAACCTAGGGAAGTCAGAGTACTCATGGTCATCAAAATTAAAAATTACCATTAAAGTGGCTTGGAAATTGTAACAGTCATCTAGGGAAAGATGACTATCAGCGATGGGTTGAGTACTTCGTCGATACGCCGAACTGTGTGGCATATCGCCAAAGCCTCCCCATATTTCCAAAAGTCCTAGTAGGATGGGCTATCCAAGGTGAGATTCAGTGATGCCTTAGCTGTTCAGCGATGCTCAGAGAGTATCACCGAACCCTTTAGTGTATTATCGAACCCCCACTTTCCTCCATCGATCACTCTCATTCTTTCTGTTATAATTGGTGATAGCCATTTGCATCACTGAAATATTTGGCCATGCACTAATTGGTTCAGCAATGCTATTCTGGGAATATTTTTATGTGTTTTTTTGCTAACTTTGGTCGAGTCCATTGCTGCTCTTATGTGCAGATACGGTTCGCCCCAAGCATATAGCTAAAAGGAACTCCTGTTCTTCTCCTCCTACTTCAAAGATTACAAAGAGAGTGAAATTCAATGAAAAAGCTCAAATGGAAAGGCTTTACAAATGAAATAGGGTTGATGAGAATTCAAGCAAGGCCCCAATAGTTGAGGAGGAAAGCTTTGAACATAGTTCAATCTCTGAGAGATACAACCTTGATTCCTAGGAGGAGGGGAACACTACCCCTATTCATGAGCCATCGCCTAATCTGAGGTTGCACCATTAAAGAAAAAGAGGGTGGAACAACCCTCCACTACTGCAGCAAGGCCTCCACCCTATTCTCAGGTAGGTCATAGATTCCTGAACCGGCTCAAGGTTCCCGGGTAGAGGACAATCATTGAAGAGCAAATATTAAGAATTCATGGGGTGGAAGACAACCATACTAGGGTGTTAGATGTCATCCGATATCACACATTCGAATAATTCACTCAAACTTTAAAGTCGTATGTTGAGACTTGGGTACAGGAGTTTTATACAGCCTATGGGAAATTGTTGCCTAGTAAGAGAAGGAAAGGTAAACTTCAAGAAACTCATGATAAAGTGAAGGTGCGGGGTGTGAATATTTTTTGTGATGGGGCCACGATTAATGCATTATATAGAGATACTATTAATTTACATCATTACTTCGTTACTTGTGCTTTAAGAAATATTGATGATCTTCGGGGCTGGCTATCCCCTCTGCTTAGTGATGAGAATCCTACACGGATCACTCCAGGAACCCCAATTGCGAAAAGTAATATAAGCTTGGAAGCTCGATAGCGGTTAATTTTTGTGTGTAGCAACATCTTTCCTTCCCAAAATGAATCAATTCATGTTCACCTATGGGAAGTGCTTATCGGCATAATTATGGTGAAGGAGAGGCTCAATCTGGCAATGCTCATTGCCCTGGACATTTCTCACAGGGCCTAATAAAAGCAAACCTCCCTTGGTTTCTCGTGCTTGATCACAGATCTTTGTCGCCGTGCTATGGTTCCCTTTGATAGGAAAAAATATTATGAGTATTTCCCCACCCCTACTATTGATATTACTCTCCTTGAGACTATGAAGGAAGTGAAGAAGAAGAAAGCCCGGGTGGATGATACCCTGATAATTAACCTTGGTTCTCTTGATAATGGTGCCAACTAGCCTACTCCTTCTACTGTAGCTCCTCCTTACCTAGTTTATCTACAGATCCTCCTCTTCCAGTTCCCTCAGCAGGTCTCTTTACTCAGCCTCCTAGACCCATTATTTCTGGCACCTCACCCATCCACTACTCCGAGCACATCAAAGGCCCCATTGACCCAGGTTGACATTATTTGGATGGGGCAGTTAGCCTATTCTGGGGATGCGAGGCCATTTAGATTAGAGAGGGAGATTCCTCTAATGATCGCTGATGTAGTGAAAGCCATAATGGTACCTGTTCATAATGAGTTGTGAAGAATTCTGGAGACCTTGCATATTAATGTAACCAACCTGGATGAGTTTTGAGCTCTACAACCTACAGTTTCTAATGGTGTGTTGTAGAAAATGTATGATAAGTTAGCTTCCCTACAGAAGTATGTGGATGAGCATCGATTCCCTGATTTGACATATTTATGGGGAGTTTCATCTGAGACACCGGATCCTGCACCCATTCGTGAGGATGTCCCGCTAGTTAAGAAGGAGAATAAGGACGAAGAGGACCACCCTTCAGATAATGAGGAGATTGATGAGGCCTAGATTGAGGGCTACTTTGAGGAGCATGTCCAGATTGGTATACAGGTAGATACACAGGCAGACTTGAAGGTTACAGATAAGGCCGTTTTGGAGGCTACCTTGGTGTAGTCCATGAGAGAGAATACTCAAATCATTACTAGTGGGTCCACACCTACTGTTCAGACCACCAGTGTAGTTGAGACCGTACAGAGAGCTACCATGGAGATTGAATACCCTATACTGGATCCACCCCCACAGGCCATACTTGGGACTGATTCAGGTATTGATGCCTAGATATAGGCCGTTTCTGAGTGCCAGTTACCGTCCCAGGCTTAGTCATGCTCAGGGGGAACCTTACACTCTTTCTCTTTTATTTTTTTTAGTCATATTACATTAAGGACAATGCATACTTTCGAGCTGGGTTGGGGTGTTATTTTATTTGGATCTGTAATATTGGCTCTTAACATTTGGTTCTGATACTCTATTCTAGATATTCTATTTATTTTGGTGTGTGGTTGTGAATGTGATTCAGATATTATTTTGTATATTTCATACTGGTTCTAATATTTGAAATTTGGTGTTTTGGATTTTTTTGAGTGTGTGGTGTGTGATGTTTCATTTTTGTTTCTTTACTTTTTAGTTTTAGCTTTGTAGTTCTTAGTTAGTTGCAAATAAAATTTCTTTTTGGCATGCATAGTTAAGAGAAAAGTGTGCTAGCAATAGAACACTTTGACTCAAAATAGTACTCTTGGGGATATGTTTCGCACGCTCAACTCTTAAAAATGATAAATCGTTGTGCATTGCTCCATTTTTCAAAATGTACCCCTTTTCAAAAAATTTCTTTGGCTTAGTTTAACTAGTTAGGTGATTATTATTTGTGAACACCCGCATCTTATTTTGACTACTTGAGTACCTTCTTCGATATGTGTTATGAATGTGGTACATTAATTGAGGAAGGTTTCTTCGAATATGCAATTGAGTGCCATGTGTGGGTGAGAGTTCGTCGTTATGTTGCTCATGAGTCCACCTAGAACTAGCCTGGGTGCTTTATTGGAAAAGTGATCTTAGGCCGTTGATCGTGAGTGAACCTCTAATTTGACCAAAATAGCCACCCCATTATGAGTTGAGTGACCAATTTGGTCCCTAATTCAATCCTTGGAACCCTTTTTCTTAGACAACCTCATTACAAACCAAAACCCATTTTTCAAAGTTTCCACTTTTGAACATAACCCTTCTTGAAGCATTTAGGTGAGACTGAAAACCAGCTTAGTCCAAAAGCCTAAGTTAGGGGTAGTAAATATCCCCATAGTATTTGTCATAGGATGTTCATGAATTTGAGAACCAATCACTTCCTACCTCCTAATTATCCTAGTATTATAGTGAATAGTAAAAAAAAAAAAAAAAAAGGAAAAAGCATGAAATTTTTTTGAAAAAGTGTTACAATTGTGTTAGCATGTTAATAAGAAGTCTTTGTGTTGAAAGGATAGGAGGGGGAAGATAGCATGAAAACCTTTGAGAATTGGTCCTTGGAATTTCTTGAGAAGTAAGCTTTGGGAAATAAGTGTAATTGAGGTCTCCTTAGATCCTTCGATGGGATAGAGTCACTATAACCTTAACCTTCCCTACCTTACCCGATGCCTATGCTACAAGCTGAAACAAGACCTTAGTGATCTCCAAAGTAGCACGCTTGTATGTGGTGAAGTGGAGCTTATAGGCAAGCCTATGGTGTGGTCCTCGTGTGCATGATCATCATTTAGAGTGCTAGTAATTCGTGATAGTCCTTTGTTTTAATGTTGATTTGTTCTTGAGGGAAAGGAATTCTTTGTGTAAGGGCACTTGATTGCAATACTTGATCACTTTTTGTTCTTGGTTGGAGTCTATGAGCATGTGCAGGGTGTGGTAACATTTAGTCAACATTTGAGGCTCGTTGTTCACAATATAAGCATTTGATAGGTGAGACTTGTATAATTGTTTTCAAAACCAAAGAGGGAAAAGTGTTTTCACAAAAAAAGCATTTGTCTAAGCTCCTAAGTAGTACCATTTGTAGGCATTGTTGATTTTATTGTGTGTGAAACTATTTACTCGAGGACCAGCAAAGAGTTAAGTTGGGGGTGTTGATGAGTCAGCAAATTGCAACTTATTTAGCCTAAAAGTAGTGAGAAATCAAGTCCTCAATGCTAATTTGAATGTGTTTTAATGTTAATTTGGTTGGATTGAGGCCAAGAAGTGGTTGAAAGAGAAAAAAGAACCAAAAATATGGAAGATTGGAGCTAAAATTAGAAAGGAGCATCACCAAAGCTAATCGGCGCATCGCCGAAGTGTTAGGTGTATCACCAATTGGGTCTTTCCATCGCCAATTATAACAGCTTGGGACAGGTCTAAATTTGAATAAACGACGATGAGCAAAGAATTTTGGCGTATCGTCGAAGCATATATCCATCACCAAAAGTAATAGATGCCAACCCTTGGAGCTCAAGTTTAATACCAATTATGTGTTTCTTGGCCACTTTGGCGAATCACCGAAGTGTTCGATGATGACATGATTTTCAATTAATTTGGACGCGGTGTCAATTCCATAATTTTAAGCCCATTTTTGCTGAAGCTATTTAAACCTTTTTGGCAACTTAGAACCCTATCTTTTTCCATATCTTGAATCTAAAGCTTGTAATTGAAACCCTAGTTAGAATCTTAGTTACTTATTGTTAATTTCTTTCTTTTGAATTTGGAATTTCTTTGGAAATATTTGGATTCTATGGAAGATTTGAATGATAATATAGGTTTATTTCCTTTTTCTCGTGTTATGATTACCTAATTTCCCAAAGCTTGAGGTTATGCATTATTGAGTGCTGATTATTGTGTGGGTAGTGATTATTTACCTTTTTATTTGATTGAATGTTATGATTTTAGCTAAATCTCTATGTATCAACTCAAGAATTGAGATTGCAAACTCTATTCATGCTTAGATCTCTTGTAGAGATTTAGTTGACAAAGACTTGAGAACTCACTTAATAACTAATTTGAGGCCATTGGTTCCTTGGTATTGTATACATATGGGTGTTTTAAATAAACCCATATGAAATTTGGTGGTAGATTGAAAGATTACCTCCAATACCTAAGACCAAGCCAAGTCATAACTATCAGTTGAATTTTAGGTGCATTTTCACTTATCCACATTGATAATCACTCTTAAGAGGGCCTAACCCCAAGTATGTTTACCTATTAATTACATTCTCTAGCATTCGTTTTGGCAACCCAAAGTCAAAATTGATAATTTAAACACAAAATCCTTTTTAAATTAACCCCCCACTTACTTTATCATATTATTTTCCGTATAACGCGAAAACACTTAGTCACTTATAACACTCGAAGGTGAAACTATCTCCTTCATTCCCTGTGGAATTGACCCCGAATCCAAGTTGGGTAAAAATTATGCTGCTAGCGACCACAGACATCTTCAGGTGTATCTTGAGCATTATCAACCTCAAGTCACCAAATATCTCTAAACCATGCAACACTAGATTTCTATTGGAACCCACCCTAGCCTATGGTTTTATCAACTCTCATCCTAGGAAAAACTCTATTTGGGTACTTACACCTTAACCAATGCTATAAAGAACACAACAACACCAAATACTACACCATGTTTTCCCCATTGTACATCTACTTTATGACTTTTTTTCACACCTTTATAATCAGTGCACAAGAATAAATCCTCTAGAGTACAAACACCAACCAACACACTACTATGGGTTTCACTAATACATAAGTTCTCCACCACAACTCACATTAGTATATTTGACCTCAAAAATCAATTGTTTATAAGCAAACCATCTCATCAGTTATCACCCAATGACAAGTTATACTTATTTAGCCTCACAACTAGCTTACGGCTAGTCAAATGACTAACTCAGCATACCTCAACCACTCAAGGAGCAATACCAACCAAGTACTATCATGTAACAATCAGAGGGATATGAATATTTTTAAACACAAATAATAGTTCTACTCCCTCAATCGACCCTACAACTATGGATCATCAATCATAATCAAGCTAACTTATTTCACAAACCTTAGCAATTCAATTATACCATATTCAAGGGATACTATTAACAAATAATTATTCCCATACAATAAGAATATAGGCAATGTCAAACCATAATTAGCCAATTACAAGTCATTTTGTTAATTAACACATAAGTGACTAGTTCTACCAATAGGCAGCTACACTTACCATTTCACTAATACAAGGGAACCTAGTTCCATCATAATCTCATGATTTCCTCATCAACTACACATTATCACCACAATACAAGTAGTTTACTCAATCAATAGTCAAGACCACCAAGCCAAACAAACAGATATTTAAATATGTATGTCACCTCAAACAGATAACAAGGCCCACATCAGACATTTTAACTTATCAACCACATCATTCAACTTTCATGCCAAGGGCTACTATATCTACCCTCTCAACCAGCCTTCTCTTATTATTAACCAGTTCACGTAATTCAAGTTACAATTGCCAAGCAAGTCACACAACTATAAGCATTCATCAACAAATTCATATAACACATATCAATACAAAAATTCAGAGCTATTTTCGTAGTTTTCACATTATTATCTATCTACACACCATATTACCATTGACTTAACAAGTAACACTTAACATCACAAAGTCACAATCAATCAATCAACACCAAGTGATCACAAAAACTAGTTACTTATGCGTCAATGTGACTCTTATCACTAGATACTAATTGGAATCAGCTAGATTCTAATTACGAAATCACCAAGAACCCAATTGGTATCTGGCCTATTCTAATTGGATTCGTCAAGATACTAATTAGAAATGATTAGATACCAATTAAACTCGATATAGTGAATGATAGACTAAAATAGCATGACATGAAAGAAAGAAGGGAAATAATTCCTAGAATTCCTTATAGCTTCTCGAAGATTAGATGTGGACGTCTACACACCAATCCGCAGGACTCTACTCAACATATGCTCCTGTGCTTTTGAGACTAGGAACCTAGGACTCTGATACCAACTCTCATAACCCAACTAACCGAATCATGGGTGCACCTACTATAATCAACCTAGATAGGAGAACCCTTATCACTCATTAGAAAACATGTAGAAATCATAAAATAATAATATTCATCTCTTCAAGTATCATAAAAATTATTACAATTCTTAAATAAAAATACACAAAAAAATCCTTTACTCCCAAAGATATAGCCTAGACAGGTATAAGAGCTTCTAATACAGTAAAAGACAAAACAAAACACACAACTCCCACTGTAGGAATGAATGAGTAGAAGCTGCTAGAGATCACTATCCACATCACCTAAGAAACATCAAATGATCCTGTAACCAGAATATACCTTAAAAGGGTATAGCAAGAGTAGTATCAGTACAACCACACGTACTATTAGGTATCATCGGTCGACCAGTGTTAGGTCATGAAAATATCATATAAAAATTAAAGAAAGAAAGCATGACAACTTATAGAACAATTTAACTCACATCACTTTTACCCACTTATGATATGCTTCTCACTCATATTACCTAAGAGTATTTCCATTCTTATTCTGGTTAACTTGGTTGTACCCAATTCATTACTAGTAGGCAATTCAAACCACTGACATTCCCCTTATACCATTCACACTTAATCTCACTAATCATACATCACTCTTTACATCAAATGTAATCCACCATAATTCTCACTTGTTTAACCCCAATAGTTATTATTAGTCAATTTGTTTCACTTACACCTTAATTGTTATGCCCACAAGTCAGGAACAACACACGGATTCACCTTTACACATATTTAATACTCAATTTGGGTAAAATATAATCTCAAGCTTATGGAACCAATCAATATACTACCTTAACACAATCAAGACAAGTAGATAGATAAATCATCTTCAAGTAAAAGGTATTCAATTCAATCCAACACAACAAATCTCATAACCAATTCATTTATCAAACGACAACAAGTAGTAACTCATTTCAAGTGTAAAATCAATTAACTGACCACACAAAAATCCAAATATAATGAAACAACAATATAACTTGGTTCACTCAAGAAACCATAAAACACCTCATCAACATAATGGGTTCACACAAGGAACCATAATATAATAATCAATAGACTGTAACCCGATTCACTCAAGGAACTTTCAAACTCTCCAATATCATGTACACACATGCTAGTAGTATTATCCATGAGATGTATGGGATGAGCTCAGTCCATGTACCAATAACCCAGACAACTAGTGTCTGCCACCCTTGCTCCAAACCAATGTTAATTCCATTGTCCCCATCCTTTTCCTCTCTAAAATCCACTAATTTCATGACGATCAACCTTTACCGATCATCTCACAATATCAACCGATGTCATAACATGTACAATTACATAATGAGACAATTCAACAATATTTGCACTTAAAAAAATAAGCCTTTTGACATGATCTCATTTTAGGTGATCAAACAACTTATAAATTATCCAATAAGTTAATCATTTAATAGCATGCATTGCAATAAGTAGACAAACACTCCAAACACTTGGTCAAACTCAATTTCATCATTTCATGAACAATAATTATTCATTAATGCACGAAATCACAAGTATGCCTAAAGGCCAACCAACAACTTATAATTCAGGCCTTATCAATTCATATTCATCAATTACAGCATATTCGAAGACCAATCTGCAGCTTATTCAAGTAAGCATTATCAAGATATATTCATCATATTCAAGTATTCATTTAAGGAGTGTACATTCAACTAAATGGAGTTCAAAATTCATAAATTCATTCGCTAATCCGAATCCCCTTTATTTTTGTTGAGACCGGTAAATTCCTCTATTATCTAGTAACCCTTACACTTAAGTCATTACTAGGTTCAATACCCTACTCCAATAGCCAATTATTCAACCATTCAACTCTATTCAACTTATAATTCTAGCTTTAGTCATACACCTTTACACATCTTATTTTCTAAACCTTAGCCTAACTTGACTTTAGGTTCTTAAGTTATGCCACCACTTCCTTTTATCATAATCAGTTCTCATAACTATCTTTAAGCAAGAATATCCCATACTCCAAACATACACAATATCAAATTCACCCTTTTTATGGTATTAAAAATGAGTTTTATAGATTACAAGCTCACACAATTCCTCTATTACTACCCACATTCATATATTCACCTTGTGATTCATCAAGTAAGTCATACAAATACAAAATACCCATCAAGGGATCCATATAATAACATAACCACACTGAATTAGATATTTATTACATTGATTCCATATTTATCCTTCCACACTCTGTGCCTGTAGGCCTAAGCATAATTTCTTACATCAAATCTATAGTATGAATTAAATTTATGACTATAGTCTACTACTCATAAATCATAACCTACCTCAACCGAAGATCTTAGAACAATCAAAGGAAACCAAGGTTGCTCTTTCATTTTCTGAGCCCTTGAGATTTTACATATCAGCTTCAGAAGATTCAATTGGATCATTCTTGGCACAGAAGAATGAGAAAGCAGCTATGGATCTACTGGCCCGGACGCTTGAATCTATTCCACGTCAAACAAAACAACCGAATATACTACTGTAGGATCTTCCGCTGCTTTTGTTGTTATTGCTCTCACCTCTCACTCTCTTTCCATTTACAATAACGTTTTCCTTTTCTTTCTTCTTTTTTAGGTATCTTATGTCCAGGCAGACAGGTCAAAAGCTGTTGATAACCCAGCTAATGGAAAGGAAAGAAGAAGTGGAACTTTGCATAAAGTGTTGATCGTTGGGGATGAGTAGAAATGAATTGTGTATTGTAAGTGATCCGAACATGCCCAGAGTGAGCCTCCCATAGAGGTGCACTATTGGAAACGGCAATTTTGAGTGCCCCTAACCTTGAGGGGGACGTAGATCGAGTATACGCCCAATCCATCCCGAACTTGGTGGTTAAATGGGTCCTCTCCTCTTCTTTCAAAGTGCTTATTTGGTTTACGAGCTGTTGAATGCGTTGTTCCACCAGCTCCGGAAAACTTTTTGAGATTTTTCAAATTGGGCGAATTGAAGATCCTTGGCCCCTCTTCATTCTCTACAGGGTTCCAAACCTCAAATAAAGGACGAGGGAGGAAACTGCAATCAATTCTTCAGGTGACCTACCAGCTATAATGCCTCCATTAGTTCAATCATCTAGAAATAAAGAAATTATAAGAGTAATTAATCAATTAGTCTTTGAATAAATACTTTAGGAATTCAAACCCATTAATTATACCATTAATCACAGTCTATATCATTACTCAAAGGTCAATTAATCATTAACTAGTTCTTTCATACTCAACTCATCTCAATTAATGGAGTTTTAAAGCTAAAGGCCCCATCTTTGTTGAACTCAAGGTCCCCAACTATCAAATTTTATGTTTTTGAACCACAATTTCATACTAGAAAAAGTCAATTTATGATCTAGAATCAATTTTAGGTGATATTTCACATACCCATAGGTTTTCCTCAAAATCTTATGAACTTAGGTTTCTAACCCTCAATTCCACCATTAAAGATCATTTTAATAATTCTAAGATGTAATTGGATTAAAAACAAATAAGATGATGGAAGAACTTACCTAGACCTTGGGAAAATAGCATATTTAGGGCTTGGAATAAAGTTTTTGAATTTGGGAATTGAAACCCTGCAAAAATAGACATATATATTGCCGCCTCCCTTTCAGCTATTCAGCACGGATAGTCTTCAATAAAATAACCATAACATTTTACTCCAGATGTGGATTAACAAACTGTCAGTGGCATTGGAAAGAAAACTCAAAGATCTTAAATTTTATTAGTATTGAGTCCCATAACTCATCATATTCTAGGAGGAGTTATCATTTTAAGTTGACCTTAGTTTAAACTTAGTTTGAAACTCAATTGGTAAGGACACTTCCAACTTAACTTTGTGCTAGGGGTATTGCATGACCTTAATTCATATCCAATACACTCCCATACTAAAATATTGTTCCTAATACCTATGATTAATGATATTCTTATGTCTTTATCATAAATACTTTTAGTAATGATGGAATATGTCATTATAGTAGAGTGTGAATAACAATTAACTTTCTATGACTTAGCTTTGTCGTATGATCTAGATCATGAAATAAGGTCATAATTGCTTAATTTCTAAGGAACCCTTCCATTATAAATATGATACATAACATAATCATAGGTGAGGCTTTACTTGAAACTGCTTTTGTAACACCCCGTACATTTCTAACCTTATTTGGTAACTTGGAGTCATGTTTACTTGATGGTTAAGGTCACTAAGTAAGTATTTTGTAATGTTTTTGATAAGGTATTGGATGATATGCAAGTGTTGAAGAAGTGGCCGAAAAATTCAGCAAGGTGGCCAAACTTGCACCATTCCCTATTTCAGGGGGTGTGGCGCAAACCTCTAATTCAGAGGGAAGTGATTTCTTGCCCCACTGCCTTGCTTTGCAGCAGTGGCGCAAGGCACAACAGTTTGGCCTTCCCGTGCTCATTTTGCGACACATTTCAACGACGATTGTTTATTGGTTTCTTTTGATTCTTTGGAGTTCTTTGAGCATTGTTAAATCTTCAAATACTTCAATACACTCCTACATACTCCTACATGATCAAGTCATGAAACACAAGTAGTTATCAAATTAAGTTCAAGTAAGTCATGGGTGGCTAGAATTCCTATTTTTGCGAGTGAGACGACGAATGAGAAACTCGTAAGAGAATATTGTCGTGACATTATGGAATTATTTAAACATGAGATATATGGTTGATTATACATGGAATTTGGTGGGTTAAGTTGAGATAAGTTATTGGGCCCAATTTGAGGCCCAAAGTGAGCCAAAATGAAAGGCCCAAAGGCAAAATGACTCATTCTTCCAATATTTGACCAAGTAAACATATCATTTAATGCCAAATGTGGATAAGGATGACTTGAGGTCTATATAAAGGCCCCAAAATCAGATTTTATTCACAAAGACTCATACCCTTTTGGATATTTCTCAAACATTTCTCTACTCTTCCAAACCCTAAAGCAAATATTTCCTTGGGACTCTTTGGTGAAGATCATCACTTTCCAAGCCTTGGTAAGTGCCTAATCTCATGGATTAATCGCTTATATGCTTAATATGGCATGTATATCATGATGGTTATGTTGGCAAGGTGGTGAATAGTGTATTTTTACTTTTTGTAAAAGATGTGCCATCTTTGTGATTTGAACTTGAAATATGACTTGTGACTTTGATGCAAGAGCATGGTATGGATAAAATATGAAAATATATGGTGTAATTTTGTTATTAAACTTGTTATTTTTCTATAAGTGTAAATTATGGGATTTTGACCGATATGTTCTATGAGGTGTATTAAGGTGACTTGATGGATTATTTGTGATGTGGTGTGGATAAGAAAGTGTAAAGGAGAAGTTTTGTGGTGAAATGTTATTGATTATCATGTATTGGTCAATGTATGGAATATTGGGGGATTATTGGTATGGTAATTTATTCAATGGTTTGGTCAAGGGGGAAATGGCATGTTTAAAGGCAAACATGAAACTCATTATCGTTATATGCAATTGTAAGGTAGTTGGTGGTTAATGTAAACTCTGTTATGTATTTGTGTTGTAGAGTGACACATAAATAAGGAGCGAGACTATTGTGTGCACATCTAAGATTGTATAGTCGTATTGAGAATACAAGGTATGTAAGGTTCCTCTTTTCGTATCCTTCTGCAGCATATAGTGTACACCTTGTTATGGTACCTACTCATTCCCAAAATGTGCTAATGCATCTCATTTCATGTTATCATCTAGTGTTGATCATATATATCTTATTCTTGATCTATTGTCATTCATGTATAACATACTTATAGACATGATTCCAAGTTCCAATAATGTTGTGTCCCAAAGCTTTCAATAATGTTACAATTATCAAAAGTATCAATCTCATGAAGTGAAGGATAACGAAATGCATATATGTGTGCTTCCAAAAATGTCATAATCCTCAATGTAATAATCTTTCATGGGTGAGTGTATCCATGGGGTGAAACAAGCACCTTCATGATGACGATCCTAATATAATGAGTTTATCTATGGGGTGAAAGAACACACCTTTCCTGATGACCATCCCAACATTATGGGTGTATCCATGGGGTGACATGAACACCTGCATGCCGATATTATTTTCCCACTGATCAGTTGGCCCTGGGCAATATATATATATAGCTAATGACTGGCAAGCAATTAAGAAGAGGTACAAAAATCAAGTAAGTATCGAAAGTAATGCACGCAGTTCCAAATAGATAGATTAATGGCTTATCCATAATTGGGCATTCTCTTGTAATGTATTTTCCGTTAAAGTTCTTAGGTATTGACACAGCCTTACATACTCAGTACTTTCTTCGTACTGACCCCTTCTAGGGAATTTACCTTACTTGTTGTAGGTGCCGGTACTAGTAGGCCTCCACAGTAGGTTACCAGTGTTGCAGATCTTTGGTGAGATCCAGTTAGTTCAGGGTTTCTCCGAGTCACAGTTGTACATAAGTTTTGGTGTTGTACATGTTGTATCAAGCGGGGACTTGTCCCGACTTTTGAATTCATTTTGGTCAATGCATTTGTTAGAGGCTTTTGTACACGGATGTGGGTGTATCAATGTAAAAAGGATATGTCGTTTTTGACTTGGTGGCCTCAACGGCCAAGTTTCGCATATGTATATATATATCATGTTCCATAAATTCCATTATTGGTATCTAAAGCTATTATGTGATAATGGGTTTCTTATGGCATGCATATGATTGAATAGAGACAAAGCTTGGTTCTCTAGGGCCTTGTCGGCTACAAGTGCCAATCCGTCCCGATGGGATTCGGGGTGTGACAAAAGTAGTATCAGAGCGGGTTGTTCTAAGGGTGTCTACAAAGTCGTGTCGGACTAGAGTCTTACTTATCAATGTGTTGTGCACCACATTTATAAGTAGGAGACTATGGGACATTTAGGATGTTGTTTCTTTTCTTCATTTCTAGATCGTGCATTAGATCCAAAGTTATAGGTGGGATTGTTTCTGACCATAAATATTGTTGTTCTTGTATATTATAGAAAATGCCGATGACAAGAAAAGGTCGAGGAAAAAGTAAGAGGATCGATAAAATTGCTGGTGAAGGAACCAGTATACCACCACCTGATCAAGTTCATCAAGGCGATACTGAGCATGAATTTGTGTCACGAGCTTCCTCCACTCCCTCTATTCCAGAAGAGTCGAGTAGGAGAGGAGCACCTGTAGACCCACCAGTAAATACTACCACTGATTAGGACTTAAAGGATATAGTCCAAATGTTGACTCGAATAGTTGCTGCACAGGTTCAGGGACAAGGTGGCCCAATGACAGGTGATGATAGTGCAGCGAGAGCAGCTAGTCGCAGAACACAGAACTTCTTGAAATTAGATCCTCCCACACTCACAGGATCAGACCCGAATGAAGATCCCCAAGACTTTATAGATCAAATCCAAAGGGCTCTGGAGGTGATGCATGTGTCGGGTGTAGAAACGGTGGAGCTGGCGGCATATCGATTGAAGGGCGAGGCTATATTATGGTATGAGGATTGGAAGAAAGCTCGTGGGATGGGTGCAAACCCACTTATGTGGGATGAATTTAAGGTGGCATTTCTTGATCACTACCTTCCTTATGAGATCCGTGAGGCTCGTGCGGATCAATTTTTAAATCTCCGCAAGGGAATCTGAGTGTCAGGGAATATAGTCTGCAATTTAATTCCTTGGCTCGTTATGCTCCAAACGTAGTGGCCACAATGACAGATAGAGTACATCGGTATGTGGATAGGTTGGAGCCGTATTTGGTACGAGACTGCACTATTGCTGCTCTAAATCGGGACATGGATATAGCTAGAATACAGGCCTTTGCGCAGAAAATAGAAGATCAGAGGAAACGGAGGAGAACATAAGGGTTTGAAGAAGGGTAGTCCAAGAGAGCTAGATCTACGGGACAGTCCATAGGGTCCCAAGCAGAGTTCAGGCCTCGGATTTTTAATAGACCACCTAGGCCTTCATTTTCTCATTCCACGGCAGGCACTTCCTCTCACTTTCGAGGATCCCGGGGTTTTAATCAAGCCGGGCAAAGCAGCGAGAGTCGTGGTTCACAGACAGCGGGATCTTTTCACCCGTTGTGTCAGTATTGTAGACGTTTTCATTCAGGTGAATGCCGGCGGGGGATGAATGTATGTTATTGGTGTGGTATAGCGGGGCACATGATGAGAGACTGCCCGCGAAGAGGCTTGGATGGTGTGGCGCGACCTGTGGGATCGACTGTTGCATCATCATCATCGATTCCTTCTGTAGGTCGAGGTATGCCATTTGTGGGTCATGGTAAAGATGCTAGAGGAGAAGACAGTACGAGTGGGGTCCAGAATCACACTTATGCTTTAGTGGACCGACAGAATTCAGAGGCTTCTCCTGATGTCGTCACAGGTACATTATCCATATTCTCATATAATGTATATGCATTGATTGACCCGGGTTCTACATTTTCCTATGTTACTCCATTGGTTGCTGCAAAATTTACAAAGGCACCAGAATTATTAGTTAAGTCAATTAAAGTGTCTACACCAGTTGGTGAATATATTATTGCAAAAAGAGTATATCGTAACTGTGTGGTAACTATATGTGGTCATGATACACTTGCCAATCTCATTGAATTAGACATAGTGGATGTTGATGTGATCATGGAAATGGATTGGTTGGCCTCTTGTTATGCCACGGTAGATTGCCGGGCCAAGAAGGTGCAATTTTGCTTTCCGCAAGAAAATGTTCTTGAATGGCAGGGTAATGTAGGGGCACCACGAGGAAGATTTATTTTCTATTTGAAAGCCAGAAAAATGATTGCCAAGGGATATATATGTCATTTAGTACGGGTGAAAGATACTGAGGTGGAACCACTAGCTCCGCAGTCGGTTCCAGTGGTCAATGAATTTCTGGATGTATTTCCAGAAGATCTTCTAGGCTTACCACCAGAACGGGAAGTAGAATTTGGCATTGATGTAATTCCAGGCACTCAGCCTATTTCTATTTCTCCGTATAGAATGGCTCCAGCAGAACTGTGTGAATTAAAGGAGCAGTTGAAAGATTTGTTGGAAAAAGGATTTATTAGGCCAAGTATGTCTCCGTTGGGTGCACCGGTCTTATTTGTACGGAAGAAAGATGGCACATTGAGAATGTGTATCGACTATCGGCAATTGAATAAGGGAACGATCAAGAACAAATATCCCCTCCCTCGAATTGATGATTTGTTTGCTCAGTTACAGGGTGCCAAGTGTTTTTCAAAGATTGAATTAAGGTCGAGTTACCATCAAGTCAGAGTTAGAGAAGAAGATGTACCCAAAACAGCTTTTCAAACACGGTATGGCCATTATGAATATTTAGTTATGTCATTTGGACTAACAAATGCACCAGCTGTGTTCATGGATTTAATGAATAGGGTGTTTAAGCCATTTTTGGACGTGTTCATCACGGTGTTTATAGATGACATCTTGGTTTATTCAAGATCACCAGAGGACCATGCTAATCCCTTATGACAGGTGCTACAGATTCTGCGTGAGCGTAAGTTGTATGCCAAGTTCTCTAAATGTGAGTTTTGGTTAAAATCAGTTGCATTCTTGGGCCACATTGTGTCAGATGAAGGGATACAGGTTGATACACAAAATATTGAGGCAGTGAAAAATTGGCCAAGACCTACGACACCCACAGAAATTCATAGTTTTCTTGGACTGGCAGGTTATTACAGTAGATTTGTGGAAGGTTTTTCCTCTATTGTTGCACCGTTAACAAAGCTTACACATAAGGCATTAAAATTTTAGTGGAATGATGCGTGCGAGAAAAGCTTCCAAAGGTTGAAAGATAAATTAACCTCCACACCAGTTTTAGTGCTTCCCGAAGGTACCGAAGGTTATGTAGTGTATTGTGATGCTTTCGGGGTTGGCCTCGGATGTGTATTGATGCAACATGGTAATATCATAGCATATGCCTCACGACAGTTGCGGCCACACGAGAAAAATTATCCCACACATGATCTTGAATTAGTAGCGGTGGTCTTTGCTTTAAAGATATGGCGTCATTATTTATATGGAGTTCATGTTGATATCTATACGGATCACAAAAGTTTGCAATATCTCATTAAGCAGAAGGAACTCAATTTGAGGCAGCGAAGGTGGTTAGAGCTCTTAAAATACTATGATATTGATATTCTTTATCATCCAGGCAAAGCAAATGTAGTAGCTGATACATTGAGCCGCAAGGCAGTAGAAAGCACTAGTGTCCAGTTGACTGAAAAGCAAGAGATAATCAAAGATCATCAACTAGACAGCTTGGGAGTTCGACTTATTGAATCTCTAGATGAAAGGGTTATTGTGCAAAATGCAGCAGAATCCTCCTTGATAGCTGAAGTGAAAGAGAAGCAGTTTGCGGATTCTATTTTATTACAGCTAAAGGAAAATGTACAGCAGAATTTGACCAAGGCATTTGATCTTACACAAGAAGGGGTACTTCAATATCAAGGGAGATTATGTGTACCGGACGTAGATGAGCTGAGGACACGAATTATGACAGAGGCGCATCATTCGCGCTATTCTATTCATCTGGGTGCTAATAAAATGTACCATGAATTGAAAGAAGTGTATTGGTGGGGAAATATGAAAAAGAACATTGCAGAATTTGTCGCTCAATGCCCGAACTGTCAACAAGTGAAAGTAGAACATTAGAAATAGAGAGGTTACATGCAATGTATCAATCTTCCAGTCTGGAAATGGGATATGATTAATATAGACTTCATTACAGGCTTGCCTCGTACATTGAGGAAGTTTGATTCTATATGGGTTATAGTGGACAGACTTACCAAGTCAGCGCATTTTCTACCAGTCAAGACCACCTATACAGCTGAGGATTATGTGAAGTGTTATGTGAAAGAAATAGTGTGATTGCATGGTATTCCACTCTCCATTATATCAGATAGGGGAGCACAGTTCACAACGCACTTTTGGAGATCTTTTCAGCAGGGTTTGGGTACACAGGTGAATCTGAGTACAGCTTTCCATCCTCAGACTGATGGACAAGCAGAACGTACCATTCAGACACTTGAAGATATGCTACGAGCTTGCGCTTTAGATTTTCAAGGCAGTTGGGATGACCATTTTCCTCTTATCGAATTTGCTTACAACAATAGCTAACATTCAAGTATTAAAATGGCACCATATGAAGCTTTGTATGGAAGGAAATGTAGATCCCCCATCGGATGGTTTGAAGCGGGTGAAACTGCTTTAGTTGGGCAAGATATTGTTCATCAGGCCATGGAGAAAGTTAAAGTGATCCAACAAAGGTTACAAACGGCCCAAAGTCGCCACAAGTCATATGCTGATGTTAGAAGAAGAGGACTTGAATTCGCCATAGGTGATTGGGTATTTTTAAAGGTGTCACCGATGAAAGGGGTAATGCGGTTCAGAAAGAAAGGGAAATTGAGTCCACGTTACATAGGCCCATATGAAATCGTTAGAAGATGTGGGAAAGTTGCGTATGAGTTGGCACTACCCCAGGAACTTTCCTCAGTCCATCCGGTATTTCATGTTTCGATGCTTCAAAAATGCATAGGAGATCCATATCGTATTGTTCCCGTAGAGGATGTTCAAATTACAGAGGATCTTACTTATGATGAGGTACCCATTGCTATTCTAGATCGACAAGTAAAAAGATTGAGGAATAAAGACATAGCTTCCGTGAAAGTCCTTTGGCGAAATCAACAAGTAGAAAAGATCACATGGGAAGCTGAAGAAGTGATGAAATCCAAGTATCCCCATCTATTTCAAATGGACCAAGAAGTTCAAAGTGTGGAAGTGGAACAATAACAAGTAAGTATCTAAGAGCATTATGTGTATTTGTATATGTATGTTAATATAGAGATGCATTGGTTTTGCATGGGACGATGTTGTTAACATTCGAGGACGAATGTTTCTAAGGGGGGAAGAATGTAACACCCTGTACATTTCTAACCTTATTTGGTATCTTGGAGTCATGTTTACTTGATGGTTAAGGTCACTAAGTAAGTATTTTGTAGTGTTTTGATAAGGTATTGGATGATATGCAAGTGTTGAAGAAATGGCCAAAAAATTCAGCAAGGTGGCCAAACTTGCGCCACTCCCTGTTTCAAGGGGTGTGGCGCAAGCCTATGATTCAGAGGGAAGTGATTTCTTGCGCCACTGCCTTGCTTTGCAACAGTGGCGCAAGGCACAGCAGTTTGGCCTTCCCGTGCTCATTTTGCGACGCATTTCAACGACGATTCTTTCTTGGTTTCTTTTGATTCTTTGGAGTTCTTTGTTAATTGTTAAAGCTTCAAATACTTCAATACACTCCTACATACTCCTATATGATCAAGTCATGAAACACAAGTAGTTATCAAATTAAGTTCAAGTAAGCCATGGGTGGCTAGAATTCCTATTTTTGCGAGTGAGACGACGAATGAGAAACTCGTAAGAGAATATTGTCGTGACATTATGGAATTAATTAAACATGAGATATATGGTTGATTATACATGGAATTTGGTGGGTTAAGTTGAGATAAGTTATTGGGCCCAATTTGAGGCCCAAAGTGAGCCAAAATGAAAGGCCCAAAGGCAAAATGACTCATTCTTCCAATATTTGACCAAGTAAACATATCATTTAATGCCAAATGTGGCTAAGGATGACTTGAGGTCTATATAAAGGCCCCAAAATCAGATTTTATTCACAAAGACTCTCATACCTTTTTGGATATTTCTCAAACATTTCTCTACTCTTCCAAACCCTAAAGCAAATATTTCCTTGGGACTCTTTGGTGAAGATCATCACTTTGCAAGCCTTCGTAAATGCCTACTCTCATGGATTAATCGCTTATATGCTTAAGATGGCATGTATATCATGATGGTTATGTTGGCAAGGTGGTGAATAGTGTATTTTTGCTTTTTGTAAAAGATGTGCCATCTTTGTGATTTGAACTTGAAATATGACTTGTGACTTTGATGCAAGAGCATGGTATGGATAAAATATGAAAATGTATGGTGTAATTTTGTTATTAAACTTTTTATTTTTCTATAAGTGTAAATTATGGGATTTTGGCCGATATGTGCTATGAGGTGTATTAAGGTGACTTGATGGATTATTTGTGATGTGGTGTGGATGAGAAAGTGTAAAGGAGAAGTTTTGTGGTGAAATGTTATTGATTATTATGTATTGGTCAATGTATGGAATATTGGGGGATTATTGGTATGATAATTTTATCAATGGTTTGGTCAAGGGGGAAATGGCATGTTTAAAGGCAAACATGAAACTCATTATCGTTATATGCAATTGTAAGGTAGTTGGTGATTAATGTAAACTCCATTATTTATTTGTGTTGTAGAGTGACACATAAAGAAGGAGCAGGACTATTGTGTGCACATCTAAGATTGTATAGTCATATTGAGAATACAAGGTATGTAAGGTTCCTCTTTCCGTATCCTTCTGCAACATATAGTATACACCTTGTTATGGTACCTACTCATTCCCGAAATGTCCTAAGGCATCTCATTTCATGTTATCATCTAGTGTTGATCATATATATCTTATTCTTGATCTATTGTCATTCATGTATAACATACTTATAGACATGATTCCAAGTTCCAATAATGTTGTGTCCCAAAGCTTTCAATAATGTTACAATTATCAAAAGTATCAATATCATGAAGTGAAGGATAACGAAATGCATATATGTGTGCTTCCAAAAATGTCATAATCCTCAATGTAATAATCTTTCATGAGTGAGTGTATCCATGGGGTGAAACAAACACCTTCATGATGACGATCCTAATATAATGAGTTTATCCATGGGGTGTAATAAACACCTTCATGACGATATCCATGGGGTGAAAGAACACACCTTCATGATGACCATCCCAACATTATTGGTGTATCCATGGGGTGACATGAACACCTGCATGACGATGTTATTTTCCTACTGATCAGTTGGCCCCGGGCAATAAATATATATTTCTAATGACTGGCAAGCAAGTAAGAAGAGGTACAAAGATGAAGTAAGTATTGAAAGTAATGCACGCAGTTCCAAATAGATAGATTGATGGCTTATCCATAATTAGGCATTCTCTTGTAATGTATTTTCCATTAAATTTCTTATGTTTTGACACAGCCTTACATACTCAGTAATTTCTTCGTACTGACCCCTTCTGGGGAATTTACCTTACTTGTTGCAGGTGCCGGTACTAGTAGGCCTACACAGTAGTTTACCAGTGTTGCAGATCTTTGGTGAGCTCCAGTTAGTTTGGGGCTTCTCCAAGTCACAGTTGTACATATGTTTTGGTGTTGTACATGTTGTATCAAGCGGGGACCTGTCCCGACTTTTGAGTTCATTTTGGTCAATGCATTTGTTAGAGGCTTTTGTAGACGAATGTGGGTGTATCAATGTAAAAGGGATATGTCGTTTTTGACTTGGTGGCCTCAACGGCCAAGTTTCGCATATGTATATATATATCATGTTCCATGAATTACATTGTTGGTATCTAAAGTTATTATGTGATTATGGGTTTCTTATGGCATGCATATGATTGAATAGAGACAAAGCTTGGTTCTCTCGGGCCTTGTCGGCTACGAGTGCCAATCCATCCCGATGGGATTCGGGGCGTGACAGCTTTGAAGACTCCCAAGGACATATGAACCTAGGGTTTGATATCAAGTTTGTGGCACCTCAAGCCTAGATAAGATAGACAAGAATCATATGAATCCATACTATACATATGATTACTCTATACAGATGAGATACTATTCATAAGACAATTATAATGAGTTGTACATATGCAGCATTGACCAATTGGTCACACTAATGTAGTTGACAACTGAAAATATAATTACATATGAAAATTTTACACTGTTTGCGGAGCCTCTAATATTATAAAATATCAAATGGTTGGGATAGTAACCTACATTCCAAAATAATGGATATAAGTATAAAGAAAGAGTATTGATATCTCTTAGCTCCAGATATAATAGAGTTTACCAACTACTTGGTTGAATATAAAATAACCACCTATGTGAAGATCGATTAAAACATATACCTGATTCTGCATTTACAGAAATTAAACGTCCCCACATGTAGGGACACCGATAAATATACAACATATAATGGTATGTCATGAAGACAAAATAATGAGTAGACACATAAGGATACTCAATGAATTAAATAACAAGGTGAGAAACTATAGACAACTGAATATCAGAGACTCTTGTCTGAAACTACAACTTATGATGTGACAAATACATAATATGAAATTTTAAATTAAGCCATTAGCCTTATCATACTATGTCTTATGAGTTATTTAGTATTATAAGTGCCTAGTAATTTTGCCTAGGTGATTTTCTATGACTATTTTTAATACAAATGATCATATGATAGCCTACTGAAGGCGAATCTATGTCAAGTGTAAGATATATGATGCCCAAATACTCATATAGATATATCTACGATTGTAGTTTGAAACAAGTGTGCCCTTCATAGGCTCGTTATGAAGTCTTTTCCATAGTCCATGTATGCCATATCATGGCTCAAGTCAGGAATATTAGGGCATAATATTTGAACTGACTCCAAATATAAATGATTCCACAAGAGCAAGTATGCCATAATCTTCAGATTCACTATGAATGGTCTTGGCTCAACCTTGTGCATAGAATCACATTGTACATGTGTGTCAAGTAAAACCTATGAATTCCCTCCCCTTGATAAGGGTAAATTTTATCATATAATGTCTTATAGGTCTACATTAGTGAATAAGGATAAAGATAATGTAGCCCCTCAAGTAGTACTTTTCATATACAAATAACTTCCTAAAATATGGTATCTAGCTAGTTACACACTAATTTTTTTATCTCATCTTATAACTATGTTGTTATGTGATCAAATATATAAGTGAGACTATATTATGGAGATTTATTCTCATTTATAGCATGTGAAGCATCTACCATGTGACTTCTAAAAATCTCTAGCAAATAAATATATGGACATGTATAACTCTATAGATACTTAACTCGACAAGAGTAATATGAATAATATGTCTTCAAAAAATACACACATCATGAAGTACAAGGACAAGTAATTTCCAATGGAAAGAGCATACTGATACTATGGCCATATTAGGCATTTAGTCATGTGTTTGACCTACTAAATGACTTATTTCATTATTATTGAAATACCTGCAAAAAAGGCGTAAGAATTTAAAAATTTTATCAATTAGAATTGGAGTTTAGGATAACAATTAATTATGCATTAAAATGGGGGTAGGATTTATTTCCTCCCGAGTTACTATTTTATGGCCACTGCAGTGATGGGGAGTTCTTTTGCAGCGAGACCACCATAGCGGGGGGGAAAAGGGAATTTCATCAGAGGCAATCATAGTGGGCCCCATTTTGCCACATAGAGTCTGTTGCAGTGAGAATACGGTCGCCGTAGCAGAAAATACAAAGCAAAATGTCTGTTTAAGTGTTATATTTAGGGTTTATTTCACAAACTCTCAAACTTTATTCCGGAGCTCTAGAGAGGTGATTTTCCCAAGACTAGGGTGAATTTTCTTGTTGAGGTAAGTAATTCCATTCATTCTTTCACTCTATAATCCATTAACATCCTAGAATCAATAGAAAGATTATGATGGAGGATTTATGAGCTAGTACCCTAGGTTCATGAAAATTGTGAAAAAGCCTATGGATAGATGTAAAATCATATAGAATTACTTCTAGGGTGTAAATAAAAACTTATATCATGAATTGGTAGTTCATAAACATTATTTGGGATAATTAGGAATCTTGATTTCTATAAAGATGCGACCTTCAACATAAAAACTACTTAAAAGTAAATAATTGGATAGAACCTCCATGAATTAGATAATTTAAATATTATAGAACTAGTTAATGGTTGAATAACCCTGGGGTAGTGTTATAGATCATGAATAAGGATAAAATTAGTGGGTTTGAATTCCCAAAGCTTTTATTTGAAGAGAAAATAACTAATTACTCATATAATTGTTTGTTTTAGACCATAAGCATTCTAAGGTATTGAGAAAAGAATTTTTTTTTGTGGTTTAGATTTCTTGTTCCAGATTCTTCAGTTGAGGTAGCTTATGGTTTATGAGTAGTAGACTTTGATTAGTGAATCATATATATAGTGTACAATTGATCGGATAAAGCATGACTAGGCCTTTAAGCATGACATTTTGGATGGATAATACTAAGGATAACATTGAAAGACTGTACGTGTGATATTTATTTATATGTATGGTGATCATTATGTGTTCTTAATATGAATATGACTACTGTGATGTAATGACCCTCCAGGTCATTTTCCCTATTTTCATGCTTTTACTGTATTTAGAGCTTTTCCATAGCTTTCCCAGGTCATTTATGACTTTCTTGGACTGAGAGTTTGGTTATCGGGTAGTTCGTTTGGTTTATAAAGTCATTTCCCTATTTTAGAGCTTTTGAATTTAAGAATGGGATTCGGGCCCAAACCTCAAGTAAACGGCCTCGAATTTTATTTTTGACAGTCTCATCAGCTCTGAAATATTGATTTTAGACTAGGGGGTCCTTGGTCTGGGTATCGAGGCTTTCGGACTCATTTATGGCTACTAGGTGAAATTTGGTTAAAATGTCCCTTAGGTGTGTGGGACCCACTTTTTTATCGAAATGACCCTGGATAGAAATTTCAATGGCGCTGTTGAGTTTAGAATGCCAAATTTGGCAGGGTAGCATAGTTCATTCGCATTTAAGGGATTCCAAATGAATCCCGAGGCTCTGGTTGGAATAGTTGCAACTTGGTGGAATTGCTTGCGCATTAGCATATGGTGCAGGCCCAGTCCCTTCAACGCTACCGTGGTGAGGACCTCCGTGATCACAAAGGGCCATGATCTTATTCATTGCTATTGCAAGGCTTGAGGGATTGCAACCGCAATGAAGGAGGTCATGGGGCCGGGCCAGCTTATTCATAATGACCGCATGGCTAGGCCACAACGATAATGATGGTCCCGTTAGTGGGATATCACAACTGCAGCCAGAGGACCTCGCGATAGCAATAAGGAAACCCCAGCAGTATATATAGATTACCCTTTATTATTCTATCGTTATTTTCTAAGTGTAAACTCCATTAGAGGCCATTAGAGATCGTGAATTGCGGTATTATAGTATAATTGAGACGGGTTTAGCTTGAGGATGTGTTTGTGGGCCATTATTAATCCGTAAGTTTCCCCATTGATTTTTATGTAATTTTCCAATTTGATTCCTAAATTTTTGATGGTGTTGGGACTGATTTTAAGGACAGTTTTGAGCTCAGAATTGGCTACATTTTTGTGGCTTTTGATCCTTGAATGGCATGGGATACTGTGACGGTTTTAATCATGGGAGTTTTAGTCCAATTTCTGACCCAGAGCATTTATACATAGTATGGATATTATTTTACCCATCTTGATGCATAGATCATTGTTTTGGTAGCATGGCAACTCTCGGAGGCTTCTTGGAAGGGGAAAGCTCTGATTTAGAGGATTCAACGAGCATTTGAAGGCATCCACGTAGGCTAGGCTTACCCTACTTTTAGATTGATCTTACTTATGGTATTAGTGTACTATTGTGCTAGTTTTGGGTAGGTAGTTTAGCTCGGGTACTATTTTAGCATTTTTATGCCTTATTTAGCCGGTTAGGGCCCTGTTTCGGTAGATTTTGAGCTTGTTCTCGCCTAGTATAGTGTATGATAATCCTTTAAGGTTAGTTTTAGCGCTATTAATACCTTAACATAGAAATAGGAAACCTTATACTAAACTCAGGTAGGTTTCAATATAGGTTTGGTTATTGAGAACCTGTAGCAGGCCCTACCTCCCTTTTTATATAGTGTATTATGGCAAGAAGACTTTTTAGGATTAGTTAGACCCTTAAATACCAATTTAGGCTATTTCTTTGGAATGGGCTGACTTAGACTTGATTCCTGGCCTATTTTAGCTCCTTTTCCTAGGTAGAGTAGTAATTGACCTTGACCTCTCTTCCTTGACCTAGTACTTAGGACCCGGGTTACCGTAGTGGACATACCCACCCGAGATTGGTATTTATGACCCTTATGGCTTGGAACTATGCTCGAAACTCTTGGATTTCTTCCCACTAGCTAGTTAGGTTTATGTTTATGTAAATGCATTTCAGTTTCAATTTGAGTCCGGCATATGTTTTATGGCTATAGTTATTATGCATTCTGGCAAGACTCTGGCATCAGTTATGGTTATGGTTATGGTTACTATGTACGAGCTTCGGTATGGTTTTGGTATCATTTTATGGTTGAGATTAGCATCTTATAAGATCACTTGTTTCTGATTATGGTATGGTTACTATGAGTTCTGGTTCAAGACCAGCATTTATTTATGATATGGTATGGATGTTTAGGAGCTGTTTATAGTTGTTACTAAGATTATTAGAAGTGGTACTGAGTTCTGTTGCACATGATTCATGTGGCCTCTCATTATTACCCACTATTTCCAGTTCGAACTCGGAGTTTGGCCTCTCGTTACTACCCATTGGTGTTGGTTCAAGACCGGTACATATTTGGATTTTTCATCTTGTATTTGGGGATAAAAAAGGTTACTTGAGATCCATTCAGTCACTGGATATCTATGTTTCGTATCTTAGTTTCTCTTGTTTGCACCCGCCTACTTATGAGGGCTCGGTAGGGTTAATTGTCTTCTTGTGTGTGCCTTTTGGGCTTATGGGAGCCCAGTTAGGTTTTAGTTAGCTCATTTCTCTTACTTTTTAAGTGATTTATTTTTTTACTATGCTTTCTTAGTATATAATATATTTACCTTTTTCCCATGTTACTATTGACTTAACTTACACTCTTGAATTGTATTTATGCTTTTATTATATTTGAGCTCAATCGGCCAATGATTTCTACTGAGTACCCATTGCTTTGGTACTTATACTGCACTTTTGTATCTTTTTCCTAATGCGGATCTGAGTACAAGACACTAGTGTTGACATTATTCTCAGGCCCAGCTACTGATCCGATGATGGGGTGAGCTTTCTAGAGTCCGAGGCTGATCCCCCTCCATCTAATTTAGTTTTAGTATTTTGCATTTTGAGACTACTGTATATGTATATATTTTAGATACTGTATAGTACTCTCTTTGTTGTGTTGGCTCTAGTACCAACCTTACTAGGGCTTAGGAGGGGTTTATTTTGTTCATTTTGGTCTCTCCCTATCTTGTACAACATGTTATGTATATATATATATATATATCTTTGCCTCTGCTTATATTATTATTATATATTAGTTCCACCCTTGTGTTCTACTATATTTTGCCCGTTAGCCCATTACTTGAAATTCTGGGCTATGGCTTGGCTTACCTGCTTGTGGGTTAAAGTAGGTGCCATCATGAACTAAGAAATTGGGTTGTGATAGCTTGGTATCAGAGCCTAGGTTCATCGGTATTATTAGTACAAGAGCTAATGTTTAGTTCAGTTCCGCAGATTGGTACAGAGACATCTGTATCCTATCTTCGGGAGGTTACAAGACTTTTTTAGGAAAATCTCATCTTTTGGTTCACTTTCATGCATTGTGTCTATGTTGATTTCAAAATTCTTATTTTGTTTCACTCTTTTGCAGATGGTTAGGACGCGAGGCATGGTAGCTGGGAATCAGGACCCCGAGCCTTATGTTAGAGCGCTAGTTTAGGGCAGAGGTCAACCTAGAGATTGATATCAGGCTAGGGGAGTTGCCGCCAGATCATATTGTCACTCCAGAGCTAGATATAGAACTAGAGGTACCACCTCCACAGCAGTAGATGGGCTAGGGGGCAGCCTAGGCCCCACCCTGGTTTATATCTTCTACAGTTCTCTAGGATGTGTTGGTTTAATTATTGGGGTTAGTTGGTGGTCCATCGATATAAATGGGCTCAAACAGTAGCATAGGGTGGTATTAGTTTAGAGTCACAGCCTGCAGCTACGGCTCTTAGAGAAGAGGTTCCACCAGCACCGATAGTTCTGTAGCCAGTAGCCGCTCAGCCAGTTATGACCACGGATGAGCAGAAGATGTTGGGCCAATTTCTGAGATTGACTCTACCCAAATTTACTGGGGTCCCAAGAGAAGATACTTATGAGTTTCTGACCAGTTGTGAGGAGAGGCTGCGTATTTTAGGTTTGGTCAAGTCTTACGATGTGGATTATACTACGTATCAGCTTGATAGGGATGTGAGATAGTGGTAGAGAGTTTATCTTGATTCCCAGCCATCTGGATCTCTACCTGTTACTTAGACTCAATTCTATGAGGCTTTCCTGGGGAAGTTCATGCCTCGCAGCTTGCGCGAGCGCCTCATGGATGAGTTTTCTACATTGAGACAGGGTTCTATAACTGTGGCTGAGTATGAGGTGAGGTTTTACCAGCTGGCCCAACATGTTACTATGATTCTGCCTACAGAGTTCTAGAAGATTCGGTGTTTCATTAGTGGGTTGAGACTGTCGCTCCACAGGGCTACTCAGAGTATGGTAACTTCGAGAAAGTCTTTCACTAATATTGCTGACCATGTCTACACTATTGAGAAGATGGATAGCAAGGACCTAGGGGGCAGCTATAAGAGGCCCCATTATCAGGGTAGTTACAGTGGGAGCCACAACGGCTCATAGTTCAGAGGCTGAAGATTTTAGGGTAGGTACCCTCAGCACCAGGGTTAGCCTAGTAGGCCCGTTCAGGCAGTGCTTTAGATTTCAGATGGGGGTCAGTCCGGCTATGGTAGCTCGGGTGGTCATAGTAGTAGTTAGCCAATAAGGGGTGTTTAGTCAGGGTCATCAGGTTGAGGTGTCCATTCTGGGTTAGTCGGACCTTCTAGATAGAGCAGGGTGCCAGGGGATTATTATGAGTGCGGAGTTGTGGGTCACTTCTCTAGAGAGTGTCCCCGTCGTGGGATGATTAAGCCTATAATTCAGAGCGCACAGCTAATCAGATCAGTGTTGCCACTGGTTAGGGGTACTACTCAATGTTGCAGGGGTGATCCCCAGGATTTTGGAGGTGGTCCTCATGTCGGTAGGACAGTTGGTTGGGTAGGCACCCAATTCGATAGTAGACAGGGCCATTTGTATATTGTATAGGGTAGGCTGGAGGCTGAGGCTTTGGATGTTGTTATTACATGTATGATTTTAGTTTGCCATCAGCCAGCTTCTGCTTTATTTGATCCTGCCTTTACGTTTTTGTATGTTTCTACTTATTATGCACCGTGGTTGGGTTTGTCTTTGGAGTCTTTATCTGTGCCATTATGTATAGCTACCCCCATGGGGTAATTTTTTAGTAGTGGATCAGGTATATAGATTATGTTTGGTGACTATTTGAGAGTTTGATACTCGAGTAGATCTCATTGTGTTAGATATGGCAAATTTTAACGTGATTCTGGGCATGGACTGGTTACCCCCCAAGACTGTTACCTTATCCATGCCTGGCATACCCCCAGTTGTGTGGTAGGGTTCTTTTAGCTGCGCACCGACGGGGATTATTTCTTATATTCGGGCTAGGAAACTGGTATTGAGGGGTTGTATTCATTCTTTACTTATGTTTGGGATGTCACTGATATGAGTTCTTTGCTTGACTCTTTTCCTATTATCTATGATTTTTTGAATTTTTTTCTACCGACCTAATTGGCCTTCCTCTTGAGCATAATATGGAGTTTTCTATTGACCTCGAGCTAGGCACCCAACCTATATCTATAGCTCCTTATCATATGGCTCCTACCAAACTAAAGAAGCTAAATATTCATCTTTAGAATATTTTAGGTAAGGGTTTTATTAGACCAAGTGTATCGCCTTGGGGTGCTTTAGTATTATTTGTAAATAAGAAAGATGGTTCTATGCGTATATGTATCAACTATAGTAACTGAATAAGGTGGCAGTGAAGAATAAGTATCTTATGCCTCGTATCGATGATTTATTTGACCATCTTCAGGGTGCAACGGTGTTTTCTAAGATTGATTTAAGGTCTGGTTACCACAAATTGAGGATTAGGAATGAGGACATCCCTAAGATAGCCTTCATGACTCATTACAGCCATTATGAGTTCCTAGTGATGTCTTTTGGGTTGACCAATGCCCCAGCAGCATTTATGGATTTGATAAACCGCATTTTCAGGCCTTATCTTGACTCCTTCGTGATTTTTTTCATTAATGACATTCTGGTATATTCAGGAAGTAGGGAGGAGCACGAGTAGCATTTGAGGACTGTGCTCCACACTTTGAAGTATCATAAGCTTTATGCCAAATTCTCAAAGTGCGAGTTTTGTCTTTAGTCTGTAGCTTTCTTGGGGACTCAGTGAAGATTGAGGCTATTCGTGATTGGGCGAGGCCTACATCTCCTACTGAGGTTCACAGTTTTGTTAGGTTAGCAGGATACTACAGGTGGTTAGTCAAGAGATTTGCTTCTATTGCAGCCCCTATGACCAAGTTGACTAGGAAGGAGTTTTCATTTTAGTAGTCTGCGAGTTGTGAGGCGACCTTTCTTAAGCTCAAGGACTTGCTCACTTTAGCACCTATTTTGACTCTTCTAGTTGAGGGCGAGGGTTCACCATCTATTGTGATGCTTCTGGTGTTGGTTTGGGGTGTGTTCTGGTGCAGCAAGGTCGAGTTATTGCATATGTGTAAAGGTAGCTGAAAGTGCATGAGCGCAACTACCCCACTCATGATTTAGAGTTGGTTGGGTAGTTTTTGTGCTTAAGATTTGGAGGCATTACTTTTATGGTGTTCGTTATGAGATCTTCACTGACCACCATAGTCATCAGTACATTATGACCTAGAGGGAGATTAATTTTAGGCAGCATAGATGGATTGAGTTGTTGAAGGACTATGATATCTTTATTCTATACCATCTAGGCAAGGTGAATCTAGTAGCAAATGCCTTGAGCAGGAAGGCAGTGAGTATGGGTAGCTTGGCATTTATTTTAATTTTGCAGTGGTTGTTGGCTTTGGATATCCAGTCTTTGGCCAACATAATGGTTCATTTTGATATTTCTTACTCGAGAGGAATCATGCTAGCATTGAGGCCAGATCTACTTTGTTGGAGCAGATTTAGGGTCGTTAGTTTGAGGATGGCAGGCTTCGTAGCATTTGAGTGTAAGAGGTGAGTCCAGGAAGGCTACCTTAGATTCTGAGGGTGTTCTGAGATTTGACGATTGTATCTGTGTTCCAAAGGTTGGAGATTTGATACAGTTGATTCTTCATGAGGCTCATAGCTCTAGGTATTTTATTTACCCCGGGAGAGCTAAGATGTATAGGGCTTTGAGGCAGCATTTTTGGCGGAGCGGTATGTGGAGAGATATAGCAGATTTTGTGGATTAGTTCCTTTGTTATCAAGAAGTAAAGACCGAGCATCAGAGACCTGGTGGATTACTTCAGAGGCTACCCATTATCCGTGGAAATAGGAGCGAGTTACTATGGATTTTATAGGTGGTTTGGCTCTCACTTCTCATGGTTCCGATAGCATTTGGGTCATCATGGATCGATTTACCAAATCTTCCCATTTCATCCATGTTCAGACTTCCTTCAGTGCTAGAGATTAGCCCGTATCTATATTTCAGAGGTGGTTCACCTTCATGGAGTACCCACGTCCATTATATCAGATCAAGGCTCTCAATTCACTTCTAGCTTCTGGAGGACATTTCAGGAGGAGTTGGGTACACAAGTTGATCTTAGCAATGCTTTTCATCCCCATACTGATAGTCAGTCGGAGTGGACTATTCAGATTTTGGAGGATATGCTCTGCGCTTGTGTGTTGGATTTTGGAGGTCAGTGGGATTAGTTTTTATCTTTGGTAGAGTTTGGATATAATAACAGCTATATTCTAGTATTCAGATGGAATCATTCAAGGCATTGTATGGTAGGCATTGTCGGTCTCCAGTGGGTTGGTTTGAAACTTTTGAGGTTAGGCCTCGTGGTACGAATTTGCTTCATGAGTCTTTGGACCAAGTTTGGGTGATTCAAGATAGGCTACAGGAAACATACAGAAGAGTTATGATGACTGTTGACTTTGTGCCTTGAGGTTTAAGGTTGGACTGGGTCTTTCTACAAGTATCACCCATGAAGGGCGTGATGAGGTTCGGGAGAAGGGGCAAGCTCAGCCCCAGGTATATTGAACAATTTGAGATCCTATGGATAGTTGGAGAGGTAGAATAGGAGTTAGATTTGACTCCATCCTTTTCAGCCATCCATCTAATTTTCCATGTATCTATGTTGTGGCATTACATTTTGGATGAGTTACATGTGTTTCGGTAGGACTCGATGTAGTTGGATGAGAGGTTAATCTTTACAGAGGAGCCTGTGTCTGTTTTGGCCAGAGATGTCATGTGGTTGTGCTCCAAAGACATTCCAGTAGTTAAGGTTCAGTGGCGACAACATCCAGTCGAGGAGGGTACATGGAAGACCGAGCATGATATGCGGGCTCATTATCCGTACCATTTTGAGCCTTCAGGTACATCTTGATTCTTTACCTTCGCAGATGAAAGTCCTTTTAGTAGGGGATATTGTAATGAACCTACAGGTAATTTTCCCCATTTTCATGCTTTTACGATGCTTAGAGCTTTCCCACAGCTGCCCCAGGTCATTTATAACTTGATGGGGCTGACAGTTTGGTTACCGAGCAATTCGTTTGGTTTTTAGAGCCGTTTCGCCGTTTTTGAGCTTTTGAAGTTAAAAAATAGGTCTTAGGCCCAAACCTCAAGTAAATAGCCTCAAATGTCATTTTTGGCAGTCTCATCAGCTCTAGAACACTGATTTTAGGATAGGGGGACCACCCTTAGTCCAGGTCCCGAGGCTTCCAAACTCATTTTGGGCTACTAGGTGGAATTTGGTTAAAACGGCCCTTAGGGTATGGGACCCACTTTTTATCAAAATAACCCCCAAATGGAAATTTTGATGGCACCGTTGAGTCTAGAATGCCGAACTTGGTAGGGTAGCATAGTTTTTTTTACATTCATGGGATTCCAAATGAATCCCAAGGGTCCGATCAAAATATTTATAACTTGGTGGAATTGCTAGTGCATCAGCCCCTGGTATAGGCCTAGTTCTATCATCGAGACCTTGATGTGGACCCCCGCTAGCGTACAGGGCCATGATCTTATTCATCGTGATCATGAGGCTTGTGGTCTTGCGACCAAGATGTAGGAGGTCGTGGGGTTGGGCCAGCTTGTTCATCACGACCGCGTGGATAGGACACCATGATCACGATGGTCCCATTAGTAGGATGTCACTACCGTGGCTAGGGGACCTCGCGATAGAAATGAGGAAACCCTTGGTAGTATATATACCTTCCCCTTTATTTTTCTCTCATTATTTTCTAAGTGTAATTTCCATTAGAGGCTATTAGAGCTCGTAAATTGCAAGAGTATAGTATAATTGAGTTGTGTTTAGCTTGGGGACATGTTTGTGGGCCCTATATCATCATTAATCTGTAAGTTTCCCCATTAATTTTCATGTAATTTTCCAATTTGATTCCTAAATTATCGATGGTGTTAGGACTGATTTTGAGGATTGTTTAGAGCTCGGAATTGGCTACATTTTTTATGCTTTTGATCCTTGAGTTGCGGGGGATGCTGTGACAATTTCAATTTTGAGATTCTGCGAGTGGGCCCCACGTGGGATTTTTTGTCCAGTTTCTGACCTGAAGTATTTATACGTAATATGGGTATCATTTTACTCGTCTTGATGCATAGATCATTATTTTGGTAGTGTGGCAGCTCTCAGAGTCTTCTAGAAAGGGAAAAGCTTCGATTTAGAGGATTCGCGAGTGTTCGGAGGCATCCAGGTAGGCTAGGCTTACCTTACTTTTAGATTCAGCTTACTTATGGTATTAGTGTACTATTGTACTAGTTTTGGGTAGGTAGTTTTAGCCCGAGTACCATTTTAGTATTTCTACGCCTTATTTAGCCGGTTAAGGCCCATTTCAGTAGATTTCGATCCTGTTCTCCCTTAGTATAGTGTATGATCATCTTTTAGGACTAGTTTTAGTGCTATTAGTACCTTGATATGGGTATGGGAATCCTTATACTAAACTCGAGTAGGTTTCAATTTAGGTTGGTTATTGGAACCCTATAGTGGGCCCCACCACCTTTTTTAGATAGTGTATTATGGTATGAAGTATCTTTAGGCTTAGTTAGACCCTTGACTACCATTTTAAGCTACTTCCTTAGGATGGGTTGACTTAGACATGATTTCTGGCTTGTTTTAGCTCCTTTTCCATGGTAGAGTAGTAATTGACCTGGACCACTCTTCCTTGACATAGTATTTAGGACCCGCCTTGCTGTAGTGGACCTACCCACTCGAGATTTGTATTTATGACCCTTATGGCTTAGAAATAAGCTCGAAACTCTTGGATTTCCTCCCGGTAGCTAATTATGTTTATGTTTATGTAAATCCATTTCAGTTTTGGTTCGAGTCTGGCATATGCTTTGTGGCTATAGTTATTATGAGTTCTCGCACAACTCTGGCATTGGTTACGGTTATGGTTATGGCTACTATGTTTGAGCTCCGTTATGGTTTTGGTATCAGCTTATGGTTGAGATTGGCTTCTTATGGGATCACTTGATTCTGGTTATGGTATGGTTACTATGAGTTTCGGTTCGAGTCCGACATTTGTTAATGATACGGTGTAGATGATCAGGAGTTATTTATGGTCGTAACTAAAAGTAGTGGCAGTGGTACTAAGTTCTGTTACATATGATTCATGTGGCCTCTCATTATTACCTATTATTTCTTGTTCGAACCCGGCGTCTGGCCTCTCGTTACTACCTATTGGTGTCGGTTCAAGCCCGGTACATATTTGGATTTTTCATCTTGGATTTGGGGATAAAAAAGGTTACTTGAAATTGGTTCAGTCACTGGATATTTATGTTTTCTATCTTTGCTTCTCTTGTTTACACCCGCCGGCTTATTGGGGCTCGATAGGGTTAATTATCTTCTTGTGTGTGCCTTTTGGGCTTATGAGGGCCCAGTTAGGTTATAGTTAGGTTGTTTCTCTTACTTTTTGAGTGATTTATTTCCATTACTATGCTTGCTAAGTATACAATATATTTACCTTTTTCCTATGTTACTGTTGACTTGGCTTACACTCTCGCATTGTATTTATGCTTTTACTATATTTGAGCTTAGTCGGCCAATATTATCTACTGAGTACCCGTTGCTTTGGTACTCATGCTGCACTTCTGCATCTTTTTCCTAATGCAAATTTGAGTACCAGCCACCGGTATTGACGTTATTCTCAGGCTCAGCTATTGATCTAGAGATGGGTTGAGCTTTCTAGAGTCCAAGGCTTATCCTCCTCGATCTATTTTAGTTACAATATTTTGCATTCCGAGACTACTGTATATGTATATATTTTGGATACTGTCTAGTACTCTTGTTTTTGTTGTGGTGGCTCTAGTACCAACCTTACCAGGTCTTGGGAGGGGTTCATTTTGTTCATTTTGTCCTCTCCCTTTCTTGTACAACATGTTATGTATATATATATATATATATATATACCAAACGACCTTACCTTTGTGTTTTGCCATTTTTCCCCCGTTAGCCCATTACTTGATGTTTTGGGCTATGGCTTGGCTTACCTAATGGTGGGTTAAAGTAGGTACCATCATGACCTGAGAAATTGGGTCATGACATGTGAGTAGTGATGGAAAGATTATGTGCTAATGCAACTATTAACCGGATCCAGTAGTATTATGGGTTGGAAGAAATTGTGGGTTGATAAACGTATTATTTGTGTGCTTGGGCATTCACCTTAAGATGATTCGATCTTGCGATCTAAATATGAAGTGTGAAATTATGTCATAGAGTAGATGTCCTAAGAGGAATACATGAATAAATGTTAAAGTATGATCCATGATAAAAGGTGCATAAACTAGAGTTAGCTTTATAAGTTGTATGTTGATAAACCATCTGATAACCGGCTAATGATGTGATGTGAATGAATGTAATAACAATATTAATGATTGGTCCATACACTTAGAAAACTAGATCCAATGATCCTTGGAGTAGTAATTGTTTTTGATTAACTAAGAGGAACTTATGGGTGTTTATGTGGAGTTAGACTTGTAATAGTCTCTTGTATGTGTTCTAAATTGATGAGCATGTTGATTGGTCTTCGAACATAATTTGTGATAGAATGTTTGTTTGGCTTGACATGTGCTTGTATGAATAAACTTATTACTGTTGAAGCATGTCTTGAATGACTTATTATTGAAGTGCACTAGTTATGTTTTGTGTACTTGTTGTACTATCTTGAGAGATAACTGATTTTGAGAACATACTGTTGAAAGAGGTTGAGAATGTATATACTATTCTATTGTTGAGTGGCTTGTCACGACCTAATTTCTCGAGTCATGATGGTACCTACTCTAACCCACCAGTAGGTAAGCCAAGCCATAGCTCGGAATGGCATGTAATGGGCTAACCGGCGGAAAATAAGAAAACAAAGGAATAGACATGCAATAAAATGCTAAAACAACGAGCATAACGATATATACATATAGATAAATATGTTGTACAATAGAGGGAGGAGGACAAAATATACAAAATGAGTTCCCCCATGACCTGGTAAGGTCGATATAAGAGCCACTGAATCAAAATAGAATACTAGACAGTGCCCAAGTATACAATATAGTCACAGAATGTACAAAAGACTATCCAAAAACAGCAGAAGGAAGAGGATCAACTTCGGACTCTAAAAGCTCACCCTAACTCCGAACAGCAGCACAGCTTGAGGATAACGTCAGTGACTGTGACTCATACTTGGATCTGCATTAGGGAAAGGATGAAGAAGTGCATTATGAGCCCAAAAAACAATAGGTACAGTAGGAATCACAGGTTGATTGAGCTAAATTATAATAAAAGCATAAATAAAGTGCGAGAATGTAAGCTAAAGTCAGGAATAAAGAGCAAAAATATAAATAGTAGATCATGCCGAGTGAAAGCAATATAAAGGCAAAATAAGTACTCAAATGTGGAAATAAAATTTAACTATAACCTGATTAGGCCCCTATAAGCCCAAAAGGCACACACAAGGAATAACAAACCCAACCAAGCCCCCATAAGCATGGTGAGTACTTCCATAATGTCACGACAATATTCTTTTAAACATTTCTCATTCGTCCTTTCGATCGCCAAAATTGGAATTCTAGTCGCCCTTGGCTTCATTGAACATTTTGGATCACTATTCACATTTCATGATTTGATCATGTAGGAGTATATTGAAGTGTTTGAAGCTTTAACAATGCTCACATAACTCCAAAGAACCAAAAGAAACCATCGAGAAATCGTCGTAGAATTGCGTTACGAAACGACGCCGGAAAGGGCATAAGTGTTGTGCCTTGCGCCACACCCCCTGAAACAGGGTAGTGGCGCAAGAATTTGGCCTTTTCTGAAGTTTATGCAGGCTGGTGGCTTGCGCCACACCCCTGAAACAGGGTAGTGGCGCAAGTTTCAGCACTTTGCTGAAATTTCCGGCTACTTATCCAATGTTTACGTATCGTCCAATCCCTTATCCAAACACTACGAAATACTTACTTAGTGATCTTAATCATCAAGTAAACATAACTTAAAGTCACCAAATGAGGTTAACATGTGTACGAGTTCTTACCCAAATGCTCCACGAGATCACAACACACCTCCTGCGAAGATCTAATCGCACATGTTAAGTCCGATATCAAATGTTTCACCAATGACACTATAAAATACATATGCATGGCATCTCAAAACCTATGTAGATATGATCCCAAGGTCTAAAGTGAGGTTATAAAAGTACGGGGTGTTACATTCTTCCCCCCTTAGAAACATTCGTCCTCGAATGTTAACAACATTGTCGTAATATACAACAAATGCATCTTTACTTTAACATACCTATACACATTCACATAATGCTTTTAAATACTTACTTGTTATTGTTCCACCTCCGCACTGTATACTTCTTGGTCCATTTGAAATAAGTGGGGATACTTGGATTTCATCATTTCTTCCGCTTCCCATGTGATCTCCTCTACGTGTTGGTTTCTCCAAAGGACTTTTACGGATGCTATGTCTGTATTTCTCAATCTCTTTACTTGTCGATCTAGGATAGCAATGGGCACCTCTTCATAAGTGAGATCCTCTACAACTTGAACATCTTCTACGGGCACAATACGAGACGGGTCTCCTATGCATTTCCGAAGCATCGACACATGAAAGACCGGATGGACTGAGGAAAGTTCTTGAGGTAAGGCTAATTCATACGCGACTTGCCCAAATCTTCTAATAACTTCATAGGGGCCTATGTAACGTGGACTCAATTTTCCTTTCTGTCCGAACCGCATTACCCCTTTCATCGGTGACACCTTTAAAAATACCCAATCACCTATGGCGAATTCAAGCCCTCTTCTTCTAACATCGGCATATGACTTGTGACGACTTTGAGCCGTTTGTAACCGATGTTGGATCACTTTAACTTTCTCCATGGCTTGGTGGACAATATCTGGCCCAAGTAAAGTAGTTTCACCTGCTTCAAACCATCCAATTGGTGATCGACATTTCCTTCCGTACAAAGCTTCATAAGGTGCCATTTTAATACTCGAATGATAGCTATTGTTATACGCAAATTCAATAAGAGGCAAATGGTCATCCCAACTGCCTTGAAAATCTAATGCGCAAGCTCGTAGCATATCTTCAAGTGTCTGAATAGTACGTTCTGCTTGTCCATCGGTCTGGGGATGGAAAGCCGTACTCAAATTCACCTGAGTACCTAAACTCCGCTGAAAAGATTTCCAAAAGTGTGCTGTGAACTGTACTCCTCTGTCTGATATAATAGAAAGTGGAATACCATGCAATCGTACTATCTCCTTCACATACAATTTTGCATAATCCTCAGTTGTATAGGTCGTCTTGACCGGTAGAAAATGCGCTGACTTGGTAAGTCGGTCCACTATGACCCATATAGAATCAAACTTCCGCAATGTACGAGGTAAACCCGTAATAAAATCCATATTAATCATATCCCACTTCCAGACTAGAAGATTGATACATTGCATGTAACCCCCCGATTTCTGATGTTCCACTTTCACTTGTTGACAATTTGGGCATTGCGCGACAAATTCTGCAATGTTCTTTTTCATATTGCCCCACCAATATACTTCTTTCAATTCATGGTACATTTTAGTAGCACCCGGATGAATGGAATAGCGCGAATGGTGCGCCTCTGTCATGATTCGTGTCCTCAGTTCATCTACGTCCGGTACACATAACCTCCCTTGACATTGAAGCACCCCTTCCAGTGTAATATCAAATGCCTTGGTCAAATTCTGCTGCACATTTTCCTTTAGCTGCAATAAAATAGAATCCGCATACTGTTTCTCTTTCACATCAGCTATCAAGGAGGATTCTGCTGCATTCTGCACCATAACTCTATCATCGGAGGATTCAATAAGGCGAACTCCCAAGCTGGCTAATTGATTCACATCTTTGATTATCTCACGCTTTTCATTCAACTGACCACTAGTGCTTTCGACTGCCTTACGGCTCAACGCATCAGCTACGACATTTGCTTTGCCTGGGTGATAAAGAATATCAATGTCATAGTCTTTTAAAAGCTCTAACCACCTTCGTTGCCTCAAATTGAGTTCCTTCTGTTTAAAAAGATATTGCAAGCTTTTGTGATCCGTATAGATGTCAACATGAACCCCATATAAATAATGACGCCATATCTTTAAAGCAAAAACTACCGCTGCCAATTCAAGATCATGTGTGGGATAGTTTTTCTCATGTGGCCGCAACTGTCGTGAGGCATATGCGATCACCCTACCATGCTGGATCAACACACATCCGAGACCAATTCCGGAAGCATCACAATACACTGCATAGCCCTCTGTACCCTCAGGAAGTACTAACACTTGTGTGGAAGTCAACTTATCTTTCAATTTTTGGAACCCTTTTTCACATGCATCATTCCATTGAAATTTAGTTGCCTTGTGAGTTAACTTTGTCAATGGTGCCGCAATAGAAGCAAAACCTTCTACAAATCTTCGGTAATAACCTGCCAAACCCAGAAAACTGCGAATCTCCGCGGGTGTCGTAGGTCTTGGCCAATTCTTCACTGCTTCAATATTTTGGGTATCAACCTGTATGCCTTCATCTGATACAATGTGACCCAAGAACGCGACTGATTTCAACCAAAACTCACATTTGGAGAATTTTGCATACAACTTACGCTCACGGAGAATTTGCAACACTTGCCGTAAGTGATAAGCATGGTCTTCTGGTGATCTTGAATAAACAAGGATGTCATCTATAAATACTGTCATGAACACGTCTAAGAATGGCTTAAACACCCTGTTCATCAAATCCATAAACACAGCCGGTGCATTTGTTAGTCCAAATGACATAACTAAAAATTCATAATGGCCATACCGTGTTCGAAAAGCTGTCTTGGGTACATCTTCTTCTCTAACTCTGACTTGATGGTAACCCGACCTCAAGTCAATCTTTGAAAAACACCTGGCACCCTGTAACTGATCAAACAAATCATCAATGCGAGGGAGGGGGCATTTGTTCTTGATCGTTACTTTATTCAGTTGCCGATAGTCGATGCACATTCTCAAGGTGCCATCTTTCTTTCGCACAAATAATACCGGTGCACCCCACGGGGACATACTAGGCCTAATGAAGCCTTTATCCAGCAAATCTTTCAACTGCTCCTTCAATTCACGCAGTTCCGCTGGAGCCATTCTATATGGAGGGATAGAAATAGGCTGAGTGCCTGGAATCACATCAATACCGAATTCCACTTCTCGTTCTGGGGGTAAACCTGGAAGATCCTCTGGGAATACATCTAGAAATTCATTGACTACCGGTACTGACTGTGGAGTTAATGGTTCCACATCATTATCTTTCACTCGTACCAAATGACATATGTATCCCTTGGCAATCATTTTCCTTGCTTTCAAATAGGAAATAAATCTTCCTCGTGGTGCCCCTACCTTACCCTGCCATTCTAGAACATTTTCCTGTGGAAAACAAAATTGTACCTTCTTGGCCCGGCAATCTACCATAGCATAACACGAAGCCAACCAATCCATTCCCATAATTACATCAAAATCCACCATGTCCAATTCAATGAGATCGGCCAACGTATCATGACCACACACAGTTACCACACAGTTACGATACACTCTCTTTGCAATAATATATTCACCAACCGGTGTAGACACTTCAATTGACTTAATTAATAATTCCAGTGCCGTTGCAAATTTCGCAGCAACCAATGGAGTAACATAGGAAAATGTAGAGCCTGGGTCAATTAATGCATATACATTATGTGAGAATATGGATAATGTACCTGTGACGACATCTGGGGAAGCCTCTGAATTCTGGTGGTCCACCAAAGCATAAGTGCGATTCTGGACCCCGCTAGTACTGGCTCCTCCTCTGGCACCTCTACCACGACCAATAGGTTGTACCCCTCGGCCCTGTGAAGGAACCAATGTTGATGACACAACAGCCGACCCAGCTGGTCGTGCTATACCACCCATGCTCCGCTGTGGACACTCTCTCGCTATATGTCCCGGCATACCACACCAAAAGCAGGCATTCATCCCTGTCCAACATGTACCTGTGTGCATACGCCCGCAGTGCTGACACTGCTGACGAGGGAAACCTGCTGCCTGTGATCCATGAACCCCACTACTTTGCCCTGCTGAACCACCTCTAAACCCTCGAGACTGCGAATAAGCACCACCTGTGGAATAAGAGAACGACGGTCTAGGTGGTCTAGGAAACATTCGGGGCCTAGATCCTCCTTGGGACATCATAGGTGGTCCCATAGGTCTAGCCCTTTTGGACGGACTGTCCCTTATCAAATTCATGTACCCTTCGTCTCTGTCTTTGATCTTCCATTTTCTGGGTGAAGGCTTGTATACAAGCAATGTCCGTGTCCCTATTCAAGGCCGCAATAGTGCAATCTCTTATCAAATATGGCTCTAGTCTGTCCACGTATCTATGGACCCTGTCTGTCATCGTAGCCACAACATTTGGCGCATATCGAGCCAAGGAGTTAAATTGCAAACTATATTCCCGAACACTCATATTCCCTTGACGCAAATTCAAGAACTGATCTGCACGTGCTTCCCGAACCTCATACGGAAGATAATGATCGAGGAAAGCCACTTTAAACTCTTCCCATGTCGGTGAATCTGCACCAATGTCACGGGATTTCTTCCAATCCTCATACCACAATATTGCCTCTCCTTTCAACCTATACGTAGCAAGTTCCACTGTCTCTACCCCTGTCACATGCATAACTTCCAAGGCCCTCTGAATTTGATCCACGAAGTCCTGTGGATCTGCTTTTGGATCGGACCCTGTGAATATAGGAGGGTCCAGTTTCAAGAAATCCTGCGTTCTGCGACTTGCCATTCTAGCCGCATCATCATCATGTGCCATTGCACCAGCTCTTCCCTAGCTTTGTGCCGCCACTAACTGTGTCAACATCTGTACAGCATTCCTAAGATCCTGATCTGTGGCATTTATCGATGGTTCCACGGGCACTTCCCTTCTTCTCGGCTCTTCTGGAGCTGAAGAAGTAGAAGAAGCTCGCGTTGCGAACTCAGTTCCAGCCCTACCTTGATCAACTTGGTCAGGTGGTGGTCTACTTGTTCCTTCAGCAATTCTATCGATCAACTTACTTTTACCTTTTCCTCTTCCTCTTCTAGTGTTCAGCATTTTGACTATACCAAAGAAAAATAATTACCAAAATCAAATACAATGCAACTGACAACATTGGCTCTATTGCACGATCTAGAGTGAAGGAAAGAAACAATATCCTAAATGTCTCGTAGCCTCCTACGTATAAATGTGGTGCACAACACATCGATACGTAAGACTCTACTCAGACACGGCTTTGTAGACATCCTGAGACCGACTGCTCTGATACCACTTTTGTCACGCCCCGAATCCCATCGAGACATGATTGGCACCCGTAGCCGATAAGGCCCGAGAGAACCAACCTTTGCCCATGATCAATCATTCATATGCATCTCATAATCATAACCACCATTGCATAATAACATGAAAGACGAAGAAAGGAGAACATGGGCCATATTTATACATACATACGAAACTTGGCCGTTGAGGCCATCCAGTCAAAACAGCATATGTCTTTTACACTGATACACCCACATCGGTCTAAAAAAGCCTCTAGCAAGAGCATTGACCAAAATGAACTATAAGTCGGGACAAGTCCCCGCTTTACATATTATGTACAAAACCAAAACATGTATATACTCTGACTCGGAGAAGCCCCGAATGAGCTGGAGCTCACCAAGGAACCGCTAACACTGGCAATCTACTGAGGAGGCCTACTGGGACCTGCGCCTGCAGCAAGTAAGGTAAATTCCCCGAGAGGGGTCAGTACGAAATAAGTACTGAGTATGCAAGGCTCAGATGAAACTAAACAACACATGAATATTTCAATGAATATGTCAATGAACTCAAAACATATGAAGAATCAATGTGCATAAGTCACCATTTGGTATTTTGGGAAACCATGTGGATTGCTTTCATTACTTTATTTGCTTTCTTTATCTCAATGCTCAATGATAACAATGTACCCGGGCCCCTACTGATCAGTGGGTCTTTTCATATCATAACATCATGTTGGGATCGAGTCGAGCTAGGCTTATGCCCCTAGACTTGCCACCCATAAATCAATACATCGGGATCGAGTCGAGCTAGGCTTACGCCCCTAGACTTGCCACCCATAAATCAATACATCGGGATCGAGTCGAGCTAGGCTTACGCCCCTAGACTTGCCACCCATAAATCCATATCTCGGGATCGAGTCGAGCTAGGCTTACGCCCCTAGACTTGCCACCCATAAATTAATACATCGGGATCGAGTCGAGCTAGGCTTACGCCCCTAGACTTGCCACCCATACTTGACCATTGACCACATTTGCATTACTTTGTTCATTACTTTGAGATTGATACTTTGATAATCATAACATCACTTTGGAACTTTGGAACGTAACATTGTTGGAAACTTTGAATCATTGACCAATAAGTGAAGGACATGTGAATAAATATCAATGAGAAATATAATATAACTAGCACCATGATACCATTGGAACCATTGGACAATCATCCATGAACAAGAGACACAAGTATAGGCACTATTGGAATATTGGAACATAGCCTTCTTTAAACTTTCGGAACATTAACCATGAATATGAGAAGTGATATTCACAATGGATCAATGAGTAGGAAATATAAGACAATGACCATAGATAATTGCATATGGGATACCTTAGTATATTTCGGAATAGAACTAGAGAAATGACAATGTGAACACTATTGGCCGTAGAAAGATACGGACAAGTAACCTTGCATACCTTGGATTCACAATACGAATACGAATATACAACCTTCGATGCGTATACAATAATCCCTCTCCTTCTTTATGTGTCACTCTACAACATAAATACATAACGAAATTCACATTAACCACCAATCACTTTACAAATGCATACCATGTCAATGAGTTACATGTTTGCCTTTAAACATGTCATTTCCCCTTGACAAAACCATTGAGCATACTATTATTTCAAAAATTCCATAATATTCCTAACATTGACCAATACATAAAAATCAACACATTTCACCACAATACTTCTCCTTTACACTTTCTTATCCATAACACATCCCAAATAATCCATCAAAGCACCTTAATTCAACTCATAACACATATCGGCCAAAATCCCATAATTTCCACTTTTAGACAAGAACAAGTTTTATACCAAAAATAACACCATACATGTTAATATTTTGTCCATACCTTGCTTTTTCATCAAAGGCACAAGGCCTAATTCAAATTCAAATCACCAAGATGACACATCTTGCACCAAAGGCAAAACTATACTATTCATCATTTTGCCAACACAACTAGCATAATATACATCATCTCCCATGCATATAATATGTTAATACATGAAAATAAACACTTACCAAAGCTTGGAATAGGATGATCTTGTCCAACTATGCCTTAGGGTTTATTGGCTTTAGGGTTTGGAAATGAAGAAATGTTTGTGATATTCTCCAAAAGTGATGAGAGACTTTGGGGAATAAAAATCTGATTTTGGGGGACTTTATATAGACCTCAAGTAAGCCTTAGCCACACTTGGCATTACATGATATGTTCACTTGGTCAATTATTGAAAGAATGGGTCATTTTTGCCTTTGCGCCTTATCTTTTGTTCCATTTTGGGCCCTAATTTTGGGCCCAATAACACATATCCATGTAACCCACCAAGTTTCATGTATTATTCACCTTATATCTCGTATTTACATAATTCCATAATGTCACGACAATATTCTTTTAAACATTTCTCATTCGTCCTTTCGATCGCCAAAATTGGAATTCTAGTCGCCCTTGGCTTCATTGAACATTTTGGATCAATATTCACATTTCATGATTTGATCATGTAGGAGTATATTGAAGTGTTTGAAGCTTTAACAATGCTCACATAACTCCAAAGAACCAAAAGAAACCATCGAGAAATCGTCGTAGAATTGCGTTACGAAACGACGCCGGAAAGGGCATAAGTGTTGTGCCTTGCGCCACACCCCCTGAAACAGGGTAGTGGCGCAAGAATTTGGCCTTCTCTGAAGTTTATGCAGGCTGGTGGCTTGCGCCACACCCCTGAAACAGGGTAGTGGCGCAAGTTTCAGCACTTTGCTGAAATTTCCGGCCACTTATCCAATGTTTACGTATCGTCCAATCCCTTATCCAAACACTACGAAATACTTACTTAGTGATCTTAATCATCAAGTAAACATGACTTAAAGTCACCAAATGAGGTTAACATGTGTACGAGTTCTTACCCAAATGCTCCACGAGATCACAACACACCTCCTGCGAAGATCTAATCGCACATGTTAAGTCCGATATCAAATGTTTCACCAATGACACTATAAAACACATATGCATGGCATCTCAACACCTCTGTAGATATGATCCCAAGGTCTAAAGTGAGGTTATAAAAGTACGGGGTGTTACAGATAACAATAAATAAAGATGAAATATGGAAATAACAAGTGTAAAATAATTCAGAATATAGGTCATGCGTACCAAATGCTCCTTCTTCCTAGTCATAACCTCCTTTTTATCCATCTTTACCAGTTTCCCAACCCCAAATCAGTAATAAGAAAGATAATAAACTCAAATAGGAACTAGTAAATAATAATCAATATAAAGGATGTCAGACTCAAACTGAACTCATAAGTGATAACAATAGTGCATATGTCAGACTCAAACCAGAACTGATACATGATAGTAATATAGAAATCGTTGGACTCAAACCGGAACTGAATAGCATAAGATCAATAGTAACATCCTAAGGTTTAACCTATCCCGAATCTATTTAATTGATATAATCCAATTTTAAGCAGTCAAATCCTATAGGGCAAAGCAGATTCCAATTATTAAGTTCGAAGGGCGCGGCCTAAGGTCAAATATTATACTACCCGGTGTAACAGAGCTAAATAAGCATAAAGCAGTGCCTAAGTCAACCTAAAAACCCCAGTGATAGCCTGAGGACGCATCTAAGTGATTGTGAAAGTCGAAAAGGGGCACTATTCCAAGCATTCTATCTAAAAAGGGTAGTGGAGCCTACTACCAAACCTCAAAAACCCATCCAAAGGCAAGCACCTACCTGAACCTAGGCTAAAGCTTCCCAATCCCACACTAAGGCACTAAAAGCACTAAGTCTAATCCTAAAGGATAATAGTATACTAACCTAAGGGAAAATGGGCCCGAATTCTACCAAAAAAGGCCCATAATCTGCTAAATATGGCACTAAATGCTAAAATAATAGCTGAACAATAAATACCCATCCATATCTAGTAAAATACTATATTAATACCATAATTGAGCACAGTCTAGATAAAAGGTAAGCCTAGCCTACCTGGACTCCACTGAAAGCTCATATAATCCTCTATTCAGGAGCTTTTCCATTTTGAGAAGCCTCCGACTGCTACCACACTATCAAAAAAATTATCTATGCATCAAGAAGAGGATATTGATACCCATATTGTGTATAAATGCTCTTGGTCAGAAATTGGACTAAAAATCCCACATAGGGCCCACTTGCAGAATCACGAAATTTAAATCGTCACAACGTCCCTCTCAGGTCAAGGATCATTTACCCTTAAAATGGGCAAAACCCAAGCCCAAACAAATACCAAATCAGCCCCTCACAAAATAGAGAAAGTAAGGATTAATTAGAGAATTAGACGGGAAAAATAACTTAAAACTTACAGGATGATTGAGGAGGGCAAGATCACCGCAAAGTTCTAACTCAATCCCAGCATCCAACACCCAAATCCTCATAATTTTAGAGCTCATAATTATCTACAATGGTGCTAAACACTTAGAACAAATGCTAGTTTTTTAAGAAAATGAAATATAAATACCACTACTCGCGACGGTCGATTTAGCATCTAAATGACTGCTAAAGCGGCTAAGTGGTCGCTTTAGCGACCAAGCCTCAGCTGGTCGACCTCCGCTAAAGTGGTCCAAAGCCATAAAAATGGTTGCCGCTAAAGCACTCCCAATCCGGTAAAGTGGTCTCTGGGCCACTAAAATGGCTTCACCAGCAAATTGGCACCAGCCAAATTTGATAAGTTCTATAGGATTTCGATTGGGTGCTCGGGATTGGTTTAGAATCTCGTGCATGCAAAAAAAACTATACTACCCTACAAAATTCGGCATTCCTAACTCAATGAAACCATCAAAATTTCCATCTGAGGTCATTTCGACAGAATGTAGGTCCCATACCCAAGGTTCTAATTTTCACCAAAATTCATCCAATAGCCCAAAACGAGTTTAGAAGCCTCAGGGCCTGGACAAAGGGCCCCCCACCCTAAAATTGACATTTTCGAGCTGATGGAACTATCAAAATATCATCCAAAGTTGTTTACCTAAAGTTTTGGCCTGAGACCCATTTCTCAACTTTAAATGCTCCAAACAGGGAAATAGCTCTAAAAACCAAATGAACTACCTGATAATCGAACTGTCAGTCTCAGCAAGCCATAAATGACTGGGTAAGCTGTAGGAAAGCTCTAAATATTAAAAAAGAATGAAAATGCAAGAAATGACCTAGAGAGTCATTATAACATCCACTACTAAAAGGACTTTCGTCCGCAAAAGTAAAGGATTAAAAAGTACCTGAAGGCTCAAATAGGTAGGGATATTGGGTTCACATCCCACGCTTGGTCTTCCAGGTAGCCTCCTCGACTAGATGGTGTCTCCACTGTCCCTTAAACATAGGAATATCTCTGGAATGTAATCGTCTAACATCTCTGGCTAGGATAGATACCTGCTCCTCAATAAAGGTCAACCTCTCATCCAATGAAATCGAGTTCCAACGAAGCACGTAAGACTCATCTAAAATATAACAGAGCAGCATGGATAACTTAAAAATGGGATGGATAACTGAAAAGGCCAGAGGCAAAAATATCAAGACGAACCATCATATTGGCTAAGGACTGAATGTCCAAGACCAATGGTTGCTCAGAAACTAAAATGAAGGCTAAGCTACCCATACTCAATGCCTTCCGGCTCAAGGCATCTGCTACCATATTTGCCTTGCCTGAATGGTATAAAATGGAGATATCATAGTCTTTCAGCAAATCAATCCACCTGCTCCATCTTGAATTAAGCTCCCTCTGAGTCATAACATACTGAAGATTACAGTGCTCAGTGAAGATCTTACAGTGAACACCATACAAGTAATGCCTCCAAATCTTAAATGCAAAAACTACTGTTGTAAACTCCAAGTCATGAGTGGGGTAGTTGTGCTCATGCAACTTCGACTGCCTCAATGCATAAGCAATAACTCTGCCTCTTTGTATCAGAACACACCCCGAACTAACATCATAAGCATCATAATAAATAGTAAACCCCTTGCCCTCAACTAGAAGAGTCAATATAGGAGTTGAAGTGAGCAAGTCCTTAAGCTTAAGAAATCTCACCTCACAATCATCAGACTATTAAAATAGAACTTCCTTCCTAGTCAATCTAGTCATAGGGCCTGCAATAGTAGCAAATCTCTCAATGAACCGCCTGTAGCAGCCTTCTAACCTTATAAAATTGCTAACCTCAGTCGAAGACGTGGGCCTCCCAATCAAGAATAGCCTCAATTTTTGTTGGGTCCACCATAATCCCGTCCTTGGACACCACATGCTCCAAGAAAGTTACAAAGTCAAGCCAAAACTTGAACTTTGAGAATTTGGCATAAAGCCTATGATCTCTCAAAGTGTGGAGCACAGTCCTCAAATACTGCTCGTACTCCTCCCTACTCCTTGAATAGATAAGGATATCATCGATAAATATAATGAAGAAAGAACCCTGCCACACAATTGAGGGGTATGTTAGGCATGGATAAGGTAACAATATTGGCAAAGAAATCCAAGACTACATGATAGGGGGGTAACAAGTCCATGCCCAGAATCACATTGAAATCCACCATATCTAACATAACAAGGTTAGCCTGAGTGTCATACTCTCAAATAGTCACCAAACATGATCTATTTACTCGATATACTACTAAAGAATCACCCATAGGAGTAGCTACACACAAAGGCACAGATAAATGCTTTATGTAGAGCCTGGATCAAATAAATCAGAAGCTAGCTAATGGCATACTGAAATCATACCTGTAATAATAGCATCAGAAGCCTCAGCCTTCGACCTTCCAAGAACAACATATAAATGATACTATCTATGTAACACCCCATATACTCCCAACCCTATGTGACGACGTTGAACAATGGATACTTAGGTGTCGATATGCCATGGGCAAGTAATTTGTAATGTTAGTGATGGAAAAATTAAAATTTGGTCGTGTACATGTGATTAACCTAGCGTAGGAGGTGTTTTATGATTTCCATGGATAATTAGGCTAAGAGGACCTCCAAACAAAGGATATTAAGGGTAAGAAGTAAGTTAAAGAATAGGACTTGAAGTATTTAACCAAACCCGCGAAGAAAAGTCGAAAAATAAAATTTTCAAAACTTCTAAGGGAGGGGTGTGACACGCCATTCTGGGATAAATTTTTTGGCCAGAGGAAGCAAGCTGGTGCGCCCACGGGCGTGCCACGCTGGTTTTGCCACTTTTTCAAAGTTGGAAATTTTCTTAAATCCCAAGGGCGCCCGGGGACGTACCGGGCCGATTTTTGTCACGTTTCTTCTACAACCATGAGTATATACATGAAATGAGTAAAGTATTATATTGGTATGATAAAATTGCGTGAGAATGAATTTGGCATCAAAATGACGATTTTACCCTTTGATCCAAATAAGCCATACGTGGCTAGAATCACTTGTTTTTGGGATTGAGGCTACGGATATGAATGGCGTGAGTGGGAATATTGTTGTAACATGTATGAGATGATTTAAATATGAGAAATTATTGATATTATTGGGTTAAGTGAATTGGGCCCAAAAAGGATCCAAAAGGTGAAAGAAAACATGGGCCAAATGGGTCAAATGACCCATTCTCCCTTTGACCAAGCAATTATTGATCACAAATGGCTAAGGATGACTTTAAGGTCCTATAAAAGGCACCAAAAATCAAATTTTATTCATTTAAACACACAAGAACTTCTAGTATTTTCCAAGAAACCAAAGGAGATATTTCTCATATCTTAAAGACCCTAAGCCAACGTTTTGGACAAGATCATCATTTGGTAAGTCTTGGTAAGTGTATATTCTTATGATTTAATATCTTATATGCATGAGAGACTATGTAGATCATGTTGGTTATGCTTGAAAGTGTTGGATATGGCACTTGGGGTTTTTGCAAAAAGATGTGCATCCTTGTGAATTAAACTTGAAATATGACTTATGGGTTTGATGAAAAGGCATGGTATGGAGGAAATACCAACTTGTATGGTGTGATTATGTTATTAAACTTGTTATTTTCATATAAGTGTAAATTATGGGATTTGGCCGATTTGTTGTTGTGAGGTGTATTGAAGTAATTTGATGGCATAATTATGATGTTCTGTGATGGAGAAGTGTAAAGTACGACCTTGGTGTGACATGAGCTTGGTTATAATGTATTGGTAAATGTATGGAATATTGTGGAATTATTGGGATAATAAATTCATAAACGATATTTGGTTAATGTTGGGCATGTTGTGGTATTCTTGATATGACCATGGGGTAAATGGTATTGTAGAGGAAGAAATGACATTTTAAAGCCAAACATATGACTTATTGTTATTATATGTCATTGTAAGGTTATTGGTGGTTAATGTTGGTTCCGTATGTGCTTGTGTTGTAGAGTGAAATATAAGGTTAGAGCGGGACTATTGTATGCACTTAAGATTGTAGAATCGTATTGAGAATACAAGGTATGTAAGGTTACTCTGTCCGTATCTTTCTGCGGCAAATAGTATTCACATTGACATTACGCTTGTTCCATCCTGAAATGTGCTAAGGTATCCCATATCCGGTAATCCATGGTCATTGTCATATATTTCCTACTCATTGATCATTGGTGAATCTCATGTCTCATATTCATGGTTAATGTTCCAAAAGATCAAATAAGGTTATGTTCCAATGTTCCAATAGTGATTATGCTCATGTATCTTGTTCAAGGAATATTGTCCAATGGTTCCAATGGTGTTATGCTTCTTCTAATGTTATGTTTCTCATAATTTTTATTTACATGTCTCTCACTCATTGGTTAATGATCCAAAGTTTCAATTAAAGTTGTGACTATCATGGTACCAATCTTAAAGTAATAAACAAAGTAATGCATATGTGGTCAATGATCAAGTATGGGTGGCAGCTTTGGGGGCAAAATGCCTAGCTCAAGCCGATCCTGAGGTTGTTGGATCAGGGGGCAGTCCTGGGGGCATAAACCTAGCTCGGACCGATCCTGACAGGGGGCAGCTTTAGGGGTAATAACCTAGCTCTAGCCGAACCTAAAATGTTGTATGTGTGGCAACTCTAGAGGTTCTAACCTAGCTCGAGCCAATCCCGATATATATATTGATTCATAGGGTGGAAGCTTTAGGGGCATAAGCCTAGCTCGAGCCGATCCCAACATAACGCTATGTTATGTTTAAAACCCACTGTTCAGTCGGGGCTCGGGTATCACAAGTCACAGACAAAGATGAATAATCATGGAAGCAAATATGCAAAGAAAGTAATGAAAGCAAAACACATGGTCTCCAAAGTACAGAATAGTGACTCATCTACATTGTGACTTATCCATATTGGTTATGCATTTGAACTTGAGTTATTTGACATATTTACACATCTTACAAGTTTCATATGGCCTTACATACTCAGTACATTCTTCGTACTGACCCCTCTTGGGGAATTTACCTTACTTGCTGCAGGTGTAGGTACTAGTAGGCCTCCACAGTAGGTTGCCAGTGTTGCAGATCTTTGGTGAGCTCCAGTTAGTTCGGGGCTTCTCCGAGTCACAGTTGTACATTTGTTTTGATGTTGTAAATGTTGTATAAAGCGAGGACTTGTCCCGAATTTAAGTTGGTCTTGTATATGCATCTGTTAGAGGCCTTTGTAGATGTATGTGGGTATATGGATGCAAGAGATGTATGTTCACTCGACTTGACGGCCCTAACGGCCAAGTTTCACATATTGTACATGTTTTCCATGACTTCCGCCATAAGCATTTTATATGTTATCAGTTACATGAGATAGTATGATGTTCAATATGAGGCTATGCATACGAATGTACATGAGCAAAGATTGATTCTCTCGGGCCATATCGGCTTCGGGTGCCAGTCCGTCTCGAATGAGATTTCGAGTCGTGACAAAAGTGGTATCAGAGCAGGTCGTTCTAAGGATGTCTACAAAGTCGTGTCTGAGTAGAGTCTTATTTATCGATGTGTTGCGTGCCACATTGATAAGCAGGAGGCTATGAGACATTTACGAGTTGTTTCTTTCCTTCACTTCTAGATCGTGCAATAGAGCCAAAGTTGTAGGTGGACACATATGTACGTATTGACATTGGTTTTCGTTTGTATAGTCAAATGCTGATTATCAGACAAGATAAGGGCAAAGGTAAGCAGGTTGATATCCCTGCCGAAGAAGAAATGAGTAAATCACCACCTGACCGAGCTAATCAAGGTGGGGCTGACATGGAATTTGCAATCCGGGTTCTTTTAGCCAAAAAGTAGAGAAGCATTCGCAAAACCATCTATAAATGTTACTGAACAGGATTTAAGAAATGTAGTGCATATGTTGACTCAGATAGTTGTTGTACAATGTCACGGGCGAGATGGCCCAATGACGAGTAATGATGGTGCGGCTAGGGCAGCTAGTCGTCAAACATAGGATTTTCAAAAATCAAACCCTCCCACATTCACTGGGTCGGATTTGAATGAAGACCCATAGGACTTTATAGACTAAATCAAAAAGGGTTCTCGATGTTATGCATATGACTAGTCTACTGATGTATTTTCAGCTAGTTGGGAGGAATTTAAAACGACATTCTGTAACTAGTATCTCCCATATGAGGTCCTAAAAGCTTATGCGGACCAATTGTTAAATCTTTGCCAAAAGACTATGAGTGTCAGAAAGTACAGTTTTTAGTTTAATATTTTGGGCTAGGTATGCTCCAAATGTGGTAGCTATTATGACCGATAGAGTGCATCAGTATGTGGAGAGACGGATTGTACTATTGCGGTCTTGAAAAGAGGTATGGATATAGCCAGAATATAGGTTTTTGCATAGATAATGAGGGACCAGAGGCAATAGAAAAGGACACAAACATTTGAAGAAGAGTTGTCAACGAGGGCTAAACCTATGGGACAGTTCACAGCATCCCAAAGAGAATTTAGGTCTCTGGTGTTTAACGGACCACCTAAACCATTATTTCCTTAATTTATAGAAAATGTTCTACCTCGATCTCAGGGTTAGAGACAATCGGTTTGGCAAAGAAGCGAAATTTAGGATTCATGGGCAATGAGGTATCAAGTCTAAGAATGTAAAAAGAAGGAACCAACTGAAGTCTCCTCATTAGCCGTGTTAGTGCTACGGAAGTTACCATCTAGGAGAAGTGTTGGTTGGGTCCAAATGTTGTTATTGGTGTGGTATGTCGGGCCACAAAATGAGACTTCTCCTGATGTGGTTACAAGTATCGTATACGTATTGACTTACCCATATTTGACATTAGCATACGTTATTTCATTACTTGCTGAAAAGTTAAATGAACACCAGAATTACTAGTTATGTCACATGAAGTCTATACATCAGATGGTGAATCTATGATAGTTAAAAGAGAATGTCATAAGTGCATAGAAATTGTTTGTGGTCATGAGACACTAATTGATCTTATTAAGTGGGACATAGTGGAGTTTTATGTTATAAAGAGATTGTACCATAGTAGATTGTCGAACTAAGAAGTTATATTATCGTTATCCCCAAAAGAACATTTTTAAATGGCCAGGGAAATGTGGGGGCACCAAGAGGAAAATTTATTTCCATTCTTAAAGCAAAGAAAAGGATACTCTAAGGGATACATATGTCAATTAAGTGAGAGTGAAAGTTACTGATGTGAAGCCTCCAACTCTTCAATCAGTTCTGGTGGTAAATGAATTTCCTTGATGTATGAGCTGATATTAATGTGATATCAGGTATTTAGCCTATTTTTATTTCTTCATATAGCATTGCCGGTAGAGTTACGGGAATGAAATGAGAGAGTAAACGATGTGTTGAGTAAGGGATTCATAAGGCCTAGTACGACCCCTTGGGGTGCATCAGTGTTTACAAAAAAAAAAAAAAAAGAAAAGATGATATAGTGAGAATGTATGTTTACTATCGGCAACCGAATAAGGTGACAATGGAAAATACATGTCTTCTCCCCGGAGTTGATGACTTATTTGATCGGATATAGGGTGTCAAATTCATCCTAGAGATTGACTTAAGGTCAGGATATCATCAAGTAAGGGTCAGAGAAAATAAAGATACCACAAATAGAGGTATAGTCGTTATGAATTCGTAGTTAGGCCATTTGGGGCTAACAAATACACCGGTTGCGTTAATGGGTTTGATAATAAGGGTGTTTTAGCCATCACTAAGCGTATTCGTGATAATATTTTAAGTGCTATACCGGATCACTCAAGATATATGTAAGTTCTGTAAATGCAAGTTTGGTCATAATTCGTATTGTCCTTAGGACACATTGTATAGAGTGAGGAAATAAGGATTAATACACATAAAATAAGTGGCCAAGGCTTACGACGCCTACAAAACTTCGTAGCTTCCTTGAGTTGACCAGTTATTATAGAAGAATTGTTAAAAAGGCTTTCTCCCATCACCCTTAATAAAGCTAACACACAAGGTAACGAAGTTTCAGCGAAATGATGTATGTGAGAAAAGGTTGCAAGAAATGAAAGATAAATTGTCTCCTACACCTGTACTAGTATCTCCAAAAGGAACAGAAGAGTATGTAGTGTATTGTGATGTTTTAAAAGTTGGTGTGGGATGTGTATACATGCGGCATGACAATGTGAAAGCGTATGCCTTAAGACAATTGCGTCCACATAAGAGGAATTAATCCACATATGATTGTGAGTTAACAGTTGTGACAATTGCTTGTAATAGATAGAACCACTACTTGTATAAAACTTCAGGTGAAAGAATTATAATGTCAAAAGTAGCCGAATTTTCATTGGTATCTGAGATAAAGGAAAAATCAATGTGTAATTCATATTCTTAGTCCAATTGAGAAAGAAAAATATGTACAGCGAGGTTCGACGAAGGTATTTGAGCGAACACAAGATGGAGTACTTTAACGCCAATGTAGATTATGCGTACTGGGTATAGACGAGTTAAGACAATGAATTATGACAGAAGAACAATCGTTCATGATATTTTATTCATTGGGAAGAAATCAAAATGTACCATGGTTTAGCAGAGAAGCATTTGTAGCTCAATGTCCAAGCGGTCACTGATTTACAGTATGGCATCAGAAATCTATATGTTTTATGTAATGTATTACCCTTTCAGTTTGGAAATGGAACATGAGTTACATGGATTTAATCACAGGGTTGCCTTGTACACTGCGAGGGTTGATTCTATATATATGGATAGGCTTACCGCGTCAGCATATTTCCTACCAGTTAAGACCACCAGTACAGCGAAACAGTTCCAAGGTTGTGTGTAACAGAAATAGTACGATTACATGGGATTCCACTCACTATTCAGTAAAGCATGGGTACACAGGTGGATGTAAGAATGTCCTGTCATCTTCAGATGCATGGACAAACAAAACATATTATATGAACATCTGAAGATATGCCACAAGTTTGTACATTGGACCTTAAAGGTAGTTGGGATGAACGTCTATCATTTAGTGAAATTACTTACACTAAAAGTATCAAAAGGCACCTTACGAAGCTTTATGTGAAAGAGAAGATAGATCATCAATTGGATGGGTTATAGCTGATGAAATTTGCTTTGCTCGGGTCAGATTTTGTTCATCAAGCTATAGAAAAGGTGAAGGTGATATAACAGTAGCTACAAATAGCCTAAAGTCGATATAAATCATATGCCGATATTAGAAGAAGGGAATTAAACTGTGTCATAGATGATTAGGTACTTTTGACCGGGTCACCAATGAAAAAAAATGATGAGATGTGAAAATAAAGGGGAAATTGTCCAAAGATTTGGGCAAATTGCGTATCTATTAGCACTAGTCCAAGAACTCTTCACAGTTCAGTCAATATGTGATACTAATTTGGAAGTGTATAGGAGATTATCTAGTATTACTCCCAATAGAGATGTGCAAGTTACGGAAGGTCACACATGTGATGGGGTATTGCCTACTATTCTAGCTCGAGGAGCAAAAGCAATAAGCAATAAAGAAGTAGCTTCCGTAAGGGCACTATTGGCGATATTAGTACATAGAAGGAATCACAAGGGAAACCAAAGAAATGATGAAATCCAAGTATCCCCATCTATTTCAAAGGGACCAAGAAATACAAACGCGGATGGGGAGCAATAAAAAGTAAGTATACATGAGCCTTTAGTATTTATGTATATGTAGAGGCTAATATAGAGATGCATTTATTGTAACTAAAGCGACATCGTTACCATTCGAGGATGAATGTTTTTAAGTGGGGGAGAATGTAACACCTCGTATACTCCCAACCCTATGTGACGACGTTGAACAATGGATACTTAGGCGTCGAGATGCCATGGGCAAGTAATTTGTAATGTTAGTGATGGAAAAATTAAAATTTGGCCTTGTACATGTGATTAACCTGGCATAGGAGGTGTTTTGTGATTTCCATGAAGCATTTGTGGGGTTCAAAATAAGGCTAAGAGTACCTCCAAACAAAGGATATTAAGGGTAAGGAGTAAGTTAAAGAATAGGACTTGAAGTATCTAACCAAACCCGCGAAGAAAAGTCAAAAAATAAAATTTTCGAAAATTCTAAGGGAGGGGCGCTCTAGAGGGCGTGCCAAGCGGATCTGGGCTAAAATTTTTAGTCCAGAGGCAGCAAGATGGTGCGCCCAAGGGAGTACCACGCTGGTTTTGCCACTTTTTCAAAGTTGGAAATTTTCTTAAATCCCAAGGGTGCCCGGGGAAGTACCGGACCGATTTTTGCCACGTTTCTTCTACAACCATGAGTATATAAATGAAATGAGTAAAGTATTATATTGGTATGATAAAATTGCGCGAGAACGAATTTGGCATCAAAATGACGATTTTACCCTTTGATCCAAATAAGCCATACGTGGCTAGAATCACTTGTTTTTGGGATTGAGGCTACGGATATGAATGGCGTGAGTGGGAATATTGTTGTAACATGTATGAGATGATTTAAACACGAGAAATTATTGATATTATTGGGTTAAGTGAATTGGGCCTAAAAAGGACGCAAAAGGTGAAAGAAAACATGAGCCAAATGGGTCAAATGACCCATTCTCCCTTTGACCAAGCAATTATTGATCACAAATGGCTAAGGATGACTTTAAGGTCCTATAAAAGGCACCAAAAATCAAATTTTATTCATTTAAACACACAAGAACTTCTAGTATTTTCCAAGAAACCAAAGGAGATATTTCTCATATCTTAAAGACCCTAAGCCAACTCTTTGGACAAGATCATCATTTGGTAAGTCTTGGTAAGTGTATATTCTTATGATTTAATATCTTATATGCATGAGAGACTATGTAGATCATGTTGGTTATGCTTGAAAGTGTTGGATATGGCACTTGGGGTTTTTGCAAAAAGATGTGCATCCTTGTGAATTAAACTTGAAATATGACTTGTGGGTTTGGTGAAAAGGCATGGTATGGAGGAAATACCAACATTTATGGTGTGATTATGTTATTAAACTTGTTATTTTCATAGAAGTGTAAATTATGGGATTTTGGCCGATTTGTTGTTGTGAGGTGTATTAAAGTAATTTGATGGCATAATTATGATGTTCGGTGATGGAGAAGTGTAAAGTACGACCTTGGTGCGACATGAGCTTGGTTATAATGTATTGGTAAATGTATGGAATATTGTGGAATTATTGGGATAATAAATTCATAAATGATATTTGGTTAATGTTGGGCATGTTGTGGTATTCTTGATATGACCATGCCGTAAATGGTATTGTAGAGGAAGAATTGACATTTTAAAGCCAAACATATGACTTATTGTTATTATATGCCATTGTAAGGTAATTGGTGGTTAATGTTGGTTCTGTATGTGCTTGTGTTGTAGAGTGAAACATAAGGATGGAGCGAGACTATTGTATACGCTTAAGATTGTAGAATCGTATTGAGAATACAAGGTATGTAAGGTTACTCTGTCCGTATCTTTCTGCGGCAAATAGTATTCACATTGACATTACGCTTGTTCCATCCTGAAATGTGCTAAGGTATCCCATATCCGGTAATCCATGGTCATTGTCATATATTTCCTACTCATTGATCATTGGTGAATCACATGTCTCATATTCATGGTTAATGTTCCAAAAGATCAAATAAGGTTATGTTCCAATGTTCCAATAGTGATTATACTCATGTCTCTTGTTCAAGGAATATTGTCCAATGGTTCCAATGGTGTTATGGTTCTTCTAATGTTATGTTTCTCACAATGTTTATTTACATGTCTCTCACTCATTGGTTAATGATCCAAAGCTTCAAGTAAAGTTGTGACTATCATGGTACCAATCTTAAAGTAATAAACAAAGTAATGCATATGTGGTCAATAATCAAGTATGGGTGGCAGCTTTGGGGGCAAAATGCCTAGCTCAAGCCGATCCCGAGGTTGTTGGATCAGGGGGCAGTCCTGGGGGCATAAACCTAGCTCGGACCGATCCTGACAGGGGGCAGCTTTAGGGGTAATAACCTAGCTCTAGCTGAACCTAAAATGTTGTATGTGTGGCAGCTCTAGAGGTTCTAACCTAGCTCGAGCCAATCCCGATATATATATTGATTCATAGGGTGGAAGCTCTAGGGGCATAAGCCTAGCTCGAGTCGATCCCAACATAACGCTATGTTATGTTTAAAACCTACTGTTCAGTCGGGGCCCGGGTATCACAAGTCACAGACAAAGATGAATAATCATGGAAGCAAATATGCAAAGAAAGTAATGAAAGCAAAACACATGGTCTCCAAAGTACAGAATAGTGACTCATCTACATTATGACTTATACATATTGGTTATGCATTTGAACTTGAGTTATTTGACATATTTACACATCTTACAAGTTTCATATGGCCTTACATACTCAGTACATTCTTCGTACTGATCCCTCTTGGGGAATTTACCTTACTTGTTGTAGGTGCAGGTACTAGTAGGCCTCCACAGTAGGTTGCCAGTGTTGCAGATCTTTGGTGAGCTCCAGTTAGTTTGCGGCTTCTCTGAGTCACAGTTGTACATTTGTTTTGATGTTGTAATTGTTGTATAAAGTGGAGACTTGTCCTGAATTTAAGTTGGTCTTGTATATGCATCTGTTAGAGGCTTTTGTAGACGTGTGTGGGTATATGGATGCAAGAGATGTATGTTCACTCGACTTGACGGCCCTAACGGCCAAGTTTCACATATTGTACATGTTTTTCATGACTTCTGCCATAAGCATTTTATGTGTTATCAGTTACATGAGATAGTATGATGTTCAATATGAGGCTATGCATACGAATGTACATGAGCAAAGATTGGTTCTCTCGGGCCATATCAGCTTCGGGTACCAGTCCGGCTCCAATGGGATTTTGGGTCGTGACAATCTAACTCTGGACTGGGTGCCTACCTGATAACCTCTCCAAAATGCCTGAGAACTACCTCTGGAACCCTAGGAAACACCCTTATAACCCTAAGCACCACTATTAGATAGAGGTTGTACTAATCTTATCGGCTGGGCACTCTTTACTGAAGGCTAAATCATCCCATGTCGGGGACACTCTTTGGCTAAATGGCCCATGATACTATAATCATAACAAGCCCCGAGTACTCTGCTAAGTTGAAAAGGTCTGGCTGATCCAGAATGGCCACCTCTGCCTGAAGACCCCGATGATGCATCCCTCGATGACTGACCACCACTATAATAAGGTTGACCCCTATATAAAAACTGAAACGCTTCCTAAATGGGCCTACTGGACTGACACTGAAAACCTATGCCTCTAAACTGTGAGTTGATGTGGCTCCCATTATAACTACCCTGCTGATGTGGCCTCTTATTCATGCCCCCTTGGGCCTTGTGATGTATCTCCTCCATTGTCTGGGCATAGTCAAAAATCCGCAAAAGATTTTCCTGCAGCAACTAGACTCTGTGCAGCCATGTAAATAGCAACTCTCAGACCTCTGGTGAAACATCGGATCTTCTCATACTCAATCGGTAGAATCATAGTGGCATGCCTAGCTAACTTATGAAACCTCACCTCATACTCAGCAACTGACATACAACGCTACTCCAATGATGTGAACTGATCTCTCAAGCGCTCGCATAGGCTGCGAGGCACATTCTTCTCCAAGAAAGTCTCGGAGAACTGAGTTCATATCATAAGAGGATATCCAGCTGGCCAAGAGTCCATATAACCCCTCCACCATTGTCTGGCTGCCTGATCAAACTAAAAAATAGTTTAGTCCGTACCACGAGCCTCTATTAAGCCCAAATTATGAATCCTCTCCTCACAACTTGTCAGAAACTCAAATGTATCCTCGCCTGGGCCCCCCACAAATCTAGGCAGAGTCAATCTCAAAAATCGGTGCATTATCTTCTACTCCTTTGCATTTATAACTGGCTAGGCTACTGCTAGCTGTGGAACTACCAGGGCTGGCGGGACCTCTACTCTGGGAGTCGCACCTACAAGCTACACTCCTAAACCAATACCACCATGGGCTGCTGTCTGAGCCCCATCTGTCGATGGACCACCTACCAATCCAAATAGTTATACCAAAGCATCACGTAGAACGAAAGAAGATATAAGCTCAAAAGGGGCTTGGGCTTACCCCTAGCCCATGTACTACTGTAGTGGTGGAACCTCTAGTGTTATCTCTGGCTCAGAAGCAATAATAAGATCTGGTGATGGCTCCCTAATCTTGAGATGGGGCTATAGCTCTAGCCTACCCTCAACAGCTGGATCGACCTCGGACTGTAATAGGTGCTCCAGCTATAGGCTCTGGGTCCTGATCTCCGACCGCCAAAGCCCGTGTCCTAGCCATCTATGAAAGAGTAAAACAAATAAGAATATAGAAACCAATATGGACTCAATAAACGAAAATGAACCAAAAAGGTGACATTTTCCTGAAAATGACTTGTAGCTTCCCGAAGATAAAATACGATCGTTATCGAATCGATCTGCGTGACTCTACTAGACACTTGTGCCAACTATACCAGTGAACCTAGGCTTTGATACCAAACTACCACAACCTAATTTCTCAAGTCATGATGGCACCTACTCTAACCCACCAATAGGTAAGCCAAGCCATAGCCCAGAACGGCAAGTAATGAGATAACAACAGAAGATAAGAAAATAAAGGAATAGACATGTAATAAAATACTAAAACAACAAGGATAATGATATATACATATAGATAAACATGTTGTACAATAGAGAGGGGGACAAAATATATAAAATGAGTTCCCCCATGACTTGGTAAGGTTGGTACAAGAGCCACTAAATCAAAATAGAGTACTAGACAGTGCCAAATATACAATAGTCTTAGAATGTACAAAAGACTATCCAAAAACAGCAAAATGAGGAGGATCAATTTTGGACTCTAAAAGTCCCCCCAACTCCAAACAGCAACACATCTTGAGGATAACGTTATTGGCGGTAACTCATATTCAAATCTGCATCAGGGGAAGGATGCAGAAGTATAGTATGAGTACCAAAAACAATGGGTACTCAGTAGGCTTCATAGGCCGACTGAGTTAAATTACAGTAAAATCATAAATAAAGTGCGAGAATGTAAGCTAAAGTCAGGAATAAAGAGCAAAACTGAAAATAGTAGATCATGACGAGATAAAGCAATATAAAGGAAAAATAAGTACTCGAATGCAGAAACAAAAACTAACTATAACCTAACTGGGCCCCCATAAAACCAGAAAATACACACAAGGAATAATAAACCCAACCAAGCTGCCAAAAGCATGATGAGTACAAATATAGGATAACAGTAAATTAAAGATGAAATATGGCAATAACAAGCATTAAATAATCCAGAATATAGGTTGTGCATACCTGATGATCCTTTTTGCCAGTCATTACTTTCTTTATATCAATTTTTACTAGTTTCCCAATCCCAAATTAGTAATAAGAATGATAATAAATGCTGGCCTCAAACCTAAACTAGTAAATAATAGTCAATATAATGGATGTTAGACTCAAAACATAACTCATAAGTGATAACAATAGAGCATATATCAGACTCAAACCAGAACTGATACATGATAGTAATATAAAAATCGTCGAACTCGAATCGAAACTGAATAACATAAGATCAATAGTAATATCCCAAGGTTTAACCCATCCCGAATCTATTTAGTTGATATAATCCAATTTTAAGTGGTCAAATCCTATAAGGCAAAGCAGATTCCAATTATTAAGTCTAAATGGCGCAGTCTAAGGTCAAATACTACACTACCTGGGGTAATGGAGCTAAATAAGCATAAAAAAATGGCAAAGACAACCCCAAGCCCTTAGTGATAGCTTAAAAAAGTAGCTAAGTGTTTGTGAAAGTTGAAAAGGGGAATTATTCCAAGAATTCTATCTAAAAAAAGCTATGGGACCCTATACTAAACCCCAAAAACCCATCCTAAGACAAGCACATACCCAAACCTAGACTAAGGCTTCCCAATCCCATACCAAAGCACTAAAAGAACAAAGTCTAATCCTAAAGGATAATAGTATACCAACTTAAGGGAAAATATGCCCGAATTTTATCGAAAAGGGCCCCTAACCGACTAAATATGATACTAAATGCTAAATAACAGATGAACTATAAATACCCACCTATAGCTAGCACAATACTATACTAATACCATAATTAAGAATAGTCTAGAAGAAAGGTAAGCCTAACCTACTTGGACACCGCTGGAAACTCGTATAATCTTCTATTTTAGAGCTTTTTCCTTTCGAGAAGCCTTCAACCACTTCCATGCTATCAAAACTATAGTCTACATATCAAGATAAGAATATTGATACCTATATTGCACATAAATGCTCTGGGTTAGAAATTGGACTAAAAATCCCACGTGAGGCTCATTTGTGAAATCACAAAATTGAAACTATAACACAATCCTTCTCAACTCAAAGATCATTTGCCCTAAAAATGGGGCAAAATCTGAGCCTAAATCAGTACCAAATCAACCCCTCGCCGAATAGAGAAAGTAAGAATTAATTGAAGAATTAAACGAAAAAAACAATCTGAAACTTATAGGATGATTGACGAAGGAAAGATCTCCGCAAATTTTATAACTCAATCCTAGCTCCCAACACCCAAATCCTCACAATTTCAGAGTTCACAGTTGTCTACAGTGGTGCTAAACACTTAGAACAACTGCTGGTTTTTAAGAAAATGAAATATATATACCACTACCAGTGATGGCCACTTTTACGGCTAAGTGGTTGCTTTCGAGAACAAGCCTCAGCTGGTTGACCTTCGCTAAAGCTGTCTCTAGGTCACTAAAGTGGCTGCACCAACCAAATATGATAAGTCCTAGCGGACTCTGATCGGGTGCTTGGGATTGGTTCGGAATCATGTACATGCAAAATAACTATCCTACCCTACTAAATTTGGCATTCTAGAGTCAACAAAAGCATCAAGATTTCCATCTAAGATCATTTTGATAGAATGTGGGTCCCATACCCAAAGTTTCGATTTTTACCAAAATCCACCCAATATCCCAAAATGAGTCTGGAAGCCTCGAGGCCCAGACCATGGTCCATCTAGCCTAAAATCGATATTCAGGAGCTAATGGAACTATCAGGAATAGCATCTGAGTTCATTTACCTGATGTTTTGTCCCGAGACCCATTTCTCAACTTCTAAAGTTCTAAAATAGAGAAATGGCTCTAAAAACCAAACGAACTGCCCGATAACCAAACTGTCAGCCGTAGTGAGTCAAAAATGACTTGGGGAAGTTGTTGAAAATCTCTACATGCAAAAAAAAAGTGTGAAAACACAGAAATGACCTGAAGGGTCATTACATGAATCGAGTTCCATTTGAGCCTATGGATGAGTGGTTATGTTATAGAATGAGCACCACACTGGTACGAGACATGAATATACATACTATTATATTATTAAGTAGATCAAGTCTGATGTGAACTAATAGATGATAGGTGATGTTATGGAGAAGGTACCATGCTGGTACAGTACAAGGACCATAGGTCATACCCTGTAGTTCATGGCTAGTTGGGCAGAAATAAAACCCTTTAGCATGTGTCTATAGATGAGTGGTTATTGAGAGTCTTGATATAATTGAGTGAGATTAATAAGATAAAAATAAAACCCTTTAGCATATGTCTAAATGAGTGATTATTGAGAGTCGTGATATGATTGAGTGAGATTAATAAGATACCAAAGATATACAGCTGTGAAATCAGTGTGGATAAGATCCATGCTTGGTGGTGTGGCTGTTGATAATTATAGGGTTTTGTGATGACATTAATATTTCTAATTGGATGAGATTGGATGACTTATTATATCTTTTGTTATTGACATTGATATGTCTAATTGGATGAGATTCTATAACCTATATGTATTTTTTTGCTAATATTGATATGTCTGATTAGATGACTTATATGTCTTTTATTCCTGACATTTGTATGTCTGGTTTGATAACTTATATGTCTTTGATTATTGACATTGATATATCTATTGGTGACTCATATCACTTGGTTGGTTAACTTGAGGTGTCTGGTTATTTGATTACTACCTATCGTGGTAGACTATTTTATTTCTTATGCTATTGAGTAACTGTAATTATGTGAATATGCCTTTGATTGGTCGGTCAACACATTAATTGTATCCTTTTCTTTTGAGATTAAGGTATGTACTGTTGTTCCTTGTCATTGGGTTGATATGGGTTATGGGTGAGGAATCTGTAGATGGTGTTAGGTGATTGAGATTAACCTCTAATGATGGTTAAACAACCGAATGATAATAATAGGCGTGTGTAATATTGATCATGCTAAGTGTTATTAATCATGTCAGTGGTTGATGAACTTATCACCAATGAAATAGAATGCTTAGTAATACTTTCTAGAGTTTTGACCAAAGTGAGAAAGATAATTTGAGATCTTCAGTTTTTTTGAGAAAACATAATAAATGGTGTGAACTTTGGTGTGAAGTGATTGTACGAGATTGTCATGTTGATTTTATTAATTATTATATGGTATTGTGTGACCTAATCTTAGCCAACCCATTATGCCTACCAATACATGTAGTGTACCAATACACTTTTAAATACACTCTTTTTAGGGTGTAGGTGTGTGTTACAGGTTGATTGAAATTTCTTGGTTAAAGTGACGAGTATCCATCATTAACTTCTGCATCTCATTCCTCAGGCGGAAGTTATGTCTTTTATTTTCTGTGCTCATTCTATATTAGAAGCTCTTGTACATGTCTAGTCTAGATCCTTGAAAACATTGTATCTTATTTCATGAAAGGCTTGTAAAGGTTTTCAGATTACTAATATGATTATGAAATTTCATTGAATTGATTGTACAATAAAAGCTGTTTTTCATGACTTTGCTTAAAAATGATTGGGTAGTAAGGGGTTCTCTTATTGACTTAGACTCAAATAGGTGCCCACACGATCTCATAATTTGGGTCATGACACCTACAAAAAGTGGAAGCTATATTCACATATATTAAGTAAACTATGTTGACTCTTTTCGAAGAAAATCATTACTCCAGGTCTTGACTTGATGGTAAAGAAACTTTTATCATTACATACCTCATTTGATGCCTTACGCACTAATGAACAACCAATATTTCCTTACAGTAAGATATCTACAAAAACAAATAAGTAACACTACTATCACAAACAGTCTATTAATATGCTCAGGTCACAATGAAAATATGTCATCTATTCTATGCTTTTTTCTATATTCTTCCTCAAAACTATAGATACAAGTGAAGTACATAATAAAGGAGTACGCTTAGGAGGGGCGAATCCTAAAGTTTCCCTCTCAACTTTCACTAAAAGTTGCTAGAACGGGTCAAGGAATGCGAGTTCATGCCTCTGTAGCAGCTACTTAGAGCCCAGGTAGGCTAGGTTTATTTTGAGTAGTAGACTTCAGTTAGAAAGCATATTCATGATATAGATATACAGGAGCTTACATGCTTAGGCCTATGGTCTAGGTGAGGATTAAATAAGTAATTAAGGGTAATGTGAATGAATTTAGTGTTCATGAAATTATATGGTGAACTGTTAATATTACTTATCTATTATTTTTAGTGCATGCCAACTGAATAGTAAGTGGGAACAAGTCAGTGATATTTGGTGGGTTATTATTAAGTGGAAGTGAGTTAGTAGTAGAGTGGGTGTTAATGCCTTAAACCTTTCCAGTTAGTAATAATTGATTCATACGATAAGGTTGCAGATAGTCATTGCAAAATGTGATGTGTCAATATACTGTTAAGAGAATTTAAAGGTAATTATAGAGTAACCAATGGTGAGGGTGTAGCATTAAGATAGAAATTGAGAAGTTAATGGTGTTGTAGTTAGAGAGAATTATGTGTACCTATGGTGTTTAATAAATAGAAGGTCTGTCTAATTTGATTGTGTGTAGTTTCACTTATTATATGTTACTTGTCCCCCTGGCACTAATGCCTGTTGGGTAGGTGATGATTGCATTGAAGTTAAAACTCAAGTCGATTGTATGTGTGCATGCTAACTAATTGTCTATTTGTTTAGTTGCAAGAATGTTAATGAATGTAGAACTTATTAATTGTTGAATACAAGTTTGGAAATTAATAATCTATAAAGAAATTGTTAAAAAAAGACATTGTTTGATGTACAATGTGGTTGATTCACGTACTGTGCAATTATACTTGTTTTATGGTACTGTTTGTTGTTGTGAGATGAATCGGTAAAGGTTGATCATGATTGAATTGGTGGATTTTAGAGAGGATAAGGGTGGAGACGTTAGAATAAGGGTGGTATTTTGGCCTGAGATAAGGGTGATAGTCACTAGTTTTTTGTGTTATTTGGTACATAGGCTGAGCTTATCCCATGCAGGTCATGGCCAGTAGGTATTTATAAGACCTATAGCATGTTTGTAAACCATGATTTGGAGAGTTTGATGGTTCTTTGAGAAAATCAGATTATTGTGTTGATAATTATATTTGGATCCTTGTTTTGTCCAGTTGCTTGATACTTGCTTGAAATGAGTTAATAGTTGTTAATGAATAATAATGAGGTGTTTGTATGAGGAATTATTAAGTTGATTCATTTTATTAGATCCTTGTGGTTGACTTGAGTTGAGTATTAGTTTCTTAAAGGTGATTCATTTATTTGCTTAACTTGATTGTATTAAGGTGGAATTATAGAATAAATTACAGGCTGAATACTCGTTGTTCAGTGACATACATAGGTTGGTCTTATGAGTTATATGGTGGTATTTGACCTTGGACTATATAACAAATATGTATAAAGGTGAACTCATGTGTGTTTCCTGATTAGGATGGTATCCTAAGGTTATTGCTATGAATGAGCCTGACTTGAATGGTTTACTAATTGCCTTGGGTTCTTGGTAAACTATGTGCTATTGGGTTCATTAACTGAATAATTGATAGATTAGTAGCTAGGAATGTTATGTAATGGTAAGAAGATGTTCAGTTAGCAATGAATTTTGTATGATGGTTCGACTTACAATTAGTGAGAACTACTGTGAATTAATAAGCTTTGTTCGTAAGAGTATAATAGGGGAGATAGGGAACCTGAGATTAGGTAATTGAATTGACATAATATTGAGTTCAAGTTTGATTTCAACTATTTATATTATGTTTAAGTGATTTAACTTGGGTCAGCCGATGATGCCTGCGAGTACGTGCGGTGTAACTGATACTACTTTTGCTATACCCTTTTTGGGGTATAGTTTGGTTGCAGGATCAGTTGAGGTTTCTTGTTTGATATGGATAGATATCTCCAGCAGCTTCCATCCTCTAACTCCATGGTGTAAGCTGGTCTTATATATTTTCATATTTCTTAGCAGCTCTTCTACATGTCTCGACTAGGTCCTCGGGGTAAAGGATTTCTTTTGTTGTATTTAAAGAATTACTGTAATAAGTTTTATAGAATATTGAAGAGATTAATGATATTCTTTTATGACTTCCACATATTTCTAATTGGGTGGTAAGGGTTCTCCTATCTAAGTGGATTAGAGTAGGTGCCCATATGATCTGGTTAGTCGGGTCATGACAGTGCGTGATGACCAGATAAATTCCTTTCTGGTGAACGCGAAGTTAAAAGAGTAGCTTCACCACAACAGCTCAAGTGTGAAAAATATCCCGAATGGACACCCAAAATCATTCAAGACACCACAAAAATAAATCAACTATGCTATTAGACTAAATGCAACGTTCTAGACTCAATGGAACTATTAGAATTTTCAACGAAATTCGTTTTCACTGAATGTTGATCGAAGTCAACCACATACCAAACTTTCCAACATCTTATCTAAAATCTCAAAATCACCCTGAAAGCCTCAGGTCCTGAACTAACTATGCTACTGATCCAAAAATGATGCTCTGGAGCTGATGGAACTGACAGAATTTTGATCTGAAACTCGGATCTCTGAATGTTGACCAAAGTCAACTATATTAACTTAAACATTTTTTAAAATAAAAAACTTGCATAAAACTCAATCGAATACTCCGGGAACTGCATCACACAAATACCATAAGTCTACTACGGGGTTAATTTGTATACCACAAATAATCCTTTCTATTATTGTTAATTTGTTTCAAGTAGTTGTATTATATTTTTTTGCTCATATATAATGTGGTTCATTTTTCCTTTACCTTATCGTGTTAGAATATGTTTATGATTATCAATATCAAAATAGTTTTGACTTTTGATATCAACAATGAAGTTTTATCCACTACGTCTAATTTTTCTCCTTAATTATTAGTGTGATGGTGAGTTATCATGTTCCTTTTTAGTACACTTTTTATCTTAAAAAATTTACGTTTATCTTTAAAGTTTCATACTAAATAATATAACATGCACATAATAATTCATTCTTATTATTTACATTTATTATTAATTAACGTAATACAGAAATGTAAAACACATACACTTAACTAGTGTGTGTGTGTGTGCATATATATATATATATATATTCTTAGTCATATCTTTTGAAAAATGCAAATCCAATTCAATCTCTAGTCCAAAGAAATGTGTTGACCTAGTTGAGGAAGAAGAAAAAACTCAGCTGGCTCAAACAATGTCTACCTCATTGATAGAGGAAACATCATCAATACAAAACAAAATCATCTCCTCCAAAATACAAGAATCCAACTACAATACCAGCCCTTCCGGCTCCCAATAATGGCAAGTGTTACAGGTGCCAAAGACCTTGTCATATCACCAAATATTAAAATCGTATCTTCCAAACTATGGCATAAAGGTATTATCTTTCATAAATCTCAACAAACTTAATGAATAGCTAAATGTATGAACCTAAATCTCAATGAGGTAAATTTATGATTATGATCCGAAAGTGGTAACTTATGGATGTGAGTCAAAAGACAAAAACCAAAATAATATGAGCTTAAGGAAGATAGATTGTTAACCAAGAAGTCCCAAGTCTACAAGATGAACGCCTAAAACTACATTTACCAACATAGATATAGATCGTTTCATTAATTCAGGTGACTCTTTTTTTGTATCCCAAAAGAGAATGCATATTTTTTATGTTATTATATATAGACCATACCGACCCATGAGGCATACATGGTTAGGTGCCTAGTCAATCGAGCGTTGGTTTGATCCATATAGCTCATAGTTTATATATGTATTTGTGTCGGTTACGCTATCACTCCCACATAAAACTAAATGCTAATGAAGTGCTTATCTCTGACAGTTACTGATATGTGCACATATTTCTCTTTTATCTCATGTCTCTTGTACTTATTGTTTTAGTTTCAGTGATATATGTTACGACATGTTCTTTTTTTCCATTTTACATACTGTACATTCAGTTAAGTTCTTCACTCCCAACTATTGATGAGTTCTCCCTAATTCCTGGGGCTTAGTCTGGAATTGTGTAATTGTTGTAAATTATTTAAGGTATGTCGGGGGTTTGTCTCAGTAGAAATTACTTTCTATTATTTAGAGGCTTCATAGACAGTTTAGTTGTCATACATGTGTTATATTTAGTTTTTGACTTTCGTGTCATCTTGTTTATGGAACATAAGTTTTCTTCTGATTAATAAATGAAATTCATTTTGTTAAAAAGATATCTACATACTTTACTTACGTATTCCTCAATATATACAAGTTAAATTCTCATGTCATATGACAGGTGGTTCGCTAATGATAATCTAAAAAGTACTCTCTTAATTGATAATTATTAATTGAAAAAAATATTTAGATGGTGTTTGAATTGGCTTTTTAAAAATACTCTCTCCATTCCACAGGTGACATGACTATTTTATCACACCACCCCTATTAGTTGATGTTTAATATTAGCTCTTGAAAAATAATTTAGAGAATAAGTAATTAAAACTACAAGCAAAACATGAAAAAAAATTGTCTTTTCTTGATATGCTAAAAGTGAAAATCTATTTTTTTAAATAGTGGATAAGTAAAGTGAATGGAGGGAGTAACTTATAAGCTAAAAGCTACTTCCTCAAATTCATATTAAGGGTCCGTTTGGCCATGCGAGATGAAATCATGATATGAAATCATTTGAGATGAAGTTGAAGTTTTGTTTGAACATACAATTTAGATTTTTTATTCTCTCATGGACATAAAAAACCCATAAGTTGTGAAAACTATCAAAATTTCCTTAATTCTTATACAATCTTACCAAATAAGCAAAAGTTCACAACAAAATATAATACACTATCACAAAGTTATTCTAAAAAAATATAATATTTATTGATCGAACCTTAGATCAACAAAAAGTAAAATTGAACAAGAGTTGTAGTGTACTACTCTTTAATATAATCCTCCCACATAGTACGAATAATCTCATCACGTTGAGCATGTATTTCTCAATCAGATATAAATAGTTGGAAATGGTTGGTAATAAAAGCAACTACAAACTAATTATTTACATCTGAAATAAAATGTTGGTAGATATAAAATGGTGGGTTTTTTTATAAAAAAATATAAACTTGTGGGTCAATTTTTATATTTGAAGAGGGTGAAATCATGGCACCGTTTGACTTGGCATGGTATTTAAGAAAAAATGATGAATTTTAAGACTTGTGGTCTAAAATATTTCTTATATATTTGTGTGGTTGTAAATTATTTCATTAAAAATAAAAGGATAATTTTAAAGTTAAATTGTTTCTAAGAGACTGGGAAACTATTATGACCATCTGGAAAGGAATTGCTATTGACAATGCCTTTAATATTCTCTCAAAGGAAGACAATAGCTACCATGGTGATGATTCTCAGGCAAAGCAGATGACCAACACTAGTGAGTGAAAAGGTCTTCGGAACAAGAATAATGAGGTTGACGGGGATGCAAATAAACATGCTGAAAAAGGATAACAAATCTTCAACAGTCACAACATAAACAATTGGCACAATTAATGATACCCAGGAAATACAGATGGCTAGCACTAGTGAGGAGAATGATCTTCAAAATAAGGGTGATAAGATGGATGGGGTTACAGATAAACATGATCAAGCAGAGGATGGAAAAATTACAATAGTTACAATAGACACAGTTGATACATAGATCGAAAATAACAGCAACAACAAAATGTACAGAGCATTACAAAGGATTACAACCTTCAACCTACTAGAAGTAACTATAAAGATAAGCATGCTAGTTTATATATGGGCAATAACTTGTAGGGGAAACATGAGCAGTATCATAGTTCATCTAGCAGCATCAAGAATGGAAATGGGAGTAATAGGGTTGTTGAGGGTAGGAAATTACTTGTTTCAATATTTGAGGCAAACAAGGCATCTGAATTGCAGGTCTCTGTCCAGTCAACTAAAAGAGAACTAGATAAGATGAAGGCTTTAATAGTGGCAAACTATCATAAACCTTTACAGGTGGAGAACTCAGGGGTAATTGATGATTTAGCAGTAGCAAATAACCACCATGGTATTGGAAGATTCCCAACCGAAGTCATAAAGTCTGATAACTCAGCAGTAACTCATGAAGGAGGGAGTGTGTAAGATCTAGTACCGCAGTTACCCTATAAAAAGATATCTTCAGTTAAAATATTGTATAATATTGTATCACACCAGCATCAGGATGCAAAGGTTTTTTAGTGACGAAGAAATAATGGAAAGTGTCACGACCCAAATAACTGTGAGTGGCACCCACACTAACCCTATTGTGGGAGAACCATCTAACCCAAACATTAACCCAAATACTTAGCCATTTTTAAGGCATAATTTCATAAAACCAATTTTAATGATAAAAGAATCTAAAATAATCAATTAATAAGTGCGGAAAATATCAACCTAACTATTACAACTCCCAAGGACCCAAAAATCATCGTACAAGAACTTCTATCCAAAATAATATCTAAGAATAATATCCAACAACTAATAAAATAATAAAGTATCATTGCCCGAATAAAAGTACATGATCAGATGAGATGATCCACGACAACCCGAAGAAGAGTGTTCACCTTTGGATCAAAAGTCTCTGGTCACACACTAGAGGTGAGGTCTCATCAAACTCTGAAACACAGCCTAGACTCAATAAAAGAAGAGCACGGTGTAGTATTAGTACAAATATTATGTATTGGTAGGTATCATTGGCCAACTTAACTCAGACCCACACATAAACATAAATCAGATATAAGTAAATTAGAAATAAGCACATAATAAGTAATCTCAACTCAACCGACAACCCCACAACTAGAACACATAAGGTCAACCAATATCCTTAAGTAGATCATAATCCTCACCCTAACCACAACTTTACAACTCACAAATATAATATTCATCAAAAGGGGAAACTATACCCATCAAAAATACACGTGTGAATTAGCACCTATTCATCCATATAGTTAACCATCTCACAAGAGTAATCCAGTGCCACCTCAATCACCACAACATATTACGCATGTTATATAAATACGTAATTAATCCAATATATTTAAAAATGTATATCAATATCAAATCAAATGTGTACATACATACTAAGGGGACTTATGTTTTCCCAAAAGTCATAACCTGCAAGGGACCAGCTTCATTCGTGTACCGTACCAGAGAGGTACCCGACCCTCTAAAATATCAATAAATAAGTCATATATAATTGCATGGTACCCGACCCTCTAAATATCATAAAATCATGAAGACAATCAATATCACATCAAGATATATGACAGTGCACCAATAACTCAAATATACAAGTTATAATTAGTAAAGACTTAGCCAATTTCATACCATTTATCTCATGCATACAACAGTGTCATCCAACTCACCCATCACAAACATACCCGAAGGTCAATTCATAAATACTCAACTTACAAATAAGCATGGCATCTAAATTAAGTCTACAACTACAATAAAAATATATGGCCTACCTCAAACACAAGCATGAATACAACTAATCCGCAAGAGCCTTGCCCTTCCTCGTAACTTCAGATTGTTCTCAGTCTAACAAATAATAAATAAAGAGTATTCAATTATTTAATCTTCATTTCTAGGCATTAGGGACTAAACCCACTAATTTTACCCTAGTTCATGGCCTAAAATACCATTTTGGGACTTTTTTCCCCATGAATTCACCCCAATTCTCCATAATTAACATTAGAGAGAAAGAACTCTATCCTAGGAAGCATAAACTAACAACCAAGAATCAGTATCAATTGATTCTAAGACTACCCAATAGAAGTTCACACTAGTTCATCAATTTGGAGCTTGAACCCCATAATTTCTTCATAACACTTGTTCAAGTGTTAAAACGAATTAATTTATGTTAGATTGGTGTAATAAACTTACCTCAATGATAGAAATCTCCCAAACCAGAAAAAAATTGTCTTTCTTAACCCTTAGGTCAAAATTTTTGATTTATGGGGGAAAATAATGTCAAAACACATAAACGGGCATTAAACACTACCCAACGATTGTGGTAGCGGTACCCTTCCCGCTATGGCGGTCCCACTGTGGTGGCCAGAGGCCCACTATGGTGGTCCATTACTTTACTCATCGATTACTACGACGATCAACCCGTCTCTACTGCAGCTCTGCTATGGCGACACTGGCCTGCTATGGCGGCCTTTTAATAGTAACTTGGGGGATATTTTTTGAACTCCCTCATTTCACAACACACACTTGGATTTTGACAATACAGATTTAACCCTTCATAGAAAATGCCATTAGCGAAATTCTAAAAACTCAATTACCATTCTGAAAATTTCTATGGATTACTATATCACTTATCTATCAAGTCATAACCACAAACCCATCAACCATTGCACCACCTAACACAAAAAATCTCTATACCATACAACACTCAGTTTTGGTTAGAACCAACCCTAGACTGAGATTTTAAAAACTTTTATCCTAGGGAAAACTCTACCCAAGCACTTATTCCCCAACCAACACTATAATGATGAGATGGGTCATTATATTAGATACCAATTAAAAAATTGTTCATCCCCAAATGACAACCAAAAAGAAAGATGAATAAACAAGTAAGAAGTTACCTAAATCAGCGAATAACTATGGATATCGGCTATGCATGTCTGTTTTGGTATCATAAATAGCATCCTCAACAGGATGGTTCTTCCACTGGACCTTCAGGGACTGAATTTCCTTAGTCCTTAATTTTTGGACATCTCTATCAAGAATGGCAATTGGTTTCTCTTCATGAGAGAGGTTCTCATCAAGCAAGACCTAATCTCAAGGAATAATAATCACCATCCCTATAATAACTTCTTGAGCATTGAAACATGAAACATGGGATGGAATCCCAACAAAATCGGAGGTAAGGACAACTTATAATCCACCAGCCCTACAACCTTCGAAATCTCAAAAGGTCAAATATACCTTGGACTAAGTTTACCCATCTTCCTAAATCACATTACACCCTTTACGGGTGAAACATTGAGCAATGCTTGCTCACCTACCATGAAATCCCTGTCTCTTACCTTTTGATCCGTATACTCTTTCTACCGGCTTTAATCCACCACAAGCTTCTCTTGAATAAATCTTACTTTCTCCATCGGATTCTTAAAAAGATCTGTACCCAAGGTTTTTACTCAAATGCATAAAACCACCCAATAGGAGATCTACACTTCCTCTCATATATATCCTTGAAAGGAGCCATGTCAATGCTCAAACAATAACTATTGTTATATGCAAACTCACATAACAGAAGGAACTAGTCCAAATGACCCCTAAAATCTATCACACATGTTTGAAACATATCCTCTAATACCTAGACCATCCAGTTAGGCTACCCATCAGTTTGAGGGTGAAAAGCAGTACTCAGATCCAATATAGTACCTAACTCTTTATGCAACTTCTCCCAAAACCTAGAGGTAAACTACATACCCCTATCAGAGATAATAGAAATAGGAACCCCATGACGTCGGACAATTTTCTTAAGATAGATTTTTGCCAACTTAGTTGCATTATAAGTAACCTATATTGGAATAAAGTATCCAGACTTAGTCAGCCTATCCATAATTATCAAAATCAAATCATACTTTCCCAAAGTCTTGGAAAGCCAAACAACAAAATCCATAGCAATCCTCTCCCACTTCCATTCTGGAATGGGCATTCTTTATAGAGTGCCACCAGGCTTCTGATACTTGTACTTCACCTTTTGGTAATTTTGACACTTAGCCACAAAGTCAACTATATCTCACTTCATTCATCCCTACTAATAATGTTGCCTCAAATCGCGGTACATCTTGGTCGCACCAGGATGTATAGAATATCTTGATATATATGCCGTAGCAAGTATGGTAGGAATCAAATCATCAAAATGGGGCACACAAACTTGCTCCCTAATTTACAACACACTAGAATGGCTTTTTTGGCCTCACCTTGCAGAACCTTGTCACGAACCATACTCAACTTTGCATCCTCAAATTGCCTAGCCTTAATTTGATTAAGAAACGTAGACCTCGCTTCTACACTGGCTAGGAACCCACCTTTGTCCGACACCTTAAGTCATATAAAGTTGTTAGCTAAGGACTGAACTTCCCTAGCCAAGGGATGTCTAGAAACTTCCAAGCAAACCAAACTACCAATGCTTTCTATCATTCTACTCAATGCATTGGCTACCATATTAGCCTAACTCGGGTGATAGAGAATAGTGACATCATAATTCTTGAGTAACTCCATCCACCTGTGTTGTCTTAAATTCAATTCTTTCTGAGTGAGCTGCTAGGTATGATGGTCGGTGAACACTTCACAATGCACCCCATACAAATAATATCTCCAGATATTAAGTGCAAATACCACAACAACCAACTCTACTTCATGAGTAGGATAATTATTCTCTTGCACCTTCAACTATAGAGAAACATAAGCAATCACATTTCGTAATTACATCAAAATAGCACCTAAACTAGAATGTGACGCATCACAATATACAATGAAATTCTTACCCCTAATAAGAAAGGCAAAAATAGGAGCAGTGGTCAGTAAAGTCTTAAGCTTTTGAACGCTCTCCTCATATTCATCAAACTAAACAAAAGGTACCTCTTTTTGAGTCAAATATGAGGCAATAAAAGCACACCCCTTCACGAACCTGTGATAACAGCTGGCCAACTTCACGAAGCTACAAACCTTGGTCATGGAGGTAGGCCTAGTCCAATTCTTAACCCCTTCAATATTTTGTGGGTCTACAATAACCCCCTCTTTCGATACCATATATCCTAAAAAGGATACTGAAGACAACCAGAACTCACAAGTAACCATTGGTATTTTTAATATGTTTTGTGTTTACTTTTAGGTAATAAACCCAACAACAAGAAAGAAAGGAAATTTTATTGAAAAGAGAGTGCAATAGAGAAGCTGATAAACTGTCACAAGCCTGACGAGCTGCCACATTGCCTCTCAAGCCTTAACTAGAAACCAATGTAAGTTAAATACTGGAGATGGCTCAGCCGAATAAAGCCCTATAGTGATCCTTGTCAACTAGCTAAAGAACCTTGTAAAATGGTAAGGGCAACCTTATGGTATTGCATGTGTATGGCTCAAAATTCATTGTGAGAGTAATAGTTTTAATTTTTAGTCACTAATTCTTACTATATATGTGTCAGGGACTTTTTTTCCATGAGAGCATGTGATTGATACTTGAACCTGCTAGTTAGTAGATTAAATATTTTGAGTGTATGTAGGTAACTTATTTGTAGTGTGATGCCAAGCACGGATCCCTAGTAGTTTGTTATTAAATGGACTCATGTATTTGTTGCTAACCAAGTTGTGAGGTCCATGTGAATTTACAACAGTTGTTTGTTCTTTTGAAATCTTGATGTTAGCATGATATCGTGTCGTTTAAGTTGCTTGAGGACAAGCAATTGTTCTAAGTTGAGGGTGTTGATGTGCTGGATTAAGACGGCATATTTTACATCTTTAACTAAAGATAATTGCAAGTTTTCAAGAAACCATTGGTATTTTTAATATGTTTTGTGTTTACTTTCAGGTAATAATCCCAACAATAGGAAAGAAAGGAAATTTCGCTGAAAAGATAGTGCGATAGAGAAACTGACGATCCATCAGAAGCCTGACGGGCCTCCACATTTCCCGTTAAGCCTTAAAAAGAAGCCAATACAAGTTGAAGACTGGTGACAGATCAGTCGATGGTCCATCAAGGCCTCGGAGGACCATCACCCAGATCGCCAAGATCTATCCAGAACCTGTTGTAAGATGAAGTCTGGTGACGGCTCAGATGATGAGCAATCAAGGCCACGACAGACCTTCACCCTGATCATCAGGACCTAAGTAGAAAGTAAGTTCAGTGGTTTTCCTGTGATGGTTCAAGCGACGGACTGTCACCTTCTCGATGGTCCTCCAGGTGACTCATCAAGATCAATGCGGCATTCCTATTTGAATTTTAGATCCCAATTTATTTTGAACCTATAAATACCTAGTCTAGGGTTGAGAATAGGCGTCTTTCACACCAGGTAGCTTTTGTAATGCATCTTTTCTCTGGAGACTCAATTTTCATAGGGCATAAGCACAGTATTCTTGGTTGGATTCAAAGATTGGGATTATTGATTTCTCTTTTGTAAGAATTATACTTTACTTAATAAAAATTATTTGTTTCATCTTATTTCTTATCATGAGTGGCTAAATCCCTAAAACTAGGGTTGTGGGATCCTTGGTGGAAAATTACTTCTAGGGTTTATATGTATTGAATTTGTGTTGAACTTGTGATTATATTATGAATTCCTTCGGTTTAATAAACTTCTAGTGGTTGCAAACATTGGAAAAAGCCCTGTCAATTTGCTTGAACAAGGAGATTGACAATAGAAAAAGGAATTTATAAAAAGAATTCGCAGTTTCTAACCTCCAAATAAAAAGATTAATGCTTTGATGAGATTAGTCTCTTGAGGATTTAATTGAGTTTTATTATTGTCACTTTAAGTTCGAGAGAATAAAAAGTGGATTCTCATTTATTTAGGTTGAAAAGAACTTAGGTGAATAACTGGAATCAATCTTCTTATTATTACATGTATCAATATAACATTCATGTTTCATGTAACCCAAAAGTAATTGGAAACCAAGGTGAACACAGTCCTAGTTTATTTGTCTCTATTGATTTAAGTGTTATAAAATTGATCATTGCTTTGTTGTTATTGAATTTGGTTAACAAGCATCCAACAACACCCCCTATTTCACAGAAATTGCTGACTAATTGTCATTGAAACCACACACGACTTAATTAACACCTTATTCCCTGTGGGATTCAAGCCCATCCTTTATTGTGTTCTATATTTGAAAACTACCGCTTACACTATTTAAAAGGGAGTTGTAGTTTGGGCGTATCAAATTTTGGCACCGTTGTCGGGAAATACAGTTGTCAAATAAGTTCATGTATGTTATTTTACTTTTAGTCCCTTTTCCAAATACTACTTTTGTTTTTTTATTTTTTTAATTGTAGGCAAACAGTTGTGCATGCCTAGTACCCGTCGTTCGGGTGATCCACTATTTCTATACGATCCTGAACTAAATAGAACATTGAGAAGGAATATGGATGCACAAAATAGTAATCAAGGACTTTCACCCGGTCGGGTACCACATGCAGAGGATGAGGACCTGGGTGATGACGAATTGAAAGATGTTGTTGATGGGCAGCATGCAGACAATGTTCTCTAGCCAATCAAAATCAGCGATAAAGAGGTAGAGGATGCCAACAGCCTGCGGTGAACTTTGCTCTTGTTGATGAGGATGATGAGGCTGATTTAGATGAAGTTGGAGCTACTAGAGCCATTACCCCACCACCACTTTCTCCTGGGACTAAGTTCAATATCACCAGCACAATAATCCAGTTGTTGAATCTGAAGAGGTTATTTGGGGGTCTGCTTGGTGATGATCCGAACTTGCACTTGATGAATTTTATCAACATATGCAAATCATTTGATAATCCAAGAGTGTCATAGAATGTAATTCGGCTGAGATTATTTTCATTGTCTCTGACTGGGGAGGCAACCTTGTGGCTAAATGAACTTGCTCCTGCTTCTATAACACACTGGAGGCAGTTGAAAAGAGCTTTCCTAGAAAGGTTCTTTCCGCATTCTAGAATGTTATAGTTGAGGGATGATATAAACAACTTTAGGCAATTACCACGTGAACTATTACATGAGATATGGCTTAGGTTCAAGAAAAAGCTAACTCAATGCCCGAATCACCATCTCACCAATGAGCATTTGATGCAAATGTTCTACAGGTCACTGAACTCTATCACAAAATCAATGGTTGATAATGCAGTTGGAGGTGATTTTATGGCACATACTTTCACTGATGCTACCAAGATACTTGACTGATTAAAAAAAACTAGTAGAACTTGGCATACTAGGGAGTCTGAGGTAGCAGGCAATGCTTATGCAGTTGGGATGTTGGTCGAACAACGCCGAAGATAAGAGGAGTGTGACAAAGATATGGCTCATATAAAAACTCAAATGGATTTGTTAACTAAATACTTGTTATTTGAGAAGGTAAAAGTTGTAGGGTCTCGCAGTAGAGCAGCCGATTCTAATTCTGAGGAGGAGGCAAATTACTTGAATAATCAGGGGGGTTTCCAGGCTGATGGCCAAGGAAATCAAGGTCGAAACTATCAAAGGGATAACTATTATGAAAAATCTGGGTATAGAGACTGTGATCAGGGAAATTGGAAGAGCATAGGAGACGAAAGTGGATTGTATGTACCCCAGGTAGTCGTGACAATACTGTAAATGATTCAGGGAAGCTTGCTATGGAAGTTGTGATGGCAAAACTACTAAAGGGTGTTGAGTCAACTGATGCATGTATTAAGGAGGTGAAGTCTGAATTATCCTCAATAAGTTAATTAGTTGACTCCCACTTGACGCCAATCAAGCAGTTGGAGTTTCAAATGGGCCAACTATCTGCAGCATTTAATCAGCGTAAGAGTGGCACCCTACCAAGTGATACTGTACAGAATCCAAGGAATGATGGAACTTATTTAGCCATTACCACTAGAAATGGTAAAATATTTCCCGAACCACATCTATTATTTCAAACACATGTGGACGATGTTGCTTTCAATGACGAGATGAAACTAGATGACGGTGATGTAAATGATACTCCTGTTAAGTCTGATAAGCAAGAAAATGTTATTGAATGGGAGGTGAAGGCTGAAAAATCCACAAAGGTGAAGGTTGATGATGAGGTGAATAAGAAGAAGGGTAAAGAGGTTACAAAACCTCTAACTCAAAATCTGAGACCCCATCCAACTTTCCCACACCGAACGAAGAAGAAAATGGAGAATGGTAAGTTCAGCAAATTTTTATCTATGTTAAAGCAGCTATCGGTGAATATCCCATTAGTGAAAGCCCTTGAACAGATGCTGGGGTACGCCAAGTTCATGAAAGACTTGTTCACTAAGAAGAGAACAGTAAGTTTTAACCCAACAGATAACATTCATCATTGTAGTGCAATTGCTTCAAGGTCTTTGGTTCAGAAGAAAGTGGATCCAAGAGCATTTACTATTCCTTGTACAATTGGTGCAATTAGTTTTGAAGTCACTATATGATTTAGGTGCAAGCATCAATTTGATACCCTTAGATTTATCAGCAGTTGGGTTTAGGAGCCCCTAAATTGACGTCTATGCGGTTAATGATGGCCGACTATTAGGCAAAAAATCCAGAGGGGATTTTATATGATTTCCTTGTGAAGGTGGTGGATTTTATATTCCCAACCCACTTTGTTATTCTAGATTGTGAGGTAGATTTTTTGTACCCATAATCTTGGGTAGGCCATTCTTAGCTACAGGGCTAGTGTTGGTTTACATGGAATTCAACAAGTTGTGATTTAGGTTGAACAATAAAGAGGTGAAGTTCAACATTTGTCATTAAATGAAGAAGTCAAGAGACAAGAGTGTTGTCTCAGTTATAGATATTATTAATGAGAGTGAGATTGAAGTTCTGATTGAGGAGCAATTTAATGTTAAAACTCTAGCCGTAGTGTTGATGAACTTTGAGAGGGACGGTATTGAAGAGTATGATGAGACATTTTGTGCATTGACAGGGATGGGATCATATTCTTATGCCCCGAAGAAGTTGGACCTTGATTTGAAAAACTGGCCAACTCCTCCGGCAAAGCCATCTATTGAAGAACCCCTAGTGTTAGAGTTAAAAAATTGCCTAGATACTTGAGGTATGTATTTTTGGGAAAAAATAATACTTTGCTAGTGATTATGGCTGCAAACTTTGTTGAAAGTCAAGTAGAGGCCTTTGTCTCAGAATTACGAATATATAAAAGAGCTATTGGGTGGACTTTTGGTATTCCACCGGGAATTTGTACTCACAAAATATAGTTAGGGGAGGACTATATCCCCACTATTGAGAATCAATGCAGACCCAACTCACCAATGCAAGAGGTGGTTACAAAGGAGATAATTAAGTGGCTTGACACAGGGGTTGTATACCCAATTTTTGACATCAAATGGGTGTGGTTCAGTGTGTCCTAAAGAAAGAAGGTATGACTATAGTGGCCAATGAAAGGAATGAGTGGATTCCTCTTTGACCCATCACAGGATGGAGAATGTGCATGGATTACCAAAAGTTGAACTCTTAGACTCTTTGGGATCACTTTTTGATGCCCTTCATGGACCAAATGCTTAATCGGTTAGCAGGTAGGGGTTGGTATTATTTCTTAGATAGATATTTTGGATACAATAAAGTATCTATTGCACCTGAGGACCAAAATAAGACTACATTCATTTGTCTATATGGGACCTTGGCATTCAAGTGGATGCCTTTCGGGTCGTGTAATGTGCTGGCCACTTTCCAAAAGTGTATGATGTCTATATTCTCAGATATGGTGGAGGACACTCTAGAAGTATTCATGGATGATTTTTCTGTGGTTGGAGATTCTTTTGATCATTGCTTAGCTAATCTCAGCAATGCCTTACAAAGGTGTGAAGACTTCAACCTTTTGCTCAACTGGGAGAAATGCCATTTTATGGTAAAGAAAGGTATAGTGTTGGGGCATAAAATTTCTGTGAAAGGAATCATGGTTGACCAAGCCAAAGTTGAAGTGATCGAGAAATTACCTCCACCAATCTCGGTGAAGGGAGTTTATAGTTTTCTCGAACATACAGGATTTTATTGGAGGTTCACTAAGGACTTCTCCAAGATTGTAAATCTGATGTGCAAACTATTAGAGAAGGAAGTAAGTTTGTGTTCACCGATGATTGTTTGAAGGCATTCTAATTTCTTAAGGGGAAATTAGTTGTTGCACCTATTATCATTTCTCCGGATTGGTCAAAACCATTTGAAGTGATGTGTGATGCTAATGGAGTTGCACTTAGGGTTGTTCTTGGTTAGAAAAGGTAGAAACTCTTTCACCCTACTTACTATACAAGTAAAGTGTTAAACGGAGCTTAAAATAACTATACGGTTACCGAGGAAGAACTCATTCTTGTTGTTTATGCCTTTAAGAAATTCAGGGCATACTTGCTTGGTACTAAATTGATGGTTCACACGGATCACTCAGCACTTAGATACTTGATGGTGAAGAAGGACACCAAGCCTCGACTTATTAGGTGGGAATTACTGCTGCAAGAATTTGACTTTGAAGTCAAGGATAGAAAAGGTTGTGAAAATCAGGTAGCCACCACCTATCTCATTTGGAGAATAAAGCCAAGAGGTTGGATGAGTTAGAAATTGATGACTCATTTTTGGATGAGTAGGTACTTGCAGCCACTCTTGATGTTGTTCCATTTTGCAAAATTTATGGTTAGTGATGTAATCCCGGAGGATTTGAGTTTTCACCAATGAAAGAAATTTCTCCACGATGTGAAGAATCATTTCTGGGATGAGCCCTACTTATTCAAGTTGTGTGTGGATAACATCAACTAGAGATGTGTGTCAAAAGTAGAAATGTTGAGTATTCTCCAGGCTTTTCATTCATCCCCCATGAGTGGACATCATGCGGGTGATCGCACCGCATAAAAGTGTTACAGAGTGGGTATTATTGGCCCACTATCTATAAGGATACATATGATTTTGTCAAAGCTTGTGATCAATTCCAGCGTCAAGGATCAATATCAAAACATCATGAGATGCCAATAACCAAAATGTTGGAAGTTGAATTATTTGAAGTTTGGGGCATCAATTTCATGGGCCCCTTCATAAGTTCCTATGGTCACAAATTCATATTGGTTGCTATGGACTACGTATCTAAGTGGGTTCAAGTTGTAGCCTTGGAAGATAATGAAGGTAAGAGTGTGGTGGCGTTCTTGAAAAAGAATATCTTCTCTCATTTTGGCACCCCTCGAACAATTACAAGCGATGGGGGTTCGCACTTTTGTAATAAGGTGTTCAGGGTTGTGTTGGTAAAATATGGTGTGAAACAACATAGGGTGGAGACTTCATATCACCCACAAACAAGTGGGAGTATAGGTGTCAAATCAGAAGATAAAGATGATCTTGGCCAAGTTTGTTAATGTCAATAGGAGTGATTAGCCGCGGAAGCTTGATGATGATCTTTGGGCCAACTATACTGCTTTCAAGATCCCAATCGGTATGTCACCCTACCAAATAGTCTTTGGTAAAGCTTGTAACTTACCGGTAGAGCTTGAGCACAAAGCTTTATGGGCTCTCAAAAAGCTTAATTTAAGTTGGAAGGAGGCTGCCGACTTGAGATTGGATCAATTGAATGAGATTGATGAGTTTTGACTTTATACTTATGAAAAGGTTGATCTTAACATAGAGAAAATGAAACAGTACCATGATTAGAGGATCAAAAAGAGAGAATTCAATGTGGTTGATTTGGTACTACTATTCAATTCAAGGTTCAACCTATTCCCAGGTAAGCTGAAGTCAAAGTGGTCGGGACCCTTCAAGGTAACACGAGTTTTTCCATCCGGAGTGGTGGAATTGGAGAACGAAGAAGGTAAATTGTTCAAGGTAAATGGGCAATGATTTAAGCAATATATTGGTCCACAAGAAGAGGTGATAGTGGTAACTTTGGTATATCTTGACGAAGTCTAAGTAGTCAAGATATCTGAGTCATGCCGCAACATTAAATCAGGCGGTAGTGAGAGGCAACCCATAATGTGTTGTACAATAATGTTGTTTAGTGATTTGTTGTAGATCATGGTTAATGTGTGTGCTAAGTGTATAGGGACTAAGAAACCAGGGGATATTAAACACTGGTTGAGTTTGACGGCCCAGTTGCCGGACCATCACAAGCTCAGTGGACCGTCGAATTTATCATCAAGAAATTGATAAGAATATGTTATACTGGTTCAAAACTGATGGGTGAGATGGCGGACCGTCACAAATCTAATGGACCATCACTTCCATCATCACTTGAGAGTAGATGGCACACCAACCGGGATTGACTTGACAGACCAAGCAGCGGACAATCGATTTACTAATAAACCGTCACTTGGAGCATCGCAGGTAAGTTTTACTTCTTCTTATTTTTATTTTAAAACTGACTTGACCCAACAATACCCATTCCTAAACCAACCCAATACCTGATCCACTCCTTACCCTTTTTAAACACTTCTTTTAAAAATGTACCCACGTCTAAATACCACCTCTTCCACTTTATATTTCTCAACGCTTAAAACCCCCACATTTACATACCATTAAACCCCATTCATCACCCCATAATTCCCATTAACTCAGATTTATCACCCCATATCACAACAATCTCACTATTTAAACCAACCTCCCTCGTATCAAAATCCTAACACCAAAAATCTCAAATCCTATCACTCTTCTTTGTTAAGTTATTTTGCACTCGGCCCTTGCATATTTCCAAGTAGTAGTTGCATTCACCAATAAGGTACAATGCCTCCAAAGCTACCTATGAAATGAGGATAAACCTCAAAGAGGCAAGAACGGGGAATGGTATCAAGGCTAAGAGATAAACTGAAACACAAGCTGAGGAAACTTAGGCTCCGTATCAAAATACCAGGTGAAGTGAAAGATGACGTAGCTATCCCTCCCATTCTGAAGAGGAGGATAGTTTATCAAGCATTAATTCTAACAGGGAGGGGGAGAGTAGTGGCATCTCTGAATTTACACCAAATATTGAAGGTGATAAAGAGGTCACTTCCAGTTCAAGCTCGAAAGCAAAAGAGACACCTAAGAAAGAGACAATATAAGTGCTCTGAAGTAAGGTCCCAGGGGTTAGAAAGAACATTAGGTGGGTTTTTGAAGGTGTTAAGATAATCTATTATGACGGGCTTAAACCTACGCAATCTTGAGACATGAAAAGAGCGATAGCTGAGGACTACCAAATTATGACTATGGAGTTGTCTGAATATCCAGAACTAGAGCAATGGTTCAATAGCTATAAATTGCATAGTTTTAGCACACCTCCAGGGGCATACAATTAGACTATGGTCCGAGAATTTTTCGCCAAATACTTGGCAATTCTCAAAAAGGATTTCCCAAAGGGGAAAAAGATTTCTGACATGAGGAATAGGACCATAGTTCCAGTCCGAGGAGTTCCCGTTGATATTTTCGAGCATACCATCAACCAAATTTTATTCGGTGAGATTTACACTTCTTTGACCTTGACTCCAGAATTTGAAGATAGGATGAGAAATATTAGTACTCAACATCAATGGCTAGCACGCCTTCTGACAGATTTTGGAGCACCATTCTGGTTGAACCCCAAGGAGCGAATAGCCAAATTATCGTTAAGTCTCAAAGCTAAGTTCTGGTGGGATGTGATTAGGTTGAGGTTGATGCCTACTAGTAGAGATGTAAATTTGGACATCACAAGGGCAGTAATGGTAGCTAACCTCATAGAGGGGCTAAAGATCAATTTCAGCATGGTGATCAATGATGAATTGCTCGTGTGAGCACAGAAGCTTGCTAGTTCTTTACCTTTTCCCTGTCTCATCACAGAGTTATGCAGGTGTGCAAAGGTGCCTATTATTAGTGGGGTTGATAATGAGATTTGAGCCACTCATAAGCATAATATCGAGAGAACAAAGGATACGACAAAGCTTGAGTTGAAGGTCCACAAACCAACATCACAGGGAACACCATCTTAGGAGACTCTAGAGACATCAAATGTTCCCACAAGTATGGATTTGCCACTTGTTATTATTGATCTACAGGTTCATTAGGGCACATTTGGGGCTGCTCCTATGCCCCTATATGCTGAAATTGTGGATACTGCTTCTATGCCACCAGCCTATTCTGAGTACCGATTCACTCTGAAAAACTTTGTCGAAGTGGTGAAAACATAGAAGAAATTTGAGAGACAATTGAAGGAATGGTCTGAATAGCTCAATGGTCTGAATAGCTCAAGCCTTTCATGGATCAAATAGTGACAGAGGCACTGAAGCCATATGAGAATTTACATGCCGGATGGATGAAATGGAGGAGAAGGTGAACAATAGTTTGTATGAACTCTCTATACCTAATTTGGCTAAGTTTACGGCTGAATTGAAACAAGACCAGGATGATATAGCAAACTTGAAGAGGAATCTTACTATAGGCAGTTAGGAACCAAAAATTATGGAGGTGGAGGATGAGTATGATTAGACTATTGACCTCATGGGATATAAAATGACTGATAAAGGTAAAGCTATGAGTGAAGGGCTAGAAAAATAGAAGAAGTCGAAGAAAAAGAAGTATCCAAATGAGACACCGAAAGATAGAGAAATGAGGAAAGCATTGAAGGCGTCGACAAAAGATGAGGAGGCCAGGAATAAGTGAGTGAAAAATGAGTTGGAGGGGGTGTCCACTAGTTCGGCACACGTAATTGGACCCACTCCTTTAGTTGATGATGCTGGAGACTTGAGAGTTTCAGGCATCGCCCCAGCCACTGTTACACCTTTGAGAGCCCCGACCAACACAGGGGCCACTATTGCTGATTTGAGTGCCCCATGCACCACCAAGAACACTATTGCAGCTGCTGAGGCCACCCAGGCCTCCAAGATGACTCTCAAGCCTAAGGAATTTTTAAGTATTCCATCCCTTGTACTTTTTATTATTTATGCATTAAGGACAAAGCATCTTTGTTTTGGTGGGGTGGGGTACTTGTGAGTCTGAGTCTACCACCATGAGGGTTTTTGTTGCCTGTGTTCTTTTCCCTCATGTTCTATCTAGTAGAATCGGTATGTTTAGGGGTGTTTCTTTTTATGTTATTGTAATTTTTGTCTTTTAGTTATGTATTGTGCTGGCAAAGAGATGAAAATGATTAAAAGTTATTATTGTGTTGAAATAAAAAATGAGGACCCACTAAAATTTTCCTTTATTGTGACTGTGTTGTTGATTCCATCTTAATAATGGACTGTTGTGGATCTATACTTGGCATTAGTAATCTATATATAGTTGAATCATGCTTAATCTCGAGTGTGAGTCTGGTAATTGGAAGGGTTAGTGTCATTCTATGATGAGTGTGTGGGAGGTTTTTTTCTACTTTCTTACTTTGTGCATGCATCTAGAACTTGCCTAGTCCATTTTGTTAGGTGATAAGCTGGTTGTATAGGATGTGATCACAGGCCTTGTTTGAATTTGAGTCCACTTTGCAAAGGAAATTGTCCAAATGACATATGAATCCCTTGATCCCTACTTTGAGCTATCCTTTTATTCAACACCTGCTAGCCTTTCCTCTCTATTATTAAGCCTGTATTTTGACCCTGGTCCCTCCTTAGACATTGTACACCTCAACCTAGGCAAATTGCATAAGTTGAGGGTGGCTATTATAGAAAGGTAATGAATGAAGAAGGGTATGAAAAGAGTAGGTGATAAACTAAGAAGACCCTAAGAGTGTGCACACAAATAAGGAAAAAGCAATGAGCAAAATAGAAAAAAAGTGAAAAAGAAAGGAATGAAAAGAAAATGAGTCCATGAAATATGGTGCACTCGGTGAGGGAAAATTGTTTAAATAATTAGGAGAACAAGGGTAGAATTGCAAAAAAATTAGTGTGGTGGATTAATGTACGTCAAGGAGGGCTGAGTCACTGATCCTAAATCTACCTTACTTGCACTCAAACCTACGTTACAAGCTGAATAAAGCCCTGTAGTGATCCTTGTCAACCAGCTAAAGAACCTTGTAAAATGGTAAGGGAAATATTATGGTACTGCATGTACATGGCTCAAAATTCATTGTAAGAGTGAGATTTTTAATTTCTATTCCCTAATTCTTGCTATATATGTGTGAGGGACTTTTTTTCTCTGAGAGCATGTGATTGATACTTAAACCTGCTAGTTATTAGATTTAATAATTTGAGTATATACAGTTCACTTATTTGTAGTGTGATGCCAAGCATGAATCCCTGCTAGTTTGTTATTAAATGGACTCATGCATTTGTTGCTAACCAAATTGTGAGGTCCATGTGAATTTACAACAGTTGTTTTGTTCTTTTGAAATCTTGATGTTAGCCTGATATCATGTCATTTAAGTTGCTTGAGGACAAACAGCCATTCTAAGTTGAAGGTGTTGATGTGTCGGATTATGACGGCACATTTTGCATCTTTAACTAAGGATAATTGTAAGTTTTCAAGCAACCATTGGTATTTTTAATATGTTTTGTGTTTACTTTCAAGTAATAATCCCAACAATAGGAAAGAAAGGAAATTTCGCTGAAAAGATAGTGCGATAGAGAAACTGACGAACCATCAGAAGCCTGACGGGCCTCTACATTTCCCGTTAAGCCTTAAAAAGAAGCCAATACAAGTCGAAGACTGGTGGCAGCTCAGTCGATGGGCCATCAAGGCCTCGGAGGACCATCACCCAGATCGCCAAGATCTATCCAGAACCTGTTGTAAGATAAAGTCTAGTGACGGCTCAGATGATGAGCAATCAAGGCCATGACAGACCTTCACCCTGATCATCTAGAAAGTAAGTTTAGTGGTGTTCCTGTGATGGTTCCAGCGACGGACTGTCACCTTCTCGATAATCCTCCAGGTGACACGTCAAGATCAACGCGGCATTCCTATTTGAATTTTAAATCCCAATTTATTTTGAACCTATAAATACCTAGTCTAGGGTTGAGAATAGGCATCTTTCAGACCAGGTAGCTTTTGTAATGCATCTTTTCTCTGGAGACTCAATTTTCATAGGGCATAAGCACAGTATTCTTGGTTGGATTCAAAGATTGGGATTATTGATTTCTCTTTTGTAAGAATTATACTTTACTTAATAAAAATTATTTGTTTCATCTTATTTCTTATCATGAGTGGCTAAATCCCTAAAACTAGGGTTGTGGAATCCTTGGTGGAAAATTACTTCTAGGGTTTATATGTATTGAATTTATGTTGAACTTGTGATTACATTGCGAATTCCTTCGGTTTAATAAACTTCTAGTGGTTGCAAACATTGGAAAAAGCCCTAAGTCCATTTGCTTAAACAAAGAGATTGACAATAGGAAAAGGAATTTGTAATAAGAATTCGTTGTTTCTAACCTCCAAATAAAAATATTAATGCCTTTATTAGATTAGTCTTTTGAGGATTTAATCGAGTTTTATTATTGTCACTTTAAGTTCGAAAGAATTAAAGTAGATTCTCATCTATTTAGGTTGAAAAGCACTTGGGTGAATAATTGGAATCGATTATCTTATAATTACATGTATCAATGCAACATTCATGCTTCATGTAACCCAGAAGTGATTGGAAACCAAGGTGAACACAGTCCTAGTTTATTTGTCTCCATTGATTCAAGTGTTATAAAACTGATCATTACTTTGTTGTAATTGAATTTGGTTAACAAGCATTCACCCCCCATTTCACAGAAATTGCTGACTAATTGTCATTGAAACTACACACAACTTAATTAACACCTTATTCCCTGATGAATTTGACCTCAACCTTTGTTGGGTTCTATATTTGACACAACCGCTTTCACTCTTTAAAAGGGAGTTATAGTTTGGGCGTATCAAATACCTCATTTATCAAGCCAATAAAAGTAGTTGGGGTACTAGTCAACCCAAAGGACATCACCAAGAACTCATAGTGACCAAAACTGGTTTGGAAAGCAGTCTTGGGAATATCTTCGACCCGGATTTTTAATTGATGATAACCAGACCTCAAGTCAACCTTGAAAAATACTAAAGCACCCTGGACTGATCAAACAAGTGATTTGTGTGGGGCAAAGGATAGTTGTTATGAATCATAACTTTATTCAACTGCTGGTAGTCTATACAAATATGTAGACTACCATTATTTTTCTTAACAAACAATGCTAGAGCACCATATAAAGAAGCACTGGGATGGATGAACCCCTTATCTTGCAATTCCTACAATTAGGCCTTTAATTCTCTTAACTCAGCTGGTGCCATCCTAAAGTGGGAATAGAGATGGGACGAGTGTTCGGCTCTAAGATTATACAAAAATTAATGTCATGATCTAGTGGCATACCAGGCAAATCATTAGGAAAAACCTTTAGGAAGATACACATCACCGGAACTGACTCAATAGATGGGACCTCTGCATTAGTTTCCCGAAGATGGGCTAAGAAAGTATGAGACCCCTTCCTAATCAACCTCTTGGCATGAATAAAACAAATAAGTCTCATAGGAGCAGGATTATAATTCCTCTCCCACTCTAGCCTATCCATTCCTGGCATAGCTACTATTACTGCCTTGGCATGACAGTCAAGAATTGCTGGTATAGAGATAACAAACTCATCCCAAGAATGATGTCAAAATCCACCATGTCTAAAATCACCAAATCCGCCCAATTCTGGTACCTCATGAATAAAACAGAACAAGAATGATAGACCTAGTCAACAATAACCAAATCCCAAACTGGAGTGGACACATGCACCAGAGTATCAAGCATATCACAAACCATGTCCAAGCCCATTGCAAATTTAACATACACATATGAGAATGTAGAACCAAGATCAAACAAAGAAGTGGCCATCCAATCACAAAAAAGAATAGTACCTATGATCACTACGTCGGGTGCCTCCACCTTAGGCCTGCCTGGAAAAGCATAACAAAAGGATTTATTTTCCGTCTGTGCTCCGGCCCTACTATGCTAATAACCGCCTTGAGCTACATTCCCACTACCTCAGTTGTCCTGGTTTCCACCTTTACCTTCCTGCTAACCACCATGCCCATAATGTGGACAACCTCTACCATTACCTCCACCTCCCCTATATGTTGGAACCAAGGCTCGGGAAGCTTGTTGTTGTCCTAACTGAACAGACTGCCTTAAATTAGGACAAAATCTTTGAATGTGACCAGCCCCACTGCACTCATAACTTGTATGGTCCAGAATGGGTCACTGAGCTGATGAAGATGAAGTGATGTAACCACCAAAGTCTGAAATTTGGCTGACCCCCAATAGACACATGCATCACGGACTGAATAGAGCGGGTAGGATATCCTTGCGCACCATGACACCAAGAATAAAAATCACTAAAATTGCCTATATTAAAGGCCTTCTTCCCTAATTACTTAGCATAACCATTTTTTCTCACACCCTCAACCTTCTTAACAAAATAAACTATCTCTTAGAAAGTCTTATCGAAAGATTTCATCTAAAGTACAAAAATCTGAAGACTGATCTTCAACCCTTTCACAAAATAGTGAATCCGCTCCTCCTCCAAATTCAACAATTGTAAAGAATATCAAGACAAAGAATGAAATTTGACCTCATGGGCCACAACCAACATGTTCCACTTCTCAAGATTAGTGAACTCATCCCTTTTTTTATCTCTCAAGGTATGAGGCACATAGTTCTCTAAAAAATGTAATTAAATTGAATCCATGTCAATAGAGGAAATTCTGCTGCCCTGCACTCAACGTATTCCCTCTATAAATCTTGGGATCTCCCTGAAACTGGAAAATCAAGAACTCAACCCAATATCTCTCCATTATCCTCATCTTGTAAAGTTTCTTATGGCAATCAATTATGAACTCATAGGCATCCTTAGACTTGGTGCCATGAACAGGAGGCTTTATCTTGACAAACTTGCAAAACAAATCATGTTCATCTTTGATCATTACAAGAACCATCACCTGTCCAGGAAAAACACCCATTTATAATGCCTCATCAATTTTGGTTGCCACAGCTATAGCATACTGTACTTCTGGATGCTTAAAAGTAGGAACTACCAGTGTGGCCCAAGTACCGACCAACCCACTCAAAAAGCTCAACACCTGTTGTATTATATTAGAAGACATATGTATTAGAGTTGCAGCTCCCTAAACTGGTGTTCCCTCGACCTCAACCAGTGCCACTTCCATCCTTTATAATCTCAGGAACATCCACATGTGGGAGAGGAGACTCTGATCTTTCTCTATCTCGCACAGCTGCTGCCTAAGCTTTGCCCTTAGCGGGTGTAGCTCTCCTTCCTCTACCCCATCCTCCCCTCGCCTGCCCTCTACTATAAACCACAGCCCCAATGGTTGGTTCAGGCACCTATGTTCTAGCTCCATTAGCTCATGTTCTCACTATCTACAAGAATAAGAATGAAAGCTATTAGATACTAATTTGGTTCACCAGATACCAATTGGAATCAAGTAATAACATGAAAGAAATAAGAAATTGGAGCTTCCTTGTGTCCTATAGCCTCTCGAAGAAAAGTACATACGTCTCTGTACCGTTCCACAAAACTTTACTAGACATGTTCTTGTACGATGGGATCGACGAACCTAGGGCTCTGACGCCAACTTTTTAATGACCCAAATGACCATGAGTAGCACTCATACTAACCCTCCAAAGGGAGAATCATCTAACCCAAACCTTAACCCTAATACTTACCCATTTTTAAGACAGGATATTATAAAACCAATTTTAATGATAAAAACTCCAAACAAATCAATTAATAAGTGCAGAAAATATCAACCTAACTATTACAACTCCCAAGGACCCGAAAGTCATCGTACAAGAAATTCTATCCAAAAACAATGTCTAAGAATAATATCCAAGAACTAATAAAATAATGAAGTATCATTGCCCGAACAAAAGGGCATGATCAAATAAAATGATCCACGATAGCTTGAAGATGAGTGTTCACCCTTCGATCAGAAGTCGTTGGTCACACGCTAGAGGTGAGGTCTCGTAACAGTCTCTGAAACACATCCTACACTCAACAAAAGAAGAGCACAATATAGTATCAGTCCAAACACTATGTACTTGTAGGTTTCATCATTCGACTTTACTCAGACCCACACATAAACATAAATCAAATATAAGAAAATTAGCAATCAGCACATAATATGTAATCTTAACTCTACCGACAACCTCCACAACTAGAGCACATAAGACAAATCAATATCTCAATTAAATCATAATCCTCGCTCTAACCACTATCATACCCTTTTTTTCCAAGGTTAAATAAAGCACGACTTATGGATTCTAAAAGAATTGATTTGTGTACAAAGTCGCCACCTAATTTTTAAGAAAAAATAAGGGAACCTATTTTATTATTGGCATGTATGACTTGTGTTTTAATCTATGAAAACTATTTTAGATTTTAAGTAAGGGCTCAAATTTTTTTGAAGGGAAGGGGTTAGGCATCCTTTAGAATCCACAAACTGTGAAATCCAAGACTAAATTTATCAAAAGAGGGAGGAGGTAAAAATTATTTTTGAAAATATAAACGTGTAGAATATGTACTAATGCAAAATGTGTATATATAAAGTATATAAATAAAGCCTAATGTTATAAAATATGTGTGCAGAAATATGTAAAGATTTTTTAAAAAATGTACACAATATGTATGAAAAAAAAAGTACTTTTTGTAAAAAAAAAAAAAAAGCTCTTTTTGTAATGTATGAAAAGGAAAGTAGTTTTGTATTATATAAAAGGGAAAGTATTTTCAAATAATATCTTTTACTTGACAAAAATCATGGGTAGAAAAGATTAAATAAAATAAAGATTCAATTGAAAATAAAAGACTACACACTATTTTTAATGCAAAAGTGTAAATTAATTGATTAAATATCTAAATCAATTTAATTCCTTTATATAAATATTAACGGCCTAAGTTTTACCTAAGCGCGTGTTAATGAATATGTAAGTAAAGGATATTCATGCCCGACTCCCTAAAAGTAAAGTTTTTACTATACTTTTATCTTTGTGTACAATTATGAGAATAAGAAATAAAAATACAAACATAGAGTTTGAATTGCTTTTTTGAATGCCTTTTCAGGGAGTGTCTCCAAGAGAACCTGTATAAACACTTGGTAGAAATGTTAGTATTGAATAAATAATTACCAAAATAAAATATGTGGATATGTATAAATAAAATAAATTTTTTACTATAGAGTGGGCTCAGATTAAGTTTTACATATGTCATAGCCACGAAGTGGATGCTCAATTATCAGCCGTCCTAAATTGCCTCACCAAGATATGAATCGTAAAACCTTTGTCTTGTCTTGTCTTGATAATATAAAGATTTCGTTGTCGCCCAAATTTATTTATTCTTTATTACGTAATGTCCATCTTTTTATTTGTGGAGGCCTAAAAAATAGATGAGAATTTTTTCATTGGCCAGAGTAGTGTAGTATTTGTTCGTTGTCAGTGTAATATTAAAAATAGTAAAGTAAATGGGTAAAATCGCCAAAAACAGTCCGAAAAATTCAAAATCACGAGCAAAGTTAGAAAGCAAGATCCCAATAATAACTACAACAATCTCAAGAATACCAACACACTACCAATATCAAAATATTCACCAGAATTAAGGCAACACAAAAAAATAGTAAAAGACAATGATAAAAATAACAATGTAATGTAGCAATAGTAGCTAAAGAAAAGCCATAGAAGTATTAGGCAAGGCCAGTATTCATGGAGCTTTACCGGAGAATTGAAAACTTCGGCCAGATCTGAAACGATAATAACAAGGGAGAGGGGGTTAGAGGTGGCGTTGCTTCAACGGCTCTTGCCAGAGCAAGGCCAAAAAATATGCAACTCCGACAAGATCTGGCCCATTTTTGTGTAAAACAATAGCGAATTAGAGGGAGAGGGAAAGAGGGATGAAGCATCGGATGCAGCTCGTTGGAGCTAGCCGGCCTTCACCTCCGATGACACAGCTGCAGAGAGGAAAAAAATGAGAGAAAGGGCGAGAGGGGAGTGGTTGGTGGCTAGTGGTGTTGTAATGGTTCATGGACAGAGTTCGTTCGTCGGAGCTTCGACAGTCAGCAGTGATGGTGGGGCGGCAGTGAGAGAGGATGAGGAATCTGATAGAGAGAAAAAAGTGAGAAGGAGAGGAATAAAATTTGAAAATCTATATGTGTGTGTGTTTTTATCTTCAAAAACTTGGAAAAACAATTAGCCTCCCCTCCTTAATTTATAATATAAAATGGCCCTCCTTATTATCGGAAAAACAAAAGCCAACTCCCTTTTGTCCCCTTGAGACTAGATGTCACGCCCCAAATCCCATTGAGGTGGACTGGCACCCTAAGCCGATATGGCCCGAGAGAACCAATCTTTGCTCATGTACATTCATATGCATATCCTCGGATGAATCTTATTATACCTCATGCAACTATGCAGAAGTCATGGACATGGAAACATATGCCATATATATATATTTATAAAACTTGGCCGTTGGGGCCATCAAGTAAAAACGGACATTCATATCTTACATTCATATACCCACGTATGTCTACAAAAGCCTATAACAGATGCATCAACAAGACCAACTTAAAGTCGGGACAAGTCCCCGCTTTATACAACATTTACAACATCAACAACTATACAACTGTGACTCGGAAAGCCCCGAACCAACTGGAGCTCACCAAAGATCTGCAAATATCCGGTAATCTACTGCAGAGGTCTACTAACACCTGCGCCTGCAGCAAGTAAAGTAAGTCCCCCGAAAGGGGTCAATACGATGAATGTACTGAGTATGTAAGGCTCATAAAAACTATATCATACATGATAACAACAACAATGTAGTCAATATAAGAGAAAATAGTCAATGTGAATAAACTCTCTTTCTGCGAGAAACCATGTATATTACGTTCTTTACTTCTCTTGTCTTCACATATGTTCATCTTTATTATTCTACCCATGCTAGGTTGTTCTGTCGCCCTTGGGAAGAGATTAACTCATGCTAGGTATTTGACCCCTGGGATGTTATACTAACCCATGCTAGGCTTTCGTGTCGCCCCTGGGATGTTATTAACCCATGCTAGGTACTGTGGCCCCTGGGATGTCTTGTGATATGATAACCCATGCTAGGCTTTCGTATCGCCCCTGGGATGTTATTAACCCATGTTAGGTACTGTGACCCCTGGGATGTCCTGAGATAACCCATGCTAGGCTTTTATATCGCCCCTGGGATGTTATTAACCCATGCTAGGTACAGTGACCCCTGGGATGTCCTGAGATAACCCATGCTAGGCTTTTATATCGCCCATGGGATGTATCGGGATCGACCCATGCTAGGCTTTTATATTTCCCCTGTGATACTACCCATGTGATTCATCAATTATATCTCTTATTATTCTTACTTCCGTTCTGGGAGTGATACAATGAGGATCATGACATTATTGAAGCACACATATATTTTACTTCACTCCTTTACTTCATGAGATTGACACCTTAACTTGTGAGGGATAGATATATTAGCTTGCACATTACTTCCTTTATTACTCTTATGAGATCTTATAAGATTGGTACTTTTACTTGTGAGAGATTGGTACAAAGATAATCATAATATTATTGGACTTTGGAACATGACCTGATTGGAAAATGCTATTCAAGAATAAATAAGTTCTCTTTACATCTTACTCTCTTTGAGATAGTTCTTTTAGAAATTACAACGTTATGACAGCCTTGGAACGTCAGTCAATGAATAAGAGATAAGTGAATCATAATTCATCTAAGAATAGGACACATGTGAATAACAATATATGTCAACCTGAATTAATATACTTCCAAACCCCTCGGAATAGAACAAGCCCAATGTCAATATGAACAATATGCTGCAGAAGGATATGGAAAGAGTAACCTTACATACCTTATACTTCCACTATGAATATAAAATCCTATACGTGAATACAATGGTTCAGCTCCTTCCTTATGTTTTACTCTACAACACAAATATATAACGGAGTTTACATTAACCACCAACTACCTTACAAATGCATATGACGACAATGAGTTACATGTTTGCCTCTAAAAATGTCATTTCCCCCTTGACAATACCATTTATGAAATTATCATACCAATAATCCCACAATATTCCATACATTGACCAATACATGATAACCAATAGCATGTCACACCAAGTTCATACTTTCCACTCTTCATCACCACAACATCACAATTATTCCATCAAATCACCTCAATACATCTCATATCAACATATCGGTCAAAATCCCATAATTTACACTTGTAGAAAAATAACAAGGTTAATAACATAATCACACCATACATGTTGATATTTCATCCATTCCATGCTCTTTCATCAAAACCACAAGTCATCTTTCAAGTTTAAATCCCATGGATGACACATCTTTTACAAAAACACAAAGTGTCATGTTCAACACTTCCAAGCATAACCAACATGATTGACATAATCTCTCATACATATAATATGTTAAACCATAATATTAAACACTTACCCAATCTTGAAAAATGATGATCTTGCTCAAAGAAGTGCCTTAGGGTTTGAAGTTGAGAGAAAAGGCTTGTGGAAAATTTTAGATTTGGCATGAGAGTTTTGTGTGATAAAAAAATCTGATTTTTGGACCTTTATACAATCCCCAATTCATACTTAGCCATTCCCTAGCATTAAATGCTTTGTTTGGCTTGGTCAATGGAAGAATGGGTCATTTGACCCATTTGGCCCATGTCTTTTGCCTTATTTTGGGCTTTTATTAAGCTCAAATCACTTAACCCAATACAATTCAATAATTTCTCATGTTTAAATCATTTCATACGTGTTACGACAATATTCCCACTCACGCAATTTATATTCGTAGCCTCAATCCCAAAAACAAGTGATTTTAGCCACGTATGGCTTATTTTGATCAAAAGGGTAAAAACGTCATTTGGATGCCAAATTCGTATACGAATAATTTTATCAAAATGGAATGCCAATATTTCAATTATCCCATGTATAGGCTTGTGGTTGTAGAAGAAATGTGGCAAAAAGCGGCCCGGTACGCCCCCGGGCACCCTTGTGACTTAGAAAAATTTTCAACATTTGAAAGGTGCGCACAAGCAGCCTGGCACACCCTTGGGCGCGCCACCTTGCTGCCTGTGCCCAAAAAATTTGGGCAATTAGCGGGTTGGCACGCCCTCTGGCGCGCCTGGCCCTTAATTTTTTGAAAATTTCTTTCTTTGACTTTTCTTTGCGGATTTGGTTAGATACTTCAAGTTCTATTCTTTAACTTACTTCTTACCTTTAATATCCTTTGTTTGGAGGTCCTCGAAGCCTCGTTTTTAACCCCACAAATGCTCCACGAAGTCACAAGTCACCTCCTATGAAGGTCTAATCACATGTACGAGGCCCAATATAAATTATCTCATCAATAACATTACAAAATGCATACTCATGGCTCTCGACACCTAAGTAAACATTGTTCAACGTCGTCAAGTAGGATCGGGAAAGTACGGGGTGTTACACTAGATTTAGTCCATGAGTTATTATTCAAAGGATTTTTCACCCTTTTAACCAACATGAAATGACTCTTTAACCAACGAATGAAAATCCTAACCCATCACCTCAAATGTCAACTTTTTTAAAGGTGACGAGACCTTGACTTAATTGATTTGTCGCTCTGTGTATTAAAGCAATTTCTCCGACTTTTGTATTTGTGGATTGTTCTAATTAATGTACAAAATACGTAAGTATTGATATGTAATTACAAAATGTAATCAATAAAAAAATAATTATCTTGAAAAATATATTATGTTGTAAATAATTAAAATTGTAGTGTACTATAAAAAAATTAGAGTGTTATGTTGTGTACGTGTGCAGATGATTACAAAAAAAATTAAAATGAAAATAAATTGATAAAAATCCTAATATTTACAAAATTAAGGATAATTATCAATATATTGTGAAAAAGTGTAAATGTGATAATAAATTGGTAAAAATCCTAAAATAATAATAATAATCAATAAATTGTTAAAAATAGTAAGAAATGTGTAATATCGTATTTTGTGCTTTTTAATGATTAGGAAGCCTGAAGACGTTAATTTTAAGCTCGGAGAGCCAAAATTGGGTGTCAACAACCAGCACTTTACAAATCACAAATATGGTATTCATCAAAAGGGAAACTATACCATCAAAAATACACGTGTGAATCAACACCTATTCATCCATACAGTTAACCATCTCACAAGAGTAATCCAATGCCACCTCAATCATCACAACATATCATGCATGTTATATGAATAAGTAATTAATCCAATATATGTAAAAATACATATCAAATACCAAATCAAATATGTACATACATACTAAGGGGGCTTATATTTTCCCAATAATCATGACCTGCAGGGGACCAGTTTTGTCTATGTACCATACCAACTAGGTACTCGACCCTTCAAAACAACAATAAATAATTAATACATAGTGGCATCGTACCCGACCCTCTGGATATCATAATTAAGGGTGTGCAAAATCCGGTTTAATCGAATCGATAAAAATATTATTGGTTTATCGGTATCGGGTTATTGGGTTAACGATTTTCAAATAGTTTTGTAAATTTTTCTTTTGGGATATCGGTTTGGTTCCGGTTTTAAGGTTCTAGTTAATGGTTAAACCGATAACCCGACAAAATTATACTAAAATTATATTTTTATCCCTTATTATATAATAGTGATTTTAGATTTTAATACATACCCTATTATTTTTCACATTTTGTAGTTGTTGTCTTAGTATTGTTGTTTTCTTTCTGAAGTCGTTTGCTTGATGAGGTTCTAACCATCAGTGTAAACTATTAACCGACTTTATTTTTCTTTTTGAGAAATCGCTACCATTGCTAATGCATTCAAGTTTGCTACATGACCAAAAAGAAAACAAATTTTTTTAGTAATAATGTATTTGAATTTGATTTACTTGTAATTTGTGTAAGCTTTTATGCATGAAGGTATATATGAATAGATAAAAAATAAGAGAAAGTAAAAAAAATTATAGGACTATTTTTTTGTTAAATCGAAAACCGAACCGTTAAGGACCAAAAACTGATAACAAATATTTTATTGGTTTGGTTATTGGTTTAGCATGTTTATAAACCAAAAACAGATAAACCAAACCAATAATATGCAAAACTGAACCGAACTGACCGATGCACGCCCCTAATTATAATATCATGAAACAATCAATATCACTTCAAGATGTATCATAGTGCACCAATAAATCAAGTACACAAGTTATGATCAATAAAGACTTAGCCAATTTCATACAATTTATCTCATGCATACAATAATGTCACCCAACTCACCCATCACAAGTATGTCTGAAGGCCAATTCACAAATACTCAATTTACAAATAAGCATGAAGTCTAAATAAAGTCTACAACTACAATAAAATCATATGCTACCTCAAATATAAACTCGAATGCAACTAATCCGCAAGATCCTTTCCCTTTCCCGCACCTTCAGATCATTTTTAGTCTAACAAATAACAAATAAAGAGTATTCAATGATTTAATCTTTAATTCTATGAATTAGAGACTAAAACCCACTAATTCTAACCTAGTTCATGTCCTAAAGTACCAATGTTGGGTTTTTTCCCTATTAATTCACCTCAATTCCCTATAATTCACTTTAAAGGGAAAGAATTCTACTCTATGAAACGTAAACTAACAACCTAGAATCGTTATCAATTTATTCTAAGACTACCCGATGACAATTTGCACTAGTTCATTAATTTGGCGCTTGAATCCCATAACTTCATCATAACACTTGTTCTAGTGATTCTATAGATTAAAATTGATTAATCTATGTTAGATTGATGTAATAAACTTACCTCAATAATAAAAAATTGTCCAAACCAGAAATAAATCACTTCTTTAAGCCTTATATCAAAAAATTTATTGTTTAGGAGAAAATAATATCAAAACTCAGAAACAGGCATTAAACATTACCTGATGACTATAGTAGCGGTACTCTGCCCGCTATAGTGGTCCTGCTATAGCAACCAAAGGCTCACTATGGCGGTTGTAATGACCCTCTAGGTCATTTCCTACGTTTTTATGCTTTTTTGACATTTAGAGCTTTCCCAAAGTTGCACAAAGTCATTTATAACTTGTTGGGACTGACAGTTCAGTTACCAGGCCGGTTGTTTGGTTTTTAGAGCCAATTCTCTATTTTTGAGCTTTTACTGTTAAGAAAGAGGTACCGAACCTAAACTTCACTCAAACAGTCTCAGATGCCAATTTTAACAGTTTTGTTAGCTCTAGAACATTGATTTTAGGCTAGAGGGACCCTTGGTTTAGGTCTCCCGACTTCCAGACTCATTTTGGGCTATTGGATGGAAATTGGTTAAAACAGCACATAGGGTATGGGACCCACATTTGATCAGAATGATCCTGAATGGGAATTTTGATGGCATAGTTGAGTCTGGAATATCAAATTTAGTGTTGTAGCATAGTTCATTTGCGCTCACAGGATTCGGAATGATTTTTGAAGAGTCGATCGGAGACTTGGCATCTTGGCCCAGTGCTGGTGCATGTTGTTACTAGTGCCATCGCCTTGGTAATGCCTAGGAAGCCTAGGCAATGTCTCCTTAGAGTGCCTTGGGTTGCTTATTTGGTTTTAGGGTATTTTTCCAAGGGAGAAAACCCCATTAAAGTCCTTGGGAGCTCAATTCTTGTGAGGGATCGATTAGCTAGTGTCGGGTTTAATCTAAAGATGAGGTTGCGATCGTTCTCTTGTCTTTATTTCTATAAGTTACAATTAAATTCTTATTTAAATTTTCAATTTAACTCTTAGTTTTTGAATAATGATGGGGTTGATTTGTTTCTCATTTGAGCTCGGATTTCACCCAAACTTTGGGGTAAATGATCCTTGAGATATGAGAGACGTGTTGATGGTTTTGATTTTATGATTCTGTAAGTGGGCTCCACATAGGATTTAGGTTTGATTCCTGACCTGGGGCATTTATATACAATATGAGTATAATTATTCTCATTGTAATGCGTAGATTATTATTTTGATAGCGTGGCAGTATACAGAGGCTTCTTGGAAGGAAAAAGCTCCAGAGTAGTGAACTTTCTCGAGCTTTCAGAGGCATCCAGGTAGGCTAGGCTTACTTTCTTCATAGATTGAGCTTTATTATAGTATTAGTGTAGTATTATGCTAGCGATGGGTATGTATTCATGAATTGGTTGTTAATTTGGTATTAAATGGGTTAAAGCTAATCGATTTGGGGCCTCTTTTGTAGAATTTGACCCTGTCTTCCGTAGTAATGGTTAAAATGCTACTTTAGGGCTAGTTTAAGGAAATTCAAGATGTTGGTATGAGATTTTAGGGCCTTAGCCTAATTTTGGGGTAGGTGTTTACCTTAGTTGGAATTTTTGGGACTAGTAGCAGACCCTGTCAGCCCTCCCTTGGGTCAAAAGACTAAATTAGCTCCTTGTAGATCTAAGAGTTCCCTATACATCCCTTAGACTAAACCTTGAGCCTTAGGATGACTTAGATCATCCCATGAACTTCAATCAGTCTTACTACCCCAGGTAGAGTATCATTTTGGATTCTAGATCTATATAATTAGATTGCATGATTAACAATAATTCCCCTATTAACTTGACCGTATGACTTGGGGGTCTAGATACTAAATGGATGTTAGGGAAAGTTATGACCTTGGAATATTTGGACACTTAGCTTATTATCTTAGTTTCGATTTAAGTACAGTGAATAGTTGCTCTCTTATTGTTCATTATGTTAAGTTTATTTGTGGCATATTTACCACATGGTACATAATTACTAGTTTCAATTCAAGTTCGATATCCATGATCTGTATGCGGTACTTTATTATGACGATACTATTCTCAGCTCTGGTTCAAGTCCGACATTTATGGTACAAAGGGAGTTCCAGGTATGTTATCACTTGCGGGTATATTTTAACTTATTATTGAAGGTATTGCTTTTTGTTTTCATCCATCGGGCTTATGGGGGCTCGGTTGGCTTATTACTTACATGTTTGTACCTTCTGGGTTTATAGGGATCCAGTTAGGTTGTAGTTAGACTGTATTTATCTTGCTTTATCTATTCTTGCATATTTATAGCTTTATCTCAGTTCAGATTAGTATGTTAGATATAGTCCTTATCCATGACTTTAGCTTACTTTCTCACATTTTATTATACTTTTATTATGATTTAGCTCAGTCGGCCGATGATGTCTACTGAGTACCCATTGTTTTGGTACTCATACTACACTTCTGCATCTTTTTCTAATGCAGATTTGAGTATGAGTTACAGCCATTGACGTTTCACTCAGGCTTGCTTTTAGAGATTTAGAGATAGGGTGGGCTTTTAAAGTCGAAGCTGATTCTCTCTCCTTCTGCTATTTTTGGACAGTCTTTACATTTTCAAGACTACCTGTGTATTTGATACTATTTAGTACTCTATTCTGATTTAGTGGCTCTTGTACCAACCTTACTAGGTCATTGGATGCTCTTTTGTACTTTTCCTCCTTTCTTTTACTATCGTATTTACGTATGTCGTTGCTTGGTATTCCTATTGCATGTTTACATTTTTGTATTCTTTATGTTCCATCGTTTAGCTCATTACTTGTCATTTTAGTCTATAGTTTGGCTTAGCTACTGGTGGATAAAAGTAGGTGCCATCATGACTTGAGAAATCGAGTCGTGAAAAATTGGTATTAGAACCTAGGTTCGCTAGTGTTTTTGGTATAAGAGCAAGGGTCTAGTAGAGTCCAGTGGATCGGTACGATAACGTCTATATCCGATCTTCGGGAGGCTACAGGATATTCTTAGGAAAATTTCTCATGCATTGAGTCTATATCGGTTTCTAAAATTCTCATTATTTCACTCTTTCACAGATGGCTAGGATGCAAACTACGACAACAGGGGATAGAGACCCCGAGCCTACAGAGGTCTAGGACAGGCGAGAGTTGCAACACCAGCTAGGGGTCAGGACAGGGCGCCTTCACCAGATCCTGCTATTGCTCCTGAGCTAGAGGTAGCTATAGAGGCTCAGCTACCCCAGCCACTGGTGGGCCAGGAGGGTAGCCCAGGCCCCACCAGGGTTTATTTCTTCATCAGTGCTCAGAGATACTTTGATTCAATTATTGGGGTAGTAGGTGGTGTACCATCTGATGGTGCTCAGTCAGCAGACCAGAGTGGTACTGATTTAGGGGTGCAACCTATAACTGGGGCTCACTAAGTTGAGGTTCCTCCAGCACCGATAGTTCCACAGTCGGCGGTTGCTCAGCCTGTTATGACTGCCAAGGAGCAGAAGATATTGGGCCGATTACTGAGTTAACTCCACCTAGGTTTGCAGGGGCCCCAAGAGAAGATGCTTATGAGTTTCTAGCTAATTGTAAGGACAGGCTTCATACTTTGGGGTTGGTAGAGTCTCATAGAGTGGATTACACGGCATATCAGCTTGATAAGGAAGTAAGACAGTGGTGGAGGGGTTATCTCAATTCCAGGCAAGCTGGATCTCCATCTCTATCTTGGACTCAATTTTTTGAGGCTTTCTTAGAGAGTTACATGACTCGCACTATGCGTGAGCGCCTGAGCGATGAGTTTTTTGCATTGAGATAGGGTTCGATGACGATGGTCGAGTATGAGGTAATGTTTCATGATGTAGCCAGACATGCCACCATGATTCTTCCTATAGAGTATGAAAAGATTTGGTGCTTTGTTAGAGGGATGAGTCTACTACTCCGCAGGGCTACTCAGAATTTGGTGACTTCAGGAAAGTCTTTTACTAATATCGCTACTCCTGCATATACTATAGAAAAGATGAATTGCGATACCCTAGGAGCAACGATAAGAGGCCACATCAGCAGGGTAGTTTTAATGGGTACAAGAGCGGTGCACAGTTCAGGGGCAGAGTTTTTCAAGGTAGGTACCCTCAGCGTTAGTCTTATCAGCACCAGGGTTAGTCTAGAAGACCTGTTTAGGCAGCTCTTTAGATTACTAACGGGGGCCAGCTCGGTTATAGCAACTATAGTGGCCAGAGTAGGGGTTAGTCCTCGAGGGGTACACAGTCATGGTCCTCGAGCTGTGGTGGCCATTCTGGATCAGTCGAATTTTCTAGGCAGAGTAGAGTGCCTGGTGCATGCTATGATTATGGGGTAGTCAGCCATTTCTCTAGGGAGTGTCCCCAGCGTGGGATAATTTAGCCTGTAGCATAGAGTGTTCAGCCTATTAGATCAGTGCTACCTCCAACTAGGGGTGGTACACAGGGTCACAGAGATGGCTCCTAGGGTTCTAGAGGAGGTCCTCATATAGGTAGGATAGGTGGTTGATCAGGCAACTAGTTTAGAGATAAACGGGGTCAGTTATATGCAATACCTGGTAGGCTGGAGGCAGAGTCTTTGGATGTTGTTATTACAGGTATGATTTTAGTATGTCGTCAGCTAGCTATTGCTTTATTTGATTCGGGATCCACTTATTCATATGTTTTTTTCTTACTATGCACCACGGTTAGAGTTATCTTGGATGCCTTTATATGTGCCATTGCATGTATCTACTGCCATGGGTGATTTTTTAGTAGTGGATCGAGTTTATAGATCATGTGTTGTAACCGTTCGAGAGTTTGATACTCGGGCTGACCTTATTATGCTAGATATGATGGATTTTGATGTGATTCTGGGTATGGACTAGTTATCTCCCTATCATGCAGTCTTAGACTATTTTGTTAAAATCGTTACCTTACCCATGCCTGGTATACCCTCGATTGTGTGCTAGGATTCTTTAAATCATGCATCGATAGGGATTATTTCCTATGTTTGGGCTAGGAGACTGGTAGCGAGTCTTATCTTGCATATGTTTGTGATGTTAGTACGAAGAGTCCTTTGCTTAATCTTGTTCCTACTTGGCCTTCCTCCTAAGCGTGATATTGAGTTTGCTATTGACCTTGAGCCGGGCACCCTACCTATTTTCATGGCACCTTACTGTATGGCTCCTGCAAAGCTTAAGGAGCTAAATTCTCATCTTTAGGATCTTCTAGGTAAGGGTTTCATTAGACCAAGCGTATCACCTTAGAATGCTCCTATCTTGTTCGTAAAGAAAAAAAATGGTTATATGCATATGTGTATTGACTACAGACAGCTGAATAAGGTGACAGTGAAGAATAAGTATCCTATGCCTCGTATTGATGATTTATTTGACCATCTTCAGGGTATGGCAGTGTTCTCTAAGATTGACTTGAGATCTGGTTACCATCAGTTGAGTATTCAATTAGAGGACATCCCTAAGACAGCCTTCAGGACTCGCTATGGCCATTATGAGTTCTTGGTAATGTCTTTTGGGTTGACCAATGCCCCAGTAGCATTTATGGACTAGATGAACCGCATTTTCATGCCTTATTTGGACTCCTTCATGATCATTTTCATCAATGGTATTCTTTTTTATTTGAGGAGTAGGGAGGAGCACGAGCAATATTTGAGGACTGTGCTCCACCCTTTGAGATATCATAGGTTATTTTCCAAATTCTCAAAGTGTGAGTTTTAGCTAGGGTTTGTGACATTCCTAGGACACGTAGTGTCTAAGGATGGAATTATGGTAGATCCGGCAAAGATTGAAGCTATTAGTGATTAGGCTAGACCTACATCTTCGATTGAGGTTCATAGCTTTATTTTGGGCTATTGGGTGGAAATTGGTTAAAAAGACCCTTAGGGTGTGGGACCTACATTCAATCAAAATGATTCTGTAAGGAAATTTTAATGGTGTCTTAGAGTTTGGAATGTCAAATTTGTCATGGTAACATAGTTCATTTGCGCTCACGGGATTCTGATCGAGTCCCTAGGGGTCGATCGTAGACTTGGCAACTTGGCCAAGTGTTGGTGCATGCTGTAGCTGGTGACATCACCTTAGCGATGCCTTGGCCTCCTAGGCGATGTCGCATAAGTGTACATTGGGTTGCCTAGGCGAGTAGGCTGCCTTGGCATAGCCATCGCCCAAGCGAGGCCTTGGATGCCTAGGCAAGGCCTCCTGGGTAAGCCTTGTGCAACCTTAACATTGAGGCTGCCTTGGCACACCATCGCCTTAGAAAGGCCTTGGATGCCTAGGCGAGGTCGCCTTGGCAATGCCTTAGTCTCCTAAGCGATGGGGCTAGCTCGTTAAAAGCCCTTGCCTATTCGGTTTTAGGGAATTTTCCAAGGGAGAAAACCCCATAAAAGGTCGTGGGAGCTCAATTCTTGTGAGGGATCGATTAGCTAGTGTCGGGTTTGATCTAAAGGCGAGGTTTCGGTCATTCCCTTGACTTTGTTTCTGTCACGCCCCGTATCCCAACGGGGTGGACTGGCACCCAAAGCCTATATGGCCCGATAGAACCAATATTTGCTCATGTACATTCGTATGCATATCCTCGTATGAATCTTATTATACCTCGTGCAACTATGCGGAAGTCATGGACATGGAAACATATGCTACATATATATATTTATAAAACTTGGCCATTGGGGCCATCAAGTCAAAACGTACATTCATCTCTTATATTCATATACCCACATATGTCTACAAAAGCCTCTAACAGATGCATCTACACGACCAACTTAAAGTCGGGACAAGTCCCCGCTTTATACAACATTTACAACATCAAAACAAATATACAACTGTGACTCAGAAAGCCCCTAACCAACAGGAGCTCACCAAAGATCTGAAAATACCGGTAATCTACTGTGGAGGTCTACTAACACCTGTGCCTGCAGTAAGTAATGTAAGTCCCCCTAGAGGGGTCAGTACGATGAGAATGTACTGAGTATGCAAGGCCATAAGAAATGCATCATACATAATAATAACAATGGAGTCAATATAAAAGAAATAGTCAATGTGAATAAACTCTCTTTCTGTATGTGAGGAACCATGTACATTACGTTCTTTACTTCTCTTGTCTTCACATATGTTCATCTTTATTGTTCTACCCTTGCTAGGCTGTTCTGTCGCCCCTGGGATGAGATTAACCCATGCTAGGTACTTTGACCCCTGGGATGTTATATTAACCCATGCTAGGCTTTCGTGTTTCCCCTGGCATGTTATTAACCCATGTTAGGTACTTTGACCCCTGGGATGTTATAGTAACCCATGCTAGGCTTTCGTGTTGCCCCTGGGATCTAGTGTGATAACCCATGCTAGGCTTTTATATCGCCCCTGGGATGTATCGGGATCGACCCATGCTAGGCTTTCATGTCGCCCCTGGGATACCACCCATGAATACTCATTAATTATACATTACTTCTTTCTCTTGTTATTCTTACTTCCATTCTAAGAGTGATATATTGAGGATCATGACATTATTTGAAGCATACACATACATATTACTTCACTCCTTTACTTCATGAGATTGATACCTTTACTTGTGAGGGGTAGATATATTAGCTTGCACATTACTTCCTTCATTACTCTTATGAGATTGGTACTTCTACTTGCGAGAAATTGGTACAAAGATAATCATAATATTATTGGACTTTGGAATATGACATGATTGGAAATGCTATTCAAGAATAAATAGATTCTCTTTACATCTTACTCTCTTTGAGATAGTTCTTTTTAGAAATTACAACATTATAAGAGCATTTGGAACTTCAGTCAATGAATAAGAGATAAGTGAATCATAAGTCGTCTAAGAATAGGACACATGTGAATAACAATATATGTCAACCTGAATTGATATACTTCAAAATCCCTCGGAATAGAACAAGCCCAATATCAATGTGAACAATATGCTGCAGAAGGATACGGAAAAAGTAACCTTACATACCTTATGTTCTCAATACGAATATACAATCCTATACGTGAATACAATAGTCCATCTCCTTCCTTATGTTTCACTCTACAACACAAGTACATAATGGAGTTTACATTAACCACAAACTGCTTTCCAAGTGCATAAGACGACCATGAGTTACATGAACATCACTTCACCCTTTACAATACCATGTATGAAACTATCATACCAACAATACCACAACATTCCCAACATTGACCAAACTATCTCAATCCAACAGCATTTCATACCAAGTTCATTCTTTACATCTCTTCAGTAACACGATGTCACAACTATTCCATCAAATCACCTCAATACACCTCACAACAACATATCGGCCTAAATCCCATGATTTACACTTATAGAAAAATAACAAGTTTAGAAACATAATCACACCATACATGTTGATATTTCATCCATACCATGCACTTTCATCAAAACCACAAGTCATCTTTCAAGTTTAAATTCCATAGATGACACATCTTTTAGAAAAACATAAAGTGCCATGTTCAACACTTACAAGCATAACCAACATGATCTACATAATCTCGCATGCATATAATATATTAAAGTACAAGAATAATCACTTACCCAAGCTTGAGAAATGGTGATCTTGTCCAAGAGATGACTTAGGGTTCTTAGGGTTTGAAAAGGAGAGAAATATCTTCAAGAAATGTCTAGAAAGGCATGAGACTTAGAATGAAATAAAAATCTAATTTTTTGGTCTTTATATAATACTCAAGTCATACTTAGCCAATACTTGGGCATTAAATGCCATATACTCTTTGTCAAATAGAAGAATGGATCATTTTCCTCTTGGGCCCATGCATTTTGGCTTCCTTTTGGGCCTCAAATTGGCTCATTAACACATATTATCTTAGCCCACTAAAATCAATGTGTAATCCATCATATGTCTCATGTTTAATTAATTCCATAATTGCCACGACAATAGTCACTCACGAGATTCATGTTCGTAGCCTCAATCTCAAAATAAGAAATTCTAGCCACTTATAGCTTCATTGAACATAATTTGCTAAAATACTTGTGACGAGGGACTAACCCCAACTCGGATGCTAAACTTGCTCAAGAGTAGACCTACTACGATGGCATAATGATACCATAACCCAAAAGTCGTCTTTATAGACTTAAAATCGTAGAAGAAATCGGGCCTAAAGCACCCCGGCACGCCCCAGGGCGCCCTAGACACTTAGAGAAAATTCCAGTTTTTGAAAGGAGCAAAAGGGTGGCCTGGTACGCCCTTGGGCGGGCCCCCTTGCTGCCTGTACCCAAATATTTTGGGCAAAAACCGGCCTGGCATGCCCCTGGGCGCGCCTGGCCCAAAATTTTCAAAAAAATTGTTCTTCGACTTTTCTTTGCGGATTTGGTTAGATACTTCAAGTTCTATTCTTTAACTTACTTCTTAACTTTAATATACTTTGCTTGGAGGTCCTCCAAGCCTCATTTTTTAACCCTACAAATGCTCCACGAAGTCACAAGACACCTCCTACGAAGGACTAATCACATGTACTAGGCCCAATATCAAATGTTTCATCAATGACACTACAAAACACATACTTATGGCTCTAGACACCTAAGTAAACATTGTTCAAATTTGTCAAGTAGGGTCGGAAATGTATGGGGTGTTACAGTTTTCGTAAGTTACGATTGAATTATTATTTAAATTTCTGATTTAATTCTTAGTTTTTGAATAATATTGGGGTTGATTTGTGACTCATTTGAGCTCGAATTTCACCCAAACATTGGGGGAAATGATCCTTGATCTTTGAGGGATATGTTGACGCTTTCAATTTTATGATTCTGCAAGTGGGCCCCACATGAAATTTTGGGTTCGATTTTTGACCCGGGGTATTTATATGCAATATGGGTATCATTATTCTTGTTGTGATGCGTAGATTATTATTTTGATAGCATAGAAGCGTATTGAGGCTTCTCGAAAGGGAAAAGTGATACTAGCGTGGATCGCATGGTTGACACGAGCATGGATGACGTGGATGACACGTAGAATGTTCGTGAAAAGGAAAGCTTAAGAGTCCATGGGAGTGATGTGGATAAAGAAAAGAGGCGATTAGTACAAGTGGCTAGATTTTAAATTGAAGAATTCACAACAAGAGTCATCAAACAAGGCCCTGGAATCTCATTAAGGGCATATTTGTAATAACTAGTTGTCTTTTATTTCTCTAGTATAAACAGGATAATTCCTCATTTTACATGGGACTTTTGATGAATATTGAATATGAAGCTTTGAAGCTTGTAGTTTCTAGGTGAAGCCTAGCATTTAGCTTGTAGTTTCTAGGTGAAGCCTAGCATTAGTTGGTAATTTTAGTAGCGTGGATCTTGGAATTGTTGGTGAACTTTTTGGTTTGGTTAATCGAAGGTTACTCATTTGTGGTTTCTTGGTTTCCTTTTATTTTCTCAAACTAGGGTTTATGTTTAAATTGTTGAATTCAATTGGGAGGTGAGGGTATCAAGTCCCTTGTTGCCCATAAATTCAAGAGTTTGAATATTAATCCACATATCCTTCTTTTGTTTTCTTTCCTTCTTGTTCTTCCCTCTTTGATTTGTTATCAAAAAGCTCTGGAGTAGTGGACTTTGGAGAAATCAGCAAATGGAAGAGGTCACATGGGAAGCTGATGAAATAATGAAATCCAAGTACCCTCGCTTGTTCCAAAAGGAAGAACAAGCTCATGATATAAGATCGGAACAATGACAAGTAAGTATTTATAAGCTTTGAGTATATATCTAAATGATGACATGAAGAATGCTCGTAGACTTGTAATTGTTTACTTTGAATCACTAACATTCGAGGACGAATGTTTCTAAGGGGGGAAGAATATAACACCTCGTATGTTTCTGAGTCTAGTCGATTACCGTAACATTTATGGAAATATTTAAACATGAGAGAATGGATGAATTATACATTAACTTTGTTGGGCATTAATGAGTCTTGTGCCATTGGGCCAAATGAGGCCCAAAATCATGAGAAAGACATGGCCCAAAAAGGGAATTTTGACCCATTCTTGTATAGGTCCTCCATTGACCAAGTAAACATGAAATATGTGGCTAAGAATGAGACTACATGGGACTATAAAAGGGGCTAAAAATTAGATTTTTATTCAAAGAAACTCTCATGCCATTTCTAGAATTATCTACAACATTTCTCATCTCTCACAAACCCTAAGCTCTCATCTCTTTTGGGACAAGATCACTCTTTGGTAAGTATTTATTCTTATGGTTTAGTATATTATATGTTTAACATAGTGTATAAATCATGTTGGTTATGTTGGCAAAGTGTTGGACAGTGTACTATGTCTAAAACTGTCTATTTTTACAATCGGAGAAAGGTTTTTTCTTGTAAACTTGAAAATGGACTTGTGGTCTTGAAGGAAATGAACTTGATGGATTAAATATTTTCATGTGATATGTGATTATATTCTTACCTTGTTGTATCCTTGTGTATAATGATTGGTTTTGTTATTGTGAAAATGGTTTTGGATTTGGTGGCGTATTGACCGAGAAGTGTGGTTTGGGGTGTTGTGTATGTGTGTTGGGATACCATGGCTGATTTTTGGCATTAAAATGATCAAAAATATGTCAAAATAAGTTTGGTTATGATCATGAACCATTCATTGCATAAAAAGACCCAAAAGAAACCAATTTGGACCAAAACAGGCATCCGCCCCCGCAGACGAGGGCACCTGCGGGCGCAGATGCCAACACAGGTGCCTATGGCTTCTGCCAAAGGTCACCTGCGGGCGCATTTCAGCCACCTGCAATGTTTTTGTCTCTCTTATATCCCTGAAGGCCCCTATACCCTTTTCGGATGTAATTATCAACTTGTGATACCATTTTAATGACTTTAAAGTGTCGTATGGAGGTATGTTGGACTATATTAAGTATGGATTGTTGTTCATATGTTGTTATGAGACAAGTTGATAAGAGTAATTGTGACGGAATGATAAGAAGAAAGCATAAAGGGTAAGTATGGTGTGAAATGCTATTGATGTATGATATCTTGGTCAATGTGTGGAATGTTATGGTGCCATTGATATGAGAATGTAGTGTATTGTATTGTAAGGGGTGACATGATGTTATACGGCAGTCATATAGCTCATTGTCGTTTTGTACGCTTGTATAGTAACCAGTTGCTAATGTAAGCTCCGATATGTACTTGTATTGTAGAGTAAGACGTAAGGAAGAAGCTGGGCTATTGTATTCACGTATAGGATTGAGTGTTCATATAGATAGGCCAAGGTATGTAAGGTTATTCTAACTATATCCTTCTGCAGCATATTGTTCATATGGACTATGTACTTATTCCATTCCAAAATGTCCAAAGGCATCTCATTCAGGTTGTATCTATTATTAAGTCACATGTTCCTCATTCTTTAGTCGTTGTCGCTCATATGTTACATAATTATGTACATGGTTCCAAATCCCCAATAATGTTATGTTTCAAATCTTCCAAATAGGTTATGGCTTCAATATGTCAATCTCTCCCAAACAAAAGTATCAATCTCTCATGAGTGAGCGTATCAATCTCTCACAAGTAAAGATACCAATCTCGTAAAAGTTAAAGAATGAAGTAAGATATTATGAGTGTATCCGAGGGGTGAAATAAACACATGCATGATGATATCCATGGGGTGAAAGAAACACCTGCATGATGACTATCCCACCATTATGGGTGTATCCATGGGGTGAAACGAACACCTGCATGACGATATTATTAATTTCCCACTGATCAGTTGGGCTCGGGCAGTATATGATTAATGATTGACAAGTAAGTAAGAAGAGGTGTAAAAGCACATAAGTGAAGAGAGTATCGAAAGTAATGCATGCAGTTCTAAATATATAGATTGACGGCTTATCCATATTGGGCATTCTCTTGTAGTTACTTTCCATTAAAAAGTCTTATGACCTTATACTGTTTTCACACAGCCTTACATACTCAGTACATTCTTCGTACTGACTCCTCTTGGGGGATTTACCTTACTTGCTACAGGCACAGGTACTAGTAGACCTCCCCAGTAAGCTGCAGGACATCTTTTGGCCTTGGGTGAGCTCCAGTTGGTTCGGGGCTTTCCGTGTTAAAGTTGTACATTTCTTTGGTATTATAGATGTTATGTAAAGCGGGGACTTGTCCCGAATTTAGGTTGGTTGTGTATGTATTTCTGTTAGAGGCTTTTTTAGACGTATGTGGGTATGTGAATGAATGTGAAGGAAAGAGATGTATGTCCTTTGACTTGATGGCCCTGAAGGCCAAGTTTCATATATATATACATCACATATTTCATGATTTTCGATATTAGCCTTTTTGAGTTCTTACGTGATGTGGTGTTCCTTATGACATACATGAGAATGAATGTAAGTAAAGTTTGGTTCTCGGGCCTTATCGGCTACAGGTGCCAATCCTCCTCGTTGGAACTCGGGGCGTGACATTAGCCTAGTTTTGGGGTAGGTGCTTACCTTAGTTGGAATTTTTTAGACTAGTAGCGGGCCCCATCGACCCTCCCTTTGGTTAAAAGACTAAATTATCTCCTTGTAGAACTAAGAGTACCCTATACATCCCCTTAGACTAAACCTTGAGCCTTAGGATGACTTAGATTATCCCATAAACTTCAGTCAGTCTTAATATCCCGAATAGAGTATCATTTCGGCTTCTAGATCTATATAATTAGATTTTATGATTAACATTACTTCCCTTATTAACTTGACTGTATAACTTGGGGGTCTAGATACTAAACGGATGTTAGGGAAAATTACGACCTTGGAATATTTGGACACTTAGTTTATTATCTTTGTTCCGATTCAAGTCAGGCAAATAGTTGCTCTCTTATTGTTCATTATGTTGAGTTTATTTGTGGCATATTTACCATATAATACAATTACTAGTTCTGGTTCAAGTCCGACATACATGATCTGTATGCGGTCCTTTATTATGATAATACTATTCTAAGTTTCGGTTCAAGTCTGGTATTTATGGTACAAAGGGAGTTCTAGGTATGTTATTACTTGCGGGTATATTTTAACTTATTAATGATGGTATTTCCTCATTTTTTTGTATCTATCGGGCTTATGGGGGCTCGGTTGGGTTATTCCTTACATGTTTGTACCTTCTGGGTTTATGGGCGTCCAGTTAGGTTGTAGTTAGACCGTATTTATCTTTATTTATCTATTCTTGTATATTTATCGCTTTATCTCGATTCAGATTAGTATGTCAAATATAGTCCTTATCCATGACTTTAGTTTACTTTCTTGCATTTTTATTATACTTTTATTGTGATTTAGCTCAGTTGGACGACTATGTTTACTAAGTACCCATTGTTTTGGTACTCACACTACACTTCTATATCTTTTTTTGATACAGATCCGAGTATGAGTTACCGTCGTTGACGCTTCACTCAGCCTTGCTTTTGGAGATTTGGAGATAGGATGAGCTTTTAAAGTCGAAGTTAATTCTCTCTCCTTCTACTATTTTTGGGCAGTCTTTACATTTTCGAGACTTCCTATATATTTGATTTTTTTTAGTATTCTATTCTGATTTAGTGGATCTTATACCAACCTTACTAGGTCATGGAATGCTTTTTTGTACTTTTCCTCCTTTCCAGTACTATTGTATTTATGTATTCCATTATTTGTATTCCTATTGCATGTTTACATTTTGTATTCTTTATCTTCCACCGTTTAGCCCATTACTTGTTGTTCCAGACTATGATTTGGCTTACCAACTGGTGGGTAAAAGAAGGTGCCATCATGACTTGAGAAATTGGGTCGTGACAGTGTTCTATTTCTTTACTCACCGACCACTACGGCGACCCTTAAACAGTAACTTGAGGAATATTTTCTGGACTCCCCCATTTCACAATACACACTTTATTTTTCGACAACACAGATTTAACCCTTCACTACAAATGCCATAACCAGAGCTTTACAAACTTAATTACCATTCCAAAAGTTTTTATGGATCATTATATCACTTATCTATTAAGTCATAACCAACCTATCAAACATTATATCACGAGACACAAATGATCTATACACCATACAATACTTAATTTTTATTATAAACCACCTTAGCCTAAGATTTTAACAACTCTCATCCTAGGGAAAACTCTACCCGGGCACTTATTGCCCAACCAATGCAAAAACAATGAGATAAATCGATGATGTCTCTAACTATATAGTGGTTTGTACTGATACTACTCTTGTACTCTTCTTTTGTTGAACACAGACTGTGTTTTTAGAGATTCAGATGTGACCTCATCTCTAGCACTTCCAATTGATTCGATCCGAGGGTGAGCTACATCCATTTCGGATAGTGGATGTTGTCCTTCTTTCAAACAATGAGACTACTTCTTTTTTTGATTTTGGATTATTCTTAGATAATTGTTTTGGATTAACGACCTTGTATGATAACTTTTGGGTCTTGGGGATCTGCCAGTTGTTTTTCACTTATTTATCATTAAAGTTTTAAGATTATCATGATTTATTTTGCTAAACTGTTGTTGTTGTTTAAAAATGAAATAATTAACTCTGAGACTGAAGGGTATAATATGTTTCTCCCATTAGAGGGTTAGTGTGGGTACCACTGACGACCACTTGAATTATGACAAAGTTGGTATTAGAGCCCTAGGTTTGTAGATCTCGTCGTATAAGGACATGTCTAGTAGAGTCTTATAGAATGGCATAAAGATGTCTTTACTTTTCTTTTAGAGGATATAAGGCACTAGGAAAACTCAATGTCTTCTTTCTTTCATGCTATTACTTGATTTCAATTGGTACTTAATGATCCAAATTGGTATCTGACCTTTTTCATTTTTTTACCTTACAAATGGTAAGAATATGTGTAGTAAAAGCTAGGGCAGAGGTGCCTAAACTGGCTGATGAGGTCACAGTATATGGTAGAGGATGAGGCAAAGGCTTGGTTTAAGCGTCAAGGTTAGCTAGGGGTTAGGCTAGGGTTGGCTCTTCAGGTTCAAGAGTTAGTCATGATAATGGATTGGTTGGGACAGAGGGATTAAGTTCAACACGGACACCCCTAGCTTCATTACTACATCTACGCTTGAGGATGTCTTGATACGGGTGTTGGGTTTTCTTGATGAGATGGCCCCAACTTTCAGTCAGCACATTATTTCAGGGTTTCAAACTCTAGATGCACAGTTGGTTACTGCTACAGACTCTCCAAGTGTTGGTGTGTTATTGTCAGGTATTGCTCCATATCTAGCAACCTTATCCGCTATGTCTGTGGAAGGGTAAATGAGGTTTATGGATTTTATGAGAATAGATCCCCCACCACCACCACCACCACACATACACACGGAGAGTTTAATATGAATCCCAGTGGTGGTGCTTATAAGTTCTTGGTTAGTTGCCATGAGAGGTTGCATAGATTGGGCTTGGTAAGTTCTAATGGTGTAGACTTCATGGCTTATCAGTTGTTTATACCAGGCAGTCACTAGTGGAGGACTTTTATTAAAGATAGGACAGATAGGTCACCTTCTCTCTTATGGGATCGGTTTACTTAGAAGTTTTTGAAGGATTTTGTTTAGAGGTGTAAGAGGTATGCAGTTAATAATCCCTATAGACTTGATAGTGGTAGTGATATACATGGTATAGGCCAAAACTCCCATAGTCCTTCTCAGAGATGATTGGATCGTAGCAACTATTTGGGTTATTCGGATTCAGTTCAGCAAACTTTTACTTATTTGGGTTGCTTTGCATGTGGGGATCTCGAGCATTATATGAGGAATTTCTCATGGCGTAGACCAGGAGGTACTCCACCAGTAGGTCGGGGGGGTGATAGGTCTTAGTACTATGCTTCTTGGAGTGGGCTTGAGGTAGGAGCCTCTCGTATAGTGGTCAAAAATATGGTTTCAAATGAGGGAGTTATAGTGGACCAATAGAAGCTTGAGGCAGTTAAGTATTGGGCTAGGCCTACTTCACTGACTGTGGTTCACAGTTTTATGGGGTTGACTAGCTATTATCATAGATTTGTGAAGGGGTTAGCCTTTATTTCTTCCTATATAAATCGATTAACTCAGAAGGATGTACCATTTTAATAGTCCGATGAGTACGAGAAGAGCATTCAAAGACTCAAGACATTGTTGAACACCGTTTCCATTCTTGCCTTGTCAGTGGAGGGTAAGGATTTTATTATTTATTGTGATGCCTTATGTTTTGGTTTAAGTGTTATTTTAATGCAGAATAAGAACATCATTGTATATACTCCTAGGTAGTTAAAGGTGTATGAGAGGAACTATCCTACGCATGATTTGGAATTGGCTACAGTAGTGTTTTTTCTTAAAATATGGAGGCACTACCTTTATGGGATTCATTGTGAGGTGTTCACAGACCACCATAATTTGCAGCATATCTTCAAGAGAAAATGTAGATGGATGGAGATACTTAAGGATTATGATGTTACTATTCTATACCATCTGAGGAAGTCTATTATGGTAGTCGATGCACTGAGTAGGAAGCCTAGGAGTATGGGTAGCCTAGCTTGTTTAGAGGTTACAAGGTGTTCTTTAGCTAGTGAGATTCACACTATAGCTAATAATTTTTTGCAACTTGAAGAATCCAAAAGGGGTGGATTTCTAACTTTTGTTGAGGCAAGTTTTCATTCTTATATCAAATCAAAGTCAAAAAGTTTGAGGATGCCAAGTTAAGAAGAACTCGTGACAAGGTCTTACAAGGTGAGGCTAAGCAGGCTATAATTGATGATGAGGGTGTCCTAAGAATTAAGGGGAGAGTATGTGTTCCCTGTGTTGATGACTTAATTCCAATAATCCTTGCAGAGGCCCATAGTTCAATGTATTCTATACATCCTGGTGCGAACAAAATATATTGCTATCTGAGATAACACTATTAATGGGGTGGGATGAAGTGTGACATTGCTGATTTTGTCACTCGGTGTCAGAATTTCCAGCAGGTAAAGTATGAACACCAGAAGTCTAGTGGAAAACTTTCGAGGATACCCTTTCTTGAATGGAAGTGGGAGAGGATAGTGATAGATTTTGTGGTTGGTCTTTCAGAGACATTAGGAAAATTTGATTCAATATGGATTATCGTTGATGGCTGACTAAGTCTTCATATTTCATTCCACTCAGATAACTTATGATGCAGATGAGTTAGCTAAGATTTATATTTGGAAAGTTGATCGATTGTAAAGAGTTTCGATCTTTAATGTCTCGGATAGAGGTATACTGTTCACGTCCAATTTCTAAAGGAAATTTCATGAGGAGTTAGTACTAGATTGGACCTTAGTACAAAATTTCACCCTCATACTGACGGGTAGTTTGAGTGGACAATTCAAGTGTTGCAAGATATGTTTCACATATGCGTATTAAACTTCGGAGGTCATTGAGACTAGTTCTTACCATTGGAGGAGTTGTGTAAAATAACACTTACCACTCGAGCACTGATATGGCTTTGTTTGAAGTATTGTATAGGAGAAGTTATAGATCTCTCATTGGCTAGTTTGATACTTTTAAGGTGAGAGCGTGGGGTACTGATATTTTACAGGAATCATGAGAAAAGGTAAAGTTTATTCAGGAGAATCTTCTAGCGGCTCAAAGTAGATAGAAAGAATATGCAGATAGAAAGGTGAGGATATGGAATTCATGGAAGGAGAGCATGTATTGCTCAAGGTTTTTTCCCATGAAGGATGTTATGAGATTTGGTAAACCAAGTAAGCTTAGCCCGAGGTTTATCGGGTCGTTTGAGATTCTCAAGCGTATGGGGACGGTGGCCTACAAATTGGCTTTGCCTCCAAGTTTGTTGGGAGTTCACCTTGCATTTTATATGTCCACGCAAAAAAAAAGTATCATGGTGATGGGAACTGAATCATCCACTGGGATTCGATCCTGTTCGATAAGAACCTCTCATATGAGGAGGAACCTGTGGCCAATATAAATAGAGAGGCTTGCAAGTTGAGGTCTAGGTAAATTATGTCTGTGAAGGTCCAGTGGAAGAACCGTTCTGTTAAGGAGGCCACTTGGGAGATTGAATTAGACATGCGCAACAAGTATCCCTATTTTTTTTCTAAGTCAAGTAACTCTTTTCCTTGTTTTCTTTCTTACTCGTTCAGGGAATAATAGTAGTTTAATTGGTATCTGATGTAACCACCCATTCCATTATTATAGAATTATTTAGGGATTAAGTACCCTGCTAAAATTTCCCCTAGTAAGATAGTTGATAAAAACTCAAGGTAGGATAGTTTCAGAGGAAAATCTAGTGTTGTCTGTGTTAGTGGCGATTTGTGATTCATGATGTTTTATTTGGCAATGTTGTTTCTGTTAGAGGATGGTTAAGTGGCATAGTTCCTGTAGGAAGTTTCAAGATGGTAAATAAAGGTTACCGTATTGGAGTTATTTTGTATTGTATTAAGTGTGAGATGTGTGTTGTGAAATGGGGTTGCAGTTTAATCTTCTCTAAGTTACTGCTGAAGGATCACTGTAGCGGTGGGATTTCCGCTACAACAAAATTGCTATAGTGGTCAATGTACCGCAGTAGCAGAGTATTAATATAGAAGTGGGCCATCGTAGCAAGCCCAACTCTGCCACAGCGGTGCCGCTACAATAAGAAATAGGTCGTTGCAGTAAACTATGGATAGATTATATCACATTAAGTCTGTTCTCTTTGAGTTTTATTTCATACACTCAAAATTTTCATTCTAAACTGCTAAGAGACGATTTCTTTCAGGCTAGGGTAATTTCCTTATTAAGGTAAGTAATTCCATCCAACCTTTTATATTATAATCCTCTGCAACCCTAAAATCATAAGGAAAAATTGTTGGGGTGGATTCATGGGTGAAACCCTAGGTTCATGAATTTGTGGGTTAGATGTAATATCATCTAAAATTGCTTCTAGGGTGTAATTTAACACTTCCTAGCATAAAATTGATGCTCTTGCACATAAATTGTGAGAATTAGGAGTAATTAATGGTTGAATATCCCTTAGTTGAAGCCATAGGTTGTATGAAGGGTTAGAACTAGTGGGGTTGAACCCCCAAGGCTTGAAATTGAAGAGTAAATGATTAATTACTCTTGTATTGTGATTCTTTATATTTTGAAAATTCCAAAGCATTGAGGAAGGCAAAGCCCCGGCAAATTAGCTTACTTGAGTGTATTCTTCGGTTAAGGTAGGTAATAGTTTATGTGGAGTTAGACTTGATATAGTCACTTGTACGTTCTTGAGTTGAATGGCATGTTGATTGTTCTTCGAACATAACTTATGATTTGTCGATTGTTGGCTTGACAAGGCTTGTATGCATAATCTGTAAATTGTTGATACATGTTGAACGATTATTGATATTTGAAGTACACTTGGAGATTTTGTACTTATTGTACTATCCTAATGATATAACAGAGAGTGAAACAATATTATAATATATTACTTGTTTATGGGTTGATACACCTGTCTATTTGTTTATTTGATTCTAGAGATATACTTGCTACTAAATTAGGTTGGCCGATGATGCCTACCAGTACATAGCAGTTTGTACTTATACTAGTCTTGTACTCTTCTTTGGTTGAGTGCAGACCGTGTTGCCAAAGATTTAGACGTGACCTCATCTCTAGCACTTCTGGCTGATTCAATTCGAGGGTGTGCTACTTGCATTCTGGATGCCACAGATCCTCCTAGTGGATGTTGTCCTTCTTCCGAACAATGATACTACTTTTTTTGTTGGTTTTGGATTGTTCTTAAACAGTTGTTTTGGATTAGCATCCTTGTACATTGACTTTCGGGTCATGGGGATTTACTAGTTGTTTTCCACATGTTTATCATTAAAGTTTTAAGTTTCTCATGATTTATTTTTCAAAACTGTGGTTGTTGTTTAAAAATGAAATAATTAAGTCTAAGATTGAAGGGTACAAAATGGTTCTCCCATCGAAGGTTTAGTGTGGATGCCACTCACGATCAATTGGGTCGTGACACAAGATATGAGAACGGTTGCTAATAATTGGTAGTCTATTCTCATTAATGGATAGACTTATGTTTTTTTTTCATTCTTCTAGGAGGGTAAAGCAAGGGGATCCTATATCCCCAACTTTATTTATTCTTTCCACAAAGGTGTTGTCCAGAAATTTAAATAACTTATTTTATAACAAAGATAAGTGGAATAAATGTCACGACCCAAGTGGCCATGAGTGGCACTCATGCTAACCCTCCGGTGGGAGAACCATCTAACTCAGGCCTTAAATAATTCATTTAACACAATAAGGCAATAAAATAACAAGTCTCAAACTTAATTAAATAAAAAATGCGGAAGTCTAACTGTTACATCCCAGAATCTGAAAGTCATCATACAAAGGACCCTAACAAAACAAGTGTAAGAGTAAATCCAAAATCATTAACAAATAAAACATTGCCCGAAAGAAAGACAACTGCAACTATGAAGATCTGTGGTAGCCTGAATGGGAGTAGCTCACCCTCGATTGGATCAACTGAAGGCACCAAATATGAGGTCGCGTCAAAGTCTCTAGAACACAGTCTGCACTCAATAAAAAGAGTATAGAAATAGTATCAGTACAAACACTATGTACTGATAGGCATCATAGACCGACTCAAAATATAAACAATTTTATCTCATAAATCAATAAAATATGCAACTAGGTACAACATAGACCAACTCAAAATATAAACAATTTTATCTCATAAATCAATAAAATATGCAAATAGGTACATCAACACATATTTCACGTAAGTACACTAGCCAGATAATTCACCCAATCTAAAACACTTTAGGGTCAACAAATAATGACATATAAGTTACTCAACAGATAAAACAAACCATCATGGAACAACTCTGCAATATAATACAGTCACATCATAACTAGGTATTAACACCCATACTAATCTTATGATAATAAAGTTATGTAACTCAACAATCATTCTCGGTACTATCTCAGAACTCATCAGTATCACTCATATGTACACACATGCTAAAGGGTCTTATTTCTGTCCAACTAGTCATGACTTACATGGGACAATCTAGGATCCATGTATCGTACCAATGTGGTACCTGCCCATTTCATATCAGCTCGTATGTAAGCTCACATTGGACTCTAGACACTCAATGATAAGAATAATGTATATATTCTCAATTTCTTTCAACATATCTCAGTATGTTATAGTATCCATCTCTCTCAGGATATCATCAATTGTACACATCAAGTTAATAAGTGTACACCATTTTTCACAAATCATTAATACATGCTTCAACAATACTAATCTTATTCATACAAGCAATGTCAAGCCAAACGAATTAATCAATCACAAATTATATCCAAAGACCAATCAACATGCTCATCAAATCACAAAACATACCAGAGACTATTTCAAGTCTAACTCCACATAAACCATAACCTACCTCAACTGAAGAATGTAGAACAAGCAAAGCTAAATTGCTGAAGCTTTTCCTTTCCTCTATGCCTCAGAATGCTCACAGTCTAAAAAAAAACAAAGTTAAGAGTAATTAATCATCTACTCTTTGATTCTACACTCTTGGGAATTCAAACCCACCAACTCTACCCCTATTCGCGGTCTATAACATTACCCAAGGGTCAATTAATGATATGAGCATGCCTAGCACATACCATTCAAGACCATTCACACGATGTCAAGCCAAGGATCTCCAAGAACTACAAGCTATGTTAATGAGAATAGAAGCATTGGAGGGACTTGAAGTAAGCCAACAAAAGACATACAATGTGTGAGAGGTCCAAGGAAGCAAGAAAGAAGTGGACAGCAATTCTGCCAAGTCTTGCGATTAGAATGACAAGCTATGTCGTGGCATATGTAGTTATGATATAGACAGTAATCACAAAAAAACTTGACAGAACTTTGGCAATGGAACAGTGAGTTGTGCGATGCAGCTATTCAATTTGGCGACACTGGGTATCCAAAACAACCTTTTTTGGCTACTTTTTAAACAAATGCTATGTTTGTAAAGGCAAGACTATAAATACTTGCCTTAGTCATTTTATTCCTTAGTTTTGATGTTGAATATTGAAAATACTCTTAAACTTGCAGTTTTCTAAGTAATTAGTTATAGTTATCCTTATAGTTCATCTTACAAGAGTGATTAAGGGTGGAATCTCTTGATTGCTCATTATAACTTCTTTTGCTTAATCGATCATCGAGTTTTCCATTTGTGGATATTATTTGGTTTTTTCTTGGTTGAGTTTGGGTTTTCATTATTAGGTTGTAATCAATTAGGAGGTGAGGGTATCAACCCCCTATTGCCCATAATTTCAACTTCTTAGTGTTAATCCATCATATCTTTTATTTATTTCAATTCCACGTCGATTTGATTCTAATTGTCCAATTAGAATCTTATCATGAATTAACCATCTACTAGTTTCACCATACTCATAGTATCTCAATTCATGGAGATTCTACTCTAATTATCCCCTCTAAGCAGTTTTTATGCTAGTCTCATCTATATTGAACAAAAGGTTCCAAATTACCACCATCATGTTTAAAAACAATAAATTCTTACTAGGAAATATTAATTTACACACTAGAAGCAATTCTAGATGATATTACATCTACCCAACGGCTTTACTCTACATTTCAGGAACCTAGGATTCTAACCTATAAATCCACCCTAACAATTTCTCCATTGATTCTAGGATGTTAATGTATTATTACTAGATGAAGGAAATGATGGAAGAACTTACCTCAACAAAATATGCTTGCCCTAGCCTTAGGAAAATCGTCTCTCTGAAGCTCTAAAACATAATTTTGAGTTTATAAGATGAAACACAAAATATAACACTTAAAAGGCATTCTGTCTAGCGCTTTTCGCTGCAGCAGACCCATTTCTAGTAGTAGTGGATTCACTATAGCGGGAAAGAACTCGCTATGGTGACCCTAAAAAACTTGCTCAGTCCCACTACGGCGGGACTCCAACTGCTACAGCAGTCTCGCTGCAGCAGAAATTCCACTACTACAACTGTCCCTAAACATTAGTTTGGGAAGAGTTGTTTCCCAGTCCCATTTCAAAACACACTTTATCAGTTTTAGACACCACGAAGTAACCCCCAACGTGGCAACCCCTCAAACCACATGCTATGACTTCATTTTTAATCTCAAAATTTTTCTACGGAGGTCTAAATTACTAGGTCACCCTTAATAAAATACGCACACCCCAAAATATGACACATGAATCAAGATTCACCACGCATAGGTACAATGCAAATTTTCCAGCTCAAACACCCCGCCTTGAGATTTTATTACTCAACTCACTAGGAGAAGTCTAGAAGGATACTTAGACCCTAACCACTCTATAACGACTGGGAGGGTCGTTATAAGTGATAATATTAATCATTTAGCTTATGTTGATGATACCATCATTTTTACTTCTTCTGATAAAAAGACAATTCAAGTGATCATGGAGACACTAAGGAGTATGAGAGGCAATCTGGACAGAAGATTAATAAAAAAAAATAGTTCATTCTTTGTGTTTCATAAGACTGCAAATGCCATAATACAGGAGGTGGAAGACTATACTGGTTTCTCCAGAGGGAAATTTCCTTTAATTTATCTAGGATGTCCAATTGGTCAAGCTAGAAAAAATAAACGCCACTTTGTAGAGCTTCTGAAGAAAGTGCAAAATAAGATACAAGCCCGGAAGAATAAGCTTTTATCTTTTGGAGGAAAGGTTGTGTTGATAAATAATGTGCTTCAAATCATCCCAATTTACTTGTTATCTATTATAAAAAAAAACCTCCAAATATGTTTTACAAAAACTGCACATAGTTTTTTGCCATATTTTTGTGGAATTTTAAGGAAGAAGGGAGAAATAAATACTAAATGTCATGGTCAAATATTTGTTTGCCCAAAGATGAAGGTTGATTAGGGTTTAGATTTTTATTTGATGTGTCCAAAGATCTTTTTGCAAAGCTTTGGTGGAGTTTTAGAATCAAAAAGTCACTTTGGACAAATTTATATGGAACAAGTGTTGCAAAAGATATAGACCTCAGGTGGTTGAATGGAAAGGGGTTTCCCAACTTTGGAAGCATATGCTAGAAGCCAGGAATTTTATTGACCAGGAGATCAGGTGAGAACCCAAATATGGTCACTAGTATTTGATTTGATAATAGAACATAACTTAAGGCTCTTCATTTCTATTTGCCTTTATTTAATGCTAACAATTATTGTATGGAAGATGTGAGCAAGGTGATGTTATAGGGCAACTGAATATTAATTAATTACACCAAATGTTCTTGAAAGATGTTTGCAATCATATTTTTAAAGAAATTAATCTGGTAGAGGACATTGAAGATTGGGACAAGCCTTGGTGGATGCTAAACAGTTCAGAAAAATTCATAATAGGGACTGCCTGGGACTTAATGAGACAAAAATAAGAAGTTCATGAAGAATTCAAGCTATTATGGGAAAAAGAAATGCCTCATTTGGAAATAGAAGTTACCTATTGGAGAAGTGCTAATGAGAATAGGGGTAGTAGACGAAGCCAAGGGTTGTTGTTGTTGTTGTTGTGATAAAACTGATCCGGAAACTTTTGAACACCTTTTCATCTATTGTCCTAGGTCTAGAAATATTTGGACTATTTTTCGCAAATATAATAGGTTATTCAAGGCTCTTTTTACAACTTAAAGACATCATATTTAAGTGGTGGAATACAGAGTGCACTTCTAAGCTTAAGCCTTTATTTAGGGCTATTCCAGCATTTATTCTTTGGCAGATATAGAAAAGGAGAAACATTATTTCTCATGGAGGAAAGATGTCTTGTAATGACATGGTGTTGGAAATAAATAAAAATATTCACATGTTGGCAGTTAGTAGATATCCATGGCTGGAGTTTATTCCTAATAGTTGGTTTATGATTGAGAGTTTCTAAGGAGTACACCCCCATTATTGATTGTAAAGTTGTTTATTAAAAATTTCCTGAAGTGGATACATATAAATGCAACTCAGATGGGGATTCTAAAGGCAACCCTAACCCCAGCGTTGGTGATTTTTTGTATAAGAAATAGAGATGGAAACATAGTATATGCAGAAACTAAATGATTAGAGAAGAGTTCAAATTAAATGGCTGAAGAAATAGCCTTGAGAATAGGTCTGGAGTACTGTATTTCTCATCATCTATTGCCTATGGTCTTAGAAACTGATTCACCTATCCTTAAAAAAGTTCAAGATAGGATTTGAGAAGTCCCTTGGTGCATTGCAATGTAAGTTAAAAGGATCAACATGTTGAGGGTTAATGCTAATGTGGGAGTGAAACACACATCCAGATAAGGAAACATGCTAGTGAATGTTTTTGCTAACCAAGTGTTTTCTTTTATTGGTACATAGATTATTACTTATTCATCTTTTTATGAGGTCCCAACAGAAGGCAAAGCAATTATTAACATTGAAAAATCACATACTCCTAATCTCAGATTCAAACGATGTCAAAAAAGAGATTTTAACATTCAGAGACCCTATCAACAAGCAAACATGGTTTATACACTTTGAAGAAATAGAAAAGGAACATAAATACAATTGGTACAGCACTATATCAAGAGATATTAGAGATTCTTGATGACTTCATTTTAGCACAGATCTAAAAGGTTAAAGTTGAAAGATGATGAACCTGTTGTTTTCATTTTCTTTAGCAGTGGTATTAGCTTTTTGGAGGCTCAACCAGCTGAGAAAATGGAGCTATAAAAAATCAGTCTAACAACTCATAGGAGGTTTAAGAGAGTAGAGAAAAAGGTTTTACCAATAAATATGTTGTCCAGATTAGTGCATAGTGAGTTGAAGAAATCTTCATTGGGATTTGATTTCATAGCACTCTTGAGAATTTTTGAGTGTCTACGATGAAATCTCCCCAAGCTTGTTTTTCCACTAATATATTGCTACAACTATATGATAGAAGGAGCTTTACCGTTTCTTCTCTACTTTGTGCTCTTCATACATCATATCAAGCTCTGCAACAATGGTTTATGAGCGTGAAGAAGAAGAAGAGACGATCAAATTTCCTTTTCGAAAGGTATAATTGCTAGATCCTTCATCTGGTTCTCTTCTTCTTCTTTTTTTAATCTTGTTTTTGTTGTTTTTCAGATTATGTTTTTTTTAATCAAAGAACGACAAAATGGCCTTTTTTATTTTAAAAAAATGAAAGTATGCTTGGCCTAAACCTACCCAGGCCTAAGAAACAAATAACAAAAGTAACAAAAATCTAATGCTATGTACAAATCCATGATAAAAACTTGTCTGGATACCCTCAAAAGGGAAAGTAACTCTTTATTTTCATCATGTATCTTCACGCTTCATTCGATCCTTTAGTTGATGGAACTCATCTGCTATTTCCAAATTGAACCTTCTAGTGACGAGATAAAGCTGAAGAAGGACAAAAAACTCTATTTTTATCTCGAAACTTTTGAAACTAGACCTGAATTTTGTTCAGTTTGAGTTGTTTTCACCTAAGATACTCTAAATCTCAAGAATGCCATGAAAACCTGCTCAATAAAGATTTTTTCAATTCAATAACGGCAAATCTGGTGAGATCAAGGGTCAATTATGGAGATTTTATTCCCTTCTTATCCTATTTTGAACAGATCTAACTTGTTTCTTTCTTCTATGTTGTGTGAAGCTCAGATGATGAACAAGATGACCCTGCTGGGAAAGTTTTTTCATCGATCCTATTCCTCTTTCTTGTTATTTTCCTAATCATGTTATTGCCCTAAAACACTCTTCTTTGCCCTTTCCAGTGTGATAATTCCCCATCTTCCCCGTTATCCAGCAGATTAAGCATAATTAAAAGCTGATACCACTGCTTAAACTTCAGGGAAAATAGGTAATGTATCATACCAGTGTCATTGTTTCCTTATTATAACTCTGTTGCAGCTGCTTTGAAGTTATGTTGACTGTTGACTTGTTGTTCTGTTGATTTCCTGCTTGCTTGCGTGTTAAAACCCTTAATTGTTGTGATTTCCATTTTGATATTTTGTTATCCTAAGATTAGGCATTTTAGCTGTTTCCATGTTAATGATGCCTCTTGCTTCAACTGGTACTTCCTGCAATGTGTTATATGTTAAGCTATTTGATTCTGCAAAACAAAAAAGTTGATTAGTGAAAAAATCAGCCAACTTATTGCCTTCTCTGAGAATGTGCTCTACCATCACATCTTTTTCAAACATAAGCATCCTTATTCTCTTGATTTCCATAGCAATACACCAAGGGACTTCCCAACTTCCATCTAGAATCTTCTTCAGGCTAACTGAGTCAGTCTCAAGAGTTACATGAAGAAGGTTGTGCAACACAAAATACTCCAGACCTAGCCTTAGAGCCACTACCTCTTCTACTAAGTTAGTTCCATCAAACAGTCTCCTGACTTCAACACACAAAAATTTACCTTCTCCATTCCTGATATAAAAAGCCCTAAAACTAGGGCCTGGGTTTCCTTTAGATGCACAATCAGAATTGCATTTAAAGGTCCCCAAATTAGGAGGTTTCCACATCACAATTCTATACCCTAATTTAGGAGTATAATCCTAAAAAAACTTTACCAAAGCAGGACAGGTTGTTGGTAAGTTTTTCAACCAAGGATAATTATGTCTAGCCAACAGAAATAAGTTTATGTTTATCGACATCTCCATCCCTATATAAGACATTTTGCCTCCATAATTAATGGTATTCCTTCTTTTCCAAACCTGTCAAATAATAAACATAGGAATAACATTAAACAGTAATTGAAGCTTTGGAGCTCTGTCGACTTTCCACCATTTTATAATTGAGTCCCTGAGTTTCACGAAAAGGCCAGTGACTCCAGCTGCAGCAGCAAACCTGTATCATAATCTATTAGCTTTATGACACTTAATAAATAAATTCTCAATAGTCTCCAGCGTATTTTCTTCACAACATTACATATTACCTTATCACGTACCCTGATTCTTACTAATACTTACCTAATGGGGATCCTTTTCTTCCACAATCTCCACAGAAAAAAGGGCACTTTAAAAGGCATTCCTTTAATCCATAGTTGTTTGAAATCCTCTTGTACATCTTTAGCTTGTCTCAAAATCTCCCAAGCTGATTTTATAGTGAACTTACCAGAGGAGTTGAGTATCCACCAAGGTCTGTACCATTCCTTTGAGCCTTCTCTACCATTAAATTATGTTGGACATGATTACAGACCTCCTCAGGGAAAAACATTTCTAATAAACCAGTATTCCACCTCCCATCATAAAATAATTGGCTCACTTCTTCTACCTGATGAATATTAGAGCTTGTAACTGGTAAATAATAATGAAGAGCCCCAAGTTGTGTCCAATTATCATACCAAATATTAGCATGCCCATACTTAGGCTCCCACCATATCTCTTGATCAACATAATCTTTGGCTTCAAGCATATACTTCCATATTTGAGAACCCCCTCTCTATTCCACTACCTGTGGAGCATATCTCTTGTAATATTTGTTCCATATGAAGATAGTCCACATGGACTTCTGTATTTTGAAAATCCACCACAATTTGGCAAATAATGCTTTAGAGATATCAAATAAAGATATAAAGCATAGTCCTCCTTCTTCCTTAGGCCTGCAAATATCAGTCCAAGCAACCCAGTATTTGTTTCTGCCAATCTCCTTGAAATTTCATAGAAATCTTGCAAATATACTATGTAATCACAGATGACACATTTAGGAGGGTTTATAGCAGACAATAAATAAATAGGAATGTTATTCAGAACATTATTAATCAATACAGCCTTACCTCCCAAAGATAAAATCTTCCCTTTTCAAGCATGTAGTTTGTTGTGCACCTTTTTGTTAAACTCTGCAAAATGAACCTTCCTATACCTTGCATGCCCACTAGGATAATCTAAATACATCAAAGAAAATTTGCCCCTAGGAAACCCAATGTAGTCTTCTACTTCCTATATAACAGTATAGGCAGTCTTATTATGGACAAAAAAACATTTTTCTCCTTATTAATTTTCTGGCTTGATTGCTATTCATACTCCTCTAAAGTATTCATCACCATTTTCAAAGATCTCTTATCTGCTAAGACAAATAAAATAGTTTCATGTGCATAAGCCAGATGGTTAATAATACCACTCCATTTTGGCATCCCAGAACCTTTAAAATCTTTATTATCAAATAAAGAATTCAAGGCTCTAGCCAATACTTTTACAGACAATATAAATAGGGCAGGGGATAGGTGGTCTCCTTGTTTTACCCCCTAGTAGGATGAAATAAGCCATATGACTGACCATTTATCAGAACAGAGTACCAGTTATTGGCCACCAATCTGCATATCATATCCACCACTTGATTATCAAATCCCATTTTCTCCAGTACCTTAATCAAGAAAATCCAATCCACTCTATCATATGCCTTAGACATGTCAATTTTGATCACCACATTAGCAAGTTTTCCCCTTTTTCTAATGTCTGTGATGATCTCTTGGGCTAGTAATACATTTTCAGTAGTATTCCTCCCTTTTACAAAACCAAACTGGTTTTTTGAAATAAGCATAGGAAGGTAAATTTCAAGTTTGTCATGAAGCACCCTGGAAATCACCTCATTAAGAAAATTACTTAAACTAATTGGCCTCATATCTGTGAAAGACTGAACAAAGTCTTTTTTGGGCAATAAGACCAGATTAGTGTGAGTAATTGACTTGGGAAGTGAACTTCCTTAAAAAAAAGTAACCACTACCTTTACAATGTCAGCCCCAATAATTTCCCAGCAACTCTAATAGAATAGACCAGTCAATCCATCCAGACTACTAACACTTTCCAATTTAATTCAAATATCACATTCTTTACCTTTTTATCTATTAGAACAGCTTTAATTAGTCTATTTATCTCCTCAGTAACCAGTATTGGCATATGGTTTAGCAATGACATATTTTTAGGCCCATTCAAATAAGAGAATTGTTTTTGATAAAAGGATATAGCTTCTGCAAGCCACTTGATCATTTCCCTCTGCCCATTGACCATCCTCTTTGATGATTCTATTGATTGATAGTCTTTTCTTTCTACCATTGACTAGACTATGGAAAAATCCAGTATTATTATCACCTTCAGAAAATCACTGTATACCTACTTTTTGCCTTTAGAATTCCTCTTCAAAGTGCAAGTATTTATTCAACTCAGCTTGAGCCTTTTGAAGTACAGCTTTGTTACTGGCAGTAAGATTTTCTTTAAACAAGTCTTCTTTAAGTCTGATAATTTCTTCCCTTATAATGAGTTGCTTGAAAATGTCTCCCAATCTCTCTCTACTCCAAGCAGCAAGGGCAATTTTTGTGCTTTTTATTTTCTATTTAATGCTAATAAAGATATAAGCCTCCTCTTGGGATGTCCAACTATTTTTAACCACCTCTTTGAAGTCTGCCTGATCCACCAAAAAATTAAAAAATTTGAAAGGTTTCCTGAATTGCATTGGTCGTCCTCCATATGATAGTAACAAATGTGCATGGTAAGACCCAGTTCTAGCCAAGTGCTCCACCTCCACATGCCCAACCATACCCAAAAATATCCGGTTCATCACAAGTCTGTCCAACATTTTAAATATATACTCATTGTCAGTTGTTCTATTTCACCAAGTAAATGGACTACCTTTGAAATTGATGTCAACTAAGTCACAGAAATTAATGCAAAAGGCAAAGTCTTCAACTTCCCTAGGAGAAACTAGTAGCCCTCCAATCTTCTCTTCATCTGACAGAGTGACATTAAAATCACCACCAATAATCCAAGGTAGATTCATGTTGTGAGAAACTGAATATATGTTTTCCCAGAGACTTAGTCTCTTCTGAGCATCATATTTGGCATATACAATGGTAGTGACCATTGATTGCCCAGATTCCTGAAAATTCAACTATAATATCAATTGCTTGTCAACATCTGATAACATTTCCACCTAAATATGATCTTGAATAAACACCCAGATTTTACCATTCACATTGTAATTGGCATATTGCATCCCTAATCTCCTCTTGTATTTGTGAATTTGTCTTGCTTTCTGAAATGGCTCCACCAAAGCTATAACAATAAATTTATGATACTTGTGTAGCATTTGTATTCTATGGAATGAATTTTGGGTCCTAACAGACCTCACATTCTAAAATAAAGCCTTTAACTTCATTTGAGAGTAGCTTTCCCTGTCCTCCTAGGATGGACCCTAGCAGGTTTATTCTCCCCCTTATGTCTTGATTTATTACCCTTTGTTGATAATTATGGAGATATGTCTGCCTCTTGTAAAGCTTTCATCTCCACCTGTTGATTATCTCTTTCTTCTTTGTCTTCAACCCCAGTATCTAGTGATTTTGTGTCTTTGTTGTGGTTTGCTTCACCTGGTGTGAAACTATATCATGCAGTGTTCTCACAGGACTTGATTTTGTGCAGGCAATTTGAACTTGAAGGTCTTCTTCTACTTTTTTGTTTTCTTGGAGTATCATTTGTGTGTTATTGCATGCTTCTGGAGGATATGACTCTATTTTTTGCACCCCTTTATGTACTGCTCCTCCTCTTATCATCCTTGAAATATCAACTTGAAGAGGGTCATGATATTTGACATTAGCCAAAGCTAATAATATCTCATCTTTTTCCAGATCTGTATTTGTCACACATCTTTTCATATTTTCCTTTACTACTTGCTCTTGCTCCTAATCATGGGTATATTCAATACTCTCATTTGTTGGACTTCTATTTTGTGCTGCAGGCACCTCTTCAATGCTGGTGACAATGGCAAGAACTCCTCCTGACTTACCTACATCTGTTGAAGACTTTCCTGTATTTTTGCAGACTCTGTTACTGTTGTTTCTCCTGTTTTATTGTCATTAATGCTTGTATTTGTAACCTTCTTCCTCTGTTCTGTATGTATCTCTTTTATATGCTCCCTTTCCCCTGAGAATAATTATTGGTGCCTTGTTGAAGCTCATTTCTTTGACTATGCATCTGCTTTCCATTCTCCTCCCCATCTTCCTTATCTGCTGCTAATGCTTCAAAAGCATTTCTTGTTGTGATTTCTTTGCCAACTGCTTGATTACCTGAGGTCTGAATTATATTCCCATCTACTGTTCTTTTCTTCTGTAATCCTAATTTTTCAGAGTTGGTACTGGTTGTTTTCTTAACCGAGTCACTTAGGAATTTTCCAATTTCCTTCTCTAATTTAAACCTTTTTGCTGGTAGGATTCCATCTTCTTTCAAAATGTCTTCTCTTTGTAGACTCTTTTTGGGTAGCTGCTCCTGCTTCCCCCTCTTTGTCATCACCATTATCTTCTTTGTTGCTTGCTCCAAACTTCTATTTAAGTTTCGGATGAAGAACTCAACATTCTACTTCTGCATGGCCTTGAAGATTGCACTTCTTACAATATTTTGGTAACAAATCATACTGCACCTTGATAGTCTCAATCTGGAAGACTGAGTTTTATTATTCAAAACTTCAATCTCCACTTGTCTAGGAAGATCATTTGCCAAATCAACTTGAACCTTCACCCTAACACAACTAGGTCTTATTTTGTTAATAGTAGCCATATCCAAGTGAATAGGTTTTTCCACCGCTGAAGCAATTGAGAATAGTGACTCCTTACCATAATAAGTGGGCAAAAGGTCAGGAAAAGATATCCAGGACATTGCCTTAGTGGTCTCTTCATCCTGTTTGAACTTCGAGTCATATATGAGTGGTCTCATCTAGAACGCCAATCCATCCTTCGCCACTATATAGTACACATTCTTAGCCATCTTATTCACAACATCTTCGATGAGGCTAAATCTCATCAGTATATGTCTATTCCTTAACAATCCTATCTTGCAATCACCTTTAATACCACATTGTTTAGGAATTTGGATACGCAGGTCATCTAATTCTGGCCAACCATACAAAAATTTTCCAACTATGGCCAATTGTAGATCTTCCAACACATTCATCTTTGCAACTTCCTCCCCCGTCCATGTAACCCGAGGTATACCATTAACAAGAGCAACTAGTTCGATTGGAACTGGATCCATTTGTACTCCTTTATGACTGTGAATTTTATTGGTCACTGCTGGCTTCATTAGATCTGCAAACTTCTCTTTTTCTTTGTGATTGTCATCTGAACTTGAATCTATAATAACAACATTGATATCATCAGTAGCCAATTGTTTGGGATCGTTTGAAAAACTCTCTTGACTTCTCATTTGGCAAAACAATTAGCTTAGAATTGTTATGCAAATCTGATTTCATGGGTGATTTAGGGTGATATAAAGCAGGAAAAGAATCCGGGGATGTGATAGAGAAGGCCTGGCCAATCATATTTGGTTGACCAGTAGCTTGACCGACCATCCACGACGGCTAAAAGGCTGGATTTGAGATTTCAGGCGAACTTTTGGACTAATGTCCTTTTTTGGCTTTTTTTTCTTATTTGGTTCTTGCACTTGTACAAAATTTGTTTTATTTAATAAAATGACCAATTAATCACTCCTGATTTTTTTTTTTTTGAAAGTAAGGTGATATTTTTTTTTAGGTAGGAATAAAAAGGAAAGCATGCTACATAAATGAGACGGACAAAAGTATTTCTTATCTTTCTCAAGTAGTGCAAAAAGTATATAAAAAAAGAAAATCTAAAGGGAAAAGAGTCCGAAATATACCTAAACTTTGACAAAAATTACTATAACACGCCTGAACTTGGTGGGGGTCCTATGACCCTCCTGTACTATTTATTAGTGTATTTTCATGACATTTATTTGCACAATTGGACCTAAATGTGAATACACTCGCACTGAGCGCGTGACTGAGTTAGTAGTCCAGCTAAGCAAATAAAGGTCACAAAAATACACACCTAAATAGTCCGAGGGGTCATAGGATCCACGCAAAGTTTGGGCATGTTACAGTAAATCTCCCCAAAGTTTAGATATATTTTGGACCCATTTCCCAAATCTTAAAGCAAAAACACTTAAAGTAAATCACTGCAAATAAGTATACTAATCCAAAGAGATATACTCCCTTCGTTTAAAAAGAATGACATACTTTTCTTTTTAATTCGTTTAAAAAAGAATAATCTTTTTTCTTTTTTGATAATATTTTAATTTCAACTTTTCATGTGATATATTTAAGATCATAAGATTAAATGACATTTTGATATATTTAAAATAATTTTAATTTAAGACCATAAAATTTAAAAATTTTATCTATTTTTTAAAATTTTATGCAAAATAAACTAAATCATTCTTTTTGAAATTAAGGGAGTACTAATTGTGAAACGCACAAGTTCAGCAGCAGGCGTCAGTGATCGGGGCGGACCCGGTTTGCTATCCGCTGTGTGTGCGTGGATGATAAAAACCCGAACCGACTTGTTATTGAGATGTTTTAACTGTTTATTAAGATTCGAATATCAGGGTTTAGAGAAAGGGTTTTAAGTTGAGCTGTAATGGCGGTTGAGTGAATCTTTTGAATTCTAGGGTTTAGTCAAGGGATTTCTGTGAGCTGTAATGCCCTAGTTTCCACGCATATGCATAAGTATTGATTTTAAGCTTATATATATATGTATGAAAGAGCATCAATGGAGGATGATGTAATGATAAAAGAAGACCTTACAAGTCCCTGCTGCATTGCTGTAAGTATTCAAGTTTAACGTTTCCTATTTTTTAATTTTTTTTTTCATGTTCTTCTGTTGATTTTTGACTGATTTTGGATTGTCTATTTTTTTTTTTTTTTTTGCAGTGGAAAGACAAGTACTGTAAATTGAAAGACAGCTACATAAAGCTTGAAGATCGAAGAAATGCTCTTCGTAAAGGTCTCTCCATTTACGAGGAACAAGTCTCCAAGATGCAATCAGAAAATTTGTCTCTCAGGAAAGGTATAGTTACTCTCTTTTAATTTCTGAAATTAGATTTGTGAGTATTAATTCAAAAGGATGAATTATGTAATTTAGAAAAGAAAAACAAGTAAAGCACTGGAAATTAATGCCTAGGAATTTGACCATACCAGGCTGCCTGGTGAATTAGTCCAGTTCGCTGGGACTCCACTCTGGTTAAAGAAAATGCTACCAACTACACACTGGCTGCCTGTTTAATTTGTCAAGGTGCGTGTAAGGTGGAAAGTGCCTAAGCACTCTATCTTTATTGGTGTCATAGAAACTTGGGGCGTACTACATACTAAATAATGTATGTTAGAAGCTAACATTCTTTGTTCATGTTTAACTTTGGTAGTGAGAGTCTGTGCCCCTTTTTGATTGCATGCCTTGTTTCTTGTCAGTGACACACATTGATTTGACACTCTATTTTGTTTGACTGTTTTTCCCAGCTCTTGGGGATGAAAAAGTTAGGGCAAACAATGAACAAGAGGAAAAGGTAAAGGAATCTGCTTTAAGGGTTTCTTTAGAGAGTGAAGTTGCTGGGTTGAAGAATGAAATTCTTTCCTTGAAGAAAAAATTGGTGGCTGATGATGGAGGTAGAGAAATTAGAGAGCTTAAGGAGCATCTCTCTGAGAGGGAAACAAAGGTAAATGAACTGAAGAAGCTTGTTGAGAAAGAACGAGTGAGAGCAGAGTCGGAGAAAAAGAAGGCTGAGTTGGAAAGGAAAAAGGCGGACGACTTGAGGACAAAATTCAAGGGTGAGAAAATAAGGGCTGATGAAGAGAGGAGACTTGCTGATGTTGAAAGGAAAAGAGCAGAAGGAAATAATCTTAATTTGGAAAATCTGAAGAAGGAAGCTGATCAAGTGAAATCAAAGTTAGCTTTGGTCATTTTGGAGTTTGAAGATGCTAAGAAGAAGCTGGAGGCAGAAAGAGAAAACACATCTAAAGAGAGAAAACGTGCAGATGCAGCAGGGATGAAAGCTGTAGAGCAAAAAAAGATAGCAGAAGCCAACTGCAAGATGGCCATGGATGAAAAAAGTCGTGCTACTGCTCTATTTCGGCAGTTGGAACAGGATAGACAAAAGATTGATAATTTGAAGGAGGAGAATGCTGAACTCAAGGCATCTAGTAAAATGGTTAACATCGTACCTAGTGAAGGGACGACTATAGGAACTGCTCAATTATCATCTGAGCTTGATCTACAGCCACTGGATAGCGATGTTACCATGGTAGATGTAGCTCTGAATTCTGATGTTGCGCAAAAAAAGCTCCACGAAATGGAGCATAAGGTGGTGGTTGAGAAAAAGCATGTTAAATCCGAGATGAAAAAAGTGGAAAAGCAAAGAAAGGCTGCAGAAGCATATAAAAAGAAGGCATCCAAAGAAAAAGATCGTGCTGATCAGCTATCTGAAGAGGTTAAAAATTACACAAAAAAGGTTGAAGAACTGCAGAAGGAAATTAAAAATCTAATTTCTGCTAGGTCTTTAGTTGATTGTCCTCTTCGTGCATGTGACAGTAATGTGCATGTTGAAGCTGGTGAAGTTAAGCTGTTGAAGAAGCAATTGAAGTTTGAAAAGAAGCGGGTGAAGCAGGCCAAAAGAGTAGCTAAGGTTGAAAAAACTCATAATTTTATACGACAGGAAAATCTACTTAGCTTACAACAGAAGTTTGTTGATATCTCAAGACATCTTAATATGTTCTATGGTTGCATCTTTCAAGATAATGAGCATAACCAGGAAAAGGTTTGTATCTCTCATGCTTGGTATATTAAAGCTCTTATTATAGTAAGGAAGGTATTTTTGATTAAGTTTTTCTCAACAAACCTTGGGGAAGTATGTGTTTTATTTGGAAATTTTCTACCAGAACATGAGTTGGTAGAAATAGAAATTGTGACTATTTGAACAATTAGCTTAACATTTTCAAGAATTTCTTGAACTTCATCAACATTGCTTTCTTTTTTTTTTGACTATTTTTGATGTCATGCACACTTTGCAGAATGTTCAGCAAAACTTTGAACATAGTATATGATATGTTCAGAAGAGCTCACTCGTCTATACCTGCTCCATTTTCACATAAACACCCGTTTAATTTATTTTTGGGTCGTCTATATTCCTCTAATTTCTTTAATTAAATTGATGCAAACTCTGTTTCTATGGTTTCTTGATGATACAATCTTCCTGCTGTGCAGGTTTGCAGCTTTAACTTGAAAAATAATTATTCTGGTTTGAAAGTTTGTGATACGCACTGTCAACTTGGAAATGATTCAGTGCAGTTAGCTGCTGTATCTGATCCGTCCAAGCAAAAGATAAAATGTACTGTACCTTCGCTTCCTATATGTGGAGGGAACTACCCTGGATCAATATCAGGTATTAACTCTAAATTGGAGCCTTTACTTAGAGGTTCCAACAAAAAAGTGTTACAGAGTTCTGCCATGAATTCCAGTTCGGCATCTTTTTCTGATAGGCTATTGGTGGGCTCACAGGAAAGATGTGCTTCTATCACAACATCAGCTAAATCAGCTGAAGGAAAATTGGACGCAGAACCGACCATATCAAGTTTGTCTGAAGATGCAAGAAAAAAGTGCAACGAGAATGTTGTAGCAATTGCTGAAAGTAATGTCAAGAGTCCTATCAATTGTATTTCTACTGAGAGGAGAGCCTCACATCATAAGAGGACGAGCAGATCTATTGATGCTATTGAATATAATGGAAACTTATATTACGAGGGTAACAAGTGGCAAAGACAGCTGGCACAGAAAAGCTCTCTACATGATGGTATGTTAAATAGTAGAACAGATGGACCTCATGATGAGAAAAAGCATTTGGTAGCTGGCATGCAACATGACACGTTCAGCGACCATTTTAGATCTAGCAAGAAGAGAAGAACATCCAGTGAACTAGCCCTGCAGCTTTTAAACAGTAATAGTGTGGCACAGACAAAGTTCGACAGTTGTGGTGTCAAATCTGATGTCTGCAGACATCCATTTCCAAATGTCTATAACCTCCCAGAAACTGCCCAGGATTTTAAGGATGGGAAAGGTGATGATCTGGGAGATATTGATGAACTTTTCAGTGGTGATTATATAAAGCTTCTCAATTTGGATAATGAAACAGATGAAGAGTCTTATCGTCTAGCAATTGAAATGCCTTTATCACCTACACTTCCTGAGATTCAGTACCATAGCAGTGTGACACTTGAATCGATTAAAACACCTTTGTATGAGGGACTGTCAAATGCAATGGGGACTGTGGCTTCATCAGGCAATTTTGATGTCATCAATGTGGAAATCAATTCTAACCAGTTAAAACACTCTATCTTTGATCCTCCAAAAAAATCATCATTACCCGAGAAAAAAGATCATGTTGATTCATCTAAGAGATTACACCTTGACACAACTTGCAAGTTTTCCTGCAATTCCAATGCAGATACATTGGAAGCATTGTGCAGATCAGATCTAGCTGCTCCTGCAAGTGAGGGCTTGCAGATTTCATTGGAAAGGAGAGTCGTCCCATTACGGGATGGGTTTGCGAAGTATTGTGTCATCTTTTCAAATAACAATGAAGAGAATAGCATTTCAAGTGTTTACCGTGCTACCAGCCGTTGTCTTGCTCAATGCTCAGCATCGTCAGATACTTCTATTAGGAGTATTCTGGTCACTCTTTTGAATCTTCAAGAAATTTCAAACAAGTAAGCTGAGCTATTCTATTATGAGTTGGGTTTCATGCTTACTTTGCATTGGACATACCAGAATTATGTCCTCTATACTATATTTTTTTTAGTCTGGGATGTCCACCTATACTTTGTTCTTCATATATCCATATGACATAAGCAAAGTTCTTTGCGTTTAATTTTTTTTTTTACTTCTATATGTTTATAAGAGCTTGTTTGGAAAACCATCTTGCAATTAGTTTGGGTGTAACTACACAATATTGAGTTGTTTATATATCTGGTCAAAAATTTACTTGGTCAACATGGAGTTGGGTGTAATTCGGGGAGCAATTACCCTCTCCGTTCTCAAGGTGATATTTTAAATCCTCTTTTTTTTCTCTTTTTCAAATAAATATTTCTTTTTTTACATTCTTTCTCTACCATTTCAAATATACGAGGGACACTTATTAAAAACAATTTCGTGTTCTACTAGCTTTGTTTTTTATTCATTAGTATAAACATTTAAATACTTTTTCTAAATTCATATCTATCCTTTTGTTTTATAAATGCTATTTTATATTATATTCACATGAGTTGGAAGGTATCAGTTACTCTTTACTATAGTATTAGTCACTTGCTTATAGTCATTTTATATTCTTAAAAATATGCATTTCAAATACCTAGTAATGAATAATATGTAATATTTCTTACATATGTATATTTCTAATACATTGAACCTTTTTTAGACAATGCATTACAGGGCAACTCCTGGAGTCATTGGTTGCACAAGTGTAGTTACATAGTTAGTAATATTTAAATTTTAAAATAGAAGCTAAGTAAACCTTTTTTTTTTTTTTTGCTTCACTTCTATTTTAAATTTTAAATATTACTCCCTCCGTCCCATTTTATGTGGTACACTTAACTTTTTAGTTCGTCCCAAAAAAAATGTCACCTTACTCTAATTAGAAAAAAATTAACTTTAAAATTCCCCTTATTGAAATGATTTACAACCACATGAGTAGTCAAGAATCATTTTAGACCACAAGTTTCAAAAGTCTTCCTTTTTTTCTTAAACACCATGCCAAGTCAAAGGGTGCCACATAAAATAGGATGGAGGGAGTACTAACTATGTAACTAACACTTGTGCAACCAATGACTCAAGGAGTTGCTATGTAATACGTTATACAAACAAATATTTGAAATTTGTAGGTTGTGTTATTGCTACTCCAGTAATTACACTACCTAGTAATTACACATTGATTTCTAAACACACCCTAAGAGTTAGAAGGTAGGATTTAGTACAAGGCTTGCACGTATTAGGGAGAAGAGATAATAAGATCTAGCCTAAGGTCAAATTGACAGACTGAAATTTTAGATGTGTTACACCCAATGGTTTATGCTCGTACCAAATTTGTCATTCATGTTTCTTCATGGTTGTAGGATATCCAAAAATCATGTGCTTTTCTCCCCAAAGAAGTACCTTACAAATTTCTATATAGTTTGTTCTCGTAATATGACACAATGATGCTACTTTACTCAATTTTACTTCCAGCTGGTACTAAGAAATTCGAAGGCAGTTTGCCCACATGAAGTACCTGGCCTCAATTGAATAATGGATGAACAGTACTAACTTTTATTAGTCAAATTTAAATTGGGAGTATTACTTGTTGATTATGTCCAAGCTTAAACTGTATTCTCGAATCACAATTTTTGACATCCCAAGCTCATACTGTCCCAAAACTGTGCCTGTTTGTAACAATTGAAAAGCACCTGTTCTTTTGGTACACGTTGATTGTGATCTGAAAGGATGATTTACAACATGGAACAGGTTTCACTTGTTCTTAATGAAAATAAGAGGTTGTGATGATAATGTATGGTGGTTTATACTGATTGGTTTTTCTAATCTATTTTCTAGATGCGTTGTTTCATATAACGATCTGGAGTGCTTACATATTTTAAGAGGGCTTTGGCCATGAAGACAAAAATTTTTTCACATCATTTGAAATTTTCAAAGTTAAAGTTGGATTTGGATTTGGAGTTGTGTTTGGCCATACTTTTTGCAAAAAATATTACTCCCTCTGTTTCAAAAAGAATGACCTACTTTCCTTTTTAGTCCATTTCAAAAAGAATGACCCTTTCCTTTTTTGGCAACAATTTAATTCCAACTTTCCACATGGCATGTTTAAGACCACAAGATTAAAGGGCATTTTGGTACATTTGCCATAACTTTAATTTAGGACCACAAGATTCAAAAGTCTTCTTTATTTTCTTAAACTCCGTCTCAAGTCAAACTAGGTCATTCTTTTTGAAATGGAGGGAGTAATAATTTGATGTACTTTTCCTAAAAAAACAAGAAATATGATTTAAACATAAAATATACTTTAAATGGGGATATTTTATACAACAACAACAACATACCCAGTATATTCCCACCACGTGGGGTCTGTTGGGGGGGGGTAAGTGTACGCAGTCCATACCACTACCTCACAAGTGAGATAGAGAGGCTGTTTTCGAAAGACCCCCGACTCAAGAAACAACAGTGTAGACAAGAAATAGTAAGGGACAAGATACGAAATGTAAAACCACATCCAATAATAATATAAACAGGACCCACCAAGTAATCCAACAAATAATAACACGCTATGAAGTAATACAAATACTCTAGCTACAAGCCCTACTAATGCAACAAAATTCTCCTATCTACTAACACTGACGCCCCTTTCCTACTACCCTTCTACCCTAATCCGCCTCCTCCACACCTTCCTATCTAGGGTCATGTCTTCGGTAAGCTGCAGCTGCTCCATATCATGTCTAATCACCTGACCTCCCTCCAGTACTTCTTCGGTCTACCCCTTCCTCGCCTGAAAGTGAAAATTATAGTGAAAGTGAAAACAAGGTTGTGGGTGTTTTTCAAATTCCAAACACAACTTCAAGTTGTACTTGGGATTTTCATGGCCAAACGTTGATTTTCAAATAAATTGAAAAAATTTCTGGAAAAAGTGAAATTCTCATGGCCAAACGGTTCCTAAGTTGTTTGCATGAGTTTAAGATGCTTTCGGCCAAGGATGTTCTTAGTTTATGCGCATTAGTCTTGTCCGTGTCCATCTCAAGTGTTATTCCTATGTTTCATTAGCTAGCAAATGTTTCAAATTTGATATGTTGATAATGAAACAGGAGCTAACATTTTATACCTTGCCACTTTTTTCAGGGAGAAGGCATGTGTCTTCTTTTCACTCTTACTGCTCTACTTTTCTGATACTGCAACGAGAGCCTTTGGAGATGATTGGGAGAGAGTCCCAATCCTTTTAATAAATTCTGTTGCGCAGCATATATATTCAGGTTCCTTACCTTTTTGTCTATTTGGATTAAGATGTTCCTGGAAAATTTTACCGTGTATATACTAAGCTACTCCTAATCTTCCATATTTGCAGAACTCTCACATGAAGATACGAGAAGGATATTTGTGGAATCTTGCGACTTGTATGATGTACTCTCTCTTATGGAGGATTTTCTTTTGCATGGTAACTTGCTGGTGCATGCTGTAAGTTCAAAACTTTCATCCAATTCAGGAATCGATCTTATTTTGGATGGTCGTAGTATAAGCTTGTGCAGGCAACCAGCTCCTACTCAGTTGTTGCTAACTGGAGCAGTTTTGCTAGCGTCAGTATGTGCAGCGTTTGACCGTATTGGTTTTGTTTGTGAGGCTTCCTGCAACATTTTAAGGACGCTGAGATCTGATGCTCTAAATATTCTCCATATATTTGCCTATCTATGTGGTTCTAAATACGTTACCCTCAAAGAGTATGACTTAGTTATGACTGTGGTGAAGTCATTGGTGATGCTTATTCACAAGAATAGATCATCTCATAATCCTCTTTCCTGTGGTGCATCTACAGTTGAGTCTTTGTCTAAGATTTGTTCAGGTAGTAAGTGCCCGTTTTCAGAGAGTGCAGCTACTATGGATGCTGTTGCATCCTCACTCTTGGATAGTCTTAAGAGTTATACTTGCTCTGCTGCGGGGTTGGATATGATGGAATCATTGAACTCATCAAGACATGGAATCAAATGTGGTGGAAGGAAAACTGAGGAATCCTCAGATGATGTAGATTTAGTCCAGTCAGCCTATGTTACTTCGGGGGATTCAAACCAGTTCATTGATACCCTTGCACTTGTGGAGCTTGTTGCAGGTTTCATGGTATGATTCTTATTTTATTCGTATACTCTGTGATCTTGTGAACTTCTATCCTCTTTCTTGTTTCTCTTTTATTTCTTTAGGTCTAAAAGAAGCATGAAGATTCCAGTGCTATTGTAGGACATTCCTTAAATGAATGACATTTTTATATCAGGACACAGTTTCGTTTCTTTATAAATTTTAAAAAGTTCCGGCTGAATATAGTGACTTAATCCCCCCCCAAAAAATCTTATCACAAGGCAATGGTAAGTACTTTTGCATACTTCTGGCTTCTTTGTGATTTGTTATTTTAATAAAATTATTTTACCTTATCTAAAGAAAAAACATAGTTTTGAGTAGTGCTGTCCTTTTCATATCTTGCATAAGTTTGTGAAAGGTTATTCAAATGAACAGTATTTTTTGTTTTTTTGTTTTTTTTGGGTATTCTTATTGAATGTTTCAACATTTTGCACATTATCTTCCATCATTTTCTGGTATCCATATTTAGGAACCCCACTTGCAAGGGGAGAGCCAAAATCTGTTCGTTGTTGTTCTTTCAGTAGTGGATGCTGATTTCTTAAAAGTAATTACTGCACCATTTCTTATTGTTATAGATGGAAAAGGAGCAACGCTTCTTAATAGTAATTACTGCACCATCTTTTGGCATGGGATTAATAGTAATTACTGCACCATCTTTTGGCATGGGAGTTTGAATCCACTCTAATTCCTATTATCTCAAAATGAGATACTAATATTACAAACACATTCACTTAATATGGTGCTTTTACATCATGGACTTTGTTTTTGCATAAGGATAGAAAATCAGAAAGAAAATACAACTGGATTTCATTGAAAAATCAAAATGTGTTAAGGTGAATGTTATGAGGAATTACACCATTTAATTGTTTAGGAGTTATATTTCTTCCCCTTTTAACGTTTTCAGTTAGTTCTCACACACTTTATCTCTATACTTGGTTTTATGCGGTTTATTTTGGGCTAGAAAGGTGTACTCATGTAGTTTCTTGTCCTTCGATTCTTCGATTTCTGCCACTATCTGTTGTCTCTTGTACTTTGATTATCACACTAATTTTTTTTTTTTTTTGACAGAAGTACTGTTCTTTGATTATCACACTATTTTTTTGTGGTTATTGTTCTTTTCTTCAGAATGCTTTGTCATGCTTTCTATAGTATTTTGCCATGATTTTTTCACTTCCGTTATTTCTTTTTCGATTTGCTTTGATATGCTTTTCCTTGAACCGAGGGTCTATGGGAAACCGCCTCTCTACCTCCCAAGGTAGGGGTAAGGCCTGCGTACACTCTACCTTCCTCACCCCAGACCCACTTGTGGGATTACATTGGGTATGTTGTTGTTGACTGGGTCGCATGGTGATTGTGAAATTCTCTCAATTGATTTGTCAAGTAGACATTTTTGGGGAGCAATTGAAGTTTTAATGCCTACTACTTCTCCACCCTAATTCCTAACTTTTTTAACTCCGAAATTGTTGTATTTGAATCTTCTTTATGCTCACTCCATCTTTTGTTGATCTTTTTCTCAATGGAGGATGATCTTGGAGAATCTTTTTCCTTTTAAAGTAATATCTGGCATAATTCTCTTGCTCTGTTCCTAGTGGGCAATAGAAGGGGGGGGGGGTAATTACTTTCCTACTTTTCAGTTCATTTCTCTGACGTTTCTGCCTAATTCTGTTATTTAATCTCTCAAGCAGAGCTGGGATTGGATGTTTGACAAAATTGCCTGTCCACTATTGAATTTATTGGAATATTCTTCAACAGAGCACAATGCTGCTGCTCCTTCTCAAAAAAAAGAGCACAATTTTGCTGCTATTACTACTCTTCTTGGCCAACTTGGAAGGTAATTGACCAAACATGTTAAATTATTTTCAGCATTTATCTTACGCATAGTGCGTATGTCTTAACTGAGGGAATATGAGAGGGAGTTCTATTGGCATTTTGATTGTTGTTGATGGCCTCAGCTGCATACTTGTGTTTTTACCATTTTCTGATCATATATGATGTATTCTTTTTCTTTCGGAATCTTTGAAGCAGCATAATATGAAGTAATATTGTTATGAACCCAAATCAGTGCATTTCTTATGAGATTATATCCTGATATTTTATTATATTTCTCCCTATCCTGAATTTTTTCCATAGTTCAATATAAGTGGCATTGCTGATATTGGATGCAATCATAAGATTTTGTTTGGCAACCCAGAGATCTTTTTGACCATTTTATCATCTTGATTGTAGTACATCTGCTCAGGGAACCGAACAAGGTCCATGGTATAACACTGATGCAGATAAGGACTTTAATGGACACTATTGGCCTGATCTCTTTTGGACTAACACTGAACTCACTATTTCATTGATTTGGTAGACAGAATTTGCATAAACCTCTTCTATGTCTATAGGTGTTGCCAGTGGAGAAAAACTTTAAGACATGGCTATAGACATCAACAGGAAAGGATAAAGTCAAAAAGGTGTATCTGTAGGTAGTTTACTTGTATTATATTGTTATATATCACGAAAATTAGGTTTTTATTGCCTTATAGTCGGCAACATGAGTTAAAACTCTGAGGGGGTGCTTGGAAAAGTCTTCTAGGCCTACAGAGATGAATGAACATACTCATTCTGCATTTGCTACAGACTATCAACTTCTTATCAGCATAGAAAAGATGGGAATTCACATAGTAATTGGCTATCTGAATTTCCCTTTTGTTGCCACCAGCTTTTGGAATGAAATTGACTGGGAACACAGTTGAACCACTAGTCACTTTCTGTTTGGGAACTTGATTATTTTAAAACTAGGTACCATCTTTTAAGGTATGTGAATGAGTAGAGATGTAGGTCAAGTCCACTATCATCAGTTAGTTGGATGAAATAAATTGAACCTTTGGATGGAGGGCTACTTACTATGACCTCAACGCTTTTCTCTTAAATTGTTTTTATTTTTTGTTGGTATCTCTTAATTGTATTTGTGTTTATGTTTATTGCGGTGTTTCTACTTGGATGTTTTTTTTTGGGGGGTTTTATTCAGTTCATCTAAAGTCTAAACCGACATTTTATATTAATAATCTCTTACAGGTGTGGACTTAAAGCTTTTGGATATGAAGATGTTAGGATTCAAAGAATAAGAAGCTCTTTATGTGCATTACTTTGTCGCTGCGACTCCAAAAGAATGGGTTTCCACCTCCAGTTCTCCATTGGAATTGCTTTAATTGACCTAATTCCTCTCAGGTTCGAGGAACTTGTTGGAAGTAACATTGAAATTGCAGCAGCTGCAAATCCATGTGATTCAACTGATTGCCTAAGAAAGTGGTTTTCTTTATTGAGCAGCGAACATCGGTTATTCTTCAAGGCTTGTATATTCTGCTAGTTGCCCAAGGTAAAATGTGCAAAGATTGACAAACAAAATTTTGGGGGAGAGCAATAGATGAAAAATTGCCCATTTGTGTCTTTGTTAATGTAGATAATTAGCAGTAGTCGAGGAGTTGCACGGGAAAGACAGTTTTTTTTCTCTATTTTTGGTCGACCTTTGGCATTTCTGCTTTTGGATATTACTGGCGATTGTTGGGCAATGCCCTTGTTCCAATTGTTCACATTTTGGACAATGGTTGAACCGAGGCAACATTTTTTTGCAATGCCAACAATATTATCCATCCAAATTTTCATATATGATTGGCATTTTATGCTTAAGTTGCAATAAGCTTGTTGCGCATTGTTGTCTTCAAATTTGTTGCACTGGGTTTTCGACGAGGTGTACCAACATTTCATCAAAGAAAGTAATACATGAAAATATAGTCAATTTGAATATGAAAGATTGGACAAGCGTATTTTAGCATTGATTTGAAGAGGAAAACAGTATGCATCTATAGATGAGCTTATTTAATAATAGTACACTACATTCTGTCTTAATGTGTACTATCGAAGATGATGAATTAATTAAACTACCGTTGCCGAGGGATTATTTTTCTCTCTTATTGAAGCGTCTTTGCACCTTAAAAATCATTCAATATCTCAAATATGCCTTAACAAAAGAGAGGAAGGATAAACTTGATAATCTTTCAGTTAGCTCCTAGTATAAAATTATGGAGCAAGAGGTGGAATACTTTGCTCATTCCTGAAGTAATTTGCTGGATCAACACTATATTTCACCCTAGCCAATTTGTCAAAGTTTTGTTTGAAATACATTTCTCCCCAGCTCTTTGCTTGTGAGTATTTCTCGTTTCCATTTTGTGTTCTTCCCAAATCCAAATCCCTTGTATTTAGATATGCTGTTCTTGGCTTAGAAACACACTTCCCCATGTAATCATAAATACCATTGATCCAATCAAACTTTATCTTGTCTACTGTTTTGTTGGGATGATGCCACAGTGCAAAATATTGTACGTTATACAAAACTCCTTTTCTATGTGGAAATGGAATTGCATCCTCTAATATTTCACTCATTTTTCCACCATGAGGGGTCAAAATCACAAGTCCATCTCCTGTACTTCTGAACGCATTCCATAATCCTTCTAATGCTTTTTCTGTTAGAGGCTTTGTCACATAATCCGATTTGGTTTTGTAAAATGTCAGTCTCTTGTCCTTCCTTTCTAACAAATCTTGAATTTTTAAATCATTCCTATAACTATCTATCCTTATTGTTGAATTAATCCAGCTCATCTCTTGACAATCTTTTGACGTTAAGTTCAATTCTGGGAATTTCCTTGTCATTAGTCTCTGAAGATGGCGCCTCGTCCCTAAATATAACGAGTTAAATGAAGCCTGTATCGATGGTTGCCCTAAAGAGTCCTTTTTAGGGCCTATGTTTATTCTTACGAAAAGTTCCTCTGGGAATTCCTTTACTAATTTTTGCCATTTTTGGACAAGCTTCGTAGCACCTTCCTCACGAGTTCGAGCAACAGTGAAGAGAGTGACAACGGGTGGGACCTCGACTAATCGTAACTTCCAAGATAGAACCACCCCGAAACTAGCTGCTCCGCCACCTCGGATGGCCCAGAATAGGTCTTCTCCCATGCCTCTCCTATCGAGAATTGTGCCATTAACATTGATGATGGTGGCATCGAGCACGTTATCAGCTGCGAGGCCGTGTTTTCTCATCAACGGTCCTTGTCCGCCACCACTAATATGGCCTCCAACACCTACAGAGGGACAAGTTCCAGCTGGGAAAGCTAGGGTATTGCTGATACTTGCAATGTAGTAGTAAAGTTCACCTAGGGTAGCTCCAGTTTCTACCCATGCAGTCCTTTGTTGCAAGTCGATATCGATCTTCCGGAGGCTGGATAGGTCAACTAGGCAAAAGGGTTTGTAAGAAATGTAAGAAAGGCCCTCATAGTCATGTCCGCCACTTCTAATACGAGTCTCAAATCCAGAACTTTTGCAACAAATCATGGCTGCTCGAACTTGTTCTTTATTTTCTGGCACAATTATGTAGTATGGTTTCGGGACATTGGAATTGTTGAACCTGGCGTTGTGTATCGATGATTCCAGGATATGTTGGTAACTTTTCGAGCATACGCTATGAACAATATTGTGTGGTTGATTGCCAGATTCATGGGAGAGGCAGCCATAGAAACGGGCGTTGTCATCATCAACGTCACGAGACGTGACTAAGGAAGGAAGAAAATATAGGGCAAAAAATACTGAACCAAGAGTGACCATTTTCTGATGGTCACTTTAATTAGTTTCTTTGGTTTTATGATTCACGAAATAGAAAATTGTTCCTCGTTTCCTATTTAAATCAGAAATTAATTCACGTCTTGTAACTGATAAAGAAAGTTAATATTTTCATTGAACCTAATACCATTACAATTAATATCCTTATTAATTCAAAAAACTTTTAAGTGAAAAATTAATGCTAATCTTTTATTTTAATTTATTTATTTTATTTTATTTTATTTTGCTTTTTCTTGCTTTTGATTTGGGGTACTTGTAACATTGTGTAATAACTTGTACATGTACAGCTAAGTTGACATCGATAAAATTAATTGAATTTGGAAGATTTGGGAATGTATTTGGTCTTAAAAGACTAAGTTCACAAGTAAAGCCAAATATGGAATTGTCATCAATTGGCACAATACCAAGTGACCATATTTATGCTCTGACTTTGAATGAGCATATCTCCTAAGATATGGAGCGTTAGAGGTTGTACTACCCATCAAATTAATGGTCTTTGAGTGTAGTTTCCAAAAGAACAAATCCCTTGTCAATCCGAGTTCTAAATTAAAAAGGTTGTGTCGGCGAGATTAATCGGGCCTAGAAAAATGATACTATATTTGAGCCTAAAGTGTAAGGTGTTTGAGTGTACAAAAGTGAAGGTAATTGTTTAAAAGAATAAGATTTAGAAAGCAAAATGAATGAGAGACAAAGTGACCTACTTAATTAGATGTCCTAATTGCTTGAGCTATTTGCTTGGACATCTTACTTAGTTGAGCTACTTATATATATGATCTATATTAATTAAAAGCGGATAAATGAAAACGAATAAGGATAAGTAGGTGTGTCACTGATGTTGGGTGCATTTACTCTTTTTACCCATATTTGTGCATTGGTTTGAGTATTTTATTGCTTGATACTCCTTGTTTCCACTCAATTACATGATTATGAGCTTATGGATAATACTTTATGTTTTGTAGGTGAAAGGAGTCAAAATTTGACTAAGTATGTAGCTTAAAGTAGAAGAATCTCGCAAACCGAAGCCCAAAGCGAGGTCCAAAGGTCGCTAGGTGGTCTTGGGCGTATTTATATGTCCAAGTGCCATTTTATACCCATATTTAAGCTTAGTTCTAGAGTAAATTCGATTATAATCTCATGTGTTTTGATTAAATTGTGTCCATGAACTAACGTACGTGCTAATCTTTGTAGGTTGGATTTGCTTATGGATTAAGCTTGATTAGAAAGACAAATGAGCTAAGCTTGAAGATAAATGCTAAGGGATAGGTTATGGGATACGAATGGAGCTAAATATTAGTATTCTGATTTAAATCCGCACCACGGAGGAGCATTAGAGCACCCAAGGCCATAACACGGGGCAAGGAGTGAATTTCGACTTGAAAAAGGGTCCCAAAACAGAATCCAAATGTGTCCATGATGTGTCACTGTTCATGTACTGCCGCGATGGAAGAGTGTCACGTTTTCTGGCCTCCGAAATAGAGGAGTGTCACCTTGGCTGGTCTCCGCATTGGAGGAGTGCGATGGCCAAGGGTCATGTCGGCTACACTTTCATCAACTACTATAAATAGGACACTTAGTCCATTCCAAAACACCTTGGACGACGTAGGGGCTGCTACAACATTGAAGGTTGCTTCAAATAAGGTTTCCATTCTTATGTTTTCCATTACTTAAATTTGTGTATGAACAACATTAATTTTGTAATTGCGAATTAGATTGTGAGTGGCTCAAAACACTCTTTCTAGGGTTGAGGCTGCAAAACATGATTGTATAACTTGGTTTTAAGTTGATTAATGTTGTTTATCATATTTTGTTGTTCTTACATTCTTTTTATTCTATTTTAATGCTTAGCTACCATTAAAATATATCTATAAATCTTGTGTGAACCCAGAAGGAGGAACATTAGGTTAGAACGAAGAACGTAAGGAATGAGTTCTTGTCATTAAAAGGAATTAAAGATAGGATTCACATTTAGGATAGGAATATACCTAATACGCCTTATTTGGTTCATATACGGAAAGAAATATAAATTCGTTTGAATTAGATCCTTACATCCACGATCAACGATGTAGTTTTGAGGCTATTTTGAATAGACGATTAGAGGCTCGAAAGACCATAATCAAAATATTAACCCCGTGAATCAATAATCAAGATAGATAACTTAACCAGCGAGAAATTATTGCTATACATGATTGTGAATTGAGCCTTGACCTTGGAATTCTCCTTGATATTGTTTAAAACCCAATTTACTTACATCTTTACTTATAATATTTATTTTATAATAAAAAAACCAACAACTCTTTGGTCATAATCGCACCTATCTAATTTCATAGTAGTACTTGAATTGGATTGTTTGCTAAGTACCAAGTCCTTATAGGTTCGATATCCGACTTTCAAGAGCCACTTTATTACTTGTACGACTGCGTACACTTGCATGTGCATTTGGATGCAACAAGTTTTTGGCGCCGTTACTAGGGACTTGAAAAATTAGCAAATTTTTAATTTTTTAGTTTTACTGTTTTAATTGATAAGTGCTAACAACTTGATATTAGCAACTAATCTTACAGGTACATGTTTTAAATTATAGCAAGCTGGCAAGGGAAAGAGATTTGGTTGAACCATATCCTAAACTTGAGCAATGCTTGCATCAGTTGAGGAGAGAAACAACACTTCTCTATCCCAATACCGCAAGTTTAGCAGGACCAACAGAACGAGGTTGTTTCTGAAGTAATGGCTCAAAGACCAGTTCGCGAAGTGTCAATCTCACTCGCGACTAATGTTACCTCCAGTATCCGTAGACCAGAACCGAAAGGTAGATTTGAATTAAAGCAAAACATGGTGCAGTTGTTGCACACTAGTGGGCAGTTTACAGGCCAGTCACATAAGGATCCACAACAACATTTGCAGAATTTTTTGGAGATTAGTGACACTTTTTTCCCATAGGATTCTCTACTGATTATAAGAGGCTCACACTTTTCCCAGTCTCGCTTTTGGGAGAAGCGAAGAGATGGTTGAAGGCATAACCTTCAAATTCAATCACTACTTAGGACAACCTTTCTAGGAAGTTGCTGATTTAATTCTTCCCCTCTGGAAAAACCACAAGGTTAAGGAGTGAAATTTTGAGATTTAAACAGAAGCCAAACGAAAATTTGTATCATGCATGAGAGAGATTCAAGTCTCTTCTCAGAGATTGCCTGCACCACCAATAAACAATTGAGGTATTAGCCCATATTTTTATTGAAAGTCTTGACCATAACACAAAGATTTTACTAGATTCAGCTGCAGGTGGTCAAGCGTTGAACAAAACCTATGATGAGCTATATACTCTCCTCAACCGTATTGCACAAGGTAATCTTGATTGGCATGGTGATGCAACTAGGGGTTCGGTAAAGAAGCCTGTAGGTATGTTAGAGGCTGATAGTATAACAATATTGGAGGCACAGTTGGCTTCTTTCCTCCTAGTTTAGCAAGTTGAGTGTGGTTCAGCCTCAGGCCCCAGTAAATGCATTTTAGCAGATGCAGACTTGGTGTGAAATTTATGGATGTAGTGGTCATTCTATAGACTTATGTGGAGAAAATCTAGAGTCTGTAAACTTTGTAGGCAATGCCCAGAGAGGAAATCAAAATTATAATAATACCTATAGTCGTAACTAGCAGAGTCAGCCTAACTACTCATGGGGTAGCAACCAGGCCCAAACTCAGCAGTTTTAGCAACAACAGGGAAATCAAAATTATAATAATACCTATAATCGTAACTGGCAGAGTCAGCCTAACTACTCATGGGGTGGAAACCAGGGCCAAACTCAGCAGTTTTAGCAACAATAGGGAAATCAAGCCAATGCTCAATCTAGCAATATGGAAAAGATGCTAAAGAAAATATTGGCTAAGCAGGAGCAGTTGGCAACTGATCAAGCACAAATGGCTGCAGAGACAAAGAATAAACAACTTGCCCAAAAGAATTTAGAGAAACAAATGGGCCAGTTAGCTGAAGCTCAAAATACAAAACCCCAAGGGGTTTGTCTAATGACACAGATCCTAATCCCAGACAGGTAATGGCAATCACCTTGAAGAGTGGAAAAGAATTATATGAAGTACCCCACAAGCAGAAAAATCATGAGGTACAAACTGAGTTGATTAGATCGACCCCAACTACAGAGAAGGGTCTAGACAAGGCAATTATGGAGAATGTGGTCAAGCTAATCGAAAAAAGAGACTACCACCGCCATCCTGCAAATGCTCTCGTAAAGCAAAGAGGATGTATGTTTCAAGAAGTTCTTTGACATCTTCAAAAAACTACACATAAATCTTCCATTACTTGATGTTTTGCGGGGAATGCCTAAATATGCTAAATATTTGAAGGATGTGGTAACAAACAAGAAGCGGCTTGTAGATTTGGAGACTTTGGTGCTCACTGAGGAGTTCAGTTCTAGGATGATGAGCAAAATTCCCAAGAAACTAAAAGACCCTGGGAGTTTCACCCTCCCCATACAAGTTGGTGAAAACAAGTTGATGCCGGTTTTGTGTGACTTGGGGGCAAGTATAAATGATTCCCCTATCTATATTTAATACTCTTAGCTTGGGGAAACCAAGACCTTCCAAAGTAGTTCTACAACTTACAGATAGATCGAGAATAGCTCCTGAGCAGAACTTTGAGGACGAACTCATTAAGGTTCGTAAGTTTGTACTCCCTGCTAATTTTATTATTCTTGACTATGAAGCAGGTGACAAGATACCAATCATATTAGGAAGTCCATTCTTAGCAACTGAGGGAGCTTCAATTGATGTGAGGGAAGATAATTTAAAGATATGGGTGAATGATGATGAGGTCACTTTTAGAGTATACAAAGCACTCAACACACCTTCATACTACCAGGATTTGTGTATGATCATAGTAGTGCAAGAAGATGAGTGTAGGGTGAAGAAATATGAGCTTAAAACTATTTAGCAGGTAGAACTTACCATTGACTAGCCCGAGTTACTGAAATAACCTGAGCCTGTGCTATAGAAGAAAGAGGGAGAATCTTGATGGTGATCCCTCAAGAATTAAGAAAAAAAAAAGTTGAACCCGAGAGGGAGGAAACGACTAAGGGAATCCTAAAGTGGTTGTGACCTGCATTGTACCACGACGTTAAATCAGGCGCTGCTTGGGAGGAAACCTAAGTTGTATTTGAGTTAATTTTTTTTTGTTTTTGATTTTATAGTGTTACCTTTGTTTTGGTTTTGTTTTGTTGGTTTTGCAGATTAGGGAAAGTCTGAGTACCCGAAATCTAAGCTAATGCGCATGGCAAAGCTTGAGTGTGGGGTCCCTTGACCCCTTTGATGGAAATTTTGAGAAAGTGACATGCTAGCTAGGCCTAGAGGCCTCAGGGAATATTCCTAACCCTTGTTCTTAATTTTGATATGTGCTTTATGGACATTGCATCTTTTCAAGTGCGGGGTGGGAATCTTTCGATTTGTTTAGGGTGAAGCGCGCTATAGCTCATGTTTTTTTTTCTAAATCCAAAAATGCAAAAAGATTTTGTTTTGTTCTTTAAATTTTAATAGTTTTTGTCGGGTTTTAGCTTTAACTCTAGTAGAGCACACTTCTCCCACCCCTTGGTTTTTCTTTTCGATTCTTTTTTGAGGGGAGCCTTTTGAACCCATTATCCTTTTTCATTTTTAGGAGTAAATTTAAAATTTTTTAGTCATAGTTAGGGAATTTTCCTAACGATGGATGGATGATGACCATCTTGAGGAAAAATTAGTCATTAGGAATAAATAGAACCCTTCGTTGATTGAGTGCTAGGTGCTCTTATTTTGTGCTACATATGATTAATTGATGCGAGTTGGTTTTAAATTCAAAAGCATGCAGGGAAAGTTGAATAACTTCTTTTGAGACACCTAGGCTCTTTTACTTGACTCTTGTATGACGTTGGCTTAAATTTGAGCTCATGTGTTTGCTAAAAAGGACAGGATCAAATACAAAATAAAAAATGCTCTCTAGCTTTCTTTCGCCGGAATACCCAAACCCTAGATTTTTCCGTCACTGATGGCTGGTCAGGCCATTGGTCAACCAAATATGGTTGGCCAGATATTTTCTATCACATCCCCAGTTTATTTTCCTGCTTTATATCATCCTAATTCACCCACGAAGTTGGTTCCTAAGCTGACTGCTTTGCCTAATGAGACTAATCATATGAATTTACCAACCGATCCTAAACAAGTGCCTACTGATGATATCAATGCAGTTAATATAGATTCAAGTTCAGAAGACAATATCAAGGATAAAATGAGATTTACAGATCTAATGAAGCCAATAGTGACCAATAAAGTACAAAGTCATAAAGGAGTACAAATTGATCCTGTCCCAATTAAACCAATGACTCTCATTCATGGTATACCTTGGGTTACATGGATGAAGGAGGAAGTTGAAAAGATGAATGTGTTGGAGGATATACAATTGACCATAGTTGGAAATTTTTTGTATGGTTGTCCAGAATTAGCTGAATTACGTAGCCAAATTCCTAAACAATGTGGTATTAAAGGTGATTGCATAATTGGGTTGTTAAGGAATAGACATATACTAATGATATTTAGACTCATGGAAGACTTTGTGAATATGATTGCTAAGAATGTGGACTATATAGTGGCGAAGGATGGATTGACGTATTAGATGAGATCACTCATATATGACTCTAAGTTCTAAAAAAATGAAGAGACTATTCAGGCAATGGCCTGGATTTCTTTTACTGACCTTTTGCCCACTTTTTTTGGTAAGGAGTCCTTATTCTCAATTGCTTCAGCAGTGGGAAAACCTATTCATTTGGATATAGCTACTATTAACAAAACAAGACCTAGTTGTGCTAGGGTAAAAGTTCAAGTTGATTTGGCAAATGAACTTCCTAGACAAGTGGAGATTGAAGTTTTGAATAATAAAACTCAGACTTCCATAATTGAGACTATCAAGGTCCAATATGATTTATTACCAAAGTATTGTAAGAGGTGCAAGCTTCAAGGCCATGTAGAGGTAGACTGTCGAGTATTACATCTTGAACATTGAGAGAGGTTTGAAGCAAGTAACAAAGAAGATAATGGTAATGGTAATGACAAGGAAGAGGAAGTAGGAACAACTACACAAAGAGAGTTTACAAAGAGAAGACACTTTGAAAGAAGATGGAATCCTACCAGCAAAAGGTTTAAATTGGAGAAGGAGACTAGAAAATTCCTAAGTGACTCAGTTAAGGATACAACCAGTACTAGGTCTGAAAAATCAGGCTTACAGGAGAAAGGAATAGTAGATGGAAACATAATTCAGGCCTTAGATGGTCAAGCAACTGCAGAGAAATCACAACAAGGAATGCTTTTGAAGCATTAGCAGCAGACAATGAAGAGAAGAAAGAGAAGGGAAAACAGATAACTAGTCGAGCAGATAAGTCTCAACAAAGCACCAACAATTACATTTAGGGAAGGGGAGAAAATAGAAGAGATAAATATAGAACAGAGCAAGGAGGATACAAATACAAATATTAAAGAGAACAAAGTAGGAGAAACAAGTGTGACAAAGCCTACAAAAAAGGCAGGAAAACCTTCAGCAGATGCAGATAAATTAGGGGGAGATCTTTCCATTGTCACCAACCTTGAAGAGGTGCCTACAACATAAAAAAGAAGTCAGACAAATGAGTGTATTGAGTATACTCATCATCAGGATAAAGGGCAAGCTGCAAATGAAAATATAAAGATGAGTAAGACAATTGCTGATAAAAAAAAAAAGAGATGTTATTAGCTTTGGCAAATGGCAATTATCATGAACCTCTTCAAGTTGATTGTTCAAGGATATTAGGAGAGGCAACAATAGATGAATGGGTGCAGAAGATAGGGTCTTATCTTTCAGAAACTTGCAACAGTTTACAAGTGCTACTCCAAGAAAATAGAAAGCTGAAAGAAGACCATCAAGCTCTGATTACCTACACAAATCAAGTCTTGTGAGAATATTGCATGATATAGTTTCACACCAAGTACAAGAGGTAACAAATCATAGCAATGACACGAAACCAGTAAATAATAAAGTTGAGGATAAGAAAGAACAAGATAATCAGTAGGTGGAGATAAAGTCCTCACAATAGATAGAAATATCCCTTCAATCAATAATAAAGGGAAACAAATCAAGAAATAAGGGGGAGAATAAACCTACTAGGGCCAATCCTAGGAGGACAGGGAAAGCTACTGCTAAATGAAGTTAAAAACTTGGTTTTAGAAAGTGAGGTCAGTTAGGACCCAAAATTCATTCTATAGAATACAAATGCTATACAAATATCATAAGTTTGTTGTCATAGCTTTGATGGAACCATTTCAAGAAGCAAGACAAATTCACAAATACAAGAGAATATTATGAATGAAATATGCCAATTACAATGTGAATGGCAAAATATGGTTTTTATCCAAGATCATGTTCAAGTGAGAGTGCTATCTGATACTGAACAACAATTGACATAACAGTTGAATTTCCAGGAATCTGGGCAATCAATCGTCACTACCATTGTATATGCCAAATATGATGCTCAGAATAGACTTAGTCTATGGGAAGATATATACTTAATTTCTCAAAGCATGAATTTACCTTGGATTGTTGTTGGTGATTTTAATGTCATAATGTCAGATGAAGAGAAGATTGGAGGGCTGCCAGTCACTCTTAGGGAAGTTGAAGACTTTGCCTTTTGCATTAATTCATATGACCTAATTGACATCAATTTCAAAGGTAGTCCATTTACTTGGTGGAATTAAAGGGCTGACAGTGAGCGCATTTTCAAAAGGTTGGACAGACCAGTGATGAACCAGATATTTCTTGGCATAACTTGGCATGTGAAGGTAGAACACTTGGCAATAATAGGATCTTATCATGCCCCTTTGTTACTATCTTGTGGAGGACAATCAATGTAGTTCAAAAAACCCTTTAAATTTCTAAATTTTTAGGTGGACCAGGAAGACTTCGAAGAGGTGGTTAAAAATAGTTAGACATCCCAAGAAGGGGCTGATATATTCATCAACATTAGATAGAAAATTAAAAGCACAAAAACTGCCCTTGCTGCTTGGAGTAGAGAGAGATTTGGAGACATTTTCAAGCAACTAATAATATGGGAAGAAATTGTTAGAATCAAAGAAGACTTGTTTGAAGAAAATCCTACTGCCAAAAATAGCGCTTACTTCTAAAGGCTCAGGCTGAGTTGAAGAAATACTTGTACTTTGAAGAGGAGTTTTGGAGGTAGAAAGTAGGTATACAATGGTTTTCTGAAGGTAATAGGCATACTAAATTTTCCCACAATCTAGTTAATAGTAGAAGGAAAAGGTTTTCAATCAATAGAATCATCAAAGAGGATGGACAATGGGCAGAGGGTAATGAACAGGTGGCTGCAAAAGCTATCTCCTTTTTGAAAAATAGTTTTATTGTGAGACCGGTCTAGAAGACATGTCATTGCTCAACCATGTGCCAACTATGGTTACTGAGGAGATGAATAAGGTAATTAATGTTGTTCGAATCGAAAAAGAAGATATTTGAATTAAATAGGGAAAGTGCTAGTGGTCCGGATGGGCTTACTGGTCTGTTCTATCAAAGTTCTTGGGAAATTATTGGGCCAGACATTGTTAAAATGGTGGTTACTTTTTTTGAAGGAAGCTCTCTTCCCAAGTCTATTAGTCACACTAATTTGATCTTATTTCCTAAAAAAGACTCTGTTCAGTCCTTTACTGATATGAGATCAATTAGTTTATGTAATTATCTTAACAATGTGATTTCTAGAGTGCTTCATGATAGACTTGAAACTTATCTTCCTATGCTCATTTCAAAAAACCAGTCTAGTTTTGTGAAAGGAAGGAATATTTCTGAAAATGTTCTACTAGTCTAAGAGATCATTACAAATATCAGAAAAAAGGGAAAACCTGCTAATTTGGTGATCAAACTTAACATGGCTAAAGCTTATGATAGAGTGGATTGGACCTTCTTGATTAAGGTCTTGGAGAAAATGGGTTTTGATAATCAAATGGTGGATATGATATGGAGTTTGGTGGCCAATAACTGGTACTCAATTCTGATTAATTGATAGTCCTTTGGCTTCTTTTATTCTACTAGAGGGGTAAAATAAGGGGACCCTCTATCATTTATATTGTCTCCAGAAGTATTGGCTAAAGCCTTGAATTCTTTATTTGACAATAAAGATTTTAAAGGCTTTGGGATGCCAAAATGAAGTGATAATATTAACCATCTAGTTTATGTAGATGACACTACATTGTTTATTTCAGTAGATTTTGCAAATGGTGATGAAGACTCTAGAGGAGTATGAACAACAATCAAGACAAAAAATTAATAAGGAGAAAAGTGCTTTTTTTATCCATAGCAAGACTGCCAATATTGTTATACAGGAAGTAGAAGACTGCATTGGGTTTCCTAGGGGAAAATTTCCTTTGATGTATTTAGGGTGTCCTATTGTCTATGCAAGAAAGAGCAAAATTCATTTTGCAGAGCTTATCAAAAAGGTGCAAAACAAACTACAGGCTTGGAAAGGAAAATATTATCCTTTGGAGGTAAGACTGTATTGATTAACATTGTTCTAAATAACATTCCCATTTATTTGTTGTCTGTTATAAACCCTTCTAAATGTGTCATCCATGACTTACATAGAATATTTGCAAGATTTGTATGGAATTTCAAAGAGGTTGGTAGAAACAAGCACTGGGTTGCTTGGACAGATCTAAAGCATTATTTACCATAATGTAGTGGATTTTCAGAACACATAAATCCATGTGGACTATATTTATGTGGAATAAATATTGCAAGAGATATGCTCCTCAGGTTATGGAATGGAGAGGGGGTTCACAAATATGGAAACATATGCTAAAAGCCATAGATTATTTAGATCAAGAGATATGGTGGGAACCTAAGTGTGGGCATGCAAATATTTGGCATAATAATTGCACACAACTTAGGGATCTTCATTATTACCTACCAGTTACAAGTTCTGATGTTTATCAGGTAGAATATGTGAGCCAATTATTTTATGATGGGATGTAGAATCCTAGTCTATTAGAAATGCTATTCCCAGAAGAGGTATGTAATCATGTCCAACATAATTTAATGGTAGAGAAAGGTTCAAAAGAATGGGACAGACCTTGGTGAATACCCAATTCTTCTAGTAAGTTTATTGTAAAATCAACTTGGGAGATTTTGAGACAAGCAAAAGACCAGAAGAGGATTTCAAATAATTGTGGATAAACGGGATGCCTTTTAAAATGTCCTTTTTCTGTGGAGGTTGTGAAGAAGAGAATTCCCATTGGGGAAGTACTAGTATGGATAAGGGTCTGTGATGAGGTGATATGTAAATACTATAAGGATAATGCATATAAAAGGGTTAAGCACTTATTTATTAAGTGTAATAAAGCTAATAGATTGTGGTGCAGGTTTGCAGCAGAAGCTGGAGTTGCTGGCCCTTTTCTGCAACTCAAGGATTCAGTTGTTAGGTGGTGGAAAGCTGACAGAACTCCTAAGCTCCAATTACTATTTAATGTTATTCCTATGTTTATAATTTGGAAGGTGTAGAATATAAGAAACACCATTAATCATGGAGGTAGAATGTCCTATGTGAGAATGGAGATGGAGATAAATAGAAACTTATTTATGTTGGCTAGGTATAATTATCCTTGGTTGCAAAATTTACCTACAACTTGGCTTGTTTTGGTAAAGTTTTTTGAGGATTATAACCCTACTTTAAGAGGTAGAATGGTGATATGGAACCCTCCTAATTTGGGTACCTTCATATGTAATTCTAATGGTACATCTACAGGAAACCTAGGCCCTAGTTATGGGGCTTTCTGGATCAGGAATAGAGAGGGTGACTTTTTGTATGCTGAAGTCAGGAGATTGTTTGATGGAACTAACCTAGTAGCTGAGGTGGTGGCACTAAGACTAGGTCTAGAGCCTTGTGTTGAACATAATTTTATTTCTGTAACTCTTGAGACTGACTTACTTAGCCTGAAGAAGATTCCAGATAGGAGTTAGGATGTTCCTTGGTATATTGTGATGGAAATCAGGAGAATAAGGATGCTAATATTTGAAAGGGATGTGGTGGTGGAGCATACTTTTAGAAAAAGGCAATAAACTAACTGATTTTTTCACTAATCAAATTTTTTGTTTTGCAGGTTCACACAGATTAACATACTCTGCATTGCAGGATGTGACAATTAAAGTAAGAGGTATCATTATTATGGAAAAAGCTAAAATGCCTAATTTCAGGATAATAAGATATCAAAATAGAGATCACAATAGTCATGTTCACAGCTAAGGAGTGTAGCATACAAATAAGTAGGGAAACAACAAAATAATAATTCAACAGCCAACATAACATCAAAGCAGTTGTAGCAGAGATATAGCAAGGAAATAATGACACTGGTATGATTAATTACCTACTTTCCCTAAAGTTCAAGCAGTGGTATTAGCTTTTAATTAGGCTCAATCTGCTAGATTACAGGAAGGTTGGGGAATTATCACATTGGAAGAAGCAAAGAAGATAGGTTCAGAATAAGAACATGGTTATAAAAGTAGCAAGTAGGAGGAATAGAATTGAGAAAAGTACCTTTTCTAGCTAGGTCATCTTGTTCATCACCCAAGAAACACACAATACTGAATAAGGAAATGAGGTTAGATCCATTCAAAAGAAGATAAGAAAGGAATAAATCACTATAATCGACCCTTGAGCTCACTAGATCTGATGTTATCGACTTGAAGAAGTATTCATTCAGCTAGTTTTTATGGCATTCATGAGATATTAGAGTGTCTTATGTGAAAACACCTCAAACTCAACAAAATTCAGGTTTGGGATCGGAGTTTCAAAATAGAATATGAAGCCTCTTTGGCCTTCTTCATTTTTATCTCATCATTAGAAGGTTCAATTTGGAAATAGTGCATGTACTTGGTTCTATGATGGAATCGGTGATTCCAGCTCAAGACAGTAAAGTAATCGTTGAATCCAGCTTAAGAATATTACTTTCACTTCTATAATAATAAAGGCACAACACTGATTAGTTTATAGATCTATCTCAAATGATAGTATTAATTCATTTTGGAATTCAACCCATTGAGCTTCAGATCTGAGAATTAAAAGTTAGATGGTACCTTTATTTGTCGAAGCTGAAGCAATTTTAATAGAGCTTGGAATCGAGAAAGACAGATGATACACAATGGGTTCGAACCTATTTCTCTAATGAGGATTAGATGATGACGAGTCCTTAGCATCAATTTAGAGTGAGGTGAAGGGTAAATTGCTCGATGAGGAAGACAAAAAGTCTCTAGAGAACATCATTACTTTCCTAATTTTATTTGCTTCCACAGATATTTTTGTTTTGTGTATTTAGATTTGTTTTCTTTTGTTGGGCTAGGTCAGAACTTTGGGCTACCAACATTTTGTAAATATTTTCCTTTTCGTTAATAAAGTGGCCCAATTAGGTCTTTTAGTTAAATTTTTTTTTTCATGTATTAGCTTTATTGAGAGCCTATATGGATCCTTCTTGATTTAAACATGTGCCATGAGTGTTAGGTATTTGTGATATTCCATGCTTTTATATTAATGTCTATAACTTTCCTGGTGTGTTTACGAAGCTAAATGAAGAATGTTGAGTTTAGGAGATGATATATACATTTATTTGATTAGCCATATTTTTATCCTTTATTTTACCTACCCTAAAAAATGATCCTAGGTAGCCCCATTGAGCCTTTAACCTATTCTTTTGTCACGCCCCGAATCCCATCGGGACGTGGTTGGCACCCGTAGTCGATAAGGCCCAAGAGAACCAAGCTTTACTTACAATCACTCAAATGCATGCCATAAGAATCACCACTATCACGTAAGTACATAAACGGCTAATAACGGAAATCATGAACATGTGATATATAGAAACTTGGCCGTCGAGGCCATAAAATCAACCGGACGTACAACTCTTTCCTTCAAATTCATTTACATACCCACATACGTCTACAAAAGCCTCTAAAGGAAATACGTACGTGACCAACCTAAATTCGGGACAAGCCCCACTTTACATAATATATACAATACCAAAATCAATGTACAACTTGGACACGGAAAGCCCCGAACCAACTGTAGCTCACCAAAGATCAGTACGTGTCCTGCAGCTTACTGTGGAGGTCTACTAGAACCTGCGCCTGCAGCAAGTAAGGTAAATTCCCCAAACGGGTCAGTACGAAGAATATACTGAGTATGTAAGGCTCATATAAAACTACATGAGATAGAAATACTGTAATGGAAACAAATGTAAGTGAATAATCAATGTGAATAGGTCACCATTCTGTATATGTAGGGAGCCATGTACATTACGTTCTTTATTTCTCTTGCCTTTACTTTACTTCTCTTTTACATCACTCGTATACTGTCTGGGCCCTCATCATGCAGGTGTTCATTTCACCCCATAAATAAAGTATCATCGTCATGCAGGTATTCTTTTCACCTCATGGATAAGATCATATCATCATGCGGGTGTTCTGGCACCCCATGGATAAATTAACATCATCATGCGGGTGTTTGCACCCCATGGATAACACCCATGAACACAATCAATATACATTACTTTGTTCTTACTTCATTTCTTTACTTCTATGAGGTTAACACATTAGTGATTGCACCTTATTGGATCTTTTTGGAACATAACAATGTTGTAACATTAACCAAAGAACATGTGAGTAACAATAATTAATGACCGGAAACGGGATACCTCTATACACTTCGTAATGGAACAAGTATAACGACAAGGTGGACACTATGTGCTGTAGAAGGATACGGAAAGAGTAACCTTACATACCTTCACTTCCAAGTATGAATACACAAGCCTATGTATGAACACAATAGTCCAGCTTCTTCCTCACGTCTTACTCTACAATACAAGTCCATATCGGAACTTACATTAGCAACTAGTCATTATACAGGCGTCCAAGACAACAATGAACTATGTGACTACCATATAACGTCATGTCATCCCTTACAATACAATCCACTGTATTTCCATATCAACAACACCATAATATTACACACATTGACCAAAAGATCATACATCGATAGCATTTCACATCACACTTACCCTTTACGCTTTTCTCTTTACCATTCCGTCATAATTACTCCTTTATAACAACATATGAACAACCATACATACTTAATACAGTCCAACACACCTCCTTACGACACTTTAAAGTCATTAAAACGACATCACAGGTTGATAATTACATCCAAAAAGGGTATAGGGGCCTTTGGGGGTCGACTAGGTACGAAAACATACAAAACCGGATCTGGGGGTGACCTGCGCTGACACCTGTGCCCACAGGTGGTTTAGGTTCTCGTACAGATGCCCTTTGGCAGAAGCTAGAGGCATCTGCGTTGGCATCTGCGCCCGCAGGTGCCTCCGTCTGCTGGGGCGGATGCCCGTTTTGGTCTGAAATGGTTTCTTTTGGGTCTTTTCATGCCATGAATGGTCCATGATCATAAAAAAACTTATTTTGACATATTTTTGATCATCTTAAACACCAACATTCAGCCATGGTCTTACAACACACATAACAACACCCAAAACTACACTTTACGGTCAATACATCACCAAATCCGTAACCAATATCGCAACAACAATTCCAAATGTTATACACAAGGATTAAACAAAGTAAAATCACATCTCACATGTCAATATTTACTCCACCAAGTTCATTTCCTTCAATACCACAAGTGCATATTTAAGTTCACAAGACAAACCATCCTCCGATTTAGCAAACATGTAATATTTCACACATAGTGAACTTCTCAATACTCCACCAACATAACCAACACAATATACACCATATATTATACATAAAATATATTAATCCATCATACTAAACACTTACCAAGCCTTGTTCAAAGATTATCTTGGCTCAAAGAATGACTTATGGTTCTTGAGAGACCAAAAGCAATTTTGGTAAAGTTTAGAAAGGCATGAGAGTCCAAGTGTAATAAAAATCTGATTTTTCTCTCTTTATATAGTCACTAAAGTCACTCTTATCTCTTCTTCAGCATTAAATGCAAAGGTTGATTGGTCAAATGGAGCAAATTGGAAGAATGGGTCAAAAAGCTCATGATGGGCCATGTCTTCCCTTATGATTTTGTGCATCATTTTGGGCCCAATTGTATAGGGCTTATTAATGACCACATGAACTAATACATAATTCATCAATTCTCTCATGTTTTCATTTTCCCATAATTGTTACGGTAGTCAGCTAGACTCGGTTACATTCTCCCCCCCTTAGGAACATTCGTCCTCGAATGTTAGTGTTATCATTTCAGAGTCAACAATTACAAGTTTAGGAACATTCTTCATGTCATCATATAAATATATACTCAAAGCTTATAAATACTTACTTGTCATTTTTCTCCTTGGAACAAATGAGGATACTTGGATTTCATCATTTCTTCAGCTTCCCATGTGACCTCTTCTATTTGCTGATTCCTCCAAAGTACTTTTACAAGTGCTATATCTTTATTCCTCAGCCTCTTCACTTGTCTACCCAGAATGGCAATAGGTATTTCCTCATAGGTAAGATCCTCTTTAACCTGTACATTTTCAATGGGAACAATACGAGATGGATCTCCTACGCATCTTCGAAGCATCGAAACATGAAACACTGGATGGACTGAGGAAAGTTCTTGAGGTAGTGCCAACTCATACGCAACTTGCCCAAATCTTCTAATAATTTCATATGGGCTTATGTAACATGGACTCAATTTCCCTTTCTTTCAGAACTGCATTACCCCTTTCATCGGTGACACCTTTAAAAATACCCAATCACCTATGGCGAATTCAAGTCCTCTTCGTCTAACATCAGCATATGACTTGTGGCGACTTTGGGCCGTTTGTAACCTTTGTTGGATCACTTTAACTTTCTCCATAGCCTGATGAACAATATCTAGCCCAAGCAAAGCAGTTTCACCTGCTTCAAACCATCCAATTGGTGATCTACATTTCCTTCCGTACAAAGCTTCATAAGGTGCCATTTTAATACTTGAATGATAACTATTGTTGTAAGCAAATTCAATAAGAGGCAAATGGTTATCCCAAGTGCCTTGAAAATCCAACGTACAAGCTTGTAGCATATCTTCAAGTGTCTGAATAGTACGTTCTGCTTGTCCATCAGTCTGAGGATGGAAAGCCGTACTCAAATTCACCTGTGTGCCCAAACTCTGCTGAAAAGATCTCGAAAAGTGCGCTGTGAACTGTGCTCCTCTGTCTGATATAATGGAAAGTGGAATACCATGCAGTCGTACTATCTCTTTCACATACAACTTTGCATAATCCTCAGCTGTATAGGTGGTCTTGACTGGTAGAAAATGGGCTGATTTGGTAAGCCTGTCCACTATGACCCATATAGAATCAAATTTCCGTAATGTACGAGGCAAACCTATGATGAAATCCATATTAATCCTATCCCATTTCCAGACTGGAAGATTGATACATTGCATGTAACCTCCTAGTTTCTTATGTTCTACCTTCACTTGTTGACAATTCGGGCATTGAGCGACAAACTCTGCAATGCTCTTTTTCATATTTCCCCACCAATACACTTCTTTTAAATCATGGTACATTTTAGTAGCACCGGATGAATAGAATAGCGCGAGTGATGCGCCTCTGTCATAATTTGTTTTCTCAATTCATCTACATCTGGTACATATAATCTACCTTGGCATTGGAGTACCCCTTCTTGTGTAAGATCAAATGCCTTTGTCAAATTCTGCTGTACATTTTCCTTTAGCTGCAATAACATAGAATCTGCAAACTACTTCTCTTTTACTTCAGCTATTAAGGAGGATTCCGCTGTGTTTTGGACAATAACTCCATCATCTGAGGATTCAATAAGGTGAACTCCCAAGCTGGCTAGTTGATGTATATCTTTGATTATCTCCTGCTTTTCTGTCAACTGGCCACTAGTGCTTTCTATTGCCTTGCGGCTCAATGCATCAGCTACTACATTTGCTTTTCCTGGATTATAAAGAATATCAATATCATAGTCTTTTAAAAGCTCTAACCACCTTCGTTGCCTCAAATTGAGTTCCTTCTGCTTAAAAAGATATTGCAAACTTTTGTGATCAGTATAGATATCAAAATGAACTCCATACAAATAATGACGCCATATCTTTAAAGCAAAGACCACCACTGCTAACTCAAGATCATGTGTGGGATAGTTTTTCTAATGTGGCCGCAAATGTCGTGAGGCATATGCTATGACATTACCGTGTTGCATCAATACACATCCGAGTCCAACCCCGAAAGCATCACAATACACTGCATAACCTTCAGTACCATTGGGAAGAACTAAAACTGGTGTGGAGGTTAATTTATCTTTCAACTTTTGGAAGCTTTTCTCACACGCATCATTCCACTGAAATTTTACTGCCTTATGTGTAAGCTTTGTTAATGGTGCAGCAATAGAGGAAAAACCTTCCACAAATCTCCTGTAATAACCTGCCAGTCCAAGAAAACTACGAATCTCCGTGGGTGTCGTAGGTCTTGGCCAATTTTTCACTGCCTCAATCTTTTGTGCATCAACCTGTATCCCTTCATCTAACACAATGTGGCCCAAGAATGCAACTGAGTTTAACCAAAACTCACATTTAAAGAACTTGGCATACAACTTACACTCACGGAGAATCTGTAGCACCTACCGTAAGTGATTAGCATGGTCCTCTGGTGATCTTGAATAAACCAGGATGTCATCTATAAACACTGTGATGAACACGTCTAAAAATGGCTTAAACACCCTATTCATTAAATCCATGAACACAACGGGTGCATTTGTTAGTCCAAATGACATAACTAAAAATTCATAATGGCCATACCGTGTTCGAAAAGCTGTCTTGGGTACATCTTGTTCTCTAACTCTGACTTGGTGGTAACCCGACCTCAAGTCAATCTTTGAAAAACACTTGGCACCCTGTAACTGATCAAACAAATCATCAATTCGAGGGAGGGGATATTTGTTCTTGATCGTTACCTTATTCAGTTGCCGATAGTCGATGCACATTCTCAACGTGCCATCTTTCTTTAGTACAAATAAGACTGGTGCACCCCACGGGGGCATACTAGGCCTAATGAAGCCCTTGTCCAGAAAATCTTTCAACTGCTCTTCAATTCACGCAGTTCTGCTGGAGCCATTCTATATGGGGGAATAAAAATAGGCTGAGTGCCTGGAATCACATTAATGCCAAATTCTACTTCCCGTTCTGGGGGTAAGCCTGGAAGATCTACTGGAAATACATCTAGAAATTCATTGACCACTGGAACCGACTGCGGAGTTAGTGGTTCCACTTCAGTATCTTTCACCCGTACTAAATGACATATATAACCCTTAGCAATCATTTTTTTGGATTTCAAATAGGAAATAAATCTTCCTCGTGGTGCCCCTACATTACCTTGCCATTCAAGAACATTTTTCTGCGGAAAACAAAAATGCACCTTCTTGGCCCGGCAATCCACCGTGGCATAACAAGAAGCCAACTAATACATTCCCATTATCACATCAAAATCCACCATGTCTAGTTCAATGAGATTGGCCAATGTATCATGACCACACACAGTTACCACACAGTTACGATATACTTTTTTTGCAACAATACATTCACCGACCAGTGTAGACACTTCAATTGATTTAATTAATAATTCTGGTGACTTTGCAAATTTCGCAGCAACCAAGGGAGTAACATAGGAAAATGTAGAACCAGGGTCAATCAATGCATATACACTATATGAGAATATGGATAGTGTACCTATGACAACATCAGGAGAAGCCTCTAAATTCTATCGGTCCACTAAAGCATAAGTGCGATTCTGGGCTCCACTAGACTAGCTGCTCCTCCAGCACCTCTACCTCGACTGGCAGGCTGTACACCTCGACCTAAGGAAGGAACCGATGCTGATGATGCCACAGTGGACCCCGCAGGTCATACCATACTACCCAAGCCTCGTCGTGGGCAGTCCCTCATTATGTGACCCGGCATACCACACCAATAACAAGCATTCGTCCCCATACGACATTCACCTACATGAAATCGTCTGCAAAACTGGCACCGTGGGCTAGAAGACCCTGCTGTCTGTGAATCTGGCATCCTACTACTCTGCCCCATATAACTGCCCCTGAATCCTCAGGAGTGAGACGGAGCGCCTGCTGTGGAATAATAGAATGCGGGTCTAGGTGGTCTACTAAAACCCCGTGGCCTAAACTCTCTTTGGGATGCCATAGACTATCCCATCGATCTAACCCTTTTTTATGGCCCTCTCTCAGAGTCCTACATTTTCCTTCTTTGCCTCTGGTCCTCCATTTTCTGTGCAAAGGCCTGAATTCTTGCTATGTCCATGTCTTTGTTCAAGGAAGCAATGGTCCAATCCCTTACCAAATATGGCTCTAACCTGTCCACGTATCTATGGACTCTGTCTGTCATCATAGCCACAACATTTGGCGTGTATCGAGCCAAGGAATTAAATTTCAAATTTCCTTGACGGAGATTTAGAAACTGATCCGCACGTGCCTCATGGATCTCATAGGGAAAGTAATAATCAAGGAAAGCCACTTTAAACTCTTCCAATATAGGTGGATTTGCACCAATATCATGGGATTTCTTCCAATCCTCGTACCACAATATCGCTTCCCCTTTCAATCTGTACACAACAAGTTCAACTGTCTCTACCCTCGTCATGTGCATACGCTCCAAGGCCCTCTGAATTTAATCCACGAAGTCCTGTGGATCTGCTTTTGGATCTGACCCTGTGAATATAGGAGGGTCCAGTTTCAGAAAATCCTGTGTTCTGCGACTCACCACTCTAGCCGCATCATCATCATGTGTCATTGGACCTGCTCGTCCTTGACTTTGTGCTGCCACTAACTGTGTCAACATATGTACTGCATTTCTAAGGTCCTGATCTGTGACGTTCATTGGTGGTTCTACGGGTACTTCTCTACCAACTGGCTCTTCTAGAGCTGGAAAATTAGAGGAAGACCGCGATGAGATTTAAGCATTTGCCCCACACTGACTAGCTTGGTCAGGTGGTAATCTACTCATCCCTTCTTCAACAGGCATATCCACCTGCTTGCCTTTGCCTTTACCTCTTCTCGAGACCGGCATGGTTACTATATCAAAGAGAAACATTTACCATGGTTAGATTTCAATTCAACTTACAACACTGGCTCTATTGCACGATCTAGAGTTGAAGAAAATAAACCACATCCTAAATGTCCCGTGGCCTCCTACTTATAAATGTGGTGCACAACATATTGATAAGTAAGACTCTACTCAGACACATCATTATAGACACCCTTAGAACGACCTGCTCTGATACCACTTTTGTCACACCCCGAATCCCATCGGGATGTGGTTGGCACCCGTAGACGATAAGGCCCGAGAGAACTAAGCTTTACTTACAATCACTCAAATGCATGCCATAAGAATCACCACTATCACGTAAGTACATAAATGACTAATAACGAAAATCATGAACATGTGATATATAGAAACTTGGCCGTCGAGGCCATCAAATCAACCGGACGTACAACTCTTTCCTTCACATTCATTTACATACCCACATACGTCTACAAAAGCCTCTAAAGGAAATACATACGTGACCAACCTAAATTCGGGACAAGCCCCGCTTTACATAATATGTACAATACCAAAATCAATGTACAACTTGGAAACACGGAAAGCCCCGAACTAGCTGGAGCTCACCAAAGATCAGTATATGTCCTGCAGATTACTATGGAGGTCTACTAAAACCTGCGCCTGCAGCAAGTAAGGTAAATTCCCCAAAGGGGTCAGTACGAAGAATGTACTGAGTGTGTAAGGCTCGTATAAAACTACATGAGATAGAAATACTGTAATGGAAACAAATGTAAGTGAATAATCAATGTGAATAGGTCACCATTCTGTATATGTAGGTAACCATGTACATTACATTCTTTCTTTCTCTTGCCTTTACTTTACTTCTCTTTTACATCACTCGTATACTGTCTGGGCCCTCATCATGCAGGTGTTCATTTCACCCCATGGATAAAGTATCATCGTCATGCAGGTATTCTTTTCACCTCATGGATAAGATCATATCATCATGCGGGTGTTCTGGCACCCCATGGATAAATTAACATCATCATGCGGGTGTTTGCACCCCATGGATAACACCCATGAACACAATCAATATACACTACTTTGTTCTTACTTCATTTCTTTACTTCTATGAGGTTAACACATTAGTGATTGCACCTTATTGGATCTTTTTGGAACATAACAATGTTGTAACATTAACCAAAGAACATGTGAGTAACAATAATTAATGACCGGAAACGGGATACCTCTATACACTTCGTAATGGAACAAGTATAACGACAAGGTAGACACTATGTGCTGTAGAAGGATACGGAAAGAGTAACCTTACATACCTTCACTTCCAAGTATGAATACACAAGCCTATGTATGAACACAATAGTCCAGCTTCTTCCTCACGTCTTACTCTACAATACAAGTTCATAACGGAACTTACATTAGCAACTAGTCACTATACAGGCGTCCAAGACGACAATGAACTATGTGACTACCATATAACATCATGTCATCCCTTACAATACAATCCACTGTATTTCCATATCAACAACACCATAACATTACACACATTGACCAAAAGATCATACATCGATAGCATTTCACATCACACTTACCCTTTATGCTTTTCTCTTTACCATTTCGTCACAATTACTCCTTTATAACAACATATGAACAACCATACATACTTAATACAGTCCAACACACCTCCTTACGACACTTTAAAGTCATTAAAACGACATCATAAGTTGATAATTACATCCAAAAAGGGTATAGGGGCCTTCGGGGGTCGACTAGGTACGAAAACATACAAAACCGGATCTGGGGGTGACCTGCGCTGACACCTGTGCCCACAGGTGGTTTAGGTTCTCGTACAGATGCCCTTTGGCAGAAGCTAGAGGCATCTGCGTTGGCATCTGCGCCCGCAGGTGCCTCCGTCTGCTGGGGCGGATGCCCGTTTTGGTCTGAAATGGTTTCTTTTGGGTCTTTTCATGCCATGAATGGTCCATGATCATAAAAAAACTTATTTTGACATATTTTTGATCATCTTAAACACCAACATTCAGCCATGGTCTTACAACACACATAACAACACCCAAAACTACACTTTACGGTCAATACATCACCAAATCCGTAACCAATATCGCAACAACAATTCCAAATGTTATACACAAGGATTAAACAAAGTAAAATCACATCTCACATGTCAATATTTACTCCACCAAGTTCATTTCCTTCAATACCACAAGTGCATATTTAAGTTCACAAGACAAACCATCCTCCGATTTAGCAAACATGTAATATTTCACACATAGTGAACTTCTCAATACTCCACCAACATAACCAACACAATATACACCATATATTATACATAAAATATATTAATCCATCATACTAAACACTTACCAAGCCTTGTTCAAAGATTATCTTGGCTCAAAGAATGACTTATGGTTCTTGAGAGACCAAAAGCAATTTTGGTAAAGTTTAGAAAGGCATGAGAGTCCAAGTGTAATAAAAATCTGATTTTTCTCTCTTTATATAGTCACTAAAGTCACTCTTATCTCTTCTTCAGCATTAAATGCAAAGGTTGATTGGTCAAATGGAGCAAATTGGAAGAATGGGTCAAAAATCTCATGTTGGGCCATGTCTTCCCTTATGATTTTAGGCTTCATTTTGGGCACAATTGTATAGGGCTTATTAATGACCACATGAATTAATACATAATTCATCAATTCTCTCATGTTTCCATTTTCCCATAATTGTTACGGTAGTCAGCTAGACTCGGGAACATACGGGGTGTTACATCTTTGGTAACCACATATGAAGCTTGATTCTTTTCTTTCAATTAACCTTTAATTTGATTCAAAACTCCTGTGAGCTTTGATTGAAAAATAAAATTTATAAGGAGTGAGAATTGAAGAAAGGGAAATAGTTGAGTTGGGAAGCTTGTAAAAAATAAGGGTGCAAGTGATTAGAAATCCATGTGTTATTGGTAGGGAGTAGAAAAAGAAAAAGACAAAAAAAGTGAAAAAGTGTTTGAAAATTGAGTACTCCTTACTAGAGATATGTGAACTTGCTTATAGATATGGGAAAACAAATAAAGTCTATAGATAAGAAAAGTATAGAAAAAAGTGAGTGATTGAAGAAGCTGCTTAATGAAAAAAAATTGTGATGTATTAAAGTGCATAGGAAAGATAGTCACTATTACTGGACAGAATAGTTCCTACCCGTCCCCTATATGTGAACTTGCTTATAGATATGGGAAAACAAATAAAGTCTATAGATAAGAAAAGTATAGAAAAAAGTGAGTGATTGAAGAAGCTGCTTAATGAAAAAAAATTGTGATGTATTAAAGTGCATAGGAAAGATAGTCACTATTACTGGACAGAATAGTTCCTACCCGTCCCCTAGCTTATATTACAACCCAGAAAGTCGTATTTGATCTTATACTTTGATGTTCTTATATTAATGGAGTGGTACATTAAGGGAAAGCTTATGGTTCATCATATGTTGTGTGTGAAATTTTTCGTGAGAGTGAGCGTAATTTGATTCTTATACCCTTTCTTGTGATAAATTATATATTTGCGAGTGAGTATGGGTAACTTTCTTGTTGTGAGGGCACTGATTGATGAAAGATAGGCGTCGCGCCCCAAATCCCATTGAGACGGACTGGCACCCGAAGCCGATATGGCCCGAGAGAACCAATCTTTGCTCATGACCATTCGTCTGCATATCCTCGTATGAATCTTATCATACCTCATGCAACTATGCGGAATTCATGGACATGGAAACATATACCATATATATATATATCAAACTTGGCCGTTTGGGCCATCAAGTCAAAACGAACAATCATCTCTTACATTCATATACCCACATATGTCTACAAAACCCTCTAATAGATGCATCTACAAGATCAACTTAAAGTCGGGACAAGTCCCCGCTTTATACAACATTTACAACATCAAAACAAATATACAACTGTGACTCGAAAAGCCCCGAACCAACTAGAGCTCACCAAAGATCTGCAAATACCCAATAATCTACTACGGAGGTCTACTAACACCTGCACCTGCAGCAAGTAAAGTAAGTCCCCCGAGAGGGGTCAGTACGATGAATGTACTGAGTATGTAAGGCTCATAAAAACTTTATCATACATGATAACAACAACAATGGAGTCAATATAAAAGAAAATAGTCAACGTGAATACACTTTCTTTCTGTGAGGAACCATGTATATTACGTTCTTTACTTCTCTTGTCTTCACATATGTTCATCTTTATTGTTCTACCCATGCTAGGCTGTTCTGGCGCCCTAGGATGAGATTAACCCATGCTAGGTACTTTGACCCCTGGGATGTTATACTAACCCATGCTAGGCTTTCGTGTCGCCCCTGGGATGTTATTAACCCATGCTAGGTATAGTGACCCCTGGGATGTTATAGTAACCCATGCTAGGCTTTCATGTCGCCCCTGGGATGTAATGTGATAACCCATGCTAGGCTTCGATATCGCCCCTGGGATGTATCGGGATCGACCCATGCTAGGCTTTTCTGTCGCCCCTGGGATACCACCCATATTATTCATCAATTATATCTCTTATTATTCTTACTTCCGTTCTAGGAGTTATACGTTGAGGATCATGACATTATTGGAAGCACACAAATATATATTACGTCACTCCTTACTTCATGAGATTAACACCTTACTTGGGAGGGATAGATGTATTAGCTTGCACATTACTTCCTTTATTACTCTTATGAGATCTTATGAGATTGGTACTTTTACTTGTGAGAGATTGGTACAAAGATAATCATAATATTATTGGAATTTGGAACATGACATGATTGGAAAATGCTATTCAACATAAATAGACTCTCTTTACATCTTACTCTCTTTGAGATAGTGCTCTTAGAAACTACGACATTATGAAAGCTTTGGAATTTCAGTCAATGAATAGTCAATGAATAAGAGATAAAGAAATCATATTTCATCTATGAATAGGACACATGTGAATAGAAATATATGTCAACCTGAATTGGTATACTTCCAAACCCCTCGGAATAGAACAATCCCAATGTCAATGTGAACAATATGCTGCAGAAAGATACGGAAAGAGTAACCTTACATACCTTATCGTCTCAATATGAACACTCAATCCTATACATGAACACAATAGTCCAGCTCCTTCCTTACGTCTTACTCTACAACACAAGTATATAACGGAATTTACATTAACCACCAACTACCTTACAAATGCATATAACGATAATGAGTTTCATGTTTGCCTTTAAAAATGTCATTTCCCCCTTGACAATACCATTGATAAAATTATCATACCAATAATCCCACAATATTCCATACATTGAACAATACATCATAACCAATGGCATGTCACACCAAGTTCATACTTTCCACTCTTCATCACCACAATATCACAACTATTCCATCAAATCACCTCAATACACCTCATATCAACATATCGGCCAAAATACCATAATTTACACTTATAGCAAAATAACAATTTTAAATAAAATAATCACACCATACATGTTGAAATTTCATCCATACCATGCTCTTTCATCAAAACCACAAGTCATCTTTCAAGTTTAAATTCCATAGATGACACATCTTTTACAAAAACACAAAGTGCCAGGTTCAACACTTCCAAGCATAACCAACATGATCTACATAATATTTCATACATATAATATGTTAAAACATAAGAATAATCACTTAACCAAGCTTTAAAAATGATGATCTTGCTCCAAGAGATGACTTAGGGTTCTTAGGGTTTGAAAAGGAGAGAAAATATCTTCAAGAAATGTCTAGAAAAGCATGAGACTTAGAATGAAATAAAAATCTGATTTTTTGGTATTTATATAGTACTCAAGTCATACTTAGCCAATACTTGGGCATTAAATACCATATACTCTTGGTCAAATGGAAGAATGGATCATTTTCCTCTTGGGCCCATGCATTTTGGCTTCATTTTGGGCCTCAAATTAGCCCATTAACACATATTATCTTAGCCCACAAAAATCAATGTGTAATCCATCATATATCTCATGTTTAATCAATTCCATAATTTTCACACCAATATGCACTCATGTCTCGAAGGTCAATGGAAGAATGAGTCATTTGACCCATTTGGCCCATGTCTTTTTCCTTATTTTGGGCCTTTTATTGAGCCCAATTCACTTAACCCAATAAAATCAATAATTTATCATGTTTCAATCATTTCATACGTGTTATGACAACATTACCACTCACGTGATTCATATTCGTAGCCTCAATCCCAAAAACAAGTGATTCTAGCCACGTATGGCTTATTTTGACCAAAAGGGTAAAAACGTCATTTGGATGCCAAATTCGTCCACGAATAATTTTACCCAAATTGGAATACCAATATAATACGTCAATATTTCCATGTATATGCTCGTGTTTGTAGAATAAATGTGGAAAAAAGCGGCCCGGTACGTCCCCGGGCACCCTTGGGACTTAGAAAAATTTCCAACTTTTGAAAGGTGCGCACAAGCAGCCTGGCACGCCCTTGGGCGCGCCACCTTGATTCATGTGCCCAAATAATTTGGGTAATTAGCGGCCTGGCACGCCCTCTGGCGCGCCTGGCCCTAATTTTTTTTAAAAAATTCGTTTTCGACTTTTCTTTGTGGGTTTGGTTAGATACTTCAAGTTCTATTCTTTAACTTACTTCTTACCTTTAATATACTTTGTTTGGAGGTATTCCAAGCCTCGTTTTTAACCCCACAAATTCTCCACGAAGACACAAAACACCTCCTACGAAGGTCTAATCACATGTACAAAGGCCAACATCAATTATCTCATCAGAATCATTACAAATTACATACTTATGGCTCTCGACACCTAAGTGAACATTGTTCAACGTCGTCAAGTAGGGTTGGGAAGGTATGGGGTGTTACAATAGGTGACATACTTGATATCTTAGTCGGGTAACTTGTATGAGTTATATAATATCGTAGAGTCGGTTCTTAATTACAACTCCTTTATGAAGCGTAAGCGGTCATTGTCAAATATATAACCCAACAAACGTTGGGGTCGAATTCTACAGGGAATATGGTGATAACTAAGTTGTATGTAATTCAAGTTACTATTAGTCCATAATTTCCATGAAATTGGGGGGTTTTATAAATGATTTTTGAATAAACGTTCAACTTGTTTCAAGTAACCAATGTTAAATTTACAAAATATTAATCAATAGAGATATGAACAAGGTTTGTGTTCACCATTGCCATATTAGCAATTATGCATCGATTACTGTTTAGGATTCTCATGTTATCGAAAAATACAAAGTTATCGATTTCTAGCATACACCAAAATATTTCTCAACCTAAGTGGGTGTTTATCACTTTATTTCTTCAAACTTAAAGATCAACTTACACAAATTCGAGTCAACTTCGAGTTGGTCAATCTACTTATAGGATTACCCATTAGACGGAGGTTGAAAACTCCGAATCCTTGTTGATAATACTTTTTCCCATTTTAAATTCTTATTTCAAGAAAATTAACCCTAAGACATGTTCTAATATTTGAAACCATTAGAAATCTATAAATACGAAAGAATTATCAATACATTTTTGAATAACAATCGAGTCCTAACAACAACTAACATTGAATTTACTAATTCACCATGGATCCCACAACCCTAGTTGTGGGAGTTTTGCTGCTCATAACTTCAAGAAAGAATAAAGATAAAGAATTCATAGATTAAAAAATTACCCTTTGCTAAAATATGAATTCAATTTCAATTGTCTTTCAAAGATGAACAAAGTTGCTAAAACCCAAGAATAAATTCAAAAGTTCAAAAATTTTTGAGGTTGTAACGTAAGGTAACATAACATAATGAGAAAAAGCCCTAGCATTTTTGATTTATAGTACAGGGAAACTTGAATTAATTTTTTTTTTTGAAATTGATCCACTCACCGTCAGCCTTGTCATCGATTGACTTCTTACTGACTTAGTTTCTGCTTAAAGTTGACGACTAGAGTTGATGACTCGACAACTTGTTGATAGCTTGTCAATCATGTCGTCACTTTATTTCTTCCTGACTTGGTTTCTGCTTAAGGTTGACAATTTGAGTTGACGGCTCGTCAACTTATTGACAGCTCATCAACTCATGTCGTCACTTGATTTCTCCTTAGTCCATTTTCTGTTTAAGGTTGAAAATCTAGTTGACAACTCGTCACTTGGGTTTTTTTTAAGCTCAGTTTCTCCTGTTTTTCATTTGTTCACTTACCTGCAAAAATAAGTAAAATACAATTAAAAACAATAAAAAGTTTCTTAAGAACTGACAATTATTCCTAGTCGAAAGCCTCGAATGTACCATTAAAATGCCGGCACATCAACACCCTCAACTTAGAATATTTGCTTGTCTTCGAGCAACTAAACAAAACTATATTATGCAAACATCAAGGTTTCTAAGGAACACAATAGCAGTCGCGACATCAAAGTTGACCCTATCAGTTTAATTAGCTCAACATGTAATGGACTATTATCAACCAATAAAAAAGGATCCATGCTACACATTACGATACAAATAGGTAACATTGTATACACTCAAAGTAGCAAACCTAACAATTAGCAGTCAAAACTGCTATCCACATGCACTCACCACAAAGAAATCCCACACACAACATATCAATTTAATTAGGGACTGAAAATCAAATCTCTCACTCTCACAATGAATTTCAAACAATGCACAAGCTACGCCATAGTCTTGCCCTTACCATTCTACTTCAGTTCTTCAGAAGATCGACTAGGATCACTATAGGACTTTACGTGGCTTGTATCGAAGGCTTGGGTGCAGGTAGGATACATTTGGGAATTAGTGACTCAGCCTTCTTTGTCATCTATGGACTTTTATTTCCACTTATGCCTACTCATTCCTCCCTTATTCTCCTTTTTGCTGCTGATTAATTACATTACGGGTGTGCAAATCTTTTGACTTGACTTCTTTTTTTTCTTCTTTTTCATTCATTTTCATTTTTTTCACTTTTTTTTATTCTTTTTCTTTTGCAAGCTCATAACCCCTATTTTTTTTTCATCAACACCCAATCTTTTTATACCCAATTCTACTTGTTGTAGCATCTACAGTAGTCACCCTCAACTTAGTCGATTTTCCTAAGTTGAGATATACGATGTCCAAGGAAGGACTAGGGCCAAAATAAAGTCTCAACAGTAAAAATGGAAAGGTGAATGATTATTGAACAAAAAAGGTTTGGTAAGCTCAAACAGGGATCAAAGGGATTCATTACATAATTTAGACGGTCTATTTGGGATAAATGGACTGAATTCGAACAAGGCCTATGATCCTTTCCTAAACAACCAACTTACAAATTAATAGAATAGACTAGGCAAGTTCTAGATACATGCACAAAGTAAGAAAGATATATAATAGACTCACACCCTCTTGATATAAAATATCTCAATCACTACCAATTATCAGATTCATACTCAAGCTTAAACAAGCATCACCCAATTTATATATACTAATGACAAGCACAGATCCACAATAGTTAATTTAGCAAATAGAACCACACACATATACAAAATAAAAAATTGACGGGTCTTCATTTTTCAAAATTCCAAAACAACAACTGCTATTTATTCCCTATACTTTTCTTGCTTACATAATACAAAAACAACAAAATACATCTATCCTAAACATGCCATTTCTACTAGATAGCATGCGAGGGAAAAGAAACATGGCCGAAAAAACCTTCGTGTGGACACAGATACCCCACCCCCAATAAAAAATAATGTATTTTTCCCAATGCATTAAACAAAAATGATAAGTACTGGAGTGAGGATGTACCTGTAGAGCCCTAGGCACTTGTGTCATCAATTGCAGCATCCTCAGTAATGGAACCAGGAATTAGCGTGCTCAAAGTAGTCGTTGGTGAAGTAGAAAACTCCACACTCAGCTCAACAATAATAGATGCCCTTCGTGGGCCAATAGGAGAGGATCCTACAACTCGAACCCTCAATGCTTCTTCTTATTATTCATTTGCCACTTTTTCTTTCAACCTTTCCTTTTTAAAATCTTTCTTCTATTGCTTCCTTCTCCTCTTTTCAACTTTTTATGGGTCTTCTTTGTCTTGTCCCTTTCTCTTACGCTTACCCTTGGGTTTGAGAGGATTTCCTATCATGTCATATAAATATACCTCTTCCTCCTCTAACTTTTTAGCCTCTTGAGTCGAGAACCCATGTTGGGTCAGTTTTGTAGCTCTGTAATATCTGCCCTAGCCTTTTCTAGCTCTGTTGTAAATTTATATAAGTCTGGAATAGTCATGCCTTTCAGCCTCTTATTTACCGAAGCCTTCATGTCTTTAATGAACCGTGAAGGCTAGAATAAGGTCCTAATGCATCTTTTATTTTTTGGTCAACAAATGGCTCAAACTGGTCTGTGAATAACTTCAGCTATGCATCAAATCTCTTCTTCTGCTTGACTAACTTCCTAAAATTATGGGGGGTAAGTGCATAATTTGATGTCTGAGCTGTCGCAGTGGTTGTGTCTGTGGTCTCTGCTATAGGTGTAGTACCTGCAGATGAGTTAGTGGGTGGAGCTACAGCTAAGGTTAGCTGTATACTTGATGCTGAGCCTGAAGCCTCTATAGTTGCTATGGGACCCTCTGAGATTTGAATATCAACTCCCAAATCCATGTGCTTGCTCAGTCACAATGTAGGCTTTCCTTCATCCTTTGATCTCTCAAAATTATGTGTCTTGGTGGCAGGTGATTCAATATCTATACCTGTCAGTACTGGCATATGAGCTTCCTCGTACAATCGTGTGATAAGGCATGGAAAGGGGTAAGTAGTGTCCTTCTTTGTAGCACGTTTTATGATCTCATCCACTATGATTTCCCCAAAGTTTAGATTGAACCCATACATCAAGCTTGCTACTAGTACTGCCCTACCTTCACCTAAATTATTTTCACCTGCGGTCGACACTAATCTGAACCTCACTACACCCCACCAGAATTTTGCTGCAAGGGATAAGAAAGTCTTGCTAATTTTGGCACTTTGCTTTGTCAACCATTCAATTTCACCTTCACTTAATACCTAAGCTAACCATGGATGTTGGTTTGCTTTATCATTCAACTTATGGTAAAAGTCTGGGGGTGCTAGCAGGTGACATAAAGTCTTAACAATGCAAAAACCGATTAATGGTTGTATCCAAAAGATCCACTGAAAATCCTCTAACCGAGACTTTGCTCAATTTTGGTAATTCAAAAACTTTTTTCCCCTTCTTGCAACTGATTTTCAATATGGCAGCGTAGTTTGTATAAAATCCTCTCGCCATCACTGGATAATATTTGCCAAAGTTAGTTCTAGTCTATCCCAAATCATATTGGTTAAACCACCTCTCAATTTCAGGATATTCTCTTATCTTAAAAGTAATAATTCTAACTTTCTCAGCCAATGGTCATTTAGTACTACGCTTTCCAGTATAGGAGAGCTCTTGCTGATATATTATATCTACCCCTTTTACTTGCCACTAGACACTCTCTCTAATGCCTGGGCTTTTGCATTAGATTACGTCACTCCAAAATGGTTCATGGTCAATTTCTAAACTAGTGACTATAGTAGTGCCACCCTCACTTTCATCCTTTGAGCTCACACTTTTAGAGCTTGAATCACTTTCTACCAACTTAGTTCCCTCGTCATACTGGAAAGCTATTGCTTCTTTTTGGGTACTCTGACTTATCTTATATCCTTGGACCTCGTTCTTCTAGACCTCATGTTTGGATTCATCAATTAATTTTTGAGTCGAGGAGTCCTTACTCATTTCTTCATTGCACCACTATGTTTAGGGTGAAACTTTGGAGGAATTTTGTACCTGGATATGAAAAATATTAACTTGGTAAACAAAGGAGACATCAAAAGAAATAAAATGTAAAATTGTATTTACATGCCCGACTACCTGAAGTGACGGCTTGTCAATGGATTAACAGTTAGTCATCTTCATCGTCAGGCCTAAATAGTGTGTACGATGTGGTTGGCGACTTGGGTTGATAGCTTGTCAATAGGGTAGCAACTCGTCAACCTTCATCGTCAAACTAAAATAGAATGACCCCCTCAAAAGGTAGTGGTTTACAACTTAGGTTGACATCTTGTCACCAAGACGACAACTCGTTAACCTTCACTGTCAGCCTTAAGTAGTTTGATCACCAGTTGTTATTTGGTTGATGACTTGCATTAATGGCTTGTCAATAGTTTTATAGCTCGTCAGTCCTCATCGTCAACTCCCACATAAAAGATGAATCATATGAGTGAGCATTTTCCTTAAAAATTATCAATGCTCTACTATCACATTGAGGTTACATTCTCAAGAAAGATGTAAATCTTATGGTATAATGGAATGTTCATGATTTTCAAGCAGACCCAAGGTGGGGTTACTCAAATTTCACCACTACAAAGTTTGTGGGCAATCATATTTTTCAAGGAATTTTTCAATTTAATGAAGAATATGTTGCCCTCCCATTCCACTATTAGCTCACTCACCCAAAACCAAACAAGCAGGGGTTACCTCATGTTGCAATAAGAGGAAAGAGAATTAAAAAATTTAGCATACTTTTATTCAGATGTACAGATGAATAGCAGAAGGGAGGAAATAATCTCAACTCTTTGTTGTTCACATTAGGTGCACAAGTTTGAGGGTAAGTATGTGGATTGTGGGTGTTGGGATTTTGGGAGTGATTTATATCCTGAGAAACAAAAAAGATAAAATGTTTGGAAATTTATGGGTTTTGTGAGAGGTGATGAATGTTGATGTGTGTGGGTGCTAATGAAAATAGTTTTGGAGAAGGAATTTCAAGGGAGTTAAGGAATTAGAAAAGTTTGAATTGAATTTGGTCCTTTTATTCCCCAATTATGCGCATCAGATTAGTAGAATTTTGCCCCGTCTTCCCTTATTTAGTTTTTGATTATCTCTTAGGATTATTCTTAGTTTATTTTGTACCTTGGGATGGGATTGAGAAGCCTTAGCCTAGGTTTGGGTAGGTGCTTTCCTTCGATTTGGTTTTTGGGATTGGTAGTGGACCCTACCACCCCCTTTTTAGGGTAAATTGCCTAGAATAGCTCCTTTTTGACCTTGATTACCTCTATATGCTTCCTTAGGTTGATTCTTGAGTTTGAGGAGACTTAATCATTTTAATGAGTCCTATTTAGTTTTGTTACCCTGGGTGGGGTAGTATTTGGCTTTAAACCACATCCTTCGACTTAGTGATTAGGACCCATATTGCCTTTAAAGACTTGACCGCCTGGCTTTGAGTACTAATTGGACTTAGGTGGAACTATAATGCTGTATGTTTACTACTTTTAGATTATTTATCAGTTACATTTTGAGTCTAGCACCTAGAAGTTTTGTTAATATTTATCAATTACGATTCGAGTCTGACATTTTACTATTAAGATATTATTCTCTAGTTTCAATTTGAGTTCGACATTTATGATATATACGGATACTGATTTGGGATTGAAAATCTGGGAAGAACTGGTAAGACTTGGGGTTATGATCAGAAGGGAGTTTTAGGTACGCTTATCACACATTGGCTCATCTTATATTATTATTGTTGTTATTCCATAGTCATATTAGTGTTACTCTTTGCTTGTGTCCACCGTTCTTATAGGGGATCGATTGGGTTATTTTTTCTTGCTTATGCCTTCTGGGCTTATGGAGGCCCAGTTAGGTTATAGTTAGTCTTTATTTCCACTTTCAACTTACTTAATATACATATATATGTATATATATATATATATATCACATCCACCCTATATGATCTACTATTTCAGTTTCTGCCTCTTTATTTCTAACTTTAGTTTTTATTCTCACACTTTATTTATGCTTTTACCATAATTTAACTCAGTCAACCTATGATGCCTACTGAGTACCCATTGGTTTGGTACTCAAACTACACATCTGCTCCTTTTTTCTAATGTAGATCCGAGTATGAGTCACCACCGCTGATGATATCCTCGGGGGCCATACTGCTATTTGGAGTTTGGGTGAGATTTTAGAGTTCGGGGTTGATACTCCTCCTTCTATTGTTTTGATAGTCTTATTTGTACATTATGAGACTATGATGTATATTTGTCATTGTCTAGTACTCTCTTTTGTATAATGTCTCTTGTACCAACCTTACTAGGTCGTGGGGGAAAATTCATTTTGTATATTATGTCCTCCTCTCTCTAGTGTATAGCATGTTTATATTTACATATCACTACTTTTCATTGCTTAGTATTTCCATAGTATGCCTAATTCCTTTATTTTTCTTATCTTCCACCGGTTAGCCACTTGCAAATCCGAGCTATGGTTTGGCTTACTTACTGGTGGGTTAAAGTCGGTGCCATCATGACTCAAGAAATTGGGTCATGACAATTTGGTATTAGAGCCTAGGTTCACCGGTATTGTTAGTATAGTAGCAACTGTCTAGTAGAGTTCTGCGGATTGGTACAGTGACGTCCGTATCCTATCTTTGGGAGGCTACATGACATTCTTAAGAAATTCTCACCTTTTTGGTTCATTTTCGTGCATTGTGTTTATTGGTTTCTAGATTCTCATTTATTTTACTCTTTCATAGAATGATAGGATACGGGCCACAACGACTATGGATCGGGACCCCGAGCCTATAGCCAGGGAATTAGTTAGAGGCTGAGGGTGACCTAAGGGTCAACTTCAGGCTAGAGCTGCAGCCCCAGCTCGAGATCAGGCTAGAGAGACTTTAATAGATATTGCTCCCGATCTAGAGATATCACCAGATGTTCAGCCACCACAGCAGTAGGTGGGACAGGGGGAAGCCATGATTTATATCTTATTCAGTTCTCCACGATATTTTGGTGTAGTTATTGGGATTGGTAGGTGGTCCACTAATAGATGGGGCCCAGAAAGCAGCCAAAGGTGGTATTAGTTTAAGAGCACAATGTGTAGCTGTGACTCCCAGAGTAGAGGTTTCACCAGCACCAGTAATTCCACAGCCAGAAGTAGCCTATCCAGTATGATTGCAGAGGAGAAGAAGATGCTGGGCCAGTTTTTGAGATTGGCTCCACCTAGATTTGCATTGCCCTAGGCAAGGATGCATTTGAGTTTTTGAGTAGCTGTGAGGAGAGGCTGCGTAATTTGGGCTTGTTAGAGGCACGTGGTGTGGACTACACCACTTTTTAGTTTGATTGGGTATCCAAACAGTGGTAGAGGGGTTATATTGATTCTAGGCTAGCTGGATCTCCTTCTATGATATGGGCTTAGTTCTTCAAGGCCTTCTTAGAGAAGTATATCCCATGTAGCTTGCGCGAGCATCTGATGGATAAGTTTATGGGATTAGAGCATGATTCTATAACTGTACAAGAGTACGAGGATAGGTTCCATAAGCTGTCCAGGCATGCCACTGTGATTCTACCTACCGAGTATGAGCGCATTCAGTGCTTTATCAGAGGACTGAGACTTCCACTTGGCATGGATACTCAAAGTCTAGTTGCTGGGGTAGATCTTTTATGTATACTTTTGATTATGCCCAGACTATAGAGGATATACATCATGAGTCCCAAGGGGCCAATGATAAGAAGTATTAGCGGGGCAGTTATAGTAGGAGCCAGAACGACTTACAGTTTAGAGGTAGAGGTTTTTAGGGTAGATACCCCCATCACCAGTCTTATCAGCATTTAGTATGCCTGTTTAGGCAGTGCTTCAGCTTTCAGATAGGGGTAAACTCGATTATAGTAGTGATAGTGAATAGGGCAGTGGTCAGCCTTCGAAGGGTGTACAGTCAGGGTCTTCAGGCTGAGATGGCCATTCTAGATCAGCCATACTTTCTTGATAGAGAAGAGTGCCCAGGGCATGTTATGATTTTGGTATAATGGTCCACTACACCAGAGAGTGTCCCTGACATGGAATGATTGAGGCTTCAGCACAAAGTGTTCAACCGATCAGATCAGTATCGCCTCTAGCTAGGGGTGGTGCACAGGGTCACAAGGGTAGTGCCCACGGTTCTAGAGGAGGTCCTTAGGTAGGTAGAGAAGGTGGTCAGGAAGGCACCTAATCCGAAGGCGGACAGGGTCACTTATATGATATTCCTGGTACGTCAAAAGCTAAGGCTTCGGATGCTGTTATCATAGGTACAATTTTAGTATGCCATCAACCAACTTCTATTTTATTTGATTTGGACTCCAGATATTCATATGTTTCTTCTTATTATGCATCATGATTGAGGTTATCTTAGGAGCCATTATCTGTGCCTTTACATGTAGCTACACCTGTGGGTGATTCCTTAATTGTGGATGGGGTATATGGATTATGTTTTATGACTATTTGGGAGTATTACACTCAGGCTGACCTTATTGTGCTAGACACAGTGGATTTTGATGTGATTTTGGGTATGGATTGGTTATCCCCCTATCATGTGGTCTTGGATTGCTTTTCCAAGACCATTACCTTAGCCATGCCTGGCATAACCCCAGTTATGTGGCAGAGTTTTTTAGCCATGAGCTGATGCGGATTATTTCTTCTATTCGGGCTAGTAGACTGATATCGAGGGTTTATATGTCATACCTTGCTTATGTTCATGATCTTAGTACAGAGAGTTCCTCCCTTGATTCTATTTCTATAGTTTGTGATTTTTCTGATGTTTTTCCCACCGACCTACCTGGCCTTCCTCCTAAGCGTGACGTTGGGTTTGCTATTGACATTGAGCCAGGCACCCGACCTATTTCTATAGAACCTTACCATATGTATCCTGCCAAGCTAAAGGATCTAAATATTTTTTTGGGTAAGGGTTTTATTAGGTTGAGTGTATCACCTTCGGGTGCACTTAATTTGTTCATGAAGAAAAACAATGGTTCTATGCGTATATGTATCGATTGTCGGCAATTGAAGAAGGTGACAATGAAGAATAAGTATTGTATGCCTCACATTGATGATCTATTTGATCAACTTCAGGGTACGACAGTGTTTTCTAAGATTGATCTGAGGTCTAGCTACCATCAGTTAAGGATTTAGGCAGAGGACATCCCTAAGACAGCATTCAGGATTCACTACGGCCATTATAAGTTCCAAGGGGTGTTTTTTGGATTGACCAATTCCCCAACAGCATTCATAGACTTGATAAACCATATTTTTAGACCTTATTTAGACTCCTTTATGATTATGTGTATCGATGATATCCTTGACTATACAAAGTGTAGGAAGGAGCATGATCTTAGGCATATTTATGCATTTAAGTGTCATTATCTATGCACGTTTAACTTCATTTGAGGATAACTTGATGTATTTATTGAGGTATAAAGTGTGTATGTGTGTATTTGTGTGCTGATTTACATGTTTGGAGTGTTTGAGGTGCATTTGAAACAAGTCAAGAGTCAAAAGGATCAAATAGATCTTAGACGAGAAAACTAGTGGTGCTAACTTGAGCTATGCTTGCTCTAGTGTACTTTGATAAGCTTTATTGTGTTGTATGGAATAATGTTTGTTATGATATGTTGTAGGATACCATTGTAGTATCTATGGAAGCTAAATGAAGCTTACAAACAATCCATACAAAGTGGGGAAACAAGGAACGAGTGCACGAGGAGAAGAGGGAAAAAATCAGATGAACCCTCATAACATGGGAGTGGGCATGCACTGCACCCCCAACACGTGGTAATGGGTGTGAACCACACCTCCTAGTGCAGGCGTCTACTATTTTGGGTGTACGATAGGCATGCGCCGCATCCCTCTTGGGGTACGATGGGGCACGCGCCGTACTACCCTCAATTAGGTCTAAAAGTTGTTCTTTTACTTGGTTTAAGTTGGGGGCAAGTTGGTAAATGTATATGTTTCGGTTGGTACAGCCTATGCACGACCTAAAACACTATATAAGGAGTACTTAGACACATTTACACATAAGTTTTTGAACAACACAAGATTGGAGAGAGGAGAAAGCATCAAAGGCTCTACACTAGGGTCATTCTTTGTAGTTTTACTTTATGAACTCACCTATCGTGATTCTTTGTATAACTATGAGTAGCTAAACACCCTCTTTATGGGTTTAGGCTACAACATGATTACTTAATTATGGATTTATAGTTGGTTTATGTGTTTATCATGTCATGTGATTATTCTTGCGTTCTTGTTTTATTATTCTAAAGCGTCATGAACTTTAGGATAAACCTAAGTCTCAAAATGAATTGACCAAAGGAGTGGCGAGACAGAATAAATAACGTAAGGAGTGTGGATCATATCTTTAATTATTAGATACTAATTGTTAAAGGATGATTTGCGATTAGGATAGAGATATACCTAAACTCCCTACTTGGTTAATGAAACAGGAAGATATTTTGATGCATCCGAATTAAAGACTCACATCCCCGCTCAACGATGTAGTTGTGAGATTAATTTGGGTAGATGACTTAGAGGATGACCATTCCTGAATCATAAAATTAACTCTGTAAATCAATAATTACGATAAGCACCAACACTGACTGGAAATCATAGTTATGCATGAATGTGAAGTAAATGCCTCAACCCTAGAACTCTCCATCTATTGTTTACAATCCAAATTTCATAATGTTGTTATTTCTGTCTTTAGTTATAAAAACAAACTCAAATCTTTTTTGGTTACAAATCACGCTTGTTTAATTTGAATAGTAATATTTGAATTGGATCGTCTGCTAAACACTAAGTCCCTGTAGGATCGATATTCGGCATGCAAGAGCCACTTTATTACTTGCACAATCATATACACTTGCATGTGCAGTTGGAAGCAACAAGATTTTGGTACCGTTACCAGGGACTTAAAAAATTAGCAACTTTCTAATTTCTAGTTTTATAATTTTGTTTCATAAGTGCTTACAACTTGGTCTTATCTACTAAATTTACAGGTACAGGTTTGAATTTTCAGCAAGCTGGTAAGGGAGAGGGAATTGTTTGAACCACATCCCAAACTTGAGAGACGCTTGCACCAATTGAGGAGAGTAGCAGAACTTCTCTATACAATCCCACATGTTCAAGAGGATGAGACCATTCCTGCAGCAATGGGTGATGAACAACCACCCTACAGAACAGTGCACGAAGTGGCAATCCCACTCACAACTAATGTGACCTCCATTAACCAAAAACTAGATGCAGGAGGCAGATTTGAGCTTAAAAGAACATGGTGCAATTATTTCACATGAGTGGGAAGTTTATAGGCTTGTCACATGAGGATTCATAGGTTTATATTCAGAATATTTCTGAGATCAGTGACATATTCATTCCCACAGAAGTATCCACAGATTATGTGAGGCTCACTCTTTTCCCATTCTCACTTTTGGGATAAGCAAAGAAATGGTTGAAGGCAGAACCTTCAAATTCAATCATAACTTGGGATGACTTGGCAAAGAAGTTCCTCATTCGATTCTTTCCTTCTGGTAAAACTGCAAAGTTGAGGAATGGGATCTTAAGTTTCAAGCAGAAGCCAGACGAAAATCTCTATCATTCATTGGAGAGATTCAAGTCTCTTCTCAGAGATTGCCCATATCACTAACAGAAAAATGAGGTATTAGCTCATACTTTTATTGAAAGTCTTGACCATAACACAAAGAATTTGCTAGATTCAACGGCAGATGGTCAAGCATTAGAGAAAACTTATATTGAGCTGTACCCTATCCTTAATTGTATTGCACAAGGTAATCCAGAGTGGCAGGGTGATGTATCCAAAAGTATGGTGAAGAAGCCTACAGGTATGATTGAGGTAGATAGTATCACATCATTGGCTGCACAGTTGGCCACTTTTTAGAACCAAATGATGTCACAATATAATAAGTTGAGTGTGGCTCAACCTCAGGCACAAGTTAATACAGTTCAGCATGTTCAGACTTGGTGCAAAATTTATGGTATTAGTGGTCACTCTGTAGAATTATGTGGAACCAATCCAGAGTCAGTAAATTCTATGGGTAATGCACAAAAAGGTAATCAAAACTATGATAATGCCTACAATCGTAACTGGTAGAGTCAGCCCAGCTACTCTTGGGGCAATAATCAGGGTCAAGCTCAGCAATTTCATCAGCAGCAAGGTATTCAAAACAACACACAAGCCAACAATATAAAAGAGACTTTGAAAAAGATTTTGGCCAATCAAGAACAAATGGCCGCAAATACAAAAAATCAGTAATTGGATCAAAAGAATTTAGAGACGCAGATGGATAAATTAGCTTAGGCACAAAACATAAGACCTTAAGGGGGTTTGCCTAGTGATATAAATTAAAATCTAAAGTAGGTTATGGTAATCATCTTGAAGAGTGGTAGAGATTTGATTGATGCACCTTAAAAGAAAAATTATGAGGTATAAGAAGAGTTGATCATGCTTGAGCAGAAAAAAAAGTAAGATGAGTCCAAACAATCTAACAAAAAGGGGAAGTCTGAGTACCCTAATAAGAATTCGGCTGAGCAACCTCAAAGTATATCACCACTACTGTTCCCTCAAAAGCTTAAGAAAGCCAAAGAGGATGCTTGTTTTAAGAAGTTCTTTGACACATTTAGAGAACTTTACATTAACCTCCCTCTTGTAGATGTTTTGCAGGGAATGCCAAAGTATGCTAAGTACTTGAAGGATGTGGTGTCAAATGAAAGTAGTCTTTGTGATGTTATGACTGTAGCACTTATTGAAGAGTGCAGTTCTGTAGTGATGAGCAAGACGCCTAAAAAGCTCAAGAGCCCTGGGAGTTTCACCCTCCTTATATAAATTGGTAAAAGTGATGTGGTTCAAGCTTTGAGTGATTTAGGGGAAAACATCAACTTGATACCCCTTTCAGTATTTAATACTCTTGGGTTAGGGAAGCCAAGGCCTGCATTAGTTGTGCTCTAAATAGCGGACAAAACTAGAGTGTTTATCGAAGGAATTATTAAGGATGTTCTCATTAAGGTTGGTAAGTTCATTATTCCTGTTGACTTTATTGTTCTTGATTATGATGTAGATGATAGGCTACCAATCATATTGGGACATCCATTCTTGGATACTAGTGGAGCGTTGATAGATGTGAGAGAAGGCACGCTTAAAACAAGATTGAATGATGAAGAGGTGGTTTTCAGAGTGTATAAAACACTCAACACACCCTCACACTATACAAATTTATGCATGATCATAGTGATGGAAGTGGGTAAGTGTGGGGTGGGGGAGAGAAAACCTCCAATCACCTCTTTGAACTCTCTTATAGAGTTGCTTGAGTTGACAAATAAGCTTGAACCTGAAAAACATGAATGGAATCCTGAAAATATAGATTTAAGAAAAGCTGCAGACCTCAAATAGGAGCACTCAAGAGGTCATAAAAGAAGTAGAAGATGGGCTCCGAGTATGAAGAAAAGGATGAGAGAATTTGGATGATAGTTATGGTGTGGGTCGTGCCGCGACAATAAATTAGGGGCTGCTTGGGAGACAACCCAAGTTACGGTAGTTATTTTTATTTTGTAGGTTTTTCTTTAGTATCAATTTTGGTTTTGTTTTTGTTTTATGTTGACAAGTTGAAGGGAAGTTTGAGTACCAGAAATCTTAGGTAAGGAGCATGACAAAAACTAAGTGTGGGGTCCTCCGAGCCCATTAATGGGGATAATTCTACTAGCTAGGCCTAGGGGACTCAGAGAGTATTTCTATCCTTACTTTGGTTTATACTTTGGGGACAAAGTGTGATCTTAACTGTGGGGTGGGGAATCTTCCGATTTGTTTAGGGTGAAGTGCGCCATAGGATTTTTACTTTTCTTTAATTGCAAGTTTCGACTAAATTGAAAAAAATTACAAAAGATTTTATCTTTGTTTGTTTTTATTTTTTTTTCCTTTGTAGAAGCACACTTCACCCACCCCCTCGGTTTTTCTTTTCTGTTCTTTTCTGAGGGGAAGCCCTTTGAACCTAGTAACCTTTCTGATGTTTAAGAGTAATTTTAATTTTTTTTTCATTAGGAATAGATAGATATGCTCTTGCTAGGTGCTACATATGATTACTTGATGCGAGTTGTTGTTGAATTTTATGGCATGATATGAAAATTGAATGACTTCTTTGAAACACCTAGGCTCTTTTATCTGACTCTTTTGTGATTTTGGCTTAAAGTTGAATTCAAGTGATTGCTTGGTTGAGAGTCTATAGAGATTCTTCTTGATTTGAACATGTGCCAAGTGTGAGTGAGGTTTTTGTTATATTTCATGTTTGTATATTAATGTCTTTAACTTGCCCAGTATGTGTGCAGAGCGAAATAAAGATTGTTGAGTTTAGGAAATGATATAGGCATTTCTTTGATAGCCATATTTTATACCTACTTTGTCTACCCTTTCTGCATGACCTTAATTAGCCCTGTTGAGCCTTTAGCCTATTCTTTGGTAGCCTCATATGTAGCTTATTCCCTTTCTTTCAATTGAACATAATTTGATCCAAAACTTTTAAGCGCTTTAGTTGAAAAATTAAGATGTTAAGGAGTGGAAAAATGAGGAAGTAAAAAGTGAAAGTGAAGCCCCAAAATAGTAGATATTGGTGTTGTGAAATAGTTTATGCGTTGTTAGTTGGGTCGTGGACGTAATGTAATGAAAAGAAAAATTGATCAAAAGTGAATCATGTGTTGATGGGGAAAAACAAAAGAGATGGGGCAAAACAAAAGAAATATGGGAAGATAAAAGTGGTGGAAAATAGGTTGGCTAGAGATGAGCTTAATGGATAGTGTGATGTATTAAAGCGCTTTGGAAAGTTAGTCACTATTCTTGACCAAGATATTTCCTACCCGTCCCTTAGCCTACACTACAACCCTTAAAGTCCTATTTGATCTTGAGATCTGATATTATGATATTAGTGGAGCACTACACTAAGGGAAAGCTTATGGTTCATCTTATGTGACATGTGAATTCTTTGTGAAAGTGAGCGAAATTCGATTCTTACACCCATTCTTATAGTAAATTGCATTATTGTGAGTGAATATGGGTAACTCTCTTGTGATGAAGGCGTATGTTTAATGATGGATAGGTGACTTATATGATCTCTTTTTTGAGTCATTTTCATAAGTTTTCCAACTTGGTAGAGTCAATTCTTGAGACTAGGAAGTCTTGAAGTAGTATTCATGTGGGGTCTATTGTAATATGTCATGCTTAAAGTAGAACATGCTATTCGTGTAGTCATTGTAGTTTTAGCTTGAGTGTCTTATGTAAAGTAGTAATGTTAGAGTCTTCCTTGATTGTAAAGAGTTTTTCGAGGACGACCAAGGCTTTAAGTGTGGGGTGGTGATCTTAGGCGTATTTATGCACCTAAGTGTCATTATCTATGCGCGTTTAGCTTAGTTTGAGGATAAATTTATGTGCTTATTGAGATATAAAGTGTTTATGTGTGTATTTGTGCGCTAAGTTACATATTTGGAGTGTTTGAGGTGCATTTGAAACAAGTCAAGAGTCAAAAGGATCAAATAGAGCTTAGACAAGAAAACTAGTGGTGCTAGCTTGAGCTATGCTTCTTCTAGTGTACTTTGATGAGCTTTATTATGTTGTATAGACTAATTTTTTTTATGAGATATTGTAAGATACCATTGGAGGATCTATGGAATCTAAATGAATCCTAAAATCAAACGAACCCCTCACATCATGGGAGTGGGCATGCGCCGCACCCCCCCAACAAATTGGGAATGGGTATGCATTGCACCTTCTAGCACGGGAAGATACTATTTTGGGTGTACTATGGGCGTGCACCGAACCCCTCTTGGCATGCGATGGGGCACGCGCCGCACAATCCTCAATTAAGTCTAAAAGTTGTTCTTTTTCTTGGTTTAAGTTGGGGGCAAGTTGGTAAATGTATATGTTTTGGTTGGGGCAGACTATGGACGACCTAAAACACTATATAAGGAGTACTTATCCACATGTACACATAAGTTTTGGAACAACACAATATTGGAGAGGAGAGAAAGCATCAAAGGCTCAACACTAGGGTTTTTCATTCTCTACTTTATCTTCTTTGTAGTTTTACTTTATGAACTCACCTAAGGTGATTCTTTGTATGACTATGAGTGGCTAAGCACCATCTTTCTAGGGTTTAGGATACAACATGATTGCTTAATTATGGTTTTATAGTTGGTTTATATGTTTATCTTGTCATGATTATTCTTATGTTCTTGTTTTACTATTCTAAAACGTCATGAACTTTAGGATAAACCTAAGTCTCAAAATGAATTGACCATAGAAGTGTAGACATGGAATGAAGAATGTAAGGAGTTTGGATCATTTGTTTAATTGTTAGATACTAATTTCTAAAGGATGATTTGCGATTAGGGTAGAGATATACCTAAACGCCCCACTTGGTTAATGAAATGGGAAGATAGTTTAATGCATCTGAATTAAACACTTACATCTCTGCTCAATGATGTAGTTGTGAGATTAATTTGGGTACATGACTTAGATGTTCAACCACGTAAATCAATAATAACGATAAGCACCAACACCAGCTGAAAACCATAGTTCTGCATGAATGTTAATTAAATGCCTCAACCCTGGAACTCATTATCTATTGTTTACAATGTGAATTTCATACCGTTGTTATTTCTGTTCTTTAGTTATAAAAATAAACTCAATCTCTTTTGGTTACAAACTAGTAATATTTGAATTGGATCGTATGCTAAACACCAAGTCCCTGTGGAATCGATATTCAGCTTGCAAGATCCACTTTATTACTTGCACGATCACATACACTTGCATGTGCAGTTGGAAGTAACAGAGCACGAGTAGCATTTGAGGACTGTGCTCCATACTTTGAGAGATCATAGGCCTTATGCCAAATTCTCAAAGTACGAGTTTGGCTTGAGTTTGTAGCTTTCTTAGGGTACATGGTTTATAAGGATGGGATTATGATGGATCCAATGAAGATTGAGGCTATTTGTGATTGGGTTAAACCTACGGCTCTAACTGAGATTCATAGTTTTATTTAGTTGGTAGGCTACTACAGGCTGTTCATTGAGAGATTTGCTAGTATTGCAGCGCCTATGACTAGATTGACTAGGAAAGAGGTTCCATTCTAGTGGTTCACTAGCTATAAGGTGAGCTTTCTTAAGCTCAAGGACTTTCTCACTTCTGCTCCTATTTTAACTCTTGCAGTCAAGGGCGAGGCTTTACTATTTATTGTGATGCTTTTGGTGTTGGTTTGAGGTGTGTTCTGATATAGTGGTCCTGGATTATTGCATATGCTTCGAGATAGCTGAAGCTGAACGGGCGCAACTACCCTAAGAGGATTCTTACTAGTATAGAGGCTAGGTCTACCTTGTTGGAGCAGATTCAGGGTTGATAGTTTGAGGATAGTGTTATTTGGCATTTGAGATCAGGTGCAGAGGGGTGAGTCTAGGAGGGCTGCCTTTTATTCTGAGGACATTCTGAGATTTGACGGTCGTATTTGTGTTCTAAGGGTAGGAGATTTGATTTAGACGATACTTTGGGAGGCTTATAGCTCTAGATATTCTATTCACCCTAGGGCAACTAAGATGTATATAAATATGAGACAATCTTACTGGTGGAGTGGTATAAAGAGAGATATAGCAAACTTTGTGGCTCAGTGCCTATGTTGTCAGCAGGTGAAGGCCGAGTATCCAAAACCTGGTGGATTGCTTAATACTACCTATTTTTGCATGGAAATAGGAGCAGATTACTATGGATTTTATGGGTGGTTTGCCTCGTACATCTCATGGTTTTGATAGTATTTGGGTCATCGTATATCAATTTACCAAGTCTGTCTATTTCATCCCTATACATACCTCATTCAGTGCCGAGAGATTGGTTCGTATCTATGTTTGAGAGGTGGTACGCCTTCATGGGGTGCCTATGTCTATTATTTTAAATAGAGTATCCTATTTCACTTCAAGCTTCTAGAGGAAATTTCAGGAGGAGTTTGGTACCCAGATTGACCTTAACATCGCTTTTCACCCTATACTGATAGAAAATCGAAGTGGACTCTTTAGGTTTTGAAGGATATGTTCTGCGCATGTGTTATGGACTTTAGGGATCAGTTGGTGCAATTTTTAGCCTTAGCGGAGTTTGCCTATAATAACAACTACCATTCGAGTATTTAGATGGCACCATTTGTGGCGTTATATGGTAGGCGTTGTCGATCTTTGGTTGGTTGGTTTGAGACTTCAGAGGTTAGACCCCATGGTACTGATTTGCTTTATGAGTCTTTGGACAAGGTTCGGGTGATTCATGATAGGCTATGGGTAGCTCAGAGTAGGTAGAAGAGTTATGTTGACCGTAGGTATCATGCCATATGATTCAGAGTTGGTGTTTCGATCTTTCTTTGAGTATCACCTATGAAGGGCGTGATGAGGTTCAGGAAGAGGGGCAAGCTCAGCCTCAGGTATATCGGACAATTTGAGATACTTTAGAAAATTGGGGAGGTAGCTTATGAGTTGGCTTTGCCTCCAACCTTTTTAGCCATCTATCAAGTTTTCCATGTATCTATGCTGCAGTGTCATATTCTAGATGAGTCTCACGTGCTTTGGTGGGACTCAGTTTAGTTGGATGAGATGTTGACCTTTGTTGAGGAGCCAGTATCCATCCTAGCCAAATATGTTAGACGGCTGCGTTCCAAAGATATTCCTGTGGTTAAGGTTCAGTGGAGACACCACCTAGTCGATGAGGCTACCTGTGAGACCAAGCATGATATGCGGACTCAGTATCCTCACCTGTTCGAGCCTTAAGGTACTTCTTAATCCTTTACTTTCATGGATAAATGTCCTTTTAGTAGTGGATGTTGTAATGACACCCAGGTCATTTCTGTAACACCCCGTATTTTTTCGAACCTAACCTAGGTAATTTTCGTAACATTCATGGAAATATTGAAACATGAGAGCTTTGATGAATTTTACATTAAATTGTTGGACTTAATTCATTTTGGTGAATAGGCTTGAAAATTGGCCCAAATTAACAAGAAGACATGGCCTAACATGGAAATTTGACCCATTCTTCCAATAGTTGTCCATTTGACCAACCAAACTTTGCATTTAATGCTAAGAAGGGGATAAGAGTGACTTGAGGGGTTATATAAAGCAAGAAAATCAGATTTTTAATTCATTTGGACTCTCATGCTTTATCTAGAATATTCACAACATTTCCTTGCTCTCAAGAACCCTAAGCCCTCATTCCTTTGGCCAAGATCATCAACTTGCAAGACTTGGAAAGTTTTTGTGCTCATGTTTTAATATATTATGTGCATGAGAGGTTGCTTATATGATGTTGGTTATGTTGGTGATGTATTGAGAATTCACTATGTGTGTAAAATTGCATGGTTGCTAAATCGGCAAGGGGTTTTGCCTTGTAAACTTGGAAATAAACTTGTAGTATTGATGAAAGTGAACTTGATGGATTCAATATTGACATGTGAGATGTGACTATGGCCTTAACTTGTTTTTTCCTTGTACTTAATGTTTGGAATTGTTACGGTGAATGTGTTCATGGAATAGGTGACGTAAGTGAAGGGAAAGTGTCGTATTGGTAATGTTTTTGTGCGTGTGGAAACCATGGTTGTTTGTTGATGTTTAAGTGACCTAAAATATGTTAAGAGAAGCTTACTTATGGCGTTGAATCATTTAGTACACAACAGACCCAAAAACGAACCCCGGTGGCCGAATTTGGGCATCCGCCCATGCAGACGGGCACCTGCGGGCGCAGTGCCAATGCAGGTGGACCTGGAAGTGTCCAGAAGGGGACCTGCGGCCTCATGTCACCCACCTGCGCGCGCAGGTGGCCCCTCCAGACCCCCCAGGGTCCCGTTTTGCATGTTTTTGTCCCGTAATGATCCCCGAAACCCCTCTAACCTTCTTGGATGCAATTATTAACTTATGAATGACCTTAAAGGAGTACGTTGGAGATATGGTGAATTATATCAAGTATGTATTGACTTTAATGTGTTGTTGTGAAAGACTTTTATGTGACGTAATGACGTAAACGTAACATAGTATTGAAGGGGAAGTGTAAAGTATGATCTTGGTGTGGAATGTTAGTGATTTATGATATCATGGGTGATGTGTGACTTGTTTTGGTAATGGTAAAGTAGTAAATGATATTGTACGAAGGTGAAATGGCGTTGTGTGACAATTATGTAACTTATTTTCATGTTATACACTTGGAATGAAGTAAGTGGTTAATGTAAGCTTCGTTATGTACTTATGTGTAGAGTAGATATAAAGGGAAAGATGAAGTGTTGTATTCGCAAGTAAGATTGTGTATCCATATTGGAGAATTAAGGTATGTCAGGTCACTCTTTCCGTACCTTTCTGCAACATATAGTGTACATCTTGTTATTGTACTTACTCCTTTCCGAAATGTCTTAAGGCATCTCATTTCATGTTATCAGCTATTGTAATTCATGTACAACATACTTATAGACATGTTCCAAAGCTTCCAATAATGTTACAACTCCAAAAGTATCAATTTCATGAGCGTAAAGGAATAAAGTAAGCATCTATGTATTTTCCAATAATGATATAATCATCGAATGAATTATTTCTAAGATTGAGGAAGTGAGGTAATGAAGTCTCTATTCTTGGGTGGTATCCCAGGGGTTAAATGCCTAGCATGGGTCGATCCCAATATTTTCGGGTGGTATCCCATGGGGTGCAAAGAACACCTAGCATGGGTCGATCCTGCTACTACGGGTGGTATCCCAGGGGAAAAAGAAAAGCCTAGCATAGGTCGATCCCGAAAACTGTTGATTACCCACTGATCAGCTTGGGGCCCGGGCATTGCAAGAATGGAAGGATGAGTATTGAATGACGAGGTGAGTGGTGAAGGAACGAATGAGCGTAATGATAATAGAAGTAATCCATCTAATGTACATAGTTCCATACATATAGAGTGATGACTCATCCATATTGGTTCTTTAATTATATTTGATTCCATTGAAGTATTGATGTATCATAAAGTTTCTTATGGCCTTACATACTTAGTACATTCTTCGTACTGACCCCTTTGGGGAAATTTACCTTACTTGCTGCAGGCACATGTACTAGTAGACCTCTACAGTAGGTTGCGGATCTTTTGCTGATCTTTACTGAGCTCCAGTTGGTGAGGGGCTTTTCGGGTCTCTTATGTACATTTGTTTTGGTACTGTAATGTTGCGTAAAGCGGGGACTTGTCCCGAAATTAAGATGTTTATGTGTATACTTCTGTTAGAGGCTTTTGTAGACCAATGTAGGTATGTAACATAAGAGATGTATGTTCACCTTGATTTGATGGCCCTAACGGCCAAGTTTCTTATATGTATATATATATAATGCCCCATGATTTCCACTCTTACCGTTTTATGTCTTTACGTGGTGGTAATGTTTCTTATGGCATACATATGATTGAGCATGAGTATAGCTTGATTCTCTCGGGCCTTATCAGCTACGGGTGCCAATCACGCCTCGTTGGAACTCGGGGCGTGACAAAAGTGGTATCAGAGCAGGTCGTTCTAAGGGTGTCTACAAAGCCGTGTCTGAGTAGAGTTTTACTTATCAATGTGTTGTACACCACATTTATAAGTAGGAGGCTATGGGACATCTAGGATTTTGTTTCATTCTTTCATTTCTAGATCGTGCATTAGAGCCGAAGTATAGGTGGGATTGTTTCTGACCATAAATATTATTGTCCTTTTATGTTATTGAAAATGCCGATGACAAGAAGAGGTCGAGGTAAAAGTAAGAGAATAGACAAAATTGTTGGAGAAGGAACTAGTAGAGCCCTGCCTGAACCAATTAATCAAGGCGGTGCTGAACCAGAGATGGCATCACAGGCTTCTTCTACTCTTCCAGTTTCAGAAGAGTCAAGAGGAAGAGACGTACCGGTAGAACCACCAGTGAATACTATTGACCAGGACTTAAAGAATGCAGTGCAGATGTTGACTAGAATAGTTGCTGCACAGGTTCAGGGACAAGGTGGTCCGATGACAGGTGATGATAGTGCAGCGAGTATTAGAGAATACAGTCTGCAATTTAATTCTTTGGCCCGATATACTCCCAATGTAGTGGCTACGATGACAGATAGAGTCCATATATATGTTGACAGGTTGGAGCCATATTTGGTATGAGATTGCACTATTGCTGCCTTAAACAAAGACATGGATATAGCGAGAATTCAAGCCTTCGCCCAGAAAATGGAGGACTAAAGACAGAGAAGGAGGGTACATGAATCTGAACGAGGACAGTCCAAAAGAGCTAGACCTACGGGACAGTCTATGGTGTCCCAAGGAGAATATAGACCTCAGATGTTTCCTAGACCACCGAGACCGAAATTTTCTTATTCCGCAGCAGGCACTCAAGCTCAGTTCCGAGGGTTTAGAGGTAGTAATGTTGGGCAGAGTAGTGGGATTCGAGGTTTGCAGACTACGAGATTTTCTCGTCAGCCATGTCAGTAATGTGGACGGTTTCACTTAGGTGAATGCCAGCGTGGGTCAAATATTTGTTTTTGGTGCGGTATGATGGGGCATATGATGAGAGATTACCCACGAAGAGGCTTGGGTAATATGGCGCGACCTGCGGGATCAACCGTTGTGTCATCATCATCGGTTCCTTCCCTAGGAAGAGGTGTACAACTTGCGGGTCGTGGTAGAGGTGTCAGAGGAGCGGCCAGTTCTAGTGGAACTCAGAATCGTACTTATGCTCTGGTAGACCGACAGAATTCAGAGGTATCTCCTGACGTATTTATAGGTACATTATCCATATTTTCATATAATGTATACGCATTGATTGACCCGGGTTCTACATTGTCCTATATTACTCCATTGATTGCTGCAAAGTTTGCAAAGGCACCAGAATTATTAATTAAATCAATTGAAGTGTCTACACCGGTTGGTGAATATATTGTTGCAAAAAGAGTGTATCGTAATTGTGTGGTGACTATGTGTGGTCATGATACACTGGCCGATCTCATCGAACTAGACATGATAGATTTTGATGTTATCATGGGAATGGATTGGTTAGCCTCTTGTTATGCCACGGTGGATTGCCGAGCCAAGAAGGTACATTTTTGTTTTCCGCAAGAAAATGTTCTCGAATGGCAGGGTAATGTAGGGGCACCAAGAGGAAAATTTATTTCCTATTTGAAAGCAAGGAAAATGATTGCCAAGGGGTACATATGTCACTTAGTACGAGTGAAAGATAATAATGCGGAACAACTAACTCCGCAGTCGGTTCCAGTAGTCAATGAATTTCTTGACTATTTCCATAAGATCTTCCAGGTTTACCCCCAGAACAGGAAGTAGAGTTTGGCATTGATGTCATTCTAGGCACTCAGCCTATCTCTATTCCTTCATATAGAATGGCTCCAGTTGAACTGCGTGAATTGAAGGAGCAATTGAAAGATTTGCTGGACAAGGGCTTTATCAAGCCGAGTATGTCTCCGTGGGGTGCACCAGTATTATTTGTACTGAAGAAAGATGGCACATTGAGAATGTGCATCGACTATCGGCAATTGAATAAGGTAACGATCAAGAACAAATATCCCCTCCCTCGAATTGATGATTTGTTTGATCAGTTACAGGGTACCAAGTGTTTTTCAAAGATCGACTTGAGGTCGGGATACCATCAAGTCAGAGTCAGAGAAGAAGATGTACCCAAGACAGCTTTTCGAACACGGTATGGCCATTATGAATTTTTAGTTATGTCATTTGGACTAACAAATGCACCAGCTGTGTTTATGGATTTGATGAATAGGGTGTTTAATCCATTTCTAGACGTGTTTGTGACGGTATTTATAGATGACATCCTAGTTTATTCAAGATCACCAGAGAACCATGCTAATCACTTACGACAAGTGTTACAGATTCTCCATGAGCGTAAGTTGTATGCAAAGTTCTCCAAGTGTGAGTTTTGGTTAAAATCAATCGCATTCTTGGGTTACATTATGTCGAATGAAGGGATTCGAGTTGATACACAGAAGATTGAAGTGGTGAAAAATTGGCCAAGACCTACGACACCTACAGAGATTCGTAGTTTTCTTGGATTGGCAGGTTATTACCTAAGATTTGTGGAAGGTTTTTCCTCTATTGCTGCACCGTTAACGAAGCTTACACATAAGGCAGTTAAATTCTAGTGGAATGATGCATGTGAGAAAAGCTTCCAAGAGTTGAAAGATAAATTAACCTCCACACCAGTTTTAGTACTTCCCGAAGGTACCGAAGGCTATGCAGTGTATTGTGATGCTTCTAGGGTTGGCCTTGGATGTGTATTGATGCAACAAGGGAATGTCATAGCATATGCCTCACGACAGTTGCGGCCACATGAAAGAAACTATCCCACACATGATCTTGAATTAGCAGCGGTGGTTTTTGCTTTAAAGATATGGCGTCATTATTTGTATGGAGTTCATGTTGATATCTATACCGATCACAAAAGTTTGCAATATATATTTAAGCAAAAGGAACTCAATTTGAGGCAAAGAAGGTGGCTTGAGTTATTGAAGGATTATGATATTGATATTCTATACCATTCAGGGAAGGCAAATGTGGTAGAGGATGCATTGAGCCGTAAGGCAGTAGAAAGCACTAGTGGTCAGTTGACTGAAAAGAAAGAGATAATCAAAGACCTACATCAGTTAGCCAGCCTGGGGGTTCGTCTTCTTGAATCCTCAGATGAAGGAGTTATCGTACAAAATGCAGCTGACTCTTTGTTGATAGCTGAAGTGAAAGAGAAGCAGTTTGCAGATCCTATGTTATCGCAGCTAAAGGAAAATGTACAATAGAATCTTACAAAGGCATTTGATCTTACAGAAGAAGGGATGCTTCAATGCCAAGGTAGATTATGTGTACTAGATATAGATGAGCTGAGGAAATGAATTATGACAGAGGCGTATCATTTGCACTATTCTATTCATCCGGGTGCTGTTAAAATGTACCATGATTTAAAAGAAGTGTATTGGTGGGAAATATGAAGAAGAACATTGCAGAATTTGTCGCTCAATGCCCAAATTGTCAACAAGTGAAAGTAGAGCATCAGAAACCAGGAGGTTACATGCAATGTATCAATCTTCCAGTCTGGAAATGGGATATGATTAATATGGACTTCATCACAGGCTTACCTCGTACACTGCGGAAATTTGATTCTATATGGGTTATAGTGGACAGGCTTACCAAGTCAGCGCATTTTCTGCCAGTCAAGACCACCTATACAGCAAAAGATTATGCAAGATTATAGGTGAAAAAGATAGTACGGTTACATGGGATTCCGATCTCCATTATATCAGACAGGGGAGCTCAGTTTACTGTGTATTTTTGGAGATATTTTCAGCAGAGTTTGGGTACACAGGTGAATCTAAGTACGACTTTCCATCCTTACACTGATGGACAGGCAGAACGTACCATCCAGACACTTGAAGATATGCTATGAGCCTCCACGTTAGATTTTTAAGGCAGTTGGGATGACCATTTGCCACTTATTGAGTTTGCTTACAATAATAGTTTTCATTCAAGTATTAAAATGGCACCTTATGAGGCTTTGTATGGAAGGAAATGTAGATCACCCATCGGATGGTTTGAAGCGGGTGAAACTGCCTTACTTGGGCCAGATCTTGTTCATCAGGCTATGGAGAAAGTTAAAGTGATCCAGCAGCGATTACAAATGGCCCAAAGTCGACACAAGTCCTATGCTGATGTTAGAAGAAGAGGGCTTGAATTCTCCATAGGTGATTGGGTATTTTTAAAGGTGTCACCGATGAAAGGGGTAATGCGATTCGGAAAGAAAGGAAAATTGAGTCCACGGTATATAGGCCCATATGAAATTATTAGAAGATTTGGGCAAGTTGCATATGAGTTGGAGCTACCCCAAGAACTCTCCACAGTTCATCCGATATTCCATGTCTCGATGCTTCAAAAATGCATAGGATATCCATCTCGTTTTACTCTTATTGATGATGTACAAGTTACAAAGGATCTTACCTATGAGGAGGTACCTATTGCCATTCTGGATAGACAAGTGAAAAGGTTGAGAAACAAAGATGTCGCTTCTGTAAAGGTACTTTGGAGAAATCAGCAAATAGAAGAGGTCACATGGGAAGCTGAAGAAATGATGAAATCCAAGTACCCCCATTTGTTCCAAAGGGAGGAACAAGCTCATGATATAAGATCGGAACAATGACAGTAAGTATTTATAAGCTTTGAGTATATATATCTATACGATGACGAATGTTTCTAAGGGGGAAGAATGTAACACCCCGTATGTTTTCGAACCTAACCTAGGTAATTTTCGTAACATTCATGGAAATATTGAAACATGAGAGCTTTGATGAATTTTACATTAAATTGTTGGACTTAATTCATTTTGGTGAATAGGCTTGAAAATTGGCCCAAATTAACAAGAAGACATGGCCCAACATGGAAATTTGACCTATTCTTCCAATAGTTGTCCATTTGACCAACCAAACTTTGCATTTAATGCTAAGAAGGGGGTAAGAGTGACTTTAGGGGCTATATAAAGCAAGAAAATCAGATTTTTAATTCATTTGGACTCTCATGCTTTCTCTAGAATATTCACAACATTTCCTTGCTCTCAAGAGCCCTAAGCCCTCATTCCTTTGGCCAAGATCATCAACTTACAAGACTTGGAAAGTGTTTGTGCTCATGGTTTAATATATTATGTGCATGGGAGGTTGTTTATATGATGTTGGTTATGTTGGTGATGTATTGAGAATTCACTATGTGTGTAAAATTGCATGGTTGCTAAATCGGCAAGGGGTTTTGCCTTGTAAACTTGGAAATAAACTTGTAGTCTTGATGAAAGTGAACTTGATGGATTCAATATTGACATGTGAGATGTGACTATGGCCTTAACTTGTTTTTTCCTTGTACTTAATGTTTGGAATTGTTACGGTGAATGTGTTCATGGAATAGGTGACGTAAGTGAAGGGAAAGTGTCGTATTGGTAATGTTTTTGTGCGTGTGTAAACCATGGTTGTTCGTTGATTTTTAAGTGACCTAAAATATGTTAAGAGAAGCTTACTTATGGCCTTGGATCATTTAGTACACAAAAAGACCTAAAAACGAACCCCGGTGGCCGAATTTGGGCATCCGCCCACACAGACGGGCACCTGTGGGCACAAATGCCAACGCAAGTGGCCCTAGAAGTGTACATAAGGGCACCTGCGGCCGCAGGTCACCCACATGCGCGCGCAGGTATGGTATGGTGAATTATATAAAGTATGTATTGACTTTAATGTGTTGTTGTGAAAGACTTTTATGCGACGTAATGACGTAAACATAACATAGTATTGAAGGGGAAGTGTAAAGTATGATCTTAGTGTGGAATGTTAGTGATTTATGATATCATGGGTGATGTGTGACTTGTTTTGGTAATGGTAAAGTAGTACATGATATTGTACGAAGGTGAAATGGTGTTGTGTGACAATTATGTAACTTATTGTCATGTTATACACTTGGAATGAAGTAAGTGGTTAATGTAAGCTTCGTTATGTACTTGTGTGTAGAGTAGATATAAAGGGAAAGCTGAAGTGTTGTATTCGCGAGTAAGATTATGTATCCATATTGGAGAATTAAGGTATGTCAGGTCACTCTTTTCGTATCTTTCTGCAGCATATAGTGTACATCTTGTTATTGTACTTACTCCTTTCTGAAATGTCTTAAGGCATCTCATTTCTTGTTATCAGCTATTGTCATTCATGTACAACATACTTATAGACATGTTCCAAAGCTTCCAATAATGTTACAACTCTAAAAGTATCAATTTCACGAGCGTAAAGGCATAAAGTAAGCATCTATGTATTTTCCAATAATGATATAATCATCGAATGAATTATTTCTAAGATTGAGGAAGTGAGGTAATGAAGTCTCTATTCTTGGGTGGTATCCCAGGGGTTAAATGCCTAGCATGGGTGGATCCCAATATTTTTGGGTGGTATCCCATGGGGTACAAAGAACACCTAACATGGGTCGATCCCTGTCACGCCCCGAATCCCATCGAGACATGATTGGCACCTGTAGCCGATAAGGCCCGAGAGAACCAACCTTTGCCTATGCTCAATCATATGCATATAATATTCATAACCCCCATTGCATAATATTACGAAATACGAATAAAGGAGAACATGGGACATATTTAGGCATACATATGAAACTTGGCCGTTGAGGCCATCCAGTCAAAACAACATGTGTCTTTTACACTATTACACCCACATCGGTCTACAAAAGCCTCTAACAAGAGCATTGACCAAAATGAACCATAAGTCGGGACAAGTCCCCATTTTACACATTATGTACAATACCAAAACATATATACACTCTGACTCGGAGAAGCCCCGAATGAGCTGGAGCTCACCAAAGAACCGCTAACACTGGCAGTCTATTGAGGAGGCCTACTGGGACCTGCGCCTGCAGCAAGTAAGGTAAATTCCCCGAGAGGGGTCAGTACTAAATAAGTACTGAGTATGCAAGGCTCAGATGAAACTATACAACACATGAACATTTCAATGAATATGTCAATGAACTCAAAACATATGAATACTCAATGTGAATAAGTCACCATGTTACTCTTTGGAAACCATGTGGATTACTTTCATTATTTTCATTACTTTCTTTATCTCAATGCTCACATGCCATTACATATCACAATGTACCCGGGCCCCGACTGATCAGTGGGTCTTTCATATCATATCATTGTGTAGGGATCGAGTCGATCTAGGCTTACGCCCCTAGACTTGCCACCCATAAATCCAAACCTCGGGATCGAGTCGAGCTAGGCTTACGCCCCTAGACTTGCCACCCGTACTTGATCATTGACCACATTTGCATTACTTTGTTCATTACTTTGAGATTGATACTTTGATAATCATAACATCACTTTGGAACTTTGGAACATAACATTGTTGGAAACTTTGAATCATTGACCAATAAGTGAAGGACATGTGAATAAATATCAATGAGAAATATAACATTACTAGCACCATGATACCATTGGAACCATTGGACAATAATCCATGAACAAGAGACATAAGTATAGTCACTATGGAAACATTGGAACATAGCCGTATTTGAGCTTTTGGAACATTAACCATGAATATGAGAAATGGGATTCACAAATGATCCATGAGTAGAAAATATATGACAATGACTAGTGATAAACGGATATCGGATACCTTAGCACATTTTGGGATAGAACTAGTGACATGTCAATATGGACACTATTTGCCGTAGAAAGATACGGACAAAGTAACCTTACATACCTTGGGTTCGCAATACGAATCTATAACCTTAGATGCGTAGACAATAATCCCGCTCCTTCTTTATGTGTCACTCTACAACATAAATACATAACGAAATTCACATTAACCACCAAGTACTTTACAAATGCATACAATGTCAATGAGTTACATGTTTGCCTTTAAACATGTCAATTCCCCTTGACAAAACCATTGAGCATACTATTATTTCAAAAATTCCATAATATTCCCAACATTGACCAATACATGAAAATCAATACATTTCACCACAATACTTCTCCTTTACACTTTCTTATCCATAACACATCCCAAATAATCCATCAAAGCACCTTAATTCAACTCATAACACATATCGGCCAAAATCCCATAATTTTCACTTTTAGACAAGAACAAGTTTTATACCAAAAATAACACCATACATGTTCATATTTTGTCCATACCATGCTTTTTCATCAAAGGCACAAGGCCTAATTCACACTTGAATTCCATATACCACAAATCTCATACAAAATCACCAAGTACCATGACCAACTTTTTCAAGCACAACTAACATGATATACATATTCTTTTATGCATATAAGATATTAATCCATGAAAATAAATACTTACCAAGGCTTGGAATATGTTGATCTTGTCCAAGGAGTCCCAAGGAATTACTTTGCTTTAGGGTTTGGAAATGAGAAATGTTGAGAAAAATGTTTTAAAGGCATGAGAGGTTTGTACAATAAAAATCTGATTTGCCCCTTTTTATAGGCCTCTCATGTTGTCCTTAGCCAATTCTTGGCATTTAATAATGTGTCTAGAAGGTCAAATGGAAGAATGGGTCTTTTGACCCATTTGGGCCATGGATTTCTTCCACTTTTGGGCCTTAATTTGGCCCAAGAAGACATATCCATTTAGCCCAACAAGTTTCATGCATTATTCACCATATCTCTCATGTTTATATAATTCCATAATGTTACGACAATAGATTCTCATTCGTCGCCTCGATTGCAAAAATTGGAATTCTAGTCGCCCTTGGCTTCATTGAACATTTTGGATCACTATTCACATTTCATGATTTGATCATGTAGGAGTATGTAGGAGTATATTGAATTGTTTGAAGATTTAACAATGCTCAAATAACTCCAAAGAACCAAAAGAAACCATCGAGAAATCGTCGTAGAATTGCGTTACGAAACGACGCCGGAAAGGGCATAGTTTTTGTGCCTTGCGCCACACCCCTGAAACAGGGTAGTGGCGCAAGAATTCAGCCTTCTCTGAAGTTTATGCAGGCTGGTGTCTTGCGCCACACCCCTGAAACAGGGTAGTGGCGCAAGTTTCAGCATTTTGCTGAAATTTCCGGCCACTAATCCGACGTTTACGTATCGTCCAATCCCTTATCAAAACACTACAAAACACTTACTTAGTGATCTTAACCATCAAGTAAACATGACCTAAAGTCACCAAATGAGGTTAGAATGTGTACAAGTTCTTACCCAAATGCTCCACGAAATCACAACACACCTCCTACGACGATCTAATCGCACATGTTATGTTCCGATATCAAATGTTTTACCAATGACACTATAAAACACATATGCATGGCATCTCAACACATGTGCAGGGATCAAGTGAGGTTATAAAAGTACGGGGTGTTACAATCCCGTTACTACGGGTTGTATCCTAGGGGCAAAAGAAAAGCCTAGCATGGGTCGATCCCAAAAACTGTTGATTGCCCACTGATTAGCTTGGGGCCCGGGCATTGTAAGAATGGAAGGATGAGTATTGAATTATGAGGTGAGTGGTAAAAGGACGAATGAGCGTAATGATAATAGAATTAATCCATCTAATGTACATAGTTCCATACATATAGAGTGATGACTCATCCATATTGGTTCTTTAATTATATTTGATTCCATTGAAGTATTGATTTATCGTAAAGTTTCTTATGGCCTTACATACTTAGTACATTCTTCGTACTGACCCCTTTGGGAAAATTTATCTTACTTGATGCAGGAACAGGTACTAGTAGACCTCCACAGTAGGTTGCGGATCTTTTGCCGATCTTTGGTGAGCTCCAGTTGGTGCGGGGCTTTCTGGGTCTCTTATGTACATTTGTTTTGGTACTGTAATGTTGCGTAAAGTGGGGAATTGTCCCAAAATTAAGATGTTTATGTATGTACTTCTGTTAGAGGCTTTTGTAGACCAATGTGGGTATGTAATATAAGAGATGTATGTTCACCTTGATTTGATGGCCCTAACGGCCAAGTTTCTTATATGTATATATATATAATGCCCCATGATTTCCGCTCTTAACATTTTATGTCTTTACGTGGTGGTTATGTTTCTTATGGCATGCATATGATTGAGCATGAGTATAGCTTGGTTCTCTCGGGCCTTATCGGCTACGGGTGCCAATCACGCCTCCTTGGAACTCGGGGCATGACAATTTCCTATGTTTTTGAGCTTTTTATGTGTTTAGATCTTTTATATAGCTGATCCAAGTTATTTGTGACTTGTTGGGACTGACAGTTCAGTTACTAGACAGTTCGTTTGGTTTTTAGACCCATTTCCTTGTTTTGGAGCTTTCATTGTTAAAAAAAGGGTGTCTCGAGCCTAAACATCAGGTAAACAGCCTCGGATGCCACTTTTAATAGTCTCATTAGATCCAAAATATTGATTTTAGGATAGGAGGACCCTTGGTCTTAGTCTCAAGGGTTTCAAACTCGTTTTGGGATATTGGATGGATTTTAGCTAAAAGGAACCCTTGAGTATGGGACCCAGTTTTTATCAAATGACCTTGGATGGAAATTTTGATGGTGTTGTTGACTTTGAAATGCATAATTTAGTAGGGTATCATATTTGTTTGCATTCATGGGATTATTGGCCAGGTTGGAAAAATTACAACTTGCATAAGTTGCTGGTTCTGATCCACCTAGTGTGGGCCAAATAGGATATCACAAGGGTCAAAGATTTTGACCTCTTCTTTCATGAGCCATCATTTGTGTTTGCAAAAAGGAGGCTAGTCCAGCCTCCTTCATCGCGATCATGATGGACCGACAGCATTTGCAAAGTTTTGTCCGGGCCTGCTCCCGCATTCCCGACAGGGTCCCGTGTTCGTGATGCAGGACCCCTAACCATATATATAGATGGTTCCATCATTTTTAGCTCATTTTAAGTCCAAAAACACCATTGTAGCGACTTGAGAGCTTGAGATCAATGTGGGAATTAATACCTGGTGCTGGGATTGAATTGGAGACGTCGTTGCGATCATTTCCTTACCCTTTTTCTCACAAGTTTTTGGTTAATTTATGATTTAATTCTTTGCTTTAATTCTTATTTTTTGATATTTGGTGAGACTGTATAGAGGCTGATTTGAGCTTGGATTACACCTAATTTTTGGGTAATGATCCATGAACTAAGAGGGACGCTATGATGATTTCAATTTCGTGATCTCACACGCAGGCCTTAATTGGAATTCTTAGTACAATTTCTAACCCAGAGCGTATATACACAGTATAGGTATCAATATTCTCAGCTTGACATATAAAACCTTATTTTGATAGCATGGCAGCAGTTGGAGGATTCTCGGATGGGAAAAACTCTGGTGTAGAGGATTTTACGAGCTCCAAGCATCCAGGTATGCTAGGCTTACCTTCCCCCTTTTCGATAGAATTCGGCCCCATCTTCCTTTATATTAGTTTATGATTATCCCTTATTATAAGTCTTAGTTTATTTAGTATCTTGGGATTGTATTGAGAAGCCTTAGCCTAGGTTTGGGCAGATTTTTGCCTTAGGTTTGGTTTTTGGGACTGGTAATAAATCCCACCTCCCTCTTTTTAGGGTAGATTACCTAAAATAGCTCCTTGTTAACCTCGATGACCTCTATACGCTTCGTTAGGTTGATTCTTGAGTTTTAGGATGACTTAAGTCATTTTAATGAGTCACATTTAGTTTTGTTACCCTGGGTGGGGCAGTATTTAGCCTTAAACCACATCCTTCGACTTATTGATTAGGACCCGTATTTCCTTTTAAGACTTGACCGCCTGACTTTGAGTTTAGAACTAGTTGGACTTAGGTGGAACTATAATCCTAGATGGTTAATACTTTTAGATTATTTATCACTTTCGGTTCGAGTATGGCACCTAGAAGCTTTGTTATTATTTATCAGTTTCGATTCGATTCTGACATTTTACTATTATGATATAATTCTGTAGTTTCGATTTAAGTCAGGTATTTATGATCTATACATATATTGATTTGGGATTGGAAATCTGATAAGGACCGGTAGGACTTGGGGTTATGATCGGAAGGGAATTTCAGGTACGCTTATCACACATTGGCTCGTCTTATGTTATTATTGTTGTTATTCCATCTTTATATTAGTGTTACACTTTGGTTGTACCCACCGTACTTATAGGGGCTCGATTGGGTTATTTCTTCACGTTTTGCCTTCTGGGCTATTGGGGGCCCAGTTAGGTTATAGTTAAATTTTATTTTCGCTTTTGACTTACTTATTTTATATATATATATATATATACACACACACATCTCATCCGCCCATCATGATTTACTATTTCAATTTTTGCCTCTTTATTTCTGACTTTAGTTTGCATTCTCGCACTTTATTTATGCTTTTACTGTAATTTAGCTCAGTCAAGCTATGATGCCTACTAAGTACCCATTGTTTTGGTACTTAAACTACACTTTTGCTCCTTTTTCCAGATGCAGATCTGAGTACGAGTCACCGCCGCTGATGATATCCTCGGGCTGTGCTGCTATTCGGAGCTAGGGTGAGATTTTAGAGTATGGAGCTAATCCTCTTCCTTTTACTTTTTTGATAATCTTGTTTGTACGTCATAATGGCTCTTGTACCGACCTTACTAGGTCATGGGGGAAAACTTATTTTGTATATTTTGTCCTCCTCCCTTTATTGAATAGAATGTTCATATTTATATATCGCTAATTTTTGTTGCTTAGTATTTCCATAGTATGCCTAATTCCTTTCTTTTTCTTATCTTCCGTCGGTTGGCCCGTTACGTACCGTTTTGGGATATGGTTTGTCTTACCTACTGGTTGATTAAAGTAGGTTCCATCATGACTCAAGAGATTGCAAGGTGACACTATATGCCCCAAAAAGTTATGATTTGGTTGTGTGAAGGAAGATCTCTCTTGAAAAGTACGGGGACATAGATCGTTTGTACTTGGTAACCTATATAATATCTTTGATCAAAAATATAGTTGCAATTGCTCTATGTAATATGTTGGTGAGTTGGTTTCGGAGTATACATCATTTTAAAGGAACCATCTTGTTTTCAACTTACATACACACTTTATGTAAAGAGTAGCCTTTACGTTTAAATCGTCTTGTGCGATCTAGATAGGAGTAGACCTATTTGAAGTGTGCATTTTCATTGGGTAAGATGAGTAATTTTCTTGTTAAGTGTTCAGAACGAACAAAGGACCAAGTGTTGGATGGTGATATTGGATGAATTTATACTCTTTTTAGCCATTTTTTACCAATATTTCTGCATTATTTTTTGTATTTTCAAGCTTGATACTCCTTGTTTTTAATGAATTACATGATTTTGAGCTTAAGGATGATATTTTATACTTTATAAGTGAAAGGAGTTATAATTTGACCAAGTATGGAGCTTAAAGTGGAAAAATCTCGCAAAACAAATTCCAAAGCAAGGTCCGAAAGTCGCCAGAAAAGATGGAATGCCAGGGTGGGGTGGGGGGAGGGTCCAAAATATACCCCATCAAAAGTTTGACCCTTGATGGAGTCAAAACCAAAGCCAATAACAAGCTTTTACGATGAGATGTCCAAGGCAAGAGTATATGGTAGGCCATCCAATATATTTTAAGAAAGTATAAAACCCATAATTGCGCATTTTTAGTGGTAGTTCGACATTCTTGAGGAGAAAAACACTGCAGGAGCGTAGAGAAACCATATTCATCAACATTATATGATTTTGTTCTAAACTTCATCAATATTTTATTGTTTCTTTGTTTTTTATACATATTTTATGTAATCAGATAATGAGTTGATAAAAGCCCTCATTCTATGGTTATGACCAGTTTATGCACATCTTTATTCAATTATATGATTGTTTAACAGATTATACCATACATGCTTTCTTGTCTTTACCTTATACTCGACTAGTTTGTGGATTCACAATCTATAAATTAAAAGGATAAATGCTAGTGGAACTAGAAACAAGAAAGATAGAAATAAAACGTGGGTTAAGAGAAGTAGGATTTATCTTTATATAGATTAACTACTAGGAAGAAGTGTATCTAGTTTGCACTGCTTGATTTAGATACATGATGATATATAAATGCATATAGAGTGAATTACAACATCCCCACTCAATAATGTAGGTGTGAGGCTAATATGAATAGTTGATTATATGGTTTGAAAAACCATAATTGTTTTATCAACCTTATGACTCAACAATTTAGTAGATATCTTAAATAGGCTTAACAAATGTAATTAAGAAAGATGGGATTATGAAAGTGCCATATCCCTAGTATCTTAACTCTCTGTGAACAACTCCTGTAATAGATCTCTCTTTAGGTCTTTTACTTAAGTCAAATTTGATAAGTAGAAATATTTAGTAGAATAATCACAAAATCAATTTTGCTGAGACAAACAACACTAATTTAAATAACTACAATAAGGAAAATGACAACTTATTAATTGTTAAGTCCCTGTGGGATCAATAAACCTTTTACAAAAGCAATCACTTATTACTTACGACTATGTACACTTGCATGTGTGTTGGAAGAAGAACATTCACCTAATTAAGAAATACAAGATCAAAAATTAAAGAAAAGTAGTAGGTGTATCACTTACTTAAAGGTTTTAAGGCCCAAAATTAATGAGCCAAATGTACTTGGGGTGGGTAATGGGTCAGTCCTTAGAATCATCTACCCAAGAGGCAGTATATATCCATTCACTAAGGTAAAAAAATAGATTACACATATAAACATATCTCTCTCTCCTTTGATGCTCTTGGTCGCCCCTATTTTTTGATAGAAATTCTAGGATATTTCTTCTTCAATTCTCAATCTCCAGGTAAGTGTTAGGTATATAATTCTTATCCTTTTGACTTAAAAGAGGGTATAAAACATATGTTACTCTTTGAATATCATGGGGACATTCCTAGAGCAACAACTCTCTAGGCTACCCCTTTTTATTATGATGTTGTCTTAATTTTGTTCTTCTTGTCTCAAGGATCTATCTTAAAGAAAAGGTTAAGGTGCATAGAAATTGAAGTTAAGGAAGCTAGTTTCAGAATTTAAATGTAAGTTTCTGCCCTCTCCACCTCTTCTTGTCAATGGAATTGAATAAGAAATTCTAGACATGTTTGTTGTTAGAATTATGAAACGATGATCAAAAGTCATGAGTTCAAGTTTTCTTTAATTTTTGATAAGTTTGAGAGGTGCTATCTATGTATTGTTGGCTGGGTCAAGTTGTCAACCTCATGAAAAGGTTGGTTATTGATGTTTTGAGTTGGAAAAAAGAGGGTGTGGCGATACAGTGGGTTGGGCCCTACATGGTATTAGTTTCTAATATTATTTTATTATGTACTTCACTTGTAGCTGTAGTTTTGAGGAAGAATTTAGAAAGAAGCATAGAATAGACGACATATTTCTGATGTGACCTGAGCATGTTAATGGACTATTTATGATAGTAACATTATTTTTTTTTATAGATATCTTATTGTAAGGAGAGATTGGTTATTCATGAGTGCGTAAGGCATCAAATGAGGTATGTAATGATAAAACTTTCTTTACCGTCAAGGCAAGACCTGGAGTAATGATTTTCTTCGAAAAGAGTCAACATAATTTACTTAATATATGTGAATATAGATTCCACTTTTTGTAGGTGTCATGACCCAAAATATGAGATCGTGTGGGCACCTATTTGAGTCTAAGTCAATAGGAGAACCCTTTACTACCCAATCATTTTTAAGCAAAGTCATGAAAAACATCTTTTATTGTACAATCAATTCAATGAAATTTCATAATCATATTAGTAATCTTAAAATCTGTACAATCCTTTCATGAAACAAGATTACAATATTTTCAAGGACCTAGACTATACATGTACAAGAGCTTCTAATATAGAATGAGGATAAAAAATAAAATACAAAACATCCTCCTGAGGAAAGAGATGCAGAAGTTGATGATGGATACTTGTCGCCTTAACCAAGAAACTTCAATCAACCTGTAACACACACCTACAACCCCAAAAAAGTGTAGTAAGAATTGTATTGGTACACTACATGTATTTGTAGGCATTATCGATTTCTTAAGATTAGGTCATGCAATTACGTATTGCAATTAAGAAAATCAACATGAAAATATCATACAATCACTTCACACCATAGTTCACACCGCTTATTACGTTTTCTCAACAAACCTGAAGATCTCAAATTATCTTTCTCACTTCAGTCAAAACTCTAGTAAGTATTACTAAGCATTCTATTTCATTTGTCAAAACTTCATCAACCACTAACATGATTACTGACACTTAGCATGATCAAGATTACGCATACCCATTGTCATCATTCAGTAGTTTAACCATTATTAGAGGTTAATATCAATCACCTAACACCATCTCTCACCCACAACCCACATCAACCCAGCGACAAGGCACAATAGTACATACCTTAATCTCAGAAGACAAGGATATAATTAATGTCTTGACCAACCAATCAAAGGCACATTCACGTAATTACAGTTACTCAACAACATAAGAAATCAAATAGTACACAATGAGAAGTAGTACTCAAATAACCAAATACCTCATGTTAACCAACTAAGTGATATGAGTCACCAACAGATATATCAATTTCAACAATCAAAGACATATAAGTCATCCAATTAGACATATCAATATCGGCAAAAAAATACATATAAGTCATCCAATCTTATCCAATCATACATATTAATGTCAATGATAAAAGACATAATAAGTCATCCAATCTCATCCAATCAGAAATATCAATGTCATCATAAAACCCTATAATTATCAATAGTCACACCACTTTACTACGAACAACCTTACAAATATATAGTAACCAGAATTCACACAATACTACCTTAGACAAGAGTTTATGAGTACCCAAGATAACCGGGCCCTATCATCAATGCATCCAAACTTTAAATAAACACCCCAAAAGGAAGAACAAAAAATTCCATCCCCTAATGTTGACTGGTCCCCGCTATAGCGGGACCCCTACCTCTGGCAGTGTTGCTATAGTGGGATATAGGATGCAATAGCGGGATGTGGACAGTTTAAAGGGTGAGAAATGGGTTTTTCACCTAATTTCTCATTTTCAAACTCAAAACACCCCTCCCCCAATCGATCGACCATTCGCCCCCGATGTTGGAATGCAGGTAAATCTCATTCTAACTCTATACCTTTAATTTATTACTCATATTATCAAAGAATAACGCTTGAAATCATAGAATAGAAAAGTATTTGGGGTTTGTTTTGGATTAGGTTGATTTCTTTTCAAATTTGAATGATTTTTTGAAGCATGCTTGCTTCTCTTACATTTACAATGCTCCTATAGCGTTCTAGGCATAAAATTTATGGAGTTCATAGCTAAATTAGGGGCTTAAATAAGGGTAGAAGGTGAAGGGTCACTTTTTGAAAATTACTTGTCCATTCAAGCTTGAATCGGGGTTTAAGCACCCTTATTTTGGTATATACTAGTCCCATGGTACTTCACCAACCCTGATCTAAGTTAAAAAGTCAAAAAAATGCAATTTTTGTGAAAAAAATCCATTGAAGCATTGAGGTCGGGTTGGGGAAGACGAAAGTCACTATAGCGGCCTCATTCTGCTATAAAGGGACTGCTATAGTAGAAAATTCCTACTATGATGACCTTGCGGTAGCAGGATGCCTTCCGCTATATTAGGAGGCAGGCAGTAGCCTCCCTTGGATTTTTTGACTTAGCATTTTTTAAAACTTTTCAACTGATAGTGTACCTATATGGCTTCTAACTTATTTTAACATAATTTTGTAGGAATGCTAACTCCATGGCTAATTGAAACCAAGAAAACACTCTACTTCCTTTTCAGAGATTTCCTAACAGGAACTGTCAGTAGAGATATAAAAACTATTGAAGAATTGGATTTCGCTATGAAAGGGGCTTTGTGATGGCGGAGGTGGAGGAGGGGGCACCAAAATTCTATACCCGACATAGGAGTTTAGGTGGATGCCACTGGTGGAACCTGTTCGAGATGGGGTCTCTGGCTGGGTTTTGGAGTTCTATACTATGCTTCCAACTATGCGCTGGGAGGACCCTCACCTTACCATCTGCATTCGATAATTATTCTCGTGGATGTGGCTACTATTAATGAGGCTCTGAGGGTGAAAAATATCACCAATGCAGAGTATGAGGCAGAGGATACACAAATGAACTTGTGGTGGCTGAGGTAAACTCTAATTACAGAGGTTGACCAGGGAAAGGTTTATTGGAAAAGTCCCAAGGAAATCAAGAGTATGTACCTTAGTGCGGATGCTCGAAGATGGCTCGATTTGGTGACTCAGAGGATTCATCCTTCAGGCAACACTATCGATGTGACTTATCCTCGGGCCTAGGTAGTGGCTTGTGCAATTCAAGGGATTTCACTTAATGTGAGGGCCTAGATAATGTCAAGTGGAAGGATTTATACCGAGGCAACAAGAAGGCTCCTTTCCTCCTTGGCCTGATCACTGAGTTGTGTATCTTTACGAGTGTGCTTAGACAGGATATTGATAGGGACATGGAGGGTGACATACCTTTCAACCCTCTTAGGGTAAAAGGTGCACAGGGCCAGAGTAAGAAAAAGAGGAAGGTGGGGACAAAGGAAGAGAGTAAGGAGGTTGATACCCCTCCCACACAACCCCTGTGTCCCTTAAGCATTTAGAGGCAGACATGGTTGGCGTGAGAGACTACTTAGAATGGTCCTACTTTCCTGTTTAGGATTTGGCACCGTCGAGATCCACTGCTCTGCCAAACCTAACTCAGGCCTACATAGAGCTTCAGAGGGAGTTGGATGAGGAGAATATGAAGAGGCACTCTCGGGATCGCATGGTTACTCGGATGTGGAAGACTGTGGTTAGAAACTCCCCAAGCTGAACAAGGAAGATGTAAGGAGTTCTTGTTTCTGAGCAGCATGGAAGATGAGGGCTCTAATGCTTCGATCCTAAATAAAGATGGGTCCTCCATTTAGATCTCCGGGCCTGTACATTAGCCTATCTCCCCTCCCCCTATTTTTATTATGCTACTGATTTTGTGTTGCCCCTGTTTAGGGGCATATAATAAACAATCTTTTATTTTCCACACTCTTGGATGTTTTTTTCATATTGTAGAATGAATGCATCAATTTTATATCATCTCTCGAGTGGTAGACTAATTCGTTCACTTACTAGCAGCTTATGATTGTGTTCAGTCAGGTTAGGGAAAAGATGCAAAAATAGGGGAAATAGGGCAGTGACACTGCCAGGTCCCTGCTATAGCGTCTTGTATACCACTACCACGGCACCACAATAGCGAAAAAATTCCCTCTATTGTGGGGTTGCGGTAGTGGGGTAGTCCCGTTATGGCGGCCTGCTGGCAGTGACCCAATGAAATTTTCCCTACAATCCCTTTCTCCCATTCCCTTCCCACAATATTTTTATCTAATCATTATAACACTTAAAACCATAAATCCAAGATCAAAACCCAGCGTCTTAGGAGGTTAAAAACTAACCGAGGCACTAAATTATAAACTCCAGTTATCAATCACGAATCCAACATCAATGAAAAAGTTTAGGATTCCTCAAACATTTAAAACTTAACGTACTTCAGCATTTCACATAACAACCGCTTAAAAGCAAGGAAGAACCTAACAAATAGCTAATACCATTTACCACCTTTACATATTGTTATACCCCATTTTAACCAGGTCAAAATAGTGTACTACATATTGGAGATTCCTAAATTAATTAACTAAATGAGTCACCACTCAATTAATTATGGTGAATTAGGACACCTAAAATAACTAAAGTGATTGTCTAAAGTTAACTCTATTTTAAGGTCTACTAAATTTTAGAGATTCTAAGGTAATGTTTCAATTAGTATAAATGAAAGGTACTAAGCATTCTTTAAGATTTGTTAAAGATGATTAACCGGCCAAACTTAGGTTAATTTAAAAATTTAATTGAAAAATAAGTAATAATGGGTAAAGTAATTGACCAATTTTAAAACAGGAAGGGACTAATGTTTAATAGTGGAAAGAAGCAATAGATTTTGTATGTAAGTCCCATAGACGTGTTTGAAAATAGTGTGGGGAATTGGGACAATTTTTCACTTGGATACATGAACCAAAAGTGGATAAAATGATCAATTATAAAAAGCTAGTTTTGTATAGAAAACATTGCCCTCGTTGAAATCTTTACTTAAAAAAATCATTAAAGTTTTCCAGTATGCTGAGTTTGGCCAAGACAACGTCTGGACTTCATATTATTTGTAAATAATTATCCAAATAACTCAATGCTCCAAAATTGACTTACCAAACTTAAGAAATATATTGAACTCTAAGTGATGACTTGATTAATAACTACATGTTTTCCACGATATCTATATCAAAGATCAGTTAACTTCCAAATACTTGAAATGTAAAGTAAATTACCAAAACAAACACACAAGTATTCAAGGTGACGAGTCAAGCAACAGAAGGAAGTTATCGGGTACGGTATTAGGAGTAGCAACTAAAGAAAGAGCATATATGAATGTTTATCATCTCTTCTCGCCTCTCTTTGTGATTTCTATTCAGATGGAGTCTCTGGGGAATGACAGAAGCTAGTGAAGATGTATATGTATGTTTCAAGTCTTGCGGTGACCTCGAGTCTTAGAGTGGGATTCTTCGGCTTTGGTGTTCATGAAAAAAAACAAGAGAAAATAAGAAGATCGAAGATAAAAGTTGGAAGATTAATCTGATCTTTAACAATGTCCAAGAGAAAATACTAAACAACCATGAAAGTAGTAATAATAACTCATAAAAATAAATTAACATCCAGCTTACTACAAAAATATTAAACATGATTTACGCATCTCAAGTTCATATTTATTGTTTAAAAATAGTCTACATTCTCTAGAATATTTCATATATTTGGAATGACAAGTAAGATTTGCACAATTAAATTCATACCAGGTATGCTAACATAAATGGTTCACATAACAAAGAGTTAATCCGATTTTTTTTTTTTTTACACAGGCTTATGTTATTCTACATAACAAAGAGTTATAATTTCTATTACAGGGATATTATAATGTAACATGAATACCCAAAATATATAATCATATTATAATACAACTGAATACAAAAATATCTAACTCATACCTTTCTTTAACAAGAACACAAACGCTTTAGTTATATAATCAGAAACAACGAGGATCATAATTTAAATCTTGTGGTGTAGTGAACTAGGGATCATCGTCCTTGAATATGCTCTTTCATTATAAATAAATTTGAACCTCAAGCCAAAGGAGTCTGCAATAAAGCAAAGAAAAAAAATCATGAGGATTATAGTAGTTAAATATTGTGAGTAACATCAACCAAGTATATTGGTGGTCTTGTGGAGATAAAAGCTTCTTGTGAGTGTTTAAGTTTTTTTGTTGTTCAAGTTTTCTTTTGGCTAAGGGTTTGAGATATATTTATAGGCAGAGAATAAAGGCTAGGATTTGGTATTTTTTTGAATTTTAAAAGAGAGGTCACGGGTTGTAGTTTCTTAAAAGACAAAAATTGACTGAAACGGATAGTTTTATGGATGTTGAGGGATAGCTGTTATTTTCACAAAAATTGAGAAGTTCCACAGATACCATAGAAAAGCAAAAGGAGAATGCTGGAAAGAAGAAAGTTCTTTTGATATTTAGTCAAACTCACATGAAAGGAGATGGCCAAAGTAGCTTTGGGTTTTTGTGACTTTGTTTGATCGGATTTAAATGATGGGTATTTTGGTATTTTAATTGCTTGAGAAAGATCTTGTCATGATCCAAAATAGGGACCTTGGTGGCTCCTGTCATACACTCTAGTACAGGTAAGCCATTTCCAACCCAAACACAATTATTAAAGTAAAACCAAAAATGGAAGAAGTAAGAAATGGAGTAATCCCTAAATGATATAAAAGAGGTACAATATCCTCATAATATCCCAGGTCTAGTTGTTACTAGTACAAGCTTCTAATATCGAATGTAATACAATAGATCAAAATATTTTAAATGCAAATAAATGCATAAGATAAATTAAAGAGGGATGTGAGTAAGCTCTACGATCCAATCACCGCTACCTCAATCTCTGTAAAGACAACACTAGGAGAGCATAATCAATACTCTACAACTAGCACAATACCTACACGTAGTGTAGAAGAGAAGAGAAAAAGCAAGGTGCGAGTACGAAACACGTGTACTCAGCAAGTATCATTGACAATCGACCCTAATCCAAATTGATAGCGAGAACCACCACACCAACCATCCAAGATTACCCCAAATAAATCTGCACTAAGAAAATTTCCCAATGGCACCTCAAGCCACATAACTCCTAAAAGAATAAATATACAATTTCAATAACAGTATAAGAAATATCAACACCACATATATAAATATAAGGGAGACTAAAATACACGATATCAATCATATAGAGATATGAAAGTGATGCAACACAATGAAATGATATGTATGCAATGCTCAAATGTTCACCTCGTATACATCTTTCGAGCCTAAGATCAAGGATAGGAATTCGTAGGGGGTTCATAATTCATATACTAATCACAATCTCATCAATCAATCTTATTGACACTGTAACACCCCGAAAATCCAAGCTAAGATTAGGATCATGCTTCAAGTACATGTAGAACCAAACTTCATGTTTTGGTAGTATGAGAAGTGATTTATACAAGTATTCACGCCTCAAGTAACTCTTATCTCATAGCCAAGGTGAAACCTTTCTTACCTATTGATTTCTTGTGAACAATCTTTCTATAGTCAAATTCAAACGAACATAAATCCTAGATTATTAGGTGTTTTTGCTCTCAAGACCCACCAAATGAAATCTCTTTGAATCTTATTTCCGATGCATCTTATTTCTTGTTAATCCAATTTCCTAGATAAGAGTTATGACCATTTTAGTGAAGCACTATCCAGCAGTGAGATCCTACGAACCTAGGTATGATCTTGGTAAGATTGTACGACTTGTGATGTATTAATTAAATTCCCATTAAGTCCCAAAGTTAACTCAATTCCTCAATTTTAATTCATTCTTTAAGCTTAGGGTTTCCATGAAAAGGGTGAATTCCATTACCTTTCAGTTTATTGCTTGACTAAACTATGAATATATGTTTTCCCATGAATTTCAAAATCCTTGAATGCTATAGTTATGAACTCTCAAAGTATTGGTAAATTCGTGGTTTAAGGACTTAAGTTATGAAACTCCTTAGTACGTTTAGATTATAAAATTGTCATTAGTAGTTGCATTCTTCAGAGATGTCGGGTTATGAACACCCGATGACTTAGGATTTTATGAATATATTAATGAATATTCAGTCCTCCATGTTTATATGATGTAGAATGCTTTTCAAATAAAGTGTCTACTAATTCAGTCTCAGATATCAGTGTTATGAGTTTGTCAGTTATTTATTCTAATTGAACTATCCAGTTATTAGTTATATTCAGTTGGGAGTAGTACTTAGCACCAAGTAGATGCAGGAATGAGCCCATCAGTTAGGCTGATACCTTTAGTAAAAGTCCCTAAGTCCCAGAACTACGACTCTACCTAGGTTCTAAAAGGTAACCCCCTCAGAAAAAGCTTGATACTTTAGTCCATTTGGATATCAATTTAGTGGATCCACGTCAGTCAGTGTTCATACCTTTGGCAAGGTACAAAGCACCCTTCCAACTGGGGTTATAGGTTGGACCCCAGTTAGCTCAGATTGGGGTATGTCGGTTAACGGTAGCTCCTACAGTCCATAGCTCAGATTAAGATATTTGCATGACCTTATATCCAGTTTGTTCATCTTATTATACCATTACATGTTTACTACTTGGTCATTGTATCAGGTTGCATATATCAGTTTCATGTTTAGTTTACCATGGTACATTCAGCATAATCAACTTATATTACATCATGCATATCTCATATGCTCAGTACATTTAAAGTACTGAGTGCATACTTTTCTCTATGCTATATTGTCTTATATTATAGGTTTCGACGTTCAGGATCCGACTCGAGGCTAGTACAATTTAGCATCATATCAGCAATAGTATTTTAGTGAGTCCTCATCATTTGAGGACCAGTTATCAGTATTTCTGTTTAGTTTTTCCTTAATTTTAGATAGTTGGAGTTGGATGGGGCCTGCCCCTAAAACTCATCTTGTTTAGAGTCTTTTCAGATAAACAGTTAGATTTTCAGCATGTTGGTTATGTCAGACAGAGTTAGCTTTGATTTTCAGTATTGGATTTATTTATGATTTTATCATTCATTTTAGCTTCCGCTCAGTATTTCATTAGTTATTTCAGTATTCTTAGTGTTATTCCAGGCCATGGGTTATCTTGGTGTCACTTGTGACTCTAAGCACCGTGTTACGACTTGGGATAGTCTCGGGTTGTGACAGGCACATCCCTCGGCTAAGGCATTTTATAAAATGTTTCATTTCTTTTGCAAAGAAATCCAAGTTCCATAGTAGTACCAGTTCCATGAATATGAATGATGAATGAGTATACATGATCATGGAAAAATCAACAATGCACAATAAAAATCTCTTCAATGGTATAATGAACCCAACTTACTCAAATCTCAGTAAATCATGATACAAGCCCCCACACAGGTGTCACACAATAATAAGAATTATTAATACTCAAACAAGACCAACACCAGCCCCTACACAGGCATTATAATAATAATAATAAAGAGTTATCAATACTCAATTAAGTCCAACACCAGCCCCATTTAGGCATCACAACAATAATAAGCTCTTTAAGCAATAATAAAGTCAACACAAGCCTTTATTCAGGCATCACAATGATAATAAGCTCTCTAAGCAATAATAAAGTCAACACAAGCCCCCGCTCGGGCATCACAATAATAATAATCAAGTCAAATAGTGTAAACATGGAGAATTCATCCAATGCATAGCATGATTTACATAATAAGCTTACTACCTTCTTCAATTATGCCACAATTAGACTCAAAAAATTAAAAGGGAAAAAGTATTCACCAATAAGCATGCTCAAAGGTTTACTTTCACTCACATTATATAGTAGTTAAGTCAAGGTTCCTCTTCTTAATTTTATAACTACAATCTATTTATACCCTAACTTATTACTAAACCCCAATCATTCTATCAAATAACTACAATATATTAATACCCTAAGTGATTACTAAACTCCAATCATTCTATGAAATAAATATAATATATTTATACACTAAGGGGTCATTGGTAGGAGTTATAAGGTGTGATATCCCATGGATAAAATTTATACCATATATGGTTGATGGTATAAATTTATTTCGGTACTAATTTATACCATTAACCAAACATGGTATAAAACTAATACCAAATTTAGTATTGTTATAACCCATCTTATTCCATCAACCATGAGACTATTTTATACCACCTCTCATATGGTATAAAATAGTCCAGGGATTATAATCTAAGGATTAGAATCCTGAGATAATTTAATCTACGTATCAAACGGACGACCCCTAAGTGATTACTAAACCCCAATCATTACATAAGAATCCACAAAACATGATTCAAACTCGTAAAAATATATACCCACTATTAATTTACTCAAGATCAATAAGTCATCTATCCATAATTTACCATAAACATATCAACAAGTAAAGAAAATAGTCAAGATATATATTTTAATTATTTCAACTCATCAATAGATTTCGATATTCGTGGAGATGCTCTCCATCTCATCTAAGAGAAACCCTCAAACCCTTAGTGATTCATAAAATACAAGAAATCAGCACATAACACATAGACACTTCAGAAATGAGTCAAGATAGATCTCAACATACCTTAAAGAAGACCCGCAAAGTGAAACCATAGTACAAAGAATCAAAAGAAATCTCTACTCCCACAAATCATCACTAAATACCTAAAATCTAATTCTGAAATTCCATTGAAAATCGAGTAGAAATCAGGTTTGAAATCATCAAAATATCACTTTTTCACTTTATCGAGAAACCCCAAAATCTCAAATTTAAAAACCATGATTTAAAGATGATTCTGCAATTTAATCAATGGAGAATGATAAAAACAAGGTTTAAGAACTCACCCAAGATTTATATCTCAAAAATCCACTTGAAATCGTCTCAATCCGAGCTCCCAAGCTCTAGAAATGGTGAAATGGGGCTTCAAATCTCAACTTTATGGATAGAAATCATGAAAACAAAATGGATATTCTTGTGAAATGAGTAAAAAAAGGTTAGAAACACATACCATGGATCATACGAGAAAAATTCATCGAGAATCACCTCAATCAGAACTTCCTAGCTTCCAAAAACTAATTTTTAGTGAATAGATAAAGTCTGATTCACCTAGGATGACCCCTTTTTCGGTCATAAAATGTCCCATTTCTGGTCTCTAAAGCTGTGCACCAACACCCTTTTGCACCAACACCTTTTTCCACTAAAAAGGCCATAAATCTCTCATATGATGATGAAATTCACTAATTCTTTTTCCTATAATTTATAAATAATGATATGAATCTACTACTTCAATCGAAAATCAGTTTCATACTTTTTTGCCCAGTCAAATATAATTTTTCCTCGTTAAATTTTTTTCTCATGTTCTGTGATAAAAACCTGATCTTGAATTATCAAAATTACACAAAACTTCCTGAATCAATCCTACAATTCATTCTCTTGAGCAGAGGGCACGGGGTGCATCCTCTAGTCAGCCACCCCTTCCATTGGATTCACCTAGCATGGAGCCTAGAGAGCATACAAATGTTCCTGCTGTGGATGGGCCCACATCCGGTGCCTAGTGCACCGCAGGTGTGTCTTCACTCCCTTACACTTATCATATTGATAGTTGTGCACTGAGGACAGTGCACCATTATTTAGTTAGGGTTGGGGGTATACCACCACTTGGGGTTTTTTATTGTCGTGTTCTCTATCATAGTAGAACCAACATGTTTAGGTTGTTAGTTAGATTATTTATGTATTTTCGTGTTTAATTAGGAGAAAAATAGGGGAACCTTAGTGCAGTCCAATTGTGAACATGTTTTAAACAATTTTTTGATTGTTTAAAGGACACCCCTCTTGAAATTTTTTTTATTTTGGAGTGTGTGTGTAGTATGTTAGTTTGTGACAACTGTTGGATCTTGTTATGGCATTAGCATTATAGGCAACATGAATGTAGCTAGCAATACATGAACTGGATAGGTAGTAGTCGATAGTGTAACCCTGTGCTATTCGTGTGTGAGGTTATTCCCGAGTTCACTTTGTGTATGCGATCCAGAACTTGCCCGGTTAGTCTTACCTAGGTTATAGGATAGTGGTTAGGAAAGGATCATAGGCCATTTTTTAATAATTCCACTTTTATCCTAAATGCCTGATCAAATAAAAAACCTATCCCTTGATCCCGATTTTGAGCCATAGTTGACCTATTTCTTTCATTAGCCTATTCACCTTTCCATTTTGACTTACAATGAACCTGTCTTGGCCCTGGTCCCTCCTTGGACATTGTGTACCTCAACTCAGACAAATCACCTAAGTTGAGGGTGGCTATCATAGGGGTGCGTAGCTTGATATGTGTATGAAGAAGGGGTTAGTAGAAAAAAAAAAGAAAAAGAGAACAGATTTGGGTGTGAAGAAAAAAATAAAAAAAATAAGTGAAATAAATAGAAATTGCAAAAAAAAAAGAAAAAGAAAAAGAAAAAAAAATTGTGTTTTGAAAGTATGAAGAAAACCACACCAAAAAATCTGAAAATAAATGAAGAAGAATAAGGGAGAATAAAATAAGAATGGTTGCAAAGTGGAGCCAAAAATAGTATAGTGTCAAGGAGGGTTGAGTGACCATATCCATATGTACCACACCCATCCCCAAGCCTATATTATAAGCCGATGAAAGTCCTATAGTGATCCTGGTCCAACTGTCCGAAAAAAAACTAAGGCATAGAAAATAAGGGCAAGCCTATGGCATTTCAAAAACTCATCCAAAACTTATACGGAACCTCCCGAACACAAACCAAATATAGTAATAGCTTGGAAATGATATTCTAGACTCAACGGTGTAGTCAAAATTTCTAATAAAGGTCGTTATCAATAAGTGGAGCCCAAAACCAAATTTAGGCATAAAATTTCAACTTCTTATCTAAATACTCAAAATCACACGGGAAGCCACAAGACCTGAACTGTAACACCTAAAATTTTTGAGCTAAGAATTTAGCAATTCTATGTATGTAGTGAGACCTAACCCATTGATTTCTTAAGTATACCTAGGTGTTATTATCAGATCTCTAGTATGATAAGAGTATTGGATATGATTCAAGGTCATAAGAAGTCTCTAACACCAAGCTAAATTGAAAACTCCTCTTCCGACCTAGTTCTTATGTAAGATTCTTCTTGAGTCAACTTCAAATGATCATTACTTCTAGTATATGAAGAGTTAGGTGGCCTAACACCCACCAAGTTATATGTATAAAAGCAAAGCTATGTTTATGAAAGAGAGATTTGAGCATTGCCTCATAGCACTATCATTCATGAAAAGTATGATATCTAGATATACCATCAATGATTTGAATAGTTTTGACATCAAGATATGTTGCATGATACGATATGAGCTATATAGATATGTTTTTGGGAGGATTATTTATCACCGAGTGGACTTGCATTCTAGATAACACTTGTTCCAGAACTACGTGCCACCATAGGTTTATGTTATTGATGTGCCATGGTTTCATGGCACTTTCGATGCTTAAAACAAAGAAAATATGCAATAACTTGGGTATGTTTGGTTGGTATGATGTGTTTTCTGTTCTATATTACAGGAGAATAGGTTTTTTGCAGGCAAAATGGACAAAAAGGAAGAATCATGCATGAGAATGAAGTATTTGTAGACGAAAGAGCCAAGTCCATAGCAGAGGAGTGACTCATGGTAGGACCCACATCACGTGAGTCGACCTACGTGACATAGGTCGGTACCGTGAGTCGACTCCTGCAAGTTGGAGAAGTTTCTTGATTTCCATGACAAGACCCACGTGGCGTGGCTTGGTTTCATGACACCAAGTCACGGTACCGTGGAAAAGTACCGACTCTCTTTTCCTGTTTTGTTTAGGATAAGATTCATCTTGTATCTATAAATACCCCTATATTGTCCTATGTTTGGGGGTTGGTCATTATATTTTTTTTGAGAGATATTTTTCATTATTTTGAGTTCATAATTACATTCTTAGTTTTGTACTCTTGGAACACCAATTCTAGGGTTTTATTCATATTGAGATTTCAGAGTTTTCTTCTTGTTGTGAGTTTACAATTATGTTTTCATCATTGAATTCTTCTTGTGCTCTTGCAATTATGAGTAGCTAAACCCATCAACTAGGGTTGTGTGAACCATGAGGAATTAACGAAACGAGTAAAGTGCAAAGCAATTCTGAACCGGTGTGACTGCATGTATTGTTATTACCTTCGTTATAATTGATCTTCTAACGGTTGCAAATGTTAGAAACTCTCCTGTATTCTAGACTTGCTTGAGAGAGAGGTAGAGATTGGGAAAAGGAAATAACAACAGAGATTTAAAGCTATCAACCTTCATCTAATACTTGAGCCGTAACAGGGATAGTTATCTGTGATTCAAGACAAGGATTAGTAGTGCGACACTCGGAGACCAAGAGAAGAAGAGTGAAATTCATCTAACCAAGGTCGAGAGACGTTTAGATGAACATATCTTGTTAGATTTTGCATGCAACGCAGTGGGACAGTTTTGCTAGCACAAGTAACCGGTGGATTAAGGAATCATTGGGGATCACAATCCTAGTGTATTTCTCATATTGATAACAAATCCAATAATCAACAATTGTTACTATTACTACTTGCTTACAACCCCCCCCAATTTTACTTACTTGCCAATTACTCAGACTAGCATTCGACAGACTTTTGTCCTATTCCCTGTAGGATCGACCCCAACCTAGTTGGGTTCTATATTTGATATATCAACCACATTATACTTTCCTGGAGGTATATTTTGGGTGACATCAGTTATCCCAAGAGGTTTAGATTGGATCCATATATAGATAGGTTCTATACCTTGGCAAGTATAGCGCAACCTTCTCCAACTGGGATTGTAAGTTGGTGCATCATGAGCTCACATGATGTATGTAGGTTAGAATAAACTCTCACTAAAGTTATTCCTTTATAATTTTATTATATCTATATATATGTGCATCAAGAAAAGAAGTTTTATGCAGACTTTATAATTTATGATCATCTTCAGGTTTCAACATGGCTATGATGCTTTAAAAGATTTCCTCATGATTTATGTTTCAGTCTCTATTTATGATCTTAAACTATTCTTATGTTCTCACTTTCAGTTTAAGCTTATTGTTATATGTATATGTATAACTTACATACCAATACATTCCATTGTTTTGACTGCAACTTGCACTATATTTTTCATGTGATGTCGATCTAGGTTCTCGGGCTCAAGATTATTGCTAGATGTTCAATAGCATCTATACTTTAGCTGTTTGGTAAGGTCTCCCATCATTCGGAGATGCAGAGCCTTATTCTAGTTTTCTAGTTAGCTTAAAGTTTTATTTTTTCTTTTCAATAAAGGTTATGAGGCCTTGTCTCAGTTTATTTCATGTCTTAGTAGTAAAGGTTTCGTTATACAGAATGTTAGATTTTGATGATTTTAAGGTCATTTAAACATCTTCAGATTTTATAGTAAAGTTAATTTATCTCATTATACATTTATTTAAAGTCTTCCACAGTAGTTTAATTATTTTATTTAGCTTCGTCATGTTGTACCAAGGACCCATTTGGGTCACATATGATGACTAGTTCATGGTTGTGACTAAGGGGTAGTCTTAGGTCATGACAAAGTTGGTATCAAATCCCAGAGTTAAAGTGTCCTAAGGTTTGTATTGAGCCGTGTCAAGTAAGGTCTTGCTTCTGGGTGTGTTGTTCACCACGCTTATAATTAGGAGGCTACGAAGCTTTTAGGAACACTTCCCTTTTTTCATAATCTATTTTTGTGCAATAGAGTTTAACTCTAAGTATCTATTCTAACTAGTGTTTTATGTGTCTCAGATCATGCCTCCATAAAGAAACAATGTATGAAGAAACTATCAAAATGGTAATCCTCTAACTCTAGTGAATTAGCCTCCGAACGATAAGGTTACTTATGCTGAGTTTTGTAATGCCATTCAGATATTAGCTCAGGCTATGACAACTCAAGTGAATTAGTAGGTAGCCTTCCCTCCTTAACTAAATAGGGTTTCAGCTGCTACCCGGCTCAAGGACTTTGTTTGTATGAATCCGCCTGAATTTTTTGGGTCTAGGTTGAGGAAGCCTCCTAGAACTTTATTGATGAAGTAAAGAAGATTCTTCAGGTTATGTAGATTAATGGTATTGGGAGTGTAGAGTTTTTTTCCTATCAGCTCAAATATGTGGCTCATTTATGGTTTACACGGTGGAATGAAAGTCATAACAGAAATGCAGCTCCTGCAGTTTGGGAAGTTTTTGTTAATGCTTTTCTTGATTGGTTCATTGTGAGAGAGTTGAGGGAGGGAAAGGCTAAGGAGTTTATGAACTTGAAGTAGGGATCTATGTCTGTTAAGGAGTCTGGTTTGAAATTCACCCAGTTGTGTTGTTATGCCCCAGAGATGGTAGATGAGCCAAGAACTAGGATGAGCAAGTTTACATCAGGGGTTTCAAACTTAGTGAGGAAGGAGTGTAAGATGGCCATGCTAATTGGGGACATGGAGATTTCTAGGTTGATGACTCATGCTTAGAAGATAGAGGAGAAAAAATTGAAGGAGAAAGGATAGTAGCGGAGTAACAAGGCCAAGATGGTCAACTTCAAGGATAGCCAGTAGAGGACCAGAAATAGGGACCGATATTCCATCTTAAGAAGTCATCCAGACCCAAGAATAACCAAGAGTGAAAGCAAAAAGCTCCTAATTTACACCATACCCTGCTTGCAAGAAGTGTGGTAAATCCTGGTGTGTGTCTTTATGGAAAGGATGGATGCTAAAAATGCAGTCAGGTAGGTCATATTATGAGAGATTATCCCTCAACAAAGAAGAATAATAGAGGAGATAAGGTCAAGATTCTGATAGATGCAGCTAAGAATTATCTCTATTCCTTGACCAACCAGCAAGATCAAGAAGACCCTTCAGATGTCACAGCCAGTACATGTTAAGTTATTCTTTATATGTAGTAGTATTTGACTAGTACAGACCTAGTGTAGTGAAGTGTGATGGTTGTAGGGCACTATCTCGCAGACTTAGGATTCCAAACCTTAGAGCTGAAAGGGGGAGATAGTGGAACCTTGAGTAGAGCCTAGTGGTAAATGGTAGAGAGAGTGTTCTTTCGTAGATTTAGACCTTTGATACGATTGCAACTATTCTTAATAACATACTTTATCTTTACCTCAGTCTTGATGTTAGTCTTTCCAGAAAAATGTGCTTAAGCTATTAGTTTTCTTCCCACAGTTACTCTTAGAAACTTGGGTTTCATGTTCTTGTTCATGCTCGTGTACTCCCTAGTAGAGTTCTAAGACTTGATATATTCTAGTTATGTTCAGCTTATGATAGTAAGGTGAGCTTTATTTATTTATCTTTCCAGCTTCAGTCTTCATTTGAGGATGAATGATCCCAAGGGGGATATATTGTAACACCCCAAACTTTCAGGCTAAGAATTTAGTCATTCGATGTATGTAGTTAGACCTAACCCATTGATTTCTTAATTATACCTAGGCGTTAGTATCAAATATCTAGTATGATAAGAGTATTGGATATGATTTAAGGTCATAAGAAGTCCCTAACACCTAGTTGAATTGAACACTCCTCTTCCGACCAAGTTCTAGTGTAAGATTCTTCTTGAGTCAACTTCAAACGATCAATTCTTATAGTATACAAAGAGTTAGGTGGCCTAATACCCACAAAATAATAGGTATTTGAATCTTTTTTCCAACTCCACCAACCGTTTGTTAATTTAATTTCGAAGTAAAAAGTACGGCCATTTTAGTGAAACACTGTCAAGCTGTAAGATATGATGACCCTTACGACGAGAGGAACCAATGACTCATTGGAAGAACCAACTAGCCATCCCTTTGGCTGTATGATAAATTCTAGAGAACCCTCCTGAACCACCAGAATCAATGACTAGAATCAACAATTGGTTGGAAGAACCAACGGTCCATTGGTTGGTCCATGTGTTGTCCACACCAACTATTCAATTATGTTTTTAAAGAGCAATCCGATCTTTTCCTTAGATTTTAACCCTTCCCCACGACGTGTAGGTCACCAAAAGCTATATATATACAATCCTACAACCTATTATTCCCCTAATCTCTCAAGAACAAGTCCCTAGCAAGTCTAAGCAAGATCAAGCAAGCTAGCGTTCCAAATCAAGCAGATTTCTTAAGTTTTCCTTTTCAACTATTCATCTTTGCTCAGGTACACAATATTCAGTGATGGATTCCTTTAATCCTCACACGCAAGTACTTTAATTATATGATGAATTATGTTTAAAGCTAGGGTTTTTACCCAATTCTCATCAAGCTATGTTTTTTATGCAAAGTTATGGTTTTTATGAAAGATTTCTTATGCATATCAATGAATTACTATGAACAACATGTTTTTGATATGGTTATGATTTTCCAAGCATGTTTTAAGATTATTTAAGAAGTTATGAAAGCTATTTTGGAGATTTAAAAGTTATACATGATTTCAAGTAAGTTTTCTCATGCTTAAAGTTATATGCATAGAAGCAAAAATATGTTTATGAAAGAGAGATTTGAGCATTGCCTCACAACACTATGATTCATGAATAGTATGACATCTAGATAGGCCATCAATTATTATGAATAGTTTTGACATCAATATATGTTGGATGATACGATATGAGCTATATAGATATGTTTTTGGGAGGATTAGCACCGAGCAAACTTGCATTCTAGATAACACTTTTTCTAGAACAATGTGCCACCCTAGGTTTATGTTATCCTAAGAGGCTTAGATTGGATGAACAGATAGATAGGTTCTAGACCTTAGCAAGTATAGGGCAACCCTCTCCAACTGGGATTGTAAGTTGGTGCATCATGAGCTCACATGGTGTATGTTGGTTAGAAGAAACTCCCACTATAGTTATGCCTTTATAATTTCATTATATTTATATATATGTGCAACAGTTTTATGCAGACTATGATTTATGATTCTCTTCAGGTTTCAACATGGTTATGATGTTTTAAATGATTTCCTAATGATTTATGTTTTCATCTCCATTTATGATCTTATGCTATTCTTATGTTCTCACTTTCAGTTTAAGCTTATTGTTATATATGTATATGTATAAGTTATGTACCAATGCATTCCATTGTATTGACTGCATCTTGTACTATATTTTTCATGTGATGTCGATCCAGGCTCTCGGGCTCAACATCGCTGCGAGACATTCGGTATCATCTACACTTCAGCTGTTTGGTGAGCTCTCCCATCATTCGGAGATGCAGAGACTTATTCCAGTCTTCTAGTTAGCTTAGAGTTTCCTAGTTTCTTTTCTATAGTGGTTACGAGGCCTTGTCTCAGTTTATTTCATGTCTTAGTAGTGATGCTTCATTAGACAAAGAGTTAGATTTTGATGATTTTGAGGTAATTTAAACATCCTCAGATTTATTAGTAAAGTTAATTTATCTCATTTTACTTTTATTTAAAGTTTTCCGCTATAGTTCAATTATTTTATTTAGCTTACTTATGTTGTACCAAGGACCCATTTGGTTCACATATAATGACTAGTTCACGGTTGTTACTAGGGGGTAGTCTCGGGTCGTGATACAAACCAACCATGCTACCAACCTAAAGTCGACATTCCAGAGCTTATGGTGCTGACAAAATTCTGATACAACGCTCGAATCTTAAAATGTTGACCAAGGTGAACCATTCCAATTTAAGAACCTTCCAAATTCAAGAACACACAATTCTCAACAAAACACCTCGGGAACTATGCCACTCACTCCCACAACTCACAAATACCAAAATATAACTATAAAGAGGGGTAAAACGATCAAAATATAGAAAATTCTAAAATTCAAGGTACGGGTCATTACATCATCTACCACTAAAACACACGTTCGTCCTCGAACATAATGATAAGGAAGGTACTAAAATTACTAAGTAGCCGAAAATACCATAGTAGACCTCATATAAACACTTTCATGCGATTTTACACTTATAGTACCACCCGTTCACTCTAATCACCATAATATCTTCACATTTTAACCCTTAAGGCCATAACTCTAGTATCTGAAATCAAATTTCTCAAAGTATCCAATTTTTTTAATATCTAAACTGTCTCTATACCCAATAACTTATTGATCATAATAGAAGTTCTGAACATACCAGATTTACTTGAACATTCTATCAACACCACAAGCTTCTAACTGTACCATAAAACCAATGTCGTCATTGTACCAACACAAGACCAAAGAGCCCTTGGAACTATATTGTCACTCTCCATACTACTGAATCGTGTCTCCCTCTATCTCAAAAGACCTTTCTGCTATTTCTAGCCCACTTTACACATTTTTTGACTAAATCATACTTATCCAAGGTTGATACCTTAAATGTCAAATCAGATAGTATTGTCTCGAGCTGAAACAATAGAGGCAGAAATCAATATCAAATTCTACACAAATTCTCAAATGTCATACCTCGACCACCATTTGAATAGTCATATTATTAAGTTCAACCCTTGGAGAAACCACAAATTTTTGCCAAAACTCTCCATTCCACAACTGGTACCCTTTATACGTCACCAAATTCTTACTCAACCCATCACAATGATCTATGTAGTTCTTATCACCATGTAGTTTCAATCAACCCGAAGTCCTTAATAACCTGATAGAATGGAAAACCCTTTCATCATACACATGTAAGAAACCCGTCATATTAGGAATCACTTAACCCGGACTAGAAGTACAAGATTACCACATATCACTGATAGTCACCCCTATCAAAACCAAGTCTTAGTAAGGTCACCACTAATCCCTTCATAAGTCACTAACGACCCATGTTGTGTGGACTTTGAATTTCCAACTCACTCCCATGACATAATTCTGAATACGCCAAAAATTCCTATGTACAAGTTCTAAAATGTCCTCTAAAATTGACATGTGAAATTTGTCTTACCTTTCCAATCCATACTACAACATAATCCATTGAAACAATGTAGCCTTACTACAAAAACATGGAATTCTAAACTCAACCCATTCAAAACACAAAGTACTACCATCATAATCTGAATTAGACCCAAGTAACTACGCTACTTTGAATGCAAGTACCAATCCTTAAAGATGAATCCATAATCTTCCAAATCAAAACCAAATATCCTTATAAGTTGAATTCCTTCTAGTCTACCCTAGGAGTGTTTCAAAACACCATGAGTCTTTCCAGGAAAGCAAAGCTAATCACCAAGGTAGTAATAAATCACAAGGATCAAATGCATGAAAATCTTCCAATACCTAACTAGAGTCCATTATAGTGCAATCTTTCTGAGTTAGTCGTACCACAAGTCAGATCCATCACAAGGTCTTCTTGACCAATCTGATTAGTATCCCTAATCATACCACATGGTCGATCTCATTCTCAATGAGCGAACCTAAACCATAGATGCACCGATGCAATCTCAAAAGGCAAATAATCCATGCATGCACCTTTCTAGTGATACCTTCAGATAACTTCACACAAATATACCAGCTGCAAGTTTCCTCTCTTCGCGACTCATCATCCAAATAATCAAATTACTTCCTCAATCCCAACTAATATCATGGCCCTTAAGTAAATCATCTGGAATACAACGCATAATCTAAACACACCAATACCTACCATCGATCTACCATTATTCCACAACATAACCGTCAGGAAGATCATACCCAAATCATACCAAAATCCATAATATCAAAAGAAATTAAATCTAACTGAGCAATATACTCTAAATAAGTCATAACACAGGATCAACACACCCAATCCACCACTAATGAATTAATGTTAGGGTAGTAATATGAATAGACATAATAAGAAACTCATGAATCACATCAAGATCCAATGCGGAATAAGTAAGCACAAAGGAGAATGTAGAACCACCATCAAATACTACTAAGACAGATTGAGAATGTACTGAACCCATACATATCTCTACCGTTATTAAGTCTATGAGGTCGCTTGCCAGCACACTCTCACGCATCGACACAACTCCCTTAGAAAAACCAGAGTAAACCGATCCCAAAAGAGAAAAATGACCCAATTGGCCTATCCTCAACTGAAAGGCTGTAGAATCTACCCTATTAGAGCCTACCAAGCCCAAACTATGCAACCTAAATGAACTAAACATTCATAAGTATCAATACTGGGATCCTTATTAAACTGTGGGCGATCCGTCCTCATAAACTCCACCAACCTACTTTGTCCCTCCATAGATATAGCGAGTAAAGTCATTGGATATGGAGAAACACCAAGCAATATCACATCAACACTAGGAAAATCTATAGCAGTAGCCAAGTGTGCATCTGGAGTCTGAAGTCCCAAAGTATCACGCTGAAAAAAAGTCTGAGCCATCCTCTCTAGAAAACCCAACAACTGTACCAAGAAATCTGTAACACCCCGTACCTTCCCAACCCTATACGATGACATTGAACAAGGGTTACTTAGGTGTTGAGACACCATGAGTATGCATTTGGTAAAGTAAATGATGAGAAAATTGAAATTTGGCCTCGTATATGTGAGCAAACCTTCATAGGAGTGTTTTGTGATTTTCATTGCGCATTTGTGGGGTTCAAAATGAGGCTAAGAAGACCTCTAAACAAAGTATAATAAGGTTAAGAAGTGAGTTAAAGAATGAGACTTGAAGTATCTAACCAAACCCGCGAAAAGAAGTCGAAAAATGGAATTTTCGAAAATTTTGAAGAGGGGTGCGTTTGGGACCTTCTAGAACCCAACATTTAATGCTAAAGAGTGACTAAGGAGGTCACTTAAGGGCCTATATAAGGGGGAAAAATTCTGATTTTTATTGAAGATAAACACACATGCTTTTTTTTACTTTAACATATTATAAGCATGAGAGAATATGTATATCATGTTGGTTATGGTTGGAAATGTTGGACATGACACTTTTTGGTTTTGTGAAAAAGATGTGAAATCCATGGGATTGTAACTTGAATTATGACTTGTGGTCTTGATGAAAAAGTATGGTGTGGATGAAATAACAACATGTATGGTGTTATTATTGTCCTAAACATGTTATTTTTCTATAAGTCTAAATTATGGGATTTTGGTCGATTTGTTATTGTGAGGTATATTGAAGTCATTTGATGGAATACTTGTGATGTGGTGGTGATGGAGAAGTGTAAAACATGAGTTTGGTGTGACATGCTATTGGTTATCATGTGTTGGTCAATGTATGGAATATTGTGGAATTATTGGTATGATGATTTCATAAATAGTATTGTCAAAGGGGAATGACATGTTAAAGCTAAACATGTGACTTATTGTTGTGGTGGTGGTTAATGTTGGTTTCGTTATGAACTTGTGTTGTAGATAAAAACACAAGGACGGAGAGGGACTTTTGTATGCACGTCTAAGATTGTGTATTCGTATTAAGAATACAAGGTATGTAAGGTTACTTTTATATCCTTCTGCAACATATGATGTTCACACTGTCATAGCACTCACTTGATTCCGAAATACTCTAAGGTATTTCATATTCGATAGTTGACTAGAGTTACTCATATGTTCCTTCTTCATTGGTCAATGGTGAATCGTATAACTCATGTTTATTGATTGACTCATGCCCATTGGTTGACTCACGTTCATTGGATAATATGTCAAAAGTTCCAAATGGTCTAAGGTATTGCATCGCAGGGTGATGAATAGTTAGTATCCACATGTATCGTATTTAGTGATCATTATGTTAAGGTTCCAAAAGTGTACTATACCAAGGGGGTTCTATAGTATTCCAACTAAGGTTGATATATTGATAGTCATATGTGTTTTACTCCTATACGAATCATGAATCACTTAGTTCTTATTTATGGGCGTAAGTTCTTAAGTTGTCATATGTTGTTGATCCTAAGAGAATTATCCCAATAAGAGCAATGAGGTAAAGAGAGCTTGGTTAGTTGAATATCATTGTTCCAATCATGTTATGAGTCCTATGGTATGACGATTATCCTTGTGCCAATTGTAAGAGTAGCAATCTCATAAAGTATAAGAGCAAGGTAAAGCATATTTGTGTGATTCAATTAGTGTCATGATCCCTAAGTATTAATCTCTCATACGTTGATATTTTCTCCCACCATGAGAGTGGATGTATGTTACCCCACCATGAGAGTGGATGTATGTTACCCCACCATGAGAGTGGATGTATGTTACCCCACCATGAGAGTGGATGTATGTTACCCCACCATGAGAGTGGATGTAGGTTACCCCACCATGAGAGTGGATGTATGTTACCCCACCATGAGAGTGGATGTATGTTGCCCCACCATAAGAGTGGATGTATGTTTCCCCACCAATAGAGTGGATGTAGGTTAAAACCCCCAATAGAATGGATGTACGTTAGTTGAATAGATGTATGTTATATTATTACCCCCACCACAAGAGTGGATGTATGTGGATGAGTGTCATTCTTTCTTACCAAGTAGATGAACACTAGTGGTAATGAACTTAGAAACAAGAAAGAATCTCTTGTATATAGAAGAAGCTATTGGAGGCAAGTTTCTTGAGTGAAGGTAATTTCCTTAAAGGAAAGTAATTATAAATGACATTATCTAAAATGATGGTTTATCCCCATTGACTATTCTCTCATATTTTATTCTATTGATATTCTCATGTATGATGTTATTTATTATAAGCCTTACATACTCAGTACATTCTTCGTACTGACCCCCTCGGGGGACTTACCTTATATGTTGCAGGTGCAAGCATTAGTAGACCTCCTCAGTAGACTGTGGATCATTTGCAGAGTTTTGGTGAGCTCCACTTGGTTCAGGGCCTCCTGAGTCATAGTTGTATACTTGTTTTGATGTTGTAAATATTGTGTAAAGTGGGGACTTGTCCCGACTGTTAGTTGGTCTTGTAAATGCATCTGTTAGAGGCTTTTGTAGACATGTGTGGGTTATGAATGTAAAAGATAAATGTTCGTTTGATGTGATGGCCCCAACGGCCAAGTTTCCAAATAAGTATATAGCATATGTTATCATGATCACGCCTTCCGCATAGTGCATACGGTTTAATGAGATTCATACGAGAATATGCATACGAAAGTTCGTGAGCAAAGATTGGTTCTCTCGGGCCATATCGGCTTCGGGTGCCAATCACGTCTCGATGGGACTCGGGGCGTGACAAAGTGGTATCAGAGCAGTTCTTTCTAAGGGTGTCTACAAAGCCGTGTCCGAGTAGAGTCTTGTTCATGGATGTGTTGTGCACCACATTTATGAACAGGAGGCTATGGGGCATTTAGGATGTTGTTTCTTTTCTTCACTTCTAGATCGTGCAATAGAGCCAGTGTTGTAAGTTGAATTGACATCTGACCATGGTAAATGTTTCTCTTTGCTATAGTAACCATGCCGATCACAAGAAGAGGTAAAGGTAAAGGGAAGCAGGTAGATTTGCCTGCTGAAGAAGGAATGAGTAGATTACCACCTGACCAAGTTAGTCAAGGTGGAGCTGACGCAGAAATTGCATCGCGGTCTTCTTCTACCCTCCCAGCTCCAAAAGAGCCAAGAGGTAGAGAAGAACCTGCAGAGCCGCCAATGAACACTACGGATCAGGACCTTAGAAATGCAGTACACATGTTGACACAGTTAGTGGCAGCACAAAGTCAAGGACGAGCAGGTCCAATGACACATGATGATGATGCGGCTAGGGTGGCGAGTCGCAGAACACAGGATTTTTTGAAATTAGACCCTCCTATATTCACAGGGTCCGACCCGAAAGCAGATCCACAGGATTTCGTGGACCAAGTGCAAAGAGCACTAGAGGTGATACACGTAACAGGTATAGAAACAGTTGAGCTAGCAGCTTATAGACTGAAGGGCGAGGCTATCTTATGGTATGAGGACTGGAAAAGATCAAGAGGTACTGATGCACTCCCAGCTGATTGGGAAGAATTTAAAATAGCATTCCTTGATCATTATCTCCCATATGAGATTCGGGAGGCACGTGCAGACCAATTTCTCCATTTACGTCAAGGAAATATGAGTGTTAGAGAATACTGTTTGCAGTTTAATTCCTTGGCTAGATATGCTCCAAATGTAGTAGCCACCATGGAAGATAGAGTCCATCGATATGTGGACAGATTGGAGTCTTATTTGGTCCGAGACTGCACTATTGCTGCCTTAAATTGAGATATGTACATAGCTAGAATACAGGCTTTTGCGCAGAAAATGGAGGATCAAAGGCAAAGAAAGAGGATACATAAAGCAGAAGAAGGGCCATCAAAAAGGGCCAGACCTATGGGCCAATCTATGTTGCCTCCAGGAGACTCTGGATCTCGAGTATTACCGCCTAGACCCTCAGCCTCTTATTCCACAGCAGGTGCTCATTCCCAATTTTGAGGGTCTAGAAGTGGTCAATTTGGACAGAGTAGTGGGATTCATGGGTCACACGCCACGAGATCTTCTCGTCAGTTGTGCCCGCGCTGTGGGAGATTTCATGCAGGCGAATGTCGGTTTGATACAAATGTTTGCTTTGTATGTAGTAGGCCAGGACACATGATGAGAGAATGCCCACAGAGGCCTACGGGTAGTATGACACGGCCTGCCGGATCAGCCAATATGGCATCGGCAGCTGGTGTAGAGTCTGCTGGTCGCGGTAGAGGTGACAGAGGAGTAGCCAGTGCCAGTGGCACGCAGAATCGCACCTATGCTTTAGTGGATCGGCAGAATGAGGAAGCACCTCCTGAGGACGGTACAGGTATTTAGGTATATTACCACATTTTACATTATGTATATGTATTGATTGATTTGCGCTCTACTCCCTCGTACGTTACTCCATCGACTATCGTGTAATTAATAGTACACCGAGGTTATGAGTGAAGTCAATAGCAATATTTCCACCTGTCGATGAGTTGAGTATAGTAAAAGGAACATAACGTAATGGTATAGTAGACAGGGCAAAGTGACCCTATACGACATGCCATGTGAAATGGTCGAAAGTGTATAAGAATGTCGTTTCATACTGATCGAGGGATTAATGAAATCAAAAGTACGTGGAGTTCAATATACAGTCTTGGGGGTATAATAAGTGAGTCTTTACGAGTATTATGTGTGTATATGAGAACATTTCGACTTATGTCATGATAGTGAAACCATGCTATGAACATTCGAGGACGAATGTTTCTAAGGGGGGAAGAATGTAACACCCCGTACCTTCCCAACCCTATGCGATGACATTGAACGAGGGTTACTTAGGTGTTGAGACATCATGAGTATGAATTTGGTAAAGTAAATGATGAGAAAATTGAAATTTGGCCTCGTATATGTGAGCAAACCTTCATAGGAGTGTTTTGTGATTTTCATTGCGCATTTGTGGGGTTCAAAATGAGGCTAAGAAGACCTCTAAACAAAGTATAATAAGGTTAAGAAGTGAGTTAAAGAATGGTACTTGAAGTATCTAACCAAACCCGCGAAAAGAAGTCGAAAAATGGAATTTTCGAAAATTTTGAAGAGGGGTGCGTTTGGGAACATGCCATGCCACTCTGGGCTAAAATTTTTAGCCCAGAGGCAGTGGGTTGGCGCGCCCAGGAGCGTGCCACCTTGGGTTTTCCACTTTTTTGAAAGTTGAAAATTTCTAAGTCCCAAAGGTATCCGGGGTCGTACCGAGCCGATTTTTGCTACGTTTCTTATACAACCAAGAGTATATACATGAAATGAATGACATATTACATTGGTATGATAAAATTACACGAGAACGAATTTGGGGCCAAAATGACGATTTTACCCCTATAGTCAAAATAAGCCAAACGTGGCTAGAATCACTTGATTTTTGGATTGAAGCTACGAATATGAATAGCATGAGTGGGAATATTATTGTAATACATATGAGACGACTTAAACACGAGAAATTATTGATTTTATCGGATTAAGTGAATTGGGCCCAAAAATAAAATGAAAGCATGGCCCAAAATGGGTCAAATGACCCATTCTTGCAAGACCTTCTAGAACCCAACATTTAATGCTAAAGAGTGACTAAGGAGGTCACTTAAGGGCCTATATAAAGGGGCAAAATTCTGATTTTTATTGAAGATAAACACACATGCTTTTTTCTATCTTTTTCTAGAAAAATCTCAAGAAGGTTTCTTTGACTCCCAAAAACCCTAAGGCATATTTGGACAAGATCATCATCTTCCAAGCTTGGGTAAGTGAATATTATTGTACTTTAACATATTATAAGCATGAGAGAATATGTATATCATGTTGGTTATGGTTGGAAATGTTGGACATGACACTTTTTGGTTTTGTGAAAAAGATGTGAAATCCATGGGATTGTAACTTGAATTATGACTTGTGGTCTTGATGAAAAAGTATGGTGTGGATGAAATAACAACATGTATGGTGTTATTATTGTCCTAAACATGTTATTTTTCTATAAGTCTAAATTATGGGATTTTGGTCGATTTGTTATTGTGAGGTATATTGAAGTCATTTGATGGAATACTTGTGATGTGGTGGTGATGGAGAAGTGTAAAACATGAGTTTGGTGTGACATGCTATTGGTTATCATGTGTTGGTCAATGTATGGAATATTGTGGAATTATTGGTATGATGATTTCATAAATAGTATTGTCAAAGGGGAATGACATGTTAAAGCTAAACATGTGACTTATTGTTGTGGTGGTGGTTAATGTTGGTTTCGTTATGAACTTGTGTTGTAGATAAAAACACAAGGACGGAGAGGGACTTTTGTATGCACGTCTAAGATTGTGTATTCGTATTAAGAATACAAGGTATGTAAGGTTACTTTTATATCCTTCTGCAACATATGATGTTCACACTGTCATAGCACTCACTTGATTCCGAAATACTCTAAGGTATTTCATATTCGATAGTTGACTAGAGTTACTCATATGTTCCTTCTTCATTGGTCAATGGTGAATCGTATAACTCATGTTTATTGATTGACTCATGCCCATTGGTTGACTCACGTTCATTGGATAATATGTCAAAAGTTCCAAATGGTCTAAGGTATTGCATCGCAGGGTGATGAATAGTTAGTATCCACATGTATCGTATTTAGTGATCATTATGTTAAGGTTCCAAAAGTGTACTATACCAAGGGGGTTCTATAGTATTCCAACTAAGGTTGATATATTGATAGTCATATGTGTTTTACTCCTATACGAATCATGAATCACTTAGTTCTTATTTATGGGCGTAAGTTCTTAAGTTGTCATATGTTGTTGATCCTAAGAGAATTATCCCAATAAGAGCAATGAGGTAAAGAGAGCTTGGTTAGTTGAATATCATTGTTCCAATCATGTTATGAGTCCTATGGTATGACGATTATCCTTGTGCCAATTGTAAGAGTAGCAATCTCATAAAGTATAAGAGCAAGGTAAAGCATATTTGTGTGATTCAATTAGTGTCATGATCCCTAAGTATTAATCTCTCATACGTTGATATTTTCTCCCACCATGAGAGTGGATGTATGATCTCCCCACCATGAGAGTGGATGTATGTTACCCCACCATGAGAGTGGATGTATGTTACCCCACCATGAGAGTGGATGTATGTTACCCCACCATGAGAGTGGATGTATATTACCCCACCATGAGAGTGGATGTAGGTTACCCCACCATGAGAGTGGATGTATGTTTCCCCACCATAAGAGTGGATGTATGTTGCCCCACCAATAGAGTGGATGTAGGTTAAAACCCCCAATAGAATGGATGTACGTTAGTTGAATAGATGTATGTTATATTATTACCCCCACCACAAGAGTGGATGTATGTGGATGAGTGTCATTCTTTCTTACCAAGTAGATGAACACTAGTGGTAATGAACTTAGAAACAAGAAAGAATCTCTTGTATATAGAAGAAGCTATTGGAGGCAAGTTTCTTGAGTGAAGGTAATTTCCTTAAAGGAAAGTAATTATAAATGACATTATCTAAAATGATGGTTTATCCCCATCGACTATTCTCTCATATTTTATTCTATTGATATTCTCATGTATGATGTTATTTATTATAAGCCTTACATACTCAGTACATTCTTCGTACTGACCCCCTCGGGGGACTTACCTTACATGTTGCAGGTGCAAGCATTAGTAGACCTCCTCAGTAGACTGTGGATCATTTGCAGAGTTTTGGTGAGCTCCACTTGGTTCGGGGCCTCCTGAGTCATAGTTGTATACTTGTTTTGATATTGTAAATATTGTGTAAAGTGGGGACTTGTCCCGACTGTTAGTTGGTCTTGTAAATGCATCTGTTAGAGGCTTTTGTAGACATGTGTGGGTTATGAATGTAAAAGATAAATGTTCGTTTGATGTGATGGCCCCAACGACCAAGTTTCCAAATAAGTATATAGCATATGTTATCATGATCACGCCTTCCGCATAGTGCATACGGTTTAATGAGATTCATACGAGAATATGCATACGAAAGTTCATGAGCAAAGATTGGTTCTCTCGGGCCATATCGGCTTCGGGTGCCAATCACGTCTCGATGGGACTCGGGGCGTGACAAAATCCTCAAGCATGGATATAAAATGAAATAGGTGGTGTCTATACTAGGCTCAACCCCTCTATTGCAGCAGACCCATCAAAATGAGCAACTCCTAAACCTGAGGTGGCACCTCAACCTGACCTCTAAATGGTATAGATGCTCTAATACGACCACTCTAATGACCTTTATCCCAGCCACATACCAAGGGCATAGGTTCTAAGACTTTATCTAAAGAATAACGGGTCCTCACCATCAGTGAGAGAGTGAATAAGAGATTTTTGAATCACATTAAGCTACGACTGCATGAAATAGAATGGAGAAGTAGATTTCTCCTAAAGTCATGTAGCCTCTTAAAGATAGATAACAGATGTCTCAGCACTGATTTACGAGACTCTAATAGACCTGGCTTGTACTAATGAGACCAATAAACTTAGGATCTGACACCAACTTGTCACAACACAAAATAAGGTCCATGATGGCACCTGTCATACACTTCGGTATAGGTAATCCATTTCCAACCCAAACTCAATTATCAAAGTAAAATAAAAAGTGAAAGAAGTAAGAAATGAAAATAATCCCCAAATGATATAAAAGAGGTACAATATCCATACAATATCCTAGGTCTAGTTTTTACTAGTACAAGCCTCTAATACCGAATATAATACAATATATCAAAATATTTTAAATGTGAATAAATGCATAACATAAATGAAGGAGGGATCTGAGTAAGATCTAGGGTCCAATCACTGCTACCTCAATCTCTGTAAAGCTTAACACTGGGAGAGCACATTCAATATTCTGCAACTCACTCAATACCTGTACATAGTGTAGTAAAGAAGAGAAAAGCAAGGTGCGAGTATGAAACACGTGTACTCAGCAAGTATCATCGAATCGACCCTAATCCAAAGTGATACCGAGAACCACCACACCAACCATCCAAGATTACCCCAAATAAACCTGCACTCAGAAAAGTTCCCAATGGGCCCTCAAGCCATACTACTCCTAAAAGTATAAATATACAATTTCAATAACAGTATAAGAAATATCAACACCACATATATAAATATAAGAGAGACTAAAATACCTGATATCAATCACATAAGAGATATGCTAGTGATGCAACACATGAAATAATATGTATGCAATGCTCAAATATTCACCGTATACATTTTCTAAGCCTAAGCTCCAAGAGAGGACCCATAGAGGGTTCACAACCTATATACTAATCATAATCTCATCAATCAACCTTGTCGGTACATCCATCGGCTAAGGCTTTTTATAAAATGTTTCATTTTCTTTTGCAAAGAAATCCAAGTTCCATAGTAGTTCCAGTTCCATGAATATGAGTAATGAATGTGTATGCAAGATCATGGAAAAATCAACAATGCACAATAATCATCTCAACAATGGTATAATGAACCCAAGTCACTCAAATATCAGTAAATCATGATATATATCCCCGCAAGGACGCCACACAATAATAAGGAACTATTAATACCAAACAAGACTAACACCAGCCCCCGCACGGGCATCACAATAATAATAATAATAAGGAGCTATCAATACTCAAAATAGTCCAACATCAACCCCCGTTCAGATATCACAATATAATAAGCTCTCTAAGCAATAATAAAGTCAACATAAGACCCCTCTTGGGCATCACAATGATAATAACCTCTCTAAGAAATAATAAAGTCAACACAAGCCCTCATTCGAGCCTCACAATAATAATAATAATAATAATAATAATAATGATAAACCCAAATAGTGTAAACATAGAGAATTCACCCAACCCATATCAAGTTTACATGATAAGCTTCCTACCTTCTTCGATTGTGCCACGATTAGAGTCAAATACTCACAAAGGGAAAGTATTCGCCAAGAAGCATTCTCAAAGGTTCACTTTCACTCATATTACATAGTAGTTAAGTCAAGGTTCGTCTTCTTAATCTTTATTTATAACTATAATCTATTTATACCCTAAATGATTACTAACCCTAATCATTCCATCAAATAACTACAATATATTTATACTCTAAGGACCTGTTTGTCCATGAAAACCAAAAATGTATTCACTTTATTTGGTATTTTTTAAGTTGAAAATAGAGTTAGAGTTGTGTTTGGCCATAGTATTGTAAAAAATAGTTTAGACTTTGGATGTGCTTTTTTATAAAGTGATAGGAAAAATTTAGTACAAAAAAAGTGAAATACCTCAAGAGGTACTTTTCAAAAAACAAAATTTGTGAGAACGTATTTCAGAATACGTTTTTTATTTTCATGGCTAAACAAGTATTCCGGAATAAAGTGAAAAAGTATTCCGGAATATTGTGAATAATATTTTTGGCCAGACACCTACTAAGTAATTATTAAACTCCAACCATTCTATCAAATAACTATAATATATTTATATACTAAGTGATTACTAAGCTTTAATCGTTCCATCAAAATCCACAAACCATAATTCAAACTCTTAAATAGATACCTACTATCAATTTACTCAAGATCAATAAGTCATCTATCCATAATTTATCATAAATATATCAACAAGAATAGTCAAGATGTCCATTTTAATTATTCTAACCCATCAATAGACTCTAGTACCCATGAAGATGCTCTCCATCTCATCTAAACGGGACTTGCAAACCCTTAGTGATTCATAAAACACAAGTAATAAGCACATAACATATAGACACCTTAGAAATGAGTCAAGTTAGATCTCAACTTATCTTATGTGGTCAATCCTCTACTTTAGTGGAGCTCTGCAACCTTAGCGACTTATGCTTGTGTAGAAAATTCATCGCTTAAGCAGCGCCACTTTTGTAGAAAATCCACCACATAAGCGACGATCTTATTCATTTTTTATTTATTTCACAAACATTTCATTATTATTCCTCCATTATTAAGAGTTTGGTTCTTTGGTGATTTGTTATGTTTTTAACAGATTCATTATCCAGTAAGCTCATTTTCTCCACCATTTCATTTTCTTACCTTTTTTGGATCAATTTTTGTTCTAAATTGTTGAAGTGGGTCTTAATTCCTTGATTTATCTTTGAATTAAAGTAAAGCTTTCAGACCAAGTGAGGTCTGAATTCACTGAGGTCTGAATTCAAATTTTAGGCATGGGTTTATTACCCTTGGGGAGGTTTATTGCGGGTTTTATTTTTTTTCATTGGCAGACCCGATGGATCAATTTTTTACCTAATTTTGGCCTAATTTTTATATTTTCAATATGGTTCTTGTTCTAATCATCTTAATATGAAGATCCTATTATTGATAATATGGTAGCATTCTAAAGCCTTATAGAAAAGAAAGGCTTCCCTGTGATCGCTCTTGACTCAGCCGTTGAGCCTCCAGGTATGTTATAACTTACCTACTTTTAGACTTTGCACAGTTAGACATTATATTGTATAAATTGCTTATTTGTTTAGGGAATATGTTCAATGTGTATGGGTTGTCTAAATTTCAGCTTATTTGGCTGGCTTTAGGGATATAGAGTAGAATTTAGGAGGAGCCTTAGTCTAGGTAACTTATTTAGTCGGTTGGGCCTTAGCTCAGGATATATGATTACTTTTCGAGCTTCAGTTTAGGTTGTTGCCTAGTTTTAGATGTAGTTCAAAGATCCTTAGTATAGTTTAGGATAGAATTTCACAGTAAAGAGGACTCAGTGTTATTATGATTGTAATAATCCCCCGGTTGCATCTGTATTAGTTTCCTTTTGTGTTAGTTTTATATCGTGGAATTGGGAGACCTGCGGGTCCAAAAGTGTGTCGATGAGGCTTTCTTCTTGAGTTGGTATTATAAGAGCAATACTACTTAGTTTATGAGCATTTTATACTTACAGGCTTCTATTCAGTGTTATATCTTGACTTGTATCTGCAAACACGAACCTATAAACAGGAAGGCCATACCTAGGTGAACAGATAAATTACTACAACAATGATATAATTCCACTCAACAACATCATTGCATCTCAAACCAATCTAAAAGCAACAACTCAATCAATCATCTATAGTATCAAATACCATTCAAGTATCATATGAAGAAGTAAATGAATGAAATGCATATGTTGTATATATACTCACTACTCTGCATAACTAGCAAGGACTAGTGGGGGTCTTCGACGTCCATATACTTGGCTAGTCGTGCCCTCCATTCCATATAATATTGGACGGGTGTGCCTATCGATCCATAATAACATATAGGATGGTGTGTCCTTTAATCATAAATATATATGGTAGGCGTGCTACTCTGATCTCAATAAAATGCAATGCAGAGCAAAATATGCAAGCGTCCAGCACCAATCCTAATTATCAAATATAAAATTAAGCAAAGCATTTCATACCATGTATCAATCTAATTATTAGTTAAGATTTTCCTATATCAACTTTCATACTAAAGAAAACTCTCTTTTCATACTTCAACTATTCAAAGTCTTAGTATTTTATTAATTATCACCATAAACAGAGTCTATCACCATAAACAGAGTCAAAATCTCAAACGAGAATGCAATCACCAACTAGTATGCTCAGCTAGTCACATCAAATACAATCAACAACTATCATGCTAGAAAATAAGGGAAAACAGTCCAAACAAGTAAATTAATTGTTTTAACCCTTCACATAACACTAGTACCTGCATAGATGCTCGTCATATCTATATGAGACCCCCACATCCCTATTACTCAAAATATAATCAATTAGCATATAAACACTTTGAAAAAGAGTTAAAGAAACCTCAACTTGCCTTAAAAAAAGACCCATAAAATCAAACTGAAACTTTGCCCTTCTGAAGAGCCTCCAAACGCGCCAATCAGATACATATTCTACAAAAGAAAATTAATCCATAGATAGCCATATTACTATACTTAAATTCTGGTGATGAAGGTCAACCCAAAAGTAAACCCTAAACCCACATAGGCAAAACTAAAATTTTATTAGAAATTAATATTACCCATAACTAAGGAGTTCAAATTTAAAATTTGGTCAAAATGGAGTTAAAATCAAGCTTGAAATCAACAATTTACCATTTCCCAACTCTACCCCAAATCTCCAAAATTCGTATTTAAAATACCAAGATTTAAAGGTGAAATCATGAATAAAACATTGGGTAATGGGTAAAAGTAGTGTAAGAATCATACCTAAGGAAGAAATCTAAAAAATTAAACACCTTTTGAATCTCCTAAAATTGAGTTCCCACAATTTAAAAATTGAGTTATGAGATTTATGTTTGAAATAGGATACTTAATTCTATCCATGTATGTTGCTCATTATAATCATGTGACCCACTATCGCAATTATGATGCAAGTACTCAATGGAGACCTGGACCCACTGAAAATGCCCTTGATGATCATGGAAAGGACCATACAATCCTAATGCATGAATTGAGAACCATTTGCAATCGCAGTACCTTACTATATGATCATGATGCATAAGGAGAAAAACCTTCATTATTGCGAGAGGTTTACTACAAACATGAAGAGGAAAATTCCTTTGCACTAGAACTTGTGCCCCAGCAATCAACCAAGACCAAACAATCACCGAATAGACCCTTAGAATTTGTTAGGAACCCCTTGAACACAATCCAACTATGCTACAAGATTAAAAATGACATTTTAGACTATATGGAATTGTCATACTTTTGAATAGAGGTTGGTATCCACAAATGTTGACCAAAGTCAACCCTATGCCTTAAACTTCCAACTTTCCAACCATAAAATCCATATGAATGCCTTAGGACCCAAACAAAAGGGGATACTAACCCAAAATGACATTTTGAAGTTAGCAAAACTAACAGAATTCTCATATGACCTCAAAATTATTGAATGTAGACCAAAGTCAACCATACAAACTCCAAAACTTTTCAAAATGAGAAACTCACATAATACCCAACTGACCACCTCAGAAACTATGTCACCCACACCCACCAATCGCAAATACCATAATTCAATTGCAAGGAGGGTCAAAATAGTCAAAATGCACAAAAAATTAAAAATCACTACAAGGGTTGTTACAACTGGTAGGCTACAATTTGGTAGACTTTAATATTAAGATTGACTAATTTTTCATGAGCTCTCAATGGACTAGTGTTATTGCTTTTACTTTAGTAGCTATAATTATGAGTAGTATAAATGAATAAATTTTGCCATTCATGTTTAGACATAGACACTAGGCTTGAACTATAGATGATCCTCATGGTGAAAAGAATGGCAGCATGAGGGTGATAATGTCAGTTTTGGGGTTTGATATAGTAGGTTAGATATAGTGTGTGCATGATATTAGGTCTATAATTTATGGCAAGTGTGAATGTGTAAGTGTGATATATGTGAACTCGAGATGAATAAGTGAATGGAGGATAAGGCAATAGATAAAGAGGAAACCTTAAGAATTATAAATAAAGATGTGTGCTCTAGAAGAGATATTGTAGATGAGATTCTAAGCTTCTAAATGTTATATGTGCCTAATTTTGTATTATTAAGTTGTGGAAGGTGGTGATATATTAAATTTATTCTTTTGATGTCTCTGATAGATGAATTGAGGGGATTATTGATAGACACATTAAGTCTCTTAGTATAATTTTACTCTTTTTGAATTGGGTGGATATAAATTTTGAGGTGCGAGTTAATAGAATAATAAGAGGATATAATATTGTAAGTTATAAAGGAATTAGATAAGTACGTCAACAAGAGTATAAGTTATAGAATGATAGCCCTAGAGGCAAAGAGGACATTAAGTGAATATCTCAAAAGGAAGCCCTAGCAAGAATTTTAGTAGCTATAGATGTAGCCCTCAAAGGAGAGAGTTTAGCTTTCATGTGTTATCCCAACCATGCAAAGTTATTTGATTATAACCCAGTTTAGGGAAAAGGTGTGTAAACTTAGAATGTCAACCTTTGAGCTAAGGGGGAAATGATAAGGTAAAGAACCATGTCATGTGTTGAGTATTTAGCCATAGAGAGTTATAGGTGAGGTAATGATGGGATAATAATTCATTCTTATCCTAGCATATTCTAGGAAATTTAGGCCAAAATAACACCCTACTTATGTTGTATGTATTTGTTCTATGCCCATGAATAAGGTTCATGCACTTCATGCAGATTCATACACATGTTTAGCTCCTAGAATAAGAAATAATTGCTTCACTGAGCGATCCCAATTTTATTGTATGATTCTACGAATTCGTGTGCTATGTTATATAACTTATAATATATGAACTCATAGTTCATATTATGCTCACTCATGTGAACTCATCATATGCCCTTAATGGCTATTAAAATCATGCTACGTCATGTATATGCTCAGATCAGTTTTTTTGAACAATTCATTCTTATAATTTATTTGCTCTAAGCCTTGTGTAAATCTATCTATGAAGATGACGGATGGTAATGTTATGTTTATTCTTAAACAATTCTCTATCCATGCTTTATATGGTTGGTACATTAAGTATTCATGCTTATTAAACTTTACTCATCATGCCCCATCTTGAGTGGCAAAGTCACGATAAGTATAAGTCATGATTGAAAAGTATCCTTCTTACTCCTAATTTTCATATTCTATTTCCTTTAGTGATCCTCCTTATGACTTAATTGATGGTAGTGAAAGAAGCTAGGAAAAGGAAAGATGGGAGAGAGTAGATACTCTTTTTGATGATGATTATGGTGTGCTAATTCCTTCTATGGTTATAAGTGTGGAGGAAGAGCCAGATAAGTATTTGTTATATGTAATAGTTAGATGGGGGATATATGGTATGACTCCGTGTAGAAGTTCTTGAAGTTGGTGATTTTAGAAGTGCTCAAAAAGATTCTTAGATAGTTTTAGCTACCAAGAAGCCTTGAAGTGAGAATAGCGATAGGCTTGAATGTCGTGATTGATAAACATATGGAAAATTACATTATATGATTAGTGACCTTTGGGCAAATAGCGACCTCGAGGTTGGTTGATTTCTATGATAAAAAAGTAGTATTCTTAGGGATAACTCTAGATGCAAGAGAGACATTTTCAAGTATTAGAACAAACCTAAGAGTAGATCAACGTTCAAGGATGACGCTTTCTAAAAGAGCATAGAGTATAAAATCTCATAATTAATACTAGCATGACCACTTTAGGTGTAGTACTTTGTACCTTCGAGTTAGGCGTGAACATGGTAAGAGCATCCCTTTACACTCAGACTTTAGTATTTGTATGTGCATATTAAGAATTATAAGTTGCACATTATTAAGTGTGGTATTTAGAGTTATATTCTATTTATGTCATTGATGATTATTCAAGGATGAAAAATTCCAAGGGGGGAGATATTATGACACCTTAAACTTTTGGGCTAAGATTTGATTCGTTCAACATATGTAGATAGTTATTGTACCTTGGTATTTAGGTCAATTCCTAAGTGTGAGAATTGTAATATGAGAACTCCAACTCAAATTTGAGTTGAAGGTTCTCAACCAATTAAGTTTTCATATAATTTTTTTCTAAGGTCAACTTTAAACAGGCATTCCTCCTAGAATATATAGAGTTTTGTGGTCCAACCCATTTCCAACACCATGGATCGCTCATCAATCTGACTTTTGAGTAAAAATTTATGCATATTTTACTTAGGAGAGGTCAGAAAAGTGGGTCTCTAAAGTTTTCCATTAGGTGTCGCATATTGGCCATAGTATTGACCTGCTAACGCTATGATCAGTTCTTGCATTAAGCTAATATTTTGGCTAGAAACTTAAGTACTTCATCCATTTAATGGTATTTACATCCTACCACTTATATATACTTCTTATACATGTTTTAAAACCCTCCCTTAGAAGTTGGAAATAGTTAAGTCATCATATTTTTCCTCTTCTCTCTCCTCAAACTCACGGAATGGTTTTAAGGGCTCAAGAAAGGGAATCCACAAGTTCTTCTCTATATTCCTCCATTCATTAAGGTATGTAAGGCTGTCCTACCCATGTCATACCTAGGATTCTTTCCACTACATATAATAATTCTCATGAACAAGCTAGGGCTAAAGTAAAATCCTAATAATTATGGTATCTCTTTAATTCTCTAAGAAAACCTCATGAAATCTCTACTCATATCTCCTATCTCATGATAAACCTATTCTATGTGATTTTTCATGGAGTCTTCTATATGTACTCATTAATGTTAATGAAATTTATGTGACCCTATGCTAAATGCTAAGTTTTTATGATTTCTCAAATGAATAATGAACTTATGAATCTTATGAAGTCTATGAATCTAATGAAACCATGAATCTCATGAAACTTATGATTGGTATAAATCTTATTATCCTCATGAAATTCAATTATCTCTTATGAACCCTAAAAGAACTCTTTTCAGAATACATACTTTGTGACTTATGATATGCTTTTCCTAATTTACGATCTTATGAATGAACTTTCTTAGCTATGCTTTTGATATGATAATATGATTTAGAGTCTAAAAGATAATAGAAGTATATTGACTATTCTTTCATGACTTTTTGATATGATAATATGATATAGGCGGTTTGAGATTGGTCCAGACCTATATCACCTACAGAGATTCAGAGTTTTATAGGGATGGTTGGCTAATATGGATAGTTCGTGCAAGGTTTCTCTTCTATTGCAAATCTTTTGACTAAATTGAATTAAAAGAATATTTCCTTTCAGTGGTCCAGTGAGTGTGAAGAGAGCTTTTAAAAGCTCAAGGCTTTGTTGACTTCGAAACCTAGCTTGATCTTACATGTGGAAGGTAAAGGTTTTATCGTATATTGTGATGTTTCAAGAGTCGGCCTTGGTGGTGTTTTGATATAAAAGGGAAAGGTGATAACCTATGCTTTGAGGCAATTGAAGACCCATGAGTAAAACTACCCCACTCATAATTTGTAGTTGGCAATGGCAGTGTTTATTTTGAAGTTGTATCAAGATTACTTGTATGGAATTCATTGTGAGGTGCTCTCCAATTATCAATAGCCTCAAGTACATCTTCAAATAGAAGGATATGAATTTGAGATAATTCGTGTGGTTAGAGTTGTTGAAGGAGCTTCTAGAATGCCATTTATTTTGCAATATAATACTTTTCCGCATAGAGGTTTCAGCTACTTAAAGCGAGAGTTCATCCAAAATTTCGACCACTCGAGAATAGGTAGTGCTGAGTCAAACCACCATGTCTCAAGTGCTCATACTTCACATGTTGACAGTATAAGCATCGAGATATGAAGCCTACTATATCCCTCTTTGTCTCGCACTATTAGTAATACTACATCAAATCTCTGTACATCTTAGCTGCCCCTGTATGAATGGAATATCTATAACAATGAGTGTCACACCCCAAATCCCATTGAGACGGACTGGCACCCGAAGCCGATATGGCCCGAGAGAACCAATCTTCGCTCATGTACATTCGTATGCATATCCTCGTATGAATCTTATTATACCTCATGCAACTATGCGGAAGTCATGGACATGGAAACATATGCTATATATATATATATATATATATAAAACTTGGTCGTTGGGGCCATCAAGTCAAAACGGACATTCATCTCTTACATTCATTCATATACCCACATATGTCTACAAAAGCCTCTAACAGATGCATCTACAAGACCAACTTAAAGTCGGGACAAGCCCCCGCTTTATACAACCTTTACAACATTAAAACAAATGTACAAATGTGACTTGGAAAGACCCGAACCAACTAGAGCTCACCAAAAATCTGCAAATGATCCACAGCCTACAGAGGAGGTCTACTAGCACCTGCGCCTGCAGCAATTAAAGTAAGTCCCCCAAGAGGGGTCCGTACGAAGAATGTACTGAGTATTTAAGGCCATAAGAATCTCATCATACATGATAACAATAATGGATTCAATATAAGAGAAATAGTCAATGTGAATAACCTGTCTTTCTGTATGTGAGGAACCATGTATATTACGTTCTTTACTTTTTTTTTCATCACATTTATTCATCTTTATTGTTCTACCCATAATAGGCTGTTCTGTATCCCCTGGGATGAGATTAACCCATGCTAGGTATTTTAACCCCTGGGATGTTCTATTAACCCATGCTAGGCTTTCATGTCGCCCCTGGGATGTATTAACCAATGCTAGGTACTTTGACCCCTGGGATGTTATATTAACCCATGCTAGGCTTTTGTGTCTCCCCTGGAATGTACTGTGATAACCCATGCTAGGTACTTTGACCCCTAGGATGTTATATTAACCCATGCTAGGCTTTTCTGTAGCCCCTGGGATGTACTTATGTTTATTCATCAATTAAACATTACTTCTTTCTCTCATTACTCTTTCTTTTATTCTAAGAGTGATACCTTGGTGATTGAAACATTCTTGAAACTTGAAACACATACATACATTACTTCACGTCTTAACTCTTGTAAGATTGATACCTCTGCTTGTAAGGGATAGATACATTAGCTTGCACATTACGTTCTTCACTACTTTTGTGAGGTTGGTACTTTTACTTGTGAGAGATTGGTACAAAGATAATCATCATATTATTGGACTTTTGGAACATGACATGATTGGAACAAAGGCTATTCAAACTAAACAAGCTCTTTTTACCTCATTACTCTCATTGAGATAGTTCTTTTAGAAATTACAACGTTATGACATCTTTGGAACTTCAGTCAATGAATAATAGATAAGTGCATCATAATTCATCTAAGAATAGGACACATGTGAATAACAATATATGTCAACCTGAATTGATATACGTCGAACCCCTCGGAATTGAAACAACCCCAATGTCAATAGGAACAATATGTTGCAGAAGGATACTGAAAGAGTAACCTTACATACCTTCACTTCCAAGAATGAATAAACAAGCCTATATATGAACACAATAGTCCAGATCCTTCCTTATGTTTCACTCTACAACACAAATACATAGTGAAGTTTACATTAACCACCAATTACCTTACAATGGCATATAACGACAATGAGTTACATGTTTGGCTTTAACATGTCATTTCCCCCTTGACAATACCATGTATGAAACTATCACACCAACAATACCACAATATTCCCAACATTGACCAAAATATCATAAACCACTAGCATGTCACACCAAATTCATACTTTACACTTCTCCATCACCACAACATCACAATGATTCCACCAATTCACTTCAATACACCTCACAACAACAAATCGGCCAAAATCCCATAATTTACACTTATAGGAAAATAACAAGTTTCGGATCATAATCACACCATACATGTTGATATTTCATCCATACCATGTTCTTTCATCAAAACCACAAGTCATCTTTTAAGTTTAAATTCCATAAATGACACATCTTTTACAAAAACACAAAGTGCCATTTTCAACACTTCCAAGCATAACCAACATGATCTACATAATCTCCCATGCATATAATATATTAATCCATAATAATAAACACTTACCCAAGCTTGAAAAATGATGATCTTGTCCAAAAGATGGGTTTGAAGAGCCAAAAGGAGCTCTCTTGAGAATTCTAGAAAAGGTTAGAAAAGCATGTGTATGTGTAATGAATAAAATCAGATTTTTGGCCCTTTATATAAGACCTCACTTCATCCTTAGACACTCTTTATAACATTAAATATTATATCTAGAAGGTCAATGGAAGAATGGGTCATTTGACCCATTTTGGCCCATGTCTTTTTCCTTATTTTGGGCCTTTTATTGAGCCCAATTCACTTAACCCAATAAAATCAATAATATCTCATGTTTAAATCATTTCATACGTGTTATGACAATATTCCCACTCACGCGATTTGTATCCGTAGCCTAAATCCCAAAAACAAGTGATTCTAGCCACTTGTGGCTCATTTTGGACATAAAGGGTAAAAACATAATTTGGACGCCAACTTCGTCCACGAATAATTTTTACCAAATTGGAATGCCAATATAATACTTCAATCATTCCATGTATAGTCTCGTGGTTGTAGAAGAAATGTGGCAAAAAGCGGCCCGATACGTCCCCGGGTACCCTTGGGACTTAGAAAAAATTTCAACTTTTGAAAGGTGCGCACAAGCAGCCTGACACGCCCTTTGGCGCGCCACCTTGCTTCTTGTGCCCAAAAATTTTGGGCACTTAGCGGCCTGGCACGCCCTCTGGCACGCCTGGCCCAAATTTTTTGCAAATTTTCGTTCTTCGACTTTTCTTTGCAGATTTGGTTAGATACTTCAAGTTCTATTCTTTAACTTACTTCTTACCTTTAATATCCTTTGTTTGGAGGTCCTCCAAGCCTCATTTTCAACCCCACAAATGCTCCACGAAGTCACAAAACACCTCCTACGAAGGTCTAATCACATGTACGAATGCTAACATCAATTATCTCATCAAAATCATTACAAAATACATACTTGTGGCTTTCAACAGCTAGGTAAACATTGTTCAACGTCGTCAAGTAGGGTTGGGAAGGTACGGGGTGTTACAATGAGACTCCTCCAAGATCAGTCTAACTAAATCTCTAACTCAAGGAACACAAACACTCCCCTCAATCCTCAAAACACCCTTCAGATCTAAGGTTTCCTTCCTAACCACAACCCTCAACACCTTATTTCAAATCACCCACAACTGAACATCCTCAAACTGCCACTCCCAAATCTACTCCACTAACATAGACCTAGCCTCAACGTGAGCAAAGAATCCCCCAGAGTAATAAATATCAAGCCGAACCAATGAGTTGGATAAAGAGTCATTCCAAAACCAAAATTAACCAAACTCTCCATACTCGCCGCTTTCCGGCTCAAGACATCTCGCTTTTTCTGATGCCCTGCCAGACGACCAGAGGGAACCAGGCATGGCTAAGATAACTGTCTGGGCAAAGCATCTCAAGGCCACATAATAAGGTCATAACCAGCCTATTCCCATAATAACGTTGAAATCTACCATATCAAGAATAACAAGATTTACCCACGTGTCATAGTCATTACACAGGATCTATAAACCTGATCCACTACTAAAGAATCATCTGTGGGAGTAGCTATACATATAGACACTAGAAAAGGCTCACTAGACAACCCCAAATGAGTAGCAAAGTATGCAGACACATATGAATATATAAAACCCCAATCAAATAAAGCAGAGGCTGGCAGATGACCAATTGAAATAGTACCTATGATGAAGAAATCTAAAGCCTCCTCCTCTGGCCTACCAGGAATGGCATATAAATGTCCACTTCCATATTTAGATTGAGCACCCACATCTCCACTTATTCTACTTGGTGGACCACCACCATGAGTACCCTGGGGACCACCTCTACTACCTTAAGCATCACCTCTGGCTGGGAGCGTAATGGCCTTGAGAGGCAGAACTGACTGACCCTGCTACTTAACAAATCCACGTCGGGGGAACTCCCCAACAACATGACCAAACTCCCTCTTTACCCGAGCTCCCAAAAACTTAGAATAAAATTTAAGAAAGAACAAGTAATAGAACTTAATTACAAAGGAATAGAGCTTACTACGAGATGAATTTACCAAGAATTATCAATTTACTTCTTTACCCGAGCTACCAAACACTTAGGATAAAATGGATATGTGTTTGGTGATGGAGGAATAAATATTCAGCGATTTCTACTTAAGTAGAGGTCTTGCTGCATAAGCGGCTTCGCTTAAGTGGAAGCCACTTAAAACCCAAGCCTATTGATTGTTTTATTATATGGGATGTCATTGTATGTGATAGTTCCTTTGTCATTTTCTTGCAATCTTTCTCCTAATATCTTTAACAAGGTTGTTTAAGAAGACTCACTTTAGCAGGAAAGGCTCTGCTAAAATGAAAGGCGCTAACATCAGCAGCCTTCAGCATAAGCGACTTCACTGGTACGAGCCAAGCCTCAGTTAGGTGGCTACACCAGAAATCAACTGCATCAATAGCTTAGCCAAGAGATCAAGTCCCAAATGGACTCCTCGAATTCTTTCAGAGTACTATGAACACAAACCAAATATGCTATCCAACTAGAAACGACATTCTAGACTAAAAAAAATCATCAAAATAACCAATGCATGTTGTCTTGATGAAATGTTAACCAAAGTCAACACTTTTCCATTTTCAGTAAAATCCACCCAAGGGCCCAAAATGAGTTTGGATGCCTCGGGACCCGAACTAATGGTCTCGCTAACCTAAAGTCCACATTTCAAAGCTAACAAAACCATCAGAATTCTCATCTAAACCTGTTTACTAAGAATGTTGACTAAAGTCAAACTTCTTAATCTTAAAAGCTCCAAAATAAGGAAATTGATTTAAATTCCAACCAAACTCCAAGAAACCAAACCACCAGTCCCGATAAGTTATAATTACCTTGAAGCAACTGTCGGAAGGCTCAAAATGAGAATAACGTATAACAAAATAATAAAATGAACTGGAGGGTCATTACAAAGTGTGAGTCTAAAAGACACAACATGATCATCAACACTTTCTCAGCTTACCCCTGGGTAAATCATGGAAAAACTTAATAATATGTGAAAGCAATTAAATATTATAAGTATAATAATATTATACATATGCCAAAGTTGAAGCTGAAATAATAAAGAATAACAAGGAACATCCTAAATACTCTGAATCTGAATTCATCCTCATGAGACATGGTACATATTTGTCCATGTCTTACCCCATCTTCTGTACTAGGGACTATTTACCCATAATCTTGCCTGAGTCACATATAACTCTGGCATCTAGCTCCAATCAAACTAATTCGGCCTGATGGAGTATGCCCCTTTGAAGATATGATAAAGTAGAATAAATGTCCAACTAATACCGAGGTAAAACTTACATCTATAACAAGTATATATTTAAGCTCAACACTAAAGGACTCATATGGTCATCAATTTATACACTTGAAAATTATCCAATTTAGATCATGCTTGTCCACGTACATGAACCTAATAGTTTAAATGCATACATATAATACAAGTCATATGCTCTTTTATGAAAGGCAAGGAATCAAAGAGTTTAAGCCTCAATTGCCTTATAACTGGTGCTTGAACCTCTCTTGAAATGCCAAAATCTTCTCAAGTTACCTCCAATAGCCTCGATCTATTTAAAAACATAAATAAAGGGTTCAAATTAATCTAGAGAAACTAACCATATAATTTTACGACACCTAGGGGTCATAGTCAACCTTGGATCAATCCAAATTGCCCCCCTCAAGTCGAAGGTCTAAAATTTGAATTTGATAGCATGGATGAGCTATTCATAAATCGTAGAGTCCGAATTTATAATCAAGTTTCAATATCGACTACAATAGTTGAGTCATATCTCATATTTCCTAAATTGCAAGTCTCACGTTGAATTTCAAATATTTTACATTTTAATTTGTCAACTAAAAAAATGGAAAAAATAATTTCGCAACACCAATATAACCCAAATTATAACTCATTTCTATTAATACCCTGCTCTACCCAAAAAAATAATCAAAACATACAAATTTCTTGCTACTTTGTACAAAAATATAGTGAGTTACTACAGTTAAGTTACCTTACTATGTTCGAAGAGGATATAATTATGGTCTACCTAAATTGACTCATTGAATTAACAAGAAAAGAATAATTTAAAACTCTTTTGACTAAGCTTCGTATCTGCAACTAAAGAAACTAGTAGCATCTACCACCATTTATCTCTGCTTCTTACGGATGGAGATAATTCTTGTGAATCAAATGAGATACAGCTTGCCATAAGTCTAGGATTAATATCATAAAGGAGGTAGATCCCATTAGTAAATGTGATATCTCATGTTATTCACTCTTTTTCAAAGGTATTTTTGGGCCACTTTCTATTCTCCTAAATAAATCAAAAGCTGGCCTTTAATTCAACAAAATAAAATGGAGCCCCACTAATTGCATTGATACATTTCTAGTCATCTACTTCATAAATGTACCATTGGACTCATGTCTCTCTCTCTCTCTCTCTCTCTCTCTCTCTCTATCTATCTATCTATCTATCTATCTATATCTATATATATATCATCTTAATCCATATTAAATTATATCTAAGCCTATATATTATATACAAACTAAAAATACTTTACCTATAAGTACTTTTTAAAGTATGAGTTATTAATATGTGAACCATTAAAATAACTGAACTCTATAATTAATAATTAACACAAAGGTCCACCGTCTGAGAAAAGGTAAATTGGATTGTTACAATTTTTGCCCAAAAGTGCACTAAGGTTGCGCCTTAGGCATCCCCTCAGGCCTTTTGGGCAGTTGGTTAGCCAAGGCTTGATAAAGGCTCACATTTGTGCTAGGGTAGCACCCCAGGTCTCCCTTAATCACATTTTTTATGTTTTCTTTATGTTTTGATCTGTTTAAGCTCTCATCTTGATCCAAAACCTTGGACTTACTTCAGATGAACTTCCTTGGCTTCTACTAAGACTTGAAAGCCTCAAATATGCTCCATTTGTGCTCCAATTAAGTTCTTGTACCTTCAATCTCCATCTTATAGATCAAAGTACCAACATAAGTGAAATCATATGAAATAAGCTCAAGATGCTATCAAAAAGAAAACAAATGTGAGGCAAATGATTGTATAAAAGCATGACTTTTAGCCTCACATTAATACCCCACAGTTAAGCTCTTGATCATCCTCGAGTAAGTTATACACTTATGACTTAGACTCTACTACAACTACACCAATTGAAGAAAATTTTACTCAAGCTAATACTACAATGACTATAATAGATGAATGGTTCTTATTGTAATTCATTTATTCACACTTTTACAAGCCAAGAACAACTATTTCATGATGACCTAGCCTAAAGAACTGACTCGACGATATTAGCAAACACTCATAGAATATCCTATCAAGAAATCAAACACTTTATCTATCTTTCATCAACCATGTGATCCTCAAGACAAGAGAGTTATCCATATTCACTCACACATATGTACTATCACATAAATGGATGTATGAATAGAATTACACTCACTCTTACAAAGAAATCACATGCAACAAAAGATGAACCATAAGATTTTCGTTAGTGTACTGCTCCACAAATATAAGAACGTCAAACTTAAGATCAAGTAGGACTTTCATGGTTGTAATGTAGGCTAAGGAACGGATAGGAATTATTTTGGATATAATAGTGACTATCTTCCCCAAGCACTTTAATACATCACATTTTTATTTTTTTTTGGCTTCATCCTTAATCAACTATATCTTTTTTCTACTCTTCTCACCCATAGATTTTTTTTTGTATTCCCATCTCTTTAAGAAAATTTACACACTATTCGTAAGGGGAATTCAAACAGACTTTTTTATTTTCTTTTCTAATTTTTTCACTCCCTACCAAAAGCCAATGATTTTTTCAATATTTGCACCCTTAGTCTTTCCTATAAGTTTCATATTTCAACTATTTCCCTTTATACATTCTTACTCTTTTAAACTCTTGTTTTTTAATTAAAGTGCATGAGAGTTTTGGATCAAATTCAAGGTCAATTAAAACAAATGAATAAGCTTCATACTTGGCTACTAAAGATTAGGCTAAAGGATCAATGATTACTACTAGGATCATCCATTATGGGTAGGTAAAGCAAAGGATAAAACAAGGCTAATAAAAAAAATGCATATGTTATCCTTAATTTCTCAACCCCACATAATAGATGGATTCAGGATTCAGAGGATACCTAAGTCAGCATGGTTCTTACCACACTCATCACAAAATAGTTTAGTTGCTTGAATTTGTTGCATGTGTTGCATATGACTGGCACTTACAACAATCAAACTCTACTCGACTAGGTTGCACAACTAACTAATGCCTACTCATATGGCTTCCACATCATCCAGCTCTAGCTTACTTTCCTAAATAGATGTAAACATTATACTGGGTTCATGATAATCTCTTTGTCATATAGGCATAAGGTTAAGGATAACCTCTATCTCACTATAGCTCTTGGAGAAAATTTTCCCTTGAGTTGTAGCATCTAACAAAGACTTAGAGTATGGCCTCAATCCTTCAATAAAGTTATGCCCAATTATCTCCTTGGGTTGCAGGTAATGTAAAAAGTCTCATAGATGTCCCTTTTATCTTTCCTAAGCATGTGGAAGGGATTCATCATCTTTCTGTACAAAACATGCTATCCCACCTATAAGCTCTTTTATTCTTATAGATGAGAAGAATCTATTTAGAAACTTTTTAGAAAAAGCATACCAAGAGGTAATCGATCTTGCAAGCTCATTTTTGAACCACTACTTGGCTTCCCCAATTAGTGAGAAGGGAAATAATGTCAACTTGATCTATTCATTGGATATATTTTAGTAGTGAAAATTATCACTCAACTCGATGAACTGTTGCAGGTGTATGTGTAGGTATTCATGTGGTTTACCTCATACTAACAAGTGTTTTGCACAAATCGTACCATGCCCTCTTTAAACTTAAAGTGTGATATTTGGCTAGACTATTGCTTTAGATGCATTTTGCTGATTTGACCGTGCAAAGTTTAACACATAAGATGTGTAGTGTTTCATGTGGTTGGATTGTAACTCTGCCTACTACCTCGTTTGGAGGATTCACGTAGTCACCCATTGCTCTCAACTCTCTTAGAGTATGTTCAAGTTAGGGATCAATAGGAATCAAAGGACTATCTTGACTCCTAGTATTAGATGCACTAACCTGTAGCCTATGATGAACAAAAACAACAACCAAGTAAATTTTGAATATGAAAGTTTATACGAGTCCACCATAGAACCAAGGACCTAATTTGATACCTAGTCCTTGTATAAGGAAAATGAAGAACAACAAGAACACAAAGGAAATAACAGTAAAGTAAATAATAAAGGATGTTTACGTGGAAACCTCCTTGCTCAAGGGAGTAAAACCACAACCTACCCCAGTAGGATTTCACCAACAACTTCACTAATCACCAAGAAATAATTTAGATTACAACCTTATGCAATCCAGGAATTAAACTCTTAATCCTTAACCCTCTTTTAGAGTAACTCTACTGCAATACCTCTTCATAATAACTCTACTATGAAAACCCCATTAGATAACTCTAGCTAAATAGAGTCTAGGAATTAACCTCTTAATCCCTAACCCCTTTGCAGTAACTCTACTCCCATACCTCTTTACAATAACTCTGCTATGAAGACCCCAATATCTAACTCTAGCTAATCACCAGATTCAAACAGAAATAGAAAAATAACTACCCACACAAAACCTTAGGATAAGGAGTGGGTTTACAATTTTAAGCACAAAATACAAAGACTTAATCAACCTAGAAACTAATATATTTTTCACTATGAGCAAGCTATTTTATAGGTTGTTAAAGCTTTGTCTTCAATAGTGAGGACCATCAGCTTTTATAAGAAGAAGTCCTTTTTGAGAATGTGCAAAGACTAGGTTACATAATGATGTATATATGTAAGGATGAGCATTGGACAAAAATATTTTCATTAGATGATGAAAGGATCTAATGTAGTGCACTACTAATGTTGTTGTATTATCCCTGCTAGAATGTCAGTACGGAGCCAGCTAGCACAAGTAGACAAAAATAGTTATCCATATGATCAGTACTATTACAGATTAGCTACCAGGTCCCTTTATCAGGCTTGTTAATCATTAAAACAATACAAAATAAGAGGCACTTGAACCCAACAATTTCCCCCTTTTTGATGATGGCAAACCATATCAACGGTACTCCTTAACAACTAGATTTAGTTCCCCCCTTTACCCCAGTCTTTTCTTTTAATCAGTTCTCCCTTACACAATTCTCCCTATTGAAAGGAGATCATGAACAATCAGTTTTGACATTTAGTTCCCCCTTTCATCTAGTTACCCATGTCAAAAATTCTATTAATAATTCTTCCCTCTTTTGGCATCATAAAAAATAGAGAGAAAACATAAAGTAATAATGATTAGCAAAAGTCAAATCATGGCCATAAAGGCAACACATACATGAAGAGAAAACATAACTCAGATAAGAACAGGAACAACTTCATAAATAACCAAGGAACAGGCTCCTAGAATATTTGACAACAGATAGCATCCAAGACATACAAAAAGATAATCAAACATGCAATATTGTGCCATGATCAAACAAAAGTTTAACAAAATAAAAGTGTAGGAAAGAACACAAGAAGATAGGGCTTAGGATGGAAAGATGGACTTGTTGAAAGAGTTTCATGGCAGCAATATTTTCATCAATCAATTGCTGAGATAGATTAGTCACCTTCTTTGTGGCCCTGGTATTAAGGCATTTTTTAGGTCCCTTGAAGAACTCATTGGAATAGATTTGGATTTTTGCTTGAAAACTGTCAACTCCAGCAATTCATTTTCATGATTTACCTTTTCCTGCTAATCAGTAGAGACTTTCTTGGTGGAGAAAATGGGTTCTGGAGTTCCATCTCACTTAGGAGAGGACAACCATGATACAGATTTTTGAAGAGTCTCTAGAACTGGAATATTTTCTTATGTCGAGTCAGTGTTTTTGGCCACCAAAGACTCTACAAACTCAGTCAGTAATAGGGTGCCAGTATTAGGAATCATAGGGGAAATATGAAGTTCTAAATGATTAGATGCACAAACCTAGTCTCCAACCATATTTTCAGACTGAATAAAAAAGGCACCAAGTGCTTCATCAGGTTCCTTTAAAGAAACAGAAGTTAAAGCCACAATATATTCCTTACCTAGATCCTTGGACATCTTAGGAATATCTTCATTGAACAGAACTTTAAAAAAATCTTCTTGACCTTCTCTAGATTAGTACAACACTTCTACACCAATGTCTTCCTCAGTAATTTCAATAGTATCTCTAAATATTCCACCTCCAGATTCAAGAGTTCTTTGTTCAGCATGAGACTCAAAGATAGTAGAATTGGGTTCAAGAGTATTGTTTGGTAGAGTGGGAGGTTTTTTATATCCATAAATCAAGGAAAAGGCTTTAAGAAGGTCTGAAGGTGAGGAAAAAATCTCTATAGGAGGAGTAAGATTTGGTTGCAGAGCTAGATCTAGTGGAGAAACAAGAGTAGAGTTCTTATCAACTGAATTTATGAGAGAGTTCGCTTGAGACATTATTTAAGGAACAAAGATTTAAAGTAGAAAGACAAGGACAACTTTGGAGGGGAACTCAAGAGTGTAGGTTTGCTCATTGTTTTTGTCTAATTTAAGAGAAAAGTTTGAAGGTAAGGAGAAATAAATAATGAGGATTTAATAATGGAACAAGGCAAGCAACATGTCTTTTTTTGAGAGGAGATAACAATTGTAAGGAATGATAGGAAACAGTGATATTTTAAAGAGGCGAGAAAGACAGTAATGACATGGCACATATGCACATTCAACAATCCAATTGTAAAGACAAGGATACTAACTTGTGTAGGGGACCTGGTCCCTTTAAGAGTTCTGCCTAGGCATTTCTTTAAAATTTTGAAGAAGTTTCCCATCTTTATTCTAGTGGGAGTTCTTCCATGAGTGCATACCTGCAAAGATATATAAGTTGAGTTAAGATTTGCTATCAATGAAAACTTCATATACCTGCCCCCTCTTTTTATATCCATAGGAAGAGAAGATAATATTTATTTGATCAACCCAAGCTTTGCCCGGATCCTCTCAAAGTGTTCTCTACCAAGAGCCTTAGTGAAGATATCTGCGACTTAATCCTATGTAATTCCTAACTGGGACTTGGTTCATCCGAGAGATCCTTTCATGTTCTTGAGTTGTAGATGAATTAATGTTACACCAGTTGAGTCATATAGATCAACTAACTCTCTATGAATCCATGGAAGTTCTTCAAAATTAGTTTCATTAGGATTTCTCTTTTCTCCAAGTTTATTCATCTTATCAAAGATAACAAGAACTCTCTCTTCAATCAATTGCAAAAATGTACTTCTTTGTACCATGGCTAGAATTCCTCATTGGTTCACAAACTTCCTGTTAGGCAACCCACACACCAGGTCCTTTGATATCAACTTATTAGGTAAAGAAAAGCTTATACGGCCCACCCTTCTATGCCATAACTTATTATCATTACTCACTATACTTAGTCATTATAGATCTTCACATAGATGGAGTCCAGATCTTCAACATACACATTTTCGTACCTATGAGCTACCAAAACGATATCACCAGTCTCAATTCTTCTTGAAATACATGAGACTAAGATGAACTTCACTTTATTTCTTTTTTCATAGATCTGAGAGATACTTAGAAAGCTATCCTTCAACCCGTTAACATAGTAAACAATTTCAATAGCATGCTCAAAAGATTTTTTTAAATTTGACCAACTCTAAGAAAATACCCCTTCTTCCCATTATTAAATGACACATTGCCTCCTTGGGATGTCTTGAGTTAAAAAAAATCTTCCATTCTACTAGTCATATGCTTAGAGAAACCACTATCCATGAACCATCTTTGTCTCATTGGGCTACTTCATTGCCACCTTCAAGCACAGCCATTTATTATATTTAGAAACCCAAATAAGCTTGGGTCCTGTGACATGGGTAAAAGGATGAATAAGGTTTCTTCTTGTCCAGGCTGGTACAGTAGACATCTTCAAAGAGGGACCTGGTCCCTTGGAATTTCTGATGGATTCAACATATCCCAAGTTTCTCTTTCCAATGTTGATAGAGGATTGACAAATGTGCTTATAGTATCCATTTTGACCATAGTAAGTGCATAGCCAATTATTAGGGACAAGAACATACTTGCTATGAGGATTATAAGGAGTCTTATTATTTTGAAAACCAAGACCCTCACTAGAGTTGGACTTCATATTGTTTATGCCGACAAACATTTCTGAAGAGGCAGTCCAATGAAGAGATTTTTTAAGATCTTCTTTTGTTTTTTCAAGATTAATTTCAAGTTTCTTGTTTTGCTCTAGAGAGGATACAAGATCCACACTAATCTGGCTAAGTCTAGCCTTAAGATTAATCTGAATGTTGCTAGCGTTCACATTTTCTTTTGAGCAATTTTCAGACTGATTTAAGAGCTTAGCATTTTCACTCTTAACTTTGTCTAAGACCTTTTCAAGATTATGAATCCTTGTAGATAGGGAGGTTTTCTTAATTTCAAATTCAGTTAACATTGATTAAGGAATCTTTTTCACTGACGAGACCATGATAGGTAGCAATTAACATTTTTGTCAGAGATCTCAACTCTTTCTTGGAATAATTTTTTAAATTTTGCTGAACTTCAAGGAAACATACTTCATCATCTACTTCTTCATTAGATTTGGCCATGAGAGCAAACAAAAAGTCAAATTTTGAGGGTTTATCTTCAAGTGCCAGTATGGAAGCATCTTTTTCATCCTTGTTCTCTTTTTCAGATCCACTAGAAGTATCTCCCCAGGCAGACAAGGCTTGCTTGACTATTTTATTGGTAGATTCTCTTCTTCTGACCTTTTCAAGGACCTGGTTCCTTCTTTGAGTCTTCTCTAGATTGCTCTTGATGAACTCCTTTTTATCTTATTTATGAAGAGGACACTCCTTGATGAAGTAACCTAGTTTTCTACATTTGTGACAACAATCATTTCCTTTGAAGTTCCCTACTTGTGTTTCCCTTGTTCTAAAAACCATTGCTCCTTTTCAATATCTTCTGGAACCTATGAGTAATATAGGCTAAGTAAGGGTCATCATCACTACTGGAGTCAATTTTTGAAGTGTTGAGAACCATACTCTTTTCCTTCTTAGGATCCCTTCTTTCAAAGTCTTGTTGACATCTAAGCTAATAGGTCTTTAGATTTCCAATAAGTTCATCCATCGTCTTTTTTTTCAAATCCTTAGCCTCCAAAATAACATTCACTTTGCTTTCCCAGAATGAAGGCAAGATGCTCAAGACTCTTATAACTAGTTTATACATCTGAATGTTTTCTCCTAAGCACTTGAGTTCATTTATAATGGATGTGAATAGAGTATGCTTGTCTTGAATGGATTCTCCTTCATTTATTTTGAGAAACTTGTACTGAGTAGTAAGCATATCAATTTTTGATTGTTTGACCTGACTCGTTCATTCATGGGAATTTTGCAAAGCTTCTCATATCCCTTTTGTAGATTCACAAGTAGAGACCCGATTGTACTCATCAGGTCCTATCCCACATACAAGAATCTTCTTAGCCTTATAATTCTTTTCAATCTTCTTCATGTTAGCTTCATTATAGTCTTTCCTGGTTTTGGAAAAAGATTGAGAGATTTTCCCTTCTTTAACAACTTCCATAGGCACATGGGGACCGTCATAGAAGACATCTCATAACTCAATATCCTTTGCCATGATAAAATTATGCATTCTAGTCTTCCACCAGCTGTAGTACTGGCTATTGAACCTCTGTGGTCGAGTAGTAGATTATCCTTCCTCAAGACTGGGTGAAGCTGACCTAAAGAAAATGATCCTTCCTAAGTGTTAACCTTTTAGGAAGTACCACTCTAATACCAATTGATAGTTTATACTAGTCCACCATATCAATAAGGACCTGATTCAATACCTAGTCCTTGTATGAGGAAAATGAATAACAACAAGAACACAAAGTAAATAGCAGTAAAGTAAATGGCAAAGGATGATTACGTGGAAACCTCCTTACTCAAGGGAGTAAAACCATTACCTACCAGAGTAGGATTTCACCAACAAATTCACTAATCACCAAGCAACAATTTTAATTATAACTTTATGCAACCTTGGAATTAAACTTTTAATCCCCATCTCTCTTTTGGAGTAACTCTACTGCAACACCTCTTCACAATAACTCTATTGTGAAAAGCCCATTAGCTAACTCTAGCTAAATATAGTTTAGGAATTAACCTCTTACTCCCTAACCCATTTGCAGTAACTCTACTCCAACACCTCTTCATAATAACTCTATTGTGAAAACCCCAATAGCTAACTCGAGCTAATCATAAGATTGAAACATAAATAGAAAAATAACTACCCACATAAAACCTCAAGATAGAGAGTGGGTTTAAAATTTTAAGCACAAAATACAAAGACTTAATCAACCTAGCAACTAATACATTTTTCATTATGAGCAAGCTAATTTCTAGGTTGTTGAAGCTTTGTTTTCAATAGTGAGAACCAGCAGCTTTCGCAAGAAGAAGGCATTTTTGAGAATATGCAAAAAATTAGGTTTTTCTCCACATAATGATATATATATATATACGGATAAGAATTAAAGAGAAATGTTTTCATTGGATGATGAAAGGGACCTCTGTAGTGCACCACTAATGTTGTTGCATTATGCTTATTAGCATGTCAGTATTGAGCCAGCTAGCACAAACAGACAAAAATAGTTATCCATACGATTAGTACTATTACAGATTAGCTACCAGGTCCATTTATCAAGTTTGTCAATCATCAAAATAATACAAAACAAGATGCACTTGAACCTAACAGAATAGTTTAATAAAACTCAAAATAGTATAAACTACTAATAAATCCCTGGCAATAGTATCAAAAACTTATTGCATTCAAATGCACATACAAGTGTACGTGGTCTGACAAGTAATATAAGATTTGTAAGTCTAGATATTGATCTCACAAAGAATTGATGAGATAATGACTAAATTGAATTTATATTTAATTATTCAATGGGTAAATAAGAAATATAGAGTATGTAAGGAAATGATAAATTATCTAACTACATAAGGGGTTAAGAACTTAAAACAATTGTAATTATAGTTAGTGTTCAAAGACAAATTGTAACGATCCATTCTATTGTTATTATAATCACCGCATCTGCAGGACACGAGGTATGAGAATTTTCTTTAAAAATCTTCGAAAGTTCCATTAAAGACTAGGAATAGACGAATTTAGAGTAGGAAATTTCAAGGAGTGGGCTAATGTCACCGTGCTATAGCGAGAATTTTTTGATATAGCAGGGCCCCAAGCAGTCTCTCCAAATTATTTTTTAAAACCTTTTCTTTTAAAGTTTGAATCAAAATACTATCTCCTTCCAAAAAACCCTTAGGGTTGCCTCAAGGCCTTAGAATGAATAGAATGAAGGAGTACGTTTAGGAGGGGTGAGTCCTAAAGTTTCCCTCATGGTTTTCACGTTAGAAGTTGCTAGAACGGGTCAAGGAATACGAGTTCATACCTCCACAGCAGCTTGGTGCCAAGGTAGGCTAGGTTTATTTTGAGTAGTAGACCTCAGTTAAAAAGTGCATTCATGATACAGATTGATGGGAGATTTCATGCTTAGGCTAGCGGGCAAGGTGATTGGATGGATTAAACAAGTAATTTAGGGTAACGCGGATGAAGTTAGTGCTCATTAAATTATGTAGTGAACTGTTAATATTACTTATTTATTATTGTTATTGCATTCCAACTAAATAGTAAGTGGGAACAAGCTAGTGATATTTGGTGAGTTGTTGTAAAATGGAAAATGAGTTAGTAGTAGAGTAGGTGTTAATGCCTTAAACCTTTCCAACCAGTGATAATTAATTTGTACGATAAGGTTGGAGGTAGTGATTTCAAAATGTGGTGAGGCAATATACTACTAAGGAATTTAAGGGTAATTATGGAGTAACCAACTGTAAAGGCGTAGTGCTAAGATGAAAGTTGAGGATTCATTGGGTTGTAGTTAGAAGGAGTTGTGTGGACCCTGGTATTTCAAAATAAAAGGTCAACCTAATTGATTGTGTGTATACTCGCTTGTATGTGTTGGCTGGCCCCGAGTGCTATTGTTGATAGGGGTAGGTAATGGTTGATTTGAAGTTAAAACTCAAGTTGATTGTATGTGTGCATGTTAACTGACTGTTTGTTTACTTGTTGCAATGCATGTTGGTGACACCTAATTTTTACCTCCACAATTTAGTTTAAATTTTTGAGCTTCTTCGCTTCTAAATAAAATTAAATTAATTGCTTTATCAGAATAAATGAATTTTTTTCAAATGATTTCTGGGTTAATTGTGCCACTTTAAATAAAAATTATGCATATTCAAATATAAGGGATCGTATGATTTTTTTATTTGAATAAATACATTTTACCAAAACCAGCTTTTGATCGAAGTTTGCCCTTTAAAAATTGATTTAATTAAGGTTAATTTGATTTAAATATATTTTGTACTAAAATAAATCATTTTTCGAAGGTAATTATTTAGATTTTATAAAATCAAGAAGCTCATAATTAAAATTAAGTGTCAATTCGTTTTAATTTTTGGTTAATCCAAATCAATTACTAAATGTGGCCATATTTGAAATTGATTTGGCCACAATTGCTACACAATAGGCCTTATTCAAATCTGATTTGGCTATTTTTCCAAATGAAATTGGTTAGATTCTAAACGATTAGGTTATTTCCTAAATAGCCTAAAACCGACCCAGATAGCCTAATTTCTACCTTCTCCATCTAGTGATCCAAACCAGCCCAACACCCTTATATCCCCTTCTTCTTCATTTAACCCAACAACATAACAACAACAATGACAACAACGACATTAGTACAACAATTTCACAGCAACCAAGCGAACTCCATCAAATTCACCCAAATGATATCCCAAATCTAATAATTTCCATCCATCCTCTATTTACCAGTATGAAACCATGTGATGAGCATGCGAGAATCATACCAGGAATGTCTTGAGCCTTCTAGAAATCACCCAGGTGGCATTTCAAACGTTTGAATCCCTAAATTTCTGATCTCAAATTCGTACTTTAAAGGTACATACTCATCGATTTTCAATGGATTGATAAAGAAATTGTTTCCCCCCCCCCCCCTCCAAAGAAAAACAACCCAATGAATCTCCTCCAAAAACTGGTCTAGATTTATATCGATTTGAAGAGGAAAAAAACCCTAATCCTTATCCTAATTTGAAATTCAAAATCAATCCGCGAATATTCCTAATTTCACCCCTCTGTTTCCCCCCATAACAATGCCCTAAAATCCTCTATATAAACCTCATACAGAGCAATCTTAGAGGTCAAAATTTTTAGTTTGAAAATTTGGTGAGAGTTTTAGAGAAAATTCTAAATCACTACTAAAAAGAAGATAAAGAAAAGGAAATCAAAATCACAGTGGAAATTTTGTCGTGATAAGCTCGTTGTCCGAGGTTTGTTGCTCCAAAAAAAGGTACGAACTTCGCCCTTTCTACACTATTCTTCATCAAATTAGTAGTTGTAAATGAATGTTATGTTGTTTTGATTTATTATTGGACATATCGAGTCATATGACTCGATACATGGACTAGTTTTGTTTGTGAAAGATGAATATTCAATGTCTGCAAGGTTTATAAGTTTAAAAATCTGCCTAATTTTCATGTGAAGTGTGCAAAGTTGTGAGCTTTAATATGTTTATATACATTATTGCATTGACTTGCATTTTGGTGCTGGACAGTATTTCAATATAAATTTCAGGTTTAACATAGTTCATTTGAAGCTTTTGTTTGATGTGAGATTGGTGTTTCTCCTTAAAGGATTCTCTTAGTTCATAATACCAAATAGAAACCTTTCAGGAAAGAAGGTGATTCTTTGAGGATTCCTTTTCAGTATTCATTAACTTTGAAAGATGGAATAGAGCTTCAAAGTAGCTTATCTTTATCCTTGCTTTCTTGTTAGTTGTAATCTGTTTTGGGCATGGTCGATGTTGTTCTCGTCTTGTTTTTTTTCTTTTGGTTTTTTATGTGAAGTCGTACAGATTCGAACTTTGATTATAAATGAAATAATATTCGTAAATATTTGTCGTTAAAGTTTGCTGGAAATGTTTGGTGTTGGGTACCATGTCCAAAAGTCATTTTTATGCTCTTTTTTTCTCTTACTAGTTAAGATATGTGAAAGGTGCTTGTTTGTTTGTTGTCCTCTACCAAATGTGTGAATATTTATGAAGAGTTATCCATTTGAGTTAAGAATTATTGTATGCCTAGAATGTGCTTCACACCCTTCTTTCTGTATATATCTATGGTTAGTTTTAAATGAAGGAAAAGCAAGTAGTTTCGCTAAATTCATCAGTTTTATTTGGTCCTTCTCTTGTTTAATGCTTATTTCGTCTAGTTTATTGGTCAAGAATAGATTATTAGAAGCTTAGGTAGATTCAAAAATATGTTATTGATTCTCAGATTCGCTAAAGTTTCATTCTCATTTGAATTTAATTTTTTCCTGCCAACTATGTTTAAACTTTTGTCAAAATTACTCGTAGTTTTAAAATTTCCAAAGGATGGTTTGCTACACCCTTTGACCATTACTACAGAATTCTTGATTGCTATGTGTCGAAAAATTGATAATTAATTTCCCACAGAATGATGTATGTTTGATATTTTCATAATTACTGTTGACTTCTTCAAGTTCTTTTACTGTACTAGTTCAATTTACCAATTTAAATGAATCACTTATTTTATTTCATTTGGTTATGCATGTGAAATCTGTCTTGAGTCTAAATGGGCTCCTTCTCGTTTGCATTTTCAATGGGCCAAGGAGGCCCATCTCCTCGTCGATTCCAAATTCAAAAACTCAAGCCTAATAGGACTGATATGCAAGCAGTATACAACAGTATACAAGAATTATACAACAGGAAAATGAGAAAGGAAAGCAAATATATAGGTGGAAGACAAAGAAATGTGTACAAATATGTGATATACCAATGTGTATACATCAGATATACATAAAATGCATCCAATGAAGGTTGGTATACAGTCAGTACACAAAAGTGAAAATGGGTTGAAACCCATTGGATTTTTTGACAGGAATCTGAAATGGGCCAATATCCCACCCTCTCTCTCCCCTCTTTATCTCTATATAGATTTAATTTTTATGTATTTGACTCCTAAATTCTTCTAACTTAGTTGGACATTCCCTTTAGAGTTGCTATGTTTTTGCGAAATTCATCTTTTTTATAAAATCTTGGCAAATCAAAATAATTCCTTTTCAAATAAGCATAACTCTTTTTTAAAGTTGGTCAATAAGTTATTTTCAAATAGCCCGGATAACCGCAAGTTAGCGGATACTCTTGGTGCCTTAATACCCTTCCAAGAGTATTGATAAGAATCGCTTACCTGAAATTTTCTTTAAAATCTCTAACTCTTTTTCTGTTTTATGACTTGAAATTTTTCAAAAGGGTGTTCTTAATACTCCAAAACAAATTAAGTGGCTACTATGTTTTAGATTGAGCTACTTTTCTTAAGTTTTCAAATTCAAAGAAGTCATTTTTTCGCAAAACAGAAATGGCGACTCTGTTGGAAATTTCAACTAGGTTCTAACCAAACATTTAGAACTGGACTTTATTTGACTAATTCTTTGGGTTTGTAATATTTAAATTGCTTATCTATTTAAATTTCCGCAATTATAAACTGTTGCATTTCATGGCATTTTCTGCCACTCTAGGCAAATCATTAGGCATTAGGCAAAAAAAGGAAGTTATGTGAGTATTCACAACCGCCTTTCATTATAAAACCTTGATTTTCCTTGAGCATTCAAGTGAAGTAATTGATTCAAGTCGGTCAACAGTCACTTGGTATGTTAGCCCAAAATGTCCATTTTGCGTTTTCGATCAATTCGAACAAACCTATCTAGTTAACTAGGATAGAACAAAATCAAGTCCTGCTGAACAAGGCATGTTAACCTATGTGACCCGGTACCCCAGGGGTATCAGGCCCATTAATGAGACCACCTTGTGTAAAAAAGGACCGTCGGTCCAAAAATACAATCATAACCTGATATGATTAATTGAAGGATGTGATGCTAATTTGTACGGACCATTGTCCTTGGAGGTTGGGTATTATTTAGAAAGTTTCTTGATTTTAGGATCTTCAACTGAAAGGTGTTTGGAATTCCAAAAGTCCAAGAAACTCGAGAATGAAGGACCTCACATGGTGGCTACCTAATACATTTGTATACCTGTTCCCCTATTTTGTATTCCTATTCGATCTATTTATACCGGTTTGTATATAATATGTTTTTGAGGTAATGGAACAAATCCTTCAACTCGTTAGGCCTACCTTTGGCATAAAAAGGTCACATATTTACATAGGACACACCATAAACTATTTACATACTATATGATATAATTGTATTGCATGTGTTGCTTAAATCAAAGGTGAACTGATCCACTTTTACTCTGATGGTTTTATAGAAATCCTTTAGGCAAAAAAAATTATCCCACTAAGAAAAAATCCAAACAAAATACTCCAAATCTTCTAAGTTTTCTATAAAAATTTTGCAAACCTCTTTCACAAAGCCTCTAAAAATTCAAACTACCTAGGGCCTAACTTCTCCTTCGTGAGATACGTAGGCAGCTTTTTTGGCCCGACCCCTATTCTTCAAAACCTTTATTTCCCCCATCTTTGAAAATGAGTTATAAAGACAAGCAAGTAGAAGCATCAGAACAAGAAGAGTCACCAAAAGTTAACCTTTTTGACGAACATACTTATCCAAAGCTAGAGGGCAAAATCCTATCTATTGGTATCCTTCGAGTCTGTACTCACCTGTGGATAAATTTACCTACAACGAAAGCATATTTATGAGTTTACTTTCAATCAATAATCTTCTATTATTTGCCACTAACGGGATCTAACATTTCTGCCTTTTGAGTTTTTATTTATTTATTAGGTAACAAAATAAATAGAAACTAATTTGTGTTAACCCAAGCTAGCTAGACATTAATACTTCACTCAAAATTCAACAAAAATTCCTCCTCCGACCGTTGCTTATCTAAGTGCAAGGGAAAATCGACTGGTAGTGATAATGAGAATGCACTGACCGGGATAACCATCAGAGAAGATATAATAGCGGAATTGACAAAGAAGCTCCAAAATTAGGTAGAAAGAGCCACAAACATGGACAGTCTGGCCATTGCTCTGGCCCCGAACGATCGCAGGCCCCCACTTCAGTTCCCTCCACTTTACTCCCCCAATGTTGAAATTTGTCCAAGTGACATACCTTAGCTTCTGTGATGAGGCCTCCTATGGACCTTGCTAATCCAATGTACCAAACTCACAATCCTCACATTCAAAACACCAATTGAAACAACCATCCAAGTGTTTACCATCCCCAAAACCTTACTCCAAATTACCAAAACACCCCTCCAAATGCTTTCACTTACCAAAATAACCCTCATATTTTCAATCCCAATGCCAGTATCGCCTAAAACTTCACTCCCCACATGTCAAAACTCCGCTCCAACTAACCAAACAATGCCACCCATCACCTTTTGTGTCACTACGACACCAGAGCCTAGTCTCGTTGTTCCAGAAACACCCAAAACTTAACATTACAAAGAGAGAGAGAAGGAGTGAAAGGCCACAAAGAAGAAGTACAAAAATGATATGTTATTATTGAAATAAGAGATCGTTAGAATAAAGTAATCTTGTGGTTCTCCTGATAATGTCAAATTTAGCTAGATGATCTCTACATCCATCCTGATTTATAGCTACCGAAAGGATATAAGGTCCCAAAATTTGATATGTTCAATTGAACCGAAAGCCCTACATCCTATTTAAGAAGTTATTATGATCAAATGGTTGGGGTAGGTAAGAACGAAACATTATTGATGAGGCTTTTTAGTAGTAGCCTAAGTGATGAAGCCTTGGAATGGTTCACCTTGTAAGAATTAAAGAAGTTGCCTCATTGGAGATCTTTGGCTAAAGACTTCGTTTAAAGGTTTGCTTAAAATGTGGAAGTAGCTCCAGACCAATACTCTTTAAATCAGATCAAGCAGAAAACCGACAAGCACTTTTGGGAATATGCCTATCGCTGGAGAAAGGAAGCTGCTAAGGTTCAAACTCCCATGACTGAGGAAAAAATGGTAGCAGTATTATCCCATACTTAAGAAAGAGAGTTCAATACAATGTTGATATCGATAGTCCGAGCAATATTTGCAGATTTGGTTAAGATCAGAGAATTAATTGAAGAAGGCATGTGAATGGGTAAGATTAATAAGACTCTCACCCCCATAGAACCCCCAACCTATCTTTTATGCCCAACCACAATATGAAGCTCCACAACTAAATTACCAACCACAATACCAAGCTCCACAACCATAATACCAAGTTCCACAGCCAAATTACCAACCATAATACCAGACTCCACAGCCAAATTACCAACCATAATATCAAACTCCACACCCAAATTACCAACATAATGTCCAAACTACTATCCCATATCATCAACTTAACATCCAAGCACCATATAACTATTATCAGGTATGGTATCTCGTCAACCAAAACAAATACAACCTACCCCATCCAAATTTTGAGAAGAAACCTCCCAGAAAATTTACTCCTTTAGCCGAAAGTCGAACACAACTTTTCAAGAGACTAAATACAGTTGGACTGATTTAAATAGTTGATCCAAAATCTATCAATGTGAATTTAAAACTTTATAGACCTAAGCTACACTGTGGTTACCATTCAGGAGGCGCTGGCATACCGCTCAGAATTGTATCATTCTAAAGCATAAGATTCAAGACTAAATTGACTATAAGATCATTACTATCTAGGCGCCAGCTTCAAATGTCAATAGTAATTTATTTCCAAATCATGGAGGGGTAACCATTAATGTGATTGAAACATATAAACATAGGTATGGTAAACAAGGCAATAGTTCAAGCCAACTCCAATGACCCTGAGGGATACCTCTCTAAGCGTAAGGACTAGGTTCATAGAGATGACGACGCCTCATTAAGAATTTGCCTTAACACCAAAGAATAGTCTTGGTATGACCAAGAAAGAATTCATTGTCAAAAATAAGGGCACACATGTCCTGACTCATTCTGGAATATGCTAAGCTCCAAAAGAGATTCATGAGCAATTACCTTATCTATACTGATCTTCCCTTATTCAAACATGGAACAAAAGCAGTGATATAAGGAAAAAATTAGGTAGTTTTTGGAAAAAGTGTGATGTGGTCGTGGGAGAATCAACTGAGATATAAAACATTCAAAATGCTAAGCCGGGAGAGCAATTACACAACTGAACCTCTAATTCACTCATGATTCCTCGGTCACTATGTAATAGTGTTTTAAAATTTACTAATGTCATGTCAAAAGCTATATGAACGAATCAGGGTAGATGATAATGAATGTGAAGAGTATGATGAAGATACCATGGTTCCAAAATAATTGACAGAAAAGCTAAAGGATGTTGAGAACCAAGAATAGTCCAATCAGGGAGAGACTAAATTTATCAAATTGAGAGTTGATGGTGAAGTCAAAGAAAACATGATTGGTATCCATCTGACAGAGAAACTAAAGAAAGAAATCATCATTATACTTGAACAAAACATTAACACATTCATTTGGTCTTGTAATAACATGCCAAAGCCAAAGACGAACATTATTCCCTCCAAGCCATTGATCGATCCAGAATTCAATTCAGGATGTGGACAGTTGACCCTTCCTTCTGTCAAGATAAACTCAAAGGAAAGTTTAAACCACATTGAGGAAGACGTCATGTCATCCACGAGGTGTTATCCATAGAGATCCCTAATCCTATCTGAGAGGGTAGGCCAAGAGTGTCCTAAGTCGATCGACTCCGATGCAGTGAAGAGGTACTATGTCTGAAAGATAGTCTTTTTTTCATGTTTTTTTCTCTATAATCAAACTTTTTCTGAATATAATCATTTTTATGATTTGTAATAAATTAAAAATTCCTCATCCTTTATGTACGAACTATGTTTGACCTGAATTTCCAAGAACAGGATACCTAGGCGGCCTATGTTGGATTCGGTCAACCCCATAGAAAATCTATCTTTCCCTTTATACGAACTATGTTTGACGTGAATTCTCAAGAATGGGATATGTAAGCCGCCAATATTGGCTTCAATCAACCCCTTAGAAAATATATCTTTCCCTTTTATGTATGAGCTATGTGATGACCTGAATTCCCAAAAATAGGATATATGTGTGGCCTTTGTCGACTACACTCAATCCTTTAGAATTCCTTATTGTAGTCTTAAACTATGTGATGGCCTAATTCCTTCTTTAATAGGATATGTAGGTGCACTACCAACTCGGTCACATAGCCCCTAGAAATGGAAATTGGGGCAGAATGTTTGAGAAGGAATCTCAAAAATTCAAAAGAAGGAGAACCTCCTACAACAAAGAGAATGAAGATCATTTCGAGGAATGCAACTGAAATGGATTTGAAGAAGAGTATCAAGATCCCTACAAAGTCGTCGACTCAAGATTTGCCTTGAAAATATTTAACTGGGGCAGCAATTTTGAGGAAGTCCTCAAAATTTCCACCAAAAATACTTTAGGAATTCAGAATCAACTTTGGGAATTCCCCAACGTTAGAGATGCTAATTTCTTCTATGTTAGGGAAACTTTGTTTGACCTCATTCCTTTTGATACGGAATACATAGGTACGAAAAATGGCTTGATCATATCACCCCCAGGAAATGGAAACTGGGGCAGAATTTTTTAGAAGGAATCACAAAAATCCAGAAGAAAAAAATCCATCATTCAACAGGCAAAATGGATGGTCGTAGCGAAGAATTCCATTCAAATGAGTTTTGAGGAGAGTTTCAAGATCCCCATTTAGTCATCAACTCAAGACTTGTCTCAAAAGCATTTAACTAGGGAAATTTTTTGAAAAGGATCTCAAAATTTCTACCAGAACTTCATTCATGAGTTTAAATTCTGAGAATTCCCAGCACTAGGAGATCCCAATTTCTTCTACATTGGGGGAACTATATTTGATCGGATTCCTGTTACAATAGGATACATAGATGCTATACCGACTCAATCCTATCACCCCAGCAAATGAAACCTAGGCAGACTTTTTGAGATAGAATCTTGAAAATGCCAAAGAAGAAGATCATCCTTCAAAATAGAGAATCTTAAGAGAGAATCTCAAGATCCCCACAGAGAGTCAACTCTTTCATCAAAGAGTTCAGATTTACCTCAAGATGTCTAAATGGGGCAGAAATTTTGAGAAGGCCCTCAAAATTTCCACTGAACTTCATTCATGAGTTTAAACTCTGAAAAAAGCTTAGCAACAAGATATTAGAGTCAACTTCAAAGAAATTTCCAGCTACAACGAAGTCCAAGTGGACCAATCCTTACCTATGAATATATTTTTTGAAAAGACATCTTCAAATGCCCCAACTACAATACAGAAAGATCTCTAGAGCTCACTAGTAAGTGTCAGACGCATCAAGCCTCAAACCAAGGATGTTCATTGAGTTAGCGCGTAACATGACAAAATCGACTAAGGGAGTCGAGGCAAGTATTCAAAGATAATAAGCTCTCGAAGATGACATGCGCCTGAAGAATGGCATGAAAGGAGCAGAAGATTGAAGGATGTCAATACATATAAGTTTTATAAAAAACTAACAATTTTTCTGTGGTTGTAGGTTTTCCTAAAAATGAAAGGATCAACAAAAGACTCCAATTGTTCAGCATATCCCTTTATTCAAAAAGGAATACAATGAAGTTGAATACCCAAACTAGCAAAAAGGAGCCAAGACATTAGGAAAGAACCAAAAGCAGTAGAGTTTTTCGAACCTAACAATCTTTCTATGGTTGCAGGAGATGAGGAGTGAACAATGACACCTTTTTCAAATCCCTAACAAATCATAGGATCAAAACAAATACATGATGTTTGGAAATGCTTTGCAGCTGTCCCCGGAGACAGGGTTCAACCATTCATTTATAGTTGAAAGACCTATTGTTCATCTATTCCACTTTGAAAAGGGGATGTTAATGACAAGCAAAGTCATTCAATCTATATTATGAATGTTTAAGTTAAAATTTTCTCTAAATTTGACTGTGGTCACTAGCAAAACTAACACTGTATCTACTAATCATTTACCTTGAGTACAGGTATACGTAAAAGAGTCAGCAGAATAGAGCGGTCAAAAAGATCACCCGATAAGAAAAGTAAGGACATCCTCCTCCAATCCATCATGGATCAAAATGAACACATAAAATTTGAAAGTGGTACATTCAAAGGAGCCAGCATGTCAATAAAACAATGAAAGTGATGTTTTCTGCAACTACCATATAAGTCATTGCATTAATCTTTGCTACTGTCCCTCTGACGGACATGCTTATATCTTATCAATGGATTTTTATTGGTTCCTCCAATGAACCTACACAACTTTCCCTTTGATGGACATGCTTATATCCTATCAATGGATTTTTATTGGTTCTTTCAATGAATCTACACAATGGTCCCTCAAACATACATGTTATCCTATCGATGGATTTCTACTGTACCTCTGACAGACCTACTTATGTCCTATCAATGGATTTCTGTTGTTCCTATGATGGACATGCTTATATCCTATCAATGGATTTCTACTGGTTTCTTCAACGAACCTACACAATTGTCCCTCCGATGGACATATTTATATCCTATCAATGGATCTCTATTGGTTTCTCTGCAAACCTACATAATTGTCCCTCCGATGGACATGCTTATTGATGGATTCTATTGGTTCCCCCATTGAACCTACATAATTATCCCTCCTATGGATATGTTTATATCATATCAATAGACTTTTATTTGTTCCTCTGATGAACTTGCACCAACTGTCTCTTTGAGGGGCCTACTATCCTATCAATGGATTTTTATTTGTCCTACCAATGGATGGGCATTTATTTTGTCCATTTGATCGATGAATCTTTATTCGTCATACTGATGAACATGCATTTATTATGGAAATCCATTTGATCAATAGATCTTTATTTTCCCTATCGAGGGAATAATATTTATTTTAGGGCGTCCCTAAGTCGTATTTATATGCAGGATCAACCCCACCACATGTTAATACCCAATGTCACACAGAGACGGTGAAGTCTTGCATTGAGGGTATTTCTGCATCTATATCTATTAATCACACATAGAAGATGGAGTCTAGTGTTGAAGATATTATTGGGAAATCCAACCTATTACAGTTAGACAGACCTAAGGATGTCTATCAGTCACCATCCATAGTCAGATGATGAATTAGATTTCTCAAAAATTGATAGTCCAAGGGACATCTATTAGCTACATTGTCTGAAATAGGATACTGTGTAATAATACAAAAAAGTTGAAGATTTGAAGGTTATCTATAAGACATAGCGATATCCGAAATTGGATAGTGTGTAAGATCTCCTAAAGGTTGACAGTCCAAGGGCTTTTGTAAGTCACAATAATATCTAAAATCGAAACAATGTGCAAGACTTTTAAGGTTTACAATACAAGGGTTATCTATGAGCCACGTCATATCTAAAGTTGACTATATGCAGGATAACCCAAAGATGTCAATTTAAGAGAAATCTGTAAGTCACGTTATGTCCAACAACGGATAAAAGTACAGAATTACCCAAAGGCAAACAATTCAAGGGATATTTGTAAGCTGCCTCTTATCTAAAGTCAGATAATGTGCAAAATTGCCAAAAAGCTAAAAGTTCAAGGGACATATGTAAGTCGCCTCTTATCCAAAGTCGGATGATATTCAACTTTAAGACTGATAATTTGAGGGATATCTACAAGTCGTGTCAATACAGATGATGCGCAAGACTTATCTAAAGCCATATGCATCAAGAAACGGTTGCAGGGACCATTCTACTCAAAATGTCATCGGTGTCCGAGAGAGCCACCCCATTTTGAAAGAAATATATAATCGCCAAGAGGGCCATCATATCCAACAACCAAGAGGGCTGTTGCGTCTATTATTGTAAAAAAATGATATCTTCCAAAATAGGTACAAGAGGGATGACATCACTTTTTTGGAAATCAACCCACATTAAGGTATAGTGAAAGAACTATATACCCTTCGTGAATTATATTTTCTACTAATTTTCTCATTTCAGATTTTTTCGAGAGCATCCAAGAGGATAAAATTCTCAAACCTAAACCACTGGTTTATCTTAAGAAAAATCATCCAGGAAGACGAAGGGAATTAATAAATTTATCAAACAAAGTGTCATACATAGAGTATGATGAAGGCTATGCCAAGAGAGATGTAACACAATGCGGAGTTGAGATGAAGAAACTATCTCTCCATGTTGAATTGCTTTTATAACTAAAATCTTGTTTTAAGATATTTTCAAGAGAATTCAAGAAGGATAAAAATCTCAAACTAAAGCCACAGATGCGGACGACTCCAAAAAGGATGCGGCAAAATATGGAACTTTTTCTTAGCAACAAACTAGAACATAGTCCGAAGAGGATATCAAACTCTTTGGATACGAGCTAAGGGATGACTTTGATGTGTCATGGTTACATGGCACTGTTGATGCTTAAAAAAAGGAAAATATGCAATAACTTGGGTGTGTTTTGTTGGTATGATGTGGTTTCTGTCCTAATTTGCAGGAAAACAGGTTTTAAAGGCAAAATGAGCAAAAGAGGAAGAATCAAGCCGAGAAAGAAGTGTTGGAAGAAGAAAGAACAAGAGGCTGGAAAAGAGGAGTAGTCAAACCACAAGTCACGTGGCGTGGAAGCCAATCACGCCACGTGAGTGGCTATCGTGACTCAAGTCCAGAGACTAAAAAAATCAGCCTGATTTCAATGGCAGGGGTCACGTGGCGTGACTGACACCCACGTGATGTGGAAGCCTGCCGTGATCCAACTTCTGAATACCACAAGTTGAGCCTGATTCCCACGACATCAACCTAAGTGGCATGACTTGGTTCCACGATACCAAGTCACGATACCGTGGAAGTTGCTGACTCTGTTCTCCTATTTGGTTTTGGATAGGACTAGTTTTGTATCTATAAATACCCCTACGTAGTTCTAAGTGTGAGAGTTGGATAATTTACTACTTTGAGAGTTATTTCATACTGTTTCAGACATATATTTGTTTTTGTATTTACAAACCCTAATTTGAGTTTTATTGATAATTGAAATTTCAATTTTCCTTCATTCTTGTGAGATCATAATTATGCTTTCATCTTTGGATTATTCTTGTGTTCTTGCAATCATGAGTAGCTAAACCCATCAACTAGGGTTGTGTGAACCATGAGGAATTAACGAAACTGGTTAAGTGCAAAGCAACTTTGTACTGCTATGTATGCATGTATTGTTGTTTCCTTTGTTATGATTGCTTTTCTAACGGTTGCAAACGTTAGAAACTCGCCTGTATTCTAGACTTGCTCGAGAGAGAGAGAGAGATTGGGAAAAGGAGATAACAACAGAGATTTGAAGCTATCAACCTTAATCTAATAATCGGAGCCTTAGAGGGAAAGGTTATCTGAGATCCAGAACGAGGGTTAGTAGTGCAACACTCGGAGTCCGAGAGGAGAAGAGTGAAATTCGTCTAATGAAGGTCGAGAGACAGTTAGATGAATCTAACTTTTTAGATTTTGCATGCAGCGCAGCGGGGCAATCTTGTTAATCACAAGTAACCGGTGGAGTTAAGGAATCATTAGGGATCACAGTCCTAGTGAATTTCTCTTATTGTCTACAAACTCAATACAACCAGCAATCGTCATTGTTACTATTCGTTAGAAACCCCCCCTAGTTTTATTTACTTTCCAATTATTCCATCCGGTATTCTACTTATACTTTGACTTATTCCCTGTGGGATCGACCCCAACCTAGTTGGGTTCTATATTTGATTCAGCGACCGCATTGTACTTTTTCGAAGGTATATTTTGGGTGACATCAAAATTTGGCGCCATTACCGGGGAATACGATTACAAAGTTGAACATTACTGGTTGGAGCTGATTGGTTGTGTTTTTACATACTTTTGAGGGAATACGCCGGTGTATGCCAAATACTAGGAGTCAAGGAAATCCCCTGATTCCACTTGATCTTGAAATCGAAAGGACTCTGAGAGCTAATCGGAGAAAGGTGAATACTGAAGGAGTCTAGAATCCCGCAGCTGCGGGAGACATTCACAACCAGCCAATTCATTCGGCTGGTCAGGAAACAGAGGAACAAACTACTGCTCGATTGACATGAGAAGAGCATGTTAGACAAGCTGCTCTTAGACAAGCAGAAAGAGATAATCGAGCTATGCAAGAAGCAGCACAGCGTCTGGCTGATGCTGAAGAGTGACAAAGACGATTAAGAGAACAACCGAGACAACATGTGCCTGTTTATGATGATCCTGAAGATGAATATGTGGCCTATTTTGAGCCAATCGAGAACGGTGTCATTGTTCCACCTGAGTAACCTCCGGGCACTAAGTATGACATCACTAGTGCCATGATCCATCTGCTGAACTTAAAGGGAGTGTTTGTGGGTCTTCCTACTGATGATCCAAACATGCATGTAATGAATTTTGTGGGGGTCTGAACATCATACAATCTTCCTGGAGTTGACCAAGAGGCGATACAGTTGAGGTTGTTTCCATTTTCTCTTACAGGAGAAGCCACGTTGTGGTTGGCTGAGCTACCACGAGGTTCCATCACTACTTGGCAGGAATTGAGAAATCAATTCTTGGAACGATTTTTCCACTGTCCAAGATACTGCAGTTGAAAGACGAGATCTATAATTTCAGACAGCTTCATTCGAAAGCACTCTATGAAACTTGGCTAAGATTTAAAAAGAAGCTGCAGAACGTGCCAAATCACAGGATGAGTGGCCGAAATTTACTTGAAATCTTCTACAAAGCTTTAAATGTCAACACAAAGGGGGTAGCGGATACTATCACTGGTGGAGCATTCATGATTCTGAGATGGGACCAAGCTTCTGAGATATTAGATCGTGTCACTAAGACCAACCGAGGATGACATACTCGAGAGGCAGATATGCCGGCTGGAACATATGCTATTGGAGATTCAGCAGGTCAAAGGGCTTTGGATGAATCTGTGGCGCAAGAGGTTGCTCAGTTGAGGACAGAAATTGGCCTTCTGTCCAAACAGATAGCGGCCAGAGATGCGGAGAAAGTGCATGCTGTAGGTGCACAAAGTAAATTGGCTAGACATGAAGATAGTGAGTCTGATAAAGAGGCAAAGTATCTAGATCGCAAAATGGTGGGTTTCCGAGCCAAGGACCAAGGGTCTAATCAAGACTCTTGGAACTCAAGGCAAGGGAATCAAGGTCGGAACTATTATGGAGACAGCTACAACAAATCGGGATACAGAGATCGAGAATGAGATCGTGATGGTGATTGGAGGTGGAAAGATGATAATTGAGAAAAGAATGACATATATGTACCAAGACCTCCTCCTCCCTATCCTCAAAGATTGAAGAAGAAGGCGGAGGAAGGAAAGTATCCGAAGTTCATTACCACGTTGAAGGAGCTGTCAGTAAACATCCCTCTTGTAGAGGCATTAGAGCAGATGCCTGGTTATGCAAAGTTCATGAAAGACTTGGTGACAAAGAAGAGAACGGTCAGTTTTGAGCCAGCAGATAACATTCATCATTGTAGTTCAGTTGCTCCATGTTCCTTAGTTGAAAAGAAGGAGGATCCAGGAGCTTTCACCATTCCTTGCACTATTGGGTCCTACGACTTTGCTAAAGCACTGTGCGATTTGGGTGCTAGCATCAACCTAATGCCATTAGCCGTGTTCAAGCAATTGGGGTTGGGAGCACCAAAACCAACCTCCATGAGACTTCCCATGGCCGATAGAACTGTGAAAAAGTCGGTTGGCATTCTGTACGATGTTTTGGTGAAGGTTGCCTCTTTTATATTTTTGGCTGATTTTGTGATTCTCGATTGTGAAGTTGACTTAGAGGTTCCCATCATATTGGGAAGACCATTTCTTGCCACGGGTCGTGCATTGGTTGATATGGAAACAGGGCAGCTGAAATTTTGATTGAATGATGAACAGGTTACTTTCAATGTCTGTCATTCAATGAAGCAGCAAAGAGATAAGAGAGTGATTTCAGTGATAGATGCGGTTGATGATAGTGAGGTTGTTGTGTCCATTAAAGAAAGGTTGGGAGTAGAACCTCTGGCTGCCGTGATCATGAACTTTGAATACAATGGTATAGAAGACTATGATGAGATGGTGGGTGCACTAGCTGGTAAATGAGCGTACACTTATGCGCCCAAGAAACTGGATCTTGATTTGAAGAATAGGGTAACTCCACCAGCTCGTCCATCTATTGAGGAGCCTCCAGTGTTACAGCTTAAGGCTCTTCCGGCCCAGCTTCGCTACACATTCTTGGGAGCCAACAATACCTTGCCAGTGATTATTTCTGCTAAATTGGTGGATTGGCAAGTAGAGGCTTTGGTTTTAGTTTTGAAAAGATTTAAGAGGGCTATCGGGTGGTCCATTACTGATATCATAGGTATTCCACCCAGCATTTGCACTCATAAGATCCAGCTTATTCCTGAGTGCATACCTAGCATTGAGCACCAGCGTCGTCTGAACCCACCTATGCAAGAGGTTGTGAAGAAAGAGATCATCACGTGGTTAGATCCAGGAGTGGTTTATCATATTGCTAATAGCGAATGGGTGAGTTTAGTTCAGTGTGTGCCGAAAAAGGGAGGAATTACTGTGGTTCCAAATGACAAAAATGAGTTGATTCCAATGAGGCCGGTGACTGGATGGAGATTTTGCATGGACTACCGGAAGCTAAATTCGTGGACTAAAAAGGATCATTTTCCTATGCCCTTCATGGACCAGATGTTAGACCGTCTTGCTGGTAGAGGATGGTATTGTTTTCTTGATGGTTATTTGGGGTATAATCAGATTTTTATTGCCCCCGAATACCAAGAGAAGACCACTTTCACTTGTCCATACGGTACGTTCACATTCAAGAGGATGCCTTTTGGTTTGTGTAATGCACCGGCCACCTTCCAATGCTGTATGATGTCTATTTTCTCCGACATGGTGGAAGACACAATTGAGTTTTTTATGGATGATTTTTCTGTGGTGGGTGACTCGTTTGAGGGTTGTTTGGCACACCTTGCTAATATGCTACAAAGATGCAAGGAGTGCAACCTAGTGCTGAATTGGGAAAAATGTCACTTTATGGTCAATGAAGGTATCGTATTGGGGCATCAGATTTTGAAGAACGACATTGAGGTGGATAAGGAAAAAATTAAAGTAATTGAGAAGCTGCCCCCACTTATCTCTGTAAAAGGTATTTGAAGTTTTCTAGGTCATGCTAGTTTTTATAGAAGATTCATCAAGGATTTCTCCAAGATTGCACATCCCTTGTGCAAAATTTTAGAGAAAGAGGTGAAGTTTGTGTTTGATGAAGTGTGTCTTAAAGCGTTTGAGTGTCTTAAGGAGAAGTTAGTTTCAACCCCTATAATTGTGTCACCGGATTGGACTAAGCCTTTTGAGGTTATGTGCGATGCTAGTGGAGTGGCTTTGGGTGCAGTCCTTGGCCAAAGAAGTGAGAAGATATTACACCCGATATAATATGCTAGCAAAGTGCTTAATCCAGCTCAAAAGAACTACACTGTGACTGAGCAGGAGTTGTTGGCCGTAGTATTCGCTTTTGAGAAATTTAGATCTTACTTGATTGGTACGAAAGTGATTGTGCATACAGATCATGCAGCCCTTCGGTATCTTATGTCGAAAAAGGATGCTAAGCCAAGACTGATTCGGTGGGTACTTCTGTTGTAAGAATTTGACTTTGAAGTCAAGGATCGTAAGGGGACCGAAAATCAAGTGGCTGACCATCTTTCACGCCTTAAGGAGGAGGCCATGCTTAAATTGAAGGATGATCTTGAGATTGATGATACTTTTTTGGATGAGCAAGTACTGGCAGCATCCCAAGACTTAATCCCTTGGTTTGCTGATTTTGCTAACTTTCTGGCAAGTGATCTAGTTTAGGAGGATATGACATATCAGTAGAGAAAGAAATTCATGCATGAGATAAGGAAATTCTTCTGGGCTGACCCATATTTGTTTAGGGTGTGTGCGGGTGGCATAATTCGAAGATGTGTTCCCGAGTCCGAGATGTTGAGTATTTTGGAGGCATGTCACTCATCTCCAGTTGGGGGTCATCATGGAGGTGCACGGACCTCCCATAAAATCTTGCAATGTGGGTACTACTAGCCTAGTATTTACAAAGATGCTCATGACTATACTCGCGCTTGTGACCGATGTCAAAGGCAAGGTAACATTTCATGCAGACACGAACTTCCCATGACAACTATACTTGAGCTTGAATTATTCGATGTGTGGGGAGTTGACTTTATGGGTCCATTTGTGAGCTCACATGGAATGAAATACATCTTGGTAGCCATTGACTACGTGTCTAAGTTGGTGGAGGCAATTACGCTTCCTAATAACGAAGGGAGAAGTGTCACAGCTTTCTTGAAAAAGAACATATTCTCACGTTTTGGGACACCCCGAGTTATTATTAGTGATGGAGGATCCCACTTTTGCAACCGACTGTTCAAAGCCCTGCTTGAAAAATATGGTGTCAAACATAAGCTGGCAACACCTTACCATCCTCAGACAAGCGGGCAGATGGAGGTGTCAAATCGCGAGATTAAGTCCATTCTGGCAAAAATAGTTAATGTAAATAGGACTGATTGGGCTCGATAACTGGATGATGCGTTATGGGCATATCGGATGGCTTTCAAAACACCAATTGGTGCATCACCATATTAGTTGGTATTTGGGAATTCTTGTCATTTGCCCGTTGAACTAGAACATAAAGCTTTGTGGGCGTTGAAAAGGGTGAATTTGGACAGGAGTGAAGCGGCCCAATTGCGACTTGAGCAGATGCATGAGATGGATGAATTTTGTCTCCAGGCTTATGAAAGTTTAGCATTGTATAAAGAGAAGATGAAATTGTACCATGACCGTCGGATTGAGAATCGCGAATTTCACCCGGGCAACTCGATTTTATTGTATAATTCTAAGCTTTGCCTGTTTGCTGGAAAACTAAAATCCAAATGGTCTGGCCCATTCACTGTCGTTCGGGTATTCTCACTTGGTGCTATTGAGCTAAAAGGAGCAGATAATGTCCTATTCAAAGTCAATGGACAGTGTGTTAAGCATTATGTAGGATTTTTGAAAAAGATAAGGACGATTGAAGAACTTGAACTTGATGAAGTCTGAGTAGTCAAGTCAGCCATGTCGTGCCGTGACATTAAATTAGGCGCTTCATGGGAGGCAACCCATGGGCTAGTTGGGGAAGTCTGAGTATCCAAGTTAGCCATGTCGTGCCGCGATATTAAATTAAGCGCTGATTGGGAGGCAACCCAAGATTTGTTATGCGGATATCGAATTATTGAGGAACAGTTAGCTGAAAATCACTGAATTTACCTGAATGGGTGAAATATCACCCACGACATGAACCACATCACGTGAGGGTATTATACGCCACGTGGTTGGTATCGTCAAAATCAGAAGAAAATTTCCAAGTTCTGAATATATTCCACGGAATGTATCCACGTGACGTGGATAGGATCCACACCACATAATTGGTGTCGTTGAAATCAGAAACTCAGGTCAGTCTCAGAACATCAGCCATGACAGACCTCACGTCACATAGGTCACACCCACATGGCGTGGGTCGTGTCGTGAAATATAAAAAGCTTCAGAAACCCAAATCCGACCTGACCCAGGCCCATTTTTCTAAAATAAATCCGGATCTTTTCTTCTTTACCCGATATATATTCAAACCATTTCCCTTCTTTCCCCACTTTCAAATTCTTCAACTAAAACTCTAAAATTCTAATTTTCTCTTCTTCTCCCCATTAAATCTGAATCCCCACCTTCTCAAACTCCAAGAAATTCGAAATCCCTTTCCCAAAACTCACAAAATTCGACCCCCGCATTTGAAAATTCGACCCCCAAGTCTGAAAATCTGAATTAATTGTACCAATCTCGACCCAAATACCCACAATTTGATCAATAACCCATTACCATGCCTCCAAAATCCAACCCTAAGAGTGACCACCTTGATGCCTCATCCCGAATTCGGACCAAAAATCTGGATTTACCGACCCGTCTGCGGGATAAAACATCTGAGTCAGGGAAAAGTGGTTCTGTGGAGGAATTTGATATTAGCCTGGACGATACTGCTTTGGTTTCTTGGACTACGAGGTTACATACGCGAGCCCGAGCGGCTGCCTGGGCAGCAATTCAGCCGGCCCCACCACCTGTTTAGACATTTATTTTGATTGAGTCTTTTGAGTTCACCCCCTAGTCTGAAGAGGGGGAGGATGGTTCTGCATTAGGCTCTTCTGATGATGCTACGGGCCAGGGTACTTCTGCGGCGGAGGCTACGGCTTCTGTTTCAGGTTCTGGTGCCCAGAGTGCTCCGACTCCCACGCAGAGTACTGAGATTCAGCGCTAGTGTGTGCAGGGCATGTGTGCCTTCTATGATAGAGATGTTGAATTGACTGAGAGAGGGGTGTGTTGGAGGAGCATTATAGAGGAGCCACAGTAGCGGGTGGATGAGTTGAGGACCTTGACTGATATATGGCCTGTCTTTGAGAGATACAGGTTAGGTTGGATGGTGCAACTTTCTGGTCGATATAGCTCTGAGTTAGTCCGAGAGTTTTATGCCTCGTATGCTGCGTTAGTGGATTTGGGCACTCCTGTTTGGCAGAAATTTATTTTGCAGCCATTTTTGACCCATGTCATGGTTCGTGGTACCCGTGTGGATATTTCAGAGCAGACCATTCACCGCTTCTTATTTGGGGCTGACCGTCCACTTCCCGCGTCTACTGCTGAATATGATCATAGGATGGACACTGTCAGAGATAGGGTTAAGATGAGAGATGCAGAGCAAAAATTGGAATTTCTTAAATGGATTGCAGGGTACATAGCCGAAGATGGTGTGGCGGCTGGTTGGGTGACTGAGAAGCTGGACATCAAAAATTCCAAACTTTATTTTGCTGGTAAATTCTGGTGGTCCGTGGTTCGGCATCGGTTGGTTCCAACCAATGCTGACAACTCACTCACATTGGACCGGGCTGTAGTAGTAGCCAGCATCTTAGCTGGTTATGAGATTTCTTTTGCTAGATACATAGTTCGGGAGATCCACGAGCGGGAATTCAGAGATCACACGAGTATCCCCTTTCCATGCTTGATCCAGGGTTTGTGTGATAGGGCAAGGGTGGCCAGGATACCTGCCCTAGACCATTATATCGAGGTGACCGACATTGCGGACATTGGGCTGATGCAGCAAAGGGATTCACACCCCATTCTTCCAGGAGGGTCACAGCTGTCTGAGTCATCGGGTGCAGCCCTGGATGAGCCGAGTAGTGCACCTTTGCCTGTTCTTGCACAAGTTGGGTACCTATACAGACTGAGGGAGCGAGCCCTATTGATGATGGGGTACCCAGTACTAGTGTCCCTCCGACTCCTGCTGGGATGGTTTCAGTATCGAGAGACTTTTTGCAGCAGTTGATAGACAAACAAACGGAGATGTTTGAGCGCTAGGCTCACACTGAGACTCAGATGGCTAAGTTGGTATCCCAGCTTAAGCCTTGGGTTTGATCTACAGTAGAAACTGCGGAGACTAGGGTGAAGGCTCGAATGAATGCAGCGATGGACCAATTTATGTGGGGATTGCATGGGCGGATTGATAGTTTTGAGGCATCTATGGCCTCCCGATTGAGTGCTACACCGAGCCCTGATATGGCCGGCTTGACCCAAGAGGTAGCTACGTTGAGAGATGAGGTTTGGGCACTGGCATCGAGTAGAACTACCATTATACCACCTATGCCTGTCCTAACCTCCGTACGACCAACATTTGATGTTGATTTATTTGCTAATGAGGAGCCTCCGATGGATAGAGGCAAGAGACCCCGCAGTCCGGAGGAGCGGGGTGATACTGATGCTGAGTACGAGAGTAATCTGAGGAGGTTTGTTAAAGCCTCCTGGGTACAGTACCATGCGAGCCAGATTGAGGCGGAGCAGAGAGTGCGTGGTGCATCTGCCAGTCAGGCTATCCCTCCACCGAATGCACCTACTGCTGCACAGTCTGATGATCTCGCTGCTGGCGGGCCCACTTTTGGCGCTTAGGGTGCCACAGGTATGTCTTCACTCCCTTGTGTTTGATTTGATATTGGTGCATTGAGGGCATTGCACCATGTTTAGTTGGGGGTGGGGGTGTACCACCACTTAGGGTTTTTTGTTGCCGTGTTTCTTTTCCCCCGAGTGTGCTATCATAGTAGAACCGACATGTTTAGGATGTTATTGATGTTTTTTATGTTTCTTGCAAAATTAGGAGAAAAATGAGGGAACTGTAGTGCAGTCCAGTTTTTAAAGATTTTTATGTGTTTTGAATGTTAAGGATACCCCTCCTAAAATTTTGGTTTTTGAATTGTGTGAATAGCATGCTTGTGTGTGACAACTGTTGGATCTTGTTATGGCACTAGAATTATAGGCAAATAATCGTAGCTAGCATTGCATGAACGGATAGGTAGTAGTTGGTAATACAACCCTGTGCTATGTGTGTGTGAGGTCACTACTTAGTTAACTGTGTGTGTGCAATCCAGAACTTTCCCGGTTAGTCTTGCCTAAGTTAAAGGATAGGGATTAGGAAAGGATCATAGGCCATTTTTGAATAAAGTCCACATTTAGCCTAAATGCCAAACCAAAAGAATAAGTATCCCTTGATCCCTACTTTGAGCCATAACTATCTTATTTCTTTCATTAGCCGATTCACCTTCCCGTTTTAAATTACAATAAACCTGTCTTGTCCCTAGTCCCTCCTTGGACACTGTGTACCTCAACATAGGCAAATCGCCTAAATTGAGGGTGGCTATTATAGGGGTGCGTAAATTGAGTTGGGTATGAAGAAGAAGTTAATAAAAGAAAAAGGAAAAACAGGTTTGGGTGTGAAGAAAAAAAAAGATTGCTTTTTGAAAGTGAAGAAAAAAATCACACCCAAAATCTGAAAATAAAAGAATGGAGAATAAGGGAGAATAAAAATGAAAAAGGTTGGACGTTGGAGCCAAAAATAGTGTAGTGTCAAGGCGGTTTGAGTCACTATACAAAGGCGTGTAAAGTCCTATAGTGATCCTAATCAAACTGTCCAAAAAAAAAGGCGTAGAAAATAAGGGCAAGCCTATGGTATTCCATGCACACTGTTTTAACTTCTTTGTGAGCGTGAGTGTTTTGACCTCGTCCCTATGTTGATATTCATTAGTATACTGAGAGTGCATGGGACTTCTTTGATTGTGAGAGCACATGGGTTGCATAATTAGCTGCTAGTTGTTCGAGAACTGCCAATTGCATATACGCTTAGTTGTTTGTGCATAATTTGGTGCCATCACTTGATCCCTTCTGTGTCATAATACTATGTTGCTTATATACACATCGAAAAGGTTTTTTGTCAAATGAGTAGACTGCCATAGGTCCCTTAGATTTCTCTTAGTTAAGCATTGTGTTTGCGTATTTTTATTTTGTTTGCCTGAGGACATGCAAACGTTCTAAGTTGAGGGTGCTGATGTGTCATGGTTACATGGCACTATTGATGCTTAAAACAAGGAAAATATGCAATAACTTGGGTGTTTTTTTTTGGTATGCTGTGGTTTCTGTCCTAATTTGCAGGAAAATAGGTTTTAAAGGCAAAATGATCAAAAGAGGAAGAATCAAGCCGAGAACAAAGTGTTGGAAGAAGAAAGAACAAGAGGCTGCAAAAGAGGAGTAGTCATGCGACAAATCACGTGGCGTGGAAGCCACTCACGGCACATGAGTGGCTATCGTGACTCAAGTCCAGAGACTTAAAAAATCAGCCTGATTTCCACGGCAGGGGTCACGTGGCATGACTGACACCTACGTGACGTGGAAGCCTGCTGTGATCCAACTTCTGAAGACCACAAGTTGAGCCTGATTCCCACGACATCAACCTACGTGGTGTGACTTGGTTCCACGACACCAAGTCACGATACCGTGGAAGTTGCCGACTCTGTTCTCCTATTTGGTTTTGGATAGGACTAGTTTTGTATCTATAAATACCCCTATGTAGTCCTAAGTGCGAGAGTTGGACAATTTACTACTTTGAGAGTTATTTCATACTGTTTCAGACATATATTTGGTTTTGTATTCACAAACCCTAATTTGAGTTTTATTGATAATTGAAATTTCGATTTTCCTTCATTTTTGTGAGATCATAATTATGCTTTCATCTTTGGATTATTCTTGTGTTGTTGCAATCATGAGCAACTAAACCCATCAACTAGAGTTGTGTGAACCATGAGGAATTAACGAAACCTGTTAAGTGCAAAGCATCTTTGTACTGCTGTGTATGCATGTATTGTTGTTTCCTTCATTATGATTGCTTTTCTAACGGTTGCAAATGTCAGAAACTCGCCTGTATTCTAGACTTGCTCGAGAGATAGATAGATATTGAGAAAAGGAGATAACAACAGAGATTTGAAGCTATCAACCTTCATCTAATAACCGGAGCCTTAGCGGGAAAGGTTATCTGAGATCCAGAACGAGGGTTAGTAGTGCAACACTCGGAGTCTAAGAGGAGAAAAGTGAAATTCATCTAATGAAGGTTGAGAGACAGTTAAATGAACCTAACTTGTTAGATTTTGCATGCAGCGCAGCGGGGCAATCTTGTTAAGCACAAGTAACCGGTGGAGTTAAGGAATCATTGGGGATCACAGTCCTAGTGAATTTATCTTATTGTCTACAAACTCAATACAACCAGCAATCGTCATTGTTACTATTCATTAGCAAAACCCCCCAGTTTTATTTACTTTCCAATTATTCCATCCGGTATTCTACTTATACTTTGACCTATTCCCTATGGGATCGACCCCAACCTAGTTGGGTTCTATATTTGATTCAGCGACCGCATTGTACTTTTTCGGAGGTATATTTTGGGCGACATCATACTTCCACCGCCATCAAACCACACCCCTATCAGAAGGCATGTGGGTATTTTGGGATATTTTTAGTTTCAATTTTGCATCTAAAGTATTTATAAACTCACACTAAAAACAACTTTCCTTTCTTCAAATTCGGGTGACATACACCTAGAGTTTTGAAAATTAAGTCCATGTAGCTCAAATTTACAGGTAAGGGCCCTAGATTTTGTAATCAAGATAATTACAAACCTTTTTTCCCTTGCTTAACTGTTCGCCACTCATCCTGAGCCAAAGGTCATCTTCGCATAAAAGGCTACCTTTTCCACTTATTGAGTTGAACTACAAGTAGTATGATTCCCTGAGTTTTGGGGATATGTAGGCTAGGATCTATGTTGAAAACTCGACTGTATTCCAAACTCTCCCCAATCTCCCCATTCACAAGCTTTTGGGTCTCTCTATAACTCAAAATCGGGATAGTTATTGATTTCTTTGAAAATTGTACTTAAAATCAAGAGTTATAAACTACAAGTGGCCTGAATTCTCATGTAACCTAAGATACATAGAAAACCCAACCACTTTCGAGAGATGAATCTGTGGTCGGATAAAATTAGAACGCCAAACTCTTTTTGTCCATGGTTAATTGTATTCACCCTATCCAAAGGGAGGGGAAGCTATTGACAACTAAGTTTTACCCTCCACAATTTATTTAATTTTTGAGCTTCTTCGATTCTAAATAAAATTATAATAATTGCTTTATCAGAATAAAGAAGTTCTCAAATAAATTCTGAGTTAATTGTGTTATTTTAAATAACTATTATGCATTCTCGTATTCAAATATAAGAGATTGTATTATTTTTTATTTGAATAAATATATTTTACCAAAATGGGTTTTTCATCGAAGTTCGTCCTTTGAAAACTGATTTAATTAAGGTTAATTTGATTTAAATATATTTTTTATTTAAATAAATTATTTTTAGAAGATAATTATTTAGATTTTAATTAATTAAGAAGCTCAAAATTAAAATGAAGTGTCAATTCATTTTAATTTTTGATTAATTTAAGTCAATTGCTACATGTGGTCGTATTTGAAACTGATTTGGTCACAATTGCAATGCTGGCCTTATTCAAATCTGATTTAGCTATTTTTCCAAATGAAATTGACTAGATTCTAAATGATTAGGCTATTTCCTAAATAGCCTAAAACCTACCCAATAGCCTAATTTTCTACCCAATCCAACTCGCTACTCGAACCAGCCTAACATCATTATATCCCTTTCTTCTTCATTCAACCCAACAACATAATAGTAAGATCGACAACAACAACACCAGTACAACAATTTCATAGCAACCAAATGAACTTCGTCAAATTCACCCAAAAGATATCGCAAATCTGACGATTTTCATCCATTCTCCATTTACCAGTACGAAATCATGTGATGAGCATGTGAGAATCATACCAGGAACGTCTCAAGTTTGAATCTTTGAATCCCTAAATTCCCCGTAGATCCCCCTCAAATTCGTATTGTAAAGGTACATACTCGTCGATATTCAATTAGTGGATAAAGGAATTGGTTTTCCCCCCAAATCCCCAATTAATTTCCCCTAAAATTGGTCCATATTCATGACAATTTGAAGAGGAAAAACCCCTACTCCTTTTCCTAATTTGAAATTCAAAATTAATCTACGAATATTCTCAATTTCACCCCTCTAATTTCCCCTAAAACAATGTACGAAAATCCTCTATATAAACCCTCATCCAGAGCATTCATAGAGATTGAAATTTTTAGGTTGAAAATTTGGTGAGAGTTTTAGAGAAAATTCTGAATCACTACTGAAAAGAAGAGAAAGAAAAGGAGATTGAAATCACGATAAAATTTTGTCATGATAAGCTTGTTGTCCTAAGTTTGTTGCTCAAAAAAAGGTATGAAATTCTCCTTTTCTATGTTGTTCTTCATCAAAATCAGTAGTTATAAATGAATGTTATGTTGTTTTGATCTATTATTGCACGTATCGAGTCATATGACTCGATGCATGAACTGGTTTTATTTGTGAAAGATGAATATTCAATGTCTGCAAGGTTTATATGTTTAAAAATCTCCCTAATTTTCATGTGAAATGTGCAAAGTTGTGAGCTTTAATATGTTTATATATATATTATTGCATTGCCTTGCACTTTGGTGTTAAACAATATTTTAATATAGATTTTAGGTTTATTACAGCTCATTTGAAACTGTTATTTGGTGTGAGATTGATGTTTCTCCTCAAAGGATTCTCTTGGTTCATAATACCAAATAGACACCTTTGAGAAAAGAAGGTGATTCTTTGAGGATTCATTTTCAGTATTCATTAACTTCAAAAGATGGAATGGAGCTTCAAAATAGCTTATCTTCATCCTTGCTTTCTTGTTAGAAGTAATCTGATTTGGGCATGGTGATGTTGTTCTCATCTTGTTTTTTTCTTTTGTTTTTTTTGTGTGAAGTCGTAAAGATTTCAAGTTTGATTCTAAATGAAATAGCATTTGTAACTGTTTGTCGTTAAAGTTTGCTGGAAATCTTTGGTGTTGATACTGTATCTAAAAGTCATTTTTATGCTTTTTTTCCTCTTACTAGTTAAGATATATGAAAAGTATTTGTTTATTTTTTGTCCTCTTCCAAATGTGTGAACCTATATGAAAAGTTATCCATTTGAGTTCAGAATTATTGGATTCCTAGTATGTGTTTTACACCCTTCTGTCTATATTTATGGTTAGTTTTAAATGAACATTTGCTTTAAACCCTTCTGTCTATATCTATGGTTAGTTTTAAATGAAGGAAAAGCAAGTAGTTTGGCTAAATTCATCGGTGTTATTTGATCCTTCTCTTGTTTAATGCTTACTTTGTGTGATTTATAGGTCGAGACTAGATTATTAGAAGCTTAGGTAGATTCACAAATATGTTATTGATTCTCAGATTCGCTAAAGTTTCATTTTTGTTTGAATTTAATTTTATCCTGCCAACTATGTTTAAACTTTTGTCAAAATCACTCATAGTTTTAAAATTTCCAAAGGATGGTTTTCTGCACCATTTGGCCATTACTACAGAACGCTTGATTGATATGTGTCAAAAAATAGATAAATAATTTCCCACAGAATGATGTGTGTTTGATATTTTCATAATAACTGTTGACTTCTTCAAGTTCTTTTACTGTACTAGTTTAATTCGTCAATTCGAATGAATCACTAATTTTATTTCTTTTGGTTATACATGTGATATCTGCCTTGAGTTCAAATGGGCTCCTTCTCCTTTGTAGTTTCAATGGGCCAAGGAGGCCCATCTCTTCATCGAGTCCAAACTCAAAAACTCAAGCCTAATAGGACTGATATGAAATAGTATATAGCAGTATACAGGGGATATACAATAGGAAAATAAGAAAGGGAAGCAAATATACAGGTGGAAGGCAAAGAAACGCGTACAAATGTCTGATATACAGTCACGTAGACATCAAATATACGTAAAACACAGCCAAAGAAGGTTGGTTTACAGTCAGTATACAAAAGTGAAAATGGGCTGAAGCTCATGGATTTTTTGGACAACAATCTAAAACTGGCCAACAGTCCACCCTCTCTCTCCCCTCTTTATTTCTGTATTGATTTAATTTGTGTATATTTAACTCTTAAATTCTTATAACTTCGTTGAATATTTCCTTTAGAGTTGCTATGTTTTTGCGAAATTCATCTTTTTCATAAAATCTTGGCAAATCAAATTATTCCTTTTCAAATAAGCATAACTCTTTTTCAAAGTTGGTCAGTAAATTTATTTTCAAATATCCCGGATAATCACAAGTTAGAGGATACTCTTGGTGCCTTAACACCTTTGCAAGAGTATTAATAAGAACCGCTTACCCAGAACTTTCTTAAAAATCTCTATGTCTTTTTCTATTTTAAGACTTGGAATTTTTCAAAAGGGTTTTCTTAATTTTTCTAAATAAATTAAGTGGCGAATCTGTTTTAAATTGAGTTTGAAACTTTTCTTAAGTTTTTGAATTCAAACAATTCATTATCCTGTAAAACACATGTTAATAAATTTTGAACTTGTTAATTGTAAACGCAAGTTGGAAATTGATAATGTATAAATAAGATTTGTAAAAAGGACCTTGTTTGATGTACAAGGTGGTTGATTCACTTATTATGTGTTTGTACTTGCTTTAAGGTACTGATTATTATTGAGAGATGAACTGATAAAGGTTGATCATGATTGAATTGGTGGATTTCAAGAATGATATGGGTGGGTACGTTGGAATGTGGGTGGTATAACACTTGATTTGGGATAAGGGTGGTAGGCACTAGTTTTTTGGGTTATTTGATACATGGACTGAGTTCTTTCCTTGCGGGTCAAGGCTAGTGGGCATTATAAGACCATAGCATGTATGTACACAGTAAATTGGAGAGTTTGACGATTTCTTGAGTGGATCTAGTTATATTTGTTGGTTATTATATTAGGATCCTTGTGAGGTTCAATTACTTATCATTGTATTTGGATCCTTGCGCAGTCTGTTTATTTGATACTTTACTTGAAATAAGTTAATACTTGCTGATGAATAATAATGAGGTATTTGTTGAGGAAGTATTAAGTTGAATTATTGTATGAGATCTTGGTGGTTGACTTGAGTTGAGTATTAATGTAACACCCCGTACATTTCCGAACCTAATTGCGTACCGTAAAATGTATGGAATTATTTAAACATGAGATTGTTGAGGTATTATACATTCAATTTGTTGGGCTAAATTCATCTTGTTGCTAATGAGCTCAATTTAAGGCGCAAAATTAAGCAAAAGGCATGGCCCAAATGGAAATGACCCATTATTTCATGTTGACCAAGTAAACACACATTTAATGTTGGCTAAGGATGACTTGAGGGACTATATAAAGGCAAAAAATCAGATTTTTATTCATTACAACACACATACCATTTCTAAAATTTTCCAAAACATTTCTCACCTCACAAACCCTAAGCCATCACTCCCTTAGACAAGATCATCATCATACAAGCTTTGGTAAGTGTTTACTCTCATGGATTAATATATTATATGCTTATTATGGTGCATAAATCATGTTGGTTATGTTGGGAAAGCGTTGGACAGTTCACTATGTGTAAAACTGTCTACTTTTGCAATCGAAAAAGGGTTTTGCCTTAAAAACTTGAAAGTGGACTTGTGGTCTTGAAGGAAGTGAACTTGATGGATTAAATATCAACATGTAAGATGTGGTTATGTTCTTAACTTTCTTTCTCTATGTGTATAACTTGTGGGATTGTTGGTATGAAATCGATCATGGAATTGGGGACGTATTGAAATAAAAATGTAATTTTGGTGATGTTCATGTGTGTTGTGAAACCATGGTTGTTCGTTGGAATCCAAGTTGACATAAAACATGTAAAGAGAAGCTTATTTAAGGCCATGGACCATTTATTACAAAAAAGGACCCTAAAATGACCCCTGGAGGCTAAAACGGGCATCCGCCCTCTCGTCTGGAGCACCTGTGGGCGCAGATGCCAACGCAGGTGGATCTGGACAAGTCCAGGGGCACCTGCGGCTGTACCTCATCCACCTGCGGGTGCAGGTGGCTCCACAGCCCAGTCCAGAATTTCTTTTTGTATGTTTTTGTCTCTCTTTGATCCCCGAAGCCCCCTATACCCTTCTTGGATGTAATTATCAACTTATGATACCTTTTGAATGACTTTAAGGAGTTGTTTGGAGGCATGTTGGATTATATCAATTATGAATTATTGTTAATATATTGTTATGAAAGGTATTAAGGTGACTTGATGGAGTAATTGTGCTGTAGTGTTAATGAGGAAGCATAAAGGATAAACTTGGTGTGAAATGCTATTGGTTATGATGTCTTGGTCAATGGGTGGAATGTTATGGTGTTGTTGGTATGGTAATGCAGTGAATTGTATTTTAAAGGATGAAATGATGCTATATAGCGGTCACGTAGCTCATTATCATTTTATGCACTTGTAAGGTAGTTAGTTGTTAACGTGAGCTCTGTTATGTACTTGTGTTGTAGAGTGAAACGGAAGGAAGGAGCTGGATTATTATATTCATATATAGGACTGTGTATTCATATTGGGAAGATAAGGTATGTAACTGTGTATTCATATTGGGAAGATAAGGTATGTTACTGTGTATTCATATTGGGAAGATAAGGTATGTAAGGTTACTCTTTTCGTATCCTTCTGCAGCACATAGTGTTCACATTGTCATTGTACTTGTTCCATTCCGAAATGTTCTAAGGTATCCCATTTCAGGTTATCATCTATTGTTAATCACATATTCCTTATTCATTGATCAATTGTTATTCATGTGTCACATAATTGTGGACATGATTCAAAAGGTCCTCCAATAATGTTACGTTCTAAAGTTCCAATAATGTTATGACTACTAATGTATCAATCTCATAGAAGTAAAGAAATGAAGTAATGTATAATTGTTTGAGTATTCTTGGGTGGCATCCCAGGGGTGGAAGAAACACCTACCATGGGTCAATCCCAATATCATGGGTGGCATCCCAGGGGTTAAAATACCTAGCATGGGTCGATCCCAATATCAAGGGTGGCATCCTAGGGGCGAAAGAAAAGCCTAGCATGGGTCGATACCGATTTGTGTATTTATGAGGACCGCATCCCATGGGTGAAAATACCTAGCATGGGCCATCCTCTTTTACCACTGATCAGTTGGTTACTTGTTTATCATAAGCTTTACTATTTCTTAATGCAAGAAGGATAAAGTAAGGTAATGAATGAAAATGATGACGAACGTAAAAGCGAAGAAGGTAATGAATGTAATGTATATGATTCCAAACACACAGAGCTGGGGTTCATCCATATTGACTATTCTCTTGTAATTGATTCCATTAAAGTACTTGTGTATCATGCAGTTTCTTACAGCCTTACATACGCAGTACATTTTTCATACTGACGTCCCTTGGGGGACTTACCTTACTTGATATAGGCACAGGTGCTAGTAGACCTCCACAGTAGGCTGCGGATTATCTACGGATTATTGGTGAACTCCAGTTCGGTTCGGGGCTTTCCAAGTCATTATGTACATTTGTTTTGGTATTGTACAAAGGATTGTATAAAGCGGGGACTTATCCCGACTTTAGGATTGGTTATATATCTGTTAGAGGCTTTTGTAGACGTTGTGGGACAAATAAAGGAATGTAACGAATGTATGCTTTTGTTGTGGTGGCCCTAACAACCAAGTTTCATATATATGTCATATGTTTTCCATGACTTCCGCCATTGGTATCTTGTAATTACATGGGAGAGAATGTTGTTCATTTATTGACATGCATATGAGTGTACATGAATGGAGATTGGTTCTCTCGGGCCTTAACGGATTTGGGTGCCAGTCTGCCCCATTGGAATTTGAGGTGTGACAAAAGTGGTATCAGAGCAGGTTGTCCTAAGGGTGTCTACAAAGTCGTGTCTGAGTAGAGTCTTGCTGATGGATGTGTTGTGCACCACATTTATAAGTAGGAGGCTACGGGACATTTAGGAGTTGTTTCTTTTCTTCATTTCTTAGATCGTGCAGTAGAGCCACATTTTTAGGTGGAATCATATCTGACCATTGTAATTGGTTTTCTTTGTTATAGTAAAAATGTTGATGACAAGACGAGGTAGGGGCAAATGTAAGCAGGTAGATATGCTTGTCAATGAAGGAACGAGTAAATCACCACCTAACCAAGCTAGTCAAGGTGGAGATGACACTGAATTTGAATCTCGGGCTTCTTCTACTTTTCCAGCTCCAGAAGAGTCGAGAAGGAGAGAAGAACCTGCCGACCCACCTGTTAATGCTACTGAGCAAGATCTCAGAAATGTGGTGCAAATATTGACTCAGATAGTTGTTGTATAAAGTCAAGGACGAGCGGGTCCAACGACAAGTGATGATGGTGCGGCTAGGGCAGCTAGTCAGCGAACACAGGATTTTCTGAAACTAGACCCTCCCACCTTCACTGGGTCAGATCTGAATGAAGATCCACAAGATTTTATAGATCAAATTCAAAGGGTTTTAGATGTTATGCACGTGACTGGTGTATAAATAGTTGAGCTTGCGGAATATAGATTGAAAGGAGAGGCGATATTATGGTATGAAGATTGGAAGCGATCTCGTGGTATAGCTTCCTTGACCACTATCTTCCATATGAGATTCGAGAGGCTCATACAGACCAATTTTTAAATCTTCGTAAAGGGAATATGAGCGTCCGAGAGTACAGTCTGCAGTTTAACTCTTTGGTCAGATATGCTCCCAATGTGGTAACCACTATGGCCGACAGAGTTCATCGGTATGTGGATCGGTTGGATCCATATTTGGTAAGAGATTGTACTATTTCTATGTTGAACAGAGATATGGATATAGCCAGAATACAAGCGTTTGCACAAAAGATGGAAGACCAAAGGCAAAGAAGAAGTGCGCACGAATTTGAAAGAGGGCTAGACCTATGGGACAGTCCATGGCGTCCCAAGGAGAATCTAGGCCTTGAATTTTTTCTAGACCGCCGAGACCATTATTTTCTTCCCCTACAGCAGGTACTTCATCCCAATTTTGAGGGTTTAGAGGCAGCCATGTTGGGAAGAGTAGTGGGATTTGAGGTTCGCAGACCGCAGGATTTTCTCATCAGTCGTGTCAGCACTGCGGCAGGTTTTATTTGGGTACATGCCGGTTGGGAATGACTGGTTGCTTTTGGTGCGGTATGTCGAGGCACATGATGAGAGAGTGTCCATAGAGGGGCACGGGTGGTATAGCATGACCTACGAGATCAACCGTTGCATCATCATCATCGGTTCCTTCCCTAGGCAGAGGAGTGCAACCTATTGGGCATGGTAGAGGTGCTGGAGGAGTAGCTAGTTCCAGTGGAGCCCAGAATTGCACCTATGCTGTAGTGGACCAACAGAATTCAGAGGCTTCTCCTAATGTAGTCACAGGTACATTATCCATATTTTTGCATAATGTATATGCATTGTTTGACCCGAGTTCTACATTATCACATGTTACTCCATTGAATGCTGCGAAATTTGAAAGAATGCCGAAATTATTAATTAAGTAAATTAAAGTATCCACACCGATTGGTGAATCTATTATTGCAAAAAGAGTATATCGTAATTGTGTAGTAATTGTGTGTGATCATGATACGTTGGCTGATCTTATTGAACTGGAAATGGTGGAGTTTGATGTCATAATTAGTATGGATTGGTTGGCTTCTTGTTATGCCACGGTAGATTGCCGAGCTAAGGAAGTACATTTTCATTTTCCACAAACGAATGTTCTGGAATGGAAGGGCAATGTAGAGGCACCGAGAGGAAAATTTATTTCCTATTTTAAAGCAAGGAAAATGATAGCCAAGGGGTACATATGTCACTTAGTAAGAGTGAAAGATACTGATGTGGAACCACTAATTCCTCAGTCGGTTCCAGTGGTCAATGAATTCCTTGATGTGTTTCCTGAGGATCTTCCAGGTTTACCTTCGGAATGGGAAGTAGAGTTCGGTATTGATGTGATGCCAGGCATTCAGCCTATCTCTATTCCCCCGTATAGAATGACTTTAGTAGAATTGCGAGAACTGAAGGAGCAATTAAAAGACTTGCTGGACAAGGGGTTCATAAGTCCTAGTATGTCCCCATGGGGTGCACCAGTATTATTTGTATGGAAGAAAGATGGCACATTAAGAATGTGTATTGACTATCAACAATTGAATAAGGTAATGATCAAGAACAAATATTCCCCCCCCCCCAGAATTGACGATTTGTTTGATCAGTTACAGGGTGCCAAATGTTTTTCAACTATTGACTTGAGATCAGGTTACCATCAAGTCAGGGTAAGATAAAAAGATATACCCAAGACAGTTTTCCGAACACGGTATGGCCATTATGAACTTTTAGTTATACCGTTTGGACTAACAAATGCACCAGCTGTTTTCATGTATTTGATGAATAGGGTGTTTAAGCCATTTCTGGATGTGTTCGTGACCGTATTTATAGATGATATTCTGGTTTATTCAAGATCACAAGAGGACCATGTTAATCACTTACAGCAGGTGTTACAGATTCTTCGTGATCGTAAGTTATATGCGAAGTTCTCTAAATGTGAGTTTTGGTTAAAATATGTAGCATTCTTAGGTCATATTGTATCAGATGAAGGAATTCGGGTTGATACACAAAAAATTAAAGCGGTGAAAAATTGGCCAAGGCCTACAACGCCTACGAAAATTCATAGTTTTCTTGGGTTGGCAGGTTATTACAGATGATTTGTTGAAGGGTTTTCTTCCATTGATGCACCTTTAACAAAGCTTACACACAAGGAAATCAAGTTTCAGTGGAATGATGCATGTGAGAAAATTTTCCAAGAGTTGAAAGATAAATTGACTTCTACACCGGTATTGGTACTTTCGGAAGGCACAGAAGGGTATGCAGTATATTATGATGCTTCAGGAGTTGGCCTAGGGTGTGTATTGATGCAGCGTGGTAATGTAATAGCGTATGCCTCAAGACAGTTGCAGCCACATGAGAGAAATTATCCCACACATGACCTTGAGCTAGCAGCTGTGATATTTGCCTTAAAGATATGGCGCCATTATTTGTATGGGGTTCATGTTGATATATACACTGACCACAAAAGTTTGCAATATATTTTTAAGCAGAAGGATTTAAATCTGAGGCAGCGAAGGTGGCTTGAACTATTAAAAGATTATGATGTTGATATCCTATATCATCCAGGAAAAGCAAATGTGGTAGCCGATGCATTAAGCCACAAGGCAATAGGAGGCACTAGTGGCATATTGACGAAAAAGCAAGACTTAGTCAAGGATCTACATCAACTAGCCAGCTTGGGGGTTTGTCTTCTTGAATCTCCAGACGAAAGGGTTATTGTGCAACATGCAGCAGAATCTTCATTAGTAGCTGAGGTGAAAGAGAAATAGGATGCGGATCCTATGTTATTGCAGCTGAAAGAGAATGTACAACAGGGTTTGACAAAGGCATTTGATCTTATGCAGGAAAGAGTACTTCAATGCCAAGGTATATTATGTGTACCGGATGTAGATGAGCTGAGTAGACGAATTATGACAGAGCCGCATCATTCACGATATTCTATTCATTCGGGAGCTACCAAAATGTACCATAATTCAAAAGAAATGTATTGGTGGGGAAACATGAAGAAGAACATTGCAGAATTCGTAGCTCAATGTCCAAATTGTCAACAAGTAAAAGTAGAGCATCAAAAACCTGGAGGTTACATGCAATATATCAATCTTCCAGTCTGGAAATGGGACATGATTAACATGGATTTCATCACAGGCTTGCCTCGTACACTGCAGAAATTTGATTCCATATGGGTAATAGTTGACAGGCTTACCAAGTCAACGCATTTCCTACCAGTCAAGACCACCTATACAGCTGAAGAGTATGCACGGTTGTATGTTAAAGAGATAGTGTGATTACATGGGATTCCAAGCTCTATTATATCAGACAGGGTAGCTCAATTTACTGCACATTTTTTGAGATATTTTCAGAAGAGCTTGGGTACACACGTGAATCTGAGTACGGCTTTTCATCATCAGACAGATGGACAAGCAGAACGTACTATCCAAATACTTGAAGATATGCTACGAGCTTGCACGTTAGATTTTAAAGGCAGTTGGGATAATCATTTGCCTCTTATTGAATTTTCCTACAACAATAGCTATCATTCAAGTATTAAAATGGCACCTTATGAAGCTTTATATGGAAGGAAGTATAGATCACCAATTGGATGGTTTGAAGCGGGTGAAACTGCTTTACTTGGACTAGATCTTCTTCATCAAGCTATGGAGAAGGTTAAAGTGATCCAACAACGGCTACAAACGTCCCAAAGTCAACACAAGTCATATGCTGATGTTAGAAGAAGAGGGCTCGAATTTGCCATAGTTGATTGGGTATTCTTGAAGGTGTCACCGATGAAAGGGGTAATGAGATTTGGAAAGAAAGGAAAGTTGAGTCCCCGTTATATAGGGCCATATGAAATGGTCCTAAGATTTGGGCAAGATGCGTATGAATTAGCATTACCCCAAGAACTCTCCACAGTTCATCCGGTATTTCATGTTTCGATGCTTCGAAAGTGCATAGGAGATCCATCTCGTATTGCTCCCATAGAAGATGTATAAGTTACGAAGGATCTCACCTATGAAGATATAACTATTGCTATTCTGGATTGACAAGTGAAGAGGTTAAGGAATAAAGAAGTAGCTTCCTTAAAGGTACTTTGGAGGAATCAACAAGTAGAAGAGATCACATGGGAAGCTGAAGAAATGATGAAGTCTAAGTACCCTCATTTGTTTCAAATGTAAGAAAAGGTGCACGATGCGGGATAGGAGCAATAACAATTAAGTATCTATAAGCATTATGAATATATATGATAACATGAAGAATGATCCTAGACTTAAAATTGCTTAAATTGAATAATGTCACTGACATTCGAGGACGAATGTTTCTAAAGGGGGAATGATGTAACACCCTATAAATTTTCGAACCTAATTGCGTACCGTAACATGTATGGAATTATTTAAACATGGGATTGTTGAGGTATTATACATTCAATTTGTTGGGCTAAATTCATCTTGTGCTAATGGGCTCAATTTAAGGCCCAAAATTAAGCAAAAGGCATGGCCCAAATGGAAATGACCCATTCTTTCATGTTGACCAAGTAAACACACATTTAATGTTGGCTAAGGATGACTTGAGGGAATATATAAAGGTAAAAAATCAGATTTTTATTCATTACAACACACATACCATTTCTAGAATTTTCCAAAACATTTCTCATCTCTCACAAACCCTAAGCCATCACTCCCTTGGACAAGATCATCATATTGAAAGCTTTGGTAAGTTTTTAATCTCATGGTTTAATATATTATATGCTTAATATGGTGCATAAATCATGTTGGTTATGTTGGAAAAGTGTTGGACAGTTCACTATGTGTAAAACTGTCTACTTTTGCAATCGGAAAAAGGTTTTGCCTTATGAACTTGAAAGTGTACTTGTGGTCTTGAAAGAAGTGAACTTGATGGATTAAATATCAACATGTAAGATGTTTTTATGTTCTTAACTTTCTTTCTCTATGTGTATAACTTGTGGGATTGTTGGTATGAAATTGATCATGGAATTGGTGACGTATTGAAAGGAAAATGTAATTTTAGTGATGTTCATGTGTGTTGTGAAACCATGGTTGTTCGTTGGAATCAAAGTTGACCTAAAACATTCAAATATAAGCTTATTTATGTCCATGGATTATTTATTACAAAAAAGTACCCTAAAATGACCCTTGGAGGCTGAAACGGGCATCTGCCCACGCTTCTAGAGCACCTACGGGCGCAGATGCAAATGTTGGTGGCTCTGGACAAGGATAGAGGGGAACCTACAGCTGCACCTCATCCACCTAAGGGAGCATGTGGCTCCACATCCCAGTCCAAAATTTTGTTTTGCATGTTTTTGTCTCTCTTTGATCCCCGAAGCCCCCATACCCTTCTTGGATGTAATTATCAACTTATGATACCTTTTGAATGAATTTAAGGGGTCGTTTGGAGGCATGTTGGATTATATCAATTATGAATTGTTGTTAATATGTTGTCATGAAAGGTATTGAGGTGACTTGATGGAGTAATTGTGACGTAGTATTAATGAGGAAGCGTAAAGGATAAACTTGGTGTGAAATGCTATTGGTTATGATGTCTTGGTCAATGGGTGGAATGTTATGGTGTTGTTAGTATGGTAATGTAGTGAATTGTATTGTAAAGGATGAAATGACGTTATATAGCGGTCACGTAGCTCATTATCGTTTTATGCACTTGTAAGGTAGTTAGTTGTTAATGTGAGCTCCGTTATGTACTTGTGTTGTAGAGTAAAACGTAAGGAAGGAGATGGATTATTGTATTCACATATAGGACTGTGTATTCATATTGGGAAGATAAGGTATGTAAGGTTACTCTTTTCGTATCCTTCTACAGCACAAAGTGTTCACATTGTCATTGTACTTGTTCCATTCCGAAATGTTCTAAGGTATCCCATTTCAGGTTATCATCTATTGTTAATCACATATTCCTTATTCATGTGTCACATAATTGTGGACATGATTCCAAAGGTCCAATAATGTTACGTTCTAAAGTTCCAATAATGTTATGACTACTAATGTATCAATCTCATAGAAGTAAAGAAATGAAGTAATGTATAGTTGTTTGAGTATTCTTGGGTGGCATCCTAGGGGTGGAAGAAACACCTACCATGGGTCAATCCCAATAACATGGGTGGCATCCCAGGGGTTAAAATACCTAGCATGGGTCGATCCCAATCCAGGGGCGAAAGAAAAGCCTAGCATGGGTTGATACTGATTTGTGTATTTATGAGGACCGCATCCCATGGGTAAAAATATCTAGCATGGGTCATCCTCTTTTACCACTGATCAGTTGGTTACTTATTTATCATAAGCTTTACCATTTCTTAATGCAAGAAGGATAAAGTAAGGTAATGAATGAAAATGATGACGAACGTAAAAGCGAAGAAGGTAATGAATGTAATGTATATGATTCCAAACACACAGAGCTGGGGTTCATCCATATTGACTATTCTCTTGTAATTGATTCCATTAAAGTACTTGTGTATCATGCAGTTTCTTACAACCTTACATACTCAGTACATTCTTCGTACTGATATCTTTTGAGGGACTTACCTTACTTGCTACAGGCACAGGTGCTAGTAGACCTCCACAGTAGGCTGCGGATTATCTATGGATTATTTGTGAGCTCCAGTTTGGTTCGGGGCTTTCCGAGTCATTATGTACATTTGTTTTGGTATTGTACAAAGGATTGTATAAAGCGGGGACTTATCCCGACTTTAGGATTGGTTATATATCTGTTAGAGGCTTTTGTAGACGTTGTGGGACAAATGAAGGAATGTATGCTTTTGTTTTGGTGGCCCTAATGGCCAAGTTTCATATATATGTCATATATTTTCCATGACTTTCGCCATCAGTATCTTGTAATTACATGGGAGAGAATGTTGTTCATTTAGTGACATGCATATGAGTGTACATGAATGAAGATTGGTTCTCTTGGTCCTTAACGGCTTCGATTTCCAGTCTGCCCCGTTGGAATTCGAGGCATGACAATTAATTTCTTAAAGGTGATTAATTTACTTGTTAAACTTAATTTTGTTAAGGTGGAATTATAGAATAAATTACTGGCTAAATGATGGTTGTTAAGTGACATCTTAGGTTGGTCTGATGAATTATTTGGTGGTGTTTGACCTTGTACTATGTAACAAATATGTAATAGGGTAACCTCATGTGTTATTCCTGATTTGGATGGTATCCTAAGGGTATTGTTATGAATGAGTCTAACTTGAATGGTTTAACTAATTACCTTGGTCTTCTTAGTAAAATATATGCTATTGGGTTCATTAACTGAATAAATGATAGATGCATAATTAGGAGTGGTATATATTGGTGAGAAGGTGGTTAGTTAGCGATGAATGTTGTATGGTGGGTCGACTTATGGTTAATGAGAACTTCTATAAATTAATAAGATCCGAAATTAAGAGTATAATAGGAAGGGTTGTGATTGGAAAATATGAGATTAAGTAATTGATTTGGCATATTATGTAAGTTCATGTTTGATTTTGAATATTTGTATTATGTTTACATGATTTAAATTGAGTCATCCGATGATGCCTATCAGTATGTGTGGTTGTACTAATACTAGTCTTACTATATCCTTTTTGGGGTATAGCCTAGTTACAGGATCAGTTGACGTTCTTGCTTGATGTGGTTAGATATCTTCAGCACCTTCCATCCTTTTATTCCCATGGTGGAAGCTGGATCTTGTGTATTTATTCCTGTCTTTTAGAATCTCTTGTACATGTCTAGACTAGGTGCTTGGGAAAAGGTATTTTCTTTTATATATCTTGAAAAGGTTTTATTATTTATATTTGAAAATCCTTAATAAAATTGTTTATAACTTCTGCATGTTTGAATGGGTGGTAAGGGTTTTCCTATCTAGGTGGGTTAGAATAGATGCCTGCACGATCCAGTTAATTGGGTTATCACAGTTGGTAGCAGAAAACTAGGTTATTGGTCTCACAAGTACAAGATCAAATATTGAGTAGAGTCTTGTGGATTGGTGTGTTGACGTCCACATTAAATCTTTAGGGAGCTACGAGGCATTTTAAGAATTATTCCCTTCTTTCTTCCTTTCGTACTATCCTGAATGATTGTTTGTATAGGTTGGGTCCATTTTGTACCTCTTGATTCTAATTGGTACCTCAACCAAACCAAAATGGGGACCACTTGAACCCCATTGGGAAGCGTAAGCAATGGAATTGGAACTTAGAAGGTTACAACTGGTATTTGGCCATAAGGGCTGTGATTAATATGCCGATGATCAACTAGCGGTTGTCAAGAACATGGTGCTTCATGGAGTGGTATAGAAAAACAAAAAGCTAGGTTGAGTTGACTTCCTAAGGTAATTCTTTGTATTTGATTTCTATGTAAGTTGCAACGTAATTGATGGTTTTGAGAATTTGTAACAAGTGAAAGGGTTGTACATTGGCTACGTATTATTGATTGTAATCATGTGTGATGGGTGAGTTAAATGAAATTTTGATGCTTGAGTGTTAGCCACTACATATGGTATATTTAAAGGTGGTAAATGAAATTGTCTATTTGTTAGGTTCTTCATTGTTCTTAAATGGTTGTGGAATAAGATGCCTAAGTGCGATAAGTTTTAAATATTTGAGAAAGCCTAAACTTGTTCATTAATGTTGGATTTGTGATTGATAACCAGAGTGTATAATTTAGTGCATCGGTTAATTATTAACCTCCCGATCTTGGATTTATAGTTTAAATGTTGCAACGATTAGATAAAAGCATTGTAGGGAGGGAATGAAGAGAAAGGAACTGCAGGGATAAATTTCATTTGGTCACTGCTAGCGGGCTTCTATAGCGGTAAGTATCTTGCTACCGCGACCCCACTATAGCTGGAATTTCTTTGCTATAGTGATGCCGCAGTAGCGGCATGCAAGCTGCTATGTTGGTTGGTCTTTAGACATAAACTGTGATTGACTATTATGTTTGTCTTGACAATACTTGCGTGAATAAGCTTATAACTGTTTAAGCATATCTTTAAACGACTTGTGAGAATGGTATACACTTATTAAACTTATTGTGTACTTGCTGATAATATCCTGAGAGATAGTTGAATATGAGAACATATTGAGATATGTTGAAAGAGGTTGAGAATATACATACGATTCTATTAATGAGTGGCTCAAGTTTGATGTGAGCTTGCAAATGAGTGGTTATGTTATGGAGTGGGTTCCACATTGCTACGGTACATGGACCCTAGGTTAACCCTGTCACTACCCAATTTCTCAGGTCATGATAGGAACTACTATAATCCATCAGTAGGTAAGCCAACCCATAGTCCGGATCGACCAGTAACGGACTACCAAGAGAAATAAAGAGAAATGCGGAATAAATATAATTAAAAAACTAATATAGTCCCAAAACCTGGTGGAGCCAATACAAGAGCTTCTAATATAACAGGAGTACAAGTGAAATACCGAAAAAGTATATATACAAGCCGTCTCTGATACAACATACAGAAATAGTCTAACAATAAGAGGGAGAGCAGGGATATTCCAAAACGCCAGGAGCTCACCCCGAATCACCGATCCATAGATGCTCTGTACGATACACACATCAACGACGATAAGTCGTACTATAACCTACAAGCTGCAGAATTGTAGTATGAGTACGAAACAAGTGGTACTCAGTAGGCATCCACCAAATGAGCTCCAAAAATAATGTAAGCATAAAATGACATATAAGGCATGAATATAACTACAGGCAACTATCCAAGGAACTAGGCATGATAAGGATAACTATCTTGTTCTAACAGTAACCAGGGTCTAAGGCGCAATACCGTATATCACTAGCCAATATACAAATGAAGGATGGAAGAAGGATATATAGCAGTATAAAGGCCAAAGGATACATATACAATATGAATAGATAAGAAAATAAAGGGATATATGGTAATGCCATATCGATATATATATATATATACGCATAGGACTAGACTCAAAGAAATAACTTGAGGAAGCCTACCTAATATCTCAAGTATCATGGCCAAGAAAGGAAACTAATACTAGAATGCTCAAACCTCTAATCAAGGGTGACTAATCATGAAGCAACCTACCAACGACATATCCCAGCATGAATAAGAAAGGGAATAAGAAACGTACCGACAACCTAGGATACCATTCCATAATCATCCTTCCACGAACTACCATAATAATCAATAGTAAAGTAACTAGCTAGTCCAAGAAATCATTACGTAACTGGGCCCCCATAAACCCAGAAGGTTCACTAAAGCACACAACAAACAACAATATCAACCTATACCTATACGAACCCCCATAAGACCGATAGATAGAAGTGCAAAACAATCATACTAGTGATAGGTAATGCACATGAATGAATGAATATAACGTAAAACCAAAGCACCACATCCGATCCAAGTGCCATAAGTACCAAGTGTATACACCTCCTCTATCTCTGGAGCTCGTAAAGTAAGGACGTACGGTGACCATCCTTCTCTGGCACTGTGGCTCACGGACGAAGGGGCCTATAGGGGATTCGGGATATCCATATACACTGCCTGGTCCCGAACCAGGACTTTTAATAATCATCATAATCCATCTACTCCATCCAGTACTAGAGAGAGAGAGATATGTACATATGTAATGAGTGCACATACTCGAACCATGACTAAAAGAGTGTACATCATATAATAAGTGCACAGACTCAAACCGTGACTAAAAGAGTATGCATCGTAGAATAAGTGCACGGACTCAAATCGTGACTAAAAGAGTATCCATCTGTAAACCATTGCCCAAGATCAAGTTTGGGACTAAATCATAATAATAATGTAGAAAGGGTCGGAATCTTCGTCGATTGAAGTAAATAGTAGTGGTAAAAAAGTGGATGACCCATGAATCGGAATCTACCTCGGTCTAATTTCCAAAACATCATTTTTAGTTCCAAAAGCTCATAATCCAATAAATAAGGTGGTACGATTCCCACTGTAAAAGAATCCATTTTAAAATTGAAAAGTAGGAATAATTCCCTTTTTGGAAAATAGTAGTAAAATCAAGGTTTGAGGTTGGAATCGTACCACTAAGTGAGCATGCATGCGCCTAACAGTATGCATGCCATCACCAATATCCAAACAATACAACCATAAGTGTCGAAGCATCTGTAATCTAAAATCATGTCCCCTTTAGGGATAAAATACTTACCTGGAGTCCAACTGACATTGTAACCATGGCCTCGGGCGCAACAACATATAACCAACAATAATAATGCCTCATAACTCGGGAAACTATGGTAAATGAGGGCGTAAGACCACTAAAGGATTTAATTAGGGAAATACCATCCAATTCACTAAGTAAAATGGTAAATCTTATACTAAGGGATCTTTAATATTAAAATATGGTTAGCATGCTTATAATCGAGGGTAATAGAATTCTATATCCATGACAAGTATTTTACACTAAGGTTCGGGTCACATTTCTACCCCAAATTCCCTAAATGGCCTAAATCATGCTATACTAGTCATGAAGATATCCTACCATCCCTACCTAGCATGAAAACTATACTATACACAATCTCATAGAGAAAAATGGACCTAAGCCTACCTCGATGCTGAACCGCAAGTGTTGAATCATCCACAATTCGCTCGTCTTTGCTCCACTATCCTGAAATGTCGCTTCGCTATCAAAATATTAAACTATACATCATAACGAGTAAAATGATACCATATTGCTATATAAAATCTCGAGTCAAAATTTGGGTCAAGAACGGGTCTGCAAGGCCCATAAACAAAATCCAAAAATTGAATCTGTTATGAAGTCCCTCGAAGGACAAGGAATGTGTGCTCAAAAGTTGAGCACAAACGGGACACAAATCGGGGCTCAAATCAGACCCTAAAGACTATGGATTTGAAGCCCTAATTTCTAAGAATTTACAATGAAAAAGGACAGAATTCAATGGGAAAAACGATGGAAAATGACCAAGAAGTGTTGGGCTAGATTACCTTAGCTTCAATGGATTATTTCCCACACTTTTCTACTTTTCGAGCTCTCTATAATGGGAGAAAAAGGTTGAGAAAAAAAATGGAAAATTGGGTGAAAAAGGGGATTTAAAACCCCCAGGTGTTGCTAAAGCGGACACCTGGCCACTTAAGCGGCTACCACTAAAGTGGTAGGATGCCGCTAAAGCGGTTTAAGCAAAAGGACAGGAGGCCGCTAAAATGGAACTTGGCCACTAAAGCAATGACCGTTTAAGCAGAGTTTGGCTGTTAAAGCGGACCTCAGCCGAGTAGCCAAGGTCGCTAAAGCGACTCTTTGACCTCTTTAGCGGTCACACCAGATTTTGATAAGTCTAAAATGGACTCCGACTGGGTATTCAGGATTTATTCGAAAGCCAGTACGCGTAAACTAACTATGCTACAATATCAAATTTTACATTTCAAACTCAATGGAACCATCGAAACTTTCATTCGAGATTGTTTTGGTTAAATGTGTAGCCCACACTTATAGTTTTATTTTTCATCAAATCTACCCAAAGGTCCAAAATGAGTCTGGAAGCCTAGGGATCTGAACCAAGGGTCCCCCAGCTTAAAATCAACGTTTCGGAGATGATTGTGCTGTCTAAATTTCCATCTGAGATTGTTTACTAGTAGTTTTCGTCTGAGGTCAATTCCTTAACAGCAAAAGCTCTGAAAAAGGGAAATGAGCCTAAAATCCAAACGAACTATCTGATGACCGAATCGATAGTTCTAACAAGTCATAAATGACATGTAGCTGCTCTGGGAAGGCTGAAAACACCAAAATGTGCAGAAATTAAGAAAATGACCTGGAGGGTCGTTACAATATCCACTACTAAAAGGACTTTCATCCACAAACGTCAATGGGTAGAAAGAGCCCAAAAGCTTGAAAGGATGAGGTACTGCGCCCGCATGCCCCGAGCATTACTCCCCACATAACCTCAAAGAAGAGACAATGCTTCCAAGGGATTTTTCCAAAGGTATCCCTTTTTCAACCAACTTCTTTACTTCAATTTCCAAATAACCAAAACTCAACTTCAACAACCAACTGGCCTTTAACTGAACCAAGAACGACTGATGCACACAAATCCAGACCACAACAAGATGACAAAACACCAATACAAGCCTAACTAGGCAGTAACTCAACCAATACAAAGGCAAACAAAGGAATGAATCATACAATCAACTCCAATTTCAAATCTAACCTTCTTTTGCCTTTCCAAACCTACTACCTACTCCGAACCATACAAAATATCATCTGAGTCATGTCCACACATTCACATCACACTGGCCTCAAAAGACTGAAGCTGGTATACTAAAAATCCATAATGGCAAGCATAAGAATAAGCCCATAAGGTGCTATCTGGACACACAAATGGAGATGATCAAAGCCTGCGATCTTTAGACACGGCTACAACTGGTCTGGATGACCCTCGAAATTGATAGTCAGGAGTTTGAAGCACCGATTCATAAAAATACATGATCTGCTTCAAGACACCCTGCCAACTGTGGGTGAAACCATGCTAGTGTAAAGTTGAGTACACTTCTTCCACTGAGTAGGCATTCAAAATTCCCGACAAAAAATGGAAATTGAGCTCAACTGTGGTAGCCACCAATACCATATGCCGATGGACCAATCTTTGAGTATCTATCAAGTATAATCGATCTGAACAGAAGGAGACTGGCTGGTAGGCAAAGAGTAGGCTTAGTTAGCCTATATATAAATGCTCAACTATAGCGAATCTGGAAACGGGGATGCAACCAAGTTATGCAACCCAAAGCTATAATCTCTGCATCGAAGCCGAACTACTGAAACTCAAGCATCCAAACTGATCATGTTGACGAGTAAGCATCCATATGGAAAAATCTATCATAACTTCCAAGCCGTCATTCGAAGGTAGTAAACTCCAAAACTAGAGTCAACGAGCCTTCAGTAGGGTCAAATGCCCAAATTAATCTCCCTATCAAAAATCGATCACATACTCAATGGTCCTCGCAAGGGTTGAAACTTTAATGTCTCCGAGGACATAGTCATGACGGAGGAAGACCACAAGCTAAAGATACAAGGAGCCAACTCCACATAGGCTGAAGGGCATAATGCATCGAGGCATAAACAAGCACTCACCAAGTGTGCAAAAAGCACTAAAGGCACCCAAATCTCAAGCAAGCCCGAACACATGAACTTAGCTTGAATCTGGTCAAACCAGTACCCAAAACATGGCAACGAATACTCGTTCTTAATAGACATCTTCTTTAATTACCAACAACTGATGCCCAAGAACATATCCCCAAGAAGAAGTATCTCACAACGTCATATAAGGACGAACAAGTACCAAGATGAGGAATATTTTTGAGATCTCCTAATTTATACCAACTTTAACTCGACTAAGCCGTGAACCATATCACAGGAAGAACGGAGTATCCAACTCTACATCCATAACCAGATCAAAACGATCATCAGGAGACAAACCCAATAAATCAAAAAGTAAGCCTTATACTTTTCAACATCCAAAATGGGCAATAGGACCAAATTGCCAATCCTAACTTAATACCGACATCAAGGTCAAAACCATTACTGAGCGATGAACTATCCTAATCTGAAGAACTAATCTCAAATGCATCATTAATAAAAATGAGCTATGGAGAAAGACAGCCAATGCTAAAATCACAACAAAGCCATGAAAGGCAAAACTTACCTTCACTTCATCTCCGCAACTGATCTAACCTTGCTAACAAGAGGTAAAAACAACTAATCTAGGTTCTAAGCCAAATGGGCAAGAATGGAAAGGAGAGAAAAATGCTAACTAGATAACACTAGTCTATCTATCTATCAAATAAGAGTCAATTAATGTCAAAATAATGACTATGATATCAATAACATAAGATGCAGGTGGTACCAAAAATGAAAATCAACAAAAGTACCACTCTAGGGCCATAACAAGGCCAATATGCCAAAGAAAATAGGATTTTAACCCAAATGCTACACCCCAAGGAAAATACCATACTAATCCACTCAATACACTACCAAAAAAATCATCTACGGGGATAGTCAAATAATCATAAATCTACACCAAGGCATACATCACCCAATATAGAAATACCACGGCATATAATCATTGATGGGTATAAAACCCCCAATATAATTCAAAATAGAAACTAAAGGTAGAAAATCAAAGGCACTATCACGGTGGAAATCTGAAATCATAATTCTGACGTACTCAAAGAAGTACGAATTTGAGCATGTCCAAACTCAAACTGAGCGTCTGAATGAACAACTGAGGCACTAAGTGCACTATCTCTACCTGAATGTGCCACAACTCCATGAGACTGATCCGTATGAGCTGAATGACTGATAATCCCATGTCGGGTACACTCTCTAGACCAGTGACAGGTCTTTCTGCAATTATAACAAACCCCTAAAGCTCTAACCTAAATAGAAACATGATTTTGCCCCAACTAACTAACCAACTAATGTCAAAGACACTCTCTACTAAAGTGACCATCCTTCCTGCAATCATAACATGCCTCGGGAGCTCAAAGCCGGTGAGGAACATATGTTGATCCTGTCTAAACAACCAGATCATGCCTGGGGAACTCCCTAGATGAATGACCAATCTCTCCACAGTCAAAAAAAGCTCTTGAAAGACTCGGATGCACTATGCCTGTAGACCCAGAACGGCCGTCATTGCCTAATAACCTAGATCAAACAACCCATACTGCCTGAACAGAACTCTGTCTACTGATACCATAATGATCTACCTGAGAGCTACCCATACTCTGATATGCTACCTGTACAGGGATAACAGGCTGCATATGATGCTGACCTCAGCTAGGAAGATCCCGGCCTCCAGATAGAATACCACTAACATTGTACTGCTGGCATGGCCTCTTACCGCCACCTCTATAAGTCTCAATACATGCCATCTCTGTGGCCCTTGAATGCTCAACTACCCGAAGGAAAATAGACCCAACTGCTACCAAATGCTCTATTGCCAAGCAAATTGGTAAAGTCAATCCTCTGATAAATCTCTGTACCATCTCATGCTCAGTAGCATATATCATTGATGTTTGACTAGCTCACTTGAGAAACCCAATCTCATACTCTGAAATAGATAAGGAACCCTGTTAAACACCAATAAAACCAAGAGAAGTACTCAATGTACTGAACACCATCTCTAGCTGGGAGGTAGCCACTAAAATACTCAAGATCCCTAACACTGGATCCTGAAGAACTGAGGTGGTCACAAACTCTGTCAAAGTCTGGGCCAACCCCAGACCCTCTGGATAACGCTGAAGATCCTCTCTATCAATCCTTAACTCCCTAGTCCATCGCTGGACTAAAATTCTGGTAACACGTGTAGAAGTACCATCTGCATTCATGATAACCTCGTGTCATCCATCTGGGAAGGAATGGAGTCAAAGAAAGTACTGGAGGTTTCATATAAACATGGACACATGATAGGGAGTGAAAAACAGAATCTCCTAAGAATAACCTATATCCACCTAAAGATAGGATACAGATATCTCTGTGTCGATTCGTAGAACTCTACTAGACACTTAGCTCTTGTACCAACACATCGGTAAACCTAATCTCTAATACCAATTTTTCACGACCCAATTTCTCAGGTCATGATGGCACCTACTATAACCCATCAGTAGGTAAGCCAACCCATAGTCTGAAATGACTAGTAACAGGTTACCAAAAGAAAAAAAGAGAAATTCAGAATAAATATAATAAAATAATTAATATAGTCCCAAAACCTGGTGGAGCCAGTATAAGAACTTCTAATACAATACGAGTACAAGTAAAATACAAGAAAAATATATATACAAGTCATCTCTAATACATCATAGAGAAATAGTCTAACAGTAAGAGGGAGAGCAGAGATACTCCAAAACACCAGGAGCTCACCCCAAATCTTTGATCCATAATTGTTCCGCACGATACACACATCAACAACGATAACTCGTACTATAACCTACAAGCTGCAGAAGTGTAGTATGAGTACCAAACACGTGGTACTCAGTAGGTATCGGCCAATTGAGCTCCATAAATAATGTAATCATAAAATGACATGTAAGGCATGAATGTAACTACAGGCAACTATCCAAGAAACTAGGCATAATAATGTTAACAAATCCATAAGGATAACTATCCTATTCTAACAGTAACCAAAGCCTAAGGCGCAATATCATATATCACTAGCCAATATACAAATGAAGGGTGTAAGAAGGATATATAGTAGTATAAAGGCCAAAGGATACATATATAATATGAATAAATAAGGAAAGAAAGGGATATACAGTAATTCCATATCGATATATATATACACATATGCATAGGACTCGAGATTACACCTTATTTTAGAGAATAATTCATTCCAATTAACACTTAAACCTAACTCCCGATCTCCGGTCAACTTCTCTGGTGATTTTCTCCCATGTTTTAACTTGATATTTTCTCTCCACCCATAGAAGTCGGATAATTTTAATTTAAAACACTACTACAGTCTCTTATCTCGCCATCTACTACTGCCACCACCACCGGCACCACCACCAGAATTTCTTCAATCATTTATCCTCACTGTCGCCGCCGTTGTCAAGTTCTCTAATGAAAGTTTCTTACCAGTATTTCTATTTTCTTGTTTTAGACTTTTTCATCCTTACAAGTTCCAGTCAATTTTGGCATCCCCCCGGAGTAGCAGCAGTCACAAGCAACTGACTCCGACGACCAATTTCAATGACAAATTGTCAGAATCCAACAAATCGATCAAGAAAGAAAACCCCCAAATTCCATCGATGCCCTGGTGCACTCACCCTTTCTTATATGTTTTATTGCACTTGATATTGGTATATTCTGTCTGTTCTATCGATTTCTTATTCTGGACTGAAGGTTGATTTTCGATAGCTATCTTTATGCAGTCTGTTTTACGCATCATTATTGATTGTTCTCGTTTTACTTCATTCACTTTTGGCATTGTTTTCTTTCGTGTGAGCTGGTTGTATCTCATTTGTCTTGACTTGTAATTTCTTTATTGTTTTGATTGCATTCTTGACTGTTCTATTTTTCTTTTCTTTGATTGGTCTGTATTTGCATGTTCCCTGAATAGGTGTAAAGCACAGGAGATTTTCTATTTTTTCTTAGCATATAGTTGACATAATCATATCTCTTGTTGTGTTGCCTGTTTCTAGATTTATTATGAATTTCTTCTTGATATTTTTCTTAGTGCCATTGTCTCTATACAGCCTTACCTAGTTGTGCGCCTTCTGATTGAGTAGTGGATTTGGTGGTTGATGGTAGACTAGGGTCATGTCATAGGTTGAGGTTAGGGTCGGGTATTAGGTCTAGGGTGAGGTTGGAGTCCCAGATAGGGTAGGGGATAGGGTTGAGTTTGGGGTTGAATGCGAGGGGTAGTAAGGTTAAATAGGATAACGGAGCTTCTAGGTTAAGAGTTGGGTCTTGGAACATAGGTACTCTTCAAGGTAAATCCATAGAGCTCGTGAAGATTCTTAGGAAGATGAGGATTAATATAGCTTGTGTCTAGGAGACCAAATGGGTAGGTTCTAAGGTGAAGGATGTGGACGGGTATAAGTTTTGGTACTCTGGTAGCGTGAGGCATAGAAATGGGGTAGGTATCTTAGTAGATAAAGAGCTTAGAGGGTAGGTGGTAGAGGTTAAGAGGGTCAATAATAGTTTGATGTCGATTAAGTTGGTTATTGGAGGGTCTACGGTGAACGTTATTAGTGCCTACACCCCATAAGTAGGCTTGGACGAGGAGGAGAAGAAGAGATTTTGGGAGGGTTTTGATGAGGTGGTGAGAGACGTCCTGAGCACTAAGAAGCTTTTTAGAGGCGATGATTTCAATGGGCATATCGGGTATTTATCGGGAGGCTATGATGATGTACATGGAGGTTTTGGTTTAGGGGAAAGGATGAAGGAGGAGTCTCACTTTTGGAATTTTCTAGGGCCTTTGGGTTGGTGGTAGTGAATTCGAGCTTCCCAAAGAAGGAGGAGCACCTTATTACCTTTCGTAGTTTGGTGGCCATGACTCAGATAGACTTTTTGCTCCTTTGGAAGGGTGATAGAGAGCTATATAAAGACTGTAAGGTCATACCAAGCGAGAATCTTTAGACCCAACTTAAACTTCTGGTAATGGATTTGGAAATCAAGAAGGGCAAAAAGAAGAGGGGTGGGGAGGAACGGCTAAAGATTAAGTAGGGTAGCTTGATTATGGCCAGTGCTTTGGAGATAGGGGAGAAATTGACAACTAAGGGGGCCTAGGAGAGTAGAGGGTATATGGATAGTATGTGAGAGAGGACTTCCAGTTGCATCAGGGAGACAGCTATAGAGGTGTTGGGTGTATCAAAATGCCAATCTAGCAAGTACCGGAGGGACTGGCGATGGAACGAATAAGTTAAAAGAAAGGTAGAAACCAAGAAGGTGGATTATGCAAAGTTGGTTGAGAGCAAGGATGAAGAGAAGAAGCAGATGAACAAGGAGGAGTATAAGTTAGCTAGAAAAGAGGCTAAGTTAGCGGTTACAGCGGGTAAAATAGCTGCTTTTGAGAGATTGTATGTGGCTTTAAAGGAGAAAAATGGGGAGAGAAAGTTGTATAGGCTTACCAAGGCTAGAAAGCAAAAGGCTCGTGACCTTGACCAAGTGAAGTGCATTAAGGGGGAAGATGGCAAGGTATTGGTGAAAGACGCCCTCATCAGGAGAAGGTAATAGTCTTATTTTCATAGACTTTTGAACGATGAAGTGGACAAAGGTATTATATTGGGGGACTTGGAGCACTCAAAGAAGTGTCGTGATTATGGTTATTGTAGGCGTATTAGGGTTGAGGAGGTAAAGGGTGCTATTCGTAGGATGCATAAGGGTAGGGAGACTGGGCCAGATGAGATTTCGGTGGATTTTTTGAAGAGCATTGGAGAGGCAGGTTTGGAGTGGCTGACAAAGTTGTTTAAACTCATTTTTAGGACGACGAGGATTCCCAAAGCTTGGAGATGGAGTACGATGATTCCATTATATAAGAATAAGGGGGACATTTAAAATTGTAACAACTATAGGGGTGTTAAGTTTTTGAGTCATACTATGAAGGTTTGGTAAAGGGTGGTAGAGTTGAGGCTGAGGAGGATCGTGACTATTTTCGAGAATCAGTTCGGTTTCATGCCAGATCACTCAACTACTAAGGCAATTCACCCAGTGAGGAGATTAGTGGGGCAGTATAGGGAGAAGAAGAAGGACTTACATATGGTGTTCATCGTTCTTAAGAAGGCATATGATAAAGTCCCCAAAGAGGTTCTGTGGAGGTGCTTGGAAGCTAGAGGTGTGCCCATAGTGTACACTAGGTCGATTCATAACATGTACGATAGATCCAAAACTCGTGTGATGATGGTGGGAGGAGATTCGAAGCACTCTTTTGTTTTGATAGGGTTGCATCGGGGATCGACTCTTAGTCCATTTTTATTCACCTTGGTGATGGATGTTTTGATGCGACATATTCAAGGGGAAGTGCCTTGGTGTATGTTATTTACTGATGATATAGGTCTAATTGACGAAACCCGGGGAGGATTTAATGATAAGCTTGAGGTTTGGAGATAGACCTAGAGTCTAAAGGGTTTAGATTGAGTAGGACCAAGACAGAGTACTTGGATTGCAAGTTCAGTGATTTAACGCATGAGGATAACGTGGTTGTGAAGCTGGATGCCCTGGCCATTCGAAAGAGAGATAATTTTAAGTATCTTGGGTCTATGATTCAGGGGAATGGAGAGATTGAAGAGGATGTCAAGCATCACATTGGTGCAGGGTGGTTGAAATAGAGGCTCATTTCGGGTGTTCTGTGTGATAAGAAGGTGCCTACTAAGCTTAAAGGCATGTTCTACAAAGTGGCAGTCCGACTGGTTATGTTGTATGGAGCAGAGTATTGACCATTAAAGACTCCCACATCCAAAAGTTGAAGGTGGAGGAGATGAGGATGTTGAGATTAATGTATGGACTTATTAGAATAGATAGGGTTAGAAATAAGGTTATTCAAGAGAGGGTGGGAGTGGCTAAGGTGGAAGACAAGATGCGGAAAGTGAGGATGAGATAGTTCGAACATGTGATGAGGAGGTGCATGGATACCCCAGTTCACAGGTGTGAGAGGTTGGTTATGGATGGTTTCAGATGGGGTAGAGGTAGGTCGAAGAAATATTGGAGGGAGGTAATTAGACATGACATGGAGCATCCATAACTTATGGAGGACATGGCCCTTGAGAGGAAGGTGTGGAGGATGCGGATTAAGGTAGAGGGCTAGTGGGTAGGTATACATCATTACTAGTAGGAAGGAGTGCCTTGTGTGTAGCTATGCCTGTAGTCATAGTATTATGTGTGTGTGTCTTGTAGTTTCTTGTTCGTGATGTTTCTTTTATTATCTAGTGGTGTGATATGCCATTCTGTTGTTTGTTTTTATATATTTATGTTTGTTATACTATTATTTGTCCTGATCCGGCGGTCTATAGGAAACAATCTCTCTACTTCATCTGAGGTAGTGGTATGAACTATGTGCACTTTACCCTCCCTAGACCCCACTTTGTGGGAATACACTGGGTATGTTGTTATTGACGCGTAGGACTAGACTCAAGGCAATAACTTGAGGAAGCCTACCTAAAATCTCGAGGATCATGGCCAAGAAAGAAAACTAATACCACTATGCTCAAGCCTCTAATCAAGGGTGAATAATCATGAAGCAACCCACCAATGACATATCCCATTATGATAAAGAAAGGGCATAAGAAATGTACCGACAACCTCGGGTACCATTCCATAACCATCCTGCATAAACTACCACAATAATCAATAGTAAAGTAACTGGCTAGTCCGGGCAAACATTACCTAATCGAGCCCCCATAAACTCGAAAGGTTCACTGAAGCACACAACAAACAACAATCACAACCTATACCGATACGGACCCAATAAGACCAATAGATACAAGTGCCAAACAATAATCTTGGTGATAGGCAATGCACATGAATGAATGAATGTAACGTAAAACCATAGTACCACATCTGATCCAAGGGCCATAAGTACCAAGTGTATACACATCCTCCAGCTCTAGAGCTCACAAAGGCAGGACCCATGGGGACCATACTTCTCCGACACTGATATTCACGAATGAAGGGGCCCATAGGGGATTCGAGATATCTATATACACTGCCTGGTCCCTAACCAGGACTTCCAATAATCATCATTATCCATCTACTCCGTACAATACCGAAGATATATATATATATATATGTATGTGTGTGTACATATGTATTGAGTGCACGAACTCAAACCGTGACTAAAAGAGTGTACATCAAATAATAAATGCATGGACTAGAACTGTGACTAAAAGAGTATGCATCCATAAGCCATTGCCCAAGATCAAGTTTGAGACTAAATCATCATAACAATGTAGAAAGGGTCGAAATCTTCATCGATGGAAGTAAATAGTAGTGGTAAAAGAGTGGATGACCCACGAACTAGAATCAACTTCGTTCTAATTTTCAAAACATCACTTTTAGTTCCAAAAAGCTCATAATACAATAAATATGGTGGTACGATTCCCATTATCATTTTAAAAGTGAAAAGTGGGAATAATTCTCTTTTTGGAAAACAGTAGTAAAATCAAGGTTTGGGATTGGAATCGTACCACTAAGTAGGCATGAATGCGCCTAACAGTATGCATGCCATCACCAGTATCTAAACAATACAACCATAAGTGCCGAAACATCTATAATCTAAAGTCACATCCCCTTTAGGGATAAAATACTCACCTGGAGTCCAACTGGCATTGTAACCATGGCCTAGGGCCCAACAACATATAACCAACAATAATAACACCTAATAACTTAGGAAACTATGGTAAATGAGGGTGTAAGATCACTAAAGAATCTAATTGGGGAAATACCATCCAATTCACTGAGTAAAATGGTAAATCTTATAATTAGGGAACCTTAATATTAAACTGTGGTTAGCATGCTTATAATCGAGCGTAACAGGATTCTATAGCCATGACAAGTATTTTACACTTAGGGATATCCTGACATCCCTACCTAGAATGTAAACTATACTATACACAATATCATAGAGAAAAGTAGACTGAAGCCTACCTCAATGCCGAACCGTAAACCTTGAATCGACCATAATTCGCTCGTCTATGCTCCACGATCCCAAAATGCCGCCTCACTATTAAAATATTAAACTATACATCATAATGAGTAAAACAATACACATATTGCTATCTAAAAGCTCAGGTTAAAATTCGAATCAAGAACGGCCCCACGGGGCCCACAAATAAAATTCAAAAATTGAATCAGTCACGAGGTCCTTCGAAGGACAAGGAATGTGTGCTCAAAAGTTAAGAACAAATAGGACACAAATCGGGGCTCAAATCAGTCCCTAGAGACTATGGATTTGAAGCACTAATTTCAAAGAATTTACATTGAAAAAGGACCGAATTCAATGGGAAAAATGATGGAAAATGATCAAGGAGTGTTGGGCTAGCTTACCTTAGCTTCAATGGATAAACTCCCACACTTTCCCACTTTCTAAGGTATCTATAATGGGAGAAAAGGTTGATAAAATGAATGGAAATTAAGTGAAAAGGGAGATTTAAAACCCCAGGTATCGCTAAAGCAGACACCTGGCGCTTAAGCGGCTATCGCTAAAGCCATAGGGTGCTGCTAAAGCGGCAGGAGGCCCCTAAAGCAACGTCCTCTTGAGCGGACCTCGACCGCTAAAGTGGACCTCAGACGAGTAGCCAAGGCTACTAAAGCTGCTCAGGTTCGCTAAAGCGATTACTGCTAAAGAGGCTCTTTGACCACTTTAGTGGTCACACCAAATATCGGATACCAGATTTTAGCTAAGTTTAAAATGGACTCAGACTGGGTGTTCGGGATTCATTTAGAATCCCGTGGGCACAAATGAACTATGCTACCATACCAAATTTAACATTCTGGACTCAATGGAACCATTGAAACTTTCATTTGAGATTGTTTCGATTAAAAATAGGGCCCACACCTATAGCTCCATTTTTTATCAAATCTGCCCAAAAGCCCAAAACGAGTTTGGAAGCCTAGAGACATGTACCAAGGGTCCTCCTAGCCTAAAATCAATGTTTTAGAGTTGATAGTGCTATCAAAATTTCCACATGAGATTGTTTACTAATAGTTTTGGTCTGAGACCAATTCCTTAACAACAAAAGCTCCAAAATAGGGAAATGATCCAAATGAACTATCCGGTGACAAATCGATAGTTTTGGCAAGTCATAAATGATATGTAGCTATTGTAGCAAGGCTCAAAATGCCAAAATACAGAGAAATTGAGAAAATGACCTCGAGGGTCATTACAGACCCCTAAAGGTCATGACTAGTTAAACAGAAATAAAAACCTTTAGCATGTGTGTATAGATGAGTAATTATTTTTAGTCTTTGATATAGTATAGAGGGGGACTGATGAGATATAGAAACTATACAACTGTAAGATTAGTATGGACACAAATCTATGTTTGTGATATGACTGCATTATATTTGTAGAGTTAATAATGATTTATTATATCCGTTGGGTGACTTATATATCCTTTATTTGTTGATATTGATATGTCTGAATTTGGGTGATTTAATTAGCTGATTTAACTACTTGATTATGTGTTGATGTACATGTCTACTTTACTTACTTAATTCATGAGATATACTTGCTACTATTTTGAGTCAGCCTATAATGCCTAACAGTACATAGTATTTGTATTGATGCTACTCATGCATTTCTTTTTATGAGTGTAGATTGTGTTCTAGAGTCTTCAACATGTCCTCACATCTAGTGCTATTTAGTTGACCAATTTGAGGGTGAGCTACTCCTATTCAGGTTGTCACGGATCTTATTGGTTACATATGTTTCTTTCTTTGAACAATGTTTATTTATTTGTGATTTTGGACTACTTTTAAACACTATTTGTTAACACCTTTTGTACATTGACTTTTAGATCTTGGGGATGTAATAGTTAGATTTTTGCATATTATTTTGTTAAGTTTGAGATTTTGATTATTATGTCTTACAAATCGCCTTAGTTTGCTAAATCAATTGGTTAAGGCTTGGATTAGATGATAATGTATGGTTCACCCATCGGAGGGTTAGTGTCAGTGTCACTCATGGTCATTTAGGTCGTGACAGTCATATCATTACTTTTTCATTGCCAGTCTATGAGACATACTAGGTACACATGGTTTATTAGTCATACTACATTTGGTGTACTTTTCTATGGTGCAGATTCAATTCGGGGTACGAGTGCATCTCATGGAGCTTTCTGAGTCCAAGATTGGATTACTTTGGAGTTATGGTGAGCTACTTGGTTGTTCCGTGGTCAAAACCTCCCTCTATATTTTTATTCTCTCTATTATTAGTTTTCAGAAAAAAAAATTCTTATATTTATACTTGTCTTTCTAGTTTCTGACCTATATTGGTGATTTGAATAAGGATGTGTATGAGTTTAGCGGAGTTTGCATATAACAACAGTTACCATTTGAGCATTGAAATGGCACTATATGAGGCATTGTATGGTAGGAGATATCAATCTTTGATGGTTAGTTTGATGCATTAAAGGTTAGGTCGTGGGCCACTGAATTGTTGAGGGAGTTCTTGGATAAGGTCAAGTTGATTCACGATAGGATTTTCATGGCTCAGAGAGGCAAAAAAGTTATGCAGATTGAAAGGTTCGAGTTTTAGAGTTCAAGGTTAGAGAGCAGCTTATCTGGAAGGTTTCACTCATGAAGGGTGTGGTGAGATTTGGGAAGGGCAAGTTGAGCCCGGGGTACATTGGTCCTTTTAAGATTATTCAGCGTGTTAGTGAGGTGGATTACGAGTTGACTTTGCCACTCGATTTGTTAGGTGTTTACCCTATGTTTCATATTTTTATGCTAAAGAATTACTATCAAGATGGTTCTCATGTGATTCAGTGGGATTCGATGTTACTTGATTAGAATCTGACTTTTGAGGATGAGTCAGTAACCATCTTGGATAGGCAAATTCAAAAGTTGCGGTTGAAGGAAATTGCTTCAACAAAGGTTCAATGGAAGTATCATCTAATTGAGGAGGCTACTTGGGAGACCAAGTCAGAAATCCAGCTTAGATATCCGCAGCTTTTTTAGCTCTTAGGTACTTTCTATTCTTTTACCAATTGAGGATGAATGTTTTTTTAAGGTGTAGATGATGCAACAATCCGTTAGGTCGTTTTGAGCACTAAAACTCCTCTTCACTAAAAGACTCTTCTTGTAAAAGTTTTAAATGAGAATTTTGAACTATTCATTTAACTATGGTTATTTAATTGATGGATAATTAGGATAATAAATTTAGTTAGTGGATAACAGGCCAAGTTCATCTTCATTTAATATTCTATACCACTTGGCCCATGTGAAAAAAAATTAATTAAAGTAAAATGAGAATTTAAAATATATTTTTAACTGAGTCATTGTACAAGATTAGTTACTGCTAAAAATTTCCACGAAGCCAACTTTTTGTGGAAAAGGAAGGAAGCGGCAAAGTGCTTCAGGTAATGTCGTTATTTAAATTCCATTGCATATGTTCATCTTGTTTCTACAAAGTCAGTAATTAACATTAAACCTATAATGATTTTGGATTGAAGAAAATTGAAAGGAGAAATCTGTAGTTGTTGCAAGTAGGGTTACTAATAGATGGGTATTATATTATGTGATTGGCTGAAACATAGTTGAGGGTAAATTTTGGTTGGAAACTTATGCAATTTGGTCCTTACCGAGTAATAAATTAATAGGGAGAAAAAAATAAAATGTGGCCAAATGTTGTAAGATTAGCCCATGATTGATACTTGTGATTAGATAATGATTAGGAAGAATATGGCAAGATGTAATTTTTTTTTTTTGCTTTGGAGGATTGATCATCTCCATATCTTTTCTATTGGTAACTATCATGTCCAATTAAAACTTCATTTCCTCTTCTTTGTCATCTTCTTAAAAGTCATATTATCCGTATAAAAAAAGAATTCATGCCCAGATACTAGGCTTTCATTTTCTTAAAGTCACTTGTTCAACAATCTTATTTTCTATATTTTTGAATGTGATGTAGATTTATTTAATTATGTTAGAATATGAGTATTAATATATTGGAAAGAATATTATTAGTTAAGTTTGGACATCTATGGACTCGTTTACTTATGAATAAGGCATATTTGTGAGATTGGGAATGTTCTAATGCTTTTCAGAAGGGAAAGACAAAATCTTGAGGATTCATAATTGTAACACTCCAAATTCCTGGAATAAGATCTGAATCGTTCTTAAAATGTGTATAGAACCAAACCTGATGATTTCTTAGTATGAGAAGAGATTTGGATATGAATTAAGGTCATAAGGAATTTCTAGCTCAAAGTTAAATAGAAAGCTACTTTGCGGATCGAGTTCTTGTGTAAGATTTTACTAAGATCAAATTTAAATGGGCATAACCCCTAAATTATGAAGATATTTGTAGCTCAAGACCCACTGAATTAAAGGTCTTTGAGTTTTTTTTTTTCCAACACCACTGACCATTTGTTAATCAGATTCCGGAGAAAAGAGTTATGGCTATTTTTGTTAAGCGCTATCAAGCTATCATATACGACGACCCATACAACGAACCGTCCCTATATGCTCATCTGTATTGAAGACAAAAAATATTGAAAGTGGGCAAAACACCTCAGTATCCATGAGAGGAACCAACGACCTGTTGGAAGAACCAACGAGTCATCCATTTGGCCATCTGATGAAGTCCAGAGAGCCCTCATGAACCATCAGTAGCAATGAACAGAACCAACGACCCGTTGGTTCATAGGACGGGCCATTGGTTGGTCGGTCTATTGTCCATACCAGCTTTTCAATTACTATTTTTAAAGGTCAATCCGGTCTTTTCCTATTACTTAACCCCCTATACTATGTCATTTTGGGTATCCCAAGAGGGGATACTTAAGTCTAACCTACTCATAATCCCTCATTCCCCTCAAACTCACATAAACACTCAAAGTAAAATCAAAAATAGGCAATTAAACTTTCTCCTCAACCAAGAAACTAGGGTTCTTCACCTTCAAGCTCCAAGGTTCAAGTTATAGCAAGGATTTCACTTTCAGTATGTGGAATTTCATCAATGGGTATTCTTTCACCCATTGAGACCCTAAATATAATTAGTATCCTTTCACCCATTAATAGTCTACAAATATATGTTCTCCCATGAAATTTAGTACCATTATAGACTTTTCATTTTATGGCTCCTTAGTATATTGATATTCAGTATTTTGGGACTTGTACTTTATGAATTCAAACTCTATCAAGAATATAGAAATTGTCATGAATAACTGTACTCTTCGAATATGGTGGGTTATTAACACCTGATGACTTAGTATCCCCTGAATAGTTAGTTCAGTATTTAGTCCTTCAGTTCCACAGATTTTGGAGTGCTTTCCGAAAAAGCATTTATCATTCAGTCTCAGAATATCAACATTATTGAGCTATTTAGTATATCAATTTAAAATTCAGTTAGTAGTAGTAATTAGCACCGAGCAGACGTAGGGATAAAGGCTCATCCATCAGTTAGGCTGAGACCTTTAGTAGAAGTTTCTAAGTTCCAAAACTACGTTGTCGCTATAGGTTCTAAAAGGTCACCTGCCAAATTAGGTTGACACCTTATTCCTTATGGACATTAGTTTAGAGGATCCACGTTAGTTAGTGTTTGTACTCTTAGCAAGGTATAGAGCTCTTTTTCAGTTGGGTTACAGGTTGGACCTTGTTTAGCTCAGACGGGGTATGTTGGTTAATAGTAGCTCCCATTGTTCAGACTCAGCCTTTGCTTGACCCCAGATTCAATCTATTCAATTATTATATTTATCAATTTTATGCTTATTTAGTTGGGTCATTACATCATCTTATAGTTATTAGTTCCATTTTTAGTTCAGTCTCATATATTCAACATGTTCAGTTATATATACTATAGTGCTTATCTCGCATGCTTAGTACATTCAAAATACTGGTCGCATACTCTTTTATGTTGTATTGTATTATAATATAGGTTCAGACACACAACATACATCTCGCACTTAGCAAGATCCTATACTCATCTCAGCAGCAGTCTGTGGTGAGTCCTCATATTTCGAGGATAAGATTTATTATCATTTTCTTCATTTTAGTTATTTCAGTTTTCAAATAGTCAGAGTTAGTTGGGGGTTTGTCCCACTAACTCATCAGTATTAGAGGCTTTTAGACAGTCAGTTAGATATGTTTTTAGCTATATGATATTGTCAGATTCATATCCATTGGATTATTTATTATTACTCTTCAGTTAACTTCCGCACTCAATTATTCAGTCTTACAACAGAAATCATAGTATATGCTAGACCATGGGTTAGCTTGGTTCACTCATTCCGCTAAGCATCGTTTTGCGACTAGCGTGTATGGGTCATGACAAACTTGGTATCAGAGCATCAGGTTTAAAGTGTCCTAGAGTATCCAAAAGTCGCGTTAAGTAGAGTCTCATTCATGGGTGTGAAGTGCACCACATTTATTAGTGAGAGGCTAGGAAACATTTTAGGAATGTCTCACTTCTTTCATGTTCATACTGTGTGATGGAGTGTGCATTCTATTTAATCTTCTTCTAATTCGTGCTCTATGCAATTACAGAAAATGCCTCCAAGAAGAGCAAAAGGAAGGAGAAACGGCAATAGAAACCATCAAGCGCCACCAGCTCTAGTCAATCCCTTGAATGAGCAAGTCACACATACAAAATTCAATGTTTCCTTTCAGGTGCATGCTCAGGCAATGCCACTCAAGTCAATTAGCAGGCTGTTACACCAGTTAACTAGAACAGAAACATGGCAGCAACGAGAGTTGGGGACTTTACTCGGATGAATCCTTCATAGTTCCATGATTCTAAGGTAGAGGAGGATTCACGGGATTTCCTTGATAAGATTCTGAAAACCATCCAGATTATGGGCATCATTCCAGTAGAAAGTGCAGATATAGCCATCTATCAGTTGAAAGAAGTGGCTCAGACTTGGTGTAAATAGTAGAAGGAGGATAGAGGTTTTGATGTATGCCCAGTAGATTGGGATGAGTTTGTGACTGCTTTTCTGGATAGATTCTTCCCCCTTGAGTTGATGGAATCTAAGGTTGAGGGGTTCATCATTCTGAAATAAAGTAACATAACCGTGAAGGAGTATTCTCTAAAGTTTACTCAGCTCTCCTAGTATGTTCCAGCGATTGTGGCTGATTCAAGAGCCCGTATGAGTAAGTCTGTTTTGGGATGTCTCTGAGTTTGTGGTCAAGAAGTGTAGGACCGCTATGTTGTTCAAGGAAATGGACATCTCCAGGCTGATGAATCATGCTCAATAGATTAATAAAGAAGAAATAAAGGGAGACTAAGAGAGCGAGAATAGAAAATTTTGATTATTCTCAACAGAAATTAGGCGGTGGTAATCGCTCTCAGTCTCGTACGAGTTCTTCAATTCCAGCCCCATCCTCTGTTATTTCCCCAGTACCTAAGTTTAGAAATGAGCATTGGGATAGAGCACCAGGATCTAAGTTCCAGGGTAGTGCTACTGGTGGACATACTTTTCCAGTTTGCAAGAAGTGCGGTAAGAACCACCAAGGGAAGTGTATGGCCAGTAGTAGTGGTTGTTTTGGATGTGGCAAGCTAGGCCACAAGTTAAGGGAGTGACCAGTGGCCTGACAGAAGGTCAGAGATGTCCACCAGAAGACCAAGTCTAATTCCTTGGCAGCTCCAGTAGTCGCCAAACTCAGCAGGGTGTTTCATCAAGTGTAGGTGACGTACAGCGTCAAAATAAATTTTATGCTTTGTAGACTCAGCAGGATCAGTACGGTTCCCTTGATGTAACACTAGTATATTACAAGTCTTCCATATTAACGTATATGCCTTGTTAGATCCTGGAGCCACACTTTATTTCATGACTCTCTATATTACAGTAGACTTTGGTGTCAGTCTCGAAATCCTTTCAGAACATTTCTCAATCTCTACTCTTGTTGGTGACTGATTCATAGATAAATGGGCAAACAGAAATTGCCCAGTCACAATTTCCCAAAATATCACCTCAATTAATCTAGTAGAATTAGATATGACTGATTTTGATGTCATTATCGGCATAGACTAACTAAATTCCTATTATGCCACAGTCGACTATAGAAATAGAGTCGTTAAGTTTCAGTTTCCAAATAAACCAGTCTCAGAATAGAAGGGTAGCACTTCAGCATCTATGGGTCAATTTATCTCATACCTTAAGACCAGAAAAATAATCTCAAAAAGGGTGTATATATCATCTTGTTCGGGTTAAGGATTCAAAGTCTGAGACCCCAACATTTCAGTTAGTTCTAGTGGTTAATGAATTCCCAAAAGTGTTTCCAAAATATCTGCCTATAGTTCCTCCCGAGCAGGAAATTGACTATGAAATAGATCTCCTTGTAGATACCCAGTTTATTTCAATTCCTCCTTACAGAATGACTCCAGCTGATCTTAAGGAATTGAATGAACAGTTGAAAGATCTTTTTGACAAAGTTTTTATCAGGCCCACTATCTCTCTATGGGGTTTCTCAGTTCTTTTCGTGTGTAAGAAAGATGATTCCCTTCGAATATGAATCTACTATCATCATTTGAACAAAGTCACAATCAAGAATAAGTATCCCATTCCTAGGATTGATGACTTGTTCGACCATCTTCAGGGTGCCAATAGTTTTTCAAAGATAGACCTCAGATCCGGCTATCAGCAGCTTAGAGACAGAAAATGTGATATTCCGAAGACAGTCTTAAGAACTTGGTATGGTCACTTCAAAATTCTTGTTATGTCTTTTGGACTAATGAATGCTCCTGCAACATTTATGGACTAGATGAACAGAGCGTTCAAGCAGTAATTAGATATGTTCTTCATTATCTTTATAGATGACATCCTCATTTATTCTCAAAGTGAGGATTGTCTTGCAAACTCTCAAAGATCGACAGTTATTTGCTAAGTTCAGCAAGTGTGAATTCTGGTTGAAATCAGTAGCATTCCTTGGTCACATCATTTTTGGTGAGTACTTCACACCCCTAAAATCGGGAAGGCATGACTGGCACCTGGTGCCACACTTAACTGAGCGAATCAACTAAAACCGAACCAATAACACTAGTAAACCGTCAATACTATACTGAATTAAAATAAATATAACAAAGATAAACATGAATATAACAAAAGTATAATACATGGCAAACCAGACCGTAACTGACTATCATACCCACAACAACTGTCTACAAGCCTCTGGGATGAGAAATTTCCAATCACTAGTTGGGACAGGCCCCGTAGTACCCTAACTATATAACATCAAAGTAGACTCTAGACTCAGCAACTCTGGAAAGAATGGAGCATATAAACCATCAGCTGAACTCAATCATACATAACAAGAAACATTTTCCACCTAATAACCTGCAGGCATAAATGCAGTGCCCCCCAGGCAATGGGGACGTCAGTACAAAATAATGTACTGAGTATGTAAGGTATAAAGTGACCATATGTAAAACAAGAGCTAAAATGAAACCAGGTACCAATGTATAACTGTATAGAAAAGGGTAAAACACCACCTTTTCTTACACTTGTGGAATCATGTACATTATATTCTTTTCTTTGCTTTGTAAGGCATATGATACAAATTACTAGCTGATCAGTGGTAAAAGAGGAAGACCCATGCTAGGCATTTTAACCTCTGGGATACGGTCCTAAAAAATACAAATCATACATAACAAGAAACATTTTCCACCTAATAACCTGCAGGCATAAATGCAGTGCCCCCCAGGCAATGGGGACGTCAGTACAAAATAATGTACTGAGTATGTAAGGTATAAAGTGACCATATGTAAAACAAGAGCTAAAATGAAACCAGGTACCAATGTATAACTGTATAGAAAAGGGTAAAACACCACCTTTTCTTACACTTGTGGAATCATGTACATTATATTCTTTTCTTTGCTTTGTAAGGCATATGATACAAATTACTAGCTGATCAGTGGTAAAAGAGGAAGACCCATGCTAGGCATTTTAACCTCTGGGATACGGTCCTAAAAAATACAAAAATCTGGATCGACCCATGCTAGGCTTTCCTTTCAGCCCTGGTATACCACCTGTAATGTTGGGATCGACCCATACTAGTTGTTCCTTTCACCCCTGGGATACCACCCATCAATATACAGATTCACTTTACCTTGTTTCTTTAATCTTTGATATTGTTCTTTTGGTGGTCATAACTCTTTTGAGCTTTTGGGACTATAGACTAGTTATGTAGACATGTGAATAAAATATTTAAGGAAACAACAATGATATAGGAAGCAAAATGTAACTTCAATGTGATACTTAGGAGCTTACATGACTTAATGAACTTCATTGGGCACAAAGAATATATACAAATGAGCAAGGTAGGCATGTGAAAGGTATGGACATTAGGGCATGTAGCAATGGTTCATTAAGGTGTATAACAAGTGAGCAAGTGATTCTACTTAGCACATGGTTCATTTAAACACATTTAGACATTTCAAATGGGGTCATACGTACATTTTAAGTGGAGACATGTAACTCCTCAAATGAAGAGGTTTGGACTGTATAATAGATACTTACTAGGTGATAACAAGCAAAAGGGTACATGAACAAAAAACCAATGAGGCACGTGGACAGATTCTAATTAGGGACAAACGCACAATCCAAGTAAGGACATAAAAGTGAATAATACTCTATAAGGTCACATTATATCCTATCACGATGGGAGTGATATCCAAATAAGGGAACATGTGTATATGTAAACCAAATGAAGTAAATGATCAAATAGACAATTGGAGCAATTTGGACAGTATACGGGCAGAACGTGTATCCAACATAATAACACTCTTAACATGTGTAATATAGGATCTTATTGACTCAATGAACCTTATTTGACAAAAAAGATGCCCCATGAAACTTGCTGCTTAGAGTATCATTTTCATTCTAGCACTTACGGAATAAACACACACCCTTTCTAGACAACTATCACTAGCGTGATACCAAACATAAAATTAAGAAACCACGCAAGTATATCTCGACTCAAAAATAAGCACTTGGCCGACAAGGCCCCTGTTAACATAACCTATAATAAACTCAGCTAATTCCAGCAGTCCATGACAGAAATAAGTGAATCGATATGTGGGTCAACAAGACCACCATGATATCTAAAAACACAAGCATGTAAATTGCTATGCGAGCCGACAAGACCACCAAACTATCTATAACAACCTTTTGATTAATCATTTTTTCCTTTATTCCATTCCCAACCATTCATCTAAAGAAACAAATCATCATTTTTCAAAATTAAAGAAGAACAACGTCACTTACTAGTCATCACTTATCCAAACTAAAGAAATAAATCATCACTTCTCATTTCCAATACTTCTTTGCAAAATTACCCATAAAATCCTTTATTTTAGCAACACCAACATACTGGCAAAATTAACATATGATTTTTTCAATTTTCGTAATATTCTAACACATACACTTTCTATACCACAACTATAATATCACTATCAACTTGACTATCACAACAATCCAATAATTACAACAATATATACACCATCTCCTATTGACACGATGCCGATATCACTGGATATGAGTTTTTAACAAGAATAATACCAATAGTAATTTAAAGACGTCTAGCAATTGACTCTTTAATAGCACGATAGACCCAAAAATTACAAATCTTATGGAATCATGTTAAAAAAAAAATAGCCTTAACATACCTTGAGTCCATACTCGAATAACTTGAGGTAGATACATGATTTTCCTCCAAATCCCAATCAACAAATTATGTAGACATGAGCTTCGTATTTAGAAAAATATTTAACTACTCTTGAATTGGAAAAGGAATGAAGGAATACATTAAAATTTAGTCTAGAAAACTTAAAATTTGACAAGGCTTCCTTTATACACTGGACTAGTCCACACCTATCATACAACATAGAAAACAAAATCCAACCACTAATAACATATCTTAGGGACTCACACGGCCACCCACGACCTATATTCATTGAAACTTGCCTCAATTACAAATAAAGGCACTTCTAAAAAAATTATAATGTCCCAAATAATCTAAAATAATAAACAGACCTTGATCAGCTAACATGATATAAACTGCTTCCACAAGGCACGTATCATTACCATATAAGACTTTTATAAAATAGACTTTTCGTAACTCTTCGCCTAGGGAGGACTCAAAGCTTAGAAGTGTATCATGAACTCGCTCTCTATAATATCATGGAGCAATAAATACTTTAGTAATCTAGAGGCTAGTTCTTCATATACTTCCTTTTACATATTAAAATTCATAAACACGTATCAATATCAAATCAACATACTTAAAAATAATTCTATTTATTTGGTCATGCTTAACCAATAAAATGTAGAGAGCTAGATAGAGAAACCAATCAAATCTTGCCCAATCATATGAATAAAGATATCACGATAGATATGTTTCAACTTTTATCAGAGATCATTACTACAAAAGATCATATCAAGATGAGTTTTTATATATCAACACCCTATTAATAGGTAGCAGATAATCAGACTCAGTATAAACAAATAACATATAAGTTGCAAATGAAAAATTTATAGCATAATTAATTTGTAAAATGTTAACCCCTAAAGGGAACATAGAAAGACCATCGGTAACTTATAAAAATAGTAGCATATATACCCCTATATCTTCTCTTGAAATATGTTATACATATATAGTCTTACCACAATGCACTATGACACTTTTATAATTAGATTCCTAAGGACTTGTTCTCGTAGGTATCTAATCCCCTTGGGAGATATGAAGTGCTCTATGGGGCTATTTTGATTTTTTTTAATCATGCTTCACGTAAGTCGATATACAACATACAAGGCACTTTACCCACATACACTTTGACATAATCTGACATGATTTTTTTATTTTTATTTTTTTGCGGGGGAGGGAGATCTCATCCCAAAGACTTAAAATAAGAATATTCATGAAACAAAACTTTAATGATGATAATTGATGTGTCATGATCTCATGGAACTTTCGATGCTTAAAATAAGGAAAATATGCAATAACTTGGGTATGTTTTGTTGCTATGATGTGTTTTCTGTCTTACTTTGCAGAGAAATAGGTTTTTGGAGGCAAAATGATCAACAAGGAAGAATCATGCTTGAAAATGGAGTACCTTAAGATAAAAGAACCAGGTTCTGCACCAGAGGAGTGACCCACGGGAGGACCCATGTCACGTGAGTCAATCTACGTGGCGTGGGTCTGTGCTGTAGGTCGACTCCCACAGCTAGTTGAGGTAGACTGATTTCCACGATAGGACCCACGTGACATGACTTGGTTCCACGACACCAAGTCATGGTACCGTGGAAAAGTGTCGACTCTATTTTTCTGGTTTGTTTAGGATAGGATTCATCTTGTATCTATAATATCCCAATATTGTCCTATGTTTAGGAGTTGGTCAGTAGATTATTTTGAGAGATTTTTTCTATTATTTTTACGTTCATAAACATATTATTGATTTTGTAATCTTGGAACATCTATTCTATGGTTTTATTCATATTGAGATTTCAGAGTTATTGTGAGTTTTACAATTATGTTTTCATTATTAAATTCTTCTTGTGTTCTTGCAATCAAGAGTATCTAAACCCATCAACTAGGGTTGTGTGAACCATGAGGAATTAACAAAATGGGTTAAGTGTGAAGCAAATTCTGAACAGTTGGGAAAGTATGTATTGTTATTACCTTCATTATAATTTATCTTCTAACGGTTGCAAATATTAAAAACTCGCTTGTATTCTAAACTTGCTCAAGAGAGGGGTAGATATTGGGAAAAAGGGAATAACAACAGAGATTTGAAGCTATCAACCTTCATCTAATAACTTGAGCCATAACAGGGATAGTTATTTGAGATCCAGGACAAGAGTTAGTAGTACGACACTCGGAGACCGAGAGGAGAAGAGTGAAATTAATCTAACCAAGGTCGAAAGACGTTTAGATGAACATATCTTGTTAGATTTTGCATGCAACACAACGGGATAGTTTTGCTAACACAAGTAACAGGTGGAGTTAAGAAATCATTGGGGATCACAGTCCTAGTGTATTTCTCATATTGTTTGCAAATTCAAAAACCAGCAATCATTACTGTTACCACTTATTCACAACCCACCCACCCCCAGTTTTACTTACTTGCCAATTACTCAGACTAGCATTCTACATAATGTCACGACCCAAATTCCAACAGGGCGGACTGGCACCCGAAGCCGTTGAGGCCCGAGAGAACCAATCTTTACTCACGTACATTCATATGCATGTCTCTGTATGAATATCATTCTATCTCATATAACTATATGATACCAATAACGGAAGTCATGGAAAACATATGCTATATATTAAACTTGGCCGTTAGGGCCTTCAAGTCAAAACATATATTCCTTACATCCCTTCATTTGTCCCACAACGTCTACAAAGCCTCTAACAGATACATATGCATAACCAACCTAAAGTCGGGACAAGTCTCCGCTTTATACAATTCTTTATACAATATCAAAATAAATGTACACATGACATGGAAAGCCTCGAACCGAGCTGGAGCTCACCAATAATCTGTAGATAACCCGCAGTCTACTGTGGAGGTCTATTAGCACCTGTGCCTGCAGCTAGTAAGGTAAGTCCCCCAAGGGACGTCAGTACGAAGAATGTACTGAGTATGTAAGGCCATAAGAAACTGTATGATACATAAGTACTTTAATACTATCAAGTAAAAGTGAGTATTTGATATGGATAAACCTTCGTTCTGTATATGTGGAACCATGTACATTGCTTTTGCTGTTTTCATTTCCGATCATTCATTCATGTTATTATCATTCATGTAATATCATTCATAAATACTTTCATTCAAGTGATATACTTTCTTTGCTTTTGCGTTCATCATCATTATTAGTCATCCACCTTATAGGTGGGTCATAATATAACATTCATCCACCTTATTGGCGGGCTATAATATATAACATTCTCCCACTTTATCGGCGGGCTATAATATATAACATTCATCCACCTTATCGGTGGGCTATAACATATAACATTCATCCACCTTATCGGCGGGCTATAATATATAACATTCATCCCCTTTATCGGTGGGCTATAATATAATATAATATAATATATATATATATATATATATATCTTCCTTCATTCCTTTACTTGTGAGAGATTGATAGCTTTACTTGTGTGAGATTGATACATTTGCTTGTGTGAGATTGATACATTGGTGGTTGAAACATTATTGGAACTTTGGCACATAATGTTATTGGAACTTTGGAACCATGTCCACAATTATGTGACGCATGAATAACAATCGATAAATGAATAAGGAACATATGCATAACAATAGATGACAACCTGAAATGAGATACCTTTGAACATTTCGGAATAGAACAAGTACAATGTCAATGTGAACAATATGTGCTGCAGAAGGATACAGGAAGAGTAACCTTACATACCTTATCTTTACAATATGAATATACCATCCTATATGTGAATACAACAATCCAGTTCCTTCCTTACATGTTACTCTACAACACAAGTACATCACGGAGCTCACGTTAACAACTAACTACATTACATGTGCATAAGACGACAATAAATTACGTGACTGCCATATAACGTCATTTCGCCCTCTTACAATACCATTTATTGCATCACCATACCAACAATACCATAACATTCCACACATTGACCGAGACATCACAAACCAATAACATTTCACACCAAGTTTATCCTTTACACTTCCCCATTAACACTACGTCATAATTACTCCATCAAGTCATCTCAATACCTTTCACAATAACACATGAACAACAATCCATAATTGATACCATTCAAAATACCTCTGGGATACTCCTTTAAAGTCATTCAAAAGGTACCATAAGTTGATAATTGCATTCATAAAGGGTATAGGGGTTTCGGGGGATCAAAGAGAGACAAAAACATGCAAAACGGGGTCCTGGACTGACTTATGAAGCCACCTGCGCCCGCAAGTGGATGAGGTACGGCCACAGGTGCCTCTTGGTAGTGTCCAGGGCCACCTGTGAAGTCACCTGCGCCCGCAGGTGCCTCCGTCTGCGAGGGCGGGTGCCCGTTTCGGCCAAAATGGGTCTCTTTTGGGTCCTTTTTCACAATGAATGGTATATGATCATAACTAATCTTATATTTTCATATTATAAGTCATATTATATTCCAAAAAACATCCATGGTCTCACAACGCACATAAACATCCCAAAACCACATTTTTCCCTTCAATACGCCACCGGTTCCATGTACAATTTCACAACAACAATTCCAAATGTGATACACAAAGAGGAATCAATTTAAGGGAATAACCACATATTACATTTTGATATTTAATCCATTAAATTCACTTTATTCAAGATTACAAGTTCACTTTCAATTTTATGACACATAGATGACATATCTTTTAGCAAAAAGCAAAAGTGCACTTCTTAACACCTTTAGACATAACCATCATTATCTACACAATCTCTCATGCATATAATATATTAAACCATAAGTATAAACACTTGAAAAATCTTGCAAAGTGATGATCTTGTCCAACAAGTGTAGTTGCCTTAGGTTTGAGAGTAGAGAGAAAATACCTTTTTGTGGAAAAGTCTGGAATCCCATGTGTGCCTTTGTGAATAAAATCTGATTTTTGGTTTCCTTTTATAGCCCTTTAATGGTCATCCTTAGCCACTTTTGACCAATAAATATCATGTTTACTTGGTCAAAAGATGAATGGGTCATTTCTTTCTTGTTGGGCCATGTCTTTTGTGTGATTTTGGGCCTCAATTGTGCCCAATGGCACAAGACTAATCTAGCCCCCCAAATTTAAGGTGTAATACCCCAACAATCTCATATTTAAATAATTCCATAAATGTTACGATAATCAACTGGGTTCAGAAATGTACGGGGTGTTACATTCTTCCCCCCTTAGAAACATTCGTTCGCGAATGTTAGCGACATTGTTCATGTTATAATATATATATAATGCTTATAGATACTTACTTGTTATTGCCCCAATTTCGTATATTGAACTCTTTTTTTTTCGTGTGAAATGAATACGGGTACTTTGACTTCTTTATTTCTTCAGCTTCCCATGTGATCTTTTCTACCTGTTGATTTCTTCAAAGTACCTTTACGGAAGCTACCTCTTTTTTCCTTAATCTCTTAACTTATAGATTCAGGATAGCAATAGGTACTTCCTCATATGTAAGATCTCCGTAACTTGTGCATCCTCAATGGAAGCCATACGAGATAAATATTCTATGTACTTTCAAAGCATTGAAACATAAAATACTGGATGAACTGTGGAGAGTTCTTGGGGTATTTCAAATTCATACTGAATTGACCAAATCTTTGAACAATCTTATATGGCACGTTATATAGGGTCAACTTTACTTTCTTTCCGAATCTTAGTACCTCTTTCATTGGTGACACTTTCAAAAAAATACCCAATCACCTATGGCAAATTCTAATTCTCTTCCTCTAATATCGGCATATAACCTCTAGGTTTCTGATGCTCTACTATTACCTGTTGACAATTCAAACAATGAGCTACAAATTTTGCAATGTTCTTCTTCTTTATATTGCCTCATCAATACATTCCTTCCAAGCCATGGTACATTTTGGTTGCTCCAGAATGAATAGAATACCATGAATGATGTGCTTCTGTCATAATTCATTTCCTTAGCTCATCTATATTTGGTACACAAAATCTACCTTGGCATTGAAGTACTCCCCCTTGCGTAAGCCCAAATACCTTTGTCAAACTTTGTTGTACATTCTTTTTTTTCAACTGAAAGAAAATAGGATTTACATATTACTTTTCCTTCTCTCAGCTACAAATGAAGGCTCTGCCACATTGTACACTATAATCCTTTCATCTGGAGTTTCAAAAAGATGAAACCCCATACTGGCTAATTGATGTAGATTCCTTGCCTATATCTTTCTTTTTTGTGAGCTGGCCATTATTACTTCCTACTGCTTTGCAGCTTTATGTATCAGCTACCACGTTTGCTTTTCCCGAATGATACAAGATATCAATGTCATAATCTTTTAATAGTTCAAGCCACCTTCGCTACCTTAGATTTAAGTTCTTCTGCTTAATAATATATTGCAAACTCTTATGATTATTATATATGTCAATATGAATCCCTTACAAATAGTGACGCCATATCTTTAAAGCAAATATCACAGCTGCTAGTTCAGGGTCATGTGTTGGGTAATTTCTCTCATGTGGCCACAACTGTCATGAGGCATACGCTATTACATTACTGTGTTGCATCAATACACATCCAAGAATTACTCTTGAAGCATCACATTGTACTGCATACCCCTCTGTACCTTCTGGAAGTACCAGCACAGGTGTAGAAGTTAATTTATCTTTCAGTTCTTGTAAACTCTTCTCACATGCGTCATTCAACTTAAAATTGATTGTCTTGTGTGTTAGCTTTGTTAAGGGTGCAGTGAGAGAATAAAATCCTTCAATAAATATCCTATAATAACCAACCAATCCAAGAAAATGATGAATCTATGTAAGCATCGTAGGCCTTAGCAAATTTTTCACCGCTTCTATCTTTTGTGTATCGACCCTCATCCCTTCATCATATACAATATGACCCAAGAACGCTATGGATTTTAACCAAAATTCATATTTAGAAAACTTCTGTAACACTTGCTGCAAGTGACTAACATGGTCCTCTTGTGATCTTGAATATCATCTCCAAACATGGTCACGCACACATTTAAAAATGGCTTGAACACCCTATTCATCAAATCCCGACCAACTGCTGGTGTATTGGTTAGCCCAAATGGCATAACTAGAAATTCATAGTAACCATACCGTGTTTGGAAAGCTGTCTCGGGTATATCTTTTTTTTTCTTTCTAACCCTTTCCTTGTGATATCCCGATCTTAAGTCAATCTTTGAAAATATTTAGCACCCTGTAATTGGTTAAATAAATCATCAATTCTAGGGAGGGGATACTTATTCTTAATTGTCACTTTATTCAATTACCGATAGTCAATACACATTCTTAACGTGCCATCTTTCCTTCATACCAATAATACTGGTGCACCCCAAGGGGATGTACTAGGTCTTATGTATCCCTTTTTCCAGCAAGTCTTTTCAAGTGCTCCTTTAATTCCCATAACTCTGCTAGGACCTTCTATACGGAGGAATAGAGGTAGGCTGAGTGCCTGGAATCACGTCAATACCAAACCCTACTTCCTATTCTGGAGGCAAACCCGAAAGATCCTCAGGAAATACCTCAAAAAATTCATTTATTACGGGAATCGATTGAAGAGTTAGTGGCTTCACATCAATATCTTTCACTCTTACTAAGTGAAAAATGTACTCCTTTGGGAATCATTTCCCTTGCTTAGAAATAGAAAATAAAGTTACCTCTCGGTGTTCCCACATTACCCTTCCATTCAAGAACATTCTTTGTGGAAAATGACAATGTAACTTCTTAGATCGGCAATCTACTGTGGCCTACTACGAAGCCAACCAGTGTATCATAACCAAAAATAGTTACTATACAATTACAATATACTCTTTTAACGACAATAGATCCACCAACTGGCGTATAGACTTCAAATGGCGTAACTAGTAATTCTGGTGTTCGTTCAAAAAAAAAATTTGTTACACAATCAATGAAGTAACTTATGATAATGTAGAATACGGGTCAATAAATTCATATACCTTATGTAAAATTATGTATATTGTACCTGTGTTCACATCAAAAGAAGCCTCTGAATTCTGTCGATCTGCTAAGGCATAGGTACGGTTCTGAATTCCACTAGAACTAGTTACTTCGCTAGCAACTCTGCCATGGTCAGCAGGTTGTACACCTGACAATGATAATGCAACGGTTGATCCTGTAGGTTGTGTCATACTACTCGGGCCCTCTATGGGCACTCTCTCACCATGTGCCCTGACTTACCATACCAAAAGCAAACTTTCGTTCCAAACCAGTATTCACCTGAATGAAACCTCCCGCAGCACTGGCATAGCTGACTAAAAGACCTCGATCGGCTCATACTTTCTTGTTCTCGATACCCCACTGTTTGTGAAACCCAAGTCTCACTACTTTGCCCAACGTGACTTCCTATAAACCCTTGGAATTGGGATGGAGTACCTGCTGTTGAGTAAGAAAATAATGGTCTAGGCGGTCTAGAAATAATTCGGGGCCTAAATTCTCCTTGGGACACCATAACCTGTGTCGTAGATCTAGCCCTTTTAGACGGCCCTCTTTCAACTTCTTGTGTCCTTCTTCTTTACCTCTGATCCTCCATTTTATGTGCAAAAGCATGTATTCTGGCTATGTCTATATCTCTGTTCAAAGCAGTAATGGTGCAGTCCCTTACCAAATATGGCTCCAATCTATCCACATATCGATGGACTCTCTTCCATTGTGGCCACTACATTCGGAGCATATCGAGCCAAAGAATTAAACTGAAGACTGTATTCTCTAACACTCATATTCCCTTGACGAAGATTTAGAAACTGGTATGCACGTGCCTCCCGGATCTCATATGGGAGGTAGTGATCAAGGAATGTCATTTTGAATTCCTCCCAACCAGCTGGAAGCGCATCAATACCCTTCGATCTTTTCCAGTCTTCATACCACAATATAGTTTCTCCTTTCAATCTATATGCCGCAAGTTCCACTATTTCTATACCAGTCACGTGCATAACCTCTAGAGCCCTTTGAATTTGGTCCATAAAATCCTGTGGGTCTGCATTCGAATTTGTCCCAGTGAATGTGGGAGGATCTAATTTCAGAAAATCTTGTGTCCGCCGACTAGCTACTCTAGCCGCGCTATCCTCACTTGTCATTGAGCCAACTTGTACTTGTGTTTGCGCCGTAACTATATGGGTCAACATGTGCACTGTATTTCTTAAATCCTGTTTAGTTGCATTCATAGGCGGTTCAGCAGGTACTTCTCTACCTCTTGGTTCTTCAGGAAATGGAAGAGTAGAAGAAGACTGCGATGCAATTTCAGTGTCAGCCCTACCTTGACGAGCTCAGTCAGGTGGTGATTTACTCATTCCTTCTCCGACAGGCATATCTACCTGCTTACCTTTACCTCTACCTCTTCTTGTGATCGGTATTTTACTATAGCAAAGAAAACTAATTACAATGGTCAGATATAATTCCTCCTACAAATGTGACTTTAATGCACGATCTAAGAAATGAAGAAAAGAAACAACCCTAAATGTCTCGTAGCCTCCTACCTATAAATGTGGCGCGCAACATATCCATAAGCAAGACTCTACTCAGACACGGCTTTGTAGACACCCTTAGGACGACCTGCTCTGACACCACTTTTGTCACGACCCAAATTCCAACGGGGTGGACTGGCACCCAAAGCCGTTGAGGCCCAAAAGAACCAATCTTTACTCACGTACATTCATATGCATGTCTCTGTATGAATATCATTCTATCTTATGTAACTATATATGACCAATAGCGGAAGTCATAGAAAACATATACTATATATGAAATTTGGCCGTTAGGGCCTTCAAGTCAAAACATAAATTCCTTACATCCCTTCATTTGTCCCACAACGTCTACAAAGCCTCTAACAGATACATATGCATAACAATCCTAAAGTCGGGACAAGTCCCCGCTTTATACAATTCTTTATACAATATCAAAATAAATGTACATATGACACGAAAAGCCCCGAACCGAGCTGGAGCTCACCAATAATCTGTAGATAACCCGCAGTCTACTGTAGAGGTCTATTAGCACCTGTGCCTGTAGAAATTAAGGTAAGTCCCCCAAGGGACGTCAGTACGAAGAATGTACTGAGTATGTAAGGCCATAAGAAACTGTATGATACATAAGTACTTTAATGATATCAAGTACAAGTGAGTATTCGATATGGATAAACCTTCGTTCTGTATATGTGGAACCATGTACATTGCTTTCGTTGTTTTCATTTCCGATCATTCATTCATGTCATTATCATTCATGTAATATCATTCATATATACATTCATTCAAGTGATATACTTTCTTTGCTTTTGCGTTCATCATCATTATTAGTCATCCACCTTATAGGTGGGTCATAATCGGTGGGCTATAATATATAACATTCGTCCACCTTATCGGCGGGCTATAATATATAACATTCATCCACCTTATCGGCGGGCTATAATATATAACATTCATCCACCTTATCGGCGGGCTATAATACATAACATTAAACCACCTTATCGGCGGGCTATAATATAATATATATATATATATATATATATATATATATATATATCTTCCTTCATTCCTTTAGTTGTGAGAGATTGATACCTTTACTTGTGTGAGATTGATACATTTGCTTGTGTGAGATTGATACATCGGTGGTTGAAACATTATTGGAACTTTGGCACATAACATTATTGGAACTTTGGAACCATGTCCACAATTATGTGACGCATGAATAACAATTGATCAATGAATAAGGACCATATGCATAACAATAGAAGACAACCTGAAATGAGATACCTTTGAACATTTCGAAATAGAACAAGTACAATGTCAATGTGAACAATATGTGTTGCAGAAGGATATGGGAAGAGTAACCTTACATACCTTATCTTTATAATATGAATATACCATCCTATATGTGAATACAATAATTCAGTTCTTTCCTTACGTGTTACTCTACAACAAAAGTACATCACGGAGCTCACGTTAACAACTAACTACATTACATGTGCATAAGACGACAATAAATTACGTGACTTTCATATAACGTCATTTCGCCCTCTTACAATACCATTTATTGCATCACCATACCAACAATACCATAACATTCCACACATTGACCGAGACATCATAAACCAATAACATTTCACCCAAGTTTATCCTTTAGACTTCCCCATTAACACTACGTCACAATTACTCCATCAAGTCATCTCAATACCTTTCACAATAACACATGAACAACAATACATAATTGATACTATTCAAAATACCTCCGGTATACTCCTTTAAAATCATTCAAAAGGAACCATAAGTTGATAATTGCATCCATAAAGGGTATAAGGGTTTCGGGGGATCAAAGAGAGACAAAAACATGCAAAATGGGGTCCTGGACTGACCTGCGAAGCCACCTGCACCCACAGGTGGATGAGGTGCGGCTGCAGGTACCTCTTGGCAGTGTCCAGGGCCACCTGCGAAGTCACCTGTGCCCGCAGGTGCCTTCGTTTTCGGCCAAAATGGGTCTCTTTTGGGTTCTTTTTCACAATGAATGGTATATGATCATAATTAATCTTTTCTTTTCATATTTCAAGTCATCTTATATGCCAAAAAACAGCCATGGTCTCACAACGCACATAAACATCCCAAAACCACATTTTTCCCTTCAATATGCCACCGGCTCCATGTATAATTTCACAACAACAATTCCAAATGTGATACACCAAGAGGAATAAAGTTAAGGGCATAACCACATATTACATGTTGATATTCAATCCATTAAATTCACTTCATTCAAGACTATAAGTCCACTTTCAAGTTTATGACACATAGATGACACATCTTTTAGCAAAAAGCAAAAGTGCACTTCTTAACATCTTTAGACATAACCATCATTATATACACAATCTCTCATGCATATAATATATTAAACCATAAGGATAAACACTTACCAAATCTTGCAAAGTGATGATCTTGTCCAACAAGTGGAGTTGCCTTAGGGTTTGAGAGTAGAGAGAAAATACCTTTTTATGGAAAAGTCTAGAATGGCATGTGTGCCTTTGTGAATAAAATCTGATTTTGGGTTGCCTTTTCTATCCCTTTAATGGTCATCCTTAGCCACTTTTGACCAATAAATATCATGTTTACTTGGTTAAAAGATGAATGGGTCATTTCTTTCTTGTTGGGCCATGTCTTTTGTGTGATTTTGGGCCTCAATTGAGCCCAATGGCACAAGACTAATCTAGCCCACCAAATTTAAGGTGTAATACCCCAACAATCTCATATTTAAATAATTCCATAAATGTTACGGTATTCAACTGGGTTAAAAAATATACGGGGTGTTACACATAATTTCATCCTATTCCCTATGGGATCGACCCCAACCTAGTTGGGTTCTATATTTGAACAACGACCTCATTATACTTTTTTGGAGGTATATTTTGGGATATAAAGACTTTCATGATTATGCTCGAGCTTGTGACCAATGTCAAAGACAAGGGAATACCTCATGCAAACACGAACTTGCTATGACAACCATACTTGAGCTCGAATTGTTTGATGTATGGGGAATTGATTTTATAGGCCCCTTTGTGAGCTCACATGGGATGAAATACATTTTGGTAGCTGTTGACTATGTTTCTAAGTGGGTGGAGGCGATTGCGCTTCCCAATAATGAAGGAAGAAGTGTCACGGCATTCTTAAAAAAGAATATATTTTCATAATTTGGTACACCCCAAGTTATCATTAGTGATGGATGATCCCATTTCTGTAATCGATTGTTCAAAACCTTACTTGAAAAATATGGTGTCAAACATAAGGTTGCAACACCTTACCATCCTCAGACAACCGGGCAAGTTGAAGTATCAATTCGTGAGATTAAGTCTATTTTGGCAAAGACAGTTAATGCCAATAGGACTGATTAGGCAAGAAGATTAGATGATGCATTATGGGCATATCAAAATGCATTCAAAACACCGATTGGTGCCTCACCATATTAGTTAGTGTTTGGAAAATCCTTCTATTTGCCTGTCGAACTTGAATATAAGGGATTATGGGCATTGACGAGGTTAAATCTAAACTGGAGTGAAGCGGCTAAATTGAGGTTAGACCAGATGAATGAGATGGATGAAATTCATCTCCAGGCTTATGAAAGTTCAGTACTGTATAAATAGAAGATGAAACTATATCATGATCAGAGGATTGAGTGATGAGAGTTTCACCTGGGAGATTTGGTGCTTCTCTATAACTCCAGGCTTCGCCTTTTTCCTGGAAAACTGCAGTCTAAATGGTTTGGACCATTCACTGTTGTTAGGGTGTTCGCGCATGGAGCAATAAAAATAAAAGGTTATTATAATGTTTTATTCAAGGTCAATGGGCAGCGTGTAAAGCACTATGTGGGAATCACGGAAGAGATAAGGACTTGTGAGGAGCTTAGTCTTGATGAAGTCTGAGTAGTTAAGATAGCCATGTCGTGCTGCGACGTTAAATCAGGTGCTTCATGTGAGGCAACCCATGGGCTGGTTGGTGAAGCCTAAGTATCCAATTTAGTCGTGTCGTGCTGCGATGTTGTGATCTGATGCTTCATGGGAGGCAACCCAAGTTTTGATTTGGTTGTGATCTGATCATTGGAGGATAAGTTAGCTAGAACTTATACTATTGAAACTAAATATGTTCAGTACAACCAACGACACTGATTCACGCGACGTAAGTTCATCCATGTAACGTGGGTTGGTACCATAAAAGTCAGAGGAAATTTTACACCTGCAGAACCCAATCCACGCCAGGGACCTACGTCACGTAGATCAACCCACTTGACGTGGGTTGGTACCATAGAAATCATAGAAAATTATATACTTGCTGAACTCGACCTATGCCAGTGACCCACGTGACGTAGGTCAGCCCACGTCACGTGGGTAGGTACTGTCACACCCCGATTCCCAACGAGGCATGATTGGCACCCGAAGACGATGTGGCCCGAGAGAACCAATCTTTGCTCAGGAACATTCGTATGCATAACCTCGAATGAATAACATACTGTCTCATGTAATTGATGAAATGTAAAATGCCATACATATACATATATAAAACTTGGCCGTTGGGGCCATCACGTCGCACTGAACGTACATATATTACATCCATATACCCACATATGTCTACAAAAGCCTCTAAATATATACACGACCATGTCATAACGTCTACAACATGAAAACCAATGTACAACTTTGACTCAGAAAGTCCCAAAGCAACTGGGGCTCAACAAAGATCTGCAATTACTGTCAACCTACTATGGAGGTCTACTAGTGCCTGCACCTACAACATGTAAAGTAAGTCCCCAAGAGGGGTCAGTACGAAGAATGTACTGAGTATGTAAGGCCATGAGAAAACTGTATTAAACATCATAACAACAACGGAATCAATATAAAGGAAATAGACAATGTGAATAAACTCTCTTTCTATATGTAATGAACCGTGTACTTATATTTCTTATGTCATTGCCACTTATGAGTATTCTCTCATGTCCTTATTGTTCATATACTATTCCTTACATACCCCTTTATTCCAGAAAGTTACCTCTACTCATAAGACTTGCTTCTCAGAGATTCTTCTATTCAAGGAATCCTTCTACTCAAGAGATTCTAGAGGTTTAGCTTAATAATATAACATGCTTCCACTCTATTGGTGGGTTAACATACATATGAACATCAATGGAAAACAACTGAAATAAAATAGTAAATATGGATAAACCATCAATTTGTGCTTTTGGAATCATGTCTATTGCTTTCATTACTTTCTTTACTTCTTTGTTTCTATGATTATTCATCTTTGCATGTGAACTGTGATACCCGGGCCCTAACTGATTAGTGGGTTTACATAACATGACGTTATGTTGGGATCGGCTTGAGCTAGGCTTATGCCCCCAGAGCTTCCACCCATAAATCAATGCATCGGGATCGGCTCGAGCTAGGTTATTACCCCCAGATCTGCCACCCATATATCAATGTATCAGGTTCGGCTCGAGCTAGGTTTTCACCCCTAGAGCTACCCCCTGTCAGGTTCGGCTTGAGCTAGGCATTTCGCCCCTAAAGCTGCCCCCTGATCCAATAATCTCGGGATTGGCTTGAGCTAGGCATTTCGCCCCCAAAAGCTGCCACCCGTACTCAATAATTAACCACATATGCATTACTTTGTTCTTTACTTTGAGATTGATATCCTTACTTGTGAGAGATTGATACATTCCTTTGGCATAACATTTTTGGAAGCTTTGGAACCATAACCAATAATAGAAGACATGTAAATAAACATTATTGGAAACATAGCCTTATTGGAAACATAACACCATTGGATCCATTGGACAATAATCAATAAACAAGATACATCAATATAACCACTATTGGAACTTTGGAATGTAACCTTATTGGGCTTTTGGGAACAATACTCATGAATATGAGACATGATATTCACAATTGGTCAATGAGTAGGAAACATATGATAATGACCATTGATAACTGGATATAGGATACCTTAGCACATTTTAGGACGAAACGAACATAATGTCAATGTGAATACTAGTGGAACATGACATGACTGGAAAAGCTATATAAGGCTAAATAGACTCTCTTTACACCGTTACTTTCTTTGATATAGCTTCCTTATAATTTACCACATTATGAAAACTTTAGAACTTCAGTCAATGGATAGGAGATACGTAAATTCATAATTTGTCTAAGAGTCGGACACATGTGAATAACAATATATCTCACTTTGAATTGATATACCTTTGGCCATTTCGGAATGGAATAGGTACAATGTCAAGATGATCAATACGCTGCAGAAGAATACAGAAAGGGTAACCTTACATACCTTTACTTCCAAGTATGAGTACACAAGTCTATATATGAACACAACAGTCCAGGGTCTTCCTTATGTTTCACTCTACAATACAAGTCCACAATGGAACTCTCGTTAATAATTATTTACCGTACAAGTGTACAAAACGACAATGAACCATATGAGTTCCATATAACGTCATGTCACTCATTACAATACAATCCACTGCATTCTCATACCAACGACACCATAAGCATGCCACACATTGACCAAGATATCATACATCTATAGCATTTCACACCACACTTACCCTTTACGCTTCCTCATTATCATTCCATCATAATTACCCTATCAACTTGCCTCATAACAACTTATGAACAATCATACATACTTAACATAGTCCAAAATTCCTCCATACTACACTTTAAAGTCATTAAAATGACTTCACAAGTTGATAATTACATCCATGAAGGGTATAGGGGTTTTGGGGGGCCAAAGGGATGCAAAAACAAGCAATTCGGAGTTCTGGGCCTATCCTATAAGCCACCTGCGCCTGAAGGTGGATGACATGTGTACGCAGGTGACCTTTGGCAATAGCCATAGGCACCTGCGTTGGCACCTGCGCCCGCAGGTGCTTCGTCTGCTAGGGCGGGTGCCCGTTTCGGCCAAAAAGGGTCTCTTTTGGGTCTTTTCATGCAATGAATGGTCCATGATCATAACCAAACTTATTTTGACATATTTTTGATCATATTAAACACCAACATTCATACATGGTCTCACAACACACATAACAACACCAAAACGACACTTTACGGTCAATACGTCACCAAAACCATAACCAATTTCGCAATAGCAATTCCAAACATTACACACCATGACAAAACAAGTCAAGACTATAATAACATATCACATGTCAATATTTAATCCATCAAGTTCATTTCCTTCAAGATCACAAGTCCATGTTCAAGTTTTCAAGGCAAAATCATCCTCCGATTTAGCAAACATGTCACATACACACATAGTGAACTTCTCACACTTCACCACATACTAACATGATATAAACCATATTCCATGCATAAAATATGTTAAACCATAATAATATACACTTACCAATACTTACCAAGTGATGATCTTTGACCAAAAGGATGAAGGCCTAGGGTTTGTGTGAGAGAGAAATGTTGAGAAAATTCTATCTAAAAGCATGGGTGTCCAAAATGAACTAAAATCTGACTTTTCCCTCATTATATAGTCTCCTCATGGTGCCTATTAACCACACACTTGGTCCAATCCTCTTATATTGACTTGGTCTTGCAAGAATGGGTCATTATGCCCTTTTTGGGCCCTGCCTTCATGCTAAATTTTGGGCCTCATTTAGCTTATTAACAAATTGTAAATTGAGCCCACTAAGTGAATGAATAATTCCTTATATATATATATATATATATATATATATACATATATATCCCTAAAGTCACTCTTATCCATCTCTTGGCATTAAATGCATGGTTGATTAGTCAAATGGAAGATTGGATCATGTTTTGCTCCATTGGGCCAAGTCTTTCTTATGATCTTTGGGCCTCATTTGGCCCAATGGCTCAAGACTCATATAAGCCCCAACAAATAATTGCATAATTCTTCAAATCTCTCATGTATCATTAATTCCATACATGTACATGTAGTCATATAGGTTCGACACCATATGGGGTGTTACACCTCCCACGAGGGTCTACTCCCTTGTACTAGGCCCAATACCCATTACCTCATCAATAACATTACAAAATACATACTTTTGGCTCTCGACACTTAAGTAAACATTGTTCAACGTCGTCAAGTAGGGTTTGGTAGGTACGGGGTGTTACAGGTACCCTGAAAATCAGAAACCCATTTTAAACCTGAGATCCGACCCAACCCGATCCAACTTTATTTATTTTGATATATCCCCTAAAAACCGACCTGACCTCAAATCCAAACTAAACACCCTCAAATCTCAACTTAAACACTCTCAAATCCACATCCTAACATAAACCCTATTTTCAAGAATTCATCAAATCACCCACTTGTAATCACTCTACACTCAAATTCTCATATACCAAATCTGAAATTCATCAAATCCCAACCACCATTTAGCCCAAAATCCTAAACCCCACAATCCTCAAATTTTTGAAACCCTAGCTTTCAAATTCGACCCACCCAAACCCAAATCCGACCCACCAACCCAAAACCGACCCAATTGTTCTGATATGCCACCCAAATCAAACACCAAACATGGAGACATAGGTTTCTCTTCAACAATACACACTAAAAAACCATCAAATTTAAGACTAGGTTGCATGATGAACCTTCGGGGTCAAATAAAAGTGGGTCCGAAGAAGTATTTGAGCTTGTTACCACTGATTCTACACTGGTACCTCATACCACGAGGCTACAAACTAGGGCACAAGCTGCTGACCGGGATGCACATCAGCCTACTTCACAGCCCTCAAAACCTGCCAAACCAGTTACTCTTGTTCAGTCTTATGATTCCTCTCCCCAGTCTGATGAGGGGGAGGATGCTTCGACAATCGGTAATGAACAGGAGGTTGATATATATGGGTCTGAGGAGAATGCTGAAGGTATGAATGATGTCGAGGTTGATGTATCTGGGTCTGAGGATAATGCTGAAGTTTCGGCTAATTCTGAGGTTGAGGCGACAGAATCTATTTCTGGCACTGGTGGTCAAAACTCCATGACTTCCTCACAGAGACAGATGGTTGCACAGTGGGCCACAGTTATGGTTCGAAGGGAAAACAAGTGATGGTGTGTTCAGGGTATGAGGCAGGGATGTCGAACTTACTGAGCTGGGCATGTGTAGATGAAGTATCACTGAGGAGCCTCGGTATCGGCTAGATGAATTAAAGGCACTACCCGAGATTAAGGCAGTATTTGATCATTATGGATTCGGGTGGATGACAGATACTCTTGGGCACTATGCAGAGTTGGTCTGTGAGTCTTATGCTTCCTATGCTGCTTCTATTGAATTGATCGTACCCAATAAGAAGCGATATTGGGACCAACCACCATTGACTTACACTTTGATTCGAGAGACCAGATTAGACATCTCTGAGCAGACTATCCACAGGTTTTTGTTTGGTTCTGAACGTCCATTTCCAGCTAGCACTACAGGATTTGATCACTGTATGGAGACTGTGAGAAATAGGTCTAAAATGAGGGAAGTCGATCAGCGGTTGAAGTTACTATGGTAGATTACGAGATATATAGCGGAGGATGGTGTGGATGCTTGTTCGATATTTGGGAAGCTGGACATTAAGAAGTCTTCGCTTCACTTTGTTGGAAGATTTTGGTGGTCTGTTGTGAGGCATCGTCTGGGTCCCACAAATGCTGATAATTCACTTACTCTTGACTGGGCTGTTCTGGTAGCGAGCATCATCGCTGAATATGACATCAATTTTACCCGCTACATCATTAGGGAAATTCATGAGAGCGCTTTTACAGATTTTACCAACATCCCTTTCCCCTGTCTAATCCATGGCTTATGTGTTAGTGTTGGTGTGTTCATGATGCCTGCAGTAGATCATCATATTAAGGTGACCCGCATTGCTGATATAGGGTTGATGCAGCAGAGGGGAGCTAACCTAATTTTTTCGCGGAGGTCTCAACCTTTCGTGTTATCAAGATCAACCCTTTTTGAAGGGCTTAGAGATAGAGAGGAGTCAATTAGTACTCCAGCACTGGTGAGTGTACTAGAGACTATTCTTGTACCTGCTGAGGGTACAGGCCCAGTGATTGACGATGCGGTACCAGCCACTACAGCACCACCACCACCACCCCGGTATGGTTTCAGTTTTGAGGGACTTTCTGCAGTAGTTGGTTGATAGGCAGACGCAGATGCTTGAGAGGCAAGCTCACACAGATGCCCAGATGGCTAAGTCGGTATCCCAACTTAAGCCATGGGTTCAGACCACAGTATATGCTTCAGAAGCTAGAGTACAGGACCCGATGACTGCAGCTATGGATAGATTTATGAGAGAGCTGCATGGGCGGATTGATAGTTTTGAGACACGAATGGCTACCTAAATGAGTTCGGCATAGATTACTGATATGGTAGGATTGACACAGGAGGTGGCTGCATTAAGAGAGGAGGTTAGAGATTTGGCACTGAGTAGTACTCTTGTCATTCCACCTATTCCCATTCTGGCCCCGATGAGGCCGACTTTCGAGGTGGATTTGTTTGCTGACAAAGAGCCTCCTATTGATAGAGGCAAGCGGCCACGTAGTCCGAAGGATCAGACTGATAGTGGTGATAAGTTCAAGGGTGATTTTCGAAGAGAGATTAAGGCCTCTAGAGTAGAGTACCATGCCATTCAGATTGCTCAGGAGTAGAGGGCACGAGGTGCATTCTCTAGTCAGGAACCCCCTACGTAGGACGCACCTAGCAAAGAGCCCAGAGAGCATGTAGATAATCCTGCTGTGGATGGGACCACATTCGGTGCCTAGGGCGCCGCAGGTATGTCTTCACTCCCTTACACTTACTTTATTGATAGTTGTGCACTAAGGGTAGTGCACCATTATTTAGTTAGGGGTGGGGGTATACCACCACTTGGGGGTTTTTGTTGCCATGTTTTCTTTTCCCCCAAGTGTGGTATCATAGTAGAATTGGCATGTTTAGATTTTTATTTATATTATTATGTGTATTCGTGTGTAATTAGGAGGAAAATAAGGGAACCTTAGTGCAGTCTAGTTTTGAACATGTTTTTGATGTTGTTTGCCATTGTCTAAAGGATACCCCTCATGAAAATTTTTGTTTTAAATTGTGTGTGTAGTATGTTAGTTTGTGTCAGCTGTTGGATCTTGTTATGGCGATAGTATTATAGGCAACATGACTATAGCTAGCAATGCATGAGTTGGATAGGTAGTAGTTGATAGTGTAACCCTGTGCTAGGTGTGTGTGAGGTCATTACGTAGTTCACTTTGTGTGTACTATCCAGAACTTGCCCGATTAGTCTTGCCTAGGTTATAGAATAGTGGTTAAGAAAGGATCATAGGCCGTTCTTGAATGAGTCCACTTTTAGCCTAGATGCCTGACCAAATGAAGTTAATATCCCTTGATCCTGATTTTGAGCCTTAATTGCCTTGTTTCTTTCATTAGCCTATTCACCTTCCCATTTCGACATACAATGAACCTGTCTTGGCCCTGGTCCCTCCTTGGACATTATGTACCTCAACTCACGCAAATTGCCTAAGTTGAGGGTGGCTATTTTAGGGGTGCGTAGCTTAACTTGGGTATGAAGAAGGGGTTAATAAAAAAGAAAAAAAAAGAGTGTTTTAAAAATATGAAGAAAATCACATCCAAAATCTGAAAATAAATGAAGGAGAATAAGGAAGAATAAAATGAGAATGGTTGGAAAGTGGAGCCAAAAATAGTGTAGTGTAAAGGAGGGTTGAGTCACCATATCCATATGTATCATACCCATCCCCAAGCCTACATTACAAGCCGATGAAATTCCTATAGTGATCCTAGTCCAACTGTCCGAAAAATTAAGGCATAGAAAATAGGGCAAGCTTATGGTATTTCACGCTCATTGGTTGAACTTCTTTGTGAGAGAGAGTGTTTTGACCTAGTCCTTACTCTGATATTCATTGGTGTAATATGAGTGCATGGGACTTCTTTGTTGTGAGAGTACATGGGTTACATTGTTAGCTGCTAGTTGTTCAGATAAGGTCATTTTCATCTATGCTTAGCTGTGTGTTCATAATCTGATGCCATCACTTGATCCCTTCTGTGTCATTATAATATATTGTATGTATACACACGGTGGTTTTGACTTGCAAATAGGAGGGAAAGGAAAAGTTTTGGTGCTAAGAGCAATACGTGGACTGCCGTAGGTCTCTTAGGTTTCTCTTACTTAAGCATCGTATGTGTTTGTTTTGTTTGGTTCGCCTAAGGACATGCAAACATTCTAAGTTGAGGGTGTTGATATATCATGATCTCATGGCACTTTTGATGCTTAAAATAAGGAAAATATGCAATAACTTGGGTATGTTTTGTTGGTATGATGTGTAATCTGTCTTACTTTGTAGAGAAATAGGTTTTTGGAGGCAAAATGATCAACAAGGAAGAATCATGCTCGAAAACAAAGTATCTGAAGATGAAAGAACCAGGTACTACACCAGAGGAGTAACCCACGGCAGGACCCACGTCACGTGAGTAAACCTACGTGGCGTGGGTCTGTGCCATAGGTCGATTCCCGCAGCTAGTTAAGGCAGACTAATTTCCATGATAGGACCCACGTGACGTGACTTGGTTCCACGACACCAAGTCACGGTATCGTGGAAAAGTGTCGACTCTATTTTCCTGTTTTGTTTAGGATAGGATTCACCTTGTATCTATAAATAACCCTATATTTGTCCTATGTTAAGGAGTTGGTCAGTATATTGTTTTGAGAGATTTTTTCTATTGTTTTTACATTCATAAACATATTATTGATTTTGTAATCTTGGAGCATCCATTCTAGGGTTTTATTCTTATTGAGATTTCAGAGTTTTCTTATATTGTGAGTTTACAATTATGTTTTCATTATTGAATTCTTCTTGTATTCTTGCAATCATGAATAGCTAAGCCCATCATCCAGGGTTGTGTGAACCATGAGGAATTAACAAAACAAGTTAAGTGCGAAGCAAATTCTGAACCGCTGGGAATGCATTTATTGTTATTACCTTCATTATAATCTATCTTCTAACGGTTGCAAACGTTAGAAACTCGCCTATATTCTAGACTTGCTCGAGAGAGAGGTAGAGATTGGGAAAAAGGGAATAACAACAGAGATTTGAAGCTATCAACCTTCATCTAATAACTTGAGCCATAACAGGGATAGTTCTTTGAGATACAGGAAAAGGGTTAGTAGTACGACACTCGGAGACCGAGAGGAGAAGAGTGAAATTCGTCTAACCAAGGTCGAGAGACGTTTAGATGAACATATCTTGTTAAATTTTGCATGCAACGCAGCGGGATAGTTTTGCTAGCACAAGCAACCGGTGGAGTTAAGGAATCATTGGGGATCACAGTCCTAGTGTATTTATCATATTGTTTGCAAATCCGAAAATGAGCAATTGTTACTGTTACCACTTATTCACAAAAAAAACCCAGTTTTACTTACTTGCCAATTACTCAGACTAGCATTCTACATAATTTCGTCCTATTCCCTGTGGGATCGACCCCAACCTAGTTGGGTTCTATATTTGATACAGCGACCGGACTATACTTTTCTGGAGGTATATTTTGGGCGATATCAATAATGTATACTCCTTATAACAATCTGGCATAATCACTAACACATATTGTATGTACCTATAATCAATGGATCTATAGTATAACCAAATGCAAGTTATCATCCACGAAAATCACCCAATAAGCACACTAACGTGTGGATAACCATAGGGAACACGTATAACCTTAAACCATTAAATTTAAGCACAGGTACATTTAAAAGCACATAATATTTCAAACATATTTCCAGACTCTTTAATAACTAAATTTGGTGGGCCTCTATAGTCCCTGTAAGTACATGATGTCTCGTGACCCTACCTAGTCACAACTGATAATTTGTAGTGTATCTAGCATACAGATTATGTAGCGTATCAGCATATTCATATGGAATATCCAACCTTTACTCATAATATCAACTTTGTACAATAACAAATCATTTTAAAAAAGCAAATAGCATCAGATGAAAGGCCCTAAAGCAAGTGATATATTTCACCAAAATTATAAAGTAGGCATCACGTAGTCAGACAAACTATAAGGCATGTATAGAACCACTGGAGAACTATAAAATACATACTATATACGTACCTATATTGACATAATCTAGTAAATATCTTATACCCCTTCCAGTTATGCCATAACTTTTCTACTCCATAGAAAAATAATGTCCCAACTAAAAACTTTTTCATAATTGTCGGATCAAATTATTCTGATATGATGCTACTAATTTCAAATATAGACATTCCTTATTCAGAACAATTATCTGCTACCATATCTTCCGTTGTTCAAGGCATTTTCATAACTTTTAATTATGGCTAGCTCCTCAATGTTCACCAATTCTAACTTAAGTTGTCACAATCCTTTTAAACTTAGCACACAACATAAAAGATCCATTATACACATAAATGGTCTCATACAAAAATTTTGAGTTGCATACCTTTAAGCTTGATATAAAGGGTCTCACATAGGTCGTTATATGATTGTAATATACCCATAAAACTGAAAACTATAAGTTAAAAGATAACTTTGTGACCATGCTATCACTTCACCCTCTTAGACTGTAGAATTTACCTTCGATACGGAGAATATGGATGGATCTTAATTGGGAGGTGACACATATATAACCCCCCTAACTCAACTTTATCACACGATCGGGATGAAAGAAAGGTAACCAACCTTACATGCCTTGTAGCTTCCTACTTATAAAATATAGTGTACAACACATATATAAACAAAAATCTATTAGACACGGATTGTAGACTACCTAGGACACGACGTTGCTCTAATACCAAATTTGTCACACCCTCAAAACCGGGGAGGCGCGACTGGCACCTGGTGCCACACTTAACTGAGCGAATCAACCAAAACAGAACCAACAACACTAGTGAACCGTCAACACTATACTGAATTAAAAGAAATATAACAGAGATAAACATTAATATAACAAAAGTATAATAAATGGCTAACCAGAATATAACTAACTATCAGACTTACAACAGCTGTCTACAAGCCTCTAGGATGAGAAATTGTCAATCACTAGTTGGAACAGGCCTTGTAGTACCCATTAACTATACAAAATCAAAGTAGACTCTAGACTTAGCAACTCTGGAAAGAACGAAGCATATAAACCATTAGTTGAACTCGATCATACATAGTAAGGACCACTTTCCACCTAATAACCTATAGGCATGAATGCTCCCCCCAGGTAATAGGGACATCAGTATAATATAATGTACTGAGTATGTAAGGCATAAAGTGACCATATGTAAAACAAGAGCTGAAATGAAACCAGGTACCAATGTATAACTGTATAGATAAGGGTAAAATAACATATTTTCTTATACTTGTGGAATCATCTACATTATATTCTTTTCCTTACTTTTCTTTTCTTTGCTTTGTAAACTTTGTAAGGCATATGATACAAATGACCAGCTAATCAGTGGTAAAAAAAGGTTGACCTATGCGAGGTATGGTAACATCTGCGATACGGTCCTCAAAAATACACAAATCGGGATCGACCCATGCTAGACTTTCCTTTGACCCCTGAGATAGACCCATGCCAAGTGTTACTTCCACTCCTGGGATACCACCCATCAATAAACAGATTCACTTTATCTTGTTTCATTAATCTTTGAGATTGTTCTTTTAGTAGTCACAACTCTTTTGAGCTTTTGGGACTATAGACTAGTGATGTAGACATGTGAATAAAATATTTGAGGCAACAACAATGATATAGGAAGCAAAATGTAACTTCAATGTGATACTTAGGAGCTTACATGACTTAACAAACTTTATTGGGCACAAAGAATATATACAAATGAGCAAGGTAGGCGTGTGAAAGGTATGAACATTAGGGAATATAGCAATGGTTCATTAAGGTGTATATCAAGTGAGAAAGTGATTTTACTTTGCACATGGTTCATTTAAACACATTTAGACATTTCAAATGGGGGCATACGTACATTTCAAGTAGAGACATATAACTCCTCAAATGGAGAGGTTTGGACTGTATAATAGATACTTACTAGGTGATAACAAGCAAAAGGGTACATGAACAAGAAAACTATTGAGGCACGTAGACAGATTCTAATTAGGGACAAACGCACAATCCAAGTAAGGACATAAAAGTGAATAATACTCTATAAGGTCACATTATATCCTGTCACAATAGAAGTGATATCCAAATAAAGGAAAATGTGTACATGTAAACCAAATGAAGTATATGATCCAATAAATAATTGAACCAATTTAGCAGTATATAGGCAGAACGTGTATCCAACATAAGAACACTCTTAACATGTGTAATGTAGGATCTTATTGACTCAATGAACCTTGTTTGACCAAGAAGATACCCCATGAAACTTGCTGCTTAGAGTATCATTTTCATTCTAGCACTTACGTAATAAACAAACACCCTTTCTAGACAACTCACACTAGCATGATACCAACCATAAAATTAAGAAACCACGCAAGTATATCTCGACTTAAAAATAATCACTTCGCCGGCAAGGCCCTTGTTAACATAACCTATAATAAACTCAGCTAATTCCAGCAGTCCATGACAAAAATAAGTGAATCACTATGCGGGTCGACAAGACCACCATGATATCTAAAAACACAAGCATGTAAATTTCCATGCGTGCCGACAAGACCACCAAACTATCTTCAACAACCTTTTGATTAATCATTTTTCCCTTTATTCCATTCCCAACCATTCTTCCAAAGAAACAAATTATCATTTCTCAAAATTAAAGAAGCACAATGTCCCTTAATAGTCATCACTTATCCAAACTAAAGAAATAAATCATCACTTCTCATTTCCAATACTTCTCTACAAAATTAACCATAAAATCCTTTATTTTAGCAACACCAACATACTGGCAAAATCAACATATGAATTATTCAGTTGCCGTAATATTCTAACACAAACACCTTTTATACCACAACTATAATATCACTATCAACTTGACTATCACAGGAATCCAACAATCGCAACAATGTATACACCATCTCCTATTAACACGATGCCGATATCACCGGATATGAGTTTTTAACAAGAATAATACCAATAGTAATTTAAATACATCTAGCAATTGACTCTTTAATAGCACGATAGACCCAAAAATTACAAATATTATGGAATCATGCCAGAAAGAAAAAAATAGCCTTAACATAACTAGATTCCATGCTCGAATAACTTGAGGTAGATACATGATTTTTCTCCAAATCCCAATCAACAAATTATGTAGACATGAGCTTTGTATTTAGAAAAAAAATTTAACTCGCCTTGAATTGGAAAAGGACTGAAGGAATATATTAAAATTGAGTCAACTATTTTTAAAAGAAAATAGTGAAGACGGGAGCATCACATAGCAACTAATAATTTCATTTCAATTTTTGAGAAAGTGCTGAAAATTTAAACTATATTAACCCCATTATATTTTAGAATATAAGACAAAATATCCACCATATCAATATAATAAATATGACACACATTGCTTCCACCTTCCTTCTCCTTACACGTGGAGGTGTTGTGTCAACATGACACTATATTTAACTTTTTATTTGGGTAGCGTCCATGACGTGTGTACTCGGATATTGCATAGGTTCATGGTAAAATATATACTTTTTGAATACGTCATAATTAATGAAAAAATATTTCAAATAAAGTCTAGCTTATGTATAATAAAAAAATTTAACATAACTAGACTCACTATCTCCTTTAAAATATCAATAAATTATAAAAAAATTTGAAAATAAATCCATACACAAATGTACTATAACTAATAAGTTTCTCAAAATATTTAAAACATTTTAAGAAGACAGTGATAATATATATTTTTTTTCAAATTTAAATTTAAATCAATGCTCTCAAATCACATGCAACGTCAAAATGAAACTAGAAAATTTAGGCTCGTAAACCTTTAAAATGGAATGAAGGAAAACATTAAACATCTGGGGTGTTACAAGTACATTCAGGTTGATCCTCAAAAAAAAAGAAGTAGTTAGGAACTGGTCTAGACCCATCTGTCCGTCAGACATTCAGGTTGATTCTCAGGCTTGCTAGATTGAGAGTTCGATTGGTTGATTCAACCAAAGGTAGTGTCATGGTTCAGAATCTTCTTTAGTAGAAGAGGTGAAGGCAAAGAAAGATAGCGGTCTTATTTTTCTTAAGTTGAAGGAAGTAGTCCAAAGTCAGAAAGTTGAGGTTTTCTCCCAAGTTAGAGATTGTGTTCTTCATTGTCAGGGCTGATAATGTGTTCCAGATATTGATGAATTGAGACCACAAATGTTGATAGAATCTCACAGTTCAAGATATTCTATTCACCTAGGAGCCACTAAGATGTATCATGATCTACGGGAAGTCTATTGGTGGAATGGCATGAAAAAGGATATCGCTAAATTTATGGCTAAGTGTCCAAATGGCCAGCAGGTTAAGGTTGAGCATCAGAGACCAAGTGGTATGACTCAGAATATTAGTATTCATACTTACAAGTGGGAATTGGTGAATATGGACTTCATTACAGGGTTGCCTCATACTCTCCGACATCATGATTCTATTTGGGTTATTCTATATCGATGACTAAGTCAACATATTTTCTGCCATTTAACACTTCAGATTCAGTCGAGGACTATGCTAGACTTTATCATAGAGAGCTGGTTGAGTTTATGGAATTCCTTTGACTATTACTTCAGATAAGGGTACATAATTTACTTCACAGTTTTGGAAGTTTTTTCAGAAGGATCTTGGTACCATCCTAGCACAGCTTATCACCCACAGATAGATGGTCAAGTAGAGCAGACCATTCAGATCTCAGAGGATATATTGAGAGCTTGTTTGATCATTTTTAAGGTTAGTTGGGATGATCACTTGCCTTTGATTGAGTTTGCCAATAATAACAATTATTTCTCCAGTATTCAAATGGCCCTATTTGAAGTGCTTTATGGTAGGAGGTGTAGGTCTCCTATTGGTTGGTTTGAGGTTGGTGAAGCTATCTTGATAGGACCTAATTCAGTCTATGAAGCAATAGATAAAGTTTTGTTGATTAGAGAGAGGCTAAAGACAGCTCAGGATCGTCAAAATTCCTATGCAGATGTGAGAAAAAGAGAGCTTGAGTTTGTAGTGGATGATTGGGTTTACTTGAAAATTTCACCCATGAAAAGGGTGATGAGATTTGGAAAGAAAGGGAAAATCAATCTCCTATATATTAGTCTTATAAGATTTTGAGGCGCATTGGCAATGTGGCATATGAGTTAGGTTTGCCTGCAAATTTAGCATTGGTGCATCCAGTTTTCACTTGTCCCTATTAAAGAAATGCATTGGTGATCCAGTTTTAGTTGTGCCTTAGAGAATATGGGTGTGAAAGATAGTCTCTCTAATGAAGAGGTTCCAGTTGAGATTCTTGACCGTCAGGATTGTAAGTTGAGGAACAAGGAAGTCACTTCAGTAAAAGTTATTTGGAGGAATCAGCTAGTTGAGGGGGCTACTTGGGAAGCAAAAGCAGTTATGATAACTAATAACGCTCAATTACACTGAAGAAAATGATGTACGCGGTCGTTAGCAGTATATTTTACCCAATAATAGAGTCAAAATCGATCCCATGAGGAACAATATGACTAGCGATTGAGAGAGTAAGGAACAAAAGCAACTCACTAAAATCTGAACAAAGGATACAAAATATTTTTGGGGATTTTAAATGATAAAATGTAAAACGAATAGAACAAATTATAACACAAACAAGTTGATCAATGGCTTTCACAACAAAAGGAAACAAGAAAAATGATATGGGGAATCGACTCTATCAATGATCCATCGTATTCAACTAGCTACTCACAATTTAATCATGGATTTAGAAAATTATCCTTGGAATCAAAATCACCTACTAACGTCTTTTGACTATTGAGGGTTTATTCGTCACTTGTTCTTTCAAACCAAGCTAATAAGCATGAATCACAAAACCAACTTTTGCCTACGCTAGAATTTTCCTATATCAAATCTATAAGATGGGTCATGCGTCCCAAATTGTACTAAATTAATCTTTCCTGACCTCGATTAACTCTGTCAAGCTTAATCGAAGTAAATAGGTGAGTCCTTGGGTTAGCTACTCCCTTCAAAAATCAAGTGAAGTAAGAGATTAATTTAGACAAGCAAAATCCACTCATAAATCCAAGAGTAATCAATTGATAGAAAAGTATAAGATAGAATCAAAACATAAAAATTGCATTATGTCTAAAAACACTATTCAAGCATGAATTTATCTACATCTAAATATTCTATACAAAGCAAAGGAATAAAGAAAGGGTTAAGAATTTGATAATACAAAGCTTCCAATCTCATCTCCAATGGTGTTGGGTTAAGAACCCTAGCCTCCAAGGTTGCAAAATATGCTAAAGATGGTCTTGAAATGGCTTGGATTCCATTTTATGTGATTTGGGGTCGAATAGTGTGAAATTCCAGCCTTGCCCTTGAAATCTTCCTCGATGACCGCTAAACCGCTCAATTGGCCACTAAAATGCTCATATTGATTTTGATTGTACCGCTAAAGCGGTCAAGAGAGCCTCTAAAGCAGCGTTGACTTGAGTAGATCAGACCGCTAAAGCGGTCACTCTAGACGCTAAGCCACTCTTGACCGGACCGCTAAAGCGCTCTTTAGGTTGCTTTAGCGATACCTGAGGGTGGTTTCTAAGATAGTTTTTTGGCTCTTTCTTTTTAGCTCTTTTTCTTCTCATTTCAACTTTTTTCCATCAAAACTACTTGTCAACCAAAAATACTTGGAAAAAAATACAATTCAAAGGATTCAAAGGATAATTAGCCTCATATTATAGATTAACAATACAAAATCATAAGAAAAATGATACAAATAAGTGGCAAAATTGTCACTTATCAACACCCGTAACTTGAAGACTTTGCTTGTCCTCAAGCAACACAAAATTAAAACTCAATGAGGCTATCAATTTAGCTCAAAAACCAACACCAACACTTTCACTTCACATGTATCAATTAGGTACCATGACTATGACTTTGGTTGGTACTAACAATTAGTCAACAAGTATGTGAGTCTTACCCAAGCAACTCCCTCAAAATCCAAGACACTTTTAAGAGTATAATGGAATTTCAAGAATGATCAAGTAACAACAACCAATTCTCAAGAAGTGACTCAAAACCACTAGTCAACCAACATGCTCCCTTGACTCATTTTCGAAATTTATCAACGTCACCAATCTATTCTAGTTCTTATGCCCTCACAAGAAAGAAAGTCCCAAAACTCACAATATTTACAACACTTATACAAGGACAAATGTATCAATTAGGCACCATGACTATGACTTTGGTTGGTACTAACAATTAGTCAACAAGTATGTGAGTCTTACCTAAGCAACTCCCTCAAAATCCATGACACTTTTAAGAGTATAATGGAATTTCAAGAATGATCAAGTAACAACAACCAATTCTCAAGAAGTGACTCAAAACCACTAGTCAACCAACATGCTCCCTTGACTCATTTTCGAAATTTATCAACATTACCAATCTATACTAGTTCTCATGCCCTCACAAGAAAGAAAGTCCCAAAACTCACAATATTTACAACACTTATACAAGGGACAAATGTAAAAATACTCACACTCAAGAAATAATTTCCAATGCAAACAAATAACATATCATAGGCTTGGCCTTAATTTCAACCTCCACTAACTCAAAAGCATCGGTTGGAGATCCCGAAGGACTTTTTCTAGGTTGTAATGTAGGCTTGGGGAAGGGTAGGATAAGCATTTATGATAAAAATGACTACACCCTCCTTGAACTCTACAAAACACAATACAATCCAAACTTTGATCATTTGCCTCCTCATTTCCATACAACTCAAGTGCCTTTTCTTTTTATTCTAGTTTACCCACTTATTGATAACTTTCTCTTTTTCTTTCTTTTTCTCAATTTCATTTCTTTCTCTTTTTTTTTTCTTTGCTTTATTCAACATTTGTTCATAAGGCACTCACTTACAAAATCACGACGCATGATCCCCTCTTTCAAGTTCCACCACCCCTAACTTAGGTTTTAGCCTCAAGTTGGAATTTTAAGTTCAGGAAGGATAGGGTTCAATAGAGGGAAAATTTTAAGAAGGTTTAAGGCTTGTAATGTGGTTGCCAAAGAAAGGGTAATAGGCTCAAATGGGGTAACTAGTGATAGAGTTTGTGCACGGGAAGGCTTTAAGGCTAAAGAAGTTTCCAAAAATCACAAAGAAGGCCTAAGATCATTTTCTAACAAAGCACAATCAATATTAGCTTTGAAAGACCAACCGGGCAAGCTCTAGATGACACAAGTAAGCACAAGAATTATTCAACAAAAACTCACCACACATGGCATGCAAACAATTCAAGAAGGATTAATTTCATTTCCTACACAACCAAAAAAGGAGTTGTCTCAAAATGCAAACTAACACCACCTAATGAGCTAAGAGTCAAAAAAAGAGTCAAAGTGTTGTCACAAACATCATTCACTTCCTTGCACTTGTTTTTCACCAAAATTTTTCGAAGGGGTATGCTTATTTCAACATTTCACAATGCATGACTAACTCTATTAGTACCAAACAAGCCACAATCCTACATTTCAACTCCAACAAGGGAAACAATGCCACGGCTACTCTGACTTCACCATAGCAAATAGTAACTCAGATTTCACCATAACAACAATCACGACCCCAATTCACAATGGCTACGGGTACTCAGACTTCCCCTAGACAAATGACACTAAATCCAAAAATGAAGATTTTCCCTTAAGAATGTCATCACTCAATCTATCATCCGAAAAAGGTCTCCCAAAACAACTCTCAAAAGAAAAATTACAAAAAGCTAACACGATGAAGAAACTAATCTAAAAATGAAAACAAAAGAAATGACTAATCTAACAAAATCAAAATGAAGCTCAAGCCCGCCAAGGGCACACAATATTCAAAACCACAAAAATCAAGCCCGACAAGGGTGCAAGATATCCAAATCATAAAAAAACCCAACAAGGGTACAATCAAAGTCAAGCCCGCTAGGGCACAAAATAAAGCATTACAAGATAATAAAGTACAACAAGGGTACAAATGTATAAAAATAAACATAACACAGATCAAAGCTCGACAAGGGCACAAATATATCAAAATAAATCACTAATAAAAACCCAAATGAAAGCTAAGCTATCACACTCCCAACTAAAAGATGTTGCATTGTCCCCAATGCAAGCAAAAGAAAGTAAGAAGGAGGTAGTGGGCTCCCTGAATCTGCATCACGCACTCTCATCACTCTTAATCTCATCATCATCCACACCCTCAGTATCAACATCGTCATTTTCAAACCACTTTGCAAGAATATCATCATCATCCTCTGGCCTCAAAGAAAGAAGTGGATCCTTAGGCTTTAGGACCTTCCACAACCTTTTCACACCTTTCCATATCCTTGTGAAAAAATTATCTCTCTTCTTCTCTCTTATCTTTATTTTAGTGTGGGACTCCCTAAACTGTCCATATGACTTGGTTAGATCAGTGTATGCCTTCTCTAATCTTGAGAGATGGGCCCCCTGCCTCTTCTGGTCCTCCAGGAACTTATCAAAATCTTTCTTCCAGATATAAGTGGTAGGCCCTTCAGATTTCTCATCTGTCCTAGTAGGGAATTTAGTCACTAACTCTCTAACCATCCTCATCTCATCTGTTAGTATCTCAAATGGTTCCACAACCGATGGCCTACAAGAATTAGTCTCCACCTAAGGTGACTTCCCTAAATCGATATTTCTCTTCTTACTTTTGGTGATAGTACATTCACCACGCTTTTTTAATGGAAAGATCGGTCTTGTTGGGTTAACCTAAGTATATCCCGAGTACTCATCTACCCCAGCCCATCTACATAACTCAGTAATCAACGAAGGAAACATGAGAGTTAGGCTATCTTGTACCTTATACTCCTTTAGCTCTAGAATGAGCATGTGACCAACATTCACACGAATGTTGTCCAAAATGCAAGCTACCATCAAGGCCCTTTTCAAAGGGATAGTGAATATGTTACTTCATGGTGAAACTCGGCTACAAATGATTGAGATCCAATTTCTTGCCTCAACCGTGAACTCTTTGGCCATGATCCCTGCTTTTGTAACACCCCAAGATACATTCTTTCTCGGACAAAGAATTAAAACCAACCAACTACCCAGGGCACAATCTTTTTTTGTGAAATCAAAGTGGTCGGGGTTTGGCAACCTATGGATTCCATTGATCACTTCATCCCCAAAATTGACAGTCTTCCCTCTAATTCTTGTCATTAGATTGTTTAGGTTGACAGTCTTGAGATTGGCATTGAATTCTCTCAGCCATTACTCATTGGCCTTAAATGGTTCAGTTGTGAAGCAAATCCAACCTGAAGTTTCCAACATTTGGTAAAATTCTAGGAGTGTCTCCAGGACCCAATCAAGTGAAATCCCCCTCTCAGGGAACACCTTCTTTCTAGCTAAGTCTGCATAGTAGGTGTTCTGACACTCAAGAGAGAGGAAGCGAGTTTGATCATACTTCTCTCGAACCTCCACCTCATCAATCAACCCATAAATTTGCTCTATTCTTGGCTTTTTGAAAACCAAAAAACATTACACAAGTATGAACCCGTAAGATTAGCATGTATAACAATGCAATGTGAGTGATAGAAGCCAAAGAAATGAGTTAAGAATCAATTTGGGACTCAAACATCAAGTTTCAATTTTTAGACCCTGCACATAACAGGCCTCAGGTACCGTTTTAGCGGTCAAGGGCCATTTTAGTGGTTACTGCTTTAGCAGTCAAAGTCCGCTTTAGTAGACCATGCTTTAGCGATCAGTGGTTGATTTAGTAGACCCTGCTTTAGTGCAGAAAGGGCTGCTTAAGAGGACCCTTCGTCCCTAAGTACAAATTTTCAATCATTTTTAGCACAAAACACCAACAATACAGATTATAAACTCACCACAATATAAAATGCATTCCAATCTTTGAGAAATTAGCCAGCAGACCACAAAATTCATACAAACCAAAAATCAAATACTTGGTAGGCATACTATTTTTTTCAAATATTTTGAACACATAAATACTCAAGACTTTCCCATGGATTGATTACCAAGGTTTACACTCCAAATTCCCTATTTACCCAAGAACTAGACCAATTTCAAACACATTAAAACAAGATTTTGCACATAAGTTTTACTCTAAACAGTGAGATAAGAGAAGAAAAGGAAACACATAAAGAATTACGAACCTAGGAGCGGGAGAGTACATAAAACATACTTGGATTTTGGCTATGAGAATTGATGTGGATAGAAATTTTGAGAGCAATGGAAAAAACAAAAATTGAAGTCGAGTTTTGCACCTTTTCCCTTTACCCAAGGGGATTTCGAATGGCGGGAGCTGCTTTAGACATCGTTAGACCGTTTTAGCGGTCTTGACTATTTGTTGACTTACTACTTTAGCAGTTAAAGGGTCATTTTAGCACCCTTGACCACTTCTTTGACTGTCGCTTAAACGGACCACGGGGCACTGTGACCGCTTAAGCGGTATCTAAGGCTTCTCAGACCTGTGCTAATTCTTTCAATTTCAGCGATACCCAGGCTAAATTTTGCGATACACCACTAGTTTTGGAAATCCGATCACTCCAAAAAAGTGTTCAAACTCCCATTTTCAAGGTAGTACAACCCCGAACTTCATTCAACTCAACTTTTCGCATCCAAATCTATTCAAATCACTTCAAACCACTTTGAAATTTTGTGAATAAGCCAAAAATAAAATCCTAAACTATTCTAAAAATTAATACGTCAAAATTAAATGCAAAATTTTTTAGAACGATGGGTTAACTCCCATTAAGCGCTTGATTTAACGTCGCGGCACGATGCAAGCAACCTTACCATTTATGTCTCCACTTTGAGGATTTGAATTTTTGGTCAAATTTTAAATCAAAATTTCATTAAGGCACGTGGGGAAATGGTAAGGAAGCAATGAGACCAACTTTATCTTGCCACTTTGAAGACTTGAGTCTTTTACCCAACTTCACATCAAAATTTCATTTGGGCTCATTGGGTTTTGGTGAGAAGTTCAATAGGTCACTTGTTAGACATCACATTTACACCTCTTGGCCTTCAAATGAGGGACGTCATTTTTCCCTCTTGGGATGGCAAACTCCAAAATATAGGGACTTTGTCCCTCATCTCCAAAATTCTCTATTTGCCCTGTTATTTCAATTCCCATTATATCCACCAAGTATAACGTCAAAAAATAGTTGGAATGAGGTTTAAGCCTTTCCATTCCCAAATTTGCATCTTTCTTGACATTCTCACCCCAAAATAAACTAGAGTCTTCACAAAATATTTAATTGATGTTTCCTTGCAAATCTAGTATCACTCCTTCAATTTTGGCATCCTTCATTATTTTTGGCCCGGTTGGTTGGCAAATCACCTTGAATTCCACAACATCAATATCACCCACATCATCATTGGAAACCATCACTTCATAATCATTCATGACCATTTGGCATTGAACTTCACATGCCTCAATATTTGCATTAAACTCGATTTCCAATTTTAGGGTAGTCATTTCTATTTGAATCCACACTTGACATCGCTCAACATTCAATTTGAGAGATTCATTCATCATTAGTAGCATTCTATCAAGTTGATCCTCATGGTGTTCAAGTAGTTGAGCTTGAATCAATAGCTACTCTTGGCTCACAATTTCTTCCTTGTCAAGTGTTTTTTCATTTGGGACTCAATCACCGCTTGCAAAAATCCACCTATAGAACAATCAATGTTTTGGAAAACTTTATCATCACCATATTGAACTAGGTCCCTCCATTTAGCCAAGACTTCCCCACATTTTCACTTTTCTCTATTGTGCTTTTGAACATCTCCTCAACTTGTTTTCATGGAGAATTTGAGATTTCTTCATCACCACTTTGTTCTTCAATTTGAGCCATTTCTTCACTTTGGCGATTTTTATTTGAGTCATCACACATTTTTGGCTCAACCACATAACTTGAAATCTCTTCTTCAACAACTTTGTTTTGAGGATTAGGCAAATCCATGGCACTTGAGAAATTGGCATCTTCATAAGGGTCTTCTTCTTTTTCATATTCCTTTCCAAATGCCGCCATGGATTGGTGCAAGAGATGCATATCCTCACCCATTGAATTCATTCGATTCAAGATAGTTTGAAGCATTGCTTCAACACCTTTGTGTCTAACACGTTGCTCTTCCTTTTCCACATCATGAGACCTATCAAACTCACAAGAACAACTAGCAGTATTATTGGCATAACAAGGGGAGGGGGCACAATAATTGGTATAATCACTCTAATGTCCATCTCGACTACAACACAAGTAGCATTTATTCTCCCTATAGGATTGAGATGGTGCACAAACCTCTCTCCCGAGAGGATTTCTACAATCTTACCAAAAGTGAGGTCCTCCGTAATACAGACATGGGTCATCAAGATAAGATTTTCAACCACCAAACTCATTTTCATTTCATGATGCCATAGTAACAAGTATAACAAAACAAAAATCTAACTAACACAAGAAACAAAAGAAAATCACAAACACATATTCACAAGTTTGAATCAAAGCAAGAAAGCTAAAATTTTAAACTAACTCAATATGCTAAACTGTTCCTCGGCAACGGCGCTATTTTTTAATAACGCTCAATTACAACCAAGAAAAGGATACATGTGGTTTTTAGCAATATATATTTACCCAATAATAGATTCAGGGTCGATCCCACTAGGAAAAATGTGACTAGTAATCGGGAGAGTAAGGAATAAAGCAACTTAGTAAAATCCAAACAAAGAAAAAAAAAATTGGGCATTTTCAATGATAAAATGTAACACGGATAGAAAAAATTATAATATGAACAATTTGACCAATTGCTTTCATAACGATAAAAAACAAGAAAAATGATATGGGGAATCGACTCTATCAACGATCCATTGTATTCAACTAACAACTCATAATTTAATCATGAATTTAGCAAATTTTCCTTGGATTCGAAATAACCCACTAACGTCTTTCGACCATTGAGGGTTTAGTCCTCATTTGTTCTTTCAAACCAAGCTACGAAGCTTGAATCACAAAACTAATTTTTGGCTACGCTAGGATTTTTCTATGTCTATCTCAAAACCATAAGATGGTTCATATGTCCCAAATCATACAAAATTAATCTTTTCCAAACTCGATTAACTCTATCAAGCTTGATCAAAGTAAATGGGGGAGTCCTTGGGTTAGCTGCTCCCTTTGGAAATCAAGTGAAGCAAGAGATTAATTTAAACAAGCAAAATCCATTCATAAATCCAAAAGTAATCAATTGATACAAAGGCATAAGATAGAATCAAAACCTAAATTAAAAATATAAACATTCTAACTACAATATTTAAGAATGAATTTATCTACACCCAAATATTCTATACAAAGTAATGAAATAAAAAAGGGTTAAGAATTTGACAATACAAAGCTTCCAATCTTCACTCCAAGGGTGTTGGGTCAAGAACCCTAGCCTCCAAGATTGAGAAAAATGCCAAAGATGATCTTGGAATGGCTTGAATTCAGTTTTATGTGATTTGGGGTCAAATAGTGTGAAATTCCAGCCTTATCCTTAAAATCTGCACTGATGACCTCTAAATCGCTCAATTGGCCGCTAAAGCAGTCATGTTGATTTTGACTGGACTGCTAAAGTGGTCAAGAGGGTCACTAAAGAGGCTTTGTCCAATCTTGACCATCCGTTAAAGCGCTCCTCAGGCCACTTTAGTGGTACTTCAGGGTAGTATCTAAGATTTTCTTTCAGTTCTTTCTTTTCAGCTCTTTTTCTTCTCATTTCCACTTCTTTCCATCAAAACTCCTTATCAACCAAAAATACCTAAAATAAACACCATTCAAAGGATGATTAACTTCATATTATAGGTTAACAACACAAAATCATAAGAAAAGAGATTCAAATAAGTGGCAAAATTGCCACTTTTTAATGACCAAGTACCCTCATCTTTTCCCTTCAAATTCAGTTCTAGCTTGAGGTAATAGCTTCCGCCTTAGTACTCCTCTCAGTCTCATGTCACTCAGTTGTTCACATGTCTTAGTATGCATGCATGTTTCCTGAGTTCAATTCAGTCTATTTTTTAGTTAGAAATTCAGTTATCATCTCAGTATTTGGCTTTTAGAACTCATTTGTAATGACCAAAATCGACGTTACGATGAAAGAGTGGTTAAAAATTGCACTTAGGCTTTCCTTGACCAATTTTTGAGAAATTCAGGGCTAGTCTAGAATTGGATGATTTTTAAGGATGTGTTAGTAAAATGAAATATAGTATTAATTTGAGGGTTGGTAGTGATGTTTGACATGAAAATTAGATAGACAACAAGTTTAGGGAGACGTAGCAACTTTCGGCACCTAAAATAGAGTTATAGAGCTCCAGTTATAGAGTTTACCATGGAGGGGTCGATTCGCAATGTTACAATTCATGGTGTGTTGTTGTAAAATGAATAAAACTGAGGAGAGGTTCCGAGTTTCTACCTCAGACCGCTACACCAAAAAAAGTAACAACTGCAGCGGTATAGATGGAACTGCAGCAGCGACCTCTGTGTAAAAGGCGCAAACCGCTGCAATGGAACTTTAACCACTGCAACAGTAAATATTTGTTGCAGTAGTAACATGCAGTAAAATTATAGTTTTAAAAACCAAAAAATATTTTCATTACCCACATTTTTGAAAAATGCAAGGAAGCTCTGGGGAAGGCAATTTTCAGAGGGTTTTTGGAGTTTTTCATATTTGGAAGTAAGTAATTACATTCTAAACTTGGTATGTGAGTTTTTAGAAGTGTTTTTAAATGATCTTCTGGGTATGACTCCAGACTGAGAAGTTTATTTTTGTATAGATTTAAGGCTAGGGACCCTCCCCATTTTTATTCCCCCTTATCGCATGACACCCGCAGAGTTAAGGGAGTTGAAATCTCAGTTGTAAGAATTGTTAGAAAAGGGTTTTATTCACCCATGTGTTTATTCTTGGGGTACACCTGTATTGTTCATGAAAAAGAAAGATTGTAGCATGAGAATGTGCATAGATTACTGCCAGTTGAATAAGGTGACCATTCGTAACAAATATCCCTTACCTAGAATAGACAACCTGTTTGACCAACTACAGGGAGCTACAATATTCTCTAAGGTTGATTTGAGGTCGGCCCATCACCATTTTAAAATCAGGGAGGAGGATATCCCAAAAACTGCATTCCGAACTCGTTATAGGCACTATGAGTTCCTAGTTATGCCCTTCTATTTAACTAATACCCCAGCTACTTTCATGAGCCTTATGAATAGAGTTTTTAAGTCATTTTTGGACTCATTTGTTATTGTTCTTATTGATGACATAGTGGTCTACTCTAAAAGTGAAGAAGAGCATGAAGCTCACTTGCGTTCGGTGTTGGGGTTGCTCAAGGAGAAGGAACTATATGCTAAATTTTCTAAGTGTGAATTTTGGCTTTCTTCAGTGTCCTTTTTGGGGCACATGGTTTCTAAAAAAGGAGTTATGGTAGACTAGCATAAGGTTGAAGCAGTTAAGAACTGGGCTAGACCGACAAATGTGGCAGAAATTTGGAGTTTTGTGGGGTTGGCTAGGTATTACTGTCGATTTGTTAAAGGATTTGCACATTGCTTCGCATATGACCCACCTTACTCAGAAAGAAGTCCCATTTGTTTCGGATGATAAGTGTGAGGAGAGCTTTCAAAAGTTCAAAACCTTATTTACCTCAGCCTCAATTCTCACATTACCAATTGAGGGTAAAGATTTCATTGTATATTGTGATGCCTTACGATTGGGTTGAGGTGTTGTCTTGATGCAGGATAGGAACGTGATTGCTTATGCTCACAGCAACTGAAACCGTATGAGAAAACTATCCCATGCATGATTTAGAATTGGCATTTGTAGTGTTTCCTTTAAAAATTTAGAGGCACTATCTCTAGGGGTGAGGTGTGAGGTGTTCACGAACCACCGCAGCCTATAACACATGTTCACTTAGAAGAATCTGAATCCAAGACAGATAAGTTGGATGGAGATGATTAAAGACTATGACATCTTAATTTTATATCACCCAGGCAAAGCTAATGTGGCAACGGATGCACTGAGCCAGAAACTAGTAAGCATGGGAAGTTTAGCATTGTTGGAGGTGTCCAGGCGCCCATAGGTAAGAGAGGTACAGTCTTTGGCTAATAGTTTTCTGAGATTGTAAGAGACTAGCAAAAAAGGGTGTTAGCAAATGTGGAGGTCAAGTCCACATTCTTTGATCAAATCAAAAGCAGGCAGTTCGAGGATAAAATGTTAAACAACCTCAGACAAGAGGCGTTACATAGTGAAGCAAGAGAGGCCATTCTTGATAATAAGGGAGTATTAAGGATTCGAGTGCGGTTATGCATGCCCTGGGTAGGAAATTTGATCCCAACTATTCTAGCAGAGGCTTATAATTCTAAGTATTCTATACATCCAGGTGCCAACAAGATGTATACAAACTTGAGACAACACTATTGGTGGCGAAGAATGAAATGGGATATTATGGATTTCATAAACAAGTGTCAAAACTGTCAACATGTTAAGTACGAACACCGAAAGTTGGGTGGTATATTTCAGAGAATGCCCATTCAAGAGTGGAAGTGGTAAAGGATAACAATGGATTTTGTAGTTGGTCTTCTGAAAATATTGAGGAAGTGCAACTCTATATGGGTCATTATGGATCAGTTGACTAAGTCGGCTCATTTTATTTTGGTAAGAGTAGACTATAATGTGGCCAAAATATGAAGGAGATTGTAAGGTTACACGAGGTATCATTTTTGATAGTGTAAGATAGAGGTACTCAATTCACCTCAAAGTTTTGGAAGAAATTCTAGTCAGAGCTGGGGTCCAGATAGGACCTAAGTACAGCCTTCCATCCACAAACCGACGATTAGTCAGAGTAAACTATCCAAGCGCTTGAGGACATGCTTCGATCTTGTTTTATGGACTTTGGGGGTCAGTGGGACCAATACTTACCATTGTGTGAATTTGCCTACAATAATAGTTACCACTCTAATATTAGCATGGCTCCTTTTGAGGCTTTGTATGGTATGAGGTGTAGGTCTCTAATTGGGTGGTTTGATGCATTTGATGTGAGGCCTTGGGGTACTGACCTACTTAAGGATTCAACGGAGAAAGTGAGTTTCATTCAGGAAAAGCTCATAGCCACCCAGAATCAGCAAAAAGAGTACGCGAACAATAAAGTGAGGGATGTGAAGTTTGCAAAAGGATAAAAGGTACTTCTAAAGGTGTCGCCTATGAAGGTTGTAATGCGGTTTGGAAAAAAGGGCAAGTTAAGCCCAAGATATATTGGACCGTTTAAAATTTTAAAGAAAATAGGGTCAGTGGCGTGCAGACTGGCCTTACCCCCTAGTATATTTGGGGTTCACCCAGTATTCCATATGTCTATGCTAAATAAGTATCATGGGTATGGTGATTACCTCATTCATTGGGACCACAAATTATTTGATAAGGAATTGTCTTATGAAGAGGAACCAATTGCTATATTAGCTAAGGATGTGAGAAAGTTGAGGACCAAGTCATTCCTTGTGTAAAGGTTCTATGGAAGAACTGTACTAATGAATAAGCTACTTGAGAGATGGAGGATGAAATGCGCAAGCGATATTCGCACTTATTCATCGATAAAGGTACTGTCATTTACCTTGCTATATCTTTTGGGGGCCAATTTTCATTCGGGGATAAATTAGTGGTAAATTGATCTCTAATGTAATGACTCAAATTATTGTTATGATGTAAGAGTGGGTAAAATTGCACTTAGGCTTCCCTTGGATGATTTTTGGGAAATTCAGGGCTAGTCTAGGATTGGACAATTTTGGAGGTTGTGTTAGTCAAATGAAATCTGGTATTAATATGAGATTTGGTAGTGATGTTTGACATGATAATTAGATATACAATGAGTTTAGGGAGCCATATCAACTTTTGGTACTTGAAACGAAGTTACAGAGCTCCGATTATAGAGTTCACCATGGAGGGGTTGGTTCACGATGTTACGATTTATGGTGTATTGTAAAATGAAAAAGATTGAGGAGAGGTCCCAAGCTTCTGCCTTGGACCGCTGTTGCAGAAAAAGTAACCGCTACAGTGGTACCGCCACAATGATAATAGGAACTGCAGTGGCGACCTCCATGTAAAAGGTACGAACCACTAAAGTGGAACTTTAACCTCTGCAGCAGTAACACGCAGTAAAATTATAGTTTTAAAAATCAAAAAACTTTTTCATTCCCCATTTTTTAGAAAAATGCAAGGGAGCTCTGGAGAAGGTGATTTTCAGAGGGTTTTTGAAGGTTTTCATCTTTAGAGATAAGTAATTATATTCTAGACTTGAGTTTACTTTGTTTAACCTTAGAAAATCACTAGAAATGGATTAATGGTGGAAATTGGGGTTTAACCCTAGTTCAAGAAAATTGATGAAAAGTTGTGGGAATTTGTATAAATTTGGTATATAATAATCCTAGGGTGTTAGAAAACACTAATGGGACTAGAATTAAGGTTGTTCATGCTTATCCAAGTAAAATTCATGTGGTTTAAGAGATAGAAAACCCTAAGATGGTGAAATAGGGTAAAATTATGGCTTAAATCAATGGTTTTGATCTTTGGTAATTAAAAAAAGGATGAATTATTAAAATGGATACATATTCTTGTTGTTTTAGATCAAGAACGGATTGTACAAGATCGAAAGGGCAAAAGTGTGGCTTAAAGGTGATTTTGAGCAAGGGAATTGAGGTAGGCTATGGTTTTCTTGTAGCACTTTGACTTTCTTGGCTTGTGTTTTTTTGCAAATTGAACATCTATGATTTCCTTCTAGAATGACTTGTGATTTATGGACTACATTTTATTTCATATGTATTGTGATGGTGTTGTATGATAAAGGGTCGGGTACTACGGCGGTACTTGTATGATATGTTTATGATTAAGGGTCGGGTACCACGCTGGTATGTTTATGATATGTTTGTGATAAAGGGTCGGGTACCACGTCGATACAATATGATGTGTTGATGATGAGGAGGAGAGTAAGAGATGATTCACACATCTTGCATGAATGCACTCATTCATATGCATTAAGTTCCTTTATAATGATTATATGTGATGATGAGTTATTGTTGAAAGTGACTAAGTGTAAAAGCTTGTGAAAGTGAACTTGTGAATTTTTCCTTATATGATGCTTGTTGTTATACTGATGCTACCTGTACTCTTTTTTTGTTGAGTGCAGAACATCTTCTAGCGGTTGACATGCGACCTCGGCTCTAGATAGTGGTTCATACTTAATTTTGAGGTGAGCACCATAATCGAGCAACCTTCGGTTCTTCTTATTGATGTTGACGTCCCTTATTTTGGGACACTACTGAAAATTAGACCTACAACAACAGTTTTGTCGCAATGGTTTTATAACCATTCTAATAGACCCCCTATTACAACGGTTTTAACCGTTGCATAAGGATCCCAACTCTATGAAGTCATGTTTTCACAAGAACTATTTCTGCAGACTGAAAACCATCTCCATAGGCATATGTATCACGATAGTTATATTAATTATTGCAATAGTTGCATCAATGGCAACAGTTAATTAGAAAAAAAATCTATTACAATGATTTTAAATTCCCTATTTATGTTCCCTCGTCTGATTTCCCTAAATCTCACTACCTCATTTCAAATTTTTACTTGAAGTTGTCGACCCAACAGACCAGAGAACAAAGCTTCATCCAACATTTGGTACCCACTGCATCGAGCATTTCCCCATCCGGCAAAGGTTTCTTCCTAGTAATTTTAAGGTTTTCCCCAAGTTGTACCTAGAGAACGCCGCACCAAAGAGCCAATAAGAAGGAACGGTATCAATCCCTTAGTTTTAATTTGTAGTATGTTTAAGGTTTTTTAGGTTTGTTTCATCTTCTTTATGTTCCTTTTTCTTGATATTGTTCCTTTATTTATGTATGATTTTTGTTAGTTAAGGTTTCAAACTTCTGTGTATGTTAAAAAATTATTGTATTTTAATGGATTCTTTTAGATTTTCTCTACCTTTTGTAGTTAGGGTTTGAATTACATATTTTTTGATGTTACAATTAGTGTATGTTTTTATGTAGCTTGTGTTTTATCTAGAATGATGTCTGAATTATTTTTCAGTAGTCCAGTTTTACCAGATATAGAAAAAAATTGTGTGATGTTATCGAGTATTGGATACAAAATTGTAGTTGTCAATTATTTATGTTGTTGTGTCCTCCCTATGTCCTTAATTTTCTGAACTTGAAGCAAATTTCAGCAGGGGAGGTGTTCTGGTTTTCAGTCCTGGTAAAGGTAATTAATCTCTCGACCAAAAGTTAAAAAGTTACAGGATTCCAAGAGTTATTATCCTAACAATGTTCCTGAATATGATATAGTAAATGCTATTGTCAACTACTTTTGTGAGAATTGTCAAGTTTCAAAAGGTTATGGACTATTCATAATTTATCCTCTTCGTTCTGATGAGAATTTGGTTGCAGTAGCCAATGATTTTAATCTACCATCAAAGTTGTTGGAAGACTATAATCCTCAAGCAAATTTCAGCAGTGGCAGTGATCTAGTTTTCATCCCTGAAAAGGTAATTAATATCTCTACCAAAGCATTTTATACTCATATTCTTTTTATATCTCAAGCACATTATCAAATTCAAAAGAATTTTTATAGAAAGCTATGTGGAAGTGTTAAAAGGAAACTACGCTCATTGTATAATATAAAAGGAAGGATCAATCCCAAAAGACGTTTCACTTTGATGAAGTAGAATTAAGTATGCTCATGAAGTTGATTATTTTTCTACTATCCCAAGTGACACTTCACTTTGATGAAATCTACTTCAAAAATTGTTGTTCTCTTTGTCTTACATTGCTTCTTGTGATAAAATTGACTGCTAATATTTGATACTTAATTTGGGGCTATTTACTGCAGCCTTTATGGGAAAGTCACTGAGTTTTTGGGCCAAACTATTGCAATAATTTGGGAGTATGTGAGCCAAATTGTTCCTATATTTTGGAGCCAACTACTGCTACATTTTTTGGTAAAAAATTACTGCAATACAGACTGTTTTAAGCAGCTGCTATGGTTCACAAATTATAGCAAAAGTAGTTACCCTGTGCTTTTGAGATTTCTGATGGCCTCCAAGCATGTCAATATTCTTCCAGTAAATGGAAAGAAGCTTTTAAATGGGATAAGTACTACTTTTATGGTAGCCATGTTGTTATAAAGTTATCAATTCAATCTTTTTCATAAATTGTAACATAATGATAAATTCAATTTTATATTAGATAAGTGTTATTTTGATTCCTAGTGCAGTTTCTAATGACAAAAGTAATAAGTTTTAGCTTTTGTGTATATCTAAAAGATATAATTAAATGGTTTCATGTCGTTGGTGTTTTTACTTTTGCAGTTGTGCTTGATATTCTCTCAACTTTAACAAGCCGTTACGTATGAGAAATTATTTCAATGGTAAGGATTACATTACATTCGTGCTTATTTCGTACTGCAACATCAGTTGTCCTTTTGATATTTAAGATACATTTGACCTTTGATGTGATTACATTTCAAATGTTGAAGAATATAGTTTAGGATGAAAAAGCCAGTTAACATTTATTTATTTGTTGTTGGATTAGCTATTTTGTATCTCATGTATTTATGTTTGAAAATGCTGACAGAATCTGTAAACATGAATTTCTTATGCTTTAGCATTATATTTTTCTATTAGTTATGAATCCTTGATTTATATGTGGTACTTAATTAGCATGATGTTCTCTTGTATTGTATCCGTTTTCACATAGCATTATTTTCTGAACATACTAGTCAAGTTTAAGTAGACGAGCTAGTCTCAAGCACTATTTGGTAATTTAACATCCTTATGAAGGCTAGAGAACACCTTGGGTAAAATAGTTTACAATTATAAACCATTGTTATAATGTCTAAGCTCATTGATATATTTATAAATGGAAAGAGAAAAGGAGAAATCACATTCTGCATCCTCATTTTTGCTACTAAAATGATTACTCTTTGCAGGAACAAAGAGAAGAGAAGAGATGTATTGGTCGCAAGCAATTGAGAGAGCATGCTTCAGGTAATTGATGTCTGATGTTTTGTTTCTTCATTTGTTGGTTTCTCGATAAAAATATCAGGATGAAATAGTTGCCTTCTCATTCGTTTCAACCTTCGGGGGTAGGTTTATCCAATACCTATTCTTATAGGATGTAGCAGGACGTTCGTGGACTTATTGAGGTGCGCCCTAGATGGTCCGAGCACCACTCTGTAGAAAGTATTTTTATACTTTATGCCATAGCCGAGTTTTGAGAATTTTTACATTCTACTGAATTGCTTAACTTGGCTGATGATTGTGACAACTGAAAATATTGTCCAAATCTCATCCTCTGTTGATAATCCTTTTGATGTTTAAATAATTTTCAAATAAGTAATAGCTCTATTAAGAAAGGGAGAATGATGTCCACACATGCTCCTTTATCAATATTTGTTAGTTGATGTATTGCAGAGAGATGGCTGAATTTTTTAAGAGAGTTATTCATCACCTTGAATATATCTTATTCAGTTTTCATACTTTCTGCTTGAAAAATTGAAGTGTCACTAATATTTGGGGGATTTGTCTTTCCAATGTCTAAATGGTTCCATATCAAAATGTGAAATTTGAGTTTTAGAAATATTTTCATATTTTGTTAACTATTTTACTGAATCATTTATTTATCATCTTTTGTAGCTTAAATAAAGGAACATGAAGCACATGAAAGCAGTCAAGCCCTTACTCTTAGTATTTATTGGCCATGCCAGACCTTTACATGTTCTTGAAAACTTCTATTTTTGAGAATATTATCACTTTATGTATCCATACTCTCTTGTATAATTTCTTTCAGACATGATTAATATAATTTAAAATTTTGGATTATAATCTTGTTGATGAGTAGTTTACTTTCACGATTGATATAAATTATAGTGTATTATAGTATATTAGAAATAAATTTTGTAGTAAAGCATCCAAATAATTATTGCAATAGCTTCTTCAATAAGCTCAATAGGCATTGCTATAGTTAAAGATAACCGTTGCTATAGCTCTAAATAATTGTTATAATAGCCTTAATAGTTGCTGCATAAAAATAATAGCGCAATAATTCTAGACCATCCCTGTAGACGACAAAATCGTTACCATAGATAAAGTAATAGAAACACTTCTGTAACCATAGCAATAGACTATCTATTGCAACGATTTGCTAACAGTTGCACAAAACTATTGCAATAGACCTAGTGCTACGGGTTCAGTTGTAGGGGGTCCTGAACCGTTACAATAGACCTATTTTCTAGGAGTAAGACTAAGACAATTTCTCTATTTCTTATATTTTTGGATATTTTTCTTGTTATTCTAGACTTAGTTCACTCTTAGATGTACTTGTACGATGACTTCAGGTCTCGAGAATATAATAAGTAGAGGTTTTTGCACTCTATTGTTAAAAATTGATGTTGATTGATGAGTGGTTTAAACTTATTAAATAAATTTCCTTTTTTGTATTTGAATACAGTTGCAAATTGATATGAGTGAATACAAGAGTAACACTTAAGATGGTAAGGGAGAGATTAGCATGGTTCTCCCGCCATAGGTTAGGGTGGGTGTCACGCATGACCAGTTGGGTCGTGATAGAGATGGTAGCAGAACACTGGGTTTGTAGAACTCATCGTACAAGAATAGGTCTAGTAGAGTCATGTGGAACGGTACGAAGATGTCTATACTTTACTACCGGAGGCTATAAGCCTTTAAGAATAAATTCCCTTCTTTCCTTCTTTCGTGCTATGACTTGATTCCAATTGGTATCTAGCAATCAAAATCGGTATCTAATCCTCTCAATCTTGTTTGCAGATAGTGAATACTCATTCTACCAGAGCATCAACCGTCGCACCCACAAAAACACTAGCAGCAACTGCACCCATAGCATCACTCGCAGCAGCATCTGTATCGGTCATTGGGACCGCAGTTTGGGTCAAGCCTTGAACTAAGGGAGAAGCTAGATGGGGAGGACAAAGGGTAGCACCTATTAGGGGTGGAACCCAGGCAGCCTAAAGGTCGATAAGATAGATATCACCATCCCCTCCCCCACAGCAGGATGCCCCAGACCATGCCTCAAATGAAGAGAAGGTAGTTGAGAAAGAGGATATGGTAGCTTCAGATAATGTGGTACCAACACTAAATGGTAAAGCTTTGGTGCCTTTGTTTGCGGAGGTGATTCAACAAGTGTTAGGATTCTTGGGTAGCTTGGATAGCATGGGAGGTATAGAGTTTGAGGATGCATTTGAGTTTTTGATAGACTATCACGAGCATCTGCACAAAATGGGTATTGTTGAAAACTATGGTGTTGAGTTTGTTTCTTTTTAGCTGCAGGACAAAGCCAAGAAATGGTGAAGGTCCTTTGTAGAGTGCAGAGCTGCTTTACCTCTACTTACCTGGGCTTAATTTCAAAATATATTTCTTGAAAAATATGTTACTCGCACTTAACGTGATCAGAAGAAGGATGATCTTTTGAGATTGGAGCAGGATAGCATGTCCGTGGCGGACTATGAGGCCAAGTTTCATGCCTTTTCTCGTTATGCACTGCAACTGATCACCTCAGAAAAGGAGCGGATTAGGTACTTTGTGAAGGGTTGAACTCTGGGATTTAGTTTGCTACTTTATCTATGGTTGTGTTGGGTAAGTCTTTTCAGGATGTTATTGAATTTACCAAGAAGGCTCAAGCACTTGAGAAATAGGAAAAGGTAAAGTAGAAGAGAAGTAGGCCCGGACCTCGGGCCAATTTAGTGGCAACTTCTCAAAGGGGCATGGTTCTTCTAAGACCTATTATTCATCTATGCCAATATATTCAAGGGGCCCATCTTGAGTCAGTTATCATCCTTCTCGAGCCAGCACATATACACCTTCGTCCTCTTCAGTTTAGAGGCCTACTTTGGGACACAAATATTTGAGTGTGGGGGTTTGGGACATGTCAGGAGGAATTATCCTAACTTCTTATTTGTAGGTCAGTTGACTCAGCAACCAGCTTCTACTACTCTAGTTTTGGTAGGTCGTGGTGATGGAGAAAATGGAAAGAGTCGTCCACAAGGTGGGCATGGTGGCTAGGCTAGGGATGGTAACCAGGCCAACCGAGGTGGAGGACAATTTGGTAGAAATGAAGCTCAGAGTGGAAGAGGTGGCGGTCAGGGTGGCGATAAGGCACATCTTTACGCAATCCCAACACGTCCCAAGGTAGAATATTTTGACGTTGTGATCACAAGTACTAATCTTATCTGTGACCGTATGGCTTCTGTATTGTTTGATCCTGCTTCTACCTTCTTTTATGTGTCTGTCAAATTTGCTTTGGGCTGGGACTTAGACTGTGAGTATCTTGATGCTCTTATGTATATGTCTATGCTAGTTGGGGTGTCTGTATGTGTCGATCGGGTGTATCGTGCATGCCCTGTGATGTTTATGAGGTTTAAGACCCTGAAAGACCTAATTATTCTTGATATGGAGGAGTTTGATGTTATATTGGGGATGAGTTGGTTGTCTCTTTATAGTTCCATTCTTGATTGTTATGCCAAAATGGTTACTATAGTGATTCCCAGGATGGATAAGTTAGAGTGGAAGGGTACTTTTAAGCCTTATTCTATGAGGGTTGTGTCAACAATTCATGCCCAAAAGCTAGTAACGAAGGGGTATAGGGTGCTTTTAGCCCACCTTCTAGAAAATAAATTTGTGGTCCTTCCTATAACATCAGTCATAGTAGTATGTGAGTTTTTAGAAGTGTTTTCATATGATCTTTCGGGTATGCCTCCCGACTGAAAAGTTAATTTTTGTATAGATTTAGAGCTAGGGACCCGCTCCATTTTAATTCCCCCTTATCACATGGCACCCGAAGTTTTGAGGGATTTGAAATCTCAGTTGCAAGAATTGTTAGAAAAGGTTTTTATTAGCCCAAGTGTTTCTCCTTAGGGTGCACCAATGTTGTTCGTGAAAAAGAAAGATGGCAGTATGAGAATGTTCATAGATTGCCGCCAGTTGAATAAGGTGACCATTCATAACAAATATCCCTTGCCTAGATTAGATGACCTGTTTGACCAACTACAGGAAACTATAGTGTACTTTGAGATTAATCTAAGGTCAGGCTATCATCATCTCAAAATCAAGGAGGAGGATATCCCAAAGACTACATTTTGAACTCGTTATGGGAACTACGAGTTCCTAGTTATGTCCTTCGATTTGACCAATGTCCCAGCTGCTTTCATGAGCCTAATGAATGGAGTTTTTAAGCCCTTTTTGGACTCGTTTGTTATTGTTCATATTGATGACATATTGGTCTACTCTAAAAGTGAAGAAGAGCATGAAGTTCACTTGCGTACAGTGTTGGAGTTGCTCAAGGAGAAGCAACTATATGCTAAATTTTCTAAGTGTGAATTCTGGATTTCTTTACTGTCCTTCTTTGGGCACATGGTTTCTAAGAAAGGAGTTATGGTAGACCCACCGAAGGTTGAAGCCGTTAAGAATTGGGATAGAAAAATAAATGTGATAGAAATTTAGAGTTTTGTAGGGTTGGCTAGTTATTACCATCGATTTGTTAAAGGATTTGCTGCTATTGATTCGCATATGACTAGCTTTATTCAGAAGGTAGTCCCATTTGTGTGGGATGATAAGTGTGAGGAGAGGTTCCAAAATCTCAAAACCTTATTGACCTCATGCCTGATTCTCACGTTACCCATTGAGGATAAAGATTTTATTATATATTGTGATGCCTTATGGTTGGGTTTAGGTGTTGTTTTGATGCAGGATCGGAACGTTATTACTTTTTCCTTAAGGAAACTAAAGCCTTATGAGAAAAATTATCCCACGCATAATTTAGAATTGGCAGTTGTGGTGTTTGCATTAAAAATTTAGAGGCACTATCTCTATGGGGTGAGGTGTGAGGTGTTCATTGACCACTACAACCTACAATACATATTCACTCAGAAGCATCTGAACCTATGACAGAGAAGATGGATGGAGACAATGACATCTTAATTTTATATCACCAAGGTAAAGCTAATGTGGTGGTGGATGCACTGAGCCAGAAACCAGTGAGCATTGGAATTTTAGCATTGCTGGAGGTGTCCAGGAACCCATTGGGAAAAGAGGTACAGTCTTTGGCTAACGATTTTCTGAGATTATAGGATACTACCGAAGGAAGGGTCATAGCACATGTGGAGATAAAGTCCACATTATTTAATCAAATCAAAAGAAGGCAGTTCGAGGATAAGAAGTTAAACAACCTCAGATAAAAGGTGTTCTATGGTGAAGCAAGAGAGGCTATTCTTAATAATGAGGGAGCATTGAGGATTCAAGGGCGGTTATGCGTGCCTAGGATAGATAATTTGATCCCAGCTATTCAAGTAGAGGCTCATAATTCTAAGTATTCTCTACATCCGGGTTCCAACACAATATATAGGGAATTGGGACAACACTATTGGCGTAAAGGATTAAATGGGATATTGTGGATTTTCTAACCAAGTGTCAAAACTTTCAACATGTTAAGTACGAACAAAAAAAGTCAGGTGGTATATTTCAGAGAATGCCCATTCAAGAGTGGAAGTGGGAAAGGATAACGATGGATTTTGTAGTTGATCTTCTGAAGACATTGAGGAAGTGTGACTCTATATGGGTCATTATAGATCGGTTGACTAAGTTAGCTCATTATATTTCAGTAAGAGTAGATTATAATGCGGCCAAGTTGTCCAAGATTTATGTGAAAGAGATTGTAAGGTTACACGGGATACCGATTTCGATAGTGTAAGACAAAGGTACTCAATTCACCTCCAATTTTTAGGAGAAATCCAGTCAGAGTTGGGGTCTAGATTAGACCTAAGTACAACCTTCCATCCACAAACTAACAGTTAGTCGGAATGAACTATCCAAGTGCTTGAGGACATGCTTCGGGTTTATTTTATGGACTTTGAGGGTCAGTGGGATCAAAACTTACCATTGTCTGAATTTGCCTACAACAATAGTTACCACTCTGGTATTGACAAGGCTCCTTTTGAGGCCTTGTACGGTAGGAGGTGGAGGTATCCAATTAAGGATTTAATAGAGAAAGTGAGGTTCATTCAGGAAAAGCTCATATCCACCCAAAATCAGCAAAAAGAGTACGCAAATAATAAAGTGAGAGATGTGAAGTTCGAAAAAGGAGAAAAGGTACTTCTAAAGGTGTCGCCTATGAAAGGTGTAATGCGATTTGGCAAAAAAGGCAAGTTAAGGCCAAGATATATTAGACCCTTTGAAATTTTGAAAAAAATAGGGTCAGTGGCATGCAGACTGGCCTTACCCCCTAGTATTTTTGGTGTTCACCCAGTATTCCATATGTCTATGCTAAAGAAGTATCATGGGGATGGTGATTACATCATTCGTTGGAACCCCAAATTATTTGATAAGGCATTGTGTTATGAAGAGGAACCAATTACTATATTAGATAAAGATGTGAGGAAATTGAGGACCCGAGTCATTCCTTGTGTAAAGGTTCAATGTAGGAACCGTACTATTGAAGAAGCTACTTGGGAGATGGGGAATGACATGCGCAAGTGATATCCGCCCTTATTCATCAATAAAGGTATTGTCCTTTACCTTACTATATCATTTGGGAGACAATTATCATTCGGGGATGAAAGAGTGGTAAATTGATATCTAATGTAACAACCCAAATTGTTGTTACGATAAAAGAGTGGATAAAAATTGCACTTAGGCTTCCCTTGGCTGATTTTTGAGAAATTCAAGGCTAGTCTAGGATTGGATAATTTTTGAGGGAGTGTTAGCCAAATGAATGTGAGGGTTGTTAGTGATGTTTGACATGATAATTAGATAGACTACAAGTTTAGGGAGCCGTAGCAACTTTCGGCACCTGAAACGAATTTATAGAGCTCCGGTTATAGAGTTTACCGTAGAGGGGTTGGATCGCGATGTTATGATTTGTGGTGTATGTTGTAAAATGAGCAAAACTGAAGAGTGTTCCCGAGTTTCTATCTCAGACCGCTGCAGCAGTAAAAGTTACCGCTGCAGAGGTACTACCGTAGCGGTAACGGGAACCGCGGCGGCGACCTCTGTGTAAAAGGCACGAACCGCTGCAGCAGAACTTTAACCGCTATAGCGGTAATTATCCACTTCAGCGATAATGTGCAGTAAAATTACAGTTTTAAAAATTAAAAAATGTTTTCATTCTCCACTTTTTTTAAAAACGCATGGGAGCTCTGGACAGGCAATTTTCAGAGGGTTTTTGGAGTTTTTCTTCTTTGGAGGTAAGTAATTACATTCTAGACTTAAATTTACTTCGTTTAACCTTAGAAAATCACTAGAAATGGATTAATGGTGGAAATTGGGGTTTAACCCTAGTTCAAAGAAATTGATGAAAAGTGGTGGAAATGTAGATAAATTGTGTATGTAATACTAATGGGGAGAAGAATTACTGTTTTTCATGCTTATCCAAGTTTATTCATGTGGTTTAAGTGATAGAAAACCCTAAAATGATGAAATAGGATAAAATTATGACTAAAATTAGTGGTTTGATCCCTAGTAATTAAAAAGGGGATAAATTATTAAAATAGGTACATATTCTTGTTGTTTTAGATCAAGAACGGATTGTACGAGATTGAAAGGGCAAAAGTGTGGCTTAAAGGTGACTATGAGAAAAGGAACTAAGGTAGGATATGGTTTTGTTGTAGCACTTAGACTTTCTTGGCTTGTGCTTGTTTGTAAACTGAACATCTATAATTGCCTTCTAGCATAACTTGCTATTTATGGACTGCATTTTATTTCATATGCATTGTGATAGTGTTGGATGATAAAAGGGTCGGGACCATGATGGTACATGTATGATATGATTGTGATAAAGGGTTGGGCACCACGTCGGTACGTTTATGATATGATTGTGACAAAGGGTCGGGTATTATGCTGGTACAATATGATGTGTTGATGAGGAGGAGGAGGAGAGTAAGAGATGATGCGCACATCTTGCATGCATGCACTCATTCATATTCATTGAGTGCCTTTATAATGATTATATGTGATGATGAGTTGTTGTTGAAAGTGACTAAGTGTAAAAGCTTGTGAAAGTGAACTTGTGAATTTTTCCTTATATGATGCCTTTAGTCGTTGAGGTCTTGATTATGAGTTCTGTTATGATTGTTTTTATACTTGTTTGGCTTGCTTATTTGTACATTTTTGAATTTGTCGACCTATGATGCTTACCAGTACTTGTGGTTGTACTGATGCTACATGTACTCGTTTTTTTGTTAAGTGCAGAACATCTTCCAACGGTTGACACGCGACCTCCGCTCTAGCTAGTAGTTCAGGCTTGATTTTGAGGGTGAGCACCATGATCGGGCAACCTTTGGATCTTCTTATTAATGTTGACGTCCCTTGTTTTAGGGCTAAGACAATTTCCGTATTTCTAATATTTTTGGATATTTTTCTTGTTGTTCGAGACTTAATTTACTCTTAGATGTTCTTGTGCGGTGACTTCTGGTCTTGGAGATGTAATAAGTAGAGGTTTCCACACACTATTGTTAAAAATTGATGTTGGTTGACGAGTGGTTTTAACTTATTGAATAATTTTCCTTTTTTGCATCTGAATACAACTGAAAATTGATATGAGTGAATACAAGAGTAACACTCGATATGGTAAGGGTGAGATTAGCATGGTTCTCTCGCCATAGGTTAGGGTGGGTGCCAATCATGACTGATTGGGTCGTGACATCAGTGTTGGGATCACAGCTCTTTCCCTATCTTTTCAGCCTAGTTAGTCTTCATTCGAGGACGAATGTTCCCAAGGGTGAGATATTGTAACACCCCAAATTCCTAAAATATGATCCAAACCATTCTTTAAACGTATATAGAACCAAACCTGAGGATTTCTTAGTATAAGAAGAGCTTTGGATATGAATTAATGTCATAAGGAAATTCTAGCTCAAAGTTAAGTTGAAATCTTCTTTACAGATCGAGTTTTCGTGTAAGATTTTACTAGGGTCAACTTTAATCGAGCATAACTCCTTAAATATGAAGAGTTTCTCACATGTCTTATTATGCATGCATGTTTCATGAGTTCAGTCTATATTTTAGTTAGTGATTCAGTTATCATGTCAGTATTCGTCTTTTAGAACTCAGTGTTGGGATTGCAGCTCTTTCCCTATCTTTTCATCCTAGTTATTCTTCATTCGAGGACGAATGATCCCAAGGGGGAGATATTGTAACACCCTAAATTCCTAAAATAATATCCGAACAATTCTTCAAATACATATAGAACCAAACTGATGATTTCTTAGAATGAGAAGAGCTTTGGCTCTGAACTAAGGTCAAAAGGAACTTCTAGCTCAAAGTTAAGTTGAAAGCTTATTAACAGATTGATAACGCCCAAATACACTCTAGGAATTGAATGTACGCGGTCGTTAGCAATACTTTTACCCAATTAGGAGTCGGGGTCGAATCCACAGGGAATGAGAGCAATAGCTTCACTCTCAAGTGTCACAAGCAACTATAAGTTAGCACGCAATGCTAAGAATTTAGACTATAAAGTAAAATTGGGGGGATTTGTTTCAAATAATTTTTTATCAAGTTAACAGATTCAACACAAGTTTGTCAAATTGAATGAGGTAAGATTGTAATCAATAAGTTAAAGCACTTGGGGCTATGCCTTCTTGAGAATAATTATATGCATGGGTGAGTGAACATACATCTAATATTCGATAGCTTGTTATGATTAGGCATGGTTTTAGGTATTGAGAGTTATTTCTCATCCACAACCAAATTTCACGTGGGTTTCTTCCGAACCCCCAAGTGTATGCACTACTAAACAACCTGTCACACCCCGAGTTCCAATGAGGTGGATTGGCACCCGTAGCCGATAAGGCTCGAGAGAACCAAGCTTTGCTAACGTTCATCCAAATGCATTCATAAGAAACACCACTATCACGTATGAACATAAAAGTCTCATATAGGAAAGCATGGAACATGATGGTATATATATATGAAACTAGGCCTTCAGGGCCATCAAGTAAAACGGACTTACATCTCTTTCTTCCACATTCATTTACATACCCACGTACGTCTACAAAAGCCTCTAACGGAAATACATAAACGACCAACCTAAATTCGGGACAAGTCTCCGCTTTACATAACATCTACAATACCAAAAGCAATGTACAACTTGAACACGAAAAGCCCCAAACCAACTGGAGCTCACCAAAGATCAAAAGATGTCCTGCAGCTTACTGGGGAGGTCTACTAGTACCTGTGCCTGCAGCAAGTAAGGTAAATCCCCCAAGAGGGGTCAGTACGAAGAATGTACCGAGTATGTAAGGTTGTATGAAACGGAATCAGTATATATGAACTTTCATGGAAAATACTTACAAGGGACCTGCCCAATATGGATAAGCCATTAATATATATATTTGGAACTGCGTGCATTACTTTCGATACTCTCTTCACTTTTGTGATTTTGAATCTCTTCTTACTTACTTGTCAATCATTAATCATATGCTACCCAGGCCCAACTGATTAGTGGGAAGTTCATACTATCGTCATGCAGGTGTTCATGTCACCCCATGGATACACCCATAATGTTGGGATAGTCATCATGCAGGTGTTTCTTTCACCCCATGGATATCATCATGCAGGTGTTTATTTCACCCCATGGATACACTCAATATATCTTGCTTCATTTTTTAACTTTTACGGGATTGGTACCTTTACTTATGAGAGGTTGTTACGCTTACTCATGAGAGATTAATACCATCACTTATAAGAGATTGATACGATTGTGTGTAAGAGATTGACATATTGTAGCCATAACCTTATTGGAAGCTTTGGAACATAACATTATTGGGATTTTGGAATCATGTCCATAATTATGCAACACATAAGCAACAACGACTAAAGAATGAGAAAAATGTGACTTAACAATAGATACAACCTGAATGAGATGCCTTTGGACATTTCGGAATGGAATAAGTACATAGTCCATATGAACAATATGTTGCAGAAGGATATAGATAGAATAACCTTACATACCTTGGCCTCTCTATATGAACACTCAATCCTATACGTGAATACAATAGCCCAGCTTCTTCCTTACGTCTTATTCTACAATACAAGTACATATCGGAGCTTACATTAGCAACTAGTTACTATACAAGCGTACAAAATGACAATGAGCTATATGAATGTCGTATAACGTCATGTCACCCTTTACAACACAATCCGATGTGTTACCACATCAACAATACTATAACACACCACACATTGACCAATACATTATACATCAATAGCATTTCACACCACGTTTACCCTTTACGTCCCCTAACTATCATTTTGTCACAATTTCTCCTTCAAAACAACCTATGAACAACCACCCATACTTCATATAGTCCAACATGCCTCCATACGACACTTTAAAGTCATTAAAACGATATCATAAGTTGATAATTACATCCAAAAAGGGAGTAGGGGCCTTTGGGGGTCGACTAGATGCAAAAACATACAAAATGGAAACCTGGGCTGACCTGCGCAGCCACCTGTGCCTGCAGGTGGCTGATCTGCACCCGCAGGTGACCTTTGGCAGAATCCAGAGGCACCTGCGTTGGCATCTGTGCCCGCAGGTGCCCTCGTCTGCAGGGGAGGATGCCCATTTTGGTCCAAATTGGTTTCTTTTGGGTCTTTTTATGCAATGAATGGTCCATGATCATAACCAAACTTATTTTGACATATTTTTGATCATTTGAATGCCAACAATCATCCATGTTCTCACAACACACATAAACAACACCCAAAACTACACTTCTCGGTCAATACGTCACCAAATCCAAAACCATTTTCACAATAACAATCCCAATCATTATACACAAGGATAAAACAAGGTAAGACTAAAATCACATCTCACATGAAAATATTTAATCCATCAAGTTCATTTCCTTCAAGACCACAAGTCCATATTCAAGTTTACAAGACAAAACCATTCTCCGATTGTAAATATAGACAGTTTTACACATAGCACACTGTCCAAGGCTTTGCCAATACCACCAACATGATTTATAGACCATCTTAAACATATTATATACTGAACCATGAGAATAAATACTTACCAAAGAGTGATCTTGTCCCAAAAGAGATGAGAGCTTAGGGTTTGTATATTGAGAGAAAAATGTGGAAAATGTTAAGAAAGGGCATGTGTGTTTATATGAAATAAAAATCTGATTTCTTGGCTTATATAGTCCCTTTATAATGATCCTTATCCACACACTTGGTGTGTTTACTTGGTTAATGGAAGAGTATTGGAAGAATGGGTCAAATTCCCACTTTGGACCATGTCTTTCTTATGATTATTGGGCCTCATTTGGGCCCAATGGTACAAGACTTATTAATGCCCACAAATTAATGTATAATTCATCAAATCTCTCATGTTTCCATATTTCCATGAATGTTACGGAAGTCAACTAGACTCGGAAATGTACGGGGTGTTACACAACCAATAGCCCCAAGATGGCTGATCTATTCCTAGCATCACCACTTAAATGAGTGTAACTCAAGTGTTGTTAGCTAAATCTCACCACTCTTATATTCTCTTTCAAGCAATATAAGAGATCCAAACATAAACTGAGTTTACAACCTCAATCTATAGATTAAAACATAGAGATTTATATAAAATCACAATAGACAACCTAATACGAAGGTAAATAAACACCACCCACACAAAAATCAATACTCAATAATGCATAACCCCAAGTTTGGGAAATTAGCTACTCATAGTATATGAAAAAAGAAAATATACCAAATTCTTCTTCCATATTCACCATAGAACTCAAATGATTCACAATAAATATCCAAATTCCAAGCTCGAAGTAGTTAATCCCACAACTATGGTTTGATTACAAGCTTAAGAATTATAAAATTGATAAAAGATAGGGTTTCCAATGGCCAAAAAGGCTTAAATAACTTCAGCAAAGTCGGGCCTCAAAATTTCAGAAATGCCATCATGTGGAATTCAGCTGAGCAACATCCCATCACCGAAGACATCAACGATATACCGAATTGCCCCTAGCACACTGATCTGTCAATATGTAATGCTCCATGGGTTGGCTTCTATTAGATTCAGCAAAGCAGAGCATGGTCCACCGATCTGTTCGGTGATGCGCCGAATCTCCCTGAGCGTCCCTGTTTAGTCATGATAGTTCTTGACCCCAAACTATTAAAATTGGCGATAGAGAGCTGGATCGGCTCTACACAAGGCATATCAGTTATGCGACGATTTTCCCTTGTGTTACCTTTATGACTTTTTAGCTCCAATCTTAATTCATTTTGCTCCTTTTTGTATCCTTTTGCTATTCCAATGACTTTTTGGCCTTAACCCTGAAATTAAACCAAAACAACATTAAAACACATTCAAATTAGCATTGAGGACATGTTTTCTCCCTATTTTTAGGGCAAATGAGTCGTAAATTGCCGACTCATCAACACCCCCAACTTAAATCTTTGCTCGTCCTCAAGTAAATCAATGCACACCCAACAAAATCATCAATACCTTCAAATAGTACAACTTGGGATCTTAGACACATCCTCCTTTTGTGAAAACACCTTACCCTCATGATTTTGAAAACAAAGGCCGGCCCAAGTTTCTCCCATCAAGCTCTCAATTTTTCAAAAACAAGAATCAAAAATTGGCTAAATGTTACCAAGCCAAGAACATGCTCATAGACTTCAACCGAGATTGAAGAATACTCAAGCATAGCAATTAAGCACCCTCATACAAAGAAGTCACTTCCCTCAAGAAATGAATATCAAAAAATTTTAGGGACTAACATGAACCACTCACTCTCCAAAAAATGATCAAGGACACAAGTACCACACCATAGGCTTGCCTATAAGCTCCATTTCACCACATTCAAGCATGCTACTTCGAAGATCACCTAGGACTTAGCTCGGCTTGCAGTGTAGGCTATGGGCTCTACCTTATCAAAGCGTCTAGAGAGACCTCTACTTAATCAATTTTCCCAAGGTTTGCTCTTGACATTACTTCACGGACCAATCTTTCAAAGCCATTCAAGCTATTTCCCTCTTCCTATCCTTTCAAACATAAACAACTACATATATTTACTAAAATAACTAAACTACAACTCTTTTCTTTTTCTTTTTTTTTAACCATGGATACAAGGATAGTTGGAAGAGGATATTAGCGGTCCCCACATTTGTAAACTATCGAGCACATGTAAATTCTAAGGTCTCCTCCACCCCAACTTAGGCTTTTGGCCTAAGTTGGTATTTAACCTCACCTAGACACTTTGAGAAGGTTTGGTTCAAGAGAATGATATGAGAGAAAAGGGTTTCAGCTTGTAACAAGGCTATTCAAGAAAACGGGTTCCAAGGCTTAATAAGAGACAAAGTTGGTCACTCAACTCACCAAGGGGTGATTCAATTTTGGTCAAAAAGGTGGTTTGCTCTCGATTAATGGCCTACGATCACATCGCCAATATCACACACTCTTTGCTTTAGAAGTAGAGTAACCGGGCAAGTTTTAGGTGGACACGATGCACGAGATCAAATCAAAATCTCTCCCACATATAACCCTCAATCACATACTCAAAGTACTCTTCCTCAATTGTTGTACCACATTCATAGCACATATCAAGGAAGGTATTCAAGTAGCCAAAATGAGATACGAGTTTACACAAAAATGAGAACCTAACTAGCTTAACTAAACCAATTGAAAAATTTTAAAGATGGGCACATTTTTGAAAATTGGGCATACATCACAATGGATAATGAATTCAAGAATCACGCATGTGAAAAACCTACCCAAGTGTACCATTTGAGTCAAAGTGTTCTATTCTAGTACACTTTCCTCTTGAAAATGCATGCCAAATTGAATTTTATTTGCAATGAAACAAACAACTACTACGCTAAAAATCAAAATGAATCAAAATAAAGAAATGAAAAATAATAAAATGCATATCACGCACTCAATGAAATCCAAAGCACCACAAATAAATATATTACAACCCAAAATAAAAGCATCCAAATGTCAAATCCACACACCAACACCAAAACAAAACAAAGAATCAGAATCTCAAAATATTACAGATCCAAATAAAACAAAAAACACCCCACCCCTAAAACAAAAGTATGCATTGTCCTCAATGCAATAGTACTAATAAAAGTAGAAGGAGTATGAGAGTACGGGTCACCCTGAACAAGGATAAGCCTGTGGCGGTGACTGGATTATATGGACGGCCTCTATCTAGACATCAGTTCCCGACTCAGCTCCAGGAATGGTCTGTGGGGGAGGATCTGGTACAGGGTCCTGGCTCTCTAATGCAGCAGCTGAATTGGAGGTCCCAACCTGTGTAGTCTCACGAACCAACCTCTCTAATGTGGCAGAAAGTATAATATCTTCAGTTTCCTACCTATCAGTCTAATCATCATTAACATATATCATAACTTGTCCCTGATCCTCAAAGAAGCTCTCAATCTCAACATTGTCAACCGCATTATTCGAATCATGATCAGACTCATCTACCCCCATCCTCCTCAATCACAGGAGCAGTCTCATGAACAAGTGTAGGTGCTGGAGCTGGTGCCTCAGATGAAACTCCCCAGAGATATGTCACATCAGGGAATTAAAGTTTATCTACATACTTTTGTAGGAAAGCTAGCTCATTCTGCATTCTAGTCACTACCTGGGGTTGAACAGGCTATTGAAGAGCACTCAATTCATCTAACTTCTTCCCATAATGCCTCAAAGTCATATGAAAACCCTACATATCCTAATATACCGACTCCATAGTGGCTTTTATAGCACTAGACATCATGCATGATTTCTCCCTCTCAAGTCTAGCTGACCTAGTATCTCCTGAATAGGCCATTTGCCCCATCCGAATGATGTCAGCCTGAGTCAATGGGGCTCTCGAGGAACCCAAAGCAGTGAAAGGCTAAGGACTGGGGCCACTTGATCTAGGTAGCTATGAAGATGTGCCCAAAGATAGGGTTGTAGGGGTAGGAATAGGAGTGGGAATGGACTCAGAAGGAGTAGAGTTTGAAATAGTAATAGAAGTGAACTAGATGGCACCACTATCAAAAGGACCTATATCAACTGCCGGGGAACCTTCCTCCTCAGCTTTCTTCTTCCTCACCTCATCAACTAACTCAATCCTAGTAATATCAACCATCGAGTTAGGGGAACACTCAAAATCCATTTTCTTACTAAAAAGAACCTTCATTCGCCAACACAATTCCATAATCAAACACAAAAAATCAAGAGAAGTTTGCTTTTACTGGGCCTGGCTAGCAATATCCGAGACTATGAGCGATCCCAAATTTAAAGCCTATTTTGCGATGATTAAGCTGACAAGTAGCACACAGGGACTCACTAGAATAGATTGGTTTTAGGATAGCAATAAGTTGCTACAAACAAAGCTCAACCAATACTAAGCTTCTATGTGAATGTCCATTTTTTGGATTTGAATTGTCGGTGCAAGCCACTTGGGCATGACATCACTTAGTAACGGCGCTAAACAAGCCCGTACATCCTCCACTAAGTCCTTCAACCATGAATTAAAGTAGTGTTCACTAATCTTTGTACACCCTAGGACCTTATTTATTAAATTTCCATCACATACAACATCAACCCCTCTCAATCTAACAACATCTCTCGTCTCTTGAGGACTCCTCTTTTTCTTCTCTGTCAATAGTTTTCCATAGTCCTCATAGAACTCTCTAACCCAATTCTCGACATAGGGTTTAAGGGGTTCAGTGAATACCTGAAAGTGATGATAGTGTAGTGTCGAAAGGACCCGAGTATACTTGCCCTCTAAACCATGCAAGCTCAAACGCTGCTCCTCTATGATAATGCATTAGTGCATCACTTTAAGGTGATTCAAAACATGATGGCCCCGTGAGGATGCTCAAAAGGCACTATTGTAGTAGTAGAAGGCTACTCAACCCTCTTTATTTTCGCCAAAGCTACCTCGAGGGTGCGGAGAGGCTCATGTATGGGTGTAGTATTCCCCTCCTCCGAGGAATTAAGATTGCACCTCTCAAAGTTGGAGTTGTACTCTAAGATCTCTCTCTTACCACTAGGGCTTTAGACTTTCCCTCATACACTCTCTTCCATTTATAGACCATTTCGAGCCTTTCGCCCTCTCGAATCACGACCCTCTTAGAAAGTTCTAAGATAGGAGAAGGGTACTTGGCTTGCTTTGTAGACACGGAATTTATATGGGGCATACCTGTACATAAGAGTAGCAATGGGCTTGGCCAATGTTAGCAAAACAAAACAAGTAAAATTTCCAGGCATGTATTGCCGAACAATTCGGTGCATCGCCAATCAAATTGGCGCTGCCAATGTTCATCACTGAATCTCCTAGAAAAATTAAGGTATCAGTCAATAAAGAAGGTGGGAGATTGGTGATACTCTGAAGGATTCGGTGATAATACTTGAGCATTACCGAATCGCTAAGGCATCACCAAGTCACGCCTTGATTAGTCAACCTTTTGTTAATTTTAGGCGATAAGGGGAGCACCTAGGTGATGCGCCACACATTTTGGTGCATCACTGAGGTTGTCAACCCATTGCCAATTTGTCATCATCCCCAACCTTCAAGTTGCAATTTCATGGTCTTTAATGCTGAATTTTTAGATTTTTCAACCATGGTTACTCAGACTTCCCTAGGTTTCACTTTTAACTATACTATGATGATTTTGCCCTTAAGAATGATGTTTCCCAATCTATCATTGGGCAAAATCACTCAATTTAGAACAAACCTACAATAATTTTAACCATTAATTGAAGCTCAAAGAATAAAATTAAAGCATGTTATTACCAATCAAGAACTAAACACTAAATGCAATATTCAATCGAAAGAGCAAAACTATTTCTAACCTTTAAAGATTGTAATAGATGTGACAATGAAGAAAAGGACTCCACAACCTATGTGCTCGTGTGTTGGTGATGTTGAAGTGTGGAGAAGAGATGTGTGTGTGATTGTGCAAGTACAAAAGCTTGTTGAAGTGAGAGAGTGAATAGAAAAAGGGAAATGGGGAAGTGAAAAGATTTTAAATAGCTAACAAGGGTCAAAAGATAATGGAAAGTCAAAGATTAAAAAATTCAAACTATCACTTTAAAAACCCGACCAAATCGGCATCATTTTTCCATCGCGGACTGCATCAGCTATGTGCCGATGTGGAGTTCAATCACAGAATGTGATAGTTTATTAGACCTTAGGTTCTCATTTTGGCGGAGCGAATCAGTGATGGATTCTATGTCCCAAACACGTCGGCAATATGCTAATTTTTCACTTACCATTACTGAATGTAATAGTTTGTTTGAGTTTGGGAAACCCCTTCGAATAGGGGCTTCGGCGATGCACCGAATTGCTCTACGCATCGTCAAATCCTCCTCACTGGAGCTTCGCACACGATTTCCCAAATTTTTCTTATCATATTATTTTCCCACTTTTCAACTCCATCATTCACCTACACAAATCAATAAATGTTATTTAAAATGACATAAATTAAACTTGGGTTGCCTCCCAAGAAGCGCCTTAGTTATCATCGTGGCACGATGTTGTCCTTTATCCTTCATACATCTATAAGGTAAATCACCTTTTAGAAATCCGCCTTTGGGAGCAACCTATGGTGATGTTTAACTCATCTCCATTCATGGCAAATCAGGATCCCATGTCATTCTCTAATTCAACCGCTCTATTAGAAAAACACAGCACCACTTTGAAGGGACCCAACCACCTAGTTTTGAGTTTACCCAGAAACAACTTATACCTCGAGTTAAACAATAGAACATCATCACCTATCTTGAACTCCCTGTTTAGAATCTTGGCATCAAGCCACCTCTTCATACACTCCTTGTAAAAAGTAGAACTTTCAAAAGCTCTCAAGCAGAATACATTGATCTCTTAAAGTTGGTCTACTGTTGACATGGAGGCATCCTCCCAAATCATATACATCTCCTCAAGAACCATAATGTCTTGTGTTCCAACTCGATGAGAAAATGGAAAGCTTTTCCAAACACATATTGATATGGAGACATGCCAATGGGAGTTTTAAATGTGGTTCTATTGGCCCATAAAACATTATCAAGTTTTCATGCCCAATCCATTCTACTAGCATTCACGGCGTTCACCAAAATCTCTTTTATCTCTCGATTAGACATGTTCACCAACCCATTGGCTTGAGGGTGGTATGAAAAAGGCATTTTATGCTTGACTCCACAACTAGCAAGCAAGGACCCAAATGATTGGTTGCAAAAATGAGTGATGTCACTCAAATTACATCTCCCAAATAGTATAAATAGGTCACTGATCAAATATAGAACCTAATAAGGTTGGGGTCGATCCCATAGGGAATATGTCAAAATTCTATCATGTGTTTGTTTAAGTAACTAACAAATAAGTAAAGAGAGGGGTTTTGTAAAATAAAATATCAATAGTAACAAGTGTTGTTTGTTGTATTTGTAATCAATATGAGAAAGGCACTAGGACTGTGTTACCTAATAACTTCAGAACTCTGTAGGTCCTCCGTACTTTAGTGATCTCTAGTGGTATTTGACATGTAGAATTGATAAGTTATGTATCATCTAACTGACTAGATTAAGCCCCTTGTAGATGACTATACCCAAGAACAAAGGTTCATGTGTCATGGGTTTTGCATTACTAATCCCTATCTATGATCCCAATATAGTCTTTCCCATTTACGGGCTCAAGGATAATTAAATGAAGATAACTCTAAGTCTTGTTGTTGATTCACTATTCCTATCTGATTTCCCTTGCTAAAGTCCAGGTTAGAGATAGGACAAGTTCAATTGTGTGCACTCATTAGAAAGCAACCAATCCCAAAGAAACAACAATACATCCCCAGTTACCCCTCGAGAATCACCTTGTACTTCAAATGCTACTTTGTTAATCCGTCATGGTTCCCACAACCCAAGTTGTGGTGTTTAGATACTCATAATTGAAATCACAAAAAAAGAATTCATAGATGAAAACATAAGTATGAACTTACAAAAAGAATAAGAAAATTCCAAAATCTCAACTTGAATTAAAACCTTAGAACCAATTTTCGTGAAATCCCAAGAATATGCCCTAGAATCTCACAATAATATTGTAAAAATATAAAAGAGTGTAAACTTGTACAAAATAAACCCTATAGAAGTATTTATAGACAAAATAAAACCTATCCTAATACAAACAGGAAATCTGGGTTGGTGGCATTAAACGACAGGAAGGTACGATCGTGGTTAGAAGCTACGATCGTCCTTTGGTGCTCATGGTTTAGATCATGAATTCTTCATCTTTAGGTTTTGGTTGGTACACCTCTCAGTACGGCCTCATGGTTCCTAAGCACGATTATGCCTGTGCTCGTCTGATCATCCCCACCTCAATCATCTGCAGTCTTTATATCTGGGTCTTCTTTCTACTACATCAAGGTACGATCATATGTTTATTACACGATCGTGATTGCCCTCATCTGATGATTTTCACACTTAGCTCCTACAGTTATGTTTTCAGGTGTTTCTCTCATGATCAAAATGTATGATCGTACAATCAAAGTATGGTTGTGGGAGCTCTTCGTTTGATCAATTCCTAAGAACCCCTTCTCTTCTTCAAGCCACGACAATATTGGTACGACCGAGTTCAGATCCCACGGTCTTTCCTTCATTCGTTTGATCCTCTTCAAGCCCACTTTTCATCACTTTTCTTCTCCAAGCCTATTTATCCTGTAATAATGCAAAAACCCATCATATTTACAGAAACATACCATTGTACTTACAAAATATTCATAGTTTTAAACGTCTCACCTACCATAAATCCACAGCACATCAACACCCTCAACTTAGAATGTTACATGTCCTCAGGCAAACAAAACACAATAAACTAAATAAGACTCTTAACCTAGAGAAAACCAAGAATACTACGGCAGTCCAAGTTTTAAGCACGCATTTACTAAAACACAGTTCAACACTCTCTAATGATATTTAAAACCAATAAGTACAGTGCATATTCAAACTAAACACCATAACACAACGGAATCAATACATGGCAATTACATTAGCAGCGACAACCCAACACATTAGACAAATGACACTACCTAATCAAGCAGCAACTAAAATATAGCCCTTATGCCCTTACGACATTGAAGTCTCAACACTCAGTATGTACAATGTAGATTAAAACTGGGAAAGAGTCAAATCTCTCATTCTCAAAAGAAAGTCTGGTTGTGTGTGTTTGATACCATAGGCTTGCCCTTATTTTCTACGCCTTAGCTTTCGGATAGTCGGGTTAGGATCACTATAGGACTTTATTGGCTTTTTATGTAGGCTCGGGAGTAGGTATGGTACATATGGGTATAGTGGCTAACCCTCCTTGACACTACACTAGTTTTGGCTTCCACTTTATTTGCCTTTTTTTATTTCTTTTCCTTTTTCACTATTCATTTTTTGAACCCCGGGTGCGGTTTTATCTTCATAAACTTTTCCCCTTTTTTTTCTTTCTTTTGCACACCTCACCCGAATCCCCTTTTCTTTTCACTACACATTCTTCATAGCCAACTTTCTACGCACCCCTATATTAGCCACCCTCAACTTAGGCGGTTTTCTTGAGTTAAGGTACACAGTATCCAAAAAGGGACCAAGGCCAAAGCAGGTTCATTGTAAAAATTGGGGAGGTAAATAGGGTAATTCAAATAAAAGGACTAGTTAGGCTCAAAAATTGGTTCAAGGGATATTTCATTCATATGGTAGGCTTTTACGCTTTCAGTGGACTTATTTCAAAAATGGCCTATAATCCTTTCCTAACCTTTAATCCTACAACTTTAGGAAGACTAACCGGGTAAGTTCTAGACCACACATACACAGTGACTAAGTAAAACCTCACACTCTCATGGCTCAAGGCTATTATTTCAGTCACTACCTAATTGGTTCATTCACAGTCAGGCTAATTTATCACACTACTAATACTAATGCCATGACGAGACCCAAACAACGGTTAAAGTTCTAGTAAGCACACAATACAGCACACACACAAACGTTTTGGAGGGGTATCATTTTAATCTTTTTCAAAAACAAGTTTGCATGCATCTTTTATTCTGACTACACCAAGTTATCTCAGTTTACTTTAAGTTACACACAAAACATCAAAACAATTTGAAAACAACACAAAAATATAAATAAACACCTAAACATGTTGGCTCTAACTATGATAGCATGGCCGAGGGAAAAGAAACATGGCAAAAAAAAACTCAACTGTGGTACACCCCCACCCCCAACTTAAAAATCATGCAATGTCCCTATTACACAAAATTATAAAAAATAAAAATTGGGATAAAGGACATACCTGGGGTGAAGAAGACGCCCGTCGTACTCTAATCAGTGGGGGTCCAAGATGGGACCCTTCCATCCTCTACTCCACCTGTGGCCTCAGCTGGGGCTGGGGCACTCTCAGCTATGTAGGCACCTATGGCGGCTGGTGTAGGGGTAGTCTGTGTGACCCCCAAACTCTGCTTTACCACCTTAACTATCAGTGGTATCTCAACTCCCTCCAAAATTTATGCCTCTAAGGTCTGTGCATCATCTTTTGATCTCTTCTTTTTGTTCTTACCACTCTTCTCTTTCCTCTTCATACCTTCTTTTTCTTGGGGCCTCTTCTGACGGGGCTGCAAATTCTTAACTATTTTTTCTAGGTCTGTATCATCACCCCTATCCCTCAAGGGCCTAGTATAAAAATTTGGTACCATGGAATCCATGTCTACTCTAAGATCTGCTAGAGAAGGCATAGGTGGAGGTGGAGGACGTGCAGCCGCCATGGTTTGCTCAGTAAGAATCCAGACCACTTTTTTGAATACAATCACATCAGCAGTAATGGCTCTAATATCTGGAGACTGGACCAAATCAACCTTAGCTGATATCCGGCCCTCAAACCTATCAAAATAGGTCTGCACTACTTGCACTGCTTTCTTGATCTCATCAGCCAAATAGGGTTTTACCCCTACCTCCAAATCTATAGTCTTTATCGATTGGATAAATTTGTCGACTACCAGAATAGATGGCACCTCTGAATTATGTAATAGCTAAATGATTAAGCTCAAAAAGGAAAGGTCGTGCTGAACTCAAAAACCCTATCTGGAATCTCGTCTGCAATAATGCACGAAATGTTCAAATCTTGCTTCTGTAAGAAAGTTGTTACAAGGCCAGCATTGGTGGCACCCAATGTGTTGTCATTTGTTGTAGGTGCGATGCAGTGCCTCACAATGGACCACCAAACCTTGGCTGTGAACTTGAGTGTAATTTTGTAAATAGTTGCCCCGTTAATCCATGGTGCATTTTATCCTGCTTCTGCAATGTGCTCCGCCAACCACTTGTAGTGCATGAATTTATCTTCTATGGATAACTTTTTCAACTTCTTTAAGTTAGTCATCTAAAAATCACATTCTAGAGTCTCCTCAACTGGTATAAAAGTTTCTCCAAATAATACATTAGAGATAACCTTGATGGAGATATCTACTTATTTTCCCCAAATAATTACTATATCCAGACGGGGGTGCTTTTTCATATCCTTGTCTCTTCCGAAGGGAGTCATGTTTTTTAGCATTGTGGCATAGTTAGCATAAAACTCCCTAATAAGCTCCATCCCGTAGATATGGAGGGGCCTAGTCATCCACCCTAACTCATGCTTGTCAAATACCTGGACCACCTCTGGGACCTTTTACAATGATTCAGGCAATATCTAGTGTAGCTGGTCCCTCGAAGGATTCGGGGTTTGATGATTTATCCTCCTCCGAGGAACTTGTCTTATCACCATGGTCTTCCCCAACTTATTGTGTTTCTTGCCTTCTCTCTTTAGACTGCGAAAGGTTTATAGGGGTAGCATATTCCACCAAGGTCATATATGTGGCGGCATTGGCATTCTCAAGTTCCTTGGTCTTCCCCCTTGTGGTCTAAGGAGAGTGTTTTTCAGTTGAGGGGCTAGTAGAGTACTCTACCTCAGTCCCACTGGAGCTATCAGACTCACACTCTGAGGTCAGAGATGTTTACTTGGGTGCCCTCTTCTTAGAGATGTCCTTTTTGAGCTTGGTCTGTGCCTTTGGTGCCATTATACCTATATCAGAAAACAAATTTATTTCTAGTTTTAAAATAGTGTACAGGTGCAGGAAATATCTCAGACGATTCTTCTTATGATCATGCAATGAAGGTACGGTCATACCTTCTGATCGTGGGAAAGGTTCCCAAAAAGTAGCGGGGAAATATTGTATCAGACGACTGGTTCCTACGATCGTGCAATGAAAGAATGATCATACTTTCTGATCTTAGGAAAAACTCAAAAATACTGGGGGTATGTCATACCAAACGAGTACATACCACAATCGTACCTAGATAGGACGATAGTGAGATGTGCTCGTATGATGAGCACTGATAAGATAGGCATTGGAACCCCATCAAGACCCAACCTACGACCATAGATAAATACCACGATTGTAGGTTGTGTCGTGGAGTGCATTGACACTTATAGGATTTTAAAAACCAATTGTTGACCCTTTTTAGACCCGATTTGAGACCAATATTAACCAATAACTATGCACAAATGGGTACTTAGACTTCCTTTGTGCTTTCAATGACTCAAAACTCATATCCAGAAACAATTCTAACATACCTATGACCAAAATTTACTCAACAATTCCTAACTCAATTAATTACCCAATCAATTAAGATTTAGCTTGAATGATTACAAGTTTTTTTTTGATTGGATATGAAAGCAGGAGGAATAGCTTTGGATCATAGGTAAGGCATTCAATTTTTGCTCTTAGGAGCAATTAGGAGTCAATTATTTTTTATTGTAATGATTGGAAATGATGAGGGTATCATATCGGGTCTCACTAATAAGGGTTTAAGTGTTTAAAACCCCATTTGTGTCTGGTCAAATTGGGTCCTCATAATTTAAGTGGACTCCTCAGAAGGGAGTCTCATATAATAGTGATGTCAAACCATAATTGTGACATCATTTCATAGTATGAGGATTAATCACGATCATTCCTTAAAATTGTAGATTTGATGTCCTGATTTGTTGGGTTTTAGGAGTTTAATCAGATTATGGGCACCACGACCGTGACATCTATGTATGATCGTGGTGACCCATCATAGTATAACTCCCTAGATTTCACCCTGTAGGACTTTAGTCAAATGTGTGAAGATGACTGAACCCACGATCGTGGGATCTTTCCACAGTCGTGCAATCCTCTCGTGGATTCACTGTTAAGTCTAGTTATGCAGATTTTCTTGTATTATCCCTACAGAAGTAACACATACATTACCCTATAAAATTAATAAGTACAAAAGCATTGGTTCCCAAAAATCGCATGATTTAATGTCACGGCTCGACGTAGCTATGTTGGTTACTCAAACTTCACCAACAAGCCTACGGGTTGCCTCCCAAGAAGCGTCTGATTTAACGTCATAGCATGACTCAGGTTGGACTGATTGCTCAAGACTCCTTTAAATCTACTTCACAAACTAACTTTATGTCCTCACTTTTACCTAAATCGTGCTTCACCCTTTGGCCATTGACCTTAAATTTCAGCCTATCTTTGTTCTCAAGTTCGAATGTCCCATAGGGAAACATTATAACCACTCTATATGGGCTTTTCCATTTCGACTTCAGTTTTCCAGGAAATAGCTTCAGCCTTTAGTCAAACAATAGTACTACATCGCCTACAGTAAATTCTCTTATTTCAATCTTGCAATCATGATACAACTTCATCTTTTCTTTATTCAAGGCTGAGCTCTCATAAGTACGGAGATGGAATTCATCCATCTCATTCATCTGTTCTAGTCTCATTTTTATTGCATCACCTTATTCCAGATTCAACCTCTTTAATGCCTACAAAGCCTTATGTTTAAGTTCTGTCACGCCCCGAATCCCATCGGGACAGATTGGCACCCGTAGCCGACATGGCCCGAGAGAACCAATCTCTGCTTCTATTCATTCATACGCTTGTCATAGGTAACACCACCATCACGTAAGAACATGAAAGGCAATTAACGAAAAACATGGAACATGTGACATATATATACATATGCGAAACTTGGTCGTTGAGGCCATCAACTCAAAATGTCATGTACCATCTTACATACATTCACCCACATACGTCTACAAAAGCCTCTAACATAGACATTTACCAAAACCAACTGAAAGTCGGGACAAGTCCCCACTTTATACAACATATACAACACCAAAACATATGAAAAACTATGACTTGGAGAAGCCCCGAACTAACTGGAGCTCACCAATGATCCGCAACAACTGGCAACCTACTGTGGAGGCCTACTAGTACCTGCGCCTGTAGCAAGTAAGGTAAATTCCCCCAAGGGGGTCAGTACGAAGAATGTACTGAGTATGTAAGGCTAAAATGAAACTATGTGATAAGTAAATATGTCAATGAACTCAAATTCAAATGCATAACCAATATGGATAAGTCACTATACTGAACTTTGGAAACCATGTATTTTGCTTTCATTACTTTCTTTGTATCTTTGCTTCTATGATTATTCATCTTTGCCTGTGACCTGTGATACCCGGGCCCCGACTGAACAGTGGGTTTTAACGTAACATAACATTATGTTGGGATCGGCTCGAGCTAGGCTTATGCCCCTAGAGCTGCCACCCATGAATCCATATAGATCGGGATCGGTTTGAGCTAGGTTATTACCTCTAGAGCTGCCACCCATACCAACATATCAGGTTTGGCTAGATCTAGGTTATTACCTCTAGAGCTGCCCCCTGTCAGGATCGGTCCGAGCTAGGCTTATGCCTCTATGACTGCCCCATGATCCAACAATCTTGGGATCGGCTTGAGCTAGGCATTTGCCCCCAAAGATACCACCCATACTTGATCATTGACCACATATATGCATTACTTTATTTATTACTTTGAGATTGATACAATGATAGTTACAACTTTACTTTAAGCTTTGGATCATTAACCAATGAGTGAGAGACATGTAAATAAACATTGTGAGAAACATAACATTATTAGAACCATAAAACCATTGGAACCATTGGACAATAATCCATGAACAAGAGACATGAGTATAATCACTATTGGAACATTGGAACATAACCTTATTGAGCTTTTGGAACATTAACCATGAATATGAGACAAGTGGTTCACAATTGATCAATGAGTAGGAACTATGTGATAATGACTATTGATAATCGGATTGTAACACCCCGTACATTCCCGAGTCTAGCTGACTACCGTAACAATTATGGGAAAATAGAAACATGAGAGAATTGATGAATTATGTATTAATATGTGGGCATTAATAAGTCCTATACAATTGGTCCCAAAAAGAAGCCCAAAATCATAAGGGAAGACATGGCCTAACATGAGATTTTTGACCCATTCTTCCAATTTACTCTATTTGACCAAATCAACTCTTGCATTTAATGCCAAGTAAGAGATAAGAGAGACTTGAGGGATTATATAAAGAGAGAAAAAAATCAGAATTTTAATACCATTGAACTCTCATGCCTTTTCTAACTTTTCCATATTTTTCTCTCAAATAGACAAATCCTAAGCTCTCATCTCTTTGTGGCCAAGATCATCAACTTGTAAGACTTGGTAAGTGTTTCTTATTATGGTTTAATATATTTTATACATGAGAGATGGTTTATATTATGTTGGTTATGTTGGTGGAGTATTGAGAAGTTCACAAGGTGTGAAATGTTACATGTTTGCTAAATCGGAGAATGGTTTGTCTTGTGAACCTGAATATGCACTTGTGGTCTTGAAGGAAATGAACTTGGTGGATTAAATATTGACATGTGAGATGTTATTATAGTCTTACTTTTTTTAATCCTTGTGTATAACGTTTGGACTTGTTATTATGAAATTGGTTATGGTTTTGGTATCGTATTGGCCGTGAAATGTAGTTTTGGGTGATGTTATGTGTGTTGTGAGACCATGGATGAATGTTGGTATTTAATATGATCAAAAATATGTCAAAATAAGTTTGTTTATGATCATGGACCATTCATGGCATGAAAAGACCCAAAAGAGGCCATTTCGATCGAGGCTCGGGTACCACAGTTCACAGGCAAAGATGAATAACCATAGAATCAAAGGAACAAAGAAAGTAAAGAAAGCAATATACATGGTTTCCAAAGTACAGTATTGTGACTTATCCATATTGATCATTTATTGTATTTGAGTTCATTGACATGTTTACATATCATACAAGTTTCATATGGCCTTACATACTCGGTACATTCTTCGTACTGACCCCTCTTGGGGGATTTACCTTACTTGCTGCAGGCGCAGGTTCTAGTAGGCCTCCACAGTAGGTTGCCAGTTGTTACCGATCATCGGTGAGCTCCAGTTAATTCGGGGCTTCTTCGAGTCACAGTTGTACATATGTTTTGGTGTTGTACATGTTATATAAAGCGGGGACTTGTCCCGACTTTTAGTTCATTTTGGTCAATGCACTTGTTAGAGGCTTTTGTAGACAGGTGTGGGTGTATAAATGTAAAAGGTACATGTCATTTTTGACTTGATGGCCTCAACGGCCAAGTTTCATATATGTATATATGTCACATGTTTCATGAATTTCATTGTTAGCATTATAAACTCCTACGTGATAAGGGTGTTTTGGATGGCATGCATATGAATGAACATAGGCAAAGCTTGGTTCTCTCGGGCCTTATCGGCTACGGGTGCCAATCATGCCTCGTTGGAATTCGGGGTGTGACAAGAGCAGGTTGTTCTAAGGGTGTCTAAAAAGCCGTGTCTGAGTAGAGTCTTACTTATCAATGTGTTGTGCACCACATTTATAAGTAGGAGGCTACGGGACATTTAGGATGTTGTTTCTCTTCTTCAATTCTAGATCGTGCAATAGAGCCAGTGTGGTAAGTTGAATTGTAATCTGACCATGGTAAATGTTTCTCTTTGATATAGTAACCATGCCGATCACGAGAAGAGGTAGAGGTAAAGGTAAGCAGGTGAACATGCCTACGGAAGAAAGAATGAGTAGATTACCACCTGACCAAGCTAGTCAAGGTGGAGCAAATATTGAAATTTCCTTGCGGTCTTCCTCTACTTTCCCAGCTCTAGAAGAGCCAGTTGGTAGGGAAGTACCCGCAGCACCACCAATGAACACCACAGATCAGGACCTTAGAAATGCAGTACATATGTTGACACAGTTAGTGGCAGCCCAAAGTCAAGGATGAGCTGGTCCAATGACACATGATGATGATGTGGCTAGAATGGCAAGTCGCAGAACACAGGATTTTCTAAAACTGTACCCTCCTATATTAACAGGGTCAGATCCGAAAGCAGATCCACAGTACTTCGTGGATCAAATTCAGCGGGCTCTGGAAGTTATGCATGTGACAGGGGTAGAAACAGTTGAACTTGCTGCATATAGATTGAAAGGGGAAGCGATATTGTGGTGCGAGGATTGGAAGAAATCCCGTGATATTGGTGTGAATCCACCTACTTGGGAAGAGTTTAAAGTGGCTTTCCTTGATCATTATCTTCCTTATTAGATCCGCGAGGCACGTGCGAATCAGTTTCTAAATCTCCGTCAGGGAAATTTGAGCGTGAGAGAGTATAGTTTGCAATTTAATTCCTTGGATCGATATGAGTCAAATGTTGTGGCTAAGATGACAGATAGAGTCCATCCATATGTGCACAGGTTAGAGCCTTATTTGGTAAGGGATTGCACCATTGCTGCCTTGAACAAAGACATGGACATAGCGAGAATACAAGCCTTCGCGCAGAAAATAGAAGATCAAAGACAGAGACGAATGGTACATGAATTTGACAGGGGACAGTCCAAAAGGGCTAGACCTATGGGACCACCTATGATGTCCCAAGGAGGATCTAGGCCCCTTATGTTTTCGAGACCACCTACACCATCATTTTCTCATTCCACAGCAGGTGCTCACTCTCAGTTTCGAGGGTTTAGAGGTGGTTCATCTGGGCAGAGTAGTGGAGTTCACGAGTCACAGGCAGCAGGTTTTCCTCGTCAGCAGTGTCAGCACTGCGGGCGTATTCATGCAGGTACATGCAGAGTGGAAGATTGATACATTGCATGTAACCTCCTGGTTTTTGATGATCTACCTTCACTTGTTGACAATTCGGGCATTGAGCGACAAACTCTGCAATGTTCTTTTTCATATTTCCCCACCAATACATTTCCTTTAAATCATGGTACATTTTAGTAGCACCCGGATGAATAGAATAGCGCAAATGATACGCCTCTGTCATAATTCATTTCCTCAACTCATCTACATCTGGTACACATACCCTACCTTGGCATTGGAGTACCCCTTCTCGTGTAAGATCAAATGCCTTTGTCAGATTTTGTTGTACATTTTTCTTTAGCTGCAATAAAATAGAACCCGCAAACTGCTTCTCTTTCACTTCAGCTATTAAGGAGGATTCTGCTGCATTTTCCACAATAACCCCTTCATACGGAGATTCAATAAGTCGAACTCCCAAGCTGGCTAGTTGATGTAGATCTTTGATTATCTCATGCTTTTCAGTCAACTGGCCACTAGTGCTTTCTACTGCCTTGCGGCTCAATGCATCAGCTACTACATTTGCTTTGCCTGGATGATAAAGAATATCAATATCATAGTCTTTTAAAAGCTCTAACCACCTTCGTTGTTTCCAATTGAGTTCCTTATGCTTAAAGAGATATTGCAAACTTTTGTGATCCGTATAGATATCAACATGAACTCTATACAAACAATGACGCCATATCTTTAAAGCAAAAACTACCGCTGCCAATTCAAGATCATGTGTGGGATAATTTTTCTCATGTGGCCGCAACTGTCGTGAGGAATATGCTATGACATTACCGTGTTGCATCAACACACATCCGAGGCCAACCCCGAAAGTATCACAATACACTACATAACCTTCGGTACCTTCGGGAAGTACTAAAACTGGTGTGGAGGTTAATTTATCTTTCAACTTTTGGAAACTTTTCTCGCACGCATCATTCCACTGAAATTTTACTGCCTTATGTGTAAGCTTTGTTAACGGTGCAGCAATGGAGGAAAAACCTTTCATAAATCTTCTGTAATAACCTGCCAGTCCAAGAAAACTACAGATTTTTATGGGTGTCGTAGGTCTTGGCCAATTTTTCACTGCTTCAATCTTCTGTGTATCAACCTGTATTCCTTCATCTGACACAATGTGACCCAAGAATGCGACTGATTTTAACCAAAACTCACATTTGGAGAACTTTGCATACAACTTACGCTCACGGAAAATCTGTAGCACCTGTCGTAAGTGATTAGCATGGTCCTCCGGTGATCTTGAATAAACTAGGATGTCATCTATAAATACCGTGACGAACACATCCAGGAATGGCTTAAACACCCTATTCATCAAATCCATGAACACAACTGGTGCATTTGTTAGTCCAAATGACATAACTAAAAATTCATAATGGCCATACCGTGTTCGGAAAGCTGTCTTGGGTACATCTTCTTCTCTAACCCTGACTTGGTGGTAACCCGACCTCAAGTCAATCTTTGAAAAACACTTGGCACCCTGTAACGGATCAAACAAATCATCAATTCGAGGGAGGGGATATTTGTTCTTGATCGTTACCTTATTCAACTGTCGATAGTCAATGCACATTCTCAATGTGCCATCTTTCTTTCGTACAAATAATACAGGTGCACCCCACGGGGACATACTAGGCCTAATGAAGCCCTTGTCTAGCAAATCTTTCAATTTCTCCTTCAATTCACGCAGTTTTGCCGGAGCCATTCTATATGGAGGAATAGAAATAGGCTGAGTGCCCAGAATCACATCGATGCCAAATTCTACTTCCCGTTCTGGGGGTAAGCCTGGAAGATCATCTGGGAATACATCTAGAAATTCATTGACTACTGGAACCGACTGTGGAGTTAGTGGTTCCACATCACTATCTTTCACTCGTATTAAGTGACATATATATCCCTTGAAATCATTTTTCTGGCGTTCAAATAGGAAATAAATCTTCCTCGTGGTGCCCCTACATTACCCTGCCATTCAAGAACATTTTCTTGCGGAAAACAAAATTGCACCTTCTTCGCCCGGTAATCTACCATGGCATAACAAAAGGCCAACTAATCCATTCCCATGATCACATCAAAATCCACCATGTCTAATTCAATGAGATCAGCCAATGTGTCATGACCACACATAGTTACCACACAGTTACGATATACTCTTTTTGCAACAATATATTCACCAATCGGTGTAGACACTTCAATTGATTTAATTAATAATTCTGGTGCCTTTGCAAATTTTGCATCAACCAATGGAGTAACATAGGAAAATGTAGAATCGGGGTCAATCAATGCATATACATTATATGAGAATATAGATAATGTACCTGTGACAACATCAGGGGAAGCCTCTGAATTCTATCGGTCCACTAAAGCATAAGTGCGATTCTGGACCCCGCTAGTATTGGCTGCTCCTCTGGCACCCCTACCACGGCCAACAGGCTGCACACCTTGACCTAAAGAAGGAACCGATGCTGATGACGCAACGGCCGATCCTGCCGGTCGTGCTATACCACCCATGCTCCTCTGGAGACACTCTTTCATCATGTGTCCCTTCATGCCGCACCAAAAACAAACACTTGTCCCCACTCGACATGTACCTGCATGAATACGCCCGCAATGCTGACACTGCTGACGAGGAAAACCTCCTGCCTGTGATCCGTGAACTCCGCTACTCTGCCCAGATGGACCACCTCTAGACCCTCGAAACTAAGAATGAGCACCCCCTATAGAATAGGAGAACGATGGTCTAGGTAGTCGAGGAAACATACGGGGCCTAGATCTTCCTTGGGACATCATAGGTGGTCCCATAGGTCTAGCCCTTTTGGACTGTCCCCTGTCAAATTCATGTACCCTTCGTCTTTGCCTTTGATCTTCTATTTTCTGAGCAAGGCCTGAATTCTCGCTATATCCATATCCTTATTCTGGGCAGCAATAGTGCAATCCCTTACAAAATATGGCTCTAATATGTCCACGTAGCGATGGACTCTATCTGTCATTATAGCCACCACATTTGGCGCATATCGAGCCAAGGAATTAAATTGCAAACTATATTCTCTGACACTCAGATTTCCCTGACGGAGATTTAGGAACTGATCCGCACGTGCGTCACGGATCTCATAGGGAAGGTAATGATCAAGGAAATCCACTTTAAACTCTTCCCAATTAGGTGGATTTGCACCAATATCGCGGGATTTCTTCCAATCCTCGTACCATAATATCACCTCTCCTTTCAATCTGTACGCAGCAAGTTCAACTGTTTCTACCCCCGTCACGTGCATAACTTCTAGAGCCCGCTGAATCTGATTCACGAAGTCCTGTGGATCTGCTTTCGGATCTGACCCAGTGAATATAGGAGGGTCCAGTTTCAAAAAATCCTGTGTTCTATGACTTGCTACTCTAGCCACATCATCCTCATGTGCCATTGGGCCAGCTCGTCCTTGACTTTGGGCTGCCACTAACTGTGTCAACATGTGTACTGCATTTCTAAGATCCTGATCTGTGGCATTCATTGGTGGTTTTACGGGTACTTCTCTACCAATTGGCTCTTCTGGAGCTGGAAGAGTAGACGAAGACCGCGATGAAATTTCAGCATTTGCTCCACCCTGACTAGCTTGGTCAGGTGGTAATATACTCATTCCTTCTTCAGCAGGCATATTTACCTGCTTCCCTTTACCTCTACCTCTTCTCGTGATTGGCATTTTGACTATACCAATGAAAAACAATTACCATGATCATATACAATTCAACTTACACCACTGGCTCTATTGTACGATCTAGAAGTGAAGAAAAGAAACAACATCCTAAATATCCCATAGCCTCCTACTTATAAATATGGTGCACAACACATCGATAAGTAAGACTTTACTCAGACACGGCTTTGTAGACACCCTTAGAACGACCTGCTCTGATACCACTTTTGTCACGCCTCGAATCCCATCGGGACAGATTGGCACCCGTAGCCGACATGGCCCGAGAGAACCAAGCTTTGCTTCTATTCATTCATATACGTGTCATAGGTAACACCACCATCACGTAAGAACATGAAAGGCAATTAATGGAAAACATGGAACATGTGACATATATATACATATGCGAAACTTGGCCGTTGAGGCCATCAAGTCAAAACGTCATGTACCATCTTACATACATTCACCCACATACGTCTACAAAAGCCTCTAACATAGACATTTACCAAAACCAACTGAAAGTCGAGAAAATTCCCCGCTTTATACAACATATACAACACCAAAACATATGAAAAACTATGACTTGGAGAAGCCCCGAACTAACTGGAGCTCACCAATGATCCGCAACAACTGGCAACCTACTGTGGAGGCCTACTAGTACCTGCGCCTACAGCAAGTAAGGTAAATTCCCCAAAGGGGATCAGTACGAAGAATGTACTGAGTATGTAAGGCTCAAATGAAACTGTGTGATAAGTAAATATGTCAATGAACTCAAATTCAAATGCATAACCAATATGGATAAGTCACTATACTGAACTTTGGAAACCATGTATTTTGCTTTCATTACTTTCTTTGTATCTTTGCTTCTATGATTATTCATCTTTGCCTGTGACCTGTGATACCCGGGCCCCGACTGAACAGTGGGTTTTAACATAACATAACGTTATGTTGGGATTGGCTCGATCTAGGTTTATGCCCCTAGAGCTTCCACCCATGAATCCATATAGATCGGGATCGGCTCGAGCTAGGTTATTACCTCTAGAGCTGCCACCCATACCAACATATCAGGTTTGGCTCGAGCTAGGTTATTACCTCTAGAGCTGCCCTCTGTCAGGATAGGTCCGAGCTAGGCTTAAGCCTCTAGGACTACCCCCTGATCCAATAATCTTGGGATCGGCATGATCTAGGCATTTGCCCCTAAAGCTACCACCCATACTTGATCATTGACCACATATATGCATTACTTTATTTATTACTTTGAGATTGATACAATGATAGTTACAACTTTACTTTAAGCTTTGGATCATTAACCAATGAGTGAGAGACATGTAAATAAACATTGTGAGAAACATAATATTATTAGAACCATAACACCATTGGACAATAATCCATGAACAAGAGACATGAGTATAATCACTATTGGAACATAACCTTATTGAGCTTTTGGAACATTAACCATGAATATGAGACATGTGGTTCACAATTGATCAATGAGTAGGAACTATGTGATAATGACCATTGATAACCGGATATAGGATACCTTAGCACATTTCGGAATAGGACAAGCGTAATGTCAATGTGAATACTATTTACCGCAGAAAGATATGGACAGAGTAACCTTATATACCTTGTATTCTCAATACGAATATACAACCTTAGATGTGCATACAATGTACCACTCCTTCCTTATGTTTCACTCTACAACACAAATACGTAACGGGATTTACACTAACCACCAACTACCTTACAAATGCATATAACGTCAATGAGTTACATATTTGCCTTTAAACATGCCATTCCCCCTTGACAAAACCATTGATGAAATTATCATACCAATAATTTCCCAATATTCCATACATTGACCAATACATGATAATCAATAACATTTTACCACAAAACTTCTCCTTTACACTTTCTCATTCACACCACATCACAAATAATCCATCAAGTCACCTTAATACACCTCATAGCACATATCGGCCAAAATCCCATAATTTACACTTATATGAAAATAACAAGTTTAATAACAAAATCACACCATACATGTTCATATTTTATCCACACCACGCCCTTTCATCAAAGTCACAAGTCATATTTCAAACTTAAATCTCATGGATCACAAACCTTTTACAAAAACACAAAGTACCATGTTCAACACTTCCAAGCATAACCAACATGATTTACATATTCTCCCATGCATATAATATATTAATCCATAACAATAATCACTTACCCAAGCTTGAAAAATGATGATCTTGCTCCAAAAGTGGGCTTTGAGTTCTTAGGGGTTTGAGAGAAAAATAGTTGAGAAATGTCTAGAAAGCATAAGAGTCTCATGTGAATAAAAATCATATTTTTGGTGCCTTTTATAAGCCTTTAAGTCCATACTTAGCCACTCTATGGCATTAAATGTGGTGTTCTAGAAGGTCAAGGCAAGAATGGGTCTTTTGACCCATTTTGGCCCATGTCTTTTTCTCATTTTGGGCCTTTTATTGAGCCCAATTCACTTAACCCAATAAAATCAATAATTTCTCGTGTTTAAATCATCTCATGCATTTTACAACAATATTCCCACTCACACTATTCATATCCGTAGTCTCAATCCCAAAAATAAGTGATTCTAGCCACGTATGGCTTATTTTGACCACAAGGGCAAAACCGTTATTTTGATGCCAAATTCGTTCACGAGTAATTTTACCATACCAATATAATATTTCATTCATTCCATGTATATACTCGTGGTTGTAGAAAAAACGTGGTAAAAATCGGTTCGGTACGTCCCCGGACACCCTTGGGACTTAAGAAATTTCCAACTTTTGAAAAAGTGTCAAAACCAGCCTGGCACGCCTTTGGTCATGCTAGCTTGCTACCTGTGACCAAAATATTTGGGCAAAAAGCAGCCTGGCACTCCCTCTGGCACGCCTGAGCCTTGGTTTTTCTGAAAATTTTGTTTTTTGACTTTTCTTCGCGGGTTTGGTTAGATACTTCAAGTCCTATTCTTTAACTTACTTCTTACCCTTAATATCCTTTGTTTAGAGGTCCTCTTAGCCTAATTTTGAACCCCACAAATGCTCCACGAAAATCACAACACACCTCCTATGAAGGGCTAATCACATGTACGAGGCCAAATTTCAATTTTTCTCATCATTAACATTACCAAAGACATACTTATAGCTCTCGACACCTAAGTAAACATTACTTAATGTCGTCAAGTAGGGTTGGGAAGGTACGGGGTATTACAAGTTCAATAGGTAAGTGGCATGCTTTGACATACATAAGCTGATATGGGAAGGCACCAATATGGGTTTTGAATGTTGTCCGATAAGCCCATAATGCATCATCTAACTTCCTAGCCCAATCCATCCTATTGGCATTCACTGTCTTCGCCAAAAGAGACTTGATCTCTCGGTTGGAGACCTCAACTTGCCTACTTGTTTGAGGATGGTACGGTGTCACCACCTTGTGTTTCATACCATATTTCTCAAGCAGGACCTTAAATAGGTGATTGTAAAAATGGGATCCTCCATCGCTAAGATAACCCTAGGTGTCTTGAATTTGGAGAATATGTTCTTTTTCAAGAAAGTTGTGACACTGTTACCTTCATTGTTTGGAAGCACAACTGCCTCCATCCATTTCAAAACACAGTCGACAACCACCAATATATAGTTCATGCTATGTGAGCTCACAAAGGAGCTCATAAAGTCAATACCCTAAACATCAAACAACTCAAGCTCAAGGATAGTAGTCATTGGAAGTTCATGTCTTTGCGAGATGTTTTCTTGCCTTTTATAATGGTCACAAGCTCGTACGTAATCAAGGGCATCCTTGTGAATAGTGGGCCAATAATATACACATTGCAGGATCTTATGTGCAGTTCACACACCTCCATGGTGACCCCCAACTGGTGACGAGTGACAAGACTCTAATATGCTCATCATCTCAACCTCAAGAACACATCTTCAAATCACACCGTTTGCACAAACCCGAAACAAGTATGGCTCATCCCAAAAGAATTTTCTCACCTCATGCATGAACTTCTTTCGCTGCTGAAACGACATATCTTTTGGAACTAGATCACTAGCCAAATAATTCGCAAAATCTGCAAACCAGGGGATTAAGTATTGTGATACTGCCAATACTTGCTCATCTGGAAAAGTATCATCAATCTCAAGTTCATCCCTTAGTTTCAGCATGGCCTCCTCCTCAAGGCGTGATATATGATCAACCACCTGATTCTCAGTCCCCTTTCGATCCTTGACTTCAAAGTTGAATTCCTACAATAAAAGTACCCATCTAATCAACATCGTCTTTGCATCTATATTTGCCATAAGGTACCTAAGATTTGCATGGTCTGTACGCACAATGATCTTTGTGCCAAGCAAATACGACCAAAATTTCTAGAAAGCAAACACCACAGCAAGTAACTCTTGTTCAATCACAGTATAACTTTTCTGAGCACTGTTAAGTGCTTTGCTAGCATAGTAGATGGAATGTAAGATCTTCTCTCACCATAGGCATAGGACTGCACCTAGAGCCACTCCGCTAGCATCACATATAACCTCAAATGGTATAGACCAGTCTGAAGACACAATAATAGGAGTTGAAATCAACTTCTCTTTCAGGCACTCAAATGCTTTTAGACATGCATCATCAAACAAAAATTTCACCTCCTTCTCAATAGCTTATACAACATATTGGCAATCTTAGATAAGTCTTTGATGAATCTTCTATTGAAGCCCGTATGCCATAAGAAGCTCCGAATACCTTTCACAGAAATTGGTGGAGGTAACTTTTCAATCATCTCAATCTTAACCTTGTCGACTTCCAATCCTTTCTTTGAAATCTTATGACCAAGCACTATTCCTTCTTTAACCATGAAATGGCACTTCTCCCAATTTAGAACCAAGTTACATTCCTCGCATCTACTCAAAACATTGGTGATATATGCCAAATAATTATTAAATGAGTCACCCACAACTGAGAAGTCATCCATGAAAACCTCAATAGTGTCCTCCACCATGTCAGAAAATATAGCCATCATACAATGCTGAAAAGTTGCGAGTGTATTACACAAACCAAAAGGCATCCTCTTGAATGCAAAAGTTCCATATGGACAAGAGAAAGTGGTCTTCTCTTGGTCCTCAAGAGCAATAGAACTCTGATTATAACCCGAGTATTCATCAAGGAAATAATACCAACCTCTACCTGCAAGTCGATCTAACATTTGATTCATAAATGTCATAGGAAAGTGGTTCTTCTCTATCCAAGAGTTCAGCTTTCTATAATCCATGCACAAACGCCACCCCGTGACTGGCTTCATCAAAATAAATTCATTTTTCTCATTTGGAACCATAGTGATTCCACCTTTTTTTGTCACACAATGGACCGGGCTTACCCACTTACTAATAAAAAATGGAAAAACGACACCTGCATCTAACCACTTGATGATTTCTTTCTCTACCACCTCTAGCATAGGCAGATTCAATCTCTACTGATGCTCAATACTAGAGACATAATCTGGCTCAAGCTGGATTTTATGCGTGTAAATTTTGGGTGGAATTCCAATGATATCGGTAATGGACCATCCAATGGCCCTTTTGAACCTTTTCAAAATAGAAACTAGAGCCTCAACTTGTCATTACGCTAAGTCAGCTGCAATGATAACAGGCAAAGTATGGTTGGCTCCCAAAAATGCATAATGAAGATGAGACGGAAGAACTTTGAGCTCCAAGACTAGAGGCTCCTCAATAGATGGTCGAGCTGGTAGGGTCACTCTATTCTACAAATCTGTCACGCGTCAAATCCCATTGGGGCGGACAGGCACCCATAGACATAAAGGCTCGAGATAACCAACCTATGACCGTGTACATTCATATGCATGCATTAAGTGAACAAAAATTCTGCCACATGTAGATATAATTTATTGACGACGGAAGTCATGTAAAGACGTACAAAATAGATACGAGACTTGGCCGTTGGGGCCATAACATCTTTAAGAAAAGACACTTCTATGTTTGAATTTACAAGGTCTACAAAGCCTCTAAAAGATATATAACCATGACTAAGGTCGGGACAAGTCCCCGCCTTATACAACTACTACACAGTACCAAAAATATAAACAATGACTCGAAAATCCCCAAATCAACCTGGAGCTCACCAATAGCCTGCAGATGACCTGAACCCTACTGTGAAGGTCTACTAGCTCCTGTGCCTGCAGCAGGTAAGGTAGGTCCCCCAAGGGACAGCAGTACGAAAGAATGTACTGAGTATGTAAGGCTATAAGAAACTGTATGAAATATAGGAACTTAATGGAATCAAATACAAGTGAATAGATAACACTGATATACCAACGTACTGTATATGTGGAACCATGTACATTACATTCATTTCTTTCCTTTTACCTTTATATCAATATACATCATACAAAGCCCGGGACCAACTGATCAGTGGTAAATAACATTGGGATCGGCTCGAGCTAGGCTTATGCCCCCAGAGCTACCACCCATAAATTAATAAATAAGGTTCAACTCGAGCTAGGTTTTCACCCCCAGAGCTACCCCCTGCATCCAATAATCAATCAGGATCGGCTCGAGCTAGGCTTTCGCCCCCAGAGCTACCACCCGTACTCAAACAAATATGCATTACTTCATTTCTTTAATTTTTATGAGATTGTTACATCGGTGGTCATAACATTATTGGAGCTTTGGAACAATAGTAAACAAATAAGAGACACGTAAATAACAATTGCTAACAAACTTGAAATGAGATACTTTAAAACGTTTCGGAGTGGAAACAAGTTCGGTAACGATGTGAACAATAGGTGCGGCCAAAGGATACGAAAAAGAGTAACCTTACATACCTTATATTTCAAACAAGTTACTACAATAATTCAGCTCTTCCTTAAAGTGTTACTCTACAACACAAGTACGTAACAAAGCTAACATTAAAAGTTAATTATATTACAAGTTCACAAGGCGATAATTAGCTACTTGACGGGAATTAAAAACTATACAACATCCCAAACACATGGTATATCATTCCACCTTCCTTTCTACTACCATATAACTTAATTCCACCCTTCTATACCATAACTTACTACCTTACCAAGACAACAACACCAAAACAGTCCACAAACCAACATAGACGTCACAAACCGACAAGATTTCCCACAAAGTGCATACTTCACATTTTTATCTCAATGCAACTCCACATATTTATTCCATAAATTCACATAAATACCTTCCACAACAATATACCAAAAATAGTCCACACAATTTCAGAATTCACTTTAACATAAAAAGAAAGTATTTTCCTTTCACTACGCCAAACGTTCCATACACAATTACATATAATTTCCACGAGGAGTAACGAATTAGGTACAGAACCACACTTAAACATACTGAAATTTCATCCATATAATTCAATTCCTTCAATACCTTAAGTCCCCTTTCAAGTTTAAACCACATAGAAGGCAAATCCTTTACCGATTTAGCAAAAGTGGACTGCTTTAAATAAACTGGACGGCTCAACACTTTTTAAACATAACCAACATGATATACACAACCTCTTATGCATATAATATATTAATCTATAATTTAAACACTTACCAAGGCTTGCAAATGGAAGATTTGTCCAAAAATCCTTAGAGAAAATTAGGGTGGCTAGGGTTTTTTTGAGAGAGGAGAAATGTTGATTGGAAATCTAATTTTTTTACAAGTGTATTGTGTTGAAAATGAGCTGAATTTCATCCTTATAAATTCACTTTTCCACCACCTATCTAGGGTGTTCCTTAGCCAATTATTTGGTCAAAAAGTCCAAGTAAACTTGGTGCATTTTTAAATGGATCATCTCCTTTTTGGGCCCATGTCTTTTTACTTAATTTTGGGCCTCAATTAGGTCCATAAACATAATAGTAATTCAGCCCAGTAAATTTAGTGGGTAATACACCAACTATCTCAAGTTTAAATAATTCCATAAATGTTAAGGTAGTCAAATAAGTTAGGAAATGTATGGGGTGTTACATCCTTCGCCCCTTAGGAACATTCGTCCTCGAATGTTAGTAACATTATCCAATCTAAACAAGTTCAAGTCTAAGTTCATTATTCATATTATCACATACACATAATACTTATATATACTTACTTGTTATTGCTCCAATTTCGCATCTTAAACTTTCTCTTCAGTATGAAATAAATGCGGGTACTTAGATTTCATCATTTCCTCGGCTTCCCATGTGATTTCTTCTATTTGCTGATTTTTTCAAAGCACTTTTACAGAAGCTACATCTTTATTTCTTAACCTCTTAACTTGTCGATCCAGAATAGCAATAGGTACTTCTTCATAGGTGAGATCTTTTTTAACTTGTACATCTTCAGTGGGAGCAATACGAGATGGATCTCCTATGCACTTCCGAAGCATTGAAACATGAAACACTAGATGAACTGTGGAGAGTTCTTGGGGTAGTTCTAATTCATACGCAACTTGACCAAATCTTTGGATAATCGTATATGGCCCTATATAACGCAGACTTAGCTTTCCTTTCTTTCCAAATCTCATTACCCCTTTCATTGGTGATACTTTCAAGAATACCCAATCACCTATAGCAAACTCTAGCCCCCTTCTTCTAACATCGACATATGATTTGTGTCGACTTTGGGCCATTTGTAGCCGCTGTTGTATCATCTTAACCTTCTCCACAGATTGATGAACAAGATCTGGCCCAAATAAGGCAGTTTCACCTGCTTCAATCCATCCAATTGGTGATACACACTTTCTTCCATATAAAGCTTTGTAAGGCGCCATTTTGATACTAGAATGATAGCTATTATTGTAGGCAAATTCAATAAGAGATAAATGACCATCCCAACTACCTTTAAAGTCCAATGTGCAAGCTCATAGCATATCTTTCAGTGTTTGTATAGTACGTTCTACTTGTCCATCTATTTGAGGATGAAAAGTCGTACTTAAATTCACTTGGGTTCCCAAACTTTTCTGAAAATACTTCCAAAAGTGTGCAGTAAATTGAGCTCCCCTGTCTGATATAATAGAGATTGGAATTCTTTGTAGTCGAACTATCTCTTTAATATACAACCGCGCATAATCTTTAGCTGTGTAGGTGGTCTTGATCGGTAGAAAGTGTCCTGACTTGGTAAGCCTGTCAACTATTACCCATATGGAATCAAATTTCCGAAGTGTATGAGGCAAACCTGTGATGAAATCCATGTTGATCATGTCCCACTTCCAGATTGGAAGATTTATACATTGCATATACCCTGCAGGCTTCTGATGCTCTACTTTTACTTGTTGACAATTTGGACATTGGGCTACGAATTCTGCAATGTTCTTCTTCATGTTACCCCACCAATACATTTATTTCAAATCATGATACATTTTGGTGGCTCCTGGATGAATAGAATACCGTGAATGATGTGCCTCTGTCATAATCCATCTCCTTAGCTTATCTACATCAGGTACACAAAATCTACTTTGGCACTGAAGCACTCCCTCTTATGTAAGATCAAATGCCTTTTTCAAACCTTGTTGTACATTCTCCTTCAATTGCAATAAAATAGGATTCGCGTACTATTTTTCCTTCACTTCAGCTACTAATGAAGATTCTGCCGTGGCTAGTTGATGTAGATCCTTGATTATACCTTGCTTTTCCGTGAGCTGGCCATTAGTGCTTCCCATTACTTTGCGGCTTAATGCATCGACTACCAAATTTGCTTTTCCCGGATGGTATAAGATATCGATATCATAATCTTTTAGTAATTTCAGCCACCTCCGCTGCCTCAAATTTAGGTCGTTCTGCTTGAAAATATACTATAAACTCTTATGATCGGTATATATGTCAACGTGAACCCCATACAAGTAGTGGCGCCATATCTTTAAAGAAAATATCACAGCTGCTAGCTCAAGATCATGTGTCGGATAATTTCTCTCATATGGTCGCAATTGTCTTGAGGCGTAAGCTATCACTTTACCATGCTACATCAATACACATCCCAAACCAACTCCTGAAGCATCACAATACACCGCATACCCTTATGTACCTTCTGGAAGTACCAATACGGGTGTAGAAGTCAACTTATTCTTCATATTTTGGAAACTCTTTTCACATGCATCGTTCCACTGAAACTTGGTTGCCTTGTGTGTTAGCTTTGTCAAAGGTGCAGCAATAGAAGAAAATCCTTCAACAAGCCTTCTATAATAACCTACCAACCCAAGAAAACTACGAATCTCTATAGGCATTGTAGGTCTTGGCCAGTTCTTCACAGCTTCTATCTTTTGAGCATCAACCCTTATTCCTTCATCCGACACAATATGACCCAATAATGCTACAGATTTTAACCAAAATTCGCATTTGGAGTACTTTGCATATAACTTACGATCACGAAGAATCTATAACACCTGCCGTAAGTGATTAGCATGGTCCTCTTTTGATGTTGAATAAACCAAAATATCATCTATAAACACTGTCACGAACACATCTAAGAATGGATTGAACACCCTATTCATCAAATCCATAAAAACTGCTGGTGCATTTGTTAGCCCATATGACATAACTAAAAACTCATAATGACCATACAGTGTTTGGAAAGCTTTCTTGGGTATATCTTTTTCTCTAACTCTTACTTGATGATAACCCGATCTCAAGTCAATCTTTGAGAAGCATTTGGCACCCTGTAATTGATCAAACAAATCATCAATTCTGGGGAGGGGTATTTGTTCTTGACTGTTACCTTATTAAGTTGCCAATAATCAATACACATTCTCAACGTGTCATCTTTCTTTCATACAAATAACACTGGCGCACCCCACGGGGACATACTAGGCCTTATGAATCCCTTGTCCAGTAAGTCTTTTAATTGCTCCTTCAATTCCCGTAACTCTGTCGGGGCCATTCTATACGGAGGAATAGAGATAGGCTGAGTACCTGGAATCACATCAATACCAAACTCTACTTCCCGTTCTAGAGGCAAACCTGGAAGATCTTCACCAAATACATCAAGGAATTCATTTACCACCGAAATCGATTGACGAGTTGGTGGCTTCACATCGATATCTTGCACTCTTACTAGATAGCATATGTACCCCTTGGATATCAGTTTCTTTGCCTTAAGATAAGAAATTAAATTACCTCTCGGTGCTCCAACATTACCCCTCTATTTAAGGACGGTCTTTTGTGGAAAATGGAATTGTACCCTCTTGGCTTGACAATCTACCGTGGAATAACAAGAAGCCAACCAATCCATACCTATTATAACATCAAAATCTACCATTTCCAGCTTAATAAGATCAGCCAACATATCGTGATCACAAACAGTTACTATGAAATTACGATAGACTCTTTTAGCTATAATAGATTCACCAACTAGTGTAGATACTTCAAATGGCTTGACTAGTAATTTTGGTGTTCTATCGAATTTTTTAGAAATCAATGGAGTGACATATGATAGGGTAGATCCCAGATCAATTAATGCATATACATTATGTGAAAAGACGGATAATGTACCTATAACCACATCAGGAGAAGCCTCCAAATTCTTTCGGTTCGCTAAAGCATAGGTACGGTTCTGGACTCTACTAGAATTAGCTGCTCCTCGAACACCTCTACCACTCCCAGTAGGCTGTACACCTGACGAGGATGATGCAACGGCTGATCCAGTAGGTCGCGCCATACTACCCGTGCCCCTCTGTGGGCATTCTCTCATTATGTGCCCTGACATACCACACTAGAAACAAACATCTGTCACAAGCCGACATGCACCTAAATGAAGCTTTCCGCAGTGCTGACACGGCTGATGAGAAAACCTCAATTGGATTATTCTTCCTTGTTCTCAATACCCTGCAGTCTGTGAACCTTGAATCCCACTACTTTGCCCAACTTGCCTGCCTCTAAACCCTCAAAATTAGGATGGAGTACCGGTTGTATGATAAGAAAATGATGGTCTAGGCGGTCTATTAAAAACCCGAGGCCTAAATTCTCCTTGGGACTCCATGAACTGTCCCATAGGTTTAGCCCTCTTTGATGGTCCTCTTTCAAATTCTTGTGTTCTTCTCCTTTGCCTCTGATCCTCCATCTTCTGTGAAAAATCTTGTATCCTGGCTATATCCATGTCTCTATTAAAAGCAGCAATAGTACAATTCCTAACAAAATATGGATCCAATCTATCCACATATCGATGAACTCTATCGTCCATAGTAGTTACTACATTAGGAGCATACCTGGCCAAAGAGTTAAACCAAAGACTGTACTCTCTGACGCTCATATTACCTTGACGAAGATTTAAGAACTGGTCTGCACGAGCCTCTCGGATCTCATATGGAAGGTAATGATCAAGGAATGCCACTTTGAATTCTTCCTAACTAACTGGAAGTGCACCGATACCCCTAGATCGTTTCCAATCTTCATACCATAATATAGCCTCTCCTTTTAATCTATATGCTGCAAGCTCAACTGTTTCTATACCAGATACATGCATAACATCTAAAGCTCTTTCAATTTGGTCCATAAAGTCTTGTGGGTCTTCATTAAGATCTGACCCGGTGAATGTGGGAGGGTCTAATTTAAGAAAATCCTGTGTCCTCCGATTAGCTGCCCTATCCTCACCGTCATTATTTGTAGTTGGACCAGCTTGTCCTTGATTTTATGCAGCAACTATACGAGTCAACATTTGTACCACATTCCTTAAATCCTGCTCAGTAGCATTAACAGGTGGTTCTGAGGGTACTCCTCTCCTTCCTGGCTCTCCGGAAGGTGGAAGAGTAGAAGAAGCCTGCGATGCAAACTCATCTTCGGCCTCACCTTGATTAGCTTGTTTAGGTGGTGATTTACTAGTTCCTTCTCTGGAAATCCTGTCTAGCTTCTTACTTTTACCCTTGTTTCTCCTTGCAAACGGTATTTTGCGATACTGAGGAAACAAAAAAAACATAAAACAAATTCAGTGATTAAATATGACTCTACCTACAACTTTGGCTCTATTGCACGATCTAGGAAATGAAGAAAAGAAACAACACCTAAATGTCCGGTAGCCTCCTACGTATAGATGCGGTGCACAACACATCCATAAGCAAGACTCTACTCAGACACGGCTTTGTAGACACCCTAGGACGACCCACTCTGATACCACTTTTGACACGCCTCAAATCCCATTGGGGCGGACAGGCACCCGTAGCCATAAAGGCTTGAGAGAACCAACCTATGACCATGTACATTCATATGCATGTCATTAAGTGAACAAAAATTCTGCCACATGCAGATATAATATATCGACGACAAAAGTCATGTAAAGACGTAAAAAAATGGATACAAGACTTGGTCGTTGGGGCCATAACATCGAAAAGAAAAGACACTTTTACGTTTGACTTTAAAAGGTCTACAAAGTCTCTAAAAGATATATAACCATGACTAAGGTCGGGATAAGTCCCCCCCTTATACAACTACTACATAGTACCAAAAATATATACAATGACTCGAAAAGCCCTGAATCAACCTGGAGCTCACCAATAGCCTACAGATGACCCGAACCCTACTGTGAAGGTCTACTAGCTCCTGTGTCTGCAGTAGGTAAGGTAGGTCCCCCAAGGGACGTCAGTATGAAAGAATGACAGAGTATGTAAGGCTATAAGTAACTGTATGAAATATAGGAACTTAAAAGAATCAAATACAAGTGAATAGATAACACTGATATACCACCGTACTGTATATGTGGAACCATGTACATTACATTCATTTCTTTCCTTTTACCTTTATATCAATAGACATCATACAAAGCCCGGGACCAACTGATCAGTGGTAAATAACATTGGGATCGGCTCGAGCTAGGCTTATGCCCCCAGAGCTACCACCCATAAATCAATGAATAAGGTTCGGCTCAAGCTAGGTTTTCACCCCCAGAGCTACCCCCTGCATCCAATAATCAATCAGGATCGGCTCGAGCTAGGCTTTCGCCCCCAGAGCTACCACCCGTACTCAAACAAATATGCATTACTTCATTTCTTTAATTTTTATGAGATTGTTACATCGGTGGTCATTACATTATTGGAGCTTTGGAACAATAGTCAACAAATAAGAGACACGTAAATAACAATTGCTAACAAACTTGAAACGAGATACTTTAAAACGTTTTGGAGTGGAAACAAGTTTGGTAACGATGTGAACAATAGGTGCGGTCAAAGGATACGAAAAAGAGTAACCTTACATACCATATTTCCAACAAGTGACTACAACAATTCAGCTCTTCCTTAAAGCGTTACTCTATAACACAAGTACGTAACGAAGCTAACATTAAAAGCTAATTATATTACAAGTTCACAAGGCAATAATTAGCTACTTGACGGGAAGTAAAAACTATCCAACATCCCAAACACATGGTATATCATTCCATCTTACTTTCTAATGCCATATAACTTCATTCCACCCTCCTATACCATAACTTACTGCCTTACCAAGACAACACCACCAAAACAGTCCACAAACCAACATAGACGTCACAAATAGACAAGATTTCCCACCAAGTGCATACTTCACATTTTTACCTCAATGCAACTCCACATATTTATTCCATCAAGTCACATAAATACCTTCCAAAACAATATACCAAAAACAGTGCACACAATTTCAGAATTCACTTTAACATAACAAGAAAGTATTTTCCTTTCACTACGTCAAATGTTTCATGCATAATTACGTATAAACTTTTCCACAAGGAGTAACGACTTAGGTACAGAACCACATTTAAACATACTGAAATTTCATCCATATAATTCAATTCCTTCAAGATCTTAAGTCCCCTTTCAAGTTTAAACCACATAGAAGGCAAATCCTTTACCGATTTAGTAAAAGTGGACTGCTACAAATAAAGTGGATTGCTCAACACTTTTTAAACATAACCAACATGAAATACACAACCTCTTATGCATATAATATATTAATCTATAAGGGTAAACACTTACCAAGGCTTACAAGTGGTAGATTTATCCAAAAATCCTTAGAGAAAATTAGGGTGGCTAGGGTTATTTTGAGAGAGGAGAAATGTTGATTGGAAATCTGATTTTTTTGCAAGTGTATTGTGTTGAAAATGAGTTGAATTTCATCCTTATAAAGTCCCTTTTCCGCCACCTCTCTAGGGTCTTCCTTAGCCAATTATTTGGTCAAAAATTTCAAGTAAACTTGGTGCATTTTTAAATGGATCATCTCCTTTTTGGGCCCATGCCTTTTTACTTAATTTTGGGCCTCAATTAGGTCCATAAACATAATATTAATTCAGCCCAATAAATTTAGTGGGTAATATACCAACTATCTCAAGTTTAAATAATTCCATAAATGTTAAGGTAGTCAAATAAGTTCTAAAATGTACGGGGTGTTACAAAATCAAGATCAAGCTTCTGCGGTGCATAATTATATGAACCCCTACCCTTAAGTGTGCTTACCATATCATCATAAATATCAATGCCATCACCCTCAAATTCATGATTGTTGCTTTGAGGTTGTCAACTCCAAGCCTCTTCTCAATAAGAGCTACCAAATCATCCTCGTCTACTGTATCTATCACAAAAATCACACGCATATCCTTTGGCAGCTTCATAGACTGGCATATATTAAAAGTAACTTGCTCACTATTTAATTGAAACTTCATTTGCCCAGTCTCCATGTCAACCAACGCACGCCTAGTCGCAAGGAAAGGTCTTCCCAAGATGATGGGAACCTCAAAGTTAACCTCATAGTCAAGGATGAAAAAAACAGTTGGAAAGATGAAGGATGCAACGCTCACTAAAACATCACATAAGATACCCACTAGCTTCTTCATAGTGCGATCCGTCATGAGAAGACTTATCGAAGTAGGTTTGGGTGAACCCAACCCTAACTGTTTGTAAACTGCTAGCGGCATCAAGTTAATGCTAGAACCCAAATCATACAAAGCCTTCGCGAAGTTAAAACACCTAATACTGCATGGAATCGTGAATGCTCCTGGGTCTTCCTTCTTCTTAACAAAAGATCTAGAAGCTATTGCACTACAATGTTGCAAATTATCAATGGGTTCAAAACTCACCATCCACTTTTTAGTCACTAAATCCTTCATGAACTTCGTGTAACCTGGAATTTGTTCAAGTGCCTCAACTCGAGAGATATTCATAGTCAACTCCTTCAGCATAGAAATAAATTTCTGACACTTTCCCTCTTCGACTTTCTTTTTCAGTCTTTGCAAAAAAAGAGGAGGAGGTTGTGGAATGGGAGTCAATACTTGCGGGATCTCCTTGTCCTTCCCCTTTATTTCCTTAGCCTCGTGATCATCAACTTGAGGCTTCTTAGATGCATTCTCATCAACCATCACTTTTTAAGAGTTGATAACATTTTCATATTCTACAATTGTTGGCTCAACTGCATTATCAACAATCACTGGCATAAGAGGATTAGTGGTCATTTTACCACTCTGAATAGTAATAGCCAAACAATAACCATTATTCTTTGGATTTTGGATGGTATTGCTTGGGAGAGTACCTTATTGACGCTGATTCAAAGTCGTAAAAATCTAACCAAACTGTTGCTCGAGCTGCTTGAGGGCGGTAGCATGCGATTCAACTTTCTGATTCATACCCGAAATATCTGCCTTAATCTCCTAAAGCCAATCTTCTATTTTCACTACCCCTTTCACAACCTTTTCCAGCATATCTTTTATCCTTGAATTGCTCGAACCAGCATTACAACTTCCCGATGGAACGTAAAGGCTACTCCTATCCTTGTAGTCCTCTTTTAACTTCCAATCATTATCACGATCTCTACACCTATCTATATACCCAGACTTATTATTGTTATCTCCATAGTAGTTCCAACCTTGATTTTCTTGCCTCGAGTTCCAATTGTCTTGGTTAGACCCTTGGTCGTTGGCTCGAAATCCTATCACCTCTTTATCAAGATATTTTTCTTCCTGTTTTGAGTCTAAATTTTCATACCTAGGTGTTTTACCTTGAGCACTGACCGCATTCACCTTCTCCACTCCAGCAGCCGTAAATTGTTTAGTAAGCAACCCAATCTCAGTCCTTAGTTGTGCAACTTTCTGAGCCACTGTCTCATCTAGTGCTCGTTATTCTGCGGACGCTCCAATTGTATAAGTACCTACAGGTTTGTCTTCCTCCCTTGTATGCCAACCTCAGTTAGTTTTAGTGATCCAATATAGTATCTTAGAAGCATGATCCCAACATAGACTTATGAATTCCCCATCAGTGATAGTGTCTGCTACAGCCTTAGTATTAGTATTCAAGGCTCTGTAGAAGATCTCTAGCAAATTTCTGCTAGTCATTCTGTAGTTTGGAACACTCTGTAGCTTCTTCTTGAACATCAACCAAGTCTCGTATAGAGCCTCTGAATGCAACTGTCTAAAGTTGTATATCTCATCTTTCAATTGCAGCATCCTAGAGGGCAAGAAAACTTGGTTCAAGAATTGAGTCCTCAATCCATTCCAATTAGTAATAGCTCCATGTAATAGTTCACCCAACCGCAGAGTAGTTTCTTCCGTTAGCGAGAATGGAAATAATCTCAATCTAATCACATCTTGATCCACTCTAGGTAGATTATACGAATTACAGATCCCCATAAAGTTCATAATATGCATGTTTACATCATCAGTAGGAAGGCGAGTAAATTATCCCTTTAAATTTAGCAGTTGGATCATTGCACTAGTAATATCAAACTTAAGCCCTTGAGGCAACTCTGGTGGAATGATAGCTCCTGTCTCAATTAGCTCCATATAACCCCTCTGGATCTTCATAAACAAGGAGATATTATTGTAGAGGCTTTTGTCCGCTATTTCTGTCACGACCAAATTTCTGAGTCATGATGGTGCCCATTGTAACCTACCAACAGGCAAGCCAAACCCTAGCCAAGAGCGATAAGCGATGAGCAAACGGACGAAATCTCAAAAGAACAGAGATGAAGTGGAAGTAACCATACTAATAAACATGCTAGAACTGTAAAAACATAACCAACATACATACATACCGAGACTGAGAAGAAAAAGGACTGTATACAAAGTCAAGAACCCCTCCCAAGACCTGGTGAGGTCGGTACAAGAGCCACTGCTATACATACCCAAAATACAAGACAGAATCCAAATATATACAGCAAGTACTACTAGTAAAAGACTATACAGTAGATATGGAGTAGGATCTACCTCTGACATCAGTAAGCTCACCCTACTCCGGAGTCAGTGCAAAGAAGAGAGTCACGTCAAAACCATCAGCTAGTGCCCAGATCTGCATCAGGAAAAAAGATGCAGAAGTGCAGTATGAGTACCAGGCAATGGGTACTCAGTAGGCATCATCGGCCGACTGAGCTCAATGTAATATAAAAAGGCTAAAGTGCAAGGGTGCATGCTAAGTCTAGGGTATATATAATAAATAGATAAGCAACTGCTGGGGCGTATAGATATGCTCAAGAGATAATTAAATACGATTCTGAATAACAAGTAAGTAAATGCATAAGTGAACACACAAATCAAACATAACCTATCTGGGCCCCCATAAACCCTATAGGCACACGAAAGAAGGCAATAACCCAGCCTGGCCCCCATAAACCAGCGGGACATACATGAATAGTAAATGCATAGTCACCAGTGTCTCGAAGCTGTATCAGTATCCAGTGACCACAATGACCAAAAGGGTGCACCAGGCTTGAATCGGCACCAATGGGTGATAACAAGAGGCTAACGGCCGGGATCAAAAACATAGTGGATAATAACAATAGGCCACATATATATCATAATTGCCAGACTTGAACGAAAACTTAGAGAACAACAGTATTGTAACCACGCTAACCAATACGAGAACTAATATCATGCCATAATCCGAGGCCGGACTCGAACTAAGAAATCGAATAGTCATTAACCAAAATCATCATACCTGAATCACTAGCCAGAGTCGAACCAGAACTCATCATAGACAGTAACCAAAATAGAGCCAAATGTCACATCATAACTAATAAACGGAGAACATGCTAGTCCCAGGCCGAAGCCGAAGTATAGGTAAAGGAGTTAACCCATCATCTACTCTAAGGTAAGTCCCTGGGTCATCCTAGGTCCATAGTCTACTATCATGCAATATCTAAGTCAGTCCGGGTATCTAGAGTAGCTCATGGCAATACGGGTCCCAATTTTAAGCCAAGACTAGCAATCCCGATCTAGTGCAGTGCTATTAGGGACTAAAAGGCTAAACAGGCCAATCGGTATAATCGGGGTGACTCAATCCTGTCACAAGCCTAACAGGTCACACTAGGGCTTAACTAAGCCCAACTATGTCAAAGTTCTGACAAGTAGACTTAAAGGGTAACGAGGCCCACTATCGGGTCTCGGATACCAAGTCTAGTTATACCGATCTAAGTCTGAGCTAAGTCTGTCTAAGCCTGTACTAAGGTCCAACAATAACATTCCCCAACAAGCAATAACAACAACAATACTATCTGACCCCAAATAGGTCATATCTGGTGTACCACAAGGATAACGGGCCTGAAATGTGTCTGAATAGCCCTATTTGGTCTAAAAGGACTAAATCACAGCAAACCACCATCAAGTATATAATACCTGTAACACCCCGTACATTTTTGAACCTATTTGATTGTCTTAACATTTATACAATTATTTAAACTTGAGATGGTTGGTGTATTACACATTAACTTTGTTGGGCTGAATTTTATCTTGTGATTATGGGCTCAAATGAGGCCCAAAATTAAGCAAAAGACATGGCCCAAATGGAAAAATGACCCATTCTGAGGGTTGACCAAGTAAACACCTCAATGATTGACCAAAGTGTGGCTAAGGATGAGATTTAAAGGGGATATATAAGGCAAAAAAATCAGATTTTATCCAACAAAACACACATGTCTCATTCTAGAATTTTCCACAAGATATTTTCTCTCTCAAACCCTAAGCAACTAATCTCTTTGGACAAGATCACCCTCTTGCAAGCTTTGGTAAGTATTTACTCTTATGGTTAAAGATATTATATGCATGAGAGGGTGTATAAATCATGTTGGTTATGTTGACAAAGTGTTAGGCAGTCCACTATGTGTGAAACAGTCTACTTTTGCTTAATCGGTAAAGGGTTTTGCCTTATAAACTTGAAAGTGGACTTGTGGTCTTGAAGGAAGTGAACTTGATGGATTAAATGTCAATATTTAAGATGTGGTTATGTCCCTAACTTGCTTTCTCTATGTGTATAACTTGTGGAATTGTTGTTATGAAATTGTGCATGGAATCGGTGGCGTATTAAAAGGAGAAAATAGTTTTGGTGATGTTCATGTGCATTTTGAAACCATGGTTGATAATTAGAATCAAAGTTTACCTAAAGTATGAAAAGATAACCTTACTTATGGCCATGTACCATTTATTAAAAAAAAGGACCCAAAAGAGACCCATTTTGGCCAAACCGGGCATCCGCCTTCGCGGATGGGGCACCTGCGGGCGCAGATGCCAATGCAGGTGGCCTTAGACAAAGCCAATGGGAACCTGCGTCTGTACCCCACCCACCTGCGGGTGAAGGTGGCTTCGTAGGTCCCTCCAGAACTTCGTTTCAATTGTTTTTGCTTCTCTTTGACCCCCCAAGGCCCCTATACCCTTCTTGGATGCAATCATCAACTTATGGTACCATTTGGATGGCCCTAAGGGGTATTCCAGAGTCATTTTGAATTGTATCACTTGTGGATTGATTCTAATGTGTTATTGTGAAAGGTATTTAAGTGACTTGATGGAGTAAATGTGATGTTGTGTTGAAGGGGAAGTGTAAAGTATAAACTTGGTGTGAAATGCTAGCGGTTTATGATGTCTTGGTTGATGTGCGGCATTTTTTGGTGTTGTTGGTATGGTGATGCAGTAAATGGTATTGTAAGAGGGTGAAATGACGTTAAATGGCAGTCACATAGCTCATTGTCATCTTATGCACTTGTAATGTAGTTAGTTGTTAACGTGAGCTCCGTTATGTACTTGTGTTGTAGAGTAACACATAAGGAAGGAGCTGAATTGTTGTATTCACATATTGGATTGTTGTATTCATATTGGGAAGATAAGGTATGTAAGGTTACTCTTTTCCGTATCCTTCGGCAACACCTATTATTTACGTCGTTACCGTACTTGTTTCTATTCCAAAATGTTCTAAAGTATTTCATTCCAGGTTGTTACCAATTGTTATTCATATGTCTCATATTTATGGACTATTGTTTTAAAGTTCCAATAATGTTATAACTACCGAATGAACTATCTCAAAGATTAAAGAAGTGATGTAAGAGAGTCTATATTCTTGGGTGGTATCCCAGGGGTAAAAGGAAAGCCTAGCATGGGTCGATCCCACTACCACGGGTGGTATTCCAGGGGTGGAAGGAACACCTAGCATGGGTCGATCCCACTACCACGGGTGGTATCCCAAGGGGTAAAAAGAAAGCCTAGCATGGGTCAATCCCAACTGATTAATGTTATTTTTCCCACTGATCAGCTTAGGGCCTGAGCAATATATGAACAAATGAATGATGATGATAATGAATGAACGTAAAATCAAAGAAAGTAATGAATGTATTGTACACAGTTCCACACATACAGAACGGTGGTTTCTCCATAATGTTTGTTCATTTGTATTTGATTTCATTTGAGTTCCTATATATCATGCAGTTTCTTATAGCCTTACATACTCAGTACATTCTTCGTACTGACATCCCTTGGGGGACTTACCTTACTTGCTGTAGGCACAGGTGCTAGTAGACCTCCACTATAGGATACGAGTCATCTACAGACTGTTGGTGAGCTCCAGATTTATTCGGGGCTTTCCGAGTCACATGTGTACATTGGTTTTGGTACTATGTAAATGTTGTATAAAGCGGGGACTTGTCCCAACATTAGTCTTGGGTCTATATCTGTTAGAGGCTTTGTAGACATTGTGGGACAAATGAAGGAATGTATGCTTTTGACGTGGTGGCCCTAACGGCCAAGTTTCATATCTATTGAATGTTTCTCCATGACTTCCGCCATTGGTATCTTGTATTTATATATGATAGAATGTTGCTCACTCAGGGACATGTATATTAATGTACACGGACGTAGGTTGGTTCTCTCGGGGCCTTAACGGTTTCGGGTTCCAGTCCGCCTCAATGGGATTTGAGGTGTGACAATACCAGCCCACAACACCAGCACAATAGCATACATATATCACACATAAGCCCAATCTAAGTGTAAATGAAACCTAGCCTACCTGGACGCCGCCGCAAGCCTGCTAAAAGAACCAGCTATACAGGAGTCTTCCCCTTCCGAGAGGCTTCTGACTGCTGCCAAGCTACCAAAATAATAAACTACATGTCAAAACACGACTATTAATACCCATATTACATTAGTTCGGGATAGTCACAAAATCAAAACCATCACAGCGTCCCCCGTGACCAATAGTCACAACTAGCACCGCTCAATTTGAGCTCAAATATAGCGCAAACATCAATAACAATCCCAATAATACCACCGTAAACAAAACCTATCATAAAAATAAGAAAACATACCGTAGAAACTACGAGAACGAGTCCACGGACTCAAATATATAAAACCCTAAGCTCAAACCTCAGTGGATTAGCTCAATATTGAGCTTATATGCTCAGAAACGGTGAGGGAATAAGATGGAATTAGTAAGGTTACCATGCCAAGTGGCAACCATTACACAGTAAAGGTTACCATGGTGTGCAACTCCGCACTTTCCACGTGGTGGTGGAGGTGGCACATCTGTACAATTTTTATCCCATTATATATATATTCGGGTATTGCGTAAGTTCGTAGTAAAATAAATACATCTTTTTGAATATACCATAATTAATAGAAAATTAGTTATAACAAATCCTTTAACATATAATAATAATATCTTAGATTTACCCCACGTTGTGGGAATACACTGGGTATGTTGTTGTTGTTATTGTTGTATCTCCGCTTAAAAAATTAATAGGTTATAAAACTATTATAAAGTAGTGTAGATATATCATAACTAAAGAATTTTATAAATATAAAAACATTTTCGAAAGATAACTAACTATATCTTTTTATTAAATTTTAATTTAATTTAAATATTTCGCAACACGCTCAGTATAATTAATATTCTTAAACGAACTTCTCAAAAATTGAACTGTCAGTCCCAGCAAGTCATAATTAACTTGGGCAGTTATAGAAAAGCTCTAAACGTTGAGAACGCATGAAAACAAGGGAAATGACCGGGAGGGTCATTACAAAATCCACTACTAAAAGGACTTTAGTCCACGAAAGTCAAGAGTAAGCTCAAACCTGAAGACGTGAACAAGTAGGGATACTGGACTCGCATATCACGTTCAAGCTCCCAAGTGGCCTCCTCAATCGGACAGTGACGCCACTGTACCTTAACCACTGGAATGTCCCAAGAGAGTAACCGTCTGACATCTCTGTCTAAAATAGACATAGGCTCCTCCAAAAATGCTAACTTCTGATCTAACTGAACCGAGCCCCACTGAAGCACATGCGACTCATTCGGTGGATATCTGAAAATGCTGGAGGTAAATCTAACACATAAGCCACCTCTCCAACTGTCCGTAGAATCTCAAAGGGCCAATATATCTGAGGCAAAGCTTGCCCCTCCTAACAAACTGCATCACGCCCTTCATGGGTGATACTAGTAATAAGACCCTATCACCAACTCTGAATTTCAATGGACGACGTCTACTATCAGCATAACTCCTCTACCTACTCTGAGCTATCCACAACCTGTCCTGAATCACCCGGACTAGGTCCAAAGACCCTCAGAGCAAATCTGTGCCATGAGGATTGACCTCTGAAGTTTCGAACCAACCAACTAGAGACCGACACTGTCTACCATACAAAGCCTCAAATGGAGCCATCTGAATGTTGGAGTGGAAGCTATTATTATACGCAAATTCTGCTAAAGGCAAGAATTGATCCCACTGACCCCCAAAGTCTAACACACAAGCACGGAGCATATCCTTTAATACCTGAATCATCTGCTCCGACTGCCCATCGGTCTGAGGATGAAATGCAGTACTGAGGTCCACTTGAGTACCCAACTCCTCCTGGAAAGTTTGCCAGAAACTGGAGGTAAACTGAGACCCTTGGTCTGAAATAATAGATACTGGCACTCCGTGTAGGCGAACCACCTGCTGAATATATACACGAGCTAATCTCTCAGCACTGTAGGAAACTCAAACAGGGATAAAGTGTGCAGACTTAGTCAACCGATCCACAACGACCCAAATACTATCAAAACCACGAGAGGTGCGAGGCAATCCAACAAAGAAATCCATAGTGACCCGCTCCCATTTCCACTTGGGAATGGGCAACTGCTGAAACAATCCACCAGGTCTCTGGTGCTCGGCCTTTACCTGGTAACAACAAAGGCATCGAGCTACAAATCCTGCTATATCTCTCCACATACCGCTCCACCAATAGTGCTACCTCAGATACCGATACATCTTAGCTGCCTTAGGTTGAATAGAATACCTAGAGTTGTACGCTTCACGCAGATCCAATTGAATAAAATCTCCAACCCTCAAAACAAAAATATGGCCGTCAAACCTCAGAATCCAAGGTATCCCTCCTGGACTCACCCCTACATACCTGATCTTGAATGCTACGAAGGTCGTTATTCTCAAATCGACGATGCTGAATCTACTCCAACAAGGTAGATCTGGCCCCAACGCAAGCAACAATCCTCCTGGGGTCAGAAATATCCGATTGAACGATCGATTTATCTAAGGACTAAATGTCCAAAGCCAACAGACTCTGAGAAACTAGAGGGAAGGCCAAGCTACCCATACTCACCGCCTTCCTGCTCAAGGAGTCATCTACTATATTTTCCTTACTCGGATGGTAGAGAATCAAGATATCATAATCCTTCAGCAACTCAATCCACCTGCGCTGCCTCGAATTAAGATCCCTCTGAGTCATAATATGCTGAAGACTGCGGTGGTGTCTAAAGATCTCACAATGAACACCATAGAGATAATGCCTCCAAATCCATAATGCAAACACAACCGTTGCTAACTCTAAATCATGAGTGGAGTAGTTAAGCTCGTGCACCTTCAGCTGCCTCGATGCGTAAGCAATGACACAACCTTGTTGTATCAAAACACATCCCAAACCAATACCAGACGCATCACAATAGACCGTGAAACCCTCGCCCTCAACTGGAAGAGTTAAAATAGGGACAGAAGTAAGTCGATTCTTGAGCTTCAGAAAGCTCGCCTCACAATCCTCAGACCACAGAAATGGGACCTCCTTCCTAGTCAATCTGGTCATAGGAGTTGCAATAGATGAGAAACCCCTAACAAATCATCTATAATAACCTACCAACCTAATAAAACTGTGAACCTCGGTAGGTGACGTGGGCCTAGACCAACCTCAAATAGCATAAATATTCGTTGGGTCTACCATGATACTATGTCTGGACACAACATGCCCCAAAAAAGCCACAGACTCTAGCCAGAACTCACACTTTGAGAATTTGGCGTAAAGCCGATGATCTCTCAAAGTGTGGAGTACAATCCTCAAATGCTCCTCGCTGCTCCTCGCTGCTCCTTGAATAAACCAAGATGTCGTCAAGAAACACAATCACAAAAGAGTCCAAGTACGGCCTGAATACATGATTCATCAAATCCATAAAGGCTGTCGGGGCATTATTCAACCTAAAAGACTTCACCAGGAACTCATAATTGTCGTAACGAGTCCTGAAGATTGTCTTAGGGATGTCCGCAGCCCTAACTCTCAATTGATGGTAAGCAAATCTCAAATCTATCTTTGAGAACAGTGATGCACCCGGAAGCTGATCAAATAGGTCATCGATACGAGGCATAGGATACTTCTTCTTCACTGTTACCTTATTCAACTGCCTGTAATCGATACATATACGCATGGAGACATCTTTCTTCTTTACAAATAGAACTAGAGAACCCCACGATGACACACTCGATTTGACAAAACCCTTACCCAGAAGATCCTGATGCTGGCTACTCAGCTCCTTTAGCTTAGTAGGAGCCATACGATAAGGAGCCATAGAAATAGGTTGGGTGCCCAACTCGAGGTCAATAATAAACTCTATATCACGCTCAGGAGGAAGGTCAAGTAGGTCAGTCGAGAATACATCAGAAAACTCACAAACAACAAAGACGGAGTCAAGTGATGGACTCTCAATACTAGCATTCCGAACATAAGCAAAGAATGAATTGCATCCCCTCGACATCAGTATACGAGCCCAAACATAAGAAATAATCCCCATTAGTGTGCCGCTAAAAGCACCCTGCCATACCATCGAGAGTATACCAGGCATGGCTAAGGTAATGGTCTTGGTAAAGCGATCCAAGAACGCGTGATAAGGAGACAACCAATCCATACCCAAAATCAAATCAAAATCTACCATGTCCAACACAATAAGATCAACCGAGTATCAAAATCCTGAATGGTCACCAGATATGATCTATATACCCGAACAACTAGTAAAGAATCACCCACATGGGTAGATACATGTAAAGGCATAGATAAAAACTCTAAACACAAACGCAACCGTGGTGCATAATAAGCAGACACATAAGAAAACATGGATCCTGGATCAAACAATGCAGAAATTGGCTGACGGCATACGAAAATCATACCTATAATCACAACATCCGAAGCCTCAGCCTCCGGCCTAGCTGGTACGGCATACCACAGACCTGGCTACCACTAGTCTGAGCACCAACCTGACCACCAGTATGACCTCTATGCGCTCCACCTCGGGGACCTTGGGCACCACCCCAACGACCCTATGCACCACCTCTATCTACTGGCGGTATAGATCTGATGGGCTATGCCATTTGAACTGAAGGCTCAATTGCCCTACGCTGAGGACACTCACGCACGAAATGATCGACAACCCTACAAGTATAACATGCTTCTGGCTCCCTGTTCAGCCTAAAAGATCTGGCTGATCTGGTATGACTACCTCTACTCGATGAACTGGACTGACCATGTCCCTGAGGCTGACTACAAAAACCACTATAGGCGGGCTGACCCCTATCAAAAATCTACAAGGCTGACTGTACGGTTCTACTAGGCTGACCCTGTCGCCGAAAAGACTTTTGGTGCTGCGGAAGGTACCTACCCTGAAACCCCCGGCCTCTAAACTGCGAGCTGCTGCGACTGCCACTGTAACTACCTTGAAATCAGGGTCTCTTATTGCTGCCCCCTTGGGCCTCACAATCCATCTCCTTGATTAAATATACATGCTCAGCTATCTTAGTAAATGACTTACCCCGAAGTTACTAAACTCTGTGTGGCTCTGCAACCTGTCAACCGCAAGCCTCTGATAAAACATCTAATCCTCTCATACTCATATAGCAAGATCACAGTGGCATGCTTGTCTAAATCATGAAATCTTGCCTCATACTCATCTACTGACATTGAACCCTGTCTCAAACAAAAAAACTCATCTCGGAGCCGTTCGCGCATAATGCGGGGCAAATACTTTCCCAAGAATGCCTCGAAGAACTGAGCCCAAGTAACCGACGGAGATCCAACTGGCCTGGAATCAAGATAACCTCTCCACCATCTCCTAGTGACTGTATCAAACTGATAAGCAACAAAATCTAGCCCACGCGACTCTACTAATCCCAAATTCCTTAGCTTCTCCTCGCAGCTGGATAAGAACTCATAAACATCCTCTCTTGGAGTACTGGCAAATCTCGGTGGGGCTAATCTCATAAAATGGCTCAATATCTTTTGCTCCTTGGCAGACATAACTGGCTAGACTACTACTGGTATAGGCATAACCTCAACACTGGATGCTGCAGCCGCAGGTTGTGCCCCAATACCAACTCTTTGTACTGCTGGCTGGGCTCCTTCGACTGACGGACCTCCAACTAATACCAACAACTGCACTAAACTATCTCGGAGCACTAAAGCCTCAATAAATCTGGGTGAAGCCTGGGCTGCTTCCTGTCCCACCGACTGCTATAGAGGCAGAGCATCTGGAGCTATAATGGGATTGGGTGACTGGTCCCCAGCATGATCTCGGCATGTGACTGTTGGTCTGCCCTTCCTCCGAACCTTAATAGGAGCCCTCGCTGTAGGCTCAGGGTCCCAACACCTGGCTCTCATTCCAGGCATCCTAGCCATCTGAGTAAAGAGCGAACCAAATAGAGATCAGAAACCAACATAGACACTGACGCACGAAAGTGAATCAAAGAAATGAGATTTTCCAAAAACATGCTTTGTAGCCTCCCGAAATAGGATACGGACATCTTCGTATCGATCCGTAGGACTCTACTAAATATCAACTCATGCACCAACAATACCAGTAAAACCTAGGCTCTGATACCAAACTGTCATGACATGATTTTCGAGTCATGATGGTGCCTACCGAAACCCACTAATAGGCAAGCCAAACCCTAGCTCGGAGCGACAAGTGAAGGGCTAACGGGTAGAATCTCAGAAGAATAGAGACGAAGTGGAAGTAACCATACTAATAAACATGCTAGAAATGTAAAAACAAAACTAACATATGTACATACTGAGACTAAGAATGAAGAGGATAATATACAAAGTCAAGAACCCCTCCCAAGACCTGGTGAGGTCAGTACAAGAGGCACTACTAGACATACCCAAAATACAAGACATATACAGCAAGTACTACTAGTAAAAGACTATACAGTAGAGATGGAGTATGACCTTCCTCTGACATTAGTAAGCTCACCCTGCTCCGGAATCAGTGCTGAGAAGAGAGCCACATCAAAATCGTCGGCTAGTGCCAGATCTGCATCAGGGAAAAAGATGCAGAAGTGCAGTATGAGTACCAAGCAATGGGTACTCAGTAAGCATCATCGTTCGACTGAGCTCAATGTAATATAAACAGGCTAAAGTGCGAGGGTACATGCTAAGTATAGGGTATATATAATAAATAGATAAGCACCTGCTGGGGCGTATAGATATGCTTAGGAGATAATTAAATACGATGCTGAATAACAAGTAAGTAAATGCATAAATGAACACACAAGTCAAACATGACCTATTTAGGCCCCCATAAGCCCGATAGGCACACGAAAGAAGCTAATAACCCAGCCTGGCCCCCATAAACCAATGGGACATACATGAATAGTAAATACATATTCACCAGCGTCTCAAAGTTGTATCAGTATCCAGTAACCACAATGACCAACAAGGGTGCACCGGGCTTGAACCGGCACCAATGGGTAATAACAAGAGGCCAGATGTCGGGATCGAACTGGACATGGTGGATAATAACAATAGGCCATACATATTTCATAACCTTTGAACTTAAATCAGAACTCTGAGAACAACAGTATTGTAACCACGGTACCCAGCACCAGAACTCATATCGTGCCATAATCCGAGGCCAGACTCGAATCGGGACACCCAATAGTCATTAACCAAAATCATCATACCTGAATTAGTAGCTGGACTCGAACCAAAACTCATCATATCCAGTAAGCAAAATAAATCCAAATGTCACATCATAGCCAATAAACGGAGAACATGTTAGTCCCAAGCCGAAGTCGCAGTATAGGTAAATGAGCTAACCCATCATCTGCTACAAGGTAACTCACTAGGTCCTCCTAGGTCCATAGTCTACTATCATGAAATATCTAAGTCAGTCCGGATATCTAGAGTAGCTCATGACAAGGCGGGCTCTAATTTTAAGCAGAGACCAGCAATCCCGATTAAATGTAATGCTATTAAGGACTAAAAGGCTAAACAGGACAATTAGGTATAATCGGGGTGACTCAATCCCATCATAAGCCTAACAGGTCACACTAGGGATTAACTAAGCCCAAAGATGTCAAAGTTCTGACAAATCGACTAAAAGGATAACGGGGCCCACTACCGGGTCCTGGATACCAAGTCTAGCTATACTTGTCTAAGTCTGGGCTAAGTCTATCAAAGCCTGGACTAAGGTCCAACAATAGCATTCCCCAACCAACAAAAACAACAACAATACTATCCGACCCCAAATAGGTCATCTCTGGTGTACCACAAGGATAACGGGCTCGAAATGTGTCCGAATAGCCCTATCCGGCCTAAAAGGTCTAAATTACAGCAAACCACCATTAAGTATATAATACCAGCTCACAGCACCATCACAATAGCATACATATATCACACATAAGCTCAATCTAAGTGTAAAGGAAACCTAGCCTACCTGGACGCCACTGCAAGCCTGCCAAAAGAACCAGTTATACAAGAGCCTTCCCATTCCGAGAGGCTTCTGACTACTGCCAAGCTACCAAAATAATAAACTACATATCAAAACATGACTATTGATACCCATATTGCATTAGTTCGAAAAATGTCAGAACAGTCCATGTGGGGCCCACTTGTGAAATTGTAAAACCAAAAAAGTTATAGCATCCCAAATCACCCCTTGACAAATAGTCACAACTAGCACCACTTAATTTGAGCTCAAATATATCTCAAACATTAATACCAATCCCAACAATACCACCGTAAATGAAAACTATCGTAAAAATAAGAAAACATACCATAGAAAAGACGAGAACGAGTCCACGGACTCAAATATATAAACTCCTAATCTCAAACCTCAGTGGATTAGCTCAATATTGAGCTTATATGATCAGAAAAGTTAAGGGAATAAGATGGAATTAGTTAGGTTACCATGCCAAGTGGCAACCATTACATAGTAAAGGTTACCATGGTGTGCACCTACCCACTTTCCACGTGGTGGTGGAGGTGGCACATCTATTTAATTTTTATCTTATTATATATATATTCGAGTATTGCATAGGTTCATGGTAAAATAAATACAAATTTTTGAATATACCATAATTAATAGAAAATTAGTTCTAACAAAGCCTCTAACGTATAATAATAATATTTTAACATATCTAGATTCACTATCTCCGCTTAAAAAATTAATAGGTTATAAAAATATTATAAAGTAGTGTAGCTATATCATAACTAAAGAATTTTATAAATATCAAAACAATTTCGAAAGGTAACTAACTATATCTTTTTACCAAATTCTAATTTAATTTAAATATTTCGCAACACGCTTGGTATAAATAATATTCTCAAACGAACAGCCCTGAAATCGAACTGTCAGTCCCAGCAAGTCATAATTAACTTAAGGCAGTTATAGAAACTCTCTAAATGCCAAGAACGCACCAAAACAAGGGAAATGACCAAGAGGGTCATTACAATTTCTTCTCTGTTTGTCCCTCTCATTAAGTGCAGCTAGATGATTTGCATTATCTTATCTAGCCTTCTCTTCCCTTGATTCCCACCTTGCAGCTTCTTGCCTAGCATTTTTCTCAGCCATCAACCGAGCAGTGACTTGTTCCACAGTTTCCTGACCAACAAGATGATGTGCCGGCTAAACATGAATAACACCACCACCCTGAACACCCTCTAACAAGACTGTTGGATCATTAACTCCTTCATTAACCATCCTTCAAGTATTTCTTAGAGGTCTTTAAAGTTCGTTATCAAGTGGAATTAGTTGATTGCATTGACTTCGAGTTAGGGGTGGGCTCGGACCGGGCCGACACGTTCCAATCCGATTTCGGTAATGGACCCGGTAACGGTCCGGTCCGATTTCAGTAATAACGTATTAAACCGATACTAGGCATACTGGGTACCGGTCCTGGTGAGGAATCTAATTTTGCAGCGATTGAACCGGTACCGGTGGACTCGATTCCGGACCGGTTTCGATCCGACCAAACCGGTTAACGGTCAAATTTTTATATATTTTTTTTATTGAGTAGCCATTGTTAGTTGTTGGGGGGGCCACCAAAGGCTATTTTGAGCTCCACCCTCCCAAAACAGCCCCACTACCCCCCTTACCTATTTATCACTATAAATACTCCTATTCTAATTCATTTTTCTCACAAATATTCATATACTCTCTCTAATATATTAAAAATCTCTTTATGATTCTCTTGATTTTATTTAGTGTGGTATTAGCTAATTGGAGTTGAAGATTTTTTGAAAATATTGCAACCTTTAATATTCATCTTTCAATTTCAATTTTTGACATTTGGTCTACGTCTGCTTTTACGCAGACGTTTGGTACATTAGTTTCAACTTTAATCTCTCTATTTTTTTACTTTAATCGCTATATTTTTTATTTTAAATATCTTCAATTCTTTACTTTCATTAATTTTTTTGTTCTAATATTTACCGCCCCAAATCGAAGATCAAATAGATGAAGTATTTGCGGAAGACAGTGATGATGGAATAGAAGCAATGGATGAACAAGGAAGAAGACCGATTTCGAAAAATATGTCCGCACACAAAATAGCTAAATTACAATTAGAATATTTTGGACGTTATAAATATTAGTAAGATATTAGAGATCTAATTCAAACAGAACCCTTCCTAGAAGGTGGCTGCATAAATTAGATTCTCTTCTAATATTTGTAATACATGTAAAATGTCTGAAATTTGAATAAATAATATATAGGCCATTCGCCTTAATTTTATTTAAAATTTTGTCTTTTATTAAATGCAATTAATTTTATACATTAATTAGTTAAATTTTTTGTTAAAGCAAATAATTTAAGGAAAGCTTAAAGTAAATATATTGAAAAAAAGTTTGAAAAAAAAAAATTGGAAAAAAAGTTGAAAAAGTTTGAAAAAACTATTTCAAGAAATTTGAAAATGTTTGAAAAAAATATTTAAAAAATTTCTAAGTAATTTTTAGTTTTAAGATATGTTATTATAATTTTTTATTTTTTTTAAAACTTATTATATTAAATTTAATTTTTTTTTAAAAAAATGGTGGACCCAGTAACCCGCTCCGGTCCGACCCGGTTCCGCACTAGTTATCAACGGATCGGGTCGGAACCACCAAAAAATCTGGTGGACCCAATACAGGCAGTACCGATTCCGGTACAATTTCACGGCTAAAGAGCACCGAAATGGACCCGGTAACGAAAATACCCGATCCGGCAGGTCCGATTTCGGTTCGTGCCCACCCTTACTCCGAGTTCTGGGCATACACCGGTGTGCGCTCTAAAAACAACAGAAAAAGTAAATTAGGAATCAACCTTAACAAACAAAATCAATCAAATTCGTAACCGTATTTACCGGCAACAGCGCCAAAATTTGATGTCGCCCAAATTACACCTCCCAAAAAGTATAAGTGGTTGCTGATCAAATATAGAATCCAACAAGGTTGGGGTCGATCCCACAGGGAATAGGTCAAAATTTTGTCACGTGTTTGTTTAAGTAACTGGGAAATAAGTAAAGAGGGGGTTTTGTGAAACAAAAGATCAATAGTAACAAGTGTTGTTTTGTTGGATTTGTAATAATTATGAGAAAGGCACTAGGATTGTGTTTCCCGATAACTTCAGAACACTATGGGTTCTCCATAATTTAGTGATCTCTAGTGGTATTTGGCATGCAGAATTGATAGGCTATGTATCATCTAACCGACTAGATTATGTCACTTGTAGATGACTATCCCAAGCACAAAGGTTCATGTGTCATGGGTTTTGCATTAGTAACCCCAATCTATGATCCCAATATAGTCTTTCTCATTTCTCAAGGCTAATTAAATGAAGATAACTCCAAGTCTTGTTGTTGATTCACTATTCCTATCTGATTACCCTTGCTAAAGTCCAGGGTAGATATAGGACAAGTTTCAACGTGTGCACTCATTAGAAAGTAACCAATCCCAAAGAAACAACACATGCCTAGCTACCCTTTAAGAATCACTTTGTACTTCGAATGCTACTTTGTTAATCCGTTATGGTTCCCACAACCCTAGTTGTGGTATTTAGCTACTCATAATTGCAATCACACAAAAAGAATTCATAGATGAAAATAAAAGTAAGAACTTAAAATAAGAATAAGAAAACTCTAAAACATCAACTTGAATTAAAACCTTAGAACCAATATTCATGAAATCCCAAGAATATGCCCTAGAACCTCACATCAATATGTTGTAAAAATAAGAAAGAGTGTAAAATCGTACAAAAAACCCTATAAGAGTATTTATAGACAAAATAAAACCTATCCTAATACAAACAGGAAATCTGGGTCGGTGGCATCAGACGATAGGAAAGTGCGATAGTGGTTAGAACCCACGATCATCCTTTTGTGCTCGCGATTTGGCTCATGAATTCTTCATCTTTAGGTCTTGGATGGTACACTTCTTAGTACGAGCTCGTGGTTCCTAGGATGATCATGCCTCGTGCTCGTCTAATCATCCTCACCTCAATCATCTGCAGTCTTCATATCTGGCCCTTTTTCCTACGACCTCAAAGTACGGTCATATGTTCGTTACACGATCATGATTGGACCTTGTCTGATGATTCTAACACTTATCTCCAGCAGCTATGTTTTCAGGACTTCCTCCTACGACCAAAAGGTACGATCGTACAATTAAAGTATGATCATGGGTGCTCTTCGTCTGATCAACTCCTAAGGACCCCTTCTCTACTTTAAGCTACGACAACATGGGTAAGACCGTTGTCAGATCCCATGGTCATGCCTTCATTCGTCTGATCCTCTTTAAGTCTATTTTTCAGCACTTTCCTTCTCTGAGCCTGTTTATCCAGCAATAAAGCAAAAGCCCATCATATCCATAGAAACATACCATTGTACTTGCAAATATTCATAGTTTTAAGCGTCTCACGTGCAGTGAATCCACGGCACAACATCGAGAACCTCCATCACTTACGATAACATAAGATGTCCCGAACTGGGTAAAAATATGTCACGACCCAAAATTCCATTTGGGCCGGACTGGCACCCGAAGCCGATATGGCCCGAGAGAACCAATCTTTGCTCGTGAACACTCATATGCATAACCTTGTATGAACCTTATTATACCTCATGCAACTATGCGAAAGTCATGGACATGGAAACATATGCCATATATATATATATATATATAAAACTTGGTCGTTGGGGCCATCACGTCAAACTGAACATACATATCCTACATTCATATACCCACATATGTCTACAAAAGACTCGAACAGATGCATCTACAAGACCTACTTAAAGTTGGGACAAGTCCCCGCTTTATCTTTACAACATCAAAAACAATATACAACTGTGACTCGAAAAGCTCCGAACCAACTGGAGCTCACCAAAAATTTGCAAATGATCCACAGTCTACAGAGGAGGTCTACTACTGCCTGCACCTACAACATGTAAGGTAAGTCCCCCGAGGGGGGTCAGTACGAAGAATGTACTGAGTATGTAAGGCTATAAGAAATTGAATGATACATAAATACTTCAGGAAATCGAGCGTAATAGAATAATCAATATGGATAGACCTCCGTTCTGAAATATGTGGAATCATGTTCATTACTTCCATTATTCTCATTACTTAATCACTCATTCTTAGCATCATCACTTTTATAGAAATCTTTATAATTATACATTCATGCAAGGAATATACTCTCGTTTCTTCATTCTACTATCTTCATTACTGATAATCCAACTAGTTAGTGGCTCATAATATAATACCAGACATCCAGCTGATCAGTGGGCTCTAATATAAACCGTACATCCAGCTGATCAATGGCCACACTAGATAAATAGAATAATAATACTAGACATCCAGCTGATCAGTGGGCTCTAATATAAATCGGACATCCAGCTGATCAGTGGGCCACACTAAATAAATAGAATAATAATACCATAGCATGATATTGGGATTTTTTTCCCATCCGAGCTTATGCCCTTTTGATTGGATCCATACTCAATGAAACATAAAGCAACCATGCATACATTACTACTAAGCATACTTCTTTCCTTATCATTGTTAGGAGAGTGATATATTGATGATTGAAACATTATTGGGAATACATTACTTCATTCCTTTACTTCTATGAGATTGATTCATTGGCTTATGAGAGATTGATACAATGATAGTCATAACATTATTAGAACTTCGAACATAACATTATCGGGACTTGGAGTCATAATATTGTTGGAACTTTGGAATCATGTCCACCCTCTAGTATCTTCCTCACTCTTGCAACCCACAAATATACGTTACTTACTTCCTTTCTTTTTAGAGATTGGTACTTTTGTTCTTGAGAGATTAATACAAACATAATCACAATATTATTAGACGTGGAAACATGACATGATTAGAAATACTACTCAAGCATGAATAGATTCTCTTTACACCTTACTCTCTTTGAGATAGTTCTTTTAGGAATTACTACATTATGACCGTTTGGAACTTCAGTCAAAGAATAAGAGATAAGTGAATCATAATTCATCTAAGAATAGGATACATATGAACAACAATACATCTCAACCTGAACTGGGACACTTTGGAACACCTCGGAATTGAGTAGGTATCATAACAAGGTGAATACTCTACACTGCAGAAAGATACGGAAAGAGTAACCTTACATACCTTGTCTTCTTAATATGAACACTCAATCCTATACGTGAGTACAATATCCCAGCTTCTTCCTTACGTCTTATTCTACAATACAAGTACATTACGAAGCTCAAGTCAACCATTAACCATGTTACAAGTGCATAAAACGACAATGGATTACATGACTACCATATAACGTCATTTCGCCCTCTTAAATTACCATTATTGCATCACCAAACCAACAATACCATAACATGTCACACATCGACCAAGGCATCACAAACCAATAATATTTCACACCAACTTTACCCTTTATACTCCCATATTAACACTACGTCACAATTACTCCTTCAAGTCATCTCAATACTTTCTATAACAACACATGAACAATAATACATAATTGATACCATCCAAAATACCTCCGGGATACTCCTTTAAAGTCATTTAAAAGGTATCACAAGTTTATAATTACATCCATGAAGGGTATAGGGGTTTCGGGGGGCCAAAGGGATGCAAAAACAAGCAATTCGGAGTTCTGGGCCAACCTGCTATGCCACCTTCGCCTGCAGGTGGATGACATGCGCCCGCAGATGCTTCGTCTGCGAGGGCGGGTGCCCGTTTCGGCCAAAAAGGGTCTCTTTTGGGTCTTTTTATGCAATGAATGGTCCATGATCATAACTAAACTCCTCTTGACATATTTTAGATCATATTAGATGCCAAAAATCATCCATGGTTTTACAACACACATGAACATCACCAAAACCACACTTCTCCTTCAATACGCCACCAAATCCATGCACAATTTTGCAATAACAATTCCAAACATCATGCATAAGAATAAAACAAGTTAAGGACATAACCACATGTTACATATTGTTATTTAATCCATAAAGTTCACTTTCTTCAATATCACAAGTCTCCTTTCAAGTTACAAGACAAAACCTTTTATCGATTTAGCAAAAATAGACTATTTTGCACATAGTGAATTTCTCAATGCTTTATCAACATAACCAACATCATCTACACCATATTCCATGAATATCATATATTAAACTATGAGAATAAACACTTACCAAGCTTGCAAGATGATAATCTTGGTCCAAATGAATGACTTAGGGTTTGTGTGAGACAAGGAAAAGTTAGAGAAAATTCTAGAAAAGGCATGGGTGTCCAAATGAATTAAAAATCTGATTTTCTCATATATATAGGCCTCTTTAAGGTACTTGATTTACAAAACACTTGGTCCAATCATGATATAGCCACTTGGTCTTGCAAGAATGGGTCAAGAATGGGCCAAATACCCTCTTTGGGCCATATCTTGGATGTCTTTTTGGGCCTCCATTGAGCCCAATAGTTCAAGATTAATTTGGCCCATCAATTTCAATGTATAATTCCTCATGTATATATATAGGTCTCTCAAGTCACTCTTATCCATCTCTTGGCATTAAATGCATGGTTGATTAGTCAAATGGAAGATTGGATCATGTTTTTGCCCCATTGGGCCAAGTCTTTTGCTCTTGTTTTGGGCCTCATTTGGCCCAATGGCTTAAGCCCACAAATTTTTTATGTATAATTCAATCAATCTCTCATGTTTCAATATTTCCATGAACGTTACGAAATTTATCTAGGTTCGAAAAGTACGGGGTGTTACAAAATACATCTCTTTAAGAATTGAGTAACACTCTTAGCTCTATTGTTTAGCAATGCAATGACTTTGACCAACTTAGAAACATAATCAACCACCACTAAGATGTAACGGTTACCATACAAACTCACAAAGGATTCTATGAAGTCCAACCCCATACATCAAACAATTCCACATCTACGCTTGGTTGCAAGGCCATCTCATGTCGCCTTGAGATTTCCCCTTGCCTTTGGCATTGCTCACACACCCGTACCAATTCATGTGCATCACAATACAAGGTCGGCCAATAAAATCCACTTTGGAGAACCTTTGCAGTTGTACGCTCACCATCATGATGGCCACCAACTGATGAAGATTGACATGCCTTAAGAATATGTTTAATCTCTCTCTCAATAATATAATAATAAATCACTCTATCTGCACACTCCCTAAAGAGATAGGGTTCATCCCAATAATATCTTTACACATCATGGAGGAACTTTTTGTTTTGACCATAATTCAAGTCGTTGGGTAGTGCACGACACACTATATAGTTTGTGAAATCTGCGTACCAAGGCACTTCCTCCCCCGAAAGAGTCATGACAAGCTCATCGACAAACTCGTCGTTGATCCCCAATTCCTTCATCCTCACATTTTTAGATTCAAAATAAGACAAGTGGTTCTCCACTCGGTTCTCACATCCCTTTCTATCTTTAACTTCAGAGTAAAATTCTTGCAATAGAAAAATCCACCCTATCAACCTTGGCTTGGCTTCCTTCTTCGCCATTAAATACCACAAGCCGGCATGATCGGTGTGTACAACAACTTCGTGCCTAACAAGTAAACACGAAACTTTTCAAACTCATAAACTACCGCTAGACATTCTTGTTCCGTAACCATGTAGTTTCTTTGTGCATCCTTCAGTGATTTACTAGCATAGTAGATAGGATAAAAGAGTTTCTCTCTTCTTTAACAAAGCACCTCACCTAATGCGAACCCATTTGCATCACACATGAGCTCAAGGGTTTGTGACCAATTAGGGGCTACCATAATTGGGGCCGAGACAAGCTTCTCTTTGAGGCAATTGAATGCTCTCACCCACTCACCATCAAACTCAAATTTTGCTTCCTTCTCGAGAAGCTTGCACAGAAGGTGAGCAATTTTAGAAAAGTCTTTAATGAACCTCCTATAAAAACCCATATGGCCAAGGAAACTTCGCACACCCTTATCAGATATAGAAGGAGGTAACTTGGAGATAACCTCCACCTTCGCTTGATCAACTTGGATCCCTTGGCCTGAGATTTTATGTCCGAGAAGTATACCTTCTTTCAATATAAAATGGCATTTCTCCTAATTCAAAACGAGATTGGTTTCCATACACCTCTCAAGCACTTTCTCCAAATGTTTAAGGCAACCCTCGAATGTATCATCGACAACCAAGAAATCATCCATAAATACTTCCATTGAGTCTTCCACCATGTCTAAAAAGATAGAAAGCATACACTGTTGAAAAGTCGCGGGTGCATTGCATAGCCCAAAGGGCATGCACTTGAAGGTGAATGATCAAAAGGGAAATGTCCTTTATTTATTTTTAGATTTTGGCTGTGATTTTCTTCATACTTTCAAAAAACAACTTTTTTCTTTTTTCTTTTTCTTTTGTTTTTTTTTTCACCCCTAAATCTGTTCTCCTTTTGTTTTACTAACCCTTTCTTCATACCCAATCAGTTCTTCGAGGTTTTCTTGGGGAAGAATATGCCTCGCAGCATGCGTGAGCATCTTCAAGATGAGTTTTTTGGGCTTAGACAGGGTTCCATGTCTGTATCAGGAAGTGTGTTATAAAATGGGCAAATTTCTAGGGTGATCAGACATTCTACCACCTCCTAGGCTGTTTTTGCGGGAGGCAGGCCACTACGACTGGCCCACGATAGCGAGAGACACAACTATGCAACAAACTTAACCTTCATCACAAAAATCCTATAGCCTTCAAGGCCTCTACAACATATTATCCCAACTCTCACTCAGTGAGATTCCAACTAACCACACTACTAATATGAACAAAAATGACTAATCAGAAATTAAAAGAGAGGAGATCAACAATCATCCACCTTATCGGTGGGCCATAATATCATATAAAGTAACCATAAAGTACCCATAAAGTAATCATAAATTAACCATATATGCATTACTTCTTTGCATTCTAAACTCATTTTTAGGGAAGGGCTTAGGCGATTGGGGCATATTTCATCAGTTTTCCATCTATTTTCTTTGTAAAGGTAAGTATTTCTTCCCCATAAGAAAGTTGGACTGGGTCAAACCGACCCTTCTTCACGAATACAAGAGAAGGATTGCAAACAAGTCTTCGCTTTATACAACTGTTATACAATACCAAAACAAGTGTGTACAAATGACTCGGAAAGCCCCGAGTCAACTGGAGCTCACTAACAGTCCACTAATGACCTTTTTTAGTTATATCTAACAACAGAGAACTCAATAACAAATAGTAACATTTGTTACTAAGTGAAATCAGTATAGAACAATAACTGCATTTCTCTAAGGAATTTCTGTATTGAATTTTTGTTCACCCCTACTTATTATTTTGTACAATTCAGAACAAGATTATGGAAATTGAAATTTTAGCCATTGAAAATCTTAGTTAATTTAGAAGGAAAAATTGGCTAAAATGATTGGTTTTCTAACAGTTGCAAACGTTAGAAACTCGCCTGTATTCTAGACTTGCTCGAGATAGAGGTATAGATTGGGAAAAAGAGATAACAACAGAGATTTGAAGCTATCAATTTCCCTTTCTTTCCAAATCGCATTACCCCTTTCATCGGTGATACCTTCAATTATGACCACTTTCTCCTATATATATACATATATAAAAAAATAATTAGCTATGAAATTCTTTGTTAATCCACGGCCAAATAAATCATACTAATAAGGTTAAAACGCTATTTTTAAGTTCAAAGTTGTGAAATACAAAGTTACAACTTCATGTGATTGTTCTTATTTAATTTGAACATGTGATTGAAGCTATTGTTGAAAAAATACAGATTTGTGAAGAGTGATGACAACAAAATCAACACCAATGTGTTGTACCACTCGAAGATGGCGATGCTATGGTGGAAATGGAAGGAGTCTAAAATGGAAAAGGGGCTCATAACCCTGATCATGTTAGGTCATTTTGTTAATGCAATATTTGTATGCATGTTTTAGACCACAAGCAAGCGTTAATGTGGTCTTTTCTTGATCTTCAGGGGCTATTGAAATTTGATTGCAGCCCGAGTATCCATCAAGGAAGCAATACCAACCCCTTTCTGCTAGTCTATCAAGTATTTGATCCATGAAAGGCATAGGGAAGTGGTCCTTCTCCGTACATGAATTCAACTTTTGATAATCAATACACACACTCCACCCTGTGACCGGACGGATGTGTATGAGATAATTGTTAGCATTTGGGACCACCATGATACCACCTTTCTTGGGGACACATTGAATCGGACTCACCCAAGGACTATCCGAGATAAGATAGACCATACCAGCGTCAAGCCACTTGATGATTTATTTCTTTAAAATCTCTTGCATGGGAGGGTTTAACCCCCGTTGGTGTTCTACAATTACTAAAAATTCGAGTTCAACCTTGATTTTGTGAGTGCATATATCGGGAGGAATCCCAATAATATCGGCTATGGTCTTTCCAAGAGCCCTAATATACCATCTCACCACCGACTTCAATGCCTCAACTTGCCAAGATGACAAGTCTCCTGCAACAATAATTGGTAAGGTTTCACCTTCCCCAAAAAACACATAACAAAGAAAAGGAGGCAATGTTTTGAGTTTAAGTTGCGGTGGATCTTCAATTGAAGGCTTTGCGGGGGGAGTTTCCCGATTTTTCAAGTCAAAGTCAAACTTGCAAGGAATTCTAGTATAGGACCCAAGATCTTTTAAAGATGCCACTATTTCATCATATTCTTCAATCTCCTCGCTTTTGAGGTTCCACAAGAATCCCACCAAAGGTTCACTAAAAAAATCTTGCTCCATAACATTAACCACTTCATCATCAATCACATCAATTACGGAGATGACTTGCAAATTCATGGGTTACTTCATGGACTTGCATACATTGAATGACACCTTTTTATTATTTACTCGAAACTTTATTTCACCATACTCAACGTCAACTAAAGCTCGTCCGGTAGCCAAAAATGGCCTACCAAGAATAATAAGGGCCTTATGGTCAATTTCACAATCCAAGATCACAAAATCGGCCAAAAAAATAAAATGATCCACCTTCACAAGTACATCATACAACACTCCCACATGCTTTTTGATAGAACGATTGGCCATTAGAAGCCTCATTGTAGTCGGCTTGGGAGCACCCAAACCTAGCTTTCGGAACACGGCCAACGGTATCAAATTAATACATGCCCTGAGGTCACACCAAGCTTTTTCGAACTTATATACCTCAATGGTTCATGGAATAGTGAATGCTCCTGGGTGTTTTTTTTCACAATCATGGTGCTAGATATGATAGCACTACAATTATGTGTAACTTTAATTATTTTGAAATTTATGACCCGCTTCTTTGTTACCAACTCCTTCATGAATTTAACATACTCGGGCATCTCTTGTAAAGCTTTCAGTAATGGTATGTTAACTGATAGGTTACTAAATTTCGAAAGGAACTTTTTGAACTTTGAGTCATCCTCCTTTTTCTTGAGCCTTTTGTGGAAATAGAGGAGGGATTTTGATTTGCGGCTTTGAGACAATCGGGGTTTTACTCCGGTTTTGAAACATTACTATCAACCGTTTGTGGTACTTTTTTGCTTTCAACATTCTCCTCCACTAGTTTTGGCTTCTCAACACTTGGCTCCTTTGGAATAGTGACTTCTTTATTTGACTTATCAAGCCTCTTTCTCTTTCCACTAGCTTGTTCATCAATTCCCCTCTCATTAGGGTCTTCATCAAGACGTACCACATCATTACCAAGAGTTCTACTACTCCTCGTGACAATTTCCATGACATGGGTATCATTTTTTGGGTTTGATACCGTGTTACTAGGAAGGCCACCTTTTTGACTTACATTCAAATGAGAGGAAATTTGACCCAATTAAGTCTCAAGTTGTTTGAGTGAGTCCTAGTGTGAAGTGACCATTTGATTGAGTTGTGAGAAGTCACTTTTTATCTCTCTCAAATCTTATCACATCCTTCAACCCCCATGAGGATACGTGCAAGCACACCTTTATTCTTATACTTCTCTGAATCAATGGAGGTTGCCTCTTTACCCTTGGCTCGATCATATGGAGGAATATATCGATCACGGTTACACTCTTAGTCTCTCCAATTGTAGTCCCTATCTCTCTCCTTATCCCTCCAATCTCTATCACGATCATGATCTCTCGAATCACAATCTCTTTCCTTCTAACCTTGATTCCCACCTTCCCTTTGAAAGGTAGGTTGGGAACCTACCATTTGGTTTGATAGATACTGGATCTCTTCATCAAGTGCCTCTACATAATCATCTTTATACACTTTAGCGCCCTTAGAAGCAACGACATTGACTGCCTTTGGAGTTGAACTCATCACATATTTAGTAAGGAGGTCTAATTGAGTCATTACCGTAGCCAAATTCTTATCTCTCATCATCTTTCTTCCTTTGCTCTTGGATCACAAAAGATGTGGAGGGAGCCCCCACGGCCACCTCGGTATCTCTTGTGTGCCATGCTCAGTTTTGTTTTGTCACTTGATCCAAAAAGGGCCGATGTAACTCCATAAGTTTGATGAATAATAGATCCTCCAACCGCGTTATCCGCTACCGTCTGGTTCAATTGATCTAAACCTCTATAAAAGACTTAGAGAAACATCTTATCCGGGACCTCATGATTTGGGCATTGCAACAACTTCTTATTAAACCTTTGCCATACCTCATGCAATAGTTCTCCACTTCGTTGCCGGAAGTTAATGATTTCATCTCGCAATTGAAGCATGCGGGATAGTGGAAAGAAATGATCTAGAAACTCTCCCGTTAACTCAAGCCATAAAGTTATAGAACCCGAAGGCAACTCTCACAACAACAAAACCGCATCACCCGTCAATAAAAATGGAAAGAGTCTCAATCGTATGGACTCTTGTGATATATGGGAGATTTCAAATGGGAGATACACATCAATAAAATTCTTCAAATAAAGGTTGGCATCTTTTTGGGCTTGACCACCAAACAAACCTTTCATTTGAAGGAGATGGAGGATCATGCTAGTCATATGTAACACTTTGTTCCCTTTCGCGGGTGGGATGTGAATTGCACTAGCTCTATCCGCATCCCCTAAATGATCCTCATCTTCATGATGCCTATCAAAAGAGGCGGCATCAATCCCGTTTAGACTCATTATTTCGTAGAGATTATTACCTAAACAAAAAAAAATAACAAAGAAAGTAAATTTTACACTACAGCTAACCAAAGTAACTTATGACACTAAAAAGAATGAATGCTACATTTCATTCCTCTAAAACGACGCTATTTTTTATAACGCTCAAATACACTCTAGGAATTGAATGTACGTGGTTGTTAGTAATACTTTTACCCAACTTAGGAGTTGAGATCGAATCCATAAGGAATGAGAGCAATAGCTTCACTCTCAAGTGTCATAAGCAACTATAAGTTGGCACGCAATGCTAAGAATTTATACTATAAAGTAAAATGAGGGGGTTTTGTTTCAAACAATTTTGTATCAAGTTAACAGATTCAACACAAGTTTGCTAAATTGAACGAGGTAAAATTATAATAAATAAGTTAAAGCACTTGGGGTTATACCTTCTTGAGAATGATTATATGCATGGGTGAGTGAACATACACCTAAGATCCGATAGCTAGTTATGATTAGGCATGGTTTTAGGTATTAGAAGTGATTTCTCAATCCAAAACCAAATTTCACGTGGATTTCTTCCGAAACACCAAGTGTATGCACTACTAAACTGTCACTCCCCGAATCCCAATGAGGCGTGATTGGCACTCGTAGCCAACAACGCCCGAGAGAACCAAGCTTTGTCTCTATTCAATTATATACATACCATAAGAAACCCATAATCACATAATAGCTATAGATACCAACAATGGAATTCATGGAACATGATATATATATACATATGCAAAACTTGGCCGTTGAGGCCACCAAGTCAAGAACGACATATCCCTTTTACATTTATACACTCACATCCGTCTACAAAAGCCTCTAACAAATGCATTGACCAAATGAACTAAAAGTCGGGACAAGTCCCCGCTTTATACAACATGTACAACACCAAAACATATGTACAACTGCGACTCGGAGAAGCCCCGAACTAACTGGATCTCACCAAAGATCTGCAACACTGGCAACCTACTGTGGAGGCCTACTAGTACCTGCGCCTGCAGCAAGTAAGGTAAATTCCCCAAGAGGGGTCAGTATAAAGAAAGTACTGAGTATGTAAGGCTCAAATGAAACTGTATAATACATAAATATTTCAATGAACTCAAATGCAAATGAATAATCAATATGACTAGGTCAACGTTCTGCACTTTGGGAACCATGTGTTTTGCTTTCTTTACTTTCTTTGCTTCTTTACCTCAATGCTTATTCATCTTCGACTGTGTTATACTGTACCCGGACCCCAACTGATCAGTGGGTCTTTACATAACGTGACGTTATGTTGGGATAGGCTAGAGCCAGGCTTATGCCCCTAGAGCTGCCACCCTATGAATCAATATATCGGGATTGGCTCGAGCTAGGCTTATGCCTCTAAAGCTGCCACACATTCCAACATATTAGGTTCGGCTCGAGCTAGGTTATTACCTCTAGAGCTGCCCCCTGTGAGGATCGGTCTGAGCTAGGCTTATGCCTCTAGGACTGCCCCCTGATCCAACAATCTCGGGATCGGCTTGAGCTAGGCATTTTTTCCCCAAAGCTGTCACCCATACTTGATCATTGACCACATATGCATTACTTTGTTTATTACTTTGAGATTGATACCATGATAGTCACAACTTTACTTGAAGCTTTGGATCATTAACCAATGAGTGAGGGACATGTGAATAAACATTGTTGGAAACATAGCCTTATTGGAAACATAACACCATTGGGACCATTAGACAATAATCAATGAACAAGATACATGAATATAATCACTATTGGAACTTTGGAACGTAACCTTATTGGGCTTTTGGAACATTAGTCATGAATATGAGACATGAGATTCACAATTGATCAATGAGTAGGAAACATATGATAATGACCATTGATAACCGGATATAGGATACCTTAACACATTTCGGGATGGGACAAGCGTAATGTCAATGTGAATACTATTAGCCGCAGAAAGATACGGACAGAGTAACATTACATACCTTGTATTCTCAATACGAATATAAAATCCTAGAGGTGCATACAATAGTCCCGCTCCGTCTTTATGTGTCACTCTATAACACAAATATATAACTGGATTCACATTAACCATCAACTACTTTACAAATGCATATAACATGAATGAGTTACATGTTTGTCTTTAAACATGCCATTTCCCCTTGAAAAAACCATTGATGAACTTATTATTCCAAAAATCCCCCAATATTCCATACATTGACCAATACATGAGAATCAAAGCTTAAAGACAATAGCGCAACGAGCCCGGAAGGGCACATTTTTTGTGCCTTGTGCCGCTGCTGCAAAGCAAGGCAGTGGCGCAATAAATGAGCCCCCTATGAATCAGGTGGCTTGCGCCACACCCCCTGAAACAGGGAGTGGCGCAAGTTTCCATGCTTTGCTGAATTTTTCAGCCATTTTTCCAACACTTGCATAACATCCAATACCCTATCAAAACACTACAAAATACTTACTTAGTGATCTTAATCATCAAGTAAACATGACTCCAAGTCACCAAATGAGGTTGGAATGTGTACAGGGTATTACACAAATGCTCCACGAAATCCCAAAACACCTCCTACAAAGGTTTAATCGCACACATTAGGTCCGATATCAAATGTTTCACCAATGACACTATCAAACACATACCCATGGCATCTCAACACCTAGGTAGATATGACCCCAAGGTATCAAATGAAGTTAGAAAAGTACGGGGTGTTACATAAACACCAATAGCCCTAACATGGGTGATCTATTCCTAGCATCACCTCTTAAATGAGTGAAACTCAACTGTTGTTAGCTAAATCTCATCACTATTATATTCTCTTTCAAGCAATATAAGAGATCCAATCTTATATTTTTTTAGCTCCAATCTTCTTTTTTTTGCTCCTTTCTCTATTCCAAAGACTTTTTGACCTTAACCCTGAAACTAAACCAAAAGAACATTAAAACGCATTCAAATTAGCATTGAGGACATATTTTCTCCCTACTTTTAGGGCAAATGAGTCGCAAATTGCCGACTCATCACAGATCAGGTTTTAGTGTAAGATTTTACTAAGGTCAACTTTAAAAGAGCATAACTCTTAAAATATGAAGAGTTTTGTAGCTCAAAACCCACCAAATTAAAAGCCTTTGAGCCTTTTTTTCAATGCCACCAATCGTTCGTCAATCAGATTCTGGAGTAAATAGTTATGGACATTTTTGTGAAACACTATCAGGCTATCAGATACAATGACCCATACGACGAACCATTGTTTATTAGGATGAACCATCCTATATGCTCATCTGTAGAGCAGCCAAAAAGTCCTGAAAGTGGGCAAAACACCTCAGTGGCTATGAGAAGAACCAACAAACTATCCCTTTGGTCATCTAATGAAGTCCAGAGAACCCTCATGAACCATCAATAGCAACGACCGGATTCAACAACCCATTGGTTCATAGGATGGGCCGTTAGTTGGTCAGTCCATCGTCCATACCAGCTTTTTAGTTACAATTTTTAAAGGGCAATCCGGTTTTTTTTATTTAACTCCCTATACTATGTCATTTTATCTATCCCAAGGGGGATATTTAAGTCTAACCTATTTATAATCCCTCATTCCCCTAAAACTCATGTAAACACTCAGAGTAAAATCAGAAACAAGTTATTAAACTTTCTCCTCAACCAAAAAACTAGGGTTTTTCACCTTCAAGCTCCAAGGTCCAAGTTATAACAAGGATTTCACTTCCAGGTATGTAGGATTTCATCAATGGGTATACTTCACCCATTAAGTCCCTAAATATACTCAGTTTCTTAGTTAATCCATTGTTTAGCAATTGGGTTTCATTAAAGGCATGATTCTCTTTGAATTTCAGGTTTCCATGATTAATAGTCTATAAATATGTGTTTTTCCATGAAATTCAGTACCACTATAGACTTTTCATTTTATGGCTCCTCACTATATTGATATTCAGTATTTTGAGACTTGTACTTTATGAATTCTTACTCTATTAAGAATATAGAAATTGTCACGAATAATTGTACTCTTTGAAGATGGCGGGTAATGAACACCCAATGACTTAGCATCCCTTGAATAGTTAGTTCAGTATTCAGTCCTTCAGTTCCATAGATTTTAGAGTGCTTTCAGACAAAACACTTATCATTCAGTCTCAGAACATCAGTATTATTGAGCTATTCAGTATATTGGGTTAAAATTCAGTTGGGAGTAGTACTTAGCATCGAGAGGACATAGGGATGAAGGCTCACCCATAAGTTAAGCTGAGACCTTTAGTAGAAGTCCCTAATTCCCAGAACAACATTGCCGCCATAGGTTCTAAAGGGTCACCCGCCAGATTAGGCTGATACCTTTTTCCTTTTGGACATAGTGTAGTGCCACGGACTTAGATTACCACTAAGTACCCCGTGCGGCACTTGACAACTTGCTCACAAATCTTTTATGATCTTGTAAGCTCAAGTAAACCTTTTTAAAGCTAGATTGCTAAGGGAATGCTAAACTGAAGAAAGACACTAAATTGCTAAAAAAGTTTTTTATATTACTCATGACTTGGAAGATTTTGCTTGATGCTTTTATAAATGAGTTCCCCCTATATTTATACTACTCACCTTGGGTCTAATGTGTAAATATTAATTATTATAAATTCCCTACATATTTGCTAATAAGTCCTCCCTTTTCTAGAGCACTATACAAAGCTAGAAAGTTCTAAGGACTTTCCATGCAAATCCAAGAGATTCTAGGATTTTCCATGGGAAATCTCATTATTTTTCTAGATTATTCCACAGGGCTAATCTTCCTCTTATGTAAGCCTTCCACATGGAAAACCTTTTGCCATGACTTTCCTAAGTCATGTCACTACTTCTTCATTGTCGGTCTACGAGACATACTGGGTACACATGGTTTTGTACTCATACTATATTTGATACATTCGTTTGTGGTGCAGATCTGATTTGGGGTACAAGAGCATATCATGTAGCGAGTCTTAGTTTGGATTACTTTCGAGTTGTGGTGAGATACTTGGTTGTTCTGTGGCCCACACCATCATCTATCATTAGTTTTAGATAGTGTATTTCTTATATTTGGACTTTCAATTCTAGTTTCAGACTTACATCATATCGTAGAAGCTATTGTACTTATGACACCAATCTTGGGGGTATTTAAGCTTTTACTGCATTTTATTTACGAAAAACTTAGTATTTTAAATATTGGCTTGTCTCTTTACTTTTCTGTTTATTAATTAAATTAGATTAGTAGAATTATTAGGTTGGCTTACCTATCGATTGGCAACATAGATGCCATCAAGACTTGTGTTTTTGGGTCTCGACACTACGAAATGCCAAGTCTCACCAAATAGTTGACCAAGGATTGAACGTCCAAAGCCAAATGACACTCCTAAGCTAGTAACAATGCAGGGCTACCCATTTTCGCTATCTTTCTACACATGGAATCCACTACCAGATTCTCGTGCTATAGTGATAAAGAATCATCATATCATAGTCTTTGAGCAACTCTAACCATTTATGATGCCTCAAATTGGGATAGTTCTAGTCAAACATATACTGTAGACAATGATGATTGATGAAAATCTCATAATGAACACCATAAAAGTAATATCTCTAAATATTCAAAGCAAACATCACTGTTGCTAGTTCAAAATCATGGGTAGGATTGTATTTCTCATGAACCTTTAACTGAATAGAAGCATATGTAATAACCTTGCCTTTTTGCATCAATACGTAACCAAGACCACTCTTGGAAGTATCACAATTCACAATAAAGCCCTTATTCTTACCAATAAAGTCAAAATTAGAGCCGAAAACAATAAAATTTAAGATTTTAAAAGCTCTCTTCACACTCATCAGATCACCAAAAAACCATATTCTTTTGAGTCAACTTAGTTAAAGGAGCTACAATTGAAGAAAATCCTTTCACAAACCGTCTGTAGTAGCCAGTTAATCCAATAAAGCTCTAAATATTAGTAGGTGAAATAGGCCTAGCCCAATCTCGCATGGCTTCAATCTTCTTTTGATCTACCATAATTCCTTTTTGGATACCACGTCCCCAAGAATTCCATAAACTCAAGCCAAAACTCACACTTGGAGAACTTTACATATAATTGCTTATCCTTTAAGGCCTGAAGCACAATCCTCCAATGCTTCTCATGCTCCTCTTTACTACTGAAGTAGACCAAGATGTCATCAATGAATACATTTATGAACAAGTTCAAATAAGGCTAAAATACCCCATTCATCAACTCCCAGAAAGCTACCGGGGCATTTGTTAGGCCAAAAAACATGACAAGGAACTTATAGTGGTCATACTGAGTCTTAAAAGTAGTCTTTGGAATATATGAAACCCTGATATTCAAATAATGGTAGCCTAATCTCAAATCAATCTTTGAGAACACATAAGCATCCTGAAGTTGATCAAACAAATCATTAGTGAGTGGTATTGGATACTTGTTCTTAATAGTCACCTTGTTCAACTATCGATAATCAATACGCATTTGCATGGAACCATACTTCTTCTTAACAAATAAGATAGGATCACCCCAAGAGAAATACTAGGTCTAATAAACCCCTTACTTAACAAGTTTTGCAATTGATCCTATAATTCCTTCAACTCTGTCAGTGCCATCCTATAGGGTAGAATAAAATGGGATGAATACATTGATAAGTGGTGATTTTGCCACTTATTTAAGTCTCTTTTCATATGATTTTTTGTCGCTAATCTATAATATGAGACTAATTATCATTTGAACGGAGTTGATTTCAGGTAATATGAAGTTTACAATGAGCTCTGATAAAAAAAAGTGAAATCGATGCAAAACGGAGTTGAAATGGAAAGTTGAAGAAACTGGATAAAAATTGCTTATCGCTATCACATTACGGTCAAAGTCAAAGCCACATGTTCATGTGGTCAAATGCAATGATCACGGTCAATTGAAAGTCAACCCATTGCAATCTAGGGGGTCAATACCGTGACAATAATGAAGAAAAGTCTCAAGCGTCAAGGGCAGATCTAGAACGTCACAATTTCAATCCCAAAACACATAAACTCGATTCCAGCCTCTAAGATAATCATCTTTGGCTATTTTCTAAACCTTAGAGGTTAGGGTTCTTCAACCAACACTCTTGGAGTGAAGATTTGGAAGCTTTGTATTGATAAATCTCTAAATCCTTTCTTCAACTCCTTATTTTGTAAAGATTATATTTGGGTGTCGTCGTTAATTTTAGTTTTGAAAATTGTGGTGGAGACATAACAATTTTTGAATTTTGATTTTATTTTATGTTTCTATATTAATTGAATACTCTTTGATTTATGAGTGGGTTTTGCTTGTCTAATTTAATCTCATGCTTTAATTGATTTTCGAAGAGAGTAGCTAACTCGGAGACTCCATTTACTTCGATTAAGATTGAAAGAGATAATCGAGGTTGGAAAAGGTTAATTAGCACGATTTGGGGTGTATGTCCCATCTAATGGAATTGAACTAGAGATATGGAAACTCCTAATGAAGCCTAAAATTAGAACTATTTGTGTTGTCACTTGGCTAAGATTCGAAAGAATTTAGCTAAGAAATGTTTGTTTTTGGTTGAGAGACGTTAGCGGATACTTGAGGCTCCAAGCTAATTTGCTAAATTTGTGATTAATTAATGAGTACGTAGTTAAATGCAATGGATCGTTGATAGAATTGATTCCCAGTTATCAATCCCCTTGTTTTTCATCGTTTGTGAAAGCCATTGATCAATTTGTTTGTATAAATATTGGTTCTATCCTTGTTTCATTTTTATATTGAAACCCCCCTAAAAAAATACTTGTATCTTTTGTTTGGATTCGAGTGAGTTATTTTTATTCCTTATTTTCTCAATCGTTATTCACATTATTCCTCGGGGAATCGACCCCGACTCTATAGTTGGGTAAATATAGTACTAGCGACCATGTACACTTTCTAATTAGTTTAGGGGTGTAATTAAGCGTTATCATGCATGACTGTAGATCAATACCAAAAATAGATTTTGAAATACTTGGCAAATCTATCGAAAATACCTTAATGAACTCCCTTACCTTAGAAATTGATTCAAGAGAGGGAATATTAACACTAGTATCTTGAATGTGTGCTAGATAAACCAAACACCCTTTCTCTACCATCCTCTTTTCCCTAAAAATAAAATCACCTTCTTTGGTACATGGCTAATCGCACCCTTTCATACCAAACAAGGATTACTAGACATAACTAAGGTGGCGGCCTTGGCATGACAATTCAAGACATTATGATAAGGAGGCAACTTGTTCATATCCAAACTCACATCGAATTTCACCATATTAAGAATGATAAGATCCACCCAAGTGTCATACCTCAACAAAGTCACAATATTATATTGATACACTCGATCTACTATTAATGAATCACCTAAATAGAAATACAAATACTAACTGCAAGGGAATCACACATCATATCCAAGTTTGTAGAAAAATAGACAGACACATATGAATAAGTAGATCTTGGATCAAATAATACCAGAGTTAGAAGATGACAAACTAAAATAGCACCTATAATCACTGTATCTAAAAACTCAACCTCTAGTCTACCCGAAAAAGCATAACACTAACCATGCCCACCCTTAGACTGTGTACCTCCATAACATGTATGAAATCCACCCTTAGCAACTTGAGAACCACTTATACCACTTTCTATACCTCCACTAGTTGGTGGTGATGATGTCTGATGAGTTTGAATTTGAGATTCCTATAATGTCTGACCATGCTTGGGTCCGGGACACGCATTAGGAAAATGACCAACCTCCTAATAATTAAAGCATCCACCATTGGGAATAGGATGATGATATGTCCCAGATGAACTAGAGTGTCCACTGCAAACTAATAACGTAGAATAAGAACCTCTAGACATTGATCCTGAACTCTGGCTACTTTGTCTACTATACCTAGAATATTCATCCTTAAAAGTCTACAATGCTACATGAACTGGTCCGATATGTTGAAAATGATGACTCCTACAAGAAAAGTTTCTACCCGAGATGATGAACCATTGAAACCACCATATTTGTGAACCTTCTTGTCACTGCCTCCATAGGCACGATAATGAATCTCCTCGATACTCTTAGCATGATCAAGCATCTGTTGGAAAGTACCCCTTATAGTTACTATGTGCTTAGTAGCCATGTGAAGATGAATAGTCAATATTTTCACAAACTTTCTAACCCGCTCCTCCTCTTTAGGTATACTTATCAATGTATGCCTAACTAGTGTATGTGTAACAATCCTCGTAGTGATTTTTAGAGTTTTTTATATTTTGACCATTTTACCCCTTTTTATTATAGCCTTATAGCATTTGTGAGTTGTGGTAGTGGGTGGCACGGTCCTTTAAGTATTCGGGAGAGTTAATGCAAGTTTTTGATTTTTGGAAGCTTTTAAGTTGTTATAGTTGACTTTGGTCAAAATTTAGTGATCCAAGTATTGGATGGGAATTTCATCAGTTTCATTAGCTCTGGAGTATTGATTTTGGGTTAGAAGCGTGGTTGGTTTGGATTTCGAGGCTTTCAGTTTGATTTTAAGTCTTTAGATGAGAAATTGGTTTAAAGTTTTCGAGAGTTGGTTTTGGGGTAACCTATTGATAATGACCTATGTTGGTGATTCTAATAATTTTGTTGAGTCTAGAATGTTGAAATTAGTCCAGTAGCATAGTTGGAATATATTCACGGGGTTCTGAATACATTTCGAGGGTCCGTTGGGTGATTTGGTGCCTTAGTATTTTGCTGTCAGTTGGTGCCTTTTTCAGGCGCGGGCGGAGGCACGAACATGTGCCCACTGAAAAACCCAACTTAGTCATCGCGTGCGTGGACTTTAGGGTGCATGCGCATAGAGTAATTTACCCCAGGATAGAATAAAATCCTCATTTGGGTCCAAAACCTTATTTTCTCTATTTTTAGAGTTTGGGAGCTCAGATTGAGGTGATTTCAAGTGGGTTTTTGAGATTTAAACCTTAGGTTAATTTCTAAAACTTGTTTTAATCATTAACAATTGATTATATTGCAAAATAATCTTCAAATCATAGCTTTTAAAACTTGAGATTTTAGAGTTTTATCTGTAAAGTGAAATATTGATATTTTGATGATTTCTAACTTGATTTCTACTCCATTTTTGATGGGATTTTAGATTTGAAACCCTTAAACTATGTATAAAGTGATTTTCTAAAAAAATAATTAGTTTTACCCTTTTATTTATGGGGTTGGTTTTCGAGGTGATTTTAGATCTGGAACAAAAGTATGTCAATATGGGTATCGTTGGTCTCGTATTTATGTGTAGATCTCATATTTGAATAGATTGAGCTCGCTTGGAGGCGTTTTGGAAGAGTAGAGATTCCCTTCGATTATTTGGGCTGTGATTTGGCTTTATGGGTCTTCTTTAAGGCAAGTTGAGATTTATCTTGACTCTTTTCTGAGGTGTTTATGTAGTTTGTGCTAGTTTCTTGTATAATATGAATAACTGGGTATTTGAAGGTCCTTCATAGATAATATGAAGAGCATCTATTTGGGTACTGGTGTTTATTGTTAGGTTAAAAGTAATAAAATGAACATCTTGAATGTTCTCTGTACTTGTTGACATTTTTATGATAAATTGTGTTGATAAATGACTTATTTGATCATGAATAAATTGATAGTGAGTATCTATGTGAGATTTTGAATTGTTCTTAGTGGAATTTGATGGAATAATTAGGGTTTAGTAACCACTTAAGGTATAAAGAGATTGTGGCTATAAATGAAAAAGTTAAAAAGAGAAATTTTGGCGTACTTGCTACGTAATGTGATCGAAAGTGAACTTCTGAACATGCTTGTTGATGGGTATATTTCCCTTTCGAGCATTTGAGTTTAACTACATCATAATTGGGAAGCAATAAAAAAAATTTTCGTGCAAAATATGCAATGGGCCAGTTGAATTCTCAATGTTTACATTATTTGGGTTGATTATTATTATGATGATGATGACCTAGTGAGGGCTTGTGTTGACTTTATCATTGATTGGAGAGCTTATTATCATTGTGATGCCTGAGTGGGGGTTTGTGTTGACTTTATTATTGATTGGAGAGTTTATTATCATTGTGATACTTGAATAGGGGCTTGTGCTGACTTCATTGGTTTCCTATATGCTCTTTTTACTATTGTGGTACCTGTGTTGGGGGCTTGTTGGGGATTTTATCAATACCTTGCATTGATTACATATTGTGTTTCCATGACGGGGCTTGTATCACGATTTACTAAGATTTGGGTGACTTGGGTTCATTTATACCATTATTGAGCTGATTATTATGCATTATTGATTTTGCTATGATCATGCATACTCATTCATCACTCATTTTCAGAGAACTGGTACTACTATGGAACTTGGATTCTTTGCAAAAGAAAATGAACCATTATGTAAAATGTCTTACCCGATAGAAGTGCCGGCAAGGTTGGTTGATGAGATTGTGATTAGTATATGGGTTACGAACTCCCCATGGGTCCTCTCCTGGAGCTTAGGTTCAGAAGGTGTATACAGGTTGTACTTTTGTCATTTTATTTCATCTCATATCACTACATTACATTGCATTTTCTCTTGGGTGATATTGTGGTTGAGATATTATTATATATTGTGTATTGGTTACGACTTGATTCGTTGAGACTGTTGCGCCACATTCATTGGTTGCGTGATATGTATTTTCCCTATCTTATCCTAGATTGTTGATTTGGAATGATGAGTGGATATAATATACTGTGTTGGTGAAATTCTCTCCTAATGTGACCTATTACTATTACTATTGATATTAAACCTGTACGTGTCTGGCTTAGTTGAACTGATTTGGCTACCTTGTTAATTGTTGCTATCTGTTAGAATAAACTGAGACTTTTCTGAGTACAGGTTTATTTGGGGTAATCATAGATGATTGATGTGGTGGTTCTCGCCATCACTTTGGATTAGGATCGGTTGTCTACTATGCTCACTGAGTACACGTGTTTCGTACTCACCCTTGCTTTTCTTTTCTGCATACAGGTATTGAGCGAGTAGCTAAGCATTGATTGTGACTGTCACACCTCGAATTCCAACGGGGAAGACTGACACCCGAAGCCGTTAAGGCCCGAGAGAACCAATCTTCATTCATGCACATTCGTATGCATGTCTCTATATGAACAACATTCTATCTCATATAATTATAAGATACCAATGGCGGAAGTCATGGAGAACATATGCTATATATGAAACTTGGCCGTTAGGGCCATCAAGTCAACACGGACATACATGCCTTCATTGTCTGACAACGTCTATAAAGCCTCTAACAGATACATTTACATAACCATCCTAAAGTCGGGACAAGTCCCCGCTTTATACAACCTCCATACAGTACCAAAACCAATATGTACACATGTGACTGGGAAAGCCTCGAACTGAACTGGAGCTCACAAATAATCAGTAGATGACCTGCAGCCTACTGTGGAGGTCTACTAGCACATGTGCCTGCAGCAAGTAAGGTAAGTCCCCCAAGGGACGTCAGTACAAAGAATGTACTGAGTATGTAAGGCTATAAGAAACTGCACAATACATAAGTGCTTTAATGGAGTCAAAACAAGTGAGTAATCACTATGGATAAACCTCCGTCTGTATATATGGAACCATGTACATTACATTCATTAATTTCTTTGCTTTTACGTTCATTGATTATCATTCCTTACTTCAACCTTCTTTGCATTAAGCAATTGTAAAGCATGTGACAAACAAGTGACCAACTGATCAGTGGTAAAAGAGGATAACCCATGCTAGGTATTTTAACCCCTGGGATGCGGTCCTCATACATATACAAATCAGGATTGACCCATGCTAGGCTTTTCTGTCGCCCCTGGGATACCACCCATGATATTGGGATCGACCCATGCTAGGTATTTTAACCCCTGGGATACCACCCATGATATTGGGATTGACCCATGCTAGGTGTTTCTTCCACTCCTGGGATGCCACCCAAGAATACTCAAACAATTATACATTACTTCATTGTTTTACTTCTATGAGATTGATACATTGGTAGTCATAACATTATTGGAACTTTAGAACATAACATTATTGAAACTTTGGAACCATGTCCACACTTATGTGACACATGAATAACAATTGATCAATGAATAAGGAATATGTGAATAACAATAAATGACAACCTGAAATGAGATACCTTAGAACATATCGAAATGGAACAAGTACAATGACAATGCGAACAATATGTGCTGCAGAAGGATACAGAAAGAGTAACCTTACATACCTTTCTTCCCAATATGAATACACAGTTATATATGTGAATACAATAATCCAGCTCCTTCCTTATGTTTTACTCTACAACACAAGTACATAACGGAGCTCACGTTAACAACTAACTATCTTACAAGTGCATAAGACGACAATGAACTACATGACTACCCTATAACGTCATTGTACCCTTTACAATACAATTCACTGCATTACCATACCAACAACACCATAACATTCCACACATTGACCTAGACATCATAAACCAATAGCATTTCACACCAAGTTTATCCTTTATGCTTCCTCATTAACACTACGTCACAATTACTCCATCAAGTTACCTCAATACCTTTCATAACAACATATTAACAACAATCCATAATTGATATAATCCAACATGCCTCCGAACGACCCCTTAAAGCCATTCAAAAGGTACCATAAGTTGATAATTGCATCCAAAAAGGGTATAGGGGCCTTGGGTGGTCAAAGAGAGACAAAAACATGCAAAACAAAATTCTGGAATGGGATGTGGAGACACCTGTGCCTGCAGGTGGATGACATGCGGCCGCAAGTGCCCCTCTGTCCTTGTCCAGAGCCACTTGCGTTGGCATCTGCGCCTGCAGGTGCTCCAGACGCGAGGGCGGGTGCCCGTTTCAGCCTCCAAGGGTCATTTTAGGGTCCTTTTTTGTACTAAATGGTCCATGGCCATAAATAAACTTCTCTTTACATGTTTTAGGTCAACTTGGATGCCAACGAACAACCATGGTTTCACAACACACATGAACATCACCAAAACTACATTCTCCTTTCAATACACCACCAATTCCATACCCAATTTCATAACAACAATCCCACAAGTTATACACATAGAAAAAGCAAGTTAAGGACATAACCACATCTTACATGTTGATATTTAATCCATGAAACTCACTTCCTTCAAGACCACAAGTCCATTTTCAAGTTTATAAGGCAAAACTCTTTACCGATTAAGCAAACATAGACTATTCCACACATAGTGAACTGTTCAACACTTTGTCATAACCAACATGATTTATATACCCTCTCATGCATATATTATATTAAACCATAAGATTAAACACTTACCAAAGCTTGCAAAAGAGTGATTTTGTCCCAAGAGATAGTTACTTAGGGTTTATGAGATGAGAGAATATTGTGGAAAAATCTAGAAATGGCATGTGTGTCTTGGTGAATAAAAATCTGATTTTTGTGCCCTTTTATAGTCCCTTTAAGTCTCATCCTTAGCCACACTTTGGTCATAATGTTATGTTTACTTGGTCAAAGGTAGAATGGGTTATTTTTCTTATTTGGGCCATGTCTTTTGCTTAGTTTTGGGCCTTAAATTGAGCCCATTAGCACATGTTAATTCAGCCCAACAAATTAATGCATAATTCACCAACCATCTCATGTTTAAATAATTTCATAAATGTTAAGGTAGTCTCATGGGTTCGAAAATGTACGAGGTGTCATAGTAACTCCCAGTGTCTACTTTTCCAGAGATTGAGGTAGTGATTGTCGGATCTTAGAGCTTACCTAGATTTCTTCTTCTTTTATTTTATGCTTATTCACATTTGAGATACATCAAACTATTTCATTTTATTTGACAGTAGAGGCTAGTACTAGTGACAACTAGACCTGGGATATTGTATTGATATTGTACCTCTTTCTTATGTCTTTTGGGGATTATTTCTATTTCTTACATCTTTCGCTTCTGTTTTACTTCTATAATTATATTTGGGTTGCGATAGGCTTACCTGTACAGGAGGGTGTGACAAGTGCCATTACGGTCCCTATTTTAGGTTGTGACAGTATGTAACTTGGTTTAATACTCAATGACAGTCATGGTACCCTGCTCAAGATCATCAAACTGGCCCCTCAGACTCTCCATCATGCTACCAAGCACATACTTCCTTAAGAAGGCATCAGATGTAACACCCCGTACCTTCCTAACCCTACTTGACGACATTGAACAATGTTTACTTAGGTGTCGAGAGCCATACGTATGTATTTTGTAATGCTAAGGATGAGAAAAATTGAAATTTGGCCTCGCGTATGTGATTAAACCTTCGTAGGTGGTGTTTTGTGATTTTCGTTGAGCATTTGTGGGGTTCAAAATGAGGCTAAGAGGACCTCTAAACAAAGTATATTAAGGCTAAGAAGTAAGTTAAAGAATAGGACTTGAAGTATCTAACCAAACCCGCGAAGAAAAGTCGAAAAATGAAATTTTTGAAAAATCTAAGTGTGGGGCGCGCCATAGGGCGTGCCACGCCGCTCTGGGCTAAAATTTTTAGTCCAGAGGCAGCAATTTGGCGCGCCCAAGGGCATGCCACGCTGGTTTTTCCACTTTTTCAAAAGTTGGAAATTTTCTAAGTTCCAAGGGTACCCGGGGTTGTACCGAGCCGATTTTTGCCACGTTTCTTATACAACTACGAGTATATACATGAAATGATTCAAGTATTATATTGGTATGATAAAAGTATTCGAGAACGAATTTGGCATCAAAATGACGATTTTACCCTTTTGGTCAAAATAGGCCATACGTGGCTAGAATCACTTGTTTTTGGGGTTGAGGCTACGAATATGAATAGCGTGAGTGGGAATATTGTTGTAACACGTATGAGATGATTTAAACACGAGAAATTATTGATTTTATTGGGTTAAGTGAATTGGGCCAAAAAAGGACCCAAAAATGAAAAGAAAACATGGCCCAAAAATGGGTCAAAAGACCCATTCTTGCCTTGACCTTCTAGAACCCCACATTAAATGTTAAAGAGTGGCTAAGGATGGAATTGAGGGCCTATATAAAGGGCAATAAATCTGATTTTTATTGCTTTCAAATTCTCATGCCTTTTAGACAATTATACAAGATATTTTCTTCAAACCCTAAGAGTTCAAAGCCAACTTTTGGAGCAAGTTCATTACTTTTCAAGCTTGGGTAAGTGATTATTGTTATAGATTAATATATTATATGCATGAAAGAATATGTAAATCATGTTGGTTGTGCTTGGAAATGTTGGACATGGTACTTTGTATTTTTGTATAAGATTTGTGATCCATGAGGTTCAAGCTTGAATTATGACTTGTGCCTTTGATGAAAGAGCATGGTGTAGATAAAATATGAACATGTATGGTGTTATTTTGTTATTAAACTTGTTATTTTTCTATAAGTGTAAATTGTGGGATTTTGGCCGAAATGTGCTATGAAGTGTATTAAGGTGAATTGATGGATTATTTGTGATGTGGTGTGGATAAGAAAGTGTAAAGGAGAAGTGTTGTGGTGAAATGTATTGATTATCATGTATTGGTTAATGTTGGGAATATTGGGGGATTTTTGAAATAATAATTTTATCAATGATTTTGTCAAGGGGAAATGACATGTTTAAAGGCAAACATGTAACTCATTGATGTTATATGCATTTGTAAGGTAGTTGGTGGTTAATGTGAATTTCGTTATGTATTTGTGTTGTAGAGTGACACATAAAGAAGGAGCGGGACTATTGTATACGCATCTAAGATTGTATATTCGTATTGAGAAGACAAGGTATGTAAGGTTACTTTGTCCGTATCCTACTTCGGCAAATAGTATTCACATTGACATTTCACTAGTCCTATCCCGAAATGTGCTAAGGTATCCTATATCCGGTTATCAATAGTCATTGTCATATGTTTCCTACTCAGTGATCATTTGTGAATCTCATGTCTCATATTCATGGTTAATGTTCCAAAAGCTCAAATAAGGTTACGTTCCAATGTTCCAATAGTGATTATACTCATGTCTCTTGTTCATGGATTATTGTCCAAAGGTTCCAATGGCGTTATGGTTCTAATAATGTTATGTTTCTCACAATGTTTATTTACATGTCTCTCACTCATTGGTTAATGATCCAAAGCTTAAAGTAAAGTTGTGACTATCCTAGTATCAATCTCAAAGTAATGAACAAAGTAATGCATATGTGGTCAATGATCAAGTACGGGTGGCAACTTTGGGGGCAAAATGCCTAGCTCAAGCCGATCCCAAATCAGGGGGCAGTCCTAGGGGCATAAGCCTAGCTCAGACCGATCCTAACAGGGGGCAACTCTAGAGGTAATAACCTAGCTCGAGCCGAACCTGAAATGTTGTATGGGTGGCAGCTTTAGAGGTACTAACCTAGCTCAAGCCGATCCCGATATATATATTGATTCATAGGGTGGCAGCTCTAGGGGCATAAACCTAGCTCGAGCCGATCCCAACATAACATGATGTTATGTTAAAACCCACTGTTCAGTTGGGGCCCGGGTATCACAGGTCACAGTCAAAGATGAACAATCAGAGAAGCAAAGATGCAAAGAAAGTAAGGAAAGCAAAATACATGGTTTCCAAAGTACAGAATAGTGACTCATCTACATTGTGACTTATCTATATTGATTATGCATTTGAACTTGAGTTCTTTGACATCTTTACATATCTTACAAGTTTCATATGGCCTTACATACTCATTACATTCTGCGTACTGACCCCTCTTGGGGAATTTACCTTACTTGCTGCAGGCGCAGGTACTAGTAGGCCTCCGCAGTAGGTTGCCAGTTGTTACAGATCTTTGGTAAGCTCCAGTTAGTTCGGGGCTTCTCCGAGTCACTGTTGTACATATGTTTTGGTGTTTTACATGTTGTATAAAGCGGGGACTTGTCCCGACTTTTAGTTCATTTTGGTCAATGCATTTGTTAGAGGCTTTTGTAGACGGATGTGGGTGTATAAATGTAAAAGGTATATGTCGTTTTTGACTTGGTGGCCTCAACGGCCAAGTTTCGCATATGTATATATATATCACATGTTCCATGAATTCCATTGTTGGTATCCAAAGCTATTATGTGATTATGGGTTTCTTCTGGCATTTATATAATTGAATAGAGGCAAAGCTTGGTTCTCTTGGGCCTTGTCGGCTTTGAGTGCCAATCCGTTCCGATGGGATTAGGGCCGTGACATTAGAAAACTTTGTCCATGTCATAGGAGACGACCTAGCTGGCCTAGAATCAAGATAAGACCTCCATCACCACTTCACTAGCCCTACCATATAAAAAGTAGTGTAGTCTACACCATGGGACTCAACCAAACGAGGTTATGCAACCTCTCCTAGCAACTCATAGAAAACTCGAATCTGACCTCTCCAACATCAAATGTTGACTTTGGTTAAACTTCTTAAGTTCCAAACCGTCAAAATTCAAAAACTCGTCCGCTTGCCTCGGAAATCGAACCATCCATCTAGCAAGTAATAAACACCAAATCAAATCTATGGGAGGGTCAAATAAAGAAAAACAAGTGAAAATCACAAAACGACCTTGAGGGTCATTACAAATTTAATTGTCTATAGTTATTGTTAATATTTTTGCAATTGTAAATTTAATCAAACAATTAAAATTTTAGAAAAATAGTCTATTTTGATCTTCGATTAAAAAGTTAGTGAAAGCAAAGATTTTCATCGAACATTGCAATGAAAGTTCTCGTTAATGCCAATTTCTTTTCATTATCTAATTAGAGATTTTGAATATATTTTCAATTTGTTTTCTAGCTATGCATTTTAATTAAGAAAGGAAAATATTGAATTTAACATTGTCTTCTTTTAATGTTTAAAACAAGTGATTACTTGTCAAGATATAAAATAGCCTCAGATAAGTAGTATTTTTCATATTACTTACAAAATAAAATATCTCGAGACAAGGAATAAAGATATACAGGAGATTCTGCTTAGCTTCCTGATTTTGTATTTAAAGTTTAAACTTAAAGTTTTGGGAGTTACCATTAGTTTTAGGGGTAATCATGTCCGGTTTTTGCATATATCAGGGACTATTTTTGTGGAGGGGCATACAACAAGGACCAAAATAGTTCATTCCCTATACATTAAGGACCCGTTTGACCATAAAAAATTTTTTTCAAAAAATTATTTCACTTTATTAAAAAAAATAAAAAATTATAATATTACTTATTTTTATTTTTTTCACTCTTACTTCTCTAATAAAAAATTAAAAAGAATTTTAATTTATTTTTATGGCTAAATACAACTCCAACTTCCACTTCAACTCAAATTTTTTTTTTTTTTTTTTTTAAGTTTTTCGTGGCAAAACGCCTACTAAATACTAATTTGATCATTTTCTCCACGTAAGTAATTAACCCCTTTCCTTAACCCCAAATGCCTCGCAAGGTTTTTCAGACAAAGTATGACTGCCGTTTGTGTTGTTGAAAATTAGCAGGATGTTTCTTCTTCCTTATCGCAGAATTGTATTGAATAACTCTAACAAGTTTGTGATGGGCTCCAAATATTTTCTCCACAAGCCATCCATTGCTTTCACAACCATACACAAGACAATTCCTGTCCTTTTTCAAACCCAAAAGCTCATCTTTTCAACATTTGCTTCAAAACCCATCTCCTCAAATCGAGGCTTTTCATACAGGCCCCAAAGAATTCCTCCACCAGGTACCTTTTTGTCGACGGATTAATTTCTAAACCCCTCATACTGATAGCAATCTGTTATGTAGGAGACGTTGACACAACAATTAGAAAAGAACCATTTGTTTGAAAAATGTTGTGCAGAAAGACTTGTGTTTGGATATTTGTAGTTTGTTTGAAGATTTCTGCATTACTGGAACACAAAACCTTTTGCCATAAAACCACTTCAAAAATCCCTTCTTTTTTTCTTTTTCCGCAGATGCTTCCTGGATAAACCTAACAAACAGCTTCTGATTTTTCGTTGCTAGATTTCAAAAAATTTCCATGAACAAATGCCACCTTTGTTATTGTAAGTTATTGTTTATATAATTTCAGTTTCTGGAGTAATGCTGGAAGACCCAGCAGAGGAAATTGCGGAGTCAGAACACGTGATGGCATTGAAGCAGAAATTGAGCCAGATTGGAATAGATATTGGTTCTTGTGGACCAGGCCAGTACTCAGGTTTGCTTTGTCCAATGGTGAGTTCCTTAGAGATCTTTTGCTAACCCTCTTTTGAAGAATATTTTGTATGAAAGAGAGTGTTCCAGAGGATGGTCTTCATTAACTAGAAAAAAAATCTCTCTATTGCGATGAGAATGTTACTTTGATTAGCAAACTGTGCTGGAAAACTGACCTGCTAGAATTTGTCTTGTCTTGGTCGTTTGCAATGATAAAATATTGAAATCATATTAATTTATATCATCACTCTTATGCTAAATAAGAAGTAAGAACTAAGGGGTTGTTTGGTTTGAAAACAAGTTATGATGAGATTAGTTATCCTGATATAATTTGTTATTGACTGTTTGGTTTGGTTGTATTAAAAATAATATAAAAAAAGGTCAGCCCGGTGCACTAGAGCTCCCGCTATGCGCAGGGTCTAGGGAAGGACCTGACCACAAAGGTCTATTATACGCAGTCTTACCTTGCATTTCTGCCGGAGGCTATTTCCAAGGCTTAAATCCGTGACCTCCTGATCACATGGAAGCAACTTTACCAGTTCCTCCAAGGCTCCCCTTCGTATTAAAAATAATATGCATTGTATAATTTCTAAGAACAAGTTCTTTGTTTACAAAAATATCCTCCACCTTATTCAACTTTTTAAATTTTCTTTGCAAAGCTTTAATTATTCATTCTTAAAAACAAAACCTCCACCTAAAAACAATGCAAATCTATCATCAAAATCAGTTGAAGGTGGCAATAAGCTTTATCTCAAAGCTTTGAAATTTTGGTGTGTCTAAGAACATCCATTGTGTTGATCTATGATGGTCACAACTCACAATTATGGCCTATGATGATCTAAATTTTTTCTTTTGAAGGCTTTAGAAAATCATTCTCTTGTGGCCATTAGTTAAAACATTATTCCCTTGTGATTATATATTGTCAACAAAAATATCCATGGGAAGAAAATTTTGCCAAATTATTGGTGGATTACATTAACTCACACTATTCAACCAAAAGGTACAAAATTAACCTACTGTACATCACTATATTCCAAGTATAGTAACCAAGAAAGGGTTTGAAGGGGTATTTTTGTCATTTTAACTATCTTATCCCCAGATAAGTTATCTTAGTATTGTTCTTCCACCCAAAGGTACGGAAAACATATCCCATACTTTGTAATTAAACAAGGGATTAAGAGGTATTAAAAATTTATCCCATGATTATTGCCCCTTATCCATCATACCAAACGCGTCCTAAGTTCACTAATCTATAAGTGTGATATGGTTGTTATTGCACTTGATTTAAAGAATGACATCAACATATCGTTTAGAAATGAAAAAAGAAGATGAACAAGGAGCAATTATATGCAAGTTTACAATGATTATACATATCATTAGTTGATTTTACTCATATTTTCTTTAGATATATCCAAATCGAATAATTCTCTTTATTTCTAGATTTTCATAGAATTAATCAGGGCAACTCTGTGGTAATATCATTGTAGGATCTAACTGAAACTTTGTTAGATATGTCCAGACAAGAGGATGAAGTGTTAAATAAACTTAGTCTTCATATTGAAAAATACAATTGAAAAGGTCTATGCTTGTACTAAATAAAATTGCATTTCATTTAGGTTAAATTATGTAATATTAACATAAGACTCAAATTGACTACCTTCTCTTCGGAAGAGAGATAGAGGTTTATGCAAGGACTTCAAAGTTATTCCAAGTGAGCATCTTACAATCCAACATAAGCTCTTGATAATGGATCTAGATATTACGAGGAAGAGGAGGACGAGGGCTTTATGTAACCAGTCAAGGATTAAGTGGGGGGAGGGGGGGAGGGGGCTTGACTAATGATAAAATCGACGAGTTTGGGAGAAGTTGATGGGCATGGGGGCTTGAGAGATTAATGGGGACGCAAATGGTATATGGATTAGGATAGCTAATTGTATTAGGGACACAATTAGAGAGGTTTTAAGGGTCTTGAAGGTGTAACTTTGGTAGACATAGAGGGGACCAGTGGTGGAATGGAGAGATCTAAGGGAAAGTGAGAGCCAAGAAGGTTGCTTACATGAAGTTAGTAGAAAGCAAAAAATGAGGAGGAAACCAGGACAAACAGGGAGAGATACAAGACGGTGAAGAAGGAGGCAAGGATAGCGAGTACGACAGCTAAAACGACAACATTTGAATGCTTGTAAGAAGAACTAGAGGACAAAGGTGGGGAGAAGAAGTTGTATAAGCTCGCCAAGGCTAGAGAGACGAGAGCTCGTGATCTATACCAAGTGAGGTGTATTAAAGATGAGGATGGCAAATATTGGTGGAAGAGGCACAAATTAAGCGAAGAACTTCCATAATAAACTCTTAAATGTAGAAGGAGACAAGAATATTGTGTTGGGTGACTTAGAACACTCTGAGAGCCATCGAGATTTTGGGTATTGTAGGTGTAAAAAGTTTGAGGAGGTTAAGGGGGCAATTCGTAAATGAGAAGGAGAAGAGTGATCAGGCCAGATGAGATTCCTGTGGATTTTAACGCCATTTTTTAGGACAACTAAAATGCCATAAGAATGGAGGCGGAGTACAATGATCCCATTGTATAAGAACAAGGGTGATATTCAAAATTTCAACAACTATAGGGGTATATAAGCCACACTATGAAAGTTTAGGAGAGGGTGGTAGGGATGAAGATGAGAAGGGATATGTCTATTTTCGAGAATCAATTTGGATTCATGCCAAGACGATCAACTGTAGAAGCCATTCATCTTTAAGGAAATTGTTTGAGCAGTATAGGGATAAGAAAAAAGACTTCCATGTGGTGTTCAATAGACTTGAAAAAGGCATACGACCAGAGGCGGATCCAGGATTTGGACTCTCCGGGTGCCAATTAAACTCATCGATAAATCAACTAGATTGTTCGTCTTTTCTATCTATATGACAATTGACAAATCAATCAACAAAAAAAGAACAGCAATAAGATGACAATTATGCATTACATATACTACAAATTCACACCCCACATTCGACTAAGATCATGAAGTGGAAAAAGCTTATACTTTCAATAATATTACTAATAGCATAAGTCATAACATCCATCATTCATTACAATTGTCCTCGACGACTTTTCATATTCTGAAAATGGTCAACGATGGCATCATTATTTACATTTGCAAATACATCACGCTCTATGTAACAAACTAAACAATCATTTAAATATTGATCACCAATACTATTTCACACTTCATTTTTTATGCGCTTCATGGACGAGAAAGCTCTCTCCACAGTTGCCGTAGCAACAGGTAAAATCAGAGTCAACTTCACAAGTAAATAAACAAGTGAATAAGTCTCCACAAGATTTGCCTCAACCAATGCCTTTGCCAAATCACGAATTTCTTGCAAGTTGGAGAACTTGGAATTACCACCTCGCATATGAATTATGAAAGTATCGAGTTGGTAACTCAAATCTCGAAGCTTTCCATTATCAAACTCACTTGGATAACACTTTGCTAAAGCCATGATTCTACCTTTGTCAAAGTTAGGGAAAGAATTGATTGGATTCAAGCTACCCATTCCAAGAAGCAAATCACTACTCACTACATCAAAACGATCATTAAGCTCTTGAAGTTGCACATCAATGATAGAGCAAAAGATTTCAACACGCAAGTGGTGTGAATAACAAACACCCAAACACTTACGCTTGGACAGTTGGACTTTCCAGAAAAATAAGGCTCATTCAAATTGGGAATCAAGATATCATGTGAATCACAAAATAAAGAAACATCACCCAACAAAGATTCCCATCCATTTTCTCTCATATCTTGCAATCTTTTCTTTGAGATGTTAAGAAACTCTACGGCATTAACAATATCTTGATCCTTTTTTTGTAAAATCTTGCTCAACTCATTTGACATTGCCAACACTTTCAACATCAAGTGAAGCATAAAAATAAACTTGAATGTTTTAATCTTTGTCAAAAGATATTCCGCTTGATTTCTATCACTTGAGGTGGAACCTTCAATTTCAATCACTTCAAGCACATGAACAATATATAAGAAAATAACAAGAAAGTTATCTAATGTTTTGAAATGTGATCCCCAACGAGTATCACCTGGTCTTTGAAGCCCGCGTTCTTGATGTAATCCTTGCCGCGTATGAACTTCAGCGGACTCAAGTAATTGCTTCAACTTTTCAGCTTGGTGATGACGAAGTAAATCTCTACGCTTAAAAGATCCTCCAACAACATTCAACATATTAGTAACATGATCAAAAAAGTCCTCAACTTCCAAATGTTTTTTCGCAATAGCTACAAGTGTTAGTTGCAATTGATGTGCAAAACAATGAATATAATATGCCGATGGACTATCTTTCATAATCAAAGTTTTGAGACCATTTATCTCTCCCTTCATATTACTAGCTCCATCATAACCTTGTCCACGTATTTTGGATGGACTTAGTGAGTGATCGAAAAGCAAAGAATAAATTTCTTTCTTCAATGAGCATGCCGATGTATCACTAACATGGACAAGACCGATAAATCGTTCTACTACTTCACCATTCTTATCAACATACCTCAAAACAAGAGCCATTTGTTCTTTGTGTGAGATGTCTTTGGATTCATCAACCATTATACCAAAGTAATCTCCATTCAAGTCCCTAATTATAGCTTTCAATGTTTCTTTTGCACAAACATTGACAATATCCTTTTGGGTCATAGGACAAGTCAAAGTATCATTTTGTGGAGCATTTTCTAATATCACTTTCCCCACATCCGGATGCTTGTCCCCATGTCACCTCAAAAATCCTAAAAAATAACCTTGATTAGTTGAAGATTCACTTTCGTCATGACCTCGAAAAGGCAACTCATGATGCAAAAGAAGTCTTGCCACATCAATTGAAGCTTCCAAATGCATTCGGTACTCACTTTTTAACTTTTGAGAATGCTTGTCAAGAACAACTTGAATTGATTGATGAGGATTTGACAAATCTTGCATCTTATTGTAACATTTGTTGTGAACACCATTAACTTTACCGACATGCAAACGAAATCTTTCAAGAGCCCTATTCCAAGCCCTAAAACCCTTTGTTGCATAAAACTCAGTCGTAGTTTCATGAACAAATTCATTTTTGAATAAATAACAACAAAGACAATATGCGGCATCTTTCTCCATACTATACTCCAACCAACTAGAATGTGGACCTTTGAACCAACTTGAAACAAATTGGCGCATTCTACCTCCTATTTCAGTTGGAGGATATGGTTTCAAGATAGGTTGACAAGGTCCTTTTTAATATAATGTTTCCTAACTTCATCTCGCATCCGAGGATCATAGTCAATAATCGGTATTCTTTTCCCTAGATCGGATTTAAGTGCACCTAAATCGAGCTCAGTTACTAGATAACGATTGACACCCGTACTAGAACTTGATTGAGCAAACATGTTGAGAAATTTATCCATTTCAAATTCTCAATTCACAAAATTAGAATAATTGAGGGCTGGCGACTGCCGACGGGTTACGATCGACAGGTGAGGAGTGAGGTTGATGGAGTTCTTTGGGAGAAGAAAGAAAAAGTCGGGGTTTGAAAGAGAAGGGTTGGGGTTTGAGTTTTTTATAAATTTGATGAGACAAATAAAGAAATAATTGAATTTTATATATTAAACAAATAAGAAAAGTCAAAGACTACTAATAGTCAAAAATAATTTTTAATTAATACATAAATCCATAGACCATAGTCATGAATTGAATGCTGTCTGCCGTAAAGTGACTTGATTGAGCTGAAATTTTTTTTTTAAAAAAAATGTTGTCCAAGGGATTCGAACCCACGCCCTTGGGGGTAAAAACTCAACCCTTTGCCACTGGCACCACAAGGACTTTGATGTTGTGGGTGGCATATTTATTATTTATAGATATATTCTGTATATATATAGCTATATATATAGAGTTTCCGTCGAAGCTTGCGGGTGGCGTGGCACCCTCAAGGCCCTTAGTAAATCCGCCCCTGCATACGACAAAGTCCTTAGGGAGGTTTTATGGAGATTCTAGGAGTCTGGAGGTGTACCTATAATATATAGTGATTAAGGGTGTGTATAAAGGAGCCAAAATCCGAGTGAGTACATTGGGATGAGATTCGGAACACTACCCAGTTGAGATGGTGTTCTTCAGGGATAAACTCTTAGCCCTTTTTTTTATTTGCCTTGGTGATAGATGAATTGACACGACATATTCAAGGGAGGTACTATGATGTTTGTTATTTGCAAATGACATAGTATTGATTGACGAGGCACACAACAGAGTTAACGATAGACTGGAGGCTTGGAGACAGACCCTAGAGTCTAAAGGTTTCAGGTTGAGCAGGACTAAGAGATAGTACATGGAGTGCAAGTTCAATGGCGCATCACATGAGGCTGATGTGAAAGTGATGATTGATACACATGTCATCCCTTAGAGAGGAAGCGTCGATTATTAGCATCCATGAAGATGGCTAGAGGGGAAGGAGCACATTTCTTACAAAGAAACTTTAGAGTGGCCGACGCTAGATCTGGGAGAAAGCTGCCAGCGGATGGATGCTGAAAGATAACCTCGTTTCACACTGTCTAACGAGCATACCCAAAGAAAAGAGGCCTTTTTGAAGACTTGCGTGGTCTAATCCTTCTCAAAATGGGTTGGGTAGCCAGAGGGTATTAGGAACAGGGCTGCTGAAGCTTGGGGGAGTCTCAGAGGGTCTGAAGATCACTCTACTTAGTGACACTCAGTTTTTGTTTCATTTGCAGATGAGCATCAAACCGCTCATGTTCTAGAAACAGGGACAAGAGGATTCGAAGGGGTATTTTTGAAGCTAGAAAGGTGGGCGGATGCATATATTCATGTTGATTCGAAGGGGTATTTAGGATTTATGCATAATTGATCAATTGATTGATTAATAGCTTAATAACTTTCATTTATTCATGTTGCATTTGGTATCCTTGCAGTAGGCATTGTTGCCTTTACTATATTTTCTATGACTGTGTTGTCGATTGTAATTCAAGCTATGATGACTTGAATTTCATACAGCAGGCTGACTATGTAGAAAAAATTGAGATTTCAATGCATGCATGATCACCTTGTTGGAGTGACAATATTTCCTGATTTGATTTGAAACTGAAACGGAGTTAGGGAGGTGAATGGTTAGGATGTAAACTATAAATGCTTACAACCCTTTCAGTGATTAAAAGTGAATGGAGCTATTGCCATGTCAAGTAAAAGAAAATGAAGTAAAAAAAGGAAACTCTTGTTGTATGAAATAGAAGAAAAGAAAGTAATCATAATTATAGATGTACCTTCTGGTAGTTGAATTTTTTTCTAAGAAAGAAAATTGTGATTCATATCTTCCACATGTGGCTGGGAAATAAATTAAACATGGTACTAATAGGTGTTATGAGTTTTAACTTTTACAAATTATTTAGTATTATTGCATCTGTAAGGTACTTAGAATGTCCTATCTTGACAGTTAGCACAATGTTTTTGCTTTGTAGTGCAAAGGTGGGGACTCAAATGAAAAGAGCTTATCTCTCTTCATTACTCAGGATGGGTAACTAACTTTTTACTTTGCACCTCGTTTTTAAGGTATACTTTCTTTCTTCTCTAGCAATATATTGCTAAAACTTGTGAGTGATATCTAGGCATGCAGCTACATGGACATGTTTTCGAGCTAAATGTGGATGGAGAGGTGGTACGCGGGTATAATATGGTTTAGATGCGCTCATTAATCCTTTTATGTAGCATTTTCTTTGGCAACTTTTTATATTCTCTTTGTCATGTGGTTTCAGGCCTTTGCAGATGTGAGGACAGCTTATGCAGATATGAAAAAGTTTGGAAAAGTGAATAAGAGGTACAGGCAGATAACTGAGGAGAGTTTGGGGCTGGAACCTTTATGTGATGTGGTATGCTGATCTTTCTTTTTGTTGTCATTTCACATTATATTTGTATATGCATGTAGTAGTTGTTTGCTTATGACCTGAGAGTTTAATATAATATTTTTTATTTTAAAATTTGTGAATATTTTGTATACATTGTCAGAGTTTATAAATTTATGACATAGGATTGGGGTTTCGATGTTTCAAATTTTGGCCTGCGTGTATTCTAATTTCACCACGCTGACTGCAACTCCCAATCTAGTTTAAACAAATGCTCGAAGTTTGGTTATTTTTGAAGTTCCTTTCTTGAATGCGTGCTTTGTTTTTTGGGCTTTACAATTATAGCTGATTTTATGAATTTCCTAAAAGGTTTGTACATTAGTCATGGAGTCTTAAGGTAGATAGGAGGACTCTTTCTTTGTACAATTTTGAAATGGTGAAGTATTAACAAAATAGACGCAAAAGACTTAAGTGTGTACTCTGTTGCTTCATCAATTGGGTCTGAATCTTTTTCTTTTGGTTGAAATCTGAAGGATGCCTGCTGTGTGCTGTCTGGCATTAGCAGTTTTCTTGTCTGTTTAAGCAAGCTTTGTAGTGTTTTGAGCACTGTTCCTTTTGGGGTCTTTGTCTCCAGTTGCAGACTATCCTCCACTCTGTTTCCCTCCCTGTGGTGGTGCTGCATCTCAAACTTCTCGTTGCCCATATTTTCCTTCATTTGTTCTGCATATACCTCCAATTTGCAGGGAAGAACTATTGAACCTTACGATGTTGAGAAGCAACAGAGAGTCAGCTTCTAGTATATATCTGTATGTTTATTTTCAAAGCACAAGTTTATGACGTAGTAGCATCTAGAATAGAATCCAGCGAGGCCAAGCAAATAATCAGGGAACCTTACCTTCCCTGATCCATTCGATACTTGCAATTTCTTTTCCTATTCTTCCTGTTGGTTTTACAGAACTTCTTTCTTGTATCAATAAACCATCACCCATCAATACAAACAGTAGAGTTTCTGCCTCTGTAATGTTATTGCTACATTTTCCAAAATAGATATAGAAAAAGCCATTGTGAGGTCTTGTCTGTGATTTTTAGTCGCTTTCGACCAAGATAAATTACGGATGCCTTATGTGGTTGTCTTCTTTGTTCCTCAATACATTGCTTCTTGATTATGTTCTATTTGGACATTAGTGAGCTTCTGATTAGTTAATTTTCTTCTTGCTGTTCTTCAGTTACTCACATACTTTTCTGAGCGAATAATATCAAGAGAAACATTGCGGAGAAATGCTGTTATGCAACGAAGATATGGTGATCAGGTCTGACATCCTGTCATTTTCTTACATATTACTGATCAGTTTCTGTTGGTCGTTACCTAGGCCCATATACTTGATCACCTTTTGCCTGCATGTTAGCACCCCTAAGACAAAGATAGACCTCTAATTATATTCAGTTAAGTGTTTTATCAGATGGTGACATACTGGTTGACCATATGAGTATATGTGATTCCACTTGGTAGTACGGAAATTGATTAAATCCCTGCCCTTGCATTTGGTTTACGATGGAATATCTGAGGATGATAAACGATTCATCCTTGGGTAACGGAACGATGATGAGATTCAATATTCTGCTTGGTTAATTGGATTGAACATTCGGAAAGTTCCTTGACTTGTCATAATTTTATCTTCTGCTTGGTTAACATGATTTAAACCCTCTCATAATTTCTGTCCAAAATCTCGTGCATTTTGAATTCGTAACTTAGATGATGAATCTTGTATTACTTGATGTTTAAGAGGGTGTTTTTGGATAAGGTTAAAAGCTAATCAAATTTGAATCGCTTTTAATCACTTTTTGGTTTATTTTAGTGTTTGCTAACTGAGGGCTTTTACAACCAAAACAAGCCAAAAGGCATGAGTTGGGTACCGTTGTTGGTTTTTTTTTTTAATCAAGTAAAGGTATTTCATTTCATAAACTAGGCCATGAAAAGACCGTATGCAAGTGGTATACCAAAAAGTAAAGAATCTACACAATCAACTGATTCTCTGCAAACTCCACCCAGTCGTCCATACAATAGGGGACTTTCTGAGTGCACCAAAAGAAAATAAGGGAACGAAGGCTACTCCTTAGCTGGGGAAACTCGACTCTAGACCTTCAAAAGCTCTTCTATTTCTCTCCCTCCGGACAACCCACATTAATGCAAGTGGCACCGCATTCCATGCCCTTCGCCTACTCTTTTTTCTCCCTCTCTTCCGAATGGACATCAACTCTTTCACCGTTTTTGGCATCACCCATGGAGTGTTAAACCATCTGAACATATCTCATCGTAATATCATAGTCAAACCGCAGTATAGGAGAAGGTGATCTACATCCTCACCCCCCTCCTTGCTCATGTAACACCAAATGATACATACAACCTTCCATTTTCTCAAGTTCTCCGCTGTCAGAATCGCCTTTCTTGCGGCTAGCCAAGTGAAAAAGCACACCTTCCTCGGTACCTTTGGGTTCCATATTGCATCACATGGCAAAACTTGCTCCTCCCTGATCAATAAATTCTCATAGAAAGTTTTCACAGAAAACACACCATTATTCCCTATTCTCCACCACCAAGCATCAATGATAGCATCCAGGCTGGCCCACTTGCATTAAAGTTGATGGGCTTCAATGGAAAATCAAGAAGGTGTTTATCGTGGAAGAAAAGCCCAATAATGACTCAAGAATTAGGGCACAAAGTGGACTAGGTGCTACACATTTTCTATGGTCCAAATCCAAGCCCAAGAGGAGGAATATTGGGCTTCAATGAAGAGCCCAAAAGATTTGAGTTTTGGATGCCCACATGGAGGACCAAAGGAGGATTTCTTTGCCCAACAAAGAGCTGATTTTGCTTGCTGATTTGCATGGCTAAATAGGGCTGGATTCATGTGAGAATCAAGCCAAATATGGCTGCATAGAAGTACACTAAATTGAGCTAAAGTGCACGTGAGTTTTGGGTGCAATCACTTTTCCCTTGTTGTTGTTAGCTTATTTTAGGAAGAGTTTTGAGAGTATTTTTACTTGTTTTCCTAGTTTAAAAGTTTCTTAGTTTAAACTTTCCTAGTTTAAAACTTTCCTAGTTAGGGTTTTCTATTTATTATTTCCATAAAGTAGAATTCAAATCCCATGCTATTTGGGATAAGTTTTCCCCTATATATAGGGATGAATTTTGTTATTTTCAGTAAGACATGATTATATTATTTGAGAGGTTTCTCTTCTTTACACCTTTGTGTGTGGTGACTATGGATTTATCTTGCAACCCTATAAGAACGATTCTTTAGGAGGTAAGATGAATTCTTATCTTGATATCTTTGGTTTCTATTAAAGTCAATTAAAGAAGGTGATTAGTCTTATAATAATTGTTGTCTTTAATTTTTTCGAAATAGGGGTCTAGATCACTTTTGATCTAATTTCTTGAATTGACTCTATAGTATCATAATTAGTCTTAATCCGCTAATTTGAATACTAAGATCAATTAGGGTTCTTAGCACTTAATCTCGAAATTGAGGATTTTATTCTCGAATTTCGCCTATCTTTGATTTCTTGTTTTTAATCTTAGTATTTTCGCTTCCACATTATTTTCTTGTTTATTCAAGTAACCCGATTCTTATCAATCAGGCTTATCAATCGGGTTGCCTTGCCTATGTAATAAGGCTAACAATCTTTGGTGCTCACCTACTTCCCAATTGTTGAACACCCTTCTAAGCCTCAAGTCCCAAAAAGTCTCTCCACCTTCTGTCCCCCTAATTTGTTGAACTCTCATCTCTCTTTGACAAGAAAATCTGTACAAGCTCTGGAAGGCATGTTTCAAAATATCGTCCCCGCACCATCTATTTCCCCAAAAGTTAACCTTTCTTCCGTCTCCGAACTTGAATGAGATGTTTCCCCAGAATACATCCCATCCCTTCAAAATATTACTCCACAACCCACACCCGAAAGGTAAATTGGTGTCTCTAGTTCTACACCCTCCTTCCAAAATTCCAGGAGCTTTGCCTGCTACACACATCTTCAAACATCTCAGGACCTCTTGTTCCTCAAATCTGCCTTCAAGTGATTGCTTTTCTTCTTCTGAGATTGCAGGGCAATTGTCAAATTTGCAACTGGGTTTCCATTCTGGGCTTTCTGAATAAAGATTCTGGTAGACCTCAATAATCTCCCCCTTGATTCTGATTGAATCGTAGTTATTTCACCTTGGATCAATAGTTTATCAATGTTGTTATTTCTCTTGTGTGCATTGGCCATTTTGTGGATTTTTTTTTTTGTAGTTGTCACCTTCTTTTAACCAAAGAGTCCTGGATATCTGTCTCTAAGCTATTTCTTCATTTTTGATGAGTTTCTGATACTCCATCAAGAGCGCAAGCTTTTTCTCTCTTTCTTACTCAATCATATGTCTCCCAATGAGAAGAACTGAGTCCAAATCTGCCATCTGATCCAGTAAGGTGCTTCTTTGCCCACCCAAGTTGCCCTGATAACATTTGCTCCACTCCTTAAGCTTCACTTTGGGAGCTTTGAGCTTGCAAGCAAGTATGTAATCTGGCTTCCCTGTAAACGCAAAAGAATTTCATCAGCATTTGATTCTGTCAATGAATCCATCAGTGCCCGACGACCAATTTTCAAACATGAAAGAGGATTTGGGTTGCGCCCAAGAACCACATTGAAGAGCCATAGGAACATGATCTGAAACTAGTCTCTGCAAAATAATTTGTTTAATATTATTGAAACAATCATCCCACTCTTCTGAGATTAAGAATTCTGTCAATTCTTCTTGTTTTTATTAGGTTGTCCTCTTTGAATCAAGTAAAAGGACCTCCCTCCAGTTGAAGATCAATTAGGCTCATGTCTTCAATAAAATTTGAGAACTCCATTTCTCTCAATCTCGTGTTGCAGTTCCTTTTCTTTGAAGCAAACCTGGTGATATTGAAGTCACCACAAACAACCCAACGTCCTACCATCAGTCCTCTAACTGCACTGATCTCATCCCAGACTGATCTTCTTTCACATACCACAGTTAGGGGCATTAACCCCTGTTTATGACCGACAAAGTCCTGCAACTGGGCCTCAAAACTACAGGTCAGTGTGTAGCCACCAATTTCCAAAATGTCCATCTATACACCTATTCAACAACCCAACTTCCTTGTTCCAGAGAATTTAGATATAGAGATGTAACCCTTCTTGGTATTGACAGAGGGTTCACGAAGGTTTCTGGATTGCCATTTACTTTCTTGAACAACTTTTGCATATGGGTAGTTGACTTCTGTAAATCTGGGAGGATTTGCCTTTTACAGGAGTTTTTAACAATCTCTCTATCTTAAATGAAATATCTTGCCAGCGAGCATTCAAAGCTACTTTAGGGATAGTCAATACCGATCTCCTTTCACCTTGTGGTGACAAAATACTCATTTCTGTTGAGTTTCAAGTATTCAATTTCGCCCATATGATACGGAAACTTACTTCACATCTAGAACTGCACAAAAAAGACTAACGTATCTGGCTATCTGCCATGAGCATTGTACTTTCTGGTACATTAGCATTCTGTCATAAGATCTTTGGTTTCCATCTTCTCACCACATTCTTTTGATCTTTCGATGCTTCTTTATGAATGAAAAAAATCCACTCCATGATCTTCTCTCTCATAGAAGAACGTCTCATCATATTACGGCTTCTGCCAACCCATTCAAACCAAATGTTTTTATCAGAGGGCGATCTAGTGATGTCAAAAGATTTAAAACCTGCGTTGAAATATTTTATGTTTTCCCCTGTTGTCAGAAAATTCACAAGAATTAAAGAAGAAGAAGGTTTAATCAGTAATCACAAAAGGTGAAAACTAAATTATGGGCAAGAAAAGAGGTGGTTTCTGGTAAAAGAACCTCCAGAAAGGGTAGTTGGCACTCCTAAGAAGTAGGAGAGAGAAGAATCTCGAGAAAGTGCCTGAGAGCATTTTTCAAAGACAGTCTAGTTATATGTATAAGAACTTGATCTTCATTTCATTTTGAAATTAGCGAACTACAGGTAGTGATGTCACTTCTTTCTGGAGTAGCAATTTTTGTTAGGATGTCAAGCGAGCCTCTTCTTTTCTACACAACCTTACAAGTCCTCAAACCTGTTTATTGTAACCTATAGTGATGTCTTTGGTCCTTTTGATGTCAATTCTGTCAATATTTCTTTTTTTTTTTTTTTAGTATTTTCATTGGAGCTTCTTCCATCTTGTACTTTCCAAATTTTTGAAATGTTTTTCTTGAGCCGAGGGTCTATCAAAAATAACCTCTCTACCTCACAAGGTAGGGGTAAGGTCTGCGTACACTCTACCCTCCCCAGTCCCCAGACCCCACTTGTGGGATCACACTTGGGTATGTTGTTGACTTGTTATCTTTGGTATTTGTAGAGTAGCAACTTGTATTACAATTTAAAGTGGCGATTTGTTTGGTCAAGAGTGGCTAATAACGTTTTTTTGTTGACTTTCATAATTACGCCATAACAGTGTTGAAAAAGGTGCGCTTAAGCCCTGAAACGAGGCTCAAAACGTGTTGAGTGCTTCGTTTCACTTAATGTGCTTTTCAGTCTCGTCATCAAGGTTCTAAGGCATGCTTTTCCTTGCCAATGAGCCTAAAAGGCGACACTGACCAAATGATATTTCACTTTATCATTTTTTTTTTTTCAATTTTGTTGTTTATATATTTGTCATTCATGTGACCAGGAGGTCACGGGTTCAAGCCTTGAAAACAGCCTCTTGCAGAAACTCAAGGTAAGGCTGCGTACAATAGACTCTTGTAGTCGGGCCCTTTCCCGGACCCTGGGCTTTAGTGCACCCGGCTGCCCCTTCTTTTTTTATATATATATATTTGTCATTCATGCTTATAATTATTAGCCTTGAACTAAACATATATATTTATATTTTTTCTCCCTTTGCCCCTTTTTTCATTAAAGCCCACACTTTAGTTGTGCTTTTTGCTTAAAGCCCCAACGGACCTTTGAGTTTTTTTGTGCTTTTTGCTTTTGATAACACTGTGCTATAGTTTATCCACAATCAAACTATTTTTTTTTTTTTGTTATAGTGAGAAGATTATTTATACAGTTGTAGGATTATTTAAGTGGATAGTGCATCAAATTTTTTGTAAAGCACCCTTAATAACAGTGCGTCTGAAAGGAAGAATAAATATCTTTTAGAAGGTGTGCTGAACTCTTTAACTTTTTAGGGTTGAGTAGATATAAACAATTTGATACACTTATGGAGTTCATGCGTTCTCTGTATGGGGAACATCTTGAAGCTAATCACTGAATCTTGAGGTATCTAAAGGGTACTCCAGGGGAAGGTTGTTTCCATGAAAAAAAAGAGTGAATGGAGATTAAGTTTGTGTAGATGCTGCTTGGTTCATTCATGGATATATCTCATTTGCTTATGAGAAATTAAGTCACCCGATAGAGCAGAAAACCAATTGTAGCAGTTAGAAAGGTGTCGAGGCTGATAACCATTTGATGGCTTTTAGGGTATGTGATATCTGTGGCTCAGAAGAGTTTTCAAGGAGCTAGCACTTAATGAAGGAGTAGCTGAAGAAGGTGTCGTTTAACTGAAAATTGCAGATATTCTAATGAAGGGACTCTTACAGCAGAAACTAGAGTTTCTGGTTAGTAGGTACGATATGATAGAAATCTATGGACCGACTTCAAGGGGAGTGTGATGGTAGGGTTTGGTTGTTGAAGTCTTGTTATCTATTTAGATGTTTGAAAAGCTAAGAGTATTCAAGATATTAAATCTGTTTCGTTGTTATCTGGTTAGCTGTTCATCATTTTCTGGTTGGTTCCCATTATCCAGGAATGGTGATATTCTCACCCTAACCGTAATTCCGAAACTTTAAAGCATGAGAATAACCTTTTTTCTATGAAATTCACTAAAGACTTCCTCACAAGGAGGATTTTCCAAGGGAAGCTGTGACCAGCCACTTTTTCTCATTTAAAATTTCCTTTTCCATTAAACAAAATCCGAAGAAAATGACTTCTCTTGACATCTAAAAAACCAAGAATATAGGCCTGCCTACCATCCACACCACAATATAGAGTTTTTCCAAGAAACTGCTGTTGGGGGGAAGACCTCCTGGTTAATTTATGAAAGAGAGCCAAATGAAGCATTATTGTTCCTTTCTGTTAGGATCTTTATAGAAGGATCAAGTCAAGGACGATGAACAGAAAAGTCTGAATCAATTGATCTTTCCCTTGCCTTTGTTCGAATTCCTACATCGACCTATTTTGTAGATAACTTCATCTTGTTAAAGGGAGGCTGAAACCTTAGAGTTCAATGGAAGAGAAAACTCCGATCTTTTGTTTTTTTTTGATTGAAATTCGACTTTTGATTTATTCTCCAAAACCCCCTTTAAATAGGATTAATATTACAGCAATAGTCTAATCCTTATGAAAGTAGGAAACATAAAACCCTATTCTAGAAAGTTTAATCCTTATGAAAGTAGGAAGCATAAAACCCTATTCTAGACTAATAACGATAGCTAACATAAATCCTATTCTAGAATAATAAATAGAGCTACTAATAATATAATTAATTTCTAATTTTAATTGTCTTCAATGCATCCACAACTGTTTATCTGCTCAAGGGCCTTCAATAGCTCATTTCCTTGTCACTTCTTGACTGTTCAAACATTAATGTAAATTTGTTTTCAGATTGTTATTGCATTTACGTATCGGAGGGATGGAGCCCTTCTAAGCTGCAAGTATCGGGACATGGCCAAAAAGTTTTGGCAGGTTAGTGTCAATGTTCTTCATTTGCTAGTTTTAACATATTTATTTTGAGTTAAAGGTAAAGATACTATGGAGTACTTGTTTTCAAATCATTTTAGTTAAGGCTTCAATCTCATGTTTAATATTCATGTGCTTAACAGAGGCGAAACTAAGAACCTTATGTAAATTTCCGTGGTAAGAAAGGGTGGGAGAAACTTCAATCCAGAATGAAAATCCTGGTGTTCTTAACCAGTATTCTGGAGTCAGTTTTGCTTTTTGTTTTCGATTTTCTTTTGGGCTTTAATAGTTGAAGACTGCTTGAAATTTGGTTCTGTACTTGATAAGTAGAACTACTTACTCAGTTATCTAAAAACTAAGTCCTTAGTTGCGAATGCGTCAATCTCTGAAGCGACAGTTGGATACTTACTAAATCATTACCTCTCTGCTTTTCTAAGTATTCCTTTCCTATTCCGTTTTCCTTCTTTCATCTTTTTCCCATTCCTAGCAGACGATGCCACTGTGATCCTGTCTGTGTACTTACTACACCTGAAACTCAGCTAGTTGATTGGCTATATGGATCCTCAATATCCATTTGGTTGAATACCCAACAAATTGTCTTTTAAGACAAGGTAAGGGCTTGCTTAACACTATAGGTTTGTGACATTTTTGGTGACCTACAAATCTAAATCTTTAAACACACTAAAAAGTCTCTTTGTTCAGAACTAGTGGTGGCAATTTCAACCCATATTTGCTTCACCTGCCCAACCCACCCGTACTAAATCCTTATTCAACAAGCCCATTTTAAAAGTGGGTAAATATGGGTTAATCCAGTTTCAACCCTCAATAAAATGGATAAAAACGGGTTGGATGCGGTTCGAAATTTATCGTAGTCCCAGCCAGCGGCTTAAGCAAACTGTTTGGATCATCTATATTTTGCTTAACAAGATAAATAATTATCATACAATTAGGTATAATGCTTTTAAAGTATCCTATGAAATATTCTCCTATTTAAATTGATTGAATTACGACATGTATTTTGATATAGCTTATTATAAAACTGCATTAATTTCTCATGATTTCAATAGAAATATCACAAAAGGTGTGTATTTTTCTATTTACGTAACATATGATTAGGGTAGAGGGTTAGTAGGTAGGAGTGTGTCCTGGCTAGTAGGAAGGAGTGCTTGCTTTGTAATTGTGCCTATAGTCGTAGTGTTATGCGAGTGTCTTGTCGTTTCTTGTTCGTGGTGTTTTGGTGATGTATGTGATTTTCTGATACATTATGTATAACATTAATCTGTGGGTGTCTTGTTTCTTTTATTGTCTATTGGTGTGTTATCCCATTTTGTTTGTTGTTTCTATCTTTTATATACTGCTATTTGTCCTGAGCCGGGGTCTATCGGAAACAGCCTCTCTACTTCGTCTGAGGTAGCGGTATAGACTGCGTACACTTTACCCTCCCCAGACCCCACTTTGTGGGAATACACTGGGTATGTTGTTGTTGTTGTAAATTATCAATGATATTAATTGACTTTTATTAAGTAAATTATTTCTGTCTTCGAATTTTTACCTTTCAATATACGAAATCTAAGTCAAAAAAAGAGTAAGAGAAAAGTAAAGAAGATTGTACTGTAGCTTCAGATTAGTAACTTCAGATGGCTGGTTTCCAATGAAAAAAATAAGGGGAGCATTTTCTTGGTTTTTAGTAATTTTTTTAAAAATATATTGATTAGAGAGTTGATTATTCTAGAGAGCTCATAAATAAATTGCTCTAAACAATTCTGGATGTATTGTCTACTTATACAAATGATTATAATTTCAATTTCAACTTCATATAATTATTAAGAGGACAAATCGCATAATAGCATAATTTGTTGTATGATCTAATGATACAAAATTTATGTTTGAACACGACGACTTCAATCTTATCAAAGATGGTCTTTCTGAATAGCACAATTGATTAGCGTGTCAGTTTTAACGTTGTAAAATATATTTAAACTTAAGAATGAGTTATTACATGTTATTGTCAGATTAACTTTCATTAGAGAATCACCATGCTGTAAAATTTGTGAGAAATATAAGAGAAGAATATTAATTGTGAGAAATATAAGAGAAGAATATTATTGAATTGTGTATCTACATTATTACACTGAGACCCTATTTATAGACACTATATTCTAATCTTTTTCCAAGTAGGACACTACATTACAATCCTTTTCCAAGTAGGATTCTATATACTATTCATGTTTCTACTCCTATTCTAATACTCCCCTCAAGCTGGTTCACACAGGTCATATGTACCGAGCTTGTTATAGATGTAATTAATATGAGGACCAGTGAGGGACTTGGTGAAGATATCTGCAAGAAAAATGGTAAGGACTGCTCGAGACGTTTGGGCGACCTCATTGAAAAGGAACAAACTGAAAAAGTGGTTGGAAAAGTAGTAAACGTCGTCGGGAAGTTGATCTGTTGCTGGAAACTAGTATAAAATGTATGGGTCATCTTGAAATCAAGAGACGAGTAGATCTTGAACAAGAAAGTCGCCAGAAAACTGGCCAGAACAGGCGCACCCGCGGTGGCGATCTTTCGGGCGGTGCGGGAAGGGGCGTGGGAGGTTGATTCGCAGTGGTGCTGGTTGGAGTTTGGCCGAAGGGAGACACTGGACCTCTTGTTGGTGTTGGTTTTCGCACAACACTGACGAAAAGTGAAACTATGTAAATCAAATCTGAGAAGCCACCGGAAAGAAGCACGGTGGCCCAACTTTTGCTAACATGATCATTGGTCAGACGGGCGGTTAAATGAGTTATAATCGCCCGCCGGCTGTGGAAGCTTTTTGATTCTCTACCAAGATCGTAGAGGCTCCGATACCACTTATTAGGACCAAAATAATCAGGTGTCATGTGCTAACAAAGCAAACCTGGAAAGAGGCCAAACAAGAAGACAAACGAGAAGATCCAAGATCCATTTCTTTACAAAATTGTTTAGGGAAATTACTTGAAAACGTTCTAGGCATATGAAATATCTTAATTTTTCTTATGGATGACAAAGAATTAAAAGATTAATTTGAATTGTATATTAATAATGGTGAAATGATTATACTAAAATAAGGGTTGAAATGAAATGGATCAAGTAAGACATAAAGCTTGTGACCTGGACCAAGTGAAATGCATCAAAGACGAGGAAAGTGTAGTAGCGGACGAGGCACAAATTAGATGTAGATGACATACTTACTTCCACATTCTCTTGAATGAGGAGGGGGAAAGAACTTATGCTTGGTGATCTGGAGTACTTTGAGAGTCGTGGAGATTTTGAGTATTGTAGGCGTGTAAGGGTTGGGAAGGCTATGTGTAAGATGAATAGGGGAAGTGCGAATAGGCCAACAAACGAAATCTCGGTGGAATTTTATAAGAATTCGGGCAAGGTAGGCTTGGGGTGGCTTACTAGGTTGTTTAATGACATTTTTAGGACGACGAAGATGCCCCAAGATTGGAAGTGGATTATGATTATTTCATTGTACAAGAATAAGGGTGATATCCAAAACTACAACAATTATATATGTAGTAAGTTGTTAAGCCACACTATGGAAGTTTGGGAGAGTGGTGGAAGTGAGGGTGAGTAAGAGTGTCTATTCATAGAACCAGTCCGAATCATGCTGGGGAGGTCGACTACAGAAGCCATTCACCTTGTGAGAAGGTTGGTGGAGCAATATAGGGAGAGGAAAAGGGACTTGCATATGGTGTGTTAAACAGAGAAAAAGCATATGACAAAGTCCCAAGGGAGGTTTCATGGAGGTGCTTGGAGGCTAGAGGTATGCTTGTAGCTTACATGAGTTAAGGATATGTATGATGGTGCTAAGACCTGGGTTAGGATTGTGGGAGGAGACTCAAAACACTTTCTAGTTGTGATGGGGTTGCACCAGGGATCCACGCTTAGCCTTTTTTTATTTGCTCTGGCGATGCATGTATTGACGCATCACATTCAAGGAGAGGTGCCTTGGTACTTGTTATTTGTGGATGACATAATATTGATTGATGAGACACGAGGCGACATTAACACTAGGCTGGAGGTTTGAAAACAAACCCGAGAGTCAAAAGGCTTCAAGTTTAACAGGACCAAAACTAAGAACTTGAAATGCAAGTGCAGTGATGTGACTCGTGAAGCAGGCTTGGAAGTGAGGCTTGCATACTGGTCATTCCCAAAAGGAAGTTTCAAGTACTTGGGTCAGTATTCCAAGGTATTGGAGTGATTGACGAGGGTCTCACACATCATATTAGGACAGAGTGGATAAAATGGAGGCTCGCATCTAGTGTTCTGTGTGATAAGAATGTGTCGGCAAGACTTAGAGGTAAGTAATACAAAGTGGTGGTTAAACCGACTATGTTATATGGAAAAGATTGTTGGTCACTCAAGAACGCCCATTTCTAAAAGATAAAGAATTGCAGAGATGAGGATGCTGAGATAGATGTGTGGGCATACCAGGAGAGATAAGATTAGGAATGAAGATATTCCAGCCATGGTGGGAGTGGCCCCCGTGGAGGATAAGATGCAGGAATTGAGGTTGAGATGGTTTGGGCATGTGAAACAGAGATGTGTGGATACTCGGTAAGGAGGTGTGAGAGGTTGGCGGTTGTGCTTGAGGATGGGTAGGGTAGGACGAAGAAGTATTGGAGTGTGGTGATTAGGCAGGACATGGCACAATTTCAGCTCACCGAGGTCACGAACCTTGATAGGAGGTATGGAGGTCGAGAATTAGGGTAGAGAGTGTTTCTTTAACTTCGATTATTGTACTATATTCTTGTTGCTATTGCTTTCTTTTACATCTTCCATTGAGGTGAGGATCCATTGGAAACAACTTCTCTACCTTCTTAAGGTAGGGTAAGGTCTGCGTACACTCTACCCTCCAAGACCCCACTTTTGGGATTACATTAGATTTCTTGTTGTTCACCTATATAATAAATATTGGTAAAATATGGGTTCACCCATAGTCAACTCACCCATTAAGCATCCAATCCGTTTTTGACGCACATAAATTATGGGCGGGTTGGGTTGTAGCCCATTTTAAACCCACCCAAATTCAAACCAACCCCCCCCCTTCCCCCAATTTTCCACCCCTATTCAGAACATCATTTGTTCCATTTTACAAAAGGTAGAAAACACTTTTTTTCTTGGCTTATAAGTCAAAATGGTTTCTTCTATCTGAAGAGACATTCCATGGCTTTCGTTTTGTTTCAGATTTAGCATACTAGTCTGGTGTTGGTTTTGCTTTATTCAGCAGTATACTTGAATTATTTGTTCTCTTTTTTGGATATAATGACTTCAAAGATCTATTATCAATCTCCCCACTCCCCCAAAGGAAAAAAAAGAACAAAAAGGAGTCAATTTGTCAAACTGATCCTTTTTCTAGGATCAGTTTAACATTGAATATTTTTGGTCTGTTATGAAATGTCCATCCCTATTGGTCAAGATGGAATAGTGAGTATCTCCTCGTGTGATATATTGAGTTGCTTCTTTATTGAATATATTCTTTTAGAATTAACATTTGCATATATCATCAGCCCAAAGGGTGTGCTGAAAGTCCCTACACAGATTCCATAACACAAACAGCTAAACATGCCTTGTTCACTTACAAGGATTCTATAACGTGTAGTATGGCTTACATAGCTTTCTTTACACCAAAAATGGAAAAAGCAGTGTACAGTTCAACTTTATCTTCTGAATAGAACTGTTTCTCTCTTCAAAACACCTAACATTCATCTCCTTCCAGAGTGTCCACCATATGCAAGCTGGGATCAAATTCCACCATTTCTTCTGCTTGACACTGCTGTCCGAATTCTTCAAACACCTCAAAAGATCTATTGTTGACTTTGCTATAGTCCATCTATGATACAAGATCAAGTCCACAACACACAAATATGCACAACCAGTCACGAAAATCAGCCAACCAACACAAGAATAACAAGTTGAACAACAAGTGCTAGTGAATCGAAAGAGCCCCACACGGCTTCACTAGACTTCAAGATTACAAACACAACAACAACAAGATAATGAAAGATAGTTAACTTGACATATAATATTCAAGAGACTAAGAACCCTAACATCAAGAAAGGACCCTAAGACTAATGAATATAAACACCAAGTTCTTACTTAGACCAAGAGGAACTCAATGACCTCAAGATCCTTGTTTCTAGCCAAGATACAACACAAGTGTAACTCCACTTGTGAGTTGCTGTTTTGGAGCTTCCCAAATGGAGGAGAGAGAAGTCCTTAATGTTACAAGAGTTTTTGTCTTCCAAAATTATAATGAGTGAACTCCTCAACTAACCCTAATATGTTCTGTTTATATTACAAGGCAAAAATGAAGTAAAATGACCAGCTTGTCCTTGTCTAGTGTGCCAGCCTTGGAGTGTAAGTTTATTACACTTCAAGGTCCCTTTTCACACTTAAAAACATTTAGGTCCTTAGGTGGCTGAATCACCAACTCACACACGGCCATTTGCATGAACAAGGCTTGGAGTTTTTGTAATTCCCGAGCTTGGCTTCGTGTAAAAGGTCGTGTACTTGTGGAGCTTGTCCCACCCGTATCAATCTAAGTCCAACCATACTAAGAAACAGTTACTTGGGCTACCCAGTTATGCCACAATACAAAACTAGATGACTGATTCTACATTACACAAATAGCACCTGGAGCTCAATTGGATTCCCTTTTCATTAGGTTCTCCTGCGTTGAGCAAGATTGCCTGGCTACCAGCCAAGAAACAATTTTAAAAGAAGCCTTGACTTTCCAAATTTGTTTCAGGGTCAGTCGGATCCTTCCTGACTGTTCCCTGAGAATAGACAGTAAGTTTCCCTAACTGTTAAAATCTTCTTGCTGGTTCCTTTCCCTGTTAATTGGTCTTAGTGTCTGTTGCTCCCTAGAATGCCTCCAACTGCTTCTATAGTTCAACAACTTTGTCAATTTCTCAATCATTTAGGAACCTCCTGAAACTGAAATTCCACCCCTGCTGACTCCATGAATCTATTATTTTGTCTGTAGGATTTGATACCAAACTAAATAGATCAGGAAATGTCTTTGATAGGTCCATGCCCAAGCCAGTTGTCACCTCAAGGATGTCTTTCTACCTTTGCCTATGTGGTAGCCCAAGTATTTAGCAAGGTTGGACCACAAAGATCTGGTATATCTCCAATTACTCACTCCATTAGTAGAAGTCACTGTTTTAGTACACCATAGAGATTCTTGTCCATATTTGCAACTGATAACTTGTCTCCACAGGGCATGTTCCTTATAATTTAATAATTATACCTCCACAACCACTTTGACAGCAGACTCTGGTTGTTCCTCCTCAAGTATCTAATGGCCAGACCTCCCTCTCTCTTACTGGATGTTACTGATTTCTAGTTAACCAAATGGAATGCTCTACTTTCCTTGTTTGCCAAATAAAATTTCTTCTCAGAATCCAGTCTTTTTTCCACCATAACTGGCTATGAAAATTAAGACATCACATATGTGGTAATGGAATCCAACACACTATTCACAAGAACTACTCTACTACCAAGAGAAAGATACTGGCTCTTTCATTTTGCTAACCTCTTCACTTCTTTCAACTACCCTCACCGTATTTCCAGTGACTTGTTTTTCACTCCCAGAGCTAACCCCAGATAGTTTGTTGGCAGATACCTTATTTGACATTCCAGTGTTCCTGCGAGGTTCTGTATCTTACCTCTTTAATTGGATGGATAGATGATTGAGCCTCATCTTCCCTTTCTGATTTATCGAATGATTGAGCGTCTTCTATCAAGTTTTGGAAGTACAAATAATATTACAATTTCATATTTCATCTAAATTATTAGTTTATGTACTAAAGTCTTGCTCCCATCTCTTGTTTTTAATATGTTATTAGTTGAATTAACTGGATCCTGCACTTATTTTGACCCTCATTATTATACTGTTGACTTGCAGAAAGCTGATACAGGAAATGTTATTAGTTGGACCTCATTAATATGTTGTTCGTTTGCAGGAAGCTGATACGTTAAAAATATTTTATGGTCTAGACGATATAAAGGGAGCAAGTGATATCATCATTGTAACTTCTGATTCATCATCATTCCATTCTTGAAAAGACTTTTTCGTTTCTGGTAATATCTATTTGCCTACTTTTCTTATGTTAGGTTGAGGGTGAGATGGACAAGCTTGCTATGGAAGAAGCTGGCTTTCGGAACTGTGTGAGCGTTCCGGATGGAGCACCTCCATTTATTTCAGATAAAGAGTTGCCGCCTGTAGATAAGGTTTCTGTTCTATAGTTTTCCTAAAATACGAACTTTTAAGTAAATGTTTTATCATCATAACTTTTGTGTATTGATCTGGTACCTAATTTTTGTTTAATTTTGAGAAGGGATGTCATATCTTAGCTCAATTCTCATGCATTCACTTTCTTTGTTTTCTCATCAGCCTTTTGTGGTTTCAGGCTAGAGTTACAAATTCTAATTTTCTCCTTGTTCTTTTTTGTTTCTTCCCCTCTCTAATTGTAATATGATCATCATCCTGACCAGTTCATCCTCTTATTGTATTATGACTCTGCACCTTTTGTGATTCATTCATGCATTTACTGTGTTCATCCACATTCTGCTGCTTTTGCTCCATCCTTTATGAGAGTGCAGAGGCAGCGTTCCAGAGAAGAGCTCCTTATAGTTGTATAATTTAGTTGACATCTTAACATATGCTGGATCTAATGCTCCTTTTGGTGCAATTTGTGAAGTTAGGACACAAAGTATCAGTATCTTTGGAACTGCAAAGAGTACTTAGAAAAGGTTTTAAGACTCCTCTTTGCTTTTATGTTTCCTATGTGTATTATTTATCAATCATGTTAATTGGTTCTTTCACCAATTATAGGCATCTCGCATAATACTAGCAACTGATGGGGATCCACCTGGCCAAGCATTAGCTGAAGAACTTGCCCGCCGCTTAGGGAGGGAAAGGTCTGGTATACTTTATTCCAGTGCAAATGATGGTAGTTTTGATAGTATAACTTAGTACTGAGCCCTCTCAACCTTTTCTCATTGGCAATGTAGGTGCTGGCGAGTTACATGGCCAAACAAGACCTCTATAGACCGTTGCAAAGATGCAAATGAGGTCTTCATGCATGAATTTTTCTTACCTATTTGTTTGTAGGAGAAGAAAAAAAGAGATTCTTGAATCAGATCTTTTGTCGTACTCCATGAGCCTTCTGATTTATTTATTGACAGTTGTGTACTTCCCCCTCGCCCCTTGATTGGAATTGTTCGGTTCAATTTTATGCTTTGATTTTTGATATGGACTGCAAGTTTACAGTTAATAGAAGTCTTGATAAGCCTGCTGTAGTTCCAAGCACTAGTAAAATTGAGAGTTGTTTTGAGTGACATTTAGCTTGGTTCTCAAAGTAGCATCCTTTTGCAAATATTGGTTGTTGAATAACCAATTTGTAGTTCTCTCTATGAGATTACACCATCATTTACTGCCACATAGTTATTTAATTTTGTTGTCGCTTTATATCGTGCCTTCTCAATAACATCCTTCCAGAGGCAAAGCGGAAACCTGCATCTTTTTGATAAATATGGACAAAAGGTGATCTATGCCCATGATTTAGCATGCGGATCTCTGTTTTTAACTTCTAGATGCAAATAGTCTTATCTTTATCAAAATATGCAAATAGTTTTATATTGTATACCGGCTCATTTGTAGTCTATTTCCAGCCATTATGAGTTTCCATTTACTAACTGATAATACTTCTCTAGTTGTCTTACTCATTTTAGTGCATCAAAGATACTCATTTGGCCTGTTTTTGCCATTACTCTCCGGTAACCTCTAGTTAATCTTTCTGTATTTGGGCATTAATAGGTGCTTATGTATCTGGGGCCTGGTGCACTGAGGGAGGTTATTGAAGGTGCAGAGCTGTACCCAATACAAGGATTATTCAACTTTAAAGATTACTTTACTGAGGTTGATGCATATTATCACCAAACGATTGGCTATGAGCTTGGGGTTTCAACTGGATGGAGGTCCTTAAATCAACTATACAATGTGAGTAGGTTCTTATTTGGGAATCAAGTGTATGTCTCTAGCCTCTCAGTACTTAAACAGGATAGGGATGTAACTTAAACAGGATAGGGATGTATTTGTATTTGTTCCAGGGAGGCCAGCTACACTGGGGGTTTGTGATTTACCAATTAGATTTGACAATAATGTAAAGAAAGTTTAATGGTGTTTTATCTTTTTGGGTATACTTTTGGAGCATATATGATATCCCAGTTAGCATAGATGATCCTTTTTACTGAGATTCTCTACATTTTAAAACACTTTTTATGAGAGGATTTTCTATATCACTCAATAAGATTATTTACTTAATCAAGTCCCCAAAGAGGTGGTCTAGCAGTTGCAAAGTTGGAGTAACAACCTTGGCAACTAAAGCTTGAAACCCAGCAGCAGATGAGACACTAGGTTAATTCTTCCCATCTGCTAATCCTTAGTGGACTGAGTTACCCAGTGCTCCTGTTTGAGGGAAGTAGCAGGTACCTGGTGGAGATTAGTGGAAGTGTGCACCAGCTAACCTGTAAACCAGCGATATTGAGAAAAATTTAGTTACTTAATCAAATGGCAAAAAGGTAATGTAAACTGCCTCTCTACCCCACAAAGGTAGGAGTAAGGTCTACATACATCATCCTCCCTAGACCTCACCTGTGGGACTACACTGGGTTATTTTTTTAATCAAAAGGCAAAAAGGTAATGCAACAACAATAACAACAACATACCCAGCATATTCCCACCAAAAAAAATATGAGAAGAGATTCTGGGGAATGGTGAGGGATAGTGCAGTGTTTACTGGCCTTGTGACACTAGTATATTACCAAAAGACAAGATACTGAAGTAAAGAACCAACACGATAAAACTGTCCCTGAGAATGATACATAATCCAAATCTTCAGCATAACATTCTGAACAAGTATTATTACTCTATATTGAGACTTATTATTCGCATATCGGCATGAAAACAAGACACAATTATAGACTGGCTGATTTTTGTTTCTTTCTTCTTGATTCTGTACAGGTTGTGCCTGGAGAGTTGACTATTGTTACAGGAGTCCCAAACTCGGGGAAGAGTGAATGGATTGATGCTCTTTTGTGCAATCTCAATCACAGTGTTGGCTGGAAATTCGCACTTTGCTCTATGGAAAACAGGGTAAGCACTTTTGAAGCTGTTTCTCATCTTATCAAACTGGGATAAATGATAGTGATTGAATTCGTTAGAAATTAGATTCCTAGTTTTTATTGCCACCACAGTTTCCTAGATGAGGCTTGTGATAAATGGATCCTAAGAAGATTCTTAACTGTTACTTCCCTCTAGAAAGATTTATTGGTAGTATAATATTGCAGGATGTCGTGCAATGGATAACATATTTCTTCATTATTGAGCTCGTCTATTTTACTTAAAAATTGGAGTTCCAAGATATATAACCTGCACAAGAATTAAATTCCTCAAACTTTTATGGGGCATTTCTGAAAGAAAAACTCAAAAATAACAAGTGATTTGCTTTTTTGCCCTGGTTCCTGATTGAAGATCGCTTAGATGCTTAAATCATTTCGCAATTTGGATAAGCATAACGAAAGTTTTATTGATATTGTACTAACTAGGTGTTGAGAGAATCATTAAGTCAAACCATTATCAGTCCTACTTGTCTTTACAAGCTTGTTTTGTTTGGATTACTTACCTGTTTTAGTAAGTTGCTTTAGTTTTAATTGTATCAACACCATTAATCAACTATTCATGTGTGAGTTTCACATTCATATGTGAGTTTATATTACCGGTATGAAGCCTAAAGAAGTTCATCCATCCCGTATTGGTGTTGGGTGGTGTTAGATACGAAAGGGCTCCCACATCTTAATGGACGATGATGTTAAAGAAGCTAGTACAAGAGAGTCAAATTTAGATAGGTAGTTGAGCGTTTATCGCTGAAAGAGAAGTGGTGAGTTGATATTGAGTGTCTACAAGAGATTAAATAGATGAGAAAAGGCTAGTGAATTTCGGCATTGATTTGTCAATAGAGAAGGCAACAAAGTTACCTGAGAGAGGGTAGTGTTGATATTCACACAAGTTGATCCAACATTTGTTGTTAAAATATCATGGTCATTTTTTTGGAACGGGTAACTTGTATTCCTCTGCATTAACGGTATCTTGGCCACCTCCAGAAATGAGTTTACAAGGAGAATATTATTACAAAACTCGTAAGAAGTCCACTATCTGTACTTCCTCTTCTATACATTGTTCTTTACACAAAAAACACAAAGATGTAATACAGTTCCATTTGATCTTTTGTATGGAGCTGGATCTGCCTTCAAAAATCCTTCCATTTCTCTCCTTCCGTATATTCCACCACATACAGGCTGGTGCCTGGTGCTATTTTCCACCACTATTTTTGACTCTTAATCCCACCCCTTCTGATCCAGCAGCTCAGTAAATCTGCAGTTTGCTCTGGCATTGTCCAATCTTCCCTAGCTAAACAGATAAAAAAAAGTGCCTAGATTTGTGCTGTTACCTTACAGTGAAGAACACGGGACTATTAGTTTCTGTTGCTTCGATACAGAAAGGGCAACTAGATGCTGTCTGAATTTGCCTCCCAGTGTTCAGGGAAGCGTGTAGCGGAAAAAGCGACAAGGCTTCGCTTCACACTTTAAGCGAAGTGCTCACTTCATTGAAGTGAAGCGCAATTTAAAAGAAAAAAAATTAAACAGAGCAGCAAAACAGTAAGACAGAATTGAACAAACCACAACAACAATATAATCAGCAATAAAGTCTAAGGAGGTCACGAGTTCAAGCCTTGGAGTAACTGGTAAAGTTGCTGCCATGTGACCAGGAGGTCACGGGTTCAAGCCTTGGAAACAGCCTATGGCAGAAATGCAAGGTAAGACTGCGTACAATACACCCTTGTGGCGGGGCCCTTCCCCGGACACCGCGCATAGCGGTAGCTTTAGTGCACCGGGAACAGAGCAGCAAAACAGTAAGACAGAATTGAACAAACCACAACAACAATATAATCAGCAATAAAGTCTAAGGAGGTCACGAGTTCAAGCCTTGGAGTAACTGGTAAAGTTGCTGCCATGTGACCAGGAGGTCACGGGTTCAAGCCTTGGAAACAGCCTTTGGCAGAAATGCAAGGTAAGACTGCGTACAATACACCCTTGTGGCGGGGCCCTTCCCCGGACACCGCGCATAGCGGTAGCTTTAGTGCACCGGGTTGCCCTTTTTAATAAAGACAATACATAGAAGCAAGAGTTTCAATTAAAAACCAAAATCAGAGGTTTGATCACTGAAACACTTGTTGCGAAACAGACCAGCAAAACATCACAGACCACAACAGCAAAACAGACCAGAAAAAAAAAAAAAGAAAAAAAAAAAAAAGAAAAACCAAATCAAAGTTATTAATGTTTCAACATCTAATTCTTGTTCCTCTAAAGGTCTACTTCTTCAAGATAGTCAAAATCTTGTATTCCTCCATTATCATCATCTTCAACTTCCTGATCTTGCTCAACTTCATCAGCTCGGCTTGAAGTAGCTACTTTTTTCCCCTTTTAATGTAAGCTTGACGTATTCCTCCTCAAACCATAACGGTTGTCCTCAACTCCACTTGCCTCGGCAACAACACCCCAAGTGAAATCAGAATCTCCCTAAAAAATTGCTTCATCTTCAACATTCTCAACTCCAGTTAGCCATTCATTGGCATCATCAATATTTTCCAAGCTAATTGGATCAATTTCATTGCAGGCGGTGTAACGACGCCTCAATGCTCTATTGATTTTTATGAATATCAAGTCATTGAGGCATTTTAGGATTAGTCTATTACTCTTCTTGGTATGAATCTACAACAACAACAACATACCCAGTATATTCCGACAAAAGTGGGGTCTGGGGAGGGTAATTGTATGCAGTCCATACCACTACCTCAGAGGGAAGGTAGAGGCTGTTTCCGATAGACCCCAGGCCCAAGACAAAAAACAGTTCATAAAAGACATAGTATAGGAACAATAGGTACTAACACAACAAATGATGACAGAAACAAGACTACCACAAAGTAATACTCCAATCAATCTATCAGAAACAACAAACATTATCAGAACTCCACAAACAAGACAATACAAGCATAACACTATGACTACTAGCACAAATACCAAAACAAAGCTCTCCTACCTACCAGAACAAGGATGCACTCCTCTCTACTATCCTAATACGTATCCTCCACACCTTCCTATCTAGGATTATGTCCTCAGTAAGCTGTAACTGCTCCATGTCATATCTAATCACTTCCTTCCAATATTTCTTCGGTCTACCTCTACCTCGCCTGAATCCATCCATAGCCAACCTCTCATACCTCCTCACTGGGGCATCCGTGCAGCGCCTCATCACATGCCCAAACCATCTGCAAATATATATTGGCAATTAATTATTAGGAGTTAAGAAATAATATAATTATCTTAATATACTAAAGCTTTCCTCTAAGTTTTACATTGAACACTCTCCAGTTTCTCTCACACCCAGATGAGCTACAAGTTAGACCCTAAACTCTGATGGCGAACTTTTGTAACTCTGGAGCTTCTGAACCATAAAGCCTCTACCATTCAACTATTAAAGTAGAATAATTATTCCAAAAATTAGCAACTATAAAGAAATAACGTAAAGAGTGTTTAACTCAAAAGAAACATACAAGGAGTCATTCACCTGGTGAATTCTTGTCTCTTTTGTCTTATGGTCGTTGGCAATCCAAAAAGTCCATCAGCACTGCTGGTAAGTACTAATCTTATCGGTTATTTTATCTTGCATATCTTCATCAACAACCAACTTTACAATGCACTTATGGAATCCCTCCATCAGATTCCTATTCAGTGATCATTCTCACGTTTATAGTAGAGTGATGGGTTCGTGATATTACCAGTTGCATGCAACAGTTGATGGAGTTGATCCTTCCACCTAATATCAATGATCTCAAAGACCTTTGCATATATATGCTCTTCGGTAAAATATTTTGTGATAGTCTCCTTAGCCTTACCCATCACTTAATAAATGTAACTCATTGTTGGTTTTGCTTCACCATCTACCAAACAAAGAACTGTAACCAAGGGACCAAAGACTTTAAGAGCATAAACTACATTGTTCCAAAAGGAGTAAGAAGCATTATCCCTGCAACTTCTTTTCCTGGCACTTCTTTTGCAAATTCCATTCTTCGGAAATGAATATGGTTCTCAAATTGCCCTTTTGTATGTGCATCCTCTGCAAGGTCAAGAAAGCAGTAACAAATCTAGTCTGCCAGGTTTCACCAAGTTTCTTTGTTTAGTGAATCTCCCCATCATATTCAACAACAAAGGTATTTGAACAATGTAAGAATGCATCCTAACTGCCTTAGTGAAAACACCTTAGAAGGGTCTTTCCTAGAAAATATTCATGTATATCAAATTTACACTATGGGCTGCACATGGAGTCCAATATATGTGTGGGAACACTCCCTTCAAAATATCACCTGCAACATTTTCAGCTGCATTATTTATAACCACTTGAACAAGATTCTCTGTTCCAATCTTCTCTATTGTGCTCTGAAACAGGGAGAACATTTTGATGGAATCAGTAGACATTCAAGAAATAAAGCTTCCTTACGGAGAATTCACCAACACATTGATAATCATTTTTCTGGTTCTTGTTGTCCACTTATCCATTTTAATAGAACATCCGAACTAGTTCCATTCTACCCGATGATCCTCCATAGTTTTGTGTCTCTTCCACTGCTTTCTTTAAATAAGTGACACTAACTTCATGATAAGTGGGATGCTTCATTCTTGGACCACATTGGCCTACGGCCTCAATTAAGGCTCCAAAAGTATCAGTATAATTGACACAATTGAAGGGGAGCCCTGAATCGTACAACAACCGTGAAAAGGCTGCCTGCATGATCCCTCAGAACTCCCATGGCCATTTCATGCAAATTCTTTTTACCATTTTTTCCTGCATTATCTACTGGCTTGTGTGAAATGTAACAATCTAATGGACCTTTCTTACCGGTTGATCCATAACTTGAAGAGACTGATGCATTCTGTGGCTGTTTTTGTGATTTTGAAGGAATTGACAAATCAATAGCTTCTCCTTCTTCCATTTCATCATCATCATCAAGATTAGTAATTTTTGGTTGAGATAACATTTGATGTTTGATGTCCTTTTTCCCTCAACATACTCCTTTATTTATTTCCTCACAATATCCGGACATTTTTTTGCAGCCAGCTGCATTGTTATTTATGGTGAAAAATTCCGCCATTAAATGTCACGTCACAGAAAAGACATGTAACTTTGCTCCTATTGGTCTCACTAGCTCTTTTACCATAATTCCAACACGGATCAGACATTCTGAATCGTTGTTAAGATATAAGAAACAAATCAGCAACATATTTAAGAAGCAAACGAAAGCATAATTGGAAAATTTTTTTAGCTGAAATGAAAAAGAAAAATAGAGCATTACTTGAAAAAAGAACAAAGCTGAACTGGGAAAAAAACCAGAGCACTGCTTTGTAAAAACAGAGCAGAACTGAAAAAAATAAAGAAGAAGAAGAAAGAAGAAAAGAAAATTGTAAGTCTTAACAGAAGAAGAGAAGAAGAAGAAAAGGGAAGAAGAAAAATTACCTTGGCGAAGTAGTGGGAATGAAGTCGCAGCAGTGTAAAGAAACCCCCCTAGAAAATCTGAAGTGACGAAGTAGTTTAACATAAGTGGACTCTTTCTTTTAATTTAAAATCGACCCTTAAAAGGTCTGCAACATGAAGCCACCGCTTCCCCTCGCTTCTCGCTTCGACTCGCTTCACCGCAACAACCCTAGAAGCGGACACTTCTGTAGGCCTGCAGCGCATCACTGCTTCGCAGCGCCTTTGGCTCGCTTCGCCTCGCCTCACCGCTTTAAGCAACGAAGCGAGCACTTTCCAGAACACTGTTTCCTCCTTTGAAGTGCTTCAAGGGTGAGGCATGCTTTCTTCACCACCACTAGCCATGAAAAGCATTTTACCTTTGTTGGTGCCATGCTTTTCCTAGTATCTTTCCATGGACCTTTTAGACTTGCGGCCCATATAATTCCCTCTTGTGTACTCTATTCACTACTGAGAATTGCCCACCTCTTGTAAATTCCCTCTTGTGTACTCTATTCACTACTGAGAATTGCCCATCTTCATTGTGCCTCCATCTGATAGTGTCAGGTCCAGTAGTTGACCCAGTAAAGTTTCCCACCCTTTCTAACGTTCAGCCACTCTTTCCATTTGCCAATCATCTAGCAATCTCCTGAAGACTAGATTCCAACCTTGTGTTGTTCATATATCTTCTATTGTGTTGACTGGATTGTTGCAAAGAGCAAATAGACCAGGAAAGTCTCATGCAGTGCTCCTTCTTCATTCCAGAAGAGTATCTTTCTTCCATTACCCACATGGTAGCTTATATTCCTCCTTAAGGGTGTCCATAAAGACCTAATAGTTCTCCAACACCAAAAGTGCTTGTGACTTCATTAGTGCACCATTGTTCATTCTGCCCATAGTTCTGTTGGATTACCTCCTTCCAAAGAGCTTGGCCCTCCTCATTATATCTCCATAACCATTTCATGAGTAAACTGTTATTTTGTACCTTCAAGTTTTTGACCTCCATACTTCCTTGCTCTCTGCTCTGTTGGACTATTTCCCATTTCACCAGATTGAAGCCTTTGGCCTCTTTGTGACCATGCCAGATAAAGTTCCTTCTCTATCTGTCAATAGTTTTGATTACCTTGCTTGGCATGGGGAATAAGGACATAACATATGTTGGTAAAGAATCCAAGACAAAGCTGATTAAAATTAGTTTGCCTCCTAGACAGAGATTCTGAAATTTTCACAATGCAAGCTTCTTTTCTGTCTTCTCCGTAATCCCATTCCAGATCTCAATTACCTTGTGTTTTGAACCCAAGCACATCCCAAGATATACAGTAGGCAACTTTTTCACCCACACCCCCAAAATGTTTGCCAACTCCTGAAATGGAATAAAGCAGAATCTCTAACAAAACTTTCCACCTCTTGCTTTCATAGAAAAAAGAATTTAGGAGATGAAATCCCGATTATATTACTGCAGGCCAAAATTGGATTTGAAAGAGCAATCTGAGTAAGTGTAACATCCTTAATAGGAAATATGTTGCTTTTCCTCCGGTTTACTTTCAGTCCTAATGTAGCTTCAAAAATGATTACCAACATCCTAAGATAACTGATCTGCTTAGGATTAGCATCACAGAAGACTACTAGATGATAGATCTCCAGCGTCTCATCTACCCTGTTTCCAATTCTAAAGCTTTGTAACCATTTCTTCTGGGTGGCAATCTTCATCATGCTATTAAACCCTCCATGGCTATGATAAATAGAAAGGGTGGCAGGGATCACCCTGTCTGAACCCTCTTTTTGCTGGATAAAAACCAACTGGTTCTCCATTAACTAGAATTGAGAACCTTGTAATTTTTATGCATTATTCCATCCATTTCAACCATTTGTTTCCAAATACCATTTGTTTGAGAGCACTGAGTCGGAGATTCCAATTGAGGTGGTCATAAGCCTTCTCAATATCCAATTTGCACATTACACTAGGCTCCATACCCCTTAGTCTAGTGTCAACACTCAGTTGCTATCAAAGCAGCATCCCTAATATGTCGTCTATTTATGAAAGCTATCCGGTGAGTACTGATCAACTTATCAATCACCTTCTTTAGTCTTTCAACCAACACTATGTCAAAACTGTTGAAATGCCACCTGCAAACATGGTTAACACCTCCAGCTTAGCGTTAACTCCTCTGCGAGTCTCGTCTATCAGAACTATGTCATCCGCAAATAACATATGTGATGAGACCTCACCTTGGATGTGTCATGTCAATTCATCCAACACCAAGGTAGATAAAATGGGCTTAGAGCTGATCCTTGGTGCAACCCCATCACAACTGGGAAGTGCTCGAGTCACCTCCTACTGTCAAAACCAGTAAATCCTACATCGAGAGTTCTAGTGAAAAAAGATTAAATATAGTTAAAATAATATTTCAACTTATATAATTATGTTTTGGACCAATAATAACGCTTGTGTTATTGTGTTGCCATGTTAAATGCTTCAAAGGTCAACTGCAGTTACAACAGTTCCCAAATCATTTTCTAGAGTTTTTTCATAGCCTACAATCTCGTCTTTTCTTCAATAATAAATTTGAGTTTTTAAAATCTTCAGACAGCTGTTTAACAGTTTAGCTTCACCTTTGACTAAAGATTGTCTCATAAAATTAGGGCGTTCCATTTTTCTTTTCTTTCAGAGTAAGGAACAGTTACCCTTCAGTGCTTTCGCCCTTGCCCATTTGCCTTTGCTCATTTTGCTTGTTTTTTCTTACTTTCTATCTGTTTTACTGATCTGTAGGTACGGGAGCATGCTAGGAAACTTTTGGAGAAACACATGAAGAAACCTTTCTTTGATGTGAGGCAAGTAGGAAACATTCTATACTTATTATTAAGTCTCTTTGTCATTTTCCTTTTACTATTGCTAATGTAGGCAAGATGCCTAGCAATATACTTGTTGCATTACACATTTTAAGTTACATATTTGGTAGCATTGAGAAAATGGTGATGGTAATAAGTTGCATATTTGTGCTCTAAATTGTTTAATAGATTAAAGTATCATTCAGGGCATTAATTTTATAAAATTCTTGAGTAAACAAAGAATGAAAATGCTATGTATATTTAGAAGCTGTTTGACAACTTTATTCATGTGGAGTATGAGAAAAGCATAAAATTCTCATGTTGTTTTATATCCTTTGGTTATTAGGTAGTTAAATACAATGGAAGGAAACAAAGATGGAAGAGTACCTCATTTTATATCTTTTGTTCATTTAGAAGGGAAAGAAATAAGGGGACGTTCTGAAAGAGGAAGAGTCCGACTACGTGTGAAAAGAGTTCTCTCTTGTTGCTTTTGTATTCTTCATGTGAAATGGGCTTTGTATATTTGAGGAATGACGTCTCATTTCTAGTTCTCTTTTGTGCATCTGTGACATTCCTGGTTGTACAGAACACTGGGTATCTTTTTGGTATATTGCTTGTATTCAGAAGGTTTTTCCATTATTAATAAAACTATTTACCTTATCTAAAAAAAAGAAGATTTTTCGTGTAAAATAGATTTATTGTACTTGGATCTGCTACACGAGCCAAGGGTCTTTAGGAAACAGCCTCTCTACCTCCACGAGGTAGTGGTAAGGTCTGCGTACACTTTACCCTACCCAAACCTCACTTGTGGGATTTTACTGGGTATGTTGTTGTTGTTGCGTAAAATAGATTTATCCATATGTTTTGATAGCTAGCTAGTCTTTTGGACTCTTAATGGATTTTGTAACTTTTAACCTATATAATCATAATTCCATCTTGGTCTAGTAATAATGAGTTCATGATTACTTGAAATAAAAGAGAGAGATAGTTAATCGTAATTTTCACTGATAAATAGTTCATGCAACTGGATTTACCCCAAATATCATTAGCTAGAAGATAAGGATTGAAATGATTACTACATAAATTTATCCTGATTAAGATAGCAAATTAAATATTTTAAAGGAACCAAACAAATTATTTCAAACTAAAGAAGCGCTGAGAATGAGAAGTTCATCTTTAAATTGTGATTGGTTAGAACAACTTGTTTCTGATTGGATTCTCCTGCAAGAGACTACATGACTCTCAGTTGAGTGCATTATACCAAGGCCCCTCAAGCGACATAAAATGACATTATCAGTGGCTATTGAAAGGGTAAGTGCATGGTAGAACATATCCACAAAAAGAGGGGACAAGTCCACTGTAGAAAATAATACCACCATTACAATCTTTTTTAGTGTCTCAATGGGCAAAACCTACTATAACTGCGTGCTTGTGTTACTTTTATGAATTATGGATGAAAATATATGTGCATTTAACTTTCCTGTTCAAAAATATCTGTGCATATAACTTCATAACTAGCACAGTTTACTAAAGCTGCTATGTTGGCGAAGTATCTGGTTTTGATCTATTACAAGTGTTCTCTGTATGGTTAGGATAATGACCAATTGGTGCGTGCAATGTTTGTATTTGAGAAGTATTTAGGTGTCATAAACTGATTGCTTCCATTCTTGCAAATGTGTGGCACTTGCAGGATGGACAAAGAACCTACTTTTATTTTTCTAGTATATCGACCCATTCTATTGGAAACAACCTCTCTACCTCACCTCTGAGGAAGTGGTACGCGTACACTTACCCTCCCCAGACCCCACTTTGTGGGAATATACTGGGTATGTTGTTGTTGCTAGTATATCGATCCATTATAACTTCTGTGCCCACTTTGCTTATAAAACTTTTGTTGCTCTTCTCTTTCGGTCTTTCCTTTAAGCAGAACCTGTCTTTCTTTTGCACAAAAGAATATCTTACTCATACTTATGCGTTCATTCATCTTTTATTCTTTGAGAATTTGTTTGTTAATGTTTTGATCATTGGTAATGCAGATATGGGGAATCTGTTGAACGGATGACTGTTCAGGAGTTTGAAAAGGGAAAGCAATGGCTCGCTGATACTTTTTTCCTCATAAGGTGATGGTTGCAGTTTTCTGAAATATGAATCTTGATGCTTGCCTAACAATCTGACTGACTTCTATTTGGAACTGACATGTTCTCTAAGCGTACTCTCCATGTTCAATGTTCGTTTTAATGACAAATCCTGGATCAACTGATAGTGGATCCACATTAAGGATATGCCAATCAGTTATGATTTGGTTATTAGAGATTCTTTTTTGATGAAATGGTTGTTAGGGATTCTTTTTCTAAATAAAGTTTTGAATAGGTAGTATTCGAGATATTAGGAATTTGGCTTTATCTTGTGTCCCATATCAGTTGAGAAAATGGGCTATTATCTCCTTATTTCGTTTTGAGCGGTTCTCAGCTCATGAGCTAGCTATTGAGGTTGAGTTAGGCATAAGGTATATTTTCTATACATGGTATAAGAGCTAGCTAGACCCATTGCTATTTCTTGGTTTACCCAATATTAGGGCCCTAACTTTTGTTGTCCACACAATAGATATTCAACCTGGGCATGTGACAGGGTATTAGGTCCCATATTGATTTGGGTGTACAGGCTGTTGTCTCCTTATTTGGTCTTGAGAAATCGTATAAAAATAATGGTCTTGGCAATTCTCACCTCATGAGTTAGTCTTTAGGGTTGAGACCTTGAGTTAGGCTCAAAATTCATGTTTCTTTACAGTGATCAAGCAACAAAATGATGTGATCGAGGGGTTATAGCTTTTAATGGGTGAAGCGCAACACGATTTGGAAGAAGAGCACATTTAAGATAATGCTTCTCCTCGTGGTTAGCTACTAGAAGGGTGATTTTGACGGCGGAGAATCTTAGGAAACGAAAGGTTGTTTGCTTGAGCTGGTGTTTCCTTTGTAGGAGGCGGAGGAGTACGTGAATTTTATTTTGTTACATTGCAATTTAGCCACGAAGTTATAGGGGGGGTATCTTTAGATGGTTTGGGGCTTCTTGGATAATGCCAAGTTCCGTGAAGGAGTTGAGGTTCAGTTGGAAGAGTGGAGCACGATGAAGAAGGCACAATGGTTGCAATGTTACTCCTCTTGTTTTAATATGGGTCATTTGGAAATAGAGAAATGGGAGGGCTTTTGAAGGAGTGGAGAAGAGCTTTGCTCAATTGAGTAGTAGTCTCCATTCTTTATTTTCCTTTGGTGCACCCATGTAGTTCCTATTTGTATAGAGGATTTGGTGTTCATCCTTAACATATTGAAGATTACACCAAAAAGCCAATGACCACAAACATTTGTATTTTAAATTTCTGCACAGTATTTGTTATCCCTTCAAAACATTTGTCATTCCTTTCCTTCCATATAACCCAACAAACATGAGCAGGTATTATATTCTAAATATTCTTTAGTCATTTACTGATTCCTTTGAGTTCCCAGCAGTTTCATAGCTCTTTGACTTAGTAAGGCATAGCTAAATGTAACCTAAATAAGTTGAAGAATGATGACCAGATCTGGCTGGTCACGGGAAAGTGCAAAAAGAAACGCCTCTAGCTTTCCACCTCTCTATTACACATAAAGCACCAACTGCAAATTGTCATTCCCATTCTGTGCAGATTGCGATGGGTGAGGTAAGCTTCATGAGTGGCCAACCACATAAAATAACTTTGTATGGTGTTTTCGATTTCCACCACTGCTTCCATGACCAATATGTTGAGCTGTCACTCACACTTGTTGATTGCCTTATAGCATGATTTAACAGAAAGTAGCCCATTTTGCTCTCTTGTCCATCGATCCATCGATGCAATCGTCAACTTCTGCATTAATACTCAACACACTAAATCTGTTAAAAGAACTATTCTGGGAATTTCCCAGTCAAATGAATTTCTTCTAAAATTTATGCACCAAGAGCTTGCATTCCAGCATTTTGAGACAAAGCAACCTGCATTATTCGTGAATCCATAAAGATCCTGATATCTAATCTTTAATGGTGAGTCCTATCCAAGCATCATGCTAAAATCCTGAGTTCCTGTCATTGTCAATCTTTATCTTTGTGAAAGCTTCAAAAGTGGGTCAAAAGCTACTTATGTGCTTTCCATAACCTAAACCATGAGAAGTGTATACAAGATCCCTAGACACCACAAACTTTGATCTCCATATTTTCGTTAATTACTCTTCTCCGAAAGTGTGGAAGCAGCCATTAATGCTTGCATTACTGTAAACTGTCTACATCACACCCGTTGGGGTGCGGCCCTTCCCCGACCCTGCTAGTGCAGGATGCTTTGTGCAGCGAGCTGCCCTTTTCCCTTTTTTTACTCTTCTCCAAAAGCTGTGTTTTTGTGCATCTCCACAACCATTTCATAGGTAAACTATTGTTATGTACTTTCAAGTTACTAAACCCCCTTTGCTTTATCCATCAAGACCGTATCCCATTTTACCAAGTGATTAGATATCTTATATCACACACAGCGCTAAAAGAAACAAGGACATAAGAAAGGTTGGTAGTGAGTCTAAGGACACTATTGACAAGAATCACACCGCTTTCCAGAGAAAGTTATCGTCTTTTCCATGTACTCTTCAATTTTTCCTGACGCCTGCTTTGACTTGTATCTGGAACTTAATAGTATACCTAGATATTCTGTATGAAATTCTCTGATTTGACAGCCCAGCGTCTCCCTGTTCTATCCCCTGTAGGGGATCATCTTTGTCATTTCTCTGTTTGCATGCATGCATGGTTCTCCTTTATTTGCCATGACAAATTGTTTCTAGATAACTTCTTATTTTCTAAAGCTATTTACTGGCGTTGGTGATTCCTTAAATAAGCTATGAGCTGGTTTCGTGATAGTACAATCGGATTGCTGTATGTCAGTATTTTGCGTTAATATTGTTCAACTTCCAGAAATCTTCATAGATAGTGTTTTAGTTAATCACATTGGGTGGTATTGAAGAAGCTTTTACTTCTTGAGCCGTCTTTTTCTTTTTATTTGTTGAATCTCATATTCTGAAGAAGCTTTCCTTTTAAGCCATCCTTTTCTTTTTATTTGCTGAATCTCTTTTTTCTTCACTAACCACAAAAGTAGGATAATTGAACAGGTGTGAGAATGATTGCCTGCCGAATATTGACTGGGTTCTCTCGCTTGCAAAAGCTGCAGTTTTAAGACATGGGGTGAATGGACTTGTAATTGATCCATACAATGAGTTGGATCATCAACGTCCTTCAAGCCAGTGAGTAACCTTTTGTGCATTTCTCATAGTTGGTGAATCCATATTAACGTGTCGTCATGATAATCCCGGGACAGCAAAATTAGTTGCTCAATTTTTATGGCTTTCAGTTTTTGTTAGTTTAATCTCTTCTTCAGCAGCTATTTTTCATGTTTTTTTTTTGTTTTTGATTTTGCCGTCCTATGGAGGATATTTTTGCATTCGCTTTTAGTTTTTGAATTGAAACATTTGCTTATATATATTATTTTTGTTGGTTATGTTATATTTAATTATTTTAATTATTTGGGCAAGCTTTAGTTTGGTATTTTCTTTTTTAAAATTGCTCTGCACTTCAATGAAGCTTCACACTTTAAGCAAAGCAGGGTCCTGTCCCTCTTTTGCACTTCAAAAAACACTCGTTGGACGTGAATCTTTTATGTCCCAAAATTTTGACAATAATATTCACAATCTAACTGTATTCAATAATTGGGGTGTGGAATTATATATCAATAATCAAAAGTTATCTTTGCATAAATGAAACAAGAGTGATAGAAGACTTAATAATTTGATCAGATTTAAAGAGGAAAAGTTTGGGAGAGCCAGAAACGCATGATTAATGAGAGAATTCTCAAAAATCAATCATGATCTTGCTTTCAGGATCTCCCACTCCATGGTATTTCATTCACATGGTTCAGGAGCACAGATAGTCACGGTGCGTCCAAGTAGACAACACTTTATGTTCATGAAGCATAGGACCTCGACTACTTTAGATCGTTGTCCGATTCTTTTGGAATGTGATTAGAGAAAAGGAAAAGGCTATTGGTGGTTCGAACATAGAGGTATCACTGATCAAGTGGATAATTGGTGGAACTCTTATGTAGAAGCCTCGAAAAGAAGCTAAGGTTATTGAAAGAGGTTTTGAAAATTGGAACAAGTGTTTGGAAAGTTGGAAGATGGGAAAAAACAAGGCTCTGGCTAGTCTGGAAGAGATGGATCATGGTGGAAGGGTGTTTCCAGATGAACAAGAAGAAATAGAAAGTAATTCTATTAAGAGGGAACTGGAGTAGGTGGCGACAAAGTCTGAAGAACTATTTTGCTGACAAAAATCCGGAGTTTTGTGGATCGAACAAGGGGACGAGAAACACAATTTTTCCATAATCTGGGTAACGCTTAGAAAAGGTTCAACAATATTGACAAAATGGTAATTGTGGGGAAACTAGTGGAAGATGGCAATTAATCAAAGAATGCATTTTTGGCTTCTATGAGAAACTCTTCAGTGAAACTGAATAATTGAGACCTGGATGGTAGGATGACAACTTGAACAAGCTATCTGATGAAAAACGGGGACTTGCTTCAAAGACCTTTCATCTTGGAAGAACTGGGAGGAGTCATTAAAACTTTAAAGATGACCAGGCCTCTGGTCTGATGATGTAGTTCTGATGTTTATTATAAGAATGGGTATTTGGAGGACAGTGAAGGCTTTTCATTAGAAAGGTACTTTTGTGAAGAGTTTAAACTCTACTTTCAAAAAAGAAGGGGGCAGAGGAGAAGGTTAAAGATTTCAGACCCATCCGTTTATTATGAAGTGTGTAAAAAAGCATTACAAATCTGACTGGCAGAGAGGCTCAAACAAATTATTGACATGCTTGTTTCACCTAATCATAATGCATTTATCAAAGGTAGATAGATTATTATGCTGCTATGGAAGCAAACGAGTGTGTTGATTGTTTGTTTAAGAATAAGAAGAAAGGGGTGTTTTGTAAGTTAGATCATGAGAAGGCATATGATCATGTCAGCTGCTCTTATCTGCTGGATGTACTGAAATTAATGAATTTTGGTGACAAATGAACTGAATGGATCAGATACTGCATCTAAGATTCTCCACATTGATAAATGGTGATCCTCGGTGTTTTTTTCAAGTCTGGAAGGGGATTAAGGTAGAGTGATCCTTAATTCTCCTACCTCTTTGCTTTAGTGATGGAAATTCTTAGCCTTATGCTCAAGAAGGTAGAAACTCTTGGATGGTTAAAGGGCCTATGTATTGACAGCCGTGCAGCTGAAGAAATGATAGTTACCCATTTTCTATATGCTGATGATACACTCCTTTATTGTGAAGCCAAAAAAAGAGAATTACTGTATCTTAGAGGGATTCTTTTTAACTTTCAAAACAGTTTCTGGTTTGAGGTCAATCTTTCTGGGTGGGCGTTCGGTTCTTCAGTTCGGCGCAAATGAAAAATAAAATGAGGACCAAATCAAAGTATAAGAGACTAAAAAACTTAAAATATTTACAAGTTACAACTCCAAGCACCAGCCATTCAAGAATGAGTGAAGGGACTCCATTTTGCAGTGTCCAGGAACACCATTACAGTAAAGCATATTTTCCTTTCTATAACAGAACCTATGTTCTTACAATTTTTTATATATTCTGCAAACTTCACATTAGATACATATTTTTACTTATTTACTTTTACATATAAGCAAAAGTAAATAAGTTACATACATCTCAACCTCGCTTCACGCATCTTGTCTTCTACCGAAGAAATATTGGAGGGAGGTGCTTAGACATTGACATGGAGCAGTTACAGCTTACCGAGGGCATGACTCTAGATAGGAAGGTGTGGAGGACGAGTATTAGGGTAGAAGGTTAGTGGGAAGGGGGCTAGTAGATACGAGCATTTGTTTTGTTATCCGTGCTAGTAGTTGTAGTGTTTCACGGGTAGTGTCTTGTTCTTGGAGGTTTTGGGTGATTGTAGTTGTAATAGTCCATGTTCATGACCATTCAGTTTTCTCAAATATCGAGATCTCTAGGTAAATGTTTCTCTTTCATTTGTGACTTGTTGGAGTTGGGTCATTTATAAACATTCATTCAACTTTTCAGGACTGAAACAGAGTATGTCAGCCAGATGCTGACGAAGATAAAACGGTTTGCGCAACACCATTCCTGTCATGTTTGGTTTGTTGCACATCCGAGACAGGTTAGTTGACTTGAATTGTTGTGTTACTGCTGCTTTGTTTGCCTTTGTTCTTTTTCAATTCTATGATGTCAATGGCCATCAAATATGCTTTGCCAGTTGCATCATTGGGTAGGAGGTCCTCCAAATCTGTACGATATTAGTGGAAGTGCTCACTTCATAAACAAATGTGACAATGGTATCGTTATTCATCGTAACAGAGACCCTTCGTCTGGCCCCGTGGATCAAGTGCAGGTTTGATTTGCTTAGTAAGATCACTAGTTGTTTTCCTTAGATATTGGATATCGCTAAAAGTTCGTTTTATCCAACTCTAGGTTTGTGTAAGAAAGGTACGGAATAAAGTTAGTGGAACAATTGGTGATGCCTTCTTGTCATATGACAGGTACTTGATTTTTTAATGCAAACTCCTCGCACATTATTTGGAGTTATTATTTCTTCTTGCGACTTGGTGCCTTTCACTGTAAAACACTGGAAACTCAGCTCCTCATGAAAGAGAATCTATTCAGACTAGCAACTTCTTGAAGTGTGAGATGTTGTGATTCGCCGCTGCTTGCCTCTCTTATTTTGCAGGGTTACTGGTGAATTCATGGACATTGATGAGCACCCAAGGAAAGGCTAGCGAATTCTCGATATTCTTCCATTGTACATATTGTGTGCGATACTTTTGACCTGAGAGATCACAGCTCCTACTAGAAGTTTGGAGCCATTGTGTGGAAAATTCTGGCAGTAATGGGAGCATTGTGCCCAGTGATGTTCTTCTCGTTAATGGCTCTTGTAAGATAAGGTAACAAGCAACTATTAAGCTGTTGCACCTTAGGGCATCCATTTTCTTAGGCAGCGCGAGATGCAGGTGTTGGAAGCCTTAAAATTTTCCCGCTTCAGCTGTTAAATTATTCAGTAAGCGTGCTTGATTCCTGGCAGAATAACTTGTCTGAATGTCTGATAGTCAGTAGTGCTTAGGTGAGCAGAGATGCGATATTCTCAAAGTTAAGACTGTCCGTGTTATTATATATATATATTATTTTATTTTCTTTAGAGTTTCTATGTTTTCCAAGGCTTATTTCTGATAATGATTTGTGTTTTAGTGTTGAGGGAGGCGGTTTAAAGGTTATGTTAAGTTACTCCATCTCTTTGTTAAATTAATTGGGTTGATGTTCAAAATGCGAGATTGTTATGTGGCTGTTTGCAACTAATTTTAAGGTGATAGAAAATAAATTGCAATAACAAATAAAATATGATGAAATAAAGAGTTTATTGAATTTTTTTTTTTGAGTATAGTTCTCGTGATTCAAGGGTTATTAATAGCGTGTTCCTCGAATGTTGAATGATATGGACCTCCCTTATAATGTATTTGATTGCTACGAACGTTGAGCAGCGACTTTGACAATGCTTTTGATCTCATTATGAATATCTCAAGAGTTCATGAGAGTTCGAGAGACCTGAGTTAAGATTTAGGATAGAAGACTATTCAAGAATTCTAATGAGATTAGGTTCATTTTGTAGAGTACCACAAAATTTTGATGTTAATCATAGTGTTGTGTTCACTTATCTACGATAGGATCTTGTGGAAATTTTAAAGTAATTTTTCTTTCCTATCAATGATTGAAGTTAGGCATCATCTGTTATCCTTCTTTCATGGCTATTGTTGGATCAAAAATGCTTTGCCCTATTAATCTTGTGATACAGTCAAAGCTCTGATACCTTCAAAGTTGACACCACTTTTCAATTTAACATTTTAACAAAGTATTTTAAACGCCTGTTGTAGGGTCTTGCTGTGTCATTTTAACATTTTCTTGACAATCAATTAAAATTATAAATTGTGTAATACTCTCACAATGACATGATATGATGACTAATTAAAAGAGGGAGTAAATTTCCCAATGACCAATCATGTTGGAAAAATTGGTTATTAAAATCATTTTATTTTTCTTTTCTTTGAGGACTACAATATCACCCATTGATTACATTTGTCTTAAAATATACTTAACTAATAAAAACCTCCATCTCTCCTAGTTCGATGCCATGTTACATTAACTTAGGATCGTTTGGCCATAAATATCTCAAGTAGTTTTGGGGGAAAATTTGACAAAAAGTATTTGGCCATATAATTTGTCATTATTTGACAAATAATTCAAATTTTCAAAAATTAGAAAAAAATAGTTTTTGGGCCAAATTCTATTATTTGGGAACTTTTAAAAATTTAAACTTCACCCAAACTTTTATATTTTATAAAAAATAGTCCATTTATTAATCCCAACTAATATTTATTTGCCAACCAACCTCATTAATAAACCTTGTTATTTGCCTCAAGTATGTAATTAGGGTTTAGGGTTCAGGGTTCAGGGTTCAGGGTTAATGCTTCTTTGTGAGTTGAGAAAACTTCAGTAGCTCCTACACTGATGTGTGAAATTACTTATAAGTAGGTTGTAGCTTATAATTTATGAGTTTAATCTTTATCATGGAACATGTTCATTATAAAATGATAATGCAAAGTTATGAATAATTTTATTAGTTTTTAGAACTTATTGGTGTAAATCATATTTCTTAAAAAAGTCAAATATTTTTTTCCAAAAACTATGGCCAAACACATGGTGAAAATGGTAGCAAAAAAAAAATTCCTATACCACTTCAAAATACGATGATTTATAGTCATACAAATATTAATAATTTTTTTAAATCATAAATTTCAACATTTTTCCTTATATTTTAAATTTTATGCTCAGTTACTTTTATCAGATTATTAATTGGAACTCCTAGGGGCGAAAAATAATTCTTAAAAAAAGAGAGTATATTTCCATCAAAAGCTATTTCCAACAAAAGTTGTTCAAAGAACACCTGAAGAAAGTATAGACCAGAATGTAGTTATTTATAGCAGATTATGAATTAGAACTCATTTTGAAGTGTAACTCTACGAAAAGTGGAGTAAATGTCTTAGTAACTTTAGCCGTCCGAACTATTTCCAACAACAATTGTTGAACAAACATCTGAAAATAGTACCATAACAAGTTTGAGGACATATCTTTCAGTTTCACTCCTCCTCCCGGCTCCTTCCATGCCATCTCCTTACAGTTGTCTTTTCTATTTTACCCTGTAGCTATGTTTATTATCTTGGACTCTGGACATGTTTCATAACTTGAACTGGTATTGCTGTTGGGTGTTGATGTGTTGGGATCTTTAGGAAAGGATCGATTCACAGAGCGATATATAAATTCAGCTCGTTAAGAGAGGCTGAAACCTTAGAGTTCAATGGAAGAGAGAACTCCGATCTCTTGCTTTTTGCTGAAATACGACTTATTCATTTATACTCCAACCACCCCCCTCTCCCCTCCCCCTTTTAAATAGGAGTCATGTTACAACAATAGTCTAATCCTTATGAAAGTAGGAAACATAAAATCCTATTCTAGAAAGTCTAATCCTTATGAAACTAGGAAACATAAAAACCTATTCCAAACTAATAACTATAGCTAAACTTAATCCTTGTGAAACTATAAAACATAAATTCTATTCTACAATAATATAGAAATCTACTTAAAATATAATTAAATACTTAATTAATTTTACTTCCATGGTCTATAACATTACTCCCCTCATGTTGAAAGAGCTTGTCCTCAAGCTCAAACTTCAGGACACTCATCCAGAACTTCTTGAATCATCCAATTCCAGCCCTAGCCAACTTTTCTTGAAACTGACATTGACAAATTTTAACTGTACCAGCTTACTGAAGTGTAACTAATTCGCCCACTGTGTTGCTACTTTCAAGAGATCCGAATCGCTGGAAACAACGTTTCTAAAATTCTCCCTAACCCATTAGGCCCTTTGCTCGTTTGAGCTGATAATATCAAAATTGTGCTTCGTCTAACATGTAAAACCCAGCCACTCCAATCCTTTCCGCTTTCGTTGTATGTTGATTTTCAAAAAGATGTTTACAACTGTGTGCCTAAATTAATGTGTCATTGGTGTCATCATAAGTTGGAAAATCCAACTTTGCACTTGTTGGATGATTCTGATCGACCGGTTGCATAGGCGGTATATTTTCTTTTGTAGCAGGAATTGTTGATTTGCCAGTCTTCGGGGCGCTACTTGACTCAGGTTTGTAGGTTGCTGGTTATTGGAGCCAATTACCAAGCTAGACAATTGTTTTTGAATGACTTGGACAATTCTTTCACCGAGGCGTTGTTCCATTACTACAATTTTAGAGTCCATTAAGGTTTATGCAATTGCACATTCTTCCTGAAATCTGGAATTGGTCTCATCACCCATTGTGTTAGGCTCTAATACAAAATTGTTGGGATCTTTAGGGAAGAATCAGATTTAGAACTGTAATTATAAGAATCAGATTTAGAGCTATAATTATAAGAATCAGAAAATGACCATATAATTTGTCATTATTTTGCAAATAATTCAAATTTTCAAATACTTGAAATTTTTTTAGTTTTTGGGTCACATTCTATTATTTGGGAACTTTTAAAAATTTTAACTTCACCCAAACTTTTATATTTTATAAAAATACTCTATTTATTAATCTCAACTAATATTTATTTGCCAACCAACCCCATTAATAAATCTTGTTATTTGACTCAAGTATGTAATAGTATTGTAGCATAGCACTTGTTAAAAGTAATGGAAATAGAAAAATTAGATGCTCCTTTGTAAGTTGAGAAAACTTCGGTAGCTCCTACATTGATGTGTGAAATTACTTATAAGAAGGTTGTAGCTTATATTTATGAGTTTAATCTTTATCATGGAACATGTTCATTATAAAATGATAATGCAAAGTTATGGATAATTTTATTAGTGTTTAGAACTTATTGGTGTAAATCATATTTCTTACAAAAGTCAAATATTTTTTTCAAAAACTATGGTCAAACACATGGTGAAAATGGTACAAAAAAAATAATTCCTATAACACTTCAAAATACTCATTTTATCTTAACGAGATGATTTATAGTCATGCAAATATTAATAATTTTTTAAAATCATAAATTTCAATGTTTTTCCTTATTTTTTTAAATTTTATGCTCAGTCAAATACCATCACATAATTTAGAACAAAAGAGTAATAGAAAACAGGATGAAAAGACATGATAATATAATTATCACTTAAAAAACCTTAGGGCGATTTTTTGACGGTTTTAGCAGCTGCCACTAAATCAAGAAACTTACAGCTACCATCGAAGAAATTTGAGATTGTTTGCGGAGGTTATAGCAAACTGATTCAATTAGGAAATAAGTAGGGGTGGTTATAATAATGCTAAAAATACTTGATGCCTCTTACTTGTAAATATTTTTTGAATAATTTAATAATATAAAAAATTGCTTACTCTAATTGCTTATTCTTATATATTAAACATGTCAAATTCAATCTATTTCAAATGCACACTTTTCATCTTCTAGCTTACTCAGCCATAATGCAGACATCAAGCATGAGAATCGGCCTCAAAATATTGGAAAGGTTTATATATATACTAGGTAGTGAGCACAGGCCCAACGCTGAGACTTTTTTTGCTAGCTATACATTTGTGACTACATTATTTACATTGTTTTACATCCTATATCCTATACTATTTACATAAGGCTGCTCTTTTTCTTCTTTGTAGTATCTTGACAGCATTTGGCAAAACGTACCTGAGAAAGAAGGAGAAATGAATTCAGTCAATAATCTACATTTCATTTACTTCGTACAACATTTTTATGGAGGGATTGTTTCAGTTACAGTAACTATTCTGCATGCTGAACACATGATACTTTAAGTTTTTTCCTGTTGCTTCAATGTATCAACTATACATAAGGGAGTTTTAACTGGTGGTTAAAAGAGTAAAAACTCCGTCCAGGAGGCGCAACTAAGGTATATACTGTTCACAGCTCTAAAGCACAGAGTCAAGTTTAATTTCGAAAATAGTATATTGAAGCGATCTGAGGAATAATGTGACAATACAATTAAGAAGAGAAGGGCCTGCAAATTGGCAGTAGTGACAATAGTACCTTTGAATAAAAGACAAATTTCTACTCTTTCTCGGAAGTCTATAACTATTCATAGCTATTACCTTGACACCAAAGAAGAGTCCCAAGATAATAAACAGAGAAGATTGCAAAATTTCACCAAATAAAGCTATATTAAACTTTAAGGAGAACGTAAATTCGCACAACAAAAATGTAAAAGCCTACTGAAGTCACAGAGCACAAAAAACAATATTATTTCCCCAGACTTAGTTGGTTTGAGCTACGATGATGTCACGATCCGATTTTTTGAGTCATGATGACGCCTACCGTAATCCACCAATAGGCAAGCCAAGTCATAGCCCGGAGAGGCAAGCAACTGGCTAAGAGGCAGAAACCAGAAGAAAGTGAGATGAAAAAGGCATAACAACAATAATAGATGAAAATAGAAAGCATAAGAACTAACGTACAATATTTACATGTTGAGACAGAAGAGGAAGATGACAATATATATAGATAAACCCTTCCAAGACCTGATAAGGTCGGTACTAGAGCCACAACTAACACAACCAGAGTACTAGATAGAAACCAAATATACACAACATATACAACAGTCTCGACTACAAAAGACTATACAAGAGTAGATCAAGTAGGATTAGCGTCGGACGACAACAAGCTCACCCTTCACCGGATCAGTACTGAGGAAGGAGGATCATATCACTGTCATCGACTGGAGCCTGGATCTGCATCGGGGAAAAACATGCAGAAGTGCAGTATGAGTACTAGGCAACGGGTACTCAGTAGGCATCATCGGCCGACTGAGCTCGATATAACATAAACATAACTAAAATGTGAGGGTGCATGCTAAGTCCGAGGTAAGAATGACAGAAGATAAATAGATACCGAGCTATGCAAATGCGATCAGGAAATAAGTAGAGGCGATACAGAATAAGAAGTAAATGCAGAAATAAATAGACAAGTCAAACATAACCTAACTAGGCCCCCATAAGCCCAGAATGCACACTGAAGAAAATAATAACCCAACCGTGCTCCCATAAGCCAATGAACACACAAGAAAAGTAAACACAGAACCGTCAGTAACCTATCGCTGAACCAGTATCCAGTAACCATAGTAACTATCCAGAGGTGTACCAAGCTTGAACCGACACCAATGGTTAATAACAAGAGGCCAGACACCGTGGTCGAACCGGTCACAGTAGGTAATAACGAGAGGCCACATATATAGTATATCTCAAAACTCATAACCAGATGCCGGACTCAAATCAAAACTCAGTGAATCACAATATCAGAACCATGGTACCCAGTACCAGAACTCTTGAATAGTACCGCAATCAGTAGCCGGACTAGAACTGAAACTCATAATAATCAGTAACCATCATATCTGAATCAGTGGTTGGACTCGAACCAAAACTCATAATAGTCAGTAACTATCATATCTGAATCAGTGGCCGGACTTGAACCGGAACTCATAATAGTCAGTCTCCCAGAGTTATCATAACCAAGTGCCAGAATAGTGCTAGTATCCACACAAATACAAGTAAACGGGGACATACCTGCCCCAGACCAAACTCAGAACATAAACAAAGGAGCTAACCCATAAGGCATTACCAAGCCAGTCCCTGGGTCCTCCAAGGTCAACAATCGAAAGTATCACGATAAGGCGGGTCCCGATACTAGGTCAAGGCTAACAATCCCGATAGAGTGTTATGCTATCTGGGGTTGATAGGGCCAAACGGATTAAAGGATTATAACCAGGGTAAACCAACCCAAAATTTATCCTAAAAAAGTATCTCAGGCTTAACTAAGCCTAATAATGTCTAAGGTTAACTATAACGATTGTGAAGAGCAGGGGGGCCCACTACAGGGTTTCGAAACCAAATCTGGGCTAAACCTATTTGAGTCTGGACTAATGTTACCCAACCCCCTACTAATAGTAGTAAAACATTAACCAACACTATAAAGGTCATCTTTGGCATACCACGAGGATAACGGGCCCGAAACATACCCGAACAGGGCCCTAACCTGCTCAAAAGGCCTAATCATAGCACGCCAATGCCAATATACAACTACCAGCCCAAACACTAGCACAATAGCATGAAAATACTATAAATAAAACTCAGTCTAGGTACAAGGTAAGCCTATCCTACCTTGACGCCGCCGAATGCCTGCCAAAGCCTGCTAAATAGGAGTCTTCCTTTCCGAAAGGCCTCAGACTGCTGCCATGCTACTAAAATAATAAACTACATATCACAACATGAAAATTGATACCCATACTGCCCGGGTCGGTGACCAATAGTAACAAGAGATATACCCAAATTCGAGCTAAAAATAGCTCTAAAATAGCACCAACATTAACCCCGCCAAATAAAAATTCGCATACGCGACTTTAAGCTAAAATTAACCAAAAAACTTACGATATAAAGACGCTATACTATCAACCACATGATCCCCGAGCTTGAATAACCTGACATAGATAATTAATTCTTCTTATGATGATCAAGTACTGCACCAAAAATATACACCTCTACCCTATCTCCTTAACATGCTCAAGTAAAAGTAGTACCTATAATATGCAATGACTCCATATACTTTTCTAAGAGAAAATAGTGAAAGGTGAAGAAGTTTAACAACATTCTGAATTATGAAAAGTTAGTATGACAATGGTTAATTAATTTTAATATAGTGGGTAATGCTTGGTACTATATATATGGCCAAGTGGCTGGACAATAAGCCATGAAACATTGTGTCACCTTACCCAATTTTGTTGTCCACCCACTTCACTTCCAGTGGAGTTGAGGTGGCGACACCAAAATACTTTTATCCCATTACTTATATACTCGGGTATTGCATAGGGTCGTGGTAAAAGAACTATAATATTTTGAATATACCATAATTAATTGGAAAATTATTTCGGATAAAACTTCTATAAAATAATAATATTATTTTAACATATCTAGATTCACTATCTCCGCTTAAAATATTAATGGGTTAGAAAACTATTATAAAGTATTATAGATATATCATAACTAAAGAATTTTATAAATATCAAAAATATTTTAGAAAGGTAATTAACTATATCTTTTTACCAAATTCTAATTTAATTTAAATGTTCTACAATGCGTTCGATATTAATAAAATTCTCAAGCGAACTGCTCAAAAAATAAACTGTCAGTCCCAGCAAGTCATAACTAACTTGGGGTAGTTATAGGAAAGCTCTAAATGCCGAGAACGTATGAAAATGAGGAAAATGACTGGGAGGGTCATTACATCATCCACTACTAAACGGACTTTCATCCGTGAAAGTAAAGGATAGGAAGTACCTGAAGGCTTGATTAGGTAGGGATACTGGGTCCGCATAACATGCTCGATCTGATAAAACCCTTAGCAAGAAGATCCTGAGGCTGACTATTTAGCTCCTTCATCTCGGCAGGAGCCATGCGATAAGAAGCCGTAGAAATAGGTCAAATACCCGGCTTGAGGTCAATAACAAAATCTATATCATGCTCAGGAGGAAGGCCAGGTAGGTCGGTAGGAAACATAGGGAAACTCACGAGCAACGGGGATGGAGTCAAGAGACGGACTCTCAACACTAACATCCCAAACATAAGCAAGGAATGAATCACATCCCCTTGACATCAATGTACAAGCCAGAATATAAGAAATAATCCCCGTCGGCATGTGGCTAACGAAACCCTTCCACACCACCGGGGGTACACCAGGCATGGCTAAGGTAACTGTCTTAACAAAGCAATCCAAGACCGTGTGGTAAGGGGATAGCTAGTCCATGTCCGGAATCACATCGAAATCTACCATATCTAACACAAGAGATCAACTCGAGTATCAAAGTTTCGAATAGTTACCAAACAAGATCTACATACCCGATCCATTATTAAAGAATAACTAACGGGGGTAGCTACACGCAATGACACAGATAAGGACTCCGAACACAAACCCAACCGCGGTGCATAATAAGCAGAAATATATGAAAATGTGAAACCTGGATCAAACAAAGCAGAAGCTGGTTGATGGCATGCAAAAATTATACCTGTGATCACAACATTTGATGCCTTAGCTACCGGCCTACCCAATACAACATACAAATGGCCCTGTCTGCTACCGAACTGGGTGCCTACTTGACCACCTATCCTACCTCTATTATGACCACCTCTCGAACCCTGGGGACCTACCCTACTACCCTGAGTACCAGCCCCAACTGGCAGCAGCACTGATCTGATCGGTTGTGCAGTCTGAACTGAAGGCTCAATCATCCCACGTCTCAACCTTTAGTCTGCTTTGAATGATCCTATCTGCACTTATTCCATCTATTTAGTCAATGTAAGTGATTTCATACTTCCTAATGAGATTGTGGGGAAACTCACGGGCGAAGTGACCAAAAACACACTCATAACATACCCTTAAGTGGAGCTCTAGCAGTGGGCTCGGGGTCCTAATCCCTGGCAGTCGCTCCTCGCGCCCTAGCCATCTGCGAAAGAGTGACCCAAATAAAGTTTAGAGACCAACTCAAACCCAATCCACGGAGATGAATAAAAAAAATAAGATTTTTCCTAAAAAATGTTCTGTAGCCTCCCAAAGATAGGATACAGACGTCTCCATACCGATCCACGTGACTCGACTAAACATTGGCTCTTGTACAAATAATACCAGTGAACCTAGACTCTGATACCAAACTATCACGACCCAATTTTTTGAGTCATGATGGCGCCTATCCTAACCTACCAATAGGCAAGCCAAGCCATATCCTGGAGAGGCAAGCAACGGGCTAAGAGGCGGAAACCAGAAGAAAGTGAGATAAAAAAAAGCATAACAACAATAATAGATGAAAATAGAAAGCAAAAGAACTAACGTACAATATACATGCTGAGACAGAAGAGGAAGATGACAGTGTATATAGATAAACCCCTGCAAGACCATGTAAGGTCGGTACTAGAGCCACAACTAACACAGCCATAGTACTAGATAGAAATCAAATATACACAACATATACAACAGTCTCGAGTATAAAAGACTATACAAGAATAAATGAAGTAGGATCAGCCTCAGACGGCAACAAGCTCACCCTTCTTCGGATTAATGCTCAGGAAGGAGGATCGCGTCACTGTCGTCGACTGGTGCACTGATTTGTATCGGGGAAAAAAATGCAGAAGTGTATTATGAGTACATGGCAACAGGTACTCAGTAGGCATCATCGGCTGATTGATCTCAATGTCGCATAAACATAACTAAAATGCGAGGGTGCATGCTAAGTTTGGTGTAAGAATGACAGAAGATAAATAGCTATCGAGCTGTGCAAATGCGATAAGGAAATAAGTAGAGGCGATACGGAACAGGAAGTAAATGCAGAAATAAATAGACAAGTCAAACATAACCTAACTAGGCCCCCATAATCCCAGAAGGCACAATAAAGAAAGCAATAACCCAATCGTGCCCCCATAAGTCGGTGGGACACACAAGAAAAGTAAATGCAGAACCGTCAGTAACCTGTGGCTGAACCAGTATCCAGTAACCATAGTAACTATCTAGGTATGTACCGGGCTTGAACCAGCACCAATGGTTAATAGAAAGAGGCTAGACGTCTGGGTCGAATCGATCACAGTGGGTAATAACGAGAGGTCACATATATAGTATATCTCAGAACTCATAACCAGATGTCGAACTTGAATCGGAACTCAGTGAATCACAATATAAGAACTACGGTACCTAGTACCAGAACTCTCGAATAGTATCGCAATTAGTAGTCGGACTCGAACCAAAACTCATAATAATTAGTAACCATCATATCTGAATTAGTGGCCGGGCTCAAAACGAAACTCATAATAGTCAGTAACCATCATATCTGAATCAACAGACGGACTTGAACCAAAACTCATAATAGTCAGTCTCCTGGAGTCATCATAGCTAAGTGCCAGAATAGTGCCAATATCTACACATATACAAGTAAAGGGGGACATACCGGCCCCAGATCGAACACAAAACATAAATAAAGAAGCTAACACATAGGGCATTACCAAGCCAGTCCCTGGGTCTTCTAAAGTCAATAAATTATTACTAGGCGATATACATGCCAAATCGGATATCTCGAAAGTATCATGGCAAGGCAGGTCCCGATACTAGGTCAAGGCTAAAGATCCCAGTTAAGTGTTATGTTATCTGGGGTCGATAGGGCCAAACGGGTTAAAGGATCATAACCAGGGTAAACCAACCCAAAGGTTATCCTAAAAGAGTATCTCAGGGCTTAACTAAGCCCAATAATGTCTAAGGATAACTATATCGACTGTTAAGAGTAGCGGGGCCCACTATGGGGTCCCAAAACTAAGTCTGGGCTAAACCTATTTGAGTCTGGACTAAGGTTCTCCAATCCCCTACTAATAGTAGTACAATATTAACCAACCCTATAAAGGTCATTTTGGCATACCATGAGGATAACGAACCCGGAACATACCAAAACAGGGACCTAACCAGCCCCAAAAGCCTAATCATAGCAAGCCAACACCAATATACAACTATCAACCCAAACACTGGCACAATATCATGCAAATACTATCAATAAAATCAGTTTAGGTATAAGGTAAGCCTAGCTTACCTGGACGACGCCGAATGTCTGTCAAAGCCTGCTAAATAGGAGCCTTCCCTTTTCAAGAGGTCTCAGATTGCTGCCACGCTACCACAATAATAACTACACATCACAACATGAAAATTGATACCCATACTGCCCTGGTCGGAAAATGACCAAAAATTCTACATGGGGTCCGCTTGCGAAATCGCAAAACCAAAACCGTCACAGCGTCCCAAATAGCTTAGTGACCAATAGTCACAATAGATATAACCAAATCCGAGCTAAAAATAGCTCTAAAACATCATCAACATCAACCCTGCCAAATATCAATTCAAATACGCGACTTTAAGCTAAAATTAACCGGTAAACTTACGATATAAAGATGCTATACTATCAACCACGTGATCCCCGAGCTTGAATAACTTGACGTAGATAATTAATTCTTCTTATGTGTAACACCCCGTACCTTACCAACCCTACTTGATGATGTTGAATAATGTTTTCTTGGGTGTCGAGAGATATAAGTATGTATTTGGTAATGCTAAGGACGAGAAAATTGAAATTTGGCCACGTACATTCGATTAGACCTTCGTAGGAGGTGTTTTGTGAGTTCGTGGGGAATTTGTGTAATACCCCGTACATGTTCCAACCTCATTTGGTGACTTGGAGTCATGTTTACTTGATGATTAAGATTACTAAGTAAGTATTTTTTAGTGTTTTGATAAGGTATTGAATGATATGCAAGTATTGAAGAAGTGGCCGAAAAATTCAGCAAGGCATGAAAACTTGCGCCACTGCCCTGTTTCAGGGGGTGTGGCGCAAGCCTTCAGGTTCATAGGGCAAGGGAATCTTGCGCCACTGCCTTGCTTTGCAGCAGTGGCGCAAGGCACAACAAATTGTGCCCTTCCGCGCTTGTTTTGTGACGCAATTCTATGTCGATTCTTTTATGGTTTCTTTTGGTTCCTTGGAGTTATTTAAGCATTGTTAAAGCTTCAAATACCTCAATACACCCCTACATACTTCTACATGATCAAACCTACATGTAGTTATCAAAAATGTTCAAGGAAGCCATGGACGACTAGAATGTCTATTTTTGCGTTTGAGACGACGAATGAGAATCTCGTAAGAGAATATTGTCGTGACATTATGAAATTATTTAAACATGAGATATGTGGTGAATTATACATGAAATTTGGTGGGCTAAGTTGAGATATGTTACTTGGCCCAATTTAAAGCCCAAAATGAGCCAAAAATAAGAGGCCCAAAAGGGTCAAATGACCCATTCTTGTGTTTGACAAGTAAAAACAACCTTTTTGACTAATTGGATGGATAGATATGAGCAAGAGGGCCTATATAAAGCCACCACAAATCAGATTTTTATTTCTTAAAACACACATGCCTTTTTGGAGATATTTCCAACATATTTCTCTCAAACTCTCAAACCCTAAGTTCCCTTCTTGGGCAAGATCATCATCCTACAAGTATTGGTAAGTGTTTATTTTTGTGATTTAATATATTATGTACATGAGAGGTTATGTATATCATGGTGGTTATGTTGGCAAGGTGTGAATAGTGAACTTTTGCTTTTGTTCAAGATGTGCCATTTTTGTGAATTGAACTTGAAAAGTGACTTGTGGTTTTGGTGAAAATGCATGGTATGGGTGAAATATCAACATGTATGGTGTGCTTATGTTCCTAAACTTGTTATTTTCACATAAGTATAAATTATGGGATTTTGGCCGATTTGTTGTTGTGAGGTGTATTGAAGTAATTTACTGGCATAATTGTGATGTTGTGGTGATGGAGAAGTGTAAAGTATGAACTTGGTGTAACATGATCTTGGTTATCATGTATTGGTCAATGTATGGAATATTGTGGGATTATTGGGATAATAAATTCATAAATGATATTTTGGTCAATGTTGGGTATGTTGTGGTATTATTGATATGACCATGCCGAAAATGGTATTGTAGCGAAAGACATGAAATTTTTAAAGCCAAACATGTGACTCATTGTTATTATATGCCATTATAAGGTACTTGGTGGTTAATGTTGGTTTCGTATGTACTTGTGTTGTAGAGTGAAACATAAGGACGGAGCGGGACTATTGTATGCACTTAAGATTGTAGAATCGTATTGAGAATACAAGGTATGTAAGGTTACTCTGTCTGTATCTTTCTGCGGCAAATAGTATTCACTTTGGCATTACGCTTGTTTCATCCCAAAATGTGCTAAGGTATCCCATATCCGGTTATCCATGGTCATTGTCATATATTTCCTACTCATTGATCATTGGTGAATCTCATGCCTCATATTCATGGTTAATGTTCCAAAAGCTCAAATAAGGTTGTGTTTCAAAGTTCCAATAGTGGTTGTACTCATGTATCTTGTTCATTGATTATTGTCCAATGGTTCTAATAGTGTTATGTTTCCATGAAGGCTATGTTTCCAAGAATGTTATATTGCCAAGTTATTCATATGTCTCTCACTCATCGATTATTGATCCAAAGCTTCAAGTAAAGTTATGACTATCAAAAGTATCAATCTCTCATAAGTGATTGTATCGATCTCTCATAAGCAAAAGTATCAATCTCTCACAAGTAAGGTATCAATCTCAAAAATAAAGAAATGAAGTAAGACTAAAGTAATGCATATTGATTGTGTTCATGGGTGTTATCCATGGGGTACAAATACCCGCATGATGATGTTACTTTATCCATGTGGTGCAAAGAACACCCGCATGATGATATGATCTTCATTCTTCCCCCCTTAGAAACATTCGTCCTCGAATGTTAGTAACATTGTCTCAATGTAACAACTTAAGTCGAGCTGAATCCTTCACATTAGCTTCTACACATTTAACACTTGCTGCAATATGATTTGCATAGTCCTCTTGTGATTTTGAATACCATCCCCACACATGGTTACACACCCATTTAAAAGTGTCGTGAACACCCTATTCAGTAAACCCATAAACACAACTGGAGCATTTTTCAGCTCAAATGTCATAACTACGAGATGCTTACTCGCTCTTAGGGTAATCGTTAGGATGACCGATCAAAATAAATCATCACTCCTGGGAAGAAACTATTGATTCTTACCTGTCAACCTATGCCTTTGGCACTAGTATATACACAGTCTTTTTATTTTTGTACAGTGAACGCTGATGCACCCCGAGGGAATGTACTAGGTCTTAGGACTTTCGTGTTCATCACGTCTTGTAATTTCGCCCTTAAGCTCCTTATCTCTACCGGAGCCATGCCCTATGAAAGAAGACAACTTGGCTAAGTGATTGACATCATATCATTATCTACTCATTCCTATATCGAGGAAGTCATGTACTACCAAAATTGATTGAAGAGCTGGTGGTTCCACATTAGTATCCTTCGCTATCCCCAAGTGACATATGTACCCTCTTGGGTATCCTTTTCCTTGCGTTATAAGATAAGGAAAATAAAATTTTCCTCTTGGTGCCCCCACATGACCCTTGCCATTCAAGAACACTCTTTTGGGGGAATAGCTCGGCACTCGATTATAGCACAATCTCTTTGTAACATCAAAATCCATTCCAGTTCAATAAGATCAACCAACGTATCAGGACCACAAATAACTCCTTCAGCTCTACTAAATTCATCGTTTGGTGTAGATACCTCCAATGGGTTAACTAATATTTCTGGTGTCCTTTCAGATAAACATTTGCAACAATTAATGGAGGGACATATGATAATATGGAACCTGGGTCAATCAATGCATTTACCTTATGGAAAAAAAATACTAATAATGTACCTGTATCTGCATCAGAAAAAGACTCCGAATTCCGTTGATCCGCCGAGGCATAGGTATGGTCCTGGGTTCCACTGGAACTAGGTGCTCCTCTAGAACCTCTATCACGCCCCGTAAGCTGTACACCTCTACCTAGAGGAGGTATCGATAATGGCAATGCGATAGTTGGTCTTATAAATCGTGCCGTACCACTCGTGTTCCTTTATGGACACCTTTTCCTCACATGTCCCGGCATACCACACCAATAGCAAACATTCGTTTCGAACCAGCATTCACCTGTATGAAACTTCCCACAGCACTCGTACAGCTGACGAATAGGCCTTAATTGACTCTTACTTTCTTGTCCTCGATACCCCACTATTCGTGAATCCTGACTCTTACTTCTTTGCCCAAACTGGTTGCCTCTAAACCCTTGGAATAGAGGGGGAACATTTGCTGTAAGCAGAGACAATAATGGCCTTGATGGTTCGTGCAACATCCGAGGCTCAAATCCTTCTTGGGAGGTTATGAACTGCCTCTCGGGTCTAGCCCTTTTTGACGATCCTTCGTCAAAGTCTTGTGTCCTTCTCTTTTGCCTTTGTTCCACCATTTATTGCTCCAATACTCGTCTTTGAGTTTGTGCAGCAACTATACGGGTCATTATGTGCACCGCACTCATTAAATCTTGCACAATAACAGTATTGGACAATTCCTCTGGAATTGAAAGAGTAGGAGAAACCCGTGATACCAACTCATTTCCATCCCCACCTTGATCAACTTGCTCAGGTGGTGCTCTGCTGGTTCCTTCTCCGGCAATCCTGTCTATCTCCTTTCCGTTTCCCCAACCTTCTCTCGCCATTGGCATTTTTAATCAAACACACAAGAAAACAATTCCCCTGGTTAGTTCTGATTCCGCGTACAACCTCTCTATAAAGGAAAACCACTATCATTGAGCACATATGATTCCACTTACAACCTTGGATCTATTGCACAATCTAGAAGTGAAGGAAAGAAACAACTCTTAAATGTCCCGTAGCCTCCTGCTTATCAATGTGGCGCGCAACACATCAATAAGTAAGACTCTACTCAAACACGGCTTTGTAGACACCCTTAGAACGACCTGCTCTGATACCTCTTTTGTCACGCCCCGAATTCCAACGAGGCATGATTGGCACTCGTAACCGATAAGGCCCGAGAGAACCAAGCTTTGCTTCTATTCGTTCATATGCATGTCATAAGAAACACCATTACCAAGTAAGGACTTTAAAATGCTAATAACGGAACTCATGGAACATGTGATATATATATATATACCCATATGCGAAACTTGGCCGTTGAGGCCATCAAGTCAAAATGACATGTACCTTCTTACATTCATACACCCACATACGTCTACAAAAGCCTCTAACAGATGTATTGACCAAAATGAACTAAAAGTCGGGACAAGTCCCCGCTTTATACAACATGTACAACACCAAAACATATGTACAACTGTGACTCGGAGAAGCCCCGAACTAACTGGAGCCCACCAAAGATTTGCAACAACTGGCAACCTACTGTGGAGGCCTACTAGTACCTGCGCCTGCAGCAAGTAAGGTAAATTCCAAAGGGGTCAGTACGAAGAATGTACTGAGTATGTAAGGCTCAAATGAAACTGTATATAACATAAAGACTTCACTGGAGTTAAACACAAGTGAGTATTCAAAGTAAATAAACCATTGCTTTATAAGCATTTGGAAACATGTATATTGCGTTCATTGCGTTCATTGCTTCCTCTTGCCTTTACTTTACTTTACTTTTACATCACTCATATACTGTCTGGGCCCTCATCATGCAGGTGTTCTTTTCACCCTATGAATAAAATCATATCATCATGCGCGTGTTCTTGCACCCCATGGATAAATGAACATCATCATGCAGGTATTCTTTCCACCCCATGGATAAGATCATATCGTCATGCGGGTGTTCTTTGCACCCCATGGATAAAGTAACATCATCATGCGGGTATTTGTACCCCATGGATAACACCCATGAACACAATTAATATGCATTACTTTATTCTTACTTCATTTCTTTACTTTTAAGATTGATACCTTACTTGTGAGAGATTGATACTTTTGCTTATGAGAGATCGATACAATCACTTGTGAGAGATTGATACTTTTGATAGTCATAACTTTACTTGAAGCTTTGGATCAATAATCAATGAGTGAGAGACATATGAATAACTTGGCAATATAACATTCTTGGAAACATAGCCTTCATGGAAACATAACACTATTAGAACCATTGGACAATAAGCAATGAACAAGATACTTGAGTACAAACCTTATTTGAGTTTTTGGAACATTAACCATGAATATGAGGCATGAGATTCACCAATGATCAATGAGTAGGAAATATATGACAATGACCATGGATAACCGGATATGGGATACCTTAGCACATTTCGGGATGAAACAAGCGTAATGCCAAAGTGAATACTATTTGCCGCAGAAAGTTACGGACAGAGTAACCTTACATACCTTGTATTCTCAATACGATTCTACAATCTTAAGTGCATACAATAGTCCCACTTCGTCTTTATGTTTCACTCTACAACACAAGTACATACGAAACCAACATTAACCAGAAAGTACCTTATAATGGCATATAATAACAATGAGTCACATGTTTGGCTTTAAAAATGTCATGTCTTTCGCTACAACACCATTTTCGGCATGGTCATATCAATAATACCACAACATGCCCAACATTGACCAAAATATCATTTATGAATTTATTATCCCAATAATCCCACAATGTTCCATACATTGACCAATACATGATAACCAAGATCATGTTACACCAAGTTCATACTTTACACTTCTCCATCACCACAACATCACAATTATGCCATCAAATTACTTCAATACACCTCACAACAACAAATAGGCCAAAATCCCATAATTTATACTTATGTGAAAATAACAAGTTTAGGAACATAAGAACACCATACATGTTTATATTTCATCCATACCGTGCATTTTCACCAAAACCACAAGTCACTTTTCAAGTTCAATTCACAAAAATGGCACATCTTGAACAAAAGCAAAAGTTCACTATTCAACACCTTGCCAACATAACCACCATGATATACATAACCTATCATGTACATAATATATTAAATCACAAAAATAAACACTTACCAATACTTGTAGGATGATGATCTTGCCCAAGAAGGGAACTTAGAGTTTGAGAGAAATATGTTGGAAATATCTCCAAAAAGGCATGTGTGTTTTAAGAAATAAAAATCTGATTTGTGGTGGCTTTATATAGGCCCTCATGCTCATCTCTATCCATCCAATTAGTCAAAAAGGTTGTGTTTACTTGTCAAACACAAGAATGGGTCATTTGACCCTTTTGGGCCTCTTATTTTTGGCTCATTTTGGGCTTTAAATTGGGCCCAATAACATATCTCAACTTATCCCACCAAATTTCATGTATAATTCACCACATATCTCATGTTTAAATAATTCCATAATGTCACGACAATATTCTCTTACGAGATTCTCATTCGTCGTCTCAATCGCAAAAATAGACATTCTAGTCGTCCATGGCTTCCTTGAACATTTTTGATAACTACATGTGTTTCATGGTTTGATCATGTAGAAGTATGTAGGGGTGTATTGAGGTATTTGAAGCTTTAACAATGCTTAAAAAACTCCAAGGAACCAAAAGAAACCATAAAAGAATCGACGTAGAATTGCATCACAAAACGAGCGCGAAAGCGCACAATTTGTTGTACCTTGCGCCACTGCTGCAAAGCAAGGTAGTGGCGCAAGATTTCCTTGCCCTATGAACCTGAAGGCTTGCGCCACACCCCCTGAAACAGGGCAGTGGTGCAAGTTTTCATACCTTGCTGAATTTTTCTGCCACTTCTTCAATACTTGCATATCATCCAATACCTTATCAAAACACTACAAAATACTTACTTAGTAATCTTAATCATCAAGTAAACATGACTCCAAGTCACCAAATGAGGTTGTAACATGTACGGGGTATTACACAAATTCCCCAAGAACTCACAAAACACCTCCTATGAAGGTCTAATCGCATGTACGTGGCCAAATTTCAATTTTCTCGTCCTTAGCATTACCAAATACATACTTATATATCTCGACACCCAAGAAAACATTATTCAACATCATCAAGTAGGGTTGGAAAGGTACGGGGTGTTACATTATGATGATCAAGTGCTGCATAAAAAATATACACCTCTACCCCTATCTCCTTAACGTGCTCAAGTAAAAGTTGTACCTATAATATGCAACATCTCCATATACTTTTCTAAGAGAAAATAGTGAAAGGTGGAGAAGTTTATCAACATTCTGAATTATGAAAAGTTAGTATGACAATGGTTAATTAATTTTAATATAGTGTAATGCTTGGTACTGTATATATGGCCAAGTGGTTGGACAATAAGCCATGAAACATTGTGTCACCTTAACCAATTTTGTTGTCCACTCACTTCACTTCCATGTGGAGTTGAGGTGGCAACACCAAAATACTTTTATCCCATTACTTATGTACTCAGATATTGCATAGGTTCGTGGTAAAATAACTACAATATTTTAAGTATACCCTAATTAATTGAAAAATAATTTCGGATAAAATCTCTGTAAAATAATAATATTATTTTAACATATCTAGATTCACTATCTCCGCTTAAAATATTAATGGGTTAGAAAACTATTATAAAGTAACATAGATATATCATAATTAAAGAATTTTATAAATATCAAAAATATTTTAGAATGGTAATCAACTATATCTTTTAATCAAATTCTAATTTAATTTAAATGTTCTACAACACGTTCGGTATTAATAAAATTCTCAAGTGAACTACCCGAAAACCAAACTATCAGTCCCAGCAAGTCATAACTAACTTGGGGAAGTTATAGGAAAGCTCTAAATGCCGAGAACGTATGCAAACGAGGAAAATGACTGAAAGGGTCATTACAAATGATGGGTAGGGGGGATTGATATGATTGGTTAATACCAAATCTATTCGTCAATCATACACGTAGTTGAATAGTTAGTGTTAATTCGATTATTATATATTTCATGAGGGAGAAAGTGTAAATATGTGTGTATATTACCTGAAGATGATTTTGGATTGCCCATTTTCTTGGCAAGATTGACTGGGAAATCTTTAAGTTGTTTCACATGTATGAAAAGTTTATTCCTAATGGTCGATGAATTCTTCCCAGAGAGTCAATCTTTTTGGTTTCTTCCTATGTAACTATTAAAAAGATGTTCAATGTTATAACAATTTTTGATTCCCAAAGAATTATAATGTTGCTTTATCATTGACAAACATAAACTAAAGATGCGAGCAAATGAAGAGAAAGAATTTCGTCACTTAATAACAGGAATTAAAAAAGTATCTGAAAATCATATGCGTGTTCTGTAGCCTTTCCACCATAATAGTCATGTTAACTTACTATAGGCAGTCAAGTAATTGAATGTGATAAAAATGTATATTAGTTTGATATAAACATCGATCCAGATCAGAAAAGATTTGTGTCATTATGCAATTGTTTCTTATTTTGGAATTTATATTAGTGCGTTAGCATCAATCCACCGCCAAAATATATGCATATTTGGATATGCTGTAGCATAAAGACAGCTTGTGAGATGACTTAAGTCTCTATTGTGCTAGTTGGTACTATATACAATTCTTGTGAGTGATAGATAAGAAATAGGAGAAAGCAGGAAGTTTTAGAATTCGGTGACAATTCAAAACAACTAAACAATTTATTTAGTAATTCTGAGTTTATTTAGTAGTCTATCAGCTGAAAAGGGGATGACTTGTACAGTTTCTACTTCTTTAAATAATTCAGATAATTTCAAGCTGTGTAATGTGGTACTTTCAGCTCAACCAATAATCTTACAACTAGTGCTTTCAGCTCAACCAATAATCTTACAACTAAGAAAGGCTTAAAGGGTATTTCCTTACAAACAAATTAAATATTTCCTTACAAACAAATTAACCCACAAGTTTCTTAATCTGTGTATAGCTCAACCTAGCAGGAAGCACAAAATACTACAGAGTTAATTCATAATCAGGGACGACTTCTACTAGGAAAAAGTTAATTCTGTATTCCACATGCATAACTAAAAGACAACTCTACTACCACAATCCATGGTCCAAGTCATAAAATAGTTCCCAAGAGAAATGGGATGAACTTTTCTTTTTGTTCCTACTATGGATAGTTATTTTTATCAGATTATCAATTGGAACTCCTAGGGGCAAAAAAATAATTCTAAAAAAAAGGAGAGTATATTTCCATCAGAAGCTATTTGATGCAACCCAAGGGCTCACAAAGCCTTTTACAAGGCCTTTCACAAGGAGTCAAGCTCGCGAGCTTCAAAATTGGCAAGGGTTATTCATGAAGAAGGATGCATTTGAGTGCATTATGGAGTCCTCCTGGGGATTCTATGTGTTCGTGATAGCATTTGATGGAGCATACATTGAGAAGAAGAAGGAGGATTATGTTTTTTGATGAATTCTTGAATTCATTACAAAGAGGACATCCAAACAAGGCCCTTACATCATTAAGGGTAGAACTGTAATAACATAGTTTCTTCTTTATTTGCTTAGTATAAATAGTCCTTTTTATGCTTTGAAGACTTAGAATTTTCATAAACTAAAAACTCCATTGTTGTTGAGAGATTATGAGAGCTTGCTAAGCTTTTAGTTGTTTCTTGTTTTGGAAAGAAGAGTTGCTTGGAATATCATTTCCCTTGAAGTTATTCTTAGAGTTAGGTGCTTGTTGGGATATTTAAAGGAAGGTCTTTTTATTTATTAAAGTGGTTGTCTTTAATTCTTAATTTGTGTCTATCTATCTATCTTCCTCTTGTTTCTTTGTTAATTCTCTTATCATTAGTCTAAATCGTGCTTTATTTCTTTATCAATCTTAGCTTTCAGTTTAGGGTTCATATCATTTGGTATAAGAGCTTGGATTGGGTTTGTTTCTACAAACCTAAGTCATGGATTTTGGTATTTTTTTAAAAAAAAAAAATTAAAAAATCTCAAAAAAAAAAATTCAATTTTTTTTTGTTTTGATTTGTTGTTTTTGACACTAGATCTTTCTTCTCTAGTGTTTTTAGAGCCTAGATCTCAAATTTCACTCAATTCGGAGTTGTAGAAAGGAAGTTACCATGAAAGGGTTTTCAAGCTTTTGAACTTTTCAAACTTGGAAAGTGGGGTTGTTGATTGAGAAGAAATTGCGTCTTAAAAACCATTGGGGTTTGTTACCTGCGTCTTGGGGAAGCTACACCTAAATTTTGAGCCAATTCTGAGTTGATTTGGAGGTGTTGGGGTTTAGTGTGTGTTCTTGAACATCTTCATATTGTTCTTGGAGAAGAAGAGAGAGGAAGTACACTTTGATCCAAAAATCCCAAGTCAATTTTGTTTAAAGGTGTTTGTGGGTCCACTTGTGGAAATTTGAAAAAAAAATCTATTTTTTTTATTTTCCACGTGGACAGGCCACATCATCGCCATGTCAGCAGTCAACAGCCAACTGCTAACGTGGACCAATAACAACCCGCCACGTGGCAGCTGATGTCAGCAAATCATCACTAATTTTCTGAGAGGGGCGTGTGTGCCAAATTTAGAGAGTAAGCATTTTGACACTTAGTTTTTTTTTTTAAGGGTCTCAAGTGTTTAGGACCCAAAAAATTATTCTAAGTGTCCAAACTGATGATACAAACGGGATTACCCTAAAGATCCTCACTTAAGGTAATCAACGTCATTTTAGAGATGAGCAAGAGTGTTGTGACCCACCATGATGATGTTGGGTGTTGAAGGATGAGTATTTGGCACATGGGGTCACTTTTGGGCTCATTTGGTATTTAGGGTCAGTTTTGGGCATATTATGTAATAAGGCAATGACTATAAATAGTTAGCTTTCTTCTCATTTTTAGAAGAAGATGATTATTGATGAGTTTACACTTGAGAGTATTTTTATGTTACCTTTTTGGGAGCTTTCTAGATTGTGAGAAACGTTGGTTGCGAGTGGTTTCCCCATTCGAGGTCATCGTAAGAGATTGGTGCTTTGAATAATCGAAAGGAAGATTTTAGGGTTTAATATACCCTTTAGTTGTCCTCTCTTCGTTCAATTGTGTCTATCTACCTATCTTTTTCTTTTATTGTCTATGTTTTTCCCATTGTTCTTCGACACGTATTTTCATATTTCCTATTTTACCCTTGTTCTCATTGTTTTCGTAGTTTCTTCATTTTCTTCGTATTTTGTATTGTATCATTTGGTATCAGAGCCGAGCTAAGAATCATTCCCACGATTCTAGACTTGGGTGTGTTATCGAAATAAAATCTAAAATCCCCCCAAAAATTGGTGTTTTACGTTTTTGGGTTAGCCCAAATTTTGTGTTTTTGATTTTGGTATTTTCTTGTGTTTGTGGTGTTAGATTCTTGTTCCCTAACACTAATAGAGTCTATATATCGAATTTGAGCTAAATCGGAGGTGTTTTGAAACCCCTAGCATTGTTGAGTTGAAGCTTGAAGGTTTTTGAAAATGGGTCTTCAAATCTGAGATTATTGGGTTGAAATTGAAGGTTAAAAATGATTGGGTTTGCTCTCTATACCCAAAATAGCTTGGGTTTCGATTTTGGTTTGATTCCGAGTTGATTTGAACAAAGTGGGTTTTTGAAATTCTTCATCTTTATTCTTGAAGTTCTTGGTGAAGAAGAAGCCAAAAAGTAAAATTTGATCCAAAACCCTTGAAGAAATTTTAGGAAAAGTGTTTTTAGACCCACAAGAGTTGAATACAAAGTGAAATAGACCCCAAAGGGTCACGGAATAGAAGGAATAGGCATCGAAACTTGAAATGCGGATTGCCCCAATTCTATTTGAGGTTGATGGCCAAGTTGACTGACCACCACCTTGGTGAGGGTCCACCACACTCAGCCGTCGTTGGCTTAAGAGTTGGCCGACCTTCTGCCTAGTGGTGACGTCCATCTTGACAGGACACTAGATGACGGCCCGCCACCCTTATCATCGCACAAGTGAAGCCGAGATCTCTTTCTAACTAAGCCTTGACGGGATAATTGGCGGACCGCCAACCCACTAATGGCCCACCACCAAGGACGTCGCCAAGCCACCTTCAGACACCATTACTGTCAAGGGTGACGGACTACTTGACTGGCTGCCACCAACTTGACGGTGCGCCTCCAAGGCTATCAAGTTGAGGGTCAATTTCCAGTAACCCCTTCTTGCATTCTAACTTCATTTTCTCAACTTCTAATCATCTCTTTCTTGATTCTAAAGCTAATTAACAACTAGTAATTGTTCTACTTTGTTGTAATTAGTTCTCAAGTTCATTTTCTTTCTTGTTCTTTCTTTTGTGTCGCTTTAATCGTTTCATTTCTTAGTTAACTTCTTTGATTCAAGTTCTTCTGTTCTTTAATCGAGTCATCCATATTTGCTTCATCCTATTTCTTAAATGTACTAAGGACCATGGGTGAAGAAACCTTTGATACCTTAGTGGAGGCCATCATGGGGTTGCGACAAGATGTGAATAGATTGATTGGGGATTGGTCACTCATGAAAGAGAAGATGGCAAATTTGAGGTGTCTTACTCCCCAAAACACCTCAAATACTCCCCAAAACACCTCAAATGGAAAACACACTTCCACAATCACTATCCCGGATATCATCCACCAAAATTATGCTCCAAGACATCAAGAACATATTCCATTGCATGTTCCATCACCCCAATCCAATATGAACTGAGCTCCACAAAATGTTGTTCGACCACTCCAAATCCGATTGTGCAAAGACACTTTTCATATTAGGTCCACTAACCATGATACTAGCATTTTACCTAGTATCATTCCTTCTCTTGTGCAGGGTCACGAACAAACACACCTAAAGGAAGATGCAAGGAGAATGCTTTATGAAGATAAGCTTAAAGTCCTAACAGAGTTCTTAACAAAGAATTCCAAAATTTAAAAGTGTGATGGAGTAGGTTCAATGTTGAATCCTTTTCAAGAAGGAGAGGATGATGTAAGCACGGTTAACACTAAGGCAACTCAAATCACCGTTGATACAATCCGAACTATATCTTGGAAAGAGCCTTCAAAAGATCAATATCATGTGTAGATGATAGCTTGGAGCATGAGAGATGCATTGTTAAAGGATCCATGTGATGGGGACGTCGAAGCTATAAATCCTACCAATGCTAAGGGTTTCCCTAAGAATCTTGATCTTGAAATTGGTTATCTTTTGAATTTGAGGACAAATTCTCTTCAAAAAGAAGAGGATGATACAAGTGGGATTACCCCAAAGATCCTCACTCAAGGTAATCAGAGTCTTTTTAGAGATGAGGAGGAGTATTGTGACCCACCATGATGATGTTGGGTGTTGAAGGATGAGTATTTGGCACATTGGGTCACTTTTGGGCCCATTTAGTATTTAGGGTCACTTTTGGGCTTATTATGTAATAAGGCCCATGGCTATAAATAGTTAGCTTTCTTCTCATTTTTAGAAGAAGATGATTATTGATGAGTTTACACTTGAGAGTGTTTTTATGTTAGCTTTTTGGGAGCTTTCTAGATTGTGAGAAACGTTGGTTACGAGTGGTTTCCCCATTCGAGATCATCGTAAGAGATTGGTGCTTTGAATAATCGAAAGGAAGGTTTTAGGGTTAATATACCCTTTAGTTTTCCTCTCTTTGTTCAATTGTGTCTATCTCCCTATCTTTTCCTTTTATTGTCTATGTTTTTCCCATTGTTCTTCGACACGTATTTTCGTATTTCCCATTTTACCCTTGTTCTCATCGTTTTAGTAGTTTCTTCGTATTTTGGATTGTATCATTATTTCCAACAAAAGTTGTTCAAAGAACACCTGAAGATAGTATAAACCAAAATGTTGTTCTTTATATCAGATTATGAATTAGAACTCATTCTGGAATGTAACTCTACGAAAAGTGGAGTAAATTTCTTAGTAACTTTAGCCGTCCGAACTACTTCCAACAACAATTGTTGAACAAACATCAGAAAATAGTACCATAAAAAGTTTGAGGATACTTCTTTAAGTTTCACTCCTCCTCCTGGCTCATTCCATGCCATCTCCTTATAGTTGTCTTTTCTATTTTACCCTGTAGGTATGCTTATTATCTTGGAATCTAGACATGTTTCATAACTTGAACTGGTATTGCTGTTGGGTGTTGATGTGTTAGGATCTTTAGGAAAGGATCGATTCACAGGGCGATATATAGAACCAAAGGGAGGCTGAAACCTTAGAGTTCACTAGAAGGGAGAATTCTTATCTCTTGCTTTTTATTCTCCAAATCCCCCCCCCCCCCCCATCTTTTAAATAGGAGTCATGTTACAACATTAGTCTAATCCTTATGAAAGTAGGAAACATAAAATCCTATTCTAGAAAGTCTAATCCTTATGAAACTAGAAAACATAAATTCTACTCTACAATAATAAAGAAATCTGCTTAAAATATAAATAAATACTTAATTAATATTACTTCCACGCATCTATAACATTACTCCCCTCATGTTGAAAGAGTTTGTCCTTAAGCTCAAACTTCAGGGCACTTATCAAAAACTTTTTGAATCATCCAATTCCAGTCCTAGAAAATTTTTCTTGAAACTGACATTGATGAATTTTAACTGTACCATCTTGTCGAAGTGTGACTAATTCACCCACTGTATTGCTACTTTCAGGAGGTCCGAATCGCTGGAAACAATAATTCTGAAATTCTCCCCAACCCATTAGGCCCTTTGCTTGTCTAAGCTGAAAATACCACAATTGTGCTTCGTCCAACATGTAAAACCCAGCCACTCCAACCTTTTCCTCTTCCGTTGTATGTTGATTTTCAAAATCATGTTTATAACTGTGCCCAAATTAATGTGTCGTTGTTGTCATCATAAGTAGGAAAATCCAACTTTGCACTTGTTGGATGATTCTGATCGACCGTTTGAATAGGCGGTATACTGCCTTTTGTTGCAGGAATTGTTGATCTACCTGTCTTTGGGGCGCTACTCGACTCAGGTCTGTAGGTTGTTAGTTTATCGGAGCCAATTACCAAGCTAGACAATTTTTCTTGAATGACTTGGACAATTCTTTCACCAAAGCGTTGTTGCATTACTACAATTTTAGAGTCCATTAAGATTTCTGTAAACGTACGTTAAATCCATTAAGGTTTCTGTAAACGTACGTTCTTCCTGAAATCTAAAATTGATTGGTCTGTCATTTAGAGGTGGAAAAATGAAGACTTCTGAAAGTATATTTACAAGTTACAACCATTAGATAAAGATCCAAGAAAGTAAAAGACTTCTTAATCATATGTTTTCCCACGGCCAAAGTGACGTCAGGTGACATGTTATCACTCCCTAGGAATCTGGAAGGATCCCGGGCGAAGTGTATATGGAACATCCAATATAAGGGTGTCAACTGGGCCGGTTCAATCCGGAACCGGCCCATTTAGACCGGCCCATTTACCGACCGGACCGGACCGGGCCGGCCCGGTATGGGTAATGGGCCTGACGGGTTTTTAGGGGGGCTGGGCCGGACACGGTATTGAAACCGGTGGACCGGCCCAGTTAGAAAACCGGACCGGGTCCACCGGTGCACCGGCCCGGCCCGGCCCGGTAACTTTTTTTTTTTTTTTTTTTTTTTTTTTAAATTTTTCTGGGCCGTTGGGCCCCAGCCTGCAAAGGCTGTTTTGGTCCGTTGAGGCCCAACGGCTATAATGCCGTTGGCCCAACGGCCAAAACAGCCTTTTTAGGCTTAATTTTAAAAAAAAAAAAAAAAAAACAAATTTTTTTTTTCCTATAAATACATGCCATTTCAAAAAATATTTCCTACAATCTCAATTCTCATTCTCTTATTCTCTCTCAAATTTGCTAAAATTATCTCATAAAGTGTTCTATATATTTTATTATTTTGCAATTACAAATACTACGTTGAAGTTTCCAAAAGTACTCAATTGACCAACTTTCGAGTACTTCAAAAATTTGGTATTATCGTTCCATCTCTTACTTTTAATTTTTAATTAGTGTATTATTTGTTGAATATTTATTTGGATTTTTTTTGTGTTTTTTGAATATTTGTTAGTTTAATTGGTAATATGGATAAATTAAGGAAAGTCGGTAAAAGTGTTAGAAATCTTTGTCCCGGAAGTGGTAGTGGTAGTGGTAGTAAGAAACAAATTGGTTCCGGTAGAGGTAGTTCAAATGCTCGATATACTCGTGTGCCTCCGGTACCAATTAGCGAACCATTTGAGAATGAAATACGTGTAGGTGCTCACGATATGAATTATTTTGAGGCTCAAGAAAATTATGGTATAGAAGAAGAGAATGAAGTAGACTCTGTTGATTTAGATGAAAATGATGATGATGATGTTACACCCGAATCTGGTAATGTTAATGTTCAATCTGAATCAGTTAATCTTCCTCCCCGGCCCCCTGTAAGATCTCGTAAACAAACTAGTGTTGTGTGGAATTTTTATACCCGAATAGAAGGAACCACTAAGGTTGAATGCGATCTTTGTCAGGTAAAATACGAGCATAAGACTGGGGGTAATAAAGGAGGTACGGGTCAGTTGTCGAGACATTTGAAGGAGAAACACCCAATAGAGCTAGCTCAGGTAACTGGTGGTGAGACAGTTGAGGGCCCAAGTCAAACTAGATTGAACCCAAAAACCGGTCTATTAGTTAAGAATTATAATAAAATGAAGGATCGTGAAGAAATAGCCAAAATGATAGTTGCGGGTTGTTTGCCTTTCTCTTTTGCTTCTTCTGATGCTTTTATTCATTATATTCAGGCAATTTATAATCCTATGTTTAAGGGTATTCCTAGAAGTACTTGTCGGTCCGATATTTTTAGACTCCATGCACAATATGTTTACTATTTATCTGCATTATTAAAAAATCTTTCATGTAGAGTTTCTTTAACTTCTGATCTTGGTCGTGCTATTAATAAAAATGATTATTTAACAATTACTTGTCATTGGGTAGATAGTAATTTTGTTATGCAAAAACGTATTTTAGCATTTTTGTATGATGAAGACCGTAGACACACTGGAAAATTTATTTCTGAATCTATTACAAAAGTTGCAAGATATTATGGTATTGACCGCAAAGTTTTATGTATATCTTTTGATAATGCATCTAACAACAACGCTGCTATTGAGTTGTTAAAAACTGAACTTTCTCCACCGTTATCCGAAATATTTCATGTTAAGTGTGCTTGCCATATATATAATTTAATTGTAAAGGATGGTCTTGCTTTTTTTGAGCCTGCTATTGAAAAAGTTAGACTTGCAGTTGGCTTTATTCAAGGAAATAATAGAAAAATTAGACTTACCGAATTTAAAAGAAAATGTCAGGAAAATGGACTTAGACCGAGATTAATGCTTGAAGAAATAGATGTGAGATGGAATTCTACGTATGATTTCTTAAATACTTGCAATATTTATAAAGTTCCTATTACTATGACTTTTAACCAATTTGCTAGTGATTTTCCCGATTGTATGTTACAAAATTCAGACTGGGCTGAAATTGATGATATTGTTAATTTTTTGAAAAAATTTTATCTAGCTACGGTTGAATTTTCTGGAGCTTATTATCCTACTGTTTGTAATATTTTAGCTTATTTAGCCGACATTTCTTTATTGCTTAACGAGTATAAGTCTAAACCAGGTTACAAATATGCTATTGAGGCAATGATTGATAAATTTAAAAAGTATTTTTTTCCGCTTCCCCCTATTTTCTTAGTTGGTGCTATAATAAATCCATGTATGAAATATAATACTATGTCCGAATTTACTTCTCTTATTTATTCTGCTTTAGGAGTAAAAGCTGATGAAGAACCTTCTTTGTATACGTCTATGTCTGATGCGAATAGTTACATGAACACATTATACAATCATTATGCTGATTTACTTGACAATGCTTTACCGTCACACATTACACCGACCCCCGCTCCCCATCGTTCTGAGGAACCATCATCTTCTAAAAGACAGGCACATAATATGCCTGTTTATTGTGTTTCTGATCTATCTGTTTGGAATAGATTGCAGCCTTCATCGCATAGAACCGTAAGTCGGGAAGAGCTTAAGTATTATCTTATGCAGCCTACAGAGGATCCTAGAGGTAGAATCAACACGCTGGAATGGTGGAAGAATAATGAAAGACAATATCCTGTACTTTCAATGTTAGCTAGAGATATATTGAATGTTCCAATGTCAACCGTTGCATCAGAGAGCGCTTTTAGTCAAGGACGGCAACAGATTGGAGACAACCGACACACATTGGGAGGCAATGCCATGAATGTTTTAGTTTGCCTTAGAGACTGGATTAGAGCAGAACGAAGAAATCAAGGAATGTTCGTGGAGCCGGAAGACGAAGAAGATCTTGAAGAAATAATGACTTCAAGAGAGAATTCAGCACAATCAAGTCCAATGCATGGCTTTAGTGCCATTGATTTTGACAATCCACAGCCAATTCCCATTAATGTTAACATGCGTGAATTGGAAAAACTGATGAAAAATTTGTAGAATTTACAATTAATCAATTGAATTTTCATTTTTCAATTTAACTTTGTGAAATTAGTGAAATGTAATTGCAACCTTGTAACTTGTAAGTTTTCAAACATTTTGCAATCAATCAAATATTAAATTCATTTACACTTTATATATTTTTTCCATTTAAAATTTAAATTGAATATCTTGTATGAATTCAATACTTTTAATATGATAGTATAAACGTATATGTTGTTGAATATTGTATATATGTATGTATGTTCTTTAAAATAGTATATATTGAATGTATATATGTGTATGTTTATTCTTTAAAGTAGTATATATGGAATGTATACATATGTATGTTTATTCTTTAAAGTAGTATATATTGAATGTATATATGTGTATGTTTATTCTTTAAAGTAGTATATATTGAATGTATATATGTGTATGTGTATTCTTTAAAGTAGTATCTATTGAATGTATACATATGTATGTGTATTCTTTAAAGTAGTATATATGGAATGTATACATATGTATGTTTATTCTTTAAAGTAGTATTTATTGAATGTATATATGTGTATGTATATTCTTTAAAGTAGTATATATTGAATGTATATATGTGTATGTGTATTCTTTAAAGTAGTATATATGGAATGTATACATATGTATGTTTATTCTTTAAAGTAGTATATATTGAATGTATATATGTGTATGTGTATTCTTTAAAGTAGTATCTATTGAATGTATATATGTGTATGTGTATTCTTTAAAGTAGTATATATGGAATGTATACATATGTATGTATATATGTGTATGTGTATTCTTTAAAGTAGTATATATGGAATGTATACATATGTATGTTTATTCTTTAAAGTAGTATATATTGAATGTATATATGTGTATGTGTATTCTTTAAAGTAGTATCTATTGAATGTATATATGTGTATGTGTATTCTTTAAAGTAGTATATATGGAATGTATATATTGTATGTATATATGTATGTATATTCTTTAAAGTAGTATCTATTGAATGTATATATGTGTATGTGTATTCTTTAAAGTAGTATATATGGAATGTATACATATGTATGTTTATTCTTTAAAGTAGTATATATTGAATGTATATATGTATGTGTATTCTTTAAAGTAGTATATATGGAATGTATATATTGTATGTATATATGTATGTATATTCTTTAAAGTAGTATATATTGAATGTATATATTGAATGTATATATGTGTATGTTTATTCTTTAAAGTAGTATATATTGAATGTATATATTGAATGTATATATGTGTATGTTTATTCTTTAAAGTAGTATATATTGAATGTATATATGTGTATGTGTATTCTTTAAAGTAGTATATATGGAATGTATACATATGTATGTGTATTCTTTAAAGTAGTATCTATTGAATGTATATATGTGTATGTGTATTCTTTAAAGTAGTATATATGGAATGTATATATTGAATGTATATATGTGTATGTGTATTCTTTAAAGTAGTATATATGGAATGTATACATATGTATGTGTATTCTTTAAAGTAGTATATATTGAATGTATATATGTATGTATATTCTTTAAAGTAGTATATATTGAATGTATATATTGAATGTATATATGTGTATGTTTATTCTTTAAAGTAGTATATATTGAATGTATATATTGAATGTATATATGTGTATGTTTATTCTTTAAAGTAGTATATATTGAATGTATATATGTGTATGTGTATTCTTTAAAGTAGTATATATGGAATGTATACATATGTATGTGTATTCTTTAAAGTAGTATATATTGAATGTATATATGTATGTATATTCTTTAAAGTAGTATATATTGAATGTATATATTGAATGTATATATGTGTATGTTTATTCTTTAAAGTAGTATATATTGAATGTATATATTGAATGTATATATGTGTATGTTTATTCTTTAAAGTAGTATATATTGAATGTATATATGTGTATGTGTATTCTTTAAAGTAGTATATATGGAATGTATACATATGTATGTGTATTCTTTAAAGTAGTATCTATTGAATGTATATATGTGTATGTGTATTCTTTAAAGTAGTATATATGGAATGTATATATTGAATGTATATATGTGTATGTGTATTCTTTAAAGTAGTATATATGGAATGTATACATATGTATGTGTATTCTTTAAAGTAGTATATATTGAATGTATATATGTATGTATATTCTTTAAAGTAGTATATATTGAATGTATATATTGAATGTATATATGTGTATGTTTATTCTTTAAAGTAGTATATATTGAATGTATATATTGAATGTATATATGTGTATGTTTATTCTTTAAAGTAGTATATATTGAATGTATATATGTGTATGTGTATTCTTTAAAGTAGTATATATTGAATGTATATATGGAATGTATATATGTATGTTTATTCTTTAAAGTAGTATACATGGAATGTATATATATGTATGTGTATTCTTTAAAGTAGTATCTATTGAATGTATATATGGAATGTATATATGTATGTTTATTCTTTAAAGTAGTATATATGGAATGTATACATATGTATGTGTATTCTTTAAAGTAGTATATATGGAATGTATACATATGTATGTTTATTCTTTAAAGTAGTATATATGGAATGTATACATATGTATGTGTATTCTTTAAAGTAGTATATATTGAATGTATATATGTATGTTTATTCTTTAAAGTAGTATATATTGAATGTATATATATATGTGTATTCGTTAATGTAGTATATATTGAATGTTTATTCTTTAAAATCGTATTTTAAGTAGTATATATATTGAATGCATATTAAAAAACAATCAACGTTCAAAATACTATTTTTTTTAGTCGGGGCCCGGTAAACCAGCCCATTAACTGGTCAAAAAAATTAAATGGGCCGGTGCTGGGCCGTTTGGGAAAATTTCACTGTTCAGCCCGGCCCGGCCCGTTAAGAATTGGGCCCGGCCCGGCACCGGCCCAAAACCAGAAAAAATAAATGGACCGGGTCCGGGTTGGCCCGGCCCGGCCCAGTTGACACATTTAATCCAATATAAGACTTTTTTCCTTGTAGTATGTGTTTAATTTCTTTGTTCCCTATTCAATGCACAGTAAAACAAACTCGCAGTAACAGTGTTGCTTAAATTGATAACTTAATGTTACCAAACCAAACCATTCTCTACAGAATTCAACGAAGATAAAGGAAAGAGAGCCCAAAAAAAAAAAAGAAAAAGAAAATCAAAACAAGGGCAAAGAGAAACATCGATACACATACGTGCAAGTCAAATTCCAATAGCTGGAAATCCTGAATGTCACACTACAGGTCAGAATATTTCAAAACATTAGTGCAGGGAGGCAGTGAAACTCCAAGCTAAACCAACAATTGTTGAAGAATAAAATTAACAAACCCAGAAACTTGATGCATGAGAGTGTTCAGATATCAAATTTAATCAATCTAACTTTTGGAGATGAAACAACCAAGAAAACTAAAAGCAATGAAAGAAAGAGAAGCTAAGCAAAAAGGGGTAAGAATGAAGATCGATGAGGAAGAACAATAACAGAACAAAAAGTGATGAAACTTAAGCTGCGAGTGCCGAGAATATAATATTTTTAAAAAAAAAATCAAGAAGATTGCTGGTCCGACAATTGGGACTTCCTCTAATCTTCCGATCCTATTCTAATTACTTAGACCACACAAATGATGAAACTGATTTCACAAGTTTTTTTGAGAAGGAAAAGAAATTTCTTTTGAGAAGGAATTTCACAAGCTTAAATTCAGCAGTAAAAATAACAAAAGAGAAAACAAATTAGGGTCCAAATAAAGAAAGACTGAGAAGAGGAATGACAGTGATGAGGAGACCGAGTGCGGTGAAAGAGATGAATTGAAGTTGAAGCGGGTAGATAAGTGTCCATTTAATACGCTGCTCAAGGGACACGAAAGTTATTGTGAAGCTTTGTAAAGACAAAAATACCCTCAGATTTGAAATAAAGGACACAAAATTGACATGTTGAAATGTAGCCTTTTCTAATGTAGTAGAGTAGTAACTACTGTAGCCTAAATTTTTAACTTTCCACACATATATGGGTGTGGTATCAAATCAGTTGGACAACATTGCATGTTAGCAATTTTGCTGAGTAACGGCTGCATCATACATGGAAATGCTAGAGTACATATTCTTTAGAACATACTATCTAGATATTGTGTATAGGTGATACTCCCTCCGTCCCATTTTATGTGTCGCTATTTCCTTTTTGGTCCGTCCCAAAAAGAATGTCATCTTTTCTTATTTGGCAACAATTTAATGACATCAACCCCATTTTATCCTCACTGAGTCCCACTTAATAATAAAAGACAACTAAAAGAAAAACATTAAAGTGACTTTAATAGGGGCAATTTTGTAAACTTTACAAAGTCATCATTTATTTCTTAAACTCCGTGCCCAGTCAAAAGGCGACACATAAAATGGGACGGAGGGAGTACATTTTTTCCCAACATGTAGTCTTTATTTGTAGCCTTCCGCTTTGTAGCTTTTGACCAAAACAACCTGTACAGTCGTGAAGTAACTAGCAATTATTAGTGATTATATCTTCAACAAAGAATAGAAGAAAGATGACAAACATTTGTCAAACTTCTGGTAAGACATTATTTTAAGGGAAAAGGGACAAATTTATCCCTATACTTTAAAAAATTGGCTAAATTACTCTTCGTCATACTTTGGGATCAAATTTATCCTCAATGTCATATTTTAAGGCCAAATTTACCCTCGCTGTTAAGAAACTTTTCACTTGTACCCTCCATTTAATAGAAAAGCTCAAATCAATGTTAAATACCCCATTTTTTAAAAAATAAAATACACCATAATCTAACTCGTCTGACCCGATCCATAAAAAATACAAAAACAAACATACTCCTCCCTCAGTTTATTGGTTTAATTTTCCCAACTAGATTAGGCCACTAGATGTTTATCAGTATATAGCTCATAAAAAATGAATCTGCATCAGTGCAAACACAAACAAATATATCCCTTCCTCAGTTAGTGGATTTGTATCAGTGCAAAATTTATGAAAAATGGCACTTAGCGGGCAAATGCAACAGATTAGGCCGACTGGATATTTCTCTGGATAATTGAGTTAAAAGGTCTCCTTATGTGCCAATCATGAAATCTCTTCATTCTTATGTCTATATATACAATTTGGATCTACACAAATTTTTCACCATACCATTTGCTCAGAAAATTTATCCACTAGTTCTAGAATCTAGATGCATATAGAATTGCATACTAAATTTTAAAATTTGAATATAATTAGAACATGAGTAGAAAATGTACTAGACATTTTCTCTAGTTCCATGCTTCTGCGTTATTCCATTCCATTTTACTTTTTATTCATTTGTAAATAACCTACTAGCAGTGCACGTTGAAAGAGAAGTATATTTGCTCATTGGGAAAATTTGACCAATAGAACTAAGGGAGAGGTATGTTTGTTTCTGTCTTTTTTATGGGTCGGGTTGGATGGGGTAGGTTATATTAGAGTATATTTTATTTTTAAAAAATGGGGTATTTAACATTGATTTGAGCTTTTCTGTTAAAGAAAGGGTACATGTGAAAAGCTTCTTAACAACGAGGGTTAATTTGCCCCAAAGTATGACATCAAGGGTAAATTTGGCCCCAAAGTATGACAAATGGTATGTTTAGCCAATTTTTTAAAGTAGAGGGGTAAATTTTACCCTTTTCCCTTATTTTAATATTGAACCAAGAATATATATAAGAGCTCTGAATCGAATCTCCTGACTATTGGAACAAACAAAGCAGCTCTCCCGTAATAGATATAAGAAAGGCATAATTTTTTTTTTAATTTAAACTGTTTGAAGTACCTCAGATACAAAGAGACATTTACGTACAAAATAGGACATTCATGGAAACTTTAATTTAAAGTAAAATGAAGCAGATTTTACCATCATTAGAAAATAAAAAGTTGTTCAAGCACATGAGATTCACACCAATAGCTAACATCGCAGCACACTTGCCCAAACAAAACTTAAACTCTTCAATTTGATAATATGAATTTTTGTCCAAACTGGCTCATCAATGAATATATACCTAGTCTAGATTTTTTCAAATGAGTTGAGCAAGTTACAACTTTGTGGTCTAAATTAGGTAGCCCTGTGTTTAGACTGATAAACTTCATTCAATTCTCTTACACAAAACCCCACCTTTTTGGTTCATTATCCATATAATACATTCCCAGACCTCAATTTCTGAAATTTCAGTGGGTATATTGTTGTTGTTATACATATAATACATTATCATGTGTGTCAAGGTCAAGTAGTTCTTTCTCATAGTACTTGGGGGGATCTAAATGCTTATGTTTGCAGAAGGTTAGTAAACGTATGAGCTAACCTAATGTCACAGTAACAAGTTAAAATCAGAAACTTAATTTTCAATAACATAATGTAGATGCTTCAAGATTTAACTGATTATTCATTTAAAAAAATAAAGTTTTTTAATATACTTTTTTCTTCCTTTAGCTAACTCAGTTGTGACCTTTTCAAAATTCTTCCCATTAGGATGATATTGATGAGTGGAGATTTTTCCATTTATTTGTATCTCTTTTCTTATGATTTTGTGTTAATCTATAAAATGAGGCTAATTATCCTTTGAATAGTGTCAATTTTAGGTATTTTAAATTTAGAAAGGGTTCTGATGAAAATGAGTGAAATCGAGGCAAAACGGAGCTAAAATAAAGAAAAATGAGTTGGCAGTACAATTGTGCTTCGTGAACGCGAAGCTCCAACTATGTACGTGAAGGTCAAAGTCAACAGACCTTTGTAAACACAACCAGTTGACTACAAATGCAGAAGTCAATCGACCTTTGCAAACACGACCAGTTGACCGCAAATGCGGAAGTCAATCTTCATTAAACGTGGTGAATGCGACAACATAACCGCAAACACGAAGAAGAATTGTGTCAGATGTCAGGGGTAGATCTGGAACTTCACAATTTTGATCCCAATTCATCAAAAACCCAATCTCAGGCCATTTCGAGGGATCTTTGGCATAATTCTCAACCTTGAAGGCTAGGGTTCTTGACCCAACACCCTTGGAATTGAAGATTGCAAGCTTTGTACTATTAATTTCTCAAACCTTTCTTATTTTTCTTGCTTTGTATAGAATATTTGGGTGTAGTTAAATTTGAGACTTGGGTATTTATAGTTAGAGATAATGCAATACTTTGGTTTTGAATTTGGGTTTTGATTTTATCTCATGCTTTTATATCAATTGATTGCTCTCAAGTTATACATGGGTTTTTCTTGACTAAATTGATTTCATGCTTTATTGATTTCTACTCTGGTTGGACTTGAAAGAGGAAACTAGAGTGGGACTTGCCCATCTAATTTGATTAAGCTCGAAAGAGTTAATCAAGTTGGGAAAGATTAATTTAGCGTGATTTGGGACATATGACCCATCTTATGGAATTTGTTCCTAGACATAGTCAAATCCTAGTGTAGCCATAGATTGAAACTATTCATGTTTGCACTTGGCTAGTATTTGAAAGAATCTATCCAAGAAATATTAGTCAATCGGTCGGAAGACGTGGCGGATACTTGAGGTTCCAAGGGTAAATTGCTAAATTTGTGCTTAAATCGTGGGTAGTTGATTGAATGTAGTGGATCATTGATAGAATTGATTCCCTATATCATTTTCCTCATTTCCCATTGTTGTGAAAGCTATTGATCAACTTATTCATATTTTAATTGATTCTATCTGTGTTACGTTTTTAATTACAAAATCCCCCCAAAACATTTGTATCTTTGTTCGGATTTTAGCGAGTTATTTTTATTCTGTACTTTCTTGATCTTTAGTCACATTGTTTCTCGTAGATTTAACCCCGACTCTTATTGAGTAAATATATTGCTAGCGACCACGTACATTCATATTTGAGAGTGTATTTGAGCGTTATTAAAAATGGCGCCATTGTCGGGGAATAATTTGGCGGATTGAGTTAGTCTGGAATATTAGCTTACTTGCTTTGATTCGAACCTGTGAATATGTGTTCGTGATTTTCTTTTGTTTCTTGTGTTAGGTAGATTTTTCTTTTGTTATACTTGTTACTATGGCATCATGGAATGAAATGAGTAGGTAGTTGCAAATCTTATTTTGATGAACCATGTCCTTATTGTGGTGGACCTCACATTTTGGAAAGATTGTAGAAATTCTCTGGGGAGATAGGTGTGTGCACCATCTCGATCCTATATGGAGTATGATTATTATTTATGTGGTAGTTGAGATGTACATTGGAGTGATTGTCCCAATTATTGTTCCCCCTCCTTGAGTTATACAAACGAAAATACTAGTTGTTCTTTTGAGTTTGATAGGTATCGTGATGTGGCAAAGGAGGAACAACGTGCCGGACATAAAGAAATTGAAGCAATGCTTCAAATTATGGGTGAGGATATACATCTCTTGCACCAATCCATGGCGGTATTTGAAAAACAAGGTGAAAAAGGAAAAAACTCTTGTGAAAATACCAATCTCTCAAATGCCATAGATTTGCCTAATCGTCAAAACGAAGTTGTTAAAGAAGAGAGTTCAAGTAGTGGGGTTGAGTCAAAAAATATGTGATGACCATAATAAAAAGACCCAAAATGAAGAAACACTTGACAAGAAAGAAATTGTGAGCCAAGAGTGGCTATTGAATCAAGCTCAACTACTTGAGGTCAATGAGGACAAACTTGATAGAATGTTGCTAATAGTGGATGAATCTCTTAAATTGCATGTTGAACGATATCAAGTGTGGGCTTAAATTGAAATGTCTATCCAAAAATTGGAAACCAAATTGAATGGGAAAATCGAGGCATGTGATGTTCCATGTCAAATGGTCATGAATAGTTGTAGAGAGATGGTTTCCAATGAAGATGTGGGTAATATTGATGTTAAAGAATTCATGGTGATTTTCCAACCAACTGAGCCAAAAATAATGAAGGATGCCAAAATTGAAGAAGTGATACTAGAGTTGCAAGAAAAAGTCAAGCAAATCCTTTGTGAGGACTCTAGTTCATTTCGGGGTGAGAATGTCAAGAAAGATGCAAATTTGGAAATGGAGAGGCGGCCTCATTCCAACCATTTTTCGATATTGTGCTTGGAATATGTGAAAATTGAAATAACTGGGCAAATGGAGAACTTTGAAGACGAGGTTCAAAGTCCGTATATTTTGGAGTTTATTATCTCAAGAGGGAAAAATGATGTCCCTCACTTGAAGGCCAAGAAGTGTAAAATGCGAGGTTTAGTAAATGGCCAATTGATGTTCTCACCAATGCCTAACGAGCCTACACGAAAGTTTGATGTGAAGTTGGGTTAAAAATTCAAGTCCTCAAAATGGAGAGATAGAGTTGGTCTCGTTACTTCCTTACCTTTGCCTCACGTGCCTCAAAGAGATGTTGATTTAAAATTTGGCCAAAGATTCAAATCCTCAAAGTGGAGATATAAATGATAAGGTTGCTTGCGTCGTACCGTGACATTAAATCAAGCGCTAGATGGGGGGCACCCCATCGTTCTCAAAAATTTTGGTTACTTTTGAATTTTTAATTTTTAGAATAGCTTTGGATTTTATTTTTGACTAATCCACAAAATTTTGGAGTTTTTGGAAGTGATATAAACAGGTTTGGTTGCAAAAATTTGAGTGGAATGGAGTTTGAGGTTGTACTACCTTGAAAGCGGGGCTTGGAATACTTTTTCAGAGTGTTCAGATTGCCAAAATTTATGGCCTATCGCCAAATTTGACCTGGGCATCTCCGATTTTAACAGAAACTGCCTAGGTCTGGAAACCTAGGCTTTTTTTGCGAATGTGGCCAATAGGCTGCGAACGCGAGGGGCATTAGTCAAAGACCTCCACGAACGCGGCCAAGACACCACAAATGCGGGCAATCGAACAGAACTCAAGTAAGGTTAAGTGGTCAAAAATCAGCAAAGTGTAACCATTATACATCAAAAAAAAATTTGTGGATCTCTATTGTCTTCACCTCAAAAGTACACATTCCTTGATCTTTCAATTCCATAGCATTAACAAGTTACAATATTTGAGGTATGTTCACTCTGTGCACTCCTTTGTCTTCTTTATTCTTTAACAGTGAACAACAGGTTAATTAGTAGATGGATTAATTTTGTGTCTTTGATTTCTTTAAGTGTTGTGTCTAATCTGTGGTGTGTTGTTGTGAGTGATGATGGTGTAAGTGTTGAGACTTGGTCGTGAGGAGAATTTTGAGGTTGATGGGAATCAAAATTAAGATAAAAAATCAAAAGATATTGCATGCCCCTTAGATGCTTGATGAATTTCCTCTGAAAATTTTGGGTTGGGCGATGACGGTGTTCTTCACGAACGCAGTCCTTTGGATGTGAACGCGAAGAACAATGATTTTTCTGAAAAATTTCTGAGCCTTCAATGCGGTCGCTGGACTGCGAACGCGAAGAGTGATTTTTGAGACCCTCGCGAATGTGGTCAACAGGACGTTAACGCTGTTGCGCCCCATTTTTCTCGCGAAAAGCGGGATTCGACGTGACAAACTCTTTTTGGGATTTAAGGGGTGAAGAGTCACCACCTAACGAATTAAGGTGCGTTAGGGCACCATTCTAGACTAATTAAGATTAATTAATTATTAGCCTATGTCAACCAGAAATTCGGGTAAGGGTTCAAGTTACCTCGAAAGGAAGGTGTTAGACACCTTTCGAGGTCCACAAATGTGGGTCCCGGTCGAACTTGTATATTACGTGGGGAATTCTATGTGATAAGCAAGGGTCGATTAATTAATTTATTGGCCTAATAGTGACTAAGCATTTAAACAGGAAAAATAATTATTTATCTAATTAATATAAACCTAAATGGTACATATTAAGAAAAATATACATGAAAATAAAATATTAGATAAGCAAGAAGAGAGAAGGATATAATTATATAATTGAAAGATTTATTTTAAATAATAACGGACCTAAACTACCCCAAATAATTTTAAGACATTCCAAGATAAGATAAAGAAAAGCCGATTTAGAAAAGCCTTTAAACAATGGGTTAATTTTAGCCTATTCGGATCAGCGCCCGGCTTATTGACGGATGACAATGTCATATGTTGCATTGTCGAATTTGCTCGGGGCGACTTACATCATTTCCGATTTTTCTACCTACCCCACCTAGTTGGGTTATTAGTCTTAGAGGCGTTCTAAAGAAAGCGATAAAAAAAAAACTAACGTTCCCTAAAGTGCCTACCCGTCCCAACTTAGTGTCCAAGAGGCTTTGGACTTACTATTTTTGGATAAGGATCTAGACAAGAAAAGCTTAGGCCGCTTAATTAGACCCGGAGTTTACGTCATACAAAAACAAATATGACTTACAAAAAACATGTAACGGTTTCAAATAAGCCTCTTAATTAGTTAAAGTTAATTAGACGGTTAACATGCTTAACAATTATTTGCATTGTAGTTAAAACCTATAGGCATAATATCTAGGCGACAAATAATTAATATGCTAAAAAAATTTATTAAAGTGAATAGAAATTGAATTAAGTATGCTGAAATAAGCAAATCAAAGTTTACAGAAAATTATTAAAATATGTAGGACTTTATTTTAAATATTCAGAAAGTTGTTAGAGTATGCAAAAAAATTAATTTATTGTGCAAAAATTATTACGAGTAAGCAAAAAAAAAATTATTTAAAATATGCAGAAATTTGTTTTAAATATGCTAACAAATTAATTTAAATGTGCAGGAAATTGATTTAAACATGCTGAAAATTAATTAAAATGTGCAAAAAAATTACAGAAAAATTAATTTAATTGTGCAAAAAATTAAATTAAATATGCAGGAAATTAATTTGGTTGTGCAGGAAATTAATTTAAAAATTCTGAAAATTAGTTAAAAGTGCTGAAAGTTAGTTCAAAATACTGAAAATTAATTAAAAGTGTTGGAAATTAATTTAAGATGCTGAAAGTAGTTTGAATATGCTGAAAATAATAATAAAATTCTGGAACTTAAATTTAAGATGCTGGAAAATAGATTTAAAGTGCTGGAAGTGTGAGTTTTAATTCTAAAAATTAATTTAGAGAGCAAGAAAATTGATTTAAGTCGCAGAAAAAATTAATTAAGAGTGCAGAAATTTAAATAAAGTGTGCAGAAATTTATTTTCGATTTGCAGAAAAATTAAACAAAGTGTGCGAAAATTTATTTTAATTTTGCAGAAAACTGTTTAAGTGTACAGAATTTTTTTTATTTGCAGAAAATTATTAAAGTGTGCAGAAATTTATTTTTTATTTGCAGAAAATTGTTAAAGTGTGCAGAAAAATAAAAATAAAAAAAATTATTGAATTTACAGAAAATTAAATAAACTGTGCAGGACTTTATTTTAATTTGCAGAAAAATTATTAAAGGTGCTAAACATTCAAATTTAATATGTTGAAATTAATCAAACCGTGCTAAAAAATAAAAATAAAAAAAAATGTTAAAAATTAGTTATAATATGCTAAAAACTAATTAAACACGCAAAAATTAATTAAACATGCTTTGGGTTAAAAGATAGGTCGTAAATTTATTAAATACATCCTAAACATGATTTCTAGGCGTTAAAAAATAATTATGAGATTTATTTATTTATTTATTTATTTTAACCTAGAAAAGATTGCCTAGGCGATAATCATATGATCCCCAGCAGTCCCCATTATTCTTTTATCATGACAGCAGTTCATTACAACATACAAAAAATAAACAAAACAAAAAATTAAAAAAAAATAAAAATAACTCTAATAAGGGTGATAATATGACAAATGACATCTTAAACTAATAGGGTATCCTGGCAGCGCCACACGAAAGTCCCAAACCCAAGCAAGCTCTTCTACTTTCCCAAACGCCTGTTCAAGTCCATGTCAACATCCAATACCATCCTACGAATGTGCACAACATCGATACGCGCGTACAAACAAAACTAAAGACATTTATCTCTAAGTATTGGCAAAAAATTTGGTCTCTAGCAACTAAATAGATAGAACATGCAGAGATTAAGTATATTGGGGCACAAAATACGTCCTGTAAGCATATTTTCTAGATGCAAATATTTAGTTGTGGCAAGCATATCACAAACAAAGCAAGACACCATTGTGTTTGAAAGCAAACATTAAAAGTAACGAGGTAAAACACAGCATCCAATGCTTGGGAATTTAAGAAAACATACCTTTTAGAAGTAGTAAATAAAACAAGAAGTTGACCAAAGACAAAGAAAGATTTGAACCCAAATGACTGAAGCCGAGCAATTGGCAGTAAAAGCACCCAAACGACCAAGTATGAAACTCAAGAATTTTTTAAGTGCAGAGGAGAGTCAATGCTTTCAAAAGTGTACCCTCAGAGGATAAGAAAGCCTGTTTATATAGTAGGGAGTTGCTATTGGTTGTGAAAATAAAATAAAATAAAAATATTTTTTGAAATCATTTAATAAAATCCTTTCCTTTTACTGCTATATAAGATCAGTTAGGGAGAGAAAATATATTTGACTACCATAATTAATCAAATAAAATCAAAGAGGAAGGGAAAAAATATTCAAAGATCAGTTAGTGAGGATATTTTCCTTAAGTAATAGGCCAAAAATCAATTAGGGGCCAAAGTGCCATAAATATGTAAGTACAGAGAAATCTGTTAGAAAGAGGGGATCAACATTTATCATATAAACTAAAAAAATAATAAGGGCAAGAAAATTAGTCCAAGAGAGTAAAAAGGTAAGAGAAAAATTATTCAGGACAGTCAATCAATACCAAATTAATTGCCCTAATAACTTGAATGCTGAAACAATCAAAACATTGTTTAAAAGGAAAGTAGATCAACAACTATGAGAATTCGACCCATGCTATTAAAAGCGTACTTTACCATATACAATCATACGAGCTATCAATATGAATTGAAATGAGTGGAGAGGAGCAACAAGAAACAAAGTATTCCAAGCTTCGTAGTTTGTTTGTTTTTGAAAAATCAGTCCATGGAATTTTGGGGCTTTTCACATATTGTAATCCAGAAGGAGTAATCAAACAAGAATATCCAAAAATTAAACAAAAAAAATCAGCAGCCAAAATATATGAATTTCAGGTTTTAGAATTTGTCCAAAACGAAATCACAAATGGGTGCATCACAGATTCAAACAATAACAACAACTATACTTAAAATAATAATAATAAAAGAATCATACCGGAAATAAATTTTGTAACAAAATTCATCCTAATCTTATATTTAGATGAACTGAAAATGCAAGACTCTCTTTTTCACGGCCAAGATGAATCGTGATTGGTTTTGGCAGTTTTGGCTATCGGGGAGAGTAGATCGGAGGGGTTTTGTTGGTTGGAGCATGAGGGAGAGGGAGATATCGGGGAGAGAAAGGGTTTGGCGGCGGTGTTGGTCTGTCGGCTGAAGCAGGGGTGGAAGCGATCGGAGCGACGGTGGTTGTTCGCCGGTGGGGTTGCGTGATGATTGAAGATGGTGGTGCAGTGGCGCGGTGTTTTTTGACTGAGGAGGAGATCGGAGGCAGTTCACCAGAGGTGGGGCTTTGCCGGCGAAGGGAGGAGAACGGAGTGAGAGAAGAGAGAGAAGGGGAGAGACGACGTATGTCCACCGGCGAACGGTGGCCGGCGGCGGCAGAGAGGTTGAGAGAGGAGAGAAAGAGGTCGGGTAGAGAGAGTGTGTGAAGGTAGAGAGAGGGTTGCGGCGGCTGATTGAGGGGTGTGGTGTGTGTGTGTGTTGTTAGGGTTTGGGGGGGGGGTTATTTGGTTAAAAGGAAAGAAAGTGAGAATTGATCTCAGTGGTTGGATCAATTTTGATCAACTGCTGGGATCAAATATTTACAAAAAGGGCCAAAAAATCAGGATTTTTAAATTGGGTCAATTAAAATTGTATTGGGGATTCAATTTGGGGTCAAATAAAATTCAATTTGGGTTAAAATTGACACCCAATTAGATATAAAAGGCTAGAATTTAAATAAATTAGGGGAAATTGAATTGGATTAGACTGCTATTTAATAAAATCGATAAATGTAATAAAATATCATAAAGTTAATCAATGTCATAAAATCATTATGAGTAAATTACGTAAGTAAAATTGTGATACGTAGCATTTTATTTGAAATTGGTGATAAATAATAGATTGAAATAAATTATGTATTTGCAAATTAGGCATGCGAATTTTAAGGGATAATTATAATAATAATAATAATAATAATAATAACAACAACAACAACAAACTACGTGATTATAAATTATGGGTATGCATATTTGCAGAAATAATTTTTAGTAAATATTTACGAAATTATGTAAAATATTATATTTAAATTAGTAAATTATATATATTATAAAAAATGCTAAAAATAAATTGCATGCCTTAAAATCATGAATACTAAAAAAAATGTCAAAATTTATTCGATACCAAAAGTAATAATTGGAAATTTAAAACTAATATTTTTTGATAAAATAGTGGCCTGTGAGGAATATCGGGAGGTCAAAATTAGGTGTCAACAAATGCGAAGGCCAAAACCTGGTAGTTCCCAAAATAGTAGCTTAGTACAACCTAGATCGAGACCTTTTTCACCCTTTTCTTTGACTTAAATACTTTCTAATACATTGTTCTAAGTGTTCTTACAGACTTTTAACATGTTAGATTATTTTGTAGGTGTTTGAGGGCATAAAATGGCTTTGAATAACATGGACGTTGAGCACAACATTGCTTCAAAAATTGAGGAAGAAAAATTTTTTGATCGAGAAAGGTTCTTGTCCGCATCTTGTGAGCAGAAATATGATGAATTCCTATCTACAATAATTGTCCAAGAAACAGGCATCCACATGGAAAAAGTCAAAAGCAAGATGCCGAATTTCTATAGGAGGTTGGTGGAGAATAGGTGGATTTTATTTTGCCAACGAACCAATGGTGGCCAACCACGCGGTAGTCATGGAATTCTATGCCAATGCTGCCAGAACAGACTTTTAAGGTGTCTTGGTTACTACCGTAAGGGGTGTGCAATTCAACTTCAGCCTGGAGGAAATAAATAAAGGATATGACCTTCCTAATACAGATAATCATGTGTATAAAGAAAGAGCAAAAGCGGGAGGAAATCAGTGGTTGGTTGACAAGTTGCACGATGGGGTCACTCCGGATTGGCTAACTTTGAAAAAAAGAGTTGACTCGCATGATTTCACAGCTGAACCCAAGACATGGATTTCTATCATATGTGCTAGAATCATGCCCTCTACTCATGACACAAATGTGACTCTGGACAGAGCATTAATGATTGCAGCAATCATGGATCGCATAGATATGAATGTGGGGCAAAACATTGCCCATAGATTGAGGAAGTAGCGAATGAGAGGTCTGAGAGACTTTTGTTCCCATCATTGATTACTCAGTTGTGCTATAATTTTGGGGTTCAAAATAGCCCTACCAATGTTAAGAAGGGCCCTGTTGTTCCAGTCTATCCGTTGAAGAAAAGAGGGCCAAAGGACAAGAGTAAGAAGAGAAAGATTGATGTTGCTTCTGCTACTTTTGGGCTACTTCTGGGACTACAAATTCCTCCACTGCTGCTGCTGGGACACAGGATTCCATAGGGCCACTTGAATCTAGCCCTTATCTCATGCACCACCGTTCTAGTCAGATTCATGGCGTAAGTACACATATGCAGCAGTTGATAGTTGGCCTTCCTACTGGCCCACCTGGGGATAGAATCCAATCCACACACAGGACTAGTTCTTTACCTTCCCTTGCAAAGGTAGTCGCTAATCAAAGAGCCATAAGAAGCAGGCTAGAGAAGATGATTCACAGGCAAGACAAGATATAAAGGCGTCAACGACGGTTCAAACACCACGAGAAGAAGAAAACCTAGTTCCTGAACAAGATGATGGGCAAGTTGAGGTTGTTTTTTGGATCGAGCCCTTCAAATGATGATAATGATGCTCAACTGCATTTCTCCTGCACCTCTGGTTTGGATTGATATGCTTTAGGGAGCCTCTCAAACTATTTTAGTGACCTCTATATTATATTGTTTTGATATCATGCTGTGAGGACACTGCACTATTTTCAGTTAGGGGTGTGGTACCTTTTTTTTGATGCATGATTTGTGCCCTTGCCAGGCTTGATTTATTTAGTTTGTATATTGTTCCATTTTGATATATTGGTGCCCTTGTCGTTTTCTTTCTTATATGAATATTATGTGCCCTCGTCGGGCTTTATTATCTTTTGATGCTTTAGTGTATATCCTTGTTGGGCTTGAGCTTAAGTTTGATTTTGTTGGATTATCATTTCTCTTATTTTCATTTTCTTTAGATTAGTTCTTTTTTATGTTCGCCATTTGTAATTTTTTGATTGATAGTTGCTTGCGGATGATCTTTTCCCAATGATAGATTGAGTGACGATATTCTTAAGGAAAATTCATCATTTTTTGGGTGTTGATGTCACTTGGGCAGGGGAAGTTTGAGTACCGGTAACCATTGTGAATTGAGGTTGTGATTGTTAATTATGGTGAAGTCTGAGTAACCAATTGCTATGGTGAAGTCTGAGTAGCCGTGGAATCATTGCCCTTGTTGGAGTCAAAATGTGGAATTATGGCTTGTTTGGTGCTAATAGATTTAGTCTTGCATTGTGAAATGTTGAAATGAGCATACCCCTCTAAAAATTTTTATGAAAACAAGTGCATGGAAGTGAATGATGTTTTGACAACACTTAGACTCTTTTTGTGACTCCGTATTCATTAGGTGGTGATATTGTGGAAAATAACTCTTTTGTTCTTATTTAGAAAATAAAGTCGATCCTTCTAGAATAGTTTGCATGCCATGTGTGGTGAGTGTTTGTTGAATAATTCTTGTGCTTACTTGTGTCATCTAGAACTTGCACCGTTGGTCTTTCAATGCTAGTCTTGATTGTGTTTAGTTGGTGAAATGATCTTAGGCCCCCTTTATGACTAGCCTTAAAATCCTACCCGTGCATGAATGTTATTGCTAGTTACCCCATTTGAGCCTAATAACCTTTCTTTGGAAACCACATTACAAGCCTTGAACCTTTTGAAATTTTTCCATCTCTTGAACCCTACCCTCCTTAAACTTGAAATTGCTAACTTGAGGCTTTTTGGTGTGATGGATCTTGGAAGAGGTGATTATATGTCATGGTTTTGTAAGTGAGTGCCGTATGAATAAAATAAGAGAAAAAGGAAAAGAAAAGAAAAAGAGAAAAGAAAAGAAAATGAGAAAAGAAACGAAAAAGAGAAAGTTTTCAATAAAGTGGTGAGCTAGAATGAAAATGATGGGCACGTGTGTGGTATGAAAATGAAGAGACAAATGATCAAAATTTGTTTTGTAAGGTGTTTTGTAGATTTCAAGGAGGGTGTAGTCACTTTTATCCTAAATGTTATCCTACCCTTCCCCAAGCCTATATTACAAGCTAGAAAAAGTCCTTTGGGATTTCCAACCGATACTTTTGAGTTAGTGGCGATTGAAAATAAGGGCAAGCCTATGGTATGATACTTGGTTGCATTGGAAATTCTTTATTGAGTGTGAGTGTTTGTGCATTTGTCCCTTGTGTAAGTATTGTAAATATTGTGAATTTTGGGACTTTCTTCCTTAAAGGGTATGTGAACTAGGATAGATTAGTGAAGTTGATAAAATCCAAAAATAAGGCAAAGGTGCATGTTTAATTGACTATTGATTGTGAGTCAGTTCTTGAGAATTAGTTGTTGTTACTTGATCATTCTTGAAATTTCTTGGTGTTCCTAAAATTGAGTTTGATTTTGAGGGAGTTGCTTAGGTAGGACTCACATGCTTGATGAGTAATTGTTGGTACCAACCAAAGTCATAGTCCTTGTGCTTGTGTGAAGTGTTGAGCTTAAATTGATAACCTCATTGAGTTGTGATTTTATTTTACTTGAGGATAAGCAAAATCTTTAAGTTGGGGGTGTTGATGAGTGGCGATTTTGCCACTCATTTGTATCTCTTTTCTTATGATTTTGTGTTGTTAATCTATGAAATGAGTTTAATTATCCTTTCAATAGTGTTAATTTCAGGTATTTTGAATTTATAAGGAGTTCTAAAGAAAAAGAGTGAAATCGAGGCAAAACAGAGCTAAAATGGAACTGAAACAAAGAAAAATGAGCAGACAGTACAAATGTGCTTCGCGAATGTGGAGCTCCAGCTGCTTACACGAAGGTCAAAGTCAACAGACCTTCGCAAAAGCATCCAGTTGACCACAAACGTAAAAGTCAATCTTCTTTAAACATCGCAAACGTGATATCATAACCGCGAATGCGAAGAAAAACTGTGTCAGGCATCAGGGGAAGATCTGGAACTTCACATTTTTTATCGCAATTCATCAAAAACCCAATCCCTAGCCATTCTGAGGAATCTTTTGCATAATTCTCAACCTTGGAGGCTAGGGTTCTTAACCCAACACCCTTGGAATTGAGGATTGCAAGCTTTGTATTGTTAATTTCTCAAATCTTTCTTCTTTTTGGGTGTAGTTAAATTTGAGACTTGGGTATTTGTAGTTAGAGATAATGCAATACTTTAGTTTTAAATTTGGGTTTTGATTTTATCTCATGCTTGTGTATCAATTGATTGCTCTTGAGTTATATATGGGTTTTGCTTGACTAAATTGATTCATGCTTTATTGATTTCTACTCTGGTTAGAATTGGAAGAGGAAATTAAAGTGGGACTTGCCCATCTACTTTGATTAAGCTCAAAAGAGTTAATCGAGGTTGGGAAATATTAATTTAGCGCAATTTGAGATATATGATCCATCTTATGGAATTTGTTGCTAGACATTGTCAAATCCTAGTGTTGCCATAGATTGAAACTATTCGTATTTGAACTTGGCTAGTGTTTGAAAGAATCTAGCCAAGAAATATACATCAATCGGTCGAAAGACATGGCGGATACTTGAGATTCCAAGGATAAATTGTTAAATCCATGCTTAAATCGTGGGTAGTTGATTGAGTGCAATGGATTGTTGATAGACTTGATTTCCCGTATCGTTTCGCTCATTTCCCATAGTTGTGAAAGCCATTGATCAACTTGTTCATATTTTAATTGATTCTATCCGTGTTACATTTTTAATTACAAAACCCCCCAAAACATTTGTATCTTTGTTTGGATTTTAGCGAGTTGCTTTTATTTCGTACTTTCTCGATCGCTAGTCATATTGTTCCTCGTGGATTCGACCCTGATACTTGTTGGGTAAATATATTGCTAGAGACCGCGTACATTCATATTCTAGAGTGTATTTGAGCGTTGTCAGATATAACAACCACATTTAATAAAATATTCAAATAATATGAAAAATATCAAGATTTTAAAGAAATAAAGAAGTGAAAGCCAGAAATTAGTGCAGGAACAACAAAAGAGGGGGAAAAATTTACCGAAAGTGACAAATACAAGAGAGACTAGATCATTCAAAGTAGTATATTTCTCCTTAGGCTCGACAATATAGCTCTTGCATAATCCCTTGGTAGTCATCTACAGTACAAAAGTTAAAAATTCATCAATATACTCTTTACAACGATCTCAAGCATCAAATGAATAAATTTGACAGAATACTGTTGCATTTCTCTAGTAACATAATGTAACATTTTACACAATGAATTATAAACTAAATAACTTCAAATCATATGAATTTATACTTGATTATGTACAAAAAGTCATAGGAATGAACAAGTGGGATGGAAGATTCTGCATTCTTTACCTCATCTTTGGATTTCCTATTGGTGAAACATCTTGAATCAAGTCACTAAATTGGGAAGGATCATTCAATATATCAGAATATTTGATTCCAAAGTGTAGAAATTATTATTTAGAATAGATTCCATAGGAAATAAAATAGAGCAGAGGATACAATACATAGGTAACAAACTGGACATGTTTAAATGGCATGCAATTTTCATCCAAATAAGCTTTATTTATCTAATTCATTGTGTTGTTTCCTCCTGTGATCTCTCCAACAACCTACCAGAATAAAATATATTGATCAAAATGTCAAGAACTTTGTGAGGGTAACAACCCTAAGGAGGAAAGAACATAATTCTAAAGTTCTAATAGCAAATTCACGCAAGTTGAACAAATTAAAACAACTTATAGCTACTTGGATTATCTTGTGACTTCAAAATATAATGATTAGCTTAATTATCAAAACAGAAATTGATGGATTCCTTATTTCTAGTCTCCTGGAGCTAGGAAATTTGACAATTTTGAACGCTAACCTGATAAATAATTTGAATAAAGTTTTCCTAAAATCCAAGTTGTTTCTCAAATATATACTCTTCAGCAACTGTTTTAAGGAATTTATCTCTCTTCCCAAACTGAAAAAAGAGATTTTGTGTATACAAGCAGCATTCCCGAGCCGGTATAATGGTTCCCAAGTGCAACCACATATTATAATCAGCTAAAAAATAAGAGAGATTTATGTTATTATAATATGCATCGGTATATAAAAATAGATCCTAACCAAAGCAAATATCCACCTAGAAAACAATTACTACAAGTATTTAGAACATCATATCAGATCACCAGTTAAGAATTAGTATGTAAAACTCTACTGAATTGCAGAATCTAGTCTGAATTTTGAACACCAAATTAAATACTATTATGTAGAGAAGGAAAGATGATCAAGTAACCCGTTATTTTCTTCTCTTTCTTTTTTTTTTTTCTCTCAAATTCACCTACTTACACCCATATCTCTCTCTAAAAAAACAAATAAACTGTCAAAATGCTAAATTCATAGATCTCTAACATGAACTGCTACTTCACTTTATATGTGGAATACCAAAAAAAAAATTTCAAATCCTAAAAAACATAATTTCAAAGACTCAAAATTTTCATGTTTCAGAGTTCTTTATTATAAACTATTGAGCGAAGTTGTTTACAAAGCAGGTAGAGATTTGTTCCATGAAAAAAGAAATAAATCTGCAATTAACTTAAGGAAAATCATACAAACCTAGATCTACGTAGAAACGAAAGAATCGAATTAGGTCTTCGAATTGAGTTTTCTTCTTTCATTAGAATTGAGGATGGATAGAAACCCCAAAGAAAAATCCAAAAAAATATAGCCAAAATAGTAGAAAACGATAATAAAAAAAACTGTATCTGATTCAACAACAGCAAAAGAGAAACATTCTTGTTTTTTTTGGTTTGATTTTTTGACATAGAAAAGAAATAGAGATATGTGGAAAACATTGCTATGTATCTCGTAGAAATTACTACGTGTCTATTCAGAACCACAAGATATAAGACGTGTATATATTATCTAAATACATATCAACTTATTATTAAAGTGAAATGACAGAAATGCCTTTAGTGTAAATTTTCTTTACATGTAGCACACATGTCGAAACCTATAGAAAAGAAATATATATATATATATTCACTAGGGGGTAGGACCCGTGTCAGCATGGGTCAAACATGATGGTTGTGTTGAGTATAAAGTTATTAGTTGCAATGCATATAAAGAGTTATTAGTTGCAATGCATAAATAAGCAGAACATACTATTTACTTCATGGTATTTGTTTGTGAGACCATTAAATATAATAAAAGATATAAAATGAATAAAGAAAAAAGAAACGGAAAAGAAAAGGTGGGCTAAAGTTGTGATTAGCCAATTGTGTTGGTGGTCACATGAATATATTTTTCAAGTTGCAAATGCAATTTGCTTGCAAATTGTGACAGCTAAAATCTGATTGGTTGTTTGGAGTGAAGCCTTCTATAAATAGCAAGGTTTTCGTTTCATTCCAAACATACCAAAAAACAGAGAGAAAACAATAGAGAGCTGAGAGTAATCCACAGGCTAGTTTTTAGTCTGTGAGAAATAGTGTGGGAATAATATTGCAGTGAGTTGCGTGAAATAAAAGAGTGTTGTTGTTTTTATAAGAGTGGTAATCTTTTGACACTACCAACTTGTAATCAATGTTATTGTATTACTTTTTTGGGTATTTTATTTACTCCGTTATTATAATATTTGGTGTTGTTGTTACTCTCTTGTTATTGCTATTTAGTGTGGATATTATCCTGGGTGGGAATATTAATTTTTCCAACAACGTGGTATCAGAGTCATGACAAATAATAGTCCACTGTCTTTTCAGTACCTCCGTCTTACAAAAGAAAATTATGAAAAATGGTGTCTACGAGTGAAAGCTATTCTTGTCTCTCAAGATGTTTAGGATATTATAGACTAAGGGTATACAAAACCAGATAATGAAGAGACTATCTCAAAATAAAAAATATGTCTTGTTAACAACAAGGAAGAAAGATCAATAGGCTCTCACTCTCATCCACCAATGTTTGGATGATGGTATGTTTGAGAAGGTGGCTAATGCAATCACCTCAAAAAAAAACTTAGGAGATTTTACAAAATTCTCTCCAGGGAGTTGATAAGGTGAAGAAGGTAAAATGTTAAACTCTAAGGGCTAATTTTGAAGTTTTAAAAATGAAAGAATCTAAATCCATTTTGGATTTCTGTTCAAGAGTGATGGATGTAGTGAATCAATTCAGAAGGTACATAGAGGAAGTAGATGATGTGCGTGTGGTAGAAAAGATTCTTCGGTATTTAACACCTAAATTTGATTATGTGGTGTGTGCTATTGAGGAGTCTAAAGATTTAGACTCTATGACGGTAGAGCAATTGGAAGGTTCTTTACAAGCCCACGAAGAAAAGATGAAAAGGGGAAAAGGAGAGCCACTGGAGCAACTTCTTAAAACTCAGACATCCTTCAAATATTTTGGAGGTGAAAAAAGTTACAGAGAAAATGGACAATGGTGAGGCCTTGGAAGAGTAAGAAGTTGTGTCAACAAATTCAGCAATGAAGACAAAAGCCACCAATCATTCAAAGGTCGTGGTCGTGGACAACGAGGAGGAAGAGGACGTGGAGCTTATCAAGGTTCCAATGAAATGAGGTATAAAAAATCTAAAATTGAGTGTTACAATTGCCATAAATTTGGACATTACTCCATGGAGTGTCATAGTAATGTTGAAGAGAAAGCTAATCTTGTTGACGACAACAAAGAAAAAGATGAGTCAACAATGTTAATGGCACTCAAAGAAGATGATACAGCTGATTGCAGTTCATGGTATCTTGATAATGTATCAAGCAATCATATGTGTGGATACAAAGACAAGTTTGTAGATATCAAGAAAATGATGAAAGATAATGTATTTTTTGGAGATACATCAAAGATTCAAATTGAAGGGATAAGTACGATTCTAATCTCCTGTAAAGATGGTGGTCACAAATTGATTAACAAGGTTTAATATGTGCCAAAACTGAAAAGTAATATTTTAAGTTTGGGCCAACTTCTTGAAAAAGGATATAATATTCATATGAAAAATATGCATCTTTGGCTTAGAGATTCAAGTGACAGTTTAATTGATAAAGTACATATGAAAAAAATAGATTGTTTCCTTTGAATTTTAAGACCATTAATGCAAAGTGTTTGAAGGCTAATGTGCAAGAAGAATCATGGTGTTGGCACATATGATTTAGGCACTTGAATTTTGAAGCACTCAAATCAATGGGAGATAAGAACATGGTTGATGGGATTCCATTAATCAACCATCCCAATCAGTTGTGTGAAACTTGTCTTCTTGAAAAACATGCAAGGAGGAGTTTTCTAAAGGAAACCACATCAAGAGCAACCAATCCAATTCAGCTTGTTTACACCAATGTGTGTGGTCGAATCGATCCACCTTATTTTGGTAAAAGTAAATACTTCTTACTCTTGGTAAAAGTAAATACTTCTTACTCTTTATTGATGATTTCACTAGAAAGACTTGAGTATATTTCTTGAAGAAAAAATCAAAAGTTTTTGTTGCTTTTAAAAATTTCAAAGCACTTGTAGAAAAAGAGAGTGGCTATGAAATAAAATCCTTAAGGTCTGATAGAGGAGGCGAATTCACTTCAAAAGAATTTAATGACTTTTGTCAGTCTCATGGAATTCGCCGCTCTCTAACGGTACCTTATTCGCCCCAACAAAATGGAGTTACAGAAAGAAAGAATAGAACACATTCTTAATATGGCTAGATGTATGTTGAAAGCTAAAAAGTTGTCAAAAGAATTTTGGGCCGAGACTGTTTCTTGTGCAGTTTATTTGAGCAACAAATATTCAATAAGAAATATGAGAGATCAAATGCCTCGAGAAGAATGGAGCGGGAGAAAGCCAAGTGTTAAGCACTTGAAAATCTTTGGGAGCATAGCCTATGCTAATGTACCACATCGAGGGAGAGCTAAACTTGATGATCGAAGTATAAAGTATGTGTTTATTGGCTATGACACAAGTTCAAAAGGCTACAAGTTATACAACCCAAGCAACAACAAGGTGGTGGTGAGTCGTGATATTGAATTTTATAAAGAAACGGCATGGAACTGGGAAACTCAGGAAGAAAGAACATATAATTTTCTTCCATACTTTGGAGATGAAGAAGAATAGGAGATCATGAACCCTGCACAGGATACAACCCCACCATGTTCACCCATAAATATTGTGACTCCTTCTTCTCAAAAGAGTTCAAGTGAAAGGCCACACAGGATGAGGAGCATCCAAGAACTCTATGATGACACAAAAAGTTACTAATTTTGTTTTTTTGTGTTGTCTCTTTGCTGATAGTGAACCAATGAATTTTGATGAAGCTGTTACAGATAAAAGATAGAAACAAGCCATGGAGTAGAAAATTCTGTCAATTGAGAAGAAAAACACTTGGGAATTAACAACTCTTCCCAAGGATCATTGAGTAATTAGAGTCAAATGGGTATATAAGGAAAAGAAGAATATTCATGGAGAGGTGGAGAGATACAAGGCATGACTTGTGGCTAAAGGCTATAAGCAAAGGCATGACATTGACTATGAGGAAGTCTATGCACTTGTTGCTCGTATGGAGATTATCCGTCTGCTGATCTCTTTGGTAGCGCAAATGAAGTGGAAAATTCATCAATTAGATGTCAAATTGGCATTCTTGAATGGATATCTTGAAGAGGAAGTTTATGTTGAGAAATCATTGGGCTTTGTGGTTAAGAATCACAAAGATAAGGTGTTGAGGTTAAAGAAAGTTTTATATGGATTGAAGCAAGGTCCACGAGCGTGGAATAGTCGCATCGACAAGTACTTTCAAGATAATGGGTTTACTCGTTATATCCATGAATATGCTCTTTACATTAAAGTTCATAGTAATGGAGCTATTCTACTTTTTTGTCTTTATGTTGATTATCTTATTCTAGAAGGTAATAACCCAAGTTTGTTTGAAGCTTTCAAGAAAACTATGTCCCTTGAGTTTGAGATGACAGACTTAGGGCTCATGTCATACTACTTGGGCCTAGAAGTGAAGCAAATGGAGGAAGGCATCTTCATATCTCAAGAAAGCTATACAAAAGAGATTTTTAAGAAATTCAACATGTTCGATTGCAACCCCGTGAACAATGCAATGGAAAGTGAAACAAAGTTGTCAAAATTTGATGATTAGACTCCACTCTTTTCAAAAGTCTCATGGAAAATCTAAGGTACTTGACCTGTACGAGACTAGATATACTCTTTGTAGTTGGAGTAGTAAGTTGCTTCATGGAAGCTCCTACCTCCACTCACTTCAAGGTTGTTAGAAGAATTCTTCGTTACCTAAAAGGTATGATCGACCTTGGACTATTTTATTCTTCTTCTGATTATTTTAACCTTGTGGGATTTTGTGATAGCAATTATACGGGAGATATGGATGACAGAAAAAGCACATCAGGCTTTGTGTTTTTCTTAGGTAATTGTGTTGTTTTTTGGAGCTCAAAAAAAATCCATTGTTACTCTCTCGACTTGTGAACTTGAATAGGTGGCAGCAACGTCCTGTACATGTCATGCCATTTGGTTGAGAAGATTTCTAAAGGAGTTTAATTTACCACAGATTGAAGCCACAATGATTTGTGTTGATAACAAATCAACACAAGGTCTTTCCAAGAATCGAACTTGTCAAGAATCCAGTATATCATGATCGAAGCAAGCACATAGACACCAGGTACCACTTTATCAGAGAATGCATTCCCAAAAAGGAGGTAGAACTCAAGTACGTAAAATCCCATGATCAAGTTGTTGATATTTTTACCAAGCCTCTCAAGTTTGAAGATTTTCTGAGATTAAGATCAAGTCTTGGAATGAAGAAGAAAAATCAAAATTAAGAGAGATTTGTCAGACCATTAAATATAATAAAAGATATAAAATGAATAAAGAAAAAAGAAAAGGAAAAGAAAAAGTGGGCTAAAGTTGTGATTGACCAATTGTGTTGGTGATCACATGAATATGTTTTTCAAGTTGCAAATGCAATTTACTTGCAAATTGTGACAGCTAAAATCTGATTGGTTGTTTGGACGGTGGAGCCTTCTATAAATAGCAAGGTTTCCGTTTCATTCCAAACACACCAAAAAATAGAGAGAAATCAATAGAGAGCTGAGAGTAATCCACAAGCAAGTTTTTAGTCTATGAGAAATAATGTGGGAATAATATTGTAGTGAGTTGTGTAAAATAAAAGAGTGTTGTTGTTTTTATAAGAGTGGTAATCTTTTGACACTACCAAGTTGTAATCAGTATTATTGTATTACTTCTTTTGGGTATTATATTTACTCCATTATTATAATATTTGTTGTCGTCGTTACTCTCTTATTATTGCTATTTAGTGTGGATATTATCCTGGGCGGAAATATTGATTTTCCCAACATTGTCAAGGAGCCAAGTTTTACAAGAGAGTTATGTACATCTTTTTTACTTAGATAACAAAATGTGATGCATCCTTAGGTTGAGTCATGTAGCCATACGACTGAGACCTGTTACATAAAGTAGAGAAGTGTTAGTGTTTTGATAACCAATTTTTTGTTAAATTTGACAAGATTCTAGAACTAGTATGAACGTTTAACTAGAACTAGTGTGAACGTTTGACTAGAACTAATGTGAACGTTTGACTAGAACTAGTGTGAACGTTTTGAAAAAAGGGAATTCTTCTTTGGGAAGAAATGTCCAAGTTCAACTTATAGTCGAAATCTTTGACTACCATTAAATGATTTCACACGTTGAACTTTGACATTTGTGTAATGATGATGTCATTGATGACATCAAGATGATGATGATGATGTCACTGATGACATCGAGATGATGATGATGTCACTGATGACATCGAGAAGATGATGATTTCACTAATGAAATCAAGAGGAAGAATTCACTTCTATAAATAGGGGCACTTAGTTCATTTGTCAATTACCTCTCTCACTTGCCTTCTCATCTTTGAAGGCATTTGAATCTCCTTTCTCTCTTGTAGTATTTCACTTGTATTCTTTTGGAGTGAAATAACATATAGTTGATTGTGTTCGAGGAGTAGGCAAAAAATAAAGTTTTGTCGAACCTCGTAAATTTCTGGCGTTCTCTTATTGTTATCTCATTTACTATTTATATAGCTAACTTTAGATATAGTAGTTGTGACTTAATCGCACTCTATCTATTTGGCTTCCGCAACAATTGGTATCAGAGCCAGGTTCTATCTGAGTATGCTCTGTGGTTGTAGCACATTCTGAACTTCCACATCAGAAAAGAATTACTTTGGTCTTAGGTACGGTTAGTTAATAAATAGTATTTGTAGTAGAAATGGCAGACAAGAAAGATGAATAATCCACATCGGGTGTCAATAATACATCATCATTGGCATCTTCGCTTATGACAAGAATTGTGTCAAATGCGAAGTTTGCAGTTGAAATCTTTGACGGGTCAGGACATTTCGGGATGTGGCAAGGCGAAGTTCTTGATGTCCTTTTTCAACAAGGACTAGATATTGCCATAGAAGAGAAGAAACCAGATAGCATAGGAGAAGAAGATTGGAAGATTATCAATCGTGTTGCTTGTGGTACCATTCGATCTTACCTTGCAAGAGAACAGAAGTATCCATACACGAAGAAAACTTCTACAAGTAAATTGTGGAATGCATTGGAAGATAAATTCTTGAAGAAAAACAGTCAAAATAAGCTCTACATGAAAAAGAGACTATTACGTTTTACATATGTTCCTGGTACCACAATGAATGATCATATCACCAGCTTTAATAAGTTGGCGACAGATCTGCAGAATATGGACGTGACTTTTAATGATGGAGATATGGCCTTAATGTTGCTAAGTTCACTTCCCGATGAGTTTGAGCACCTTGAAACTACTCTACTTCATGGGAATGATGAAGTTTCTCTCAAGGAAGTTTATTCAGCCTTGTACAGTTATGAACAAAGGAAGAGAGAGAAACAAAAAGGTGGAGAAGGAGAAGCAATGTTCGTAATAGGTCGTTCTCAAAATCAAACGAGAACGAAGAAAGAAAGATCCAAGTCAAAATCTAGACCCAGCAAAGATGAATATGCCTTTTGTTGAGAAAAGGGGCACTGGAAGAAAGATTGTCCAAAGTTGAAAAATAAGGCCAAACCTAACAACGGAAAGGCTGTCATGGACTCAAATATAGCTGATTGTGATGACTCTGATTTCTCACTAGTTACAACAGAGACATCTAATTCATCTGAAGTATGGTTGATGGACTCGGCTTGTAGCTATCATATGTGTCCCAATCGGGACTGGTTCACTGATTTACAAGAAGAAGAGTGTGGAGTTATTCACACCGCAAACAATGATCCTCTTACCGCATATGGTGTTGGTTCCATACGACTAAGGAACCATGATGGATTGAGTAGAACATTAATAGATGTTCGATACGTACCGGATTTGAAGAAAAATCTCATTTCTGTAGGTGCCCTAGAGTCAAAGGGGTTCAAAGTTATTGCAGATAATGGGTGATGAAAATTTGCTCGGTGCACTGGTGGTAATGAAGGGAATTCGAAGAAGCAATAACATGTACCACTATTTAGGTAGTACAGTTATTGGGACTGCGGCAGCAACATCCAGTGATGATAAGGAGACAAAAATGATCAGGTTTTTGTCACGACTCGAAATCCCATTCGGGCCGGACTGGCACCCGAAGCCGATATGGCCCGAGAGAACCAATCTTTGCTCATGAACATTCGTATGCGTAACCTTGTATGAATCTTATTACACCTCATGCGACTATGCAGAAGTCATGGACATAGAACATATGCTATAGAAATACATCTTTATGAAACTTGGCCGTTGGGGCCATCAAGTCAAAACAGACATTCGTCTTTTACATCCACATACCCATATATGTCTACAAAAGCCTCTACCAGATGTATCAACAAGATCAACTTAAAGTCGGGACAAGTCCCCGCTTTACACTATATTTACAATATCAAAACAAATATACAACTATGACCCAGAAAGCTCCGAACCGAGTGAAGCTCACCAAAACTCTGCAAATGATCCCCAGTCTACAGAGGAGGTCTACTAATGCCTGCACCTGCAACATGTAAGGTAAGTCCCCCAATAGGGTCAGTACGAAGAATGTACTGAGTATGTAAGGCTCATAAGAAATCATCACACATAATAACAACAATAATAGAATCAATATAAAAGAATTAATGAACGTGAATAAACTCTCTTTCTATATGTGGGAACCATGTATCTTATGTTTTTTTACTCCTCTTGTCTTTACATACTTTCATCTTATTTGTTGTACCCATGCTAGGCTGTTCTGTCGCCCCTGGGATGAGATTAACCCATGCTAGGTACTTTGACCCCTGGGATGTTATGTGAACCCATACTAGGCTTTTGTGTCGCCCCTGGGATGTCATTAACCCATGCTAGGTACTGTGACCCCTGGGATATTATCGTAACCCATGCTAGGCTTTCGTGTCGCCCTTGAGATGTACCGTCATAACCCATGCTAGGCTTTTCTATCGCCCCTGGGATGTATCGGGATCGACCCATGCTAGGCTTTTCTGTCGCCCCTGGGATACCACCCGTGTTATTGGGATCGACCCATACTAGGTATTTTAACCCCTGGGATACCACCCATGATTTCTTATTAAATATACATTTCTTATATTCTTACTTCCATTTTCAGAGTGATACAATGAGGATCATGACATGATTTGAAGCATACATATATATATATATATATATTACTTCACTCCTTTACTTCATGAGATTGACATCTTCACTTATGAGAAATAGATATATTAACTTGCACATCACCTCTCTTATTACTCTTATGAGATTGGTACTTTTATTTGTGAAAGATTGGTATGAAGATAATCATCACATTATTGGACTTTGGAACATGACATGATTGGAAAATGCTTTTCAAGGATAAATAGATTCTCTTATGTGATTACTCTCTTGAGATAGTTCCTTTTAGGAATTACCACGTTATGACATCTTTGGAACTTCAATCAATGAATAAGAGATAAGTGAATCATAAGTCATCTAAGAGTAGGATACATATGAATAACAACATACGTCAACCTGAATTGATATACTTCAAGCCTCTCGGAATTGAAACAAGCCCAAAGTTAATATGAACAATATGTTGCAGAAGAATACAGAAAAAGGAACCTTACATACCTTGTATTCTCAATACGATTCTACAATCTTAAGTGAGCATACAGTAGTCCCTCTCCGTTCTTATGTTTCACTCTACAACACAAGTACATAACGGAACCAACATTAACCACCAATTACCTTACAATGGCATACAATAATAATAAGTCACATGTTTGGCTTTAACATGTCATTTCCCCGTTGACAATACCATTTATGCAATTAGTGTACCAATAATACCACAATATTCCATACATTGACCAATACATGATAACCAATAGCATGTCACACCAAGTTCATACTTTACACTTCTCCATCACCACCACATCACAATTATTCCATCAAATTACTTCAATACACCTCATAACAACAAATCGGCCAAAATCCCATAATTTACACTTATAGAAAAATAACAAGTTTAGGACCATAATCACACCATACATGTTGTTATTTCATACATACCATGCTCTTCCATCAAACCCACAAGTTATATTTCAAGTTACAATTCCATGGATAACACATCTTGTAGCAAAAACACAAGGTGCCATATTCAACACTTCCAAGCATAACCAACATGATTTACATACTCTCCCATGCATATAATAGATTAATCCATAAGAATAATCACTTACCCAAGCTTGAAAAATAATGATCTTGCTCCAAAAGTTGGCCTTGAACTCTTAGGGTTTGAGAGAAAATAAGTTGAAAAATATCTAGAAAGCATGAGAGTCTCCAAGTGAATAAAATCATATTTTTGCCCCTTTATATAGGCCTTTAATTCCATCCTTAGCCACTCTTGTGGCATTTAATGTTGTGTCTAGAAGGTCAAGGCAAGAATGGGTCATTTGACCCATTTTTGGCCCATGCCTTCTTCTCATTTTGGGCCTTTTATTGAGCCCAATTCACTTAACCCAATAAAATCAATAATGTCTTATGTTTATATCATTTCATACGCGTTACGACGATATTCCCACTCACGGGATTCATATTCGTGGCCTTAATCCCAAAAACAAGCAATTCTAGCCACGTATGACCTATTTTGACCAAAAGGGTAAAATCGTCATTTTGATGCCAAATTCGTTGACGAGTAATGTTACCATACCAATATAATACTTCAATACTTTCATGTATATGGTCATGGTTGTAGAAGAAACGTGGCAAAAATTGGCCCTGTACGTCCCCGGGCACCCTTGGGACTTAATAAAATTTCCAACTTTGAAAAGTGGCCGAAACCAGCCTGGCACGCCCTTGGGCGCGCCAGCTTGCTGCCTATGGGATAAAATTTTTAGCCCAGAGCGGTCTGGCATGCCCTCTGGCATGCCCCAACCTTAATTTTTTTGAAAATTTTATTTTTCGACTTTTCTTCGCGGGTTTGGTTGGATACTTCAAGTTCTATTCTTTAACTTACTTCTTACCGTTAATATCCTTTGTTTGGAGGTCCTCTTAGCCTCATTTTGAACCCCACAAATGCTCAATGAAAATCACAAAACACCTCCTACGCAAGTTTAATCACATGTACAAGGCCAAATTTCAATGTTCTCATCACTAACATTACAAATTACATTCTCATGGCATCTCGACACCTAAGTAACCATTGTTCAACGTCGTCACATTGGGTTGGGAAGGTACGGGGTGTTACAGCTGTGACATATGTGCTTGGGTCATGCTGGAGGAAAATCCTTGAAAACTTTATCAGATCAAGGATTGCTAAAAGGATTAAAGACATGCAACTTGGAGTTTTGTGAGCATTGTGTCAAAGGGAAACAAACAAGGGTTAAATTTGGAACTGCCATCCATAATACTAAAGGTATTTTGGATTATGTTCACTCTGATGTTTGGGGTGCTTCCAAATCACCTTCATTAGGTAGGAAACACTATTTTGTAACCTTTGTTGACGACTTTTCCCGAAGAGTATGGGTGTATACAATGAAAACTAAAGATGAAGTATTGAGAATTTTTCTCAAATGGAAGGCGATGATAGAGACGCAAACTGTCAGAAAGATCAAATGTCTTCGTACAGATAATGGTGGAGAATACAAAACTGATCTTTTCAAGAAGATTTGTGAAGACAATGGCATTGTCAGATACTTCACTGTTAGAAATACACCACAACAGAATGGAGTGGCAGAACGCATGAATCGGACTTTGCTGGAGAAGGTTCGATGTATGTTGTCCAATGCTGGCTTGGACAAAGAATTTCGGGTTGAGGCAATAACATATGCATGCCACCTCATTAATCGTCTACCATCTGCCGCAATTGGTGGCAAGACACCATTAGAAAAATGGTATGAAAAACCTGCTGGAGATTATGGTTCTTTGCATGTATTTGGCTCAACTGCATATTATCATGTAAAAGAGTCCAAATTGGATTCAAGAGCAAAGAAGGCTGTATTTATGGAGATTACTTCTGGAGTCAAAGGGTACCGATTATGGTGTCCAGAGATGAGAAAAATTATATTCAGCAGGGATGTTACCTTTGATAAATCTGCCTTGACAAATAAAGTAATAGGTGAAGATGTCAAACAAACTGATGGTGCTTCAAAGCAGGTGGAGTTTGAGGGAAAATTAATTTTCCCAACACAAGAAGAAAATGATGAAACAATAAAAAATTTTCCTCGGGAAGAAGAGTCAGTTGAAGAGGAGATTCCATCTCTGGAACCTCAACCAGAACTTGAATCAATAGCAACAAGCAAGTCAAAAAGAACAATAAGAAAACATGCTCGGTTCTTGGATATAGTGGCTTGTGCAGCCTCAATTGTAGTTGATGGTATTTCTACCACTTATAAAAATGCAGTCCAAAGTTCAGAAGAAGATAAGTGGAGGATTTTCATAAATGAAGAAATGCAGTCCCTTCATCAGAATTGCACATAGAGCTTAGCCAATCTCCCGAAGGGCAAGAAAACAATTGGGTGCAAATGGGTATATGCAAAGAAAAAAAGATTTCCTAACCAAGAAGGTGTTTGCTACAAAGCAAGATTGATGGCCAAAGGATATGCTCAAAAGGAGGGAATTGATTATAATGAGGTGTTTTCTCCAGTCATAAAACACTCCCCCATTGGAGTTTTGTTGTCTTTGGTAGCACAGTTGAATTTGAACTAGTTCAGTTGGATGTAAAAACAACGTTTTTACATGGAGACTTGGAAGCGGAAATCTACATGACTTAACCAGAAGGATTCAAAGATGCTGTGAAATGGATTCTACGGTATATTCGTAATACTGTAGATATTGGTTTGATTTTTGAGCAGGAGAATTGTCAGCATATGGTTAGATATTATGACTCAGATTATGTAGGTGATTTGGACAAATGAAGATCAACTACTGATTACGTTTTCACTTTAGAAAATGCACCAATTAGTTGGAAATCTACTTTGCATTCAACAGTTGCTTTGTCTACCACTGAGGCAAACTACATGACAATTACCGAGGCTGTGAAGGAGGCAATTTGGCTTCAAGGTTTGCTTAGAGAATTTGGGATTGAACAAGAAAGCATCACAATATTTTGTGATAGTCAAAGTGCTATTCAATTTGCAAAGAACCAGGTTTATCACGCAAGGACAAAACACATTGATGTTCGATATCATTTTATACGAGACATTATAGAAGAAGGTGGAGTCATAGTGCAGAAAATTCGAACTACAGATAACCTTGTCGATATGCTGACGAAAAAGGTGACTGCAGTCATGTTTCAACATTGTTTGAACTTGATCAACATTGTTCAACATTGAAGATTAAGGTTGAAGACACAATCAAAATTTGTTGTTGAGAGAAAATTGAAAATGGAGAATCTTGCCAAGGTGGAGATTTGTTAAATTTGACAAGATTCTAGAACTAGTGTGAACGTTTAACTAGAACTAGTGTGACTGTTTGACTAGAACTAATATGAACGTCTGACTAGAACTAGTGTGAACGTTTTGAAAAAAGAGAATTCTTTTTTGGGAAGAAATGTCCAAGTTCAACTTATAGTCGAAATCTTTGACTACCATTAAATGATTTCACACGTTGAACTTTGATATTTGTGTAATGATGATGTCATTGATGACATTAAGATGATGATGATGATGTCACTAATGACATCGAGATGATGATGATGTCACTGATGACATCAAGAGGAAGAATTCACTTCTATAAATAGGGGCACTTAGTTCATTTGTCAATTACCTCTCTCACTTGCCTTCTCATCTTTGAAGGCATTTGAATCTCCTTTCTCTTTTGTAGTATTTCACTTGTATTCTTTTGGAGTGAAATAAAATGTAGTTGATTGTGTTCGAGGAGTAGGCAAAAAATAAAGTTTTGCCGAACCTCGTAAATTTCTGGTGTTCTCTTATTGTTCTCTCATTTACTATTTATATAGCTAACTTTAGATATAATAGTTGCGACTTAATCGCACTCTATATATTCGGCTTCCGCAACATTTTTATACCTTTATTCAATTTCAGGAAAAATAAAAGAATAAACAGATGTGAAGATTGAGAAATTGTACGAATTTGTACTGATAAAGCCATGAGATAACCTGCACTATGCGTAGCAATATTCTTGATTTACATCTAGCACTTACAGCAGAATTGTAAGAAACACTACAATCTACTGCTATCAGTCAAACTGTTCCTAACTACAGCTACACATTTACTATGCATATTCCATGTTACACAAGACAATGCAGCATGCTAAAAGAGGATAGCTAAAAATGATTCAGACCCATCATACAAAACAGGAAAATTTTAATTCTAGGGGAATAATTAGAGCAACTGCAGACCCACACTACTAAGTTATACATATAAAAAATCTACCCAAATAGGAACTCATTTTTATGGTGTACAGGGCCCTGATAGACCAAATATAATAGCAAAAAACCAATACTTTAACAAGTGCATCCTTTCAAAAGTACAAATTTTCACTACCCCACCAAATCTTCATGACAAAACCTAAACAAGATCACTCCAAACTTTACTTCAAACCGTAACTATACAATAGAAACCAAAATCTTGAACCCAACCCATGAATCAAAAGAATTAATTTGATCATCACATAAAGAAAACATGAAAAAAAGTACCTTGGATTCACTTAGACTCATTAGCAGTATTAGATTCATTATATTATCATGAAATGTCTCTTATGAGTCAGATGGACGTATGACAAACAGGTTTAGAGCTGTAATTGTAAGAATCAGAAAATGTAAAATTTAATGATGATTGTAGTGCAACTCTTAATGTAGTCAAATTGGCCCTTTTTTTCCTATTACAATCAGAAAACCACAAGTAAAATTTTAAATAAGTTATTGAAGTTTAAACCAAAAAGGGAAATCCCAATAACAGGAAATTACATGGAATGTCCATCATAGTGGGTGACTTTGTATTTTTGTCCCCCATAAGAAAAGTCTTTAAAAACTAGCCTTCCTTCATTTTTATGTATACAACAAATACATTTTTGCCCCTCTACACCTCAAATGTTTTTACTTTTTCCATGCTCATTTGTCTCTCAACTTTTTTTTTTCTCCTTTTACTGTTACAAGATTTTTTTTTTCTCTTTTTTTTTTTTTTCTTGTTTTAATTTATTTGTCTCAACCTTTATTTTTTGTTTTTTTCTTCTTTTTTTTTTCCTTTTATTTCTCAAACATTATTTAGTTTTCATTTCTCTTTTTTTAATTCATTGTCTTAACCTTTTTATTTTTTATTTTTTTTATTTTCACATTTTTTTTTATTTTTCTCAAACTTTATTTTTATTTTATTTTTCTTCTCATTTTGTTTCTCAACTTTTTTTTTTTTTTTCCTCTTTTTTCTATTTTCTCAACCTTTATTTTTTTTCCTTCTCTTTTTTTATTTTTTCTCAGCTTCTATTATATTTTGCTAATGAACAGAAAGTTGGATAATCCGCAAAAAGGATTTCCTTTCTTTGACATCAAAGTAAACTTAAGGGTGTGATTTGCCGTTTGGAAGTCCTCTGGGATAAGTCTTGCCTCTAAGGAAAGAGTTATAGAACATTAACTTGTTTGTAAATCCTTGAGCTAAGTCTTGCCTCTAGGACAAGAGTTATAGAGTATCTCATAAATTAAGACATAATGAAATAGTGTCAACTCTTGTCCATGAATAGTAATTTATTTTTTGGGATATTCTTGGGCTAAGTCTAGTTTTAGAGACAAGACTTATAGAGTATCTCATAAATCAAAGACACAATGTGGTAGCGCTAACTTTTGCCCATGGGGGCGTATAACTTGTTTTTTGAAAGTCTTTGGACTAAGTCTTGCCTCTAAGGCAAGAGTAATAGAACATCTCATAAATCAACACACAATGTAGTAGTTTTAACTATTGCCCATGGCACGTAACTTATTGTTTGAAAGTCATTCGGCTAAGTCTTGCCTCTAACGCTAGAGTTATACAACATCTCATAAATCAAAAAACAATGTGATAGTGTCAACTCTTGCCCATGGGGCATAACTTGTTGTTTGAAAGACCTTGGATTAAGTCTTGCCTCTAAGGCAAGAGTTATAGAGCATCTCATAAATCAATACAACATGTGGTAGTGTCAACTCTTGCCCATGGGGCGTAACTTGTTGTTTGAAAATCCTTCAGCTAAGTCTTGCCTCTAAGACAAGAGTTATAGAGCATATCATAAATCAAGACACAATGTGGTGGTGTCAACTCTTGCTCATGGAGCATAACTTGTTGTTTGAAAGTCCTTGGGCTAAGTATTGCCTCTAAGGCAAAAGTTATAGAGCATCTCATAAATAAAGACTCAATGTGGTAGTGTCAACTCTTACCCATGGGGCGTAAATTGTTGTTTGAAAGTTCTTGGGCTAAGTCTTTCCTCTAAGGCAAGAGTTACAGAACATCTCATAAATAAAAACTGAATATGATAGTGTCAATTCTTGCCCATTGGGCGTAACTTGTTGTTTGAAAGTCCTTGGTCTAAGTCTTGCCTCTAAGGCAAGAGTTATAGAACATCTCATAAATCAAGACACAATGTGGTAGTTCCAACTCTTGCTCATGGGGCATAACTTATAGTTTGAAAGTCATAAGGCTAAGTCTTGCCTCTAAGGCAAGAGTTATAGAGCATTTCATAAGTCAAAACATAATGTGGTAGTAACAACTTTTACCCATGGGGCGTAACTTGTTGTTTGAAAGTTCTTGGGCTAAGTATTACCCCTTAGACAAGAGTTATAGAGCATTTAATAAATCAATACACAATGTGTTAGTTTCAACTATTGCCCATGGGAAGTAACTTGTTGTTTGAAAGTGTGTTAGTTTCAACTATTGCCCATGGGACGTAACTTGTTGTTTGAAAGTACTTGGGCTAAGCCTTGCCTCTAAGGCTAGAGTTATAGAATATCTCATAAATCAAGACACAATGTGATAGTGTTAACTCTTGCCCATGGGGCATAACTTGCTATTTTAAAGTCCTTGGATTAAGTCTTGCCTCTAAGGTAAGAGTTATAGAGCATCTCATAAATCAAGACAAAATGTAGTAGTGTCAACTCTTGCCCATGGGGCGTAACTTGTTGTTTGAATGTCCTTGAGCTAAGTCTTGCCACTAAGACAAGAGTTATAGAGCATTTCATAAATCAAGACACAATGTGGCAGTGTCAACTCTTGCCCATGGGTCATAACTTGTTGTTTGAAAGTCTTTGGGCTAAGTCTTGCCTCTAAGGCAAAAGTTATAGAGTATCTCGTAAAGCAAGACTCAATGTGGTAGTGTCAACTCTTGCCCATGGGGTATAACTTGTTGTTTGAAAGTTTTTGGGCTAAGTCCTGCTTCTAAGGCAAGAGTTATAGAACATCTCATAAATAAAAACACAATATGGTAGTGTCAAGTCTTGCCCATAGGGCGTAACTTGTTGTTTGAAAGGCCTTGGTCTAAGTCTTGCCTCTAAGGCAAGAGTTATAGAGCATCTCATAAATCAAGACACAATGTGGTAGTGCCAACCCTTGCTCATGGGGCATAACTTGTTGTTTGAAAGTCATTGGGCTAAGTCTTGTCTCTAAGGCAAAAGTTATAGAGCATTTCATAAGTCAAAACATAATGTGGTAGTGACAACTCTTGCCCATGGGGCGTACATTGCTGTTTGTAAGTCCTTGGGCTAAGTCTTGCCTCTAAGGCAAGAGTTATAGAGCATTTCATAAATCAAGACACAACATGGTAGTGTCAACTCTTGCCCATGGGGCATAACTTGTTGTTTGAAAGTTCTTGGGCTAAGTCTTTCTTCTAAGGCAAAGTTATAAAGCATCTTATAAATCAACACTCAATGTGGTAGTGTCAACTCCTGCCCATGACGCATAACTTGTTGTTTGAAAGTCCTTGGGCTATGTCTTGCCTCTAAGGCAAGAGTTATAGAACATCTCATAAATAAAAACACGATATGGTAGTGTCAACTCTTGCCCATGGGGCGTAACTTATCGTTTGAAAGCCCTTGGTCTAAGTCTTGCCTCTAAGGCAAGAGTTATAGAGCATCTCATAAATCAAGACACAATGTGGTAGTGCCAACTCTTGTCCATGGGTCATAACTTGTTATTTGAAAGTCATTGGGCTAAGTCTTGTCTCTAAGGCAAAAGTTATAGAGCATTTCATAAGCCAAAACATAATGTGGTAGTGTCAACTTTGTCCATGGGACGTAACGTATTGTTTAAATGTCCTTAAGTTAAGTATTGCTTCTAAGGCAAAAGTAATAGAACATCTCATAAATCAAGACACAATGTGGTAGTGTCAACTCTTGCCTATGGGGCGTGACTTGTTGTTTGTAAGGAATCAAAGAAAAGAAAAGAAAAAAAATAAAGGTTACGGAAAACTAAAAAAATAAAGAAAAAAATAAAAATAAAGTTTGATAAAATTAAAAAAAAATCAAAGAAAATGAAAAAGATAAAAAGAAAAAAAAATAGAAGTTGAGAGAAGAAAAGGAAAAAAAAAAAGAAAAAAAAAAGAAAGGTTGAGAAAAAATAAAAATATAAAGAAAAAAAAGTCAAAATAAAAAATAAAATAAAAATAAAGGTTGAGAAAAAAAATGAGAAAAAAAGAGAAAAGAAAAAATAAAAACCAAAGAAAAATTAAAAAGAGGAAAAAAATAGAAGTTGAAAGGAAAAAAGTAAAGGTTGAGAAAAATTTAAAAAAAAGAGAGAAAATAAAAATAAAAAATCAAAGTAAAATAAAACAGAGAAGATAAAATTGAAGTTGAAAGATAAATGAATATGAAGAGTTGTTTGAAAATATTTGATAAATAGAGGGGCAAATATGTATTTGTTCCATACATAAAAAAGAAAGAAAACTAGTTTTGTAGGACTTTTGTTATGAGGGACAAAAAAGTAAAGTCACCCACTATGGGGGTTATTTATGTAGTTTACCTTCCCAATAAGGTACGTATGTATTCAGCATTATAAGATAAGGACACATTGTCTTTTATATGTATTTAGTGTAAGTGATTATAAAGTTAAAATAGACGTGTATTTTTACTGTAATTAAATTGATGTGGGTGCACGAATAAAAGGGTTTTGTAACATTGCAAATTTTTAGAGTGGTTGTAATAATGCTAAAAATATGGCTGTAAAAACAATACGGTACCTCGTGGAAGTGGACAACAAAAACTGTTTCAACGATATTTTTAGAATACACCAAATAGTGGCTCCAATGATACCGCAAAAGTAGGAGACAAAAGATCCTTCACTGATGATAAAGTTAAATAATACTATAGTTAGCTGAGGTTGAGGTAAAAAATTGAAATCAGATTTGAAGAGGCTGAAATACCTTGTGATAATTTTTCAGAGGTGAAGTTTTCACCTCTGTGGTATACTTGTGATGAGAAGTACTTGGTGTGTGATCAGAAGAACTTGTTGTGCCAGTATTTTGAACCTTTCTCTTGCCGTTTCCTTTGATGTACATTGCAGCAGGTGATAATTGTGTTGTATCAATCACGGTCTCATTTTCCATGAACGACCAAATGATCAGTTTTGGAGTAGCAGAATATATATTCTTTGTGAATGGTTTTTTGGCTTGGATGCTGAATTTCTTGCCAGTCAATTGTTCTGTGACATTTACAAGTGGCAACATTTGCTTCTTGAAGAAAAATTGAATCCTTCAAAAGCGTGCCTTAAGCTAGATAATGATTTTTATTTCCTTTGAAGTAATTTTATTATGTACCTTGATAGAACGAATGTCATAGACTTCTTCTGAAGTGAGGTGTAACATTGTTTCAACAGTTTCAGCAGTTTTATCTGCCATAAGTGCTATTGCAGAACCACTGTTGTCTGTAACGGTGACTTTAAATTGACATCTATTGTTAAAAATAGTTAGGATTGTTAGATGAATGAGAATCTAAAATTGTAAGTAATCATGGAAAAAATTTGCGTGCTGTCTGTTATACTTTGGAATAAGATTTGTCGAACGACAACAAATTGCACACTAGAATGTCCTTTTGGAAAGAATCTTGATGAAGACCTGCCTGCAGTCTAAACAAGCTAAAACAAAAAACTGTTGTTGCTCATTTGGCAGCGAAAGTGCAGCTTCCATGTAGAAGATTTGACCCTAAAAGATTCAAGAGGCAATAGATTTTGCAATGTAGTTAAAAATGTATAGGTAAATTTTGTAGAATGTGATATGATATTTGTTGGTGTTCTTATTGGGGGTTGTTGGTGTGCATCGGCAAAGGATATGATGTCATCTTGAAATGAAATGAACCGAAGAGATCCTGATAGAGTTGTACTCTTTTTCTTGTATGCGATCAGCAGTTGTTGATTTATTTTAGTCCTGCAAGTAAAAAAGTGTAAGAAAGTTATATTTTATGGGTATCGATGCTTTGTGTGGCAGGGATTTTTTTGGTGGGGAGGGTACCATGCCCTGAGTGCAGCAACCTGTGGGTATGGAGGATCGATCTGAATTGTTGTGGTGAACCTGCTAGTTAATCCTATGTGTATCGAAATAGTTAGTTTTGATTTCATAGTTTAGTGTTAACAAACAGGATACAATATACTCATATATGTACTTACCTTATCTTGATTTTGCAAATTTCCTGGCAAGAATGATTGGGTATTGATCAATTTCTTTTAAAATTTTGGTTCCATCATGATTAATTCTCCCAGTGTGTGAACTTGGTAGCCCTTTTCCTGCATAAAATGATGGAACATGCATTACTACTCTCCAAAACCGTCAGAGTAGACATTGTTCCAAAATCCCACTACATTGGTTGTTCTTTCTAAACTTAAAAAGCCAACTCTAATACAAACTTTCAAAACATAAATAAATACATTACTTCCTCAGAAGCTCACATAAAACAGGACTTGTGTAACCTATTAACAATTAACAAAGACCCAAACTCTCATCTAATCTGTCTTCTTTTCATGATTTGTGAGAGAACAACAAAATTTTAGTTCCATCATGATCAATGAAATTCTCCCAGAATGTGAAGTTGGTAGGGTTTTTTTTTTTTTTTTTCATAAAATGGTGCCCCAGAAGCTCTAAATAGGAAGGGAGACAAAGACCCAAATTCTCATCATAATATGTCTTCTTTTCATGATTTGTGAGGGAACAAGACGATAATATGTTGAACATACTGGTCAAAAGGAAATTCTACATTCTGTCACACCTCTTTCTCTGGAGCAAGTTAATCACTACAAACATAAATGATTAAACTAAAAGATAGAAATGATTGCACTGATCTAAATAGTTTACATTACACCAAGATGTTGCAGACACTGCGGATGGAAATGGAATGAATGGAAGGCTTATATAAAAAGTAGCTTCTAAACATGAGCAGGGAAGCCACAATAATTGTCACACCCCTTTTTTTTTTGACCCCGCTAAGAGTTGTTTTAAGGGTTTTTCCAATTAAGTGACGTTTTAAAAAGGAATTATTTATTTACAGAGTTGCCACTTGGAAAGTTTTGGTGTTCCATGTCACTTTATTTGGATCTCTTTTAATATTGGTCTGTGAACTAGAAATTCGGGTAAGGAATTCTGTTGACCGAGGGGAAGGTGTGAGGTACCCCTCGAGTCCCGTGGTTCTAGCACGGTCGCTTTATCGACTTATGTTAGGCTTAAATTAACTCTTGGATAAACTAGTTTGTTAATTGCTTAATTTACCTAAGGAATATGCATAAAATTATGACTTATCTTTTTCGGCTGAGGAGTGTAGCCGCACACAGGACCTTGTAATTATAGAAGTTAACCAAGAAGCATAACCGCACACATGATCAACCTGGATACATTAATTATTAACATCTATTGGACATTCTAGAAACCCATTTAATTAAAATTAATAAGAGATAGGTTATTATAACAGAGTTATGTGTCCCAACTAATAGAGAATTACGATAATAAATTAATTACTTTTTGCATAGTTTGGGAGTAATTAATCTAAAGCAATGTCATACTAATATTTTGCGTATAATTAATTTTTAATAATTTCTACTCTCTTAATATCATATTAAGTAAAAAAAAATAAAATAACTTTCTACCACAAAAGATTACCGGTGACTTTGAACAATAGAATTAGTGTCATTTACTAGTGTAATAGAATATTATCCAAATATACATATCTAATAATTTTACAGCGAAGAATATAGACTTATGTATTAATTGAAACGAGGTAAAGTTTGAATCCTTAGACGTGCAAAATAGTCACATATGTTTACAACAAATTTTAATTATGGAAATTAAACTTCAACCATAAACAAAATATGAAGAAACAAGAATATTTTATTGATAAAGAATATGTGGTTACAATTCTGTTCCTCCCTTGATTTTCTTCATAATTCGAGGGCCGTTAGTAGCGTATTTCTCGAACGTAGGATGATCTCTTTGTGAATACCCCATGATTTTGGGGATATTGTAGATGTGATTTCTTGATCTCTTTCTGAATATCCAAGAATTTGTAGGATATTTGAGATGTCTTTTAAGGGAATATGTTACTCTTTAAATATGAATAATTTAGGGTTTAGGGTAGAGTAGCCTCCAAGCTAGGTTTAGGGTAAAGTAGCCTCCAAGAACTCTAACTGAATTTGGATTCCTCTTGTAGAGTTTCACAAAATTTCGATGTCTACAAATGCCCCCTACTTCAAGGCTTGTCGGCGTATAGACTTGATGAAGCTCAAAGACGAGACTTGAAGTACTCTTCCATCTTTGTAATTTTCTGGCTTCAGATTTGCACATTAAATTTGTGAGAGAAGAGATGAAGGGCAGATTTGGTCCCACTGGTCATGCCAATTTGTTTACAACAAATTTTAATTATGGAAATTAAACTTCAAACATAAACAAAATATGAAGAAACAGGAATATTTTATTGATAAAGAATATGCGGTTACAATTCTGTTCCTTCCTTGATTCTTCTCTCTTGATTTTCTCCATAATTCGAGGGCCGTTAGTAGCGTATTTCTCGAACGTAGGATGATCTCTTTGTGAATACCCCATGATTTTGGGGATATTGTAGATGTGATTTCTTGATCTCTTTCTGAATATCCAAGAATTTGTAGGATATTTGAGATGTCTTTTAATGGAATATGTTACCCTTTAATAGGCATTATTTAGGGTTTAGGGTAGAGTAGCCTCCAAGCTAGGTTTAGGGTAAAGTAGCCTCCAAGAACTCTAACTGAATTTGGATTCCTCTTGTAGAGTTCCACAAAATTTCGATGTCTACAACATATCATACCAAATTTCACCTTAAATTTAATGATATAAAAACTTAAATATATTTCAATATTATAGCATCAACGTTAAACATATACGAAAATCTTGACAACTTCTTAATAGTGAAATCAAGCCTCATATAATCATTAAGCTACATCACAAAGAAGGATTGAGGGTCACCTCTTGCGAAAATTAATTTCTATTAGCTAACGTTCAAATGCCACGAACTCAAAATCACGAACCAAAACCTCAAAAGTAATTTTTTATTCTCGCGCTCTCTCAGTCTCTTTTCTTTTCTGGTTTTTGTGTATTTTATGTTGTGCGTGTGTTTCCAGTGTATTATTGGATTGCTGTAGGTGGTATGGTTGCCGTGTTGTTATTGGTTGTAACGTACTACTAGTATTTTCACGTCAGGGTGTAATTGGTAGTTGGAGATTGTAGGCTAGGTTGTAGTTGTTTGTGTTGCTGGAGGGTGTATTGTTTGTGGGACGTGAGGGAGTATATTGTGGCTGGGAATTGTTTGACGTGAGGGAGTTCTTTTGTTTTTCTAGGTTGTAGTTGTAGTCTTTTTGTTTTTAACGTGAGGGGTAGTAGTTATAGGGTGTGTTTATATAGAGGTGGTATATGTGGGGTTGTAGTAGTGGTTTAGGTTGTAGGTTGTAGTAGTTGTGTTTAGGGGTGGACATAAAAAATGGAGAACCAAAAAATCGAACCGAACCGAATTAGTTTGGTTCTTCGGTTTTAATTTTTTTTTCAGTAGTTTGGTTCGGTGTTCTGTTTTAGGGTAACGGTTCTTCAGTGCACCGAAGAACCGAACTTTTTTTGATTAAATTTTTTAAAAATATTTATATTACATTTAATTTATAGTTAGCTCAAACTATTCTAAAACTCAAGCCCATTTTAAATTTAACCCAATCCTATTTCGATGCTCTAAACCTAAAGGCTAAATCAAATTCACTTATCTTCTCGCTGACTCTCAGCACCTCACATTGAACTGCCTCACACTATTTTGGTGCCCTAAACCCAAGTGTTGGTAGTGTTCTTTGTTGGCAGAGGAGTTTTTTAAGTGCCTACTTTCATAATGCCTTGCGCCTAAGGTGCTGCTAGCTAGTAGCTACTTCATAGTTTACATGGTGATATAGTGATACTTATATTTCTCGCGAAAGAACGTAACAAAAAAAAATGTAAGGTGAACTTCCAATTATATTTTATTGGCAATGACTAAGGAGTAGAAATCCAAAAGCATGCATAAGCTAGTTGATAATTTTGTCAAATTTTTAAATATAATGTGTTAAGTTATTGATTGCTGTAGAAGTTGTAAGAAGATAACTTAGGCACTACCGAACGTATTTGTTTCATGTCAAACATTTTAATAATTTTGTTCTGATTTTATTTCTCACATACACCGAAAAACATTTTAGAAACACCGAACTAATCGAACCGAACCGAACCGAATTAGTTTGGTTCGGTGTTTGGTGCATATTTTTTCAAAACCAAAAATTGAAGAACCAAACCGAACTTTGACAAAATTAAACCGAAGAACCGAACGCCCACCCCTAGTTGTGTTGGATTTGGGTTTTCCGACGATGGAGAGTAATTAACATGGGATTTAGCTCCACTCCATTACACCTTCCCTCCATTTTCTCAAGTGCACATTTGGATGAGTGACACTTGTCATATTTAAAATTCAAAGGTTTAGATTAAATTACTTTAACAAGTCTCTAATTAACCATAGTAAAAAAAATAAGTAAGGAAAAAATTCTAACTTTGATAGAAACATCTCATCTTTTACTAATTTTGGCTCCTCATTAATATCATAATTTTCATGATATATAATTTACATCCCCATTAATTTTAAAATCTCTCCATTTTTTATCTAACAAAATAAAATCAAATATAAAGGTGCAATGAGATTAAAAAAATGCATGGTTAAAGAGGTAGAAAATATTTTTTTCTAAAAAAGAGACCAACTTTATTTTTAAACAAAAACTATTTAAAAATATTTTACTAATACTACTATCTACTATACAATATCTTTTTTTCCTCTCGAATTTTCTTTCATTTCTGGCATAATTCTATTCACTAAAAACTTATTTTTTACTTAACAAAAGTTAAATTTTTAATTTTTTTTCTATCAAAGGTAGTTTACAAGATTTCAACAAAAAATAAATAAATAAAATATAATATTATATTTTAAAGTAATTCAAAAATATGATTTGAATTTTTTTTAATATTAAATTTCTTCAGATAATTCTCTCGGGTTATTTTTGTAATTTTGTAGTGTCTTCTATGTATTTTTAACTAAGGATATTTATGATTTGATTTAATTTTTAAATAAAATTAAAATCAAATCAATCATATCAAAAGCATAATAAAGAAAAGTATAATTAAAGTAATAATATTAATGAGGAGTTTAATTAGTGGAAAATGAAATTTTTCTTACCGAAATTGATGAATTTCTTTCCTAACTTGTTCTTTAACTATGGTTAAGAGGCTTGTTAAAGTAATTTAATCTAAATCTTTGAATTCTAAATATGACAAGTGTCACTCATCCAAATGTGCACCTGAGGAAATGGAGGGAAGGTGCAATGGAGGGGAGCCAAATCCATTAACGTGAGGGAGGTAGATTAGATTTGTTGAAAAAAAAAGGGAGGTAGATTAGGACTAGTAGTTATTTAGTAGTAGTAGTATTAGTACTGTAGGGGGATTTTTGGTTGGATTAGGATTAGTTTTAGGGACTGAAACGTGGGGGAGCGAATGGTTTAGGATTAATTAGTTTTATTATATACACAACAATAAAATATTAATTAACTAGATAAAGACTAAAAAATATATAGAAAAATTTAAATAGCTAGTTCAATAATTAAAATAAAATATTAAAATTATTAGCTTATTTAGTAAAACCTAAATTAAAAACAAAACATTTTTTTTTTATAGATTTCCTTTTTTTTTTGAAAAAAATAAATCAAAACTCATCCTAAAATGTGACTCTATTTTTTACAACTTCAGATACTTTAAAAATGACATAAAAAATTGAAATATCCTATTTAGACCTAAAAGAAATATTTTAAAGGCTTAGGCTCGTTCAAAATTAGGTGTTCATAATAATGATATACCTGATTTTTTGACAGTTCAATTTATCAGTAAAAGTTCAATTTAGCGACATCATCGATAAGTTAACAACTTGAGATAGAGAAATGATAGAGCTTGTTCTTAGTTTTGCTTTTGTATTGTATGTACAAAGAGGGAAGAGATGGAGAGGATGCATACAAGACTAAGAAATATACATGTCTTGCATGCTAGGTTTCACCAAACATGTTGCATCTCCCAATTTTGTTTTAAGCAAAAAAATCTAAGCGCTCTATTTCTCGTCTCTTCTGTGTTTCTTCATTGTCTGTATGGGAAAATTTTGTTCTTCCTTGTGCCTATAAAAGAACAATATTCTGTATAGAAAGGAATGATCCAAAAAGAGAGGAAAACATGGTAAAATCTTTTGGGTTAGGAAAATAAACGGGACAAGAGTTACAGGATATATATATTCTTTTGTTTTACATAAGAAAGAGATAAAAGATTATTCAAAGCAGGGGAGGAAAGATGGAGACATGAAGTTAAATCTGAGACATAATATTATCGGAAGCAAAAAGTGAAGGTTGGTAGTAATTCATGGCAGCGGGAAGAGGAGCAAGCAAAATGAAAGCAGATAAAAGTGTGTACTTACTTGTTATCCATTATAATAAAGTCTTGAATTCTGGATCCATTTGCAACGTATGTTGGTGGCCCGACATTCAGTACAATGACAAGAATATCTTGGAAGAAAGAGTCATTGTAAATGAGTCAACAAAAAGAAACTTTATTAGAATAGAAAATAAAAATGTAACATGTTAGTGTTATCATACCAAATTCATATCCGTCAGGTTGATGATCAAAGTTCTCAAATAGTGTAAGAGCAAGTCGTGTCGGTCGTGGCAGTGGATTTTCCGGTGAATTTAATTCTTCTATTGGTTCGATGATAGTACCTCTATGGATTATCCAAGTGAATTCGATGATTGGTTTGCTGTATGCATTATTTGGTTCCTTAACGTTTGCAATGGAACACCAAGTAGGTGTGAAAAGGATGCAGGAGATCTGCATAATGTGTTATGTCGGTCCCAAACATAATGCATTGAACTTGTGTTTTCTGATAAACAATATATATTATTTTAGTTTTTGTGACAATTACTCACGATTTGTCACAATCCAACGAGCCGGATCATGCGAGCACCTACCTAACACCCACCCCAGATAGGAGAATCCTTACGAATCTACCATTCATTTAATGCGGAAGTGTAAACCATTTATTTTGAACTAGATAATCAGTAAACTGATTTTAAATAACCATTTATTTTGAACTAGATAATGAGTTAACTGATTTTGAAGTCCTTCATTCAATCCATTAGTACAGTTAATCATCAAAATATACATCTAGTTTGATACATTAGATATGTAAAAGTGATGCTGAAAATAACCAACAATGAATTTTCAGAAACTAGCCTAAACTGGTACAAGAGCACTAGACAAGGAATACGATAGTCCATGACACAACATCCATGCAGAATAGAGAGGGCAGAAGCTGTTGTTGAGTGATCCCATCGCTGTTATAGAAACCCCAACCGACCTGCACCATAGCTATATCTCCGATTGGAGATATAGTAAGTATATCATCAGTACAACCACACGTATTGGTAGGAATCATCGGCCGACTAGGGTTAAAAATAAATAATATTAATAAAAAATAGGGAGAACTCATAAACATCGAGTAAGGTTCCGATTTCTAGATCCCAGATTATAAATTCATTAAAACAAAACTTACAATATCTCTGTGACTTACCTCCCATTTAATATTTTCGTATATCTTTGTCCTTTCGTCACTCACGCTAACTCACTCCCTTTGTGGTAATTAACTAATCTATTGACCGGATTTCCACTACTCTCAACTCCCTTTGAATCGGATCTACATACCTTATGAAATTACAAGACTTAAGAAAACCACGATTGGACTGAACTGCCTTATTACTCTGCTAATACAACACGCTACAGGGTTTACAGCCACTAAGGTACTTATTACTTGACACCCACTGCGAGGAAGGATGATACCATACAATGTACTCCCATAATTATATACCCATGCAGTTAACATTAGACTTGAATTAGGACGTACCTTAGAATCACGGGATACCACTACATTCCACCAGTTCTACCAACGGACTGATCCGCTCAGAAATCAACAACAATACAATAGTATAATAGAATGTCAAGGCATATGAATGAATGCATGTATGCAAGATGTGCGCATCATCTCTTCCCTTTCTCAATCTCATCAACACCATAAACATAACTAACCCTATGAATATCATGGGTTACATATCAACATTATCATATCGTACCGGCGTGGTACCCAACCCTCTATCACAACCAACAACATTACGAACATCATGATTTCAATATCAATATCAACATCCCACCATTTTACCTCCACAACACCAAAATGTATGAATATGCAATGCATTCAACAATCACAAGCATGGCTTGAAAAATAATCACAGTTGTCATTCCACATATAATCATCGTAAAATATCACTCGTAATCTACGTATACTTAGGTACATACATCATTTAATCTTTCTCTCTACACCTCCTACCCAACTGAGGGTTTACATCTAGACACTGTTACTGACCCTGTTTATTCACAACTCTCGTTCATGTCCCCAACCTAACACTCAAACTCCTTCCTAAATACTTCTTTTACAAACCCTCACACTTGGACTTACCTTTCTGGTCAGATCATTCAGTGACTCTTATCCACTTAACTATTCTGATTTCAACTCTCTTAGGTTACTCTTTACCCTATTCCCAATTTACATTTTGTTAACCTTCTTCAATGCCAGGCATAACTATCAGTTCACCGAGAGCATCGATATAACTCCCAAACTTAATACTACTCCTTCTTTCTACCATGACTAACTTACCTCATGCTTACGTCTACAACATTCATTCAGCTAGTCCAGATTCTCATAAAATTTAACCTTTTCCATACCACGAATATCGTATGAATGGAGTGCTACCATAATTAATCACAATATTACAGCCTAACCAAATTTTTATCATTTCTAAACTTTGAAACACCGTGCCTGAAGGCCTAATGCATGATAATTCCAGAAATTATTATCAATATTAAATGGATCTAGCCTGAGTCTATTTTCTACAATGAATAAACCATAACCTACCTCGTAGTCGAATCATAATGTTGTTGAGTGGAGAAAGTTATCCCGCTAGTGCTAAGCGCCTTCTCATATCGAGTTTACACCGGGTGTGCCTCGAAATAGTTATCATAAACTCCGGTCTCTGAAATCTCATGGTCAGGGAAGTGGGGTTTTTTAGAGTATTTTTGGGGGAAGGGGGCAACTTGGAGAAATAATAGAAGAGAGTTTTTAAAATTTCCTCAGGCTAGCTACTGTTGGGTACCGCTGCAATGGTTCTTTTACCATTGCAGCGGTTATCCCGCTGCAGCGATAGGCCGCTGGCCAATCCAACATTCTTTGGGCCTTTTGGCCCAGTCCCTTTGGATCTCATTTTACCTTCCCAATATAATTTTTTTCTGGCCCAATGTGAGCATATTATTTATTATAAATTATTTTTGGGGTATTTTCACACGTAACGACGATTTGGTTCGTTACATTAGATACTAATTTACCCACTATTCATCCCCGAATGGTTCTAAGGTAGTGTTTTGGATGCTCGAATGATCCCTCGAGAAATTTCCAACTATAGGGGATCGTTTAAAAGGAATACTATAATATTTGCTAGTGCACTTATGTATCCGATTAGCGGTAGCTACGCATTGCCTAGTTTAGGCATGACGGTCATTCCCATGCCCCCATAAAAGGTGTACATAGCTAATCCTTGTGATCACTGTCTACTAAGATTACCCGAATAGGGTATGACATAATAATACATGAAAATTCAAGATAAACTGACATTGGGAGGAATTTTACCACTGCGGCGATATCGCTGAGGTAATAACCAATCGCAACAAGGATTTGTGACATCCCCATATAGGCAGAAATAAACATTTCTCCCATTTTCACTCCCTTCTTCTTAAAACTCTCTCAATTCCCTCTGCGAAATCTTCCCCTGACAACGAATTCAAGGTAAATTCTTTTCCTCTACTACTTAGTTTATGTATTTCCTGTCGTAGAATCGTAGGATTATGTTAGAATTGAGAGATTTCCGGTGGTTTTTGGTGCAATTCTTTGAACTTGAATTTGGTGATGTTTTTGAACTAAATAATGAATATGTTAGGTTCTCTTACGTCTACAACACTTTTACAGCATCCTGGGCATAAGATTGATGTAGTTCATGGCGAGTTTCAGTCATGGAAGGGCTAGAAGGTGAAGGGTCGCCTTCTTTAATGAATTTAAGTGATTTGGGTATGAATTTGAGTGTTGTACACTCCTATTTTAGTGTAAAAATGTTCATGGGAACTTCACAAAGCCCGATCTGCCCTTAATTCTTAGAAATAAGGAGAAAAGTCAAAAATACATCATGGGAGGGGATGTTGGTGGGTTGAAGATAATGAACCACTGCAGCGATAACTTTTTCACTGCAAAGATATTTCTACAGGGGTAAGTTCTACCACAGTGGTACCGCTGCTGCGGTACTGGATAGTAACTCCCCAGTTTTTCCATTTATCTATAATTTGAATTTCCCTTCCCACCTTTAGTATCCCATCTCAGTGCCTAACTTGGTTTTGGTGTTTTTCAGGTTTATCATGGCCTAACAACAACCATGCTACCGAAGGTTTCTTGACAATGCTAGTCATACTTGATATGAGGAGGGAAGGTATTATAGGGGTTTTCTACGGGAGAGGGCTTTTGTGATAGACATTTTGAAGGATGAATTGCCTGAGTTTAGCGACTAGCTAAAAGTATTCGAGTGGGAGATACTGACTGAGCCAGTTTTGGAATGCAACCTAGCCTTTGATAGGGAATTTTATGTTGTACTCCCCAAGATGGAATGGTCAGTACCTCTCCCTATTATCCGAATCTGGGGAAAGAATATGCCCGTGGACGTTATCACCATCAACAAGGTCTTGGGGGGGCCCCAACCCCTCTAATACAGCCTTTGAGGCAAAGATTTGAGAGTCTAATTTGAAATGTGCAGCCCGATACTTAGTGCCAGAGGGTAAAGCTGACAAAGTGAAGGGGACCAAGAGTGCATACTTCTTGACCGAGACGAAGATTTGGTTACAACTGATGTCCCAGAGTATTTGTCCTTCAGAAAATATTACAGATGTGGTGTTTCATCAGGCCATGGTGGTGGTGTGAATTTCGGTGGGGATCGATGTGAATGTAGGGGCACAGTTCATGGATGAGCGGCAAAACTTCTATGCTCAGGAGAGGTCAGCAAGGGATCTGTTCTTACCTTCCCTGATTATGGGGTTGTACAAACGAGTAAATGTCCCCAAGGAGGACTCTAATACCTTGGAGGAGTACGACGTACCATATAACCCTCTAAGAGGTAGGAGTACCTGGGGTAGAGGCAAGAAAAAGAGAAAGGCCAGGGAGGAGAGAGAGAGAGCAGTAGGGCTAGAGGGAGAGAGAATACTCCCCTTACTTAGGCAAGCGCTCCCCCTAGTGATTAGGTAGCTGGCTTTGCTGCTATGTGGGGTTACATGGAGAGAACCCAGGTGCTGTAGATGGGGTTGGCTCCTTTGAGATCAACTGCCCCTGTGGACCTGACCTATGCCTATGCTGAGCTATGAAGGGAGCTAGATGAAGAGACGAAGAAGTTTTGCTCCCGGGATTGCATGCTCATGAGGATGTGGAAGGTTGTGTAGGTCATGTTCACGTGTACCTCCCTTACTAAGAATCTCCCGAAGCTGACCAAGAAGGATGTCGAGGAGTTCTCCTTCCTCAGTGGGATGGGAAAGGAGGGTTTGTACCCTTGAGTCTCAAAGATAGTGCTTCCAACTAGATGTCCTCTCCCCTTGATTATATTTAATGGTTTTTGGTTTTGGACTGCCCCTATTTGGGGCATGTAACAAACAATTACTCTTTTTATTTTTCTTGCTTTTTAGAAATTTTTTCCTCCCCTCCCTTCAATAATAAACATTTTAGCTTATAATATGTGTCGGGTTGATTTCTGTCATTTTATCATTTTGAAAATAGGGTTGCTTTGTAACAATTGCAAATTTACAAAAATAGGGGAATTCCCTGGTAGCTCACTGCCTAGAGCCGGTGCAACGGTTATTAACCTCCGGTGGTTCCGCTTTTCTCTTTTTGCTAACTGTTCCCAGGTCTTTTCCCACACTATGCCATCCCTTGAACACTATTATAGTTTCTAATTCTCACGTACCAGAGTTTCTAAGGTATAAAGTGATTAAATCGCGACTCAAGCCATCATAAACGTAATCAATTCCTCCACTTAATCAGTTTTTAAAAAACTTCTCCTTTTCCTTCCTCTTAAGAACCACACCCCACACGATATTTCTCACACAACGGCAAGGCTCTGGGTAGTTTGTCAGGATTCAGATAGAAACTAAGAAATACTCCAAATCACGGAGAGATGAGGCATGCCTCAAATAGTGAAAATGAAGATACCCCTCAAGATCGCACCGATCCCCATGATCCCCGGGTCCCTTGGCCACACAACATACAATTCAACATACACATAGAATCTTATACTTAAGGAGTTTGACAATCCCACTAACCCAATAACCGTAGGATCAAACAAATACATCCACATAAGTAATATACGTCTCATTCTATCATACCACCACAAAACATTTTAAGCACCGGTGTTTTAAATACAATATGAAGTAAATTTTCACAACATATCTATTCAACACCTACGTCCTTATTAGCCTCTGCTAGTTGGAATACCTAGTTCCAATCTTTCAACCGTGAGAGAGACACCAATTGGGACCAACTAGTTCCAGTTGTGATGGTTGAGATACCAATTGGAATCTGCTAGATATCAATTAGACTCAACTCGGGGAGACAACATAGAAATAGCACGATAGGAGAGAAGAAAGTGAAACCATTTCCTAGATGCCTTATAGCCTCCTATAGATCTGATGTGGACTCAACACACCAATACATAGGACTACACTCAACATTTACTTTTGTACTGGAAGATCAGTAACCTAGGTTTTGATACCATCTTTCCACAACCCAATTAGCCGGATCATGCGGGTACTTACCTAACACCCACCTCAGATAGGAGAACCCTTACGAATCTACCATTCATTTAATGCAGAAGTGTAAACCATTTATTTTGAACTAGATAATCAGTTAACTAATTTTAAATAGTCCTTCATTCAATCCATTAGTATAGTTAATCATCAAAATATACATCTAGCTTAATACATTAGATATGTAAAAGTGATGCGGAAAATAACCAATAATGAATCCTCAGAAACTAGCCTAAACTGGTACAAGAGCACTAGACAAGAAATATAAGAGTCCATGACACAACATCTATACAAAATAGAGAAGGAAGGAGCTGCTGCTAAGTGAACACCATCGCTGCTATAGAAACCCCAACTGACCTGCATCATGGCTATATCCCAATTGGAGATATAGTAAGTATAATATCAGTACAACTACACGTACTGGTAGGCATCATCGGCCGACCAGGGTTAGAAATCAATAATATCATTAATAAATAGGGAGAAATCATAAACATCGAGTAAGGTTTCGATTTCTAGATCCCAGATTATAAATTTATTAACACCAAATATACAACATCTCTGTGACTTACCTGCCATTTAATATTTTCATATATTTTTGTCCTTTTATCACTCACGCTAACTCGCTCCACTCTCAACTCCCTTTGAATCAAATCTACATACCTTATGAAATTACAAGACTTAAGAAAACCACGATTGGACTGAACCGCCTCATTACTCTGCTAATACAAAACGCTATAGGGTTTACAACCACTAAGGCACTTATTACTTGACACCCACTGCGAGGAAGGATAATACCATACAATGTGCTCCCATAATTATATACTCAGGCAGTTAATATTAGACTTGAATTAGGACATACCTTAGAATCACGGGATACCACTACATTCCACGAGTTCTACCAACGGACTGATCCGCTCAAAAACCAACAACAATATAATAGTATAATAGAATGTCAAGGCATATGAATGAATGCATGTATGCAAGATGTGTGCATCATCTCTTCCCCTTCTCAACCGCATCAACATCATAAACATAACTAACCCTATGAACATCATGGGTTACATATCAACATTATCATATCATACCTGTATGGTACCCAACCCTGTATCACAACCAACAATATTACGAACAATATGATTTTAATATCAATATCAACATCCCATCATCTCACCTCCACAACACCAAAATGTATGAATATGCAATCCATTCAATAATCTCAAGCATGGCTTGAAAAATAATCACAGTTGTCATTCCACATATAATCATTGTAAAATATCAGTCGTAATACACGTATACTTAGGTACATATATCATTTAATCTTTCACTCTACACCTCCTACCCAACTGAGGGTTTACATCTAGACGCAGTTACTCACCCTGTTTATTCACAACTCTCGTTCATGTCCCCAACCTAACACTCAAACTCTTTCCTAAATACTTCTTTTACAAAACTTCACACCTGGTCTTACCTTTTTGTCCCGATCATTCAGCGACTCTTATACACTTACCCATTCTAATTTCACACCCTATCACTAGTTCGGCTAAAACTCTCTTAGGTTGCTCTTAACCCTATTCCCCATGTACATTTTGTTAACCTTTTTTAACGCCACACAGAACTATCAGTTCACCGAGGGCATTGATATCACACCCCAACATAATACTCCTCCTTTATACTGTACCTAACTTACCCCACGCTTATGGCTACAATATTCATTCAGCTAGTCCAGATTGTCACAAAATTAAACATATTCCATACCACGAATATCACATGATTGGAGGGCTACCACAATTAATCACAATATTACAGCCCAACTAGATTTTTATCATTTTCGACCTTCTAAGCACCTTACTAGAAGTTTTAATGCATGAATGCTTCTGACATTACTATCAATATTAAATGGATCTAGCCAAAGTCTATTTGCTATAATGAATAAACCATAACCTATCTTGTAGTCGAATCATAATGCTGTTGAGTGGAGAGAGTTATCCTGCTAGTACTAAGCACTTTCCCATGTTGGGTTCTCGTTAGATGTGCCTCAAAACTGGTCTCATGAATCTCAGTCTCTGAAATCTCATGGTTGGGGAAGTGGGGGTTTTTCAGAGTATTTTTGGGGGAAGGGGGCGACTTGGGAAAATAATAGAAGAGAGGGTTTTTAAAATTTCTCAGGCTAGCTACTGTCGGGTACCGCTGCAGTGGTTCTTTTACTGTTGCAGTGGTACCACTGCAGTGATTATCCTACCACTGTAGCGGTAGGCCTCTGGCCATCCCGACTTCCTTTGAGCCTTTTGGCCCAATCCCTTTGGGTCTCATTTTACCTTTTCGATTTAATTTTTTCTGGGCCCAATTTGAGCATATTATTTGTTATAAATTATTTTTGAGGCGTTTTCTCACGTAACGACAATTTGAGTCGTTACAGGATTAAAGTCACTAACAGTTTTAAAAAAAATCAGCGGAAGGGGATTCATAGTTAGAGCACTAAAGGTATGATTGAGCTAAAAGGGATGACTAATGTTTCAATATCAAATCGGTCATTATTATCTTACTTACTTTGGCTTTGATAAACTAACAACTTTTTTTCTACAAACAGTGAAATACAAATAAAATAATTAAACCTAGCGTTCAACTTGTTAGTATTCAACATTAATAGCTGCATTGATATGACTACTCTATCTTTATTTTAGTCACAATGATTAATGACTTGATAGTTTGTACTATTTCTGTTTTACCTATCTTATTGAATTACAACAAATCTTTTACGATAGTATATATGTATGCAACTTTTAAAAAATCATACGGGGGAATGCAACTTCATGTCGTGTATTGTTATGTAGTCTAATATGTAATAGAATGAGACTTGTATTAGTTCTTAAAAGTCATCATTTCAAGAGACTTTTATACTTGTTAAATCATTGTTTAAGCTTCTTCCGCGTGTATTTCCTCACTCTTATCCATCTGTCTATTTTGATATCTATCTGGTACCTCAGCTTGCTCAGCCATCTATCTGTTGATTTCTCTACTGACTAGTTTCAGGCTTTCTCCCATGTTTCACTTTTTTCTTCCCTCCTTTTAATAGTTACTTCTTTACACTGTTACTGCAATTTTAAGGTACACTTTGACTAAACTAATTGGTTACTGGAAATTGCTTTTGAATATGATTTCACTCTTATTGAAATATCATCAAATTTTCTATACTGGCTGGGCTAATTGGTTCTTGGGGCAAGCTTAGCATATTTAATTCCTAATGTCAATTCTTGTTTCCAAGACGAAAGTCTGTCAAGAGGCTACTTTTGAAAAAAAAAGAAGAAGAAGCTCCTATGGAATGTGACTGAAATTTATTGCTTTCCAAGATGTTATTCTAGTTATAGTGAGTAGTCCTAAGCAAGAGTTGATCAGATGATTATATGTTTCTTTCAACCTTTTTCTGTTTATTCTTTACATAGCTGGATCATCTCACCTGCCTCTTCTTTAATGAGATACTCAAACAAATTATAAGAAAGCAAATAAAGAATTTAAAACTTAGTAAGAATTAGATGGAGTGGATCATTTTTAATCCATTTAAGCCCAACCAGTTTCAACTCAGTCTATTTTAACACGATCAATTTCAATAAAATTCATTCATTTTACACCTCTATCTAGTTAAATAAAAATCATGTGTTACAATGCCTTTAATCTCTAAAGGCAGGTCATTGAAAGATCCAACAGTTAGACACATGTTCGGGGAGTAAAATCAAGTTTATGACTTATCTGCATATAGTTAATTCTCACAAGACTCACTTGTTAACCAATAATATATTAAATTGAAGGCATTTTCTAAAAAGCTCCAATTTTCAGATCTGACCAGAACACCTAAGACAATTTAGTGTGCAACAAAAAACAATATATACAATTGAAGACAAATCAGGAATAAATAATCTTACTCTCTTTCTCAATTTAGCTTTATTTGTTTATGCTCTTATGAAGTAAGACTCTTTCTTATTGGCTTGCATAATTTTATATACCTTGTGACATCTAACTTTTTTATCCTCATGTGCATTTTTAAAGTAAAGTACCTCTTCATCCTAGAGCGTCAAGAGTTGATATTTTTTGCTTCTGTGCTAACTATTTGTTTGTCGACCACTTCGATTTGATAAGCCCAGTCTTCCATTATTGGAGTAATTGCATTGATACTAAATCGTTCTGCCATTTTGAGCTAAATTGAGAATGCAAAATATCAACAAATGATATAGCTAAAACAGATAAACATATTTAGTAGTGTAACTAAAGTGGGAAAATGTTTACCATTAGCAGTGAAATTGTTAATTTAGGAAAAAGCTTTTGCAATAATTTCATCATACACTATATTAGGCCTGCACAAGTCATCATGATTATCAACTATAGGGGGTCTTATTAGTACTTTGACATTGTTAGAACTTTTGGCTTTCACAAAGCAACATATAGTTGACCATGAGAAAAGATGGGTTCTCTTAAATAAATACCAACAAAATCTAATGTTTGGTATTGGGCTTTGTTGATGGTCATGGAAAAACATAATCGTATTGAAAATTATGTTCTTTTAAATTGCAATGGTATTTTTCATCTGTTGAAGTTAATAATGGTATGCGTAGAATGAATATATGAGTATTTTTAAAATCGCCACTGGATGCGTAGCACTGATAACATGGATTTTGAAGTCGTCACATGTTAGTCGTGTTCCGTTACATAAACCCTCTAAAGAATTTGAATTTCTCGCAGTATGTTGGGGCAATTTCTTTTTAAAGACATTGATCTTCATATTCACTTTGGTCTTTTGGGTTAGGAGTTTCATCAGTAGCCACATATAATTTTGCGTTGGATGGAAATTGAGTAATCAGTATTTCATTTACTTCATCCATAAAATTATTTTTTGTTGTCAAAATAGCACGAGAAGTAGTAAAAGAAATATTTGAATGAGGTGCATATAAATTGGGTTAAGTAACTTTAAATAGCAGATTTCAGAAATCATTTTCAGTAGTGAAAGGAATGATTAAAGATCGTGGTATTTCAATTTTTCCCTGAGCTTTTCATTTTTCATTTCTATTACCAATTCTCATTAGATAGTTACAAAAAACAGGATCAGTTCTTGCATATTTTCTGATAATTATAATTTTTGGAGTTGATTTCATATTTTAGAACATAGTAAACTCTCACAACAAAGTCTTCTCTTTTACCACTACAGACAACAAGCAAGGTCTGTCTAAAATCACCACTAAATACAACAACTTTTCCACGGAAGAGAATATTTCTTTTCATTAGATCTTTAAGAAGCAAATCTAAGGCTTCAACCATTTCTTTTTTTTCCATTTAGATTCCATCCCACACTATTAGTTTTGCATCTCGAACTAAAGAAGCCAATGAACTTTATTTGCTTATATTATAACTGAAATTTTCATCAATATTTATAGATAGTTTAAAGCGAGAATGACCAGTGCGACCTCCCGGGGGAAGTGAGGCTGCCACACTGGAATTTGCAGTTGCCAAAGCTATAAATCTTCTATGTGTTACAGTAGCTAATAGTGCATGATATACAAAACTTTAACCAGTTCCATCAGGACCATCAATAAAGAAGGCCCATGGTTTATTTGAGAAAACTCTTTCAAGGATTGTATTGTAATTTGTTCGTTGTTTAATTTATTTTGTAATAATAGATCTTCGTTACTAACACTAATATTTCTTTCAAAATGTACTTCTTTAGCTTATTTTGTTATCATAGATGCTTTAATTTTTTCTGAGATTAGTTGAAATTCATTAATATCACTCTCCATTAAGTAAAGAATATCGTTAATGTGATTTAATCCTTTATAACGAATTTCTGGTGAAGACAGATTTACATATTTTTTATAATCTTCTGACATTGGGTTTTCAAATTTTCCCCACAATTCTCTAGGGTTATTTGGATTGCAATAATTTAATAGTACATCGAATAAATGTCTTAGACTGGATGACATCCGGTAACAGACTACTTTAGACATACATTCTATTAAGTTACTATCACATAGTAGTAATCCTCATTTTTCTGCAGATTCTCTGAATGTACTGCAATGCTCGCCATTTACATTTAACAAGTCTTCATATAATTTAGGTCCTCTCACATTCATTATAAGTAATTTCAAATAGTATCTTTCTCCTTCAGTTGGATGACACGTCACAACACGGCCGATTGTATATCCTTGTTGACGACGTGTCCACATTTTGTATGTTGTTAACCATACAAAATATTCAGGAAACTCTCGGTATAACAAATTTAGATGCATATCTTCTTTTTGTACTGTATTCATCATAAAAAATTTGGTTAACATTGTTTTCTTAATCATTGAATTATTTATAAGTTTACTAATATTGTCGATACTTTTGAAGGCAACAAGTGTTGTCCATCAAGATGGAGCTGTAAATGGTAGACGCAGGGACTTATTTCACTGATGGAAAAGCCAAATATGCATCTTCCAGCTTCAGGTGGGTTACCTACCCTATTGCTACTCTTTTATTTTGTCTATTTCTACATTTGTGTTATCATCATATAGATGAAATGTAAGCTTATGATGTCCTTTGCATATATATATATATATATATATATATATATATATATATATATATATATATATATATATATATATATATTTATAAATGTATTTAACAATTCTGATATCAAAACATATTTCCACATTTATATGGCAATTGAATTTACAAAGTAAAAATGGATTGTAAGGGCCAATCGATGAATTTTCAAGAAGATGGTTTCCAATTTTTATATGTCTTTATTACGTCCTTCACACACGCAAGTGTACGTGGTAGTATAAGTAATAAAGGATGTAAGTCCAAATATCGTACCCACAGGATTTGACGAATTAAAATCCTATTTTGAATTCTTATGCGAGCTATTCAGTAGGTGACCAATGATAAAGAGTGATTTGTGTGTTTTGAATGTAAATAAAAATAATTGTAAACAAGTCGTAGATTGGTTGTGTTGTAATTCAGATTTGGGAAAAGATCTAGGGTTGCAGTATTTTGATAATCCAGTTGAGATATCCATCATGTGTCTAATTTGATCTCCTGAGTTACTAGTTACAGGTTAATTTTCGCTATATTGAGCATTTTTCCAACAACTCTAAGCCTACTTGACTATCCGTAACGCCTATATTTCTATGGTCGTCAGTTAATAGTGAAGTGCATGAAGATATTTTCTGTATCAACTATGCTAGGTCACAGGGTATATTTCTATCTTCAGTGACGAGTAGATTCTCTTTCTCTATAAGTTCACAAACTATCCCTATTTCCTCTTTTTATACTTGTCATTCCCTTTTTCAAGTCCAACAAACAAGCCCTAGATAATATTCGCAAAGTGATCAATCAAATGAATAAATTTAAAGCAAGAAGAAATAAATAACTCAATATAAGAAAATCAAAATAGATAATATGATATTCATGCCACAAATTTCATGTTCAACCACAACCCTAGAAATTAAGAGGCTTAGCTACTCATGAATCTCTTTAGAAGAAGAGATTTCATGAGTTTACAAGGTAGAAATCGAAAATAAAATTAAAAAATAAAGCTAAACCTTGTTCTTGAGCTTTCCCCTAGCTTTTGGCTTCCCCAAATCAGTTGTTCATCATAAAAAACGTGGGAGGGGGATTTATATAGAGTTTAGGAACCCTTAGAATATCAAAAATCAATCCCAATCGGGTTAGGAGAAGTCCCAAGTTGCGCCACAGCCCAAAAAGCGAGTTGTGGCGCAAGGAACAACTAAAAATCCTGACAGCTGCTCAAAGTTGCGCCATTCCTTGATTTGGGGGTGTAGCGCGAGCTGAAATTATCCAGAGAATAAGTTTAAGTCGCGTCGCTACTTGCTTTGCAGCAGTGGTGCAAGGACTCCCTTCATTTGCTATTTTTTGCTCGTTTTGTGACGCGTTGCGACGTTGGTTCTTTCATGGTCTCTTTTGGTTCCTTGGTGCTATTTTTCTTCTTGTTTAAGCTCCAAATACCTCAATACACTCCTATATAAGAAAATCATGAAACACAAGTGTAAATCACATCATTTAAGCACAAGACAACACCAAAAAGAGAATAAATGTGAGGCTAGAGATGATAAAATAAGGTGGTTTTTACCCTCGCATCAACACTCCACACTTAAACCCTTGCTTGTACTTGAGTAAGCTATACACAGATGACATAAAATCTACTACAATTAAACCAATTGAAACAAGATTACTCAAGCTAAGAATACAACGATTACAATAGACGGCAAGTTCTTATTAAACATGCTTCATTCATACCATACATTTAAACAACTACTCCAAGACCTCCTAGCCTCAAGAACCAACTCTATGATATTTGTAAACTCATAAAATTCACCTAACCAACAGATCATATACTTCATATATATTTTGTCAACCATGTGTCCTTACAATAAGAGAGTTTCCTATATTTGCTCGCAAGTATTCAAATCAACACAAGAATGGGTATAAGAATAGAATTATGCTCACTCTCACAAAACAATTCACATGCGACATATGATGAACCATAAGCATGCCCTTAGTGTACTACTCCACTAATATAAGAAAGTCAAATCTAAGATCAAATAGGACTTTCTGGGTTGTACAGTAGGCTAAGAGATGGGTAAGAATTATTTTGGCCAAAATAGTGACTATCTTCCCTAAGCACTTTAATACATCACAAAATTTTCATCGTTTGCTTACTGTTCAATCAACTAACTCGTTCTTCTCCCTTTTTCACCCATAGATTTCTCTGTTTCCCTTCTCTTTAAGCAAGTTCACATACCACTAGTAAGGAGTACTCAATTATCAAATACTTTTTTTTCACTTTTATTTTGTTCTTTTTCCACTCCATATCGATAACATATGAATTTTTTTTAATCACTTGCACCATTAGACTTTTCTACAGGCTTCCCACTTCAACTATCTCCCTTTTCTCAATTCTCACTCCTTTTAACTCTTATTTCTTAATTAAAGCACTTAGGAGTTTTGGATCAAGTTAAAGGTCTATTGAAAGAAAAGGATTAAGCTTCATATGTGGCTACCAAAGAATAGGCTAAAGGCTCAATGAGGCTAACTAGGATCATCCATTGTAGGTAGGTAAAGCAAAGGATAAAAATAGGCTAATAAAAGAAATGCCTATATCATCTCCTAAACTCAACATTCTTCATTTCACTTTGAAAACACATCGGGCAAGTTCTAGACATCAATATGAAAGCATGGACTATCAACAAACACCTAACACACATGACACATGTTCAACTCAAGAAGGATCCATACAGACTCTCTATCAATCAAGCAACAAGAGTTTAAATTTAAGCTAAAAATCATATACGAGTTAAGTAAAAGAGCCTAGATGTCGTAAAAGCAGCCATTCATTTTTCTTCATAGCATGCTCGATTTTAAAACTAACTTGCATCATTCAGTTCATATGCAATACCTAACGAGAGTACCTTGCATTCAATTGGTCCTAAAGACTCTCTAGCTCCTAATGACTAACTCTTCCCTCAAGACGGTCATCAACCATCCATCATCAGGAAAAGTCATTCTACCTAAAAATAAAATAAAAACTATTCTAAAAATAAAAAGGATAGTCGGTTCAAAGGGCTTCCCCTCATAAAAGAATCAAAAAGAAAAACCAAGGAGTGGGTGAATTATGCTTTAGTAAAGAACTAAAAAGCTAAAAACCAACACCAACTATTCTAATCTAGAAAACTAAAGAAAAATCTTTTTGTGTTTTTCAACTTTAATTTTTTTTTCACAATTTTTTCAACTAAAACAAGTAACTAAACTAAAGCAACTCCTATAGCATACATCACCCTTAACAAATATCGGAAGAATCTCACCTTACACTTAAAGTCATGCTTTGTCCCCAAAGCATTAAACAAAAAAAAACAATTGGTTAGAAATACTCCCTGAGGTCCTCTAGGGCCTAGCTAGCCGCATGTCTTCCTAAGTTTTTCCATCAAAAGGAGTGAATAACCCCACACTTATGCTTCATCCAAGCCTCTTAGCTTCAAAATCCGGGTACTCAAACTTCCCCAAATCTGCACAAACCAAAAACAAAAAACCAATAACAAAAAAAAAAGTGACACTATAAATATAAAACTACACTATTACAACTTGGGTTGCCTCCCAAGCAGTGCCTAATTTAACATCGCGACACGACGTAAATCGTAGATTAACTGAATTTTCTCAATCTTTTCCTCCCCATATGATGCAACGCTACTAAAATAAACAGGAAAACCGACCACAAAAAGCGACCATAAGTGGTCGGTTTTCCTGTATTTGCGACCAAAAAACCGACCACAATGTGTGGTCGGTAAAATAGTGGTAGCTTTTTTCAAAAATATTTATTTATTTATAAATCGATATTAATTATATTATAAAAAAAAAAATTATTAAAATTCTTTTGATATTAAAAAAATTTCGACCACATGTGGTCGGTATTGTGAATTTTTTTTTTTAGAAAACCGACCACTTGTGGTCGGTTTTGTGAAAATTAAATAATTTTTTTTTTAGAAAATCGACCACAAGTGGTCGATTTTGTGAAAAAAAATAAATTTTGAAAACCGACCACTTGTGGTCGGTTTATTTTTTTAAAAAAATTTAATAGAAAAAATCGTTTAAATAAATATTATTTTAAAAAAAAAAGTGGTCGGTTTGTGTGGTAATTTACAAAAATCGACCACTTGTAGTCGGTTTTTCTGGGAAATTTGTAAAAAAATTTACAGCATATATGCTGCATTTCTAATATAAACCCTGCTAATACAAAACAGGCCACCTATTCAGAAGTATTCAATCATCTCAATACAACCCACCAATTTAGAAATATTAAAACATCTCCTTAAACATTAAAATATCAAAACATCCAAATATCAAAATCAAAATATATAAACATCAAAGTTTACAAATCAAAAATAAACTAAAAGTCATCCTCATCCCCATCATCCTCAAACTCATCCTCGTCCTCATCCTCACCTTCATCATCAAAATCATCCTCCCTCATACCCACTCTATTATCATTATTTCGTTGATATATCCAGCTGTAATCAAATTCCATCTACACAAGCAATCACAATCTTAACTAATACACATTTCAAGTCACAACACATAACCATTTTCAAGTAACAAAAACATATTTCAAGTCACTACACTTAACCATTTTCAATTCACTACCATTTTCAAGTAACTAGTTCAAATTTCAAGTGACTAAACTTAACCAATTTCAAGTAACTAATACACATTTCAAGTCACTACCATTTTCAAGTAACTAGTTCATATTTCAAGTCACTACCATTTTCAAGTAACTAGTTCACATTTCAAGTCACTACACTTAACCACAAGTCACACGTTTACATTTCAAGTCACTAGCATTTTCAAGTAACTAATACACATTTCAAGTTACTAGACTTAACCATTTTTAAGTAACTAAAACACATTTCAAGTCACTACACTTAAACCATTTTCAAGTAAAAAAAAAAAACATTTTCAAGTAACTAGTTCACATTTCAAATAACTACACTTAACCATTTTGAAGTAACTAGTCCACATTTCAAGACACTACTATTTTCAAGTAACTAGTTCACATTTCAATCACACGTTTACATTTCAAGTCACTACCATTTTCAAGTAACTAATACACATTTCAAGTTACTACACTTAACCATTTTTAAGTAACTAAAACACATTTCAAGTCACTACCATTTTCAAGTAACTAGTTCACATTTCAGGTGACTACACTTAACCAATTTCAATTAACTAATACACATTTCAAGTCACTAGCATTTTCAAGTAACTAATACACATTTCAAGTTACTACACTTAAACATTTTTAAGTAACTAAAACACATTTCAAGTCACTACACTTAACCATTTTCAAGTAAAAAAAATATATTTTCAATTCACTTCCATTTTCAAATAACTAGTTCACATTTCAAGTCACTACACTTAACCAATTTCAAGTAAGTAATACACATTTTCAAGTCAATACTATTTTCAAGTAACTAGTTCAAATTTCAAGTCACTACCATTTTCAAGTAACTAGTTCACATTTCAAGTCACTACACTTAACCACAAGTCACACGTTTACATTTCAAGTCACTAGCATTTTCAACTAACTAATACACATTTCAAGTTACTACACTTAACCATTTTTAAGTAACTAAAACACATTTCAAGTCACTACCATTTTCAAGTAACTAGTTAACATTTCAAGTCACTACACTTAACCAATTTCAAGTAAGTAATACACATTTTCAAGTCAATACTATTTTCAAGTAACTAGTTCAAATTTTAAGTCACTACCACTTTCAAGTAACTAGTTTACATTCCAAGTCACTACACTTAACCACAAGTCACACGTTTACATTTCAAGTCACTAGCATTTTCAAGTAACTAATACACATTTCAAGTTACTACACTTAACCATTTTTAAGTAACTAAAACACATTTCAAGTCACTACTATTTTCAAGTAACTAGTTCACATTTCAAATTACTATACTTAACCATTTTCAAGTAACAAATACACATTTTCAAGTCACTACCATTTTCAAGTAATTAATACACATTTCAAGTTTTTACACTTAAACATTTTTAAGTAACTAAAACACATTTCAAGTCACTACACTTAACCATTTTCAAGTAAACAAAACACATTTTCAATTCACTACCATTTTCAAATAATTAGTTCACATTTCAAGTTACTACACTTAACCAATTTCAAGTAAGTAATACACATTTTCAAGTCAATACTATTTTCAAGTAACTAGTTCAAATTTCAAGTCACTACCATTTTCAAGTAACTAGTTCACATTTCAAGTCACTACACTTAACCACAAGTCACAAGTTACATTTCAAGTCACTACCATTTTCAAGTAACTAATACACATTTCAAGTTACTACACTTAACCATTTTTAAGTAACTAAAACACATTTCAAGTCACTACCATTTTCAAGTAACTAGTTCACATTTCAAATTGCTATACTTAACCATTTTCAAGTAACAAATACACATTTTCAAGTCACTACCATTTTCAAGTAACTAGTTAACAATTCAAGTTACTACACTTAACCATTTTCAAGTAACTAAAATACATTTTCAAGTCAAAACACTTAACCATTTTTAAGTAACTAATACACATTTTCAAGTCTTTCAAGTCACTACACTTAACCATTTTCAAGTAACAAATACACATTTTCAAATCACTACCATTTTCAAGTAACTAATACACATTTCAAGTCTTTCAAGTCACTACACTTAACCATTTTCAAGTAACAAATACACATTTTCAAATCACTACCATTTTCAGGTAACTAATACACATTTCAAGTTACTACACTTAACCATTTTCAAGTAACTAAAACACATTTCAAGTCAATACACTTAACCATTTTCAAGTAACAAATACACATTTCAAGTCACTACCATTTTCAACTAACTAGTTCACATTTCAAGCTACTACACTTAACCAATTTCAAGTAACTAATACACATTTCAAGTCACTAGCATTTTCAAGTAACTAGTTCACATTTCAAATCACTACCATTTTCAAGTAACTAGTTCACATTTCAAGTTACTACACTTAACCACAAGTCACACGTTTACATTTCAAGTCACTACCATTTTTAAGTAACTAGTTCACATTTCAAGTTACTAGACTTAACCATTTTTAGGTAACTAATACACATTTTCAAGTTACTACACTTAACCATTTTCAAATAACAAATACACATTTTCAAGTAATTAGTTCACAATTCAAGTTACTACACTTAACCATTTTCAAGTAACTAAAACACATTTCCAAGTCAATACACTTAACCATTTTCAAGTAACAAATATACATTTTCAAGTCACTACCATTTTCAAGTAACTAATACACCGAGTGTAAACTTATAAGTGGGGTATGGAATCCTTAAATCACGGGATGGACAAGAACTTGTTGCAGATTTAAGGAGCTTACCATGGATAAGCATTTACTCTGTAAGTCCACAATTCTTGAGTGACTTGAAACTTTTCCATTGACATGATTCATCAAACTTGTGCATTGAAGGCTCTTGGAATTGTGTCATATTGATTTCATGTGTATATTGTGGTATAACATCTTGAATGAACTGTTTACCTGATGGATGTGCAGAGGGGAGATCGAGAGGGAGAAAAGAGTTTTGGTACATGTTACTACACCTACCAGAAAACAAAGTAGAAGCAAAATCAGTCCCTTTTCGAAAGTTTCCCAAAACAGCACTAAATCATATCAATGTTCTTAATCTATTAACGAGCTCAACAAACTTGTCACAATTACCTGCCATAAATAAATCTACTAAAAAATAGTTCCAGAAATTCCCACCAATGAATCACCTCACTTAACATTCGCAATTTATCAAAATCAGATCTAAAATTATAACTACAAAGCACCACTGTTTCCATTGGTCATCTGAACTTTGTACAAACTATACTATAATTAAAAACTTTATTATATAATCAAACCAACCAAATTTAATTGCATAAAAATTTCCTACAAAAACAAGAGAAAACTAACCTTATCGCCTCTTTCAATATACTTAACAGCAACTAACTTTTTAGTTTGCTAATCAGTCATCAACCTGGCAACACCAAAGTTACGGTGGTGGAGCTGGTTCGTGGTGTTTTCCGGCGCAGTGAGTGGTGGATTTCATCGGCGTGTCGCCGATAACGGTGACGACGAGAGGGAGAGATGAGTTGGTGGAGATGAAGTGGTCGGCTAGAGGTGGAGGAGTTCGCCGGTGGGGTTTTCGACGGTGGGAGGCGGCATTGGAGGGGTTCGTGGTTTGAAGGAGGCAGCAGGGGGTTGAGAGAGGAGAGAGAGGAGGGCAAGGGTGGCGGTGGCTTAGAGAGAGAGGGAGATTAGGGTTTGGGTGTTTGGTTTTAATTAAAAAGGAAATAAAGGATCAATCAATCTCGACCGTCGGATCGATCTTGATAGACGATTGAGATTAAAATTGGAGATGGGTCGGGTTATGGGTCTGAATTGGCGAATTTAAATTGGACTCAATTTCGGCTAGAATTGACACTAATTTAGATAAAATCAGGATATAATTTAAATAAATTGGGGAATTGATTTGAATTAGACTGCTATTTAATAAATATAGACTCAATAATAATAATGGAGAAATAATAAGATGTCATAAAAATAAATTATATATAAAAAATTGATATTACGTAAAATATTATATAAAATTGATGGCAATAATAATTTGGAAATAAATTACACCTATAAATTATGAATGTGGAATGCTAAAATAATAATAATAGCAATAGTAATAGACTACGTGTTTGTAAATTATGCGTATGCATGTTTGCGGAAATAATTTAATAAATATTTACAAAATTATGTAAAATGTTATATTTAAATTAGTAAATTATATATATATTATATAGAATATAAAATAAAAATGCTAAAAATAAATTGTATACCTTAAAATCATGAATACGAAATGTCAGAATTTATTTAATACAAAAATAATAATTAAAAATTCAAAACTAATATTTTTTAATAAAATAGTAGCCCGGGAGGAATATGGGGAGGTCAAAATTGGGTGTAAACACTACGTACATCACTACACGAGATATACGTATATATATATATATATATATATATATATATATATACATACACTCGAGTGACTATCAGGTTCTAAATATGTACTATATACATTACATACACGAATATATTACCCCGTAATACAACTTATTTCATATATACTCTGATGAATTATAGATTAATTAGCTTATATTATTATAACTTCAACAGTATATGATCTTACGTCGATCGTATGATATCAGCGTGTTATTCAAAATACTTGGATAGATTCAGTTAGGTTGCTTTTGACTACTACGTACATCACTACACGAGATATACGTATATATACATATACTCGAGTGACTATCAAATTCTAAATATGTACTATATACATCACATACACGAGTATATTACCCCATAATACAACGTATTTCAAATATACTCTGATGAATTATCGATTAATTAGCTTACATTATTATAACTTCAACAGTATATGATCTTACATCGATCGTATGTATCAATGTGTTATTCAAAATACTTGGATAGATTCAGTTAGGTTGCTTTTGACTACTACGTACATCACTACACGAGATATACGTATATATACATATACTCGAGTGACTATCAGTTTCAAAATATGTACTATATACATCACATACACGAGTATATTACCCCGTAATACAACGTATTTCAAATATACTCTGATGAATTATCGATTAATTAGCTTACATTATTATAACTTCAACAGTATATGATCTTACGTCGATCGTATGATATCAACGTGTTATTCAAAATACTTGGATAGATTCAGTTAGGTTGATTTTGACGAGTGACTATCAAGTTCTAAATATGTACTATATACATCACATACACGAGTATATTACCCCGTAATACAATATATTTCACATATACTCTGATGAATTATCGATTAATTAGCTTACATTATTATAACTTCAACAGTATATGATCTTACGTCGATTGTATGATATGAACGTGTTATTCAAAATACTTGAATAGATTCAATTAGTTTGCTCTTGACTGCTACGTACATCACTACACGAGATATACATATACATCACATGCACGAGTATATTACATCATAATACAACGTATTCCTTATACTCTAATGAATTATCGATTATTTACCTTACTTTATTATAACTTCAACAGTATATTATTACCTCAATTGTATAATATCAACGTATTTAATATACTTGTATACATTCAATTAGCTTTTGACAATTATGTAAATAACTACACGAGATATACACGTATAAAAATATATACTCGATGGACAATATATTTATTTTATTGAAACGTAAGTAAAAAATAAATATTATGTTTTATGTTATTTATTTATTTATTTTATATTTCTTAATTTATTTTTAATATTTTTTTTACAAAAAACCAACCACAAGTGGTCAGTTTTTTAGTATTTCTTAATTTATTTTTAATATTTTTTTAATTAAATAAAAGCAGACCACAAGTGGTCGGTATAATTTTAAAAAATAATTAATTATATTTAAAAAATATATTCACTTTTACGTTTTTAATTTATATTAATTTTTGGGGAAACAAAAACCGACCACATGTGGTCGGTTTTTTAAAATTAATTGATTTTTTTTAAAAAAAAAACGACCACAAGTGGTCGATTTTTGAAAATTAATTAATTTATATTTATATTAAAAAAACCGACCACATTTAGTCGGTATAATTAAAAAAAAATACTTCATATCTTTTACAAATATATTTGGTTTTATGATTTATTTATATTAATTTTTTGGGAAACAAAAACCAACCACTTGTGGTCGGTTTTTGAAAACAAATTTAATATATTTTGTATAAAAAATTAAAAAGAATTTTTAAATAATTATTTTATTTATTTTTAATCAAAAACCGACCACATGTAGTCAGTTTTAAGGAATTTTATTTTTGCGAGTTAATTTAATTAGTTTTTTGCAATTTTAAAATACAAAAACCGACCACTTGTGGTCGGTTTTTTGTGGTCGGTTTTTCTGTTTTTTTTAGTAATGCAACTTCAACGTTTTCTTTACTCTAGGAGGATTACAATTATCACACTCTTTTTGTTTTCAAATCTTTCACTTTTTTGGGCCCATACTTTTCCACACTACACTTATCATTGACCACCTCTGTGATCATGCACAAGTCTCTATAGTGTGAAGGAGTGGAGAGGACTTATAAACTTTAAACATTGCCTCGTTATCATGAATCTTCATCTTAATCTCTCATTTTTGCACGTCAATCAAAGCTCCACTAGTAGCTAAGAATGGGCGTTCCAAAATAACCGATACTTGCTCATCTACTTCAAAATCTAAAATAACAAAGTTGGCAAAAATCACAAACTTACCTACCTTGATGAGCGCATCTTCAATTACTCCTTCCGATTGTACACGAGAGCGATCTGCCAATTGTAGAGTGATAGTAGTTAGGTGTGGCTCTCCCAAACCAAGTGTCTGAAACACAGATAAAGGCATTAAGTTTATAATTTCTCCAAGATCACACAATTCATGCCCAACCTCATCTTCACCAATTTGTATGGGGAGGGCGAAACTTTCAGGATCTTTGAGATTTTTAGGAAGCTTTCTCAATACCTTCGAACTACACTCTTCAGTGAGTGCTACCGTCTTAGATTCTACATGTATTCTCTTTCTATCCACCACTTATCTAACGTATTTGGCATATTTGGGCATGTATCTCAGAGCTTTAATCAAGGGAATATTAATGTGAAGTTGCATGAAGATATCAAGAAACTTCTTAAAATTTGCATCCTCCTTGCTTTTCTGGAATCTTTACGGGAATGGTGGTGGAGGTCTCTCTATTGCACTCTCAGGTTGCTCAACAACCTCTTTTTATCTTCTTTCTACTTGCACAGGCTTTATCTCTGGAGTTAGTGTTGGGATCAACCTTTGTGGGGAAGGAGGTGGATGCTTGTAGTTGTCCCAGATAATTATTCTTCTCTTTGGAGGCTCTGCATCCGACAACTCTACACTTGCATCTTGACTTCTCTGTTTAGGAGGAGCTTCAACCAAGTCCCTTCCATTCTTGAGTGAGACTGACATTACCTGTTTAGTATTATTCTTTGTATCACTCGGTAGTGCACCTACAGGTCTTGCATGTTGTGATGAAGGTAGTTGGCCCACTTGATGCTCAAGTTCATGAATAGAGTTCTACATTTTGGCCATAATCTGAATCTGTTGTCCCATACACTACTTTATTTTTTCTTCTAAAGAATTACTCACCTGTGGAGTTTGCTGTGTATATTGTTCTCTTTGGGCCTACTGTGAAGAGAAATTTGGATGGTTTCTATAATTTTACTGCCCACATAATCTATAAATTCTTGATTTAAAGGACATCCAGAGTAAGCATAATTTTCACTATACTTCTCACAAAATAGTGCAGCCACCTAAACCTGTTGTACCTATTGAACTTGACCTATACTTGGAGCTAATAAACTCTACTTCATTAAGTCACACAACTGCCCAATATCAGCCCGAATATTTAACACATCATCTAGCTCTAACTTACCCAGCGTTTTCTATGTAGAAGTGAATACTCTGCTGGGCTCTGAATAGTCTCGGTGACTTGCAGACATAAGATTGAGCAACGCCTCTATTTTATCATAGCTCTTGGATAAAATTTTCCCTTGATCTGTAGCATCTAATAAAGACTTAAAGTCTGGCCTCAATCCTTCAATAAAATTATGCCCAATAATCTCCTTGGGCTGATGGTGGTATGGGCAACCTCTCAAGTATCCCTTGTATCTCTCCTATGCTTGGGGAATGGATTAGACATCTTTTTGAACAAATTCGGAAATCTTGCCTCTGAGCTTTTTTGTCCTCCTAGATGAGAAGAACCTATTGAGAAACTTTTCAGACAAAGCATCCCAAGACGTGATAGATCCTGCCGGTTCATTCTGCAATCATTTCTTTGCTTCCCTAATTAGTAAGAAGGGGAAACATGTCAACTTCAAGTATTCATCTCAAACATTTTGGTAGTGGTATTTTTCACTCAACTAAGTAAACTTTAGCAGGTGCTTGTGTGGGTTTTCATGTGGTTTACCCTCATATTGACAAGTGTTCTGCACTAGTCGCACCGTGCCTTTTTTAAGCTCAAATTTTTTGGTGATATTTTCCTTCACAATAGCTCTGGAGGCATTTTTCTAATTCAGCCTCGCAAAATTCAACATCAGAATATATGGAGCAGGAGCAGGCTGGACTGTAGCCCTATCTACCGTATCATTTGAGGCGTTTTGATTGTTCATGTTATCACCCATCGCTCTTAGCCCTATAAGAGTACATTCAAACTCGTGGTCAATTGAAATCAAGGTATTTACTTGACTCTGGGTGTTTAGTATAAACCAACTTGTACCTTGAAAGAAACAAAAACAACAAACAAAAGTGAAATCTGAATAATTCAATAAAAACTCATAATAGTATCAATTTCAAATCAAATCCTCGACAACGACACCAAAAACTTGTTGCGTCCTTTGTACATGCAAGTGTACGTGGTTATAAGTAATATAGGATGTAAGTCCAAATATCGTACCCACAGAGATTTGACGAATTGAATCCTACTTTGAATTCTTATGCGAGCTATTCAGTAGGTGACCAATGATAAATAGTGACTTGTGCCTTTTGAATGTAAATAAAAATAATTGTAAATAAGTCGTAGATTGATTGTGTTGCAATTCAAATTTGAGAAAAGATCTAGGGTTGTGGTATTTTGACAATCCATTTGAGCTATCCAATCAGATGCCTAATTTAATTTCTTGAGTTACTAGTTGCAGGTTAATTTTGTCATGACCCAAAATGTGCTAAGGTATTCTATATCCGGTTAGCAATGGTTATTATCACATATTTCCTACTCATTGATCAATTGGGAGTTGTATGTCTCATATTCATTAGTCAATGTTCCAAAATCCCAAAAAGGTTATGTTCCAAAGTGCCAAAAGTGGTTATACACATACCTCTTGTTCATTGACTTATGTCTAATGGTTTCAATAATGTTATCTATGTTGCACATATTCTTCATTCATTAGTCATGGTTGTGCATGAGTTGCATAATTATGGACATGCTCCAAAGGTCCCAATAATGTTGTGGCTATGTATATATCTCTCATAACTGATTGTATCAATCTCTCAAAAGTGGATGACTCAATCTCTCAAAAGTAATAAATACAGTAATTCATATCTGTTGGTGGTCAATGATCAAGTATGGGTGGTAGCTTTGAGGGCAAAAAGTCTAGCTCAAGCTGATCCCGAGATTGTTGGATCAGGGGGCAGTCCTAGGGGCATAAGCCTAGCTCGGACCGATCCTGACAGGGGGCAGCTCTAGGGGTAATAACCTAGCTCGAGCCGAACCTGATATGTTGGTATGGGTGGTAGCTCTAGAGGCATAAGCCTAGCTCGAGCCGATCCCAATATATATTGATTTGTGGGTGGTAGCTCTAGAGGTAAAGACCTAGCTTGAGCCGATCCCAACATAACGTCATGTTATGTTAAGACCCACTAATCAGTTGGGGCCCGGATACGTTATGATATGAGCGATGAGGAATAAACCATAAAGAGAAGAACTTAATATATGTAAGCTACATGGTTCCACATATGCAAATCGATGGGTTATTCACATTAATTATTCTATTACATTTTGATTCTATTGATGTATTTATGACAGTTTCATATGGCCTTACATACTCAGTACATTCTCCGTACTGACCCCTCTTGGGGGATTTACCTTACTTGCTGCAGGTTCAAGTACTAGTAGACCTCCACAGTAGGTTGCAGGCCTTTTGCCGACTTTTGGTGAGCTCCAGTTGGTTCGGGGCTTTCTGAGTTGCTATATACATGTATTTTGGTATTGTATATGAGTTTAGAGCGGGGTGTTGTCCCGACTCTAGGTTTATCATAGCTATGTATCTGTAGAGGCTTTGTAGACTTATGTGGGAACAGAATGTAAGATATGTATGCTCATTTTGGTTTGATGGCCCTAACAGCCAAGTCTCTTATATACATAATGTTCCATGATTTCCGCACTTCGCATCTTATGTCTTTACGAGTTGGTGATGATTCTTACGGTATGCATACGATTGGGCATAAGCAAAGATTGGTTCTCTCGGGCCATATCGGCTTCGGGTGCCAGTCCGGCCCGAATGGGATTTCGGGTCGTGACAAATTTTAGCTATATTAGGCATTTTTTCAAAAACCCTAAGCCTACTCGACTATCTCTAACGCCTATATTTCTATGGTCGTCATTTAATAGTGAAGTTCATGAAGATATCGTCTGTATCAACTAAGCTAGATCACAAGGTATATTTCTATCCTCAGTGATGAATCGATTCTCTTTCCATATAAGGTTCCCAAACTAGCCTTATTTCGTCTTTTTACACTTATTGTTTCCTTTTTCAAGTCCAACAAATAAGCCCTAAATAATATTCGTAAGGTGATTAATCAAACGAATAATTGAAAGCAAGACAACACCAAAAAGATAACAAATGTGAGGCAAAGGATGGTAAAATAAGGTGATTTTTAGCCTCACATCAATCTTTCTGTGTTTCGTCTCCTATAAATGGGATATGAAATTTTACCTTCATGTTTGGTCAGAAAATTCTTTTAGGTATTTAAATTTACAGTAATCTTTCTTTTTCATACAAGGACACTTCAGATTTATTTAACCACAAGTACCATGTATCATGTGTAGAGTAACGAGTTCATACAAATTTCGGTTTGTTTTAGAATCTAGTAGCTCGGCACAAACAAATTGATCATATGCTTCAGGTGTTAGTATCTGTATTTTTCTTCAAGTATAATAAGGAAATGAGCATGAGAAAGCCCTTATTTTTGAAATTCTATTATATCCATAAATACTGCAACTTTACCATATACATGTTTTCTTAGTATATCCTTTTTTAGTTCCTCTAGTTTTGCTCAAAATATTTGGCAAACCAAATCAGGTCTGTTTTGTGCTTCATCAGTTGGAAATAGTTTTGTTTGATTTCAGGCGAAGAAGGATTGCAAGTCATAGTCAAAAATATATCAGGTCTTCCAAAATGTTGGACCAAAGCCATAGCATCCATATACCATCGCTGCATATCCCTAGGACCTCCTATGAGACTAAGGGAAATTATCCTATACTTACCTACTTGGAAAGCTTCTCTTTCACCATGGCATAATATATCCAAAAGTCCTCCTAACACATCTATCCTAAATAAATCTTGGTTGAACGAAGCAAAATCTAGTCTTTGGGTTTCAATTTTGATCCATTCATCTATGTTATATTGTTGAAATAATCTGCCAGAATGCAATTGTATATCTTCATCATCTCTTATTTGTAGCTTGAAGCAATAATATTCACGGCAAGAAACAGTATCTCTTTTTCGTTTACCTTTTCGTATAATTTCAACTTCCAAGGTAAGGAATCCATCAATTGAAGTCATATTATTTACACTTGATAACTGGCCATGTTCACAATATCTTTGTGTTGCAGTAGAATCAGTTGTAGGTTTAATTTTTTCTATACCACAATGTCAACCATTTTGACCGTAAGGAAATAATAATGGCTATTGTAATGGCTCATTGCAACCATAGTAATAATTTACCAATTGACTCCTATCACTTTTTGTATATATTCGGATATGAGGTGCAGAAACATAGTTGCTAACATCTTATTCCACCCCTATCCATGTAACCTCTGATGTAGTTGGTAAATTGTATGTTCGTTGATTTAGACCAGTATCACATTTAAGCTCAATATAGACAACAAAGAGTTGTGGAATATTTATTAAAGATTTTAAAAATATTGAGTATGGATTAACTCTTAATATTTCCATCAAGATTTTAACAGTATATTCATCTAACTTGTTTGAACACGCCATTTGATTTATCAACTCATTTTCGCTATCAAAATAGTATAATTGCATATTCTTTCCCTTTTCATCACTTGGTATCAAGTCATTTATGAAATGATACATCTTTTCCTGAACTCGAAATGTATAAATACCTTTATTTCTTTGTGATAACTGTTTATCATAAGCTACTCCAAGAGATGTAAATGCAAATATGTTATTATATGTTCTTATGTAAGTTCGAAAGTGTTTTGATTTTTCAGTATTTCTCAGATAAAGATTTTTTTAATTATGTGGGAATTTGGTGGGAAATTAGTTTGATAGAATCCTTGCCACAACAAAAAGTAGGTGACTCGTATTCAAATATTATTGTACCACAAAAGTTACATCTTGAAACAGATTTTAAGATGACGTAATTTGTGGATGGTCGTGTTATTATTGAGCTGTTATTATATTGTTCAACACTATTTGATGTTGATCCTTGTTCAAACTGAAGTAATGAATCTATTGTACGAAGAGGTTGTTAGTCAGTTAAATTAATTGAGGTAGCACCAAATTGTTGCTTGCTTGATTCAGGTTTATTGATTTGTTCTTTAGCTAACAAAACTTCTTTCTTATTGGACTGCATTATTTTATATAGTTCACGATGTCTAGCTTTTTTATCTTCATGTGCTTTTTTAAGCCTGGATCTATTTGTTAATTTTTATTTGACATTGCAATATTGATTTTCCAACACTGATTAACATGGATAGACATATTTAAAATATTAGTAAGATACAAGCACACATACAATCATAAATGCACGATATTTGGACAAATTTAAATTTGGTAACAGAAATATTACCTGCTAAATAAAGCGCTTTACAACAACACAAACAGAGAACTATCACATAAAAAATGCAAGCGCACAGAAGAGAACACAGATAAAAATTTAATACTATCAGTACTCTTAACTTAAAAATTGAAGCAATACAGTTATGCTGCTGTTAAAAAATAGAGAAAAACACTAGCTTTTATTTGTTATAATTGGTTTGATTTTAGCCCTGTTATGCCCGTCTATTCATAGCTCTGAAACTTATATTCATCTTAACTTAGGCAAACCACCACATATGAATTAAAAAATTTCAGTCCATCCGATAAATATAACTTTATTTCTCTGAATATAACAAAAACTCAAATCATGATAAGTTAATGTAGAAATAGTAAATGAGATTTCTTTACACAACCCATCTGTAAGGAGGAGATATTTTTTAATTTCAAGCATACAAAAGAGCAAATAGATAGTTTGAAATTTATCTTCACTAAACATAGTCACTTTACAGATCTAGATCTTGTAAAGCAATCCAGTGTATGGAGGAATTGAACAATTGAAGTGGGTATTCTTCTTCCATTGAAATATTTTTGTTCTTGAGATTGGAATCCAAAGAAAACTCCAATTAAAACTAAAAATGGGAATTCGGTAATACAAAATTAATTGTGAGAAGCAAACATATCCGACACAGAGAACGCACACCTAGAATTTGTTCTTGCTTTGTTTATTCTTGTTTATTAACAGAGAAGAAGACAACAAGAGCTAGGAAGAGAGATGGACAAAGAGGGAGAGAATGTTGCGTATTTGGTCGAAAGCTGTAATTGCTACACGTATATAACTTCATCAATTCACTTTCAGTATGTGGGATGAGATGACCAAAATACCCTCAAATAAATTTCTTTTGATATTAAGTAGTCATATCAAAACCAACTCTTCTATAGAAACTAGGGGGTAAGGCCCGTGTCAGTACGGGCCCAACAGAAGGGATGTTTTGAGTATTCTAAAATTGAGTAAATGTCGAGATTTGATATCAATTAGAAGCTAAAGGCATAACAGACTTGAAGACATTGTATCCATCTAAGCACAAGATTCAATGTATCCATCGAAATCAAAGTTGAAGGCATAACAGAAGATCCTTGAAAAAGTAGCTTATACATAGTGATGAATCTATTCAATGAAAGCAAAATATAAGATGAATCAAATAAGAGTAACACAAATCTAACCTGTTTATGAATGTGATCTTTTAGTCCTTTCTGTTCACGAATGAGACTATTCTGTAGATTCTCCAAGAAGTGGTCATGTAAACTGAAGCTTTAGCTTGTATGAACTAAAATAATAAAATGTATAAATCAGACTTGTTCAAAATATGTCCCATTTGTGCCTAAGCATTTAAGGATATACTTGAAATTTATTTTTATACAACTTGCCAATTTTGAGGGAACATTAACAAACAAAGTACCAAGTTTTAACTTTTGGTACTATCCCTAATTTATAGACTTCCAAGTCAAAAACATGTTTATCCTTCTTATTATCAGTAACATAATAAAGAATTACAAATGAACTCCTAAAATCTCATAATCATAAGTTCGTACAAACCAACAAAACTAATAACTTACAAACCAATTTGGAGTTCTGAACATTCATTTTATTATATATATGCTTATGTTGCAGCTTATAAAAAAACATAACTAATTAAGCTAGAGATTGCAAAACATAGAGCTAAGACACGGAATCACAAGAGACAAATGCACGAACAGACTTAAAGTGTCCAAGGACAATTAGTACCAAATAATCAAATGGAGGCGACATAGATGACACAAAAACATAAGAGAAATAAATTTAACTACATTCAACCATTTAATTAGTACTAAATAGATTGTTTAAATGGGTTATATGACTAACCTATAATATATCTGTAATTTTTTCCATCCCCTTCTCCTCCATCGTTGAAATCAAATCACAATTCAGCCAAAGCTTCCATCACTTCAATCACCGGATAAATATACTGAATTGTTTGGCTTTAGCAGACCCAACGACTATAACAGTCTACTCCATCACTTCAATGGCTACAATAGTCTTCATCTACTCAAAAATAGATGAAAAAATAGATGAAATTTAGAAGCAGAAAGAAAATGTTAGAGAAATTAGATGAAATTTAGACTAATAGGAGAGAGAAATCTATAGGGAATTGTGAAGGAAATGAGAATGATAAGTGAAGAGAGAAGAGATAAGGACAAACTTTTGAGATGCTACGTGTCTATTCATAAATAAAAATAGGAGCAATATACGTAATAAATAAACAACAATGTGGGCAAAGTAATACATATCAGGTTTATGGGATTTAATGACCAAAATATCCTTATTTTAAAGTTAATTGACAATTATCAAACGCGTCGGAACCGTCTCTTCTATATAATATAATATAATAATATAAGATAATAGAAATATATACTAGGGGTATGGCCCGTGATAGCATGGGCCCAACAATGAGAATTGTAAATTGTAAAACATAAATATACATAATATGTTATTTACTTGATACTTGATGTATTTGTCAAGGAGCCAAATTTTACAAAATAGTGTTGTACATCTTATTTTTTTTATAAAAGGTGAAGTTGTACATCTTATTTACATAGATAACTAAATTTGATGCATTCTCAGGCTGAGATCCTTAACCATAAGTTGAGATCTGTTGTATAAAGTAGAGAGCCAGTAGTGTTAAGTGTGAATATAATAATATTTAAGACAACTTGCAAGGTGGTTCAATGAAATATAGAAGCAAACGAAGAAATTAGAAACCTAGGATGTGCAGTTTGAAAATGCAACCAAGCTTTTCATTCACTAAGTTATCCTCAAGCAGGGAGCAACTTTAGGTAAACTAAGTTTTGAGAGCAAAATAATTCACAGCTACCAGCGAGGATTAAAGAAAGTATCGTTAGTATCACCAGTTGGTACTTAGGCTCATTAACCAGTTAGAGTGATCATTGAGAAGCCAAATAATACCTATTCCAAAGAATAGTTATGTAGCAAATGTTTGAAGGACGAATATTAGGTGTTGAAGAGAGTGCCTGTAGAAAGAGCTATAACAAACTGGACTTTCAACGGATAGATATTATTAAAAACATCATCTAGGCCAGCTTGTAAGTGAACTCACCTATTTTTTCATTCTTACAATGGAAAATCAAATTTTCATGTGGAGCACCATCAGTCATAAGACCGGAAGCATGAAACATCAACAACTAGCCACTTATCCTACTTGATTGTAGGTGTGCAGTGAATAATTACAAAATGGGCATTGGTTCAAATAGCATAAATAGATTAGGACAGTAAACATGAGATCTGTGTCACTCTCACTATGCTTCACAGATGAAATTATACTATCAAGGGCTCAAATTGAGACCTTGGGATGGGGGGTTTAGAAGTGAGGAAGGAAGAACTAAAAACATAAACGTACAAATGATAACATGAACTTGTATGCATCGTTAAATGATAGTTTCAACATACCAAGTAATTAGACAAAGAAGATATAGAAGAAACAAAATGATATGGGAAATGAATTTTATTTTGCTGAAAGATTTTTTTGAATGGATTGATGTAACTAACTTACTATCATAATTCTTGAGAGTGGCTGTAACAATGTCCAAAATGTGGCAACAAACGCAACTTCAGTCCTTTATTATCATCTTGTGAAAGCAAACCGCAAAAATAGTGCCAACCATATCTTTAGGAAGTAACAAAAGGTGGCTCCAATCATACAATAAAAGTAGGCTATAAAAGATGTTTCACTGGTGATAAAATCAAATTATATTAGTGAGTTGAGGTTAAGTGGGAAATTGAGACTATAATGACTTGAATTAAAATGCTTTGTAGTTGTTATATGTATTCTCAGGGCAAGTAAAAATAATTACATTTAGGCGGCAAAAATAATTAGTATAAGTAAATAGAGAAGAAGGCCGACTTCAGGGAAAGTTGACACACCAAAACATGTAAAATGGTTAAGTAATGGAATAGATGTTCAACTCTGCTGAATCAGAAAAGATTCAGTGTGTACATATTTCTGATGCATTTTTATGTAATTTTTTATTAGAAATAGTAATGAAAGAATTTATTTCTCATCCTCGTATGTTTTATTATGTTCTCTACATATATACCAACAGTTGTAGCGCTTCCTATTTGTTTATGGTAAATCTGTTATTTTTCCTCTTAATATGCAACTATGCTGAATTGTTTACATAGAAAGAAGCCAAAATGAATGCAACATAATCTTCGAGGCCAACCTCCTAGCTGTATCTACTAAAGGAAACGTGATTTTGCTAATAACACTTTTAGGTTTAAGAGTAATGTAGTATTCTTGATTTATGAACTCCTCTAACTTCAATTTAGATGGTCATCTTTCTCTTAGACATATTTTGATCTTTTCCATGAAAGATGTGACTGCAAGTTTGGTATGTTTAGTAGTTTGTACATCATAATAACTTTTAGAGTGGCTGACCATGACTACAATTTGATCTTAAATTCTATATTTGATTTGTATGTCTGTTTAATAATGAGTATTTTTACTTATGCAGTGAGGCTATTAAAATCAAGAGAATAAATTAATCTTAACCAGATAAATCGGTAGTAATCAGTACAACAATAACTATAAGAATAGCTGACACATATTAAATATGCAAATGAAAAATATAAATTTAAAACTTCAAAAGTTCTTCCTTAGGGATGCCGCAACCATATGTTAATAAACTTTCAATCTCAACTTTTACTTATAAACTTTTGGATGTTTACTCAATTTTAAAAATACTCAAAATGTCGTTGATGTTGACATGCTGACAATCAAATTGTACCTAATTCAAATCGCAAGATTAAAGGTAGTTGTATGTACGGACGATCAGACGCTGTAATTTTTAGTAGTGTGCATTAATTCCCGTAGTATTGGAAATTTGAATAAGAAGTACCTCTTCATCTTGGAGAATCAACAACTAGTATTTTTGATTCCTCTGTAGGTTATCTCTTGGTCGGCCCTTACCACTTGAATTTTACAAGTCCATTCAGCAGTTGTTGGGGTAATTGCATGGATACTCAATCTTTCCTTCATTTTGAGATAATCTAAAACTGTAAAATATTAACAAACGTTATGAATAGAGATGTTATGGATAAGAATTGAGTAATATAAGATAATCATAAATCAATGACAAAGACGAAGCATATATTGATTCTAAATAGAAAGAGCTGAAGCTAGAAGAGATAAACATATTCAATAGGGTAAATAAGGTAAAACAATATTTACAATGAGTACTGAAATTGTCAATTTAGCAGCATATATTCTTAATCTTTCAAGTAAAAAAACTCAGTTCATCAGAACTTAGCAAAGTCTTAATAGCTCGATTGGTCTGATAACAGAATCTTTTACCCTGTTGACGAAGATTCAATTTTCTACCTTATAATTCTCTTTCCATACCCCGAACAAAAAAATGTAGGAACTAACCATCACATTGATTAACTATTCTCACCACAACAAATCATGAATTTGTACGTAATTAATGAACAAAACATAACAGATAAGTATTACTTATCCTAAGAAATAGCTATTTTTAGCAAAAAAAATCCTTACCAAATTCTTTTATCTCTCTTAAAAATCAATAGATATTCCACTTATTGGAACAAAAAGTGCAGAAGTGATGAACGAGAAGATAGACAAATTATTCCTTCTTTACAGATCTAGATGTTGTAAAGCAACCTAATCTATATAGAAATTGAAAAATTAAATTGGGTCTTCTTCTTTTTCCATTAAAATCAAAAGTGAATAGAAATTTCACGCGAGCAATCTAACCTAATTGGGAATTCTTCTTTTGTTAGAATCAGAAAACCCCAACCAAAATCTCAAATAAGCATTTTAATCTACATTTCAAGTCGAATCTTCTTTCATTAAAAGTTATTCAAGATTAAGCCAAAAAGGAGAGGCTAATAAGCCAAATCGTACCTGTACAGTAGCACCAAAAATAGAGCAGTCTTCTATGTACAAAGAAAGCATAATTTTTTCTATTCAAACACTGAAGAGCACGAAAGAAAGAAGAGACACAAAGCCAAAAATTTTTAAATTAAAAGCTGAATGAGCAAATGCTACGTGTTTGTTGAAATTCAGCATGTAAGACACGCATGTAAGCAGCGTCATAAACCAAGGACACATTATCAGCACAGTACAATGAATTAAATGCCTTTCACATAAGTTTCATAACATTAAGGAGACGTAACAAAACTAGTGGTTATTATATTACCAGAGGAGTCTGACCCGTGCCAGCATGGGCCCAACGTGAAAGCTAGATTGAGCCAAGTTTTACAAGATAGTTATGTACATCCTATTTATATAAATAACAAAATCTGAGCATCCTGAGATTGAGATCGTTAACCATAAGAGTAAGACCTGTTACATAAAATAGAGAAGGTGAAATTAAGATTGGAAAACTGATTGAATCACAGTTACTTGAAATGGTTAATTATTTATTTCTATGACTAATTTTATTTCCAAGTTTACAAAGAAAACACTCTGACTACTATGAAGTAGACTAAATGATTCCACGAATCAAGCAGTTATCTAAATCCAATTAAGACATATGAGTGTTTTTCCTTATGCAGTGATGTTTATGTTACACTGTGATACAGGACATGAATATGATATAAGAAGTGTATGCTCTATGAACCTTATAGCTATATCATTACTAACATGAAGTATTATGACATCATTATCACAGACCTTGAGCCTTCCAACAGAGATGATATGCTTAATTTTCACAAACTGATATTATGTTGGTTCAGGAAACATCAGTGAACTACCAAACTAAGGAGCAAGGGAGTTTCACATAAGCATAAATAAACTTGAAGAAACTTCATTATGAACAACCAGAAAAAATAGAGTGAGAATGATATAGTGTAACATGAAAAACTAATTAGATATTCCTTAAGATACTCATCACCCCTACAATAGTCTTGTATTCTTAAGAAATTGATGGTTGCATCTACATAATGGTGAACAGTGTGAAATTAGAGAACTAAGTTAACTATAAAACTAAAATCTGACCAAATACATGGGGCCTTCTCCAACATTTGGTTAGTTACCTGTAATATAAAACGTGATGTTGCACTGCAGATTCGATCATTTTTCCAAAAACAATCAAAAAGAGTTCACTCGACAGCTGTGCTCCTGAGCTACGACCTAATAAACGATGCAAAATTTGTACCAATATTTAGAAAATAGATGTATAAACTCAAAAGTTTCACAGTGAAAAGCATGATGAAAGAGCAAACAGAACAAATAGCTCTCAATTCCAACAACAGTGTACTGCGTGTCTATCTGATTGTAAGATGAAAGACTCAGTCACGATTATACAGTATAAAAGAAATCCAAAAACATAGATTTACATGATTCACAAGAAACTTAACTTATAGAAGGATGGAAATTCACCGTTTAGAGTTCTGGACAGTCACCCTACTATATATAAATAAACTAAAAATAGAGTTGATCGACTAAAAATGGACAATAATCAAGTTGAATAAGATAACATTCAATGATTGCGAAAGAGAAAGAACATACGTATAGTTATTAGTTCTAACTACAAAGAACTGAAGTTAGAGGAGGTCATCAAATTCAACAATGTAAATATATATCCAACATGAACTAATACTAAATTTTATATGTGGAATACAATGAATCATACACTTTGATAACAGATAAAAAGTGGCATGTCTTTCATTTTATTAACTTAAGCTAAATAATGACTCTAATTCCACCAGATTATTCAAGGATATCTTGTAAATCTTAAAACACATAAATCTAAAATTGCAACTCCAAAAACTTAAATTTTCAGGTTTCATGTTTCGGGCTAAATCAAAAGGTCCTCTTTGATACTTTAAACTATTGAATGAAACTATTCTTGTAATTAAATTTAGTGCCAAAGCAGGTAGAGATTTTTGGAAAAAGAGTTGCACATGTTTGTTTCATGAAAAAGAAACACATGAATAATAACTTAAACTTTAAGAGCTACAAGTTGTATAAAATATTAAGCTCTACTAAAGTTTAAAATCTGTTTTTTAGACATGTTCATAATTTATGCTCATCTATTGAGGAGAATGATTCGAACAACAGATACAAGTATTTCATTAAGCAATAAATTTATGATTTAGACAATAAATCTGCAACCATTAAGGCTACCAACAATTCATCATGCACCATCCATAACAGTCTAACTACAGAGGGGAGGAGAACACTAAAAAAATAGAGAGAACAAGCTGAACGGATAAAGTTCTATATATTTGTGCTTTGATTTTATTCACTCTTTCGTATTATCTCATCTACGAATCCTCTTGATAGGTGCAAACATTAAAATGCTCCTCAAATCAATATTACAAGTTTATTTTCTGGGATAATATATCTCAAGTGCTCACCAATAACAAATTGTCAAATGCCGATCATTTGATTCAGCTTTATTGGTTTGCACTGTCTCTAAGAACGCTTCTTTCTTATCAGCTTGCATCATTTTATAAAATCGCGACGTCTAGCTTTTTATCTTCATATGCTTTTCTAAAGCTTTGGTATACGCATTGTAAGACAGGCTCATGATCTCAGCAACTGCAAACAAAATTAGATATTTTAAAAAAACACATATGAATAAACAACCTATACAAAGAAGACAAAAGAGGATAAACAACACACCTACACAAATTTATACCAAAATAGAGAAATTTTTGGAAGTTAAAGAGAAAAAAAACAAAGCATGAAGAATGAAGAGGGAGAATCAACATACTGTATAATGAAAAGGCAAGCACGCAGTTTAAAATTTGTCTCCACTAAACATAGTCACTTTACAGATCTAAATGTTGTAAATCAATCTAATCATGCAGAATTGAAAAATTGAATGGGGTTTTCTTCTTCCATTAAAATAAAAGATGGATAGAAATCGACTCAAAGTAAAATCCCAACTAAGCAATCTAATCTACCTAAAAGAAGGAGAGTCGAATTCAATTTTCTTCTTCAGTCAATCAACAAAAACCCTAAGTAAAACCCAAAGACTATAACCCAGAAACTGAAAAAAGCTATTGAGATGGTGTAATATGAAATAATTTTGTCAAAGAAAACATACACGACACAGAGAACAGACACACCTTAGCTTTGTTCTTCTTTTGATTACCATCGAAGAAGAGAAGAAGAGATAGTGAAAGGGGAAAACATGACCACGTATTTTATCGAAGGTCCTAGTTGGAACACGTATGAACACCTCACAAATTCATCATCAGCCTGTGGCATGAAATTACTAAAATGCCCTTCACATAAATTTTTTTTGGCAATTGACGGACATGTTGAAGGTCGCATTTCTAATATATAGAAATACTAGAGGGATATGGCCCGTGTTAGCACGAGCCCAACATAATGATGTTCATGTTAAAATGTTAAAAACGCCGGGAGGACTGAATTATTACAAACTGAATATCTATTCAGTCATTCAGTAGTACAACATTACAAACTTTTTACAAACTAAGTATCACCTTATAATAAAAAGTAAATTGAGTTATTAAACATCAATATTTTCATGACTTCCTTCACAGGTGTCATTGATGTTTTCCCTCATGGCAAGAATAGGACAAGTAGCAGGCTTCTAATAACTTCATAGGGCACCTGATCATAGAACACAGATCAGTCCAGTTAAAACCTCAAAGAATATAATAACGACAACAACATACCCGTGTAACTCAATTAGGATTTCCTTTATGGTAACTACTTAAAATCACCCTACCATAAAAATTTGTTTGACTCGATAGCACTAACTGACTGCATATAGAATGTTGTTTACTCAACAAAAAAGAAAATATATACTCACAACTGATGCATTAAATATACGGGAGCCATCAATATGCAACTTCAAACCATATTTCTTTGCTAAATCTCTGATTTTGTATGTGTACTCTACGAAAAGGCATTTGCCATTTCTGAACTGTATTCATAGGAACATTGTTAAGGACTTGCATTAGAAACAGAGTTAATGCAGGAAAAAATGATCGTTGAGTTGAATAACAAGACGATCTAGTAAGAAAATACAAAGAAGAACCAGTACCTTTGGGTCAAATCCTGTATATATGTATGAAAAGTAAACATAAATATAGTTAAACAAACATTTCAAAAAGTACTATCACAACTCAGAACCATACAACATTTTGAATTTTGAATCCACCAACGACTGTGTAGGTCCAAAAATAGAATAACATACTGAAGACACATTTCTAGAAAACTCAGATGGCATAACCATATGATGCACTAATAACAACAACACCAATATACCCTGTGTGTACACAGACTTTACCCCTACCTCTTGGAGATATAAGAGTATATTATATGCTTACCGAGCATGTAATTCTCCAAGTAAATGAATCTAGTCGTTGTATAAAGTATCTCAAAGATAGAATCATGAATCGCAGCTCCAATCAAATCAATATCCATTATACCATCTTCATTGTTCTTGATTGTCCTTGAATGAACTCCAACAATAGTAGAAATCCCTTCATTTTAATACACCTGAATATGTGAATTATCACCAACAATTACTTCACTGCCCCTAATTTTGCAATGAGTAAGCAAGTAAATTAAATTGCCCATTGTGCCTTAAGGAACAAATAGCTCTACTTCTTTACCCATGATTCTTACTACAAGCCCGAGTATTCAAGGCAAGAAAATCTTGGTCATACATATCATTATTTTCATTTCTTACATCTCTGTGTCAATTTTTTTTTGGAGGTCAAGCCACATTTTAAATAATAGTTCTCAGAACAAGAATTGAAGGAAAAAAAATTTCCACACTCTCTATGCAAATTATGCAACATGAAAATAACTTATAACTCCAAGGAAATTATATTTCATAAGATGACTAATTTTGTTTATAATTAGCAGTTTCATGATACATGTACAATTAGATTTCTCTATAACAATATTTCACTTTAACGATCAAGTTTTCATTTCAATACTTGTACACTTGTCCTTTTAATTGCACTTAACATTTCGAATACTTGCTATTCACGTGATAATAGACCCATATTAAAATAGAAATGAAAATCATGTGAATACATTCTATGAAAATTTACATAATAAAAACATTCAAAGATGCATGAATAAAAAATAATGTCTAGGAGGAGGATTTGAAGGAGCAAGGTCCTAGTGACAGAAAGACAATTAAGAAACTAGACAAGTACATACTTGGATATATGATTCAAAGTTTAAATTACAGCACTTTATGAAAGTATCAACAACTACAACATCCAACATCATACTCAATAGTCTGAGGTTACAAAAGAAATCATCAGAAGGATAATATAAGGTGAAAGGAGTAAAAGAGATATCAGAATGTACAACATTTACAGATGAAACAACTTCAAATTTCAAAATGGCGGACATCTTTCCCACAAGCAGATTTACTCAATGGATCGACCTACATCAATAAAGTGCATAAAAAAAGGGTAACAATGCCTACATCACAACCATTATATTGAAGGGAAAAAACGATCTTATATCTCCTAAGAGACAGAGACAAATCGTTACCATTTTTAAGAAGTAAATAGGGTTGTACTTTCTAGAAAGTTTTTGTGGAAGTATGAAGCGTATGCTCTCAGTTTGTGTCTCAAGAAACGTGACATCTACAAATTTCACAGGTTGTATCACTACTACATGTTGAAAGACAACTACCAGAAACCTTTAGGCCAACAAAATCATACAACAAATAGTAAAACACTCCAGTCTGTTCAAAAAAACAAATCACAAAATGCACAAGGAACAATATTTAGATGCACTCATGCATCAAAATGATAACAGGAAAATGATTTTCCAAATCTTAATTGTGATAGGATAAGAAATAAAAATCTCATAATAGTCTCGATTGAATGTACTCCAGAACATACTTTAGAAACTTATGTATGAGTTCTCTTTTGTATCGTTCAAGGTTTTAGAGATATATATATATTGGTCTATCTATTTAGTGGAAAGTTTCTCTATAAATCCAGGCTCATAAATGCTTTCATGCGCGGAAATTTTATTAACTGTCACCTAGAACTCTGAACCTATAATGACCTGAAGATTTTAAAATGGCTACTGATTTCTCAAGTATAGTTTAGCAAGTTACCTGAGATAGATGAAAGGTTTAGAGTCCTTTCAGCAACATCATGATATTTAATCTGTACTTTAGGTTGTTTCATCAAACACATATTTGAAGTCATTAATTTTGGTTCTTAAGGGAATAATTTCGAAACTTTTTGGTATAATGTTTTCCATAAGGTGGACAACCAAGGATCTAGAGCACCTTCATACCTGCAAAAATCTTGAAATAATGTAGTAAAAGGTGGCTCCAACCATACTCCAAAAGTAGGAAACAAAAGATTTGTTATGGGTAATAGAATCAAAGTATAACAATTAGATAAACTTACAACTTTACTTCCCATTGTAATTACCATTGTAGCACGTGTGTGGCCCAGCTCATAAGGGCCATGAAGACTTGAAATCAACCCCAAATTCCTCCAGATATCACTGGCAGTCTTTTGTGAGTGTGGCACACACCTTTTGTTTATTTCGGACTATAACTATCAAAGTCAAAGTAGCAAACCTTTTTAATTTCCTATAGTAAGACAACCCAATACTATAACCATCAAAACCAAAGTAGTAAACCTTTTAAATTTCATATGATAGTTTAACGTCCAATTTTTTTTTGTACAATAAAAAAAAGGTTTCAATGGCAGAAGTTATACAATTTTATTAAAGATCTCAAATCTAACAATTATTACAACCTATTTTTCAAAATACAAAGAATAATAAACATTTCCTGAGGACCTAATCTAGACATGTACAAGAGCTTCTAATACCATAAAAGACAAAAACAAAAGACACATCTCTCACCAAAGGAATGAAATGAGTAGAAGTTGCTAGAGATCACCATCCATGTCATCTAAGAAACATCAACTAATCTTGCAACCAAATTATACCCCAAAAAGGGTATAATAAGAATAGTATTAGTACAATCACACGTACTGAAAGGTATCATCGGCCAACCAGGATTAAATCATGTAAACATCATATAGAAATCACAGAAAAAAAGCATGAAAACTTATATACCAATTTAATTCAAAAAACCTCTTTCACCCACTTATGTTATCTTTCTCTCTCATATCACTTAAGAGTAGTTCCATTCTTATTCTCGCTGACTTAGTTGTACCCAATTCATTACTAGTAGGCAATTTGTACTACTGACATTCTCCTTATACCATTCACACTTAATCTCACTAATCATACATCACTCCTCACATCAAATGTCCTCCATCCTAACTCTCGCTTGTCTAGCCCCAATAGTTATTATAAGTCGATCTATTTCAATTACACCTTAATTACTACCAATCAACAGTTTTAACTCTCATTAACTAAAGATTTTGTAGTCACAAGTCATGTATTATAATTATTCACCCATAACTCTAGGAAACCCAAGAATATAGAGATTATGTACGATAGCCAGAACATATAATTATCGAATTAAAATACATATGGTCATCAATTTGAATTTTAATCATCAATTATTAGCTTTCAGATAATCAAGTAAACATTCAAGTCATCAAGTAAGCTTTTAATTCATATTATCACCTGAAGGATCAGACCGCACAAGGAACTATACAATATCTACAAGTAATTGGTACACAAAAGGAACCAAAGTACAAGATCAGATAACCATACCACACAAGGATCCAAATATAATGTCAAGTAACCAAACCATACAAGGATCCAAATATAATGTCAAGTAATTGGAACATACAAGGATCCAAATATAATGTCAAGTAATCAAACCACACAAGGATCCAAATATAATGTCAAGTAATCGAACCACACATGGATCCAAATATAATGTCCAGTAACCAGACCACACAAGGATCCAAATATAATATTAAGTAATCGAACCACACAAGGATCTCAAATATCAATTAATATCGGCGTGACACCCGATCAAAATATCAATACGTGTTAGAGTGACACTCGATTCCTATATCAATTAGTGTATATGTGACACCTTCCAATATCAAACCATGTCTGCATGACACCTGATCCCAATATCAATCCATATCGGCTTGACACCCGATCCCAATATCAATCTATATTAGTGTGACACCTGATTCCAATATCATAATGTATGAATGTCATTATCAAATATCAACCATGATGAAATAAAATGCACTAATTATGCAAGCACACACCTTTCTAGACATTTAGTCAAAATCAAGTTCATTATTTAAGGTAAACAACAAATATCTACTCACACATGAAATCACAAGCAAGTCGAAGGCCAATTCACATAGCTAATAATATAGGCCTTATCAAACCATAATCATCAGTTATAGTATGTCCGAAGACCAATCAATCAAGTATCCATTTTAGGAGTGCACATTCCACCAAAATTGATGTCTACACTCTAGTTCAACATACCTATTTCATTCACCAATCTAACCCTTTTTTTATTTCTGTCAAAACCGGTAAATTCAGTTACTAACTAGTAACCCTTACTCTCAAGTCGTCACTAAGTTCAAGAAACTATTCTATTAGCTGATTATTCAACCACTCATCTCTATTCAACTTACAATTCTAGCTTGAGTCATGAACCTTTACACATCTTACCTCCTAACACTTATCCTAACTTGACTTTAGGTTCTTAAGTTATGCCACCGCTTTCTCTAATCATAATCCATTCTCACAACTATATTTCAACAAGAATATCCCAATTCCAAACAGAGAATATCAAATTCGCCCCTTTTAAGGTATTAAAGATGAGTTTTATAGATTACAAGCTCACATAATTCCTCTATTGTTACCCACATTCACATATTCACCTTGTAATTCAACAAGTAAGCCATACAAACATAAAATACCCATCAAGGGATCCACACAATAACATAACAACACCCAAATAGATCTTTATTATATTAGTTCAATGTTTAATCCATTCCAAACTCCTTGCCCACCGGTCTAAGCATAATTTCTCCCATCAAATCTATATTACGAATAAGATTTCAACTACATTCTACTAATCATAAACCATAACCCATATGGACGCCAAGCTGCTGCAATAAGTAAGCTATACCATGGATGCTATTCCTTTTCTTCACCTTTTCAAATGCTAAATGATCTAATAAATAAGTAGTTATAAGAATAATTAATCAACTACTCTTCAAACAATACTTTGGGAATTCAAACCCACTAGTTCAATCCTTATTCACGGTCTACACGATTTTCCAAGGATTGCTTAATCATTAACTAGTTCTATCATACTCAACCCATCTCCATTAGTGGAGTTTTAAAGCTAAAGGTCCCATTTTTATTAAATTCAAGATCCCCAAAAATCAAAATTCATGTTCTAGAATAATAAATTTATACTAAGAATTGTTAGTTTAAAATCTAGAAGTAATTCTAGGTGAATACATACCCATGGTCCCCCCCCCTAATTTCATGAACCTAGGGTTCTAACCCATCCATAATTCCCCATTCTAATGATTTTAGAAGAAGAATGGATTAATTGATGTTAAATAGGATTAAAAATCTTACCTCAATGAAGAATTCCCATTTCAACCTTGAGAAAATCGCCCCTCTAGGACTTTGTAGTTAAATTTTGGAGTTTATGAACTGAAATTCAACCAAAATAGGCTTATATACTATCATCATCCTACTATAGCAGCCTGAGTCCCGCTATAGTGGCGTTAACCTTTTCAACACGAACAATCTTCAGTAAAACCATCATAACTATTTACTCCAAAAAAGGATTAATGAACATCCCATGGTGTTAGAAATAAGACTCAAAGATCTTTAATTTGGTGGGTATTGAGCCCCATAAATCTTTATATTCTAGGAGGAGTAATCATTTGAAGTTGACCCTAGTTTAAACTTAGACTGAAACTCAATCGATAAGGATACTTTCAACTTTACTTTGTTCTAGGGGTATTGCATGACCTTAATTCATATCTAATGCACTCTCATACTGAAAAATTGATCTCAATACCGATGATGAATGAGATTCTTATTCCTTTACTGCAGATATTTTTAGTAATGACAAAATGGGTCATTATATCATATACTAATTTACCTTCTGTTCATCCCTGAATAGACCTTGGGGAAGAGAAGCACAAGGTTGGAATTAGAAAGACATAACTTTCAGAGTTGCTTATATTTTACTTACTTAACCACTTGCTATTGTTTATCAACTAAACCACATTTTATCCTGAGCCTCTCTATCGAGGCTTTTAAAGGCAAAAAGATGCAGAGCCAAACATACACGAAGTATTTATTACTCTCAGAGTGGTCTAAGAATGAAAACTTAAGAGTTCATGACAAGATAATGTCTAAACTTGGAGAAAAATGAGCATTTACTGCATCAAGCCTGCTATAACGGCCTGATTCTCGCTATAGCGGGACTAACCATTATTGACTCCCGCTATGGTGAGAAAATTCCTGCTATAAAGGGCTTATAGTAGAGGCCTGCCTCCCGCTATAGCTTCGTAGGCAAGACAGTAACTCTGGGCAGTCTCTATTTTGGCCAAATTTACAACACACTCTCAGATTTCGGCATTCCAAACTAGCCCCTTTATGTTAAACGCTATATTCAGAGTTTTACTAACCCGAATTCAATTTCAAAAGTTTCTATGGGATACTATGTCCTCACATATCATGATATCACCTTAAATTCATTAAACACTACACCTCAAGACACCAAATATCTCTAAACCACACAACACCAGATTTTTATTGGAACCCACCCTAGCCTGAGATTTTGTCAACTCTCATCCTAGGGAAAAATCTACCCTGACACTTATACAATAACCAATTCTATAACAAACACAATGCCACTAAATATGTAATAACCCAAACTATCATTATGACAAAAATCGCATCAAAAAAACTTTACGCCTAAGAAAGTCCTCTTTTTGGACTGGATAGAAATTATTTCATGGAAAAAAGTAGGGCCCAATATTAATTAGGCTGAAAAATTAAAGGAATTGGGATAGGCCTGCTGCCCGCTACTGTAGTTGTAGATCACCATTGCAGCGGTACTCTAGCAGTTGCAGTGGTACTTAGGCAGTAGCCAGCCCGAGTTTTATTAAAAACCCTTGTTTCAGCTGAGCCTTCTTAGGTCATCCTTTTTCTCCAAAAATATCCAAAACAAAACTAACACCTAGAACAATGATATTTTGGAGGCCACGCTTTATGAGGTCAATTTTGAGGCATACCCGATGTAACACCCTGTACGTTTCCAAGTCTAGTTGGCTACCGTAACATTCATGAAAATATGGGAACATGAGAGATTTGATGAATTATACATTAATTTGTGGGCATTAATAAGTCTTACACCATTGGGCCCAAATGAAGCCCAAAATCATAAGGAAGACATGGCCCAACATGGGAATTTGACCCATTCTTCCAATATTTTTCCATTTGACCATTCAACCCTTGCATTTAATGCTAAGAAAGGGATAAGAGTGACTTGATTGGATATATAAAGAGAGAAAAATCAGATTTTTATTCCATTTAGACTCTCATGCCTTTTCTAGAATTATCCAAAAGCTTTCCACTCACACCCTAAGCTCTCATCTTTGTGGACAAGATCATCTTTGTACAAGACTTGGTAAGTGTTTATTATGATGGTTTAATATATTTTATGCATGAGATATGGTGTATATTATGTTGGTTATGTTGGTGGAGTATTGAGAAGTTCACAATGTGTGAAATGTTACATGTTTGCTAAATCGGAGGATGGTTTTGTCTTGTAAAACTTGAATATGTACTTGTGGTATTGAAGGAAGTGGAATTTATGGAGTAGATATTGTCATGTGGGATGTGATTATAGTCTTACCTTGTTTTGTCCTTGTGTATAATGTTTGGAATTGTTATTGTGAAATTGGTTATGGTTTTGGTGACGTATTTGGCCGTAAAGCGTAGTTTTGGGTGTTGTTATGTGTGTTGTGAGACCATGGATGATTGTTGGTATTAAATATGATCAAAAAATATGTCAAAGTAAGTTTGGTTATGATAATGAACCATTCATGGCACTAAAGACCCAAAAGAGACCATTTCGGACCAAAACAGGCATCCGCCCCCGCAGACGAGGGCACCTGCGGGCGCAGATGCCAACGCAGGTGCCACTGGCATCTGACACCAGCCACCTAAGGGGTCACCTCATCCACCTGCGGGTGCAGGTGTCTTTGCAGGTCAGCCCCAGGTTCGGTTTGGTATGTTTTCGCATCGTCTTGATCCCCGAAGGCCCCTATACCCTTTTTGGATGTAATTATCAACTTGTGATGCTGTTTTAATGACTTTAAAGTGTTGTATGGAGGTATGTTGGACTATGTTAAGTATGTATTGTTGTTCATATATTGTTATGAAGGAGTAATTATGGCGGAATGATAATGAGAAAGCATGAAGGGTAAGTGTAGTGTGAAATGCTATTTGTGTATGATATCTTGGTCAATGTGTGGAATGTTATGGTGTGTTGTTGATATGAAAATGAAGTGGATTGTATTGTAAGGGATTACATGACATTATACGGCAGTCATATAGTTCATTGTCGTCTTGTATGCCTGTATAGTAACTAGTTGCTAATGTAAGCTCCGATATGTACTTTTATTGTAGAGTAAGATGTAAGGAAAAAGCTGGACTATTGCGTTCATACATAGGCCTGTATATTCATACTTGGAAGTGAAGGTATGTAAGGTTACTCTGTCCGTATCTTTCTGCAGCATATAGTATTCACATTGATGTTACACTTGTCTTATTCCAAAATGTGCTAAGGTATTCTATATCCGACTACCAATTGTTAATATCACATGTTTTCCTACTCATTGATCAATGGTGAATCACATGTCTCATATTCATTGCTAATGTTCCAAAATCCCAATAAGGTTGTGTTCCAAAGTTCCAATAGTGGTTATACTCATGTCTCTTGTTCATTGATTAGTGTCCAATGGTTCCAATAGTGTTATGTTTCCAATAAGGCTATGTTTCCAATAATGTTTATTCACATGTCTCTCACTCATTGATTATTGATCCAAAGCTTCAAATAAAGTTATGATTATCATTGTATCAATCTCTTATTAATGAATGAAGTAATGCATATGTGGTTAATGATTGAGTATGGGTGGTAGCTTTGGGGGCAAAATGCCTAGCTCAAGCCAATCCCGAGATTATTGAATCAGGGGGCAGTCCTAGAGGCATAAGCCTAGCTCAGACCAATCCTGATAGGTGGTAGCTCTAGAGGTAATAACCTAGCTCGAGCCGAACCTGAGATATGAGTTTATAGGTGGCTGCTCTAGAGGTAATAACCTAGCTCGAGCCGATCCCGATGTATTGATTTATGGGTGGTAGCTCTAGAGTCATTAATCCTAGCTCGAGACGATCCCAACATAATGAAGTGTTATGTTAAAACCCACTGTTCAGTCGGGGCTCGGGTATCACAGGTCACGGGCAAATATGAATAACCATAGAAGCAAAGAAGCAAAGAAAGTAATGAAAGCAATATATTTGACTCCCAAAACACCGAATGATGACTTATCCATGTTGGTTATGCATTTGTATTTGAGTTCATTGATATATTTACATATCATACAGTTTCATTTGCGCCTTACATACTCAGTACATTCTTCGTACTAACGTCATTTGTGGGACTTACCTTACTTGCTGCAGGCGCAGGTACTAGTAGGCCTCCACAGTAGGTTGCCAGTTGTTGCAGATCATTTGTGAGCTCCAGTTAGTTCGGGGATACTCCGAGTCACAGTTGTTCATATATTTTGGTTTTGTATATGTTGTATAAAGCGGGGACTTGTCCCGACTTTCAGTTGGTTTTGGTAAATGTTCTGCTAGAGGCTTTTGTAGACGTATGTGGGTGTATAAATGTAAGAGGTATATGTTGTCCATGACTTGATGGCCCTGACGGCCAAAGTTTTCCATATATATATATTTATCACATGTTTCATGAATTCCGTTATTAGTATGTTAAGTTCTTACGTGATAATGGTATTTCTTATGGCATGAGTATGAATGAACATAGGTAAAGCTTGGTTCTCTCGGGCCTTATTGGCTACAAGTGCCAATCCGTTCGGTGGGATTCGGGGCGTGACAAAAGTGGTATCAGAGCAGGTCTTTCTAAGGGTGTCTACAAAGTCGTGTCTGAGTAGAGTCTTACTTATCGATGTGTTGTGCACCACATTTACAAGTAGGAGGCTACCGGACATTTAGGATGTTGTTTCTATTATTCACTTATAGATTGTGTAATAGAGCCAATATGGTAAGTGGAATCATATCTAACCATTGAAATTACTTTCTGTGATATAGTAACAATGCCGATGACAAGAAGGGGCAGATGTAAGGGTAACCAGGTAGATATGCCTACTGATGAAGGCATGAGTACATTACCACTTGACCAAGCTAGTCAAGGTGGAGTAAATGCTGAAATTTCATCGCGGTCTTCTTCTACTTTTCCAGCTCTGGAAGAGCCAGTCGGTAGAGAAGTACCTGCAGAACCACCAATGAACACCACAGATCAGGATCTTAGAAATGCAGTACATATGTTGACACAGTTAGTGGTAGCACAAAGTCAAGGACGAACTGGTCCAATGACACATGAGGATGATGCGGCTAGAGTGGCGAGTCACAGAACACAGGATTTCCTAAAACTGGACCCTCCTATATTCACTGGGTCAGATCCGAAAGCAGATCCACAGGACTTCATGGATCAGATTCAGAGAGCTCTAGAATTTATGCATATGACTGGGGTTGAAACAGTCGAACTTGTTGCGTATAGATTGAAAGGAGAGGCGATATTGTGGTATGAGGATTGGAAGAAATCTCGTGATATTGGTGCAAATCCACCTAATTGGGAAGAATTTAAAGTGGCTTTTCTTGATCATTATCTTCCCTATGAGATCTGTGAGGCTCGTGCGGATCAATTTTTAAATCTCCGTCAAGGAAATTTGAGTGTTAGAGAATATAGTTTGCAATTTCATTCCTTGTCTCGATATGCTCCAAATGTAGTGGCTACGATGACAGATAGAGTCCATCAATACATGGACAGATTGGAGCCATATTTGGTAAGGGATTTCACTATTGCTGCCTTGAACAAGGATATGGATATAGCGAGAATTCAAGCCTTTGCCCAGAAAATAGAAGATCAAAAACAGAGAAGAAGGGCACATGAATTTGACAGGGGGCAATCTAAAAGGGCTAGACCCATGGGACCATCTATAGTGTCCCAAGGAGGATCTAGGCCTCGTATGTTTCCTAGACCACCTAGACCATCGTTTTCTCATTCCACAGTAGGTGCTCACTCTTAGTTTCGAGGGTTTAGAGGTGGTTCATCTGGGCAGAGTAGTGGAGGTCACGGATCACAGGCAGTAGGTTTTCCCCATCAGCAGTGTCAGCACTGCGGGCATATTCATGCAGGTACATGCTGAGTGGGGACAAATACTTGTTTTTGGTATGGTATGATGGGACACATGATGAAAGAGTGTCCCCAGAGGAGCATGGGTGGTATGGCACGATCTGTAGGATCGACCGTTGCATCATCAGCATTGGTTCCTTCTATGGGCCGAGGTGTGCAGTCTGTGAGTCGTGGTAGGGGTGCTAGAGGAGCATCCAGTACTAGTGGGGTCCAGAATCGCACTTATGCCTTGGTGGACCGATAAAATTCAGAGGCTTCTCCTGATGTTGTCACAGGTACATTATCCATATTCTCATATAATGTATATGCATTGATTGACCCCGGTTCTACATTATCCTATATTACTCCATTGATTGCTGTAAAATTTGCAAAGGCACCAGAATTATTAATTAGATCAATTGAAGTGTCTACACCGATTGGTGAATGTATTATTGAAAAAAGAGTATATCGTAATTGTGTGGTAACTGTGTGTGGTCATGATACACTGGCCGATCTCATTGAACTGGACATGGTGGATTTTGATGTGATAGTGGGAATGGATTGGTTGGCCTCTTGCTATGCCACGGTAGATTGCCGGGCCAAGAAGGTACATTTTTCCTTTCCGTAAGAAAATGTTCTTAAATGGCAGGGTAATGTGGGGGCACCAAGAGGAAGATTTATTTCCTATTTGAAAGCAAGGAAAATGATTGATAAGGGTTACACATGTCATTTAGTACGGGTGAAAGATACTGAAGTGGAACCACTAACTCCGCAGTCGATTCCAGTGGTCAATGAATTTCTGGATGTATTTCCAGAGGATCTTCCAGGGTTACTCCCAGAACAGGAAGTAGAGTTTGGCATTGATGTGATTCCAGGCACTCAGCCCATCTCTATTCCTCCATATAGAATGGCTCCAGCAGAATTGCGTGAATTGAAGGAGCAATTGAAAGATTTGCGGGACAAAGGCTTCATCAGGCCTAGCATGTCCCCGTGGGGTGCACCGATATTATTTGTACGGAAGGAAGATGGCATGTTGATAATGTGCATCGACTATCGACAATTGAATAAGGTAACGATCAAGAACAAATATCCCCTCCCTTGAATTGACGATTTGTTTGATCAGTTACAAGGTGCCAAGTGTTTCTCAAAGATAGACTTGAGGTCGGGGTACCATCAAGTCAGAGTTAGAGAAGACGATGCACCCAAGACAGCTTTTCGAACACGGTATGGCCATTATGAATTTTTAGTTATGTCATTTGGACTAACAAATGCACCAGTTGTGTTCATGGATTTGATGAATAGGGTGTTTAAGCCATTCCTGGACGTGTTCATCTCGGTATTTATAGACGACATTCTGGTTTATTCAAGATCACCAGAGGACCATGCTCATCACTTACGGCAGGTGTTACAGATTCTCCGTGAGCGTAAGTTGTATGCAAAGTTCTCCAAGTGTGAGTTTTGGTTAAAATCAGTTGTATTCTTGGATCACATTGTATCAGATGAAGGGGTCTAGGTTGATACAGAGAAGATTGAAGCAGTGAAAAATTTTCCAAGACCTACGACACCCACAGAAATTCGTAGTTTTCTTAGACTGACAGGTTATTATCGAAGATTTATGGAAGGTTTTTCCTCTATTGCTGCACCGCTAACAAAGCTTACACATAAAGAAGTTAAATTTCAGTGGAATGATGCGTGTGAGAAAAGCTTCCAAAATTTGAAAGATAAATTAACCTCCACACCAGTTTTAGTACTTCTCGAAGGCACCGAAGGTTATGCAATGTATTGTGATGCTTTCGGGGCTGGCCTCGGATGTGTATTGATGCAACACGATAATGTCATAGAAAATGCCTCACGACAGTTGCGGCCACATGAGAAAAATTATCCCACACATGATCTTGAATTAGCAGCGGTGGTTTTTACTTTAAAGATATGGCATCATCATTTGTATGGAGTTCATTTTGATATCTATACTGATCACAAAAGTTTACAATATCTATTTAAGCAGAAGAAACTCAATTTGAGGCAACTAAGGTGGTTAGAACTCTTAAAAGACTATGATATTGACATTCTTTATCACCCAGGAAAAGCAAATGTGGTAGCTGATGCATTGAGTCGCAAGGCAACAGAAAGCACTAGTGGCCAATTGACGAAAAAGAAAGAGATAATGAAAGACCCACATCAATTAGCCAGCTTGGGGGTTCGTCTACTTGAATCCTCAGATTAAGGGGTTATTGTTCAAAATACAGCTGAATCTTTATTGATAGCTGAAGTGAAAGAAAAGCAGTTTGTAGATCCTACGTTATCACAGCTAAGGAAAAATGTAGGACAGAATTTGACTAAGGCATTTGATCTTTCAAAAGAAGGGGTGCTTCAATGCCAAGGTAGATTATGTGTACCGAATATAGATGAGTTGAGGAAATGAATTATAACTGAGGCGCATCATTCGTCCTATTCTATTCATCCGGGGGCTACTAAAATGTACCATGATTTAAAAGAAGTGTATTGGTGGGGAAATATGAAGAAGAACATTGCAGAATTTTTCGCTCAGTGCTCGAATTGTCAGCAAATAAAGGTAGAGCATCAGAAACCAGGAGGTTACATGCAATGTATCAATTTTCCAGTCTGGAAGTGGGATATGATTAATATGGACTTCATCACAGGTTTGCCTCGTACGCTGCAAAAATTTGATTCTATATGGGTTATAGTTGACAGGCTTACCAAGTCAGTACATTTTCTACCAGTCAAGACCACCTATACAGCTAAGGATTATGCAAGATTATATGTGAAAGAAATAGTGCGATTACATGGGATTTCGATCTCCATAATATCAGATAGGGGAGCTCAATTTACTGTGCATTTTTGGAGATCTTTCCAGTAGAGTTTGGGTACACAGGTGAATCTGAGTACGGATTTCCATCCTCAGACTGATGGACAAGCAGAACGTACTATTCAAACACTTGAAGATATGCTACGAGCATGCACGTTAGATTTTCAAGGCAGTTGGGATGACCATTTGCCTCTTATTGAATTTACTTACGACAATAGCTATCATTCAAGTATTCAAATGACACCTTATGAAGCTTTGTACGGAAGGAAATGTAGATCACCAATTGGATGGTTTGAAGCCGGTGAAACTGCTTTACTTGGGCCAGATCTTGTTCATCAAGAGATGGAGAAGGTTAAAGTGATTCAACAGCGATTACAAACGGCCCAGAGTCGCCACAAGTCATATACCGATGTTAGAAGAAGAGGACTTGAATTCGCCATAGGTGATTGGGTATTTCTGAAGGTGTCACCAATGAGAGGGGTAATGCATTCGGAAAGAAAGGAAAATTGAGTCCACGTTATAGAGGCCCATATGAAATTATTAGAAGATTTGGGCAGGTTGCTTATGAGTTGGCACTACCCCAAGAACTCTCCACAGTTCATCCAGTATTTCATGTTTCAATGCTCCGAAAGTGCATAGGGGATCCATCTCGTTTTACTCCTATTGACGATGTACAGGTTACAGAGGATCTAACCTATGAGGATATACCTATTGCCATTCTGGATAGACAAGTGAAGAGGTTGAGGAATAAAGATATAGCATCCGTAAAGGTACTTTGGAGAAATCAGCAAATAGAAGAAATCACGTGGGAAGCTGAAGAAATGATGAAATCCAAGCACCCTCATTTGTTCCAAAAGGAAGAATGAAAGGTAAGTATTTATAAGCTTTGAGTATATCTCTATATGATGACATGAAGAATAATCCTAGATTTGTAATTGTTTACTTTGAATAAAAACACTAACATTCGAGGACGAATGTTTCTAAGGGGGGAAGAATGTAACACCCCGTACGTTTCCAAGTCTAGTTGGCTACCGTAACATTCATGGAAATATGGGAACATGAGAGATTTGATGAATTATGTAACACCCCGTATGTTTCTAAGTCTAGCTGACAACCGTAACATTTAGGGAAATATGGAACATGAGAGAATGGATGAACTATGTATCAATTTGTGGGTATTAAAAAGCCTTACACCATTGGGCCTTAAATGAAGCCCAAAACAATTATAAGAGAAAGACATGGCCCGAAAAGGATTTTTGACCCATTCTTCCAATTTGCTCCATTTGACCAAATCAACCCTTGCATTAAATGCTAAGGGAAGAGATAAGAGATACATGAGGGACTATATAAAGAGAAAAATCAGATTTTTATTGCATTGGACTCTCATGCTTTTCTAAACTTTACCAAATAATTTCTTTTGCCTCTCCAGAACACTAGGTTATCCTTTGGGCCAAGATCATCAACTTGTAATACTTGGTAAGTGTTTATTATGATGGTTTAATATATTTTATGCATGTGATATGTTTTATATTATGTTGGTTATGTTGGTGGAGTATTGGGAAGTTCACAAAGTGTGAAATGTTACATGTTTGCTAAATCGGAGAATGGTTTGTCTTGTGAACTTGAATATGCACTTGTGGTATTGAAGGAACTGAACTTGGTGGAGTAAATATTGACATGTGAGATGTGATTATAGTCTCTCTTTGTTTAATCCTTGTGTATAACGTTTGGATTTGTTATTGTGAAATTGGTTATGGTTTTAGGTGTCGTATTGGCCGTGAAATGTAGTTTTGGGTGTTGTTATGTGTGTTGTGAGACTATGGCTGAATGTTGGTGTTTAAGCTGATAAAAAATATGTCAAAATAAGTTTGGTTATGATCATGGACCATTCATGGCATGAAAAGACCCAAAAGAAGCCATTTTGGACCAAAACGGGCATCCGGCCCCGCAGATGAGGGCATCTGCGGGCGCAGATGCCAATGTAGATGCCCCTGGAATTGTGCAGAGGCCATATTTGCATGTACATCATCCACCTATGGGCATAGGTGGCAACGCAGGTCAGCCCAGTTGTCTGTTTTGAGTGGTTCCGTTTCTAGTTGATCCGCGAAGGCCCCTATACCCTTTTTGGATGTAATTATCAACTCGTGATGTCGTTTTAATGACTTTAAAGTATCATATGGAGGTGTGTTGGACTGTATTAATTATGTATGGTTGTTTATATGTTTTTATGAAGGAGTAATTATGACGGAATAATAAAGAGAAAAGCGTAAAGGGTAAGGGTGGTGTGAAATGCTATCGATGTATGATCTCTTGGTCAATGTGCGTAATGTTATGGTGTTATTGATATGATAAAGCCTTGGATTGTATTGTAAGGGTTGATATGATGTTATACGGCAATCATATAGTTCATTGTCATCTTGTACGCCTATATAGTGACTAGTTGCTAATGTAAGCTCCGGTATGAACTTATATTGTAGAGTAAGACGTAAGGAAAAAGCTGGACTATTGTGTTAATACATAGACTTGTGTATTCATACTTGTAAGTGTAGGTATGTAAGGTTACTTTGTCCGCATCTTTCTGCAGCATATAGAACTCACATTGACGTTACACTAGTCCTATTCCGAAATGTGCTAAGGTATTCTATCCCCGGTTACCAATGGTTATTATCACATATTTCCTACTCATTGATCAATTATGAATCACATGTCTCCTATTCATTGATAATATTCCAAAATCCCAATAAAGTTATGTTCCAAAGTTCTAATATTGTTTATGCTCATGCATCTCGTTCATTGATTATTGTCCGATGGTTCCAATAGTGTTATGTTTCCCAAAAGGCTACATTTCCAAATAATCTTATTCTCACATCTCTTACTCATTGGTTAATGATCCAAAGCTTCAAGTAAAGATATGATTATCATTGTATCAATCTCAAAGGAATGAATAAAGTAATGCATATGTGGTTAATGCTAAAGTATGGGTGGCAGCTTTGGGGGCACAATGCCTAGCTCAAGCCGATCCCAAGATTGTTAGATCAGGGGGAAGTCCTGGGGGCATAAGCCTAGCTCGGACCAAACCTAACAGGGGGCAGCTCTAGAGTTATAAACCTATCTCAAGCCGAACCTGATATGTTGGTTTATGGGTGACAGCTCTAGAGGTAATAAGCCTAGCTCGAGCCAAACCCAATGCTTTGATTCTTAGGGTGGCAGCTCTGGGGGAATAAGCCTAGCTCGATCCGATCCCAACATGATGATATGTTATGTTCAAACCCACCGTTCAGTCAGGGACCGGGTATCACAGTTCACAGGCAAAGATGGATAACCATAGAATCAAAGAAACAAAGAAAGTAAAGGAAACAATATACATGGTTTCCAAAGTACAGTATTGTGACTTATCCATATTGATCATTTATTGTATTTGAGTTCATTGACATGTTTACATATCATACAAGTTTCATATGGCCTTACATACTCAGTACATTCTTCGTACTGACCCCTCTTGGGGATCTACCTTACTTGCAGACGCAGGTTCTAGTAGGCCTCCACAGTAGGTTGCCAGTTGTTGCGGATCATTGGTGAGTTCCAGTTAGTTTGGGGCTTCTCTGAGTCACAATTGCACATATGTTTTGATGTTGTACATGTTGTATAGTTCGGGGACTTGTCCCGACTTTTAGTTCATTTTGGTCAATGCTCTTGTTAGAGGCTTTTGTAGACAGCTGTGGGTGTAAAAATGTAAAAGGTACATGTCGTTTTTGACTTGATGGCCTCAACGACCAAGTTTCAGAAATGTATATATGTCACATGTTTCATGAATTTCATTGTTAGCATTATAAACTCCTATGTGATAAGGGTGTTTCGGATGGCATGCACATGAATAAACATAAGCAAAGCTTGGTTCTCTCGGACCTTATCGGCTACGGGTGCCAATCACGTCTTGATGGGATTCGGGGTGTGACAAAAGTGGTATCAGAGCAGGTCTTTCTAAGGGTGTCTACAAAGTCGTGTCTGAGTATAGTCTTACTTATCAATGTTTTGTGCACCACATTTATAAGTAGGAGGCTACGGGACATTTAGGATGTTGTTTCTTTTCTTCAATTCTAGATCGTGCAATAGAGCCAGTGTTGTAAGTTGAGTTGAAATCTAACAATGGTAACTGTTTTTCTCTGATATAGTAACCATGCCAATGACAAGAAGAGGTAGAGGAAAAGTCAAGCATGTAGACATGCCTGCAGAAGAAGGAATGAGTATATTACCACCTGACCAAGTTAGTCAAGGTGGAGCAAATACTGAAATTTCAATGCGGTCTTCCTCTACTTTTCCAGCTCCAGAAGAGCCAGTTGGTAGAGAAGTACCCGTAGAACCACCAATGAACGCCACAGATCAAGACCTTAGAAATACAGTGCATATGTTGACACAGTTAGTGGCAGCCCAAAGTCAAGGACGAACTGGTCGAATAACACATGATGATGATGTGGCTAGAGTGGCGAGTCGCAGAACACAGGATTTTCTTAAACTGGACCCTCCTATATTCACTGGGTCAGATCCGAAAGCAGATCCACAGGACTTCGTGGATCAAATTCAGAGGGCATTGGAAGTTATGCATGTGACGGGGATAGATACAGTCAAACTTGTTGCGTACAGATTGAAAGGAGAGGCAATATTGTGGTACGAGGATTGGAAGAAATCTCGTGATATTGGTTCAAATCCACAAAATTGGGAAGAATTTTAAACAAATTTCCTTGATCATTATCTTCCTTATGAGATCCGCGAGGCACATGCGGATCAGTTCCTAAATCTCTGTCAAGGAAATTTGAGCATCAGAGAATATAGTTTGCAATTTAATTCCTTGGCTTGATATGCGCCAAATGTTGTGGCTACGATGACCGACAGAGTCCATAGATACGTGGACAGACTAGATCCATATTTGGTAAGGTATTGCACCATTGCTGCCTTGAACAAAGACATAGACATAGCTAGAATACAAGCCTTTGCCCAGAAAATAGAAGATCAAAGACAGAGACGAAGGGTACATGAATTTGACAGGGGGCAATCTAAACGGGCTAGACCTATGGGACCATCTATAGTGTCCCAAGAGGGTTTAGAGGCCTCGTATATTTATTAGACCACCTAGACCATCATTTTCTCATTCTATAGCAGGTGTTCACTCTCAGTTTAGAGGGTTTAGAGGTGGTCTAGCTGGGCAGAGTAGTGGAGGTCACGGATCACAGGCAGCAGGTTTTCCTCGTCAACAGTGTTAATACTGCAGACGTATTCATTCAGGTACATGCTTGCTTCTGGTGCGGTATGACAGGACACATGATGAGAGAGTGTCCCCAGAGGAGCATGGGTGGTATAGCATGACCGGCAGGATCGGCCGTTGCATCATCAGCATCGGCTCCTTCTTTGGGCCGAGGTGTGCAGCCTGTGGGCTGGGGTAGAGGTGCCAGAGGAGCAGCCAGTACTAGTGAGATCCAGAATCGCACTTATGCTTTGGTGGACTGACAAAATTCTGAGGCATCTCCTGATGTCGTCACAGGTACATTATCCATATTCTCAAATAATGTATATGCATTGATTGACCCTGGTTCTACATTTTACTATGTTACTCCATTGGTTGCTGCAAAAATTGTAAGGGCACCAGAATTATTAATTAAATCAATTGAAGTATCTACACCAGTTGGTGAATGTATTATTGCAAAAAGAGTATATCAAAATTGTGTGATAACTGTGTGTGGTCACGATACATTGGCCGATCTCATTGAATTAGACATGGTGGATTTTGATGTGATCATGGGAATGGATTGGTTGGCCTCTTGTTATACCACGGTAGATTGTTGGGCCAAGAAGGTGCAATTTTGCTTTCCGCAAGAAAATGTTCTTGAATGGCAGGGTAATGTAGGGGCACCACGAGGAAGATTTATTTCCTATTTGAAAGCCAGAAAAATGATTGCTAAGGGTTTCATATGTCATTTAGTATGGGTGAAAGATAATGATGTGGAACCACTAACTCCGCAGTCGGTTCCCATGGTCAATGAGTTTTTAGATGTAGTCCCAGAGGATCTTCCAGGCTTACCCCGAGAACGGGAAGTAGAATTTGGCATTGATGTGATTCCAAGCACTCAGCCTATTTCTATTCCTCCATATAGAATGGCTCCAGCAGAATTGCATGAATTGAAGGAGCAATTGAAAGATTTGCTGTACAAAGGCTTTATTAGACCTAGTGTGTCCCCGTGGGGTGCACCAGTATTATTTGTACGGAAGAAAGATGGCACGTTGATAATGTGCATCGACTATCGACAATTGAATAAGGTAACGATCAAGAACAAATATCCCCTCTCTCGAATTGATGATCAGTTATAGGGTGCCAAGTGTTTCTCAAAGATAGACTTAAGGTCGGGGTACCATCAAGTCAGAGTTAGAGAAGATGATGTACTCAAGTCAGCTTTTTGAACACGGTATGGCCATTATGAATTTTTAGTTATGTCATTTGGACTAACAAATGCACCAGCTGTGTTCATGGATTTGATGAATAGGGTGTTTAAGCCATTCCTGGACGTGTTCATCACAGTATTTATTGACGACATTCTGGTTTATTCAAGATCACCAGAGGACCATGCTCATCACTTACGGCAGGTGCTACAGATTCTCCGTGAGCGAAAGTTGTATGCAAAATTTTCAAAGTGTGAGTTTTGGTTAAACTCCATCGTATTCTTGGGTCATATTGTGTCAGATGAAGGGATGCAGGTTGATACACAAAAGATCAAAGCAGTGAAAAATTGTCCAAGACCTACGACACCCACAAAAATCCATAGTTTTCTTGGACTGGCAGGTTATTACAGAAGATTTGTGGAAGGTTTTTCCTCTATTACTGCACCGTTAACAAAGCTTACACATAAGGCAGTAAAAGTTTAGTGGAATGATGTGTGTGAGAAAAGCTTCCAAAAGTTGAAAGATAAATTAACCTCCACACCAGTTTTAGTACTTCCTGAAGGTACTGAAGGTTATGCAGTGTATTGCGATGCTTTCGGTGTTGGCCTCGGATGTGTATTGATGCAACACGATAATGTCATAGCATATGCCTCACGACAGTTGCGGCCACATGAGAAAAATTATCCCACACATAATCTTGAATTAGCAGCGGTGGTCTTTGTGTTAAAGATATGGCGTCATTATTTATATGGAGTTCATGTTGATATCTATACGGATCATAAAAGTTTACAATATCTCTTTAAGCAGAAAGAACTCAATTTAAGGCAAAAAAGGTGGCTTGAGTTATTAAAAGATTATGATATTGATATTCTATACCATCCAGGAAAAGCAATGCATCAGCTACCACATTTGCTTTTCCTGGATGGTATAGAATATCAATATCATAATCTTTTAATAACTCAAGCCACCTTCTTTGCCTTAGATTGAGTTCCTTCTGCTTAAAGATATACTGTAGACTTTTGTGATCAGTATAGATATCAACATGAACTCCATACAAATAATGACGCCATATCTTTAAAGCAAAAACCACCGCTGCTAATTCAAGATCATGTGTGGGATAGTTTCTTTCATGTGGCCGCAACTATCGTGAGGCATATGCTATGACATTATCGTGCTGCATCAATACACATCCTAGGCCAACCTCGAAAGCATCACAATACACTGCATAACCTTCAGTACCTTCAGGAAGTACTAAAATTGGTGTGGAGGTTAATTTATCTTTCAACTTTGTGAAGCTTTTCTCACACACATCATTCCACTGAAATTTAACTGCTTTATGTGTAAGCTTTGTTAACGGTGCAGCAATAGAGGAAAAACCTTCCACAAATCTTCGGTAATAACCTGCAAGTCTAAGAAAACTATGAATTTCTGTGGGTGTCGTAGGTCTTGGACAAGTTTTCACTGCTTTAATTTTTTGTGTATTAACCTGTATCCCTTCATCTGACACAATATGACCCAAGAATGCAACTGATTTTAACCAAAACTCACACAATATGACCCAAGAATGCAAGTTTGACTGTTTCTACCCCTGTCACATGCATAACTTCCAGAGCCCGCTGAATTTGATCCACGAAGTCCTGTGGATCTGCTTTCAGATCTGACCCTGTGAATATAGGAGGGTGGGTCCAGTTTTAGAAAATCCTGTGTTCTGCGACTCGCCACTCTAGCTGCATCATCATCATGTGTCATTGGACCAGCTCGTCCTTGACTTTGGGCTGCCACTAACTGTGTCAACATATGTACTACATTTCTAAGGTCCTGATCTGTGGTGTTCATTGGTGGTGCTGCGGGTACTTTCCTACCAACTGGCTCTTCCGGAGCTGGAAAAGTAGAAGAAGACCGCGAGGATATGTCAGCATTTGCTCCACCTTGACTAGCTTGGTCAGGTGGTAATCTACTCATTTCTTCTCCAGCAGGTATATCCACCTGCTTGCCTTTACCTCTACCTCTTCTCGTGATCGGCATGGTTACTATATCAAAGAGAAACATTTACCATGGTCAGATTTCAATTCAACTAACAACACTGGCTCTATTACACGATCTAGAATCGAAGAAGAGAAACAACATCCTAAATGTCCCGTAGCCTCCTACTTATAAATATGGTGCACAACACATTGATAAGTAAGACTCTACTCAGACACGGCTTTGTAGACACCCTTAGAACGACCTGCTCTGATACCACTTCTGTCACGCCCCGAATCCCATTGAGAAGTGATTGGCACTCATAGCCGATAAGGTCCGAGAGAACCAACCTGTACTTATTTTCATTCATATGCATGCCATTAGAAATACCCTTATCACGTAGGAGCTTATAATGCTAACAACAAAATTCATGGAACATGTGACATATATACATATATGAAACTTGGCCGTTGAGGCCATCAAGTCAAAAACGACATGTACCTTTTACATTTATACCTTTTACATTTATACACCCACATCTGTCCACAAAAGCCTCTAACAAGTGCATTGACCAAAATGAACTAAAAGTCGGGACAAGTCCCTGCTTTATACAACATGTACAATACCAAAACATATGTACAATTATGACTCGAAGAAGCCCCGAACTAACTGGAGTTCACCAATGATCTGCAACAACTGGTAACCTACTGCGGAGGCCTACTAGTACCTGGGCCTGTAGCAAGTAAGGTAAATCCCCCAAGAGGGGTTAGTACGAAAAATGTACTGAGTATGTAAGGCTCAAATAAACTGTATGATATGTGAATATGCCAATGAAATCAAATTCAAATGCATAACCAATATGGATAAGTCACTATACTGAACTTTGGAAACCATGTATATTGCTTTCTTTACTTTCTTTGTTCCTTTGATTCTCTGATTATTCATCTTTGCCTGTGAACTGTGATACCCGGGGCTCGACTGAACAGTGGGTTTACCATAACATAACGTTATGTTGGGATCGGCTCGAGCTAGGCTTATGCCTCTAGAGCTGACACCCTAAGAATCAAAGCATTGGGTTCGGCTCGAGCTAGGTTATTACCTCTAGAGCTTCCACCCATAAACCAACCTATCAGGTTCTGATCGAGCTAGGTTTATACCTCTAGAGCTGCCCCCTGTCAGGTTTGGTCCGAGCTAGGCTTATGCCTCTAGGACTGCCCCCTGATCCAACAATCTTGGGATCGGCTTGAGCTAGGCATTTTGCCCCCAAAGCTGCCACCCATATTTGATCATTAACCACATATGCATTACTTTATTCTTTACTTTGAGATTGATACAATGATAATCACAACTTTACTTGAAGCTTTGGATCATTAACCAATGAGTAAGAGATGTGAGAATAACATTATTTGGAAATATAGCCTTTTGGGAAACATAACACTATCAATGAACGAGATACATGAGCATAAACAATATTGGAACTTTGGAACACAACTTTATTGGGATTTTGGAACATTATCAATGAATAGGCGACATGTGATTCATAATTGATCAATGAATAGGAAACTTGTGACAATAACCATTGGTAACCGGAAATAGTATACCTTAACACATTTTGGAATAGGACAAGTGTAACGTCATTGTGAATTCTACATGCTGCAGAAAGATACGGACAGAATAACCTTACATACCTACACTTCCAAGTATGAATACACAAATCTATGTATGAACACAATAGTCCAGCTCCTTCTTTATGTCTTACTCTACAATACAAGTTCATACCGGAACTTACATTAGCAACTAGTCACTATACAAGAGTACAAGACGACAATGAACTATATGACTGTCGTATAACGTAATTTAACCCCTTACAATACAATGATACAAATGTATGCATTTCGATTAGGGTCGTATTCTATGGTTACGATTCTACCATATATGTCTTTTTCATTCCGTCGAAAATCGATTTTACGGTATAGACGCTTATGACCTCCCCCTCTATGCCTTGCGGTAATGATTCCTCTGGCATTATGACCTTTACCACAATGACGCTGTCCATAGATCAAATTATCATATCAACAACACCACAACATTACACACATTGACCAAGAGATCATACATTAATAGCATTTCACACCACACTTACCCTTTACGCTTTTCTCTTTATCATTCCGTCACAATTACTCCTTCATAAGAACATATGAACAACCATCCATACTTAATACAGTCCAACACACCTCCATACGATACTTTAAATTCATTAAAACGACATCACAAGTTGATAATTACATCCAAAAAGGGTATAGGGGCCTTCGGGGACCATGACGACACGTAAACATTCATAATAGAAAACTGGGCTGACCTGCACTTCCACCTGCACATGCAGGTGGCTGATATGCGCGTGCATATGGCCTCTGGAAAATTCCAGGGGCATCTGCGTTGGCATCTGCGCCCACAGATGCCCTCGTCTGCAGGGGCGGATTCCCGTTTTGGTCCGAAATGGCCTCTTTTGGGTCTTTTAATGCCATGAATGGTTCATGATCATAACCAAACTTATTTTGACATATTTTTTATCATATTGAACACCAAAAATCATCCATGGTCTCATAACACACATAACAATACCCAAAACTACATTTTACGGTCAATACACCACCAAAACCATAACCAATTTCACAATAACAATTCCAAACCTTATTCACAAGGATAAGAAAAAGTAATACTATAATCACATATCACATGTCAATATTTAATCCACCAAGTTCACTTCCTTCAAAACCACAAGTGCATATTCAAGTTTACAAGACAAAACCATCCTCCGATTTAGCAAACATATAACATTTCACACATTATGCACTTCTCAATACTCCACCAACATAACCAACATATTATACACCATATCTAATGAATAAAATATATTAAACCATCATAATAAACACTTACCAAGCCTTGTACAAAGATGATCTTGGCCCAAAGAATGACTTAGGGTTCTTGAGAGACCAAAAAGAAATTTTGGTAAAGTCTAGAAAAGCATGAGAGTCCAAGTGTAATAAAAATCTAATTTTTCTCTCTTTATATAGTCCTTCAAGTCACTCTTATCTCTTCTTTAGCATTAAATGCAAAGGTTGATTGGTCAAATGGAGAAAATTAGAAGAATGGGTCAAAATCCCATGTTGGGCCATGTCTTCCCTTATGATTTTTGGGCTTCATTTTGGGCCCAATTGTGCAAGACTTTTAAATGCCCACAATTCAATACATAATTCATCAAATATCTCATGTTTTCATATTTCTATAAATGTTACGGTAGTCAACTAGACTCCGAGACGTATGGGGTGTTACAGTGGTTATACTCATGTCTCTTGTTCATTGATTAGTGTCCAATGGTTCCAATAGTGTTATGTTTCAAATAAGGCTATGTTTCCAATAATGTTTATTCACATGTCTCTCACTCATTGATTATTTATCCAAAGCTTCAAATAAATTTATGATTATCATTGTATCAATCTCAAAGTAATGAATGAAGTAATGCATATGTGGTTAATGATTGAGTATGGGTGGTAGCTTTGGGGGAAAAATGCCTAGCTCAAGCTGATCCTGAGATTATTGGATCAGGGGGCAGTCCTAGAGGCATAAGCCTAGCTCGGAACGATCCTGACAGGTGGTAGCTCTAGAGGTAATAACCTAGCTCGAGCCGAACCTGAGATATGAGTTTATGGGTGGCAGCTCTAGAGGTAATAATCTAGCTCGAGCCGATCCCGATATATTAATTTATGGGTGTTAGCTCTAGAGGCATTAAGCCTAGCTCGAGACGATCCCAACTTAACGAAGTGTTATGTTAAAACCCACTGTTCAGCCGGGTCCCGGGTATCATAGGTCACAGGAAAAGATGAATAACCATAGAAGCAAAGAAGCAAAAAAGTAATGAAAGCAATATATATGACTCCCAAAACACCAAATGATGACTTATCCATGTCGGTTATGCATTTGTATTTAAGTTCATTGATATATTTACATATTTTCATTTGCGCCATACATACTCAGTACATTCTTCGTACTGACGTCCCTTGTGGGACTTACCTTACTTGTTGCAGGCACAGGTACTAGTAGGCCTCCACAGTAGGTTTCCAGTTGTTGCGGATCATTTTTGATCTCCAGTTAGTTCGGGTCTACTCCGAGTCAGAGTTTTTCATATGTTTTGGTTTTGTATATGTTATATAAAGCGGGGACTTCCTGACTTTCAGTTGGTTTTGGTAAATGTTATGCTAGAGGCTTTTGTAGATGTATGTGGGTGTATAAATGTACGAGGTATATGTTGTCCTTGACTTGATGGCCCTGACGGCCAAAGTTTTCCATATATATATATTTATCACATGTTTCATGAATTCCGTTATTAGTATGTTAAGTTCTTACGTGATAATGGTATTTCTTATGGCATGAGTATGAATGAACATCGGTAAAGCTTGGTTCTCTCGAGCCTTATCGGCTACAAGTGCCACTCCGTCCCTATGGGATTTGGGGCATGACACTCGATGGGATTTTGATGTGTGAAGAGGCTAGGCGCACGTGGGATAACTCTCCATCCTCCCTAGCAGCATAATTTTTCTATGAGGTAGTTTATGGTTAATTATAGTAGACTTGGGTTAGACGCATAATAATAATAGCAATGTCGAGAGATTTCAAGTCTTAGGCCTTCGAGAACAGAGTTTGGATAGACGAAATGATAATAACTGGATTAATTCCAACTGAATAATTTAAATATATATGTTATCAAACTAGTTCTCCCCCCATGTTGCCAAGGGTATACTTTTGTATAAACTAGAGGTAGTCGAGGGTTGTAAGTATGTTAGTAAGTTAAAAATAGGATAAGTGTGACCGATTAGTAACATGAGTGCAAGTGGGGACTAGGGTAGGTCGTCGTGAGTTCATAGTAGTTTAACAGAGTTTTGGAAACTATTAAGGTGACAACCATGAAGAATAAGGCTATGGTGTACGTACAACGATGCGTATCATTATTCTTAGTGGCTTAGGTATAATCGTAAAATATTGGAATGAAATTAAGAGTTAGGTATAGTATCTGAGTTGAAGTGGCTAAGAAGGGTATGAATGATGGCCTGAGGTATGAGCGTATGTAGGTGAGTGCAAGTTGTCGAGTGTCTCTTGGAGTCTGAACATTATGTGTTTTCGTAAAGGCTTATAGATACATTTATGAATATGGTGTGGGAGTAGGTGTTGGATAGTCTTCTGTACGATGGGGTTTATTTGTTGCAAATAAACTTACTTGACTTCGTGTCTATATGTGAATCAAGTGTATGTGATTGCGTTCGGACACTACTTGTAATTATTGACTGCATTGCATATTACATTTATGATTGTGATAAATATTATGATGTTGTGGAGATAGATTGATGATATTGAGATCATGATGATGATAATATTGAGAACAATGTTAATGATGATGTTGAGATGAGAAAGAGAGATGATACGTACATATTCCATACATATATTCAGCATTTGCATTTGAATGTACATTCATTATATATGTTGTGATGAATCTTGTTGAAGAATTTGCCTAAGTGTTGAAAGTGTAATTTTGTACTTGTATTCTTGCTAGTGTGAATTGTCATAGTTGTAATTGGTTGTCTCTAAATGTAAGTTAGGGATTGGATCTCTGTAAACTTGTTGGAGTAAGGAAGGATATTGGTAATTAGTTGTGCTTCAAAGCTTAAGGGTATAGGGATAAATAGGTAACCCAGTCTAGTCATTGTAGTATACTAGAGTAGTGGGGACCGTATTATCACTCGTACTTGTTTGAAGAAAAGTAGGGGGTCATGATCGTAAGACAAGACTTAGGGGACGTAGAGTAGAGGACAAATTGTCAAAGGACAAAGATATACAAAAATATTAAATAATAGGTAGGTCACAGAGATGCTAAAAGCAACCTGCCAACTATTGTATAGATAATGGACTTGGTAACCAAAACTTTACTTGATGTCATGATTTCCTTCCTATTTGCTAGTATTGTTATTTGTTTCTAATCCTAGTTAGCCGATGATACCTACCAGTACGTGTGGTTGTACTGATACTACACCTACTATACTTCAACTTGGGGTATAGCCATGTTGCAGGTCATTTGGTGTTTCTATAGAAATGACGGTGATCACTCTTCAACAGCTCCTATCCTTTTACTCTCATATGGATGCTACATTTTGGATTTTCCTGTTCCTTGTTAAGTGCTCTTGTACCAATTTAGATTAGGTTCTAGGAAAGCACTGCTTATTATTTTCCACATTATTTTTACTTATCAAATATACTGAATAGAAGTTGTTTTATGATTAAAGGATTCTTCTTACTTTTAAAAATACTTATTATTTAACTTCTGCATTTAATGGAATGGTTGAGTGGTAAGGGTTCTCCTTTCTAGGATAGAGTAGGGTAGGTGCCTGCACGAATCGTGAATTACGTTGTGAAATAACACTACATCATGTTTTCCCCATGGGAAATCTACTTTATGACTCTTTTTCACACGTCCATGATCAGCGCATAAGAATAAATCCTCAAGAGTACAAACACCAAACAAAACACCCCTATAGGTTTCCTTAACACATAAATTCTCACCCCTACTCACATTAGTCTCTTTGACCCTCAACAATCAATCATTTATAGCAAACCACCTCATTAGTTTCACCCAAGGACATGCTATACTTAACTAGTCAACCACTTGTATACGTCACAACTAGCCTCACAACTAGCTTATGGCTAGTCAAATTACCGACTCGCATATTTCAACCTTTCAAGAAGAAATACCAATCAAGTATTATCATGTAATGATGATAGGTATGGATCATCAATCATAATTATACAATAACAATTCATTTTGTTAATCAACACATGAGTGATTAGTTCTACCAATAGGCAGCCGTAGTGGCTCTTGTACCAATGAGACAAAGTCAGTGGGTTGGATTTCCTTGTATATTTTGTTTCCTATTTCTTTAGTGGCCCATTTTGTATATTTGGTACCTTTTATGTATATATCTATAATTTTTAGCCATGCTATCTTATTTTAGCTACTTTTATATACTTCGTTAGTCGTTACTTTTGGTATATGGTGTAGAATTTGACTTACCTACTTGAGGGTTATAGTATGTGCCATCATGGCCCAATTTTGGGTCATGACAGATTGGTATTAGAGCCTAGGTTCACTTTTCTTATTGGTACAAGAGAAAAATGCCTTGTAGAGTCCTGCAAATCAGTACAAAGACGTTGTATCCTATCTTCAAGGGGCTATAAGGTATTCTCAAGAACAAATTCCATCCTTGACTCTTTATCATGCGTCCTTATCTCTATTAACCTCTAATATCTTCTTTTCTTCCATACTTTTTCAGATGGATATGACAAGTTCATCTGTGAGTGAGGATAAAACTCTTGTTCCCATTTCTAGGGCCTCAGTCTAGGGTATTCTTAGGAACAAACTCCATCCTTGAATCTTTATCATGTGTCCTTATCTCTATCAACCTCTAAGATTTTCTTTTCTTCAACTATTTCTCAGACGGATATGACTAGATCATCCATAAAAGAAGATGAGACTCATGCGCCCGTTGCTAGGGCCTCAGTCTAGGGTCAGGCTTGAGAGATATCTCTAGAGCTTGAGATAGAGATTGAGGATCTACAACATCAACCAAAGGGTCTAGGGCCAGCTTAGGCTCTAGCAAGACTTGTGGTCACCAGCTTTTTAGGATACCATGGTTAGGGTTTTGAGCTTTCTAAAAGGTATGTCACAGGTAAGGGCACTGCTCTATGTTCTGAATGATCCTCAGGTTAGGGTTGAGTTTACAAGTCTTTAGTAAGGCTTTATATCGATTTCAGATTATGAGGCCAAGTTTCATAAGTTAGCCAGCCATACTCCTTGATTCTTCCTACCGAGTGTGAGAGGGTGAAGATATTTGGTAGAGGGTTGATTTTACCACTTTGTTTGGCATCAAAGACTTTAGTTGCAGCTGGGTCTACTTTTTTTTGAGTTGTTAATCATGCAAAGACAATATAGAGGGCATATAGCAAGACCTACGGAGGAGGCGACAAAAGGCCTCATCATTAGGGCACTTTCAGGGATTCTTCACTCAAAGGTAGGGGTCATCTTAGTGGAGTTCATCACTGTCACTCTTTGCCTAGAAGGCTCATTCGAGAAACACTACAGACTATAGATAATGGTTATTCAGGTTAGGCTTCTCAAATTTGCATTCTGGGTGTTCAGATTGTGGTAGTTATTCTAGTTCTACAATACGTTATCGTCAAACTCTAACCTGCCAAGGGTGTTATGATTATGGTGAATCTGGGCACTATTCTAGGGAGTTCCCTATGCTTGAGTTTGTTAGGCATACATATCAGTAGGTGCGGTCCCTAAATGCTCCATCTCCACTGGCTAGAGGTGTTGTGCAGGGTATTATTGGTGGTACCCAAGGTACTAGAGTTGATTCTTATCTAGATGGTATAGGTGGTTGTGAGGATTCTTAGATCAGGTATGAGCACAGTCAGCTATGCATTTTTCTAGGTATTCCGGGGGTGGAGGCTTCATAGGTAGTCATCACAGGTATGATTTTTATTTGTTATCATTTAGCTTTTATGTTATTTGATTTGGGGTCTCAATATTCATATGAGTTTTCCTATTTCACTCTTTGTTGGGTTTGTTTAGTGAGATTTTACTTATGACTATATGTGTAGCTACTCCCATAGTTGATTATTTAGTAGTGGATTGTGTGTATTGGCCTTGGGTGGTGACTATATTGGGGTATGACACTTGGGTAGACCTTGTCATCTTAGATGTGGTGGTTTTTGACATGGTTCTGGGCATAGAGTTATTATCTCCTTATCTTATTCTTTAGATTGTGATGTAAGAGATCGATAGTAAGTTGTCGATAAGGATTATATCATTTATTCGGGTAATGAGGTTGGTAGTAAAGGAGCATTTAGCCTTTCTTTTGTATGTTTGTGATACTAGCACTGACACTCTTATGTTTTGGTCAATTCTTGTGGTTAGTAAGTACTGATGGTTTCCTACTGATTTACCTGGGTTTTTTACCTGATCGTGATTTTGATTTCGGTGATGATTTTGTAACGCCCCGAGATTACACCTTGGATGTAACATGGTACTTAGAACCAGAAGTGATCCCAAGCTAACCCATAGTACTAGTACATGAACAACTGAATATAAACATATACAAGAGCTAAAATGACTGAGAGGAAGCTTAATCATGAAATAAACTGGATCAATATATTACAGTAAAAAAAATATTTACAACAACTGTAATTCGAAAGAAAGAGAAACTGGAACTAAAAACAACAACTCTGACTAACTATACATGAAGCCTCTACTAATATTGACTAAAGGTAGCCAGGACATGACCCCCAAATATCCCTAATCAATACATATGAATAGAAATAAAATACTATAACTAAAAACTGACTTGATTCCTCGAATAAGAAGAACTCATCACATGCTAACTGGAAGTTGTGATCTGTCTGACCATGATCTTGTAAGTTAGAACTGATACCTATATTATGAAACAATGTAGCTTAAAGAAAATATGCGGTCAGTACTTTCAATGTACTGAGAATGGTGGAATGCACATACGATGCATAAGTAAAATGGAAGAAATAAATCATGCATAGAGTTGAAAACATGTTGACAAGTATAAATGGTTCACAATTGTACATGAATGACTGAAACATAGTAAGAGCTGACATGATAAGAAAATATGAATACCTATGTAGTGAACCAATTATACTAGTTTAAAAATTATGCATAAGACTTGGGCATGCTAATAAGTATAAATGACTCACGTTAAACATGAAGTAAACTAAAAAGCATAATGAGAACTAGCATGATGCTGAAATATGAAAATCATAGTGTAGTGAGCCATTGTATACTTAGTTAAAATCTTGTCTTTCTGTGGGAGGTTCTCTGAACCGACATAAATCATGTGAGCTACATAGAGTCCAATATATGTCTCATTGGAAAGCCATAATATACCTTTTCAGGGGTATAAAGCCATGACTGATGTGATCACTAAGTTGAGCCCATTCAGGTGAATATAATACCTATAGTGGCACATAGTTCTATGACTTAGGTACACTAAATCCTTATCCTCTTGGAGCTAATACTACTCCCAAAACATGCACTGATTGCTCATTTGTCATGAAAGTGGTAATAAGACTAGTTCTTAAAAGTATAATTCTGTTTGGATTATAGTCCTAAGTAAACTGAAAAAACTAGTCTTATTTATCTTTTTCTTGTTTGTTCTGGGAACAAAAGGTCAAATCATGCTAACTCATGAGGTTTCATGAAAAGTCTTGAAATTCATATCATCTTGTGTAATTCATTCATGCTAATTTTTGTGATAAAACCCCCAAGCCTCGTAACTTATGCAAAAATATGGAAATTTTATGTAAACCAGGCTTATATCATGTACATTCTTGAAATTCATGCTTGTTCATGCTAAATCATTCTAAATCATGCTAAGTTATGCTAAATTTGGGCTAAATCGTAACAAATGAAAGAACCTGTTTTCAATTTATGCTTGCAATCTTGAAATCATTCTAAGGACATGTAATTCTTTCAAATTCCAAGGCTTCAACACCAATTTATAAGAATTTCTTGAGCATTCCATCAAATCTTAAACAAGGGTTTGAAAACATGTAAATAAGAATGCAACTAAACCATGGGAGTTCATGAATATTAGCAAGTATGTAGGAAAACTCATAAATGGATCATGTGAATTTAAATTAAAAGTTTTGGGGTTAAACCCTAACACAAGAGTACACGTTTATGGAATTTAAAAACTTGAGCTTGGGCACAAGGATGAAAGGATTATCCATATTGAAGCCCCACATACCTGAACTTGATGATTTCTTGGAGGAAACTTGAATTGGGTGCCTTGGAAGTTGAAATTTTGGAGAGAAAACCCTAGTTGAGTTTTCTTGAGAGTTGAGAGGAGAAATATGATGATTTTAGGAATAAAAATTGATTATAGGGGTTATCTAGGGTCAAAAGACAAATTTTCCCTCACCAAAATGTGTTAAAAAGGAGTTTTTAACATCTGAAGACCATCCGACGTGGCATACTGGCCAGCACATTATTTTAGATCCATGGCATGCTGTCAACACACCAAAATGGCTCCATGGCATGCTGATAACGTGGAGGCCTACTGGTTTGGCATCTTCTTACGCTCACCCCCACTAAAAAGCCAATAACTTTTAGCTCCAAAATGGGATTGACAAACGGTTGGTAGCATTGGAAAGAAGACTCAAAGACCTTTCATTTGGTGGGTGTTAGGCCATGAAATTCTTTATATTTTAGGTGTAATGATCATTAGAAATTGATCCAAGTAAGATCATATACTAAAACTCAATCTATAGAAATGCTCTCAACTCAACTTCGCGCTAGATGTTTCTTATGACCATGATTCACATCAAAATCACTCAACACACTATGGAAATTATCATGAAACTTATTTATGGTTAGAAATCATTGTTTTTTGGCCGATACTCATATGAAGAATAGTTTGAAGCTTAGCTAAGAGTTTTGGTGGTGTTACAATATCTCCCCCTTGGAATCATTCATCCTCGAATAAAGACTAATATTGGGATGAAAAGAATGAAGTTACTAACATGAAACTGTATTTTAAAATTGATCATGTATCATAACTGGAATCTCTTTATGGTAGAGTAATGACTCATCTGAGACCTATGGAATATGAACACAGACATAGAAATCATATGGGAAAATGTAGACATAAAACTAGAAGAGAGCAATGTTAGGAGGGAAATCTATAGCTCTGCTAAATCAATATTAGGAGTGAACAAATAAGGGTACTCGACCATCATGTCTGTGAATGAAGGATATAGCTGGGCTGAAAAGATAAAACCCACTAACATGAAATTGATTTCTAAACTGACTTGCTCGGCTATAAGGAACTAATTCATACTACGAGTTTAGAATTCAACCTAATCCTTCATGTCACGAATGTACACATAGAACTGAGAAATGATAGATAGCAGGATGAAATTTCTAAAGGTTGCTAAGAAAGGAATATTTGTTTCCTAAGATGCTCCTTATCAAAATTTCTAATAATATTAGAGGGAAATATTTTGAGCATGATCTGATTAATGCATTCGAATAAAGAATCCCAACATGGTTTGATCGTCCGAGTCTGTTGTTATAAGTTCATATAATAGAGACGATATAGACTTGAACATCAGACAACCTCTGACTGAAACTATATAAGATGGATTATGGGCATATGGCATGGAAGCAATAATAGGATTACAATGTTTTAAGTGATACAACTGTTAACTTTCAAGCTTAACAACACTTCTCAAACACTTTTATCCTTTTCAATACTGTACTTCATTAGATTCAACTTATAACTTTCACATGGATACATGTGACTACTCCTACCAATGTTTGAGTCGAACTGCATGCTCTCATCATGTTCAAGCCTAACTCAAAGTCACAATGTACTACACATGAAGTAACAATACTAGTCTAAACTACGGGATCCTATATCCTATGTCTTTTTTAGAGCTCTCATCTCAAGAATAATACTCCTTACCACTTCGACTACTAACTCTGAACTCTAATTAAGAATTTCACTAGTGCATAATGCATTCATCCACTTGTATACCAGTGTACATATTCACACCTATCATTTAGATGCTATCAACACCACCATCATAACATAAGAAGGGTCACTGAAGGGCTATAACATGAGAACCTAGAGCAAAAGAGAATAATATTCATAATTTTGACACTTAACTAAGGCTTGAGGAATAGAGTATCATAGACACAAATTTGTTAGAGATATCCAACCTGAGGAAAAACATGAGATAATGGATTTCACTAGTCATTAAGGGTGTATCATGAGTTCATGGAGCTAAACATACTGAGAAATCATGATTGCATGAGTCATAAGTCGTATGACGTGAGACTGGAATTCATGAATTCATGGAGTATAGCTAGGACTGTTGAGTAAGACTTTTATTTCTTATATTAGGAACAATGGAACTGAGAATATGCATAAATCTATATGAAGTGCATGAGTAAGAAGTATGATCATGGCGCTAACATTAAGATATGAGTAGAGTGTCGTATTGACAGGAGCACGCTAAAGATGTTAAGATGGGAATAGGTCTATGCATTCCCTTAACTCTGCTTTTAACTCACTGACCTTACTACTTGAATCTCAAAACTTGACTGGTTCTACCCTCTATCATCTCCCCCTTAGATTAGTGCTGCCTTTCTAAGTTTGCAGATATTCTCAGTAAACTCTAAACTAAGCCACTTCATCCTACTCTAATGGTTGGGGTACCTCTATACACATCGATACTAAACCTCCTCAAAAAGACTACATTAAAAGATACAAAACCTGTGTTGGGACTCCATTCTAAGATACTACACCATAACTAACTACTCTATATGGCAATTACATAAGCCACAAACTTGTACCACCATAATCACTAGCAAGATAATCAACTTAGATTCGTTCATATGCTAGGTCAACCTACTAGATCCATTCTATAAAACTAACACCAGCATTCCTACATAGTCATTATCTTTATCTCATTTAGCAACCATAATTCAAACTTAGAGTCTAACATTTGACATGGATAGCCACTCAACTTCTCACACACTATACCAATCTTCAGCTACTAGATAGGGATCAAGGAAATAATAGTCCACCAAAATTCTTAATAATGTATAATCAACTAAAACCAAACCTCATATCTAACTTCATTGTACACACACACTCTACTTTCATGGACTTACTAACCTTCTTTAACACCACATAATACACTATACACCTATTCACTCACATGATATTGTCTAAACCTTCCAATCTTCAAACCACTCTATAAATGGTATAATTCTATACTCACACTTATAATATTGGGATCATTTTGCCATAGGATTCTAAATAGGGATCAGAGAAACATCTCTTGCTTTGGCTCAAACACACGATATACATAGACAAGAGTGAATTCTTTTGAATCACTAAAATTAGAAGCATTGACAGTTTTCTCTTGAGCCCTTGTGTGGCCTCATAACTGTTTGTATGCTCCACTTGAGAAAAGTTTATCAATATGTATTTAAGCGTGACTGTTTCTATTACCTCAAAAATAAGGCATATTCAGAGAAATAGAGCAATGGTCGAATTTGAATATATTTGGTAGAGAATAGCTCTACCACATGATCTGGAATACGAAAGAACGAAAACATTTCCTAAATGCCTTGTAGCCTCTCGAAGAAAAGTACAGACGTCTCTGTACCATTCTGCAAGACTCTACTAGACACGGCTTCATAGACACCCTAGGACACTTGAACACTATACTCTGATAACAAGTTTGTAATACCCCAAGAGTACAACCTGGACGTAACACAGTGCTTAGAACCACAAGTGATCCCAAGCTAAACCATAGTACCAGTATAGTGCTTGAACAACTGAATAAAATAAAATGACTGAGCAGAAGCTTAATCATGAAATAAACTAGTTTAATACATCACTGTAAAAAAAACATTTACTACAACTGAAATCTTAAAGAAAGAGAAACTGGAACTAAAAACAACAACTCTGACTAGCAAACTATGAAGCCTCTACTAATACTGATTATAGGTAGCCAGTACATAACCCCCAACTATCCCTAATTAATATATATGAATAGAAATAAAATACTATAACTACAAACTGACTTGAGTCCTCGAATAAGGAGAACTCATCACTTGTTGAATCAAAGTTGTGATTTGTCTGACCATGATCTTATGAGCTAGAATTGATACCTACATTATGAAAGAATGTAGCACAAAGGAAGAATGCGTTCAGTACTTTGAATGTGTTAAGCATGGGGGAATGCACATGCGATGCATAAGTAAAATAGAAGTAATAAATCATGCATAGAGTTGAAAATATGTTGACAAGTATAAATGGCTCACAATTGTATATGAATGAATGAAACATAGTAAGAGCTAACATGATAAGGAAATATGAATACCTGTGCGGTGAACCAATTATACTAGTTTAGAAATTACGCATAAGACTTGGGCATGCAAATAAGTATAAATGACAAGTAAAACATGAATTAAACTAAAAAGCATAATGAGAACTAGCATGATGCTGAAACATGAAAATCATAGTGTAGTGAGCCATTGTATACTTAGTCAAAATCTTGTCTTTTCTGTGGGAGGTTCTCTTATCCGACATAAACCATGTGAGCAACATGGAGTCCAAAATATGCCTCGTTGGAAGGCCTCAATATATCTTATCAGGGGTATAAATCCATGAATTATATGATCACTAGGTTGATCCTATTTAGGTAAATATAATACCTACGATGGCACGTAGTTCTAGGACTTGTGTACGCTGAATCTTTCTCCGCTCGGGGCTAAATACAACTCCCAAAATATGCCTTGATTGCTCACTTGTCATGAAAGTGTTAATAAGACTAGTTCCTAAAAGTATAATTCTGTTTTGGATTATAGCCTTGAGTAAACTGAAAACTAGTCTTATTTATCTTGTTCTTGTCTGTTCCGGGACCAAAAGGTCAAATCATGCTAACTCATGAGGTTTCATGCTAAGTCTTGAAATTTATATCATATTGTGTAATTCATACTAATTTTTGTGATCAAACCCCCAAGCCTTGTAACTTATGTGAAAATGTGAAAATTTTATGTTAACCAGGCTTATATCATGTTCATGCTTAAAACTCATGCTAGTTCATGAAAAATTATTCTAAATCATCCTAAATCATACTAAGTTATGATAAATCATATTAATAACATGAAAATCCTTGTAAATTCATATTCATGTCATACACATGCTTGAAATTTGGGTTAAATCATGTCAAAGGAAAGAACTTGTTTTCAATTTATTCTTGAAATCTTGAAATCATTCTAAGGACATGTAATTCTTTCAAATTCCAAATTTTCAATACCAATTTATAGGATTCATGAACATTCCATCAAATCGTAAACAAGGGTTTGAAAATATGTAAATAAGAATGCAATTAAACCATAGGAATTCATGAATATTATCAAGTACATAGGAAAACTCATAAATGGATCACGTGAATTTGAATTAAAAGCTTTGGGATTAAACCCTAACACAAGAGTACACATTTATAAAATTTAAAAACTTGAGATTAGGCACAAGGACGAAAGGATTATCCTTGTTGAAGCCCCACATACTTGAACTTGACGATTTCTTGGAGGAAACTTGAATTTGGTGCCTTGGAAGTTGAAATTTAGGAGAGAAAACCCTTCTTGAGTTTTCTTGAGAGTTGAGAGGATAAAGTGTAACACCCCTACATTTACAACCCTACTTGACAATGTTGAACAATATTTACTTAGGTGTCGAGAGCCATAAGTATGTATTTTGTAGTGTCATTGATGAAACATTTGATATTGCGCCTAGTACGTATGATTAGACCTTTGTAGGAGGTGTTTGTGACTTCGTGGAGCAATTGTGGGGTGAAAAATGAGGCTAGGAGGACTTTCAAGCAATGGATATTAAGGTTAGTAGGTAAGAAAAAGATTTGAACTTGAAGGATCTACCCAAATCCGCAAAGAAAAGTCGAAGAAAGGGAAAAAATCACATTTTGGGTATGGGGCGCGCCCAGGGGCATACCGGGCCACTTCTGGCCAAAAATTTTTTGGTACAGGCAGCCCTAGGGTGCGCCAAGCAGTGTGCCAGGCCGCCTATGCCAGAAATGTTTCTGGCATAGGCAGCATTGGGGCGCGCCAAGCGACGTGCCAGGGTGCTTTTCACCAAAATTTTTCTTCGACTATTAGGATGTATATAAGACCTTTGAGTCATGGTATCATTACTCCATATTAGTAGGACTACTCTTGAGCGCGTTTATCATCCTATTTGGGGTTAACTCTTCATCACAAGTATTTTATCAAATTATGCTCAAATAAGCTAAGAGTGGCTAGAATTTCCTCTTTTTGAAATTAAGGCTACAAACGGGAATCTCGTAAGTAAATATTATCAAGACATTCATAGAATTAGTTGAACATGATATATATGTTGTATTATACTTTACATTTAGCTGGTTAAGATGACATGTGTTATTGGGCTCAATTTAAAGCCCAAAGAGAGACCAAAATGCAAGGCCTAATGGGGCAAATGACCCATTCTTCCACTTTGATCAAGAAAACATTGCATTTAATGCAAGGAAATGGCTAAGGATGACTTGAGTACTATATAAAGGCCAAAAAATCAGATTTTAATTCATTCTAACTCTCATTCCTCTTTAGATATTTCTCATATATTTTCTCTCAACCCCTAAGAACCCTAAGGCACTTCTTGGGACAAGATCACTCATTTGCAAGTTTGGGTAAGTGATTATTCTTATGGATTAATATATTATATGCATGGGAGAGCATTTATATCATGATGGTTATGTCTAAAAGTGTAAGTGGTGCACTTTTGTGTTTTTGTAAAAGATGTGTCATTTTTGTGAATTAAACTTGAAAAGTGACTTGTGGTGTTGATGAAAGTGCATGGTATGGATGAAATAACAACATGTATGGTGTGATTATGTTACTAAACTTTTTATTTTTCTATAAGTGTAAATTATGGGATTTTGGCCGATATGTTGTTATGAGACGTATTGAGGTGACTTGATGGAGTAATTGTGATGTTGTGTTGGAGAAGTGGAAAGTATGAACTTGGTGTGACATGCTATTGGTTTATAATGTATTGGTCAATGTATGGAATATTGCGGGATTGTTGGTATGATAATTTCATAAATGGTATTGTCACGGAGGAAATGAAATTTTTAAAGGCAAACATGTAACTCATTATCGTTATATACATTTGTAAGGTATTTGGGGGTTAATGTAAACTCTGTTATGTACTTGTGTTGTAGAGTGAAACATAAGGAAGGAGCTGGACTATTGTATTCACGTATAGGATTGTAAATTTGTATTGAGAAGATAAGGTATGTAAGGTTACTCTTTTCTGTATCCTTCTGCAGCACATAGTGTTCACATAGACATTGTACTTGTTCCATTCTGAAATGTCCTAAGGTATCCTATATCCGATTACCAATTGTTAATATCACATGTTTCCTACTCATTGATCAATTATGATTCACATGTCTCTTATTCACTGACTAATGTTCCAAAGTTCCAATAATGTTTATTCACATGTCTCTCACTCATTGATTATTGATCCAAAGCTTCAACTAATGCTATGACTATCATGTATCAATCTCAAAAGTAAAGAATGAAGTAATGCATATGTGGTTAATGATGGAGTATGGGTGGTAGCTTTGGGGGCAAAATCCTAGCTCAAGCCGATCCCGAGATTATTGGATCAGGGGGTAGTCCTAGAGGCATACGCCTAGCTCGGACCAAACCTGACAGGGGGTAGCTCTAGAGGTAATGACCTAGCTCAAGCCGAACCTGATATATTAGTTTATGGGTGGCAGCTCTAGAGGTAATAACCTAGCTCGAGCCGAACCCAATGTGTTGATTTATGGGTGGTAGCTCTAGAGGCATAAGACTAGCTCGAGTCGATCCCAACATAACATTATGTTATGTTAAGACCCACTAATCAGTCGAGGCCCGGGTACATAGTGACATAAGTGATGATAAATAAACATAGAAGTAAAGAAGCAAAGAAAGTGATGAAAGCAATACACATGGTTCCCAACATGTCAAATGGTGACTTATCCATATTGGTTATTCACTTGTATTTGAGTTCATTGAAGTATTTATGTGTCATACGATTTCATACGAGCTTTACATACTTAGTACATTCTTCGTACTGATGTCCCTTGTGGGACTTACCTTGCTTGCTCCAGGCACAGGTGCTAGTAGACCTCCACAGTAAGTTGCGGATCTTTTGCCGATCTTTCGCGAGCTCCAGTTGGTTCGGGGCTTTCTGGGTCTCATATGTACATTTGTTTTGGTACTGTAATATTGTATAAAGGTGGGACTTATCCCGACTTTAGGATGGTTATGTATATACATCTGTTAGAGGCTTTGTAGGACGCGGTGAGATGAATGAAAGAATGTATGTTCATTTTGACTTGATAGACCTAACGGCCAAGTTTCTTATATGTATATATTACATGTTTCCATAGCTTCCACTATTGACATCTTATATCTCTATGTGATAGTGCTTCTTATTGAGTGACATGCATATAAAATAGACATGAGCAAAGATTGGTTCTCTCGGGCCTTATCGACTTCAGGTGCCAGTCCGCCTCGTTAGAACTCGGGGCGTGACATAAAGACATTGATTTTATCATAAAGTGTTGAGGTATTAGTAATAAAAATCAATTATAGGGATTATATAGGGTCGAAAGATGAATTTACCCTCACCAAAATGGGTTTAAAAGGTTATTTTAACGTCTGGAGACCATCCGATGTGGTACGCTAGCCAGTCCACCATTTTAAGTCTGTTGCAAGCTGCCAACACTCTAGGATGGCTACATGGTACACTGATAATGCAGAAACCTACTGGTTTGGCAGCTGCTTGCGCGCACCCGTACTGAAAAGTCCATTACTTTTAGCTCCGGAATGGGATTGATGAACGACCGACGACATTGGAAAGAAGACTCGAAGTCCTTTCATTTTGTGGGTGTTAGGTCATGAAATTCTTCATATTTTAGGAGTAATGATCATTACAAGTTGACCTAGGTAAGATCATATATTAAAACTCAATCGATAGAAATGCTCTCAACTCAACTTTGCATTAGATTTTCTTATGACCATGATTCGCATCGAAAGCACTCACCACACGAGAGAAATCATGAAACTTATCTATGGTTATAAATCATTTATTTTTTTCCTATACATATATAATGAATGGTTCAAAGCTTAGCTAAGAGTTTTGGGGTGTTACAATATCTTCCCCTTGGGATCATTCATCCTCGAATGAAGATATTTATTGGGATGAAAAAAATGTAGTTACTAACATGAAATTGAATTTCAAAACTGATCGTGTATCATAACAAGAATCTCTTTTTGGTAGAGTATTGACTCATCTGAGACATATGGAACATGAACACTGCATAGAAATCGTATGGGAAAATGTAGACATGAAACTAGAAGAGAGTAATGTTAAGAGGGAAATCTATACCTCTGCTGAATAATATTAGGAGTGAACAAATAAGGGTACTTGACCATCATGTCTGTGTATAAAAGATATAGCTGGGCTGAAAAGATAAAACCTACCAACATGAAACTGATTTATGAACTGACTTGTTTGCTATAAGGAACTAATTCATTAAGAGTTTAGAACTTGACCTAATCCTTCATGGAAAAAATGTACACATAGAACTGTGAAATTATAGATAGCAAGATAAAATTTCTAAAAGTTTCTAAGAAAGGATATTTGAATTCTCAGTCGCTCCTTATCAAAATTTCTAATAACATTCGGGGAAAATATTTTCAACATGATCTGAGTAATGCATTTGAAAAAAGAATCCCAATATGGTCTGATCATCCCAGTCTACTATTATAGGTTCATATAATAGAGACGATATAGACTTAAACATGAGACATCCTCTGACTGAAACTATATAACATGGAATATGGGCATTTGGGATAGAAGCAATAATAGGATTAGTATGCTTTAAGTTATGCAATTGTTAACTTTCAAGCTTAACAACACTTCTCAAACACAATTCTACTTTTAAATACTGCACTTTATTAGATTTAACTTATAACCTTCATATGGATACATGTGACTACTCCTACCAATGTCTGAGTCAAACTGCATGGTCTCACCATGTTAACTGCATGGTCTCACAATGTTCAAGCCTAACACAGAGTCACAAGGTACTACACATGAAGTAACAATACTAGTCTAAACTATGGGATTCTATAGCCTATGTCTTTTTTAGAGCTCTTATCTCAAGAATAATACACCTTACCACTTCGACTACTAACTCTGAACTCTAATAAGAATTCACTAGTGCACAATGCATTCATCCACTTGTATACCAATGTACATATTCACACCTATAATTTAAGAGCCATCAACACCACCATCATAACATAAAGAGGTCATTAAAGGGATATAATATACGGACCTAGAGCAAGAAAGAATAACATACATAATTTTTCCACTTAACTGAGGCTTGAGGAATAGAGTATCATAGGCACAAATTCATTAGAGATATCCAACCTGAGGAAATACATGAGATAATGTGATTTCACTAGTCATTAAGGGTGTATCATGAGTTCATGGAGCTAAACATACTGAGAAATCATGATTGCATGAGTCATAAATCGTATGACGTGAGACTGGAATTCATGAATTCATGGAGTATGGCTAGGACTGTTGAGTAAGACTTTTATTTCTTATGTTAGGAACAATGGAACTGAGAATATGCATAAATCTGTATGAAGTGCATGAGTAAGAAGTATGATCATGGCGCTAACATGTAAGATATGCGTAGAGTGTCATATTGACAGGAGCACGCTAAAGATTTTAAGATAGGAATAGGTCTAGGCACTCTCTTAACTCTGCTTTTAACTCACTGACCTTACTACTTGAATCTCAAAACTTGACTGGTTCTACCCTCTATCATCTCCCCCTTATATTAGTATTGTCTTTCTAAGTTTGCAGATATTCTCAGTAAACTCTAAACTAAGCCACCTCATCCTACTCTAATGGTGGGGGTACCTCTATACACATTGATACTAAACCTCCTCAAAAATACTACATCTAAAGATACAAAACCTGTGTTGGGACTCCATTCTAAGATACTACACCATAACTAACTACTCTATTTGGCGATTACATAAGCCACAAAATTGCACCACCATAATCACTAGCAAGATAATCAACTTAGATTCGTTCATATGCTAGGTCAACCTACTAGATCCATTCTATAAAACTAACACCAGCATCCCCACATAGTCATTATCTTTATCTCATTTAGCAACCATAATTCAAACTTAGAGTCTAACATTTGACATGGATAGCCACTCAACTTCTCACACACTATACCAATCTTCAACTACTAGATAGAGATCAAGGAAATAATACTGAGAAATCATGATTGCATGAGCCATGAGTCGTATAACGTGAGACTGGAATTCATGAATTCATGGAGTATGGCTAGGACTGTTGAGTAAGACTTTTATTTCTTATATTAGGAACAATGGAACTGAGAATATGCATAAATCTGTATGAAGTGCATGAGTAAGAAGTATGATCATGGCGCTAACATTAAGATATGAGTAGAGTGTCGTATTGACACGAGCACGCTAAAGATGTTAAGATGGGAATAGGTCTATGCATTCCCTTAACTCTACTTTTTACTCACTACCCTTACAACTTGAATCTCAAAACCTGACTGGTCCTACCATTTATCATCTTCCCCTTAGATTAGTGTTGCCTTCTAAGTTTGTAGATATTCTCATTAAACTCTAAACTAAGCCATCTCATCCTACTGTAATGGTTGGGGTACCTCTATACACATGGATACTAAGCCCCCTCTAAAAGACTACATCAAAGATACAAAACCTGTGTTGGGACTTCATTCTAAGATACTACACCATAACTAACTATTTTATATGGCGATTACGTAAGCCACAAACTTGCACCACCACAATCACTAGCAAGACAATCAATTGAGATTCGTTCATATGCTAAGTCAACCTATTAGATCCATTCTATAAAACTAACACTAGCATCCCCACATAGTTATTATCTTTATCTCATTTAGCAACCATAATTAAAACTTAGAGTCTAACATTTGTCATGGATATCCACTCAACTTGCTACTTGAATTTTAGTGGGTCAAGTTTGGGACCTTAAGTCCTGACGATTTCATTTAGAGGCTATACAGAGAGCTATAGATTATTTTTTTTGATTAGTGCATATATTTTAGGGGTTTAATTCCATTTGGGGCATTGTTTATAAGTCAACAGGGCCTGCTCACTACTATGGGTTCAGTATTCTTGTAAGTTTAGAGGGGTTGGCTCAGATTTGCATTCGTGGGATAGTTTGTTTGCACGGGGTGCCAATTTCTATCAATTTTTATCATGGCACTAAGTTTGCATTATGTTTCAGGAGGTTGATTCAGAGGGAGTTAAGTACCCACATTGATCTTAGCATAAACTTTTTATGCATGGATAGATGGTCAGCCAAAGCGGCCTATTCACATTTTGAAGGGCATGTTTCGGGCCTGTGTTATTAATTTCGAGGGTCAGTGGGACTAATTCTTAGCCTTGGCAGAGTTTTCATATAATGACCATCACTATTCAAATATTTAGATGGCTCCTTTTAAGGCATTGTATGATGGTGATACAGGTATCTGATGGGTTGGTTTTATGCTTCGAGATTAGGTCATGGGGCACAGTGCTATTGAGTGATTTTATGGACAAGGTCTAGATGATTTAGGAGAGATATTTTTAGCTCAGAACATGTAGGAGATTTATATTGATTAGTGGATGTGGGACTTAGAGATTGGAATTGGTGATCAGGTGTTTATGTGGGTGTCGCCCATGAAGGACGTAGTGAGGTTCGGGAAGGAATACAAGTTCAACCCTAGGTATACCATGCCATTTAAGATCCTTTAGGGTGTTGGTGATGTGGTGTATGAGATAGCTATGTCTCTAGTTTTTTTGGGATGTTTGCTCGGTACTTCGTGTGTCTATGCTGAGATAATACTTTCTGGATGAGTCCAATGTGTTTCAGTGGGATTTGGTTCAGTTGGCTGCTATTTGACTTTCAAGAAGGAATTGGTTGCCATTTTGAGTAATGGGGAAAGAAAGTTAAGATCGAGGGATATTCTTATAATTAAGGGTTGGTGGAAGTATCATCAAGTCGAGAAGGCTACCTGGGAGACCTAGCAGGTCATGCAAATCTAGTATCCTCACCATTTCAAGCCGTTAGGCTTATCCTGTTCCTCGAATTTTGAGGATGGAAGTTTTTTTAGAAGTGAATGTTGTGATAACCCTCCAGGTCATTATCTCTATTTTCGTACATTTTCTATATTTCAAGATTTTCTGTAGCTACTAGGGGTCATCTATCACTTGCTAGTATAACTGGTTCAGTTATCGGGTAGTTTGTTGTCACGCCCCGAATCCCATCAAGACGGATTGGCACTCGTAGCCGACAAGGCCCGAGAGAACCAAGCTTTGCCTCTATTCAATCATATACATGCCATAAGAAACGCATAATCACATAATAACTTTGGATACCAACAATGGAATTCATGGAACATGTGATATATATATACATATGCGAAACTTGGCCGTTGAGGCCACCAAGTCAAAAACGACATATACCTCATACATTTATACACCCACATCCGTCTACAAAAGCCTCTAACAAATGCATTGACCAAAATGAACTAAAAGTCGGGACAAGTCCCCGCTTTATACAACATGTACAACACCAAAACATATGTACGACTGTGACTTGGAGAAGCCCCGAACTAAATGGAGCTCACCAATGATCTGCAACAACTGACAACCTACTGTGGAGGCCTACTAGTACCTGCACCTGCAGCAAGTAAGGTAAATTCCCCAAGAGGGGTCAGTACGAAGAATATACTGAGTATATAAGGCCATATGAAATTTGTAAGATATGTAAATATGTCAAAGAACTTAAGTTCAAATGCATAATCAATATAGATAAGTCACAACGTAGATGAGTCACTATTCTGTACTTTGGAAACCATGTATTTAGCTTTCATTACTTTCTCTGTAGCTTTGCTATTCATCTTTGTCTGTGATCTGTGATGCCCGAGCCCCGACTGAACAGTGGGTTTTAACATAACACGATGTTATGTTGGGATCGACTCGAGCTAGGCTTATGCCCCTAGAGCTGCCACCCATGAATCAATATAGATGGGGATCGGCTCGAGCTAGGTTATTACCTATAGAGCTGCCACCCGTACCAACATATCAGGTTCGGCTCGAGCTAGGTTATTACCTCTAGAGCTGCCACCCGTACCAACATATCAGGTTTGGCTCGATCTAGGTTATTACCTCTAGAGCTGCCCCCTGCTAGGATCGGTCCGAGCTAGGCTTATGCCTCTAGGACTGCCCCCTGATCCAACAATCTCAGGATCGGCTTGAGCTAGGCATTTGCCCCCAAAGCTACCACCCATACTTGATCATTGACCACATATGCATTACTTTATTTATTACTTTGATAGTGATACAATGATAATCATAACTTTACTTTAAGCTTTGGGTCATTAACCAATGAGTGAGAAACATGTAAGTAAACATTGTGGGAAATATAACTTTATTAGAAACATAACACCATTGGAACCTTTGGACAACAATCCTTGAACAAGAGACATGAGTATAATCACTATTGGAACAAAACCTTATTGGGCTTTTGGAACGTGATTCATGAATATGAGACATGAGATTCACAATTGACCAATGAGTAGAAATATATGATAATGTCCATTGATAATCGCATATAGGATACCTTAGCACATTTCGGGATGGTACAAGCGTAATGTCAATGTGAATACTATTTGCCGCAGAAAGATACAGACAGAGTAACCTTACATACCTTGTACTCTCAATACGGATATACAATCTTAGATGTGCATACAATAGTCCCGCTCCTTCTTTATGTGTCACTCTACAACACAAATACATAACGAGATTTACATTAACCACCAACTACTTTACAAATGCATATAACGTCAATGAGTTACATGTTTGCCTTTAAACATGCCATTTCCCCTTGACAAGACCATTGATGAAATTATTATTCCAAAAATCCCACAATATTCCCAACATTGACCAATACATTATAATCAATACATTTCACCACAACACTTCTCCTTTACACTTTCTTATCCACACCACATCACAAATAATCCATCAACTTACCTTAATACACCTCATAGCACATATCGACCAAAATTCCATAATTTACACTTATAGAAAAATAAAAAGTTTAATAATAAAATCACACCATACATTTCCATATTTTATCCATACCATGCTCTTTCATCAAAGGCACAAGTCATAATTCAAGCTTGAATCTCATGGATCACAAATCTTATATAAAAACACAAAGTACCATGTTAACCACTTCCAAGCATAACCAGCATGATTTACATACTCTCTCATGCATATAATATATTAATCCATAACAATAATCACTTACCCAAGCTTGAAAAATGGTGATCTTGCTCCAAAAGTTGGCTTTGAGTTCTTAGGGTTTGAAGAAAATATCTTGTATATTTGTCTAAAAGGCATGAGACTTTGCAATCAATAAAAATCAGATTTATTGCCCTTTACATATGCCCTCAATTCCATACTTATCCACTCTTAATCATTTAATGTGGTGTTCTAGAAGGTCAAGGCAAGAATGGGTCTTTTGGCCCATGTTTTCTTTCACATTTTGGGCCCTTTTTGAGCCCAATTCACTTAACCCAACAAAATCAATAATTTCTCATGTTTAAATCATATCATACGTGTTACAACAATATTACCACTCACGCTATTCATATCCGTAGCCTCAATCCCAAAAACAAGTGATTCTAGCCACGTATGGGCTATTTTGACCAAAAGGGTAAAATCGTCATTTTGACGCCAAATTCGTTCTCGAGTAATTTTATCATACCAATATAATACTTGACTCATTTCATGTATATACTCATGGTTTTAGAAGAAATGTGGCAAAAATCGGCTCGGTACAACCCCGGGTACCCTTGGGACTTAGAAAATTTCCAACTTTCAAAAAATGGCAAAACCAGTGTGGCACGCCCTTGGGAGAGCAAGCTTACTGCCTATGGGCACAAAATTTTGGCCCATAAAGGCGTGGTACTCCCTCTGTCACCCACCCACCCCTTAGATTTTTTGAATATTTCATTTTACGACTTTTCTTCGCGGGTTTGGTTAGATACTTCAAGTTCTATTCTTTAACTTATTTCTTAACCTTAATATCATTTGTTTAGAGTTACTCTTAGCCTAATTTTAAACCCCACAAATACTCCATGAAAATCACAAAACACCTCCTCCGAAGGTTTAATCACTTATACGAGGGCCAAATTCAATTATCTCGTCAATAGCATTACAAAATACATATGTATGGCTCTTGACACCTAAGTAAACATTATTTAATGTCATCAAGTAGGGTTGGTAAGGTACGGGGTGTTACATTTGTTTAAGCTTTTAAGTCAATTTCTCTATTTTGGAGTTTTTGAAGTTAAGAAATTTGACTTCAATCAAAACATTTGGTAAAAGGCCTCGAATGAAAACTCTGACAATTATGTTAGCTCTAGAATATGGATTTTATTCTAGAAGGACCTTTGGTTTATGTTCCAAGGCTTCCAGACTCATTTTGAGCTATTAGGTAGATTTTAGTGAAAATGAAAAGTATGGGCTTGGGCCCATATTTCGTCAAAATGCCCACCATTGGGAATTTTGTAGATTCTGTTTGGTTCGAAATGCAATTTCTGATAGAGTAGCATATTTATTTTGTGTTCAAAGGACTTCGAACGAATCCCAGAGGTCCGATTGAGATTCAGAATTTTAGGCCAAGCTATTGATGCATCTGATGGTTGGTACAGTTGCTCCTGTGGAAGTCTCTTCCCTATGGCGGCACCATTATGGCAAAACTTGGTTCGCTACGATGGAAGTTTGGATGTTAGTGACCTCCGCTGTAGCAGAGGTTTTGTTGCCGCAGCTACATCGCTCCTGCGGCTAAACCTCTGTCACAGCAAAGATCACAATATATATTCCCCTCTTTCTTCACTCTGTTATTGCCACCATTTCTCCAGATCATTTGAGAGCTTGATTATAGAGAGAAATTAGGGTTCTTGGTCAATTCATCACCTGGTAAGATCTATACTTTCTTTTCTGACTTCTATTACTTAATCTCCCATCAATTTCTGTCCTTGATTCCCTTAAAGGTCGAGTATTAATCCTTGATTTTGTTACTCTGCAGGCTGTTTTGAGCCCCAAAAAGGATACCATGCTTACCCAACATTTGGGCATGATTTCCTCACCTTATGGGAAAGATAATTATGGGTTTAATTTCTTCTTTCATCGATGAGTACCGAGGGTTAATTTTTTGACCCAATTTTGGACCCAATTTTCATAATTATGATATGAGTGTTGTCTTTCTCGTGTTAATATGAAAATTTTGTGGTGGATAGCATGGCGACTTTCTGAGGTCGAGTAGAAGGGAAGGCAGCTCTTTGTCAGTCTGAGACCACTGTTCGTTTTGAGGTAGGCTACAATCTACTTTCTTTTAGACTTAGCTCTACAAGATGGTATGTTGTATAAATTTGCACGGGGATAGGGGTTTATAGGATAGATTTAATTTTAATTCATTATGTTCGATAATATTGGCCTACTTTAGGGATCTTAGAGTAGAGTATTTGTAAGAGCCTTAGATTAGGATTTCGCTATAGTGTTAGGCTTAGGTTAGGAATCCTATAATGCTTACTATAGTGCTAGAATAGGTTAGGGATTCTTAATATAATTTTGGGGTAGTATCCTGCGATAAGACGAGTATTCTTTGGTCGGTTTTCATTTAGTTTTATGTTTATTCCGTATTTCTTCTATGTCATGGAATTATGGGCCTAAGGCCTTGGATATGCTTTACAGGAAATTACACTAGGTGTCTCTCAAAGTGAGTGGTCTTGATTTTTTGTCCCTCATAAGAAAAGGTTTTAAAGACTATCCTTCATTCCTTTTTATGTATAGAATAAATACATTTTTGTCCGTCTACACCATAGTTCTCCATGTTCATTTGCCTTTCAACTTCATGTTTTTTTAATTTTTTAATTTTTTTATTTATTTTTTTTTTTTTGGTTTTTTCTTTTATCTTGTTTCATTCTTTTTTGTCGTTTTTCCCAAACTTTATTTTTATTTTTATTTTTTCTTCTCATCTTCTTTTTTCTCATCCTTTGTTTTTTTCCTTTCTTTTTTTTTTATTCTGCTCTTTTTTCTTTTTTTCTCAACCATTATTTTATTTTATTTTATTTCTTCACTCTTTTTCTTTTTCTTTTTTATCAATATTTTCTTTTCTCGCTTTTCTCAACTTTTATTATTTTTTGCGAATGATCAGAAAGTTGTATAATCCACAAAGAGGATCTTCTTTCTTTAACATCAAATTAAACTTAAAGGAGTGATTTGTTATTTGAAAGTACTTTGGGATAATTCTTGTCTCTAAGAAAAGAGTTATAGCACATATCATAAATCAAGATGGTAGTGTTAAGTTTTGCTCGTGGTCCATAACTTGTTGCTTGGAAATCCTTGAGTTAAGTCTTGTCTCTAAGGCAAGAGTTATAGAGTATCTCAAAAATCAAGACACAATGAAGTAGTGTTAACTCTTGTTCATGGGGCATAACTTGTTTTCTTCAAAGGTTCTTGGGCTAAGTCTTGACTCTAAGGCAAGAGTTATAGAGCATCTCACAAATCAAGACACAATGTGGTAGTGTCAACTCTTCCCCATGGGGCGTAACTTGTTGTTTGGAAGTCCTTTGGCTATGTCTTGCCTCTAAAGTAAGAGTTATAGAATATCTCATAAATTTAGGCACAATGTGGTACTGTCAAGTCTTGACCATAGGGCCTAACTTTTTGTTTAGAAATCCTTGAGCTAAGTCTTACCTCTAAGGCAAGAATTATAAAGTATCTCATAAATCAAGACACGATGAAATAGTGTTAACTCTTGCCCATGGGGCATAACTTGTTCTTTGGTAGGACCTTGGGCTAAGTCTTGCCTCTAAGAGAAAAAGTTATAGAGTATCTCATAAATCAAGACACAATATGGTAGTGTCAAGTCTTGCTCATGGGACATAACTTGTTGCTTGAAAGTCCTTAGGCTAAGTCTTGCCTCTAAGGAAAGAGCTATAGAACACCTTATAAATTCAGAAATGAAGTGGTAGTGTCAATTCTTTCCCATAGAACCTAACTTGTTGTTTGAAAATCCTTGAGCTAAGTCTCGCCTCTAAGGCAAGAGTTATAGACTATGTCATAAATCAAGGCACAATAAAGTAGTGCTCACTCTTGCCCATGGAGAGTAACTTATTCTTTGGTAGTACCTTGGGTTAAGTCTTACCTCTAAGGCAAAGGTTATAGAACATCTCATAAATCAAGACACAATGTGGCAGTGTCAAGTCTTGCCCATGGGACGTAACTCGTTGTGAGTCATTGGGCTTGCCTCTAAGGCAAGAGTTATAGAACATCTCATAAATCAAGACACAATGTGGTAGTGTCAAGTCTTACTCATGGGGCCTAACTTGTTATTTAGAAATCCTTGAGCTAAGTGTTGCCTCTAAGGCAGGAATTATAGAGTATCTTATAAATCAAGACATAATGAAGTAGTGTTCACTCTTACCCATGGGGTGTAACTTGATATTTGGAAGGACCTTGGGCTAAGTCTTGCCTCTAAGATAAAAGTTATAGAGCATCTCATAAATCAAGACACAATATGGTAGTGTCAAGTCTTACCCATGGGGCGTAACTTGTTGTTTGAAAGGAATCGAAGAGTAGAAAAGAAAAGGAAAAAACAAAGAAAGAAAAGAAAAAAATAAAGAAAAATAAAGGTTGAGAGAATGAATACAAAGAGAAAAGAAAAAAGAAAAAGAAAAAGAAAATAAGAAAAAAAAATAAAAGTTGAGAGGAGAAATGGAAAAAAATTAAAGGTTGAGAAAAAAGAAAAAAAGAAAAGAAAAATAAAGGTTGACAAAAATGAAAAAAATAAGAGAAAGGAAAAAAAATAAAGGTTGAGAAAAAAAATAAGAAAAAATAAAATTCAAAGAAAAATAAAAAAGAGACAAAGAAAAAAAATAGAAGTTGAGAGGCAAATAAGCATGGAGAGTTGTTTAAAAATACTTGAGGTATAGATGGGCAAAAAGGTAGCTGTTCTATATATAAAAATGAAGGAAGGCTAGTTTTATAAAACTTTTCTAAGGGGGAAAAAATATCAAGACCAGCCCATATGAGGGTCATTTATGTACTTCACCCCATGCTTTAGCTGGACTCCATGTCAGTGTTGCCTTGTATTGAAGGGTGGTTTTACCTTGTTTTATGTGTACCTATACATTTATATATACTTACTTGTGATGGAATGCATATATTCACTCGTGTATATGCATGGATTGTGGTACGATTCTCAAGAAAATATTGATTTTGACTTTTAAAAGAAAATAGGAAAATCGTACCACTCCTACTACTGGTTTAATGCCTAAAAGATGAAATTGTACCACCTTTATTAAAAAATTTAAAATTTTTAAGGATCACTTTTATCACAAGTTTTAATCTCTTATTTATAAAGGATTTGTATCGATTTCTATTCACTAATTTCTTTTTTGGATACAAACAGTACCACCTTATAAATTCAGGTCGAGGGACGTTTTCGAGCAGCCCGAGGTATATTTTCTAGGTTTTACCTTACTTTTATGAATTGACCACATTTTTCATTGCATTTGTTGAGAGAGAGAGAGAGAGAGACTCGAGGTATGCAGAGCAATACCTCGAGTCTGCACTGCCCACATGGTGCTCTACATCATCTCATATGGCATTGCATCTAATATATATATATATATATATATATATATATGTATCTATGTATGTATATCGTGTATATTATTATTATTATCTTCATTTATTCTCTCTTATCCTTTAATTAATAGATTACTTTCCTTGTATAGATTTTCTTGCTTGTCATTCATGCTTTATATTATCTTTAGATCTCAGTCAACCTATGATGCTTACTGAGTACCATGTATTTTGGTACTAATACTACCCTTCTGCATCTTTTTCCCTGATATAGACCCTAGTTCGAGTCTTCCTCGCTGATTCTTCTAGTTCGGGAGTGTAACACCCTAAAAATCCAAGGTAAGATTAGAACCATGCTTCAAGTACATGTAGAACAAAACTTCATGTTTTGGTAGTATGAAAAGTGATTTAGACATGTATTAAGGCCTCAAGTAACTTCTAACTCATAGCCAAGTTGAAACCTTTCTTACCGATTGATTTCTTGTGAAGAATCTTTCTATAGTCAACTTCAAGCGAACTCCTAGATTTTGAGGTGTTTTTGACCTCAAGACCCACCAAATGAAATTTCTTTGAGTCTTCTTTCCAATGCATTTGATTTCTCATTAATTCAATTCTGTAGCTAAGAGTTATAGCCATTTTAGCGAAGCACTGTCCAACAGTGAGATCCCACGAACCAAGGTACGATCTTGATGAGATTGTACAACCGTACAATGTATTCGTCTGCATGAAACATCCCCAAAAACTTAAAAATTGATAAATCTACCTCCCAACCATGAAAGTATCTCACGATCTTGGTTAGAACCCACGATCTTAGGTACGATCTTGGTTCCTAAAGTTGATTCACCACCCACGATCATAGGTGGGTCCCATGATTGTAGGATGGTCTGTACGTCATGTTCTGCAACTTTTTCAGTTACATTTTATAAGGGGCATTCCGGTATTTTTCCACTATTTAGACCCCTATACTATGTCATTTAAGCTATCCCAAGGCTGATTATTAAGTCTAATATTACCCTAAATCCCTCATTACTCAAAATTCACTCGATACTTAGCAAAAACAAGAGAGAAAAGGCAATTTATTCCTCCAAGGCAATAACTAGGGTTCAACTTCTTCAAGCTCCAAATTCAAAGAATTCACCAAGGTTTCCATCTCCAGGTATGTGGAATTTTATCAATGAGTTTCCTTTCACACATTGAGTCCCAAAGTTACTTAATTCCTCAAGTTTAATTCATTCTTCAAGCTTAGGGTGGGTTTCCATGAAAAGGGTGAATTCCATTACCTTTTAGTTTATTTATTTGACTAAACCATGAATATATGTTTTCCCATGAATTTTAACATCCTTGAATGTTATAGTTATGAAATCTCAAGTTGTAATGACCAGTTCCATCGTTACTGAAAATATATGTGATAAAATCATGTGCTTCTCATTTGTCATAAGTGTTAGGAGTAATTCTTTAGTATGGGAGTGAATTTGATATGTACTAAGGTCATAGAATACCCCTAGCACAAATTTAAGTTGAACGTATCCTTGTCTATTTAGTTTCAGGCTAAGTTTAAACTAGGATCAAATTCAAACAAGTAGTCCTCCTATAATATAAGGAGTTAGGGAGACTAATACCGAAAAAATTAAGATCTCTTGGTCTTCTTTCAAACGCAAGCAACCGTTTGTCAATCCGTTTCCTAAGCAAAAAGTTATGCTTATTTTACTGAAAACTGTTCGTACTGAAAAGTTGAGGGCGCTATAGCGGGTCAGTCCGCTATAGCTGCATGCACGGTGCTATAGCGATGTAACAGTAATTTATAATCTTATTTTGATGGGTTTCAGCCCCCAAACCCTAAAAATTCATTCCTAAGCCCTAGAGGGGTTGATTTTCTCTTGGTATGGATGGAAATTCGTCGTGGAGGTAAGTTTCTTCCATCATCTTCTTCATATTTTAATTCTTTAACATCCTAAAATCATTAGAACAACCGTTAATGGTGAAATTCTTGGGGATTTGAACCCTAAATTCATGTTATTTGGGGGAAAACTTGTGGGCTAAGTTAATATCACCTAGAATCACTCCAAAATTGTTCATTAATGATTCCTAGTATGAAATTGTGGTTCTAAAACATGAAATTCATAGTTGGGGACCTTAAATTCAATAAAGGTGGAACCTTTAGCCTAAAAACACCATTAATGGAGTTGGGTTGAGCTTGAAAGAACTATTTTGATAACTGATTGACCCTTGGGTAATGTTGCAAACCATAAATATAGGTAGAATTAGTGGGTTTGAATTCTCAAGGTATTTGTTTGAAGAGTAGTTTATTAATTACTCTTATAATTGTTATTTTTAAGATAATTAGCCTTCAGAAACGTGAAGAAGAAGGAGGATCATCTGTGTTATAGCTACTTATTGAAGCAGTTTGGCGTCTAGGTAGGTTATGATTTATGAGTAGTAGATTGTGATTAGTAATTTATCCATAATGAAGATTTGATGGGAGAAATCATGCTTAGGCCTGTGGGCATGGAGTTCGGGTGGATAAAATATGAATTTAATATAATAAGGACCTAATTGTGTGTTGATATGTTAATGTATGATCCTTGATGGATTTTTTGTATTTGTATGACTCTATGGGGGATTGTAATGTGAATTATGAGAATATAGATAACAATGAGATTGTGTGAGCTCATAATCTAGTTATTTAGCCTAATTACCAAATAAAGGGTGAACTTTGTATTATGTATGATTGGGATATGGGATAATCTTGCTTAAGGCTAGTGATGAGGACTGATTATGGTATAAAGAGGTGGTGACTTAACTTAGGACCCTAAGGTCAAGTTAGGCTAAGGGTTAGGAAGTAAAAGGTATAAAAGTGTATAACTAAAGCTAGATTGTAAGTTGAATAGAGTTGACTGATTGGCTAATAGAGTAGGTCTTGAACCTAGTTATGACTTGAATACAAGAGTTGTTAGATAATAGCGGAATCTCCGATTTTGGTATGAATAAAGGGGGATTGGATTAATGAATGAATTACTAGACTTAGACTCCATGTGGTTGAACGTGTGCTCCTAAAATGACTACTTGAATTGAATGAATATGGTTTGATAATGATTACTTGAATAAGCCGGTATTGGTCTTCGTACATGCTATGATTGAGGAAACCAATGATTCATATCTACTTGTGATTTAGTGAGTTAGAGTATGATTGTTGTTTACATAAGTTGAGTAACTCAAGTTGACCAAGTATTTGGGTGGTTATCTATTGTTTCAAAGAGTACTTAAGGAATGTAAGTGTTAAATGATATCCTAAGTGTTAATCATATCTAATGAGGTTAAATTAAAGGCTTATTGATTATACAAGTATGATTGCTTATTCCCATTGTGGTTGTGATTGTTGGGATTTATACTTATTATTATGGGATGTACCAAAATTTGGAAATCTTCACGGGATTGGTTGATATGATTCATTGGTTGGCTGGGGTACCATTCCGGTACAGTACATAGATAAGAGCTCGTCTTCTGCAGGTCATGACTAGTAGGCAACCATAAGACCCTTAACATGTATGTACAAGGTATGTATGAGTGTAACGGTTCCTTGAGTGGACCGGGTATATGATTATTGTTATTATTGTTGTTAATATTGATTCCATGAGTGGACCAAGTTATATTATGATTATTGTTGTGGGTTCCTTGAGTGAACAGGTTTATGACGTTGCTTGGTATAGTTGGGATTCTTGAGTGGTCTGGTTACTTGTCATATATTTTGGGATTCTTGTTGTTAGAGTCATGGTTTGTTGACTTGGATATGGTTAGAGTCATGGTTTATTGACTTGGATATGGTTAAAGTCATGGTTTGTTGACTTGGTTGTTTGCTAGAGTCTGGGTTGTTGACTTGGTCATGGGTTGACTTGACTTGTTGTCTCTTGACTTGTATTTGACTGAAGTTGTAGAGTTACTTAAAAAGTCTTAAGTGTCATAAACTTAAGGTATTGATCATAATGTGTGGTCATAGTTGTATTTGTTAAAAGGTGATAATTATTAATCATTTACCATGATTAATAACTACTGGGATCAAACAAGTAAGAGTTAGGATGGAAGACACTTGATGTGAAGGTGATGAATGATCAACGGGAATAAGAATGGAACTACTATTAGTTAAAACAAGGAATAAAGATAGCATAAGCGGATGAAGGTGTTACGAATTGCATTGTTATATAAGTTGACATATTTTCTTTTCGTGATTTCTATATTGTGTTTATGTGATTTAACCCTGGTCGGTCGATAATACCAACCAGTACGTGTTATTTATACTGATACTACTTTTGCTATACCCTTTTTGGGGTACAGTCTGGTTGCAGGATCAGTTGATGTTTCACAGGTGACGTGGATAGTGATCTCTAGCATCTTCTACTCCTTTCATTCATGGAAGAAGTTATGTCCAGTCTTATCTTCTTACTTAGAAGCTCTTGTACCTGTTTAGACTAGGTCCTAGGGGTAGTTTTCATTTTTTCGCATTTAATATTTGTAAAAACAGTTGTAATAAGGTTTGTTATTTATTAAAGACCTCTGCATATCTTCTTAAAGGGAGGTAAGGGGTTCTCCTATCTAGGTGGATTAGAATAGGTGGCCTCACGATCTGGTAATTTGGGTCGTGACAAAAGTATTGGTAAATTCATGGTTTATGGACTGGAGTTATGAAACTACTTATTACGTTCAGATTATAAAATTGCCATTAGTAGTTGCATTCTTCATAAATGGCGGGTTATGAACACCTGATGACCTAGAATTTCATGCATATGTTAATGAATACTCAGTCCTCCATGTTTATATGATGTAGAATGCTTTTCAGATAAAGTGTCTACTATTTCAGTCTAAGATATCAGTGTGATGATCCTGCCAGTTATTCGTTCTAAATGAACCATCCAGTTATCAGTTATATTTAGTTGGGAGTAGTACTTAGCATCGACTAGACGCAGGAATAAAGTCTCACCGTCAGTTAGGCTAAGACCTTTAGTAGAAGTCCCTAAGACCCAGAATTACGACGCCACCATAGGTGCTAAAGGGTCACCCGTCAGACCAGGCTTGATACCTTAGTCCTTTTGGACATCAGTTTAGTGGATCCACATCTGTCAGTTTTCATACCCTTTGCAAAGTACAGAGCACCCTTTCAGGTGGGGTTACAGGTTGGACCTTGGTTAGCTCAGATTAGGGTATGTCGGTTAACGGTAGCTCCCACAGTCCACAGTTCAGATTCAGATATTTGCATGACCTTGTATTTAGTTTGTTTAGCTTATTATACCACTGCATGTTTATTACTTGGTCATTGTATCAATTTGTATGTCTCAGTTTCATGTTCAGTTTACCACGTTACATCCAGCATATTCAGCTTATACTAGATCATGCATATCTCACATGCTCACTACATTTAAAGTACTGACCGCATACTTTCCTTTGTGTAATATTGTCTTATAATATAGATTCCAATGATCAGCAACCCGCTTGAGGCTAGTACGATTCAGCATCATTTCAGCAGCAGTGTTTTGGTGAGTCCTCATCATTCGAGGACCAGTTGTCAGTATTTTTTCCAGTATTATTTTAGTTTCAGATAGTTAGAGTTAGTTGGGAGCTTGTCCCAACAACTCACCTTATATAGAGGCTTTCAGACAGCCAAATAGATTATGGTTTCAGCTTTATAGGTTTATTTAGATATTGTCACTTGGGCTTAATGCCAAACTTATTATTCAGATTATTAGTTACTGCATCAATAATTTCTAGTTATTTCAGTATTCTTAGTTTCATGTCAGGCCATGGGTTAGCTTGGGGTCACTTGTGACTCTGAGCACCGTGTTACGACTTGGGGTAGTCTCGGATCATGACAGGGAGTCCCTTGCTCAGAGCTGTGGTGAGCACTTAGACTCCGGATGCTTACTTATCTCCATCTAGTATTTATTATCTGTATTTTTGTATACCATGTATAGACTGGTATTGATTTAGTCTGTATTCTAGTACTTAGTGGCTCTTGTACTATTGAGACCAAGACTGTGGGTTGTATTTCGTTGTCTATTGTTTCATGTTTTTAGTGGCTCGTTTTGTATATTTTTTACCTGTTATGTATATATCTATACTTGTCTGCCATGTTGTCTTATTTTAGCTTCTTCGATCTATTTTGTTAGTTGTTACTTTCAATATATGGCATCGGATTTTCTTATTGGAGGGTTATAGCAGGTGCCATCATGGCCCAATTTCGTGTCGTGACACTAGTGTCAGCCCAAAGAGCATATATGTAAAAACATGTTTACACTGTAGTCTTATGAAAAAATGTCTTTCGAATAATTTTTCTCTTGGTTCAATCAATAATTTTGAGAACCTCTTCAAATTACATAAAAGAAATCAACACTCAAACTTTCCAAAAAATATTTACTAATTATTTCTCTTTTGATTATTAAAAATAGGGGATAAATATTCAATAAAATTTAACTCTATAAACAAATTCAAGCATAAAAACTAGAATCAAAATCCACAGTAAATCATCTAAACATTTTGTCCATCCTAAACCTAATGTAAACTACTACATGCTGGATGATAAGAACATTGAAGAATAAAAATAGGAAAATGTTAGAAATGATGCTTGATTCAAATTTTTGCATTGAATCAAATCATGAAAAACATAACAAATTTTGTACGTTGATCTCTTCTATGCTCCCCCCAAAACTATTATGACTTGAGCCTAGATCCTAGAAGTGGACAACACCTGATTCCATTGTTGGCCCGAGCAAACCACATGGCATGAGGATTGAACATATAACTAGTACATAATGAGAAAGTAATAAATAGAGCATGTAAATATCCTTAAAGGAAAGTAGGATTCACTAAATTAATAGGAAAACATAGCTTCACAATAAGTGGATGTAAAAGTTAAAAATTAAAGGCAACAAGAGTCTAACAATCATACTATACCATCTATGAAGTCTCTACATAGAAAAAAAACAATGTCTACAGGGACAAGACCCCGGCATACATTAATAACTTAGACAAGATAAACATTTCTAGATTGGGGCCCTATGAAGTAGGGAGGTTCACCAATAGCTGAAAGTATTGAACATAACGGCGCACCTGATCATGACCCTGTGTACCTGAATGTGCATAGTAAAATGATGCAGCATCGAATGACGTCAGTACATTGAATGTATGACATATCTTATGGCAAGAGGGAACATGGAAAAACATATATATATATATACACACAATAGATACAACCAAATACAGATATTAAAGGCAAGGTGAAAAAATAAGCTTAAATCATAACTGTTGATTTTAAGTATATTAGTCCTCGTTTAATTCATTATGGGAGTAAGTGGGAACTGACATAAACCACTAGGTAAGCATATGGAGTCTAATCTCAACCCGAGCAATTATGCCATATTAAACCTTGTAGGGTATAGGATATACATAACATGATTTACTATGAAGGATCCATAAAAACCCATTTCAAGTCACAAGAACAGAGTCAACGGACTTGCGAAGCCATTCATAACTTATATTGACAAACATAGTTTTGGACATTTGACATTTAGAACTATGCCTTCTCTGTCAGTGATCCACCTCCCTTAAGCTCATAAAGTTCTGTTGTAGTCCCTTTCGACTCATGTTCATATATTAGCCATATTAGGCTCATGATCATAAGTTAGCCTCTTTAGGCTCTTGATCATAAGTTACCATTTTAGGCTCCTAGTTATAAGTTATCCATTTTAAGCTCATAATCATAGGTTAGCCACTTTAGGCTTATAATCATAAGTTATGTTATTCATTAACATCATTGAAGATTTATGGGAGGCAATATCATAGTCATTATGTCATGGTTCATAAGTTAAGGATTTTCTTGACATTATGGATGTTATGCAGATTTTTGAAGATTCAAGTCGTTTTAACATAGTTTATGGTTTAAGGAGATCGTATAATCATATCAAGGGCATGACCAAGAAATTTCATATCATAATATCATAAATAAGAGAGTTCACATTATAATCCATGAAAGTTACATTATCACAAAGAGTTCACAATTTAGAGATTCGTAAGGATCATTAGGTTCATAATCTTCATGTTAAAAGTATATGTAAGAAGGTTCATCTCATGAATCATGGAACATACATTCTTGAAAAGAGTTCACTATTTGAGATTCATAAGATTCATTGGACTTATAAAATTTATGAGATTCATAAATTACAAAGAATCATTATCCTCTTTGAAAATCATCAAGACTTGGTAATTAACATAAGGGTTACATATTTCATCACATTCATAAGTTCATGAGTTGATGTTGAGGAATCCATAAAAATCACATAGACTAGGTTTATCATAAATAAGAAACTTTAGAAGAGATTTCATGAAGTTTTCTTGAAGAATTGAAGAGATTTCAAGTCATGAGGGTTTTACTCTAACCCCAGCCTTTTATGAGAATCGTTCAAAACCAAGAGAATGGATATGGAATAACATGAGGAAAGATAGTCATACATACTTTTAATTTATCCAAATATCTAAGAAGTATATGATTTTGAAGGAGAAGGGCCACAAGAATCTTACTTGAACCATAGAGATAAGTTCTTGATTTATCTAGAGATAAGAGGATGATTTGTTATTAGAATCTTATAGATATTTTTAGATATATGTTGTAAGATTATGGAGAATACTTATCTAGCCATAAAAGGGTTGAAGAGAGCTCCTGTAGGACATTATGGTCAACCAAAGTGAGAAAAGAGGGAAGAGAAACTGCAAATAACATTTTTATAAGAATCTAGAAAAATTGATATACAGTAGGTATATTGTGATATACGATCCATATTCCTAATTTATGGACTATCATAACTGATATACAAACTGTCATAAGGTATGTACTAAACCTTGTAATGTTTCCACGCACTTCTTAATTAGCACAGTTCATGGTACGGGTCGTTCAACCCCACGATGGACCGTCAACTGAATTGTGAGTTCACTTGTGATCCGATTCAACCATGACTATTTGACAATGCTTCACTAAAATGCCCATAGCATTTTGCTCCGGACTTAAATTAACAAACTATTAGTGGTGTTGGAAATAAGACTGAAATCTCTTTAATTTGTTAGGTAATGAGCCCCTTAACTCTTCATATTATACTAGGAATGCTTGTTTGATGTTGACTCTAGTAAGAACTTATATGGAAACTTAATCGGCAGAGAAGCTTTCAACTCAACTTTGTGCTAGAGGTTTCTTATGACCTTAATTCATATCCAATGTGCTTTCCAAACTTAAGAATTAACATAACACCCATGTAGAATACAAATTCATCGAGCTCGGGTTTATCCACGTTGGTAAAATGGTTCAAATCTTAGCCCAAATGTCCAAGGTGTTACAATATCTCCTCCTTGGGATCATGCATCCTTGAATAATGGTCAAGGACATAAATAGAATCTAAATCTAAAATTTTCTAAAAGTCTTCGTAGATTTTCCCTCTTGGAAAGGACTAACTCAATCTCTAAATGGATATCAATTGAATAGAGACACTATCAAGAGTCTAATGGGACATCGAAGGGTACAAAGACACGATGAACTATATAGGAACATGGACTTCGAGTCTATTAGCCTCTTTAAAGCATGGAAAAGGAAAATCTCCCCCAAAACTTACCTTACACTGTATCATTTACAACTTATGATTCTCACATGTGCACATGAAGATACTAAAGTTTGAATGAATACATGCCCTTACCGTGTTCAAGCTTAATTTGAAGGTACAAAGTGCTACACCTAATACGTTCATGCTAGTCTGAGTTATAGAATCCAATATTCAGTTTCCCCTTAGGAACCTTTATCTTGATTGTTGATCTACTCTTAGGTGTGTTCTAAAACTCAACAAAGTCTCTTTTGCATCTAGAGTTATCCCCAATAATACTACTTTTTATTATCACAAAAATCAACCAGCCTCAAACTCTGATCCAGAAGTAACTATTCATATAATGCAATTATCCAAATGTATATCAACACAACATTCAGGCCTATCACAATTATAACTTCATGGTCTCTATGTAGCTACAATTTTTCCAAGAACTCGTAAACGCATGAACTTCTACCAAGAGACACACCATATAGTCCCATCTAACTATTACACCTAACTAATCCATTTCTCAATTTTCATCCATACCTGTGATCTTAGATGGAATAAGCAGACCACAATTGTCACAACAAGGAATATCTAATTTATCCCATCTAAACCATTAATCAGTTGTTTTCATCACCACTATCAAGTCATAAGGAAGATCACTGGAGGACTAGAGTATCAATATCTGGGATACTATTCAATCATGACTTATACATATTGTTACATTACCACTCAAGATGTGGCCTGAGGAGTAAGGTATAATTGGTAAGAATACTTTAAGAAATCTGATCTAAGCATATACATGACTTATCATGATTTCACTAGCCATTTAGGGCATATCATGAGTTCATGGGACTAAGCATACTGTGAAACATGAGTTCATATACCATGAGATCTATAACATAAGGTTGGAGTTCATGGAATCATAGAGTAAGACTAGGATAGTGGTTTGAAGCAATTGTTTCTCATTCTAGCAACTGAGCATGGGCATGAATCTATAAGAAGTGCATGAACCTAAACAAGAGGCATGGCGGAAACATGTAAGACATGAGTAGAGTGTCATTATGACTGAAGTACAAGGAATATGTTAGGTCATGACCCAAACAAATCGCGAGTGGCACCCACACTAACCCTCCGATGGGAGAACCATTTAGCCCAACTACTCAAACCTACCACTTAATCAAATTCCAATATAAACTAGTTACTTCATTAAACAATCCAATATCTCAAAATACTTCTAATGGCAATATCAAATGCATAATTAAACAAAAGTCTAAACAACCCCTAGAATCTGAAAGTCATTGTACCAAAACCACTACAAATGTCAATAAAAAGGTTCAACCCAAAACAACTGGAAATGTCTGAGTCCAAAATAAATGGAGCAGAAACTAAGTAGATGATTCGTGGCTACACAGAAGATGTAGCTCACCCTTGAGTCAAAATGCAATCTGCTCTAAAGCTGAGGTCTCGATGCAGTTGCCAGAAAATGCTCTGCACTCAACAAAAAGAAGAGCACGTATAGTATCAGTACACAAGAACAATGGTGTACTAGTAGGGTCATCGACCAACCCAAAATAAGAAATGTGAACAAGCAACCATAACTTAGTAAAACAAGAACAACTATGAATTCCTACCATTTAACTTTACCTCAAGTATATGACACTTAACCTTGTTCAACACACCTCAGAATTCAGTCAAGTACAAGTCAAAATACACAACAACTCAAGTCAAGACCATGAATACGTTCAAGAATACAAGACAATGAATCATGACTCAGCAACAACATGCTAACTATGTCTCAAATACATAAGTAGATAGACAAATAAAGAGATATGTCAATTATTTGTAATTTAGCCCGGACCACTCAAGGATCCATTCCAACAACAATAATGTTAATAATCATAAATCCCGATTCACTCAAGGAACCAAATATAACAACTCAACATATAAACCTGGTTCACTCAAGAAACCATTACTCTCACCAATACCTTGTACACACATGTTAAGGGTCTTATGGTCGCCCACTATCCATGACCTGTAGGGGATGATATCTTGTCCATGTACCAAAAATTTCATACATCTAGTGTCTGTCAACCTTATATCACAAATTCCGTGAAGATGTCCAAATACCCATCTCACAATAATCAATATGATATCACAACAATCACAAGCATAATGAAAACATCAACTACACTTGTACATTCAACAAGCCGTTCAGTATAACCTCATTGCACGTGATTAATACTTAGGATATCATTTAAACATTCACTTTCTTTGAACATGCATTGTAACAAGTATACGAAGAAACAGTTAACATGCACACATAAATCAAGCCGGGTTTCAACTACATTAAACCATCATCTACCTTAATCTAAGCTTGCACCACTATATTGAACTTGAGCCTTTCCTTTCCATGCAATTTCAGCTTGGTTATGGTCTAAAAACAATAACGTGATGATCACAATTCAGACAATGACCTAGTATATTTGAGGGTTAAAACCTAATCCCATATCCCCAAGATCAAATTCATGACCATTCCTCCTGTTCTAGGGTTTTCTAACCAAGATCAAATTCATGACCATTCCTCCTGTTCTAGGGTTTTCTATCATCATTACACCTTAATTCTACAAATTTCATGGATATAATGGTGAATTCCAAGCATGAAATAGTAAATTAACTATTTTTAATCAAAACCCAAAGGTTTCTACTCAATTCACCCACTTGCACCAGAAAAATTACCTATGTCAATTTAAATCCTACCCAAACTCGTAAACTAGTGATTCTAAGGATTAATAATCAAAAAACTAGTTAATGGAAGGGATTAACTTACCTTTACAAAGAAAAATAATGGAATTTGGGTGGAAATCGCCCAAAATCTCCTCTTTCATCCCTTAGATGAATAATGAATGAAAATAATATTTTTAGAGTATTTTCTGCATTAATCAGCACATATCCCGCTATTATAGCGAGATTAAACAAAGTTGACTCCCGCTATAGCGGAAAAATTCCTATTATAGTGGCACAGTGGTAGCGGCCTGCCACCCGCTATAGTGGGGTAGGCAAGGCAGAAACTTGGGATTTCTCCTAGTTTTGCCATTTTTGCAACACCCTCAGATTTCAACATTCCAAACCAACCCCTTTATGTCAAATTCGATATCGGGAGTTCTACTCACCCAAATTTACTTTCGAAAGATCCTACGGACACCTTATCATCTTAGATATCATAAAATCAACTCAAAACATCTAACCTTTAGCTAATACATTCTCAGATTACCCTAGACTATACCACGCTCGGATTTCATCTAAGACTAGCCTAGCCTGAAATTTTTAACTCCCAATCTAAGAAAAACCATAACCCAAATTTTGGCATGCTAGACTTACCTGTAATAACGGAAAGGATCATTACTGTTAGAATAATAATGGGTCACTATCTCATTATTGCCTTTCTTGGAACTCTCTACTGCTAGGATTTCAAGACCTGACTTGGTTCTTCACCTCATCATCTTTTCCTTAGCTCAAAGGTCTACATTCTATGTTTGTAGACGTCCTTCCTAAATTGGGTTATAATTAAATAACTCTGCATGGTTGGGGTATCACTATACACATATATGCTAAACTCTACCTCGAGGACTGCATCTATAGATACTAAGATTCTTGTTAGGACTTTTTTTTGAGACATCTATCAGCTTCCTCCTTCCTCTAGGGATATCATTCTATAACTTATACTCTTATTAACGTACTTATCCACTTCCTCTAACACCTAACAATCTCGTCTCCTATTATTAGTCTACTAACATCACACCTCCCAATTTCTATCCACCCAATTCGAAAGAATTAAACTATACTAAGAGACTCAACATCATCCACCTTACCTAAAATATCCCTTGATTTAGCTCTTAAGATCATCAAAACAATATATATAACATTTCTCCACCTTCCATAACTTAATAATATTAAGTGAGGAACACATTTAGAATCTTAGAATTTCATGAAGCAACTTAGTACTTTGGGTACACCTCTTTCTTCATAAATCTTAAGGCTCTTTTTTACCTAATGACTTAGCTACTATTCACTATTTCATCTAGAGGTCACATATATATCATACTTGCACCTTTACACTTTCTGCAACTTATCAAGTTAAATTCTTACATATACTATGTCAAGCCACTAGATCAAATTCCAAAACTAGCATTATTACCCCCATACTATCACCCTTTTCACCACGATGATCATTTAAAGTTCAAGCTTAGTGTTTAATATTTAACATGGAAGGCAACATTATCTATTTAAACCTACCTACAATGATGAATTCTACAAATCACTTATTATATGTTAGTCAATAAATAAGGAAATATTCCATTACTTACCTAATGGATACATGCCTCTAGCTACATACTTCAATAGATCACTATCCCCAGTTTTAGGCTACTACAATTCAGAATTCATGTTTTTGGTTCTGGGATCATTCCACTGTGATAGTTTATACCAGTCCACCACAGCAACAAGGACCTGATTTGATACCTGATCCTTAGATGAGGAAAATGAAGAACAACAAGAACATAAAGAGAAATTGCATGAATTTAAATAACCAGAGATGTTTACATGGAAAACTCCTCGAGCAAGGGAGTAAAATCATGACCTACCCCACTAGGATTTCACCAATCTCTCCACTAATCACCAAGCAACAAAATGATTACAACCCTTGTGTATTCTAGAAATTAAACTCTTAATTCCTACTCACTAGCAATAACTCCATTTCTACACACACTCACAATAACTCTACTGTGAGAACTCCACTGGCTAACTCTAGCTAGAAAACAACTCAATCAAGAATTCAATAACAAAACTACTCACACGAATGTCTAAGATGAGACGTGAGTTTACAGTTGTAAGATTAATGCAAAAAGAACTCAATCAACTTAGAAACAACAATATATTTCACTATGAGCATGTGGTTTCTAAATTTCTAAACTTTTTCTTGAGAAAATTTTCTTTTTGGATTGTAAAAAAACTTGAGTTTCTATCCTCAAGGATGATGAATATATATGATGAGTATTAGGAGAGAAGTTTTCTCATTGTTTGCTGAAGAAGGACCACTAAAAATTCGTCTCACTAATGTGCTGACATTGTCCAGAAAAGTACTAGACAGCTGGCACAAAAGACAAAAGCGTACAACTGTAAAATTGCACACTAGGACACCAGTTATCATAGCTGGTCCTTCCACTGGGTTAGGGAATCATTAGAACATGAATAACAATCAGACATGCATGGACTAGGTTCCAGTGATGAAGTTTTTCAATCATCAAAACATGAGCATAATAAGCATAATAAGAACAAGGCTGGAGCCTAACATTTTTTCTCTTTTTGATGATAACAAACACAGATTCTTTTTTTTCAGCACATGCGACTATTTCAAGTTCCCCCTTTCAGCAATAACCGGTTCCCCCTTTCAATCAGTCACCAGTTCACTGATCAAGTCCCTCCCTTAGGTTTGTCAATCACCAAAACACTTAAAGATAGAAGGCACTAGAACCCAACATTTTCCCCTTTGTTGATGATGACAAACTTCATTCTCTCTTACACAGATATTCCATTCCCCATGTCCCCTTGTCACTAGCATTTCATTCCCCTTGTCACAAAAACCAAATCATCTTCCCTTTTTTGACATCACAAAAAAAGAAACAACAGTATAAGGTAGACACAATAAGCACAAGCCAGCGCAAAATAAGGATAGCACAAGTATGAAAGAAGTCCACAACTTAGATAAGAACAGAAACAATTGCAATGAAGTGCTACCATTCAAAACAGATATAATAGACTAGCATCTAAATCATACAGACAATTAAAAAACATGCAGGAGTGCCAAGTCTAGAATAGGGTAAGAAAAGGATTTCAAAATAAACTAACACAGGGAACAAAGAAACAGGGCTAGGAGAAGGATAGAACTTTAGGATTTGAAGAAGAACTGGTCAAAACGCTTTGTAGCGGATCTATTGTCATTAATCAATTGATGAGTAAAAGCATCAAACTCTTCAACTCAAAATTTTCTGGCTTAAGATCAGCAATTTCCTCAACAAGAGAGATTAAGACACCTGGTCCCTAACTGGTTCCCTAAGACGCCTAAGCCACTTGAGCCTTCAATATTGCAATTTCATAATCCTTTGCAGCCAAAAAAGCTGACATCTTCTTCAATTCCAGGAATCTCTATTTGAGAAGAATAATTCAAGTCGATTTTAGATATTAGACTTGTCGTTTTAAGTGATTCGGATGATAACGGCACAATTTTGGCTGGAGAAAGTGTCGGCATAGCCTCTATTATAATTTCAGAAACTGGTATAGATGAAGAGTCTTTAATGGGGGAGTGAGATTTATTGACAAGACAATAGGAGCGACTTGTCACTTCTAGAAGCGAGATGACATTTGGAATTAAAAGCTACATGACGACGTATGGAGGAGGAAGAAAAAGAAAATATGACCCGGCACACAAGCATATTTAATAATTCATAAGTATGACCATATATGAGTACCTGTATTAGAGACCAGGTCTCCTTTTCTTCCATCTGGTTCCACTTTCAGCTTTAAACACAGTGTCCCATCATTAACCAAGTGTAAGTCCTTCATAAGTGCATACCTTCAAGATTCATTGAGCATCCTTGTCCAACTTGAAAACATGAGCTGGAAACTCATAACTTTCAAAACCAGGAGACTGTTTAACATAGATTTCTTCCTTCAACCTTCCATTCAAAAAGGCACATTTAACATCCATTTGAAATAATTTGAACTCCATGTAAGAGGCAAAAGAGATTAGAATTCGAATAGTCTTCATTCTAGCAACTGGAGCAAAGATTTCATCATAGTCTATTCCCTCTTCTTGACTGTAGACTTGATTAACCAGTCTTGCATTATTCCTGGTTATGTTACCAAACTCATCAGCTTTGTTTCTAAACACTCACCTGGTCCTGGTCCCTATAACAGTTCTGTCAGATGGCCTAGGAATCAGGTGTCAAACCTTATTTCTTTCAAACTGATGTAGCTCATCATGCATAGCATTAATCCAATCTACATCTTTTAGAGCTTCTTTAATATTTTTGGGATCAATCTTCTATACTTTTAATTTGAGACTTGAACTTCTACTTGCTCTTGATTGGGACCTAGTTCATCAACGAGATCCTTTTAATGTTCTTGAGGTGTTAATGAGTTGATGCTGCTTTCACTCACTGTAGGTGCATATTCAGAGTATCTTGAGCCTGAGTGGAGGAAAAGGTTGTTACTGGCAATTCATCCTCATCCTTCTCATCGTGAGTTGATTTTGCACCAGTTGAGTTAGATAGATCAATTGACTCTTTTATGATTCTGTAAAAGTTCTTCAAAATAAGCTTCATTGGGACTTCCCTTTTCTCCAAGTTCATTCATATCATCAAAGATAACATGAACACTCTATTCAATCACAATCACAAAAATATACTTCTTTCCACCACAGCTGGAATTCTTTATTGGTCAACAAAGATCCATGCGAAAAAGACCAAGTAGCCTAGAGGTGCTGACTTCTTTCTTTGACTTGAAAGAGGAACGAACCTATTTTCCTTTAGCACATGCATCACACATTTTACAGTCCACAAACGTCCTATTGGACAAGCCACACACCATGTCCCTTGATATCAAATTATTAAGCAAAGAAAAGCTTGCATAGCCCAGCCTTCTGTGCTATAACTCATCATCATTACTCACCACACTTAGACATTGTAGATCTTTACATAGATGGAGTCAAGATCTACAACATACACACATTTTTACCTATGAGCCACTAGAATGATGTCACTAGTCTTACTACTCCCCACAGTACATAAAGTTGAGATGAACTTCACTTCATTTCCTTTGTCACAGATCTGAGAGACACTTAGCACGCTATACTTTAACCTGTTAACATAGTAAGCATTTTCAGTGACATGCTCAAAGGATTTTTCAGTTTGATCAACTCCAAGAATATACCCCTTCTTCCCATTACTAAATGACACACTTCCTCCTTAGAATGCCTTGAGTGAGAGAAATCTTTTATTCTACCAATCATATGCTTAGAGCAACCACTATCCATGAACCATTTTTGTCATATTTGGTTGCCTTCTCTCACTCCCACCTTCAAGTATAGTCATTTATTAGATTTAGGAACCCAAATAAGCTTGGGTCCCTTAACACGGGAAAAGGGATGAATAAGGTTTCTTTTTGTCTAGGCTGGTAGAGTAGACTTCTTCACAGAGGGACCTGGTCCCTTGGAATTTCTGATGGGTTCAACATATCTCAAGTTTCTCTTTCCAGCATTGATGGAGGATTGACAACTGTGCTTGTAGTGGCCATTTTAACCACGGTGAGTGCACAAGCAATTGTCAGGGATAGAAACATACTTGTTGTGAGGATTATAAGGGGCTTTATTCTTTTGAAAACCAAGGCCTTCACCAGAATTGAACTTCAAATTGCTTATGTCAGCAAAAGTTTATGAAAAGGCAGTCCAACAAAGAGATATTTTAAGCTCCTCTTTTGTTTTTTCAATAGTCATTTCAAGTTTCTTGTTTCGTTCTAGAGAGACTGCAAGATCCATACTAATTTTGCTAAGTCTAGCCTCAAGATCAATCTGAATGTTGCTAGCCTTCACCTTTATTTTTGAGCAATTTTCAGACTAATTTAAGAGCTTAACATTTAAGGCATCATTTTCACTCTTAACTTTCTCTAAGACCTTTTCAAGATTAAGAATCCTTGAGGACAAATAGGTTTCTTTAATTTCAGACTCAGTTAAAACATTGATTAAGGAATCTTTTTCACTAATGAGACCATGATAGGCATCAATTAACATTCTGGTCAGAGATCTCAGCTCTTTCTTGGAATAATTTTTTAAATTTTGCTGAACATCAATGAAACTTACCCCATCGTCATCTTTGTCAGATTTGGCCATAAGATCAAACAAGGAGTTAAATTTTGAGGGTTCATTTGTAAGTGCTAGCATGGAAGCATCTTTTTTATCATTATTCCCTTCTTTAGATCCACTAGATACTTCTCTCCAAGCGGCCAAAGCCCGCTTGACTATTTTGTTTGTTGCTTCTATTCTCCTGTGCTTGTCAGAGACCTGGTTGCTCCTTTGGGTCTTCTCAAGATTATTCTTAACAAACTCCTTGTAATCCTTTTTGTGAAGAGGACACTCCTTGATATATTGACCAGGTTTTCCACAGTTATGACAGCAGTCGTTTTCTCTGACACTCTTGCTAGAAATGCCTCTGCTTGAGCAGCCTCCACTTCTTATCATCTTTTGAAATCTTCTGGTGAGATATGCCATGTCTTGTTCATCACCACTCGAGTCACTTTTACCAGCCTTGAATACCATACTCTTTTCCATCTTATAAGCCCTTCTTTCAAAATCTTGTTGACGTTTAAGCTCATAGGTCTTCAGATTTCTAATAAGTTCATCCATCGTTATTTTTTGCAAATCCTTAGCCTACGAAATAGCATTCACTTTACTTTCCCAGGATGAAGGCAAAATGCTTATGACCTTTCTAACTAGCTTGTACATCTGGATGTTTTCTCCCAAGCACTTGAGTTCATTCAAAATGGATGTGAATCGAGTATGCATATCTTGAATAGATTCACCCTCTGCCATCTTGAAAAGCTTATACTGGGTGGTAAGCATATCAATTTTTGATTGGTTGACTTGACTGGTTCCTTCATGAGCAGCTTGTAAGGCCTCCCATATTTCCTTAGCGTTTTTACAAGTAGAGACCCGATTGTACTCATTAGGTTCTATGCCACAAAAAAAAATCTTTTTAGCCTTGAAGTTTTTTTCAATCTTTCTTCTGTCAGCATCAGTGTATTCTTTACGAGTTTTGGGAACAGATCTAGTAACTTCACCTTCCTTAACCACTTTCATGGGAACAAATGGACCATCATAGATGATTTCCCATAGTTCACTATCTTCAACCATGATGAAGTCATGTATTCTGGTCTTTCACCATCCATAATACTGGCCATTGAACCTAGGTAGTCTGGTTGTTGACTGACCTTCCTCGAGATTTTGCGGAGCTGCCATCGAGAAATAAGATCCTTCCTAGGTGTTAACCTTTTAGGAAGTACTGCTTTGATACCAATTGATAGTTTATATGAGTTCACCACAGCAACAAGGACCTGATTTATACCTGGTCCTTGTATGAGGAAAACAAAGAACAACAAGAACACAAAGAGAAATTGCAGGAAAGTAAATAACAAGAGATGCTTATGTGGAAACCTCTTTGCTCAAGGGACTAAAACCACGACCTACCCTAGTAGGATTTCACCAATCTCTCCACTAATCACCGAGCAACACAATGATTACAACACTTGTGTAATTTAGGAATTAAACTCTTAATTCCTACTCACTAGCAATAACTCTATTGCTACACACACTCACAATAACTCTACCATGAGAACTCCAGTACCTAACTCTATCTAGAAAACAACTCAATCAAGAACTCAGTAACAAAACTACTCACAAGAATCTCTAAGATGAGATGTGAGTTTACAGATGTAAGATTAATGCAAAAAGGGCTCAATCAACCTAGAAACAACAATATATTTCACTATGAGCACATGGTTTCTAAATTGCTAAACTTTTGCAATAATAGATGAGGCTTTTGCTTGAGAAAATTTTCTTTTCGGATTGTGCAAAAACTTGAGTTTCTCTCCTCAAGGATGATGAATATATATATAATGAGTATTGGGAGAGAAACTTCCTCGTTGGTTGTTGAAGAAGGACCACTAAAAATTCGTCCCACTAATGTGCTGACATTGTCCAGAAAAGTACTAGACAACTGGCACATAAGATAAATGCGTACAAATGCAAAACTGCACACTGGGACACCAGTTGTCGTAACTGCTCCTTCCACTAGGTTAGGCAATCATTGGAATATGAATAACAATCAGATATGCATGGACCAAGTTTCAGTGATGAAGTTTGTCAATCATCAAAACATGAGCATAATAAGCATAATAAGAACAAGGCTGGAGACCAACACACTGCTTATGGCTTACAACATCTAAATTACACAATCTCTAGAGTGGCAACACTACCCGATCATTTAGAGACAAACTTTCCCCCATAAGGTGTTATCTATAACAAAGTTTTGAAAGGATCTGAATACACATCTTACTCTAGCTCAAAGTATGATTCATATAGACAAGGGTGAATGCTTTGAAATCAATTGACTTAAATGCACTAATGGGCGCCTCTCAAGCCCTTGTGCAGTCTTTTAACCTTTTTGATGGCTTTATTTGAGAGTAGTACATTGATAGAAATCTGAGCTTTACTGCTTCTACCACCTCAAAGATGAGGCATAGTCAGCAAAATTAGAACTATGGACGAATCTGGACAAGTTTCTTATGGCACAACTCAATTGAACAATCAAGAGTATGAAATAATGAGAACTTTTCTTAAATGTCCATAGTCCCTCAGTTATAGTTGTGGGGCCCTCACAACCATAAATGAGATCCTACTAGCACAACTTCATAAACTCCCTAGGCCACTTGAACAGTGTGCTTTGATACCAAGTTTGTCACGCTCTAAGCCTACATCCTAGACGTGGCTGGCACTCGATGTCATTGCTGGCCCGAGTGCACCACCTTGCATGAGGCATGCACATATAACTAGTACATAATGCGAAAATCATAAATAGAGCATGAAAATATAAAGAAAAGTAGGTTTTACTAAAATAATAGGAAAATATAACTTCATAATAAAATGATGTAGAAGTTTCAAATTTAAGGCAACACAGGTCTAACAATCAAACTACACTATCTATAAAGCCTCTATATAGAAAAGAAACAATGTCTACTAGAACAAGTCCCCAACATACCTTAATAACTTACACAAGCTAAAAATTATAGAATGGGATCCCAGGAAGTAGGGAGGCATACCAATAGCTGAGAGTATTAAACATAAAGGTGTGCCTGATCACAAATCAATGTACCTAAATCACAAATCAATGTACCTAAATCAGCATCATAAAATGATGCAACATCGAATGACATCAGTACATAGAATGTATGAATATGTACTGCTGGAACTCCAAATAAAATTATTTGGCATTACAAATTCGGGTAAGTATGAGGTACGTTCATGTTACCATCTAGTGAAAGATCTTCCTAATTAATTATACCGACGCTAGTACTCATAAACCTCAAGCCAGTTGCCATTCCTTTCCAAAATCTTTCTGGAAGTTTTGGTGGCTAATGAAAATAAAAAACAAATCTAAACATTTTCTCAGAAAATGCATTCTAAATGTTTTACCTGTTAATGCGAATATTTCTAAGAGACTGACTCATGTGTGTGATGTTTGTAAGGCTTGTGGTTTAGCATCAGAAATGATTGAACATATCTTTTTTACTTGTCCAAAAGCTCAATTGGCTCCTATCAACTGGCATGATTTAGAAAAAATATTAATTTCGCAATATGGTGGAATTACTTGTTTCACACCCTGATTCTCATGAACTAATGAGGTAAGTGTTTCTCTTTTATAGCAGATGTGAAAAGCTAGAATTCTTTTAAGTTTTGATAGTGATGTGTATGAACCTAATGTCATAGTTAATAAAGTTTTATTTGATTTACATGAATATGATGATTTTTTGCAGTGTACATCAGTCTTGTCTGGTATGCCTAACAACATTCCTGATGGAGATATTAGTATGGCACAAGATAAGAGTTGGTTTTACAGATGCAAGTTTACAAGTGGAGAAGGAAAAGGGAAGCATAAGAATGGCGGCTATGGATGGCTGTGGACATTTGCTTCATGCCCTTGAGACTCCTATTCGATTTGTAGGAAAGGTCATAATCGCTGAAGCACCGGCAATTCGAAAGGCTTTGGAACGAGCTCTGCAGAATGGTTGGTCGAGCTCTGCAGAATGGTTGGTCAATGATCTATATATTATCAGCGGCAAATCTTGTGGTGCAAATGCTACAAAAGAAGACAATAATATCTTGGGAAATAGATTACTTGCGAGGATATATGGAAATTGATGAGTTCTTTTGAAGATATCAATATTTTATACATTCCTGAACATGAAATGTGGTAGCTCATAATCTAGCAAAATTCTCTATTTGCTTTCTACATAGAGCTTCTTGGGATTCAGCTATCCCAAGTTGGGTTGTAAATGACGCACTGATGTATGAACATTTGAAACCGATTATATAGTAATGAAAGCTGAAGTGGGTTTGGGGAATGGAAGAACAAGAACATCTTTACCACCAAAAATGGTAACATAAGACCCTTCTTCACTCATGCTTGTCATCTGCTCGTGAATACCGTCCAGTCAAGTCTTTGTCTGCTGGAAAACAAAATGACATATCTTTACTGGCACTGTATCTCAAGACGTTTGAGAAACCTCAAAACCGGGACGAAATGTTGCAGATTTAGAGAGCATATTCTTTCCACAAATAAATTTGATCTTGAGCAAACACAACTGGTCCATATCAGATTCTTGAGTCAAAGAAAAGATTTTTAAAGACTAATTTAGCAGGGTCAAGCATTGAAACATTTTAATGTAAGACTTATAAAGTGAGTACTTAAACCTATATGGGCTATGGAAGTAACTCTATTTATATCCAGACAAGTGTTTTAAATAGCAATATATCATGTCTGGAGTAAGACTTAAAAGTAAACAAACTATTCCATCTCCTTGCAGAAGACAACTTAGCTTAATAGCTCGAAAAGTTGTATTGACAAAATAAAACCAAACTTTTAAAGTGGAGTCATATCGGTAGCATTTTCAAGAGACGGGGACGGATAAAATATGTTTGGCAAATTCCAAGTCTTTCTTACAATACAAAACTAAAAGTAACCTGAATAACAAAAATCCCGGAAAAATTGTTCTCATCAAGGGAGGGAACAAGCAGAAGAAAAACAAGCAACTTTCCAACCCCATCTCATTTATAGAGAAGGGCTGAGAGGAAGTGTACAAAAACAGTTCTTAAAGATCATTGATATTTGACACAGGAGAAGACATGCTCAATTAAGCAAGGAACTGATACATACAATTATTTTCACTAGTATACACTACAACTGCACCCTCTGAATATTATTATTCAGCTTCACTCTCTGGCTGATGTCTTTTTCCTTTTCTCTAAAATCTAGAGAAGAAAAAAAATCTAATGTCCAGGCCAAAAGAATACAATCATTCAAAAAATATCAAACATCTGACAGATCACAAACTGTGTTATGATAGCTCCAAGTTTGCTGTTAAAGATTCTTGCTCTCCTCAAAACTCGATTCAACTGTGGTATTAAGACATCCAGTAAGAAGACTAACCATCTGGGAGCATTGCATATTGATGTAAAGTGCAGATAAGAGAATTTTCCAACAATAATTATCTTAAAAGATTCTAGACAAAATGCTGATAGCAATCATTGACACAACTTGAGAAAATCCAACAATTTGACAACAGAATAAAATTATACCACTCTGAATCAGTTAGCAAAGAAACTCACATGAGATATTAAGATGAAACAAAAATCAAATACACGCTTGTGCAAGTGAGAATTAATGAACTTCAGCAGCTCACTTCTTCCATAATTATTATAAACTCAGGGACATCATCCCCATCTCTAAACAAGCTCTCATCTCATCAACATACTCTCCCTTGTTAGTTACTAGACACAATCATATGTTCCAGCTAATCATGGCGCAGTATGAGTTGAATATACAAATAAGGAGCTTTGAATGCAGTTTATCCCTTTAAATCTCTGTTTCATTTGTAGTGTCTCTCACTATTAATGCACACAGATAAAGGAGTAACACAAGATTTTACCTCAAGTTAATTGTACAGTGTCGATCTGTAGTCTTCAGGTGCCCTTGGGTTGCTCCCATCACACCTATCCAATGTTTGAGAGAATAGCCTAGTTTACAAGGAATCTATTGACTAGCTTCTGCACCAAAATTTTGTTCCAGAAACTCATCAAGCCGCCCCCAATTGGGAGGATTGGATTTACTATCAGAAGGTAATGATCTGATACATCCAAGAAGATGCTGAACATCACGATACGCTCTGTTACAAGAAAAAACAAGTTAACTAGTCATAGGCGGTAACAAATAAGGGAATAAATAAAGAACCCCCACAGAAAGGAAGTAAAAATTAGAAATTTCAACTTGCATATAAGAAATACGTTACCTTGATTAAAAAAAAATACTTAGAAATTTCATCATTCAAAGAACATCGAATAGTACTCATTACTCCCTCCGTCCCATTTTATGTGGCACCCTTTCCTTTTTAGTCCGTCCCAAATGTCACCTTACTATAATTAGAAACAATTTAACTTTAAAATTCCTCTTTTACCCTTAATGAGATGATTTACAGCCACACAAAAATCTAAGAATTACTTTTTTTCTTAAACTTTGTGCCAAGTCAAATGGTGCCACATAAAATGGGACGGAAGGAGTATTAAATTATGTCTCATGAGTAAAACTTCTGATTGTATAAATGGTACCTTTGTCTAGCTTGTTGACTGCTAATATCCAATCGTGAGAATGCCTCTGAAATTTGTGAGTGAAAGATGATAACCACTTTCCTGCAAGTATCACATTCTTAGGACCATCTGATGGAAGCAAGGACTATTTCTAAGACATACTTACGCTTAGTATCTCACACTGATTATTAGTAATGATAATCAGTACAAATATATTTGGTCTTGAATACCTAAAGTCCTTTTTGAAACAAGGATAATAGAGAGAAAGCACTTCTTCCAGTTTGCAAAGCCAGCATCCAAGGTATAAATTAGTTTGGCCCAGTAAATATAATAAGGAAAGTAGTAACAGAAACCCATATTTGAGGAAGTTGAATCTAAAATATCTAAAAGAATTAAAAATCAATCTTTGATCCTCACCTGAAAATAGCTTGAACATCTACCTCATGCAGAGTTCGACATAGCACACGTTGGAGAAGGCCAACCTCCTTCAAACCAATGAAGAAAGTAAAATCAATTAAAGGGAACTTTCTGATAAACTTAAAGAAAGAGGAATTAAGGAAACAACAAAAACCAGAAGTAACAAGCATGAAAGAGCTACAGACAGAAAGACAGTGAAAACTCACTAGCAAGATTACAGAAATATTAAGAGATAACTCAAGCTAGGAGGACAAGAAAGACAGCCATAGACCATTATAACAGTACATCAGATCGAACTATTTCAGGAATGAGCGAAAAAACTCGGCTAATCTAGTTAAGAGGGTAAATATTCCAAGAATGAAGATAGCGTAGTGTGTTGCCTATTGAGAAGCACATCCAACTTTTGTCAATGAGGCAAAACTAATGGCAATTGAGCAGGTTCACTTTATTGAATTGTCCCCAATTCCTGTCTCATAGGCAAAACTAATTGATGCCCATGAGTTATGCCCAATAGGAAACATAGATTATTTTTCTACAATTTGTTAAGCATGACCAAATGTTCAAGATACCCCTTATGGAGGTCATTCTTGCAAATCATCCCTATTGAAGTGGTTGTGGAGATACGGCAAAGAAGTGAGGATCTTATCAAGAAAGAAGATTTCTGACAAATCAAAGTGAGGATCTTATCAAGAAAGAAGATTTCTGACAAATCGGACACAAAGTTTCTATTTCACCGGTCCTATTAATACTTCTCATGGTGCTGGTATACTATGCAAACATATTAGCAGCCTATGGCATATTTTTTTGTAAGTAACATTCTAATCAAGTCGGGAAATGGAAAAAGGACAAGGTTTTGGCATGACGCTTCGATTGGATATACACCTCTTAGGCTCAAATATTAAAATCTCCATAGTTTCACATCCAATACTGAAAAGTTGACTCAGATTGCTGGAATGGAAATAGCTGGAGATTTATTTTTATTTTTTTTGATAACCAGAATGGAAATAGCTGGAGATCAACATTTAGAAGAAAAAAAAAGTTTTGATTGGGAGGTACCTCAAATGGGTCTACTGATAGAACACTTGGAAAAGTTCTACTAAATGAGGTCCTTGACAATACCACCTGTATTAGGCATAAGAATGGCCATTTCTCTGTTAATTCTTGTTACAAGACATCTAACAGAGAAGGTTAATTGGTTGGTCATGGAAGCAACTGTGGAAGTCAAAGGCTCCTTCGGGTGTTTTATGTGGCTAGCCTCTCATAAAGCATGCTTAACTCAAAGCAATGTCAGTAAATAGGATTGACATTATTCAGTAGGTGTTTTATGTGCAACAACGTGGAGGAAAGCAGAAATCCTGCTCTTTTTTGGCATAGTGCAGTGACAAGGAAGATCTGGTACTTAATTTTTCATTTGTTCCGCATAAAGTTTATCATGCCTTAGTCAGGAACATTTCATCAGTTAAGAGTGTTGGGGGATTAAGGCAATCTTTGAGAAAAATTTTGAAATACAGCACCTGCTTGCATCTGTTTGATATTGTGGACGAAAAGGAATGCAAGATGTTTTGAATGGAAAACAGATGTTTTACAAAAGATCAAAGGTAGATGCTTATAGCTTTTGGATTTTTGGTGCAATCTACAGGATGTCAAAGACGAAAACAGCATGCTACGATTCATAGATTCTCTACAGACTACACAAATAGAACTTTGTACAGAGGGTATCCTCCTTTTTTGTTTTTATTTTTGTTATGGGGGATGTCTAACCTCGTAATGACCTTAGCACCTTCTTAGTGCTAAGTTGATCATGTTTATTATTAATAGAGTATTACTTGCCTGTTAAAAGAAAAAAATCCGCAGAACTTTTAGTTTCTAATGTTTTCAAAAACATCTCTGAAATGATGCAAACTTATATTATCTTGTATTTGCAAAAAGCATGGGTTAAAAATGACTATATTTTGCTTTAGTGTTTTTGGTGTACAAAGAAATCTCCTATAGTTGCAGATGATATCCTAGATGTTCTAGTCTCATGCTAGGAATAGGAGTTCCTTTGTTTCCTTACTTACTTCTTGCTGATTGTAAAGGGTTTTTGCACTACCAAAGTGCCGGTTTATAATACAAATGTTACTTTCTCAAAAAAAAAAAAAATCATAGAGGAATGATAACAAATGGGTAAGCCCAACCTGCCTTTCTCTTTCTCAATTGACAAGATATTTTTTAAAAAAAAAGTACCAGGGAAAATGGGGCAAGAACTGAGGTAAAAACGCAGTCAGAAATACAACAAACTAACGTCTACCTTTGTGATTGAACGAGCAAACTGACTTGGCTGTGAGTCAGTATCTTCCTGCCTATTCCAACTATCAACAATTTGTGGCAAACTCCGAAGGTGTACCAGTAATCTTTCTCGCATTATCTGTACCAACTTCGAATGTATTTCATCACGATGAACTTTGTAGTCCTAATTCAAGAAGGAGATTGGGGTCAAGGATGTCCAGCCAAAATCTTGGATTATGATGCTTTAAAAGTAAAACGATCTCAGTATAGAAAAATATTTGTCTGGGGCACAGTAAAACATAATAGCAGTTGATTTTATATTGAGAATGAGCGAGAAAAGCAAATAAATGTTAATAGATACAAGAAATAGTGTAGAATAGGTAACATCTAAAAAGATGCCCTTAGTTCTTTGTTTTCTTCCACACAAAACCATACTCGCATATAGTACAAATAAGTAGGGTACCCTCTCTCGTTTATAAGTAAGAAGGAATATAGTAACAGGCACTAAGGTGGTTCAAAAATACAAGCTTAACAAGAGAAGAAAGAATAAAATCCTTGAAGTTACGCTCCCTCCCCACCCTCCCGAAAAGGAGAAAAAGAGAATCTACATCAAGTTTGCAGACAGAACAGAAGAATGAAAAATACCCAAGGAACTTTCACAAACGAAAATGAAAACTCGTTAAAAATCTTGAAGGCTGATGAAGAAACAGAAAATATTCATTCTTCAAGTAGCTACTCTACTAGGATGGAAGGAATATGCTGGAATGAATATAAGCAAAATCTCTTCCTTACCTGTGCTACTCGATCAACCTCCAGCATTAGCAATCCCTTGTGTGTCTCAGGCACTCTCAGAAACAGTATCCTCTTGATTTCTTTCAACATACAAAATGTCCGAAATAAATACAGGTTACACAATAGGTAACAAAGAAACTTTTAGAAGTTATTTAAGCATTAAAAATACTTCTACGCAGTTTCTTTGCAGTTAAGGAAGAACATACATTATTAGCGTATCCAGAACCATATCATGTTTCAAACAATAGTAATACAAATCATTACTCAAGATGATTTATAACATCTTCCCTTTGTCAACAAATTTAGTTAGACAAGCTTGATCCTCCTCTCCTTTTCAAATAAAATGAAATACTTTTGTCTCTTGGGTGTCCCTTATCGATTTATCTTGGGAATCAGAAGAACAGACAACTCTAATATCAAGAAAAGAAACCCTTTATGGCCTAAAGAAAGTCACATACAAAGTAATCACATGTAATTAAGAGGAGTCCTCCAAAGACTAGTATTTTTCTAATCTTTCATAGACTAACTCAAGATAACTAGACTAGGTCTGCACAAAGTTGTAAAGGGTTGAGTACACTCAATCCTTACTTAGTTTTGAAGAGGTAAGGCACCATGTCCCCCTCCCTATATATAACACCTTTTGGATTATAATTTACGGGTAGAGGTCTATTCCTAAACCCTGCTCAATGCGGCACTAAATAGTCTAATATTTTTTTTTAATATGGTGGTATTGGCCCAAATTGTTCACACCTCGACTAATTCCACTGGGTACCGGCTACCTCCCTCCGACCAACACAGGTACTGGGTAACTCTACCCACTAAGGCTTGGATAGGTGGAATGCAATCACCTAGCATTTTTGTCCTCGCTGGGATATGAACCTGGGACCTCATGATTCGCCGGCACTAAGTAATCCAATGTAGAAAGGGTGCAGAAAATATATGTAGCACTAAATAGCCTAATGAAAAAAGGGTGAAAAAAGAGATGTAGCACTAAATATTCTAATGAAAAAAGAGTGAAGAACTGGAGAAAATGAGCACGGTCAGCAGAGTTTCAGGTTTGTCCATGCATATGGGACAGAGAGATGAAAGGAAGATAAAATGGCTGATGACATGGGTGAGATTCTGCAATTAAAAACACAGGAGTTCTCAATAAGAAAAAGGAATCATACAGCCACTAAGATTTGATGGAGCTTGCTGTTTTCAGAATTGCAACTGACGGAGGTGATCATGTGTAATGCAAAAGCACCTAAGGTAGGATGCATTTGCAGTCTGAAAAGAGATTAACTCTACCGAAAACCTGAATGGTTGGTTTCCTCTGTATGTATGGGCAATGGACTTCCCACTGTTAATGATTTCAGCTCTACCCAAGGTAGAATGCATTCAGACACTCAGGTAGAAAGATGCCGATACATGACTTTTTGTATTATGGGCAATGGACTTCCCACTGTTAATGATTTCAACTATACACTGACAGAAGTAGAAAGATAACAATGTAAATAAACAGCATACTTTCGCCTTTAAATTCCAACCCCAGTTCAGGTAGAAATGTTACACAAATGGTAATGGTATGTTATTACCAGTGGAACAATATCTGAGCACATTGATATAGCATAAACCAAGGGTCAACCATGAATACAATAGTAGACAGGGAACTAGACAAAAGCCAGAAACAATATAAGAACTCCATCAGTAAACAGCTTCATCATCATCGCCTACCTGGAATTATAGTGTATGTGAAACCGATGACTTGGCTTGTCAAAGCCAAGTGCTTAGAAGTAATAGACTTCAAACCTGACACCTGCAAATTTTTCTCCAATTAACGACACCTATACTGCATACACGAGATAGAAACTGGAAAATGCTTAAAGAGAAGAAAGTAGAGATGAAAGGAAAATTAAGTCAGAATATTAGTTCAAGTTACAAGCATACTATAGAAAAGCTGAAAACTTCTACTCATCGATAATGATTCAGAAGAATATTTGGAAAAAAAAACATCAATATAATACTTTTTCTGGCATGTTTGTGATCTTAAAAACCACCAAAAACAAGTCTCAGACCAGAAATATGTGCTCACTAACATACAACCCAGATGCTTCAAGTAGGATACAACAACATTCCAAAGTCAATAGCCAATGTGGTGAAATGGCAAGATAAGAGGTTTTTTTTGTTCAAGACGACATCTTTTGAAAGGAGTAGCTGCTGATTATTGATATGAAATCATCGAGCACAAGAATAATTTCGAGTCAAGTTACAAAAGATTGAAAGAGCTTTGATGGTGTACCCATCTCTAACATATTGGCATCAAAAAGGGAAAAAAAAAAAAAAACATGACCATGTCAGATATGGAGTAATAGAGTAGAGATCTATGATTATCGTACTGTGAGAAGTTCAATTTTTTAGGCAGTGATAATTAAAATGCCTTGGGAATGAAAAAGATCACGCCATCAATATCCACCAAGAGACTATACGGGTCGAAATTACTGCAATACAGAAAGATTCGAGGGAAATTCATCATAAGATGGAAGCCTGAACATGTCAGAAGAATTATTACAAGCAACGGCTATCAATCAGGATTCAGGACTACCGAAAAGTTCAAATCAGCTTAGCCAGGTCATTGAAGTGCACGTGATAATTGATAAAGCAAGTTTCAACATTCTTGTAATGTTGCTTATTTGGACGATTTGGTGAGTCAAAGCAGAAATGGCAAGTGAAGAAGAGTACACATCTGAATAAATGGCTATTGGAAAGTTTATGTGGGGTGTATGCAAGTGATATGAATGGAATGCACTTCCTACTTGGGTTTTCTTCTCAGATGGAGACTGAACATAAAAGTAGGAACATGGACTTAAGGAAACATAGATTTGCTACATGATGGTTGATCTATAATAGCACACTCACCAGGAAGGAGAACTGAGAGCAGTATCGATAAGAATACCAGGATTGCCGATTCATCTATGGCCAAACGAGTTATTCAGGAAGGTAAGGGCCCTTTCTTGAGGATTTATCAAATTGACGAAGGCACAAACAATTTAAACCATTTCTCGCGGACTCGTTCTCGTGGTGACCAGAAAGAACAAAATTACTGCAATAATCACTATTAGGTTGGGTAGGTAGATATGTATGTCCCCTTTTGTAGAGTTTACCACAATGGTTGAGCAAGTTAACAGATTCTTGATATCATGGGATGACAAGTTTGCAGTTTAAAACAATCTTTACGACCTGAAACTGCCTATCCTCTTAGACAACAACAACAACATACCCAGTGTATTCCCACAAAGTGGGGTGCCTATCCTCTTAGAAAATAGAAAAATAAATACAATAAGACCTCCATCAGGTCCGAGAATAGGCAGATACAAAAAGACCTTGCCAATGAGAACAGGGCATGATGGGAGTTTCCCCAAAAAAGTCGGGAAAAGCAAGCTTTGCCTAAACTTAAAATCTTCTCTTTTTAAATTTTTTTGCATAACTGAAGAATCCCCTATGAGTGAGTTGGTCCAACCCAAGTTGCCTCATACACTTGAAATGTGGAGGAGTATGAGCCATCCCCTCTATCCTTCTCCAACTTAAATAGCAGACATCCTGCAGTGGCAGTGTTTGAACTGGTGACACATACCGTATTGACACATCTTGAAGCACTTAAATATGGAACATGAAGCTTTCAGAAGACTGAAAATAAAGAACAATGACGCAATTGAACATTTGAGAAAGCTTGATGCTTTATATGTGAATTAAGAGAGGTGACAGTAGATAAACATCTCGATAGAAAAATCTAGGCTGAGTGGCATTGGCAGATAATTTTTGGGAGGCAAAAATCTAAAACCCTTTGGTCTAAAATGTTTTCTATGAACTTCTATTCGTGAACCAAATAGGGTTATCCCATGAATTCAGTTATGTTCGTTCATGTAGATTTGATTCGAACTCATAAACTCCTATGAATTATTCGTCTATGCACATAACTATTCGATTCCATGAGCTTCATGATTTTTATGGAAAGCATGATTTATGAAAAGATATGATTTTTCCTTCAAAGAGGATTTTAATGATTTCGTACAGTTACTTGTTTATAAAAAAGAAAAACCTATATGATTTGATCCAAGGCTCCACAGGATGATTTATGAACTATGAATTGAGCCAAGGCTCCACAGCATAACTTATGAACTATGAATTGAGCCAAGCCTCCATAATATGACTTATGGGCTTCCAAGCCAAACATGGTTTCATGGGCGTTTTGCCAAATTACGATATACGAGCTTAAAACTATTTCATGACATCTTTGGATAATGGCCAACACCGAGAAAGCATAAGTTCAGATAATGAATGCCCAAAACTACGTTTGCCGATGTAGGTTAAGGATCGTACTATTGGTTTGAGCGACTCCTCTATGTGCCCCTAGTAAGGTTTTATTATGGATCCACAAGACATGTATTGCCTCACACCCGGCAAAGCATGAAGTGGCTTAGCTGATCAGGCCGACAACAGACTCCATGGGCTCCCCTGGTGGTTCTGTCGGGTTAACCTGAAAAGTATGATAAATTATGAAATGAAAAGAATATTTCTATGAGTTACGATCCTTTCACTTTCTCATGTTACGAAAATGATTTTTCCTTGACTATTTTCCTTCATATTCAGCTATGTCCAAGTTAATGATTTATGAAAGATGATTTCTCTGGCCGAGGACAGCCTCATGATTTTACTCTAAGTTTTACTCATGGCCATTAGTTATGCAGTTTACTTCACATTTCAGTTATGTTTCATTCAGTCATTTTTCATTCAACCATTTTACATACAGTACAATTCCATATGAACTTACGAGGCTTTCCTCAGGAGCGCTACATTTTAAACGATGCAGACTCAGGTACTCAGGATGATCGAGCAGCATGTTAAGTTCTATGTTTCAGATATTGATAAGCTCCATTCATTCTTGGAGCATAATTAGTCAGTTTCAGTTTATTCAAGTTTATGGGTCACATTGGGGGCTTGTCCCAGTAAACAGTGTTCAGTCATGTTAAGAGGCTTCATAGATGATCAGTTGGTATGCTTTTATGACATATATTTCAGTTTTGACTTTTGTGTCGCTTCATGAACTTACAACTATGATTGATGAAAAATATTTTTATTTACAAGACTTATTCCCAAACGTTTAACGAATCCCTCAAATGTTTTAAATTTTGCACTCTGCACATGTCTAGATGTATGCTCTATGTTCATGTCATGTTATGGGTTCGCTCGGCCAGCAATGGCATTGGTGTCGGCCACGCCCAGAGTCTGAGTTTGGGCTCGGGCCGTGACAATATCTCCACTCTTCTCTTGGTTATTATTTCTCTACTCTTTTGGCATCTTCTACTCAATCTAACATGTAATCGATTGGTAAGCCATATTACTCTTTAACATTCTAAAGGCACTTCTAAACATCTATAGGGATACCATCTAGCCTACAGGTTTTCCTAACCCTCATATTTAATGGTAGTCTTTACTTCTACAAACCTAATTCTACAACTGTAGCAAAGGTTTAGTCTTGCAAAGATGCGTGGAGTTATGTAAACTATGTTTCTGATTTGAGCTGCCCAATTGGTCAACATACCCTCTGCACCACCCGTTGATCTCACTACTTCTCTTAAACCATGTTTGAATCGTCTTTAGTAAACTAATCTTTTTTAAAGTATTTACCTTCTTTTTTTTTCTCTAAGCCGTGTTAATTACTTAGTTTATACAGTTCTTTCTCTACTTTCTGCACACCTGTTTTTGGTACAAACCATCTAGACTTTATTTCAGGCTTTGTCAATCGCCTTAGCTTCCCTCTAAACTCTCTCGTACTCTTCAAAGGGTTCTTCATCTTCATCTTTGGTAAGTGGTAACTACCCTAAATCTATCTTGCATTAAGAGAATGATGCCAAGGACAGTGAAAGAAACCTTTACTCTTTGTTAGAAGCTTTGAACAGAGATATAAGAAACAACTCATGATATTGCTCCAACAATTATTTTTGTGGGTCACGTGGAAAAGAGATGTTCTGAGGACAAAGCTGAAGTTGTGCATACTGTGGTGCAGCTTAAAAATATGATGCTGACACCCTTTTAAACGTTCTTAGTTTCTTTAGATAATTAATGGTAAACTATGTTTTTGTACCTGTTTAATCACAGAAGTATTGGTACTCTTTTTATCTCTTTCCCCTTATTTTTAAAAATATTAAAATAGAGGAAGAACAGGAGAGGGATTCATCACCTGTAGTTGGATGGATTTTTTAATATTCTCCATTTCTTCCCATTATAATGACTAGAAAGATGTAAGATTTTACTTATCCAAAATACAAACAAAAGACGTGATACTCTATTTATCAGAATCGTATCTCTATGGATGCAAGCTTTAGGACATCGGTTGATAGATTACATTTCTCAAGCTTGTTAGAAAAGGAACAAAGTTGGCTTGGGAGGCCTATTCCAAAGTAGGAAATTGCAGTAGCAGTGAATACCTCCAAGGAGACAAAGCACTACAGCCTGTTGCAAAATGGATTTCTTTACTAGAATGAAGATAGATATCATGGATACCCTACTGCTGCATTAGCTGTGAGCTTGAGAGAAGCTTGAATGCTCCTTTTATTGCTCTAGTTCCAAGTGAGGAGCGCCAATGGAGTTGGTAAAATTCTACCTAATCAGTCTCATATGCCACATTTCAATAACTATTGCCAATGTACTATCTTAGAGATAAAAGGGATTCATTTCCTCACAGGTGGCAGATGAACTAAATGTCTTCATGAGGGCAGACATAGTTATGATGCAGCACTTCTTGCAAATGGATGCTTCTTTACAGGATTGAGTGAGGGTAATTCGGCCTTGATATTGGGAGACAATGGATCTCGTGGTGAAACTTTTTATTTTCTCAATTCTCATACATGGTAATCCAGCAAAGTTTTCGCTTCAACAAAGAAACCTAGCCAGGTCAATCCTAGTTAGAAGAATTGGACTAGGAATTGAAAACAAGTTGATATTACCAGTGGGCGCAGGGGCAAACCTATATTAATCGGGCATGTTCTTTTTACTGAGACAAGATGATCTATCTAACAAAATTCTTTTTACTGAGACAAGATGATCTATCTAACAGAAAATCAGATGTCTGAGAATAGTGCTACAACTCTATGACGCAGCCTCAAGATTATTTATCAAACCTGGAAAAAAGTAATCTTATCTCACTGTAGGATGCAGCTGATACACAGGTTCAATTCCTAGGGAAGGCGGAAAAAAAAAAAATTAGGTGGTTTCTTCCCATTTGTTCAGCCCTTGGTGGATAGAGTTACCCGGTATCTATACTGATGGGAGGTAGCATGTACCAATGGAATTAGTTGAGATACATGCAAGCTGGCCCACACACCACGGCAATTAAAACAAAAGACTTATTTGACTAATTTCCCTTATTTACTCTTTGATCTCTCAATTTTTTACTACCTTTTTTGAGCATTTATTATAGTAGTAAGGGAAACGAACAACACACCCAGTGTAATCTCACAAGTGGGGTATGGGAGTTGGTGTGTATGCAGCCTTACCCCTACCTTGGGAAGGTAGAGAGGTTGTTTCCGAAAGATCCTCGACTCAAGTAAAGCATAGCAAATATCAAGCATGTAAAACAAACAAAGTAGGGAAGAAATCATGCTAAAAACAATTAAGAACTGAACAAGTAGCAACAACAAATAATACGATAACTGAAGCAAAGGAAACAACAAGCAATACTAAAATCGAAGAATAAGATAGTAGGATAGTAATAATAATTAATAACGCTACTGATAAGGGAATTAGACAACACTCGACTACCAACTAATCTTCTACCCTAATCCTTGACCTCCAAATCTTCCTATCTAGGGTCATGTCCTCAGTAAGCTGCAGGTGAGCCATGTCTTGTCTAATCACCTCTCCCAAGGAAGGGTACGGGGTATACGTGCATCTTCTCTTCACATGTCAGAACCATCTCAACCTCATCTCCCTCATCTTATCCACCACAGAGGCCACTCCCACATTGTCCTGAATAAATTCCTTACTGATCTTATCGCCCCTAGTATACCCACATATCCATCTCAATTTTGGTACTCCCATTTTCTGGACGTGAGAGTTCTTGACCAGTCAACACACCAGCGGCCAGCCCATGCAACATGGTTGGTCTAACCACCACTTTATATAACTTACCTTTGAGGCTTGGTGGTACATTCTTATCATACAAAACACCGGATGCGAGCTTCCGTTCATCCACCCTGCTCCAATATGATGTGTAACATCATCAATAATCTCCCCATTACCTTGGATTATTGATCATATATACCTGAAACTTCCTTGCTTGGAGATAACTAGTGTATCAATCCTTAGTTCCACATCTGTCACGTGGGCTATGTCATTAAACTTGCACTCCAAGTATTCGTCCATAGTCCTGCTTGACCTGAACCTTTTAGACTCCAAGGTCTGTCTAAAACGTCCAGCCTACTGTTAACTCCACTGCATGTCTCGTCAATCAAAACTATGTCACCTGCAAATAGCATACAACATGGCATCTCTCCTTCTCCTTGGATATGCCACCTCAGTTCATCCATCAGGGCTAAGAGTTGATCCCTGTTGCAACCCCATCAAGAGTGGAAAGTGATCCAAGTCTCCTCCCACTTCCCCACTTGGGCCTTGGATATATCATACATGTCCTTAATTGCCCTAATGTAAGCTACAGTACACCTTTAGTCTCCAAAGATCTCCATAGAACCCCCCCCCCCCCCCTCCTCCTCCTCTAAGAACTTTGTTGTAAACTTTTTCTAGGTTGATGAACACCATATGTAAATCCCTCTTCTTCTCCGTATGGCTTTTATAGTTGAACGCCTCAGTATGAATCCAAATTGATTTTCGGTGATATACATAAATCTTGTCTATCAGCCCTCTCTTTATGTTACTTTTTTACAGAAATGAAACATTTACTTTGCCTATCAAAAAATATCAATCAATCAATCAACTATCCTCACTCGCAAACTAGTTGGAGCATGTTATATGAATCCTCCATACATGCTCCAGTCTGTTCAGGCACATTTTATTCTAAAAGGCAACATAATCGATGAATAGGATAGGAGGTAGAAGGCAAGATGAGCTTGCGAAGCGCATCCAAATTGTTTGGTATATCCAAGGAATGAGGTACACATCCTTGATTTAGAGAGCATGATTTAGAGAGCAAGAGCATACCTGCATGGCTCCAGCTCCAAGTACAAGTTGACAAGTTCTCGTATTGAAAAACTTCAAGATGTCAACAACACGGTGAACTACTTCTGATGATAGGCCAGTTAAACTGTTATTCATGTCAACATATTCTGACAACATCTTCACCAAAATCAAGCCACTGAAAAGCAACAGTATGATGTTATTTTTGCAGGTTCCAGCTTTGAAAAGAAAAATGAAAACATGTTAAATGACCAGGAAACAGTAGAAATAAGCAGAAGGAGGTGATATTAAGTACCAGGCAGCATTAAGTGTTTAAGAACCAAGGGCCAAGAAGAGAAGCGTTTGAGAGATAAAAATTATGACAAAGAAATGAAAAATGGAAGAAAAAAAAGCTGCAAGTTGCTCAAAATAACAGATGAATTTATCAGATTAAAGAAGGATCACTGACCAGTTTACCATGTGATACGCAACACCCCCAAAGGAAAGCATTCTAGGAGATGATCTTCCGCGCTCTCTTGATTTTATGTCATTACTCTGAATTAAAGTAGTCTCAAATCAGCACTGCTGCCCCTAGTTTATCAGTCAATTGTGAAAGACTAACCTCTGCTGTATTATCTGGATGTGTTGAAGTAGAATCAGTCTGCTCTGTATTATGTGATATATTTGGGAGTCCAGCATCCACCATTGAAGGATCACTGCTGCTTCGAACCACTTCAGTTTTGCTTGTTGCAGTGCCAGCAGAATCATCATCAGCAAGTCCACTGGTCTCTGACTTGGAAGAGAACAGTGATGTGACGATAGTCTGGAACTCGTCGGGGACATCAATCTCAGCCCAGTTTTCCTGGTCAAGTATAGCCTTCAACTTTGCCATCTGAATTAACCAACAAAAACATTTAATAATCCAGGCAAGAGAGTGGAACCACATAAATTAAGCTGGAAAAGGAACAAACTCGAGATTCATGTTGGAAATCAACAAAGGCCTTGGCCTGTGATTGTATGGTTCCACGGATACTATACCCCAACCTTCCACCAATCTGTTTATATTTGAATAACAGAAAATTATAAGCATAGAAATACAAATTAGAACTAGCAAAGGACATAGTTCATAGAAAAAGATGAAGCTTTACCTTCTCAGTGGCAGTAATAAATTCCTGAGTGATGTTATATATGTTTAGGAACTCCTGCAACCTCAACTTAGGGTGAATAGGAGCACGGACTCCAAGGATCTTTGCCCATCTTCCATGAGCAGCATCACAAGCTGCAAATACAGCTTCTGTATTCTCTCTCAATATATCAGCTCTATCAAAGATATAGATAGATGTATAAGTATCTGGCAAATCTGTCTATGTAATTTAATTAGTCTTCGAAAATAAGACACCAATTTAAAGAACATAATAAAATAGATAGCTCATTTTAGTGTGACAAGCAGAAGTTGATAACAGAAAACCAAGCATGTTTCTAAAGTCAAATTACTAGCAGGTTTATACTCAAGATGAACCAAGTTCAAGCATACTATGTACTAGCTCGGCTGATCAAATAATCAAACAACACTCTATGGATGAGTTTGACCTAGGTTGACACGGTCCACATAAGTGCTAGCGGAGAAACACCCCACATCCTGTGTCGTTCTCCTTCTTCCTCTAAAAGTCCAGCTAAACAAGACTTCCTTGACTGAATTTCCCACCACAAACCAGAAGCTCTGCGGCAATGTAGAAGGAGATGATTCATGTCTTCCCAAACTATTGCACATGAAGCACCAACTCACACAAGTAATCCTCCTATTCCTCAAATTATCTGCCATCAATACTACCCCTCTTGCAGCTAACCAAGAGAAAAAGCACTCCTTTCTTGGTACCCTAGGGATCTACAGAAGGAGGTATAAAAAATGAACACTCCCTATCCAAAAGATTCTCGTAAAAGGACTTAACAGAGAAGACGCTATATTCCCCATCCCCATTTTCATCTATCATGGCTATCCAGTGTCATACTTTGTTTGTCAAGCAACTTTATACAATCTTTGAAAATTATTATTTCTGAGTCTTGCAAATTACTCCTAAAACTCAATTGCCAATGAACCGTGCATCTTTTCGGTGACTACTTTATCATATCTGATTTGCGTAGCACCGTGCATCTCTCCGAACTACTTCTCATATTTAATTTGGGGGAGAATTTGTGCATCTTTCCCAACTACTTTCTCATATCTGAGTTGCATAGCACCGTGCGTCTTTCCAGTGAGTCCTCAGATCTGATTTGCATAGTTCCGTGCATCTTTCCGGTGACTCCTCAGATCTGATTTGTGTAGGGTCGTGTCATCATTCCGACCCTACCCATATAATTTTTCATTTTCAGTAGAGTCGTGCCGTCATACCGAACCTACCCATACAATTTCTCTTTTTCAGTAGGGTCGTGCCGTCATTCTGACCCTACCGATATAATTTCTATTTTCCAGTAGGGTTGTGCCTTCATTCCGACCCTACCCATATAATTTCTCTTTCTCAGTAGGGTCGTGCCATCATTCCGACCCTACCCATATAATTTTTTATCAGATTGTGACCACTTTTCAGCCATCAAATCTAATAATCCGGCGTGTGAGCATGTTCCAACCAGTTTTTCGGTGACTTTCTTGTTCAAGATCTACTCATCTCTTGATTTTGAGATGACCTATATATTTTATACCAGTTTCCGACAATTTTCCAGCAACAGATCGACTTTCCGGCGACATTTACTACTTTTCCAATCACTTTTCAATTTGTTCCTTTTCAACTAAGGTCTCCCAAACGTCCAGAGTAGTCCTTACCAGTTTTCTTGCAAATATCTTCACCAAGTCCCTCATTGATCCTCATATTAATTACATCTACACCAAGCTTGGTACATATGACCTGTATGCACCAGCTTGAGGGGGAGTGTTAGAATATGAGAAGGAATAGGAATAGTATATGGAATCCTACTTGAAAAAGGATTGTAATGTAGTGTCCTACTTGGAAAAGGATTGGAATATAGTGTCTATAAAAAGGGTCTCAATGTAATAATGTAGACACAACAATTCAATAATATTCTTCTCTTATATTTCTTCACATTGACTACACACATTAAACCTTTTATTAACAGAAATGTGTTGTTTTTGACCTCCACTACAAATTCCTACAAATGTAATGGATTGTTAATGGTTGGACTGGAGTATGTGAATGCCAAGTGCAACTTTAAGGAAAATTTTATTTCTTTTTACTCCATTTTTTTAGAGAAAATACGACATATTGTTGTGATATTTAAAATACCGTCTTTGTCAAACTAAAGTAAAACCCACCAAAATAACCTGCATTAGCATAACACAAGGATGATGCATGGTTTAGAAGATAAAAATCCATAAATTTTATTATTTCTTTTAGAGAGACCAAAAACCACATTATATTAATTGAGAGTTACATATGCTACTGGGATATTATGAGAATCAATTTCGAAATTTTTCAATTAACGAATGACCAAATGTGCAATTATCTATCAAATAAAATAAAAATACCAACAGCTTGAAGGACATATTTTCAACAAACAAAGGTATCCATATTCCATATTGGAGCTCCTTCAATTCTCTCTCTAAAAGACCCCTAAAGACATGACCGACCCCTGCAACCAGCCCACCACTAATCTCCCACCTTCGATACCACGGACCCCCACACACACACACACACCTGGCACCAAGTGGAAAAGACAACATGGATGAAGACCTGCCGAAAAAACAATCCTTTTGGGACATCCTCAAAGATAAAAGAGTAGAGCTAAACCAATCCTACACTAACAATATGATACAGATGGGAAACAAAATTGACCAAAATGATGAACCCATCCTCCTATTTGAAGAAGAAAGGGCCAGAATTTACCTCCCATGGCAACATTCAGTCATAGTTAAACTGATCGAAGAAAAAATCTCCCACCAATATTTGAAAACGAAACTAATTGAACTGTGGAAATCAGCTGGAAATCTTATTCTCATTGATCTGGCTCAATGATTTTACATAGCAAAGTTCAACAAATTGGAAAGCATGAAAAAGGCGCTACACGAAGGGCCTTGGTTTGTTCTAGGTAAATTCCTCTCAGTCAAAAGATGGGAACCAAACTTTGTTCCCCAGAATTCAACTCCAACGCATACGGCCATCTAGACCCGACTTCCCCAGCTCCAAACCGAATTTTATGATCGTGAAATACTCGAGAAAGTGGGAAAGAAGTTGGGGGTTTTACTCAAAATCGACTCCTGCACCTTAGCCACTTTGAGGGGAAGATATGCGACAATATGTATTCAAGTACCACTTGAAGTACCAGTTAAAAAATTCGTCACAATTGGGAACCATGTTCAAGAGGTGGTGTATAAAGGTGAAGGATCTATGTGTACGGGTTGCAGGAGAATAGGTCATGTTCTCAGATTTTGCACCTCACCACCACAGACCAACACCCCAAGTACTACGGCATCCACCTCGGCAGAGGAAACCAAAGGCGACCCAGCAGAAGGAATGTGGAAAACTGTCGTTTTCCCCAAAAAAAATCCAAAACGAAAGCTAAGCATCAGTAATCAAGTACAAATGAGAAATCGAAAACCCAACCCCCAACACAAGTAAAGGCTTTCGATGCACTAATAGGTAAGTTCCTAACTCCTCTTACTGCTTTCCCGACCAATTCAAGCCCCTTCTTTAATAATCCAAAGTTGGAAAATCAACAACAACAACAACAACAACAACATACCCAGTGTATTCCCACCAGGTGGGGTCTGGAGAGGGTAAAGTGTACGCAGTCCATACCACTACCTCAGGTGAAGTAGAGAGGCTGTTTCCGAAAGACCCCCGGCTCAGCAATATCCAACAAAAACAAAACAAAGACAAACAACAAAATAGAATACATAGCGCTAGGTAATACAAGAAGCAAGACACTCACAGGGTAATCCTATAAACTATTCATTCGGAAATCACAATCAACACCAAAGCCACGCGAACCAGAATCTGCTGAAAACAACAGGCACAGATACAAACAAACACTCCTACCTACACTCCTTCCTACAAATACATACGTCTTCCTACACCCTAACCCTCTACCTTAATTCGTGCCCTCCACACCTTCCTATCGAGGGTCATGTCCTCTGTAAGTTCTAACTGCTCCATGTCATGCCTAATCCCCTCCCTCCAATATTTCTTCGGCCTACCTCTACCCCGCCTAAAACCATCCACCGCCAGCCTCTCACACCTCCGTACTGGAGCATCCGTGCACTTCCTTAATACATGCCCGAACCATCGTAGCCTCACTTCCCGCAACTTGTCGTCAACCGAAGCCACTCCCAACTTCTCTCGAACACTCTCGTTTCTAACCCTATCCCTCCTGGTCAGTCCACACTTCAACTTTTGGATATGAGAGTGTTTAACTGGCCAACACTCCGCGCCATACAGCATAGCCAGACGGACGGCCACTCTGTAGAACTTACCCTTAAGCTTCAGAGGCACCTTCTTATCACACAAAACCCCCGAAGCTAACCTCCACTTCAACCATCCTGCACCAATACGGTGCGTGACATCCTCGTCAATCTCTCCATCCCCCTGAATCATAGATCCCAGATACTTGTAACTACTCCTCTTCTGAATGGCTTGAGACTCCAGCTTCACCACCACGTCCTCCTCCTGCGTCACAGCACTGAACTTACACTCCAAGTACTCTGTCTTGGTCCTGCTCAGCCTAAACCCTTTCGCCTCTAAGGTCTGTCTCCAAACCTCCAACTTATCATTAACTCCTCCCCGGGACTCGTCAATAAGCACTACATCGTCTGCAAATAACATACACCAAGGTACCTCTCCTTGAATCCGTCGTGTCAAAACATCCATTACCAAGGCGAATAACAAAGGGCTAAGAGTCGACCCCTGGTGCAACCCAGTCAGAACAGGGAATTGCTCTGAATCTCCTCCTGCCGTCCTCACACGTGTCTGTGCTCTGTCGTACATGTCCTGAATCGACCTAAGGTACACCACAGGCACACCTCTAACCTCCAAGCACCTCCACAGAACCTCTCTGGGGACTTTGTCGTACGCCTTCTCCAGATCAATGAACACCATATGTAAGTCCTTCTTCCTCTCCCTATATTGCTCCACTAATCTCCTCACAAGGTGTATGGCTTCGGTAGTCGAGCGACCTGGCATGAAACCGAACTGGTTCTCCGAAATAGTCACGATCCTCCTAAGCCTCGACTCTACCACTCTTTCCCACACCTTCATAGTATGGCTCAACAGCTTGATTCCCCTATAGTTGTTGCAACTCTGAATGTCCCCCTTGTTCTTATATAGAGGAATCATCGTACTCCATCTCCAAGCTTCCGGCATCTTCGACGTCCTAAAAATGACGTTAAATAACTTTGTCAGCCACTCCCACCCTACCCTGCCAGAACTCTTCCAAAAATCCACCGGAATCTCGTCTGGCCCAGTCGCCCTACCCCTACGCATCCTACTAATAGCCCTCTTGACCTCCTCCACCTTAATACGCCTACAATAACCATAGTCACGACGCCTCTCCGAGTGCTCCAAATCCCCCAGCACCAAACTTCCGCCGGCTTCGTCATTCAAAAGTCTGTGGAAATACGACTGCCACCTCCTCCTAATGCTGGTGTCATCCATCAACACCCTGTCATCTTCACCTTGATGCACTTCACCTGATCAAGGTCACGTGCCCTTCGCTCCCTAGCCTTGGCTAACCTATACAACTTCATATCCCCACCTTTCTCCTCTAAAGCCGCATACAGGCGCTCGAAAGCTGCCGTCTTCGCTGCTGTAACTGCTAGCTTCGCCTCTTTCCTAGCCAACTTATAGAGATCGGAAACACCTATTAGGCCCCAATCAAAAAACATGGCTCCACCAAGCCTAGTTACCGATGGGATGCTTAGAAAGGGACCCCACTTGCCCAAAAATCAAGCCCCATCTTTGTCTAAAGCAGAGGAAAACTTGCCCACAACTGGCAATCCTCTCTCCTCTTTTGTCAACGCGGAGGGCCCACACTCTACGCCAAGTAATACTGATATCCCTGTCAGTTTTGCTCCCACTCAGAGCGCCTCCATTTCGAAAATTAACTCCCTTCCACAAACCTTGCCACCAACGGGGGAAGGTAATCATCACAAAGGATCTATTGACAAGACCATAGAGGTCCCGTCAATTAACTCCACCACAACTAAAAACCCTCTTTGTTTTCAAAATGGGCATACTCAGCCCCAGCAAAACACTTCAACGCCTGTTACCACCAAATATGCAAACAACAATGGCGACAAGAGTGCTTCTCCAAAAGCTCATATCTTCCTTGTGACAGCTCCACTACCACTGGACCACATCCCTCAGTCCTGGTTAGAGCTGACACTCCAAGAAATGAACTTAACACTCAATGCCACAATCAACAACCAACCGGTAGTGCTTATCCTTCAAGATCCCCACTACCTGGCAAACCTAGTCAAAGACAGCAAAGATCATGCAGTCTAGAGACTAGGAAACCAAATTTTGATGCAAGCCCTTCTACAAGCTCAACTCTTAGGAAATCCGAGCCAGCTATCCTCAGCAGAGTCCAATTTCCTGATGAGCCAGGCTTCCCAAAGCTTGACTTTCTTCCCTCTCCATCCATCCTCAGCCCTGGTCAGCCCCCAATTCATTCCCTGGGCCTCACAGGGAAATCTCTTTCAGCAAAATCTGCCCCTATTTCCTCAGGAGGGAAGCCTAGAAAAGGAAGACAACACACCCCTAGAGACTCTAAGGCAATGCAACATGGAACTGCTGGGAGTGCTAGACTCCTTTGGGGAACAAAACACAGAAGCTTACACTTTGGAAAGTATATTCGACAAAGAGTTCAAAGAGCCTATCAGAGAAGCGACTATACTGTATTTTCCAGAGGGCTTGATGAAATGCCTCCTGAAGGTGGGGAACCAAGTGGATTCTTCCCCCCAGCTATGACTCTATAGGTAGTGCAAATGAAGGATCACCCATCCACGTTAGGGAAGGGCAAGAACATAGAGGAGACCCAAACTAATCAAGCTAACATGACTAGTTTCCTCATCTGGAATGTCAGGGGAGCCAACAGTGCTAGCTTTAGGAGACACTGCACTTCTTTGGTTAAGATGCATAAGCCCTCCATGTTAGTCCTCTTAGAAACCAAGATGACCGACCATAAGAGAATCACTAAAGAGCTTGGGTTTGATGACCAATTCAATCAGAGGCAGTAGGCCTTTCTAGGGGCATAGTCATCATGTGGAAGGAAAATATCCTTAAGCTAGAAGACATTTCCATCACTCCCCAGGGCATCCATGTCATGGTCAAGGTACTCTCCTCCTCTCACTCTTGGCTTTCTCTGGCACTTATGCTAGCAATGATTTTAATAATAGGAGTACTCTTTGGGAAAATCTCATAAACATATCCCAAAATTACAAAGGTGAGTGGTTCATTGGAGGAGACTTCAATGAAGTACTCCAAGCCAAAGAAAAACTTGGCGGAAATAGCATTAACAATAAGAGAGCTAAGTTGTTTTGGCACTGTTTAAACCAATGAAATATGGTAGACTTAGGTTTTAAAGGCAGTAAATTTACTTGGACTAATAAAAGGTACAAAAATAGGCAAAGTCTTACCCTGGAAGGCTTGACAGATGCCTTGCTAATGACTCTTGGATAATCAAATATCCTGATGCTAGTGTCACCCACCACCCCAGAACCCACTCTGACCACTGTCTTTTCTTGGTCAATCTGACCTACACCAACTCTTCCAGAGAGTGGAAACCCTTCAGGATGGAGCCCATATGGTGTAGGCACCCATCTTTTAGTGACATTGTCCATTCCTCCTTTGACCCTCCAAATCAACTCACCAATGCTATCCAGCCTTTCCAAGGAAATGCTTCCCACTGGAATGCCAACACCTTTTGGAACATTTTCCACAAGATAGCAAGAATTAATGGAATCCAAAATTCAGTCCATTACCCCTATAGTTCCTTCCTTCAGAATCTAGAAACTGAGCTTCTTAGAGACTATGGTTCCCTCCTGAAATTTGAGGAAGACTTTTGGAGGACTAAATCTAGGATTACCTGGCTCTAAGAAGGAGACTCTAATACTAGATTTTTTCATACCTCTATTCTTAACAGAAGGAGGAGAAACAAGATCCTTTCTCTCAAAGACTCATATGGGAATACTATTACTGACCAAGAAGAAATCAACGTCCACATTATTGATTTCTTCTCCAATCTTTACACAACTTTCTCTCAAAGACTCAGATGGGAATACTATTACTGACCAAGAAGAAATCAAAGTCCACATTATTGATTTCTTCTCCAATCTTTACACAATTGAGCACAACTCTTCAAAGCTAGAGACTATACACAACCCTAACCCCCCATCCCACCTCACTCAGGAAAACATTGCTCACCTCAGCGCCCCACTCAGTCAGGCTGAAGTCCATCTAGCCATCAAGTCCTTCAAGCCTATCAAAGCTCCAGGACCTGATGGCATCCACCCCACTTTCTACCAAAAGTACTGGAAAATTGTGAAGGACAAGATAGTTATTTTCTGCAAAGAATGCTTTGACACTGGAACCATGAACCCCACCATGAATGAGACCCTCATATGCCTCATCCCAAAGTGTACAAATGCCAACCAAATCAAAAACTTCAAACCCATTGGGCTTTGTAACACTACCTATAAATTGGTCACCAAAATCATAGTGAACAGAATCAAGCCTCTCCATCATTGGCCCTAGCCAAGCAAGTTTCCTTTCTAATAGGAGGGCTTCTGACAATGCTATCATTGTCCAAGAATTCATTTCACACTTTAGGAAAATGAAAGGTAAAAAAAGAAATATGATTCTCAAAATTGAACTTGAAAAAGCATTTGACAGGTTAGAATGGGCTTTTATCAGGGATACTTTAAAACCACTTTGACTTCCCTTCCAACATTGTCAAACTCATCAGGTCTTGCATCACCACTAGTTCCATTTCCATCCTGGTCAATGGGAAAAGAACTACCTCCTTCAACCCTTCAAGAGGTATTAGGTAGGGTGACCCGATTTCTCCATACATATTCATCATGTGTATGGAGAGATTGTTTACGTCCATTGATAACTTAGTCCACTCTAGAGCACGGAGCCCAATCTCAGTCTCAGTCTATGGCCCTCACTTTTCTCACCTTTTCTTTGCAGATAACCTCGCCTTTTTTCCTAGAGCCACCCCTGGAGACTGTAGAACAATAAACCTGGCCCTCACCGACTTCTGTAACAAATCTGGTCAAAAACTCAGCCTCACTAAATCCAAAGTGATCTTCTCTTCAAATTGTAACCTTAACATTGCCAACCAATGTTCTACTATTCTCAGTATGCCAACCAGTAACAACTTTGGGAAATACCTTGGATTCCCAATTTTTCATACAAAGCCTACAAACAATGGTTTACAGTACATCATTGACAGAATGCACACTAGGCTTGCTGGTTGGAAGACTAAAATGCTCAATATGGCTGGTAGAACAGTCCTGACCAAAGCTACCCTTACTAGCATTCCCTCCCATACCATGCAGTACATCCATCTCCCCTGTAAAATCACCAGTGCAATCAATAGAATTCAAAGGAATTTGATCCGGGGCACAATTGCTGAAAAGAAGAATATGCACCTGATTGGTTGGGACACTCTGACCCGTCCAAAAGAGAGACGTGGATTGGGACTCCAAAAGAGTAAGAGTAAAAACAAAGCCATGCAAGTCTTGCATAGAGAATGTACCATAATACTCAAACTCCTTGGGCCAAACTCCTCTACCAAAAGTACTGCAGACCCCAAGCCAGTAACTCTAGGAGGAAAACCATCTCTAGAACCTGAAAATGCATTAAAGCGGGCTGGGATATATGCTTGGAAAACCAAAGATGGACCATTAACAAGGGCAACAGGGCTAGGTTTTTTGAAGATAGATGGATTCCCAACTTAGACTCCATTAATAGCTACATTCAGGGACCCCTCAATAAGGGTGAGGATCAAATTAGAGTCAACTCCATATTTATTAATGGTAGGTGTGACCTTAATTCTTTGTCCTTTATCCTCCCTCCTGATCTCTCCTGCATAATCCCAAGCTGCTTCATCCCCACTCACTCCACAAGAGAAGACACTCTTCTTTGGAATGCCACCAAAAATCGCCTCTTCTCCATGAAAAGTGCTTATCACACCAGTAAAGAAGCTCAGCCTACAAGTGAGACAAGGGACAAAGATTTCCAATGGATATGGCAACTTAAAGTCCCAAATAAGCTGAAAACCTTCATATGGCTTTTCCATCACAAAAGACTTCCTACTGGAAGCTACCTACATAAGGTAGGTCTCTCTGTCAATCAACTCTGCAACCACTGTATCAATCAACTCTGCAACCACTGTAACAACCAAGAAGAAGATATCAACTATATCTTCTTCAATTGTTCTAAAGCCACTGTCTTTTGGACAGAAATGGCTCACATCAGCACCTCCATACACAGCTTTGATTCCATCACCATCACCACTGACAACTGGTTAACTGCCTGGAAATCCCCTAAAAGTAAACAGTTTAACAATTGCTTACTGTGGGACCAACTCATCCCCTTCTGTTTATGGAGCATATGGTTAAATAGAAACGATAATCTTTTTAACAATAGAAGCTCCAACATCTCCACTGGCAATACCATAGCCTTAGCCACTAAATACTTCTTCTTGATAGATAACAAGCCAACCAAAAGGAGTATTACCACTACTATCCAAATCAAATGGGATCCTCCTGACCTAGGGAAATACAAGCTTAACACTGATGGATTAGTCAAAAAGCAACCTGGTAAGGGAGGAATAGGAGGAGTGTTAAGAAATTACAAAGGAGATTGGTTTCTAGGCTTCTATAAAGCCTACAACCATGTCTCAGCTCTTCAAGCAGAATTACTGGCCATTCTAGAAGGGCTCAAGTTAGCCCTGGAAAGAAACTTAACTCCCCTAGAAATTGACACTGATTCCATGCAAGCCATTACTGGAATTAATCATAACTTTCTCCCATATGCTAACATTATCTTTGAGTGCAGGTTGGTAATGCAGGCATTGGGAGAGGCTCCAGTACTTAGGCACACATGTAGGGAGCAGAACAGAGTAGCAGACCTCCTAGCAAAGGAAGGGGCCAGCAGTGAAATTTTTGCAACTCCACAAATTTTGACAGTTCCTCCTATGTATGTCGACAAGGATGTGGAAGCAGACATATTAGGAACTAGTGTTCCTAGAAAAGTTGTGCCATGTAACTCTAATATTTCTAGCCCTGTTAACTTACATTCAAACGGCAGCCCCTGAACCCTTTATTTTATCTGTTAACTCTTAATTAATATAATTACTATCCATTTAACAAAAAAAAAAAAACTACACGACTAGAAGTTGATTTTCCCTCAATACAGGTTCCGAAAATAAAAACGTAATAGCACAAACATCTAAGAATAACAGCAAATGAATGTACATAAACCTGAAGTTTCTGGATAAATTTGACATGGTTGTTGCATCATTTCCCTTCTCCTGAATTGAAAAGGCCCTGGAAAAGTTGCTTGAGGGAGAAAATTGTGAAAAGGTGGTGCTCTGACCATCACTTTCACTAACAGTTTCTGCAGCTGCTGCCCCAAGTGCGATTGCAGCAGCAACTGAGTCAGCAGCATAATGATCATCAAGATGACAGATAATCCACTCAATTGTTTTTTTAACTTCAGAAGCCTGGACTAAGTGCGCCTGCATTCACTAAAAGAAAAATATCAAGTTACATCATACCAAAATAAATTAAACAAAGAAAGAAAAAAGGGCAAAAACTCCTGCACAAAGCAATTACCAGGGTAAAATTACCCCATTCCCAAACACCAACCAAAGAATCCCCTGCAAAGTTAGGGTCCTTAGGTAAGGTGTACAACAGTTTTAAGAGAAATATCTTTGAAATGAAATGTTTTGCAGGAACTATCTTAATCATTTAGGGGTCGTTTGGTAGAGTGCATAAAATAGTACTGAATAGGGTGTATTAGTAATGTTGGGATTAGTAATGCCGGGATTAGTAATGCTGGGATAAGTTATGCTGGGATTATTTTTTTATGCATTGTTTGGTTTGATGCATTGAAAACAACATGTATTGTTATATTTTCTTAAAAAATTCTTTGTTTACAGAAAAACCCTCCATATTTTATAAGCTTTGTTTACTTTACAGAAACAATTATATACCATGTGTAAATAGTTTACAGAAAAAATATATACCGTCTCTGGAGTTTGCACTAGAAAACAAGAAAAATTATTTTTCTTCTGTAAACTATTTATTTTGATAGTTTAATATATATCAGCTATTTCAAGAAAGTTGTAATCTAAAGTTGATATATAGTTTACAGATAAACGGAAGAATTAAATAAGAATAAAAAGTTGTAATCTTTTAAAAGTTAATTTTTTAAGAATTAAAACCACTAAATTAATTGTTATCTTTATAATTGGTTTATGAATGGAAGAATTATACAAGTAAAACGATGGAAATTGGGAAGGATTTCAAAAAGTTTAAAGGAAATTGAGGGTATTTTTGTCTTTATTCATATTTATCCCATGTATTAAATCCTATGTATAACTAATACCACCAAATGGAATGTATTAGTTATACACCCTATAATACCATGTAGGGTGTATAACTAATACATGAGTTATACACCCTATAATACCATGTAGGGTGTATAACTAATACATGTATTAGTTATACATTGTCCCAAAATTGCTACCACACAAAAAGTATTAAACAATACCACACTTAATACATGTATTATTTATCTAATACACTCTACCAAACGAGCCCTTAGGTCTTTAGTTCAAATTCAAGCTATAGTAATTTTGGCAGCTGTGATGGTATTGGTAGTGAAGAGGTAGTGAGGGGTGAGGAGTGAGGTGATAGTGCTAGATGACCAAAAAAAAATATTGAATAGTTAGTTGGACTATGATGAAGTGACTCATTGTCAAAATGACTTCTACTTATGAATGGCATTAGTTGTTTAGTTTAAGATATTTTCAAGATAATTACACACATTAAATGGGATCATATTATGCCCAAGAAATGAAACTTTAAGAAGAAAACTTGGAAAAAGTTAAATTGTAACTGGAAAGAATGGATCTTGGGCCTAACTCAACCTCAAAAGTTAGCTCATGAGGGGAGGATTGCCCAAGTCCATATAAGGAGACCAAGTACCCATCCTTTTTCCGATGTTGGACTCTTAACAGTAACAACTTTAAAACATCACAATCAAGACTAGATGCAATAAGAGATGCAGCTGGCCTATAAAGCACAGAGCTGATATCTCATTCAGTTCAACTTAAATAGAGAAATCAATATAGGCATCCATCAGGCACCAAATCAATTAATGATTAACAGTCGATCTGAACCAGATGAAGGATCTCAAGTACTTATCATCAGTTAGAACAAGTTAACAACACAAGCATTGTACCAAAAGATGTTGGGATCTTATTAACATTGCAATAGAATCTCTTTAGGAATATATATTGCATGATAATGAACTTCATACTGAAAAAAATGAACTTTATATGTTTGATTGCTGGGTTTGCTCCACAGTAACTTAAGGAATTCCTTTATATGACAAAAAAGTGTAAAAAGAAAAGCAACATCACCTGCTTCTAGCTCAAATCAAAATAAACAGAGAAAGGTATGGCAAGTACACATTACCTGCACTATCATGAAAATAGCCTTCAAAAGTTGAACAAAACTTTCTGGTGGCAGGCTTCTCAATCTACTGGCAAGAGATGAGCTCCCACCTAAGTCAGAAGATACATGAAATCAGAAACCAAAGCATCAACCCTCCCTTCCCCCTCCCTGTGCAGACCAAAATGAATCAGCCTTTACAACCTCCGGGAGCACATTTTGGTTTCTAATTAAAAGAAAAAGGAAATAAACCCTTTTGCCTATTAAAAATCTATGTTGCTCGCATTATCCAAATTGCCACCACACCGTGTCTGATCCTTCACAAAAAGTACATTTCTGGAGGATCTTACACAGATGGGGCTGCATCTTTGGAGGATCTGCGCAAACATAGTTGAAAATTTACTTTTCTATCAAAGCTCTTCTAGGCAAAGTCAAGTAGCTGCGATATATAAAATTGTTAACCCACCATCTGTATCAACTACTCGCTCTCCTGCAACAAAATCTGTATCCGAAGGTTGGGCAACCAGAACACGAAGCAATTCTTCAACTGCTGTTTTAATGGCAGTTTTCATGTCAGCTGTAAGAGTGTCACGATATATTCTCAACACAGCAGGGAGTTTTGCCTGGAATTTATAAAAGTCAAACATGAAAAATGCTTTAATACAAAAATTACTTTGTAAAACTCCAAATGCTCAAAAAACATTCATGAAAATAGATGCATAACTTATTTATTTATTGATGAAGTAAGAAATTTATTTATTTATTTATTTGTGCACCGGGCTGCCCTTTATTATTGATAATGTAAGAAATTTCATTTGATGGCATCAAGGGGATGCAGAATTACAAAAGATATAAGTTAGCTCCAAAACATACTAGCTAATAGTTCCAGTGAGCTAACAAAATCCAAAAAGACTTGAGTACTCAATTTTGAAGTTGATAAACCATTAAAATATCTAATGTTCCTTTCTTTGCATACTACCCAGAAAATGGATGCTGGGATTGTATTCCAGATTTTCTTGATGGGTTTACCAACTATCCTTGAGCACCAGAGATCCACTGTTTCTTTAGGAAATAGATCCATAAATTATACCCACTAAAGGAGACAAGAGTATAATATCTTCTAGTTCGTATATAATGAAACTTGATGACTCTCATGATAATGAGCCGAGTTGACAATAAGTAATCACATACACACACAAAGACAGGGAGAAAACTATGGAACGAATGGGGACAAAAGGGATACATAACCTCTATTCACTATATCATCCTAGGTATCAGTCTTCAGCCCTTTCCCTCTTACGCCAACCTACTTTTAATTTGGTAACTAAACAAAATTACTCTTCACTTGCACTCATCGAACTGATACCCCCATCTTTTAGTCTAGCAGTTGTATCATTGTCATATGTTCCCTTTAAAACAATTTTGTTTTAACAACAAAAAAGATGAATAGTTCTGCAGATTCCAACTTTAATCTCCATTTATCAAGAAATTTTTGCCATTTCTGACATTCTCTATGTTCAGAGCTCCTTCACATCCAATTCCTACCTTTTACCTTACGACCTACATAGTCCGATATTTCACCTAACATCAGTAACAGTTTAACACTTCTCAATATGATCTGATCCAGATTTATACACATTTTTGCTTCATCAAATTACCCCAGATTCTAAGAGAGAGTATAAAGTGAAGTGGCGTGTGTGAGTCGTCGGAAGAGACTGAGCTATGACCTAGTCGCCTAGATCATGATATGACACTGAATAGTCAATACCTCAAGGAAATTGTCAACCCACCCAAAACTTCAACAACTCAATAAGCAATGATGCCACAGATTAACCATAGAGAAAACTCACAGTTCTTAGTAATCCAATAACAAATGGAAGAAGCCTGTCTCGAAAATTTGAGGTTTCTTCTTCATCCAATTTAACCTGCAATATTTCAAAATCAATTTAGTATGACCTGTTGCAAGTTGCCCTAGGCACAGCCATAGAGTGCATTGTACAGTAGGCATTAATATCACAACTCTTTCACTGATAGATATATTGCAATTCCTGATGCTATAAAGATGACACAGGTAAACCCGCCGCCCCCCTCCATCCCCACTTATTTGGATTATTGAGAAGTAAAAGATATATAAAGTACATATAGAATCAAGCATGGAACAAGCTTTGAATAATCACTGACACTGTAGGATTCCTTCATATTTTGACTAGAGTTTCATAAAGAATCAAAACCTGCTCTTTATGCAAACTACTGGGTACTGTATCTTTTACAAAAGTGAGACAAGTTTTCCAGTATAACAAACAGATGAAAATATTCGGCAGCAATAACATCAAAATACAAAATACACAAGCTAAGGCTTACTGCATGGCTTTCTCCATTAATTGCAATGGTCGCCCGTGCTTTAAATTTTGATGTAATTGCCACGTCCATGTTGCCAGTTTCTTGTATGGTTATACGCATAAATTCTGCTGAAAGAATGCTACAAGATTGAATCTGGTAAGTAACAATACTAAAGTATGCTAAATTGTACCTTTTATATCACGGAAAAGTATGCCAAAAGGTGCTTCAAGGGAATACTAGCATAATAGATGCTTTGGCCAAAAGAAGTGCTTGGGGAAATAAGAAATAAAGAAGCAGTTGGTACGACTTGCAATTATGAGTAGAAATAGTTTTGCAAATTAATTAAGCAATAGATGGCTATGTCCTGAACTTAGTTTATTTGTTGGATAAACTATCGAGTCCTATCTTGGAAGCACAAGCACCTCAATAAGAACTTATGCAGAGACAAATGCACCAAATTTTAAAACAGCAGATGCAGACTTTGCACATAAAATTGCAACATCATAATAAAATGAAGTCGGCAAATCCAAGAAACTGATTAAAAATCTAACTCGAATAGACTAACCTGTTGATAGAATTGATTGAAGTGGCTAATTCATCACGAAGGTGTCGAAAGCAATGAAGACCAGCCAGTTCATCTCCATCCTATCAAGCAGTAAATCATTTGACAGAACATCTTCCATCATAAGCATTTGCAATGTTCAATATCCATAGAAAATATAAGGTATAGTTACCAATATATACCATTCGGCCATCTAATTTACCAAACATGGCCGAAGTATACACTACATATACACTCGGTTGTATATGTGTTTATACAATATACATAAGTATATTATATGTGCATGTGTGTATACATATGTATATTCTATGTATAGGTATGTATATCATATATATATTAGTATAAAGTATACACTACCTATACACTATTACATATTTTGTAAACTAGATAGAGCCCAAAGGTATTGGACTGTAATTTTCTCTAAATTTAAATGTAATTTAGCATTTTAAGCCAAGAACAAAACTCGAAGCATCATATAACCAAATGTAATTTCGAAGATTGATGTATTGCTGCTTCGAAAGGATAGAAAGAGATTGTGAGAGAAAAAAGGTGCAACCTCAACGAAATCCAAGAAGAATCTAGTGTGAGATGTTAAAATATAGAAAAGGCTAAGAATGGAATTGAACACGAAATTTGATGAGTTTTAACATACCAATAAATGTTGCAAGTCATCTGTAACATCTAAAGCTCCAGCACAATCTGCAGATGCAACTAGCTGTATAAAATAGTGGTTAGACAAATACCATGCAGTTTAAAATATCATTTTTCAATAGCTTAAGGATAAGTCTGAACACAGATGAATAGCTAACTCAGCTTAATATTGAGAAAGTAACAGTATTCAGCAGCACAAAGGTTGTGCTGAAAGCCATAATTATAAATCCAAAAGTACAACCTGCTCTTGTTCTTCTTACAAGGACTCTAAAAACTGTAATAAAAAGGCAAATCACACACCAAAACATGAAAAACAAAATAGAAGAATACTTGGTAGTAATCACTCCTCTGTTATGATGTCAATAGACAAATGGAGTAGCATCCCAAATTTCGCATGCCAAAAAACATTAGAATTACTAAACCCAAAATTCAAATGGCTGTCACACGCAAGCATGAAAAAATCAGGGAAAATTATCTTAGAAATTTGAATGATATGAGGAGCGAGATGGAGATAAAATCTTCAACCTCGCATTACACCATCCAAATGGAATACCCATAGTGAATTTTCACTTGGCTTAAGAAAACCCTCTTCTTCTCGTAATTGACACTTCTTCGACAGTTCCCGTACGCCCTTCCTGCTAGCCCAATCTAAATAATTCATAATTTATATATGTTTCAGGCCGGTATGAGATATCATGATACCCCTGCTCAATGATATCAAAGGCGCGCTTAAGCCCTGAAGCGAGGCTCAAAACTTGTTGGGCGCTTCACCGCGCTTTATGTGCGCTTCACTGTCGTCATCAATTTTTTAAGACATACTTCTCCTTTCCAATGAGTCTCTTCTGAAGAGGCAACACTAAACAATTGATACTTCACTCTATCGTCATTGTTTTCAATTTCTTTGTTCATCTATTTGTCATTCATGCTTATAATTATTAGTCTTGAACTAAACATAAATATTTATATTTTTTCTCCCTCTGCACCTTTTTCATTGAAGCCCATTCTTTTATTTGAGCTTTGCGCTTTAAGCCCCAACAGACCTTAGAGCTTTTTTGCGCTTTTCGCTTTTGATAACACTGCCCCTGCTCCAATATTTCCCTCTTCATCCAGGTCTCTTGAGTTCTTTCTACCTTTTATTCAAGACCCAACACACAGACGTTTAGTTGGCCAACAGAACTTCCTCAGTTAACCGCTCAAGGAACAAACGTAGCAATCAGTTTTTTCGAATTTTAATACAATAGAATCTTTTCAAGACCTGAATGTCTCCATATCCCTGTGAACATCCTGCTTCCTTTCTCAAAACCATGGTTCTCATTCTTCTGCTAAGTTGTACCTAAATTCAGTGCTCTGTGCTAGGATATTCAACTTTCCTTCACACATTCTTTCCTTCCTTCGCACACATTCACCCTAACCAAAAAGTGAAAAGAGGGAACAACACCTCTTTGCAGCTAACTATCTCAGGAAGTACAATACTATTCCATGTTTGATACACAATACATCAGCTCTTTTCTACAAAGGTGCCAGAACACACAGCTGACCTATTCAGCTGCTGGATCAGATGAGGGGTAAGCAAGACTCAGAAGAGGTGGTGGAAGTTGATCCCATCATGTATATGGTGGTCTGTGTGGAGAGAGAAATGGAAGATGTTTTGAAGATAGATCCAATTCCATTCACAAAAGTTAAATGGAATTGTTTAGTATCTTTACTTTTTTGGTGTAAACAACTTTGTCTGGTGGATGAAGATCAAATTGTATATTTAATAGGAAATCTATAATTGTGGTTAAGCTGCTGAATTTTGAAGGTGGCCTGCATATCCTAATGTTGAAGAATACAAATTCAACCTGGAGTTCACTCGCATTGCTTGTTACACACAATATTTGGTCCCAAATGAGAATGTCACCATTGAAAGATGCACTTAGGAATATGATCTATAGTATTCTTCAGCTTTAGGATTTATCTACTTGACCCCAAATCCCATTTCTTTTAACAAATTTACTAGTACTCCAAGTTCACATGATCAAAGGCTTTTTCATATCCAATTTACACATTACTCCAACTTCTCCTTGTCTTCTTCCACTGTCGAGGTACTCATTTGCAATAAGCAATGCATCTGTGATTTGTTTTCCTTTTATAAAAGTCATATGTGAATCAGCAACTAGGACATTTATCACTTTCTTTAGATTTTGTACAAACATTTTTTTGTAAGGAAAAGAAACAGTCTGTGCACCAACATTTTTAATAAGGAAAAGAAACAGTCTTTGTGCTGACATTTTCGATACAATTTAGTAGAAACTTCAACTAGACTATCCTTCATGGTGCTGCACCAGCCCTTTAGGGAATAAAAGCAGTGAAAGAAGCATTAAAGCATCAAAATTCCTTGTGCTATAAGAAAATTTACAGCTGCCCTGATGTCCTCCTTTACACTGCTACTAGTGCTTATAGAAGGTCATGTTAAATCCATCTAAACCCAGAGCCTTTTCTCCTTCACAACTTCTAATGGTTTTCTCGACCTCTTCCACAAAGAAAGGTCTTTGTAGCACTCCATGTCCTCTTCTGATATGCTGGAACAATCTGAGTAGTAGGTTGGCTCCCACTTCTCATTTTCCATGTACAAATTATTGTAAAAATTGATGATTTCCCTTTCATCTCCTCCTGGTCTTCCACCAGTTCCCCAAATTTTTAGGTTCTCAATTGCATTGTACCTTTTATAAGCATTCACAATCTTGTGAAAGAACTTTGTGTTTTTATCACCAGCCTTTATCCACAAGAATTTGGACCTTTCCCCCATGAAATTTCTTCCAAGTTTGCCAATTCTTGCAATTCCAACATAGTAGTTTATCCAAATACAATCTTTGTCTCTTTTTAGTTTCTATCTCACTATCTTCTCCCAAAAACTTGTTGGCAGTAGTCACACTTGACCTGATTTGAGTCTTCACTCCTCTCTCAATCATGTTGGTATATACTTTGCTTCCTTACCCTCGTCCCTAACTTTGGGTATAAGTCATGTAGGGATTAACCACGAGCTTTTCATCCTCACTTCTCTTCCAAGGAAGACCCACCCAAAAACAAGAACCAAATTACATTTTTTAATCCCCTAATTATAATCCTTTATCTCATGTCCTGAGGCTTTGGTTTAGCAGTAAGAACACAACACGTGATATGTGGATTAGGGCGCATCACTATTGCATGCTAGTTTTTAAGTTGGGAGGAAGGTAGAGTGGCAAGGTCATACTCCTCGAAACTTCAAACCATCGCGCCAACTAGAGTGGCAGAAGTCAACATGGGATTTGTCCAATATCAAAACAATTATAATTTTATATGCATATATGCTTGGCATCTCCACCAAAAGCTTTAATATTACTTGAGTTAATGTTGACAGGACACCAAGAAAGTTCCATGCATTCTTGCATTTGACCGCCGCTTTGCTTAGTGAATCATAGAGTCAATTTCTAAGTGCAACATTGTATTAGTATGAAGTTCCCTTTTTGCTCACCTCTTTATTGTAACTAGTTTGTTATTAGGTTTCTTCCATGGAAGACGACCTCTTCTCACTCTTTTGTTTTTTTATCAAGGCGTCTACTCACTCTTTCATATCTAACATTAAGTTTAACTACCACGACCTGCCAAATCACCACTGAGATTCAAGTTGCCACAAAAAAAAACACTAGATTTCTAAAAGCTAAGAGTTCTATTGTCATAATCTTATAAACTATCATCAAGCTACACCTAAGAAGAAATTGTGAATCCTAATGTTTTTACACTTTCATCATAAATCTAATGTTTTGAAAACTGTCAACTAGAGAGTAAATTTAACACTATTCTAACATCATCATAAAAGAGGGTTTCCTCCAATACCTTCTAAATAAGGTGGCCCGTGTTATGCATGAGGAGCGACATAAGTGCAACTTCTTTCCTCAATCAAAGAGATCATAAAAACTGTTTCGTCCACTATCATTTTCACGTAATTCCCATAATTTCCATGAAATATTTCCTTCTTCATCTATTATCTAAATTACAGCTAGTGTCATAATCTATAAGAGTACCCAAAGGTAAGGATAAGTGCATATTGTTGTCAGAATTAAGAAACAGATATAGAACTAAAGATGTTCCCGAATCAAACATACCAAATTGAGAGTTGATAAAGCTTGATTAACGTATATAATAAGCTTCAACTTGTTCTGAAGAGCAAGCAAATCACTCCTCTTAACATTCAAGTCCTGCAACTTTCTTGCAGGCCCCACCAAATTAGTATCGAGTAGGCTTATTGTCTCTTTCAATTCCCTGATCCTCTTACACCCTTCAACTATCTTTGAATTGAGATCCTCCAGTTGCCCTTGCGCCTCAAAAAAGGAACTTGAACGTAAAGAAATCTCCCTTACCAAGTGCAGTTCCACTACATCCAAATACTGTGACAACTTTTCTTGCATAACCAAATTCTCAGGCGTTGTCCTAAAGGGACAGGCAGCTTTAAAGGTGGCACCATCCTCTAACTGAAAATCTTCTTTGAAGTACAAAGCGGGCACTTCACGAAGACATGCGACAAGCGCATTTTCACCATTTTGATCGTCCAGGAGGCTGGATTTACTGTGCTGTTGGATATCGTGAAAACGGGCAAAAGGGTCGGAAAAGGATGTTATGTAAGGGAGAAAATCGGTTCGGGTTATATCAGATCCGGGTTTTGGAAGTGGGTTTAGTGGGGTGAATTCAGGAACGACAGGGAGGGATGAGGAATTTGATGGCCACCACCATCCATCTGATTTACCGGCATGTGGATTGTTAAGAATTGATGCTAAGCTTTGGTTATGGCTATTAGCATCCGATACTGATTTCGACAAATATGGTTTCTTGCTATTTTCGTACCTTCCCGATGATGGGGAAGGCTTTGAATCCATCTTCGTCTTTTCTTTTGTAAAGTTATTGGTGGGTGTGATCTATTCTTCGACAATGTGTGTGTGGGTGTGTTTGGGTGTGTAGATCTGAAGACAGTAACTGTTGATTGTGATGAATTGCGTTACCGTTTTATGGATCGAGAGAGCTGAATGAATTGCTTAGGTGGATCTGCACTCTGCAAATGGAAGGAGTGACAAATGAAAGCGCCAACCAATGCCAGTGGACGGGTAACGAGGGGAAATGACTAGTAAAGTAGGAAGCAGTAATAATTTGGGAAACGTTAGTTGCAACCAGTGTTTTAAAAGGCGGGGGCGTGAGTCGAGGCATTTTACATAATATGGAGCGAGGCATAAGTCTTGAAACACGGGGCATAAGTTCCATAGATCTATGGGGCGTATCTTACATATCTTCAATTTTATAATTTTATTATTAAAAAAATAAGCAAAAGTACGATTTTCAATAATTTTTAAATAAAATATATAGCAATAATTAAAAAAATATTATTACATCAATAATTAAAAAAATATGATTTGTAGCAAAAATACTTTTAAAATAAAAAAAATCAAAATTAAAGCCCGAAATTTATGCTTTTACGCCCGGGACTTACGCCCCAAATTCTAGGACTTACGCCCTATGGATCTGCGTTTTTCAATTACGCCCCAGAGCGTTTTTGGTACGCCCCGCCCCGGAACTCGCCCCAAAAACGTTTTTGAAAACACTGGTTGCAACAAGGATCTGCCTCGTCTGATTTTGGACCCGCAATATTGTAAAATAAACAGTGTAAATAACATAAATACCACTAATTTACTAGCTAATTACACTCTCTTCCGACATTTACTTAAATTACATCAATTCTCTTATCTTTACACGGCATATACATAACTAAACGACCATATAAATCACTAATATATATATATATATAAGTACAAAAATATTTAACCACATAAAAGAAAAATAAATTTATATTAGGAAACAAGATAATGCTTTCAGTCAATTCCCCTCATTTCCTTTCTATTTCCTTTCTCCTATTTACCTATATAACCGTTCCTTCTCTGCCCCTATTTTTCCAAACTCAAACATTCACTATTCTCTCTTTCTTTTTCTAAATGGAGATAGAAGTAATGATGCCATCTCCGACGTCGGTTGATTTCAATTTCGACAGTGGTTGTACTACTCCTTGCATGAGTGCACCTTCTAGTCCTCCACGTACTGCCACGTTGTTCTACAGTGCACCCGCTACATATTTCATACCCTGTAATTATATACATAAGTATTAAAATATAGTTCAAATCCAACACCTAAATTAACAGACAAATAAGCAACATTCTCTTCTATGTAAGGGTGTCAAGTGGGCCGGTTTGACTTGGTACCGGCCCACTTAGCCCGATCCACTAAGCCACCGGACCGGATCGGAACCGGTATAGGTGATGGGCCTGGCGGATTTTTAGGGAGCTGGGCCGGACACGGTATTGAAACCGATGGACCGGCCCAGTTAGAAAATCGGGTCGGGTCCACCGGTGCACCGGCCCGGCCCGGTTAGTTTTTTTTTTAAAAAATAAAATAAAAATTACTGGGCCGTTGGGCCCCAGCCTGCAAAGGCTGTTTTGGTCCGTTGAGGCCCAACGGCTATAATGTCGTTGGCCCAACGGCCAAACAGCCTTTTTAGGCTTTAATTTTTTTTAAAAAAAAAAAATTCCTATAAATACATGTCATTTCAAAAAATATTTCCTACAATCTCAATTCTCATTCTCTTATTCTCTCTCAAATTTGCTAAAATTATCTCATAAAGTGTTCTATATATTTTATTATTTTGCAATTACACATACTACGTTGAAATTTCCAAAAGTACTCAATTGACCAACTTTCGAGTACTTCAAAAATTTGGTATTATCGTTCCATCTCTTACTTTTAATTTTTAATTAGTGTATTATTTGTTGAATATTTATTTGAATTTTTTTTGTGTTTTTTGAATAATTATTAGTTTAATTGGTAATATGGATAAATTAAGGAAAGTCGGTAAAAGTGTTAGAAATTTTTGTCCCGAAAGTGGTAGTGGTAGTGGTAGTAAGAAACAAATTGGTTCAGGTAGAGGTAGTTCAAATACTCGATATACTCGTGTACCTCCGGTACCAATTAGCGAACCATTTGAGAATGAAATACGTGTAGGTGCTCACGATATGAATTATTTTGAGGCTCAAAAAAATTATGGTATAGAAGAAGAGAATGAAGTAGACTTTGTTGATTTAGATGAAAATGATGATGATGATGATGTTGATGTTACACCCGAATTTGGTAATGTTAATGTTCAATCTGAATCAGTTAATCTTCCTCCCCGGCCCCCTGTAAGATCTCGTAAAAAAACTAGTGTTGTGTGGAATATTTTTTCCCGAATAGAAGGAACCACTCAGGTTGAATGCGATCCTTGTCAGAAAAAATACGAGCATAAGACCGGGGGTAATAAAGGAGGTACGGGTCAGTTGTCGAGACATTTGAAGGAGATCCACCCAATAGAGCTAGCTCAGGTAACTGGTGGTGGGACAGTTGGGGGCCCAAGTCAAACTAGATTGAACCCAAAAAACGGTCTATTAGTTAAGAATTATAATAAAATGAAGGATCGTGAAGAAATAGCCAAAATGATAGTTGTGGGTTGTTTGCCTTTCTCTTTTGCTTCTTCTGAAGCTTTTATTCATTATATTCAGGCAATTTATAATCCTATGTTTGAGGGTATTCCTAGAAGTACTTGTAGGTCCGACATTTTTAGACTCCATGCACAATATGTTTACTATTTATCTGCATTATTAAAAAATCTTTTATGTAGAGTTGCTTAACTTCTGATCTTGGTCGTGCTATTAATAAAAATGATTATTTAACAATTACTTGTCATTGGGTAGATAGTAATTTTGTTATGCAAAAACGTATTTTAACATTTTTGTATGATGAAGACCGTAGACACACTGAAAAAAATTTATTTTTGAATCTATTACAAAAGTTGCAAGATATTATGGTATTGACCGTAAAGTTTTATGTATATCTTTTGATAATGCATCTAACAACAACGCTGCTATTGAGTTGTTAAAAACTGAACTTTCTCCACCGTTACCCGAAATATTTCATGTTAAGTGTGCTTGCCATATATATAATTTAATTGTAAAAGATGGTCTTACTTTTTTTGAGCCTGCTATTGAAAAAGTTAGACTTGCAGTTGGCTTTATTCAAGGAAATAATAGAAAAATTAGACTTACCGAATTTAAAAGAAAATTTCAGGAAAATGGACTTAGACCGAGATTAATGCCTGAAGAAATAGATGTTAGATGGAATTCTACGTATGATTTCTTAAAAACTTGCAATATTTATAAAGCTCCTATTACTATGACTTTTAACCAATTTGCTAGTGATTTTCCCGATTGTATGTTACAAAATTCAGATTGGGCTGAAATTGATGATATTGTTAATTTTTTGTAAAAATTTTATCTAGCTACGGTTGAATTTTCTGGAGCTTATTATCCTACTGTTTGTAATATTTTAGCTTATTTAGCCGACATTTCTTTATTGCTTAACGAGTATAAGTCTAAACCAGGTTACAAATATGCTATTGAGGCAATGATTGATAAATTTTAAAAATATTTTTTTCCGCTTCCCCCTATTTTCTTAGTTGGTGCTATAATAAATCCATGTATGAAATATAATACTATGTCCGAATTTACTTCTCTTATTTATTCTGCTTTAGGAGTAAAAGCTAATGAAGAACCTTCTTTGTTTACGGCTATGTCTGATGCGAATAGTTACATGAGCACATTATACAATCATTATGCTGATTTACTTGACAATGCTTTACCGTCACACATTACACCGACCCCCGCTTCCCATCCTTCTGAGGAACCATCATCTTCTAAAAGACAGGCACATAATATGCCTGCTTATTGTGTTTCTGATCTATCTGTTTGGAATAGATTGCAGCCTTCATCGCATAGAACCGTAAGTCGGGAAGAGCTTAAGTATTATCTTATGCAGCCTACAGAGGATCCTAGAGGTAGAATCAACACACTGGAATGGTGGAAGAATAATGAAAGACAATATCCTGTACTTTCAATGTTAGCTAGAGATATATTGAATGTTCTAATGTCAACCGTTGCATCAGAGAGCGCTTTTAGTCAAGGACGGCAGCAGATTGGAGACAACCGACGCACATTGGGAGGCAATGGCATGAATGTTTTAGTTTGCCTTAGAGACTGGATTAGAGCAGAACGAAGATATCAAGGAATGTTCGTGGAGCCGGAAGACGAAGAAGATCTTGAAGAAATAATGACTTCAAGAGAGAATTCAGCACAATCAAGTCCAATGCAAGACTTTAGTGCCATTGATTTTGACAATCCACAGCCAATTCCCATTAATATTAACTGGCGTGAATTGGAAAAAATGATGAAAAATTTGTAGAATTTACAATTAATCAATTGAATTTTCATTTTTCAATTTAACTTTGTGAAATTAGTGAAATGTAATTGCAACCTTGTAACTTGTAAGTTTTCAAACATTTTGCAATCAATCAAATACTAAATTCATTTACTCTTTATATATCTTTTTCATTTAAAATTTAAATTGAATATCTTGTATGAATTCAATACTTTTAATATAATAGTATAAAAGTATATGTTGTTGAATATTGTATATATGTATGTATATTCTTTAAAATAGTTTACATTGAATGTAATATGTGTGTATGTTCTTTAAAGTAGTATATATTGAATGTACATACATATGTATGTTCTTTAAAGTAGTATATATTGAATTTATATATGTATGTATATTTTTTAAAATAGTATATATTGAATGTATATATGTATGTATATTCTTTAAAATAGTATATATTGAATGTAAATACATGTGTATGTTCTTTAAAGTAGTATATATTGAATTTATATATGTATGTATATTCTTTAAAGTAGTATATATTGAATGTACATACATATTTATGTTCTTTAAAGTAGTATATATTGAATTTATATATGTATGTATATTCTTTAAAGTAGTATATATTGAATGTACATACCTATGTATGTTCTTTAAAGTAGTATATATTGAATGTATATATGTATGTATATTCTTTAAAATAGTATATATTGAATGTATATATGTATGTATATTCTTTAAAATAGTATATATATATGTATGTATATTCTTTAAAATAGTATATATTGAATGTAAATACATGTGTATGTTCTTTAAAGTAGTATATATTGAATGTATATATGTATGTATATTCTTTAAAGTAGTATCTATTGAATGTACATATATATATGTATGTTCTTTAAAGTCGTATTCTAAGTAGTATTATATTAAAAAACAATCAAAGTTCATATTTTTTTTTAGTCGGGACCCGGCCCGGCCCGACCCGACCCATGTAAAATGCACTAATGGGCCGGTGCTGGGCCGTTTGGGCTTTAATTACTGTTGGGCCCGGCCCGACCCAGTTAGAGTGAAAACCAGACCGGACCCGGCCCAAGCCCGATAAAAAATACCGAATCGGAGCCGGGTTGACCCGGCCCGGCCCGGTTGACGGGTATACTTCTATGTATATGCATTGCCTATGCTACTCAAATACATAAGTCTAATTCAATACATTAGTTAACATAGTTATGGATTTATTAGCTTGTATGTACATGCCACATACTTCATATACATAATTGTTATATGTACATTAGATATGTCTCAGAATAAACAAATACACTACACTATCTTGTTTCCGCCATCATATTCATCATCAAAACATTACATATATGTATCAGAATAAACAAATACAATACATTATCTTGTTTCCGCGAGCATATACATCACCAAAATCGTATACACATATGCAGTAGCAGAAACCCACATATACATTATATCTATGTATATGCAGTACCAGAATCTCACATATACATCAAATCTATGTATGTGCAGTAACATAAACCCACATATACATTAGATCTATGTATGTGCAGTAACAGAAACCTACAGTGAAATTAGATCTATGTATATGCAGTACCAGAATCCCACATATACATTAGATCTATGTATGTGCAGTAACATAAAACCACATATACATTAGATCTATGTATGTGCAGTAACAAAAATCCACATATACATTTTTGAAGTCCTGACAAGAATCTCTTTCTCTTCTTCAAAGTTTCGACTTTTTCAGGCAATTAAATGACGAATTTGAACTCATTTTTTCGTTGTTGTATGAATTTGGGGATTGATTTCTCTGATTTTGTGGATTCACGGGTTGGGGAAGTGCAAAAATGAGCGAATTCCGCAGGCTAGCGGCAGACGAGGGTGGCGCAGCTATGGCTAGTATTTTTCTATTTTGGTGGCAGTGAAAGAGAGGTGAAGAAGAGAGGAAGAAAGGGTCTGGTTTTTGTGTTTTTTGTGGTAATTCAAAAATGGTAAACCGCTTGATAGTTGCCTTGAAAATAGGATTTCTTTTTGTAGCATTAGGCGTAAAAAGTGGGAGGATGGAGTGGGTTGAGTAATGTATAAGGAATAAGGAGAGAGAAAGTGAGATATGTGATATTTTGTAATTAATTGGGGGATTTGATATTTTAAGTAATAAATATAAGTTAAGTTGTAGTTTTGTGTAATTTTTCCAAATAAATATGGAGTATATTTGGGAAAAAAGACCCTCCATATATTTCTTTCTTTTCTTTTCTTTCTTTTTTTTTGTGAAATATTTAGGCATTATTTGTTTTCATTAAAATTAACACGTTTAAGTCTAGATATGCATTTGAATGATTAAAAATATTTATTTTTCAATATATGAATATGCATAACTTATCTTTGATGTAAACAAAATAAATATACAATTCAAATAAAATATAATTAAATATTACCTTTTTAAAATTAAAAATATAATATTTAATTATTTTTTATTTGAATGATATATTTATTAAATAATTAAATATTATAAAAATATAAATTTAATAAAATAAAATTATTATTCGATAAAACAAGCAATATTTATGTTTGATAATGATGGTGGAGATGGTTTATAGTGGTGGTGGTAATGGTTGATGTTAGTGGCTAGTATTGGTGGTGGTGATAGTTGTGATGGTGAAGGTGATTAGTGTTGTAGTGACTGACGTGATGATGGCTATTGGTAATAATGGCGGTTGGATTTGATTGATGTTAATAGTTGGCATTGTTGATGATGGTGGTTAAAGAATGTGCGGTAATTGACTATGTGTTGGTGGTAGTTGGATGTGGTGCTAGTTGTGATGGTAAAAATGGTTGGTATTAGGAATTAGATGCAGTGGTGGCGGAGATGGCGGCAATGATGATGGTGGTGGTAGAGGTGGCAGCAGCCGTAATTGTTAAGCCCCAAGCCTAGACCCTGGACGTAACTGGCACCCAAGAACCATCACTGGTTTGAGCGAACTGCCTAGCTTAAATCATGAGCATTCAATTACAAAGTGTGGAAGAAACATTTAAAAGTCATAAGGATATAACAAAAGAAAATCAATTTCATAAATTAGAAGTAAAACTGAAGAAAGTCTAAGTCTGACAACTATAACTGTCTAAGAAGTCTCTAAACAAATGAATCAATGTCTACCGCGACAAGGCCTCAGCATACCTTATTAATTGAACTAGACTAAACATACTAAACTAAGCCTCCAGGAAGAATAGGGCCTCACAAATAGCTGAACTGGATGAACTTAGTGATGCAATTGGCCACATGCGTGCGTACCTAAATCTGCATCATAAAATGATGTAGCACTAAAGATGTCAATACATGGAATGTATAGTATGTAAAAGTAGGAAGGGGGGGACATAGCATGATACATATATGAAACTGAAATAGTAAACCTTGAACAATAAGACATGAAATAAAGGATATAAGCACAAGTTAACAATGGTAGAAATAGGATCATGTATTAGCATCTTTTAATTTAATATGTGAAAATAGATAGTTTAACCTATATAAATACATATATACACCATGGGTGTAGTGCTATGTAGGTCCGATCAACACCCGATCGACTAGACACTAAATCATATTTGCCAAAAGTTTTGTTCATACCATCAATCATTTTTTAGCTTAGCAACAGATGCATGAAAGATTGGTACCATTATACCATAACTTGTAAGTTCGTCTGTTCATAGCATATGGAAATATGAATGTTGTGAAAAATCCATGTCAATTACTCAAGTTCATGAAAAAGGAATCATGCAATTATATATACTAGGTTGATTCATGAAATAAGAATAAGAGTAAGAAATCCCATGAGTATACTTGAAGAAATGAAGTAAATTTCTAAATTCATAAGGAGTCTTATTAACCCATGATCATCACAAACTGATTCGAATCATGGAACGATATAATTGTAGGAATTACGGAGATGTGATAGCTTCACATACCTCAAAGAACACAACTTAAAGAAGAACATTTGATGGAAAATCCCTAGCCTTGACTCTTCTTAAAATTCTTTAGTGTTGGAATTTGTATCATGGCCTGAGTCTACACCCTAACCGTGAGCCATATCTAGTTGCTCACTAGTGGTCAGGTGGGAACCTTGGAAAAGCATATTTATATAGTAGTATGATAGATAAAACTGATGCAGAAATATAACAATCATAGTAGGCTAAATATGAAAAGTATAATCCTTTATTAAGACATGACTAGAATAATTGAAAGACTGTCAACTATTAAATACTATATGTCTAGTGAAGCCTTTACTACTAATATAAAAGCTAATTGAGACAAGGCCCGGTAACCTTTATTGAATCAAAAGTCTAAAAGTAAAATAATAAATAAAACTAAAGACTCTCCAAGCCCCCTGAATGATAGGAGCGCTCACCAATCAACTGGGTGTCAGGTGCTACCGAATGTCTAGCAGCAAATCTTAAGCTCGAGTACCTGGATTTATATCATATGAAAAATATAGTGCAAGACGCATTTAATATAATGGAATATATTGGTACGCAAGAATATACATATATATTATATAAGCTGAAGAAACTGATCATCTAAGCATTTAGAGAATGACTTAAAACAATTGAAAACTTGAGATGTGAAATCATGAAAGATATGTTTGCATAAAAGAAGTTCATAGATACATAAATAGTAGTTTCGTAAAGTATAGTCATGTGATGAGTTTCTTATAACCGAGAAACCATCATGCAAGCTTATGATGCTCAATGTCATACACTCACACTGAAAAAAGTTGTTTTGACTATCCAAGGTACAGAACCATAACATAAAGATCCTGAAATCATGCCTCTTGGAGCGAATCCTACGGTGGCAATGTAGTTATGAAACTTGGATTATCTGAACCCTTGTTTTCTCGATGCTAAATAATCCTTCCAAACGCATACTAGTGCTTAATCATAGGTTTGAGTTTGTGCTCAATGTATCCGTAAAATGTACTGATGTGAACCTGAGCTCCATATCATAAATCATATGCTGAAAATCTTGCATCTAAAACATGTCTTTTAAATCATACTTATAGCATAAATCAGGGATAACTTGCTTAAAACATACATAGCTTTATAGATTCCAAAAATAAAGTTCATAATTTATATAAAAACCTTAAGGCATGAGTTTTGATGCATAAATAAGAGCTTTGTATGAAAATCATAAGATCATGAGAAAACCATATTCGTAGAAGTTAAGTAAAGCTTGTAAAGAATCAAACTTTAGTAACTTGGGCATGAGCCCTAGTTTTGAATCATAATATCATATTTCTTGAAAGTACTTAGATGTGAGGATGAAAGGAATACATCAATGAAATCTTGTGTACCTGAATGAAGACAAACACTTGACAAGAGAGACTTGATGAACTTGCTTGATTAGGAACCCTAATTTGCTTGATCTTGCCTAAGATTTATTTTAGACTTGTTCTTAAAAGCTTAAAGGAAGAATAGGGTAAAATAACAAGGAAAAGTCAAATTTATCCTTAATGAGACGTTGCTGATTTTTCTGGTGCATCACACCACCAGTCAAGGTACGACTCGTGGTCTATGGTACGAATAGTGCCAATATTTGTTGTCACTGGGAGTTTGTCCACTCCTGGATCACTTCTCTAGTTCTAATAGTACGGTTCATTTCAGATCCATATCTTGATAGTATGACCCGTACACTGACTAGTGGTTTCGAGGGGACTTTGTCAAACCTATAATCTAAGTCCACGAGCCAAGGTAAGACTCGTACACTATCCCACGACTCATATAATAAGTCATACTAGTATGAGACTCCAAGTCTCAGATTTTAAGTTTTCATACTAAACACTGAGTATTCATAGGTTCAAAATCTGAGGTGTTATAGTTTAGGAATGGAATAAGGAGAAAAACATCACTCTTGTTTGAGTATATATGCTTTGAGGGAAGTTAAAAAGTCATAAAAGAGGTTTTAAATAGGGTTAAGGACTAAAATATCTTTAAATAAATGGAGTTGGGGAAAATCCTTGCCTGAAAAGGGGAGGGGAAGGGAGAGAGGCTTATCGCGCGTCCCTAGCCTCGTGGCGCTAGGTCCATCGCTCATTGCAAGCCTCATATCACAAGGCCCATTACATAGGAGGGCTATTTTGCAGTTCCTCTAAAGTTTGGCAAGTTCGGTGACAGCCCTGGCACAGACCCCAATGCATGGTCTCCCCTATGCGACCCACAGGCCAATTCTCATGCTCAAAACTCCTGATTAGGTCTCAAAACTCATCCTAAACATTTGCAACTTATTTATAGGTATATTGACTATATTTTCAATCTTAAAGTGGTATGAGAAGCTACATGAACATGACAAACTTGCGGGGGTGTTACAATATCTCCCTTTTAGGATCATTCATCCTTGAATGCTAGCTATTGACTTATTGAAGCTCTACATATAAGGAATAGAGGGTGAAACTTTGATCAAGAACTTTCTTATGACTTATATGTACTATGATATCATGAAATACTTTATAACAAGTCACAAGGGAAACATATAAGCATGAATCATAAGGTAAGGACCAATGTACCAAGGATTAAGCTTCCCCTTCTTCCCAAATTGTATAACACCATTCACATGTGAAACTTTCAAGAACACCCAATCATCCACATCAAATTATAAATCCTTACGCCTGACATCGAAATAGGACTGTTGGTGACTCTGTGCAGTCTTCAACCTTTCTCGAATGAACTTAACCTTCTTCATACCTTGGTGAACCAATTTTAGACCCAACAACTTAGATTCACCTACCTCATACCAACCTATTAAGGATCGATACCTTCACCCATACAAGGCCTCAAATGGTTCCATCTGAATACTGGAGTGGTGGTTTTTATTGTAAGCACACTTGATAAGAGGAAGGTGGTCCTCCCAATTACCTTCAAAATCAAGTACACAAGATCTTAACATGTCCTTAAGGATTTGAATGGTAATTTGAGTCTGACTATCTATTTGAGCGTGAAAAACGATACTAAGGTTCATATGTGTAACCAAACCTCTCTGAAAATATCTTCAAAAATGAGCGGTGAACTTGATGCCTCTGTCTGAAATAATAGACATGGGCGTATTGTGTCCCGTGTAATCTGAAAATCTCCTGAATGTACATCATGGCATAATCCTTCATGGAATTTTTCATCTTAACTGGCAATAAGTGAGTTGACTTGGTCATTCGATCTACATTTACCCAAATAGAGTCATGTTGACTACGAGTATACGACAAACCCGTTATGAAATCCATATTTATGATTTCCAACTTCCACACCAGAAGAACTATATCTTGAGCCATACCACTAGGTCCTTGGTGTTTAACTTTAACCTACTGGATATTCAGACACTTAGCAACAAAATCAATAATGTTCTTCATGTTGTTCCACCGATAAACTTCTCTTAAGTGGTGATACATCTTTTTGGAGCATGAGTGAATGGAATACATAGAATTGTATGCCTAGACTATGATCCTCTCTCGTAGCCCATCAACATTCAGAACACATAATCTACCTTGGTACCTCAAGATACCATCTCCCCCTTGTTCAAATGCGATAACTTTTTATCGTAGAACTTCCTCCTTTAGTTGCAACAGAATGGGGTTACTACTTTGTTTCACCTTAACTTCTGACACTAAGGATGATTCAAACATATTTTGAACCGTCACACCACTATCTCTAAAGTTTAGGAGTCAGACTCTTAAATTTGGTATTATCGTTCCATCTCTTACTTTTAATTTTTAATTAGTGTATTATTTGTTGAATATTTATTTGGATTTTTTTTGTGTTTTTTGAATAATTGTTAGTTTAATTGGTAATATGGATAAATTAAGGAAAGTCGGTAAAAGTGTTAGAAATTTTTGTCCCGAAAGTGGTAGTGGTAGTGGTAGTAAGAAACAAATTGGTTCCGGTAGAGGTAGTTAAAATACTCGATATACTCGTGCCTCCGGTATCAATTAGCGAACCATTTGAGAATGAAATACGTGTAGGTGCTCACGATATGAATTATTTTGAGGCTCAAGAAAATTATGGTACAGAAGAAGAGAATGAAGTAGACTTTGTTGATTTAGATGAAAATGATGATGATGATGATGTTACACCCGAATCTGGTAATGTTAATGTTCAATCTGAATCAGTTAATCTTCCTCCCCGCCCCCCAGTAAAATCTCGTAAAAAAACTAGTGTTGTGTGGAATTTTTTTACCCGAATAGAAGGAACCACTCAGGTTGAATGCGATCTTTGTCAGAAAAAATACGAGCATAAGACCGGGGGTAATAAAGGAGGTACGGGTCAGTTGTCGAGACATTTGAAGGATATCCACCCAATAGAGCTAGCTCAGGTAACTGGTGGTGGGACAGTTGGGGGCCTAAGTCAAACTAGATTGAACCCAAAAATCGGTCAATTAGTTAAGAATTATAATAAAATGAAGGATCGTAAGAAATAGCCAAAATGATAGTTGTGGGTTGTTTGCCTTTCTCTTTTGCTTCTTCTGAAGCTTTTATTCATTATATTCAGGCAATTTATAATCCTATGTTTGAGGGTATTCCTAGAAGTATTTGTAGGTCCGACATTTTTAGATTCCATGCACAATATGTTTACTATTTATCTGCATTATTAAAAAATCTTTCATGTAGAGCTGCTTTAACTTCTGATCTTGGTCGTGCTATTAATAAAAATGATTATTTAACAATTACTTGTCATTGGGTAGATAGTAATTTTGTTATGCAAAAATGAATTTTAACATTTTTGTATGATGAAGACCGTAGACACACTGGAAAAAATTTATTTTTGAATCTATTACAAAAGTTGCAAGATATTATGGTATTGACCGTAAAGTTTTATGTATATCTTTTGATAATGCATCTAACAACAACGCTGCTATTGAGTTGTTAAAAACTGAACTTTCTCCACCGTTACCCGAAATATTTCATGTTAAGTGTGCTTGCCATATATATAATTTAATTGTAAAAGATGGTCTTACTTTTTTTGAGCCTGCTATTGAAAAAGTTAGACTTGCAGTTGGCTTTATTCAAGGAAATAATAGAAAAATTAGACTTACCGAATTTAAAAGAAAATTTCAGGAAAATGGACTTAGACCGAGATTAATGCCTGAAGAAATAGATGTTAGATGGAATTCTACGTATGATTTCTTAAAAACTTGCAATATTTATAAAGCTCCTATTACTATGACTTTTAACCAATTTGCTAGTGATTTTCCCGATTGTATGTTACAAAATTCAGATTGGGCTGAAATTGATGATATTGTTAATTTTTTGCAAAAATTTTATCTAGCTACGGTTGAATTTTCTGGAGCTTATTATCCTACTGTTTGTAATATTTTAGCTTATTTAGCCGACATTTCTTTATTGCTTAACGAGTATAAGTCTAAACCAGGTTACAAATATGCTATTGAGGCAATGATTGATAAATTTTAAAAATATTTTTTTCCGCTTCCCCCTATTTTCTTAGTTGGTGCTCTAATAAATCCATGTATGAAATATAATATTATGTCCGAATTTACTTCTCTTATTTATTCTACTTTAGGAGTAAAAGCTAATGAAGAACCTTCTTTGTTTACGGCTATGTCTGATGCGAATAGTTACATGAGCACATTATACAATCATTATGCTGATTTACTTGACAATGCTTTACCGTCACACATTACACCGACCCCCGCTTCCCATCCTTCTGAGGAACCATCATCTTCTAAAAGACAGGCACATAATATGCCTGCTTATTGTGTTTCTGATCTATCTGTTTGGAATTGATTGAAGCCTTCATCGCATAGAACCGTAAGTCGGGAAGAGCTTAAGTATTATCTTATGCAGCCTACAGAGGATCCTAGAGGTAGAATCAACACGCTGGAATGGTGGAAGAATAATGAAAGACAATATCCTGTACTTTCAATGTTAGCTAGAGATATATTGAATGTTCCAATGTCAACCGTTGCATCAGAGAGCGCTTTTAGTCAAGGACGGCAGCAGATTGGAGACAACCGACACACATTGAGAGGCAATACCATGAATGTTTTAGTTTGCCTTAGAGACTGGATTAGAGCAGAACGAAGAAATCAAGGAATGTTCGTGGAGCCGGAAGACGAAGAAGATCTTGAAGAAATAATGACTTCAAGAGAGAATTCAGCACAATCAAGTCCAATGCAAGACTTTAGTGCCATTGATTTTGACAATCCACAGCCAATTCCCATTAATGTTAACCGGCGTGAATTGGAAAAAATGATGAAAAATTTGTAGAATTTACAATTAATCAATTGAATTTTCATTTTTCAATTTAACTTTGTGAAATTAGTGAAATGTAATTGCAACCTTGTAACTTGTAAGTTTTCAAACATTTTGCAATCAATCAAATATTAAATTCATTTACTCTTTATATATTTTTTCCATTTAAATTGAATATCTTGTATGAATACAATACTTTTAATATAATAGTATAAAAGTATATGTTGTTGAATATTGTATATATGTATGTATGTTCTTTAAAATAATATATATTGAATGTAAATATATGTGTATGTTCTTTAAAGTAGTATATATTGAATGTACATATATATGTATGTTCTTTAAAATAGTATATATTGAATGTCAATACATGTGTATATTTTTTAAAATAGTATATATTGAATTTATATATGTATGTATATTCTTTAAAGTAGTATATATTGAATGTACATACATATGTATGTTTTTAAAATAGTATATATTGAATGTATATATGTATGTATATTCTTTAAAATAGTATATATTGAATGTAAATATATGTGTATGTTCTTTAAAGTAGTATATATTGAATTTATATATGTATGTATATTCTTTAAAGTAGTATATATTGAATGTACATACATATGTATGTTCTTTAAAGTAGTATATATTGAATGTACATAAATATGTATGTTCTTTAAAATAGTATATATTGAATGTATATATGTATGTATATTCCTTAAAAATAATATATATTGAATGTAAATACATGTGTATGTTCTTTAAAGTAGTATATATTGAATTTATATATGTATGTATATTCTTTAAAGTAGTATATATTGAATGTAAATACATGTGTATATTTTTTAAAATAGTATATATTGAATTTATATATATATGTATATTCTTTAAAGTAGTATATATTGAATGTACATACATATGTATGTTCTTTAAAGTAGCATATATTGAATGTATATATGTACGTATATTCTTTAAAATAGTTTATATTGAATGTAAATATGTGTGTGTTCTTTAAAGTAGTTTATATTGAATGTACATATATATGTATATTCTTTAAAGTAGTATATATTGAATGTATATATGTATGTATATTCTTTAAAATAGTATATATTGAATGTACATACATATGTATGTTCTTTAAAGTAGTATATATTGAATGTAAATACATGTGTATATTCTTTAAAATAGTATATATTGAATGTATATATGTATATATATTCTTTAAAGTAGTATATATTGAATGTACATACATATGTATGTTCTTTAAAGTAGTATATATTGAATGTAAATAAATGTGTATATTTTTTAAAATAGTATATATTGAATTAATATATGTATGTATATTCTTTAAAGTAGTATATATTGAATATACATACATATTTATGTTCTTTAAAGTAGTATATATTGAATGTATATATGTATGTATATTCTTTAAAGTAGTATATATTGAATGTACATATATATTTATGTTATTTAAAGTCGTATTCTAAGTAGTATTATATTAAAAAATAATCAAAGTTCAATTTTTTTTTTAGTCGGGACCCGACCCATGTAAAATACACTAATGGGCCGGTGCTGGGCCGTTTGGCCTTTAATTACTGTTGGGACCGGCCTGGACCGGCCCAGTTAGAGTTAAGACCGGACCGGACCCGACCCAAGACCGGTAAAATTTATCGAACCGGAGCCGGGTTGACCCGGCCCGGCCCGGTTGACGGGTATAAGGGGAGGACATAACATGATACATATATAAAGCTGAAATAGTAAACCTTGAACAGTAGGACATGAATTAAAGGATATAAGCATGAGTTAACAATTGTAGAAATAGGACCATACTGTAGAATCTTTTAATTTAATATACAGAAATAGATGGTTTAACTAATATGAATACATATATACACCACAATCTATGTAGGTTCGATCAATACCAGATCAACTAGGCACTAAATCATATTTTTTCGTAGAGCTTAGTAAGTTTTGTATATAACAACGTGAAAAGCATACCAAATCATCCTCGTTGGGGAACATGTAAAGGGTTTTGCGACTTGTAGATCAATCCACATCTATGTTGATAAATGTAGTTTCAGGTAATAAGCCTCTTTTGATTCACACCTCCTCAGTTAACCATCTAAATCCATTAAGCCCATGTTAAGTTATTTTGTCTCTTCTTACTGGAGTTCATAGCTTCATCATTTGGCCCATGATAATAACTTAACCACATTGTGTTTATGTTCATACCATCAATTATTCTTTAGCTTAGCAATAGGTGCATGAAAGATTGGTACCATTATACCGTAACTTGTAAGTTCATGTGTTCATAACATGTGGGACTTATGAATGTTGTGAAAAAGTCTATGTCATTAAGCAAAAGTCATAATACTTGAAAAATTCATGAAAAATAGGTTAGAACACTTAACAAAGAAAATAATAGTTATAGGGTTTATAATACGAATAGAAAAAATCCATGTGTTAGTATTTTCAAAACCAATTCACCGTTTGAAATCCATAAAGTTCCTATCATCACAAGAATTGATTTTTGATCTTCAACGGTAATAGTAATTCATAAATTTATAAAGTTCATAAATCAATCAAGTTCATGAAGAAGGAATCATGGAATTACATAGACTCTAAAATTGTCCATCAGCCAAGAGGGGTGATATCAGTGGTTGTACTCATGATACCTCCTCAGTAACGCCAGCAGGTCACACAGCCCAGTAGGGTATTTATTTCAATTCATAAGGTGATCATTACCAGAACTACTTCTAGGCTTTATTATCCTATCAAGATTAGGAGAGCTCTCCATACATAGTCATTGGTATGTTACGAGTGTCACTGGTATGTTACGAGTCTTTCACATAGTTATGCATTGCTAGATCCAGGAGCGACAGTTTCCTTTATGACACCTTATATTGCAGTTGATTTTGCTGTCAGCTTCAAAATACTTTTTGAACCTTTCTCAGTCTCTACTCTTGTTGGTGACTCAGTTATAGCCTAACAACTATATAGAAATTGCCCAGTCTCGATTTTCCAGAAAATCATGAAAATTGATCTGGTAGAGTTGGATATGACTGATTTTGATATCATTCCTGGCATGAATTGGTTACATTTCCATTATGCCTCAGTCAACTGAAGAACCACAGTCGTTAATTCTAAGTTTCCCAATGAATCAGTCGTAGAATGAAAGGGTAGTACTTCTGCGTCAATTGATCGGTTTGTCTCTTACCTTAAGGCCAAAAAAAATGATCTTTAATTGTATCTACTATTTAGTTTGGGTCATTGATTGTAAGTCCGAAACCCAACCCTATAGTCAGTTCAAGATATAAATGAGTTTCCAGATGTGTTTCTGAAGATCTGCCCGGAGTCCCTTCTAAATAGGAGATAGACTTTAAAATAAACCTTCTTTTAAATACCCAACTTATCTCAATTCATCCTTACAAAATGGCTTCAACTGAGCTTAAGGAATTAAAGGTTCAGTTGTAAGACCTCTTAGACAAAGGCTTCATCAGACCCAATATCTCTCCGTAGAGTGCTCTTATTCTCTCCATGCATAAGAAAGATGATTTCATCCAAATGTGCATCGATCATTAGTTGAACAAAGTCACAATCAAGAATAAGTATCCAATTCCTAGGATTGATGGCATGTTCGATCAGCTTCAGGGTACTAGTTGCTTTTTGAAGATAGACCTCAGATTCAGCTATCATCCGCTCAGTGTCAGAGATTGTTCATTCCAAAAATAGCCTTCAAAACTCGGTATGGTCACTATGAATTTGTTCTTATATATTTTGGACTAATGAATGCTTCTGTAACTTTTATGGACTTGACGAACAGAGTGTTCAAACAATACTTGGACATGCTCGTCATTATCTTCATAGATGACATTCTTGTTTATTCTCAGAGTGAGGATAAACATGCAGACCATTTTAGGATTGTCTTGCAGACTCTTAAAGATTGCTAGTTATTTGCCAAGTTCAACAAGTGTAAATTTTGCTTGAAATCAGTATCATTCGTTTGTCACATCATTTCCAGTGAGGGCATTTTGGCTGATCCTCAAAAGACCAAAGCATTTAAAAACTAGCCTAGACCCATCTCTCTCTTAGAAATTAGGAGCTTCTTTAATTTATTTGATTACTACAGACGGTTTGTTAAAGTATTTTCATCTATATGCTTCTGCTATGTCCAAATTGACTCAAAAAAGGTCAAGTTTCAGTGGTCTGATTCTTGCAAAAAGAGTTTTCAAGAGTTGAAGACTCGACTTATTTCTGCTCTAGTTTTGACTCTACCAGAGGGTCCAAATGGCTTTGTTGTTTACTGTGATCCTTCACTATTGGCCTCGGATGTGTGTTGATGCAACATAGTAAGGTCATAGCTTATGCTTTTTGACAACTCAAAGTTTATGAGAAGAATTATCTGACTCATGATCTTGAGTTGGTAGCTGTAGTTTTTGCCTTATAGATTTGGAGGCACTATCTTTATGTAGTTCGAATGGATATGTTCACAGATCGTAAAAGTCTTCAGTATGTGTTCAGTCAAAAGATCTAAATCTTCATTAGAGGAATTGGCTAGAGTTGATGAAATATTATGACATGAGTGTTTTGTACCATCCGGGTAAAGGCAATGTAGTGGCTTATGCTCTTAGCAATCTTTCGATGGGTAGTGTTGCTCATGTGGAGGATGAAAAGAAGGAGTTAGTTTGTTATGTTCATAGGCTTGATAGATTAGGAGTTTTCTTGGCTGATTCAGTCGAAGGTAGTATTGTGGTTCAAAATCTTCTCTAGTGGCTGAGGTGAAGGTGAAGCAGAATAGAGATTCTATTTTACTTAAGTAGAAGGAAGTAGTCCAAAGTCAGAAAGTGGAAGTTTTTCTCCTAAGGAGGAGATGGTGTACTTCGTTGTCAAGGTTGCTGGTATGTTCCAGATGTCGATGATTTGAGACAACGAATGCTATAGAAGCTCACAATTATTGGTATTTTATTCACCAAGGTGCCACCAAGATATACTGTGACCTACGAGAAGTCTATTGGTGAAATAAATAAAGAGGGATATCATGAAAGTTATAGATAAGTGTTTGAATTGCCAGTAAGTTTAGGTTGAGCACCAAAGAGCATGCGGTATGACTCAGAATATCCATATTCCTACTTGAAAGTAGGAAGAAGTGAATATGGACTTCATTACTGGGTTACCTTGTACTCACCGACAAATGATTCTATATGGGTTATCATTGATCGGATGATTAAGTCAGGAAATTTTTGACTAGTTAGCACTACAAATTCAGTCGAGTGTTATGATAGACTCTATATTAAAGAGTTGGTCAAGTTGCATGAAGTCTCTTTGACTATTATTTTGGATAGGGGTACTCAGTTTACTTCACAGTTTTGGAAATCTTTTCAGAAGGGTCTCTGAACACAGGTTCACCTCAGAGCATATGTTGAGAGCTTGCATGATCGACTTTAAAGGTAGTTGGGATGATCACTTGCCTCTTATTGAGTTTTCTTACAATAATAACTTTCACTCCAGTATTCAGATGGCTCTATTTGAGGCACTTTATGGTAAGAGGTGCAGATCTCCTATTAGTTGGTTTGAGGTTGTTGAAGCTACTTTGATAGGGACTGATTCAGTTCATGAGGATATGGATAAAGTTTAGCTGATTAGAGAAAGGATGAAAATAGCTTAGAGTTGTCAAAAATCATAAGCAAATGTGAGGAAGAGAGAGCTTGAGTTCACAGTTGATGATTAGGTTAACTTGAAGATTTCACCAGTGAAATGGGTGATGAGGTTTGGCAAGAAAAGGAAACTCAGTTCCTGATATGATGGTCCTGATATGGAATATGGGTTAGATTTGCTGGCAGACTTATCATCAGTGCATCCAGTATTTCATGTGTCCCTGTTGAAGAAATACATTGGTGATTCGGCTTAGTTGTACCATTAAAAAGTGTGTGCGTGAAAGATAGTCTTTCTTATGAAAAGGTCCTAGTTCAGATTCTTGACCGTCAGGTTTGTAAGTTGAGAAACAAGGAAGTCGCTTAGGTGGAAGTCCTTTGGAGGAATTAGTTAAATGAGGGAGCTACTTGGGAAGCAGAAACGAATATAATGACCAAGTACCCTCACCCTTTCCCTTCTAATTCAGTTCCATCTTGAGGTAATAATTTTCTCCTTAGTATTCCATTCAGTTTCATGTCCCTCATTTGCTTTTATGTCTTAGTATGCATGCATGTTTCATGAATTCAATTTAACTTATATTTCAGTCAGAAATTAGTTTCTATGCCAGTAATAAGCTTTTAGAATTTAGTATTTGGAATTAATGCTCTTTCCCTATCTTTCCAGCCTAGTTAGTCTTCATTCGAGGACGAATATTTCAAAAGGGGAGATAATGTGACACTTCAAAAGTCCCTAATATCATATCTTAGACATAGCACCTAAAACTAGTTGGAAACCAATAATTTTCTCTCAGACCGATCAACTATATAGATCGTATAGTGATACCATAAGTCATGGGATGACTTGTGGTAAGCAATACTGATTCCCAGTCCTCACTATTGGTAACCATGACCCGTGGTGACATAGAATGGGTCGTGCTATGACTTGTTCTGAGCAACCCCAAGTTAAGTCCTGAAACTTGACAAATATGTCTCAGTGGCCACATGTGGATACCACAACCCATAGATAGATCCCACGAGTTGTAGGATGTGGTCGTGGTCACTTGGCAGCCTTTGCCCAGGAATAAATGACTCACTTAATATGACTCGTAGTGACAACCAATGAGTCATACCATGTGGTCATGGGATAGAATCAGAACCCAATAAAAGGGTTCTAGTGACCACAAGCTACACATATGACTAATTGGTTCAATGCATTAGTCGTAAGGTGACTCGTCTAATGCTGTCAGCAGTTCTTATAAATGGTTTCTCAGGGGTACTTTTGTACTTTTCTTATTTCCTAATATTATACTACGTCATTTTAAGGTTAGGAGGATATTAAAGGGACTTAAGCATTTTATTTCCCTCGTTATTCTAAAAATGCTCAAAAAATAGAAATCTTATGTTGTTATTCCTTTAAGTCAGAAATTAGGTTCTTTACCAAAAGCTTCAAGAATTCTAGTATCTCAGCAAGAATTCTCCAGCTCAGGTATGTAGGTTTTCAGTGAGGGTCTCCTTTCACCCTCATGCCCAAAGCTAATTTTAAAGTTCAGGTTTTCTATGAATTCCATGAATTAGGGCAAGACACCAAATATTTAAATTGATGATTCCCTTAATATCCACACTTTAAAATGTTTTTATGACTATGAACATCACTTTTATGCATAATTTCATATATGGTCTTCATAATTATTCAACAGAATATGTTTTCATGATTTTCACAAGATAGTGTAATGCACTTAACTAGTTTTATGATTTCAGTCATATTCAGTAACTAAGAATTGAACTAGTTAATGTGATTTCCTCAGACTTTAGTATAATTATGTGCATATGTGTATGATTATAGAGTAGTACTTAGCATCGAGAGGACACAGGTTCAGTAAGTCCAAGTCCAAAACTACGCGCCACCATAGGATAAAAAGGGGTCCTTATCAATTGAAAGTGTCTCCCTTGCCTGAATGGGCCCATGAGTCCTTATCATCCGAGGATGAAAGTTCATGATTTATTTACCCTTTTGGTATTATTTCTAGTTTCATATATTTAGAGTTATATGGGAACTTGTTCCAACAACTTCTTAATTAGCAGAGGTTTTCAGACATAGATTTAGGCATTTAGCTTTTTTCAGTAGTTGTGTTTATCCATATTTGATATTATTTCAAATTTATAGTTATTTTAACCAGTTCAGCTTTTGCTCATTCTATCTTTATAAAATTTTTTAGTGTTATGCCCGACCATTGGTTAGCTTAGGGTCACTTGTACCTTTAAGCACCATATTACGTCTAGGTGTTGACTTACGTCATGACAGATCTTTTACTCCTCTTCACCAATGTAGGTTTGGAGATGAACGGTTGGTAAATTTGTATCTAATATAATGACCCATTCCATCGTTACTGAAAATATATGCGGTAAAGACATAAGGATTTTAATTGCCATAGGTTTTAGGGTCAATTCCTAGCGTGGGAGTGCATAAGATATGGATTAAGGTTGTACAAAAACCCTAGAATAAAATTGAGTTGAAAGCATCCTTATTGATTGAGTTTCGATATGAGTTTTTATTAGGGTCAACTTCAAATGACCACTCTTCCTAGAATATAAAGATATATGGGACCCATTACCCACCAAATTAAATATCTATGAGTCTTCTTTCCAATGCCACTAACCGTTTGTTAATCCACTTCTAGAGTAATAAGTTATGACCGTTTTACTAAAAGGTATCCGCGCTAAGAAGTTGTCACGGGTCAGAACCGCTATAGCGAATGTGACCGCCATGCTGTAGCAATGAAAGGTCTGCTATTATGGTGACAAAATAGTATATAGGCTTATTTTGATGGGTTTGGGGTTTTTAACTCAAAAACCTCATTCCAAAGCTCTAGAGGGGCGATTTTCTCAAGATTGGGATAAAAATTCTTCGTTGGTAAGATTTTTACTCTCTTTTAACATCAATTAATCCATTCTTCTCCTACAATCACTAGAATGTAAAAGTCTGGTGAAATTTTTTGGGATTAGAACCCTCGGTTCGTGAAATTATAGGGAAAACCTATGGGTATGTGTAATATCACCTAGAATTGTTTCTAGATTGTAAACTAACGATTTCTTGCATGAATTTGTTATTCTAAAACATAAATTTTGATGGTTGGGGATCTTGTATTCAATAAATATGGGATTTTTAGATTTAAAACTTCATTAATTGAGATAATGTGAGTATGAAAGAACTAGTTAATTGTCCCTTGGATAATGTTATAGACCGTGAATAAGGATATAATTAGTGGGTTTGAATTTCCAAAGTATTTATTCGAAGAGTAAATTGATTAATTACTATTATAATTGCTTGTGTATTAGATGATTAAATATTCTGAGGTATGAAGGAAGGGAAGGAGCATCTGTGGTGTGGCTTTCTTGTTCCAAGATCTTCGGTTGAGGTAGGTTATTATTTATGTGAAGTAGACTATGGTTAGAAATCTTATGCATAATATAAATTTGAGGAGAATCATGCTTAAGCTTGCAAGCACGGAGTTTGGATGGATAAAACATGGAATTTAAGTGAAAGAGATCTAATTCTGTGTTTTTACATTGTTGTATGAATTCCTTGATGGGTGCTTTTTGTTTGTATGACTTACTTTGATGAATTACAAGGTGGATATGTGAATGTGGGTAATAGTAGAGGAATTATGTGAGCTTGAAATCTATAAAACTCATCTTTAATACCTTAAAAAGGGTGATTTCGCTATTGTGCATGTTTTGAATGTGGAATATTCTTGCTAAAAGATAGTTATAAGAATTGATCATGATAAGAGGATGCAGTTTCATAACGTAAGAACCTAAAGTAAAGTTTGGCTAAGTGTTTGAAAGTAAGATGTGTAAAGGTCTATGACTAAAGCTACAATTGTAAATTTAATAGAGTCTAATGGTTGAATAATTGGCTAATGAAATAGTGTCTTGAACCTAGTAATGACTTGAATATAAGGGTTACTATTTAGTAACTGAATTCACCGATCTCTATGTGAATAAAAGAGGACCGTATTAGTGAATAAACTTATGTTTATTAAATTAGAGTATAGACTCGATTTGGTTGATAGTACTTACATGAATAATATATTAAGTGGTCTTCTGACATAATTGTAATTGATGAATATGGTTAATAATGCTTGTACAAATATGCTATTGAATTGGCCTTCGGGCATAATTGTGATTGTTGAGTTGGATAATATTGGTTGTATACATGAAATGGTGATCATTGAGTTTAACTAAGTGTCTAGATAAAATGTGTACTTGCATTATTAGTGCACTGCATTATATCTTTAGTGATATTTGATTTTGATATCTTGTATTATAATATTTTGAGGGTTGAGTACCATGCTAGTACATGTTATTTGTCTATTGTTATTCGAAGGGTTGGGTACTAACCGGTACAATATATGGATGAAGTTGGTCCCCTGCAGGTCATGACTATTGGGCAGATAAGTCCCCTTAGTATTTATGTATAGATGTGAGTAGATGTAGTGATGGTTGTCATTGTTATATCCCTTTTTGAGATATAGATATGTTGCAGGATCAGTTGAGATTTCTTTTTTGAAGCAACAAGTATTCACCAACAAATTCTGCTCAACCTACTCCTACGGTGGGAGCTGTGTTTTTATTTTGTTCTTCATTTCATTAGAAGCTCTTGTACATGTTTAGACCAAGTCTTGGATAGTGAATAAGTTGTTTTTATGTATTTAAAAGTTGTAAGGACCTTCGTTTTATGATTATGTTAACTTACCTTAAAGAATTTTACTTGAACTTTCACATAATATTAGTTGGGTGGTAAGGGTTCTCCTATCTAGCTAGAATAGAGTAGGTGCCCGCATGATCCCGTAATTTGGATAGTGACATAGTGATTTATAGTAGTGGTTTGCAATGGTAGTTGTGATGACATAGATGGCTTGTGGTGGTGATTGGTGATTGTGGGTAGAGTGGTGTTAAAAATTATTCATACAAAAATAACTCTTAATGATTTTAAGACTTTGTTGTATTAGATAGAATATTGGCCAGTCAAGAACTCTTATGTTCATAAAATGTATGTTGCAAAAATATGGATGCTGAGGTGGATGTGTGGGCATACTAAGTGCAATAAGATTAGAAAGGAAGATATTCGGGATAAGGTGGGAGTAACCTCTGTGGTGGGTAAGATAAGGGAAGTGAGATTGACATAGTTTGAACATGTGAAGCGCAGATGCGAGAGGTTGGATATAGTAGGTATAAGAAGAATTAGAGGTAGGCCAACGAAGTATTGAGGAAAGGTGATTATATAGAACATGGCTCAACTTTAGATTTCTGAGGATATGACCTTAGATTGGAGGGTTTAAGGACGCATATTAAGGTAGAGGATTAGTAGGTGGAAGAGGGTTGTCTTGTATTTTGAACATTTAGACTTGTTGGTATTTGTCGTATACTAGTTGTATTATAGTATTTTTTAATTTTTCTAGGTATCATCATTTGTTTTTTATTGTGTTTGATTATCGTACTATCTTGGTGTTGTTCTTGTCCCTTTTTGTACACTTTGCACTGCTTTCTTTGTTAGTTGCTATGCTTTCTTCATTATTTCCTTCTTTTTGTTCTTAGAGTTGTTGCACTTGAGCCAAGAGTCTTTCAGAAACAGTCTCTCTACCTCTACGAGGTATTGGTATGGTCTGCGCACACTCTACCCTCCCCAAACTCCACTTGTAAGATTTCACTGGGTATGTTGTTATTGTTGTTGATATTAAGACTTTGTTCAAGATCTTAACCAAATAAGTACTTAAATCTTAATCTAAGCAAATGCAATTCGGCCTCGTTTATTTTCATTAAGATTTATATGTTTGGATCTGAATGCACATCTGAATGATTAAGACGTTTTCTCCAGATATGAACACTGAATGATTAAGACTTTTTATTTTTCAAAATATGAATGTGCATAATTTATTTATTTTTCAACATCGTATGTATATATATATTAAAGAGGACGCTACTGGATTTCGCAACTGGAAACTATCATTAAAAATACGGAATAAAGATGGAGAATTAGATTTAAGAATACCCAATTGAGATTTGATACTTTACTTGTTTAAGAGAAAAGTATTAAGTTGGTTGATTGATAGTTGAAAGAGATGAGAAGGCCTTGAAGTTGATCTGATAAAGAAAACAAAGTATGAGTTTGAGATACAAAAATAAACTTGTTAAGAGAAAGAAATGAAAGCCTGTATTTTAAAGGCTAAATGGTGTGAAGATTCTTTCACTGATATGATTCATTCAGATGTATTCAGTCCTCTTAAGAGATTTTTTTTAAGAAAATCAAATGCACTTAATGGGCTTAGGTCTGAATCATTTAGATTTAGACCCTAATTAAGTGCAAACAAATGAGGCCTTAATGACCTAAGATCTGAATCATTCTAATCAAGATCTCCATTAAGTACAAACAAATAAGCCCTTGCTCAAGTACCTTAGTTGTACAAATTATTTCTAACTCATTATACACTTACATCATCTGCTTACAAAATAATTGCCCATTGCATCATTTACTTTACAAAATAATTACCTATGGATCATTTACTTACAAAATATTACAGGGGTAATTTCTTATCAAATGCGTATTGGGTTTTACAAATACAATGTAGAGCCAACCTAGCCCAACTCATAAACTTTTCATGCCCATTGCATTATTTACTTACAAAATTATTCCACATTGCATCATTCAATTATAAAGTAATTATTGAAGTAATTTCTTATCAATGCGTATTGGGTTTTACTAATACAATGTAGAACAAACCTCGCCAGCTCACAAACTACTATACATATTTTAAGGTAAAAATTTATCAAGCACATAGTGTTTTCGTATATACCTAATTAAATAGATGGTATTTGTTATTTAAGAATGAGAGACCACAAGATTCTCCACCTACTAAATGGAAAGAATTTGAGAAGACATTTATGAAAAGATTTTACTTCCCAGTATTCATATCTCTATCAAGTTTGATACCTTGAAACCAGGTACTATAGTGTTGATGAGTTTAACTTGGAGTTCACTCGTGTTGCTTGTTACACTCTATATTTGGTCCCAAATGAGGATGTCAGAATTGATAGATTCACTTAGGAATATAATATATAGTTATTTAAGGAAATAGCAGGTAATCGAGTAGGTTCCATATTGGAGTCATAATTAATTTTTTGACTCGTGATTTGGAGAATGGCTTATAGGAAGAAAAGTGTCATGACCCAAACCCGTCGTGAGTGGCACCCAAACTACTCACCCGGTGGGAGAACCATCTACCCCAAATACCAACTCATATTCAACACTTGAAGAAATAATTAGAACTAACCCATCAACAAATATCCAAGTCTAAAAAAGAAATTGAAAGTACAACTAATTGCGGAACATTGTACTTAACAAAATAAAACCATCCCTAGGACCCGAAAGTCATCCGTACCAAGACATCTAAGATTGTCAAGAAGGGGATGCAACCCCAAAATTGAAAGAAAGTCCATAATGTCCAAAAAAAAGGACTATGTCATAAAGGAAAGATCTCTTGGTAGCCCGGATATGCCGCTCACCCTGAAAGTTGAAGTTAACTGCTGGAATCACAAGTGAGGTCTCGTAGGAGCCGCTGGAATATGCGTTGCACTCACAAAAGTAAGAGCAGGTGTGTAATATAAGTACACACAAAAAAACAGTGTACTGGTAGGGTCATTTGGCCAACCCAAGATGAGAATATGAACACTTAACTAAAATATAGTACAACAAGTTAATCCATGCTCATCTAACATACACTTAGCACATAAAAAGCCAAATAACAGTTTAGGACAAAAAACCAACAAGTTAACAAAATATCACCGATTCACGTTTAGTCAAGCCAAGTCAAGACATGTCAGACAAGTAAACAATTACCAAACATATAATATATTTCCTGATTCACTCATAGAACCGTCAAACTCACCTTACCTTCGTACATACACGCTATGGGTAATACATCCACCCTCTAGCCATGACCTGCAGGGGACAATTGCAGTCCATGTACTAGTACCTTAGACACAAGTGTCTGCCAACCTTATTTCACGAATAACCCGTGAGAACATCCCAAATACCGAAACATTTTATATTTAGAAATAAGGTAGGTCAAAATCATACAACAATGCAAAATCCTTGCATTGACCACACCAAAAAACATGCACTAACAAGCCACACTACAAAGTAGTTAACATGAACATATAACACAAATTGGATTAAACTACAATACCATCACCTACCTCGAACCAAGCTTGCATAACTCCTCTAATCCAGAGCTTTTCTCTTTCGTGCAATTTCCGCTTGCTCTTGCTCTAGAACATGCATATAAACACATAATTAATAAAATGACCTACCATGTTGGGAATTATAACTCACACCCAACCCCTAAGGTCAAGTTCATGATCATTCCCTTCCCGTTCTAGGGGTTTTCTATCGTTTTTCACTTAAAACTACCAATTCTATGTGTAAATTAGTGAACTAACGGAATTCAAGGGCAAAATAATTGTTAATAATCAAAACCCATTAACTTAATACTTAATTTCTCCCTTTACACCAGAAAACAACCAAAATCAGCCCTAAAACCCTCCCCAACTCCGTAATTTAGCAATTTTAAGGCATAATTATCAATTAATAGTTAATGGGGATGAATTTCTTACCTTAACAAAGTCGAATGATGAAAAACTGGTCGAAATCTCCCTAAATCGTACTTTCTTTACCCCAAAATGAGTTTTAGAAAAATAAACCATTTTGGTGAAATAATTAATTAAATCTGCGACTTTCGCTGCTATAGCGGCATACATCGCTATAGCGGCACCTGCCTCTATAGCGGGTGTTGACCTGGTTTGACCGTCTCTATAGCAGGAATTTCTTTGCTATAGCGTCGGTCGCAATAGCGGCGTGCCTGCTGCTATAGCAGCGTCGATGGGACATATTGTCTTGTTTCACCCAAAAATATCTATTTTCACAACACACCTTAAATCAGGACATTCCAAATAATGTCCTTTACGCTAAGATCAATTCTGGAAGTTCTACTTACCGAATTTTGATTCCATAAAATCCTACTGGTTCCTTATTGTCTTAGTTAACAAAAATTCAAAACAAACACCACCGATCATGCCCAAATCATTTCAGGATTTCCCTAAACCATAGCTCACTCCGATTTCATTCGAAACTAGCCTAGCCTGAAATATGCAACTTCAAATCTGGGAAATTTTTTAACATGGGACTTTTAACAGAAAGTTTATACATAACGACGAAAATGGTCATTACAACAGATACCAATTTAGCCATCGTTCATCCCCGAATGATTAAATGCAAAAATATGCTATAATGGGGATAGAAGATAGTACCTGTATCCTCAAACCATTGAGGGTACTTATCTCGCATGTCCTTATCGATTTTCCAAGTGGCTTCCTCAATCAAACTATGCTTTTATTGAACCTTAACCGAATGAATTCCCTTCATCCTTAACTTCCAAGCATCCCGATCTAGAATCGCTACTGGCTCCTCCTCATAAGCCAAATACTTATCTAAAAGAACCTAGTCCTACTTAATGATATAGTTTGTATCCCCATGGTACCTTTTGAGTATAGAATCGTGAAATACCGGATAAAACCCCGACAATCCCAGTGGTAGAGCTAACCTGTAAGCAACTGAACCCGCAACCTTAAGAACCTCGAAGGGACCAATATATCGAGGGCTGAGCTTGCACCTCTTGCCAAACCTCAAAACTCCCTTCATGGGAGATACTTTAAGTAAAACTTGTTCACCAACCTTGAAGTCCATGTCTCTTACCTTACGGTCTGCATACTCCTTTTGTCTACTTTGAGCAGCCAACAACTTGGTTTGAATAAACCTTACTTTCTCTTGAGCCTCCTTCACCAAGTCAGTGCCTAAGAGCTTACCACTACCAGTCTCATACCACCCAATCGGTGACCTACACTTTCTTTCATAGAGTACCTCGAATAGTGCTATTTCAATGCTGGAGTGATAGCTATTATTGTATGAAAACTCATATAATGGAAGGAACTGGTTCCAATGACCACCAAAATCAATCACGCAGGACCTGAACATGTCCTCTAGCACCTAAATCTTCTTCTCTGACTGCCTGTCTATTTGAGGATGAAAGGCGTGCTAAATGTGAGCTTGGTGCCCAACTGCTCATGCAACCTGTCCCAAAGTTTGAAAGTGTATTTTGCATCTCTATCAGAAATGATTGTAAGTGGCACCCCATGAAGTCTCACAATCTCCTTGACATATATCTTAGCTAACTATTAAGAGCTGTAGTCTACCCCAACCGATAAGAAGTGAGCTGATTTCATCAACCAATCCATTATTACCCAAATGGGGTCATATTTTCCTAAGGTCTTAGGAAGACCCACCATAAAATCCATGGCAATATGCTCTCATTTCCACATAGGTATAGGCATTCTCTAAAGCAACCCCGCAGGCCTTTGATGTTCATACTTTAGCTGCTGATAATTGTGACAGTTGGACACATAATCCACTATGTCTCTCTTCATTCTGGGCCACCAATAAAGCTGTCTCAAGTCACGGTACATCTTTTTCATACCTCGATGAATAGAATAATGCCAACTATGGGCCTCTGAAAGTATATCACAAATCAAATCACCAACCTGAGAAAAATATAACCTTCCCTTAAATCACAATACCCCACTCGCGTTAAGAGTGGTGTCCACTACCTCTCCATACACAACTTTATTCCAGAGTGCACTCAACATTTTGTCCTCAAATTGCTTGGCCTTTATCTGGTCCCAAAATGTTGACTTCACCTCAATACTAACCAATACTCCACCCCTGTCTGAGACCCCAAACTGTATGGTCTGAGATGATAGAGTTTGAAATTCTCTAGCTAATGGTCGTCTGGACACCCCCAAGAATGACAAGCTACCTATACTTATAGCTTTTTGGCTCAATGCGTCTGCCACCACATTGGTCGTACTCAGATGATACTGAATAGTCATATTATAATCCTTCAACAGTTCCATCTCCGCTGCCTTAGATTCAAATCCCTTTGAATAAACACATACTGTAGGCTATGGTGGTGTATGAAAACCTCACACTTTACACCACAAAGATAGTGTCTCCAAATCTTTAATGCAAACACCACCATTGCCAACTCTAAGTCATGGGTTGGGTAGTTTCTTTCATAAGGCTTCAACTGCCTCAAAGCATAAGCAATGACATTCCTATCCTGCATCAACACATCACCCAAGTCCAAATGTAAAGCATCACAAAACACGATAAAATCCTTACCTTCCACTTGCAACAAAAGAATAGGTGTTGTAGTCATGAGTGTCTTGAGCTTTTGGAAGCTCTCTTCACATTGATCTGTCTAGACAATTGGTACTTTCTTCTGAGTCAACCTTGTAAAGTGTGTTACAATAGATGTGAAGTTATTGACAAACCTACGGTAGTAACTAGCAAGGCCCACAAAGTTTCTTACCTCGGTCAATGAACTAGGCCGAATCCAATTCTTCACTACCTCAATCTTCTGGGGATCCACCATCACCCCTTTTTCATAAACCACATGTCCCAAGAAGGCAACTGAAGACAACCAGAATTCATATTTTGAAGACTTAGCAAATAGCCCTTTTCCCCTTAGAATCTCCAAAACTATGGGAAGTTGACCTGCATGATCCTCCATACTCTTTGAGTAAACTGTAATATCATCAATAAACACGATAACAAAAGAATCCAAGAACAACTTAAAGATATCGTTTACCAAGCTCATAAAGGCTGCAGGTGTATTATTTAACCTGAAAGACATCACCAGAAACTCATAATGGCTATACCAAGTTCTAAAAGCTATCTTTGGTATGCCCTCTGGTCTTATCTCCAACCGATGATAACCCGACCACAAGTTAATTTTCAAAAACACTATCGCACTCTGTAACTGGTCAAACAAATCATCTATGCAAGATAAGGGATATTTATTTCTGACAATAACCTTATTCAACTATCTATAATCAATGCACATCGTCATACTACCATCCTTCTTCTTAATAAAAAGGATCGGAGCACCCCAAGATGAAACACTTGGATGAATATATAAAACCCTTGTCAAGTAGTTCCTGTAATTGAGTTTTGAGTTTCCTCAACTTTGCAGGAGCCATTTGATAGGGAGGAATTGATATAGGGCAAGCACCCAACTTTAAGTCAATAAAGAAATCAATATCTCTATTTGGAGGCATACCGGTAGGTTTGAAGAAAACACATCCTGGAATTCAGAAACCACCAAAACTGACTCTATAGAAGGGGACCCCGTACCCACATCCCGGAGATATACTAAAAATGCTGAACACCCCTTCCCCACTAACCTTCTGGCCTGGACAAATGATATAATTCTAACTGGTTTGGCCTTATACACTCCCTCCCACTCTAGTTTATCCATTCCCGACATAACTAAAGTCACTGTCTTAGCTTTACAATTTAAAATAGTGTGATAAGGAGATAACCAGGTCATACCCAGAATTACATCAAAATCCAAAAAATCCAAAATAATCAAGTCTACCCAAGTCTGAAACCCCCCAAATAAAACAAAACAAGAATGGTAAACATGGGTTACTACCACAGACTCACCAATCAGAGTAGACACATAAACAGGAAAATCAAGTACATCACAAACCAGATTTAGGCCTACTGCAAACTGAACAAATACATAAGAATAAGTAGACCCCGGATTAAATAGAACATAAGCCATTCGGTCACAAACAGAAATGGTACCTGTGATCATCACATCAGAAGCCTAGACATCAGTCTTTCCCAAAAATGTATAACAGTGAGCTTGATCATCAATTTGAGCTAACTTTTTCTCCGACTTTGCTCTTCCCCTACGTCGCCATTTTCTTGACCACCTTGACCACCTGCCTAATTTCTCCGTCCATCCTTTGGACGACCCCTGTCATTTTCTCCTCCCCCTCTACCCGCTGGAACTATAGCCCGAGTTTACTTCTATGCTTGGATGTTCGCCTGTATCATAGGATATTCCCTCTTAGAGTAACCAACAACACCATAATAAAAACAACCTCGCTTGAGAGAAGGCCGATTGGTAAAAGAGTATGAAGCCCCTTAGCCCCTAACAATATGTGCCTGAGAAAAAACTTTAGCTGGGACCACAGTAGAAGCTAGCAAGGCTGACTGAATAGGGTAAGTTGAATAGGCCTACTGACTGTGGCCCTTAAAATAAGACCCACTGAAATTGCCAACATTGCGGGACTTCTTGGCTTACATCTTAGCCTGACCTAATTGTGTAACCCTCTCCAACTTCTTCACATAATTTGATACCTCATTGAACCCTTTCCTTATAGAAGTCATATGACCAGTCAAAACCTGAAGATCATAGTTCAAACCCTTGACATAGCACCAAATCTTCTCCTCCTCAATAGCCAACAACTGAGTAGCATAGCGAGACAAAGCATGGAACTTAACCTCATAAGCTACAACTGACATATCACCCTGTTCTAATGCTAATAACTCATCCTTCTTATGATCTCAAAGAGCACGAGACACATACTTCTCTAAAAACAAAGCATGGAACTGTTCCCAAGTAAATAGAGGCAAAATCAGTGATCGACATTCAACATACGCCCTCCACCATTGCTTAGTATTCTTCTGTAACAGAAAAATCACAAACTCAACTACATGCTGCTGAACAATATCCATCTTGTGCAACCTCTCATAACAATCAATAATGAACTCAAAAGCATCCTTAGACTTATTACCCTGGAAAGTAGGTGGTTTCATCTTCAGAAACTTAGTCAGCAGATCATGGTTAGTACCTGCCATCAAAAAACCCAAAATTAGACAAGGAAAAGAATCTATCCCTGAAGCCTCATCCATCCTTGGAGCCATAGCGATAGTAGGATGAAAACTGGAGCCTGAAAAACTAGCACAGTAGGAGTGGCTCCATTCCTAGCCAACCTACTCAGGAAAGCTAACATCTGTTGAATAACCTTAGTAGATATGAGAGGTAAGGCTGTAACCCCAATTGGTGCTGCTATCTCGGGCTTTACTCCCTGTTCTTCTACTACTTCTCTCTCTTCAAAATGATCCTGAGGTGGGGGATGGGATATTGACACTTCATAAGCTTGACCAGCAGCTGCTTGAACTCTACCCTTGACGGGTGTAACTCATCCCCTACCTTTCCCTAACACTCATCCTTTTTTCCTTATGACTGGATCCTCAGCTGTAGCGATAGTGTAGGGGCTGCTGCTCGGGTTTTGTTGGACCTAATATTCACCATCAGCAGATAAAAGAGTGAAGAAATCATTTACCAATTTGGATCGCCAAATACCAATTAGAATCGAGTTATAGCACTAAAGATGCAAGAATGGCAGATTTCCTAAAGTCCTATAGCCTCCCGAATAAAAGTACAGACGTCTCCGTACCATCCTGCAAGACTTTACTGGACCCATTTTGGTATGAAGAGATCGATGAACCTAGGCTCAGATACTAACTTTGTCATGACCCAAACCTGCAGTAAGTGGCACCCACACTACTCACACAGTGGGAGAACCATCTACCCCAAATACCAACTCATAATCAACACTTCAAGAAATAATTAGAACTAACCTATCAATAAATATCAAGGTTTAAAAGAGAAATAAAAAGTATAACTAATTGCGGAACATTGTATTTAATAAAATAAAACCATCCCTAGGACCCAAAAATTATCCATACCAAAACATCTAAGATTGTCAAGAAGGGGATGCAACCCCAAAACTGGAAAAAAGTGCATAATGTCCAAAATAAAGGACTATGTCAGAAAGGAAAGATCTCATGGTAGCCCGGATATGCCTCTCACTCTGAAATCTAAAGTAAACTGCTGGAATCACACGTGAGGTCTCATAGGAGTCGCTGGAATATGTGTTGCACTCACAAAAGTAATAGCAGGTGTAGTATCAGCACATAAAAAAATAGCAGTGTACTGGTAGGGTCATTTGGTCAACCCAAGATGAGAATATGAATGCATAACTAAAATATAGTACAACAAGTTAATCCATGCTCAACTAACATACACTTAGCACATAAATAGCCAAATAACAGTTTAGGACAAAAAACCAACAAGTTAACAAAATATCAGCGATTCACATTTAGTCAAGCCAAGTCAAGACATGTCAGACAAGTAAATAATTACAAAGCATATAAATATATTTCCCGGTTCACTCATAGAACCGTTAAACTCACCTAACCCTCGTACATACATGCTATGGGTAATACATCCACCATCTAGCCATGACATGTAGGGGAAAATTTTCGTCCATGTACTAGTACTGCAGACACCGGTGTCTGCCAACCTTGTTTCACCAATAACCCGTGAGAACGTTTGAAATACCGAAACATTCCACATTTAGAAATAAGGTAGGTCAAAATCATACAACAATGCAAAATCCTTGCATTGACCACACCAAAAACATGCACTAAAAAGCCACACTCCAAAGTAGTTAACATGAACACATAACACAAATTGGATTAAACTACAATACCATCACCTACCTCGAACCAAGCTTGCACAACTTCTCTAAGCCCGAGCTTTGCTCTTCCATGCAATTTTTGCTTGCTTTTGCTCTAGAACACGTATATAAACACATAATTAATGAAATGACCTACCATATTGGGAATTGTAACTCACACCCAATCCCTAAGGCCAAGTTCAAGATCCCGTTCTAGGCTTTTCTACCGTAATTCACCTAAAACTACCAATACCATGGGTAAATTAGTGAACTAACAGAATACAAGGGTAAAATAACTATTAATAATCAAAACCCATTAACGTAGTACTTAATTTCCCCCCTTGCACCAGAAAACAACCAAAATCAGCCCTAAAACCTTCCCCAAACTTTGTAATTTAGCAATTCTAAGACATAATTATCTATTACTAGTTAACGGGGATGAATTCTTTACCTTAGAAAAGTCGAATGATGAAAAATTAATGGAAATCGCCCTTTCTTTACCCTAAAATAAGTTTTAGAAAAATAATTAATTAAATCAGCGACATTCTCCGCATAGCGATTGTATCACTATCGCGGGCGTTGATTAGTTATTCACTAAGTTCAGAAAGTGTGAGTTTTGGTTACAACCAGTAGTGTTCCTCTTTTATATCATTTCCAGTGATGGCATCCAGGTTGATCCTTAAAATACCAAAGCAATTATGAACTGGCCTAGACCCATCTCTCGATCAGATATTAGAAGTTTCTTGGGTTTGGATGGTTACTGCAGATGGTTTGTTGAAGGATTTTCATCTATTGCTTCTCCTATGTGCAGATTGATTTAAAAGAAAGTCAAATTTCAGTAGTCCAACGCATGTGAGAAGAATTTTTAGGAGTTAAAGACTCGACTAATTTCTGCTCTAGTTTTGAATCTACCATAGGGTTCAGATGGGTATGTTGTTAACTGTGATGCCTTTTGAGTTGACCTCAGATGTGTGTTGATACAACATGGTAAGGTCGTAGCTTATGCCTTAGATATCTCAAACCTCATAAGAAGAATTACCCGACTCACAATCTTGAGCCAGCAACAATTATTTTTGCTTTAAAGATTTGAAGGCACTATCTTTATGGAGTTCATATGGATGTGTTAACCGATCATAAGAGCCTTCGGTATGTGTTCAGTTAGAATGATCTAAATCTTCATTTTAAGAGATGGGTGAAGTTGTTGAAAGACTATGATATGAGTGTCTTATACCATCCGAGTAAGGACAATGTAGTGGTTGATACCCTTATTAGACTTTCGATGGTTAGTGTTACCCATATGAAGGATGAAAAGAAAGAGTTCATTCGTGATATTCATCGACTTGCTAGATTAGAAGTTTTTTAGTTTATTCAGCCAAGGATTGTGTTATGGTTCAGAATGGTTTAGAATCTTCTTTAGTGGTAGAGTGAAGGCGAAACAAGATAGTGTCCTATTTTGCTTAAGTTGAAGGAAACAGTCCAAAGTCAGTAAATGGAGGTTTTCTCCCAAGTGGGAGATGGTATTTTTCATTGTCAGGGCCGATTATGTGTTCCAGATATAGATGAATTGAGATAATAAATGATGATAGAAGCTTATAGTTTTTGGTAACCTATTCACCCAGGTGCCACTAAGCTGTAGCGTGATCTACGGAAAGTCTACTGGTGGAATGGCATGAAGAAGGATATTGGGAAATTTATGGCTAAGTGTTCAAATCACCAGAAGGTTAAGGTTAAGCACCAGAGACCAGGTGGTATGGCTCAGAATATCTGCTTTCCTACTTGGAAGTTGGAAGAAGTGGATATGGACTTTATTACAGGGTTACTTCATACTCACCGACAACATGATTCTTTATGGGTTATCATTGACCGGATGACTAAGTCAGCAAATTTCCTGCAAATTAACACTAGAGATTCATCCAAGGATTATGCTAGACTCTATCTCAGAGAGTTGATCCAATTCTATGGAGTCCCTTTGACTATTATTTTGGATAGGGGTACTTAGTTTACTTCGTAGTTTTGGAAGTCCTTTCAGAAGGGTCTCAAAACCCAGGTTTACCTCAGCAAAGTTTTTTACCCACAGATGAATGGTCAGGCTGAGTGGACCATTCAAACCTTAGAGGATATATTGACTAATTATGTTATTGACTTTAAAGGTAGTTGGGCTAATCACTTGCCTCTTATTGAGTTTGCCTGTAATAACAGTTATAACTCTAGTATTCAGATGTCTCCATTTGAGGTGCTTTATGGTAGGAGATGTAGATCCCCTATTAGTTTGTTTGACATTGGTAAAGTTATCTTGAAAGGCTGATTAGAGAAAGGCTAAAACCAGCTCAGAATAGTCAAAAATCCTATGCAGATGTTAGAATAAGCGAGCTTGAGTTTGCAGTTGATGATTGGGTTTACTTGAAAATTTTGCCCATAAAAGGGTTGATGAGGTTTGGCAAGAAAGGGAAACTCAGTCCCCGATATGTTGGTCCTTATAAGATTTTGAGGTGCATTGACAATGTGGCCTATGAGTTAGATTTGCATGCCGATTTATCATCAGTGCATCCAATCTTCCATGTGTCTCTATAAAAGAGATGCATCAGTGATCTAGCCTTAGTTGAGCCTTTAGAGAGTGTGGGCGTTAAAGATAGTCTATCTTATGAAGAGGTCCCAGTTGAGATCCTTGACTGTCAGGTTCGTAAGTTGAGGAACTAGAAAGTCTCTTTAGTGAAAGTTCTTTGGAGGAAGCTGCTAGTTGAGGAAGCGACTTGGGAAGCAAAAACAGATATAATGACCAAGTGCCCTAATCTTTTCCCTTCTAATTCAGTTCCACCTTGAGGTAATAGTTTCCTCCTTCCTTAGTATTCCTCTCAGTGTCATGTCCCTCAGTTGCTTTTATATCATAGCATGCATTCATGTTTTATGAATTCAGTTCAGCTTATGTTTTAGTCAGAAATCAGTTATTATGTCAATATTCAGTTTCTAAACTCAGTGTTGGGATTGCAGCTTTTTCTCTATATTCTCAACCTAGTTAGTATTCATTTGAGGATGAATATTTTCTAAGGGGAGATATTGTAACACCCCAAAGTTCCTAAGGCTTTATTTAAGACTTAACACAAAAAACTAGTTGGAAACCAGGAATTTTCATCACATGACGACCCATACAACTAGTCGTGGCCAATAACCTGTTGGGTGGCTTATCCTGAGTAGCAGCCAAAAAGTTCAGAAAATGAAATTTTCAACTCAGTGGCCATGATTGCTAATGATTAGTTGTCGTCACCTAGGACGACTCGTCCTGTCAACTGTCCTGAGCGTCAGTCCCAAAAGTCCTAATAGTTAAAAACTTTGCCCAATGGCAGCGACTTCTCATGAAGAGTCGTTGTGGGTCACCACGAATCGTGGTGACCACCCTTTATCAAGGGGCCCAAAAATAGTCCCCTCACAATGACTCAAATGATGAGTCATTATAGGTAACAACGAGTCATCCTGAGACTCGTCCGTCACGTTCAATAGTTTTTAAAAATGATTTTCCAAGGGTATTTTTGTACTTTTCTTTATTTCCTAGACAAATACTATATAATTTTAAGTATGTTTTGAGAGAGATTAAGAAGGATTAGTCGACCCTTTACCCTCATTCTCTCCAAACACTTAGTAAATTTTCAGAAGAGCGATTCATCTCCTCAAAACAGAGAAAAACTAGGGTTTTGCCTTAAGTTCAAAATGTTTTAAGCTCTTAGCAAGAACTCGCTATCTAGGTATGTGGGATTTCATTAATAGGTATTCTTTCACCTATTGAGTCCCAAACAACTCAGAAATTCTCAGTTTTACCATGAACTAAAGTTAGGATTCTCAGTCAGTTTATGATTTCCCTTTTTATTTCAGTCCTTTATGGTTCTTATATTTTGATTACATATTTCTCATGACTTTACACCTAGCATGATTCAGTATTCCATTATTTTACTAGTTGATACAATTTATAGTATTTCCACATGATTTAGCTATGTTTTCAGAAAGCTTGGCGTGTTATGAGTACACGATACCAGTAATTATTGATTTTAGCATGGATAAAGTAATTAGTCTCAGTTTACATAGCTACAACATAACTTCAGTTACTCAGACCTTCAGAATACTTTCATTTAAAGTATGGTTTATCTTAGTTTCAGTATATGATCTATCAGTGTAAACTTGTATGAAAGTAGTACTTAACACCGAGTTGGATTGGGGTTCAGCGCACCCATGTCCTAGAATTATGTGCCACTATAAGTTATTTAGCCCTCCAAGTTGGGAATCTATTTAGTGATCACACCAACCATGCCTTTATACCCCGTTAAGGTATATTAGGTCCTTTCAATAAGGTGTATATATCGGACTCCATGTTTATCTCACGTGGTTTATGCCAGTTAACAGGCTCGCCCACAATTATAGATTTAGACTTAATATTTGTACATGACCCTCAGTTTAGTTTTATTTACTTATAAACTATAATTTTTACAGCTTTACCTTTCATACCTATTAGAATGTGAGTTGTTTTGAAGATTGACAAAGCAGTGGAACAAATGCAAGAATCATGTAGATTCACATGGTCCATCGGTACAAGTTGAGCCTGCAATTGAGATACTGATGATCGTTGACTTTGAACTCAACAACACAAGGTAATTAAAGTAATGAGGCTGAATCAAGACACAATTTCCTTCTTACAGAAGGATACCAAAAATAGATGAATCTGTATAAGGAAGGGAATTAAAAGCAAGGCGGAAAAGAGTCTCCAAATAGGAATAGAATTCCTCAAGGAAAGACTCCAGAAAGGAATGAGATTCCTTAGAAGGACAAGAAAGTCGACTTAAAAGAGGAAGTAGTATCTAAATCTATAAATAACCCAGAGCTTCCACAAGGTCATTTGCATACTCATAACAAAATAAAGGCAAATTCAGAGACTGATTCTTAAGATGTTGCGTGAAGAACTCTTAGAAAGAACATGTCCACATATCAGAGTCTAACTATAGGTTTAACTTGATTTTATTAGGAGTATTCTTTGAGTTGTAATCGTTTATGTTTTCATAGTTCCAGTATATTATAAACTAGATTAGGAGTTAATCATCAAGTTGGGATAACTTGAAGACTTGGGAACACAAGCCAAGGGTGGTTTGTGTGATCTTAGTAATTAGAGTTTATAATTCCTTTAGGTTATAGAGTTTGTAATCGTTGTTTGAGTAGCTCATTGTTTTAGTAAAATTGGGTTAAATCCTGTAGAGGTACAGGTCGTGGTTTGTTACACCTATTTTGAGCAGGGTGTTTTCCACGTGGAATATTGTGTTCTTATTTTAATATTTTCAGCATGTTTATGGAACATGATAGATAACCCGTTTCATCTGCAGAAAATAATTATCTACAAATTATTAAAATTTTACGGCAGGTAGAATATCAATTGGTATCAGAGCCAGGTTATCTTGTTAAAAGGTTAACACCTTAAGATAAAATAAAGATGAATTCTATACCTTCTACTGGGCATTGTGAAGGACAATCCACCTCACGACCTCTTCTTTTCAATGGGTCTCACTTCATATGGTAGAAGGCTCGCATAAAAGACTTCATTCAAGCTGAAGACTATGAATTGTGGGATAGAATAACTGCAAAGCCTATAATGCAAATGAAGATAGTGGAAGGATAGGAGGTAAGAAAAACAAGAAGTGAGTTCACTCCGGATGATCTTACTGCCCTAAAAAGGAATGCCGAAGCCAAAAATATACTTGTATGTGGTCTTGGTCCTGATAAGTACAACATAGTTTCAAGTTATACCGCTATCAAACAGATCTGGGATGCACTAGTTAATGCACATGAAGGAACTGGTCAGGTGAGAAAGTTCAAAGTTGCTATGCTATTCACTGAGTATGAAATATTTAAGATGAAGGATGGTGAAACTTTACATGAGATGATAACTCGAATCACTACCTTGGTGAATGAACTCTACTCCTTAGGAAAAACCTTAACCACTGAGGAACAAGTAGACAAGGTGTAGAGAATTCTTCCAAAGAAAAACTGGGATGTCAAGGTAACTGCTATTCGATAAGCAAAGGACCTCACCAATATGACTCTTGATAAATTGGTAGGAAACTTAAAAACCTATGAGATGAATATAAGTATCTCTAAAAAGGTGGAAACCAGGGATAAGTCACTAGCTTTAAAAATATCTGACAGTGATAACTCAGATTTGGATGAAGAACAAGTGGCTTTCATTACTAAGAACTTTAGGAAGTTCTTCAAAAAAGATGGCAGAAGCGACATAAGAGGAATAAGTAGTAAATGTTGGTCTAATGACAGGCCACAAGGTGGGTGTTTTAAGTGTGAAAAAACCGATCATATGATCAAGGACTTTCCTCTCTGGTAAATTGAATAGAGAAAGGAAAAAATAGAGAAGGAACAAATAGCTCAAGACAAGGGTGACTCTAAGAAATCTCATGCTATGTAGCTGCTTGTGGTTCAGAAGAATCTGACAGTAAAGTAGATGAAACTGCCTTCGTGGCAATAGGTGACTCTGATTTGGATGAAGAAGAAAAGGAAGAGGAAAGCAAATCTAAGGTAAGTTTACGTGAACTCAAAGATAAACTTCATCTTTTCTCTAAGAAAAAATTAACCACCTTGATGGCTCATCTAATTGATGAACTTCATGACCTAACGGCTAATAGAGATCAGTTACTTAAAGCTCTTGCCAGTATCAAGTATGAATTCATAGATATTAAAAAAGGCAAGAGCACTGTTGAGAAAGAAAACTATACTCTGAAGGAACATATGAAACAACATAGTACAACCATCCTAGCTCTTAAGTCAGAAATGCATAAACTCTCCTCCACTGGAAAAAAGAAAAACTCTGTATGTGATGCTTTTCTAAGGATTGAGTCTTCTCTTAAACAAAGAATGAAGACATTTTCAATAAGAGAGAGAAGGTTATAAGGCTTGATTAAGAAAATTCTAAGTGAAAGCTAGATCTAGAAAGAGCTAATTGGTGGACTCAATCCTCAAGAATTGTAAATCATCTAAGCCGCAAAACCCACATTGAAAAGGCTGGAGTAGGGTTTCACAAAAAAACTATTCCTGCTAAGGACCTATGTTACATTTGTGGGAAACTAGGACATTCTACCATTGAGTGCCCTAAAAGCAAGGGAGTGATAAATAAAAATGGAGAGTTTGGTAAAAAGAAAATTTTCATTCCTATAAAAAAAAAACAAGTTCACTTCTCTTGAGAAGAACACGTTCAACACAATGAAGAGAACTTGGTTCTTATCTGCTAAAAGTTGTAAGGTTGCTCCTATCAAAAGAAATAGGCATGCCAACCTGTTACCATCATGGGCTAGAAGAAACTTGATTCACCCCTTTGATCGTAAGAAAGGACCTAAGCTTATTTGGGTGCCTAAATCTAACCTCTAAATTGTTTGGCAGGTAAGAGTGAAAGGTGGCAGGAGACATTGGTACATGGATAGTGCCTGATCAAGACACATGACTGGAGACAAACAAAAATTTCATTCACTCACCTCACTAAAAGAAGGAGATGTATCCTTTAGAGATGGAAAGAAGGGGACCATTACTGGTTTAGGAAAGATTGGAAAAATGAAAACAAAGCTTTGGAGGAAGATTATCATGTTGAAGGGTTGAAACACAATCGTCTGAGCATCTCTCAACTATGTGATAAAGGAAACAAGGTGACTTTTACTTCAGCAAGGTTCAAAGTTAAGAAGCTAGATACAAAAAAAGTTGTGGTCACTGCAAAAAGTCACAAAAATGTGTATAAGGATGAAATTTTATGAGCATCAAGCTATGATCTCACCTGTCTAATTGCAATGGATCATGATTCTCTTCTATGACACAAACGATTGGGTCATACAAGTCTACAACAGTTAAACAAACTTAATTCTAAGGACTTAGTCATAAGGCTTTCTAAAACTAAGTTCAAAGAGGACAAGACATGTAGTTTATGTGTAAGGGGGAAACAGATGAGAACTTTATTCAAGACAAAAACTTGGTCAGTACAACCAAGTGATTTGAGTTGGTCTATATGGACCTTTGTAGACCAATAAGAGTGAGAAGTAGAGGAGGAAAGAAGTATGTTTATATGCTTGTGAATGACTATTCAAGATTCACCTGGACCCTTTTTCTGGCCTCTAAAGAAGATGCCTTTGATGTCTTCTACATATTAGTCAAGAAAATGGAAAAGAAACTTTGTAATTCTTTTGTCTTCATCAGATCTAATCATGGAACTACATTTAAAAATGCAAAATTTTTAGAGTACTGTGCAACAAATGGGGTAGATCACAATTTCTCTACTCCTAGGACACCACAACAAAATGAAGTAGTTAAAAGGAAAAACATGACCTTAAAAGATATGTCCAGAACTATGATGATTGCTGGAAACCTTGCTTAAAATATTTGGGCTGAGGCTTTGAGTACTGCTTGCTATATCATCAATAGATGCATAACTGGGCCTATCTTGGAGAAGACCCTATATGAATTGCTGAAAGAAAGAAAGTCAAAAATCTCTCACCTTAGGGCTTTTCGGTGAAAATGTTTCATTCACAACAATGGAAAGGACAACTTGGGGAAATTTGATGCTAGAAGTGATGAGGGAATTTTCTAGGTACTCTCTACATAGTAAATCTTACAAGGTGTTAAATAGACAAATAAATTATGTTGAAGAGAGTGTGTGTAACAACTCAAAAATCCAAGCTAAGATTAGAAACACTCTTCAAGCATATATAGAACCAAAATTAGTTATTTGGTAGTATGAGAAGTGATTTATACATTAATTATGGCCACAAGTAACTCCTAGCTCATATAGTCAAGTTGAAACCTTCCTTACCGATTAATTTCTTGTGAAGAATCTTTCTATAGTCTAACAAGTATAACTTCTAGAATATAAAGAATTCTGGAGCTCAAGACCCACAAAATGAAAGATTTTTGAGTCTTCTTTCCAAGGCATCCAATTTTTCCTTAGTCCAATATTAGAGTTAAAGGTAATGGCTAATTTACTGAAGCATTATCCAGCAGTGAGATACCACGGCCCAAGGTACGATCGTGGGTTGAAAAAATGATCGTATCTTGCTCTCGTCTAATGAAAACCTGCCCTAAAATCTAGAGAATTGACAAGGTCTATTCAGTACCCATGAACACAACCCACGATCGTGGTTTGAAAGCATGATCCTGGGATGGTTCATCAATTGTAAGGTGCAAATTTTTCAGCAATATTTTGAAGGGGTATTCTAATCTTTTCCCATTTTTTAAATTCCTAAACTACGTCGTTAAAGCTATATTAAGGCTGAATAGAAAGCCTAAACTACCCCAAATCCCTCATTCCAAAATACAAGCGACCCTTAGCAAAAATTCAGAGAAACATGTGATTTTCTTCATCAAGCAAGAAAGTAGGGTTCTTCATCTTCAAGCTTTAAATTCAAAGATTTCACTGAGGTTTTCACTCTCAGGTATGTGGGATTTCATCAATGGGTATGTTTTTACCCATTGAGTCCTGAAATACACTCAATTCCTAAGTTATTCATGATTTCAAAATTGGAGTTTTCATTATAATCATGATTCTTCTTGAATTTCAGTTCCCCATAACTAGTAGGTATAAATATTTGTTTCTCCATAAAATTCAATACTTTGATGGTCTCATATTCATAAACCCTAAGTATAATGATATTCCATGATTTTGAACTTGTATTATGTGATTTCACATTCCATTCAGATTATAAAAATTATCATGAATAGTTGCATTCTTCAGAGATGGCGGGTTATGAACACCCGATGAATTAGGATCCCATGCATTATTAATTGAAAACTTATTCCATTTAGGCTCACATGTTTTAGGATGCTTTCATATAAAGTGTCTATTATTCAGTCTCAATTTATCAATATTTTTTGTTTTGCGGACCTTAGAGTGCTTTCAGATAAAGCATATTCTAAACAATATTTTCAGATAATACACCATATTAGACTATTAGCATCTTCATGAGTCAGGATTTAGGGTTTAGGTCCAACCTTATAGATTCCTTCTAGATCTCAGCTCTCATCTATTTTCTTTAATGCATTTACTCCAACCATCTCATGTCTCCCATAAACTTACAAGTCTCACGATTCAGAAATACATGATATATAAATATATATGTGTACTCATATCATAACCAGGAGATTTGGCTCATAACAGTAATATACATGACATGCATGACATCCAGATATTCCATCAGTGCTCTTGTATACTTTTCCCCTAAAGTAAGTTTTCTGATCAGTGTGGCATCCGAAATGCCATTAATGATCATGAATCAGTTTTCTTATAAAATCTAGGTTCACTTATTGTATGGCAGTCAGGTATGATGGACAGGTTGACATATAGATATGTCATTTCCGGTTGACATCCAGATATGTCATCTCATCGAATTATCAATTATATTCAGTTGGGAGTAGTACTTAGCACCGAGCAGACGAAGGGATGAAGGCTCACCCGCTCATTAGGCTAAGACCTTTATTCGCAGTCCCTAAGTCATAGAACTATGTACCATCGTAGTTTGTTTATGCCATATCAGATCAGATCAGCTTTTATACCCTAGCAAGGTATGTTAGACCCTTTTCAATGGTGATTATACATTGAACTCCATGTTTAGATCACATGGTTATATGTCAGTTAATAGTATCTCGTAAAGTCTCAGTTTTTAGTATTTACATGATCCTCAGTTCAGTCTAGTTCACAGTATCTCAGTTATCTCAAAATACTCATTCATTTAGTATTTATACTTATTCAGATGGGTCTTTGTAACTTAGTATACGTCAACATTGCTTTTGATTTAAATATTTTATTATCAGTATGCCTAGTTTGTATATTATTTTATAGCTTTAGAATATATTGGTGTCCCCATACTCATACTTATCACTCAGTGAATTATTACATATTGTCGTTCGTATCAGTTTTATATTCAGTTATTCATAGTGCATATCCCGCATACTCAGTACATTCAAAAGTACTGATTGCATACCTCTTGTGCCTACATTTTTCATGTGATGTATATTCAGGTGCTTACTATTAAGATCATAGTCAGGCAGATCACAACTTCCAGCCAGCAGGTGATGAGTTTTCTTTATTCGAGGACTCAAGTCAGTTGTAGTTCTAGTATTTTATTTCAATTCATATGTATTGATTAGGGATAGCTGGGGGTCATGTCCCAACTCCCTACAGTCAATATTAGTATTGGCTTCATAGATAGTCTGTCAGAGTTATAGTATTCAATTTTTTTTTCTTTTTTATTATAGATGTTGTAAATAAAATTTCTAATAGTAAATGTATTGAACCAGTTTATTTCATGATTATTCTTCTACTCAGTCAGTTTAGCTCTTACACATGTTTTAATCAGTTGCTCATGCATTATGCTAGTACCATGGGTTAGCTTGGGATCACTTGTGGATCTAAGCACCGTGTTACAACTAGGGGTAGTCTCGAGTCGTGAAAAACTTGGTATCAGAGCATAAGGTTCAAGTGTCCTAGGGTTTCTATGAAGTCGTGTCTAGTAGAGTCTTCCAGAATGGTATAGAGAAATCTGTACCTTTCTTTGAGAGGCTATAAGGCATTTAGGAAATGTTTCCCTTCTTTTATATCTCAGATCGTGCTATAGAGATGTTTTCTACGAAATTTATGCAGATCCAAACATTGCTCTATTTCAGCTTAAATTTCTACAGATAAAGTTTTCTCAAACAGTCCCTACAGATAGTTATGAGATTGCACAAGGGCTTGAGAGGATCCCATCATTTCCTCTAAGATTAGAATTTTTAAAGAGTTCACTCTTGTTCAAGTAAATCGTGCGATGGGCCAAAGTCAGATGTGCTCTCAAATCCCTTATCAGAACTTTATAGTAGATGGCCCTCAAGAAGGAAGAAGTAGGTATCCAGATCAAAGTATTGGGTAGTGATTGCCCCATAGTTATCATGACTTGAGATATATAGTGAAATAGAAAGGAAAATAGTAAGGTCATGAAAAAAAAGAGCATGCTTGTAGACTGAAGTTAGATAGAGGAGGTGGTTAAGATTAATTATTTTCATAAAGTTTTGAGTGGACTAGTGTTTCTTGAATTCTATCTAGTAGTGGGAAATTCGTGAAGTACATGAGAAATTGTGTGGCTATCCATGTTAAACATTAGAATCTAAGTTTGGATTGTGGACGCTCAAGCTAATAGAGAGAAAAGTTTTGAATTCTAAAAGAAAGAAAGGTGTGCCCAGGGTATTATGACACTTCAGAAGATTCTAAGTTAGTAAGCATTTAAGTAATAGTAAGATGACTATTGAGGCCAGAGAAAGTTAAGAGTTGTATCTTAGAAGGAAGTACTAACAACGGGCTTTACACTTTTAGATATAGTCTTTCAGGGGAGTTTAGTATTTATGACTATATTCATACCCTAACCACTAGAGTGAAGTGATTATAGTTCAGCTTAGAGTTTTTTTTTGAAGAGGCCCATAGACTTAGAATGATGGCTTAGATCTAAAGGGGAGATGATATAACAAAGAAACAAGTTAGGTTTTTAGATTTTAGTAGTGATGCTAGTGAGTTCTAGAACAACACTAGGGGAAGAATATACCCGACCCATTCTTATCTCTGTATATTTATTGTACTACAGTCATTACGACACTCTACTCATGCCTTGCATGTCAGCACTATAATCAAAACTCATATTCATGTAGTTCATACAAAATCATGTGCATTCTCAATTCCTAGTATGAGGAGTAATAGTTCACTCAGTAGTACGAATTTTACTCTATGAATCTATGATTTTCAATCTCATGTCATACAACTCATGACTCATGCACTCATGTTTTACGGTATCCTCAGTTTCAGGTACTTATGGTACATCCTTAATGACTAGTGAGATCACCCTACGTCATGTATGCTCCAAGATGAGATTTCATGAACAAGTTCATTCATGTTATACTTTACCCCTTAGGCCCTAGTTGAGTGTCAAAGTTATGAAAATCCTTAAGTGAAGATTTCTCAGTATTCCTCTTATTCTAGATACCCATGTTCTAGTTCTTCAATGACCCTTCTCATGTTTTGATGGTGATGTTAATGGCAGTTGAGTCATAGGCTTGAATGATTTGTTGATGTACATGTGGATAATGACTTATGGTAGTTAGTAACTCTTTGATTAGAACTTAAGATTGATTATTTAAGGTGGTAAGGAGAAGTATAGTTTTGGATGATAGCCCCTAGCAGTTATAGAATATATATTCCCACAGTTAAGACCAGTATAGTTATTTAGGTAGTAGTGCTTTATATCTCATAGTTAAGATTGAACAAAGTAAGAGTATGCAGTTAGACTATTCTTTGATAGCCTTATGTAGTGTATCCCTAAATGAGTTAGAAAATTTCAGCCAGTTAAGTTTGGTATGTTCGTAATAAGGTACTCTTGTTTCATGATAGGTAATTTTAGACCAAAGGTGTCTCATGTTTTACTCTATGTTGTTCCTATTATATAAGCTTAGATCAGCAAACTAGGATGCTCAGACCATGTTAGAATCCTTATTCAGATATCTCACTCAGATCATGCCAAAATTCTTCCCTCCCTAATGGTATTAAAGCTTCTGATAAGGATCATTGGAGGTAGCAAATATTCCTTTTTCAGTGACTCTTAGAGATTTCATATTAGTATCCATCACTTTGTAGTTCTACATATATTTTTGTTCCAGTAATGCTTCAGTTGAGTTCTAAACTCTCATCACGAGATAGTTCATATGGCCAGAAATTCAGTTTAGAGATAAGACAAATAAGTTCCTGTAGTTTCCCATCTTTCCTTCTAGTTGTACACTCCTAAATCCTTAATTGTTCCTATTCCATGCTAGCTCTTATATGCATTAGTGTTGTGTGTAAATATAGTTGAGTCTTATTCCCATCCAAAAGTCAGTTCAAGGTAACAGTTTCCTCCTATTACTTCTCTTAGTCTTATGTCGCTCAGTTGCTCACATGACTTAGTTTGCATTCACAAATTCAGTACAGTCCATGTTTCAATTTGAAACTTAGTTATCATGTTAGTGATCAGCTCTCAGAACTAAGTGTTGGGATTGCAGCTCTTTCCTATCCTTTCAGCTTAATTACTCTTCATTCGAGGATGAATGATCCCAAGGGGGAGATATTGTAAGAACCCAAATATCCAAGCTAAGATTAGAAACATTCTTCAAGCATATATAGAACCAAATTTAGTAATTTGGTAGTATGAGAAGTGATTTAGACATTAATTAAGACCACAAATAACTCCTAGCTCATAGTCAAGTTGAAACTTTCCTTACCGATTGATTTCTTGTGAAGAATCTTTCTATAGTCAACTTCAAATGAGTATAACTTCTAGAATATAAATACATCTAGATATAAAGACCCACCAAATGAAAGGTCTTTGCGTTTTCTTTCCAACACTTCTAATTTTGCCTTAATCTAATATCAGAGTAAAAAGTTATGGCCAATTTACTGAAGCACTGTCCATCAGTGAGACACCACGACCCAAGGTGCGATCGTGGGTTGAAAGGGAGATCATACCTTGCTCTCGTCTTCTGAAAAAATGCCCCAAAATCCATATAATTAACAAGGTCACTTCAGTACCCACGAACACAACCCACGATCGTGGTTTGAAAGCACGATCGTGTGATGGTTCGTCCATTGTAAGGTGCATAATATTTCAACAATATTTTGAAGGGGTATTCCAATATTTTTCCATATTTTAACCTCCTAAACTACATCGTTTAAGCTATCCTAAGGCTGAATATAAAGCCTAAACTACCCCAAATGCCTCATTCCCTCAAGAATACAAGCGACACTTAGCAAAATTTTAGAGAAACATGTGATTTTCTTCATCTTCAGGCTTAAAATTCAAAGATTTCACTAAGTTTTTCATTCTCAGATATGTGGGATTTCATCAATAGGTGTCCTTTCACCCATTGAGTCCTGAAATACACTCAGTTTCTCAGTTAATTCATGATTTCAAAATTGGGGTTTTCATTACAGTCATGATTCTTCTTGAATGTCAGTTCCTCATAACTAGTAGGCTATAAATACTTGTTTCTCCATGAAATTCAATATTTTGATGGTATCATATTCATAAACCCTAAGTATAATGATATTTTGTGATTTTGAACTTGTATTATGTGATTTCACATTCCATTCAGATTATAGAAATTGTCATGAATAATTGCGTTCTTCAGGGATGGAGGGTTATGAACACCCGATGACTTAGGATCCCATGCATTGTTAATTGAACACTCATTCCATACAGGTTCATATGTTTTAGGATTCTTTCATATAAAGTGTCTATTATTTAGTCTCAATTTATCAATATTTTTAGTTTAGCAGACCTTTAGAGTGCTTTCAGATAAAGCATATTCTAAACAGTATTTTCAGACAATACACCCTATTAGAATATTAGCATCTTCATGAGTCAGGATTCAAGGTTTAGGTACAACCTTATAGATTTCATCCAGATCTCAGTTCTCATCTGTTCCCTTTATGCATTTACTCCAGCCATCTCATGTCTCCCATAAAATTACAAGTCTCACAATTCAGAAATACATGATATATATGTGTACTCATATCATAACCAGGAGCTTCGACCCATAACAGTAAGTTACATGACATGCATGACATCTAGATATGCCATCAGTTCTCTTGAATACTTTTTCTCAAAAGTAAGTTTACCGATTAGTATGGTATCCAAAATGCCATTAATGATCGTAGATCAGTTTTCTTTTAAAATCAAGGTTCACTAGTAGTATGGCAGTCAGGTATGACATCTATGATTATGGATAGGTTGATATCCAGATATGTCATCTCAGGTTGACATCTAAATATGTCATCTTATCGAGCTATCAATTATATTCAATTGGGAGTAGTACTTAACACTGAGAGGACGGAAGGATGAAGGATCACCCACCCGTTAGGCTGAAACTATTTATAGCAGTCCCTAAGTTACATAATATGCCACCATAGGTTTGTTTATTCCATATCAAATCAAATCAACCTTTATACCTTGGGAAGGTATGTTGGACCCTTTTCGATGGGGATTATACATTGAAGTCCGTGTTTAGATCACATGGTTGTATGTCGGTTAATAGTATTTGTAACAACCCGTATGTTTCTGAGTCTAGTTGATTACTGTAACATTTATGGAATTATTTAAACATGAGATAAGTGGAGATTACACATTGAAAAGATAATATGTGCAATTGGGCTCAACTTGAGGCCCAAAGAGAGGCCAAAATGCAAGGCCCAAAGGGCAAATGACCCATTCTTCCAATAATTGACCAAGAAACATGGCATTTAATGCCAAGGAATGGATAAGGATGACTTGAGGGCTATATAAGGCACAAAATCTGATTTTTATTCATAAAAACTCTCATGCCTTCTAGGATATTTCCAAACCTATTTCTCTCAACTCAAACCCAAAGGCAACCCTTCTATTTGGTAAATATCATCACTTTGCAAGCCTTGGTAAGTGTCTACTCTCATGGATTAATTGATTATACGGTTAATATGGTGTGTATATCATGTTGGTTATGTTGGCACAGTGTTGGACAGTCACTATGTGTAAAACAGTGTACTTTTGCTTAATTGGAGACGGCTTTTGCTTTGTAAACTTGAAAATGGACTTGTAGTCTTGAAGGAAGTGAACTTGATGGATTCCATGTTGACATGTGAGATGTGATTATAGTCTTAACTTGTTTTATCCTTGTGTATCACTTTTGGAATTGTTGTTGTGAAATTGTGTACGGAGTGGGTGACGTATTGAAATAAAAGATGGTTTTGGGGTGATGTTTATGTGGGTTATGAAACCATGGTTGATCATTGGTATTAAGATGATAAAAATTATGTAAAGTAAAGCTTATTTATGGCCATGAACCATTTAATATGAAAAAGGACCCAAAATGAATCCCGGTGGCCGAAAATGGGCACCCGCCCTCGCAGGTGAGGTACCTGCGGGCGCAGGTGCCAATGCAGATGCCCCTGGACATTGCCAAGGGCCATATGTGGCCACATGTAAGCCACTTACGGGTGGATGTGTCCTCGTATGTCACACCATAATTCCGTTTTGTTTGTTTTCGTCTCTCTTTGATCCCCGAAGGCCCCTATACACTTTTTGGATGTAATTATCAACTTGTGATACCGTTTTAATGATTTTAAGGGATTGTATGGAGTCATGTTGGGTGATATTAATTATGTATTGTAGTTCATATGTTGTTATAAGGCAATTTGAGGGAATAGTTGTGACGGAATGATAATGAGGAAGCGTAAAGGGAAAACGTAGTGTGAAATGTTATTAGTTTATGATGTATTGGTCAAGGTGTGGTATGTTATGATATTGTGGATATGATAACATAGTGGATTGTGTTTTAAAGGATTAAATGATGCTATATAGTAGTCACGTAACTTATTGTCATCTTATGCACTTGTAAGGTGGTTGATTGTTAACGTAAGCCCCGTTATGTACTTGCATTGTAGAGTGAAACGTAAGGAAGGAACTGGACTATTATATTCGTATCTAGGATTGTATATTCATACTTGGAAGTGAAGGTATGTAAGGTTATTCTATCCGTATCCTTCTGCAACACATAGTAGCCACATTGATATTTTAATTGTTCCATTTCGAAATGTTCTAAGGTATCCTATTCCCGATTACCAGTTGTTGTTATCACATGTTTCCTACTCATTGATCAATTGTGATTCATATGCATCGTGTTCATTGACTAATTTTCCAAAGATCCCATGATTCCAATAATGTTATGTTTCCAATAATGTTATGGCTATCACTGTATCAATCTTAAAAGTAATGAATGAAGTAATGCACATGTGGTTAATAATTGAGTATGGGTGGTAGCTTTGGGGGAAAAATCCTAGCTCAAGCCAATACCGAGGTTATTGGATCTGGGGGTAATCCTAGAGGCATAAGCCTAGCTCGGACCAAACCTGACAGGGGGTAGCTCTAGAGGTAAGAACCTAGCTCGAGCCAAACCTGATATGTTGGTTTATGGGTGACAGCTCTAGAGGTGATAACCTAGCTTGAGCCGAGCCTGATATATTAATTTATGGGTGGTATCTCTAGAGGCATAAGCCTAGCTCGAGCCGATCCCAACATAACGTTATGTTATGTTAAGACCCACTGATCAGTTGGGGCTCGGGTACATAGTGGCACAAGTGATGATGAATAAGCATAGAAGTAAAGAAGCAACGAAAGAGAAACAAAAGTAATGAAAGAAATATACATTGTTCCCAACATACAGAATATTGACTTATCCCTATTGGTTATTCATTTGTATTTGAGTTCATTGAAGCATTTGTATATCATACAGTTTTATATGGCCTTACATACTCAGTACATTCTTCGTATTGACCTGTCTTGGGGGGACTTACTTTACTTGCTGTAGGCGCAGGTGCCAGTAGACCTCCACAGTTAGTTGCCGGTTGTTTGCAGATCTTTGGTGAGCTCCAGTTGGTTCGGGGCTTTTCGAGTCACAGTTGTACATGTGTTTTGATATTGTAAATATTGTATAAAGCGCGGACTTGTCCTGACTTTAAGTTGGTTTTGTAGAAGTATCTGTTAGAGGCTTTTCTAGACATATGTGGATATATGTACGTAAGAGATGTATGTCCATTTTGACTTGATGGTCCTGACGGCCAAGTTTCACGTATATATATATATATATATATCGCATGTTCCATGATTTTCGCTTTTAGGATTTTATGTCCTTACGTGATGGTGATATTTCTTATGGAATGCATACAAATGGACGTGAGCAACGATTGGTTCTCTTGGGCCTTATCGACTTCGGGGGCCAGTCCACCCCGTTAGGATACGGGGCGTGACAAAAGTGGTATCAGAGCAGGTCGTTCTAAGGGTGTCTACAAAGCTGTGTCTGAGTAGAGTCTTACTTATCGATGTGTCGTGCACCACATTTATAAGTAGGAGGCTACGATACATTTAGGAGTTGTTTCTTTTCTTCATTTCTAGATCGTGCAATAGAGCCAGTGTGGTAAGTGGAATCGTATCTAACCATTGGAATTGATTTTCTTTGATATAGTAAAAATGCCAATGACAAGACGAGATAGAGGCAAGGGTAAACAAGTAGATATGCTTTTCGGTGAAGGAATGAGTAAATCACTACCTGACCAAGCTAGTCAAGGTGGAGAAAATACTGAAATTACGTCGCGGTCTTCTTCTACTTTTCCAGCTCCGGAAGAGCCAATCGGTAGATAAGTACCCGCAGAACCACCAATGAATGCCACTGACCAAGATCTAAGAAATGCAGTGCATATATTGACCCAGTTAGTAGCGGCACAAAGTCAAGGACGAGCTGGTCCAACGACAAATGAGGATGATGCGGCTAGAGTGGCGAGTCGCAGAACACAAGATTTTCTGAAATTAGACCCTCCTATATTCACTGGGTCGGATCCGAAAGCAGATCCACAGGACTTCGTGGATCAAATACATAGGGATCTAGAAGTTATGCACGTGACTGGTGTTGAAACAGTTGACCTTGCGGCTTATAGACTAAAAGGTGAAACTATTTTGTGGTATGAGGACTGGAAAAGATCGAGGGGTATTGATGCACTTCCAGCTGGTTGGGAAGAATTTTAAATGGCATTCCTTGATTATTACCTCCCATATGAGATTCGGGAGGCACGTGCAGATCAGTTTCTAAATCTCCGTCAAGGAAATCTGAGCGTTAGAGAATACAGTTTGCAGTTTAATTCCCTGGCTCGATATGCTTCGAATGTAGTAGCCACAATGACAGACAGTCCATCGATATGTGGATAGATTAGAGCCATATTTGGTAAGGGACTGCACCATTGCTGCCTTGAACAAAGATATGGACATAGCCAGAATCCAGGCCTTCGCACAGAAAATGGAAGATCAGAGACAGAGAAGAAGGGTATATGAATCTGACAGAGGACAGTCCAAATGAGCTAGACCTATAGGATAGTCTATGCTGTACCAAAGAGAATCTAGGCCTCGGATGTTTCCTAGACCGTCTAGACCATCATTCTCTTATTCTACAGCAGGCGCTCACTCTCAATTTCGAGGGTTTAGAGGTGGTCAATCTAGGTAGAGTAGTGGAGTTCATGGATCACAGGCAGCAGGATTTCCTCATCAGCAGTGTCAGCACTGCAGGTGTATTCATTCAGGTACATGCCGGTTGGGGACAAATGCTTTCTTTTGGTGCGGTATGACGGGACACATGATGAAAGAGTGTCCCTAGAGGAGCATGGGAGGTATAGCACGACCGGTAGGATCGGCCGTTGCGTCATCATCATCAGTTCCTTCTTTAGGCCTAGGTGTGCAGTTTGTTGGTTGTGGTAGAGGTGCCAGAGGAGCATCCAGTACTAGTGGGGGCCAGAATCACACTTATGCTCTAGTGGACCGACAAAATTCGGAGGCTTCTCCTAATGTCGTCACAGGTACATTATCCATATTTTCATATAATGTATATGCATTAATTTGTAACACCCCGTATATTTCTGACCCTACTTGAAAATTTTGAACCATGCTTACCTAGGTTGCGAGAGCCATAAGTACGTATTTTGTATTGTTATTGATGGAAAATTTGATAGTGTGCTATTACATGTGATAAGACCTCTATAGGAGGTGTTTGTGACTTTGTGGAGCGTATGTGGAGTGAAAAGCAAGGTTTGAAGGACTTCCAAGCAAAGGCTATTAAAGCTAAGAGGCAACCAAAAGATTTGGACTTGAAAGATCCAACCAAATCCGCAAAGAAAAGTCAAAAATGAATTTTTAAGGTGGGGCGCTGCAGGTGGCATGCCAGGCCGCTTTTGGCCAATTTTTTTTTGACCCAAGCAGCAAAGGGGCGCGCCAGGCTGGTTTTTGCAAAAAAATTTCTTCGACTATTGGTCTATAAATAAGACTCTTGGGTTATGGTATCATTATTCCATCGTAGTAGGACTACTCTTGAGTGATTTTGGCATCCAAGTTGGGGGTTAATTCGTCGTCATAATTATTTTATTAAATTATGTTGAATTAAGCCATGAGTGACAATAATCGCTTATTCTTGGGATTAAAGCTACGAGCATGAAATTCGTGTGTCAATATTATCGAGACATTTATGGAACTATTTTAACATGAGATAATTGGAGTATTATACATTGAATTTGGTGGGCTAAGTTAATATATGTTATTGGGCTCATTTGAGGCCCAAAATGACATAAAGACATGGCCCAAATGGGGAGGAATGACCCATTCTTGTGTTGAAAAGTAAACACACTTTTATTGTTGTGCTAAGGATGAATAAAAGGCCTATATAAAGGCACCCAAATCAGATTTTTTATCCATAAAACACACATGAGAATTCTAGTCTTTTCTACAAAAAAAGATATTTTCTCTCTACACTTAAACCCTAAGGCAACCATCTCTTGGAGACAAAATCATCACTTTGCAAGCCTTGGTAAGTGTCTACTCTCATGGATTAATTTATTATGTGCTTAAGATGGAGTATATATCATGATGGTTATATTGACAAGATGTTGAATAGTGCACTTTTGGGTTTCTCTAAAAGATGTGCCATCTATGTGATTTAAAATTAAAAAGAGACTTGAGGTTTGAATAAAAGTGAATGGTATGGATGAGATACCAACATGTATGGTGTGATTATGATCCTTAACTTGTTATTTTTCTATGAGTATAAATTATGGGATTGTTGTCGATATGTTGTTATGAAGTGTATTGAGGTGACTTGATAGAGTAATTGTGATGTTGTGTTGATGGAGAAGTGGAAAGTATGAACTTGGTGTGAAATGCTATTGGTTTATGATTTATTGGTCAATGCATGGAATGTTATGGTATTGTTGGTATGATTATGCCATGAATGGTATTGTAAAGGGTGAAGTGATGTTCATATAACTCGTGGTTGTCTTATGCACTTGGAAAGTAGCTTGTGGTTAATGTTGGTTCCGTTATGTACTTGTGTTGTAGAGTAAGACATAAGGAAGGAGCTGGACTGTTATATTCACGTATAGAATTTTGTATTCATATTGGGAAGATAAGGTATGTAAGGTTACTCTTTCCGTATCCTTCTGCAGCATATTGTTCACATTGACATTGGGCTTGTTCTATTCCGAGGGGTTTTGAAGTATATCAATTCAGGTTGACATATATTGTTATTCACATGTTTCCTATTCTTAGATGAATTATGATTCACTTATCTCTTATTCATTGACTGAAGTTCCAAAGCTGTCTGTAACAATGTGACGACGTTGAACAATGGTTACTTAGGTGTCGAGATGCCATGAGTATGTAATTTGTAATGTTAGTGATGAGAAAATTGAAATTTGGCCTCGTACATGTGATTAGCCCTTCGTAGGAGGTGTTTTATGATTTTTTTGGAGCATTTGTGGGGTTAAAAACGAGGCTTGGAGGGCCTCTAAACAAAGGATATTAAAGGTAATAAGTAAGTTAAAGAATAGGACTTGAAGTATCTAACCAAATCCGCGAAGAAAAGTCAAAAGACAAAATTTTTTGAAAAACTAAGTGTGGGGCGCGCTAGAGGGCGTGCCACGCCACTCTGGGCTAAAATTTTTAGTCCACAGGCAGCAAGCTGGCGCGCCCAAGGGCGTGCCAGGCTGGTTTTGCCACCTTTTCAAAAGTTGGAAAATTCTTAAGTCCCAAGGGTGTCCGGGGACGTACCGCAGCCGATTTTTGCCACGTTTCTTATACAACCACGAGTATATACATGGAATGAGTGAAGTATTATATTGGTATGATAAAATTACTCGTGAACGAATTTGGTGTCAAAATGACGATTTTACCCTTATGGTCAAAATAAGCCATACGTGGCTAGAATTGCTTGTTTTTGGAATTGAGGCTACGAGTATGAATCTAATGAGTGGGAATAGTGTTGCAATGCATATGAAATTATTTAAACATGAGAAATTATTGATTTTATTGGGTTGAGTGAATTGGGCTAAAAAAGGGCCCAAAATGAAAAGAAGACATGGGCCAAAAATGGGTCAAATAACCCATTCTTGCCTTGACCTTCTAGACACAACATTTAATTCCATAAGAGTGGATAAGGATGGAAATTTAGGGCCTATGAAATGAGGCAAAAATATGATTTTATTCAAGAGAAACACACATGCTTTTCTATCTTTTTCTAGAATTCTCAAGAAAGCTCCCTTTGGGCCCTTCAAACCCTAAGTCATCTTTGAAGCAAGATCACCATTTTCCAAGCTTGGGTAAGTGTTTATGCTTATGGATTAACATATTATATGCATGAGAGATTATGCAGATCATGTTGGTTATGCTTGGAAGTGGTGAATATAGCACTTTGTATTTTTGTAAAAGATGTGTCATCTATGGAATTTAAACTTGAAAGATGACTTGTTGTCTTGATGAAAGTGCATGGTATGGATGAAATATCAACATGTATGGTGCGATTATGGTCCTAAACTTGTTATTTTTCTATAAGTGTAAATTATAGGACTTTGGCCGATTTGTTGTTGTGAGATGTATTGAAGTAATTTGATGGAATAATTGTGATGTGGTGGTGATGGAGAAGTGTAAAATATGAACTTAGTGTGACATGCTATTAGTTATCATGTGTTGGTCAATGTATGGAATATTGTGGGATTATTGGTACAATAATTTCATAAATGGTGTTGTCAAGGGGGAAATGACATGGTAAAGCCAAACATGTGACTTATGGTTATTGTATGCCATTGTAAGGTAATTAGTGGTCAATGTTGGTTCCGTTATGTACTTGTGTTGTAGAGTGAAACATAAGGAAGGAGCGGGACTATTGTATGCACACTTAAGATTGTAGAATCGTATTGAGAATACAAGGTATGTAAGGTTCCTTTTTCTGTATCCTTATGCAACATATTGTTCACATTGACATTGGACCTGTTTCAATTCCGAGAGGCTTGAAGTATATCAATTCAGGATGACGTATATTGTTATTCATATGTTTCCTATTCTTATATGAATGATGATTCACTTATCTTTTATTCATTAACGGAAGTTCCAAAGTTGTCATGACGTTGTAATTTCTAAAAGAACCATCTCAAAGAGAGTAGGATGTAAGAGAATCTATTTATTCTTGAGAAGCATTTTTACAATCATGTAATGTTCCAAAGTCCTATAGTATGATGATTATCCTTGTACCAATCCTTCATAAGTAAAAGTACCAATCTCATAAGAGTAATAAGAGAGGTGATGTGCAAGTTAGTATAATTATTCCTCATAAGTGAAGATGTCAATCTCATAAAGGAAAAGAGTGAAGTGAGATGTGTCTATAAGTGTGTGCTTTAATGTCATGATCTTTAACATGTCACTCTCATAACTATGTAAAGGGTATAAGATTGTAAAGAGGTAATGTGCATGGTTAATATATGTTTCAGTGAGTATGGATCCATGAAGTATAAGAGTGAGGTAAAGCATTTTTGTGTGTTCAAATAGTGTCACGATCTTTAATATATCAATCTCTCACAAGTGAATAAACCAATCTCTCCCAAATAAGAAGTGAATAAAGATGTGTATATGTTAACCCACCATGAGAGTGGATGTATGTTAACCCACCATGAGGGTGGATGTATGTTAACCCACCATGAGAGTGGATGTATGTTAACCCACCATGAGAGTGGATGTACGTTAACCCACCATAGAGTGGATGTATGCTAACCCACCATGAGAGTGGATGTAGGTTAAACCACCAATAGAGTGGATGTACGTTAATAGAGTAGATGTACGTTAATAGAGTGGACGTACGTTATATTATTAAACCATCGATAGAATAGATGTATGTTATATTGTTAACCCACCATAAAGTGGATGTGTGTAGATGAATGTTATTCTTTTACAACCTACTAACCAAGTAGATGAATAATAATGATAATGAGCATAAAAGCAAGAAAGAATCTATTGCATATAAAGAATCTCTTGGAGGCAAGTCTCTTGAGTAGGAGTAACTCTCTCTCGAATAAGGGGGTATATAGAGGATGGTAAATTATAATAACAATAGAAATATTCATGATTTCCTCACATGCCAAAAAGGGAGTTTATTCACATTTACTATTTCTCTTATATTGACTCCGTTGTTGTTGTTATTATGTATGATGAATTTATTATGGCCTTACATACTCAGTACATTCTTCGTACTGACCCCCTCGGGGGACTTACCTTACATGTTGCAGGTGCAGGCATTAGTAGACCTCATCCGTAGACTGTGGATCATTTGTAGAGTTTTGGTGAGATCCAGTTGGTTCGGAGCCTCCTGAGTCATAGTTGTATATTTGATTTGATGTTATAAATGTTGTATAAAGCGGGGACTTGTCCCGACTGTTAGTTGGTCTTGGAAATTCATCTGTTAGAGGCTTTTGTAGACATATGTGGGTATATGGATATAAGAGACAAATGTCTGTTTTGACTTGATGGCCCCAACGGCCAAGTTATATATATTAGCATATGTTTCCATGATTCATGTCTTCCGCATAGCTGCATGAGGTATAATAAGATTCATACGAGGATATGCATACGAAGGTTCATGATCAAAGATTGGTTCTCTCGGGCCATATCGGCTTCGGGTGCCAGTTCGGCCCGAATGGGATTTCGGGTCGTGACACTGTCATAACGTTGTAATTTCTAAAAGAACTATCTCAAAGAGAGTAATGATGTAAAGAGAATCTATTTATTCTTGAATAGCATTTCCAATCATGTCATGTTCCAAAGTCCAATAATATGATGATTATCTTTGCACCAATCTCTCACAAGTAAAAGTATCGATCTCACAAAAGTAATGAAGGAAGTAATGTGCAAGCTAATATACCTTTCCCTCACAAGTAAAGGTATCAATCTTACAAGAGTAAAAACGTGAAGTAATGTATAATTGATGAGTGTTCTTGGGTGGTATCCCAGGGGTGTAAGCAACACCTAGCATGGGTCGATCCCGATATATCCTAGGGGCGATATGAAGGCCTAGCATGGGTTATCATAATTACATCCCAGGGGTGATATGAAAGCCTAGCATGGGTTAAAATAACATCCCAGGGGTCAAAGTACCTAACTTGGGTTAATACATCCCAGGGGCGATATGAAGCCTAGCATAGGTTAAAATAACATCCCAGGGGTTAAAATACCTAGCATGGGTTAATCTCATCCCAGGGGCAACAGAACAGCTTAGCATGGGTAGAACAATAATGATGAATAAATATGAAGGCAAAAGAAGTAAAGAATGTAATGTACATGGTTCCTCACATACAGAAAGATAGTTTTTTTTTCACATTGACTATTTCTCTTATATTGACTTCATTGTTGTTATTATGTATGACGCAGTTCTTATAACCTTGCATACTCAGTACATTCTTTGTACTGACCCCCTTGGGGGACTTACTTTACTTGCTGCAGGCGCAGGTGCTAGTAGACCTCCGCAGTAGATAGTTGTACATTTGTTTTGATGTTATAAATGTTGTATAAAGCGGGGACTTATCCCGAATTTAAGTTGGTCTTGTAAATGCATCTGCTAGAGGCTTTTGTAGACGTTTGTGGGTATATGTATGAAAGGGATGTATGTACGTTTTGACTTAATGGCCAAGTTTCATATATATATGTATCACATGTTCCATGATTTCCGCTAGTAGCATTTTATTTCCTTCCATGATGGTGATGTTTCTTATGGAATGCATATGAATGGACATGAGCAAAGATTGGTTCTCTCGGGCCTTATCGGTTTCGGGTGCCAGTCCGCCTTAATGGGATTTGGGGCGTGGCATGATTGACCCGGGTTCTACATTGGCCTATGTTACTCCATTGATTGCTGTGAAATTTGCAAAAGCACCAGAATTATTAACTAAGTCAATTGAAGTATCTACACCGATTGGTGAATATATTATTGCAAAAAGAGTATATCATAATTGTGTGGTAACTGTGTGTGTTCATGATACACTGGCCGATCTCATCGAACTAGACATGGTGGATTTTGATGTGATAATGGGAATGGATTGGTTGGCTTCTTGTTATGCCACGGTAGATTGCCGGGCCAAGAAGGTACATTTTCATTTTCCACAAACGAATGTTCTTGAATGGAAAGGTGATGTAGGGGTACCAAGAGGAAGATTTATTTCTTATCTAAAAGCCAGGAAAATGATTGCTAAGGGTTACATATGTCACTTAGTATGAGTGAAAGATACGGAAGTGGAACCACTAACTCCTCAGTCAGTTTCAGTGGTTAATGAATTTCTTGATGTATTTCCAGAAGATCTTACAGGTTTGCCCCCAAACGGGAAATAGAATTTGGTATTGATGTGATTCCAGGCACTCAACCTATCTCTATTCCCCCGTATAGAATGGCTCCACCAGAATTGCATGAATTGAAGGAGTAGTTGAAAGATTTGCTGGACAAGGGCTTCATTAGGCCTAGTATGTCCCCGTGGGGTGCACCGGTATTATTTGTACGAAAGAAAGACGACACGTTGAGAATGTGCATTGACCATCGGCAATTGAATAAGGTAACGATCAAGAACAACTATCCCCTCCCTCGAATTGACAATTTGTTTGATTAGTTATAGGGTGCCAAGTGTTTTTTAAAGATTGACATGAGGTCGGGTTACCATCAAGTCAGAGTTAGAGAAGAAGATGTACCCAAGACAGCCTTCCAAACACGGTATTGCCATTATGAATTTTTAGTTATGTCATTTGGACCAACAAATGCACTAGCTGTGTTCATGGATTTGATGAATAGGGTGTTTAAGCCATTTCTAGACGTGTTCGTGATAGTATTTATAGATGACATCCTGGTTTATTCAAAGTCACAAGAGGACCATGCTAAGCACTTACAATAGGTGTTACAGATTCTTCTAGAGCGTAAGTTGTATGTAAAGTTCTCTAAATGTGAATTTTTGTTAAAATCCGTAGCATTCTTGGGTCACATTGTGTCAGATAAAGGAATTTGAGTTGATACACAAAAGATTGAGGCGGTGAAAAATTGGCCAACGCCCATGAAAATTCGTAGCTTCCTGGGGTTGGCAGGTTATTGTCAAAGATTTGTTGAAGGGTTTTCTTCCATTGCTGCACCTTTAACGAAGCTTACACACAAGGCAGTCAAATTTCAGTGGAATGATGCATGTGAGAAAAGTTTTCAAGAACTAAAAAATAATTTGACTTCTACACCGGTGTTAGTACTTTGGAAAGGCACCGAAGGTTATGCAGTATATTGTGATGCTTCTGAAATTGTCCTAGGGTGTGTATTGATGCAACACAGTAATGTCATTGCATATGCCTCGAGACAGTTGCGGCCACACGAGAGAAACTATCCCACACATGATCTTGAACTAGCAGCGGTGGTATTTGCTTTAAAGATATGACGTCATTATTTTTATGGAGTACATGTTGATATCTATATTGATCACAAAAGTTTACAGTATATCTTTAAGCAAAAAGAACTCAATTTGAGGCAACGAAGGTGGCTTGAGCTATTGAAAGATTATGATATTGATATCCTATATCATCCAGGAAAAGCGAATGTGGTAGATGATGCATTGAGCTGCAAGGCGATAGGAAGCACTAGTGGCCAATTGACATATAAACAAGATTTAGTCAAAGATCTACATCAATTAGCCAGCTTGGGGGTTCGTCTTCTCGAATCCTCAGATGAAGGGGTTATTGTACAAAATACGGCTGAATCCTTATTGATAGCTGAAGTGAAAGAGAAGCAGTTTGCATATCCTATATTATTACAACTAAAAGAGAATGTACAACAGAATTTAACAAAGGCATTTGATCTTACACAAGAAGGGGTGCTTCAATGCCAAGGTAGATTATGTGTATCGAATGTAGACGAATTGAGGAAACGAATTATGACCGAGGTGCATCATTCTAGCTATTCTATTCATCCGGGAGCTACTAAAATGTACCATGCTTTAAAAGAAGTGTATTGGTGGTGAAATATGAAGAAGAACATTGCAGAATTTGTCGCTCAGTTCCCCAATTATCAGCAAATAAAGGTAGAGCATCAGAAACTAGGAGGTTACATGCAATGTATCAATCTTCCAGTCTGGAAATGGGATATGATTAATATGGATTTCATCACAGGTTTGCCTCTTACACTGCAAAAATTTGATTCTATATGGGTTATAGTTGACAGGCTTACCAAGTCAGCGCATTTCCTACCAGTCAAGACCACCTATACAGTGGAGTATTATGCAAGATTGTATGTGAAAGAGATAGTACGGTTACATGGGATTCCAATCTCCATCATATCAGATAGAGGAGCACAATTCACTGGGCATTTTTGGAGATCTTTTCAGCAGAGTTTGGGTACACAGGTGAATCTGAGTACGACTTTCCATCCTCAGACTGATGGACAAGCAGAACGTAATATCCAAATGCTTGAAGATATGCTACGAGCTTGCACGTTAGATTTTCAAGGCAGTTGGGATGACCATTTGCCTCTTATTGAATTTGCTTACAACAATAGCTATCATTCAAGTATTAAAATGACACCTTATGAAGCTTTGTATGGAAGGAAATGTAGATCACCAATCGGATGGTTTGAAGCGGGTGAAACTGCTTTACTTGGGCCAGATCTTGTTCATCAGGCTATGAAAAAAGTTAAAGTGATTCAACAACGACTACAAATGGCCCAAAGTCGACACAAGTTCTATGCTGATGTTAGAATAAGAGGGCTTGAATTCGCCATAGGTGATCGGGTATTTTTAAAGGTGTCACCGATGAAAGGGGTAATGCGATTCAGAAAGAAAGGAAAATTGAGTCCACGTTATATAGGCCCATATGAAATTATTAGAAGATTTAGTCAAGTTGAGTATGAGTTGGCACTACCCCAAGAACTCTCCACAGTTCATCCAGTGTTTTATGTTTCGATGCATCAAAAGTGCCTAGGGGATCCATCTTGTTTTACTCCCATTGAAGATGTGCAAGTTACGGAGGATCTTACCTATGAGGAGATACCTATTGCCATTCTGGATAGACAAATGAAGAGGTTGAGGAATACAAATGTCGCTTCCGTAAAGGTACTTTGGAGAAATCAGCAAATAGAAGAGGTCACATGGGAAGCTGAAGAAATAATGAAGTCCAAGTACCCTCATCTGTTCCAAAGGGAAGAACAAGTTCACGATACGAGATCAGAACAATGAAAAGTAAGTATTTATAAGCATTGAGTATATATATATATATATATATATATATGATAACATGAAGAATGCTCCTAGACTTGTAATTTTTTACTTTGAATAATGTCACTAACATTCGAGGACGAATGTTTCTAAGGGGGGGAAGAATGTAACACCCCGTATGTTTCTGAGTCTAGTTGATTATTGTAACATTTATGGAATTATTTAAACATGAGAGAAGTGGATTACACATTAAAAAGATAATATGTGCAATTGGGCTCAACTTGAGGCCCAAAGAGAGGCCAAAATGCAAGGCCCAAAGGGCAAATGACCCATTCTTCCAATAATTGACTAAGAAGCATGGCATTTAATGCCAAGGAATGGCTAAGGATGACTTGAGGGCTATATAAGGCACAAAATCTGATTTTTATTCATAAAAACTCTCATGCCTTCTAAGATATTTCCAAACCTATTTCTCTCAACTCAAACCCTAAGGCAACCCTTCTCTTTGGTAAAGATCATCACTTTGCAAGCCTTGGTAAGTGTATACTCTCATGGATTAATTTATTATAAGCTTAAGATGGTGTGTATATCATGTTGGTTATGTTGGCACAGTGTTGGGCAGTCACTATGTGTAAAACAGTGTACTTTTGCTTAATTGGAGACGGGTTTTGCCTTATAAACTTGAAAATGGACTTGTAGTCTTGAAGGAAGTGAACTCGATGGATTCCATGTTGACATGTGAGATGTTATTATAGTATTAACTTGTTTTATCCTTGTGTATCACTTTTGGAATTGTTGTTGTGAAATTGTGTACGGAGTGGGTGACGTATTGAAATAAAAGATGGTTTTGGGGTGATGTTTATGTGTGTTATGAAACCATGGTTGCTCATTGGTATTGAGTTGATCAAAAGTTTGTAAAGTAAAGCTTATTTATGGACATGAACCATTTAATGCAAAAAAGGACCCAAAATGAACCCCGATGGCCAAAAATGGGCACCCTTCCTCGCAGGTGAGGCACCTGCGGGTGCAGGTGTCAACGCAGATAGCCCTAGACACTGCGAAGGGCCATATGCAGCTGCATGTCAGCCACCTGTTTATGTGTGTTATGAAACCATGGTTGCTCATTGGTATTAAGTTGATCAAAAGTTTGTAAAGTAAAGCTTATTTATGGACATGAACCATTTAATGCGAACCCCGGTGGCCAAAAATGGGCACCCTTCCTCTCAGTGAGGCACCTGCGGGTGCAGGTGTCAAAGCAGATAGCCCTAGACACTGCGAAGGGCCATATGCAGCTGCATGTCAGCCACCTGCGGGCGTAGGTGGCTTCGTATGTCACACCATAATTCCGTTTTGTATGTTTTCGTCTCTCTTTGATCCCCGAAGGCCCCTATACCCTTTTTGGATGTAATTATCAACTTGTGATACAGTTTTAATGATTTTAAGGGACAGTATGGAGGCATGTTGGGTTATATTAATTATGGATTGTTGTTCATATGTTGTTATGAGGCAATTTGAGGGAATAGTTATGACGGAATGATAAAGAGGAAGCGTAAAGGGAAAATATGGTGTGAAATGTTATTAGTTTATGATGTATTGGTCAATGTGTGGTATGTTATGGTATTGGGGATGTGGTAACGCAGTGGATTGTGTTGTAAAGGATGAAATGATGCTATATAGCAGTCACGTAACTTATTATCATCTTATGCACTTGTAAGGTGGTTGATTGTTAACGTAAGCCCCGTTATGTACTTGCATTTTAGAGTGAAATGTAAGGAAGAAGCTGGACTATTGTATTTGTATCTAGGCTTGTATATTCATACTTGAAAGTGAAGGTATGTAAGGTTATTCTTTCCGTATCCTTCTGCAGCACATAGCAACCACATTGACATTTTAATTGTTCCATTTCGAAATGTTCTAAGGTATCCTATTCCCGGTTACCAATTGTTGTTATCACATGTTTCCTACTCATTGATCAATTTTGATTCACATGTCTTGTGTTCATTGACTAATTTTCCAAAGATCCCATGATTCCAATAATGTTATGTTTCCAATAATGTTATGGCTATCACTATATCAATCTCAAAAGTAATGAATGAAGTAATGCACATGTGGTTAATGAATGAGTATGAGTGGTAGCTTTGGGGGCGAAAGCCTAGCTCAAGCCGATCCCGAGAATATTGGATCAGGGGGTAGTCCTAGAGGCATAAGCCTAGCTCGGACCAAACCTGACAGGGGGTAGCTCTAGAGGTAAGAACCTAGCTCGAGCAGAACCTGATATGTTGGTTTATGGGTGGCAGCTCTAGAGGTGATAACCTAGCTCGAGCCGAGCCCGATATATTGATTTATGGGTGGTAGCTCTAGAGGCATAAGCCTAGCTTGAGCCGATCCCAACATAACGTTATGTTATGTTAAGACCCACTGATCAGTCGGGGCCCGGGTACATAGTGACACAAGTGATGATGAATAAGCATAGAAGTAAAGAAACAACGAAAGAGCAACGAAAGTAATGAAAGAAATATACATGGTTCCCAACATACAGAATGGTGACTTATCCCTATTGGTTATTCATTTGTATTTGAGTTCATTGAAGCATTTGTATATCATACAGTTTTATATGGCCTTACATACTCAGTACATTCTTCGTACTAACCTTCCTTGAGGGGACTTACTTTACTTGCTGTAGGCGCAGGTGCCAGTAGACCTCCACAGTAGGTTGCCGATTGTTTGCAGATCTTTGGTGAGCTCGAGTTGGTTAGGGGCTTTCCGAGTCACAGTTGTACATGTGTTTTGATATTGTAATGTTGTATAAAGCAGGGACTTGTCCTGACTTTAAGTTGGTTTTGTAGAAGTATCTGTTAGAGGCTTTTGTAGACATATGTGGATATATGTACGTAAGAGATGTATGTCCATTTTGACTTGATGGCCCTGACGGCCAAGTTTCACGTATATATATATATCACATGTTCCATGATTTTCGCTATTAGCATTTTATGTCCTTACGTGATGGTGATATTTCTTATGGCATGCATACGAATAGATGTGAGCAACGATTGGTTCTCTCGGGCCTTATCAGCTTCAGGGGCCAGTCCACCCCGTTGGGATACGGGGCGTGACAGTATTTCCCATAGTATCAATTTTCAGTATTTGTATGACCCTCAGTTTAGTGTATTTCACAGTATCTCAGAATACTCATCCATTCAGTAATTATGATTATCCAGATGGGTCCTTGCAACTTAGTATACGGTAGTATTACTTTTGCTTTAAATATTTCATCGTCAACATGCCCAGTTTGTATATTATTTTATAGTTTCAGAATATATTAGTGTCTCCACACTCATACTTATCACTTAGTGAAATATTATATATTGTCGTTCTTATCAGTTTTATATTCAGTTATTCATAGTGCATATCCCGCATACTTAGTACATTCAAAAGTACTGATCGAATACCTCTTTTGCCTATATTTTTCGTATGATGTAGATTCAGGAGCTTACTATCAGGATCATAGTCATGTAGATCACAGCTTTCAGCTAGCAGGTGATGAGTTCTCTTTATTTGAAGACTTAAGTTAGTTGTAGTTCTAGTATTTTATTTCGATTTATATGTATTAATTAGGGATAGCTGGGGTTCACATCCCGGCTACCTACAATCTATATTAGTAGAGGCTTCATAGATAGTCTGTCAGAGTTCTAGTATTCAGTTTTCCTTTCTTTTTGATTACAAATGTTGTAAATAAAATTTCTAATAGTAAATGTATTAAACCAGTTTATTTCATGATTATGCTTTCGCTCAGTCAGTTTACCTCTTATACATATTTTAATCAATTGATCATGGATTATGCCAGTACCATGGGTTAGCTTGGGATCACTTATGGTTCTAAGCATTGTGTTACGACTAGGGGGTAGTCTCAGGTCGTGACAGTGTGTATGTGGTATTTGATGAATTAAGCACTATGTATGAACTTGCTCCGTAGGATGAAGATGAAGCAGGAGATCATACAATAATATAGGTTACATAACCTGTTCCATCCAATTAACAGATCAAGGGCATATTTACAAGGGGAATAACAGAATAAGAGAGTAGTTTAACTAAGGTCCCGGATCCACCTATTGAAGAGAATACTCAAAGTTCACAAGGATTATTTTTGAAGAACTACAAGTATAAGAGATATCATCCAATTTACAAGGTTCTCACTAAACTTACCTCTAGAATCACTACAAGATCGGGATTTAGAAACCTATGTACATTCAGTGCTTTCTTATCAATGATTGAACCCAAAAATGTTAAAGAAGCTCTCATTGAAAAAGATTGGATACTAGCAATGCAAGAAGAACTCCACAGTTACAAGGAACAAAGCAAGGTTGGTGGTCCAAGGGTACAATCAAGAAGAAGGAGTTGACTATGATGAGACATTTGATCATGCGGCAAGGATTGAAGATTTCAGACTACTTATTGCATTAGCTTCCTTTATGGAATTCACTTTGCATCAAATGGATGTGAAGAGTGCATTCTTAAATGGAAATCTTAAACAAGAACTCTATGTGAAATAGCCTCCTGATTTTGAGAGTACTGAATTCCTTGATCATGTCTACAAGTAAGACAAAGCTTTGTATGGTTGAAGAAAGCTCTAAGAGCTTGGTATGAAAAACTCTCAAAGGTCCCACTGGAATATGGGCACAATAGAGGTAAAATTGACAAAACCTTGTTCTTAAAGACTAATGGGAAGGATCTTTTGATTGTTCATATCTATGTTGACGATATCATCTTTGGATCCACTAATCACAGGATGACTCAAAAATTTGCCCAACTCATGAATGAAGAATTTGAGATGAGTATGATGGGAGAGCTCAATTTCTTTCTCGGAGTTCAAATCAAGAAAACACCAACTGACACTATGATTCACCAATAAAAGTATGTGAAAGAGTTTCTCAAGAAGTTCAAGATGGAGGAAGCCAAAGAAATCAATACTCTCATTGCCAATGCCATAATACTAGACTATGATGAACCTGGTTCATCTATGGAAGAGAAGCTATGTAGAGGCATGATTGGATATCTCTTGTATCTTATTATAAGTAGACCTGACATATTCTTTAGTGCTGGAATTTGTGCAAAATTCTAAGCCAAGCTCAAAGAGTCTCATCTACAGGCTGTAAAAAAAGATCTTGAGATATCTAAAAGGAACAACTGATTTGGGGTTATGGTATCCTAAAGAAAGCAATTTTGATCTTGTGGGATACTCAAATACTGATTATACAGGTTATCTAGTGGATAGAAAAAGCACCTCAGGTATGCCACACTTCCTTGGATCATGTTTGATTTACTGGTCCACCAAAAAGTAAAACTCTGTTTCTTTGTCTACTACTGAAGTTGAATATGTTACTGCTGGTTCTTGCTGTGCACAACTACTATGGATCAAGAAACAATTGCTAGATTTTGGTGTGTATATAGGGTGTGTTCCCATCTTTTGTGACAACACAAGTGCCATCAATATAGCCAAAAATCCAGTCCAATATAAGCGTACCAAACATATTGATATAAGACACCATTTTCTCACACAATGTGAAACAGGGTTATATATATATATATATTGCTCCACTAAAGAACAAATTGCTGACATCTTTATTAAGGCATTGAGTAGGGAACAATTTGAAAAGAATAGGTTAGACTTAGGGATAATAAAGTTTGCATGAAACCTCCATCCATAATTGGCTAGAATTGACTATGTATTAATTTGATATGAATTAAAGTTATATGGTTAGTTTGTTTAGTCTGGCACATTTAGTTGTGTGTCCCAAGTCCAGTTGTTTAATATAGTTAACATATGTTTGTATTAGATTGAGCAGAAAAATAGGGTGAGTTAGCATTAGAAACTTCAAATCCTGGTGCGTCAGGTATGTATTTACACTATACTACAATTATTGTCTAAGGTGAAACACTTCAGCTTACATGTTCACACCACTCTCATCTCTATTTAAACAAAATTAAAAAAAATTGCCTAGGCTGTTGATGAAGAAAGCCAACACTCCATTACAAATATGGAACATGCGCTTGAAAAGATTCAATGAAAAAGCTACTCCATTGCAAATGTTGAAAAATGCCCAAGTTGATAAATCTGAAAAGATGGAGGATGTTCAAGCTGCTCATAAGGTTGAGAAGGTAGCCCTTGAGGCAAAAAATGACTCAGTTGGGAGCTGAATTAGATGAGGCAAGAGCTAAAGCTGCTAAAGAAATTACGAAGGCTATCACAATTCCTCTCTCCTCTTCAGCTTAACTTTCTAGCTTCCTTAGCCTTACACAACCTTTCCTTTGTCTTGCTCAGGAGTTTTTTATTTTTTGCCGAAGTTAGTAGTGTTTTGTAGTGCATATCTGGTTCATGCAAATGAAATGTCTATCCTTTGTCTACTTTGCTACCGTTCTTGATCTCTTTAATTCTTTACATTAGTTGCTTGTCTTAAAATAGATTGTCTTGGTGATAGCCCCAGTAGCCATGAATATTCTGACTTTGGCTTTTATATTATCCATGTTCTTAGCTTTTCGATGAAGCCAAAATGGGGAAGATATAGGTTGAGCAGTATTTATAACCCATGACTAACCTGGTTCATCAAAGTGTTTCTTGCTTTCTTTGCTTAAGTATTGTCTTAGGTTTATGAAAATGGATGCAAAAAGGCAAATGTTTGTCATCATCAAAAAGGTGGAATTTGTTGGAATGTGGGTTGTTTTAAAGATTGACAAAGCACTGGAATAGATGCAAGAAACATGTAGATTCACATGGTCCATAAGTACAAGTTGAGCCTGCAGTTAAGATGCTGATGATCGTTGACTTTGAACACAAGCAACACAAGCTAAGGAAAGTAATGAGGCTGAATCAAGACACAAATTTCTTCTTACAAAAGGATACCAAAAATAGATGAATCTGCGTAAGGAAGGGAATTAAAGGCAAGGCAACAAAGAGTCTCCAAATAGGAATAGGATTCCTCAAAGAAAGACTCCAAAAAGGAATGGGATTCCTTAGAAGGATAAGCAAGCCGACTTAAAAGAAGCAAGTATCTACATCTATAAATGCCCAAGAGCTTCCACAAGATCTTTTGCTCACTCATAATAAAACAAAGACAAATTCAAAGATTGATTCTTAGGGTGTTGCGTGAAGAACTCCCTGAAGGAACAGATCCACAGAGAAGAGTCTAGCTATAGGTTTAGCTTGATTTTATTAGGAGTGTTCTTTGAGTTGTAATAGTTTATGCTTTCATAGTTCCACTGTGTTATAAACTAGAATAGGAGTTAGTCTTCAAGTTGAGATAACTTGAAAACTTGGAAACACAAGCCAACAGTTGTTTGTGTTTACGTTATATAGTTTGTAATCGTTGTTTGAGTGGCTCATTGTTTTAGTGAAATTGGGTTAAATCTTGTAGAGGTACAGGTCATGGTTTTTACACCTATTTTGAGTCGGGTGTTTTTCATGTGAAATATTGTGTTCTTATTTTACATCTTTCATCACATTTGTGGAACACGTTAGATAACTTGTCTCATCCATAGAAAATAGTTATCTACAAATCACCAAAATACTATGGTGCGTAGAATATCAATACCAGTTTGTAAGAATTTATAATAGGGTCATTGTACTACAGTTTTACTTTGCATCCAGTATTGCATTTCATTTCAGCATATCAGTATTCCACATGATGCTCAGCTTATTTTACAGTTGCATATCTTACATACTCATTACATTCAAAGTATTGATCGCATACTCTCGTTTAGGCGGTATCGTCTTATGATATAAGTTTCGGTGTTTAACATCAGCCCCATGATTAGTGCGGTCTGGTACCCTCTCAGTGGCAGGTAGTGGTGAGTCCTCATTATTCGAGGACCAGTTTTTAGTATTATTTCTTTTTAGTATTTGTTTTCAGTTTCAGACATTTAGATTTAGCTGGGGACCTATCCAACCAACTTATCAGATAGTAGAGGCTTTCAGACAGACAGACAGTAGATGTTTCAATTTTAATGGTTTGTATCAGACACATTATTTATTTCAGTAATTATTCAGACTTATATTGATTTCAGATAAATCATTCTTATATTTCGTTAGATTCCGTATCAGTGATTCACTCATTTCAACATTTTTTGTATTATGCCAGGCCATGAGGTAGCTAGGGGTCCCTTGTGGCTCTGAGCACCGTGTCACATCCATGGTGTAAACTTGGGTCATGACACACCTACACATCAATCCGATAGACTTTCCAATTTTATCCATGTATCCTTTTAAACATTAATTGAAAGCATGTAAAGACAACGAATTACATAACATTAGCTTGATAAAATAGAAGTGCAGAAATGCAACAAAACACCACCAAGACCTAGACTTATGAGTCAAGAGCTCTAAAAAAAATGAAATAAATACAATTGTATCATAAATACAATTTCTGAATAGGAAGAAAAGAAAGTAAAGATACGGAGATGGTCGGGTGTTGCAGATCAACCAAGTATCTTGCCCTGAAACTCTAAAACAATTATCTCTAGCCACCACCATGAGTTGCACTATGACCAATTTTCGAATTTGCACAATAAATACAACAAGTGTAGTATTTATGCAGAAATCAACACATACTCAACAAGTATCATCGACCGATCCCAACAAGGTAGAGGCGGGGGTTGGACTTAAGAAATATTTATCTTTAATACGTATAGTTTATATAATTTTAATAGATAAAGGATAATCAACACTACAAGTAGTCAACATATAAAAAATGATCAACAGTGTAAGAAATCCACCTAAATTAGCTTAGTAATAAAGCATAAACATAATACCTGAGGTAATATGCACAAATAATAGTCAATGGATCAATGATGCAACACTGACACTATATCACAACTCAACACAAATGGAACAAACATGTCATGTCCTAAATTTGACCCTGAAACAATAGGCATTCGATGCTAAGGAACCATACAAAGAACACCTTATAAAGATAAAATCACAATACTTTCCCCAAATTCATTTAATGATTCGTTATGCATAAATTAGAACAAGTCAATAATAATAAGAAAATCTAGGTGATATCAATGATAATATTGTATCTATAGCTAATCATGGCAATACACCCTTATTACTGAAGTAATGATTATTGGGGTCGTAGGTTGACCCACTTTATTCACGAAAGTGTACATGGTCACAAGTAATAAAGTGATTGTGAGGCAATCAGAATTCTTTATCTACAGGGATTTAGTTGCTGACGATGTAGTATTATGCTACTAAGATTGTGTAAATTAATGTTATTCTATTCAAGAGTTGATTTGGTTGTTTTGCTACTATTTCACTAATTAAAGTAAATATGAGTAAGATTTAAGAGTTGTTCTCAGAGTTATTAAGACCTAGGGTTATGGCTTTTGTATAGTGTCACGACCCGAGACTACCCCCTGTCGTAACACAGTGCTTAGAGTTACAAGTGACCCCAAGTTAACCCATGGCCTAGCATGACACTAAGAATACTGTATAAAACTGAATAACACTGTGTGGAAGCTAAAGTCTGAATGATATATGAATAATCAAAACCAAAAGTCAATGTTAAAATAAAAATGGAAATCAGTTAACATAACATAAAACTAAACTTCTACTATCTATCTGAAAGCCTCTACTAAGACGAGTTACTAGGATAGGCCCCCAGCTAACTCTAACTATCAGAAACTAAAATGAAATACTTTTAACCAATCCTCGAATGATGAGGACTCTCCAAAACACAGCTACTGAAGTGATGTTGGATCAAGCTAACCACGGTCGAGATGCTGAACATCTGAACCTATATTATAAGACAATATAGTGCAAAGGAAAGTATGTGGTCAGTACTTTAAGTGTATTGAGCATGTGAGATATGCACTACACTATATGAGATGAATATGCTGAACATGACATAATAAACTGAACATGGGACTGGAGTCTGTAAACTGATACAATGGTCAAAATAATAAACATGTAAACCTGTAAGATGTTAAACACACTAGATACAAGGTCAAACAAGGTTTGAGACTAAATTGTGGGAGGTTTTTGTAACCAACATAGACCATGTGAGCAACATGGAATCCAACCTATAACCCAAGTTGGGAGGGTGTTTTATACCTTGCCAAGGGTATGAACTATGATTGGCGTGAATTCACTTATAAGCCCATTAATTGCGAGGGATACACTCTCAACTAACAAGGAACTCTTTAACCTATGGTGGCACGTAGTTTGGTACTTGGGTTACTGAACCTGTGTCCTCTCAGTTCTAAGTACTACTCCCAACTGAATGTAAACTAATATACTAAAATGCTCAACAATAATGATGTTCTGAAATTGAAGGGTAAATGCTTTATATGAAAGCATTCTAAATCATGAAAACTGAAAGAAAGAGTATTCAACTGAAAATGCATGATATCCTAAGTCATTGGGTGTTCATAACCTACCATCTCAAAAGAATGCAACTACTAATGTCAACTCTATTAACTGAACGTAATAAGGAGATTCATAACTCAAGCCCAAAATCAAGAATTTATCAATATAATGAGAATTCATAGTCATGAGTATGTAAATATGCTCAAATTTATGTGAAACCATATATTCATGGTTTAGTCAAGGCAAGAAACTAAAAGCTAATGAAATTCACACTTCTTATGGAAACCCTAAGCTTGAAGGGTGAATTAAACTGAGATTTGGGAATAACTTTGGGACTCAATGAGTGAAAGGAAACCCATTGATGAAATCCCACATTCTTGGAACTGAAAACCTTGGTGAAACCTTGAATTTTGAGCGTGAAGAAGATGAACCCTAGTTATGCCTTGGAGAAGAGAAATCACCTCTTTTTGTCTGTTAATGTTAAGTATCGACTTAATGAGAGTAATGAGGGACTTAGGGTAATTTTAGACTTAATAATCAGCTTTGGGATAGCTTAAACGATGTAGTTTAGGGGTCTAATAAGTGGGAAAAGACTGGAATGCCCCTTATAGAATGTAACTGAAAAAGCTGTAGAATATCACGTACAGACCATCCCACCATCATAGGACCCACCTATGATTGTGGGTGGTGCTCTTAGTTGGGTGGATGAATTGAATCTCTCTAGACTTCATCAGATGATCCATGGTATGACTCATGGGAACCATCCATGATCATACCTTTGTTCGTAGATTGAAAATCCAAGCCGAATCCACTTTAAGACTCACGATCGTACCTAAGATCATGGTTTCAAACCAAGATCGTGGTACCCTTTTATGGTTGGGAGGTATATTTGTCAACTTTGAGGTTTTTGGGGCTGTTTCATACTGACGAGAGCATTGTGAGATCGTGGTTTCTAACCACGATTGTGGTTTCCTCTCATACTATCTCACTGCTGGACAGTGCTTTATTAAAATGGCCATAACTCTTAGCTCTGGAACTGGATTGACGAGTAACTGGATGAGTTGGAAAGAAGACTAAATGTCATTTTATTTGGTGGGTATTGAACTCAAAAATACTTCAGAATCTAGTAGTTATGTTCGTTTGAAGTTGACTAAGGGAGATTTTTCACAAGAAAACAACCAGTAAGGAAGGTTTCAACTTGGCTATGAGCTAGGAGTTACTTGCGGCCTTAATACATGTCTAAATCACTTTCCACACTACCAAAACATGATGTTTGATTTTACATGTACTTGAAGTAAGGTTCCAACCTTAGCCTGGATTTTTGAGGTGTTACAATATCTCCTCCTTAGGGTCATTCATACACGAATGGAAACTAACTAAGTTGAAAAGTTAGGGAAAGAGATGCAATCCCAACACTGAATTTCTAAGAGCTGAGCACTAACATGGTAACTAAGTCTGTAACAGAAACATAGACTGAACTGAACCCACGAATGCATGCTATGACATGATAATAACTGAGTGACATGAGATGGAAATAATTACTTAAGGGAAAACTATTACCTCAAGTTGGAACTGAGTTAGAAGAGAAAGGATGGGGGTATTTATTCATCATATCTACTTTTGCTTCCCAAATAGCTCCTTCAATTGACTAATTTTGCCAAAGAACCTTTACCGAAGCAACCTCCTAATTCCTGAACTTACTAACCTAGCTATCAAGTATTTCAACTGGGACCTCCTCATAAGAGAGACTATCTTTCACACCCATGCTGTCTAAAGGCACACCAATGTAGGATCACCTATGCATTTCTTTAATAAAGACACAAGGAAAAGCGAATGCACCAATGCTAAGTCTGCAGGCAAATCCAATTCATAGGCTACATTACCAAGACGACCCAGGATCTTATAAGAACCAACATAATAGGGATTGAGCTTACCAAGAACTCTTTACCTCTTTCATGGGTGAACTTTCAAGTAAATCAAATCACCAATAGCAAACTCAAGCTCCCTTCTCCTCACATCTGCATAGGACGTCTGACTACTCTAAGCTACTTTCAGTCTTTCTCTAATCATCTGAACTTCCTCCATAGCCTCATGAACTAAATCTAGCCTTATCTAGGTAGCTTCACCAATTTCAAACCATCCAATAGAAGATCTATACCTCCTACCTTAAAGTGCTTCAAATGGGGCCATCTAAATACTGGAGTGATAACCATTATTATAAGAAAACTCAATCAAAGGCAAATGATCATCCTAACTATCCTTGAAATCGATCACATATTCTATCAACATACCCTCTAAAGTCTGAATGGTCCACTCTACCTGACCATCCACATGCGGATGAAAACCCATGCTGACATAAACTTGGGTACCAAGACCTTTCTAAAAATTCTTCCAGAATCGAGAGGTAAATTGAGTACCCCTATCTACAATAACAGTCAAAGGGACTCCATGTAATTTCACCAACTCTCTAAGATATAGTCTAGCATAATCCTCAACTGAATCTAAAGTGTTAACTGGTAGAAAATAGGCGGACTTAGCCATTCGGTCCATGATAACCCAAATAGAATTATGTTGTCGGCTAGTACAAGGCAACCCCGTGATGAAATCCATATTCACCACTTCCCACTTAGCACTTCCAAGTATAAATAATGATAGCTTGAAGCATACCAACAGGTCTCTGGTGCTCAACCTTAACCTGCTGGCAATTCAGACACTTAGCCATAAATTCCTTGATATCCTTCTTCATGCCACTCCACCAATAGGCGATCATGGTACATCTTAGTGGCTCTTGGATGAATAGAGTACCTAGAACTATGAGCTTCTATTAGCATCCGCTGCCTCAAGTCATCCACATCTTGTAACGACCTAAGACTACCCCCCAATCATAACACAGTGGTTAGAACCACAAATGATCTCAAACTAACCCATGGTACTGGCATAATGCATGAGCGACTGATTTAAACATATATAAGAGCTAAATTGACTGAGCGAAAGCATAATCATAGAATAAACTAGTTTAATACATTTTCTATTAGAAAGTTAATTTACAACATCTGTAATTTGTAAAGAAAGAGAAACTAAAACTATATACCATAACTCTGACTGATTATCTATGAAGCCTCTACTAATACTGACTATAGGTAGCTGGGACATGACCCCCAGTTATCCTTAATCAATACATATGAATAGAAATAAAATACTGGAACTACAAACTGACTTGAGTCCTCAAAATAAGAGGACTCATCACCTGCTGTCTAGATGCTGTGATCTGCCTGACAATGATACTGATAGTAAGCACTTGAATCTACATCACATGAAAAATATAGGCAAAAAAGGTATGCGATCGGTACTTTTGAATGTACTGAGTATATGAGTTATGCACTAATCATGAAAAACACTTAAAACCTGCTTCAAAATTGAAGACATAAACTGTTTATTGAAATATACATTTAAAACATGTTCATACATAAAAGATGTGAGGCATAGTTAAGTCTCTTAATCATGAACTAAAGCATTTCTGAAGACTGGAGCGCTGTAAAAAGTATAAATATTTGAAATGATGTAAAACCATTGTTGAACATGCTGTAAAACTATTTTGAGTTCACACTGACTGCAAGGAGCTGAACTGTAGTACAATGAACCTATATAAAATACATATATACTAATATGCAGTGATAACCTTAAAAGTTATAGTATAAAAGCAAGTAAAACCAAACTTAGGTTCATGTACAAATACTAGTCTAAAACTGTGGGATATAAACTGATGCAATGACTAAGTAAATAAATATGTAACTAATCAATATAATATTGAATAAACTGAATACAATGTCATACAATAATTGAGTTTGACCTGTGGGAGTTACTGTTAACCGACATATAACCATGTGAGCTAAATATAGAGTTTGATGTATAATCATTATCAAAAAGGGCCCAATATACCTTGCCAGGGTATAAAGGCTGATCTGACATGGTACTACCAAACTGACGTCTAAGAAGGACAAAGGTGAAGCCTGGTCTGATGGGTAACCCTTTCGAACCTACAGTGGCATCGTTGTTCTGGGACTTAGGGACTTCTACTAAAGGTCTCAGCCTAACTGACGGGTGAGCCTTCATCCCTATGTCCACTTGGTCCTAAGTACTACTACCAACTGAATATAAACTGAAATACTATATAGCTCAATAATATTGATGATCTAAGACTGAAGTATAAGTGATTTATCTGAAAGCATTCTAAATTATCAAAACTAAAGGACTGTGTGTTCAAATGAAAATGCATGATATTCTAAGTCATCAAGTGTCCATAACCCGCCATCTCTAAAGAATGCAACTATCATGATAAATTCTATAATCTGAAGGGAATGTGAAATTTCATTACACAAGTCCAAAATATTGAATATCAATATACTGAGGAGCCATAAAATGACAAGTCTGTAAACACCAAGTTACTGAATATCAATATACTAAGGAGTCATAAAATGACAAGTCTATAAAGATAATGAATTTCAAGGGAAAACATGTCATGTCAAACTAATATAGACTGAAATCCATCAAATCATGATGAATAATGTTTAATAGTCTTGAAAACTGATATATCATACATAGCTAGGTTACATGCTTGAAATCTTAAGTAATGTCATGTGAATCATGCATGAACTTGAGAATAATGTGAATGCTATAAGAAAGCATAAGTAATCATTAAGACATTTTAATGAAGGAAAAATATATCATGGAGAACTGAATTTAAGCTTGAAATCATAATTGGGTAAAAACCCTAATTCATGGGAATCATAAAATCTTAATTGTAATTCATATCTTAAAACTAAGTTTTGGGCATAAGGGTGAAAGGAATCCCTCATTGAATACCCACATACCTGAACTGAAGAAATCTTGGACTTAAGGCTTGAGAATTGGAGCTTGAAGATGAACCCTAGGTTTTGGCTTATTGGAGAGTTAAATCGCATGTTTCACTAATTTTCTCCTTAGTGTCGACTGATTTTTGAGGGACTAAGGGATTAGGAGTAGTTTAGGATTTATATTCAGCCTTAGGATAGATTAAAAGATGTATTTTAGAAGGCTAAAATGGTGGGAATGGACCGGAATACCCCTCTAAAAACGTTGCTGAAAAATCTAACTTTGGACCATAGACAGACCCTCCCACGGTCGTGGGTCCTAACCACGATTTCGGTATTGAATCGTGGGTTATAGGGGGCCTTTTCAGATCTCTGGACTACATCAGATGAGCACATCCCATGATCTCGGGTTCTACCTATGATCGTGGGTTCCGGTCGTGGTTTGGGTTGTCAAATCTGACAGCTTGACAATGTTCAGTAAAATAGCCATAACGTTTTAGTCCAATACCATATTAAGGCAAAATCAAATGCGTTGGAAAGAATACTCAAATATCTTTCATTTGGTGGACCTTTAGCTCCAGAATTCTTTATATTCTAGAAGTTACACTCATTTGAATTTGACTATAAAAAGATACTTAACAAGAAATCGATCGGTAAGGAAGTTTTCACTTGAGTATGAGCTAGGAGTTAGTTGTGGCCTTAATTCATGTATAAATCACTTCTCATACTACCAAATCACTAATTTTTTTCTATATATGCTTGAAGAATGGTTCTAATCTTAGCTTGGATTTTTGGGGTGTTACAATATCTCCCCCCTTGGGATCATTCATCCTCGAATAAAGACTAAGCTGAAAGTATAGGAAAAGAGCTGCAATACCAATAATGAGTTTCAAGAAGTTGAATACTGACATGATAACTGAATTTATAACTAAAATGTAGGCTGAACTGAACTCATGAATGCATGCTACGACATGGGAGTAACCGAACGACATGAGATTGAGAGAAGTAATAAGGAGGAAACTGTTTCCTTGAACTAATTGTAGGCTGGGAATAAGACTTGAATGTATTTACACATAACATGAATGCACATAAGAGCTTGCATAGATAGGAAAATATATGAATGCAGGAGAGTACGACTAGAAGGAAGGATGGGAAACTACTAGAACTGTTTGCCTGATCTCTGAACTGAAATGTCAGCAATAAGGACTGACTCATACTGAGAGCTTACAACTCAACTAAAACATTCATGGAACAAACATATATGTAGAACTGCGAAGTGATATAAAACAACATGAAATTTCTAAGAGTCACAGAGAAAGGAATATCTGTTACCTTCAATGCTCCTTGTCAGAGGTTCTAATAATATTCGGACGAAGGAATTTTGGGCATGATCTGAGTGAGATATCTGAATAAGAATTCTAACATGGTCTGATCATATCATAAAACATGAGTGCATGAGTTATGTGCTATATGACATGAGACTGAAAATCCTAGATTCATAGAGTATAACTCGTACTACTAAGTGAACTATTACTCCTCATACTAGGAATTGAGAATGGACATGATTTAGTATGAACTGCATGAATATGAGTTATGATCATGGCGCTAACATGCGAGGCATAAGTAGAGTATTGTAATGACTGAAGTATAAGAAATATACAGAGATAGGAATGGGTCGGGTATCTTCCTCCCCTAGTTTCATTCTAGAACTCACTAGTATCACTACTAGAATTGCAAAACCTGACTTGGTGCATTGTTCTATCATCACCCCCTTAGATTTAAGCCATCATTCTAAGTATTTGGACATTTTCAATAACCTATAAACTGAACTGTAATCACTTCACTCTAGTGGTTGGGGTACGAATATACTCATAAATACTAAACTCACTCTAGTGGTTGGGGTACGAATATACTCATAAATACTAAACTCCCCTCAAAGACTATCTGAAAGTGTAAAACCCACTACTAGTACTTCCTTCTGAGATACAACTCTTAACTTTCTGTCGCCACAAAACTCATCATACTATAACTTAAATGCTTATTAACTTAGAATCTTATAAAGTATCACAATACCTTGAGTACATACCCTTTTGTTCTAGAATTTAAAGCTCTTCTCTTTATAGCTTTAACATCGACAATCCAAACATAGATTCTACCACTCAACATGGACAGCTACATAACTCCTCATACACTATACCAACTTGCTAATCCCTGAGAGAAGTTAGGGAATGCTAGTCTACTTTAAATTTTATGAACATACTCAACCTTAACAAACTTCTCTTTCTTTCTGGTCACTGCCTAGGCTTGATCCTTGCTATAACACTGACATACTGTATGTCCCCTCAATCGGTAGATCTCTCTCAAAGTGCTATTATAAAGTCTACACAACACCTTGCTGGCTCAATGGATACATAATTCCATCTACTAAATCCAGATAACCACTATACCAACTCTACTACTACTACACTTCTAGGCTTATGCTCCTAACTCTGGGTCATTCTATCATAAGATTCTGAGAAGTGATTTGAGAGCACATCTGACTTTGGCTCGCCGCACGATTTTCTTGAACAAGAGTGAACTCTTTAAGAATTCTGAACTTAAAGGCACTGATGGGATCCTCAACAAGCCCGTGTGCAATCTCATAACTATCTGTAGGCTCTTTCTGAGAAAACTCTATCAGGAGAAATTTAAGCTAGACTATTTCTATTACCCCAAAAATAAGGCATAGTCAGCGGGAATAGAGAAATGCTTGAATTTGCATAAATTTCCTAGAGAATATCTCTACTGCATGTTCTGGGATATGAAAGAAGGGAAACATTTCCTAAATGCCATGTAGCCTCTCGAAGAAAAGTACAAACGTCTCTGTACCATTTCGCAAGACTCTACTAGACACGACTTCATAGACATCCTAGTACACTTGAACTCTATGCTCTAATACCAAGTTTGTGCCGACCCGAGACTACCCCCGAGTTGTAATACGGTGTTTAGAACCACAAGAGATCCCAAGTTAACCCATGGTACTGGTATAATGCATGAGCAACTGATTTAAACATATATAAGAACTAAACTGACTGAGCGAAAGCATAATCATAGAATAAACTAGTTCAATACATTTTTAATTACAAAGTTTATTTACTACATCTGTAATTTGAAAAGAAAGATAAACTAAAACTATATACCATTACTCTGACTGATTATGTACGAAGCCTCTACTAATACTGACTCCCCAGCTATCCCTAATCAATACATATGACTAGAAATAAAATACTAGAACTGCAAACTAACTTGAGTCCTCGAAATAAGAGAACTCATCACCTGCTGGCTGGATGTTGTGATCTATCTGACCATGATCCTAATAGTAAGCACCTGAATCTTCATCACACGAAAAATATAGGCAAAAAAGGTATGCAATCGGTACTTTTGAATGTACTGAGTATATGAGTTATGCACTAATCTTGAAAAACACTTAAAACCTGTCAAAACTGAAGACATAAACTATTTATTGAAATATACATTTAAAACATGTTTGTACATAAAAGCTGTGAGGCATAGTTAAGTCTCTTAATCATGAACTAAAGCATTGCGCTGTAAAAAGTATAAATATTTGAAATGATGTAAAACCAATGTTGAACATGCTATAAAACTATTTTGAGTGCACACTGACTGCAAGGAGCTGAACTGTAGTACAATGACCCTATATAAAATACATATATACTAATATGCAGTGATAATCTTAAAAGTTATAGTATAAAAGCAAGTAAAACCAAACTTAGGTTCATGTGCAAATACTAGTCTAAAACTGTGGGATATAAACTGATGCAATGACTAAGTAAATAAACATGTAACTGATCATTACTATACTAGATAAATTGAATACAAGGTCATATAATAACTGAGTTTGAACCGTGGGAGTTACTATTAATCAACATAAAACCATGTGTGCTAAACATGGAGTTCTATGTATAATCCCCATAAAAAAAGGGCCCAATATACCTTGCCAGGGTATAAAGGCTGATCTGACGTGGTACTACTAAAGTGATATAAAAAAGGACTAAGATGTCAAAACTGGTCTGATGGGTGACCCTTTAGAACCTACGGTGGCACTATAGTTTTGGGACTTAGGGACTTCTTCTAAAGGTCTCATCCTAACTGACGGGTGAGCCTTCATCCCTGGTCCGCTCGGTGCTAAGTACTACTCCCAACTGAATATAAACTGAAATACTGGATAGTTCAATAATACTAATGATCTGAGTCTGAAGTATAAGTGATTTATCTCAAAGCATCCTACATCATGAAAACTAAAGGACTGGGTGATCAACTGACAATGTATGATATTCTAAGTCATCAATTGTTCATAGCCCGCCATCTCTGAAGAATGCAACTATCATGATAAATTCTATAATCTGAAGGGAATATGAAATTTCATAACACAAGTTCAAAATGCTGAATATCAATATACTGAGGAGCCATAAAATGAAAAGTCTATGGAGATAATGACTTTTAAGGGAAAACATATCATGTAAAACTAATATAGACTGAAATGCATCAAATCAAAATGAATAATGTTTAATAGTCTTGAAAACTGATATATCATACATAACTTGATTATCTTAAGTAATATTATGTGAATCATGCATGAACTTGAGAATAATGTAAATGCTATAAGAAATCATAAGTAATCATTAATACATGATCATGAATGAAAAATATATCATGGAGAACTGAATTTAAGCTTAAAATCTTTATTGGGTAAAAACCCTAGTTCATGGGAATCATAGAATCATAACAGAAATTCATATTTTAAAACTAGGTTTTGGACATAAGGGTGAAATAAAATCCTTGTTGAATACCCATTTACCTAAACTGAAGATGAACCATAGGTTTTGGCTTGTTCGAGAGTTGAATCGCATATTTCTCTGATTTTCTCCTAAGTGTCGACTGATTTTTTGAGGGAATGAGGGATTAGGAGTAGTTTAGGAATTATATTCAGCGTTATATTCGCTTAAACAAGTTAGTTTAGGATGATAAAAGGTGGGAAAGGATCGGAATACCCCTCTAAAAATGTTGCTAAAAAATTTAACTTTTGACCTTAGACGAACCCTCCCACTATCGTGGGTCCTAACCATGATTAAAGTATTGGATAGTGGGTTCTAGGGGTCCTTTTCAGGTCTCTAGACTACATCAGACAAGCATATCCTCTGGTTGTAGTTTGGGTCGTCAAATCTGACATCTTGACAGTGCTTTAGAAACATAGCCATAACTTTTTACTCCGATACCGGATTTAGGCAAAATCAGATGTGTTGGAAAGAAGACTTAAATACTGTTCATTTGGAGGCTCTTGAGATCCATAATTATTTATATTCTTGAATTTATACTCATTTGAATTTTACTACAGAAAGATTCTTCACAAGAAATCAATCGGTAAAAAAGGTTTCAACTTGACTATGAGATAGGAGCTACTTGTGGCCTTAATTCATGTATAAATAACTTCTCATACTACCAAATCATGAATTTTAGTTCTACATATGCTTGAACAATGGTTCTAATCTTATCTTGGATTTTCTGGGTGTTACACATCTGGAACACATAGTCTGCCCTGACAAGGAAGAACACCATATCCCCCTTGGGAGAAAACCTCAACATTTTGAATCTGGAATGCTTCTGAAAATTTAATCAAAATAGGATCAATATCTTGCATTTACTTCACCTTAGCTAGTAATAAAGATTCTGAACCATTCTGAACCAAAATATTACCTTTGGCTGAATCAACCAACTGAACTTCTAATTTAGTAAGCTGGTGAACCTCGCTAACTAACCCTTTCTTCTCATCCTCTAAATGAGCGACACTTCACATAAACAACCTACTAAGAGCGTCATCCATAATATTGTCTTTACTTTAATGGTACAAGACACTCATATCATAGTGGTACGAGCACGATTAGCTTGGAGCACATTAAGAGGGGTTTCCACATATGGATGATAGCTTGGAGCCTGGAGAAATATATGGAGCAATAAATACACAAGTTCATGGGTGATAAAGATGCCATTTGGGCAATCAAGAAGAGTCCTTGTGGGTTATTTTCAAAATAGTCACTTTGGGTTATTTTTGTAATAGGCTATTTTTGTAAAGGCAAGGACTATAAATAGTTGCCTTAGCTTATTTCTTCCTTAGAATGTTTTTGCTTGAGATTTGAAGAAACTCTTTTGAGAGTATAATCTACCCCTTTAGGCTAGATTAGTGTAGCTAATTTTAGATTAGTGATGGGTGGATTCCCATTGTTGGTTTAGAACTTCTTAACCTTGATTTTCACAAGAGTTACTCATTTGTGGATTCAATTTTGGTTTCTCTAATTCTAATTGAAATCAAGTTCTCTTTCTCCCTTGGTTTAATTGTTGTTCAATTGAGCCTTTCTTTCTTCTATTCTGATCCCCATTTCTAATCTATCATTCTATCTTAAATTTTGTCTTGTTTAATTCCACATTTTTTATATTGATTTTAGTCACCTCGATTAGGATCGTTATCATTTTGGTATCAGATCCTAGGTTAATACAAATCTTAATATTGGGATTTTGATTTCTTCAAAAATCCAAAAAAAAAAATCCATTTTTTTTTGTTTTGATTTGTTGTTTTTGATACTAGATCTTGATTCTCTAGTATTTTTTGAGTCTAAATCTTGAATTTCATTCAAATTGGAGTTTGTAAAGTGAAGTTGCCATTAAAGGTTTTTCAAGATTTTGAGTTTTCAAAACTTGGAAAGTGGGTTTGTTGATTGAGGAGAAATTGAGGCTTAAAATTCATTGGGGTTTGTTCTCTAAGTCTTGGGGAAGTTACTCCTAAATTTTGAGCCAATTCCGAGTTGATTTGGGTGTGCGAGGGTTTGGTGTGTGTCTTTGGTGTTCTTGAACACCTTCATATTGTTCTTGGAGAAGAAGAGAGAAGAAGTACACTTTGATCCAAAATTGCAAGTCAAATTTGGTCAAAAGTGTTTATGGGTCCACTTGTGGAAATTCAAAAAACAAATATATTTATTATATTTTGGAAAAAAAATTAAATTGATTTTTCAAGTGGCGCCACATCAGAGCCAACTCAGCAGACAACTCTAGTCAACAACTGCCACTTCAACAAAAAACAATAAAATTTCAGTACCATAGGAAGGGCCAGATGCTTGATTTGGCACCCAAACCAGCAAGCTTCTAAAGCTCAGTGCCCTAGGAAGGGCCAGACGCTTGCTGGAACGGCCAAACTAGTAAGCTTCCCAAAAATTTTCTAAGTGTCCAAACTCCGTGATTCTTTTTCCTACGCTTTCTTCTTTCAATTTTTCAACTATTTAACAAGTAATTAACATCTTTAATCACTTGTTAACTAGTTTTAAAACATCAAATCCTCTCTTTGATTCATCAAAATTAAGCAACACAAGTAATTTTTCTACTTTTGTTACTTATTTTTTTTTTGAGTCCGTTTTCTTTTGTGCTTCTTTTCTTCTACTTTTCTCATCTTAATTCGTTGATAAAATTCTTGATTCAAGTACTTTTATATTCAATCGAGTCGTCATTCTTTCAAGAGTCATAAGAATCTATTCCTCCACAAAGGATTAGTGACCTTGTGAATTGATTGGAAAAAGGTAGTTCTCTATCAACTTTGAGAAGATACTCTAGGAAGGTGAGTTGTGAGTTTCAAATACGAGAGGTGTGAGGAATTTTTCTACTAATGTTGTTTGCTAGTTTTGAAGGTAGGTGCAAGGTGGAATAAGAAAGAATGCCATCCGTAACTTCAGAATATTGTGGTGATGACATTAATGATTATGGTGGCGATGAGTCGTATGAGGGCTATGATGGTCCTTATGAGCATAGTGATAGGGCTCATGAGTATGATGATGGATCCTATGCGAGTTATGTTGGTTCAAGTAGTAATGAACGATATGGTGGTGAGGACTACTACTCCGGAGATGCACATGAGGTGAATAGAGCTTATGACTCTTGTGATGGTGTCGAAGGAGTAGAAGAGCCTAGTAGTGAGCACTATAGTGAAAATGAAGGTTCTCATGCTTCATACCATAGCCATGAAGACGATGTGAGGTACAATTTTCCCTCCCGTATGTCTTATGAATTCTTAGGGGGAAGATATGATAGAAGGAGAAGTAGTGAGGTTGGATATCCTTCCTCATCTTGTGCTACTTCCTATTCTAGTCAAGGAGGTATCGATGTATGGGCGACACCAATTCAAAGTCATCGTGTGGACCATAGAAGAGGTACCTTACCTACTTCTAGGAGGGGAACACCAACCCATAGAGGTAGAGTGAATCCAAGGTTCCAAGAAAGGCATGACCCGAAGAGGCGAAGTCTTAGAACTAGAGTGAATGTTAATGGTGTTTCGGGACTTGATCTTGTACTTGATGATCAAAGTTTTGCCAATATCATATCCCATGAAGTGTTGGACTATCTTATACTACCTTTACATCCGATTCGGGATCCATTCTTTGATGAAGGAGGGATTTGGGTTAGCCAACAAGTAAAGGTACATATTTCACTTGGAGAATATCAAGAGGAGGTATGGTGTGGTATAGGCTTATTGGATACTTGTCACCTACATTTTGGGAGTGATTGGTTCCATAGTCATAATATCCCATACGTATAACAAGATTGGTACAAGTATGTCATGGACTACAACAGGAAGTTTCTCTTTCCACCAACACCTTCTAAAGAAAAAGATACAAGTGAACTACTTTCAATTGCGGATCCTATTACTTTGAAGATGAACAAAAATTTTGCTTCCATGCTAGTAACTCTTGACAAGATCTCTCAAATGGTCTCCGAGCTTAAAACCAAAGAGTCGAAAGCAAAGCAAGATACTCCTTATGAGGTTAGTGATAAGGAGTTGAACATAGAAGTCAACACATCCACTCTTTGTGCACCAAAGTGGAACCTAGATGTGAAGGGATCACCTATCTGTTCACAAGGAATCCTTGGCACTTGTCCTTACTCCAATGAAATTAAGAGACAAAAGATTGAGAGGAGTAAGGGTGTGATAAGTGACAACTCTAGAGTGGAAAAATGAGAGGTTGTGTGGAGTGATGTGAGAGGGTTGTCACGACCTTATACTAACCCTTGTAACTTCTCTTTCTCTTTTAGTTGTCTTAATACTTTTGCAGGTGTGCTTGGAGGTAAGCCTAATAATAATCCTCAACATACGACAAACCATAAGGAACTTAAAGGTTTGGAAAAGGAGCAATTGTTTTCCAATGATGATAACCAAGGTGAAGCAAATACTTTCTATGAGCTTAAAGGTACAATAGCTAAACTCAACACTCCAAAAATTATGAATGTGCGTGATATTGACTTGAGTGTAAGTGATAGCATATCTTTGTGCGAGCTTAATGAGCCTTTACCTTGTGGAGTTATTGATAGCTCCTTATTGCATGGTGATAATGTTAATTGTGAAAGTGATCATACACTAGTTGATCCTTTAGATGACCGAATTATTTCTCCTAGTGAGATCATTTTGTGTCCACCTAGTGTTGGAACTTGTACTTTAAATAAAAATGCATTATCATATGAGAGGTATGATCCTTTGGGTGAAGATAGCATGGATTTGCTTACTCATTTGAGGAACCCAAGTAAGTATTGCCCTTATAATGTTGGTCTTAATTGTAAGCCCCTTTATGATACCCCACCTTTGTTTGACAAGTGTGATAATGAATTGCTTGACTCATATAATGACTTGAGCTACAATTCATTTGATTGTGGTGGTGACATGTGTCAAATAGGGATTTTTAATCTTGAGGATGTGTATAGATGAGTGTCTTGTGTGGATAAAGATATAGCCAATCTTGAAGGCTATAATATGTTTAGTAATCCACTATAGTGTGACGACACACTTTCCAATAACGGAGATCTCTTCTTGGAAGATAATAGTTCGTCTATTGGGGAGGTTGGTGTTCAAAGGGAAGGTGATGCATGAGCTATAATTATCCTTTCATCGTTTAGTTTTCTCATTCTTGGTCAAGGACTTAATGTGCTTAAATCAGTAGATGAACCATCTCTTGAGGACACATTAGATGAAGTTGATTTAAGTGACACCTTTCTATATTATTTGTTTTCTTATGATGATACTCATGCTTGTGAGTGGAGTAAGTTATTTAAGGATAGGAGTGTCAACCGGGCAAATGGGTGTTTGCTTAACCCAAGTGTATCGAGTTCCTTTCCATTTGACCCCGATAATGAATTGATTGGTGGCACTTGTGTGGTAATGCTTGGTAAAGATAACAAGCAAGGCTTGGGTGAGATTGTTGGCACCCTCTCCTATGATGTAAGGTATTTCTTGAGGATTTACAATCCACTTGATGGATTTATGTCATGCACGGGGAAAACCCCCAACAAAGACGAATGCTCTTTGAAGAAAGGGAGTAATGAGATAATTCTCGAGCATTTTTTATTGGGTACCATGCCAAGGCTTCTAAAGCTATGAAGATGAGTACCACTACTCTTTCTTGTGGAACCCATTTGGGCTTATGTGATTCTTATTTGATGGTGCCTTTAGAAGTGTGCATTTCTATACCTTGGAGAGTCCTCGAGTATGTCATAGGGGTATCCTTCCCTTTTGACCCCGAAAATGACTCGGGAGTAATTCCATACTTGAATTGGGCTAGTACATTTAGGAAGGGCATAACTTGGATCTACCTTGTTTATGAGCTTGCACCTAGCCATGAGTTGATTAACCTTTTGGGGGTATTTGAGAGTATAGAGGTACCATCTTTGGGATGGACCCTTTTTCTTGATATGTGGAATAGACAATTTCCTTGTGCTTCAACTATGGACTTGTGCTAATTTTGGGTTGGAAATTACAGTTTGGTGCTTAGTTAGTGACGTTTGATTTATTTGGCCGATTTATGAGCTGTTTTGGAGGTAGAATCAACCCATTTACCCTTCCTTTTAGTCAAATGATGCTTTTAGGATTTATTTAGACTTATGCAATAACTTGTAATGGAATTTTGGAGACTTAGTCATTTTTGGGTAGAAATCTCCTTAGTATGGACTTTCGGGTTTAGAAGCGGGCCCCACCGACCCTTTTTTAGGTTATGTAATCTCTTTTATCTCCTTGTAGACTTAGGAGATCTTTGTTCTTAGAATTATAGTTAATCTTTAACCTTTGGCTATGTAGTATTCACCTAGTTCCAGGCTGGGCTATTTATGATATGGTTATGGTATGAAAGACTGGTTCGAGTCCGTCACTTTATGGTTCATCTATGGTATTGCGAATCTGGTTAGAGTCTAGTATTTCACAGTATGAAGGGTTTCAAAGATATGGGATCATTGGTTGGTTATATCATGCTTCGTGTCTATATATCTCCTCTTGATTGTATCCATCAGGCTTAGGGGGGCTCGTTTGGGTTAGTGTTCTATTGTTTGCACCTTCAGGCTTATGGGGGCCTAGTTAGGTTATAATTAGTTTACTTTAATTTCGGTATCGCGTGTTTAATTATTTATCTTTCCTGCATTGGAGCATGATCTCAGGTTTCCCCTTTCTCCTTTACTTAGCTTACATTCTCGCATTTTATTATACTTTTATTATGATTTAGCTTAGTCGGCCGATGATGCCTACTGACTTCCCGTGGTTTTGGTATTCATACTGCACTTCTGCAAACTTTTTTGGTGCAGATCTGAGTACTAGCTGTCGTCGTTGATATTCCTTCCAGCTTTCTTATAGGATCCGAAGATAGGGTGAGCTTTCAGAGCCGGAGATGATCCCCTCTCCTTCCTAGATTTTGGGATAGTATTTATGTCACGACCCGAAATCCCATTCGAGCCGGGCTGCCACCCGAAGCCGATATGGCCCGAGAGAACCAATCTTTGCTCATGAACCATCGTATGCATATCCTCATATGAATCTTATTAAACCTTATGCAACTATGCGGAAAACATGAACATGGAACATATGCTATACATATATATTTATGAAACTTGGCCGTTGGGGCCATCAAGTCAAAATGGACATTTGTCTCTTACATCCATATACCCACATATGTCTACAAAAGCCTCTAACAGATGTATTTCTAAGACCAACTAACAGTCGGGACAAGTCCCCGCTTTATACAACATTTATAACATCAAATCAAATATACAACTATGACTTAGGAGGCTCCAAACCAACTGGAGCTCACCAAAACTCGGCAAATGATCCACAGTCTATGGAGGAGGTCTACTAATGCCTGCACCTGCAACATGTAAGGTAAGTCCCCTGAGGGGGTCAGTACGAAGAATGTACTGAGTATGTAAGGCTTAAAAGAAATAGCATCATACATGAGAATGTCAATAGAATAAAATATGAGAGAATAGTCAATGTGGATAAACCATCATTTTATATAATATCTTTTATAATTATTTTCCTTCAAGGGAAACTACCTTCACTCAAGAGACTTGCCTCTCATAGATTCCTCTATACCCAAGAGATTCTTTCTTGCTTTTATATTTATTACTACTATTGTTCATCTACTTGGTTAGTAGGTTGTAAAAGAATAACACTCATCCACATATATCCACTCTAGTGGTGGGGGTAATAATATAACGTACATTTACTTTATTAACGTACATCCACTCTATTGGTGGTTTTAACCTACATCCACTCTATTGGTGGTTTAGCATACATCCACTCTCATTGGGGGGCAACATACATCCACTCTTATGGTGGGGCAATAAACATCCACTCTCATGGTGGGGCAACGTACATCCACTCACATGGTGGGGCAACGTACATCCACTCTCATGGTGGGGCGACATACATCAACTCTCATGGTGGGGTAACATACATCCAGTCTCATGGTGGGGAAACATACATCCACTCTATGGTGGGAGAAAATACATCCACTCTATGGTGGAAGAACATACATCCACTCTATGGTGGGAGAACATCCATCCACTCTAAGGTGGGAGAACATACATCCACTCTATGGTGGGAGAACATACATCCACTCTATGGTGGGAGAACATACATCCTCTCTATAGTGGGAGAACATACATCCATTCTCATGGGGGGGGGGGGGGGAACATACATCCACTCTTATGGTGGGGCAATATACATCACCTCTCATGGTGGGGCAACGTACATCCACTCACATGGTGGGGCAACGTACATCCACTCTCAGGTGGGGCGACATACATCTACTCTCATGGTGGGGTAACATACATGCAGTCTCATGGTGGGGGAACATACATCCACTCTATGGTGGGAGAACATACATCCACTCTATGGTGGGAGAACATCCATCCACTCTATGGTGGGAGAACATCCATCCACTCTAAGGTGGGAGAACATACATCCACTCTATGGTGGGAGAACATACATCCTCTCTATGCTGGGAGAACATACATCCACTCTATGGTGGGATAACATACATGGGAGAGATTGACATATAACAACTTATGAGAGATTAATACATTAAGGATCATGATAGTATATGATATCGGACCTCCACCTTTGGTGGGTTATACTAAATGACATAACATAATATGGGGATTATTCCATATTGGACTTGTACCCTCTAGAATGTGATCCATACTCACTAAAACGTATAGTAACCATGCGCATTACTTCTTTACATTTCTTCTTCTCTTTACTAGGTTATGAGAATGACACGTTAAAGGTCATGACATTAAAGCACACACTTATATACACATCTCACTTCACTCCTTTACTTCATGAGATTGACATCTTCACTTATGAGAAATAGATATATTAACTTGCACATCACCTCTCTTATTCCTCTTATGAGATTGGTACTTTTGTTTATGAAAGATTGGTACAAGGGTAATCATCATACTATAGGACTTTGGAACAAAACATGATTGGAAAATGCCATCCAAGAGTAAATAGATTCTCTTATGTTATTACTCTCTTGAAATAGTTCTCCTCAAAATTTCAACGTTATGACATCTTTGGAACTTCAATCAATGAACAAGAGATAAGTGAATCATAAGTCATCTCAGAATAGGAAACATATGAATAACAATATACGTCACCCTGAATTGATATACTTCAAGCCTCTCGGAATTGAAACAAGTCCAATGTCAATGTGAACAACATGTTGCAGAAGGATATGGAAAAAGGAACCTTACATACCTTGTATTCTCAATACGAATATACAATCCTAGATGTGCATACAATATTCCCGCTCCTTCTTTATATGTCACTCTACAACACAAATATATAATGGAATTCACATTAACCACCAACTACCTTACAAATGCATATAACGTCAATGAGTTACATGTTTGCCTTGAAACAGGCCATTTGCCATTGACAAAACCATTGAGGAAATTATTATTCCAAAAATCCCCCAATATTCCATACATTTACCAATACATGATAATCAATACATTTCACCACAACACTTCTCCTTGACACTTTCTTATCCACACCATATCGCAATTAATCCATCAATTCACCATAATACACTTCTAGGACATATCGGCCTAAATCCCATAATTTACACTTATAGAAAAATAACAAGTTTAGGACCATAATCACACCATACATGTTGTTATTCTATCCATATCATGCTATTTCATCAAAACAACAAGTCATAATTCAAGTTACAATCCCATGGATAACACATCGTTTTCACAAAACCAAAAATGCCATGTCCAACACTTCCAACCATAACCAACATGATATACATAATCTCTCATGCATATAATAGGTTAATCCATATGAATAATCACTTATCTAAGCTTGAAAGATGATGATCATGCTCCAGGAAGTGCCTTAGGGTTTTGGGATCCAAAGAAGCTTTCTTGAGAATTCTCTAGAAAAAGATAGAAAAAACATGTGTATTTCTCTTGAATAAAATCAGCCTTTTGACCCTTTATATAGGCCCTTAATTTTCATCCTTATCCACTCTTGGCATTTAATGCAATGTGTTGCATTAGTCAATGGAAGAATGGGTCATTTGACCCATTCTTTGCCCATGTTTTCTTTCGCATTTTGGGGCCTTTTTGAGCCCAATTCACTTAACCCAATAAAATCAATAATTCCTCATGTTTAATTCATTTCATACAATTTACAACAACATTCCCACTCACGGGATTTACACTCATAGCCTCAATTCCAAAAAAAGGAATTCTAGCCACGTATGACTTATTTTGACCATAAGGGTAAAATCTTCATTTTGACTCCAAATTCGTTCACGAGTAATTGTATCATACCAATATAATACTTCACTCATTTCATGTATATTCTCATGGTTGTATAAGAAACGTGGCAAAAATCGGCTCAATACGTCCCCGGGCACCCTTGGGACTTAAGAAAAATTCCAACTTTGAAAAGTGGCCAAAACCAGCATGGCACGCCCTTGGGCGCGCCAGCTTGCTGCCTCTGGACTAAAAATTTTAGCCCAGAGCGGCGTGGCACACCCTCTAGCGCGCCCCACACTTAATATTTTCAAAAATTTCATTTTTCGACTTTTCTTCGCGGGTTTGATTAGATACTTCAAATCCTTTTCTTTAACTTACTTCTTAACCTTAATATCCTTTGTTTAGAGGTCCTCTTAGCCTCGTTTTGAACCCCACGAATGTTCCACGAAAATCACAAAACACCTCCTACGCCAGGTTAATCACATGTACAAGACCAAATTTCAATTTTCTCATCACTAACATTAGAAATTACATACTCATGGCATCTCGACACCTAAGTAGCCATTGTTCAACGTCGTAGGGTTGGGAAGGTACGGGGTGTTACATTCTCCCCCCTTAGAAACATTCATCCTCGAATGTTAACGATGTCGCTTTAATTACAATAAATGCATCTCTATATTAGCGCATGTACGCATAATCACTTAGGGCTCATGGATATATACTTGTTATTGGTCTACTTTCGCACTTTGAACTTTTTCTTCTATTTGAAACAATATGGGTACGTCGATTTCATCATTTTTTTTGTTTTCTCAACTTCTCATGCGATCTCTTTGACTTGTTGATTTCTCCAAAGAACTTTTACAGAAAGTACGTCTTTATTTATTAACCTTCACACTTGTCGGTTTAGAATAGCAACAGATATCATTTCCTAGTGAGATCCCCCGAACTTTGTCTATTTCCAATGGGAACAATATGAAAAGAAACCCTTTTACACTTCGGCAATTTCACATGGCATGTAGTATAGGGCCAAATTCTTTTTTTTTTCCTTCTTTCCGAATTCCATTATACCTTTCATGAGCAACATTTTTAAACATACCTAATCATCTATGATCATAAATATCTACTCTACCATTACGATATGTTCCTTTAACTATACTAAATTTACCGACGGATAGAGATATTCCATTGACTTACTAATAACCCCAGTGTCCCATTAGATTCGTAGTAGCTGATGGGGTAACATACGATAGAGTAGAGCTCAGATCAGTCAATACATATACATCATGTAAACATTTGGTAATATACCTAAATACCTGTACCTTCATCAGGAGATGCCTCCGCATCCGCCCGGTCCACTAAAACATAGGTGCGATTTTGAGTTCCACTGGAACTGGCTGCTCCTCTGGCACCTCTACCGCGACCAGCAGACTGTACACCAGCTGCCGATGCCACATCGGCTGATTCGGTAGGCCGTGTCATACTACCCGTAGGCCTCTGTGGGCATTCTCTCATCATGTGTCCTGGCCTACTACATACAAAGCAAACATTCGTATCAAACCAGCATTCGCCTGCCTAAAATCTCCCACAGCGCGAGCACAACTGACGAGGAAGTCTCGTTGCGTGTGATCCATGAATCCCACTACTCTGTTCAGATCGACCACCTCTAGACCCTCGGGATTGAGAATGAGCACCTGCTGTGAAATAAGAGGATGAGGGTCTAGGCGGTAACATTCGAGATCCAGATTCTCCTGGGGACACTATAGACTGCTCCATAGGTCTCGCCCGTTTTGATGTCCCTTCCTCATCTTTCTGTGTCCTCCTTCTTTGCCTTTGATCCTCCATTTTCTGTGCAAAGGCCTGTATTCTAGCTATGTCCATATCTCGATTTAAGGCAGCAATAGTGCAGTCTCGTACCAAATAAGGCTCCAATCTATCCACATATCAATGGACTCTATCTTTGATGGTGGCTACTACATTTGGAGCATATCTAGCCAAGGAATTAAACTGCAAACTGTATTCTCTCAAACTCATATTTCCTTGATGCAAATGTAGAAATTGGTTTGCACGTGCCTCCCGAATCTCATATGGGAGGTAATGATCAAGGAATGCCATTTTAAATTCTTCCCAATTACCTGGGAGTGCATCAATACCCCTTGATCTTTTCCAGTCCTCATACCACAAAATAGCCTCGCCCTTCAGTCTATAAGCTGCTAGCTCAATCGTTTCTACACCTGTTACGTGCATCACCTCTAGCGCTCTTTGAACTTGGTCCACGAAATCCTGTGGATCTGCTTTCGGATCGAACCCTATGAATATGAGAGGGTCTAATTTTAAAAAGTCCTGTGTACGCCGACTAGCTGCTCTAGCCATGTCATCTTCATTTACCATTGGACCAGTTTGTCCCTGGGTTTGTGTAGCCACTAACTGTGTCAACATGTGTACTGCATTTCTTAAATCTTGATCTGTTGCATTCATTGGTGGTTCTGCGGGTACTCCTCTACCTCTTGGCTCTTCCGGAGCTGGAAAGGTAGAAGAAGACCGCGATGCAATTTTGGCGTCAGCTCCTCCTTGACTAACTTGGTCAGGTGGTAATCTACTCATTCCTTCACCAGCAGGCACATCCACCTGCTTCCCTTTTCCTCTACCTCTTCTCATGATTGGCATTTTGACTATACCAAAGAAAAACAATCACCATGGTCAGATACAATTCACTTTACACCACTGCCTCTATTGCACGATCTAGAATGAAGAAAAGAAACAACATCCTAAATGTCCTGTAGCCTCCTACTTATAAATGTGGTGCACAACACATCGATAAGTAAGACTCTACTCAGACATGGATTTGTAGACACCCTTGGAACGAGCTTCTCTGATACCACTTTTGTCACGACCCGAAATCCCATTCGTACCGGACTGGCACCCGAAGCCGATATGGCCTGAGAGAACCAATATTTTCTCATGAACCATCGTATGCATATCCTCATATAAATCTTATTAAACTTATGCAACTATACGGAAAACATGATCATGGATCATATGCTATACATATGAAACTTGGCCGTTGGGGCCATCAAGTCAAAACGGACATGTCACACCCCGAATTCTATCGGAACGTGATTGGCACCCGTAGCCGATAAGGCCCGAGATAACCAAGCTTTACTTCTATTCATTCTTACGTATGCTCTAGTAAACACCACTACCACGTAAGAACATAAGAGTCTAATAACGAAAATCATGGAACATGTTATATATATATACATATGTGAAACTTGGCCATCGAGGCCATTAAGTCAAGGTGGACATACATTTCTTCATTCACATACCCACATTGGTTTGCAAAATCCTCTAACAAGAGTACACACATAAACATCTTAAGTTCGGGACAAGTCCCCGCTTTACACAACACTACAGTACCAAAATAAATGTATACAAGAGACCCGGAAAGCCCCGAACCAACTGGAGCTCACCAAAGATCAACAGATGTTTTATAGCCTACTGAGGAGGTCTACTAGTCCCTGTGCCTGCAGCAAGTAAGGTAAATTTCCCCAAAGGGGTCAGTACGAATGATGTACTGAGTATGTAAGGCCATAAGAAACTATATGATGCATCAATACTTCAATGGAATCAAAAATAATTAAAGAACTAACATGGATGAGTCATCACTCTAAATGTATGGAAGTATGTATATTAAATGGATTACTTCTTTTATCTTTACGCTCAATCGTTCCTTCATCATTCACCTCTTCATTCATAACTCATCCTTCCATTCTTACAATGCCCAGGCCCCAAGCTGATTAGTGGGAAAATAATATCATCATGAAGGTGTTCATTTCACCCCATGGATACACCCATAATGTTGCGATAGTCATCATGAAGGTGTTTCCTTCACCCCATGGATATCATCATGAAGGTGTTTATTTCACCCCATGGATACATTCATAAAATTGGGATCGCCATCATGAAGGTGTGTTCTTCCACCCCATAGATACACTCATAAAGCCTTACTTCATTCTTTAACTTTTACGAGATTGTTACCTTTACTTGTGAGAGATTGGTACGCTCACTCATGACAGATTAATACATTCTCTTATGAGAGATTGATACTTTAGTTTGTGAGAGATTGACATATTTGCAGTCATAACCTTATTAGGAGTTTTGGAACATAACATTAGTTGGATTTGGAATCCTGTCCACAATTATGTAACACATGAGCAACAACGACTAAAGAATGAGGAATATGTGACTTAACAATAGATAACAACCTGAAATGAGATACCTTAGAACATTTCAGAAATAAGTAATAACCATAACAAGGTGAATACTATATGCTGCAGAAGGATACGGAAAGAGGAACCTTACATACCTTTACTTCTAAGTGTGAATACACAATCCTATATATAAACACAATAGTCCAGCTTTTTCCTTACGTTTCACTCTACAATACAAGTACACAACGGAGCTTACATTAGAAACTAGTTACTATACCAACTTACAAAACGACACTGAGCTATATGACTGCCGTATAATGTCATGTCACCCCACACAATACAATCCACTGCATTCTCATACAAACGACACCATAACATTCCACACATTGACCAAGATTTCATACAACAATAGCATTTTGCATCTCACTTACCCTTTATGCCTTCTAATTATCATTCCGTCACATTTACTCCTATCATCTTGCCTCATAACAATATATAAACAATAATACATACTTAATACAGTCCAACATGCCTCCATATGACACTTTAAAGTCACTAAAATGGCATCACAAGTTGATAATTATATCCAAAAAGGGTATAGGGGTCTTCGGGAATCAACTAGATGCGAAAACATATAAAACCGAAACTGGGGCTGACCTGCGCTTTCACCTGCACCCTCAGGTGGATGAGGTGCATGCGAAGATAGCTCCTGGCAGATTCTAGGAGCATCTACGCCCGCAGGTGCCTCCCCTGCGAGGGCGGGTGCCCATTTTCGGCTACCGGGGTTCATTTTGGGTCTTTTAAGGAAATGGATGGTCCGTGATCATAACCAAACTTATTTTGACATATTTTTGATCATCTTAAACACCAAAATTCAGCCATGGTCTCACAACACACATAACAACACCCAAAACTACATTTCACGGCCAATACGGCACCAAAACGGTAACCAATTTCACAATAAAAATTCCAAACATTATACACCATGACAAAACAATGGAAGACTATAATCACATCTCACATGAAAATATGGAATCCATCAAGTTCATTTCCTTCAAGATCATAAGTACATATTCAAGTTTTCAAAACCAAAACCATTCCCCGATTTAGCAAACATGTAACACTTCACACATTGTGAACTTCTCCATACTCCACCAACACAACCAACATAATATACACCATATATCATGCATAAAATATATTAAACCATCATAATAAACACTTACCAAGTCTTGTACAAGGATGATCTTGTCCCCAAAGATGAGAGCTTAGGGTTTGTGTATCAAGAGAAGAGTTTGGATTTTTCTAGAAAATGGCATGTGTGTTTTGATGGAATAAAATCTAATTTTTGGCTTATACAGTCCCATGTACTTCCATTCTTATCCACATATTAAATGTGTTTACTTGGTCAAGGAAAGAGTGGGTCAAATTTTATTTTGGGCCATGTCTTTTGATACTTTTTGGGCCTCAATTGGCCCAATGACACATGGTTCACTTAAGCCCAACAATTTAATGCATAATTCACCTAATATCTCATGTTTCAATATTTCCCTACATGTTACGATAACCAACTAGACCCATAAACATATGGGGTATTACATTCTTCCCCCCTTAGAAACATTCGTCCTCGAATGTTAGCGATATTATTCAAAGAAAACAATTACAAGTCTAGGAGCATTCTTCCTGTTACCATATAGATATATACTCAAAGCTTATAAATACTTACTTGTCCTTCCTCCCTTTGAAACAAATGAGGGTACTTGTATTTCATCATCTCTTCAGCTTCCCATGTGACCTCTTCTTTTTGTTGATTCCTCCAAAGTACCTTTACGGATGCTATATCTTTATTTCTCAACCTCTTCACCTGTCTATCCAGCATGGCGATAGGTATCTCCTCATAGGTAAGATCCTCTGTCACTTGTACATCATCAATAGGAGTAAAATGAGATAGATCCCCTATGCACTTTCGAAGCATCGAAACATGAAATACTGGATGAACTGTGGAGAGTTCTGGGGATAGTTCTGCTAGATACGCAAATTGCCCAAGCCTTGGACAATTTCTATTTCTTTCCAAATCTCACTATCCCCCCTTTTTTTTCCATTGGTGATACTGTCAAAACTACCTAATCACCTATGGTACATTTGAATTCCCGTCTCCTAATATCGGCATATGATTTGTATCGGCTCTGGGTTATTTGTAGCTACTATTATATCACCTTCACTTTCTCGATAGCTTGATGAACAAGATCTAACCTAAGCGAAGCAACTTTCATCAGCTGTTACCCATCCAATTGGTGATCTACATTTCCTTTCATATAAAGTTTTGTAAGGTGCTTTTTAATACTTTTATTGTAAGCAATTTCAATAAATGATAAATGTTCATCCCAATCACCTTTAAAGTCCAACGTACAAACTCGTGGCATATCTTCAATTGTTCATATAATCCATTCTATTTGTCCATCCATCTAAGGATGACAGCCATACGTACATCCACATGTGTACCCATGCTTTGCTAACAAGAATTTCAACACTGTGCAATAAAGTGAACGCTCATGTTTAATATAAGAGTGAGTGGTTTCCCATGTAGTCATACTATCTTTGTATTGCATAATGTTCAACTTTATCGGTGGTCCTAACTGGTAGGACATACGTAGACTTGGTAAGCCTGCCAACTCTTACCTATATGGAATCAATCTTCGCAGTGTACGAGGCAACCCTGTGATTAAATCCATGTTATTTATGTTCCACCTCCAAACTGGTAGGGTGATACATTGCATAAACATACAGATTTCTTATGCCATACCGTTAATCACTGACCGCTTGGACATTGAGCTACACCTTCTAAAATGGTCTTTTCATGTAACCTTACTAAGGCATCTCTGCTAAACCATGGTACATTTTGGTTACTTCTGAACAATACCCTGAACGGTGTCCCTCTGGCATTATTCCTTTCCTTAACTCGTCTATACCCGGTACGCACAATCTACATTGGTGTTACCTAGATGGGATACCAATATCATAGGCTGTGAATAGGTTCCACCATTTCTGCTGTCTCAAAGTTAGGTCCTGTTGATTAAGGATATAAATATATCACAAACTCTGATGTTCGGTATAGATGTCAATATGAACGAATGGCGCCATACACTTTTGAAAACAACCATCACGACTGCTTGCTCAAAATCATGTATTAGATAGTGGTCTTCATATAGACACAATTGTCGTGAGGTAGATGCTATCACATTACCATGCCGTATCTGTATACACCATAAACTAATACAGGTGCAGAGGTTAACTTATATTTTTTTTTCAACTCCTAAAAACTACTCTCATATGCATCCTTCCGTTGAAACTTAATTACCTTGTATGTTCGTTTCATGAAAAGTATAGAGGGAGAAGAAATCCTTCTACAAATCCTATGATATCTTGTCAATCCGAGAAAACTATGACTCTTGGTGGGGGTCGTAGGTCTTGGCCAATTCTTCACCACTTCAATCTTCTGTGTATCAACCTGTATCCATTCATCCGACACAGTGCGACCTAAAACAAATGCTATTAACCAAACTTCATGCTTGGAAAACTTTGCGTCCCACTTACGATGCGAAGAATTTGCAACACCTATCGTATGTGATTAGCAGGGTTCGCTTGTGATTCTAAAGAAACTCATATCTCATCTATAACCACCATCACGAATACATTTATGACTGGTTTAAACGTTCTGATCATCCAACTCATAAGTCTTACTGGTGCATTCGTTAGCCCATTTTACATAACTAAGAAGACATAGTGACCATCCCGGGTTCGGCAAGCTGCCTTGGGTATACCTTTTTGTTTAACCCCTACTTGATCATAACTCGCTCTCAAGTCAGTCTTTGAGAAATCTTTGGCATCCTGTAATTGATTCATTAACTTATAAGTTTTGGGAAGGAAATATTTTTTCTTAATTGTCACTCTCTTCAGTTGTCGATAATCAGTACACGTTCTCAATGTGCCATTTTCTTTTGTACAATTAATACTGATGCACCCAAAGGAATATACTAGGCCTTGTGAACCTCTTGTCCAACCAGTCCTTTAATTGCTCCTACATCTCCCGCAATTCTACTGGGGCCATTCTATACGGAGGAATAGAGATAGACAGAATGCCTGGAATCACGTCACTATCAATCTCTACTTTACATTTCAAGAAATACATCCAGAAATTCATTTATCGATCGAAGTGTTGGTTCCCTCACATCGGTATCCCATACTCTTACTAGGTGACAAATATACCCCTTGGATATCATTTTCTTTACCTTGCTATAGGAAATGAAGTTTCCTTCGGTTCTCCCATATTACCCTTATATGCAAGAACATTCTTTTATGGAAACATGAAAATGTAACTCCTTAGCTCGGCAATTCGCCGTGGCAGAACAAGAAGCCAACCAACCCATACCCATAATGACCTCAAAGTTTACCATTTCTAGTTCAGTAGGCTCAACCAGTGTGTCATAACCACAACCGATTACTATACAATTATGATATACTCTTTTAGCTGTCATAAGTTCACAACTAGTGTAGATACTTCAGACGGCTTACCTAGTATTTCTCATGTTCCTTACAAAAACACATATGGAAGAATGTACGACAATGTAGAACCTGGGTCAATCAATGCAAATATTATGTGAAAAGACAGATAATGTACCTGTCACTATATCAGGAAAAGCCTCCAAGTCCTGCCGACCCGCTACGGCGTAGGTACGGTCCTGAGTTCCACTCGAACTAGCTACCCCTCTAACATATCTGCTACGATCAGCCGGTTGTGCACCTCTACCTAGAGAAGGCACCAATGATATCGGTGCAACGGTTGGTCTTATAGGTCGTGCCATGCCACCCGTGTTCTTTAGTGGACACCCTTTTACCTTGTGCCCTGACACTCCATAATGATAGCAAACATTCGTTCCAACCCGACATTCACCTGCATGAAATTTCCTGCAGCGCTGGCACAACTGACAAAAATACCCTAGTTGGTTCACATCTCTGTGTGCTTGATATCCCATTGTCTGGAAATCCTGAGTCTCACTTCTTTGCCTAATCTGGTTACTTATAAACCCTGGGAGTAGGGGGGAGCAATTGCTGTAGAATGAGGAAATGATGGCCTAGACGGCCTGTGAGAACTCTAAGGCCCAAATCCTCCTTGGGATGCCATGAGCTGCCCCGTGGGTTTCACTTTCTTTGACAATCCTCCTTCCAATTCTTGCATCCTTTTCTTCTGCCTTTGTTCCTCCATCTGCTGCGTAAGCGCTTGTCTTCGAGCTTGTGCAGTAACTACACGGGTCAATATCTGCACTGCACTCATCAAATCTTGCTCAATAGTATTAACGGGCAGTTCCAAAGATAGTTCTCTCCTACTCGGCTCTTCTGGAGCTGGAAAATTAGAGGAGGCCTGCGATGCAAGTTCAATGTCCACTCCACCTTGACTAGCTTGGTCAAGTGGGAGTCTACTCTATCCTTCTCCGGTAATCCTAACTACCTGCTTCCCTTTATCTTTACCTCGGCTTGTCCTTGGCATTTTACTAGACCAAAGAAAACAATTACCATGGTTAGATATAATTCCACCTACAACATTGGCTCTATTGCACGATATAGAAATGAAAGAACGAAACAACATCCTAAATGTCCTGTAGCCTCCTACTTATAAATGTGGTGCACAACACATCGATAAGTAAGACTCTACTCAGACACGGCTTTGTAGACACCCTTAGAATGACCTGCTCTGATACCACTTTTGTCACGCCCTGAATTCCATCGGAACGTGATTGGCACCCGTAGCCGATAAGGCCCGAGAGAACCAAGCTTTACTTCTATTCATTCTTAGGTATGCTCTAGAAAACACCACTATCACGTAAGAACATAAGAGTCCAATAACGAAAATCATGGAACATGTTATATATATATACATATGTGAAACTTGGCCGTCGAGGCCATCAAGTCAAGGTGGACATACATTTCTTCATTCACATACCCACATTGGTCTGCAAAAGCCTCTAACAAGAGTACACACATAAACATCTTAAGTTCGGGACAAGTCCCCGCTTTACACAACACTACAGTACCAAAATAAATGTACACAAGAGACCCGAAAAGCCCCGAACCAACTGGAGCTCACCAAAGATCAACAGATGTCCTGCAGCCTACTGGGGAGGTCTACTAGTACCTGTACCTGCAGCAAGTAAGGTAAATTTCCCCAAAGGAGTCAGTACAAATGATGTACTGAGTATGTAAGGCCATAAGAAACTATATGATACATCAATACTTCAATGAAAATAAAAAATAATTAAAGAACTAACATGGATGAGTCATCACTCTAAATGTATGGAAGTATGTATATTAAATGGATTACTTCTTTTATCTTTACGTTCAATCGTTCCTTCATCATTCACCTCTTCATTCACAACTCATCCTTCCATTCTTACAATGCCCGGGCCCCAAGCTGATTAGTGGGAAAATAATATCATCATGAAGGTGTTCATTTCACCCCATGGATACACCCATAATGTTGCGATAGTCATCATGAAGGTGTTTCCTTCACCCCATGGATATCATCATGAAGGTGTTTATTTCACCCCATAGATACATTCATAAAATTGGGATCGTCATCATGAAGGTGTGTTCTTCCACCCCATGGATACACTCATAAAGCCTTACTTCATTCTTTAACTTTTACGAGATTGTTACCTTTACTTGTGAGAGATTGGTACGCTCACTCATGACATATTAATACATTCGCTTATGAGAGATTGATACTTTAGTTTGTGAGAGATTGACATATTTGCAGTCATAACCTTATTAGGAGTTTTGGAACATAACATTAGTGGGATTTGGAATCCTTTCCACAATTATGTAACACATGAGCAACAACGACTAAAGAATGAGGAATATGTGACTTAACAATAGATAACAACCTGAAATGAGATACCTTAGAACATTTCAGAAATAAGTAATAACCATAACAAGGTGAATACTATATGCTGCAGAAGGATACGGAAAGAGGAACCTTACATACCTTTACTTCTAAGTGTGAATACACAAGCCTATATATAAACACAATAGTCCAGCTTTGTCCTTATGTTTCACTCTACAATACAAGTACACAACGGAGCATACATTAGAAACTAGTTACTATACCAACGTACAAAATGACACTGAGCTATATGACTGCCATATAATGTCATGTCACCCCACACAATACAATCCACTTCATTCTCATACCAATGACACCATAACATTCCACACATTGACCAAGATTTCATACAACAATAGCATTTTGCATCTCACTTACCCTTTATGCCTTCTCATTATCATACCGTCCCATTTAATCCTATCATATTGCCTCATAACAACATATAAACAATAATACATACTTAATACAATCCAACATGCCTCCATAAGACACTTTAAATTCACTAAAACGGCATCACAAGTTGATAATTACATCCAAAAAGGGTATAGGGGTCTTCGGGAATCAACTAGAAGCAAAAACATACAAAATCGGAACTGGGGCTGACCTTCGCTGCCACCTGTGCCTGAAGGTGGCTGAGGTGCATGCGTAGATGGCTCCTGGCAGATTCCAGGAGCATCTGCGCCTGCAGGTGCCTCCCCTGTGAGGGCGGGTGCCCATTTTCGGCTGCCGGGGTTCGTTTTGGGTATTTTAAGGCAATGGATGGTCTGTGATCATAAACAAACTTATTTTGACATATTTTTTATCATCTTAAACACCAACATTCATCCATGGTCTCACAACACACATAACAACACCCAAAACTACATTTCACGGCCAATACAGCACCAAAACGGTAACCAATTTCACAATAAAAATTCCAAACATTATACACCATGACAAAACAAGGGAAGACTATAATCACATCTCACATGACCATATGGAATCCATCAAGTTCATTTCCTTCAAGATCATAAGTACATATTCAAGTTTTCAAAACCAAAACCATTCCCCGATTTAGCAAACATGTAACACTTCACACATAGTGAACTTCTCCATACTCCACCAACACAACCAACATAATATACACCATCTATCATGCATAAAATATATTAAACCATCATAATAAACACTTACCAAGTCTTGTACAAGGATGATCTTGTCCCCAAAGATGAGAGCTTAGGGTTTGTGTATCAAGAGAAGAGTTTGGATTTTTCTAGAAAATGGCATGTGTGTTTTGATGGAATAAAATCTGATTTTTGGCTTATATAGTCCCATGTACTTCCATTCTAATCCACACATTAAAGGTGTTTACTTGGTCAAGGAAAGAGTGGGTCAAATTCCATTTTGGGCCATGTCTTTTGATACTTTTTGGGCCTCAATTAGACCAATGACACATGGTTCACTTAAGCCCAACAATTTAATGCATAATTCACCTAATCTCTCATGTTTCAATATTTCCCTACATATTACGATAACCAACTAGACCCAGAAACGTATTGGGTGTTACAAGACATTTGTCTCTTACATCCATATACCCACATATGTCTACAAAAGCCTCTAACAGATGCATTTCCAAGACCAACTAACAGTCGGGACAAGTCCCCGCTTTATACAACATTTATAACATCAAATCAAATATACAACTATGACTCAGGAGGCTCCGAACCAACTTGAGTGTCACGCCCCAAATCCTATCGGGACGGATTGTCACTCGTAGCCGACAAGGCCCGAGAGAAACAAGCTTTGTCTCTATTCAATCATGTACATGCCATAAGAAATACATAATCACATAATAACTTTGGATACCAACAATGGAGTTCATGGAACATGATATATATATATATATATATATATGCGAAACTTGGCCGTTGAGGCCACCAAGTCAAAAACGACATATACCTTTTACATTTATACACCCACAACCGTCTACAAAAGCCTCTAACAAATGCATTGACCAAAATGAACTAAAAGTCGGGACAAGTCCCCGCTTTATACAACATGTACAACACCAAAACATATGCACAACTATGACTCAGAGAAGCCCCGAACTAACTGGAGCTCACCAAAGATCTGCAACACTGGCAACCTACTGTGGAGGCCTACTAGTACCTGCGCTTGCAGCAAGTAAGGTAAATTCCCCAAGAGGGGTCAGTACGAAGAATGTACTGAGTATGTAAGGCCATATGAAACTTGTATGATATGAAAAGACATCAATGAAATCAAATTCAAATGAATGACCAACATAGATAAGTCACTATTCTGTACTTTGGAAACCATGTATATTGCTTTCGGTACTTTCTTTGTATCTTTAATTCAATGATTATTCATCTTTGCTTGTGACCTGTGATACCCGGGCCCCGACTGAACTGTGGGTTTTAACATAACCTTATGTTATGTTGGGATCGGCTCGAGCTAGGCTTATTCCCCTAGAGCTGCCACCCTATGAATCAATATATATATATATATCGGGATCGGCTCGAGCTAGGTGAGTACCTCTAGAGCTGCCACCCATACAACCTTTCAGGTTTGGCTCGAGCTAGGTTATTACCCCAAGAGCTACCCCCTGTCAGGATCAGTCCAAGCAAGGCTTATTCCTCTAGGACTGCCCCCTGATTTGGGATCGGCTTAAGCTAGGCATTTCGCCCCCAAAGCTGCCACCCTTACTTGATCATTGACCACATATGCATTACTTTATTCATTACTTTGAGATTGATACAATGAAAGTCATAACTTTACTTGGAACTTTGGATCATTAACCAATGAGTGAGAGGCAAGTGAATAACTTGGCAACATAACATTATTAGAACCATAACACTATTGGAACTATTGAACTATAATCCATGACCAAGAGACATAAGTATAATCCATATTGGAAACGTTAGAGCATAACCTTATTTGAGCTTTTGGAACATTAACCATGAATATGAGACATGAGATTCATAAATGATCAATGAGTAGGAATATATGACAATGACCATTGATAACCGGATATAGAATACCTTAGCACATTTTGGGATGGAACAAGCGTAATGTCAATGTGAATACTATTTGCCGCAGAAAGATACGGACAGAGTAACCTTACATACCTTGTATTCTCAATACAAATATACAATCCTAGATGTGCATACAATAGTCCCACTCCTTCTTTATGTGTCACTCTACAACACAAATACGTAACGGGATTCACATTAACCATCAATTACTTTACAAATGCATATAACATCAACGGTTTACATGTTTGCCTTTAAACATGTCATTTCCCCTTGACAAAACCATTGATGAAATTATTATTCCAAAAATCCCACAATATTCCCAACATTGACCAATACATGATAATCAATACATTTCACCACAAAACTTCTCCTTTACACTTTCTTATCCATATCACATCACAAATAATCCATCAAATTACCTTAATACACCTCATAGCACATATCGGCGAAAATCCCACAATTTACACTTATAGACAATAACAAGTTTAACAACAAAAATAACACCATACATGTTCATATTTTATCCATACCATGCTCTTTCATCAAAGGCACAAGTCCTAATTCAAGCTTGAACCTCATGGATCACAAACCTTATATAAAAACACAAAGTACCATGTCCAACATTTCCAAGCATAACCAACATGATTTACATACTCTCCCATGCATATAATATATTAATCCATAACAATAATCACTTAACCAAGCTTGAAAAGTGATGATCTTGCTCCAAAAGTTGGCTTTGAACTCTTAGGGTTTGAAGAAAATATCTTGTTTATTTGTCAAAAAGGCATGAGACTTGTGAAGAATAAAATCATATTTTTGGTCCCTTTATATAGGACCTCAAGTCCATCCTTAGCCACTCTTTAGCATTTAATAAAGGGTTCTAGAAGGTCAAGGCAAGAATGGGTCTTTTGACCCATTTTTGGGCCATGTTTTCTTTTCATTTTTTTGGGTCCTTTTTGGGCCCAATTCACTTAACCCAATAACATCAATAATTTTTCGTGTTTAAATCATCTCATATATGTTACAACAATATTACCAGTCACGCTATCCATATCCGTAGCCTCAATCCCAAAAATAAGTGATTCTAGCCACGTATGCCCTATTTTGACCAAAAGGGTAAAATCGTTATTTTGACGCCAAATTTGTTCTCGAGTAATTTTATCATACCAATATAATACTTTACTTATTTCATGTATATACTCATGGTTGTATAAGAAACGTGGCAAAAATCGGCTCGGTACGACCCCGGATACCCTTGGGACTTAGAAAATTTCCAACTTTTGAAAAACTAAAAATTCCATCCTAGCACGCCCCTGGGCGCGCCAGGTTGCTGCCTGTGCAATAAAATATTTGTCCCAGAGCGGCCTGGCACGCCCTCTGGCGCGCCTGGGCCCAAATTTTTCCAAAAATTTTGTTTTTCGACTTTTCTTCGCTGGTTTGGTTAGATACTTCAAGTCCTATTGTTTAACTTACTTCTTAACCTTAATATACTTCGTTTAGAGGTATTCTTAGCCTCGTTTTGAAGCCCACAACTGCTCCACTAAAATCACAAAACACCTCCTATGAAGGGCTAATCACATATATGAGGTCAAATTTCAACTTTCTCGTTCATAACATTACCAAATACATACGTATGGCTCTCGACACCTAAGTAAACATTACTTAATGTCGTCAAGTAGGGTTAGGAAGGTACGGGGTGTTACATTCTTCCCCCCTTAGGAACATTCATCCTCGAATGTTAATAGTATTGTTTCGATTACGACAAACGTATCTCTACATTAGCATACATATACATAAACACTTAAGGCTCATGGAGACTTACTTGTTATTTCTCCACTTCCTCACTTTGAACTTCTTGATCCATTTGAAATAGATGGGGATACTTGGATTTCATCATCTCTTCTGCTTCCCATGTGACCTCCTCTACTTGTTGATTTCGCCAAAGGACTTTCACGGAAGCTATGTCTTTATTCCTCAATCTTTTTACTTGTCGATCTAGGATAACAATGGGTACCTCTTCATAAGTAAGATCCTCTGTAACTTGAACATCTTCAATTGGAACAGTACGAGATGGATCTCCTATGCATTTTTGAAGCATCGAAATGAAATACCGGATGGACTGAGGAAAGTTCTTGAGGTAGTGCTAATTCATACGCAACTTGACCAAATCTTCTAATAATTTCATATGGGCCTATCTTAAGTGGACTCAATTTCCCTTTCTTTTCGAACCGCATTACCCCTTTCATCGGTGACACCTTTAAAAACACCCAATCACCTATGGCGAATTCAAGCCCTCTTCTTCGAACATCAGCATATGACTTGTGACGACTTTGGGCCGTTTGTAACAGTTGTTGGATCACTTTAACTTTCTCCATAGCCTGATGAACAATGTCGGGCCCAAGTAAAGCAGTTTCACCCGCTTCAAACCATCCAATTGGTGATCTACATTTCCTTCCGTACAAAGCTTCATAAGGTGCCATTTTAATACTTGAATGATAGCCATTGTTGTAAGCAAATTCAATAAGAGGCAAATGGTTATCCCAACTGCCTTGAAAATCTAACGTACAAGCTCATAGCATATCTTCAAGTGTCTGAATAGTATGTTCTGCTTGTCCATCAGTCTGAGGATGGAAAGCTGTACTCAATTCACCCGTGTACCCAAACTCTGCTGGAAAGATCTCCAAAAGTGCTCTGTGAACTGTGCTCCTCTGTCTGATATAATGAAAAGTGGAATACCATGCAACCGCACTATTTCTCTAACATACAATTTTGCATACTCTTCAGCTGTATAGGTGGTCTTGACTGGTAGAAAATACGCTGACTTGGTAAGACTGTTCACTATAACCCATATAGAATCAAATTTTTGTAATGTACGAGGCAAACCTGTAATAAAATCCATGTTAATCATATCCCATTTCCAGACTGGAAGATTGATACATTGCATGTAACCTCCCGGTTTCTGATGCTCTACTTTCACTTGTTGACAATTCGGACATTGAGCGACAGATTCTGCAATGTTCTTCTTCATATATACCCACCAATATACTTCTTTAAAGTCATGATACATTTTAGTAGCACCCGGATGAATAGAATAGCGCGAATGATGCGCCTCTGTCATAATTCGTGTCCTCAGCTCATCTACATCCGGTACACATAATCTCCCTTGACATTGGAGTACCCCTTCCTGTGTACGATCAAATTCCTTTGTCAAATTCTGTTGTACATTTGCCTTTAACTACAGTAATATAGAATCCGCAAACTGCTTCTCTTTCACTTCAGTTATTAAGGAGGATTCCGCTGCATTCTGTACAATAACTCCATCCTCTGAGGATTCAATAAGGCAAACTCCTAAGCTCGCTAATTGATTTAGATCTTTGATTAGCACTTGATTCACAGTCAACTGGCCACTAGTACTTTCTACTGCCTTGCGGCTCAATGCATCAGCTACTACATTTGCTTTGCCAGGGTGATAAAGAATATCAATATCATAATCTTTTAAGAGCTCTAACCACCTTCGTTGCCTCAAATTGAGTTCCTTTTGCTTAAAGATATATTGTAAACTTTTGTGGTCCGTATAGATATCAACATGGACTCCATACAAATAATGAAGCCATATCTTTAGAGAAAAAACTACCGCTGCCAATTCAAGATCATGTGTGGGATAATTTTTCTCATGTGGCCGCAACTGTCGTGAGGCATATGCTATGACATTACCGTGTTGCATCAACACACATCTGAGGCCAACCCCGAAAGCATCACAATACACTACATAACCTTTGGTACCTTTGGGAAGCACTAAAACTGGTATGGAGGTTAATTTATCTTTCAACTTTTGGAAGCTTTTCTCACATGCATCATTCCACTGAAATTTTACTGCCTTATGTGTAAGCTTTGTTAACGGTGCAGCAATGGAGGAAAAACCTTCCACAAATCTTCGGTAATAACCTGCCAGTCCAAGAAAACTATGAATCTCTGTGGGTGTCGTAGGTCTTGGCCAATTTTTCACTGCTTCAATCTTCTGTGTATCAACCTATATCCCTTCATCTGACATAATATGACTCAAGAATGCAACTGATTTTAACCAAAACTCACACTTAGAGAACTTTGCATACAACTTACACTCACGGAGAATCTGTAACACTTTTCGCAAATGACTAGCATGGTCCTCTAGTGATCTTGAATAAACTAGGATGTCATCTATAAATACCGTGACGAACACATCCAGAAATGGCTTAAACACCCTATTCATCAAATCCATAAACACAGCTGGAGCATTTGTTAGTCCAAATGACATAACTAAAAATTCATAATGGCCATACCGTGTTTGGAAAGCTGTCTTGGGTATATCTTCTTCTCTAACTCTGACTTGATGGTAACCCGACCTCAAGTCAATTTTTGAAAAACATTTGGCACCCTGTAATTGATCGAAAAAATCATCAATTTGAGGGAGGGGATATTTGTTCTTGATCGTTACCTTATTCAATTGCCGATAGTCAATGCACATTCTCAAGGTGCCATCTTTATATCGCACAAATAATACCGGTGCACCCCATGGGGACATACTAGGCCTAATGAAGCCTTTGTCTAGCAAATCTTTTAATTGATCCTTCAATTCACGCAATTCTGCTGGGGCCATTCTATATGGAGGAATAGAAATAGGCTGAGTGCCTGGAATCACATCAATGCCAAATTCTACTTCCCGTTCTGGGGGCCAGCCTGGAAGATCCTCTGGGAACACATCAAGAAATTCATTGACCACTGGAACCGACTGCGGAGTTAGTGGTTCCACTTCAGTATCTTTCACTCGTACTAGATGACATATATAACCCTTAGCAATCATTTTTCTGGCTTTCAAATAGGAAATAAATCTTTCTCGTGGTGCCCCTACATTACCCTGCCATTCAAGAACATTTTCTTGCGGAAAACAAAATTGCACTTTCTTGGCCCGACAATCTACCGTAGCATAACAAGAGGCCAACCAATCCATCCCTATGATCACATCAAAATCCACCATGTCTAATTCAATGAGATCGGCCAATGTATCATGACCACACACCGTTACCACACAATTATGATATACTCTTTTTGCAACAATATATTCACCGACCGGTGTAGACACTTCAATTGATTTAATTAATAATTCTGGTGCATTTACAAATTTCGCAGCAACCAATGGAGTAACATAGGAAAATGTAGAACCAGGGTCAATCAATGCATATACATTATGTGAGGATATGAGTAATGTACCTGTGACAACATCAGGGGAAGCCTCTGAATTTTGTCGGTCCACTAAAGCATAAGTGCGATTCTGGACCCCACTAGTACTGGCTGCTCCTCTGGCACCTCTACCACGGCCAACAGGCTGAACACCTCATCCCAAAGAAGGGATCGATACTGACGACGCAACGGCCGATCCTGCCGATCGTGCTACACCACCCATACTCCTCTAGGGACACTCTCTCATCGTGTGTCCTGTCACGCTGCACCAGAAACAAGCATTTGTCCCTACTCTGCATGTACCTGCATGAATATGCCCGTAATGCTAACACTGTTGATGAGGAAAACCTGCTGCCGGTGATCCGTGAACTCCGCTACTCTGCCCAGATGGACCACCCCTAGACCCTCGAAACTGTGAGTGAGCACCCCTGTGGAATAAGAGAACGATGGTCTAGGTAGTCTCGAAACATACGGGGCCTAGATCCTCCTTGGGACATCATAGGTGGCCCCATAGCCCTTTTGGACTGTCCCCTGTCAACTTCATGTACCCTTCGTCTCTGTCTCTGATCTGCCATTTTCTGGGCGAAGGCTTGTATTCTAGCTATGTCCATGTCCTTGTTTAAGGCAACAATGGTTCAATCCCTTACCAAATATGGATCTAGTTTGTCCACGTATCGATGGACTCTATCTATCATCGTAGCCACCACATTTGGCGCATATCGTGCCAAGGAATTAAATTGAAAAACTGTATTCCCTGACACTCATATTTCCTTGACGGAGATTTAGAAACTGATCCGCACATGCCTCACGGATCTCATAGGGCAAGTAATGATCAAGGAAGGCCACTTTAAACTCTTCCCATGTAGGTGGATTTGCACCAATATCACGGGATTTATTCCAATCCTCGTACCATAATATCGCCTCCCCCTTCAATCTATGTGCAGTAAGTTCAACTGTTTCTACCCTCGTCACGTGCATAGCTTCCAAAGCCCTCTGAATTTGATCCATGAAGCCCTGTGGATCTGCTTTTGGATCGGACCCAGTGCATATAGGAGGGTCAAGTTTTAAGAAATCCTGTGTCCTGCGACTTGCCATTCTAGCCGCATCATCATCACGTGTCATTACACCAGCCCGTCCCTGGCTTTGTGCCGCCACTAACTGTGTCAACATATGTACAACATTTCTCAGATCTTGATCAGTGGCATTCATTGGTGGTTCTGCGGGTATTTCTCTACCAACTGGCTCCTCCGGAGCTGGAAAAGTAGACGAAGACCACGATGAAATTTCAGCATTTGCTCCACCTTGACTAGCTTGGTCAGGTGGTAGCCTACTCATTCCTTCTTCCGCAGGCGCATCCACCTGCTTAACTTTGCCTCTTCCTCTTCTAGTAATTGGCATTTTGACTATATCAAAGAAAAACAATTACCATGATAAGACTCAATTACACTTATAACACTGGCTCTATTGCACGATCTAGAAGTGAAGAAAAGAAACAACATCCTAAATGTCCCGTAGCCTCCTACTTATAAATGTGGTGCACAACACATTGATAAGTAAGACTCTACTCAGACACGGCATTATAGACACCCTTAGAACGACCTGCTCTGATACCACTTTTGTCACGCCCCGAATCCCATCGGGACGGATTGGCACTCGTAGCCGACAAGGCCCAAGAGAACCAAGCTTTGTCTCTATTCAATCATGTACATGCCATAAGAAGCCCATAATCACATAATAACTTTGGTGCAAACAATGGAGTTCATGGAACATGATATATATATATACATATGCGAAACTTGGCCGTTGAGGCCACCAAGTCAAAAACGACATATACCTTTTACATTTATACACCCACAACTGTCTACAAAAGCCTCTAACAAATGCATTGACCAAAATGAACTAAAAGTCGGGACAAGTCCCCCCTTTATACAACATGTACAACACCAAAACATATGCCCAACTGTGACTCAGAGAAGCCCCGAACTAACTGGAGCTCACCAAAGATCTGCAACACTGGCAACCTACTATGGAGGCCTACTAGTACCTGCGCCTGCAGCAAGTAAGGTAAATTCCCCAAGAGGGGTCAGTACAAAGAATGTACTGAGTATGTAAGGCCATATGAAACTTGTATGATATGAAAAGATGTCAATGAAATCAAATTCAAATGAATGACCAACATAGATAAGTCACTATTCTGTACTTTGCAAACCATGTATATTGCTTTTGGTACTTTCTTTGTATCTTTAATTCAATGATTATTCATCTTTGCTTGTGACCTGTGATACCCGGGCCCCGACTGAACAGTGGGTTTTAACATAACCTCATATAATGTTGGGATCGGCTCAAGCTAGGCTTATGCCCCTAGAGCTGCCACCCTATGAATCAATATATATATCGGGATCGGCTCGAGCTAGGTGAGTACCTCTAGAGCTGCCACCCATACAACCTTGCAGGTTCGACTCGAGTTAGGTTATTACCCCAAGAGCTGCCCCCTGTCTGGATCGGTCCGAGCTAGGCTTATGCCTCTAGGACTGCCCCCTGATTTGGGATCGGCTTGAGCTAGGCATTTCGCCCCCAAAGCTGCTACCCTTACTTGATCATTGACCACATATGCATTACTTTATTCATTACTTTGAGATTGATACAATGAAAGTCATAACTTTACTTGGAACTTTGGATCATTAACCAATGAGTGAGAGACATGTGAATAACTTGGAAACATAACATTATTAGAATCATAACACCATGGGAACCATTGAACTATAATCCATGACCAAGACACATAAGTATAATCACTATTGGAAACATTAGAGCATAACCTTATTTGAGCTTTTGGAACATTAACCATGAATATGAGACATGAGATTCATAAATGATCAATGAGTAGGAATATATGACAATGACCATTGATAACCGGATATAGAATACCTTAGCACATTTCGGTATGGAACAAGCGTAATGTCAATGTGAACACTATTTGCCGCAGAAAGATACGGACAGAGTAACCTTACATACCTTGTATTCTCAATACGAATATACAATCCTAGATGTGCATACAATAGTCCCGCTCCTTCTTTATGTGTCACTCTACAACACAAATACATAACAGGATTCACATTAACCATCAATTACTTTACAAATGCATATAACATCAACGGTTTACATGTTTGCCTTTAAACATGTCATTTCCCCTTGACAAAACCATTGATGAAATTATTATTCCAAAAATCCCACAATATTCCCAACATTGACCAATACATGATAATCAATACATTTCACCACAAAACTTCTCCTTTACACTTTCTTATCCATATCACATCACAAATAATCCATCAAATTACCTTAATACACCTCATAGCACATATCGGCGAAAATCCCACAATTTACACTTATAGACAATAACAAGTTTAACAACAAAAATAACACCATACATGTTCATATTTTATCCATACCATGCTCTTTCATCAAAGGCACAAGTCCTAATTCAAGCTTGAACCTCATGGATCACAAACCTTATATAAAAACACAAAGTACCATGTCCAACATTTCCAAGCATAACCAACATGATTTACATACTCTCCCATGCATATAATATATTAATCCATAACAATAATCACTTAACCAAGCTTGAAAAGTGATGATCTTGCTCCAGAAGTTGGCTTTGAACTCTTAGGGTTTGAAGAAAATATCTTGTTTATTTGTCAAAAAGGCATGAGACTTGTGAAGAATAAAATCATATTTTTGGTACCTTTATATAGGCCCTCAAGTCCATCCTTATCCACTCTTTAGCATTTAATAAAGGGTTCTAGAAGGTCAAGGCAAGAATGGGTCTTTTGACCCATTTTTGGGCCATGTCTTCTTTTCATTTTTTTGGGTCCTTTTTGGGCCCAATTCAGTTAACCCAATAAAATCAATAATTTCTCGTGTTTAAATCATCTCATACGTGTTACAACAATATTACCACTCACGCTATCCATATCCGTAGCCTCAATCCCAAAAACAAGTGATTCTAGCCACGTATGCCCTATTTTGACCAAAAGGGTAAAATCGTCATTTTGATGCCAAATTCATTCTCGAGTAATTTTATCATACCAATATAATACTTGAATCATTTCATGTATATACTCATGGTTGTAGAAGAAACGTGGCAAAAATTGGCTCGATACGACCCCGGATACCCTTGGGACTTAGAAAATTTCCAACTTTCGAAAAACTAAAAATTCCATCCTGGCACGCCCAGGGGCGTGCCAGGTTGCTGCCTGTGTAATAACAATTTTGGCCCAGAGCGGCCTGGAACGCCCTCTGGCGCGCCTGGGCCCAAATTTTTCCAAAAATTTTGTTTTTCGACTTTTCTTCGCTGGTTTGGTTAGATACTTCAAGTCCTATTCTTTAACTTACTTCTTAACCTTAATATACTTCATTTAGAGGTCTTCTTAGACTCATTTTGAACCCCACAACTGCTCCACGAAAATCACAAAACACCTCCTACGAAGGGCTAATCACATATATGAGGTCAAATTTCAACTTTCTCGTTCATAACATTACCAAATACATACGTATGGCTCTCGACACCTAAGTAACCATTACTTAATGTCATCAAGTAGGGTTAGGAAGGTACGGGGTGTTACATGGAGCTCACCAAAACTCTGTAAATGATCCATAGTCTACGGAGGAGGTCTACTAATGCCTGCACCTGCAACATGTAAGGTAAGTCCCCCGAGGGGGTTAGTACGAAGAATGTACTGAGTATGTAAGGCTTATAAGAAATAGCATCATACATGAGAATGTCAATAGAATAAAATATGAGAGAATAGTCAATGTGGATAAACCATCATTTTATATAATATCTTTTATAATTATTTTCCTTCAAGGGAAACTACCTTCACTCAAGAGACTTGCCTCTCATAGATTCATCTATACCCAAGAGATTCTTTCTTGCTTCTATATTTATTACTGCTATTGTTCATCTACTTGGTTAGTAGGTTGTAAAAGAATAACACTCATCCACTCTAGTGGTGGGGGTAATAATATAACGTACATCTACTCTATTAACGTACATCCACTCTATTGGTGGTTTTAACCTACATCCACTCTATTGGTGGTTTTAACCTACATCCACTCTATTGGTGGTTTAGCATACATCCACTCTCATGGGGGGGCAACATACATGCACTCTTATGGTGGGGAAACATACATCCACTCTCATGGTGGGGCAACGTACATCCACTCACATGGTGGGGCAACGTACATCCACTCTCATGGTGGGGCGACATACATCTACTCTCATGGTGGGGTAACATACATCCAGTCTCATGGTGGGGGAACATACATCCACTCTATGGTGGGAGAACATACATCCACTCTATGGTGGGAGAACATCCATCCACTCTATGGTGGGAGAACATACATCCACTCTATGGTGGGAGAACATACATGGGAGAGATTGACATATATCAACTTATGAGAAATTAATACATTAAGGATCATGATAGTATATAATATCGGACCTCCACCTTTGGTGGGTTATACTAAATGACATAACATAATATGGGGATTATTCCATATTGGACTTATACCCTCTAGAATGTGATCCATACTCACTAAAACGTATAGTAACCATGCGCATTACTTCTTTACATTTCTTATTCTCTTTACTAGGTTATGAGAATGACACGTTAAAGGTCATGACATTAAATCACACACTTATATACACATCTCACTTCACTCTTTTACTTCATGAGATTGACATATTCACTTATGAGAAATAGATATATTAACTTGCACATCACCTCTCTTATTCCTCTTATGAGATTGGTACTTTTGTTTATGAAAGATTGGTACAAGGGTAATCATCATACTATAGGACTTTGGAACAAGACTTGATTGGAAAATTCCATCGAAGAGTAAATAGATTCTCTTATGTTATTACTCTCTTGAAATAGTTCTCCTCGAAATTTTAACGTTATGACATCTTTGGAACTTCAATCAATGAACAAGAGATAAGTGAATCATAAGTCATCTCAGAATAGGACACATATGAATAACAATATACGTCACCCTGAATTGATATACTTCAAGCCTCTCGGAATTGAAACAAGTCCAATGTCAATGTGAACAACATGTTGCAGAAGGATATGGAAAAAGGAACCTTACATACCTTGTATTTTCAATACGAATATACAATCCTAGGTGTGCATACAATAGTTCCACTCCTTCTTTATATGTCACTCTATAACACAAATATATAACGGAATTCACATTAACCACCAACTACCTTACAAATACATATAACGTCAATGAGTTACATGTTTGCCTTTATACATGCCATTTCCCCTTGACAAAACCATTGATGAAATTATTATTCCAAAAATCCCCCAATATTCCATACATTTACCAATACATGATAATCAATACATTTCACCACAACACTTCTCCTTGACACTTTCTTATCCACACCATATCGCAATTAATCCATCAATTCACCATAATACACTTCATAGCACATATCGGCCAAAATCTCATAATTTACACTTATAGAAAAATAACAAGTTTAGGACCATAATCACACCATACATGTTGTTATTCTATCCATATTATGCTCTTTCATCAAAACAACAAGTCATAATTCAAGTTACAATCCCATGGATAACACATCTTTTTCACAAAATAAAAAGTGTCATGTCCAACACTTCCAACCATAACCAACATGATATACATAATCTCTCATGCTTATAATAGGTTAATCCATAATAATAATCACTTAACTAAGATTGAAAGATGATGATCTTGCTCCAAGAAGTGCCTTAGGGTTTTGGGAGCCAAAGAAGCTTTCTTGAGAATTCTCTAGAAAAAGATAGAAAAAGCATTTGTATTTCTCTTGAATAAAATCAGCCTTTTGCCCCTTTATATAGGCCCTTAATTTTCATCCTTATCCACTCTTGGCATTTAATGCAATGTGTTGCATTAGTCAATGGAAGAATGGGTCATTTGACCCATTCTTGGCCCATGTTTTCTTTCACATTTTGGGCCCTTTTTGAGCCCAATTCACTTAACCCAATAAAATCAATAATTCCTCATGTTTAATTCATTTCATATGTGTTACGACAATATTACCACTCACGGGATTCACACTCGTAGCCTCAATTCCAAAAACAAGCAATTCTAGCCACGTATGGCTTATTTTGACCATAAGGGTAAAATCGTCATTTTGATGCCAAATTCGTTCACGAGTAATTTTATCATACCAATATAATACTTCACTAATTTCATGTATATTCTCATGGTTGTATAAGAAACGTGGCAAAAATTGGCTCAATACGTCCCTGGGCACCCTTGGGACTTAAGAAAAATTTCAACTTTGAAAAGTGGCCAAAACCAGCGTGGTAAGCCCTTGGGCGAGCCAGCTTGCTGCCTCTGGACTAAAAATTTTAGCCCAGAGTGGCGTGGCACACCCTCACTTAAAATTTTCGAAAATTTTGTTTTTCGACTTTTCTTCGCGGATTTGGTTAGATACTTCAAATCCTATTCTTTAACTTACTTCTTAACCTTAATATCCTTTGTTTAGAGGTCCTATTAGCCTCGTTTTGAACCCCACGAATGTTCCACGAAAATCACAAAACACCTCCTATGCCAGGTTAATCACATGTACAAGACCAAATTTTAATTTTCTCATCACTAACATTACAAATTACATACTCATGGCATCTCGACACCTAAGTAACCATTGTTCAACGTTGTCACATAGGGTTGGGAAGGTACGGGGTGTTACACTTTACATTCGAGACTATCTGTATAATGACATTACTAGTACTCTTATTCTTTTGGTTAGTGGCTCTTGTACTAGCCTTAGCAGGTCGTGGGATGTTTCTTTTGTTCTTCCTCTTTTCCGTTTGGTATTTTAGGATCGTTTCATATTTGTATTGCCTTCGATCTTATTTTATGCTTATTTTTCGGTATTTATCCTATCTTCTGCCATTTATCCCATTACTTGTCATTTCAGGCTACGGTTTAGCTTACCTATTGGTGGGTTATAGTATGTGCCATCATGACTCCGAAAGTGGGTCGTGAAACATATAGAGGGCAAAATTGGGGCAGTAACCTTACATTTATTTGTGAAAATTTATTATCTTAACTTGAACTCCTTCAAGACTTTAAGATGCCCTTCAAATTGAATCAAATAAGAAAAGAAATGTCATAAAAATTAAAATGAAGTAGGACTTCCAAGATTGGAGAAAAAGAGCTACCTTAGACTTGACTATTTCTCTTGGAAAAAAGAGAGATGTGAGCTAGAGAAAATGAGAGATTTCCACCAGGTTTTCTTTCTTAATGACCCCTTAATTTGCCACCTCTCTTCTCCTCATTTGTAGCCACCATTTGTCATTAATTTTGACCATACATTGCTAAGTAGGTGATGCACCTTAATAATGCTCAAATACACCCTAAAATGAATGTATGCGGTTGTTAGCAATATATTTTACCCAACAATATAGTCGGGGTCGAATCCACGAGGAACAATGTGACTAGCGATAGAGAAAGTGCAAAATAAAAGCAACTCGCAAAAATCAAAACAAATGGGGTTTTTTTCGATATATATATATATATATATATATATATATATATATAGATGAAACAAAGATATAACCAATTTTAATATGAACAAGTTAATAAATGGATTTCACAAATGATGGAAACAAGGGAAATGATAACGGGGAATCAATTCTAGCAACAATCCATTGTATTTAACTAATTACTCATGAATTACTCACCGATTAACAAATTAGCCTTGGAACCTCAATTATACGCCACGTCTTTCGATCGATTGATGAATATTTTTTGGCTAAATTCCGTCGAACATGAGCCAAGTGTCAACACAAGTAGTTCCAATCTATGGCTACACTAGTATTTGACTATGTCTAGCAACAAATTCATCAGATGGGTCATACATCTCAAATCGCTCTAAATTAATCTTTCCCAACCTCAATTAGCTCTTTCAAGCATTAATCAAAGTATATGGGCAATTCCCACTCTAATCTCCTCTTTTAAGCTCAACTAGAGTAGAAATAGATAAAGCATGAGATTAATTTAAACAAGCAAAACCCATATATAAATCAAGAGTAATCAATTAACACAAAAGCATGAGATAAAATCAAAACCCAAATTCAAAACATGAATATTGCATTATGTATAATAACAATATCCAAAAATGAATTTATCTACACCCAAATATTCAAAACAAAGGAAGGAGAGAAAGAAAGGTTAAGAATTAGTCAATACAAAGCTTACAAATCTTCACTCCAAGGGCTTTGGGTCAAGAACCCTAGCCTCCAAGGTTGAGAAAATATGTCAAAGATCAAAATAATATTCTCAATTTTATCTTTTATAGTTCCACATTTTTTTTTACATCAAATAAGGCCCAAAACAGCCCCCAACTTTCAGATTTTCAGATCTGCAATTTTAGCCACTTTTCTCATTTTCTCCAATTTGACCTCTTTTAGAATTGTTTTTGTCTTGGTTTCTTCCAATACTCTTTTCAATAATGTAAAACCTACAAAATACAAGTAAATGACATTAGATGCACTATTTTCTCAATCAAACATTTCAAAAATCTAAGATTAAAAAAGAGATAAGTTGGTAAATTACCTACTTATCACACATACTTGACCATTTTAATTATTTCTAGGGGGCTTGGTGTCATGACCTGATTTCTCAGGTCATTACTATAGTCCATCAGTAAGTAAGCCAACCCATAATTCGGAACAACGAGTAACGGGCTAATAAAAGAAATAGAAATAAAAATAAAATAAAAACGAGAAAGTAAGCCAGAAGAATGTAAATATCCCCCAAAACCTAGTGAGGTCAGTAAAAGAGCCACTAACAAAACAAGAGTACAAGGTGAGCATAATATATGTATACACACATAGAACTGTCTCTGAAATTTGAAGTAAAGATCATTCCAATAAAAGAGGGAGAGTAGGAACAACTCCAGACCCAGGAGCTCACCCCAAATCTCCAATCCATGGTAGCTCTACATGATGCACATGTCAGTAGCGAGAACTCATACTATAATCTATAGGGTGTAGAAGTATAGTATGAGTACCAAAGATGAGATACTCAGTAGGCATAGGCTGACTGAGCTCCAAATATAATGCAAGTATAATTAACACATGAGGCAAGAATATAAATTATAGGCAACTAACTAAGAAATGAAGCATAATAAGGGTAAAAAGGGGTAAAGATAAACTACTATATTGTACCAGTAACTAGGGACGAGATTTCTATACAATAGATGGCTAAACAATATTTAATAGTAGTATGAAGAAAGAGATATACAAAAGTAGTATGAAGAAAAAAGGTTATCATAAAAGAGTAGCTAGAGAAGAAATGAATATACAACAGTACTGTACAGGAGACCAAACACGAAGGTACTAACCTAACATCCTAAATCACAATAAGAATCACAATAAGGTAAATCAATAATAGTGGTATGCACTGAGTATCCTTCATAAAGTACGAGAGCAGTAAGATTATATAATACCATGACTAGTAATACTAAAGGAGAAAGGGACCACAAGATGCACCTAAAAAACCAGTAAATGCCAATATCCATCCTGCCACGAGCTATTAAATAGGAATCAAACAATATAACAATTCGGATAAGACCAAACAAAGTAATAACCTAACTAGGCACCCATAAGCCCAAAAGGTACACAAAAACAAATGTAACCTAACCCCCTCCCCCCATAAGATCGGTAGGCATAAACATCAAACAATCATACTGGTGATAGGCGATGCATATGGATGAATTAAAGCAAGGTAAACTATATGATGCGGGCTAAATCAAGTACCATATTAAACACATGTGTATACACCTCCTCCAGCTCAGTAGATATACACCTACAGTTACCATCCTTCTTCGATATTATGTCTCATCGAACGAAGGGGCCCATAGGGGAATTGGGATTCCATATACACTGCCTAGTCTTGAACTAGGAGTTTCAAATATAATCCAAAATAATTTGACTCCATACAGTACTGGAAGTAAATATGTGTAATAAGTGCTCAGAATCAAACTGAGACTAAAACAAGTAGAGATCCGTAAAGTCTAGTGCCCGAGATCAAATCTGGGACTAAAATGGTAGAATAGTATAAAAAGGAACGAAGTTTCCCTCTACCGAAATAAATGAATAATGATAGGCGAGCAATAGAAAATGGACCAAGATCTGCCTCAGTCTGGGTTTTTTAAGTGGTAAATTTAGTTTAAAATACCATAAACCAACAACAAGGATCATGCGACTCCCATTTAAAATCAGTTTTAAAAGTGAAAAGAGGGAATACATCCCTTTTTGGAAAACAATAGAAAAGCCAAGGTTTTAGTTTCAATCGTACCACTTAAGTAAGCATGAGCATGTCAAAATATATGCATCCCATCACCAGTATACAAACAATAGAAATTTAAGCACTCAAGCATCTATAAACTAAAATTATAGCCCTCTCAGACTAGATAAAACTAACCAGAGTACAGTTATGGTAGGCATTCTAAACTAAGGCACAAGTTGCTATTTTATACTAAAATTTCACAATAAAGGCCAAGTCGATAAAATGCGATAAGATAACTTAAAACCTACCCTATGACCCCTACCTCACACGCAATCAGTACGATACACAATCTCATAGAGAGGAGTAGACCATAGCCTACCTCGCTGTCGAACCGCAGACCCAAACAATCCATCAACTGGTCATGTCTTCTCCTCAACCTTTGAATGTCGTAGCGCTATAAAATTCAAAATTTACATATTAATACGAGTAAAATGAGACCCATATTGCAATATAAAACTTTGGGCCAAATATCAAGTCCAAAATAAGCCCGTGGGACCTCTTATTAGAATTTAAAAATTGAATCTGTCATGAAGTCCCTCGAAGGATAAGGAATGTACGGTCGAAAATTGAACACAAATAGAGTCTAAATTAGGGCTCAAATCAACCCCAAGAGGTAAAGAAAATAAGAGTGAAAATCAAGAATGAAATGGAGAATTAGGGCAGAAACTTAAGGGATAATGACGGGAAAATGATCACCAACATGTCCCCAACTCAATGCCAACTCCAATTTATCAATTACCACACTTTCCAAGCTTAAAACTTCATCAACGGTGAAAAATGGACTTGAAAGTATCTAAAAATAGCAAGAAATGAGAATATATACACCCAGAAGTGACCGCTTAAGCGGCCATTGAGCCACTAAAGCGGCTACCGCTAAAGTAGAAATGACCACTAAAGAAGCAAGTACAACAGGGGCGAGATGTCGCTAAAATGATACCCTGGTCACTTAAGCAATGTCCGCTAAAGCGGCACTCTGTCAAGTAGACAAGTACTGCTAAAGTGGAACCAAGACGCTAAAGCGGCCGCCACTAAAGCGGTTCCCAAGCCACTTAAGTGGTTGCGCCAGCTACCAAAAACCAACAAATTTACCAAGTGCAAATGGACTCGAATCGGGTACTTGAGATCTATTCGAAACCCCATGCATGCAAATGAACTATGCTATCATATCAAGTTCGACATTCTGGACTCAAACGAACCATCAAAATTTCCAACATAGGTCGTTTCAACATAATGTGGGTCCTACACTCACTGTTCTATTTTTACCAAAATCCATTGAATAGCCCAAAATGAGCCCCAAAGCCTTGGGATCCAGACCAAGGGTCCCCCCAGCCTAAAATCCCGTTTTGAAGCTAATGAAACCGTCAAAATTCTCATTCGAGGCTGTTTACTAGAAATTTTAGCCCATGACAAATTTCTCAACTTCAAAAGCTCCAAAATAAGGAAATGGGCTTAAAACCTAAATGAATTGTCCGAAAACCAAATCGATGGTCCTGACAAGTCATAAATGACCTGTAGCCACTATGGAAAACCACAAAACACTAAGAACATGCAAAAATTGAGAAAATCACTTATAGGGTCATTACAATATTCACTACTAAAAAGAATTTCATCCTTGAAAGTCAAGGACTAGCTAGAATCCCAAAGCACAAAAGGATGAGGCATTGGGCTCGTATGCCCGTGCAAGGATCCCAAGGTAACTTCTACAGCCAAGCAATGATTCTAAGTGATTTTGCTAAAGATATCTCTTTTTCTCTCACTAACTTACTCTATCTTTCCAAATAACCATGAACTCATCCTCAAAAATTAATTGGCCTCAAACTGAACCGAGCTCGACCAAAGCACGTAAACCTAAAACCAAAGCATACTAATATCACACCAAAAAGAGCACAACCAAGTGAATACTTTCCCAATCTTCTCTAATCATGACCTTGTTGAGAAAAACATCTTTATACCATCTAAAATCAACGAACTTTGGACAAGATAGATTTGATAATATTTCTGAATTCCTATCTTGAAAAAGTTGAGTCTGTCCTATAAAATGTTTAGCTATACTATAAATTAAGGTGGCAGCGGCATCTTCTAAGACTTGATTTTCTTTGTCCTCCAGACTCAGTCTTAATAATTTGAGTAATAGTTGTAGCATTCAATATGCTCTGCTTATTATTTTCTGCGAGGTAGTTATCCCACCAAAATTTTAATGTACCAGTAAATCCAGCTATAATCATCATAGCCGCTTGTTATCCGTCTATGAATGAATTACCGTGCAAATAGAATTTATAGTTAGAAGCTATGTATACACAACATCAACTAACTACCTAAACTAATACAAATGACAAGTGAAGCTATAAATATACATGACAACTTTACAATGTCTACAAAGCCTCTAATGGAATCCATCTATACAACTATCCAAATATAGGCCAAAGACTCGGTAAAGCCCCAAATCAACTTGGAGCTAACCAACTACCACTGCGTATCATGTGCTTCTATTAGGGAGTTCTACTAGCTGAGTGCATTACCTGCAGCATGAAATGTAGTGTTGCCCGTGAGGGACATTAGTACAAAAAATTATACTGAATATGTGAGGCATGAAGTCGACATATATAAAACGAGGGCTCAATAAAACCAAGTATCGGTATATAAATGTATAGATGTATTAATGTGATGTGGTTTTACAATAGTTTTGATGCTTAAAACATGGAATATTTGTACGTTCTTAAGTATGTTTCTATGGATACGGTGTGCTTTTTTAGTATATGTGTAGGAAAATAGGGTTCGAAAAAAAAATGAGAGGATGTGCTTAAAATTACTATGTGTTGACTTGTGAAGTTAAGTTACGACTCATGAACTCTATGTACAAATCATACTAAGACTCGTACCGAAGAATCAAAGATATTGCAAATTTAAAGTTAATACCATGAATCATCCAATGCTCGTGATATGATAGTGAGAGTCGTACACTGACCCATAGAGTGAAGTTCATAAGATGTAAAGTCAGTTCCAATAGTATGAGGCAATCTATGAGTTGTGAAACTAAATTATTATTCATCCTGACTTGTTTTGAAAATCATGAAAGAAATATCTACAAAGGTTCAAGTTGGCCGAGTTACCACAAGACCTTGTACAACTCGTGAACCATTGTATGAGTCATACTGATAAGTCGTAGAAGATGACCTTCATGTTTATAAGTTAGACTCCATACCACGATCCAAGTCTACGAGCCATGATTCAAGACCATGAGTCATGATATGACTCATGGAAAACTGGACAGACTTGGCCAAAAGTTGAGAAGTCTGAGTCCTGATCTCAAGACCATGAGTCGTGATCCCATACTACGACTCGTGGGTTGCTGCCAATTCTGCTTTTCTAGGTTGTTTGGCATAGGTTTTATTTTGTCTATAAATACATCCCTTATGTTTTTATTTACACTTTATGCACCCTAAATAGTTTGTTACGTATTGTCTTGCTTGAGAACAAATATTCTCTTACTTTTTGAGCAATAACATCCATTAGTTATTGATTGTTGAGCGTTCTTTGATAATTTAAGATCCCAGATTTTTTCTATTCACATCGTAAGTTTATAGTTATGATTTTTTCAATAAATTTTGATTGTAATCTTGTAAATATGAGTAGCTAAATCCCATAACTAGAGTTGTAGGAACCATGATGAATTAACAAAGTAGGTTAAAGTACTTAGTGATTATTGAATGGTGCTCATACATGTATTATTCTTCTCTTTGTATTGATTGTTTTTTAATGAGAGCATGTTTTAGAACTTGCCTTAATTCTTACTTGCTTGACCATAGAGGTAAGGAAAAAGAAAAGAGATTACCAATGGAGATTTGAGGCTACCAACCCTCATCTAATAGCTTGAGCCTTGTCTAAGAATAATTAATTTGAGATCAAAGATGTCACGCCTCGAATTCCAACGGGGCAGACTGGCACCCGAAGCCGTTAAGGCCCGAGAGAACCAATCTTCATTCATATACACTCATATACATGTCACTTAATAAACATCACCATCACATATAGATATAAGATGCCAATGGCGGAAGTCATAGAAAATATGTGATATGTATATATGAAACTTGGCCGTTAGGGCCATCACGTCAAAATGAACATACATTCCTTACATTGCGTCATTCGTCCCACAATGTCTACAAAGCCTCTACAGATACATAAACATGACCAACCTAAATTCGGGATAAGTCCCTGCTTTATACAACATTTACAATGCCAAAACAAATGTAGACATGTAACTTGAAAAGCGCCAAACCAATTGGAGCTCACCAATGATCGGCAACCGATTCGCAACCTACTGTGGAGGTCTACTAGCACCTGTGCCTACATCAAGTAAGGTAAGTCCCCCAAGGGACGTCAGTATGAAGAATGTACTGAGTATGTAAGGCTATATAAAACTGCGTGATACATAAGTACTTCAATGGGATAAAAAATAAGAGAATAATCACTATGGTTAATTCAGCGTTCTGCATGTGTGGAATCATGTACCTTACATTCATTACTTTCCTTCATTACTTTCTTTGACTCTACGCTCATTCATTACTATCTTTCATTACTTAACTTAATCCTTCTTTGCATTAAGAAATTGTAAAGCTACCCATGCTAGGTATCTTAACCCCTAGGATGAGATTAACCAATGCTAGGCTTTTATGTCGCCCCTAGGATGTTACTGTGATAACCCATGCTAGGCTTTTCTGTCGCCCCTGGGATGTTACTGTGATTATTCAAACAATTATGCATTACGTACGTTATAAGAGTGATACATTACTTCATTTCTTTACTTTTGTGAGATTGATACGTTGGTATTTATAACATCATTGGAACTTTAGAACGTAACATTCTTGGAAATGCTACTCAAGAATGAATAGATTCTCCTTACATCATTACTTTCTTTGAGATAGTTCTTTTAGTAGTTACAACATTATGAGAGCTTTGGAACCTCAGTAAATGAATGAGAGACATGTGAATCACAATTGATCTAAGAATAAGAAACATGTGAATAACAATATATGTCAACCTGCTGGGATACTTTAGAACACTTCGGAATGGAACAAGTACAATGTCAATCTGAACAATATGTACTGCAGAAGGATACGGAAAGAGTAACCTTACATACCTTATCTTCCCAATATGAATACACAGTCCTATATGTGAATACAATAATCCAGTTCCTTCCTTATGTTTTACTCTACAACACAAGTACATAACGGAGCTCACGTTAACAACTAACTACCTTACAAGTGCATAAGATGACAATGAGTTACATGATTGCCCTATAACGTCATTTCACCCTTTACAATACCATTTACAGACATTTCATACCCACAATACCACAACATTCCATACATTGACCAAGACATCATAAACCAATAGTCTTTCTCACCAAGTTTATCCTTTACGCCTCCTCATTAGCACTACTTCAGAATTACTCCATTAAGTCACCACAATATGTTTCATAACAACAATCCCAAAAGTTATACACATAGAAGAAAAAACATTTAAGGACATAACCACACCATACATGTTGATATTTCATCCACACCAAACACTTCCATCAAAACCTCAAGTCTCCTTTCAAGTTCAAGTCACATAGATGACACATTTTTTAGCAAAAAACAAAAGTGCCCTACTCAACACTTTTCCAACATAACCATCATGATATACACACCATATTAAGCATATAATATATTAATCCATGGGATTAGACACTTACCAAAGCTTTCCAAATGATGATTTTGTCCAAAGGAAATGGTTGCCTTAGGGTTTGTGAAATGAAAAATGGTTGTAGAAATATCTAGAAAGGCATGAGAGTTATAATGAATAAAAATCACTTTTTGTTCCTTTATATAATATCTCGAGTAATCCTTTGCCAATTCTTTGCATTAAATTCTATGTTTACTTTGTCGACATGGAAGAATGGGTCATTTGCCCTTTTGGGCCATGTGTTTTACTCCATTTTGGGCTTTAAATTGAGCCCATTAACACATGTTTATTTAGCCCACCACATTCCAGGCATGATCCACCATCTATCCCATGTTTAAATAATTCCATAAATATTACGACAATATTCAACTCACGAGATTCATGTTCATAGCCTCAATCCCAAGGATAAGCAATTTTAGCCACTCGTGGCTTAATGTAACATAATTTGCTAAAATAATTATGAAGAAGAATTAACCCCAACTTGGATGCCAAACTCACTCAAGAGTAGCCCTACTACGATGGAGTAATGATACCATAACCCAAGATTCCTATTTATAGACTCATGATCGGAGAAGAAAATTGGCAAAAAGCACCCCGGCAAGCTGCCCGGTGCGTCCCTATGCTGTCCATGGCAGAAAAATTTCTGGCAAAGGCGGCCTGGCACGCTGCCTGGCACACCCCTGTGCTGCCTATGCCAAAAACTGTTCGTCTAGAAGCGGCCTGGCACGCCCCACACTTAAACTCTGATTTTATTCTTTTCTTTAACTTTTCTTTGCGGATACTAGCACAATATCAAATACTCCATCAAAAAACTACAAGATACGTACTTATTTCTCTCAAAACTAAGGTAAACATGGTTCAAATAAGGCATATAAACCCTAGATCACCAATCAAGTAGGGTCAAAAATGTACGGGGTGTTACATCCTTCCCCCCTTAGAAACATTCATCCTCGAATGTTAAAACAAATACCATTTATGTTAGCATATATAATGCTTATAGATACTTACTTTTATTTCTCTCCTTCTACATTTTGAAATTTTTCTTCCATGTGAAACAAATACGGGTACTCTGACTTCCTCCAAAGTACCATTACGGAAGCTACGTCTTTATTCCTTAACCTCTTCACTTGTCTATCCAGAATAGCAATAGGTATCTCTTCATAGGTGAGTTCCTCCGTAACTTGTACATCTTCAATGTGAGCGATACGAGATGGATCTCATATACACTTTCGAAGCATCGAAACATGAAATACTTGATGAACTGTGGAGAGTTTGTGGGGTAGTGCCAATTCATACGCAACTTGTCCAAATCTTCACATAATTTTATATGGCACGTTATATAGGGCCAACTTTCTTTTCTTTCCAAATGTCATTATCCCTTTCGTTGGTGACACTTCAAAGAATACTCAATCATCTATGGCAAATCCCAACTCTCTTCTTCTAACATTGATATATGATTTATGTCGACTTTAGGTCATTTGTAGCCACTGTTGTAGCATCGTAACTTTCTCTATATCTTGATGAACAAGATCCGACTCGAGTAAAACAATTTCATCCGCTTCCAACCACCTAGTTGGTGATCTACACTTTCTTCCATACAAAGCTTCGTAAGGTGTCAGTTTGATCATTGAATGATAGCTATCATTGTAGGCAAAGTCAACAAGAAAGATATGATCGTCTCAAAAGCTCGTAGCATATTTTCAAGTGTTTGGATAGTACATTCTACTAGTTCATCTGTCTGAGGATGAAAAGTCGTACTTAAATTCGCTTGGGTTTCCAAACACTTCTACAAAGATTTCCAAAAGTATGCAGTAGATTGAGCTCCCATGTATGATATAATAGAAATTGGAATCCCATGTAATCGTACTATCTCTTTAACATACAACTTTGCATAATCTTCACCTGTATAAGTGGTCTTGACTGGTAGGAAATGCGCTGACTTGGTTAGCCTGTCAACTATTACTCATATGGAATCAAATTTTCGCAGTGTACGAGGAAAACTTGTGATGAAATCCATGTTAATCATGTCCCACTTCCAGACTGGAAGATTGATACTTCGCATATAATCTCCAGTTTTTTAATGCTTGACTTTTACTGGTTGGCAATTCAGACCATAAGCTACCAATTTTGCAATGTTCTTCTTCATGTTACCCCACTAATACATTCCTTTCAAATCATGGTACATTTTGGTGGATCCCGGATGAATAGAATACCGTGAATGATGTGCCTCTGTTATAATCTGCTTCCTTAACTCATCTACGTCCGGTACACACAATCTACCGTGGTATTGAAGTACTACCTCCTACGTAAGATCAAATGCCTTTTCCAGACTTTGCTATACATTCTCTTTTAGTTGCAATAACATAGGATCCGCATGATGCTTCTCTTTCACCTCAGCTACTAATGACAATTTGGCTGTGTAACACCCCGTACCTTCACGACCCTACTTGATAACTTTGAACAATGTTTACTTAGGTGTCGAGAGCCATAAGTATGTATTTTGTAGTGTCATTGATGAAATATTTGATATTGGGCCTAGTACATGTGGTTAGACCTTTGTAGTGGGTGGCGTTTGTGACTTTGTGGAGCATTTGTGGGGTGAAAAATTGAGGTTTAAGGGACAACCAAGCAAAGAATCTTAAAGCTAAGAGGTAAGCAAAAGGTTGGGACTTGAAAGATCCAACCAAATCCGCAAAGAAAAGCCAAAAAAAATAATTTGGCATGGGGCGCTGCAGAGGGCTTGCCAGGCTGCTCTGGCCGAAATTTTTGTTTCCACAGGCAGCAAAGGGGCCCGCCAAGCGGCGTGCCGGGGTGGTTTTCGCCAAAATATTTCTTCGACTATTATGATGTATATAAGACCTTTGAGTCATGGTATCATTACTCCATCATAGTAGGACTATTCTTAAGCGTGTTTAGCATCCGAGTTGGGGTTAATTCTTCGTCACAAGTATTTTAACAAATTATGTTCAAATAAGCCATGAGCGACTAGAATTTCTATTTTTACGATTGAGGCTACGATCGGGAATCTCGTAAGTGAATATTGTCGTGAAAATTATGGAATTAATTAAAACATGAGATATATGATAGATTACACATTGATTTGTGTGGGCTAAGATAATATGTGTTAATGGGATCAAAGAAAGGTCCAAAATGAATTAAAAGACATGGCCCAATGGGTCAAATGACCCATTCTTGCTTTGACAAGTCAATTATTGACTTACGTGGCTAAGGATGAGTTAAAGGGGCTATAAAAGGGAAAGGAAATCAGATTTTATTCATGAGAAGGCACATGTATTTCTAGACTTTTCCAAGAAACCAAAAAGAGACATTTTCTCTCAAATTCCCAAACCCTAAGTCATCTCCTTGAGCAAGATCATCATTCTACAAGCTTGGGTAAGTGTTTATTCTTACGAATTAATATATTATGTACATGCGAGATTATGTATATCATGGTGGTTATGTTGGCAAGGTGTTAAATAGTGCACTTTGGCTTTTTGCTAAAAGATGTGCATTCTTGTGAATTAAACTTGAAAAAGGACTTGATGTTTTGATGAAAGTGAATGGTATGGATGATATCTCAACATGTATGATGTGGTTATGTCGATAACTTGTTATTTTTCTCTATGAGTAAATTGTGGAATTTTGGTATAAAATGTATTGGAGTGATTTGATGGATTCATTGTGATGTGGTGTTAATGAGAACATGTAAAGGAGGAACTTGGTGTGAAAAGCTATTGGTTTATGATGTTTTGGTCAATGTATAGAATGTTATGATATTGTTGGTATGAAAAGACCATGAATGGTATTATAATGTTATAGGGCAATCATTTAACTCATGGTCGTCTTATACACTTGGAATGTAGCTTGTGGTTAATGTTGGTTCCGTTATGTACTTATGATATAGAGTGAAACGTAAGGAAGGAGTGGAATTGTTGTACTCACATATTGGATTGTATATTCATATTGGGAAGACAAGGTATGTAAGGTTATTCTATCTGTATCCTTCTGCAGCACATAGTAGTCACATTGACATATTATTTGTCCCATTCTGAAATGTTCTAAGGTATCCTATATCCGGTTACCAATTGTTATTATCACATGTTTCCTACTCATTGATAAATTGTGATTCACATGTCTCATGTTCATTGAATAATGTTCCAAAGGTCCCATGGTTCCAATAATGTTATGTTCCAAAGTTCCAATAAGTGTTTATACACATGTCTCTTATTTATTGACTATCGTTCCAATGCTCCCAATAATATTATGTTAGGTGAATGTAACAATATCTCACAAGTGAATGTACCAATCTCTCATAAGTAAAGGTATCAATCTCAAAAGTAAAGAATAAAGTAATGCATATATGTGGTTAATGATTGAGTATGGGTGGTAGATTTGGGGGCGAAATGCCTAGCTCAAGCCGATCCCGAGATTATTGAATCAGGGGGCAGTCCTAGAGGCATAAGCCTAGCTCGGACCGAACCTGACAGAGGGTAGCTCTAGAGGTAAAACAACCTAGCTCAAGCCGAACCTGATAAGTTTATTTATGGGTGGTAGCTCTAGAGGTAATAACCTAGCTCGAGCCGAACCCGATGCTTTGATTTATGGGTGGTAGCTCTAGAGGCATAAGCCTAGCTCGAGCTGATCCCAACATAATGTTATGTTATGTAAATACCCACCAATCAGTTGGGGCCCGGGTACGATATAGCACATGTGACGATGAGTGAATACAGAAGCATAGAAAGTAATTAACGTAAACTACATAGTTCCAAACATACAGAACGATTGGTTATTCATAATGAATTTAAGGTACATGGTTCCACATATGCAGAATGGTGATTTATCCATATTGATAACTCACTTATATTGGGTTACATTGAAGTATTTTTGTGTCATACAGTTTCATATGGCCTTACATACTCAGTACATTCTTCGTACCGACCCCCTTGGGGGGGATTTACCTTACTTGCTGTAGGCATATGTACTAGTAGACCTCTACGGTAGAGTGCGGGTCATTTACAGATTTTTGGTGAGCTCCAGTTGGTTCGGGGATTTCCGAGTCATAGGGTACACTGATATTGGTATTGTAAATGCTGTATAAAGCGGGGACTTGTCCCGACTCTAGCTTGGCTATGTATATGTATCTGTAGAGGCTTTGTAGACATATGTGGGATGAGGAATGTAAGAGATATATGTCCATGTTGACTCGATGGATGGCTCTAACGGCCAAGTTTCTTATATGCATATATCACATGTTTCCATAACTTCCGCTATTGACATTTTATAACTCTATGTGATGGTGTTGTTTATTGAGTGACATGTATATGAATAGACATGAGAAAAGATTGGTTCTCTCGGGCCTCATCGACTTCGGGTGCCAGTCCGTCCCGAATGGGATTCGGGGTGTGACAAGATGCATGTTGCACAATGACCCCTTCGTCTGGAGATTCAAAAAGACAAACTTCTAAACTGGCTAGTTGATGTGGATACTGAACTAGGTTTTGTTTTTTGTCAACTGGCCACTAGTGCCTCCTATTGCCTTGCGGCTCAATGCATTGGCTACACCATTTGCTTTCCTGGATTATATAGGATACCAACATCATCATCGCTTAATAGTTCAAGCCACCTCCGCTGCCTCAGATTTAAATCCTCCTGCTTAAAGATATATTGCAAACTTTTATGATCAGTATATCTATGTCAACGTGAACCCCATACAAGTAGTGGCGCCATGTGTTTAAAGCAAATATCACAACTGCTAACTTAAGGTCATGAGTTGGATAATTTCGGTCACATGGACAAAATTGTCTTGTAGCATAAGCTATCATATTACCGTGCTGCATCAATACACATCCTAGGCTGACTCCTGAAGCATCACAAGATACTGGATACCCCTTTGTACCTTTCGGAAGTACCAACACAGGTGTAGAAGTCAATTTATCCTTCAGCTCTTGGAAACATGTGTCATTTCACTGAAACTCAATTTCCTTGTATGTTAGCTTTGTTAGGGTGCAGAAATAGAAAAACCCCCCTCAATAATTCTCCTATAATAACCAGCCAATTTAAGAAAACTATGAATCTCTGTAAGCGTCGTAGGCCTCAGCCAATTGTTTTTTCATCGCTTCTATCTTTTGTGTATCAACCCTTAGTCCTTCATCCTATACAATGTGACTCAAGAACGCTAGCATATATCTTACGGTCATAAATAATAAATAACACCTGTCGTAGGTGATTAGCATGGTCCTCTTATGATCTTGAGTAAACTTATTCAGTTGTCGATAGTCAATACACATTCTCCATGTGCCATGTGCAACCCAAGGGGGCATACTAGATCTTATGTATCCCTTGTCCAACAAGCCTGTTAATTGCCCTTTTCAATTCTTGTAACTTTGCTGGAGCCCTGCTATACGAAGGAATAGAAATAGGTTGAGTGCCTGGCATCACATCAATACCAAACTTTACGTCCCGTTCTGGAGGTAAACCTAAAAATCTTCAGGAAATTTCTCAAGAATTTCATTTACAACCGAAATCATTTGAAAAGTTGGTGGCTTCACATCAGTATCTTTCACTCTTACTAAGTGACATATGTACTCCTTTGGGTATCAATTGCCTTGCCTTGAAATAGGCAATAATGTTACCTCTCGGTGCTCCCACCTTACCCTTCCATTCATGAGCATTCTTTTCAAGTAAAAATGTACCTTTCTTAGCTCAACAAGATACCGTGGCATATTAAGGAGCCAACCAACACATACCCATTATAACATCAAACTCTATCATGTCCCCAGCTCGATAAGAGCAACCAACATATTATGACCATAAATAGTGCCTATGCAATTACGACAGATTTTCTTAACTACAATAGACTCACCCACGGGTGTAATACTCCAAATGACTTAACTAATAATTCTGGTGTTCTTTTTTTTTTTTTTTTTTTTTAACAATCAAGGATGTAACATATGATAGGGTAAAACTCGGATCAATCAATGCATATACCTTATGTAAATGTAAAAATATGAATAGTGTACCTGTATCTACATCAGGAGAAGCCTCCGAATTCTGTCGACCTGCTAAGGCATAGGTATGGTTCTGGGTTTCACTAGCACTAACTGTCCCTCTAGAACCTCTGCCATGCCCCATAGGCTGTACACCTAACGATGATAACGCAACGGCTGATCCCGTAGGTCGCCCCGTATTACCTGTGCCCCTCTGTGGATACTCTCTTACCATGTGCCCTGGCACGCTGCAAAAATAGCAGACATTTGTTCCAACCCGACATTCACCTAAATAAAACTTCTCGCAGTGCTGGCACAGCTGACGAGAAGATCTCGAGTGGTTCATACTTCCTTGTACTTGATACCCCATATACCCCACTCTCTGTGAATCCTGAATCCCATACTTTTGCCCAAACTGGTTGCTTCTAAACCCTTGGAATAGAGGGGGAGCATTTGCTGTAGAATGAGGAAATGATGGCCTAGGCGGTTTGTGTAAAACCTGAGGCCTAAATCCTCCTTGGGACGCCATGAACTGGCCCATAAGTCTAGCCCTTTTTGACGGCCCTCTTTTAAATTCTTGTGCCATTCTCCTTTGCCTTTGATCCTCCATCTGCTGCGCAAAAGCTTGTTTTTGAACTTGTGCAACAACTACACTGCTCAATATTTGCACCACACTCATTAAATCCTGCTCAATAGTATTAACGGGCAGTTCCAAAGATACTCCTCTCCTTCTTGACTCTTCTGTAAATGGAAGAGTAGGAGAAGCCCGCTATACGAACTCATTTCCAGCCCCACCTTGATCAGCTTGCTCAGGTGGTGCTCTACTGGTTCCTTCTCCGGTAGTCCTTTCTATCTTCTTACCTTTTCCCCAACCTTTTCTTGACATCGACATTCTATTATCACACAAGAAAATAATTTCCATGGTTAGATATGATTCCACCTACAACATTGGCTCTAATGCACGATCCAAGAAATGAAGAAAAGAAACAACTCCTAAATGTCCCGTAGCCTCCTACTTATAAATGTGGCGTGTAACACATCCATAAGCAAGACTCTACTCAGACACGGCTTTGTAGACACCCTTAGGATAACCTGCTCTGATACCACTTTTGTCACGCCTCGAATTCCAATAGGGCGGACTGGCACCCGAAGCCGTTAAGGCCCGAGAGAACCAATCTTCATTCATATACACTCATACGCATGTCACTTAATAAACATCACCATCACATATAGATATAAGATGCCAATGGCGGAAGTCATAGAAAATATGTGATATGTATAACGTCATTTCACCCTTTACAATACCATTTACGGCATTGTTATACCCACAATACCACAATATTCCATACACTGACCAATACATCATAAACCAATAGTCTTTCACACCAAGTTTATCCTTTACGCCTCCTCATTAACACTACTTCGCAATTACTCCATTAAGTCACCACAATATGTTTCATAACAACAATCCCAAAAGTTATACAATAGAAGAAAAACAAGTTAAGGACATAACCACACCATACATGTTGGTATTTCATACACACCATTCACTTCCATCAAAACCTCAAGTCTCCTTTCAAGTTCAAGTCACATAGATGACACATTTTTTAGAAAAAAGCAAAAGTTTCCTACTCAACACTTTACCAACATAACCATCATGATATACACACCATCATAAGCATATAATATATTAATCCATGAGAGTAGACACTTACCAAAGCTTGCCAAATGATGATTTTGTCCAAAGGAAATGGTTGCCTTAGGGTTTGTGAAATGAAAAATGGTTGTAGAAATATCTAGAAAGGCATGAGAGTTATAATGAATAAAAATCAGCTTTTGTGCCTATATATAATATCTCAAGTCATCCTTAGCCAATTCTTGGCATTAAATGCCATGTTTAATTGATCAACATGGAAGAATGGGTCATTTGCTCTTTTGGGCCATGTCTTTTACTCTATTTTGGGCCTTAAATTGAGCCCATTAACACATGTTAATTTAGCCCACCACATTCCAGGCATGTTCCACCATCTATCCCATGTTTAAAGAATTCCATAAATGTTATGACAATATTCAACTCATGAGATTCATGTTCGTAGCCTCAATCCCAAGGATAAGCAATTTTAGCCACTCATGGCTTAATGTAACATAATTTGCTAAAATAATTATAAAGAAGAATTAACCCCAACTTGGATGGCAAACTCGCTCAAGAGTAGCCCTACTACAATGGAATAATGATACCATAACCCAAGAGTCCCATTTATAAACTCTGGCACGCTGCCTGGGGCGCCCCTGTGCTGCCTGTGCCTAAAATATTTCAGCCAGAAGCGGCCTGGTACGCCCCATACTTAAACTCTGATTTTCTTCTTTTCTTCGACTTTTCTTTGCGGATACTAGCACAATATCAAATACTCCATCAAAACACTATAAGATACATACTTATTGCTCTCAAAACTAAGGTAAACATGGTTCAAATAAGGCATATAAACCCTAGATCACCAATCAAGTAGGGTCGGAAATGTATGGGGTGTTATAAAAGGTAAGGGTTAATGAGCAAACACTTATAGCCCTAACCAGTGACTGAGTGACATTCATCTAATAGGGGACAAAAGTTGAGTAGGTGAACCTAACTTATCAATTTTGCATGCTAAGCACCAGAATAGATTACTAGTACGCTACACTTATTGAGTTATGAAATCATGGGGAACAGAATCCTAGTCCATTCTCATTGATAGTTACAACAATAATTTAATGCCCTATTACTTGTTACTGAAAGCTTACAAACTGTTTTCTTGTTACTTCAAGACCCCCATTTTGGAAATAATTGATAATAGTTTAAATAACCACATTGACCTAGCTTCGCTATTTTTTGTGGGATCGACCCCAACTTAGTTGAGTTCTATATTTGATTCAATGATCGCTTTATACTTTATTGTAATGTATAATTTGGGCAACATCAAATTTTGGCATCGTTGCCAGGTAATACCGTTTTGAAATAGTTCAATTGTATTTATTTAACTATTAGTCCTTATTTCCTATTTTGCATTTTTGGTTTTTTTTATTTCTTTCAGGCTACAGGTTAGTTTATTCCAAATACCCAAAGCCTAGGAAATCCCTAGATTCCCATTAACCATGAACTCGAATGAAATCTTAGAAAAATGAATGCTCAAGAACTTCAAGCAAAAGAGGCTACTAGAAAAGAAGTTGCAGCTCAACTAGCTATGGAGGCTGAAGCTCGTGCTAACCGTGAAAATGCTAAAGCTGTTATAGATGCTAATAATTCATAAAGGAACAAAAAGCCCAGGGGCCATAATCAAAGAACAATGATTCCTTGTGATGATCTGGAAGATTATGATGATGATTTTGATAGAGTTCATGCCAAAGGTGCTATTTTCCCTCCTATATTATCTCCTGGTGCTAAGTTTGACATTACAAGTATGATGATACAGTTGCAGAACCTAATAGGTCTGTTTGGAGGTGCTCCTAGAGATGATCCAAAACTCTACTAAATTAATTTTTTGGGGATTTGCAAATCATACAAGCTGCCATGTGTGATTCAGAATGCAATCCGACTGCGATTGTTTTACCTATAACTATCTGGGGAAGCAAATTTATGGTTGACTAAAGTTCAAGGTGACTCCATTACTTACTAGAGGGAGATGAAATCATTTTTTCTAGAGAGATTTTTCCCACCTTCCAAGATGCTTCAATTGAGAGATGAGATCAATAACCTCAGGCCGCTACCTAGCAAAGCTTTGCATGAGGCTTGGTTGAGGTATAATAATAATTTGAAGCAGTGCCCTAACACAAGCAAGCTAATGACAATCTCTTGGAGATAGTCTATATGTAACACCCAATATTTTGCGTGTACTTATTTTATTGATATAGAACTTAAAGTAACCTTATTGTATAGGTACGAGATCAAGTTTCATAAGTGATTAGTGATGGTTTAAAGAGGATTTAAAGTATATAATAACGGCCCAAACATTTTAGCATGTATACGCCAAGTTAACCCCAACGGAAGTATTTAAACGTGATATAGTAAAATGGTATTCTACCCCAAAGTTTAAAGTGGCCAAGTGTATATAAGTGTTAAGTTAACATAAAGGGATTAAGACTTAGAATATGGATTAAAATAAGTGAGTTGCTGGCTTGATTTAAATTAAGTTAGTAGGTGACAAGTAGGTGCATCACCTACTTTGACTTATTGACCTACCTATGAACTAAGTAGGTGATTTACCTACTAATACTCCTTTGACCAGATTATTGGGCCAAGTACACCACCACCTACTTGAATTAATTCTTGTACAAAATGACTGGAAGAAAATATGGAGAATTGGCAGTCAAGGCCCAACAATTTTAAGTCCACAAAGGTCCAAGTCCAACGTCCAAGTAGGTGCACCTAATTGAAAATATATATCCCAAAATTAGCCAAGAAAGTTGGCCAAAGAAGGTCCCCTTTAAAGGGGTTAAGATCAAACCATTTGGTCCATTTTAACTTAGGCAAAAAATCAGCTTTCTAGGGTTTTCTCTTTTTCTCTCTAGTAGATTCTATAGCATCCCTATAATTCCATTAGGGTTCTTGGGATTCCTTTTCCTTTCAAGCTAAAGGAATCAAAATATTGAAGAGATACAAGTTAAGAGAATAAACCCTCACAAAAACTAAGGTAAGTCTACTTTCCATTTTTCCCCCTTCCTATATACATGTTTTTGTGGAAAATTATGTATATATTGTTGTTAAGAACTCAAGGGATGATGAGTTCAATATTGGGTTGCTATAATAAAGGACTTTGGGACTATTTTAGGGGCTGTTTTATGTGTATATGTTGAAGACAACTTGGTTGATCTTAAAAAGGATGTTAGTAGTTGGTATTGACACATAAAAGGAAGGTGTAATGATACACCACTTAATTAAATGTTGTGTACATTTTTCTACCTTTCACACTTTGGAACTGCTTTGTACATATTATAAAGCCCAAATAGTCTCCGGGGATTCTTATATGAATTCGTGTGTTGTACAAATGTTATTGGAGGAGAAAGGGTTAAAAGAACAAGTTTGATTTGATAAATTATAGGGTTACATTTTGGCCAAGTTAAGTAGCCCAAATGTGTTGATTTGCTACTAATACTATTTTTACCACTTACTTTTTTGTAGATAAGTAATCCAAAGGGCATGAGGTTAATTTGGGGTAATATTGGAGTTATACAACAAGGTATGTAAGGCTATTCAATTCTATGTTCTTTGGGCATGAAATAGAATACATGTGTTACAAGTGAGCTATCTAAGTGCTCTTCCTAGTAAAAGATAAACACTTGCAATGTACCATCTTCAATTTAGCCAATGGTTTTATTCACACTCCTTAGTGTGTTAGAATACTCCGATATATGTTTATTATTAGATCTGCTTGTTTATTCTTCCAAGAACTCATACAGGAATGGTACTTTCGAAAACAATCTTAGAAAACTCTCTGTTTAGTCAAGTGAAGTTCATTGTGTCGTTTCAGCTCCTAAATGATACATTGATGTTACATTTGCTCCCTATGTCATTGTTACTGCCTTAATTATGTATTCATATGTCTCTTACTACTGGTCCATAGTTTAAAACTTAATAATGTTATGACGACCAAAAGAACAACTTAAAGATTAAAGAAATAATGTAAAGTGAGTGTGCCTAATTATAGGTGGTATCCCAGGGGTGGAATGAATACCTATCATTGGTCGATCCAAAAATTATGGGTGGTAACCCAAGGGTGAAAGTAAAGCCTAGCATAGGTCGATCTCAATTTGTGTATTCATGAGGACCGTATCCTAGGGGTTAAGATGCCTATCATGGGTCATCCTTTTTTACCACTGATCAGTTGGTCATTTGTATCATATGCTTTACAAAGTTTATAAAGTAAAGAAGAGAAAAGTAAAGAAAAGAATGTAATGTACGTGATCCCACAAGTGAAAGTAAAGGTGGTTTTTTATCCTTATCTATACAGTTATATATGGATACCTAATATCATTTAAGCTCTTGCATTGCATATGATTACTTTATGCCTTATATACTCAGCACATTCTTTCGTACAAATGTGCCTCATGTGGGACACTGTGTTTCATGACACAGGTACATGTACTCTAGCTAGTAGACCTCCTGAGCAGGAGCAAAGGACACTCACCTGCGATTGGTGAGCTCAAAGTTGATTCGGGTCTTTGCCGAGTCTTTGATATATGCATTTTGGTATTGTGCAGTAGTTTTGTAAGGCGGGGCCTGTTCCAAACTAGACTATGTTTTCTATCCTATAGAGGCTTTGTATAATAATTTATGAAGTCCAAATATGTTTTGTCTCATAAGAGTTGTGGACCCAAGAACCAAGTCATGTATATGTGGTTTGGCTCTATCTATGCTGGCCTTTCAATACTGTAGCTTATATATATTTGCCAATGTTTCATGATTATCATAGTTATATGCATGTTAAGTGCAGGTTATAAGTTAGTTCTCTCGAGTCTTTATGACGTTCGGTGCCTGTCCCTCTCAATGGAATTTCAGGTATGACAAAAGTGGTATCAGAGTAGGTCATCTAGGGAGTCTACAAAGTCGTGTCTATGTAGAGTCTTGGTTATGGGTATGTTTTGCACGACATCTATAAAAAGAGTCTACGGGACATTTAGGAGTTGTTTATTTTTCTTCAATTCTTAGATCGTTCGATAGAGCTAATATTGTAGGTTGAATTGTATTTAACTTTCGAATCTGTTTTTCTCAATATAGTAATGATGTCAGTTACAAGAAGGAGTAAGAATAAAAGTAAGCAAGTAGATGTGACTAACGGAGAAAGGACCAGTGAGTCACCACCTAGACAAGCTAATTTAAGTGAGGCTAAAGATGAGTTTGCATCATAGACTTCTTTTACACCTCTATCTCCAGAAGAGCTAAGAAGGAGAGGAGTACCCCCAGAATCATCTATTAATGCTACTATACAAGATTTAAGGAAAGCAGTGCAATTGTTGACTCATATAGGTTATGGACATGGTCAAAGGCAGGCTAGTCCAACTACAGTTACCAGTGGTATGGATAGGGAAGCTAGTCTATGGACACAGGATTTCCTTAAATTGGACCCTCCCACATTTACCAAGTCAGATCTTAACGAAGACCCATAAGACTTTATTGATCAAATCCAAAGGGATTTGGATGTCATACATGTATCTGGTAAGGAGACCGTTGTGCTAGCAATGTATAGATTAAAAGGAGAGGCTATATTATGGTACAAAGACTAGAAACGATCTAGTGGTACAGGTGCACCTTCAACTAATTGGGAAGAGTTCAAAGCAATATTTCTTGTTCATTACCTTTCATTTGAGATTTAAGAGGCCCATACAAATAATTTTTTAAATCTTTTCCAAGGGAATATAAGAGCGAGGGAGTACAGTCTTCAGTTTAACTCTTTGGCCAGGTATGCTCCTAGTATAGTAGCTACTATGGAGGATAGAGTTCATCGGTACGTGGATAGATTGGATCCGAAAATGATTAGAGATTGTACTATTGCTGCTTTAAATAACGACATGGATATAGAAAGGATACAAGCTTTTGCATAAAAAATAGAGGATCAAAGGCATAGAAAAAGGACACAAGAGCCAAAAAGAGGGCTCTCCAAGAGGGTTAAATCTTTGGGGTAGTTTATGCCATCCAAAAATGATTTCAGGGCTCGATTTTCTAATAGAACACCTATTCCACCATACTCCTACTCAACAACCTGTACTCCACCCCAATATCAAGGTTTTAGGGGGAATCAACTTAGGCAAAGAAATGAGAGCTAAGGTTCAGTAGTGGGGAGCCAAGAGTATGGAAGCATGAGAAAATCAAGACCTCCTAGGTAGCCTTGTAAAAAATATGGGATACGTCATCTAGGTGCATGCTGATTGGACCAGATGCTTGTTATTGGTGCGGTACATCTGGCCATATGCTAAAAATTATCCTCGAAGGGGAATGTGTGGTATGGCACCAACTATTGGATCATCTATTGCATCATCATTATCTGTGCTTCCTTTAGGTGTGGGTCAATAGATTCCTACTAGTAATGGTAGAGGTGGTAGAGGAGCAAGAAGTTCTAGCGGAGTCCAGAATCATACATATGCTCTAGCGGGTCGACAAAATTTGGAGGATTCTCCTGATGTGGTTACAGGTACATTGTCCATCTTTTTACATAATGTATATGTACTCTTTGTTCTGGGCTCTACGCTATCATATGTCACTTCATTAATTACTGGAAAGTTCAAAAGAACACCGAAATCACTGCTTAAGCCATTTGAAGTGTCTACACTGGTTGGCGAGTCTATTATAGCTAGAAAAGTTTATCATAATTGCATAGTAATTGTTTGTGATCGTGAAACATTGGCCAACTTTTTTGAGCTAGAAATAGTAGACTTTGATGTTATATGTGTGTGGATTAGTTGGCTTCTTGTTATGCCATAGTGGATTGCCGAGCTAAGAGGGTGTATTTCTATTTTCCAAAGGAGGCAGTCCTTGAATGGAGGGGGCAATATTGGGTCACCATGGGGTATGTTTATTTATTATGTTAAGGCAAGGAAGATGATGTCCAAAGGGTACATATGTCATTTAGTGAGGGTGAAAGATATAGATGCAGAGCCACCAACTCTTCAAATTGTTCCAGTGGTAAATGAATTTTTTGATGTGTTTCCTGAAGAGCTTCCTAGTTTACCTCCATAATGAGAAGTAAGGTTTGGTATTGATGTGATCCCAGGTACATAACCTATTTCTATTCCTCCATATAAAATGGCCCTGGCAGAATTATGTGAATTGAAGAAGCAGTTAAAAGACTTGTTAGAAAAGGGATTCATAAGGCCTAGTATGCCCCTTTGGGGCGCACCCATGTTATTTGTATGTAAGAAAGATGGCACGTTGAGAATGTGGTATTCAATACTGACAATTGAATAAGGTGACAATTAAGAACAAATATCCCCTCCCTAGAATTGATGATTTGTTTGATCAATTAAAAGGTGCTAAGTGTTTCTCAAAGATCGACTTGAGGTTAGGTTATCACCAAGTGAGAGTGATGGAGAAATATATACTAAAAATAGCTTTTTGAACATGGTATGGTCATTTTATGTTTTTAGTTATGCCATTCGGGCAGACAAATGCACCATCAGGTTTTATGGATCTGATGAATAGTGTTCAAGCCATTTTTAGAAGTGTTTGTGATAGTATTTATAGATGATATTTTGGTGTTTTCAAGATCGAAAGAGGACCATGCTAATAATTTGTGACTGGTATTACACATTCTTCTTGATCGTAAGTTATATGTAAAGTTCTCTAAATGTGAGTTTTGGTTAAAATCAGTGGCATACTTGGGGCATATTATATCCAATGAAAGGATAAGGGTTGATTCTCAAATGAGAGAAGCCGTGAAAAATTATCCAAGACCCACAATGTCGATGAAGATTCTTAGCTTTCTAGGGTTGGTAGGTTATTTAGAAGGTTCGTTGAGGGATTTTCTTCCATTTCTGCACCAATAACCAAGCTAACACACAAAGACGCCAAGTTTCAATGGAATGATGCCTGTGAAAGAAGCTTCCAAGAGTTGAAGAATAAGTTAACTTCCACACCTGTATTGGTACTTCCAGAAGGTACAGATGGGTATGCAGTATATTGTGATGCTTTGGGAGTGGATCTAGGATGTGTATTGATTTAGCATGGTAAGGTAATAACCTATGCCTTAGGACAATTACGTCCATATGAGAAGAATTATCCAACCCAAGATCTTGAGCTAGTAGTGGTTATATTTGCTTTAAAGATATGATGCCATTACTTGTATGTGGTTCATATTGATATAAATACTGACCATAAGAGTTTACAATATATCTTTAAGCAGAAGGACTTGAATCTAAGGTAGCGAAAATGGCTTGAGCTATTAAAGGACTATGACGTTGATATCTTATATCATCCAGGGAAAGAAAATGTGGTAGCCAATGCTTTAAGTCATAAGACAATGACAAGCACTTATGGGCAGTCCACGAAAAGACAAGAGATAACTAAAGATCTACACCAACTAGCTAGCTTAGGGGTTCGCCTTCTTGAATCTCCAAACGAAGGAGTTGTTGTGCAAAATACGACAGAATCCTCCTTAGTAACTAAAGTGAAAGAAAAGTAGTATGCAGATACTATTTAATTACAACTTAAGGAGAATATAAAACAAGGTATGACAAAGGCATTTGAGCTTATGCAAGAGGGAGTACTTTAGTGCAAAAACAGATTGTGTGTACCTAATATTGATGGACTAAGAAAGAGGATTATGGTTGAAGCACACCATTCAAGATATTCTGTCCATCCGGGATCAACCAAAATGTATCATGACTTGAAAAAAGTGTATTGGTGGGGAGACATGAAGAATAACATTGTAGAATTTATAGCCTAATGTCCATATTGTCAACAAGTTAAAGTAGAAAATCAAAAACCAGGAGGTTATATGTAGTGTATACATCTCCTGATTTAGAAGTGGGACATGATTAACATAGATTTCATAATTGGTTTTCCTCGCTTCTCTCAGAAGTTTGATTTAATATGGGTAATAGTTAATATACTCATCAAATCAGCACACTTCATACCGGTTAAGACCACTTACACAGCTGAAAGTTGTATGTTAAAGAGATAGTTCAACTACAGGGAGTTCCAATCTCTATTATATCTGATAGGGGAGCCCAATTTACTACTAACTTTTGGAAGTCATTTTACAAGAGTTTAGGAATGCAAGTGAGTTTAAGTATAACTTTTCACCCTCAAACGGATGGTCAGGCAGAACGTACAATCCATACACTTTAGGATATGCTGCGGGCTTGTGTATTGGACTTCAAAGGTAGTTGGGATGATCATTTGTCACTTATTGAGTTTGTATACAATAATAGCTATCACTCAAGTATCAAAATGACACCTTATAAAGCTTTATATGGCAGGAAGTGCAGATCACCAATTGGATGGTTTGAAGTGGGTGAAACTGCCTTATATGGGCCAGATCTTGTTCATCAAGCTATGGAAAAAGTTAAGGTGATACAACAGCGGCTAGAAATAGCTCAAAGTCAACATAAATCATATACAGATTTTAGAAAAAGAGGGCTAGAGTTTTCTATAGGAGATTGGGTATTCTTAAAGGTGTCACCCATGAAATGGGTAATGAGGTTTGGTAAAAAATGAAAACTAAGTCCAAGCTATATAGGGCCATATAAGATTATTCAAAGATTTGGCCAAGTTGTATATGAGTTGGATCTACCCCAATAACTTTCAACAATACATCTAGTATTTCATGTCTCAATGCTTTGAAAGTGTATGGGAGATCCAACTCGTAATACTCCTACTGTAGATCTACAAGTTACAGAAGATCTTACTTATAAATAAGTACCTATTGCTATTATAAATCGGCAAGTTAATCAGTTATGAAATAAAGAAGTAGCTTTTATAAAAGTACTTTGGAGGAACCAACAAGTAAAAGAGATCAAATGGGAAGTTGAGGAAGCAATGAAATCCAAGTACCCTTATGTATTCCAATCCGAAGAGAAAGTCCAAGATGCTGAATTGGAGCATTAAAAAGTAAGTGTATATATATATACGTGCTATATGGTAATAGGAATATTAAACTTAGGCTTGAACTTGTTTAGGCTGGCTAATTATGCTAATATTCATGGGTGAATGTTCCTAAGAGGGGAGGATGTAACACCCCGTATTTTGTGTGTACTTGTTCTATTTATATGGAACTTGAGGTAACCTCATTGTATAGGTAAGAGACCAAGTTTCTTAAGTGATTATTGAAGGTTTAAAGAGGAGTTAAATAATATTATAATGGCCCAAACATTTCAGCATGTATACGCCAAGTTAACCCCGATAGAATTATTTAAACGCGATATAGTAAAGTGGTATTATACCCCAAAGTTTAAAGTAGCCAAGTGTATATAAGTGTTAAGTTAACATAAAGGAATTAAGACTTAGAATATGGATTAAAATAAGTGAGCAACTTGCTTGACTTAAATTAAGGTAGTAGGTAACAAGTAGGTGCATCACCTACTTTGACTTATTGACCAACCTAAGAACTAAGTAGGTTAATCACCTACTAATACTCCTTTGACCAGATTATTGGGACAAGTACACCACTACCTACTTGAAATAATTTTGGCCTAAAATAATTGGAAGAAAATGTGGAGAATGGACAACCAAAGCCCAACAATTTTAAGTCCACAAAGGCCCAAGTCCAATGGCCAAGTAAGTGAACCTAATTGAAAATATATGGCCCAAAATTAGCCAAGAAAGTCGGCCAAAGAAGGTCCCCTTTAAAGGGGTTAAGATCAGATCATTTGGTCCATTTTAACTAAGGCAAAAACAACTTTCTAGGGTTTTCTATCTAGTAGCTTCTACAGCAGCCCTATAATTCCATTAGGGTTCTTGGGATTTCTTTTCCTTCCAATCTCAAGGAATGAAGATACTGAAGAGATAAAAGTTAAGAGAATAAACCCTCACAAAAACTAAGGTAAGGCTACTATCCATTTTTTCCCCCTTTCTATTTACATATTTTGGTAGAGAATTGTGCATATATTGTTGTTAAAAACTCAAGGGATGATGAGTTCAATATTGGGTTGCTGTAATAAAGGACTTTGAGACTATTTTAGGGGTTGTTTTATGTTTATATGTTGGGGAAATATTGGTTGATCTTATAAAAGGATGTGAATAGTTGGTATTGACACATAAAAGGAAGGTGTAATGATACACCACTTAAATAAATGTTGTGTACGCTTTTCTGCCTATCACACTTTGGAACTATTTTGTGCATATTATAAAGCCAAAAGAGTCTTCGGAGATCGTATATGAATTCATCTATTGTACAAATGTTATTGGAGAAGAAAGGGTTAAAAGAACACCCTTAATTTGATAAATTATAGGGTTATTGCCCAACTACTGTTTTGGTGAAGTTAAGTAGCCCAAATATGTTGATTAGCGAATAATACTATTTTTTACCACAAACTTTATTATAGATAAGTAATCCAATGGGCAGTAGGTTAATTTGGGGTAATATCAAAGTTATACGACAATGTATGTAATTCTATTCGATTATATGTTCTTTGGTCATGAAATCTAATAGATGTGTTACATGTGAGCCTTCTAAGTGCTCTTCCCAGTAAAAGATAGATAGTGGCAGCGTACCATCTTCAATTTAGCCAATGGTCTTATTCCCACTCAGTGTGTTAGAATACTCCGATATGTGCTTATTATCGGATCTACTTGTTTATTCTTCCAAGAACTAGTATGGGAATGGTACTTCTGGCAACAATCTTAGTAAACTCTCTATTTAGTCAAGTGAAGTTCATTGTGTCATTTAAGCTCCTAAATGATACATTGATGTTACATTTGCTCCCTATGTCATTGTTACTGCCTTAAATACATATTCACATGTCTCTTACTACTGGTCCATAGTCCAAAACTTAATAATGTTATGACAACCAAAAGAACAATCTCAAAGATTAAACAAATAATGTAAAGTGAGTGTGCTTGTTTATGGGTAGTATCCCAGGGGTGGAAGGAACACCTTGCATAGGTCGATCCCAATATTAAGGGTGGTATGCAAGGGGTGAAAGGAAAGCCTAGCATGGGTCAATCCTGATTTATGTATTCATGAGGACCGTATCCCAGGGGATAAAATGCCTATCATGGGTCATCCTCTTTTACCACTGATTAGCTGGTCATTTGTATCATATGCTTTACAAAGTTTATAAAGCAAAGAATATAAAAGTAAAGAAAAGAATGTTATTCAAGTGATCCCACAAGTGCAAGTAAAGGTGGTCTTTTATCCTTATCTATACAGTTATATATGGATACCCGATTTTATTTAAGCTCTTGCCTTACATATAGTTACTTTATGCCTTACATACTCAATACATTTTTTTTTGCTGATGTCCCTTACGGGGGACACTATTGTTCATGCCACAGGTACAGGTACTCCAGCTAGTAGACTTCTTCAGTAATGGCACAGGTCACTCAACTATGATTGGTGAGCTCCAAGTTGATTTATGGCTTTATCGAGTCTTTGATATATGCATTTTGGTATTGTACAATTGTTTGGTAAGGTGGGGCCTATCCCAACCGAGACTATGTTTTCTATCCTATAAAGGCTTTGTAGACTAATGTATGAAGTTCAACTATATTTTGTCTCGTAACAGCTGTGTCCCCAATAACCAAGTCATGTATATGTGGTTTGGGTATATCTATGCTGGTCTTTTATTATTGTAGCTTATATATATTTGTCAAAGTTTAATGATTATCATAGTTATATGCATGGTAAGCACAAATTATAAGTTGGTTCTCTCGAGTCTTTAGGGAGTTGGGTGCCTGCCCATCTCAATAGGATTTGAGGTGTCACTATTGGTCACTCAACTCTGTAGCCAAGCCAATAGTTGATACTGTGGCTGAAGGGTCTTTTATGTCACATACTTATACAGAAGTGGCTGTGATGCTAGATTATGTTGCAAAGACCAATAGAGCATGGCACACGAGAGAGTCTGAGGTAACAGTTGGTACTTATTCTGTCGGCATGTTGGTTGAGCAGTGTCGAAGAAAAGATGATAATGATTAGGATATGGCCCACATAAAAACTCAAGCAAATTAGCTTACACAATATTTGATGGGGTCAACTCTAAATATGTGAATGTTGTGGGTTCACAAGGTAAAGTGCCATGGCATGATGATTATGATTCTGATTCGTGAATGTTGTGGGTTCACAAGGTAAAGTGCCATGGCATGATGATTATGATTCTGATTCTGATGAGGAGGCAAACTATGTGAACAAAAAAATAGGGGGATTCTAGGCCAACACCTAAAGGTCTAATCAAGACTCTTGGTGCCATGGTCAAGGAAATTAAGGTTGGAACTATTATAAGGAAAATAACTATGATCGGTCTGGGTACAGAGATAGAAGCAAAATTAGATATGGCGATTGGAGGATGTACGATTGGTAAAAAAAATAATTGAAGTGGTCTTTATGTTCCTCCAAAAGGCTGAGATTAAAGAGACTCGAGTAATTCTAGGTTGGAAGAAATGATGGTAAAAGATGTTAAAGCAGGTGGATTCCACAGATGATAGACTCAAGGAGATTCAGGGAGATATTTCTAGCATGGATCAGTGTGTCTAGTGATATTCCACCATAATAAAACAGCTAGTGCAACAAATAGGTTAGATATCTGCTAGTTTGTATAAAAGGTAGAAAGGCGCTCTACCTGGAAATATTGTTCAAAACCCAAAGAATTATAATCACTGCATGATTGTCACTACCTGAAGTGGAAATCAATTGAATGAATGATATGAGCAGGTTGTTTTTGTTGATAATGATGTGGTTGTTGTGAATGACAATCTTGCGCATAATTATATGGCTGATAATGGAGGGCATGTAACAGTTGATCAGAAACAAGAGGAAGCTAAGAAGTCTCTAGTTGATGCAAATGAGGCTAGTTATCATAACCCAACTAATCGGATCATGCGGGCACCTACTTTAATCCACCTAGATAGGAGAACCCTTACCATCCAATGGAAATACATGTGGAAATCATTAAGAAAAAAATAAATTCATTATTTATTACAACTTGTTTACAAACCTTTAAGTACAAAAATGAATACTTTACCCAAAGACCTAGTCTAAACAGGTACAAGAGCTACTATGAGAAAGTATGGAACAATACACATGTACCAACTTCCACCGCAAGAAACAATGATAGAGGCTACTGGAGATCTCTACTGCATCAAGTATGAAACATCTACTAATCCTGCAACCAAACTATACCCTAGAAAAGGGTATAACAAGAGTAATATCAGCACAAACAACACGTACTAGTAAGCATTATTGGTTGACCCAAATTAAATCAAATAAACATCACATAAATATCCAAAAAAACATGTTGCTTAAGATTCTATTTAGTCAAAGACCCTCTGTCCCTTATATTTTCCTGCTCTCACTTATCCATAAGTCATCTTACACACCGTGTTCAACTCGAATGTACTACTTTCAACTATGTTATCAAGTCAGGCCTCAACACTTATTTAACATGAACTCCACCCTTCTTAACTTTAATGGTTTCCAACCCTTATCAACCCATCATTTTTGACTTTGATGTAATACTTATCCGTAATCTGATACCCTAGTTATGCATTAACACCTGCTTAGTTAGATATTTCACTAAGGCTATGAGAAATTAAATAGCAAAATGGCAACACCCTGCTCACCCAATCTCAATAACTAAACTAGTAGATCAATGACTGTAACTATGCCTCAAGCACAACCATGCACATCCTCAATTAACTTATATCAAATATGAACACTTAGCCCTTTCAACAAACCACATGGTTTAATCAAGTACAAGTCATATAGGAAGCAACTCAAGTCAAAACTCCAACTACCTGCATCAACCAAGTCAACAAACCATGACTCAATAATAATATGCTGACCTTGTCTCAATAAATAAGTAACTCGATAATTAAGAGATATGCCAACTATTTGCAATTTATACTAGACCACTCAAGGATGCAGTTCAATCAATAAAACAGTAATCATAAAACCCAGTCCACTTAAGGAACAAAACAAAACAAGTCAACACATAAATTTGGTTCACTCAAGGGACAAAACATAGCAAGTCAACACATAACCCCGATTCACTCAAGGAACCAATACATAACAATAAAGAGATAAACTCGATTCACTCAAAGAATCGTCACTCTCACCTATACCTGTACACATATGCTAAGGATCTTATGGTTACCAACTAGCCATGACCTGCTGGGGATGAGCTCTTGTCTATGTACCAAAAATCCCAGACATCTAGTCCCTTCCAACCTTATATCACCAATCTTGTGAATATGTCCAAATATCGGTACATCCCACCATAATCAATAGGATATCACAACAATCACAAACACAATTAAAATAAAAACTATGCTTGTACATTCAACAAGTCATTTAGTACAAACTGATTACATGTGATTAACATGTAGGATATCATTTAACCATTCACTTTTTTTGAACATGCATTGTAGCAAGTATACAAAGAAACTAATTAACATGCACACATAAATCAAGTTGGGTTTCAACTATATTAAACCATCACCTACAATCCGTATATCATTTGGGGGGGGGGGGAGGGGTCTTGGCTAGGACCTGCAATGTCTGAGGTATACATCCATACCTACGGTCTGTACCATAGTACACCCAACCTTCCATCCTAACACCAACATCATAACAAGACTGCCATTCCTCTGGTTACCATCATAGATTTTTTGAAATCCACCAACACTAACCACTATAGATTCCTCGAAACTCACCAATACCAACCATAATAGATTCCTTAGAATCTACCAACACCAACCACCACCCAGTTCTAATCAGGCATTTATTAGGATCTATACTATTTTTCAGGTACAATACCATTTTAAACATACAAGAGTGATCAACATCAATAATAATGCACATTAATTAGTTGAAAGTTTCAATATCACAAGTAACATCAAATTTACATCTAAACAGTCAGATTTTACCATTTTTATCCATCTCAACACCATGCTCACAGGCCTAAGCATGAAATCTCACATCAATCTATGTCATGCCTATGCATTATAACCTAGGTCTAAACTACTCAGTTAAACCTAGCCTATATTAATGCCAAGAAGCTGCTATGGAGATATGAATGCGAGCTTCTGACTACATGCTATGATTTCTAGTATGAAATTTACAAGAAAACTATGGCTTTTACCCCATTTCATCGTATTTCCCCCTCTCCATAGCTCCATGACCATGAGGCAACCCTAGGGGGGTTTTAGAAGCCTCATTTATCCTTTTTACAACTAAAGAGGATAAAGAAAATTAATAAAAATGGGGTCTGGTTTCTGCATTCAGCATCCCGCTATAGTGGGTAGGCCACTACCATAGCACCACCATAGGAGGATGACACCAGCCAGACAAGAATTTCAAATCTTAAATTTTTTTAGCTAAGTTAATCCGTACTAGTTTGAGACCATATTTTCAAAACTTTCTAAACCCTGTGCTCATAGATGTGGTGCCTTTAGTAACGACAAAACATTTCATTACAACATATACCAACTTACCCATCCTTTATCCCCTAACAATCACTGTAGTTAGAGGATGAAACGAATCTCACTTGGAAATCAATGTCCCCTCAACGATCACATAAATACACACTTAAGTAGATCACTAAAATTTCTTTTCTCTTGCGTACTAAATTTTTGAGCTGCACCTTATTACTATTTCTCTTCATCAAGAAACCTTTCTTGCTTATAAGTTACATGAGCCTACTTGGAGCAAGAATTTTTTTGATTACCTAAGGTGTTTGGGGCCTCGCTAATATATCAAAAAGAAAAGAAACCAAAATAATTATGGGCGAAAAATTTTTTGTACACAAAAGACTAGATCCTACTATAGTAGGAATATTCTCGCTATAGCAACACCGCTATAGCGGGATGAGGGTTGCTATAGCGGGAGGTAATAGTTTAAAAGGGTGAGAAATAGGTTTCAAGCCCATTTCTTATTCCCCTCAATCAAAACCTCCCCTCCCCTCCTCAATCACTTTGCTCTCAATGTTGGAAATAAGGTAATTATCTCTGTACTTCAACTCATTACTTTGTTACTCGCATTTTTACATGATTTATGCTCAAATTCGTCGAAAAAAAAAAGGTTTTGGGGTTGGTTTTTGAATTTGAAATTGGGGCTTGATTTGGGAAAAATGGTAAGCATGGTTTCTTCTCTTACGTTTACAATGCTCCTATAGCATTCTCGGCATAAGAATTATGGGATTCATGGCTAAATGGGGCTTAAAATAGTGAGGAATGTGAAAGGTTGTTCTTTGTTTTATTTTGATGATTTGGGAAAGTTTTAGGAGTTTTAAGGCCCAAATTTTTGCATATACTAGTTCTAGGATACATCCATTACATTGATCTGGGGTTGGAATGCCAAAAATAGGATTTTTCTTCAAGAAGCGCCATTAACGTACCTTTTGAAGCTTTGGGGACAATGAATGCCACTATAGGAGCCTCATCCTACTATGGCGACCCGCTATAGAAGTCCCGTGGTAGCAGGATATAGCCCGCTATAGCGGAAGGCTGCAGGCAGTAGTCTTCCAGCCAAAACCCATTCTTGATCTTTTTCTGAAATTCAATTCCCTTGATATTTCTATGAGTTCTAACTTGTTTTCTTACAGTGATTCATAGATTTACCACCCCATGGCTGAAAACAAAGAAGATGCCCCTGCCTTCATAAGATTCCCCAATGAAAATCATTGGGAGAGATACTAGGACTATCGAAGGATGAGATTTTTTTATCGGTGGGGTTTTGTAATGAAAAGGGGTGCCAAACAAGATGCCTGAATTCTATAACTATCTCCAGAAGTGTCATTGTATGCCACTCATGGAGGCTCATTTGACTTGGGTCTCAATCTGGGTTAAGGAGTTCTTTTCCATACTCCTTACTGTACTTTCGGACGACCCCAACCCCGCCATCTTCATTAGAGGAGTGGATGTCCCCGTGGATTTTGCTACTATAAATAAGATGCTCGGGGTGTCGAACATCTCTAATGCTAAGTACATAGCTAAGGACTGGGAGATGTACATGAAGTGGCTATGGGATATACTGATTATGGAGTAAGATAGGGACCGAATCTATTGGCCCACTACTGAGGGGGTAATGAGCACCTACTTCACACCTGATGCTCGAAGGTGTCTGAACCTGGTGACCCGGAGGATTCATCTATTGAGCAACATTTCCAACGTGACCTATCCTCAGACTCTGGTAGTGGCCTGCACCATGTGGAAGATACCGCTGAATCTGGAGGCACAAATACTGATGGAGTGGAAGGACTTCTATCAAGGAAACAAGAAGGGCCCCTACCTTTCCAAACTGGTCTCTAAGCTGTGCAGGCATCCCGAGGTGCCAAGGAGGATGCTGAAGAGGATGTGAAGATGGACACACCTTTCAACCCCCACAAGGGGAATATGATCATGTATAAGAGAAAGAATATAGAAAAGTGGGCGAGGCTGGAAGAAGCAAGGTTGTAGAGAAGGATGATGATGATACCCCTTCCTACCAGCCCCGGATTTCCAGCAGTTGCCTGGAGGCAGACTTGGCTTCCGTGAAATGATATATGGAGCATACATACCTACTTCTCGACAGTTCCTTCCAGCCCTACATCTCTACCTCCCACTGCTTAGGACTTTGTAGTACTCGTAGTGAGCTTAATGAGAAGAAGATGAAGAGACACTCCCAGGACCATATGGTTGCATAGATGTGGAAAACTATAAGGGTCATGTTCAAATGTGCTTTCCCTAAAAAGAAGCTTCCCCAGCTGGAGCCAGATAACGTGCATGAGTTTTTCTACCTGAGTGATGTAGAAGGAGAAGTCCCCAACCCCAGCTAGGCCCCTGGTGCACGTCAACTCAGTCCACCCTCCTTTTTTTAACTGATACTCTAATTTGGGTTGCCCCTATTTGGGGGATATAACAAACAGTATTCCTTTTTCTTTTATTTATTCGCACATGGATGCTAGTTTTAATAACTAATAGTTGATTGCACATTTTTTACCTTACTATGAGAGATTTTTATAAATCATGTGGTAGCTCATATATTAAATTAACAAGTTATACAAGCTAGGAATGAAAAATAAAAATAGGGGGAAATAGGGTAGGGATAAAAATAGGGGGAAATAGGGTAGGAATTCTGTCCTAGCCCATCCTACTATAGTAACCTGTAAGTCGCTACCATGGCACTGCTATAGCAAGAAAATTCCCACTATAGTGGGCTCGTTCTAACAGTACAGTGCCCTCTATGGCACCCCTACAATAGCAGCCCAAATATTTTCAATTTTCTACAAATTCCCTCTTTCCTATTCCCATTTTTACTAATAGAATATGAAATCTCGGTATGGTCTACATTATAATCCCAAGATCTACCAAGAAATTCATGAAACAACAACTTAATATCACATTACTTAAAATCATAGTTATGAATCACAACAAGGATTTTCTTACAATAATTTTGCTATCCTGCAACAATAGCCTTTTTTCATGGTACTTGTTTACATACCAACCGCTTCAAACAAGTATTTCCACAATGATATAAAATTTTACTCTTACCATTTTACCAATGATAAGATCATGCCTAGCATTTAGCATCCAATTTTTCATGCAAATCACATAGCAAACAATTTCTTAGCCACCAATACATAAAAAAGTTATGACCATTCATAATTCACAAAGTTCACAGTCATTCAAGCAATCCCAATTCACATAAGGATCACTCACAAGGTTTCATTTATAAAACAAGCCTTTTGATTATTCTTTTACTCGCTTCGTTGATAACTACTAGCTGATTATCTAGAAATTTACCACCTTTATGTCCAGATACCAATTGGAATCTTTTCAGTTCTAATTCCATTACTTGTGTCATTCCAAACAAATCAAACGACATCCATTTGCCTCATTCAGATACCAATTGGAATTGGGAGATACTAATTAGACTCAACTCATTCAAACAAGCATACAACTATACAAGAAGAGGGAAAGAAGCAAAACAATTTCCTAGAATACCTCATAGCTCCCTGAAGATTAGATGTGGACATCAACACAACAATCCGTATGACTTTATTTGACATTTACTTTTGTACTGGGAGGCTGGCAACCTAGGCTATGATACCAACTATCACGACCCAACAAACTAAATCATGCAGGTACCTACTCTAATCCACCTAGATAGGAGAACTCTTACCACCCAATAGAAATACATATGGCAGTCATTAAGAAATAATTAAATTTATTATTTATTACAACTTGTTTACAAACCTTTAAGTACAAAAATAAATACTTTACCCAAAGACCTAATATAAACAGGTACAAGAGCTACTATGAGAAAATGTGGAACAGTACACATGACCCAACTTTCACTATAAGAAATAATGATAGAAGCTACTGTAGATATCTACCGCATCAACTATGAAACATCTACTAATCCTACAACTAGACTATACCCCAAAAAAAGTTATAGCAAAAGTAGTATCAGTACAAACAATACATATTATAAGCATCATCGATCAACAAAAATTAAATCACATAAATATCTGAAAAGAATCATGTAACTTATGAGTTTATTTAGTTAAAGAACCACTGTCCCTTAACTCTTTACCTCCCTTATATTTTCCCTCTCTCACTAATCCATAAGTCAACTTCACACCGTGTTCAACTCTAATGCACTATATTTCCACCATGTCATCAAGCCAGGCCTCAACACTCATTTAACATGAACTCCACCCTTCCTTGATTTAATGGTTTCCAACCCTTATCAACCCATTATTTCATACACTTACATAATATTTATCCATAATCTGATACCCTAGTTATGCATTAACACCCGCTTAGTTAGAGATTTCAATAAGGCTATGAGAAAATAATGTTATGACCCACTAGGTTATTTTCTTCATATCTACGTATTTTCTATGTTTCATGCTTTCCTATAGAAGTTATGTATCATTTTTGACTAGCCGAGACCTTCAGTTTGGTTTCTGGCAGTTTGGTCAATATGGGTATCATTTTTTATATATTAACATTTAGATTAGGAATTTGATAGCACGTCATACTTTAGAGTTTGACAAGTGCATATGAGCAATTTGTGGATGGTTCAGAACTGTTGTTCGATTGTAAGTTAGGCTATGGTTTACTCTTCTCTATGAGATTGTGTATTGTATAGATTGCATGCAAGGTGAGGGTTTTAGGATAGGTTTAAGGCTATTTGTATCTTCTTTAGGGGATTTTAGGATAGGTGTGTAATTTAAGCCTTAGCCTAGGATACCCGCTTTAGTTATAGGTTTATGTTAAGCTTGATTATATACCTGTTAGGACCTTAGGTTGACACTGGTAATCCTTAGTGCAGGAATTGGGGTAGTACATTCCTATAGAGACAACATTCCTTAGTTAAATTCACCCGATAGCATGATGCCTCTAGTTGATCCCGCTTCTGACTTTCTATATATGCAAATATACTCTTATTATTATGAATATCATATTGTTGGGCCCGACGCCTTGGTTACAAGACTAGTTGGATACCAGGTTAGTTCTTTATGAATTGAAAGAGTCATGGTTTAGTTGTAGACACTCAGACGCTTACATTTCCATTGTTTGGATACTGGTGATGGCATACATACATTTACTGGCACTCATGCTTATTTAGTGGTATGACTCCAATTAAAACATTGATTTTGCTATTATTTTCTCAAAATGGGATTTATTCCCACTTTTCACTTTTAAAAAACTAATATTTAAATGGAAGTCGTACCACCTTTATTATTGGTTTATGGTCTATTAATACTAAGAATACTATTTTGGAGACTTAGACCAAGGCAGATTTTGGTCCATTCTTGACCGACTTATTTATCTTTATTTACTTAATTTGGTTGAGGAAAATTCCAACCCTTTCTACATTATTCTACCATTTTAGTCTCGAATTCAATCTCGAGCACCAGACTTTACAAATTTCTACTTATTTAGTCTCGGTTTGGTTCTGAGTAATTATTATACTCTTACTTCTCTATAGTATTGGATGGAGTGGAATTGTTATGGTTGATTATTAAAAGTGCTGGTTCGGGACATGGAAGTATATATGGATATCTTGAGCCCCCTATAGGTCCCTCTATCTGATAACCATGTGTCGAAAGATAGGATACCCCATAGTTCCTTCCTTGCAAGCCAGCAAACCAAACGAAAAGAGGTAGATATACTTGGTATGATATGGCACTCGGTTGGTATGGTAGTGTTGGATTTTTCTTGCATTCATTCATTCATATGCATTGCCTATCACCAGTATAATTATTTGGCACATATACCTACCTCCTTATGGTGGGCTATATTTATATGTGTTATGTTTGCTGGTTATTGAGTTCTTAGTTATGCCTTTCGATTTTATGGGGACTAGGCTTATCTAGTTGTTTTATGTTGTTTAGATATTATTGTATAGTGTGGTAGGATGGTTACGATTTTGGATATGAGGCTGTAGGTACTCTTTTGAGTCCTGCTCCTCTTTGATATGGTGAGTTTTATTTTTAGACTATCTCATGATTATTCATATCTCGGGTTAGATACTCTGATTATGGTAGTGTTAGCTCCCTTATTGTTCATGATCCTCGTGAGGTTAGGCTAGCTCCGTTAGGTTAGTACCTTCGTGTCTAGCCTCCTATATAAGTACTATTGTATATCCCTTATCTTCTTTATCCATTCTTATTGTATATCACCTTCTTCCTTCATTATTACTATTGGATATTACCTCCAATCCTAGCTATGTATATTGTATAGCATTTTCATCCCTAGTTACCTGAAGAACATGATGGTTTGTCTTTACCTTTCCATTTTCCTTATTGTAGTTAATTTCTTAGTTAGTTGTCTGTAATGTATATTCCTACCTTATGTGTTATTTATACTTGTATTATCTTTGGAGCTCAGTGACCAATGCCTACAGAGTACCTCTTGTTTGGTACTCATACTACACTTCTGCACCCTGTAGATCATAGTACGAATTCTCCCCGCTGACGTATGCATCGTGCGGAGGTGCCAGGGATCAAAGATTTGGGGTGATCTCCTACAGTTTGGAGTTTTTCCTGTTATCCCTTATTAATGAACTGATCTTTGTTTTGTATTTCAGAGACAGTTCTATATCTACAGATCATGTTGACCATATACTCTTGTTTGGTTAGTGGCTCTTGTACTGGCCTTACCAGGTTGGGGGAATATTTACTTTCTTCTAGTTTTCTTTTTCCTTTTTATTTGGTCTCCATTTTCATTTCTTTTATTAACCCGTTACTCATTGTTTTGGGCTATGGGTTGGCTTACATAGTGGTGGGTTATAATAGGTGTCATCATGACTTGAGAAATCGGGTCATGAATCTCAACAACATCAACCAGTAGATCAATGACTGTAACCATGCCACAAGCACAACCATGTACATTTTCAAGTAACATATATCAAATATGAATACTTAGCCCTTTCAACAAACCACAAGGTTTGATAAAGTACAATTCATATAGACAGCAACTCAAGTCAAGACTCTGACTACCAGCTTCAACCAAGTCAACAAACAATGACTCAACAACAATATGCTAACCATGTCTCAATATATATGTAAATAGACAGTTAAGAGATATGCCAACCAATTGCAATTTAGCCCGAACCACTCAAGGATCCAATTCAATCAATAAGTCAGTAATCATAAAACCTAGTCCACTCAAGGAACTAAACAAACAAGTCAACACATAAAACTGATTCACTCAAGGAACCAAACATAACATGTCAACACATAAACTCGGTTCACTCAAAGAACCAATATATAACAATAAATAAATAAACCTAGTTCACTCAAAGAACTATCACTCTCATCGATACCTGTACATACATGCTAAGGGTCTTATGATCACCCACTAGCCATGACCTACAGAGGACAAGCTCTTGTCCATGTATCGAAAATCCCAGACATCTAGTGCTTACTAACCTTATATCACCAATCATGTGAAGATGTCAAAATTATCACGCCCCAAGTCCCAACGAGGCGTGATTGGCACCCGAAGCCGATATGGCCCGAGAGAACCAATCTTTGCTCATGAACACTCGTACGCAAAATCTCGAGTGAATAACACACTATTTCATGTAATTGATAAAATATACAATGCCATACATATACATATATAACACTTGGCCTTTGGGGCCGTTACATCGCACTGAACGTATATATTTTACATCCATATTCCCACATATGTCTACAAAAGCCTCTAACAGATGCATTTACCAGACCGACTAAAAGTCGGGACAAGCCCCCGCTTAATACACAAATATACAACTATGACTCAGGAGGCTCCGAACTAACTGGAGCTCACCAAAACTCTGCAAATGATCCACAACCTACTGAGGAGGTCTACTAATGCCTGCACCTGCAACATGTAAGGTAAGTCCCCAAGAAGGGTCAGTACGAAGAATGTACTGAGTATGTAAGGCCATAAGAAAACTGCGTCAATACCTAAGAACTTCAATGGAAATAATTATAAAAGAAACTCTATATGTGGAACCATGTACCTTTCTTTCCTTATTGTCATCTCCACTGATAAGTACATAATAACAACAACCATGGAATCAATACAAGAGCAATAGCAAGTGTGAATAAACTCTCTTTCTGTATGTGGGATACCATGTACATTACGTTCTTTCTTTCTCATGCCTTTACTTTACCTTTACATTGCTCATATACTGTTAGGGACCTCATTATGCAGGTGTTCTTTTCACCCCATGGATAACATATCATCGTCATGCAGTTATTCTTTTCACCCCATGGATAAGATCATATTGGCATGCGGGTGTCCTTTGCACCCCATGGATAAAGTAACATCATGTGGGTGTTCTTGCACCCCATGGATAACACATGCAGGTGTTCTTGCACCCCATGGATAAAATAACATCCTCATGCAGATATTTGTACCCCATGGATAGACTATCATCATCATCATCATTACTTTATTCTTACTTTATTTCTTTACTTTTGATCTTGATATCATTACTTGTGAGAGATTGATACATTTGCGTGTGATAGATTGATACCTTTATAGTCTTAACATTATTGGAAGCTTTGGAATATAACATTATTGGAATTTCGGAACCATGTCCATAATTATGTAACACATGAATCAACAATAGATCAAGAATAAGGTATAAATAGGATAACATGAAATGAGATGCCTTAGGACATTATTTGAAACACATAATTATATCACTCCTTGACTCCATGAGATTAGCACCTTAACTAGTGAGGGATAGATATAGTAGCTCGCACTTCACCTCCTTCACTATTCTTATGAGATACTATATAAGTAAGCATGACACCGGGCCTCCACCTTTGGTGGGATAAGTAACATAGCATAATATTGAGATTTTCTATATTGAACTTATGCCCCTTTAGAAAGTGATCCATACTTAATGAAACATATAGTAACCAAGCACCTTACTTATTTACAATCTTATACCCTTCACCTAGTTATGAGAGTGACACACTAGAGATCATGACATGCAAGCATACACTTATATACACATATCACTTCACTCATTTAACTCATGAAATTGACATCTTCACTTATGAGGGAGAATTACACTACCTTGCACATCACCTCTCTTATTACTCTTATGAGAATGGTACTAAGATGATCCTCGCACTATAGGATTTGGAACATGGTATGATTGGAAAGTGCTTTTCAAGAATAAATAGATTCTCCTTACATCTTACTCTCTTTGGGATAGTTCTTTTAGAAATTTCAATGTTATGACAACTTACTTGAAGCTTTGGATCATTAACCAATGAGTGAGAGACATGGGAATAAACATTATGAGAAACATAGCATTATTATAAACATAGCACTATTGGATCCTTTGGACACTAATCAATGAACAAGAGACATGAGTATAACCACTATTGGAACTTCGGAATATACCCTTATTGGGCTTTTGGAACATTAACCATGAATATGAGACATGTGATGCACAATTGATCAATGAGTAGGAACTATGTGAAAATGACCATTGATAACCGGATATAGGTTACCTTAGCACATTTCGTAATAGGGCAAGTGAAAAGATACAGACAGATTAACCTTACATACCTTGTATTCTCAATACGATTCTACAATATTAAGTGTGCATACAATAGCCCCGCTCCATCCTTGTGTTTCACTCTAAAGCACAAGTTCATAACGAAACCAATATTAACCACCAATTACCTTACAATGGCATACAATAACAATAAGTCACATGTTTAGCTTTAGCATGTCATTTCCCCCTTGACCAAACCATTGATGAAATGATTATTCCAAAAATCCCACAATATTCCCAACATTGACCAATACATGATAACCAATAGCATGTCACACCAAGTTCATACTTTACACTTCTCCATCACCACCACATCACAATTATTCCATCAAATGACTTCAATACACCTCACAACAACAAATCGGCCAAAATCCCATAATTTAGACTTATAGAAAAATAACATGTTTAATAACAAAATAACTCCATACACGTTCATATTTTATCTATACCATGAACTTTCATCAAAGGCACAAGTCATAATTCAAGTTACAATCCCATGGATAACACATCTCTTTCACAAAACCAAAAGTGCCATGTCCAACATTTCCAACCATAACTAACATGATATACATATTCTCTGATGCTTATAATATGTTAAAGTACAATAATAAGTACTTACTCAAGCTTGGAAAATGGTGATCTTGCTCCAAGAATGGCTTAGGGTTTGAAGAGCCCCAAAGGGGTTTTCTTGAAAAGTCTAGAAAATGCAAGAAAACCATGTGTGTATTTGTGGATTAAAATCTGATTTTTCCTCCCTTTTATAGACCCTTGAAGTCCTTTCTCAATTATTTCTTTATTCAAAAGAAGAATGGGTCATTTGACCCATTCTTGGCCCATGTTTTCTTCTTCATATTTGGGCTTTAGTGAGCCCAAATCACTTAACCCAATAAAATCCATAATTCCCCATGTTTAATTCATTTCATATGCATTACAACAATATTACCACTCATGCAATTCATACTCATAGCCTCAATTCCAAAAACAAGCAATTCTAGCCACGTATGGCTTATTTTGACAACAGGGGTAAAATCGTCATTTTGATGCCAAATTCGTTCTCAAGTACTTTTATCATACCAAGATAATGCCTTACTCATTTCATGTATGTACTCATTATTGTAGAAGAAACGTAGCAAAAATCGGCTCGGTACGACCCGGATACCCTTGGAATTTAGAAATTTCCAACTTTCGAAAAAGTGGAAAAACCAAGGTGGCACACCCTTGGGCGCACCAAATTTCTGCCTATGGACTAAAAATTTTAGTCCATAGCAGCGTGGAACGTTCCCCAATGCCCCCAACAATTAGCTTTTTTGAAAAATTCATTTTTCGACTTTTGTTCGCGGGTTTGGTTAGATACTTCAAGTCCTATTCTTTGACTTACTTCTTGGCCTTAATATACTTTGTTTAGAGGTCCTCTTAGCCTCATTTTGAACCCCACAACTGCACCATGAAAATCACAAAGCACCTCCTACGAAGGTTTAATCACATATACGAGGCCAAATTTCAATTTTCTCGTCAATAGCATTACCCAAATAGATCTCAAAACCTAAGTAACCATTGTTCAACATCATCACATAGGGATGGGAAGGTAAGGGGTGTTACATTCTCCCCCCCTTAGAAACATTCGTCCTCGAATGTTAACGATGTCGTGTAAATTACAACACATGCATCTCTATATTCGCCTATACATACAACATATGCATCTCTATTTTCGCCTATACATATATAGACACGTAAAGCTCATAGCTACTTACTTGTTATGGGTCCACTTTCACATTGTGAACCTTTTCTTCCCTTTGAAACAAACATGGGTAAGTTGATTTCATCGTTTTTGTTTTCTCAACTTCTCATACGATTTCTTTGACTTTTTGATTTCTCCCAAGAACTTTTACGAAGTTACACCTTTATTTACCAATCTTTGCACTTGTCGACCATAAGTATCTCTTCCTAGTGGGTTCCTCCGAACCTTATATATGTCCAATAGGAAAAATATGAAAGGAAATTCTTATACACTTTCAACAATTTCACCCATATGGCATCACATCTGTTTTCATTAACAAAGAATCTCTACATAGCCTGTAACCTTCAGATTCCCAACATTTCATCTTTACATGTTCTTACTTCAATTACTGAAGCATAACTTTCACAATATTCTTTCCATGTAATCTTATAAATAGGTCGCTTCCCATTCATGGTACATATTGATTACTCCCTGATGTGCCCTTATCATAATGCAATCCTTTAGCTCACATATATATCCGACACATAAAAGCTTCCTGATACTTCATTTCGTTGCCTATAATTAATGCACATTCTCGACGCGGATTCTTTTGTTGGTACTTCTTTACACTGGTACACCCTACGGGGACAGACTAGTATCCTTCACTCTGACTAAGTGACATATGTACCCTTTCATTCAAGACATTCTTTTGTGGACAATGAAATTGTAACCCCTTAACTTGGCACTTTACCATAGCATAAAAACCAACCAATCCCTACTCATTATAATCATCAGGATCCACCATTTCCAGCTTAATAATGTCAACCAAAATAGCTACTATACACTTGCAGTATAGTCTTTGAATTACCATGATTAGATACAATTAACCTTACAACACTGGCTCTATTGCACGATCTAGAATGAAGAAAAGAAACAACACCCTAAATGTCCCGTAGCCTCCTACTTATAAGTGTGGTGCACAACACATCGATAAGTAAGACTCTACTCAGACACGGCTTTGTAGACACCCTTAGACCGACCTGCTCTGATACCACTTTTGTCACGCCCCAAGTCCCAACCAGGCGTGATTGGCACCCGAAGTCGATATGGCCCGAGAGAACCAATCTTTGCTCATGAACACTCGTACGCAAAATCTTGAGTGAATAACACACTGTTTTATGTAATTGATGAAATATACAATGCCATACATATACATATATAACACTTGGCATTTGGGGCCGTTACATCGCACTGAACGTACATATTTTACATCCATATTCCCACATATGTCTACAAAACCCTCTAACAGATGTATTTACCAGACCGACTAAAAGTTGGGACATGCCCCCACTTTATATACAAATATACAACTATGACTCAGGAGGCTCCGAACCAACTGGAGCTCACCAAAACTGTGCAAATTATCCACAGTCTACTGAGGAGGTCTACTAATGCCTGCACCTGCAACATGTAAGGTAAGTCCCCAAGATGGGTCAGTGTAAAGAATGTACTGAGTATGTAAGGCCATAAGAAAACTGCGTCAATACCTAAGAACTTCAATGGAAATAATTATAAAAGAAACTCTATATGTGGAACCATGTACCTTTCTTTCCTTATTATCATCTCCACTGATAAGTACACAATAACAACAACCATGGAATCAATACAAGAGCAATAGCAAGTGTGAATAAACTCTCTTTCTGTATGTGGGATACCATGTACCTTATGTTCTTTCTTTCTCTTGACTTTACTTTACCTTTACATTGCTCATATACTGTTAGGGCCCTCATCATGCAGGTGTTCTTTTCACCACATGGATAACATATCATCGTCATGCAGTTATTCTTTTCACCCCATGGATAAGATCATATCGTCATGCGGGTGTCCTTTGCACCCCATGGATAAAGTAACATCATCATGCGGGTGTTCTTGCACCCCATGGATAACACATGCGGGTGTTCTTGCACCCCATGGATAAAATAACATCCTCATGCAGGTATTTGTACCCCATGGATAGACTGTCATCATCATCATCATTACTTTATTCTTACTTTAATTCTTTACTTTTGATCTTGATATCATTACTTGTGAGAGATTGATACATTTGCTTGTGATAGATTGATACCTTTATAGTCTTAACATTATTGGAAGCTTTGGAATATAACATTATTGAGATTTCGGAACCATGTCAATAATTATGTAACACATGAATCAACAATAGATCAAGAATAAGGTATATATAGGATAACATGAAATGAGATGCCTTAGGACATTATTTGAAACACACAATTATATCACTCCTTGACTCCATGAGATTAGCACCTTAACTAGTGAGGGATAGATATAGTAGCTCGCACTTCACCTCTTTCACTATTCTTATGAGATACTATATAAGTAAGCATGACACCGGTCCTCCACCTTTGGTGGGACAAGTAACATAGCATAATATTGAGATTTTCTATATTGAACTTATACCCCTTTAGAAAGTGATCCATACTTAATGAAACATATAGTAACCAAGCACCTTACTTCTTTACAATCTTATACCCTTCACCTAGTTATGAGAGTGACACACTAGAGATCATGACATGCAAGCATACACTTATATACACATTTCACTTCACTCATTTAACTCATGAAATTGACATCTTCACTTATGAGGGAGAATTACACTACCTTGCACATCACCTCTCTTATTACTCTTATGAGAATGGTACTAAGATGATCCTCGCACTATAGGATTTGGAACATGGTATTATTGGAAAGTGCTTTTCAAGAATAAATAGATTCTCCTTACATCTTACTCTCTTTGGGATAGTTCTTTTAGAAATTTCAATGTTATGACAACTTACTTGAAGCTTTGGATCATTAACCAATGAGTGAGAGACATGGGAATAAACATTATGAGAAACATAGCATTATTATAAACATAGCACTAGTGGACCTTTGGACACTAATCAATGAACAAGAGACATGAGTATAACCACTATTGGAACTTCGGAACATACCCTTATTGGGCTTTTGGAACATTAACCATGAATATGAGACATGTGATGCACAATTGATCAATGAGTAGGAACTATGTGAAAATGACCATTGATAATCGGATATAGGATACCTTAGCACATTTCGGAATAGAGAAAGTGAAAAGATACGGACAGATTAACCTTACATACCTTGTATTCTCAATACGATTCTACAATCTTAAGTGTGCATACAATAGTCCCGCTCCATCCTTGTGTTTCACTCTACAACACAAGTTCATAACAAAACCAACATTAACCACCAATTACCTTACAATGGCATACAATAACAATAAGTCACATGTTTAGCTTTAGCATGTCATTTCCCCCTTGACCAAATCATTGATGAAATGATTATTCCAAAAATCCCACAATATTCCCAACATTGACCAATACATGATAACCAATAGCATGTCACACCAAGTTCATACTTTACACTTCTCCATCACCACCACATCACAATTATTCCATCAAATGACTTCAATACACCTCACAACAACAAATCGGCCAAAATCCCATAATTTAGACTTATAGAAAAATAACATGTTTAATAACAAAATAACTCCATAAACGTTCATATTTTATCCATACCATGATCTTTCATCAAAGGTACAAGTCATAATTCAAGTTACAATCCCATGGATAACACATCTCTTTCACAAAACCAAAAGTGCCATGTCCAACATTTCCAACCATAACCAACATGATATACATATTCTCTGATGCTTATAATATGTTAAAGTACAATAATAAGTACTTACTCAAGCTTGGAAAATGGTGATCTTGCTCCAAGAATGGCTTAGGGTTTGAAGAGCCCCAAAGGGGTTTTCTTGAAAAGTCTAGAAAATGCAAGAAAAACTTGTGTGTCTTTGTGGATTAAAATCTGATTTTTCCTCCCTTTTATGTACCCTTGAAGTCCTTTCTCAATTATTTCTTTATTCAAAAGAAGAATGGGTCATTTGACCCATTTTTGGCCCATGTTTTTATTCTTCATATTTGGGCTTTAGTGAGCCCAAATCACTTAACCCAATAAAATCCATAATTCCCCATGTTTAATTAATTTCATAAGTTTTACTACAATATTCCCACTCATGCAATTCATACTCATAGCCTCAATTTCAAAAACAAGCAATTCTAGCCACGTATGGCTTATTTTGACAACAGGGGTAAAATCGTCATTTTGATGCCAAATTCGTTCTTGAGTACTTTTATCATACCAACATAATACCTTACTCATTTCATGTATGTACTCATGATTGTAGAAGAAACGTAGCAAAAATCGGCTCGGTACGACCCCGGATACCCTTGGAATTTAGAAATTTCCAACTTTCAAAAAAGTGGAAAAACCAAGGTGGCACGCCCTTGGGCGCGCCAAATTGCGGCCTATGGACTAAAAATTTTAGTCCAGAGTGGCGTGGCATGGTCCCCAATGCACCCAACACTTAGTTTTTTTGAAAAATTTATTTTTCGACTTTTCTTCGCGGGTTTGGTTAGATACTTCAAGTCCTATTCTTTGACTTACTTCTTGGACTTAATATAATTTGTTTAGAGGTCATCTTAGACTCATTTTGAACCCCACAACTGCTCCATGAAAATCACAAAGCACCTCCTACGAAGGTTTAATCACATATACGAGGCCAAATTTTAATTTTCTCGTCAATAGCATTACCCAAATAGCTCTCGACACCTAAGTAACCATTGTTCAACATCATCACATAGGGTTGGGAAGGTACGGGGTGTTACAAAAATATAGTTACATCCTAAAATAATTAATAGGATATCACAATAATTACAAACACAATGAAAAGGCAACTACACTTGTACATTCTATAATTCATTTAGTACAACCTCATTGCATGTGATTAACACTTAGGATATCATTCAACCATTCACTTTCTTTGAACATGCATTGTAACAGGTATATGAAGAAATAGTTAACATGCACATGTAAATCAAGTTGATTTCCAACTACATTAAACCATTACCTACAATTCATATATCATTAGGGGGCTTGGCTAGGCCTTGAAAAGTTTGAGGTATACATCAGTACCTACAGTCCATACCATGGTACACCCAACCATCCATCCTAACACCAACATCTTCACAAGACTGCTACTCCTCCAGTTACCACCATAGATTCTTCTAAATCCACCAACACCAACAACTATAGATTCCTCGGAATCTACCAACACCAATCACCATAGATTCCTCAGAATATACCAACACCAACCACCATATATTCCTTGGAATCTACCAACAGCAACCACCACCTACCTCTAATTATGTATTTAATAGGTTCTATACTATTTTCCAAGTAAAATACCATTTTAAATATTCAAGAGTGATAAACATCAATAATAATGCACATTAATTAGTTGACAGATTCAATATCGCAATTAACATCAAATTTACATCCAAACTATCAAATTTTACCATTTTTACCCATCCCTACACCATGCCCGTAGGCCTAAGTATTAAATATCCCATCAATCTATGCCATGCCTATACTTTCTAACCCAGGTCTAAACTATTCAATTAAACCCAGCCTACCTAGACGCCAATTAGTTGTTATGGAGACATGAATGCGAGCTTTTGACTCCGTGTTAGTGATTTCCAGTGCAAAATCTATGAGAAAACCATGGGTTTTACCCTATTCCAGTGTATTTACCCCTCTTCATTGCTCCATGGCCATGAGGCAACCCTAGAGGGTTTTAAAAGCCTCATTCATTATTTTTGCAACTGAAGAGGAGAAAGAAATTTAATAAAAATAAGGTTTGGTTTATATCTTCAACGTCCCTTTATAGCGGCCGGTCGGCTGCTACCACTGCGCTGTTATAGCAGGCAAATTTCCGTTATTGCGGGAAAATTTCCACTATAGAGGGATGACATCAGCCCATCCCAAAATTTCAAATTTTGAAATTTTTAGATATGTTAATCCGTAATAGTTGAAGACCATATTTTCAAAACTCTGTATACCTCATGTCCATATACAAAGTGTCTTTTATAACAACAGAACATGTCATTACACTAGTGTTGAAAAGAGTAAGGAAAAGGAGGTCCCTAAAATATTGACTCTCATTCCACAACCTCCACCTCCCTTTCCATAGTGCATGAATAAGAAAATGGAAGATATAAATTTCCACATATTCATATCCATGCTGATTTAGTTGTCCGTGAACATCCCATTAGTTGAGGAACTTACAGAAATACCAAGTTTTGCAAAATTTATGAATAATCTAGTGACAAAGAAGAGAATCTTTAGTTTTGTGCCAACTGACAATTTATACCATTATAGTGCAATAGCCTCCTATTCCCTTTTGCAGAAAAAGGAGGATCCTGGAACTTTTACCATTCCATGTAATATTAGGGCGTTCAACTTTTCAAAGGCTTTGTGTGATCTAGGTGCAAAAGTTAACTTGATGCAACTTGCAGTGTTCAAACAGTTGGGCTTGGGAGCCCCCAAACAAACAATTATGCGACAACTCATAGCAGACCACACTATTAAGAAACATGTGGGCATACTGTGTGATGTTTTGGTGAAGGTTGAGGCTTATATAATTCCTATGATTTTATGATCTTTGACTGCGAGGATGATTGTGAGGTCCCTTCAACTTGGGATGACCATTCTTACCCACTGGAAGAGAACCTGTTGACATGAAAATTGGATAATTGAAATGATGATTAAATAATAAAGGAGTGGTGTTCAATTTGTGTGTAGATCGATGAAGCAGGCAAGAGAGATGAGTTGTCACGCCCCGAATCCCATCGGGACGGATTGGCACTCGTAGCCGACAAGGCCCGAGAGAACCAAGCTTTGCCTCTATTCAATCATACACATGCTAAAAGAAATCCATATTCACATAATAACTTTGGATATCAACAATGGAATTCATGGAACATGATATATATATTCACATATGCGAAACTTGGTCGTTGAGGCCACCAAGTCAAAAACGACATATACCTTTTACAATAATACACCCACAATCGTCTACAAAAGCCTCTAACAATGTATTGACCAAAATGAACTAAAATTCGGGACAAGTCCCCGCTTTATCCAACATGTACAACACCAAAACATATATACAATAGTGACTCGGAGAAGCCCCAAACTAACTGGAGCTCACCAAAGATCTACAACAACTGGCAACCTACGGTGGAGGCCTACTAGTACCTGCGCCAGGAGCAAGTAAGGTAAATTCCCCAAGAGGGGTCAGTACGAAGAATGTACTGAGTATGTAAGGCCATATGAAACTTATAAGATATGTCAATATGTCAACGAACTCAAGTTCAAATGCATAACCAATATAGATAGGTCACAATGTAGATGAGTCACTATTCGGTGCTTTGGAAGCCATGTATATTACTCTCGGTACTTTCTTTGCATTTTTAATTCAATGATTAATCATCTTCGCTTGTGACCTGTGATACTCGGGCCCCGACTTAACAGTGGGTTTTAAGCATAACATCATGTTATGTTGGGAACGGCTTGAGCTAGGCTTATGCCCCTAGAGCTTCCACCCTATGAATAAATGTATATATCGAGATCGGCTCGAGCTAGGTTAGTACCTCTAGAGCTGCCCCCTGTTAGGATCGGTCCGAGCTAGGTTTATTCCCCGAGGACTGCCCCCTGATTTTGGGATCGGCTTGAGCTAGGCTTTTCGCCAACAAAGCTGCCACCCGTACTTGATCATTGACCACATAGGCATTACTTTGTTTATTACTTTGAGATTGATACAATGATAGTCCCAACTTTACTTGAAACTTTGGATCATTAACCAATGAGTGAGAGATATGTGAATATCTTGGCAACATAACATTATTAGAACCATAACACCATGGGAACCATTGGACAATAATCCATGAACAAGAGACATAAATATAATCACTATTGGAACATTGGAACATAACCTTATTTGAGCTTTTGGAACATTAACCACAAATATGAGACATGAGATTCACAAATGATCAATGAGTAGGTAATATATGACAATGACTATGGATAACCGGATATGAGATACCTTAACACATTTTGGGATAGGATTAGTGAAATGTCAATGTAAATACCATTTGCCGCAGAAGGATACAGACAAAGTAACCTTACATACCTTGTACTCTCAATACGGATATACAATCCTATATGTGCATACAATAGTCCCGCTCCTTCTTTATGTGTCACTCTACAACACAAATACATAAAGGGATTCACATTAACCATCAACTACTTTACGAATGCATATAACATCAATGGGTTACATGTTTGCCTTTAAACATGTCATTTCCCCTTGACAAAACCATTGATGAAATTATTATTCCAAAAATCCCACAATATTCCCAACATTGACCAATACATGATAATCAATACATTTCACCACAACACTTCTCCTTTACACTTTCTTATCCACACCACATCACAAATAATTCATCAATTCACCTTAATACACTTCATAGAACATATCGGCCAAAATCCCCCAATTTACACTTATAGAAAAATAACAAGTTTAATAACAAAATAACACCATACATGTTCATATTTTATCCATACCATGCTTTTTCATCAAAGGCACAAGTCTTAATTTAAGCTTGAATCCCATGGATCACAAATCTTATACAAAAGCACAAGGTACCATGTACAACATGTCCAAGCACAACCAACATGATTTGCATACTCTTTCATGCATATAATATATTAATCCATAACAATAATCACTTACCCAATCTTGAAAAGTGATGATCTTGCTCCAAAAGTGACTTTGAGTTCTTTAGGGTTTGAGAGAATGTTGGAGAATTATCTAGATAAACATGAGAGTGTCAAGTGAATAAAATATGATTTTTTTGGGTCTATATATAGTCCTTGGGGCCATCCTTAGCCATTCTTGGCATTTAATGCTATATTGACTTAGTCAATAGAAGATTGAGTCATGTGACCCATGTCTTTGCCTCATTTTGGGCTTTTATTGAGCCCAAATCACTTAACCCAATAAAATCAATAATTTATCGTGTTTAAGTCGTCTTATACGTATTACAATAATATTCCCACTTATGCTATTCATATCCGTAGCCTCAATCCCAAAAACAAGTTATTCTAGCCACGTTTGTCTTATTTTGACCTTAAGGGCAAAACTGTCATTTTGACTCCAAATTTATTCTCGAGTAATTTTCTCATAACAATATAATATTTCCTTCATTTCATGTATATACTCGTGGTTTTATAATAAACGTGGCAAAAATTGGCTCGGTACGACCCTGGATACCCTTGGGACTTAGAAATTTCCAACTTTCGAAAAAATGGAAAAAACAACGTGGAAGGGCGTGCCAACTTTCTGCCTCTGAACTAAAAATTTTAGCCCAGAGTGGCGTGGAACTCTCCCCATCACTCCCCTTCCTTAGTGTTTTTGAAAAAATCATTTTTTGACTTTTCTACGCGGGTTTTGTTAGATACTTCAAGTCCTATTCTTTAACTTACTTCTTAACCTTAGTATACTTTGTTTAGAGGTCCTCTTAGACTCGTTTTGAACCCCACAAATGTTCCACGAAATTCATCAAACACCTCTTATGAAGGTTTAATCACATTTACGAGACCAAAAGTCAAGTATCTCATCCATAGCATTACCAAATACGTACGTGTGGCTCTCGACACTTACGTAAGCATTGCTCAACATCGTCAAGTAGGGTTAGGAAGGTACGGGGTGTTACATTCTTCCCCCCTAAGGAAATTTCATCCTCGAATGTTAACAATATCGTTTCAATTACAACAAATGCATCTCTACATTAGCATACATATACATAAACACTTAAGGCTCATGGAGACTTACTTGTTATTGCTCCACTTCCTCACTTTGAACTTCTTGGTCCAATTGAAATAGATGGGGATACTTGGATTTCATCATCTCTTCCGCTTCCCATGTGATCTCCTATACTTGTTGATTTCTTCAAAGGACTTTCACGGAAGCTATGTTTTTATTCCTCAATCTCTTTACTTGTCGATCTAGAATAGCAATGGGTACCTCTTCATAGGTAAGATCCTCCGTAACTTGAACATCTTCAATTGGAACAATGCGAGATAGGTCTCCTATGTATTTTCAAAGCATCGAAACATGAAATACCGGATGGACTGAGGAAAGTTCTTGAGGTAGTGCTAATTCATACACAACTTGCCCAAATCTTCTAATAATTTCATATGGGCCTATGTAACGTGGACTCAATTTCCCTTTCTTTCCGAACCACATCACCTCTTTCATAGGTGACACCTTTAAAAACACCCAATCACCTATGGAAAATTCAAGACCTCTTCTTCTAACATCCGCATATGACTTGTGACGACTTTAAGCCGTTTGTAACCGCTATTGGATAACCTTAACCTTTTCCATAGCCTGATGAACGATATCTGGCCCAAGTAAAGCAGTTTCACCTACTTTAAACCATCCTATTAGTGATCTACATTTCCTTTCGTACAAAGCTTCATAAGGTGCCATTTTAATACTTTAATGATAGCTATTGTTATACGCAAATTCAACAAGAGGAAAATGGTCATCCCAACTGCCATGAAAATCTAACGTACAAGCTCGTAGCATATCTTCAAATGTCTGAATAGTACGTTCTGCTTGTCCATCAGTCTGAGGATGGAAAACCATACTCAAATTCACCCGTGTACCCAAACTCTGCTGGAAAGACCTCCAAAAGTGCGCTGTGAACTGTGCCCCTCTGTCTGATATAATGGAATGTGGAATACCATGCAATCATACTATCTCTTTTACATACAACTTCGCATAATCCTCAGCTGTATAGGTCGTCTTGACCGGTAGAAAATGCGCTGACTTGGTAAGCTTGTCCACTATAACCCATATAGAATCAAACTTCCGCAATGTACGAGGCAAACCCGTAATGAAATCCCTATTAATCATATCCCATTTCCATACTGGAAGATTGATACATTGCATGTAACCTCCTGGTTTCTGATGCTCTACTTTCACCTGTTGACAATTCAGGTATTGAGCAACAAACTCTGCAATGTTTTCTTCATATTTCCCCACCAATACACTTCTTTCAATTCATGGTACATTTTAGTAGCACCCGGATGAATAGAATAGCGCGAATGATGTGCCTCTGTCATAATTCGTGTCCTCAGGTCATCTACATCCGGTACACATAATCTCCCTTGACATTGAAGTACCCCTTCCTGTGTAAGATCAAATGCCTTTGTCAAATCCTGCTGTACAATTTCCTTTAGCTGCAATAACATAGAATCCGCAAACTGCTTCTCTTTCACTTCAGTTATTAAGGAGGATTCTGCTGCATTCTGCATAATAACTCTATCATCTAAGGATTCAATAAGGTGAACTCCCAAGCTGGCTAATTGATTCAAATCTTTGATTATCTCACGCTTTTCATTCAACTGACCACTAGTGCTCTCTACTGCCTTACGGCTCAATGCATCAGCTACTACATTTGCTTTTCCTGGGTGATAAAGAATATCAATGTCATAATCTTTCAAAAGCTCTAACCACCTTCGTTGCCTCAAATTGAGTTCCTTCTGCTTAAAAAGATATTGCAAGCTTTTCTGATCCGTATAGATATCAACATAAACCCCATATAAATAATGACGCCATATCTTTAAAGCAAAAACTACCGTTGCCAATTCAAGATCATGTGTGGGATAGTTTTTCTCATGTGGCCGCAACTGTCGTGAGGCATAGGCTATGACATTACCGTGTTGCATCAATACACATCCGAGGCCAACCCCAGAAGCATCACAATACACTACATAACCTTCGGTACCTTCGGGAAACACTAAAACCGGTGTGGAGGTTAATTTATCTTTCAACTTTTGGAAGCTTTTCTCACATGCATCATTCCACTGAAATTTTACTGCCTTATGTGTAAGCTTTGTTAACGGTGCTGCAATAGAGGAAAAACCTTCCAAAAATCTTCTGTAATAACCTGCCAATCCAAGAAAATTATGGATTTCTGTGGGTGTCGTAGGTCTTGGCCAATTTTTTACTGCTTCAATCTTCTGTGTATCAACCTGTATACCTTCATCTGGCACAATGTGGCCCAAGAATGCAACTAATTTTAACCAAAACTCACACTTGGAGAACTTGGCATACAACTCACGCTCGGAGAATCTGTAACACCTGCCGTAAGTGCTTAGCATGTTCCTCCGGTGTTCTGGAATAAACTAGGATGTCATCTATAAATACCGTGACGAACACGTCCAAAAATGGCTTAAACACCCTATTTATCAAATCCATAAACACAGCTGGTGCATTTGTTAGTCCAAATGACATAACTAAGAATTCATAATGGCCATACCGTGTTCGGAAAGCTGTCTTGTGTATATCTTCTTCTCTAACTCTGACTTGATGGTAACCCAACCTCAAGTCAATCTTTGAAAAACACTTGGCACCCTGTAACTGATCAAACAAATCATCAATTCGAGGGAGGGGATATTTGTTTTTGATCGTTACCTTATTCAATTGCCGATAGTCAATGCACATTCTCAAAGTATCTTTCTTTCATACAAATAATAGCGGCGCACCCCACGGGGACATACTAGGCCTAATGAAGCTTTTGTCCAGCAAATCTTTCAATTGCTCCTTCAATTCACGCAATTCTGCTGGAGCCATTTTATATGGAGGAATAGAAATAGGCTGAGTGCCCGGAATCACATCAATGCCAAATTCTACTTCCCGTTCTGGGGGTAAACCTGGAAGATCCTCTGGGAACACATCTAGAAATTCATTAACCACTAAAACCGACTGCGAAGTTAGTGGTTCCACTTCTGTATCTTTCACCCATAGTAAATGACATATATAACCCTTAGCAATCATTTTTCTGGCTTTCAAATAGGAAATAAATCTTCCTCGTGGTGCCCCTACATTACCCTGCCATTCAAGAACATTTTATTGCGGAAAACAAAATTGCACCCTCTTGGCCCAGCAATCTACTGTAGCATAACAAGAGGCCAACCAATCCATTCCTATGATCACATCAAAATCCACAATGTCCAATTCAATGAGATCGGCCAATGTATCATGACCACACACCGTTACCACAAAGTTACGATATACTCTCTTTGCAATAATATATTCACCAACCGGTGTAGACACTTTAAGACACTTCAATTGATTTAAATAATAATTCTGGTGCCTTTGTAAATTTCGCAGTAACCAATGGAGTAACATAGGAAAATGTAGAACCAGGGTCAATCAATGCATATACATTATGTGAGGATATGAGTAATGTACCTGTGACAACATCAGGGGAAGCCTCTGAATTCTGTCGGTCCACTAACGCATAAGTGCGATTCTGGACCCCACTAGTAGTGGCTGCTCCTCTGGCACCCCCTACCTCTGCTAACAGACTGAACACCTCGGCCCAAAGAAGGGACCGATGCTGATGATGCAGCGTCCGATCCTGCCGGTCGTGCTACACCACCCATACTCCTCTGGGGACACTCCCTTATCATGTGTCCTGTCATGCCACACCAGAAACAAGCATTTGTCCCCACTTTGCATGTACCTGCATGAATACGCCCGCAGTGCTGACACTGCTGATGAGGAAAAACTGCTGCCTGTGATCCGTGAACTCCGCTACTCTGCCCAGATGGACCACCCCTAGAACCTCAAAACTGTGAGTGAGAACCCCCTGTGGAATAAGAGAACGATGGTCTTGGTGGTCTCGGAAACATACGGGGCCTAGATCCTCCTTGGGACATCATAGGTGTTCCCATAGGTCTAGCCCGTTTGGACTGTCCCCTGTCAAATTCATGTACCCTTCGTCTCTGACTTTGATCTTCCATTTTCTGGGTGAGGCTTGAATTCTCGCTATATCCATGTCTTTGTTCAAGGCAGCAATGGTGTAATCCCTTACCAAATATGGATCTAGTCTGTCCATGTATCTATGGACCCTGTTTGTCATCGTAGCCACAACATTTGGCGCATATCGAGCCAAGGAATTGAATTGCAAGCTATATTCCCTCACACTCAAATTTCCCTGACAGAGATTTAGGAACTGATCCGCACGTGCCTCACGGGTCTCATAGGGCAAGTAATGATCAAGGAAAGCAATTTTAAACTCTTTCCACGTAGGTGGAGTTGCACCAATATCATGGGATTTCTTCCAATCCTCGTACCACAATATTGCCTCTCCTTTTAATCGGTACACGGCAAGTTCAATTGTCTCTACCCCCATCACATGCATAACTTCCAAGGCCCTCTGAATTTGATCCATGAAGTCCTATGGATTTGCTTTTAGATCTGACCCCGTGAAGATAAGAGGGTCCAATTTTAAGAAATCCTGTGTTCTGCGACTTGCCACTCTAGCCGCATCATCATCATGTGTCATTGGGCCAGCTCGTCCTTGACTCTGGGTTGCCACTAACTGTGTCAACATCTGAACTGTATTTCTAAGATCCTGATCTGTGGCATTGACTGGTAGTTCTACAGGTACGCTTCTCCTATTCGACTCTTCAAGTACAGAGGGAGTGGAGGAAGCTCATGACACAAATTCATGTTCAGTATCGCCTTGATTAACTTGATTAGGTGGTGGTATACTGGTTCCTTCACCAGCAATTCTATCTATTCTCTTACTTTTTCCTCGACCTCTTCTTGTCATCGGCATTTTCTATATCAAAGAGAAACCAATCACCATGGTCAGATATGATTTAACTTATAACACTGGCTCTATTGCACGATCTAGATGTGAAGAAAGGAAACAACATCCTAAATGTCCCATAGCCTCCTACTTATAAATGTGGTGCACAACACATTGATAAGTAAGACTCTACTCAGACACAGCTTTGTAGACACCCTTAGAGCGACCTGCTCTGATACCACTTTTGTCACGCCCCGAATCCCATCGGGACGGATTGGTACTCGTAGCCGACAAGGCCTGAGAGAACCAAGCTTTGCCTCTATTCAATCATACACATGCTAAAAGAAATCCATATTCACATAATAACTTTGGATATCAACAATGGAATTCATGGAACATGATATATATATTCACATATGCAAAACTTGGCCGTTGAGGCCACCAAGTCAAAAACGACATATACCTTTTACATTTATACACCCACAACCGTCTACAAAAGCCTCTAACAATGCATTGACCAAAATGAACTAAAATTCGGGACAAGTCCTCGCTTTATCCAACATGTACAACACCAAAACATATATACAATAGTGACTCGGAGAAGCCCCAAACTAACTCGAGCTCACCAAAGATCTGCAACAACTGGCAACCTACTGTGGATGCCTACTAGTACATGCACCTGTAGCAAGTAAGGTAAATTTCCCAAGAGGGGTCAGTACGAAGAATGTACTGAGTATGTAAGGCAATATGAAACTTATAAGATATGTCAATATGTCAACGAACTCAAGTTCAAATGCATAACCAATATAGATAAGTCACAATGTAGATGAGTCACTATTCGGTGCTTTGGAAGCCATGTATATTGCTCTTGGTACTTTCTTTGTATTTTTAATTCAATAATTAATCATCTTCGCTTGTGACCTGTGATACCCGGGTCCCGACTGAACAATGGGTTTTAAACATAACATCATGTTATGTTGGGATCGGCTTGAGCTAGGCTTATGCCCCTAGAGCTGCCACCCTATGAATCAATTTATATATCGGGATCGGCTCGAGCTAGGTTAGTGCCTCTAGAGTTGCCACCCATAAAACATTTCAGGTTCGGTTCGAGCTAGGTTATTACCTCTAGAGCTGCCCCCTGTTAGGATCGGTCCGAGCTAGGCTTATGCCCCTAGGACTGCCCCCTGAATATATGACAATGACTATGGATAACTGGATATGATATACCTTAGCACATTTTGGGATATGATTAGTGAAATGTCAATGTAAATACCATTTGCCGCAGAAGGATACAGACAAAGTAACTTTACATACCTTGTACTCTCAATACGGATATACAATCCTAGATGTGCATACAATAGTCCCGCTCCTTCTTTATGTGTCACTCTACAACACAAATACATAACGGGATTCACATTAACCATCAACTACTTTACGAATGCATATAACATCAATGGGTTACATGTTTGCCTTTAAACATGTCATTTCCCCTTGACAAAACCATTGATGAAATTATTATTCCAAAAATCCCACAATATTCCTAACATTGACCAATACATGATAATCAATACATTTCACCACAACACTTCTCCTTTACACTTTCTTATCCACACCACATCACAAATAATTCATCAATTCACCTTAATACACTTCATAGAACATATCGGCCAAAATCCCCCAATTTACACTTATAGAAAAATAACAAGTTTAATAACAAAATAACACTATACATGTTCATATTTTATCCATACCATGCTTTTTCATCAAAGGCACAAGTCTTAATTCAAGCTTGAATCCCATGGATCACAAATCTTATACAAAAGCACAAGGTACCATGTCCAACATGTCCAAGCACAACCAACATGGTTTACATACTCTTTCATGCATATAATATATTAATCCGTAACAATAATCACTTACCCAATCTTGAAAAGTGATGATCTTGCTCCAAAAGTGACTTTGAGTTCTTTAGGGTTTGAGAGAATGTTGGAGAATTATCTAGATAAACATGAGAGTGTCAAGTGAATAAAATCTGATTTTTTTGGGTCTATATATAGTCCCTGGGGCCATCCTTAGCCATTCTTGGCATTTAATGCTATATTGACTTAGTCAATAGAAGATTGGGTCATGTGACCCATGTCTTTTGCCCCATTTTGGGCTTTTATTGAGCCCAAATAACTTAACCCAATAAAATTAATAATTTCTCGTGTTTAAGTCATCTTATACGTATTACAATAATATTCCCACTTATGCTATTCATATCCGTAGACTCAATCCCAAAAACAAGTGATTCTAGCCACGTTTGGCTTATTTTGACCTTAAGGGCAAAACTGTCATTTTGACTCCAAATTCATTCTCGAGTAATTTTCTCATACCAATATAATATGTCATTCATTTCATGTATATACTCGTGGTTGTAGAAGAAACGTGGCAAAAATCGGCTCGGTACGACCCCGGATACCCTTGGGACTTAGAAATTTCCAACTTTCGAAAAAGTTGAAAAAACAGCGTGGAAGGGCGTGCCAACTTGCTTCCTATGGACTAAAAGTTTTAGCCCAGAGCGGCGTGGTACGCTCCCCTTTCTTAGTTTTTTTGAAAAATTCATTTTTTGACTTTTCTACGCGAGTTTGGTTAGATACTTCAAGTCCTATTCTTTAACTTACTTCTTAACCTTAATATACTTTGTTTAGAGGTCCTCTTAGCCTCGTTTTGAACCCCACAAATGTTCCACAAAAATCATAAAACACATCCTATGAAGGTTTAATCACATTTACGAGACCAAAAGTCAAGTATCTCATCCATAGTATTACCAAATACGTATGTATGGCTCTCGACACCTCAGTAAGCATTGCTCAACATCGTCAAGTAGGGTTAGAAAGGTACGGGGTGTTACATGAGTGTTGTATCTGTGATTGATGTCATTGATGAGGATCTGCCAACAGTACCAGTTGACACATAATATTTGTCCTCCGTATTTTAAATTAATTTCTGAGCTCCTTTAATTCTAAACAGTTTTAAAATAATTTTCTTATCAAAGTAAAATTGATTTCGAATTAATTTGAGGTTGATTTTTTCTTATGTGAAATGAGTATGTTTTGTATTTAATTACATAGAATTATATAGATTTCACTTAATAAAATATTTTGAATATTGTTTCGAATGAAAATCATGTTTAGTTGAAAATGCTCTATTTTCCCTCAAAATTGATTTTTAAAAATTAGAAATTAATTGTATAATTAGTTTCTTGATTCTTAATAAAATAGTTATGCTTCATCAAATAATTATATTTTGATTGTTAAAAGTAAAGCTCACTAATTAACTTGGAAAATATTTTGTCTCAATTCGATTTTAATTACTTGGCCAAGATCCTATTTGTATTGGTTAGATTATAATTGGATCTTTCTTTAAAATCCAAAATTAGCATCTCCATCCCAAACTAATTCCTTTGACCCGACCCACTCCAATATTCCTTTAATTAATTTTCCCTAAACAACATATGCACACAGATGCGTACATACTCATGCGCACACCCCCTTCTTACCTCTTTCTCTCTCCCTGATCTTCCTCATCCACCCATTACAACAACTCACTAAATGATTACAGCAACTCCGTCAACCAAAAACTTTCAAATCCATCTACAATTTTTTATATTCCATCCTACCCTCCGTTAATTCCCTTTGGATTTTCATCAAAATGTATTCTAGAAAATATCCATCAAGCTCTAACATTTGATTCTGTGAAATTCGATGAGAATTTGTCCAATTCGTACTATGAAGGTACATAGTCATTGATTTTTCATTGGTTGAAGAAGGGTTTCAACCCCCCCCCCCCTAAAAATCCCCAAAAAATTTCCTCCGAAATTCATCCAGATTCATATCAATTATAAGAAGGGAAAGATCCTAATTCCTATGAATTTAGTAATTCAAAGTAAATCCCTCATCAAATTACTTAAAATATCCCTCACTGATTTCCCCCCAAAACCATTCCCATTTTTTTTTTATAAATAGATAGTGATGGATTAGTGTTGGTGCTGGAATCTCTTTGGAAAAAAAATGGGGATTCTGGAGGAGCATTACTCTAATCTCACGTAACAAAGAAGCTCACAATGAAAACTTACTCAAATCAGTTGAAATCATTTGAATTTTGGCAAGAACGATTTAACTCCGGTGAATCCAAATCGAGTTTTGATGGTGGAAACCCCGTTGTGATAAGCTCGTAGTCCCAATTTGATGCTCCAAAACCGGTATGGGCTTTGTTCTCTTTGCATTGTCATTTTATTTATTTATTTGAAATTGTAATCATAAATTGAATTTTGTGTTGTTGATTTGTTTCTTTGTTGGAAATAATGAGTTATGCAACTCGTAACATGGTTCTGGTAAAAAATACGTGCGTTTGATGTGTTTTGGGATTGAGAGTATGATTGATCATTGATGTGTGTTGAGAAAGCTTGAAGCTTTGATGGATTTGTGCTATAGCTTGTTGTCGTTTTAAGTTTGTGTCACTATTTCATACTTGTAAAAGGTTAAAAATGTAGTTTTTTCTATCTAAAATAGTAGTTAAAAATGGATAATAAGGACTGTTTATTATTATTGATGTTTGGGTGTTGTTAAGTGTGTAATGCTTTGACCTATTCTAAAGCCGATGATTTCTTTCAAGTTAGCTAAAGATGTGTTACTGAACTTGTAAAGATTTCATGTGTTTTGTTTTAGGAACATGGATGTTCATTAGAATGGAGAACCATTTGTGTGATAATCTATTATTTTCTTACAATGACTTCAAAAAAATGCAATTTTATTCATGTTTTATGGTCTTAGAATATGAAGAATAAGGCAGATTTGAAGCATGTTTTTTTATTTTTGGTTTTGTATCTGATGTGGGATGTATGTTCCCTTCAAAAGAACCTCTTCTATTCTTGATATCGAAGAAGGATCTTTGAAGAAAAAGAAAGGATTTTTTGGACTACTCTTTAGTTTTTCCAACACCATCTTTGAGAGGCAAAATAGGGCTAAATAATAGCTCAAATTTCACCTCCTAAATTTGTTTGTTCAGTGATCCTGATGAGCATGGTTCCCTTTTTGTACTAAACTATTTTGTCCCTCGTTCCCCTTTAGATGTTTCTAGCTTGCACAATGTTTTAGAATAAAAGCCTAGGATTTAATGTTTTCTTCTTGCTTTGCTTGTTTGCTTTCCTTTTGTTGTGAACTATTTGGTTTGAGATTGAACTTTGTGTTTAAAGTCCATAATCTTTTTGATAAATGTTTAAGGCAAAACAGTCTTGATGCTTGTAGCTAAAACTTGGAAACTGGGCATCTCCTTTTATGTTCAATAGTCCTTATGAGTTTCTATTCTTTGTGGGTTTTCTTGTCGCATATTTGATAAGACCAATATGTTCTCCCTCTTTAATTTCAATCACTATTTGTCTAAAAGGATAAATAATTTGTTGTTTATCCTCATTAGTTACACTGCCCATGTCTGTTTAATAGCCTATTGTTGAGTTCATTTGATGTTTTAGATGAAGACATGAGTTTTCCTTTCAATTTATTTGCACGACATTTTGGCATTCTCAAGTTCAACCTTTATACCATTTTTCTTGTTTGCTCGAATCTATAAGGATGTATATTAATTTCTCAATTTTGCTTTGTTATATGTGAACCCATTGGTCCTTTTGTACCCTCTCATCCCTCTTTCACATTCTTTTTGGGCTTAAGCCCAACATTTCGAGTCAAAACCAAGTGTCCAAGCTCATATACTGCTAGACAGATGCAAATGAAAGCAAAATTACATGTTCTTTTTGAAGAAAGAATTGGGCAGAAGCCCATAAAACAGTTGTAGGCAAAATCGAGTTTGAGACTCAAAGTACCAAAATACATTATGGGCCTCAGAGGCTCAAAATAGTTTAATACAGGTGGGCAAAAGCCCAATTAGATTAGGACAGGTATGATTTGGAGAGATTTGGGCTAAGGTCCTAAGTCTTCTGATTACTTTAGCTTAATTTCATTATCATTATCATTGTTTTCCACTAACATCAAATATTTATTAATCTAGTTGAATTTCTTTGATTGAGTTAGCCTAAGAATGTTTTGTAATTATTTTGATTAATTTTTTAATTTTTTTGTTCATATTTCCTTAATCACCATAAATGATTACTTTTCTCTAAACCTTTAACTATCAGTTACTTGTTCTCTCTCAAATGTTAAAGTTTGATTTTCATACTAAGCAAATCATTTTACTCTAAGTTAGTCATAAAATTTAGTTTTCAAATAGATCAGACAACCACAAGTTAGCGGACGTCTTTGGTGCCTTAACACCCTTCCAAAGACATTAATAGGAACCGCTTACTTGCATTTCTGAAACTTTGAGATTTTTCGGTTTTAAGTCTTCTAAGTATTTTCTTATTTTTTTCTTAATTAAATCAAGTGGAAACTCTTGCTTTTTCTTAAATTGATTTGAAATTGAATAAAGTTTTGAAATAATTTTTGGAAGTCAAAAATTATTTTCCTGCAAAACAGAAATGACGATTCTGCTGGGGACTTCAACTAGGTTCTAACCAAATATTTGGACTGACTCTATTTGACTAAATATTTTGGCTTGTAATATTTCAATTTCTTATTTGTTTAAGCTTCTGCAATTATAATTGTTGCATTCATGGCATACCGATTTTGCCAAGTGACAAAAATTAGATTGCATTAGGACATGCAATTTATTTTTTATGGGCATTCCCTCTACTACAAAATCAAAATCCTCAAAACAATGAACAATTAGTCAGTTCTGAATCGTCCGACACTTTTTATGATTTCCTCCTTTGGTTGTCCTCCCGAGTTCCTAGTCTCATTTCAAAGAAACCCATACTTGTAAAACTACGATAGAGCTAAACCAAATTTCGATGATTAATCATTAGCTAAGGACGACTTAATATCTTGGGGGATATTAAGTCTATTAGCAAACCGCCAAAATGTGTCAATAGGGTTCACGACCCGACGACACTGCATCTAACTATGTGCTATTTTGAAAAGACGTATGTATTGTTACTGTACCATTGTCTTGAGGGTGAGGCCTAACAATCCACTTGTTTAGTAGGATATCGAGATTCTCGAGTTTCAACATGGTGTAGAGGAGCCAACACATGCTTGGGAAGATTGTGAAGAAACACAAAAAAGAACAATAAGAGAAGGATCATCTTCAGATCACATTAATCTCACTCCTTCATGGGCTTATTCTTATAAATCTTTTGTTTTCCACAAATACCCCTGTGTGGGTTTCCTTTATTTATCCCTATACTGGCCTATTTATGCACTATTCTCGTCTTTGTTTTTATATGTACCCCCTTTTTTTGGCTAGCTTTGTATCCCTTTCGGGAAAACTTTGGTTATATATATAAATATTTTGGGGGCAATGGAAGGGCTTTAAAACAACACATATGTCTTTTCAAACAAACGTTAGGCCCATCTTTTGTCTTAAAAGGTCACGCAAGTAGGACACGTGTTTGATTATGCCTGTGTGATATAATTGGCTTATGTACCTATACGTGTTATGTTGTTCAAATCAAAGGTGAATTTATCCATTCCCATTTTTCTAGAGCCCTTTTAGGCAAGAAATATACTCTTGCTATGCAAAAGTCCAACCTAACACTCCGAGTCTACCAAGTCTCCTAAAAAAGCCCTCAACCATTCTCAAATGACTTCCTAAAATCTGTTCCCACTCTTTTAGGAAAATTGACCTTGGACTATGAAGAGATGATAGTCAGGAAGATTAAGGAAGTCGATTAAAGGACCGCTCAAGTGAAAAGACAACTGATGGAGTTGGATCAAATGGAGAAGGTGCTAAAGGCAGAGAACATGGGGATGATTAAGAAGGTCGCTCAAACTGAAAGGAAAATTGCTAAGGTCAACCGACTGATTGTGCAAGCCAAAAGGGAGAATGCTAAATTCAAAGTTGAAGACTATGAAAAAGAAAGCCTGGAATAGGCCCCACCTCCAAGTATAGGGGAATGCTACTAGGATAAGCTCAAGGGGGACGTTGTCTGGACAACTAGAATTAGGCCAGGAAATAAAAAGATCACTTTCAAACCTCACTTTGGAGAACCCTCCCGGAGCCTCTATGGAAATTTAATAGACTCTGAGAGCTATGGGAGTCCTCCACCCTGACCAAACAAAGGGATTTGGTTGCAATCACAAGGAAGTCCATAATAAATGCTCCTACTATCCATGCCATCCAGGTCATACTACTGACGAATGCATCACCTTGAGAGCCAAAATCTGTAACATGATCCAAAATGGTCAGAAAAGTAACATGTGGGGCCTATAACCCATCCTCGCAGACTGTGATAATCCAAGAAAGCCCATTACTTAGAGGGTGCAGATTTGCAGATATGACTTCAAAAAGTTCAAAGAAACCTATCATGATATTTATTCAAAGCATATCCATTGCAAGATCCTGGAGCCAGTCAAAATGTAGTATAATTCAATGTCTAAAGCTTAGAAGAAATTTAAATAATTTTGTCACTATCACGGAGGAATTGGGGGCATAACTTAGAGACTTGCCATGCTTTTAAGATAGATTTGCAGTGCCTGGAAGAGATTGGAAGGATCGAGTTGGAATTGCCACCATTCGTATCCCAGAAGATTATCATGACTCGATTTCTTAGGTCATGATAGCACCTATCATAATCCACCAGTAGGTAATCTAACCCAAAATTCGGAATAGTGAGAAATTGACTATCAAGAGAAAAGAAGAAAGCAACCAATAATGAGTTCAATAAACAGACTAATATAGAGAAGTAACCCCCAAACCTAGTAAAATCAGTACAAGAGCTTCTAACAAATCAAGAGTACAAGGTAAGCATAATACATATATACAGATCCGTCTCCAAAATGCAAAATAAAGATCAGTCTAACAACTGAAAGAGAGCAGGAACAAATCCAAATGTCAGGAGCTAACCCCAAATCTCTGATCCATGGCCTCTCCACTATGATCTGGAAGGTGCAGAAGTGTAGTATGAGTACCAAACATGAGGTACTCAGTAGGAATCCGTCAACTGAGCTCCAAAGATGATGCAAGTATAAATAGTATGCAAAGCAGTAATATATATATATATATATATATATATATATGATAGTTAGATATCTATGAAAAGGAATTTAATGATGCTAGTGAATCAATAAGGATAAACTATTCTATTCTACTAGTAATCAGAGACAAAAGCGTGATACCATAAGTAGCTAGTCTAGATACAATAGTAGAACGAAGAAAAGGATACATAATATATAATAGTAGTAGGAAAGAAGGAAATGATATACAAATGGTAGTTAGAGAAGAATGGATATACAACCGAGCTATAAAGATAACCAAATACGAAGGTACTACCCTAAGGGAGATAGTCTTACATCATAAGGATCATAACCAAATAGGGGAGTTAACTCTAGCATAATCAGAGTCTCTAACCAAAATAAGCATAAGAGAATCTAACAATAATAAATCTTACCATAATAATAAGAAAAGGGTCCAGAAACATACCAACAACCTTGGGTACTAATTATTAACCAGCCTGCCATGAACTATACAATAATAACCAAATAGTAATGTAACCGGCTAAATCGAACAACCAATAACCTAACTGGGCCCCCATAAGACCAAAAGACACAAGCAAAAACTTACTAAACAACAACCATAACTTGTGCCTACACAGTACCTCATAAGACCGATAGATACAAACACCAAACAATTATACTGGTGATAGGCGATGTATATGAATGAATGAAAGTCATTAAAAGAACTCGATATTGCAAGATAAACCAAGTACCATATCTAACACAAGTATATATACCTCTTTAAGCTCAGTAGCTTGCAAAGGCAGGACCTATGATGACCATCCTTCTCTAATACTGTAGCTCATCTGATGAAGGGGCCTATAGAGGACTCAGGATATCTGTATACACTGCCTGATCCTGAACCATGACTTCCATAATCCATATCCACAACAGTAGTAATAACAAGAATCAAATTCAAACCTGAACTAGTGGCTAATAGCAAGAGTCCAGATGATCCATCACTGTAGGATAATGATAGCCGAATTCGAACTAGAACCAATGGATAATAACAAGATGCCAGATTATCCATCTACAACCTCTAGAATTCCCGAACAAGAACCATAATCAAGCGCAGGAGATCCCAAACTGCAACCATACACAAATGCAAGATTGGAACTAAAACGCATGGGCATGACATAACTAACGATAATCCAGGGGACATAAGCCCACCACCAATCCATTTATTCAAAACATTTTATTCTCGGGTGGTCAAATCCTCTAAGGTCAGGTGAGTTCCAATTACTAGATCAAGAGGTGCGGTCTAAAATCAGATACTACCCTACAATGGTAAAGAAGATAAATAGGCATGCTATTAAGTCTAAGTCAACCCAGACCCAAGGTAATAGCCTAACAAAGTAGTCATAAGCCCATTTAAGCCTAAAGGAGATTCATTCAAATCATTCTATCTAAAAAGGGCAATGAGGTCTACTACCAGATCCTGGTAACCCGTTCTAAGGCAAGCTTCTACCTGAACCTAGGCTATGATTTCTCAATCCCATCCCAAGGCACTAAAAGAGCTAAGTCTAGTCCTAAAGACAAACCATATACTAGCCTAAGGGACAATCGGTATGTATTCTTGTAAAAAGGGCCTTAATCGGCTAAACTAAGAGTGATAATACAGATAATATATACATGCCATAACCCAAAATCAAACAAGCAAACGTAAGTGCCAAATCATCTATAAACTAAGTCACAACTCCTTTAAAGCATAGTGAACTAACCTGGTGTCCATGGTCTTGTAACCAAGGCCTCGGGCCCAAAAATGTAATATACAGAACAATAAGAGTATATAAGTATATGTAGAAAGTCAGAAACAGACTCAATGAGAGTCATCATTCTACCAGGTGAATTTAACTGAGGGATATCATTAAAATGGAAAAGTACCACCCCAACTCTTACACTAAGGATTACTAGTGTCAACCTAAGGACGTGAACATAAATAATCAGGCTTAACATTATGCTAAAGCTATGGTGGGTATTTTAGGCTAAGGCTCAATTTGGAATTCTATACTAAATCACCTAAACAGGTTAAATACTAATACAACTAGCCCTAACCCTATGTTATAACCCCCACCTAGCATGTAATCAATATGATACATAATCTCATAGAGAAAATTAGATTGAGGCCTACCTCGATGTCGAACCGCAGTCTTGAACTATCCATGAACTGCTTATCTTCAGTCCATGACCTCTAAATGACATTGCGCTATCAAAATCATAATCTATATATTAATACAAGTATAATGGGACCCATATTACAATATAAAAGTTCAGGTAAAAAATTGGCTCAAAATTAGGCCCATGGGGCATGCCAATAGAATTCCAAAACTAGATCTATCATGAGGTCCCTCGAAGGACAAGGAACGTGTGCTCAAAATTTGAGCACAAATAGAGTCTCAATTGGGGGTCAAATCATCCCCAAGAGGAAAGGGAAAATAATAAGAATATCAAGAAATTAACAGAGAAATAGGACAGAAACAGACAAAGAAATTAGCGGGAGAAATGATCACTTTCACTTCCTCTACTCATCTCCAACTCCAATTTGTGATTTCCCATAAGTTCTTGAGCTCCTAGTACCTTTAATGGTGGAAACAAAGGTTAGAAAATAGTGTAAAATCATGGAAGAAGGAGTCATAAACACCAAACAGTGACCGTTTAAGTGGATACTACTAAAGTAGATATCTACCACTAAAGTGGCGTGTAACACCCCATGTCCTACGTGTGCTAGTTCTACTTATATGGAATTTGATATGGCCTTATGGTATAGGTAATAGACTGGATTTTTTTTTATGCGAGTATTGATGGTGTAAATAGGTTTTAAGATACGAACCATATATTTTAATGTGACACGACCAAGTTAACATCGATGCAACTATTTAAACTTTGGATCATGAGTAGCTATTTAAATCTAAAGTTTAAAGTGACCAAGTTTATACAAGTTTTAAGTTAAATTAAAGGGATTAAGATCTGAAAATGGGAAAGAATATTGAGGTGATTACTTGACTTAATTAAGCTAGTAGGTGAGTCACCTACTTGAGCTATATGGACCAAGTTAATAGACCCAAGACAATGGATCAGATTTGGGCCTATATTAATGTACTCTTTTGGGGCCCAAACTAAGTAAAAGAAAAAGAAAATGTAGTAAGGGACCAACACTCAAATATGCCAAGGCCCAACTTAATTAAGTCCAACAAAGAATCAAGCAAGCAGGTGCAACACCTGCTTTGACCATTTGAGCAGCTTGAACTCCTTAAGTAGGTGAATCACCTACTTGGACTAATTTGACAATTTTGTGGTCCAAAATGCAGCAAAAAGGCAGCCAAAATAGGGCCTTTATAAGGCTAAATTGCTGGTCATTTCCTTCATTTCTAAGTCACAAAAAAAAAGTCAGAGTTCATAAGTTTTCTCTACCTTTCTCTAGAACAGCAAAGAGCGTCCTTATTTTTGCCTCTAGGGTCTTAAGTTGCACCATCTTTTCTCAAGCTAAGGTAAGTGAAATAGTTTAGGGATTTAGCTTGATTCACTCTTCAAGGGTTATGGCATCATGTGTCACCAAACCTAAAGTTTGTGAGACAGTCCTAGGAATGTTCTATTACAAGTCAGTCCCATACTCTTTTTGAGGTTATTAATGATGTTTTCCTTTTAAGGTGCTCAACCTTGAAGAGAATTCCAAAGTATTGCAGAATTTAAGTTAGAGTGCAACTTACAGAAATTAAGGTAAGGCTACTGCCCATTTTTACTCCTCCTTATACACAATATTAATTGAAGAATTCTACATGTTTTGTGGGAAGAAATATGGATGGTTGATTGGAATGCTTAAATTTCAATAATATCCTATTATGATAAAGGGATTTTGGGACTATTTTAGGGACAGCTTTATGTATACATATTGGGGGCGGTTTGAATGATGTTGGAAAAGGATGTGAGTGGTTCATATTGAAATATAGGAGTGATACGAACCAAAACATTAAAAGAATGAAGAAACTACGAAAACAATGGAAACAAGTGTAGAATAGGAAAATACAAAAATGCGCAGAGAAGAACAATCGAAAAAAGTGATAATAAAGTAAAGGATAGATAGATAGACACCAAATAATAAGAAAAGGACAACCAAAGGTATAAGAACCCAAGACCTTCCTTTATATTACTGTCAACACCATCTCTAACAAAAATCGTACGAGCAACAAAACCTCAAACAATCAACGTTTCTCACAATCTAGAAAGCTCCCAACAAGATAACATAAACACTCTCAAGTGTAACATTCATCATCAATAATCATCTTCACTAAAAAGAGAAGAAAGCTAACTATTTATAGCCATGGGCTTTATTACAAAGTGGGCCCAAAAGTGACCCAATATGAAAAGGTGGCCCATTAGGCACTTTTAACTATGCACTTCCTATGCTCCAAGCTATCATCCAAACACGATGTTGTTCAATAATCTCATGGATGATATCTTCAAACATAGCTTCTTTCATGTGCCAAGCTATCATCTAAACACATATTTGCCTTTCTAGGATGATCAAGTTTCGTATCCTTAGAGATTTTTCTTGAGGCGTATATCTCGAAAGATTGGGCCAGATTCGGATTGTATCATCCTCCCATTCTTGATAAGGATTCGAACTCAAATCCAAGTATTTTATCGCCGTGCCATCACACTTTTCAATTTCAAAATATTTTGGTAAGAACTCCATTAGTCCTTCAAGCATATGTTCGTGAGGTACTCTTTTTACATTCTCTTTATGAAACACTTGTTCATGATCCTGCATAAGAGAAGGAGTGATACTAGGTAAAATGCTAGTATCACGATTAGTAGGCCTATGTGGAAAGGATCTTTGCATAATTGGATTTGGAGTGGTGGAACAATGTTTTGTGGAGCTCAGTTTATTTTGGTTTGGGGTAAGGAAACTGTTCATGAGGTCTCGGAGCACAATTTTTATGGATGAGCCCCGGTGTAGGGATGGTAGTTTGGTCATGGGGTAGAGGAGTTAAATTAGAGGCCTTTAAATGAACCCCAACATTTTCCATCCTACCATCAATACTTGACAACTTCTCATTTATGGGTAATATTCGTCAATCATTTGATCCATATCTTGTTGCAACCCTAAGAGTGCCTCCAAGATGGTATCAAGGGTTGCTCCACACATTCTCTTAGTACAATTGAGAAAAAGCGCATACGGGCAACTCGATTAAGAGAAAACAGATTCGACTCAAAAGTTAACTAAGAAAGAAAACGACAAAAAAAACACAAAGAAAAGAACAAGAAAGAAAATAAACTTAAAAACTAATTAAAAACTAAGTAGGATGATTAATAGTTAAAAATTTATTTAAGAATCAAAGAAAAGTGATTAGGAATCAAATAAATGAAATTAGGATGTTAGTACCTGAGCGAAACGAGTTTTGGGAATTGTTGAGTTGCGTTGGGTGAGGTGCGGCCGTAGGTGATGGGCTGCCCTCGCAGGTCAATCTAGTGTTGCTGGAATGACACTTGCGTGGTGACCTATGTTCGCATGAGCTGACCTGTGTGGGCAGGTGCAAGTGCAGATGCCCCAGATTAGTACAGTTGGAGCTTCCGAATTTATCCTCTTATGTGCCCTTTTGCACTCTCTCTCTTGGAATGTTCCCTTTTCTTTTGTATATTCCTTTGTAGCAACACATAAACACTTCTCTTTCTTCCTTTTTTTTTATCTAACACACCTTTTTGAAAGATTATTCTTCAACAAAATATGAATTTATGAAGAGCATCAAGAACAAGATGAATCTTCAAAATTCATAACTCTCTCAATTTTGCTCCAAATCTCATGAAATTCAAAATCCAAGCTCCTATAGCTATGGAGAACAAACCCCAATAACTTTGAAGCCTCGATTTCAACCCAATAATTCAAGATTCAAGAACCTACTTCACTTTCTTTAAAATCTCCAAGCTCAACAATGATAGAGGCTTCAAACCACCTCCGATTTAGCTCAAATTCGATATTTAGACTCAAATAGTGTTAGGGAAAAATAATCTAACAACAAAAACACAAGAAAACACCAAAATAAAAAAACTCAAAATTTGAGCTAACCCCAAAAACGTGAAACACCAAAGTTTTTTAGGATTTTTGATTTTCTTTAGATAACACACCCAAGATTGAATTTGTAAGAATGAATCCAAGCTCCGCAGTGATACCAAATGACATAAACCAAAATACTAAAAGAAAAAAGAAACTACGAAAACAACAGAAACAAGGGTTGAGTAGGAAAATACAAAAATACGAAGAGAAGAACAACCAGAAAACAAATGATAATAAAGTAAAGGATAGATAGATAGACACCAAAAGATAAGAAAAGGACAACCAAAGCTATAAGAACCAAAGACCTTTCTTTATATTACCGTCAACACCTATCTCTTATGAAAATCGTAAGAGGAATTGAACCTCGAATAATCAACGTTTCTCACAATCTAGAAAGCTCCTAAAAAGCTAACATAAACACTCTCAAGTGTAACATTCATCTTCACTAATCATCTTCCCTATAAGAGAAGAAAGCTAATTATTTATAGCCATGGGCTTTATTACAAAGTGGGACCAAAAGTGACCCAATATGAAAAGGTGGCCCATTAGGCACTTTTAAACATGCACCTCCTACACTCCAAGATATCATCCAAACATGATGTTGTTTAATAATACCATGGATGATATCTTCAAACATTGCTTCTTTTGAGAGCCAAGCTATCATCCATACACGTATTTGCCTTTCTAGGAAGATCAAGTCTCGGATCCTTAGATATTTTCCTTGAAGTGTATATCTCAAAAGATTGGGCTAGATTCAGATTGTTTCAAGGAGAGGTGTGTAGTGATACACCACCTAATTGAATGTTGTATAAGCTCACTGCCCACCCCAACCTTATAAAATGTTTTATATATATTATGAAGCCAAGGGAGTTTTTAGGGATCTTATATGCACTATTGTGTTATATGAATGTAATTAGAGGAGAAGGGGTAGAAGGTACACCTTTGATTTGGTAAATTATGGGCGTACTGCCCGGCTACTATTTTGAATGAGGTTTAATAGCACAAATTATTAATTAGCTACTACTACTTGTTTTTCCATGTACTTCATTGTAGATAAGTAATATGCAGGGAAGAAGGTTAATTTGGGGTAAACCAGAGTTGTACAACAAGGTATGTAAGGATACTCCATTTCATATTTTTTGGTAAGAAATCTAACACTTATGTTACAAAGTGAGATTCCTAAGTTCTCCTATAGTAAATGATACATAGTGGCAACGTACGATCTCCTATGTAGCTAATGAACTTGTTCTCACTCTCTATTATGTTAAAATACTTCAACACGTGCTTATTATTAAGTCTGGATGTCTACTTTCACTAGCTAGTTTCAGGAGTTCCCCTTTTAGTCAAATAAGACCCATGTGTTATTTCAGCTCCTTAGTATTTCATTTGTGTACAAACTGCTCCCTACCTCATTGTTACTGCATCAAGTGTTTATTCATGCATCTCTTACTGGTGGACTATTATCCCAAAGCTCAATAATTTCATGACCACCAAAGTAACAATCTCAATGGTAATAAACTATGAAACCCAAACCTGGTTATGTATGGGTGTTAGCTCAGGAGCGAAAGCTTAGCATGGGCCAATTGTGATCTCTTTATATGTGGGTGGAAGTTTAGGGGCGAAAGCCTAGCATGGGCCGACTCCAATCTGTTTATATATGGGCAGCAGCTTAGTGGCGTAAGCCTAGCATGGGCTGATTCCAACTTGTGTATTTACCACTGATCAGTTGATCATTTGTATCACATGGCTTAGAAATATTATTTTAAAGTAAGAAGGGTAAAGCAAAGAAATGAATATAAAGTACATAGTTCCACAAATACAAGTAAAGGTGGTCTATTATCGTTGCTTATACACTTGTTCTAGTTTTATTTGAGCTCTCATTTTACATATTAGTTACTCCATGCCATACATATTTAGTATATTTTTTCGTATTGATGCCCCTCACAGGGGACCTTCATTTCATATTGCAGGCACAGGAGCTAGTAGACCTCTCCCATAGGAGCACAGGACATCTAGCAGCTATTGGTGAGCTCCACATTGATTCGGGGCTTTCCAAGTCTATTATATTTATGTTGGTATTGTATAGTAGTTAATACTGAGGTGAGGGAGTATCCAGACCTTTACTAAGTTTATGTATATTGTAGAGGCTTTGTAGTCTAATGTAAAGTTAAGCAAGGTAGTGTCTTGTCTTTTAGACATTGTGGCCCCAATGACCAAGTCTTTTATATATAGTTTTGGGCTTGCCTACGTGGTTTATTTTCATTGATGCATCATATCCATACTTTGTAGAACCTTTTATTATCATAGTTATATGTATAAGAAGTACAAGGTTATGGTTTGGTGCTCTCGGGCCTTTACGGCTATGAGTGCCTGTCCGCCCCAATGGGAATTGAGGTGTGACAAAAGTGGTATCAGAGCATGTCATCCTAGGGAGTCTACCAAGCCGTGTCTATGTAGAGTCTTGCTTATGGGTGTGTTGTGCAACATATCCATAAACAGGAGGCTATGGGACATTTAGGACTTGTCTTTTTTTCTTCATTTCTTAGATCGTGTAATAGACCCAAAGTTGTAGGTGGAGTCATATTTAACCATTAAATCTATTTTTTATCATTATAGTAAAGATGTCGGTTACAAGAATGAGTAAGAATATAGGTAAGTAAGTGGATCTGGCTGCTGGGAAAGGGACCAGCATGTCACCACCTAGACAAGCTAATCAAAGTGAGGCTCAAGCTGGATTTGTATCACAATCTTCTTTTACTCCTCTATCTCCAGAAGAACTAAGGAGGAGGGAAGCACCCTCAGAATCACCTATTAATGCTACTGAGCAAGATTTAAGGAATGTGGTGCAATTGTTGAGTCGTATAGTTGCTGGACAAGCTAGTCCAATTACAGGTACTAGTGGTGTGGATAGGGCAACAAGCCTACGGACACATGATTTTATTAAATTGGATCCTCCCATATTTACCAGGTCAGATCTTAATGAAGACCAACAAGACTTTATTGATCAAATACAAAGGGCTTTGGATGCCATGCATGTATCTGGTAAAAATTTAGTTGAGCTAGCAGCATATAGATTAAAAAGGGAGGCTATATTATGGTACGAAGACAGAAAACAATCTAGGGGTACAAGTGCACCTTTAGCTAGTTGGAAAGAGTTCAAAGAGGCATTTCATGATCATTACCTTCCATTTAAAATTTGAGAGGCCCATGTAGATCAGTTTTTAAATCTTTATAAAGGGAATATGAGTGTGAGATAGTATAGTCTTCGATTTAACTTTTTGGCTAGGTATGCTCCTAATCTAGTAGATACTATGGATGATAGAGTTCATCGATATATGGATAGATTGGATCTATATCTGGTTAGAGACTATACTATTGTTGCTTTGAATAAAGACATAGATACAACATAGATATAAGCTTTTGCTAAAAGAATGGAGGATCAAAGGTAAAGAAAAAGGACACAAGAGCGGAAAAAGGGCTAGATCTATGGGGCAGTTTATGCCATCCAAAAGTGAGTTTAGACCTCGATTTCCTAACAGAACGCTTAGGCCATCATCTTCCAACTCTACAGTAAGTGCTCCACCTCAGTTTCAAGGGTTTAGGGGCAATCAATTTGGGCAAAGAAATGAGAGCCAAGGTTCATAGAAAATGGGATATCAAGAGTAAGAAAGTATGAGGTAATTAAGACCTCCTAGGAAGCCATGTAGGCAATGTAGAAAGCTTCATATAGGTACATGCCAGTTAGGAATAGATGCTTGCTTTTGGTGTGGTATATCAGGGCGCATGATGAGATAGTGCCCACAAAGAGGCATGATTGGTATGACATGACCTACTAGATCAGTCGTTGCATCATCAACATCGGTGCCTTTTTTAGGTAGGGGTATACAACCTACAGGTTGTGGTAGAGGTGTTAAAGGAGTAGCTAGTTCTAGTAGAGTTCAGAATCATACATATACTCTAGCAAATCAGAAAAATTTGGAGGCTTCTTCTAATTTAGTTACAGGTATATTGTCCATCTTTTCACATAATGTATATGCATTAATTGATCGGGCTCTACACTATCATATGTCGCTCTATTAGTTGCTGGAAAGTTCAAAAGACCACCGAAATTAGTAGTTAAGCCATTTGAAGTGTCTACACCAGTTGGCGAGTCTATTATACCTAGAAAAGTTTATCGTAATTGCATAGTAACTGTTTATGATCATAATACATTGGCTGACCTTGTTGAGCTAGAAATGGTAGATTTTGATGTTATAATGGGTCTGGATTTGTTGGCTTCTTGTTATGCCACTGTAGATTGCCGAACTGAGAGGGTGCATTTCTATTTTCCAAAAGCAGTAGTCCTTGAATGGAGGATTAATATTGGGATGACAAAAGGTAAATTTATTTCTTATCTTAAGGCAAAGAAGTTGATGTACAAAGTTTAAATATGTCATCTAGTGAGAGTGAAAGATATAGATGCGAAGCCACTAATTCATCAATCTGTTCCAATGGTAAATGAATTTCTCAATGTATTTCCTAAAGATCTTCCAGGTTTGCCTCCAAAACAAGAAGTAGAGTTTGTTATTGATGTAATTCCAGGTACTCAACCTATCTCTATTCGTCCATATAGAATGGCCCCGACATAATTATGGGAGTTGAAAAAAGGATTCATAAAGTCTAGTATGTCCCCTTATAGTGCACCAGTGTTATTTTTGCGTAAGAAAGATAACTCATAGAGAATGTGTATCGAGCACCGATAACTGAATAAAGTGACTATTAAGAACAACTATCCCCTTCCAAGAATCGATAATTTATATGATCAATTAGAAGGTGATAAGTGTTTCTCAAAGATTGACCTAAGGTTGGGTTACCACCAAATAAGGGTCAAGGATAAAGATATACCCAAGACAACTTTTTGAACATGGTACAGTCATTACGAGTTTTTAGTTATGTCATTTGTGCTAATGAATGCACCAACAACTTTTATAAATTTAATGAATAGGTTGTTCAAGCCATTATTGGATGTATTTGTGGTAGTATTTATTGATGATATTCTTGTTTATTCAAGATCAAAAGAGGACCATGTTAATCATTTATGGCAGGTGTTACAGGTTCTTCGTTAGCATAAGTTATATGCAAAGTTCTCTAAATGTGAGTTTTGGTTAAAATCCATGGTATTCTTGGGTCATATTGTATCCGATGAAGTAATAAGGGTTGATACTCAAAATATAAAAGCTGTGAAGAACTGTCCAAGGCGTACAACACCTATGGAGGTTCATAGTTTCCTTGGGTTTACAGGTTATAAAAGGTTTTTTGAAGGATTTTTTTCAATTCCTGTACCTTTGGGATAACACACAAAGCATCCATGTTTCAATGGAATGACACATGTGAAAGGAGTTTCCAAGATCTGAAGAATAAGTTGACTTCTACACCTATATTGGTACTTCCAGAAGGTACAAATGGATATTTTGTGTATCTTGATGCTTCAGGAGTAGGCTTAGGATGTGTATTGATGCAGCATGGTAAAGTAATAGCTTATGCCTCAATATAATTGCTGCTACATAAAAAAAATTATTCAACACATGATCTTGAGCTAGCAGCGGTTGTTTTTGCTTTAAAGATATGGTGCCACTACTTGTATGGGATTTATGTTGACATATATACCAATAATAAGAGTTTGCAATATATCTTTAAGCCAAATGACCTAAATCTGAGGCAGCGGAGGTGGCTTGAGATTTTAAAACACTATGATATTGATGTATCATCTAGGGAAATAAAATGTAGTAGCCGATGCTTTAGTTTTAATACAATGGCAAGAACTTATGGACAGTCAATGGAAAGGCATGGAATAGCTAAGGGTCTACACCAACTAGCTAATTTAGGGGTTCGCCTTCTTGAAACTCCGGATGAGGGGGTTATTGTGCATAATGCGGTAGAATCTTCATTAGTAGCTGAAGTGAAAGAGAAAAAATATGTAGATCCTATTTTATTACAGCTTAAGGGGAATATACAACAAGGTATGACAAATGCATTTGATCTTACGCAAGAGGAAGTACTTTGGTGCCAAAACAAATTGTGTGTACCTAATGTAGATGGGCTATGAAAGAGGATTATGAAGGAGGCACATTATTCAAGGTATTATATCCACCCGGGATCAACTAAAACGTATCATGATTTGAAAGGAGTGCATGGTGGGGTGACATAAAGATGAACATTACAGAATTTGTAGCCTGATGTCCAAATTATCAACAAGTTAAAGTAGATCAGCAAAAGCCTAGAGGCTATATGCAATGTATGGATCTTCCAATTTGGAAGTGGGATATAATCAATGTGGATTTCATCACTGGTTTGCCTCTTACAATTCAAAATTTTGATTCCATATGGGTAATAGTTGATAGACTTACCAAATCAGCACACTTCCTACCAGGTAAGACCACTTACACAGCTGAAGAGTATGCAAAATTTTATATTAAAGAGATAGTTCGACTACAAGGAGTCCCAATATCTATTATATTTGATAGGGGAGCTCAATTTACTGCAAGGTTTTGGAATTCTTTCCAATGGAGTTTGGGAATACAAGTGAATTTAAGTCCAACTTTCTCCTTCAAACTGATGGTCAAGCAGAACGTACTATCCAAACACATAAAGATATACGGTAAGCTTGTGTATTGGACTTTAAAGGTAGTTGGGATAATCATCTTCCACTTATTTAGTTTTCCTACAATAGTAGCTATCATTCAAGTATCAAAATGACGACTTATGAAGCTTTATATGGGAGGAAGTGTAGATCACCAATTCGGTGGTTTGAAGCAGGTGAAACTGCCTTATTTGGGTGGATCTTATTTATCAAGCTATGGAAAAAGTTAAAATAATACACAAATCATATGAGGGTGTTAGAAGAAGGGGGATAGAGTTTGCTATAAGTGATTGGGTATTCTTGAAGGTGTCACTAATAAAAGGGGTAATAAGATTTGGTAAGAAGGGAAAACTAAGTCCATGTTATATAGGGTCATATAGGATTATTCAAAGGTTTGGTCATGTCATATATGAGTTAGAGCTACCCCAAGAGCTCTCAACAATTCATCCAATATTGCACATTTCAATGCTTCAAAAGTATATAGGAGATCGTTTTCATATTACACCTACTGAAGATGTACAAGTTGTGGAAGATCTCACTTATGAAGAAGTGCCCATTGCTATTCTAGATCGACAAGTTAGGAAGTTAAGAAACAAAGCAGTAGCTTCCATAAAGGTACTTTGGAGAAAATAAAAAGTAGAAGAAGTTACATGGGAAGTTGAGGAAGAGATGAAATCCAAGTATTCTTATTTATTTGAATCCAACGAGAAAGTTCAAGATTCTTAATTGGGGCATTAGCAAGTAAGTATAAATATGTACAGATTATGTGGCTAATAGTGGGATTAAACTTAGGCTAGTACTTGCATAGTAGGGCTAACTATGTGATACAAGTCAAATTGGCATCAACCTATTTTGGCTTGTATTTCAAGGGAAACAACTAGGGACCCAAACCAAAAAGAGCTTAAGGCCACATGGACATGGTTGGAGGGTCCATTTTGCACTTCAAGTAGAGCAATAACGAGTATGAAAGATAGCTTGGAGTCAAGGGAATCATTGGAGAGGTCGTTGGAGAGTCAAAAGAAGCTCAATGACGCACTGGAGTGGTCTGCGCCCGCAGGTGGGTGACCTGCACCATCATAGGCCATCTGCAGTGCAGATGGTCATCTGCGTGGGTATGTGGGCCAAGGTAGCCAGCTTGCTCCATTTTGTTTAGTTGGGTCAATTTTGGGACCATATGGCCTAAGGCTATAAATACTAAGACCTAACTTTATTTTCCTTAATTTTTGATGAATATTGAATTTATGTCTCTTGAGAGAGCAACAGATCTTGGAAAAGCTTATGTTGACCTTGTTTAGAAACTGTGGTTTCAAGGGAATTACAATTCCCTCTTGGTCATCGTAAGAGATAAGTGTTTTTAGGTAATCAAAAAGGAGGTCTTCGGATTTGATACATCCTTAGGTTTTCCTTTTCTTTATCTTCTTGTGTCTATCTATCTATCTATCCTTCTATCCTTTACTTTCCATATTTTCAATTCTATCATTTTTCTTGTTTTCATACTTTATCCCTCCTTTCATATTTTGAGGGTTATCATTTGATATCAGAGCTGAGATTAGATTCGTTCTTACGATTCTAAATCTTGGGTTTGTTATCTAGAAAATTAAAAATAAAAAAAAACAGAAATTTGAAATTTTCATTTTTGAAAATTTCCCCCCAAAAAATTGATTTTTGATTTTTTTGTATCTTCTTGAGTTTCTTATGCTAGATTAGTGTTCTCTAGCATAAATAGAGTCTAGATCTGAGACTTGAGCTTGTTTGGGTTTGATTGGAAGGATCCACCATTCTTGGAGGTGAAGAACTTAAAAACTCTTCAAGTGGCTTTGTAGATCTAGGTGAAATTGGAGACTCTTGATATTGGGGTTTGTTCTCCTCCACATTTGGAGTTTAATCTGAAAGTTGAGCTAAAAAGAAGAAGGAATCCATTAGGGTTTTGATTTGGGTGTTCTTCAAGTTCATGGAGTTTTCATGACATGAAGAAAATTGTGAATGGGTCCTAAAATTTGAAGACATTGGTTGGGATTGGAGGGTTAAATTCATTTGGGTTGTGTTTGGAAGGTTGAAAAGAGCTTTGGTTTAAAATTTCGTCGAATTTTGAGTTCGTTAAGTGAGCTTCAAATTTTGGTGTTCTTGAAGTTCTTGGATATTTTCATATCTTCAAGTGAAGAAGATATCAAAAGGTCTTGTTTGATCCTAGAAAGGAAGAGAAAGAAAAGAAAAGGTGTTAGGGAAAAGGAATATCCAAAAGAAAAGGAGAATATTCTAGGAGAGAGAACTCAAAAGGCCCCACAGAAAGGACAAATTTGGAGTTCCCAGCAAAGCTTCCTGGAGCACCTGTGCCCACCATCTGCGTACGCAGATGGCACCTGCAGCCGCATGTGGCCAACGCAGGTCACTACAACAAGCCTCTGTCTGTACCTGTGTTTTCCCATCTACGTGGGCAGGTCATGGCCTGCGTCCTTAGGTCATCCCAACACACCTAGACAATCTGAAATCCCATTTTGCTCAGGTTCTAACTTCTTAGTTTCATTTCTTGATTCATTAGTTCATTTCTTAATTCCTAAACTAATTATCAATGGGTAATTGTCCTTACTTAGTTGGTTGATTAGTTCTTGAGTTCGTTCTTTCTTAGTCCATTTTCTTTTGTGCTTTTCTAGTTTATCTTTATAGTTAACTTCTTGTTTCAAGTCCTTTTGTTTATAATCGAGTTGTCCTTATTTCTTTAAACAAGAATATATTTCGGCCAAGAGTAGCAATCGACACCTTGTGTACTATCGAAGTATAAGCAATCTTCAACACTAGCAGCTGTAATTATGAGGCAATCAAAGGTATGTAAACATGAGTGATTGTGAGCTTTATTTTGATAATTCTAATGTTGTTTATTTTTTTTGTTGAGTGTCTTAATTGCTAGGTACAATGGCTTCAGAAAAAGAAACACCAAACCGTGCGGGAGGTGTTACTTTTGGACCCGTAATGGAGGTAGACTTGAGCTTATCTTTTGATTTAGGGAAAATTATGGGAGACCTTGTAAAAGAGGAACTAGAACAAAGTGTGAATTTGTTTCATACGAGGGTTAAGGTGATGGAGACCCTATGTTCCTTAGTCATTGATGGGAGAAGTAACACTAATGCTATATCTTTCAAATGTGTTGATTTATTTAAGCTCCCTACATAAAGGTACCCCAAGCCTTACAAGCTCATGTGTTTAGATGAGAGTGTTCCAGTAGAGGTGACCAAGCAAGTGGTTATTAAATTTAGCTGGGGCAATTCTCAAGATGAAGTGCGATGTGATGTAGTGCCTTTGTGAGGTTGTCATATATTGCTTGGTAGGTCATGGGAAGGTGATAGGGTTGCCCAATATCAAGAGAAGTCCAATAGGTACTCGATTGTATTGGGAGGATGAAAGATTAATATCATACCCTTAACACCGAGCAAGTGAGTAAGGACTATGAGATCATGAAAGGGTTCTGGAAAGTATTGAAGAAGAAGGAAATTGAGAAGAGGGAAAGGGAATTGTCCCTTGCACAAGGAAAGAAAGGCTTGGCTCAAAGAGGAGAGTGGAGTATGATTAACCAGCCAAGTAGTTGCTTGAAGGAAGTGGACAAGGAACACTTAATTGTGGGACTTGTCAACATTAATCCCTTGTTACCCACTAATCATGATACTAGCATTTTACCTAGTATCACCTTTTCTCTTGTGCAGGTTCATGAACTTCCAAAGGAGCATCCAAGGAGAGTTTCTTACGAACATATGCTTGAAGACCTAATGGATTTCTTGGCTAAGAATTCCAACTTTAGGAAGAGTGATAAGGACTTCCCAAAGGATCAAATGAGCTCCCATATTAAATGCCAAAGTGAAGACCATACTTTGTGTGAGCAACAAGGTAACAACGCTAACCCTTGTACTTCTCTAAACTTAAAATGTCTTGATGTGGCTAGTAGCCAAGTGACTGTAATTGGTGGCTTGTCCAATGTATAGCCTCATGAGTCTTCCCTTTGTGATACTCTTGGTAGTGCTAAGTTGCATAATGATCAAGTTCTTGTTGTGAGTTTGCAAACACTAGTTGATCCTATAAATGATCGAATTGACTTTTCTAGCAAGATCGATTTGTGTCCACCTAGTGCTAGCACTTGTAACTTAAATGAGGTCCCATTGCCATGTGATAAGAGTATTCACACACTAGTTACCCCTTGTGAAAATCAAGGTGAGTCTATGTTGGCATGTGAAGGGCCTACAACTAGTGAAGGTATGTGCATTGATCAACTTGCTTGTGAACCTAATCCACTACTTGAGCATATGTGATGTGTGCTTGATGAGCTTCAAGATAGTGATGTTGTTGATAAAGTTGATAATGTGAATAGAAATGATTCTTTGAGAATGTCATTTGATGAAGATCCTATTATTAGTCTTTCTCATGGATATCATGTGAATGAAGATGTTGTGAGAGATGACATGTATCTTTTTGAGAGCGAGCTTGCATGTTTTGATTCCTTACTTTTGGTTATTTATCCTCTCTCAAGAAAGATGTCTTGTTTGAAAATAATGAGATCACTCCTTGCATGACACCTAGTGATGTGCAATGTGATTGCTTAAAAAGAGGGATGGTATGCTTAAGATTTACTTGTTATCTTATTTCTTGAAATCCATTAAAGAAGATTGGGCTAACTATCCTATTTTTGATAGTGATCTCTCACTTGTGGAAAAGAATGATCAATTGGGTGAGGATAGTCTTGATTTGCTTGAATATTTGAGGAACCCAACTAATGATTGTTCTTACGAAAATGATTTTGATAGTGATCCTTTGTATGGCACCCCACCCTTGTTTGATAAATGTGAGGATGAATTGTGTGATTCTTGTAATGACTTGAGTCATGACTTCCTTGATGTTGGGATGTGGTTTGGGTATACTTGAGGATTCCTCCCTTGAAAAATGTGTTATTCGTCTAGAAATTGCTTCTGCTTCTTCTTTGTGTGCTTCCTTTATCGAGGATACTCATGGTGAAGATCTTGAATCTAATAGTGAGTACATTCATGCGTACACCTTAGTTGAAGTTAACTTGTGTGACACTTTTCTCTACCCTCTCTTTGCTTATGAAATTAGCAATGATAGTGTAAAGGGTATGTCTATTTGTGAGTTTGACACCTTTGGGGAAAATGGGTATTATCTTGATCCATGTTCTTGGATACTTCTCCCATTTGACCCCGGCGACCTCTTGGAATGTGGTGGTTGTTATACACCCAACTTAGTGCTTGGTCAAGATGACAAGACAAATTTTATTGAGGTTGTTGGTATTCTTCCCTACAATGGAAAGTCTTTCTTGAGGATTTACAATATACTTTATAGACTGAAGTTGTGCATGAGAGACACTGCCAACAAAGATGAGTGTCCTTTAAAGAAGGGGAGTAATGAAATGGTTCAAGAGAATTCTCCATTGTGTGTTTCTATCCTTGACCAAAGTTTTATGACTTGTAGGTCAAAGAGTGAGTCTTCTCTTAAAAACACTTTGGATGAATTCCACTTATGTGATACCTTTCTTTATTTGTTGTTTTCAATTAATCACCCTTATCATTCTTGAGAATCCTACGACAAATGTGTCATTGCCTCTTTTGGGTGCTCCTTATATACTTGCATCCTTATTTGACACACTTGTGCTTAAGTTGTGTGGACCACAACTTGTGGATGCTAAGTTGGTTACTTGTTTTTGGGAGAGTCCATGGTTGTTAAAGACTTCTTGTCACCTTCATATGGTTAGACAATTTGAAGTGTCAAGTGGGATTCTTGGAAGTTACTTGAAGAAGAGAGGTTCTAGGTGCTTGAAAGGTCTCTTTCTCTCCTTGTGTGTGCCTACCCATAAGTTTACCTTGGAAGAGAATAGTTTCCTTAGCACCTTTCTTTACTACCTTTTTGCATATGATGTTATTCATAACCATGTTGTATCAATATCTTATGTAGGCTCGAATTACATTGAAAGGAAAAGTGTCGTGTGCCTCAATGATTTGAGTCCATCCTTAGAGTGTATTAATTGCTAAATCTCTTGAGCCATGTGGTATTTTTGTAGATATTAATACCCTAGATGAGATTTCTATGCTTAATTCCTTTCTATATTACCTCTTTGCTTATGATGATGTCCATGCTAGTTGTGGAATTATTTTATTTGGAGGTAATATGACCTTTGGTTGGTCTATTTGTTTGCGTAATGGTGCAATGTGGGTCTCTCATATCTTTGACCCCGAAAAACACATGTGGATTTTTGAACCATCGATGGCACCACCTTTGGTGTGGTTTCTTGGAGAGGTATTGAAACAATTGTGTTGTATGGCTCCTAAAATGAATGTGATCTTACCTACTTGGTTTTTTGATGCCATTACGACCTTTGTGGTTTCCTTATCTCTTGGTATTCTTCATAGCCGGTTCCTTTGTACCCTTTTCAATAATCTTCTTTTGTTAAACGCAAAGGATCCTTGGTTATATTTTTAGTGTGAGAAACCTTGGCATGGTGCTATGATTGATTATGCTAACACTAATCCTTGTACCTTGGGGATATTGTTGTTGTTTGTTTTCTCTATGATTTTCCAAGGTTTGGATTCGAGGTCGAATCTTTTTCAAGAAGGGGAGGATGATACAAGTCAAGTCAGCGTCGACCTATTTTGGCTTGTATTTCAAGAGCAGCAACAAGGGACCAAAACTACAAAGATCTTAAGGCCACATGGACATGGTTAGAGGGTCCATTTTGCACTTCAAGTAGAGCAATATCGAGTATGGAAGATAGCTTGGAGTCAAGGGAATCATGGGAGAGCTCGTTGGAGAGTCAAAAGGAGCTTAACGATGCACTGGAGTGGTCTGCTCTCTCACCTGTACCCGCAGGTGGGTGACCTGCGCCAGCATAGGCCATCTATGCCCTTCATCTACACCAGCAAATGGTCATTTGCGTGGGCATGTCAGCCAAGGCAGCCAGCTTGCTCCATTTTGTTTAGTTGGGTCACTTTTGGGCCCATATATGTAATAAAATGCCCAAGGCTATAAATACTAAGTCCTAGCTTTATTTTCCTTAGTTTTTGCTGAATATTGAATTTATGTCTCTTGAGAGAGCATGAGAGCTTGGAAAAGCTTGTGTTGACCTTGTTTAGAAATGGTGGTTTCGAGGGCGTTACGATTCCCTCTTGGTCATCGTAAGAGATAGGTGTTTTTAGGTAATCAAAAGGGAGGTCTTCGAATTTGATACATCCTTAGGTTTTCCTTTTCTTTATCTTCTTGTGTATAGTATCTATCTATCCTTCTATTCTTTACTTTCCGTATTTTTGATTCTATCATTTTTCTTGTTTTCGTACTTTATCCCTCCTTTCGTATATTTGTAACACCCCGTATGTTTCTGAACCTAGTTAATTACCTTAACATTTATGGAATCATTTAAACATGAGAGAATTGGTGAATTATGCATTAATTTGTTGGGCTTAAATAAACCATGTGCCATTGGGCTCAAATGAGGCCCAAAATCATAAGAAGACATTGCCCAAAAAATTGGAAATGATCCATTCTTGTGTTGACCAAGCAAACATGCATTTAATACCCAAAGATGTGGCTAAGGATGACTATTAGGTACTATATAAAGCAAGAAAAATCACATTTTATTGATCAAAACACACATGCCATTTGCTAGAGTATTCAAGACATTTCTCTTATATCATTAACAAACCCTAAGCCTTCATTACTTTGGACAAGATCATTCCTTTGTAAGTATTGGTAAGTGTTTAATTTCATGGTTTAATATATGACATGCTTAAGATGGTGTATACATCATGTTGGTTATGTTGGCAAAGTGTTAGACAGTACACTATGTGTGAAACAGTGTGCTTTTGCTTAATCGGTGAGGGTTTTGACCTCTAAACTTGAAAAGGGAATTGTGATCTTGAATGAAGTGAGTTTGATGGATTAAATATCAACATGTATGATTTGTTTATGTTCTTAACTTGCTTTGTTTATGTGTATAATTCATGGGATTGTTGTTATGAAATTGGTCATGAAATTAGTGGCATATTGAAAGGAAAATGTAGTTTTGTTGATGTTCATGTGTGTTGTGAAACCATGATGGTTCGTTGGAATTCAAGTGACTAAAAATATGTAAAGAAAAGCTTACTTATGGCCTTGGACCATTTATTACACAAAAGGACCCAAAAGAGACCCTTTTTGGTCGATTTGGGCATCCGCCCTCGCAGACGAAGGCACCTGCGGGCGCTGATGCCAATGCAGGTGCCCCTGGACAGGGCCAAGGGTCACCTGCGGACACATGTCAGCCACCTGCGGGTGCAGGTGGCCTCACAGGTCAGCCCAGAAAGTCATTTGGTATGGTTTTGTCTCTCTTTGATCCCCGAAGGCCCATATACCCTTTTTGGATGTAATTATCAACTTATGATACCTTTTTAATGACTTTAAGGGGTCGTATGGAGGCATTTTGGATTATATAAATTATGTATTGTTGTTAATATGTTGTTATGATAAGAATTGATGGAGTAATTGTGACGTAATGATAATGAGGAAGCATAAAGGGTAAACTTGGTGTGAAATGCTATCGGTTAATGATTTCTTGGTCAATTTGTGGAATGTTATGGTGTTGTGGGTATGGTAACACAGTGGATTGTATTATAAAGGGTGAAATGAATTTATATGGCATTCATATAGCTCATTGTCGTCTTGTACACTTGTACGGAAAGTGGTTGTTAACAAGAGTTCCATTATGTACTTGTATTGTAGAGTCAAACGTAAGGAAGGAGCTGGACTATTGTGTTCATATATAGGCTTGTGTATTCATACTTGGAAGTGAAGTTATGTAAGGTTACTCTTTTCGTATCCTTCTGCAGCACATAGTGTTCTCATTGACATTGTACTTGTTCTATTCCGAAATGTTCTGAGGTATCCCATTTCCAATTATCAATTGTTATTAATCACATGTTCCCTACTCATTGATCAATTGTGATTTACATGTCTCATGTTCATTGACTAATGTTCCAAATATCCCCTGGTTCCAATAATGTTATGTTTCTAATAATGGTATGACTATCAATGTATCAATCTCAAAAGTAAATAATGAAGTAAGGCATATATGGTTGATGATTGAGTATGGGTGGTAGCTTTGGGGGCGAAACCCTAGCTCAAGCCGATCTCGATATTATTGGATCAGGGGGTAGTCCTAGAGGCATGAGCCTAGATCGGACCGAATCTGACAGGGGGTAGCTCTAGAGGTAAGAACCTATCTCAAGCCGAACCTGATATATTGGTTTATGGGTGGTAGCTCTAGAGGTAATAACCTAGCTCGAGCCGAGCCCAATGTATTGATTTATGGGTAGTAGCTCTAGAGGCATAAGCCTAGCTCGAGCCGATCCCAATATAAAGTTATGTTATGTTAAGACCCACTCATCAGTCGGGGCCCGGGTACATAGTGACACAAGTGATGATGAACAAACGTAGAAGTAAAGAAGCAAAGAAAGTAATGAAAGCAATACACATGGTTCCTAACATATATAATGGTGACTTATCCATATTGGTTATTCATTTGTATTTGAGTTCATTGAAGTATTTATGTGTCATACAGTTTCATATGAGCCTTACATACTCAGTACATTCTTCGTACTGACGTCCCTTGGGGGAGTTACCTTACTTGCTGCACGTGCAGGTGCTAGTAGACCTCCACAGTAGGTTGTCGGTCATTTGCGGAACTTTGGTGAGCTCCAGTTGGTTCGGGGCTTTTCGAGTCACAGTTGTACATTGGTTTTGGTATTGTAAATGTTGTATAAAGCGGGGACTTGTCCCGACTTTAGGATGGTTATGTATGTGCATCTATTAGAGGCTTTTGTAGACGTATGTGGGTATATAAATGTAAGAGATGTATATTCATTTTGACTTGATGGTCCTGACGACCACGTTTCACATATGTATGTATCACATGTTCCATGATTTCCGCTATTAGCTTCTTATGTCCTTACGTGATGGTGATGTTTCTTATGGCATGCATATAAATTGACATGATCAAGGATTGGTTCTCTTGGGCCTTATCAGCTTCGGGTGCCAGTCTACCTCAATGGGATTTGGGGCGTGACAATATTAAGGGTTATCACTATGCTAACATTCAAGGATGAATGTTCCTAAGGGGGGAGGATATAACACCCCATATTCTACGTGTGCTAGTTCTACTTATATGGAATTTGATATGGACTCGTGGTATAGGTAATGGACTAGATTTTTTTATGTGAGTATTGATGATGTTAGTAGGTATGAAGATTCTTCCCGTACATTATAATATGACACGACCAAGTTAACAGCTATGCACCTATTTAAACTTGGTATCATGAGTAGGTATTTGAATCTAAAGTTTAAAGTAACCAAATGTATAAATGTTTTAAGTTAAATTAAAGGGATTAAGAACTGAACATGGGAAATAATATTAAGGAGCTTTCTTGACTTAATTAAGCTAGTAGGTGGGTCACCTACTTGAGCTATATGGACTAAGTTAATCGACCCTAGGCTATGGATCAAATTTGGGCCTATATTAATGTACTCATTTGGGGACCAAACTAAGTAAAAGAAAAATAAAATGGAGAAAGGGTCCAACACTCAAATTTTCCAAGGCCCAACTTAATTAAGTCCAACAAAGAATCAAGCAAGTAGGTGCATCACCTACTTTTACCTTTGAGCAGCTTGAACTTCTTAAATAGGTGCATCACCTACTTGGACCAATTTAACCATTTTGTGGTCTAAAATGCAGCAAAAGAGGCAGCCAAAATAGGACCTTTATAAGGCTAACAGATTTTATAAGCTCTCTCTACGTTTCTCTAGAACAGCAAAGAGCAACCCTATTTTTCCCTCTAGGGTTTTAAGTTGCACCATCTTTTATCAAGCTATGGTAAGTGAAATAGTTTATGGATTTAGCTTGATTCACCCTTAAAGGGTCATGGTATCATGTGTCTCCAAACCTAAAGTGTGTGAGACAACCCTAGGAATATTCTATTACAAGGTAGTCCCATACTCTTTTTGAGGTTATTAATGATGTTTTCCTCTTAAGATGCTCAACCTTGAAGAGAATTCCAAAGTATTGCAGAATTTAAGTTAGAGTGTAAATTCCAGAAATCAAGGTAAGGCTACTGCCCATTTTTACTCCTCCTTATATGCAATATTTATTGAAAAATTCTACATGTGTTTTGGGAAGAAATATGGAAGGCTGATTGGAACCCTTAAAGTTCAATAATATCCTATTATTGTAAAGGAATTTTGGGACTGTTTTAGGGACCACTTTATGTATGTGTATTGGGGACGGTTTGAATGATGTTGGAAAAGGATAGACCACCTAATTGAATGTTGTACGAGCTCACTAACCACCCCCACCTTATAAACTATTTTGTACATATTATACAACCAAGGGAGTTTTCGAGGACCTTATATGCACCTTTGTGTTGTATGAATGTAATTAGAGAAGAATGGGTTGAAGAAAAACCCTTGATTTGGTAAATTACGGGTGTATTGCCCGGCTACTATTTTGAGTGAGGTGGAATAGCCCAAATTTGTTAATTAGCTTCTAATACTAGTTTTACCATGTACTTCATTTTAGATAAGTAATATGAAGGGAAGAAGGTTAATTCGGAGTTGTACAACAAGGTATATAAGGCTACCCTAGTACGTATTCTTTTGGCAAGAAATCTAACACGTGTTACAAAGTGAGCTTCCAAAGTTCTCCTATAGTAAATGATACATAGTGGCAGTGTACGATCTCCCATGTTGTTAACGACCTTGTTCCCACTCCCCAATATGTTAAAATACTTCTTATTATTAAATCTGCATGTCTACTTTCACTAGCAGGTTTCAGGAGTTCCCTTTTTAGTCAAATAAGACCCATGTGTTATTTCAGCTCCTAAACATTTCATTTGTGTACAAACTACTCCCTACCTCATTGTTACTGGATCAAATGTTTATTCATGCATTTCTTACTGGTGAACCATTGTCCCTAAGCTCAATAATGTCATCACCACCAAAGTAACAATCTCAAAGGTAATAAACTACGAAATGCAAACCTGGTTATGTAGGGGTGGCAGATCAGGGGTGAAAGGCTAGCATGGGATGATCCCGATCTCTTTATATGTGGGTGGAACCTCAGGGGTAAAAGCCTAGCATGGGCGGATTCCAATCTATTTATATGCGGGTAGCAGCTCAAGGGCGTAAGCCTAGCATGGGCTGATCCCAACTTGTGTATTTACCACTGATCATTTTCATTTGTATCACATGGCTTACAAAGATTATAAAGTAAGAAGGGTAAAGTAAAGAAATTTTTTTAATGTACATGGTTCCACAGATACAAGTAAAGGTGGTCTATTATTGTTGCTTATACACTTGTTCTAGTTTCATTTGAGCTCTCATTTTACATATTAGTTACTCCATGCCTTACATATTCAGTACATTCTTTCACACTGACATACCTCACGAGGGGCCTGCATTTCATTCTACAGGCACAGGAGCTAGTAGACCTCTCCAGTAGGAGCACAGGACATCTAGCGGCTATTTGTGAGCTTCAGATTGATTCGGGGCTTTTTGATTATGTTATATATATTTTAGTATTGTATAGCATTTAAGAGTGAGGCGGGGGCTTGTCACAACCTTAACTAAGTCTTTGTATCTTGTAGAGGCTTTGTAGACCAATGTAAAGTTAAGCATGGTAGTGTCTTGTCTTTTAGACATTGTGGCCCCAATGGCCAAGTCTTGTATCTATAGTTTTGGGCTTGCCTACGTGGTTTATTTTCATTGATGCGTCATATCCATACTTTGTAGAACTTTTGATTATCATAGTTACATGCATGAGAAGTACAAGGTTATGGGTTGGTGGTCTTGGGTTTTTACGACTACGAGTGCATGTCCGCCCCAATAGGAATTGAGGCGTGACACGGGGGGTACATGAGGGGCGAGATGCAGCTAAAGCGACACCCTGGTCTCTTATGTGATGTCCGCCAAAGATGTCAAGTATCACTAAAGTGGACCTTAGCTAAATAGCTAAGTTCTACTAAAGTGGCACCACGCCGCTAAAGCAGCTACACCAGTTGCTGAAAAAACCAGCAAAACATCATGTCCTTATGGACTTCGACCGAGTGCTCACAATTCGTTCTGAACCCCGTGGATGCAAACGAACTATGCTACCCTACCAACTTTGACAATCCAGACTCAATGGAACCATTGAAATTTTCATCCGAGATTGTTTTGATAAGGAGTGGGCCCCACACCCACTGTTCCATTTTTCATCAAATTCCATCCAATATCCCAAAATGAGTCTGGAAGCCTCGAGGCTCGGACTAAGGGTCGCTTAGCCTAAAATTTATGTTCCAGAGCTAACAAAACTGTCAGAATTCTCATCCGAGGTCATCTACTTGGTGTTTTTGTCCAAAACAAATTTCTCAACTTCAAAAGCTCCAAAATAGGATATTGGTCTTAAAACACAAATGAACCGCCCGAAAATAAGCAAAAATGGAGAAAATAAGTTGGAGGATCATTATAATATCCACTACTAAAAGGACTTTCATATTTGAAAGTCAATGGATAGAAAGAGCCCGAAAGCTTGAAAGGACAAGGTATTGGGCCCCCATTCCCCGTGCAAGCCTCCTTAGATAACCTTTAAGGCCAACCAACGCTCCCAAGGGATTTTGCTAAAGGTATCCTTTTTTAATTCAAAACCTTACTTTACTTTTCAAGTAACCAAACAATCATCCTCAACAACCAACTGGCCTCCAACTGAATCGAGCATGATCGAAGTATGCAAACCCAAACCACAAAAAATCGACATCACACCGATATAACATAAACAAGTGCATACTCAACCAGGCTAAAGACAACCCAAGGTGAAAGATATAGCCAACTCCAAACTCCAAATCTAATATTTTCTTGCCTTCCCAAAACTTCTACCTACTCTTAATTACACAAAATCTCTCCAACATCATCTGAGTCCTTCCCTTATAATCACACCAGACTAACCTCGAAAAACCAAAGTTGACCCACCAAAAATACATATGGACTAACATATGAACAAAGCTCCATAGGCTTCTACCTGGATACTCAAATAGTGGTGATCAATGTCTACAATCTCTACCAAAGCTACTAACTGATCCGGATGGCCCTCAAAACCAATTATCATGAATCTGAAGCATAATCTCTCAAAACTGAATGATCCTTCCCAAAATGTCTGATCGGTCATGGGTTTAACCATGCTAAGCCCAACTCGAGTACACTTTTTCTACTGAGTAGACAATCAAAATTCTGATGAAAATTGAGGATCTAGGCCAAAAAAGTAGAAACTAATACCATGTACCAATACACCATCCTTTAAGAATCTATCTAACATAATCTCCTTGAACCGAAGAAAACTAAATCGATATGTGGAGATTAGGCCTAGTCAACATGGAAATGAACGTTCAGCTGAATTAGAACATCAAAATAGGGATGCAACTAAGTAACGTAATATAGAGCTATAATCTCAACACCGAAGCTGAATTACTCAATCTCAACCATCTAACCTAATCTTGTTGACGAGTAAGCATCCACATACTGAAATCTATCACAACTTTTAAGCCATCATTCAAAAGGGTCAAAAATCATAACTGGAGCCAACAAGTCTTTACTATTATCAAAGACCCAAACCAATCTCACCTTCAAAGACTAAGCATATATCCAACTATTCTTGCAAGGGCTGAAATCAAAATGTTGTCGAAGAACATAATCACAACTGAGGAGAACCATAGGCTAAATATATGAGTAACCAAATCCACATCAGCTGAGGGCACAACACATCAAGGCATAACCAAGAACTCACCAATTCTGCGATGAGTACTAAAGGTAGCCAAATCTTGAGGTACTCAGAAAAAATATGATCTTAGCTTGAATCTGGTAAAACCAATACTCAATCTATAGTAACCAATAGTCTCTCCTAAAAGACACCTGCTTTTGTTACCAATAACTAATACACAAGCATATATCACCAAGAAGAAGCATCCCACAAAGTCATATTAGGCCGAACAAATACCGAAATGAGAAATTTTTGAATCACCCATTTAAGCCAATCTTAACTCAAATGAACCATGAACTGCATCACAGAAAGAATAAAGTACCCAACTCAAAACCACCACCAAGGTCAAGACTACTACCAGGTGATAAACAAGACAAATCAGAATAACAAAGCTCAAACTTATCAAACTTAGGAATGGAATATAGAAGAGGATCGCCAATGCTAGAATCACAACAAACCTTGAAAGGTCAAACCTATTTTCCCTCAACCCCCTCAACAACCAATCTAACCTCACTAACAAAAAGGAAAACCAATAAACCAAGGTAGCTATCTAAGCCAACAGACAAGAATTGTAAAAAAGGGGTACTAACTAGATAACGCTAGCCTAACCGTCTAACAAGTAAGAATAAATAGAAAACAAAATAACAACAATAAAAATAGTAACACCAGTATAAAGTGCATGTGGCACAAAAATGAAAAATAAATAGTGCCACTGTAAGATCACTTCAAAGCCAATATGTTAAAAGAAAATTGGATTTACCCAAGCGCTACACCCCAAATCAAACAGAATACTGATTCACTCGATCCACTACTAAAAGAAAATATCTATGGGGGTAGTCATACATGCATAGATCTACACAAAGGCTTACAATAATCAATATAGTACATCAAAACATATAAACACAGATGGGTATGAAAACCCCAACTCAATTCAAATAGAAACCAAAAGATAGTAGACCAAGAGCGCATCTATAATGATGGAATCCAAAGTCATAGACACTTACCTGATTGAAGAAGTACAAATTTGAACGCGTCTAAACCCAAACTGAACTTTTGAATGACCAACTAAAATAACAAGTTCACTGCCTTTAATTGGAGGTGTCATAACCCTATGAGACTGATCTGACTACATTGAATACTCAATAATCCCATGTCAGGGACACTCTTTGTACCAATGATCTATCTCTTTGCAGCCATAAGAAAACTCCGAAGCTCTGACCTGATGAGAAACACGAGTTGATCCCAACTGGATGACCAACTAACGCCTGGGGCACTCCTTAGACCAATGACCAATTTCACCACTGTCAAAACATGCCCCTAGAACTCTCTGATGCACTGTACATGCTGACCCAGAATGGCCACCATAGCCTAAAGACCTAGACCAAATACCCCATAATGTCTGACCAAAACTCGATCCTCTATGAGCAACATACCCTATCTGAGAGCCATATGTACTTTGAGGTGCTACCTGTACGGACTTGATAGATTACAAGAGATACTAAACTCTACTAGAAGGATCCTTATCTCTGGATGAAATACCACTAACAATGTACTGCTGATATAGCCTCTTACCAACTCCTTCATATATCTCAAGACATGCCCTTTCTGAAGTCCTCGCATGATCAAAAACCTGAAGGAAAGTTAACCCAACTACTATCAAAAACTTTGACACCAAGCACAGTGGTTAATTCAATCCTCTAATAATGCCACACACCATCTCATACTCTATAGGAAATAATATAGGAGTATGTCTGGACCAGTAGAGAAACCCAATCTCATACTTTAAAACTGATAAAGAGCCCTGCTTTATACCAACAAACCTAACTCTGGCCTGAGAACCACTTAATGTACCGGGCACCGCCACTGACTGTGAAATATTGATGTGCCATGATTTCATGACACCTTCGATGCTTAAAATAAGGAAAATATGCAATAACTTGGGTATGTTTGGTAGGTATGATGTGTTTTCTTTTCTATCTTGTAGGAAAATAGGTTTTGGAGGTAAAATAGAGAAAAGGAGATAAAGCTTGCACTGGAAGGAAGTTTTTGAAGACAAAATAGTAGAGTTGAAATCCACGGAAGTGACCCACGAGATGGACCTATGGTCCGTAGGTCCACCTACGGTCTGTGAATCACGATCGTGGGTAAACTTCTGTAGTTGTTCAGTTATGCCTGATTCCTACGGTCTGGACCCATGGTTCGTGGGTTGATTCCACGACCTTAAGTCACGGTCCATGGAAAGTTACCAACTTTTTTCTCCTACTTTGTTTAGGAGAGGATTCGCTTTGTATCTATAAATACCCTTAAGTTGTCCTACATTTAAGCGGCAATTATTACGTTATTTTGAGGATTCTATTATAGTGTTTTGAGGGTCATAAACACATTGATCTTGTAATCTCAAACATAGATTGTAGGGTTTTGATTTATATTGAGATTTCAGAGTTTTATTCTTATTGTGAGTTCTTAATTATTCTTTTATCATTGAATTCTTCTTGTGCTCTTGCAATTATTAGTAGCTAAACCCCATAACTAGGGTTGTGTGAACCATGAGGAATTAATGAAATGGGTTAACTGTGAAGCAATTTTGAACCAATATAACTGCATGTATTGTTATTTCCTTCATTATAATTGATCTTCTGATGGCTGCAAATGTTAGAAACTCGCCTGAATTCTAAACTTGCTCAAGAGATAGGTAGAGATTTGGAAAAGGGAATAACAATAGAGATTTGAAGCTATCAACCTTCATCTAATAACTTGAGCTATAATAGGGATAGTTAATCTGAGATCAAGAACAAGGGTTAGTAGTGCGACACTCGGAGACCGAGTGGAGAAAAGTGAAATTCATCTAACCAAGGTCGAGAGACGTTTAGATGAACCTATCTTGTTAGATTTTGCATGCAGCGCAGTGGGATAGTTTTTCAGTACAAGTAACCAGCGGAGTTAAGGAATATTGGGATCACAGTCCTAGTACCTTTCTTGTATTAATCACAAATTTGACAATCAATAATTTTTACTATTACTATTTATATATAAAACCCCGCTTTTTACTTACTTGCCAATTACTCAGACAAACATTCAATAGAATTTCATCCTATTTCCTACGGGATCGACCTCAACCTAGTTGGGTTTTATATTTGATACAGCTACGACGTTATATTTTTCTGGAGTTATAGTTTTGGCGACATCAAATTTTGGCGCCGTTGCCAGGGAATACCATTACAGAGTTGATTGATCGTGTTTGTTCAAGTGTTGGTTTCATTGTAATTTTTATTTTCCTACTATTCGTAGGGTGTACACCGGTGAATGCCAAACACTAGGAGTCAAGGCAATCCCCTGATTCTACTTGATACGAAAATAGAAAGAACTCTAAGGAATAATCAAAGAATGGTGAATACTGATAGAGTTTAGGACCCCGCAGCCGGTGTGGATATTCATAACCAACCACAAATTCATCTGGCTGGTCAAGAAACAACTGATCAAACTACCGATTGATTGACACAGAAGGAGCAAGCTAGGAAGGCAGATAGAGATAATCTTAATATGCAAGCAGCAGCACTGTGTTTGGATGAGTTAGAAGAGAGACAAAAGAGGCTGAGAGAATAATAATCGATTTTTCAACCTTTTTATCCAGATTATGCTGAACAAGAAGAAGAGGATATGGCATATTAGGAGCCGATTGAAATTGGCGCTATTGTTCCATCAAAACTACCTCAGGGCACTAAGTTCGACATTACAAATGCCATGGTTGACCTACTATACTTGAAAGGGATGCTTGCTGGTCTTCCTACAGATGATCCAAAATGCATTTGATGAACTTTCTGGGGGTCTGCACTTCATATAATTTACCTAGAGTTGACCAAGAGGCTATTCGGTTGATATTATTTCCATTCTCCCTAACAGGAGAAACAAATTTGTGGTTGGACGAGTTACCACAAAATTCCATCACTATTTGGCAAGAGTTGAGAAATTAGTTTCTAGAGAGATTTTTCCCACCCTGCAAGATGCTACATTTGAAGGATGATATTTGTACTTTCATACAACTACATTTCGAAGCATTTACGAGACATGGCTATGGTTCAAGAAGAAGTTGTAAAATTTTCCAAACCATAGGATGAATGGTCAAAAGAGTCTGAGATACTATCACTAAACGCTACAGAGCATTAAACGCTAATACCAAAGCTGTAGCAGATACTATCACTGGTGGAGCATTTAAGAGTTTGAGATGGGAACAAGCTTCAGAGATATTAGATTGTATCACTAAGACCAACTGAGGATGGCATACTCGGGAGGCAGATACACTAGCTGGGACGTATGCTATTGGAGCTTTAGAAGCAGAATGGGCTTTGGATGAATCTATAGCTCAAGAGGTAGCACAGTTGCGGACATAAATTGGCTTGCTAGTTAAACATATTATAGCTGGGGGTGCTGAGAAGATGCATAGCGTAGGTGTACAAGGTAAAACACCTAGGCATGATAATTTTGAATCTGATGATGAGGATAAGTACTTGGATCGAGATGTGGAAGGTTTTTGAGCCAAGGAAAAGGGTCTAATCAAGACTCTTGGAACTCAAGGAAAGGAAATCAAGTTCAGAACTACTATGGAGACAATTACAACTAGTCAGGATATAGAGACAGAGACCGGAATTATGACGGTGATTGGAGGCAAAAGGATGATTTCAAAGAGAAGAGTGGTGTACATATTCCACCAGGGAATCATGAAGTTGATTATGGAAATTCAAGAATGGAAGATCTTCTTAATAAACCTGTTAAGGGGGTGGAGAGTGAAGAAAACTATCTGAGGAGATTAGGGTAGACATTTTGGGAATAAGTCAAAAGGTTGAGTCTCACTCTATAGCCATTAAACAACTAAATAGCAATTTGAACAGATATCTTCAGCAATAAATTAGTGTCATCAAGGTACACTTCCGAGCAACACCATCTAGAACCCAAAAAATAATGCTCATTGTATGGATATCACAACGAGAAGTGGGAAGATGCTTATTGAGGCACTCAAATAAGTTGAGGGTGTTCATGCTACATTGGAAGAGCAAATGAATGCCACAAAAAAGGTAAAGAAAGCTCTAAAGAAGTATGTTCCATTCCCAAAACTTCCTCCTTTTTTCCCTTAATGTCTAAAGAAAAAGGTGGATGAAAATAAAATTGTTAGTAGGGAGATCATGAAAGAAGTTGAAGAGACTCAGACTGATGAAAATAAGGTGAATACTAAAAATGAGAAAGAAAAGGAAGCCCCACAAATGCTAACCCCCCATTCCTAAGCTTCCACCTCTATTCCCTCATCGCTTGAAGAAGAAGAAGGAGGATGGAAAATTTCATAAGTTCATGTCCATACTGAAGTAACTTTCTATAAATATTCCATTGGTGGAGGCGTTGGAACAAATGCTAGGCTATGCAAAGTTCATAAAAGAGTTGGTCACAAAGAAGAGAACTGTCAGTTATAAGTCTGTTAGTGATTTGCACCATTGTAGTAAAATTAAATCTCATTCTCTTGTTCAAAAGAAAGATAATCCTGGTGCCTTCACAATTTCATGCATAATTGGGTCAGTTAACATCGCTAGAGCTTTGTGTGACCTAGGTGAGAGCATTAACTTGATGCCACTGGCAGTATTCTAGAAATTAGGCTTAGGAGCCCCCGAGCCAACAAAGATGCGATTATTGATGGCGGATCGTACGATCAAGAAGCCTGTGGGCATATTATTTGATGTTTTGGTCAAAGTTGAAAACTTTATCTTTCCAAAAAACTTTGTTGTCTTAGACTGTGTGGTCAATTTTATGATGCCCATAATTTTGGGGACACCATTTTTAGCCATCGACAGAGAATTGGTAGATATGGAGCAGAGTGAGCTGAAATTTAGGTTAAATAATAAGGAAGTCATGTTCAATGTTTGCAGAACTATAAAGAAGCCAAAGGACATGAGGATGGTTTCAGAAACAAATAGTTTAGATGACCTTGGAAGCCAACCCAAGGGATATCTTGATGAAGTCTGAGTAATCAATACACCCGCGTATACCGCGATGTTAAATCAGGCGCTGCTTGGGAGGTAACCCAAGGTGCCTTACTATTCCTACATTTGCTTTGTTTTTTGTTATTCTGATCGACATTAGATGCACACACCTAGGGTGCCACAGGTATGTTCCTAACTCCCTTGTTTTACTTCAGTCTAATGCATTGGGGACAATGGATGCTTATTTGGTGAGGGCGGAGGTACTTGTGGGTCTATATGTCCTCATAGTAGAACCGACATATTTAGGTTGTTATTTATATTATTATATGTTTTCGTGTTTAAGTAGGAGGAAACTAGGGGAATTTCAGTGTAGTCAATTTTGAACAAACTTTGAATGATAATGATGATTTTGGTGTTTAAAGGATACCCCTCCTGAAATTTTTTGTTTTGGACTGTGTGTGTAGGTATGTTAGTTTGTGATAGCTGTTGGATCTTTTTATGGCATTAGTATTATAGGCAGAATAACTGTAGCTAGCAAGGCATGAATTGGATAGGTAGTAATCAATAATGTAACCCTGTGCTATGTGTGTGTAGGGTCATTACCAAGTTTACTTTGTGTGTGCGATCCAAAACTTGCCCGGTTAGTCTTGCCTAGGTTGTAGGATAGTGGTTAGGAAAGGATCATAGGTCATTTTTGAATAAGTCCACTTTTAGCCTAAATGCCTGACCAAATGAAGTAAATATCCCTTGATCTCGATGTTGAGCCTTAATTGACCTATTTTTTTATTAGCCTATTCACCTTCCCATTTTGACTTACAATGAACCTGTCTTGGCCCAGGTCCCTCATTGGACATTGTCTACCTCAATTCAGAAAAATCACCCAAGTTAAGGGTGGCTATTATAGGGGTGCATAGTTTCACTTGGGTATGAAGAAGGAGTTACTAAAAGAAAAAGGAGAACAGAGTTGGGTGTGAAGAAGAAAGAAAACAAGTGGAAAAAAATAGAGTTTGCAAAATGAAAAAAAGGAGGAAAAAAAGAGGAAAAACAAAAATATATTGAATTTTTAAAGAAAATTACACCCAAAATCATAAAACAAATGAAGGAGAATAAGGGAGAATAAAATGAGTATGGTTGGAAAGTTGAGCCAAAAATAGTGTAGTGTCAAGGAGGATTGAGTCACTGTATCCATATGTACCACACCCATCCCCAAGCCTACATTACAAGCCGATGAAAGTCCTATAGTGATCCTAGTCCAACTGTCCAAAAAAGTAAGGCATAGAAAATAAAGGCAGGCCTATGGTATTTCATGCACACTATTTGAACTTCTATGTGAGAGAGAGCATTTTGACCCAGTCCCTACTTTGATATTCATTAGTATACTGTGAGCGTATGGGACTTCTTTGTTGTCAGAGTACATTGGTTTCATTGTTAGCTGCTATTTGTTCGGATAATTTCATTTGCATATATGCTTAGTTGTTTGTTCATAATCTGATGCCATCAGTTGATCCCTTCTATGTCATGATAATATGCTACATGTATACACACAGTGGTATTGACTTGAGGATAGGAGGGGGTCGAAAGGTTTTGGTATCGAAAGCAATGAGTCGACTGTCATAGGTCTCTTAGGTTTCTAGTAGTTAAGCATCGAATGTGTTTGGGTTTTTTTTGTTCGCCTGAGGACATTTGTTTTTTTTTGTTCGCCTAAGGACATGCAAACGTTCTAAGTTGAGGGTGTTGACGTGCCATGATTTCATGGCACCTTCGATTCTTTAAACAAGGAAAATATACAATAACTTTGGTATGTTTGGTAGGTATGATGTGTTTTCTATTCTATCCTGCAGGAAAATAGGTTTTGGAGGCAAAATGGAGAATACGGGATGAAGCATGCACTGGAAGGAAGTTTTTGAAGACAAAAGAGAAGAGTTTAAATCCACGAAAGTGACCCACGATATGGACCTACGGTCTGTGAGTCACGACCGTGGTCAACTTCTGCAGTTGTGTAGTGATGCCTGGTTCATACGATCTGGACCCACGGTCCGTTGGTTGATTCCATGATCTCAAGTCACAGTCCGTGGAAAGTTGCCAACTTTCTTCTCCTACTTTGTTTAGGATAGGATTCGCTTTGTATCTATAAATACCCTTAAGTTGTCCTATGTTTAGGCGGCAGTTGTTACATTATTTTGAGGATTCTATTCTATTGTTTTGAGGGTCATAAACACATTCATCTTATAATCTCAAGCATCAATTCTAGGGTTTCAATTTATATTGAGATTTCAGAGTTTTGTTATTATTGTCAGTTCATTATTATTCTTTCATCATTGAATTCTTCTTGTGTTTTTGTAATCATGAGTAGCTAAACCCTATAACTAGGGTTGTGTGAACCATGAGGAATTAACGAAACAGGTTAAGTACGAAGCAATTCTGAACCAGTGTAACTGCATGTATTGTTATTTCCTTCATTATAATTGATCTTCTGACGGTTGCGAATGTTAGAAACTCGCATGTATTCTAACCTTGCTTGAGAGAGAGGTAGAGATTAGGAAAAGGGAATAACAATAGAGATTTGAAGCTATCAACCTTTATCTAATAGCTTGAGCCGTAACAGGGATAGTTAATCTAAGATCAAGAACAAGGGTTAGAAGTGCGACACTCAGAGACTGAGAGGAGAAGAGTGAAATTCATTTAACCAAGGTTGAGAGACGTTTAGATGAACCTATCTTGTTAGATTTTGCATGTAATGCAGTGGGACTGTTTGCGAGCACAAGTAACCAGTGGAGTTAAGGAATCTTGGGGATCACAGTCCTAGTGCCTTTCTTGTGTTGATCACAAATTCAACAATCAATAATTGTTACTGTTACTACTTCTTTACAAAAACCCCACCTTTTTACTTACTTGCCAATTACTCAAACAAACACTCGATAGAATTTTGTCCTATTCCTAGTGGGATCGACCCCAATTTAGTTAAGTTCTATATTTGACACAGTGACTGCGTTATATTTTTCTGGAGGTATAGTTTGGGCGACATCAAGTATCCATGAAAAGACTCGGAATCCCTAACATGGTATTGTTAAAAGCTGAGGCGATCTTAAATTTTTGAGGATCCTGGGCTGGCTCCAGACCCTCTGGATTTTGCCAAAGATCCTCCATACAAATCTCTAACTCGCTAATCCGACTCAGAGATAAAACTCTGGTAACACGCGTAGAATCCCCATCTGTATCTATCAACAACCTCGTGCTATCCATATGAGAAGGAGTGGAGTTAAAAGAAGTACTTAGAGGTTTATAGAAGTACACGCACATGATAAGAAGTCAAGAATTTGGATTTCCTAAAAATTCCCCATAGCCTCGTGAAGATAGGATACAGATATCTCCGTACCGATCTGCAGGACTCTACTAGGCACTTAGTTCTTGTACCAACAATACCAGTGAACCTAAGCTCTGATACCAAACTATCACAACCCAATTTCTAAGGCCATGATGGCACCTGCCATAACCCACCAGTAGGTAAACCAACTCATAATCCAAAATAGAGAGTAACAGACTATCAAGAAAAAAGAAGAAATCAGCAGAAAATGAGTCAAATTAACAGACTAATACACAGAAGTAACCCAAAAACCTGGTAAAGTTAGTATAATAGCTTCTAAAAAATCAAGAGTACAAGGTAAGCATAATGCATATAGATACAAAACTATCTTTAAAATGCAAAATAAAGATCAACCCAACAACTAAGGAAGAGTAGGAACACCTCCAGATGTTAGGAGCTCACCCCAAATCTCTGATCCATGGCATCTCCGCATTATGTACAAGTCAATAGAAAGAATCTTACTTTAATCTACATGGTGCAGAAGTGTAGTATGAGTACCAAACATGAGGTACTCAATAAACATCCATCAATTGAGCTCCAAGGATGATGCAATTATAATTAGTATGTATAGTAGAAATATCTATGACAGTCAACAATCTAAGAAATGGAATATAATGAAGTTAATGATGCAATAAGGATGAAGTATCCTATTTTACCAGTAATCAAGGATGAAAGAATGATACTATAAGTTGCCAGTCTATATACAATAGTAGAATGAAGAAAAGGATATACAACATACAATATTAGTAGAAAAGAAGGAAATGATATACAAATGGTAGTTAGAGAAGAGTGGATACACAACCGTACTATAAAGCTAACCAAATATGAAGGTACTACCCTGAGGGATCTAGTCTAACATCATAAGGATCATAACCAAATAGGGAAGCTAACTCTAGCATAATCAGAGTCTCTAACTGAAATGTGAACAAGCATAAGATAATCTAACAATAATCACTCTTACCATAATAATAAGAAAAGTGTTCAGAAATATACCAACAACCTTGGGTACTAATCCTTAACCAGCCTGCCATGAACTGTATAATAATAACCAAACAAAAATGTAACCGGCAAACTCAAACAACCAATAACCTAACCGTACCCTCATATGCTTAGAAGGCACAAGAAAACACTCAGTAAAATACAACCATAACTTGTACCTACATAGCCCTCCCATAATTTTAATATATACTAAAGCCAAACAATTATAATGGTTATAGGAGATGTATATGAATGAATGAAAGTCATGAAAAGAACTAGATGATGCAGGATAAACCAAGTACCATATCTAACACAAGTGTATAAACCTCTTCTATCTCATCAGCTTGCTAAGGTAGGACCTATAGTGACCATCCTTCTCTGGTATTGTGGCTCATCAAATGAAGAAGACCATAGGGGACTTAGGATATCTGTATATATTTCCTGGTCCCAAACTAGGACTTCCAAAGTCCATATTCATAATAGTATCAATAACAAGAACTGGATTCGAATCAAAATCAGTGGATAATAACAATAGGCCAGATGATCCATCACTATATGATAATGATAGACGGATTCAAATTAGAATAATTGAATAATAACAAGAGGCCAGATGATCCATCTAAAACCACTAGAATTCCAAGACAAGAACCATAACTGAGCGCCAAAGCTCCCAAAATACAACCATAAGCAGATGCCAGACTCGAACTGAAACTCATGAGCATTACATAACTAGTGGTAATCCAGGGGTCCTAAGCCCACCACCAATCCATTTATTCAAAAAATTTCAATCTCAAGCGGTCAAATCCTTTACGTCTAGGTGGGTTCCAATTACTAAATCAAGAGGTGCAAAAAAAAAAAAAATAGTTCCCTCCCGAAGTGTAAAGAAGATAAATAGGTGTGCTATCAAGTCTAAGTTAACCAAAACCCAAGGTAATAAGCCCATATAAGCCTAAAGAAGAGTCATTCAAAGCATTCTATCTAAAAAGCCTATGGGGTCCACTATCGGATCCTGGTAACCCAACCTAAGGCAAGAACCTACCCAAACCTAGGCGAAGGTTTCTCAATCCCATCCTAAGGCACTAAAAGAGCTAAGTCTAGCCCTAATAGTAGACCATATACTAGCCTATGGGACAACATGCTAGTATTCTCATAAATAGGGACCTTAACCGACTAAAATAAGCATGAGAATACAAATAATATATGCATGCCATCACCATTAGCCAAACAAGAAAATGTAAGCGCCAAAACGTTTATAAATTAAGTTACAACTCTTTTAAATCATAAAGAACTAACCTGGTGTCCATGGTCACATAACCAAGGCCTCGGGCCCAATAATGTAACATAAAGAATAATAAGAGCATATAAGTATATGTAGAAAGTCAAAAGCAGAATCAGCAAGAGGCATCATTCTACCAAGTGAATTTAACCAAGGGATATCATCAAAATGGATAAGTAGTACACCAACTCCTACACTAAGTATTATCAGTGTCAACCTAAGGTCGTGAACATAAATAATCAGGCTTAACGGTATGCTAAAGCTATGGTGGGTATTCTAGGCTAAGGCCCAATTTACAATTCTATACTAAATCCCCTAAACAGACCAAATACTAAAACAACTAGCCCTAACCCTATCTTATAATGCCCACCTAGTATGCAATGAATACGATACATAACCTCATAGTGAAGAGTAGACCAAGGCCTACCTCTGTAACACATCGTACCTACTAAACCCTATGTGACGATTTTGAACAATCGTTATGCGAGTGTCGAAAGTGAAAAGTGTGTAATTTGTAAGGTTATTGATGAGATAATTGATATTGGGCCTAGTACATGGGAGTAGAACTTTGTAGGAGGTGAAATACCCATATGTTGTCGAACCTATACGACTACGTGTACACTTAATGGAAATAATGAAACATGAGAGATTTGATGAATTATACATTAATTTGTGGGCATTAATAAGTCTTGCACCATTGGGCCCAAAAATAAAGCCCAAAATAAACAAGAAGACATAGCCCAATATGGAATTTGACCCATTCTTCCAATATTGGTCCATTTGACCAATCAACCCTTGCATTAAATGCTAAGGAGAATATAAGAGAGACATGAGGTACTATATAAAGAGAAAATTAGATTTTTATACCATTGAACTCTCATGCCTTTTCTAGACTTTTCCAAAAATTATCTTCTTTGCTCTCAAGAACCCTAAGTCGCTCCTTTGGCCAAGATCATCAATTGGTAAGACTTGGTAAGTGTTTATTATGATGGATTAATATATTTTATGCATAATATATGGTGTATATCATGTTGTTTATGTTGGTGAAGTGTGAGAAGTTCACTATGTGTAAAACAACTTGTGTTTGCTAAATCGGAGGATGATTTTGCCTTGTAAACTTGAACATGGACTTGTGGTCTTAAAGGAAGTGAAAATTATGGATTTAATATTTAGATGTGAGATGTGATTATATCATTTCATTGTTTTTTCATGGTGTATAATGTTTGGAATTTCTATTGTGAAATTGGTTATGGTTTTGGTGACGTATTGACCGTAAAGTGTCATTTTGGTGTTGTTATGTGTGTTGTGAGACCATGGCTGAATGTTGGTGTTTAATATGATCAAAAATATGTCAAAATAAGTTTTTTTATTATCATGGATCATTCATTGCATTAAAAGACCCAAAAAAGACCCTTTTTGGCCGAAACGGGCACCCGCCCTCATAGACGAAGCACCTGCGGGCGCAGGTGCCAACGCAGGTGCCTATAGCTACTACCAAAGGTCACCTGTGGACTCAGATCATCCACCTACGGACGCAGGTGGCTTATAGTATCGGCCCAGAACTCCGAATTTCTTGTTTTTGCATCCCTTTGCCCCCCCAAAACTCCTATACCCTTCATGGATGTAATTATCAACTTGTGATGTCGTTTTAATGACCTTAAAGTGTCGTAGGAAGGAATTTTGGACTGTATTAAATGTATATGGTTGTTCATATGTTGTTATGAAGCAAATTGATAAGCATAAATGTGACGGAATGGAAATGAGAAGGCATAAAGGGTAAGTGTGATGCGAAATGCTATTGTTATACGAAATCTTGGTCAATGTGTGTAATGTTAAGGTATTGTTGGTATGATAATGCAGTGAGTTGTATTGTAAGTAGTGAAATGAAGTTATATGGCGGTCATATAGTTCATTGTCGTTTTGTACGCCTGTACGGTAAATGATCGTTAACAAGAGTTTCATTGTGGACTTGTATTATAGAGTGAAACATAAGGAAGAAACTGGACTGTTGTGTTCATATATAGACTTGTGTACTCGTACTTGGAATTAAAGGTATGTAAGGTTACTCTTTTCGTATCCTCCTGCAGCATATTGTTCATGTTGTCATTGTCCTTGTTCCATTTCGAAATGTTAAAAGGTATCTCATTTCAAGTTGTCATATGTTATTACTCTCATGTTTCTTAATCATGGACCAGTCATGACTCAAATGTCTCTTAATCATTGATCGAAATTCCAAAGCTTCCATAATGTTATAATAACTACCAAGTACTAATCTCATGAACATAAAAGAATGAAGAAATGTATCTATGTGTTTCCAATAAGGCTATGAACCCCCCCCCCCCCCAATGTATCAATCTCATAAAAGGAAAAGAGAGAATTAATGCAATGAAGTAATGGAAGAAGTATATTCCCTCATGGTTACTTTATGTATATATTCCCTCATGGTTACTTTATATATACTCCCTCATGGTTACTTTATAATTTTCCTTATGGTTACTTTAACATTATTTTATAATTACTTTATCTCTACTTTATGGTTCTTTGAGTTCGGGTGATAGCTTTGGGGGAAAAAGCCAAACTTGATGCCGAACCTGCTTCCTTGTTTTTCGGGTTGTAGCAGGGGGAAAGCTCAGTGGGGCAGAAGCCAAGCTTGACGCCGAACTTTATTATATTCACTGGATCAAGGGGGAAGCTCAGTGAGGTTAAAGCCAAACTTGATGCCGAACCTGCTTCCTTGTTTTCCGAGTGGTAGCAGGGGGGAAGCTCAGTGGGGCAAAAGCCTAGCTTGATGCCGAACTTGAGACGGTTGCATATTGACAGATGCATTGCATATTGACGGTTGCATATTGACGGATGCATTGCATATTGATGGATGCATATTGACGGATGCATTGAATATTGACGGTTGCATATTAACGGTTGTGCATGATTAATGATTATCCATTGATGGTTATGAATATTGATGGTAATGGACATAAAGAAAGAAGAAGGTAATGAACGTAAGGTACATAATCCCACACATGCTAAAAGATGATTGATCCACATGGAATATTCTCCTGAAATCAAGTTCATTGAAGTGTTTAAGTTTCATGAAGTTTCTTATAGCCTTACATACTCAGTACATTCTTCGTACTGCCCCTTTTGGGGAACTTACCTTTTTTCACACCCCAAATCCCATTGAGGCGTGAGTGGTACCCGTAGACGATATGGCCCGAGAAAACCAATCTTTGCATATGAACCTTCGTATGCATATCCTCGCATGATTCTTATGATACCTTATGCAACTATGTGGAAAACATGAACATGGAAACATACGCTATATAAATGTATTTAGGAAACTTGGCCGTTAGGGCCATCGAGTCAAACAGAACATTTGTCCCTCACATCCATAGAAGCCAAGCTTGACGCCAAAGTTTATTATATTCACTGGATCAAGGGGGAAGCTCAGTGAGGTAAAAGCCAAACTTGATGCCGAACCTGTTTCCTTGTTTTTCGGGTGGTAGAAGGGGGGAATCTCAGTGGGACAAAAGCCTAGCTTGATGCCGAACTTGAGACGGTTGCATATTGACGGATACATTGCATATTGACGGTTGCATATAGATGGATGCATTGCATATTGACGGTTGCATATTGACGGATGCATTGCATATTGACGGTTACATATTAACGGTTGTGCATGATTAATGATTATACATTGATGGTTATGAATATTGATGGTAATGGACATAAAGAAAGAAGAAGGTAATGAACGTAAGGTACATAATCCCACACATACTAAAAGATGATTGATCCACATGGAATATTCTTCTGAAATCAAGTTCATTGAAGTGTTTAAGTTTCATGAAGTTTCTTATAGCCTTACATACTCAGTACATTCTTCGTACTGACCCCTTTGGGGAACTTACTTTATTTGTTGTAGTCACAGGTGTTAGTAGAACTCCACAATAGGCCACGAGTCATCTTCGGATCATTGGTGAGCTCCAGTTAGTTCGGGGCTTCTTCGAGTCACATGTGTATATTGTTTTGGTTTTTTAATCATTGTATAAAGCTGGGACTTGTCCCGGCTACCGGTTGTTGTGTTCATGTATCAGTTAGAGGCTTTATAGACAAATGTGGGTTATGGATGTGAGGGACAAATGTTCTGTTTGACTCGATGGCCCCAATGGACAAGTTTCCTAAATTCATTTATATAGCGTATATTTCCATATTCATGTTTTCCGCATAGTTGCATAAGGTATCATAAGAATCATGCGAGGATATGCATACGAAGGTTCATAATCAAAGATTGGTTCTCTTGGGCCATATCGGCTACGGGTTCCACTCACGCCTCAATGAGATTTGGGGCGTGACAAAAGTGGTATTAGAGCAGTTAGTTCTAAGGGTGTCTACAAAGCCGTGTCCGAGTAGAGTCTTGTTCATGAATGTGTTGTGCACCACATTTATGAGCAGGAGGCTATGGGGCATTTAGGATGTTGTTTCATTTCATCACTTCTAGATCGTGCGATAGAGCCAGTATTGTAAGTTGAATTGTATCTGACAATGGGAATTGTTTTTCTTTGGTATAGTAAGAAATGCCGATTACAAGAAGAGGCAAGGGTAAGACTAAGAAGCTAGACAAGATTGGCAGAGAAGGAACTAGTAACTTACCACCTGAACGGATTGAGCAAGATGTAGCTGAAAGTGAGTTTGCCTCGCGGGTTTCTTCTACTTTTCCAGCTCCAGAAGAGCCGAGAAGGAGAGAAGAACCTGTTGAGCCACCCGTTAATGTCACTGACCAGTATTTAAGAAATGCAGTATGTATGTTGATTCAGATAGTTGCGGCACAAAATCAGGGACAAGTTGGTCCAATGACAGGTAATGACAGTGAGACGAGGGCAGCTAGTCGAAGGATGCCGGATTTCCTGAAATTAGACCCTCCTATATTCACCGGATCAGATATTAATGAGGACCCACAAGATTTTATTGATCAAATCAAAAGGGCTTTGGATGTTATGGACATATTTGGTGTAGAAACAGTTGAACTCGCGGCATATAGACTGAAAGGGGAGGCGATATTATGGTATGAAGATTGGAAACGATCCAGGGGTGTCGGTGCACCCTCGGCTAGCTGGGAAGAATTTCAAATGGCATTCCTGAATCACTACCTTCCATATGAGATTCGGGAGGCACGCGCAAACCAGTTTCTAAATCTTCATCAAGGGAATATGAGCGTTCGAGAGTACAGTCTTCGATTTAATTCTTTGGCCAGATATGCTCCCCATATGGTAGCCACTATGGCTGATAGAGTTCATCGGTATATGGATCGATTGGATTCATTATTGGTCAGAGACTGTACCATTGTTGCCCTGAACAGAGATATGGATATAGCCAGGATACAGGCCTTTGCACAGAAAATGGAGGATCAGAGGCAGAAAAAAAAGATACACAAAGCTGAAGAGGGGCCATCAAAGAAAGCTAGACCTATGGGATAGTAAATGGTGTCCCAAGGAAAATTTGGGCCTCGAAATTTTAGTGGACCGCCGAGACCACCATTTTCTTATCCCACACTAGGTACTCAACCCCAGTTCCAAGGGTTTGGAGGTAATCACGTTGGACAAAGTAGTGGAATTCAAGGTCCACAACCAGTGGGGTATCCGTATCAAGAGCAAGGAAGTATGAACCAATCGGGGTTTCCTTGCTAGTTGTGTCCACACTGTGGAAAGTTTCATTTAAAGGAATGCCGGCTTGTGACCAATATTTATTTTCGGTGTGGTATGTCCGGGCATATGGTGAGAGATTGCCCAAGAAGGGGCAAGGACATTATTATGCGACCTATAGGGTCAACCGTTGCACCATCATCATCGGTTTCTTTCTTAGGCTAGGATGTACATACAGCTGGTCGTGGTATCGGTACTAGAGGAGCAACCAATGTTAGTAGAATACAGGACCGTACTTATGCTCTAACGGGTCAGCAGAATGTGGAGGCCCATCCTAATGTAGCTATAGGTATATGATCTATTGTTTCATAATGTATCTATATATGCATTGATTGATATGGGTCCTACAAGTACCATCTGTTACTCCATTGACCGCTACAAAATTGAAAGAACATTAGAATTATTAGTTAGACCATCTGGAGTATTTGCGCCTGTTGGTGAATCCACTATAGTTAAGAGGTTATATCGTACCTATCTATAACCTATTTGTGCGCATGTTATGGTGGCTTGCCGAGCTAAGAAGTCCATGAATGAAGATGTAAGGGATGCACCAGACTTACGTGTACTGAAGAAAGATGGCGCACGTTAAGAGTGTGCATGGATTATTGGCAACTGAATACGGTGAAAATCAAGGATAAATAGTCCCTTTCCAAAACTGATGATTTATTTGAAGTATATATGTATAGAGATGTATCGGTTGTATATGAGAAGATGATGTTAACATTCGAAGACAAATGTTCCTAAGGGGGGAGAATGTAAAACTACGTACCTACTAAACCCTATGTGACGATGTTGAACAATGGTTACGCTAGTGTCAAGAGTGAAAAGTGTGTACTTTGTAAGGTTATTGATGAGATAATTGATATTGGGCCTAGTACATGGGAGTAGAACTTTGTAGGAGGTGAAATACCCGTATGTTGTCGAACCTATACGACTACGTGTACACTTAATGGAAATAATGAAACATGAGAGATTTGATGAATTATACATTAATTTGTGGGCATTAATAAGTCTTGCACCATTGGGCCCAAAAATAAAGCCCAAAATAAATAAGAAGACATGGCCCAATATGGAATTTGACCCATTCTTCCAATATTGGTCCATTTGACCAATCAACCCTTGCATTAAATGCTAAGGAGAATATAAGAGAGACATGAGGTACTATATAAAGAGAAAATCAGATTTTTATACCATTGAACTCTCATGCCTTTTCTAGACTTTTCCAAAAATTATCTTCTTTGCTCTCAAGAACCCTAAGTCGCTCCTTTGGCCAAGATCATCAATTGGTAAGACTTGGTAAGTGTTTATTATGATGGATTAATATATTTTATGCATAATATATGGTGTATATCATGTTGTTTATGTTGGTGAAGTGTGAGAAGTTCACTATGTGTAAAACTTGTGTTTGCTAAATCGGAGGATGATTTTGCCTTGTAAACTTGAACATGGACTTGTGGTCTTAAAGGAAGTGAACATTATGGATTTAATATTGACATGTGAGATGTGATTATAGCATTTCATTTTTTTTTATGGTGTATAATGTTTGGAATTTCTATTGTGAAATTGGTTATGGTTTTGGTGACGTATTGACCGTAAAGTGTCATTTTGGTGTTGTTATGTGTGTTGTGAGACCATGGATGAATGTTGGTGTTTAATATGATCAAAAATATGTCAAAATAAGTTTTTTTATTATCATGGACCATTCATTGCATTAAAAGACCCAAAAAAGACCCTTTTTGGCCGAAACAGGCACCCACCCTCATAGACGAAACACCTGCGGACGCAGGTGCCAACGCAGGTGCCTCTAGCTACTGGAAAAGGTCACCTGCGGACTCAGATCATCCACCTGAGGGCGTAGGTGGCTTATAGGATCGGCCCAGAACTCCGAATTTCTTGTTTTTGCATCCCTTTGCCCCCCCGAAACCCCTATACCCTTCATGGATGTAATTATCAACTTGTGATGTCGTTTTAATGACCTTAAAGTGTCGTAGGAAGGAATGTTGGACTGTATTAAATGTCTATGGTTGTTCATATGTTGTTATGAAGCAAATTGATAAGCATAAATGTGACGGAATGGAAATGAGAAGGCATAAAGGGTAAGTGTGATGCGAAATGCTATTGTTATACGAAATCTTGGTCAATGTGTGTAATGTTAAGGTGTTGTTGGTATGATAATGCAGTGAGTTGTATTGTACGTAGTGAAATGAAGTTATATGGCGGTCATATAGTTCATTGTCGTTTTGTACGCCTGTACGGTAAATGATTGTTAACAAGAGTTTCATTGTGGACTTGTATTGTAGAGTGAAACATAAGGAAGAAATTGGACTGTTGTGTTCATATATAGACTTGTGTACTTGTACTTGGAATTAAAGGTATGTAAGGTTACTCTTTTTGTATCCTCCTGCAACATATTGTTCATGTTGTCATTGTCCTTGTTCCATTCTGAAATGTTAAAAGGTATCTCATTTCAGGTTGTCATATGTTATTACTCTCATGTTTCTTAATCATGGACCAGTCATGACTCAAATTTCTCTTAATCATTGATCGAAATTCCAAAGCTTCCATAAGGTTATAATTATTACCAAGTACTAATCTTATGAACATAAAAGAATGAAGTAATGCATCTATGTGTTTCCAATAAGGCTATGACACCCCCCCCCCAATGTATCAATTTCATAAAGGGAAAAGAGAGAAGTAATTCAATGAAGTAATGGAAGAAGTATATTCCCTCATGGTTACTTTATATATATTTCCTCATGGTTACTTTATATATACTCCCTCATGGTTACTTTATAATTTTCCTTATGGTTACTTTGACATTATTTTATAATTACTTTATCACTACTTTATGGTTCTTTGAGTGCGGGTGATAGCTTTGGGGGAAAAAGCCAAACATGATGCCGAACCTGCTTCCTTGTTTTCCGGGTTGTAGCAGGGGGAAAGCTCAGTGGGGCAGAAGCCAAGCTTGACGCCGAACTTTATTATATTCACTGGATCAAGGGGGAAGCTCAGTGAGGTAAAAGCCAAACTTGATGCCGAACCTGCTTCCTTGTTTTTCGGGTGGTAGCAGGGGGGAAGCTCAGTGGGGCAAAAGCCTAGCTTGATGCCGAACTTGAGATGGTTGCATATTGACGGATGGATTGCATATTGACGGTTGCATATTAAAGGTTGTGCATGATTAATGATTATCCATTGATAGTAATGAATATTGATGGTAATGGACATAAAGAAAGAAGAAGGTAATGAACGTAAGGTATATAATCCCACACATACTAAAAGATGATTGATCCACATGGAATATTCTCCTGAAATCAAGTTCATTGAAGTGTTTAAGTTTCATGAAGTTTCTTATAGCCTTACATACTCAGTACATTCTTCATACTGACCCCTTTGGGGAACTTACTTTATTTGTTGCAGGCACAGGTGTTAGTAGAACTCCATAATAAGCCACGAGTCATCCGCGGATCATTGGTGAGCTCCAGTTAGTTCGGGGCTTCTCCGAGTCACATGTGTATATTGTTTTGGTTTTTAATCATTGTATAAAGCAGGGACTTGTCCTGACTACAGGTTGTTGTGTTCATGTATCGATTAGAGGCGTTGAAGACAAATATGGGTTATGGATGTGAGGGACTAATGTTCTGTTTGACTCGATGGCCCCAACGGCCAAGTTTCCTAAATACATTTATATAGCGTATGTTTCCATGTTCATGTTTTACGCATAGTTGCATAAGGTATCATAAGAATCATGCGAGGATATGCATACGAAAGTTCATAAGCAAATATTGGTTCTCTCGGGCCATGTCGGCTACGGGTGCCACTCACGCCTCAATGGGATTTGGGGTGTGACAACCTCATTGTCGAACAACAGTCTCGAACTATTCGTGAACTACTCATCTTCACCCCATGATCTCTAAATTACGTTGTGCTATCAAAATAATAATCTATCCTTTAATGCAAGTAAAATGAGACCCATATTTCAATTTAAAGTGTGGGCTAAAAATTGGATCAAAAATAGACCCAAAGGGACTGCCAATGGAATTCTAAAATTAGATCCTTCACGAGCTACCTCGAAGGATAAGGAATGCGTGATCAAAATTTTAGCATAAACTGAGTCTCAATTGGGATTCAAATCAGCCCTAAGAGGAAAGGGAAAACAAGAACAAAATCAAGAAATTTACGGAGATTTAGGGCAGAAACTTACAAAGAAATTAGTAGGAAAAATGATCACTTCCACATCTTTTACTCACCCCTATCTATAATTTATGATTTTCCACAAGTTCTTAAGCTCCTAGGACCTTTAATGGAGTAAAAAGGGTTAGAAAATGGTGGAAAATTGTGAAAGATGGAGTTATAAACACCCATCAGTGATTGTTTAAGCGGCTACCGCAAAAGCGGCAATCTACCGCTAAAGCGGCGGATACATGAGGGTGAGATGTCACTAAAGAGGTACCCTAGTTGCTTAAGCAACGTCCCCTAAAGTAGAAAAGTCCCGCTAAAGTAGACCTCAGCCAAACAGCTAAGTACAGCTAAAGCGACACAACATTGCTAAAGCCGCTGCACCAGCTGTTGAAAAAACAGCAAAACACCAGGTCCTAATGGACTCCGATCGGGTGCTCAAGATTCATTCATAACCCCATGAATGCAAATAAACTATGCTATCCAACCAAATTTAACATTTCAGATTCAATGGAACCATCAAAATTTCCATCCGATGTCGTATGGATAAGAAGTGGTTCCCACACCCACTGTTCCATTTTTTATCAAATTCCACCTAATAGCCCAAAACTAGTTTGAAAGACTTGATACCGGAGCAAGGGTCTCCTCACCTAAAATCCACATTTCAGAGCTAATGGTATTGTCGAAATTCTTATCTAAGGTCGTCTACTTGGATTTTTGGTCCAAGACCATTTTCTCAACTTTAAAAGCTCCAAAATAGGAAGATGGGCTTAATACCCAAACGAACCACCCGAAAATCAAACTGATGGTCCCCGTAAGTCATACATGACTTGTAGCCACTATTAAAAGGCTCAAAACACTGAAAATAAGTAAAAACGGAGAAAATAACATGGTGGGTCATTACAAAGATCAAGATATGGAAGAAGTAGAATGAAGCCGAAATGCCTGCACTTATCTAGGAGCTAGTTTCTAGGCATTTTCCCTTTTGTTGTTATTTTGTTTTCATAGTTTCCTAATCTAGAGATTATTAACAAAAATTCCATGAGTTGAAGTTTTATCCATACCCATTCGAAGTACGTAGGGCTTTATTTCTCCTTAGAGAGATACGTAGGCAGCCTTTCGGCCCAACCCATTTAAAGAAGCTTAAGTTTTCCCAGTTCTGACAAAGAAGTCATAAGGTCGTACATGAACAAGATTCAGCAAAGTCAAACCTTCCTGAGGAAATCTACTTACCCAAAATTAATGAGCAAAATCTTGTTTATTTAAAATGTTGAGTCATCACCTCCCCATGGATCAATTTACCTACAATAAAAGCAACTTTATGTGTTTACTTCATGTCAAATATCTTGTTCTACTTGCCACCAATGAGATCTAACTTTCTTTTATTTTGAGTTGTTCTTCTGTTTTAAAGGTAGAGGCTGATTTGTGTTGGCAAGTAAATGGATCTACGTTAAAAGGACAAGTTAGATGGATTATCTAACTTTATGGAAAATAGAAAAAGAAAGGAGAGATGACCAATGCAACAGTCGTAATTATACAAAGCCCTCAAACGTCAAATCAAGGAAATCACACAAAAAATGATCAATTTACTGCATATTTGTCCAAACAAATTGCTGACTTGTAAGAAGAAACATAAAATGTCAAAGACGCAGTTGTCATGACAAACATGATACCTATTGATAAAGGAAAACTACCATCTCCGCTCCGTCCATTAGACTTATATATCCCTAATCATTTACAAGAACATCCCATGAGGGCCATCAATCTCATTACAAACCCAACCGATGTGGATCTAATTGCTACAAATCAACTAACGATGGAATCCTCTCATGTCGCCTCACCGCAACTCATTTGAAATCAAATTCCAAATACTAGTCACTATCAAAATACCATACTTCCATACCAAAATCCACTCTCTATATACAAAAATTCCATGACTCCATATCAAACCCAGTTATCAATCTTCCAAAGCATTATACCATCATATCTAACTCTACTCCCTATTTATCTGAATCGTCCTACTTTTTAAAACTACCCCATAAATTTACATACCATCACTCAAGTTGCGCCTGCTTCGATAATCCACACTTCAAACAATGCTCCCCAATTTCTAGCCAAACTAGATCATTATGAGGAAATTGATAAAGAATGGAGTAAGAGAGAGAAAGAATGTGAGAAAGAGATGATTTCATTAAAAGAGGTATCTCCCAACTTATAGAGGACACCCAGTCAATATAGGATTTGGTTGGATTGAAGCATATGGACCTTTGTATATACCCAGATCTAATCTTGCCTAAGGTTATATGAGGTCAAATTTGATACATTTGATGGAACTAGAAATCCGATGGCTCATCTCTGAGTTTATTGTAATAAGATCATTGGGGTCGGGAGAAATGAGGCATTATTAATAAGGTTGGTTGGCCAAATTTTAAGTGGAGAAGCTTTTGAATGGTATACATGTAAGGATCTGTGCAAGTGGATGACATGGAGACTTATGGGCGAGGCTTTTGTGGAAAGATTCCAATTCAATGTCAAGGCATCCCCCGACTGATACTTTTTGAAAAAGATAAGGAAGAAGCCAACAGAGAATTTATGCCAATATGCTATATATTGAAGGAAAGTAGCTGTAAGAGTACAACCTCCCATGTGCGAAGAAGAGATGAACACTACTTTCATCAAGGCCTAAGAACTCAATTATTATTATAAGATGATTCCTTTGATGGGATGAACATTTTCTGAACTCATTCAAGTAGGTGAATTTTTTGAGGATGCCCTTAAGATGGGAAAGATCACCGCGCTGCATGTTGCTAACAATAGCCAGACTGGTGCTATGAAAATAACAAAAGGGACAGTAGAAAAAGTATTTTTTTCAAGGCATCCCCTATATAGTGGGCCCCATAGAGGTAATATCAAAACCACCATGATAACTAGAAAAAACTTTATCTTTTGAATTGTAGAAAACCTCCTAAAGTATTCACACTATTGATGGCATCCCAAACTCAGATTTATGAAAGACTAAATGCAATGGGTATGATCCATCCAATAGGAGAAAGACTAACCAATCCTTTCAAATTTTATAGGGCAGATCAAAGATGCTCTTATTATTTAGGACCTGTTTGACATGACACAGAGAGTTGCTCATCTGTCAGGCATAAAAATCAGAACATGATCGACAATTAGTTGATCGTAATTGAAATGCTTCTCTAAATATTAAAATCTTTGCTAATCAAGGGTAGGATCAAGACATTGTTAGTGGGATCAGTCAAAGATATCCCTCATTAAGAAGAAGGATGCAATGAAATTGACCAGAATCTTGTATTTAAAGTTATTGCTATGTAAATAAGCATTATTGCTTTCTTTGTATTATTGTAGTGCTTTTCCTTGATGTATGAACTACATGATGAAATTAATTCCTAAGAATGGGATACGTAAATGGCCTATGTCAGCTTCGGTCACCCCTTAGAAATATTTCCAATCTTCAATTATAGATTGGAACAATGTTTGACCTAATCTTAGCTATAACGGGATATGTTGGTGCCCCAATGGCTCGGTCATATTACCCTAAGAAATGTAAATTAGGGCAAAATTTTTTAGAAGGATCTCAAAAATTCCACAAGATAGTATCTCTCTTACAAATCAAGTAAGACAAAATTTTAAGGAGGGACTTCAAAATTCTACAAGGAGTAACATCAAATTTATAAGAGGTCTTTTGTGTTCCACTGGGCCAGAATTTTTAACGAATGTCCTAAAAAACTCCATCAAGATGACATTCAAATGAGTTTCCAAAACAAAGCACAGAAAGGAGCGTCAGGATCAGCATGGTCAATACAAATCAGTCTCCCAAACTAAGAATTTTTCTTTGAGTGCAGAACAAACAAAGTACAGAGATGACAAGGCTGAAGCGATCAAAGCTGGATAAAATACGTTACTCACATCCATCGTGGCCTCTCCATAATATCCCAGGCAAAAATTCTCTCACTTCATCTCCTAGTTTATTCTTATTACCTCATTATGATACCTAATACTTTCCCAAAAATTTTGCCAGTAAAGTTGTCAGACGCAATGACTGAGACTATGAGATGTGTCATACAAGATATCAAATGAAAATCATCAAGAGATATTAACCAAACTTAGTTCATCCTGATGAGAGTGGGAGACAAAGGCTAAGAGGTTCTCCCTAAATTTGAACGATCAAACCAAAGGATCACAAAACACAAACCTTGGGCCTGAACTACATTTGACCTAATTCTAGATTAAATGGGATATGTAGGAACCCCAATGGCTTAGTCATATCACCCTAGGAAATAGAAACTGTGGCAGAATTTTTGAGAAGAAATCTCAAAAATTCAAAAGAAGAGGATCATCCTTCGACATTCAGAATGGAAGATCATACCACATTATCCAATTGAAATGGTTTTTGAAGAGAGTCTCAAGATCTCCACAGAGTCAACAACTCAAGATTTGTCTCTAAAGTATCTAACTGGGGCAAAATTTTTGAGAAGGAACTTAAATTTATACCAGAGCTTCATTCATGAGTTCAAACCTTGAGAATTCCTCAGCCCTAGGAAATCCCAATTTCTTCCATAATGGAGGAACTATGTTTGACCTGATTCCTGATTCAATAGGATATGTAGGTGCCCCAATGTCTTGGTTATATCACCTCCAAAAATGGAAATTGAGTCTGAATTTTAGAGAAGGAACCTCAAAAATTCAAAGGAGCATATCACCCTTTAACAAAGTCAAACAGAGATCATATTGAGGAAAGAATCAAAAGTGGATTTTGAGGGAGAATTGCAAGATTCCCACGGAGTGTCAACTCTTTTATCAACAAATTTATGATTTTTCTCGAGATGTCTAACTAGGGCAGAAATTTTGAGAATGACCTTAAAATTTCCACCAAGCTTCATTCATGAGTTAAAGCTCCGAGGATTTCCCAGCATAAAGAGATCAGCGTCAAATTTAAGAAATCCCCAATTGTAACAAAATCTGAGTGGACCAATCCTTAGTTATGATAGATTTTTTTTCAAGAAGACATCTTCAAACTCCCCAGCTACAACACTGAAAGATCTCTAGAGCTCGCCAGCAAGTGTTAGACGTGTCAAGCCTCGAACCAAGGATGTTCATGAGCTAGCACGTGACATGACAAAATTAGTAGAGACCCCTCCATAATCTTCTTTAAAATTAGTTTTTATAAAAGTAGATTATTTGAAAAAGCCACTCCTTTAAATTGTTAAACTAATTATGGCTTACATCTACCAACCGGGGAGTCGAGGACACTTTGTTGAAGATGACAAGCATTTGAAGAAGACAAGCAACCAGAGAATGGCAAAATGAGTGTAAAAGGTTGAAGGAGGTCAACACAGATCAATTTCATAGAAACTAACAATTTTTTGTGGATGTAGGATGTGCTAAGAATTAAAAGGATCAGTAATAAACTCTAATTGTTCAGCGTATCCATTTACTCAGAAAGAAATACAATAAAGCTGATTGCCAAAAATAGGGAATGATGAGCCAAAACATTAGGAAGAGTCAAAAGTAGAAGAGCTTTCCAGAACTAACATTTTTATGTGGTTGCATGGATCGATGGATGAGGAGTGAACAATGACATCCTTCTCAAATCCCCAGTAAAATCATAGGATCAAAACGAATATATAATCCTCAAATATGGTTTGTAGTTGTCCCCAAAAATGGGGTATAAGTATTTATTTACATCCAAAATGACGTTTTGTTTAACCATTCACCTTGAAAATAAGGATGATATTTGCAAACAAAGTCATTTATATTTTGAATCCTTTTGTTGACTCTTTCTTTAAGTTTTACTATGGTCACTAGTAAAAGTGACATTGTGTCTACTAACTATTTACCTAGATTATAGGTACACATAAAGGAGTTGGCATAATAATGGAGCGATCAAAAGGATCACCCGATAAGGAAAGAGCAGAGATATCCTCCTCCAACCCATTATGGGTCAAAACAAACACATGATGTTCAAAAATGGTTTGTAGCTGTCCATGGAGACAAGGGTTCAGTCATTCATTTATATTTGAAAGACCTCTTATTTGTCTATTCCACCTTAAAAAGGGGATGTTGATGACAAATAAAGTCATTGGATCTATGTTATGAATGTTTCACTTAAAACTTCCTCTGAGTTTGATTTTGGTCACAAGAAAAAGAGACTCTATGTCTACTAACCATTTACCTGGAGTGCAGGTACACACAAAGAAGTCGACACAATGATGGATCGATGAAAAGGATCACTCAAGAAGGATAGAGTAGAGATATCTTTCTCTGTCCTATCATGGGTCAAAATAAACACATGATGTTCCGAAATGGTTTGTAGCTATCCACGGAGATAGGGTTAAGTCATTCATTTTACATTCAAAATACCTCTAATTTGTCTATTTCACCTCGAAAAAGGAATTTTGATGACAAATAAAGTCGTTAGATCTATGTTATGAACATTTCATTTAAAACTTCCTCTGAGTTTGATAGTGGTTACTAGCAAAAGCAACATTATGTCTACTAACTGTTTGCCTTGAGTACAGGTACGCACAAAAGAATTGGCACAATAGAGCAGTCAAAGAAGATTTCCCAATAAGGAGATTAAGAATATCCTTCTCCGATCTATCATAGGTCAAAAAAAATATATAACATTTGTAAATGGTATTAGTAGTTGTCCCCAGAAATGGGTTTTAGCCAAATATTTACATTTGTAGGAGTTTCTGTTTGAATGTCCCCCTAGAAAATAGGAGGTTGATAGCAAAAGAAGTCGTACGGATTATGTCCTAAACATTTCCTTAAAGATTGTCTTCAGTTTATAGCAAAAGCAACACCATGGCTACTAATCATTTACATTAAGCGCAGGTACATGCAGAAAAGCCAACACACCGATACACGGACCAAGGTGAGGTTTCTCTACCATGCTGAGAGGGTCATTTCATATCTTTGCATACCATACAAAGAGGGCCATTTCATATCATTACATACCATGCCGAGAAGGCAATTTCATATCATTGCATATCATACCGAGAGGACAATGCTGAGAGGGTCATACTGAGAGGGACATTGTATATCATTGTCTATAGGGACATTGGGCCATCCACCCCATTACAGTTGGATTATCGATCCATCCACCTGTTATAGTTGTATTATCAAGCCATCCACCCTATTACAGTTGGATTGCCTACCCCATTACAGTTGAATTATTGGGCGATATCCACCCTGTCACAGTTGGATTATCGGGCCATCCACCCTATTACAATTTGATCATTGAGCCATCTACCAAGTTATAATTGGAACATCAGGCCATCCACCCTGTTATAATTGGATTACTGGGCCATCCACTGTATTACAATTAGATCATTGGGCCATCCACCCTATTACAGTTGAATTTAGTTTTGATCCATCCACCGTGCTATAGTTTGATTATCATACCGTCCACCTTGTTACAGTTTTACGTGCCTAGGACTGTCTATAAGTCACCACCCATAGTCAGACAATGAATTAGATTTCCAAAAATTTTGCAATTCAAGGGAAATCTATAAGTCACGTTGTGTCTAAAAATGTATAAAAGTGCAGGATTACCAAAAAGCTAACAATTCAAGGGATATATATAATTCGTATCAATACATATAATATACAAGACTTACCTGAAGCCAAAATACTACTTAGTTGCAAGGACCATTCTACTTAAAATGTCGTTGGTGTCCAAAAGGGCCACACTATTTTGAAAAACATTCAATCACCAAGTTCCAACAATTAAGAGGGTTGTTGTGTCTACTGTGCTGAGAAATTATTATCTTCCAAAAAAGGTACATGAGAGGATGGGATCACTTTTTCACAAATCAATCCATATGAAGGTATGGTGAGAGAACTATCTACCCTTTGTGAATTATGTTTTCTACTAATATTCTTGTTTCGAATTTTTTTTAGAGCATCCGAGAGGATGAAAATCTCAAACCTAGGTTTATCCTAGAAAAATTATCTAAGAAGATAAAGGGAATCAACAAATTTATCAAAGAAAGTGTCATACATAGAGTATGATGAAGGTTGCACTAAAAGGGACGTACCATAACACAGAGTTGAGGTGAAGAAACTATCTCTCCATGTTGAATTACTTTTACTACTAGTGATCTTGTTTCAAGATGTTGTCAAGAGCATTCGAGAAGGATTAAAATCTCAAATCAAAGCCACAGGTGTGGACAACTCCAAAAAGGACGTAACATAACATGGAACTTTTTCTTAGCAGCAAACTGGGACATAGTTTGATGAGGAATATCAAACTCTTTGGACACAAACTAAAGAACGACTTCCACCACCATAAAAATAAACCCTTTATCGGAATGCATAAGGGTATTTTGGGATATTTTTTCATTCATTTCTTCATCCAGAGTATTTCAGAACTCACGCTGGAAGCAACTTTCCCTTTCATCAAATTTGGTTGACATACACCTAGAGCTTTGGGAATTATGTCCATGAAGCTTATATTTACAGGTGTTAGGGACCCACATTTTGTAATTGAGTTAATTTCAAGCTTTTTCTCCCTATCTTAATTGTTCATCACTCATCCTGAGCAAAAAGTAGTCTTAGCATAAAAGACTTACCTTTTCTACTGATTGAGTCAAACTACAAGCAGACCGATTCCCTAAGTATTGGGATATATAGTCTGGGCTCTACGTAGAAAAATTAACTGCATTCTAAACTCCCCCTAATCTCCTCATTCACCAACTTTTCGGTCTCTCTAAAACTCAATACTGATATAACTTTTGAATTCTTTGAAAATCATACTTAAAATCAAGCCTGTTGAACTACAAGTGGCCTGAATTCTTATGAAACCTGAGATATATAAGAAACTTAAAACAAGCGTCCGGTAACAATTGCTTGAATTCAGGGGGGGGGGGAACCAGCCACTTCCAAGAGACTGGTTTATGGTCAGACTAAATTAGAAACATCAAACTCCCTGTCACGACCTAATTTCTCGGGTCATGATAGAACCCACCATAACCCACCAATAGGTAAGCTGACCCATAGACCATAATATCAAGTAATGGTCCAATAAGAGAAAAAATAACCAAAACTAAATAAAAGGAGAAAGAGAACTAGAAGAAAGAAGATATTCCCCCAAGACCTTGTGATATCAGAACAAGAGCCATTAGTAAAATAAGAGTACTAGGTAAACACAATGTATATGCAGAGCCATATACAAAATACAAAATAAATATCAGTCAAGCAAAAGGGATAGAGAAGGAACAACTACAGCTGCCAGGAGCTCACCCAAAATCTTTGATCCATGATAGCTTTGCACGATGCTCACGTCAACAGTGAGAATTGGTACTGTGATTTGTATGGTGTAGAAGTGTAGTATGAGTACCAAATATAAGGTTAAAAGTTGAAATACAAAATAAAGCTTGAAATATTTTTTGAAAGTAGAAAAACATTTTCCCATAAAACAGTACCAATTGAGAAGAGATTTGTTGTTGAGGTATTAATAGTTGTGATTATGAAAATTAAAGTCTATGATGAGATGGTTCATGCACTTATCGGTATGTGATCTTACTCTTATGCTCCAAAGAGGTGGATCTTGATCTGAATAAACAGGCAACTCTACTAGCCAAGCCTTCTGTTGAGAAGCCTCCAGTTTTAGAGCTTATGACTCTTCTATCCCATCTTAGATATGCATTTTTGGGAGCTAATTACACTTTGCCAGTTATCATATTGAGGAATTTCACAAGGGTGATTTGTTGGTCCATTGCTGACATCATTGAGATTCCACCTGGTATTTTCACTCATAAGATCATCTTGAGCCTGATTGTATTCTGGGTATTGAGCAACAACATAGGTTGAATCCACCTATGCAAGAGGTGGTGAAAAGGAGATTATAAAGTGTATGGATGCAAATATTGTTTACCCTAACTCAAATAGTAAATGGGTGAGCCTAGTCTAATATATATCGAAGATAGCTGGGATCACTATTGTCCCAAATGCCAAGAATGAGCATAGTTTGATTATATCAGTCATAGGTTGGCGTGTGTGTATGTATTATTGAAAGCTAAAGTTAGTGAACTGAGAAAGATCATTTTTCGATGCCTTTTATTGATTAGATGTTTGACCTCTTTCCTGGTAGAGAATGGCATTGTTTTCTTGATGGTTATTTGGGATATAATCAAATTTTAATTACTCATGAATACCAAGAGAAAACCACTTTCAATTATCCATATAGGATGTTTGCATTCAAGCAGAAGTCTTTCAGATTTTTTAATGCGCTAGCTATTTTTTACTGATGTATGATGTCTATATTTTTTGACATAGTGGAGGACTCTATTGAGGTGTTTTATGGATGATTTCTCAGAAGTGGGTAAATCTTTTGAAGCATGCTTGGTTTATTTAGGCTATGTGTTGAAAATATGTGAGGAGACTAACTTGGTGTTGAATTGGTAAAAATGTTACTTTATGGTTAAAGAAGGTATAGTGTTTTTCCACAAATCTCTAAAAAGAGGATTGAGTTGATAGAGTAAAGATTGAGGTGATTGAAAAATTGCCACCACCAATTTCTATGAAGGGTATTTGTAGCTTTTTGGTGCATGCTGGATTTTATCATAGGTTCATCGAGAATTTCTCTAATCTTGCACATCCTCTGGGAAAGTTACTTGAGAAGGAGGTGAATATTGTTTTTGATGGTGCTTGTCTAAAGGCATTCGAGTGTCTTAAGGAGAAGTTGATCTCGACCTCTATTATTTTTATTCCTAATTTGTTCCTAATTGGTCCATGCCATTTGAGATTATGTTCGATGCCAGTCAGTGGCTCTAAGAACAGTCCTAGGCCAAAGGCCTGAGAATATACTTCATCTTATCTATTATGCTAGCAAAGTACTTAATACGGCTTAGAATTTTTTTACTATAATGAAGCTAGAGTTGCTTGTTGTTGTGTTTTCTTTGAGAAGTTTGGTATGATTTGCTTGGCACTAAAGTTATTGTGCATTCTGACCATGAAGCTTTTGGTTACCTCATGGCGAAGAAAGATGCAAAGCCAAGATTGATTATATAGGTACTTTTATTGTAAGAATTTTATTTTAAGGTCAAGGACCAAAAGGGGATTGGAAATCAACTGGCTGACCACTTATGCAAACTTGATAAAGAGGTAATGTTTAAATGGAAAGATGAATTTGAACTTAATCATGCCTTTTCAGATGAGCAAGTATTGGCTACATCTCGGGATTTGATTTTTATGGTTTATAGATTATACTAATGTCTTAATAGTGGCATCTAAATAGCCTATGAGATCTTACAATGTGGGTATTATTGCCCAACTATCCATCAATATGCACATGACTATTCAAGAGCTTGTGACCAATGTCAAAGGTAAGGGGGCATATCAATAAAGCATGAGTTTCCTCTTGCCCCAATTCTTAAGATATAACTTTTTGATGTTTAGGGTATTAACTTCATTGGTCCATTTGTGAATTCTTATGAGATGAAGTACATACTTGTAGCTATTGACTATGTGTCCAAGTGGATGGAGGAGGTTGCACTTCCCAACTATGAATACAAGAGTGTCAAAGCATTCTTGAAGCACAATATTTTCTCTAGGTTTGGTATGCCGAGGGTCATTGTTAATGATAAAGGCTCTTATTTTTGTAATAGGTTGTTTTGAGCTCTACTTGATAAATATGGTGTTAAGCATAGGTTTGCAATATCTTATCATCCTCAGTTAAGTTGGCATGTAGAGGTCTCTAAGATTATGAATGCAAGTAGAACGAATCAGTCTAGAAAGTTGGATAACGCTCTATAGTCATACAACACTGCCTTAAATATCCCTATAGGTATGTCTCTATATCAGCTCATATTTGGAAAAGTATTTCATTGATCGATTAAACTTGAGCACAAAGACTTATAGACACTCAAGAGCTGAATTTGAGTTAGAGCGATGCCTCTAACTTGAAGCTTTATCATTCGAGTAAGATAGATGAGTTCTAACTTAGAGCTTATTAGAGTGCAACACTTGACAAACAAAATATGAAAATATATCATGACATGAAGATTCAAAAGAGAGAGTTTAATTTGGGTGATTTATTCATATTGTTCAATTTAAGACTTTGCTTGTTTCCTAGCAAGTTGAAGTCTAAGTGGTTGGGACAATTTTGAGTGATACATGTGTTCCCATATAGTGGATGGAGGAGGTTGCACTTCCCAACTATGAATACAAGAGTGTCAAAGCATTCTTGAAGCACAATATTTTCTCTAGGTTTGGTATGCCGAGGGTCATTGTTAATGATAAAGGCTCTTATTTTTGTAATAGGTTATTTTGAGCTCTACTTGATAAATATGGTGTTAAGCATAGGTTTGCAATATCTTATCATCCTCAGTTAAGTTGGCATGTAGAGGTCTCTAAGATTATGAATGCAAGTAGAACGAATCAGTCTAGAAAGTTGGATAACGCTCTATAGTCATACAAGACTGCCTTAAAGATCCCTATAGGTATGTCTCTATATCAGCTCATATTTGGAAAAGTATTTCATTGATCGATTGAACTTGAGCACAAAGACTTATAGACACTCAAAAGCTGAATTTGAGTTAAAGCGATGCCTCTAACTTGAAGCTTTATCATTCGAGTAAGATAGATGAGTTCTAACTTAGAGCTTATTAGAGTGCAACACTTGACAAACAAAATATGAAAATATATCATGACATGAAGATTCAAAAGAGAGAGTTTAATTTGGGTGATTTATTCATATTATTCAATTTAAGACTTTGCTTGTTTCCTAGCAAGTTGAAGTCTAAGTGGTTGGGACAATTTTGAGTGATACATGTGTTCCCATATAGTGCTATTGAACTTGAGAACCATGAAGGTAAGCGATTGAAGTTAATGGTCAGCATGTGAAGTTATACTTGGGAATAGCTGATGAGGTAAAGGTAGCAGGTGTTTGGATCCATGATGAACTCTGAGTAATCAAGGAACCTGATTCATGTTGTAACTTAAAATCAAGAACTTCTTGGGAGGCAGCCCAAGGCTTTTTACATTTGTTTTTGTTTTTAGTGTAGGTTTGTTGTTTGTTAAAGTGTGTAGGTTTGACTTGAAAAAGAAAAAGAAAGAAGAGAAAAACTTGGGCAAAGAAGGGACACACGAGTCCTTGTAAAAGTCGTACAAGGAATGCAGAACTCGTGGTTCCCTTCATAGTCACTGGGACAAAGTGGAGTCAAAGGCTCTAATCTATGAGCCATAGTATGAGTCATGGTATCAAACTACGAGTCTTCATATGCACTCATAGATCCCAGGTATGATTTCTAAGCTTAAGGGTGTTTATCTGGCTTTCATTTCTCGTAGTCCTTTACTATGATTCATAAGTAGTTTCATGGTCAAGATGTCCAAATTTAAAAAATTTAAACTAACTCGGCTCGGTTCTGACCCAATAAACCTAATTATATCTACTCGATTCCCACTCCCACAATTTTCAAATGGCTTAATAACTCATTCCTTCCATTAAACTCCATATCACTTAAACTTCTCCACTAAAAACTCCACATAATCATAATCAGACCATAACTCCTCCCAAATCCCTTCATCACCACACGCGAACTGACACCACCAGTGTTACTTCCCAATCATTCACTGCCATCACTCAACTTCTTTATTTGGTTCATTTTATTCATCAACTTTTCTCACATTTACCAGTTCCATTAAGGTAATAGTTTGAATTTTCATCCTTGGTTCGATTTGGGGTGGAAATTTCTTGACCTAGGGTTGAAAATTTTGTTTGATTTGTATGAGATGCCCTTGGAATGGCAGTATAGTGTCTTAATTGGGATTATAATATGTTAGAAATTTTGGGAATAAATTGTTAATGAGGAAAATTAGCCTATGCTCTATTGAAATTTGTTGTGCTATGCTATTCATGTCGATTGTTGGTTTGAGTATTCATAACTATCGAGTCTGCGGGCATTACGATCCATAAAAATTTCCTTAGAAAAGAATCAAGGATTGTTTTGATGGCCCAACTCCCAACAATCTTGTTTATTGATAATATTGGTGAAGTCTAAGTAACTCGAAGTGTGCGAATGTGGAAATGGGAGGAATTTCCCAATTTTTCAATGTCGATGATCGTAATTGATGTTTTGAACTGTTAGAGTGAAAATACTAAGAGTTGAACCTAAACAAGTTCTAAAAAGGCCAAAGAACAAGAATTACGTTTGACTTCAAGAAAACAACTATGTTAGTTGATGATCCAAGTGGCTCTAAAGAGAGCTATATAATAGAGAAGAACTAGGCTCAAGTTGTAGCTCAGAAACAGGAAGCCTTTCCCCAGTCTAAAGATGAAGAGAGATCTACTAGAGACACCAATAATAGTGTGTCAAGCTCTAAAGGTTCAGGTTCTACTCCTACTGATGGAAGTTCTACTGAGGCTACCTCTAAGGAAAGACAAAAGGTAGCTGGTTCTGATCCTATAAATAGAAATTCTTTTGAGGCCACCTCCGAGGAGAGACAATAGCTAGCTCAGTAAAGTATACAATAAAATTTGAGGTTTTTTGTTCTAGGAATGAGAAGAATCTATCAGAGAGTTTTGGCTTTTAATGAGAAGGGGCACCCCAAAAGAAAAATATTTAAGGAATCGAGGATTAGGACTTCAGGTCTAGCTGAGGTATCTGAGGATAAGGTGACCTTTGACAGATACTAGCTTGGATGGATTAGAGAGGCACCGAATAAGTATAACTGGGAGATAGTTCGAGAACCTACACATATTAGTATAGTATACTAAGGTCCCCAGCCAGAAACATATATGTAAGTTTCCCTGCATGTAGCTCGTCCATGCTTTTTGAGGCACTGCTTGTGACTCAACATAGGATAAGGGTGCAGAATTCCCCAACTTTTGTGTTCAGAGCATTGTCTGAGTATGTAGGAAGAACTACCACGCAAAGCTTTATTGAAGAGGCAAGGTTGCTTCTTTTTCAGTGCCCATCATGAATTTTATGCTTCGTATACTACATCATTAAGAAATTGCACTCCCAAGGGATGGTCAGTGAAAAAGATCCCCCACTAGATCAAGTGCAGGTATGGGGAAGGCAGGTTGACATATCCGAGCTCACAATTCAACGCTTCTCATTTGGGCCAGAGTTTGAAGCTCCTACCAATACTGCACAGTACGACCACCGAATGAGAAAAGTGAAGGAAAGATTCAAGATGGTAGATCCTATGGAAAGGTATTCACTTTTAAGGTGGGTTACACATTACATTGCTGAAAATATAGAAGAGGCTAGTTAGGTGACTAGTAAGGGGGCAATCATGAAGGAATCATCAAATTTTGCCGCAAAGTTTTTGTGGGCCATTCTTTTGTTCAGGATGGGCTAGAAAAGTAATGATAACAGTCTTACTCTAGATAGGGAAGTATTGGTTGCTATCATCATGGAGTATAATATCAACATACCCCGATATATCATTAATGAGATTCAGGAGAAGGCATTACGGGATACCACAAGCATACCCTTAACGTGTATAATTTATTATTTATGAAGATAGTATGGGGTTTGATCTTACCAGAGATTGATCATCCGATTGAGGTTACTGATATTTAGGTTATTGGCTTGATTATAGATAGGACCAGCCTGATTGTCAAAGTTAGTGGCCAACCGTCATTCTCATTCAGTACTACATTCATGAAGGGATTAATAGAGTAGGGTGAGCAGGTTAACACCTCATTTTCGACTGAGTAGGTTGATATGGCTAATTCTGAGCCACAGGCACAGACCCTAGCCAGGAGGCTGGTTTGATAATAGCCACCACTTCAGCACCATCTACAACACTAACATCAGCTTCCATTCTCACTACCTCTCTAGCACCATCAGTTTCATACATATCTTCCACTATAATGGTTACTATTTTACATGATTATATCCAAAAGTTAATGCAACAGAAATTAGCAGCAGTTGACTCAGTGATGTCACAGTTGAAGTCATAGGTGAAATTTCAGATCTAGTTGAGAGCAGAGCATGAGATATTTATGTGAGAGCTGCATGTACGATTAGATGGATTTAAGTAGCGGATAAATAATAGGCTGCACTTTCTAAAGGTCCCTAACACAGGGAAGATAGTTGATGAGCTAGCTTCACTACGAGCGAAGGTTACAGAGTTGTCTACCCAACATGCTTCTTTGATACCGACGCCGACCATCCTAGCCATTATGGAGGATCATGAGGAGGATGTAGAGATTTTTTACCTATAGGCCAATGATGCACCCCCATCTGATAAGGGAAAGTGATACAAGAAAGAAAACACAAAAGACAAAGAAAACAAGAAAACAAATAATTAAAGATAGAAGATAGACTTAAGATGGGAAAGAAATGAGAGCAATGGCTATATCACAACCAATACCCTCAAATACAAAGTTCCCGAAATCACCCAATCTATTAGAAAGACCTCATGGGAATTAAATTCCCAAGCAACCCTTCTTTCTAAACTCAACTCAACCAAAAGCTTCAACTAGCTCTCAAAAGAGTATTTACTATTCAAACATCAAGATAATCTAAGTCTTGAAAATCATAAAAGTACACTATTTATACTAGGAAAATAAAGAAGACACTAGTCTTATACTATTCTACCCTTAATGAAGTAAGGGCCTTATTTCGGTGTTTTTTGGGATGAATTCAAGAAATTCATAAAGTACTTCCACATTAGCATGTTTTTAAGTCTCAAGCATTCCTTCTAAGCTCCCTCCAAGCCCCCAACATAAAGACTTGATGAGACACTTTTGAGCTCCTAAGTGTGCCTTGACATACATGTATCATTCTCTTTTTCTTGAAAAGGATTTATCCTTGAATCCAAACATTGCAAAACCATAGGGAAAACAAACAACAATAAGGATCTCAAGGAATGAGGGATAGTTTTAGTGTTAAAAATCCTACCAACATAACAAGGATACACAAATATAATATATAACTAAGAATTAACTAGTCTCATCAAGAACAATCCTTTAAATGAATCATGAAATACTTGGATATTCCTAAAACTGAGAAATGAGGATATCAAAAAGAACCAATGGTTTCAAAATAGCATGCAAGCAATGTCACATTTATTTTACTAGACATGCAACTTAATTGATCCTCTATTTCTAGACTAGACCACCTCAAACATAGTACCAAGTCAAAATCACACACTTTTAAAGTGTCGCCAGGGTCAAAAGGAAAGAGTTTCCATGCATCTAGATCAAGAAAAGAATAATTTTCGCCAAACAAAACTCCTACCATCATACTATGTATCCTTCAAAGTATAAGTATCATTATAGGCAATTAGGTAATAAAGAAAGGTATCACCCAAATAACTTTATCTAAGGTGTCCTCACATATATCACTAGAACACTCAAGAGCGTCAAACATATTATCAAGAATGAGAACACTCAAAGAAGAAGTAACAATTATAAAATGCATATCACCATACTTCTCCATCACAATTCACACTGCTTGGCACCACACTAGGATTGATCTCATCATCATCAAACAAGGCATTATACTTAAAGAGAGAATGACCAATCAAAGGCAAAGAATTAAAGCATGTAATCTCATTCTCAAAAAGACAAATATCATCTTCCAAGAAGTTTTCAATCACATGAGTTCTATGAGCAAAACAAGTAATAGGATCCTCAACAAGAGATATGCTCAAAGAATCATTCCTTTTCAAATGACCAACTTTATCAAAATCATCACTAATTTGAGGCTCATTAAGAATATCATAAACTCCCTCAATTAGTGTGTTAGAATCAAAATTAAGTTGATTAACACACGTTTCACATGAAAATATACTATCTATCACATGACAAGTGTCAACACTAGGTGGACACAAATTGATATTACAAGAAGAATCAATTCGGTCATCAATAGGATCAAGTAGTGTATGAGCACTCTCAATAAGAACATTATCAACACATGGTAAAGAATTATTAAGATCACAATAATACAAGCTATCACTCACTCTTTGTTCATTTGATGTTTTAGAAGTGTAAAGTTTAGTTATTTTACCTTGAAGCTCGCAAGTAAGATCTTCGTTACCTTGTATTCCTCCACTTGTCATGCATGTACCTACACAAAAATCTATACAAAGAGAAGAATATTGAAAGAGGTTAGATTGAGTTTGTGGAAACTCTCATACTTCACTTCACATATACTCTCCTTTTTCCACTCTAGAATTTCCACTTTGCATGTTTTTACTACTCTCAATATTTTTTCTCACATATTTGTGGGACTTAGAAGAAGTGCCCAAAGTTCCTTTATGAGGGGTAAGGAAAGTAGATGAAAATACAAGTTGCAATCGATTAATTCGAGTACTTAATCAATCCAACCGTCCTTCAATTAGGATAGAGAGGGTGGTGAACAAGTTTAATAATTCATCCAAAGTGGATTTCTCGGTGGGAACTTGTCTTTCCTTTTCAAGACACACCATTGGTACCTATTAATACACTCAATCAAAGTAAACAAATACATTAGGTTAGTAAAAAAACTTCAAATCATTCAAGAAATATCACCTTTGTTTGCCTTACAAATAACTTCTTCCAATGGTTGTATCTTGTTTAGTTCAATGAGTTAATGTAACACCCCGTACATTCCCAAACCTACTTGATGACATTAAATGCTATGTACTTAGGTATCGAGAGCTATAAGTATGCATTTGGTAATGCTATTGGTGAGCTAAGTGAATTTTGCTCTTGTTATGTGGTTAAACTTGCATAGAAGGTGTTTTGAAATTTTCATTGAGAATTTGTGGGGTTCAAAATGAGGCTAAGAAGACCTCTAAACAAAGTATAATAAGGTTAAGAAGTGAGTTAAAGAATGGGACTTGAGTATCTAACCCAAACCCGCGAAGAGAAGTCAAAAAATGGAATTTTCGAAAATTTTGAAGAGGGGTGAATTTGGGACCGTGCCACGCCATTCTGGGCTAAAGTTTTTAGCCCAAAGGCAGTGGGTTGGCGCGCCCAGGAGCGTGCCACCTTGGGTTTTCCACTTTTTCGAAAGTTGGAAATTTCTAAGTCCCAAGGGTATCCGGGGCCGTACCGAGCCAATTTTTGCTACGTTTCTTCCACAACCAAGATTATATACATGAAATGAATGACATATTACATTGGTATGATAAAATTACTCGAGAACGAATGTGGGGCCAAAATGACGATTTTACCCCTATAGTCAAAATAAGCCAAACGTGGCTAGAATCACTTGGTTTTTGGATTGAGGCTATGGATATGAATAGAATGAGTGGAAATATTATTTTCATACCTATGAGATGACTTAAACATGAGAAATTATTGATTTTATCGGGTTAAGTGAATTGGGCCCAAAAAGGGCTTAAAAATGAAATGAAAGCATGGCCCAAAATGGGTCAAATGACCCATTCTTGCCAAGAACTTCTAGAATGCCACATTAATAACTTAAGGATGGACTCAAGGCCTATATAAAGGGGCAAAATTCTGATTTTTATTGAAGAGAAACACACATGCTTTTTCTATCTTTTTCTAGAAATTTCCCAAGAACATCTCTTTGGCTTTCAAAACCCTAAGGCACTTCTTGGAGCAAGATCATCATCTTTAAAGCTTGGGTAAGTGAATATTATTGTACTTTAACATATTATAAGCATGATATAATATGTATATCATGTTGTTTATGGTTGAAATGTTGGACATGGCACTTTGTGCTTTTGTATAAGATTTGTGATCCATGGGATTTGAGCTTGAATTTGGACTTGTGCCTTTGATGAAAGATCATGGTATGGATAAAATATGAACGTCTATGGTGTTATTTTGTAATTTAATTTGTTGTTTTTTTTATAAGTGCAAATTGTGGGATGTTGGCCGATTTGTGCTATGAAGTGTATTAAGGTGAATTGATGGATTGTTTGTGATGTGGTGTGGATAAGAAAGTGTAAAGGGGAAGTGTTGTGGTGGAATGTAATGCTTATCATGTATTGGTCAATGTTGGGAATATTGGAGGATTTTTGGAATAATGATTTTATCAATGGTTTTGTTAAGGGGGAAATGACATGTTAAAGCTAAACATGTGACTTATTGTTGTTGTATGCCATTATAAGGTAATTGGTGGTTAATGTTGGTTTCGTTATAAACTTGTGTTGTAGAGCGAAACATAAGGAAGGAGCAGGAATATTGTATGCACATCTAAGATTGTGTATTCGTATTAAGAATACAAAGTATGTAAGGTTATTTTTGTCCGTATCTTTCTGCAGCGCATATTGCTCCCTTTGCCATTGTACTTGTACCTATGTCGAAATGTTCCAAAGTATCTCATGTCAGGTTGGTTACCTATATATATATTTATTCATGTGTCTCTTGTACATTGAACATTGTCCCAAAATTCCAATAATGCGATAACCAACAATGTTTCAATTTCATAACTAAAGATTAAAGTAATGCTGTAAAGAGAAGTTATGTGTTCTTGGGTGGTATCCCAGGGGTGGAAGGAACACCTAGCATGGGTCGATCCCAATATTACGGGTGGTATCCCAGGGGTGAAAGGAAAGCCTAGCATGGGTCGATCCCGATATATATATTGATGAGGACCGTATCCCAGGGGTTAAAATGCCTAGCATGGGTCATCCTCTTTTACCACTGATCAGTTGGTCCCGGGCATGATATGATTATTGTTGATATTGAGATGATACAGGAAATAAAGAACGTAATATACATGGTTTCCCACATACGGAAAGAGAGTTTATTCAAATTTTTGTTTTCTTATATTGCTTCCATTATTGTTGTTATTATGTATGATGAATTTCTTATGAGCCTTACATATTCAGTACATTCTTCGTACTGACCCCCTTGGGGGAATTACCTTACATGTTGCAGGTGCAGGCACTAGTAGACCTTCTTTATAGGTTGACATTGCGGATCTTTGGTGAGCCCCAGTTGCTTCGGGACTTTCCCAGTCATAGGTGTACAGCTATATTGATGTTTTAAATATGGTTTAAAGCGAGGACTTGTCCCGACTGTTAGTTGATCTGGTAAATGCATCTGTTAGAGGCTTTTGTAGACATGTGTGGGTTATGAATGTGAAAGTTAAATGTCCGTTTTGACTTGATGGCTCCAACGGCCAAGTTTCTAAATATGTATCTAGCACACGTTTCCATGATTGATGTTTTCCGCATAGTTGCATAGGGTTTAATAAGGTTCACACGAGGACATGCATACGAACATACATGAGCAAAGGTTGGTTGTCTCGGGCCATATCGGCTTCGGGTGCCAATCATGTCTCGATGGGGTTCGGGGCATGACAAAAGTGGTATCAGAGCAGTTCGTTCTAAGGGTGTCTACAAAGCCGTGTCTGAGTAGAGTATTGTTCATGGATGTGTTGTGCACCACATTTATGAGCAGGAGTCTATGGGGCATTTAGGATGTTGTTTCTTTTCTTCATGCTAGATCGTGCAATAGAGCCGGTGTTGTAAGTTGAATTAGACCTGATCATAGTGATTGTTTTTCTTTGGTATAGTTAAAATGCCAATAACGAGAGGAGGTAGAGGTAAAGGGAAGCAGGTGGATGTGCCTGCTGAAGAAGGAATGAGTAGATTACCACCTGACCAAGCGAGTCAAGGTGGAGCTGACGCCGAGATTGCATCGCAGTCTTCCTCTACTTTTCCAGCTCCAGAAGAGCCAAGAGGTAGAGAAGTACCTGCAGAACCGCCAATGAATACCACTGACCAGGATCTTAGAAATGTTGTACATCCGCCAATGAATACCACTGACCATGATCTTAGAAATGCTGTACATATGTTGACACAGTTAGTGGCGGCACAAAGTCAGGGACGAGCTGGCACAATGACACATGATGATGATGCGGCTAGAATGGCAAGTCGCAGGACACAGGATTTCTTAAAACTGGACCCTCCTATATTCACTGGGTCAGACTTGAAAGCAGATCCACAGGACTTCGTGGATTAAATTCAGAGAGCTTTGGAGGTTATGCATGTGTCCGGGGTGGAAACGGTTGAGTTGGCAGCTTATAGACTGAAGGGCGAGGAGATATTGTGGTATGAAGATTGGAAGAAGTCTCGTGGTATTGGTGCAATGTCACCAACTTGGGAAGAATTTAAAACAGAATTTCTTGATCATTATCTTCCCTACGAGATTCGTGAGGCTCGTGCGGATCAGTTTTTAAATTTACGTCAAGAAAATATGAGTGTTAGAGAGTACAGTTTGCAGTTTAACTCCTTGGCACGATATGCTCCAAATGTGGTGGCCACGATGGAAGATAGAGTACATAGATATGTGGACAGATTAGAGCCTTATTTGGTACGGACTGTACTATCGCTGCCCTAAATCGAGATATGGATATAGCGAGGATTCAGGCCTTCGCACAAAAGATGGAAGACCAAAGGCAAAGAAAGAGGATACAGAAATCTGAGGAAGGGCCAGCAAAAAGGACGAGATCTATGGGGCAGTCTATGGTGTCCCCAGGAGAATCTGGATCTCGAATGTTACCGCCTAGACCCTCATTCTCTTATTCCACAGCGGGTGCCCACTCCCAATTTCGAGGGTCTAGAGGTGGTCCCTCTGGACAGAATATTGGAGTGCAGGGTTCACAGACAGTAGTATTTTCTCGTCCTCCATGTCAGCATTGCGGAAGGTACCATTTAGGTGAATGCCGGTTGGGGACAAATGCTTGTTTTTGGTGTGGCACAGAGGGGCACATAATGAGAGAATGCCCACAAAGGGGTGCGAGTGGTATAGCACGACCTGCGGGATCAACCGCTGTATCATCAGCATCGGTTCCTTCCCCAGGCAGAGGCGTTCAGTCTATGGGTCGTGGTAGAGATATGAGAGGAGCAGCTAGTTCCAGTGGGGCCCAAAATCATACCTATGCTCTAGTAGACCGACAGAACGAAGAGGAAACTCCTGATGACGATACCGGTAGTTAGGGATATTACTAAGTTTCATGATGTATATATAACTACTCTATCGTATGTTACTCCATCAGTTACTATGAACCTAATGGAACACCGGAGTTATTAGTTAAGTCAATGGAATATTTCTATCAGAAAAGTTGGTCTATATCGAAATGGTATGGTCGATATTTGCATGCGTAGATGATTAAGTACTCTTCAAAGCGTTATTTATAAAAGGAAGAAGGAAAAATTGACCCTATACTACATGTCATGTGAAATTGCCGAAAGTGTATAAGAATTTCTTTTCATATTGTTCCCATTGGAAATAAATAAACAAAGTTTGGAGTACCTCACTAGGGAAAAATAGAGATGGTGAGTCTAAACCGACAAGTGTGAAGGTTAATAAAGAGCGACGTACTTTCTGTAAAAGTCCTTTGAAGAAATCAACAAGTAGAGGAGATCACATGGTAAGCTAGAAAAATGATGAAATCGACGACCCTTATTTGTTTCAAAGGGAAGAAAAAGTTCAAAGTGTGGAAGTACACCAATAACAAGTAGGTATCCATGAGCCTTACGTGTATGTATACTCATGTAGAGATGCATTTGTTGTAATTGAAACGACATTGTTAACATTCGAGGACGAATGTTCCTAAGGGGGGGAGAATGTAACACCCCGTACATTCCCAACCCTACTTGATGACATTAAATGCTATGTACTTAGGTATCGAGAGCTATAAGTATGCATTTGGTAATGCTATTGGTGAGCTAAGTGAATTTTGCTCTTATTATGTGGTTAAACTTGAATAGAAGGTGTTTTGAAATTTTCATTGAGAATTTGTGGGGTTCAAAATGAGGCTAAGAAGACCTCTAAACAAAGTATAATAAGGTTAAGAAGTGAGTTAAAGAATGGGACTTGAGTATCTAACCCAAACCCGCGAAGAGAAGTCGAAAAATGGAATTTTCGAAAATTTTGAAGAGGGGTGCATTTGGGACCGTGCCACGCCGCTCTGGGATAAAATTTTTAGCCCAGAGGCAGTGGGTTGGCGCGCCCAGGAGCGTGCCACCTTGGGTTTTCCACTTTTTCGAAAGTTGGAAATTTCTAAGTCCCAAGGGTATCCGGGGTCGTACCGAGCCAATTTTTGCTACGTTTCTTCCACAACCAAGAGTATATACATGAAATGAATGACATATTACATTGGTATGATAAAATTACTCGAGAACGAATGTGGGGCCAAAATGACGATTTTACCCCTATAGTCAAAATAAGCCAAACGTGGCTAGAATCACTTGGTTTTTGGATTGAGGCTATGGATATGAATAGAATGAGTGGAAATATTATTTTCATACCTATGAGATGACCTTAAGACGAGAAATTATTGATTTTATCGGGTTAAGTGAATTGGGCCCAAAAAGGGCTTAAAAATGAAATGAAAGCATGGCCCAAAATGGGTCAAATGACCCATTCTTGCCAAGACCTTCTAGAATGCCACATTAATGACTTAAGGATGGACTCAAGGCCTATATAAAGGGGCAAAATTCTGATTTTTATTGAAGAGAAACACACATGCTTTTTCTATCTTTTTCTAGAAATTTTCCAAGAACATCTCTTTGGCTTTCAAAACCCTAAGGCACTTCTTGGAGCAAGATCATCATCTTTCAAGCTTGGGTAAGTGAATATTATTGTACTTTAACATATTATAAGCATGAGATAATATGTATATCATGTTGTTTATGGTTGAAATGTTGGACATGGCACTTTGTACTTTTGTATAAGATTTGTGATCCATGGGATTTGAGCTTGAATTTGGACTTGTGCCTTTGATGAAAGATCATGGTATGGATAAAATATGAACGTATATGGTGTTATTTTGTTATTTAATTTGTTATTTTTTTTATAAGTGCAAATTGTGGGATGTTGGCCGATTTGTGCTATGAAGTGTATTAAGGTGAATTGATGGATTGTTTGTGATGTGGTGTGGATAAGAAAGTGTAAAGGGGAAGTGTTGTGGTGGAATGTAATGCTTATCATGTATTGGTAAATGTTGGGAATATTGGAGGATTTTTGGAATAATGATTTTATCAATGGTTTTGTTAAGGGGGAAATGACATGTTAAAGCTAAACATGTGACTTATTGTTGTTGTATGCCATTATAAGGTAATTGGTGGTTAATGTTGGTTTCGTTATAAACTTGTATTGTAGAGCGAAACATAAGGAAGGAGCAGGAATATTGTATGCACATCTAAGATTGTGTATTCGTATTAAGAATACAAAGTATGTAAGGTTATTTTTGTCCGTATCTTTCTATAGCACATATTGCTTCCTTTGCCATTGTACTTGTACCTATGTCGAAATGTTCTAAAGTATCTCATGTCAGGTTGGTTACCTATATATATATTTATTCATGTGTCTCTTGTACATTGAACATTGTCCCAAAATTCCAATAATGCGATAACCAACAATGTTTCAATTTCATAACTAAAGATTAAAGTAATGCTGTAAAGAGAAGTTATGTGTTCTTGGGTGGTATCCCAGGGGTGGAAGGAACACCTAGCATGGGTCGATCCCAATATTACGGGTGGTATCCCAGGGGTGAAAGGAAAGCCTAGCATGGGTCGATCCCGATATATATATTGATGAGGACCGTATCCCAGGGGTTAAAATGCCTAGCATGGGTCATCCTCTTTTACCACTGATCAGTTGGTCCCGGGCATGATATGATTATTGTTGATATTGAGATGATACAGGAAATAAAGAACGTAATATACATGGTTTCCCACATACAGAAAGAGAGTTTATTCACATTTTTGTTTTCTTATATTGCTTCCATTATTGTTGTTATTATGTATGATGAATTTCTTATGAGCCTTACATATTCAGTACATTCTTCGTACTGACCCCCTCGGGGGAATTACCTTACATGTTGCAGGTGCAGGCACTAGTAGACCTTCTTTATAGGTTGACATTGTGGATCTTTGGTGAGCCCCAGTTGCTTCGGGACTTTCCCAGTCATAGGTGTACAGCTATATTGATGTTTTAAATATGGTTTAAAGCGGGGACTTGTCCCGACTGTTAGTTGATCTGGTAAATGCATCTGTTAGAGGCTTTTGTAGACATGTGTGGGTTATGAATGTGAAAGTTAAATGTCCGTTTTGACTTGATGGCTCCAACAGCCAAGTTTCTAAATATGTATCTAGCACACGTTTCCATGATTCATATTTTTCGCATAGTTGCATAGGGTTTAATAAGGTTCACACGAGGACATGCATACGAACGTACATGAGCAAAGGTTGGTTATCTCGGGCCATATCGGCTTCGGGTGCCAATCATGTCTCGATGGGGTTCGGGGCGTGACAGTTACAATGGCCCAATCTCTACCTGAGGTCAAGAATAGAATTTGTTCAATAGAAGAACAAATGACTAAATTAAAACTATAGGACTTGTATTAAGAAAATTAACAATGAAATAAAACTAGAAAAGCACAAGAAAGAAATAGGACTTAAAGAACTTGATGATATTTAGTAGGGTAATCTACTAACTAAGATCAATTCATGAACCAATAAGAATTGGAATTAATGGGAAAAAAAAACTATTTTACTAAGATTTAGACTAAGAAAATCATTTGGGTAGAAATTAGGTTGAATTCAATTTAGAAAAGGCTAAAAAAATAGAGAAAATTTTAAAGATTGCTTGAAAAATAGTTGTGCCCAGTGCTGGAGCCACACTAGAGGAGGGTGGAGCCAGTGGCTTGAACATGGAATCGTTCTAGATGGCCTGGAGGCACTGGCTTGATTTCTGGAGCCTAATTTGGAAGAGCTGGAGTCAGCTAAGGTGGGTGGAAGACCTCTTAGGAAAGCTTGAGCCTTTTTGCTAGATGGCTTAATGTGGAAGTCATTTCCACTCTGCTTACTGATGCAGAAGTCGTGATCAAATGACTAGACATTCAATCCAAGGTGAAAGCTAACGTGGTTTGGCTTCCCAGGTGTCGAGGAACTGGTAGATGACATGGGCCGCTGGAAATATGGCAGACGCAGGATCAATCTACATGTATAGTACTAATAATTCCTTTTTTTCAAATTTTCATAATTCCTTTTTACTCTTTTGGCCCCACTTTATTTAATTTGGGACCACAAACACCTTTTTGCTTTCTTCCACTGGTGATTTGAATCAAATGTCCTCTTTTTACTACTTCTTCCTCAAGAACAATTGAAGAACACCAAGAACACACACCAATTCAAATCTTCTCCAAATCAACTCAAAATTGGCTTAAATTTTAGGATTACCTCTCCCTCAACCTAGAGAACAAACTCCAATAATCTTTAAGCTCCATATCAACCTCAATCGAATGACTTATTTTCAAAATCTTGAAAGTTTCAAACCTTTAAAACTCAACAATGGTAGATTCTTCTTCCCATCTCCAAATAAAATGAAATCTTGGATATAGACTCATAAAACACTTGAGAACAAGGATCTAGTGTCAAAAACAACAAATTAAACACAAAAAAAATTGAATTTTTTTTGGACAAATTTTGATTTTTGTTTGAAAATACCAGAACCCCAAGACTAGTTTTGTTGGAACAAACTTATTCCAAAGCTATGATATAAGAAAACAAAAGAGGAAGACAAAGAAAACAAGGAAATAAAGAACTAAAGATAGAATATAGACACAAGATGGAAAACAAATCAGAAAAATGGCTATACCAAAACCAATTCCCTCAAATACAAAGTTCCAAAAAACACCCAATCTATTCGAAAGACCTCAAGGGAATTAGATTTTCAAACAACCCGACATTCTAAACTCAACACAATCAAAAGCTTCAACAATCTCTCAGTAGAGTATTTAGTATTCAAACATCAAGATAATCTAAGTTTTAAAAATCATAAAAGTACACTATTTATACTTGAAAAATAAAGAATACACTAGACTATTACAATTCTACCCTTAATGAAGTAAGGGCCTTATTTTGGTGTTTTTTTGGATGAATAGAAATTCATCAAGTACTTCCACATTAGCATATTCTTAAGTCTCAACATTCCTTCCAAGCTCCCTCTTAGCTCCCAACATAATGACTTGATGAGACGCTCTTAAGCTTCTTATCATGCCTTGACGTACTTACATCAGGAAGAGAAAGAGAAGTAAAGTTAAAGGTGATGAGAGTGACCCTCAGAGAGTGGTCCAGAGAGTAGAAAAAGATATTTGTAAGGCCCTGTGAACCTCCAGAGATGATCATAGATTCCATGAGTTAGAGATGAGTAAGAGTACTTAAGGAGCATCCACTAGTTTTGCACTTGCTGGTGCTATTGCTATTGGAGGTGAAAGACATATCGCTAAACCTCAATCATTAAGTGCACCGGCCACCACTGGCACCACGACTGTTGTTTATCCATTGAGTGTGTCAGCCATCATTGATGCCACTATTGCTAAGACTAGGGTTGGACCTGTAGCCCACATTGATTCACCAGACTTGAGTGCCTAGGGAATCATAATTAAGTTCCTACCTCAAGACTTTATTTTCATCTAATGCATTAGGGATAATGCATGCTTAATTCATGGGGTACTTTTGGGTCAATTTTAAACTTGAGGATTTTTATTATCATGTTTCTTTTTTCTCAGGTGTTCTATCGAGTAGAATTTGCATATTTAGGATGTTTTTAATTCGTCGAAGTGTTTTTATGTGTCTTATTTTATGTTAAGTAAGAGAACTTAGTGAAAACTAGAATAAAATTTATGGCACGTGAATTCAATTTGAAAAGTTGACAGCCCTCCAATTTGTATGTTGTGTGTTTCACTGCTTTGATATTGACCTTATGGCTCTGTGCATGACATTGTGAATATGGATGAGATATTCATAGATTATGTTAGGGTATAAAATCAATAGCGGGGGGATGATGGAATAACTCTGTGCCATGTGTGTATGAGCTGCATTTACTTAGTCCCTACTTTGTGTGTATAATCTAGAACTTACTTGGTTAGTCTTGCTAATACTATAGGAGAGTTGGTAAGGAAAGGATCTGAGGCCGTTCTTGATAAAAGTTCACTTTAATTCTAAATCACCAACCAAATGATGCAATAATCCTTAGATCCCTATTCTGATCCTACGTATACCATATTGTTGATTAACTTATTCACCTTCTTAGTTTTTCTTTGAATTCCTATTTTGGACCTAGTCCTTCCTTGGACACTAAGCCTCAACATAAGAAAATCGCCTAATTTGAGGATGGCTATTGTAGGGGTAAATGAGAAAATGATATGGGTATGAAATAAAAAGATTAGTCAGCAAAAAGAAAGTGGGTGTGTCATGTGCTAAAAGGATAAGAAAAATAAAAGAGTTGAAATAAATTGTAAAAAAAAAAAAGAATGGTTAGAAATAAACCACACCCGTAGCTAAAAGGAATCTAAAATTAAAGAAGAGGAAAAATTAGTTGAAGTGGAAAGAAACGTGTCAAGAATGGTTGAGTCACTTATCCCAAATCTACCATGCCCATCCCCAAGCCTACGTTACAAGTCTAATAAAGTCCTATAGTAATCCATGGATCCGATCTTATTGATTATTGTGTGCATGGAACTTCTTAATGGTAAGGGCACTAGGGTAATGTTGTTGACTACTGGTTATTTGGGAGATTGTCATTTGGGAATACATGATTGTCCATTAATAGCATAATGTCCTTAATACATCCTCTTACACCAGTTAATGAGTTTTGATTGCACACAACTATTTTGTACTGAGAATAAAAGGAATGGGGATGAATTTGTGGAATATGTGTGACGTCGCCCAAATTACACCTCACAATGATGTATAAAGAGGTCCTTATAAAATATCGAGTCCAACTAAGGTTGGGGTCGATTTCACAAAGAATAGGTCAAAATCTCAATCAAGATATATGTCGAATCAATCAATAACAATCTCCAGTAAAACATGGGGTTTTTACAAATAAATAATTCAGTAACATTTGTTGGATTTGAAATCAGTATGAGAGAGGCACTAGGACTGTGTTCCAAATAACTTTATAACTCTGTAGGTTCTTCGTACTTTACAATCTCTCTAGATATTATGCAAAATTGATAGTTTAGGAATACTCAGAATAACTTTTTACTTTTTGTCTAAGCAATATCTTCATGTCAGTTTTCTCTTCTACTGAGTTTGCTCTACTAACCCTTATCTTGGACCCTAGATTTGTTATCCCAGATTATCGATTCAAGTTATTAAGTGGAGGTTGGTGGCTCTAAGTCTCTTTTATTTATTCCCTTATTCACGTCTGATTCTCATTATTTCATCCAGAGTAAAGATAAGGAGAGTTCTAACATTGTACACCTTCAGAAAGTAATCAAACCCAAGGAAACAACAATACCTACATGAACACCGATTGAAGATCACTTAGTACTTCAAATACTACTTTGTTAATCCGTCTTGGTTCCCACAACCCTAGTTGTGGTGTTTAGCTACTCATAATTGCAACAACACAAAAATAATTATGATAAGAAAGCATAATTATGAGCCTACAATAATAAAATAAAAAACTCCAATATCTCACTTTGAATTTAAAACCCTAAAAATCGATGTTTGTGATTCCAAAACCAAAAATATGCCTTAGAACCTTACAATAATAAAATAGAACGTAAACTAAAACAATAGACCCATAATGATTATTTGTATACAAAAAGGAAACCTATTCTAAAAAAATTGGGACAACAAGGTCGGCAATGACTATGCCCCTGACAATGACTCATAGGGTCCAACGATGACTCATTGTCAGTTTATTTCTTTTTGTTTCCTGTTTTTTTTCATACTAATGATGACTTTTCTAGTCACCCTACAAGTCATGGGGTGACACGTAGCCTCTAAAGCACTTTACACACTTTTAGGTCATTGGTAATTCTACTCAGGATGAGCCTAGAAGACGGCTCATATGATCTAATGATGAATCATAGTCTTTACTCATCGCCACTGGCATCACTTTGCTCATCTTCAGGACTTTTGACATTTCCTCTCAGGACGACTTACCCTATGACTCATAGATTAACCAATAGAGTTGTAGGCTAGGGTCGTAGTCACTTGTATTACACTTCCACAAATCTAACAACCTTTTGGAGTTATGACGACTGGGAGTATGAGTCGTATTGTGACCCAATGACTCATAGCCTAGTGTCCCTTATCTACACTTGTGCAAATTCCTCTCTTTTTTCCTTTACTAACTTTCGAACCCTATTTACCTATAAAACTATAATAAACACATTATATCTACGTATACAATCCTTTGACTTAGCATATTTCCCTAGTTTTAAGCGTTGAAAGTGCCATAAATCCACAAAACATCAACACCCTTAACTTGGAATGTTTACATTTCCTCAGGAAAATAGAATACAACTATACTTACCACGATGCTTAACCAAGAGAAAACTAAGAGTACTACGATAGTCAAATTTACACAAATTTATTTTCAGCATACATTAACCAAAAATAGGTTTAGCTCCCCCTAAGACCATTAAAATCAACACTCTGTGCACACAAACCACTCTCCATAACACAAAGGAATCAATAAATAGCATAATAATATCAACCTACAACCCAACACTTAAACTAGTGACACTATCAAAACAAGCAGCAACTTTACAGTACAACCCCTATTCCCTTACATCAAAGAAGTCCCTAACACTTATCACATGCAACAAATATCAAGACCGAGATAAAAGAAATCACTCACTCTCACAAGGAATTCAAGTAGTTTCCATTTGATACCATAGACTTGCCCTTATTTTCTATGCTTTAGTTTTCAGACAGTCGAATTAGGATCACCACAGGACTTTTATTAGCTTGTAATGTAGGCTAGGGAATGGGTATGGTATGTATGGATAAAGTGACTAACCCTCCTTGGCACCACACTACCTTCACTTCACTCTCCTATTTTCATTATTTTTTCCCGTCTTTAAACTTTTTTAGCTTTGGGTGCTGTTTTTTTTTCGTGCCTTTTTTTCTTTTTCTTCTCTCTTTTTATCTTTTTTTTCAGACTCTACTCTTTCATTTTTTTTCTTTTCTAACTTTTCGGCACCCGAATCCTTTTCCATTTCACTAACTTTTTCTTCATAACCAATCTTTTTATGTACCCTATAATAGCCACCCTCAATTTAGGAAATTTGCCTGAGTTGAGGTGCACAGTGTCCAAGGAGGGACCAGGACCAAAGCATGTTCATTGCAAATATTTGGGAAGGTGAATAGGCTAGTTTGAAAGAAAAAAAAACTATTTTGGCTCAAATTGTGGGATCAAGGGACATCACGTTTATTTGATAGACTTTTTTAGGCTTATAGTGGACTATTTGAAGCACAACCTATGATCCTTTCCTAACTGCCCATCCTACGACTTTAGTGAGACTAACCAGAAAAGTTCCAGATTGCACACACACACCAACTAGGTAAGACCTTACACACACTTGGCTTAGTGTTATATGTTTATTTATTACCTATCCGGTTCATGCAATTTAGGCCATGGTTATCAAGTTAATAATTTTAATGACATTATGAGATAAAAACCTTAGTCGCAGTTCCGGTATGCACACAACACAGTTTGCAAAACACACAAAAAAAATCTTTTTTCAGAGGGGTGTCATTTAAAACATTAAACACAAAAAAAAATAAAAAATTGCATGCACCTTTTATTTTGACTGCACCTTGTTCTCTTGTTTTTTATCTCGATTACACACATAACACAAAATAATAATAATAAAACACCTAAAAATGTCAGTTCTAACTAGACAGTGCAGCCAAAGGAAAAGAAATATAACAACAAAAACCATCGGCTGTGGTACACCCCCACCCCTAACTTTGAGAACATATAGTGTCCTCACATCATGGAAATTGAAATACAGTAAGAATGAGGGGTTAAGGCATACCTGTGGCGTTCAACGTACTAAATCACGTCGTATCCTCTAGGATCTTAGAATGGACCCCAATATTAGTAATAGTGGCCTCAGTGATGGTCGTGGTGCTCAAATCAACATTGGAACTGGTGGTGACCGGTGCACTCCAAGGTCTCACATCAACAGGGTTAACTGTCTTACGCCCACCCACTTCCACTCTAGAATCATCGAAGGCAGGGCCTTATAAAATATGGAGCTCCAAACTCTATGCCCTATCTCATGGAACTCAGACAATAGGTCTAACATAGTTTGCTTGCTCGCCTCAGTCGCCTACTTCATGTTATCTTTATCTTTTTTTCTCTTTCTCTTCTTTCTCTCCCTCTCACCACTACCTTTTAGGGCCTTCTCCTTACCATTCATGCTCCATATATTTGGCACCTCATTGACCAAAATCTCCTCGATAATAGGCATGGAAGGAGTCAAATGATATGGGTATGGCCTAGAAGCCATCTCTATATAGTGGTCTAAAGTGAGGCCAACTCATCCCGTAGCCCCGCTAAATCTGGAGGCTGGACTCCTTCCAAACTTCTTGTTTATCCTCTTTTCAAAACTGTCAAAATGGTTATGCATCCCATGCATCTCAGTATTAATCTCTTTTTTTACCCACGACTGTACCCTAGACACAATGTTGTCCACCCTCCACTCAAGAGTGAGCAATCTCTTTAACACATCATTCAGAAACTCCTATGAGACCAAAGTGTACCCATCAGTAGGTGGGCATGGCATGGATGATCTCAAAGTTGAAGTAGGTTTAATGGGGGCTGACGGTGGTCTAGAAATCTATGAAAGTAGTGGTGTTTACTGTATTATGAAGCTTGGGCCTCTCAGTCCCAGTCTAAGACTCAACCTATGTCTCCCTAAGATCTGTAAAATCGAGGGTGGGAATATCCATTGGTGTACCCACCAGTAATGAACTCTGAAGCAACGATGCACCGATTTTTGCTCTCAAAATTGAGTTAGCCTAATCTTGAATCAATCCAAATTTGTCGTCCAGTGAACAACAATAAAATTATCCACCTCATGTAAAATGAGAACACCATCATCCAAACACATATTCATCACTAAACATGGAAAGGGGATGTTAGTGTCTGTATTCACCACTCTATCCCTGATAGTATATCTTAGAAATATAAAACTCATATCCTTCCATGATACCAGCTACCAAAGCAGCCCTATTGGGGCTCAATATGTTGTCACCAGCAGTCGACCCTAACCTATGGCGAACTAGTGTCCACCAAGACTTAGTTGTAAAGTTCAAGCTGCCCTTGGTAATTTGTGATGAAGTACCCACATCCCAATCAATATCTTTCTTATCAGTAGTAATAATATTCACAATCCATCTCAAGTGAACTAGTTTGTCAGCAGGAGAAATTTGTTTTATCTTCACTTTCTTTATCTCATAAATATAGTGATCAATTTCAGACATATCAATTGGGGGAACATACTCATTACTATTCAAGAAGCGTGAGATGGTCTGTGTAGTAAACTTACATTATCCCCCCAAATCTTCAATGTCTAGAGGGGATCACTAACTTTCTACGACAGGCCATTTGGATGCAAATTCTTCAAATCCATCTGACAAGCTGCATAAAACTCCCAAACTAAAGTTGAGTTGTATCTGCCAGAGTCTTTTTCCATCCAATCAAATTTGTACTTCTTGAATAAGCTCTTAAATGCGTTCATCTCAGACATACCCATTGTCAACAATCTTGGCTCAATATTAAACCCTCTCTTAGGCCGGTCAGTGCTAGGGTAATTGCACTGTCTCACACATACAGTTCTCTCATGCCTTGGTAACACCATCTGTTCACTAGTAGGACTGGAGCGACCTTAATCTGGAGACCAGGCTAGACAAGTGGTGGAGGTGAAATAGAATGTGGAGGACTGTTAGCAATGTCCTCTTCTTCACTATCAGATGATTATTCTGAGCCAGAACCCTATCCTACTTCTATTGATTTGTTACCAAATGCAGCCTAATCACTGCTTTTGGATACACTCTTATCTCTCTCTTCTTCATCATTGGATTCAGACCCAATCTATCTTCGCTTTTCAGACTAGAGAGGAGTAGGTGAATATGGTGGTGAGGCTTGGGCATTCTTCATTCTAGGCCTTGATCGACCACCTCGAGGTAAGCTATTTTATGGCTGGACTAGCCCTGAGATAGGGTACTCCTCCATTGAGCCACTTGACTCTTCTTTCGTACTTTCATCCACCAATTGCCTAGTGGAATGAGCTTGTTTCTTAGGGGTCAGGTTGTCCTCTTTTTTGCCTCTCTTTGTGGTGTCATTCTTAGGTGCCATTGTACTTTAATTCAAGTAATGATGCATGAAGGAATTTTGAAAGTTGAAATCCCAAGAACCTTACTTGTTCGAACATAAGAAATTTTGAAAAGTAGGTGTTGTGGAATTGAAGGGTAATTAGTGCTCAATTGGTATATAATTTCAGGAAGAGGGAATGATTATGGAAGGAGGAAGGAGATACATGTTCTTGAAAATAAAGTGGGAATCGAATTGGGTCGATTCCTATATTTATTTCCATAGAGGGTTAGGCTGAGTCACAAAATTTTAAAATTTGGATCAAATTTTCTTCTAGTGACGACGACTGCACCCTACGACCCATAGCATCTAGCTACGAGTCATTGTCTCCCTCTGTTATGATGAAAAATCAGAAAACTTACCTGTGGTCACCATTCCCGACAACTCAAGATGATAAGTCATAGCGTGTGGATACGACTTGTTCTGAGAGTTATTGGTTTTCCAGTAACAATCCCTTAGACTATCATGAATACTATGACTCACCCTACTGGTCGTAGTGTCTCCCTAATGATTTGTAGAGTGACAATACCTGGGTACCAGAATTTTTCTAATTTTTTTAGCCTCGCAATGCCCTGCACACTTCAACACATGTTACCCTATAAAATAAAATTAAAACAAGTACAAAATCCTTGGGTTGCCTCCCAAGCAATGCTAGATTTAATATTGTGGCACGACGTGGCTAAGTTGTTTACTCAAAATTCACCAACTATACCACGGGTTTCCTTTCATGTGTAACACCCCGTATACTCCCAACCCTGTGAGATGACGTTGAACAATGGTTACTTAGGTGTCGAGATTCCATGAGTTTGTAATTTGTAATGTTAGTGATGAAAAAAATTGAAATTTGGCTTTGCATATGTGATTAACCTTGCGTAGGAGGTGTTTTGCGATTTTCATGGAGTAGTTGTGGGGTTCAAAATGAGGCTAAGAGAACCTCTAAACAAAGTATATTAAGGGTAAGAAGTAAGTTAAAGAATAGAACTTGAAGTATCTAACCAAACCCGCGAAGAAAAGTCGAAAAATAAAATTTTCAAAAATTTTAAGTGTGGGGCGCGCTAGAGGGAGTGCCACACTGATCTAGCCTAAAATTTTTAGTCCAGAGGCAGAAAGCTGGCGTGCCCAAGGGAGTGCCACTCTGGTTTTGGCCACTTTTCAAAGTTGGAATTTTTCTTCAGTCCCAAGGGTGCCTGGGGACGTATTGAGCCGATTCTTTCCACGTCTCTTCTACAACCATGAGAATATACATGAAATGAGTGAAGTATTATATTGATATAATAAAATTACTCGTGAATGAATTTGGCATCAAAATGATGATTTTACCCTTATGGTCAAAATGAGCCATACGTGGCTAGAATTGCTTGTTTGGAATTGAGGCTACGAGTATGAATTGTGTGAGTGGGAATATTGTATTAATGCGTATGAAATGATTTAAACGTGAGAAATTATTGATTTTATTGGGTTAAGTGATTTGGGCTCAATAAAGCCCAAAAATGAAGAAGAAAAACATGGGCCAAGAATGGGTCAAATGACGCATTCTTCTTTTGACCAAGCAATAATTGAGAAAAGGACTTCAAAGGCCTAAAAAAGGGGCACAAAATCTGATTTTTAATAGATAAAAACACACATGCTTTTCTTGCATTTTCTAGACTTCTCAAGAACACCTCTTTTGGGCTCTCAAACCCTAAGTCATCTTTGGATCAAGATCATGATTTTCCCAGCTTAGGTAGGTGATTATTCTTATGGATTAATATATTATATGCATGGGAGAGTATGTAGATCATGTTGGTTATGCTTGGAAGTGTTGAACATGGCACTTTGTGTTTTTGGATTAATAATTTTGTCAAGGGGAAATGGCATGTTTAAAGGCAAACATGTAACTCATTGACGTTATATGCATTTGTAAGGTAGTTGGTGGTTAATGTGAATTCCGTTATATATTTGTGTTGTAGAGTGACATATAAAGAAGGAACGGTACTATTGTATGCACATCTAGGATTGTATATTCGTATTGAGAATACAAGGTATGTAAGGTTCCTTTTTCCATATCCTTCTGCAACATGTTGTTCACATTGACATTGGACTTGTTTCAATTCCGAGAGGCTTGAAGTATATCAATTTAGGGTGAAGTATATTGTTATTCATATGTGTCCTATTCTTAGATGACTTATGATTCACTTATCTCTTGTTCCTTGTTCATTGATTGGAGTTCCGAAGATGTCATAACGTTGAAATTTCGAGGAGAACTATTTCAAGAGAGTAATAACATAAGAGAATTTATTTACTCTTGGATGGCATTTTTCAATCATGTCTTGTTCCAAAGTCCTATAGTATGATGATTACCCTTGTACCAACCTTTCATAAATAAAAGTACCAATCTCATAAGAGTAATAAGAGAGGTGATGTGGAAGTTAATATATCTATTTCTCATAAGTGAAGATGTCAATCTCATGAAGTAAAGGAGTGAAGTGATATATGTATATAAGTGTGTGCTTTAATGTCATGACCTTTAACGTGTCATTCTCATAACCTAGTAAACAGAAGACAAAATGTAAAGAAGTAATGTGAATGGTTACTATACGTTTTAGTGAGTATGGATCACATTATAGAGGGTATAAGTTCAATATGGAATAATCCCCATATTATGTTATGTCATTTAGTATAACCCACCAAAGATGGAGGTCCGATATTATATACTATCATGATCCTCAATGTATTAATCTCTAATAAGTTGATATATGTCAATCTCTCCCATGTATGTTCTCCCACATAGAGTGGATGTATGTTCTCCCACCATAGAGTGGATGTATGTTCTCCCACCATAGAGTGAATGTATGTTCTCCCACCATGAGAGTGGATATATGTTAACCCACTATGAGAGTGGATGTAGGTTAAACCACTAATAGAGTGGATGTACTAAAACCATCAATAGAGTGGATGTACAAAAACCACCAATAAAGTGGATGTACGTTAATAGAGTAAATGTACATTATATTATTACACCCACCACTAGAGTGGATGTATGTGGATGAGTGTTATTCTTTTACAACCTACTAACCAAGTAGATGAACAATAGCGGTAATGAATATAGAAGCAAGAAAGAATCTCTTAGGTATAGAAGAATCTATGAGAGGCAAGTCTCTTGAGTGAAGGTAGTTTCCCTTGAAGGAAAATAATTATAAAAGATATTATATAAAATGATGGTTTATCCACATTGACTATTCTCTCATATTTTATTCTATTGACATTCTCATGTATGATGCTATTTCTTATAAGCCTTACATACTCAGCACATTTTTCGTACTGACCCCCTCGAGGGACTTACCTTACATGTTGCAGGTGCAGGCATTAGTAGACCTCTTCCGTAGACTGTGGATCATTTGCAGAGTTTTGGTGAGCTCCAGTTGGTTCGAAGCCTCCTGAGTCATAGTTGTATATTTGATTTGATGTTATAAATGTTGTATAAAGCGGGGACTTGTCCCGACTGTTAGTTGGTCTTGGAAATGCATCTGTTAGAGAATTTTGTAGACATATGTGGGTATATGGATGTAAGAAACAAATGTCCATTTTGACTTGATGGCTCCAACGGCTAAGTTTCATAAATATATATGTATAACATATGTTCCATGTTCATGTTTTCCGCATAGTTGCATAAGGTTTAATAAGATTCATATGAGGATATGCATACGATGGTTCATGAGCAAAGATTGGTTCTCTCGGGCCATATCGGCTTCGGGTGCCAGTCCGGATCAAATGGGATTTCGGGTCGTGACAAAAGTGGTATTAGAGTAGGTCGTTCTAAGGGTGTGTACAAAGCCGTGTATGAGTAGAGTCTTACTTATCGATGTGTTGTGCACCACATTTATAAGTAGGAGGCTACGAGACATTTAGGATGTTGTTTCTTTTCTTCATTCTAGATCGTGCAATAGAACCAGTGTTGTAAATTGAATTGTACCTAACTATGGTGATTGTTTTTCTTTGGTATAGTAAAATGTCAATCACAAGAAGAGGTAAAGGCAAAAGTAAGCAGGTAGATGTACCTGCCGATGAGGGAATGAGTAAATCACCACCTGACCAAGCTAGTCAAGGTGGAGCTGACGCTGAAATTGCATCGTGGTCTTCGGCTACTTATCCAGCTCCAGAAGATCCAAGAGGTAGGGAAGTACCTGCAGAACCACCTATAAATACCACTAATCAGGATTTAAGAAATGCAGTACATATGTTGACTCAGTTAGTGGTTGCACAAGCACAAGGATGAACTGGTCCAATGGTAAATAAAGATGACGCGGCTAGAGCAGCTAGTCGACGTACACAAGACTTTTTAAAATTAGACCCTCCCATATTCACAGGGTCTGATCCAAAAGAAAATCCACAAGATTTCGTGGACCAAGTTCAAAGAGCACTAGAAGTGATGCACGTAACAGGTGTAGAAACGGTTGAGCTAGCAGCTTATAGACTGAAGGGCAAGGCTATTTTGTGGTATGAGGACTGGAAAAGATCACGAGGTATTGATTCACTCACAGTTGGTTGGGAAGAATTTAGAATGGCATTTCTTGATCATTCCCTCCCGTATAAGATTCGGGAGGCACGTACAGACCAATTTCTGAATTTGCATTAGGGAAATATGAGTGTCAGAGAATACAGTTTATAGTTTAATTCCTTGGCTAGATATGCTCCAAATGTAGTAGACACCATGGAAGATAGAGTTCATCGATATGTGGACATATTGGAGCCTTATTTGGTACGAGACTGCACTATTGCTGCCTTAAATCGAGATATGGACATAGCTAGAATACAGGTCTTTGCGCAGAAAATGGAGGATCAAAGGCAAAGAAAGAGGATACAGAAAGTGGAAGAGGGGCCATCAAAATGGGCCAGACCTATGGGGTAGTCTATGTTGTCCCCAGGAGAATCTGGATCTCGAATGTTACCGCCTAGACCGTCATCCTCTTATTCCACAGCAGGTGCTCATTCTTAATTTCGAGGGTCTAGAGGTGGTCGATCTGAACAAAGTAGTGGGATTCATGGATCACATACAATGAGATCTTCTCGTCAGCTGTGCCCGCGCTGTGGGAGATTTCATGTAGGCGAATGCCGATTTGATACGAATGTTTGCTTTGTATGTAGTAGGCCAGGACACATGATGAGAGAATACCCACAGAGGCCTACGGGTAGTATGACACGACCTACCGGATCAGCCGATGTGGCATCGGCAGCTGGTGTATAGTCTCCTGGTCATGGTAGAGGTGCCATAGGAGCAGCCAGTTCTAGTGGAACTCAGAATCGCACCTATGCTTTAGTGGACCGGCCGGATGCGAAGGAATCTCCTGATGGAGATACAGGTATATTATCCATATTTGCAAATAATACATATACCCTATCGTATATCACTTCATTGATTACTATTACGAATCTAATGGGACACTGGGGTTATTAGTGAAGTCAATGGAAATATCTCTATCTGTCGATAAATTGAGTATAGTGAAAGGCACATCTCGTAATGGTATAGTAGATATTTGTGAGTATAGATGATTAAGTACTCTTAAAAGCGTTACTCATGAAAGGTGTAATGGAATTCAAAGAAAAAGGGAATTTTGCCCTATACTACATGCCATGTGAAATTGCCGAAGTATAAGAGTTTCTTTTCATATTGTTCCCATTGGAAATAGACAAAGTTCGGGGGATCTCACTAGGAAAAGATATCTATTGCTATTCTAAACCGACAAGTGTTAAGGTTAATAAATAAAGACGTACTTTTTGTAAAAGTTCTTTGGAGAAATCATCACGTCGAAGAAATTGCATAGGAAGTTGAAAAAAAACAAATATGATGAAGTCGACATACCCATATTGTTTCAAATGGAAGAAAAAGTTCAAAGTGTGAAAGTATACTAATAACAAGTATATATCCATGAGCCCTAAGTGTTTATGCGTACATGTGCTAATATAGAGATGCGTTTATTGTGATTGAAGCAACATCGTTAAAATTCGAGGACGAATGTTTCTAAGGGGGGGAGAATGTAAAACCCCATATACTCCTAACCCTGTGTGACGACATTGAACAATGGTTACTTAGGTGTCGAGATGGCATGAGTTTGTAATTTGTAATGTTTGTGATGAAAAAAATTAAAATTTGGCTTTGTACATGTGATTAACCTTGCGTACGAGGTGTTTTGAGATTTTCATGGAGCATTTGTGTGGTTCAAAATGAGGCTAAGACAACCTCTAAACAAAGGATATTAAGGGTAAGAAGTAAGTTAAAGAATAGGACTTGAAGTATCTAACCAAACCCGCGAAGAAAAGTCGAAAAATGAAATTTTCAAAAATTTTAAGTGTGGGGCGCGCTAGAGGGAGTGCCACGCCACTCTGGGCTAAAATTTTTAGTCCAGAGGCAGCAAGCTGGCGCGCCCAAGGGCGTGCCATGCTGGTTTTGGCCACTTTTCAAAGTTGGAATTTTTCTTAAGTCCCAAGGGTGCCCGGGGACGTATTGAGCCGATTTTTGCCACGTTTATTCTACAACCATGAGAATATAAATGAAATGAGTGAATTATTATATTGGTATGATAAAATTACTCGTGACCGAATTTGACATCAAAATGACGATTTTACCCTTATGGTCAAAATGAGCCATACGTGGTTAGAATTACTTGTTTTTGGAATTGAGGCTACGAGTATGAATTACGTGAGTGGGAATATTGTTGTAACGCGTATGAAATGATTTAAACATGAGAAATTATTGATTTTATTGGGTTAAGTGATTTGGGCTCAATAAAGCCCAAAAATGAAGAAGAAAAACATGGGCCAAGAATGGGTCAAATGACCCATTCTTCTTTTGACCAAGCAATAATTGAGAAAAGGACTTCAAAGGCCTATAAAAGGGGCACAAAATCTGATTTTTAATAGATAAAAACACACATGCTTTTCTTGCATTTTCTAGACTTCTCAAGAACACCTCTTTTGGGCTTTCAAACCCTAAGTCATCTTTGGAGCAAGATCATCATTTTCCCAGCTTAGGTAGGTGATTATTCTTATGGATTAATATATTATATGCATGGGAGAGTATGTAGATCATGTTGGTTATGCTTGGAAGTGTTGAACATGGCACTTTGTGTTTTTGTAAAAGATGTGCCATTTATGGAATTTAAACTTGATAAATGACTTGTTGTTTTGATGAAAGAGCATGATATGGATAGAATAACAACATGTATGGTGTGATTATGGTCCTAAACTTGTTATTTTTCTATAAGTGTAAATTATAGGATTTTGGACGATATGTGCTATGAAGTATATTAAGGTGAATTGATGGATTAATTACGATATGGTGTGGATAAGAAAGTGTCAAGGAGAAGTGTTGTGGTGAAATATATTGATTATCATGTATTGGTCAATGTATGGAATATTGGGGGATTTTTGGAATAATAATTTCGTCAATGGTTTTGTGAAGGGGAAATGGCATGTTTAAAGGCAAACATGTAACTCATTGATGTTATATGCATTTGTAAGGTAGTTGGTGGTTAATGTGAATTCCGTTATATATTTGTGTTGTAGAGTGACATATAAATAAGGAGCGGGACTATTTTATGCACATCTAGGATTGTATATTCTTTTGAGAATACAAGGTATGTAAGGTTCCTTTTTCCATATCCTTCTGCAACATGTTGTTCACATTGACATTGGACTTGTTTCAATTCTGAGAGTCTTGAAGTATATAAATTTAGGGTGACGTATATTGTTATTCATATGTGTCCTATTCTTAAATGACTTATGATTCACTTTTTTCTTGTTCCTTGTTCATTGATTGGAGTTCCGAAGATGTCATAACGTTGAAATTTCGAGGAGAACTATTTCAAGAGAGTAATAACATAAGAGAATCTATTTACTCTTGGATGGCATTTTACAATCATGTCCTGTTCCAAAGTCCTATAGTATGATGATTACCCTTGTACCAATCTTTCATAAATAAAAGTACCAATCTCATAAGAGTAATAAGAGAGGTGATGTGCAAGTTAATATATCTATTTCTCATAAGTGAAGATGTCAATCTCATGAAGTAAAGGAGTGAAGTGAGATATGTATATAAGTGTGTGCTTTAATGTCATGATCTTTAACGTGTCATTATCATAACCTAGTAAAGAGAAGAAGAAATGTAAAGAAGTAATGCGCAAAGTTATTATACATTTTAGTGAGTATGGATCACATTATAGAGGGTATAAGTTCAATATGGAATAATCCCCATATTATGTTATGTCATTTAGTATAACCCACCAAAGGTGGAGGTCCGATATTATATACTATCATGATCCTTAATGTATTAATCTCTAATAAGTTGATATATGTCAATCTCTCCCATGTATGTTCTCCCACCATAGAGTGGATGTATGTTCTCCCACCATAGAGTGGATGTATGTTCTCCCACCATGAGAGTGGATGTATGTTAACCCACCATGAGAGTGGATATTGGTTAAACCACTTATAGAGTGGATGTACTAAAACCATCAATAGAGTGGATGTACTAAAACCACCAATAGAGTGGATGTACGTTAATAGAGTAAATGTACGTTATATTATTACCCCCACCACTAGAGTGGATGTATGTGGATGAGTGTTATTCTTTTACAACCTACTAACCAAGTAGATGAACAATAGCGGTAATGAATATAGAAGCAAGAAAGAATCTCTTGGGTATAGAATAATCTATGAGAGGCAAGTCTCTTGAGTGAAGGTAGTTTCCCTTGAAGGAAAATAATTATAAAAGATATTATATAAAATGATGGTTTATCCACATTGACTATTCTCTCATATTTTATTCTATTGACATTCTCATGTATGATGCTATTTCTTATAAGCCTTACATACTCAGTACATTCTTCATACTGAGCCCCTCGGGGGACTTACCTTACATGTTGCAGGTGCAGGCATTAGTAGACCTCCTCCGTAGACTGTGGATCATTTGCAGAGTTTTGGTGAGCTCCAGTTGGTTAGGAGCCTCCTGAGTCGTAGTTGTATATTTGATTTGATGTTATAAATGTTATATAAAGCGAGGACTTGTCCCGACTGTTAGTTGGTCTTGGAAATGCATCTGTTAGAGAATTTTGTAGACATATGTGGGTATATGGATGTAAGAGACAAATGTTCGTTTAGACTTGATGGCCCCAACGGCTAAGTATCATAAATATATATGTATAGCATATGTTCCATGTTCATGTTTTCCATATAGTTGCATAAGGTTTAATAAGATTCATATGAGGATATGCATACGATGGTTCATGAGCAAAGATTGGTTCTCTCGGGCCATATCGGCTTCGGGTGCCAGTCCGGCTCGAATAGGATTTTGGGTCGTGACATCATGAATCACCTGATTTAATGTTGTGGCATGACTTAGGTGTTATTGACTTCTCAAGCACTATCAAGATCTACTTCATATATCACCTTCACCTCTGAAACCTTACTGAGATAGTATTTCACCCTTTGGCCATTCAGCTTAAATTTCAGGCCCTCTTTATTTTTTAGATTAATTTCACCATAGGGGAACACTGTAATCACTCTATATGGTCCTTTCTATCTTGACTTTAGCTTGCCTGGAAATATCTTCAGCTTAGAATCAAATAACAATACCATATCGCCTGCGTTGAATTCTCTTTTGTCAATCTTGCGATCATAGTATAATTCCATCTTCTCTTTTTATAAAGCTAACCGTTCATAGGCACGGAGTTGGAATTCATCCATCTCATTCAACTATTCAAGTCTCAATTTAGCTGCATCACTCCATTCTAGATTCAACCTCTTCAGTGCCTATAATGCCTTATTCTTAAGTTTGACAGGCAAGTGGAACACTTTACTATACATAAGCTGATCTGTGGAAGCACCAATAGGGGTCTTGAATGTTTTTCGGTAATCCCATAATGCATCATCTTACTTTCTAGCCTAGTCCATCCTATTAGAATTCACAGTTTTCACCAAAATGGACTTAATCTCACGATTGGAGACCGCAACATACCCGCTTGTCTGAGGATGGTAAAGTGTTGCTACCTTATGTTTCATATAGTATTTCTCAAGCAAGGCCTTCAATTGATGATTACAAAAGTGCGAGCCTCTATCAATAATGATAGCCATGGTGTCCCAAACCTGGAGAATATATTCTTCTTCAAAAAGGTTGTGACACTCTTTCTTTTATTGTTTGGAAGAGCAACTGCGTCCACCCACTTTGACATATATTCAACAGCCACCAAGATATACTTTATACCATGTGAGATCATAAAGGGGCCTATAAATTCAATAACCTATACATCAAACAACTCAAGCTCTAGGATAGTGGCCATTGGAAGTTGTTGCTTTCACGAGATGTTTCCTTGTCGTTGGCATTGGTCACAAGCCCTTGCATAGTCATGTGCATCTTTTTAAATGGTAGGCCAATAGTATCCACATTGCAAGAGCTTGTGCACAGTTTGCGTACCACTATGATGACCCCCAACTGGTGATGAGTGGCATGCCTCTAAGATATTCATCATCTCAACCTCAGGAATACATCTTTGAACCACTCCATCTACATAACTCTGTAACAAGTATGGGTCATCCCAAAAGAACTTCCTCACACCATGCATAAACTTCTTACAATATTGAAATGATAGGTCTTCAGGAACTATATGACTTACCAAATAATTTGCAAAGTTTACAAACCAGGGAATCAAATTTTGTGATGCAGCTAATACCTGCTCGTATGAAAAAGTATCATCAATATCAAGCTCATACTTTAATTTCAACATGGCCTCTTCTTCAAGGCATGGTAAGTGGTCACCCATTTGATTCTCAGTCCCTTTTAGATCTTTGACCTCAAAGTCAAATTCCTGCAATAGAAGTACCACCAAATCAACCTTGGCTTTGTATCCTTCTTTGCTAAAAGGTACCTAAGAGTTGCGTGGTCAGTATGCACAATCACATTCATGCCAAGCAGATAAGATCAAAACTTCTCAAACACAAACACCACAACAAGCAGCTCTTGTTCAGTCACAGTATAATTTTTTTAAGAAGGGTTAAGTTCTTTGCTAGCATAGGAGATAGAATGTAAGATCTTCTCTCGCCTTTAGCCTAGGACTGCACCTAGTGTCATGCCACTAGCATTATACATAACCTCGAATGGCATTGACCAATCGGGAGATAGATTAATAGTGCTGAAATTAACTTCTTTTTTAGGCACTCAAACGCCTTCAGACATGCATCATCAAGCATGAACTTCACCTCCTTCTCCAATAATTTGTACAAAGGATTATCAATTTTAGAAAATTCTTTGATGAATCATTGATAAAATCCCGTATGCCCAAAAAAGCTATGAATAACCTTCACAGAAATTGGTTGAGGCAGTTTTTCAAGCACCTCAATCTTTGCCTTGTCAACTTTGATCCCCTTCTTTGAAATCTTGTGACCAAGTATTATTCCTTATTTTGACCATGAAATGGCACTTCTCCTAGTTTAGTACCAAGTTATAGTCCTTGCATCTCCTCAAAACACTAGCAATATGTGCCAAACAATCTTCGAATGAATCACCAACAACCAAGAAGTCATCCATAAATACCTCAATGGTGTCCTCAACCATGTCAGCAAAGATAGACATCATGTAATGCTGAAAGGTTGTTGGTGCGTTACATAGACCAAAAGGCATTCGTTTGAATGAAAAAGTCCCATATAGACAAGTGAAAGTGGCCTTCTCTTGGTGTTTGGGAGCAATAGAAATCTGATTGTAACCCGAATAACCATCAAGAAATCAATACCATCCTCTACACGCAAGATGATCTAACATTTAATCCATGAAAGGCATTGGGAAGTGATCCTTTTTAGTCCATGCATTCAACTTCTTATAGTCTATGCAAATATGCCAACCAGTGACCGACCTCATAGGAATAAGCTTATTTTTCTCATTTGGAACCACATTGACTCCACCCTTCTTAGGTACATATTGGACCGGGCTCACCATTTGCTGTCTGTAATAGGATAAACCACCCCTCATCCAACCACTTGATAATTTCCTTCCTCACCACTCCAGCATAGGCAGATTCAATCTCTGTTTATGCTCAATACTCGATACGTAATCTGGTTCAAGTCGGATTTTGTGTGTACGAATTCCAGGTGGAATCCCAATGATGTCAGCAATGGACCGTCCAATGGCCCTTTTAAATCATTTCAAAATAGACACCAAAGCCTCAACTTTCTAGTCTGCTAAATTAGCTACAATAATAATCGACAAGGTATTGTGGACTCCTAAAAATGCATAACAAAGATGAGATGGAAGATCTTTGAGCTCCAAGACTAGAGGATCCTCGATACAAGGCTTAGCTGACAGGTTCATTCTATTCTTCAAATCAAGATCTAACTTCTTGGTACATAATTGTACGAACCCCTACCATCAAGTGCGCTCACCATCTCATCATAATTCTCAACATCATCACCATCAAAATTCTTTATTGTTGTTGAAAGTTCTCAACTCCAAGCCTTTCCTCAATAGGAGGTACAAATGCATCCTCATCAACTATATTAATAACCAAAATTGCACACATATCCTTTAGATGCTTCATGGATTTGCAGTCATTGAAGGTGACCTATACATTATTCAATTGAAACTTCATCTGCCCAATCTCCATATCAACCAATGCACGTCTAGTCGCGAGGAATGGTCTCCCTAAAATAATGGGACCTCAAAGTCAACCTCACAGTCAAGTATAGAAAAATTAGTTAGAAATATAAAGAATGCAACCCTTAATAAAATATCACACAAGATTCCCATGGGATTCTTGACAGTGCGGCCTTCCATGAAAAGTCTCATCAATGCTTGTTTGGGCGATCGACCCCAACTCCAACTGTCTATAAACTGCTAGAGAAATCAGATTAATGTTAGCACCCTAATCATGCCAAGCTTTTGAGAAGTTAAAGGACCCAATAGTGCATGGGATCGTGAATGCTCCAGGATCTTGCTTCTTCTCAACCAATGATCGGGAGGTGATTGCACTATAATTGTGCACATTGTCAACCGTCTCAACGATTACAATCCTTTTTTTCATCACTAGATCTTACATAAACATTGCATAACTTAGAGTTTTCTCAAGAGCTTCCACTAGAGGGATATTCACCGACAACTCCTTTAGCATAGAAATAAATTTTTGGTACTTTCCCTCTTTAGCTTTCTTTTTCATTCTTTGGTAAAAAGGAGGAGGAGGTTGGGGGAAGGGAGTTAATTCTTTCGGGACCTTTTTTTCCTTTCCCTTTCTTTCCTTTTCCTCATGTTCATCAACATGAGGCTTTTTAAGTGCATTCTCATCCACCCCAAAGTCTTTGGATTTGATAAATTTGTCATTAGCGATGATGACCGATTCTACGTCATTTTTGACTATCAAGGGCATAGGTGGATCACTGGTCATCTTACCAGTCCTAGTATTAATAGCCAAGCAATAGAAATCATTTTTAAGATTTTAGATAGTGTTGCTCAGAAGTGCACCTTTTTGACGCTGATTTAATGCAACAAAAATCTGACCAAACCATTGCTCAAACTATTTTATGGAGGTAACATATGATTCAACCTTCTAATTCATTCCAACAAATATCCACCTTAATCTCCCTAAGGAAGACTTCCATTTTCTCTACCCCTTTCACAACCTTTACAAGCATGTCTTCCATTATCGAATTGCTTGAACCATCATCACGGTTCCCAGGTGGAACATAAAGGCTAATCTTATCCTTATAGTCATCCTTTCTTCTCTAATCACTATCTCGTTCCTTACTTTTATCTCTCTACTCGGACTTATTATAATTATTATTCCCATAGACTTGATTCCCTTACCTTGAGTTCCAAGTGTCTTGGTTAGACCCTTGGCCCTTGGTACGAAAACCCTCCACCTCTCTATCTAGATATTTTTCCTCCCTCTCAGAATCTAAATATTTATACCTAGGTGCCTTACCTTCCGAACCAATTACATTTACCTTTTACACTTCCACTGCCATAAGTTGCTTAGTAAACAACCTAATCTCAGTCCTTATATATGCTACCTCTTGAGCTACCATCTCATCTAATTTTCTTTGCTATACAAATGCTACAATTGAATAAGTACCTACGGGTTTGTTCGCATCTCGAGTATGCCATCATCTATTTGTTTTTGTGATCCAATCTAGGATCTCAGAAGCATGCTCCTAATATAGAATCATGAATTCCCCACTAGTGATACTGTATTCTATAGCCTTAGTGGTAGAATTCAAAGCTTTGTAGAAGATCTCAAGTAGGTTTCTATCGGTCATCCTGTGATTTGGAACATTCTGCAATTTTTTCTTGAACCTCAACCAAGTTTTATATCATGCCTCTTAATGTAACTACCTAATATTGTAAATCTCATATTTTAATTGCAATATTATGGAAGGTGGAAAAAATCTTTCCAAGAACTAAGTCCTTAATTCATTCCAGGTAGTGATCGATCCAAGTAGCAACTCTACCAACCATAATGTTGCCTCTCCCATCAAGGAGAGGGGAAAAATCAATAGTCTAATCACCTCTTGGGTCACTCCAGGTAGATTGTAAGAAGTGAAAATACCTACAAAGTTCATCACATGCATATTAACATCATCAGTACGAAGGCCTAAGAACACCTCCTACAAATTCAGCAAGTGGATCCTGGCACTAATGATGTCAAATTTAGCCCTTGGAGGCAGTTCCGGTGGATAATAACACCTGTTTCAATCGGCTCCAAATAATCTAAATCATCCTCAAGATCTTCATAGTGTGGGTACTGTTGTAGAGGTTGTTGGCCCCGATGCCTTCTCTACCTCTCCCGCTCATCAAGTGCTGCTAGACGGTTTGCTTCATCCTATCTAACCCTTTCTTCCCCAGCTTCCCGCCTATCAGCATCTTGTCTTGCATTATCTTTAGCCATCAATCAATTAGTGATTTGTTATGTAGTATCCTTACCATCATTTTGATGTATTGGATGATTTAAGATTGTTTCATCATTATAAACTTCCTCAAGAAGGGCTCCTTGAGTATGAACTCCTGCATTAACCATTCTTCGATTTGATCTAAGAGTTCTATCAAGTTCTGTATTAATTGGAATCAGGGGATTGCCTTGACTCCATATATTGGGCATACACCAGTGTGCACCCTCGAAACAACAGAAAACTAAATTAGAAAATAGAGTCCAACAACCCGACAAACTCCATCAATTAATTCTTAACCGTGCTCCCTGGTAAAGGCTCAAAAATTTAATGTCACCCCAATTACACCTTGAAAATGAAGTATAAAGAGGTCGCTGACAAATATAGAACCTAAAAAAGGTTGGGGTGGATCCCATTGGGAATATGTTGAAATCATAATTAGGATGTATGTCGAGGCAATCAATAACAATCTCCAACAAAAGAGGGGGGGTTTATAAATAAAGAATTCAGTAGTAACAATTGTTGATTTTTTGGATTTGAAATGAGTATGAGAGAGGCACTAGGACTGTATTCACCAATAACTTCATAACTCCATAGGTTCTTCATCCTTTGCAACATCTCCCAATATTTGGTATGCAAAATAGATAAGTTATGTATACTTAGAATGGCTTTCAGCTCTTGTCTAAGCAATATCCTCAAGTAAGTTTTCTCTTCTCCTAAGTTTGCGCTGCTAACCTCTATCTTAGATCCCAAATTTGCTATCATGGATTATCGATTCAAGCTATTAAGTGGAGGTTGGTGGCTCCAAATCTCTGTTATTTATTCCCTTATTCCTATTTGTTACTCATCCTTTCATCCAGATGTAAAGATAAAGAAAGTTCTAACGTTATACATCATCATAATACAATCAAACCCAAGGAAACAACAATACATGCATGAACACCGATTGAAGATCACTTAGTATTTCAAACACTACTTTGTTAGTATGTCATGGTTCACAGAAACCTAGTTGTGGTGTTTATCTACTCATAATTGAAAAAGCACAAAAAAATTTTTGATAAGAAAGAATAATTATGAACTTACAATAATAAGATGAAAAAATCCAAGATCTCGCTTTGAATTTAAAACCCTAAAAAATGATATTTGTGATTCCAAAACCAAGTATGTGCCTTAGAACCTTACAATAATATAATAGAACATAAACTAAAACGATAGGCCCATAATAATTATTTATAGAGAAAAAGGAAAACTATACTAAACAAATTGGGATTACAAGGTCAGCAATGACTACATCCCTAACAATGAGTCGTAGGGTCTGATAATGACTCTTTATCAACTTCCTTTCCTTTTGTTCCCTAGTTTTCTTTCATATTAATGATGACTTGTAACACCCCGTATGTTTCCGAAACTAGTTAATTACCGTAACATTCATGAAATTATTTGATCTTCAATTGACAAAGTAAGCCTAACATTTATGACTAATATGTGGCTAAGAATGAGACTACATGGGACTATCAAAGGGACTAAAAATAAGATTTTTATTCACAAAGACTCACATGCCCTTTCTAGAATTTCTCAAACATTTCTCTCACACAAACCTTAAGCAACTATTCTCTTTGGCCAAGAGCATCATCTTGCAAGCTTTGGTAAATTTTTATTCTCATGGTTTAGTATATGATATTTTTAATATGGTGTATAAATCATGTTGGTTATGTTGGCAAAGTGTTGGACAATTTACTATGTGTAAAACTGTCTATGTTTGCAATCGAAAAAAGGTTTTGCCTTATAAACTTGAAAATGGACTTGTGGTCTTGAAAGAAGTGAACTTTATGGATTCAATATTTACATGTGAGATGTGATTATAGACTTAACTTGTTTTATCCTTGTACATAATGTTTTGAATTGTTATTGCAAAATTGTGCATGGACTTGCCGGTGTATTGAAGGAAAAATTTTGGTTTTGGTGATGTTCATGTGTGTTGTGAAACCATGGTTGATTTTTGGCATAAACATTGAACTAAATTATGTAAAGGGAAGTTTATTCATGGCCATGGACCATTCATTACAATAAAAGACCTAAAAGAGACCCATTTTGGCCAAAACGGGCACCCGCCCGCGCAAACGAATGCACCTGCGGGCGCAGGTAACTTTGCAGGTGCCCATGGACACTACCAAAGGTCACCTACAGATGTATGTCAGACTCTTGTGGGCACAGGTGGCTTCGCAGGTCACCCAGAATGTCATTTTGTATGGTTCTGTCTCTCTTTGATCCCCGAAGGCCCCTATACCCTTTTAGGATGTAATTATCAACTTATAATACCTTTTTAATGACTTTAAGGGGTCGTATGGAGGCATGTTGGATTATATTAATTATGGATTGTTGTTCATATGTTTTTATGAGGCAATTTGATGGAGTAAGTGTGACGGAATGATAATGAGGAAGCGTAAAGGGTAAACGTGGTGTGAAATGCTATTTGTTTATGATGTCTTGGTCAATGTGTGGAATGTTATGGTGTTGTTGGTATGATAATGCAGTGGATTGTATTATAAAGGGTAGAATGATGTTATATGGCAGTCATAAGCTCATTTTCATCTTGTACACTTGTACGGTAACTAGTTGTTAATGTAAGCTCAGTTAAGTACTTGTGTTGAAGAGTGAAACGTAAGGAAGGAGCTGGACTATTGTGTTCATATATAGGCTTATGTATTCATACTTGTAAGTGAAGGCATGTAAGGTTACTCTTTCCATATCCTTCTGCAGCACATAGTATTCACATTGACATTGTAATTGTTCCATTCTGAAATGTTCTAAGGTATCCCATTTCCGGTTATCAATTATTGCTAATCACATGTTCCTTATGCATTGATCAATTGTGATTCACACGTCTCATGTTAGTTGAATAATGTCCCAAAAGTTCCAATAATGTACAATCACCAATGTATCATTCTCATAGAAGTAAAGATATGAAGTAATGTATAATTGTTTGGTTGAGTAACATCCCAGGGGCGACATAAAAGCCTAGCATGGGTTAATATAACATCCCAGGGGTCAAAGTACCTAGCATGGGTTAATATAACATCCCAGGGGTCAAAGTACCTAGCATGGGTTAATATAACATCCCAGGGGTCAAAGTACCTAGCATGGGTTAATCACATCCCAGGGGCGATAGAAAAGCCTAGCATGGGTTAATCACATCCCAGGGGTTAAAATACCTAGCATGGTTTAATCTCATCCCGGGGGTGAATTAACAGCATAACATGGGTAGAACGATAAAGATGAATAAATGTAAAAGCAAAAGAAGTAAAGGACGTAATGTACATGGTTCCACATACACAGACCAGTGTTTTATCAGTATTAACTAATCTCTTATATTTGATTTCATGGAAGTGCTTGTATATCATGCAGTTTTATTTGAGCCTTACATACTCAGTACATTCGTCGTACTGACGTCCCTTGGGGGACTTACCTTACATGCTGCAGGTGCAGGTACTAGTAGACCTCCACAGTAAGTTGTTCATCTACTGATCTTTGGTGAGCTTCAGTTGGTTCGGGGCTTTTCAAGTCCCAGTTGTACATTGGTTTTGGTATTATAAATGTTGTATAAAGTAAGGATTTGTCAACTTTACAATGGTTATGTATGTGCATCTATTAGAGGCTTTTGTATACGTATGTGGGTATATGAATGTAAGAGATGTATGTCTATTTTGACTTGATGGCCCTGACGGCCAAGTTTCACATACGTATGTATCACATTTTCCATGATTTTTGCTATTAGCATCTTATGTACTTACGTGATGGTGATGTTTATATGAATGGACATGAGCAGTGATTGGTTCTCTCGGGCCTTATCGGCTTTGGGTGCCAGTCCACCTCAATGGGATTTGGGGCGTGACATAAGTGGTATCAGAGAAGGTCATTCTAAGGGTGTCTACAAAGCAGTGTCTGAGTAGAGTCTTGTTTATGGATGTGTTGTGCACCACATTTATAAGTAGGAGGCTACGGGTCATTTAAGAGTTGTTTCTTTTCTTCATTTCTAAATCGTGCAATAGAGCCAGCGGAATCATATCTGACCATTGTACATGGTTTTCTTGTTTATAGTAAAATGCCGATGACAAGAAGAGGTAGAGGCAAAGGTAAGCAGGTAGATGTGCTTACCGGAGAAGGTACGAGTAAATCAGCACCTGACCAAGCTAGTCAAGGTGGAGCTAACACTGAAATTGCATCACGGTCTTCTTCTACTTTTCTAGTTACGGAAGAGCCAATAGGTAGAGAAGCACCCGCAGAACCACCAATGAATGACACTAACCAGGATCTAAGAAATGCAGTGCATATGTTGACTTAGTTAGTTGTGGCACAAATTCAAGGACGAGCTGGTCCAACGACAAATGAGGATGATGTGGCTAGAATGGCGAGTCGCAGGACACAGGACTTTTTGAAATTAGACTCTCCTATATTCATGGGGTCAGATCCAAAAGCAGGTCCACAGGATTTTGTGGACCAAATTCAAAGGGCTTTAGAGGTTATGCATGTGACTGGTATTGAAACAGTTGAACTTGTAGCATATAGATTGAAATGAGAGGTGATATTGTGGTATGAAGATTGGAAGAAGTCTCGTGGTGTCGGTGCAGTTCAACCTAATTGGGAAGAATTTAAAGCGGCATTCCTTGATCACTATCTTCCCTATGAGATTCGAGAGGCTCGTGTAGATCGGTTCTTAAATCTTAGACAAGGGAATCTGAGTGTTAGAGAATACAGTTTGCAGTTTAATTCTTTGGCTCGCTATGCTCCGAATGTAGTAGTCATAATGACAGAAAGGTTCCATCGATATGTGGACAGATTGGAGCCATATTTGTTAAGGGACTGCACTATTGCTGCTTTGAACAGAGATATGGATATAGTGAGAATTCAGGCTTTCGCACAGAAAATGGAGGACCAAAGACAGAGAAGAAGGGTACAGAAATCTGACAGAGGATAGTCCAAAAGAGCTAGACCTATGGGACAGTCTATGGTGTACCAAGGAGAATCTAGGCCTCGGATGTTTCCTAGACCGCCTAGACCCTTATTCTCTTATTTCGCAGCAGGCACTCAAGCTTAATTCCGAGGGTTTAGAGGTAGTAAATCTGGGTAGAGTAGTGGAATTCACGGATCACAGGCAGCAGAATTTTCTCATCCTCCGTGTCAGCGTTGCCGAAGGTATCATTTAGGTTAATACCGATTGGGCATAAATATTTGTTTTTGGTGTGGTATGACGAGGCACATAATGAGAGAATGCCCACAGAAGAGCACGGGGAGTATAGCACGACCTATGGGATTCACTGTTGCATTATCATCATCGGTTCCTTCCCTAGGCCGAGTTGTTTTGCCTGTTGGTCATGGTAGGGGTGCCAGAGGAGCAGCTAATTCCAGTGGAACTCAGAATCGCACCTATGCTCTAGTGGACTGGAAAAATTCGGAGGCTTCTCCTGATGTCGTCACAGGTACATTATCCATATTTTTGTATCATGTATATGCATTGACTGATCCGGGTTCTACATTGTCATATGTTACTCCATTGATTGCTGCAAAATTTCCAAGAACACCGAAACTATTAACTAAGTCAATTTAAGTAGCTACACCAGTTGGTGACTATATTGTTGCAAAAAGAGTATATCGTAATTGTGTGGTAACTGTGTGTGGTAATGATACATTGGCCAATCTCATTGAACTAGACATGGTGGATTTTGATGTGATAATGGGAATTGATTGTTTGGATTCTTGTTATGCCTCGATAGATTGCCGGGCTAAGAAGGTACATTTTCATTTTCCACAAGGAAATGGTCTTGAATGGCAGGGTAATATGGGGGCACCGAAAGGAAAATTTATTTCCTATCTGAAAGAAAGTAAAATGATTGTCAAGGGGTACATATGTCACTTAGTACGAGTAAAAGATACTGATGTGGAACCACAAACTCCTCAGTCAGTTCCAGTGGTCAATGAATTTCTTGATGTATTTCCAGAGGATCTTATAGGTTTACCCCCAGAACGGGAAGTAGAGTTTGGTATTGATGTAAATCCAGGCACACAACCTATCTCTATTCCCCCGTATAGAATGGCTCCAGCAGAATTGCGTGAATTGAAGGAGTAATTGAAAGATTTACTGGACAAGGGCTTCATCAGGCCTAGTATGTCCCTGTGGGGTGCACCGGTATTATTTGTATGGAAGAAAGATGGCACATTGAGAATATGCATTGAAAGATGGCACATTGAGAATATGCATTGACTATCGACAATTGAATAAGGTAACAATCAAGAACAAATATCCCCTCCCCAGAATTGATGATTTGTTTGATCAGTTACAGGGTGCTAAGTGTTTTTCAAAAATTGACTTGAGGTCGGGTTACCATCAAGTCAGAGTCAGAGAAAAAGATGTACCCAAGACAGCTTTCCGAACACGGTATGACCATTATGAATTTTTAGTTATGTCATTTGGACTAACAAATGCCCCAGCTGTGTTCATGGATTTGATGAATAGGGTGTTTAAGCCATTTATAGACGTGTTCGTGACGGTATTTATAGATGACATCCTGGTTTATTCAAAGTCACAAGAGGACCATGCTAAGCACTTACGACAAGTGTTACAGATTCTTCGTGAGCGTAAGTTGTATGCAAAGTTCTCTAAATGTGAATTTTGGTTAAAATCCATCGCATTCTTGGGTCACATTGTTCCAGATGAAGGGATACAGTCTGATATGCAAATGATTGAGGCGGTGAAACATTGGCCAAGACCTACGACGCCTACAAAAATTCGTAGCTTCCTTGGGCTAGCCGGTTATTATCGAAGGTTTATTGAAGGGTTTTCTTCCATTGCTGCGCCTTCAACAAAGCTTACACACAAGGCGGTCAAATTTCAGTGGAATGATGCATGTTAGAAAAGTTTTCAAGAGCTGAAAGATAAATTGACTTCCACACCCATATTACTACTTTCGAAAGGCACTGAATGTTATGCAGTATATTGTTATGCTTCCAGAGTTGGCCTCGGATGTGTATTGATGCGGCACGGTAATGTAATAGCATATTCCTATGACAGTTGCAGCTACTCAAGAGAAACTATCCTACACATGATCTTGAATTAGCAGCGGTGGTATTTGCTTTAAAGATATGGCGTCATTATTTGTATGGAGTTCATGTTGATATCTATACTGATCACAAGAGTTTGCAATATATATTTAAGCAGAAGGAACTAAATCTGAGGCAGTGGAGGTGGCTTGAGCTATTAAAAGACTATGATCTTGATATTCTATATCATCCAGGATAAGCGAATATGGTAGCTGATGCATTGAGACGCAAGGAAATAGGAGGTACTAGTGGCCAATTGAAAAAAAAAACAAGATTTAGTCAATGATCTACATCAATTAGCCATCTTGGGGGTTTGCCTTCTTGAATCCTCAGATGAAGGGGTTATTGTACAAATTGCGGCAGAATCTTTATTACTAGCTGAAGTGAAAGAGAAGCAGTTTGCTGATCCTATGTTAGTGCAACTAAAAGAGAATGTACAACAGAATTTGACAAAGGCATTTGATCTTACACAAGAAGGAATACTTTAATGCCAAGGTAGATTATGTGTACCGGATATAGACGAGCTAAGGAAATGAATTATGACCGAGGCGCATCATTCGCGATATTCTATTCATCCGAGAGCTACTAAAATGTACCATGATTTAAAAGAAGTGTATTGGTGGGGAAATATGAAGAGGAACATTGCAGAATTTGTAACTCAATGCCCAAACTATCAACAAGTTAAAGTGGAGCATCAGAAACCTGGAGGTTACATGCAATGTATCAATCTTCCAGTCTAGAAATGGGATATGATTAATATGGACTTCATCACAGGTTTGCCTCTTACACTGCGGAAATTTGATTCCATATGGGTCATAGTTGACAGGCTTACCAAGTCAGCGCATTTCTTACCAGTCAAGACCACCTATACAACTGAAGATTATGCAAGGTTGTATGTTAAAGAAATAGTGTGATTACATGGGATTCCGATCTCCATTATATCAGACAAGGGAGCTCAGTTTGCTGCACATTTTTAGAGATCTTTTCAGCAGAGTTTGGGTACACAGGTGAATCTAAGTACGACTTTCCATCCTTAGACGGATGGACAAGCAAAACGTACTATCCAAACACTTGAAGATATGCTACGAGCTTGCACGTTAGATTTTCAAGGCAGTTAGGATGAACATTTTCCTCTCATTGAATTTGACTACAACAATAGCTATCATTCAAGTATTAAAATGGCATCTTATGAAGCTTTGTATGGAAGGAAATGTAGATCACCAATCGGATGGTTTGAAGAGGGTGAAACTGCTTTACTTTGGCCAGATCTTGTTCATCAGGCTATGGAGAAAGTTAAAGTAATCCAACAACGGCTACAAATGGCCCAAAGTCGACATAAGTCCTATGTTGATGTTATAAGAAGAGGTCTCGAATTCTCTATAGGTGATTGGGTGTTTTTGAAGGTGTCACCGATGAAAGGGGTAATGAGATTTGGAAAAAAGGGGAATTTGAGTCCCCGGTATATAGGACCATATGAAATTGTCCGAAGATTTGGGCAAGTGGAATATGAATTGAAATTACCCCAAGAACTCTCCATAGCTCATCCAGTATTTCATGTTTCGATGCTTGTGCATAGGGGATCCATCTCTTTTTACTCCCATTGAAGATGTGCAAGTTACGGAGGATCTTACCTATGAGGAGATACCTATTGCCATTATGGATAGACAAGTGAAGAGGTTGAGGAATAAATACATAGCTTCCATAAAGGTAAATTGGAGAAATCAGCAAATAGAAGAGGTCACATGGGAAGCTGAAGAAATGCTGAAGTCCAAGTACCCTCATATGTTCCAAAGGGAAGAGCAAGCTCACGATACGAGATCGGAACAATGACAAGAAAGTATTTATAAGCATTGAGTATATATATATATGATAACATGAAGAATGCTCCTAGACTTGCAATTGTTTAAATTGAATAATGTCACTAACATTCGAGGACAAATATTTCTAAGGGGGGAAGAATGTAACACCCCCTATGTTTCTAAACCTAGTTAATTATCGTAACATTCATGGAATTATTTGAACATGAGAGTATGGGTGAATTATGCATTAATTGTTAGTCTTAAATGACTCTTGTGCTATTGGGCTCAATGGAGGCCCAAAATCTGACAAAAAGACATGGCCCAAAAATGGAATTTGACCCATTCTTCAATTGAAGCCTAACATTTATGAAAAATATGTGGCTAAGAATGAGACTACATGGGAATATAAAAGGGACTAAAAATCATATTTTTATTCACAAAGACTCACATGCCATTTCTAGAATTTTCTCAAACATTTCTCTCACACAAACCCTAAGAAACTATTCTCTTTGGCCAAGAGCATCATCTTGAAAGCTTTGGTAAGTATTTATTCTCATGGTTTAGTATATTATATGTTTAATATGGTGTATAAATCATTCTGGTTATGTTGGCAAAGTGTTGGACAGTTTACTATGTGTAAAACTGTCTATGTTTGCAATCGGAAAAGAGTTTTGCCTTATAAATTTGAAAACGGACTTGTGGTCTTGAAGGAATTGAACTTGATGGATTCAATATTGAAATGTGATATGTAATTATAGCATTAAATTTTTTTATCGTTGTACATAATGTTTGGAGTTGTTATTGCAAAATTTTGTAGGGACTTGGTGGTGTATTGAAGGAAAAAATGTGGTTTTAGTGATGTTCATGTGTGTTGTGAAACCATGGTTGATTTTTGGCATACAAATTGACCTAAATTCTGTAAAGGGAAGTTTATTCATGTCCATGGACCATTCATTACAAAAAATGACCTAAAAGAGACCCATTTTGGCCAAAACGGGTACCCCGCCCTCTCAAATGAAGGCACCTGCGGACGCAGGTGACCTCGCAGATGCCCCTGGACACTACCAAGGGTCACTTGTGGACGTATTTCAGACACCTGCGGGCGCATTTGGCTTTGCAAGTCACCCCAGAATGTCATTTTGTATGGTTTTGTCTCTCTTTGATCCCCGAAGGCCCCTATACCCTTTTCGGATGTAATTATCAACTTATGATACCTTTTTAATGACTTGTGTGGAGTCATGTTGGATTATATTAATTATGTATTGTTGTTCATATGTTTTTATGAGGCTATTTGATGGAGTAAGTGTGACGGAATGATAATGAGGAAGCGTAAAGGGTAAACGTGGTGTGAAATGCTATTGGTTTATGATGTCTTGGACAATGTGTGTAATGTTATGGTGTTGTTGGTATGATAATGTAGTGGATTGTATTATAAATGGTAAAATGACGTTATATGTCAGTCATAAGCTCATTGTCATCTTGTACACTTGTACGGAAACTAGTTGTTAATGTAAGCTCCGTTATGTACTTGTATTGTAGAGTGAAACATAAGGAAGGAGATGGACTATTGTGTTCATATATAGGCTTGTGTATTCATACTTGTAAGTGAAGGTATGTAAGGTTACTCTTTCCATATCCTTTTGCAGCACATAGTATTCACATTGACATTGTACTTGTTCCATTCCGAAATGTTCTAAGGTTTCCCATTTTCGGTTATCAATTATTGCTAATCACATGTTCCTTATGCATTGATCAATTGTGATTCACACGTCTCATGTTCTTTGACTAATGTTACAAAAGTTCCAATAATGTACAATATCACCAATGTATCATTCTCATAGAAGTAAAGATATAAAGTAATGTATAATTGTTTGGTTGAGTAACATCCCAGGGGCGACATAAAAGCCTAGCATGGGTTAATATAACATCCCAGGGGTCAAAGTACCTAGCATGGGTTAATATAACATCCCAGGGGTCAAAGTACCTAGCATGGGTTAATCACATCCCAGGGGCGATAGAAAAGCCTAGCATGGGTTAATCACATCCCAGGGGTTAAAATACCTAGCATGGTTTAATCTCATCCCGGGGGTGAATTAACAGCATAACATGGGTAGAACGATAAAGATATATAAATGTAAAAGCAAAAGAAGTAAAGGACGTAATGTACATGGTTCCATATATGCAGACCGGTGTTTTATATGTATTGACTAATCTCTTATATTTGATTTCATGGAAGTGCTTGTATATCATGCAGTTTCATTTGAGCCTTACATACTTAGTACATTCATCATACTGACATCCCTTGGGGGACATACCTTACATGTTGCAGGTACAGGTACTAGTAGACCTCCACAGTAAGCTACTATTCATCTACTGATCTTTGGCGAGCTCCAGTTGGTTCGGGGCTTTCCGAGTCACAGTTATATATTGGTTTTGGTATTGTAAATGTTGTATAAAGCGGGGACTTGCTGACTTTAGAAGGGTTATGTATGTGCATCTGTTAGAGGCTTTTGTAAACGTATGTGGGTATATAAATGTAAAAGATGTATGTCCATTTTGACTTGATGGCCCTGACAGCCAAGTTTCACATATGTATGTATCACATGTTCCATAATTTCTGCTAGTAGCATCTTATGTCCTTACGTGATGGTGATGTTTCTTATGGCATGCATATGAATGGACATGAGCAAAGATTGGTTCTCTCGGGCCTTATCGACTTTGGGTGCCAGTCCGCCTCAATGGGATTTGGGGCGTGACACAACTTATCTATTCACCCTACGAGTTATGGGGTGGTACATAGCCTCTGAAGAACTTTTGCACACTATCTGACAATTATACTCAGGTTGAGCTGACTTGACGACTTGTATGATCCAATGAAGAATCATATACTTCACTCATTGCCACTGACATCACATTATACATCTTTAAGACTGGACATTTCTTCTCGGGATGACTCACACTATGACTTGTAGGGTAACCCAACGAGTCATAGGCTAAGGTCATAGTCACTTATATTACACTTCCTCAAATCCAACAACCTTCTAGAGCGATGACGATTGGGACTACGAGTCATATTGTGACCCAACGAATCATATCCCAGTGTCCGTTATCTACACTTATGTAAATTCCTCTCCTTTTTCCTTCACTGACTTCCAAACCCTATTTTCCTGCAAAACTATAATAAACCCATTATATCCACAGAATCAAGACATTAACTTAGCATATTTCCCTTGTTTTAAGCATCGAAAGTGTCTTAAATCCATGACACATCAATGTGTTGACCAATGCCATGTGAGTGCCATAGAACTCCTAGTTTCTTTTACTTAAGCATCGTGTTAGTATAGTTGTGTTTTGTTGTTTGAGGAAAATCAAAAAATCTAAGTTAAGGATGTTGATGTATCGTGGTTTTACAATACTTTTCACACTTAAAACAATGATTTTTTGTATGTTCTTAAGTATGTTTCTATTGATATGATGTAATTTTTTGGTATATGTGCAGGAAAATAGGTTTCGAAAGCAAAATGGGAAAATGTGTTAAAAGTCAACAAGTTTATGTACGAGTCATACAAAAATTCATACTGAAGAATTAGAGATGTTGCAAATTTCAAAGTTGATACCATGACTCATCCAATAACTCATGACATGATAGTACAAGTCATACATTGACCTGTAGAGTGAAATTCAGAAGACGTGATGTCGGATAGTATGAGGCAATCTATGAGTTGTAAAGCCAAACCATGAGTCATCCTGATTTATTCTGAGAATCCTAAAAGGAAGATTCTAGAAAGGTGTAAGTTGGCCCAGTTACCATGAGACCTTCAATGACTCGTGAACCACTGTATGAGTCATACTAATAAGTCGTAGAAGACGGCGTACAAGTTTACAAGTTAGACTCAATACCTTGAGAAAAGTCTATGAACTATGATTCAATACCACAAGTCGTGATATGACTCATAGAAACTAGGAAGACTTGGCCAAAAGCTAAGAAGTACAAGTCCTGATCTCAATACCATGATTCGTGATCCCATACTATTACTTGTTCGTTACTACTGACTCTACTTTTCTAGTTTGTGTAGGATATGTTTTGTTCTGTCTAGAAAGACATCCCTTATTTTTTATTTCTAGCTTACGCACCCTAAATATTTAGTTATTTATTATATTGCTTGAGAACAAATATTCTCTTAGTTTTTGAGCAATAACATCCATTAGTTATTGATTATTGAGTGTTCTTTAATCAGTCAAGATCCTGAATTTCTTCTATTTACATCATAAGTTTATAGAAGAAAGTAGATTAGTGGAGCAGTTTAGGGAGAGGAAGAAGGATTTGCACATGGTGTTTATCGATCTCGAGAAGGTGTATGACAAAGTACCAAGGGAGATCCTGTGGAGGTGCTTGGAGGCTAAAGATGTGCCTGTAGCATATACTAGGTCGATTCAGGATATGTACGACGGTGCAAAGACGCGTGTGAGGATGGTAGAAGGGGATTCAGAGCACTTTCCTATTTTGACAGGATTGCACCAGGGATCGACTCTTAGTCCATTTTTATTTGACTTGGTGATGGATTTTTTGACATGGCGTATCTAAGGGGAGGTGCCTTGGTGTATGCTATTTGCTGATGATGTGGTACTAATTGATGAGACTCGCGGAGGAGTTAATGATAAGTTAGAGGTTTGGAGACAGAACCTTGAGTCTAAAGGGTTTAGGTTGAGCAGGACTAAAATGGAGTACTTGGAATGTAAGTTTAGCGATTCGACGTATGAGGCAGAGGGGGTAGTGAAGCTGGATTATCAGTCCATTCAGAAGAGGGGGAGTTTCAAGTATCTAGGGTCTATGATTCAGGGGAATGGCGACATTGACGAGGATGTCTCACTCCGTATCGGTGTAGGGTGGTTGAAATAGAGGCTCGCTTCGGGAGTTCTGTGTGATAAGAAGGTGCCTCTGAAGCTCAAAGGTAAGTTCTACAGAGGGGTCATCTATTCGGCCATGTTATATGGGGTGGAGTGTTGGCCAGTTAAAAACTCCCACATCCAAAAGTTGAAGGTAGCGGAGATGAGGATATTGCGATGGATGTGTGGACTTACCAGGAAGGATAGGGTTAGAAACGAGATTATTCAAGAAAAGTTGGGAGTGGCTTCGGTGGAGGATAAGAAGAGGGAGGTGAGGTTGCGTTGGTTTGGGCATGTGATGAGGAGGTTCACGGATGCTCCAGTACGGAGGTGTGAAAGGTTGGTTGTGGATGGTTTTAGGTGGGGTAGAGGTAGGCCAAAGAAATATTGGATGGAGTTAATTAGGCATGACATGGCGCAGTTACAACTTACAGATGACATGACCCTTGATAGGAAGATGTGGAGGACGCGTATTAGGGTAGAGGGTTAGTGGGTAGGAAGGAGTCCGTATTGTGTAGGAAGGAATGGTTATATGTATTAGTGCCTGTTGTTTCTTGGGTATATTCTTGTTCATGTTGTTTTGGAGATGTTTGTAACCTTGAATAAATAGTCTATAGTGCTACTTTGTGGGTGTCTTGCCTATTTCCATATATAGCGATGTGTTATCTCTTCTTGTTATTTGTTTCTATGACTTTTGTTTGATTGTTATCTATTCTAAGTTGGGGGTCTATCGAAAATAGCCTCTCTACTTCATCTGAGGTAGTGGTATGGACTGCGTACACTTTACGCTCCCCAGACCCCACCTGGTGGGAATACACTGGGTATGTTGTTGTTGTTGTTGTTGTAAATCATAAGTTTATAGTTATAATTTCTTCTACAAATTATGATTGTAATCTTTCTAATATGAGTAGCTGAATCTGATAATTAGTGTTGTGAGAACCATGATGAATTAACAAAGTAGGTTAAAGTCCTTTGTGATTCTTGAACGTTATCCATGCATGTATTGTTCTTATCTTTGTATTGATTTCTTTTAAATGAGTGCACATGTTAGAAATTGCCTTAATTATTACTTGCTTGACCGTTGATGAGTCAGTAAATTGTGCATCATTTGCCCTAAAATTAGGAAGAAAACATGTCCTCAATGCTAAATTGAAGTGCTTTTAACGTTGATTTGATTTGATTTCAGGGTAAAGGCTTATAAGTGATCAAACTAGAAAAGAGGAGCAAAATGGAGGTAAAAAGATGGAAGAATGAAGCAAAAATTATACAAAGGAATAAAAGAGACATTTCAGTGCATCGCCGAAGTGAGTGGAGGATTGGCAATTGAGCATCTCCATTGCTAAATCTAACAGAAAAAGGCAAAGAAAAAGAGAAACAAAATGGCGATATGCAAAGGACATATCGGCGTATCGCCGAACCGATCGGCGGACCAATTCTTGCATTACAAAAAGGAATAGAAGCCAACCCTTGGAGCTTGTCATGTTGACAAATTAGTGAACCATGTATAATTCAGTGGATCGCCGTCTCATTTGGAGATGGATTATGTTCAGCCGAATTGTCAAGCGGTGACATTTCTGTAGTTATGTTGCCAATTTTTCCTGATGCTATTTAAGCCTTTTTGGTCGTTGGAAACCCTATATTTTGTCAATTTTTCTTATGCTTGAACTTGTAATCAAACCCTAATCTTGGGATTTACTACTCTTAACTTGGAATTTAGAGTTTTCTTGAGAAACGTTTGGATTCTTTGGCAGATATTAAGGAAGAATTTGGTATAAATTATTTTTCCTTCATTATGAGCAGCTAATTTCCCATACTTGGGGCTATGAATTATTGAGTAGTGATTGTGTGAGGGTAGTGACTATTTACCTTTGAATTAGATTGTATGTTATGATTTTGGCTAAATATTTATGCCTTAACTTATCAATTGAGGTTGCAAACTTACTCTATGCTTGGATCTCTTGTATTTCTTGAAAGGGGATACAAGAGTGATGAGATTTAGCAAACTTGATTACACTCATTTAAGTGGTAATGCTAGCAATAGATTATTTATTTTGAGTTTAATGGTTGTTTAGTAGTGTAGACACTTGGATGTTCGAGAGAAGCCCATGTGAAATTTGGTTGTGGACTGAGAAATCATTTCCAATATCTAAAATCATTCCTAACCATAATTAGCAATTAAATCTTAGGTGTATTCTCGCTTACCCATGCATATTATCATTCTCAAGAAGGCGTAACCTTAAGTGTTTTAACTTATTTGATTACAATCGTGTTGCATTTCGCTTTGGCAAACCAAACATTGATACTATTAACTCGATATTTAGAAGTTGTTCAAATGAAACCACCCTATTTTACTTTTATGTTTAATTTCGACATTGCGTGCGAGCCTAGAGTAGCTTGTGACACTTAAGAGTGAAACTAGCGATCTCATTCCCTGTGAATTCGACCCCTACTCCTAGTTGGATAAAATATATTAATAATGACCGTGTACATTCATAATTAAGAATGTATTTGAGCATTATCAAAAATCTCCATAGAGGTAAATAATAGGAAAAGAGATTAACAGTGGAGATTTGAGGCTACCAACCCTCATCTAATAGCTTGAGCCTTGTCCATGAATAGCTAATCCAAGATCAAAGGTAAGGGTTAGTAAGTAAGCATTCATAGACCTAACTGATGACTGAGTAACATTCGTCTAATAAGGGTCAAAAGTTGTTTAGGTGAACCTAACTTACTGTTTTGTATGCTAAGCATCCAAATAGATCAATATTATGCTACACTTACTGAGTTATGAAATCATAGGGAACACAATCCTAGTTCATTCTCATTGATAGTTACCACAATTTAATACATTGTTTCTTGTTAATGAAACCTTAAAAAAAAAAATCTGGTTACTTAAAAAACCCCTTTCAGAAATAACTGATTAATAGTTTAAATAACCGTATTGACCTAGATTCTAGCCATATTCCCAGTGGGATCGATGTTTTGGGGGAAAATGATTTTCGACTTTCAAAATAATTTCAAAACTTTATTCAAATTTCTAAATAATTTAAATTGAAGTAAGAGTCGCCACTTAATTTATTTAAGGGAGATTAAGAAAACCTTAAGAAAAGCTTAAAGATTTTAATGCAAAAAATCTCAAAGTTAAGAAATTCAGGTAAGTTGTTCTTATCAATACTCTTGGAAGGGTGGTAAGGCACCAAGAGTATCCGCTAACTTGTGGTTATCCAGTCTATTTAAAACTAATTGGATTGAGTAAGTTTGAAAAAGAATTTTACTTGTTAAGAAAGAGTAAACATAGTAAAACAGAATCGAATTATATATATATATATATATATATACATACATATACATATATGTATGTATATACATACACACATAATGAGAAGCTACTAAAAGCTAATGCTTATTTTTTAAAAAATAATTAAGTTATGGGAAAGATTTTTTAAAGCAAAATCAAGGCAAACACCAAAAGGGAAAATCATCTAAAATTATTTAAGAGTTAGTATTGAAACAACATACCATGTAGAAATAATAAGTAGGAAAAGAAATTTGGTTTAGGACTTCTAATGCCCAAACCCCTAAAATAGTCCATTTGGGACTTCATCTTTACGGGCTCAACCCACTTCAACTCTCGTACCGTCCTAACATCTAATGGGCTAGGACCATCTGTTCTAGAACTAAAATTGAAACTTTAAGGTCAAAACAACTGCTGCACCTGTCTTATTCTAACAATTTGTGCTTTTTGCCCATAAAAATACTATTTTTTCAAGACTTTTGGGTCTAAAATGTATTAGTGGCAGCTCATGGGCTTTGGCCAATTTCCTTTTCTTCAAGACATGTGATCTTTGCTTAATTTCCACGTGGATGATGTGATTCATTATTTTCAACTTCTATTTCATATATACAACTTTGTATATTATTGTAATACACTACTGATTGTCCCTTTTGGACTGGAACTGGTTGGATTCAAAAGGAAACGGGCCTCCTTGGCCCATTTAGGAAGATGCAATGGGAAGGAGTCCATTTGGACTCCAAACAGTGTCAGATGCCACAAAAAGAGATAAAATTTAATATCTAAATGGAATTTTGAGTTAATATGAAATAAAGATAATATTAAGAGCTTGAAGCCTATAACAAATCAATCAAGCACACACATATCACTCATAAATAATTATCCTCCAAGAATCCACATGAATTCAAACAAGACATTTAGAAACGTATGAAATCTATGTAAAAGAGACATAAAGGAAGGAAGGATATATAAGAGTTTCTTTTCAAGAGGAGAAGCAGTTCCTACTTTAAAATAAAGAAGACAGAGGATGAAGACAAAGTTAAACGGAGAGGGGGAATGATGGAACTAAATCTGTCACTTTCTCATGAATTCCTTGGGTTATAGTCCAAATAAAACACATAAGGTTCAAATATAGGAATAAGTGAGAGGTAATAGAACACAAGCTAAGTTGAATAGATCATCCCCTTACTACATTGTTCCTTACCCAAAGACTCAAGTTTGAGTTTTATAAAAAAAAATGAAAAAAAGAAGAAAGTAACAACTTTTTACTGTCTCAAGCAATCTAAAATCAAAATACGAATTTGGGAAAGCTCACACACATGTTTTAAACGCTCAATAATCAAGTACAAGTTCCTACCTTTTTACTAAGAAATCAATACCTTTTGTAGTGTTTCATAGTTCAAGAAAGGGGGTTCCTAGAAAAAGGTTAATGGAATAGTAAAAGTAGAGACATGTTTTTCCTAGACGGGGAAGGGAAAGAAAAAGGAAGAAAATATGAAGAATTATCTTTTTTTTACCTATCAATGTTATAAAAATCTGATCAACCAGTTCAAATAAGAACCCTCAAATCCAAAGAATGAACAAAATCCTCTAAGCTCAGGCTTTACCTTTACAACCTTCTTTATTCATTAACAAGGTTTGGGATAAAACAAGCCATAAAATAGACTTGTTTTATCTTAACTTTAACTCTTCTTAAGACCTTTTTAAAACTAATATAGGGAATCAGTAAAAGGAACTCAAGTACGAGGATATTAATACTTAAACCAAACAATCAAACTTGAATAAACCCTTCCCCTCTCCTTGGTAAGTCATCTAAGACTACGAACCAAGAGTTTATTAAGGGTTCATGGGATTGGCAGCTTTACTCATAGTAGATTCACTGTTTCCTTTTGATATTATTGATCAAAGGACCCTTGCGAATTGCATACTTCAACACAGACTCATTCCAATCAAAAAAAACACAAAAAAAACACACCAATTTTTAAGAACTTATACACACTAACCAGAGAAACACATGGCTAAGAATGACATAAACAATATTCATGTGTAAAAGATGAACCTTATTAACATTACATGAATAGAATCACTCATTAACATATAGTCTTACAAATATTAACAACACTTAGATATATGAGCAAAGATTAGGCTAAAGAAACACATAAATAGTACTGCTTAAGCTAACCAACACCAAATATAGCAAACAATCCCATTCTCATCTAGTTTTGAGATTCACTACTATAGCAACAAAATAATATAAAGTGATACAAGAGAAATAAATAGTATTATCAATGAAGAAAGCAACAACATAAAACTATGACTAAAACAAACAAGAGGAGTAACAAAAATAAGAAATATAAAGAGAGGGGGAAGGGTCTACCTGATTCTAAGCAACAAACCAAGACTACAAACTCATCTTAATCTATATTCCACCACCAGAGAAAACCACTGCTCATTCAAAACCCAAGCCTCAAGTGAGACTCACAAGTTTCAACTTTAAACTTTTAAAACCAGAGGAAAAATCTTCTTTCAATTCTAAATTTTCTATTTAGCTTGAATGATTTTTAATTCTTCAAAATTTTCCTTCTTTGACGGAACAGTGGAGGGAACTTATAGGGAATGAATTAGTGTTTTTCATAGAGGTTGAATCGGTGTGGGATTTAGGGAAAAACCCCTAATCAAACGGTTAGATTTGAATCAAAGAGATGGATGGAGATTGACCTCTCTTTCTCCTTGTATGTACAATGAGCAAATAGGAATCATCCTAGAGTATAAACAAATTCCTCGACATCCTCCTCCCTTTCCTCAAAGACTAAAAACAAAAGCTGAAGAGCATAAATATCATAAATTTATCTCAATGTTAATGAACTTATCAATAAATATTCCTCCTGTCGAGGCTTTAGAACAGATGCCAGGTTACTCAAAATTCATGAAAAACTTAGTGACAAAGAAGAGAACTATCAGTTTGAGACAGTAGATAATTTACACCATTATAGTGCAATTGCTTCTCGCTCACTTGTCGAGAAAAAAGAAGATCCAGGAGCCTTCACAATTCCTTGTAATATTGGTCCTATAATTTTGCAAAAGCTCTGTGTGACTTGGGTGCTAGTATAAACTTGATGCCCCTACCCGTTTTCAAGCAGTTAGGATTGGGGGCACCGAAACCAACTTCTATGAGACTCCTTATGGCAGATAGAACTGTGAAAAAGTTGGTGGGCATTTTGTATGATGTTCTGGTAAAGGTTGCATTTTCATCTTCCCTGCTGACTTTGTAATTCTAGATTGTGAAGTTGATTTCGTGGTTCCCATTATCTTAGGAAGACCATTCCTTACCACTGGTCATGTATTGGTTGCCATGGAAACTTGGCAGATGAAATTTATGTTGAATGATGAACATGTCACTTTCAAAGTTTGTCGTTCCATGAAGCAACCAAAAGATGTGCGGGGGTGATTTCGGTAATAGATACAGTTGATGAGAGTGATATTATTGTGTCTATTGAAGAAAGGTTGAAGGTAGAAGCTCTTGTGGCGGTGATAATAAATTTTTACAATGATGGTATTGAGGAATACGATAAGATTGTTGGTGCACTCGTTGGTAGGGGATCATACACTTATACTCCTAAGAAACTAGATCTTGATTTAAAGAATAGGGTGACACCACCAGCTCTACCTTCTATTGAGGAGCCTCCAGTTTTGGAGCTTAAGGTTCTCCCGTCTCACCTTAGTTATGCATTTTTGGGAGCCAACAACACCTTACCTGTGATTATCTATGCTAAGTTGGTGGAGTGGTAAGTGAAAGCTTTTGTTTTGGTATTGAAAAGGTTTAAGAGGGCCATTGGTTGTTCCATCGCTGACATTATTGGGATTCCACCTGGTATTTGCAGTCACAAAATCAATCTTGATCCTGAATACATACCAAGCATTGAGCACCAACGTCGTCTGAACCCACCTATGCAAGATGTTGTGAAGAAAGAAATCATTAAGTGGTTAGATGCAGGTGTGGTTTACCCCATTCCTGATAGCAAGTAGGTGAGCCCAGTTCAGTATGTTCCAAAGAAGGGAGGAATCACTGTGGTTCCAAACGACAAGAATGAGTTAATCCCAATAAGGTCGATTACTGGATGGAGAATTTGCATGGACTATCAAAAGCTAAATTCTTGGACAGAAAAAGATCACTTTCTTATGCCCTTTTATGGATCAGATGTTAGACCGTCTTACTAGTAGAGGATGGTATTTCTTTCTTGATGGCTATTCGGGGTGTAATTAGATTTTCATTGCTCCTGAGGACCAAGAGAAGACCACTTTCACTTGTCCATATGGGGCGTTCACGTTCAAAAGGATGCCATTTGGCTTATGTAATACACGACCACTTTTCAGCGTTGTATGATGTCTATTTTCTCCAACATAGTGGAAGACACTATTAAGGTTTTTATGGATGATTTATCTGTTGTGGAAGACTCATTTGATGATTGCTTGGCCCACCTTTCTAATGTATTGCAAAGATTCGAGGAGTGCAACTTAGTGCTAAATTGGGAAAAATATCACTTTATGGTTAATGAGGGTATTGAAGTTGACAAAGCCAAGATTGAGGTGATTGAAAAGTTACCTCCACCTATTTTGGTTAATGGAATTTGAACTGTCCTGGGATATGGAGGTTTTTATAGAAGATTCATCAAGGATTTCTCTAAGATTGCATATCCATTATGCAAGATTTTAGAGGAGAAGGTGAAGTTTGTATTTGATGAGGCGTGTCTAAAAGCATTAGAGTGTCTGAAAGAGAAGTTAATATCATCCCCTATCATTGTTTCACCAGATTGGACGATGAAATTTGAGGTTATGTGTGATACTAGCAGTTTGGCCTTGGGTGCATTCCTTGTCCAAAGATGTGAGAAGATTCTACATTCAATTTATTATGCTAGCAAAGTGCTTAATCCAACTCAGAAAAATTACATTATAACCGAGCAAGAATTGTTTGCAGTGGTCTTTGCTTTTGAGAAATTTTGATCATAATTGATTGGTACGAAAGTGATTGTGCACACATACCACGTATTACTTAGATATCTTATGTCAAAGAAGGACGCCAAGACAAGACTGATTCAACGGGTACTTCTGTTGCATGTATTTTATTTTGAGGTCATGGACCGAAAAGGAACTGAGAATCAGGTTGCAGACCACCTATCACGCCTTGAGGAGGAGGCCATGCTTATATTGAGGGATTATCTTGATATTGATGATACTTTTCCAGAAGAACAAGTGTTGGCAGCATCACAAGAATTAATCCCTTGGTTTACAGATTTTGCCAACTTTTTGGCAAGTGACCTAGTCCCGGAAGATATGTTGTATCAGCAGAGGAAGATATTCATGCATGAAGTGAGAAAATTCTTCTGGGATGAGCCTTATTTATTTAGGGTATGTGCGGATGACATCATTCAAAGGTGTATTCCGAAAGTCGAGATGTTGAGTATTTTGTTAGCATGTCATTCATCTCCAGTTGGGCGTCATTATGGAGGTTTGTGGATTGCTCATAAGATCTTACAATGTGGGTACTACTGGCCCACTATTTATAAAGATGCTCATGACTATTCTCGATCTTGTGACCAATGTCAAAGACAAGGGAACATCTCGCGCAGACACGAACTTTCTATGACAACTATTCTCGAGCTCAAATTGTTTGACGTACAGGGAATTGATTTTATAGGCCCATTTGTGAGCTCATATGGGATGAAATACATTCTGGTAGCTGTTGACTATGTTTCTAAGTGGGTGGAGGCAATATCTCTTCCCAATAATAAAGGAAGAAGTGCCACGACATTCTTGGAAAAGAACATCTTTTCACGATTCGGTACACCCCGAGTTATCATTAGTGATGGAGGATCCCATTTCTGTAATCGACTATTCAAAGCCCTTCTTGAAAAATATGGTGTCAAACATAAGGTGGCAACACCCTACCATCCTCAGATGAGCGGGCAAGTTGAGGTGTCAAATCGTGAGATAAAGCCTATTTTGGCAAAGAAGGTGAATGTTAACCGAAATGATTGGGCTAGAAGATTGGTTGATGCATTATGGGCATATCGAACTGCATTCAAGACACCAATTGGTGCATCTCCATATCAGCTGGTGATTGGTAAATCATGTCATTTCCCTGTCGAACTTGAACGCAAGGCATTATATGCACTGAAAAGGTTAAATCTGGAATGGAATGATGTGGCTAAATTGAAACTACAACAGATGAATGAGATGGATGAATTTCCTCTTTGGGCTTGTGAAAGTTCAGCACTGTATAAAGAAAAGATGAAATTATATCATGATCGGAGGATTGATCGATGAGATTTTCACCCCAGAGATTTGGTACTACTCTATAACTCTAGGCTTCGCTTGTTTCTTGAAAAGTTAAAGTGCAAATAGTTCGGACCATTCACGGTGGTTAAGGTGTTCCCGCATGGAGCAATCGAGCTGAAAGGTGATAATAATGTTATATTCAAAGTCAATGGGCAGTGTTTAAAGCACTATGTGGGAATCATGGAAGAAATAAGGACATGTGAGGATATTAGTCTTGAAGAAGTCTGAGTAGTCAAGTAAGTTGGGTCGTTCCGTGACGTTAAATCAGGCACTTCATGGGTGGCAACCCATGGGCTAGTTGGTGAAATGTAAGTAACCAACCTAGCCACGTTGCACCGTGACATTAAATCAAATGCTGTTTGGGTGGCAACCCAAAGTCTGATTTGGTTGTGATTTGATCATATGAGGGTGCAGAGTATAAGTTAGCTTAAACTTAAAATATTAAACTAAAAGTGTTCAGTTCAACCCACGGGACATGAGTCCACCCACGTGATATAGGTTCATACTGTGGGATTCAGAGTCAACAGTCAAGTTCCAGTATTCAACCCACGATGCTAATCTACGTGATGTGAGATCACCAACGGGACATGGGTGGGTACCGTGGGAATCAGAAAAATTACTCACCTGCAAAATCTGACCCACGCCTAGGAGCCACGTGACGTAGGTGTACCCACGTGGCATGGGTTTGTTTCGTGAAAGACAAAACTGACCCATGCAGACTGGGATTTTTGACCCGACTCAACCCTTTATAAATGCTCAAACCCAAACTCATTCCACAATCCGATGGTACCATCTTCCAAATACAAATCCTTTTAACAAATTTCATCAAATCTTTCACTTTAAATCTATCATTCCTTAAAAATCCAACATACCAACTAATAAATTCACCAATCCCCAACCTCTCATTGAGCCGAAATCTATAAAACCCAAAATCCCAAATTTTCTAAAACCTAAAAACCTAAACTCCAATCTGACCCGACCCACACCCGATCAAAACACAACCCAAACCAGACCATCACCACCCAAATACCGGACCTATTTGATCTTAATGCCACAAAAAATAAACCCCAAATATGGAGATATGGGTTCATCTTTGAGAATCCAAACTAAAAACCTTGAAATTACGACATGATTATGCGATTAACCTTCGAGGTCGGATAACAGTGGTTCCGAGGGAGTGTTTAAGATTGCTCACGATGATTCTAAACAGGTACCTTATACAACGAGGATATAAACTAGGTCACAAACTGCATCTTGGGCTGCACATCCGACTACTACACAACCACCGCAACTTGCCAAATCGGTTTCTCCTATTCCTTCTTCTGATTCGTCCCCCCAGTCTAATGAGGGGCGGATAATTTTGCATCCGGTGATAACAAGGTTGATGCAGCTGGTTCTATGTAGAATACTATAGGTACAGATAATTCTACATCAGGTAAAAGTTGTACAGCTGGTGGGATAGCTTTCGACACAAGTACTGGTGTTCAGGTTTTGACTATCTCCTCACAAAGATATTTGATTGTGAGTCAGGACACAACTATGGCCCAAAGGGAAAATAGGAGGTGGTGTGTTGAGGGTACGAAAGACATTTATGATTAGGATACCGAGCTGACAGAGCGGAGTGGGTGGAAAAGAACTATCATCGAGGAGGCTCGATACCAGATAGATGAGTTGAATGCACTACCTGAGATAAAGGCAGTATTTGATCGTTATGGATTTGGGTGGATGATGGAGCTTTTTGGTAGCTATAGCCGCGAATTGGTCCATGAGTTTTATGCTTAATATGCTGCATCGATAGAGTTGATCACACCTAATAAGCAGCGATATCGAGACCGACCACCACTGACTCACATTTTTGTTCATGGCGCCAGAGTTGACTTGTTCGAGTTGACTATTCACAGGTTCTTATTTGGAGCAGGACGGGAGATTCTAGCTAAGACTGCTGAGTTTTATCACAACATTGAGACAATGAAAACTAGGACTAAAATGAGGGTTGTCGATTAGTGGTTGGAGTTACTACGGTGGATTGCAGGGTATATAGCAGAGGATGGTGCAGATGTTTGTTAGGTATCTGGGAAGCTGGTCATTAAGAAGTCCTCTCTTCACTTTGGTGGACAGTTTTGGTGGTCTGTTGTAAGGTACCATTTGGGTCCACAAATGCTGATAATTCATTTACACTTGATCGGGTAGTTCTGGTAGCAAGCATTTTGGTAGTTTATGACATTAACTTCGCTTGTTACATTATTGTAGAGATTCATAAGTGTGCCTTTCGCGACTTCACCAGTATTCCTTTTCCATGTTTGATCCAGGGCTTATGTAATATCTAAGGTATGGTCGTGCTACCTGGAGTTGATCATGATGTTGAGGTGACCCGCATTGTTGATATAGGGTTGATGCTGCTGTGGGGGGATAACCCAGTGTTTTTTAGGAGGTCTCAACCCTCCTCTTCATCAGGAGTGGCCCTTTCTTAAAGGCCTGGAGATAGAGAGGAGCCAGTTAGCACTCCTACACTGGTGAGTGTGCCTGAGATTATACGTGTACCTACTGAGGGCTTAGGCCCTGTGATTGACGATGAGGTTGCAGGCACTACAACACCACCTCTCCCATCTGGTATGGTCTCAGTTCTGAGGGACTTTTTACAGCAGTTGGTTGATATACAGACTTAGATGTTTGAGAGGTAGGCTCACATAGAGGCCCAGATGGCTAAGTTGGTATCACAGCTTAAGCCATGGGTAAGGACCACAGTAGAGGCTTCAGAGGTGAGAGTTGAGGCTCGCATGACTATGGCCATGGATAGATTTATGAGAGAGCTGCATGGGCAGATTGATAGTTTTGAGACACGATGGCTAACCAGATGAGTTAGGCATAAATTCCTGATATGGCAGGGTTGACAAAGGAGGTGACTGCATTGAGCGAGGAGGTTAGAGCTTTGGCACCAAGCAGCACCACTGTCATTCCACTTATGCCCATTCCGTCCCCAATGAGGCCGACTTTCGAGATGGATTTGTTTGAAGATGAGGAACCACCTATTAAGAGAGCCAAGCAGCCACATAGCCCGGAGGGTCAGTAGACAAGCGATGATTTTGAGAGAGACCTAATAAGGGCGATGAAAGCCTCCAAATTTGAGTATCACCTAAGTCAGATCATAGATGAGCAGACAGACTTGGGAGCACCCTCTAGTCGACCACCTGCTCCTCTGCCGTACCTCAGTATTTTGCCCAGTGTACTGCGAGAACAGGATGACCCGGCTACTAACAGGCACTTATCAGGCACCTAGGGCACCACAGGTATGCATCTCACTTCATTGCCCTTATTATGTTCATAGTTATGCACTAAGGGCAGTGTGCCATTATTCATATTGGAGTGGGGCTATACCACCACTCAGGGGTTTTTGTTATCGTGTTTCTTTTCCCTCGAGTGTGCTATCATAGTAGAACCGACATATTTAGGTTTTTATCTATATTATTTATGTGTTTTCATGTTTAATTAGGAGAAAAATAGAGGAACCTTAGTGATAACCCCCAAAATATGAAAGTAGGGATGAAGTACAAAAACAAGAAAAAATAATAGAATCGAATATATGGAAAGTACAGAATATAAGGATAGATAGATAGATAGACACAAGAAGATTAAGAAAAGCAAAACCTAAGGATGTATCAAATCCGAAGAACTCCCTTTTGATTACCTAAAAACACCTATCTATTACAATGACAAAGAGGGAATCGTAACGCCCTCGAAACCACCGTTTCTAAAATGAAGGTCAACACAAGATTTTCTAAGCTCTCATGATCTCTCAAGAGACATAAATTCTATATTCATCAAAAACTAAGGAAATGAAATTTCTAAGGCACCTATTTATAGTATTTGCCTTTGCAAAAATAACCTATTACAAAAATAGCCCAAAAGTAGCTATTTAAAAAATAACCCACAAGAACTCTCTTTATTCCTTATGCCATGCTTCCCTCGGCTCCAAGCTATCATCCATATGTGGTATTGCTCGAGTTGGAGCTCAATAGGGTCCTCCAAACATGTCCTTGTGGCCTTAATATCTTCATGACTTGAATTTTTTGGTGTTGTACTTGAAATGTAGGCCAAGAAAGGTTGACTCCAATTTGGCTTGTATCATCCTCCCCTTCTTGAAAAGGATTCGTCCTTAAATCTAAACATTGCAAAACCTTAGGAAAAACAAGATACCATAATGTCCTCAAGGTATGAGGGTAAATGTTAGCAAAATAAATCCTATCACCATACCAAGGTTGCACACTCTTAACATATAACCAAGTATCAAAATGATCAACTAAAGGGTAGTAACCCTTCAAAGCAAAAGTTACTTGGCTACTCAAGTGATTGTGACAAAGGGGTAAACCAAAAGAACCATGGTAATTAATCAAACACATATGTAATCCCACATTGGTATTACATTTCAATAAGCACAAAACCCCTTTTAGGTCAAAATCATATGATAATTCCCATAGCTAAGTGCAACATCATAAATAAGGCTATCCCAAGTTAAAACTCCCCTTAATGCACTAGCTATCTTCAAAGAATCTTTGCTGGAGTTCTTTCCCTTACATAACTTTGGTCCATCAAATGGATTATAAATCCTTAAGAAAGACTTTCCATTGTAGGGAAGGAGCCCAACAACCTCAACCAAATTTTGCTTGTTGTCTTGACCAAGCACCAAGTTGGGTGTATAAAAACCATCACACTCTAAATGGTCACTGGGTTCAAATGGAAGAATTATCCATGAACATGGGTCGAAGCAATACCCATTTTCCAAATAGGTACCACTATCACCAAAAGAAGGCATACTCTTTATACTACCATAGGCAATATCAAAAGCAAAGAGAGAGTCACGCAAATTAACTTCAACTAATATGTCCTCATGCATATATGATAACCTTCAAAATATGAAAGGAGGGATAAAATACGAAAACAAGATAAACAAGGAATCGAAAGGAAAAAGATAGAAAGATAAAGAAATAGATAGACACAAAGAATGAAATTGAATGCAAATTAAGGGTATATTAAACCCCAAATCCTCAATCAAATTAATCCTACAAAGCACCTAAATCTTACGTAGCCCATAGGGAAATAGAGCTCCCAAGCAACCGACGTTTCCAAACGTTAATTCAACGCAAGCTAATCCAAGATCACTCACACTCTCAAGTGTATAATTGTTCATAATCATCAAAGTTAACCTAAAAATGAAAAAGAAGCTACTATTTATATCCATGGGCTAATTATTACAACTCTGGGCCCAAAAGTGACCCATTTCCAACAAAATAGAAAGCCCAGCCGATTTGGGCCACCTGCCCACGCAGGTCAAGGGTGCAGATGCCACTGCCTCCCCCCTTCATATGTATGTCGTTCACCTGCGGGAAAAGGTGAGGTCACAGGTCCCTCTAGGGCCTCTTTTAGCTCATCTTTGCCTCCCTTTGACCTCTCCAAGGCCCCTCTACCCTTCTTTGATGTAATATCTAACTCATGGCACCCTTTGGATAACACTTAGGGGTCATCAAACACCTATCGCTTCATGATCTTTCCATCAAAAGGTCCGGAGGCATTTTGGATTGTATCATCCTCCCCTTCTTGAAAAAGATTTGTCCTCAAATCTAAGTCCTAAAATCACAAGAGATAAACAAACAACCAATATGTCCTTGAAGCACAAGGGTTAGAACAAGGGTTAGAATCAACATTTCTGTGCCAAGGGGACACCCACTTGACGTATAACCAACTATCTTTCATATTCAATAAAAAGAACTCATTATACAAGGCACAAAGGTGTTGCCTACAACAAGCATCATGAAATTCTTCCAAGGTGTTTCCATTAATAAGATTACCAATAATCTCAAGTAAGTTAGCCAAAAGATCACCACATGTTGGAACAACCAAGGATAGAATCAAGTAATCATTAGGGTGAGGATCACCCTTTCTCCCACAACAAACCATGTTCACATAAAAAGCATTCTCAACACAAACATGGCTATCTTTATAAGCAAAGAGATAAGAGTGAAAAGAGCTAAAATTATTTAAGGTGCTATCAAAGATAAGAACATAAGAAAGTATGAACAAGCACCTCAAGCACCTCACATCTCTCTCATCCAAACAACTTCCCAAGGAAAGAGCACTCACTAGCGGGGTCCATCCTAGTGCTTCAACTTGTCTATCCACATAAGTGTGATAAGTAGTTGGGAAAAGGAGTTGTTTATCAAGTAGGTAACATGGACCCTTCTCAAAGAAACAAATAGATTGGGCATTCAGATTGCGAAACACACATAATATAAGAACAAGAGACATAGGATAAATGTCATCATGATTCCAAGGATTACTTGGAATAAGAGGGGAAAGGTACATACCTTTGGAGAAAGGCTTTGAACTTTCTCGCTTGTCTTTTTTACATGCTCCACATGGTCCTTCCATCCTATGCATCAACTTGAACCAATATACTTGGTCCTCTTGCGTCTTTGAAGGAGCTTCCATGGTAGGTAACTCTATCATTCGATCCATAGGGTTAGATGCTTTACCCTTTGCTAGCAAGTAGCTATAGGATTTTGCCTAGAAGCCTCCTTTGAGCATCATTTTTATCAATTTTTGAGTCTTTAGATAAAAACTCATCTAGTCCTTCAGATGCATACTTGTGAGGAACTTCCATTGGATCCTCATTTGGAAGTATTCCTTCATGACCCTGCAAAAGAGAAGTATTGGTGCTAGGTAAAATTCTAGCACCACGGTTAGTGAACAACAAAGGTTTGGGAAGAACACAAGGTTCCCCTCCTCGAGCCAAGTCCATTTCCTCCTCTTGGCTTGGATCATCTAAAGCCTCACTACTCATCATTCGCCTCATCATAAAGTTAGAATTCATTATCTCTCCTTCTTGAGGCCAAACATCTTCATGGGGAACCATTATCATCATTCCAATGAGTGTATTAATTTCCCCTTCATTGGGATCTCCCGCAAGTTCCCCTTCATCTTCAAAGTTTTCACCCTCTTGGGTTTCTTCCACAACACCATCTTCTTGGTCTACCTTATCTCCAACAAAGTAAGCCTTACCTTCCACCAAAATGATGTTTCTTCGATTGGTACACTCACTTGCCTTATGTCCCCAACCTTGATATTTAAAACAAACAATACCTCTAGAATTAGTGTTCGGGTATTGGTTACCATCATTCTTTGGCGGATACTTTGGAGTAGTCTTCTCAAAGGGTTTCTTCTCCTAGGACTTGTTGAAGTCCTTATTCTTGTTCCACCCAAATGAACTAGAAGACGTGTAGCCTTTAGGATTGAAAGACTTCTTTTCTTTGTTGCTCTTCTCAACCTCAATGGACGTTTCGACAAGGGCTTCTATGCTCTCAAACTTGTGGACAACTAGTTTAGAAGTGATGTCATATTCCAACCCTCCTTTGAACAAAGCCATGCAATGGTGTGGTGGTTCAACAATCTCAAGTTGAAGGATCAAGTTTTGAAATTCTTCATAATAGTCTTCCACACATTTACCTTCTTGCTTCAAGTTGAATAGCTTGGTGAGTTGTTCTTGTTTGTATCTTGTTTTCACATACTTTCCCCTCATAATCACTTTCAATTGGTCCCAATCCGAAAGGTTGGTATTACCATCTCTTTCTCGTTGCAACCTTTGGGTTTCCCACCAAGTAGAAGCATACCCTTCAAATTGAGCAATTGCATGGGTGGCTTTCTTTTGACCTGTTAACTCATTGAGTTGAAAGATCCTATCACATTGTACTGCCCAATCAAGGTAAGCCGATGGATTACTAGTTTCTTTTGAAGGTTGGAAGAGTGATCTTGATAGAGTTGAGACCCGTGTCTTAACCCACATTACCTCCTTGATCCCATTGGTGTTCTCTTTGATCTTGGGGTTAGTTTCCTAAGTTTCCTCTACCATGGGGAATTGGACCAAACCTTTCTCCTCCTTCTCTATTCCCTCCTACATGAGCTCCTCTCCTATTCTATGCAAATTCCACAAATAGGGCCACTTTATCTATCACCTCATCTCCTCCTTGAAGTCCCTCTCCTCATATATCCTCAACTTAGATGGGTTGATTTTGGTTAAGTGGGGCTTAGGTTGGTGGATTTTGGCTATTGGCTTGATTTTGTGGAGCTTCTTGGTTGGCTTGATTGAATTGGGGTTGTAGTAGACGAATGGGATTTTGGTTATTTGGGTAAGTGGTGGTTTGGATGGTGGGATCATGTACTTGCCTCAGTGGATTGAACATTTGGTGAAGTGTTTTCGGGGAGATAGTGGTGGAGGTGTTTTGAGCATGTCCACTAGGGGTAGCATAGTAGTTTTGGGGAGTGGAAAAGGTAGAGTTGTGATGTTCTCTCAAGTTAGTCATATCCCTTTATAGTGATCCCATTAGGCTATCCATAGTATTGAACTTCTTGTTCATTTCTTGCCTCATACTCATGATAACCGTCATTAGGGATTCCATGTTAACCTCTCTCGAAGAACCTTGAGTATCATCTCTCGGAGCCATTGTACCTAGAAATAAGAAACACTAAACAAAAACAACAAACAAGTTAGCCTTAAGAAATAAACCTCACAACCTCTCGGAGTACACACCTTTGTTTTCTCTCCATAGGTGTCGCGAGCGTTGAAGGATCATTTCTACTTCTATGGATGACGTGGTGTAAATTACTACTTGTTGTCAGAATGGATTCTTGTTTGAAGTAGAATAAATGACTCAAACAAATAAACACAAACTTGAACCAAGAAATAACATCGAAACAAAAAGAGAAAAGCACAAAAAGAAATGGACGAAGAAAGAAAACAGACTCTAAGACTAACTAATCAACTTAGTAGATCAATTACTAGTTGTTAAATATTTTAGGAATCAAGAAATTAGATTAAGAATCAATAAATATAATTAGGATGTCGGAATCTGAGCAAAATCGATTTTGAAATTCCTGAGGTACGTTTGGATGACCTGCCCTCACATGTCTTGACCTCCCCTCACAGGTGAAGGTCACAGGCCAAAACAGTGTGGTCTGCGTTGGGTCACCTACTGGAGCATATGCCCACCTGCCCACGCAGGTGAGGGCCCAGGTGGCCTAGACAGACACCTGGAATTTTTGCTTTTCAGCCTTTGTGGGCCCCTTTTTTCACTCTCTCTCTTAGAATATTCCCTTTTATTTTGGATATTCTCTTGTACTAACACCCAAACACCTTTCTCTTTCTTTCTTTGTGGATCTAACAACAACTTTTTGATAAATCTTCCTCTTAAAGATATGAAGATCCTAAAGAACACGAAGAACACCGAATTTCCAAACTAACTCGTTTTTGCTTTGAATTGCATGAAATTTCAGATCTACGTTTCCTTCAACTTAGAGAACACTTTCCAACAATTTTTAACACCCAAATCAACACCAAAACTTTCAGATTTCAAAACACACTTTTTTCTTTTTCTTCAAGTTTTGCTCAACAATGGAGTTTTTATTTCAATCTCTTCCAAAACACCAAAACTTCAAGATTCCAACCTTAATGTACTAGATTGAACAAATGTACTATAGAAACTACAAAAATGACTCAAAAACACAAGAATATTTTTGGGGTTTTTGTTGAAAACGTTTTTGACATAATTTTTTTTTTGATATTCTAGATAACAAACCCAAGATTTAGAATCGTAAAAAAGAATCTAATCTTAGCTCTAATACCAAATAATAACCCTCAAAATATGAAAGGAGGGATAAAATACGAAAATAAGATAAAGAAGGAATCAAAAGGGAAAGGATAGAAAGATAAAGAAATAGATAGACACAGAGAAGGAAATTGAATGCAAATTAAGGGTATATTAAACCCTAAATACTCAATCAAATTAATCCTAAAAAGCACCTAGATCTTACGTAGAACACAAGGGAATCGAGCTCCCAAGCAACCGATGTTTCCAAACGATAATTCAACGCAAGCTAATCAAAGCTCACTCACACTCTCAAGTGTATAATTGTTCATAATCATCAAAGTTAACCTAAAAATGAAAAAGAAGATACTATTTATATCCATGGGCTAACTATTACAACTATGGGCCCAAAAGTGACCCATTTCCAACAAAATAGGAAGCCCAGCCAAATTGGCCCACCTGCCCACGCAAGTCAAGGGCGCAGATGCCACTGCCTCCCACCTATGGACGCAGGTGAGGTCGTTGGTCCCTCTGGGGCCTCTTTTAGCTTGTCTTTGCTTCCCTTGGACCTCTCGAATTCCCCTCTACCCTTCTTGGATGTAATCTCTAACTCATGGCACCCTTTGGATAACACTAAGGGGTTGTCAATCAACTCTCGCTTCATGATATTTCCCTTAAAAGGTCCGGAGGCATTTTGGATTGTATCAATATGCTCACTATTAGATTCAAGATCATCACCATGAATATTCCTAATGATGGAAGCACACAAATAAGAAGTAGAAGCAATTTATAAACAAATGACACCTTCTTTTTCAAGGGAAAAATCCTCAAGTAGACACAAACCACCACAAAAATCAAGGTGATCAAGACTCAAGTTAACAGAAGAATCAAGCAATTCATCAGGGGTGGGGTGTCATACAAATGATCACAACCTAAATCATTTTCATTAGAACAATCACTAGTTAGGTTTCTCAAATATTCAAGTAAATCAGTTTTATCATCACCCAATTGATCATTCTTTTTCGAAAGTGAGAGATCAATATCAAAAATTGGATAGTTAGCACAATCTTCACTCAATATTAAATTCTTAATGGATTTCAAGAAATAGGATAACATGTGAATCTTAAGCATACCACCCTTCCCTTTAAGCACACCAAAATGCATATCACTAGGTGTCAAGCAAAGAGTGATCTCACTATTTTCAAACAAGACATCTTTCTTTGAGAGGGGATTAACAACCAAAGGTAAGGAGTCGAAACATGCAAGTTCACTCTCAAAAATATATATGTCAGCTTTCACATCATCTTTATTCACATGATATCTAAGAGTAAAACTAATAATAGGATCTTCATCACATGATATGCTCAAAGAATCATTTCCATTCACATGATCAACTCTATCAACATCATCACTAACTTGAGACTCATCAAGCACACCACAAATATGCTCAAGTAGTGGATTAGACTCACAAGTAAGTTGATCAATACACACACCTTCACTAGTTGTAGGCAATTCACATGCCAACATAGACTCACCTTGGTTCTCACAAGGGTCAACTAGTGTGTGATTACTTTTATCATATGGCAATGGAACCTCATTCAAGCTACAAGTGCTAACACTAGGTGGACACAAATTGATCTTACTAGAAGAGTCAATTCGGTCATCTATAAGATCAACTAGTATTTGTATACTCACAACAAGAACTTGATCATCATGCAACATATTGCTATCAAGAGTATCAGAAAGGGAATACTCATTATGCTTCACATTAACCAAGCACCATTTATACTTACTTGGCTACTAGCCACATCATGACATTTTAAGTTTAAAGAAGTGCAAGAGTTCGCATTGTTACCTTGAAGCTCGTAAGAAAGATCTTCTTCAATTTGGAATGTAATTCCTATCAAGGTGTTAAACATTTGTGTCCCTCCGTTTGCCAACATTGTACCTACACACGTGTCCTTACTAAGAGAAGAACACACCAAAGAGTTAGATTAGGTTTGTGGCAACCTGTCACGCCCCAACTCCCATCGAGACGTGATTGGCACCCGAAACCGTTATGGCCCGAGAGAACCAATCGTTACTCATGCACTCTCATGTGTATGTCCGCGTATGCATATCATTTTATTTCACGTAATTCAATATCAAGTCATGGCAATAGGTGTAATATTTGAAAACTTGGCCGTTAGGGCCATTACATCAAAATGAGTATACATCTTTTACTTTCATCTTCCCACATATGTCTACAAAGCCTCTAATAGATACATGACCATGTCTAGACAATGTTTACAAAATACCAAAACCGAGTATGCACGTGTGACTTTGGAAGCCCCGAAGCAACTGGAGCTTACCAAGGACCTGTCTGTGATCCGCAGCCTATTGACGAGGTCTACTAATACCTACACATGTAAGGTAAGTCCCTAAGAGGGGTCAGTACGAAGAATGTACTGAGTATGTAAGGCCTTAAGAAAATGACAATGACATCAATGCATCAATACATAAGAACTTCAATGGAAATGATTATAAGAAAAACTCTATATGTGGAATTATGTACCTTTCTTTCTTTATGATTATCTCCAAGGATTCGTACATAATAACAACAACCATGAAATCAATATAAAAGAAATAGCAATGTGAATATACTTTCTTTCTGTATGGGGGAAACCATGTGCATTACGTTTATTATTTTCCTTCCTTACATTCGTCATTTTATTGGGGGGGTTATTATGATCATCCACCTTTTGGTGGGCATCCACTTCATTGTGGGTAGTCATCCACCCTTGGGTGGGCATCCACTTTATTGTGGGTGGTCATCTACTCTTGGTGGGCATCCACTTTGTTGTGGGTAGTCATCCACTCTTGGTGGGCATCCACTTTGTTGTGGGTAGTCATCCACTCTTGGTGGGCATCCACTTTATTGTTGGTAAACATTACCTAACATTGCTTCCTTTATTTCATTACTTTGAGATTAGTACATTTGCTTGTGGGAGATTGATTCATTCACTTGAGAGAGATTGATACTCTTGCTTATGAGATATTAATGCAATGATAGTCACAACTTTATTTGAAGCTTTGGATCAATAATTAATGAGTGAAAAACATGTGAATAAGCAGTATTGGAAACATAGCCTTCATAGAAACAGAACACTGTTGGAACCATTGGACAATGATCAATGAACAAGATACATGAGTATAACCACTATTGAAACCTTGGAACATACCTCATTGGACTTTTGGAGCATTGCTAATGAATATGAGACATGTATATAATTCTATTGGAACTTGGACCATAACATGATTGAAACAATACTATTCAACTAAACAAGCTCTGTTTACCTCATTGCTCTTGTTGGGATAATTCTCTTAAACTTTACAACATATGACAACTTAAGTACTTCCATCCATGAATAAGAACTAAGTGGGTCATGATTCATCTAGGAGTAAAACACATATGAATAACATTATATCAACCTTAGTTGGACTACTATAGAACCCCCTTGGAATAGAACACTTTTGGGACCTTAGGACAATGAGCACTAATTAAGACACATGAACATAACCACGATTGGCTTTCGGAACATTATCAATGCATATGAGACATGTGAATACTATAGACCTCCCTAGGAATGTAACACTTGTGGAACCTTAGGATAGTGAACAATGAATAAGGCACATGGGAGTAGCCACTGCTTACCAACTAGAAATGCGGTACCTTAGAAACTTATAGAACTTTTTCACATACTAGTCAATGATCACAATTCAATGTATGGACATGATTCATATGATTCACCAATTACCAATGAGTAAGGACCATGTGAGTAACACTAACCATCTACCGAATACGAAATATCTTAGAGCATTTCGGAATCGAAAGAGTACTATGACAAATGTGAACGCCACGTGCTGCATAAGGATAGATAAAAGTAACCTTACATACCTTATGTCCTCAATGTGAAAGTACAATCCTATATGTGATTACGATGAGCCAGCTCCTTCCTTGCGTCTTACTCTACATCACAAGTTCATAATAGAAGTCTTGTTAACAACTATTCACCTTATAAATGCATAAGTGTCACAATGAGTTACGTGGATGCTTTATAGCATATTTTCGTCCTTCACAACACAACTCACTACATTAACATGCCAACAATATCATAACATACCACACATTGACCAATACATCACAACCCAATAACATTTCACACTACACTTACCCCTTACGTCCCTTCATTGTTATTCCGTCGCCATTACTCTTTCATAACAACATGTGAACATTAATCCATACTTAGAATAGTCCAACATGATTCCATACGACATTTTAAAGTCATTAAAATGACATCCCAAATTGATAATTACATCCATGAAGGGTACAGGGGTTTCGGGGGGCCAAAGGGATGCAAAAACAAGCAATTCGGAGTTCTGGGCCGATCCGCTAAGACACTTGCGCACGTAGGTGGATGACATGCATCCGCAGGTGACCTTTGGCAGTAGCCATAGGCACCTGCGTTGGCACCTGCGCCCGCAGGTGCTTCGTATGCGAGGGCGGGTGCCCGTTTTGGTCCGAAATGGTCTTTTCGGGGTCTTTTTATGAAATGAATGGTCCATGATCATAACCAAACTTTTTTTAACATATTTTTTATCATATAACATGACAACAACCAGCCATGGTCTCACAACACACATAACATCACCAAAACGACACTTTACAGCCAATTCGACACCAAAACAACAATCGATTTCTCAATATCAACTCCAAATGTTATGCACAAGAATAAAACAAAGTAGGACCATAATCACATCTCACATGTCAATATTGAATCCATCAAGATCATTTTATTCAAGCTCACAAGCCCATGTTCAAGTTCACAAGGCAAAATCATCCTCCGATTTAACAAACACATGCACTTCACACATAGTAACCTTCTCAATACTTCACCAACATAACCAACGTATTATACACCATATCTAATGCATAATATATATTAAATAACAATAATAAACCCTTACCAAGGCTTGAAAAAGGGTGATCTTGGCCAAGAAAATGCCTTAGGGTTCTTGAGAGTCAAATAAGAAATATGTGGAAAAATCTAGAAAGGCATGAGAGTTCAAATGCCTTAAAATTCTGATTTTTCCTCTTTATATAGGCCCTCATGTCTCCCTTATCTTTACATAGCATTTAATGCTATGTTACTTTGGTCAATTGGACCAAAATTGGAAGAATGGGTCAAATGGTTAATTGGGCCATGTCTTCTTATTAATTTTGGGCTTTATGTTTTGGGCCCAATGATACAAGATTTATTCATGCCCACAAATGCATGTATAATTCATCAAATCTCCCATGTTTTACTAATTCCATAAATGTACACGTAGTCGTGGCGGTTTAACAACATACGGGTGTTACACCTCCTACAAAGGTCTAATCCCATGTACTAGTCCCAATATCAATTGTCTCATTAATAACATTACAAAATTCATACTTTGACTCTCGACACTTGCGTAACCATTGTTCAACGTCGTCATGTAGGGTGTAGTTGGTACGGGGTGTTACACAACCCCCTTACATAACTTCTCACATCCTCTCCTTTTTTCCCTCTTAGGTTGCCACTTTGCACTCCCTTACTCCTCTCAATCTTTATCTCTTATTGTCGTTCGGTGAAACACCAAGAATCCCTTTTGAGAGAATTTGCTTCTTCTTTTGGGATGTGCCTTTGATCCTTCTATACCCCTTTTCATTAGATTTGGGGTAATGATATCTCATATGTTTCTTAAATGTTTCCCAAGAGACAAATGGATCTTCACATACTCGGTCGTAGTAATTCTCCCAATACATGACAAGTCTCTATTCAAAGGTCCCAAAGGCCATTTCTATCTTACTTTCTTCGGAGTAACTGTAGATAGAGAAGATTTCATCCATCATGAACTCCTATTTTTCATACTCTTCTCCTCTAGATTCCATAAACAAGGTAGGAAGAGTGATCTCGATGGGATTGAGACTCATATCATTCTTCCCATAGCCGCCTTGGTTCCCATATGTTGACATTTGTTCAATAGAAAGAGACACATAGGTTATGGTATTCCTAGATGGGGAAAAGGCATTCGACATGCTTCCTTATAGTTCCTTACACCTACCAAATGAGCAAACAAGTTAGTACTAAAATCTCCTCACCAACACTAGTAAGTTTCTCACCATACCTCACAATTGCTCGGCTAGTGTTGAAAATTGTTTATACTTCAATGGTACACAAGGTGTCGATTACTAATCTTGGACGGAGTGGATTCTTGTTTAAATAAAGACGAACGACTCGATTATAAACAAAGGAATTGAATCAAGAAGTTAACTACGAAATAAAACTATAAAAGCACAAAAATAAAATGGACTAAGAAAGAAAAAAAAAGGACTCAAAAATGAAGTAACAAAAGTAGAAGAAATTACTTGTTGTTACTTAGTTTGAAGGATCAAAGAAGAGTATTTTAAGTTGTTAAACTAGTTAACAAGTTATTAATGATGTTAATTACTTGTTAAATAGTTGATAAATAAAAAGAAGAAAGTGTAGGAAAAAGCAGCACAGAGTTTTGACACTTAGAAAAATTTTGGGTGCTTACTAGTTTGGTCGTTCCAGCAAGCGTCTGGCCCTTCCTAGGGCACTGACCTTTAGAAGCTTGTTGGTTTGGATGCCAAAACAAGCGTCTGGCCCTTGCTATGGCACTGAATATTTTTTTGCTGAAGTGGAAGCTATTGACTAGAGTTGACTGCTGAGTTGGCGCTGATTTGGCTCTGACTTGCCTGCTGACGTGGCTCCACGTGGAAAATCAATTAAATTATTATTTTTTTTCAAATTTTTATTTTTATTTTTATTTTTTAAAATTCCACAAATGGACCTACTAATACTTGACCAACTTTGACTTCAAAATTTTTTGGATCAGAGTGTACCTTTTTATCTTCTTTTTCAAGAACAAGATGAAGAAGCTCAAGAACACCAACAAAACCCCTCAATCTTCACAGCCACATAACTTCTTCGTTCCAACTCCAAATTCGATGAAATTTTCAACAACGTATTTCTTTTCACACCACGAACAAACCCCACTAACTCTTAGCCCTCAAAACCAAGACAAAAATAAACCCACTTTTCAAAATTGGTCAAGTTTTAAAAGCTTCAAACCCTTCAATGGCAACTTCACTTTTCCAACTCCGATTTGAACGAAATTCGAGATTTAGGCTCAGAAAATACTAAATGAAACAAGCTCTAATGTCAAAAACAACAAATCACACAAAAAAAATTTTAGTTTTTTTTTTTTTTCTTTTGGACTTTTGAAGAAATCAAAATCCCAAGGGTAGATTTGTGGAAACAAACCTAAACGTAGGATCTGATACCAAATGATAATCTCCTAAATATGAAAGGAGGGATAAAGTATGAAAACAAGAAAAAATGATAGAATCAAAAATACGAAAAGTAAAGAATAGAAGGATAGATAGCTAGATAGACATAAGAAGATAAAGAAATGGAAAACCTAAGGATGTATCAAATCCAAAGACCTCCCTTTTGATTACCTAAAAACACCTATCTCTTATGATGACCAAGTGGGAATCGTAACGCCCTCGAAACCACCGTTACTAAACAAAGGTCAACACAATCTTTTCCAAGCTCTCATGCTCTCTCAAAATACATAAATTCAATATTCATCAAAAACTAAGGAAATGAAATATCTAAGGCACCTATTTATAGTATTTGCCTATGCACAAATAACCTATTACAAAAATAGCCCAAAAGTGGCTATTTCAAAAACAACCTACAAGGGCTCTCTTTATTCCTTATGCCATGCTTCCTTCGGCTCCAAGCTATCATCCATATGTGGTATTGCTCGAGTTGGAGCTCAACAAGGGTCCTCCAAACACGTCCTTGTGGCCTTAGTATCTTCATGACTTGAATTCTTTGGTGTTGTCCTTGAAATGTAGGCTAAGAAAGCTTGACTCCAATTTGGCTTGTATCACTTAGGGAAGTCTAATTTTGAACGTGTTTTGAATGATAATAATGCTTTTTGATTGTTTAAAGGGCACCCCTCCTAAATATTGAACATTTTGTTTTGAACTGTGTGTGTGGTATGTTAGTTTGTGACAACTGTTAGGATCTTGTTATAGTATTCGTATTATAGGCAGCATGACTGTAGCTAGCAATGCGCCAATTGGATAGGTAGTAGTTGATAGTTTAACCCTGTGCTTTGTGTGTGTGAGGTCATTACCTAGTTCACTTTATGTGTGCGATCCATAACTTGCCCGGTTAGTCTTGCCTAGGTTATAGGATAGTGGTTAGAAAAGGATCATAAGCCATTCTTGAATGAGTCCACTTTTAGCCTAAATGCCCGACTAAAATGAAATTAATATCCCTTGATCCCGATTTTGAGCCTTAATTAATTTTGACTTACAATGAACCTGTCTTGGCCCTGGTCCCACATTAGACATTGTGTACCTCACCTCAGGCAAATCGCCTAAGTTGAGGGTGGCTATTATTGGGGTGTGTAGTTTAACTTGGGTATGAAGAAGGGGTTAGTAAAAGAAAAAGAGAACAGATTTTGGTGTGAAAAATAAAAAAAAAATAAAAAATGAGTGAAATAAATAGAAATGGGATGAGTCACTATATCCATATATACCATATCCGTCCCCAAGCCTACATTACAAGCCTATGAAAGTCCTATAGTTATCCTAGTCCAACTGTTCGAAAACTAAGGCATAGAAAATAAGGGGCAAGCCTATGGTATTTCATGCACACTGTTTGAACTTCTTTGTGAGAGAGAGTGTTTTAAACTAGTCCCTACTCTGATATTCAGTAGCATACTTTGAGCGTAAGGGACTTTTTTGTTGTGAGAGTACATGGGTTGCATTTTTAGATGCTATTTGTTCGGATAATATCATTTACATAGATGCTTAGTTATTTGTTCATAATCTGACGCCATCACTTGATCCCTTCTGTGTCATGATAATATGCTACATGTATTCACACTGTGGTTTTGATTTGCAAATAGGAGGGCTCGAAGAAGTTTTGGTGACAAAACCAATAAGTCGACTGTCGTAGGTCTCTTGGGTGTCTCTTTGTTAAGCATCATTGTGTTTGTTTTGTTTTGTTTGCCTGAGTACATGCAAGCGTTCTAAGATTAGGGTGTTGATGTGTCATGGTTTCATGGCACTTTCGATGCTTAAAATAAGGAAAATATGCAATAACTTAGGTATGTTTAGTTGGTATGATGTGGTTTTTGTTCTATATTGCAGGAGAATAGGTTTTTGGAGGCAAAATGGACAAAGAGGAAAAATCATGAATGAGAACGAAGTATTTGAAGATAAAAGAGTTAGGTCAGGACCAGAGGAGTGAATCACGTCACATGAGTCGACCTACGTGACGTAGGTTAGTGTCGTGGGTCGACTCCTGAAAGTTTGTCAAGTGACCTAATTTTCATGATAGGACCCACGTCACATGAGTCGACCTACGTGACGTAAGTTGGTGCCGTGGGTTGACTCCTGAAGATTGTGAAGAAGCCTGATTCTCATGGCAGGGACGCACATGACGTGACTTGGTTCCACGATATCAAGTCACGGTATCGTGGAAAAGTGCCGACTTTGTTCTCCTATTTTGTTTAGGATAGGATTCATCTTATATCTATAAATATCCCTATGTTGTGCTATTATTGGAGGGAGTTAGTACATTGTTTTGAGAGATAATTTTTTCATTATTTTTGAGTTCATAAACACATTATTGGTTTTGTAATCTTTGTACAAAAATTCTAGGGTTTTATTGATATTGAGATTTCAGAGTATTCTTCTTAGTGTGAGTTTACAATTATATTTTCATCATTGAATTCTTCTTGTGCTCTTACAATCATGAGTAGCTAAACCCATCAACTAAGGTTGTGTGAACCAAGAGGAATTAACGAAGCAGGTTAAGTCCAAACCAATCTTGAATCGTTGTGAATGTATGTATTGTTATTACATTCAATATAATTGATCTTCTATCGGTTGAAAATGTTAGAAACTCGCCTGTATTCTAGACTGGCTCAAGAGAGAGGTACAGATTGGAAAGGGAATAACAACAGATATTTGAAGATATCAACCTTCATCTAATAACTTGTGCCATAACAGGGATAGTTATCTAAGATCCAAGACAAGGGTTAGTAGTGCGACACTCGGAGACCGAGAGGAGAAGAGTGAAATTTGTCTAACCAAGGTCGAGAGACGTTTAGATGAACTTAACTTGTAAGCTTTTGCATGTAATGCATCGGGACAGTTTTGCTAGCAAAAGTAACCGGTGGAGTTAAGGAAACATTGGGGATCACAGTCCTAGTGTATTTCTCATATTGATTACTAATTCAAAAATTGACAATCATTGTTGTTACTACTTACTTATAAAAAGCCCCCAGTTTTACTTACTTACCAATTACTCAGGCAAGCACTCGACCTAAGTTCATGCTATTCCCTGTGGGATCGACCCCAACCTAGTTGGGTTCTATATTTGGTACATCGACCGCATTATACTTTTATGAAGGTATACTTTGGGCGACATCATTGACGAATAAGCATCTATAAGCCAAAATATATCATAACCTTCAAACCGCCACTCAAACCAGTCAAAATCCAAAACTGAAGCCCACAAGTCTTCATTATGATCAATTACTCAAATTGATCATACTATCAGAAATCAAGCATCTGCATAACGATCCTTACAATGGCAGAAACTAAGATATTGCTGAAGGAAAAAATCACAACTGTGGAGAACCACCAGCTAAAGATGCAAGCAATTAAATTCACATCTGCTGAAGGGTATAATGCATCAAGGAATAACCAAGAACTCACTAAGACTACAAACAGTACTAGTGATAGCCAAAACTCAAGCAACTCCGAGAAATACAACCTTATCCTGAAATGGGTCAATCAAATACTCAATCTACGACAACGAATACCCACTCCCAAAAAGGCACCCACTTTGGTTACCAACAAATAATACACAAGCCTAAACTATCCTGTCAAGCATCCCACATAATCATATTAGATCGAAAGAATACCAAAATGAGAAATTTCTGAGTTCACCCATTTACACAAACCTTAACTCAACTAATCCATGAACCACATCGCAGAAAGAATGGAATACCCAACTCACTATCAACATCAAGATTAACACCACTACCGAGCTATAAACCAAACAAACCAAAACAACAACTTTAACTTATCCACAATTGGAACGAGCTATAGAACAAGGGCCACCACCACTAGAATCACCACCAAACCATAAGAGGCCAAACCTTTCTTCACTCCCTTTCAAAACCGATCTAACTTTGCTAACAAAGAAGGAAAACAACCAACCTCACCTCACTAATAGGGAGAGAACCAACAAAGTGAGTTAGCAGTCTAAGCCAACGAATAATAATCGCAAGAAAGGGAAACACTAACTAGAAATGCTAGTTTAGCCATCTATCATGTAAGAATTAATCAACGTCAAAACAATGCCAATAATAATAATCGTATAAAGTGCAGGTGGTATAAAAAATGAAAAGCAACTACCATTACCGTTCTACGACCATAACAAGATCAATATTCCAAAGGAAAGGGACTTTAACCCAAATGCTACACCCCTAGGAAATTATGACACTGATCCACTCAATCCACTACTAAAAGAATTTATCTATGGGGGTAGTCAAATAAGCACAAATCTACACAAAGAGTTACAACAATCAATGTAGTAACATCAAGGCACCTAAACATTGATCTCAATTCAATTCAAATAGAAACTAAAAGATAGTACACCAAAAGCGCACCTATAACGGAGGAATCTGAAGTCATAGTATCTCGCTTCCCAAAGAAGTATGAATCTGAATGCGTCCAAACCTGAACAAAGCATCTGAACGATTAACTGAAATACAAAAGGCACTGCCTCTGCCCGAAGGTACCATAACACTAAAAGACTGATCTGCATGACTGACCGCTTAATAATCCCATGCTGGAGATACTCTCTGGACTAATGGCCGGTCTCACTACCATTGTAACAAACCCCTAAATCTCTAACCTGACGAGAAATATGAGTTGACCCCAACTTGCTGACCGACTGATGTCTGGGGAACTCTTTAGACATTGACCAATCTCACCACAATCAAAACATACCCTAGGGACTCTCTGATGCACTATACATGCTGACCCAAAATGGTCATCATGGCCAGAAGATCTATACTAAATATTCTGCAATGTTTGATAAGAACTCTATCAACTATGACCACCACGACTGATCTGAGAGTCATCTATAACCTGAGACGCTACCTGCACATACCTAATAGTCTACAAGCAGGGCTGATCTCCACTGGGAGGATCCAGACCTCCCGACGAAATACCATTATCACTAGACTACTGATATAGCCTCTTACCGCTACCTCCATAGGTCTCAATACATACTATCTCTATGGTCCTCACATGATCAACAACCTAAAGGAAAGTAGACCTAACTGCTATCAAATGCTTTAATTCCAAGTGGAGTTGTAAGGTCAATGATCTGACAAACCCACACACCATATTATGCTCTATAGGAAATAACATAGGAGTGTGTCTGGCCCACTCCAGAAACATAACCTCATATTCTAAAATTGACAAAAAAAACCTGTTGAATGCCATCAAACCTAACTCTGGTCTGAGAACCACTCAATAAACTGGGCACTACCACGGACTATGAAGTATTCATGAAAAGGTTTAGAATTCTTAGCATGGTATCCTGAAAAGCTGAGGCCATCACAAACTCTGTCAGAGCCTGAGCTATCCCTAGACCCTCTGGCTGACACTGAAGATTTTCAATATCAATCTCTAACTCCTTAGCCAGACGTTGAACTGAAGCTCTGGAAATACGTACCAAAGTTCCATCCGCATTTATCGATAACCTTGTGCTATACATCTAGGAAATAGTGGAGTCAAGAGAAGTACTAGAGGTTCATAGAAGTACGGACACACAACAAAGAGTTTAGAATAGAATTTCCTAAGAAATCCCTGTAGCCTCCCGAATATAGGATATAGACCGTATTGATCTGCAGGACTCTACTAGGCACTTAGCTCTTGTACCAATAACACCTATGAACCTAGGCTCTGATACCAATTTGTCACGACCCAATTTCTCAGGTCATGATGGCATATACTCTAAGCCACCAGTAGGTAAGTCAACCCATAGTCCAGAACATCTAGTAACAGACTAATAAGAAAAGTTAAAGCAAAACTAAATAAAGAGAAAAAAGATAAGAAGGAGGTAAATATATCCCTAAAACCTGGTGAAGTCAGTACAAGAGCTTCTAATGCAACATGAGTACAAAGTGGAATACAAATCAATTTATCTACAAAGTTAATTTATATACAAAGCTGTATTTCGAATACAAGAAAGAGATCAAACTAACAATACAAGAGAGAAAAGTAATACTCTGAAAGTCTAGAGCTCACGCCAAATATCCGATCCATGGTTGCTCCACACGATGCATACATCAATATCGAGAACTTATACCTTGATCTGCAGGCTATAGAAGTGTAGTACGAGTACCAAACATATGGTACTCGATAGGCATCAGCCGACTGAGCTCAAAAGACAATGCAAACATAAATAATTGGTAAAGTAGGAATATAAACTACAAGCAACTATCCTAGAAACTAAACTTAATAATACTAATGGATCAATAAGGATAAGTCATCCTATTCTAATAGTATTCAGGAACTAAAGTGTAATACCGTATATCACTAGCCAATATACAAATGAAGAGTGAAATAAGGATATATAGTTGTAATACAAGGCCAAAGGATACATATACAATAATAATAGATAAGGAAAGAGAGGGATATACGTTAATAACATATATATATATATATATATATATACACACATTTATAGGACTAAACTTAAGGTAATATCCTGAGGGAGCCAACCAAATATCTAAAGGATCATAGACAAGTAAGGGAGTTAATACTAGCACAATCAAAGCCTCTAACCAAAGGGTAACTAATCATGAGGTAACTTACCAATAAAGTACCTTACCATAATAGAAAAAGAGAAATAAAAAATGTACCGACAATCTCTGCTACAAGCCCATAACCATCTGGCCACGAACTAACCATAATAACTAGTAATAAAGTAGTCGTCTAGTCCGGACAAATAATAACCTAACCGGGCCCCATAAGCCCTAAAGGTTCAAGTAAGCACTAAGTATACGACAACCATAACTTATACCTATACAACCCCCCATAAGACTAATAAATATAATTACCAAATAATTATACTGGTTATAGGCAATGCATATAAATGAATTAATGCAAGGATAGTCCAGTACCATAATTAACCAAGTGCTATAATGTACCAAGTGTATGCACCTCCTCCAGCAAAGTAGCTCACAAAGGCAGGACCTATGGTGGCCATCCTTATTTGTCACCTGGTTCACGGATGAAGAGGCCCATAAGGGACTCGGGATATACGTATACACTACCTGGTCCCAAACCAGGACTTCCATTAACCCTCATAATCAATCTAATCCATCCAATACCAGAGAGATATACAAGATAATAAGTGCTCGAACTCGAAATGAGACTAAAAGAGTGTAAATCTCTAAATCCATTGCTCGAAATTGAGTTTGGGACCAAATCAACATAATAATGTAGAAAGGGTCCAAATCTCTCTCGACTAAAGTAAATAGTAGTAGTGAAAAATTGAATTAATAAAGGATCAAAATTAACCTCGGTCAAATTCCCAAATATCACATTTAGTTTCAAAAGCTCATAATTCATTAAACAAAGTGGTACGATTCTTTTGGTAAAAGAATCTGTTTTAAAAGTGAAAAGTGGGAATAAATATCTTTTTAAGAAACAGTAGTAAAATCAAGGTTTTGGTTTGAATCGTACCACTAAATGAGCATAAATACGCCTAAAACACTAGTATCCAAACAATACAACCATAAGCGCCTAAGCGCCTATAAACTAGAACCACATCTTTTTTAAGGATAAAATACTCACCTGGAGTCCAAGTGGTATCGTAACCATGGAATCGGGCCCAACAATAAATAATTAATATGTTCTTAGCATCATAATCTGGGAATCTGCTGGAATACAGGCATAATGCCACTAAAAGGTTCTAATCGGGGGGAATGCCATCCAATTCACTATGTAATATGGTAAGTCTTACACGAAGGATCCTTAATGTAAATCTATGGTTAACTTGACTATAATTAAGGTAAATCTATGGTTAACTTGACTATAATTAAGGATAATAGGACTCTATAACCATAACGGGTGTTCTAGGCTAATGTTCGGGTCACTTTTCTATTCTAAATCCCCTAAATAGGTTAACTCATGAAATTACTTGATATAAACCTATCTTATAATCCCTACCTAGCATGCAATATATATAATACAAAATCTCATAGAGAAAAGTAGACCGAAGCCTACCTCATAACCAAATCGCAATCTTAAACCATCTGCGAATTGATCTTCTTCTCCCCATGATCTCGAAACTACGTCTCACTATCAAAATCATAATCTACATGTTAATAGGAGTAAATTGATACCCATATTGTTATATAATACTATGGGACAAAATTGGGTCAAAAATAAGCCCGTTGGGTCCTCTAATGGAATCCCAAAATTGAATCCATCACAAGGTCCCTCAAAGGACACGGATGTGTGCTCAAAATTTGAGCACAAATAGAGTACGAATCGGGGCCCAAATCAGCCCCTAAAGTTAAGTAATCCAAGACCTAAATTCTAGGAATTTACATTGAAAAGAGATGGAATTTGACTAGGACAAGAATGGAAAATTATCAAGGAGTATTGAAATAGCTTACCCTAGCTTTAATGGATGATATCCCACACTTTCCCACGTCACAAGCTTCAATAATGGCGTAAAAAGGATTTTGAATTACAATTTTAGTCAAAAAATTTGGAAAACCAAAAGGGTATTATTGGAAAATGATAAATATTAAGTTATAATCACATAGAGAATGATTATACGAGAAAAACACATCAAGAATCGTCAAAATCAGAGCTTCCTAGCTCCCAAAATGTCAAAAATACAAAATGGATTCGATTTGGGTCTTATACTCAGCCATGGCCGCTAAAGTGGCCTAATCAAGGTGACAAAGTACCGCTAAATCATTCAAATGTTCACTTTAGAGATTGGTGAAATGGTCAACAACCGCTAAAGTGGCCACACCAGTACCAGTAACTTCCAAAACTTATTTTTGACTATTGGAACTCATCTGGAACCCTGTGAATATGAACCATTAGTGCAAATTGATCATAAAACACGTTCTGGATCCAATGGAATCATCAGATTTATGAAAAAGGTTATTAAAAAGAAATTAACTCCCAGGACCCCTATTAGGCTATTTTTACTAATTTTCATTTATATATTAAAAAAGAAATATAAAGGCTCGGGACCTAAACTAACTATGCTACTAACCCAAAATCAACATTTCAGACTCAAAGGCACCATCAAAATTGTCACACCCCAACTCCCATCGAGGCGTGATTGGCACCCGAAGCCGATATGGCCCGAGAAAACCAATCTTTGCTTGTGAACACTCGTATGTATAACTGCGTATAAAGCTTATTCTTCTTTATTCCACTATACGGAAATCATAGACATGGAAACATATGCCATACATTTATATAAAAAACTTGGCCATTGGAGCCATTAAGTCGAACTGAACGTACATATCTTACATTCATATACCCACATAAGTCTACAAAGCCTCTACAGATACATGACTATGACAAACCTAGACTCGGGACAACATCCCGCTACATACTCAGATACAATATCAAACCAATATGCACAACTGTGATAAGTCCCGAAGCAACTGGGGCTCACCAAAGATCCGCAACTAACTTTCAACTTACGGTCTTTTTACAAATCTACTAGTGCCTATACCTGCAACATGTAAGGTAAGTCCCCCGAGAGGGGTCAGTACGAAGAAAGTACTGAGTATGTAAGGCTAGAGAAAATACATCATACATGAGAATGTCAATGAAATAAATATGAGAGATTATTCAATATGGGTAACCCATCATTCTAATTGGAAACGTATATATTGCTTTCGTTATGAACATTTTAGGACATTCATGTTATATCCTTACTACTCAAAGAATATCTTTCATATACATCTATACTCAAGAGACTCTTCTCTTCTATTCATGAGACTCATCTCTATGCAAGAGATTCTTTCTTGCTTCTAGGTTCATTACCACTATTGTTCTACTACTTGGTTAGTAAATTACAAAAGAATAACATTCATCCACACACATCCACTCTCTGGGTAGGGTATCATACATCCACTCTACCTGCTTCTCTACCTTACCTTACTTCACTTAATCACTTATCAATCATACACTGCTCGAGCTCAACTGATCAGTGGGAAATTCATAGACCCATCATGCAGGTGTACATTGCACCCCATGGATAATATATGGAGAACCATCATGCAGGTGTTCGTTTCACCCCTTGGATAATATATAGAGAACCATCATGCAGGTGTTCATTTCACCCCATGGATAATATAAAGAGGACGATCATGCAGGTGTTCATTTCACCCCATGGATAATATATAGAGGACCACCATGCAGGTGTTCATTTCACCCCATGGATACACTAATCATCATACCTCAACTTTTACCAGATTGGTACAAGCATAATCATAATATTACTGGACTTTACAACATAACATTCTCGAAACTTGGAATCAGAATATATATACACTTTTATGATATATTGAGAATCACAATGCTATTGGAAACACACATATATACTTTACCTTGTTCTCTACTTCCAAGAGATTAACACTTTTGCTACTTCTTATGAGATCTTATGTAAGTAAGTACATAATACCGGGACTCCACCTAATATAGCATAATATTGGGATTGTTACCAGGTTATGAGAATGACACATTAAGGATCATGACATTAAGGCACACACTTATATATACACATTTCACTTCACCCCTTCACTTCATGAGATCAATACCTTAACTTATGAGGGATGGTTAAACTAGCTCACATATTACTTCCTTTATTGCACTTATAAGATTGGTACTTCTACTTATGAAAGATTGGTGTAAGAAAAATCATCAAACTATGATACTTTGGAATCAAGACATGGTTGAATGTTACTTCCGTCTGCGGGGGCGGATGCCCGTTTTGGTCCAAAATGTCATTTTTTGGGTATTTTAATGCCATGAATGGTCCATGATCATAACCAAACTTATTTTAACATATGACTGATCATCTTAAACATCAATGAACAGCCATGGTTTTGCAACACACAAAAACAACACCAATACGACGTTTTCCTTACATTACGCCATCATTTCCATGCTAACTTTTGCAATAACAATTCCAACCATTGTACACAAGAATAAAACAAGTCAAGACTGTAATCACATCTCACATATCAATATTGAACCCATCAAATTCATTTCCTTCAAGATCACAAGCCCATGCTCAAGGTTACAAGACAAAAATCATCCCCCGATTTAGCAAACATGTCACCTTACACACATAGTGAATTCTCAATACATCACCAATGTAACCAACATCATATAATCACTCTCTCATGCACATAATATATTAAATAATAAGCATAAACACTTACCAAGGCATGAAAGGAGTTGATCTTGGTCAAAAGGGATGAAGGCCTAGGGTTTGTGTTGAGAGAAAAGTGTTGTAGAAAATTCTAGAAAAGCATGGGTGTCCAAAATGAATAAAAATCTGATTTTCTCATGCTTATATAGGCCCTCAAGTCTCTTCTTATCCAATTATTTATGTTGAATGGGTCAAATATGGAAGAATGGATTTTTTTCCTTCTTGTTGGGCCATGCATTTGGGCTTAAATTAAGCCCTTTTGCATATATTAATTTGGCCCAACACTTTTAAGTGTAATTCTTCAAAACTCTCATGCATGTTTAATTAATTCCATGTATCTCACGGGAATAAATTTGATTCAGAAATCTACGGGGTGTTACAAAAATTCCCATCCAATGTTGTTTCTATAAAAAGTGGGCCCCATACCCAATTAACCATTTTTACCAATTTTCAACCAATAGCCCAAAATGAGTCATGAAGGCTCGGGACCCAGAAAAAGGGTCACCTAGTATAAAATCAACATTCCAGAGCTAACGAAGCTGTCAGAATTCTCATCCGAGGCCATTTACTTAGAGATTTGGTCTTAGACCAATTTCTTAACAGCAAAAGCTCCAAAATAGGGAATTGAGCCTAAAATCTAAATGAACTGTCTGATAACCAAACCGACACTTTCGATAAGTCATAAATAACCTGTAGCCACTATAAGAAGTCTCAAAATGCCAAAAATGGGTGGAAATCAAGAAAATGACCTGGAGGGTCATTACATGAGGCTTTTACTACTAGCCTAGTTTGTTGATTTTTGTAGGTACCATGAGTAACACAAGTCCAGGTGGGGAGATATCGAAGAACATCATGGAGGTTATTAACAACCTCTCTAAGAAAATAATAGAAGTGGATGAATGGTTAGGAGGTATGGAGGAAAGATTGGCACGGGTAGAGAGTGAGACTTGAGAGAGAACACTTCAATTGCTCAGAAATAAGGAGATGAGGAGGGCGTTGGTAAAATCCACCACCATTACTCAAGGATAAGCTCCCGACCTATGTTACCCGCCACCAAATCAAACCTGAAACTGCCACCAACCTACACCTCAAACAAACAACCCTCCAAACCACCTAAGGCAAACTATACCACATCCAAATCTACAATCCTATTACCATCAACAATAGGAATGCCCTTTTGTGGAAAACCAAGTTCCATACTGAACTCTACTCTAAAACACATCAAATGTATTCTTGCATGGTTTTTATATATCACCTCTATGAAACACAACACAAACACCCTACCAAAACTACCAATACCAAAATCTTCTTTATGATGAAATGAATGATGAGGTCAACAATGATGAGTTTTAGGAGCATGGAGGTAGGGGTGATTATGAAATACCAAGGGAAGGAGTCTATCGTTGGGACTTGAGGTGGGTCCAAGGCATGAGAGGTTAAAAATATAGGAATAGAGGAGGTAGGATAGGAAATATAAGAGATAGAATGGGTTATAGAGGTGATAATATGGGAAATAGAGGAGATAGGTTTGGGGAGAAGAATGATTGTGATAAAGGATTGAACATCATCAAGGTCACACTTCCAAGGTTCAAAGGAAGTAGCGACCTCGATGAGTCCTTAGAATGGGAAATTCAAAGTGAGCAGATCTTTCTCATGAATAATATCTCAAAAAATTTTAAGGCAAAGTATGCTCTCACATAATTTGAAGGTTATACGTACACTTGGTGGGAGTTAAAGAGGTAGGAAAGAGAGAGCCATCACAACTATGAGTTACCTACTTGGCAAGAGTTGATTATGATCATAGAGTTTACTTGACTCCAAACTACTATCAAGAGGTGCTAAAAAAGGTTTTTAAGTTGAGGCAAGGTTCTAAAAGTGTGGAAGAATAATACGATGAGTTCGAGAACTTGAAAATGAAGTCTAAGCTAGAAGAAAACATGAAGTGTTCGGTGATTCAATTAGTGGAAAACTTGAGGTTTGATATCTTGAAGCCTTTGAAGCTTAAATTCTATGATACTCTTGAAGTAGCTTTCCATGATGCCTCAAAGGTAGAAATGAATTTGAAAGAAAAAAAGTCATACAAGGCCAAGAGTTCTTCAACTTCCATATGGGACAAGAATAGAGATAATTGGAAGACGGCTTCCTCTAAGGGGAAACCTAAGGGTTGTGGTCAAGACACTTAAGTCAAGTTTGATTACAAATCCATAGAAAGTTAGAAGCCACAAGGAGGTAACTATGCTAAACCTAACTTTCATCGACCTTCTACCATGCAATGCTTTAGATGTTAAGGAAGGGGACACATTGCTGGTGAGTGTCCTAATAGGAGGATAATTATTGCACTTCAGGATGGGTATAGAATTGAAGAGCAAGAAGAGGGTGATAAAAAGAGTTAGAGAAAGGGATATAAAAGTAAGGAAGAGGGAGATGCTTTGAGGATGAATAAGAAAAGTTGGATGAGAGGGTGAATTTTGCTTGCTTCCTTGAGAAAGGTGATACAAGCCAAATCGGCGTCAACCTTTTCTCGACTTGTATTTCAAGGGTAACAACAATGGATCCAAGCCCCAAAGAACTTAAGGCCATAAGGATAGGGGAATAGGGTCCCTTTTGCACTTCATGTTGAGAAATATCACGTATAGAAGATATCTTGGAGTTAAGGGAACCATTGGAGAGGTCGTCGGAGAGCTAAAATAAGCTAAACAATAACCTAGGGCCACCTGCACCCTGACCTGTGGCACAGGTCATCCACTTGTGCCAGAAGGTGGCCATTTTGTCCCCTCTAGTGGCACCTGAGCCCTCACATGCGCCAGCAGGTGCTCCACCTGCATGGGAAAATCCCCAATTTGCTGAACTTTTGGGCCCATTAAATGTAATAAAAGCCCAAGACTATAAATACTAGTTGATCTTTTATTTTTCTTAGATTTTTGATGAATATTGATGTTATGAAACTCTTGAGAGAGTGTAGCGTGAAAAAGGTTATGTTGATCATTGCCTAGAAACGATGGTTGCGAAGGCATTATGATTCCCTCGTGGTCTTTCATTAGAGTTAGGTGCTTTCTTTGGATTAATCTATCGGGGTTTTTTGGATTCAATATATCCTTAAGTTTCATTGGATTTCCTTGTTTGTGTCTATCTTTCTATCACTATCTATTTATCCTTTATTTTTCACATTTCAATTATATCATTTCTTTACTTTTTGTGTTTGTTTCCTCTTATCATATTTTGGGGTTATCATTTGGTATCAGAGTCGAGCTTGAGTTCATTCCCACAAATTAAATCTTGTGTTTTGTTATCTAGAAAATTGAAAATGAAAAAAAAAATCATTTTTGAAAATCCCCAAAAAATAATAATTGAGTTTTGGTTTTTGAGTCTTTCTTGAAGTTTCTACACTAGATCTTGTTTTCTCTAGTATATTTGAGTCTAAATCTTGAGCTTTGAGCTTGATTTGAGTAAATTTGAAGAAACCCAAATATTGTGTTCTTGAGTTTGAAGAAAATTGAAAAATGGTTTCTCGATCTTGTGATTTTGGGATGAAATTGAGGGTTAAAATTAGTTGGAAAGCATTTCCAAATAAAAATAACCCTATATCTTAAAGTTGGTGCGATTTGGAGAGATTTTTGAAGATCCACCATTTTTTGGGGTTTGAATCTTGAAGAAATATGCAAGTGGGTTTGAAAATTCTAGAAATTTTGGTTGGATTTTGAGGCCTCAAATCACATGGGTTGTGTTTGTAAGGTTGAAAGGAGTTTGATTTTAAAATTTTGTTGAATTCTGAGCAAAAATGAGAGAGTTATGAAATTTTGATCTTCATATTGTTCTTGATGTTCTTGAAGACATTCAAATCTTCAAAAGGAAGATTCACCTAAAAAGGATTGTTAGATCCAAAAGGAAAGAAGGAGAAAAGTGTTTAGGTGTTGGTACAAGGAATATCCCCAAATAAAAAGGAATATTCTAGGAGAGAGAACCCAAAAGGGCCCATAAAAAGGTGAAAAATTAAAGTTTCCAGGTGTGTTGTCTGGCCACCTGCATCCCCATCTGCATGGGCAGGTGACCAAGGCAGGTCACACTGGTTTGACATACGCCCTCACCTGTGGGGGCAGGTCACCCCAACGCACCTCAAAGGTCTAAAATCCTATTTTGCTCAGGCTCTATCATCTTAGATTCATTTCTTGATTCCTTATTTCATTTCTTGATTTCTAAACTGATTATCAATGGGTAATTTTCCTTACTTAGTTGGTTGATTAGTTCTTGAGTCTGTTCTTTGTTAGTCTATTTTCTTTTGTGCCTTTTCTAGTTTAGCTTCGTAGTTAACTTCTTGTTTCAAGTCCTTTAGTTTAAATCGATTCATCCGTTCTTTAAACAAGAATCTATTCCGTCCAAAAGTAGCAATCGACACATTGTTTACTACCAAAGTATAGGCAATCTTCAACACTAGCTGATCCAATTATAAGGCAAGCAAAGGTGTGTAAACACGAGTGATTGTGAGCCTTATTTTGTAACTCTAATATTGTTGTTGTCTTTGTTGAGTGTGTAAATTGCTAGGTACAATGGCTTTAGAGAAAGAAACTCAAATTCCCATGAGAAGTGACACGTTAAAATCTACATGGGAAAAGATTGAGTGCATGAACCATACAATTGGAGCGATGGAAGGTCGTTTAAACTCCATGGTTGGTATCATGTCAAGCATGGTTGGTAGAATGGCGAACACTGAGGAGTCCTTTGATTCGATGGATTCTACTTCCCAAACCAACTCACAAGTATCACCAAGTGAACAAGCCCAAAGTTCCCTAACCCAAAAATGTAATTTGATGATCTTGGAAGGAGATGATGAATAATTGGGGTTAGATTGGAGTTTATCTCATGCATTAAGGCACATAGTGTGGGAAACTTTGAAAGAAGAACTTGACCAAAGTAAGAACCTATGTCATACAAGGTTCGAGATCATGGGAAATGCATGTTCCTTGGTCGTTGATGGGAAGAGAAGCATTAATGTCGTGTCTTGTACACTTGTTAATCTAATAAAACTTCCAATACAAAGGTACCCCAAGCTTACAAGCTCCAATGGTATGAGGAGAATGGTTTAATAGAGGTGACCGAGCAAGAAATCATTAACTTTAGAGTGGGCAAGTATCAAGATAAAGTATGATTTGATGTAATGCCCATGAGATCATTTCATATATTTCTTGGTAAGCCATGGAAAGTTGATAGGTCGGTTCAGTATTGAGAGAATTCCAATAAATATGTACTTGTATTTGGAGGACAAAAGTACATTCTTGAACCTTTGAAACCCAAGCAAGTGAATAGGTACTATGAGATAATTAAAAGGTTCTGAGAAGTATTGAAGAAAGAGAAAGTTGAGAAGCGGGAAAGGGAATTGTCCCTTGTACAAGGAAAAGAAGGCTTGGCTCAAAAAGGAGAGTTGAGTAAGATTGATAAGCCAAGTAGTTTCTTGAAAGACGTGGGCAAGGAACACTTAATTGTGGGACTTGTCAACACTAATCCCTTGCTACCTACTAACCATGATACTAGCATTTTACCTAGTATCACCCCTTCTCTTGTGCAGGTTCATGAACTTCCAAAGGAGGACCTTAGGAGAGTTCCTTACGAACACATGCTTGAAGACCTAACAGAGTTCTTAGCTAAGACTTCCAACTTTGGGAAGAGTGATGAGGAGTTGACTCAAGGGGGTGGAATTGACAAACTCCCATACGATGAGAACTTCCCAAGGGAGCAAATGAGCTCCCATGTTGAACACCAAGGTGAAGACCATACTTTGTATGAGCTACAAGGTAACAATGCTAACTATTGCACTTCTCTAAACTTGAAATGTCTTGATGTGGCTAGTAGCCAAGTGAGTGTAATTGGTGGCTTGTCCAATATAGAGTCTCATGAGTCTCCCCTTTGTGATACTCTTGGTAGTGCTAAGTTGCATGATGATTAAGTTCTTGTTATGAGTTTGCAAATACTAGTTGATCCTATAGATGACCGAATTGACTCTTCTAGCAAGACCAATTTGTGTCCACCTAGTGCTAGCACTTGTAACATGAATGAGGTCCCATTGCAATGTGATAAGAGTATTCACACACTAGTTGACCCTTATGAAAATCGAGGTGTCTATGTTGGCATGTGAATTGCCTATAACTAGTAAAGGTGTGTGCATTGATCAACTTGCTTGTGAATCTAATCCATTACTTAAGCATATTTGTTGTGTGCTTGATGAGCCTTAAGATAGTGATGTAGTTGATAGGGTTGATCATGTGAATGAGAATGTTGTGAAAGATGACATGTATCTTTTTGAGAGTGAACTTGCATGCTTTAATTCCTCACCTTTGATTAGTTATCCTCTCTTAACGAAAGATGTGTTGAATGATGATTGTAAGATCACTCCTAGTGTGGCACCTAGTGATATGCATTTTGGTGTGCTTGAAAAAAAGGATGGTATGCTTAAGATTCACATGCTATCCTATTTCTTGAAATCTATTAAGAATATAGGATCGAGTAAGGATTGTGCTTACTATCCAATTTTCATTAGTGGTCTCTCACTTTTGAAAAAGAATGATCAATTGGGTGCTGATAAATTTGATTTTCTTGAATATTTGAGAAACTCAGCTAGTGATTGTTCTTATGAAAATGATTTTGGTTGTGATCCTTTGTATGACACCCCACCCTTGTTTGATAAATGTGAGGATGAATTGTGTGATTCTTGTAATGACTTGAGTCATGACCTCCTTGCTGTTGGTGGTGGTTTGTGTCTACTTGAGGATTCCTCCCTTGAAAAAGGTGTTATTTGTCTGGAAATTGCTTCTACTTCTTCTTTGTGTGCTTCCTTTATCGAGGATACTCATGGTGACAATCTTGAATCTAATAGTGAGTACATGCATGAGGACACCTTAGTTGAAGTTAACTTGCGTGACACCTTTCTCTACCCTCTCTTTGCTTATGAAATTGTCAATGATAGTGTAGAGGGTATGTATATTTGTGAGGATGGCACCTCTGGGGAAAAATAGGTATTGTATTGACCCATGTTCTTGGATACTTCTCCCATTTTACCCTGGTGACCTCTTGGAATGTGGTGGTTGTGATACACCCAACTTGGTACATGGTCAAGATGACAAGCCAAATTTGATTGAGGTTGTTGGTATTCTTCCCTACGATGAAAATTCGTTCTTGAGGATTTACAATCTACTTGATAGACTCAAGTTGTGCATGGGATACACTTACAACAAAGATGAGTGTTCTTTAAAGAAGGGGAGTAATGAAATGGACCAAGAGAATTCACCATTGTGTGTTTCCATCCTTGACCAAGGTTTTATGACTTGTGGGTCAAATAGTGAGTCTTCTCTTAAAAGCACTTTGGTTGAATTCCATTTATGTGATAGCTTTCTTTATTGCTCGATTGAAATGGATGACCCCTTTCTCAAAGGTGGTATCATTCTTGAGGACCCTAGGGAAAATGTGTCATTGCCTCTTTTGGGTGTTGCTTATATACTTGTATCCTTCTTTGACACACTTGTGCTTAAGTTATATGGACCACAACTTGTGGATGCTAAGTTGATTACTTGTTTTTGGAAGATTCCATGGTTGTTAAAGACTTCTTGCTACCTTCATAAGGTTGGGCAATTTGAAGTGTCAAGTAGGACTCTTAGAATCATGCTTATCATCAAAAGAGGGAACCAAATTTCTTGGGAGAACCAGTTGTTTTGGATTTATTTGTTGTATAAAAGGTTCTCCATTATCCCTAGTAGCATGATTCCATTTTTGAACTACTTTCCCTTGGGAAGTTGTTTGGAAAAGAGAGGTTCTAAGTGCTTGAAATGCCTCTTTCTCTCTTTATGTGTTCCTACTCATGAGCACACCTTGGATGAGATTAGTGATCTTAGCACCTTTCTTTATTACCTTTTTGCATATGATGTTATTCATAACTATGTTGAATCAACATTTTATGTAGGCTTGAATTACATAGAAAGGAAAAGTGTTGTGTGCCTCAATGATTTGAATCCATCCTTGAGTGTATTAGTTGCTAAATCTCTTGAGCCATATGGCATTCTTGTAGATAGTAATACCCCAGATGAGATTTCTATGCTTGATTCCTTTCTATATTATCTCTTTGCTTATGATGATGTCCATGCTAGTTGTGGAATTATTTTATTTGGAGGTAGTATGTCCTTTGGTTGGTCCACTTTCTTTAGTAATGATGCAATGTGGGTCTCTCATATCTTTGACCCCGAAAAACTCTTATGGACTTTTAAACCATTGGTGGCACCACCTTTGGTGTGGTGTCTTGGAGAGGTATTGAAACAATTGTGTCTTATGGCTTCAAAAATGAATGTGATCTTACCTCCTTGGTTTGTTGATGCCATTATGACCTTTACGGTTTTCTTATCTCTTAGTATTCTTCATAGCCGGTTCCTTTGTACCCTTTTCAATAAGCTTTTTATTTTAGACACAATGGATCCTTGATTATATGTTAAGTGTGAGCAACCTTGGAATAGTGATATGATTGATTTTTTAACGCTAACACTAACCCTCATGCCATGAGGAAATTATTGTCGCTTGTTTTCCCTATGATTTTGCAAGGTTTTGATTTGAGGTCGAATCTTTTTCAAGGAGGGGAGGATGATACAAGCCAAATTGGTGTCAAAATTTTCTTATCTTGTATTTCAAGTGAAACAACAATAGATCCAAGCCCCAAAGAACTTAAGGCCACAAGGATGTTGGAATAGGGTCCATTTTTCACTTCAAGTAGAGCAATATCGCATATGAAAGATATCTTGGAGTCAAGGGAACCATTGGAGAGGTCGCCGGAGAGCTAAAAGGAGATAAACAATGACCTAAGGCCACCTGTACCCTGACCTACCGCCTTAGGTCATCCACCTGCTCCAGCAGGTGGCCATTTTGGCCCCTCTAGTGGCACCTGCACCCTCACATGCGCCAGCAGGTTCCCCACCTGGGTGGGCGAATCCCCAATTTGCTGAAATGGGTCACTTTTAGGCCCATTAAATGTAATAAAAGGACAAGGCTATAAATACTAGTTGGTCTTTTATTTTCCTTAGATTTTTGATGAATATTTATGTTATGAAACTCTTGAGAGAGTGTAGCTTGGAAAAGCTTATGTTGATCCTTGCTTAGAAACGGTGGTTGCGTTACGATTCCCTCATGGTCATTCGTTAGAGTTAGGTGCTTTCTTTGGATTAATCTATCGGGGGTTTTGGATTCAATAGATCCTTAAGTTTTATTGGATTTCCTTGTTTGTGTCTATCTTTCTATATCTATATATCTATCCTTTATTTTCTGCATTTCAATTATATCGTTTCTTTACTTTTTGTGTTTGTTTCCTCTTATCGTATTTTGGGGGTTATCAAAAGGGAAACCTTTGCTTGATGATGGTGAATATTTGAAGGTTAATTCCAATCTTTCATGTGTTGTAAGGTAGATTATGGGAGCCCTTGCCAAACAAAAACTTAATCAAAGAGAGAAAACATCTATTTCTGCTAGGTGCAAAATTCAAGATAAGGTGTGTTCTTTGATTATTGATAGCGGAAGTTGCACCAATGTGGTAAGTAGTTATTTAGTGGAATGTATGCGAATACAAACAAGAAAACATTTCAAAGCTTAAAAGCTAAAATGGCTCAATGAGAGTGGGGAGATGAAAAACCTCAAGCAAGCAAGTATCCGATTTAGTGTGGGCAAGTACAATGAAGAATTAATTTGTAATGTGGTGCCTATGTTTGCTTGTCATGTATTGTTGGGGAGGCCGTGGCAATTCGATAGAGATGTTATACATTATGGGAGGTCCAAAAAATATACTTTTATAACTGAAGGTAAGAGGTATGTACTTTCACCTCTAGGTATGTACTTGCACCTGTCACTCCATACAAAGTGGGTGAGGACTATAGGGCTATAAAGGAGCTTCGGGAGAGGGTAAGGGTAGATGAGGTAAAGGGTGAAAGTGAAAGTCCCACTAATGTTCCAAAGGAGGGAAATGACTTGGCTAAAAATAAGAAGAACATGGGTATGATTGCAAAGCCAAGCAAGTGTCTAAAGGGTGTAGATGAGAAAAGCTTTCTAGTGTGTCTTGTCAACACCAATATTTTATTGCATGCTAACTAAGATACTAGCACTTTCTAGTATGTCTTGTCAACACCATTCTTTTATTGCATGCTAACCAATATACTAGCACTTTGCTGTGTATTGTTTCTTCTCTTTTGCAGGACAATGAAGATCTATATTCAGAGGAGATGCCCAAGGGATTACCATCTTTGACGGGAATTGAGCACCAAATTGATTTTATGTCTGGTTCATAAATTCCCAACTAGTCGGCCTATAGGAGTAATCTAGAAGAGACCAAGAGCTACAAAGTCAAGTGGAATAACTTCTTGCAAAAGGGTTGATCAAAGAGAGACTAATTCTTTGTGCCATATCGGTAATCCTTGTTCCCAAAAAGGATGGCACTTGGAGGATGTGCATTGATTGTAGAGTCGTGAATAAGATTACCATCAAGTATAGGCATTTGATTCCTAAACTTGATGGCATGTTAGATGAATTGTATGGATTAAGTGTCTTCTTAAAGATTGAACTTCAAAGTGGATACCATTAAATTTGCATAAAATTGGGTGATGAATGGAAAACGATTTTCAAGACAAAGTTTGGGTTGTATAAGTGGCTTGTAATGCCATTTGGGTTGCCCAATGCTCCAATCACTTTCATGAGTTTGAATTGAAAAGTAACACCTCATCTGCCACACAAAACTCTCTCTTCAATATCTTGATATCATGCCACATTTTCATTCGCTCCTTGTATAGAACCGAGCTTTCATACGCCTTAAGTCAAAATTTCTCCAACTCTTGTATTTGCTCAACTCAAGACTTAGAGGCCTCATCCTAATCCATATTAAGATTCTTTAAATCCCAAAGTTCTCTATGTTCTAACTCCACTAGTAGGTTACATGATTTCCCAAACACAAGTTGATAAAGAGACATACCAATAGGCATCTTAAAAGTTATTCGATAGGCCCAAAGAGCATCATCCAATTGCCTAGCCCAATTAGTACATCCCACATTCACAGTTTTCTAAAAAATTAATTTTATTTCTTAATTTAGAACTTCCACTTGACCACTTGATTGGGGATGGTCTGGGGTAGCCATCTTATACTTAACCCCATACTTATCAAGTAAAGCACCAAACACCTGACAACAAAAGTGAGAGCCTCCATCACTAAGGATTACTCGGGGAGTCCCAAACCATGTAAATATATGTTTTTTCAAGAAAAACATGATGCTCTTTCTCTCGTTGTTTGGTAAAGTAATTGCTTCCACCCATTTCGACACTTAATCAACTATCACCAATATGTACTTATTCCTATAAGAAATCACAAAGGGCCCTATAAAGTCAATTCCCCATACATCAAATAACTCTACCTCGAGGTTAGGCTTCAAGGGCATCTCATTCCTCCTTGAAACACCTCCTTGCTTTTGGTATTGAGTACAAGTTCTAACCAAGTCATGAGAATCTCTATGAATTGTGAGCCAATAAAACCCACTTTGTAGGACTTTAGACGCTGTTCTCACACCACCATGATGACCACCAAAAGGGGATGAATGACAAACCTCAAGAATGGTTGGCATATCTAATTCCATTACACACCTATGGAAAAATCCGTTCGTGCACTCCCTAAATAAACCCAATTTATCCGAACAATACTTCTTCACATCAGGGAGGAACCACTTTTTTGATAATGATTTATGTCATCGGGGAGTAAACCACATACCATATAATTTGCATAATCCACATACCATGATTCTATACACCCCGAGAGTTCCATGATTTGTTCATCAGGAAAGTTTTCATCAATCTAGATTTTACCCAACTTCTCCTTATTGGATTCAAGGCGGGGGATAGATGATCCGCCACATGTTTTTTATAACCATTTCGATCATTAACTTCTAAATCAAACTCTTGAAGGAGCAAGATCCACCTAATCAACCAAGTTTTGGCCTACTTCTTAGCCATGAAATACTAAAGAGCTGCTGGTCGGTATGCACAACAACCTTCATGCCCAATAAATAACACAAAAATTTTCAAAAACATAGACTATGGCAAGAAACTCTTGCTCTGTAGATAGATAATTTTGTTGTGAATAATTCAAGGACTAGCTAACATAAACATTATATTGAAAAGTTTGTTCTTCCTTTGGTCTAATACCATACCCAATGCCAAGCCACTTGCATCGCACATCAAGTCAAATGGAAGTGCATAATTTGGGGCCATAATAATGGGAGTCGACACAAGTTTCTCCTTGAGGAAATTAAAGGCCCTCACACAATTACCATTAAACTCAAATTTCTCTTTCTTTTTATGAAGCTTATACATTGGATGAGACATCTTGGAGAAATCTTTGGTGAACCTTTGATAGAAGTTGGCATGCCCAAGAAAGCTTTAAACACGTTTTACGAAGATTTGAGGGGATAACTTGGAAATAACTTCAACTTTATCTTGGTCAACTTGAATAACTTGACCCAAAATATTATGCCCAAGTACAATGCCCTCCTTTACCAGAAAATGGCACTTTTCCTAATTCAAAATAAGATTATTTTCAACACACCATTCAAGCACCTTTCCTAAGTGTTCAAGACATGATTCAAAGGTATCACCCACAATTGAAAAATCATCCATAAAGATCTCCAAAGTATCCTCCACCATATCCAAAAAGATTGACAACATGCACCTTTAGAAAGTGGCGGGTGCATTGCATAACCCAAAGGGAATGTTCTTGAAAGAAAATGTCCTACATGGACATGTAAAAGAGGTCTTCTCTTGGTCTTCAACTGCTATACAAATTTGGTGATAGCCGGAGTACCCATCGAAAAAGCAATACCATCCTCGCACTACCAAATAATCAAGATTTGATCCATGTATACTCTCTAACCCGTAACCGATCTCATAGGGATAAGCTCATTGATTTCATTAGGAACCACCAACATTCCCCCTTTCTTTGGAATGCATTGAACTAGGCTTACCCATGTACTATTCGAGAACAGATGCACGACGCCTGTGTCCAACTACTTGATTATCTCCTTTTTGACAACTTCTTTCATCAGAGGGTTGAGCCTCTGATGATTCTCAACACTTGATACACAATCAGGATCCAACTTTATCTTGTGTGTACAAATATCGGGAGCAATCCCAATAATATCTACAATAGTCCACTCGATAGCCCAAATGAATTTTCTAACAATCGACTTCAACGCTCTTATTTTCCAAGGCAACGAATCTCCCATAATAATAACGAGTAAGGTGATACATTCCCCTAAAAATACATAGCGAAGGTGTAGTGATAATGGTTTAAGCTTAAGTTGTGGTGGTTCTTCAATTAAGGGCTTCGCAGGAGGACTCTCCTAATTTTTCAAGTTAAGGACTAATTTGCATAGGTTTATGGTGTAGGAGCCAAGACTTATCAAGGAAGCAATGAAATCATTATAATCTTCAATATCTTCACTTTAATAATTCCATAAGACACCCACTAGTGGCTCACTAATCAAATACACCTCCATAGCATTGGCCACCTTACATCAATCATGTCAATCATGGAGATCACTTGCAAGTCCTTTGGCTGCTTCATAGACTTTCATATATTTAAGTTTACCTCTTTATTATTCACTCTAGACATTATATCTCAACATTCTACCTCAACTAATGCCCTCTCAGTAGAAATGAAATTCCTACCAATGATAATTGGAACTTCATAGTCTATCTCAAAATCTAGGATCACAAAGTCAGTGAAAAATATAAATTTTTTGACCCATACAAGAACATCATATAGAATTCCCATCGGTTGTTTAATAGAATTATCCGCCATTAAGAGTTTCATGGTTGTGGACTTCGGAGCTCCCAATCCCAACTTTTTGTATTTAGCTAGAGATATCAAGTTAATACTTGCCCTTAAGTGGCACAAAGCCTTGCTGGTACAAGAGATAGTGAATGCATCGGGTTCTTATTTCTTGACCACCATGTTGCTTGACATAATAGCACTTCAACTATGTGAGGTCTCTACCATTTCAAAGTCCATGGTTCTTTTCTTTATCACCAAGTCCTTCATGAACTTGGCGTACCCGGGCATTTCAAGTAAGACTTCAACCAAACAAATATTCACCAATAAGTTGCTTAACTTGGAGAGAAACTTCTTGAACTTGGTGTCATCCTCCTTCTTCTTGAATCTTTGTGGGAATGGGGGAGGTATTTTTATTGAAGGCTTTGGAGTAACCTGACTTTCCTCCAGCTTTCAGACATTCCCATCAATCGCTTGTGGTCTCTCATCACTTTCAACCCTCTCTTTCTCTTTTTCTGATTTATTAACACTTGGTACATTTGGAATAGAGGCTTCATCAGTCTACTTATCAAGCCTTTTTCTTTTTCCACTTGCTTTCTCTTCAATGCCTCTCTCATTAGGGTCTTTACTAAGATTTACAATATCATTACCAAGAGTTCTGCCACTCCTAGTGACAATTGCCTTACAATGAGCATTATTTTTTGGATTAGCCATAGTGTAACTAGTGAGACACCTTTTTTTGCCTTATCTTCAAGTAAGATGAGATTTGGCCTAATTTAGTTTCAATTTGTTTGATTAAGGTTGAATGTTAAGGGACCATTTGATTGAGTTACAAAAAGTCGCTCTTCATCTCCCTTAGAATCTTTTCACTTTCTTCAATCCCGATAAGAATATCAACAAGCACATCTTCTTTCTTATAACTTTCTAGATCAATAAAGGTAGTTTTTTTACCTTTTTGCCTATAATATGGAGGGATGTATCTATCATGGTCATGATCTTTGTCTCTCTAATTAGAGTACCTATCTCTCTCCTTATCCCTCTAATCTTGATCGTGATTACAGTCTCTCCAATCATGGTCTTTCAAATCTCAATCTTTCCAACCTTGATTCCAGACTTGCCTTAGGTAGATAGGTCAGTAACTCTCCCATTTAGTTTGATATTAAACCAATTTCCTTATAAAGTGGCTTGGCATTGTCATCTTCATATGCCTTCGTTCCTTTCAAAGCTATGACATTGACCATTTTTGGAGTTGCACCCATGACATATTTTGTGAGGAGATCCAATTGTGTCATTACATTTTCCATGTTTTCATCTCTTTTCTCATCCTTCTTTCTTTGTTCTTGTCTTATATAATACACAGAAAGAGCTCCCACGGCCACCTTAGTATCTCGTGTGTGCCATGCTCTACTTTGCTTGGTCAATTGTTCTAACAATCCCTAGGCAACACCAAAAACATTGATTGATTAATGACCCACCGGCCGTATTATCTGCCACCATCTTATTCAATTAGTCTAATGACCTTAATATGAGCATTGATAGCGTAGGACACATTAGGATGGGCTTTAATATATGGATGATAGCTTGAATCCCCTATGGAGCAATAAATATACAAGGTTATGGGCTATAAAGATGTCATTTAGACAATCAAGAAGGGCCCTTGTGGGTTATTACTAAAATAGTCACTTTTGGGCTATTTTTGTAATAGGCTATTTGTGAAAAGGCAAGGACTATAAATCATTGCCTTAGCCAATTTCCTTACTTAGATTTTTGATGATTGAATTTTCTTGAATAGACTTGATATTTGGTTACTTTAGGTTAAGATAGTAATTGGGTTCAATTTCAATTGTTAGCTTAGATCGAGTGATTAGGGTGGATTCCAGAATTACTTGTGTTATCTTCTTCGCTTTATTGATCATCAAGTTATCATATTGTGGATTCAATTTGCTTTCTCGTGCATTTGATTGAGTTCTCTTTCTCCCTTGGTTTAACTGTTGTTCAATTGAGCCTTTCTTTCTTCACTTCTTCTCTCTTATTTCTCAACTATCTATTAATTTTGTTGTTTAATTTCGTATTTTTGATATCGATTGAGGTCATTATAATTTTGATATCAAGAGCCTAGGTTAATATTTGTACACTAGATCTTGATTCTGTAGTATTTTTTGAGACTAAATCTCAAATTTCGTTCAAATCGAAGTTGGAAAAGTGAAGTTGCCATTGAAGAGTATGAAGCTTTTGAAACATGAGCAATTTTGAAAAGTGGGTTTATTTTTGTCTTGGTTTTGAGGGATAAGAGTTAGTGGGGTTTGTTCGTGGTGTGAAAATAAATACGTTGGTAAAAGTTTCATCAAATTTGGAGATGGAACGAAGAAGTTATATGGACGTGAAGATTGGAGGGTTTTTGTGACACCCCGTATTTTTCGTGTACTTGTTATATTGATATGGGACTTACGGTAACCTTGCTGTATTGGTAACAAACCAAGTTTCTTAAGTGATTAGCAGTGGTTTAAAGAGGATTTAAAGGATATTATAATGGACCTAGTGTTTCAGCATGTATACGCCAAGTTAACTAAAATGGAAGTGCTTAAATGTGAGATAGTAAGGTGGTATTCTACCTCAAGGATTAAAATGTCCAAGTGTATATAAGTATTAACATAAGGGGTTAAGACTTAGAATATGGAATAAAATAAGTGAGTTGCTTGCTTGAATTAAATTAAGCTAGTAGGTGCATCACCTACTTTGACTTATTGACCAATCTAAGAACCAAGTAGGTGCATCACCTACTAAGGCTACTTTGACCATCTTATTGGTCCAAGTACATTACTACCTACTTGAATTAATTTTGGCCCAAGTTAAAAGAAAGAAAAGGAGCAGAATGGGCCGCCAAGGCCCAACAGTTTCAGATCCGCAAAGGCCCAAGTATAATGGGAAAGTAGGTGCACCAAATACTTGATAAAATATGGCCCAAATTAACCAAGAAAGTCGGCCAAGAGCAGCTTCCTTTAAAGGGATTGAAACTTGCTCATTTGATCCATTTTAACTTAGACAAAAATTCAGCTTTCTAGAGTTTTCTCTTTTGCTCTCTCTTAGCTTCTACAGCATCCCTAAGTTTCCATTAGGGTTCTTGGGACTTACCTTCCTTCCAAGATAAAGGTAAGTGAACAAATCACGAGCTTATCTCAAAAAGACTACAGAAATTATGTTCTTCATGTTTAAATTATAAGACAACCCTCTATAAGTTTGGCAGTCCCATTTTTCTTGGTTATTAAGAGATTTTTCTCTTCTCCTTTGGTTTGTGTATGAAGTAACCAAGATATTGAAGAAATACAAGTTAATATAATAAACTATCACAAAATTAAGTTAAGGTTACTACCCATTTTTGCCCCATTCCAATATACATGTTTTGGTGGAGAATTGTCTATATATTATTGTCAAGAACTCAAGGGACGATGAGTTCAATATTGGGTTGCTGCGATAAAGGATGTTGGGGATGTTTAAGGACTCGTGTTATTTGTATATGTTGGGGACAACTTGGTTGATGCTGGGAAAGGATGTATTGAATTATAGAAGGAGGATATGGTGATACACCACCGAACTAAATATTATGTAAGCCTACTGCCCACTCTACTGTGTATACCTTTTTGAGGGTGTAATGAGACTAAATTTGTTTCGGGGGATGTTATAAGGGTTAGTATGGTATGTGAATGTAATTGGAGTAGTAAGGGTTGAAAGAACACCCTTGAATAAATTAATTACGGGCTTACTGCCCGGCTACTATTTTTGTGAGGTTAAGTGGCTTAAATATGTTGATTAGCTAATAATACTAGTTTTACCATTTACTTTATTGTAGATAAGTAGTCCGAGGGTTAGGAGGTTAATTTGGGGTAATATTGGAGTTGTACAACAAGGTATGTAATGTTATTCGATTCTATGTTCTTTGGAATGAAACCTAATACATTGATGTTATATTTGCTCCTTACACCATTGTTACCACATTAAATGCTTATTCACATGTCTCAACTACTGGTCCATAGTTAAAAACTCAATAATGTTATGACCACCAAAAGAACTACCTCAAAGATTAATGAAATGATGTAAAGAGAATCTGTATATTGTAGGGTGGTAACCCAGGGGTGGTAGGAACACCTAGCATGGGTCGATCCCAATATCATGGGTGGTATCCCAGGGGTGAAAGGAAAGCCTAGCATGGGTCAATTCTGATTTGTTTATTTATGAGGACCGTATCCCAGGTGTTAAAAATACCTAGCATCATCCTCTTTTACCCCTGATCAGCTGGTCATTTGTATCATATGCTTTATAGTTTCATAATGCAAACAAAGATAAAGTAAAGTAAAAGATGTATTATTTTCTTATCTATACAGTTATATATTGATATGTGATATTATTAAGATCTCGTCTTACCTATGTTCACTTTATTCCTTACATAGTCAGTACATTCTTACGTACTGACATCCCTTATGGGGAAACTATGTTTCACGCACAGGTACAGGTACTCCAGCTAGTAGACCTCCTTAATAGAGCACAGGACACTCATCTATGATTGGCGAGCTCCAAGTTGATTCGGGGCTTTACCAAGTCTTTGATATGTGTATTTTGGTATTGTATACTAGTTTTTTAAGGTGGGGTCTGTCCCGACCTGGACTATGTTTTCTATCCTATAGAGACTTTGTAGACTAATGTATGAAGTTCAAATATGCTTAGTCTCATAACAGTTGTGGCCCCAGCACTACAGTCATGTATATATGATTTGGGTCTATTTATGTTGGTCTTTCATTACTATAGCTTATATATATGTGTCAAAGTTTCATTATTCTCATAGTTATATGCATGGTAAGTACAGGTTGAAGTTGATTCTTATGAGTCTTTAGGGCGTCGAGTACCTGTCCTTCTCAATGGGATTTGAGTTGTGACAAAAGTAGTATCAGAGCAGGTTATCCTAGGGAGTCTACAAATCCGTGTTGATGTAGAGTCTTGCTTATTGGTGTGTTATGCACCACATCTATAAGTAGTAGGCTACGGGACACTTAGGAGTCATTTCTTTTACTTTATTTCTTAGATCGTGCGATAGAGCTAATGTTGTAGGTGGGATTGTATTTAACCTTTGAATTTTTTTCCTATAATAGTAAAGATGCAGGTTACAAGGAGGAGTAACAATACAGGGAAGGAAGTATATGGGGGTACCGGAGAAGGAACCAACAAGTCATCACCTAGACAAGCTAATCAAAGTGAGGCCCAGGATGAATTTGCATCACAGACTTCTTCTACTCCTCCATCTCCAGAAGAACTAAGAAGTAGAAGAGTACCCCCAGAATCACCTATTAATGCTACTGAGCAAGATTTAAGAAATACAGTGCAATTGTTGACTGACATAGTTGTTGTACAAGGTTAAGGACAAGCTGGTCCGACTATGGTTACTAGTGGTGCGGAAAGAGCTGCCAGTCTACGGACACAGGATTTCCTTAAATTAGACCCTTCCACATTCACCGGGTCAGATCTTAACGAAGACCCACAAGACTTTATTGATCAAATCCAAAGTTCATTGGATGTCATGCATGAATCTGGTAAAGAGACGATTGAGCTAGCAACGTATAGATTAAAAGGGGAGGCTATATTATGGTATGAAGACTGTAAATGATCTAGGGGTACAGGTGCACCTTCAGCTAATTAGTAAGTGGTCAAATAAGCATTTCTTGATCATTACCTTTCATTTGAGATCTAAAAGTCTCGAGCAGATCTATTTTTGAATCTTCGCCAAGGGAATATGAGCGTGAGGAAGTATAGTCTTCAATTTAACTCTTTGGCCAGGTATGCTCCTAATGTAGTAGCTACTATGGAAGATAGAGTTCATCGATATGTGGATATATTGGATCTGTATCTAGTTAAAGATTGTAATATTGCTGCCTTGAATAAAGACATGGATATATCAAGGATACAAGTTTTTGCACAGAAAATGGAAGATCAAAGACAAAAAAGAAGGACACAAGAGCCAGAAAGAGGGTACTTCAAGAGGGCTAGGTCTGTGGGGCAATTTATGCCATCCCAAAGTGAGTTCAGGCCTCGATTTTTAAATAGACCGCCTAGGCCACCATTTTCCTACTTTACAACAAGTTCTCCACCCTGGTTTCAAGGGTTTTAGGTCAATCAATTTAGAGAAATAAGTGAGAGCCAAGGTTCAGTTGCGGGAAACCAAGAGCATGGAAGCATGATCTAATCAAGACCTCCTAGATATCCTTGTAAACAATGTAGGGGACATCATCTAGGTGCATACTGATTTGGCACAGATGTTTGTTATTGGTGTGGTACTCCGGGCCATATGATGAAAAAATTACCCTCTAAGGGGAAAGGGTGGTGTGGCGCAAACTACTGGATCATCTATTGCATCATCATCATCGGTGCCTCCTTTAGGTAGAGGTCAAAAGATGATTGTTGGTCGTGGTAGAGGTGGTAGAGGAGTAGCTAGTTCTAGCTAGTCCAAAATCGTACATATGCTTTAGTGAGTCGACAAAATTTGGAGGCTTCTCCTGATGTGGTTATAGGTACATTGTCCATCTTTTCACATAATGTATACGTATTAATTGATCCGGGCTCTACACTATCATATGTTTCTCCATTAATTGCTGGAAAGTTCAAAAGAACACCGGAATCGCTGGTTAAGCAATTTGAAGTGTCTACACCGGTTGGTGAATCTATTATAGCTAGAAGAGTTTATCATAATTGTAGAGTTACTGTTTGTGATCATGACACATTGGCCGACCTTGTTGAGCTAGAAACTGTGGACTTAGATGTTATAATGGGTATGGATTGGTTGGCCTCTTGTTATGCTACAGTAGATTGCCGAACTAAGAGGGTGCATTTCCATTTTCCTCCCAAGAATCGATGATTTGTTTGATCAATTACAAGGTTCTAAGTGTTTCTCAAAGATCAACTTGAGGTAAGGTTATCACAAAGTGAAAGTGAAGGAGAAAGATATATCCAAAATAGCTTTTCGAACACGGTATGATCATTTTGAGTTTTTAGTTATGTCATTCGGGCTAACAAATGCATTAGTGGCTTTCATGGATCTCGTGAATAGAGTGTTCAAGCCATTCTTAGATGTGTTTGTGATAGTATTTATAGACTATATTCCGGTGTATTCAAATCCAAAGAGGACCATGCTAATCATTTACGACAGGTATTGCAGATTCTTTGTGATCATAAGTTATATGCAAAGTTCTCTAAATATGAGTTTTGGTTAAAATCAGTGGCGTTCTTGGGGTATAGTGTATCCGACGAAGGGATAAGGGTTGATTCTCAAAACATAGAAGTAGTGAAGAACTGGCCAAGACACACAACACCTATGAAGGTTCGTAGTTTCCTACGCATGGTAGATTATTATAGAAGTTTCGTTGAGGGGTTTTCTTCCATTTATGCCCCAATAACCAAGTTAACACACAAAGTAGTCAAGTTTCAATGGAATGATGCCTGTGAAAGAAGCTTTCAAGAGATGAAGAATATGTTAACTTCCACACCTGTATTGGTACTTCCAGAAGGTACAGAGGGGTATGTAGTATATTGTGATGCTTCAGGAGTAGGTCTAAGATGTGTATTGTTGCAGCATGGTAAGGTGATTATCCTACGCTTTAAGACAGTGGCATCCATATGAGAAGAATTATCCAACACATGATCTTTAGCTAGCTGCGATTGTATTTACTTTAAAGATATGGAACCATTACTTGTATGGGGTTCATGTTGACATATATACTAACCATAAGAGTTTACAATATATCTTTAAGCAGAAGGACTTAAATCTAAGGCAACGAAGATGGCTTGAGCTATTAAAGGACTATGATGTTGATATCTTGTATCATCCGGGGAAAACAAATGTGGTAGCTGATGCTTTAACTCTTAAGACAATGGCAAGCACTTATGGGCAGTCCATGGAAAGACAAGGTATAACTAAAGATACACATCAACTAGCTAGCTTGGGGGTTCGCCTTCTTGAATATCTAGATGAAGGAGTTATTGTGCAAAATGCAATAGAATCCTCATTGATAACTGAAGTGAAAGAAAAGCAGTATGCGGATCCTATTCTATTACAGCTTAAGGAGAATGTACAACAAGGTGGGACAAAGGCATTTGAGCTTACGCAAGAGGGAGTACTTTGGTGCCAAAACAGATTGTGTGTACATGATATTGATGGACTAAGGAAGAAGATTATGGAGGAAGCACACCATTCAAGATATTTTGTCCATCTAGGGTTACCAAAATGTATCATGAATTGAAAGAAATGTATTGGTGGGGAGACATGAAGAAGAACATTGCATAATTTGTAGCCAAAGAAGAACAAGCTAAAGTAGAGCATCAAAACCTAAGAGGTTATATGCAGTGTATGCAGCTCCCAATTTAGAAGTGGGACATGATGAACATGGATTTCATCACTGGTTTGCCTCGCTCCTCTCAAAAGTTTGATTCCATATGGGTAATAGTTGATAGACTCACCAAATTAGCACATTTCCTACTGGTTAAGACCACTTACACAACTGAAGAGTATGCAAGGTTGTATATTAAAGAGATAGTTCAGCTACATGGAGTCCCAATTTCCATTATATCCGATAGGGGAGCTCAATTTACTGCAAACTTTTGGAAGTCATTTTAGAATAGTTTAGGAACACAAGTTAGTTTAAGTACAGTTTTTCACCCTCAAATAGATGGTCAGGCAGAACGTATGATCCAAACACTTGAGGATATGTTGCGAGCTTGTGTATTGGACTTCAAAGGTAGTTGGGATGATCATTTGTCACTTATTGAGTTTGCATATAATAATAGCTATCAGTGAAGTATCACAATGCCACCTTATGAAGCTTTATATGGGAAAAGTATAGATCACCAATTGGGTGGTTTGAAGCTGGTGAAACTGCCTTATTTGGTTAAGATCTTGTTCATCAAGCTATGGAAAAAGTTAAGGTGATACAACAATGGCTAAAAACAGCTCAAAGTCTACATAAATCATATGTAGATATTAGAAGAAGAGGGCTAGAATTTTATATAGGAGATTGGGTATTCTTAAAGGTGTCACCAATGAAAGGGGTAATAAGGTTTGGTAAAAAGGGAAAACTGATTCCACGCTATATAGGTCCATATAATATTATTCAAAGATTTGGCCAAGTTGCATATGAGTTAGAGCTTTCCCAAGAGCTTTCAACAGTACATCCAGTGTTTCATGTCTCAATGCTCTGAAAATGCATAGGAGATCCATCTCGTATTACTCCTACTGAAGATGTACAAGTTACATAAGAACTTACTTACGAAGAAGTGCCTATTGCTATTTTAGATCGGCAAGTCAAGAAATTAAGAAATAAAGAAGTAACTTCTGTAAAAGTACTTTGGAGGAACCAACAAATAGAAGAGATCACATGGGAAGCCAAAAAAGCAATGAAATCCAAGTACCCTCATTTATTTGAATATGAAGTGAAAGTCCAAGAAGCTGAATTGGAGCATTAACAAGTAAGTATAAAAGTGCAAGTGTTATGTGTTAACATGAATATTAAACTTGGTCTTGAACTTTTTTAAGCAGTCTAATTATGCTAGCATTCGAGGACGAATGTTCCTAGATGGGGAGGATGTAACACCTCGTATTTCCCGTGTACTTGTTCTATTGATATGGGACTTGAGGTAACCTTGTTGTATAGGCAACGAACCAAGTTTCTTAAGTGATTAGCGCTGGTTTAAATAGGAATTAAAGCATATTATAATGGCCCAAGAATTTCAGCATGTATATGCCAAGTTAACCCAAATGGAAGTGCTTAAGCGCGATAGAGTAAGGTGGTATTCTACCTCAAGGATTAAAGTGTCCAAGTGTATATAAGTATTAAGATAACATAAGAGGTTAAGTCTTAGAATATGGAATAAAATAAGTGAGTTGCTTGCTTGACTTAAATTAAACTAGAAGGTGACAAGTAGGTGCATCACCTACTTTGACTTATTGACCAATCTAAGAACCAAGTAGGTGCATCACCTACTAAGGCTTCTTTGACCATCTTATTGGTCCAAGTACATTACTACCTACTTGAATTAATTTTGGCCCAAGTTAAAAGAAAGAAAAGGAGCAGAATGGGCCGCCAAGGCCCAACAGTTTCAGATCCACAAAGGCCCAAGTATAATGGAAAAGTAGGTGCACCAAATACTTGATAAAATATGGCCCAAATTAGCCACGAAAGTCGTCCAAGAGCATCTCCCTTTAAAGGTATTGAAACTAGCTCATTTGACCCAATTTAACATAGAAAAAATTCAGCTTTCTACAGTTTTCTCTCTTACTCTCTCTTAGCTTCTACAGTAGCCCTAAGTTTCCATTAGGGTTATTGGGATTTACTTTCCTTACAAGATAAATGTAAGTGAAAAAATCATGAGCTTATCTCAAAAAGACTATGGAAATTATGTTCTTCATGTTTAAATTATAAGACAACCCTCTATAAGTTTGACATTCCCATTTTTCTTGGTTATTAAAAGATTTTTCTCTATTCCTTTGCTTTGTGTTTACAGGAATCAAGACATTAAATAAATGCAATTTAAGATAATAAACTATCACAAAATTAAGGTAAGGCTACTGCCCATTTTTGCCCCTTCCTATATACATGTTTTGGTGGAGAATTGTCTATATATTGTTGTCAAGAACTCAAGGGATGATGAGTTCAATATTTGGTTGCTATGATAAAGGATATTGGGGCTGTTTTAGGACTTGTTTTATGTGTATATATTGGGGAGAGCTTGGTTGATGTTGGGAAAAGATGTAACTGACCTGTATTGAATTATAGATGGAGGATATGCTGATACACCACCGAACTAAATATTATGTAAGCCTACTGCCCACTCCCCTTTTTATACTATTTTGAGGGTGTAATGAGACTAAAGTTGTTTCGTGGGATGTTATAAGGATTTGCATGGTATGTGAATGTAATTGGCAGAGTAAGGGTTGAAAGAACACCCTTGAATAAATTAATTAAGAGCTTACTGCCCGGCTATTATTTTTGTGAGGTTAAGCTGCTTAAATGTGTTGATTACCTACTAATACTAGTTTTACCCCTTACTTTATTGTAGATAAGTAGTCCGAGGGGTAGGAGGTTAATTTGAGGTAATATTGGAGTTGTATAGTAAGGTATGCAAGGCTATTCGATTCTATGTTCTTTGGCATGAAATCTATTACATTGATGTTACATTTTCTCCCTATGTCATTGTTACCGCCTTAAATGCATATTCACATGTTTCTCACTACTAGTCCATAGTTTAAAACTCAGTAATGTTATGACCACCAAAATAACTATCTCAAATATTAAAGAAATGATGTAAAGAGAATTTGTATATTGTTGGGTGGTATCCAAGTGGTGGAAGGAAAACCTAGCGTGGGTCGGTCCCAATATCACGGGTGGTATCCCAGGGGTGAAAGGAAAGCCTTGCATGGGGCGATGCAGATTTGTGTATTTATGAGGACCGTGTCCCAGGGGTTAAAATACCTAGCATAGGTCATCCTCTTTTACCACTGATCAGCTGGTCATTTGTATCATATTCTTTACAATTTCATAATGCAAAGAAGGATAAAGTAAAGTAAAAGATGTAATATACATGATCCCATAAATACAAGTAAAGGTGGTCTTTTATTCTTATCTATACAGTTATATATTGATACCTGATGTTATTAAGATCTTGTCTTACCTAAGGTCACTTTATGCCTTACATACTCAGTACATTCTTTCGTACTGACGTCCCTTATGGGTACACTGTGTCTCATGCCACAGGTATAGGTTCTCTAGCTAGTAGACCTCCTCAATTGGAGCACAGGACACTCAGCTGTGATTGGTGAGCTCCAAGTTTATTCGAGGCTTTATCGAGTCTTTGATATGTGTATTTTGGTATTGTATAGTAGTTTTGTAAGGTGGGGTCAGTCCCGACCTAGACTATGTTTTCTATCATATAGAAGCTTTGTAAACTAATATATGAAGTTCAAATATGTTTAGTCTCGTAACAGTTGTGGCCCCAACAGTCAAGTCATGCATATATAGTTTGGGTCTATCTATGTTGGTCTTTCATTACTGTAGCTTATATATATGTGTCAAAGTTTCATGATTCTCATAGTTATATGCATGGTACGCACATGTTAAAGTTGGTTCTCTCGAGTCTTAAGGGAGTCTGGTGCCTGTCCATCTCAATGGGATTTGAGGTGTGACCGTTTTGTTGGTGTTCTTGAGCTTCTTCATCTTGTTCTTGAAGAAGACGATAAAAAGGTACCCTTTGATCAAAAAATTTTAAAGTCAAAGTTGGTCAAGTGTTAATAGGTCCGTTTGTGGAATTTTTAAAAAAAAATCAAAATTTTTTTAAAAAAATTAAATTTATTTTCCACGTGCCTCCATGTCAGCAACCAAGTCAGAGTCAAATCAGCACCAACTCAGTAGTCAACTCTAGTCAATAGCTTCCACTTCAACAAAAAGAAATTAGTGCCATAGGAAGGGCCAGATGCTTGTTTTGGCACCCAAACTAGCAAGCTTCTAAAGCTCAATGCCCTAGGAAGGGCCAGACGCTTGCTGGAACGGCCAAACTAGTAAGCTTCCAAAAAAAAAATTCTAATTGTCCAAACTCCGTGTTTCTTTTTCCTACGCTTTCTTCTTTTGATTTATAAACTATTTAAATAGTAATTAACATCTTTAATCACTTTTTAACTAGTTTTAAAACATCAAATCCTCTCTTTGATTCATCAAATTAAGCAACACAAGTAATTTTTTTACTTTTGTTACTTAGTTTTTTTGAGTCTGTTTTCTTTCGTGCTTTTTTTCTTCAACTTTCCTCATCTTAATTCATAGATAACTTCTTGATTCAAGTCCTTATTATTTTATTTGATTCATCCTTCTTTCACGGGTCAAAAAAATCCATTCCTCCATACGCATTGATAACCTTGAATTGATTGAGCAAGGCTAGTAACCTATCAATTTGGGAAAGAAGCCATAGAAGGTGAGTTGAGAGCTCATATATGAGTGATGTGAGGCTTTTATTAATAACTTGTTTGCTATTTTTGTAGGTACAAAAGGTGATATAAGGGAGAATGTCATCCATAGCTTTGAATTATTATGGAGATGACATTAGTGACTATGCTTGTAGCGACATGAGCTATGCGTATAGTGATGATGAGCAACATGAGCGCTCTTTGAGTGCTTGTGAGCAAAGTAATGAAGCTCATGAATATGATGGTGAATCTTATGAAGGATATCATCATCCAAGAGATTATGATCGACATAGTGATGAGAATTACTACACCAGAGATGAATATGAGATGCATGGAGCTTATTGCTCTTATGATGAACATGAAGGAGTAGAAGCATCTTATGATGAATTTGATAGTGAATATGAAGGGTATGGGGGTTCTCATATTACACACTATGGTGATAAAAGTGATGTGAGGTACAATTCTTTCTCCCATATGTCTTATGAACTCTTTGAGAAGAATTATGATAGAAGGGAAAGTTGTGAGGCTGAATTACCTTCCTCATCTTGTGCTACTTACTATCCTAGTCGAGGGGGTATAGATGTGTGAGTGAAACCAATTCAAAGATGTCGTGTGGACCATAGGCGAAGAACATTCTTTATATCTTATGGTGCAAGAACTTGTAATTCTTATCCTTATTCCAATGTGCCTAGTTATGCTTATGGTAATGATGGTTGAGGTAGGATGGAAAGATCAATGAGCCATAAAAGTAGAGGGGATTTATTGTCTTAAGATGTGTATGATGGGGAGAGGCGGATTCTTGAAACAAAAGTTACAAATGAACCACTCACAATTGAGGATCCTGTTACTTTGAGGATGAACATATTGTTTGATTCTATGCTAATAACTTTTGACAAGATCTCTCAAATAGTCTCCAAGGAGTTGAAAGCAAAACAAGCTACTCATTGTGGAAATATTCTTGAAGAGGATCCAATGAGTTAAATGAAGGCTACTCCTACCAACGCAAAGTAGAAGTTAGATGTGAAGGAATCTCTAAACCCTTCCTAAGGAATTCTTGGCACTTGTCCTAACTCCAATAAAATTGAGAGACAAAAGATTGAGAGAAGTAAGGATGTGATATGTAACAACTCTAGAGTGTAAAAAGGAGAGGTTGTGAGGAGTGATGTGAGAGGGTTGTCACAATCTTATACTAACTTTTGTAACCTCTCTTCCTTTTCTAGTTGTCTTGATTCTTGTATAGGTATCCTTAGGAGCAAGCCTAGTGAGACACCTCGATCAATAAAGATTCATGATGTGCTAAAAAGCTTCCTAAAAGAATATTTATGCTCTGATGTTGAAAATTAAGGTGAATACAATCATTTCTATGATCTACAAGGTAACAAAGCTAAACCTTACACTTTATTGAAAGTAAATAATCATTTTGTGGCTAATAGCCAATTAAGTGTAAGTGATGGCATGTATATGTGTGAGCTTAAAGATCCTTTTCCTTGTGATCATCTTGATTACACCATGTTACATAATGATAATGTATTTGTTAAGAGTGTTCATACACTAGTTGATCCTATTGATGACCGAATTTATTCTTCTAGTAAGATCAATTTGTGTCCACCTAGTGTTGACACTTGTGCCTTGAATGATAGTACATTGTCATGTGATTCTTTGTCATGTTTTGATAATGTTCATGTTGAAAATATGGATACACTAGTTGATCCTATTGATGATCGAATTGATTATTCTAGTAAGATCAATTTGTGTCCACCTAGTGTTGATACATGCGCTTTGAATGATAGTTCATTATCAATTGATATTGGTGTTGATCAACTTGTGTGTAATGATGACCCACTAAATGCGGTGTTTTGTGATGAACTTAAGGAACCTCAATTTAGTGTTGGCATTGATATAGTTGGTCGTGGAGATAGTCATGTGAAGTCATTGCACCTAAATGATGAATCCTTGAATTGTGATTCCATTTCTTTTTTTCTCATGAGGATTTTGAGGTGGAATGTGTTTTAAAGGATAATCTCTTGTTTGATGTTGACATGACTAATGAAGGTGAAACACATAGTGGTGTGTCTTGGCATGATATGAGTGTAACCCCTCTTAAAGGCTACCAAGTGATTGAGAATCCATTATGGTATGATGACACACTTTTAGAAGATGGAACTCTCTTCTTGGAAGATGATAGTAAGTCTATTGGAGAGGTTAGTGGTCAAAAGAAAGGGGATGTATGTTCTCCAATAACCCCTTTATTCTTGTGAGACTCCATTCTTGATCAAGGCCTTAATGCTTGTGGATCAAAGGGTAATTCTCTATGTGAGCACACCTTAGATGATGTTTATCTAAGTAAAACCTTTCTTTACTATTTGTTTACATATGATGATCCTTTTCCAAAATGTGGTCCCATGCTTGTGAACCCCAAGGCAAATGTTTCATTGCCTATTTTGGAAGTTTCCTATGTCCTTGCATCCTTGTTTGACACACTTGTGCTTAAGTTGTGTGGACCACAACCAATGAGAGCTAAGTTGCTTATTTATTTTTGAGAGAGTCCATGGATATTCAAAGCTCCTTATCACCTTCATAGGGTTGGACAAGTTGACGTTTCAAATGAGACTCTTCGAAGCATGCTTGATACTATGGTAGGAGGGACTCCAACTCATTGGGAGTATTATTTGATATGGAGTGATTTGACTCCTTATAGATTCCTCGACCATTATAGTAGCATGGCTTTGTTGGTGTAATATTCTTTGGGAATTTTCTTGATGGAGAGGGTCATTTTGTGCTTAAAATTTCTTTTCTTATCTATCGGTGTCCTTATCTTTTTGCACCACCTAGATGAGAATAGTGAGCTTAACACCTTTCTCTACTACCTCTTTGCTTATGATGATACCCATGATGGTATGGGATTTGTTGTGTATGGAGGTAGAGATATGTGGGTCTTTAACTTCTTTGACCCAAATGAACCCTTCTAGGTGATTGCACTATTTTTTATGAGGTCTTGTTGTAAGGCGATGAAACAATTGTGTCTTATAGCTCCTAAATCATATGTGATATCATCTCTTAGGATTCTTGATGCCATTAATACGTTTGTGGTTTCCTTGTCTCATGATGTTGCTTATGACCAATTCCTTTGTACCTTATATGATGAGTGGATCTTCTTTAACACAAAGTATAGTTGGTTGTATTTCAAATGTGTGCCTCCTTGGCAAGTTGGTGTGGTTGATAATCCTTGTATTAACTCTCATGCTATGAGGATATGTTTTTTGTTTGTCTTTCTCATATTTTTGCAAGGTTCAGATTCGAGGACAAATCCTTTTGAAGAAGGGGAGGATGATACGAGCATGGATAGCGTAGGGCACATTAGGATGGGCTTCCACATATGAATGATAGCTTGGATCCCGAAGGAAGCCATGGAGCAATAAATATACAAGGTCATGGGCTATAAAGATTTCACTTGGAAAATCAAGAAGGGCCCTTGTGGGTTATTACTAAAATAGTCACTTTGGGGCTATTTTTGTAATAGGCTATTTCTGAAAAGGAAAGGACTATAAATAGTTGCCTTAGCCATTTTCTTTACGTAGAGTTTTGATGATTGAATTTTCTTGAATATATTTTATATTTGGTTACTCTAGGTTAGGGTAGTAAGTAGGTTCAATTCCAATTGTTAGCTTAGATCGAGTGATTAGGGTGGATTTTCAAATTGCTTTTGTTATCTTCTTTGCTTGATTGATCATCGAGTTATCATATTGTGGATTCAATTTGGTTTCTCGTGCATTTGATTGAGTTCACTTTGTCCCTTGGTTTAATTATTTTTCAATTGAGCCTTTCTTTCTTCACTTCTTATCTCTTATTTCTCAACTATCTATTAATTTTGTTGTTTAATTCTGCATTTTCGATATCGATTGAGGTCGTTATTAGACCTATAGAATATTTGAAGAAGCATTTTGTCTGGTACTTCATGATTTGAACAATGTAGAAATTTCTTCTTAAGCCTCAATCATGCTTTATGCAATGGTTCACCACTTGTTTGCCAAAAATTTGTGATCTCATCCCTCAATTGAAGCATTAAGATGGTGGAAAGAACCGATCAAGGAAAGCTTTCATCAATTCAATTCAAGATGTTATAGAGCCTTCGAGAAATTCTCGCAACCACAATACCGCTTCACCCATCAAAGAAAACTAAAACAACCTCAAATGGATGGACTCTTATGGAATGTTAGCTATGTTGAACGGGTTGCAAACGTCTATAAAGTTTTTCAAATGGATGTTTGCATCTTTGTGAGCTTGCCCTACGAATAGTCCTTTCATTTGGAGTAAGTAAAGCATCATACTTGTGACATAAAATATCGCATTGCCCACCATAGGTGGTATGCAAATTGCACTCGTCTGTCAGCATCACCCAAGTGATCTTCATCCTTAAGTTTCCCATCAAAGGTAGAGTTGTTGCTATCAACTTGACTCTAATTGTTTTTTTGGTCTATGTTATCACCTACACAAGAAAAAAACAATAAATAAAGTAATGTTTACACTACAGCTAACAAAAATAACTTATAACACTATAATGAATGAACACTACATTTCATTCCCTGATAACAACGCCATTTTTGATAATGCTCAAATGCATCCATGGATTAAAAGTACGCGGTCGTTTACAAAATAATTACCCAACTTAGAGTTGAGGTCGAATCCCGGAGGAATCAAGGCGATAGGTTCACCTTTATGTGTCACAAGTAACTATATGCTTGCACATAATGCTAAAAATAATGCAAGAAAGTAAAAATAGGGGAGTAATTCAAATGTTGTTAAGATCAATTATTCAAATGTTTGACTACTACGCAAAAGCTAGAGTTTGTCATTAAGATTTAAAGGTACTTGGGGTTATGCTTTCATAAGAGTGAATTCATGTACGGGTGATTGTATTGCCTAAATTTGATTAATCGCTATGGGTAGGCTAGGTGTAACACCCCATATTTTGCGTGTACTTGTTCTATTGATATGGAACTTAAGGTAACCTTGTTGTATAGGTAACGAACCAAGTTTCTTAAGAGATTAGCGGTGGTTTAAAGAGGATTTAAAGGATATTATAATGGCCCAAGCATTTCAGCATGTATGCGCCAAGTTAACCCAAACGAAAGTTCTTAAAATCGAGATAGTAAGGTGGTATTATACCTCAAGGATTAAAGTGTCCAAGTGTATATAAGTATTAAGTTAACATTGGGGGTTAATACTTAGAATATGGAATAAAATAAGTGAGCTGCTTGCTTGACTTAAATTAAGCTAGTAGGTGACTAGTAGGTGCATCACCTACTTTGACTTACTGACAAATCTAAGAACCAAGTAGGTGCATCACCTACTAAGACTCCTTTGACCAGCTTATTGGGCCAAGTACTCTACCAACTACTTGAATAAATTTTGGCCTAAGTTAAAAGAGAGGAAAGGAGAAGAATGGGCAGCCAAGGCCCAATAGTTTCAGATCCATAAAGGCCCAAGAATAATGGGCAAGTAGGTGCACAAAATACTTGCTATTTTATGGCAAAAAATGGGTAAGAAAGTCGGCCATGAGCTGTTCACTTTAAAGGGATTGAAAACATCTCATTTTATTCATTTTAACTTAGGTAAAAACATCAGTTTTCTAGGGTTTTCTCTGTTTCTCTCTAGTAGCTTCTACAGCAGCCCTATAATTCCATTAGGGGACTTGGGATTTACCTTCCTTCCAAGCAAAAGGTAAGTGAACAAATCATGAGCTTTTCTCAAAAAGACTTTGGAAATTATGTTCTTCATGTTTAAATTACAAGACATCCCTCTATAATTTTGGCCATCCCATTTTTCTTGGTTATTAAGAGATTTTTCTCTTCTACTTTGGTTTGTGTGTGAAGGAACCAAGATATTGAAGAAATACAAGTTAAGAGAATAAACTATCAGAAAATTAAGGTAAGGCTACTGCCCATTTTTGCCCCCTTCCTAGATACATGTTTTGGTGGAGAATTGTGTATATATTGTTGTCAAGAACTCAAGGGATGATGAGTTCAATATTTGGTTGCTATGATAAAGGATATTGGGACTGTTTAAGGACTTCTGTTATGTGTATATGTTGGGGACAACTTAGTTGATGTTGGGAAAGGATGTAACTGACTTGTATTGAATTATAGACAGAGGATATGGTGATACTCCACCGAACTAAATATTATGTAAGCCTACTACCCACTCCACTTTGTATACCATTTTGAGGGTGTAATGAGGCTAAAGTTATTTTGGGGGACGTTACAAGGATTTGTATGGTATGTGAATTTAATTAGAGGAGTAAGAGTTAAAAGAACACCCTTCAATAAATTAATTACGGGCTTACTGCGCGGCTACTGTTTTGGTGTGGTTAAGTGGCTTAAATATGTCGATTAGCTACTAATACTAGTTTTACCACTTACTTTATTGTAGATAAGTAGTCCGAGGATCAGGAGGTTAATTTGGTGTAATATCAGAGTTTTGCAGCAAGGTATGTAAGGCTATTCGATTCTATGTTCTTTGGCATGAAATCTAATACATTAATGTTACATTTGCTCCCTATGTCATTGTTACCTCGTTAAATGCGTATTCACATGTCTCTCACTACTGGTCCATTGTTTAAAACTCAATAATGTTATGAACACCAAAAGAACTATCTTAAAGATTAAAAAAATGATGTAAAGATAATTTGTATATTGTTGGATGGTATCCCAGGGGTGGAAGGAACACCTAGCATAGGTCGATCCCAATATCAGGGGTGGTATCCCAGGGGTGAAAGGAAAGTCTAGTATGGTTCGATCCCCATTTGTGTATTTATGAGCACCATATCCCAAGGGTTAAAATACCTAGCATGGGTCATCCTCTTTTACCACTGATCAGCTGGTCATTTGTATCATATACTTTACACTTTCATAATGCAAAGAAGGACAAAGTAAAGTAAAAGATGTAATGTACATGATACCATAAATACAAGCAAAGTTGGTCTTTTATTCTTATCTATAAAATTATATATTGATATCTGATGTTATTAAGATCTTGTCTTGCTTATGGTCACTTTATGCCTTAAATATCAGTACATTCTTTCGTACTGACATCCCTTATAGGGACACTATGTTTCATGCCACAGGTACATGTCCACCATCTAGTAGTCCTCCTCTATAGGATCACAGGACACTCAGCTGTGATTGGTGAGCTCCAAGTTGATTTGAGGCTTTACCGAATCTTTGATATATGTATTTTGGTATTGTATAGTAATTTTGTACGGTGGGGTCTGTCCCAACCTAGACTATGTTTTCTATCCTATATAGGCTTTGTAGACTAATGTATGAAGTTCAAATACATTTAGTTTCGTAACAGTTGGGGCCCCAATAGTCAAGTCATGTATATATGGATTGGGTCTATCTATATTGGTATTTCATTACTATAGCTTATATATGTGTCAAAGTTTCATGATTCTCATAGTTATATGTATAGTAAGCACAGGTTAAAGTTGGTTCTCTCGAGTCTTAAGGGCGTCGGGTGCCTGTCCATCTCAATGGGATTTGAGGTGTGACAAAAGTGGTATCAGAGCAGGTCATCCTAAGGAGTATACAAAGCCGTGTTTATGTAGAGTCTTACTTAATGGTGTGTTGTGCACCACATCCATAAGTAGGAGGCTTTGAGATATATAGGAGTCGTTTCTTTTTACTTCATTTCATAGATCGTACGATAGAGCTAATGTTGTAGTGGGATTGTATTTAACCTTTTAATTTTTTCTCATTATAGTGAAGATGTCGGTTACAAGAAGCAGTAAGAATACAGGGAACCAAGTAGATGTGGCTGCTGGAGAAGGGACCAGCAAGTCCCCACCTATACAAGCTAATCAAAGTGAGGATCAGGATAAGTTTACATCATGGACTTATTCTACTCCTCCATCTCCCGAAGAACTAAGAAGGAGATGAGTACCCCCAGAATCACCTATTAATGCTACTGAGCAAGATTTAAGAAATGCAGTGCAATTGTTGACTCACATAGTTGCTGGACAAGGTCAAGGACAAGCTGGTCCGACTATGGGTACTAGTGGTGCGGATAGAGCAGCCAGTCTATGGACACAATATTTTCTTAAATTAGACCCTCACACATTTACCGGGTCATATCTTAACGAAGACCCATAAGACTTTATGGATTAAATTTAAAGGGCTTTGGATGTCATGCGTGTATATGGTAAAGAGATGGTTGATCTAGCAGAGTATAGATTAAAATGGGAGGCTATATTATGGTATGAAGACTGGAAACGATCTAGGCGTACAGGTACACCTTCATCTAATTGGGAAGTGTTCAAACCAACATTTCTTGTAATTACCATCCATTTGAGATCCGATAGGCCGGGAAGATAAGTTTTTAAATCTTCTCCAAGGAAATATGAGCGTGAGGGAGTACAGTCTTCAGTTTAACTCTTTGGCCAGGTATGCTCCTAATATAGTAGCTGCTATGGAAGATAGAGTTCATCGATATGTGGATAGATTAGATCCATATCTAGTTAGAGATTGTACTATTGATGCCTTGAATAAAGACATAGATATAGCAAGGATACAAGCTTTTGCACAAAAAATGGAAGATCAAAGACAAAGAAGAAGGACACAAGAGCCAAAAAGAGGGTACTCCAAGAGGACTAGGTCTGTGGGGCAGTTTATGTCATCCCAAAGCGAGTTCAGGCCTCCATTTTTAAATAGACCGCCTAGGCTACCATCTTCCTACTTTATAGCAAGTGCTCCACCCCTATTTCAAGGGTTTAGGGGCAATCAATTTGGGCAAAGAAGTGAGAGCCAAGGTTCAGTTGCGGGAAACCAAGAGCATGGAAGCATGATTCAATCAAGAACTCCTAGACAACTTTGTAAACAATGTGGGAGACATCATCTAGGTGCATGTTGGTTTGGGACAGATGTTTGTTATTGGTGTGGTACACCAGGCCATATGATGAAAAATTACCCTCGAAGGTGTATGGGTGGTATGGCACAAACTACTGGATTATCTATTGTGTCATTGTAGCACCCCGTATTTTTTTGAACCTAGTTGATTACCGTAACATTCATGGAATTATTTAAACATGAGAGTGTTGGTGAATTATGCATGAATTTGTTGGGCTGAATTTATTTTGTGCTAATGGGCTCAAAAGAGGCCCCAAATTAACAAGAAAGACGTGGCCCAAATGGAAAATAACCCATTCCTGGCATTGACCAAGTAAACACACATTTAATGTGGCTAAGGATGACTTGAGGGACTATATAAGGCTATAAAAATCAGATTTTTATTCACATCAATAAACATGCCAAGTCTAGACATTTCAAAGATATTTCTTTTATCTTCCAAACCGTAAGCCATCACTCCCTTGGACAAGATCATCATCTTGCAAGCTTTGGTAAGTGTTTATTATTATTATTTAGTATATTATATTCTTAGTAGGGTTCATAAATCATGTTGGTTATGTTGTAAAAGTGTGGGACAGTTCACTATGTGTAAAACTGTCAACTTTTGCAATCGGGAAAGGGTTTTACCTTGTAAATTTGAAAATGGACTTGTGGTCTTGAAGGAAGTGAAATTTATGGATTAAATATCAACATCTAATATGTTTTTATGTTCTTAACTTGCTTTCTCTATGTTTCTAACTTGTAGGATTGTTGGTATGAAATTGATCATGGTATTGGTGACGTATTGACTGAAAAATATCATTTTGGTGATGTTCATGTGTGTTGTGAAACCATGGTTGTTTTTTTGAATCCAAGTTGACCTAAAATATATAAATAAAACCTCATTCAAGGCCATGCACCATGTATTACAAAAAAGGACCTAAAAGAGACCCTTTTTGGCCGAAACTGGCATCCGCCCTCGCGTCTGGAGCACCTGTGAGCGCAGATACCAATGCAGGTGGCTATAGAAAAGGCCAGAGGGGGATCTAAGGCTGAATTTCATCCACCTACGGGTTCAGGTGGCTCCACAACCCAGTACAAAATTTCATTTTGTATGATTTTGTCTCTCTTTGACCCCGAAGGCCCTTATACCCTTTTTTGATGTAATTATCAACTTATGATACCTATTGAATGACTTTAAGGGGTAGTTTGGAGGCATTTTGGATTATATGAATTATGGGTTGTTGTTAATATGGTGTTATGAAAGGTATTGAGGTGACTTGATGGAATAGTTGTGATGTAGTGCTATTGAGGAAGCGTTAAAGGTAAACTTGGTGTGAAATGCTATTGGTTTATGATGTCATGGTCAATGTGTGGAATGTTATGGTGTTTTTGGTATGGTAATGAAGTGGATTGTATTGTAGAGGGTGAAATAACATTATATGGCAGTCGTGCAGCTCATTGTCGTCTTGTGCACTTGTAAGGTAGTTAGTTGTTAACGTGAGCTCCGTTATGTACTTGTGTTGTAGAGTAAAGTGTAAGGAAAGAGCTGGATTATTGTATTCACATATAGGACTATGTTTTCATATTGGGAAGATAAGGTATGTAAGGCTACTCTTTCTGTATTCTTCTACAACACATAGTGTTCACATTGACAATGTACTTGTTCCATTCTGAAATGTCCAAAGGTATTGTCATATAGTATTACTCACAGAACCAATTGTGATTCACATGTCTCATGTTCATTGACTAATGTTCCAAAGTTCCAATAATGTTATGACTACCAATGTATTAGTCTCATAGAAGTTAAGAAATGAAGTAATGTATAATTGTTTGAGTATTCTTGGGTGGCATCCCAGGAGTTAAAATACCTAGCATGGGTCGATCCCAATGTCACAGTAACATCCCAGGGGAAAAGAAAATGCCTAGCATGGGTTAATTACATACCAGGGGTTAAAATACATAGCATGGATTAAAGGAGGGGCGACAGAAAAGCCTAGCATGGGTAGAATGATAAATCTCATCCAGGGGCAACAGAAAAGCCTAGCATGGGTAGATGAATAAACGTAAAGGAAAAGAAAGTAATGAAAGTAATGTACATGTTTCCACACATACAGAACGATGGTTTATCCATATTAACTATTCTCTTATGTTTGATTCCATTGATGTTCTTATGTATGATACAGCTCCTTATAGCCTTACATACTCAGTACATTCTTCGTACTGATGTCACTTGGGGGACTTACCTTACTTGATGTAGGTGCAGGTGCTAGTATAGGTTGCGGGTCATTTGCAGATCATTGGTGAGCTCCAGTTGGTTTGGGGTTTTTTGAGTCACATGCGTACATCTATTTTGGTATTTTAATATTGTATAAAGCGAGGACTTGTCTCGACTTTAGGATGGTTGTACATGTATCTATTAGAGGCTTTGTAGACGTACGTGGGAAGATGAATGAAAGAATGTATGATTTTGACATGATGGCCCCAACGGACAAGTTTCATATATATCATATGTTTTCCATGACCTCCACCATTAGTATCATACAATTACATGAGATAGAATGTCGTGCATACAGTGACATGCATATGAGTGCACCTGAATGAAGGTTGGTTCTCTCAAGCCTTAACGGCTTCGGGTGCCAGTATGCCCCGTTGGAATTCGAGGTGTGACAATCATCATCATCGATGCCTCCTTTAGGTAGAATTCAAAAGATGACTGATGGTCATGGTAGAGGTTGTAGAGGAGCATCTAGTTCTAGCGGAGCCCAAAATCATACATATGCTCTAGTGGGTCAACAAAATTTGGAGGCTTCTCCAGATATGGTTACAAGTACATTATCCATCTTCTCACATAATGTATATGCATTAATTGATCTAGGTTCTACGCTATCATATGTTACTCAATTAATTAATGGAAAGTTCAAAAGAACACCGGAATCACTGGTTAAGCCATTTGAAGTGTCTACACCGGTTGGTGAATCTATTATGGCTAGAGGAGTTTATCGTAATTGTATAGTTGCTGTTTGTGATCATGACACATTGTCTGACCTTGTTAAGCTAAAAATGGTGGACTTTAATGTTATAATGGGTATAGATAGGTTGGGTTCTTGTTATGCCATAGTAGATTGCCGAGCTAAGAGGGTGCATTTCCATTTTCCAAAAGAGGCAGTCCTTCAATGGAGAGGTAATATTGGAGAACCAAGGGGTAAGTTTATTTTTTATGTTAAGGAAAAAAATGATGTCCAAAAGGTACATATGTCATCTAGTGAGGGTGAAAGCTAGATTTGGAGCCACAGACTCTTCAATCCATTCCAGTGGTAAATGAATTTTCTGATGTGTTTCCTGAAGAACTTTCTGGTTTACCTCCAGAACGAGAAGTAGAGTTTGGTATTGATGTTTTCCCAGTTACTCAACCTATTTCTTTTCCTCCGTGTTGAATGGCCCCGATGTAATTATGTGAATTGAAGGAACAATTAAAAGAATTGTTAGAAAAGGGATTCATAAGGCCTAGTATGTCTCATTGGGACGCACCAGTGTTATTTGTATGTAAGAAAGATGGAACATTAAGAATGTGTATTGACTACCGACAAATGAATAAGGTGACAATTAAGAACAAATATCCCCTCCTTAGAATTGATGATTTATTTGATCAGTTACAAGGTGCTAGGTGTTTCTGAAAGATTGACTTGAGGTCAGGTTATCACCAAGTGAATGTGAAGGAGAAAGAGATACCCAAAATAGCTTTTCAAACATGGTATGGTCATTTTGAGTTTTTAGTTATATCATTCGGGCTAACAAATGCACCAGCAGCTTTCATGGATCTGATGAATAGAGTATTCATGCCATTCTTAGATGTGTTTGTGATAGTATTTATAGATGATATTCTGGTGTATTCAAAATTAAAAGAGGACCATGCCAATCATTTACGATAGGTATTGCAGATTCTTCGTGATCGTAAGTTATATGCAAAGTTCTCTTAATGTGAGTTTTGGTTAAAATCAGTGGCATTCTTGGGGTATATTGTATCCGATGAAGGGATAAGGGTTGATTCTCAAAAGATAGAAGTCGTGAAGAACTGGCCAAGACCTAACACAACACCTACAGAGGTTCATAGTTTCCTAGGCTTGGCAGGTTATTATAGAAGGTTTGTTGAGGGGTTTTCTTCCATTTCTGCCCCAATAACCAAGTTAACACACAAAGTAGTCTAGTTTTACTGGAATGATGCCTGTTAAAGAAACTTTCAAGTGCTGAAGAATAAGTTAACTTCCACACCTGTATAGGTACTTCCAGAAGGTACAGAGGGGTATGTAGTATATTGTGATACTTCAGGAGTTGGTCTAGGATGTGTATTGATGCAGCATGGTAAGGTAATAGCCTACGCCTCAAGAAATTTGCGTTCACATGAGAAGAATTATCCAACACATGATCTTGAGCTAGCCGCGGTTATATTTACTTTAAAGATATGGCGTCATTACTTATATAGGGTCCATGTTGAAGTATATACTGACCATAAGAGTTTATAATATATCTTTAAGCAGAAGGACTTAAATAAAAGGCAGCGAAGATGGCTTGAGCTATTAAAGGACTATGATGTTGATATCTTATATCATATGGGGAAAGCAAATGTGGTAGATGATGCTTTAAATTATAATACAATGTCAAGCACTTATGGGTTGTCCATGGAAATACAAGGGATAACTAAAGATCTACACCAACTAGCTAGCTTGGGGGTTCGCCTTCTTGAATCTCCAGATGAAGGAGTTATTGTGCAAAATACGACAAAATCCTCATTGATAACTGAAGTGAAAGAAAAGTAGTATGCGGATCCTATTCTATTACTTCTTAAGGAGAATGTACAACAAGGTATGACAAAGGCATTTGAGCTTACGCAAGAGGGAGCACTTTAGTGCCAAAATAGATTGTGTGTTTAGTGCCAAAATAGATTGTGTGTACCTAATATTGAATGACTAAGGAAAAGGATTATGGCGGAAGCACACCATTTAAGATATTCTATCCATCTAGGGTCAACTAAAATGTATCATGACTTGAAAGAAGTGTATTGGTGGGGAGACATGAAAAAGAACATTTCATAATTTGTAGCCCAATGTCCAAACTATCAACAAGTTACAGTAGAGCATCAAAAGTCGAGAGGTTATATGCAGTGTATGCAACTCCCGATTTGGAAGTGGGACATGATCAACATAGATTTTGTCACTGGTTTGCCTCGTTCCTCTCAAAAATATGATTCCATATAGGTAATAGTTGATAGACTCACCAAATCAGCACACTTCCTACTGGTTAAGACAACTTACATAGTTGAAGAGTATGCAAGGTTGTATATTAAAGAGATAGTTCAGCTATATGGAGTCCCAATCTCTATTATATCCAATAGGGGATCTCAATTTATTGCAAGCTTTTAGAAGTCATTTCAAAAGAGTTTGGGAATGCAAGTGAGTTTAAGTACAACTTTTCACCCTCAAATGGATGGTCAGGCAGCACGTACAATCCAAACACTTGAGGATATGTTGCGAGCTTGCGTATTGGACTTCAAAGGTAGTTGGGATAATCATGTGTCACTTATTGAGTTCGTATATAATAATAGCTATCACTCAAGTATCAAAATGGCACCTTATGAAGCTTTATGTGGGAGAAAGTGTAGATCAACAATTGGGTGGTTTGAAGCGGGTGAAACTGCCTTAGTTGGGCCAGATTTTGTTCATCAAGCTATGGAAAAAGTTAAGGTGATACAACAACGGCTAGAAATAGCTCAAAGTCGACATAAATCATATGCTGATATTAGAAGAAGAGGGTTATAGTTTGCTATAGGAGATTGGGTATTCTTAAAGGTGTCACCAATGAATGGGATAATGAGGTTTGGTAAAAAGGAAAAACTGAGTCCACGCTATATAGAGCCATATAAGATTATTCAAAGATTTTGCCAAGTTGCATATGAGTTAGAGCTTCCCCAATATTTTTCAATAGTACATCCAGTGTTTCATGTCTCAATGCTCCGAAAATGTATAGGAGATCCATCTCATATTACTCCTACTGAAGAAGTACAAGTTGCAGAAGAACTTACTTACGAAGAAGTGCCTATTGCTATTTAAGATCAGAAAGTCAAGAAGTTAAGAAACAAAGAAGTAACTTCTATAAAAGTACTTTGGAGAAACCAACAAATAGAAGAGCTCACATGGGAAGCCGAGGAAGTAATGAAATCCAAGTACCCTCATTTATTCGAATCTAAAGTAAAAGTCCAAGATGCTGAATTGGAGCATTAACAAGTAAGTAAAAAAGTGAAAGTGTTATGTGGTAAGATGAATATTAAACTTGGTTTTGAACATGTTTAAGCAGGCTAATTATGCTAGCATTTGAGGACAAAAATTCCTAGAGGGGGAGGATGTAATACCCCGTATTTTGCGTGTACTTGTTCTATTGATATAGGACTTGAGGTAACCATGTTGTATAGGTAACGAACGAAGTTTCTTAAGTGATCAGCAGTGGTTTAAAGAGGATTTAAAGGATATTATAATGACCTAAGCATTTTAGCATGTATACGCCAAGTTAACCCAAACGGAAGTGCTTAAACGCGAGATAGTAAGGTTGTATTCTACCTGAAGGATTAAAGTGTCCAAGTGTATATAAGTATTAAGTTAACATAGGGGGTTAAGACTTAGAATATGGAATAAAATAAGTGAGGTGCTTCCTTGTCTTAAATTAGGCTAGTAGGGGACAAGTAGGTGCATCACCTGCTTTGACTTATTAACCAATCTAAGAACCAAGTAGGTGCATCACCTACTAAGAATACCTTGACCAGCTTATTGGTCCAAGTACACTACCACCTACTTGAATAAATTCTGGCCCAAGTTAAAAGAGAGGAAAAGAGAAGAATTGGTAGCCAAGGCCCAATAGTTTCAGATCCACAAAGGCCCAACTATAATGGGCAAGTAGGTGAAAAAATACTTGGTATTTTATGGCCAAAAATGGGCAAAAAAGTCGGCCAAGATCTGGTCCCTTTAAAGTGATTGAAAACAGCTTATCTTATTCATTTTAACTTAGGCAAAAAAATCAGCTTTATTAGGTATTCTCTCTTTCTCTCTAATAGCTTCTACAGCAACCCTATAATTCCATTAGGGTTCTTGGGATTTACCTTCCTTCCAAGCTAAAGGTAAGTGAACAAATCATGATCTTATCTCAAAAAGACTATGGAAATTATGTTCTTCATGTTAAAATTATAAGACGACTCTATAAGTTTGACAGTCCCATTTTTCTTGGTTATTAAGAAATTTTTGTCTTCTCCTTTGGTTTGTGTGTGAAGGAACCAAGATATTGAAGAAATACTAGTTAAGAGAATAAACTATCACAAAATTAAGGTAAGGGTACTGCCCATTTTTGCCCCCTTCCTAGATACATGTTTTGGTGGAGAATTGTGTATATATTGCTGTCAAGAACTCAAGGGATGATGAGTTCAATATTTGGTTGCTATGATACAGGATATTGGGGTTTTTTAAGGATTTGTGGTATATGTATATGTTAGGGACAACTTGGTTGATGTTGGGAAAGGAGGTAACTGACTTGTATTGAACTATAGATGGAGGATACGGTGATACACCACTAAACTAAATATTATGTAAGCCTACTGCCCACTCCACTTTGTATACTATTTTGAGGGTGTAATGAGGCTAAAGTTGTTTCAGGGGACATTATAAGAATTTGTATAGTATGTGAATGTAATTGGAGGAGTAAGGGTTGAAAGAACACCCTTGAATAAATTACTTTTGGGCTTCCTGCCCGACTACTGTTTTGGTGAGGTTAAGCTGCTTAAATGTGTTGATTAGCTACTAATACTAGTTTTACCCCTTTCTTTATTGTAGATAAGTAGTCCGAGGGGTAGGAGGTTAATTTGAGGTAATATTGGAGTTGTATAGTAAGGTATGTAAGGCTATTCGATTCTATGTTCTTTGGCATGAAATCTAATACATTGATGTTACAATTTCTCCCTATGTCATTGTTACCACCTTAAATGCGTATTCACATGTCTCTCACTACTGGTCCATAGTTTAAAACTCAATAATGTTACAACCACCAACAGAACTATCTCAAAGATTAAAAAATTATGTAAAGAGAATCTGTATATTGTTGGGTGGTATCCCAGGGGTGAAAGGAACACCTGGCATGGGTCGATCCCAATATCACGGGTTGTATCACAGGGGTGAAAGAAAAGCCTAGCATGGGTCGATACTGATTTGTGTATTTATGAGGACCGTATCCCACGGGTTAAAATACCTAGCATGGGCCATCCTCTTTTACCACTGATCAGCTGGTCATTTGTATCATATGCTTTACAATTTCATAATGCAAAGAAGGATAAAGTAAAGTAAAAGATGTAATGTACATGATCCCATAAATACAAGCAAAGGTGGTCTTTTATCCTTATCTATACAATTATATATTGATATCTAATGTTATTAAGATCTTGTCTTACCTATGGTCACTTTATGCCTTACATACTCAGTACATTCTTTCGTACTGACGTCCCTTATGAGGACACTGTGTTTCATGCCACAGGTACAGGTACTCCATCTAGTAGACCTCCTCAATAGGAGCACAGGACACTCAGCTATGATTGGTGAGCTCCAAGTTAATTTAGGGCTTTACCGAGTCTTTGATATGTGTATTTTGGTATTGTATAGTAATTTTGTAAGGTGGGGTCTGTCCCGACCTAGACTATGTTTTATATCCTATAGAGGATTTGTAGACTAATGTATGAAGTTCAAATATGATTAGTCTCGTAACAGTTGTGGCCCCAATAGTCAAGTCATGTATATATGGTTTGGGTCTATCTATGTTGGTCTTTAATTATATAGCTTATATATATGTGTCAAAGTTTCATAATTGTCATAGTTATATACATGGTAAGCACAAGTTAAAGTTTGTTCTCTCGAGTCTTTAAGGCGTCGGATGACTGTCCATCTCAATAGGATTTGAGGTGTGACACTAGGTCCTAGATTTTAATACCAATCTTTTAAAAAAACATTAAACATCACAAATGGGTTCTTTCAAACACCTCACTAATGGTACATTATAACCAACCTACAACCTTGATCTTATCTCTTAAAAACTACAATTAAATGATAGAAATCAATCATGATAAATGATGATAAAGGACCTAGGGTTTACTAGAGTTTGCAACCTCCAATCATGAGTTAAAAGCATGGACTAGAGGTCAAACTCGTAACAAATAATTGATTAAAGAGGCAAATAAACAATACTCATACAATTATCACTACTCATTAACACATAACCCCAAGATAAAAATTTAGATTCTTATAACAAAAGATAAGAGAAATATACCAATATTTTCAATTAGATCTGTCATAGAATCCAAAATTATCCAAGAAAATCTTGAATTCAAAGCTAAAACTTAACAACTATAGCTAAAATCTACTCTATGGTTTCGATTACAAACTCTCAAAGCTCAAAGTTATCAAGAATCAGGTTCCATGTTGCCAAAAAGGCTTAAATAGCTTCAGTAGAAATGGTCCTAAAAATTACAGAAATCCCACCGCGTCTAATTCGCTGGATGAAGATATCATTGCTGAACATCTTGGTGATGCTCTGAATAGTCAGTGTATCACTAAATTGGCATAAATCTTAAGATTCATAGGCTGACATATGTCACTTTTGGTGATAGGGACTTGCACCGCCGATCTCTTCGATAATACGCCGATTTGTCATTCCTTATTGTTATTTTGATCGTATTGGGCTGGGCTAAACTGTCACTTTCAGCGATGCAGCTTTGTATTTGGTAGTACATCAAGCAATTTAGTGATGTGCCAATTTGCCTCGGTGATGCTCCTTGCACTTTTGAGCTCCAATTCTTCATCTTTTTGCTTCTTTTCACTCTTTCAATCACTTCTTGCCTTTTACCCTTAAAATCAATCAAAAATATTACAACTAACTCACATTAGCATTGAGGATTTTTTTTCTTACCTTTTTAGGCTAAATGAGTTACAAATTGCCGACTCATCACAAACCCCCCAAGGGTCCTATGTTAAGGCGCTGAGGCTAGAAAGGTGTATACAAAAAGTCATGCAATGGCTTGTATCATCATTATTCCACCATCATTGCATCACTTGAATTGCATTGCATTGTATTATTTGGTATGGTTTGACATTGTGTTTGAGTATTTACTTTTGTATTGAATTACCACAACTGAACTTTGTTTATGATATTCTGTATTCTGCATTCATTTCACGACATTACATCATATTATACCATCTCTTGGGTGATTTGAAAGTTGAGATAGACGTGGGATATGGCTATGGCTTGATCTGTGAGACATGTAGTGTCACACCTATTGGTAGCATGGCTGAACATGATAAATAATCCTGATTTGTTGTGTTAGTGAGTCACCCTCATAAATGACTTCTTTTACTGGTTGGTCATAAATGACTAGTTTTGACTTCCCTTAACTATTTACCTGTAATATTTATTCACATTCTTATGATTGTTATGTTAGGATACCCTGTTAAGATAAAGGGGTGTATTTATTGGTTTTAGATTAATGGGGAACCTTGGGTAGCTATGGAGGTGTTCCTCACCATCCCTTTGTATTAGGGTTGGTTATCGATGATGCTAGCTGAGTACACATGTTTTGCAGTCACTGTTGTTTTTTCGTTCCTTTTTATTTTCTTTTGCACCACGTACAGGTATTGGTTCAAGTAGCAGATAGTTGATAGCATTCCCTCAGCATTGACGTTGTGGAGATCGAGATAGTGGCTGACGGTTCACAGAGCTTACCCGAATCTCTCTTTATTTATCTTATGCTTTAACCATATTTAAGATCCTTTAGATTGTTAATATCATTCTATATTAGAGGCTTGAACTTGTGACAACCAGACATGGGATGTATCTTTAAGTTATTATTTCATCTTTAAATATTATGGGATAATTCTATTCTTTTTCTTCTTTCGCTTCTAGTTTACTTAAGTATTGAGTTTGGGTTGGGATTGGCTTACCTATACTGAAGCGTGTGATAGGTGACATCATGTACTCTATTTAGGATCATAAAAAATTAGTATTAGAGCCCTAGGTTCATTGGTCTTATTAGTACAACCCGAGTGTTGTAGAATTTTGGAGATTAGTACGGAGCGTTTGTTATCGAACTTTAAGAGGCTATATGACTTTAGGAGAAATTCATTTCTTAATTTTGTGTCATGCATTCATAGCTTTGTGTCACTCAAAAACCTCTTATTCACTCTCTCACAACTGGTGAGCACGCGTTCTTTCTTAGTTAGAGAATTATAGCTCATTTCTTCAATGCATGGTAGGGACAGAGTTTGATCCAGAGGTCGGATCAGAAAATCCAGACCAGCTAGAGGCCAGGTTGGGATTGCCTCTTCAGGTTCTAGAGTAGATAGTGATGTTGGGTGTCATTCCCCAAATCCTATTGGGGAGGATAGGCACCCGTAGCCGTAAAGGCCCGATAGCACCAACCCATAACCTTGTACTTACCATGCATTACCATGAATATTTAAAGATGCTGCCAAATATGGATATTAATATTTAATGAAAATAAACCACGTAGTCAAGCCCAAAACTATATATACACGACTTGGCCTTTGGGGCCACAATGACTGGAAGACAAGGCACAACCATACTTCACTTTACCGTCTACATAGCGTCTAAAAGAGATATAAACTTAGTTAAGGTAGGGACAAGTACCCGTATTACACTTAGCTACTATACAATACCAAAACATTTACAATAGACTCAAAAAGCCTTGAATCAACCTGGAGCTCACCAATAGCTGCTGGATGTCCTGTGCTCCTACTGGAGGGGTATACTAGTTGAAGTGCCTGTTCCTACAGCATGAAATGCAGGTTCCCTTATGAGGGACATCAGTATGAAAGAATGTACTGAATATGTAAGACAAAGAGTAACTAATATGTAAAGTGAGAGCTCAAATGAAATCAGAACAAGTGTTAAACCATAATAGACCACCTTTACCTATATCTGTGGAATCATGTCTATTTCATTCTTTTCTTCACTTTACCATTCTTACTTTATAATCTTTGTATGCCATGTGATACCAATGACCAACTGATCAGTGGTAAATACATAAGTTGGGATCGACCCATGCTAGGCTTATACCCCTGAGCTGCCACCCATATATAAACTAATTGGGTCGACCCATGCAAAGCTTACGGCCCTGAGATACCACTCATATATAAAAGAATTGGGATCTGTCCATGCTAGGCTTACACCCCTGAGCTGCCACCCGTACATATACAAATTTGTGTTTCTTAGTTTATTACCTTTGAGATTGTTACTTTGGTGGTCATGAAATTATTAAGCTTTGGGACAATAGTCCACTAGTAAATATGCATGAATAAACACTTGATGCATTAAAAATAAGGTAGGGAGAGGTTTGTACACAAATGTAATGCTAAGAGCTGAAATAACACATGGATCTTATTTGACTAAAAGGAGAACTTATGAAGCTTGCTATTGAATATAGACTTGCAGACTAGGTAATAAGAATATATTGAGATATTTTAACACATTAGGTAGTGGGAGCAAGGTTGTTTGCTACATGGGATATCATACGCTGCCACTATGTATCATTTGCCATGGGAGAACTTTGGAAGCTCACTTTGTAAAACAAGTGTTGGATTTCATGCCAAAGAATACAGAATAGAGTAGACTTACATACCTTGTTGTATAACTCTAGTATTACCCAGAATTAAACTCCTTCCTTTCAGATTACTTATCTACAATGAAGTACATGGTAAAACTAGTATTAGTAATTAATTAACAAATTCAGGCTATTCAACTTCACTCAAAATAGTAGCCGGGAAGCACGCCCGTAATTCACCAAATCAAGGGTGTTCTTTCAACCTCTTCTACTCTAATTACATTTGTACAAAACACGAATTCATATAAGATTCCCAGAGACTCATTTGGCTTCATAACATGTACAAAATAGTCCACAAAGAATGAGAGGCAGCAAACTTATACAATATCTAATTAAGTGGTGTATCATTAGACCCTCCTTTGATATCTCAATACCATCAACTCATATCCCTTTTTTAGATCAACCAAGTTGTCTCCAAATATTGACATACAACAACCCCTAAAACAGTCCCAAAATCCTTTATTATAGCAATCCAATATTGAACTCATTATCCCCTGCATTCCTAACAATAATACATACACAATTCTCCACAAAAACATGTATATAGAAAAGGGAAAAAATGGGCAGTAGATTTACCTTAATTTCTGAAATTTATCCACTAAATTTGCACTTATTTCAAGAGCATGAATTATCTTTCAAAGTTAACCAACAATTAAATAAGATGTCACACCTCAAATTCCATTGAGATGGACAGGCACCTGACACCCTAAAGACTCTAGAGAACCAATTTTAATTTGTGCTTACCAAGCATATAACTATGAGAATCATGCAACTTTGACATATATATATATAAGCTATAGTAATGAATGACCAACATAGACAGACGCAAACTATATACACATGACAGGACTGTTGGGGCCACAGCTATTACGAGACTAAACATATTTGAACTTCATACATTAGTCTACAAAGCCTCTATAGGATAGAAAACATAGTCTAGGTCGGGACAAACCCCACCTTACAAAACTACTGTACAATACCAAAATACACATATCAAAGACTCGGTAAACAAATCAACTTGGAGCTCACCAATCACAGCTGAATGCCCTGTGCTCCTATTGAGGAGGTCTACTAGCTGGAGTACCTACACCTGTGGCATAAAACAAAGTGTCCCCATGAGGTACGTCAGTACAAAAGAATGTACTGAGGATGTAAGGCATAAAGTGACCATAGGTAAGAGAAGATCTTAATAAAATCAGATATCAATATATAGCTGTATAGATAAGAATAAAAGACCACCTTTGCTTATATTTATGGAATCATGCACATTAAATCTTTTACTTTACTTTATCCTTCTTTGCATTATGAAATTGTAAAGCATATGATACAAATGACCAACTTATCAGTGGTAAAAAAGGATGACGCATGCTAGGTATTTTAACCCCTGGGATACGGTCCTCAAAAATACACAAATCGGGATCGACCCATGCTAGGCTTTCATTTTACCCCTGGGATACAACCTGTGATATAGGGATCGACCCATGCTAGGTGTTCTTTCCACCCCTGGGATACCATCCAACAATATACAGATTCTCTTTACATCATTTTTTTAATCTTTGAGATAGTTTTTTTGGTGGTAAACTATGGACCAGTAGTGAAAGACAAATGAATACGCATTTAAGGTGGTAACAATGACATAGGGAGCAAATGTAACATCAATGTATTAGATTTCTTGCCAAAGAACATAAAATCGAATAGCCTTACGTGCCTTGCGGTACAACTCCGATATTACCCCAAATTAACCTCCTACCCCATGGACAACTTATCTACAATAAAGTAAGTAGTAAAACTAGTATTACTAGCTAATCAACACATTTAAGCCACTTAACCTCACCAAAATAGTAGCCGGGCAGTAAGCCCGTAATTAATTTATTCAAGGGTGTTCTTTCAACCCTTACTCCTCCAATTACATGCACATACCATACAAATATTTATAACGTCCCCCGAAACTACTTTAGCCCCATTACACCCTCAAAATAGAACATAAAGTGGAGTGGACAGTAGGCTTACATAATATTCAGTTTGGTGGTGTATCACCACATCCTCCGTCTATAATTCAATACAAGTTAGTTACATCCTTTCCCAATATCAACCAAGATTCCCCCAACATATACACATAACATAATTCCTAAAATAGCCCCAATATCCTTTATCATAGAATCCAAATATTGAACTCATTATCCCTTGAGTTCTTGACAACAATAAATATACAATTGTCCACCAAAATATGTATATATGAAGGGGGAAAAAAATGGGCAGTAGCCTTACCTTAAGTTTGTGATAGTTTATTCTCTTAACTTGTATTTCTTTAATATCTTGGTTCCTTCACACACAAACCAAAGGGGAAGAGAAAATTCTTTTAATAACAAAGAAAAATGGGACTGCCCAACTTATAGAGGATTCAAACATGAAGAACATAATTTCCATATTCTTTTTGAGATAAGCTGATGATTTGTTCACTTACATTTAGCTTGGAATGAAGGTAATCCCAAGAACCCTAATGGAATTATAGGGCTGCTGTAGAAGCTACTAGAGAGAAAGAGAGAAAACCCTAGAAAGCTGATTTATTTTTCCTAAGTTAAAATGAATAAAATAAGCTATTTTCAATCCCTTTAAAGGGACCACCTCTTGTCCGACTTTCTTGCCCATTTTTGGCCATAAAATACCAAGTATTTGGTGCACCTACTTGCCCATTATACTTGGGCCTTTGTGGATCTGAAACAATTGAGCCTTGGCTGCCCATTCTTCTCCTTTCTTCTCTTTTAACTTGGGCCAGAATTTATTCAAGTAGGTGGTCGTTTACTTGGCCCAATAAGTTGGTCAAAGGAGTCTTATTAGGTCATGCACCTACTTGTCACCTACTATTTTAATTTAAGTCAAGCAAGCAACTCACTTATTTTATTCCATATTCTAATTCTTAACCCCCTATGTTAACTTAATACTTATATACACTTGGACACTTTAATCCTTGAGGTAGATTACCACCTTACTATCTCTCATTTAATCACTTCCATTTGGGTTAACATGGCGCATACATGCTGAAATGCTTGGGCCATTATAATATCCTTTAAATCCTCTTTATATTTTTGGAGCATTGAGACATGAAACACTGGATTTAATGTTGAAAGCTCTTGGGGAAGCTCTAACTCATATGCAACTTGGAAAAATCTTTGAATAATCTTATATGGCCCTATATATAGTGGACTCAGTTTTCCCTTTTTATCGAATATCATTACCCCTTTCATTGGTGACACCTTTAAGAATACCCAATCTCCTATGGCAAACTCTATCCCTCTTCTTCTAACATCTGCATATGATTTATGTCGACTTTGAGTTGTTTCTAGCCGTTGTTGTATCACCTTAACTTTTTCCATAGCTTGATGAACAAGATCTGGCCAAAATAAGGCAGTTTCACCAGCTTCAAACCACCCAATTGGTGATCTAAACTTTCTCCCATATAAAGCTTCATAAGGTGTCGTTTTGATACTTGAGTGATAGCTATTATTATATGCAAACTCAATAAGTGACAAATGATCATCCCAACTACCTTTGAAGTCCAATACACAATCTCGCAGCATATCCTTAAGTGTTTGAATCGTACGTTCTTCCTGACCATCCATTTGAGGGTGAAAAGTTGTACTTAAACTCATTTGCGTAACTAAACTCTTTTGAAATGACTTCCAAAAGTTTGTGGTAAATTGAGCTCCCCTATCGGATATAATAAAAATTGGGACTCCATGTAGACGAACTATCTCTTTAATATATAACCTTGCATACTCTTCATCTGTGTTATTGGTCTTAACCGGTAGAAAATATGCTGATTTGGTGAGTCTATCAACTATTACCCATATGGAATCAAACTTTTGAGAGGAGCGAGGCAAACCAGTAATGAAATTTATGTTGATCATGTTCCACTTCCAAATTGGGTGTTGCATACACTGCACATAACCTCCCGACTTTTGATGCTCTACTTTAACTTGTTGATAGTTTGGACATTGGGCTATAAATTCTGCAATATCCTTCTTCATGTCTCCCCACCAATACACTTCTTTTAAGTCATGATACATTTTAGTTGACCCTTGATGGACAAAATATCTTGAATGGTGTGCTTCCGCCATAATTCTCTTCTTTAGTCAATCAATATTAGGTACACACAATTTGTTTTGGCACCAAAGTACTCCCTCTTGCATAAGCTCAAATGCCTTTGTCATACCTTGTTGTACGTTCCCTTTAAGTTGGAATAGAATAGGATCTGCATATTGCTTTTCTTTCACTTCAGTTATAATAAGGATTCTGCCATATTTTGCACAATAACTCCTTCATCTAGAGATTCAAGAAGGCGAACCCCCAAGCTAGCTAGTTGGTGTATATCTTTAGTTATCCCTTGTCTTTCCATGGACTTCCCATAAGTTCTTGCCATTATCTTACGACTTAAAGCATCAGCTACCACATTAGCTTTCCCTGGATGATATAAGATATCAACATCATAGTCCTATAATAGCTCAAGCCATCTTCGCTGCCTTAGATTTAAGTCCTTCTACTTAAATATATATTGTAAACTCTTATGGTCAATATATATGTCAACATGGACCCCATACAAGTAATGGCGCCATATCTTTAAGCAAATATAACCGCGACTAGCTCAAGATCATGTGTTGGATAATTTCGATCATGTGGACGCAACTATCTTGAGGCGTAGGCTATTACCTTACCATGCTGCATCAATAAACATCCTAGAACCACTCCTGAAGCATCATAATACACTACATACCTCTATGTACCTTCTTGAAGTACCAATACAGGTGTGGAAGTTAACTTATTCTTCAGCTCTTGAAAGCTTCTTTCACAGGCATCATTCCATTGAAACTTGACTACTTTGTGTGTTAACTTGGTTATTGGGGCAAAAATGAAAGAAAAACCCTCAACGAACCTTCTATAATAACCTACCAAGCCTAGGAAACTCTGAACCTCCGTAGGTGTTGTGGGCCTTGGACAGCTCTTCACGGCTTCTATCTTTTGCGAATCAACCCTTATCCCTTCATCGGATAAAATATGCCCCAAGAAGGCCACTGATTTTAACCAAAACTCACATTTAGAGAACTTTGCATATAACTTACGATCACGAAGAATCTGTAATACTTGTCGCAAATGATTAGCATGGTCCTCTTTTGATCTTGAAAACACAAGAATATCGTATATAAATACTATCACAAACTCATCCAAAAATGGCTTGAACACGCTATTCATTAGATCCATGAAAGCTACTGGTGCATTTGTTAGCCCAAAAGACATAACTAAAAACACAAAATGACCATATCGTGTTTGAAAAGTTGTTTTGGCTATATCGTTCTCCTTCACTTTCACTTGGTGATAACCTGACCTCAAGTCGATCTTTGAGAAACACTTAGCACCTTGTAACTGATCAAACAAATCATCAATTCTAGGGAGGGGATATTTGTTCTTAATTGTCACCTTATTTAGTTGTCGGTATTCAATACACATTCTTAATGTGTCATCCTTCTTACGTACAAATAACACAGGTGCTCCCCAAGGAGACATACTAGGCCTTATGAATCCCTTTTCTAACAAATCTTTTAATTGTTCCTTCAATTCACGTAATTCTGTCGAGGCCATTCTATAAGGAGGAATAGAAATAGGTTGAGTACCTGTCATCAAATCAATACCAAACTCTACTTCTCATTCTGGAGGTAAACCAGGAAGTTTTTCAGGAAACACATCAGAAAATTCATTTATCACTGGGATGGATTGAAGAGTCGGTGGCTTCACTTCTATATCTCTCACCCTAATTAGATGACATATGTACCCTTTGGAAATCATCTTCTTCTCCTTAACATAAGAAATAAACTAACCCCTTGGTACCCCAATATCACCCCTCCATTCAAGGATTGCCTCCTTTGGAAAATAGAAATGCACCTTCTTAGCTCGACAATCTACTGTGGCATAACAAGAAGCCAACCAATCCATACCCATTATAACATCAAAGTCCACCATTTCTAACTCAACAAGGTCGTCCAATGTTTTATGATCACAAACAGTAACTATGCAATTACGCTAAACTCTTCTAGATATAATAGATTCACCAACCGGTGTAAACACTTCAAATGGCTTAACAAGTGATGTTGGTGTTCTTTTGAACTTTCCAGTAATTAATAGAGTAACATATGATAGCGTATATCCCGGATCAATTAATGCATATACATTATGTGAAAAGATGGAAAATGTACATGTAACCACATCAGGAGAAGCCTCCAAATTTTATCGACCCGCTAAAGCATATATACGATTTTGGACTATGCTAGAACTAGCTGCTCCTCTACCACCTTTACCATGACCAGCAGGCATCAGTTGACCTCTACCTAAAGGAGGCACCGATGAGAATGATGTGATAAATGATCCAGTAGTTTGTGCCATACCACCCATGCCCCTTCGAGGGTAATTTTTCATCATATGGCCCGGTGTACCACACTAATAACAAACATCTATCCCAAACAAGCATGCACCTAGATGATGTCTCACACATTATTTACAAGGCTGTCTAGAAGGTTTTGATTAGCTCATGCTTCCATGCTCTTGATTCTGCGCTACTGAACCTTGGTTCTCACTTCTTTGCCCAAATTGATTGCCCCTAAATCCTTAAAATCATGGTGGAGCACTTGCTATAAAGTAGGAAGATGGTAGCCTAGGCGGTCTATTTAAAAATCGAGGCGTGAACTCACTTTGGGATGGCATAAACTGCCCCACAGACCTAGCCCTCATGGAGTACCCTCTTTCTGGCTCTTGTGTCCTTCTTCTTTGTCTTTGATCTTCTATTTTCTATACAAAAGCTTGTATCCTTGCTATATCCATTTATTTATTCAAGTCAACAATAGTATAATCTCTTACTAGATACGGATCCAATCTATCCACTTATCGATGAACTCTATCTTCCATAGTAGCTACTACATTAGGAGCATACCTAGCCAAAGAGTTAAACTGAAGACTGTACTCCCTCATGCTCATATTCCCTTGGCGAAGATTTAAAAACTGATCTTCCCGGGACTCTAGGATCTCAAATGGAAGGTAATGATCAAGAAATGCTACTTTAAACACTTCCTAATTAGCTGAATGTGCACCTGGACCCCTAGATCACTTCCATTCTGCATACCATAATATAGCCTCCCCTATTAATCTATACACTGCTAGATCAACTATCTCTTTACGAGATACATGCATGACATCCAAATCCCTTTGGATTTGATAAATAAAGACTTGTGGGTCTTCATTAAGATCTGAACCAGTGAATGTGGGAGGGTCCAATTTAAGGAAATCCTCTATCCGTAGACTAGTTGCCCTATCCGCACCACTAGTACACATAGTTGGACCAACTTGTCCTTGACCTTGTCCAGCAACTATGCGAGTCAATAATTGTACCACATTTCTTAAATCTTGCTCAGTAGCATTAATAGGTGATTTTGGGGGTACCCTCTCCTTCTTAGTTCTTCTGGAGAGAGTGGAGTAGAAGAAGTCTTTGATGCAAATCATCCTGAGCCTCACTTTGATTAGCTTGTCTAGGTGGCAACTTACTGGTCCTTTCTCCGGCAGCATATCCACTTGCTTACTTTTATTCTTACTCCTTCTTGTAATCGAAATCTTCACTATATAAAAAAAAAATCAAAGTTAAATACGAATCAACCTACATCATTGGCTCTATCGTACGATCTAAGAAATAAAGAAAAAGAATAAATCCTAAATATCTCGTAGCCTCCTACTTATAGATGTGGTGCACAACACACCGATAAGCAAGACTCTACATAGGCACGACTTTATAAACTCCCAAGGATAACCTGCTCTGATACCACTTTTGTCACACCTCAAATCCCATTGAGATGGACAGGCACCCGACGCCCTAAAGAATCGAGAGTACCAACTTTAACCTATGCTTACCATGCATATAACTATGATAATCATGCAACTTTGACATATATATATATATAAGCTATAGTAATGAAAGACCAACATAGACAAAGCCAAACCATATATACATGACTAGACTGTTGGGGCCACAACTGTTATGAGTATAAACATATTTGAACTTCATACATTAGTCTACAAAGCCTCTATAGGATAGAAACCATAGTCTAGGTTGGGACAGATCCCACCTTACAAAACTACTTTACAATACAAAAATACACATATCAAAGATTCGATAAAGCCCCGAATCAACTTAGAGCTCACCGATCACAACTTAGTGCCCTGTGTTCCTATTGAGGAGGTCTACTAGCTGGAGTACCTACACCTGTGGCATGAAACAAAGTGTCCCCATGAGGTACGTCAGTACAAAAGAATGTACTGAGGATGTAAGGCATAAAGTGACCATAGGTAAGACAAGATCTTAATAAAATCAGATATCAATATATAGCTGTATAGATAAGAATAAAAGACCACCTTTGCTTATATTTATGGAATCATGCACATTAAATCTTTTACTTTACTTTATCCTTCTTTGCATTATGAAATTGTAAAGCATATGATACAAATGACCAGCTGATCAGTGGTAAAAAAGGATGACCCATGCTAGGTATTTTAACCCCTGGGATACAATGCTCATGAATACACAAATCGGGATCGACCTATTCTAGGATTTCCTTTCACTCCTAGGATACCACCTGTGATATTGGGATCGACCCATGCTAGGTGTTCCTTCTACCCCTGGGATACCACCCAACAATATACAGATTCTCTTTAAATCATTTATTTAATCTTTGAGATAGTTCTTTTGGTGGTTATAACATTATTGAGTTTTAAACTATGGACCAGTAATGAGAGACATATGAATATGTCTTTAAGGCGGTAAGAATGACATAGGGAGCGAATGTAACATCAATGTATTAGATTTCATACCAAAGAACATAAAATCAAATAGCCTTACATACCTTGTGTACAACTCTGATATTACCCCAAATTAACCTCCTGCCCCTCGGACTACTTATCTACAATAAAGTAAGTAGTAAAACTAGTATTAGTAGCTAATCAACACATCTAAGCCACTTAACCTCACCAAAATTGTAGCCGGGCAGTAAGCCCCTAATTAATTTATTTAAGGGTGTTCTTTCAACTCTTACTCCTCCAATTACATTCACATACCATACAAATCTTTATAATGTCCCCCGACACAACTTTAGCTTCATTACATCCCAAAAATAGTATACAAAGTGGAGTGGGCAGTAGGCTTACATAATATTCAGTTGGGTGGTGTATCACCACATCCTCCATCTATAATTCAATACAAGTTAGTTACATCCTTTCCCAACATCAACCAAGATGCCCCCAACATATAAACATAAAACAGTTCCTAAAACAGCCCCAATATCCTTTACATAGCAACCAAATATTGAACTCATCATCCCTTGAGTTCTTGAAAATAATATATATACAATTCTCCACCAAAACATGTATATTGGAAGGGTGCGAAAATGGGCAGCGGTCTTACCTTAATTTAGTGATATTTTATTCTCTTAACTTGTATTTATTCAATATTTTGGTTCCTTCACACACAAACCAAAGGAGAAGAGAAAAATCTCTTAATAACCAAGAAAAATGGGACTGCCAAACTTATAGAGGGTTTTCTTATAATTTAAACATGTAGAACGTAATTTCCATAGTCTTTTTGAGATAAGCTCATGATTTGTTCACTTAAATTTAGCTTGTAAGGAAGGTAAATCCCAATAACCCTAATGGAATTATAGGGTTGTTGTAGAAGCTACTAGAGAGAAAGAGAAAAAACCCTAGAAAGCTGATTTTTTTTGCCTAAGTTAAAATGAATAAAATGAGCTATTTTCAACCCCATTAAAGGGACCAGATCTTGGAAGACTTTCTTGCCCATGTTTGTCCCTAAAATACCAAGTATTTTGTGCACCTACTTTCCCATTATACTTGGGCCTTTGTGGATTTGAAACTATTGGGCCTTGGCCGCCCATTCTTCTCTTTTCCTCTCTTTTAACTTGGGCCAGAATTTATTCAAGTAGGCGGTAGTGTACTTGGACCAATAAGGTTTTCAAAGGAGTCTTATTAGGTGATGCACCTACTTGGTTTTTAGATTGGTCAATAAGTCAAAGTAGGCGATGCACCTACTTGTCACCTACTAGCTTAATTTAAGTCAAGCAAGAAGCTCACTTATTTTATTCCATATTCTAAGTTTTAACCCCCTATGTTAACTTAATACTTATATACACTTGGACACTTTAATCCTTGAGGTAGAATGCCACCTTACTATCTCCCGTTTAAGCACTTTCGTTTGGGTTAACTTGGTGCATGCATGCTGAAATGCTTGGGCCATTATAATATCCTTTAAACCCTCTTTAAACCACCGCTAATCACTTAAGAAACTTGGTTCGTTACCTATAAAACAAGGCTACCTCGAGTCCCATATCAATAGAATAAGTACACGCAAAATAAAGGGTGTTACATAAGGCCTCTTAATAACCAAAGGACATGGGACAGCTAACATGGAGGAAAGGCAGTCCCATACTTTTAAGCATAACCAACATGATTTCCTTGTTTTAAATAGAATAATCAAGCTAAATCCATAAGTATTTTCACTTACCTTAGCTAGTAAAGGTGAGGGTTTCTTCAAGAACCCTAGGAGGAATATAGGGGCTGTTATTTTAAGCCTTGTGAGAAAAGTGAGAAAGCTGATGTTAAAGGCTGGAATGTGTGTTAAAAATGAGTAAGAATACCATATATATTGGTTTTATATTGATCTCTCTATAACCTCCTATTTTAACTCCATTTTCAGCCTCAAATTGGTCCAAGTAGGTGATGCACCAACTTAAGGGTTCTAGCTGCTCAAAAGATCAAAGTAGGTGATACACCTACTTGCTTTATCAATGTATAAAATGGACCTTCAACTCATTGGGTTTTTGGTCAAATTTTAGGTATTGGGCTGCCCATTCTCCTCTTTTTTTATTTTACTTAGTTTAGGCCTTAGAAGAGCCCATTAATATAGGCCTTAATCTGATCTTGTAACACCCCGTACGTTTTCAGACCTATGTTATTACCGTAAAATTTATGGAATTAATTAAACATGGGAGGTTTGAGGAATTATACATTAAATTTGATGGGCCAAATTAATCTTGAACTATTGGGCTCAATGGAGGCCCAAAGAGACATACAAAACATGGCCCAAAAGGGGTATTTGACCCATTCTTGACCCATTCTTGAGAGACCAATTTAATATAAGAGGATTGGACCAAGTGTGTGGTTAATAGGCACCATGAGGAGACTATATAATGAATGAAAAATCAGATTTTTATCCATATAGTACCCATGCCATTTCTAGAAATTTCCCAAATTATTTTCATTCTCTTAAACCCTAAGCAACAAATTCCTTTGGACAAGGTAATCCTTTGAAAGCTTTGGTAAGTATTTATTATCATGGTTTAATATATTATATGCATGTAATATGGTGTATATCATGTTGGTTATGTTGGTGAAGTGTGAGAAGTTCACTATGTGTAACACAATTTATGTTTGCTTAATCGGTGAAGGGTTTTGCCTTGTAAACTTGAAAATGGACTTGTAGTATTGAATAAAGTGGACTTGATGGATTTAATATTGACATGTGAGATGTTATTATATCCTCAAATTGTTTTATTCTTGTACATAATGTTTGGAATTTTTATTTCGAAATTGGGCAAGGATTTGGTGACGTATTGAAAGAAACATGTAGTTTGGTGATGTTTATGTGCATTGTGAAGAAATGGCTGTTCGTTGGCATATAAGATGATCTAAAATATGCCATGATAAGCTTAGTTATGATCATGGATCATTCATGGCAAAAAAGGACCCTAAAATAACCCCCGGAGGCTGAAACGGGCATCCGCCCTCGAGACTGGAGCACCTGCGGGCGCAGGTGCCTATGGCTACTGCCAAAGGAAACCTTCGGATGTATTTCATCCACCTGCGGGTGCAGGTGGCTTAGCAGGTTGGCCCAGAACTCTGAATTTATTGTTTTTGCATCCCTTTGACCCCCCGAAACCCCTATACCCTTCATGGATGCAATTATCAACTTGTGATACCTTTTGAATGAATTTAAAGGAGTATCCCGGAGGTATTTTGGATGGTATCAATTATGGATTGTTGTTCATGTGTTGTTACGGAAGGTATTTATATGACTTGAAGGAGAAATTGTGACGTAGTGTTAATATGGGAGTATAAAGGGTAAAGTTGGTGTGAAATGTTATTGGTTTGTGATGCCTTGGTCGATGTGTGACATGCTATGGTATTGTTGTTTTGGTGATGCAATAATGGTAATATAAGAGGGCGAAATGACGTTATATGGTAGTCATGTAATCCATTGTCGTTTTATGCACTTGTAACATGGTTAATGGTTGACTTGAGCTTCGTAATGTACTTGTGTTGTAGAGTAAAACATAAGGAAGAAGCTGGATTACTATATTGGACTGTGTATTCACATTGGGAAGACAAGGTATGTAAGGTTACTCTTTCCGTATCTTTCTGCAGCACATATAGTGTTCACATTGTCATTGTAATTATTCGATTCCTAAATGCTCTAAGGTATTCCATTTCCGGTTGTTGACTAGTGTTACTCACATGTTCCTTATTCATTATTAAATGGTGATTCATATGACTCATGTCCATTGGTTGACTTATATTCATTGGCTAATATGTCAAAAGTTCCAAAGTGTTCTAAGGTACCGCATCTCAGGTTGGTAAACTGTTGATATCCACATGTGTCTTATTCATTGAATATTGTTCCAAGGTTACAAAAGTGTTACGTTCTAAAGTCCCAATAATATTATGTCTCAAAGTTCCACAATGTTATAATTAATGTATCAATTTCTCACAATCTCTCACAAGTAAAGAGTGAAAATGTTATAACTACTAATGTAGCGATCTTATGAAAGTAAAGGAATGAAGTAATGTATGTATGCGTACCCAATAATGTTTCAATCAAAAATGTAAAGGAAAGAAGAGTGCAAATAAGTAATGCACACATGGTTACTTTATGTTTCATTGAGTATGGATCACAATCTAAAGGGTATAAGTTCAGATGGAACAATCCTAATATTATGATATGTTATTATATTATAGCCCACTAATGGTGGAGGTCCGGTATTATATATTTATTTATTATAGCCCACCAATGATGGAGGTCCAGCATTATATATTTATTTATTATAGCCCACCAATGGTGGAGGTCCGGTATTATATATTTATTTATTATAGCCCACTGATCAGCTGGATGTCCGGTATATATTATAGCCCACTGATCAGCTGGATGTTCGGTATTATTATATATATGACTATTGCCCACTGATCAGCTGGATGTACGGTTTATATTATAGCCCACTGATCAGCTGGATGTCCGGTATTATATTATTATCCTCTGACAAGGTGGATGATTGATATTATATTATGAGTCACTAACTAGTGGATGAATAGTAATAAAGATAGTCGTAAAAGAAATGAGAAAATATCCCTTGCATGAATATATAAATAAGAATGAGATTATAAGATTGATGATGATAAGAATGAATGATCAAGTAATGAGAATAATGGAAGTAATTAACATGGTTCCACATATTCATAATCGAGATCTATCCATATTGATTATTCTCTTAAGCTTAATTTCATTAAGTATTCAGGTATCATACAGTATCATATGGCCTTACATACTCAGTACTTTCTTCGTACTGACCCCTCTTGGGGAATTTACCTTACTTGCTGCAGGTACAGGTGTCAGTAGACCTCCTCAATAGGCTACGGGATATTCGCCGATTGTTGGTGAGCTCCAGTTGGTTCGGGGCTTTTCCAAGTCATTATGTACATTTGCTTGATATTATATAGGAGTATAGAGCGAGGTGCTGTCCCTACTCTAGGTTTGTCATAGTTATGTATCTGTAGAGGCTTTATAGACTTATGTGAGAAACTGAATGTAAGATATGTACGTTTATTTTGACTTGATGGCTCTAACGGCCAAGTTCCATATATATATAGCATATGTTTCCATGACTTCCGAATAGTGCATATAGATGTAGTGATGTTCATACCAAGATATGCATATGAGTGTTCATGAGCAAAGATTGGTTCTGTCGGGCCTTATTGGCTTTGGGTGCCAGTTCGTCCCAAATTGGATTCGGGGTGTGACAGATCCATTAACTTAAGTAGGTAATACACCTATTTGGCGCATTTAACTTGGCCAAATCTGATCCATAACCTTGGGTCCATTAACTTGGTCCATATATCTATAGTAGGTGATTCACCTACTAGCTTAATTAAGTCAAGCAAGCACCTCAATAGTTAATTTCATTTTCAGTTCTTAATCCCTTTAATTTAACTTATAGCTTGTGTACACTTGGTCACTTTAAACTTTAGATTCAAAAACCTACTCACGATCCCAAGTTTAAATAGTTCCATCGACGTTAACTTAGTCTTGCCACATTAACATGTACGGGCAGTTCCTTCCAACCCATCTTACCATCGCTAGTCATATAGGAAACCGAGTCCATTACCCGTACCATATCAAGTTACATATAAGTAGAACTAGTACACGTAGGATACGGGGTGTTACATCCTCCCTCCCTTAGGAACATTTGTCCTCGAATGTTAGCATGCTTATCCAAACTAAACAAGTTCAAGCCTAAGTTTAATCTTCATGTTACAACATAATATTTATATATACATACTTACTTATTATTTCTCGAATTCAGCATCTTGGACCTTCTTTTGGGATTCAAATAAATGAGGGTACTTAGATTTCATCGCTTCTTGAGCTTCCCATGTGATATCTTCTACTTGCTGGTTCTTCCAAAGTACCTTTATGAAAGCTACTTCTTTATTTCTTAACTTCTTAACTTGTCGATCAAGAATAGCAATAGGTACTTCTTCACAAGTGAGATCTTCCACAACTTGTACAACTTCAATAGAAGTAATACAAGATGGATCTCCTATGCACTTCCGGAGCATTGAGACGTGAAACACCGGATGAACGGTTGAGAGCTCTTGGGGTAGCTCTAACTCATATGCAACTTGGATAAACCTTTGAATAATCTTATATGGACCTATATAACGTGGACTTAGTTTTCCTTTTTTACCAAATCTCATTACCCCTTTCATTGGTGACACCATTAAGGATACCCAATCTCCTATAGCAAATTCTAGCCCTCTTTTTTTAATATCTGCATATGATTTGTGTCGACTTTGAGATATTTCTAGCCACTGTTGTATCACCTTAACTTTTTCCATAGCTTGATGAGCAAGATCTGGCCTAAATAAGACAGTTTTACATGCTTTAATCCATCCAATTGGTGATCTACACTTCCTTCCATAGAAAGCTTCATAAGGCACCATTTTGATACTAGAATGATAGCTATTATTGTAGGCAAACTCAATAAGCAAAAAATGATCATCCCAACTACCTTTGAAGTCCAATACACAAGCTCGCAGCATATCTTCAGGTGTTTGAATGGTATGTTCTGCTTTTCCATCCGTTTGATGATGAAAAATTATACTTAAATTCACTTGCGTTCCCAAACTCTTTCGAAATGACTTCCAAGAGTTTGTAGTAAATTAAGCTCCCTTATAATATATAATAGAGATTGGGACTCTGTGTAGTCGAACTATCTCTTTAATATAAAATTTTGCATACTCTTCAACTGTATAAGTGGTCTTAACTGGCAGGAAGTGTGCTAATTTGGTAAGTCTATCAACTATTACCCATATGGAATCGAACTTCCGAATTGTGCGAGGCAAACCAGTGATGAAATCCATGTTTGTCATGTCCCACTCCCAAATTGGAAGATCCATACGTTGCATATAACCTCTGGGTTTTTGGTGCTCTACTTTAACTTGTTGACAACTTGGACATTGGGCTACAAATTCTGCAATGTTCTTCTTCATGTCACCCCACCAATACACTCCTTTCAAATCATGATACATTTTAGTTAATCCCGGATGTATGGAATACATTGAATGATGCACTTTAGTCCTAATCCTCTTTCTTAGCCCATTTACATTAGGTACACACAGTCTATTTTGGAATCGAAGTACTCCGTCTTGTGTAAGCTCAAATGCATTTGTCATACCTTGTTGTACATTCTCCTTAAGGTGTAATAAAATTGGTTCTGCATACTGCTACTCTTTCACCTTAGCTACTAATGAAGATTTTGCCATATTTTGCACAATAACTCCTTCGTTTGGACATTCAAGAAGGTGAACTCCCAAGCTAGCTAGTTGGTGTAGATCTTTAGTCATCCCTTGTCTTTCCGTGGACTGCCTATAAGTGCTCACCATTTCCTTATGACTTAACGTATCAGCTACTACTTGTACTTTCCCCAGATGATACAAAATATCAATATCATATTCTTTTAATAGTTCAAGCAACCTCCGCTGCCTCAAATTTAGGTCCCTCTGCTTAAAGATGTATTGAAAACTCTTATGGTTGGTACATATGTCAACACAAACCCCATACAATTAGTGGCGCCATGTCTTTAAAGCAAATACAACCGCTGCTAACTCAAGATCATGTGTTGGATAATTTTCTCATGTGGCCACAATTATCTTGAGGCATAAGCTATTAGTTTACCATGCGGCATCAATACACCTCCTAAGCCAACTCCTGAAGCATCACAATACACCACATACCCTTCTTTACCCTCTGGAAGTACCAATACGGGTGTAAAAGTCAACTTATTCTTCAGCTCTTGAAAACTCCTTTCACATGTGTCATTCCATTGAAACTTGGCTGCTTTGTTTGTTAACTTTGTTAAAGGTGCAGAAATAGAAGAAAACCCTTCAACAAACCTTCTATAATAACCTGCCAACCCAAGAAAACTACGAACCTCTGTAGGCATTTTTTACCGTGGCCAGTCCTTCACGGCTTCTATCTTTTGAGTATCAACCCTTATTCCTTCATCAGATACAATATGGCCCAAGAATGGTACAGATTTTAACCAAAACTCACATTTAAAGAACTTTGCATATAACTTACGATCACGAAGAACCAGTAACACCTACCACAAATGATTAGCATAATCCTCTTTCGATCTTGAATACACCAGAATATCATCAATAAATACTATCACGAACACATCTAAGAATGGCTTGAACACCCTATTCATCAAATCCATAAAAGGTGCTGGTGCATTTGTTAGCCCAAATGACATAACTAAAAACTCATAATGATCATACCATGTTCGAAAGGCTGTCTTGGGTATATCTTTCTCTTTTACCCTCACTTGGTGGTAACCCGACTGCAAATCAATCTTTGAGAAACACTTAGCACCTTGTAACTGATCAAACAAATCATCAGTGCTTGGAAGGGGATATTTGTTCTAAATAGTCACCTTATTCAGTTGCCGGTAGTAAATACACATTCTCAATGTGCCATCTTTCTTATGCACAAATAACATTGGTGCGCCCCAAGGGGACATACTAGGCTTATGAATCCTTTTTCTAGTAAGTCTTTCAATTGCTCTTTCAACTCCCTTAATTTTGTTGGAGCCATCTATACGGGGGAATAGAGATAGATTGAGTATCTAGGATCACATCAATACCAAACTCTACTTCTCGTTCTGGAGGCAAACCTAGAAGATCTTCAGGAAATACATCGGAAAATTCATTTACCACTGGAACCAATTGAAGATTTGGTGGCTCTGCATCTATATCCTTCACTCTCACTAGATGACATATGTACCCTTTAGACATCATTTTCTTTGCCTTAAGATAAGAAATAAATTTACCTTTTGGCACCCCAATATTACCCCTCCATTCAAGGACTACCTCTTTTGGAAAATGGAAATGCTCCATCTTAGTTTTGCAATTTACTGTGGCATAACAAGAAGCCAACCAATCCATACCCATTATAACGTCAAAGTCTAACATTTTTAGTTTAACAAGGTCGGCCAATGTGTCATGATCACAAACGGTTACTATGAAATTATGATAAACTCTTCTAGCTATAATAGACTCATTAATTAGTGTAGACACTTCAAATAGATTAACCAGTGATTCCGCTATTCTTTTGAACTTTCCAGCAATCAATGGAGTGACATATGATAGTGTAGAACCCAGATCAATTAATGCATATACATTATGTGAAAAGACGGACAATTTACCTGTAACCACATCAGGAGAAGCCTCCAAATTTTGTCTACCCTCTAGAGTATATGTATGATTCTGAACTCTGCTAGGACTAGCTGCTCCTTTAACACCTCTACTATGACCTGTAGGTTGTATACCCCTACCCAAAGAAGGCACCAATGATGATGATGCAATGGCTGATCCAATAGTTCGTGACATACCACTCGTTCCCCTCTGTGGACACTCTCTCATCACGTGCCCCTACATACCACACCAAAATCAAGCAACTATCCCAAACTGACATGCACCTAAATGAAGTTTTCCACATTGCCTACATGGCTATCGAGGAGGTCTTGATTAGCTCATACTTTTTTGCTCTTGATACCCCGTTGTCCGGGAACCTTGGCTCTCAAGTCTTTGCCCAAATTGTTTAACCCTAAACCCTTAGAATCGGGGTGGAGCGCTTGCTGCAGAGTAGGAAGAAGATGGCCTAGGTGGTCTATTAGGAAATCAAGGTCTGAACTTACTTTGTGATGACATAAACTGCCCCATAGGTCTGGCCCTCTTTCCAAATCTTGTGTTCTTCTCCTTTGCCTTTAATCCTCCATTTTTTGTGCAAAAGCTGGTATCTTTGCTATATCCATATCTTTATTCAAAGCAGCAATAGTATAATCTCTAACAAAATACGAATCCAATCTATCCACATATCGATGAACTCTATCATCCATAGTAGCTACTACATTAGGAGCATACCTAGACAAAGAGTTAAATCAAAGACTATACTCCTACACACTCATATTCCCTTGACAAAGATTTAAAAATTGATCTGCACGGGCCTCCCAAATTTCAAATGGAAGGTAATGATCAAAAAATACCTCTTTGAACTCTTTCCAACTAGCTGAAGGTGCACCTGTACCCCTAGATCGTTTCCAGTCTTTGTACCATAATATAGCCTTCCCTTTAACCTATATGTTTCAAGCTCTACTGTCTCTTTACCAGATACATGCATGACATCTAAGGCCCTTTGTATTTGATCAATAAGGTCTTGTGGGTCTTCATTAAGATCTGACCCGATAAATATGGGAGGATCCAATTTCAATAAAATCTTGTTTTCGTAGACTAGCTGCCCTATCCGCACCACTAGTACCTGTAATTGGACTAGCTTTTCCTTGACCCTGTCCAGCAACTATACTAGTCAACAATTGCACTGCATTCCTTAAATCTTGCTCAGTAGCATTAATAGGTGATTCTAAAGGTACTCCTTTCCTTCTTAGCTCTTTTTGAGATGGAGGAGTAGAAGAGGGTCGTGATGCAAACTCATCTTGAGCCTTACTTTGATTAGCTTGTCTAGGTGGTGACTTACTGGTCCCTTCTACGGCAGCCACATATATTTTCTTACTTTTATTTTTACTCCTTCTTATAATCGGCATCTCTACTATAATGAGAAAAAAGAAAATTAAATGGTTAAATATGACTCCACCTACAACCTTGGCTCTATTGCACGATCTAAGATATGAAGAAAAAGCGACAACTCCTAAAAGTCCCATTGCCTCTTGTCTATAGATGTGGTGCACAACACATCCATAAGCAAGACTCTATATAGACACGGCTTTGTAAACTCCCTAGGATGACCTGTTCTGATACCACTTTTGTCATGCCTCAAATCCTATTGGGGAGGACAGGTAAACGTAGTCATAAAGGCCCGAGAGCACCAACCCATAACCTTGTACTTACCATGCATTGCCATGAACATTTAAAGATGCTGCCAAATATGGATATTAAGATCTACTGAAAATAGACCACGTAGTCAAGCCCAAAACTATATATACATGACTTGTCCATTGGGGCCACAATGACTGGAAGACAAGGCACAACCACACTTTACTTTACCATATACAAAGGCTCTAAAAGAGATATAAACTTAGTTAAGGTTGGAACAAGTCCCCGCCTTCCACTTAGTGACTATACAATACCAAAAAATATATAACAGACTCGGAAACCCCTGAATCAACCTTGAGCTCACCAATAGCCGCTGGATGTCCTATGATCCTACTATAGGGTTCTACTAGCTAAAGTACCTGTGACTGCAGCATAAAATGCAGGTTTTCCCATGAGGGATATCAGTACGAAAGAATGTACTGAATATGTAAGGAAAAGAGTAACTAATATGTAAAGTGATAGCTCAAATGAAATCAGAACAAGTGTAAACCATAATAGACCACCTTTACCTGTATATATGGAATCATGTATATTACATTTTTTTCTTCACTTTACCATTCTTACTTTATAATCTTTGTTAGCCATGTGATAAAATGACAAGCTGATCAGTGGCAAATACATAAGTTGGGATCGGTCCATTCTAGGCTTACACCCCTGAGCTGCCACCCATATATAAACAAATTGGTATCGGCCCATGCTAGGCTTACGCCCCTGAGCTGCCATTATAACATAACTAGATTTGCCTTTTTTAGTTTATTACCTTTGAGATTGTTACTTTGGTGGTCATGACATTATTGAGCTTTGGGATAATAGTCCACCAGTAAAATATGCATGAATAAACACTAGATGCAGTAACAATGAGGTAGGGAGAAGTTTGTACACAAATGAAATGCCTAGGAGCTGAAATAGCACATGGATCTTATTTGACTAAAAGGAAAACTTATGAAGCTTTCTATTGAATATAGATATGCAAACTTGGTAATAAGCATATATTGAGGTATTTTAACACATTAGGGAGTAGGATCAAGGTCGTTAGCTACATGGGATATCATACGCTGCCACTTTGTATCATTTGCCATGGGAGAACTTTGGAAGCTCACTTTGTAACACAAGTGTTGGATTTTATGCCAAAGAATATGGAATAGATTAGCCTTACATACCTTGTTGGATAAATCTGGTATTACCCCGAATTAACCTCCTTCCTTTCAAATTACATATCTACAATGAAGTACGTGATAAAACTAGTATTAGTAATTAATTAACAAATTCAGGCTATTGAACTTCACTCAAAATAGTAGCCGGCCAGCACGCCCATAATTCACCAAATCAAGGGTGTTCTTTCAACCTCTTCTCCTCTAATTACATTTGTACAACACAAGAATTCATATAAGATTCCTGGAGACTCCTTTGGCTTTATAACATGTACAAAACAGTCTACAACGTATGATAGGCAGCAAGCTTATACAATATCTAATTAAGTGGTGTATCATTACACCCTTCTTTTATATGTCAATACCAATAACTCACATCCTTTTTTTCAGATCAACCAAGTTGTGTCAAAATATAGACATAAAACATCCCCTAAAATGGTCCCAAAATCTTTTATTATAGCAACCCTATATTAAACTCATTATCCCTTGCATTCTTAAAAATAATATATACATAATTGTCAACCAATACATGTATATAGAAAAGGGAAAAAATGGGCAGTAGCTTTACCCTAATTTCTGAATTTATCTAGTAAATTTGCACTTCTTTCAAGATCTTGAATTATCCTTCAAAGTTAAGCAACAAGAGAATAAGGCCTCTTAATAACCAAGGGACATGGGGCAGCTAACATAGAGGAAAGGCAGTCCCATACTTTTAAGCATAACCAACATGATTTCCTAGTTTCCAATAGAAGAATCAAGCTAAATTCATAAATATTTTCACTTACCTTAACTAGCAAAGGTGAGGGTTTCTTCAAGAACCTTAGGTGGAATATAGGGGCTGCTATTTTAATCCTTGAGAGAAAAGTGAGAAAGCTGAAGTTAAAGCCTGGAATTTGTGTTAAAAATGAGTAAAAACACCAACTATATTGGTCTTATATTGATCCCTCTAGAACCTCCTATTTTAACTCCATTTTCAGCCACAAATTGGTCCTAGTAGGTGATGCACCTACTTAAGGGTTCAAGCTGCTCAAAAGGTCAAAGTAGATAATACACTTACTTTCTTTATCAATGTCTAAAATGGACCTTCAACTCATTGGGGTTTTGGGCAGATTTTAGGTGTTGGGCTGCCCATTCTTTTCCCCTTTTTATTTTGGTTAGTTTGGGCCTTAAAGAGTCCATTAATATAGGCATTAATATGATCCAATAACTTAAGTAGGTAATACACCTCTTTGGCACATTTAAATTGGCCCAAATCTAATCTATAACATTGGGTCCATTAACTTGATCCATATATCTCAAGTAGGTGATTCACCTACTTACTTAATTAAGTCAAGCAAGCACCTCAATAGTTAGTTCTATTTTCAGTTCTTAATCCCTTTAATTTAACTTACAACTTGTGTACACTGGGTTACTTTAAACTTTAGATTCAAATACCTACTCACGATCCTAAGTTTAAATAGTGGCATTGACATTAACTTAGTCGTGTAACATTACCATCTACGAGCAGTTCCTTCCAACCCATCTTACCATCGCTAGTCATATAGGAAATCGAGTCCATTACTCGTACCATATCAAGTGACATATAAGTAGAACTAGTACACGTAGAATATGAGGTGTTACATTGGGTCTATTCAGATAAAGGGAATAAGTCCAATACAGACACCGTCGTTGACCATGTCCCTAAGTATGCTTGAGGATTTCTTGGTTTGAGTGTTGGGTTTTCTTGAGAGGGTGGCTCCAACTTTGATTTGGCATACCACCTCAACACTTCAAACTCCAATTGCATATTTTTCTATAGAATGTCCTATTGTTACTGAGATATTACCAAGGATTTCACCACATCCAGTGACCTTATCATTCATGTCAATGGAAGGTTAGAGTAGGTTTGTAGAGTTCATAAGGACAAATCCTTCTTAGTTAGATGGAGATCCTAGGCTCGATGCTTATATGTTCTTGCTTGGTTGCCGTGAAAGATTGCACAAGTTAGGCTTGGTAGACTTTAATATAGTAGAATTCACTGCCTTTTAATTTTTTAGACTAGCCAAACAATTGTGGAGGAATTTTGTAGGGAGTAGACCAGTTGGGTCACCTCCTCTTTCATGGAATCAGTTTTCTCAAGAATTTCTAGAGGAGTTTGAGTGGAGACATAATAGGCTTGTAAACTTAATGATTATAGTGATATGTATGGTAGAGGCTAGGATCCTTATGGTTATTCCCAGAGAGGTTTAGATCGCGATGGTCGTTCAGGTCCTTTAGTCCCAATTCAATGGGCTCCTACTTTTTTGGGTAACTTCATATGTGGAGATCTCAGGCACTATAGGAGGGATTGTCCAAAGCATAGACAAAGAGATGCTTCTGGTACAGTAACCATAGGTATGATTTTGGTACACCTTTAATTAGTCTTGGTAGTGTTTGATTGTGGGTCAACATTCTCCTATGTGTTTATTTATTTGACACTAAATTTTAATATGATTCATGAGATTTGCTAGGCCTATTGGTATTAAAACCCCATAGATGATTCCATAGTGGTGGATCGAGTTTAGCAATCCTATGTTGTGACTCATTTAGAGTTTATCACCGGATTAGGTTTTGTTTCTTTGAGCATTATAGATTTTGGTGTATTTTGGATATGATATTTTTGATGGTTATATTGTAAAATGATCGTGGCTCACTTTTAGGTTTTGGTATATATTCAGATTGTAGAATGGGTTAGACTTGTAGTGTGACCAATTTGAAAGGATTGCAATTAAAGGATTTTGGTTAGATAAGGGATAATTTTTGGGAGTTCTTGCCTTGCAATTTGTTAGTTTCTTAGTGATTAGCTTTGCTTTCATAGAAAGACTTATGGGTGTTGTAATACTCCTCGGTTAGACTTGAAGGAATTCAGCTTATAAGGATTTCTGCTTTTGATTTGGAAGGGGGTTTTAATGGAAAGAAAACTTGTGTGTAGCATTTGTTACTTTAGTAGCTAAGTGACTTGATGGAATATTTTTTCTCATGAGTTTTGATTAGAGTATGCGTTATCACTCCATGGTCCTTGAGTTAAGAAATGCTTAATGGGAAGATAAAGAAATTGTACATAAGTAATTTTGATATATTTAGAATTTAGCTATGGGCTCGAGTTGGAAATTTGAAGTCCTGACTGTGTGGTTCATCAAAGGCTTACGAGGAGTCTAGCAGTGACTTTCCCAAGTTTTTGATTTGTGTTTTAGGCATCCATTAGGGAGAGATGGTGATTGCTGCACTTCTTCTATGGGTTGATTATCCTTGATATGATGAATTGCTTATGTGTGTATGATCAAAGAGGCTCTTCATTCTACCAGATTATTAAGGACTCCGAGTTGATTGATGTCACTTAGGTATTGAAGACTGAATGGGTTATTGTGATGGATTACATAGAAATTTGGTGACATTTAGAGCATTCATTTCTATGGTATATAGAGTTTTATGATGATTCTAGATTGCCTCTAGGGTTGACCATAAGGATAAGACTATAGTACTAGGACCTAAATATTTTAAGTGTGGCTTTTGAAGTTTTATATGGCATTGATATCAATTCTTGTACTAGTTGCTACAGCTTGAGAATGTAGTGTTGTTTGATTCGATAAGTATGGTATCAGCCTTAAGAAAGTTGATTGACTTTTTTTGGGTGAGTGGATATGTGGTTTCATGGGTTCCTTGGCATTTTGTAGGTCTGAGTACAATTTTGATTTTATAGTGCAGTAAGTGACTTGTGATATCTTTGGCAGATTTAAATTAGACGGTATGTTCAGAACTTCTAGCATGATTGACTTAGTTTTTGGGTATAGAGGAAGTTCAAAAATAAATGAATTTGGCTTTATTGAGAAATTTTTGTCTTCGATGTTAAGGTTGTGACCTTGTGAGTCATTGTGTGCAAGATTCCTAGTCCTATAGTATGACCGGTAATTCTTTGAATGCAACTCCGCTTTAGAGTGCTTGCGTGAGGTATAGGAGGGTATTTTCTATCCATTGTCTGTTTTGATGCATTCCTTACTTGTACGTCCAAGGATGAACATGAGTCTTCGTGGTGAATAATGTAATGACCATCGTTGTGATTTTTAGAATTTTTTGTATTTTTTCCATTTTGCCTTTTTTTGTTAATACTTTATGTCATTTATGAGTTGTGAGAATGGTTTGCATGGTCCCTGATCTATTCAAGAGTTATTTATATGAGTTTGTGATTTTAAATAGCCTTAAAGTGATTAGTTTGACTTTGGTCTACGCTTTTTGAAGGTGAAGTTTGGAAATAGAACAATTACTTCTATAGTTTATCCTTGATTAATGCATACATCTTTTTTGTCTATTTTGTTTTACAACTTAGAATCAGATTTCATTTCAACATTTCATGATCCGAGCTTCGGATGGTGATTTGGAAAGTTCCATTAGATTTGAAATATCAATTTTGGGTTAGTAGCATAGTTAGTTCAGGTTCCGAGCCTTTATTTTGCATTTTTGACCTCTTAAATTGAAACTAGTTAAATTTAGCCTAAAGGGGTCCCTGGGGCTAATTCTCTTTAAACGATCTCTTTTAAAATATCTGACGATTCCATTGTGTACAAAACATTGAATTTAACCTAGTAGCATCATTGAGTTGTTTCTGCGGGGTCCCAAACAAATCTTGAGGATTCGTTTGGAGAGTTTTTTACTTGTGTTTTGCTGGTTTGAGATGTTGCTGGTGAAAATCCTCCCTTTTTCATGTTCACTACCCATCTATTGAGTTTACAAAGAACGAATATGTAACACCCCATATGTTTTCGAACCTAGTTGATTACCGTAAAATTTATGAAATTATTTAAACATGAGAATGCTGGTGTATTATACATTAAATTTATGGGTTAAGTTAATTTTGTGATTTGGCCCCCAAATGAGGCCCAAAATGAATTAAAAGACATGGCCCAAATGGGGCAAAAGACCCATTCTACCATTGACCTAGTAAACACAAAATTTAAGACTAAGTATGTGGACATGGATGACCATTTAGGGACTATATAAGGCAAGGAAAATCAGATTTATTCATTAGAGACACACATGCCAAATCTAGAATTTTCCACAAGATATTTCTCATCACACAAACCCTAAGCCTTCAATCCTTTGGACAAGATCATTCTCTTGCAAACTTTGGTAAGTATTTATTCTCATGGTTTAATATATTATATGCTTGAGATGGTGTATAAATCATGTTGGTTATGTTGGCAAAGGGTTGTACAGTTCACTATGTGTAAAACTATCTATTTTTGCCCCCGCAAACGAAGGCACCTGCGGGCGAAGATGCCAATGCAGGTGCCCCTAGACTGGGCCAAGGATAACCTGCGGCCGCATGTCAGCCACCTGCGGGCGCATGTGGCTTCACAGGTCAGCCCAAAAGGTTGTTTTGTGTGTTTTTGTTTCTCTTTGATCCCTGAAGACCCCTATACCCTTTTTAGATGTAATTATCAAATTATGATACCTTTTGAATGACTTTAAGGGGGAGTTTGGAGGCATGTTGGATTATATCAATGATGGATTATGGTTAATATGTTTTTATGAAAGGTTGATAGCGTACAAACTACGGAATTGAAAAATAACGACAAAACACGAGAAAAACGATAAAAGATACAAAAATGCAGAAAATAAAGGATAGGTTGAATGACACAAATATAGGAGAATCAAAGAAACCAAAGGGCATTTTAAACCCTAAAACCTCTATTGAATTAATCCTACACTAAGCACCAATTCACTTACGTAAACCACGAGGGAATCGATCTCCCACGTAACCAACGTTTCAAAGCGTAAGTTCAAGACGAGCTAATCCTAGCTCTCTCTCTCACACTCTCAAGTGTATACATATCATTTACATTCATCAAAAGTCCCAAAAATAATAAATGAAACTAGTATTTATATTTGGTGGATTTTAATAGATTTTATGGGCCAAATTAATGACCCATTTAACAAAAATGGCAAGCTGGCGGCTTTAGGCTCCAGGCCCACGCAGGTGGTGGGCGCAGGAGGCATCTGTGGCCGCAGGTCACTCACCTGGGCGCGCAGGTGAGGTCGCAGACCACTCCAGCGCGTCGTTGAGCTCCTTTCGACTCTCCAACGCCCCCTCCAATGACTTCCTTATCTCCAAGCTATTTTCCATACGCTATATTGCTCTACTTGGAGTGCAAAATGGACCCTCCAACAATATCCATATGGTCTTGATCTCTTTGTGGTTTTGGGTCTCTTGTTGTTGCCCGGGAAATACAAGCCCAAAAATGTTGATGCCGATTTGGATTGTATCATCCTCCCCTTCTTGAAAAGGATTCGACCTCGAATCCAAACCTTGCAAAACGATAAGGAAAACAAACGACAACAATATCCTCATGGCATGAGGGTTAGGGTTAGCAACAACAAGCGTATCACCACGCCAAGGAGGAATACATTGAACATATAGCCAAGAATCAAAATGATCATTCAAGGGGTGTAACCCCACAAAATAAAAGCTACTTGGCCACTCAAGGGACTTTGACAAAGGGAAAAGTCAAGAGAACCATGGTAATTAGTCAAACACTCATGAAAGATCACGTTGGTTCTATGTTTCAACAAGCACATAACCCCCTTTAAGTCAAGAGTCACATGAAAATTTCTAAAACTAAGTGCAATGTCAAGGACAAGAGCTGTCCAATTTAAGAGTCCACTCAATGCACTAGCTATCTCCAAGAATGGGATTACTCACAAATCATCACTGGGGTCAAATACAAAGGTATCCCCCATACAAGTCAACAAAAATATCGCATTTAAGCTCATAATGCTCTTACCTTCAAAATATTCCATGCCCATATAAGATGTAGATTCAACACGACCATGAATGACATCATATGTAAAAAGGTAATAAAGAAAGGTATCACATAAATGGAATTCATCCAAGGTGTTTTCAACACAAGACTCATTCTCCGACCTACAAGTAATAAAACCTTGGTCAAGAATGGAAACACACAATGGTGAATTCTCTTGGATCTTTTCATTGTTCCCCTTCTTTAAAGAGCATTACACTTTGTAAATCCTCAAGTTTGGTCTCTCAAGTGGATTAAAATCCTCAAGAAGACTCTCTATTATAGGGAATAGTACCAACAACTCCAACCAAATCTTTCTTGTCATCTTGACCAAGCACCAAGAGGGTGTCTCACAACCACCACATTCCCATAGGTCACCGAGGTCAAATGGGAGAAGTATCCATGAACATGAGTCAAGGTAATGCTCATCCTCCCATAATATGCCTCGATCACAAAAAGACATACTCTCTACACAATCATTGGAAATATCATAAACAAATAGAGAGTAAAGAAAGGTGTCACGCAAAGTGATTTCCTCTAAGGTGACCTCAAGAACATGTTCACTATTATGCCCAAGGACATTATCAAGGATATTCTCAAGAATTGGAACACTCAATGAAGAAGAAATAATCGAGACACAAAGACCACTTTCTTCGTCTTCACAATCCTTTCCCATAAGAGTACTCTCATCTTCCAAGAAGAGATTTCCATCTTTTGGAGGATAGTTGTCACACCATAGTGGGTTTTCATAACGAATATAGCCCTCAAGATGAGCTACATCAATAACATGATCTACACCACTAGGGAACTCAATAGAAGTGATTTTATCATCTTCAAACAAGATATTGTACTTAAAGAGAGAAGGATCAATCCAAGAAGGAGAGTTGGAACATGTAAGTTCACTCTCAAAAAGACAATTATCAAATTTGGAAGAGGTATCAAATGCATGATCATCCCTATGAGCCAAGCAAGTAATAGGATCTTCATTAAGAGGCATGCTCAAAGGGTCACTCCTATTCGATTGACCAACAATATCAACATCTTCACTAACTTGAGGTTCATTAATGATGTCGTAAACACCCTCAAGAAGTGGACTAGATTCACAAGCTAGTTGATCAATACAATTTTTACAAGACAATGTACTATCATTCAAAACCAAGGCTTTAACACTAGGTGGACTCAAATCGATCTTACAAGAAGAATCAATTTGGTCATCAATAGGACCAACTAGTGTATCCACACTCTCAACATGTACATTATAAGCACAAGGCAAAGAATCATTAGGATCACATGTAGATAAGCTATCACTCACACCCATTTGGCTAGTCACACAATGATCATTCACGTTTAGTAAGGTACAAGAGTTAGCTTTGTTACCTTGAAGCTCATGAGAAGATTCTTCTTTTTCTTGATGCAAGGATCTTACTTCCGAGAGGTAGGAAGCTATCTTGTCCATCACATCCGTATATGTCGACTCTTTGTTGGAAACTTGTGCTTCTTCATTCTCCACGATTGTACCTACACAAGTGTCCTCACTAAGAGAAGGACAAAATAAAGGGTTAGATCGAAGTTGTGGTAACCCCCTAACTTCACTCCTCACAACCTCTCCTTTTTCCTCTCTTGGGTTACCACATTGCACTCCCTTACTCCTCTCAATCTTTTTTCACTCTTCATCAAGGGACTGGGAGTAAGTGGTCACACTTCCTTGAGGCTTGGGAAGGATAGGTGGAAAGAGATGATTTCCCCATTGGTCCACAACAATCGTGGGCCAATCTTGCTCATTTGGGACTCCATGTATTTCAAACCAATTGGCTCCCAAACATAGATGACCAAAATTCAAGGGAAATATATCACACCACACCTCTTCATAGTACTCATTTCGGGTGAAGGAAACCTTCACGCTCTCGAAAACCCTATAGACCTCCAAGAAATATGGGTGATGCTTGGACATTCGAGGAATCCCTAAATAGTCGACCATAGAAGGAGTGATGTAGTTTACATAGCACCAATCATCGAGAACAAGAATGCATCCCAGCACCCCACAAATACTCACCTTTCTAAGGCCAACTTTCCTTCCCGAATCAACATTATAGAGCTTTGTGTATCCTTTTGGCACAAAGTTGGACTTCATGAACCCCTTCAAGGTACTCCATGTTTGATGGGGCCCTTTTGCGAGTTGCCACCATCTCAAGGCCGGACCTTGAATGTATTTAAGGGCATATGTGGCTTGTTTAACTTCGCTCATGTCATAGTCCTTGAAAAACCTTTCACATTGCCATTCCCAATCAAGATAAACCTCGGGATCACGTTCTCCTTTGAAAATAGGAAGAGGGGTTCTAGTGAAATCATGACTCTTACTATATCCCTCATATCTATCTTGGTCTCTACTTCCCAACATTTGTGTGCTAGAATAAGAAGGATAGGATGTAGGACCCCTAGACATTGGAGATGCACATTCTCTTATTACTATTGGGAGACTTCTACTTGAAGTAGTGTAACCACTCGTAATGAGATAAAAAGTGCCGCAAGATGAGGAACATGAATCTTTACTATCCTCATGTACATTCCCATCATAATTCTTATAAGGTGCATAGGAGAAAGGATGATACCTCACAACTTCCTCATGCTTGGAGCGGGAAGTGGAAGGCTCCTCACATGCCCCTTCATCCTCATAAGAACCATCACAAGGCTCTTCATCCTCTTCATAGTCATCATGAGAGCTAAACTCACCATTTGCTTCATATCCTTCTATGGGATAGTAGCTCTCATTCCCACACGTCTCTTGATCTTGGCTATATTCATAGCCTCCATGATCTCCATCTTCGTCATAACCATAACCTTATTCATCACAATCATAGTCTCCTATGTCGTAGTCACAAGTATCCGAGGCTACCAAAGACATTCTTCCTTATAACTCTATGTACCTACAAAAATGAGCAAACAAGGTTAGTAGTAAAAGTTTCTCACCAACACTCGTAAGATTCTCACCTTTGTATGCCTCACAATAAGAGTTGCTCGCATTGAAAGTTCATTTCTACTCCAATGGACGACTTGGTGTTAATTGCTACTCGTGGTCGGAATGGATTCTTGTTTTGAAGAAGAATAAATGATTCAAGTAAACGACCACGGACTTGAATAAAGAAATATTAACGAAACAAAAATGAGAAAAACACAAAAGAAATGGACTACGAAAGAACGGACTCAAGAACTAATCGACCAACCAAGTAGGGACAATTACCCGTTGATAATTAGTTTAGGAATCATGAAATGAAATAAGGAATTAAGAAATGAAACTAAGATAATGGAACTTGAGTAAAATTGGATTTTGAACCTTTGAGGTGCGTCGGGGTAAAGTGCGGACGCAGGTCGTAACCTGCCCACGCAGATGCCTGAACGCAGGTGACAAACAACTTTATGGAATGTCACCTGCGCTGCCACATGCGGCCGCAGGTGCCCATCTGCGCGCGCAGATAGGGGGCAGATGCCTCTGCCCGGGTCGCTGGAAACTCTGATTTTTGAGTTGCTGTGGGCCCTTTTTCACTCTCTATCTTGGAATTATTTGTCTTGCAAGATCAAACAACACCTTTTTGATACCCTCTTCTTTGAATATATGAAGGTATGAATGTTCTTCAAGAATACCAAGAACAACAAATTCGGGCCTCAACCAAGCGATCTTGGAATTCGACGAACTTTCAGATCTGGGTTCCTTTCGATATGAGGAACACCTTTACACAAGTCTTATCCTTCAAATTCCACACCAAGATAACAAGACCTAAAATCCACCTTTCTATTTTTCTTCAACCACAAGAACAACAACACATAGATTTCTTCAAATCTTCACACAACATATCCAAACTCAAGATTACGGCTCAAGCAAACACTAGAGAAGCAAACCTAGTGTTGAAACAACAATAAAACTCAAACAAATAAAAATATATTTTGGGATTTTCTGGAAAACGAAAATTCCAATTTTTTTTTTTTTGATTTTCGATTTTCTCTTTGGACAACACACCCAAGATTGAAGTCGTGGGAATGAATTCAAGCTCGGTTCTGATACCAAATGATAGCGTACAAACTATGGAATTGAAAAATAACGACAAAACACGAGAAAAACGATAAAAGATACAAAAATGCAAAAAATAAAGGATAGGTTGAATGACACAAATATAGCAGAATCAAAGAAACCAAAGGATATTTTAAACCCTAAAACCTCTATTGAATTAATCCTATACTAAGCACCAATTCACTTACGTAAACCACGAGGGAATCGATCTCCCACGTAACCAACGTTTCAAAGTGAAAGTTCAAGACGAGCTAATCCTAGCTCTCTCTCTCACACTCTCAAGTGTATACATATCATTTACATTCATTAAAAGTCCCAAAAATAATAAATGAAACTAGAATTTATAGTTGGTGGCTTTTATTACATTTTATGGGCCAAATTAATGACCCATTTAACAAAAATGGCAAGCTGGCCGCTTGGGGCTCCAGGTCCACGCAGACGGCCACCTGCGGACGCAGGTGGTGGGCGCAGGAGGCATCTGTGGCTGCAGGTCACTCACCTGCGTGCGCAGGTGAGATCACAGACCACTCCAGCGCGTCGTTGAGTTCCTTTCGACTCTCCAACGCCCCCTCCAATGACTTCCTTATCTCCAAGCTATTTCCATACGCTATATTGCTCTACTTGGAGTGCAAAATGGACCCTCCAACCATATCCATATGGTCTTGAGCTCTTTGTGGTTATGGGTCTCTTGTTGTTGCTCTGGAAATACAAGCCCAAAAATATTGATGCCGATTTGGATTGTATCAAAAGTATTGCAGTGACTTGATGGATTAATTGTGACGTAGTTTTAATGAGGAAGCATAAAGGATAAACTTGGTGTGACATGCATTTGGTTCATGATGTTTTGGCCAATGTATGAAATGTTATGATGTTGTTGGTATGATAATGCCGTGAATGGTATTGTAAAAGGGTGAAATGACGTTATGGGGCAATCATGTAATTCATTGTCGTCTCATTCCCTTGTAAAGTAGTTGATTGTTAACGTAAGCTCTGTTATGAACTTGTGATGTAGAGTAATACGTAAGGAAGGAGCAGGATCATTGTGTTGGCTTATAAGACTGTGTACCCATATTGAGAACATAAGGTATGTAAGGTTACTCTTATCGTATCATTCTGTAGCACCTATTGTTTACATTACCATTATACTTTTCCATTCCAAAATGTTCTAAGGCATCTCATTTCAGGTTGTTATGTATTGTTATTCTTATGTTCCTTATTCGTGGATCAAGTGTTGTTCATATGTCTCTTAATCATGGGCTGATGTTCCAAAGCTCCAATAATGTTGCGACAATCAACATATAAATCTCTTAAGAGTAAGAAATTAAGTAATGCATATTTGTAGGATGTAAGAGTACGGGTGGCAGCTCTAGAGGCATAAGCCTAGCTCGAGCCAATCCTGAATTTATTGGATCAGGGGGCAGTCCTAGAGGCATAAGCCTAGCTAGGACCAGTCCTGACAGGGGGCAGCTCTAGAGGTAAAACCTAGCTTGAACCGAACCTGATATTGGTTTATGGGTGGCAGCTCTAGAGGTAAGAACCTAGCTCCAGCCGAACCCGATATCTTGACTTATGGGTGGCAGCTCTAGAGGAATAAGCCTAGCTTGAGCCGATCCCAACATAACATTATGTTATGTTAAGACCCACTGATCAGTTGGGGCCCGGGTATGATATGAGAGATAATGAATAAACATTAGAAGCAAAAGAAAATAATGAATGTAAGATACATGGTTCCACATATGCAAAACGATGGCTTATCCATATTGACTATTCTCTTATATTTGATTTCATTGGAATATTTGTGTGTCTTGCAGTTTCATATGGCCTTACATACTCAGTACATTCTTCGTACTAACCTCCCTTGGGGGGCTTACCTTACTTGTTATAGGCACAGGTGCTAGTAGACCTCTGCAGTAGACTACGAGAAATCCACAGAATATTGGTGAGCTCTAGTTGGTTTGGGGTTTTTCGAGATGTCTATGAACATTTATTTTTGTATTGTATATGTGTATAAAGCGGGGTCTTGTCCTGACTCTAGGTTGGTTATGGTTGTACATCTGTAGAGGCTTTGTAGATGTTGTGGGACAGATGAAGAAAATGTAAGGAACATATGTTTTGTCTTGATGGCCCTGATGGCCACGTTTGACATATGTATATATCACATGTTTCCATGGCTTCCGCTATTGGTATCTTATATCTCTATACATAATAGTGGTGTTTCGTGACTGACATGCATATGAATAGACATAGATGAAGTGGTATCAGAGCAGGTCATTCTAAGGGTGTCTACAAAGCCGTGTCTGAGTAGAGTCTTGCTTATGGATGTGTTGTACACCACATTTATAAGTAAGAGGCTACGGGACATTTAGGAGTTGTTTCTTTTCTTCAATTCTAAATCGTGCAATAGAGCCAAAAGTGTAAGTGGAAAAACAAATTTATATCTAACCATTGGAATTGGTTTTCTTTGATAATGTAAACTGCCGATGACAAGAAGAGGTAGAGGGAAGGGTAAGAAGGTAGATATGCTTACCGGTGAAGGACTGAGTAAATCACCACCTGACCAAGCTAGTCAAGGTGGAGCTGACACTGAATTTGCATCGCGAGCTTCTTTCACTTTTCCAGCTCCAGAAGAGCCGAGAAGGAGAGAAAAATCTTCGAAAATGCCCGTCAGTGCTATTGAGCAAGATTTAATGAGTGCAGTGCAAATATTGACCCGTGTAGTTACTGCACAAGCTCAAAGACAAGCTCTTGTGCAGCAAAAGGAGGAATAGAGGCAGAGGAGGAGGATACAAGAATTGGAAGGAGGGTTGTCAAAAAGAGTTAAACCCATGGGATCGGTCATGGCATCCCAAGGAGGCATTGGGCCTCGAATTTTTCACAAACCGCCTAGGCCATCATTTCCCCATTCCACAGCAAATACTCCCCCTCTATTCTAAGGGTTTATAAGTAACCGAATTGGGCAAGAAAGTGAGACTCAGGACTTATGGACAGTGGGGTATCGACCACGAGAAAGTATGAGCCAATCGAGGTCTCCTCATCAGCAGTGTCAGTGCTGCGGAAGGTATCATTTAGGTGAATGCCGTTTGGGAACAAATGTTTGCTTTTGGTGTGGCATGCCAGGGTACATGGTAAGAGAGTGCCCACGAAAAGGCATGGGTGGTATGACACGACCTACGGTATCAGCCGTTGCATTATCATCGTCAGATGTACAATCTACTGGTCGTGGCAGAGTGGCTAGAGGAGCAGCTAGTTCTAGTAGAATTTTGGACCGTACTTATGCCGTGACGGATCAACAGACATTTGAAGCTTCTCCTGATAAAGTGACATATATATTATCTGTCTTTTCACATAATGTATTTGCATTGAATGATTTGGGTTTTACCCTATGATATGTTACTCCATTGAGTGTTAAAAAAACAAAACAAAAACACAATTTATGAAAGGACACTAGAACTTTTAGTTACCCATTTGAGGTACCTACACCAAAAGATGAATCTATGTAGCTAAAAGAGTGTGTCGTAATTGTGGGATAACTGTGTGTGGCCATGATACATTGGCTGATCTTATTGAATTGAAAATGGTGGATATTGATGTCATAATAGATATGGATTGGTTGGCTTCTTATTATGCCACGGTAGATTGCTGGGCTAAGAAGGTACATTTTCATTCTCCACAAGAAAATGTTCTTGAATGGAAGGGTAATGTGGGGGCACCAAGGGGAAAATTTATCTCCTATCATAAAGCAAGGAAAATGATAGTCAAGGGGTATATATGTCATTTAGTCCGAGTGCAAGATACTGATGTGAAACCACTAAGTCCTTAATCGGTTCCGGTGGTTAATGAATTCCTCGATGTATTTCCTGATGATCTTCCAGGCTTACCCCCAGAACGGGAAGTAGAGTTTAGTATTGATGTGATTTCATTCCAAGCATTCCGTCTATCTCTATTCCTCCGTATAAAATGGATCCAGCAGAGCTACGGGAATTAAAAGGGAACAAGTCATAGATTTGGTGGAGAAAGGATACATAAGATCTAGTATGCCCTTTGGGGTGCATGCGTGTGGAAAAAAAAATACAAAGGAAAAAAACACATGAAATGGCACATTGATAATGTATATTGATTATTGACAACTGCATAAGGTAACGATCTAAAATAAATATCCCCTCCCTAGAATTGACTATCTAGTTAACCAATCACAAGGTGCTACATATTGACAAAAATTCACTTGAGATCGAATTATCATCAAGTCAGAGTTAGAGAAAAAGATATACCCAAGACAGCTTTTCGAACACGGTATGTCCATTAGGAATTCTCAGTTATGTCATTTGGACTAACAAATGCACCAGATGTTTTTATGGATTTGATGAATAGGGTGTTCAAACCATTCTTAGATGTATTTGTGACCATGTTCATAGATGATATTCTGGTTTATTCAAGATCACAAGAGGACCATGCCAATCATTTATGGAGGTGTTACAAATTCTCTGGGATTGTAAGTTGTATGCCAAGTTCTCTAAATGTGAATTTTGGTTAAAATTCGTAACATTCTTGGGTCACATTGTGTCAAATGAAGGAATACGAGTTGATACGCAAAAGATTGAAGCGGTGAAAAAATTGGCCAAGACCTACGACACCTACAGAGATTCGTAGTTTTCTTGGATGGGCAACTTATTACAGAATATTTGTGGAAGGGTTTTCCCCTACTGTTGCACCATTAACGAAGCTAACACACAAGGAAATTAATTTTTAGTGGAACGATGCATGTGAGAAAAGTTTCCAAGAGCTGAAAGATAAAGTAACTTCCATACAAGTTTTAGTACTTCCCGAAGGTACAAAAGTTTATGCAGTGTATTGTGATGCTTCCGAGGTTGGCCTTGAATGCGTATGACTCACGACAGTTGCTTCCACATGAAAGAAACTATCTTGCACAAGATCTTTAGTTAGTAGTCGTAATATTTGCTTTAAAGATATGGCGCCACTCTTTTTATGGGGGTTCGCGTTGATTTATATCAATCATAAAAGTTTGTAGTAGTATATTTTTAAGCAGAAGGACCAAAACGAGGAACTAAATTTGAGGCAGGGAAAACGGCTGGAACTCGTAACAGACTACGACACCGAAGGTGGATGGAATTACTAAAAGATTATGATAGTAATATCTTATACCATTCGGGAAAAGCAAACGTGGTACCCAATGCATTAAGTTGCAAAGAAATCGGAAGCACTAGCAGCCAGTTGATGGAAAAGTAAGATATAGTCAAGGATCTACATCAATTAGACATCTTGGGGGTTCATCTTCTTGAAACTATGGATAAAAGAATTATAGTGTAAAATACTGCAGAGTCTTCATTAGTAGCTGAAGTAAAGGAAAACCAATATGTGAATCCTATTTTTATTGCAGCTGACAAGGAATGACAACAAGGTTTGATGAAGGCATTTGATTTTACGCGCGCGAGAGAGTGCTTCGATGCCCAGGGTAGACTTTGTGTACCGGATATAGATGAGTTAAGGAAATGAATTATGACGGAAGCACGTCATTCACGGTATTCTATTCATCCGGGAGCAATCGAAATGTACCATGATTTTAACAAAAAAAAAAGATGTATTGGTAAGGTTACATGAAAAGAACATTGCAGAACTTGTAACTCAATGTGAAAACTGTCAACAAGTAAAAGTGGAGCATTCGAAACCTGGAGGTTATATGTAATTTATAAATCTTCCATCTTGAAAAGAGGGATATGATTAACATGGGTTTTATCATAAGTTTGCCTCGTATATTTTGGAACTTGGATTCCATGTGGATGATAGTTGACAGACTTACCAGGTAGCACACTTTTTACCTATCAGGACCACTTGTACAGCTAGAAATTATGCAAGGTTATATGTTAAAGAGAAAAGTATGATTACATGGGATTCCAATTTCTATTAGATCAGACAGATAGACAAATAGAACGTACCATCCAAACATGTGGAGATATGTTACGAGCTTGCATATTGAACTTTAAAAGTAGTTGGGATGGTCATTTACCTCTTATGGAATTTGCCTACAATAATAGATATCATTCAAGTATCAAAATGACACCTTATGAAGCTTATATGGGAGAAGGTGTAGATTACCAAGTGGATGGCTTGAAGTAGGTGAGACTACTTTACTCGGGCCAAATCTTGTTCATCAAGCTATAGAGAAAGTTAAGGTGATATAGCAATGGCTAAAAACATCCCAAAGTCGACACAAGTCATACGCCGATAGTAGAAGAAGGGAATTAGACTTGGCCACAGGTGATTGGGCAGTTTTGCCAGTGTCACCAATGAAAAGGGTAATGAGAGTTGAAAAAAAAAAATGAAAGTTGGCCCTATATAACGTGCCATATGAGATTACCCAAAGATTTGGGTAAGTTGCATATAAAGTAGCACTACCCTAAGAACTCCCAAAGTTTATTCAGTGTTCCATGTGTCAATGTTTCGAAATGCATGGGAGAGATGTTCAAGTTATGGAGGACATCATATGTGAAGAGGTACCTACTACTATTCTTCATCGATAAGTAAGGGGATTAAACAAATAAAGAAATAATTTCTGTAAAGGTACTATTGGAGGAATCAGTACGCAGAGGTACTATTGGAGGAATTAGCAAGTAGACGAAAACACATGGGAAACCGAAGGAATGATGAAATCTTAAGTACTCGTATTTGTTGTAAACAGAAGAAAAAGTTCAGGGTACGGAATTGAAGAAAGAACAAGTAAGTCTCTACAAGTATCGTGTGTATATGAGAACATGAATGATACACATAGATTTCAATTTGTTTCAAGGAGATAATATTACTAACATTCGAGGACTAATGTTCCTAAAGGGGGAAGAATGTAACACCCCGTATCTTTTCGAACCTATTTGATTACCATAACATTTATGGAATTATTTAAACATGAGAATGTTGTTGTATTATACATTAAATTTATGGGCTATATTAATTTTGTGATTTGGGCCCCAAATGAGGCCCCAAATGAATTAAAAGACATAGCCCAAATGGGGCAAAAGACCCATTCTACCATTGACCAAGTAAACACAACATTTAAGACTAAGTATTTGGACAAGGATGACCATTGAGGGATAATATAAGGCAAGGAAAATCAGATTTTATTCATTACAGACACACATGCTAAATCTAGAATTTTCCACAAGATATTTCTCATCACACAAACCCTAAGCCTTCAATCCTAACAAGATCACTCTCTTGCAAGCCTTGGTAAGTATTTATTCTCATGGTTTAATATATTATATGCTTGATATGGTTTATAAATCATGTTGGTTATGTTGGCAAAGTGTTGGACAGCTTACTATGTGTAAAACTGTCTATTTTTACAATCGGAAAAGGGTTTTGCCTTGCAAACTCGAAAATGGACTTGTGGTTGTAATGCCCCGTACATTTCTGACCCTACTTGAAAATTTTGAACTATGCTTACCCAGGTTTCAAGAGCCACAAGTACGTATTTTGTATTGTTATTGATGGAAAAAAATTGATAGTGGGATAGCACATGTGAGGAGACCTTTGTAGGAGGTGTTTGTGACTTTATGGAGCACTTGTGGGGGTGAAAAGTGAGGTTTAAAGGACATCCAAGAAAAGGATATTAAAGTTAAGAGGCAAGGTAAAGATTTGGACTTGAAAGATCCAACCAAATCGACAAAGAAAAGTCCAAATCAAAAGTTAAGTGTGGGGCGTTGCAGGTGGCGTGCCAGGCCTCTTCTGGCCAAAATTTTTCTTACCCAGGCAACAAAGGGCGCGTCAGGCGGCGTGCCAGGCTGGTTTTTGCAAAAAAATTTCTTCGACCATTAGTCGATAAATAGGACTCTTGGGTTATGGTATCATTATTCCATCATAGTAGGGCTACTCTTGAGTGAGTTTGGCATACAAGTTGGGGTTAATTCATCGTCATAATTATTTTAACAAAATTATGTTCAAATAAGCCATGAGCGACTAGAATTTCTATTTTTGCGATTGAGGCTACGAACGAAAATCTCGGAAGTCAATATTGTCGTGACGTTATGGAATTATTTAAACATGAGATATATGATGGATTACACATTAATTTGGTGGAATAAGTTCACATGTGTTATTGGGCTCAATTTGAGGCCCAAAAAGAGGCCAAAAGACATGGCCCAATGGGTCAAATGACCCATTCTTGCCATTGACCAAGTAAATATGTTATTATTGGACCAAGTGTGTCTAAGGATGACTTGAGGTCTATATAAAGGACCCAAAAATCATATATTAATCACTCAAACACACATGTATTTTTAGATTTTTCCAAGCAACCAAAAAGAGATATTTTCTCTCAACTCACTCAACTCAAACCCTAATAACCCTAAAGCAACTACAATTATTGGACAAGATCATCATCTCTCACGCTTGGGTAAGTATTTAATATTATGTTTTAATATAATATGTACATGAGGGAGTATGTATATCATGGTGGTTATGTTGGCAAGGTGTTGAATAGTGCACTTTGGCTTTTTTCTAAAAGATGTGCATTCTTGTGAATTAAACTTTAAAAAGGACTTGATGTTTTGATAAAAGTGAATGGTGTGGATGATATCTCAACATGTATGGTGTGGTTATGTCCATAACTTGTTATTTTTATGTATGAGTAAATTGTGGAATTTTGGTTATAAAATGTATTGGAATGACTTGATGGGTTCATTGTGATATGGGGTTAATGAGAACATGTAAAGGAGGAACTTGGTGTGAAAAGCTATTGTTTTATGATGTCTTGGTCAATGTATAGAATTTTATGGTATTGTTGGTATGATAAGGCCATGAATGGTATTGAAAAAGGTGAAATAATGTTATAGGGCAATCATGTAACTCATGGTCGTCTTATACACTTAGAATGTAGCTTGTGGTTAATGTTGTTTCTGTTATGTACTTGTGATGTAGAGTGAAATGTAAGAAAGGAGTGGAATTATTGTACTCATATATTGGATTGTGTATTCATATTGGGAAGATAAGGTATGTAAGGTTACTCTTTCTGTATCCTTCTGCAACATATTGTTCACATTGACATTGGGCTTGTTCTATTTCGAGGGGTTTTGAAGTATATCAATTCAAGTTGACATATATTGTTATTCACATGTGTCCTATTCTCAGATGAATTATGATTCACTTATCTCTTATTCATTTACTGAAGTTCCAAAGCTGTCATAATGTTGTAATTTCTAAAAGAACTATCTCAAAGAGAGTAATGATGTAAAGAGAATCTATTTATTTTGAATAGCATTTTCCAATCATGTCATGTTCCAAAGTCCAATAATATTATGATTATCTTTGTACCAATCTCTCACAAGTAAAAGTACCAATCTCATAAAAGTAATGAAGGAAGTAATGTGTAAGTTAATGTATCTATCCCTCACAAGTAAAGGTATCAATCTTACAAGAGTAAAGACGTGAAGTAATGTATAATTGATGAGTATTCTTGGGTGGTATCCCAGGGGTGTAAGTAACACCTAGCATGGGTCAATCCCAATATCATGGGTGGTATCCCAGGGGTTAAATTACCTAGCATGGGTCGATCCCGATACATCCCAGGGGCGATATGAAAGCCTAGCATGGGTTATCATAACTACAACCCAGGGGCGATATGAATGCCTAGTATGGGTTATCATAACTACATCCCAGGGGCGATATGAAAGCCTAGCATAGGTTATCATAATTACAACCCAGGGGCGATATGAAAGCCTAGCATGGGTTAAGATAACATCCCAGGGGTCAAAGTAACTAGCATGGGTTAATACATCCCAAGGGCGACATGAAAGCCTAGCATGGGTTAATATAACATCCCAGGGGTTAAAATACCTAGCATGGGTTAATCTCATCCCAGGGGAGACAGAACAGCCTAGCATAGGTAGAACAATAAAGATGAATAAATATGAAGACAAAAGAATTAAAGAATTTAATGTACATGGTTCCACATATGCAGACTGGTGAATTATCTATATTAATTATTCTCTTATATTTGATTCCATTGATATTCTTATGTATGATGTAGTTTTTTTTAATATATAGCCTTACATATTCAGTACATTATTCATACTGACCCCCTTGGGGGACTTATTTTACTTGTTGCAGGCGCAGGTACTTGTAGACCTCCTCAGTAGGCTGCATACCATTTACAGATATTTGGTGAGCTCCAGTTGGTTCGGGGCTTTCCGAGTCACAGTTGTACATTTGTTTTGATGTTATAAATGTTGTATAAAGCGGGGACTTGTCCCGACTTTAAGTTGGTCATGTAAATGCATATGATAGAGGCTTTTGTAGACGTTTGTAGGCATATGTTTGAAAGGTATGTATGTCCATTTTGAATTAATGGCCCTAACGGCCAAGTTTCACATATATAGGCATCACATGTTACATGCTTTCCGTTATTAGCATTTTATTTCCTCACATGATGGTGATGTTTCTTATGGCATGCATATGAATGGACATGAGCAAAGATTGGTTATCTCGGGCCTTATCGGCCTCGGGTGCCAGTCCGCCTCATTGGAACTTGGGGCATGACAAAAGTGGTATCAGAGCAGGTCGTCCTAAGGGTGTCTACAAAGCCGTGTCTGAGTTGAGTCTTGCTTATGGATGTGTTGCATGCCACATTTATAAGTAGGAGGCTATGGTATTAGGAGTTGTTTCTTTCCTTTATTTCTAGATCATGTAATAGAGCCAATATTGTAAGTGAAATCGTATCTGACCATTGGAATTGATTTTCTTGTGTATAGTAACAATGCCGATGACAAGAAGAGGTAGATGCAAAGTTAATCAGGTAGAGATGCCTGCCGGTGAAGGAATGAGTAAATCACCACCTGACCAAGCTAGTCAAGGTGGAGTTGACGCTGAAATTGCATCACAGTCTTCTTTTACTTTTCCAACTCTGAAAGAGCCAAGGGGTAGAGAAGTACCTACAGAACCGCCTATGAATGCCACTGACCAGGATTTAAGAAATGCAGTACATATGTTGACTCAGCTAGTGGAGGCACAAAGTCAAGGACGAGCTGGTCCAATGATGCTGCTAGGGTAGCGAGTCGCAGGACACAGGATTTTCTGAAACTAGACCCCTCCTATATTCACTGGGTCAGACCCAAAAGCAGATCCACAGGATTACGTGGATCAAATTCAAAGGGCTTTAGAGATTATACGCGTGATTGGTGTTGAAACAGTTGAATTTGCGGATTATAGATTGAAAGGTGAAGCGATATTGTGGTATGAAGATTAAAGAAGTCTCGTGGTATTGGTGCAATTCCACCTAATTGGTAAGAATTTAATGCGACATTCCTTGATCACTATCTTCCCTATGAGATCTGGGAGGTACGTGCCGATCAATTTCTAAATCTTCGTCAAGGAAGTATGAGTTCAAAGAGTACATCCTTCAGTTTAATTCTTTGGCTCGATATGCTCTGAATGTGGTGGCCACAATGGAAGAGAGAGTCCATCGATATGTGGATAGACTAGATCCATACTTGGTAAGGGACTGCACTGTTGCTTCTTTAAACAGAGATATGGACATCGCCAGAATTCAAGATTTCGCACAGAAAATAGAAGACCAAAGGCAAAGAAGAAGGACACTAGAATCTGAGGAAGAGCCATCAATAAGGGCGAGACCTATGGGACAGTCTATGGTGTCCCCAGGAGAATATAGACCTCAGATGTTACCGCCTAGACCCTCATTTTCTTATTCCACAGTAGGCACTCAACTCCAATTCCAAGGGTTTAGGGGTAGTCAATCTGGACAGAGTAGTGGAGTGCAAGGTTCACAGAAAGCAGAATTTTCTCGTCCTCCGTGTCAGCATTATGGAAGGTACCGTTTAGGTGAATGTCGGTTAGGGACAAATGCTTGTTTTGGTGTGGCACTGCGGGGCATATAATGAGAGAATGCCCACAAAGGGGTGCGAGTGGTATAGCAAGACCTATGGGATCAACCGTTGCATCCTCAACATCGGTCCCTTCCCTAGGCAGAGGTGTTCAGCCTATTGGTCGTGATAGAGATTTTAGAGGAGCAGCTAGTTCCAGTGGGGCCCAAAATCGCACCTATACTCTAGTGGACCGGAAGAATGCGGATGCATCTCCTGATGAAGTTACAGGTATATTACCATATTTTCTGTCACACCCCGAATCCCATCGGGACATGATTGGCACCCGTAGCCGATAAGGCCCGAGAGAACCAACCTTTGCCTATGTTCAATAAAATGCATATCATAATCATAACCACCACTGTGTAAGAACATGCAAGACGAATAAAGGAAAACATGGGACATAGTTATACATGTACATGAAACTTGGCCGTTGAGACCATCCAGTCAAAAATAACATATGTCTTTTACACTAATACACCCACATCCGTCTACAAAAGCCTCTAACAAGAGCATTGACCAATACAAACCAAAAGTCGGGACAAGTCCCCGCTTTATACAACATGTACATCATCAAAACACATAGCTACTCTGACTCGGAGAAACCCCGAATTAACTGGAGCTCACCAAGGAACTGCTAACACTGGCAATCTACTGAGGAGGCCAACTGGGACCTGCGCCTGCAGCAAGTAAGGTAAATTCCCCGAGAGGGGTCAGTACGAAATAAGTACTGAGTATGTAAGGCTCAAATGAAACTTTGAAACACATGAACATACCAATGAACTCAATACAAATGACTAGACAATGTGAATAAGTCACCATGTTGCATTTTGGGATCCATGTGAATTGCTTTCATTACTTTCATTACTTCCTTTACATTCAATGCTTGCTTGTCAATACATGTGTCACAATGTACCCGGGCCCCTACTGATCAGTGGGTCTTTCCATGACTTATCGTCATGTTGGGATCGGGTCGAGCTAGGCTTATTCCCCTAAGACCTGCCACCCATATATCAATGCATCGGGATCGAGTCGAGCTAGGCTTATGCCCCTAGACTTGCCACCCATCAATCAATACATCGGGATCGAGTCGAGCTAGGCTTGCGCCCCTAGACTTGCCACCCATAAATCAACACATCGGGATCGAGTCGAGCTAGGCTTATGCCCCTAGACTTGCCACCCATACTTGATCATTGACCACATTTGCATTACTTTGATCTTTACTTTGAAATTGCTATTTGATAGTCATAACATCACTTTGAACTTTGGGACATAACATTATTGGCAACTTTGCACCATTAACCAATGAGTGAAAGACATGTGAATAACTTGGCAACATAACATTATTAGAATCATAACACCATGGGAACTATGGGACAATAATCTATGAACAAGAGGCATAAGTAATATCACTAGTGGAATATTGGAACATATCCTTATTTGAGCTTTTGGAACATTAACCATGATTATGAGACATGAGACTCACAAATGAGCCATGAGTAGGAAATATATGACAATGACTATTGATAAACGGATATAGGATACCTTAGCACATTTCGAGGTAAGACTAGTGAAATCGCAATGTGGGTACGTTTGGCCGCAAAAAGATACGGACAGAGTAACCTTACATACCTTGTACTCTCAATATGGATGTACAATCCTAGATGTGCATACAATAGTCCCGCTGCTTCCTTATGTGTTACTCTACAACACAAATACATAACGGAATTCACATTAACCATAACTACTTCATAAATGCATATAACGTCAATGGGGTACATGTTTGCTTTAAAACATGTCATTTCCCCTTGACAAAACCATTGATAGAGTCATTATTCCAAAAATTCTCCAATATTCTCAACATTGACCAATACATAATAATCATTGCATTTCACCATAACAAATCTCTTTTACACCTCCTTATCAATACCACATCACAAACAATCCATCAATTCACCTTAATACACTTCATAGCACATATCGGCCAAATTCCCACAATTTACACTTATAGACAAGAACAAGTTTAACAACAAAAATAACTCCATAGATGTTCATATTTTATCCATACCATGATTTTTCATCAAAGGCACAAGTCCTAATTCAAGTTCAAACCCCATGGATCACACATCTTATACAAAAGCACAAAATACCATATCCAACATTTCCAAGCACAACCAACATGATTTACATACTCTTTCATGCATATAATATATGAATCCATAATAATATTCACTTACCCAAACTTGTAAAGGGATGATTTTGCTCCAAAATTGCCTTTTGAGTCTTTAGGGTTCTTGAGAGAATAGTGTAGAATGTTTGAGAAAATGTCTAGAAAGCATGAGAGGTTAAATGAATAAAAATCTGATTTTGTGGGTCTATTTATAGTCCTTGGGTCATCCTTAGCCTCTCTTGATATTTAATGCCTTAATTGACCAAGTCAATAGAAGATTGGGTCATGTGACCCATGCCTTTTATCACATTTTTGGGCTTTTATTGAGCCCAAATCACTTAACCCAATAGAATCAATAATTTTTCGTCTTTATACGTATTACAATAATATTCCCACTCATAATATTCATATCCGTAGCCTCGATCCCAAAAACAAGTGATTCTAGCCATGTTTGGCTTATTTTGACCTTAGGGGCAAAACTGTCATTTTGACCCCAAATTCGTTCTCGAGTAATTTTATCATACCAATGTAATATTTCATTCATTTCATGTATATACTCTTGGTTGTAGAATAAACGTAGCAAAAATTGGCTCGGTACGTCCCCGGATACCCTTGGGACTTGGAAATTTCCAACTTTCGAAAAAGTGGAAAACCCAAGGTGGCACGCTCCTGGGCGCGCCAACTTGCTGCCTCTGGGCTAAAAATTTTAGCCCATAGCGGCGTGGCACGCCAAATGCGCCCCTATTTAATTTTTTCCGAAAATTCCATTTTTCGACTTCTCTTCGCGGGTTTGGTTAGATACTTCAAGTCCTATTCTTTAACTCACTTCTTAACCTTATTATACTTTGTTTAGAGGTCTTCTTAGCCTCATTTTGAACCCCACAAATGCGCAATGAAAATTGCAAAACACCTTCCATGCAAGTTTAACCACATAACAAGAGCCAAAAATTCAATTATCTCATCAATAGCCTTACCAAATGCATACTCATAGCTCTCGATACCTACGTACATATTATTTAATGTCGTCAAGTAGGGTTGGGAACGTACGGGGTGTTACATTCTTCCCCCCTTAGGAACATTCGTCCTTGAATGTTAACAATACCGTTTCATTATACTCAATGCATCTCTACATTAGCATACATATACATAAACTTTTAAGGCGCATGGAGACTTACTTGTTATTGCTACACTCCCGCACTTTGAACTTCTTGATCCATTTGAAATAGATGGGGATATGTGGATTTCATCATCTCTTCCGCTTCCCATGTGACCTCCTCTACTTGTTGATTCCGCCAAAGGACTTTCACGGAAGCTACTTCTTTATTCCTCAATCTTTTCACTTGTCGATCTAAGATAGCAATGGGTACCTCTTCATAAGTAAGATCCTCTGTAACTTGGACATCTTCCATGGGAACAATACGAGATGGATCTCCTATGCATTTTCGAAGCATGGAAACATGAAATACCGGATGGACTGAAGAAAGTTCTTGAGGTAGTGCTAATTCATAAGCAACTTGCCCAAATCTTCTAATAACTTCATATGGGCCTATGTAACGTGGACTCAATTTCCCTTTCTTTCCGAACCGCATTACCCCTTTCATTGGTGACACCTTTAAAAACACCCAATCACCTATGGAGAATTCAAGACCTCTTCTTCTAACATCCGCATATGACTTATGACGACTTTGAGCCGTTTGTAACCGCTGTTGGATCACCTTAACCTTTTCCATAGCCTGATGAACAATGTCTGGCCCAAGTAAAGCAGTTTCACCTGCTTCAAACCATCCTATTGGTGATCTACATTTCCTTCCGTACAAAGCTTCATAAGGTGCCATTTTAATACTCGAATGATAGCTATTGTTATACGCAAATTCAATAAGAGGCAAATGGTCATCCCAACTGCCTTGAAAATCTAACGTACAAGCTCGTAGCATATCTTCAAGTGTCTGAATAGTACGTTCTGCTTGTCCATCAGTCTGAGGATGGAAAGCTGTACTCAAATTCACCCGTGTACCCAAACTCTGCTGAAAAGACCTCCAAAAGTGCGCTGTGAACTGTGCTCCTCTGTCTGATATAATGGAAAGTGGAATACCATGCAATCGTACTATCTCTTTCACATACAACTTCGCATAATCCTCAGCTGTATAGGTCGTCTTGACCGGTAGAAAATGCGCTGACTTGGTAAGCCTGTCCACTATAACCCATATAGAATCAAACTTCCGCAATGTACGAGGCAAACCCGTAATGAAATCCATGTTAATCATATCCCATTTCCATACTGGAAGATTGATACATTGCATGTAACCTCCCGGTTTCTGATGCTCTACTTTTACTTGTTGACAATTCGGGCATTGAGCGACAAACTCTGCAATGTTCTTTTTCATATTGGCCCACCAATACACTTCTTTCAATTCATGGTACATTTTAGTAGCACCCGGATGAATCAAATAGCGCGAATGATGTGCCTCTGTCATAATCCGTGTCCTCAGCTCATCTACATCCGGTACGCATAGTCTTCCTTGACATTGAAGCACCCCTTCCGGCGTAATATCAAATGCCTTGGTCAAATTCTGTTACACATTTTCCTTTAGCTGCAATAAAATAGAATCCGCAATTTGCTTCTCTTTCACTTCAGCTATTAAGGAGGATTCTGCTGCATTTTGCACCATAATTCTATCATCTGAGGTTTCAATAAGGCGAACTCCCAAGCTGGCTAATTGATTCAAATCTTTGACTATCTCATGCTTTCCATTCAACTGACCACTAGTGCTTTCTCCTGCCTTACGGCTCAATGCATCGGCTACTACATTTGCTTTGCCTGGGTGATAAAGAATATCAATGTCATAATCTTTTAAAAGCTCCAACCACCTTCGTTGCCTCAAATTGAGTTCCTTCTGCTTAAAAAGATATTGCAAGCTTTTGTGATCCGTATAGATGTCAACATGAACCCCATATAAAAAATGACACCATATCTTTAAAGCAAAAACTACCGCTGCCAATTCGAGATCATGTGTGGGATAGTTTTTCTCATGTGGCCGCAACTGTCGTGAGGCATATGCTATCACCCTACCATGCTGCACCAACACACATCCGAGACCAATCCCGGAAGCATCACAATACACTGCATAGCCCTCTGTGCCTTCAGGAAGTACTAACACTGGTGTGGAAGTCAACTTATCCTTCAATTTTTGAAACCCTCTTTCACATGCATCATTCCATTGAAACTTAATTGCCTTGTGAGTTAACTTTGTTAATGGTGCTGCAATAGAAGCAAACCCTTCTACAAATCTCCGGTAATAGCCTGGCAAACCCAAAAAACTGCGAATATCTGTGGGTGTCGTAGGTCTTGGCCAGTTTTTCACTGCTTCAATCTTTTGGGTATCAACCTGTATGCCTTCATCTGATACAATGTGACCCAAGAACGCGACTGATTTCAACCAAAACTCACATTTGGAGAACTTTGCATACAACTTTCGTCCACGAAGAATCTGTAACACTTGTCGTAAGTGATTAGCATGATCCTCCGGTGATCGTGAATAAACTAGGATGTCATCTATGAATACCGTGATGAACTCGTCCAAAAATGGCTTAAACACCCTATTCATCAAATCCATGAACACAGCTGGAGCATTTGTTAGTCCAAATGACATAACTAAAAATTCATAATGGCCATACCGTGTTCGGAAAGATGTCTTGGGTACATCTTCTTCTCTAACTCTGACTTGATGGTAACCCGACCTCAAGTCAGTTTTTGAAAAACACCTGGCACCCTGTAACTGATCAAACAAATCATCAATGCGAGGGAGGGGATATTTGTTCTTGATCGTTACCTTATTAAATTGCCGATAGTCAATGCACATTCTTAAGGTGCCATCTTTCTTTCGCACAAATAAGACCGGTGCGCCCCACGGGGACATACTAGGCCTAATGAAGCCCTTATCTAGCAAGTCCTTCAATTGCTCCTTTAATTCACTTAATTCTGCTGGAGCCATTCTATATGGAGGAATGGAAATAGGCTGAGTGCCTGAAATCACATCAATGCCAAATTCTACTTCCCGTTCTGGGGGTAAACCTGGAAGATCCTCTGGGAATACATCTAGAAATTCATTGACCACTGGGACCGATTGCGGAGTTAACGGTTCCGCTTCGGTATCTCTCACCCGTACTAGATGACATATATAACCTTTAGCAATCATTTTTCTGGCTTTCAAATAGGAAATAAACCTTCCTCGTGGTGCCCCTACATTACCCTGCCATTCTAGAACATTTTCTTGCGAAAAACCAAAGTGTACTTTCTTGTCCAGGCAATCTACCGTAGCATAACAAGAGGCCAACCAATCCATTCCCATGATCACATCAAAATCCACCATGTCCAGTTCAATGAGATCGGCCAATGTATCATGACCACACACAGCTACCACACAGTTACGATACACTCTCTTTGCAACAATATACTCACCAACCGGTGTAGACACTTCAATTGATTTAATTAATAATTCTGGTGCCTTTGCAAATTTCGCAGCAATCAATGGGGTAACATAGGAAAATGTAGAACCTGGATCAATCAATGCATATACATTATGTGAGAATATGGATAATGTACCTGTGACAACATCAGGGGAAGCCTCTGAATTCTGGCGGTCCACTAAAGCATAAGTACGATTCTGGACCCCGCTAGTACTGGCTGCTCCTCTGGCACCTCTACCACGGCCAATAGGCTGTACCCCTTGGCCCTGTGAAGGAACCGATGCTGATGACGCAACAGCCGACCCAGCTGGTCGTGCTATACCACCCATGCTCCGCTGTGGACACTCTCTCGCTATATGCCCCGGCATACCACACCAAAAGCAGAAATTCATCCCTGACCGACATGTACCTGTGTGCATACGCCCGCAGTGCTGACACTGCTGACGAGGAAAACCTGCTGCCTGGGACCCATGAACTCCGCTACTCTGCCCTGATGGACCACCCCTAGACCCTCGGAGCTGCGAGTGAGCACCCCCTGTGGAATAAGAGAACGACGGTCTAGGTGGTCTAGGAAACATGCGGGGCCTAGATCCTCCATGTGACATCATAGGTGGTCCCATAGGTCTAGCCCTTTTGGACTGTCCCCTATCAAATTCATGCACTCTTCGTCTCTGTCGTTGGTCTTCCATTTTCTGAGCAAAGGCTTGTATTCGAGCAATGTCCATATCCTTATTCAAGGCAGCAATAGTGCAATCCCGTACCAAATATGGCTCTAGTCTGTCCACATATCTATGGACCCTGTTTGTCATCGTAGCCACAACATTTGGCGCATATCGAGCCAAGGAATTAAATTGCAAGCTATATTCCCTCACGCTCAAATTTCCTTGACGGAGATTTAGGAACTGATCCGCACGTGCCTCACGGATCTCATAGGGCAAGTAATGATCAAGGAAAGTAATTTTAAACTCTTCCCACATAGGCGGAGTTGCACCAATATCACGGGATTTATTCCAATCCTCGTACCACAATATTGCCTCTCCTTTCAGCCTATATGCAGCAAGTTCAACTGTTTCAACTCCTGCCACATGCATAACTTCCAAGGCCCTCTGAATTTGATCCACGAAGTCCTGTGGATCTGCTTTTGGATCTGACCCAGTGAAAATAGGAGGGTCAAGTTGTAGGAAATCCTGTGTCCTGCGACTCGCCATTCTAGCCGCATCATCATCATGTGTCACTACACCAGCTCGTCCCTGGCTTTTTGCCGCCACTAACTGTGTCAACATATGTACAGCATTCCTAAGATCCTGATCCGTGGCATTCATCGGTGGCTCTACAGGTACTTCTGTACCAATTGGCTCTTCCGAAACTGGGAGGGTAGATGAGGACCGCGATGATATTTCAGCATTTGCCCCACCTTGACTAGCTTGGCCAGGTGGTAATCTGCTCATTCCTTCTTCAACAAGCGCATCTACCTGCTTCCCTTTACCTCTACCTCTCATGATTGGCATTAAGACTATACCAGAGAAAAACAAAATACCATGATCAGACACACTTCAACTAACAACACTGGCTCTATTGCACGATCTAGAAGTGAAGAACAGAAACAATATCCTAAATGTCCCGTAGCCTCCTACTTATAAATGTGGTGCACAACACATCGATAAGTAAGACTCTACTCAGACACGGCTTTGTAGACATCCTTAGACCGACTGCTCTGATACCACTTTTGTCACGCCCCGAATCCCATCGGGACATGATTGGCACCCATAGCCGATAAGGCCCGAGAGAACCAACCTTTGCCTATGTTCAATCAAATGCATATCATAATCATAACCACCACTGTGTAAGAACATGCAAGACGAATAAAGGAAAACATGGGACATAGTTATACATGTACATGAAACTTGGCCGTTGAGACCATCCAGTCAAAAATAACATATGTCTTTTACACTAATACACCCACATCCGTCTACAAAAGCCTCTAACAAGAGCATTGACCAATACAAACCAAAAGTCGGGACAAGTCCTCGCTTTATACAACATGTACATCATCAAAACACATAGCTACCCTGACTCGGAGAAACCCCGAATTAACTGGAGCTCACCAAGGAACCGCTAACACTGGCAATCTACTGAGGAGGCCTACTGGGACCTGCGCCTGCAGCAAGTAAGGTAAATTCCCTGAGAGGGGTCAGTACGAAATAAGTACTGAGTATGTAAGGCTCAAATGAAACTTTGAAACACATGAACATACCAATGAACTCAATACAAATGACTAGACAATGTGAATAAGTCACCATGTTGCATTTTGGGATCCATGTGAATTGCTTTCATTACTTTCATTACTTCCTTTACATTCAATGCTTGCTTGTCAATACATGTGTCACAATGTACCCGGGCCCCTACTGATCAGTGGGTCTTTCCATGACTTATCGTCATGTTGGGATCGGGTCGAGCTAGGCTTATGCCCCTAAGACCTGCCACCCATATATCAATGCATCGGGATCGAGTCGAGCTAGGCTTATGCCCCTAGACTTGCCACCCATCAATCAATACATCAGGATCGAGTCGAGCTAGGCTTGCGCCCCTAGACTTGCCACCCATAAATCAACACATCGGGATCGAGTCGAGATAGGCTTATGCCCCTAGACTTGCCACCCATACTTGATCATTGACCACATTTGCATTACTTTGATCTTTACTTTGAGATTGCTATTTGATAGTCATAACATCACTTTGAACTTTGGGATATAACATTATTGGCAACTTTGCACCATTAACCAATGAGTGAAAGACATGTGAATAACTTAGCAACATAACATTATTAGAATCATAACACCATGGGAACTATGGGACAATAATCTATGAACAAAAGGCATAAGTAATATCACTAGTGGAATATTGGAACATATCCTTATTTGAGCTTTTGGAACATTAACCATGATTATGAGACATGAGACTCACAAATGAGCCATGAGTAGGAAATATATGACAATGACTATTGATAAACGGATATAGGATACCTTAGCACATTTTGAGGTAAGACTAGTGAAATCGCAATGTGGGTACGTTTGGCCGCAAAAAGATACGGACAGAGTAATCTTACATACCTTGTACTCTCAATACGGATGTACAATCCTAGATGTGCATACAATAGTCCCGCTCCTTCCTTATGTGTTACTCTACAACACAAATACATAACAGAATTCACATTAACCATAACTACTTCATAAATGCATATAACGTCAATGGGGTACATGTTTGCTTTAAAACATGTCATTTCCCCTTGACAAAACCATTGATAGCGTCATTATTCCAAAAATCCTCCAATATTCTCAACATTTACCAATACATAATAATCATTGCATTTCACCATAACAAATCTCTTTTACACCTCCTTATCCATACCACATCACAAACAATCCATCAATTCACCTTAATACACTTCATAGCACATATCGGCCAAATTCCCATAATTTACACTTATAGACAAGAACAAGTTTAACAACAAAAATAACTCCATAGATGTTCATATTTTATCCATACCATGATTTTTCATCAAAGGCACAAGTCCTAATTCAAGTTCAAACCCCATGGATCACACATCTTATACAAAAGCACAAAATACCATATCCAACATTTCCAAGCACAACCAACATGATTTACATACTCTTTCATGCATATAATATATGAATCCATAATAATATTCACTTACCCAAACTTGTAAAGGGATGATTTTGCTCCAAAATTGCCTTTTGAGTCTTTAGGGTTCTTGAGAGAATAGTGTAGAATGTTTGAGAAAATGTCTAGAAAGCATGAGAGGTTAAATGAATAAAAATCTGATTTTGTGGGTCTATTTATAGTCCTTGGGTCATCCTTAGCCTCTCTTGATATTTAATGCCTTAATTGACCAAGTCAATAGAAGATTGGGTCATGTGACCCATGCCTTTTATCACATTTTTGGGCTTTTATTGAGCCCAAATCACTTAACCCAATAGAATCAATAATTTTTCGTCTTTATATGTATTACAATAATATTCCCACTCATAATATTCATATCCGTAGCCTCGATCCCAAAAATAAGTGATTCTAGCCATGTTTGGCTTATTTTGACCTTAGGGGCAAAACTGTCATTTTGACCCCAAATTCGTTCTCGAGTAATTTTATCATACCAATATAATATGTCATTCATTTCATGTATATACTCTTGGTTGTAGAATAAACGTAGCAAAAATTGGCTCGGTACATCCCCGGATACCCTTGGGACTTAGAAATTTCCAACTTTCGAAAAAGTGGAAAACCCAAGGTGGCACGCTCCTGGGCGCGCCAACTTGCTGCCTCTGGGCTAAAAATTTTATCCCAGAGCGGCGTGGCACGCCAAATGCGCCCCTATTTAATTTTTTCTGAAAATTCCATTTTTCGACTTCTCTTCGCGGGTTTGGTTAGATACTTCAAGTCCTATTCTTTAACTCACTTCTTAACCTTATTATACTTTGTTTAGAGGTCTTCTTAGCCTCATTTTGAACCCCACAAATGCGCAATGAAAATTTCAAAACACCTTCCATGCAAGTTTAACCACATAACAAGAGCCAAAAATTCAATTATCTCATCAATAGCCTTACCAAATGCATACTCATAGCTCTCGATACCTACGTACATATTATTTAATGTCGTCAAGTAGGGTTGGGCACGTACGGGGTGTTACATTTTCACATGATATATATGTATTGATTGATCCGGGCTCTACCCTATTGTATGTTACTTCATCGACCACTGTGAATTTAAAGGGTCATTGGGGTTATTAGCTAAGTCAATGGAAATATCTCCACATGTCGGTGAATTTAGTATAGTTAAAAGAACATATTGTAATGGTATAGTAGATGTTTGTGATCATAGATGATTAAGTACTCTTAAAAACCTCACCAATGAAAGGGTTAATGGGATTTGGAAAAAAAATTGGCCCTATACAACATGCCATGTGAAATTGCCGGAAGTGCATAAGAGTTCCATTTCATATTGCTCCCATTGAAAATGTACAAATTACGGAGGATCTCATTAGGAAGAGATACATATTGTTATTCTTGATCGACAAGTGAAGAGGTTAAGAAATAAAGACGTAACTTTTGTGAAAGTGCTTTAGAGAAATAAACAAGCCGAAGAGATCACCTGGGAAGCTGAAGAAAAGATGAAACCTATCACGCCTCGGATCCCAACGAGATGTGATTGGCACCCGTAGCCGATGAGGCCCGAGAGAACTAACTGTACTTATGTTCATTCATATGCATGCCATCCGAAACACCCTTATCACGTAAGGGCTTATAATGCTAACAACCAAATTAATGGAACACATGACATATATACATATATGAAACTTGTCCGTTGAGGCTATCAAGTCAAAGACGGCATGTACCCTTTACATTTATACACCCACATCTGTCTACAAAAGCCTCTAACAAGTGCATTGACCAAAATGATCTAAAAGTCAGGACAAATCCCCGCTTTATACTACATGTACAACACCAAAACATATGTACAACTATGACTCGAAGAAGCCCCGCACTAACTGGAGCTCACCAATGATCGGCAACGACTGGCAACCTACTGTGGAGGCCTACTAGAACCTGCGCCTGCAGCAAGTAAGGTAAATTCCCCAAGAGGGGTCAGTACGAAGAATGTACTGAGTATGAAAGGCCATATGAAACTTGTATGATATGTAGATATGTCAATGAACTCAAATACAATAAATGATCAATATGGATAAGTCACAATACTATACTTTGGAAACCATGTATATTGCTTTCTTTACTTTCTTTGTTTCTTTGATTCTATGGTTATTCAACTTTGCCTGTGAACTGTGATACCCGGGCCCCGACTGAATAGTGGGTTTAACATAACATTACGTTATGTTAGGATCGGCTTGAGCTAGGCTTATGCCCCTCAAGCTGCCACCCTAGAATCAAAGCATTGGGTTCAACTCGAGTTAGGTTATTACCTCTAGAGCTGCCACCCATAAACCAACATATCAGGTTTGGCTCGAGCTAGGTTTATACCTCCAGAGCTGCCCTCTGTCAGGTTCGGTCTGAGCTAGGCTTAGGACTCTAGGACTGCCCCCTGATCCAACAATCTTGGGATCGGCTTGAGCTAGGCATTTCGCCCCCAAAACGGCCACCCATACTTGATCATTAACCACATATGCATTACTTTATTCATTACTTTGAGATGGATACAATGATAGTGGATCATTAACCAATGAGTGAGAAACATGTAAACAATATCAGAAACATCACCTTATTGGAATCAATGAACAAGATACATGAGCATAAACAATATTGGAACTTTGGAACACAACTTTATTGGGCTTTTGGAACATTATCAATAAATAGGAAACTTGTGATAATAACCATTTGTAACCGAAAATAGTATACCTTAACACATTTCAGAATAGGACAAGTGTAACGTCAATGTGAATTCTATAAGCTGCAAAAAGATACGGACAAAGTAACCTTACATATCTGAACTTCCAAGTATGAATACACAAGACTATGTATGAACACAATAGTCCAGCTTCTTCTTTACGTCTTACTCTACAATACAAGTTCATACCGGAACTTACATTAGCAACTAGTCACTATAAAGGCGTACAAGGCGACAATGAACTATATGACTGTTGTATAACATCATGTCACCCTTACAATACAATCCAAGGCCTTATCATATCAACAACACCACAACATTACGCACATTGACCAAGAGATCATACATCGATAGCATTACACACCACACTTACCCTTTACGCTTTTGTCTTTATCATTCCATCACAATTACTCCTTCATAAAAACATATGAAAAACCATAAATACTTAATACAGTCCAAAACACCTCCATAAGATACTTTAAAGTCATTAAAACGACATCACAAATTGATAATTACATCCAAAAAGGGTATAGGGGCCTTCGGGGATCAACTAGAAACAAAAACACTCAAAACGGAAAAATGGGATGACCTGCATTGGCACCTGCGCCCGTAGGTGGATGATTTGCACGCTAATATGGCCTATAAAAAATTCCAGGGGCATCTGCATTGACATCTGCGCCCGCAGATGCCCTCGTCTGCGGGGGAAGATGCCCGTTTTTGTCCGAAATGGCCTCTTTTGGGTCTTTTCATGCCATGAATGGTCCATGATCATACACAAACTTATTTTGACATATTTTTGATCATATTAAACTCCAACATTCATCCATGGTCTCACAACACACATAACATCACCCAAAACTACATTTCACGGCCAATACAGCACCAAAACCATAACCAATTTCACAATAACAAGTCCAAACGTTATACACAAGGATTAAACAAAGTAAGACTATAATAACATCTCACATGTAAATATTTACTCCACCAAGTTCATTTCCTTCAAGACCACAAGTGCATATTCAAGTTTACAAGACAAACCATCCTCCGATTTAGCAAACATGTAACATTACACACCTTGTGAACTTCTAAATACTCCACCAACATAAACAACATAATATAAAACATCTCTCATGCATAAAATGTATTAAACCATTATAATAAACACTTACCAAGTCTTACAAGTTGATGATCTTGGCCACAAAGAGATGAGAGCTTAGGGTTTGTCTATTTGAGAGAAAAATGTGGAAAAGTTAGAAAAGGCATGAGAGTTCAATGGTATTAAAATATGATTTTTTATCTCTTTATATAATCCCTCAAGTCTCTCTTATCTCTTCCTTGGCATTAAATGCAAGAGTTGATTTGGTCAATGGAGCAAATTGGAAGAATGGGTCAAAAATCTCATGTTGGGCCATGTCTTCGCTTATGATTTTGGGATTCATTTAAGTACCAATGGTGTAAGACTTCTTAATGTCCACAAATTGATATATAATTCATCAATTCTCTCATGTTTCCATATTTCCATAAATATTACGGTTGTCAGCTAGACTTAGAAACGTACGGGGTGTTACATTCTCCCCCCCTTAGGAACATTAGTCCTCGAATGTTAGTGTTATCATTTCAACGTAAACAATTACAAGTTTAGGAACATTCTTCATGTCATCATATAAATATATACTCAAAGCTTATAAATACTTACTTGTCATTTTTCCCCTTGGAACAAATGAGGGTACTTGGATTTCATCATTTCTTCAGCTTCCCATGTGACCTCTTCTATTTGCTGATTTCTCCAAAGTACCTTTACGAATGCTGTATCTTTATTCCTCAGCCTCTTCACTTGTCTATCCAGAATGGCAATAGGTATTTCCTCATAGGTAAGATCCTTTGTAACCTGTACATCATCAATAGGAGTAAAACGAGATGGATCTCCTATGCATTTTCAAAGCATCGACACATGGAATACTGGATGAACTGTGGAGAGTTCTTGGGGTAGCACTAACTCATACGCAACTTGACCAAATCTTCTAATAATTTCATATGGGCCTATATACTATGGACTCAATTTCCCTTTCTTTCCGAATTGCATTACCCCTTTCATTGGTGACACTTTCAGAAATACCTAATCACCTATGGCGAACTCAAGTCCTCTTCTTCTAACATTGGCATATGACTTTTGTCGACTCTGGGCCATCTGTAATCGTTGTTGAACAAGGTCTGGCCCAAGTAAAGCAGTCTCACCTACTTCAAACCACCCAATTGGTGATCTACATTTTCTTCAATATAATGCTTCATAAGGTGCCATTTTAATACTTGAATGATAGCTATTGTTGTAAGCAAATTCAATAAGAGGCAGATAGTCATCCCAATTACCTTTAAAATCTAACACACAAGCTCGTAGCATATCTTCAAGTGTTTAGATAGTACGTTCTGCTTGTCCATCAGTCTGAGGATGGAAAGCTATACTCAAATTCACTTGTGCCCAACCTCTGCTGAAAATATCTCCAAAAGTGCGTTGTGAACTGTGCTCCTCTGTCTGATATAATGGAAAGTGGAATACCATGTAATCGTACTATATCTTTCACATATAAGTTTGCATAATCCTCAGTTGTAGAGGTGGTCTTGACCTGTAGAAAATGCGCTGATTTTGTAAGCCTGTCAACTATAACCCATATAGAATCAAATTTTCGCAAAGTACGGGGCAAACCTGTGATAAAGTCCATATTTTTTATGTCCCATTTCCAAACTAGAAGATTAATACGTTGTATGTAACCTCCTAGTTTCTGATGCTCTACCTTTACTTGTTGACAATTCGGGCATTGAACGATAAATTCTGTAATGTTCTTCTTCATATTTCACCACCAATACACTTCTTTTAAATCACGATACATTTTAGTAGCACCCGAATGGATATAATAGCGCGAATGATGTGCCTCAGTCATAATTCGTTTCCTCAACTCGTCTATGTCTGGTACGCATAATCTGCCTTGGTATTGGAGCACCCCTTCCTGTGTAAGATCAAATGCCTTTGTCAAATTCTGTTCTACATTCTCCTTTAACTGCATTAACATAGGATCGGTAAACTGCTTTTCTTTCACCTCAGCTATTAGCAAAGATTCAGCTGCATTTTGTACGATAACTCTTTCATCTGAGGATTCAAGAAGACGAACCCCCAAGCTGGCTAACTGATGTGTATCTTTGATTATCTCTTTCTTTTTCGTCCCTTGACCACTAGTGCCTTCTACTGTCTTGTGACTCAATGCGTCGGCTACCACATTTGCTTTGCCTGGATGATAACGGATATCAATATCGTAGTCTTTAAAAAGCTCTAACCACCTTCATTGCCTCAAATTGAGTTCCTTCTGCTTAAATATATATTGTAAACTTTTGTGATGAGTATAGATATCAACATCAAACCCATACAAATAATGACTCCATATCTTTAAAGCAAAAAACCACCGCTGCTAATTCAAGATCATGTGTGGGATAGTTTCTTTCATGTGGCCGCAACTGTCGTAAGGCATATGCTATGACATTACCGTGCTGCATCAATACACATCCGAGGCCAACCCCGGAAGCATCACAATACACTGCATAACCTTCAGTACCTCAGGAAGTACTAAAACTGGTGTGGAGGTTAATTTATCTTTCAACTTTTGTAAGCTTTTCTCACATGCATCATTCCGCTGAAATTTAACTGCTTTGTGTGTAAGCTTTGTTAACGGCGCAACAATAGATGAAAAACCTTCCACAAATCTTTGGTAATAACCTGCCAGTCCAAGAAAACTACAAATTTCTATGGGCATCGTAGGTCTTGGCCAATGTTTCACTGCGTCAATCTTCTGTGTATCAACCTGTATCCCTTCATCTGACACATTGTGACCCAAGAATGCAACTGATTTTAACAAAAACTCACACTTCGAGAACTTTGCATACAACTTACGCTCACGGAGAATCTGTAGCACCTGCCATAAGTGATTAGCATAGTCCTCCGGTGTTCTGGAATAAACTAGGATGTTATCTATAAACACTGTGAAGAACACGTCTAGAAATGGCTTAAACACCCTATTCATCAAATCCATGACCACAGCTGGTGCATTTGTTAGTCCAAATGACATAACTAAAAATTCATAATGGCCATACCGTGTTTGAAAAGCTGTCTTGGGTACATCTTCTTCTCTAACTCTGACTTGATGGTAACCCGACCTCAAGTCGATCTTTGAAAAACACTTGGCACCCTGTAACTGATCAAACAAATCATCAATTCAAGGGAGGGGATATTTGTTCTTGATCATTACCTTATTCAGTTGCCGATAGTCGATGCACATTCTCAATGTGCCATCTTTCTTTCGTACAAATAATATCGGTGCACCCAATGGGGACACACTGGGTCTAATGAAGCCTTTTTCCAACAAATCTTTCAATTGCTCCTTCAATTCACGCAATTCTGCTGAAGCCATTCTATATGGAGGAATAGTATTTGGCTGAGTGCCTGGAATCACATCAATGCCAAATTCTACTTCCCTTTCTGGGGGTAAGCCTGGAAGATCCTCTGGGAATACATCTAGAAATTCACTGACCACTGGAACCGACTGTGGAGTTAGTGGTTCCATTTCAGTATCTCTCACCCGTACTAAATGACATATTAGCAATCATTTTCCTGTCTTTTAGATAGGAAATAAATCTTCCTCGTGGTGCCCCTACATTACCTTGCCATAAAAGAACATTCTCCTCCGAAAAATGAAAATGCACCTTCTTGGCCCGACAATCAACCGTGGCATAACAAGAAGCCAACCAATCCATCCCCATTATCACATCAAAATCCACCATGTATAGTTCAATAAGATCGGCCAATGTATGATGACCATACACAGTTATCACATAGTTACGATATACTCTTTTTGCAATACATTCACCAACCGGTGTAGACACTTCAATTGATTTAATTAATAATTCTGGTGCCCTTGCAAATTTTGTAGCAACCAATGGAGTACAATAGGAAAATATAGAACCAGGGTCAATCAATGCATATACATTATATGAGAATATGGATAATGTACCTGTGACAACATCAGGAGAAGCCTCTGAATTCTGTCGGTCCACTAAAGCATAAGTGCGATTCTGAACCCCACTAGTACTGGCTGCTCCTCTGGCACCTCTACCCTGGCCCACAGGCTGCACACCTCAGCCCAAAGAAGGAGCCGATGCTGATGATGCAATGGTCGATCCTGTCGGTTGTGCTATACCACCCATACTCCTATGGGGACACTCTCTCATCATGTGTCCTATCATGTCACACCAGAAACAAGCATTTGTCCCCACTCTACATGTACCTGCATGAATACGCCCGCAGTGCTGACACTACTGACGAGGAAAACCTGCTGCCTGTGATCCGTGACCTCCACTACTCTGCCTAGTTGGACCACCTCTAAACCCTCTAAACTGAGAATGAGCACCTTCTGTGGAATGAGAAAATGATGGTATAGGCGGTCTCGGAAACATACGAGGCCTATATCCTCCTTGGGACATCGCAGATGATCCCATAGGTCTAGCCCTTTTGGACTATCCCCTGTCAAATTCATGTACCCTTCGTCTCTGTCTTTGATCTTCCATTTTCTGGGCAAAGGCTTGTATTCTAACTATGTCCAATCTTTGTTCAAGGCAGCAATGGTGCAATCCGTTACCAAATATGGCTCTAACCTGTCCACATATCGATGGACTCTATCTGTCATAGTCGCAACCACATTTGGAGCATATCGAGCCAAGGAATTAAATTGCAGACTATATTCTCTGACACTCAAATTTCCTTAACGAAGATTCAAGAATTGATCCACACGTGCCTCATGGATCTCATAGGGAAGATAATGATTGAGAAAATCCGCTTTAAATTCTTCCCAATTTATTGGCATTGCACCGATACCACGTGACTTCTTCCAATCCTCATACCATAATATCGCTTCTCCTTTCAACCTGTATGCAGCAAGTTCAACTGTTTCTACCCCTGTCACGTGCATAACTTCCAAAGCCCTCTAAATTTGATCCATGAAGTCCTGTGGATCTGCTTTCGGATCTGACCCTTTTAAATATAGAAGGGTCCAGTTTCAGAAAATCCTGTGTTCTGCGACTCGCCACTCTAGCCGCATCATCATCATGTGTCATTGGACCAGCTCGTCCTTGACCTTGGGCTGCCACTAACTGTGTCAGCATATGTACTGCATTTCTAAGATCCTGATCTATGGCATTCATTGGTGGTTCTACGGGTACTTCTCTACCAACTGGCTCCTCTGGAGCTGGAAAAGTAAGGGAAGACCGCGAGGAAATTTCAGCATTTTCTCCACCTTGACTAGCTTGGTCAGGTGGTACTCTACTCATTCCTTCTTCCGTAGTCATGTCTACCTGCTTGCCTTTTCCTCTACCTCTTCTTGTCATTGGCATTATTACTATATCACAGAAAATAAATTTCAATGGTTAGATACGAGTCCACTTACCATATTGGCTCTATTGCACGATCTAGAAGTGAAGAATAGAAACAACATCCTAAATGTCCCATAGCCTCCTACTTATAAATGTGGTGCACAACACATTGATAAGTAAGACTCTACTCAGACACGACTTTGTAGACACCCTTAGAACGACCTGCTCTGATACCACTTTTTTCATGCCCCGGATGCCAACGAGACGTGATTGGCACCCGTAGCTGATGAGGCCCGAGAGAACCAACTGTACTTATGTTCATTCATATGCATGCCATCCAAAACACCCTTATCACGTAAGGGCTTATAATGCTAACAACCAAATTCATAGAACACATGACATATATACATATATGAAACTTGGCCGTTGAGGCCATCAAGTCAAAGACGACATGTACCCTTTACATTTATACACCCACACCTGTCTACAAAAGCCTCTAACAAGTGCATTGACCAAAATGAACTAAAAGTCGGGACAAGTCCCCGCTTTATACTACATGTACAACACCAAAACATATGTACAACTATGACTCGAAGAAGCCCCGCACTAACTGGAGCTCACCAATGATCGGCAACGACTGGCAACCTACTATAGAGGCCTACTAGAACCTGCGCCTATAGAAAGTAAGGTAAATTCCCCAAGATGGGTAAGTACAAAGAATGTGCTAAGTATGTAAGGCCATATGAAACTTGTATGATATGTAGATATGTCAATGAACTCAAATACAATAAATGATCAATATAGATAAGTCACAATACTGTACTTTGGAAACCATGTATATTGCTTTCTTTACTTTCTTTGTTTCTTTGATTCTATGGTTATTCATCTTTGCCTATGAACTGTGATACCCGGGCCCCGACTGAACAGTGGGTTTAACAAAACATAACATTATGTTGGGATCGGCTCGAGCTAGGCTTATGCCCCTAGAGCTGCCACCCTAGAATAAAAGCATTGGGTTCGACTCGAGATAGGTTATTACCTCTAGAGCTGCCACCCATAAACCAACATATTAGGTTCAGCTCAAGCTAGGTTTATACCTCCAGAGCTTCCCCCTGTCAGGTTCGGTTCGAGCTAGGCTTAGGCCTCTAAGACTGCCCCCTAATCCAACAATCTTGGGATCGACTTGAGCTAGGCATTTTTCCCCCAAAGATGCCACCCATACTTGATCATTAATTACATATGCATTACTTTATTCATTACTTTGAGATTGATACAATGATAGTGGATCATTAACCAATGAGTGAGAAACATGTAAACAATTTCAGAAACATCACCTTATTGGAATCAATGAACAAGATACATGAGCATAAACAATATTGGAACTTTGGAACACAACTTTATTGGGATTTTGGAACATTATCAATAAATAGGAAACTTGTGATAATAACCATTTGTAACCGGAAATAGTATACCTTAACACATTTCAGAATAGGACAAGTGTGACGTCAATGTGAATTCTATAAGCTGCAGAAAGATACGTACAAAGTAACCTTACATACTTGAACTTCCAAGTATGAATACACAAGACTATGTATGAACACAATAGTCCAGCTTCATCTTTACGTCTTACTCTATAATACAAGTTCATACCGGAACTTACATTAGCAACTAGTCACTATAAAGGCGTACAAGGCGAAAATGAACTATATGAATGCTGTATAATGTCATGTAACCCCTTAAAATACAATACAAGGCCTTATAATATCAAAAACACCACAACATTACGCACATTGACCAAGCGATCATACATCGATCGCATTACACACCACACTTACCCTTTATGCTTTTCTCTTTATCATTCTGTCATATTTAATCCTTCATAACAACCTATGAAAAACCATCCATACTTAATACAGTACAACACACCTCCATACGATACTTTAAAGTCATTAAAACGACATCACAAGTTGATAATTACATCCAAAAAGGGTATAGGGGCCTTCGGGGATCAACTAGAAACGAAAACACTCAAAACGGAAAACTGGGCTGACCTGCGTTTCCACCTGTGCCCGCAGGTGGATGAGGTGTGTGTTCATATGGCCTCTGTAAAATTCTAGGGGCATCTGCATTGGCATCTGCGCCCGCAGATGCCCTAGTCTGCGGGGGCGGATGCTCATTTTGGTCCGAAATGGCCTCTTTTGGGTCTTTTCATGCCATGAATGGTCCGTGATCATAAAAAAACTTATTTTGACATATTTTTGATCATATTAAACACAAAAATTCATCCATGGTCTCACAACACACATAACATCACCCAAAACTACATTTCACGGCCAATACGGCACCAAAACCATAACCAATTTCACAATAACAAGTCCAAACGTTATACACAAGGATTAAACAAAGTAAGAATATAATAACATATCACATGTCAATATTTAATCCACCAAGTTCATTTTCATCAAGACCACAAGTGCATATTCAAGTTTACAAGACAAACCATACTCCGATTTAGCAAACATGTAACATTTCACACCTTGTGAACTTCTCAATACTCCACCAACATAACCAACATAATATAAACCATCTCTCAGGCATAAAATGTATTAAACTATCATAAGAAACACTTACCAAGTCTTACAAGTTGATGATCTTTGCCACAAAGAGATGAGAGCTTAGGGTTTGTCTATTTGAGAGGAAATTGTGGAAAAGTTAGAAAAGGCATGAGAATTCAATGGTATTAAAAATCTGATTTTTTTCTCTTTTTATATAATCCCTGAAGTCTCTCTTATCTCTTCCTTGGAACTAAATGCAAGAGTTTATTTGGTCAAATGGAGCAAATTGGAAGAATGGGTCAAAAATCTCATGTTGGGGCATGTCTTCCCTTGTGATTTTGGGCTTTATTTAAGGCCCAATGGTGTAAGACTTCTTAATGTCCACAAATTGATACATAATTCATCAATTATCTCATGTTTCCATATTTCCATAAATATTGCGGTTGTCAGCTGGACTTAGAAACGTACGGGGTGTTAAAACACCAAAGTACCCATATTTGTTTCAAATGGAAGAAAACGTTCAAAGTTCAAAGTGCAGAAGTGGAGAGAGAATAAATAGGTATCTATGAGTATATATGTATAGATATGCTAATATAAAAATGCATTTATTGTACATGAGACGATGTTTTTAACATTCGAGGATGAATGTTTCTAAGGGGAGAAGAATGTAATGCCCCGTACATTTCCGACCCTACTTGAAAATTTTGAACTATGCTTACCTAGGTTTCGAGAGCCACAAGTACGTATTTTGTATTGTTATTGATGGAAAAGATTTGATAGTGGGGGAAAAAATTTGATAGTGGGATAGCACATCTGAGGAGACCTTTGTAGCAGGTGTTTGTGACTTTATGGAGCAATTGTGGGTGTGAAAATGTAACACCCCGTACTTTACCAACCCTACTTGACGATGTTGAACAATTTTTACTTAGGTGTCGAGAGTCATAAGTATGTATTTCGTAATGTTATTGATGAGATAATTGATATTGGGCCTAGTACATGTGATTAGACCTTCGTAGGAGGTGTCTCGTGACTTCGTGGAGCATTTTTGGGGTTAAAAATGAGGCTTGGAAGACCTCCGAACAAATGATATTAAAGGTAAGAAGTAAGTTGAAAAATAGAACTTGAAGTATCTAACCAAATCCGCAAAGAAAAGTCGAAGAACCAAAATTTTCAAAAAAAATAGGCCAGGCGCGCAAGAGAGCTTGCCAAGCCACTTTTTGCCCAAAATTTTTGGGCACAGACAGCAAGGTGGCGCGCCCAGGGGCATGCCAGGCTGCTTGTGCACACCTCTCAAATGTTGGAAATTTTTCTAAGTCCCAAGGGTGCCCGGGGACGTATCGGGCCCCTTTTTGCCACATTTCTTCTCAAACCACGAGCCTATACATGGGATAATTGAAGTATTATATGTGCATTCCATTTTGATAAGATTATTCATGGACGAATTTGGCATCCAAATGACGTTTTTACCCTTTCGGTCAAAATAAGCCATGCGTGGCTAGAATCACTTGTTTTTGGGATTGACGCTATGAATATAAATCGCGTGAGTGGAAATATTATCATAACACGTATGAAATGATTTAAACATGAGAAATTATTCATTTTATTTGATTAAGTGAATTGGGCTCAATGAAGGCCCAAAATGAGGCAAAAGACATGGGCCAAATGGGTCAAATGACCCATTCTTCCATTGACCAAGCCAAACATAGCATTTAATGCTATAGAATGGCTAAGTATGACTTGGGGCTTATATAAAGGTCCAAAAATCAGATTTTTATCACACAAAACTCTCATACCAAATCTAGAAATTTCCACAAGCCTTTTCTCTCAACATCAAACCCTAAGGCACTTCTTTGGACAAGATCCTCACTTTGCAAGTTTGGGTAAGTGTTTATTATTGTGATTTACTATCTTATATGTATGAGAGATTATGTAGATCATGTTGGTTATGCTTGGAAGTGTTGAACATTACACTTTGTGTTTTTGTAAAGGATGTGACATCTATGGAATTTAAACTTGAAAGATGACTTGTTGTTTTGATGAAAGTGCATGGTATGGATGAAATATCAACATGTGTGGTGTGATTAGGTTACTAAACTTTTTATTTTTATATAAGTGTAAATAATGGGATTTTGGCCGATATGTTATTATGAGGTGTATTAAGGTGACTTGATGGATTAATTGTGATATGGTGTTAATGAGAAAGTGTAAAGGAGAAACTTTGTTGTGAAATGCTATTGGCATATGATGTTGTGGTCAATGTATGGCATGATTGGGGTATTTTTGTAATGACAATGCCGTGAATGGTATTGTAAAGGGTGAAATGAAATTTGTAAGGCAAACATGTAACTCATTGTCGTCATATGCATTTGTAAGATAGTTGGTGGTTAATGTAAACTTCGTTATGTATGTGTGTTGTAGAGTGAAACATAAGAAGGAGAGGGACTATTGTATGCACATATAATATTGTATATTCATATTAAGACTACAAGGTATGTAAGGTTACCCTTTTCGTATCCTTCATCAGCTCCTAGTATTCACATTGATGTTGTACTAGTTCATTCCGAAATGTCCTAAGGTATCCTATAACCGGTTACCAATTGTTATTATCACATGTTTCTTACTCATTGATCAATTGTGATTAACATGTCTCATGGTCATTGACTAATGTCCCAAAGGCCCAATAGTGTTGTTTTCCAAAGTTCCAATCATTTTTATACATGTGTCTCTTATTTATTAATTATTGTTCCAATGGTTCCAACAATGTTATGTTTCCAATAATATTATGACTATCACTGTATCAATCTCAAAAGTAAAGAACAAAGAAATGCACATATGTGGTTAATGATTGAGTATGGGTGGTAGCTTTGGGGGCGAAATGCCTAGCTCAAGCCGATCCCAAAATTATTGGATCAGGGGGCAGTCCTAGAGGCATAAGCCTAGCTCGGACCTATCTTGACAGGGGGTAGCTCTGGAGGTAATTACCTAGCTCGAGCCGAACCTTATATGTTGGTTTATGGGTGGAAGCTCTAGAGGTAATAACCTAGCTTGAGCCGAGACCGATGTATTGATTTATGGGTGGTAGCTCTAGAGGCATAAGCCTAGCTCGAGCCGATCCCATCATAACGCTATGTTATGTAAAGACCCACTGATCAGTCGGGGCCCGGGTACATAGTAACACAAGTGATGATGAATAAGCATAGAAGTAAAGAAGCAAAGAAAGTAATGAAAGCAATGTACATGGTTTCCAACGTACAGAATGTTAACTTATCCATATTAAGTATTCACTTGTATTTGAGTTCATTGACGTATTTACATATCATATAGTTTATTATGAGCCTTTCATACTCAGTACATTCTTCGCACTGACGTCCCTCATGGGACTTACCTTACTTGCTGCAGGCGCAGGTGCTAGTAGGCCTCCACAGTAGGTTGTCAGTTGTTTGCGGATCATTGGTGAGCTCTAGTTAGTTCGGGGCTTCTCCCAGTCACAGTTGTACATGTTGTATAAAGCGGGGACTTGTCCCAACTTTCAGTTGGTCTTGCAAATGCATCTGTTAGAGGCTTTTATAGACGTATGTGGGTATATGAATGTAAGATGATACATGACGTTTTTGACTTGATGGCTTCAACGGCCAAGTTTCACATATGTATATATATCACATGTTTCGTGATTCCTGTTCTTAGCCTTGTATTTTCTTACGTGATAGTGGTGTTTCCTATGACATGCATACGATAGAATAGAAGCAAAGCTTGGTTCTCTCAGGCCTTATCGGCTATGGGTGCTAATCTGCCCCATTGGGATACGAGGTGTGACAAAAGTGGTATCAGAGCAGGTCGTTCTAAGGGTGTCTACAAAGCCGTGTCTGAGTAGAGTCTTATGTATCAATGTGTTGTGAACCACATTTATAATTAGGAGGCTACGGTACATTTAGGAGTCATTTATTTCCTTCATTTCTAGATAGTGCAATAGAGCCAGTGTTGTAAGTTGAATTGTATCTGACCATTGGAATTGATTTTCTTTGATATAGTAACAATGCCGATCACAAGAAGAGGTAGAGGTAAAGGTAAGCAGATAGATATGCCTGCTGGAGAAAGGATGAGTAGATTACCTCCTGACCAAGCAGTCAAGGTGGAGCAAATGCTGATATTTCATCACGATCTTCTTCTACTTTTCTAGCTCCGGAAGAGCCAGTCCGTAGAGAAGTACCTGCAGAACAACCAATGAATGCCATGGATCAGGATCTAAGAAATGCAGTGCATATGTTAACTCAGTTAGTGGCGGCACAAAGTCAAGGACGAGCTTGTCCAACGACAAATGAGGATGATGCGGCTAGAGTGGTGAGTCGCAGAACACAAGATTTTCTAAAACTGGACCCTCCTATATTCACTGGGTCGAATTCGAAAGCAGATCCATAGGACTTCGTGGATCAAATCCAGAGGGCTCTAGAAGTTATACAGGTGACTGGTGTTGAAACAGTTGAACTAGCGGCCTATAGATTAAAAGGTCAAGCGATATTGTGTATGAAGATTGGAAGAAGTCTCGTGGTATTGGTGCAATGCTACCATATTGGGAAGAATTTAAAGCAACATTCCTTGATCATTACCTCTCATATGAGATTCGGGAGGCATGTGCAAATCAGTTTCTAAATCTCCATCAGGGAAATTTAAGCGTTAGAGAATACAGTTTGCAATTTAATTCCTTGGCTCGATATGCTCCAAATGTGGTAGCTACAATGACAGACAAAGTCCATCTATACGTGGACAGATTAGAGCCATATTTGGTAAGGGATTGCACCATTGCTACCTTGAATAAGGATATGGACATAGCTAGAATACAAGCCTTCACCCAGAAAATGGAAGATCAAAGACAGAGAAGAAGAGCACATGAATATGACCGAGTAAAGTCCAAAAGGGCTAGACCTATGGGATAATCTATGATGTCCCAAGGAGGATCTAGGACTTGGATGTTTCCATGACCACCTAGACCATCATTCTCTTATTCCACAGCAGGTGCTCACTCTCAATTTCGAGGGTCTAGAGGTGGTCAGTCTGGGCAGAGTAGTGGAGTTCATGAATCACAAGCAGTAGGATTTTCTCGTCAGCAGTGTCAGCACTGTGGGCTTATTCATTCAAGTACATTCCGATTGGGGACAAATGCTTGCTTCTGGTGTGGTATGATGGGACACATGATGAAAGAGTGTCCACAGAGGAGTATGGGTGGTATAGCATGATCAGCGGGATTGGTCGTTGCGTCATCATCATCGATTCCTTCTTTAGGTCAAGGTGTGCAGTATGTTGGTCGTGGTAGAGGTGTCAGAGGAGTAGCCAGTACTAGTGGGGTCCAGAATCACACTTATGCTTTCGTGGACCGACAGAATTCAGAGGCTTCTCATGATGTCGTCACAGGTACATTATCCATATTTTCATATAATGTATATGCATTGATTGAACCAGGTTCTACATTGTCCTATGTTACTCCCTTGACTGCTGCAAAATTTGCAAAGGCACCAGAATTATTAATTAAGTCAATGGAAGTATCTACACCGGTTGGTGAATATATTGTTGCAAAAAGAGTATATCGTAATTGTGTAGTAACTGTGTGTGGTCATGATATATTGGCCGACCTCATCGAACTATAAATGGTGGATTTTGATGTGATAATAGGGATGGATTGGTTGGATTCTTGTTATGCCACGGTAGATTGCCGAGCCAAGAAAGTGCATTTTTCTTTTCCGTAAGAAAATGTTCTTGAATGGCAGGGTAATGTGGGGGCACAAAGAGGAAAATTTATCTCCTATTTGAAAGCAAGGAAAATGATTGACAAGGGATACATATGTCACTTAGTACGAGTGAAAGATAATGATGTGGAACACCCCTAACTCCGTAGTCGGTTCCTGTGGTCAATGAATTTTTTGATGTATTTCCAGAGGATCTTCTAGGCTTACCCCCAGAATGGGAAGTAGAGTTTGGTATTGATGTGATTCCAAGCACTCAGCCTATCTCTATTCCTCAATATAGAATGGCTCCAGCAGAACTACGTGAATTGAATGAGCAGTTGAAAGATTTGCTGGACAAGGGCTTTATCAGGCCTAGTATGTCCTCGTGGGGTGCACCGGTATTATTTGTACAAAAGAAAGATGGCACGTTGATAATGTGCATCGACTATCGACAATTGAATAAGGTAACGATCAAGAACAAATATCCCTTCCCTCAAATTGATGATTTGTTTGATCAGTTACAGGGTGCCAATTTTTTTTCAAAGATCGACTTGAGGTCAGGTTACCATCAAGTTAGAGTTAGAAAAGAAGATCTACCCAAGACAACTTTTCGAACATGGGATGACCATTATGAATTTTTAGTTATGTCATTTGGACTAACAAATGCACCGGCTGTGTTCATGGTTTTGATGAATAGGGTGTTTAAGCCATTTCTAGACGTGTTCGTGACGGTATTTATAGATGACACCCTAGTTTATTCAAGGTCACCAGAGGATCATGCTAATCACTTACAGCAGGTGTTACAGATTCTCCGTGAGCGTAAGTTGTATGTAAAGTTCTCCAAGTGTGAGTTTTGGTTAAAGTACATTGTATTCTTGGGTCACATTGTGTCAGATGAAGGGATACAGGTTGATACACAGAAGATTGAAGCGGTGAAAAATTGGCCAAGACCTATGACACCTACAGAGATCCGTAGTTTTCTTGGATTGGTAGGTTATTACAGAAGATTTGTGGAAGGTTTTTCCTCCATTGCTGCACCGTTAACAAAGCTTACACATAAGGCAGTTAAATTTCAGTGGAATGATGCGTGTGAGAAAAGCTTCCAAGAGTTGAAAGATAAATTAACCTCCACACCAATTTTAGTACTTCCCGAAGGCACCGAAGGTTATGTAGTGTATTGTGATGCTTCTGGGGTTGGTCTCGGGTGTGTCTTGATGCATCACGGTAATGTCATAACATATGCCTCATAACAGTTGTGGCCACATGAGAAAAATTATCCCACACATGATCTTGAATTAGCAGCGGTGGTATTTGCTTTAAAGATATGGCGTCATTATTTGTATGGAGTTCATGTTGATATCTATACTGATCACAAAAGTTTGCAATATATCTTTAAGCAGAAGGAACTCAATTTGAGGCAACGAAGGTGGTTAGAGCTCTTAAAAGACTATGATATTGATATTCTCTATCATCCAGGCAAAGCAAATGTGGTAGCTAATGCATTGAGCCGCAAGGCGGTAGAAAGCGCTAGTGATCAGTTGACTAAAAAGCAAGAGATAATCAAAGATCTACATCAGTTATCTAGCTTGGGATTTTTTCATGAATCCTCAGATGAAGGAGCTGTTGTAAAAAATGCAGCGGAGTCTTCCTTAATAGTTGAAGTAAAAGAGAAGCAGTTTGCGGATTCTATGTTATTGCAGCAGAAAGAGAATGTACAACAAGGTCTAACTGCGGCCTTTGATCTTACACAAGAAGGGGTACTTCAGTGTCAAGGAAGATTATGTGTACCGGACGTAGATGAGCTGAGGAAATGAATTATGACAGAGGCGCATCATTCGCGCTATTCTATTCATCCGGGTGCTACTAAAATGTACCATGATTTAAAAGAAGTGTATTGGTGGGGAAATATGAAGAAGAACATTGCAGAATTTGTCGCTCAATGCCCAAATTGTCAACAAGTGAAAGTAGAGCATCATAAACTAGGAGGTTACATGCAATGCATCAATCTTCCAGTCTGGAAATGGAATATGATTAATATGGATTTTATCACAGGTTTGCCTCGTACACTGCGGAAATTTGATTCTATATGGGTTATAGTGGACAGGCTCACCAAGTCAGTGCATTTCCTACCAGTCAAGACCACTTATACAGCCGAGGATTATGCAAGATTGTATGCTAAAGAAATAGTGCGGTTACATGGGATTCCGATCTCCATTATATCAGACAGGGGAGCTCAGTTTACTGCGCTTTTTTAGAGATCTTTTCAGCAGAGTTTGGGCACACAGGTGAACTTGAGTACGACTTTCCATCCTCAGACAGATGGACAAGCGGAGCGCACTATCCATACACTTGAAGATATGCTACGAGCTTGCACATTAGATTTTCAAGACAGTTGGGATGACCATTTGCCTCTTATTGAATTTTCTTACAACAATAGCTATCATTCAAGTATTAAAATGGCACCTTATGAAGCTTTGTACGAAAGGAAATGTAGATCACCAATTGGATGGTTTGAAGCAGGTGAAACTACTTTACTTGGGCCAGATCTTGTTCATCAGGCTATGGAGAAAGTTAAAGTGATCCAACAGCAGTTACAAACGGCCCAAAGTAGCCACAAGTCATATGTTGATGTTAGAAGGAGAGGGCTTGAATTCGCCATAGGTGATTGGGTATTTTTAAAGGTGTCACCAATGAAAGGATGCGGTTCAGAAAGAAAGGAAAATTAAGTCCACGTTATATAGGCCTATATGAAATTATTAGAAGATTTGGGCAAGTTGCGTATGAGTTAGAACTACCCCAAGAACTATCTTCAGTCCATCCAGTATTTCATGTTTCGATGCTTCAAAAATGCATAGGAGATCCATCTCGTATTACTTCCATTGACGATGTTCAAATTATGGAGGATATTACTTATGAAGAGGTACCCATTGCTATTCTAGATCAACAAGTAAAGAGGTTGAGGAATAAAGACATAGCTTTCGTAAAAGTCCTTTGGAGAAATCAACAAGTAGAGGAGATCACATGGGAAGCTGAAGAAATGATGAAATCCAAGTACCCCCATCTATTTCAAATGGACGAAAAAGTTCAAAGTGCGGAAGTGGAGCAATAACAAGTACGTATCTATGAGCATTAAGTGTCTATGTATATATATGCTAATATAGAGATGCATTTGTTGTAATTGAAACGACATTGTTAATATTCGAGGACGAATGTTTCTAATGGGGGAAGAATGTAACACCCCGTACCTTCCCAACCCTACTTGATGACGTTGAACAATGTTTACTTAGGTGTCGAGAGTCATAAGTATGTATTTTGTAATGTTATTGATGAGATAATTGATATTGGGCCTAGTACATGTGATTAGACCTTCATAGAAGGTATCTCGTGACTTCGTGGAGCATTTGTGGGGTTAAAAATGAGGCTTGGAGGACCTCCAAACAAAGGATATTAAAGGTAAGAAGTAAGTTAAAGAATAGAACTTGAAGTATCTAACCAAATCCGCAAAAAAAAGTCGAAGCACGAAAATTTTCAAAAAAATAGGCTACGCGCGCCAAAGGGCGAGCCAAGGTACTTGTGCACACCTCTCAAATGTTGGAAATTTTTCTAAGTCCCAAGGGTGCCGGGGGACGTACCGGGCCACTTTTTGCCATATTTCCTCTCCAACCACGAGCCTATACATGGGATAATTGAAGTATTATATTGTCATTTCATTTTGATAAGATTATTCGTGGACGAATTTGGCATCCAAATGGCGTTTTTACCCTTTCGGTCAAAATAAGCCATGCGTGGCTAGAATCACTTATTTTTTGGATTGAGGCGACGAATATGAATTGCGTGAGTGGAAATATTGTCGTAACACGTATAAAATGATTTAAACATGAGAAATTATTGATTTTATTGGATTAAGTGAATTGGGCTCAATGAAGGCCCAAAATGAGGCAAAAGACATGGGCCACCAAGCCAAACATAGCATTTAATGCTAGAGAATGGCTAAGTATGACTTAGGGCTTATATAAAGGGCCAAAAATCAGATTTTTATCACACAAAACTCTCATACCAAATCTAGAAATTTCCACAAGCCTTTTCTCTCAACTTCAAACTCTAAGGCACTTCTTTGGACAAGATCCTCACTTTGCAAGTTTGGGTAAGTGTTTATTATTGTGATTTACTATCTTATATGTATGAGAGATTATGTATATCATGTTGGTTATTCTTGGAAGTGTTGAACAGGGCACTTTGTGTTTTTGTAAAGGATGTGACATCTATGGAATTTAAACTTGAAAGATGACTTGTGGTTTTGATGAAAGTGCATGGTATGGATGAAATATAAACATGTGTGGTGTGATTAGGTTACTAAACTTGTTATTTTTCTATAAGTGTAAATTATGGGATTTTGGCCGATATATTGTTATGAGGTTTATTAAGGTCACTTGATGGATTAATTGTGATATGGTGTTAATGAGAAAGTGTAAAGGAGAAACTTTGTTGTGAAATGCTATTGGTATATGATGTTGTGATCAATGTATGGCATGATTGGGGTATTGTTGGAATGACAATGTCGTGAATGGTTTTGTAAAGGGGGAAATGAAATTTTTAAGGCAAACATGTAACTCATTATCGTCATATGCATTTGTAAGATAGTTGGTGGTTAATGTAACCTCCGTTATGTATGTGTGTTGGAGAGTGAAACATAAGGAAGGAGCGGGACTATTGTATGCACATATACGATTGTATATTCATATTGAGACTACAAGGTATGTAAGGTTACCCTTTTCGTATCCTTCTGAAGCTCTTAGTATTCACATTGATGTTGTACTAGTTCATTCCGAAATGTCTTAAGGTATCCTATATCTGGTTACCAATTGTTATTATCACATGTTTCCTACTCATTAATCAATTGTGATTCACATGTCTCATGGTCATTGACTAATGTCTCAAAGGCCCAATAGTGTTTTTTTCCAAAGTTCCAATCGTGTTTATACATATGTCCCTTATTCATTAATTATATTTCCAATGGTTCCAATAATGTTATGTTTCCAATAATATTATGACTATCATTGTATCAATCTCAAAAGTAAAGAACAAAGAAATGCACATATATGGTTAATGATTGAGTATGGATGGTAACTTTGGGGGCAAAATGCCTGGCTCAAATCGATCCCGAAATTATTGGATCAGGGGGCAGTCCTAGAGGCATAAGCCTAGCTCGGACCGATCCTGACAGGGGTAGCTCTGGAGGTAATAACCTAGCTCAAGCCGAACCTGATATGTTGGTTTATGGGTGGCATCTCTAGAGGTAATAACCTAGCTTGAGCCGAGCCCGATGTATTGATTTATGGGTGGTAGCTCTAGAGGCATAACCCTAGCTCGAGCCGATCCCAACATAACGCTATGTTATGTAAAGACCCACTGATCAGTCGGGGCCCGGGTACAGAGTGACATAAGTGATGATGAATAAGCATAGAAGTTAAGAAGCAAAGAAAGTAATGAAAGCAATGTACATAGTTTCCAACATACAGAATGTTAACTTATCCATATTAAGTATTCACTTGTATTTGAGTTCATTGACGGATTTTCATATCATACAGTTTCTTATGATCCTTGCATACTTAGTACATTCTTCGTACTTGTCACACCCCGAATCCCATTCGAGATGGACTGGCACCCAAAGCCGATGAGGCCCGAGAGAACCAATCTTTTCTCATGTCTATTCATATGCATGTCACCCACTAAGCACCACCACCACATAGAGGTATAAAATGTCAATAGCGGAAGTTATGGAAACATGTGATATGTATACATATAAGAAACTTGGCCGTTAGGGCCATCGAGTCAACATGGACATACATCTCTTACATTTGTCTTCCCCAACCGTCTACAAAGCCTCTACAGATACATAACCATAACCGACCTAGAGTTGGGACAACACACCGCTCTATACTCATGTACAAATCAAACAAATGCTCATAATGACTCGAAAAGCCCCAAAGTAACTGAAGCTCACAAACGATCCGCAAATGATCTGTAACCTACTGTGGAGGTCTACTAGCACCTGTGCCTGTATCAAGTAAGGTAAGACCCCCCAAGGGGGTCAGTACGAATAATGTACTGAGTATCTAAGGCTATAAGAAAGTGTATGAAACAAAGACATGTGGATAAACATTTTAGATCAGCCACCATTTTGAATGTGGAAACACGTACATTACTTTAATTACTTTTATTGATTAGTCATTCCGTCTTATCATTACTTCGTGAAATAGCTTTCCTTCATATATTTAATTATTTGACCTGCTTCTTTTGGCTTTATGCTCATCATCATTATTATTCATCCACTTATGAGTAGGCCATAAGTTAATAACCGTCATCCACCTATTGGTGGGCCATAAGATAATAACCGTCATCCACCTATTGTTGGTCCATAAGATAATAACCGTCATCCACCTATTAGTGGGCCATAAGATAATAACCGCCATCCACACTTGGTGGGCTATAATATAATAACTGTCATCCACACTTGGTGGGCTATAATATAATATATAGTGTACACAATATAACGTAATATTGGGATTGGTCCATCCGATCTTAGGCCCTTTTGATTTGTGATCCATTCTCAATAAAACATAAAGTAATCATGTAAGCCTTACTTCTTTGCATTACTTCTTCTCTTTATTTTTGTTATGAGAGTGAAACATTGGTTATTAGAACATCATTGGGAACACGTATATACATTACTTTATTCCTTACTTTCATGAGATTGATTACGCTCGCTCATGAGAGATTAATACATTCACTTATGAGAGATTGATACTTTTGACGATTGTAACATTATTGGAACTTGGAACATTAACCAAAGAGCATGAGTCATGTGAAACACAATTGATGTAGGAATAAGGAACATGTGAGTAACAATAATTAATAACCGGAAATGGGACAACCTAGATCATTTCGGACATGAGTAAGTACCATAACAAGGTGAATACTATATGCTTCAGAAAGATACGGAAAGAGTAACCTTACATACCTTATCTTCCAAATATAAATACACAATCCAATATGTGAGTACAACGATTCCGCTCGTTCCATATGTTTCACTCTACATCACAAGTACATAACGAAACCAACATTAACCACAAGCTACATTCCAAGTGTATAAGACGACCATGAGTTACATGATTGCCTTATAACATTATTTCACCCTTTAGAATAGCATTCATGGTCTTTTCATACCAATAATACCATAACATTCTATACATTGACCAAAACATCATAAACCAACAGCTTTTCACACCAAGTTCCTCCTTTACATGTTCTCATTAACACCACATCACCATGAATCCATCAATTCACCGTAATACATTTTATAACCAAAATTCCACAATTTACTCATAGAGAAAAATAACAAGTTATGGACATAACCACACCATACATATTGAGATATCATCCACACCATTCACTTTCATCAAAACCTCAAGTCACTTTTCATGTTTAAATCTCATAAATGACACATCTCTTACAAAAAGCAAAAGTGCCATATCCAACACTTCCAAGCATAACCAACATGATCTACATAATCTCTCATGCATCTAATATATTAATTCATGAGAATAAACACTTACCAAGGCTTACCAAATGATTATCTTTCCCAAGAAGAGGACTTAGGGTTTGAGTGTTTGAGAGAAAATATCTCTTTTTGCTTTCTTGGAAAAGTCTAGAATGGCATGTGCCTTCTCATGAATAAAATCTGAGTTTTGGGGGGCCTTTATATAATCCTCATGGTCATCCTTAGCCACATTTAATCAATAATTGAAGTGTTTTACTTGGTCAATGGAAGAATGGGTCATTTGACCCATTGGGCCATGTCTTTTGGCTTCATTTTGGGCCTCAAATTGGCCCATTAACACATATTATCTTAGCCCACAAAAATCAATGTCTAATCCATCAAATATCTCATGTTTAATTAATTCCATAATTTTCACGACAATATTCGCTTATGAGATTCCCGATCGTAGCCTCAATTGTAAAAATAGAAATTCTAGTCGCTCTTGGCTTATTTGAACATAATTTGTTAAAATTTGTTAAAATACTTGTGGCAAATAATTAACCCCAACTCGGATGCTAAACGCGCTTAAGAATAGTCCTACTATGATGGAGTAATGATACCATGACTCAAAGGTCTTACATACATCATAATAGTCGAAGAAAAATTTTGACAAAACCACCCCCGTACGCTGCTTGGCGTGCCCCTTTGCTGCCTGTGGAATCAAAAATATGGGCCAGAGCGGCCTAACACACCCTCTGCAGCGCCCCATGCCAAATTTTTGATTTTGGCTTTTCTTTATGAATTTGGTTGTATCTTTCAAGTCCCAACCTTTTGCTTACCTCTTAGCTGTAAGATTCTTTACATAGATGTCCCTTAACCCTCACTTTGTCACCCCACAAATTCTCCACAAAGTCACAAACGCCACCCACTACAAAGGTCTAACCACATGTACTAGGCCCAATATCAAATATTTCATCAATGACACTACAAAATACATACTCATGGCTCTCGACACCTAAGTAAACATTGTTCAAAGTCGTCAAGTAGGGTCGGGAAGGTACGGGGTGTTACATTCTTCGCCCCCTTAGGAACATTCGTCCTTGAATGTTAGTAACATTGTCTCATTGTAACAACTTAAGTCGAAGTGGATCCTTCACACTATCATATACACACATACTACTTGTAAAGACTTACTTATTATGACTCCAATTCCGTATCTTGAATTTTTTTCTTCTGTGTACAACAATTACAAGTACTTTAGATTTCATTATTTCTTCGGTTTCTCACGTCATTTCTCCTACTTGCTGATCCACCTTTACGGAAGCTACTTTTGCATTTCCTAATCCTTTCACTTATTAATCTAGAATAACAATAGGTAACAATAAGTACCTTTTCATATGTAAGATTCTCCGTGATTTGTCCATCTCCACTGGCAATAATACGACATGGATCCTCTATATACTTTCAAAGCATTGAACATGGAATATCGAATGAACTGTGGAGAGTTCTTGGGGTAGTGCTAATTTATATGCCACCTACCCAAATCTTAGGGTAACCTCATTTGGCACGTTATGTAGGCCAACTAACCTATAAGGCTTCGTAAGCTATAACGTCTAGGATGTAACTTTTAACAGGAGGTAAATCTGTGATGGAATCCATGTTAATAATAATCCATTTTCAAACTGAGAGATTGATATATTGCATATAACTTCCAAGTTTCTGACGCTCCCTCCTTACTACTTGACAATTTGAATCATGAACTACACGTTCCGCAATGTTCTTTTTCTGTAACCTTACCAATACGTCTTTTCCAAACCATGGTACATTTTGGTTGCTTTCAAGTGAATAGAATACCGTCACTGATGTATTTCTGTCATAATTCATTCTCTTACCTCATCTATACGCAGTACACACAATCTACATTGGCGTTAAGGTACTCCCCCTTGTGTTTGCTCAAATACCTTCGCTATATACTTTTTTTTTTAATTGAACTAAAAATATGACTTACATATTGCTTTTTCCTTTATCTCAGATATCAATGAAAATTCGGCCACTTTTGGCACATGGTGCCATCTGTTACACACAATTTTCACAACTATTAACTCAAAATCATATGTGGGATAATTTCTCTTATGTGGACGCAATTGTCTTAATACATACGCTATCACATTGTTGTGCTACATATATACATATCCCACACCAACTTTTAAAACATCACAATACACTGCATACTCTTATGTGCCTTTGAGAAGTACTAGTACAGGTGTAGGAGTTAATTTATCTTTCAATTCTTGCAAACTTTTCTCGCATACATCATTCCGATGAAACTTAGTTACTTTATGTGCTCGCGTTGTTAAGGGTAATGGCAGAAAGTCTTTTTACCACTCCTTCTGTAATAACTGGACAACTCAAGGAAGCTACGAATTTCCATAGGCGTCATAATCCTTGGCCACTTCTTTTGTGTATATTAATCCTTATTCCTTTATTCAATACAATGTGTCCTAAGGACAATACGGATTGTGACCAAACTTGCATTTAAAGAACTTACATGTATCTTACGGTCACGAAGAATCCGTAACACCTATCACCAGTGATTAGCATGGCTCTCTTATGATCCTCAATTTCATCCCTAAACATGATCTTGAACATACCTAACAATGACTCGAACACCCTATTCATTATGCCCATAAAAACTACAGGTGCATTCACTAGCCCCATTGACATACTAAGAATGTGTTTTAACCATACCACGTTCATAATGCTTTCTTGGGTGTATCATCATCATTCATGTCATCATTTCATCATTCAGTTCATCATTTACGCATTCATCTATTTCATTATTTCATCATTTCATCATTTACTCATTCATTTTTTTTCTAACCCCGCAACTGATTACACAAATTATTAACTCTGGGGAGGGAATATTTATTCTTCATCATTACCTTATTCAGTTGCCGATAGTCGACACACAGTCTTAACGTACTATCTTTCTTTCGTACAATTAACATTGGTGCACCCCAAGGGGACATACTAGGTCTTATGAATCCCTTGTTCGTCATGTCTTTTAATTGCTTCTTTAACTCCCATAACTCTGCTAGAGCCATTCTATACAGAGGAATAGAGATACGCTAATGTCTGGCATCACATCAGTACCAAATTCTACCATGTCTTATTCAATAAGGTCAACCAATGTATCATGATCACCAACATTCGCTATAAAATTTCGACATGCTCTGTTAGCTACAGTTGCTTTACCAACTGGTGTATAGAATTCAAATGGCGTAACTAGTAATTCTGGCGTCCTTTCTATGTCAATTTTTTTTTGACACTTAATGGAGTAACATATGGTAATGTCGAATACGGGTCAAGCAATGCATATATCTTATGTAAAAATATGAATGTTGTACCTATGTCTACATTAGGAGAAGCCTCCGAATTCTGTTGATCCGCGAAGGCATAGCTACGGTCCTGAATTCTACCAGAATCGGCTACTCCTCTAACACTTCTGCCACGACCCATAGGTTGTACACCTAAGGATGATAATGCAACGGCTGATCCCGTAGGTCATGTCATACTACCCGTGGCCCTCAGTGGGCACTCTCTCATCATGTGCCCTAACTTGCCACACCAAAAACAGACTTTCATTCCAAACCAGCATTCACCTGAATGAAACTTACTGCAGTGCTGGAACAGCTGACAAAAAGATTCCGCTGTCTGGGAAGCCCATATTCCACTACTCTGCCCAGCTTGACTGCCTCTAAACCCTCAAAATTGTGATGAAGTATCTACTGTAGGGGAAGAAAATAATGGTCTAGGTGGTCGAGAAAAACTCTGAGGTCCAGATCCTCCTTGAGACACCATAAACTGTCTCATAAGTCTAGCCCTCTTTGAAGGTGTAACACCCCGTACATGTTTACCTTAGTTTTGAGAGGAAAAAAAAAAAAAAAAAAAAAAAAAAGTGCGCGATGGGTAGCGTACCACACCGCTTTGGGCCAAATTTTTGTGCCCAGAGGCAGCAAGCTAGCGATCCCAGGGGCGTGCCACCTTGGGTTTTCCACTTTTTCGAAAGTTGGAAATTTCTAAGTCCCAAGGGTATCCGGGGTCGTACCGAGCCGATTTTTGCTATGTTTCTTCTACAACCAAGAGTATATACATGAAATAAATGACATATTACATTGGTATGATAAAATTACTCGAGAACGATTTTGGGGCCAAAATGACGATTTTACCCCTATAGTCAAAATAAGCCAAACGTGGCTAGAATCACTTGGTTTTTGGATTGAGGCTACGGATATGAATAGCATGAGTGGTAATGTTATTGTAATACATATTAGACGACTTAAACACGAGAAATTATTGATTTTATCGGGTTAAGTGAATTGGGCCCAAAAAGGGCCCAAAAATGAAATGAAAGCATGGCCCAAAATGGGTCAAATGACCCATTCTTGCCAAGACCTTCTAGAATGCCACATTAATGACTTAAGGATGGACTCAAGGACTATATAAAGGGGCAAAATTCTGATTTTTATTGAAGAGAAACACACATGCTTTTTCTATCTTTTTCTAGAAATCTCCCAAGAACATCTCTTTGGCTTTCAAAACCCTAAGGCACTTCTTGGAGCAAGATCATCATCTTTAAAGCTTGGGTAAGTGAATATTATTGTACTTTAACATATTATAAGCATGAGAGAATATGTATATCATGTTGTTTATGGTTGAAATGTTGGACATGACACTTTGTGCTTTTGTATAAGATTTGTGATCCATGGGATTTGAGCTTGAATTTGGACTTGTGCCTTTGATGAAAGATCATGGTATGGATAAAATATGAACGTCTATGGTGTTATTTTTGTTATTAAATTTATTATTTTCTATAATTGCAAATTGTGGGATTTTGGCCGATTTGTGCTATGAAGTGTATTAAGGTGAATTGATGGATTGTTTGTGATGTGGTGTGGATAAGAAAGTGTAAAGGGGAAGTATTGTGGTGGAATGTATGGATTATCATGTATTGGTCAATGTTGGGAATATTGGAGGATTTTTGGAATAATGATTTTATTAATGGTTTTGTTAAGGGGGAAATGACATGTTAAAGCTAAACATGTGACTTATTATTGTTGTATGCCATTATAAGGTAATTGGTGGTTAATATTGGTTCGTTATGAACTTGTGTTGTAGAGTGAAAACATAAAGGAGGAGCGGGACTATTGTACACGCGTCTAAAATTGTGTATTCGTATTAAGAAGACAAGGTATGTAAGGTTCCTTTTTCCATATCCTTCTGCAACATGTTGTTCATATTGACATTGGACTTGTTTCAATTCCGAGAGGCTTGAAGTATATCAATTCAGATTGACGTATATTGTTATTCATACACATCCTATTCTTAGATGAATGATGATTCACTTATCTCTTAGTCATTGATTGGAATTTCCAAAGATGTTATAACATTGTAAATTCTAAGAGAACTATCTCAACGAGAGTAATGAGGTAAAGAGAGATTGTTTAGTTTGAATAACATTATTCCAATCATGTCTTGTTCCAAAGTCCTATAGTATGATGATTATCTTTGTACCAATCATTCATAAGTAGAAGTACCAATCTCATAAGAGTAATAAGAGAGGTGATGTGCAAGTTAGTAAAATTATGCCTCATAAGTGAAGATGTCAATCTCATGAGGAAAAAGGAGTGAAATGAGACGTGTATATAAGTGTGTGCTTAGCCTTATGATCTTCAAGGTGTCACTCTCATAACTAAATACAAGTTATAAGATTGTAAAAGGTAATGGGCATGGTTGCTTTATGTTTCATGGAGTATGGATTACATTATAGAGGGTATAAGTTCAATATGGAATAGTCCCAATGTTATGCTTTGTTATCTATTATAGCCCACAAAAGGTGGAGGCCCGGTATCATGTACCTACTTACATAAGATCTCATAAGAATAGTGAAGAAGGTAAAGTGCGAGCTAATATATCTATCCCTCATAAGTTAAGGTGTTAATCTCATGAAGCTTAGGAGTAAGGTAAAGCATAGTTGTGTGTTTCAATTAGTATCATGAGCCTTAATGTGTTAATCTTTCATAAGTTGATATACCAATCTCCCACAATAGAGTGGATGTATGTGACCCCACCATGAGAGTGGATATATGTTACCCCACCATGAGAGTGGATGTATGTTACCCCATCATGAGAATGGATGTATGGCTCCCCACCATGAGAGTGGATGTATGATTCTCCCACCATGAGAGTGGATGTATGTTGTCCCACCATGAGAGTGGATGTATGATTCTCCCACCATGAGAGTGGATGTATGATTCTCCCACCACGAGAGTGGATGTATGATTCTCCCACCATGAGAGTGGATGTATGGATCTCCCACCATGAGAGTGGATGTATGGACCTCCCACCATGAGAGTGGATGTAGGATAAACCATTAATAGAGTGGACGTACGCTAATAGAAGAGATGTATGTTATAGTGTTAACCCCCCACCATTAGAGTGGATGTATGTGATGAGTATTATTCTTTCGAATTATGTAGATGAACACTAGTGGTAATGAGCCTAGAAGTAAGAAAGAATCTCTTGTAGATAGAAGAAGCTATTTGAGGCAAGCTTCTTGAGTAAAGGTAGTTTTCCATTAAGATGATGGCTTATTCCCATTGACTATTCTCCCATATTATATTCTATTGATATTCTCATGTATGATGCTATTTATTATGAGCCTTACATACTCAGTACATTCTTCGTACTGACCCCCTCGGGGGACTTCCCTTACATGTTGCAGGTGCAGGCATTAGTAGACCTCCACAGTAAGTGGACAGTTATTTGCAGATCTTTGGTGAGCCCCAGTTGCTTTGGGACTTTCCAAGTAGCAGTTGTACAGTCATTTTGATGTTGTAAATTTTGTATAAAGCGGGGACGTGTCCCGACTTTTAGTTTGTTATGGTCAATGCATCTGTTAGAGGCTTTTGTAGACATATGTGGCTACATGTATATGTATAAAGTCTCAAGAAAGCTTCTTTGGTTCTTCAAACCCTAAGCTACTTTTGGAGCAAGATCATCATCTTTCAAGCCTAGGTAAGTGATTATTATTATGGATTAACATATTATATGCATGAGTGATCATGTTTATTATGTTGGTTATGCTTGGAAGTGTTGAATATGGTGTTTTGTGTTTTGGTAAAAGATGTGAAATCCATGGGATTGTAACTTGGATTATGACTTGTGGTCTTGATGAAAAAGCATGGTATGGATAAAATAACAACATGTATGGTGTTATTATGGTCCTAAACTTGTTATTTTCATATAAGGGTATATTATGGGATTTTGGCCGATTTGTTGTTGTGAGGTGTATTGAAGTAAAGTGAGGACATATTTGTGATGTTGTGATGATGGAGAAGTGTAAACTATGAACTTGGTGTGGCATGCTATTGGTTATCATGTGTTGGTAAATGTATGAAATATTGTGGGATTATTGGTATAATGATTTCGTAGGTGGTATTGTCAAGGGGGAAATGACATGTTAAAGCTAAACATGTGACTTGTTGTTATTGTATGCTATTGTAAGGTAATTGGTGGTTAATGTTGGTTTCTTTATGAACTTGTGTTGTAGAGAAAAACACAAGGACGGAGCAGGACTATTGTATGCACGTCTAAGATTGTGTATTCGTATTAAGAATACAAGGTATGTAAGGTTATTCTTCTATATCTTTCTTCAACATATGGTGTTCACATTGTCATAGTACTCATTCGATTCCGAAATGCTCTAAGGTATTCCATATCCGATGATTGTTTCTTACTCATTGGTCAATGGTGAATCATATGACTTATATTCATTGGTTGACTCATGTTCATTGATTGACTCATGTCCATTGCTTGACTCATGTTCATTGGCTTAAATGTCGAGAGTTCCAAATGTTCTAAGGTATTGCATTTGAGGTTGGTGAACAGTTGATATCCGCATGTATCGTATTTAGTGATCATTATTCTAAGGTTCCAAAAGTGTACTATTCCAAAGGGGTTCTATAGTATTCCAACTAAGGTTGATACATAATGCTATTCATTGTGTTCTACTCCTAGATGAATTATGACCCACTTAGTTCTTATTTATGGAAGGAAGTTCTTAAGTCGTCATATGTTGTAAATCCCAAGAGTAATGAGGTCAAGAGGGCTTGTTTAGTTGAATAGCATTATTCCAATCTTGTCTTGTTCCAAAGTCCTATAGGATGATGGTTATCCTTGTGCAAAATGACTCATGAAGTCTTGGTGTAATGGCCCTAACGGCCAAGTTTCCTATATAGATATGATATATGTTTCCATGTGCATGACTTCCGCTTAGTTGCATAAGGCATAATAATACGTAACACGATTCATACGAGGATATGCATCTGGGTAGACATGAGCAAAGATTGGTTCTCTCGGGCCATATCGGCTTCGGGTGCCAATCACGTCTCGTTGGAAGTCGGGGCGTGACAAAAGTGGTATCAGAGCAGTTCGTTCTAAGGGTGTCTACAAAGCCGTGTCCGAGTAGAGTCTTGTTCATGGATGTGTTGTGCACCACATTTATGAGCAGGAGGCTATGGGGCTTTTAGGATGTTGTTTCTTTTCTTCATTCTAAATCGTGCAATAGAGCCAAGGTGGTAAGTGAAACCGTATCTGACCATTGGTGATTGCTTTTCTGTGATATAGTAAACGGTCGATGACAAGAAGAGGTAAAGGTAAAGGTAAACAGGTAGATATGTACTGATTAATTGAAAGGGCACATGGTCATGGTATAGGAGATGTTTTTGATCATGTTATGATGGTCGATCTTATGGAGATGGAAATGAAGGATTTTTAATGTTTTCATGGTTATGAAGTGGTTGACTTCTGAAATATGTTACTAGCTTACGCATTGAGGCTAGAGAGAAGATTATGGAGAATCTTACTTATTATGAGATATATATTGCTATGCTAGAGGGGTAAGCGTGAAAATATAAGGTACGTTATAGGAAGTGACAAATAGAAGGCAGCATGTGGAGAGCCAAAACAAATGATAAAGTCGGATTACCTGTAATGGTTTCAAACGGAAGACATTCAAAGTGTGGAATTGGAGCAATAACAAGCAAGTATCGGGAAGTAAAATGTGTATTTATATATATATGTGAGTATAAGGATGCATGAGATGTATATGAGACGATGTTACTAACATTAGAGGACGAATGTTCCTAAGGGGGGAAGAATGTAACACCCCGTACATGTTTACCTTAGTTTTGAGAGGAAAAAAAAAAAAGTGCGCGATGGGTAGCGTGCCACACCGCTTTGGGCCAAATTTTTGTGCCCATAGGCAGCAAGCTAGCGCGCCCAGGGGCGTGCCACCTTGGGTTTTCCACTTTTTCGAAAGTTGGAAATTTCTAAGTCCCAAGGGTATCCGGGGTCGTACCGAGCCGATTTTTGCTACGTTTCTTATACAACCAAGAGTATATAAATGAAATGAATGAAATATTACATTGGTATGATAAAATTACTCGAGAACGAATTTGGGGCCAAAATGACGATTTTACCCCTATAGTCAAAATAAGCCAAACGTGGCTAGAATCACTTGGTTTTTGGATTGAGGCTACGGATATGAATAGCATGAGTGGGAATGTTATTGTAATACATATTAGATGACTTAAACACGAGAAATTATTGATTTTATCGGGTTAAGTGAATTGGGCCCAAAAAGGGCCCAAAAATGAAATGAAAGCATGGCCCAAAATGGGTCAAATGACCCATTCTTGCCAAGACCTTCTAGAATGCCACATTAATGACTTAAGGATGGACTCAAGGACTATATAAAGGGGCAAAATTCTGATTTTTATTGAAGAGAAACACACATGCTTTTTCTATCTTTTTCTAGAAATCTCCCAAGAACATCTCTTTGGCTTTCAAAACCCTAAGGCACTTCTTGGAGCAAGATCATCATCTTTAAAGCTTGGGTAAGTGAATATTATTGTACTTTAACATATTATAAGCATGAGAGAATATGTATATCATGTTGTTTATGGTTGAAATGTTGGACATGACACTTTGTGCTTTTGTATAAGATTTGTGATCCATGGGATTTGAGCTTGAATTTGGACTTGTGCCTTTGATGAAAGATCATGGTATGGATAAAATATGAACGTCTATGGTGTTATTTTTGTTATTAAATTTATTATTTTCTATAATTGCAAATTGTGGGATTTTGGCCGATTTGTGCTATGAAGTGTATTAAGGTGAATTGATGGATTGTTTGTGATGTGGTGTGGATAAGAAAGTGTAAAGGGGAAGTATTGTGGTGGAATGTATGGATTATCATGTATTGGTCAATGTTGGGAATATTGGAGGATTTTTGGAATAATGATTTTATTAATGGTTTTGTTAAGGGGGAAATGACATGTTAAAGCTAAACATGTGACTTATTATTGTTGTATGCCATTATAAGGTAATTGGTGGTTAATATTGGTTCGTTATGAACTTGTGTTGTAGAGTGAAAACATAAAGGAGGAGCGGGACTATTGTACACGCATCTAAAATTGTGTATTCGTATTAAGAAGACAAGGTATGTAAGGTTCCTTTTTCCATATCCTTCTGCAACATGTTGTTCATATTGACATTGGACTTGTTTCAATTCCGAGAGGCTTGAAGTATATCAATTCAGGTTGACGTATATTGTTATTCATACACATCCTATTCTTAGATGAATGATGATTCACTTATCTCTTAGTCATTGATTGGAATTTCCAAAGATGTCATAACATTGTAAATTCTAAGAGAACTATCTCAACAAGAGTAATGAGGTAAAGAGAGATTGTTTAGTTTGAATAACATTATTCCAATCATGTCTTGTTCCAAAGTCCTATAGTATGATGATTATCTTTGTACCAATCATTCATAAGTAGAAGTACCAATCTCATAAGAGTAATAAGAGAGGTGATGTGCAAGTTAGTAAAATTATGCCTCATAAGTGAAGATGTCAATCTCATGAGGAAAAAGGGGTGAAATGAGACGTGTATATAAGTGTGTGCTTAGCCTTATGATCTTCAAAGTGTCACTCTCATAACTAAATACAAGTTATAAGATTGTAAAAGGTAATGGGCATGGTTGCTTTATGTTTCATGGAGTATGGATTACATTATAGAGGGTATAAGTTCAATATGGAATAGTCCCAATGTTATGCTTTGTTATCTATTATAGCCCACAAAAGGTGGAGGCCCGGTATCATGCACCTACTTACATAAGATCTCATAAGAATAGTGAAGAAGGTAAAGTGCGAGCTAATGTATCTATCCCTCATAAGTTAAGGTGTTAATCTCATGAAGCTTAGGAGTAAGGTAAAGCATAGTTGTGTGTTTCAATTAGTATCATGATCCTTAATGCGTTAATCTTTCATAAGTTGATATACCAATTTCTCCCACAATAGAGTGGATGTATGTTACCCCACCATGAGAGTGGATGTATGTTACCCCACCATGAGAGTGGATGTATGTTACCCCATCATGAGAATGGATGTATGGCTCCCCACCATGAGAGTGGATGTATGATTCTCCCACCATGAGAGTGGATGTATGTTGTCCTACCATGAGAGTGGATGTATGATTCTCCCACCATGAGAGTGGATGTATGATTCTCCCACCACGAGAGTGGATGTATGATTCTCCCACCATGAGAGTGGATGTATGGATCTCCCATCATGAGAGTGGATGTATGGACCTCCCACCATGAGAGTGGATGTAGGATAAACCACCAATAGAGTGGATGTACGTTAATAGAATAGATGTATGTTCTCCCACCATGAGAGTGGATGTAGGATAAACCACCAATAGAGTGGATGTACGTTAATAGAAAGGATGTATGTTCTCCCACCATGAGAGTGGATGTAGGATAAACCACCAATAGAGTGGAGGTAATATAATAGAGTGGATGTAGAATAAACCACCAAGAGAGTGGAGGTACGTGAATAGAGTGGATGCATGTTCTCCCACCATGAGAGTTGATGTAGGTTAAACCATTAATAGAGTGGACGTACGCCAATAGAAGAGATGTATGTTATAGTGTTAACCCCCCACCATTAGAGTGGATGTATGTGATGAGTATTATTCTTTCGAATTATGTAGATGAACACTAGTGGTAATGAGCCTAGAAGTAAGAAAGAATCTCTTGTAGATAGAAGAAGCTATTTGAGGCAAGTTTCTTGAGTAAAGGTAGTTTTCCATTAAGATGATGGCTTATTCCCATTGGCTATTCTCCCATATTATATTCTATTGATATTCTCATGTATGATGCTATTTATTATGAGCCTTACATACTCAGTACATTCTTCGTACTGACCCCCTCGGGGGACTTCCCTTACATGTTGCAGGTGCAGGCATTAGTAGACCTCCACAGTAAATGGACAGTTATTTGCAGATCTTTGGTGAGCCCCAGTTGCTTCGGTACTTTCCAAGTCGCAGTTGTACAGTCATTTTGATGTTGTAAATTTTGTATAAAGCGGGGACGTGTCCTGACTTTTAGTTTGTTATGGTCAATGCATCTGTTAGAGGCTTTTGTAGACATATGTGGGTAAATGTATATGTATATCAGATGACTCATGAAGTCTTGGTGTAGTGGCCCTAACGGCCAAGTTTCGTATATAGATATGATATATGTTTCCATGTGCATGACTTTCGCTTAGTTGCATAAGGCATAATAATACGTAACACGATTCATACGAGGATATGCATCTGGGTAGACATGAGCAAAGATTGGTTCTCTCGGGCCATATCGGCTTCGGGTGCCAATCACGTCCCGTTGGAAGTCGGGGCGTGACAAAAGGCCCTTTTCAAATTCATGTACCCTCCTTCGTTGCCTCTGATCTTCCATCTTTTGTGCAAAGGCCTGTATTCTGGCTATGTCCATGTCTTTGTTTAACGCAGCAATAGTACAGTCCCTCACAAAATATGGCTCCAAGCTGCTCAAATATCGATGGACTCTATCGTCCATTGTGGCCACTACATTTGGAGCATATCGAACCAAAGAATTAAACTGCAGGCTGTATTCTCTAAAGCTCATATTTCCTTGACGATGATTTAAAAACTGATCCGCACTAGCCTCGCGGACCTCATATGGAAGATAGCGATCAAGAAATGTGGCGTTGAATTCCTCCCAACTAGCTGGAGATGTACCGATACCCCTGGATCATTTCCAATCTTCGTACCATAATATAGCCTCTCCTTTCAGTCTATATGATGTAAGTTCCACTGTTTCTATACCAGTCACATGCATAACATCTAGAGCCCTTTGAATTTGATCGATAAAGTCTGGCGGATCTTCATTAAGATCTGACCTGGTAAATGTGGGAGGATCCAATTTCAGGAAATCCTGTGTCCGCCGACTAGCTACCCTAGCCGAACCATCATCACTTGTCGTTGGAACAACTCGTCCTTAACTCTGTGCAACAACTATCGGAGTCAACATTTGCACTGCATTTCTCAAATCCTGTAACTCCTGCTTCGTAATATTAACAGGTGATTCAGGGGACTCACTTTCAGCCCCATATTGACTAGCTGGGTCAGGTGGTGATTTACTACTTCCTACTACGGTAAATATGTCTACCTTCTTATCTTTGCCCATACCTTGTCTTGTAATCGACATTTGACTATACAAAGGAAAACCAACATCAATGGTCAGATATGATTCCACCTACAACTTTGGCTCTACTTGTACGATCTAAGAAATGAAGGAAAGAAACAATCTCCTAAATGTACCGTAGCCTCCTACTTATACATATGGCGCGCAACACATCCATAATCAAGACTCTACTCAGACAGGGCATTGTAGACACCCTTAGGATGACTTGCTCTGATACAACTTTTGTCACACCCCGAATCCCATTTGGGACGGACTGGCACCTGAAGCCGATGAGGCCCGAGAGAACCAATCTTTTCTCATGTCTATTCATATGCATGTCACCCACTAAGCAACACCATCACCTAGAGGTATAAAATGTCAATAGGAAAATTTATGGAAACATGTGATATGTATATATATAAGAAACTTGGCCATTTGGGCCATCGAGTCAACATGGACCTATATCTCTTACATTTGTCTTCCTACAACCTTCTACAAAGCCTCTACAGATACATAACCAAAACCAACCTAGAGTTGGGATAACACCCCGCTCTATACTCATGTACAAATCAAACAAATGTGCATAATGACTCAGAAAGCCCCAAATCAACTGGAGCACACCAATGATCCGTAAATGATCTGCAACCTACTGTGGAGGTCTACTAGCACCTGTGCCTGCAACAAGTAAGGTAAGCCCCCCCCCCCCCCAATGGGGTCAGTACGAATAATGTACTGAGTATCTAAGGCTATAAGAAAGTGTATGAAACAAAGACATGTGGATAAACATTTTAGATCAGCCACCATTTTGAATGTGGAACCACGTACATTACTTTAATTACTTTTATTGATTAGTCATTCCTTCTTATCATTACTTCGTGAAATAGCTTTCCTTCATATATTTAATTATTTGACCTGCTTCTTTTGGCTTTATGCTCATCATCATTATTATTCATCCACTTATGAGTAGGCCATAAGTTAATAACCGTCATCCACCTATTGGTGGGCCATAATATAATAACCATCATCCACCTATTGTTGGGCCATAAGATAATAACCGTCATCCACCTATTAGTGGGCCATAAGATAATAACCGTCATCCACACTTGGTGGGCTATAATATAATAACTGTCATCCAAACTTGGTGGGATATAATATAATATATAGTATACATAATATAACATAATATTGGGATTGGTCCATCCGATCTTAAGCCCTTTTGATTTGTGATCCATTCTCAATAAAACATAAAGTAACCATGTAAGCCTTACTTCTTTGCATTGTTTCTTATCTTTACTTTTGTTATGAGAGTGATACATTGGTGATTAGAACATCATTGGTAACACGTATATACATTACTTTATTCCTTACTTTCATGAGATTGAATACGCTCACTCATGAGAGATTAATACATTCACTTATGAGAGATTGATACTTTTGATGATTGTAACATTATTGGAACTTGGAACATTAACCAAAGAGAATGAGTCATGTGAAACATAATTGATGTAGGAATAAGGTACATGTGAGTAACAATAATTAATAACCGTAAATGGGACACCTTAGATCATTTCGTACATGAGTAAGTACCATAACAAGGTGAATACTATATGCTGCAGTAAGATACGAAAAGAGTAACCTTACATACCTTATCTTCCCAATATAAATACACAATCCAATATGTGTGTACAACAATTCCACTCCTTCCTTACGTTTCACTATACATCACAAGTACATAACGAAACCAACATTAACCACAAGCTACATTCCAAGTGTATAAGATGACCATGAGTTACAAGATTTCCCTATAACATTATTTCACCCTTTATAATACCATTCATGGTATTTTCATACCAACAATACCATAACATTATATACATTGACCAAAACATCATAAACCAATAGCTTTTCACACCAAGTTCCTCCTTTACATGTTCTCATTAACACCATGAATCCATCAATTCACCCCAATACATTTTATAACCAAAATTCCACAATTTACTCATAGAGAAAAATAACAAGTTATGGACATAACCACACCACACATATTGAGATATCATCCACACCATTCACTTTCATCAAAACCTCAAGTCACTTTTCAAGTTTAAATCTCATAAATGACACATCTCTTACAAAAAGCAACAGTGCCATATCCAACACTTCTAAGCATAACCAACATGATCTACATAATCTCTCATGCATCTAATATATTAATTCATGAGAATAAACACTTACCAAGGCTTACCAAATGATGATCTTGCCCAAGAAGAGGACTTAGATTTTGAGAGTTTGAGAGAAAATATCTCTTTTTGCTTTCTTGGAAAAGTCTAGAATGGCATGTGCCTTATCATGAATAAAATTTGATTTTTTGGGGCCTTTATATAATCCTCATGGTCATCCTTAGCCACATTTAATCAATAATTGAAGTTTTTTACTTGGTCAATGAAAGAATGGATCATTTGACCCATTGGGCCATGTCTTTTGGCTTCATTTTGGGCCTCAAATTGGCCTATTAACACATATTATCTTATCCCACAAAAATCAATGTGTAATCCATCATATATCTTATGTTTAATTAATTCCATAATTGTCACAACAATATTCACTTACGAGATTCCCGATCGTAGCCTCAATCGGAAAAATAGAAATTCTAGTCGCTCATGGCTTATTTGAACATAATTTGTTAAAATACTTGTGACGAAGAATTAACCCCAACTCGGATGCTAAACGCGCTTAAGAATAGTCCTACTATGATGGAGTAATTATACCATGACTCAAAGGTCTTATATACATCATGATAGTCGAAGAAAGTTTTTGGCAAAAACCACCCCGGCACGCCGCTTGGCGCGCCCCTTTGCTGCCTGTGGAATCAAAAATTTGGGCCAGAGCGACCTGGCACGCCCTCTGCAGCGGCCCATGCCAAATTTTTTATTTAGGCTTTTCTTTGTGGATTTGGTTGGATATTTCAAGTCCCAACCTTTTGCTTACCTCTTAGCTTTAAGTTTCTTTGCTTGGATGTCCCTTAAACCTCAATTTTCACCCCACAAATGCTCCACAAAGTCACAAATGCCACCCACTACAAAGGTCTAACCACATGTACTAGGCCCAATATCAAATATTTCATCAATGACACTATAAAATACATACTTAAGGATCTCGACACCTAAGTAAACATTGTTCAAAGTCATCAAGTAGGGTCGGGAAGGTACGAGGTGTTACAGTACTGACGTCCCTCGTGGGACTGACCTTACTTGCTGTAGGCGCAGGTTCTAGTAGGCCTCTATAGTAGGTTTCCAGTTGTTTGCGTATCATTGGTGAGCTCCAGTTAGTTCGGGGCTTCTCCAAGTCACAGTTGTACATGTGTTTTGGTATTGTTCATGTTGTATAAAGCGGGGACTTGTCCCGACTTTCAGTTGGTCTCGTAAATGCATCTATTAGAGGCTTTTGTAGATGTATGTGGGTGTATGAATGTAAGATGATACATGATTTTTTTGACTTGATGGCTTCAACGGCCAAGTTTCAGATATGTAAATATATCACATGTTCCATGATTCCTGTTATTAGCCTTTTATGTTCTTACGTGATAGTGGTGTTTCCTATGACATGCATATGAAGGAATAGAAGCAAAGCTTGGTTCTCTCGGGATTTATCGGCTACGGATTTGGGATACGGGGTGTGACAGAAAAGTGAGGTTTAAAGGACATCCAAGTAAAGGATATTAAAGTTAAGAGGCAAGGTAAAGATTTGGACTTGAAAGATCCAACAAAATACGCAAAGAAAAGTCGAAATCAAAAGTTATTTGTTGGGCGCTGCAGGTGGCGTGCCAGGCCGCTTCTGGCCAAAAATTTTCTGACCCAGGCAGCAAAGGGGCGCTCCAGGCGGAGTGTTAGGGTGGTTTTTGCAAAAAAAATTCTTCAACCATTAGTCGATAAATAGGACTCTTGGGTTATGGTATCATTATTCCATCATAGTAGGGATACTCTTGAGTGAGTTTGGCATCCAAGTTGTGGTTAATTCATAGTCATAATTATTTTAACAAATTATGTTCAAATAAGCCATGAGCGACTAGAATTTCAATTTTTGCGATTGAGGCTACGAACGGGAATCTCGTTAGTGAATATTGTCGTGACGTTATGAAATTATTTAAACATGAGATATAAGATGGATTACACATTGAATTTGGTGGAATAAGTTGACATGTGTTATTGAGCTCAATTTGAGGCCCCAAAAGAGGGCAAAAGACATGGCCAATGGGTCAAATGACCCATTCTTGCCATTGACCAAGTAAATATGTTATTATTGGACCAAGTGTGGCTAAGGATGACTTGAGGTCTATATAAATGCCCCAAAAATCAGATTTTAATCACTCAAACACACATTTATTTCTAGACTTTTCCAAGAAACCAAAAAGAGATATTTTCTCTCAACTCAAACCCAAATAACCCTAAAGCAGCTACAATTGTTAGACAAGATCATCAGCTCTCAAGATTGGGTAAGTATTTAATCCTATGTTATAATATATTATGTAAATGAGAGAGTATGTATATCATGGTGGTTATGTTCGCAAGGTGTTGAATAGTACACTTTGGCTTTTTACTAAAAGATGTGCATTCTTGTGAATTAAACTTGGAAAAGGACTTGATGTTTTGATGAAAGTGAATGGTGTGGAAGATATCTCAACATGTATGATGTGGTTATGTCCATAACTTGTAATTTTTCTATATGAGCAAATTGTGGAATTTTGGTTATAAAATGTATTGGAGTGGCTTGATGGGTTCATTGTGATGTGGGGTTAATGAGAACATATAAAGGAGGAACTTGGTGTGAAAAGCTATTGGTTTATGATGTCTTGGTCAATGTATAGAATGTTATGGTATTGTTAGTATGATAAGTCCATGAATAGGGTGAAATAATGTTATAGGGCAATCATGTAACTCATGGTCGTCTTATACACTTAGAATGTAGCTTGTGGTTAATGTTGGTTCCGTTGTGTACTTGTGATATAGAGTGAAATGTAAGGAAGGAGAAGAATTGTTGTACTCACATATTGGATTGTGTATTCATATTGGGAAGAGAAGGTATGTAAGGTTACTCTTTTTGTATCCTTTTGCAGCATATTTTTCACATTGACATTGGGCTTGTTCTATTCCGAGGGGTTTTGAAGTATATCAATTCAGGTTGACATATATTGTTATTCACATGTGTCCTATTCTCAGATGAATTATGATTCACTTATCTCTTGTTCATTGACTGAAGTTCTAAAGGTGTCATAATGTTGTAATTTCTAAAAGAACTATCTCAAAGAGAGTAATGATGTAAAGATAATCTATTTATTTTGAATAGCATTTTCCAATCATGTCATGTTTCAAAGTCCAATAATAATATGATTATCTTTGTACCAATCTCTCACAAGTAAAAGTACCAATCTCATAAAAGTAATGAAGGAAGTAATGTGTCAGTTAATGTATCTATCCCTCACAAGTAAAGGTATAAATCTTACAAGAGTAAAGACGTGAAGTAATGTATAATTGATGAGTATTCTTGGGTGGTATCCCAGGGGTGTAAGTAACACCTAGAATGGGTCAATCCCAATATCATGGGTGGTATCCCAGGGGTTAAGTTACCTAGCATGGGTCAATCCCGATACATCCCAGGGGCGATATGAATGGCTAGCATGGGTTATCATAACTACATCCCAGGGGCGATATGAATGCCTAGCATGGGTTATCATAACTACATCCCAGGGGAGATATGAAAGCCTAGCATGGGTTAAGATAACATCCCATGGGTCAAAGTACCTAGCATGGGTTAATACATCCCAGGGGCGACATGAAAGCCTAGCATGGGTTAATCTCATCCCAGGGGCGACAGAACAGCCTAGCATGGGTAGAACAATAAAGATGAATAAATATGAAGACAAAAGAAGTAAAGAATTTAATGTAAATGGTTCCACAAATGCATATCGGTGAACTATCTGCAATAATTATTCTCTCATATTTGATTCCATTGATGTTCTTATGTATGATGCAGTTTTTTTTTATATATAGCCTTACATACTCAGTACATTATTCGTACTGACCCCCTTGGGGGACTTATTTTACTTGTTATAGGCACAGGTTCTAGTAGACCTCCTTAGTAGGCTGCGGATCATTTACAGATCTTTGGTGAGCTCCAATTGGTTTGGGGCTTTTCGAGTCACAGTTTTACATTTTTTTTTATGTTATAAATGTTGTATAAAGCGGGGACTTGTCCCGACTTTAAGTTGGTCTTGTAAATGCATCTGATAGAGGCTTTTGTAGACATTTGTGGGTATATGTATGAAAGGGATGTATGTCCATTTTGACTTAATTGCCCTAACGGCCAAGTTTCACATATATAGGGATCACATGTTCCATGATTTTCGTTATTAGCATTTTATTTCCTTACATGATGGTGATGTTTTTTATGGCATACATATGAATGTACATGAGCAAAGATTAATTCTCTCAGGCCTTATCGGCCTCGGGTGCCAGTCCGCCTCGTTGGAACTCGGGGCGTGACAAAAGTGGTATTGAAGAAAGTGAATTTGATGGATTCAATATTGACATTTAGGATGTTTTTATAGCCTTAACTTATTTTATCCTTGTATATAATGTTTGGAATTATCATTGGAAAATTGTGCATGGACTTGGTGGTGTATTGAAGGAAAAGTACAGTTTTGGTGATGTTAATGTGTGTTTTGAAACCATGGTTGTTTTTTGGCATCCAAGTGACCAAAAATATGTAAAAAACAGCTTACTTATGGCCTTGGACCATTTATTACACAAAAGGACCCAAAAGAGACCTTTTTTGGCTGATTTGGGCATCCACCCCCGCAAACGAAGGCACCTGCGGATGCAGATGCCAATGCAGGTGCCCCTAGATAGGGCCAAGGGTCACCTGTGTCCGCATGTCAGCCACCTGGGGGTGCAGGTGCCTTCGTAGGTCAGCCCAAAAAGTTTTTGTGTGTGTTTTTGTTTCTCTTTGATCCCCGAAGACCCCTATACCCTTTCTGGATATAATTATCAACTTATGATACCTTTTGAATGACTTTAAGGGGGAGTTTGGAGGCATGTTGGATTATATAAATGATGGATTATGGTTAATATGTTGTTATGAAAGGTATTGCGGTGACTTGATGGATTAATTGTGACGTAGTGTTAATGAGGAAGCGTAAAGGATAAACTTGGTGTGAAATGGATTTGGTTCATGATGTTTTGGTCAATGCATGGAATGTTATGATGTTGTTGGTATGATAATGCCGTGAATGGTATTGTAAAAAGGTGAAATGACGTTTTGGGTCAATCATGTAATTCATTGTCGTCTCATGCCCTTGTAAGGTAGTTGATTATTAATGTAAGCTCCGTTATGAACTTGTGATGTAGAGTAACACGTAAGGAAGGAGAGGGATCATTTTGTTCTCTTATAGGACTATGTACTCATATTGAGAACATAAGGTATGTAAGGTTACTCTTACCGTATCATTCTGCAGCACCTATAGTTTACATTGCCATTATACTTGTTCCATTCTGAAATGTTCTAAGGCATCTCATTTTAGGTTGTCATGTATTGTTATTCTTATGTTCCTTATTCGTGGATTAAGTGTTGTTCATAGGTCTCTTAATCATGGGATGATATCTTGACTTATGGGTGGCAGCTCTAGAGGAATAAGCCTAGTTTGAGCCTATCCCAACATAACGTTATGTTATGTTAAGACCCACTGATCAGTTGGGGCCCGGGTATGATATGAGATGAGTGATGATGAATAAACATTAGAAGCAAAAGAAAATAATGAATGTAAGATACATGGTTCCACATATGCAAAACGATGGCTTATCCATATTTACTATTCTCTTATATTTGATTTCATTGAAATATTTATGTGTTTTACAGTTTTATATGGCCTTACATACTCGATAAATTCTTCGTACTAACCTCCTTGGGGGGGGGGGCTTACCTTGCTTGTTACAGGCACAGGTGCTAGTAGACCTCCCCAGTAGACTACGAGAAATTTGCAGAATATTGGTGAGCTCCAGTTGGTTCGGGGCTTTCCGAGATGCCTATGAACATTTATTTTGGTATTGTATATATGTATAGAGCGGGGTATTGTACCGAATCTAGGTTTGTTATGGTTGTGCATCTATAGAGGTTTTGTAGACATTGTGGTACAGATGAAGCAAATGTAAGGAACGTATGTTTTGTCTTGATGTCCCTGACGGCCACGTTTCACATATATATATATCACATGTTTCCATGGCTTCCGTTATTGGTATCTTATATCTCTATACGTAATGGTGGTGTTTCATGACTGACATACATATGAATAGACATAGATGAAGATTGGTTCTCTCGGGCCTTATCGGCTTTGGGTGCCAGTCCGCCTCATTGGAACTCGGGGCGTGACAAAATATTTCGTTCACCATGATTGCGTCAGTGGGCTATGCGATTGCGGAGCACTATTAGTGGGTCGAGTGAGTTTCATTATTGCGTTTGCAGCCTAGGGCCCGTATTCGTGAACGTCTCAGTTGGGGTCAAGTCGCAATAACTACTGCTTATCTGCTATTACGATTAAGAGTGTACCTGAGCAGATATTTATTTTCTTTTTGAAAAAAAAAATGTATTTCCTCCATTTTTAGACTTTGAGAGCTCGAAATTAGGCTATTTCAAAGGGGTTTACGAGAATTCTTCCATGGGTATGTTTCCAAGCCTTGAATTCATCATTTCACATTGTTTTCTTTACAAATCTACCTTCAAATCTCTAATTTTTAAACATGATTTTGGAGGTTTTACCCAATAAAGTATAAAATGAGTTTATTTTATTTAAAGCTCAATTTCAACTCCTTTTTCCATGGGTATTCATATTTAGAACCCTAAAACATTGGGGAATGTGATTCTCAAATAAAATCTCAATTTTACCCTTGTATTTTGTAAATCAGTTTTCAAAGAGATTTTAGACCCAAAAGTTAAATATAGAGATATGGGTATTAATGGACTCCTTTTGACTTCTAGATGTCATATTTTATTAGATTGGATGTTCTTGGAGAGGATTCGAAGGATTAGAGCTTGTAGTTGATGCTTTGGACTGTGTTTGGGCTTGCAGATCTTCTTTAAGGCAAGTAGAGATGTACCTTGACTTTTTCTGAATTATTTGTCGTATGCTTGTTTGTTTAAGTATTGTGAATCACTTAGGGTTTAGGGATTCCGCTAAGGTGAAATGGCAAGAATCTCCATAGGTACTGGAATATTTTGATGTATTGTAGTTATATAATATCTTACCTTAGCTAGTCTTGCTATTTGAGGATATGCTTAGAATAGATTGTAGGTAATTGGCTTAGTGACTTGGAATAATTAATAGTGGATACCTATTTTAGAGCTTAAATAGTGTTTAGTAGACTTTATTGTGATGATCAGGGCTTAGTGGCCTTTTAGGGGATAATAATGTTATGATTGTTATTTGATGGAATGGTTGAGATTTAGAAAATACTTAGAGTATAAATAGACTTGTAATAGTTGATATGATTGTCGATGTTTAGTATCTCTTAGTAAGGTATATTGTTAACTAAAGATGAGAGTTATTATATGGAATAAGCTAGGTTTGGGCAAGTTTTGCTATATCTTGTTATTTGGATTGTTTATTACTTTCATATTGCCCGCATGGGGGCTTATGTGAATATTATTATAGACTTGAGAGATTATTACTATTGAGATGCCTGAGTGGGGTTTGAATTAATATTATTGGCTTTATTTGTGCATTAATTGCCTTATTATTATCGTGATGCCTAAGTGGGGGCTTGACTTGATATTATAGACCTTATTTAAGCATTAAATTGTCTTATCATTATTATGCTACCTAAGAGAGGGTCTTGGACTTAAATGATATTATTGATGTCTTAAATGACTATTTATTCCAATGGTGTCGTCTAAGGGCTTATATCATGAATTATGATCATGTAGAATTTACTTTGAGCTCATTTATACCTATATGGAATTGATTATTATCTTTATATTGATTAATTGTGAGCATTACATCGTCATTTCATACATACAGATTCATGAGATACTGGTACCATCGAGAAACACTAATTTTGAAAGAAAATTAAATACTTTATAAAACTCTTGACTGTGAATTACGCCGGTAAGGTAATTGAGATATGAGATTGAGATTTGTAAAAATATATGGCTTGTGAACCCCCCATTGTTCCTGTCTTAAAGCACTGAGGCTCGAAAGGTGTATACAAAAATTCATGTGATGGCTTACATCATTATAATCCCACCATCATTGCATCACTTGCATTGTATTCTTTGGTATGGTTTGACACTGTGCTTGAGTTTTTTTTTTGTGTTGAATTACCGCGATGAACCTTGTTTGTGATACTGTGTATTCTGCATTCATTACACTACATTGCATCATATTGTACCATCTCTTAAGTGATTTGGAGGTTGAAATATTATGAGACGTAGGGTATGGCGATGGATTGGTCAGTGAGACAAGTAGTGTCACACCTATTGGTAGCATGATATATACATAATTATACACTCTTACAATTTTATCCCATACTATTAGCTAAACATGTTAAATGAGCCTAATATACTGTGTTAGTGAGTCTCCCTCATAAATAACTTCTTTTGTTGGTTGATCATAAATGACTAGTGTTGACTCACCTTGAATAATTTGCCTACTCTATTTATTGACATTCCTATGATTTTTGTGTTAGGATACCCTGTTAGGATGAAGTAGTGTATTTACTACTTGTAGATTGATAGGGAACCTTGGGTAGTTTGGGTGGTGGTCCTCGCCATCACTTAGGATTAGGGTCGTTTATCGATGATGCTTGTTGAGTACACGTGTTTTGTACTCACTCTTGCTTTTTCTTTTATTTTTCTTTCCTTTTTCTTTCTTGTGCACCCCATACAGGTATTGGTTCGAGTAACAGATAGTAGATTATGTTCCTTCTGCATTGACATTGTGGAGATCGAGGTAGTGGCTAACATTTCACAAAGCTTACCGATATCTCTCTTTATTTATATTATGCTTTATCCATATTTAAGATCCTTTAGATTATTAATTTCATTTCGTATTAGAGGCTTGTACTATTGATAACCAGACCTGGGATATATCTTTAAATTATTATTTCATCTTTAAATATTTTGGGATTATTCTATTCTTATTCTTCATCCGTTTTTGATTTACTTTAAGTAATGAGTTTGGGTTTGGATTGGCTTACTTGTATCGAAGGGTGTGCCAAGTGACATTATGTACACTATTTAGGATTGTTACAAATTGGTATCAGCGCCCCAGGTTTATTGGTCTCATTAGTATAAGTCGAGTCTTGTAGCATCTTGTGGATCAGTATGGAGACGTCCACTATCTATCTTCGAGAGGCTACATGACTTTTAGGAGAAATTCATTTCTTCATTCTATGGAGTGCATTCATATCTTTATGTAACTCAAAAACCTCTTATTTACCCTCTCACATATGGTGAGCACGCGTTCTTCCTTGGTTAAAGATTTAGAGCCCATACCTTCTGTGTGTGGTAAGGGCAGAGGTTGGATTGGAACATCTGAATGAGCTTTAGGTCCGGTTGGGATTGCCTCTTCAGGTTTTAGAGTTTATAATGATATTGGGTCAATTGAGATAGAGGAATCGAGGCCAGTACAGATACCACCGGTGATTATGTCCATGCCTATGCTTGAAGATTTCTTGGTTCAAGTGTTGGTTCTCCTTAAGAGGGTGGATCCTACTTTGATTCAGCATGCCACTTCAGGACTTCAGACTCCGAATGCACATTTAACTACAGATTCTCCTTGTTTTGATGAGATATTATCGGGCATTTCTCTAGATCCAATGATCTTACGTTTCATGTCAATGGAAGGACATAGTAGGTTTGTAGAGTTCATGAGGACAGATCCTTATCTGTTTGATAGAGATCCTAGGCTCGATGCTTATATGTTCTTGCTTGATTGTCGTGAGAGGCTACACAGGTTAGGCTTGGTAGACTCTAATGGAGTAGATTCACTGCCTTTTAGTTCTTTTTACCAGCTAGATAGTGGTGGAGGACTTTTGTAGGGACTAAACCAGTTGTCTCACCTCCTCTTTCATGGGATCAGTGTGCTCGAGAGTTTCTATAGGAGTTTGAGTAGAGACGTAAGAGGCTTGTAGGAAAGAGGCCATGTAGACTTAATGATGATAGCGACATGTATGGTAGAGGCTAGGTTCCTCGTGGCTATTCTCGAAGATGGTTGGATTATGGTGGTTGTTCAGGTCCTTCAGGACCAGTTCAACTTATTCCTTCTTCTTTAAGTTACTTCATATGTGGAGATCTTAGGCACTATAGGAGGGATTGCCCACAGCATCGAAAGAGAGATACTTTCGATACAGTAGTGGTATTGCTACCTCTTAGATGATTCCTTAGTAGTGGATTGGGTGTGTCGATCCTATGTTATGACTAATTTAGAATATATCTCCAGATTGGGTTTGGTTTCTTTGAGTATTGTGGATTTTGGTGTATTTTGGATATGATCTTTTTGATGGCTATGTTGTGGAATAGTGGTGAATCAGTTTTAGATTTTGGTATATATTCAGATTGTAGAATGGGTTGGACTTGTGGTGTGACTAATTCGAAAGGATTACAATTAAAGGATTTTGGTTGGATAAGGGAAGTTTTTTTTGCGTTCTTGCCTTATGATTTGTTACTTCCTTAGTGACTAGCATTTTTGGCATGGGAATACTTATGGGTGTTGAAACACTCCTCGATTAGACTTGAAGGAATTCAACTTATAAGCATTTATGCTTTTGATTTGGAAGGGGTTTGAATAGAAAGAAAACTTGTGTGTAGCCTTTGTTACTTTAGTAGCTAAGTGACTTAATGGATTATATTTGCTCATGAGTTTTGATTCAAGTATGTGTTATCACTCCATGGTCCTTGTGTTATGAAATGCTAAATGGGAAGTGAGTTAGGAAAAAATAAGGAACTTATACATAAGAAGTGTGGTATATATAGAATTTAGCTATGGGATTGAGTTGGAATTTTGAAGTACTGACAGTGTGGTTCATCAGTGGCTTAGGAGGAGTCTAGCGGTGACTTACCAAGTTTTGATTTGTATTTTAAGCATCCGTCAGTGAGATGTGGTGATTGTTGCACTTCTTCTATGGGTTGATTGTCCCTGATATGATGGGTTGCTTATGTGCGTATGGTTAGAGAGGTACTTCGTTCTACCAAATTATTGAGGACTCTGGATTGATTCTTGTCACTTGGTATTGAAGACTGCATGGGTTATTGTGATGGATTGTATAAAAAATTAGTGACATTTGAAATGTTCATGTCTATTGGTATATAGACATGAACATTCGGGAGTGATTTATATGAGTTTGTTGTTTTGAATAGCCATAAAGTGATTAGTTTGACTTTGGTCAACATTTTGTGATCCGAGCTTTGAATGGCAATTTGAACAGTTCCATTAAATTTGAAATGTCGATTTTGGGTTAGTAGCATAGTTAGTTCTGGCTCGAGCCTTTATTTTGCAATTTTAACCTCTTAAATATAAAATAGTTAAATTTAGCCTTAGGGGTTTTGGGGGTTAATTTGCTGTAAATGATCTCTTTTTCAAAATCAGATGGTTCCATTGAGTCTAGAATGTAAAATTTAGCCTAATAGCATTATTAGTTTGTTTCTGTGGGGTCCCAAATGAATCCCGAGGGTCCTTTCAGATAGTTTTTTACTTGTCCTTTGCTGGTTTCAGTTGTTGCTGGTGCAATTCCTCCCTTCTTTGTGTTCGCGACCTATCTGTCGCATTCCCAAAGAATGAATATTTCCTTTACCGCGATCGCGATGGTGGGCATGATTGCAAAGTGTTATTAGTGGGATGGGTCAGTTTCATCATCTAGTTCAAGACCTTGGGCCTAGGTTCATAAAGGTTTTGATTCGGGTCAAATCAAGATCGTGACAGCTAACCCAGGATCGCAATTAAGGGCGTATCGGAGTAGATATTTATTTATTTTTAGAAGCAAAGCACGTTTCCTCCCTTTTACGACTTTGAGAGCTCGAAATTAGGCGATTTCAAAGGGGTTTACGAGAATTCTTCCATGGGTATGTTTCCAAACCTTGAACTCATCATTTCCCATTGTTTTCTTAACAAATCTACCATCAAATCTTGATTTTTAAACATGATTTTGGGGGGTTTACCCAGTAAAGTATAAATGTGTTTTTCTTCGATTTAAATCTCGATTTTAACTCATTTTTCCTTGGGTTCTTAGACTTAGAAATCTAAAAGTATTGGGAACATGATTCTTAACTAAAATCCAAATTTTACCTTAGTATTTTTGGAACCATTTTTCAAATTGATTTTAAACTCGAAACCTAAATATATCAATATGGGTATCGATAAACTCCTTTTGACTTGTAGATGTCATATTTGATTAGAATGGATGTGTTTGGAGATTATTCGAGGGAGTTCAGCTTTCGATTGATGCTTCAGATAGTGTTTGGGCTTGCGGATCTTCTTTAAGGTAAGTGGAGAAGTACCTTGACTTTTTCTGAAGTGTTTATGTGTTGTATGCTTGTCTGTTTATGTATTATGAATCACCTAGGGTTTGGCGGCCCTTCTTAGGTGAAATGGAGAGCAACTCTGGGGGTATCAGAGTTTTTTGATGGATTGTAGTTATATAATTGCTTACCTTAGATAGTCTTGCTACTTGAGGATATGCTTGGACAAGATTATAGATAGTTGCCTTATTATTATCGTGATGCCCGAGTAGGGGATTGACTTGATATTATAGGCCTTATTTGAGCATTAAATTGTCTATCATTATTGTGATACCCGAGAGAGGGCCTTGAACTTATATGATATTATTGATGTATTACATGACTATTTATTTCAGTTGTGCCGTGCAATGGCTTATATCATGAATTATGGTTATATAAAGTTGACTCTGAGCTTATTTATACATGTATTGAATTGATTATTATCTTCATACTTATTGATTGTGAGCATTACATCCTCATTTGATACATACATAATCATGAGATACTGGTACCATTGAGAAACTTTGATTTTGACAGAAAATTAAATACTTTTTAAAACCTTTGACCGTGAATTGTGCCGGTAAGTTGATTGAGCTATGAGATTGAGATTTGCGAAAGTATACAGGTTGTAAACTCCCCATAGGTCCTATCTTGAAGCACTGAGGCTCGAAAGGTCTATAAAAGAAGTCATGTGATGGCTTACATCATCACTATCCCACCATCATTGCATCATATACATTGCATTGTATTCTTTGGTATGGTTTGACACTGTGTTTGAGTATTTACTATTGTATTGAATTACAGTGATTGAACCTTCTTTGTGATATTGTGTATTCTGCATTCGTTTTACTATATTACATTATATTGTACCATCTCTTGGGTGATTTGGAGGTTGAGATACTATGAGGCGTGGGGTATGGCTATAGCTTGATCAGTGAGACATGTAGTGTCGCACCTACTGATACCATGATATATATATAATTATAAACTTACTATTTTATCCCAAACTGTTAGTTGAACATGATAAATGTGATTGCTATACTGTCTTAGTGAGTCTCCCTCATAAATGACTTCTTTTACTGATTAATCATAAAATGATTAGTTTTTAATCCCCTTGACTAATTTTCCTACCCTAGTTATTTACATTCCTATGATTGTTATGTTGGGATACCCTTTAGGATGAAGTGGTGTATTTATTTGTTGTAGATTGATGGGGACCCTTGGGTAGTTGGGGTAGTGGTCCTCTCCATCACTTTGGATTAGGGCGGTTATCGACAATGCTTGCTGAGTATATGTGTTTCGTACTCTTTCTTGCTTTTTCTTTCCTTTTTCTTTTTTTTCTACATGCCGTGCAAGTATTGTTTCGAGTAAGTTTCGAGTAGCCGATAGTATATTGCATTCCCTCTATGTTGACATTGTGGCAATCGAGGTAGTGTCTGACGTTTCACAGAGATTATCTGGATCTCTATTTGTTTATCTTAGGTTTTATCCACATTTAAGATCCTTGTGATTATTGATATCATTCTATATTTGAGGTTTATACTAGTGATAACCAAATCTAGGATGTATCTTTAAATTATTATTTCATCTTTAAATATTTTGGGATTATTCTATTTCTTTTCTTCTTCCACTTGTGATTTACTTTAAGTATTGAGTTTTGGTTAGGATTGGCTTACTTGTATCGGAGGGTGTTACGGGTTCCATCACGTACTATATTTTGGGTCATGACACTATAATTTGGTATTCGAGAAATGGCCAAGAATATCTCCATCCCTGTGACAAATGGTTCATAGATATCTCCATTCATCTTTTGGATTCAAAATGGCCCCAGCCAAATTTTTTGCTTAAGAATACCCCTCGAACTAACTGAAATTTTTTTTGCAACTTAAAATAGTTCCATGCCATAAATCCATCCATTTCATAAATTCAAATCCGCTACTAATAATTTAACACATTTTATAAAATCCAAATTCCACTAGAGAATCACAATCCCAACATAAAAGCAAAGCTTAGAATTCAACTGCTTAATCCAAATCTAGTGGATTTTCAAGTTAAATTAAAACTAAAAACTTTTTGATATGTATCAAATTAGTATGATTCTAAATCCCTATTTGTAACACTCCGTACATTTACGAACCTATGAGACTACCTTAACATTTATGAAATTATTTAAACTTGAGATGGTTGGAGTATTACCCATTAGTTTTAGTGGGCTGAATTAGTCATGTGCTAATGGGCTCAATTTAAGGCCCAATAATTAAGCAAAAGACATGGCCCAAATGGGAAAATGACCCATTCTACCTTTGACCAAGTAAACCCTCAATTATTGACCCAAGTTTGGCTAAGTATGACCATTAAGGGACTATAAAAGGCAACAAAAATCAGATTTTATTCATTAAGACACACATGCAATTTCTAGATTTTTCCACAACATTCTCTCTTCTCACAAACCCTAAGCAACTATGCCCTTTGGACAAGATCACCTCTTTGCAATCTTTGGCAAGTGTTTAATCTTATGGTTTAATATATTACATGTATAAGAGGGTGTATAAATCATGTTGGTTATGCTTAATCGGTAAAGGGTTTTGCCTTCTAAACTTGAAGGGAGATTTGTGGTCTTGAAGGAAGTGAATTTGATGGATTAAATGTCAATGCGTATGATGTGGTTATGTCCCTAACTTGATTTATCTTTGTGTATAACATTTGAAATTGTTGTTGTGGAAATTATGCATGGAATTGGTGGTGTATTGAAAGGAGGATGTAGTTTGGTGATGTTTATGTGCGTTGTGAAACCATGATTGATTGTTGGCATCCAATTTAACCTAAAATATGAAAAGAGAAGCTTACTTATGGCCATGAACCATTTATTACAAAAAAGGACCCAAAAGAGACCTATTTTGGCTGAACCGGCCATCCGCCTTCGCAGATGGGGCACCTGCAGGCGCAGATGCCAACGCAGGTGGCCCTGGACAAGGCCAATGGGCACCTGCGGCAGTACCTCACCCACCTGCGGATGCAGGTGGCTTCTCAGGTCTCTCCATAACTTTCTTTTGATAGTTTTTGCTTCTCTTTGACCCCCCAAGGCCCTTATACCCTTCTTGGATGCAATCATCAACTTATGGTACCATTTGAATGGACCTAAGGGGTAGTCCGGAGGAATTTTGAATCATATCAATTATGAATTGCTTTTTTATATGTTATGGTGAAAGTTATTGAGATGACTTGATGGAGTAAATGTGACGGTGTTAATAAGAAAGTGTAAAGTATAAACTCTGTGTGAAATGCTATTGGTTTATGATGTCTTGGTTGATGTGTGGCATGTTGTGGTGTTGTTGGTATGGTAATGCAGTGAATCGTATAGTGAATGGTGAAATGACGTTATATGGCAGTAATGTAGATCATTGTCGTCTTATGCACTTGTACTGTAGTTAGTTGTTAACGTGAGCTCCGTTATGTACTTGTGTTGCAGAGTAACACGTAAGGAAGGAGCTAGATTATTGTATTCACATATAGTATTGTGTATTTATATTGGGAAGATAAGGTATGTAAGTTTACTCTTTCCGTATCCTTTGGCAGCACCTATTGTTATCATTGTTACCGAACTTGTTTCCATTTCGAAATATTCCAAAGTATCTCATTTCAGGTTTGTCATATATTGTTATTCACATGTATCTTATTCATTGACTTATGTTCCAAAGATCCAATAATGTTATAACCACCAATGTATCAATCTCACAAAAGTAAAGGAATGAAGTAATGCATATATGCGTTTCTTAGAGGCTAGGTGGTAGCTCAAAGGGGCAAAATCCTAGCTAGAGACGATACCGATGATCATTAGATATAGGGGGAAATCCAGAGGGGTGAAAACAAAATCCTGGTCGGAAAGAACCTGATCTATTGATTTATGGGTGGCAATCTAAGGGACATAAGCCTTGCTGGAACGATCCTAATATTATGTTATGTTATGACCCACCGATAAGGTGGATGAATGATAATGATGATGTTATGTTATGACCCACCGATAAGGTGGATGAATGATAATGATGATGTTATGTTATGACCCACCGATAAGGTGGATGAATGATAATGATGATGTTATGTTATGACCCACCGATAAGGTGGACGAATGATAATGATAATGTTATGTTATGACCCACTAATAAGGTTGATGAATGATAATGATTATGCTATGTTATGACCCACTGATCAGTTGGATGAATGATAATGATGATGAATATAAAATCAAAGAAAGTAATGAATGTAATGTACATGGTTCCACACATATACAGAACGGTGGTTTATACATAATGTTTATTCACTTGTATTTGATTCCATTTGAGATCCTATGTTTCATACAGTTTCTTATAGCCTTACATACTCAGTACATACTTTCGTACTAATGTCCCTTGGGGTACTGACCTTACTTGCTGCAGGCATAGGAGCTAGTAGACCTCCACATTAGGATTCGAGTCATCCACAGACTATTGGTGAGCTCCAGCTTGGTTCGGGGCTTTCCGAGTCACTTGTGTACATTGTTTTGTTACTGTGTAACAAATGTATAAAGCGGGGACTCGTACCGACTTTAGGCTTGGTTATGTATCTGTTAGAGGCTTTTGTAGACGTTGTGGGATGAATCAAGGAATGTAATAAATATGTGCTTTTGACGCAATGGCCCTAACGGCCAAGTTTCATATCTATATGAATATATTTCCATGACTTCCGTTTTGACCTCTTGTATCTATAAGTGTTGGTCATTGAGTGAGATGCATATGAATGAATAAAGGTTGGTTCTCTCGGGCCTTAACGACTTTGGGTGCCAGTCCGCCTAAATGGGATTTGGGGTGTGACACTATTACTACAGATTTGATTAGTCAATGTTAACACTCCTATTAACATTTCAAGTAAACCTTAAAATCTGACTGTCAATGAACTTCATTTGCGTCGAAGTTTAATTTATTTTAATTGGAAAGAACTCTTACAGAATACTGGTACTAAACTTATAGAATTCTTAGGAAGACTTTACTCTTAACCAAAAGTTTCCTAGTCGACAACAATTCTGCAATTTAAGACCGTGTTCCTAAAGGATACAAAATTTTATTTTAATATGTATTACTCAAATTGTGTCCTCTCCTTGTATCGATTTGTCCAACTTTCAATTAAATAAATAATGGTATAAAGGTCATTCAATATTTAAGGATATTTTGGTCAATAAAAATTTATATTCTTGCAGACAGTATGTGGATAAGACAGTCGGCTGCATTAGGAAAATGGCTAAAGATGTGTTGGGTGTCTTGAGAGGTCTGTCTAGCAGATGTCGAGGGGACTCATGGTGGAATGGAGAAGTACAAGGGAAGGTGGAGGCAAGAAAGAAGGCTTACATAAATTTGGTGGAAAGTTTGAATAAGAATGAGAAACAAAGGAAAAGAGAACGGTATAAATTGGCTAGGAAGGAGGCTAAGTTAGCTATTATGATGGATAAAATATTAGATTTCAAAATCTTGTACGCTGACTTAGAGTAAAGAGGTGGGGATAAGAAGTTATACAGTCTAGCCATGGTTAGGGATCATAAGGCTTTGATCTTGACCAAGTGATGTGCATGTATTGGTGGATGAGGGTCTCATTAGAAGGAGATGACATTCATACTAGCATAAGCTCTTGAATGAAATGGGGGATGTAGACATTGTGGTGAGGGACATGGAGCACTCAGAGAGGAATCATGATTATGGTTATTGTAGGCGTGTTAAGGTTGAGGAGGTTAGGGGTGCCATTCATAGAATGCGAGGGGTAGAGCAACTGGGCTAGATAAAATTCCTATGGATTTTTGGAAGAGCATAGGCGGGGCAGGTTTAGAGTGGTTTATTGAGTTGTTTAATGTTATTTTTAGGATGATGAAGATGCTCTACTCTTGGATATTAAGTATAGTGATTCCTTTGTACAAGAATAAGGGTGACATTTAGAATTGCAACAACTATTTATTGAGTCACACTATGAAGGTTTGGGAAAGGTTGGTGGAGTTGAGGTTGAGAATTAGTTCAGATTCATGTTAGGATGCTCGACTATAGAGCCATTCATCTAGTTAGGAGACTGGTGGAGCAGTATAGAGAGAAGAAGAAAGACTTACATATGGTGTTCATCGATCTAGAAAAAGCGTATGAAAAAGTTCCCAACGAGGTTCTATGGAGGTGCTTGGAGATTAGAGGTGTTCCTTTGGCATACACTAGGTCAATTAAGGACTTCTACGATGGAGCTAAGACTCATGTAAGAACTGTATGAGGAAAGTCGAAGAACTTTCCCATATTGATGGGGTGGTACCAAGGATCGTACCTTAGACCATTTTTATTTACCTTTGTGATAGATATTTTGATTCGGCATGTTCAAGGTAAGGTGCCTTGGTGTATGTTTTTAAGGATGACGTAGTTTTAATTGATGAGACTCGTGGAGGAGTTCATTCTAAGTTAGAGGTTTGGAGGAAAACCCTAAAATCTAAAGGATTTAGGTTGATCAGGACCAAGATGGAATATTTGGAGTGTAGATTTAGTGAGGGGACACATGAGACGAACGTGGTAGTGAAGTTTGATATCCAGACCATTCCAAAGAGAGATAGTTTCAAGTATCTTGGCTCTATGATATAGGGAAATGGAGAGATTGACAAGGATGTCACCCATTGTATTGGTGTAGGGTGGGTAAAATGGCAGCTCACATATGGAGTCTTATATGATAAGAAGCTGCCCCTCAACTATATGAATTTATTTTATGAGATACCAAAATGTACTCTCGACCCTGACATTAGATCCCGACCTGGACTCGTGTCCCAACTTGACACATGACCCGAGATCCTAGTTCTTGACCCGACATAGAAACGAATCTATACCCCAACTAGTGTTCGAATCTTGACCCAACTCCAAACCCTAAAACCCTACTCTTGACACCCAACCAAACCTGATAAGCTCCAAAATATGAAAAAAGGGAAAAAGTACAAAAACAAGAAAAATGATAAAATCAAAATGCAAAAAGTAATGGATAGAGGATAAAGATAGATAGATAGACACAAGAAGATAAAGAAGAGGGCAACCTATGGATGTATCAAATCCAAGACCTCCTTTTTGATTACCTGTAAACACTTATCTATTACGATGACCAAGAGGGAATCGTAACGCCCTCGAAATCACAGTTTCTAAACAAAAGGTCAACACAAGCTTTTCCAAGCTCGCATGCTCTCTCAAGAGACATAAATTCAATAGATAGACACAATCTAAGGATGTATCAAATCTGAAGACCTCCCTTTTGATTACTAACAAGCACCAATCTCTTACATAAACCACGAGGGAATCAATCTCCCACGTAACCCACGTTTCTAAATGATTGTTCAACATAAGCTAATACTAGATCTCACACTTTCAAGTGTATTCATAATATCATCAAAAGCTAAGAGAATAAAGAGAGAAACTACTAGTTATAACCCTGGGCTGGCATGGGCTATTTATTACAACTATGGGCCCCAAAATGACCCTTTTCAGCAAATTAGGGCATATGGACACATATGTCCAACGCATGTCCCAATTCAGATGGCCCTAGAAGTGGACAGAAAAGCCATCTACGGCTGCACCTCTCCACCTGCGGGCACATGTGAGGTTACAGGTAGTTCTAGACCATTATTTAGCTCCTCTTACCTCCCCGAAGACCATTCCAATGGCTTCCCTCAACTCCAATCTATCTTTAAAACATGATATTGTTCTTTTTAGATCCCCAAATGGGTATTACAAACATGTCCTTGTGTACTTAAGATGACCATGGCTTGGATCCCTTTCTATTGACCTTGAAATATAAACTTTGAAAGCCTGTCACCGATTTGGCTTGTATCATCCTCCCCATCTTGAAAAGGATTCAACCTCAAATCTAAATCCTGAAAACACATGAGGTGGACAAGAAACCAATATATCTTCAACGAATGAGGGTAGCACAAGGATTAGCAACAACATTTCCACTCCAAGGGGGACACATTTGATATACAACCAACTATCCCTTGTTATCAATGAAGCAAACTCATCATACAATGCACAAAGGTGTTGGCTATTAGAAGCATCATGAAACAAATAAACTACCAAGGTTGTAAGATACAAGTGTTTCTTTATTCCACCATAAGACCATACCCAAGGATTCCCACTTCTAACTGAAACAAATCTAATATCAACATGGATGTCAGCAAATGCAAAGAGGTAGTAAAGAAAGGTATGAAAAAAATGAGTCTTATCCAAGGTATTTCCATATGTAAGAGTATCAAGGTACTCAAGAAATATAGCAATAAAGTCACTAGAAGTTGGAACAACCAAGGATGGAGTCAAGTCATTAGGCTGGAAATCACCCTTCCTTTCAAGACAACTAATGCCCACACAAAATATATTTTCAACACAAACATGGTTATCATCATAGGCAAAGAGATAGAAAAGAAAAGTGTTAAGGACACCATTCTCATCTAAATTACTCTCAAACATAAGTACAAAAGAAGATGAGGCAAGACAACTTAAGTACATCACGTCTTTTCCCTTCAAGCAACTTCCAAAAGAAGTGCATTCACTAATGGAGTCATGCTATTAGAGAAATTAGAGAATACCCAAGAAGTTGGGTTGCCTCTATTAATGGAATTTAGAATACTCCTAAGAGTCATTCCTATCACTCCAACTTATCCAACCACATAAGCGTGACAAGGATTAAGAAGCAAGAGTTGGGCATCAAGAATGCACCAAGGACTCTTCCCAAAGCAACAAATAGATTGCGAATTTAGATTGCAAGGCCTATAAAATTTAAGAACATAATACATACACCATGAAGAAATCTTGGAGACACTAATACTCTCATGGTATGATATGATATCAATCAATTTCAAGGGTCTACTCAATATGAGAAAAATATCATCATGCCTCCAAGGATCACTAGGAATAGGAGGGGGTAAGTACATACCTTTGAAACAAAGCCTTGAACTTGTTCCATGTACCAACTTAGACCATGCTTGGTCCTCTTGATTATTTGTAGGAATTTCCTTGGTAGGGAACTCCTTTTGATCCATGGGGTTAGATGTTTCACCCCTTGACATCAAGTATCCATCAATCCTTAGGAGTAGATTTAGAAACCTCCCTTCCTTAACTTTGGAGTCCTTATAGAAGAAATCATCTAGGCCTTCAATCTTATGCTTGTGAGGGATTTTCTTTGGATCCTCTATTGGGAGCATTTTCTCATGAACCTGCAAAATAAAAGTATTGGTACAGGGCAAAATGCTAGTACCCTGGTTAGCATGTAACAAAGGTTTGGGGTTGACAAGTTCCACAACTAGGTGATCCTTGTAGTCCTCCTCTAACTCATGCCTTGGCTTAAAATTAGCACATGACTCCCCTTCTTGAGCTAGGTTCTTCTCCACTTTCTCAATTTCATCTCTCTCTATTCCTTTGACTTGAGCAAGTTGTTTTTTGTTATTTGGACAAGTAGTAGAAAGGGTGGAGTTTGAATGTTCGTTCAAATTGGACACTCCCCTTTTTATGGTCCGTAAATAGTTGCTTATTGATCCCATTTCATCTATCTATAGCATTGAACTTCACATTCATATCTTGGTTCATACCCATGATAGCCGTCATTAAGTTTTCCATGGTAACCTTTCCCATGGTATTTTGACTATTACTCCCCTTCACTATTATAACTAGTAAGTAGAAATACTAAATAAAAACAAAAAACAAGTTAGTGTTAACAAATCAACCTCACAATCTCTTGGAGTACACAACTTTGTTTGCTTGACAATAGGCGTCGCTAACGTTGAAAGATCATTTCTACTCCAGGCACTCAGCTAATTTCTATTCCCATGTATAGAATGGCTCCAGCAGAATTGCAAGAATTGAAGGTGCAATAGAAAGATTTGCTGGACAAGGGCTTCATCAGGCCTAGTATGTCCCCGTGAGGTGCACCGGTATTATTTGTACGAAAGAAAGATGGCATATTGAGAATGTACATTGACTATCGATAATTGAATAAGGTAATGATCAAGAACAAATATTCCCTCCCCAGAATTGATGACTTGTTTGATCAGTTACAGGGCGCCAAATATTTTTCAAAGATTGACTTGCAATCGAGTTACCATCAGGTCTGGGTTAGAGAAAATGATACACCCAAGACATCTTTTCAAACACGGTATGGCCGTTATGAATTTTTAGTTCTGTCATTAACGAATGCACCAGCTATTTTCATGAATTTGATGAATAGGGTGTATAAGCCATTTCTAGACGTGTTTGTGACGATTTTCATAAATGATATTCTGGTTTATTCAAGATCAGAAGAAGACCATGCTAGTCACTTACGGCAGGTGTTACAGATTTTTCGTGACCGTAAGTTGTATGCCAAATTCTATAAATGTGAATTTTGGTTAAAATCTGTAGCATTCTTGGGTTACATTGTGTTGGATGAAGGGATTTAGGTGGATACACAGAAGATAGAAACAATGAAGAACTGGCCAAGGCTACGATGCCTACCGAGATTGTAGTTTTCTTGGATTGGCCAGTTATTATCATAGGTTTGTGGAAGGGTTTTCTTCTATTGCTGCGCCATTAACGAAGCTAACACACAAGGCAATTAAGTTTCAGTGGAACGATGCATGTGAGAAAAGTTTCCAAGAGCTGAAAGATAAGTTGACTTCCACCCTAGTTTTAGTACTTCTCGAGGGCACTCAAGGTTATGCAGTGTATTGTAATGCTTTCGGGGTTGGCCTCGGGTGTTTATTGATGAAGCATGGAAAAGTAATAGCGTATGCCTTACGACAGTTGCGGCCACATGAGAGAAACTATCCCACGCATGATCTTTAGTTAGCAGCTGTAGTATTTGCTTTAAAGATATGGTGCCATTATTTGTATGGGGTTCATGTTGATATCTATATTGATCAGAAAAGTTTGCAATATATCTTTAAGCAGAAGGGACTCAATTTGAGGCAACGAAGATGGCTAGAGCTCTTAAAAGACTATGATATCGATATCTTATACCACCCAGGTAAGACAAATGTGGTAGCTGACGCACTAAGTCGCAATCAATTGAGGGAAAAGCCAGATATAGTCAGGGATTTACATCAACTATACAGCTTGGGGGTTCATCTTTTTGAATCCCCAGATAAAGGGGTTATTGTGCAACACGCAGCAGACTCTTCCTTAATAGCTGAGGTAAAAAAGAAACAGTATGCATATCCTATTCTATTGCAGCTGAGAGAGAATATGCAGCAAGAGTTGACCAAAGCATTTGATCTGACCAAGAAGGAGTACTTCAACGCCAAGGGAGATTATGTGTACCGGATGTAGCTGAGTTGAGCAAGCGAATTATGACAGAGGCACACCATTCACGGTATTCGATTCATCCTGGATCCACCAAAATGTATTATGATTTGAAAGATATGTATTGGTGGAGAAATATAAAGAAGAACATTGCAGAATTTGTAGCTCAATGTCTAAATTGCCAACAAGTCAAAGTAGAGCATCAGAAACCAGAAGGTTACATGCAATGTATCAATCTTCCAGTCTGGAAATGGGATATGATTAACATAGACTTCGTCACAGGTTTTCCTCGTACACTACAGAAATTTGATTCCATATGGGTGATAGTTGATAGGCTTACCAAGTCAGTTTATTTCCTACCAGTCAACCTACGTGGCATTACTGGGGTCTACGACACCAGTCATGGTACCGTAGAATTTCGCCGTCTTTATTGACCTGTTTTGACCGAATGGAATGTATGTGTGTAAGACCCATTCACTGTGTAGGGCTGGATTTATCTGATGTGTTTGAGGCCCAAATAACATGTAACAAGCCATCGTCCTAAACAAGAAAAGAAATGATCTATTTAACATGGACCAAACATGTGGTCAAGGATTGACTTGACATGAGGGCCTATATATGGGCAAAATTCAGATTTTTATTCATTAGAACTCTCATACCTTTCTAGATATTTCTAAAGACATAGTCATCTTACAAAACCCTAAGGCAACAATACTTGTTGGGAAATATTATATATATGAAAGATGGTGTAGATGGTGTTAGTTATGCTTGAAAGTAATTTACACTTTTGGCTTTTTACTACAAAATGTGTAATTTTTATGAGTTGAACTTGAAAGAAGACTTGAGGCTTTGACAAAAATGAATGGTATGGATTAAAGAAAATATCAACACCTAAGATGTGGTTATGTATTTAACTTATTTGTTTAGCTATAAGTGTGACTTGTGGGATTGTTGTGATAAAATGTATTGGGGTGACTTGATGGAGTGATTGTGACATGGTGTTATTGAGAAAGCGTAAAGGAGACACTTGGTGTGACATTGATGTTAGAGGGCAATCATGTGACTCATTGTCGTCTTATGTACTTATAAGGTTGTTGGTTGTTAACGTGACTTCCTATATATACTTGTGTTGTAGAGAAACACGTAAGGAAGGAGTGGGATTATCGTATTCACATATAGGATTGTGTATTTATATTGGAAGGCTAAGGTATGTGAGGTTACTCTTTCCGTATCCTTTGGTAGCACCTATTGCTCACATCGTCACCATACTTGTTTCCATATTGAAATGTTTCAAAGTATCTCATTTCAGTTTGTTAGAAATTGTTATTCACGTGTCTCTTATTCATTGATTGATGTTCCAAAGATGCAATAATGTTATAACCACCAATGTATCAACCTCACAAAAGTAAAGGGATGAAGTAATGCATAGTTGGTTGTGTTGAGTACGGGTGGTAGATTTGGGGGAGAAAGCCTAGCTCAAGCCGATCCCAATTGATTAATGGATACAGGGGGTAGCTCTGGGGGCATAAGCCTAGCTCGAGCCAAACCTGCTTTGTTGATTTTTGGGTGGTAGCTCTGGGGGGGATAAGCCTAGCTCGAGCCGGTCCCAATATTGTTTACCACTGATCAGTTTGTCCTGGGTATTTGATGATTGATATTGACATAAAAGTAAAAGAAAAGAAAGTATTGAACTTAATGTACTTGGTTCCACACATACAGAACGGTGGTTTATCCATATTGTATACTCACTTGTCTATGATTTTATTGAAATTTCTATATTTCTTCTATCTGCTTATAGCATTACATACTCAGTACATTTTTTGTACTAACGTCCCTTGGGGGACTTCCCTTACTTGCTGCAGGCATAGGTGCTAGTAGACCTCCACTATAGATTGCTGATCTTTTGCCGATCATTGGTGAGCTCCAGTTGGTTCGGGGCTTTTCGAGTATCATATGTACATTTGTTTTGGGTATGGTAAATATTGTATAAAGAGGGGACTTGTCCTGACTGTAGGTTAGTTGTGTATATGTATCTGTTAGAGGCTTTGTGGACCATGGTATAGATAGACATAGAGGTTTCTTTCCCTTTTTGAATCGATGGCCCTAACGACCCAGTTTTTATATGTATTATATGTTTCTCCATGACTTCGGCCTTTAGAATCTTGTATCACGTAGTAATGTTCATCTAGTTGCGTGCATATGAAGTTATATGAATGAAGATTGGTTCTCTCGGGCCTTAATGACTTCGGGTGCCAGTTTGCCCCATTGAGATTCGAGGCATGAAAAAAGTGGCATCAGAGCAGGTCGTTCTAATGGTGTCTACAAAGCCGTGTCTGAGTAGAGTCTTACTTATCGATGTGTTGTACAACAAATTTATAAGTAAGAGGCTACGGGACATTTAGGAGTTGTTTCTTTTCTTTACCTCCTAGATCGTGCAATAGAGCGAAAGTTGTCGGGATAGAAATGATATTTAACCATTGTTTTCTTTCCTTTTTCCTTATAGTAACAATTCCAAACACAAGACGAGGTAGAGGCAAAAGTAAGAAGCTAGACAGAATTGCCGGAGAGGGCACTAGTAGACAACCACCTAGTCAGGGTGAGGCTGAAAGTGAATTTGCATCATGGGCTTCTTCTACCTTTCCATCTCTAGAAGAGGCGAGGGAAAGAGAAGGACCTGCAGAACCGCCCGTTAATTCCACGGAGCAAGAACTCAAAAATGCGGTTCAAATGTTGACACAACTAGTAGCCGTACAAAGCCAAGGACGAGCTGGTCCAATGACAAGTGATGATAGTGCAGCCAGGGTAGCTAGTCGATGGACCCAAGATTTCTTGAAACTAGATCCTCCCACGTTTATCGGGTCGAATCTTAAGGGGGACCCGCAAGATTTTATAGATCAAATCCAAAGGGCTTTGGAGGTCATGGACGTGACTGGGGTAGAAACAGTTGAACTCGCGGCCAATATATTGAAAGGTGAAGCTATATTGTGGTATGAGGAATGGAAAAGATCGAGGGTTATTGATGTACTTCCAGCTAGATAGGAGGAATTTAAAATGGCTTTTCTTGATCACTACCTCCCATATGAGATCTGGGAGGCACGTGCAGACCAGTTTCTAAATCTGCGTCAAGGGAATATGAGTGTGAGAGAATACAGTCTGTAGTTTAATTCTTTGGCTTGATATGCTCTGAATGTAGTGGCTATAATGACAGACAGAGTCCATCTCTATGTGGACAGATTGGAGCCATATTTGGTACGAGACTATACTATTGCTTCTTTGAACAGAGATATGGACATAGCCAGAATTCAGGCTTACTCACAGAAGATGGAAGACCAGAGGCAGAGAAGAAGGATACATGAATTTGAAAGAGGGCCTTCACAGAAGGCTAGACCTATGGGACCGTCTATAGTGTCCCAAGGAGATTCTAGGCCTCGGATGTTTCCTAGATCGCCTAGACCATCATTTTCTCATGCCACAGTAGGCACTTCATCCCAGTTCTGAGGGTCTAAGAGCGGTTATGGTGGGCAAAGCAGTGGCTCCGGTTCATAGAATGCAGGGTTTCCTCATTTGCCTTGTTAGTATTGTGGAAGGCTTCACTTAGGTAAATGTCGGTTTGGGACAAATGCTTGTTTTTGGTACGGTATGATGGGGTACATAATGCGAGAATGCCCACGAAGAGGCTTAGGTAATGTGGGGCAACCTACGTGATCAATCGTTGCATCTTCATCATCGGTTCCTTTCTTCGGTAGAGGAATACAACCTATGGGGCGTGGTAGGGGCGCGAGAGGAGCAGTAAGTCCTAGTGGGGTATAGAACCATACCTATGCTCTAGTGGACCGGCAGAACTCGGATGTTTCTCCTGATGTCATTACAGGTATATTATCCATTTTATCACATCCTGTATATGCATTGATTAATCCGGGTTCTACATTGTCATATGTCACTCCATTGATTGCGGAAAAATTCAAAAGAATGCCAGAATTATTAGCTCAGTCATTTGAAGTATCTATGCCTGCCTGTGAATCCATTAGCGCTAAGAGGGTTTATCATAACTGTATAGTCACTGTGGGTGGTCATGATATGTTGGCCGATCTTATTGAACTAGAGATGGTGGATTTTGATGTGATTATGGGCATGGATCGGTTAGCTTCTTGCTAAACCATGGTAGATTGCCAAGCTAAGAAGGTATCTTTTCATTTTTCGCACATAACCGTTCTTTAATGGTAGGGTAATGTTGGTGCACCGAGAGGTAAATTTATTTCTTATCTCAAGGCAAGGAAACTGATCGCCAAGGGATATATATGCCACTTAGTGAGAGTGCATGATATCGATGCCAAACCACCAACTCCTCAGTCGGTTCCAGTGGTCAATGAATTTCTTGATGTATTTTCAGAGGATCTTCCTGGTTTGCCTCCAGAACGGGAAGTAGAATTTGGCATCGATGTAAATCCAGGCACTCAGCCTATTTCTATTCCCCTGTATAGAATGGCTCCAGCAGAATTGCGTTAATTGAAGGAGCAATTGAAAGATTTGTTGGACAAGGGCTTCATCAGGCCTAGTATGTCCTTATGGGGTGCACCAGTATTATTTGTACGGAAGAAAGATGGCACATTGAGAATAGGCATTGACTATCGGTAATTGAATAAGGTAACAATCAAGAACAAATATCCCCTCCTTAGAATTGACGACTTGTTTGATCAGTTACAGGTGCCAAATGTTTTTCAAAGAATGACTTGCAATCGGGTTACCATCAGGTCAGGGTTAGAGAAAATGATATACCTAAGACAACTTTTCGAACACGATATGGCCATTATGAATTTTTAGTTTTGTCATTTGGACTAACGAATGCGCCAGCTATTTTCATGGATTTGATGAATTGGGTGTTTAAGCCATTTCTAGACGTGTTTGTGACGGTGTTTGTAGATGATATTCTAGTTTATTCAAGATCATCAGAAGACCATGCTAGTCACTTACGACAGGTGTTACAGATTCTTCGTGACCGTAAGTTGTATGCCAAATTCTCTAAATGTGAATTCTGGTTAAAATCTGTAGCATTCTTGGGTCACATTATGTCGGATGAAGGGATTCAGGTGGATACGCAGAAGATAGAAGTGGTGAAGAACTGGCCAAGGCCTACAACGCCTACCGAGATTCGTAGTTTTCTTGGATTGGCCGATTATTATCGAAGGTTTGTGGAAGGGTTTTCTTCTATTGCTGCTCCATTAACAAAGCTAAACCACAAGGCAATTAAGTTTCAGTGGAACAATGCATGTGAGAAAAGTTTCCAAGAGATGAAAGATAAGTTGACTTCCACCCCAGTTTTAGTACTTCCCGAGGGCACAGAAGGTTATTCAGTGTATTTTGATGCTTCCGGGGTTGGACTTGGGTGTGTATTGATGCAGCATGGGAAAGTAATAGTGTATGCCTCATGACAGTTGCAGTGACATGAGAGAAACTATCCCACACATGATCTTGAGTTAGTAGCTGTAGTATTTGCTTTAAAGATATGGCGCCATTATTTGTATGGGGTTCATGTTGATATCTATACTGATCAGAAAAGTTTGCAATATATCTTTAAGCATAAGGAACTCAATTTGAGGCAACGAAGGTGGCTAGAGCTCTTAAAAGACTATGATATCGATATCTTATACCACCCAGGTAAAACAAATGTGGTAGCTGACGCACTAAGTCACAATCAATTGAGGGAAAAGCTAGATATAGTCAGGGATTTACATTAACTAGCCAGTTTGGGGGTTCATCTTCTTGAATCCCCAGATTAAAGGGTTATTGTGCAACACGCAGCAGACTCTTCCTTAATAGCTGAGGTAAAGGAAAAACAGTATGCAGATCCTATTCTATTACAGCTGAGAGAGAATGTGCAGCAAGAGTTGACCAAAGCATTTGATCTGACACAAGAAGGAGTACTTCAATGCCAAGAGATATTATGTGTACCAGATGTAGCTGATCTGAGGAAGCGGATTATGACATAGGCACACCATTCACTGTATTCGATTCATTCGGGATCCACCAAAATGTATCATGATTTGAACGATATGTATTGGTGGAGAAATATGAAGAAGGACATTGCAAAATTTGTAGCTCAATGTCCAAATTACCAACAAGTCAAAGTAGAGCATCAGAAACAAGGAGGGTACATACAATGTACCAATCTTCCAGTCTGGAAATGGTATATGATTAATATGGACTTCGTCACAGGTTTGCCTCGTACACTACAGAAATTTAATTCCATATGGGTGATAGTTGATAGGCTTACCAAGTCACCACATTTCCTACCAGTCAAGACCACCTATACAGGTGCAGATTACGCAAGGTTGTATGTCAAAGAGAAAGTGAGATTACATAGGATTCCACTCTCTATTATCTTAGATCGAGGAGCTCAATTCAATGCACATTTTTGGAGATCTTTTCAGAAGAGTTTGGGGACCCAAGTGAACTCAGACAGATTGACAAGCAGAGCATACTATCCAAACACTTGAAGATATGCTACGAGCTTGCGCAATGGATTTTCAAGGAAGCTGGGATGATCATTTACCACTTATGGAATTCGCCTACAATAACAGCTATCACTCAAGTATCCAGATGGATCCTTATGAAGCTTTATATGGAAGAAGATGTAGATCGCCAATTGGATGGTTTGAAGTGGGTAAAACTGCTTTACTTGGACCCGCTCTTGTTCACCAAGCCATGAAGACAGTTAAAGTGATCCAACAGCGGCTACAGACAGCCCAAAGTCGACACAAGTCATATGCTGATACTAGAATACAAGGAGTCGAATTTGCCATAGACGATTGGGTATTCTTAAAGGTATCGCCAATGAAAGGGCTAATGAGATTTGGAAAGAAAGGAAAGTTGAGTCCACGTTATATAGGCCCATATGAAATTGTTAAAAGATTTGGGAAAGTTGCATATAAATTGGCATTACCCCAAGAACTCTCCACAGTTCATCCTGTATTCCATGTTTCAATGCTTTGAAAGTGCATAGGAGAACCACCTCACATTTCTCCCATTGAAGATGTGCAAATTACAGAAAATCTCACATATGATGAAAGACCTATTGCTATTCTAGATAGACAGGTAAAGAGGTTGAGGAATAAAGACGTCATCTCCGTAAAGGTACTTTGGAAAAATCAGCAAGTAGAGGAGATCACATGGGAAGCAGAAGAAATGATAAAGTTAAAGTACCCGCATTTGTTTTACACAGAAGGACAAGTTCAAAGTGTAGCAAGAGAGAAATAACAAGTAAGTCTACATTAAGATGTCAATATTTTATGTGCGTGTGTGTGTCTATGATATATAAATGAACTTAGACTAGCTTTTGTGTACCCTGGATATTGTCATTGACATTCGAGGACGCATGTTCCTAAGGGGGGGAGAATGTAACACATGAGGTGAAGAAGCATGTACTAGAAAAGAGCATGCGAAGAAGGAAAGAGCTGAGGCATAGAGGTGAGTCATAGCAGGACTCACCTGACATGAGTCCCTCCCACGTGACGTGGGTAGCTGCCATGACCAACTTCAGAGAGTTCAAAAAATAGTCTGATTTCCACGGCAGGAGTCATGTGGCGTGATTCCCACTCACGTGACGTGAGTGGGTGCAGTGGACGGACTTTCGAGACTTGGATATTTGGTTTGATTTACATAACACCAACCTACATGGCGTTACTGGGGTCTACGACACCAGTCACGGTACCGTGGAATTTTGCCGTCTTTATTGACCTGTTTTGACCGGATAGAATGTTTGAGTGTAAGACCCATTCACTGTGTTGGGATGGATTTATCTGATGTGTTTGAGGCCCAATTAACATGTAACAAGCCATGGGCCTAAACAAGAAAAGAAATGATCCATTTAACGTGGACCAAACATGTGGTAAAGGATAGACTTGACATGAGGGCCTATATAAGGGCAAAATTCAGATTTTTATTCATTATAACTCTCATGCCTTTCTAGATATTTCTAAAGACATACTCATCCCACAAAAACCTAAGGTAACAATACTTATTGGGACAAGATCATCTCTTTGCAACTATTGGTAAGTGATTACTCTTGTGAATTAACATATTATATATATGAAAGATGGTGTAGATCGTGCTGGTTGTGCTTGAAAGTAATTTACAGTTTTGGCTTTTTGCTACAAGATGTGTAATTTTTATGAGTTGAACTTGAAAGGAGACTTGAGGCTTTGATGGAAATAAATGGTATGGATGAAATGAAATATCAACACCTAAGATGTGGTTATGTATTTAACTTAGTTGTTTAGCTATAAGTGTGACTTGTGGAATTGTTGTGATTAAATGTATTGGGGTGACTTTATGGAGTGATTGTGACATGGTGTTATTGAGAAAGCATAAAGGAGACACTTGGGTGAAATTGATGTTAGAGGGCAATCATGTGACTCATTGTCGTCTTATGTACTTATAAGGTGTTTGGTAGTTAACGTGAGTTCCTATATATACTTGTGTTGTAGAGGAACATGTAAGAAAGGAGCGGGATTATCGTATTCACATATAGGACTGTGTATTTATATTGGAAGGCTAAGTTATGTGAGGTTACTCTTTCTGTATCCTTTGGTAGTACCTATTGCTCACATCGTCACCACACTTGTTTCCATATCGAAATGTTTCAAACTATCTCATTTTAGGTTTGTTAGAAATTTTTATTCACGTGTCTCTTATTCATTGATTGATGTTCCAAAGCTCCAATAATTTTATAACCACCAATGTATCAACCTCACAAAAGTAAAGGGATGAAGTAATGCATAGTTGGTTGTGTTGAGTATGGGTGGTAGCTTTGGGGGTGAAAGCCTAGCTCAAGACGATCCCGATTAATTATTGGATACAGGAGGTAGCTCTGGGGGCATAAGCCTAGCTTGAGCCGAACCTGCTTTGTTGATTTCTAGGTGGTAGCTCTGGGGGCATAAGCCTAGCTCTAGCCGATCCCAATATTATTTACCACTGATCAGTTGGTCCCGGGTATTTGATGATTGATATTGACATGAACGTAAAAGCAAAAAAAGTAATGAACGTAATGTACTTGGTTCCATACATACAGAACGGTGGTTTATCCATATTGTATACTCACTTGTCTATGATTTTATTGAAATTCCTATATTTCTTACATATGCCTATAGACTTACATACTCAGTATATTCTTCGTACTAACGTCCCTTGGGGGACTTCCCTTACTTGCTGCAGGCACAGGTGCTAGTAGACCTCCACTGTAGATTGCTAATCTTTTGCCGATCATTGGTGAGCTCCTGTTGGTTCGAAACTTTTCGAGTATCATATGTACATTTGTTTTGGGTATGGTAACTGTTATATAAAGCGGGGACTTGTCCTGACTATAGGTTGGTTGTGTATATGTATCTGTTAGAAGCTTTGTGGACCATGGTACAGATAAACATAGAGGTGTCTTTCCCTTTTTGACTCGATGGCCCTAATGGCCAAGTTTCATTTATATGTTTCATATGTTTCTCCATGACTTCCGCCTTTAGCATCTTGTATCACATAGTGATGTTCATCTAGTTGCATGTGTATGAAGGTACATGAATGAAGATTGGTTATCTCGGGCCTTAACGACTTCGGGTGCCAGTCCGCCCCGTTGAGATTCTAGGCGTGACAGATATTCTCTTGAACTAACACCCAAACACCTTTCTTTTTCTTTCTTTGTGGATATAACAACAAATTTTTGATAAATATTCCCCTTGAAGATATGAATCTTCTTAAAGAACACCAAGAACACAAAATTCCCAACTAACTCGTTTTAGCTCTGATTTGCATGAAATTTCAGATTTGTGTTCTCTTCAACGAGGGGAACAACTTTCAACAATTTGTAACCTTCAAATCCACACCAAAATAGCAAGATCTCAAAGCCTACTTTTCTTTTTCTTCAAGTTCAAGCTCAACAAATTGAGTTTTTCTTCCAAACACACCAAAATATCAAGATTCCAACCTTAATAGTACTAGATGGAACAAATCTAGTATAGAAACTACAAAAATGAATGAAAAACACAAAAATATTTTTGGGGTTTTTGCTAATAACGTTTTTGACTCTTTTTTTTAATTGAATATCAATCCAAATACTTAGGATAACAGAAACAACCCTAATCCAAGCTCTTGATACCAAATGATAACCCCTAAAATACGACAAGAGGGAAAAAGTACAAAAACAAGAAAAATGATAAAATCAAAATGCAAAAAGTAATGGATAGAGGATAAAGATAGATAGATAGACACAAGAAGATAAAGAAGAGGGAAACCTATGGATATGTCAAATCCAAGACCTCCCTTTTCATTACCTTAAAACACCTATCTCTTTCGATGACAGAGAGGGAATCATAAAGCCCTCGAAACCACCGTTTCTAAAAAAAAGTCAATACTAGCTTTTACAAACTCTCATGCTCTCTCAAGAGACATAAATTCAATATATAGACACAAGAAGATAAAGAAAAGGACAATCTAAGGATGTATCAAATCCGAAGACCTCCCTTTTGATTACCAACAAGCACCAATCTCTTACGTAAACCACGAGGGAATCAATCTCCCACGTAACCCGCATTTCAAAATGATTGTTCAACACAAGATAATCCTAGCTCTCACACTTTATAGTGTATTCACAATATCATTAAAAGCTAAGAAAATAAAGAGAGAAACAACTATTTATAACCATGGGCTATTTATTATAACTATGGGTCCAAAAGTGACCCTTTTTCGCAAATTAGGGCACATGCCCACGCATGTCCAACACTTGTCCCAATCCAGATGACCCTAGAAGTGGCTAGAAAATCCATCTGTTGTAGCACCTCTCTACCTGCGGGCGCATGTGAGGACGTAGGTGGTTCCAGACAATCATTTAGCTCTTTTTTCCTCCCCGACGACCATTCAAATGGCTTCCCTCGACTCTAAGCTATCTTTCAAACACTCTATTGTTCTTTTGAGATCCCCAAGGGGTCTTCCAAACATATCTTTGTGTCCTTTAGATGACTATGGCTTGGATCTCTTTGCGTTGACCTTGAAATATAGGCTTTCAAAGCTTGTCACTGATTTGGCTTGTATCAAAACCCCAGGCCCTAGACCCAAGACTAACCGCGACACGAATCTCGACTCTAGACTCAACCTTGATACCCAAACTCGACACCCGACTCGAGATCCCGGCCCGAGACCCGACTTTTGACCTAGACTCAAGATCTAACTCCCAATTTTTACCCCGTCATTTTCCTTAAATTTGAGGAAAATAAGAATATTTGAAAAAAAAATTCAAACATATTAAACCAACCAAACATGAAAATTGAAAAATATTTTCCGAAAAATAGTTTTCTTTTTACCAAACACACCGTTAATGATGAATGTAATTTTGAGTTAGCTTTATCATATTCAAGCAGCCTTCTTAAACATATCATTATAATTTAGGATTTTAATTTTTAAATTTAAAATAATTTTACATATAATCGTTTTGTATTGTATCATCAATCTTGATAACAATAAATAAATTTTACAACACCTATCATATTTTTTCTGCATTTTTAACTTGTAACATCAAAAACCATTCACAAAATTTGATGTTGCTACAGAAATTTAAGTTTCTCGTAAATAAATATTGGATTATGCATGACTATGTTCTTAGAGTTATACTTTGAATTGAAATGAAATACAAATAATAGAAATTTTAAAGTTCAAAAATTATACATTATGTTGTCTAGTGTTATTGTCCTAGATGAATTTGTATAACATTGGTTGGCGTCAGATGTCCTAGATAGTTACATTTTTGAGTAAAATTATTAGTGTACAATTTTATCCAACAAATATATTACCCAATTGAAGTAATTTGAATTTTAAAGGGTATAAAATTCCTAGTCTCTATGTCTTTGCGCTTCACGAATATATCTTGCATCAAATGCTATGAAATACGTACTTAAAATAATAAACTTTCATCTTACATATATTCTAAAAAAAGTATTTTGTGTTTATCCATTGCAGAAGGATTTGTTTTCTTATAAAAATAATAGAATTTTGAAGTGCATAAAAATTGATCAATAATATTAAATCAACATTTCACACGTTTAATACCAATATTCAATGCCTTTAAACGTGAAGGAGAAGAAAATCAAAAGTGCACCTAACATATCGAAAATTGTTTAAATTTGTGCTTCTTCAACCTATTGGCCCCCTATTGCCCTTAACGTTAGCTTTCTAGTTAAAAATGCCCTCCTTCTATTTATTAGTCTCTCATTGCTTATTATGGTTAAAAATTATTCTTTCGGTAATGAAATTATGAAATGACATATGTATGAGTTTTGATTAAATAATTGGTATTAATCTATTGATCCAACTAAATATTAGATCCAACCCATATAAATAATCCAATCCATCAAAATTTATTATGTAGTTTAATTTTATAATAATTATGTTATTAATTAATCAAGAATTCAATTAGATATGGGATAAAATTTTCAAGAATACAATTTTACCCAATATTTTGATATTTATTTTATTCGTTATCTTGAAAAAAGTAATTTAGTTTAATAACTTATTTTACTTTTCAGGTCAATTTTGATATGTCAAAAGTGACAAGTAAACTGTAAATCCATTTTAGAAATGAATAACAAGTAAAATTGAAGATAAAGTGCAATGTAATATATTTTTTTGGGTTTAAAATCAGTAAGTAAATAGAAGTCCTTCTCTTAAGGAAACCTGAAATGCTAGATGCATGGTATAAAAGTAGTTAGTATATTTTAGTTTATTTATATTGAAACAAGGGATCCCTTGAAACTTTTTTTAAGCCAAATTTGAGCATATTGCCCATTTATGAATAAAAATACCAAATCCTACAATCTGTACATAAATGGGCTGGCTCAAAAAGTGACCCAGCCCAAAGGAAAATTCAAACAAGCTAAATAAAAGTCTAATAAAATAGTGAAATGAAAAGCTTTTTAGGAAATATGTGATAGAATCCAAAGGAAGCTTCTTGTCCAAACGATTGGTCCCTAAGCTTTCAATATTATCAAAATTCTCTCCTCCGATCTAAGAGCCTCTTCAAGTTCAACTTTACATATTAATCGATCTATTGGTCATTCTCAACTGCATTGAACTTTCGGCTAGAGATTCATGTGGAACATCATCTTCTGACTTGCAAGATCTTATCAGTTGACACAACGAGTATCAGTGACGCTTGATTCTGAATGTGTTGTTCTGTTCATCCGTCCTCTTCACAACTCAAATAAGTATCTCTCTTTACGATCTACTTTAAACATAGTCATTTCTCCTCTTTCTCTTTATCGGTAGAATGAATCTCTATTGAGATTGATACCACCATCGGATTCGAAGTTAGATGGAAAATAAAATGCTTATAGAGATTTGTGTGTTGTTCATCCTTTTACAGGTTAAAATTACTCTTCCAGATCCAGTTATTAAAAGTAAAGAACCTAGATGCATTCTTGTCTTGATTTGGTATCTTTGAACACCCAAAAATTTTCACAGGTGTCGATACTCAAACCTTCTTGAAATCACTTTAGATATAGATAGCAATTTAGGTACACTCTTATTAATCTAGAATCAGAAAAGTTAATGACGTCTTGTTAAAGATGATCTCCAAGTATGTGTATTCTCACTTGCTCATGATGTGTGTATTGTAAACCTCCTTATTTTTGGTTTGTCTGTTTTGTCTAAATTTAATAGCCTCTTGCCTACACTAGGAATATCCTAGAATTGATTTATCTCAAAATCACCTGCAAAAAAGAGAACAAGGTTAGCAAACAAAAATCAGCAAGAGTATTTCCCTCCCGAAGGGAGTGTTGTACTCTTACTGATATAGAACCCCTAACATTGTTATTACAATTCACTTCCACTGATATACTCTATGTTATCTCCTATTCTCCTTGTAAAATCTGAACTAGAGCCATAGAATCAGACTTTATAATCACATTATTAATCTTTTCATCCCTGCAATAACTTAACCCCTCTCTTATTGCTTTTGCTTCTACCACTAAATTAGTGGTGTCTTGAAGTTTAAAATCTTTTGCAACCACAAAATCCCCATCTGCATTTCTAATATAAAAAGCAGCTGAACTAGGGCTAGGATTTCCCCTATAAGCTCCATCTGTAATACATTTAATCCAATTAATAGGAGAGGGAAGCTACCTAACAATTTTAAAATTGTAAACTAGCCTACATCCCTCCAAAACAGAAACAATTGCAGGCCAGTTTTTTCCTTCCAGACACATCTTGAATCTACTCTTCATGAATTTCTTTATGACTTTTGTTATCTCCCAAATGACTTTCCCAGTAGAAAATGTACCACCATGCATTATTGTGTTCCTTTTTTTCCAAAGGAACGACAGTATGAATATTGGAATCACTCGATAAACCCCTTTTAGTATAGCGTTATCATCAAAGCTCCACCACTTTCTTACATTTTGCTTCAAATTTAGGAGAGGATTGAAACCTGCTGCTCTTGTAAAATACTGCCAAGTGACTTGATATGTTTCTCCCTTCAAGAAAAGATTTTCTATAGATTCCACTTCTTGATCAATACAACACCTACAAAATTGAGATACATTAGGGTTCCACATATGCATTAACTGATATACTGGCACCTGGCCTTTCCAAATTCTCCAAGCCAAGAAATAAAATTTGAAAGGTAAATCTTTACACCACAACATCGTTAGATCATCACAGATATCTCCTTTGTATCTCAGTAACTCCCAAGCATTTTTAACACTAAAGGTGCCTGTGCTTGTAATAGTCCCCTTGGTTAACTAATTTTGACTGACTCATGTTGTTCCTACTATGTGTAACTACATACGCAGGAACGAAATTCTCCATTACATCAAAATTTCATCCTTGCTCTATAAAAAATTCATCAACATCTTTCATAATATGACAAGTGTATAAATCAGTATGGTGTTTGAAAAGTTGACCTAGATCGGTCCAGTTTTCATACCAAATACTAGATGTACCACCTTTTGGTTCCCACCATTAAACTTGCTCAATCTTGTCTCTATATTCCAGCATATGTTTCCCCACCTGAGAGCCTTTTTTCCATTCCACAAGTGCTGGTATTTGCTTCTTACAATATTTGTTCCAGAAATAATTAGAGCACATGTTGTTTTGAGTCCTAAATCTCCACCACAACTTAGCATATTAATCTTGACATACTTAAAACATAAATATAAACCCAAGACCTCCTTCTTGCTTGGGCAGACAGACTTTATTCCAACCAGACCAGTGTTTGCTCTTCCATTTTTTCTTGTTGCTCCAGAAAAATTTTGCGAAAATTATGTTAAGTTCTTTAATGACACAAATAGGAGGGACAATGGCTGAGAGAATATATATAGGGGTACTTTGCAAGACAGTAGACATAATCACGGCTTTACCTCCATAACATAGCATCGTACATTTCCAAGCCTCTAATTTAACTTTTACTTTCCCTATCAGTTCAGCAAAATATATTTTCCTTTTTATGGAAAATGTGATGGGACAACCTAGGTACTTTATAGTAAAAGAGCCCCTCTTCATCCTAGATATTGTTTAACCACAACTATTATGTTCCTTACAGCATTTTGGTGCATATAAAAAAAGCTATTTTTAGTGTTCACCTTCTGTCTAAATTTCTCCTCATATTCCTATAAAAACTATGTAATCTTCTTCAAATAAAATTCATTAGTAGAAGAGAAAATAATAGTGTCATAAGTAGAAGAAAGATGGTTTAAATTAGGACTCTATTTATCCATAGCCTACAAAATTATCATTCATGAATAATGCATTTAGAGCCCTTGTGAGAACTTCAAATAAAATAATGAATAAAGTAGGGGATATGAGATCTTCATGCTTCACACCCCTTATGGAATAAAAAAAAACAATGAGATTGCCCATTAATAAGAATAGAATAGTAGTTATTGGAAATCAGTCTCCATATCATATCCACAAACTTATTAGAGAAACCCATTTTCTTTAAAACCTTCATTAAGAAAAACCAAGAAACCCTAGCATATTTTTTGGTCATATTAAGTTTAATGACCATATTTTTTGGTTTTCCCCTCTTGCCAATATCAGTGACTAATTTTTGTGTCAATAGGACATTTTCAATAATACTCTTCTATTTGACAAACCCTGATTGATTAGCAGAAATCCTTCTAGTCTATAATGAAAAATCCTTGAAAGGATCTTATTGACAAAATTACTCAAGCTAATAGATCTCAGATACGAGAAAGTTTGAATTGGGACTTTCTTAGGAATGAGAACCAAGTTAGTATAAGTAATAGATTTAGGTAAAAAATTACCTGAAAAGAAGTCATGAGCCATTCTTATAATATCAAGTCCAACAATCTCCCAACATTCTTCATAAAATCTTCCTGATAGGCCAACAGGGCCACAAGAGTTGTCTCCTTTAAGACTAAAGACTGTTTTTTTCACTTCTTCTAGTTCTGGCATTTTCCCAAATATCTTAATATTTTCTTTATTAACCATCTCTGGAATATGTGACAGAAGTGAAAAATTAGGTAAGTCTATGATAAAACTGGTTCCGATAAAAATCAACTGCAACATCTGCTATTTCTCCTTGATCTTCTAACCAAAAACCCTGATTATCTTGAATTCTATTCACTTTCAACCTCTGTCTTCTTCCTTTCACCACACTATATAAGAATCTTGTATTCTTGTCACCATTTTTGAACAACTCATATCCAGCCTTCTATTGACAATATGATTCCTCCAGAGCTAAATATTTGTTATACTCAGCCTTGGTTTTTTGCATGACAAATTTATTTTCACAAGATGGATCTTCTTCAAACAACTATTTTTGATTCTTTATATATCTTCTCTGATTATCAACTAGTCAAAAATATCTCCATAAGTCTCTCTACCCATAATGTTAAAGCATTTTTGATCTTCTTTATCTTTTTTTAAAAATCCAAGAAAGGATTACAAGAAAATTCAGTACCCTAATTAAATCTAACAACTTACTTAAAAGACTCATGAGAAGTCCAGAATTTAAGGAATTTAAAAGGCTTGATGAAGTTTGGAGAATCAGTTAAGTCAATAGAAGAGGGGTATGATCAGAACCATTTCTAGGCAGATGCTCCAATTCAGCATGAGCAAACAAACCCTGAAATTCAGCATGAACAAGAATTTTGTCCAGTCTTTCAAATATATAATCATCCCCAGATCTACCATTCCACCATATGAAAGGACTACCCTTAAAAGGTATTTGAGCAAGTTCATATGACTCAATAAATGTTCTAAAATCAGCAGTATTAACATCTGCAACAGAAATACCTCTTATCTGTTTTTTCCCCATTCAACGCCACATTGAAGTCTCCATAAATCAACCATGGGAGGGTCAATCCATGAGCTACATTAAACAGCTTATCCCATATCTCCATCTTAAGATTAATAGCACATTTATCATACACAAGTATAGGGTAAAATAAGGTCCCAGAGGATTATCCAGCATCTTCAAAGTCAATTATTGTTATAAATCACACATCATTGTTACTTGATAACAATAATTGATTAATACCCAAAGTTTCCCATTTATGTCATGAAGGGCTGATTTTATCTTTAATCTAAATTTATGCCTGTTGATATTTCTAACATGCTGAAAAGGTTCTAGTAATGCCATAAAAGCAAACTTATGAAATTTATTCAATATTTGCACTTTCTGGAATACTTTCTGTGATTTTAACGACCTTATATTCCAAATAAAAGCCTTAATCATTTAATGCTTTTATGGGGTACCATTTTTCTCTTTCGTTGTACCCTGACAGGCTGAGATGCTTCTCCATTACCTTATTTTTTCCCTTTTCATGGCTGATTTAATCACCTTGACTTCCCTTGGGGAAAGATCAGCATCATTGTAGATTTTTGTTCCATTCAGTGCATTAATCTTTCCATTTTCATCTTCTCTTGTTCTTTCTATTTTATCTCCCAAGTTATGTGTGACAATATCATGTAAAGCTTTGTTAGGATACTCTATAGCACCAAGTATAACAAAAGATTCATCTATTTGAACTACTTCTAGAATTTTTACTACTGCCAAAGGATTTAGAACATTGTATGCATGAACCTTCTTTATTGCATTGCTTTCACTTGATTCTTTCTGTTAACTTCTAATATTGTATCTGGAGGTTTTAAGTGCTCACTAACCTTGTTGCTTATCTATTTTATAGTGCATTCTACACTAGCAGATTTATTTGGTGTTGTAGTACTTAACTCATCCTTATCAGTCATGAATATAAGATCTTATCCCTTCTAGATTTCAATTTCACCTTTGTTTTGTTGAATTTTTCTTTATTTCCATTCTGCAAGAACTTTTGGAGATTGAGAAGTGCCTTTCTCCTGATCTTTGAGGAATGACTTTGATATTCACACCTTAGTGAATTTAGTAACTTTATCTGAGCTCTTCTTTCCGTCTACTAAAGTTGCTTGCTGCACCTGTTCTTCAGATTTGTTCATTGTTGCTTCTACTGGCTCCTCATTATTGTTTTTTGATATTGCTGCTTTCGAAATCTCATGGTTTACTGCTTGCTATTGATGCGCTGTTGTTGCAATTTTCATGTACTCCTTATTAATTGTATGGTCTGCATTATCTTTTGAATTGATTATCTGTGCTTGTGCATCCTTACTACCCTCTCTCCTTCATCTTATAGAATATCAAATGTGTTAGCTGTTATGATTTCTTTATGAGTAGTAGTTAATTCTATTATTGATCAACTCATCAATCCCTCTGTCCACTTTTAATTTTAAACCTCCTACGTGTAGGATTCTATTTCAGAAGTACTACTTTACCATTTATATACCTTTTCTACATAGGTACTTATTCCTTCTCAATCTATTCTTCTTCAATATTCTCTTATTGAGCTTGCCTTTTTAACTCCAGGTGCAAATTCTTGCATTCTGTTTTCTCTTGGCCCTGCAAGTTGCATGTGTGACAGTATTTGGAGAGCATATCATATTGTCTTGTTATTCATCTCCTCTATCTCTACAGAGTCAGGTAATTTATTAGCTAAATCCACTTATACCTTAACCCGTGCACAACTAGGATGAGTTCTGTTTATGGTAGCCATGTCTAGCTGAATAGGCTTTCCCACAGCAGTTTCCATAGAAACAAAGATTCTGTTACATAAAAGGTAGGCATTAAGTCAGGAAAAGAAATCTATGTCATTACTTGAGTGGTCTCCTCATAAATCTTGAACTTGGCATCATAGATCTGGGGTCTCAATTGATAAGCAATCTTGTCCTTAGCAGTAATGTAGTATACATTCTTTGACATTATATTCACGAAGTCCTCCATCAAGTTCAATCTCATCAATAGATGCATACTTCTTAACAATCTAATCTTGCAATCTCCTTTAACTTTATATTGTTTTGGAATTTGACATCGAAGATCTTCCAATTCTGGCCATCTATAAGAAAATTTTCCTATTGATGCTAGCATAGAGTGCATAAGTCTCTAAAGTCCTTTCACACGGATTCAAGCAAGACATCTCCAAGGTCTACAAATGATACTTATGCAAAAGGGAGCTTGGGAGAAACTTGAAGAATATCAATGGAAAACTTACAATGTGTGGAAGATTCGTAAGAGTGAAGTGGAGGAAGAGGGTTACCCTCTCTCCTTCATCTTGTAGAATGTGTTAAGTGTTGTGATTTCTTTAGGAGCAGTAGTTAATTCTATTATTGATCCACTCATCAATCCATCTGTCCCACTTTTAATTTTAAACCTCCTGCGCATAGGATTCTATTGTAGAAGTACTACTTTACCATTTATATACCTTTTCTACATAGGTACTTCTTCCTTCTCAATCTATTCTTCTTCAATATTCTCTTACTGAACTTGCCTTTTTAACTCCGAGTGTAAATTCTTGCATTCTATTTCCTCTTGGCCCTGGAAGTTGCATGTGTGACAATATTTGGAGAGCATATCATATTTTCTTGTTATTTAACTCCTTTATCTCTACATAGTCGGGTAATTTATTAGCAAAACCCACTTATACCTTAACCCGTGCACAACTAGGATGAGTTTTGTTTATGGTAGCCATGTCTAGCTAGATAGGCTTTCCCACAACAGTTGCCATAGAAACAAAGATTCTTTTATATAAATGTAGGCAGCAAGTCAGGAAAAGAAATATATGTCATTGCTTGAGTGTTCTCATCATAAAGCTTGAACTTGGCATCATAGATGCGAGGTCTCATTTGATAAGCAATCTTGTCCTTAGCAGTAATGTAGTATACATTCTTTGACATCATATTCACGAAGTCCTCCATCAAGTTCAATCTCATCATGTTTCTTAACAATCCAATCTTGCAATCTCCTTTAATTTTATATTATTTTGGAATTTGACATCAAAGATCTTCCAATTCTGGCCATCTATAAGAAAATTTTCCTATTGATGCTAGCATGGAGGGTGTATGTCTCTCAAGTCCTTTCACACGGAGTCAAACAAGGCATGTCCAAGGTCTACAAATGATACTTATGCAAAAGGGAGCTTGTGAGAAGCTTGAAGAATATCAATGGAAAACTTACAACATGTGGAAGATTCATAAGGGTGAAGTGGAGGAAGAGGGGCCATTTGTGCAAGTGGCTACCTCTTAAATTCAAAGGAAAGCAACCAAACAAGGCCCTTGTCTCATTAAGGGAAATATTATAAAAGTCTTCTTTATTTTTTTAGTATAAATAGGATCTTTTTAATTTGGAAGAGTAGACTTTGATGAATATTGAAGTCTTAAACTTGTAGTTTCTTCTTAGTGAATTTCATTAAGGAAATTAGTGAGTAATTAGTGAGTGCGTAGCAGTGGGATCTTGAAATTATTGGCTGAACTTATTTTGCTTGATTAATTGAAGGTCATCCATTGGTGGTTATTTTGGTTTCCTTTGATTTCTTAAGTAGGGTTGGTATTTGGGTTATTGAAATCAATTGGGAGTTGAGAGTTTTAGCCCCTTGCTGCCCATAATTTCATTAGCTTGAGTGTTGCCCACATATCCTTTTCTTTCTTATATCCTTTCTTATCTTTGATTGTTATCATTTAGTATCAAGAGCCTAGGTTTAGGTTTGTTTTAACAAATCTAAATCTTGGGATTTTGATCTATTCAACAATCCAAAAATCATCCAAAAACCCAAAAAAATCTGGAAATTTTTTTATTTTGATTTGTTGTTTTTGACAAGAGATCTTGATTCCCTAGTGTCTTGTGAGCCTAGATTTCAAGTTTCACTCTAATCGAAGTTGTAGAAGTGAAGTTACCATTAAAGGATTTTCAATTTTTCAAGTTTTTGAAACTTGGAAAGTGGGTTTGTTGATTAAGGAGAAATTGGGGCTTAAATTCATTGGGGTTTGTTCCCTAAGTCGTGGGGAAGCTACTCCTAATTTTGAGCCAATTTCGAATTGATTTGGGTGTGTTAGGGTTTGGTGTGTGTTTTTGGAGTTCTTGGTGTTCTTGAACTTCCTTATCTTGTTCTTGAAGAAGAAGCTAGAAAAGGCATACTTTGATCCAAAAATTTAAAGTCAAAGTTGGTCAAGTTGTTTGTGGGTCCACTTGTGGAAATTTGAAAAAAATTTAATTTATTTTCCCCGTGGGTGCCACATCGGCAACCAAGTCAGCAAAGCAATCAACAGACTTGCCCAGCCGCCTGAGAGGAAGTTTCAGAGTCTTTAAATCTCAGACTTTTGACAGTTAGTTTATTTTAGGGTTCTAAGTTTTTGGGATCCAAATATTTTTCTAAGTGTCCAAACTTCGTGGTTCTTTTTTTAAACTCTCTCTCCTTCAATTTCTCAACTATGAAACAAGTACTTAACATCTTTAATCACTTTTTAACTAGTTTTAAATTATCAAATCATCTCTTTGATTCATCAAATTAAGCAACACTAGTAATTTTTCTACTTTTGTTACTTAGTTTTTTTTGCATCCGTTTTCTTTCGTGCATATTTTCTTCTACTTTTTACATTTTAATTCGTAGCTAAACTTATTGATTCAAGTCCTTTTAGCCTCGATTGAGTCTTCCTTCTTTCAAGTGTCACAAAAATCCACTCCACCACAAAGGATAGGTGAACTTGAATTCATTAAGCGAAGCTAGTTCACTACCAATTTTGAGATGACACTATAGGAGGTGAATTGAGAGTTTACATACGAGTGACGTGAGGATTTTTACTACTTTTATTATTTATTGAGTTTATAGGTACCATGACTAATACAAGTCCAAGTGGGTAAGGATCGGACCACATCATGGAGGCCATTAACAAACTCACCAAACAAATAGCAAAAATGAGTGCAGATATGAACAGAATGAGAGTAGAAATTAATGAAAGAATGGCATGTATGGAGGAAAGGTTGGTATGAGTGGAGAGAGGGAAATCACTTCAACTAGAAAATGAGGAGATAAGGAGGGTGGCGGTGCAATACACCACCATTACTCTAGGACATGCTCAATAATTATGTTACCCTCCTCAAAATCAAACCTAAAACATCCAACAACCTACTTTCCAAATGAACAATGCTCCAAACCAACCAAGACAAGCTACACCACATCCCCGTCCACAACCTTATCATCCACCATAAGAGAACCATCCTTTTGTGGCACAACAAGTTCAATATCAAACTCTAATATTTAATGCACCAAGTGCATCCTTACATGAATCCCACACATCACCTCTATAAAATAAACCACAAATACCCTACCAAGACTACCAATTCCAAAATCTGCTCTATGATTAAATGAATGATAAGTTCACCAACAATGAGTTTTGGGAGTATGGAGGTAGGGGTGGTTATGAAGTACCAAGAGAAGGGGTCTGGCCTCGAGTATTTAGGTGGGACCAAGGCATGAGAGGTCAAGAATATAGGAATTGAGCAAATAAGATGGGAAATAGAGGAGATAGGATAGCATACCGAGGCAATAGAATGGGAAATAGAGGAGCTAGGTTTGAGGAGAGAAATGATCATGACCGAGGCTTAAACACTATCAAGGTCACACTTCCAATTTTCAAAGGAAGTAGTGACTTCGATAAGTTCTTGGAATGGAAAATTTAAAGTGATCGGATCTTTCTCGAAAGTAATATCTTGAAGACTTTGAAGGCGAAGTATTCTCTCATACAATTTCAAGGGTATGCATCTACTTTGTGGGAGTCTAAGAGATAGTAAAGGGAGATCCATCACAACTACGAGTTACCTACTTGGCAAAAGTTGATTTTGCTTATGGAGTTGAGGTACTTGACTCCAAACTACTACCAAAAAGTGCTAAAAAAGGTGTATATATTGAGGCAAGGTTCCAAAAGTGTGGAAGAATATTACGATGAGTGTATGGTGATTTTGTTCGCAAATCTGATGTATGAGATCTTAAAGACTTCGAAGCTTAAATGCAATGATACTCTTGAAGCGGCTTTTCATAATGCCTCAAAGGTAGAAGCGAATTTGAAAGAAGAGAAGTCATTCAAGGCCAAGAGTTATTCAACTTCCACATAGGACAAGAGTAGAGATAATTGGAAGATGACATCTTCTAAGGGGTAACCTAAGGGTGGTGGTCAAGACACTCAAGTCAAGTTTGATTACAAATCCAAAGTGAGTCAGTAGCCTCAAGGATGTAACTATACTAAACCTAACTTTCCTCGATATTCTACCATTCAATGCTTTAGATGTTAAGGAAGGGGACACATTGCTAGTGAGTGTCCTAATAGGAGGATAATTATTGAAATTTGGGATGGGTATAGAATTGAGAAGTAAAAAGGAGGTGATAAAAAGAGTGAGAGAGACAGAGAGATAAATGTGAGGAAGAGGGAGATGCTTTGGGGGATGAAGAAGAAAGGTTGGATGAGAGGGTGAAATTTTCTTGCTTCATTGAGAAAGGGAAATCTTTGCTTGATGATGATGAAGAATTGAAGGTAAATGCCAATCGTTCATGTGTCGTGAGGCAGATTATGGAGCCCTTGCCAAAGAAGAGCTTGACCAAAGAGAGATCTATTTCATGCTAAGTGCAAGATCCAAGATAAAGTATGTTATTTGATTATTGATAATGGGAGTTGCACCAATGTGGTGAGTAGTTATTTAGTGGAGCATATGAAAATACCAACAAGAAAACATTCCAAACCTTACAAGCTATAATGTCTCAATTAGAGTGGGGAGATAAAATTCCTCAAGCAAACAAGTATCCGATTTAGTGTGGGCAAGTACAATAAAAATTTGATTTGTGATGTTGTGCCTATGTAAGACTTGTCATGTATTATTGGGGAGGCCGTGGAAATTTGATAGAGATATTATGCACCATGAGAGGTACAACAAGTTTAATTTTGTTATTGAGGGTAAGAAGTATGTATTTGCACCTCTCACTCCAAATCAAGTAAGTGAGGACTACAGGGCTATGAAGGAGCTTTGGGAGAGGATAAGCGTGGATGAGGCTAAGAGTAAGAATAAAAGTTCCACAAATGTTCCAAATAAGGGAAGTGACTTGGCTAAAAATAAGAAGAACATGTGCATGATAGCAAAGCCAAGCAAATTTCTAAAGGGTGTAGATGAGGAACGTTTGCTAGTTTGCCTTGTCAACACCAATCTTTTATTGTAGCTAACCAAGATACTAGCACTTTGCCTAGTATTGTTTCTTTTCTTTTGTAGGACTGCGATGATCTATTTTCGGAGGAGATGCCCAAGGGATTACCACTCTTGGGGGAATTGAGCACCAAATTAATTTTGTATTGGGTTCACAAATTCCAAATTGGCTGGCCTATAGGAGCAATACAGAAGAGACCAAGGTACTACAAGGGCAAGTGGAAGAACTTCTTAAAAAAAGGTTAATCAAAGAGAGCCTAAGTCCTTATGCCATACCGGTAATCCTTATTCCCAAAAAGGATGGCACTTGGAGGATATGTGTGACGCCTCAAATCCTATTGAGACTGACAGACACCCGATGCCCTAAAGGCTCAAGAGAACCAACTTGTACCTTGTGAATACCATGCATGTAACTGTGATAATTATAAGGCTTTGACAAGTATAGGTAAGACTCCCTTGTAAAAGACCAACATACATAGACCTATAATGGATATACATGACTTGGTCATTGGGGCCTTAATTACTAGAGAATAATACACAATTGTGCTTTACTTTAACAATAGTCTACAAATCCTTTAAAAGATAGAAAACTTTAGCTTAGGTCGGGACAGGACCCCGCCATACCCTTAACTATAAAATAATATCAAATACATGCTAAAGACTCGGTAAAGCCCCGAATCAACCTGGAGTTCACCAAAAGCCATTGAGTATTTTGTACTTGTATTAGGGAGATCTATTAGCTGGAATACCTATACCTACGACATGAAACATAGTGTCCCTCTATAAGGAATGTCAATATGAAAGAATGTACTGAATATGTAAGGCATAAAGTAACCATGTGTGAAAAAAGAGCTCAAATAAAACCAGGTACAACTGTATGGATATTGATAGAAGACCACTTTTGCTTATACTTGTAGAATCATGTACATTGCATTTTTTCCATTGCTTTACACTTCCTTGCATTATTATCTTTATAAGGCATATGATACAAATGACCAACTGATCAGTGGTAAAAGAGGATGACCCATGCTAGGCATTTTAACCCCTGGGATACGGTCCTCATAAATATACAGATCGGGATCGAACCATCCTAGGCTTTCCTTTCACCCCTGGGATACCACCCGTAATATTGGGATCGACCCATTCTAGGTGTTCCTTCCACCCCTGGGATACCACCCATCAATACAAAGATTGGGATTGGCCCATACTAGGTATTATAACCCCTGAGCTGCCACCCATAAATACATAAGTTCACTTTACCTTGTTTCTTTGATCTTAGAGATTGTTCTTTTGGTGGTCGTAACTCTTTTGAGCTTTTGGAACTATGAACCAGTAGAAGAATACATATGTACAATATGATTGAGACATCAACAATGATATAGGAAATAAGTGTACCATTAATGTAGTAATACTTAGCAACTTATATGACACCATGAACATCATCCCTAGACATAAAACACATTCACAAATGAGCCATAAAGACATGTGACAAGTGAGGCGATGAGTACATGTAACAAAGGAGCTATTAAGATGTATAACTAGTGAGTGAATGATCTTACAAAACATGTATTATTTGTGGCAGATTCAAGTGATCTTGCATAGCATATAGCAATTGGGTAGATTCAAGTGCTGAAATCTAGACATTTCAAATGGGGGAATATATGCATACCAAGTGGAGACATCTAACTCCTCAAATGAAGATGTTTGGACTTTATAATAAATACTTACTAGGTGATAACAATTAAAAGGGTACATAAACATGAGAACTATTGAGGCACATGGGCAGATTCCAATTAGGAACAAATGTACATTCCCATTAATGACATATAAACTATATATTTAAATAGGTAAGAACTCTATAAGGTCACCTTATATCCAAATATGATGAGAGTGATGTCCAACGAATGGAACATGTGGGCCAAAAGAAGTATATGATCAATTAGACAATTGAAGCAATTTTGGACAGATCGTATATCCAACCTATGACACTCATAACTTGTGTAATCTAGGATCTTATTGACTCATATAAGAGAAACATATGACACTTTGACTCATTTTTAGACCACGGACAGTAAGTAAAAGGGCCATTAACTACAATGGGGATTGTACACAATCACAATGCATCTTTTACCATGAACGATCATCTAAGAAGCTCACTTTGTTGGTACACAAGTATAAGACTTCATGCCAAAGAATATGAACTAGAATAGCCTTACATACCTTGCTGCGCCACCCAAATATTACAATGAATTTTCCATCTTTCCTTTAAGGCATTAATCTATAATATAAGTATATAATGAAGCTAATATTAGCAGCTAATCATAATGTAATCCTTGTGAAATAGTAGCTAAACACTTTGGCGGGCAGTACGACTATCCAGCTCCTAAATAATTGGTGTATCACCACACCCTCCTCCTATATTTCAATGTTACTCCACTCAACTATTCTATAAGGTCGTCCAGTGCTTCCCAACAACAACACACATAAACAACCCCTTGACTTTACCAAATCCTTCAACACCATAAGAAATATTATTGAACTCATGGCTTTCGATCACCATCCCGTGAGTTCTTTATAATGACACATATAAAATCCTCCACCCAAACCTATACATAAAGAGGGACGAAATTGGGGCAGTAACCTTACCATTTTTTTTTGAAATTTACTATCTTAAATTGTACTCCATCAAGACTTTAAGCTTCCATTCAAGTTGAACCAAATACTACTTGAGATCTCTTAGAAGTTTAAGAGAAGTGGACTGCCAAGTTTGGGGAAAAAGGATTTTTCCTACACTTCAAACACAAATAACTTGATTTCCATTACTTTCCATGGTAGAATTAAACTAAATCATAATTATTTTCACTTAACTTTAACAAGTAATAAGAGCAAATCCCAATAACCCTAATAGAAATTTTAGGGCTACTATACGAAACTTTGAGAGGAAGAGAGAGAGCTGGAGATAATTCTGAATTTTAACTATGTAATAATGAAGAGAAAATGAACTAATTTGGACCCTATATTTACCTCACATCACCGCCTCTTTCCCCTTCATTTCTGGCCACAATTAGCCAAGTAGGTGATGCACCTACTTGGCCATTTTAAGCTGGTCATAAGTCCAAGTAGGTGATGCACCTACTTGGTTTATTTTAAGATCCTCTCTTACGCGAGCTTAAAAATATTGGGCCTTGGGTGGATTGGGGTTTTGGGTTGTGTAACACCCCGTAAGTTTATGAGTCTAGTTGACTACCGTAACATTTATGGAAATATTAAAACAGGAGAGATTTGATGTATTATACATTAATTTGTTGGGCATTAATGATTCTTGTGCCATTGGGCCCAAATGAGGCCCAAAAATCATAAGAAAGACATGGCCCAAAATGGAAATTTGACCCATTCTTCCAATGCTCTTTCATTGACCAAGTAAACCATTAAATATGTGGATAAGGATCATTAGTGAGGGAATATAAAAGGGCTCAAAAATCAGATTTTTATTCATTGTTACACCCATGCCTTTTCTAGAATATTCACAACATTTTCTTTTTGGCTCTCAAAAAACCTAAGTCATCTTTGTGGACAAGATCACCTTTGTACAAGACCACCTTTGTACAAGACTTGGTAAGTGTTTATTACTATGGTTGAGTATATTATATGTTTAATATGGCATACAAATCATGTTGGTTGTGTTGGCAAAGTCTTGGACAGTGTGCTATGTGTAAAACTGTTTATTTTTGCAATCGGAAAATGGTTTTGTCTTGTAAACTTGAACATGGACTGGTGGTCTTGAAGGAAGTGAAATTTATGGATTGAATATTTTTATGTGATATGTTACTATAGTATTACCTTGTTTTATCCTTGTGTATAATGTTTGGGATTGTTATTGTGAAATTGGTTATGGATTTGGTGACGTATTGACCGAGAAGTGTAGTTTTGGGTGTTGTTTATGTGTGTTGTGAGACCGTGGCTGATTTTTGGAATTAAATATGATCAAAAATATGTCAAAAGAGTTTAATTATTATCATGGACCATTCATTCCATCAAAATACCCAAAAGAGACCAATTTGGACCAAAACGGGCATCTGCCCCCGCAGTCGAGGGCACCTGCGGGCGCAGATGCTAACGCAGGTGCCTATGGCATCTGAAAAAGTCCACCTGTGGGTTCAAATCATATACCTTCAGGTGTCGGTGGCTTCGCAGGTCAGCCCCGGGTTCGGTTTTGTATGTTTGCGCATCTCTTTGATCCCCGAAGGCCCCTATACCCTTTTTGGATGTAATTATGAACTTATGCTACCGTTTTGATGACTTTAAAGTGTCGTATTGAGGCATGTTGGACTATATTAAGTATGGATTATTGTTCATATGTTGTTATGAGACAAGTTGATAGGAGTCATTGTGACGGAATGATAATGATATAGCATAAAGGGTAAGTGTGGTGTGAAATGCTATTGATGTATGATATCTTGGTCAATGTGTGAAATTTTATGGTATCGTTGGTATGAGAATGCAGTGGATTGTATTGTAAGGGGTTACATGACATTATACGGCAATCCTAGTTACTAACGTAAGCTCTGGTATGTACTTGTATTGTAGAGTAAGACGTAAGGAAGAAGTTGGGCTATTGTATTCACGTATAGGATTGAGTGTTCATATTGAGAGGACAAGGTATGTAAGGTTACTCCTTACGTATCCTTCTGAAGTAGATATTGTTCACATTGTCATAATAGTTGTTCCATTCTGAAATATTCTAAGGTATGTCATTTCAGGTTGTTATCTATTGTTAAGTCACATGTTCCTCATTCCTTAGTCATTGTTGCTCATGTGTTACATAATTAAGGACATGGTTCCAAATTCCCAATCTCGTAAAAAGTGAAAGAATGAACTAATGTATAATTAGTTGTATCCATGGGTTGACATAAATACCTGCATGATGATATCCATGGGGTGAAAGAAACACCTGCATGATGACTATCCCAACATTATGGGTGTATCCATGGGGTGATATGAACACCTGTATGACAATATTATTAATCTCCCACTGATCAGTTGGGCCCGGGCAGTATATGATTAATGATTGACAAGTAAGTAAGAAGAGGTACAAAAGTGAAGAGAGTATCGAAAGTAATACGCGCAGTTCCAAATATTTAGATTGATGGCTTATCCATAATTGGGCATTATCTTGTAATTATTTTTCCATTGAAATTCTTATGTACTGATACAGCCTTACATACTCAGTACCTTCTTCGTACTGACCCCTACTGGGGGATTTACCTTGCTTGTTGCAGGCACAGGTACTAGTAGACCTCCCCAATAAGCTGCAGGACATCTATTGATCTTTGGTGAGCTCTAGTTGGTTCGGGGCTTTCCGTGTTCAAGTTGTACATTGGTTTTGGTAATGTAGATGTTATGTAAAGTGAGGACTTGTCCCGAATTTAGGTTGGTCGTGTAGGTATTTCTGTTAGAGGCTTTTTAAGATGTATGTGGGTATGTGAATGAATGTGAAGGAAAGAGATGTATGTTTGTTTGACTTGATGGCCTTGAAGGCCAAATTTCACATATATATATATATATCACATGTTCCATGATTTTCGATATTAGCCTTTTATGTTCTTACATGATAGTGGTGTTTCTTATGGAATGCATATGAACAAATGTAAGGAAAGCTTGGTTCTCTCGAGCCTTATCGGCTACGGGTGCCAATCCGCCTCGTTAGAACTCGGGGCGTGATAAAAGTGGTATCAGAGTAGGTCGTTCTAAGGGTGTCTACAAAGCCGTGTCTGAGTAGAGTCTTACTTATTGATGTGTTGTGCACCACATTTATAAGTAGGAGGCTACGGGACATTTAGGAGTTATTTCATTCCATCATTTCTAGATCGTGTATTAAAGCTGAAGTTATAGGTGGGATTGTTTCTGACCATAAATATTGTTGTTCTTGTATATTATAGAAAAATGCCGATGACAAGAAGAGGTCGAGGTAAAAGCAAGAGGATAGATAGAATTGCTGGAGAAGGAACCAGTATACCACCACTTGATCAAGTTAATCAAGGCGATACTGAGAATGAATTTGTGTCGCGGGCTTCCTCCACTCCCTCTATTACAGAAGAGTCGAGTAGGAGAAGATCACCTGTAGAACCACCAGTAAATACTATGGACCAGTACCTAAAGAATGCAGTGCAGATGTTGAACCGAATAGTTATTACACAGGTTCAGGGACAAGGTAGTCCAATGATAGGTGATGATAGTGCAGCGAGAGCAGCTAGTCGAATGACGTAGGATTTTCTGAAACTAGATCCTCCCACATTCATTGGATCAGATCCAAATGAAGACCTGCAAGATTTTATATATCAAATCCAAAGGGCTCTGGAGGTGATGCATGTGTCGGGTGTAGAAACGGTGGCGCTTACGAACTATAGATTGAAGGGCGAGGCTATATTTTGGTATGAGGACTGGAATAAAGATCGTGGTATTGGGGCAAACCCACCTACATGGGAAGAATTTAAAGCGGCATTCCTAGATCACTATCTTCCATATGAGATCCGTGAGGCTCGTGTGGATCAGTTTTTAAATCTCCATCAAGGGAATCTGATGTTCAGGGAATACAGTCTGCAATTTATTTCCTTGGCTCGATATGCTCCAAATGTGGTGTCCACAATGACAGATAGAGTATATCGATATGTGGATAGATTGGAGCCATATTTGGTACGAGACTGCACTATTGCTACCTTAAATCGAGATATGGATATAGGTAGAATAAAGGCCTTTGCGTAGAAAATGGAAGATCAGAGACAACAGAGAAGAACACTAGGGTTTGAAGAAGGGCCGTCCTAAAGGGCTAGATCTACGGGACAGTCTATGGCATCCCAAACAGAGTTCAGGCCTCGTAATTTTAATAGACCGCCTAGGCCTTCATTTTCTTATTCAACGGCAGGCACTTCCTCTCACTTTTGAGGGTCCAGGGGTTTTAATCAAGCCGGGAAAAGCAGCGGGAGTCGTGGTTCACAGACAGTGGGATCTTTTTGCCCGCTGTGTCAGTATTGTAGACGATTTCATTCAGGTGAATGCCGGTGGGGATGAATGGTTGTTATTGGTGCGGTATGACGGGGCATATGATGAGAGACTACCCACGAAGAGGATTGGCTAATATGGCGCGACCTGCGGGATCAACCGTTGCATCATCATCATCGGTTCCTTCCCTAGGCAGAGGTGTACAGCCGGCAGGTAGTGGTAGAGGTGCTAGAGGAGCAGCCAGTACTAGTGGGGTCCAGAATCGCACTTATGCTTTAGTGGACCAACAGAATTCAGAGGCTTCTCTTGATGTCGTCACAGGTATCCATATTTTCATATAATGTATATGCATTGATTGACTCGGGTTCTACATTGTCCTATGTTACTCCATTGATTGCTGCTAAATTTGCAAAAGCACCAAAATTATTCACTAGGTCAATCGAAGTATCTACACCGACTGGTGAATATATTATTCCAAAAAGAGTATATCGTAATTGTGTGGTAATTGTGTGTGGTCATGATGCACTGGCCGACCTCATTGAACTAGACATGATGGATTTTGATGTGATAATGGGGATGGATTGGTTGGCTTCTTATTATGCCACTCTAGATTGCTGGGCCAAGAAGGTGCATTTTTGTTTTCCGTAAAAAAATGTTCTCGAATGGCAGGGTAATGTAGGGGCACCAAGAGGAAAATTTATTTCTTATTTGAAAGCAAGGAAAATGATTGCCAAGGGGTACATATGTCACTTAGTACAAGTGAAAGATAATGATGTGGAACCACTAACTCCGCAATTGGTTCAAGTAGCCAATGAATTTCTTGATGTATTTCCAGAAGATCTTCCAGGCTTACCCCTAGAACAGGAAGTAGAGTTTGGCATTGATGTGATTCCAGGCACTCAGCCTATCTCTATTCCTCCGTATAGAATGGCTCCAGCAGAATTGCGTGAATTGAAAAAGCAATTGAAAGATTTGTTGGACAAGGGCTTTATCAGGCTGAGTATGTCTCCGTGGGGTGCACCGATATTATTTGTACAGATGAAAGATGACACATTGAGAATGTGCATCGACTATCGGCAATTGAATAAGGTAACGATCAAGAAAAAATATCCCCTCCCCCAAATTGATGATTTGTTTGATCAGTTACAGGGCGCCAAGTGTTTTTCAAAGATTGACTTGAGGTTGGGTTACCATCAAGTCAGAGTTATAGAAGAAGATGTACCCAAGACAGCTTTCTGAACACGGTATGGCCATTATAAATTTTTAGTTATGTCATTTGGACTAACAAATGCACCAGCTGTGTTCATGGATTTAATGAATAGGGTGTTTAAGCAATTTCTAGACGTGTTCATGACGGTATTTATAGATGAAATCCTGGTTTATTCAAGATCACCAGAGGACCATGCTAGTCACTTACGGAAGGTGTTACAGATTCTCCGTGAGCGTAAGTTTTATGCAAAGTTCTCCAAGTGTGAGTTTTGGTTAAAATCAGTCGCATTCTTGGGTCACATTGTGTCAGATGAAGGGATACAAGTTGATACACAGAAGATTGAAGCGGTGAAAAATTGGCCAAGACCTACGACACCTACAGAGATTCGTAGTTTTCTTGGATTGGCAGGTTATTACCGAAGATTTGTGGAAGGTTTTTCCTCCATTTCTTCACTGTTAACAAAGCTTACACATAAAGCAGTTAAATTTCAGTGGAATGATGCGTGTGAGAAAAGCCTCCAAGAGTTGAAATATAAACTAACCTCTACACCAGTTTTAGTACTTCCCGAAGGTACCGAAGGCTATGTAGTGTATTGTGATGCTTCCGGGGTTGGCCTCGAATGTGTATTGATGCAGCGTGGTAATGTCATAGTATATGCCTCACGACAGTTGCGGCCACATGAGAAAAACTATCCCACACATGATCTTGAATTAGCAGCGGTAGTTTTTGCTTTAAAGATATGGCATCATTATTTGTATGGAGTTCATATTTATATCTATACTGATCACAAAAGTTTGCAATATATCTTTAAGCAGAAGGAACTCAATTTGAGGCAACGAAGGTGGCTTGAGCTATTGAAAGATTATGATATTGATATTCTATACCATCCAGGAAAAGCAAATGTGGTAGCTGATGCATTGAGCCGCAAGGAAACAGGAGTCATTAATGTCCAATTGACGAAAAAGAAAGAGGTAATCAAAGACCTACATCAATTAGCCAGTTTGGGGGTTCGTCTTTTTGAATCCTCGGATGAAGGGGTTATTGTACAAAATACAGCTGAATCTTTGTTGATAGCTGAGGTGAAAGAGAAGCTGTTTACAGATCCTATGTTATTACTGCTAAAGGAAAATGTACAATAGAATTTGACAAAGGCATTTGATCTTAAACAAGAACGGGTGCTTCAATGCCAAAGTAGATTATATGTACCAGATATAGATGAGCTGAGGAGATGAATTATGAAAGAGGTGCATCATTCGCGCTATTCTATTCATCCGGGTGCTACTAAAATATACCATGATTTAAAAGAAGTGTATTGGTGGGGAAGTATGAAGAAGAAGATTGCAGAATTTGTCGCTCAATGCCCGAATTATCAACAAGTTAAAGTGGAGCATCAAAAACCAGGAGGTTACATGCAATGTATCAATCTTCCAGTCTGGAAATGGGATATGATTAATATGGATTTCATCACAAGTTTGCCTCGTACACTGTGGAAATTTGATACTATATAGGTTATAGTTGACAGGCATACCAAGTCAGCGCATTTCCTATGAGTCAAGACCACCGATACAACAGAGGGTTATGCAAGGTTGTATGTTAAAAAGATAGTACGGTTACATAGGATTCCAATCTCCATTATATCAGATAGAGGAGCACAATTTACTGTCCATTTTTGGAGATCTTTTCAGCAGAGTTTGGGTACACAGGTGAATCTGAGTATGGATTTCCATCCTCATACTAATGGACAAGCAAAGCGTACTATCCAGACACTTGAAGATATGCTACGAGCTTGCACGTTAGATTTTCAGGGTAGTTGGGATGACCATTTGCCTCTTATTGAATTTGCTTACAACAATAGCTATCATTCAAGTATTAAAATGGCACCTTATGAAGCTTTGTATGGAAGGAAATGTAGATCACCAATTGGATGGTTTGAAGCAGGTGAAACTGCTTTACTTGGGCCGGATCTTGTTCATCAGGCTATGGAAAAAGTTAAAGTGATTCAACAACGATGAAAAATGGCCCAGAGTCAACACAAGTCCTATGCTGATGTTAGAAATAGAGGGCTTGAATTCTCCATAGGTGATTGGGTATTTTTAAAGGTGTCACCGATAAAGGGGTAATGCGGTTCGAAAAGAAAGGGAAATTGAGTCCACGTTATATAGGCCCATATGAAATTATTAGAAGATTTAGGCAGGTTGCGTATGATTTGGAACTACCCCAATAACTCTCCACAGTTCATCCAATATTTTATGTTTCGATGCTTCGAAAGTGCATAGGGGATCCATCTCGTTTTACTCCTATTGACGATGTACAAGTTACGGAGGATCTTACCTATGAGGAGATACCTATTACCTTTCTGGATAGACAAGTAAAGAAGCTGAGGAATAAAGACGTAGCATCTGTAAAGGTACTTTGGAGAAATCAGCAAATAGAAGAGGTCACATGGGAAGCTGAAGAAATGATGAAATCCAAGTACCCTCATTTGTTCTAAAGGGAAGAACAAGCTCATCATATAAGATCAGAACAATGATAAGTCAGTATTTATAAGCTTTGAGTATATATCTATATGATGACATAAAGAATGCTCCTAGACTTGTAATTTCTTACGTTGAATAATGTCACTAACATTCGAGGACGAATGTTTCTAAGGGGGAAAGAATGTAACACCCCGTAAGTTTCTGAGTCTAGTTGACTACCGTAACATTTATGGAAATATTGAAACAGGAGAGATTTGATGAATTATACATTAATTTGTTGGGTATTAATGAGTCTTGTGCCATTGGGCCCAAATGAGGCCCAAAAATCATAAGAAAGACATGGCCCAAAATGGAAATTTGACCCATTCTTCCAATGCTCTTTCATTGACCAAGTAAAAAATTAAAAATGTGGATAAGGATCATTAGTGAGGGAATATAAAAGGCCTCAAAAATCAGATTTTTATTCATTGTGACACCCATGCCTTTTCTAGAATATTCACAACATTTTCTTTTTGGCTCTCAAGAACCCTAAGTCATCTTTGTGGACAAGATCACCTTTATACAAGACTTGGTAAGTGTTTATTACTATGGTTGAGTATATGATATGTTTAATATGGTGCATAAATCATGTTGTTTGTGTTGGCAAAGTCTTGGACAGTGTGCTATGTGTAAAACTGTCTATTTTTGCAATCGGAGAATGGTTTTGTCTTGTAAACTTGAACATGGACTTGTGGTATTGAAGGAAGTGAAATTGATTCATTCAATATTTTCATGTGAGATTTTATTATAGTCTTACCTTGTTTTATCCTTGTGTATAATGTTTGGGATTGTTATTGTGAAATTGGTTATGGATTTGGTGACGTATTGACCGAGAAGTGTAGTTTTGGGTGTTGTTTATGTGTGTTATGAGACCATGGCTGATTTTTGGAATTAAATATGATCAAAAATATTTCAAAAGAGTTTAATTATGATCATGGACCATTCATTCCATCAAAAGACCCAAAAGAGACCAATTTAGACCAAAACGGGCATCCGCCCCCACAGACGAGGGCACCTGCGGGCGCAGATGCCAAGGAAGGTGCCTATGGCATCTTCCAAAGTCCACCTGCGGGTGAACCTTAGCCACATGCAGGTGCAGGTGGCTTCACAGGTCATCCCCGGGTTCGGTTTTGTATGTTTGTGCATCTCTTTGATCCCCGAAGGCCCCTATACCCTATCAACTTATGCTACCGTTTTAATGACTTTAAAGTGTCGTATGGAGGCATGTTGTACTATATTAATTATGGATTGTTGTTCATATGTTGTTATGAGACAAGTTGATAGGAGTAATTGTGACGGAATGATAACGAGAAAGCTTAAAGGGTAAGTGTGGTGTGAAATGCTATTGATGTATGATATCTTGGTCAATGTGTGGAATGTTATGGTATCTTTGGTATGAGAATGTAGTGGATTGTATTTTAACGGGTTACATGATGTTATAAGGTAGTCATATAGCTCATTGTCGTTTTGTATGCTTGTATAGTAACTAGTTGTTAATGTAAGCTCCGGTATGTACTTGTATTGTAGAGTAAGACGTAAGGAAGAAGCTGGGATATTGTATTCACGTATAGGATTGAGTGTTCATATTGAGAGGACAAGGTATGTAAGGTTACTCTTTCCGTATCCTTCTCCAGCAGATATTGTTCACATTGTCATAGTAGTTGTTCCATTCCAAAATATTCTAAGGTATCTCATTTCAGGTTGTTATCTATTGTTAAGTCACATGGTCCTCATTCTTTAGTCGTTGTTGCTCATATGTTAGATAATTATGGACATGGTTCAAAATTCCCAATAATGTTATGTTCCAAAGCATCCAATAAGGTCATGACTACAAATATATCAATCTCTCATAAGTAAAGATACCAATCTCGTAAAAAGTGAAAGAATTAAGTAATGTGGGGTGAAATAAATACCTGCATGATGATATCCATGGGGTGAAAGAAACACTTGCATGATGACTATCCCAACATTATGGGTGTATCCATGGGGTGACATGAACACCTGCATGACGATATTATTAATCTCCCACTGATCAGTTAGGCCTGGGTAGTATATGATTAATGATTGACAAGTAAGTAAGAATAGGTACAAAAGTGAAGAGAGTATCGAAAGTAATACGCGCAGTTCCAAATATTTAGATTGACGGCTTATCCATAATTGGGCATTCCCTTATAATTATTTTTCCATTGAAGTTCTTATGTACTGATAAAGCCTTACATACTCAATACCTTCTTCGTACTGACCCCTCTTGGGTGATTTACCTTGCTTACTGCAGGCACATGTACTAGTAGACCTCCCCAGTAAGCTGCAGGACATCTATTGATCATTGGTGAGCTCTAGTTGGTTCGGGGCTTTTCGTGTTCAAGTTGTACATTGGTTTTGGTAATGTAGATGTTATGTAAAGTGGGGACTTGTCCCGAATTTAGGTTGGTCAGGTATGTATTTCTGTTAGAGGCTTTCATAGACGTCTGTGGGTATGTGAATGAATGTGAAGGAAAGAGATGTATGTCCGTTTGACTGGATGGCCCTGAAGGCCAAATTTCACATATATATATATATATATATATATATATATCACATGTTCCATGATTTCTGAAATTAGACTTTTATGTTCTTACGTGATAGTGGTGTTTCTTATGGCATGCATATGAACGAATGTAAGCAAAGCTTGGTTCTCTCGGGCCTTATCGGCTACGAGTGCCAATCCGCCTCGTTGGAACTCGGGGCGTGACCGGCTGCCCATTCTCCTCCTTCTCATTCACTTAATTTGGGCTAGATTTGTCAAGTAGGTGATGGGTAAACTTGGGCTAATAAACTGGTCAAAATATTCTTAGTGGGTGATGCACCTACTTAGTTCTTAGGTTGGTCAATAAGTCAAAGTAGGTGATGCACCTATTTGTCACCTTCTAGCTCAATTTAAGTCAAGCAAGCAACTCACTTATTTTATTCAATATTTCTATATCTTAACCCATTTACTTTAACCTCACACTTATATATACTTGGCCACGTTAAACCTTAAGATAGAATACCACCTTACTATCTCACGTTTAAATACTTCCATCGAGTTAACTTGGCCAAACCCAAGCTGAAATGTATGGGGCATTATAGTAACATCAAATTCTAGTTTAAACCGTTACTAATCACTTAAGAAACTTGGTACCTAACCTATATAACGAGGTTACATCAAGAGCCATATGACTAGAACTAGTATACTTAAAATACGAGGTGTTACATTACTATCTCGAGTTTAAACAATTTTTGTCAAGTTCACTTATTTGTATATGTATTGGAAGGTAGGGGTATTACATCACCCCCCCCCCCTTTGGATCATTCGTCCCCGAATGAGAGGTATTGCTCAAAACAAGCTTAACTTTGGATAATCTCCAAAAAAATTTACCAGAGTTTCCTCTATAAATAGGACTATCCAAGATGTGTCAAATGACTAGAAGCACGTATAAACAAGCCTCATAGGATGTTTCAGTGTGTGTAGCATATAAAATAATCAAATGATCAATAAATATCCTCTTATCCATATATAATCAAGTGACACAATTTTGTATAGTATAACTTACCTTCCCCTTTTTTATACCAAGCTGAGGTAAAACACTTAAAATTTGGGGAACCACAAATATGAACAATACATCCAAACATATTACATGTGAGCAAGACAACAAATCAGCTAATGAGCTACAAACCTATGCATATGTGAATCTGCATATGGGACTTATAGGTCCTTGGAACAAATATGGCTACTGACTTAATGGGATCTTCATATTTCCAAGTAGCTTTTCAATGCTCTGACTCCTTCATAATACTCTGATAGAGGTTACATCGAGATGGGTCACTTTTCTTAGCCATGTTTCTATGGGTATAGGTCGTGCTAACATTTACTAGGTTCCCAACCTTTTCTGCCAATTTCTCACTTCATCATGATACAGGGAAACTTCATCCCAAATATTTAATACTTAGGCCTATAAGCACGGAGGGGTCAAATAACATATGAACAAATAAGTCACCTAAAGTCTATGACACTTAGGCAAACAAGCATAGAGATTACCTAAAATATGAACAATGAACCATAAGGAAGTGAATTTAGCATATATATAGATATACATACAAGGTATACATAGACACTTCAGCTATTGGGACATATGATCGATATACAAGTAAGTTGTAACAATCCATAATACATGAGCATGTGAACTAGGTGGTACGTATAAGACATGTAGCATGTAGGAAGATGAATTACAAAATTACTGTACATGATCAAATGGACTGTAAAACACATTGATCGAATGGACTAATGAACACATAACATATGAGCGGGAGGAGGACGAGACATGTAATCACACAGTAAGAGAAATATGAATCACGTGGGCATGTAACATGTTGGCAGATGGGCTATGAAGCACATGGCATGCAGATAAGTGACTTGTGGTATGTATAATCCATGAGAAAGTAATTTTTATTGCCTATAGCATAGGTGACATTAATCTATAATACATATAAAAAATGGACAAGTGATTTGTGGTGAGTGATTGATGAAATAGGACATTATCCTATGAAACATATAGCAATAAATGATAGTTTTATGAAGCAAATAACACCTACATGAAACTGTTTTTCTGTATCATATGTGACATGTATGAAAGTAATCCACAAAGGGCACATGACCTACAAATAAATGAGCTATAGGACATGTAGCATGTATAAGTGTATAAGCAACTAAAACCTTTGAAAACTAGAGACATCCTATGGAACCTCTTTGACATATCTTAAGTGCAAGCACTTCTCTAAACATATGCAATTAATTTCCCATGTTGTCTTTTAGCTCCTGAGAATTTTTCTCACAAGTGGTCTGACCATTAGAATTGGGCAGCTTTCTGAGTATATCCAAACATTGGGACAAGGGTTTGAGAGCCCTATAAATCTCTAATGTCTAATTCCTTATTAAGGATCAAATAAGCAAATGACCAAATGAATCTTGAGGGCACCATAACTAATAATCTTTTACGCACTGTCAATTACACATAATGTTAAGTACATGTGAACTCATCTTTTGATTTTTGTAGCACATAAGGAGTAGCCACTTTGGCTCAACAAGTTAGGTCTCCATACTAACAGATTTACCGTAATGGTATAACAAGTGAAAGTGCTCCATCCCCTTTCCAGAAAAAGGAACCTATAAGAACAACTGGTATATAATTAACTATCCTCTCCTTTAGTCAAATTATAATTGCTCTACTATGGGAATACATCCATTGAACCTTGTAGTATCTTTATTTAATCGACTCTATCATACATATGCACAATAAACGACCTTTATTTCACATATAACCCAATACTCTCTCACTAGTGATTAGTTAACACTATGCCTTCCTCTATGCTTAGTATACTAATATATCACAACTTACGTCTAAACCCTCAATATTTCAATCTTAATCTCTAGTCATATTCTAGTCTATAACTAATATATAGATCACAATCGGGTGCTATAATACATATTCTCTTTATATGATAAAAAAAATTTGGAACACTTATCCTTTGAGTCTACTAACAACAAAAAAGATCATATATTTTAACCTATTTGGGGTGGTCATATGCACATATCTCATAATTCCAGCAACTAAAATATTCGGGATGATGAGTAAACACTTGGGCTCTATTAGCCAACCAAGAGTATGTCCAGCCGATAACATTATGGTATATTTACCTACTGGACTATGTTGTGCCACATCTTTTAACTAACACAAAACTAAATCAAAAACTTCTATCCCTAATACATGTATAACCCTAAAGTATGTCCATTACTAAAAAAGTACTAAATGCTCTCTATAGGATTAAGTCCTTTAACCATTGGAGAAGTCATGTGAAGGAAATCTCAGACTCCAGAACTAGTCACATCTTTGTAACACCCCGTACATTTCTGAACCTATGTTATTACCGTAACATTTATGGAAGTATTTAAACATTAGATTTATTGTGGTTTTACATATTAATTTGGTGGGCTAAATTAATATGTGGTAATGGGCTCAATTTGAGGCCCAAAATGAAGCCAAAAGACTTGGCCCAATGGGTCAAATGACCCATTCTTCCTTTGACTAATCAATTATTGATCAAAGTGGCTAAGGATGACTTCAAGGGACTATAAAATGCACCAAAAAATCAGATTTTATTCATAAAAAGGCACATGCCATTCTAGACTTTTCCAAGGAAACAAAAAGAAATATCTTCTCTCAAACTCTCAAACCCTAAGCCTTCATTCGTTAGAACAAGATCACTCCTTTGCAAGTTTGGGTAAGTGTTTGATCTTATGGTTTAATATATTATATTCTTAATATGGTGTATAAATCATGTTGGTTATGTTGGCAAAATGTTGGACAGTTCACTATGTGTAAAACGGTCTATTTTTGCAATAGGAAAAGGGTTTTGCCTTGTAAACTTGAAAAAGGACTTGTGGTATTGAAGGAAGTGAATTTAATGGATTCAATATAGACATGTAGGATGTTATTATAGCCTTAACTTGCTTTATCATTGTATATAATGTTTGGAATTATTATTGCAAAATTGTGCATAGACTTGGTAGGGTATTGAACGAAAAGTGTGGTTTTGGTGATGTTCATGTGTGTTGTGAAACAATGGGTGTTTTTTGTCATCCACGTGAAAAAAATATGTAAATAAAAGCTTACTTATGGCCTTGAACCATTTATTACACAAAAGGACCCAAAAGAGACCCTTTTTGGCCGATTTGGGCATCCGCCCCCGCAGACGAAGGCACCTGCGGGCGCAGATGCCAACGTAGGTGCCCATGGACAGGGCCAAGGGTCACCTGTGGCCGTATTTCAGCCACCTGCGGGAACAGGTGGATTCTTAGGTCACCCCAGAATTCTGTTTTTTATGTTTTTGTCTCTCTTTGATCCCCGAAGACCCCTATCCCCTTTTTGGATGTAATTATCAACTTATGATACCTTTTGAATGACTTTAAGGGGTCGTTTGGAGGAAATTTGGATTATATAAATGAGGTATTATGGTTAATATATTGTTATCAAAGGTTTTGAGGTGACTTGATGGATTAATTGTGACGTAGTGTTAATGAGAAAGCGTAAAGGATAAACTTGGTGTGGAATGCTATTGGTTCATAATGTTTCGGTCAATGTATGGAATATTAATATGTTGTTGGTATGATAATGTTGTGAATGTTATTGTAAAAGGGTGAAATCATGTTATGGGGAAATCATGTAATTCATTGTCATCTTATGCACTTGTAAGATAGTTAATTGTTACGTAAGCTCCGTTATGAACTTGTGATGTAGAGTAACACGTAAGGAAGGAGATGGATTATTGTGTTCACATATAGAACTGTGTATTTATATTGAGAACATATGGTATGTAAGGATACTCTTTCTGTATCCTTCTGCAGCACATAGTGTTCTCATTGACATTGTACTTATTCTATTCCGAAATGTTCTACGGTTTCCCATTTCCGGTTATCAATTGTTATTAATCACATGTTCCCTACTTATTGATCAATTGTTATTCACATGTCTCATGTTCATTGACTAATGTTCCAAAGATCCCATGGTTCCAATAATGTTATGATTCCAATAATGTTATGACTATCATTATATCAATCTCAAAATAAAGAATGAAGTAATGTATATATGGTTGATGATTGAGTATGGGTGGTAGCTTTGGGGGCGAAAGCCTAGCTCAAGACGATCCCGAGATTATTGGATCAGGGGGTAGTCCTAGAGGCATAAGCCTAGCTCTGGCCAATCCTGACAGGGGGCAGCTCTAGAGGTAAGAACCTAGCTCAAGCCAAACCTGATATTGGCTTATGGGTTGCAGCTCTAGAGGTAAAAACCTAGCTCGAGCCAAACCCGATATCTTGACTTATGGGTGGCAGCTCTAGAGGTATAAGCCTAGATCGAGCCAATCCCAACATAACGTTATGTTATGTTAAGACCCACTGATCAGTTGGGGCCCGGGTACGATATGAGATGAGTGATGATGAATAAACATTAGAAGAAAAAGAGATAATGAATGTAAGGTACATGGTTCCACATATGCAGAACGATGGTTTATCCATATTGACTATTTTCTTATATTTGATTTAGTTGGAGTATTTATGTGTCTTACAATTTCATATGGCCTTACATACTCAGTACATTCTACGTACTGACCTCTCTTGGGGGGGCTTACCTTACTTGCTGCAGACACAGGTGCTAGTAGACCTCCACCGTAGGCTACCAGTCATTTGAAGAACTTTGGTGAGCTCCAGTTGGTTCGGGGCTTTCCAAGTCACAGTTTTACTGTAGTTTTGGTATTGTAAATTTTGTATAAAGAGGGGACTTGTCCCAACTTTAAGATAGTTATGTTTATGCATATGTTAGAGTCTTTATAGACGTATGTGGGAATATGAATGTAAGAGATGTATGTCCATATTGACTTGATGGACCTGACGGCCATGTTTCACATAGGTATATACCACATGTTGCCATGACTTTCGCTATAAGCATCTTGTATCTATACGTGATGGTGGTGTTTCATGAATGACATACATATGATTATACATAGATGAAGAATGGTTCTCTCGGGACTTATTGGCTCCGGGTGCCAGTCCGCCTCAATGGGATTTGGGGCTTGACAAAAGTAGTATCAGAGTAGGTCGTCCTAAGGGTGTCTACAAAGCCGTGTCTGAGTAGATTTGTGCTTATGGATGTGTTGCGCACCACATTTATAAGTATGAGGCTATGGGACATTTAGGAGTTGTTTCTTTTCTTCATTTGTTATATCTTGCATTAGAGCTAATGTTGTAGGTGGAATTTATTTCTAACCATGGAAATTGTTTCATGTTGTATAGTAACATGTCGATCATAAGACAAGGTAGGGACAAAGGTAAGAAGGTGGATATGTTTGACAGAGAAGGAACTAGAATATCACCACCTGACCAAGCTAGTCAGGGTGGGGATGAAACTGAATTTGCTTCGCGGGCTTCTTCTACTTTTCCAGCTCCAGAAGAGCCGAGAAGGAGAGAAGAACCTGCCAAACCACCTGTTAATAATCCTGAGTAGAATCTAAGAAATGCAGTGCAAATGTTGACTTATATAGTTGCTTGTATGGTTGCTGCCTTGAATCAAGGACAGGTAGGTCCAATGACAAGTAGTGATGGTATGAATAGGGCAGTTAGTCGACGGACACATGATTTTCTGAAATTAGACCCTCCCATGTTCACCGAGTCAGATCTGAATAAAGACTTATAGGACTTTGAGGACCAAATCAAAAAGGGGCCTAGATATTATGCATGTGACTGGTATAGAAACTGTGGAACTTTCAGCATATAGACTAAAAGGAGAGGCTATATTATGGTACGAAGATTGGAAATGATCTAAGGGTATGGGTGCACCTCCAGCTAGTTGGGAGGAATTCAAAATGGCATTGCTTGATCATTATCTCCCATATGAGATTAGAGCGGCTCATGTAGATTAGTTTTTGAATCTTCGTCAAGGAAATATGAGCATCAGAGAGTAAAATCTCCAATTTAACTCTTCGGCTCGACATGCTCCTAACGTAGTAGCCACGATAGAGGACAGAGTCCATCAGTTTGTGGACAGGTTGGAACCATATTTGTTGAGGGACTTCACTATTGCTTCTTTGAACAAGGATATGGATATAGCGAGATACAAGCCTTTGCACAGAAAATGGAGAACCAGAGACAAGGGAGAAGGGCACCAAAATTTAAAAAAGGGCCATCCAATAGGGCTAGACCTATGGGATAGTTCATCACAGTGTCCCAAGGAGAATTTAGGCCTCGAGTTTTTAATAGACTATCGAGACCCTCATTTTCTTACCCTACAGTAAGTACGCCATCCCACTTTCGAGGGTTTAGAGGCAGTCAAGTTAGTCAAAGTAGTGGAACTCGGGGTTCACAGACAATGGGGTATATGCATAGATTGACCCGTATTCTACATTATCATATGTGACTCCATTGATGGCGAAACAAAAAAAAAATTGAAATAACACCAGAAGTATTAGTTAAGCAATTTGAAGACTCTATACCAGTTAGTAATTCTATTGTAGTTACACGAGTATATTGTAATTGTATAGTACCTGTTTGTGGTTATGATACACTGGTTGATCTTATTGAACTAGACATAGTAGATATTGATGTTATAAGGGTATGGATCGGTTGGCTTCTTGTTAGACCACAGTAGATTACCGAGCTAAGAAGTTACATTTTCCTTTTAATTTTTCACATGGAAGGGAAATGTGGGAGCACCGAGAGGAAAATTCATTTCCTATATTAAGATAAAGAAAATGATACCCAAAGGGATACATATTCCTCCTAGTAATGGTGCAGGATACTGATATGAAGCCACCAACTCTTTGATCGATTCTAGTAGTAAATGAATTCCTGGATGGGGGTCCTGAAATGGAAAGTAGAGTTTGGTATTGATGTGATTTCAGGCACTCAGCCTATCTCTATTCCTCCGTATAGAATGGCTCCAGCAGAATTGCGAGAATTAAAAGAGTAATTAACAGATTTGTTGGACAAGGGATACATAAGATCTAGTATGCTCCCTTGGGGTGCACCCGTGTTAAAGTGTGAATAAAAGAAAAAATCCAAAGAATAGATGATCAATTTGATCAATTATAGGGTGCTAACAAGGATTAACTTAAGATCGGATTGTCATCAAGCAAGGGTTAGAGAAGAAGATATACCCACGACAGCTTTCTGAACACAATATGATCACTATGAATTTATTTTTTTGTTATGTCGTTTTGACTAACAAATGCACTAGCATTTTTTTTTATGGATTTGATAAATAGAGTGTTTAAGCCATTTCTAAACACAGTCGTAACAATGTTTTTAGATGCTATTTTGGTTTGCTCTTGCGGCAGGTGCTATGAATTCTTCGTGACCATAAGATTTATGCAAAGTTCTCTAAATATGAGTTTGGTTAAAATCCATAGCGTTCTTGGGTCACATTGTATAGGATGAAGGACTAAGGGTTGATACACAAAAGATAAAAGCGGTGGAAACAAATTGGCTAAGGCCTACGACGTTTACAGAGATTCATAGTTTTCTTGGATTGGTTGGTTATTATAGGAGATTTGGTGAAGGATTTTTCTTCTAACTCGGCACCCTTAACAAAGCTAACACACAAGGAAATTAAGTCCTAGGGGAATGATGCTTGTGAGAAAAGTTTCCAAGAGCTAAACGATAAATTGACTTCTACACCTGTATTAGTATTTCCAGAAGGTACAAAAGGGTATGCAGTTTATCGTGAGGCTTCAAGTGTATTGATTCAGCACAGTAATATGATAGCTTATTCTTCAAGACAAGTACGTCCACATGAAAAAAATTAGCCAACACATGATCTTGAGTTAGCAATTGTGATATTTGCTTTAAACACATGGCGCCACTACTTTTATGGGCTTCACGTTGACATAGATATACTGATCATAAAAGTTTGCAAAATATCCTTAAGTAGAAAGACTTAATTTGAAGCAGCAAAGGTGGCTGGACCTATGAAAGACCATGATATTGATATTATATCCGGGAAAAGCAAGTGTAATAGCCGATGCGTTAAGTCGCAAAACAATAGGGAGCACTAGTAGCCAGTTGACCAAAAAACAAAGTATAGTCAAGAAGTTACATCAATTAGCCAGCTTGGGAGTTCATCTTCTCAAAACTCGAGCTGAACAAATTATAGTGTAAAAATTTGTAAAGTGAAGAAAAATCAATATGCGAACCTTATTGTATTGCAGATGAAATTGAATGCACAAAAGATTTGACAAAGGCATTTGATCATACGCAAGAGAGAGTGAATCAGGGCCAAAGTAGATTATGTGTACCGGATATAGATGAATTAAGGAAACAAATTATGACAGAGGCACATCACTTATGGTATTCTATGCATTCGGGATCTACCAAAATGTACTATGGTTTGGAAGAGATGTATAGGTGAGGCAACATAAAGAAGAAGAGCATTACAGAATTTGTAGCTCAATGATCAACTTGTCAACAGGTAAACGTAGAGCATCAGAAAGCTGGAGGTTATAAATGAATCTTCCAGCTTGAAAAGAGGGATATTATTAACATGGGTTTTATCACAAGTTTGCCTCGTACATTTCATAAATTTGATTCATGTGGATGATAGTTGACAGACTTACCAAGTAGCACACTTTTTACCTGTCAGGACCACTTGTACAGCTAGAAATTATGCAAGGTTGTATGTTAAAGAGATAGTACGATTACATGGATTCCAATTTCTATTATATCAGACAGATAGACAAACAGAACGTACCATCCAAACATTTGAAGATATGTTACGAGCTTGCAAAAAGTAGTTGGGATGATCATTTAACTCTTATGGAATCCGCCTACAATATTCAAGTATCAAAATGACACCTTATGAAGCTTATATGGGAGAAAGTGTAGACTACCAAGTGGATGATTTGAAGCAGGTAAGACTGCTTTACTCGGACCAAATCTTGTTCATCAAGCTATAGAGAAAGTCAAGGTGATAAAACAGCGGCTACAAACAACCCAAAGTCGACACAAGTCATATGCTGATAGTAGAAGAAGGGAATTAGAATTGGCCATAGGTGATTGGGTAGTTTTGACAGTGTCACCAATGAAAGGGGTAATGAGCTTTGGAAAGAAATGAAAGTTGGCCCTATATAACGTACCATATGAGATTACCCAACGATTTGGGTAAGTAGCATATAAATTAGCACTACCCCAAGAACTCTCCACAGTTCATTCAGTATTTCATGTTCGATGTGTTGAAAGTGTATAGGGGATCCATCTCGTATTGCTTCCAATGGAGATGTATAAGTTACGGGGGATATCATATATAAAGAGGTACCTAGTGTTATTCAAGATCGATGACAAGTGATAAGGTTAAGAAATAAAGAAGTAGTTTTCGTAAAGGTACAGTGGAGGAATCGACAAGTCAAAGAAAGCACGTGAGGAGCCAATTAAATGATAAAGTCGAAGTACCCGTAATTGTTTCAAATGGAAGAAAAAGTTCAAAGTGAAGAATTAGAGTAATATTAAGTATATAGGAGCCTTATGTGTCTATATGATAACATGAATAATGATCCATCTGTGTAAATTGTATAATGTTACTCACATTCAAGGATGAATGTTCCTAAGAGGGGAAAATGTAACACCCCATATATTTTTGAACCTATGTTATTACCGTAACATTTATGGAAGTATTTAAACATGAGACTTGTTGGGGTTTTACATATTAATATGGTGGGCTGAATTAATATGCGGTAATGGGCTCAATTTGAGGCCCAATATGAAGCCAAAAGACATGGCCCAATGGGTCAAATGACCCATTCTTCCTTTGACTAATCAATTATTGATCAAAGAGGATAAGGATGACTTCAAAGGACTATAAAAGGCACCAAAAAATCAGATTTTATTCATAAAAAGGCACATGCCATTCTATACTTTTCCAAGGAAACAAAAAGAGATATTTTCTTTCAAACTCTCAAACTCTAAGCCTTCATTCCTTCGGAAAAGATCACTCCTTTGCAAGTTTTGGTAAGTGTTTGATCTTATGTTTTAATATATGATATTCTTAATATGGTGTATAAATCATGTTGTTTATGTTGGCAAAGTGTTGGATAGTTCACTATGTGTAAAACTGTCTATTTTTGCAATCGGAAAAGGGTTTTGCCTTGTAAACTTGAAAATGGACTTGTGGTATTGAAGTAAGTGAATATGATGGATTAAATGTTGAAATTTAGGATGTGATTATAGCCTTAACTTGTTTTATCATTGTATTTAATGTTTGGAATTATTATTGCAAAATTGTGCATGGACTTGGTGGGGGTATTGAAGGAAACGTGTGGTTTTGGTGATGTTCATGTGTGTTGTGAAACCATGGGTGTTTTTTGACATCCAAGTGACCAATAATATGTAAATAAAATCTTACTTATGGCCTTGAACCATTTATTACACAAAGGACCCAAAAGAGACCCTTTTTGGCCAATTTGGGCATCCGCCACCCCAGACGAAGGCACCTACGGGCGCAGATGCCAATGTAGGTTCCCTTGGACAGGGACAAGGGTCACCTGCGGGTGCAGGTGGCTTCACAGGTCACCCCAGAATTCCATTTTGTATGTTTTTGTCTCTCTTTGATCCCCGAAGACCCCTATACACTTTTTGGATGTAATTATCAACTTATGATACCTTTTGAATGACGTTAAGGGGTCGTTTGGAGGCATGTTGGATTATACCAATGATGGATTATGGTTAATATGTTTTTATGAAAGGTGTTGAGGTGACTTGATTGATTAATTGTGACGTAGTGTTAATGATAAAGCGTAAAGGATAAACTTGGCGTGAAAGCTATTGGTTCATAATGTTTTGGTCAATGTATGAAAAGTTAAGATGTTGTTGGTATGATAATTTCCTGAATGGTATTGTAAAAGTGTGAAATGATGTTATGGGGAAATCATGTAATTCATTGTCATGTTACACACTTGTAAGATAGTTGATTGTTAACATAAGCTCCGTTATGAACTTGTGGTGTAGAGTAACACGTAACGAAGGAGCTGGATTATTGTGTTCACATATGGAACTCTGTATTCATATTGAGAACATAAGGTATGTAAGGATACTCTTTCTGTATCCTTCTGCAGCACATAGTATTCTCATTGACATTGTACTTGTTCTATTCCAAAATGTTCTAAGGTATCCCATTTCCGGTTATCAATTGTTATTAATCACATGTTCCCTACTCATTGATCAATTGTGATTCACATGTCTCATGTTTATTGACTAATGTTCCAAAGATGCCATGGTTCCAATAATGTAATGTTTCCAATAATGTTATGACTACCATTGTATCAATCTCAAGAGTAAAGAATGAAGTAATTACTATATGGTTGATGATTGAGTATGGGTGGTAGCTTTGAGGGTGAAAGCCTAGCTCAAGACGATCCCGAGAATATTGGATCAGGGGGTAGTCCTAGAGGCATAAGTCTAGCTTGGACCAATCCTGACAGGGGGCAGCTCTAGAGGTAAGAACCTAGCTCGAGCCAAACCTGATATTGGTTTATGGGTTCAGCTCTAGAGGTAAGAACCTAGGTTGAGCCGAACCCGATATCTTGACTTATGGGTGGCAGCTCTAGAGGCATAAGCCTAGCTCGAGCCGATCCCAACATAACGTTATGTTAAGACCCACTGATCAGTTGGGGCCCGGGTACGATATGAGATGAGTGATGATGAATAAACATTAGAAGAAAAAAAGATAATGAATGTAAGGTACATGGTTCCACATATGCAGAATGATGGTTTATCCATATTTACTATTTTCTTATATTTGATTTCATTGGAGTATTTATGTGTCTTACAGTTTCATATGGCCTTACATACTCAGTACATTCTTCATACAAACCTCCCTAAGGGGGGGGGGAGGGGGGGCTTACCTTACTTGCTGCAGACATAGGTGCTAGTAGACCTCCACCGTAGGCTACGAGTCATTTGTAGAACTTTGGTGATCTCCAGTTGGTTCGGGGCTTTTCGAGTCACAGTTGTACATTTGTTTTGGAATTGTAAATGTTGTAAAATGCGGGGACTTGTCCTTACTTTAAGATAGTTATGCTTATGCATCTGTTAGAGGCTTTGTAGACATATGTGAGATTATGAATGTAAGAGATGTATGTCAATATTGACTTGATGGCCCTGACGGCCAAGTTTCACATATGTATATACCACATGTTTCCATGACTTCCGCTATAAGCATCTTGTATCTATACATGATGGTGGTGTTTCATGAATGACATGCATATGATTAGGCATAGATGAAGATTGGTTCTCTCGGGCCTTATCAGCTTCAGGTGCCAGTCCGTCTCAATGGGATTTGAGGCGTGACAATCTTCTTAAGAAGCTATATTAGGAAAAGCTTCAGCCCATCTTTATGTAACTATTTACTGTATAGCATATGAATAACTCTATTATATCCCACTCAGATGAACCAAGATGAGACAAGTGATACAAATGAAAATGTAGATGCAAGTAATACAGAAGCCTCTACAAGTTTTTCCCTGAATTTTGATAACATGATACCTTTATCTGTAGATTGCCCCTCAAGAAATACTATCCCTTTACCATCTTTGACCTTATAGGTAATAGGCATACTATAGATGAAATGAATCATAGTAAATATGGGAACAGATTTCATAACAACCCTATCGCATGATTTAGATTATGAAAAAAGAGTCATATTTCCTAAATGTCCAAGCAGCCCCTAATTATAAATATGGCGCTCAACACATTCATAAGTAAGTCTCTACTAGACACTGCTTTGTAGACTCCCTAGGATGACCTGCTCTGATACCACTTCTGTCACACCTCAAATCCCATTGAGACTAACAAGTACCCGATGCCCTAAAAGACCTAAAGGCTCGAGAGAACCAACTTGTACATTGTGACTACCGTGCATGTAACTGTGATAATTATAAGGCTTTGACAAGTATAGGTAAGACTCCCTTGTAAAAGACCAACATTCATAGGCCCATAATGGATATACATGACTTAGCCGTTGGGGCCTTAATTACTAGAGAATAATACACAACTGTGCTTTACTTTAACAATAGTCTACAAAGCCTCTAAAATATAGACAACTTTAGCTTAGCCCGGGACAGGACCCCGCCATACCCTTAACTATAAAATAATATCAAATACATGCTAAAGACTCGGTAAAGCCCCGAATCAACCTGGAGCTCACCAAAAGCCACTGAGTAATCTGTACTTGTATTAGGGAGATCTATTAGCTGGAATACCTATACCTGTGGCATGAAACATTGTCTCCTTCCATGAGTTATTTCAGTACGAAAGAATGTACTAAATATGTAAGGCATAAAGTAACCACGTGTGAAACAAGAGCTCAAATAAAATCAGGTACAATTGTATAGATATTGATAAAAGACCACCTTTGCTTATACTTGTAGAATCATGTACATTACATTTTTTCCTTTGCTTTACTCTTCTTTGCATCATTAACTTTATAAGGCATGTGATACAAATGACCAGCTGATCAGTGGTAAAAAAGGATGACCCATGCTAGGCATTTTAACCCCGGGGATACGGTCCTCATAAATATACAGATTGGGATCGACCTATCCTAAGCTTTCCTTTCACCCCTGGGATACCACCCATAATATTGGGATTGACCCATTATAGGTGTTCCTTCCACCCTTGGGATACCACCCATCAATACAAACATTGGGATTGGCCCATGCTAGGTATTATTATAACCCCTGAGCTGCCACCCATAAATACATAAGTTCACTTCACCTTGTTTCTTTAATCTTTGAGATTGTTCATTTGGTGGTCGTAGCTCATGTGAGCTTTTGGAAATATGAACCAGTAGTAGAAGGCATGTGCACAATATGATTGAGACATCAATAATGATATAGGAAACAAGTGTACCATCAATGCAGTAGTACTTATAAACTTAGATGACACCATGAACATCATCACTAGACATAAAACACATTCACAAATGAGCCATGAAGACATGTGACAAGTGAGGAGGTGAGGAGATGAGGACATGTAACAAAGGAGATATTAAGGTGTATAACTAGTGAGCGAGTGATCTTACATATCATGTATTATTTGTGGCAGATTCAAGTGATTTTGTGTAGCATATAGCAATTGGGTAGATTCATGTGTAGAAATCTAGACATTTCAAATGGGGGAATATATGCATACCAAGTGGAGACATCTAGCTCCTCAAATGAAGATGTTCAGACTGTATAATAAATACTTACTAGGTGATAACAATTAAAAGGGTACATAAATATGAGAACTATTGAGGCACATGGGCAGATTCCAATTAGGAACAAATGTACATTCCCAGTAAAGACATATAAACTATATATTTAAACAGGTAAGAACTCTATAAGGTCACCTTATATCCAAATATGATGAGAGTGATATCCAAAGAGTGGAACATGTGAGCCAAAAGAAGTATATGATCAATTAGACAATTGAAGCAATTTTGTACAGATTGTATATCCAACATATGACACTCTTAACATGTGTAATCTAGGATATTATTGACTCATATAAGAGAAATATGTGATACTTTAACTCATTTTTAGACCACGGACAGTAAGGAAAAGGGCCATTAACTACAATGGGGATTGTACACCATCACAATGTATCTTTTACTATGAAAGATTATCTAAGAAGCTCACTTTGTTTGTACACGAGTATAAGATTTCATGCCAAAGAATATGAACAAGAATAGCCTTACATACCTTGCTGCGCCACCCAAATATTACAATGAATTATCCTTCTTTCCTTTAAGGCATTAATCTATAATATAAGTATATAATGAAGCTAATATTAGCAGCTAATCATAATGTAATCCTTGTAAAATAGTAGCTAAACACTTTGGCGGGCAGTACGACTATCCAGCCACCAAACAGTTGGTGTATCACCACACCCTCCTCCTATATTTCAATGTAACTATACACAACTATTCTATAAGGTCGTCCACTGCTTCCCAATAACAGCACACATAAATAGTCCCTTGACATTCCCAAATCCTTTAACCCCATAAGAAAAATTATTGAACTCATGGCTTTCGATCACCATCCCGTAAGTTCTTAACAATTACACATATAAAATCTTTCACCCAAACCTATACATAAAGTGGGACAAAATTGGGGCAGTAACCTTACCTTTGTTTTTGAAATTTACTATCTTAAATTACACTCCATCAAGAATTTAAACTTCCATTCAAGTTGAACCAAATACTACTTGAGATCTCTTATAAGTTTAAGAGAAGTGGACTGCCAAGTTTGGGGAAAAAAGAGTTGTCCTACACTTCAAACACAAACAACTTAATTTCCATTACTTTCCATGGTAGAATTAAACTAAATCATAATTATTTTCACTTACCTTTAACAAGTAATAAGAGGAAATTCCAGTAACCCGAATAGAATTTTTAGGGTTGCTATATGAAACTTTGAGAGGAAACGAGAGAGATGGAGATAATTCTGAATTTTAACTATGTAATAATGAAGAGAAAATGAACTAATTTGGACCCTATATTGCCCTCACATCACCGCCTCTTTCCCCTTCATTTCTGGCCACAATTAGCCAAGTAAGTGATGCACCTACTTGGCCATTTTAAGCTGGTCATAAGTCGAAGTAGGTTATGCACCTACTTAGTTTATTTTAAGCTCCTCCTTTATGTGGGCTTAACAATATTGGGCCTTGGGCAGATTAGGGTTTTGGGCTGCCCATTCTCCTCCTTCTCATTCAGTTAATTTGGGCTAGATTTTTCAAGTATGTGATGGGTAAACTTGGGCTAGTAAAATGGTAAAAATATTCTTAGTAAGTGATGCACCTACTTAGTTCTTAGTTTTGTAAATAATTCAAAGTAGGTGATGCACCTATTTGTCACCTGTTAGCTCAATTTGAGTCAAGCAAGCAACTCACTTATTTTATTCATTATTTATATATCTTAACCCATTTACTTTAACCTCACACTTATATATACTTGTCCACTTTAAACCTTAAGATAAAATACCACCTTACTATCTCACGTTTAAATAGTTCTATCGAGTTAACTTGGCCAAACCCAAGCTGAAATGTATAGGGCATTATAGTAACCTCAAATTCTAATTTAAACTGTTACTAATCACTTAATAAACTTTGTACCTAACCTATATAATGAGGTTACATCAAGAGCCATATGACTAGAACTAGAATATTCAAAATACGGGGTGTTACATTACTATCTCGAGTTTAAACAATTTTTGTCAAGTTCACTTAGTTGAATATGTATTGGAAGGTAGGGATGATACAATATGCATTTATTGTAGAGCCATGAATAAGATTACCATCAAGTATAGGCATCATATTCCTAGACTTGATGGCATGTTAGATGATTGTGTGCCTCAAGTGTCTTCTCAAATATTGACCTTCGAAATGGATACCATCAAATTTGCATGAAATTGGGTGATGAATGGAAAATGGCTTTCAAGACAAAGTTTGGCTTGTATGAGTGGCTTGTAATGCCATTTGGGTTGACCAATGCTCGAAGCACTTTCATGATGTTAATGAACCATGTTCTTAAGCCTTTCATCAACAAGTTTATGGTGTTTTATTTTGCTGACATCCTTGTGTATAACAAGACAATTAAAGATCATGTGATCCATTTGAAGCAAGTGTTTGATAGCTTGCTACAAGAGAGGCTATTTGCTTATCTCAACAAGTGTTCATTTTGTGTTGAAAAATTCATCTTATTGGGTTTTGTGTGGTTAGTGCAAATGATATTTAGGTTTATGAAGAAAAGGTTGAATCCGTCAAGTCTTGGCCAACAACAACCAATGCAACCCAGGTAAGAAGTTTTCATGGGTTATGTAATGACCCTCCAGGTCATTTTCGTTGTTTTTGTGCTTTTAAGCATTTAGAGCTTTCGTATAGCTACCCCAGGTCATTTATGACTTACTGGGACTAATAGTTTGGTAATCGGGCAGTTCGTTTGATTTTAAGAGTCATTTCTCTATTTAGGAGCTTTTGAAGTTAAGAAATGGGTCTCGGACCTAAAACTCAGGTAAATGGCCTTGGATGTCATTTATGAAAGTCTCAACAACTCCAAAACGTTGATTTTAGGCTAGGGGGAACCTTGGTCTGGGTGTCGAGTCTTCTGAACTCATTTTGAGATATAGGGTGGAATTTGGCAAAAATGGTTCCTTGGGGTGTTGGCCCCACATTTTATCAAAATGACCTTGGAGGGTAATTTTTATGGGGCCATTGAGATGGGAATATCAAATTTGTAGGGTAGCATAGTTTATTTTTGAGCATGGGATTCCGAACCAATCCTCAGCACCCCATCGGAGTCTATTGGGACTAGCTAAACTTGGTTGGTGCCAAGTATCTGGTGAAACCTCTTAAGAGACCAGGGGACCACTTTAATGATGTCCACTTTATTGGAGTTGTCCAACCTTGCCCTGGCTGCTTTAGTGGCCTCTTGGGAACTTTAGCGGTAGCCACTTAAGTGGCCCTTGGGAGTTTTAGCAGACCTGGCCGGCTGGGGCAGGGTCGCTTTAGCGGCCCTAGGGTGCTTTAGTGGTGACCGCTTTAGTGGTCATTTAGCCGCTAAAGCATCCATCATTGATGTGTTATATATATATATATATATATTATTTCCGCTTCTTCTCCAACACTTTCATATAAGTGTATCCCCTATTATTAGACATTCCTAGCTCGGTTTTAGTGAGGTTTTGAGTGGGTTAAGGTAGTCTTTAGATCGGGAGTGTGGTTTTGAACTTATTGTGTCTTAATATGGTAAGTAATTCAATAAATCTCTTCTTAATTTAATACTTAGATTCTTTTTTCTATGGTTTATTATTAGGGCTGATTTTGCTATATTTTAGCTTAGGTTTAGCCAAATTTTTATGGTTTTTGGTCCTTGAGCTGTGTGGGACGTTGTGACGGTTTCAATTTTACAATTCCACAAGTAGGCTTCGCATTGAAATTTTAGTGTGATTTCTGACACAGAGCATTTATATGTAATATGGGTATCGTTCCTCTTGTCTTGATGCATAGACTATTGTTTTGATGGCGTGGAAGCTCTTGGAGGCCTCTTAGAAGGGGAAATCTCCCATTTTGAGGATTCAGTGAGTATCAGCGGTGTCCAGGTAGGTTAGGCTTACCCTACTTTTAGATTGAGATTACTTATGGTATTAGTGTACTATTATGCTAGTTTTTGGTAGGTAGTTGTAGGTCGAGCATTGTTTTAGTAGCTTTACACCATATTTAGTTGGTTAGGGCCTTGTTTTTGTAAACTTTGGGCCTGTTATCCCCTAGTATAGTGAAGTATCATCCTTTAAGGCTAGGTTTAGTGCTATTAGTGCCTTGAGTTGGGAATGGGAAGCCTTAGACTAGACTAGGCTAGATTTCAACCTAGATTTGGTTATTGGGACCCTGTTGTAGGCCCCACTACCCTTTTTTAGCTAGAATACTTGGTGTTAAGTTCCTTTAGGCTTGGTTAGACTCTTGAATACCATATTAGGCTATTACCTTAGGTTGGGTTGACTTAGATTTGGTTTCTAATCCTTTACCGTAGCTCTCGACCTAGTATTTGGGACCCACCTTACCTTAGTGGACTTATCCACCCGAGATTAGTCTTTGTGAGCTATGGTTTGGAGATAGGTTTGGAAACCTTAAACTTCTCCCTATTAGTGAGTTAGGCTCATTCCTATATACATGCAATTGAGTTCGGCCTATGCGTTATTATTACTATTACTATGAGTTCTAACACCGGCTATGGTCATGGTTACTATGTATGAGCTCCAGTATGGTTTTGGCATCAGTTTTATAGTTAAGATTGGTTACTCATGGGATCACTGGTTTTCTGGTTATGGTATGGTTACTATGAGTTCTAATTTGAGTCCAACATCTGGTTATGATATGATCGTGTTATTTTGGTATTGTTTATGGTTGTTCAGGGAGTATTGACAAGGGTACTAAGTTTTGTTGTACATGATTTAGGTGGCCTATCATTATAACCCACTATTTTTGGTTCGATCCCGACGTCTGGCCTCTCCTTATTACCTATTGGTACTGGTTCAAGCCCGGTGGACATCTAGATGGTTTTATTATGGATTTGGGATTGGATGGTTACCTAAGATCGGTTCAACTATAAATTACTTATGCTTTCTACTTTAGTTACTGCTTGTATGCACCCACAGGTTTATGTGGGCTCGGTAGGGTTAATTTTCTTCTTCTGTGTTCCTTCTGGGGTTATGGAGGCCCTATTAGGTTGTAGTTAGCTTGTATTTCTTACTTTGAGTTATCTATCTTCCACTTCTGAACATGTTAGCCCTGTAGATATTTATATTTCTATCCCCTGCTACTATTGACTTAGTTTACACTCTCGCATTATATTTATCCTTTTACTATACTTGAGCTCAATCGTCCAACGATGTCTACTGAGTACCCGTTGCTTTAGTACTCATTCTGAACTTCACCATCTTTTCCCTGATGCAGGTCCGAGTACGAGCCATTGGTATTGACATTATCCTCAAGCCCAGCCACTAATAAGGAGATGGGGTGAGCTTTTTAGAGTCCGAGGCTGATCCTCCTCCATCTATTTCAATTATAGTCTTTTACATTCCGAGACTACTGTGTATATGTATATCTATTTTGGATACTGCCTAGTACTCTTTTTTTGGTTATAGTGGCTCTTGTATCGACCTTACCTGGTTTTAGGAGGGATTGTTTTGTATATTTTGTCCTCTTCCTTCTCCTGTACTATATATTATGTTTGTATATTTCTTCGCTTCCTCTTATATTATTGTCATTGTTGGTTTTTCCTTTTTTTTCTTTTCATCTTTTGCCCGTTAGCCCGTTACTTGCCGTTTTAGGCTATGGTTTGGCTTACTTACTGGTAGGTCGAAGTACGTGTCATCATGATATGAGAAATTGGTTTTTGAGAGCTTGGTATCACTGCCTAGGTTTCACCAGTATTATTTGTATAAGAGCTAATGTTTAGTAGAGTCCAGCGGATCGGTACGGAGATGTTTGTATCCTATCTTCGGGAGGCTATGGGACAATTTTAGGAAAGTCTCATTTTTTTTATTCACTTTCGTGCACTATTTCTGTATTGGTTTCTAAATCCTTGTTTGTTTCACTCCTTCACAGATGGTTAGGATGTGGGGTACGACAGTCGGGGATCAGGACATCGAACCGGCTGCTAGAGCTCCAGCTAGGGGCATAAGTTGACCCCGAGGTTAAGGGCATACTAGAGCTGGAGCCCCAATTTGAGATTAGGTAGGGAGCTATCGCCAGACCCTATTTTATGTAGCCCAAGCCCCACCTGGGTTGATATCATCATTAGTTCTCCGTGATGAATTAGTTCAGTTATTGGGTTTAGTTGGTGGTCTGCTGACTGATAGAACTCAGCCAACAACATAGTATGCCATTGGTTAAGGGGCGCAGCCTGCAGCTGCAGCTCCCAGAGTAGAGGTTCCACCGCCAGTAGTAGCCCAACCAGTTATGTTTATGGAGGAACATAAGATGCTGGGCCAATTTTTGAGATTGACTCCACCCAGGTTTGCCGAGATCCCTGGAGAGGATGCTTATGAGTTCCTGACCAGTTGTGAGGAAAGGTTACAGAATTTGGGGTTGGTTGAGTGGAATGGAGTGTACTTGGTTGCTTATCAGCTAGACACATCAGCGAGGAGGTGGTGGAGAGGTTATCTTGATTTCAGGCCAGCTAGATCCCCACCTGTGACTTGGACTTAGTTCTCCGAGGTTTTCTTGGGAAAGTATATGCCTCGCAGTATGCGCGAGCACCTCAGAGATAAGTTTTCTGCATTAAGACAGAGTTCTATGACTGTGGCCGAGTATGGTTGACACACAATTTTAGCTCTCCGTTTTACCAAAATTAATTTCTCAATGCTTATAAGTCCTAAATATTTGGTTTCCTTATTTTTAAAATTAATTTCAATAAAATTAACACCAATAACAATTTTTCAAAAATAATATCTTCTTCTTCTTCTTCTTCTTCTTCTTCTTATTATTATTATTATTATTATTATTTTCTATTAAAATACCTATATCGTGTGTCCCCCCCACCCACCCCCACCCACCCCAAAAAAATATTAATAATAATACATTTCAAACTTATTACGTCACTATTTATTTTTTCGCTAAAAAATATATGTGAGTGTATTAACTTTTGTTTCAAAACTCTAGGTAATTTTTGTATTAATATATACCCTCAAATTTTTGCAAATTTACTTTATTTTTATTTTTATTTAAATTCATATTATAGCTAAACGTATTTTAAAATATAACATATGTACATGTTTAAAGTGGTACATGTGTGTACACGTACATATAAGTATGAAATGCATATGTATACATGTACACTTTTGGAAAATAATTAGGACGAATCAAGCATCGTTAAATTAAGAAAAAATAATTGGGCAAAACTAGAATTTTCTTACAATTTAATTCACTTATGACTATTTGGGCCACCTCCTTTAATCTAATCTTCAATCCCACCGGCGCAGGCCAATCTAAATACCTAACCCGGCCCAAAACCCCCTAAACCTAACTAAAGCTAGTAAACCAAACTTAACCAGTCCCTTATATTCTCTTTCGTTCTATCCAATCCAGAAAAAATATCAATCATCTATCACTCCTTTTCTCCTCTGCCATCACCGCCAGACCACCGAATAATGGAGAAATCCGGTGGTCTTTGACTCTTCCCTCTCTTCTCCATCACCTCACCTATGTCTCTCCATCACCTTTTTCTAAGAAGATAGACCTCAAAAATCCACTCCACCACCACTGCTGCTCTTGGGAAGGGATGGATTTGAAGAATCTATCAGATTTGGGCTCTTTACCTCTTCAATTCGATGGATCGGAGTATTACACCTCCAAACCATCACTTTTCACCTCAAATCAAGTTGAAAAAGTATACCCAACTCTCTTCTTTCTCCAATATCATCATCACTTTTCTGCAAAATGGCTTCCCAAGAATTCAAAGTTAAGTTCTTGAATCCTCCATTAGATTCGTTGGAAGCCCCAATTCTTGGCTATAAAAAGGGGGCATCGGCTTCCATTTATAGACATCAAAAAACGGAGAGAAAACACACACTTAGACATCCCAATAGCTTTCTTCAATTGCTCTGTATTTCACTACTCTGTAATTAGTTTCTTTCTTCTCAGAATACTTTGAGTCAAAGTCGAAGTCAGGTCGGAATCGCTAGCTCAGAACTTGACACTCGACGGCCCCAATCGCTGCCCAACAAAATATGTGAATTTATTTTTTTGATTTTGGTTTTTTCATCTACTTTTTCCTTTATCGTGTTTCGGTGCTACGAATATGTGATTTTTCTTTAACTTTGATAAGCCTATGTTGTGGTATGTTTCTTGAATTCTGCTGGTGGTTATGATTTTTGACTCTGAAAAATGGTTTCATATGTATAGTATATTTTTATTTTAAGTTTAGTCATTGTATTTATTCCCCGGGAATCGATTCTAAAATATGGTTTAATCTCTTTTGATCTAAAATTCATTTCAAATGAGGGCTACCTTGAATCCAAGAGCAAAATAATGTCAATTTTATCTTTATTCCCTTGCTCTTCTATCTATTTTTGTTTCAAAATATGGTAACATGGGTCAAGTATTGCTAGCCACTTTCTGTCGAATTGAGGATATGCAAAAAGGAGATTTTGTTGGTCATAATTGGGGTTGTTTTGTTTAAAATATGTGACAACATGTGGATTGGAGTTTTGATATGATTTTAATGAAACAAGTAGAGCTATGTTGAGTCGATTATATAAATTCATTTTTTTGGGTCTTGCCTACTCTCTCTTTTGCCTATTTTGATTCTTTGAACATGTGTAGATAGTTGCTCGTCCTGTTCAATATGTCTGCCCGTCTTTTTATTCTTCCTTTTTTGTCGATTAAGTTTAAGAATATCATCTTGTTTAAATCTCCTCGTTGGTTTCGAAATATGTTTGTGTCGTATTTGAACATGGGGAATGAAGTAAAATTAATGTTCCTTTCTCTATTTTTGCTTTTCCTCATGTTTGGCATGTTTCCATGAATCCACATATGATTATTTTGACCATCTAGACTTAAAAGGGTATAATTCTAAGTACACTAGTCTAGTTCACGTTACTGGTAACGGAAAAATGGCATTGTTTACCATTTTAGTATGTCTTGGTGGCTGAAATTTTCTTAGCTTTAGGGATTTGGATCATTTTAAGAATTGTGTTATACCAAATGAAATCACAAATTATTAGTCTTGGCTCATATCTTAATGAATGTCTTTTCTTTTAATCCAACCAAGCGGACTTTGCCCATTTAAGTGCGTGTGCGTGCCTTGGTTGCTTTGTACCATTGTTGTTGCCTTGTGTGAGTTATATGAAATAATTCTTGATTTTTTATGGCTTCCCAGGTATATATCAAAATGATCGGAAGCCCTCTTCTATTAAAATAGTGTTCTAGTCGATCTTCGGTGCTTGTTTGGTATATGTTACTCAATTTGTATTTTCACGTATATCTTTTATTTGACTAGTTACTAATCCTTATTTTTTTGTTTACTGTGAACTCGGGAGTTGGAGTTTCAATTGAAACTACATTTCGGCCCCAATATTGGGCCAATCTCTACTAGGATCGCAACATTTGGAGTATTGTAGATTAGAAGCTCAACTCCGCTAGGAGTCTAGTATCTCTTAGCCTTTCCTCTTTTATTTATCTATTTTCATTATCTTATTAGTATTTGATACTCGGATTGATAATTTAGTATTCTTATTCTATTAGAATTGTTTAAAGTGTTATCATTTATTTATCGTGTTAACATTTTTTTAATATTTGCAAATTTCCTTAAAAACAAAATAACATCCTCATGTTTTTACAAATAACATGACTAGTTAAATAGATTTTTTTAAAATAAAAAGGGGGTTTTATCAACTTTGATATTCAGCTAACTTTTTAAACTAATTTCTCACTTCGAAAATACTTTTTAAAGAATGAACAAAAGTCGCAACCTCAACATTTTCTTAAAAAACAAAAGAGAGTTTCAATATTATTTTATGACTGGCTAAAACTCAAAAAATCTTTTTTAAGGGGACTATTTATCGATTCCGACTCATTTCAAAAAAGCCCCAACATTTTGCTTTACTTTCACTACTTTTTGTCAACATTAGTTTCAAGTTTCTAGACTTTAAAATACTCCAAAAACACAAGGTACATATATGTATAGACTACCATATACAACATATTTTCATTACTATTTTATTTATTTATTTTTCTTAACAAAATTATTATTATGACTATTTGCACTTTATTTCAACTATATATTTATATGTGTATTTTTACTATTACATTTATTTTTATCCACTTTTAACTATTACTTTTAAAATTTTTGCAAATAAATAAACATTAGCATTATTTCTTATAGTTTAAATATACACAAGTCTTTATTTTACCCAAGAACTACTATGTTAATATGTTTTGACATTTTTTTTTTAACTTCGTGATAGACATTGACTTAAATCTATTCTCAAATTAAATAAATTTTCATCTTTGTTTAATAATGAATAAGTTTTCCCATATTTTAAAAATTATAATTTTCTTTGCAAAGATTTCATTTACATATTTAACTTTACATGTCATTAAACTTTCTATTTTGTAAAAAACTATAATACTTTATATTTTCTAATATACATATTTTAACAAAATGCTTTTGCTATCATTTTGAAACATGCATGCATATATTTTGAAATAAACCATATCTTTCCATATCGTAGGCATATGTTTATATACCTTGTGTGTTTCTCTTTTTTTTGATAAATGTAATTAACAATTTTAAGCAAGTAATAAAAAAAAATTTCCCAAATATTTTCTTAAAATGAGCTTAAGGACTATTTTCGGATAGGCTCTGACACCTTCCCCTCGAGTAACCAAAACCCTTACTCAGAATCTCAAATATTTTCGAAAGACAAAAAATATACACAAAAAATGGTTTTTCCTAAAAAAAATTAGGTGGCAACTCTAAAAATAAATTTTCAAAACCAGATAGAGTTATAACGACCACCATATGTTGTGTGCTATTTCGACCGGTTTGAAATAGGGAGCGACAAGTATGAGGTGAGATTTCATGAGTTATCGAGACACGCCCTTATGATTGTGCCTATTTAGTTTGAGCAGGTTCAATGCTTTATTAGGGGCTTGAGACTACCACTTCGCAGGGCTACTCAGAGTTTGGTGACTTCGGGGAAGTTTTTTTCTGATATTGCTGAGAATGTCTATTCTATTGAGGAGATTGATCGCGAGGCCCAAGGGGGGCAGTGATAAAAGACCCCATTATGAAGGCAGTTACATTGGGAGCCACAACGGCTCATAGTTCAGAGGTCGAGGGTTTCAGGATAGGTACCTTAGTAGTAATCTTATCAGCATCAGGGTCAGTCTAGTAGGCCAGTTCGGGTAGCTCTTTAGATATCAGATGGGGGTCAGCCCAATTATAGTGGTACTGGTAGGTAGAGCAGTAGTCAGCCGCAGAGGGGTGTTTAGTCAGGATCGTTGTGCAGAGGTGGTCATTTTGGATCAGTCAGAAATTCTATGCATAGTAGAGTGCCAAGGGCAAGTAATGATTGTGGGATTATTGGTCACTTCACTCGAGAGTGTCCCCAGTGTAGGATGATTGAGTCTTCAGTTCAGAGTGCTCAGCTGATCAAATTAGTGCCACCTCCAATTAGAGGTGGTGCTCAGGGTGGTCCCCCAGGGTTCTAGAGGTGGTCCTTAGGGAAGCTAGACAGGTGTTCAGGCTGACATCTAGTCTGGTAGTGGGCAGGGCCATTAGTATGTTGTACCGGGTAGGTCGGAGGCTAAGGCATCGGATGCGGTGATTAAATGTATGATTTTCGTATGCCATCAGCCAGCTTTTGCTTTATTTAATCTAGTATCCACCTTTTTAATGTTATGGCTTATTACGCACCACGATTATGTTTTTATTTGAAGTCTTTATTTGTTCTATAATGTGTAGCTACCCCTGTGGGTGATTCCTTAGTAGTGGATCGTGTATATAGATCACGTGTGTTAATTGTTTGAGAGTATGATACTCGGGTTGATCTCATTATGTTAGATATGGTGGATTTTGATGTGATTATGGGCATGGACTTGTTATCACCCTACCATGCGGTCTTGAATTGCTTTGCCAAGACCGTTACCTTAGCCATATATGGCATACCCCTAGTTGTGTGGTAGGGTTCTTTTAGTCATACACCGGTGGGATTATTTTTTTATGTGCGGGCTAGGAGCCTAATTTCGAGGGGTTGTGGGTTACTACTTGCTTATGTTCGGGATATTAGTGCGGTGAACCGTTCACCTGAATTCATTACTATTGTAGTTGATTTTCCTGATATTTTTCCTACCGACCTACCTGGCCTTCCTCCTGAGCGGGATATGAAGTTCGCTATTAACCTCGACCCGAGCACCTGACCTATTTCTATGGTTCCTTATCGTATGGATCCTACTGAGCTAATAGAGCCAAATGTTTAGCTTTAAGATCTTCTAGGTAAGGGTTTCATCAGAATGAGTGTATTAAGTTGGGGTGCTTCAGTTCTGTTTGTGAAGAAAAAAAATGGCTTTACGTGCATATGTATCGACTACAGGTAATTGGATAAGGTGATAGTGAAGAATAAGTATCCTATGCCTCGTATCGACTATCAACTTGACCAACTTCAGGGTGCAGTGGTGTTTTCTAAGATTAATTTGAGGTTTGGTTACCATCAGTTGAGGATTAAGGTTGAGGACATCCCTAAGACAGCCTTCAGGACTCGTTATGGTCATTATGAGTTCCTGGTGATGTCTTTTGGGTTGCCCAATGCCCCAGCAGCATTTCTGGATTTGATGAACCGTGTTTTCAAGACGTATTTGGACTCGTTCATGATAGTTTTCATTAATGACATTTTGATATATTCGAGGAGTAGAGAGGAGCACGAGCAGCATTTGAGGGTTGTGCTCCACACTTTGAGAGATCATAGGAGTTATGCCGAATTCTCAAAGTTGCGAGTTCTGGCTTGAGTCTGTAGCTTTTTTGTGGCATGTGGTGTCCAAGGATGGTATTATGGTGGACCCAACAAAGATTGAGGCCATTCATGGTTAGGCAAGGCCTACGTCTCCTACTGAGGTTCGCAGTTTTGTTGGGTTAGTAGGCTACTACAGATGGTTCGTTAAGAGTTTTGTTTCTATTGTAGCCCCTATGACCTGATTGACTAGGAAGGAGGTTCCATTTCAGTGGTCCATGAGTTGTGAGGTGAGCTTTCTTAAGCTCAAGGACTTTCTCACTTCAGCTCCTATTCTGAATTTTCTAGTTGAGGGGGGTTCACCATCTATTGTGATGCTTCTGGCATTGGTTTGGGGTGTGTTCTAATGCAATAGGGCCTTGTTATTACATATGCACCTAGGCAATAGAAGGTACATGAGCGCAATTACCCCACTTATGATTTGGATTTGGCGGTGGTAGTTTTTGCGCTTAATAATTAGAGGCATTACCTATATAGTGTTCATTGTGAGAGCTTCACTGATCATCATAGTCTTTAGTATATTATGACCCAGATGGAGCTTAATTTGGGGCAGCATAGATGGATTGAGTTGCTGAAGGACAATGATATTACTATTTTATACCATCCGATTAAGGTAAAAATAGTAGAAAATACCTTGAGTCAGAGAGCAGTGAGTATGGGTAGCTTGGCCTTCATTTTAGGTTTAGAGAGGCCATTGGTTGTGGACATCCAGTCCTTAGCTAACTTGATGGTTTGACTTGATATTTCTGACCCTAGGAGGATTATTTCTAGTGTTGATGCTCGATCTACCTTGTTGGAGCAGATTCGGGGTCGTCAGTTAGAGGATAGCAGTCTTCGTAGCATTTGAGGGCAAGTGTGGAGATGTGAGTCCATGAAGGATACCTTAGATTCTGAGGACGTTCTGAGATATGAGGGTCGCATTTATGTTTCGAGGGTCGGAGATTTGATTCAATTGATTCTTCATAAGGCTCAGAGCTCTAGGTATTCTTTTCACCCCATGATAGCTAAGATGTAAAGGAATTAGAGTCAACATTATTGATGGAGTGGAATACGAAGAGATGTAGCAGAGTTTGTGGCTCAGTACCTTTATTGTCAGCAGGTAAAGGCCGAGCATCAAAGACCTGGTGGATTGCTTTAGAGTCTACCCATTCTCGAGTGGAAATGGGATTGGGTCACTATGACTTCGTAGGTGGTTTGCCTCTCACATCTCATGGGCTTGATAGCATTTGGGTCATCATTGATCAATTGACCAAATCTACCCATTTCATCCCTATTCAGACTTTCTTCAATGTCGAGAGGTTAGCCCATATCTATATTTGAAAGGTGGCTCGCCTTCACGGAGTACCCGTGTCCATTATTTCAGACCGAGGTTCTCAGTTCATTTCTAGCTTCTGGAGGACATTTTAGAAGGAGTTGGGCACCCAAGTTGACCTTAGCACCGCCTTCATCCCCAAACTAATGGGCAGTCGGAGTGGACTATTCAGGTTTTGAAGAATATGCTCTGTGCTTGTGCGTTGGATTTTAGAGGTCAGTAGGATCAGTTTTTAGCTTGGGCAGAGTTTGCGTAAAATAACATGTTTTATTTTAGTATCCATATGGCCCCATTAGAGGAGTTGTCAGGTAGATGATATCGATCTCTGATTGGTTGCGTTGAGACTTTTGATGTTTGTCCTCGTGGTACAAATTAACTTCGTGAGTCATTGGACCGAGTTTGGGTGATTTAAGATAGGCTTCGTGCAGCTCAGAGAAGGTAGATGAGTTATGCCTATCATAGACTTTGTGCCTTGAGGTTTAGAGTTGGTGGTTGGGTCTTTCGGTGAGTATTGCCCTTGAAGGGTGTGATGAGGTTCGGGAAAAGGGGCAAGCTTAGCCCCAGGTATATTGAGCCATTTGAGATCCTTCGGACAGTTAGGGAGGTTGCATATGAGTTAGCTTTGCCTCCAACCTTTTCAGCTATCCACCCAATGTTTCATGTATCTATGTTGCAACGGTATATCCCAGATAAGTCTCATGTGCTTCGATGGGACTCCGTTCAGTTGGATGAGAGGTTGGCATTTATAGAGGAGCATGTGTCCATTTTAGCTAGGGATGTCAGGCGGTTGTACTCCAGAGACACTCCCATAGTTAGGGTTTAGTGGCATCACCGTCCAGCCGAGGAGACTACCAGGGAAACCGAGCATAACATGCAGACCCAATGTCCCTACCTATTTGAGCCTTCCGCTACTTCTTGATCCTTTACTTTTGCGAACGAAAGTACTTTTAGTAGTGGATATTGTAATGACCCTCCACGTCATTTTCCTTATTTTAGTGATTTTTCAGTGTTTAGAGCTTCCCTATAGCTGCCCCAGGTCATTTATGACTTGTTGGGACTGACAGTTTGGTTATCGGGCATTTCATTTGGTTTTTAGAGCCATTTCCCTATTTAGGAGCTTCTGAAGTTAAGAACTAGGTCTTGGGCTTGAACCTCAGGTAAACAGCCTCGGATGTCATTTCTGGAGTCTCAACAGGTTTGTAAAGTTGATTTTAGGCTAAGGGACCCTTTGTCTGGGTCTCGAGGCTTCCAGACTCATTTTGGGATATGGGGTGGGATTTTGTAAAAAAGGCTCCTTAGGGTGTAGGCCATACTTTTTAACGAAATGACCTCGAATGGAACCTATAATGGTGTCGTTGAGATGGGAATGTCGAATTTGGTAGGGTGCATAGTTTTTTTGCGAGTATAGGATTCTGAACCAATCCCGAGCACCCAATCAGAGTCCGGTGGGACTAGCTAAACTTGGCTGGTGCCAAGTATCCGGTGCAGTCGCTTAAGCGGCTAGGGGACTGCTTTAGCAGACCTGGACAGCTTTAGTGGCCTGTTTGGCACTTTAACGGTATCCACTTAAGCAACCCTTGAGCGTTTTAGCAAACCTGGCCAGCTGGGGAAGGGTCGTTTTAGCTGTACTTTAGCAGTGACCGCTTTAGCGGCCATCGCTGATGTTATATATATATTATTTCCCTTTCTTCTCCAACACTTTCATATAAGTGTATCACCCACTATTAGACATTCTAAGCTCGGTTTTAGTGAGGTTTCAAGTGGGTGAAGATAGTCTTTAGCTCGGGAGTGTGGTGTTGAGCTTATAGCGTCTTAGTCTTGTACATAATTTGATAAATCTCCGCTTAATTTGATACTTAGATTCTTGTTTCTCAGTTTATTGTTTGGGCTGATTTTGCAATCTTTTAGCATAGATTTAACAAAATTTGTTATGGTTTTTTATCCATGAGCTGTGTGGGATGCTGTGACCATTTCAATTTAGTAATTTTGCAAGCGGGCCCCGCATTGGATTTTTAGTCCGATTTCTGATTCGGAGCGTTTATATGCAATATGGGTATCATTCTTCTCATCTTGATGCATACACTGTTGTTTTGATAGCATGGCAGCTCTCGGATGCCTCTCGAAAGGGAAAAGCTTAGGTTTAGAGGATTCGGCAAGCGTTCGGCGACATCCAAGTAGGCTAGGATTACCCTACATTTAGATTGAGCTTACCTATGGTATTAGTGTACTATTATGCTAGTTTTGGGCAGGTAGTTTTAGCTCGGGTGTTGTTTTAGTAGTTTTATGCCTTATTTAGCCGGTTAGGGGCCCGTTTTAGTAGAATTCGGGCCCGTTATCCCCTAGTATAGTGAAGTATCATCCTTTAAGGCTAGGTTTACTGCTATTAGTACCTTGAGTTGGGAATAGGAAGCCTTAGCCTATAATAGGCTAGATTTTGACCTAGATTTAGTTATTGGGACCCCTTAGTGGGCCCCACTACCCATTTTTAGCTAGAATACTTGGCATTAACTACCATCTTAGGCTATTACCTTGTGTTGGGTTGACTTATATTTGGTTTCTGATCTTGTACCGCACCTCTTGACCTAGTATTTGGGACCCATCTTGCCTTAGTGGACTTATCCGCCTGATATTGGTATTTGTGAACTTATGGTCCAGAGATAGTCTTGGAACCCTTAATCTTATCCCTGTTAGCGAGTTAAGCTCATTCCTATAGACATTCATTCAAGTCAGACCTATGTATTATTTTTACTATTTCGATCACCAACTATGGTAATGGTTACTATGAATGAGCTCCGGTATGGTTTTGGCATCAGTTTTATAGTTAAGATTGGTTACTTATGGGATCACTGGTTTACTGGTTATGGTATAGTTACTATGAGTTCCGACTTGAATCTGATATATGGTTGTGATATGATCGGGTTATTCTTGTATTGTTTTTGTTTGTTCTGGAAGAATTAACGGGGGTACTGAGTTCTATTGTACATGATTCAGGTGGCCTATCGTTATTACCCACTATTTTAGGTTCAAGCCCGGTGTCTGGCCTCTCGTTATTACCTATTGGTGTCGGTTCAAGACCGATGCATATCTGAGTAGTTTTATCATGGATTTGGGATCAGATGGTTACCTGAGATCGGTTCAGCTGCAGATTACTTATGATTTCTACTTTAGTTACTGGTTGTTTGCACCCACTGGCTTATGGGGGCTCGGTAGGGTTAATTATCTTCTTCTGTATGCCTTCTAGGCTTGTGGAGCCCCAGTTAGGTTGTAGTTAACTTGTCTTTCTTACTTTGATTTATTTATCTTCTGCTTCTGCACATGTTAGTAATGTAGATATTTATATTTCTATCCCTGCTACTATTGACTTAATTTACACTCTTGCATTATATTTATTCTTTTACTATACTTGAGCTTATTCGGCCGATGATGTCTACTGAGTACCTGTTGCTTTGGTACTCATGCTGCACTTCTGCATCTTTTCCCTGATGCATATCCAAGTACGAGCCACTGGCTTTGACATTATCTTCAGGCCCTGCTACTGATCTGAAGACGGGGTGAGCTTTCTAGTGTCCGAGGCTGATCCTCCTCAATCTATTTCAGTTATATTCTCTTGTATTCTGAGACTACTGTGTATAACTGGTCTTGGGAGGTATTATTTTGTATATTTTGTCCTCTTCCTTCTCCTGTATGATATATTATGTTTGTTTATTTCTTTATTTATGTTTATATTATTGTCGTTGTTGGGTTTTCCTTCTTATTTCTTTTCATCTTCCATCCATTAGCCTGCTACTTGCCATTCCGAGTTATGGCTTGGCTTACCTACTGGTGGGTCAAAGTAGGTGTCATCATGACCTGAGAAATTGGGTCGTGAAAAGTTGGAAAGCTTTTACTAGTGATTTGTGAAGGGCTTTACTTCAATTGCTTCTCCTTTAACTAAATTGATCAAGAAAGATGTGCCTTTTATGTGGGGTGATGATCAAGAGAAATCCTTTGAAACCTTGAAATCAATGTTGAGTTCCTCACCATTACTTCAACTACCTAACTTTGATCATGCTTTTTAGATTTAATGTGATGCTTCGGGTGTTGGTATAGGTGGTGTATTGATTTGAGAACGGAAACCATTAGCTTACTTTAGTGAAAAGCTAAAAGGGGCTTCTCTTAGGTACTCAACTTATGACAAGGTGTTGTATGCACTTGTGCGGGTGCTGGCTCATTGGAAACACTACTTGTGGCACAAATAGTTTATAATAAGGACCTATTATGAGTCTTTGAAACACCTTAAAAGGCAATCCAAGTTGAACAAGCGACATGCTAAATGGGTTGAGTTTATTGAGACCTTTCCATATGTGATCAACTACAAGCAAGGCAAAGAGAATGTGGTTGCGGGTGCTCTATCAAGAAGGTATGTGTTTGTCAATGCTTTAGCTTCTAAGATAATGGGATTTGAAAGCTTAAAGGGATTCTATTCTATGGATTTCGATTTCAAGGAGACTTTTGAAAATCTTAATCAAGGGAAACGGGTTGATAGGTTTCAATTAGTTAGTGGTTTCTTGTTCAAGGATGGGTAGGTTTGTGTGCCCATAAGTTCATGGAGAGAGTTGTTAATCAAGGAGGCTCATAGTGGTGGTTTGATGGGGCACTTTGGGGTACCTAAGACACTTGACATTCTGATGGAGCAATTCTATTGGCCCAAGATAAAGCATGATATGGAGCGGATTTATGGACAATGTCTAGATTGCAAGCAAGCCAAATCTATAACTCAGCCTCAAGTTAAGTACACTATTTTTCCTACTCCTAGTGGTCCATGGAGACATTTCTATGGATTTTGTGTTATGCCTTCCTAGAACTAAGAGAGGACATGATATAATATTTGTGGTAGTGGATAGATTTTCTAAAATGTGTTATTTCATTCCATGCCATAAGTGTGATGATGCATCTCATGTTGCATTCTTGTTTGTCATCCATGTGCTTAAGTTGCATGAAGTCCCTCAAACCATTGTGAGTGATAGGGACGACTCCAAATTTCTTAGCCATTTTTGGAAGAGTCTTTAGGGTACACTTGGTACCAAACTTATGTTTTCTAATTCTTGCCACCCACAAATGGTTGGGCAAACCGAGGTAGTCAACCAGACTCTTGGTAGCATGCTTAGGTGTATGATTAAAGGAACTTCAATTACTCGGGAAGACCGTTTACCCTTGATTGAATTTGCATATAATTGGTCTTTCCATTCCTTTATTAGGATGTCTCCATTTGAAGCATGCTATGGTTTTAATCCTTTGTTTCCATTAAACAGAATACTTTGTCTAGACATATTGTTGTGAGCCTAGATTCCAAGCAAAGGGAAAAAGAGATTATGAACATCTATTCCAAGGTAAGAGAGGGCATTGAAAAGAACAATTCAAAGGTGTCCATGCGGAAGAATCATGGGAGGAAGGAGGTAATTTTCAACCCAAAAGATTTGTATGTGTCACGCCTCAAATCCCATTGGGGAGGACAGGCACCCGTAGCAGTAAGGCCCGAGAGAACCAACTTATGATCATGTAAATACATATGTATGTCATTAAGTGAACAAAAATTCTGCCACATACAGATATAATATATCGATGATGGAAGTCATGTAAAGAGGATCAAAATAAATACGAGACTTGGCCGTTGGGGCCACAACGTCTAAAAGGTAATACACTTCTACATTTGACTTTACAATGTCTACAAAGCCTCGAAAAGATATATAACCATGAATAAGGTCGATACAAGTCCCCGCCTAATACAACTACTACACAGTACCAAAAATATATACAAATGACTCGAAAAGCCCCGAATCAACCTGGAGCTCACCAATAGCCTGCAGATGACCCGTACCCTACTGTGAAGGTCTACTAGCTCCTGTGCCTGCAGCAAGTAAGCAGGTCCCCCAAGGGACGTCAGTACGAAAGAATGTACTAAGTATGTAAGGCTATAAGTAACTGTATGAAATATAGGAACTCAAATGGAATCAAATCCAAGTGAATAGATAATACTGATATACCACCGTACTATGTATTTGGAACCATGTACATTACATTCATTTCTTTCCTTTTACCTTCTTATCAATATACATCATACAATGCGGGACCAACTGATCAGTGGTAAATAACATTGGGAATGGCTCAAGCTAGGCTTATGCCTCCAGAGCTGCCACCCATAAATCAATAAATCAGGTTTGGCTCGAGCTAGGTTTTCACCTCCAGAGCTGCCCCCTATACTCAACCAAATATGCATTACTTCATTTCTTTAATTTTCTTGTGAGATTGTTACATTGGTGGTCATAAAATTATTGGACCTTTTTAACAATAGTCAACAAATAAGAGACACGCGAATAACAATTGTTATAAAACCTGAAATGAGATACTTTAAAACGTTTCGGAGTGGAAACAAGTTCGGTAATGATGTGAACAATAGGTACGGCCAAAGGATACGGAAAAGCGTAACCTTACATACCTTATCTTCCCAACATGTGACTACAACAATTAAGCTCTTCCTTAAAGCGTTGCTCGAAAATATGAATACATAATGGAGCTCACATTAAAAGCCAATTACATTACAAGTTCATAAGGCGATAATTAGCTACTTGACGGGAAGTAAAAACTATCCAACATCCCAAACACTTAGTATATCATTCCACCTTCCTTTATATTTCCATATAACTTCATTCCACCCTCCTACAATACAATTTACTGCTCCACAACACCAACAATACCAAAACAGTCCACACATCAACATAGATGTCACAAACCAACAAGATTTCCCACCAAGTGCATACTTCACATTTTTACCTCAATGCAACTCCACATATTTATTCCATCAAGTCACATAAATACCTTCCACAAAAATATACCAAAAATAGTCCACATAGTTTCAGAATTCACTTTAACATAACAAGAAAGTTTTCTCTTTTCACTACGCCAAACGTTCCATGCACAATTACGTATAAACATTTCCACAAGTCATACTCAAGGAGTAAAAATTAGGTACAGAACCACACTTAAAAATACTGAAATTTCATCCATCTAATTCAATTCATTCAATACCTTAAGTCACCTTTCAAGTTTAAACCACATAGAGGGCACATCCTTTAGCAATTAAGCAAAAGTGGACTGCTACATATAAAGTGGACTGCTCAACACTTTTTAAACATAACCAACATGATTTACACAACCTATTATGTATATAATATATTAATCTATAAGGGTAAACACTTACCAAGGTTTGAAAGTGTAAGATTTGTCCAAATATCCTTAGGGAAAAATAGGGCAACTAGGGTTTGAAAGAGAAGAAAGTATTTGATTGAAAATCTGATTTTTACAAGTGTGTTTGTTTAGAAAAATGAGCTGAACTTCAGCCTTATATAGACCCTCCAAACCTTCTCTCTCTATAGTCATCCTTAGCCAATTATTTGGTCAAAAAGTCCAAGTAGATGATGTGTATACTTGGTCCATTTTTAAATGGATCATCTCCTTTTTGATCCATGTCTTATTTACTTAATTTTGGGCCTCAATTGATCCCATTAGGATAATATTAATTAATCCCAATAAATTTAGTGGGTAATACACCAACTATCTCAAGTTTAAACAATTTCATAAATGTTAAGGTAGTCAAATAAGTTCAGAAATGTATGGGGTGTTACATCCTTTCCCCCTTAGGAACATTTGTCCTCGAATGTTAGTAACATTATCCAATCTAAACAAGTTCAAGTCTAAGTTCATTTTTCATATTATCACATACACATAATACTTATATATACTTACTTGTTAGTGCTACAATTCTGCATCTTGAACTTTCTCTTCAGTTTGAAATAAATGCGGGTACTTAGACTTCATCATTTTCTCGGCTTCCCATGTGATTTCTTCTACTTGGTCATTTTTCCAAAGCACTTTTACAGAAGCTACTTCTTTATTTCTTAACCTCTTAACTTGTCGATCCAGAATAGCAATAGGTACTTCTTCATAGGTGAGATCTTCTGTAACTAGTACATCTTCAGTGGGAGCAATATGAGATAGATCTCTTATGCACTTTCGAAGCATTGAAACATGAAACACTGGATGAACTGTGGAGAGTTCTTGGGGTAGTTCTAATTCATATACAACTTGACCAAATCTTTGGATAATCTTATATGGCCCTATATAACGTGGAATTAGCTTTCCTTTCTTTCCAAATCTCATTACCCCTTTCATTGTTGATACTTTCAAGAATACCCAATCACCTATAGCAAACTCTAGCCCCCTTCTTCTAACATCAGCATATCATTTGTGTCGACTTTGGGCTGTTTCTAGCCATTGTTGTATCACCTTAACCTTTTCCATGGCTTGATGAACAAGATCTAGTCCAAATAAAACAGTCTCACCTACTTCAAACCACCCAATCGGTGACCTACATTTTCTCCCGTATAAGGCTTCATAAGGAGCCATCTTGATACTTGAATGATAGTTATTATTGTAGGCAAACTCAATAAGAGATAAATGATCATCCAAACTACCTTTGAAGTCCAACACGCAAGGTCGTAGCATATGTTTACGTGTTTGTATGGTACGCTCTGCCTGTCCATCCGTCTGAGGGTGAAAAGTTGTACTTATATTCACTTGTGTACCCAAACTCCTCTGAAAAGACTTCCAAAAATTTGCAATAAATTGAGCTCCCCTGTCTGATATAATAGATATTTGAATTTCGTGCAATCGAACTATCTCTTTAATATACAATCTCGCATACTCTTTAGCTGTGCAAATAGTCTTAACCAATAGGAAGTGTGCTGATTTTGTAAGTCTATCAACTATCACCCATATGGAATCAAATTTCCAAAATGTACGAGGCAAACTAGTGATGAAATCCATGTTAATCATGTCCCACTTCCAAACTGGAAGATCCATACATTGCATATAACCTCCAGGCTTTTGATACTCTACTTTTACTTGTTGATAATTTGGACATAGGGCTACGAATTCTGCAATGTTCTTTCTCATGTTACCCCACCAATACACTCCTTTCAAATCATGATACATTTTGGTTGATCCCGAGTGAGCAGAATACCTTGCATGATGTGCCTCTGTCATAATCCTTTTCCTCAGCTCATCTATATTAGGTACACACAACCTATTTTGGCACTGAAGTACTACCTCTTGTGTAAGATCAAATGCCTTTGTCAGACCTTGTTGCACATTCTCCTTAAGCTGTGATAAAATAGAATCCGCATACTGCTTTTCTTTTACTTCACTTACTAACGAGGATTCTACCGCATTTTGCACAATAACTCCTTCATTTGGAGTTTCAAGAAGGCGAACTCCTAAGCTAGCTAGTTGATGTAGATCTTTGATTATCTCTTGTCTTTTTGTGGACTGTCCATGAGTGTTCCCCATTATCTTACGACTTAATGCATCAGCTACCACATTTGCTTTCCCCAAATGATATAAAATGTCAATGTCATAATCTTTTAATAGTTCAAACCACATTCGCTGCCTCATATTTAGGTCCTTCTTCTTAAAGATATATTTCAAACTCTTATGGTCAGTATATATGTCAACATGAACCCCATACAAGTAATGGAACCATATTTTTAAAGCAAATACTACCCCTTCTAGCTCAAGACAGTGTGTTGGATAATTTTTCTCATGTAGCTGCAATTGTCTTGAGGCATAAGCTATCACATTACCGTGCTGCATCAATACACATCCCAAGCCAACTCCTGAAGTATCACAATACACCACATACCCATTTGTACCTTCTGGAAGTATTGGAAACTCTTCTCACATGCATCATTCCACTGAAACTTAGTTTCCTTGTGTGTTAGTTTTGTCAAAGGTGCACCAATAGAAGAAAATTCTTCAACAAACCTTCTATAATAACGTGCCAACCCAAGGAAACTACGAATCTCTGTAAGCGTTGTACATCTTGGACAGTTCTTCACAACTTCTATCTTTTGAGTGTCAACCCTTATTCCTTCATCCGACACAATATGACCCAAGAATGCTATAGATTTTAACCAAAATTCACATTTAGAGAACTTTGCATATAACTTACGATCACGAAGAATCTGTAACACCTACCTTAAGTGATTAGCATGGTCTTCTTTTGATCTTTAATAAACCAAAATATCATCAATAAACACTGTCACGAACACATCTAAGAATGACTTGAACACCCTATTCATCAAATCCATAAAAACTGTTGGTGCACTTGTTAGCCCAAATGACATAGCTAAGAACTTATAATGACCATACCGTGTTCGGAATGCTGTCTTGGGTATATCTTTTTCTCTAGCCCTTACTTGATGATAACCCGATCTCAAGTCAATCTTTGAGAAGCATTTGGCATCCTGTAATTGATCAAACAAATCATCAATTCTGGTGAGGGGATATTTGTTCTTGACTGTTACCTTATTTAGTTGCGGATAATCAATGTACATTCTCAACGTCCCATCTTTATTTTGTACAAATAACACTGGTGCACCCCAAGAGGACAAACTAGGCCTTATAAATCCCTTGTCCAGCAAGTCTTTTAATTGCTCCTACAATTCCCGTAACTCTGCCGGGGCCATTCTATACGGAGGAATAGAGATAGGCTGAGTACCTGTAATCACATCAATATCAAACTCTACTTCCCGTTCTGGAGGCAAACCTGGAAGATCTTCAGAAAATACATCAAGAAATTCATTTACCACCGAAATCGATTGAAGAGTTAGTGGCTTCATATAGATATCTTGCACTCTTACTAGATGGAATATGTACCCCTTGGATATCATTTTCTTTTCCCTAAGATAAGAAATAAATTTACCTCTTAGTGCTCCAACATTACCCCTCCATTCAAGGACGGTCTTTTGTGGAAAATAAAAATGTACCTTCTTAGCTCGGCAATCTACCGTGGCATAACAAGAAGCCAACCAATTCATACCCATTATAACATCAAAATCTACCATTTCCAGCTCAATAATATCAGCCAACGTATCATGATCACAAATAGTTACTATACAATTACGATAGACTCTCTTAGCTATAATAGACTCACCAACGGGTGTAGATACTTCAAATGGATTGACTAGTTATTCAAGTGTTCTTTTTAATTTTTCAGCAATCAATGGAGTGGACATATGATAGGGTAGAGACTGGATCAATCAATGCATATACATTATGTGAAAAGACGGATAATGTACCTGTAACAACATCAGGAGAAGCCTCCAAATTCTGTCGATCCGCTAAAGCATAGGTACGGTTCTGGACTCCACTAAAATTAAATGCTCCTTGAACACCTCTAGCACGCCCAGTAGGCTGTACACCCGACGAGGATGATGCAACAGCTGATCCAGTAGGTCGCGCCATACTACCTATGCCCCTCCGTGGGGACTCTCTCATTATGTGCCCCGACATACCACACCAGAAACAAGCATCTATCCCAAGTCGACATGCACCTAAATGAAGCTTTCCGCAGTGCTGACACAACTGATGAGAAAACCTCGATTGGCTCGTTCTTTCTTGTTCTTGATACCCTACTGTCTGTGAACCTTGAATCCCACTACTTTGCCCAACTTGACTGCCTCTAAACCCTCAAAATTGGGATGGAGTACCTGCTGAAGAATAAGAAAATGATGGTCTAGGCAGTCTATTAAAAACATGAGGCCTAAATTCTCCTTGGGATGCCATGAACTATCCCATAGGTTTAGCCCTCTTTGACGGTCCTCTTTCAAATTCTTGCATTCTTCTCCTTTGCCTCTGATCCTCCATCTTCTGTACAAAAGCTTGTATCCTGGATATATCCATGTCTCTATTCAAAGCAGCAATAGTACAATCCCTAACCAAATACCGATCCAGTCTATCCACGTATCAATGAACTCTATCATCCATAGTAGCTACTACATTAGGAGAGTACCTGGCTAAAGAGTTAAACCGAAGACTGTACTCCCTCACACTCATATTACCTTGGCGAATATTTAAGAACTGGTTTGCATGAGCCTCTCAGATCTTAAATGGAAGGTAATGATCATGGAATGCCATTTTAAACTCTTCCCAACTAGCTGAAGATGCACCGGTACCTCTAGATCTTTTCCAATCTTCATACCATAAAATAGCCTTCCCTTTTAATGTATACGCTGCAAGTTCAACTGTCTCTGCACCAAATACATGCATGACATCCAAAGCCATTTGGTTTTGATCCATAAAATCTTGCGGGTTTTCATTAAGATCTGATCCGGTAAATGTGGGAGGATCTAATTTAAGGAAATCAGACTAGCTGCCCTATCTGTACCAGTGGTACCTGTAGTTGGACCAGCTTGTCCTTGACCTTGTGCAGCAATAATACGAGTTAAAAATTGCACCGAATTCCTTAAATCCTGCTCAGTAGCTTTAACAGGTGGTTCTGTGGGTACTCCTCTCCTTCTTTGCTCTCCGGGAGGTGGAAGAGTAGAAGAAGCCCATGATGCAAACTCATTTTCAGCTTCACCTTGATTAACTCATTCAGGTGGTGATTTAATGGTTCCTACTTCGGCAACGATTTCTCCCTTCTTACCTTTACCCCTACCTGTTCTTGTAATCGGCATTTTGCTATACTGAGGAAACAAAAACATAAAACAAATTTAGTGGTTAAATATGACTCCACCTACAACTTTGGCTCTATTGCACAATCTAGGAAATGAAGAAAAGAGACAACTCCTAAATATCCCGTAGCCTCCTATTTATATATGGTGTACAACACATCCATAAGCAAGATTCTACTTAGACACGACTTAGTAGACACCCTAGGACGACCTGCTCTGATACCACTTTTGTCACGCCTCAAATCCCATAAGTGCGGACAGACACCCCTAGCCGTAAGGCCCGAGAGAACCAACCTATGATCATGTAAATTCATATGTATGTCATTAAGTGAACAAAAATTTTCCACATGCAGATATAATATATCGATGACGGAAGTCATGTAAAGACGTTCAAAATAGACACGAGACTTGGTCGTTGGGGCCACAACGTCTAAAAGGTAAGACACTTCTACGTTTTACTTTACAATGTCTACAAAGCCTCTAAAAGATATATAATCATGACTAAGGTCGGGACAAGTCCTCGCCTTATACAACTGCTACACACTACCAAAAATATATACAAATGACTCGAAAAGCCCAGAATCAACCTGGAGCTCACCAATAGCCTGTAGATGACCCGTACCCTACTGTGAAAGTCTACTAGCTCCTGTGCCTGCAGCAAGTAAGGCAGGTCCCCCAAGGGATGTCAGTATGAAAGAATGTACTGAGTATGTAAGGCTATAAGTAACTGTATGAAATATAGGAACTCAAATGGAATCAAATACAAGTGAATAGATAATACTGATATACCACCATATTGTATATGTAGAACCAAGTACATTATATTAATTTCTTTCCTTTTACCTTCTTATCAATATACACCATACAATGCCCGGGACCAACTGATCAGTGGTAAATAACATTGGGAACGGCTCAAGCTAGGCTTATGCCTCCAGAGTTGCCACCCATAAATCAATAAATCAGGTTTGGCTCGAGCTAGGTTTTCACCTCCAGAGCTGCCCCCTATACTCAACCAAATATGCATTACTTCTTTTCTTTAATTTTCTAGTGAGATTATTACATTGGTGGTCATAAAATTATTGGATCTTTGGAACAATAGTCAACAAATAAGAGACACGTGAATAACAATTGCTAACAAACCTAAAATGAGATACTTTAAAACGTTTCAGAGTGGAAACAAGTTCGGTAACGATGTTAACAATCGGTGCCGCCAAAGGAAACGGAAAAGAGTAACCTTACATACCTTATCTTTCCAACATGTGACTACAATAATTTAGCTCTTCCTTAAAGCGTTACTCTACAATATGAATACATAATGAAGCTCACATTAAAAGCCAATTACATTACAAGTTCATAAGGCGATAATTAGCTACTTGACGGGAAGTAAAAACTATCCAACATCCCAAACACATAGTATATCATTCCACCTTCCTTTATAATGACATATAATTCATTCCACTATCCTACAATACAATTTACTACTCCACAACACCAACAATACCAAAACAGTCCACACATCAACATAGACGTCATAAACCGACAACATTTCCCACCAAGTGCATACTTCACATTTTTACCTCAATGCAACTCCACATATTTATTCCATAAAGTCACATAAATACCTTCCACAACAATATACCAAAAATAGTCCATACATTTTCAGAATTCACTTTAACATAACAAGAAAGTATTATCTTCTCACTACGCCAAACGTTCCATGCACAATTACGTATAAACATTTCCACAAGTCATACACAAGGAGTAACGAATTAGGTATAGCACCACACTTAAAAATACTGAAATTTCATCCATATAATTCAATTCCTTCAAGACCTTAAGTCCCCTTTCAAGTTTAAACCATATAGAGGGCAAATCTTTTAGCGATTAAGCAAAAGTGGACTGCTACATATAAAGTGGACTGCTCAACACTTTTTAAACATAAACAACATGATTTACACAACCTCTTATGCATATAATATATTAATATATCAGTTTAAAGACTTACTAAGGCTTGCAAGTGGAAGATTTGTCCAAATATCCTTAGGGAAAATTAGGGCGGCTAGGGTTTGAATGAGGAGAATGTATTTGACTGAAAATCTGATTTTTACAAGTGTGTTGTGTATAAAAATGAGCTGAATTTCAGCCTTATATATCCCCTCCAAACCGCCTCTCTCGATGGTCATCCTTAGCTAATTATTTGCTCAAAAAGTCCAAGTAGATGATGTGTATACTTGATCCATTTTTAAATCAACTATCTCAAGTTTAAACAATCCCATAAATGTTAAGGTAGTCAAATATGTTCGGTTTACAGTATGGGTCCATTTCTGAATGAAAAGTTTCCCAAAAGTCCAAAAAGGGAAACTAAGTTCAAGAAGAGATGGACCTTTCAAAGTGCTCAAGCGGATCAATGATAATGCCTACATGGCTGACTTGCCGGGTAAGTACAATGTTTATAATGTGTTTAATGTTAGTGATCTATATCCTTGTGTTGTTGGTGAGTCTTTGGATTCGAGGATGAATCCTCTTCAAGCAGGGGAGGATAATGCTAGCATGGAGTGCACACGCCTCTTGAGGACTTTAACACGGAGTCAAGCAAGGGAGCTCTAAGGTCTACAAATGATACTTATGCAAAAGGGACCTTGGGAGAAGCTTGAAGAATTTCAATGGAAAACATACAATGAGTGGAAGATTTATAAGGGAGAAGTGAAGGAATAAAAGGGGCCATTTGTGCAAGTGGCTACCTCTTAAATTAAAGAATTCACAAGAAAGGCAACCAAACAAGCCCCTTGTCGAAATATTGTAAAAAGTCAATGTCTTCTTTGTTTTCTTAGTATAAATAGGATCTTTTTCATCTGTAAGAGTAGACTTTGATGAATATTGAACTCTTAAACTTGTAGTTTCTTCTTAGTGAATTCCCTTAAGGAACTTGGGAGTGGGATCTTGAAATTGTTGGTTGAACTTATTTTGCTTGATTAATAAGGTTATCCATTAGTGGTTATTTTTATTTTCTTTGATTTCTTAATTAGGGTTAATATTTGCGTTATTGAAATCAATTTGGAGGTGAGGGTTTTCTCCCCTTGTTGCCCATAATTTCATTAGCTTGAGTGTTGCTCACATATCATTTTCTTTCTTATTTCCTTTCTTGTCTTTGATTCTTATCACCTATAATAGCAAATTGCAATTCGTCCATTATATTTATCTTATTAACCTCCTCCTCAGTCCATGTAATATGGGAAACTCCATTATTGTACTCCACTGGTTTCATAGGAATCGATTCTACAACATGTTTCTTTTTGAATTCCTAGTTAATGTTAGGCTTCATAAGATCCACAAACTTCATTTTTTTAGGGTTTCACCACTATTTTGCTCCTTTAAACTATCATCAATGTTATGCAATTCTATAGGCTCGAAAGGCAAACTAGGTTTTGTGGGGGGATTTAGGGTTGTATAAATCTAGAAAAGCAATAGGGAATGTGAGAGAGATGATCTGGCCAGCCCTATCAGACGGACCAGTGGGTGGAACGGCCATGCTGGTGGTGGAAATTAGGTATTCGGGCTGAAGAAAGTTATCGATTAGAGAAAAAAAATAGCCTCCACTTTAAAAAAAAATTGGTGTCCCTTGAAACAAAACATGTCGTGTAACAATTTTAAATGGAATAAAAAATATGTGATATTAATACATATAACTAATTTCTTAAAATTCAATCTTTTGGTTAAAAATCAGTGAGTAATAGGAGTCCATAATACATACAACTAATTTCTTAAAATTTAATTTTTTTGGTTAAAATTAGTTAGTAAATAAGAGTTCTTCTCTATAGGAGTCCTCCTCTCCAACAAACTCAAATTAAGGGGAAAAATGAAAATCAGTATCTTATTTAGGTTTTTAGTTTAACTCCCTTTTTTGCCAAATCTTTAATTTAACACAGCAAAATTAAAGAGCATTTTGATACATTGTACATATCTTTAGCTTAACATGAGATTCAAAAGTCTTTTTTTAAACACAGTATTAAGTCAAAATTAGACAAGTAAATAACATTAATTAATTAACGCTTTTCTCTAAGTATGGATGTAAACGTGTCAACTTTTTCCATATCAGTTCAATCTCGTCATAATTTATTATTTCATTACAATTTTTAAATTAATGTTATCTCACAAGTCATATATTAAAACTTAACTCATCAATAATTAGATAATGCACTAAATTTTAAATAAGGAATTCAACTTTGGCTTATAAATTAATTTCAATGTATTTTATATGTTTGTTAGTAGAAGTTTATGACAAATAATCTTTAGCTAAAATATAATTTTAGAAGCTTTGAGATTTGAAAATACATATAGACATTGTAATCATAAAATTTTTGCTGGAATTAAATTCAAAATACATTAATCCAAATAAATATTATGAATTAACATAATTAAATTAATTACTAAATCCAAGAAATATGGATTTAATTAAGGAAAAACTACATAGCATAGGAAACGTTAGCCCGTAATTATCCTAAATAGTCAACGTTTAAAATAATTACAATCTATAGATAAGTTTCCATAAGTTAACCATATCTCCCCCTTATCTCTCCTCTCTCTCTCTCTCTCTCTCTCTCTCTCTCTCTCTCTCTCTCTCTCTCTCTCTCTCTCTGCCAGCCCTCTTTTGTTCCTTTTTTTAATTTAGTTTTTTAAAAAAAATTAGTAGTGTTTTTTTTAAAAAAATTTCAGTCGTTATTTTCGTTTTAATTCATACAAATTGTTATTAATTGCATATATGTTTCAATTGTATATTTGTATACAAATTATTATTTTTTAAATTCTGTTGTTTACAAATTATTATCAATTGTATATTATCTGTCAATTGTATATTCGTATATGTATAAGTTGTATTTTCATTGTATATGAATATAATTGTATAAGTAGTATATATTGAAGTCAATTGTATAATTCGTATATGTATAAGTTGTCAATTGTATATGTATATCTGATTTCCCCTTTTCAAATGTATAACTGAATGTTTGTATATTATCATAGTGAATATTGAATAGGAAAAATTGAATAAATATATTATCGATTTGTATATTATCATAGTGTATATTGAATAACTATAAATCTGTATATACACATTTACAGAATGTATATTGAATCTGCACATATATAGTTTGCATAATTTATATACAATATATAATTCCTAAAATTAATAAAAGAAAGAAATAAAGAAAGAGAACTAGAAGAAGAGAGAGAGAGGACATCGAGATAGAGGGAGGTGGAGAGAGAGGACATCGTGATAGAGAGAGGTGGAGAGATGGAAGAGAGAAGGAGGAGGGAGGCGAGAAAGGGAGGGATTTAAGGTATATCTACATTTCATAATTATACCAACTTTAACCATAGCCTTGAAATTATGGACTAAAAGTTACCTATATGTGATGTTTTGCCTTTAATTTGTGTCCAAATTTTATTGGGCTAGTCTATTAATTTGGGATACAAATGATGAGCCCACTTTGCTAACCCTAAGATGTCACACTAGAGGCCCAATTTAGTGCCGCATGTTGAATGATATGGCAATTCAATCAAAGGAGCCAATAGGATCATGACATATGTCAAAATAATGCAGCATGCCTAGTGAAAACAAAGGCCAATAAAAATATGCCATGTGTACAATTTGTAATGATACTCTAGGTCATTTTCTGTTGTTTCATACTTTTTCTGTATTTAGAACTTTCCTACAGCTGGCTTAAGTCATTTGCTAGAACTGACAATTCGATTACCGGACAGTTTGTTTGGTTTGTATAGCCATTTCCATGTTTTGGAGCTTTTGAAGTTGAGAAAATGGTCTAAGGCAAAACTTCAGGTAAACACCCTCGGATGTAAATTTTGATGGTTCCACTAGCTCTGAAATGCCGATTTTAGGTTAGGGGGACCCTTGGTATAAGTACCGAGGCTTCCAGGCTCATTTTGAGCTATTGGGTAGATTTTGGTAAAAATGGAACCTCGAGTATGGAACCAACATTCTGTCGAAATGACCTCGAATGGAAATTTTGATGGTTTCTTTAAGTCTAAAATGCCAAATTTGGTAGTTTAGCATAGTTTTTTTGCTTACAGGGGTTCCGAATGAATCTCGAGCACCCGGTCTGAGTCCGCTTGGACTTAGTAAAATTGGCTAGTGCCAAATTGCTGGTTCAACTGCTTAAGCGGCTTGGAGACTACTTAAGCAATAACCACTTTAGAGGCCAAGCATTGATTAAGAGCCAACCACTTTAGCAACTAAGCACTGCTTAAGCAAAGGCTTTCCAGCTTTGTAGGGGTCGCTTAAGCGCCTTTTTGCAGCTTAAGCTATCATTTAGCCGCTTAAGCGGCTACTGTTGGTACGTTACATATATATTCTATTTTTTATTGTTGTTCTTTTCTCTAAGTTAAAATCACCATTTTCTATATTGGGAGCTTTAATTTAGTGGGTGTATCATAAAATTGTGGTAGGTATTAGGTGGAGAATGTTACAGTGATTATTGTACGACCATTTCTCTGTAAGTTCCCGACTTAAACTCGAGCTAATTCTCTATCTTATTTTCTTGATTTTTATATATTTTGGTACTATTTTGGGGCTATTTTAGAGCTCGAATTATGCTCAATTTTAGGGCAAGTGATCCTTGAGCTTAGTGGGACCTAGTGATGGATCCAATTCTCGTGGGCCACTCTATTTGATCTTTAGCCCGATTTATAACTCGGAGCATAAATTTACAATATTGATATCAATATTATCGTCTTGATCTGTAAAATATTGTTTTGATAGTGTGGCAGTGGTCGGAGGCTTCTCTGAAGGAAAAATCTCCATTATAGAGGTTTTCGCGTGCTTTCTGCGGCATCTAGGTAGGTTAGGCTTACCTATATTTTATAGTTTTCTCTTTAATGGTATTAGAGTGGTATTGTTCTAGTTATGGGTGGGTTTTTATGGCTCGGATATTCATTTAGCACTTTCTGACTATTTTTAGACGACTAGAGGGCTTTTAGATAGATTTCGACCCCGTTTCCTTTTAGTTAGTATTGCTTAACCTTTAGGATTAGACTTAGCCTAGTTAGAGAATTGGTATGGGATTGTGAAGACTTAGCCTAGGTTCGGGTAGGTGCTTGCCTTAGGTTGGATTTTTGGGAAATGTAGTAGGCCTTATCGCCCTTTTTAAAATAGATTGATATAGAATAATGCCTTTTTTTTTAGTTAATTTGGTTATAAATTTATGAGGGGGATGTTCATTTGGTATTGGGTTTCCTTAATCATTACCTTAAGCCTATTAGCTTCGATACCGCAGCCTTGTTAGTATTTTGACCTTAAATTGCAATTTTAGACTTAATAAATAGAATTTGGTTATCTTTTAATGATTTGGCTTCTAAAATGGAAATAACAACTAGATGGACTTGAGATGAAATATATCACTAGGATATTGTTACTTAATATTTTAATTATGAGTTCCATGTTTGAGTCCGACACTTGGATTACTGTTTAGTATTTATGAATTTTGGTTCGAGTGCGACATCTGGCATATTGTTTATTAATTATGAGTCTTGGTATGAGTACGTCATCTGTATATTGCTATTATTTATTGAGTTCCTATTTTTTTCTGGCATTTTTTACAGTTATATATAGTTCTTGCTTTAGGTTTACTCTTATTTGTACCCATCGTGCTTATGAGGGCTCAATTGGGTTTATTTCTCCTTGTGTGTGCATTCTAGGCTTATAGGGGTCTATTTAGGTTATAGCTAGGTATCTATTTTTGCTTTTGGGTTATTTATATTTGGTTTACCGCATTTTCTTAGCATAGCCTATTATTTCATTTTTGACCCTCGTTTACTACCTTTAGCGTATATACTCACACTTTATTTATACTCTTACTGTAATTAAGCTTAGTCGACCTATGATGCCTACTAAGTACCCGTGTTTTGGTGCTCATACTATACTTTTGCATCTTTTTCCCTAATGCAGATCCTAGTATGAGTCACCGCCATTAACGCTGACCTCGGTCTATGCTACTGACCAAAGATTAGGTGAGCTTTCAAAGTTCAGAGTTAATCCCTCTCCTTATACTTTCACGATAGTATTATTTTGTATATCCTAAGATTACATTGTATGTTTTTGCACTGTCTAGTATTCCTTTTTGTTTAGTGGCTGTTGTATTGACCTTATCACATCTTGGGGGATTTTTTTGGTATTTTTGTCCTCTTTTCTCTCTTGTGTTGCATGCTTATCTATGTATATATTCCTACTCTAGTTGCATACTATTACAGTTGTAACCTTATTTCTTTATCTTTCACCTATTAGCCCGTTACTCGCCGTTTTGGCATATGATTTGTCTTACCTACTGATGGGTTGAAGTAGGTGACATCATGACCTGAGAAATTTGGTCGTGACAGTTTGATATTTGAGCCTTGGTTCAGCGATCTCATAGGTACAAGAGTAAGTTGTCTAGTAAAGTCCCATGGATCGGTACAATGACGTCATATCTTATCTTTGGGAGTCTACAGGATATTCTTAGAAAAATCTCACCTTTTTAATTTACTGTCGTATGTTGTGTCTATATTGGTTTTTATATTCTCATTTGTTTCACCCTCTCGCAGATGGATAAGACGTGGGCCACGGTAACAGGGATGGGACCCTTGAGCCTGCAACTAGAGCATCGGTTAGAGGCAGAGGTCAACCCTAATGTCGACGTTAGGTTAGAGTTGTGGCCCCAGCTAGAGGCTAGGCTAGGGAGCCTTCTCTAGATGAAGTTATTGATCCTGCACCTGAGATTGCATAAGAGGATCTACCGCCACAGAAGTCAGTTGGCCAGGGGGCAGCCTAGGCTCCTCCCAAATTTATATCTTCTTCTATCCTCCGTGATGTCTTGGGTATGGTTAGTGTCCAGCCGATGGATGGAGCCCAGAAATTTGCTTAGGGGCAACCTAGGGTGGACTTGGTATAGAAGCACAGTCTGTTGCTGTGACTCCCAGAGTAGAGGTTTCTCCAGCATTGGTAATTCCATAGCCAGTAGTAGCCCAGCCAGCTATGACTTCTGAGGAGCAGAAAATGTTAGGCCAATTTCTTAGATTTGCTCCACTGAGGTTCGAAGGGGCCCCAGGAGAGGATGCATTTGAGTTCCTTACCAACTGTGAGTAGAGGTTGTGCAATTTGGGCCTAGTTGAGTCGCATGTAAAGGATTACACCATTTTCCATTTTGATAGAGTAACAAGGCCGTGGTAGGCGGGAGAGCTTGAATCCAGGCCAGCTATATCTCCTCCTATGTCATAGACTCAATTATCTGAGTCTTTTTTAGAGAATTATATGCCTTGCAGCATGCGCGAGTGCCTAAGGGATGAGTTTATCGGGTTATAGTAGGGTTTGATGATAGTGGCAGAGTATGAGGTAAGATTTCATAAGTTAGCTAGACCTGCCACCATGATTTTTCCTACCGAGTATGAGAGGATATGGTACTTTGGCATAAGATTGATACTTTCACTCTGTATGGTTGCTCAGGGTCTGATAGCTCCAGATAGATCTTTTGTTGACATTGTTGATTATGCAGACACTATGAAGGGTTTGCATTGTGAGGCCCATAAGGGTAGCGATAAGAGACCTCGCTATCAGGGCAGCTATAGTAGGAGTTATATTGGTGCTCAGTTAAAGGGCATATGTTTTCAGTGCTAATATACTCAACAACAACCATATAGCAGTAGGGTTAGTCTGGTAGGCCCGTTCAGGCAATGCTTTAGATTTTAGATGGGGTTCAGCTTGGTTATAGTGATTTTTGTGGTCAGGGCAGTAGTCAGCCATCGAGGGATATCTAGATAGGTTTTGTAGGCCCAATTGGCCATTCCAGGTCTGTTTCCCCATCGCGAGATGATTGAGCCTTCTACACAGAATGTTCCCCTATATGATTAGTGTTGCCTCTAACTAAGGGTGGTGCTTAGGGTTGCAGATATAGTCCCCAGGTTTCTCGTGGAGGTCCTCAGGTAGGTAAAGTAGGTGGTCGGGTAGGCACTCAGTTCGGAGGTAGGTGGGGTCATATATATGCTGTTCTTTGTAGGTCAGAGGGTGAGGCTTCGAATGTTATTCTTACAAGTATGATTTCAGTGTGCCAATAACCAGCTTCTGCTTTATTTATTCCCATCTCCACATATTCGTATGTGTCTACTTATTATGTATCTTTGTTGGGGTTGTCTTATGAGCCATTATTTGTGCCTATGCATGGAGCTACTCTTGTGGGTGATTATTTAGTAGTGGATCGGGTGTATAGATCGTGTATGGTGATTGTTTGGGAGTATGAAACTCGGGTTGATCTTATTGTGCTAGACATGCTTGTTTTCAATGTGATTCTGGGCATGCACAGGTTATCCCCCTATCATGCAGTCTTGGATTGCTTTGCCAAGACTATTACCTTAGTCATTCATGGCAAACCCTCGGTTGTGTGACAGGGTGCTTATAGTTGTATGTCAACAAGAATTATTTCTTATATTTGGGATAGGAGTCTACTATTGAGGGGGTGTATGTCTTATCTTGTATATGTTTATGATGTTAGCAGTGAAAGTCCTTTGCTTGACTCTGTTCCTGTAGTCCGTGAGTTCCTTGATGTGTTTCTTACTGACCTACCTGGCCTTCCTCCTGAGTGTGATATAGATTTTACTATTGATCTTAAGTCGGGCACCTGACCCATTTCTATTGTACCTTACCGTATGGCTCCTGTCTAGCTAAATATTCAGCTTTGGGATCTTCTAGGTAAGGGTTTTAGTAGACTGAGTGTATCACCTTGGGATGCTCCAGTTCTGTTTGTGGAGTAGAAGGATGGTTCTATGCGAATGTGTTTCAGTTATATGCAACTGAATAAGGTAACGGTGAAGAATAAGTATCTTATGCCTTGTATCGATGATCTATTTGACCAGTTTTAGGGTGCAGTCGTGTTTTCTAAGATTAAATTGAGATTGAGATACCATCAATTGAGGATTCGGGTAGCGAAAATCCCTAAGACAACCTTCAGGACTTGGTACGGCTATTACAAGTTCCTGGTGATGTCTTTTGGGTTGACCATTTCCCCAGCAGAATTCGTGGACTTGATGAACCATATATTCAGGCCTTATTTAGAATCCTTTATCATCGTGTTTATTGATGACATTCTTGTCTATTTGATGAGTAGGGAGGAGCACGAGCAACATTTGAGGACTTTGCTCCACACTTTGAGAGATTATTGACCTTATGCCAAATTCTCAAAGTGCAAGATCTGGCTTGAGTCTGTAACATTCTAGGGGCACGTGGTGTCCAGAGAAGAGACTATGGTAGACCCGGCGAAGATTGAGGCCATTCATGATTGGTCTAGGCCTACATCTCTGATCGAGGTTCGCAACTTTATTGGGTTAGCAGGATACTATAGACGATTCAGTAAGGGATTCACCTCTATTGCAACACCTATGACCAGATTGACCAGATAGGAGGTTCCATTTCAGTGGTCTAATATGTGTGAGGCAGTAATGACCTTCCAGGCCATTTTATAACTTTTTATGTGTTTCTTGCATTTTGAGCTTCCCGATAGTTTCTATCTGTCATTTATGACCTACTCGGACTGGTGGTTCGGTTTTCGGACAGTTTATTTGAGAATGTTATTAATAATGAACATGTTCTAAAATATTTGAATTTAATTAGAATTTGGTAAAAGATATATTTTATTACCTTTCTAAAATATTTAGCTATTTATGAAAATACTTTAGTTATATTATAATTATATTATTTTATAATAGTTTTATAATTTATTAAAATTTTAAACAGAGATAGTGAGTCTAGTTATGTTGAAAGTTTTTTATTATATGATAGAGGCTTTAATCAAAATAATTTTTTACTGATTATGGTATATTTGAAAAGTTATATTTATTTTACCATGAACCTATGCAATACCCGAGTACATAAATAATGGGATAAAAACATTTTTGTTGGTACTTCCACATACACTTCACGTGTAGGTGAGGGGAAGTTGACAACATTAATAAGTGAAAGAATGTGGTGGCATCAATAAGTGAAGGAATGTGGTGGAATCATTTCCTTTTCAATTGATAATTGTAGTTAAATGATATATACACACACACACACATATATATATATATATATATATATATATATATATATATATATAAAATTAGTTATAATTGAAGGTGCTGCATATATATACAAATTTAAACTTCAACAATTACCTTCTCTTTTTCTCACTAGCTACTGCATATTATATAATATACATATAATGTATGGGTACTCCTTTGACAAAGCTAACTGTCATACTCCTTCACAGTAATGGGGTTTAGTGGGGAACAATATTTTGACATTTTATTTGACTATCGAAAGAAAATCAATTATCTATATCAACTTATTCAAGTTTGGAGTCTAGTATAAAGTTTGGACCTAGTAGTATTTATCCTAATTCTTGGAAGTTCTTAATGCGACGGCTTTCTAAAATCGAGAAGAGGGATAGAGCAGCTCGTGGGTGATTCGAGATTGTTGTTCAGCATCCAATTAGGCTACAATATACTTTTCTCTATGAGATGATCTATTGTATAGATTGCATGTGGTATAGGGGGACTATAGTACAGGTTTACGACTATTACCATAATTCAGAATCCTTAGTATAGGTAGTTGTTTCTCCCTTTCTATCATGTTTTTGTATGTTTAGTATCCTTGGAGTTAGAATTAGAAGCCTTAGATTAGTTCAGGTAATCATTTACTTTAGAATGGTTCCTCAGGGTGCTTTAGCTAGCATAGAAATCCCATAAAATAACAACTAATAGAATAGTACCCCTTTTATAGCACGTGGACCTTAGACTTCTTTAGTATGGTCTACTTGGTATTGACCCTTAAGCTTATATATTTACATTTTAACGTCTAAAGATCAGATAAGGATAAGGATTCTTGTTTACCAGCTATAGCCTTAGGTTGGCATTAGTAATCCCTACTATAGATTTGGATAACCTTTCGATAAAGATGTCATTCTTTGGTTAATTCTTCAGTAGCATGCTTTCTCTCATTTAAATTCATCTGCTAAAATTGCTATGTACATACATATATGTTCACACTGCTCGGTACATTGTTGAGCCCGACGCCTTAGTTATGACTCAGTTGAAGCTCAAGGTTAGTATACTTATATTTGAGGGCTAGCATTACCTGTTTATACATAATTGTATGGTTATATTCTTATTTTGCTACTGGCGATGGTATGCATTCCTTCACACGGTCACGCTCATGCATTATCGTACTATTCCAAGGAAAAATAGTGATTTTCACTACAATTTTCAAAAAGTATTTATTCTCACCCTTTTATCATAAACTAATTTTTAAATGGAAGTCGTACCATCCTTACTATTGGTTGGCGGATTTTAATATGAAGATGTACTGATTTTTACTACTTTAGTACAGGTTTGATCTCAAGCACTGGATTTTATTGATTACTACTTATTTAGTCTCGGTTCGATTCCTAGCACTTATTACTCATGATTAACTCCAAAACTGAATGAACTGGATAGGTTATGGATTATATGGAAGTCATGGTTCAAGATCAGGCAGTGTATTTGGATATTCTGAGTCCCCTATAAGCCCCCCATTCGTTAGCCACCGTACTGGAGGAGGACGGTCGTCATAGGTCCTATCTTTGCAAGATGCTGAGCTGGAGGAGGTGTATACACTTAACTTGGATATGGTACTTGATTCATCTTGCATTACCTATTTTTCCATAACATTCATTCATATGCATCGCCTATCTCCAGCATGATTGTTTATTGTTTGTACCTACCAATCTTATGGGGGGTTAGTTGGGTTATGTTTGTTGTTTGTACCTGTTGCGCTTATGGGGGCCGATTGGCTTTTGTCTGTTATTGTGTACCTTTTGGGCTTATAAGGGAATGGTTAGGTTATTCTTTGATTATTACTGCTGAGTTTGTGATAGGTTACTTCTAGCGTGTACTCGAAGCCTAGGTGTGTCTTGTGGACTCTCCCTTTAGCATTTCCATCTCTAGTGCTATATCAAATTATTGTTTCTCTAACTTTTGGTGGACATGCTGAGTATACTACTGTTGATATTCTTCTTTTGGAAGATTCTTGCTATGTTAGACGGTTAGGCTAGGTTTTGTAGGTAAGTACTTCCCTTTGGATACCTATTTTGTATATCATTTCCTTTTATGTTATGTACATTGTTCATTATCTCCTTCGAAAAAGAAACAAATATACCCCCAAACTATGATAAATGATACGTATCTATCCTCCGTCATACTTTGGGTAGACATATGCCCCTACCATTAATAAATTGGTACGTATATGCCCCTCACACTAACGGTAGGGGCATATGTGTACCCAAAGTGTGACGGGGGGTATATACGTACCATTTATCATAGTTTGGGGGTATATTTGTTCCTTTTTCATGTTAATATGTTTATCCCAAATAATTAACCCAAACCCACTACCCAACCTGATAAACCCACTACCCAACCCAATCCCAATTGAAACCCAAGAGACGCCTATCTAACAGATGCATTTTTCCTACACCTATAACGATATATACACACAATATAGTAACACCCACTACTACCAATTTTAAAAAAAACCATTAACCCATAACACCCAAAAACAACACCACATAAATTAAACCCCTCACATTTCAATTTCCAATGAAATTTCATCAGAAAAACACTACCCACCACTGCTAAACACCACATATCCACCTTCTCCGTCGAACCAAAAATACCCCACTAGTGAACCATCGTTGTACCTCTTGCTCCGGACACCTCTGGCCTAATCTCCACTCCCTCCAACTAGTAAACACCAACTAGCAACAACGACCAATAACTGTAATTTGATTGGTGTTCACGTTTAAGAGAAAACTAGAGAGAGTATTGGGTTTGGAGCAAAAAATAGAGGTCAAGTCGAGTTGGTTTGAAATCAAATTCGATGGGTTTATTAGGTCAGATATAGTGGGTTTGGGTTAATTATTTGGGATAAAAAATTTAAAACAAAAAAGGGACAAATATACCCCCAAACTATGATAAATGGTACGTATATACTCTCCGTCATACTTTGGGTACACATATGCCCCTATCGTTAGTATGAGGGGCATATACGTACCATTTCATTAATGTTAGGGGCATTTATGTACCCATGGTATAATGGAGGGTATATACATACCATTTATCATATTACCTCTTGTTCTATGTTATGGGGTTCGGCTTTCCTATTGGTGGGTTTGGTAGGTGCCATCATGACCTGAGATTTTGGGTTGTGATAGAGGCGAGCTTTTTAAAGATCAAGGACTTGCTCACTTCAGCTCCTATCTCGACTCTTCCAGTTGAGGGCAAGGGGTTTACTGTGTATTGTGCTTCTTTGGGTGTTGGTTTGGGTTGTGTCCTGATGCAGTAGGGCCGAGTTATAGCATATGCTTCGAGACAACTGAAGGTGCACAAACACAACTACCCCACTCATATCTTAGAGTTGGAGGTGGTTGTTTTTGCCCTTAGATTTGGAGTCATTACATGTATGGTGTTCGCTGTGCGATATTCACTGACCACCATAGTCTTCAATACATTATGACTCATAAGGACCTTATTTCTAGACATCGCATGTGGATTGAGTTGTTGAAGGACTTTGATCTATCTAATCTATACCATTCGGGAAAGGCATATATGGTAGCAGATGCCTTGAGTCGAATGGTGATGAGTATGGGGAATGATGATTTCACTAATATTGAGTTGTACAGTTCTTATGTTGTAACCTAGAAGGCCCGAAAGGGTGGTAGCTACAATGAATCTTTCTCTAAGGGAATTTCTTCTTTTTTTCTCATTTGAATTTACAATTTTATGGCTCCAATAACTTAATAAAGTATTGTAACGACCCTTTCTATCATTACAATTTATTCTAGTGTGCCAAAATTTGGATTAAGATTCTCCCCGAATAAAGAGTTAGAAATTTTAGGCTAGGATACTCTTGAATGAAATAATAGTGTAGTATGGTATAGAATAATTTGGGTAGGTATGGGTTGGTGATTGAATGAATCAAGGCCATTTTGTAATATCTAAGACATTAAGGATCCCGTAGAAACTTTTGAAAGTGAATTTGGTTTAGTAGAATTTCGAATATCGCAATTGACGTAAAGGGGTTAGTTCCGGATAGCAATATCAAAATGTGTGTTGTAAAATGGGCAACATTCTAAGGTAGCTGGACTTTCTTCCTCCACCTAGGCCTCTATAGCGAGAGGCAAGCCACAACCACTGGCCTGCTATTATGAGAGTCAGAGTTAGTCAATCCCGCCAAAGCGAGCAAATGGTCCCGCTATAGCGGGACAGACACTGTATAATGCAGAAAATAGCCCAAAATATATTTTTCATTCCAAATATGTTCAAGGACTGGGAGAGGCAATTTTTTGCAATTTCAACCATTTTTCCACCAAAATCCTTTGCTAAGGTAAGTAATCCTATCCTTTTAAACTAGTTTTTCAAAGAATTATCCTTAGAATCATTAGTTTTTGAGTATATTGAAGGATTTGACTTGACCTAGGTAGAATTTTTGGTGTAATTTAGTGATTATAGGGTGAAACCCTTGAGTTTTGGATAAATCTATATGAACTAAGGTTGCACGCTTAGAATTCATCTTTGTAAACTCGAAATTGGTAGAATTAGGGTGGATTGAAGGTAGAAAAACCCTATAAAAAAGGAATGATCATGGTTTTTGTCCTTAGGGTTTTAGATTAGGTTATAATCCTTGATATTATTAGGTTATTAGTTGAATGTGTGATGTATTATGATTTTTAGACCACAATCAAACTGAAATTGCAAGAAAGGGCGAAACTCAAGTTCACTAGAGCAAAGGCAAGCTAGGATTGGGGAAGGTGATGGTTAAATGTAGTTGATAAATCAAATTTGAATGTGTGCGTTATTAAATTTCTCTTTGTGTACTTGTTACAATGCATGGTTAAAAGGTTGAATTGTTGAATGATACTCTAAGTGTCTAATCACATCTAATAAAGTTGTATAAAAGACTTGTTTGTTGTACAACTATGGTTGTGTTATTCTTATTTGTGGTTATACATGTCGAAATTGACTATTATGGTGAGATGCACTGGTAAAGGTCATCATCATGGAATTTGTGAAACTCAGTGAGCATAAGGGTTGGGACATTGTAATATGGGTGGCAAAATATTAGGTTGGGATAAGGGTGACAGACACTAGATATCTGGAATATTTGATACATGGACTGTGCTCGTCCTCTGTAGGTCATGTCTAGTGGAAAACCATAAGACCCTTAGAATGTGTGTACACTGTATTGGTGAGTTTGACGGTTCCTTGAGTGGACCGGGTTATGTTGTTGTTGATATATTTGGTTCCTTGAGTGGACTGAGTTATGTTGTTGTTGCTATATTTGGTTCCTTGAGTGAACCGAGTTTAATTGTTGTTGATATAATTGGGTTCCTTGAGTGAATCGATTGACATTATTGTTGTTATTTGGATCCCTGAGAGGTCTGGGTTGTTGGCATAAATAAATTGTATAATTTTTGTGATCTATTAAAATAGTAATTGTGGCAAGTTGGAACTTAATGTTGTTGTTCACGCTTTGGATGACTTGGTTTATTGTTGTTAGACGTGGTCTTGACTTAGTGAATTGTCTATGTTGACTTATACTTGAATATACTCATTTGGTATTGTTGTGAAAGGTTAGTTGAAGGTTTAATTCGGTAAAGGTAAATTGATAAGTGTTTCATGGTTGTTCTTGTTCACAAGGTGTTAGTTATTTGCACACATTTATTATTTTGAATTGGCCAATGAACATACCAGTACATAGTGGCTTTGTATTGATACTATCTGTACTCTTCTTTTTTGTTGAGTGCAGAGCATCTTCTAGAGGCTACATCAAGACCTCAGCTTTAGTACGTGATTTCCTCAGACTTAAGAGTGAGCTACATCTTCTAGGCAGCCATGAGTTATCTCACATTTGGTTCTTGTCCACTTGTTCCGGACATATACACTTTACTAGTTTTTTCTCGAGTGGAACCCATAGTTGTCATTATTAGATGTTTTGGTACAATGAATTTCAGTATTAAGGGGTATTTTAGACATTTCATATATTTCCATATTTGTTAGTGTTATTATTATTAGAACATTTCAGGAGATTGGTTTATTAATGGAATTGCTAGTTTCTTTTGAAATCTATTAAGTGAAATAGATGGTTATTTGGGGTAAATGGTTCTCCCATTGGATGGATAGTGTGGGTGCCACTCGCGATGGATTTTGGTCGTGTCAAAGTTGGTATTATATCCCTTGGTTCATTGATCTCATTGTTCCAACACGAGTCCAGTAGAGTCTTGCGAAATGGTAAAGATACATTTGTACTTTTCTTCGAGAGGCAATTGGACTTTAGGAAATTATTACTTTCTTTCCACTTTCGTGCTATAACTTGTTTCTAATTGGTATCTGGCAATCCAAATTGATATTTGACCTCTTCACTCTTTTATCTACAGGTGGTAAATACAAGAGCTAATGGAGACACAACAGTAGCTCCCGCACCAGTAGCTCCAGCTTCGAAACTAGTGGTCTGAGGTAAAGGAAAGACTAGGGAAAGAGGGAGATGTAGAGCAACACCCGCCAGGGGTTGAGCTTGGGTGGTAGCTAATTCGTTTCGACAAAGATCTGAGACACCTTTCCCACCCCAAGATCAATAGAATAAGGTTGTGAATGATGAAGTTTTGGATAATATGGAGGTAGTACGAGTTTCGGTAGGTGCAACTCCTCCATCGATGTCGTCTGAGGTGATTCAATAGGTTATTGCTTTTTTGATTGGGCTAGCAGGCACAGGAGCCATGCCTACAACACCTACTTACTAGTTTCTAGGGTTATAGTCTTGTACTACTTTGATCCTAGGATGAATAAGGTCTTAGGGATGGAGGTTTTTTCTCATCTGGTTTTAGGTCATGACTAGGACTGAACATGATATGTTGACTAAGTTTCTAAAGATGAAACATCCTACCTTTCTGGGTTCTGAGTTAGAAGATGCTTTTGAATTCATTGATGATTGTTATGAGAGGCTACATAAAATGGGCATTGTGGAACAGTATGGTGTTGAGTTTGTAACTTTCCAACTGCAGGGTGATGCAAAGCAGTAGTGGAGGGTATATGTGGAATGTCGGTCTCTAGCTTTACCTCTATTTACATGGACTCAAATCCATACTCTATTTTTAGAGAAGTATGTACCTCATACTCTTCATGATCGTAAAATGGTAAGTGTATGTTCTTTGAAAAGGGCAGTATGTCTGTTGCAGCCTACGAGGCTAAGTTTCAAGAATTTTTCCGTTATGCTACTCAGTTTCTTGGTACCGAAGAGGAGAGGATTCGACTTTTTTTGTGAAATGTTTTGATACTGACTTGCTGGTTTTGGCTGAACAAATGACTTCTGCTTGAAATACCTTTAATGATGTTACTGATTATGTAAAGAAGATAGAATGAGTTAAACAGGTTAGTCAGGCCAATGTATTAGCAAAGAAATCCATGAATGTGGGTAACTTTGGTGGTTCTTATTCTAGGGGTTATGGTCGCCAAACTTAGTTAGCTCACCCTATACAGTCAGTTCTACTAGCATTTATAGTTGGTCTGTCGGGGACCATTCAACAATCCTGAGTTGTGAGAAGCCAAGGGGCTTCGTATTCTTTTGCTAGCAGGCCATCCCTAGATCTAGCTTTCAATGATTATGGATCTGTGGGGCACTTCAAGAGGGACTGCCCTAATGATAGGCGGGCTGGTTCCCAGTGTCAGTAGTAGACTAGAGCTTTGGTTCCAGCTGGTAGAGATGGAGGTGGTAATGGTAGAGGTCATCCACAGGATGGGCGTGGTAATTATTAGGATAGTCGTGCTGGAAACCTAAACAGTGGTAATGTAGGGAGAGGTGGTGCTCAGCCTGCTAGAGAGGTTGCTCAAATTGATATTAGAGCTTATTGCAATGCCTTTCCAGGCAAATTGTCATGAACCAATTTCTTAAGTCATGATGGAACCTACCATAACCCACCAGTAAGTAAGCCAACCCATAGTCCGAAAAAACTAGTTACAGACTAATAAGAAAGCAATACTAAATGAAAAAGAGAAAGATGACCAGAAGGAAATAATTATATCCCTAAGACCACGTGAAGTCAGTACAACAGCTTCTAACACAACAAGAGTACAAGGTAAAATACAGATTAAATATATATATATACAAAGATGAAATACAAAAGTAGAGATCAGTCTAACAATAAGAGGGAGAGCAGGAACAACTCTGAATGTCAGGAGCTCACCCCAAATCTCTGATCTATGGCAGCTCCGCACGAAGTACACGTCAGTGGAAAGAACTCATACTATGATGTGCAGGATGCAGAAGTGTAGTATGAGTACCAACATGAGGTACTCAATAGGCATCGACCGATTGGGATACAAAGACAATGTAAGTATAAATAACATGTAAAGCAGGAATAAATATTAGAGACAACTATCTATGAAATGAGACATAATAATACTAAAGGAAAACTAAGGATGATCTATCATACCCTACAAGTAATTCGGGATAGAGCTATGCAAGTAAGTAGCTAGTCAACGTGCGATAGTGTAGTGAAGAAAGAGATATCCAATATACAATAGAAGTACATAGGAAAACATATACAAGAGATACATAATAGTAATATAAAGAAAGGTTATATAAATATATAATAATATTACAAAGGAAACAGGTCATACATCATAAGATTAGCTAAACCCGAAAGTGCTAACCAAAGGGAGCTAGTCTAACAACCTAAATCTCACAAGGGTTACGATATCAATAAGGGAGATAACTCTGGCATAAATAGGGTCTCTAGTCAAAATGCGCATATCCGTAAAATGGCTTAATAGTAATAAAGCTTACCGTAATAAGAGGGAAAGGATTAGAAACGTACCGATAACCTCAGGTACCAGTCTATAACCAGCCAACCACTAACCATATGATAATATCCGAGCAATAATATAATCGGCTAGCCCAGACAAACAATAACCTAACCATGCCCCCATAAGCACGCAAGGTACAATCAATCACTCAACAAACAATAAACATAACCTATACCTATGCAGCCCCCTATAAGACTGATAGATACAAGTGCCAAATAATTATGCTGGTGATAAGCTATGCATGCGAATGAATAAAAGCCATTAAAAGAACCAGATGAAGCAAGATAAACCAAGCACCATATCCAACACAAGTTTATACACCTACTCCAGCTCAACAGCTTGCCAAGGCAGGACCTGCGACAACCATCCTTCTCTGGCACTATGGCTCATAGATGGAGGGGCCCATAGAGGAATCAGGATATCCATATACACTACCTGATCTCGAACTAGGACTTTCGTAATCCAAATTGATAACAGTAGCAATAACGAGAACTAAAATCGAACCAAAATTAGTGGATAATAAAAGAGGCCAGATGATATTTAACTATAAACTAGAACACCCAAATCGTAATCATAGACAGATTCTGGACTTGAACCGAAACTCAAAGTAACCAACCGTAACCATAACATGTTATCCCATAGGAAACAAACCTCAACCATAAGCTGATGCCAAACTCATACCGAAACTCATAAGCATGACATAAATAGAGGTAATCTAGGGGTCCTAAACCCATCACCAATCAATTTATTTTTTAAAGTTCAATCTCGGGCGGTCAAGTCTTCTAAGGCTAGGCGGGTTTCGATCACTAAGTCAAAGAGGTGTGGTCAAAGGTCAGATACTGCCCTCCCCAAAGTTAAAGAAGTTTAATAGGCGTGCTATCAAGTCTAAGTCAATCAAGACCTAAGGTAATAGCCTAAGAAAGTAGTCATAAGCCCATCTAAACCGAATGGAAAGTCATTCTAAGCATTCTATCTAAAAAGAAAAGTGGGACCCACTACCAAACTTTGATAACCTAACCTAAGGTAAACACCTACCCAAACCTAGGCAAAGGTTTCTTGGTCCCGTACCAAGGAACTAGAAGAGCTAAGTCTAGTTCTAAAGGTAGATCATATACTAACCTAAGGGAAAATGGGCCCAAATTATGGCAATAAGTGGCCTTAACCGACTAAAATAAGCGTGAGAATGTGAATAATGCATACATTTCACAACCAGTATCCAAAATAAGTAAACATAAGCGCCAAAACATTTATAAACTAAGCCACAACTCTTTTAAAGCATAAAGAACTAACCTGGTGTCCATGGTCTCGTAACCAAGACCTCGGGCCCAACAATGTATTATATAGAACAATAAGAGTATATAAGTATATGCAGAAAGTCAGAAGTGGGATCAATGAGAGACATCATTCTACCAGGTGAACGTAACCTAGGAATATCATCGAAATAGATAAGTATTACTCCAACTCCTACCCTAAGGATTACCAATGTCATCCTAAGGTCGTGCACATAGCATACTAGGCTTAATAGTATAATAAAGCTATGACGGGTAATCTAGACTAAGGCTAGATTTACAATTCTATACTCAATCCCCTATATAGGCCAAATACTAATACAACTAGACCTAACCCTATTTTATAGCCACCATCTAGCATGCAATCAATATAATACATAGTCTCACAAAGAAGAGTAGACCGAAGTCTACCTCGATGCTGAACTACAGTCCCGAATTATCCACGAACTACTCATCTCCACTCTATGCTCTATGAATGATGTCGCGCTATCAAAATCACAATCTACATGTTAATATGAGTAAAATGAGACCCATATTGCAATATAAAATATTGAGCCAAAAATTAGGTCAAGAATAGGCCCGTGGGCCCTCTAATGGAATTCTAAAAATTGAATCCATCACAAGGTCCCTAGAATAAAAAGGAACTCATGCTAAAAAAATGAGCAAAATTGGAGTCTTAGTTGGGGCTTAAAACAACCCCAAGAGCAAGAAAAAAAAATGAAATCAAGAATTTGAACAAAAAATTGAGGTGAAACTTATGGAATAATGATGGAAAAGGATCACTAGAATGCTACCCACTCGTACCCAGCTTAAATTGATCATTTTCCACAAGTTTCTTGAGCTCCCATGATCAAATCTGCAGGAAAAGAGTTGAGAAAATGGATGAAAAATTCGTAGAGAAGAGGGTTTAAAGGTCCAGTAGTGACCGCTAAAGCGGCTACTCCTAAAGCGGTGACCTCTAAAATGACATTTGACCACTAAAGCAGCGGGTAAGAGAAGGTGACAGACCGCTAAAGCGGAACCCTGGTCGCTAAAGTGATGTTCTATTAAACAGATAGGGATCGCTAAAGCGACCCTTAGTTACATAACCAAGGCCACTAAGGCGGGACAAGGTCGCTAAAGCGACCACCATAAAAGCGGCTCCAAGACTGCTTTAGCAGTTCCACTAGATACCAGACATCAGAATTTCAGTAAGTCCAAATAAACTCCGACCTGATGCTCGAGTTTCATTTGGAGCCCCATGCGTAAAAATAAACTATACTACCATACTAAATTTAACATTCCAAACAAAATGGAACTATTGAAATTTCAAACCGAGATTGTTTCGACAAAACATGGGCTCCATACCCAAAGTTCCATTTTTCACCAAATCTACCCAATGGCCCAAAATAAGTCTGGATGCCTCGGGACCCTGACCAAGGGTCTCCCTAGCATAAAATTAACATTCTAGAGTTAATGGCGCTGTCAAAATTCATATCCGAGTCCATTTACAAGGATTTTGGGTCCAAGACCAATTTTTCAATCTCAAAAGCTCCAAAACATGGAAATGAGCTTAAAACCCAAATGAACTAGAAGTTACAAGCCGAAACTATAAAGCGAAACTACATTTGTAGAACGATAATGTTAAGAATGAGACCGAGGACGGATGCTAAAAGCAAGAATGCCCGCAACAACATATTAGGCGCTCTTTCTACTAGTTCTAATTGTTGTTTCAGTTCACTTCATCGTTTGAGGAGTGGCGCCACTCTACGATTATAGTCAGCTATTAGTGCGAAAATTTCTCTCCAAAAACTAAACCATCGATTCCGGCAAGTCATAAATGACTTGCAGCTATTATGGGAAGGCAAAAAATGCCAAAAATACATGTAAATCAAGAAAATAACCGGGAGAGTCATTACAATATCCACTACTAAAAGAACTTTTGTCCTCAAAAGTTAATGGATAGAGAGAGACCAAAAGCTTGAAAGAACGAGGTATTAGGCCCGCATACCCCAAGCAAGACTCCTCAGATAAACTCTAAGTGTAACATTCTTCCAAGGGATTTCACTAAGGGTATCCCTCTTTCCTTTACATCCTTACATCACTTTCTAAATAACTAAAATTCATCCTCAACTACCAACTGGCCCCCAACTGAATTGAGTTCGACTGAAGCACCCCAATCCAAACCACAACATACAGACATTACACCGATACAAGCACAACCAAGCAGATATTTAACCAGGCTAAGAAAAATCCAAATCATGACTCAAACAACCAACTCCAAATTCTAAATCTAATATTCTCTTATCTTTCCAAACTTGATATCAACTCTGAACTACACAGAATCTCTCCAGCATCATCCGATTCCTGTCCATGCAATCACACCACACTAATCTCGAAAGACTGAAGTTGACCCATAAAAAATCCATACGGACTAGCATATGAACAAAGCCTAATAAGGTTCTACCTGAAGGCTCAAATAATGGTGATCAATGTCTGTGATCCCTGCCAAGGCCACTAACTGGTCTCGATGACCCTCGAAACCAAAAATCCTGAATCTGAAGCATAAACTCTCAAAACTGAACTATCCCCTCTAGAATACCTAACTAACTATGGGTGAAACCATACTAAGTTTACTCTCATACACTTCTTCAGCTGAGTAGACATTCAAAATTTCTGATGACAACTGAAAAAACCAAGGTCAAAAATAGTAGAAACCACTACCATATGCCGACAGATCATCCTCTGAGCACCTATCAAGCACAATCCATCCAAACTGAATAAAACTATACCGGTAGGTAATGTACCTTAATCAGCCTGTCACCAAATGCTCACTGGAACAAATCATGAAATTAGGGTTGCAACTAAGCTACGCACTTCATAGCAAACATATCAACACTGAAGCTGAACTACTCAATATGAATTATCCAAACTGATCCGGTAGATGAGCAAGCATTTATAATCTAAATCCATCACAACCTTTAAGCCATTATTCAACAGAGTAAAAAACCACAGGTGGAGCCAACACGTCTTCTCTATGGTCAAATACTCAAATCAAACTCATTATCAGAAATTGAGCACATATTCAATGGTTTCCACAAGGGCTGAAACTAAAATATTATTGAAGAACATAATCACAACTGAGGAAAACTATAGGTGAAAGAGACGAGGGATTAAATCCAAATCCACTGAGGGCATAACAAATCAAGGCCTAACCAAGAAAATACTCCCAAAAGACATCTATTTTAGTTACCGATACTATACACAAGCACATATCACCAAGAAGAAGTATTCCTCAAAGTCATATTAGGCCGAACAAATACCAAAATGAGAGACTTCTGAATTGACCCTTTCTCGCAAACCTTAACTCAACTGAACCATTAACTATATTGCAGAAAGAATGGAGTACCTAACTCAAAACCAACACCAAGATCAAGACTACTTCTAGGTGACGAACCAAAAAAATCAAAATTACAAACCTTAGACTTATCAACAGTAGGAGCAGGCTATAGAAAAGATCATCGAAGCTAGAGTCACCACCAAACTATTGAAAGACAAACCCACCTTCACTTTCACAATTTACTCAATACCCGACCTTACCTCACTAACAGAAAGGAAAACCAACCCGCCAAGGTAGTTGTCTAATCCAAACAGACAAGAATTGTAAGAAAAGAGATACTATCTAGATAACACTAGTCTAGATGCCTATCAGGTAAGAATCAATCAATGTCAGAATAATTACAATAATAACAACAACATAAAGTACCAGTGGCACAAGAAAGAAAATATAACAAGTATCACTCTAAGATCACATCAAGGCTAATATGCCCTAGGAAAGGGATTTCACCCAAATGCTACCTCCAAGGAACATACCATACCGGTCCTCTCATTGCTCTAATAAATGAAATCATATACGGAGGTAGTCACATATGCATCAATCTACACAAGGGCATACAATAATTAACATAGTAATATCAAAGCATATAACCACAGATGGGTATAAAACCCCCAGCTCAATTCAAATAGAAATTAAGAGATGGTAAACCAAAAGTGCTTCTATAATAATGGAACCCAAAGTCATAGCCCCTGATTTACCAAAAAAACTACAAATTTGAACACGTCTAACCTCAGACTAAGAATCTAAACGACCAACTAAAACACTAAGTGCACTGCCTCTACCCGAAAGGTGTCACAACTCTAAGAGACTAATCTGTCTACACTTATTGCTCAATTATCCCATGTTGGGGACACTCTCTAGATCAATGACCTATTTTTATACAATCATAACAAACTGCTGAAGCTCTAACCTGGCGAGAAACACGAGTTGACCCCAACTGGCTGACCAATTCACGCCTGGAGCACTCCCTAAACTTATGACCAATCAACCCACAATTAAAATATTACCCTAGAACTCTCTTATGCATTGTACCTACTAATCTAAAATGACCACCACGGCCTGAAGACCTAGACCGAGAATCCTGTGATGCCTGTTTGTAACTCCGCCCACTTTGACCACCATGTCCTATTGGAGAGCCACCTATACTTTGAGGTGCTACCTAAACTGACCTGACAGACTTCAAGTGATGTCGACCTTTGGATAAAATACCACTAACATTATACTGCTGACATGGCCTCTTACTGCCACCTCCATACATCTCAAGACATGTCGTTTTTGTAGTCCTTGCATGATTAACAACCTGAAGAAAAGTGGACCTAGCTTCTATCAAATGCTCTAACGCCAAGCAGAGTGGTAAAGCTAATCCTTTAATAAATCTATGCACCATCTCATGCTCTGTAGGATATAAAATAGAAGTTTGCCTGGCCCACCCGAGAAACCCAATCTCATACTCTAAAACTGACAAAGAACCCTGTTGAACACCAACAAACCTAACTCTTACCAGAGAACCACTTGGTGTATCGAGCACCACCACCGACTATGACGTATCCACGAAAAGACTCAAAATCCCTAGCATGGTATCCTGAATAGCTGAGGCAGTCACAAACTCTATCGTAGCCTGGGCTGGCCCTAGACCTTCTGGCTGGCACTGAAGATCCTTAATTCTAAGAGACAACTCCTTGGTCTGACTCTGAACTTAAGCTCTGGCAACACGTGTAGAAGTCCCATCTGCATCTATCGGCAATCCCATGCTATCCATCTAAGAAGGAGTGGAGTCAAAGGGGGTACTTAGAAGTTAATAGAAGTCAAGACACATAATAAAGAATCAGGAATTAGAATTTCCTAGGAATGCCTTATAGCCTCCCGAAGATAGCAAATGGATGTCATCATACCGATCCGTAAGACTCTACTAGGCATCTTGCTCCTGTACCAACTACACCGATGAACCTAGGTTCTGAGACCAAATAGTCACGACCTAGTTTCTCTGTTCATGATGACACCTACCATAACCCACCAGTAGGTAGGCCAACCCATAGTCCAAAATAACAAGTAACGAACTAATAAGAAAGGCGAAAGCAATACTAAATGAAAAAGAGAAAGATGACTAGAAAAAAGTAATTATATCCCCAAGACCTTATGAAGTCAGTACAAGAGATTCTAACACAACAAGAGTCTAAGGTAAAATATAGAGTAAATATATATATATATATACAAAGCCGTCTCTAAACTAGAGATCAGTCTAATAATAAGAGGGAGAGCAGGAACAACTCTGAATGTCAGAAGCTCACCTTGAATCTCTGATCCATGGCAACTCTGCACGATGCACACATTAGCAACAAGAACTCAAACTATTATCCGCAGGGTACAGAAGTGTAGTATGAGTACCAACACGAGGTAATCAGTAGGCATCGATCGACTGAGCCCCAAAGACAATGTAAGTATAAATAACATGTAAAGTAGGAATAAACATTAGAGACAACTAGCTAAAAAATTAGGCATAATGAAAAGTAAGGATGATCTATCATACCCTTTAAGTGATACGGGATGAAACTATGCCAGTAAGTTGCTAGTTAACATACGATAGTATAGTGAAGAGAGATATATATAATATACAATAGAAGTACGAAGGAAGAGATATACAAGAAATACATAATAGTAATATGAAGAAAGGGTATATATATATAATAATATTATGAAGGAAACCGTTCATATATCATAAGATTAGCTAAACCTGAAAGTGCTAACCAAAAGGAACTGGTCTAACAGCCTAAATCTCACAAGGGTTACGATATCAAGAAGGGAGCTAACTCTAGCATTAATAACATCTCTAATCAAAATGCGCATATCAGTAAAATAGCTTAATAGTAATAAAGCTGACCATAATAAGAGGGAAAGGTTCAAAAAAGTACTGATAACCTTGGGTACCAGTCCATAACCAACCTCCCAAAAAAGATATGATAATATACAAGCAATAATATAACCGACTAGGCCAGAAAAATAATAACCTAATCAGGCCCCCATAAAATCGAAAGGTACAATTAATCACTCAAAAAATAACAAACTTAACCTATATCTATGCAGCCCGCCAGAAGACTAGTAGATACAAGTGCCAAACAATTATACTGGTGATAGGTGATACATGCGAATGAATGAAAGCCATGAAAAGAACCAAATATAGTAAGATAAACTAAGAAACTTATCCAACACACGTGTATACACCTTCTCCAGCTCAACAGCGCACAAAGGCAGGACCTACTGCGACCATCCTTTTACAACACTATGGCTCACAGACGAAAGGGCCCATAGGGGACACGAGATATCCATATACACTGCTTGGTCCTGAACCAGGACTTTCATAATCCAAATTCATAATAATAGCAATAACGAGAACCAAAATCAAACCGGAACAAGTGGATAATAATAAGAGAGCAAATGATCCATAACTATATACCAGAACACCCAAATCATAATCATAGACAAATGTTGAACTCAAACTGGAACTCAAGGTAACCAATCCTAACTAGAACAGGTTATCCCATAGGAAGCCAGCCTTAGCCATAAACTGATGCCTAACTCATACAGGAACTTGTAAGAATGACACAGCAGGAGGTAATCTAGGGGTTCTAAGCCCATAATCAATCCATTTATTTAATAAAGTTCAATCTCGGGTGGTCATGTCTTGTAAGGCCAGGTAGGTTCCGATCATGAGGTCAAAGAGGTGTGGTCAAAGGTTAAATACTGCCCTCCCCAAGGTAAAGAAGCTAAATAGGTATGCTATCAAGTTTAAGTCAACCTAGACCAAAGGTAATAGCCTAAGAAAGTATTCATAAGACCATATTAGCCTAAAAGAGAGTCACTCAAAGCATTTTATCTTAAAAGGACAGCGGGACCCATTACCAAACCCTAACAAATCAACCTAAGGCAAACACCTACCTGAACCTAGGTGAAAGTTTCTTAATCCCGTCCCAAGGCACTAAAAGAGCTAAGTCTAGTTCAAAAAGTGGACCATATACTAACCTAAGAGAAAAATGGGCCCAAATTCTGGAAATAAGGGGTCTTAACAAGCTTAAATAAGCATGAGAATATGGATAATGCATGCATGCCACCACCAGTATCCAAAATAAGTAACCGTAAGTGCTGAAATGTCTATAAACTAAGCCATATCTATCTTAAAGCATAAAGAACTAACCTGGTGTCCATGGTCTCATAACCAAGGCCTTGGTACCAACAATGTAATGTATAGAACAATAAGAGTATATAAGTATATACAAAAATTCAGAACGGGATCAACGAGAGCAATCATTCTACCAGGTGATACACCCCGAATTGGCCAAAGGATCTTTAATCAAGGAAATTGGCACCCCTTTAGAGATGAGGAAGAGTATTGTGACCCACCATGATGATGTTGGGTGTTGAAGGATGAGTATTTGATACATTGGGTCACTTTTGGGCCCATATGGCATTTAGGGTCACTTTTAGGCCCATTATGTAATAAGGCCCATGGTTATAAATAGTTAGTTTTTTGTTCATTTTTAGGCAGATGAATTTTGATGAAGAATACACTTGCGAGTGCTTACAATTGCTTGTTGGGAGCTTTCTTGTTTCTTAGAAATGTTGGTTGTTTGAGGTTCAATTTCTCTTTCGGTTTTCGTAAGAGATTGGTGCTTTGAAGTAATCAAAAGGAAGGTTTGAGGGTTTAATATACTCTCTTGTTGTCCTCTCTTTTATTCGTTGTGTCTATCTATCTATCCTTTTTACTTTCTATCTTTGTTTTCGTAGTTTCTTCATCTTTTTGTATCCGTGTTTCATTGTTTTCGTGTTTTCTTTGTTTTTTCATATTTTGTATTGTATCACCAGGCAAAATTAATCGAGGAATATCATCAAAATGGATAAGTACTACCCCAAATCCTACCCTAAGGATTACTAGTGTCAACCTAAGGTCGTGTACATAGCTAATCAGTCTTAACAATATAATAAAACTATGGCGGGTATTTTAGGCTAAGGGTAAATTTAAAATTCTATACTCAATCCCCTGTACAGGCCAAATACTAATACAACTAGCCATAACCCAATCTTACAAACCCCATCTAGCATGCAATCAATATAATACATAGTCTCATAGTGAAGAGTAGATCGAAGCCTACCTCGATGCCGAACCGTAATACCGAATCGTCCATAAATTATTCATCTACACTCCACATTATCAGAAAGATGTCACACTATTAAAATTATAATCTACACATTAATACAAGTAAAATGAGACCCATATTTCAATATAAAACTCCAAGCTAAAAATTGGGTCAAGAATAGTCTCGTGGGTCCCTCCAATGGAATTCTAAAAATTAAATCTATCACGAGGTCCCTCGAAGGAAATGAAACTCATGCAAAAAATATAAGCACAATCAAAGTCTCAATTGGGGCTTAAAACAGCCCCAAGAGCAAGAAAAACATGAGGGAAATCAAGAATATAAATGAAAAATTGAGGTGAAACTTAAGGAATAATGATGGAAAAAGGATCACTAGAATGCTACCCACTCAAACCCGGCTTAAATTGATTCTGTCCATCAAGTTTATTAAGCTCCCATGACCAAATATGGAGGGAAAAAGATGAGAAAAAGGATGAAAAATTTGTGGAGAAGAGGGTTTAAATACCCAGTAGTGACAGTTTAAGGAGCCACTTAGCCACTAAAGTGGCATTTGACAGTTAAATCGGTGGGTAAGTAGAGGTGAGGGACCACTAAAGCATCACCCTAGTTTCTAAAGCAACATCCGTTTAAGCCAACAGGGATCACTAAAGTGACCCTCAGCCCTGTAGCCAAGGTCGCTAAAGCTACAACCACTGAGGCGGCTCCAAGACCTCTTCAGCGGTTGCACCAGATACTAGATATCAAAATTTTTACCAAGTCCAAATGTACTCCGACCAGGTGCTCGGGATTTGTTCAGAACTCCGTACGTACAAACGAACTATGCAACCGTATAAAATTTGACATTCCAGACTCAATGGAATAATTGAAATTTCAAACCAAGGTTGTTTTGAAAAAATATGGGCCCTACACCTATAGATCCATTTTTCACTAAATCTACCCAATAGCCCAAAATGAGTTTGTAAGCCTCAAAACCCCGACAAAGGGTCCTACTAGCCTAAAATCAACATTTTAGAGCTAACGGTGCTGTTAGAATTCTCATTTGAGGATGATTCCTAGGAGCTTTATCCAAGACTAATTTCTCAACCTCAAAAGCTTCAAAATAAGAAAATGAGCTAAAAATCCAAATAAATAGCACAAAAACTAAGCCGTCAGTTTTGACAAGTCATAAATGACCTACAACCATAGTGGAAAGGTATGAAATACCAAAAATGCATGGAAATCAAGAAAATGACATGGAGGGTCATTACATAAATCCTAGGCAGAGGCTTCTGATGCTGTCATTACATGTATTATTCTCGTCTGTGATCGGATGGCTATGATCTTGTTTGATTTGTGCTCCACTTATTCTAATATATGTATTAAATTTGCCTTGGGTTTAGACATGGTTTTTGATAAGATTAAATCACCCGTATATGTATCTACTCTGGTTGGAAACTCTGTGGTATGGACCCAGGTGTATCGTGCCTATTCTGCTATGTTTATGGGTCCTCAGACATGGATAGATTTGATTATTTTGGATATGCTTGATCTTGATATCATCTTGGGCATGACTTGGTTATCCCCATATCATGCTATTCTGAATGGTAATGCAAAGATTATAACTTTAGAGATGCCTGGGATAGATAAGCTAATTAGGGAAGGGTGTTTGACCTTTTATGCATATCTTTAAGATATTAGTACGGAGGTCCTTTCTAATGAGAGTCAGTTCTTATAGTGTCAGAAGGTATTTCCCACAGATTTTCTTGGTATACCTCTATATCGGTACATTGACTTTTGCATTCATTTAGAGCCAGACACTCGCCCAATTTGTATTCCTCCCTATTAAATGGTTCCAGATGAGTAGAGAGAACTCAAAACTCAGTTGCAAGAGTTACTTGTAAAGGATTCATTCATCCTAATGCTTCTCCTTGGGGTTATCCAGTGTTGTTCATTAAGAAGAAGGATGGAATCATGAGAATCTGTATAGACTACATGTAGTTAAATAAGGTTACCATCAGGAATAACTACCTTTTGCCCTGAAAATATGATTTTTTTAACCAGTTGCAGGGCACTTATGTTTTCTCTAAGATAGACTTGATGTCAGGGTATCACCAGTTAAAGGTTTGTCCTGAGGATGTACCCAAGATAGCTTTCATGACTCGATATAGTTATTACAAGGTCTTAGCGATGTCATTTGGGTTAACTAATGCGTAGGCAACATTCATGAGTTTGATGAATGGCATTTTCAAGTCTTTCTTGGATTTATTCGTGATTGTTTTTATTGGTGACATTTTGGTTCACTATAAGAGTAAGAAGGAAAATTTAAGTCACCTTTGCATAGTCTTGGGAATTCTGAAAGAGGAGCATCTTTATGCTAGGTTCTCTATATGTGAGTTTTGGATGTCTTCCGTGGTCTTTTTAGGGAATGTAGAAAAGGGGTGATGGTAGATCCACAGAAGATTGAGGCTATCAAGAGTTGGGTTTGGGCTAGCTCTATGACTGAGGTTTGAAGTTTAGCTACTATCATAGGTTTATCAAGAACTTTGCCTCCATTGCAAATCATTTGACAAGGCTAGCACAAAAAAAGGTGTAATTTGTTTGGTCTGACAAGTGTGAAGAGAGATTTCAAAAGCTCAAGTCTCTTTTAACCATAGCTCCCATCCTTGCTTTGCCGGTTGAAGGTAAGAATTTTATTATGCTTTTGAATCTTCATACTCTGGTTTGGGTGTTGTGTTGATGTAGGACATGAATGTAATTGCTTAAGCTTTGAGGCAATTGCAGCCTCATGAGAAGAATTACCCAACTTATGACTTGGAGTTGGCAGTGGTGGTTTTTGCACTTAAGATATGGAGACACTACCTTTATGGTGTCAAGTGTGAGATATTTACAAACCATAGCAATTTACAACATGTTTTCACCTTAAAGGATTTGAACTTGAGGTAGAGGCGATGGATGGATTTTTTGAAAGATTATGATGTGATCATCCAATACTATTCGGGCAAGGCCAATATGGTGGCAGACGCATTGAGCCGAAAGTCTATAAGTATGGGTAGTTTGGCTTGTTTAAGTATGTCAAGGCAACCTTTGGCTAGAGAGATCCAAACTCTAGCAATGTAGTTCATGCAATTTAGAGTGTCTGAAAAGGTTGGAGTGTTGGCTAGTGTGAAGGTAAGGTCAAAATTTCTTGATCAAATCAAGGCAATTTGAGGATGCAATATTGAACAAGATTCAGAACAAAGTGGTGTGTGGTGAAGCTCAAGATGCCATACTTAATACATGTGGAGTGTTGAGGGTGAGAGGACGCATGTGTGTTCCTCGTGTTGGCAATGTGATTCCTAGTTTGCTTACAGAAGCTCATAGTTCCTGATACTCTATTCATCCTAGTGCAATGAAGATATACCGTGACTTGAGATAGATTTACTGGTGGTCCCAAATAAAGAGATATATAGCCGAGTATGTAGCCAGTAGCCATAACTGTCAGCAGGTAAAGTATGAACATCAAGGGCCTGCAGGTTTGCTTTAGAGAATGCCCATTCTCAAAATGAAATGGGAGAAGATAGCTATGGATTTCATGGTGGGTCTTCCTAAGACCTTGGTGCAACATTACTCGATTTGGTTTATAGTAGATAGTTTAACCAAGTCTAATCATTTCATTCCACTTAAAGTGAACTACAATTCGAAGTAATTAGCCAAGATCTATGTCAAAAAAAATTGAGATTGTGCAGGGTGCCAATTTACATCATATCTGATAGAGGTATACATTCCACCTCTAAATTTTTGTACAAGTCACATGAAGAGTTGGTCAGTAAGCTTGATCTTAGTATTGTATTCCATCCTCAGACTGACGGGCAGTTTGAAAGGACTATTAATGTGCTTAAGGATATGTTACGGGCTTGCGTGGATGATTTTGGTGGTCAATGGGATATGTTTTTGTCATTGTGTGAGTTCTCATACAACAAAAACCACAATTATAGTATTGACATGGCTATATTTGAGCCACTCTATGGGAGGAGGTATAGATCAACCATAGGTTGCTTCGAAGTTTGCGATGTGAAGCCTTTGTGTATAGACTCGGTAAAGAAAGCTCAAGAGTAAGTGAAGTTCATTCAAGACAAGTTATTAGCTTCCTAAAATAGAAAAAAGGATTTTGCAGATCGTAAAGTAAGGGATATGTATTTTAAACCATGCAAGCATGTGCTACTGAAGGTGTCTCCTATGAAGGGATTTATACAATTAGGAAAGAAGGGTAAGCTTAGCCCTCGGTACATTTGTTCATTTGAGGTGCTTGATAATGTTGGTCTGATAGCTTACAAATTGGCATGCCATCAAGCCTGTCAGGAGTCCATCCGATATTTCGTGTTTCTATGCTTAAGAAATACCATAGGGATGGTGACTTTATTATTAACTGGGACTCGATATTCCTTGACAAGAACCTTTTGTATAAAGAGGAGCCAATAAAGATTCTCAAGATGTTCCAAAGGTGAGAACTAAGGAAATTTGATTCGTCAAATTCCAGTGGAAACATCATCTTATTGAGGCCACTTGGGAAATCGAGAAGGATATGCACGATAAATACCCTCACTTATATGAGGATTCATGTAGTATTCTTACTTCCTTCTTACCTTGTTTTCTTAATTTATCATTCGGTGACAAATGATGAGTAAATTGATATCTGATGTAATAACCCATTCCGTTGTTATGGTTTAGTATAGCATGACTAAATTCGGGTTAAGATTATCCCTGAATGAAGAGTTAGAAATTTTAGGCTAGGCTAGTCTTTGATGAAATCTGAGTATAGTATGTTCCAGAATAATTAGGGAAAATATGGGTTGTTTTTTGAATGATTCGGGGCCATTTTGTGATAGATAAGACGTTAAGTAACCCATAGAAACTTTTGAAAGTGAATGTGGGTTTGTAAAACTTTGGATATCACAATTGACGTAAAAGGGGTTAGTTTAGGATGTCAATATCGGGAAGTGTGTTGTAAAATGGGAAAAATTTTGAGGTAGTCAGACTTTTTGCCTCCACCTTACACTATCATAGGAGGTAGGGTGCTACCACAGGCTCGCTATAGAGGGAGTTAGAGTTAGGCAATCCCACCATAGCGGGCGAATCCCGCTTTGTTCGGCTATAGCGGGACAAATGTTGTTTAATGCAAAAAATAGCCCAAAAATGTATTTTATTTTTAATTCCAAATGTGTTCAAGAGTTGGGAAAGGAAATTTTGGGTGATTTCAATCTATTTTCTACCAAAATCCTTCGTTGAGGTAAGTAATCCTACCCTTTTAACTAGTTTTTTTGAAGAATTATCCTTAGAATCACTAGTTTTTGAGTATGGGGAAGCATTTTATACGACCTACATTGAATTTCTGGTGTAATTTAGTGATTATTGGGTGAAAACCTTGAGTTTTGGTTAAATCTAGGTGAACTCAGGTTGCATGCTTAGAATTCATCTTTGTAAACCTGAAATTGGTAGAATTAGGATAGATTGAAGGTAGAAAAACCCTAGAAAAAGGGAATAATCATGATTTTTGTCCTTTGAGTTTGGGATTATGTTAAATCCTTGATATTATTAGGGTTTTTTTGAATGTGTGTTGTATTGTGATTTTTAGACCGCAATCAAGCTGAAATTGCAAGAAAGGGCAAAGCTCAAGTTCTTTAAAGCAAGGGCAAGCTTGAATTGAGGTAGGTGATGGTTAAATGTAGTTGAAAACTCAAATAAGTTTATGTGTGCATTATTAACTATCTCTTTGTGTACTTGTTACAATGCATGATTAGAAGGTTTAATTGTTGAATATTACTCTAAGTGTCTAATCACATCTAATGAGATTTTATAAAATAATTGTTTATTGTACAAGTATGGCTGTGTTAGTCTCATTTGTGATTGTACTTGATGGAATTGAGATATTATGGTGAGATGCACCAGTAAAGGTCATCATCATGGAATTGGTAAACTCAAGGAGGGTGGGACGTTGTAATAAGGGTGGCAAAACATTGGTTTAGGATAAGGGTAGCAGACATTAGACATCTGGGATATTTGGTACATGGACTATGCTCGTCCCCTACAGGTCATGGCTAGTGGTAAACCATAATACCCTTAGCATGTGTGTACATGGTATTGGTGAGTTTGACGGTTCCTTGAGTGGAGCGAATTATGTTGTTATTGATATATTTAGTTCCTTGAGTTGATTGGGTTATATTGTTGTTAATATAATTGGGTTTCTTGAGTGAATTGGTTGACATTATTTTTGTTATTTGGATCCCTGAGCGGTCCATGTTGTTGGCATAAATGAATTGTATAATTTCTGTGATGTCTCTTAAAATAGTAATTATGGCATCTTGGAATTTAATGTTGTTGGTCATGGTTTAGTTGACTTGGTTTATTGTTGTTAGGCGTGGTCTTGACTTAGTGAATTGTGTAAGTTGACTTATACTTGAATATACTCATTTGGTATTGTTGTGAAAGGTTAGTTGAACGTTTAAATGAGGTAACGGTAAATTGATAAGTATTTCATGGTTGTTCTTGTTCACAAAGTATTAGTTATTTGTACACATTTATTATTTTGGATTGGCCAACGACCCTACCTGTACATAGTGGCTTTGTACTGATACTGCCTGTACTCTTCTTTTTGTTGAGTGCATAGCATCATCCAGCAGCTACATTGAGACCTCAGCTTTGGTACGCGATTTACTCTGACTCAAGGGTGAGATACATCTTCTTGGCAGCCATGAGTCATCTCACTTTTGGTTCTTGTCCACTTGTTTCGAATATAGACACTTCACTATTTTGTTTTCCAGGATGAACCCGTAGTTGATATTATTAGATGTTTTGGTACAATGACTTTTAGTTCTTGGAGGTATTTTAGATATTTTGTATATTTCTGCATTTGTTATTGTTATTGTTATTAGAACATCTCGAGAGATCGGTTTATTAATGGAATTGCTAGTTTCTTTTGCAATGTTTTAAGTGGAATGAATGGTTATTTGGGGTAAATGCTTCTCCCATTGGAGGGATAGTGTGGGTGCCACTCAGTATGTTATTTACTGATAGTTATTTAGTGTGGGTGCCACTCAGTATGTTATTTTACTTAGTAAATAGTGGTCGTACTCTTTACTGATAGTTAAATTATTTTTACATTATGTTATTTTTTCCCTTTTCCTTTTGTTAATGGCATGTTATTATGTCATTTGTATGTTTTGGAATTTTATTTTCTTTATTTTGGTATAAGTCAATGCTCTAGTAGAAAGGGGTCTGAGGCTAACGACTATGTGTTATATTCTTATTTTCTTTTATTTTGCATTTCCTCCATATTTCTTTTCAGTACATAATTTACCATTTTTACATATTAAATTATTTTTAGTTTTAATTTTTGTGCACTTATATCGAAAAATTTCCTTTGTTTAGTAGAAACAATTGTTTATCTCACTCTCATATTTGTGTAGAATTGAGAAGTCTTTTCCTAAGGCAGAATTGAGAATTGTGTAGCTCCTAAGGCAGAATTGAGAAGTCTTTTCCTAAGCGTTATTTTTCGTTCAATGATATTTAATATGTACTAGTTATTAATATAATCACTGATAATATATATATATATATATATATTTGTATATATCTTCTTATTCATTTTTTTTTGTAGGTATGCTATTCTCCGTGTTGTGTTTTTATGATATTTTTCTTTTTGTGCAACAAAAGCATCCCATATAAATTTATTTTTTAAGATTTTTATTCATTAAATTAGATTGGTATCCCATTTACCAACTGATTCTAAGCAAGAACATAACAGGTAACATTCTACGATGCTGTCACGATCCAGAATCCGAGGTCATGATGACACCTATCCCGACCCCACCTTGATAAGTAAGTCTAACTCCACAAGAGATATAAAAAGATGAAAAGAATATAAGTAATAATAAAATATGAGACTTTAGGATAAAGTTGGGCCAATAATATAAAACAACTCAAAAATCTGAAATAGATACAACTCAAATCTCAAAATTTGGTTCCTGAGTAAAGAGCACTTTAAAACCTACATAGTGTATGAAAATACATAAAACTTTGTCTGAATGAAAAATAAAGATAAGATAATGAATAAAAAAATTTATGTAAAATGCTCCGGACGAGGAGCTCAACAGTATTCTGAAGCACTTGCAAATCAGCACGAACTCAGGCTCAACTATAGCACTTGAATTTAGATCTGCACCGAAAGGGTGCAGAAAGTATGAGTGAGTACGGTCCACTTATACTCAGTAGGCATCATAGGCCGATCAAGAAAAGTAGAAAACTAAACATGTAAAGGAAACTATGAGAAACGCTTCCACCTGCATACAAAAAAGTCTGCAACAGCCGCTCAAGTCGTATAGCTCCTAAACAATAAAAATAATACAACTATAATAACAGTATAAAAGTAACTACATAACAGATATACATAAAAGGAAGACTAAATTACACGGTATCAATCACATAAAAGAAATGCAAGTAATGCAATGCAATGAAATGGTAATGATGCAATGTCTAAATGTAACCTCGTATACACCTTCCGAGCATAAGATTCTAGGACAGGATCCATGAGGGGTTCACAACCCATATACTATCACAGTCTTATCGATCAACCTTACCAGCACATACTTCATTTAAGGGATTTTATAAAGTATCTCATTTCTTTCAAAAATAATGTTTCTCTGTGTTTCTAGTTCCATGAATTTGAATGAATGAATGAGGATGCATGCTCATAAGCAGTTTAGCATCATATAATGAATCAAATCAATTATTGTATAAATGAGCTCAAGTCTCCTCAAAGCTTAATAGATCATGATACAAGCCATTACAAGGCAACATAATGGTACAGAGTCATGTTAGACATCAATAATATTAATTTAAGCTCCCACTTGGGCATCATAATAATAATAAAGGATAAATAATGCTCAAACAAGACCAATACCATCCCTTATACGAGCATCTCAATGATAACAGTCTCTCAAGTCAATAATAAGATTCACATAAGCCTCCACACGAACAACACGATAAAATAATGATCTCAAAAGATGAATCTCATGATAAAATTCCCAACCTATAGCATGCTTTACATGAATGATTAACTATCCAGCCAGATTTAAAGAAAGTTAAGTCATAACCCACTTAGAAAGTCGAAACATGAACTTGGACCCCTCAACAAGAAGTTTTTCCTATCCGTGCATCCTCTAAATGAACTCAATCTATCAAAAACATAATCTTCACTTCAAAAGTAGTCTAATGATACCCATATTAGCCACTTTTATTTCGGGTTCAAAAATACTTCGAAAATGACCCTGAAATAAAAAAGGTAAAACTGGAAATTTTATTAAAGACTCATGTTACCCATGCTTTAAGGGTTCTAAATATGAAAACTCATCGAAAAACAAGTTCCAATGGATCTTTACATCATTAAAAAATCATTTTCTCACATTATCAGGTAAAACCAAAAATTCTAAGTTTGAAATCTAAGTTTTGAAGGTGCTTAAGCAATAAAATCAATGGGTTATGATAGAAATTGAGTTTGGAAGTTTACTCAAACAAGTTTGATGAAAAGGTCCATTTGAAATCATTTTTCCCGAGGTTTCTAGGTGCAAAAATGGTGAAAATGGAGTTGGAATCGTGAAAAGGGTGTTTAAATACAAATCTTATGAACAGTGCCTTCTATGCATGCGCAATCTACCGTCTCCGTGCGCGGAGAAGGAAGCCGACCCAACCAAGGAAATAGCTTCTATACATGAACGACAGCTTGGTTGCGTGGACAATGACTAGGTTAGTGCTTCAACATGTGCGCGAGCCAAGGCTGCATGCACATAGAAAGACCACCTGGTGCACCAACAGTTGTACACTAGCTGAAGCTCAAGTGCAACAAAACTCTGAACGGACCCTCTACATTTATTTGGGACCCATAAAAATAACTCAATAGTGCTATTAGGTTAATTTTGATATTTAGGACTCAATGGAACCATCAGATTTACCAAAAAATAGTTCATTATCAACAATGGTCCCCCTGGAAACCCCTTGAGACTAAAAATAACTAGTTTCTCGTCTAAATGCTCAAAACTCAAAATAATGATTTGGAACCCAAACTAACCATACTACTAACCCAAAAATGACATTCCATATCTAGTGGAACTGATAGAATCACCATCCAATGCTTGGATCACAAAATTTTGACCAAAGTTAAAAGTCTCACTTAAAAGGCTACTCAAAACCTCAAGCTCATATAAATCACTCTTGAATGCTTCGGGGACCATACCAACCATCTTCATAACTCATAAATAATATAATACAACTACAGGGAAGGGAAAAACATTCAAAACATAGAAAAAGCTAAAAATCACAATGAGGGTTGTTACATTATCCACCACTAAAATACGTATTTGTCCTCAAACCAAAAGGCAAAGAAAGTACCTGAGTTGGTAAAAACCTGGGGATATAATCCTCATATCATACTCAACCTCCCATGTAAGCTTCTCAATGGGTCGATGACTCCACTAAAATTTCACAGAATCAATTTGCTTGGATCTCAATTTTCTAATCTGCCTATCCAAAATAGCAATAAGATCCTCCTTAAAGGACAAATCATGATCTAATGCAACTGAATTCCATCAGATCACATAAGCATTATTGGGATGGTATCATTTCAACATCTAGATATGGAATAACAAATTAATTGCTGACAAGTTGGAGGTAGAGCCAACCTATAGGCCACATCTCCAAACTTCTTAAGAATCTCAAAAGGCCTGATAAATCTTGGACTAAGCTTCCCTTTCTTCCCAAATCTCAGCACACCCTTCATGGGTGACACTTGTAACCAAACCCGTTCACCAAGTATGATAGTTACATTACAAATACGTCAATCAACATAACTCTTCTGTCTACTCTAAGGTTTCCATAAACCTCTGCTGAATCAATCTCACTTGAGCCATCAAGTCTCTCAACAAGTTAGTAAAGAAGTTTCAATTTAATACCACTTGGATTCCCTGGTTCCTCCATTAAATATGTATATATTATCAATGTTTACATATAATCATGATATATTTTGTACTTATTGATTTGTTCAAACAGTAAATATTTTATGTCCCACACCTGCCATCAGAGAAATGACACCAAGGATGGATCTAGAACTTAATATTAATGTAATGACTAGTGATTCATTTATTCTTATTTTCTTGTGTGATTATATAGGGTACATGCTATTTAGAATCAAACCATCCCATAGGGGATCTACATCTCCTCTCATACAAATCCTTAGAAGGCACAATCTAAATGCTGGAATGGTAGTTGTTGTTGTAGGTGAATTTCGCTAAGGGAAAGAACTGGACCCAATGACCACTAAAATTCATAACACACGTTCAAATCATGTCCTCTAACACCTTAACGGTCTTCATTGGCTAGCCATACATCCGAGGGTGAAAAGTTGTGCTCATCTCAAGCTGAGTACCCAACTCACTTTACATAGAACTCCAAAAATTTAAGGTAAGTTGCATTCTTTTATCAAAAATAATGGAGATAGGTACACAATACAACCAAAAAATATCTCAAATGTAGATTTTGGCCAACTCCTATGCATTATAATCCACCTTTATAGGTACAAAGTATGTTGATTTAGTCAACCTATCCATGATAACCCAGATAGAATCAAACTTCCCTAAAGTCAGGGGTAGACCAACCACAAAGTCAATAGTGCTCTGCTCTTATTTCCACTCCAAAATAGGCATCCTCTGCACCATACTACCCAGTCGTTAATGCTAGTACTTCACTTGTTGACAATTCAACCACAAACTCTACAATGTCTTTTTATATCCCACACCACCAATAGTGTTTCTTTAAGTTATGGTACATTTTAGTTGCTCCTGGATGATTAGAATACCTCAAAAAATGAGCCTCCTCCAAGATCAGTCTAATCCAACCACCAACTATCTGCATAAAAACACGTCCACTAATCCTCAAAACACCATAGGGATCAAGAGATGTCATCTTTACCTCACTACTCAACACTTTATCATGAATCATTCTCGATTTCTCATCATCAAACTATCAATGAGTGCCATTCATAATGAGTTCTTACCATCTACCCAAAAAGAGGGGAATACAAGTTTAAAATACTAGGCATGAACATGCATGATAAGGAATTAAACAAGTAAAGTTTTCGTAAAAACATCCCATTGCATTCCAAAGATAGATACGGATGTCAACATATCGATCTGTGAGACTTTATTAGACATCTTACTCTTTTACTAATAAGACCAGTGAACCTATAACTCTGATACCTAATTATCACAACCCAATATTTAAGGTCATGATGGCACCAACTCCGACCCCACCTTGGTAGGTAAGCCTAACTCCACAGGGATATGAAAAGATGAAAAGAAGATATGTAATAATCAAATACGAGACTTTAGGATAAAGTTAGGCCAATAATATGAAACAACTCAAAAATTCAATATAGATACAACTCAAAACCCAAAATCAGTGGCATGAGTAAAGACAGTCTAAAATTGACATAGTGTACAAAAATACATAAAAATATGTCTGAATGAAAAATAAAGACAAGATAAAGATAAGGAGGACATATGGAACATGCTCCGGACGAGGAGCTACCAGTACTCGAAGAACTCTCAAATTAGCACAAGCTCAGGCTCCACAGGTTGCACTAGAACTGGGATCTACACCAATAGGGTATAGAAAGTAGGACTGAGTATGATCAACTTGTACTCAATAGGAATCATAGGCCGATTAAGCAATGTAGAAAACTAAACATATAAAAGAAACTATGAGCAATGCTTCCACCTATATACAGAAAAGTTTCCAATGGTGACTCAATCAATATAGCTCCTAAATAGTATAATAATACAAATATAATAAAAGAATAAAAGTAACTGCACAATACGTATACATAAAAGGAAGACTAAATTACACGATATCAGTCACATAAAACAAATGCAAGTTATACAATGCAATGAAATAATAATGATGCAATGTCTCAATGTTTTCTTATATACACCTTTCGAGTATAAACTTCTGGGACAGGACCCATGGGGGGTTTGCAACCCATATACTATCATAATCTCATCAATCAACCTTACTGGCATATCTCTCGGTTAAGGCATTTGATAAAGTATCATATTTCTTTCAAAAATAATGTTTCTTAGTGGTACCAGTTCCATGAATATGGATGAATGAATTAGTATGCATGCTAGTAACCAATACAACATCATATAATGAATCAAATCAATAATGGTATAAATGAGCTCAAGCATCCTCAAATCTCAATAGATCATGATACAAGCCATCGCGTGGAAACATAGTGGTAAAGAGTCATGTAAGACATAAATAATATTAATCCAAGCCTCCACTCGAGCATTATAATAAAAATATTGGACAAATACATCCCAAGCAAGCCCAGTACCGGCCCCCCCACAGGCATCTCAAGATAATAATCTCTCAAGTCAATAATAAGATTCACATAAGCCTCCACACAAGCAACACAATAAAATGATGATCTCATAATAAAATTCCCAAGCTATAGCATGATTTACATGAATGATTGACTAATCATTCTGGTCTGAAGAACGTTAAACAATACCTAACTCGAAAGCCAAAACATAAGCTTAGACACCTCAACATGAAGTTCTTTTTTGTGCAGCCTTAGAACAAACCCAATCTATCAAAAACATAATATACACTTCAAAAATATTATAATGATACTCATATTAGTCACTTTCATTCTGAATCCAAAAGTACTTAAAAAATCCACCCCAAAATAAAAAGTATATATTTGGAAAATTTATTTAAAAATAGTGTTACCCATACTTTAATGGTTCTAAATATAAAAACCCATTGAAAAATAAGTTGAAAACAAACTTGAAATCATTCAAAAACCATTTTATTACTTTACCAGATAACCCCCCAAAATGTCAAGTTTAAAATCCAAGTTTTGAAGGTGTTTAAGAAATAAAATCAATGGAAAATGATAGAAATTGAGTTTAGAAGTATATCCAATCAATTTTGATAGACAATTCCCTTTAATATTACTTTTCCCGAGGTCTCAAGGACTAAAAATGGTGAAAATAGAGTTGGAATTACGAAAATGAGGTTTAAGTATTGTTCTGATGACAGTGCCTTTTATGTGTGTGCACTCTATGTAATGACCCTCTAGGTCATTTCCTGTATTTTCATGCTTTTTTTGATGTTTAGAGCTTTCCCACAACTGCACCGATTCATTTATGACTTGCTGGGACTGACAGTTCGATCACCGGACAATTATTTAGTTTTTAATATTAATTCCCTATTTTGGAGCTTTTGTTGTTAAAGAATGGGTATCAGAACTAAACTTCTGGTAAAGGTCCTGAGTGCCAATTATAACAGTTTTTTTAGCTTTGAAATGTCAATTTTAGTATAGGGAGACCCCTGGTTTAGGTCCCAAGGCTTTCAGATTCATTTTGAGCTATTGAGTGGATTTTAGTTAAAATGGTCCTTTGGGTGTGGGACCCATTTTTAATTGAAATGATCTCGAATGGAAATTTCAATAGTTCCATTGAGTCCTAGTTGTCGAATTTTGTAGGGTAGCATAGTTTGTTTGCATTCGTAGGATTCCAAACAAATTTCGAGGGTCCGATTGGAAACTTGGCACTTAGCTAAGTTTGCTAGTGCAACAATTACTGGTGCAATCATATTTTATCCTTCATGTTCATGAGGCATTGGCCACATTTGCGAAGTCCAAGGTTATTGGCCATCGCGTTTGCGAGCCGTCCTTCGCATTTGAGACAAGTCAGCTACAGCCTGGTCTAAGCTTCATTCTACATGATCGAGGTGGATTGGGTCGTGTTCGCGCAGTCTTGGCTGGGTCAATGTCGTATTTGTGATGGGGGATCCCACATTCGCGATGAAGGGACCACTGGCAGTATTTAATAATGTGGAACCCAATTTCTCCTTCATTTATATCAAGTCCCAATTTTATAAAACCCTAGAAGATCTAAGAAATTATGGAGATCGATCGTTAGGTGTTGGGGGTGAGTTGAAGGAGTCGTTGTGGTCATTTTCTCTTTGTTATTTCCATAATTTTCTGTTTAATTTTTTGATTATTTCTCTGATTAACTTTAAATTACTAGTTTACTTTGCAGACAATTTAGGGCTTATTTGTGCTAGGATTTCACCCATTTTTAGGGTAAATGATCTTTGAGCTTAGAGGGAGGTGTTGACGGTTTCAAATTCGTAATTCTGCAAGCAAGCCTTATGTGGAATTTTTAGTTTGATTTTTGACCTGAAGCATTTATATGCAATATGGGTATTAATGTTCTCGTCTAATACGTAGATTATTATTTTGATAGCGTGGCAGTATTCGGAGGCTTCTCGGAAGGTAAAAACTCCAGAGTAGTGGACTTTCTTGAGCTTTCAGTGGCATCCAGGTAGGCTAGGCTTACTTTCCTCAACAATTGGGTTTTATTATGGTATTAGTGAAAGATTATGCTAGCTATGGGTGGCTAATTATAACTTGGTTGGTAATTTAGCATTTTATTTGTTAAGGTTAGCTGATTTGAGGGCCTCTTTGTTGGAATTTGACCCTGTTTCCCCTTATTATAGTAATAATAATGCCTTAGGAATAGTTTTGGCTTACTTAAGACCTTGGGAAGGAATTGTAAAGCCTTAGTCTAAGTTTGGGTAGGTACTTGCCTTAGTATGTATCTTTGGGACTTGTAGCGGGCCTCGTTGGCCCTACTTTGGGTCAATTGCTTGAATTAGCTTCTTAGAGATCTAATAGGCCTTTATTCATCACATTAGACTAAACCTTGAGTCGTAGGATGACTTAGACAATTCCATGAACTTTGATTCGCCTTACTACTTTGGATAAAGTAACTTTTCGGCCCTTAGAACTGTATATTTTGATTGTGTGATTAATATCACACCCCTAATTGACTTGATCGTATTACATGGAATTTTGAATGCTAATTAGATGTTAAAGAAAGTTATAATCTTGGAACATTTGGACACTTAGTTTATTTATCTAGTTATGGTTCAAGTCCAGTGATTAGTAGCTCTCTTATTGGTCATTCTATTAAGCTCATATATGGCATACTTAGTACTTGACTCATATTTACTAGTTCTGGTACAAGTCCAACATTTATGATCTATATACGGTAATTTATTATGATGATACTATTCTTAGTTTGGATTCACGTTCGATATCTATGGTGTGAAGGGGAATTCTAGGTATGTTATCACATGCGGGCACTCTTTAAGCTTATTATTGTAAAGTATTACCTCCTTGTTTGTATCCATCGGTCATATGGGGGATCTGTTGGGTTATTCCATTCTTGTTTGTACCTTCTGGGCTTATAGGGGTCCAGTTATGTTGTAGTTAGCTTGTATTTACTTTTATATTACGTATTCCACATATTTATTGCTTTATCCCAGTTTAGCATATTATTTCATATTTAGCCATTATCCTTAACTTTAGTTTATCTTCTCGCATTTTATTATACTTTTATTGTAATTTAGCTTAGTTGGTTGATGATGCCTACTGAGTACCCGTTGTTTTTTGTACTTATACTACATTTCTGTATCTTTTTCCGATACAGATCCAAGTTTTAGTTATCGCCGTTGATGCTTTATTCTAGCTTACTTTGTGGATTTAGAGATAGGGTGCTCTTTCAGAGCCAGAGCTGATCCTCTTTTAATCTGCTATTTTTGGATAGTCTTTACTTTTTTGAGACTATATATATATACTAATTTTGTTTAGTAATATGCTTTTCATTAGTGGTTCTTGTACCGAGCTTACTAGGTCATTGGATACTTTTTGGCACATTTTTATCCTTTTCCTCTTTTGTCCTGTACTATCATATTTACATACATTCCACTGTTTAGTATTTCTATTGTATGACTAAGTTTTGTATTCTTTTTACTTTCTATCGTTTAGCCCATTACTCATTGTTACGGGCTATAGTTTGGTTTACCTACTGGTGGGTTAAAGTAGGTGCCATCATGACTTGAGAAATTGGGTTGTGACAAATTGGTATAAAAACCTAGGTTTACCGATATTATTGGTACAAGAACAAGTTTCTAGTAGAGTCCAGCGGATCGGTACTATGACGTTCGTATCCTATCTTTGGGAGGCTGCAGGATATTTTTAGGAAATCTTCACTTTCTTTATTCATTTTCATGCAGTGAGTTTATGTCAGCTTCTAAATTCTCATTGTTTCATTCTTTTGCAGCTACCCAGGATGCGGGCTACGATGACAGGGGATAGAGACCCCGAGCCTACAACTAGAGCACCCATTAGGGGCCGAGGTCGACCTAGAGGTCGATGTCAGGTGAGAGATGCAACTCCAGCTAGTGGTTAGGACAGGGAGCCTTCACCATATCCTATTATTTCTCTAGAACCAGAGGTAGCTCCTGAAGTTCAGCGGCCCCAACTGTTGGTGGGCTAGGGGAAGCCCAGGCCCCACCAGGGTTTATATCTTGCTCAGTTGTCCAAGATACCTTTCTTTAATTATTGGGGTTGGCAGGTGGTTCACCATCTGATGGTGCTCAGTTAGTGGACCAGAGTGGTACTGATCTAGGAGTGCAACCTATAGTTATGGCTCAACGAGTTGAGGTTCCTCCAGCATCGGCAGTCCCACTACCGGCAGTTGCTCTGCCAGTTTTGACTATCGAGAAGTAGAATATGTTAGGCCATTTTCTGAGATTGACTCTACTTAGATTTGCAGGGACCCCGGGAGAGGATGCTTATAAGTTTTTAACTAGTTGTGAGGAGAGTCTTTGTAATTTGGGGTTGGTTGAGTCGTGCGAGGTGAATTATATGACATAGTAGCTTGACAGGGTAGCGAGACAGTGGTGGATGGGTTATCTTGATTCTAGGCCAGTTGGATCTCCACCTATGACTTGGGCTCAGTTCTCTGAGGCTTTTTTGGAGAAGTACATGCCTCGCACTATTCTTGAGCGCCTAAGGAATGAGTTTTTTGCATTGAGATAGGGTTCTATGATGGTGGCTAAGCATGATGCAAGGTTTCATGATATAGCCAGACATGCCACCATGATTTTACCTATAGAGTATGAGAGAATTCTGTGTTTTGTCAAATGGTTGAGTCTACCCCTTCGCAGATCTACTCAGAGTTTTATGACTTCAGGAAAGTCTTTTACTGATATTTCTTCTCATGCCTATTCTATAGAGGTGATGGATTGCGAGGCCCAAGAGGAAATGATAAGATATTGCATCAGTAAGGTAGTTATAGTAAGAGTCACTAAGGCTCATAGTTCAGAGGCAGAGGTTTTAAAGGTAGGTACCCTTAGCGTCAGTCTTATTAGCACCACGTTCAGTCTAGTAGGCCCATTCAGGTAGCACTTTAGATTAGCGATGGAGGTCAACCTAGGTATAGTTACTACAGCGGTCAGAGAATAGTCAGTCCTCAAGGGGTATACAGTCAGGGTCTTCAGGCCTTGGTGGCCTTTCTGGATCAGTCGAATCTTTTGGATAGAGTAGAGTACCTGGGGTATGTTATGATTGTAGGGTCATCGGTCATTTCTTCAGAGAGTGTCCCCCAGCGTGGGATAATTCAGCCTACAGTGCAGAGTATTCAATTGATTAGATTGGTGCTGCCTCCAACTAAAGGTGGTATGCAGGGTTGCAGGGGTTGTCCGCAGGGTTCTAGAAGAGGTCCTCAGGAAGGTAAGATAGGTGGTTAGTCAGTTACCCAGTCTGGAAGCGGAAGGGTTCAGTTGTATGCTATACCTAGTAGGACGGAGGCAGAGTCTTCAGATGTTGTTATTACAGGTATGATTTTTATGTATCATCAACCTGCTATTGCTTTATTTGATCCGCTATCCACTTATTCATATGAGTCTGCTTATTATGCACCGCGGTTAGAGTTGTCTTCAGATCCTTTATCTATCCTATTGTGTGTATTTACTCCTGTGGGTGATTCTTTAGTAGTGGATCGGGTTTATAGGTCATGTGGTGTGACCGTTTGAGAGTATGATACTCATGTTGACCTTATTATGCTAGATATGGTGGATTTTGATGTGATTCTGGGCATAGACTAGTTATCGCCCTATCATACGGTCTTATTCTGTATTTCCAAGATAGTTACCTTAGCCATGCATGGCATACTCTTGGTTGTGTGGCAGGGTTATTTTATGCATGCACTGACAGGGGTTATTTCTTATGTTTGGGCTAGAAGACTGATATCTAGGGGTTGTGAGTCTTATCTTGCTTATGTTCGTGATATTAGTTTGGAGAGTCCTTTGCTTGATTTTGTTCCTGTTGTTTAAGAGTTTCCAGATGTTTTCCCTACTGATCTACCTGGCCATCATCCTTAGCATGATATTGAGTTTGCTCTCGACCTCGAGTCGGGCACCCAACCTCTTTTCATGGCACCTTACCATATGGCTCCTGTCGAGCTTAAGAAGCTAAATTCAGCTTCAAGATCTTCTAGGCACGGGTTTCATTAGATCGAGTGTATCACCTTGGGTTCTCCTGCTTTGTTCATGAATAAAAAGGATGGTTCTATGTATTTATCTACTACAGGCAGCTAAATAGGGTGACAGTGAAGAATAAGTATCCTATTTCTCGTATTGATGATTTATTTGACCAGTTTCAGGGTGCAACAATGTTATCTAAGATTGATTTGAGATCTGAATACCATAAGTTGATGATTCGGGCAGAGGACATCCCTAAGATAGCCTTCAGGACTCACTATGGCCATTATGAATTCCTGGTGATGTCTTTTGGGTTGACCAATTCCCCAACAACGTCCATGGACTTGATGAACTATGTTTTCAGGCCTTATTTTGGACTCTTTTGTGATCATTTTCATCGATGATATTATGGTCTATTCGAAGAGTAAGGAGAAGCAAGAGCAATATTTGAGGACTGTGCTCCACACTTTAAGAGATCATAGGCTTTTTGAAAAACTCTCTAAGTTTGAGTTCTGGCTAGAGTCTAAGACATTTCTATGACACATAGTGTCTAAGGAGGGGATTTTGGTGGATCCCATAAAAATTAAGGCTATTCGTGATTGGGCCAGACCTATATCTCTGACCAAGGATTGTAGTTTTATTGGTTTGGTAGGATACTATAGGCAGTTCATTGAGAGATTTGCTACTATTGCAGTGCCTATGACTAGATTTACTAGAGAGGAGGTGCCATTTCAGTGGTCTGATGAGTGTGAGCTGAGCTTTCTAAGGCTTAAGGACTAACTCAGTTTCACTCCTATATTGACTCTTCCAATTGAAGGCGAGGAATTTACTGTGTATTGTGATTCTTCTAGTGTTAGTTTGAGGTGTGTTCTGATGCAGCAGGGCTGAGTTATTTCTTATGCATTGAGGTAGCTAAAGGTGCATGAGCGCAACTACCCCACTCATGATTTAGAGTTGGCGGCAGTAGTTTTTATACTTAAGATTTGGAGGCATTACTTGTACATTGAGTGATGTGAGATTTTCACTGACCATCGCAGTCTTCAATACTTTATGACTCAGAGAGAGCTTAATTCGAGATAGTACAGGTGGATTAAACTGCTGAAGGGCTATGATATCTCTATTCTATACCATCTGTGCAAGGCGAATATGGGAGCGGACTCCTTGAGCCAGAAGGCGGTGAGTATGGGTAGCTTAGCCTTCATTTTAGTTTCATAGTGAGCGTTGGCCTTGGACATTAAGTCCTTGGAGAACATGATTATTCGACTTGATATTTCAGACCCCAAGAGGATTCTTGCTAGTGTTGAGGCCAGGTCTACTTTGTTTGAGTAGATTCAGAGTCATCGATTTGAGGATAGTAAACTTTGTGGAATTAGTGATCAAATGCTGAGAGGTGAGTCCAGGAGGGCTAACTTAGATTTGGAGGGTATTCTGAGATTAAAAGGTCATATTTTTGTTCCACGGGTTAGAGACCTGATTTTGTTGATTTTATGGGGGGGATCATAGCTCCAGATATTTTATTCACCCTGGGATAGCTAATATTTATAGAGATTTGAGGTAGCACTACTGCTGGAGTTGTATAAAGAAAGATGTAGCTCGTTGCTTGTGTTGTCAGCAGGTAAATGCTGAGCATCAGAGATCGAGTGGCTTACTTCAAAGACTACCCATTCTTGAGTGGATGTGGGAGAGGATTACTATGGATTTTGTGAGTGGTTTACCTTGCACTTCTCATGGTTTTAACAACATTTGGTTCGTCATTGATCAGTTGACCAAAATAGCTTATTTCATCCCTATTCAGACTTCCTTCAATGTCGAGAGGTTAGCCTCTACCTATGTTCGGGAGATAGTTTTTCTGCATGGGGTACCCGTGTCCATTATTTCAGATAGAGCCTCAATGTTCACTTATAGTTTTTGGAGGACTTTTCAGGAGGAGTTGGGCACTCAGGTTGATCTTAGCACCGCTTTCCATCCCAGACCGATGGGCAGTCGGAGTGGACTATTAATATTTGGGAGGATATCCTCTAAGCGTGTGTTATGTACTTTGGATGTTAGTGAGAGAAGCATTTAGCTTTGGCGGAGTTTTCTTATAATAATAGCTACTATTTGAGTATTGAGATTGCACCATTTGAAGAACTGTATGGTAGGCATTATCGATCTTTGATTTGTTGGTTTGAGACGTCTGAGGTTAGCCTCCATGGTACCAACTTGCTTTGTGAGTTTTTGGACAGGGTTCAGGTGATTCAGGATAGGTTGCAGGTAGCTTAGATTAGACAAAAGAGTTATGTAGATCGCAGACTTTATGCTTTAATGTTTGGAGTTGGTGATCGTGTTTTCCTTCAAGTATCATCTATGAAGGGCTTGATGAGGTTAGGGAAGAGAGGGAAGCTCAACCCCAGGTATATCTGACCATTTGAGGTACTTCGGATGGTTGGGGAGATAGCTTATAAGTTGGCCTTGCACCCAGACTTTTTAGCTATTCATCTAGTTTTCCATGTGTCTGTGTTGCGGCAATACATTCTCGATGAGTCGCACATGATACATTGGGACTCGGTTCAGTTGAACAAGAGGTTGACCTTCGTGGAGGAGACTGTAATTATATTAGCTAGAGGTATCAGATGGTTGCATTTCAGACAGATTCTAGTAATTAAGGTTCAATAGAGATACTATTTAGTTGAAGAGGCTACCTGGGAGATCTAGAGTGAGATGCTGACCCAGTATCCCTATCAGTTTGAGCCCTTAGGTAAATATTGATCCTTTACTTTTGTGGACGAAAGTCCTTTTAATAGTGGATATTTTAATGACCCACCAGGTCATTTTCTATGTTTTTTTTTTCTTTTTTCATATTTAGAGCTTTCACATAACTGCACCAAGTCATATATGACTTGCTGGGACTGACAGTTCAATCACCGTGTAGTTCGTTTGATTTTTAGAATCAATTCCTTATTTTGGAGCGTTCATTGTTAAGGAAAGGGTATCGAACCTAAACTTTAGGTGAACGGTACTGGATTCCAATTCTGGCAGATCCGTTAGCCCTGAAATGTCGATTTTAGGTTAAGGGGACCCTTGGTTCAGGTCCTAAGGCTTCTGGACTTGTTTTGGGCTATTGGGTGGATTTTGGTTAAAACAACCCTTTGAGTGTGGGACCCACTTTTAATTGAAACGACCTCGAATAGAAATTTCAATGGCGTCGTTGAGTCCAGAATGTCAAATTTTGTAGGGTAGCATAGTTTGTTTGTGTTCGTGGGATTTCGAATGAATTCCGAGGGTCCGATCGGAAACTTGGCACTTAGCCAAGTTTGCTGGTGCAGTAATTGCTGGTGTAACCATATTTTCACCTTCGCATTTGAGAGGTCTTGGCCTCATTCGCAAAGGACAAGTTTATTGGTCATCACATTTATGAGCCGACCTTTGCATTTGCAATGAGTCAGCTACCGACTGGTCAAGGCTTCCTCCACCACGATTGCAATAGACCAACTCGCGTTCTCAAAATCTTAGCCGAGTTAATATCGCGATCGCAATGGAGGGTCCCGCATTCACGATGAAGGGACCCCTGACAGTATTAAATGTTGTGGAACATAATTTCTCCTTCATTTGTTTCAAGTCCAAACTTCATAAAACCCTAGAAGAGCTAAGAAATTCAGGAGATCGATAATTGGGTGTCAGGGGAGAGTTGGAGGAGTCGTTGTGGTCATTTTCTCTTCCTTATTTCTGTAATTTTCCATTTAATTTCTAGACTAATTTTCTGGTTAACCTTAAATCCCTAGTTTACTTTGTGGGCCAATTTAGGGCTTATTTGTGAATCGATTTCACCCCATTTTTAGGGTAAATGATCTTTGAGCTTAGAGGGACGTGTTTACGATTTCAAATTCATGATTTCACAAGCGGTCCCCATGCGATATTTTTTGTTTGATTTTTGACCCGGAGCATTTATATGCAATAAGGGTATCAATTTTCTCGTCATAATCCGTAGATTATTATTTTGATAGCGTGGCAACATTTGAAGGCTTCTCGAAAGAGAAAAGCTCCTGAGTAGTGGACTTTTTCTAGCTTTTAGCGGTGTCCAGGTAGGCTAGGCTTACTTTCCTCATAGGTTGGCTTTGTTATAGTATTAGTGTAACATTATGCTAGCTATGGGTGGTGAATTATGACTTGGTTGGTAGTTTAGCATTTTATTTGTTAAGGTTAGACCATTTGGGGACCTCTTTGTTAGAATTTGACCCAGTTTCCCCTCATTATATTAATAATAATGCCTTAGGACTAATTTTGTCTTACATAAGCCCTTGGGAAGGAATTGTAAAGCCTTAGTCTAGGTTTGGGTAGGTACTTGCCTAAGTATGTATCTTCAGGACTAGTATCAGGCCTCGTCGGCCCTCCTTTCAGTAAATTGCCTGAATTAGCTCCTTATAGATCTAAGAGACCTTTATTCATCACATTAGACTTAACCTTGAACATTAGGATGACTTAGACAATTCCATGAACTTCAATTCTCCTTACTACTTCGGATAAAGTAATTTTTATTCCCTTAGGACCGTATATTTATATTGTGTGATTAACAACACACCCCTAATTGACTTGACCATATTACTTGGAATTTTTAATTCTAATTGTATGTTAAAGAAAATTATGATCTTGGAACATTTGGGCACTTAGTTTATTTATCTATTTCCAGTTCAAGTTCGACGATTAGTAGCTCTGTTGTTGTTCATTCTATTGAACTCATCTATGGCATACTTACTACTTGGCTCATATTTACTAGTTTCAATTCAAGTCAAGCATTAACGATTTATATACGGTAATTTATTATGATGATAATATTCTTAGTTCCTGTTCAAGTATGGTATCTATGGTTCGAAGGGGAGTTCTAGGTAAGTTATCACATAGGGTCACACTTTAAGCTTATTATTGCCAAGTATTACCTCCTTGTTTGCATCCATTGGGCTTATGGAGGTTTTTTTGGGTTTTTCCTTTTTTGCCTGTACCTACTGGGCTTATGAGGGTCCAGTTAGGTTGTAGTTAGCTTGTATTTACTTTTAAATTACCTATTCCAGATATTTATCGCTTTATCTCGGTTTATCATAGTATTTCAGATTTATCCATTAGCCTTGACTTTAGTTTACCTTTTCACATTTTATTATACTTTTATTGTAATTTAGCTCAGTCGGCCATTGATGCCTAATGAGTACCCGTTATTTTTGGTATTCATACTGTCACACCCCGAATCCCTACGAGGCGTGATTCGCACCCGAAGCTGACAAGGCCCGAGAGAACCAGAACATAACACCATTGCAGCCCTTAGACAATAAGCAATGAACAAGACACATGAACCTATCCAATATTGAAACCTTGGAACATAGCCTCATTGGACTTGTGGAACATTACCAATGAATATGAGACATGTGTATAACTCTATTGGAACTTGGCCTCATAACATGGTTGGAACAATGCTATTCAACTAACAAGCTCTCTTTACCTAATTGCTCTTGTTGGGATAATTCTCTTCGGATCTACAACATGTGACAACTTAAGAACTTCTGCCCATAAATAAGAGATAAGTGGATCATAATTCATCTAAGAGTAACACACCGATGAATAACAATATATATCAACCTTTGTTGGAATACTATAGAACCCCCTTGGAATAGAACACTTTTGGAACCTTAAGGCAATGATCACTAAATACGATATCTGTGGATATCAACTATTCACTCACTAGAAATGTGACACCTGAGAACCTTATAGAACCTTTAACATACTATCCAATGATCTTAAGTCAACCAATGGACATGAATCATATGATTCACCATTGACCTATGAGTAAAGGACATATGAGTAACTCTAGCCAACTGTCGGATGCGGAATACCTTAGAGTATTTTGGAATCGAATGAGTACCATGACAATGTGAACACCATATGTTGCAGAAGGAAATAGAATAATAACCTTACATACCTTTGCTTCTTACTATGCATACACAAGCTTATAGGAAGATACAATAGTCCAGCTTCCTTCCTTACGTTTCACTCTACAATACAAGTCCACAATGGAACTCTCGTTAACAATTATTTACCGTACAAGTGTACAAAACGACAATGAACTATATGACTGCTATATAACTTCATGTCACTCCTTACAATACAACTCACTGCATCATCATGTATTATTCATGTCAATAATACCATAACATTACACTCATTGACCAAGATTTCATACAACAATAGCATTTCGCATCACATATGGTATGCATTGATATCAACAATAGCATTTCGCATAACAACATGTGATATTCCTTCGCCAATATCAACCCAATACCCTTCATTGATATTCCGTCGCCATTACTCTTTCATAACAACATGTGAACATTAATACAAACTTAATACAGTCCAACATGCCTTCATACGACACTTTAAAGTTATTAAAACGACATCACAAGTTCATAATTTCATCCAAAAAGGGTATCGGGGCCTTCGGGGATCAACTAGGGACGAAAACACACAAAACGAAGATCTGGAGGTGACCTGCGCTGCCACCTGCGCCCGCAGGTGGAAAGGTGCACGCGCAGGTGCCCTCTGGCAGCGGCTAGAGGCATCTGCATTGGCATCTGCGCCCGCAGGTGCCTCCGTCTGCGGGGGTGGATGCCCGTTTGGTCCGAAATCGTCCTCCGATTTAGCAAAAGCACAATATTACACACATAGTGAATTCTCAATACATCACCAACATAACCAAAATCATATAATCACTCTCTCATGCACATAATATATTAAATCATAAGCATAATCACTTACCAAAGTGTGCAAGATGATGATCTTGGCCAAAGTGATGAAGGCCTAGGGTTTGTGGAAATGTGGAGAAAATTCTAGAAAAGGCATGGTGTCCAAAATGAATTAAAATATGATATTTGGATCTATTTATAGCCCCTTTAAGTCCCTCTTTATCCAACCACTTGGTCCAATAATAATGTAGGGTCTTGTTCTTGCAAGAATGAGTCAAGAATGGATCAAGAATGCCCTTTTAGGGCCATGTCTTGCATGCTAATATTTAGGCCTCTTTTAATTCATTGACAATTTGTTCATTGAGCCCATCAATTGAATAATTACTCATATATATATATCTATATATACATATATCTATCCCTCAAGTCACTCTTATCCATCTCTTGGCATTAAATGCATGGTTGATTTGGTCAAATGGAAGATTGGAAGAATGGGTCAACTTGTTATATTGGGCCATGTCTTCTTGTTCATTTTGGGCTTCCTATTTGGGCCCAATAATACAAGATTTATTAAATACCTACATTTCAATATAAAATTCATCAATTCCCTCATGCTTTCATTTTTCCATCAATGTATATGTAGTCGTATAAGTTCGGCAACATACGCAGTGTTACACCACCCACGAGGGTCTAATTCCATGTACTAGGCCCAATATCAATTATCTCATCGATATTTTGACTCTCAACACTTGAATAACCGTTGTTAAATATCATCAAGTAGGGTTGGGAAGGTACGGGGTGTTACACATACTACACTTCTGCATCTTTTTCTGCTGCAGATCCGAGTACTAGTTACCGTAATTGATGCTTCATTCAGGCTTGCTTTGCAATTCGTAGATAGGGTGAGCTTTCAGATTCGTAGATGATCATGTCTCCTTATGCTATTTTTAGATAGTCTTTACTTTTTCGAGACTATATGTATATTGATACTTTTTAGCAATCTAATTTTTATTAGAGGCTCTTGTACCGACCTTACTAGGACATGGGATACTCTTTTGCACATTGTTCTCCTTTTCCTCTATTGTCCTGTACTATCATATTTATATACATTTCACTACTTAGTATTTCTATTTTCTGACTAAGTTCTGTATTCTTTTTTGCTTTCTACCTTTTAGCCCATTACTCATCGTTCCTTGATATGGTTTGGCTTACCGACTGGTGTGTTAAAGTAGGTGCCATCATGACTTGAATAAATTTGGTTGTGACACTCTACCCTCTGCATGCGCGGAGAAGGAACCCGACTCGACCCAATAAGTAGCTTCTATGCATGTGCAATAGCTTGTCCGAGTGTGATGTGACCAGGTTAGTGCTTTAATGCGTGTGTAAGCCAAGGCTGCGTGCGCATAGAAGGACCACCTGGTGCACCAGCTGTTGTGCACTAGCTGAAGCTCAAGTGCAACAAAACTCCTAACGGACCCTCAAAATTCATTTGGGACCCCACAAAAATTACCTAATAGTGCTACTAGGCTAATTTTTATGTTGTAGACTGAATGGAACCATCAGATTTACCAAAAGAGGTCATTATCAACAAGTTACCCCCCAGGAACCCCTTAAGGCTAAAATAACTAGTTTTTCGTCTAAATACTCAAAACTCAAAATAATGACTTGGAGCACAAACTAACCATTCTACTAACCCAAAAATAATATTCCAAATCTAATAGAACTGACAGAATCACCATTAGATGCTCTGATAATAAAATGTTGACAAAAGTTAGAAGTCTCACTTTAAAGGCAATTCAAAACCTCAAACTCATATAAATCACTCCAAAATGCTTCGAGGACCATGCCAACTATCCCCATAACTCATAAATGATATAAAGTAATTACGGGAAAGGGAAAACCAATTAAAACATATATAAAGCTAGAAATCACAATGAGGGTTGTTACATATTTACCACTAAAACACGTATTCATCCTCGAACAAAACAAGCAAAGAAAGTACCGGAATTTGTAAAAAGATGGGGGTATCTACTCCATATATTGGACTCAACCTTATACATAGCCTCCTCAATCAGGTGATGTCTCCACTGAATTTTCACAGAATCAATATGTTTGGATCTCAACTATCTAGTCTGCTTATCCAAAATAGTAATAGGCTCCTCCTCAAAGGACAAATTATGATCTATGTAATTGAATCCCACTGGATCACATGAGAATCAACGGGACGGTATTGCTTCAACATTGAGATATGGGATATCGAATGAACCATTAACAGGTTTGGAGGTAGAGCCAACCTATAGGCTATATCTCCCAACTTCTCAAGAATCTCAAATGGCCCAATAAATCTCTAACTAAGCTTTCCCTTCTTTCCAAATCTCACCCTTCATGGGTGATACCTTCAACAAAACCCACTCACCATGCATGACTACTACATCACGAACTCATAAATTGGTGTAACTCTTCTGCCTACTCTGGGCTACCACAAGCCTCTGCTGAATCAATCTCACTTGATTCATCGAATCTCTCAACAAGTCGGTACCCCAAGGGTCGTGCCTGAAATGAATCAAACCATCCTATGAGGGATCTACATTTCTTCCTATACAAAGCCTCAAAAGGTGTCATCTGAATGTTTGAAAGGTAAGTGTTGTTGTAGGCAAACTCTGCTAAAAGCAAGAACTAGTCCCAATGATCACCAAAATCTATAACACATGCTCCAATTATGTCTTCTAACACCGAAATGGTCCGCTCTGACTGGCTATCCATCTGAGGGTGAAAAGTTGTGCTCATATTAAGATGACTACCCAACTCACTTTGCATAGAACTACAAAAATTCAAGGTAAACTACGTACCTCTATCAGAAATAATAGAGATACGTACACCATGCAATCGAACAATCTATCGAATGTAGATCTTGGCCAACTTTTTCGCATTATAATTCACCTTTACAAATACAAAGTGCACTGAGGATCCCAGGAAATTTATTCAAACCTAATTTTAATCAACCTATTTATGACCACCCAAATAGAATCAAACTTCCCTTGAGTCGAGGGTAGACCAACCACAATGTCCATAGTGATACACTCCTATTTCTACTCCAGAACATACATTCTCGGCATAGTACCACCCAATTTTTCATGCTCATACTTCACTTATTGACAATTCAAACACTTGGCCACAAACTCTACAATGTCTTTCTTTATCCCACACCACCAGTAGTGTTGCTTCAAGTCATCATACAATTTAGCTACTTGTGAATAAATAGAATACCTCAAACAATGAGCCTCCTCCTAGATCAGTCTAATCCAATCGTCAACTCTCTACAAATAAACACATCCACTAATACTCAAAAGACCCTCAGGATCAAGAGATGTCGTCTTTTCCTCATCACTCAACACTTTATCATGAATCATTCTGAACTTCTCAACTTCTCATCATCAAAATGTTGAGCTCGAATCTACTCCATTAATAAGGATCTAGACTGAACATACGCCAAAATATGCCCAGGTGCTGAAATATCAAGACGAACCAACTGGTTAGACAAAGACTGAATGTCTAAGGCTAAAGGCCTCTCCTCTGCTAAAAGACAAGCCAAATTCCCCATACTTACCATCTTCCAACTCAAGGCATCCACTATCACATTAGCCTTGCTTGAATCATAAAAAATAGTGAGATAATAATAATTAAGCGATTTTAACCATCTACGCTATTTCATATTAAGATATCATTGAGTGAAGAAGTATTGAAGGCTATGATGATCGAAGAAAATCTCAATGATCCCCATATAAGAAGTGATGCCATAACATCAACACAAATATAACTGTGGCTAACTCCAAATCATGAGTAGGAATGTTCTTCTCATGGACCTTCAACTGTCTGGAAGAATAAGCTATCACCTTACCCTTGTGCATCAAGACACCACCCAAGCCAATTCAGAAAGCTTCACAAAATACAATAAAACCTATGCACTCCTTAGGAATAGTCAAGATAGGAGCCGAAGTCAACAACTCCTTGAGATTTTGAAAGCTCCTCTCACAATTGTCCAACCACTAGAAACAACCTTTTTCTAAGTCAACTTACTCATAGGGTCCGCAATGGAAGAGAAGCCCTACACAAAGCATATATAATAGCCCGCTAACCCAACAAAATTCCAAATCTTAGTAAGAGAAGTAGGTCTAGCCCAATCACGCACCACCACCACTTTGGCTAAATCTACCATGACACCATTCTTTGTCACTACGTGACCCAAGAAAGAAATAGAATCCAATCAAAACTTGCACTTGGATCTTGGCATACAGTTGCTCATCTCTTAATCTCTAAAGTACACCCCTCAAATGCCTCATATGCTCACCCTCAATCTTGGAATAAACCAAGATATCATTGATGAACACAATCATAAAAGATTCAAGATAAGGCCGAAACACTTTGTTCATCAACTCCATAAATATTTTTGGGGCATTAGTCAGCCCAAAATATATAACAAAGAACTCATAGTGGTTATACCGCATCCAAAAAGCTATCTTTTGAATATCCAAAGCTCTAATCCTCAACTGATGGTAACCAAATCTCAAGTCAATCTTAGAAAATACTGTGGCACGAATATATACTAGTATATTATAAAGCAGAGAATGAAGCACCACAATTAGCCAAGTGTCAAGTTATTCCGAAGCCACTTGACAGTTTTAGGACAAAGCTTATTTTAATTAAAGGGTTAGAGATATTTGAATTTAAAAACATTAGGCTTTTTTTAAAAAAAAAAATTATAATTAGCATGAAGCTAGGAACCTAACATTGAAGAGTTCTAAATAAACTCTTACTATTCATAAACTTATACCTTTTAATATTATAAAATATATTTAGGTATTCAATAAAAGATAATAATAATAATAATAATAATTGTAATAGTGGTAGTAGTAGTAATAATAATAATGATGATTAGGGGTGTCAAATGGGCGGGTTGGGGTAAAATTAAAATTATTAAAATGGGTTGAATTAGAAATTGGGTTGGGTCATGACCAACCCAAATTTACTTTGGGTTCAAATGGGTTGGATTCAAATGGGCTTAAAATTGGGTTGGGTAATAATAATAATAATTGTAATAGTAGTAGTAGTTTTAATAATAACCAAAAAAATAATAGTAATATTAGTAGTACATACGTAGTAGTAGTGGTGGTAGTAGTAGTAATAATAATAATGATTAGGGGTGTTAAAATGGGCGGGTTGGGCTGAAATTGAAATTATTAAAATGGGTTGAATTAGAAATTGGGTTGCGTCATGACCAACCCAAATGAGTAGGGTTCAAATGGGCTTAAAATAGGGTTGGGTCTTGACCCGCCCAATTTGACCCACTTAATCTAAAGAAATTAGGGATAATTACATGTCTTAGCAAACACAAGCTCCTAATTACTCTATTTAGCTTAAGTTTCAATTAATTACAATCTATAGCTTCTCATTCCAATTAAATACAATTCATAGTCTTTCTCTTTTATTTTCTCTCTTTCTCTATCTTGTATTTTTCTTTTCCAGTTTTTTTTCTTCTTTTTTTCTTTTTTGTTTCTTTTTTCCTTTTTTTATATCTTCTGTTTTTTTTCTTTTCCATTTTTTCATCTTTTTTTCTTTTTTTCTTTTTATTTATTTTTTCTTTTCTTGTTTTGTTTTTTCTTTTTTGTCATTTTTCTCCTTCTTTTTTTCTTTTATTTTGTGTTTTTTTTCCTCTCATTGTTTTGTTCTATTTTATATTTTATATTTATTTGTATCATACTATATATTTTAAATAAATTTGTTATTTATATTTGAATTGTTTAGCCGTGAATATGTAAAATTTATCTTTTGTATTTTTATACAAACAAGTATATGGATTAGTTGTATATGCTTGAGTCTAAATTATACAATATGCAATGAGCCATTCAATGCAAATGTATCATTGGTATTTGTATGTCAAATTTATCATTTGTATATAAACAGGTATCATTTGTATGCATATGATTCAAGTTGTATAAACATGTATCATTTGATACAAATGTAACATTTGTATTTGTAGAAAATACAATTGCGAACTACAAAATACAAATACAAATGTGAACTATAAAATACAAATACAAATACAAGTGTGAACTATAAAATACAAATATAAATGCAATTGTATCAACCAATACAAAAATATAAATGATGGTGCAAGTACATATACAAATACAATAAGTGATTGAGGTATTTTCGTTATCATCCATGGCTTGTGCTTGACGTAGCCATATTTTTAAAAAATACAAAAAATATAAAATAGAACCAAAAAAAGAGAGAAAGAAAAAATATACAAAAAAATAAAAATAAAAATAGAAGCTACAAATAGAAGAGAGAAAAAAAATGAAAACTGAGAAATGAAAAAACCAAAAAAGTTTGAAAAAAAAAAAATAGGAAAAAAACAAAAAGAAAAAATGGAAAAGGAAAAAAAAGAAGAAAGAGAAATAGAAGAGAGAGAAAAGAAAAGAAAAGAAAGAATCCAAAAAGAAAAAAGAAAATGAAAAATAGAAAAAAAAAAAAAAGAAGAAAAAGTAATGATGATGAATACAAATATAATGAATGGTTTTGATATTTCCTTCATCATCCATGGCTTGTACTTGACGTAGCCATGTCTTCTGAAAATCAAAAAAATATAAAATGTAAAATACAATCAAAAAAAGTAAAAAAAGGTGAGAAAGAAAAAAATAGAAAAAATATATATAAGAAAACATTTTTTGGGGGTGGGGTGGGGGGTGTGGTGGAGGGGGGGTAGAGAATGGGGATTGGGGGTGGGTGTTTGGGGTAAGAAAAAAAATTTAAAAAAGTTTTTTAAAAATTTTAAAAAAGTAATTTTTTTGGGAGGGAGGAGGGAAGGGGAAGGGACGAGGGGTGCGGGGGAGTGGGGGTAGGAATTGGGATAATAAAATAATTTTTAAAAATATATATAAAAAAATAATTTGTTTTTTAATGGGGGTTGGGGTAAGAAAAAAAAATTTGGGTGGGGGTTGGGTTAGGAATTTTTTTTTTCTTTTTTTGGGTAGATAGGTTGGTTGGAGGTGGGTGGGATAAAGAGGGGGTGAGGTGGATGATTTTGATTTTTAAGTGTTGTAGGACACCATCATTTGTTTTCTCCTCTTTTATTAAAAAAGTTATTTTCCTTATCAAATGAGCTGAAAGTGGAGATTGAATTGGACTCACTTGAAGATCGTTTAAAAATGGATTGAGGCTTAATGGATTGAGATTGAACCCAATTGTAAATTATCTTGAACCCAACCCATAAATTTTGGGTTGAATTGGGCGGGTTCACTTAATTTGGGCTCATTTGGACACCTCTAATAATGTTAATAAATACACATTTTTATTATTATTATTATTATCATCATCATCATCATCATCATCTCACAGATTTCAAATATAAATCTCCATTCAAATATATAGATTATTAGATAAATATACATTATATTTGAATACAGAAAGGCTAAGAAAGAATAACAATCTAATCTTCTCTTAACAAATTAATATGATATTTTAATTTGAATTTAAATGAGAATAAACTTTCAATTGCACTTCTTCATAAATTAAACAATTGAAACAATATTAATTTGAAATTGACTTACCTATGAATCTTTTACTTATCGAAGTCGTCGTTTCAATCATTATCGGTTCATTTTTTTCCTTATCTTTTTGGGAGGTATTTACATTTGTAGTGAGAGGAAAAGAGCCATGAAAATTAGATAGAAATAACATCAATGGTTGTTGACTTGGTCCTCCTCGTTTACATTAAAAGATGAAGATGAATATGAAAAAGTCATATCATTCTGTAAGAGGGTCATTTTCGTGCTTTTTCAGCATTTAGAGCTTCTCCAGAGCTGCCCCAAGTCATTTATGACTAGCTGGGACTAATAGTTCAGTTATTGGGAAGTTCGTTTGATTTTTAGAGTCATTTCCATTTTTAGGAGCTTCTGAAGTTAACAAATGGGTCTCGGGCCTAAACCTTAGGTAAACGGCCTTCGATTAAATTTCTAACAGTCTCAATAGATCAAGAACGTCAATTTTAGGCTAGGGGACCCTTTGTCTTGGTCCCGAGGATTTCGGACTCATTTTGGGATGTAGGGTGGAATTTGGAAAAAATGGTTCCTTGAGGTGTGGGCCCCACTTTTATCGAAATGACCTCGGATGGTAATTTCAGTGGCGTTGTTGAGTCCAAAATGTCAAATTTTGAAGGGTAGCATAATTCATTTATGAGCACGAGATTTTGAACCAATCCCGAGCACCAGATCGGAGTCAGTTGGGACTAGCTAAATTCATAGGTGCCAAGTATCTAGTGAAGCCTCTTAAGTAGCCAGGGGACCGCTTTAGCAGCCCTGGACCTCTTTAATGTAGCTGGCCAGCCTTGGTTGTGCCGATTTAGCAGCCTCTTAGGCGCTCTGGTGGTAGCCATTTATGTGACCCTTGAGCACTTTAGCGGACCTAGTCGGCTGGGGCAGGGTCGCTTTAGCGGTGACTGCTTTAGCGGTCATTTAGCTGGTAAAACGGTCGTAACTGATGTTATATAAATATATCATTTCCCTTCTTCTCCAACACTTTCATGTAAGTGTATCCTCCACTATTAGACTTTGCAAGCTCGAATTCAGTGAGGTATTAAGTGTGTGAGGTTGGTCTTTAGCTCGGGATTGTAGTTTTGAGAGTATACCAACTATATCTTGTAAGTAATTCTGTCATTCTCCTCTTAATTTGGTACTTAAATTCTTGTTTCTATATTTTTTTGTTGGGGCTGATTTCGCTATCTTTTAGCTTGGATTTAGCCAAATTTGTTATAGCTTTTGATTCTTGAGTTGTGTAGGACGCTGTGAAGGTTTCAATTTCGCGATTCCATAAGCGGGCCCCATATGGGATTTTTAGTCCAATTTCTGACCCAGAGAATTTATACATAATATATATATCGTTATTCTTGTCTTGACACATAGACTATTGTTTTGAGAGCGTGGCAGCTCTCGTAGGCCTCTCGGAAGGGGAAAGCTCTAATTTAGAGGATTCGATGAGTGTTCGGTAGCATCCAGGTAGGCTACGCTTACCCTACTTTTAGATTGAACTTACTTATGGTGTTAGTGTACTATTATGCTAGTTTTTGGTAGGTAGTTGTAGCTCGGGCATTGTTTTAGTAGTTTTACACCTTATTTAGCTAGTTAGGGCACCATTTTGGTAGACTTCGGCCTCGTTATCCCCTAGTATAGTGAAGTACCATCCTTTAGGGATAGGTTAGGTAGTGCCTTGAGTTGGGAATGGGAAGCCTTAGACTAGACTAGGCTATATTTTGACCTAGATTTGGTTATCGGGACCACGTAGTAGGCTAAACTACCCTTTTTTAGCTAGAATATTTGGCGTTAAGTTCCTTTAGGCTTGGTTAGACTCTTGACTACCATCTTAGGTTGTTACCATAGGTTGGGTTGACTTAGATTTGGTCTCTGATCCTGTACCACACCTCTAGACCTAGTATTTGGGACCCGCTTTGCCTTAAAGGACTTACCTGCCTTAGTTTGGTACTTGTGACCTTATGGTCTGGTGATAGGCTTGGAAACCTTAAATTTCTCCCTGTTAGGGAGTTAGGCTCATTCATATTTACATGCATTCGAGTTCGGCCTATGCGTTATTATTGTTGTTACTATGAGTGCTGACATCGGCTATGGTCATGCTTACTATATATGAGCTCCGGTATGGTTTTGGCATAAGCTTTACAGTTGACATTGGTTACATAGAGGATCACTAGTTTTTTGGTTACGGTATGGTTACTATGAGTTTTGGTTCAAGTTCGGCATCTGGTTATGATATGATCGGGTTGTTTTAGTATTGTTTATGGTTGTTCTGGGAGTATTGACCGGGGTATTAAGTTCTGTTGTACATGATTCATGTGGCCTCTTATTATTACCTACTATTTCCAATTTGAACCTGGAGTCTGGCCTCTCGTTATTACCCAATAGTGCCGGCTCAAGCCTGGTGCACATCTGGATAATTTTATCATAGATTTGGGATTAGATGGTCTCCAGAGATTGATTAAACTATGGATTACATATTCTTTCTACTTTAGTTACTGTTTGTATTCACCCGCTGGCTTATGTGGGATCGGTAGGGTTAATTGTCTTCTTCTGTGTGCCTTCTGGGCTTATGGGGGCCCAGTTAGATTGTAGTTAGCTTGTCTTTCTTACTTCGAGTAATTTATCTTCTGCTTCTGCACATGTTAGTACTGTACATATTTATATTTTTATTCCTGCTACTATTGATTTAGTTTACACTCTCACATTATATTTAGGCCTTTACTATACTTGAGCTCAGTCGGCCAATGATGTCTACTGAGTACCCGCTGCTTTGGTACTCATGCTACACTTGTGCATCTTTTCCCTTATACAGATCTGATTACGAGCCACCAACATTGACGTTATCCTCAGGCCCAACTACTAATCTGGAGACGGGGTGAGTTTTCTAGAGTTTGAGGCTCATCCTCATCCATCTATTTCAGTTATAGTCTTTTTCATTCTGAGACTACTGTGTATATATATATATTGATTTTGGATACTATCTAGTACTCTTCTTTTGGTTAAAGTGGCTTTTGTATGGACCTTAACAGGTCTCGGGAGGGGTTGTTTTATATATTTTTTCCTCTTTCTTCTCCTATACGATATATTATAGTTGTATATTTCTTCTCTTTCGCTTATATTATTGTCGTTGTTGGTTTTTCCTTCTTGTTTCTTTTCATCTTCCATCTATTAGCTTGTTACTTCTGTTTTGGGCTTTGGCTTGGCTTACCTACTGGTGGGTAGAAGTAGGTGCCATCATGACCTGAGAAATTGGGTCGTGACAACTTCATATTAGAGCCAAGATTTCACCGGTATTGTTGGTACAAGAGTCAATGTTTGGTAGAATCCTACGGATTGGTATAGAGACATATGTATCCTATCTTTGGGAGGCTACAAGACATTTTAAGAAAGTCTCATCTTTTTAATTCACTTTCATGCGTTGTGTCTAAATTGGTTTCTAAATCCTTATTCATTTCACTCTTTCGTAGATGGCTAGGATGTGGGGTATGGCAACCGAAGATCAGGACCCCAAATCGGCTGCTAAAGCTCCTACTAGGGGTAGAGGTAGACCCTGAGGTCGAGGGCAGGCTAGAGTTGCAGCCCCAGTTTGAAATCAGGCTAGGGCACCATCGCCAGACCCTATTATAGCTCTCGATCCTGAGATAGCTCTAGAGATTCCGCTGCCACAACAGCAGGTGGGCTAGGGGGCAGCCCACCACTCAGGTTTATATCTTCATCAGTTCTCTATAATGTATTAGTTTAGTTATTGGGTTTAGTTAGGGGTCCGCTGACTAATGGAGCTCAAACAATAACACAGGGTAGGATTGATTTAGCGGCACAACCTGCAGCTACGGCTCCTAGGACAGAGGTTCCACGGCCGATAGTAGCCCAACCAATTATGTTTGTGGAAGAGCAGAAAATACTGGGTCGATTTCTGAGATTAACTCCACCCAAGTTTGCCGAGACCCCAGAAGAGGACGCTTATGAGTTCCTGACTAGTTGTGAGGAGAGGTTAAGTTATTTGGGGTTGGTTGAGTCATATGGAGTGGATTTTGTTACTTATCAGCTAGACACAGCAACGAGGAGGAGGTGGAGAGGTTATCTTGATTCCAGGCCAGTTAGATCCCCACCTGTGACTCGGACTCAGTTCTCCAAGACTTTCTAGGGGAAGTATATGCCTCGCAGCATGCGCAAGAGCCTGATAGATGAGTTTTTTGCATTGAGATAGGGTTCTATAATTATGATAGAGTATGAGGAGAGATTTCACGAGTTATCCAGACACACCACTATGATTCTGTCTAAAGAGTATGAGCGAGTTCTATTCTTTGTTAGGGGTTTAAGACTACTGCTTCGCAGGGCTACTCAGAGTTTGGTGACTTTAGGGATGTTTATTTCTGATATTGCTAAGTAAGTCTATTCTATTGAGGAGATGGATTAGCAGGCCCAAGGGGGAAACAATAAAAAACCTGATTATCAGGGCAGTTACAGTAGGAGGCACCGCAGCTCAAGTTAAGAGTCTGAGGTTTTCAGGGTAGGTACCCCCGATAGTAGCCTTAACAGCATCAGGTCTATCTAATAGGCCAGTTCAGGCAGCACTTTAGATATCAGATGGGGGTCAGCTCAGTTATAGTGGTACCAGTGGGCAGAGCAGTAGTTAGCTGTAGAAGGGTGTTTAATCATGGTCGTTGGGCAGAGGTTGTCATTCCAGATCGGCCATACATTTTAAGTAGAGCGTAGTGCTAGGGGAATGCTATGATTATGGGGTTATCGGTCACTTCACTCGAGAGTGTTCCCGACATGGGATGATTAAGTCTTCAGTTCAGAGCACTCATCCGATCATATCGGTGCTTCCTTTAGCTAGGGGTGGTATGTAGGGTCATAGGGGTAGTCCCTAGTGTTTTAGAGGTGGTCCTCAGGGAGGTAGGATAGGTGGTTGGGAAGGCACCCAGTCCGATAGTAGGCAAGGCCATTTATATGTTGCACCGGATAGACCGGAGGCTGAGGCATTAGATGATGTGATCACAAGTACAATTTTTGTATGTCATCATCCAACTTCTGCTTTATTTGATCCAGGATCCACTTTTTCATATGTTTTTGCTTATTATGCATCGCGGTTGAGTTTGTCATCAGAATCTTTATCTATGTTATTGTGTGTAGCTACCCTCATGGGTTATTCCTTAGTAATGAATCATATAGATCATGTTTGGTGATTGTTCGAGATTATAATACTCTGGTTAATCTCATTGTTTTAGATATGGTGGATTTTGATGTGATTCTGAAAATGGACTGGTTATTCCCCCTACCATGCAGTCTTGGATTGTTTTACCAAGATGGTTACCTTAGCCATGCCTGTAATACCCCCGGTTGTGTGGCAAGGTTTTTTTAGCCACACTCAAATGGGGATTATTTTTTATGTGCGGGCTAGGAGACTAATATCAAAGGGTTGTGGGTCATTCCTTACTTATATTTGTGATGTTAGTGCGGTGCATCCTTCATCTGACTCCGTTCTTGTTGTCTGTAATTTTCACAAAGTTTTTACTACCGACCTACCAGGCTGTCACTCCCCAAATCCCATTAAGATGGACAGACACCCGATGCCCTAAAGACTCGATAGAACCAACCTATAATCTCATTGTCCAAGCAAATAACTATAATAGTAGTGGGACTTTGAAAAATATATACAAGCTATAGAAATGATAAAATACTAACATAAAAATAGGCCCAAAACATATATACGTGACTTGGTCGTTGAGGCAACAACTGTTAAGGAACGAAACATAACTGCACTTTATACACTAGTCTACAAAGCCTCTATAAGATCAACAAACATATTCTAGGTCGGGACAAGCCCCGCCTTACCCTTAACTATTATACAATATCAAAATATATACCAAAGACTTGGCAAAGCCCCAAATCAACTTGGAGCTCACCGATCACAGCTGAGGATCCTGTATTCCTATTAAGGAGGTCTACTAGCTGGAGTACATGTACCTGTGGCATGAAACACAGTGTCCCCATAAGGGACGTCAGTACGAATGAATTGACTGAGTATGTAAGGCATAAAGTGACCATAGGTAAGACAAGATCTTAATAAAATCAGATATCAATATATAACTGTATAGATAAGAATAAAAGACCACCTTTGCTCATATTTATGGAATCATGTACATTACATTTTTTACTTTACTTTATCCATCTTTGCATTATGAAATTGTAAAGCATATGATACAAATGACCAGTCGATCAGTGGTAAAAGAGGATGACCCATGCTAGGTATTTTAACCGTTGGGATACGGTCCTCATAAATACACAAATGAGGATTGACCTATGCTAGGATTTCCTCTCACCCCTGGGATACCACCCATGATATTGGGATCGACCCACGCTAGGTGTTTCTTCCACCCCTGGGATACCACCCAAGAATATACAAGTTCTCTTTACATCATTTATTTATTCTTTGAGATAGTTCTTTTGGTGGTCATAACATTATTGACTTTTAAACTATGGACCAGTAGTGAGAGACATGTGAATACGCATTTAAGGCGGTAACAATGACATAGGGAGCAAATGTAACAATATTGTCTTAGATTTCATGCCAAAGAATATAGAATCGAATAGCTTTACATACCTTGTTGTATTACTCCAATATTACCCCAAATTAACCTCCTACCCTTCGGACTACTTATCTACAATAAAGTAAGTGGTAAAACTAGTATTAGTAGCTAATAAACACATTTAAGCCACTTAACCTCACCAAAATAGTAGTCGGGTAGTAAGCCCGTAATTAATTTTTTCAAGGGTGTTCTTTCAACCCTTAATCCTCCAATTACATTCACATACCGTACAAATCCTTATAACATCCCCCAAAACAACTTTAGCCTCATTACACCCTCAAAACAATATACAAAGTGGAGTGGGCAGTAGGCTTACATAATATTCAGTTCGGTGATGTATCACCCCATCCTCTTTCTATAATTCAATACAGGTCAGTTACATCCTTTCCCAACATCAACCAAGATGTCCCCAACATATACACATAAAACAATTCCTAAAACAGCCCCAATATCCTTTATAATAGCAACCAAATATTGAACTCATCATCCCTTGAGTTCTTAACAACAATATATACACAATTCTCCACCAAAACATGTATATAGGAAGGGGAAAAAATGGGAAGTAGCCTTACCTAAATTTTTTGATAGTTTATTCTCTTAACTTGGATTTCTTCGATATCTTGTTTCCTTCACACACAAATCAAAGGAGAAGAGAAAAATCTCTTAATAACCAAGGAAAATGGGACTGCCAAACTTATAGATGGCTGCCTTATAATTTAAACATGAAGAACATAATTTCCATAGTATTTTTGAGATAAGCTCATGATTTGTTCACTTGCCTTTAGCTTGGAAAAAAGTTGAATCCCAAGAAACCTAATGGACACTTAGGGATGCTGTAGAAGATAAGAGAGAGCAAGAGAGAAAACTCTAGAAACCTGAATTTTTGTCTAAGTTAAAATGGGTCAAATGAGCTGGTTTCAATCCGTTGAAAGGGAGCAGCTCTTGGCCGACTTTCTTGGCTAATTTGGGCCATATTTTATAAAATATTTGGTGCACCTACTTGCCCATTATACTTGGGCCTTTGTGGACCAGAAACTATTGGGCCTTGGGTGCCCATTCTTCTCCTTTTCTCTCTTTTAACTTGGGCCAAAATTAATTCAAGTAGGTGGTAGTGTAATTGGCTCAATAACATGTTCAAAGGGGTCTTAGTAGGTGATTCACCTACTTGGTTCTTAGATTGGTCAATAAGTCAAAGTAGGTGATGCACCTACTTGTCACCTACTGGCTTAATTTAAGTCAAGCAAGCAGCTCACTTATTTATTCCATATTCTAAGTCTTAACCCCTTATGTTAACTTTATACTTATATACACTTGGACACTTTAATACTTAAGGTAGAATACCACCTTACTATCTTGCGTTTAAGCACTTCCATTTGGGTTAACTTGGCGTAGACATGCTGAAATGCTTGGGCTATTATAATATCCTTTAAATCCTCTTTAAATCACCGCTAATCACTTAAGAAACTTGGTTCATTACCTATACAATAAGGTTACCTCAAGTCCTATATCAATAGAACAAGTACACACAAAATATAGGGTGTTACACAGGCCTTTCTCCTGAGCGTGATAGATATTTTTCTATTGACCTCGAGCCTAGCACCCAACCTATTTCTATAGCTCATTATCGTATGGCTCCCGTCGAGCTAAAAGAGCTAAATGTTTAGCTTCAGGATATTCTGGTTAAGGGTTTCATCAGACTGAGTGTATCACTTTGGGGTGTTCTAGTTCTATTTGTGAAGAAAAATGATGGCTCTATGCATATGTAATGAAGAATAAATATCCTATGCCTCGTATTGAAGATTTGTTTGACTAGCTTCAGGATGTAACGGTGTTTTTGAAGATTGATTTAAGGTTTGGTTACCATCAATTAAAGATTAGGGCTTAGAACATCCCTAAGATAGCCTTTACGACTTGTTACAGTCATTTTGAGTTCCTGGTGATGTATTTTGGGTTGACCAAAGCCCCAACAACATTTATGGATTTAATGAACCGTGTTTTTAGGCCGTATTTGGACTCCTTCATGATAGTTTTCATCGATTACATTCTGATATATTCGAGGAGAAGGGAGGAGCACAGGAAGTATTTGAGGAATGTGCTCCACACAAATAGATATCATAGGCTTTATGCCAAATTCTGAAAGTGCAAGTTCTAGCTTGTGTCTGTATCTTTCTTAAGGAACGTGGTGTCCAAGGATGGTATTATGGTGGAAACAATGTAGATTGAGGCTATTCGTGGTTGGTCTAGACCTACGTCTCCTACTGAGGATCGAAGCTTCATTGGGTTAGCGGGCTACTACAAATGGTTCGTCGAGAGTTTAGCTTCTATTGCAGCCCCTATGACTAGATTGACTAGGAAAGAGGTTCTGTTTTAGTGGTTCGTGAGTTGTGAGGTGAGCTTTCTTAAGCCCAAGGATTTGTTCACTTTAGCTCCTAAACAGGGAAATGGTTCTAAAAACCAAATAAACTGCTCGGTAACCAAGCTGTTTGTCCCAGCAAGTCATAAATGACCTGGGCCAGCTATAGGGAAGCTCTAAACACTGAAAAAGCACAAAAATAAGGAAAATGACCTAGAGGGTCATTATAATATCCACTACTAAAAGGACTTTTGACTGTGAAAATAAAGGATCAAGAAGTGCTTAAAGGATAAAATAGGAAGGAACACTAGGTCATATTATGCTGAAGACTACGATGATCGGTGAAGATCTCGCAACAAATGCCATACGGGTAATGCCTCCAAATCTTAAGTGCACAAACTACCACTGTCAACTCAAAATCATGAGTGGGGTAGTTGTGCTCATGCACCTTCAGCTACCTCGACGTATATACAATAACACAACCCTGCTATATCAGAACACACCCCAAACCAATAGCAGAAGCATCACAATAGAAGGTGAAACCCTCACCCTCAACTGGAAGAGTTAGAATAGGTGGTTTGCCTTCATGGGGTGCCCATATCCATTATTTCAGACCGAGGTTCTCAGTTTACAGGATATTTTTGGAGGACTTAGGTACCCAGTTTAACCTTAGCACCACCTTTCATCCCCAGACTAATGGGCAGGCGGAGTGGACTATTCATGTTTTGGAGGATATAATCCACGCTTGTGCTTTGGATATTTGAGGTTAGTGGGATATGTTTTTAGCTTTGGCAGAGTTTGCGTATAATAATTTTTTTCATTTGAGTAACCATATGGGCCCATTCAAGGCATTGTATGGTACACGATGTCGATCTTTGATTGGTTAGTTTGAGACTTCTGAGGTTAGGCCCCGTGGTATAGATTTACCTCATGAGTCATTCGATCGAGTTTGGGTGATTTAGGATAGGCTTCAGGTAGCTCAGAGCTGGCAGAAGAGTTATTCTGACTGTAAACTTTGTGCCTTGAGGTTAAAAGTTGATGATTGGGTCTTTATATGAGTAGTGCCTATTAAGGGCGTGATGATGTTGGGTAGGAGGGGCAATCTTAACCCCAGGTATATTGGGCCATTTGAGATCCTTCAGACAGTTAGGAAGGTTGCATAGCAGTTAGCTTTGCCTCCATACTTTTTAGCTATCCACCTGTGTTTCATGAATCTATGTTGTGATGGTATATCGAGTGTCACGTACTTTGGTGGGACTCGATTCAGTTGGATGAGAGGTTGGAATTTGTTGAGGAGCTTGTGTCCATTTTAGCTAGAGATGTCAGGCGGTTGCGCTCCAGAGACATTCCCCTAATTAAGGTTTCAGTGGCCTCACCATCTAGACGATGAGGCTACTTGGAAAATCTAGCGAGATATGCGGACCCCGTATCCCTACCTATTTGAGCCATCAGGTACTTCTTGATCCTTAACTTTTGCGAAGAAAAATCCTTTTAGCAGTGGATATTGTAATAACCCTCTAGGTCATTTTCCTTATTTCCATGCTTTTTCAGTACTTAGAGCTTCCATAGAGTTTCCTCAAGTCATTATGACTAGCTGGGACTGACAGTTCCATTACCAGACAGTTCATTTAGTTTTTAGAGCCATTTTTCTTTTTGGGAGCTTCTTAAGTTAAGAAATGGGTCTCGGGCCTAAGCCTCAGGTAACCGTCCTTGGATACCATTTCTTATAGTCTCAATATCTCTGAAACGTCGATATTAGGCTAGGGGGACCCTTGGTCTTGCTCCTAGGTTTTTCAAACTCATTTTGGGATATAGGGTGGAATTTTACAAAAAAGGCTCCTTGGGGTGTAGGCCCCACTTTTTATCGAAAAGACCTCAGATGGAAATTTCAATGGTGCCATTGCATTAAAAATATCAAATTTGGTATGGTAGCATAGTTTATTTGTGAGCATGGGATTCTAATCTAATCCCAAGCACCCGGTAGAAGTCTGTTGGGACTAGCTAAAATTGGCTGGCGCCAAGTATCTAGTGAAGCTGCTTAAGCGACCAGGGGACCACTTTAGCGGCCTTGTATAGCTTTAGAGGAGCTGGCCAGCCTTGGCCTAGCCTCTTTAAAGGCCTCTTAGGCGCTTAGTCGGCTCTTGAGAGCTTTAGTAGACCTGACCGGCTGGGGCAGGGTTGCTTTAGCGGCCCTAGCACACTTTAGCGATGACCGCTTTAGCATTCATTTAGCCGCTAAAATGGCCATCGCTGATGTTATATTTATATCATTTCCCCTTCTTCTCTAATACTTTCATATAAGTCTATCCTCCACTATTAGACATTGCAGGCTCAAATTCAATGAGGTATTGAGCGTGCGAGGTTGGTTATTAGCTTGCGATTGTAGTTTGAGTGTATAGCGTCTATATATTGTAAGTAATTTGGTCAATATCTGCTTAATTTGGTACTTATATTCTTGTTTATATGATTCTTTTGTTTGGGCTGGTTTTGCTATCTTTTAGCTCAGATTTAGCCAAATTTGTTATGGCTTTTGATCCTTGAACTGCATGGGATGTTGTGATGGTTTTAATTTTGTGATTCCACAAGTGGGCCCCACATGGGATTTTTAGTCCAATTTTTGACCCAGAGCATTTATATGCAATATAGCTATCATTTTTCTCACCTTGATGCATAGACTATTATGTTGATAGTGTGGCAACTCTGGGGCCTCTTAGAAAGGGAAAGCTCCGGTTTAGAGGATTCGGTGAGCGTTCGGCGTCATCCAGGTAGGCTAGGCTTATCCTACTTTTAGATTGAGCTTACTTATGATATGAATGTACTATTATGCTAGTTTTGGGCAGGTAGTTGTAGGTCAGACGTCATTTTAGTAGTTTTACTCCTCATTTAGCTAGTTAGGGCCCTATTTTGGTAGACTTTGGGCCCGTTATCCCCTAGTATAGTGAAGTATCATCCTTTAGGGCTAGGTTTGTTGCTATTAGTGCCTTGAGTTGGGAATGGGAAGCCTTATACTAGACAATGCTATATTTCAACCTAGAGTTGGTTATTGGGACCCCAAAGTGGGCCTTACTACCCCTTTTTAGCTAGAATACTTGGCATTAAGTTCCTTTAGGCTTGGTTAGACTCTTGACTACCATCTTAGGCTATTACCTTGGGTTGGGGTGACTTAGATTTTGTTTCTGATCTTGCACCTCACCTCTCGACCTAGTATTTAGGACCCGCCTTGCCTTAGCGGACTTATCCGCTTGAGATTTGTATTTGTGACCTTATGGTCCAGATATAGGCTTGGAAACATTAAACTTCTCCTTGTTAGAGAGTTAGGATCGTTCCTATATACATAAATTTGAGTCTGGCTTATGCGTTATTGTTACTATTACTATGCGTTCTGACACCAACTATGGTCATGCTTTATATGTATGAGCGCCGGTACGGTTTTGGCATCATTTTTATAGTTGAGATTGGTTACTTATGGGATCACCTATTTTCTAGTTACGATATGGTTACTATGAGTTCCGGTTAGAGTTTGGCATCTATTTATGATACTATCGGGTTGTTCTAGTATTATTTAGGGATGTTCTGGGTGTATTGACATGGGTATGGAGTTCTGTTGTACATGATTCATGTGGCCTATCATTATTACCTAATATTTCTAGTTTAAGCTTGACGTCTGGCCTTTCGTTATTACCCATTAGTGCCAGTTCAATCCCGATGCATATCTGGATAGTTTTACCATAGATTTGGGATCGGATGGTTACCTAAGATCAGTTCAGTAACGAATTACTTATTCTTTCTACTTTAGTTACTGCTTGTATGCATCCGCTGGCTTATGGGGGCTTAGTAGGGTTAATTATCTTCTTTTGTGTGCCTTCTGGGGTTATGGGGGCTCAGTTAGGTTGAAGTTAGCTTGTCTTTCTTACTTTGAGATATTTATCTTTCGCTTTTGCACATCTTAGTACTGTAGATATTTATATTTCTATCCCTACTACTATTGACTTAGTTTACACTATCGCATTATATTTATATTTTTACTATACTTGAGCTCAGTCGACCGATGATGTCTACTGAGCTCTTTCGTTGCTTTGGTACTCATGCTGCACTTCTGCATCTTTTCCCTGATGTAGATCCGAGTAAGAGCCACCGGCGTTGAAATTATCCTCAGGCATAGCTACTGATCCGGAGATGGGGTAAGCTTTCTAGATTCTGAGGCTGATCCTCCTCCATCTCTTTTCAGTTATAGTTTTTTGCATTTCGAGACTACTGTGTATTTGTATATTGATTTTGGATACTGTCTAGTACTCTTCTTTTGGTTATAGTGGCTCTTGTATCGATCTTACCAGGTCTTGGGAGAGATTGTTTTGTATCTTTTGTCCTCTTCCTTCTCATGTACGATATATTATGTTTGTGTATTTCTTCACTTCCGCTTATATTATTGTCGTTGTTGGTTTTTCCTTCTTGTTTCTTTTCATCTTTCGTCCGTTAGCCAGTTACTTGCCGTTTTGGGCTATGACTTGGTTTACCTACTGGTGGGTCAAAGTAGGTGCTATCATGACCTGAGAAATTGGGTCGTGACAGATTCTTGCATATATTAAAAATGTTAAATAAAAAATAATTCTTTATAAAATGAAGAATATAAAGAATGCAACAAACAAATTCATCAATAAAATTAATGATATAGGAATATATATATAAGAGAGGCGAAAAAGCTAGAACCCATTCCAATATAAATTTCAAATATCATATTAATTTGTTAAAAGAAGATTAGTTTGTTATTATTTCTTATCCTTACCTTTTCAAATATGATGTATATTTACCTAATAATTTATATATTTTAACTGAGATAAATATTTGAAACCAATGATATGATAATAATAGTAATAATAACAACAACAACAACAACAACAACAACAACAACAACATCAACAACAACAACAACAACAATAATAATAATAATAATAATAATAGTAATAATAATAATAATAATAATAATAATAATAATAATAATAATAATAACAGCATTTTCGACAAAATTAGGGTTCAATAATAATTGTTTTCATGGTATAAGATTCAAAAAGAGTTCAATTAGAACTCTTTTGTTTACTATCTACTACTATAAGAAGTAGTAGGTGTGGTAGTAGTAGTAGTAGTGGCAGTAGTAGTAGTGGTAGTAGTAGTAGTAGTAGTAATAGCGGTGGTGTTCATCATAGTAGCATACCACTTCTGTCACTCTTCCAATCTCATTGAGACAGATAGGCAGCTGATGCCCTAAAGGTCTAAGAGAACCAATCAATAACCTATGCGTAATGTGCATATAACTTTGATAATTATAAAGCTTTGACAAGTTTAGGTAAGATGCCTCGGTAAAAACGCCAACAAAGATAGGCCCAACATAAATGTACATGACTTGACTGTTGAGGCCTCAATTACTAAAAGACAAGACACATCTTCTCTTTACTTTATTATTAGTCTACAAAGCCTTTCAGAGATAGACAACTTAGTATAGGTCGAGACAAGATCCCTTCATACTCTTAACCATAATAAAATATCAAAATATATATTAAAGACTCGACTAGCCCGACTAACTAGGAGCTCATCAAAAGCAGCTGAGTACTTCTATTGGGGAGATCTACTAGCTAGAGTACCTATAACTGTAGTATGAAACACAAGGCGCCTCGTGAGGAACGTCAGTACGAATGAATCTACTAAATTTGTAAGGCATAAAGTAGTCATATGTAAAACAAAAGCTCAAATAAAATCAGGTACAAAGTTATAGATAATGATAAGAAACCACATTCACTTATACTTGTGGAATCATATACATTACGTTCCTTTATTTTCTTTACTCTTCTTTACTTTATAAGCTTTGTAAGGCATGTGATACAATGACCAACGAATCAGTGGTCCAAGAAGATGCCCCATGCTAGGCATTTTAACCCCTGGAATACATTCCTTACAAATATACAAATAGGGATTGACCCATGCTAGGTATTATAACCCCGAATACCGCCCATTAATACATAGTTTGGGATCAGCCCATGCTAGGTATTATAACCCCTGAGCTTCCACCAATAAATACATCAATTGGGATAGGCCCATGCTAAGCTTTTGCCCCTGAATTGCCACCCATATGTATGTAAATTTATTTTGAGATCGATCCATGCTAGGCTCTTGGCTCCTGCGCTTCCATTCATAATTGCATAGATTCACTTTTTCTTGTTTCTTTAATCTTTGAGATTGTTGTTTTAGTGGTCATAACATTTTTGAACTTTGGAACTATAAATCAGTAGAAGAAGACATGTCAACAATATGATTGAGGCAGAAACAATGACATAGGAAACAAATGTAACATCAAAATGAGCCATGAAGACACGTGACAAGTGAGGATATGAGGACATGTAGCAAATGAGCTATTAAGGTGTATAAAAAGTAAGCAAGTGATCTTATATAGTATACAACAACTGTGAAAGATTCAAGTGATCTTACACAACACATAGCAATTGTGACAATTTAGTGTAGAAATTTGGACATTTTAAATAGGGGCATACGTGCATATCAAGTAGAGATATGTAACTCCTCAAATGAAGATGTGAGGAATGTATAATAACTACTTCGTAGGCCATGCCAAATGAAATGATATATATGAAATTCGTGGCAGGTTAAACTCTAGGACGAATACGCATTTCAAGTAGAGACATATAAATCGTATAATTTAACAACAAAGAGCTCTATGAGGTCACATTATAGCCTAACACAATAGAAGTGATATCCAAACAAAGGAACATGTGAATTGGAGCAATTTGACAGTGTATGGACAAATTGTATATCAAACATATGAACACTCTTAACATGTGTAATCTAGGATATTTTTGACTCATATAAGAGAAACATGTAACACTTTGACACATTCTTTTTAAGACCACAGGCAGTAGGGAAAAGGGTCATTAACTATAGTGGGGATTTTACAATGTCACAATGTATCTCTTACCATGAAAATCTAGGACGCTCACTTTGTTGGTACATAAGTATATGACATCGTGCCAAAGGATGTGAAATAGAATAACCTTATATACCTTGCTGCGCAACCCGAATATTAGAATGAATTAGACTTCTTTCCTTTAAGGTGTTAATCAATAATATAAGTACATAATGAAGATCATATTAGCAACTATCACAATGTAAACCTTGTAAAACAGTAGCTAAACACTTGACGGGCAGTAAGACTATCCAGCCCACAAATAATTGGTGTATCACTACACCCTCCTTCTATACTTCAATATAACTCCACTTAACCATTCAATAAGGTCACCCACAGACTCCCAACATCAATACATATAGACAACCCCTAAACACTCTCAAAATCCTTCAACACAATAGGAAATTATTGAATTCATGACTTTCAATCACCATCCCTTGAGTTCATAATAAAAGCAAATCTAAAATATCTTAGTCACAATCATGACCAAGGAGAGACAAAATAGATCAGTAACCTTACCTATATTGGTGAACATTGTTATACTATCAATCTCTAATTCTTCATGAACATAAACTTTCCTTCAATTTGAACTGAACAAGAGGAGGAATCTAGTAGAAGTTTAATAAGGTGGGACTTTCAAGCTTGAAGAGGGTTATCCTAAACTTTAAGCATGAAGAGATAATTCCAAAACCTCCATAGGAAAATATAGCTAAAACCATAAACAAATTTACTTACAAATCTTGAAAAAAGAATAAAACTTTAAGAACCCTAGAGGGAAGGTTAGAGCGACTGTTTTGGAGCTTGAGAAAATAAGAGAAAACTTAAGAGAATCAACATTTTTTGTGAATAATAACATGAGAAAATCAGCCAAGGATAGGGTTAAGAGGACCTTTTTAGGCGCCTCCCTTTTTTTCTTTTGATTAGGACCACAAAAAGATTAAGTAAGTGATGCACCTACTTGACCAAATAAGCTGGTCAAAAGTCCAAGTAGGTAATGCACCTACTAGGCCATTTTAATTTAACTCTTGTGGGCTTGGAATATTGGGTCTTGTTTGTCCATTCTTTTCCTTTTCCTTTTCTTTCACTTAATATGGGACTCAATTGATCCATTAGTCAAAGTACATACGTGGCCCTTTTAACTTGGTCCATATACCTTAAGAAGGTAATTTCACCTACTTGTCACCTGCTAGCTTAATTAAGAAAAGAAAGATTGTAATTGTGCCAGAATAAGTCAAAAGTGAAATGCAAAGAAAGAAATCCACAACATCTCCACCAAAAGGAAAACAGTCCCTAGGGACATCAAAATCTTCTATTGACCCCATTACTCAAATAGAAAAAGATACATCAGTAGGGATTGGTCATAATCAACAAGTAGCACCAGTAGCTACGCAACTATGTAATTGTGAAAAGGTTTTTGATGTCTCTACCAACAAACAACAAAAAGAATCATTGCTAAATACAAATCTAGATGCAGTAAAGTCCTATGTCTAGAGTTACGTAAGTATCAGTTGCACTTGTAAGCTATATCTTTTAGTTAAATTCATTACTAATATCCATCTTTTTACATGATAAGATTGATAAAAAATTCAAAGACCTTGAGACATTAATGACTAATCAATACACAAACATAATTAAAGCTTTGAAAGAGAAGACCCTTCAAGATGAAAAGGCAAATGAATTAGAAATATGAGAGATTCATATTAATTATAGATATTTGATATGGTATATATAATTTTATAGGTTGTTGTTGGAACTGATAGTTCAAATGGAAATGACCTAACAGATGGACTAGTAGATGTTGGTCGCTCTAAAAAATTGGATAGTCCCAAGGATTCCACCCAGCCATGCTGATGATCAAGGAGGTGTGAACATTAACTGACCATCAGGAGACACCAATGCATGTCATGGTGACCCGAAGATACTTGTAAAACATGTATATAAAACTAATATGACATAATGTGCTTGACACCAAAACCTATCAGGACCAACTCCTCTGGCTGTTGAACCATTGACAATTATCAGTCCACATCAAATAATTGATAGTCAATTATCATCAGTGATAGTTCCTTACCAAATGAGATTCCATGTGATAAGATCGTGTTACTTGACTACACAAAGGCGTCTGCTCAAAGGACTAGGCAGCCTTCAAAGATTTTCAAGTCGCCTTATGTAACAGACTATGATTCCAGTTCAAACGAAAAAGAGAAAGTCACTTTTGAATTGACTTAGAAATATCCTTTTGAAGGTTTCAATATTTCTGATAAGCGTGTAATGCAATTAAAGACAACATACTCAAGGTGGATACTTGAAGTACTGTTGAAGCAACATGCCTATAAGTAAAATTACTATTTTTTAACAACTATATCATACTGTTTATCTTATCCAAATAATCTCATAACATATACTACTCATACATGAAATACAAGGAAGAGAACTACAAAGTTAAATCCTCATGACTTGGTCTAAAACTAGATTTTGTTATTGTCTAACTAAAGACAAAGAATTGGTTCTACTTAATTTCATAACATAATATTTGCTGGAATGATGAGGTATAATCATACAAATTACACAAAAATATGTAATGGCATGTATCAAGACAGAGAATATCTTATACATACATATATATAAATCATTGTCACAAACCGATTTCTCAAGTCATGATGGCACCTACCATAACCCAGAAGTAGGTAAGCCAACCAATAGTCCGGAATATCTAGTAATAGACTAATAAGAAAAAGGAAATAAAAGAGAAGGAAGACAAGATATGAAAAATAGAAGCAAAAGTAAATAAAAGAGTATAAAGACAAGAAGGAAGTAAATACTTCCCAAAAACCTAGTGAAGTTAGTACAAGAGTTTCTAATACAACAGGAGTACAAAGTGGAATACAGAGTAAATGTATACAAAGCCATCTCTGAAATACAAAAATAGAGATCAGTCAAATAATAAGAGGGAGAGTAGGAACAACTATGAACATCAGGAGTTCACCCCAAATATCTGATCCATTGTTATTGTCACGACCGAAACCCTTAGTGAGTGGTACCCACACTACTCACCCGGTGGGAGAACCAATAACCCTGAATGTATTGATCAACACTCAAGTAAAAGTACGAGAACTATCCCATAAATAGTGTGATAACCATTCAATCTAACAACTTAAGAATGTGCAGAAACAAAATACAAAGCAAAAATCCCCTAGGACCCGAAAGTCGGTGTACCAAAACATACTAAGAATATTAAGTGGGGATGCAACCCCGAAACTATAAAAAGTAACAAGTCCAAACAAAGGACAATGTCTAAATAAGAAAAATATCTCATGGTAGCCCGGATATGTTGCTCACCCTGAAATCCAGAATGGACTACTGAAATCACAAGTAAGGTCAAGAAGAATCTGCTGGAATATGTCCTGCACTCACAAATATAAATGCAGGTGTAGAAACAGTAAAAAAATAAACTATAGTGTACTGGTAGGATCATTTTAATAACCCAAGATGGAAATATGAACACTTAACCAAAATATAGTACAATTAGCTAACAGATGCTTAAATATCAAATATTCAACATATATGTACAAGTAACATTCAAGAGATAAGCCAACAAGTCAACAAGTGTCATTAATAAGGCAATGATATACAACTGAATTCAAGACAACCACCAAGGAAAAGCACAACAATACAAATTTCTCGATTCACTCAAGGAACCGTCATACTAATACATACCTTGAAACCTGTACACACATGCTAAGGGTTATATACCCACCCTCTAGCTATGACCTGCAGGGGACAATTACCGTCTATGTACTAAAACCTTAGACATGAATGTCTGTAATCCTTAATCCAACAACCTGTGAGAACTTCTCAAATGCCGAAACATTTCATAATTTACAATATAAAGAGGCCAAGTCATAAAACAAGTAGACATTGCAATGACCAAGCACACCACACGGATTAACCAATCAAACTATAAAGTAGTTAATATGCACATATAACACAATTCGGATTAAATACACCCCATCACCTACCTCGAACCAAGCTTGCACAACTCTACGTCGAAGCTTTGCCCTTCCGTGCCCTTTCCGCTGGCACATGGTCTAAAACATGCATACAAACACTATATTAACGAAATAACCTAACATTGAGGAAGTTATAAGCCACCCCCACCCCCCTAAGGTCAGTTCATAATGATAACCGTTTTAGGGCTATTTCCCTTGTAATTCACCAAAAAGTACCAATTTCATGAAATGATTGGTGAATTAACAGAATGCAAGGCCAATTTCATGGTTAATAAATAAAATCCATTAACCTAATGCTCAATTTCTCCCTTACACCAGCAAACACACCAAAATACTCCCTAAAACCCTCCCCAAACTTCAAAATTTATGTCTTTTAAGGATTAAGAAGTAATTACAAGTTAAAGGGAGTGAATTCCTTACCTTAACGAAGTTAAACGGAGGTAAACTGGTGATTTTTGCCCTAAATCGCCTTCCTCTTGCCCTAAAATGAGTTTATAAAATAATAAACTATTTTGGGGTTTAATCACGTTAATCTGCTGTTTTTACAATTATAGCGGTACCTGACCGCTTTTGACCACCGCTATAGCAGAAATTATTCTGCTATAGTGGTCACCGCTAGCGGTATGCCAACTGCTATAGCGGTGTCGATAGGAAAGAATGTCTGTCTTCACCCAAAAACCTCCCTTTTTACAACACATCTTGATCCCGGGACATTTCAAATAACGCCCTTTACTCTAAAGTCAATTTTGCGAGTTCTACTACTCCAAATTCAGTTTCGTAAAATCCTATGGGTTTCTTATCGCCTGAGCTAAGTAGGAATCAACATCGTTCCATCCAAACCAATCTAAATTATCCCCATATTTTATAAGACTACACCTCACTGCAAAATAGAGCGAAAGTAGCCTAGCCTGAAATTTATAACTTCCAAACCGAAAGGAATTTAGACACAAAATTTGGAACGTAAGACTTTTACATAATGACCAAGAGGGTCATTACAGAAGATACCAATTTACCCATCGTTCATCCTCGATTGATCAAACTAGAAAAACAGGCCATAATGAGAAAGGAAAAGAGTACCTGTATCCTCGAACAACAGAGGGTACTTATCCCGCATGTCCTTCTCAATTTACTAAGTGGCTTACTCAACCAGAAAATGCTTCCATTGAACCTTCACCAAATAAATTTCCTTTGTCCTCAACTTATGAATGTCACGATCAAGTATCGCTATCGGTTCCTCCTCGTAAGTCAAGTCCTTATCCAAAAGCACCGAATCTCACTTAATAATATAGTCTCCATCTCCATGGTACCGTTTCAACATAGAAACATGAAATACTGGATGAACCCCCAACAAACCCAGCGGTAGGGCTAACCTGTACACAACTGGACCCACTTCTTCAAGAAAATAGAAGGAACCAATATATCAAGGGCTAAGCTTACCCTTTTTACCAAACCTCATGTATCATTTCATAAGAGACACCTTGAGTAATACTTGCTCCCCAGCCTTGATGTATATGTCCCTCACATTTTGGTCTATATACTCTTTTGTCTACTTTGGGAGCCAACATCTTAGTCTGAAAAAATTTTACCTTTTCTTGAGCCTCTTTCACCAAGTCGGTGCCCAAAGGATTGACATCTCCTACCTCAAACCATCCAATAGGTGACCTATACTTTCTCCCATAAAGTGACTCAAATAGAGCCATATAAATGTTGGAGTGGTAGCTATTGTTGTATGAAAACTCACACAATGGGAGGAACTGGTCCCAATGACCACCAAAATCAATCACACAGGCTCTCAATATATTCTCTAGTACCTAAATTGTCTGCACTGAAGATCGATCAGTTTGAGGATGAAAAGCTATGCTAAAAGTAAGCTTGGTGCCTAACTTCTCATGCAACTTGTCCCAAAATTTAGAAGTAAACTTTACATCCCAGTCTGAAATGATAGAAAGTGGCACCCTATGAAGTCTGATGATCTTCTTGACATATATTTTTGCCAACTGCTGAGAGCTGTAATCTATACGAACTGGTAAGAAATGAGCTGATTTCGTCAGTCGATAAGCTATCACCCAAAGAGGGTCATACTTTCCCAATGTCTAAGGAAGCCCCATCACAAAATCCATGGCAATATGCTCCCACTTCAACATAGGTATAGGGATCATCTTAAGTAAGCCCATAGGCATTTGGTGTTCATACTTTACCTGTTGACAGTCATGACACTTGGACATATAATCCACTATGTCCCTCTTCATCCCTGACCACCAATAAAACTGTCTCAAGTCATGATACATCTTGTTCGTGCCTAGATGAATAGAGTAGAGCGAACCATGAGCCTCAGAAAGTATATCATTGACAAGTCACCAACCCGAGAAACGCATAACCTTCCTTTAAACCACAATACCCTTCCATTATCAAGAGTAGCATCATCCCTCTCTCCATTCACTACCTTATTTCAGAGTACATTCAACTTCTTATCCTCAAACTACTTGGCCTTAATCTACTCAATAAAGATTGAATTTACCTCGGCACTTGACAACATTCTACCCCTGTCCGAGACCCGAAATTTGCATGCTCAAGGATGCTAGAGTCTGAAACTCTATAGCTAGTGGACTCCTGTATACTCTCAAGAATGACAAGTTGTCCATACTTACGACCTTTTGGATCAATGTGCTGCCACCACATTGGCCTTACATGGATGATACTGAATGGTCACATAATAGTCCTTTAATAATTTCGTCCACCATCTGTCTTAGATTCCAATCCCTTTGAGTAAACCCATGTTGAAGACTATGATGGTCAGTGAAGTCCTCACACTTGACACCATAAAGATAGTGTCTCCAAATTTTTAATACAAATACCACCACTTCCAACTCTAAATCATGGGTTGGGTAATTCATTTCATGAGGCTTCAACTGCCTCTAAGTATACTTAATAACATTCTTATCATGCATCAACACAACTCCCAAACCCAAAAGTGAAGCATCATAATACATAATGAAATCTTTACCTTCAACTGGCAGTGATAGAATATGTTTTGTAGTCAAAAGTGTCTTGAACTTTTGGAAGCTCTCTTCACACTGGTCTGACCAAACAAACGACACCTCCTTTTGAGTCAACCTTGTCAAGTGAGTTGCAATGGATGCAAAGTTCTTGATAAACTTACGATAATAACTTGCAAGACCCACAAAATTCCTTACGTTGGTCACTGAACTAGGACGAATCAAACTCTTAACTGCTTTAATTTTCTAAGGGTCCTCTATCACTCCTTTCTCCAAAACCACGTGCCCTAAGAAGGAAAATGAAGATAGCCAGAAATCACATTTAGAGTACTTAGAAAATAACTGATTTTCCTTCTTAATTTCAAAAACTATACGGAGATAGACTGCATGCTCTTACTTAGTTTTGGAGTACACCAGAATATCATCAACGAACACAATCACGAAATAATCCAAAAAGGATTTAAAAATGCCATTCATCAAACTCATGAAAGCTGCAGGTGAATTAGTCAATCCAAAAGACATTACCATATTTTTGAAATGGCCATACAAAATTCTAAATGCTGTCTTTGGAATATCCTCTGGTCTAATCTTTAATTGACGATAACTGGACCGCAAACCACTCTTTGAGAAAACTGTTGCACCCTATAGCTGATCAAACAAGTCATCTATACGAGGCAAAGGATATTTATTTTTGATGGTGACCTTTTTTATCTGCTTATAATCGATACAAATCCTCATACTACCATCCTTCTTCTTAATAAAAAAATCGGAGCACGTCAAGGTGAAGCACTTGGACGAATAAAACCCTTATCAAGCAGCTCCTACAACTGAGCCTTGAATTTCCTCAACTCTGAAGGAGACATTTGATATGGTGGAATAGATATGGGGAGAGTGCCCGACTCTAAGTCAATATAAAAGTCGATATCCCTATCTGGAGGCATACTCAGAAAATTGGAAGGAAACACATCTTGGAACTTAAAAATTACCGAAATGAACACTCTAGAAGGGGACCCTGCACCCACATCTCAAAGATGAGCTAAAAATGTTGAACACCCCTTCCTAACTAGTCTCCTAGCCCTGACATAAGATATAATCCATACCGGTATGGCCTTATACACTCCCTCCCACTCTAGTTCCCTCATTCCAAGCATAGCTAGAGTCATTGTTTTAGTATTACTATTTAAAATATCAGGATATGGAGATAACCATGTCATGCCTAAGATTATATCAACGTCCAACATATATAAGATAATAAAGTCTACCCATGTCTAAAAACCCACAAACAAAATAGGACAAGACTGATAAACATGTCTAACTACCACAGACTGCTCAATCGGAGCAGACACATGCATAAGATAGTCAAGAATATCATAAACCATACTCATACCCATGGCAAACTAAACAGACACATAAGAATAAGTGGACCCCAAATCAAATAAGATAGAAGCCAGCCGGTTACAGATAGAAATAGAACCTGTGTTCACTGCATCAAAAGCCTCGGCATTAGTCTTCTTAAAAAATACATGACAATGAGCCCGATCATTAATCTGGATAACTCTCTACCTGGCTGTGCTCTTAGGCCACTGTTACCATGACCATCGTTACTACAAATGCCTACCTGATTTCCCTATCCACCCAGTGCATGACCCCTGCTATTACCCCCTCCTCTACCTGCTGAAACCACTACCCGAATGAGCTGCTATGCATGGCCACTCTCCTGTCTCACCGGACACTCCCTCTTAAAATGACCAACAACACCACAATAATAACACCCATGCTCCAGAGTAGGCCGACTGGCAGAAGAATAAGAAGCCCCTTGGCCTCTAACAACCTGAGTCTGGGAAGGTCCCTTAGCCAGAACCATAGTAGAGGCTATCATAGCTGACTGAATAGGGTGAGTTGGAAAGGCCTGCTGGCCCTTAGAATAGGATCCACTAAAATTCCAAACATTTCAAAACTTCTTGGCTAACATCTTAGCCTATCCGCATGCGCCACACCTTTAAACTTCTTTACATAATCTGACACATCATTAAACCCATTTCCCGCAGAAGTCATTTGTACAGTCAACACATGAAGGTCAAGTTCAACCCCTTAATAAATAAATGAATCCTTTCTTCCTCTGTAGTCAACAATAGAGTGGCATAACTAGACAAGGCATGAAACTTAGACTCATAAGTTGCAACTAACATATCACCCTGCTCCAAAGCCAAGAACTAATCCTTCTTGTGATCATGGAGGGCACGAGGTAAATACTTATCCAAAAACAGAGCATGAAACTGCTTTTAAGTGAAAGGAGGAAAAATAGGTGACCGACACTGAACATATGCTCTCTAATACTGCTTAGCATTTTTCTCTAGTAGAAAGGTCACAAACTCAACCCCATGTTGCTTTATAATACTCATCTCATGCATCCTCTCATAGAAATCAATAATAAACTCAAAAGTTTCCTCAGATTCTGTACCTTGAAATGTAGGAGGTCGTGTTCAGTACCTCCATCACAGAACCTAAAATAGAATAAGGAAAAATATCCATGCCCGAAGTCTCATTCATCCTAGGAGGCCTGATAAGCTGGAAGAGTGGGGGTGGCTCCAGTCCCAGCCAATCCTCTCAGAAAAGAAAACACTTGCTAAATTGCCTCAGCAAACATGAGAGGTAGAACTGCATCCCTAACTAGTGCCACCACATCGAGCTCTATCTTCTGCTCCTCTGCTGCTTCTCTTTCCTCAAAATGATCCTGGGGTGGGGAAGGGGATGTTTCCCTGTTATTAGCCTAACCCACAGCTGCTTTAGCTCCACTCCTGGAGGGTATGGCTCATCCCCGTCCTCTTCTTTCTCTCCTTCCTCTCCCTCTAACTCTTCCTCTTCTCCTTATGGATGGTTTCTCAACTGGTGCGGTCGATGCTGGGGATACTGCTCGAGTTCCATTCAACCTAGTATTTACCATATGTGGAAAAAAGAGTGAAGAATCAGATACTAATTTAGATCACTAGATACTAATTGGAATCATGTCATAGCACGAAAGAAGCAAGAACGATAGATTTTTCTTGAAGTACTATAGTCTCCTGAAGAAAAGTACAGATGTTTCCATACCATTCTGCGAGACTCTACTGGACCCATTTTGGTACAATGAGATTGACTAAACTTAGGCTCTAATACTAAGCTTGTCATGACCGAATCCCGTCATGAGTGGCACCCATACTACTCACCCAATGGGAGAACCAATAACACCAAAACCATTGATCAACACTGAACTAAAATTACAAGAACTATCCCATAACTAGCATAGTAACCATTCAATCAAACAACTTAAGAATGTGCGAAAACAAAATACCAAACAAAAATCCCTTAGGACCCAAAAGTCGATGTACCAAAACATACTACGAATATCAAGTGGGGATACAACCCCAAAACTATAAGAAGTAACAAGTCAAAACAAAGGACAATGTCTAGATAAGAGAAAGATCTCATGGTAGCCCGAATGTGCTGCTCACCCTGAAATCCAGAATCGACTGCTGAAATCACAAGAAAAGTCTCGATGAATCTGCTGGAATATATGTTGCACTCACAAAAGTAAATACAGGTGTATTATCAGTACAAAAATAAACCAAAGTTGATATGAAGCTTAAAATGAAAATAAAGACTGATAAAGAAATAAATCATGATTTAGACTAATGACAAGAGGATTAACAAAGAAGCAAGAGGAAGAAAAATAGATAGACACAAATTGAGAATTAAAGACAACCACTTTAATAAATAAAGAGACCTTCCTTAAATATCCCAACAAGCACCTAACTCTAATAAGAACCTCAAGGGAAATGATATCCTAAGCAACTCTTCTTTCCAAACAAGAAACAACTAAAAGCTTAACAAGCTCTCATAATCTCTCAACAACATTGGAGTTTTTGGTTTTTTAAAATTCTAAGTCTTCAAAGTATAAAAGAGGCTATTTATACTAAGCAAATAAAGAAGAAACTATGTTATTACATTTCTACCCTTAATGATGTAAGGGCTTTGTTTGGGATGTCCTCTTTGTGATGAATTCAAGAATTCATCAAATCAAAGCATAATCCTCCTTCTTCTTCTCAACGTATGCTCCATAAAATGCTATTACCATCATGTGGAATCCTTGGGGGACTCCACAATGCACTCAATGCATCTTTCTTCATGAATAACCCTTGCTAATTTTGAAGCTTATGAGCTTGACTCCTTGTGAAAGGGCTTGTAAAAGTCTTTGGGAGCCCTTGGGTTGCATCACTCTCCCCTTATTGAGAAGAATTTGTCCTCAAATTCAAAGGGTCTTCATTATACACATCCATAGGAGAAAGATCCCAAATGTTGAATGTATTTTGCACTTGGTAATCCGGGGGGAAGATCAATTTTGTAGGCATTGTCATTAAGCCTTTCAAGCACTTCAAATAGGCCATCACCTTTGGCATTAGCTTGGTCTTTCTTTTGTTGGGAAACCTCTCCTTTCAAAATGGAACCACACCCAATCACTCAGTTCAAGCACCACCCTTTTTCTCCCCTAGTTGACTTTCTTGGTCGTTTTTTGATTCTTTTTCTCAAGTTGAAGTCTCACTTTCTCATGTAAAGCTTTCATTGCCTTGGCCCTATTGTTTCCATCTAAACTCAACACAACATATTGAGACAAAGGGGTTAGATCAAAAGGGGTAAGGGAGTTAAAACCATACACAACCTCGAATCAAGCCATGCCAATAAGATTATGAGTGACACGATTATATGTAAATTCAACTAAAGGTAATTGGTCTTCCCAAGATGTGAGTTTTCCTTTGACCATGGCCCAAAGCATAGAACCAAGTGTGTGGTTCACAACTTCGGTTTGACCATAGGTTTATGGGTGACATGATGTAGAGAACAATAATTTTGTCCCCAGTCTACCCCACAACTCCTTCCAAAAGTGGATAAGGAATTTAGGATCCTTATCACTCACTATGGATTGAGGAATACCATGCAACTTGACAACATGCTCAAAAAACAAGGATGCAACATGGGGGGCATCATCACACTTAGGACATGCCATAAAATGAGCCATTTTGGAAAAACAGTCAACAACCACAAAGATGTTATCTATGCCCCTCTTAGTCCTCGGTAAACCCAATACGAAATCCATAAAAATATCAAGCCAAGGCCGTTGAGGGCTGGGGAGAGGTGTATATAATCTATAGGGAAGTAACCTAGATTTAGAACTATGACAATCAACACATTGACCACAAATTTTAGCAACATCACTACACATTTAGGCTAATAGAAATGTTTTTCAAGGATCCCTAATGTCTTGTCAATACCAAAGTGCCCCATCAAACCCCCATCATGTGTCTTTCTCACAAAAAGTTCCCTCCAAGAGCTCATATGTACACAAAGTCGCTTGTTCTTGAACAAGTAACCATCAAATGTAGCAAATGTGGTGGTAGGTTTGTCCTTGAGCTTATGGTTCCTTACCCATGCTCCACAATCTTGGTAGATTTGAGCAAAAATAGGATCCTTGGGATATAATGATTTCAAGCTCTCGAAACCCAACAACTTAGAAGTCAAAGTAGAGACCAAAACATGTTTCCTTGACAAGGCATCCGCCACTACATTATCCTCCCTTTTTTGTAATGAATTACAAGGCAATGTTTTAAGAATTTCAAACCACTTGGCATGCCTCTTGTTTAACTTTCCTTGTGACCTAAGATGTTTTAAGGACTCATGATCGGTCCTATTGACAAATTCCTTAGGCCATTAGTAGTGTTTCCAATTATACAAAGCCCGAATCAAGGCATAAAGCTCAAGGTCATAGGTGGAGTAATTCAACATCGCACCTCTAAGCTTCTTACTAAAGTAGGCAATGGGTTTTAAATCTTGCATAAAAACAGCCCCAATACCCACTCTACTAGCATCACATTCAATTTCAAATATTTTATCAAAGTTGGGTAATTGCAACAATGGTGCGGAACTAAGCATTTGTTTCAAGGTGGCAAAATCCTTGGCTTGTTCCTCACCCCAAAAGAAGGATGTATCCTTTCGGATCTCTTTAGACAAGGGGGTGGCTATGGTGCTAAATCCTTTAACAAACCGCCTATAAAAACTAGCCAATCTATGAAAGCTATGCACATCACCAATGGACGTGGGAGTTGGCCAATTCTTAATAGCTTCTATTTTGGATGCATCAACCTCAACTCCAACACAACTTCGTCAACACAAAAAGAGCATTTAGACACATTGGCAAAGAGTTGTTCTTGCCTAGGCATATCAAACACACACTTTAAATGATCAACATGCTCATCCATGGTCTTACTATACACCAACACATAATCAAAGTACACCACCACAAACCTACCAATAAAAGGTTTCATCACATGATTCATCAAATACATAAAAGTACTAGGAGCATTGGTGAGCCCAAAAGGCATCACCAACCATTCATAGAGACAAAATTTGGTCTTGAATGCCGTTTCCCACTCATCTCCGGGTTTCATTCAGATTTGATGGTAACCGCTCCTAAGGTCTATTTTTGAGAATATGCAAAAATTACTTGATTCATCAAGCATGTCATCAAGACGAGGACTGGGATGGCGATACTTTACCGTTATTTTGTTGATGGCTCAACAATCCACACACATACGCTAAGTTCCATCCTTTTTAGGAACCAAAATCATCGGTACCGCACATGGGCTCATGCTCTCCCACACCACCCCTTTCTCAAAGAGTTCATCCACTTGCCTTTAAAGTTCCGTAGTGTCCTCTGGATTAGATCTATAAGCCGTCTTGTTTGGAAATTCAGACGCCAAGATGAAATCAATTTGATGCTCAATTTCCCTTATAGGGGGAAATCCCTCTGGAAGTTCCGGAGGAAACGCATCTTCATAGCCCTGCAAAAGAGAATAAATAGAACTAGAGAGAGAAAAAGTTAGTTCATTAGTGAGCAATGAATAATCCCTATGCATGATAAGGACCACTGGTTGCCTCTCTTTCAATTCATCCCGAATCTCCTTAAAGTTTGTCAAAAGAGCTACCTTCTCTTTCCCCTTAGAACAACCTTTCCCTTTACTTTCTGCCACGACACCCCTGACTTCATTACTAGCATCCACACCCTTTCCCTTATCAGTCAAATCTCTCAACTTATGATACATTTACTAACTTGTACCGGTGTCATAGGATGTAGGATGTGTGTATACCCGCCATACTCAAAGGAATACCGATTGGTGCAACCATCATGATAAGTAGCTCTATCATATTTCCATGTCCTCCCAAGTAATAAATGAAAATCTTGCATTGGCACCACATCACACAAAACTTCATCTTGGTACTTTCCAATCTTGAACTTAATCACAACTTGCCTATTTACCTTCAATTCCCCACAATCGCTCAACCATTGAAGTTTACAAGGGCTAGAGTGTTTGGTAGTGGGGAGGTGAAGAAAATCTACCAACGTAGTGCTTGCAACATTAGCACAACTTTCTCCATCGATTATCAAGGAACACACATTTCCCTTGATGAGGCACTTAGAATGGAAAAGGTTTTCCCTTTGGTTTGGATCATCCAAGGCTTTACTTATCATTGTCCTTTGCACTACATCATTTGGGAGGGATATCTCACCTTCATGAGGAAAGTCCTTCATGAATAAGGCCCTTCTACCCAACCCACAAGGAACAACAACATCACCATACTCCTCACTCTCCTCCTCTTCATCATCATCCCCCATGTCATAAGTATTCTCATTAATATTCCCCTCAAGAAGAGGGACACCATCAACATTACAAGAATTATCAATAATAACAAAAAACGCCCTCCGATTGGGGCACTCACTCATTCTATGACCAAAACCTTGACATTTAAAACATTGAAGAGGTTTAGAAGAAGTACCTCCTTCAGGTGGAGTGGTTTTGGTAGTGGGCTTCTCAACATGATTGGGTTGGACCAATGGTTTCTTGGTCTCTTGTGTGGTGCCCTTGTTCTTTGAACAAGTGGAAGAGGAATATCCCCCTTCTTTGTTGTAGTTCCAAGACCCTTTGTAGCCTCTCAACTTGTCAAGTTTCTCTTCCTTGAGCCGCTTCTCAATTTCAATAGTCGCTTCAAGAGTTTTAACAGTATCACGATAATTATGGATTCTCATTTTGGAAGCAATCTCTTTACTCAAACCCGCTTGAAACAGTTTCATAGCATGCAAAGGATCTTATTCAAAGTCTATTCTCATTTTCACAAGTTGGAACTCATCATAGTATAGTTCCACACTTTTTGTGCCTTGTTGCAAAGTGTAAACCTTCTTGAATTTCTCTTGGTGATAATGATCAGTGACATACTTACGCCTCAAGGTAGTTTTGAGCTCTTCCCAAGTGGGAGTGGGAGCTAAACCATGCAATCTCCTAGCCTTCACTTGAGTTTCCTACCAAGTAGACGCTAACTCCTAAAATTGATCAATAGCATATGATGTCTTCCGCACCTCAAACATCTCGTTAGTCAAGAAGATGCGATCGTATCACCCAATCAAGAAACACATCGGGTTGCTCTCAACCTTGAAAGATGGAAAAGTTACCTCAATGGAGTTAAGACTCGTGTATCAACCCCCAAGATGTCCATAAGGTCCATTATGTATATATGGATCCTCACCATAGTTGTCATCATGGAATTCCCGACCTTGAAATCCCCTTTGCCTACCCAATTGAGGGATAGGACCATGTATTACTCCTCTACCTCTATGAGCACCATGGAATTGTACATGCGAACCCCTTATTCAGTGGGCGTAGTCATTATTTACTCCCTAAAACTCATCGTGGAACTCCTCTAGTAACTCATCACCCAATGGTTGGATATTCTGGATTGGAGGGGTATTTTGGAGTGGTTGGTGGTCATTTGGTGGTGGTGGAGGACTATTTAATGGTGGTTGGGGAACTTGTTGGATACGGGGAGGAGCATATGGCGGGGGTTGGAAACTTTGGTTGGTGTCATTTGTGGTTTGGGTTTGAGTTGGTGGAGTGGAGGATATAGGATAGAGCACTCGGTGAAGAGCATCGGGTGAAATTGGGGTTGAAGAGTCATAGTGAGCTCCGCTTGTGTTTCCAAAGTAATTAATAGCCAGGGGAGTGAAAGAAGAATCTCGACTCCTTGCTTCAAAAATTTCTACTTGATTACCCAACCGGTCTAACCTCTCATCCATGAGGGTTGAGAAAGCGGTGAACATGTTCAACAATTCAAGTATTGCGGGATCCCGTGTTGTAATCGAGTCACCATCTCCTTGGCCCGACATAGGTACCTAGGTAAAACACTCAAGAAAAACAAGAAAATACATTAATTTATTCAAAAGAAAAGCTCACAAACACTCAAGAAATCACACCTTTGTGTGTCTCACAAATTGCCTCGGCTAATGGTTGTAACTTGCTTAGCTCCGATGAGTTGCAAAGGTCCAATCTCTACTTGAAGGTTAAGAATGGATTTTTGATGACTCAAAAATGAAAGTTCAAAACCTAAGGATGGGAGCTAAGAAGTTGTCAAGGGAAAATAAAGAAGAAAAGCTAAAAACAAAGTAGCACGAAAAAAAATTGAACTAAAAAACGAAGTAACAAAAGTAGAAGAATTACCTGTTATTACTTAGTTTGAAGGATTAAAAAAGAGGATTTGATATTGTTAAACTAGTTAACAAGTAATTAAAAATGTTAATTACTTGTTAAATAGTTGAGAAATTGAAAGATGAAAGCATAGGAAAAAAAATCACGGAGTTTGGACACTTAGAAAAAATTTTGGGTCCCAAAAACTTAGGACCCAAAAAAAAAACTAAGTGTTGAAAATTCCTGCTCTCTGAATTTGCACTTCACGTGCCTGCAGGCTTTAGTTGCTGATTTGCTGACGTCAGCTGCCATGTGGAAGGCTGCTGTTGGTACATGTTGGCAGTTGATTGTTGACTGCTGACGTGGTGCTGACATGGCCTGTCCGCGTGGAAATTAATTTAGTTTTTTCACAAATGGACCCACAAACACCTTTGACCAAAATTGGCTTGGAATTTTTGGATCAAAGTGTGCTTCCTCTCTCTTCTTCTCCAAGAACTATATGAAGATGTTCAAGAACACCTAGAACACCAAGAACGCACACAAAATCCCAACACCTCCAAACAACTCGGAATTTGCTCAAACTTTAGGAGTAGCTTCCCCAAGACGTAGGGAACAAACCCCAATGGTTTTTAAGCCTCAATTTCTTCTCAATCAACAAACCTACTTTCCAAGTTTGAAAGTTCAAAAACATGAAAACCCTTTCATGGTAACTTCTTTTCTACAACTCCGAATTGATTGAAATTCGAGATCTAGGCTCCAAAAAGCACTAGAGAAGCAAGATCTAGTGTCAAAATCAACAAAACAAAACAAAAAAAAAATCTGTTTTTTTTTTTTTTGAATATCAATCCCAAGACTTAGGATTGTGAAAACAACCCTAATGCAAGCTCTTGATACCAAATGATATGAACCCTAAAATAAAAATGAAGATTGATAAAGAAATAAAGCACGATTTAGACTAATGACAAGAGGATTAACAAAGAAGCAAGAGGAAGATAAATAGATAGACACAAATTGAGAATTAAAGACAACCACTTTAATAAATAAAAAGACCTTTTTTAAATATCCCAACGAGCACCTAACTCTAAGAAGAACCTCAAGGGAAATGATATCCCAAGCAACTCTTCTTTCCAAACAAGAAACAACTAAAAGCTTAACAAGCTCTCATAATCTCTCAACAACAATGAATTTTTTAGTTTATGAAAATTCTAAGTCTTCAAAGTATAAAAGAGGCTATTTATACCAAACAAATAAAGAAGAAACTATGTTATTACATTTCTACCCTTAATGATGTAAGGGCTTTGTTTGGGATGTCCTCTTTGTGATGAATTCAAGAATTCATCAAATCAAAGCATAATCCTCCTTCTTCTTCTCAATGTATGCTCCATCAAATGCTACCACGAACATGTGGAATCCTCGGGGGACTCCACAATGCACTCAATGCATCTTTCTTCATGGATTACCCTTGCCAATTTTAAAGCTCATGAGCTTGACTCCTTGTGAACGGGCTTGTAAAAGGATTTTGGAGCCCTTGGGTTGCATCAAAAGTGTACTGGTAGGATCATTTGAATAACCCAAGGTAGAAATATGGACACTTATCCTAAATATAGTACAATTTGATAACACATGCTTACACATCAAACATTCAACTTATATGTACAAGTATCATTCAAGAGACAAGCCAACAAGTCAACAAGTGTCATTAAGGCAATGATATGTAACTCAATTCAAGACAACCAACAAGGACAATCACAACAATACAAATTTCCAGATTCACTCAAGGAACCATCATACTAATACATACCTTGCAATGCGTACACACATGCTAAGGGTTATATACCCACCCTCTAGCTATGACCTACAGGGGACAATTACCGTCCATGTACTAAAAACCCCATACATTAATGTCTAGAATCCTTAATCTAACAACTTGTGAGAACGTTTCAAATGTAGAAACATTCCATAATTTACCATATAAAGAGGCCAAGTCATATAACAAGTCGACATTGCAATGACCAAGCACACCACACGGATTAACCAATCACACTACAAAATAGTTAATATGCACATTTGACACAAGTTGGATTAAATACACCCCATCACCTACCTCGAACCAAGCTTGCACAACTCTAACCTTTTTGCTGGCTTGTAGTCTAAAACATGCATACAAACACTGTATTAATGAAATGACCTAACATGGTAGGAGTTATAATCCACCCTAACCCCCTAAGGTTAGTTAATAATTATTCCTCAACCGTTCTAGGGCTACTTCCCCCGTAATTCACCTAAAACTACAAATTTCATGGAATGATTAGTAAATTAACGGAATGCAAAGCCACTTCATGGTTAATAAACAAAATCCTTAACCTAATGCTCAATTTCACCCTTGCACAATAAAACATGCCAAAATACACCCTAAAACCCTCTCTGAACTCCGTAATTTACTCCTTCGAAGGATTAAGAAGTAATTACAAGTAAAAGGGAGTGAATTCCTTACCTTAACGAAGTTAAATAGAGGTAAATTGGTGATTTTTACCCTAAATCACCTTCCTATTTCCCCAGAATGAGTTTATAAAACAATAAACTATTTTGGGGCTTAATCCCTTTAATCTGTGGCTTCTACCGCTATAGAGGTACCTGACAACTTTTGACCACCGCTATAGCAGTAATTATTCCACTACAGCACTCACTGCTATAGTGGTGTGTCTACTGCTATAGAAGTATCGATGGTACAGAATGTCCATCTTCACCAAAAAATCCCCGTTCTTACAACACACCTTGATCCTAGGACATTTCGAATAATGCCCTTTATGCTTTAGGAGTTTTAATAACCCAAATTTAGTTCCATAAAATACTACGGGTTCCTTATCGTGTTAGATAACTAGGTATCAACATAATTCCCACCAAGATGGTCTAAATTATTCCCATATTTTTCAATACTACTCCTTTCTTTGAAATAGAGCGTAACTAGCCTAGCTTGAAATTTGTAACTTTCAAATCGGAAGGATTTCACTTTCTCTTCACCCTATTTTAAAGGTTTAATCTTGTGGATTACCTCGGTCAATGGAGAGAAGATGGTGCTAAATAATTTTACAAACCGCCTATAAAAACTAGCCAACCCATGGAAGCTTCGTACTTCACCAATGGATATCAAAGTTGGTCAATTCTTGATAGCGTCTATCTTGGATTCATCCACCTTGACTCCTCTTTAGCTTACAACAAATCTCAAGAACATTACTTTATTCACACCAAAAAAGTATTTTTCAAGACTAGCATATAACTTTTCTTTTTGAAGCACATCAAAGATACTTTGTATGTGTAAAACATGCTCTTTATGGGATTTGTTGTAAACTAGGATGTCATCAAAGTATACTACCACATATTTCCTGATAAAAGGTTTCATGACATGGTTCATCAACCTCATAAAGGTTCTAAGAGCATTGGTAAGACCAAAAGGAATAACCATACATTCATATAGACCAAACTTGGTCTTGAAGGTGGTTTTCCACTCATCACTTGGGTGTATCCAGATTTGGTGATACCCACTCCTAAGGTCTATCTTAGAAAAGACACAAGTACCATTTAGTTTATCTAGAATATCATCCAAATAGATAATAGGGTGGTGATACTTTACCATTATCAAGCAATAAATAAACATGGACCACAACCCATCTTTCTTTGGCACCAATAACACCAGGCCCGCACACGGACTCATGCTCTCCTTGATGTATCCCTTGTTAAAAATTTCCTTAACTTGTCTTTAGAGTTCCGTTGTGTCCTCTAGATTACTTTAATAGGCCAGTTTTTTTGGTAATGGTGAACTCGATACAAAGTCAATTTGGTGTTCAATTCCCCAAAGTGGGGGCAATCCTTCTCGAATCTCCTTTGGAAACACATCATCATAATCCTGTAAATCAAGGATAATAGAATTGGGATAGGAGAATTAGAGTGGTTAGTATGAAAAGCATGGGCTAGGAAGAGCATGGGCTCTTTATCATCAAATTATTTAAAGAGATCCTTATTTCTAGCCAATATCATTATTTGACCCTTTCCTTTTAACTTTTTCCTTTCTTCCCTTTCATCATTATCCTCCTCTTGGGGTTCCTCCTACCCTTCCTTCTTACCTTTCTCCTTCAACTCTCCTGTCCTTTGATGTACCTCATTCACTTGTGAAGGTTAAAGAGGATGAAGTGTGAACTTTCGACCATTCAACTTAAGAGTATACCAATTGGTCCTTCCATCATATTTGGTTGAATGATCATATTTCCATGGTCTTCCAAGAAAGATGTGACAAGGTTGCATGGGAATTACGTCACATATAACTTCATCATGGTAATTCCCAATTTTGAACCAAATCATGACTTGTCGATTCATTTTTAATTCTCCACACTCATTTAACCATTGAAGCTTGTATGGTGTGGCATGCTTGGTTGTGGGTACCTTAAAGAAATCAACCATGGTGGCACTAGCAACATTAGCACAACTCCTACTATAAATGATAAAAAAGAACACATTTTCCTTGATAAGATATGTCAATGGAATAGATTTTCCCTTTGACTCGGGTTATCTAATGCCTTGCTAATCATCCCTCGCCTTACCACAAAGTTTGGAACCTCGAACTCTCCATCTTTAGGCCAAGCATCCTTATTTTATTTCCCTATATACTCATCTTCCAAAAAATCCTCTCCTTCTTGGTTCTTCTCTTATCCCAACTCCTCTCCAAGGTAATACATCCTCTATTCTCTAAGGATTATGTTTCTTCAATTAGGACACTCGTTCACCTTGTGTACCCAACTTTTGTATTTAAATCATTAAAAGCCATTAGAATTAGGAGTTGGATACTTGTTACCTTCATTTCTTAGTGGATACTTTGGATTGCTCTTCTCAACGCGTCTTTTATCATAGGGCTTATTGATGCCCTTATTCTTTTTCTAACCCAATGACGATTGAGCTATCTCTTTGTTCTTTCACCAAGAATTAGTTGATGAGTACCCTTTGGGTTTGAAAGTTGTCTTCTGCTTGAGATTTCTCTCAACATCTAAGGCCGCTTGAAAGATCTCTTCCATAGTAGTAAAATTATAACAAGTCATTGAAGAGGAGATTTCCTTTTTTAACCCAATCTTGAAACAGATAATGGCATATTCCTCATCTCATGATACGCAAACTTTAAAATCAATTCCTGGAATTCATCATGGTAAGCCAAAACACTCTTGTTCCCTTGCCTCAAGTTATACAACTTGGCAAACAACTCATGTCGATATCTTTTTGACGCATACTTTGGTCTCAGGTGGCCCTTCAATGCATCCCATGGTAGTGGTTGTCCCTCATCAAGGAAAAGAGGGAAAAAGTATGAAAACTAAAGAAATAATAGAATAAAAATGCAAAAAGTAATGGATAGAGGATAAAAATAGATAGATAGACACAAGAAGATAAAGAAGAGGGCAACCTATGGATATATCAAATCCAAGACCTTCCTTTTGATTACCTAAAAACTCCTAACCCTTACGATGACCAAGAGGGAATTGTGACGCCCTCGAAACCACCATTTCTAAACAAAAGTCAACACAAGATTTTTTATGCTCTCATGCTCTCTCAAGAGTCATAATTCAATATTCATCAAAAACTACAAAAATAGCCCCAAAGTGGCTATTTCAAAAATAATCCACAAGGGCTCTTTTTATTCCTTATGCCATGCTTCCCTCGGCTCCAAGCTATCATCCATTTGTGGTATTGCTCGAGTTGGAGCTCCACAAGGGTCCTCTAAACACGTCCTTGTGACCTTAATATCTTCATGGCTTGAATTCCATGGTGTTGTCCTTGAAATATAGGCCAAGAAAGGTTGACTATAATTTGGCTCGTATCATCCTCCACTTCTTGAAAAAGATTCGTCCTCGAATCTAAACCTTGCAAAACCATAGGAAAAACAACAAACCATAATGTCCTCAAGGAATGAGGGTAAATGTTAGCAAAATAAATCCTATTACCATACCAAGGTTGCACACCCTTAACATATAACCAAGTATCAAAATGATCAACTAAAAGGTCGTAACCCCTCAAAGCAAAAGTTATTTGGCTACTCAAGTGATTGTCACAAAGGGGCAAATAAAAAGAACCATGGTAATTAGTCAACCACATATGTAAGCCCACATTGGTTCTACATTTCAACAAGAACAAAATCCCTTTTAGGTCAAAACTCACATGATAATTCCCATAGCTAAGTGCAACGTCATAAATAAGGCTATCCTACGTTAAAACCCCACTCAATGCACTAGCTATCTTCAAAGACTCTTTTGTTTGAGTTTTTTCCCTTACATAAATTTGGTCCATCAAATGGATTATAAATCCTTAAGAAAGACTTTCCATTGTAGGGAAGGAGGCCAACAACCTCAATCAAATTTCGGTTGTCGTCTTGACCAAGCACCAAGTTAGGTGTATAAAAACCACCAGACTCCAAATGGTCACCGGGGTCAAATGGATGAATTATCCATGAACATGGGTCGATTTAATACCCATTTTCCCTATGGATGCCACTATCACCAAAAGGCATACTCTCTATACTACCATAACCAATATCAAAAGCAAAGAGAGAGTAGAGAAAGGTGTCACACAAATTAACTTCAACTAAGATGTCCTCATGCATATACTAACTATTAGATACAAGATCATCACCATGAGTATTCTCAATAATGGAAGCACACAAAGAAAAAGTAGAAGCAATTTCTAAACAAATAACACCTTCTTTTTCAAGGGAAGAACCCTCAAGTAGACATAAACCACCACCAACATCAAGGTGATCAAGGCTCAAGTTACCACAAGAATCAAGAAATTCATCCTCATACTCATCAAACAAGGGTGGGGTGTCATACAAAGGATCATAACCTAAATCATTTTAATTAGAACAATCACTAGTTGGGCTTCTCAAATATTCAAGTAACTCAGTTTTATCATCACCCAATTGATCATTCTTTTTCAAAAGTGAGAGATCACTATCAAAAATGGGATAGTAAGCACAATCTTCACTCAATCCTAAATTCTTAATGGATTTCAAGAAATAGGATAACATGTGAATCATAAGCATACCACCCTTCCCTTTAAGCACACCAAAATGCACATCACTAGGTGTCAAGCAAGGAGTGATCACACTATTTTCAAATAAGACATCTTTCTTTGAGAGAGGATTAACAACCAAAGGAAAGGAGTTTAAGCATGCAAGTTCAGTTTAAAAAAGATACATGTCAGCTTTCACATCATCTTCATTCACATGATATCTAAGAGCAAAACTAATAATAGGATCTTCATCACATGATGTGCTCAAAGAATCATTAACATTCACATGATCAGCTCTATCAACATCATCAGTAACTTGAGACTCATCAAGCACACCATAAATATGCTCAAGTAGTGGATTAGAATCACAAGTAAGTTGATCAATACATGCACCTTCACTAGTTGTAAGCAATTCACATGCCAAGATAGACCTACCTTGGTTCTCACAAGGGTCAACTAGTGTCTGAATACTCTTATCACATGGAAATGGAACCTCATTCAAGCTACAAGTGTTAACACAAGGTGGACAAAAATTTATCTTACTAGAAGAGTCAATTCAGTCATCTATAAAATCAACTAGTGTTTGAAAACTCACAACAAGAACTTGATCATCATGCAACATATTGCTATCAAAAGTATCACAAAGGGAAGAATCATTATGATCTACATTAATCACGCCACCATTTACACTTACTTGGGTACTAGCCACATCATGACATTTTAAGTTTAAATAAGTGCAAGTGTTAGAATTGTTACCTTGAAGCTCGTAAGAAAGATCTTCTTCAATTTGGGGTGTAATTCCCATCAAGGTGTTAAACATTTGTGTCCCTCCGTTGGCCAACATCATACCTATACACGTGTCCTTATAAAGAGAAGAACACACAAAAGAGTTAGATTGGGTTTGTGGCAACCCCCTTACATCACTCCTCATATCTTCTCCTTTTTCCTTTCTTAGGTTGCCACTTTGCACTCTCTTACTCCTCTCAATATTTTATATCTTATTGTCATTGGGTGGAACACCAAGAATTCCTTTTGAGAGAATTTGCTTCTTCTTTTTGGATGTGCCTTTAATCCTTCTATACCCTTTTTCATTAGGTTTGGGGTAATGATATCTCATATGTTTCTTAAATGTTTCCCAAGATACGAATGGATCTTCACATACTCGTTCGTAGTAATTATCCCAATAGATGGAAAGTTTTCATTCAAAGGTTCCAAGGGCTATTTCTATTTGGTTTCTTCTGACTAGTTGTAGATAGAGAAAATTTCATCCATCATAAACTCCCATTTTTCATACTCTTCTCCACTAGACTCCATAAATAAGGTAGGAAGAGTGATCTTGATGGAATTGAGGCTCATATCATTTTTCCCATAGCTGCCTTGGTTCCCATATCTTGGCATTTGTTCATTAGAAGGAGACACATAGGATATGGTATTCCTAGATGGGAAGAAGGCATTATACATGCTTCCTTATCGTTCCTTGTACCTAAAATATGAGCAAACAAGTTAGTAGTAAAAGCTCCTCACCAACACTCGTAAGTTTCTCACCTTTGTATACCTCACAATTAGATCGGCTAGTGTTGAAGAGTGCTTATACTTTGATGGTACACAAGGTGTCAATTACTACTCTTGTCCAGAGTGGATTCTTGTTTAAAGAAAGACAGACGACTCGATTATAAACAAAAGGACTTAAATCAAGAAGTTAACTACAAAATAAAACTAGAAAAGCACACAAAGAAAATGGACTAAGAAAGAAAAAGGGACTCAAAGACTAATCAATCAACTAAGTAAGGAAGATTACCCGTTGATAATTAGTTTAGGAATTAATAAATGAAACAAAGAATCAAGAAATGAAACTAAGATAATGAAACCTGAGCAAAATGGGATTTTGGACCTTTGAGGTTCGTTGGGGTGACCTGCCCACGCCGGTGGTGACCTGCCCCCGAATGTGAGGGCGCATGTCAAACTAGTGTCACCTTCCTTGGTCACCTGCCCACGCAGATGGTTCATCTACCCATGCAGATGGGGGCACAGGTGGCTAGGAAACACACCTTGAAACTCCAATTTTTTCACCTTTTTGTGGGCCCTTTTGGGTTCTCTCTCCTAGAATATTCCCTTTTCTTTGGGGATATTCCTTGTACCAACAGCCAAACACTTTCCTCTTTCTTCCCTTTTGGATCTAATGCACCTTTTGGATAAATATTTCTCTTGAAGATATGAATTTCTTCAAGAACATGAAGAACAATTTGAAGATCCATTACTCATAACTCTCTCATGTTTGATTGAAATTCCACAAAATTTTAAACTTAGGTTCCCTTAAAGGTGGGGAACACTTTCCAATAATTTTCAACCTTCAAATCCACACAAAAAATTCTAGATTTTTTTCAACCCACTTGTAAATTTCTTCAAACTTTAAACCTAAAAATGGTGGATCTTCAAAAATATCTCCAAATCACACCAACTTTCAGATCTAGGGTTCTTTTGGTTTTGGAAATTCTTTCCAACTATTTTTAACCCTCAATTTCACGCCAAAATCACAAGATCGAGAAACCATTTTTCAATTTTCTTGAAACTCAAGAACACAACATTAAGGTTTCTTCAAATCTACTCAAATCAAGCTCAAAGATCAAGATTCCGACTCAAATATACTAAAGAAAACAATATCTAGTACAGAAACTTCAAGAAAGACTCAAAAACACATATTATTATTTTTTTTTGTAAAAACATTTTATTTATTTTTTATTTTTGAATTTTCTAGATAACGAGACCCAAGATTAAATTCATGGGAACGAACTCATGCTCGACTTTGATACCAAATGATAACTCCCAGAATACAAAAAGAGGGAAAAATTATGAAAACTAAAAAAAAGATAGAATCAAAATGCAAAAAGTAATGGATAGAGGATAAATATAGATAGACACAAGAAGATAAAGAAGAGGGCAACCTATGAATATATGAGATCCAAGACCTCCCTTTTGATTACCTAAAATCACCTATCTCTTATGATGACCAACAGGGAATCATAACGCCCTCGAAACCACCATTTCTAAACAAAAGTCAATGCAAGCTTTTCTAAGCTCTCATGTGCTCTCAAGAGTCAAATTCAATAATCATCAAAAATTAAGGAAATGAAATGTCTAAGGCACCTATTTATAGTATTTACGTTTGTACAAATAACCTATTACAAAAATAGCCCAAAAGTGGCTATTTCAAAAATAACCCCCAAGGGCTCTGTTTATTCCTTATTCCATGCTTCCCTCAGCTCCAAGCTATCATCCATATGTGGTATTGCTCGAGTTGGAGCTCCAAAAGGGTCCTCCAAACACGTCATTATGGCCTTAATATCTTCATGGCTTGAATTCCTTGGTGTTGTCCTTGAAATGTAGGCCAAGAAAGTTTGACTCTAATTTGGCTTGTATCATGATTGGTACTCATACTACACTTCTGCAGCCTACAGATCATAGTATAAGTTATCAACGTTGAGGTGTGCACCGTGCAAATCAGCTATGGATCAGAGATTTAGGGTGAACTACTGATGATTGGAACTGCTCCTACTCTCTCTCTTTTATTATTAGATTGATCTCTATGTTGTATTCAGAGACATCTTTGCATATATATTTACCCTGTGTTTCACTTATACTCATGTTGTATTAGAAGCTCTTGTACTGGCTCGATCAGGTTTTAGGATTTATAGTAGCCTTTTTATTATGTTTATTCTGCAGTTTCTTTTTTTCTCTTGGTAGTCTATTACTAGCCATTTTGGATAATGGGTTGGCTTACCTACTGGTGGTTTATAGTAGGTGCCATCATGACCTGAGTAATTGAGTCATGACAAATTGGTATCAGAGCCTAGGTTTACCGGTGTTGTTGGTACAAGAGCTAAGTATTTAGTAGAGTCCTGCGGATTGGTACGAAGACGTCTGTATCCTATCTTCGGGGACTATAGAGCTTTCTTATGAAATTTCATTCTTAATTCCTTGTCAGGTGTCCGTATTTTATGATACTCTAGTACTTTCTTTGACTCTATTCTTTTCCAGATGGATGGCACAAGGTTATCGATAAATACATATGGTACTTCTATGCGTGTGACTAGAGTTTTAATTCAGTGATAGAATATGGAGTTAGAGTTTGATATTGAGGATCTTCAGCATCACTTAGAGGGTTTGGGGTCAGCCCCGACTCCAACTGAGTTATTGACCACCTCAGTTTCTCAAGATCCAGTGTTAGGGATTTTGAGTATTTTAGTGGATACCTCCCAGCCAGAAATGATGTTCGATACATTAGTGTTTCTCAAATAAGAGTGGGATTTATTGGTATTGAACAGGGTTCTTTATCAGTTTCAGAGTACGAGGTTGGGTTTCTTGAGTAGGCCAATCAGACATCTATGTAATATGCTACTGAGCATGAGATGGTGCAAAGATTTATTAGAAGATTGGCTTTACCATTTTGTTAGGTATCAGAATATTTGATGGCAGCTGGTTCTTCTTTTTCTAAGGTTGTTGATCATGCAAGGGCTACAAAGAGGGCTTTCCTTGAGATATATCGAGGTGGCAGTAAGATACCATATCAGCAGTTCAGTAGTTGTAGTATTCAGTCTAGAGGATGGGATACGCCCAGTAGAGGCCAGCATCATTTGTAGCCTATTAGGCTTGTATAGGTAGCACCTCAATGTATGGGTAACTCTCAGGTAGATTGTGGTAGTCTAAGTGGACAAAGTTCTGGTTGGACAGTACTGGTTATTTGGTTAAGGTTATCAGGCCGTGGAGGCCGTTCGAGGTCAGTAGGAATAGTGTATCAGAGAGTTCAAGGAGCATGTTTTGATTGAGGTCAGATTGTTCTTTTATCCAGAGAGTGTCCCTGGAATAGGATTAGTGAGAAGTCAATGTAGCCATATTAGTCTCATAGTGCTATGATACCTTTGGTTTAGACACTGTCCTTAGTGTTTCAGTTGACTGTTCAGATGCTCAGTTCAGGCTTGAACGTGTTCAGATCCATAATTCTTTGGGAATGTCAAGGACTATGACTTTGGATTCTACTAGATAGGTGCACTTCTATTTTTCTATCCTTCCAATCCTACTTGTTTGATTTGGGGTTTTCATACCCACCGATGATTATATACCTTGGTGTTTTTATATTGATTTTCGTACGCCTTCATGTAGATTTATGCATATATGACTACCCTCATATATGATTTCTTTTAGTAGTGGATTGAGTGGATCAGTATTATGGGTTCCTTGGGGGTGTAGCATTTAGGTTCGAGTCCTATTTTCTTTGGCATAGTGGCCTTGTTATGGCCCTAGAATGGTACTTTTGTTGATTTTTATTTTTGGTAACACATGCATCTTATGTTTTTGATTATTATAGTTATGGTTTGATATTGATTGATTCTTATTTGATAGATTGCTAGACTAGCGTTATCTAGTTAGCGTTTCACCTTCCTTACTATTCTTATTTCGTTGGCTTAGACTACTACCTTAGTTGGTTGTCCTTCCTTTTCTGTTAGCAAGGTCGGTTGTAGAATGTATTATAAAGTTAAAGGTAATTTTGGCCTTCAATGACCTTGTTGTGATTTTTACATTGGAAGTCTTCTTCCATAGCCGTTTATATTGATGATACGTTTGAGATTTGACTTTTACAATTTGGATTATTCATTTCTCGATAGTGATCTTGGTGTTGATGTTAAGTTGGAGTTGGCAATTTGGTTCTATCGCCCAGTTCTGGTATTGAGAAGCCTAAGGCTTGCTTCACTAGTGTGTTGGGTTCGTCTCCTGGTGATCGTTTTCATCTTGGTTTTGGTGTGGAGTTTGATACTCCATTCTTACTGTGATGTGGTTTATGGTTCATGCAAGTTAAAGTTGGTGTAAATGGGTAATTTCAGAAATTTCTCATCTTGATACTTGTTCAGCCTAATATGACTTTATGGGATGCATATGCTGGGTAGTATCTGATTGTCTATCATTTGTCGGAAAGCCATGTGAGTGTCCCTGGGGAGTGAGTATTCATTGCCAATGATTGAGTATTAGTTGTCCAGATTCAGGCTAAGGTTGTATTTTTGAGAGTTACTCGAGTTTCGGCTATCATTAGTGCTTTGTAGCCTTGGTAAATTCTTTGGTATGCCTTGATAGTTTATGACCTCAGCAAGTTGGGTCTTGATTGCTCGTATCTTCGTAATGTGGTTTTCCCCAATTGGGATTATGTTCTTCAGCTATATTTCAGTTCAACTCTTATGGGAATTGTTGGATATATGCTCAACATCTGAAAGTGAGATTGGTTTCGGGGTTTGTGCTTGATTTCTGAGAGTGAGGTTGATTAGGGAAGCTGACTGTTGTAAAGACTTGTTGGCCCCAGTTGTGGTTTTTGACTTTCTTGGTATGGCGGCCTGATGGTTATGAATGATTTTGGAGTTTGGATGCTTGCTCATCCATAGAAATGGTTTAGATAGTTGAGATCAAAAAGTGCAGCTTCAGTTTTGGGATCTCACCCATTTTTTAGGTTTTGACTTAGTTAAGCATTCAGGTATAGGCTGACTAAGCCTACTCATTATTTGACGATGCAGTTTTCTTCAGTTCATATGGGTCATACTTGATAACTGCTCGAAAGTTTGTCTGTAAGCACACAGTATTGGTTCTTATAACTCTTGACCTTGATTGTCAATTCTTTTCAGAATTTTGGATTGTCTGCTCAGTAGGAGAAGTATGCTCAAGTTGTACTTAGCATGGTTCATCCACAGTTGGTGGGACATTCTGGAGTGGATCATCTGGTTTTGAGAGTTTGTGCTTCGGATTCCTTACTGTCAGATTTCAGGGTCATCCAGACAGCCTTGGCTAGATATCGCAAGGTTTGATCATCTCCATTTATATGTCTAGGTAGCACCTTCTAGGCCTATTCTTATGCTCGCCATTATGGATTTTCAATAGAACAACTTTAATCTTTCGAGGATAGAGTAATGGGATTGCACGAGCAGGACTCGAATGACATTTTACGTGGTTCAGAGTAGGTAGCAGGTTTGGAGAGGCAAAAGAAAGTTAGATTTGAGAAATGAAGTAAGGAAGTTGGTTGAAAAAAAGATACTATATTAAAATCTCTTGGAAGAGTTGTTTCTAGTTAAAGAAAACATGCTAGGGGCATGCGGGCCCAGTACCTCATCCTTTCGAGCTCTTCTTATCTATTTACTTTCGCGAATGAAAGTCCTTTAGTAGTGGATATTGTAATGACCCTCCAGGTCATTTTCTCAATTTTTAGAAGTTTTCAACATTTCGACCTTCCCACAGCGGTTACAGGTCATTTATGACTTGCTGGAACTGTCGATTTAGTTATCAGACAGTTCCTTTGGATTTTAGGCTCATTTCCCTGTTTCGAAGCTTTCGTTGTTAAGGAATTGGTCTCGGACCAAAACACCTAGTAAATGACATTAGATCAGAATTCCAATAGCGCTATCATCTATGGAACATTGATTTTAGGCTAGGGGGACCCTTGGTTCAGGTCCCAAGGCTTCCGAACTCGTTTTGGGCTATTGGTTGGAAATTGGTTAAAATTGAACTATAGGTGAGGGACCTACATTTAGTCAAAACATTCTCGAATGAAAGTTTCGATGGTTCTATTGAGTATGAAATTTTGAATTTGGTGTTTTAGCATATTTTGTTTGTGCGTACGGGGTTCTGAACGAATCCCGAATACCTGATCGGAGTCCATTTTGTACTTAGTTATAATCTAGTGTCTGATTTCTGGTGTGACCGCTAAAGCGGTCAAAGAGCCGTTTTAACGGCCTTGGCTATTTGTTGAGGACAGCTTAAGTGCCCCTTGTCAGCTTAAGCAATCGTCGCTTAAGAGATGGGGTTGCCACTTTAGCGGCCTCCGCCTTTTTCTTCAGTAACCACTTAAGCGGTCAATGTCCGTTTTACCGGTAGCCACTTAAGCGGCCAAGTGTCTGCTTTAGCGGCACCTGGGGTGTTAAATTCCCCTTCTTCACCTAAATTTTGGCCTGAGCTTTTATATAATAATATGGGTCTCATTTTACTCATATTGATGTGTAGATGACTGTTTTGACAGCGTAGTGGCATTTCGGGATCGTGGAGCAAAGTCAAGTGATTTGTGGGCGATTCAAGATTGGTGGTTCGGCATCGAGGTAGGTTTTGGTCTACTTTTCTCTATGAGATTGTGTATAGTATAATTTGCATGCTAGGTAGGGATGATAGGATATCTTTATGACTTATATAGCATGACTTACCCCATTTAGGGAATTTGGGGTAGGAATGTGACCCGAACCTTAGTACAAAACGCTTGTCATGGCTACAGAATCCTAGTACCCTCGATTATAAGCATGCTAACCATAGTTTAATATGAAGGACCCCTTAGTACAAGATTTATCATTTGACTTAGTGATTTGGGAGATTGACTTAGTGATTTGGGAGGTATTTCCCTAATTAGATCCTTATAGTGGCTTTATGCCCTTGATTACTATGGATTCCTGAGTTATGAGGCTTGTTATGTTGATTATGTATTATTGGGCCCAAAGTCGTGGTTACGATACCAGTTGGATTCCATGTGAGTATCCTATCCTTCAAAAGACGTGGCTTTAGTTTATAGATGATTATGCGCTTATGGTGGTATTATTTGGATATTGGTGATGGCATGCATACTGGTAGGCGCATTCATGATCACTTAGTGGTACGATTCCAGTAGAAACCTTGATTTTACTATTGTTTCCAAAAAAGGGATTTATTCCCACTTTTCACTTTTAAAATGGCCTCTTTTATCATGGGAATCGTACCACCTTATTTAATGAACTGCGAGCTTTTAAAACTAAAAGTGACGTTTTGGAAATTAGACCGAGATTGAATCCGGTCCATGGTTATCCGCTTTTTTACCACTACTATTTACTTTGGTCAACGGAGATTCCGACCCTCTCTACATTATTATGATGATTTAGTCAAGAACTTGATCTTAGTCAATTGCTTACAATGCACACTCTTTTAGTTACACTTAGAGTCCGTACACTTATTAGGCAATGTATACTCTTTTAGTCTCGGTTCAAGTCCGTGCACTTATTATATACATATATATATATATATATCTTCGGTACTGGACGAAGTAGATTGATTATGATGGTTATTAGAAGTCCTGGTTCGGGACCAGGCGGTGTATACGAATATCTCGAATCCCCTATAGGGAACTTCATCCGCGAGTTGCAGTACCGAAAGAAGGATGGTCACTGTAGGTCCTGCCTTTGCTAGCTACTGAGTTGGAGGAGGTGTATACACTTGGTACTTTATGGCACTTGAATCAGATATGGTATTTATGGTTATGTTGCACTCATTTATTTATATGCATCGCCTATCACCAGTATGATTGTTTGGTGCCTGTAACTATCGGTCTTATGGGGGGTTGTATAGGTACAGGTTATGGTTGCAGTTTGTTGAGTGCTTCCGTGAACCTTTCGGGCTTATGAGGGTCCGGTTAGGTACTGTGTGTCTAGACTAGCCGGTTACTTCACTGTTGGTTTTTATGGTTAGTTCATGGCAGGGTGGGTATGGACCTGTATCCAAGGTTGTCAGTACATTCTTGTTCCCTTTCTATATCATGATAGAATATGTTATTGGTAGGTTATCTCTTGTTTAGTTAACCTTTGGTTGGAGGCCCTGATCATCGTAGTATTAGCTCCTTTACTTGGCTATAGACCCCGAAATGCGAGGCTGACTCCCTCAGGTTTTCACCTTAGAGTTTGTCCTTTATGTATGTATATAGATATATATAGTATTACCATATATCCCTTTCTTTCTTGTCCACTAAAATTGTATATGTATTCTTTGGCCTTGTATACTACTATATATATTTCTTTCACTCTTCATTGATATATTGACTAGTGATATATGGTAGTGTACTTTAGCTCCTAGGCATTGTTAGAATAGGGTAGTATACCCTCATTACTTCATTAGCCGCATTATGTTTAGCTTTTCTGGATGGCTGCATGTAGTTATATTCATGCCTTACATGTTATATTATGTTTACATTATTTCTGGAGCTCAATTGGTTGATGCCTACTGAGGACCACGTGTTTGGTACTTATACTACACTTCTGCAGCCCGCAGATCATAGTACGAGTTATCGACATTGATACGTCCATCGTGCAAAGCAGCTATGGTTCAGAGATTTTGGGTGAGCTCCTGATGATCTGAGTTACTCCTACTCTCTCTTTTATTATTATATTGATCTCTATGTTGTACTCAGAGACATCTTTGTATATATATTTACCCTATATTTCACTTGTACTCCTATTGTAGTAGAAACTCTTGTACTGGTTCCACCAGGTTTTGGAAATTATAATAGCCTTTTTATTATATTTATACCACAATTTCTTCTTTCCTCATGGTAGTCTGTTACTAGCTATTCCGGACAACGGGTTGACTTACCTACTGATGGGTTAGAGTAGGTGGCATCATTACCTGAGAAATTGGGCCGCGAAAGTATAAACCTATCCTATAGTCCCTACCTAGTGTGCGATCTATACAATTCACAATCTCATAGAGAAGAGTACACCATAACCTACCTCACAGCCGAGCCGTAACTTTGAAGCATCGACAAATCGCTCATCTGTGCTCCATAATCCCAAAATGACATCACACTATCAATATCATAATCTACACGTTAAAATGAGTAAACCAATACCTATATTACAATAATGGATTCTGGGTCAAAAATCAAATCTAAAATGGGCCTATGGGACACACGCATGAAATCCCAAAATCAGACCCGTATGTCCCTCACAACTCAAGGAACATGTGCCCAAAATTTGAGCACATTTCAAGCTCGATGGTTCACTCAAATCAGCCCCAACATTAGTGAAATCAAGAAATTTAATGGAGAAATTAAGAGAAGGGAAGCTCAAAACTTACGAGATTTGGACGAGATAAAGGTGGCATTGATGTTCCCATTATATCCCCAGCCATAAATTGATGTTCTCCAACTGTTTAAAAGACATTTAAAGAGGGTTGGGAATGGATGAAATGAGCTTGGGGTCGAAGGGGGAGAAGCCATAAAAAAGGCTGATTTTTGGTTCCTTGGTTCCCATTTGTTCGCCAAGGTGCCATCGTCTAGGCGCCAATGGAGCCACCCGGGTGCCTCACATACTTGTCATTCTTCCCATCGCCTAGGTTCCACTCTTGATTACCAAGAATACCTCGCCTAGACACCAAGATAGCCTCTAAGGCGATGGCACCAGAAAACCAACAATGCCCAATTTTTGTTTGAATGCTCCGTGCCTATTCGAAATCTCATGGACGCAAGCAAACTATGATACCCCATTGAACATTTTGAAATCAATGGAATCCACGACATTTCCATCTGAGGTCATTTTGGCAAAATGTGGGCCTCAAACCCCATGTACCATTTTAACCAACTTCTGACCAATAGCCCAAAACGAGTCTGAGAGCCTCGATACCCAGACCAAGGGTTTCTCTAACTTAAAATGCACGTTTTGGAGCTAACGACATTGTCAGAATTTTCATCCGATGCAGTTTACTAGGAGTTTTGGTTCAAGACCAATTGTTTAACTTCAAAAGCTCCAAAATAGGGAAATGTACTTAAAACCCAAATGAACTGCCTGAAAACCAAATTGATGGTCCCCACAAGTCGTAGATGACCTGTAGCTACTGCAGGAAGGCACAAAACATCTAAAATGGGCAAAAATGTAACACCCCGTACCTTCCCAACCCTACTTGACGACGTTGAACAATGTATACTTAGGTGTCGAGAGCTATAAGTATGCATTTGGTAATGTTAATGTTGAGGAAATTGAAATTTGGCTTCATACATGTGATTAGCCCTTCATAAGAGTTGTTTTGTGATTTTTGTGGCGCAGTTGTGGGGTTCAAAATGAGGCTAAGAGGACCTCTAAACAAAGGATATTAAGGGTAAGAAGTAACTTAAAGAATAGGACTTGAAGTGTCTAACCAAATCCGCGAAGAAAAGTCGAAGAAACGAAAATTTTGAAAAAAAAAAGGTGGGGAGCGCCCAGGGGCGTGCCGGTTCGCTCTGGGCTAAAATTTTTAATCCACAGGCAGTAAGGTAACGCGCCCAAGGGCGTGCCGGTCTGCTTGTGCGCACCTTTCAAAAGTTGGAATTTTTCTTAAGTCCCAAGGGTGCCCGGAGACGTATTGAGAGGATTTTTACCACGTTCCTTCTACAACCATGAGAAATATACATGAAATGAGTAATATATTATGTTGGTATGATAAAATTACTCGAGAACGAATTTGGCGTCAAAATGACGGTTTTACCCTTTTGGTCCAAATGAGTCATACGTGGCTAGAATCATTTGTTTTTGGGATTGAGGCCATAGATATGAATAGCGTGAGTGGGAATATTGTTGTAACACGTATGAGGTGATTTAACCATGAGAAATTATTGATTTTATTGGGTTAAGTGCATTGGGCTCAAAATGGGCCCAAATTGTGCAAGAAAGCATGGGCCAAGAATGGGTCAAATGACCCATTCTTCCATTGACTAAAGCCACACTTAGCATTAAATGCAAAAGTGGCTAAGGATGACCCCCAAGGTTTATATAAAGGGGCCAAAATCAGATTTTTATCACATAAAAATCTCATGCCAATCTAGAAATTTCCCAAAAATCTTTTCTCTCAACTTCAAATCCTAGAGCTCAAAGCCAACTTTTGGAGCAAGAGCATCATCTTCCAAGCTTGGGTAAGTGATTATTATTGTACTTTAACATATTATAATAATGAGAGAATATGTATATCATGTTGGTTATGGTTGGAAAGGTTGGACATGGCACTTTTGGTTTTGTGAAAGAGATGTGTTATCCATGGGATTGTAGCTTGATTTATGACTTGTGCCTTTGATGAAAGATCATGGTATGGATAAAATATGAACGTGTATGGTGTTATTTTTGGTATTAAACTTTTAATTGTCTATAAGTGGAAATTGTGGGATTTTGGACGATATGTGTTATGAGTTGTATTAAAGTCATTTGATGGAATAGTTGTGATGTGGTGGTATTGGAGAAGTGTAAAATATAAGCTTGGTGTGACATGCTATTGGTTATCATGTATTGGTAAATGTATGGAATATTGTGGGATTATTGGTATGATGATTTCACAAATGGTATTGTCAAGGGGGAATGCCATGTTAAAGCTGAACATGTGACTTATTGTTATTGTATGCCATTATAAGGTAATTGGTGGTTAATGTTGGTTTCGTTATGCACTTATGTTGTAGAGCGAAACACAAGGATGGAGCGGGACTATTGTATGCACACTTAAGATTGTAGAATAGTATTGAGAATACAAGGTATGTAAGGTTACTCTTCTATATCTTTCTGCAACATATGGTGTTCACATGGTCATAGTACTCATTCGATTCCGAAATACTCTAAGATATTCCGTATCCGATAGTTGACTAGAGTTACTCATATGTTCCTTATTCATTGGTCAATGGTGAATCATATGACTCATGTTCATTCGTTGCCTTATGTTTATTGATTGACTCATGTCCATTGGTTGACTCACGTTCATTGGTTACTATGTCAAGAGTTCCAAATATTGTAAGGTATTGCATCTCAGGTTGGTGAACCGTTGATATCCACATAGGTCTTATTTAGTGCTCATTGTCCTAAGGTTTCAAAAGTGTTCTATTCCAAAGGGGTTCTATAGTATTCCAACTAAGGTTGATATATATTGTTATTCATATGTGTTTTACTCCTAGACGAATCATGACCCACTTAGTTCTTATTTATGGACGGAAGTTCTTAAGTTTTCATATGTTGTAAAGCTAAGAGAACTATCTCAACAAGAGTAGTGAGCTAAAGAGGACTTGTTTAGTTTGAATAGCATTTTCCAATCATGTCATGTTCCAAATCCTATAGTGCGAGGATCATCTTAGTACCATTCTCATAAGAGTAATAAGAGAGGTGATGTGCAAGGTAGTGTAATTCTTCCTCATAAGTGAAGATGTCAATCTCATGAGTTAAATGAGTGAAGTGAAATGTGTATATAAGTGTATGCTTTCATGTCATGATCTCTAGTGTGTCACTCTCATAACTAGGTGAAGGGTATAAGATTGTAAAGAAGTAAGGCGCTTGGTTATTATATGTTTCATTAAGTATGGATTATATTCTAAAGGGGTATAAGTTCAATATAGAAAATCCCAATATTATGCTATGTTACTTGTCCCACCAAAGGTGGAGGCCCGGTGTCATGCTTACTTATATAGGAACTCATAAGAATAGTGACGGAGGTGAAGTGCGAGCTACTATATCTACCCCTCACTAGTTAAGGTGCTAATCTCATGGAGACAAAGAGTGATATAATTGTGTGTTTCAAATAATGTCCTAAGGCATTTCATTTCATGTTATCATATATATACCTTATTCTTGATCTATTGTTATTCATGTGTTACATAATTATGGACATGGTTTCGAAATCCCAATAATGTTATATTCCAAAGCTTCCAATAATGGTACGGCTATAAAGGTATCAATCCATCGCAAGCAAATGCATCAATCTCTCACAAGTAATGATGGCAGGCTCAAAAGTATAGAAATGAATTAAAAATAAAGTAATGCATGATGATGATGATAGTCTATCCATGGGGTGCAAACATCCGCATGATGATGTTAATTTATCCATGGGGTGAAAACACCCGCATGATGATGTTCATTTATCCATGGGGTGGAAGAACACCTGCATGATGATATGATCTTATCAATGGGGTAAAAAGAATAACTTCATGACGATGATATTTTATCCATGGGGTGAAAAGAACACCTGCATGATGAGGACCCTAACAGCATATGAGCAATGTAAAAGTAGAGTAAAGTAAAGGCAAGAGAAAGAAAGAACGTAATGTACATGGTATTCCTCATACAGAAAGGGAGTTTATTCACACTAGCTATTGCTCTTGTATTGATTCCATGGTTGTTGTTATTATGTACTTATCATTGGAGATGATAATAAGGAGATGATAATAAGGAAAGGAAGATGGTTCCACAGATAGAGTTTCTTTTATAATTTTTTCCATTGAAGTTCTTATGTACTGACGCAGTTTTCTTATGGCCTTACATACTCAGTACATTCTTCGTACTGACCCCTTTTGGGGACTTACCTTACATGTTGCAGGTGCAGGCATTAGTAGACCTACTCTGTAGGCTGGGGAGCATTTGCAGCGTTTTGGTGAGCTCCACTTGCTTCGGAGCTTTCTGAGTCATAGTTGTATATTCATTGTAATGTTGTAAATGTAGTATAAAGTGGGGACTTGTCCAAACTGTTAGTTGGTTTGTAAATGCATCTGTTAGAGGCTTTTGTAGACATGTGTGGATTATGAATGTACGAGATAAATGTCCCTTTTGACTTGATGGCCCCAACGACCAAGTTTCATAAATATATATATATATATATATATATATATATAACATATGTTCCATGTTCATGTTTTCCGCATGGTTGCATAAGGTTTAACAATATTCATACGAGGATATGCATACGAAGGTTCATGAGCAAAGATTGGTTCTCTCGGGCCATATCGGCTTCGGGTGCCAGTCCGGCTCGAATGGGATTTCGGGTCGTGACAAAAAATTAATAAAATGATCTGGAGGGTCATTACAATCATTCATGCTAACATGCCCTTGATAAATGCATACATATGTATCAGATGTATTTTTCTTGAAACATGATCTGCCACCTAAAATGATAACATTTATCTGTCATGATACATGAAAACATGGTCATGTATCATATTATAGTGTTTGTTTATTTATTATATCTTGATACATTGTGTAGCATATGGCTATCATTGTCTACTACTTGCGCAAGAAGTCAAAGCAGCAGATCAATATCCACTGCAGATACACCACTGTAAACTGTCTTTTTTAAAACATACATTAATAAGAGATACAAAAGGTATTATCCAGAAGGTGGGATGATTTTTTTTCTTTGCAGGAGGAGTATGTTCATTTAGTTATTAGTGCTCAGCATGTAGATTCTATTTGCAACATTATCAAAGGATTTAGTATCCCTATTGGTCTACCTTGGCATTTGGTAGATGAGGATTACATCCCAATAAATTGTGATGGATAGTTTTATTGGGTGTTGACTATCATTGTTCTAAATGAAAGATGTATACATGTTTATGATTCCATTTTGACATCAATATATATAGTACATCCCATTCAAATTCAAAATTTGTATGTAATAGTGCCAACTTACCTTTAAATTAGTGAATTGTATGACCAAGAAGATCGTATGGACTGGTCAAAGCTGGAAGCATACACGGACAAAACTCAAGGACACCCATCTGAGATTGAGTATGAAGAAGGCATTGCTCAGCAAAAAAGTGGTTGTATGTATGTATCATATTGTAGTGTCAAAATTTATGCCTTTAACAAACGTACAAAAGATTATTAATGATAGCAAATTTTTAACTGAAGATACATGCTTATGCAGGGATTGTGGAGTTTTTGTAGCTGAGTTTGCTGAGTATTTAAGTGATGGATTACAAGTACTAAATTCCATCATATTAGATACACATCACTTTTATGGAACTATGGATTCAAGAAGGCTAATAATGGTTATATTAGTGGCAATGAAGATCCGCCTAAATTGTAACACACTTTTATACCTCCTGATGACCAAGATATGATTAACATTGAATAGTTATAGATTAGTAGATAGCCTACATTTCACTTTCGTAAGTTACTTTTTATTTTGTGAAAAATATTTTGTTATTGTGTTAGACGGTACTCATCAAGACATGTGTTGATACTTTACCTACTCTATATTAATTTTTTGGATCATTTCGTTTGAATGACAAAAATCATGGTTCTGTCAAATTGAAAAATTGTGTTTGTTACAAATATAGTGATGTATCTGAAGTGCAAATACTGAAAAGTGTCATCATACAATGTATCAGAAATATCAATGTCATAACTATCAGGAATGTATCATGATTATTATTGTTTTACGATGTATTATAAACAATTATACATATTATTAAACAAAATATGCATGATACATTACTAGAAGATACATGCATCATTTGTTTTTTTTTCAGATATCCTCGGGTCTTTTATTAATAGACACTTATTAAATCAAATTTTCTCTTTTTTTGTTTGTGACAAGCCATGAAGTATCAAGAGTTTACATAAATTATTAATGATGCACAAGCTCAAAAAATCCAACGTATCCGTAAAAATACATATATCATGAAATGTAAGATATCATACCATTTCACAAATCTTATTAATATTACACAAATCTTATTAATATGCAAACAAACTTAATAGAGTTCATATTAAAAAAAATTTCAAACAAAAAAAATAAAAAAAGTACTAATGAATCAAACACAGTGAAAACATGCCATGTATCTGCCAAACAAAAGGTAACTTCTACCTTGAAAAGAAATTACAAGTACGTTTATTGTGATCTTCATGCCCACATCATCCACAATAATTTGAATGTGATGAAAGGGTTTCACTGGTTTTCTTGTGCCTCCCTTTCTTTGGACTTCCAGGTAGTCTTTTGTATTTTTGTAGTAAAATCACTTCTTCCAAAATTTCCTGTGGTACATGCCAATCATTTTTATCGGGCATCGAAAATATTGAAACTTCATACGTCTTGACTAACCTTCCTTGCTTATAGTAATCAGAGTAGTATGACTTAATATCATCTATACTTTTGCTCTTCAACAATGCAATTGTGTGTGGAAATGATATCTCATCAAGTTGGAACCTTCCATAATTGCATGTCTTACTTTCAAGACAAATAATGTAACGTCTTTCAGCATCACAAACAGAGTAAATATAAAGTGATGAAGCCTTAACCAGACAAAACTATCACCAGCCAATCAAATGATACATAACCAACAAATATGTATCTAATTGAAAACACATAACTTATGACGATACATAACCAACAGAAAATAATTAAATTGTCTACAGGAGCTATATAAGTGTATTATAACTCTATTATAATATATATAGGTTGTACATATGTATTAATAAAAAAATACCATCAAAAGAGCTGATTTTGATTTATTGAGAACTAGAATATCTTGAAACTTGTTTCCTAATGGAGTTTTTGTATACAATACTCTTTCTCCATGTTTGCAATTCCAAGAGTCAAAGTGTATTCTCGCTTGTTCTAGAAATTCTAAGATTGGCAATTCTCGCACTTCACTAGACAACCATTGATACATTCAGCTCTATTAAAAGTCATCATCCAACCTTAGTTTACTGGTGCATAAACTCTTGACCATTTTTCATATCCAGCATTAATTAGGTAATCCTTTATCCTTCGATCCACTCTATCTACTTTATCCATAAGAACTTCAAAATCCACTTTCCTATATTCCTTGGTCGTGGCATAGTATATGTCGCTAAGTCTGTTTTTGCTCCTCCTAGAGTTTGTGGATACATTCTTCCAAAGATTCCAAATGCATGTAAAATGAAAAACACTAGGATACATAATGCTTACACTCATTATTATGCTTTCATTGCAATAAGATACAATACATATTTTTTCACATTCTCCAAAAGCACTTTTAAACTGTTGAAAAAACAAAATCCATGCACTATTATTTTCTAGGATCTACTACCCCATATGCAATTGGCAATATGCATCTTAAAAACAAAATAGAAATAAACATTACTTTTGGAGTTTATGAATTACAAGTTAGTTATATATACCAGATACATACACATTTTTTTTCAAAATATTGTGTTAGAATACATATCAGATGACATATTAGTATAAATTATACTAGCACCATCCAGAGTGCGAGCTGAAATGAATGTCACCTTATATGCTCCATCTAAATGAGCCGTATCCATGATGACTACTAGTTTGCAAAACTCAAACCCTTTCACTAATGGATGTAAAGCTATGAAAAAGTACATAACTCATTATTTGATGACTTGTGCAGCCTTATGTAGGTATTAGGATACATGTAATTTAGCATATATATGTATCTAGGCATTTGCCGATATCCATCAGTCGGTCCATCCCTTACTATCCCTATTGCACGCTCCTTAGTCCACCATGCCTTCATAGAATTAATATCCACACCACAAGAAGATTTCATATTTTCAATAATGTCATTTAGGGTGTGTATTCTTTTATGATTTACCAATTTCAGAGCAGTAACTCCACTTACAAAAGCTATTGTAGTTTACCGTTGGGTGAACACCCTATCTTTCAATGGACATGTATGTACATCATGAAAACCTGAAACTTTGAAGAGATATGAATCATGCAAACATGATGCCTTCAATATCTAATTACACTTTTTAGAAAACCATTTCAGGACATAGCAGCAAAAACTCATAAAATATATTAGGGAGAATATCATAGAATATGTTATGAAGCAATGTATTTGAAAATTAAAAACATAATGACATAGAGCATGCATTAAGATAATGTACCTGAGAAACAATTAAACATGTACCTTAATCTATCATGGGCAAGTAATGCAATGTGTTTCTTAATGTAGGTACATTAAGAAGTGGTATAGAGAGAAATGTATTTGATTGCATTATAAAAAAACAGTATGTATTTGAGAAAGAATGCATCATGTATCCAAATGTATCATGGGAAATCAATGTAACATATATCTTAATGTTGCTACTTTATGAAATGGTACAGAGAGCAAAGTATCTGATTACATACCTAAAAAACACATTATTTGTATCAACTATTTTACAGAGTAACTTATACCTGTATGAATTAATATTCATCTATTCATAGTTAAACATACCTTTATCTGATCTCACGGCTTTGAAATTAAATCTATGATCTATGACATACTTAGCCATAACAGATACAAGAGTAGCTTTGTCCTTGTAAATTTGTTTCGCCATAACTACCTTATTGTTGCAATCAGTGATTAAGTTCTCAACATCCATGTCTATCACAGCCAATGCCTCAACATTATCTGACTCCACAATAGCTAATCCAAGCCATCCATTTTCATACCTTCTGCATAAACAACTGCACATGTATCTACCTCAAACATCATCTCACCAACTTCTTTATCTGATGTAGTGATGCATAATGGATATATTCCAAAACTCGGTACACTTTTTTTCAACTCCATAAAAAGCTTCTCTCCCATATCATTATGAATCACCATTGGTGATGCATTTTCTTCTATAATGTATTTGGCTTTTATGTTTTCCTAGATTCATTAATTTACATTTCAACTGCTATGGCAGAAATCAAATTCCTATATGATGCATTGTATCCAAGCAAAATTTTGTCGCTTTTATAGCCTTTGTATTTGATATCCGAAACCCAAACTCTTGAATGCCTTAATAACATTGAGATATTCATGGTGATACTAAGATACGTGGATGAAAAATTGATAAATGAAGAACAAAGGAATCTTGAAGAACTTCTCTTGAAATATCGTGATTTGGTGGAGCGAATTTGAATTTTGAATCTGTTTTGCAATATTTGAGATACTCTAGAAGCCTCACAATCCGTTAATGCATGATTTACTCCCCAATTAAAGAGATTTCCATTTCATTCTTTTTAAAATTACTGAATTAGTTGACAATGTATCAGCTTCACAATGAATTCGGATGATAGTTATGTATCTGGATCAATTTTGTTTGAGATTTTTAGTAATATTAAAAAGATATGAGACAGGGAATAATTAGCTCGTATATTGGTGGGATTTATGTTGTATTCTATATAACAGAAATATACTTAATAAATTAAGGCAATATGGTTGAAATTAAATGAAAAGTTAGGTGATTTTTTCTAATGATCCCTATAACTAATTCAATTATTACTTTGTCATGTATATCACTCACAATACCATTCCAGTGACATTCCAATTTCGTCTCCTGTGAGGATGACAAAAATAGCAGCAAATTTTCTCTTATATTAAGTAAAGTAGTAATTTTAAAATCCATTTCAAGGAAAATCAAATGAATAAATTGAGTGAAGATGATCAAATTTTTGAGTATCGTAGCTGAAGAGCACCATAATTTCTTTTAAAATAAAATAAAATAAAAAATAAAAATGAGAGTACCAAGACACCTTAATAAAATCTGCCCAAAGGATAGATGAGACATAGGAGAGCAATGTAACACCCCGTATTTTGCGTTTACTTGTTCTATTGATATGGGACTTGAAGTAATCTTGTTGTATAGGTAAGGGACCAAGTTTCTTAAGTGATTAGTAGTGGTTTAAAGAGGATTTAAAGGATATTATAATGGCCCAAACATTTCAACATGTACACACCAAGTTAACCCAAACGAAAGTGTTTAAATGAGAGATAGTAAGGCGGTATTCAACCTGAAGGATTAAAGTGTCCAAGTGTATATAAGTATTAAGTTAACGTAACGGGTTAAAACTTAGAATATGGAATAAAATAATTGAGTTGCTTGCTTAACTTAAATTAAGCTAGTAGGTGACAAGTAGGTGTGTCACCTACTTTAACTTATTGACCAATCTAAGAACCAAGTAGGTGCATCACCTACTACCAAAACCAACATTTGTACTGTACAGAAGTAGTATAATCTAACAATTGTATCAAACTAAGAAGGTAAAACTAATCGCAATAAGAACCTTATCATATCTACTCTCCTAAATCCCTCTCTGCCACTAATTACAACTTGAAAGCATATTTAAGTAAATTAACCGCCCTTAATTTTCACAGTGGAAGTCTAGTAGTTCAGATGTGGTACTATTACCCTCTAACAAACCAATCCCCTTCTTGCCATGCTTACTTATTGGGCCAAGTACACTACCACCTACTTGAATAAATTTTGGCCCAAGTTAAAAGAGAGAAAAGGAGAAGAATGGGTAGCCAAGGCCCAATAGTTTCAGATCCACAAAGGCCCAAGTATAATAGGCAAGTAGGTATACCAAATACTTGATATTTTATGGCCAAAAATGGGTAGGAATGTCGGCCAAGAGCTGGTCCCTTTAAAGGGATGAAAATAGCTCATTTTATTCATTTTAACTTAGGGAAAAAAATCAGCTTTCTAGGGTTTTCTCTCTTTCTGTCTAGTAGCTTCTACAACAGCCCTATAATTCCATTAGGATTCTTGGGATTTCTTTTCCTTCCAAGCTAAAGTAATCAAGCTATTAAAGAGATATAAGTTAAGAGAATAGACCATCACAAAAACTAAGGTAAGGCTACTGTCAATTTTTACCCCTATCTATATACATGTTTTGGTGGAGAATTGGGTATATATTGTTGTTAAGAACCCAAGGGATGATGAGTTCAACATTGGGTTGCTATAATAAAGGACTTTGGGACAGTTTTAGGGGCTGTTTTATGTATATATGTTGGGGACGGCTTGGTTGATCTTATTAAGGGATGTGAGTTGTTGGCATTGACATATAAAAGGAGGGTGTAATAATACACCACTTAATTAGATGTTGTATAAGCTTGCTGCCTATCACACTTTGGAACTATTTTGTACAAATTATGAAGTCAAAAGAGTCTCCAAGGATCTTATATAAATTCGTGTGCTGTACAAATGTATTTAGAGGAGGAGGGGTTTAAAGAACACCCTGGGGTGCAAAATTACGAGCTTACTGCCTGGCTACTATTTTTGTTAGGTTAAGTAGCCCAAACGTGTTGATTAGCTACTAATACTAGTTTTTCCATTTATTTTATTGTAGATAAGTAATCCAAAAGGCACGAGGTTAATTCAGGTTAATAGTGGAGTTATACCACAAGGTATGTAAGGATACTCTATTCCGTGTTCTTTGACATGAAATCTAACACTTGTATTACAAAATGAGCGTCTAAAGTTCTCCTATAGGAAATCATACATAGTGGCAGCGTACAATCTCCCATGTAGCTAACGACCTTGTTCCCACTCCCTAATGTGCTTATTATTAAATTTACGTGTCTATATTCAATAGCAAGCTTCAGGAGTTCTCCTTTTAGTCAAATAAGATCCATGTGTTATTTCAGCTCCTAAGCATTTTAATTATGTACAAACTGCTCCTTACTAATTGTTACTACATCAAGTGTTTATTCATGCATCTCTTACTAGTGGACTATTGTCCCAACGCTCAATAATGTCATGACCACCAAAGTAACAATCTCAAAGGTAATAAACTAAGAACGCATTATGGTTATGTACGGGTGGCAACTTAGGGTAAAAAGCATAGAATGGGCCTATCCGAATCTCTTTATATGTGGGCGGAAGCTCAGGGACGTAAGCCTAGCATGGGTCGGTCCCAACTTGGGTATTTACCACTGATCAGTTAGTCATTTGTATCGTATGACTTACAAGATTATAAAGTAAAGAAAGGTAAAGTAAAGAAACAAATGTAATGTACACGATTCCACAAGTATATGTAAGGTGGTCTATTAACACTATCTATACACTTGTACCTGATTTCATTTGAGCTCTTGTGTTATGTATAGTTACTTTCAGCCTTACGTATTTAGTACATTCTTTCATACTGATATCCTTTATGGGGGACCTACATTTCATGCTGCAGGCACAGGTACTTCAGCTAGTAGACCCCTCCAGTAGGAGTACAAGACATCTAGTGGCTATTGGTGAGCTCCAGGTTGATTTGGGGCTTTCCGAGTCTGTTATATATGTTTTGGTATTGTACAGTAGTTAAGTGTGAGGTGGGAGATTGTAAACGGTAAAGTGAAGTGTGGTTGTGCCTTGTCTTTCAGTCATTGTGTCCCCAACGGCCGAGTCATGTATATATAGTTTTGGGCTTGACTACGTGGTTTATTTTCATTAAATCTTAATATCCATATTTGGCAGCATCTTTAAATGTTCATGGCAATGCATGGTAAGTACAAGGTTATGGGTTGGTGCTCTGGGGCCTTTACGACTACGGGTGCCTGTCCGTCCCAATAGGATTTGAGGTGTGACAAAAGTGGTATCAGAGTGGGTCGTCCTAGGGAGTCTACAAAACAATGTCTATGTAAATTCTTGCTTATGGATGTGTTGTGCACCACATCTATAGACAAGTGGCTATGGGACATTTAGGAGTTGTCTCTTTTTCTTCATATCTTAGATCATGTAATAGAGCCAAGGTTGTAGGTGGAGTCATATTTAACCATTGAATTTCTTTTTTTTTCCTCATTATAGTAGAGATGCCAATTATAAGAAGGAGTAAGAATAAAAGTAGGCAATTCGATGTGGCTGCCGGAGAAGGGACCAGTAAGTCACCACCTAGACAAGCTAATCAAAGTGAGGCTCAAGATGAGTTTGCATCACAAACCTCTTCTACTCCTCCATCTCCAGAATAGCTAAGAAGGAGAAGAGTACCCTCAGAATCACCTATTAATGCTACTAAGCAAGATTTAAGGAATGCACTGTAATTGTTGACTCGTATAGTTACTGGATAATTTCAAGGACAAGCTAGTACAATTACAGGTACTAGTGGTTCGGATAGGGCAGCTAGTCTATGAACACATGATTTTATTAAATTAGATCCTCCCACATTTATCGGGTCAGATCTTAATGAAGACCCACAAGACTTTATTGATCAAATACAAAGGGCCTTGGATGTCATGCATGTATCTGGTAAAGAGACAGTTGAGCTAGCAGCATATAGGTTAAAAGGGGAGGCTATATTATGGTACGAAGACTGGAAATGATCTAGGGGTACAGGTGCACCTTCAACTAGTTGGAAAGAGTTCAAAGAGGCATTTCTTGATCATTACCTTCCCTTTGAAATTCGAGAGGCTCGTGAGATCAATTTTTAAATCTTCTTTAAGGGAATATGAGCATGAGGGAGTATAGTCTTCGATTTAACTCTTTGTCTAGGTATGCTCCTAATGTAATAGCTACTATGGATGACAAAGTTCATCGATATGTTGATATATTGGATTCGTATTTGGTTAGAGATTGTACTATTGCGGCTTTGAATAAAGATATGGATATAGTAAGGATACAAGCTTTTGCACAAAAAGAACACAAGATTTGAAAAGAGGGGCATCCAAAGAGGTCCAAACCTACAGGGCAATTTATGTTATCACAAAGTGAGTTCAGACCTCGATTTCCAAACAGACCACCTAGTCCATCATCTTCCTACTCTGCGGCAAGTGATGCATCCCAATTCCAAGGGTTTAGGGGCGATAAATTTAGGCAAAGAAGTGAGAGCCAAGGTTCACGAACAACGGGGTATCAATAGCAAGGGAGTATGAGCTAATTAAGACCTTCTCGACAGCCATGTAGTCAATGTGGAAAGCTTCATTTAGGTGTATGTCGGTTTAGGACAGATGTTTGCTTTTGGTGTGGTATGTCGGGGTACATGATGAGAGAGTGACCACAAAGGGGCATGAGTGGTATGGAACGACCTGCTGGATCAGCCTTTGCATCATCATTATCGATGACTTCTTTACGTAGAGGTATACAACCTAAAGGTCATGGTAGAGGTGTTAAAGGAGCGGCTAGTTCTAGTGGAGTTCAGAATCATACATATGCTCTAGTGGATCGACAAACTTTGGAGGCTTTTCCTGAAGTGGTCATAGGTACATTGTCCATCTTTTCACATAATGGATATGCATTAATTAATCTGGGCTCTATGCTATCATATGTAACTCCATTGATTACTGGAAAGTTCAAAAGAACACCGAAATCACTAGTTAAGCTATTTGAAATGTTTACACCGGTTGGTGAATTTATTATAGCTAGAAGAGTTTATTTTAATTGCCTAGTAATTGTTTATGATAGTGACACATTGGCCGACCTTGTTGAGCTAGAAATGGTAGATTTTGATGTCATAATGGGTATGGACTAGTTGGCTTCTTGTTATGCCACAGTAGACTGTCGAGCTAAAAGGGTGCATTTTCATTTTCTAAAAGAGATAGCCCTTTAATGGAAGGATAATATTAGGGCACCAAGGGCTAAGTTTATTTCCTATGTGAAGGCAAAGAAGATGATTTCCAAAGGGTACATATTTCATCTAGTGAGTGTGGAAGATATAGATGCGGAGCCACAAACTCTACAATCCATTCCAGTGGTAAATGAATTTTCTGATGTGTTTAGTGAAGAGCCTTCTAGTTTACCTCCCAAACGAGAAGTAGAATAAGGTGACAATTAAGAACAAAAATCCCCTTCCATGAATTGATGATTTGTTTGATCAGTAACAAGGTGCTAAGTGTTTCGCAAAAATTGACTTGAGGTCAGGTTATCACTAAGTGAGGGTGAAGGAGAATGATATACCCAAAATGGGATTTTCGAACATGGTATGGTCGTTTTGAGTTTTTAGTTATGTCATTCGCCCTAACCAATAGACCAACAAATTTCATGGATCTGATGAATAGAGTGTTCAAGACATTATTGGATGTGTTTGTGATAGTATTTATAGATGATATACGGGTGTATTAAAGATCAAAAGAGAACCATACTAATCCTTTGCAACAGGTGTTACAGATTCTTCATGATCGTAAATTATATGCAATGTTCTCTAAATGTGAGTTTTGGTTAAAATTAGTGGCGTTCTTGGGAAATATTTTATCTGATGAAGGCATAAGGGTTGATTCTCAAAAGATAGAAGCCGTAAAGAATTGGCCACGACCCACAACACCTACGAAGGTTCGTAACTTCTTAGGCTTGGCTTGTTATTATAGAAGGTTTGTTGAGGGGTTTTCTTCCATTTCCGCACCAATAACCAAGTTAACATAAAAAGCAGCCAAGTTTCAATGGAATGATGCCTGTGAAAAAAGATTTCAAGAGTTGAAGAATAAGTTAACTTCCACACCTGTATTAGTACTTCCAAAAGGTATAGAGGGGTATGTAGTGTATTGTGATACTTCGGGAGTGGGTATAGGATGTGTATTGATGCAGAATGGTAAGGTAATAGCCTATGCCTCAAGAAAGTTGCATCCACATGAGAATAATTATCCAACACATGATCTTGAGCTAGTAGCGGTTATATTTGCTTTAAAGATATGGCGTCATTACTTATATGGAGTCCACGTTTATGAGTGGTATGGCACGACCTGCTGGATCAGCCATTGCATCGTCAGAGGTATACAACCTAAAGGTCATGGTAGAGGTGTTAAAGGAGCGGCTAGTTCTAGTGGAGTTCAGAATCATACATATGCTCTAGTGGATCGACAAACTTTGGAGGCTTTTCCTGAAGTGGTCATAGGTACATTGTCCATCTTTTCACATAATGGATATGCATTAATTAATCTGGGCTCTATGCTATCATATGTAACTCCATTGATTACTGGAAAGTTCAAAAGAACACCGAAATCACTAGTTAAGCTATTTGAAGTGTTTACACCGGTTGGTGAATTTATTATAGCTAGAAGAGTTTATTTTAATTGCCTAGTAATTGTTTATGATAGTGACACATTGGCCGACCTTGTTGAGCTAGAAATGGTAGATTTTGATGTCATAATGGGTATGGACTAGTTGGCTTCTTGTTATGCCACAGTAGACTGTCGAGCTAAAAGGGTGCATTTTCATTTTCTAAAAGAGATAGCCCTTTAATGGAAGGATAATATTAGGGCACCAAGGGCTAAGTTTATTTCCTATGTGAAGGCAAAGAAGATGATTTCCAAAGGGTACATATTTCATCTAGTGAGTGTGGAAGATATAGATGCGGAGCCACAAACTCTACAATCCATTCCAGTGGTAAATGAATTTTCTGATGTGTTTAGTGAAGAGCCTTCTAGTTTACCTCCCAAACGAGAAGTAGAATTTGGTATTGATGTGATCCCAGATACACAACCTATTTTTATTCCTCCGTATAGAATGGCCCCGACAGAATTACTTGAATTGAAGGAGAAATTAAAAGACTTGTTAGAAAAGGGATTCATAAGGCCTAGAATGTCCCCTTGGGGAGCATCCATGTTATTCGTACGTAAGAAAGATGGAACATTGAGAATGTGTATTGATTATCGACAACTGAATAAGGTGACAATTAAGAACAAAAATCCCCTTCCTAGAATTGATGATTTGTTTGATCAGTTACAAGGTGCTAAGTGTTTCTCAAAAATCAACTTGAGGTCAGGTTATCACTAAGTGAGGGTGAAGGAGAAAGATATACCCAAAATAGCTTTTCGAACACGGTATGGTCATTTTGAGTTTTTAGTTATGTCGTTCAGCCTAACCAATACACCAGCCACTTTCATGGATCTGATGAATAGAGTGTTCAATCCATTCTTGGATGTGTTTGTGATAATATTTATAGATGATATTCTGGTGTATTCAAGATCAAAAGAGAACCATGGTAATCATTTGCAATAGGTGTTATAGATTCTTCGTGATCATAAATTATAAGTTATCTAAATGTGAGATTTGGTTAAAATCAGTGGCGTTCTTGGGGCATATTATATCTTATGAAGGTATAAGGGTTGATTAACAAAAGATAGAAGCCGTAAAGAATTGGCCAAGACCCACAACGCCTACGGAGGTTCGAAGCTTCCTAGGCTTGGTTAGTTATTATAGAAGGTTTGTTGAGGGGTTTTCTTCCATTTTCGGACCAATAACCAAGTTAACATAAGAAACAACCAAGTTTTAATGGAATGATGCCTGTGAAAGAAGCTTTCAAGAGTTGAAGAATAAGTTAACTTCCACACCTGTATTAGTACTTCCAAAAGGTATAGAGGGGTATGTAGTGTATTGTGATACTTCGAGAGTAGGTATAGGATGTGTATTGAAGTAGCATGGTAAGGTAGTATCCTATGCCTCAAGACAGTTGCATCCACATAAGAAGAATTATCCAACACATGATCTTGAGCTAGTAGCGGTTATATTTTCTTTAAAGATATGGCGCCATTACTTATATGGATTCCACGTTTATGACTGGTATGGCACGACCTGCTGGATCAGCCATTGCATCATCATCATCGGTGCCTTCTTTAGGTAGAGGTATACAACCCAAAGGTCATGGTAGAGGTGTTAAAGGATCCTCTAGTTCTAGTGGAGTTCAGAATCATACATATGCTCTAGTGGATCGACAAAATTTGGAGGCTTTTCCTGAAGTGGTCATAGGTACATTGTCCATCTTTTCATGTAATGGATTTGCATTAATTAATCTGGGCTCTATGATATCATATGTAATTCCATTGATTGCTGGAAAGTTCAAAAGAACACCGAAATCACTAGTTAAGCTATTTGAAGTGTTTACACCGGTTGGTGAATTTATTATAGCTAGAAGAGTTTATTTTATTTGCCTAGTAATTGTTTATGATTGTGACACATTGGACGACCTTGTTGAGCTAGAAATGGTAGATTTTGATGTCATAATGGGTATGGACTAGTTGGCTTCTTGTTATGCCACAGTGGACTGTCGAGCTTAAAGGGTACATTTTCATTTTCCAAAAGAGATAGCCCTTTAATGGAAGTATAATATTAGGGCACCAAGGGCTAAGTTTATTTCCTATATGAAGGTAAAGAAGATGATGTCCAAAGGGTACATATGTCATCTAGTGAGGGTGAAAGATATAGATGCGGATCCACCAACTCTTCAATCTATTCCAGTGGTAAATTAATTTTCTGATGTGTTTATTGAAGGGCTTTTTACTTTACCTCCCAAACGAAAAGAAGAATTTGATATTGATGTGATCCTAAATACACAACCTATTTCTATTCCTCCGTTTAGAATGGCCCCGACAGAATTACGTGAATTGAAGGAGGAATTAAAAGACTTGTTAGAAAAGGGATTTATAAGGCCTAGAATGTCCCCTTGGGGATCACCCGTGTTATTTGTACGTAAGTAAGATGGAACGTAGAGAATGTGTATTGATTGTCGACAACTGAATAAAGTGACAATTAAGAAAAAAAATCCCCTTCCTAGAATTGATGATTTGTTTGGTCAGTTACAAGCTGCTAAGTGTTTCTCAAAAATTGACTTGAGGTCAAGTCATCACTATGTGAGGGTTAAGGAGAAAGATATACCATAAATAGATTTTCGAACACGGTATGGTCATTTTGAGTTTTTAGTTATGTCGTTCGGCCTAACCAATACACCAACAACTTTCATGGATCTGATAAATAGAGTGTTCAAGCCATTCTTGGACGTGATTGTGATAGTATTTATAGATAATATTCTAGTATATTCAAGATCAAATGAGAACCATGCTAATCATTTGAAACAGGTGTTATAGATTCTTCGTGATCGTAAATTATATGCAAAGTTCTCTAAATGTGAGTTTTGGTTAAAATTAGTGGCGTTCTTGGGGAATATTATATCTGATGAAGGGATAAGGGTTGATTCTCAAAAGATATAAGCCGTAAAGAATCGGCCAAGACCCACAATGCCTACAGAGGTTCGTAACTTTCTAGGCTTGGCTGGTTGTTATAGAAGGTTTGTTGAGGGGTTTTCTTCCATTTCCTCACCAATAACAAAGTTAACTAAAAAGCAGCCAAGTTTCAATGGAATGAGTTCCTGTGAAAGAAGATTTCAAGAGTTGAAGAATAAGTTAACTTCCACACCTGTATTAGTACGTCCAAAAGGTATAGAGGGGTATGTAGTGTATTGTGATAATTCGGGAGCGGGTATTGGATGTGTATTGATGCAGCATGGTAAGGTAATAGCCTATGCCTCAAGACAGTTTCGTCCACATAAGAAGAATTATCCAACACATGATCTAATGTTTGCAGCGGTTAGTTTTGCTTTAAAGATATGGTGTTATTACTTATATGGAGTCCACGTTTATGAGTGGTATGGAATGACCTGCTGGATCAGCCATTGTATCTTCATCATAGGTGCCTTCTTTAGGTAGAGTTATACAGCCTACAGGTCATGGTAGAGGTGTTAAAAGAGCAACTAGTTCTAGTAGAGTTCAGAATCGTACATATGCTCTAGTGGATCGACAAAATTTGGAGGCTTCTCCTGATGTGGTCACAAGTACATTTTCCATCTTTTACACAAGTTGGTGAATCTATTAAAGCTAGAACAGTTTATTGTAATTGCATAATAATTATTTGTGATCGTGACACATTGGCCAACCATGTTGAGCTAGAAATGGTAGATTCTGGTGTCATAATGGGTATGACCTAGCTGGCTTATTGTTATTTCACAGTAGACTGTCGAGCTAAAAGGGTGCATTTGCATTTTCTAAAAGAGATAGCCCTTTAATGGAAGGATAATATTAGGGCACCAAGGGCTAAATTTATATCTTATGTGAAGGCAAAGAAGATAATGTCCAAAGGGTACATATGTCATCTAGTGAGGGTGAAAGGCATAGATGCGGAGCCACCAACTCTTCAATCCATTCCAGTTGTAACTGAATTTCCTGATGTGTTTATTGAAGATCTTTCTAGTTTACCTCCCAAATGAGAAGTAGAATTTGGTATTGATGTGATCCCAGATTCACAACCTATTTCTATTCCTCCGAATAGAATGGCCCCGACAGAATTACGTGAATTGGAGGAGGAATTAAAAGACTTGTAAGAAAAGGAATTCATAAGGCCTAGAATGTCCCCTTCGGGAGCACCCGTGTTATTTGTACGTAATAAAGATGGAACATTGAGAATGTGTATTGATGATCGACAGCTAAATAAGGTGACAATTAAGAACAAAAGTCCCCTTCCTAGAGTTTACAAGGAGCTAAGTGTTTATCAAAAATTGACTTGAGGTCAGGTTATCACTAAGTGAGGGTGAAGGAGAAAGATATACCCAAAATAGCTTTTCGAACACGGTATGGTCATTTTGAGTTTTTAGTTATGTCGTTCAGCCAAACCAATAGACCAGCAGCTTTCATGGATCTGATGAATAGAGTGTTCAAGACATTCTTAGATGTGTTTATGATAATATTTATAGATGATATTCTGGTGTATTCAAGATCAAAAGAGAACCATGCTAATCATTTGCAACAGGTGTTATAGATTCTTCGTGATCCTAAATTATATGCAAAGTTCTCTAAATGTCAGTTTTAGTTAAAATCAGTGGCGTTATTGGGGTATATTATATCTGATGAGGGATAAGGGTTGATTCTCAAAAGATAGAAGCTGTAAAGAATTGGCCAAGACCCACAATGGCTTCGGAGGTTCATAGCTTCCTAGCCTTGGCTGGTTATTATAGAAGGTTTGTTGAGGGGTTTTTTTCCATTTCCATACCAATAACCAAGTTAACATAAAAAACAGCCAAGTTTCAATGGAATGATGCCTGTGAAATAAGCTTTCAAGAGTTGAAGAATAAGTTAACTTCCACACCTGTATTAGTACTTTTAAAAGGTATAGAGGGGTATGTAGTGTATTGTGATACTTCGAGAGTGGGTATAGGATGTGTATTGATGCAGCATGGTAAGGTAATAGCCTATGCCACAAGACAATTGTGTCCACATGAGATGAATATCCAATATATGATCTTATGCTAGCAGTGGTTATATTTGCTTTAAAAATATGGCGCCATTAATTATATGGAGTCCACATTTATGAGTGGTATGACACGACCTGCTGGATCAGCATTGCATCGTCATTATTGGTGCCTTCTTTAGGTAGAGGTATACAGCCTACAGGTCATGGTAGAGGTGTTAAAGGAGCAGCTAGTTCTAGTGGAGTTCAGAATCGTACATATGCTCTAGTGGATCAAAAAAATTTGGAGGCTTCTCCTGATGTGGTCACAGGTACATTGTCCATCTTTTCACATAATGTATATGCATTAATTAATCTGGGCTCTATGCTATCATATGTCACTCCATTGATTGGTGGAAAGTTCAAAAGAACACCGGAATCACTAGTTAAGCCATTTGAAGTGTTAACACCGGTTGTTGAATCTATTATAGCTAGAAGAGTTTATTATAATTGCATAGTAATTGTTTATGATCGTGACACATTGGCCGACCCTGTTGAGCTAGAAATGATAGATTTTGATATCATAATGGGTATGGACTGGTTGGCATCTTGTTATTCCATAGTAGACTGTCGAGCTAAAAGCGTGCATTTTCATTTTCCAAAAGAGATAGCCCTTTAATGGAAGGATAATATTAGGGTACCAAGGGCTAAGTTTATTTCCTATGTGAAGGCAAAGAAGATGATGTCCAAAGGGTACATATGTCATCTAGTGAGGGCGAAAGATATAGATGCGGAGCCACCAACTCTTCAATTCATTCCAGTGATAAATGAATTTCCTGATGTGTTTATTGAAGAGCTTTCTAGTTTACCTCCTAAATGAGAAGAAGAATTTGGTATTGATGTGATACAAGATACACAACCTACTTCTATTCCTCTTGGGGAGCACCCGTGTTATTTGTACGTAAGAAAGATGGAACGTTGAGAATGTGTATTGATTATCGACAACTGATTAAGGTTACAAATAAGAACAAAAATCCCCTTCCTAAAATTGATGGTTTGTTTGATCAGTTACAAGGTGCTAAGTGTTTCTCAAAAATCGACTTGAGGTCAGGTTATCACTAAGTGAGGGTGAAGGAGAAAGATATACCGAAAATAGATTTTCGAACACGGTATGGTCATTTTGAGTGTTTAGTTATGTCGTTCGGCCTAACCAATACACCAGCAGCTTTCATGGATCTGATGAATAGAGTGTTCAAGCCATTATTGGATGTGTTTGGGATAATATTTATAGATGATATTCTGGTGTATTCAAGATCAAAAGAGAACCATGCTAATCATTTGCAACAGGTGTTACAGATTCTTCGAGATCGTAAATTATATGCAAAGTTCTCTAAATATGAGTTTTGGTTAAAAATCAGTGGTGTTAATCGGGCATATTCTATCTTATGAAGGGATGAGGGTTGATTCTCAAAAGATAGAAGCGTAAAGAATTGGCCAAGAGCCACAACGCCTACAGAGGTCGTAGCTTCATAGGCTTGGATGGTTATTATAGAAGGTTTGTTGAGGGGTTTTCTTCCATTTCCTTACCAATAACCAAGTTACATAAAAAGCAGCCAAGTTTCAATGGAATGATGCCTGTGAAATAAGCTTTCAAGAGTTGAAGAATAAGTTAACTTCCACACCTGTATTAGTACTTCCAAAAGGTATAGAGGGGTATGTAGTGTATTATGATACTTCGGGTGTGGGTATAGGATGTGTATTGATGCATCATGGCAAGGTAATAGCCTATGCCTCAAGACAATTGTATACACATGAGAAGAATGATCCAACACATGATCTTGAGATAGCAGCGATTATATTTGCTTTAAAGATATGGCGCCATTACTTATATATAGTCCACGTTTATTAGTAGTATGGCACGACCTGCTGGATCAGCCATTGCATCGTCATCATTGGTGCCTTCTTTAGGTAGAGGTATACAACCTAGAGGTCATGGTAGAGGTGTTAAAGGAGCAGTTAGTTCTAGTGGAGTTCAGATTCGTACATATGCTTTAGTGGATCGACAAAATTTGGAGGCTTCTCCTGATGTGGTCACAGGTACATTGTCCATCTTTTCACATAATGGATATGCATTAATTAATCCGGGCTCTATGCTATTATATGTCACTCCATTGATTGCTGGAACGTTCAAAAGAGCACCGGAATCACTAGTTAAGCCATTTGAAGTGTTTACACCGGTTGGTGAATATTTTATAGCTAGAAGAGTTTATTGTAATTGCATAGTAATTTTATGATCGTGACACATTTGCCGACCTTGTTGAGCTAGAAATGGTAGATTTTGATTTCATAATGGGTATGGACTGGTTGGCTTCTTGTTATGCCACAGTAGACTGTCGAGCTAAAAGGGTGCATTTTCATTTTCCAAAAGAGATAGCCCTTTAATGGAAGGATAATATTAGGGCACCAAGGCCTAATTTTATTTCCTATATAAAGGCAAAGAAGATGTGGTCCGAAGGGTACATATGTCATCTAGTGAGGGTGAAAGAGATAGATGCGGAGCCACCAACTCTTCAATCCATTCCAGTGGTAAATGAATTTTCTGATGTGTTTATTGAAGAGCTTTCTAATTTACCTCCCGAATGAGAAGTAGAATTTGGTATTGATGTTATCCCAGATACACAACCTATTTCTATTCCTCCGTATAGAATGGCCCCAACAGAATTACGTGAATTGAAGGAGGAATTAAAAGACTTGTTAGAAAAAGGATTCATATGTCACGACTCGAAATCCCATTCGGGACGGACTAGCACCCGAAGCCGATAAGGCCCGAGAGAACCAATCTTTGCTCATGCCCAATCGTATGCATACCGTAAAAATCATCACCAACTCGTAAAGAAATAAGAGGCTAAGTATGGAAATCATGCAGCATTATATACATATAAGGGACTCGGTCGTTAGGGTCATCAAACTAAAATGAGCATACATATCTTACATTCTGTTCCCACATAAGTCTACAAAGCCTCTACAGATACATGACTATGACAATCCTAGAGTCGGGACAACACCCCGCTCTATACTCATATAAAATACCAAAATAAATATACATAGCAACTCAAAAAGCACCGAACCAACTGGAGCTCACCAAAAGTCTGCAAAAGATATGCAACCTACAGTGGAGGTCTACTAGTACCTGCGCCTGCAGCAAGTAAGGTAAGCCCCCAGGAGGGGTCAGTACGGATAATGTACTGAGTATGTAAGGCCATATGAAACTGTCATAAATACGTCAATACAATCAAAATGTAATAGGATAGTCAGTATGAACAACCCATTGATTTGCATATGTGGAACCATGTACCTTACATACATTATTTCTTCGCTTTGTTGCTTATTCTTCATCGCTTATATCATTTCGTACCCGGGCCCCAACTAATCAGTGGGTCTTAACATAACATAACTTTATGTTGGGATCGGCTCGAGCTAGGTCTTTGCCTCTAGAGCTACCACCCATAAATCAATATATATTGGGATCGGCTCGAGCTAGGCTTATGCCTCTAGAGCTGCCACCCATACCAACATATCAGGTTCGGCTCGAGCTAGGTTATTACCTCTAGAGCTGCCCCCTGTCAGGATCGGTCCAAGCTAGGCTTATGCCTCTAGTACTACCCCCTGATCCAATCATTTCGGGATCGGCTTGAGCTAGGCATTTTGCCCCCAAAGCTACCACCCATAATCAATCATTAACCACCAATAAATATGAATTGCTTTATTTCTTGCTTTTGGGATATGTACTTGCGAAGGATTGATTCATCCTTTTATGAGATATTGATACAATCAATTATGAGAGATTAACATATATATACATAGCCACAACATTATTAGAAGCTTAAGAACGCAACATTATTAGAACTTTTGGAACATATCCCTTATTATGTAACTCATGAACAACCATGACTAATGAATGAGGAATATGTGACTTAACAATAGATAACATTATTGAAACCATTAGACACAAGTAATTGAACATGAGGTAGGTGTATAACCACTATTGGCACTTTGGAACATAACCTTTTTGGGGCTTTTGGAACATTGACCAACTAATATGAGACATACAATTCACAATTGATCAATGAATAGGAAATATGTGATAATAACCGGATATAGGATACCTTAGCACATTTTGGGATGGTACAAATGTAATGTCAATGTGAATAACATTTGCCGCAGAAAGATACGGACAGAGTAACCTTACATACCTTGTATTCTCAATACGAATATACAATCTTCGATGTGCATACAATAGTCCCGCTCCTTCTTTATGTGTCACTCTACAATACAAATACATAACGGAATTCACATTAACCACCAACTCCCTTACTAATGCATATCATGTCAATGAGTTACATGTTTGCCTTTAAACATGTCATTTCCCCTTGACAAAACCATTGATGAAATTATTATTCCAAAAATCCCACAATATTACCAACATTGACAGATACATGATAATCAATACATTTTACCACAACACTTCTCCTTTATACTTTCTTATCCACACCACAAATAATCCATCAAATTACCTTAATACATCTCATAGCACATATCGGCCAAAGTCCCATAATTTACACTTGTAGAAAAATAACAAGTTTAATAACAAAATAACACCATGCATGTTCATACTTTATCCATACCATGCTCTTTCATCAAAGTCACAAGTCATAATTAAAGCTTGAACCTCATGGATCACAAATCTCATACAAAAACACAAAGTACCATGTCCAACATTTCCAAGCACAACCAACATGATTTACATACTCTTTCATGCATATAATATATTAATCCATAACAATAATCACTTACCCAATCTTGGAAATTGATGATCTTGTCCACAAATGCCTTAGGGTTTAAAGAGCCACCAAAAGAGTTATCTTGAAAACTCTAGAAAATGAGAGAAAGTGATGTGTATGTATAATGAATTAAAATCTGAATTTTCCCCCTTTTTATAGGCCTTTCATTCAAGCTTATCTAGTCTCACATGTGTGTTTACTAGTCAATGGAAGAATGGGTCTTTTTGACCCATTGGACCATGCATTTTGGCTCTACTTTGGGCCTCAAATTGGCCCATTAACACATATATTATCTTGGCCCACTAAAATCAATGTGTATTCCATCATATACGTGTTACAATGATATTCCCACTCACGGGATTTATATTCGTAGCCTCAATCCCAAAAACAAGCGATTCTAGCCACGTATGACCTATTTTGACCATAAGGGTAAAATCGTCATTTTGATGCCAAATTCGCTCTCGAGTAATTTTATCATACCAATATAGTACTCTACTAATTTCATGTATATGCTCATGATTGTATAAGAAACGTGGCAAAAATCGGCTCGGTACGTCCCCGGGCACCCTTGGGACTTAAGAAATTTCCAACTTTTGAAAAAATGAAAAACCACCCTGGCACGCCCTTGGGCGCACCAGCTTTCTGCCTCTAGGCTAAAAAATTTGGCCCAGAGCAGCCTGGCACGCCCTTTGGCGCGCCTGTGCCTTAGTTTTTTCGAAAATTTTGTTTTTCGACTTTTCTTCGCGGGTTTGGTTAGATACTTCAAGTCCTATTCTTTAACTTACTTCTTAACCTTAATATCCTTTGTTTAGAGGTCCTCTTAGCCTCATTTTGAACCCCACAAATGCTCCACAAAAATCACAAAACACCTCCTACGAAGGTTTAATCACATGTGTGAGGCCAAATTTTAATTTTCTCATCTTTAACATTACGAAATACATACTTATAGGTCTTGACATTATTGAATGCTGTCACATAGGGTTGGTAAGCTACAGGGTGTTATATTCTTCCCCGCTTAGAAACATTCATCCTCAAATGTTAGTAACATCGTCTCATGTACATCCCATGCATCTCTATTTTAACATATATACACATAATACTTATGGATACTTCCTTGCTATTGTCCCAACTCCATACTTTGAACTTTATCCACTGTTTAAAATTGTTACGGGTACTTTGACTTCATTATTTCTTTGGCTCGCTATGTGATTTGATTTCTCCACTGTACCTTTACCAAAGCTATTATTGTTTTCTTCCCCTCTTTCTACTTATCCATATAGAATGGCAATATAGATCCCTTCATAGGTGACATCCCGCATAGCTTTTACATTTAATAAAAATAATGGATCTCAGCATATGACTTGTTTTAGCTTGTAGCTACTGTCGTACCATCTTACCCTTCTCTATAGCGTAGTGAACAAAATCTAGCCCCAAATAAAGCAGTTCCACTCGGTGTAAATCACCCAATAGATGATTTAAACTTTCTTTTACATCAACCTTCATAAGATACCATTTTGATACTTAACCATTAACTATCATGATAATCATATTCAATAAGGGTAGATGATCATCCCAACTACCTTTTAAGTCTCTCGTACAGGTTCATAGTATACCTTCAAGTGTTTAGATAGTATACTCTGGTTGTTCCGTTCGTTCTGAGGGTGAAAAGCTGTACTCAAACTCACTTATGTTCCCAACCTTTTCTGAAGTGAAACTTCCAAAAATGTGTAGTAAATTGAGCTCCCTTGCCTAATGTACGAGAGTTCAGAACTCCGTATAGTTGTACTTCCTCTTTAATAAACAACTTCGCATATTCTTCAACCATGTAAGTGGTCTTGAAAGGTAACATGTGTGATATGTAGGTGAACCTATCAGCTATCTCTCATATGGAATCAAATTCCTAAAATGTATGAGACAACCCTTATGTGTATGAGGCAAACTTGCGATAAAATCCATGTTAACCATGTCTTATTTTAAACGGGACAATGTATACATGGTATATAACCTCCAGGTTTCTGATGCTCTGCTATTACCTATTGACAATTCGGTCAAGGAGTTACAACTTCTACAATGTTCTTCTTCTTTGTATTGCCTCACCAATGCCTTCTGCCCTAACCATGGTACATTTTGGTTTCTCCCGAATACAATAGAATACCGTGAATGATGTGCTTCGGTCATAATTCATTTCCTTAGTTCATCTATATTTGGCATACATGATCTACCTTGATATTGAAATACTCTCTCAGACATAAGGTCAAATCTCATTGAACCTTGTGATACGTTCTTTTTGCTAAACTAAAAATAAAATTTGCATGTCGCTTTTCCTTCACCTCTACGAATGAAGACTTTACCGCATTTTGCGCTATGACCCTTTGATCTGGAATCTCTAGTAAATGCACTACCAAACTGTTTAATTAATATGTAGACCCTCAACTATACCTTGTGTCCCCATGAACCGAACATTAGTACTTCTTAGTGCATTACAACTCAATGCATCGACCACTGCATTCGCTTTTCCCGAATGCGATCTCAGTATCTTATCTTAATCTCTTAATAATTTGAGTCATCTTCCCCACCTCAAATTTAAGTCCCTCTATTTAAAGTATACGCAAACTCTTATGATCAATATTTATATATCAATATGAACCCTAAGTAGTGGTGTCGTATCTTTCAAATAACTACCACAACTTGTTATCTCAAAGTCATGTGTGATAAAGTTTCTCTCATATGGCCGCAACTGTCGTGAGGCATACGCTGTTATCTTATCATGTTGCATTAACACACATCCGTGGTCAACCCCGGAAGCATCACAATACATTACATAACCTTTGTGCCTTCGATAAATACTAAAACTGGTGTAGAAGTTAATTTATCTTTCAACTCTTGGGAACTTTGCTCGCATTCATCGCCCTACTGAAACTTAATTGTCTTGTGTGTAAACTCTCTTCCCTTTGTTTTGTTTTTTCACCGTATCTCTCTTTTGTGTACCGACCTTTATTCCTTCTTCCTATACAATGTAACCCAAGAACGCTATAGATATAACCAAAATTCACATTTAGAAAACTTATATAACACTTGCTACACATGATTAACGTGGTCCTCTTGTGGCCTCGAATAAACCAGAATATCATCCGTGAACACAGTCACAAATACATCCAAGAATAGTTTGATCACCCTATTCACCCAATCCATAACAACAGCTGGTACATTTGTTTGTCCTAATGACACAACTAAGAATCATAATAGTCAGAGCGTGTTCGAAAGGCAGTATTGGGCATATCTTTGTTTCTAACTCTGACTTTGGTGATAACCCGGTCTCAAGTCACTCTTGGTTCGGGGAAATTGGTGGAAGAAAAAGTGGATACAATCCTTTTGATAAAAAGGGACAACACACTTGGCACCCTGTAACTGCTCAAACAAATCATCAATTCTTAGGAGGGAATATTTTTTTTTCGATCATTACTTTGTGCAGTTGCATATAGTCAGTATACGTTCTCAAGTACAATTTCACTTTTGTTTTCCATATTCACACGGATGCGCCCCAAAGGACATATTTGGTCTTATGTATCCCTTGTCCACCAAATCTTTTAATTGCTCTGTTTAATTCCCATAGCTTTACTGAAACCATGTTATACGGAGAAAGAGAAATAAGCGGAAGGCCTGGAATCACATCAATAGTAAACTCTACTTCCCATTCCGGGATTAAGCCTGGAAATTTGTCGGTAATTATAACAAGAAAGTGATTGACCAGCGAAACCTGTTGAGGACTTGGTGGTTTCACATCAATCTCTCGCTCTCAGACTAACTGGCATACATACCCCCTTGGCTATCAATTTTGTCACTTTAAGATAGAAAATAAAATTTTCCTTGGTGCCCCCACATTAGCCTTCCACTCAGGAACATGTTCTTATGGAAAGTGAAAATATACCTTCTTAAGCCCGACAATCTACCGCGACATAACAAGAAACCAACCAATCCTTCCCATTATGAACATTAAGATCCACCAGTTTCGATTCAATAAGATCAGCCAATATATCATAACCCCACACAATTACTACACAATCATGACACATTCTTTTAGCTATAAGAAAAATTCACCTTTTTGTGTGGATGCCCCAAACAGCTTAACTACAACTTCTAGTGTTTTCTCACAACAAATTTTCTCTTTTTTTTTTTTGCCACAATCAATGGGATAACATATGATAGGGTAAATCCCCAAATCAATCAATGTAAATATGTTACGTAAAAATAAACAGATCATATACCTGTTGCATTATCAGGAGAAGCCTCAAATTTCTGTCGATCCGCCACGGCGTAGGTACTGCCCTGAATGCCACTAGAACTAGATGCTCCTCTAGCACCTCTGCCATGACCAACAGATTGTGCACCTCTACCTAGAGGAGGCACATATGATATCGATGCGACGGCTGGTCCTGTGGGTCGTACCATGCCACCCGTGTTCCTTTGTGGACACCCTTTTGCCACGGTCCCTAGGATACCGCAAAAGTAGCAAACATTCATTCTGAGTCAGCATTCACCTGTATGAAACCTCCCGCAGCGCTGGTACAACCGACGATAAAACCTCAGGCGGTTTATACTTTCTTGTGCTTGATACCCCACTGTCCGTAAACCCTGAAGCTCACCTCCTTGCCCAAATTGGTTGCTTCTAAACCCTTAGAATAGAGGAGGAGTCATTGTTGCAGTATGGGGAAATGATGTCCTAAGTGGTTTGTGAAAAACCCTAGGCCCAAATCCTCCTTGGGACACCCTGATTTGTCCCATGAGTTTAGCCTTTTTTGATGATCTTTCTTCCAATTCTTTCATCCTCTCCCTCTGCCTCTGTCCCTCCTTCTACTGCACAAGGCTTGTCTTTGAGCTTGTGCAACAACTACACGGGTCAATATTTTTACTGCACTCATCAAATCCTGCTCAATATTATTAACAGGCAGTTCTGAAGATACTTCTCTTCTTCTCAGCTATTCCGGAGCTGGGAAAGTGGAAGAAGCCCATGATACAAAGTCAGTATTAGCTCCACCTTGACTAAATTGGTCACGTGGTGGTCTACACAATCCCTCTCCGATAAGCATAACAACCTGCTTACCCTTGCCTTTATCTATTCTTGTCATTGACAGTTTCTATATCAAAGAAAATCAATCACCGTGGTCAGATATGATTTAACTTACAACACCGGCTCTATTACACGATCTAGGAATGAAGAAACGAAACAACATCCTAAATGTCCCGTAGCCTCCTACTTATAAAAGTGGTGCACAACACATCGATAAGTAAGACTCTACTCAAACACGGCTTTGTAGACACCCTTAGAACGACCTGCTCTGTTACCACTTTTGTCACGACCCAAAATCCCATTCGGGCTGGACTGGCACCCGAAGCCGATAAGGCCCGAGAGAACCAACCTTTGCTCATGCCCACTCGTATGCATACCGTAAGAATCATAACCAACTCGTAAAGACATAAGAGGCTAAGTGCGGAAATCATGGAGCATTATATACATATAAGAGACTCGATCGTTAGGGCCATCAAACCAAAATGAGCATACTTATCTTACATTCTATTCCCACATAAGTCTACAAAGCCTCTACAGATACATGACTATGAAAATCCTAGAGTCGGGACAACACCCCGCTCTATACTCATATACAATACAAAAATAAATGTACATAGCAACTCAGAAAGCCCCGAACCAACTGGAGCTCACCAAAAGTCTGCAAAAGATCTGCAACCAACAGTGGAGGTCTACTAGTACCTGCGCCTGCAGCAAGTAAGGTAAGCCCCCAGGAGGGGTCAGTACGGATAATGTACTGAGTATGTAAGGCCATATGAAACTGTCATAAATACGTCAATACAATCAAAATGTAATAGGATAGTCAGTATGAACAACCCATCGATTTGCATATGTGGAACCATGTACCTTACATACTTTATTTCTTCGCTTTGTTGCTTATTCTTCATCGCTTATATCATTTCATACCCGGGCCCTAACTGATCAGTAGGTCTTAACATAACATAACATTATGTTGGGATCGACTCTAGCTTGGTCTTTGCCTCTAGAGCTACCACCCATAAATCAATATATATTGGGATCGGCTCGAGCTAGGCTTATGCCTCTAGAGCTGCCACCCATACCAACATATTAGGTTCGGCTTGAGCTAGGTTATTACCTCTAGAGCTGCCCCCTGTCAGGATCGGTCCTAGCTAGGCTTATGCCTCTAGGACTGCCCCCTGATCCAATCATTTCGGGATCGGCTTGAGCTAGGCATTTTGCCCCCAAATCTACCACCCATACTCAATCATTAACCACCAATAAATATGAATTACTTTATTTCTTACTTTTGAGTTATGTACTTGCGAGGGATTGATTCATCCTCTTATGGGAGATTGATACAATCAATTATGAGAGATTAACATATATATACACAGCCACAACATTATTGGAAGCTTAAGAACGCAACATTATTGGAACTTTTGGAACATATCCCTAATTATGCAACTCATGAACAACCATGACTATTGAATGAGGAATATGTGACTTAACAATAGATAACATTATTGAAACCATTAGACACAAGTCAATGAACAAGAGGTAGGTGGATAACCACTATTGGCACTTTGGAACATAACCTTTTTTAGGCTTTTGGAACATTGACCAACGAATATGAGACATACAATTCACAATTGATCAATGAATAGGAAATATGTGATAATAACCGGATATAGGATACCTAAGCACATTTTGGGATGGTACAAATGTAATGTCAATGTGAATACTATTTGCCGCAGAAAGATACGGACAGAGTAACCTTACATACCTTGTATTCTCAACACGAATATACAATCTTCGATGTGCATACAATAGTATTTCTCCTTCTTTATGTGTCACTCTACAATACAAATACATAACGGAATTCACATTAACCACCAACTCCCTTACTAATGCATATCACGTCAATGAGTTACATGTTTGCCTTTAAACATGCCATTTCCCCTTGACAAAACTATTGATGAAATTATTATTCCAAAAATCCCACAATATTACCATCATTGACCAATACATGATAATCAATACATTTCACCACAACACTTCTCCTTTACACTTTCTTATCCACACCACACCACAAATAATCCATCAAATTACCTTAATACATCTCATAGCACATATCGGTCAAAATCCCATAATTTACACTTGTAGAAAAATAACAAGTTTAATAACAAAATAACACCATACATGTTCATATTTTATCCATACCATGCTCTTTCATCAAAGGCACAAGTCATAATTCAAGCTTGAACCTCATGGATAACAAATCTCATACAAAAACACAAAGTACCATGTCCAACATTTCAAAGAACAACCAACATGATTTACATACTCTTTCATGCATATAATATATTAATCCATAACAATAATCACTTACCCAAACTTGGAAATTGATGATCTTGTCCACAAATGCCTTAGGGTTTGAAGAACCACCAAAAGAGTTATCTTGAAAACTCTAGAAAATGAGACAAAGTGATGTGTACGTATAATGAATTAAAATCTGAATTTTCCCCCTTTTTATAGGCCTTTCATTCAATATTATCTAGTCTCACATGTGTGTTTACTAGTCAATGGAAGAATGGGTCTTTTTGACCCATTGGACCATGCATTTTGGCTCCACTCTGGCCTCAAATTGGCCCATTAACACATATATTATCTTGGCTCACTAAAATCAATGTGTATTCTATCATATATGTGTTACAACGATATTCCCACTCACGATATTTATATTCGTAGCCTCAATCCCAAAAACAAGCGATTCTAGGCACGTATGACCTATTTTGACCATAAGGGTAAAATCGTCATTTTGATGCCAAATTTGCTCTCGAGTAATTTTATCATACCAATATAATAATATACTCATTTCATGTATATACTCATTATTGTAGAAGTAACGTGGCAAAAATTGACTCGGTACGTCCCTGGGCACCCTTGGGACTTAAGAAATTTCCAACTTTTGAAAAAATGGAAAAAACACCCTGGCACGCCCTTGGGCGCGCCAGCTTGCTGCCTCTGGGCTAAAAAATTTGTCCCAGAGTGGCCTGGCACGCCCTCTGGCGCCCCTGTGCCTTAGTTTTTCCGAAAATTTTATTTTTCGACTTTTCTTTGCGGGTTTGGTTAGATACTTCAAGTCCTATTCTTTAACTTACTTCTTAACCTTAATATCCTTTGTTTAGAGGTCCTCTTAGCCTCATTTTGAACCCCAAAAATGCTCCACGAAAATCACAAAACACCTCCTACGAAGGTTTAATCACATGTGCGAGGCCAAATTTTAATTTTCTCTTCATTAACATTACCAAATACATACTTATAGGTCTCGACATTATTGAATGTCGTCACGTAGGGTTGGGAAGTTATAGGGTGTTACATCGTAAGGCCTAGAATGTCCCCTTGGGGAGCACCCGTGTTATTTGTACGTAAGAAAGATGGAACGTTGAGAATGTGTATTGATTATCGACAACTGAATAAGGTGACAATTAAGAACAAAAATCCCTTTCCTAGAATTGATGATTTGTTTGATCAGTTACAAGGTGCTAGGTGTTTCTCAAAAATTGACTTGAGGTCAGGTTATCACCAAGTGAGGGTGAAGGAGAAAGATATGCCCAAAATAGCTTTTCGAACATGGTATGGTCATTTTGAGTTTTTAATTATGTCGTTCGGCCTAACCAATACGCTAACAACTTTCATGGATCTGATAAATAGAGTGTTCAAGCCATTCTTGGATGTGTTTGTGATAGTATTGATAGATGATATTCTGGTGTATTCAAGATCAAAAGAGAAGCATGCTAATCATTTGCAACAGGTGTTACAGATTCTTCGTGATCGTAAGTTATAAGTTATCTAAATGTGAGTTTTGGTTAAAATCAGTGGCGTTCTTGGGGCATATTTTTTCTGATGAAGGGATAAGGGTTGATTCTCAAAAGATAGAAGCCTTAAAGAATTGGTCAAGACCCATAACGCCTACAGAGGTTCACAGATTCCTAGGCTTGGCTGGTTATTATAGAAGGTTTGTTGAGGGGTTTTATTCCATTTCCGCACCAATAACAAACTTAACATAAAAAACCGCCAAGTTTCAATGGAATGATGCCTGTGAAATAAGCTTTCAAGAGTTGAAGAATAAGTTAACTTCCACACCTGTATTAGTACTTCCAAAAGGTATAGAGGGGTATGTAGTGTATTGTAATACTTCGGGAGTGGGTATAGGATGTGTATTGATGCAGCATGGTAAGGTAATAGCCTATGCCTCAAGACAGTTGTATCCACATGAGAAGAATTATCCAACACATAATCTTAAGCTAGCAGCGGTTATATTTACTTTAAAGATATGGCACCATTACTTATATGGAGTCCACGTTTATATATATACTGACCATAAGAGTTTACAATATATCTTTAAGCAGAAGGACTTGAATTTAAGCCAGCGAAGATGGCTTAAACTATTAAAAGTTTATGATATTGATATTTTGTATCATCCAGGGGAAGCAAACGTAGTAGCTGATGCGTTAAGTCGTAAGGAAATGGTGAGCACTTATGGGCAGTCCATGGAGAGACAAGGGATGACTAAAGATCTTCACCAACTAGCTAGCTTGGGAGTTCGCCTTCATGAATCTCCATATAAAGGAGTTATTGTGCAAAACGCAGCAGAATCCTCATTGGTAACTAAAGTTTAAGAAAAGCAGTATGCAGATCCTATTCTATTACAACTTAAGGAGAATGTACAACAAGGTATGACAAAGGCATTTGAACTTACGCAAGTAGGAGTACTTAGGTGCCAAAATAGATTGTGTGTACCTTATATTGATGGACTAAGGAAGAGGATAATAGTGGAAGCGTACCATTCAAGATATTCTGTCCATCCAAGGTCAACTAAAATGTACCATGACTTAAAAGAAGTGTATTGGTGTGGAGATATGAAGAAGAACATTACAGAATTTGTAGCCCAATGTTTAAACTGTCAACAAGTTAAAGTAGAGAATCAAAAGTCGGGAGGTTATATGCAGTGTATGCAGCTCCTGATTTGGAATTGGGACATGATCAACTTGAATTTTGTCACTGGTTTTCCTCGTTTCTCTCAAAAATATGATTCCATATGGGTAATAGTTGATAGACTCACCAAATCAGCACAGTTCCTACCGGTTAACACCATTTACACAGTTGAAGAGTATGCAAGGTTGTATATTAAAGAGATAGTTTAGCTACATGGAGTCCCAATCTCTATTATATCCGATAGGGGAGCTCAATTTATTGCAAAATTTTGGAAGTCATTTCCCAAGAGTTTGGGAACACAAGTGAGTCTAAGTAAAACTTATCACCCTTAAACAGATGGTTAGGCAGAACATACAATCCAGATACTTGAGGATATGCTATGAGCTTTTGTATTGGATTTCAAAGATAGTTGGGAAGATTATTTGTCACTTATTGAGTTTGCATACAACAATAGCTATCATTCGAGTATCAAAATGGCACCTTATGAAGCTTTATATGGGAGAAAGTGTAGATCACCAATTGGGTGGTTTGAAGTGGGTGAAATTGCCTTATGTGGGCAAGATCTTGTTCATCAAGCTATGGAAAAAGTTAAGGTGATACAACAACGGCTAGATATAGCTCAAAGTTGACATAAATCATGTGCAGATATTAAAAGAAGATGGCTAGAGTTTGCTATAGGAGATTGGGTATTCTTGAAGGTGTCACCAATGAAAGGGGTAATGAGGTTTGGTAAAAAGGGAAAACTGAGTCCACGCTATATAGGGCCATATAAGATTATTCAAATATTTGGCCAAGTTGTATATGAGTTAGAGTTTCTGCAATTGCTTTCAATAGTACATCCAGTGCTTCATGTCTTAATGGTCTGAAAATACATAGGAGATCCATCTCATATTACTCCTACTGAAGATGTACAAGTTACAGAAGAACTTACTTACGAAGAAGTGCCTATTGTTATTTTAGATCGGCAGGTCAAGAAGTTAAGAAATAAAGATGTAGCTTCTGTAAAAGTACTTTGGAGGAACCAACAAATAGAAGAGATCAAATAGGAAGACGAGGAAGCAATGAAATCCAAGTACCCTCATTTATTTGAATCTGAAGTGAAAGTCTAAGATCCTGAATTGGAGCATTAACAAGTAAGTATAAAGGAATAAGTATTATGTGGTAACATGAAGATTAAACTTGAGCTCGAACTTGTTTAAGTAGGCTAATTATGCTAGCATCCGAGGACGAATGTTCCTAAGTGGGGGAGGATGTAACACGTCGTATTTTATGTGTACTTGTTCTATTGATATGAGACTTGAAGTAAACTTGTTGTATAGGTACGGAACCAAGTTTCTTATGTGGTTAGTGGTGGTTTAAAGAGGATTTAAAGGATATTATAATGGCCCAAACATTTCAGCATGTACACGCCAAGTTAACCCAAACAAAAGTGTTTAAACGCGAGATAGTAAGGTGGTATTCTACCTGAAGGATTAAAGTGTCCAAGTGTATATAAGTATTAAGTTAACATAGGGGGTTAAAACTTAGAATCTAGAATAAAATAAGTGAGTTGCTTGATTAACTTAAATTAAGCTAGTAGGTAACAAGTAGGTGCATCACCTACTTTGACTTATTAACCAATTTAAGAACCAAGTAGGTGCATCACCTACTAAGACTTCTTTGACCAACTTATTGGGCCAAGCACACTACCACCTACTTGAATAGATTGTAATGCCCCATACATTTTCGAACCTAGTTGATTACCGTGACATTCATGAAATTATTTAAACATGGGAGTTTTGAGGTATTATACATCAAATGTGATGGGCCAAATTAATCTTGAGCTATGGGGCTCAATGGAGGCCCAACAAGATACAAAAGACATGGCTCAAAGGGGTATTTGACCCATTCTTGAATGACCAAGTCAATATATCATTATTGGACCAAATGTTTGGATAAGATGATCATTAAAGGACTATAAAAGGCAACCAAAAATAAGATTTTATTCATGTTGGACACACAAGCAATTTCTAGAATTTTCCACAATTCTCTCTACACTTAAACCCTAAGGCAACCATCTCTTGGGACAAGATCATCCTCTTGAAAGATTTGGTAAGTATTTATTCTCATGGTTCAATATATTATATTCATAAGAGATTATGTATATCATGTTGGTTATGCTTGCAAGTGTTGAGTGGTAAGCTTTTGCTTATGTGACACAAGTTTTGTCATTTTGGTGACTTTAACTTGAAAGTGAACTTTTGGCCTTGAAGGAAGTGAATTTGATGGATTTAATATTGACATGTGATATGTGATTATAGCCTTAACTTGTTTTATCCTTGTACATAATGTTTGGAATTGTTATTGCAAAATTGTGCATGGACTTGGTGGTGTATTGAAGGAAAAGTGTGGTTTTGGTGATGTTCATGTGTGTTGTGAAACCATGGGTTTTTGTTGGCATACAAGTGACCAAACATATGTAAATAAAATCTTACTTATGGCCTTGGACCATTTATTACACAAAAGGACCCAAAAGAGACCCTTTTTGGCCGATTTGGGCAGCCGCCCCCGCAGACGAAGGCACCTGCGGGCGCAGATGCCAATGAAAGTGACCCTGGATAGGATGAAGGGTCACCTGCGGCCGCATGTCAGCCACCTGCGGGAGCAGGTTGCTTTACAGGTCCACCCAGAGTTTCTTTTTGTATGTTTTTGTCTCTCTTTGATCCCTGAAGACCCCTATACCCTTTTTGGATGTAATTATCAACTTATGGTACCTTTTGAATGACGTTAAGGGGTTTTCTGGAGGCATGTTAGATTATAAAAAGTATGTATTGTTGTTAATATGTTGTTATGAAAGGTATTGAGATGACTTGACGGAATAATTGTTGTGTAATGATAATGAGGAAGCGTAAAGGGTAAACTTGGTGTGACATGTTGTTGGTTTATGATGTCTTAGTCAATGTGTGGAGTTTTATGGTGTTTTTGGTATGATAATGCAGTGGATTGTATTGTAAAGGGTGAAATGACGTTATATGGCAGTCATATAGCTCATTGTCGTCTTATACACTTGTAAGGTAAGTAGTTGTTAACGGGAACTCCGTTGTGTATTTGTGTTGTAAAGTAAGATGTAAGGAAGGAGCTGGATTGTTGTATTTACACATAGGACTGTGTATTCATATTGAGAAAATAAGATATGTAAGGTTACTCTTTTCGGATCCTTCTGCATCATGTATGTTCACATTGTCATTGTACTTGTTCCATTTCGAAATGTTCAAAGGTATCTCCTTTCAGGTTGTCATATATGGGTATCCTCATATTCTTATTCCATGATCCATTGTTATTCTTATGTCAAATAATTGCAGACATTGTCCCAAAGTTCCAATAATATTACGTTCCAATAATGTTGTAACCACTAAAGTATCAATCTCATGAAAGTAAAGGAAATGAAGTAATGTATATATGTGTTCCCAATAATGTTTCAATCACCAAGGTATCACTCTCATAGAAAATGTAAAGGAAAGAAGTATGCAAATAAGTAATGTACACATGGTTACTTTATGTTTCATTGAGTATGGATCACAAATCTAAGGGGCATAAGCTCGGATGGAACAATCCCATTATTATGCTATGTTATATTATAGCCCACCAATGGTGGATGACTGTTATTATATTATATCCCACCAATGGTGGATGATTGTTATTATATTATAGCCTACCAATGGTGGATGATTATTATTATATTATAGCCCACCAATGGTGGATGACTGTTATCATATTATAGCCCACCAATGGTGGATGAATGTTATTATATGATAGCCCACCAATGGTGGATGACTATTTTTTTATGATAGCCCACCAATATGTGGATGACTGTTATTATATTATGGCCTACTAATAAGTGGATGAATGATAATAATGATGAGCGTAAAGCCAAAGGAAGCATGTCACGTAATTGAAAGTATGAATGAAAGTTATTTTACGAAAGATAATGATAAGATGGAATGATAAAACAATGAATGTAATGAAAGTAATGTACATGGTTCCACATATAGAATGGTGACTGATCTAAAATGTTTATTCACATGTATTTGATCCCATTTGAGATCCTATGGTTCATATAGTTTCTTATAGCCTTACATACTCAGTACATTCTTCGTACTGACCTCCCTTGGGGGGGGGGGGCTTACCTTACTTGCTATCGGCACAGGTGCTAGTAGACCTCCACAGTAGGTTACAGATCATTTGCGGATCGTTAGTGAGCTCCAGTTGATTCGGGGCTTTTCGAGTCATTATGCACATTTGTTTGATATTGTATATGTGTATAGAGTGGGGTGTTGTTCCGACTCTAGGTTTGTTATGGTTATGTATTTGTAGAGGCTTTGTAGACTTATGTGGGAGAATGGTTGTAAGAGATGTGTGTCCATTTTGACATGATGGCCCTAACGGCCAAGTTTCATATATATATATATATATATAGCAAATGTTTCCATGACTTCCGCATAGTTGCATGAGATATAATGCTATTCACACAGAGAAATGCATATGAGTGTACATGAGTAAAGATTGGTTCTCTCGGGACTCAACGGCTTCGAGTGCCAGTCCGCCCCGTTGGAATTCGAGGCGTGACATAAATTCTGGCCCAAGTTAAAAGAGGGAAAAGGAGAAGAGTGGGTAACCAAGGCCCAATGGTTTTAGATCCACAAAGGCCCAAGTATAATGGGAAAGTAGGTGCACCAAATACTTGGTATTTTTTGGCCAAAATGGGCAAGAAAGTCGGCCAAGAGCTGGTCCCTTTAAAGGGATTGAAAATAACTCATTTTATTTATTTTAACTTAGGCAAAAAAATCAGTTTTCTAGGATTTTCTCTCTTTCTCACTAGTAGCTTCTACAACAGACCTATAATTCCATTAGGGTTCTTGGGATTTCTTTTCCTTCCAAGCTAAAGGAATTAAGATACTAAAGAGATACAAGTTAAGAGAATAAACCAACACAAAAACTAAGGTAAGGAAACTGTCCATTTTTTACCCCTATATATATACATGTTTTGGTGGAGAATTGGGTATATGTTGTTGTTAAGAACTCAAGGGATGATGAGTTCAATATTGGGTTGCTATAATAAAGGACTTTGGGACTATTTTAGGGGTTGTTTTGTGTGTATATGTTGGGGAAAGCTTGGTTGATCTTAAAAAGGAATGTGAGTTGTTGGTATTGACATATAAAAGGAGGGTGTAATGATGCACAACTTAATTAGATGTTGTATAATTTTGCAGCCTATCACACTTTGGAACTATTTTGTACATATAAATTCGTGTGTAGTGCAAATGTAATTAGAGGAGAAAGGGTTGAAAGAACACCCTTGGGTTGCCAAATTATGGGCTTACTGCTCGACTACTATTTTGGTGAGGTTAAGTAGCCCAAACGTGTTGATTAGCTACTAATACTAGTTTTACCATGTATTTTATTGTAGATAAGTAATCCAAAAGGCACGAGGTTAATTCGAGCTACTATTGGAGTTATACAGCACGGTATGTAAGGCTACTCTATTCCGTGTTCTTTGGCTTGAAATCTAACACTTTTATTACAAAGTGAGCGTCCAAAGTTCTCCTATAGGAAATGATACATAGTGGCAGTGTACAATTTCCCATGTAGCTAACGACCTTTTTCCCACTCCCTAATGTGCTTATTATTAAATATGTGTGTCTGCATTCAATAGCAAGTTTCATGAGTTCTCCTTTTAGTCAAATAATATCCATGTGTTATTTTAGCTCCTAAGCATTTTAATTTTATACAAACTGCTCCCTACTCATTGTTACTACATCAAGTGTTTATTCATGCATCTCTTACTGGTGGACTATTGTCCCAAAGCTCAATAATGTCATGACCACCAAAGTAACAATCTCAAAGGTAATAAACTAAGAACACAATCTGGTTATGTACAGGTGGCAGCTTAGGGGTAAAATCCTAGCATGGGCCGAGCCTGATCTCTTTATGTATGGGTGGCAGCTCAGGGGCGTAAGCCTAGCATGGGCAGATCCCAACTTGGGAATTTACCACTGATCAGTTGGTCATTTGTATCATATGATTTATAAGATTATAAAGTAAAGAAAGGAATGTAATGTACACAATTCCACAAGTATATGTATGGTGGTCTATTAGCACTGTCTATACACTTTTACCTGATTTCATTTGAGCTCTTGTGTTATGTATAGTTACTTTCAGCCTTACGTATTCAGTACATTCTTTTAGATTTCATTTGAGCTCTAGTGTTATGTATAGTTGCTTTCAGCCTTACGTATTCAATAAATTCTTTTGTACTGACATCCCTTATGAGGGACCTGCATTTCATGCTGCAGGCACCGGTACTTCAGCTAGTTGACCCCTCTAGTAGAAGCACAGGACATCTAGCGGGTATTGGTGAGCTCTAGGTTGATTTGGGTCATTTCAAGTCTGTTATATATGTTTTGGTATTGTATAGTAGTTAAGTGTATGGTGGGGGCTTGTCTTGACCTTAACTAAGTTTATATCTCTTTTAGAGGCTTTGTAGACGGTAAAGTGAAGCATGGTTGTGTCTTGTTTTCCAGTCATTTTGGCCCCAACGGGTAAGTCATGTATATATAGTCTTGGGCTTGACTACGTGGTTTATTTTTATTAAATCTTAATATCCATATTTGGCAGCATCTTTAAAGTTTCATGGTAATTCATGGTAAGTACAAGGTTATGGGTTGGTGCTCTCGGGCCTTTACGGCTACGGGTGCCTGTCTGCCCCAATAGGATTTGAGGAGTGAAATGAAACACAATTAAGCAAGCAAATAAATTGATATAAAGGCAATAACTATTAAAGAAATGATTATATGCTATCTGAGAGTGATGCACATAGAATAATGTACTTTAACCAACTTGAGATTCATCAGGAACGAGATTTTTTATCTCAACATATTCTAAAAGACTAATTAATAGTAGCTAGCGATTCTTCAATAACAAAATTTTCTTTCCCCAAATATTCAGTTCAAAAGAATTAATGATATAAAAGATATATTGTACACCTACCTCGAGGAAAAAAGAGAAAAACGAAAGGATGACAGAGAAAGTAACAAATTAAATTGGAACTATTAAAATAAAGCAACAAATTTGGGGGAGGTTAAAAGGAAGTGTATAAATGGAACTACCTGCATAAATAAAGTGACAATATCTCTATGATATCCACGAACTATCAAGAGACCAGGTACATTATCAACCATCAGGTCCATATATTCCATGCAGAAAAATGCTGGATGACTGCAGGAGGAGGAGGAAGACTTACAAACACAACTGCAGTCATCCTCGAGTATTTTATAATGGTCAAATTCAGCTTCAAAGTGGTATATATGAATTTCTCAACTTTCTGCTCATTGACTGGTTTTCCATCAACCATCAAAGGAGTTTTGTCCCTCTCTACTCTTTCTTTCATCTCCCCCAGATAACTACCTATTCTGCCATGAGCAGCAGTGAATGCTTAAATGGATTCTTGCTTCTCCCCTTGACCTTTCCATGACTTCATGGAAGTAACAATTACCTCAGCTTGCATCCGGAGGTCATATAGAAATTTCTTTACATCAGGCTTCAGTCCTTCTGTATCAGAGTCTTCCTCAACAATGCAGAATACTTGAATCTTATAGCCCTCAAAGCTCCCTTTCATGAGAAGTAGTTGAGAGAGAAGCAACATAAGACCACCATCTCTAACTATCAAATACAAATCAATGGTTATTTACTATCTTTGATACTCATTAGACCATTCATCCAGACCCTTCACAATAGCTACTGCCTTATTTGTGACAATGTAGTCATTTATGATTCTAACAATGGTAAATGGAATTTCAGTTAAATTTTCATGCCTCCATATCTTAGGGTACCACATAAAAATAATGTTTGGCTTGTGATTGAAAAGGCCCATAGTTTGAAAAATGCCTCTAAAGCCTTCTAACATATTGGGAGCAACAACTCTTTCTACTACACCTTCACATTGTTTATAGTCTATATACGTACTTAGCTGTTTGCAAGCTGCCTTGGCATCCTCAACACATTCATAGTAGTATCCATCTATAATAGAAATAAAGATAGACATTCCCCTGCATTTTTTTTCATACAGTTGACAAAGTACGCTAGCTTGGGATGACAAGGTACATTTTCCGGCAGCTTGCCCTATGGACGACAAAATATGAGAGGGATAGGGTACAAATTTTTGGGATGTACCTAGCATGTTGCATGTACAATTGGATGTTTATTGCATTTCATTTTGGATGTCTTCATGCAATATGTAAGGTCACAAAAATTAACCTTTTCTTGAGAAAATAGAAAATATTTCCAAGCAGAGAATAAAAGATGAAAATAGTTCAGTTTTTGCTATTTGCAATTAATAACTGTAAGCATTTTGCAACATATTTAAGTTAAATATGTGCATTTCCTAGTACTATAATTTTTTCCAAGGATATGGACAGATAAGAAAAAGGACAAAATAGAGGCCTTTGGATGGAAATTAATATACGACTTGTTTAACTAGAATGACGGTTTACTAGATTTCAACTATATGATGCTTACTGAATAGGAGAAAAATGCAAGGTGGTATTTTCCTTTGGTTATCCAAATTATTATAACCACACTAATGTTTATATTGCAATAAAATAAGCAAATTCAACCTTCAAGTTTCATTACACCGTTCTTTGCAAATTGCAACAAAATAGATAGTTGACAATTTATGCTAGTTATAGATAACTTGCTAAATGTTAACTCTTAAGTAGATTCACTTAAAAATTGAAATTTCTTTCAAGTTTGAACTCATGATTATGCAAAATGTATTCATGGAGGACTATTCATTTTCTAGTTTTGCTGGTGGTGAAATGGTAGACACACAATACTCAAAATCTAGTACGAAAGAGAATGGAGGCTCTAGTCTCTAGTAAACCAAAGTCATTATTTAATTGCTATTTTCTTTCAATTCTTCTTTACAAATAACAAATTTAAGATCTAATTACAAAATATTTCATGATTCCAAAAACAATGACTGAAAATCCTACCAGGAGCGACCAAATAACTAAATTTCAACTTGTTAATATGAGCAAAAATTAATTGGAATGCATCCACTAATTAGCTAAATATAACTCACAAATTCAGCAGTTCAACTCTCTGAGCCTTCTCTTCATTTTTCTTATCTGGTTTCTTAAGGTTATTTTACCAGACACTTACTTGAAGGGACATTTGAATTCAAACATCAAAAAAGATAATTCTGGCATAAAACACGAATTGTTAATACAATGTTTAATTACCATTATCCATTTCCAAAAATGTTATGCGACAATCTATGAATTATTGTGGAAAACTATCAAAATAGGATTACTATACTGGATAAAAGTACCTAATATGGAAAAAAACACCCTCAAAGTTAAACAAGTTGCTTTATTTTAGTTAATCATGTCTTTCTATAACATATAAAAATTAAAATCTTCTATATAATAGAAAAAAAATTATCATTCTGTTATATAGCAAGAATACCTATAGTAGGAATACTTAATAAGTTTGATTTAAATAAAATTTGTACTTCAATACTAATTAGTAAAGCTAATTCTTCACTTTGGTATCACGATCCTTTAAGTAAAATAAAAAGTGGGGCTAAGGAGTATGTTTCAAAAATAAATGTGCAAGACCTTGAATTTTGTGTTTATGAATATTCATCACCTAGCATAGAAAACCAAATTTGAACATCGAAGTTCCAGGACTCCACGAATGCGTTCACGAGTCATGAACCAATTCCACGAATTGTGGAATCTTCCAAGAAGTCTATCTCAGTCCTTCAGTGAACCATGAATTAGTTTTGGAGAAGTGGAACCAGACCACGACTCGTGGGAAAAGTCCGTTAGTTCATTTACTTCCCAGGTTTCCTTGATTGATACCACGATCTGTGGAACGGAACCAACAGTGAATCAAGTCGTGGTACCTTAGATGTGACTTGTCAAATTTCCTTGAAAGACATTAATGATAGAACAAGTCGTGAAACCAATGAACGATTATAAAAAGATTCAAGGATTCGTGAATCCCATACTACTGATCATTCCAACAATTTTTCAACAACATTTAAAAAGTGTATTATTGACATTTATTGACCCTATTATCCAATCCCACTACGTTTTGACTTCCCAAAAGTATATATATCATATTTTAGATCAAATCTTTCATTATTTTCTCTAACCCAAAGCGAGAGCAAGTTCCTTAAGCAAATCAAGTACCTAGGTTTTCTATTCAAGCAAAGTTATTCAGAGTTCCTCTTTAAGTTCATGTCTTCTTTTCAGGTACACAACGTTTTAGTGAGGGATTCCTTTCATCCTCATGCCCAATTATTTTGAAGTTATATAGAATTATGTTCAAAGGTAGGGTTTTTATGACCAATTTTTCATATTTAAATTCTCATGCAAAGTATTGATTTTTATGAAAGATTTATTCTGCAAGCTATAGAATTTTCATAAAAAATATGTTTAAACTATGACATTGATTCTACAAGAATGTTTTAAGGTTGTTTTGTGAAACTATGAATTCTATTTTAGAATCTACAAAGCTATGCATGTTTTCAGTAAGTTTTTCATGATTTATGATATAAGAATGATTTTAAAAGATATGGTTTAGATACAAGATTTTCATCACATGATTCATGACATGATATGGATCGTAGGCTCACAACAGTATAGTTTTACAGATATGTTGAGTACAGACTCAAACCATGGTTCAGCTATGTTAAAACAACACTCAATGCATATAAATGAGTAGATGTATGAAAGTTGTGCACATCATCTCTTACCCTTCTCATCAACATCATACAGTACTGGCGTGGTACCCGACCAATTATCATAACATATCATATCATATCGGGGTGGTACCGATCTAATATCATGACATACCATATTGTACTGACGTGGTACCCGATCCATTATCATAACATGCCATATTGTACATGCATGGTACCCTACCCATTATCTCAACATCTCATCACAATGTAATGAAAATGCAATGCATTCATCAAATCACAAATTATGTTAGAAGGCAATCATAGATGTTTAAATCACAAACAAGCACAAAGCCAAAAAAATCTAAGTTCTACACAAAATCATAGCCTACCTTAACTCCTTTGCTCAAATTCACCCTTAAGCCACACTTTTCCCTTTTCATTCTCGTTCAATTTGTTCTTGACGTATACAACCACAAAATATACACGCATTTCAATAATTAATCCCTTTTCAACTACTAGGGATCAAAAGTCACTGATTTTAACCATAAAATTATTGTATTTCATCATCTTAAGGTTTCCTTATCATTTGAACTTCATGAAAACTACTTGAATTAGCATAAACAATTGATATCCTAGTCCCATTAGTGTTTTCTAACACCCTAGGATCATTATATGTTGAATTTATTTACATTCCAACTATTTTTCATTAATTTCATGAACTAGGGTTAAACCCAACTTTGCACCATTAATCTATTTTCTAGTGGTTTTCTAAGGTTAAACGAAGTAAATTCAAGCCTAGAACGTAATTACTTACCTCAAAAGATGAAAACGCTCAAAATCCCTCTGAAAACTGCCTTTCTCGAGAGCTCGATTGCATTTTTTGAAAGGCAGGGAATGAAAATATTTTTTGAGTTTTAAAATGGAAAATTTTACTGTGTGTTACCGCTGCGGTGGTACCACTACAACAGTTAGCGCCATTTCTACTGGAGGTCGCCGTTGCGGTTCCCCTGACAGCTACAATGGTTACTTTTTCTGTTGCAGCGGTTACTTTTTCCACTGCAGCAGTAAGAGGAAGAAAGTCGGTGCCTCTCCTCAGTTTTCCTTATTTTACAATACATACCCCAAATCTCGACAATGCGAACTAACCCCTCCATGATAACCGCTATAACTGGAGTTCTATAACTCTATTTCAGGTGACAGAAGTTGCTATAACTTCCAATTTTTGTTTTCTATCCAACAATCACATCTAAATCATCTATTAACAATCATATTATTACCAAATTTCATTCAACTACACACTCTTAAATTTTAGCCAAAATTATACTAGCCCAGAATTCATCAAAATTTAGCTATGGGGTGTCTAGGTGCAACTTTTACCTCCTAATTCAGTGTAAGGACATTTTAGGTCGTTACATTAGATACCAATTTAGCACTCGTTCATTCCCAAATGACTGATGGCCCAAAAAGACATAACAGCTGGGATAGAGTGTACCTGAGTCAATGAACAATTGTGGATACCACTTACCCATGTCCGCTTCTATTTCTCATATAGTTTCCTCATTGGTACGGTTCCTCCACTGAACCTTAACACAAGGAATAATTTGGTTCCTCAACTTTCTCACATCTTTAACTAGAATAGTAATCGGTTCCTCTTCATAGGACAATTTCTTATCAAATAGTTTTGGGTCCCAACGAATAATGTAGTCACCATCTCCATGGTATTTATTTAACATAGACACATGGAATATGAGGTGAACCACTTACATACTAGTGGGTAAGGCTAGCCTATATGCTACTTACACTTCTTTCTTCAATACCTCAAAAGGTCCTATGTTCCTTTGGCTTAACTTGCCCTTCTTGCCGAATCACATCACACCTTCATGGGTGACACCTTCAAGAGTACTTTCTCCCCGTTCATAAACTTTATGTCTCTTACCTTTTTATCAGCATACTTCTTTTGTCGTCTTTGATCCGCTATAAGTGTCACGCCTCAAATTCCATTGGGACGGACAGGCACCCATAGCCGTAAAGGCCCGACAGAACCAACCTATCAACGAGTACATTCATATGCATGTCATTAAGTGAACAAACATTTTGCCACATGCAGATATAATATATCGACGACGAAAGTCATGTAAAGATGTACAAAATAGATAAGAGACTTGTCTGTTGGGGCCACAAAGTCTAAAAGAAAAGACACTTCTACATTTGAATTTACAAGGTATACAAAGCCTCTAAAAGATACATAACCATGACTAAGGTCGGTACAAGTTCCCTCCTTATACAACTACTACACAGTACCAAAAATATGTACAAAAGACTCGAAAAGCCCAGAATCAACCTGGAGCTCACCAACAGCCTGTAGATGACCCGTACCCTACTATGAAGGTCTACTAGCTCTTGTGCCTGTAGCAAGTAAGGCAGGTCCCCCAAGGGACGCCAGTGCGAAAGAATGTACTGAGTACGTAAGGCTATAAGTAACTGTATGAAATACAGGAACTCAATGAAATCAAATACAAGTGAATAGATTATACTGATATACCACCGTACTGTATATGTGGAACCATTTACATTACATTCATATCTTTCTTTTTACCTTCTTATCAATATACATCATACAATGCCCAAAACCAATTGATCAATGGTAAATAACATTGGGATCGGCTCGAGCTAGGCTTATACCCCCAGAGCTACCACCCATAAATACATAAATCAGGTTTGACTCAAGCTAGGTTTTCACCCCCAGAGCTACCCCCTACATCCAATAATCAATCGAGATTGGCTCGAGCTAGGCTTTCACCCCAGAGCTACCACCCGTACTCAACCACATATGCATTACTTCACTTCTTTAATTTTTGTGAGATTATTACATCGGTGGTCATAACATTATTGGAGCTTTGGAACAATAGTCAACAAATAAGATACACGGGAATAACAATTGCTAACAAACTTGAAATAAAAGACTTTAAAACATTTTGGAGTGGAAACAAGTTTGGTAACGATGTGAACAATAGGTGTGGCTAAAGGATACGGAAAAGAGTAACCTTACATAGCTTATATTTCCAAAATGTGACTACAACAATTCAGCTCTTCCTTAAAGCGTTACTCTACAATATGAATACATAATGAAGCTCACATTAAAAGCCAATTACATAACAAGTTCACAAGGGGATAATTAGCTACTTGATGGGAAGTAAAAACTATCCAACATCCCAAACACATGGTATATCATTCCACCTTCCTTTATACTTCCATATTACTTCATTCCACACTCCTATACCATAACTTACTGCCTTACCAAGACACCACCACCAAAACAGTCCACAAACCAACATAGACGTCACAAACCGACAAGATTTCCCACCAAGTGTATACTTCACATTTTTATCTCAATGCAACTCCACATATTTATTCCATCAAGTCACATAAATACCTTCCAATACAATATACCAAAAACAGTTCACACAGTTTCAGAATTCACTTTAACATAACAAGAAAGTATTCTCTTTTCACTACGCCAAACGTTCCATGCACAACTACGTATAAATATTTCCACAATTCATACAAAAGGAGTAACGAATTAGGTACAGCACCACACTTAAATATACTGAAATTTCATCCATCTAATTTAATTCCTTCAATACCTTAAGTCCCTTTTCAAGTTTAAACCACATAGAAGGCAAATCCTTTACCGATTTAGCAAAAGTGGACTGCTACAAATAAGGTGGACTTCTCAACACTTTTTAAACATAACCAACATGATTTACACAAGCTCTTATGCATATAATATATTAATCTATAAGGTTAAACACTTACCAAGGCTTGCAAGTGGAAGATTTGTCCAAAAATTCTTAAAGAAAATTAGGGTGGCTAGGGTTTTTGAGAGAGGAGAAATGTTGATTGAAAATTTAATTTTTGGCAAGTGTATTGTGGAAAATAAGCAGAATTTCAACCTTATTGTAACACACCGTATGTTTTCGAACCCAGTTAATTTCCGTAACATTCATGGAATTATTTGAACATAAGAGGTTGATGAATTATACATTAATTTGTTGGGCTTAAATAAGTTTTGTGCCATTGGGCCCAATTGAAGCCCAAATATGGAGCAAAAGACATGGCCCAAAGGGTATTTGACCCATTATTTCAATTGACCAAGTAAGACCCTCATTTAATGTGGTGTATGTGGCTAAGGATGACTTAAGCGTACCATATAAAGCAAGAGAAAAATCAGATTTTTATTCAACACAATACACATGCCATTTTCTAGAATTTTCTCCAACATTTCTCTCTCTCACAAACCCTAAGCAACTAGTCTATTTGGTCAAGATCATCATCTTGCAAGATTTGGTAAGTATTTATTCTCATGTTTTACTATATGATACTCTTAAGATGAGGTATAAATTATGTTGGTTATGGTGGCACAGTGTTGGACAGTCCCTTGGTGTAAAACAATGTACTTTTGCTTAATTGAAGATGGGTTTTGCCTTGTAAACTTAAAAATGGACTTGTAGTCTTGACGAAAGTGAACTTGATGGATTCCATGTTGAAATGTGTGCTTAGAGCCTTAACCTGCTTTATCCTTGTGTATAATGTTTGGAATTGTTATTGTGAAATTGGTCATAGATTTGGTGACGTATTGAAAGGAAAGTGTAGTTTTGGTGTTGTTTATGTGCGTTGTGGAGCCATGAATTTTTGTTGGCATCCAATTGACCAAAAACATGTAAAAAAAAGTTTACTTATGGCCTTGGACTATTTATTACACAAAAGGACCCAAAAAGGACCCTTTTTGGCTGATTTAGGCATCTGCCCCAGCAGACTAAGGCACCTGCGGGCACAGATGCCAATGTAGGTGCCCCTGGACACTGCCAAGGGCCACCTGCGGCTGCATGTTAGACACCTGCGGGTGTAGGTGGCTTTGCATTTAATACCAGAATTCCGTTTTGTGTGGTTTTGTCACTCTTTGATCCCCGAAGGCCCCTATACCCTTTTTGGATGTAATTATCAACTTATTATACCGTTTTAATGACTTTAAGGGGTCGTATGGAGGAATTTTGGGTGATATTAGTTATGTATGGTAGTTTGTATGTTGTTAAGAGGCAATTTGATGGAATAATTGTGACGGAATGATAATTAGGAGGCATAAAGGGTAAACGTGGTGTGAAATGCTATTGATGTATGATGTATTGGTCAATGTGTGGAATGATATGGTGATGTTGGCATAATAATGCAGTGGATTGTATTGTAAAGGGTGAAATGACATTATACGGCAGTTATATAGCTCATTGTTGTCTTGTAAACTTGTATGGTAACTAGTTGTTTATGTAAGCACCGGTACATACTTGGATTGTATAGTAAGACGTAAGGAAGGAGCTGGACTATTGTATTCACGTATAGGATTGGGTTTTCATATTGGGAAGATAAGGTATGTAAGGTTACTTTTTCTGTATCCTTCTGCAGCATTAGTATTCACCTTGTTATGGTACTTACTCATTTTTGAAATGTTCTAAGGCATCTCATTCCTGGTTATCATCTATTATTAATCATATAGACCTTATTCTTGATCTATTGTCATTCATGTGTCATATAATTATGAACATGGTTCCAAGTTCCAATAATGTTACATTCAAAAGTTCCAATAATGATATGATCATCGAATGAACTATTTCAAAAACTAAAGAAGTGAGGTAAGAAAGTCTCTATTCTTGGGTGGTATCCTAGTGGTGAACATACCTAGCATGGTTCGATCCCAATATCTCGGGTGGTATCCCATAGGATGAAAGGAACATCTGCATGGCTGTCGATCCCGATTGTTATAGCATGGGTTGTATCTTATGGTGTGAAAGAGACACTCGCATGAATGTCGATCCCATTATTACGGGTGGTATTTCAGGGGAAAAAGAAAATCCTAGCATGGGTCGATCCCGAAAACTATTTATTACCCACTGATCAGCTTGGGGCTCGGGCACTATAAGAATGGAAAGATGAGTAGTGAATGAAGAAGTGAGTGATGAACGAATGAATGAACATAAAAGTAAATAAAGTAATACACGTAATGTACATACTTCCATATATACAAAATCGTGACTTATCCACATTGTTTATTTACTTATATTTGATTCCATTAAAGTATTTATGTATCATACTGTTTCTTATGGCCTTACATACTCAGTACATTCTTCGTACTGACGTCCCTTGTGGGACTTACCTTACTTGCTGCAGGCACAGGTACTAGTAGACCTCTACAGTAAGTTGCGGGTCATCTACTGATCTTTGGTGAGCTCCAGTTGGTTTGGGGCTTTCTGAGTCACAGTTGTACATTGGTTTTGGTATTGTAGATGTTATGTAAAGTGGGGACTTATCCTGAATTTAGGTTGGTCATGTATGTATTTCTGTTAGCGGCCTTTGTAGACCTATGTGGGTATATGAATGTAAGAGATGGATGACCATTTTGACTTGATGGCCCTGACGGCCAAGTTTCACGTATATATATCACATATTCCATGATTTTCTCTATTAGCATTTTATGTCCTTAAATGATGGTGATATTTCTTATGGTATGTATACGAATGGACATGAGCAACGATTGGTTCTCTCAGGCCTTATCAGCTTCGGGTGCCAGTCCACCCCGTTGGGATACAGGGCGTGACAAAAGTGGTATCAGAGCAGGTCGTTCTAAGGGTGTCTACAAAGCTGTGTCTGAATAGAGTCTTACTTATCGATATGTAGTGCACCACATTTATTAGTAGGACGCTACGGGACATTTAGGAGTTATTTCTGTTGTTCACTTCTTAGATCGAGCATTAGAGCCAATATTGTAGTGGGATTGTATCTAACCATTGGACTTGGTTTTCTTTTGTTTAGTAAAATGCCGATTACCAGATGAGGTAGAGGTAAAGGTAAGCAAGTAGATATATTTGCCGGATAAGGATCGAGTAGATCACCACCTGACCAAGCTAGTCAAGGTAGAGCTGACACTGAATTTGCATCGCGGGCTCCTTCTACTGTTCCAGCTCCAGAAGAGCCGAGAAGGAGAGAAGTATCTTTGGAACTGCCCGTTAATACTATTGAGTAGGATTTGATGAGTGTGGTACAAATATTGACCCGTGTAGTTGCTGCACAAGCTCGAAGACAAGCTCTTGTGCAACAAAAGAAGGGACCGAGGCAGAGGGGGAGGATGCAAGAATTGGAAGGAGGATCGTCAAAAAGAGTTAAACCCATGGGACAGGCCATGGCGTCCCAAGGGGAATTTGGGCCTCGGATTTTTCACAAACCACCTAGACCATCATTTTCTCATTCTACAACAAATGCTCCCTCCCAATTCCAGGGGTTTAGAAGCAACCATTTTGGACAAAGGAGTGAGACTTAGGATTTACGGACAGTGGGGTATCAAGCACAAGGAGGTGTGAACCACTCGAGGTCTTTTTGTCAATTATGCCAGCGCTGCAAGAAGTTTCATATAGGTGAATGCCGGGTTAGAATGAATGTTTGCTATTTTTGCGGCATGCCAGGCCACATGGTAAGAGGGTCTCCATGAAGGAATACGGGAGGTATGGCACGACCTACGGTACCAACCGTTGAATCGACGTCATTGGTGCCTCCTCTAGGTAGAGGTGCACAACCTGTTGACCATGGCAGAGGTGTTAGAGGAGTAACTAGTTCGAGTGGAATTCAGGGACATACCTATGCCGTGGTAGATCGGCAAGACTTGGAGGCTTTTTCTGATGAAGTGACAGGTATATTATCTGTCTGAGTTTTCACATAATGTATTTTCATTTACCCTATCATATGTTACTCCATTGATTGTTGGAAAAAATAAAAATAAAAATTGTGAAAGGACACTAGAAGTTTGAGTTAACCCATTTGAGGTATCTACACCAAAAGGTGAATCAATGGTAGCTAATAGAGTATATCATAATCGTGTGATAACTGTGTATGGCCATGATACACTGGTTGATCTTATTGAGTAGGAAATGGTAGATTTTGATGTTACAATGGGTAGGAATTGGTCGGCTTCTTTTTATGCCACTGTAGATTACCAAACTAATATGGTACATTTGTAATTTCCACAAAAAGAGGTTCTTAGATGGAAGGGTAATGGGGGAAAACTGAAAAAATTCATTCCCTATAAAAAGGTGAAGGAAATGATATCCAAGGGGGATATCCGTCACCTAGTAAAGGTACAGGATGCCGATGTGAAAGTACCAACACTTCAATCAGTTTCAATAGTAAAGGAATTCCTGGGTGTGATTCCTAAAACGGAAAGTAGAGTTTGATATTGATGTGATTCTAGGCATTCCGCATATCTCTATTCCTTCGTATATCATGGCTCTAGCAGAAATATGGAAATTACGAAGAGTACTTAAAAGGCTTGTTGGTCAAGGGGTTCATAAGGTCTAGTATGTCCCCGTGGGGAGCACCAATAATATTTGTACGGAAGAAATATGACACATTGAGAATGTATATTCACTATCGACAATTGAATCCAGTAACGATCAAGAACAAATATCCCCTCCCCAGAATTGACGATTGGTTTTATTAGTTATAGGGTGCCAAATGTTTCTCAAGGATTAACTTAAGATCGGATTGTCATCATGCAAGGGTTAGCGAAAAGTATATACCTACGACAGCTTTCCGAACACGATATGGTCATTATGAATGTCTGGTTAGGTCATTTGGACTAATAGATGCACCAGTAGTTTTTATGGATTTGGTTAACAGGGTGAGTATTGATGCAGCACGGTAAGGTAATAGCATAGGCCTCACGACAGTTGCGGCCACACAAAAAAATTATCCCACGCATGATCTTGAATTAGTAGCGGTGGTATTTGCTTTAAAGATATGACGTCATTAGTTGTATGGAGTTCATGTTGACATCTGTACTGATCACAAAAGTTTCCAATATATCTTGAAACAAAAGGAGATAATCTGAGGCACCGGAGGTGGCTTGAGCTATTGAAAGAGTAAAGCAATAGGAAGCACTAATGATCAGTTGAGGGAAAAGCAAGATATAGTCAATGGTTTACTCTAGCTAGTCAGCTTAGGAGTTCGTCTTGTTGAATCTATAGATCAATGGATTATTGTGACATAGCTGAGGTAAAGAACAAACAACATGTAAATCCTATTTTATTTCAATTGAAAAAAAAATGTATACAATGCAGTTCGGGGCAAAAGGTACTTGATCTTACATAAGGGAGGAATACTTCAATATCAAAGTAGATTTTTAATACCAAATATAGATGAGCTAAGGAGATGAATTATGACAGAAGCACATCATCCACGTTATTCTATTTATTCGGGAGCAATCAAAATGTACCATGATTTAAAATAAGTATATTGGTGGGGAAATATGAAGAAGAACATTGCCGAATTTGTCGCTCAATGCCCGAATTGTCCACAAGTAAAGGTAGAGCATCAGAAACCAGGAGGTTACATGCAATGTATCAATCTTCCAGTCTGGAAATGGGACATGATTAATATGTGTTTCATCACAAGTTTGCCCCGTATACTTGGAAAATTTGATCCCATGTGGGTATTAGTTGATAAACTTACCAAGTCAGCGCATTTCCTACCAGTTAGGACCACTTATACAGATGAAGACGATACAAAGTTGTATGTTAAAGAGATAGTACGATTACATGGGATTCCAATTTCTATTAGATCAGAAATGGTAGCTCCATTTACTGCATACTTTTATAAATATTTTCAGAAGAGTTTGGGAAACAGATGGACAAGTAGAACGTACCGTCCAAACGCTTGAAGATATGCTACGAGCTTTCACGTTAGATTTTCAAGGCATTTGGGATGAACATTTGCCTCTTATTGAATTTGCTTACAATAATAGCTATCATTCAAGTATTAAAATGGCACCTTATGAAGTTTTATACGAAAGGAAATGTATATCACCAATTGGATGGTTTGAAGCGGGTGAAACTACTTTACTTGGGCCAGATCTTGTTCATCAGGCTATGGAGAAAGTTAAAGTGATTCAACAATGGCTAAAAATGGCCCAAAGTAGACACAAGTCCTATGCTGATATTAGAAGAAGAAGGCTTGAATTCTCCATACGTGATTGGGTATTTTTAAAGGTGTCATCGATGAAAGGGGTAATGCGATTCGAAAAGAAAGGAAATTGAGTCCACGTTATATAGGCCCATATGAAATTATTAGAAGATTTGGGCAAGTTGCGTATGAGTTGGAACTACCCCAAGAACTCTCCATGATTCATCTGATATTTCATGTTTCGATGCTTCAAAAGTGCATAGGAGATCCATCTCGTTTTGCTCCCATTGATGACGTATAAGTTACGGAGGATCTTATCTATGAGGAGATACCTATTGCTATTTTGGATAGACAAGTAAAGAGGTTGAGGAATAAAGATATAGCTTCCATGAAGGTACTTTGGAGAAATCAACAAATCGAAGAGATCACATGGGAAGCTAAAGAAATAATGTAGTCAAGGTACCCTCATTTGTTCCAAAAGGAAGAACAAGCTCAAGATACGAGATTAGAACAATGAAAAGTAAGTATTTATAAGCATTGAGTATGCATATATGCTAATATGATGAATGATCCTAGACTTTCCATTGTTTAAATTGCATAATGTCACTAACATTCGAGGACGAATGTTTCTAAGGGGGGAAGAATGTAACACCCCATATGTTTTCGAACCTAGTTAATTCCCGTAACATTTATGAAATTATTTGAACATGAGAGGTTTGATAAATTATACATTAATTTGTTGGGCTTAAATAAGAATTGTGCCATTGGGCCCAATTGAAGCCCAAAGATGGAGCAAAAGACATGGCCCAAAGGGTATTTGACCCATTCTTTCAATTGAACAAGTAAGGCCCTCATTTAATGTGGTGTATGTGTCTAAGGATGAATTAAGGGGACCATATAAAGCAAGATAAAAATCAGATTTTTATTCAACACAATACACATGCCATCTTTTAGAATTTCCTCCAACATTTCTCTCTCTCACAAACCCTAAGCAACTAATCTATTTTGTCAAGTTCATCATCTTGCAGGCCTTGGTAAGTATTTATTCTCATGTTTTACTATATTATACACTTAATATGAGGTATAAATTATGTTGGTTATGTTGGCACAGTGTTGGACAATCACTCGGTGTAAAACAGTGTACTTTTGCTTAATCGAAATTGGGTTTTGCCTTGTAAACTTGAAAATGGACTTGTAGTATTGACGGAAGTGAACTTGATGGATTACATGTTAAAATGTGAGATGTTATTATAGCCTTAAATTGTTTTATCCTTGTGTATAATTTTTGGAATTGTTATTGTGAAATTGGTCATGGATTTGGAGACGTATTGAAAGGAAAGTGTAGTTTTGGTGTTGTTTATGTGCATTGTAGAACCATGAATGTTCTTTGGCATCCAAGTGACAAAAATATGTAAATAAAAGCTTACTTATGGCCTTGGACTATTCATTACACAAAAGGACCCAAAAAGGACCCTTTTAGGCTAATTTGGGCATCCGCCCCCGTAGACGAAGGCACCTGCGGGCGCAGATGCCAATGAAGGTGCCCCTGGACAATGCCAAGGGCCACCTACTGCAGAATTTCAGCCACCTTTGGGCGCAGGTGGCTTCGCATGTCACACCAGAATTCTGTTTTGTGTGGTTTTGTGTCCCCTTGATCCACGAAGGCTCCTATACCATTTTTGGATGTAATTATCAACTTATGATACCATTTTAATGACTTTAATGGGTAGTATGGAGGCATGTTGGGTGATATTAATTATGGATTGTAGTTCATATATTGTTATGAGGCAATTTGATGGAGTAATTGTGATGCAATGATAATAAGGAGGCATAAAGGGTAAACGTGGTGTGAAATGCTATTGATGTATGATGTCTTGGTCAATGTGTGGAATGATATGGTTTTTTTGGTATAATAATGCAGTGGATTTTATTGTAAAGGGTGAAATGACGTTATACGACAGTCATATAGCTCAATGTTGTCTTGTACACTTGTATGGTAACTAGTTGTTAATGTAAGCTTCGGTATGTACTTGTATTGTAGAGTAAAACGTAAGAAAAGAGCTGGACTATTTTATTCATGTATAGGATTGAGTGTTCATATTGGGAAGATAACGTATGTAAGGTTACTCTTTTTGTATCCTTCTGCAGCATATAGTATTCACCTTGTTATGGTACTTACTCATTTCCGAAATGTTCTAAGGTATCTCATTCCCGGTTATCATCTATTGTTAATCATATAGACCTTATTATTGATCTATTGTCATTCATGTGTCACATAATTATGAACATGGTTCCAAGTTCCAATAATGTTACATTCAAAAGTTCCAATAATGATATGATCATCGAATTAACTATTTCAAAAATTAATGAAGTGAGGTAAGAAAGTCTCTATTCTTGGGTGGTATCCCAGGGGTGAACATAACTAGCATAGGTCTATCCCAATATCTCGGGTGGTATCCCATGGGATGAAAGGAACATCCGTATGGTTGTCGATCATGATTGTTATAGAATGGGTGGTATCTCATGGAGTGAAAGGGACACTCGCATGAATGTCGATCCCATTATTATGGGTGGTATATTAGGGGCAAAAGAAAATCCTAGCATGGGTCGATCCCTAAAACTGTTGATTACCCACTAATCAGCTTGGGGCCCGAGCACTGTAAGAATGGAAAGATGAGTAGTGAATGAAGAAGTGAGTGATGAACAAATGAATGAGCATAAAAGTAAATAAAGTAATCCACAAAATGTACATACTTCCATATATACAAAATGGTGACTTATCCACATTGTTTATTTACTTATATTTGATTCCATTAAAGTATTTATGTATCATACTGTTTCTTATGGCCTTACATACTCAGTACATTCTTCGTACTGACGTCCCTTGTGGGACTTACCTTACTTGCTGCAGGCACAGGTACTAGTAGACCTCCACATTAAGTTGCGGGTCATCTACTGATCTTTGGTGAGCTCCAGTTGATTCGGGGATTTCCGAGTCACAGTTGTACATTGGTTTTGGTATTGTAGATGTTATGTAAAGCGGGGACTTGTCCCGAATTTCGGTTGGTCATGTATGTATTTACGTTAGAGGCTTTTGTAGACCTATGTGGGTGTATGAATATAAGAGATGTATGTCCATTTTGACTTGATGGCCCTGACGGCCAAGTTTCACGTATATATATATCACATGTTCCATGATTTCCGCTATTAGCATTTTATGTCCTTACGGGATGGTGATATTTCTTATGGCATGCATACGAATGGACGTGAGCAACAATTGGTTCTCTTGGGCCTTATAAGCTTCGGGTGCCATTCCACCCCGTTGGGATACGGGGCGTGACACTTATAATGGCCCTCCAAACAGCCTCTCCTTTGGTCATCCTTAGCCATTTATTTGGTCAAAAAGTCTAAGTATAATGATGTGTAGACTTGGTCCATTTTTATTGGATCATCTCCCTTTTTGGGCCCATGTCTTTTTACTTAATTTTGGGCCTCAATTAGGTCCATAAACATAATATTAATTCAACCCAATGAATTTAGTGGGTAATACACCAACTTTCTCAAGTTTAAATAATTCCAGAAATGTTAGGATAGTCAAATAAGTTCGAAAATGAACGGGGTGTTACAATGAGCTTCTCCTGTATGAATCTCACTTTTTTTAGAGTCCTTAAGCATATCTGTGACCCAATGTTGCACCTCAGGTTGTAGCACTTCCCAATAATGAAGGGAAAAGTGCAATTGTGTTCCTAAAAAGGAACATCTTCTCAAGATTCAGTATGCCTCAGGCAATAATAAGTAATGGGGGTTCACGCTTCTGCAACAAAGTGTTTCATACTCTACTAGCAAAATATGGAGTGAAGCAACACAAGGTGGAGTCCCCTTATCATCTACAAACTAGTGGTCAAGTGGAGGTGTTGAACCAGGAAATAAAAATTGTTCTTTCTAAGATGCTTAATATTAACAAAACCAACTAGGGTCGAAAGCATCATGATGCCCTATACACCTATAAAAATGCATTCAAAACACCTATTTAATGTCACCTTACCAACTGAATTTTTGGCATGGCATTCACTTGCCTATCGAGCGTGAGCAGAAAGACTTATGGGCAATCAAAAAGATCACCTTGAGTTGGGGTGACACCTCAAATTTGAGGCTTAAGCAAATAAATTAAATTGATGAGTTTCGATTAATGGCATATGAAAGGACTGCCCTATGTAAAGAAAAGATAAAGAGGTACCATGATTAGAGGATTGAAAAGAGAAAATTCAGTCCAGGAGACTTAGTATTATTGTTCAATTCATGGCTCCAGTTTTTTTCAGGAAAACTTATATCCAAATGTTCTGGTTTCTTTACAGTGACACAAGTGTCCCCTTCTAGATTGTTCAACTTGAGAATCTAAAAGAGGAATGTTTCAAAGTGAATGGTCAGCGTGAGACTACTTTGGAGTACCTGAATATATAAAACTGATGTAAATGGTGTACGTTGATGAAGTATGTGTAATCAAGGTAACTGAGTCGTGCCGTGATGTTAAATCAGGCACTTCAACCCTTGATTGTTATTTGTAAATTTGGTTTTGAAGTAAACTTTATATCTTTGATGTGGTTGATTTGTGTGTTGAATTGTGCAGGTAAAGTCCTTAACAAGGAAGAAGCAATCATCACTACACCGGATAGAAGTGATAGCTCAAATAATGGACCATTGGTCAACTGATAACCCATCAAGCAAAGTGTCACTTTTGACCACCAAAAAGTGGTGATCCTAGATAAAGGCGATGGGCAAACCCACGAACATTCAGGAAACAAACATCCCATCACCTTTAATATTCAATTGGTGGTCATGATGGGAACAATATGGTTAAGGGCTATGGACAATTCCAAGGACCGTCGAGCATGTGACGGTTGATGTGTGGGAACTTACAACACTTTCAACACTTAAAATTGTGAATATTTGTAAGTACGGGGTATTTCTATATGGTTATAATGTGTTTTTAGGTATTTGCAGGTCAAACAGGTCTGATGAAGGAAAGTTCTGAATTTTTGAACTTAAGGGCATCTGTAGAACCATTCTACGACTATGGGATCTGACAACGATCATGCCATGTCATCATAGATTGATTCAAAGGAATGACTATCAGGAGCTAGTCAAACAAAATCTTCCCATGATAGTGGCTTAATGTCACGATCATAAAATTTGATCGTGGAAAGAAGACCTGAAATCATTGCTATAGAATCTAAGTGTAAGGATAATAAGACAAAGACTTCCCACATCCATACTTTAAATTCACAATCGTACCAAGGTATCATGGGAAGGAAGTCCAGATTGAGAGTTTGCATAAGTTAAAGTGGAAGGGGATCAGATGAGCACATTGCACGATCGTACCAAAGAGGTAAGAGGTCGTATAGAGGGTCATACCTACCTTGTTATAAAGATGAAAAAGTAAAGTACCAACATACAAGCACCAAGATGATCGTGGGATCTAACCACGATCGTACTTTTCTTTCATCCAAAGCGACCGACTTAGCGATTGTTGTTATGTTTAGGATAGGCTTTATTTAGTCTATAAATACTCTTATTCATTCTTTTGTATTAGTTTATGTTCTATTACAATATTGTAAGGTTTCAAGAAATATTCTTGGTCTTGGAATTACATACATTGAGTTTTAGGGTTTTAATTTAACGTGAGATTTTGGAGTTTTTCATCTTGTTATTGTAAGTTCATGATTATACTTTTTATCAAAATTATTCTTGTGTTCTTGTAATTATGAGTATCTAAACACCGGAACTAGAATTGTGGGAACCACAATGGCTTAACAAAATAGTGTTCGTAGTACAAAGTGATTCTCAACGGGTGTTGGGCATGTATTGTTAATTCTCTTCAGATTGATTGCTTTCTGACTGTACACGATGTTAAGAATAATCTTATCTCTACCCTAGACTTTAGCAAGGGTAATTAGATAGTAAAAGAGAATCAACAACAAGAATTGAAGCTACTAATCTCCATTTAATTAGGCTTGAACCAATAAATGGGAGAGACTAAATTGGGATCATAGATAAGGGTTAGTAATGCAAAACCCATGACACATGAACCTTTGTGTTCAGGGATAGTCATCTACATGTGGCATAACATAGATAGTTAGATGATACATAACCGATCGATTCAGCATGCCAAATACCACAAGATATCACTAAGTACGAAGAACCTATAGAGTGATGACGTTATTGGGGAACACTGTCCTACTATCTCTCTCATACTGAATACAAATCCAACAAATAAACTATTATTACTACTAATTCTTTATTTACAAAAAGCCCCACTTTTACTGGAGATTGTTATTGATTGCCTAGATGTATACCTTGATTGATATTTTGACCTATTCCTAGTGGGACTGACCTCAACCTAGTTGGGTTCTATCTTTGATCACTGACTGCTTTATGCTTTGTTTAATGGTGTAATTTGGGTGACATCAAATTTTGGCACCGTTGTCGGGAAATACGATTACAAAGTTGATTGATTGAGTTTGTTGGGATGTTGGCTTTTACTTCCATATTTACTCTTTTGTTGTTTCTAGGGCATACACTGGTGTATGCCCAGTATGTAGGGTCAAGGTGATCCTCTGATTCCACTTGATATGGAACTTGAGAGAACTCTGAGAGCTAATGTCACGACCCGAATCCCATTCGGGCCAGACTAGCACCCGGAGCCATTGAGGCCCGAGAGAACCAATCTTTGCTCATGTACACTCATATGCATGCTACTCAATATACAACACCATCTCAAATGAACATAAAGTGTCAATAGCGGAATTCATAAAACATATATAATAACTATGAAACTTGGCCGTTGGGGAAATCATGAAAAAACATATGTCCCTTACACAACCTTCACGTGTTCCACAACATCTACAAAGCCTCTACGGATGCATAACCAAAACCAATCTTAGAGTCGGGACCAGCCCACGCTCTATTCATACATACAATATAAAAACAACACCAAACAAATGTACATAGTGACTTAGGAAGCCCTGAAACAATTGGAGCTCACCAATGATCTGCTGATATAGCGTAGACTACAGTGAGGGTCTACCAACACCTGTGCCTGCACCAAGTAAAGTAAGACCCCCAAACGGGTCAGTACGAAGAATGTACTGAGTATGCAAGGCCATAGAAATTGTGTATAACATAAAGACTTTATTGGAGTTAAACACAATAGTATTCAATGTAAATAAACCATTGCATTTGGAAAAATGTATAATAGGTTCATTGCATTCATTACGTTCATTACGTTCTTTGCTTCTTTACTTCGGTACTTATTCATCTTTGTCTGTGCTATACTGTACCCGGGCCCCAACTGATCAGTGGGTCTTTACATAACATATCGTTATGTTGGGATCGGCTCAAGCTAGGCTTATGCCTCTAGAGCTGCCACCCAGGGATCGACTCAAGCTAGGCTTGTGCCTCTAGAGCTGCCACCAATAAATCAATATAGCAGGTTCGGCTCGAGCTAGGTTCTTACCTTTAGAGCTGCCCCCTGTCAGGTTTGACCCGAGCTAGGCTTTTGCCTCTAGGGCTGCCCCCTGATACAAAAATTCTCGGGATCGGCTCGAGCTAGGATTATGCCTCTAGAGCTGCCACCCTTAAATCAATCATTAACCACATATGTGCATTACGTTGCTCTTTACTTCACGTTACCTTTCTTTAAATATAAGAGATTGGTACTTTGACAGTCATAACATCACTTTGAACTTGGAACTTAACAATGTTGGAAGCTTAGAACAATAACCAATGAGTGAAAGACATATGAATAAACGTTATTGGATGTGTAACACTATTGGAACCATCGGACAATAATTAATGAAGAAGGTACATGAGTAAAACCATTATTGAAACTTTGGAACACAACCTTATGGGGCTTTTGGAACATTATCAATGAATATGAGACATGTAATTCACAAGTCATCAATGAGTATGAAACATGTGATATTGATAATTGGTAGCCAAATATAGGATACCTTAGCACATTTCGGGATAGGACAAATGCGATGTCAATGTGAATACTACGTACTGCAGAAAGATACGGACAGAGAAACCTTACATACCTTGTATTCTCAATAAAAATATATACTCTTAGATGTGCATACAATGTCCCGCTCCTTCCTTATGTTTCACTCTACAACACAAATGCACAATGGAGTTTACATTAACCACCAACTACCTTACAAATGCATATGACGTCAATGAGTTACATGTTTGCCTTAAAAATGTCATTTCCTTCTCTACAATACCATTTTCGGCATGGTCATACCAACAATACCCTAATAATACCATTTATTGACCACAACATCATATACCAATAATATTTCACCACAAAGCGTCTCCTTTACATTTTCTCATTCACACCATATCACAAATAATCCATCAAGTCACCTTAATACACTTTATATCACATATCGGCCAAAATCCCATAAATTACACTTATATCAAAATAACAAGTTTAGAAACATAATGACACCATACTTGTTGATATTTCATCCATACCATGCTCTTTCATCAAAACCACAAGTCATAATTCAAGTTTAAGTTCCATGGATAACACATCTTTTAGCCAAAAAGAAAGAATGCATTATGTACACTTTTTGACATACCAATCATGATCTACATACTCTCCCATGCAGATAATATATTAATCCAGAAGAATAATCACTTACCAGAACTTGCAAATGAGTGATCTTATCTCCAAGAGTAGATTGCTTTAGTGTTTGTGTTTAGAGAAATGGGTTTGGAAATATCTCTAAAGGCATGAGGCTTTTAATGAATAAAATCAGCTCTTTGTGGCTTTATATAGTTCTCATGGTCATCCTTAGCCACATTGATTCAATAATTGAGGTGTATTACTTGGTCAAATGGAAGAATGGGTCATTTGACCCATTGGGCCATGCCTTTTAGCTTCTTTTGGGCCTTTATTTCCTTGAGCCCAATTTATAAAATCAATGTATAATCCACCAACTTCCTCATGTTTAAATCATTTAATAAGTGTTATGATAACATTCCAACTCACGAGATTTATATTCGTAGCCTCAATCTCCAAATAGGCAATTCTAGCCAATCATGGCTCACTTTGACATAAAAGGGTAAAAATGTAATTTCGATGTCAACAACGCCCAAGCGTAGGCCTACCAATATGGAATAATTATATAATAAGTAAAAATTCATATTTATAGACTAATAATCGCAAAAGAAATCGGGCGAAAAGCACCCCGGCACGGCCCCAGACACCCAAAAGACTTAGAAAAATTTCAACTTGTGAAAGGTGCACAGGGGCGGCCTGGCATGCTACCTGGCGCGCCCCCTTGCTGCCTCTGGGCTGAAAATTTCAGCCCAGAGCGGCCTGGAACGTCCCTGGGTGCGCCCCTCCCCCATTTTTTCAATTTTTTGTTTCTTCGACTTTTATTCGCAGATTTGGTTAGATACTTCAAGTTCTATTCTTTAACTTACTTCTTACCTTTAATTTTGTTTGTTTGGAGGTCCTCCAAGCCTTGTTTTTTACCCCAAAAATTCTCTATGAAGTCACAAGACACCTCTGACAAAGGTCTAACCACACATATTAGGCCCAATATCAATTGTTTCATCAATGACACTATAAAACACATACTCATGGCATCTCGAGACTTAAGTAAACATTGTTCAACGCCATCAAATAAGGTTAGGAGTATTCGGGGTGTTACATTCTTCCCCCCTTAGAAACATTCGTCCTCAAATGTTAATAGCATCGTCTCTTGTATAACAAAGATATCTTTATCTTAGCATATCTATACATTGTCATGACCTGAAATCCCATTCGGGCCGGACTGGCACCCAAAGCTGACATGGCCCGAGAGAACCAATCTTTGCTTATGAACACTCGCATGCATCTCCTCATAAGGACCTTATGAAACCCCATGCAACTATGCAAAAGTCATGGATATGGAAACGGATATGGAAACATATGCCATATATATATTTATATCAACTTGGCCATTGGGGACAATAAACCAAAATGAGCATACATATCTTACATTCTGTTCCCACATAAGTCTACAAAGCCTCTACAGATACATGACTATGACAATCCTAGAGTCGGTGCAACACCCCGCTCTATACGCATATACAATACCAAAATGAATGTACATAGCAACTAAGGAAGCCCCGAACCAACTGGAGCTCACCAAAAGTCGGCAAAAGATCCGCAACCTACAGTGGAGGCCTACGAGTACCTGCGCCTACAGCAAGTAAGGTAAATCCCCCGAAAGGGGTCAGTACGAAGAATGTACTGAGTATGTAAGGCCATATGAAACTTGTCATAAATACATCAATAGAATCAAAATGTAATAGGATAGGTAACATGAACAACTCATCGATTGCACATGTGGAACAGTGTAGCTTACATAAATTAAGTTCTTCTCTTTATGATTTGTTCCTCATTGCTCATATCATAACGTACCCGGGACCCGACTGATCAGTGGGTCTTAACATCACATCATGTGATGTTGGGATCGGGTCGAGCTAGGCTTATGCCCCTAGACCTGCCACCCATAAAGCAACATACATCGGGATTGGGTCGAGCTAGGCTTATGCCCCTAGACCTGCCACCGATTGGGATCAGGTCGAGCTAGGCTTATACCCCTAGACCTTCCACCCATCGGGATCGGGTCGAGCTAGGCTTATGCCCCTAGGACTTCCCCCTGATCCAATCACTTCGGGATCTGCTTGAGCTAGGCCTTTTTTCCCCCAAAGCTGCAACCCATACTTGATCATAACCATCAACGAATGTGCATTACTTTATTCTTACTTTTGATAGGTTGATACTTATGAGGAATTGATTCATCCTCTTATGAGAGAGTGATACAATCAGTGATGAGAGATTAACGTATGTACATAGCCACAAAATTATTGAGAACTCAAGAACACAACATGATTGGGTCTTTTGGAACATGTCCATAATTATGTAACCCATGAACCACAATAACTCATGAATGAGGAGTATAGGACTCAACAATAGATAACATTATTGGAATCATTAGACACAAGTCAATGAACAAGAGGTATGTGTATAGCCACTATTGGCACTTTGGAACATAACCTTTTTGGGCTTTTGGAACATTGACTAACGAATATGAGACATACAATTCCCAAGTGATCAATGAGTAGGGGATATGTGATAATAACCATTTCTAACCGGATATAGAATACCTTAGCACATTTCAGGATAGGACTAGCATAATGCCAAAGTGAATACGACGTACCGCAAAAAGATACGAACAAAGTAACCTTACATACCTTGTATTCTCAATACCAAAACTCAATCTTAAATGCGCATACAAGAGTTCCGCTCCTTCCTTATGTTCCACTCTACAACACAAATACACAACGGAGCCAACATTAACCACCAACTACTTTATAATGCATATAATAAGTATAATTCTCATGTTTGCCTTTAAACGTACCATGTCCCGCTTGACACAACCATTCATGAAAGTATTATTCCAAAAAGACCACATTATTACCAACATTGACCAACACATAATAATCAATAGCATTTCATGCCAAGTTCACACTTCCCACTCTCCATCATCACAACATCATAATTATGCCATCAAGTTCCTTCAATACACCTCACAACAACAAATCAGCCAAAATCCCATAATTTACACTTATATGAAAATAACATGTTTAACAACAAAATAACACCATACATGTTAATATTTTATCCATACCATGCTCTTTCATTAAGACATCAAGTCTCTTTTCACCTTCAATTCACAAAGATGGCACATCTTTCACCAAAAGCAACAATACACCATTCACCACCTTGACAACATAACTATCATGATATAAATAATATATCATGCATATAATATGTTAATCCATGAGGATAATTACTTACCAAGGCTTGGAATATGATGATCTTGCTTCAAGAGTTGTCTTTGAGCTACTAGGGTTTGAGAGAAAATAAATTGAAAAATAGACCAAAAGGGATGAGCTTCCAAATGACCCAAAAAATCAGATTTTTGGTCCCTTTTATAATCATTTATGTCCATGCTTAGCCACTTCTAAAGCATTAAATGCTTGTTCTAGAAGGTCTTGAAAGAATGGGTCATTTGACCCATTTTGGGCCATGCATTCTCTTCATTTTTGGGTCCTTTTTGGGCCCAATTCACTTAACCCAGTAAAATCAATAATTTATCATGTTCAAGTCATCTCATACATGTTACAACAATATTCCCACTCATGTTATTCATATCCGTAGCCTCGATCCCAAGAACAAGCGATTCTAGCCATGGCCTATTTTGCCCAAAAGGGTAAAATTGTCATTTTGACCCCAAATTCGTTCTCGAGTAATTTTATCATGCCCATATAATATTTGACTCATTTCATGTTGTAGAAGAGATGTGGCAAAAATTGGCTCGGTACGTCCCCGGATACCCTTGGGACTTAGAAATTTCCAACTTTCTAAAAAGTGGAAAACCCAAGGTGGCACGCCCCTGGGCGCACCAACTTACTGCCTCTGGGCTAAAAATTTTAGCCCAGAGCAGATTGGCACGGTCCCAAATGCGCCCCTCCTCAACATTTTTCAAAAATTGCATTTTTCGATTTCTGTTCGTGAGTTTGGTTAGAGACTTCAAGTCCTATTCTTTAACTCACTTATTAACCTTAATATCCTTTGTTTAGAGGTCCTATGAACCTCGTTTTGAACCCCACAACTATCCCATGAAAATCACAAAACACTTCCACAAAGGTTTAATCCCATATACAAGGCCAAATTCAATTTTTCTCATCCTTAGCATTACAAAATACACACGTATGGCTCTCGACACCTAATTAATCATTGTTCAATGCCGTCAAGTAGGGTTAGGAACGTACGAGGTGTTACATTCTTCCCCCCTTAGGAACATTCGTCCTCGAATGTTAGTAACATCATCTCATGTACATCCCATGCATCTCTCTCTTAGCATATATACACATATCCACACAATCCTTATGCATACTTCCTTGTTATTGTTCTAACTCCATACCTTGAACTTCCTCCCGCGGGTACTTTGACTTCATGATTTCTTTGGCTCCCTATGTGATTCGATTTCTCCACCGTATCTTTACCAAAGCTATTCTTATTTTTCCTTTATTTATATGGCAATATATATGTATATCCCTTCATAAGGGACATCCCGCATAGCTTGTCCATGTCATAAACTAATGACTCTCAGCATATGACTTGTATTAGCCTGTAGTTACTGTTTTACCATCTTAACCTTCTCCGTAGCGTAGTGAACAAAATCTAGTCCCAAATAAGGCAATTCCACTCAGTTTAACTCGCCCAATTAACGATTTACACTTTCTTCTGTATAAACCCTCGCAGATACCATGATGATACTTGCACAATAGATATCATGATAAGCACATTCAATAAAGGGTAAATGATCATCCCAACTACCGTTTGAGTCTCTCGTACCGACTCGTAGTATACTGTCAAATGTTTGGATAGTCTACTCTATTTGCCTGGTCATATGAGGGTGAAAAGTTACACTCAAATTCACGTATGTGACAACTTCCAAAACTATCGTCCACCATGTAAGTGGTCTTGAAAGACAATATGTGTTATGTAGGTAAACCTATCAGCTAGCTCTCATGTGGAATAAAAATTCCCAAAATATATATAAGGCAACCCTTATGTGTATGAGGCAAACTTACAGTAAAACCCATGTTAACCATATCTTATTTTAACCTGGACAACATATACATGGCATATAACCTCCAGGTTTTCTGATGCTCTGCTATTACCTATTGATAATTTGGTCAAGGAGTTACGCTTGCTTCTTCTTTTTTCTTTATATTGCCTCGCCAATGTCTTCTTCCAAACCATGGTACGTTTTTTGTTTCTCTCCCAATGACAATAGAATTCTGTGAATGATGTGCTTCGGTTCTACTTCCTTTCCCTCATGCGTAAGGTCAAATCTCATCAACCTTTGTGGTATGTTCTTTTTGCCGAATCAAACATAGGATTCGCATGTTGCTTTTCCCTCACCTCAAATTTGAGTCCCTCTGTTTAAAGTATATGCACTCTCCTATGAGCAATAGTCATATCTCAATATGAACCCTAAGTAGTAGTGTCATATTTTCATATCTTATATTGTCAAATAACTACCACTTCTGTTACCTCAAGATCATGTGTGATATATATGGCCACAACTGCCGTGAGGCATGCACTGCTATCCTATCATGCTGCATTAACACATATCCCAGGTCAACCCTGTAAGCATCAAAATACATTGCAGAACCTTTGTGCTTTCGAGAAATAGAAAACTGGTGTGTAGAAGCTAATTTACCTTCTAACTCTTTGAAACTTGTCTCATATGCATCACTCCGCTGAAACTGAGTTACTTTGTATATTAGCGCTGGTAAGGATCCAGGGATATAAGAAACTCCTTTAGTCATTCTCCTCGATCACCAACCAACCTAAGGAAATGAAGAATCTTTATAAGCATCGCAGGCCTTAGCCAATTTTTTTGTTTTTCACTGTTTCTATGTTTAGCGTATCGACCTTCATTCTGTCATCCTATACAATGTGACCCTAAAACGCTATGGATTTTATCCAAAATTCATACTTGGAGAACTTTGCATTCCACTGATGATCCCATTTTGTAACACCTGCTGTACATAATTGACATGGTCCTCTCGTGATCTTGATTAAACCAGAATATGAACCATGAACACGATTACAAATACATCGAACAATAGTTTGCACATCCTATTCATCCGCTCCAGAACAGCAGCTGGTACATTTGTTAGTCCCAATGACACAACTTAAGAACCATTACAGTCAGAACGTGGTCGCAAGTCTGTCTTGGGTACATCTTTGTTTCTAACTCTGACTTGGTGATAACCCGAGCCCAAGTTACTTTTGTTTTCGAGACATTTGGTGCAAGAGCGAGTGAATACAATCCTTTTGATAAAAAGGAACAACACACTTGGCACCCTGTAACTGATCAACCAATCGTCAATTCTTAGGAGGGGATATTTGTTCTTAATCGATACTTTACACAACTGCTAATAGTCAATGCACGTTCTCAAGTCCTATTTCATTTTTTTTTTCCCACATTCACGTAGATGCACTCTCTTAATTACTCTGTTTCATTCCTATAGCGTTACTGGGGCCATGGTATATATAGAAGAAGAGAGATAAGCGGAGGGTCTGAAATCACATCAATATTAAGCTCTACTTCCTGTTTCGGGGGTAAGCCTGGAAATTTGTCAGGCATATATATCAAGAAAGTCATTTGACCATCGGAATCTATTGAGGACTTGGTGGTTTCGCATCAATCTTCCGCTCTTGGACTAACTGGCATACATACCCCTTGGCTATCAATTTCTTCACTTTACAATAGACAATAAAACGTTTCCTTGGTGCCCCCACATTGCTCTTCCACTCAGGAACATGTTCGTATGGATAGTGAAAATATACCTTGGCAAGTCACCGTGGTATAACAAGAAACCAACTAATCCATTCCCATGATCACATGAACATCCACCGTTTACAATTCATAAGATTAGCCAATGCATCCACATAATCATGACGCATTTCTTTTAGCCACAATAATTTCCCCTTTTGGTGTAGAGTTGTTTCAAATGGATGAACTAAAACTTCTACTATCCTTTCACAAAGTTTCTTCTTACCTCTTTTTTTTTTTCAACAATCAATGGAATAACATAGGATAGGGTAAATCGCCAAATCAATCAATGTAAATACGTTAAGAAAGAAAAATAGAGCATATACCTGCTGCATCATCAGGAGAAGCCTCAAATTTCTACCGATCCACCACGACGTAGGTACTGCCCTGGATGTTACTAGAACTAGCTTCTCCTCTAGCACCCTTGGCATGACCAGCATCTTGTGCACCTCTACCTAGAGGAGGAACTTATGATGTCGATGCGAAGGTTGGTCCCGTGGGTCGTGCCATGCCACCTGTGTTCCTTCGTGGACACCCCCTTGCCACATGCCCTGGCATGCTGCAATAATAGCAAACATTCTGTCCAAACCAACATTCACCGGCATGAAACCTCGCGCAGCGCTGGCACAACCGACGATGAAACCTCGGGTGGTTCATACTGTCTTGTGCTTGGTACCCCACTGTACGTAAACCCTGAATCTCACCTCCTTGCCCAAACTGGTTTCTTCGAAACCCTTGGAATAGAGGAGGAGTAATTGTGGTGGTATGGGGAAATGATAGCCTAAGTGGTTTGTGAAAAGTCCTATGCCTAAATCCTCCTTGGGACGTCATGTTTTGTCCCATGGGTTTAGCCTTTTTTGGCGATCTTTCTTCCACCTCTTTCATCCTCTCTCTCTTTGCCTCTGTCCCCCCTTCTGCTGCATAAGAGCTTGTCTTTGAGCTTGTGCAGCAACTACACGGGTTAATATTTGTACTGCACTCATCAAGTCCTGCTCAATGGTATTGTCGGGCAGTCCCGAAGATACTACTCTCTTTCCCAGCTCTTCTGGAGATGGAAAAGTAGGAGAAACCCGTGATGCAAATTCGGTATCAGCACCACCTTGACTAGCTGAGTCAGGTGGTGATCTACTCGCTCCTTCCTCGGCAAGCATGTAAACCTGCTTACCCTTGCCTTTATCTCTTCTTGTCATCGGCAGTTTCTATATCACAAAAAACCAATCGCCATGGTCAGATATAATCTAACTTACAACACTGGCTCTACTGCACGATCTAGGAATGAAGAAAAGAAACAACATCCTAAATGTCCCGTAGCCTCCTACTTATAAATGTGGTGCACAACACATTGATTAGTAAGACTCTACTCAGACACGACTTTGTAGACACCCTTTGAACGAACCTGGCTCTGATACCACTTTTTTCACGACCCAAAATCCCATTCGGGATGGACTGGCACTCGAAGCCGACATGGCCCGAGAGAACCAATATTTGCTTATGAACACTCGCATGCATCTCCTCATATGGACCTTATGAAACCCCATGCAACTATGCAAAAGTCATGGATATGGAAACGGATATAGAAACATATGTCATATATATATTTATATCAACTTGGCCGTTGGGGACAACAAACCAAAATGAGCATACATATCTTACATTCTGTTCCCATATAAGTCTACAAAGCCTCTACAGATACATGACTATGACAATCCTAGAGTTGGGACAACATCCCGCTCTATATGCATATACAATACCAAAATGAATGTACATAGCAACTAAGGAAGCCCCGAACCAACTGGAGCTCACCAAAAGTAGGCAAAAGATCCGCAACCTACAGTGGAGGCCTACGAGTACCTGCGCCTGTAGCAAGTAAGGTAAATCCCCCAAGAGGGGTCAGTACGGAGAATGTACTAAGTATGTAAGGCCATATGAAACTTGTCATAAATACATCAATAGAATCAAAATGTAATAGGATAGGTAACATGAACAACTCATCGATTGCACATGTGGAATAGTGTAGCTTACATAAATTAAGTTCTTCTCTTTATGATTTGTTCCTCATTGCTCATATCATAACGTACCCGGACCCCAACTGATCAGTGGGTCTTAACATCACATCATGTGATGTTGGGATCGGGTCGAGATAGGCTTATGCCCCTAGACCTGCCACCCATAAAGTAACATACATCGAGATCGGGTCGAGCTAGGCTTATGCCCCTAGACCTACCACCCATCGGGATTGGGTCGAGCTAGGCTTATACCCCTAGACCTGCCACCCATCGGGATCAGGTCGAGCTAGGCTTATTCCCCTAGGACGGCTCCCTGATCCAATCACTTCGGGATCGGCTTGAGCTAGGCGTTTTTTCCCCAAAGCTGCCACCCATACTTGATCATAACCATCAACAAATGTGCATTACTTTATTCTTACTTTTGATAGGTTGATACTTATAAGGAATTGATTCATCCTCTTATGAGAGAGTGATACAATCAGTGATGAGAGATTAACGTATGTACATAGCCACAAAATTATTGGGAACTCAAGAACACAACATGATTGGGTCTTTTGGAACATGTCCATAATTATGTAACCCATGAACCACAATAACTCATGAATGAAGAGTATAGGACTCAACAATAGATAACATTATTGGAATCATTAGACACAAGTCAATGAACAAGAGGTATGTGTATAGCCACTACTGGCACTTTGGAACATAACCTTTTTGGGCTTTTAGAACATTGACTAACGAATATAAGACATACAATTCCCAAGTAATCAATGAGTAGGGAATATGTGATAATAACAATTTCTAACCGGATATAGAATACCTTAGCACATTTCGAGATAGGACTAGCATAATGCCAAAGTGAATACGACGTACCGCAAAAAGATACGAACAAAGTAACCTTACCTAACTTGTATGCTCATTTTGGTTTGTTGGCCCAAACGGCCAAGTTGATATAAATATATATATGGCATATGTTTCCATATCCATGACTTTTGCATAGTTTCATGGGGTTTCATAAGGTCCATATAAGGAGATGCATGCGAGTGTTCCTAAGCAAAGATTGGTTCTCTCGGGCCATGTCGGCTTCGGGTGCCAGTCTGGCCCGAATGGGATTTCGTGTCGTGACATACATATACACTCATAACTACTTATTTATTCCTTCTCCACCTTCGCACTTTGATCTTCTCTTTCCGTGTACAGCAATTACGAGTACTTTGTATTTCATTATTTCTTTGGTTTCCCTTGTGATTTCTTTTACGTGTTAATTTCTCCAATAGTGCCTTTACGAAAGCTACTTCATCTCATGTGAGATCTTCTGTAACTTGTATATTTCTACTGGGAGAAATACGAGATAATCTCCTATACACTTTTAAAGCATCGAATATGACATACCGAATAAACTGTGAAATGTTTATGGACTAGTACTAATAGATACGTACTTTGTCCAAATCTTTGGATAATTTCCCTTTCCTTCCGAATCTCATTTTCTTCTTTTCATTGGTGACACTATCAAAAAATACCTCATCACCTATGGTATATTTTAATTCCCTTCTTCTAATATCGGCATCACCTGAGCAAAGCAAATTTCATCAACTGTAACCCATCCAATGGATGAGTTATATTTGCTTTCATATAAAACTTCGTAGGGGCCATTTTGATACTTGTATTATAAATGATTTTCAATAAACGATAGATGTTCATCCCAACTACCTTTAAAGTCCAATGTAAAACCTCGTGGCATATCTTCAAATATTCATAGAATACGTTCTGTGTGTCCATCCATTTGAGGATGACAAGCCGTACTTACATTCACCTGTGCACCCATGCTTTACTGAAAAGACTTGCAACACTGAGAAATAAAGTGAGATCTTCTGTTTGATATAATAGTGAGTGTAAATCCATGGAATCCTAGTCTCTCTATAATCTGCAACTTTACATAATGTTCAGCTGTATCGGTGGTCCTAACTGGTAGGGAATGCCCTGGCTCGGTAAGCCTGTCAAGTATCACCTATATGGAATCAACCTTCGCAGTGTACGAGACAACCCTGTGATTAAATCTATGTTATTCATATTCCACTTCAAAATAGGAAGGGTAATACATTGCATAACACATACAGATTTCTGATGCCATACTGTTAATTAGTGACCACTTGGTCATTGAGATACAAGTTCTACAATGTGCTTCTCATATAACCTTACCAAGACATCTCTAATAAACCATGGTACATTTTGATTGTTTTCGAATGAATAAAATACCGTGAATGATGTCCTTCTATCATAATTCATTTCCTTAACTTGTCTATACCCGGTACGCACAATCTATATTGATGTTAAAGTACTCCTCCTTGTGTTTGTTCAAATACCTTTGTCGAACTTTGCTGTACATTTTTTTTTCATTTCCATTGAACTAAAAAAAAGGATTTACATATTGTTTTTCCTTCATCTGAGCTACCCATGAAAATTTTGCCACAGTTGACATTATAATTCTTTCACTTGAAATGCTATACAAGTAGTGGTGCCATCCGTTACAAGCAATTGTCACAACTGTTAACTTAACATTATATGTGGGATAACTTCTCTTATGTAGACGCAATACTCTTAAGCCATACGCTATCACATTGTCATGTTGCATGTATACACACCCCACACCAACTTTTAGGACATCACAATACACCACACACACTTAGGTACCTTTAGGAGGTACTAGCACAGGAGCAAGAGTCAACGTATCTTGCGACTCTTGTAAACGTTTCTCACATACATCATTCCACTGAAAACTTAGTTACTTGGTGTGTTAGCTTTGTTAAAGGTAATGACAGGAATCCTTTATTCTTCTGTAATAACTAGCCAACTCAAGGAGGTTATGCCTTTCCGTAGGTGTCGGGAGTCTTGACCAATTCTTTCGTGTATATTAATCCGTATTTCTTCATCTAATACAATGTGTCCTAAAGATGATACAGATTGTGACCAAACTTGCATTTCAAGAACTTGCCTACATCTTAAGGTCAAGAAGAATTCATAACGCCTGTCACAATTGATTAGCATGGTCTTTTTTTTTTTGATTGTGAGTAACCCAAAATAGTATCTAAAACCACTGTTGCGAATCCATTTAGAATGGCCTGAACACCCTATTTCTCACGCCCATAAACACAACTAGTGTATTTGTTAGCTCAAATATTATAACGACGAATTCATATCGACCATACTTTGTCCGAAAGAGTATCTTGAGTATTTGGTTTCTCTGCCCCTTACTTGATGCCCACCCGATCTTAGGTTAATCGTTAGAAAGACCGATCAAAATAAATAATCACTTCTGGGGAGAAGCTACTGATTCTTACTTGTCACCATATTCCCTTGCCGATAGTACATACACATTCTCAAGGTGTCATTTTGTTTTCGTACAATGAACACTGATGCACCCCAAGGGTCGTACTAGGTCTTATGAATCCCTTGTTCATCACGTCTTTTACTTTCTCTTTTCATTCCCGTAACTCTACCGGGCCATGCTGCGCGAATAAAACTATGTTGAGTACCTGACACCACATTAATATCAACTCATACCTCGAGGAATACATTTCCACCAAAACCGATTGAACAGTTGGTGGTTTTACATTAGTATCCCTCACTAGTAACAAGTGACATATGTACCCCCTTTGGGTCTCATTTTCCTTGCCTGAGGATAGGAAATAACTTCACCTCTCGGTGCTCCAACATTACCCTTCTATTCAAGAACATTCTTTTAATAAGAATATATGCACCCACTGGTGTAAAGACTTCAAGTGGCGTAACTATCAATTCTGGTGTTCCTTCGAATTGGTCAACAATCAATAACGTAACATATGATAGGGTAAAAATTGAATCAATCAATGCATTTACCTTATGTAAAAATACTAATAATGTACTTGTATCTACATCAGGAGAAGACTCCACATTCCGTGGATCTGCTAAGGTATACATACGGTCTTGGGTCCCACTGGAACTAGCTGCTCCTCTAGAACCTCTATCGCTCCTCGTAGGCTGTACACCTCTACCTGGAGGAAGCATCGATAATGGCAATGCGATAGTTGGTCTCATAAGTCGTGCCATACCACTCGTGCTCCTTTGTGGACACCTTTTCCTCACATGTACCGGCATACCACACCAGTAGCAAACATTTGCTCTGAACCAGCATTCACCTGTGTGAAATTTCCCGCAGCACTCGCACAGCTGACGAACAAACCTTGATTGATTCCAACTTTCTTGCCTTCGATACCCCATTGTCTATGGACCCTTAATCTCACGTCTTTGCCCAAACTGGTTGCCTCTAAATCCTTAGAATAGAGGGGGAACATTTACTGTAGGCTGAGAAAATAATGGCCTAGGTGGTCTGTGCAAAATTCGAGGCCCAAATCCTCCTTGGGACATCATGAACTTCTCCTCGGGTCTAGCCCTTTTTGACGACCCTTCTTCAAAGTCTTGTGTCCTTCTCTTTTGTTCCACCATTTGCTGCTCCAACACTCGTCTTTGAGTTTGTACAGCAACTACATGGGTCAGTATGTGCACCGCACTCATTAAATCTTGCACAATAGCATTATTGGACAATTCCTCTGTAATTGAAAGAGTAGGAGGAACCCGTGATACCAACTCATTTCTAGCCCCACCTTGATCAACTTGCTCAGGTGGTGCTCGACTGGTTCCTTCTCCGGCAATCCTGTCTATCTCCTTTTTGTTTCCCCAACCTTCTCTTGCCATTGGCATTTCTAATCAAACACACAAGAAAAAAATTCCCATGGTCAGTTATGATTCCGCGTAAAACCTCTCTGTAAAGGAAAACCATTATCATTGAGCACATATGATTCCACTTACAAACTTGGCTCTATTGCACGATCTAGAAAGAAGAAAAGAAACAACTCCTAAATGTCCCGTAGCCTCCTACTTATAAATGTGGTGCGCAACACATCGATAAGCAAGACTCTACTCAGACACGGCTTTGTAGACACCCTTAGGATGACTTGCTCTGATACCACTTTTGTCACGACCCAAATCCCATTCGGGCCGGACTGGCACCCGGAGCCGTTGAGGCCTGAGAGAATGAATCTTTGCTCATGTACACTCATATGCATGCTACTCAATATATAGCACTACCTCAAATGAATATAAAGTGTCAATAGGGGAATTCATAAAACATATATAATAACTATGAAACTTGGCCGTTGGGGCCATCATGACAAAACATATGTCCCTTACATACCCTTCACGTGTTCCAAAACATCTACAAAGCCTCTACGGATGCATAACCAAAACCAATCTTAGAGTCGGGACAAGCCCCCGCTCTATTCATATATACAATATAAAAACAACACCAAACATATGTACATAGTGACTTAAGAAGCCCCGAAACAACAGGAGCTCACCAATGATCTGCTGATATAGCGTAGACTACAGTGAGGGTCTACCAACACCTGTGCATGCAGCAAGTAAAGTAAGGCCCCCAAAGGGGTCAGTACGAATAATGTACTGAGTATGCAAGGCAATAGAAACTGTGTATAACATAAAGACTTCATTGGAGTTAAACACAATAGTATTCAATGTAAATAAACCATTGCATTTGGAAACATGTATATTAGGTTCATTGCGTTCATTACGTTCATTACGTTCTTTGCTTCTTTACTTCGGTACTTATTCATCTTTGTCTGTGCTATACTGTACCCGGGCCCCAACTGATCAGTGGGTCTTTACATAACATATTGTTATGTTGGGATCGGCTTGAGCTAGGCTTATGCCTCTAGAGTTTCCACCCAGGGATCGACTCGAGCTAGGCTTATGCCTCTAGAGCTGCCACCCATAAATCAATATAGCCGGATAGGCTCGAGCTAGGTTCTTACCTCTAGAGCTGCCCCCTGTCAGGTTCGACCCGAGCTAGGCTTTGCCTCTAGGGCGGCCCCCTGATACAAAAATTCTCGAGATCGGCTCGAGCTAGGCTTATGCCTCTAGAGCTGCCACCCTTAAATCAATCATTAACCACATATGTGCATTACGTTGCTCTTTACTTCACGTTACCTTTCTTTAAATATAAGAGATTGGTACTTTGACAGTCATAACATCACTTTGAACTTGGAAATTAACATTATTGGAAGCTTAGAACAATAACCAATGAGTGAATGACATATGAATAAACGTTATTGGAAGTGTAACACTATTGGAACCATCGGACAATAATTAATGAACAAGGTACATGAGTAAAACCATTATTGAAACTTTGGAACACAACCTTATGGGGCTTTTGGAACATTATCAATGAATATGAGACATGTTATTCACAAGTGATCAATGAGTATGAAACATGTGATATTGATAATTGGTAGCCGAATATAGGATACCTTAGCACATTTTGGGATAGGACAAGTGCGATGTCAATGTGAATACTACGTACTGCAGAAAGATACGGACAGAGTAACCTTACATACCTTGTATTCTCAATACAAATATATACTCTTAGATGTGCATACAATTTCCCGCTCCTTCCTTATGTTTCACTCTACAACACAAATGCACAATGGAGTTTACATTAACCACCAACTACCGTACAAATGCATATGAAGTCAATGAGTTATATGTTTGCCTTAAAAATGTCATTTCCTTCTCTACAATACCATTTTCGGCATGGTCATACCAACAATAACCAAATCATACCATATATTGACCACAACATCATATACCAATAACATTTCACCACAAAGCGTTTCCTTTACACTTTCTCATTCACACCATATCACAAATAATCCATCAAGTCACCTTAATACACTTTATATCACATATCGGCCAAAATCCCATAAATTACACTTATAGCAAAATAACAAGTTTAGAAACATAATCACACCATACATGTTGATATTTCATCCATACCATGCTCTTTCATTAAAACCACAAGTCATAATTCAAGTTTAAGTTCCATGGATAACACATCTTTTAGCCAAAAACCAAGAATTCATTATGTACACTTTTTGCCATACCCATCATGATATACATACTCTATCATGAAGATAATATATTAATCCATAAGAATAATCACTTACCCAAACTTGCAAATGAGTGATCTTGTCTCCAAGAGTAGGTTGCTTTAGGGTTTGTGTTGAGAGAAATGGGTTTGGAAATATCTCTAAAGTCATGAGGGTTTTAATGAATAAAATCAGCCCTTTGTGGCTTTATATAGTTCTCATGGTCATCCTTATCCACATTGATTCAATAATTGAGGTGTATTACTTGGTCAAATGGAAGAATGGGTCATTTGACCCATTGGGCCATGCCTTTTAGCTTCTTTTGGGCCTTTATTTCCTTGAGCCCAATTTATAAAATCAATGTATAATCCACCAACTTTCTCATGTTTAAATAATTTAATAAGTGTTATGATAACATTCCAACTCACGATATTTATATTCGTAGCCTCAATCTCCAAATAGGCAATTCTAGCCAATCATGGCTCACTTTGACATAAAAGGGTAAAAACGTAATTTTAATGTCAACAATGCCCAAGCGTAGGCCTACCAATATGGAATACTTATATAATAACTCAAAATTCATCTTTATAGACTAATAATTGCAAAAGAAATCGGGCGAAAAGCACCCCGGCACGGCCCTGGACGCCCAAAAGACTTAAAAAAATTTCAACTTGTGAAAGGTGCGCAGGGGCGACCTGGAACGATGCTTGTCACGCCCCCTTGCTTCCTCTGGGATGAAATTTTCAGCCCAGAGCGGCCTGGAATGCCCCTGGGCGCGCCCCTCCCCCTTTTTTTTCAATTTTTCATTTCTTCGACTTTTCTTCGCGGATTTGGTTAGATACTTCAAGTTCTATTCTTTAACTTACTTCTTACCTTTAATGTTATTTGTTTGGAGGTCCTCCAAGCCTCGTTTTTAACCCCACAAATGCTGCATGAAGTCACAAGACACCTCTGACAAAGGTCTAACCACACATATTAGGCCCAATATCAATTGTTTCATCAATGACACTATAAAACACATATTCATGGCATCTCGAAACTTAAGTAAACATTGTTCAACACCATCAAATAGGGTTATAAGTATACGGGGTGTTACAGCTAATAGAAGGATGGTGAACGAAGGAGTTCATAATCAAGGAGTCCTTCTTGAAGGCGTTCATGATGATACGGGAATCTTGAATCAGCCAACACATCTGCCTGATGGTTAGAAGACTGTAGAAAAGTTCACTACTCGATTGATAGCTGACAAAAATCCTACACAAGAATCTATCAGGTGGGTAGCTAGAGAAGAAATGGTTAGACAAGATTAAGCAAACCGTTTAGCTTAGCTTAATGAGCGGGAGAGGTAAAGAAGGCATGGGGGAAATGGCCTCTACAATAGTATCCCTCCCATTATGAGGATCCAGAAAAAGATTTAGATTATTTGGATCCATTTGAAATAAGTGATATTATCCCACCGGAATTGCCTCGAGGGACTAAGTTTGACATCACAAGTGTCATGATACACTTGCTGAACTTGAAAGGGGAGTTCTCAGCCCTTCTTACTGATGATGCGAATATGTATATGCTGAACTTTATGGGGATTTTTACTTCATATAATCTATCTAGAGTGAGCCAAGAGGTGATTAGACTACGGTTGTTTCATTTCTTGCTGATGGGAGAAGTTATGTTATGGTTAGCTAAGTTACCACGTAGATCGATCACTTCTTGGAATGAGTTGAGGACTTAGTTCTTAGATAGATTTTTTCCATCTTCTATAATATTGCAGTTGAAATATAAGATTTACGAATTTTAGTAGTTACATTCGGAGGCATAATATGAGACTTGGTTAAGATTTAAGAAGGAGTTGGAGAATGTTCCAAATAACCAGATGACTGGTAGAAACTTGCTTAAGATCTTCCACAGAGTCTTGAATTCAAACACCAAGGCTGTAGCGGACACTATTATTGGTGGGGTAGTCATGAGTCTACATTGGGAGCACACTTTTGAGATTCTAGATAAGATCACAAAAACCAACTAAAGTTGGCATACTCAAGATGCGGACAGACCCACAGACACTTATGTGATTGAAGAATCCACATATAAGAAAGCATTGGATGATTTAGTAGCTCAAAAGGTGGAGCAGATGAGGACTAAGATTGGTTTACTCACTAAGCAATTTGCAACAGCAGGTTTAGAAGGTCCAGAAAAAGGTGAATGTAGTTGATTTGCAAGGTAAGGCACTAAGGCACGATGAGTTTTATTTGGATGAGGCGATAAAATATCTAGATAGAGAGGTGGCGGGTTTTCGAGCTAAGGGCCAATGGCCTAACCAAGACACTTGGAACTCTAGGCAAGAGAATCAAGGTCAGAACTACTATGGGGATAATAATTACAACATGTCTAGGTATAGAGATAGGAGTAGGGACAAACATGGTGATTAGAGGAGAAGGGATAACTACAATGATAAGAGTGTCTTTTATGTTCCACCTGGGAACCTTTATGCTGGTTCAAGCAATTCAAGGATGGAAGACATGCTTGCAAAGGTTGTAAAAGGGGTAGAGAAAATAGAAGACTTTCTTAAGGAGATTAGGGTGGATATTTTAGGAATGAGCCAGAAGGTTGAATTGCATGCTACCGCCATAAAATAGCTTGAGAAATAGTTTAGTCAGATGTCCACCATATTAAATCAGCATCAAAAAGGTACACTTTTAAGCAACACCATCAAAAATCTAAAAAATAATGCCTATTACTTGGCTATTGCTACTAGGAGTGGTAAGATGACCACTGATCCACCTATGCTCGTGATTGTCGAAAATGAGGTAGAACCATTGATAGTCGATAATGAGAAGGTGGTTGAATATGAAGACTTGTTGGTGGATAAGAATACACCTGAGAAGCCTTAAGTTGATGAACATGAGGCCAAAGTGAGAAAAGGGAATAAAAAAGAGGTCCCAAAAGTATTAACTCCCATTCCACTACCTCCTCCTCCTTTTCTGCAAATACTGAAGAAGAAAGCTTAAGAGGAAAAGTACAAAAAGTTTATCTCTATGCTGAAAGAATTTCTAATGAACATCCTTCTAGTTGAGGCTCTTGAAAAATTTCCAAGTTATGCAAAGTTTATTAAAGATTTGGTAACTAAAAAAGGGTTGTAAACTTTAACTAGTCGACAGTATGCACCATTGTAGTGCCATCGCCTCTCGATCATTGGTTGAGAAAAAGGAAGAACCTGGAGCTTTCACAATCCCATGCACTCTTAAATCTTTCAACTTTGCAAAAGCTTTGTGTATTTGGGAGCTAGTAGCAATCTAATGCCACTAGCAGTTTATAGAAAATTGGGATTAGGGTAGCCCAAACTGACTTTGAAGAGACTTCTCATAACGGACTGCATTGTGAAAAATCCCATGGGAATCTTGAGTGATGTTTTGGTGAGTGTTGCATCCTTCATGTTTCCAACTAACTTCACCATCCTTGACTGTGAGGTTAATTTTGAGGTTCCCATAATTTTGGGGAGGTCGTTCCTAGCAACTAGATATGCACTGGTTGATATAGAGACTCGGTAAATAAAGTTTTAATTGTATAAGAAATAGGTTACCTTGAATATATGCCAACCCTTGAAGCAGTCAAAGAATATGCGTGTGATATTTGTGATTGATACAGTTGACGAAGATGCATTGGTAGCTCCTATTGAGTAGAGGCTTGGAGTTGAGGCACTTGCAGCGGCAATTATGAATTTCAAGGGTGATGATATTGAGAATTATGATGAAATGGTGAGCACACTTGATGTAGGGGTTCATACAGTTATTCACCAAAGAAGTTAGACCTTGATTTGAAGAATAGAGTGACCCTGCCTACTTGGCCTTTTATTAAAGAGCCTCTAGTCTTTGAGCTCAAAGCTCTTCCTTCTTATATTTGTTACATATTTCTGGGAGCCCATAATACCTTGATGGTTTTTATTGCAGCTGATTTAGTAGATTGGCAAGTTAAGGCTTTGGTATTTGTTTTAAAGTGGTTCAAGAGGGTCATCGAATGGTCCATTACTGATATCATTGGTATTCCGCCCCAAAATTTACACACATAAGACCCAAATTGAGTTGGATTGTGCACTGAGTATTGAGCATCTATAAAGACTAAATATGTTTATGTAAGAGGTGGTGAAGAAGGATATTATCATGTGTTTGGATCGGGGGTGGTTTATCTTATTACAGATAGCAAATGGGTGAGCCCGATCCAATGTGTGCCTATGAAGGATGGAATCACTATGGTTCCTAATAAGAAGAATGAGTTTATTCATATGAGGCTAGTCACTGGTTGGCGTGTTTGATGGACTGTAGGAAGCTGAACGTATGGACTGAAACTGATCACTTTTTCATACCTTTCATGGATCAGATGTTAGGCCATCTTTCTTGTAAAGGATGGTATTATTTTCTTAACGGTTATTCAGTTTACAATGAGATTTCTATCTCTCCCAAAGACTAAGATAAGACCACTTTCACTTGTCAATTTGGGACTTTTGTATTCAAGAGGATGCCTTTTGGTCTATTTAATACACCAGTAACCTTTCAGCATTGCATGATGTCTATCTTTTCTGATATGGTTGAGGCCACCATTAAGGTGTTTATGGATGACTTTTTGGTTATTAGTGTTAAATTTAAAGCTCATTTGGCACATCTTGCTAGTGTTTTGAGGAAATGTAAGGATTGCAACTTAGTTCGAAACTGGGAAAAGTGCCATTTTATGGTCAAAGAAGGAATAGTGCTTGGTCACAAGATTTTGAAGAAGGGGTTTGAAGTTGATAAGGTGAATATTGAGATGATAGAGAAATTACTGCCACCAATTTTTGTGAAGGGTATTCGTAGCTTTTTCGGCCATGTGGGATTTTATCAAAGATTTATCAAGGACTTATCTAAAATTTCTAATCCTTTGTGAAAATTATTAGAGGAGGTAAATTTTGTATTTGATGATAAATGTCTGAAGGCATTTGAGTTCCTAAAATATATGTTGATTTCAGCCCCTATTATTGTATTTCCCAATCAGTCTATGTCGTTCGAGGTTATGTGTGATACTAGTGGTATGGAGTTAGGTGCAGTTCTAGGCCAAAGGATAGAGAAGATCTTACATACTTTCTACTATGCTAGCAAAGTACTGAACCTTGCTCATAAATTATACTGTTAACGAATAAGAGTTGGTTGATGTGGTGTTCGCGTTTGAGAAACTTTGATCTTATTTATTTGGCACAAAAGTGATTGTGCATACTGACCAAGCAGTGCTAGGTACATTATGATGAAGATGGATGCAAACCCGAGGATGATTTGTTGGGTACTTTTGTTGTAGGAATTAGACTCTGAGGTTAAGGACTGAAAGGGGACTGAGAATCAAGTGGCTAGTCACTTGTCATGCCTTGAAGAAGAGTCCATGTTGAAACTGAAAGATGAGCTTGAGATTGATGATACTTTTTAGGATGAGCAGGTACTAGCTGCATCACAAGATTTGACCTATGGTTTGCAGACTTTGCAAATTATTTGGTGAGTGATATAGTTCTTGAAGATCTATTATTTTAGTAACGTAAGAAGTTTGTGCATGATGTGAAGAAATTCTTTTGGGAAGAGCCATACTTGTTCTAGATTTGTGTGGATGGACTGATTCGGAGATGTGTGGCTGATGTTAAGATGATGAGTATTATAGAGGCATGTCACTTGTCACCAGCTGGGTGTCATGATAGTGGTGCACGGATTGTGCATAAGATCATACAATGTGGGTACTATTAGCCTACAAATTATAAGGACACACATGACTATGAACGGGCTAGTGACCAATGCCAGAGAAGAGGAAACATCTCGCAAAGAAAAAAACTTCCAATGACTGCCATCCTAGAGCTTTAGATGTTTAATGTATGGGGTTTTGACGTTATGTGCCCCTTTGTGAGTTCACATGGTATAAATTATATTTTGGTGGCTGTTTATTATATTTTGAAGTAGGTGGAGGCAGTTGCACTTCCAAACAATTAAGGGAAGAGTGTCACAACATTCATGAAGAAGAATATATTTTCTAGATGCGGTACACCAAATGCTATCTTTAGTAATGGAGGGTCATTTTGCAATCATTTGTTAAAAGCCTTGCTTGAGACATATGGTGTGAAACATAAGGGGGAAACACCTTACCATCCCAAGACAAGCAGGCAAGTTGAGGTCTCAAATCATGAGATCAAGTCCATTTTGTCAAAGACTGTGAATGCTAATCAGACAGAATGGGCAAAAAAGTTGGATGATGCATTATGGGCTTATAGGACAACATTAAAGACCTGTATTGGTATGTCTCTATATCACCTTGTGTATGGTAAATGTGTCACTTGCCTGACAAACTCGAACATATGGCATTGTGGGTACTAAAGAGGCTGAATCTGGAATGGAATGATACGGCTAAGATGAAACTGGAACAGTATAATGAGATGGGTAAATTCCATCTCCACGCCTATGAGAGCTCATCCTTGTATAAAGACAAGATGAATTGTACCATGACCAAAAGATTGAGAGAAGAGAATTCACCGCGGGTGATATGGTATTACTATTTGATTAGAGGATGAAGTTGTTTCTGGTTCAGTTGAAGTTAAGATGGAAAGGGTCATATAGAGTAGAGACAGTGTTTCCCTATGGCTCAATTGAACTTGAAAATAAAGATGGTCTAAGTTTAAAGTAAATGGCCAAAGGGTGAAATACTATCTCGGTAAAGTTGAAGAGGTGAAAGTGATATGTGAAGTAGATCTAGTGGGTTATTGAGAAGTCAAGCACCACCAAGTCGTATTGCTACATTAAATAAGGTGCTTTATGGGAGGCAACCCATGGGCTAGTGGGTGAAGTTTGAGTAACCAACCTAGCCATGTCATGCCGCAACATTAAATCTAGCGCTGCTTAGGAGGAAACCCAAGGATTTTGTACTTTTTACTTTATAGGGTAATGTGTGCTACTTGTATAGGAACTATGCAAAAAACAAACCAAAGAACTTGAATCAATATTGAACCCACAAAAGGGTTGAACGATCGTGGGAAGGTCCCATGATCATAGGTTCAGTCGTCTGCATAAAGTCCAGAGGAGTGTGTCTCAGGAGTTGTCGAATAATTGGTCACCACGATCGTACTTATATGTCACGATTGTGGTACCAATTGTCTTATCAAACTCCTGAAAACCAAGATAAAAGTACTTGAACCTACAATTTTAAGGAACGATCGTGGCTACATATCACGATCGTCCTTAAGACTCGTAGGCCCCCAGGTAAGTTTTCATCCCTCTCTTAACACGACCATATAAAACCATCGTGGTTCAGTTCCATAAACTTGAGTACAAGATATCTATTAGGCTCTTCAGTTTAAATTAACCAGACCCGACTAGATTTTAAAACCCTAATTCTCTATACTTAGGACCCGATAAGACCCATTTGACACTCAAACTCAAATTCACACACAATCATACGATCACAAGAGCAAAAATCCAAAGTCTAACCTCTGATTTGTGCATATTAGGTGCTCCCTCCAGTGTTCGAACCAATTCTCTCTCCAAGAACTCAAAATTTCAAGAACAAAATCATAAGTTTACTACTAATGTTTTACAATTATCTGTATATTTGAAAATTAATGAGTAAAGGGTGCTAATTTGGGTTCATAGGGAGTAGTAGAGTCGAAAAGGTCTGAAAATATGATTACGTGCGTTGCATTTTGAATAAATGAACAATAGGGGAAGTTTAAGTACCCTTTTTAGCTAAAATATGGTCAAATAGGGTCAAACTAAGGTCAATTGAGTTTTTTGGAACTGATAGGTGTCAGTGCACAATCCATGACATAACCCAAGATCGTGGAATCAATGTACGATCATGGGTTAGATCTTTGTGGGTGACAGTTTTTAAAGTTACATAAGTTCTTCAAACAAACACAACCCACAATCGTTCTATCTTGTCACGATCATGGTATGTGATCGTCTGATGTGACAACCCCCCAGTAATTTTGGGGGAAACTTCCTATGATTGAAAGTACAATCATACCTTCACACCATGATCGTGGAGGGATCGTGTGTTTGAATATACTGCACATTATTTTTTAATTTTTCTGGAACTAACTCTTTTTCGTATAGATACTATGGACCCCAAAACCCTGAAGAAGATACAGAAGGATATATCAAAGAAGTGGGCACCCTGAGACATACCTTCAACCTCGAAGAGTGAGTCTAAAGAGTCAATGGGATTCGAGGTCGAGTACTCCGACAATACTTCTGATGAGTAGCATACCCCTCGAAAGACTAGGTCCAAGACTAAGGAGCTTGAAAAAGTGAAGGACACAGCTACACCCTCGACTACTTTGGTGCCTGCGGCTACCCCATGGAACTTCCCCAGTCCGAAGAAGGAAGTCACCTTTCAAACTCATATGGGGGTGAGCGTAGAGATGACGCTGAGGAGATAAGTTACTCAAATGAGGAGAAAGAGTCCAACCCTGAATCCTCTGAGGGACATGCTACAGATATGACTCAAAGGGGTGTAGACCTGAGGTTGTAGAGTATGCCAAAATCCAGGGACTACTACATTGATGGGGTTTCCTTAAATAATAGAGGGATCAAAAAGTAAAGCATTCAGGAGGAACCTCAGATTTTACCAGAATCACTAAATAATTTTTTGGAGTTGTGTTGGGTATTTGACAAGTATGAGCTGGGATGGATGACTTGATCACTTCAAAACTACAGTGTATAGAGGGTAAGGGAGTTCTATACCAATTATATGGCAATGATCAAGAACATGACTCCCTCCAACAAAGACAAAAATATGAGAAAGCAACCCTGTTTGGTCATGGTATTAGTGTGAGCTAAGGAGAAAGACTTTTCCATGAAAGACATCTCTAAAGACTTGTTTGGTAACACCTTTGAGCCGGTTGAAGAAACTCCAGAGTATGATTTTTGGAAGACCAATTTGAAAAGTTTGAAAAAGTTGACCATATAGGATAAGCTTATGCACTACAGGTTGTTAGCAGACTACATTGCAGAAGCTGTGGGGTGAGTTGTTTAGGTCAATGGGTCGGTCATATATAAGCATACTTCGATGTTTACAGCTAAGGCCTGGTGGTCAATGAGATATCGTATTGCACCAACAACTAACGACAATACACTTAGTACAGCCAATGCAGTACTAGTAACAACATTTATGTCAGAGTTGGACTGAACATTCTATGCATCATTGCGGAAGATATTTGGGATAGGGTATTACATTTCAACTCCAAGTTATTATTTCTATGTCTGATTACTCAGCTGATGTAAGATTCACAAGTGTCGTCTATTTTGGAGGTTGAGAGATTCACAAGTGCTGGTTAATTCTTCCTCCACTCAGCAGCCCAAAGCGTCCTTAGGTACCATTCAATCAGTGCCTATGGTTATAAGTTGATTCTTATAGCTCTCTTAGAGTAGCTTATAAGAAATCATGCACTGCATGATGCACGAATTAAGAAGTTGGAAGTAGGGGTGAACCCCAATGTGGAGAACGGGATTAAGATGGCTATACAGGGTGTTCAGACCCATTTTGACAGATTTAAGAATCAGATGATGGCTAGACTAGAAGAGGTTCAGGCTCCCAAATTGACCGTGGTCACGAAGGATTTGGTTGACTTGAAGAAAGAAGTAAAGGAGCTGATCGAGAGAACTGTACATGTTGTGCCCCCTCCCCTCTTTCGATATCATCTTTAGCAGACTTTGCTATAGGGTGGATACCTTAGTACCAGATTTTTACACTCAGGTCCAGGTAGTTAGGGGTGACAACATATATGTAGATGAGTTGGGTAATGATTTGCACCCCTATGTAGTGCACCAGCCACCACTGATGCCTACTTGACCTAGAGTGCCTCAGCCATAGCAGAGGCCATGAGATCTGAGGAGATTAGAGGGGTCCCATTTATGACCCAACTTATTAGAGTACTTCCGATATCCAGTGTGCCATAGGTATGTCCTTAACCCAAGTTTTTACACTTTGTTTGTTTTGTGAAATGGGTATATTGCATGATATCTAAGCTGCGGTTGGGGTGTACCACAGCGGAGAGTTTTTGTTGTCGTGTTTATTTTCTCTCGCCTGCGCTATCTAGTTAGAAATGACATGTTTAGGTATTTTTATTATTATTTTTGTGATGTTTCTTTTTAATGTGTGTAACTTAGAGAAAAATAAGAGAACTTGGTGAAGTCAAAATAAAAGGTGCATGTAAATTTTTTTTGAATGTTTTAAATGATACCCCTCTGAAATTTTTTTGTGTGTGTTGTGTTGTGTGCACACATGAACTATGACCAATGTTTTGATCTCTTAATGGCATTAGAATTATTATCTTGATAACCATGGCCTAACTTGCATGAACCAGATAGGTAGCAACTGAAAATATTGCCCTGCTCCAAGTGTGTGTAAGGTCCTACCTAGTTGGTGTGTGTGTGCAATCTAGAACTTGTCTTGTTAGTATCTCTAAAGTCGTAGGAAAGGAGGTTAGGAAAGAATCATATGACGTTCTTCAAATAGTCGACTACAAGCCTAAAAATCCTGCCAAATAAATGTGATATCCCTTGATCCCATAATATAAGCCTAAATAGACATTTTTCTTAAAACTAGCCTATTCACCTTTCCAAACATTTACAATGAACCCTCTTTGGCCCTGCTCCCTCCTTGGATATTGTGCACCTCAACTCAGGTAAATCACCTAAGTTTATGGTGGCAATCATAGGGGTATGTAAAAAGATTGGGTATGAAGAACAAGTTAGTCAAATGAAAAAGGATTCGGGTGTGAAAAAATTTGAAAAGAAAAGAGAAAAAAATAGTAAAAAGAGTGAAGTTTGAATAAAAAGAGAAGAAAAAGAAAAAGAGGAAGTTGTGAAAATAAAACCGCACCCGGGGTCCAAAATGTTGAAAGAAGGGAGAAAAATTATCACACCCCGAATTCCAATGGGGCTGACTGGTACCCAAAGCCGTTATGGCCCGAGAGAACCAATCTTTACTCATGTACCATCATATGCATGTCTCTGTATGAATATCATGCTATCTCATGTAACTACAAAATACCAATGGTGGAAGTCATGGCAAACATATGCTATATATGAAACTTGGCCGTTAGGGCCATCAATTCAAAATGGACATACATCTCTTACGTTCATCTTCCCACATGCGTCTACAAAGCCTCTAACAGATACATGTACATAACCAACCTACAGTTGGGACAAGTCCCCGCTTTATAGAATATTTACATAATACCAAAACCAATATACATATGTGACCCGAAAAGCCCCGAACCAACTGGAGCTCACCAATAATCTGCAAATGACCCGCAACCTATTGTGGAGGTCTACTAACACCTGTGCCTGCAGCAAGTAAGGTGAGTCCCCCAAGGGACGTCAGTATGAAGAATTTACTGAGTATGTAAGGCTATAAGAAACTGCATCATAAGCAAGAACATCAATGGGATCAGATATAAGAGATTAGTCAATAGGTATAAACCATTGATCTATATATATGGAACCATGTATATTACTTTCATTACTTTCTTTGCTTCTATGTTCATTCATCATCACTTATGTCATATCGTACCAGGGCCCCAACTGATCAGTGTGTTTTAAAATAACATAATGTTATGTTGGGATCAGCCCGAGCTAGGCTTATGCCTCTAGATCTTCCACCCATAAATAAATATGTCAGGTTCAGCTCAAGCTGGGTTCTTACCCCTATAGATGCCACCCGTAAACCAATATATCAGGTTCGACTCGAGCTAGGTTTTTGTTACCTCTAGAGCTGCCCCCTGTCAGGATCGGCCCGAGATAGGCTTATGCCTCTAGAGCTTCCCCCTGATCCAATAATCTCGGGTTTGGCTTGAGCTAGGCTTATGCCCCCGAAGCTGCCACCCGTACTCATACAACAAACAACTATGCCTTACTTCATTTCTTTACTTCTATGAAATTGATACATTGGTGATTGTACATTATTGGAACTTTGAAACATTAGTCAATGATCATGAAACATATAAATCACAATTTGTTCTGTGAGTAATACTGTATGACAACCTGAAATAAGATACCTTTGGACATTTTGGAATGGAACAAGTACAATGTCAATGTGAACAGTGTTTGCTGCAGAAGGATACGGAAAGGGTAACCTTACATACCTTAACTTTCTCCATAGCTTGATAAACAAGATCTAGCCCAAGTAAAGCAGTTTCACCTGCTTCAAACCATCCAATTGGTGATCTACATTTTCTTCCATATAAAGCTTTATAAGGTGCCATTTTAATACTTGAATGATAGCTATTGTTGTAAACAAATTTAATAAGAGGCAAATGATCATCCCAACTGCCTTGAAAATCTAACATGCACGCTCGTAGCATATCTTCAAGTGTTTGGATAGTACGTTCAGCTTGTCCATCTGTCTGAGGATGGAAAGTCGTACTCAAATTCACTTGTGTACCCAAGCTCTTCTAAAAAGATCTCCAAAAATGTGCGGTAGAAGAGAAATAACAAGTAAGTATCTAGAAGCATTATGTGTATATGTATGTATGCTAATGTGAATTTGTTATACATGAGACTATGTTAATAACATTCGAGGACGAATGTTTCTAAGGGGGGAAGGATGTAACACCCCGTACATTTTTGACCCTACTTGATTGGTGTTCTAGGGTTTATATGACTCATTTGAACCATGTGTACCTTAGTTTTAAGAGCGAGAAGTGCGTATTTTGTAGTGTGTTTGATGGACTATTGATGTTGTGCTAATGTTCGCAAAGAAAAGTCAAAGAAAGGAAGAAAATCACATTTTAAGTGTGGGGCGCGCCCAGGGGCATGCCAGGCCGCTTTTGGCTGAAATTGTTTTGGCACAGGCAGTACTGTGGTGCGCCAGGCAGCGTGCCAGGCCGCCTATGCCATAAATGTTTCTGGCATAGGCAGCATTGGGGCCTGCCGGGTTGCTTTTTGCCAAAAATTTTCTTCGACTCTTATTCTATAAATAAGACTTTTGAGTTATGGTATCATTACTCCATCTTAGTAGGACTACTCTTGAGCGAGTTTGGCATCCAAGTTGGGGTTAATTCTTCATCACAAGTATTTTATCAAATTATGTTAAATTAAGCCATGAGTGGCTAAAATCGCTTATTCTTGAGGATTGAGGCTACTAACATGAATCTCACGAGTTGAATATTATCTTGACATTATGGAATTATTTAAGCATGAGATTTTAGGGGATTACACATTAAACTTGTTGGGCTAAATGAGTCATGTGTTAATGATCTCAATTTGAGGCCCAAAATGATGCAAAAGACAAGGCCCAACGTGGGTAAATGACCCATTCTTCCATGATTGACCAAGTAAACATGGCATTTAATGCCAAGAGTTGGATAAGGATGAATTGAGGGGATATATAAGGTTTCAAAAATCAGATTTTTATTTCCACAAAGCACACATGCCATTCTAGACATTTCCACTAGATATTTCTTTAAGCTCTCAAACCCTAAACCATCTCTTTAGACAAGATCACTCATTTGCAAGCTTGGGTAAGTGTTTATTCTTGTGATTTAATATATTATATGCATGAGAGATGGTGTAGATCATGTCTAAAAGTGTGAGTAGTGCACTTTTGCTTTTTGCTAAAAGATGTGTCATCTATGTGATTTAAACTTGAAAGGAGACTTGAGGTTTGATGGAAGTGAATGGTATGGATGAAATATCAACATGTATGGTGTGGTTATGACCTTAAATTGTTTTTTTTTCTATGTGTATAACTTTTGGGATTGTTGTGGGATTATTTTTATGAACCATATTGAGGTGACTTGATGAAGTGATTGTGACATAATGTTAATGAGAAAGTGTAAACGATAGACTTGGTGTGAAGTGCTATTGATGTATGATGTCTTGGTCAATGTATGGCATGTTGTGGTATTGTTGATATGACAATGCCGTGAATTGTATTGTAAAGGACGAAATGAAGTTATAAGGCAATCATGTAACTCATTATCGTCTTATGCACTTGTAAGGTAGTTGGTGGTTAACGTGAGCTCCGTTATGTATTTGTGTTTTAGAGTAAAATGTAAGGAAGGAGCTGGATTATTGTATTCACATATAGGACTATGTATTCATATTGGGAAGATAAGGTATGTAAGGTTACTCTTTCCGTATCCTTCTGCAACAAATACTGTTCACATTGACATTGTACTTGTTCCATTCTAAAATGTCCAAAGGTATCTCATTTCAGGTTTTCATACAGTATTACTCACAGAACAAATTGTGATTTATATGTTTCATGATCATTGACTAATGTTTCAAAGTTCCAATAATGTACAATCACCAATGTATCAATTTCATAAAAGTAAAGAAAGGAAGTAATGCATAGTTGTTTGTTGTATGAGTACGGGTGGCAGCTTTGGGGGCATAATCCTAGCTCAAGACGAACCCGAGATTATTGGATCAGGTGGTAGCTCTAGAGGCATAAACCTAGCTCGGGCCGATCCTGACAGGGGGCAGCTCTAGAGGCAACAAAAACCTAGCTCGAGCCGAACTTGATATATTGGTTTACGGGTGGCAGCTCTAGGGGTAAGAACCCAGCTCAAGCCAAACCCGACATATTGATTTATGGGTGGCATCTCTAGAGGCATAAGCCTAGGTCGGGCCGATCTCAACATAATGTTATGTTATGTTAAGACCCACTGATCAGTTGGGGCCCTGGTACGATATGCCACAAGTGATGATGAATGAACATAGAAGCAAAGAAGCAAAGAAAGTAATGAAGTAATATTCATGGTTCCACATATATAGATCGATGGTTTATCCATATTGACTAATCTCTTATATCTGATCCCATTGATGTTCTTGCTTATGATGCAGTTTCTTATAGCCTTACATACTCAGTACATTCTTCTTGCTGACATCCCTTGGGGGACTTACCTTACTTGTTGTAGGCACAGGTGTTAGTAGACCTCCACAATAGGTTGCGGGTCATTTTCGGATCATTGGTGAGCTCCAGTTTGTTCGGGGATTTTTGGGTCACATGTGTATATTGGTTTTGGTATTATGTAAATATTATATAAAGCATGGACTTGCCCCGACTGTAGGTTGGTTATGTACATGTATCTGTTAGAGGCTTTGTTGACGTATATGGGAAGATGAATGTAAGAGATGTATGTCCATTTTGACTTGATGGCCCTAACGACTAAGTTTCATATATAGCGTATGCTTGCCATGACTTCCGCCATTGGTATTTTGTAGTTACATGAGATAGCATGATATTCATATGGAGACATACATATGAGGGTACATGAGTAAATGTTGGTTCTCTCGGGCCATAACGTCTTCGGGTGCCAGTTCGCCCCATTGGAATTTGGGGTGTGACAAGAATAAATAAAGAATAAAAGTGAAGCCAAAAGTAGTAAAGTCCCAAAAAGGAATAAGTCACTTTACCCATAGGTACCATACCAACCCTAGAGCCTATTGTACAAGCTAATAAAAGTCCTATAGTGATCCTAAATCAATTATCCGAGAACTAAGGCATAGAAAATAAGGGCAAGCATATGGTATCAAACACACACTGTCTGACTTCTTTGTGAGAGTGAGTGATTCGTTTAAGTCTCGATCTTGATATTTATGCACATACTGGGTGTTAGGGACTTCTTTGATGTAAAGGCATAGGGCCTGTATTATAGGTTGCTACTTATTCGGGTAGTGTCATCGGTTTGAGTGTTGGGTTACCTATTAATAATGTAATGCCATTGATTTTTCCCTTTGTGTTATAGTGATTGGTTTGTATACACACAACATATGTTTTGATGGTCTTGGGGGGATTGAACATGTTATTGGGTAATGCATGCTTAAAATGATTGTGTAAATTTGACTGCCTTAGTACTCTTGATTTTTATTTTGGTTAATCGTCGTGGTAGTTTAGTTCATTTTGTTTACCTGAGGACATGCAAATGGTCAAAGTTGAAGGTGTTGATGTTTTTTGAACTTATGACACTTTTGACACTTAAAACTATGAATATTTGCAAGTACGAGGATATTTCTATGGGTATTTGCAAGTACGAGGATATTTCTATGGGATCTTACCATGCCTTGTCATCATGGATTGATTCACATGAATGACTCTCATGAGATAATTAGACGAAAGCTTCTCATAATCGTGGCTTGATGTCATGTTCGTACAATCCAATCGTAGTAAGAAGACTTGAAATCATTTTTAAAGAAACTAAGTGTGAGGATAATAAGATAAAGACTTCCCACGATCATACTTTGAAGTCATAATCATACCAAAATGTCGTGGGAAGGAAGTCCAAGTTGAGAGTTTGCATAAGTAAAAATGGAAGAGGATCAGACGAGCACATTGTACTATTGGACCTAGAAGGTATGAGGTCATACTGAGGGTCGTTCCTACTCTGTTTTGAAGATAACAAAGTCCAGTATCAACCTATGAGTAGCAAGGATGATCGTGGGATCTAACCACGAACATACCTTCCTTTCGTCTGAAGAGATCCACTTAGCAAATCCTGTTATGTTTATGATACGAGTATGGATAGCATAGGGCAAATTAGGATGGGCTTTCACATATGGATGATATCTTGGATCCTGAAGGAATCCATGGAGCAATAAATATAAGGTCATGGTCTATAAAGATGTCATTTGGACAATCAAGAAGGGCCCTTGTGGGTTATTACGAAACTAGTCACTTTTGGGCTATTTTTGTAATAGGCTATTTGTGAAAAGTCAAGGACTATAAATAGTTGTCTTAGCCATTTTCTTTACTTATATTTTTTATGATTGAATTGTCTTTAATAGACTTGATATTTAGTTACTATAGGATAGGGTAGTAATTGGGTTCAATTCCAATTGTTAGCTTAGATTGAGTGATTAAAGTGGATTCCAAAATTGCTTGTGTTATCTTTTTCACTTGATTAATCATCAAGTTATAATATTATGGGTTCAATTTGGTTTCTCGTGTATTTGGTTGAGTTCTCTTCTCCCTTGGTTTAATTGTTGTTTCAATTGAACCTTTATTTCTTCACTTCTCATCTCTTATTTCTCAACTATCCTTTAATTTTGTTTTTTAATTCCACATTTTTTATATCAATTTTAGTCACTTGATTGAGGTCTTTATCATCTTGGTATCAGATCTTAGGCTAGAGATTCGCTTTTACGAATCTCAATCCTAGGTTCATAAATCTAAAAAATTCAAAAAAAAAAAGTGAAAAACATTTTTGGAAAATTTCAAAAAAATATTTTTTATTTGAGTCTTGTTTGAGGTTTCTAATACTAGATTTGCATTCTCTAGTATAATAAGGCCTAGATCTTGAGTTTTGAGTCATTCCTAGTTGTTTTAAGCCTTCCACCATTGTTGAGTTGAAGGTTTTGAAGTGGATTTTTAGATCTGAAACTTTTGGGTGGAAATCTAGGGTTTAAAGTTATTGGGGTTTGTTCGCTATACTATTTGGAGTATGAATCTCGAATTTGGTCTGATTCTGAGTTGATTTGAAGATTCTACCATTATTGGAGTTTGAAGGGTTTTTTTTTGAAGAAGAAGAAGAACAAGTGGGTTCTTAGATCTGGGCTAAATTGGGCATTGATTTGTATTGGAGTTTGTTTTCCTATTCATTTGGAGCTTGGATTTAAAATTTGGGCTAAAACGAAGTAAATATCCATTGGGTTTGATTTTGGGTGTTCTTCATGACTTGAAAAAAAGTTCAAATGGGTTTCAAAATCTGAAATTATTAGCTTGAAATTGAGGCTTAAAAGTTATTGGAGTTTGTTCTCCATAGCAAGGGGAGCTTGAGTTTTAAATTTCGTACAATTCCGAGTTAAATCGAGGGAGCTGTGAATTTTAGATCTTCATATTTGTTCTAGGTGTTCTTGAAGGATCTTCATATTTTAAAGGAGAAGAATATTCAAAAATGTATTTTGATCCAAAAGAAATAGAAAAAGAAAAGTGTTTGACAGCAGTACAAAAGGGAATATTTCAAAAGGGGAAAAAGACAAGGAGGAAGTACAAGGGTACGATTCTTGGAAGCTTCCTCAAGTGTCCTTTTGGGACAAATTTTCAGCTTTTTTTTCAGATTTTTTCTCCAACTTTTTAAAGTATTTTTCCATGGATTTCAACCAAATTTCTTCCTAAATATTTTTTTGAGTTCAAATCTTGTTAAATTAGTTTCTTTTAATTAATTCTACCTTTCTTTTCTTCATAACTTGATTTAATTAGTAGATTACCCTACTAAATAATCAAGTTCTTTGAGTCCAATTTTTTTTTCAAGTGCTTTTCTAGTTTTATTTCATTGTTAATATTCTTGACTCAAGTTTGTTAGTTTTTAATTGAGTCATTCTTTTTTCAAGTGTTAGAAATATTCATTCCTCCACAAGCATAGATAACCTTGAATTGATTGAGGAAGCTAGTAACACTATCAATTTGGGAAAGAAGCCATAGAAGGTGAGTTGGTAAAGAGTGACGTGAGGCTTTTATTACTAACTTGTTTGCTAGTTTTGTAGGTACCAAAGGCGATACAAAGGAGAATGTCATCTATAGCTTTGGATTATTGTGGAGATGACATTAGTGACTATGCTTGTAGCGACATGAACTATTAGTATAGTGATGATGAGCCACATGAGGGTTCCTTGAGTCTTTGTGAGCAAACTAATGTAGCTCATGAGTACGGTGGTGAAACATATGATGGCTATGATTGTGATCATGAGCACTATGGTGGTGAGAACTACTATTCCAGAGATGAATGTGAAATGAATGAGCATTATGGCTTTTTTGATGAACATGAAGGAGTAGAAGCATCTTATGATGAATTTGATGGTGAAGATGAAGGTTATAAGGGTTCTCATATTACACACTATGGTAATGAAGATGATGTAAGGTACGATACTTTCACCCATATGTCTTATGAATCCTTTGAGGATGATTGTGATAGAAGGGCCTTCCTCGTCTTGTGATTCTTCCTATTCTAGTAGAGGGGGTATAGATGTGTGGGTAGAACAAATTAGAAGAAATCATGTGGACCATAGTCGAAGAACATTCTCTACTTCTTATGGTGCAATAACTTGTACATTCTCTACTTCTTATGGTGCAAGAACTTGTACATTTTCTACTTCATATGGTGCAAGAACTTGTACTTCTTATCCTCATTTCAACGTGACTAGTTCTCCATATGGTAATGATGTTAGAGGAAGGGTAGGAGGATTAATGAGCCATAGAAGTATAGGGAATTCATTGTTTCAAGATGTGTATGATTGGGAGAGGCAGATTCTTGAAACAAAAGTTACAAGTGAACCACTCCTAATTGAGAATCCTATTACTTTGAAGATGAACAAAAAATTTTATTCCATGCAACTAACTCTTGACAAGATCTCTCAAATGGTCTCCAAGCTTAATACCAAGGATTCAAAAGCAAAACAAGCTATTCCTTGTAGAAATGTGCTTGAAGAGGATCCGATAAATGAAATGAAGGCTACTCCTAGCAACCCAAAGTAGAAGTTAGAGGTGAAAGGATCTCCAAGCCCTTCCCAATGAATTCTTGGCACTTTTCCTAACTCCAATAAGATTGAGAGTAGTAAGGGTGTGATATGTGACAACTCTATAGTAGATTAAAGGGAGGTTGTGAGTAGTGATGTGAGAGGGTTATCACAATCTTATACTAATTTTTGTAATCTTTTTTTCTTTCCTAGTTGTCTAGATTCTTGTGCAGGTATCCTTGGAGACAAGCCTAGTAAGGCACCTCGAGCAATGAAGAATCATGAGATGCTAGAAAGCTTTACAAAAGAGCAAATGTTCTCCAATGTTGAAAAGCAAGGTGAATGCAATCCTTTCTATGAGATACAAGGTAACAAAGCTAAACCTTACACTTTTTCAAAAGTAGAAGATCCTTGTATGGCTAATAGCCAATTGAGTGTAAGTGATGGCATGTATATGTGTAAGCTTAAAGATCCTTTGCCTTGTGATCATCTTGATGACACCATGTTACATAGTGATAATGTATTTGTTGAGAGTGTTCATACACTAGTTGATCCTATTGATGACCAAATTGATTCTTCTAGTAAGATGAATTTGTGTCCACATAGTGTTGACACTTGTGCCTTGAATGATAGTACATTGTCATGTGATTCTTTGCCATGTTTTGATAATGTTCATGTTGAAAATGTGGATACACTAGTTGATCCTATTGATGGCCGAATTGATTCTTCTAGTAAGATCAATTTGTGTCCACCTAGTGTTGATACATGTGCTTTGAATAATAGTTCATTATCAATTGATTTTGGTGTTGATCAACTCGTGTGTAATGATGACCCACTAAATGAGGTGTTTTGTATGAACTTAAGGAACCTCAATTTATTGTTGGCATTGATATAGTTGGTCATGTAGATAGTCATGTGAAGTTATTGCACCTAAATAATGAATCCTTGAATTGTGATTCCATTCCATTTTCTTCTAATGAGGATTTTGAGGTGGAATGTGTTTTAAAGGATAATCTCTTGTTTGATGTTGACATGACTAATGAAGGTGAAATGCATAGTGGTGTGTCTTGGCATGATATAAGTGTAGCCCCTCTTGAAGGCTACCAAGTGAATAAGAATCCACTTTGGTATGATGACACACTTTTCGAAGATGGAACTCTCTTCTTGTAAGATGATAGTACATCTATTGGAGAGGTTAGTGGTCAAAAGAAAGGGGGTGTATGTTCTCCAATAACCCATCCATTCTAGTGTGACCCCATTCTTAATCAAGGCCTTAATGCTTGTGGATCAAAGGGTAATTCTGTATGTGGGAACACCTTAGATGGCGTTTATCTAAGAAACACCTTTCTTTACTACTTGTTTATGTATGATGATCCTTTTCTCAAATGGGGTCTCATGCTTGTGAACCCCAAGGTAAATGTATCATTGCCTATTTTGGAAGTTTCCTATGTTCTTGCATCCTTGTTTGACACACTTGTGCTTAAGTTGTGTGGAACACGACAAATGAGAGCTAAGTTGCTTATTTTTTTTTGGGAGAGTCCATGGATATTGTGTCACCTTCATAGGGTTGGACAAGTTGACATTTCAAATGGGACTCTTGGAAGCATGCTTGATACTATGATAGGAGGGACTCCAACTCATTGGGAGTATTATTTGATATGGGGTGATTTGACTCCTAATAGATTCCTCGACCATTCTAGTAGCATGACTTTGTTGGTGTACTTCTTTTCTTTGGGAATTTGCTTGATGGAGAGGGTCATTTGTGCTTAAAATGTCTTCTCTTATCTACCGATGTCCTTATCTTTTGGCACGCCCTAGATAGGAATAGTGAGCTTAACACCTTTCTCTACTACCTTTTTGCTTATGATGATACTCGTGATGGTACGTGATTTGTTGTGTATGGAGGTAGAGATATGTGGGTCTTTTACTTCTTTGACCTAAATAAACCCACCCTTATGGGTGATTGCACCATTTTTGATGACGTCTTATTGTGAGGCGATGAAACAATTAGGTCTTACGGCTCCTAAACCATATGTGATATCATCTCTTAGGATTCTTGATGTCATTAAGACCTTTGTGGTTTCCTTGTCTCATGATGTTGCTTATGACCAATTCCTTTGTACCTTATATGATAAATGGATCTTCGTTAACACAAAGGATAGCTGGTTGTATTTTAAATGTGTGCCTCCTTGGCAAGTTGGTGTGGTTGATAATCCTTGTGCTAACCCTCATGCTATGAGGGTATGTTTGTTGTTTGTCTTTCTCATGTTCATAACTCAAAGTTCACTTAGATTCAGCTCAAATTCATACTCCAAACAACAAATCTTAATTATAAATCACAAAAACCAAACAGATTTGAACAGATCTAAGACTGAAAAAGTGACAAACAAGATGAATATTTTGTGGTTTTTATCGCTCAATGAACCAAATAAAGGTTTCGCTCAAGAAAAAAAGGTTATACTCAACAGCTAAACATGATTTTAACTTCGACTATTTAAACCCCCACTAATCATGATAGAATTGAAATATCAAATTCAAGGAGATGAAATTAGCATGGACCGTAAACTATTTTGAGAATTTTTTTTTTGATTTTTTTTTGAATTTTCAAAATCAATACCACAACCAAGATAGATTCGTAGGCATAAATCTAAACCTGGCTCTGATACCACAAGAGGATAACGACCTCAATCAAGTGACTAAAATCGATATCAAAAACATGAAATTAAACAACAAAATTAAAGGATAGTTGAGAAATAACAGATGAAAAGTTAAGAAAGAAAGGCTCAATTGAAACAACAATTAAACCAAGGGAGAAGAGAACTCAATCAAATGCACGAGAAACCAAATTGAATCCACAATATGATAACTCAATGATTAATCAAGTGAAAAAGATAACACAAGCAATTTGAGAATCCACCCTAATCACTCAATCTAAGCTAACAATTGGAATTGAACCCAATTACTACCCTATCCTAGTAACTAAATATCAAGTCTATTTAAGACAATTCAATCATAAAAAATCTAAGTAAAGAAAATGGCTAAGGCAACTATTTATAGTCCTTGCCTTTTCACAAATAGCCTATTACAAAAAAAGCCCAAAAGTGACTATTTTAGTAATAACCCACAAAGGCCCTTTTTGATTGTCCAAATGACATCTTTATAGACCATGACCTTGTATATTTATTGCTCCATGGCTTCCTTTGGGATCCAAGCTATCATCCATATGTGGAAGCCCATCCTAATGTTCCCTACTCTATCCATGCTCGTATCAGTTTAGGATGGGTTTTATTTATCTATACATACTCTTATTCAGACTTTTGTATTAGTTTTAGATTCTGTTACATTATTGTAAGGTTTGAAGGCGTATTCTTGGTCTTGGAATTACGTACATTGATTTTTAGGGTTTTAATTCAATGTGAGATTTTGTAGTTTTTCATCTTGTTATTGTAAGTTCATGATTATGCTTTCTTATCATAATTCTTCTTATGTTCTTGCAATTATGAGTAGGTCAATATCACAACTAGGGTTGTGGGAACAATGACAGATTAATAAAGTAGTGTTCGTTGTACAAGGTGATTCTCAATGGGTGTTAGGCATGTATTGTTGATTCTCTTTGGATTGATTGCTTTCTGACAGGACGCAATGTTAGGACTCACCATATCTCTACCTTGTACTTTAGCAAGGGTAATCAGATGGGAAAATAGAACCAACAACAAGACTTGGAGCTACCAACCTCTATTAATTTAGCTTGAACCGCTAAATATGAGAGACTAAATTGGGATCATAGATAGGGGTTTGTAATGCAAAACCCATGACACATGAACCTTTGTTCTTAGGGATAGTCATCTACAAGGGGCATAACATAGTCAGTTAGATGATACATAACCTATCAATTCTGCATGCCAAATACCGTAAGAGAACACTAAGTACGAAGAACCTACAGAGTTATAAAGTTGTTGGGGAACACAGTCCTCTCTCATACAACAAATAAACAATTGTTACTACTAATTCTTTATTTACAAAAATCTACTCCTTTACTGGATATTATTATTGGTTTCCTAGACATATACCTTGACTGATATTTTAACATATTCCCTATGGGATTGACACCAACCTAGTTAGGTTCTATATTTGATCAGCAAAAACTTTAAACTTTGTTTAGAGGTGTAATTTGCGCTACATCAACGGTATGTCGCCTTGATAGTCTATTTTTAGGCAATTTAAGTAACTTTATGGATAAGTTCGATGACTCCCATGATGGATCATCGAGCTTATGACAGTCCGTATGACTTTAAATTGGCCCAGGTAATTTCTAATTCTTTTAAATAACCCAACCCTACCATTTCCCAATAACCTTCTAACCTATTTTCCACAAACTTAAATATTTCTGAATCAAACCCAATCCAATCTAACCTAATTTAAACCCACCCAATTCAAACCCTAAAGGCATATAAAGAGAACTATTTAAAAGTGTTTCGGTCTTTCTTTATTCCCTATATAAATCAATTCACCCATGATCAAACCTCTTCTATAACTCCAAGCTTCAACTCGATAGACATTGCTCAACCTTTAAATGGATTAGAACTATTAAGGCATAAACATTCCATCACTGTTCTTTTTGGCTATCAACTGTTAAGGTATGTTTTAAAAATCTTATACAATTAATCACCACCAAGGTATGCCACATGTATATTATGTACTGTAATTGGCTTGGTGTTTTATTTGGTCTGATGATTCATTGTGAGTAAGTATGCTCACTGCGTCAGAGGGAAACACAATTTTCAAATTACGAAAATGAAATTCTTGTAAATTTGTGTTGGCCACAAACTCAAACTTTAAATGGATTTTCTATATAAGGGTAGAGTCTAAGTAGCTCTACTTGGACTAGATAATTGCAATTTTTTCATCATGCAATGAGATTTACGCCTTGTATGAGTTTGTAGCCTTAATCACATAGTGAAAAGTTTAATAATTTGAAGGATGTTGCCATCCATGGACTTGATTATTAACTACTTTAAAAATTATGTTTGACACTATATAGAAATGATGGCTTGGCTGACAGACGATTAACATCATGACAGACTGTTGCCTCAACCATAAACTAGCACCTGAATACTAGTTCATAGCGATAAATTAGCTAACGAACTGTCAACTTCTTGATCGACCATCGACTTAACCGTGAATTGCTCTTTACACATTTTCTAAGAATGATGGCTTGAATAATGGGCTATTACTCATATAACGGACCGTCATGTACATAAATGTTTTCAATACTTTTTTCATGTTATGTTTGTATACTCCTCCTCAGGTACTTATAGATCCAAAAAATGCATCCAACAAAAGGTCAAGGGAACAAATGATTCACAAACCATAACTAATATACTAATAGATGAATCTGACCAAGAGGTCGAGGAAGTTGAGGAAACTCCAGGCAACCATACTAAAAACAGTTAGAAAAAAAATAAATGCACCCTAGTTTTATGAGGGAGACGAGCCCTCTGATAGTTAGTCTAGTATGAAAGGCTCGAGCTCAAATGCAAACAATGAGAGTGGCACTGATGTCACATGGAGCCCTGAGTCCACTCTAGGCAATGTTATCAAATGTATAACACTGGTGTTCCATGATTGAAAGTACTGGCAAGTGAAAGGCTCGCACAAGTATTTTTAAGATGGCCTCACGATAATAGGAAAGGGTAACTTCAATAGATCAATTTCTTAGAAAGTCAGAATTGTCTCATCGAATCTTGTAGGGTACCCCAAAATTTAATGGTGGTTCGATCATTATTGCCTAGGGTGGATGAGCACAACACCGAGGCACTATTACCCTAATCTGCTTTGGGAATTATATGCAAACTATGTTGTCACTCTTGACAACAACTACAGTAAGGGACATAAACCATCATATTTGTCGATGCTAAATAGGGTTCAATTTAGTGGAGTTCTAGTTAACATATCTAATTTGACAATCAACCCGTTTCTGTATGGGCCCAATTTTGTACCACTAGAAAGTACTTTATATTTTGATCACTGAATAAGATATTTGCATAATCAGTGTTTGTGGTTGGCTTAAGTTTTGATTGACAGCTAACCGTAATAGTTTACAGATCACAAAGAAAAGATCTTTAAGGCATCATTGAACTTTATAGATGAGTTTTAGTTGGCAGTGGTGCAACTTTGATTGGTTCTTACTGGAGGATACAATCAATTGATTGAAGACAGAGTGCTCATCGCGGCTAATTTAATGTTTATGTTTAAGAGGAACTTTGGTATAATTATAGCAGATGAAATGAAAAGTCGAGCATCAAAGCCTACTACTTCTCTCCCATTTCCATGCCTCATCACTAAGTTGTTTGAAGAATTCCAAGTGCTGGTGTTGAAAGGTATTTATGAAGAAGTTATATAATCTAAGAAGTAGGATATTAAGAGGTCTAGAGATAAGACAAAAAATGAGTTGCGAGTGAACAAGACAGTGCCTTAGGTCTTTGGGTCAGGTAAGGCTGTAGAAGCTGCTCATTCAAAGGTTTTGGGAAAGTGACAGACACGGATCTAGTACTCAACATTATTTTAGTGACTACCTCTACTACATCTGGTGCTACTAGAACCACCCTAGCTACTGTGTTAGTTTACACCCCATCTATTGTAGCCCAAAATATAGAGTATTTATTAACCCCTTAAAACTTCATGAAATGGGTCAAGCAGTCCTAGAGGTTTGAAAAGTGGTTGAAGCTATTTACGGAACAACCTTAATCATTTGTTGATAGGGCTATTGATATTGCACTTTTTCCATTGCCAGCCTTCATGTATGTATTGATGATATAGAAAGGAGAATAAATAAGTGTCCAAAGGTAATAGCCGTGATTGATTTGGCTAAATTTGTGATTAAATTAGTAAAGACCCAAGCTAACATTGTTGAGCTTCAAAATCAACTCACCCAAGTGTTCCTAATTCTGGATGTCAAGTAATTGGAGAAGGAGAGAGAGTCTTTAATTGATCCTTTGGGCAGACCTCTCAATGCCAAGGGTAACAGGTGCTTGAAGAAAAAGAAGATTTGAAAAAAGTTACAAAAAAGGCAAAGAGGAAGGTAAAACAAGACCTTAATAAAGAAACAAGTTGTCAATGAAAGCAAAAGATAAAGCAGATGAGGAATTGAGGGCTCAAGTTGTTGGAGCCTCATCTAGCATGACACTTACTGCCAGCGGCCAGCCCGGAGGTGTAGATTTGAGTGTGGAGTCTCTCACTCTACCAAATTTTACTCCTAATGATATTATGATTGTTTTGGTCACTGCTGGCGCCATGAATTCTGATGATAGGACTGTGCATTTGTAGCCCAAACTAGCTTTCTAGACTCACACACCTAGGGTGCTCTAGGTATGGCCTACCTCTAGCACTTTATTTTCTTAATATGCATTAGGGATAATACATGTATATTTTATGGGGGGTGGGGTACTTGTGAATGTGTTTCACCACCTGAGAGTTTTTGTTGTCATGTTTCTTTTCCCTCTGGTACTCTATCTAGTAGAATAGACATGTTTAGGATGTTATAAGTTTTTTGTGTGTAATCGTGTTTCTATTGGTAAAAGAAATTTAGGTGAACTTACAGGAGTCTTTTTTCAAATCATCTATTTTTGAAAAATGGAGACCCTTCCAAATTTTGTGTGGCATATGTGTATCTGTTTTGATATATTGGCCGGTGTGGATCATTTTATGACATTAGGTATATATGGATATGACAATTGTTACTTAAGCTAGGGCATAAACTTGATAGTTAGTAATTCATTGTGTTATTCTTTGCCAAGTTTGTGTGAGTTGCTTTTGTATAGTTCTTACTTTGTGTATGCAACACAAAACATACCTGGTTTATTTTGCATTGGTCGTAGGATAGTGGATTAGGAAAGGACCATAGGATATGTTGGATTTCAGTCCTATCACCCTAAATGACTATCCAAATGATGTAAATTGTCCCTTGTTCCCTGATTTTAAGCCTAATTTACCCTTTTTATTCATTAGCCTATTAACCTTCTCAATTTTTGTGGGTACCCTTGTTCTAGCCCTGGTCCTTCCTTATAAATTATGTACTTCAACTGAGGCAAATTTCCTAAGTTGAGTGTGTGTATTGTATAGTCTATTCGAAACCTTTACTTTGACCCCGATTCATCCTTGGAAGTTATGCACCTCAACTCAGGCAAATTGCCGTAGTTGAGGGTGGATACTATAGAGAGGTATGAAAGGAAGAATGAGGTATCGAAAGAAAATACTAGTGATGTAATAGGGGAAGTAGGTGTGGAGTGTGCTAAAAAGAAAAAGAAAAAAAGAAGTAAAAGAAACAGAGAAAATAAAAAAAGGGTAGTGTAGAAATAAAGTTGCACCCGCAGTGGAAGAAAAGATTAAATAAAGGAAAATATGGAGAAAAGGATTGGACAGAAGTGGAGTAAAAGTAATGTAAGGTCAAGGAGGACTAAGTCACTATTTCCAATATTCCATGCCCGTACCTAATCCTACATTACAAGCCTAAAAACTCCTATAGTGATCCTACTGTAACTGTCCGAAAACTGAGGCATAGAAAATAAGGGCAAGCCTATGGTATTATGTGTGCATTGTTTAAACTTCATTGTCAGCGTAAGTTTACTTGCTCTAGTCCCTGATTGAATGAATAATGTCATTCTTAGATCCTATGTGTCAATTTAATAAGTGATTTCATAGTCACCTCTTTTGTAATTAGAAAGAAAAGGGGGTTGTACTTTTGAGATGAATTGTCAAGATCCTTGTGACTGTCGTAGTTTGTCCTAAGTTGTTTTTTCTTACGCGTCATGTTCTAGTATAATATTGTTTTGTTGCTTGAGGACAATCAAATATTCTATGTTCAGGGTGTTGATATTCCGACATTTGGTGACACATTTGATGCTTTTAACCGTGAAAAAGTGTAAGTTCTTAAGTAACTTTTGTTAGATTTGATCATTTTGTTGTCTCATTTGCAAGAAAATATGCCAAGACAAGAAAGAGGGTGATTTGTGCTAAAAAAATGAATTGAGAGCAAATCTGACGAACCGTCATCTCAATCTTGGAGCTTAAATAGAATGAGATGTTAAGTGTTGGCTAGTCAATGGACAAGTTGACAAACTGTCAACCTCCCGATGAACTGTTACCCTTAAACAAAATGGCATCAGTAAAGGACTTCAACTGAAAAAGAAGCTGACGGACCATCACTTCCTTAATGTACCATCACTGCCCTAATAAACCATTGTCCAAACCATGGGACTTAAGCAGTATCAAGCAAATCTTACTTGATAGAAGCGACGTTCAAGTGATAGACTATCGACTTACTCGTGAGTCGCGAGGCGGTTTTTTCTTTGATTTTAATTAGAGTTTCAAATCACTATACTATAAATTGCTACTATTAGGTTTATTTTTAATATCTTCCATTTCTAGAAAAAACATCGTTATTCTTACATTTCTTTGTGGGCTTGAGCGACTCAACTTGGTTATTGCATACAGTTGGAGTTTTGATTTCGTTTCTATAAGTGAAATACTTATCTTATGAATTATATGACTTTGTTTGAGTCAAAGTATGAGTGGCTAAACTCCACAACTAGCGTTGTTGGATCCATGGTGAATTGACATCTTTACGATTAATACTGGTGTAGATTCGTATTGTGCAAATGTTCGTATTGTTCATTCTATCATCATAATTTATTAAAATAGTTGCAAATATTAGAACCTACCTTAGATTTAACTTGCTTGAGTAAAGAAGTTACAACTAGGAAAAATAATTAATAATGAGGATTTGAGGCTTCCATCCATCGTGTAATGGTTAATTCTATAATAATTTTAGTCAACTTGGGAAATTATCGAGGTTCATATTATCATCACTCTTAGTTCGAGTGAATTCAAGAGAAAATCATCTAAGTAGGGGAAAAATTCTTACTTTGAGAGAATTCATGCAAAAATCATTTAAGTAGGGTCAGAAACGTTTAGATGTATTGTAGTAATTGATATCCTTGCATGCTTGGCACTAGATAAATCTACTTTCGTTAGCGACCCAATTGTGTCATGAAACCATAGTGAACACACATCTCGTCCTCTTTTGTAACAAAATTCAATTTACTGAAATTTCACTATTGTTACTTCATCACATTTGGTATTAAAATAACAAACACTTTTTACTAACCCCCTTTCTTATGGAAATAATCGATTAGTAGTCAATTTAACCACATAAGGCCTAATTTTGACCTTATTCTCCATGGGATTTGACCCCCAACCTAGCTGGATTCTATATTTAACAGTGACCGCTTTATACTTCTAATTCGAGGTGTAATTTTGGCATGTCACTCATCCTCGTCCCCTAACTGGGGGCTCAGCCACTGGAGCGGCTAGTTTGGAAACCTCTGCCCTAGATCAATTTGCTCTCATGTTCACCATCTGCAAAAAAAAATGATGAGGTTAGTTATCAATTTGGATCACTAGATAACAATTGAAATCTTGTCATAACACAAAGGATAGAAGAAAGTAATGTTTTTCCCAAAGACCTGTAGCCTGTCCAAGAAAAGTATAGATGTCTCCATATCGTTCCACAAGACTCTACTAGAATCATTCTACTACAATAAGATTTATGAAGCTAGAGCTCTGATACCAACTTTGTCATGACCCAAACTCATCATGAGTGGCACCCATACTAACCCTCTAGTGGAAAAACCATCTAACCCAAAAATGAACACCAAATACTTACCTATTTAAAATAATAACTAAACCAATTCCATTAATGAAACCAATAATCTATAACAATTTAATAAATATGGATATAAACCATAATGTCAAAAATCAACTCCAGAAATTGAATGTCACTGTGCTGGAACTATAACTAGTACATTTCTATGGATATAGCCCAGGAAACATAAATAATAAAGTAAAGTTGTCTGTACCCGAAACAAGTGGACAAGATCTAGGTAAGATAGATCCATGGTTGCACCGAAGATGAATGCTCACCCTGGATCTGATGTCACTCTAACGTATACAAGTGAGGTCTCATAGAATCCATAGGAATATGCTTTGCACTCAACAAAAGAAGAGTACATGGTAGTATAAGTATAAATCACTATCTACTGGTAGGTATCATAGGTCAATTCAACTTAATCAATGTGAACACTTAACTTAAAGTTTGTAAACAAGTAGCAAACATGTAACCTTATGAATATGTATTATAGTCAGTGTTTCTACCACAATTCTACTTTATATCAACCAAGCCATGAAAGTAAAAAGAAATCACATTATGTATATTAAAACCCGATTATGGGTAAACCACCATAAGAATCGTTACTCAAATCAGTTTAACATTGGTTAAAGATATCCTATTATCCTATAAAATCAAGTATTATCTCATTTAAAGTACAATATAAATCATTAAGACAATGCCACCAGTTCACTCAAGGAACCCACGTAAATATTAACAACCAATGGTCTGCACAATGAATACAATCTATGTATAACAAAATATAACTCGGTTCACTAAAGGAACCATCAAACTATCCAAAGTCATTGTGTACACACATGCTAAGGGCCTTATGATTTTCCACTAGCCAGGACCTGCATGGGACGAGCTCAATCCATATACCAAATACACTAGACAACTAGTGTCTTGCCACCCTTATCTCAAACCAAGTATTATACCACTCTTATCCTAGCATCCCCACCCTTCTACCACTTCAAATCCACCAATTCAATCATAATCAACCTTTATCAAATCATCTCTCAACAATAAAATAATACTATTTACAAGTGCATTCACATAGTGAGTTCAATCAACATCACTTGTATATCAACATATTCCTATTATCCAACATATTACAAGTTATGAATTTGTACATCTGTATTTCAAGATTTAAAACATACACTATGTATTAGCATGTATTGCAACTAAATAAACAAACAATCCGTTAAACATGCATACATACAATCAACTTTAGCCTTAACTCCAATTCAACAATAACTACCTCAATCCAAGCCTTGCAATGCTCTCTAAATGACTTGAGCCTTGCCTTTTCTTGTAGCCGTTGCTTGATCCCGATGTAAAAATAACACATAAAGAATAATTAAAATAATGTTCTATCAATTCTGGGTATTATAATCTAAATTCATAGCTTTAAGGCCAAGTTCATGAACAATTTCCTCATTCTAGGGTTTTCTACCCTTCATCCCACTCAAATTCTTTATAAAGCAAGATTAAAATGATAATTCTAGTCTAGCAACCATAATTCAAAAATTCTAGACTAAAATCAAGCAATTCTAACCCCCTTCATAACTAGTTCATTTCAAGTTTGTAACCTAGATTTACACCCATCATCCCCACAATGATAAAACCCTATGAATTTTAAGGAATTGGGGATTAATTTTTTATTAGGAGGTAGGAAACTCACTTACCTTAGGAATGGGTGTTGAATAAAACCACCCAAAATTGCCTCGAATTTCCCTTACTCGACCTCTGAAACTTCTGAAATGAAAAATAACATTGCCCACTATAGTGTCCCATTTCCTGCTATAGCAGCATCGCTATAGAGGGATTCTTCCGCTATCACAATGTTGACAAATATTGACTTCTGCTATAAAATCATCTAGGATAAGTACATCTAGAAGATTAGAATACGAACAACCTACCGAAATAATAGAAATACCATTACATCCCTATTATATAACAGGAATACTAAACCAACGAAAATATTTAATCCTTATAAATACAGGAGAACAAGATAATTGGATAACCCAAGAATTAATAACAGAAAACGATATTATACTACAAGAACAAGAAATACCCAGCTTACCCAAAGAGTTAAAACAGACAAAAGAAATAACTATCCAAGAACTAATCATAGGAGGAATACCTATAAATATACAATTTACAATAGGACAAATAAATCCAAATATTGTATTAGGCTTAAATTGGCTAGAACAAGTAAAACCATATAAAATCGAAGATACAAGATTAATAATTCATTACCAAAACAAAAATGTAATCATAAGCAGAGCAAGAACAATAATCTAAATAATATGACAAAAGTATATATACTAGCAAAAATAATAGTGGAAGGATATAATAGTAGATACTATACACCAATGATAGATACAGGCTCAGAAGCAAATCTATGTAGATATAATTGTTTACCCGAATCAAAATGGAAACAAATAAAACATCCAACCGTATTCACCGGATTTAATGACGAAGGAAGTATGGTTAAATATTATGCAAAAGATGTAAAAATACAAATATGGGATAAAATACTAACAATACAAACAATGTACAATTATGATTTCACAACTCGAGATATGATATTAGGAATGCCCTTTATAGATAATCTATACCCACATATACTAACAAAAACACATTGCTGGTTTACAACACCTTGTAAACAAAAAGTAGGAGCAAAAAGAGTACAAAATAAACCGAGAAAAACGACACCATGGATAAAAGGAACAGAAAATATCATACAAAAACTAGAAAATCAACCTAGTACAGAAAAATCAATAGAAATAATAACTTTTAATATAAACTTATTAAAACCAATTTATGACAAGTTAGAACACTTATACAGCGATAATCCACTTAAAGGATGGGATAAACATAAAACAACAGTTACTATAGAACTTATAGACAACAATAGTATAATTATCCAAAAACCATTAAAATATAACTTTGACGATTTAAAGGAATTTAGTTTACATATAAATGAATTACTCACCAACCACTACATTCAAGAAAGTAATAGTAAACACACCAGCCCAGCATTTATTGTCAATAAACATAGTGAACAAAAACGAGGGAAAAGTAGGATGGTTATTGATTATAGAAACCTAAATGCCAAAACTAAAACTTACAACTACCCAATACCAAATAAAATACTAAAAATAAGACAAATCCAAGGATACAACTACTTTAGTAAATTTGACTGCAAATCAGGCTTTTATCACTTAAAACTAGAAGATAACTCTAAAAAACTTACAGCATTCACAGTACCTCAAGGATTTTATGAATGGAATGTCTTACCATTTGGATATAAAAATGCACCAGGTAGATTTCAACATTTTATGGATACACATTTTAATCAACTAGAAAATTGTATTATATATATTGATGATATCCTCTTATACTCAAGAACAGAAGAAGAACATATACAATTACTAACAAAATTCATAAACATTATAGATACAGCAGGAATTAGTCTAAGTAAAAGTAAGGCAGAAATAATGAAAAATCAAATAGAATTTTTAGGCATACAAATAGATAAAGACGGAATAAAAATGCAAACACATATAGTCCAGAAAATTATAAACTCAGAAGAAATATTAGATACAAAGAAAAAGTTACAATCCTTTTTAGGATTAGTAAATCAAGTACGAGAATACATACCAAAATTAGCAGAACACTTAAAACCATTACACAAAAAATTAAAAAAGAATATTGAATATCATTTTGATCAAACAGATAAAAAACATATACAAAAAATAAAAGAGTTATGTCAAAAATTACCAAAATTACATTTTCCAGACACAACAAAAGAATTTATATATATAGTAGAATCAGATGCAAGTAATCATAGTTATGGTGGAATTTTAAAATATAAATATTTAGATACAAATATAGAACATCACTGTCGATATTATTCAGGATCATATACGGAACCTCAAGCAAAATGGGAAATAAATAGAAAAGAACTATTTGCTTTATATAAATGTTTATTAGCATTTGAACCATATATTGTATATAATAAATTTATAGTTAGAATAGACAATACACAAGTAAAATGGTGGTTAACACGAAATTTAGAAAACTCAGTTACAACAAAGGAAATACGAAGGCTTGTATTGAATATACAAAATTTTACTTTTACAATAGAAGTTATTAGTACTAACAAAAACATTGTTGCAGACTACTTATCAAGACAAAGCTACACAGACAGAACAGGATAGTCCAATGGACGAATTATTAAAAGCTATGACTACACTTTGTCTCAAAGTGGACAGTTTTGAGCTAGAACTAAAACAGCTAAAGAAGGAAAAAGCTACAAGTCAGCCGCATGACTCAAAATATGCTGATCTACGTCAATCGGAAGACGTTAAACATCCAGAACTAGAAGGAGACGTTGAGAAACTCCTAAAAACTCATAACAAAGTTATTTATACAGCTGCAGGAGCAGGAACTAGCACAGGAACTAAAGCAGGACCAAGCAGTTCAGCTACCCCACCTACAAAAAGACCAAATACCAATTTAACCAGTCAGTTCACAAAACCATTTAAACAAAAATTCCAGTCAACAAATTATCCAAGTCCCCAGACTTCTACATACGCATCCAGTCTAAATAATACCAAAAATGTTTATGACCATATATCCACAGCTTACATCTATAATATCCACAAAACTCAGACACATCTAAATTCAAATCCAAGATCCACAACAACCACTGATCCCAAGAGAGATTATTTAACCCAAAAATTACAAGGATATAACAAGCTCATTGCCCAACCAGGAACAAATGCAAATCTAGTACGAACATGCTATGACTTTGGACTACTGTCAACCGTATATACAACAGATGGACAAGAAATCCAAAAAATACCAGAACTATATACCGCATTTTCTACATACCAAAGAATTACAAAAGGAACTTTCTTTTACATTAGATTCTATGCAGCCCCAGCAGAAATACTTTTCAATGAAATAAAACCTATCATACAAGTAGTAAAAATAGGATTGACAAAAGATATGCTAATACCAGATGGTATAGGACCTCAACCGGAAATACCCAGAGAAGACATACCAGCATTTTATGCAAACAAAAGGATAGTAGGACTACAAGTTATCTTACAAGAACTAGAACATAATTATACTACTGGACAAGCACTATGGTGTTACCACTGTAGAAATCAAAATATGATATATGCAAATTCGAGAGAACTAAGACCAGGAGATATGGAAGAAATACGACAATGGATACTCTCTTTACTTAAACCAAAAGAAATACCAACTACAAAGGCACTCAAGAAGGACTTTATTTCAACAAACTTATTAACAAGATATTGCCAGCTGATAGGAAAAAAATATCCAGATCATCACTGTTCACAGTGTAATGGAGGAAATATCACCCATATACCAGAAGTTCAATTAGAATGATGGACAAGTACACCAGACAAACTACGGACAAGACAAGATACTGAAGACCCACATATTTTATTCCAGTATGTAAATTATTAGCAGCATCTTTTCTTTATTAAAGTGGGAATAATATAACCCCACACGTTTTCTATCTTTTCTTTCTTTTAGGAATAAGTCAGAAAGAGAACAGTAATGTTACTGTTTACTTTTTGAAAAATTTGTAAAAAGATGTAAAAAGTCGTAAAGTGCACAGTGAATAGCACTGTTCACGCGTTTTACTTTTCCTTTAACGCGTTTTCCACTGTTTGGACGCGTTTGTAATGTAATATATATAGAGGCCAAGGCAGAGAGGAGAAGGCAAGCAATCTTGCTTACCTATAACTCTCATGTGTTGAGACTCACAATAAAATAAAAATCTTTTGAAGATATAAGTTTTCAGATAGCTATGGAGGAATCCAACATAACAGCATCCATATCACATACCACTGAGGAAATAACAACAACGGTACACTTTCATTCAACTATGTGGAACTAATCTTTTAATTCCCAATAATCTCTAGTATATTATTGTTATTTATCATGTAGTAATTTGATTATGTTATATTATCCTTATTCGTTTACTATGGTTAATAAGCTAAGAGTAAGTTAGGCCCAGACTAAGCTGACCAAAATGGTTGAACCCAGAAAAGGCGAGGAATGCCGTGAATAGGGTAGTAAACCAAGTGAAGAAAGCAGTGTTAGGGTAAACTGATTGGTGCTGAAACCCATAGTAGTGACCAAACGGATAATTAAACATACTGAATTACTAAGTGATGAAGATAATAATACAAGTAGAGGTTAGAGGGAATATTGATTAAAAACACAAAATGAAAAGAATGACAGAACCTAAAGAAATTTCCATAGATATACCTCAATCCAGTGAAAACATAGAAAAATACAAAATTAAAACACCTAAATATCTAATTAATGAAGACAACAACTATAAAATATTACTCTTATATACACTCAGAAAATTAAATAAAGATTCAATACAAATAATCTATAACCTATTACTAACCCATGAAATTATAGATTTAATGAAAGAATCATGGTTAGAAAATATACTTGATAGCACAGAGGAAGATGATTATAAAAATAACGATATATACTATGACATAGATTCCGACGGATACTTAGATTTTAACTAAAAATGGACCAACAAAACCTAGAAAAATGGCAACAAACTATAGATGAACTAAGAGAAAGAGAAACACTTATCCAATATAACTTAGATAAATATATACAGACCCAAAATCCTGACTATCTAGACTTAATAGTCCAAGATATTAACCAAATACTTAGATTAATTAAACAAAGAGATATTTATTATAATTCCGCATTTAGATAATGAACAAAGAAGAGAAAGATCAAGGGACCCCCCCCAAAATGGTATCAGAGCATAGGAACAAAATAAATAATGACATCTCAGAACATAATACTAAGAACAAAATTACAGAGCATAGGAATAAAAGAAACATAACTAATATAAAAAATAGTGATTACGATAAGCATAGAGAGAATAAGCATAGGAAAATAATAGAACATAGAGATAAAATAACAGTAGAAAATTACCATAAGAAAGAAGCTAAATTACTAAATACACCACTTGAATATGGAGATGAATTACCTTATGATGACCCGCGGTACATAAAAATTATGACACAAATAAATAGAAGTGAAAAAATACAGAAACTCAGAAAAGAATTAAGCAAATTATATAACAATTATGAACCTACCAAAATAGATGTAATTTCGTATATAGAATATAAGTACATTAAAACTTTGCGAAAACAAAAATATGACATATAAACAGACACCTGTAAGAATGGTAAAACCAATTAGACTAAACCACTTAACAACAAAGATTCAGAAAAAATATAAATGCAAAATCCAAAGAAAACAAAAACTTAAGGAAATTACCCAAATAATAAAAGAAATACATAATCTAAATAAAGCAATGAATAACTTAGTTAGAGCATTAGATAAACTAACTATAGCACTAAAACAAACTATCCATGGATAAACCAGAATCAAGTAACTCAACTTATATATATCCAGAAACGGAAAAAATACTTAGAAAGGTAGAATTATTTAAAGAAATAATAGACATACAAGAAGAAATTAAATATAGGCAAGAAAGACTAACATATAATATATTTGCAGGAGTATGTAAACAATCACTAGAAGCCCAAAAACATGAAATAACAAAATTAAAATTAAAACATTATGAATTAAAACACAAGTATACAGATGAATAAAGAAGAATACCCCATAGACGAAAAAACATTTATTAGTACAGAAGGAACACAGATAATGATAATACATTCAAATCTAGGAAGACGCTATAGAAAAATAGGTACAAAATTATATTTAATGCCAGATCCAATCTCAGCTAAATTAGAAGATAGTATAACAGAAATGATACGATTACAAAAAGAGAATGCAGAAATAGATCAAAAATTAGAAATTGAAAAAATAAGATTAGAAGCCAAAAAAGAAATCGAACAACTAAAATATAAACAACAAATAAAAGATGAACACACACACACACAAATAAAAACTGAACCACTTCCAGAACCAATCCCAGAATATTCAGAACCGACAACATCCGAATCATCTACAAAAATACAAGAAATGGAAAAGGAGTTAGCAATACTAAAACAAATATACGCCCAAAAAGTACAGGAACGGCTAGCAAGACAAAAAGAAAAAATAAAAAAAGAAAAAGAAAACCAGTTAGCATTAGAATTAGAAAAGTTAAAAGAACAAATACACTTAGAAGAATCAACTCAATTAGCTCCAAAAGTAACAGACGACTTTACGAACCTAAGCATTGATAACATTACAATAACCCATTCCGAAGATATAAATGATATAAATGAACTACAAATCGATAATATAACCATAGGAGAAACAGAAAATTCTGAAATAAATTCAGAAAAAGAAGACGAAAATAGTGAAACATATACGCAAATCATGAACCAAATAACAGATTTAGATATAAATACAACAAATGCTCAACCAAATGTAAATACAATTAAAAATGAACAACCTAGCACAAGTAGAACATATGATAGAAGAAGATATGAAAATCCTAGGACAACAAGACCATCTTATTACACAGTTACAGATGATAATAGATATGAAGCATTATGGCAAAGTAGATTAAATAAATGGACACCAAATAAACCCCCAGAATCCTCACTATTCTTAGATTTAGATTGTGTTACAGATGTAAATAAAACAATACAAGTATGGATAGGACAACTTGCTAAACAACTAGTAGATAATAAAATATCAGTAGCAGATACACCAGGATACATAGAAAGAACACTAATAGGAACAGTAAAATTATGGTTACATAATATAACAGCTGACGGTAGAGCAACATTAAGAAGTAATAAAGATAGTAGTGGAACAATTACAACATCAAGTATAGCAATTTTAGACAAATATGAATATGGAATTAGAAACGAATTCGGAAGTATGACAACAGAGCTAGCAGAACAGGAAAAGGATAAAAATCTAAATAGACAATTAATGAATAAACTATCAATATGCAATATGTGTTACATAGATGAATATACATGTGCTTTTAAAGATTATTATTACAGAAGTATATATAACCAAGAAGAAGCTATAGCAGTAAGGCAAACATATTTTACAAAATTACCTGAACCATTTAGTACAAAGATAATTACTGATTGGGAAGCAGCTAGTTTAACAGATACTTTAGGATCTAGAATTAAATACCTACAAACCTGGTTTATAGGATTATGTGATCAATATAAAGATAAACAAAAATTTGATAAAGTATTAAATAAAAACATGTCGTGTTGTACACAAAAAACAGCACCACAATTTGGTTGCAAAAATAAGAAAACTAAGTATAGATATAAAAAACGCTTTAAGAAATACAAACCCTTTAAAGCAAAATATAAGAACAAAAACCCAAGAAAAAGATATTATATTAAGAATTATAAAAGAAAAAGACTATACCGACCTAAGAAAAAATTATCAGAATGTAAATGCTACAACTGTGGCAAATTAGGACATTTAGCTAGAAACTGTAAAATACCGAAAGACATAAATAAAAAACAAATAACAGAAATAAGAATAGAAGATAATATTTATACCGAATTACCTTATATTGATTATGACCTAGAAAGTAATGATAGTATATATGAAATAAATGAAATATCAGATATAGAACTAAACAATTCAGATATAGAATATGAGAGTGACTATAATGATAAAAATTATACTGACAAACAAGATATAGCAACAGATGATAATTATGACTGAAGCAGGAATAATAGAAAAAGAAAATTACCAAACTGAAGAAGTTAGCAATCAAAAAATAATATTTGACTCAAACATATATAACCAAATCATGAAACAAGAAATTACCTTAAAATTAGATAATGTCTTAGACGTACCAATAGTAAAAACATGGTTCAAAAAACCAAAAGAAGAATATTACATAATAAGCCAAAAAGAACATACAGTAGATTGTAAATATGCAAGAGGTAGAGCAATGGTACCTATAATAAGTAAAAAAGAATTAAATAAAGAAATACAAGCATTAAAACCAAAACCAAAAAACGAAATAACTCATGTACATTTAGGAGCAATACAAATACTCATAAAAGCATGTTTTAAGGAAGGAATAGATACACCTATAGAATTATATCTAGCAGATGATAGAATTAAATATCCAATCGAAAAAAGTATAATAAGTGCAGTAAAAGGAAATTTAATATACCAAAAATTTAAATTTACAGTTAACCCAAACTATTCAGTAGCAATAAAAGACAAAAATATAGATAAATCATTAGTCTTATATTGGAAATTATCAGGAATAGAATTAACTCCAGGTAGTAAAATATTTACAGCAAGATGTAAAAACCTATATATATTAACTACTAAACACATGGTACAAGCAACTAGTAAAATTGATAAAATCAAGATAGAATCCCCATTTGACAATATATTAACAGCAATAGATAATAATGATTAAGAATATTGAATATCATTTTGATCAAACAGATAAAAAACATATACAAAAAATAAAAGAGTTATGTCAAAAATTACCAAAATTACATTTTTCAGACACAACAAAAGAATTTATATATATAGTAGAATCAGATGCAAGTAATCATAGTTATGGTGGAATTTTAAAATATAAATATTTAGATACAAATATAGAACATCACTGTCGATATTATTCAGGATCATATACGGAACCTCAAGCAAAATGGGAAATAAATAGAAAAGAACTATTTGCTTTATATAAATGTTTATTAGCATTTGAACCATATATTGTATATAATAAATTTATAGTTAGAACAGACAATACACAAGTAAAATGGTGGTTAACACGAAATTTAGAAAACTCAGTTACAACAAAGGAAATACGAAGGCTTGTATTGAATATACAAAATTTTACTTTTACAATAGAAGTTATTAGTACTAACAAAAACATTGTTGCAGACTACTTATCAAGACAAAGCTACACAGACAGAACAGGATAGTCCAATGGACGAATTATTAAAAGCTATGACTACACTTTGTCTCAAAGTGGACAGTTTTGAGCTAGAACTAAAACAGCTAAAGAAGGAAAAAGCTACAAGTCAGCCGCATGACTCAAAATATGCTGATCTACGTCAATCGGAAGACGTTAAACATCCAGAACTAGAAGGAGACGTTGAGAAACTCCTAAAAACTCATAACAAAGTTATTTATACAGCTGCAGGAGCAGGAACTAGCACAGGAACTAAAGCAGGACCAAGCAGTTCAGCTACCCCACCTACAAAAAGACCAAATACCAATTTAACCAGTCAGTTCACAAAACCCTCAGCTGCTTGCACAATGAAACTTGGTAACTCATTTTCTTACGTCACACAATCTTCATCTCATGAATAATGGATTCTTGATTCTGGTGCTTCTGATAATATTTTTGGTAAAAAAAATACTCTCTCTAATCTTACTATCCCTTCTATCCTCTCTACTGTTACTTTGGCTAATGGATCAAAGACTGTTGTAAAAGGGATAGGTATAGCTCATCCTCTTCCTTCCGTACCTTTAAAACCAGTTCTTTTTGCACCTAAATATCCGTATAATCTTATTTCCATTAACAAATTAACCAAAAACCAGAAATGTATTGTAACCTTCCTTGATGATTTTGTTCTTCTACAGGACTGGAATACGGGATAAATAATTGGAAAAGGACATGAGTCATAGGGATTGTAGCTGCTATCCACCCCATATCCACATGTTGCTTTCACTTCTACTGCTTCCTCTGAATTGCTCCATAATCAACTAGGTCATCTGAGTCTCTTGAAACTACAGAAGATGGTTTCCAATTTATCTAGTTTATCATTGTTAGGATGTGAGTCATGCCAGCTTGGAAAGTACACTCATTCCTCTTTCCCAAAGCGTTCCAATAATAGGGCCACCTCTATGTTTGAAGTTGTTCATTCAGATATATGGGGTCCAAGTCGTGTATGTTCTTCCTTAGGTTTTCATTATTTCGTGACTTTTATTAATGACTATTCTCGGTGTACGTGGTTATTCTTAATGAAAAATATATCTAAGTTATTCTCTATCTTTTAGAAATTTTGTGCTGAAATTTGCAATCAATTTGGTGCTGTCATTAAGAAGTTAATCAGTGAAAATGCCCGAGAATATTTCTCCACCTCATACTCTTTCTTCATGTCATCTCATGGCATATTGCACTTGTCATCTTGTGCACATACTCCTTGACAAAATAGAGTTGTTGAGCATAACACAGGCATCTAATTGAAACATTTCAGACATTTCTCATTCACAATCATGTCGCTTTACGTTTTTGGGTTGATACTGTTATTACTGCCTGTTATTTAATCAATCATATGCCTTATTCTTTTTTATGGTACAAGTGTCCATACTTAATCATCTATCTAGACCATAATTTGTTTCCCCTTCCTCTATATCCATTTGGTTGCACCTGTTTTGTTTATAACCTTACCTCTGGAAAATACAAACTTCAGCACAAGGCTTTTAAATGTGTCTTCCTCGAGTATTCTCATCGATAAAAAGTTTACAAATGCTTTGACCCCTCTGCTAATAAGTACTTGATCTCAGCAGATGTTACCATTTTTGAGTCTTCTCCGTATTTTCTTGCTAATATAAAAAATCAAAAGACCATATCAACAATCCTTTAAATTCCAACTATTCCACCCCCAGCTTCACCTCTTTCTCCTAAGGTCTATTCTCGACGACCTCAACATCCTTCCAAGCCTGCTAATTCAGTTAGTATTTCTAACCCTGATACAGGTACACAAAGCACTCTTGGTGACTCATTACCTGCTCCAACAATGTCTCCTGCTCCGATCGAGCACTCATCAGATGATCTTCCCATTGCTCTTCGTAAAGGTAATAAAACTACTGCCAATCAAGATCCTATTTATATTTATTTAAGCTATCATTGTTTGTCACCTTCATATCATGCCTTCATTACTATCTTATACAAGATCAAAGTTCCTAAGACTATGGCAGAAGCATTGGTTCATCCAGGTTGGCGTCAGGCTATGATCGAAGAAATGTCTGCTTTGCATGATAATGGTACTTGGAATCTTGTTCCTTTACCGAAAGGCAAAACCACTATTGGTTGTCATTGGGTATTCAAAGTAAATGTAGGTTCAGATGGAGCTATTGATCATCTCAAAGCGAGACTGGTTGCTAAGGGACACACTCAGATTTATGGCATCGACTATGGAGATACTTTCTCACCCATTGCCAAGATGAATTATGTTCATCTCCTTATATCTATGGCATAAATGAAACATTGTCCCCTTTTCCAGCTAGACATTAAAAATGCATTCCTTAGTGGAGAACTTGCTGAAGAAGTTTATATGGAGCAACCACCAGGATTTGTTACTCAGGGGGAGTCTGGACTAGTATGCAAACTTCGTTGATCCTATTATAGTCTCAACCAATCTCCTAGAGCATGGTTTGGTCATCTTCGAGCTGTTGTCCAAGAGTTTGGAATGATTCGAACAAAATTTGATCACTCTGTATTTTATAGGCATTCATCTCATGGCAAATATATCTTTTTAATTTTTTATGTTGATGATATTGTTATCACAGATTATTATCATGAAGGTATTTCTCAACTCAAGCAACACCTTTCAAGTCACTTTCAGACTAAGGATTTGGGTGAAGCTGAAATACTTTCTAGGCATTGAAGTGGCGTAGTCTGGGTATTGCTATTACACAAAGAAAATATGCCTTAGACATTTTGGAAGACGCTGGCATTTTAGATTGCAAACATGTGGACACTCCCATGGATCCAACTACTAAGCTTATTCCAGGACAAGGGGAGCCTCTAAAAGATCCTAGAAAATATCAGAGACTTGTTGACAAACTCAACTACCTTGTGATCACATGACTAGACATCTCATTTACTGTTAGTGTAGTTAGTCAATTTCTGCAATCACTTGGTGATAGTCACTGGAATGCGGTGATTCACATTCTGCATTATATCAAAAGCTCACCAGGATAATGTTTATTATATGAAGACAAGGGAAATACCCACATTGTTGGATATTCTGATGTAGATTAGGCTAGTTCTTCTTTTGATAGGTGGTCTACTTCAGGTTATTGTGTTCTAATAGGAGGCAATCTAATATCCTGGAAAATCAAAAAGTAAGATTTCGTAGCTAGATCAAGCATAGAGGTTGAGTATTGAGCTATGACATTGGCTACGTATGAGCTTATATGGTTGAGACAACTTCTCTAGGAATTGAAGATGGGATAAACGATGAAATTGATTTGTGATAACCAATTTGCATTACATATCACTTCTAATGTGGTATTTCATGAAAGAACGAAGCACATTGAGATAGATTGTCACTTAATTCGAGAGAAGATTGAGTCTGGATATATCTCCATAAGTTTTGTCAACTCAAAAGATCAACTGGCGGATATTTTCACAAAATCACTTCGAAGAACCATAATTGACTATATTTTCGGCAAGCTAGGAGCATATGACTTATACACTCCAGCTTGAGGGGGAGTGTTAAATATGATATCATTATTAGATAATGTAGATATGAGAATACCTCTATAATTGGATAGTGTAGATATGAGAATATCCCCAAATCCCCATAATTATACATTAGAATATTGTGTAATATTCATATTAGTTTCCTTCCTTATTTACATTCTATGTAACACTATTTCATCCCACTTGCTTGAGGGAATAATCAAGACACTAATTCCCAAACTCTTTTCTCTTCTCCTTCTTATTTCTCCATAGAGATATTATTATGTGATTGCATAAGACAAAGAATAAAAGCTAGCGCACAATACAATATGTTATTTTCGGGTTAAATAAAAAATGTATTCAAACCCAAGAACATAAAAAATAAGTTCACAACAACCTTTGAATAACAATAAAGTTCAAACTATTTTCTGAAAACATAGAAAAACCAACAAGAAAGAGATGAAGATTAGAAAATTCAAGTCCACTAAATTCACATTGTGTTCCTTAAGGAAATTATTCCCCTCAAATACCAAAGGTTATGGAATATATCCTCCCAGGATAAAATGAATCACTTCAGTAGAATGGCGGTACCTCAAATTCTATTGAACAACAAACTCACTCAATGGTAGCAACCACAAGAGGAGTATTTTTAACTTCAAAATTTCATCCCAATATCTGAGAGAAAATCATATATTTATAGTTAAAACGTGTTGCTTCAGAAAAGAAGCAATGCTTCGTGAAGAGTTGCACATTTTCAAAATGACGGGTCCACATGCGGACCCATGTGTGTCAGTACATGGTGAGATGCGGTTGTACATCGCATTTTACATAAAAATAGAAAGTTGAGGTTGACATGTGCGCTATCATATACACCTGCACATGGCCAGATGCGCACGCAATTCGTTAATCTCCATTCAAACAGTTAACCAAAGGATCATGTCCATTCAATGTATGTTTTGATAAAAGTTCGCAAATGCAGAAAAAAAATTGATCAAATTTTTGGATTAAAAAATTATTAACAGTTAAGTTTTAAATTAATTTTATCCAAAAAGATAGTCTCTCCATCGATAATTAGACAAATCCAAATCAAAATTCAAATTCAAATTTGAAGCCTAGCTGAGTGAGTGATGACGACGATGACGCAAGGCTTGTCTTCTTCTTGCCTAATTAACAACAAGGTTGAGTGCTTCTATATTCGTGGGAGAACATTTCTTTTATAAAGTGAAAACACAATTTACTTTTTTCCTCCATTTGTTATCTCCATTTTCATTCACATTTCATTACTAGAACCTAACAATCCCCCACATGAATGAAAAATGACTATATGATCCAAAAATATACGGACAAGTGTGTGATTTACAAGCAAAGACTAATTTCATCTAGATAAGTGAGTTTCCTTTTGGTCTTTCCATAGTGAACTTATATCAGATGTACTCGGTCAATTGGTAGATGAGATATCTTTGAATCGTCGAACATTGTTGTACACCTAGACAATACAAGTCACACAACTAGAATTTTCCATTTATGATTCTCACGATTTTGTTCGTTTTAGCCATGAACACTACTTGGTTTCACGAGAGATTAGAGAATAGGCCTTTAAAATCATACTCCTTGAAACGACTTCCATTTCATACTCACATAGGTGATTCCTAAATATTTAATCCTATAGATACACTATTTGGTCATACCTGTCAAACTTAGAAACCATTAAAAAGCTTCAAACCCTAAGCCTTAACTATGATTCCTGAACATTGTCCTCATCGTGAGAATTTGTTTAGTTATATGACAATGTTGAAACGTCAGTCACAACTTTGTTTGATCTCCTTGAACCTAGCTCTTGGGATCTCCTGTTTGCTAAGTAGAGCTACCACCATGATGACTTGTCCTAGGACTTAAACTCATTCCCTTTGATGATCTTTCAACTCCCTCTCCAGTTAGGCCTTTTGTAAGTAGATCCGACACATTATGTTTTGACTTCAAATAGTCAATCATGATAATTCCACTAGATAGTATTTCTCTAACGGTATTATATCTCCATCTTATGTAACGAGATTTACCATTATACATCATGCTCCCTGCCATACCTATTGTAACTTGACTATCATAGTGTATGCATATTGATGCCAAAGGTTTTAGGCCAAAAAGAAATATCTTCCAAGAAATTCCAAGCCATTTAACTTCTTCACTAGTCTTATCTAAAGTAATAAATTTAGTTTCCATAGTAGAGCGAGCAATACATGTTTGATTGGATGATTTCCAAGAGACTACTCCTCCACCAAGAGTAAATACATATCCACTTGTGTATTTTACTTCATTTGACCTGGTGATCCAATTTACATCACTATATCCTTCAATTAGTGATGTATATTTGTTATAATGCAAAGCATAGCTCTGAGTATGTTTTAGATACCCCAAAACTCTTTTCATTGTCATCCAATGAGTTTGATTGAGATTTCATGTGAATTGACTCAATTTACTAATAGCACATGCTATATCTGGTTGTGTACAAATTCATGATATGTATAAAACTTCCCGGCACTCTTGCATAGCCCAATTGTGAGTCACTTTCACCTTCATTTTTTAAAGTGCAAAGCTCACATATAATGGTATCTTGTTTATATTGAAATCTAAATAGTTGAACTTGTCAAGTACCATTTCAATGTAATGAGACTGTGACAATGTTAAATCTTGTGGTTTTCTATAAATTCTTATTCCTAAGATCACATCAGCAACTTCAAAGTCTTTCATATCAAATTTGCTTTCTAGAATTCGCTTCATAGCATTTATGTCAGAAATGTCTCTACTGATGATCCACATGTCATCAACATACCAGCAAACAATGCCGCTGTGATTTGGAGTGTCTATAGTTTAAACATATTTGTCACACTCATTAATCTTAAATCCATTTTCCAACATGGTTGGTCAAATTTTTCATGCTACTATTTGGGTGCTTGTTTTAGTCCATAAAGTGACTTAACAAGTTTGCACACTTTTCTTTCTTTACCAGGAATCACAAAACCCTTGGATTGTTCCATGTAATTTTTTTTCTCCAATTCTCCATTTAAAAAGTTGTTTTCACATCCATTTGATGGATTTCAAGACCATATACTGCAACTAATGCTATCAACATTCGAATGGATGTAATCCTTGTTACTGGCGAGTATGTGTTGAAATAATCAAGACATTCTTTTTTGTCTAAAATCTTTAACGACAAGTCTTGCCTTGTATTTGTCAATAGTTCCATCTACTTTCATTTTCCTTTTGAAGATCCATTATGAATCTAAAGGTTTATTTCCTAGAGGAAGATCAACCAACTCCCAAGTATGGTTGTTCAATATTGAATCAATATCACTATTGACATCCTCTTACCAAAAGCGTGAGTATGAAGAAGACATGGTTTCTTTTAATGTTTAAGGCTTATTTTCTAGAAGAAATGTTACAAAATCAGATCCGAAGAAAGTAGATGTCCTTTGACGTGTACTATGCCTTGGATTCTCTTCATTAAGTACATTCCCCTTTAGTTTTTCCTGAGGTCGTTTAGACCCTTCACAAGACAATTCATATCTACTTTTATACGGATAAATGTATTTAAAAAACTCAGCATTATCTGATTCAATTACCATATTTTCATGAATATCTGGATGTTTGAATTTGTGAACCAAAAATTGGCATGTGTTACTGTTTGTAGCATATAAAATGAAAACACTAGACCATATTCTTTGGTCCTATTTTTATCCTTTTGGGTATAGGAACTTGGACTTTGGCTAGACACCCCCACACTTTGAACTATTTCAAGTTGAATTTTATTCCTTTCCATTTCTCATATGGAATAGATTTTGTTTTTCTATGGAGTATTCAGTTTGTTGTAAGGATAGCTTTCCTCCACAAGTTTTGTGGCAAAGCTGAACTTATAAGTAAGACATTCATCATTTCCTTCAATATTTGGTTTTTTTCTTTCCGCAATTCCATTTGATTGAGGTGAATAAGGGGTAGTAGTTTGATGGATAATTCCATTTTCCAAATAAATCACTGCAAAAGGAGATTCATACTCTCTACCCCTATCACTTCTTATCATTTTAATCTTTTTATCCAACTGATTTTCAACTTTTGTTTTATATTTCCTAAATGTTTCTGTTGCTTTATCCTTACTATTCTACAAATAAACATCACAATATCTAGTGCAATCGTCAATAAAAATTATGAAATACTTTTTGCCACAACGAGATGGTGTTGACTTCATATCACAAATATCAGTGTGAATCAATTCTAAGGGATTGGAATTCCTTTCAACAGATTTATAATGATGCTTAGCATACGTAGATGCAACACATGTTTGACATTTTAAATAATTACACTCAAAGTTAGGCAAAACATTTAAGCTAATCAGCTTTTGCAAGGTCTTGTAATGGACATGTTATAAACGTTCAAGCCATAATTTATTTGACTCACGTAAGTAAGAAGAACCAAAACTTTTATTCATATCAATAGTTATTATATTGGAGAAGGGTCAAATATACCTTTTAAGTATTGAAATTGGTTCAAAAATATCCTTCGTTTATCTAGTGGGCCAAAAATACCCCTCCGTCCATATTTATGGCCCAAATATATCCTTACAACTAACTGCCCTTTTTTAAGCCATACTTAAAAAAATTATTTCTTACGTGTCAGCTTTCTATTGGTTGCAAATTAAATTAATTTAAATCTTATTATCTTATAACCAAACTCGGAGCAAATTAAATTAATTTAAATCTTATTATCTTATAACCAAACTCGGAGCAAATTAAATTAATTTAAATCTTATTATCTTATAACCAAACTCGGACCCAACCAAAACTACCTAATTCAATCTATTAAACCCGCCCCAACCTATTACATTTATTTCGATTCTTCTAGACCCTCGATTTCCACCACAGCTTGTAGTATAGTAGGGGTGTCAATGGTGTACTTACTTTGCTCAATTGTGTTAGCCAAGTGGTGGATTCTTGAGGCTATTGCCAATATTGCATCTTGAAGTGTATCTGAGCTACAAGTCTGTTTTGCAGCTTGCTCCTCAGGTTGAGCTTCTGGCTCATCTAAATCTTTATTAGTAGAAGCATTTCAGTATATACTATTTCTTTGGAAATAAGCAATCCTTTTTTTGTTTAATAAGTTGGGCGGGGTTTACTAATTTGGGTCGGGTAGTTCTAGTTGGGTCCAGGTTTGGTTATAAGATAATAAGATTTAAATTCATTTAATTTGTAACCAATGGAAACCTGACACGTAATAAATAAAAAAATTAATTATGGTTTAAAAAAGAGTTGTTAGTTGTAAGGGTATATTTGAGTCATTATGGTGTATGGAGAGGTAATTTTGGCCCTATAGGTAAACAGAGGGTATTTTTGAACCAATTCCAATACTTGATGGGTATTTTGGGCAATTTTCCATTATTATATTGATCTTAAAAAGGCCCTTGATGAGGTAACCTTTACCTACATACACTTCAGTCTTACAAATTAAAACTTTGTTGGAAACAAATACATATTTGAATATGTTGTTAGTCAGAAGTGATGCTAAAACTAAGTTCTTTCACAACTCCAGAACATGAAGGACATTGTTCAGTGTCACCACCTTGCCAGATGTCATCTTTAAGCAAATATGGCCCGTTCCTTCAACTATTGCAGTAGCGGAGTTTTCTATGAATATCTTCTCATGAGTTTGAGTTGAAGCATATAATGCAAATAGTTCCTTGTTGGAACCAACATGGCAGGAGGCACCGAAATGCATCTTCCATTCTCTTAGATTACCAACCAGATTGCATTCTAACAGCATGGCACAAAGATTGTCTATTTCTTTTTTGAATTCTGCCATGTTTACTTGATCCTTTTTCTTGCCATTCGCCCAAAAATCAGGAGCCTTGTGACAAACTTTGACACAATTGAAGCAATTTCCTTTGAATTTCTTCTTAGGAGGATTATTTTGTTGTCCATATGCTTTCTTCCTTTTCTTTGACTTTGTGGGATCATCTTCAATAATATTTGCTCTAGATATTACTGAATTTCTACGTGGCCTCTTTTCCACAACCTTGTTATCCTCTTCGATTCTAAATCTTACAATGACATCTTTGACTGTCTTCTTATTATGTTTTTATTTTAAGTAATTTTTGAAGTTCTTCCACAAAGGAGGCAACTTCTCCATTATAGCAGCCACTTGAAATGCATCATTCACAATCAAACCTACATCAAAGGTTAAAGTGAATATTAAAAATATTATTAAAATATTTAACAATGGTATTATCTAATATTCTACGTTCAACAGGGAGATTATGGATTATATAACTTGCAACTCCTAAAGTTGGGTAACAATAGCTTTACTGTCTACCATTTTGAAGTCCAGAAACTTTGCAACAATGAATTTCTTCATTCCTGCATCCTCTATTTTATACTTCTTTTCCAAAGAATCCCAGAGTCTTTTTAAGGTCTTCATGTTGATGTACACATTGTACAAATCATCTTGTAGGCCACTCAAATGTAGTTTTTACATAGAAAATCTGAGTGCTTCCAAGCTTCAGTCACCAAGAGGCATTCTTTATCCGGAGTTTCTTCCGGCAAGATGGGAATGCTTTCATTGATGAACTTCTGTAGACTTAGAGTAGTCAAGTATAAAAATATCTTTTGCTTCCACCTTTTGGGATCTAAATCGGAATTTTTTTTTGTTTTTTCAGTCGGTGCCATGGCAGGAGCAACACTTGAACGACTTGAAGATGCAGTAGTTGTTGCTACAACATTCACCGTTCCTTCACTTACTTCATTTTCATTACTCATTTTTCTATCACAGTTAAAAAAACAACTTAGTATTTAGAATACTAATAAAATGACTTAATCGTTATATAACTTGTTTCTAGTTAACGATGAAGTTTTTATATTCTTCGAATCGCTAACCAAATGAACTTTGAATTCCAACAAAGTTTTTATGACTTCAAATCAGTATCAAGTTCAAACAGAGTAGAAAACCAAAAGATTTTAATCTCCAGAAACCAAAATACAGATTAATAATTTCAATAAGATTGTTATTTTAGGGTTAAACAAAATCTGTATTCAAACCCAAGAACTTTATCAATAACTTCACAACAACTTATGAACAACAATGAAGTTCAAACTATTTTCTAAAAAATAAAAAAACCAACAAGAAAGAGATGAAGATTAGAAGATTCAAGTCCACAGATTTCACAATTGTCCTTGAGGAAATTATTCCCCTCAAGTACCCTAGGTTATGTAATATATCCTTCCAAGATAAAATGAATCACTTAAGCAGAATGGCGGTACCTTAAATTCTGCCTAACGACAAACTCATTCAACGGTAGCAAATCACACTTGAGTATTGTAAGAAAGAAGAGTATTTTTAACTTCAAAATGTCATCTCAATATCTTGGAAAGTTAGATATTTATAGCCAAAAGGTGTTTCTTCTGAAAAGAAGCAATGGTTCATGAAGAGTTGCATCTTTTCAGAACGATGGATCCACATGCGAACACATGTACATTTTCACATAGTGAGATGCAGCCGCACATCACACTTTACTTAAAAATAGAAAGTTGAGTCTGACATGCGTTGGAATATGCTCTAGCATATGCGCCTGCACATGGCCAGATGCATCCATACTTCGTCAATCGACAATCAAATAGTGAACCGAAGGATTGTGTCCCTTCAATGTGTTTTGATATATGTTCACACATGCACGTGTGCATCCACAAATAGAGAAATTTTTTTAGAACAGATTAAAAAATCATTAAAACTTAAGTTTCAAATGAATTTTTCCAAAAAAGATAGTCTCTCAATCATTTTCCTAGTTCGAAGCCGAAACTGAGCGAGCGATGAGAATGACTGCATGAGGCTTGTCTTTTTTTTCCTCACTAACAACAAGGAGGATTGCTTCTATATTTAAGCATAAAAAACTCTGTTTTTCAAACCAATGTGGGAGAACACTTCTTTTATAAAGTGAAAACACAATTCACTTTGTTTCTCTATTTGTTCCCTCCTTTTTCCATTCACATTTCATCACTCGAACCCAAAACAATACAGTAGTAAATAAAATAGAACTAACTAGGCCAATAGGGATTTTCCAAGCTGGATTCTTGGTTTCTTCAGCCATAGTTAAAATAACATCAAAACCAGTATAAGAAAAACATAACACAACCAAAGCTTTAAACACACCACGAGGACCAAATGGCATAAAGGGGGTCAATTTTTTTGTATCCGCATAAATTAAACCAACAATAATGATGAAGAGGATTTAGCACATGAACAACTAATGCAACATAGTTGATTCTTGAAGAAGCTTTAGTGCTGTTACATGCAATGATAGAAACTATAAGTCAAACACCAATTACGATTGTATCAAGGTAATTGTATCCTTCTGCTATACTAGTGACAATGATATGAAAATCATCAGGTTGGTGTCCACAAAGAGTAGCGAAATAGGGAGTCCAAGAATTAGCCATCACAGCTGAGCCAATTACATATTCAAGAAGTATGTTACCAGTTGCTATAAATTCCACAAAGTCACCCAACTCTACCCTCAAGTACGAAAATAAACCGCCTACAAATTATTTAAATATTTTGCTTGAGAAATAAGTTTATTAACTTAATTTGATAAAACAAAAGCATTTGAGCATAAGAAGAGAAAATAATTACTCCCTTGATCCCAATTTATGTACCACCTTTTATTTTGAGATTCAAATGAGTTCTTCTTTGACCATAACTTTTTCATGTCTTTTAAGTTTGTTGAATTATCAATCAATGTGTCTTATAGTACTTTTTACGTAGTTTGAATTATGCAAATTTATTTCTAATAAATTAAAAAATCCATGCCAAAATTTATGATCAGAATTAAATTATTTGAATAGTAATATTTGAACTGTGTCAAATAAATTGAAAAAAAATGTTTAAGACACAAGTTTGAGAAATCATGGTCCATAGGGATGAAAATTGGCAAGGGTTGATGCGGGTTAGGGATTTAGGCTATGTCGGGTGGATGGGTGTTCAAGGCTAGATGAGGTGGGCAGGTTGAATAAGTTTTTTAAAAAATTATGTGGGACAGTGCAGAGCAGGTTGCGGTTCTATGCGTGTCTAAAGAAAATCAAAGATAAAAAAAACTGATCCTATTCTAAGGCAACAAAAAAGAGTACCAATCATTATTTTAATTGACTGAAAATTTGGTGAACCCCTATTTTATTTTCTTAAAATACATGTTTGTACAAATGAAAATTGTAACTTTTTCTAAATATGTTTTGGTATCATTTTTTCTTAAAGCAAAAGCTCCTTATTATGAAAGGTAAAAACTAATTTATTTCAAAACAAAACCCCATAATTTTTTTTGAAATTTATTGATAAAACATGACCTAGACCGTGGAAATAATATGATTATTTTATACTTAAATACACAATATGAGAATATTTTGTAGTAGAGACATTGTCTAAATAAGGAAGATTCACATTTTTTTAGAATTGCGGAATGTTTAAGAGCTACATTCGGTCATCATGAGAACATGAAAAAAGAATTCGTGTATGTATTTTGCCTATCTAACTCAACTAAAAAAATTAAATCAATATGTAGTGCAAGCTTATTCAGAGGGGTCGACACGGGTGGGATGGGTTAAAAAAAATTCACTATTTAGGGTAGGGTGGGGCAAGTTAGAATTTTTGCAGGTTTACATTGGTTTATGTAATGATCTGTTTGGTCGTTACAGAAAATATCTTCTATCAAATCATAAGAATCTCATTCATCATAGGTGTTAGGATTAATTTTTTAGTAAGGGGATGCATTAGATATGAATTAAGATCGTACAATACCCCTAGCAAAAAGTTAAGTTGGAAGTATCCTTACCGATTGAGGTTTTATCAAAGTTTAAATAGGGATAAACTTCAAATAATCACTCCCAATACTCACCAAATTAAAGATCTTTGAGTCTTCTTTCCAACTCTGTCGACCATTTGTTAATTCGCTTCCATAGTAAACTTTTATGGTTGTTTTACGGAAGGCTGTCCGAGTTGAAAAGTTGAGGCCACCTTAGTAGGATAATGCCGCTATAGTGGGGCTGATATAGCAGAATTCGGGTCATTATAGCAGGACTTGGTCAGTTTATATGCCTATTTTTGCCAATTTTTAGGTCTAAAACTCAAAAACCTCATTCTACAATTCTAGATGGGCGATTTTCCAAGGTCTAGGGTAAAAATTATTCGTTAAGGTAAGTTCTTCCGTCATCTTCTTTGTATTTAAATCTAAAAACATCTTAGAATCATTAGAATGATCTTTACTGGTAGAATTGTGGTTAGAACCCTAGGTTCATGAGATTTTGGGAAAAACCTATGAGTTGGGGTAACATCACCTAGAATTGTTTCAAGATTATAAACTAACGATTCCTAGACAAGAATTTGTTCCCTTGATCATACTTTATGTGTAATTTGAGTAGGGCAAAGTGTAAAAAACCCTTGAATGAAGAAATTGATCATAAACATGGTCTAAAAACAACAAATTTATGTTTTAATACCTAGAATGGTTAGATAGATGGTTGAATTATTACTTGTTTGTTATTTTAGATCAATATCAAGCCAAAGCAGTAAGAAAAGGCAAAGGGAACCACAACATCATGCATTACGTAGCAGCGACATGACATCCAGATAGGCTAGCTTTAAATGTAGTATCAGACTATGGTTAAAAAGCATGAATGTGATATAGATAGATGGGAGATTTCATGTTTAGGCATAGTTTTTGGTTGGATAAAACATGGATATAAAGATAAGTATGATTTAATTTGGTGAAATATAAATGGGTTGTGAACTTTTTGTTGATTTTTATGTGATAATATACCATCCGTGTTAATTGTATAAGAATATGTGTTTTTATTACAAGCAAGTGAGTTCTTGAAATATGTATGTTAAAACCTGGCCAATAGTGGTAATAGTGATAGGTTGAAAGTTATGAAGCAACCAATTAATGTGGTGTAACATTAAGGTAGAAGTTGAGGAGTTAATGGTGTGGTAGCTAGTGATGAATTTTAGAAGTATAGAAGTACAGATATATTCATATGGATCTTTGACATATAGAAGTACACACACACACACATACACATATAAATATATATATATATATATAAATTGGATCTTTGAGTTAATTTGGTGGTGTGTATGTCCTTGAACTAAGTTTTTCTTGGTCCTCCAACACAAATGTTATTAAATGGGTATTAGTTAATAAGAGTTGATGTAATAAGCTATCGACTTTCCCTAAAATATTTTGTAGGTTATGGGTGAATTAGAGTTACGACTCAGGTTGATTATGTGTGCATGTTTAACTGAATGTTTGTTTATTTAATTGAAACACATGCTAGTGGATGATGTACTTGATGAATCTTGAATACAATATGTAAATGGATAACTTGTAACATGATTGATAAAAAGGGCTTTGTTGTTATGAAAGGGTTGTTTATTTGAACTCACTATGTGATTATACTTGTAAGTAGTAGTATTTTATTTCTGTGAGTTGATTTGATAAAGGTTGATTATGATTGAATTGGTAGATTTAAGGAACGATAAGGGAGGGGACGTTAGAATAAGGGTGGTATAGCACTTTGTTTGGGATAAGAGTGGTATAGCACTTGGTTTGGGATAAGGGTACCAAGACACTAGTTGTCTAGTATATTTAGTACATGAACTGAGCTCTTCCCTTGCTGGTCATGGCTAGTGGATAGACATAAGACCATTAGCATGTGTGTACATCGTGATTAAGAGAGTTTGATTGTTCCTTGAGTGGACTGGATTTGTCTATGATATATACCATTCATATCCTTGTGTGGTTCGGTTATTTGACATATCATTAGGATCCTTGAGTGGTTTGGTTATTTGATTTATATTTATTGGATCTAATTGTGGTCTGGCTATTTGACATCATCTTTGAATCCTTGTCTAGTATGATTATTTGACATTACACAAGTATGTTGAGATCCTTGTGTCATCCAATTATTGACATTATATAATTTCTTATGGAATAGTTAAAAGGAGATAAAGTCTTGATAAATAAAATAACAAGTTCCATTGAGAATAATTACCCTTGATGATTTAGTGATTAAAAGCAAATGGCTTGATTGAAGTTGTTTGAAGTGAAGTATTTTCTATTGGCATGTAATTGTCTTGATGTGATAATAAATCATGAAAGTGTGGTATGCTAAAATAATTTCACATACCTTTATCTTTTTTAAGGGTGACGAGATTGGTTAGGAGTGAATGATGATGACCAAATTATGAATTGACTAATCGATATTTAGTGATGTATCTCGAATTATTACTGGATGTGAGAGTTGTGAAATATGAAGGATAGGTAGAGCCTGATTGGTGATCAAGTAGACTTACTCTTATGGTTGAGAAAGTGTGCACCCATAGTTTAACTTATGTTGGAGACCTAGATATTGGGGCACGTGTGTGGAATATCATAGTTAATGGCCTTAGTTGTGGATGTAACATGAACTTAGTGGTTGATAGCTAGGTAAATAAGAATTAAGTGGATAATTGATAGCCTTCTTAAATTAGTTGAGTCACCTTATATATACTTATATACTAGGAATGATGTAAAAGAGTGGTAATGAGACTATGAATTAAAGAAATTACAATTTTAAATTATATGTCATGAATGATTCTAGATTTTTATGTTATGCTTATATGATTTAACCTTAGTCGACTGATGATGCCTACCAGTACTTGTGGTTTTACTGATACTACTCTTTCTATACCCACTTCGAGGTATAGTCTAGTTGCAGGATAAGTTGATATTTCGTATATGATGTGGTTAGAGATCTCCATCAACTTCGGTCTTCTTATTTCTATGTTAGAAGTAAGGTCTCGTGTTATCCCTTTCCCTTACATTAAAAGCTCTTGTACATGTTTAGACTAGGTCCTTAGAAAAAGTGTTTTCATTTATGTTATTCTTGAAAAAGGTTGTAATATTTATCATATTTTGAAATCTTTAATAAAATTGTTTATAACTTCTACATGTCTTTGAATGGGAGCTATGGGTTCTCCTATCTAGGTGGATTATAGTAGGTGCTCGCATGATCTAGTTAGTTAAGTCGTGACAGTTGGTATCGGGGCCTAGGTAATAAGTATCACAAGTACAAGAGAAAATATTGAGTATATTCCTTTGGATTGGTGTGTAGACATCCACATAAAATCTTTGGGAAGCTATGAGGCAATACAGGAATTGTTTCCCTTTCTTCTTTCATGTCATTTTTTTTAGTTTATCATCCACTAAAATTAGTTCAATTCGTATCTAATTGATTCTGATTAGTACCTGAACAAGTCCAATTGGTATCTACCTGATTCCAATTGGTATCTTGGTGATCTCACAATTAGAATATAGCCAATTCTAATTGGTATCTAGAAAAGTTTCATGTTGATGTGTAAGTAACTAAATTTTGTGATTACTTAGTGTTGATTGATTGATGGTGACTTATGATGTTAGGTGTTTGTTGTCGAGGAAATGGTAATATGGTGTGTGGATAGATAATAACATGAAAACTATATAAATAACTCTAAATTTCTCTATTGCTATATGTTGTGTGATTTTTTTGATGAATGGTTGTAGTTATGTGACTTGATTGGCAATTATAAATTGAATTACGTGAATTGGATAATAATTGTTGAAAGGGTGGATATAGTAGCCCTTGTCTTGAAAGTTGAATGATGTGTTGGTAAGTTAAATGTCTCGTGTGGGCTTTGTTGTCTAATTGAGGTGACATACATATTTAAACATCAAACTTTATTTGACTTTTTGGTTTTGACTGTTTGTTTAGTAAACTACTTGTACTGTGATGAAAATATGTAGATGATGGGGAAATCATGAGATTATGGTGGAACTTGGTTCCCTTGTATTCGTGAAATGGTAAGTGTGGATGCATATTGTTAGAACTTGTAACTTATGTGTTGATTAACAAAATGACTAGTAATTGACTGATTATAGTTAAACATAGCCTATATACTTATTGTATGGGAATAATTATTAGTTAATACTATCCTTTGAATGTGGTATAATTGAAATGCTAAGGCTTGTGAAATAAGTGAGCTTGATTATGATTAACGATCCTTAGTTGTAGGGTCGATTGAGGGGGTAGAGTTACTAGATGTGTTTATGCATATTCATATCCCTCTCATTGTTACATGATAATACTTGATTGTTATTAATCCTTATGTTGTTGAATGATGAGACGGTAATTTGACTAACCATAAGCAACAAGGGACCCAAGCCCCAAAGAGCCTAAGACAACAAGTATGTGGGTGGAGGGTCCATTTTACACTTCAAGTAGAGCTATCGCGTATGGAGGATAGCTTGGAACCGAAGAAAATCGTGGCACAAGGAATAAAGAGAGCCCTTGTGGGTTATTTCCAAAATAGCCACTTTTGGGCTATTTTTGTAATAGGTTATTTGTGCAAAGGCAAATACTGTAAATAGGTGCCTTAGCCATTTCATTTCCTAGTTTTTTATGAATATTGAATTTATGTCTCTTGAGAGAGCATGAGAGCTTGGAAAAGCTTGTTTTGACCTTTTGTTTAGAAAGGGTGGTTTCGAGGGCGTTACGATTCCCTCTTGGTCATCGTAAGAGATAGGTGTTTTTAGGTAATGAAAAGGGAGGTATTAGATTTGATATATCCATAGGTTGCCCTCTTCTTTATCTTCTTGTGTCTATCTATCTATCTTTATCCTCTATCCATTACTTTTTGCATTTTGATTTCATCATTTTTCTTGTTTTTGCACTTTTTCCCTCTTTTCGTATTTTAAGGGTTATCATTTGGTATCAGAGTCAAGCTTGAGTTTGTTCCCACGAATTCAATCTTGGGTCTCGTTCTCTAGAAAATTGAAAAAAAAAAAAAAAGGCAAAAAGGTTTTTACAAAAAAAAATAATGTGTTTTTGAGTCGTTCTGTAACACCCCGTACATTTTCGAACCTAGTTGATTACCATAACATTCATGGAATTATTTAAACATGGGATTTTTGAGGAATTATACATCAAATGTGATGGGTCAAATTAATCTTGAGCCATTGGGCTCAATTAAGGCCCAAAAAGACACAAAAGACATGGCCCAAATGAAGGGGAAATGATCCATTCTTCTTTTGACCAAATCAACACATTAATTATTGACCAAAAGATGGATAAATATGACCATTAAGTGTCTATAAAAGGCACCAAAAATCTGATTTTTATTCATTTCATTACACATGCCAAAGTCTAAAATTTTCCACAATTTTCTCTCCTCTTCCAAACCCTAAGGCAACTACACTTCTATGGATAAGATCACCCTTTTTCAAGCCTTGGTAAGTGTTTATTTTTATGTTTTAATATATTATATGCATGGACGATGGTTTAGATCATGTTGGTTATGTTGGTGAAGTGTGAGAAGTTCACTATGTGTGAAACAATTTGTGTTTGATTAATCGGTGAAGGGTTTTGCCTTGTAAACTTGAAAATGGACTTGTGGTCTGAAGAAAGTGATTTTGATGGATTCTATATTGACATGTGAGATGTGATTATATCCCTAACTTGTTTTATCCTTTTACATAATGTTTGGAATTGTTGTTACGAAATTGGGCATGGAATTGGTGACGTATTGAAAGAAAAATGTAGTTTGGTGATGTTTATGTGCATTGTGAAACCATGGCTGTTCATTCGAATTTAAGATTATCTAAAATATGTCAAGAGAAGTTTAGTTATGATCATGGACCATTCATTGCATAAAAAAGACCCAAAAGAGACCCTTTTTGGCCGAAACGGGCACCCGCCCTCGCAAACAAAGCACCTGCGGGCGTAGGTGACTTTTTAGGTGCCTGTGGCTACTGTCAAAGGTCACCTGCGGGGACAGGTGGCTTCGCAGGTCAGCCCATAACCCCGAATTACTTTTTTTTGCATCCCTTTGACCCCCCGAAGCCCCTATACCCTTCATGGATGCAATTATCAACTTATGGTACCTTTTAAATGACTATAAAGGAGTATCCCGGAGGTATTTTGAATGGTATAAAATATAGATTGTTGTTAATGTGTTATTGTGAAAACTATCGAGTGACTTGACGGAGAAAAGATAACGTAGTGTTAATGAGGAAGTGTAAAGGGTAAACATGGTGTGAAATGTTATTGATGTATGATGTCTTGGTTAATGTGTGGAATGTTATGTTGTTGTTGGTATGATAATACAGTGGATTGTATTGTAAAGGACGAAATGACGCTATAAGGTCGTCACCTAGCTCATTGTCATCTTATGCACTTGTAGGGTAACTAGTTGTTAACGTGAGCTCCGTTATGAACTTGTGTTGTAGAGTGACACGTAAGGAAGGAACTAGATTGTTGTATTCACATCTAGGATGGTATATTCATATTTAGATCATAAGGTATGTAAGGTTACTCTTTCTGTATCCTTCTGCAACAGATATTGTTCACATTGTCATAGCAGTTGTTCCATTCCGAAATATTCTAAGGTATCTCATTCAGGTTTGATATATATTGTTATCCACATGTTTCCTATTCATTGACCAATTGGAATTCTTATGTCTCTTATCCATGGACTGAAGTTCCTAAGCTATCATAATGTTGTAATTACTAAAAGAACTATCTCAAGAAAAGTGATGATGTAAGGAGAATCTACTCATTCTTGAGTAGCATATCCAATAACGTTGTGTTTCAAAGCTCCAATAATGTTGCGACTATTAACATATCTCTCTATCACAAGAAAATGTATCAATCTCACACGACCAAATTATCAATCTCATGAAATTAAAGGGAGGAAGTAATGTATGTATGTGTTCCAAGTTTCAAGAATGTTTCAATCACCAAGGTATCACACTTAGAAGAAAGAATAATGAAATAAAGAAGTAATGTATAATTGATGAGTATTCTTGGGTGGTATCCCAGGGGTTAAATACCTAGCATGGGTCGATCCCAATATATCAGGTGGTATCCCAAAGGTGAAAAGAACACCTAGCATGGGTCGATCCCGCCACTACCCACTAATAAAGTTGATGACTACCCACTAATAAAGTGGATGCCCACCAAAAGGTGGATGACTACCCACTAATAAAGTGGATGTCCACCAAAAGGTTGATGACTACCCACTAATAAAGTGGATGCCCACCAAAAGGTGGATGACTACCCACTAATAAAGTGGATGACTACCCACCGATAAGGTGGATGATTAATAATAATGATGATGAGCATAAAAGAAAAGAAAGAAATCTCTTGAATGTAAGAACCTCTTGAATAAAGGCAAATCTCTTGAATGAACGTATATATGAAAAATATTATATGAATGATAAGGATATGAATAATTGATCAGAAATGAAAATAACATAAGCAATGTACATGGTTCCACATACTAAGCGATGGTATCTACATTGACTATTCTCTTATATTTAATATCATGGAAGTTCTTATGTATGATATAGTTTCATATAGCCTTACATAATCAGTACATTCTTCGTACTGACCCCCCTCGGGGGACTTACCTTCCTTGCTGCAGGCACAGGTGCTAGTAGACCTCCACTGTAGGGTACAAGTCATTTGCAGATCATTGGTGAGCTCCAGTTGATTCGGGGCTTTCCGAGTCATAGTGTACATTTGTTTTGATACTACGTAAATATTGTATAGGCATGGTCATATATCTATTAGAGGCTTTGTAGACGGATGTGGGGAGATGAATGTAAGAGATGTATGTCCATTTTGACTTGATGGCCCCAACAACCAAGTTTTATATATATATATATATATATATATATAACATATGTTGCCATGACTTCCGCCAATGGTATTTTATGGTTATACGAGATAGAAGGATATTCACACGGAGACATGCATATGAGTGTACATGAGCAAATATTAGTTCTCTCGGGCCTCAACGGCTTCGGGTGCCGGTCCGTCCCGAATGGGATTAGGGGTGTGACACCTTCTTGAAGTTTCTATGCTAGATTTAGTCCCATCTAGTATATTAGAGTCGAAATATGGAATTTGGGCTTGATTTGAGTGGATTTGAAGAAACCCCATTGTTGTGTTCTTGAGCTTGAAGAAAAGGTGAAGTGGGTTCTTAGATCTACAAATTTTGGGTTGAAGTTGAGGAATATGGGTTACTAAAAAGTGATTCCCAAATCAAAAGGGCCCTAGATCTAAGTTTTGATATTGTTTGGAGAAAATTTGGAAAATCCACAACTTTTGGGTTTGAAGCTTGAAGAAATGTGCAAATGGGTTTAAAAATCTAAAACAAATTTGTGTGGATTTGAGGTTTGAAAATTGTTTGAAAGTGTTCCCCACATTGAAGGGAACCTAGGGTTAAAATTTTGTGGAATTTCGAGCAAAAATGAGAAAGTTGTGAATTTTGGATCTTCATATTGTTCTTTGTGTTCTTGAAGAAATTCATATCTTCAAGAGGAAGATTTATTGAAAATTGTTGTTAGATCCAAAAAGAAAGAAAGAGAAAAGGTTTGGGTCTTGGTGCAAGAGAATATCCCAAAAGAAAAGGGAATATCCTATGAGAGAGAGTGCAAAAGTACCCACAGAAAGGACATATTTTGGCGTGCCTAGCTGAGCTGCCAAGGTACCTGCGCCTTCCATCTGCACGTGAAGGTGGGCCAATGAATATGACACTGATTCTCCCTGTAACCTTCACCTACGAGGGCAGGTCATGACATCCGAGGGCAGGTCGACCAAACACACCTCAACAGTCCAGAAACTCATTTTGCTCAGGTTTCAACTTCCTAGTTTCAATTCTCGATTGCTAAATTCATTTCTTTGATTCCTAAACTAATTATCAACTATTAATCATCCCACTTAGTTGTTGATTAGTTCTTTGAGTCTGTTTTTCTTTCTTAGTCCATTTTCTTTTGTGCTTTTCTAGTTTTATTTCGTAGTTAAATTCTTGATTCAAGTCCTTTTGTTTATAATCAAGTTGTTGATCTTTATTTAAAACAAGAATCCACTCCGACCAAGAGTTGTAATTGACACCTTGTGTACTACCGAAGTATAAGCAATTTTCAACACTAGCCGATCCAATTGTGACGCATACAAAGGTGAGAAACTGACGAGTATTAGTGAGGAGCTTATACTACTAACTTGTTTGCTCATTTTGTAGGTACAAGGAATGATAAGGAAGCATGTCAAATGCCTTCTCCCCATCTAGGAATACCATATCCTATGTGGCTCCTTCTAATGAACAAATGTCAAGATATGGGAACCAAGGTGGCTATGGGAAAAATGATATGAGTCTCAATTCCATCGAGATCACTCTTTCTACCTTGTTTATGGAGTCTAGTGGAGAAGATTATGAAAAATAGGAGTTCATGATGGATGAAATCTTCTCTGTCTACAACTACTCAGAAGAAAGCAAGATAGAAATGGCCTTTGGGACCTTTGAATGGAGACTTGTTATCTATTGGGAGAATTACTATGAACGAGTATGTGAATATCCATTTGTATTTTGGGAAACATTTAAGAAAAATATGAGATATCATTACCTCGGATCTAATGAAAAAGGGTATAGAAGGATCAAAGGCACATCCTAAAAAAAGAAGTAAACTCCCTCAAAAGGAATCTTTGGTGTCTCACCCAATGATAATGAGAGATAAAAAATTGAGAGGAGTAAGGAAGTGAAAAGTGGTAGCCCAAGAGTGGAAAAAGGAGAGGTTGAGAGAACTGAAATGAGGGGGTTGTCACAAACCCAATCTAACCTTTTGGTTTGTCCTTCACTTGGTAAGGATTCTGATGTAGGTACAAACATGATGAATGGAGGAGCACAAACACCCAAAAAGGAGATTACCCTTAAAGAATTGATTAGGGAAATCTTAGATGTCTCTAAAGAATTTAAGGGATTTTCTCCCCATGGTAAAGAAGAATCTCTTCATGATCTTCCAGGTAACAAAGCTAACTCTTGCACTATGGTAAATGTGAAAGATCATTGTGTGTCTAGTAGCCAAATGAGTGTGAGTGATAGCTTCTCTATATATGATCCTAATGATTCTTTACCTCGTATTGATAATATATATGTTGTGAATGTGGATACACTAGTTGATCTTATTGATGACCGAATTTACTCTTCTTGTAAGATCGATTTGAGTCCACCTAGTGTTGAAGCCTTTGTGTTGAATGATAGTACATTGTCTTGTTGAAATTGTATGGATCAACTTGCTTGTGAATTTAATCCACTACTTGAGAATGTTTGTGATGTGATTAGTGAATCTCAAGCTAGTGATGATATTGATCATTTGAATAGGAGTAACCCTTTGAGCATGCCTTTTGATGACAATCCTAATACTTGTGTGGCTCATAGGGATCATGTGTTAGAAACTTCTTCGAAAAATGATAATTGTCCTTTTGAGAATGAACCTACATGTTCCCATCCTCCCTCTTGGATTAATTCTTCTCTCTTTAAGTACAATATTTTGTTTGAAGATGTTGAAAATAGTCCTAGTGATAGACCTAGTGGTATGGATCATTTTGACGATGTAGCCCTTCTTAAAGGTTGTACTCTATACAACAACCCACTATGGTGTGACCACATTCCCCCTAAAGATGGAAATATCTTTTTGAAAGATGAGAGTACTCTTATAGGGAAGGATTATGAAGCATTGAAAGGTGTCCTTTGTTTACCAATTGTTTATTCTTCTTTGAGTGTTCCTATTCTTGAGCATAGTAGTGAGCAAGCCCTTGGGGACACCTTGGATGAAATCAATTTGCGTGATACCTTTCTTTACTCTATACTTGCCTTTCACAATGTTTATGCTTATGTAGGGGATACCTTTGTATTTGACCCCGGTGATGGTTTGGGAGTAATCCTATTCTTGGAGAAAGCTATTGTATTGAGTGGAGTCTTAACTTAGAATGATCTTGTTCATCACATTGCACTTAGCTTTAGGGATTATTATGTGACTCTTGACTTAAAAGGGATTATGTGCTTGTTGAAACATGGAACCAATGTGGGTTATCATAAGTGGTTGTCTAATTACCATGGTCCTTTTAACCTTCCCCTTTGTCAAAGTCTTTTGTGTAGACAAGTAGTTTTTACTTTATGGGGTTACATACCCTTGATCGATCATTTTGATGCTTGGTTATATGTTAAGTGTGTTCTCCCTTAGTGTGGTGATAAACTTAATTTTGCTAACACTAACCCTCATGCCATGAGGAAATTGTTGTTGTTTGTTTTCCCTATGCTTTTGCAAGGTTTGTATTCTAGGTCGAATCCTTTTCAAGAAGGGGAGGATGATACAAGCCAAATTGGCGTCAACCTTTCTTGGCTTGTATTTCAAGGGTAACAACAAGGGACCCAAGATCCACAGAGCTTAAGGCAACAAGGACATGGATGAAGGGTCCATTTTGTACTTCAAGTAGAGCAATATCCCATATGGAGGATAGCTTGGAACTGAAGGAAACCGTGGTACAAGGAATAAAGAGTGCCCTTGTGGGTTATTTCCAAAATAGCCACTTTTGGGCTATTTTTGTAATAGGTTATTTGTGCAAAGGCAAATACTATAAAAAGGTGTCTTAGCCATTTCATTTCCTAGTTTTTTATGAATATTGAATTTATGTCTCTTGAGAGAGCATGAGAGCTTGGAAAAGCTTATTTTGACCTTTTTTTTAGAAACGGTGGCTTCGAGGGCATTATGATTCCCTCTTGGTCATCGTAAGAGATAGGTGTTTTTAGGTAATCAAAAGGGAGGTCTTGGATTTGATATATCCATAGGTTGCCCTCTTCTTTATCTTCTTGTGTCTATCTATCTATCTTTATCCTCTATCCATTACTTTTTGCATTTTGATTTTATCATTTTTCTTGTTTTTGTACTTTTTCCCTCTTTTCGTATTGAGGTTTATTAGGTTGTACTCTAGAGGATTTATTCTTGTGCGCTAACCATCAAGGTGTGAAAAAGAGTCATAAAGTAGATTTCCCGAGGGGAAAACATGGTATTGTATTTGATGTTGGTGTGTTCGTTATAGCATTGGTTGGGGTGTAAGTTCTCGGGTAGTGTTTCCCCTAAGATGAGAGTTGATAAAATCTTAGGATAGGGTGGGTCCAATAGAAATCTGATGTTTTATGGTTTAGAGATATTTAGTGTCTCAAGGTGTAGTATTTGATGAATTTAAGGTGATATCATGATAGGTGAGGGACATAGTATCCATATAAACTTTTAGAATGGAAATCGGGTTAGTAGAACTCCAAATATAGTATTTGATGTATAAGGGCTAGTTCGTAATGTCAAAATATGGGTATTTTGTTGTAAAAATGGAAAAACTAGGAACAAATCCCAACTTGCTACCTCACCTACCCCACTGTAGTGGGTATAGCATATTGCTATAACCATTCCGCTATAGTGGGAATATGCCACTATAGCTGGAGTAAACCAAAGTTAGTAGCGCGATAGCGGAAGTATCCCGCTATAGTGAGACCGCTATAGCGGGAATCAGGCTGCTATTACGGGTTTGAGGGAATAAAATAACAATTTTATTTGAGTTTAGATGTAATTTCGTCAGGAACTCTCAAGGTTTCGTTCATAGACCTCTGTGAGAAAAATAATTGATTTGTGCATAAATGTCCATCTCCTTATCTTCTTATCTTAAAAAACCTCGATAGAGAGGCTAAGAATAAATGGTGGTTTAGTTGATAAACGCTAGCGAATGGGTAAGTAAGGCTACAATATAAGCAACTCTTAAAGTTTAATCCTTCTAATCCTGACCTCTTACTACTCTTCACCAATGTCCGTTCGGGGACGAACAATTTGCATGTTGCTATCTAATGTAATGATCCATTCCATCTATGCAGAAAATATTTGTGGTAAAGGCCAACAAATATCATTCGTCATAGGTTTAAGGATAAATTCTTTAGTATAGGAGTTCACTAGATCTGAAATAAGGTCGTACAATACCCCTTGCACAAAGTTAAGTTAGACGTGTCCTTACCGATTGAGTTTTGGTCTAAGTTTAAACTAGGGTCACCTTTAAATAATTACTCATTAAAGAACATAAATAGTTATGGGGACCAATACCCATCAAAATTAAGGATCTTTGAGGTTTCTTTCCAACTCTACCAATCGTTTGTTAATCCACTTTCGGAGTAAGAAGTTATGGTCATTTTACTAAGACTGTCTATGCTGAAAGTTGAGGCTGTCGTAGCAGGATTAGGCTGCTATTGCAGGATTTGGACCGCTATAGCGGGACTCAAGTAGTTTATATGCCTATTTTTGCTGTATTTCACATCCAAAACTCAAAAACCTCATCCTAAAACCATAGAGGGGCATTTTCTAAGGTCTAAGGTAAAAATTCTTCATTGAGGTAAGTTCTTCCATCATCTTCTTCATCTTTTAATCAAATAAGATTTTAGAATCATTAGAATGATATTTAATAGTAGAATTGTGGGTAGGTTCATCAGATTTTGGGAAAAACCTATGGGTTGGGGTAATATCACTTAGAATTGCTTCTAGATTGTAACTAATGATTCCTAGCCTAGAATTTATTCACTTGATCGTTCTTTAGAGGGAATTTGAGTGGGTGAAGTGTTGAAAACCCTAGAATGAAGAAATTGATCATAAACTTGGTCTAAAAAAACAATTTATGTTTTGATGCCTCGAATGGTTAGATAGATGGTTGAATTATTACTTGTTTGTTATTTTAAATCGAGATGAAGCCAAAGCAGAAAGAAATGGCAAAGGCAACCATAAAATCATGCATTATATTGCAGCGACATGGCATCCTAGTAGGCTAGGTTTAGATTAAGAAGTAGATTATGGTTAAAAAGCATGAATGTGATATAGATTGATAGGCGATTTCATATTTAGGCCTGCGAGCATGGTATTTGGTTAGATATAACATGGATATTAAGATAACTATGATTTTATTTAGTTAATACAAATTGGTTGTGAGCTTGTTGTTGATTTCTATGTGTTTATATGCCATCCATGTTAATTGTGTAAGAATATATGATAGTATTATAGGCAAGTGAGTTCTGGAAATATGTGTGTTAATAGCCGGCAAATTATAATAATAGTGATTGGTTGGAAGTTGCGAAGCAACCGATTAATTATGGAATAGAAATATGATGAAAGTGGTGTAGTTAATGAATGTTTTAGCTAGGGATCAATTGTAGAATTGTAGAAGTATGCATATATGTACATATATATGAATTTGGAGCTTAGAGTTAATTGGGTGGTGCGTATGTCCTTGTATTAACAGTTTCTTGGTAATTGAACACAACCATTGTTGAATGAGTGTTGGTTGATAAGAGTTGGTTTAATAAGCTGTCGGTTATTCTTGAAACATGTTTAAGGTAATGGTTGAATTGGAGTTAAGACTCAAGTCGATTATATGTATGCATGTTTAACTGATTAAATTATTTGTTTATGCAGTTGCAACACATGCTAGTGAATGATTGTAACGACCTGTTCCATCGTTACTGAAAATATCTGTGCTAATGGAATATGAATTTTATTCTTTATAGGTTTTAGGATCAATTCCTTGGTATTTGAGTGCATTAGCTATGAATTAAGGTCATGCAATACCCCTAGCACAAATTTAAGTTTGAAGTGTACTTACCGATTGAGTTTCGGGCTAAGTTCAAACTAGGGTCAACTATAAACGAGCACTCCTCCTAGAATATAAGGAGTTATGGGATCCAATACCCACCAAATTAAAGATCTCTGAGTTTTCTTTTCAAGACAACTAACCATTTGTTAATCCGATTTCTGAGTAAAAAGTTCAGACTATTTTACTGAAGACTGTTTGTACTGAAAAGTTGAGGCCATTATAGCGAGATACGGACACTATAGCGAGATGGCGGCAGTATATATGCCTATTTTTGACGGGTTTCAGTTTTAGAACTCAAAAATATGATTCCCCAACACTAGAGAGGTAATTTCTTTAGTTTTCCATCGATTTTTTCCCTCAAGGTACGTTTCTCCATCAATCTAACGCTCGTTTGATTCTAAAATCCTTAGAATATCATTAAATTGATCATGGTGGTGGTAGAAAGTTAAATTAGATGGAATTTTCTGGTGTAAAGTGAATTAATAGGTTGAAATCCCTTGAATTTAAGTTAGTATTGATAGATTATGTCCTTGGGACTAGAAATTGATCTAACCACTCAAAAATATAGATATTTTTAGTTGATGGGACTAGAGGGATTGAATTCCCAAAGTATTTGTTTGAAGAGTAGTTGATTAATTACTCTTATAATTATGGTTTACTAGATGATTTAGCCTTTGGAAATATGAAGAATAAGGAAGATCATCTGTGCTATAGCTTACTTATTGCAGCAGCTTGGCTCCCCAATAGGTTATGGTTTATGAACAGTAGACTATGTTTAGAAATTGTATTTGTAATATAGATTTGACGAGAGAAATCATGCTTAGGCCTGCGGGCATGAAGTTTGGATGGATAAAATATGGAATTAATTCAATAAAGACCTAATTATGTGTTGTAATGCTAATATATGAATCCTTGATGGGTGTTTTGTGTTTGTACGACTCCATGGTGGATTGTAATATGAATTATGTGAATATAGATAATGATAAGGAGATTATGGGAACTTATAATCTAGTGATTCGGCCTAAATACTGTAAAAGGGTGAATTGAGGTTTGACATGTCTTGAATGTGTGGTATTTCTGTTGTAATATTATTAGAAATATTGTTTCTATGTGTAAAATGTGGTATCATATCTTAAGAACCTAAAGTCAAGTTAGGCTAAGGGTTAGGAAGTAACATGTGTAAAGGTGTATGACTAAAGCTAGAATTATAAGTTGAATAGAGTTAAATGGTGGAATAATTGGCTAATCACTACCACATTTTAGGACTAAGGCCACACTAAATCTAAACAACACCTGTAAAGTGTTGCCTAAAAAATTTTTGGGCACGCTTTTAAAGTGAAGCCTTAGTTTTTAGCTTTTGGCTACAATAATATTGGCAACGCTTGTAAAGCGTGCTCTTTAGTGATATAGGCTAGACTTTATAAGTGTTGTCATGTCATGAAATAATTGGCAACACCTATTTATACATATGACTACACTTTTAATGTGTGCTATTTTTATAATTCTAAAAACAATACTTTACAAGTGTTGCCTTATAGTTTTCCTAAAATTTTTACTAAAATATTGTATTCCCTACAACATATTTAACTCTCCCTCCAATTTCTAATTGGCCAAAAAGTAAACTCATAAAAAAATAAAAAAACTCTAATACAAATAATTTAATTTTTTTTTAAAAAAAGTTCTGCCCCAAATCAGAAAACTTTCGTAAGTCTCAGCTCTTTGCCCAAATCATAAACTTTTATAATTTCACAAATTTCACCAGATACTCTATCTCTTCTTTCAATATAGCTCATAATTTTACCCCAATTCTTCTCTGTATGGATAATTCATACATAAAAAGTTTTGTTGAAGTACATGATGCCCTAATTTTGGTGATGTTTTGTTGCTCACTGCTTTCTTGATGTTTTATTGGAAATTTCTGCACAAATATCTACTTTACATACAAAACCTCGCTGAAGCAGATCATGCCCTAAAACATCATCACATTAGAAGGAATTTGCTGGAATAGAGTTTATCAGGCAAAAACTTCTATCATTTAAGATCTGGGTTTATTACATAGGGAGAAAACAAACTATTTTTTAGTTATTAACTAAAAAAATGCTCCACCAAATAACATCTGGGTTTATTGCATGCCAATTTTTGTGTTTGTTTATTGGTGGGTTTACACATTTAGCTTGTGGGTTTTGATTTTGTTGTGTTGTTGATACGATTTGTGTTGGTTTTTCCTTATCTTTCTTTTGTTTCTTAGGTGTTTAAATGAGGGATCTGTTTTCTACTTTTTTTATGTTTACTGTCCCATAATTTTCTTTCTATTGTGATTCATTAGTGGTGGGATTTTGGGTCGTGATTTTGCGCCTTGTCTGGTAGGGTTTGATATCTTTTCAAAAGTTTTAACAAAATCTTAAAATTTCTACAGCTTGTGTGTGTTAGAAAGAGAGGTGGAAATCGCTCTTTGTGTGTTTTTCATTGAAGAGTTTGAAAATGGAGTTGAAGTTCCAACAAATTTTTAACATATTTCAGTAGATTTATTTCAAATTCGTTAGATTTTGCTCATTTCTATTTCTAAATTTTTAGAATCTACTTTTTTCTATTTCTTAATTGTTAGATTTTGCTTTAGATGTCAAATTGATGCTTACTGTTTGTCGACTTTTTCTTGTCTGTTTTTTTGAGTCTACTATTGACTATCTTTTACTGATGATTTTTTCATGTGCTCTACATTTTCTATCTGATAAAAGTACTACTAGTAGTGCTATAAATTCACCATCTTTAGTATCCAATATGGTAAGTGCAAATTACAGACGTTTGTGCTTACAAATACAAACTATACTTCTCTAGCAGTTGTAATCATCGTGTTTGTAATTTTTCCATAGTTGCTGCCTTGCAGGAACACACAGGTAGTGGTAGAAGTGCAGAAGATATATGAAAATGGTCTATCTTTAGATAGCAAAGCTTAAAAACATTACATTCCATGAATTTCAGTAGACTGGAATGAGCTAGTGGAAGCTACCATTTTGAGATTGCAAGATTGTGGCATATATTATTACAGAAGCTTGGATAGGGAAAAAAGCCGAGCATTAAGCTTATTAGAAAGAAAGTACATGGCTATATTAATTGATACTTTATGTCTTCTACTGAAATTTTTTTATTTGGAGCATGTGCATCTGAGTTTATGTTAGGCTCATATCAATGGATTTCTTTGTGTAGCTCTTTTATTGTGGTGCACGTGTTTTATTCCCCCCTTGTATTAATGAAAATGAATTGTCTAATAAAGGGGCTTGTTGTGTAGGTAAGAGGACTGTGAGAAAGTGAAGGAGATTTTAACGAAAGATAGCAATGTGTAGGTACGATACCATTATAGTTGGTTATGCTTTCTTGCCTCTTCTTTTATGTTTAAGATATTATTATATCTTTACATTTTTATAGGGTAGCTAGAGGTTGACCTGGTCACGACTTCATTTGTAGGACATACTTCATTTTGATCTGATTTGAACTTGGTATGAAAAAAAATAATTTGCTTCAGTTTTGCCATACTTTTCCCAGTGGTAAGATCGTAACATGTGATGTGTGTTTTTAGGTGGTACATCATGGTTTTGGATCGTTTCCCCATACAAAAGTCTAGTATTTTTGTGGAGAATAATAGAGGAACAAACTCATCGTTCACCAAGTTTTGAATTGTACACTATTAGTCCTCGGGTATATCTCGATTATCTCTATAGAATATCAACTATTTGCTTTAGTTGAAATAATGTTTCTCCTTTCCTGTGAAAAGTTTGTGAAAGTTTGTTTAGCTTTCAATGAAGTTAGAATTATGACAATTACGGGATGATCTTTCTTCCACTTGAATGCTAGTGCTATGGATGGATTTCCCCATTTTTAAAATATGATTGTCTATTCTCTTTTGCATCTCACTATTATGAGGTGTAGTTTGAAAAAGAGGTATAGTTTAACTAATTTGATTCTGGATAGTTTCTTTGATAAAAATTAGGTTGGCTACCATGCTTTATCTTTTTTATGATAAATTGCAGGCTATTGAAACTATGTCGCCAATAAGTATGCGATCCATATTTCATTTTATGTTGTACTTTCTATAGTACTCATACGGTAATACAAAAGTCGAAACAATATATTAATCCATCATCTCCCTAATAGTTTACACATCCCTTCTCTCTATTCTATTATGAAAAAAGCTAACCCAAGTGGCAATTTTTTCCCCTCCAAACTAGAACAATATTATATTATTTCAACTTGATGTGGAATCTTTCCCACTAATTTTGTTTACTTTTCACAATTCAAATCCTTATAATAGACACTTTTCTATCAATATCAATCTAACAACTTTCTTTTTCCCACGAGTTATGAATATAAGATGCTTATGGAACTAGTTTTCTTTTCATTTTTTTTCTTTGAGATAATGGAACTAGTTTGTAACACCCTGTATCCTACATGTACTAGTTCTACTTATATGTCACTTGATATGGCCTTATAGTATGGGTAATGGACTCGGTTCCACATATGACTAGCGACGGTAATATGGATTGGAAGGAACTACCCGTACATTTTAATGTGACACGACTAAGTTAACGTTGTTGCAACTATTTAAACTTGGGATCGTGAGTAGGTATTTGGATCTAAAGTTTAAAGTGACAAAGTGTACACAAGTTGTAAGTTAAATTAAAGGGATTAAGAACTAAAAATGGAATTAACTATTGAGGTGCTTGCTTGAATTAATTAAGCTAGTAAGTGAATCAACTACTTGAGATATATGGACCAAGTTAATGGACCCAAGGTTATGGATCAGATTTGGGCCAAGTTAAATGTTCCAAAGAGGTGTATTACCTACTTAAGTTAATGGATCATATTAAGGCCAATATTAATGGACTATTTTAAGGCCCAAACTAAGTAAAGCTAATGGAGAAGAGAATGGGCAGCCCAACCCCAAAAATCTGTCCAAAATTCCCAATAAGTTAAAGGCCCAATTTAGACAATATAAAGCAAGTAGGTGCATCACCTACTTTGACCTTTGAGAATCTTGAACTCCCTAAGTAGGTGCATCACCTACTTGGATCAATTTGTGGATGAAAATGAACCTAAAAGATGAGGTTCTAAAGATCCTATTTAAGGTTCAATTTGACACATTTTAACTCATAATAATTCAGCAAAGTAATCAGAATTCTCTCAAAGATAATAAGCTCTCCCTCTCCCTTCAAGTAGCAGCCACAAAACTCCTCTAGGGTTCTTGGTATAGTTGCCTCTTTGAAGACAAGGTATGTAGTGATTAACTTATGAATTTAGTTTAATTTAACCATGACAAGGTGATGGAAATCAGGTTTTTCATGTTTGATGTGTAGAACAGCCCTCCAAGTTTGGTAGCCCACCTTTATATAATTTCTACAAGGTTTCTCCTCTTTATGGTTCTAGTGAAAAGAAGTTCAAATTCTTGTGGCACTTGAGAGTATAAGGATTTCCACCAATAAAAGGTAGGCTACTGCACATTTTATTACTCTTTCTTGTATATAAATTTGAGTGGAAAATTGTGGATGTGTTGCTAAGAACTTAGAGATGGTGAGTGCACTATAGTGTTACTAGGATGAAGAATACTTGAGGCTATTTTAGAGATTGCTTATGTGTATATATGTTGGGACAACTTGGTTGGTCTTAAAAAAGGATGTGAGTTGTTGATATTGACATATAAAAGGAGGGTGCGATGATACACCACTTAATTAGATGTTGAATAAGTGGTCTGCCTATCACACTTTGTGGACTATTTTGTACATGTTATGAAGCCAAAGGAGTCTCCGGGAATCTTACATGAATCCGTGTGTTGTACAAATGTAATTAGAGGAGAAGGGGTTGAAAGAACACCCTTGATTTGGTGAATTATGGGCATGCTGCCCGGCTACTGATTTGAGTGAAGTTGAATAGCCTGAATTTGTTAATTAATTACTAATACTAGTTTTACCACGTACTTCAGTATAGATAAGTAATCTGAAGGGAAGGAGGTTAATTCGGGGTAATACCGGAGTTATACAAGGTATGTAAGGCCACTCTATGCTTTATTCTTTGGCATGAAATCCAATACTTGAGTTACAAAATGAGCTTGCAAAGTTCTCCTATGGAAAATGATACATAGTGGCCGCGTATGATCTCCCATGTAGCTAACGACCTTGATCCCACTACCTAGTATGTTAAAATACCTCAATATATGCTTATTACCTAGTCTGCATGTCTACATTCAATAGAAACCTTCATAAGTTCTCCTTTTAGTCAAATAAGATCCATGTGTTATTTCAGCTCCTAGGCATTTCATTTGTGTACAAACTTCTCCCTACCTCATTGTTACTGCATCAAGTGTTTATTCATGTCTTTTACTGGTGGACTACAGTCCCAAAGTTCAATTATGTCATAACCACCAAAGTAACAATCTCAAAGGTAATAAACTAAGAAATGAAAATCTGGTTATGTACGGGTGGCAGCTTAGGGGCGTAAGCCTAGCATGGGCCAATCTCGATCTCTTTATATGAGGGCGGTAGCTCAGGGTTGTAAGCCTAGCATGGGCCAATCCCAACATGGGTATTTATAACTGATCAGTTGGTTATTTGTATCACATGACTTATGAAGATTATAAGGTAAAGTAAAGAAAGGAATGTAATGCACACGATCCCACAAGTATATGTAAAGGTGGTCTATTAGCACTATTTATATACTTTGACCTGATTTCATTTGAACTCTTGTGTTATGTATAACAACTTTCAGCCTTACATATTCAGTATATTTTTTTGTACTGACGTCCACTACGGGGGACCTGCATTTCATGATGCAGGCACAGGAGCTAGTAGACCCCTCCAGTAGCAGCACAGGACATCCAGTGGCTATTAGTGAGCTACAAGTTGATTCGGGGCTTTTCGAGTCTGTTATATGTGTTTTGGTATTGTATAGTAGCTAAGTGTAAGATGGGGACTTGTCCCGACATTAACTAAGTTTATATCTCTTTTAGAGGCTTTGTCGATGGTAAAGTGAAGTGTGGTTATGCATTGTCTTCCAGTTATTGTGGCCCCAACGACCAAGTCATGTATATCTAGTTTTGGGCTTGACTACGTGGTTTATTTTCATTAAATATTAATTTCCATATTTGGCAGCATCTTTAAATGTTCATGGCAATGCATGGTATGTACAAGGTTATGGGTTGGTATCAGAGCAAGTCGTCTTAGGGAGTTTACAAAGCCGTTTCTATGTATAGTCTTGCTTATAGATGTGTTGTGCACCACATCTATTGACAAGAGGCTACGAGACATTTAGGAGTTGTCTCTTTTTCTTCATATCATAGATCGTACAATAGAGCCAAGGTTGTAGGTGGAGTCATATTTAACCATTGAATTTGTGTTTTTTTTTCATTATAGTATAGATGCCGATTACAAGAAGGAGTAAGAATAAAAGTAAGCAAGTAGATGTGGCTGCCAGGGAGGGGAACAACAAGTCACCACCTAGACAAGCTAATCAAAGTGAGGCTCAAGATGAGTTTACATCACGGACCTCTTCTACTCCTCAATCTTCAGGAGAGCTAAGAAGGAGAAGAGTACCCTCAGAATCACCTATTAATGCTACTAAGCAAGATTTAAGGAATGCAGTGTTATTTTTGACTCGTATAGTTGCTGGACAAGGTCAAGGACAAGCTAGTCCAATTACAGGTACTAGTGGTGCGGATAGGGCAGCTAATCTACGAACACAGGATTTTATTAAATTGGATCCTCCTATATTTACCGAGTCAGATATTAATGAATACCCACAAGACTTTATTGATCAAATACAAATGGCTTTGGAGGTCATGCATGTATCTAGTAAAGAGACAGTTGAGCTAGCAGCATACAGATTAAAAGGGGAGGCTATATTATGGTATGAAGACGGGAAATGATCTAGGGGTACAGGTGCACCTTCAGCTAGTTGGAAAGATTTCAAAGAGGCATCTCTTGATCATTACCTTCCCTTTGAAATTTGGGAGGCCCGTACAGATCAATTTTTAAATCTTCGTCAAGGGAATATGAGTGTGAGGGAGTGTAGTCTTAGATTTAACTCTTTCGCTAGGTATGCTCCTAATGTAGTAGATACTATGGATGATAGAGTTCATCGATGTGTGGATAGATTGGATCCGTATTTGGTTAGAGATTGTACTATTGTTTTTTTGAATAAATATATGGATATAGCAAGGATACAAGCTTTTTCACAAAAAATGGAGGATCAAAGGCAAAGGAGAAGAACATAAGATTTGGAAAGAGGGCATCCCAAGAGGGCCAGACCTACGGGGTAGTTTATGTCATCCCAAAGTGAGTTCAGACCTCGGTTTCCTAACAGACCACCTAGGCCATCATATTTCTACTTTGCAGCAAGTGCTCCATCCCGATTCCAAGGGTTTAGGGGCAATCAATTTCGCCAAAGAAGTGAGAGCCAAGGGTCACATACAGTAGGGTATCAAGAGCAAGGGAGTATGAGCCAATCAAGAACTCTTCGACAGCCATGTAGGCAATATGGAAAGCTTCATTTAGGTGCATCCAGGTTTGGGACAGATGCTTGCATTTGGTATGATAGTCGGGGAACATGATGAGAGAGTGCCCACAAAGGGACATGAGTGGTATAGCACGACCTAATGGATCAGCCATTGCAAAGTTATCATTGGTGCCTTCTTTGGGTAGAGGTATACAGTCTATAGGTCGTGGTAGAGGTGTTAAAGGAGCTGCTAGTTCTAGCGGAGTTCAGAATCATACATATGCTCTAGCGAGTAGAAAAAATTTGGAGGCTTCTCCTGATGTGGTTACAGGTACATTGTCCATCTTTTCACGTAATGTATATGCATTAATTGATTAGGGTTATACACTATCATATGTCACTCTATTAATTGCTGGAAAGTTCAAAAGAACACCGAAATCACTGGTTAATCCATTTGAAGTGTCTACACCGATTGGTGAGTCTATTATAGATAGAAGAGTTTATTGTAATTGCATAGTAACCATTTATGATCATGACACATTGGCCGACCTTGTTGAACTATAAATGGTAGACTTTGATGTTATAATGGATATGGATTGGTTGGCTTCTTATTATGCCACAGTAGATTGCCGAACTAAGAGGGTGCATTTCCATTTTCCAAAAGAATTAGTCCTTAAATAGAGGGGTAATATTTGATACAATCCAAAATGCCTTCGGACCTTTTGATGGAATGATCACGATACGACAGGTGTTTGACGACCCCTTAGTGCTATCCAAAGGGTGCCATGAGTTAGAGATTACATCCAAGAAGGGTAGAGGGGGCTTAGAGAGGTCAAAGGGAAGCAAAGACGAGCCAAAAGAGGCCCTGGAGGGACTTGTAAGCACACCTACGCCCACAGGAGAAGGACCTACGTCCTCAGGTGGTAGGCAGTGGCATCTGTGCCCTTGACTTGCGTGGGCAGGTCGCCCAAATCTGTTGGGCCTCCTATTTTGTTGGAAATGGGTCACTTTTGGCCCCATAGTTGTAATAATTACCCCATGGCTATAAATAGTAGCTTCTTTTTGATTTTTAGGTTAACTTTGATGCTAATGAACAATTATACACTTGAGAGTGTGAGTGAGCTTTGAATAGCTTGCGTTGAACAATCGTTTGGAAACATTGGTTGCTTGGGAGTTCGATTCCTTTATGGTCTATGTAAGATTTAGGTTCTTTCTAGGATTAATTTGACTGAGGATTTGGAGTTTATTATACCCTTAATTTGCATTCAATTTCCTTCTTTGTATCTATCTATTTCACTATCTTTCCATATTTCCCTTTTAATTTCCTTGTTTATCTCATTTTCGTATCTTTTCCCTCTTTTCTGTCACACCGCAAATTCCATTGGAGTGGAAAGGCACCCGTAGCCGTATAGGCTCGAGAGTACCAACCTATGTTCATGTGCTTCTCATGCATGTAACTTAGCTAAATAAAAAGTTCTGTCAAGTATGGACATGATGCATCGATAACGTAAACCGTGTAGGTAAATTCAGAATAGATATACAAGGATTGGCCATTAGGGCCACAAAGTCTAAGAGACAAGACACTACCATGCTTAAATTTATGTTTGTGTTGGGTTGACCATTCTCTTCTCTTTTCATTTTACTTAGTTTGGGCCTTCAAAGAGTCCATTATAATAGTATTTAACCTGATCCATTAGCTTAGTAGGTAATACACCTCTTTGGAACATTTAACTTGGCCCAAATCGGATCCATAACCTTGGGTCCATTAACTTGGTCCATATATCTCAAGTAGGTGATTCACCTACTAGCTTAATTAAGTCAATCAAGCACCTCAATAGTTAATTCCATTTTCAGTTCTTAATCCCTTTAATTTAACTTACAACTTGTGTATGCTTGGTCACTTTAAACTTTAGACCCAAATACCTACTCACGATCCCAAGCTTAAATATTTGCATCAACGTTAACTTAGTCGTGTCGCATTAAAATGTACGGGTAGTTCCTTCCAACCCATCTTATCGTCTCTAGTCATATAGGAAACCGAGTCCATTACCCGTACTATAAGGCTATTTCAAGTGACATATAAGTAGAACTAGTACATGTAGGATACGGGGTGTTACATCCTCCCCCCCTTAGGAACATTCGTCCTCGAATGTTAGCATGATTATCCAACCTAAACAAGGTCATACCTAAGTCTAATCTTCCTGTTACAACTTAATATTTATATAGATATACTTACTTATTATTGTTCCAATTCAGCATCTTGGGCTTTCTTTTCAGATTAGAATAAATGAGGGTACTTAGATTTCATTGCTTCCTTTACTTCCCACGTGATCTCTTCTACTTGTTGGTTCCTCTGAAGTACCTTTACAGAAGCTACTTCTTTATTTCTTAACTTCTTAACTTGTCAATCAAAAATAGAAATGGGTACTTCTTCATAAGTGAGATCTTCCACAACTTGTACATCTTCACTAGGAGTAATACAAGATGGATCTCCTATGCACTTCCAGAGCATTGAGACGTGAAACACCGGATGAACTGCTGAGATCTCTTGGGGTAGATCTAACTCATATGTGACTTGGCCAAACCTTTGAATAATCTTATATGGCCCTATATAACGTGGACTTAGTTTTCCCTTTTTACCAAACCTCATTACCCCTTTTATTAGTGACACCTTTAAGAATAGCCAATCTCCTATAGCAAATTCTAGCCCTCTTATTCTAATATCTGCATATAATTTATGTCGACTTTGAGTTGTTTCTAGCTGTTGTTGTATCACCTTAACTTTTTCCATAGCTTGATGAACAAGATCTGGCCCAAATAAGGCAGTTTCACCCGCTTCAAAATATTCCAATTGGTCATCTATACTTTTTTCCATATAAAGCTTCATAAGGCTCCATTTTGATACTTGAATGATAGCTATTATTACAGGCAAACTCAATAAGTGGCAAATGATCATCCCAACTACCTTTGTAGTCCAATACACAAGCTCGCAGCATATCTTCAAGTGTTTGATTGGTACGTTCTGCTTGTCCATCCATTTGAGGATAAAAAGTTGTACTTAAATTCACTTGCCTTCCCAAACTCTTCTGAAATGACTTCCAAAGTTTGTAGTAAATTGATATCCCCTATCAAATATAATAGAGATTGGGACTCCGTGTAGCCAAACTATCTCTTTAATATACAATTTTGCATACTCTTCAGCTGTATAAGTGGTCTTAACTGGCAGGAAGTATGCTGATTTGGTAAGTCTATCAACTATTACCCATATGGAATCGTACTTCCAAATTGTGTGAGGCAAACCAGTGAAGAAATCCATGTTGATCATGTCCCACTTCCAAATTTGAAGATCCATACGCTGCATATAACCTCTGAGTTTTTGGTGCTCTACTTTAACTTGTTGAAAACTTGGACATTGGGCTATGAATTCTGCAATGTTCTTCTTCATGTCACCCCACCAATACACTCCTTTCAAATCATGATACATTTTAGTTGATCCGGGATGGAGATAATACCTTGAATGATGCGCTTCTATCATAATCCTCTTTCTTAGCCCATCTACATTAGGTACACAAAATCTATTTAGGCGTTGAAGTACTCCCTCTTGCGTTAGCTCAAATGCCTTTGTCATACCTTGTTGTACATTCTCCTTAAGTTGTAATAAAATAGGGCCTGCATACTTCTTCTCTTTCACCTAAGCTACTAATGAAGATTCTGTCGCATTTTGCACAATAACCTCTTCATCTAGAGATTCAAGAAGGCAAAATCCTAAGCTATCTAGTTGGTGTAGATCTTTAGTCATCCTTTGTATTTTCATGGACTGCCCATAAGGGCTCACCATTGCCTTATGACTTAACGCATCAGCTACTGCGTTTGCTTTCCTCGGATGATACAAAATATCAATATCATAGTCTTTTAATAGTTTAAGCCACCTCCGTTGCCTCAATTTTAGGTCCCTCTGCTTAAAGATATATTACAAACTCTTATGGTCGATATATATGTCAACATTAACCCTATATAAGTAGTGGCGCCATATCTTTAAAGCAAATACAACTGCTGCTAGCTCATGATCATATGTTGGATAATTTTTCTCATGTGGCTACAATTTTCTTGAGGCATAAGCTATTAATCTACCATGCTGCATCAATACACACCCTAAGCCCACTCCTGAAGCATCACAGTACACCGCATACCTTTCTATGCCTTCTGAAAGTACCAATACGGGTGTAGACGTCAACTTATTCTTCAGATCTTGGAAACTCCTTTCACATGCATCGTTCCATTGAAACTTGGTTGCCTTGTGTGTTAGCTTTTCTAAAGGTGCAGAGATGGAAGAAAATCCTTCAACAAACCTTCTATAATAACCTGCCAACCCAAGGAAACTACGAATCTCTATAGGCGTTGTAGCTCTTGGCCAGTTTTTCACGGCTTCTATCTTTTGAGTATCAACCCTTATTCCTTCATCGGATACAATATGACCCAAGAATGCTACAGATTATAACCAAAACTCACATTTAGAAAACTTCGCATATAACTTACGATCACGAAAAATTTGTAACACCTATTGTAAGTGACTCGCATGGTCCTCTTTTGATCTTGAATAAACCAGAATATCATCTATAAACACTATCACAAACACATCTAAGAATGGCTTAAACACCCTATTCATCAAATCCATAAAAGCTGCTGGTGCATTCGTTAGCCCAAATGACATAACTAAAAACTCATAATAACCATACCGTGTTCGAAAAGCTGTCTTGGGTATATCTTTCTCTTTGACTCTCATTTGGTGGTAACCCGACCTCAAGTCAATCTTTGAGAAACATTTAGCACCTTGTAATTGATCAAACAAATCATCAATTCTAGGGAAAGGATATTTGTTCTTAATTGTCACCTTATTCAGTTGTCGGTAATTAATACACATTCTCAATGTGCCATCCTTCTTACGTACAAACAACACGGGTGGGCCTTAAGGGGACATACAAGACTTTATGAATCCCTTTTCTAGAAAGTCTTTCAATTGCTCCTTCAATTCTCATAGTTCTGCTGGGGCTATTCTATATGGAGGAATAGAGATAGGTTGAGTACCTGGAATCACATCAATACCAAACTCTATTTCTCTTTTTGGAGGCAAACTTGGAAGGTCTTAAGGAAATACATTAAGGAATTCATTTACTACTTGAACAGATTGAAGAGCTGGTGGCTCCACATCTATATCTTTCACCCTTACTAGGTGACATATGTACCCTTTGGATATCATCTTCTTTTCCTTGAGCTAAGAAATAAACTTACCTCTTGGCGCCCCAATATTACCCTTCCATTCAAGGACTGCCTCTTTTGGAAAATAGAAATGTACCCTCTTAGTTCGGCAATCTACTGTGGCATAACAAGAAGCCAACCAATCCATACCCATTAGAAAATCTAAATCAACCATTTCTAGCTCAAAAAGGGTAGTCAATGTATCATGATAACAAACAGTTACTATACAATTATGACAAACTCTCTTAGCTATAATAGACTCGCCAATCGGTATAGATACTTCAAATGGCTTAACCAGTGATTCTGGTGTTCTTTTGAACTTTCCAACAATCAATGAGTGACATATGATAGCGTAGATCCCGTATAAATTAATGCATATACATTATGTGAAAATATGGACAATGTACGTGTAACCACATCAGGAGAAGCCTCTGAATTTTGCCGATCCGCTAAAGCATAGGTACGATTCTAGACTCCACTATAACTAGCTGCTCTTTTAACACCTCTACCACGACCAGTAGGCTGTATACCCCTACCTAAGAAAGGAACCGATAATGATGATGCAACAGTTGATCCAGTAGGTCATGCCATACCACCCGTGCCGCTTTGTGGGCACTCTCTCATCATGTGCCCCGACATACCATACCAAAAGTAAGCATCCATCCCAAACTGACATGCACCTAAATGAAGCTTTCCCCATTGCTTACGCCTTAATTAGCTCATACTCCTTTGTTCTTGATACCCCGCTATCCGTGAACCTTGAACCTGACTTTTGTGCTAAAATTGGTTGCCCCTAAAGCCTTGGAATCAGGGTGGAGCAATTGTTGTAGAGTAGGTAGATGATGGCCTAGGCGGTCTATAAAAAAAGCGAGGCCTAAACTTCCCTTGAGATGCCATGAACTGCCCCCATAGGTTTGGCCTCTTGGAAGGTCCTCTTTCTAATTCTTTTGTTCTTCTTCTTTGCCTCTAATCCTCCATTTTTTGTGTAAAAGATTGTGTCCTTGCTATATCCATGTCTCTATTCAAAGCAGCTATAGTACAATCTCTAACAAAGTATGAATCCAGTCTTTCCACATATCGATGAACTCTATCATCCATCGTAGGTACTACATTAGGAGCATACCTAGCCAAAGAGTTAAACCGGAGACAATACTCCCTCACGCTCATATTACCTTGGCGAAGATTTAAGAACTGATCTGCACGAGCCTCTCGGATCTCAAATGGAAGATAATGATCAAAAAATTCCGCTTTGAACTTTTCCCAACAACTTGAAGTTGCATCCGTACCCCTAGATCGTTTCCAATCTTCATAACATAATATAGCCTTGCCTTTTAATCTATACGCTGCAAGCTCAACTGTGTCTATACCAAATACATGCATGACATCCAAAGCTCTTTGGATTTGATCTATAATATCTTGTGGGTCTTCATTAAGATCTGATACGGTGAATGTGGGAGGATCCAATTTGAGGAAATCCTATGTCTGTAGACTAGCTGCCCTATCTGCACCACTAGTACCTGAAATTGGACTAACTTGTCATTGACCTTGTGCAGAAATTATACGAGTCAACAATTGCACCGCATTCCTTAAATCTTGCTCACTTGTATTAATAGTTTATTCTGGGGGTACTCCTCTCCTTCTTAGCTCTTCTGGAAATGGAGGAGTATAAGAGGTCCGTGATGCAAACTCATCTTGAGGCTCACTTTGATTGGCTTGTCTAGGTGGTGACTTGCTGGTCCCTTCTCCGACAGCCACATCTACTTGCTTACTTTTATTCTTACTACTTCTTATAATCGGTATCTCTACTATAATGAGGAAAAAAACAAATTCAATGGTTAAATATGACTCCACCTACAATCTTGGTTCTATTCCACGATCTAAGATATAAAGAAAAAGAGATAACTCCTAAATGCCCTGTAGCATCCTTTTTATAGATGTGGTGCACAACACACCCATAAGTAAGACTCTACATAGACATGTTTTGTAGACTCTCTAGGCTGACACACTCTGATACCACTTTTGTCACGCCTCAAATTCCATTGGAGCGGATAGGCACCCAGAGCCGTATAGGCCCGAGAGTACTAACCTATGTTCATGTACTTCTCATGCACGTAACTAAGCAAAACAAAAGTTCTGCCAAGTATGGACATGATGCATCGATAATGTAAATCGTGTAGGTAAATTCAGAATAGACATACAAGGCTTGGTTTTTGGGGCCAGAACGTCTAAAAGACAAGACACTACCATGCTTAACTTTACAATGTTTACAAAGCCTCTAAAAGATACATAGACTTAGTTAAGGTAGGGATAGGTCCCCACCATACACATAACTATTGCACAATACCAAAACATATAAAATAGACTTGGGAAGCCCCAAATCAACCTAGAGCTCACCAATAGCCACTGGACGTCATGTGCTCCTACGAGAGAGGTCTACTAGCTCCTGTGCCTGTAGCATGAAATACAAGTCCCCCAAGAGGGAAATCAGTACGAAAGAATGTACTGAGCATATAAGGCTAAAAGTAACTATACATAACACAAGAGCTTAAATGAAGTCAGGCATAAGTGTATAGAGAATGCTAATAAAGCTACATTTGTTGGTATCTGTGGAACCATGTACATTACATTCCTTACATTCCTTTTTCCCTCTTTCCTTTATAATCTTTATAGGTCATGTAATACAAGTGACCAACTGATCAGTGGTATATAAGTTGGGAACGACACATTATAGGCTTACGCCCCTGAGTTTCCACCCATATATATAAACAAATATAGATCGGCCTATGCTAGGCTTACGCCCCTGAGCTGCCACCCGAATATAACCAGATTTGCGCTACTTAATTTATTTAATATTTGAGATTGTTATCTTGGTGGTTATAAAATTATTGAACTTTGGAATAATAGTGCCCTAGTTAAGAGCACGTGAATAAAACCTTGGTGTAGTATCAATAAAGTTGGGATCAATTGTATACAAATGAAACGCTTAGGGGCTGATCTAGCACACGGATCTTAGTTAGCTAAAAGGAGAACACCTAAAACTTGCTAGTGAAAGTGGAAAGGTAGATCTGATAACAAACATGTACTGAGCTATTTTAAGACATTAAGGGGTGGAAACATAGGCGTTAGCTACATGGGACGTCATACGCTGCTAAAGGATACGGAATAGATTAGCCTTACATACCTTGATGCACAACTCCGATATTAACTCAAATTAACCTCCTGCTTTTTTAATTACTTATCTATAATGAAGTATGTGGCAAAACTAGTATTGGTAGCTAATCAATGCATATGGGCTACTTAACCTCACCAAAATAGTAGCCGGGTAGTTAGCCCATAATTTAGCAAACCAAGGGTGTTCTTTCAACCCCTTCTCATCTCATTACTTTTATATACTATATGAATGCATATATGACCCCCCCCAAATTGGTTTGGCTTCATAACACACATAAAATAGTATGGCAAGTGTCTTACGCAAACAAGCTCATACAATATCTGATTAGGTGGTGTATCGATACATCCTCCTTTTAAATGTCAATACCAATTACTTACATCCCTCCTTAAGATCAACCAAGCTACCCCAACAAAAACACATAAATATTCTCTAAAATAACCCCAAATACCCTTCACATAACTGCACAATATTGGGCTCACCATTCTATGAATTCTTAATAACAATATATCTATAATTCATCACCCAAATTAATACATAAGGAAGACAAAGATGGAGCACTCACCTTACCTCAATTTCTGTAATTTACCCTTTTAGCTTGAACTTTTTAACACCATGATCTTCTCTTCACACTTACACCAAAAATAAGAGAAAAGTCTCTTAATAATCAAGAAAAGTGACCAATTATCTTGTGAAAGTATTCTGTCCTATACCTATATTTAAGCATGGATAACATGTTTTCCTAATCTTCCCTAGGAGAATTAAGCTAAAACCATGAGTGTTTTTGTAACACTCCATACTTTCCTAACCCTCCTTTATTACATTGAATAATGTCTACGTAGGTGTCTAGAGCTAGACGTATGTATTTGGTAATGGTAGTGATGGAAAAAAATTGAAATTTGGCTAAGAGTACCTCTAAACAAAGTATGTTAAGTTTAAGAAGTAAGTTAAAGAATAGGACTTGAAGTATCTAACCAAACCCGCGAAGAAAAGTCGAAAACAAAATTTTGGAAAGAAAATAAGGAGGGGCGCGCCCAGGGGCGTGCCACGCCGCTCTGGGCTGAAATTTTCAGTCCATAGGCAGCAAAGGGGCGCGCCAGGCAGCGTGCCATGCCGCCCCTGCGCACCTTTCAAAAGTTGGAAATTTTGTTTAAGTCCCAAGGGTGCCCGGGGACGTATCGAGCCAATTTTTATCACATTTATTATACAAACATGAGAATATACATGAAATGAGTGAAGTATAATGTTGGTATGATAAAATTACTCAAGAATGAATTTGGCATCAAAATGACGATTTTACCCTTTTGGTCAAAACAGGCCATACGGGGCTAGAATTGCTTGTTCTTGGGATTGAGGCTATGGATATGAATCCCGTGATTGGAAATATTGTCTTAAAGTGCATAAAATGCATTAAACATGAGGATTATTGATTTTATTGGGTCAAGTAAATTGGGCTCAATGTAAAGCCCAAAGTGGGATAAAAGACATGGCCCATATGGGAAATTTGACCCATTCATCTTGGCCAAGTAGAGACTTATTATTGGATCAAGTGTGTGAGTAAAAAGGGTCATTAAGGGTCTATAAAAGGTGGAAAAAATCAGATTTCTATCATTTTACCATTCTCATGCTATTCTAGAAATTTCCCAAAGATATTTCTCTTATTTCTCAAGAACCCTAAGCCAACTCTTTGGATAAGATCATCATTTGGCAAGTCTTGGTAAGTGTATATTCCTATGATTTAATATCTTATATGCATGAGAGACTATGTAAATCATATTGGTTATGCTATAAAGTGTTGGATATGGCACTTGGGGTTTTTACAAAAAGATGTGTAATCCTTGTGGATTAAACTTTAAAAAGGACTTGATGTTTTGATGAAAGTGAATGGTGTTGATGATATATCAACTTGTATGGTGTTGTTATGTCCATAACTTTCTATTTTTCTACATGTGTAAATTATGGGATTTTGGCCGATTTGTGCTATGAAGTGTATTAAGGTGACTTGATGGATTATTTGTGATATGGTGGGAATAAGAAAGTGTAAAGGAGAAACTTTGTGGCAAAATGTTATTGGGTTATCATGTGTTGGTCAATGTATGGAATATTGTGGTCTTTTCGGTATGCTAATGCCATGAATGGTATTGTAAAGGGGGGAATAATATTATAAGGGACTCATGTAATTCATGGTCATCTTAAATGCTTGGAATGTAACTTGTGGTCAATGTATGGCATGAATGGGGTATTGTTGGTATGGCAATGCCGTAAATGGAATTGTAAGAAAGGAAATGACATTTTAAAGATAAACATGTAACTCATTGTTGTCATATGCATTTGTAAGGTAGTGGTGGTTAATGTTGGTTCAATTATGTATTTGTGATGTAGAGTGAAACGTAAGGAAGGAGCGGAATTGTTGAGACATATTGGATTGTGTATTTACATTGGAAAGATAAGGTATGTAAGGTTACTCTATCCGTGTCTTTCTGCGGCAACTAGTTTTCACATTGACATTACGCATGTTCCATCCCGAAATGTGCTAAGGTATTCCATAACCGGTTATCCATGGTCATTGTCATATCTTTCCTACTCATTGATCATTGGTGAATCTCATGTCTCATATTCATGGTTAATGTTCCAAAAGCAATAAGTTTACTTTCCAATGTTTGATATGATGCATTTCCCTTGTTCATGGATTATGGTCCAATGGTTTCAATAGTGTTATATTTCTAATAATGTTATGTTTCTCACACTGTTTGTTCACATATCTCTTACCCATTGGTTAATGATCCGAAGCTTCAAGAAAAGTTGTCATAACATTGAAATCTCTAAGGACCTATCTCAAGAGAATAATAACATAAGAGAATCTATTCAATCTTGGGTGGTATTTTTCAAACCATTCCTTGTTCTAAAGTCCTTCAATATGATGATTATCTTGGTACCAATATTTCATAAGTAAAAGTACCAATCTCATGAGAAGTGAAGAATGAGGTAAAGTGTTTGTGTTTTCAAAAGTATCACGATCCTCAATGTATCAATCTCTCAAATGAAATAAATTAGGTTATACATGTTGTTGGTTGCAAGAATGGAGGAAGCTAATAGGGGGTGGACACAATTCCAAAGTTCCAATAATACTATGACTCCAAACTAAGATGATGTATGATCCAAGTTCTAATAATGTCATGACTATCTTTGTACCAATCTCATAGGTTTCATAAGAGAGGTGTGTTTCTCATAAGTAGATGTGTTAATCTCTCATAAGTTGAAGTATCAATCTCATAAGAGTAATACGAAGGTGAGGTGCAAGTTAATTAATTATTCCTCATAAGTGTAGATGTCAATCTCATGTAAATGTGTGACTCAATTAAGGTCATGAACTCTAATGTGTCACTCTTATAAGTATGGAAAAGAAAAGATGTGCATATGGTTCCTTTATGTTCTTTGAGTATGAATCACAAACTAAAGGGTATAAATTAAGATGGAACAATCTCAAATACTGTACATATACAAATATACATATGATATCCCATCAATGGTGGAGGCCCAGTACTATATATCCCACCAAGATGGAGGCCCAGTACTATATACTTATTTATTATATCCCATCAAGGTGGATGCCCGATACTATATATCCCACCAAGATGGAGGCCCGGTACTATATACTTATTTATTATATCCCATCAAGGTGGATGCCCGGTACTATATATCCCACCAAGATGGAGGCCCGGTACTATATACTTATTTATTATATCCCACCATGATGGAGGCCCGGTACTAAATACATATACATTATATCCCACTAAAAGTGGAGGCCCGGCATTATATACTTACGTATAAGGTCATGATCCATAAGGTACTATGAATCACTAACTAGTTGAGTGAATAATAATATATCCCCTGCATGAGTATATCAATATAGAGGTAATGAACATGGTTCCACATATCCAGGTTGGAGGTCTATTCACATTGATTATTCTCTTACGTTTAATTTCTTGAAAGTACTTATGTATTACTATCGTTTCATATGGCCTTACATAATCAGTACTTTCTTCGTACTGACCCCTCTCGGGGGACTTACCTTACGTGCTGCAGGCCCAGGTGTTAGTAGATCTCCGCAGTAGGCGACGAGATATCCGCAGATTGTTGGTGAGCTCCAGTTGCTTCGGGGCTTCCCAAGTCACATGTGTTCATTAGGTTTTGGCATTTTGTACATATTGCATATACATGATCATGTATCTATTAGAGGCTTTGTATACATATGTGGGGTATCATGAAAGTAAAAGATGTACGTTCATTTTGACGTAATGGCTCCAACGGCCAAGTTTGGTATATATTTATGGCGTATGTTTCCATATTCATGTATTCCACATAATTACATGAGATAAAATGATATTCATATGCGAGTATGCATACGAGAGTACATGAGCAAAGATTGGTTCTCTCGGGCCTTATCGGCTCCGGGTGCCAGTCCGGCCCGAATGGGATGTGGGTTGTGACAAAAGTGGTATCAGAGCGGGTCGTTCTAAGGGTATCTACAAAGCCATGTCTGAGTAGAGTCTTGCTTATGGATGTGTTGCGTGCCACATTTATAAGTAAGAGGCTACGGGACATTTAAGAGTTGTTTCATTTTTTTTCATTCTAGATCGTGCATTAGAGCCATTAACATAGGTGGGATTACATCTGACCATTGAAATCGATTTTATTTGATATAGTAAAATGCCGGTTACAAGACGAGGTATGGATAAAGTAAAGGAGGTAGACATGTCTGTCGGGGAAAGAACAAGTAAATCACCACCTGATCCAGTTAGTCAATGCGGGGCTGAAACTGAGTCCCCCGAATCACCTGTTAATGTTACGAAACAAGAGGTAGGGGATTTGAGGAATGCAGTACAAATGTTGACTCAGATAGTTGTTGCACAGAGTCAAGGACAATTTGGTCCAACGGTAAGGAATGAGGATACAGATAGGGAAGCTAGTCGGAGGACACAGAATTTTCTAAAATTGGATTCTCCCACCTTTACTGGGTCAGATTTGAATTAAGATCCACAGGCCTTTATGGACCAAATTCAGAGGGCCTTAGAGGTTATGCACGTAACTGGTATAGAAACAGTAGAGCTTGCAGCATATAGACAAAAAGGCGAGGCTATACTATGGTACGAGGATTGGAGACAATCTAGGGGTGTCGGTGTACTTCCAGCTAGTTGGGAGGAATTTAAAACAGCATTCCTTGATCATTATCTTCTATATGAGGTCTGAGAGGCTCGAGTAGATCAATTTTTAAATCTTCATCAAGGAAATATGAGCGTCAGGGAGTACAGTCTTCGGTTTAATTCGTTGGCTAGATATGCTCCTAATATGGTAGCGACTATAGCCGATAGAGTTCATCGGTATGTGGATATATTGGAGCCATATTTGGTAAGGGACTTTACTATTGCTGCATTAAATAAAGATATGGATATATCCAGAATACAAGCCTTCGAGCAAAAGATGGAGGATCAAAGGCAAAGGGGAAGGATACAAGAATCTGGGGCAGGGCCGTCAAAGCGGGCTAGACCCATGGGACAGTTCATGATCCCAAGGAGGAGTTAGGCCTCGGGTTTTCCCAAGACCACCTAGATCATCATTTACTCACCCTACAGCAGGTACTCCACCTCCATTTCGAGGATCTAGAGGCAGTCAGGTTGGGCAGAGTAGTGGAATACGGGGTTCACAGACAGTGAGATCTGTTCGTCAATTGTGCCAGCACTGCGGAAAGTTTCATTCAGGTGAATGCTGGTATGAGATGGATGTTTGATTTGGTATAAAAAGCCAGGACACGTGAAGAGAGACTGCCCACAGAGGGCCACAAGTAGTATGACACGACCTACGGGGTCAGCAGAATTCGGAGGCTCTCCTTGATATGGTGATAGGTACGTTATCTATAGTTTTACCTAATGAATATGCATTAATTGATCCGGGTTCTATGTTATATGTTATTCTATTGACTGCGGGAAAATGTGAAGGCACACGAGAGGTATAGCCAAGTTAGTTGGGGTGTCCATACCAGTTGGTGAATTTATGAAAACAAAAAAAAAAGTATGTCGCAATTGTATAGTAAATGTAATAATCATGTTATATTGTATCGACGAGGGATGACACGTAGAGGCAACAGTTTGAGGTGTCAAGAAGATTTGACGTATGCATTAGGGTAAAGCACATCATTCACGATATGCTAGTTAGTAGGGAGTAATCAATATGTACCATGATGTGGAAGCAACTTATTGATGATATTACATGAAAATAATAATGCGGAATTAGAAGTGATAACAAGTAAAGGTAAAGTGTTTGGAATCAGAGGTTATAGCCTATGTAGAGATTCTTTTTAGTTAGACATAGATGTGATGCCATATGGGTACTAGTTGATGGGCTTACCAAGTTAACACAGTTGTAGAAATGTTTTTGGGAACCCAAGTGAATGTAAGCATGGTTTTCGCCTTTAGACAGAGGAACAAGCAACTCGTACTATGTAATCATGAGAAGTTAGTTCTATGTAGCGTACCTTATAAGATGGCTCGAAGATGTGGCCAAATTGTATATGACGTTGAGGTATCCCAAGAAATCTTTATAGTTCATGCAGTATCTCATATGCGATGCTTTAAAGGTGTATAGGAGATTATCCTGTGTTGCTCCCAGTGTAAAATTCACTAGTTATGGAAAAATCTCATATGTGAGGAAGTACGGCTTACTATTCTAGCTCGATGGGAAGAAATCATAAGGAGGACCAGAGAAATAATGAAATCGAAAGTAATCGTAAGTGTTGGACACGAAAGCAAAGTTCAGGGTCTGGACTTGGAGTCAAGAAATAAGTCTTTACAAGTATTCTCTGTGTAGATGATAAACAAGTGCTACAATGAGACAGTGTTACTAACATTCGAGGACGAATGTTCCTAAGGGGGGAAGAATGTAACACTCCGTACCTTCCTAACCCTCTTTTATTACATTGAATAATGTCTACGTAGGTGTCGAGAGCTAGACGTATGTATTTGGTAATGGTAGTGATGGAAAAAAATTGAAATTTGGCCTTGTACGTGTGATTAACCTTTCGTAGGAGGAGTTTTGTGATTTTCATGGCGCATTTGTGAGGTTCAAAATAAGTCTAAGAGGACCTCTAAACAAAGTATGTTAAGTTTAAGAAGTAAGTTAAAGAATAGGACTTGAAGTATCTAACCAAACCCGCGAAGAAAAGTCGAAAACAAAATTTTGGAAAGAAAATAAGGAGGGGCGCGCCCAGGGGCGTGCCACGCCGCTCTGGGCTGAAATTTTCAGACCATAGGAAGCAAAGGGGCGCGCCAGGCAGAGTGCCACGCCGCCCCTGCGCACCTTTCAAAAGTTGGAAATTTTGTTTAAGTCCCAAGGGTGCCCGGGGACGTATCGAGCCAATTTTTATCACATTTATTCTACAACCATGAGACTATACATGAAATTAGTGAAGTATAATGTTGGTATGATAAAATTACTTGAGAATGAATTTAGCGTCAAAATGACGATTTGACCCTTTTGGTCAAAATAGGCCATATGGGGCTAGAATTGCTTGTTCTTGGGATTGAGGCTATGGATATGAATCCCGTGAGTGGAAATATTGTATTAAATTGTATGAAATGCATTAAACATGAGTAATTATTGATTTTATTGGGTCAAGTAAATTGGGCTCAATGTAAAGCCCAAAGTGGGATAAAAGACATGGCCCATATGGGAAATTTGACCCATTCATCTTGGCCAAGTAGAGACTTATTATTGGACCAAGTGTGTGAGTAAAAAGGGTCATTAATGGTCTATAAAAGGTGGAAAAAATCAGATTTCTATCATTTTACCATTCTCATGCTATTCTAGAAATTTCCCAAAGATATTTCTCTTATTTCTCAAGAACCCTAAGCCAACTCTTTGGACAAGATCATCATTTGGCAAGTCTTGGTAAGTGTATATTCCTATGATTTAATATCTTATATGCATGAGATACTATGTAAATCATATTGGTTATGCTAGAAAGTGTTGGATATGGCACTTGGGGTTTTTACAAAAAGATGTGTAATCCTTGTGGATTAAACTTTAAAAAGGACTTGATGTTTTGATGAAAGTGAATGGTGTTGATGATATCTCAACTTTTATGGTGTTTTTATGTCCATACCTTTCTATTTTTCTACATGTGTAAATTATGGGATTTTGGCCGATTTGTGCTATGAAGTGTATTAAGGTGACTTGATGGATTATTTGTGATATGGTGGGAATAAGAAAGTGTAAAGGAGAAACTTTGTGGCAAAATGTTATTGGGTTATCATGTGTTGGTCAATGAATGGAATATTGTGGTCTTTTTGGTATGCTAATGCCATGAATGGTATTGTAAAGGGGGGAAATAATATTATAAGGGACTCATGTAATTCATGGTCATCTTAAATGCTTGGAATGTAACTTGTGGTCAATGTATGGCATGAATGGGGTATTGTTGGTATGACAATTCCATAAATGGAATTGTAAGAAAGGAAATGACATTTTAAAGATAAACATGTAACTCATTGTTGTCATATGCATTTGTAAGGTAGTGGTGGTTAATGTTGGTTCAATTATGTATTTGTGATGTAGAGTGAAACGTAAGGAAGGAGCGGAATTGTTGAGACATATTGGATTGTGTATTTACATTGGAAAGATAAGGTATGTAAGGTTACTCTATCCGTGTCTTTCTGCGGCAACCAGTTTTCACATTGACATTACGCATGTTCCATCCCGAAATGTGCTAAGGTATTCCATAACTGGTTATCCATGGTCATTGTCATATCTTTCCTACTCATTGATCATTGGTGAATCTCATGTCTCATATTCATGGTTAATGTTCCAAAAGCAATAAGGTTACGTTCCAATGTTTGATATGACGCATGTCCCTTGTTCATGGATTATGGTCCAATGATTTTAATAGTGTTATGTTTCTAATAATGTTATGTTTCTCACACTGTTTGTTCACATATCTCTTACCCATTGGTTAATGATCCGAAGCTTCAAGGAAAGTTGTCATAACGTTGAAATCTCTAAGGACCTATCTCAAGAGAATAATAACATAAGAGAATCTATTCAATCTTGGGTTGTATTTTTCAAACCATGCCTTGTCCTAAAGTCCTTCAATATGATGATTATCTTGGTACCAATCTTTCATAAGTAAAAGTACCAATCTCATGAGAAGTGAAGAATGAGGTAAAGTGTTTGTGTTTTCAAAAGTATCACGATCCTCAATGTATCAATCTCTCAAATAAAATAAATTAGGTTATACATGTTGTTGGTTGCAAGAATGGAGGAAGCTAATAGGGGGTGGACACAATTCCAAAGTTCCAATAATACTATGACTCCAAACTCCGATGATGTATGATCCAAGTTCTAATAATGTCACGACTATCTTTGTACCAATCTCATAGGTTTCGTAAGAAAGGTATGTTTCTCATAAGTAGATGTGTTAATCTCTCATAAGTTGAAGTATCAATCTCATAAGAGTAATACGAAGGTGAGGTGCAAGTTAATTAATTATTCCTCATAAGTGAAGATGTCAATCTCATGTAAGTGTGTGCCTCAATTAACGTCATGAACTCTAATGTGTCACTCTTATAAGTATGGAAAAGAAAAGATGTGCATATGGTTCCTTTATGTTCTTTGAGTATGAATCACAAACTAAAGGGTATAAGTTAAGATGGAACAATCTCAAATACTATACATATACAAATATACATATGATATCCCATCAAGGGTGGAGGCCCGGTACTATATATCCCACCAAGATGGAGGCCCGGTACTATATACTTATTTATTATATCCCATCAAGGTGGATGCCCGGTACTATATATCCCACCAAGATGGAGGCCCGGTACTATATACTTATTTATTATATCCCATCAAGGTGGATGCCCGGTACTATATATCCCACTAAGATGGAGGCCCGGTACTATATACTTATTTATTATATCCCACCAAGATGGAGGCCCGGTACTAAATACATATACATTATATCCCACTAAAAGTGGAGGCCCGACATTATATACTTACGTAAAAGGTCATGATCCATAAGGTACTATGAATCACTAACTAGTTGAGTGAATAATAATATATCCCCTGCATGAGTATATCAATATAGAGGTAATGAACATGGTTCCACACATCCAGGTTGGAGGTCTATTCACATTGATTATTCTCTTACGTTTAATTTCTTGAAAGTACTTATGTATTACTATCGTTTCATATGGCCTTACATAATCAGTACTTTCTTCGTACTGACCCCTCTCGGGGGACTTACCTTACGTGATGTAGGCCCAGGTGTTAGTAGATCTCCGCAGTAGGCGACGAGATATCCGCAGATTGTTGGTGAGCTCCAGTTGCTTCGGGGCTTCCCAAGTCACATGTGTTCATTAGGTTTTGGCATTTTGTACATATTGCATATACATGATCATGTATCTATTAGAGGCTTTGTATACATATGTGGGGTATCATGAAAGCAAAAGATGTACGTTCATTTTGACGTAATGGCTCCAACGGCCAAGTTTGGTATATATTTATGGCGTATGTTTCCATATTCATGTATTCCACATAATTACATGAGATAAAATGATATTCATACGCGAGTATGTATACGAGAGTACATGAGCAAAGATTGGTTCTCTCGGGCCTTATCGGCTCTGGGTGCCAGTCCGGCCCGAATGGGATGTGGGTTGTGACAGTTTTAACCTACCTTGGCTTTTAAAGGTGAGTGTTTCTTCAAGAACCCTAAAAGGAATATAGGGTTTGGGCCTTCAAAGAGTCAATTATAATAGGATTTAATCTGATCCATTAGCTTAGTAGGTAATACAATTCTTTGGAACATTTAACTTGGTCCAAATCTGATCCATAACCTTGGGTCCATTAACTTGGTCCATATATCTCAAGTAGGTGATTCACCTACTATCTTAATTAAGTCAAGCAAGCACCTCAATAGTTAATTCCATTTTTAGTTCTTAATCCCTTTAATTTAACTTACAACTTGTGTTCACTTGGTCACTTTAAACTTTAGATCCAAATACCTACTCACGATCCCAAGCTTAACTAGTTGCATCGATGTTAACTTAGTCGTGTCACATTAAAATGTATGAGCAGTTCCTTTCAACCCATCTTACCATCGCTAGTCATATTGGAAACCGATTCCATTACCCGTACTATAAGGCTATATCAAGTGACATATAAGTAGAACTAGTACACGTAGGATACGGGGTGCTAGATTTTCGTATTTTGAGGGTTATCATTTGGTATTAGAGATGAGATTAGATTCATTCTTATGATTCTAAATCTTGGGTTTGTTATCTAGAAAATCAAAAAAAAATATTGTGTCAAAAGCGTTTTCAACAAAACCCCCAAAAATATTTGTGTTTTTGAGTCATTATTGTAGTTTCTAGACTAGATTTTTTCCATCTGGTACTATGAAGGTTGGAATCTTGAGTTTTTTGGTGTTTTGGAAAAGATTGGAAGAAAAACTCCATTACTGAGCAAAACTTGAAGAAAAAGAAAAAAGTGGGTCTTGAAATCTGAAAGTTTTGGTGTTGATTTGGGTGTTAAAAATTGTTGTAAAGTGTTCTCTAAGTTGAAGGGAACTTAGATCTGAAATTTCATGCAATTCGGAGCAAAAACGAGTTAGTTTCATATCTTCAAGGGGAAGATTTATCAAAATGTTGTTATTATATCCACAAAGAAAGAAATATAAAGGTGTTTGGGTGTTAGTACAAGAGAATATCCAAAAGAAAAGGGAATATTCTAAGAGAGAGACTGCCAAAAAGGGCCCAAAAAGGCTGAAAAGCAGAAATTCCAGGTGTGTGTCTAGGCCACCTGCGCCCTCACCTACGTGGGCAGGTGGGTATCTGTGCCAGCAGGTGACCCAACTCAGATGACACTGCTTCAACCTGCGACTTTCACCTACGAGGGCAGGTCATGACATGTGAGGGCAGGTCGACCAAATGCATTTCAACAACTCCAAAACTAATTTTGCTCAGGTTCCAACATCCTAATTCCATTCCTTGATTTTTAAAATCATTTTTTGATTCCTAACTAATTAACAACTAGTATTTAATCTACTTAGTTGAATAATTAGTCTTTGAGTCCGTTTTCTTTCTTCGTCCATTTCTTTTGTGCTTTTCTCTTTTTGTTTCGTTGTTATTTCTTAGTTCAAGTTCGTGTTTATTTGTTTGAGTCATTATTTATTCTTCAAACAAGAATCTATTATGACCACGAGTAGTAATTTATACCACATCTTCAATCGGAGTAGAAACGATCTTTCAATGCTAGCGAAGCCTATTGTGAGGCAAACAAAGCTGCGTACTCCGAGAGATTGTGAGGTTGATTTCTTAACGTTAACTTGTTTGTTGGTTTTTTTAGTGTTTCTACTTGCTAGGTACAATGGCGAAGGGGAGTGAAAGTCAAAATACCATGGGAAAGGTTAACATGGAATCCATAATGGCAGCCCTCTTAGGTATGAGACAAGACATGAATGAGCTAAGAGGTAAAATTACCACACTCCAAGGAAGTATGTCAACCAAGATAGACAACATTGAGGGTGATCTAAACTCCAACGACTCCACCCCCCAAAACTATCATGCTTCCTCTAGTGGTAATGCTCCAAAAACCTCCACTACTATCTCCACGGAAACACTTCACCAAATTTTCCATCCACCGTGGAAAGTACATGATCCCATCATCCAAACCACTACTTATCCAAATAATGAAAACCAACTTGCTCAAGTTAAGGGAGTAGAGAGAGAGAGGAAATTAAGAAAGTGGTGAAGAACTTGGCTCAAGAAAGGGGAGTTGTATGTGAATATTGATCCAAGAATTGAATTGGAGGAGGTAGACAAGGAACACTTAGTTGTTGAACTTGTCAAACCCAAGCCCTTGTTACATGATAATCATGGTTCTAGCATTTTTCCTAGCACCAATACTTCTGTTTTGCAGGATCAAGAGCAAATGCTCCTAATGTAGGATCCAAAGAAAATCCCTCACAAGCATAGGCTTTAAGGTCTAGATGAGTTCTTATCTAAGGACTCTGACATTGATGAAGGGAGGTTCTAAATAAACTCCTAAGGATTGATGGATACTTGATGACAAGGGGTGAAACATTTAGCCCAATGGATCGAAAGAAGAAGTTCCCTACCAAGGAAACTCCTTCAAAAAATCAAGAGGACCAAGCATGGTCCAAGTTGGTGCATGGAAGTTCAAGGCTTTTTTTCTACTGTATGTACCTACCCCTTCCTATTCCTAGTGGTCCTTGGAGTCATGATGATATTTTTCTCATATTGAGTAGACCCGTTAAATTGATTGATATCATATCATACCATGAGAGTATAAGTGTCTCCATGATTTCTTCATGGTGTATGTCTTATGTGCTTAAATTGTGTGGGCCTTGCAATCTAAATGCCCAATCTATTTGTTGGTTTGGGAAGAGTCCTTGGTGCATATTTGTTGTCCAACTCTTGTTTCCTAATCCTTGTCACACTTATGTGGTTAGACAAGTTGAAGTGAAAGAAAGGACTATTAGGATTATGCTAAAGTTTGAGAATAGAGGCAACCCAACTTCTTGGGTATTCTGTAATTTCTCTAATAGCATGACTCCATTAGTGAATGTACTTTATTTGGGAAGTTGCTTAAGGGAAAAGACGTGATGTGCTTAACTTGCCTTGTCTCATCTTCTTGTGTACTTATGTTTGAGAGTAATTTAGATGAGAATGGTATACTTTAACTCTTTTCTTTTCTAACTCTTTGCCCATGATGATAGCCATGCTTGTATTGAAAATGTATTTTGTATAAGCATGGGTTGTCTTGAAAGGAAGGGTGATTTGCATCCTAATGACTTGACTTCATCCTTGGTTGTTCCAACTTATAATGACTTGATTGCTAGATTTCTTGAGTACCTTGATACTCTTACGCATGGAAATACCTTGGATGAGACTCGTTTTCTTCATACCTTCCTTTACTAACTCTTTGCATTTGATGACGTCCATGTTGATATTGGATTTGTTTTCGATAGAGGTGGGAACCCTTGGGTATGGTTTAATGGTGGACTAAAGAAACACTTGTGTCTTACGACCTTGGTAGTTTCTTTGTTTCATGATGCTCCTAATAGACAACACTTTTGTACCTTGTATGATGAGCTCTTTTCATTAAGCATGAATGATAAATGGTTTTACGTCAAGTGGGTGTCCCCTTGGCATGAATATGTTGATGCTAACCCCTTTTCTAACCCTGTTGCTTCGAGGAAACATTGGTTGTTTGTTTGTCTCTTGTGCTTTTAGGATTTAGATTCGAGGATGAATCTTTTTCTAGAAAGGGAGGATAATACAATCCAAAATACCTCCAGAACTTTTGATGAAATGATCACTATGTGAGTGGTGTTTGACGACCCCTTAGTGCTATCCAAAGGGTGCCACAAGTTAGAGATTACATCCAAGAAGGGTAGAGGGGCCTTGAAGAGGTCAAAGGGAAGCAAAGACGAGCTAAAAGAGGCCCTGGAGGGACCTGTGAGCTCACTTGCATCCGCAGGAGAAGGACTTGTGTCCGCAGGTGGCAGGCACTGGTATCTGTGCCCCTGAATTGCATGGGCAGATGCCCATCAGCGTGGGAAGGTGGCCCAAATCGGCTGGGCCTCCTATTTTGTTGGAAATGGGTCACTTTTGGGCCTATAGTTGTAATAATTAGCTCATGGCTATATATAGTAGCTTCTTCTTGATTTTTAGGTTAACTTTGATGCTAATGAACAATTATACACTTGAGAGTGTGAGTGAGCTTGGAATAGCTTGCGTTGAACAATCTTTGGAAAAGTTGGTTGCTTGGGAGTTCGATTCCCTTGTGGTCTACGTCAGATTTAGGTGCTTTGTAGGATTAATTTGATTGAGGATTTGGGGTTTAATGTACCCTTAATTTGCATTCAGTTTCCTTCTTTGTGTCTATCTATTTCTTTATTTTTCTATCTTTCCCTTTTCAATTCCTTGTTTATCACCTTTTCAATTCCTTGTTTATCTCATTTTTGTATCTTTTCCACTTTTCGTATTTTGAGGGTTATCAATATTGGGGCGCCAAGAGGTAAATTTATTTCTTATCTTAAGGCAAAGAAAATGATGTCTAAAGGGTACATATGTCATCTAGTGAGAGTGAAAGACATAGATACGGAGCCACCAAATCTTTAATCGGTTCCAGTGGTAAATGAATTTCCCGATGTATTTCCTGAAGATCTTTTAGGTTTACCTCCAGAATGAGAAGTAGAGTTTGGTATTGATGTGATCCCAGATACTAAACCTATCTCCATTCCTCCGTATAGAATGGCTCCGATAGAATTAAGAGAGTTGAAAGGGCAATTGAAAGACTTGCTAGAAAGAGGATTCATAAGCCCTAGTATGTCCCTTGGGGCGCACCAGTATTATTCGCGGGTAAGAAAGATGGCACGTTAAGAATGTGTATTGACTACCGGCAACTGAATAAGGTAACTATTAAGAACAAATATTCCTTCCAAGAATTGATGATTTATTTGATCAGTTACAAGGTGCTAAATGTTTCTCAAAGATTGATTTGCGATCGGGTTCCACCAAATGAGGGTCAAAGAGAAAGATATACCCAAGATAGCTTTTCAAACACGGTATGGTCATTATGAGTTTTTAGTTATGTCATTTGGGCTAACAAATGCACCAACAACTTTTATGGATTTGATGAATAGGGTGTTCAAGCCATTCCTATATTTGTTCATGATAGTATTTATTGATGATATTCTGGTGCATTCATGATTGAAAGAGGACCATGCTAATCATTTGCGGCAGGTGTTACAAGTTCTTCGTGATTGTAAGTTATATGCAAAGTTCTCTAAATATGAGTTTTGATTAAAATCTATAGCATTCTTGGGCCATATTGTATTTGATGAAGGAATAAGGGTTAATACTCAAAAGATAGAAGCCGTGAAGGACTGGCCAAGACCAACAACACCTACGGATGTTCGTAGTTTCCTTGGGTTAGCAGGTTATTATAGAAGGTTTGTTGAAGGGTTTTCTTCTATTTCTGCACCTTTAACAAAATTAACACACAAAGCAACCAAGTTTCAATGGAATGACACATGTGAAAGGAGTTTCCAAGAGCTGAAGAATAAGTTGACTTCTACACCCGTATTGGTACTTCCAGAGGGTACAGAAGAGTATGTGGTGTATTGTGATGCTTTAGGAGTTGGCTTAGGATGTGTATTGATGCAGCATGGTAAAGTAATAGCTTATGCCTTAAGACAATTGCGGTCACATGAGAAAAATTATCCAACACATGATCTTGAGTTAGCAACGGTTGTATTTTCTTTAAAGATATGGTACCACTACTTGTATGGGATTCATTTTGCCATATATACTGACCATAGGAGTTTACAATATATCTTTAAGCAAAGGGACCTAAATTTGAGGCAGCGGAGGTGGCTTAAACTATTAAAAGATTATGATATTGATATTTCGTATCATCCGGGGAAAGAAAATATAGTAGATGATGCATTAAGTCATAAGTAAATGGTGAGAACTTATGGACAGTACACTGAAAGACAAGGGATGACTAAAGATCTACACCAACTAGCTAGCTTGGGAGTTCGCCTTCTTGAATCTCCAAACGAAGGGTTTATTATGCAAAATGCGGCAGAATCTTTATTAATAGCTGAGATGAAAGAGAAGCAGTATGCAGACACTATTTTATTACAGCTTAAGGAAAATGTACAACAAGGTATGACAAAGGCATTTGAGCTTACGCAAGAGGAAGTACTTCGGTGCCAAAACAGATTGTGTGTACCTAATGTAGATGTGCTAAGATTGAGGATTATGACGGAAGCTCATCATTCAAGGTATTCCATCCATCCTGGATCATCTAAATGTATCATGATTTGAAAGGAGTGTATTGGTAGGGTGACATGAAGAAGAACATTGCAGAATTTATAGCCCAATGACCAAGTTGTCAACAAGTTAAAGTAGAACACCAAAAACCCGGAGGATATATGCAACGTATGGATCTCACATTTTTGAAGTGGGACATGATCAACATGGATTTTGTCACTGTTTTGCCTCGCACAATTAGAAAGTTTGATTTCATATGGGTAATAGTTGATAGACTTACCAAATCAGCACACTTCCTGCCAGTTAAGACCACTTATACAGCTGAAGAAAATGCAAAAATATATATTAAAGTGATAGTTCAGCTACACGGAGTCCCAATCTCTATTATATCTGATAGGGGAGCTCAATTTACTGCAAACTTTTGGAATCCATTTCAAAAGAGTTTGGGAACGCAAGTGAATTTAAGTACAGTTTTTCATCCTCATACGGACGGACAAGCAAAACTTACCATTCAAACACTTGAAGATATACTGTGAGCTTGTGTATTAGACTTCAAAGGTAGTTGGGATGATCATTTGACACTTATTAAGTTTGCCTACAATAATAGCTATCATTCAAGTATCAAAATGGCACCTTATGAAGCTTTATATGGAAGGAAGTGTAGATCACCAATTGGATGGTTTGAAGCCGGTGAAACTGACTTATTTGGGCCAGATCTTGTTCATCAAGCTATGTAAAAAGTTATGGTGATACAACAACAGCTTGAAATAGCTCAAAGTTGACACAAATCATATGCAGATATTAGAAAAAGAGGGCTAGAATTTGTAATAGGAGATTGGGTATTCTTAAAGGTATCGCCAATGAAACGGGTAATGAGGTTTGGTAAAAAAGGAAAACTAAGTCCATGTTATGTAGGGCCATATAAGATTATTCAAAGGTTTGGCAAAGTAGCATATGAATTAGAGCTACCGCAAGAGCTCTCAACAGTTTATCCAGTGTTTTACGTCTCAATGCTTCAGAAGTGCATAGGAGATCCATCCTGTATTAATCCTACTGAAGATGTACAAGTTGTGGAAAATCTTACTTATGAAGAAGTAACCATTTCGATTCTTTATCGACAAGTTAAGAAATAAAGAAGTAGCTTCCATAAAGGTACTTTAGAGGAACCAGCAAGTAGAAGAGATCACGTGGTAAGTTGAGGAAGAGACTACGTACCCTCATTTATTCGAATCCGAAAAAAAGGTCTAAGATGCTGAATTAGAGCAATAATAAATAAGTATATATATATAAATATATTATGTTGTAACAGGAAGATTAAACTTGGGCTTGAACTTGTTTAGGTTGGATAATCATGCTAATATTCGAGGATGAATGTTCCTAAGGGGAGAGGATGTAACACCCCGTATCCTACGTGTACTAGTTCTACTTATATGTCACTTCATATAGCCTTATAGTACGGGTAATGGACTCAGTTTCCTATATGACTAGCGACAGTAAGATGGGTTGGAAGGAACTGCCCATACATTTTAATGTGAAATGACTAAGTTAACGTCGATGCAATTATTTAAACTTGGGATTGTGAGTAGGTATTTGGATCTAAAGTTTAAAGTGACCAAGTGTACACTAGTTGTAAGTTAAATTAAAGGGATTAAGAACTGAAAATGAAATTAACTATTGAGGTGTTTGCTAGACTTAATTAAGCTAGTAGGTGAATCACCTACTTGAGATATATGGACCAAGTTAATGGACCCAAGGTTATGGATCAGATTTGGGCCAATTTGAATGTTCCAAAGAGGTGTATTACCTACTTAAGTTAATGGATCAGATTAAGGCCTATATTAATGGACTCTTTTAAGGCTCAAACTAAGTAAAGTTAAAGGATAAGAGAATGGGCAGCCCAACCCCAAAAATCTATCCCAAAAGCCCAATAAGTTAAAGGCCCAATTTAGACAATATAAAGGAAGTAGGTGCATCACCTACTTTGACCTTTGGGCTGCTTAAACTCCCTAAGTAGGTTCATCACCTACTTGGATCAATTTGTGGCTGAAAATGGACCTAAAAGAGGAGGTTCTAGAGAGCCTATTTAAGGGTTAATTTGACACATTTTAACTCATAATAATTCAGAAAATTAACCAAAATTATCTCAAAGATAATAAGCTCTCTCTCTCTCTTCAAGTAGCAGCCACAAAACTCCTCTAGGGTTCTTGGTATAGTTGCCTCTTTGAAGCCAAGGTAAGTAGTGATTAACTTATGGAGTTAATTTAATTTAACCATGAGAAGGTGATGGAAATCAGGTTATTCACTTTTGAAGTGTAGAACAACCCTCTAAGTTTGGCCGTCCACCTTTATCTAATTTCTACAAGGTTTCTCCTCTTTATGGTTCTAGTGAAAAGAAGTTCAAGTTCTTGTGGCACTTGAGATTATAAGGATTTCCACCAATAAAAGGTAGGCTACAACACATTTTATTAATCCTCCTTGTATATAAATTTGAGTGGAAAATTATGGATGTGTTGCTAAGAACTTAGAGATGGTGAGTGCAATATTATGTTGCTAGGTTGAAGAATATTTGGGGTTGTTTTAGAGATTATTTATATTTATATATGTTGGGACATCTTGGTTGGTATTAAAAAAGGATGTGAGTTGTTGATATTGACATATAAAAGGAGGGTGTGATGATATACCACTTAATTAGATGTTGTATAAGTTTGCTGCCTATCATACTTTGTGGACTGTTTTGTACATGTTATGAAACCAAAGGAGTTTCCGGGAATATTATATGAATCTGTGTGTTGTACAAATGTATTTAGAGAAGAAGGGGTTGAAAGAACACCTTTGATTTGGTGAATTATGGGTGTGCTTCCCTGCTACTGTTTTGAGTGAAGTTGAATAGCCCGAATTTGTTAATTAATTACTAATACTAGTTTTACCACGTACTTCATTATAGATAAGAAATCTGAAAGGAAGTAGGCTAAATTGGGGTAGTACCAGAGTTATACAAGGTATGTAAGGCCACTCTATTATATATTCTTTGGCATGAAATCTAGTACTTGTGTTACAAAATGAGCTTCCAAAGTTCTCCCATGTCAAATGATACATAGTGGCAACGTATGACCTCCCATGTAGCTAACGACCTTGATCCTACTCCCTAGTATGTTAAATTACCTCAATATATTCTTATTACCTAGTCTGCATGTCTACATTCAATAGAAAGCCTCAAAAGTTCTCCTTTTAGTCTAATAAGATCTATGTGTTATTTCAGCTCCTAGGCATTTCATTTGTGTACAAACTTCTCCCTACCTCATTGTTATTGCAGCAAGTGTTTATTCATGTCTTTTACTGGTGGACTACTATCCCAAAGCTCAATTATGTCATGACCACCAAAGTAACAATCTCAAAGGTAATAAACTAAGAAACGTAAATCTGGTTATGTACGAGTGGCAACTTAGGGGCTTAAGCCTGGCATTGGCCAATCCCGATCTCTTTATATGTGGGTGGAAGCTCAGGGGAGTAAGCCTAGCATGGGTCGATCCCAACATGGGTATTTTCCACTGATCAGTTGGTTATTTGTATCACATGGCTTATGAAGATTATAAGGTAAAGTAAAGAAAGGAATGTAATGTACACGATCCCACAAGTATATGTAAAGGTGGTCTATTAGCACTATTTATATGCTTGTACCTAATTTTATTTGAGATTTTGTGTTATGTATAACTACCTTCAGCCTTTCATATTCAATATATTATTTCATACTGACGTCCCTTACGGGGGACCTACATTTCATGCTATAGGCACAGGAGCTAGTAGACCCCTCCAGTAGGAGCACAGGACATCCAGCGGCTATTAGTGAGCTCTAGGTTGATTCGGGGCTTTTTGAGTCTGTTAAATATGTTTTGGTATTGTATAGTCGCTAAGTGTAAGGCGGGGACTTGTCCCAACCTTAACTAAGTTTATATCTTCTTTGGAGACTTTGTACACGGTAATGTGAAGTGTGGTTGTGCCTTGTCTTCCAGTCATTGTGGCCCCAACAGCCAAGTCATGTATATATAGTTTTGGGCTTGACAACATGGTTTATTTTCATTAAATCTTAATATCCGTATTTGGCAGCATCTTTAAATGTTCATGGCAATATATGGTAAGTACAAGGTTATGGGTTGGTGCTCTCGGGCCTTTACGGATACGGGTGTCTATCCGCCCCAATAGGATTTGAGGCGTGACATAGTTTTCTTACTATTAATCTTTTTATAGTACCAAACTTTTCTTTTTAATCTTTCACTAATATATTTAGGACATCCCTTTATTTTGAATATTAATAATGTCTGAGTCTATGAACATGTACCTTGAATGATTTAGTGAGCAGCCTGTTCAACCCATATGCACAGGTTGCCAAGGTAATTCTGGTCTCTAGCAGATGGGCTCACACCAATAGTCATAGCCGTGATTCAAATGTGGGATTTTAGGTTGTTCTTCCATGCCACAACTACTAGGTCATACCCACGAGGACTCAATTTAGAACATCTACACTATGTGATAACCCCCAAAATATGAAAAAAGGGATAAAGTACAAAAATACGAAGAAAGATAGAACTGAAATATGGAAAGCAAACGATAGATAGATAGAGATAAAAAGACACAAACAAAGGAAATCAACGAAACTAAAGGATATATTAAATCTAATCACCTCAAAAGATTAATCCAAATAATAAACCTAACTCGTACAAATGACCATGAGGGAATCGTAACGCCCTCGCAACCACCGTTTCTAGGCAAAAATCAACCTAAGCTTTTCCAAGCTATACTCATTCTCCATAAGGAGACACAATATCAATATCATCAAAAAAACTAACGAAAATAAAGCTAGGTCCTAGTATTTATAGCCCTGGGCTTTTTATTACATATATGGGCCCAAAAGTGACCCAATCCACAAAATAGGACAAGTTGGCCATCTGGGTTGACCTGCCCACGCAGGTGGACCACCGTCCATGTAGGTCAGGGTGAAGATGCCTCTGACTGGGCTGTTTTGGTCACCTACTGGCGCAGGGGAGGGACCTAAGGGCGCAGGTGGGCTCGCAGGTGCTCTCAAGGCGACGTTTAGCTCTTTTTTGTTGCCGACGACCTCTCTAATGTCGCTCTTTGACTCCAAGATATCTTTCATACATGATATTGCTCTACTTGAAGTGCAAAATGGACCCTCCAACCACATCATTTTGGCCTTGAGCTCTTTGTGGCTTGGATCCCTTGTTGTCGTGCTTGAATTATAAACCAAAAAAGATTGACGCCAATTTGGCTTGTATCACTATGAGAAGTTAGTGCAAGACTCAAACTGATTCTGTGTATGATAGCCTGCATTGAATAATCTTTTATCTTTATCAACTTATAGCTTGAGCATGTGAGGTAAATCTTTTATTTTATGACAGAATAGGTCAATAACTAAAATATTGTTACTGACTTTCAAAGTTTTTACATCACAATTCACTCTAACATATTTCGTGTGAACATTTCAAACTTAGTGGGTAGTTTGATAATTGGGGGACTGATTTCTTTTCCACTTCCCTTTTGCAGCCTGTGTAAAGCCATATGATGATGTGGTGATATATGCATGGGCAGTTCCATGACCTTGCTGAGCTTTTTGAGATGGTTGGAAGGTATACACCTTTTTATGATTTGCTTTCTCTTTTACGGATTTTCTCTTTCTGAAAGATGAGACTAGGGATATGTTAGGACAAGAGGATGGCATACAAGTTAACTTTCTAGTGCATATTACGAACCAAAGAAATTTAGAACTAGTGTATGCCCTGTAATTTTATACATTCCTATAATTGCCTTTTTGAAATCTTGGTCTGGTTATATATGTTATATTAGGTGCTAGTAGCTTTCACAGTTCTAACACTGTTAAAATTCTTGTGTTGGAGTAGTGTTTTTCTTCATTTGTTATCGTCTAGCTAAAGTTGCTGCCATATGACCAAAAGGTCACGGGTTCATGCCTTGAAAATAGCCTCTGACAGAAATTCAAGGTAAGGTTGCATACAATACACCCTTGTATTGGGGCCCTTCCCGGACCCTGTGCAGAGCAGAAGCTTTAGTGCATCGGGCTGCCCTTTTTTGTCATCTAGCTAAAAAAAAATTGAGACTGAACGTGATGTTAAAAGCTTGTATGTTGTCAATATTAAGCAATATTTTACCTTGCTTAGATGATTCAGAGAAATATCTGAATTTTAATCTGCCTGATGATAATCTGCAAATATATTTCCTTCTTTGTATGTATGTTGCACATTGGTTTTGAAACCTCCATGAAATTCCTAGTCTACATGGGGATTTAGTTACGGATACTGAATTTATTAAACGCTATGAATTTTGAGTTAGAAACGTGGATTCTGACATACTACATAAATAAGGTAGGAGTCAAAATTTATATTTGATATAAATGGTCAAAGTAGACTTATATATTTTAATGTACACTGTGTGTAGGTGACATTGTTCATTGTGTCAAGTCAGGAGAATGGTGAGATTATCAGTGGAAGATAATAAAAGAGTGAAGGAGTTTCAGGAGATTTGTGGAGAAGCAAAGGAGAGGGGAATTGGGAGAGTATTTAGATCGCCGACATTATTTAAGGACATGGTGAAGTGTATGTTGCTCTGCAATTGCCAGTGAGTAGTTAAAATGGAGTTGCAGTATTAAACTAGTTACATTCATTCCTTGAACCTACCTCAGGGAATACATTGGGTATGTTGTTTTAATTTTATCCAAAACACCAAATAAAGCTACTTTTTAGATCGCATACTAGCAAGCAATACCGATTTCAGCATATAAGTCCAGATTAAATCCCAAAGCAACATCAACAAAAAGTTGGCTCTAGTCTCAAGTTGCTTATTTCTTCTAAGGTGGAGAGATAGGCAAGTGAAGTTGGGTCTTTTTGTTTTAGTTTTATTTTGATAAAGCACCAATATAAGGTTCTTCTTAAATAAGTTTCCACCAAATTGAAGATTGTGATAAAACAAAGGTTTTAACTTAGATCCCTGAAAGAGTTTTTGATAAAGTAGATTCTTGAAGAGTTTTAAACTACTAATGTACTATTCTATCACCTAGAAAATTATTCCAACAATTAAACAGCTGGTGCATTCCCTTACTTTCTGTAACTAGTTTAATCAACTACATATGTTGATATTTACTACAGCTGGTGCATTCCCTTATTTTCTGTAACTAGTTTAATTAGCTGCATATGTTGGTGTTTATTTGATGTACCAGTCTATCAAAATTGATTCTTCCATCATGATTTATGTTGTTCCTTCTCTTCCAAAGCTCTCATAGGATGATTAACCGTGACTAGTGTTGAGCATGATTTTTTTTCTAAGTTTTAATTTCATTTTTAATGTGTAGGAATATGCGGGTGATTCAATTTTAATGGTGGCCACAAGCCAGTTCAATCTGTTGAAGTGAAAAATAAAGAGTTTTTGAACTATTGTGATATATATTTGAATACATTTGGCTTTGTGTGGAATTTATTACTAGTACAAATATTTAAAATATTGCTTTCTAACTATGTGTAGTACAAGACATGTAGTTTTTTGAAGTTCATTGCAAATTTATATATTTGAATTATTTATTAGTAATTTAGTACTTGAGATTATTTATATATATAATAATTTGTTTAGTGAATATATGCATACCAGAATTATTATTTTCCAATTAGAAATTGTGGATATAAAAATTCTAAACAACTTTACCACATTTCAAAAGTATGGCTTATTAATTATAAATTGTGGCATTTACATAAGAAAAGGTTACACTTTATAAATGTTTTTGTAGAAGAGGTACATAAGGCTACGCTTTTAAAGCGTGGTTAATAACAAAGGCCACGCTTGAAAGTGTAGTTTTATCAAATAAAAGTGTTGCTAATGAGATTCTATAAAGCATGATCATTGTACCTCATCGGCCACACTTTTTAATAGCTACTATGGAAACACTTGAAAAGTGTGTCCCAAAGTCAAAGGTTACGCCTCTTTAGACCACCCCAGAAAAAGCGTGGCCTAAAGTCGAAAAGCATAGCCTTTTATTAAAGGCCATATTTTTTGCTAGTTTAGGCCACACTTTACAGTGGTGGCTAAAAGCCTAAAATGTTGTAGTGAATGGTGTAGGGTCTTGAACCTAGTAATGACTTAAATGTAAGGGTTACTAGATAATAGCGGAATTATCAGTCTAGACAGAAATAAAATAGGATTAGATTAGGGAATGAATTTATGAATGTTGAACTAGAGTTTAGACTCCATTTGGTTGAATGTGGACTCCTAAAATGAATACTTGAATTTGATGGATATGGCTTTATAATGCTTATTTGAATAAGTCGTGGATTAGTCTTTAGACATATTGTAATTGATGAATACTAATTGATAAGGCCTGAATTATAAGCTGTTGGATGGCCTTCAGGCATACTTGTTATTTCATGTGTTAAAGAATAATTGTTGTTTACATGAAATTATTTAACTTGAGTCTGACCAAGTGTTTGGAGTGTTTGTCTACTTGTTACAATGTATGTTCAAGAAAGTAAATTGTTGAATGATATCCAAGTGTTAATCACATATAATGAGGTTATATTAAAAGCTTGTTGATGGTACAAGTATGATGGATAATTCTCATTGTGGTTGTGAATATTGTGATATTTGATGCTATTGTGGGATGTACCGGTATTTTGACATCTTCACAGGATTGGCTGATATAAGTTTGGCAGACACTAGATGCCTGGGATTTCTTGTACATGGACAAGAACTCGTTCGCTATAGGTCATGGCTAGTAGGTGACCATAAGACCCTTAGCATGTGTATAGAAGGTATTGGTGAATGTGGTGGTTCCTTGAGTGAACTGAGTTTATGTGTTATCTGATATTATATTTGGTTACATGAGTGAACCAGGTTTGTGTGTTATATGATATTATATTTGGTTTCTTTAGTGAACTGGGTTTATATGTTATCTGATATTATGTTTGGTTCCTTGAGTGGACCAAATTTATGTGTTGACTTATTATATTTAGGTTCTTGAGTAAACTGGGAATTATAATTATAGACTTATTGATTATATTGGATCCTTGAGTAGTCTGGGCTAAGGACATAAAAGAATGACATATATTTGGTTGTGTATTTTATACAAGGTGTAAGCTATTATTGCGTAATTACCCTCTAGGTCATTTTTTCAATCTTCACGTGTTTCTGGCATTTTGAGTCTTTCCACAACGGATACAGGTTAATTATGACTTGTCAGAACTGTCGGTTTGATTATTGGATAGTTCATTTGGATTTTAGGCTCAATTCCCTATTTTGGAGCTTTTACTGTTAAGGAATGGGTCTCGAATCAAAAATCCCTGTAGATAACCTCAGATGGAAATTATGACAGTACCATCAGCTCCGAAATGTTGATTTTAGTCTAAGGGGTCCCTCTATTCAGTTCCCAAGGCTTTCAGACTTGTTTTGGGCTGTTGGGTAGATTTTATGAAAAATGGAACTATGGGTCTAGGGCACACATTTAATCAAAACAATCTTCGATGAAAGTTTCGACGGTTCATTGAGTTCGAAATGTCAAATTTGGTATAGTAGCATAGTCCATTTGCACGCATGGGATTCCGAACCAATCTCGAGCAGCAGGTTGGAATCCATTTGGACTTAGCAAAAAATTTGGTGCCTGATATCTGGTGTGACTACTTTAGCGGTTGAGGTATGCTTTAGCGGTCATCGCATTAGTGACCTCGAGCCACTTTAGCGGCCTTGGATATTTAGTTGAGGGCCACTTAATCGCTCATTTTTCCACTTAAGCGGTCATCGCTTTAGCAAAGCGTCCACTCACCTTTGGCACTGGACGCTTTAGAGGTCGGTAGCTGCTTTAGTATCCAAGTGATCGCTTTAGTGGCACTTGGAGGTTTTAAATACCCTTTTTCACTCAATTTTGCATTTACTTCTCAACCCTATTTCCCCTATTTTTGAGATCTTGGAATGAGGGGAAGTGTGGGAAATCATCCATTGAAGCTAAGGTAAGCTAGACCAACACTCCTTGGTCGTTTCCCATTATTTTTCCCCGTTAAATTCCATCATTTCCATAGTAAGTTCTTAGAAATTGGGTTTTTGGTTCATAAACTTTAGGGGCTGATTTGAGCCCTAATTTACACACCGTTTGTGCTCAATTTTTGAGCACACATTCCTTATCTTTCGTGGGACCTCGTGACATATTAATTTTGGATTTTATTTGCAGGCCCCACAGGCCCGTTCTTGACCCAAATTTTGATCCAACCTTTGATATAGCAATATGGGTCTTATTTTACTTGTATTGACGTGTAACTTATTGTTTTGATAGCGTGGTGGCATTGTGGGATCAAGGAGCAAGGACGAGTGAATTGTGGACGATTCAAGAATTGCGATTTGGCATCGAGGTAGGGTTTGGTCTACTTTTCTCTATGAGATAGTGTTATGTATAGATTGCATACTAGATAGGGATTATAGGATGAGATTATAACTAGTATATCATGACTTAGTCTATTTATGGAATTTAGGATAGAACTATGACTCGAACCTTAGTATAGGATACTTGTTATGGCCATAGAATCCTATTACCCTTGAATATAAGCATGATAGCCACAGTTGATGACTAAGGATCCTTTAGTATAAGATTTACCATTTGACTTAGTGATTTGGGTGGTATTTTCCTAATCATAGCCTTTAGTGACTTTACACCCTCATTTAACTTAGTTTCTCGAGTTATGAGGCGTTATTATGTTGGCTCTATATTATTGGGCCCGAGGCCATGGTTATGATACCATTTGGACTCCAGGTTAGTATTCTATCCTTGAGAGGACATGATTCTAGTTTATAGACGCTTGGGCACTCATAATGGTATTGTTTGGATACTGGTGATGGCATGCATACTTTTAGGTGCATTCATGCTCACTTAGTGGTACGATTCCAATCGAAACCTTGATTTTACTACTATTTTCCAAAAAGGGATTTATTCCCACTTTTCACTTTTAAAATGGACTCTTTTTAATGAATTGCGAGCTTTTAAAACTAAAAATGATATTTTGGAAATTAGGTCGAGGTTGATTCCGGTCCATTACTAATCTACTCTTTTACCACTGCTATTTAGTTTGGTCATCGGAGATTCTGACCCTTTCTACATTATTATGATGATTTAGTCCCGAACTAGATCTCGGGAAACGGCTTCCAGATATACACGCGTTTAGTCACAGTTTCAGTCTGTGTATGTATTATACAATGTAAACTCTTTTAGTGACTGTTCGAGTTCGCGAACTCATTACATATGTATATATATATATATATCCAGTACTAGATAGAGTAGATGGATTATGATGATTGTTGGAAGTCCTGGTTAGGGACCAAGCAATGTATACGTGTCACGCCTCAAATCCCATTGAGGCGGACTGCCACCCGAAGCTGTTAAGGCCTGAGAGAACCAACCTATACATTTGTATACATTCATATGCACAACCCTATGTGAACACCATTTATCCATACATGTACATAAGATAGTCATGGAAAGACATTCATATAGATATGAGAATCTGGGCCGTTAGGGCCACCACATCAAAAGGGTTATATATTTCTTCGTTTGTCTTACAACGTCTACAAAGCCTCTAACAGATACATAACCACCTAAAGTCAGGACAAGTCCCCTATTTATACAACTGTTATGCAGTACCAAAACCTATATGTGCACATGACTCAGAAAGCCCCAAATCAATCTGGAGCTCACCAACAGTTTACAGATGATCTGTATCCTACTGTGGAGGTATACTAGCTCCTGTACCTACAACAAGTAAGGTAAGTCCCCCAAGGGACGTCAGTACGAAAAATGTACTGAGTATGTAAGGCTATAAGAAACTGCATAAAACATAGGAACTTCAACGGAATCAAATACAAGAGAATAAACATTATGGATAAACCACCGTTCTGTATGTGTGGAACTATGTGCATTACATTCATTACTTTCTTTGCTTTTATGTTTATCATCACTATTATTTATAATATCATGCCCGGGCCCCAACTGATTAGTAGGTCCTAACATAACATAACATAACATTCGGATCGGCTCGAGCTAGGCTTATGTGCCCCTTTGAGCTGCCCTGTCATAAATCAATAAAGCAGGCTCGGCCCTAGCTAGGTTTTCACCCCTTTGGGCTACCCCCTGTCAGGTTATCAAGATAGGCTTTTTCCCCACTGAGCTTACCCCTTGATCTAATAATTTCGGGATTGTCTCTAGCTAGGCTTTCGCCCCTTTGAGCTACCACCCGGACTCAAAGAACCATAAAGTAACCATATATGCATTACTTCTTTCCTTTACTTTTGTGAGATTGATACATTGGTGGTCATAACATTATTGTAACTTAGGAACAATAGTCCATGAATGAGATACATGTGAATAACGATTTATAACGAACCTGAAATGAGACATTTTAGAACATTTTGGAATGGAAACCAGTTTGGTAGCAATGAGAACAATAGAAGCTGCCAAGAAATACGAAAAAGAGAAACCTTACATACCTTATCTTCCCAATATGAATACACAATCCAATATATGAATACAACAATTCAGATCCTTCCTTATGTGTTACTCTACAACACAAGTACATAACGGAGCTCACGTTAACAACTAATTACATTACAAGTGCACAAGACGATAATGAGCTACGTGACTACCATATAGCATCATTTCATCCTCCTACAATACAAACCAATGCATCACCATACCAAAAACACCCAAAACATTCCACACTTCAACCAAGATATCATAAATCGATAGCATTTCACACCAAGTTTATACATTATACTTCCCTTTCAACGCAACGTCACATTTACTCCATCAAGTCACTTAAATACATTTAAAAATAACACATTAGCAATAATCCATAATTGATATAATTCAACATGCCTCTGAACGACCCCTTAGAGCCATTCAAAGGGTACCATAAGTTGATTATTGCATCCAAAAAGGGTATAGGGGCTTTGGGGGGTCAAGGAGAAAACAAACGAGCCAAACGAAATTCTGGAGGGACCTGTGAAGCAACCTACGCTCTTAGGTGGGCGATATGCAGCTGCAGGTGCCCATATGGCCATGTCCAAGGCCACTTGCATTGGCATCTGTGCCCCATCCGCGAATGCGGATGTCCGTTCAGCCAAAATAGGTCTCTTTTTGGTATATCTTTGTAATAAATGGTCCATCACCATAAGTAATCTTATATTTTCATATTTTAGCTCTATGCCAATGAAAAATCATGGCTTCACAACGCACATGAACATCACAAAACTACAGTTTCCTTTCAATAAGCCACCAATTCCATGCATAATTTCACAACAACAATTCCAAATGTTATACACCAAGAGGAATCAAGTTAGGGACATAAACACATAATACATGTTGAAATTTAATCTATCAAATTCACTTCCTTCAATACCACAAGTCTCCGTTCAAGTTTATAAGGAAAAACCCTTTACTGATTAAGCAAAAGTAGACTGTTTCACACATAGTGAACTGCTCAACACTTTGTCAACATAACCAACATGATTTTGTCACATCCCGTACATTTCAGAGTCTAGCTGACTACCATAATATTTATGGAAATATGAGAACATGGGAGATTTGATGAATTATGTATTAAATTTGTGGGCATTAATAAGTCTTACACAATTGGGCCCAAAAAGAAGCCCAAAATCATAAGGAAGACATGGCCCAAAAGAATTTTTGACCCATTCTTGCATTGCTCATCCATTGACCAAGTAAACCCACCAAGTATGTGGATAAGAATAATTCAAAAGGGACTATATAAACCCATAAATCAGATTTTTATTCATTAGATACACACATACCTTTTTAACATTTTTCTTACACATTATCTCTCACACAAAAACCCTAAGGCAACTACTTGTTGGGCAAAGATCACTCTTTGGTAAGTATTTATTCTCATGGTTCAGTATATAATATGTTTAATAAGGTGTATAAATCACGTTGGTTGTGTTGGAAAAGTGTTGGACAGTGTGCTATGTGTAAAACTGTCTATTTTTGCAATCGGAGAATGGTTTTTGTCTTGTGAACTTAAACATGGACTTATGGTCATGAAGGAATTGAACTTGATGGATTAAATATTGATATATGAGATGTTATTATAGTCTTACCTTGTTTCGTTCTTGTGTATAATGTTTGGATTTGCTATTGTAAAATTGGTTATGGTTTTGGGTGACGTATTGGTTGTAAAGTGCAGTTTTGGGTGTTGTTATGTGTGTTGCAAGACCATTGCTGAATGTTGGTGTTTAAGATGATCAAAAATATGTCAAAATGTTGGTGTTGCGAGTTCATTGACATGTTTACATATCATACAAGGTTCATATAGCCTTACATACTTAGTACATTCTTCGTACTGACCCCTCTCAGGGGATTTACCTTACTTACTGCAGGCGTACGTTCTAGTAGGCCTCCACAGTAGGTTGCCAGGTGTTGCAGATCATCGGTGAGCTCCATTTAGTTCTGGGCTTCTCTGAGTCGCAGTTTCACATATGTTTTGGTGTTGTACATGTTGTATAATTCGAGGACTTGTCCCGACTATTAGTTCATTTTGGTCAATGCACTTGTTAGAGGCTTTTGTAGACAGGTGTGGGTGTATAAATGAAAAAGGTACATGTATTTTTGACTTGATGGCCTCAACGTCCAAGTTTCATCTATGTATATATGTCACATGTTTCATGAATTTAATTGTTAGCATTATAAACTCCTACGTGATAAGGGTGTTTCGGATGGCATGCATATGAATGAACATAGACAAAGCTTGGTTCTCTCGGGCCTTATCGGCTACGGGTTCCAATCATACCTCATTGGAATTCAGGGCGTCACAAAAGTGGTATCAGAGCAGGTCGTTCTAAGGGTGTCAACAAAGCCGTCTCTGAGTAGAGTCTTACTTATCGATGTGTTGTGCACCACATTTATAAGTAGGAGGCTACGGGACATTCAGATGTTATTTCTCTTCTTCAATTCTAGATCGTATAATAGAGCTAGTGTTGTAAGTTGAATTGAAATCTGACCATGGTAAATGTTTCTCTTTGATATAGTAACTATGCCAATGACAAGAAGAGGTAGAGGAAAAAGTAAGCAGGCAGACATGCCTGCAGAAGAAGGAATGAGTAGAGTACCACCTGACCAAGCTAGTCAAGGTGGAGCAAATGCTGAAATTTCCTCACGGTCTTCCTCTACTTTTCCAGCTCCAGAAGAGCCAGTTGGTAGAAAAGTACCTGCAGAACCACCAATGAACACCACAGATCAGGATCTTAGAAATGCAGTTCATATTTTAACGCAGTTAGTGGCCGCCCAGAGTTAAGGACGAGCTGGTCCAATTACAAATGATGATGATGCGGCAAGGGTGGCGAGTCACAGAACACAGGATTTCTTGAAATTGGACACTCCTATATTCACTGGGTCAAATCTGAAAGCGGATCCACATGACTTCGTGGATCAAATTCAGCGGGCTTTGGAAGTTATGCACGTGACAGGGGTAGAAACAGTTGAACTTGCTGCGTATAGATTAAAAGGGGAGGCGATATTGTGGTATGAGGATCGGAAGAAGTCACGTGGTATCGGTGCAATGCCAATGAATTGGGAAGAATTTAAAGCGGCTTTTCTTGATTATTATCTTCCCTATGAGATCCGTGAGGCACGTGCGGATCAATTCTTTAATCTTCATCAAGGAAATTGAGTGTCAGAGAATATAGTCTGGAATTTAATTCCTTGGCTAGATATGCTCCAAATGTGGTTGCTACTATGATAGATACAGTCCATAGATACGTGGATAGGTTAGAGCCATATTTGGTAAGGGATTTCACCATTGCTGCCTTGAACAAACACATGGACATAGCGAGAATACAAGCCTTCGCACAAAAAATGGAAGATCAAAGACAGAGACGAAGGGTACATGAATTTGACCGGGGACAGTCCAAAAAGGCTAGACCTATGGGATCATCTGCTATGTCTCAAAGAGGATCTAGGCCTCGTATGTTTTCGAGACCACCTAGACCATTATTTTATCATTCCACAGTAGGTGTTCACTCTCAGTTTAGAGGGTTTAGAGGTGGTCCATCTGGGCAGAGTAGTGGAGGTCACGGATCACAGGCAGCAGGTTTTCCCCGTCAGCAGTGTCAGCACTGCGGGCGTATTCATGCAGGTACATGCAGAGTGGGGACGAATGCTTGTTTCTGGTGTGGCATGACAGGACACATGATGAGAGAGTGTCCCCAGAGGAGTATGGGTGGTATAGCACGACCGGCAGGATCGGCCGTTGCGTCATCACCATCGGCTCCTTCTTTGGACCGAGGTGTCTAGCCTGTGGGCCGGGGTAGAGGTGCCAGAGGAGCAGCCAGTACTAGTGGGGTCCAGAATCGCACTTATGCTTTGGTAGACCGACAAAATTAAGAGGCTTCTCCTGATATCGTCACAGGTACATTATCCATATTCTCAAATAATGTATATGCATTGATTGACCCTGGTTCTACATTTTCCTATGTTACTCCATTGGTTGCTGCAAAATTTGCAAGGGCACCAGAACTATTATTAAATCAATTGAATGTCTACACCGGTTGGTGAATGTATTGTTGCAAAAAGAGTATATCGTAACTATGTAATAACTGTGTGTGGTCATGATACATTGGTCGATCTCATTGAATTAGACATGGTGGATTTTGATGTGATAATGCGAATGGATTGGTTGGCCTCTTGTTATGCTACGGTAGATTGCCGGGCCATGAAGGTGCATTTTTGTTTTCCACAAGGAAATGTTCTTGAATGGCAGGGTAATGTGGGGGCACCAAGAGGAAAACTTATTTCCTATTTGAAAGCAAGAAAACTGATTGCCAAGGGATACATATGTCACTTAGTACGAGTGAAATATAATGACGTGGAACCCCTAAATCCGCAGTCGATTCCAGTGGTCAATGAATTTCTTGATGTATTTCCAAAGGATCTTCCAGGCTTACCCACAGAATGGGAAGTAGAGTTTGGCATTGATGTGATTCCAGGCACTCAGCCTATCTCTATTCCTCCATATAGAATGGTTCCAGCATAATTACGTGAATTGAAGGAGCAGTTGAAGGATTTGCTGGACAAGGGCTTCATCATGCCTAGTATGTCCCCGTGGGGCGCACCGGTATTATTTGTACTGAAGAAAGATGGCACATTGAGAATGTGCATTGACTACCAACAATTAAATAAGGTAACGATCAAGAACTATTATCCCCTCCCTCAAATTGATGATTTGTTTGATCAGTTACAAGGTGCCAAGTGTTTTTCAAAGATCGACTTGAGGTCGGGTTACCATCAAGTCAGAGTTAGAGAAGAAGATGTACCCAAGACAGCTTTTCGAACACGGTATAGCCATTATGAATTTTTAGTTATGTCATTTGGACTAACAAATGCACCAGTTGTGTTCATGAATTTGATGAATAGGGTGTTTAAGCCATTTTTGGACGTGTTCATCACGGTGTTTATAGATGACATCCTATTTTATTCCAGAACACCGGAGGACCATGCTAATCACTTACGGCAGGTGCTAAAGATTCTCCGTGAGCGTAAGTTGTATGCAAAATTCTCCAAGTGTGAGTTCTGGTTAAAATCAGTTGCATTCTTGGGTCACATTATGTCAGATGAAGGGATACAGGTTGATACACAGAAGATTAAAGCAGTAAAGAATTGGCCAAGACCTACGACACTCACATAAATTCGTAGTTTTCTTGGACTGGCAGGTTATTACCGAAGATTTATGGAAGGTGTTTCCTCTATTGTTGCACTGTTAACAAAGCTTACACATAAAGAAGTTAAATTTATTGGAATGATGCGTGTGATAAAAGCTTCCAAAAGTTGAAAGATAAATTAACCTCTACACCAGTTTTAGTGCTTCCTGAATGTACCAAGGGTTATGCAGTGTATTGTGATGCTTTCGGAGTTGGCCTCAAATGTGTATTGATGGAACACGGTAATGTCATATCATATGTTTCACGACAGTTGCGGCCACATGAGAAAAATTATCCCACACATGACCTTGAATTGGCAGCAGTAGTTTTTCCTTTTAAGATATGGCGTCATTATTTTTATGGAGTTCATGTTGATATCTTTACTGATCACAAAAGTCTGCAGTATATCTTTAAGAAGAAAGAACTCAATCTAAGGCAAAGAAGGTGGCTTGAGTTATTAAAAGATTACGATATTGATATTCTATACCATCCAGTAAAAGCAAATGTGGTAGATGATGCATTGAGCCGCAAGGCAACCGGAGTCATTAATGATCACTTGACGGAAAATAAAGAGATAATCAAAGATTTATATCAATTATCCACCTTGGGGGTTCGTCTTCTTGAATCCTCAGATGAAAGAGTTATTGTACAAAATGCGGCTGAGTCTTTGCTAATAGCTGAGGTGAAAGAAAAGCAGTTAACAGATCCTCTATGGAGGCAGTTAAAGGAGAATGTAGAACAGAATTTGACAAAGGAATTTGAACTTACACAGGAAGGGGTGCTCCAATACCAAGGTAGAGTATGCGTTCAAGATGTAGATGAACTGCGAAAATGAATTATGACGGAGGCGCATCATTCGCGTTATTCTATCCATTCGGGTGCTACTAAAATGTATCATGATTTAAAAGAAGTGTATTGATGGGGAAATATGAAGAAGAATATTACTGAATTTGTCGTTCAATGCCCGAATTATCAACAAGTGAAAGTGGAGCATCAGAAACCAGTAGGTTACATGCAATGTATCAATCTTCCAGTCTAGAAATAGGATATGATTAATATGGACTTCATCACAGGTTTGCCTCATACACTGCGAAAATTTGATTCTATATGGGTTATAGTGGACAGGCTTACCAAGTCCGAGCATTTTCTACCAGTCAAGACCACCTATACAGCTGAGGATTATGCAAACTTATATGTGAAAGAAATAGTACGATTGCATGGTATTCCACTTTCCATCATATCAGACAGAGGAGCACAGTTCACAGCGCACTTTTGGAGATCTTTTCAGCAGAGTTTGGGCACACAGGTGAATTTGAGTACGACTTTCCATCCTCATACTGATGGACAAGCAGAACGTACTATTCAGACACTTGAAGATATGCTACGAGCATGCACGTTAGATTTTCAGGGCAGTTGGGATGACCATTTTCCTCTTATTGAATTTTCTTACAACATTAGCTATCATTCAAGTATTAAAATGGCACCTTATGAAGCATTATTTGGACGAAAATGTAGATCACCAATTGGGTGGTTTGAAGCAGGTGAGACTGCTTTACTTGGGCCAGACCTTGTTTATCAGGCTATGGAGTAGGTTAAAGTGATTCAACAACGATTACAGATGGCCTAGAGTCGACACAAGTCATATGTCGATGTTAGAAGAAGAGGACTTGATTTCGCCATAGGTGATTGGGTATTTCTGAAGGTGTCACCAATGAAAGGGGTAATGCGATTCGGGAAGAAAGGGAAATTGAGTCCACGGTATATAGGCCCATATGAAATTATTAGAAGATTTGGGCAAGTTGCGTAGAGTTGGCGCTACCCCAAGAATTCTCCACAGTTCATCCAGTATTCCATGTGTCGATGCTTCGAAAATGCATAGGAGATCCATCTCGTTTTACTCCTATTGATGATGTACAGGTTACAGAGGATCTTACCTATGGGGAAATACCTATTGCCATTATGGATAGACAAGTGAAGCGGCTGAGGAATAAAGATATAGCATCCGTAAAGGTACTTTGGAGAAATCAGCAAATAGAAGAGGTCACATGGGAAGCTGAAGAAATGATTAAATCCAAGTACCCTCATTTGTTCCAAAGGAAAGAATGACAAGTAAGTATTTATAATCTTTGAGTATATCTCTCTATGATTACATGAAGAATTCTCCTATACTTGTAATTGTTTACTTTGAATAATAACACTAACATTCGAGGATGAATGTTTCTAAGGGGGGGAGAATGTAACACCCCGTACGTTTCTGAGTCTGGCTGACTACCGTAATATTTATGGAAATATGAGAACATGGGAGATTTGATGAATTATGTATTAAATTTGTGGGCATTTATAAGTCTTGCACAATTGGGCCCAAAAAGAAGCCCAAAATCATAAGGAAGACATGGCCCAAAAGAATTTTTGACCCATTCTTGCATTGTTCATTCATTGATCAAGTAAACCCACCAAGTGTGTGGATAATAATAATTAAAAAGGGACTATATAAACTCATAAATCAGATTTTTATTCATTAGATACACACATGCCTTTTTAACATTTTTCTTGCGCATTATCTCTCACACAAAAACCTTAAGGCAACTACTTGTTAGGCAAAGATCACTCTTTGGTAAGTATTTATTCTCATGGTTCAGTATATAATATTTTTAATAAGGTGTATAAATCACGTTGGTTGTGTTGGCAAAGTGTTAGACAGTGTGCTATGTGTAAAACTGTCTATTTTTGCAATCGGAGAATGGTTTTTGTCTTGTGAACTTGAACATGGACTTATGGTCATGAAGGAATTGCACTTGATGGATTAAATATTGACATATGAGATTTTATTATAGTCTTACCTTATTTTGTTCTTGTGTATAATGTTTGGAGTTGCTATTGTAAAATTGGTTATGGTTTTGGGTGACGTATTGGTCGTAAAGTGTAGTTTTGGTTGTTGTTATGTGTGTTGCGAGACCATGGCTGAATTTTGGTGTTTAATATGATCAAAAATATTTCAAAATAAGTTTGGTTATTATCATGGACCATTCATGGCATTAAAAGACCCAAAAGAGGCCATTTCGGACCAAAACAGGCATCCACCCCCGCAGACGAGGCCCTGGAATTTTCCAGAGGCCATGTAACACCCATTACCTTCCTAACCCAATGTGATGACGATGAACAATGTTTACTTAGGTCTCGAGAGCTATAAGTATGTATTTGGTAATGTTATTGATGGAAAAATTGAAATTTGGCCTTGTACATATGCTTAACCTTGCGTAGGAGGTGTTTTACGATCTTCATGGAGCATTTGTCGGGTTCAAAACGAGGCTAAGAGAACCTCTAAACAAAGGATATTAAGGTTAATAAGTAAGTTAAAGAATAGGATTTGAAGTATCTAACCAAACCCGTGAAGAAAAGTCAAAAAATGAAATTTTTGAAAAATTTAAAGGAAAGGGCGCATTGGGTAGCGTGCCACGCTGCTCTGGACTAAAATTTTTAGTCCAGAGGCAGTGAGTTGGCGCGCCCAGGGGCGTGCCACCTTGGGTTTTCCACTTTTTCAAAGTTGGAATTTTTCTTAAGTCCCAAGGGTATCTGGGGGCGTACCGAGCCAATTTTTGCCACGTTTCTTCTACAACCATGAGTATATACATGAAATAAATGACATATTATATTTGTATGATAAATTTACTCAAGAACAAAATTAGGGTCAAAATGACGATTTTACCCTTTTGGGCAAAATAGGTCATACGTGGCTAGAATCACTTGTTTTTGGGATTGAGGTTACGGATATGAATGACATGAGTAGGAATATTGTCGTAACAAGTATGAGATGATGAAACCACGAGAAATTATTGATTTTATTGGGTTAAGTAAATTGGGCCCAAAAAGGACCCAAAAATGAAAAGAAAACATGGCCCAATGGGTCACAAGACCCATTCTTCCATTTGACTAAGTCATACACATCAATTATTGAATCAAAGTGGCTAAGCATGGACTTGAGAGCCTATAAAAAGGGCAAGAAATCTGATTTTTATTGCTTACAAAGGCTCATGCCTTTTAGACAAATATCCAAGGTATTTTCTTCAAATCCTAAGAGTTCAAAGCCAAACTTTGGAGCAAGATCAACATATTCCAAGCCTAGGTAAGTGATTATTGTCATGGATTAATATATTATATGCATGGAAAGTATGTGAATCTTGTTGGTTATGCTTGAAAGAGTTGAACATAGTACTTTGGGTTTTTGTACAAGATGTGCCATCCATGAGATTTGAACTTGAATTATGGCTTGTGCCTTTGATGAAAGACCATGGTATGGATAAAATATGAACATGTATGGTGTTATTTTTGGTACTAAACTTGTTATTGTCTATAAGTGGAAATTGTGGGATTTTGGCCGATATGTGTTATGAGTCGTATTAAGGGAAGTTGATGGATTATTTGTGATGTGGTATGGATAAGAAAGTGGAAAGGAGAAGTGTTGTGGTGAAATGTGTCAGTTATCATATATTGGTCAATGTTGGGAATATTATGGAATTTTTGGAATAATAATTTTATCAATGGTTTTGTCAAGGGGAAATGACATGTTCAAGGCAAACATGTACCTCATTGATGTTTTATGCAATTGTAAAGTAGTTGTTGGTTAATGTGAATCCCGTTATGTATTTGTGTTGTATAATGACACATAAAGAAGGAGTGGGACTATTTTATGCACATCTAGGATTGGATATCCGTATTGAGAGTACAAGGTATGTAAGGTTACTCGGTCCGTATCTTTTTGCGGCAAATAGTATCCACATTGCTATTTCACTAGTCCTATCCCAAAATGTGCTAAGGTATCCGATATCCGTTTATCAATAGTCATTGTCATATCTTTCCTACTCATGGATCATTTGTGAGTCTCATGTCTCATTATCATGGTTAATGTTCCAAAATCTCAAACAAGGTTATGGTCCAATGTTCCAATAGTGGTTATGCTCATGTATCTTGTTATGAATGATTGTCCAATGGTTACAATGGTGTCATGTTTCCAATAATGTTTATTCACATGTCTTCTATTTTGATTATGGTTCCAAGTTTCCAAACATACTATGTCACATGAATATGTCAATCTCTCACAAGTGAATGTACCAATCTCATATGTCTCTCACTCATTGGCTAATGATCCAAAGTTTCAAGTGATGTTATGACTATCAAAATACCAATCTCAAAGTAAAGAACAAAGTAATGCAAATGTGGTCAATGATCAAGTATGGGTGGCAAGTCTAGGGGCATAAGCCTAGCTTGACTCGATCCCGATGTGTTGATTTATGGGTGGCAAGTCTAGGGGCATAAGCCTAGCTCGACTCGATCCCGATGTATGATTTATGGGTGGAAGGTCTAGGGGCATAAGCCTAGCTCAACCCGATCCCTGGGTGGCAGGTCTAGGGGCACAAGCCTAGCTGGACCCGATCCCAACATAACGATATGTTATGTAAAGACCCACTGATTAGTAGGGGCCCGGGTACATTGTGGAATATGTAATGACATTGAAGTAAAGAAGCATGAAAGCGATGAAATCAATGAAAGTAATACACATGGTTTCCAAAGTGCAAAATGGTTACTTATTCATCTGATTATGCATATGCATTTGAGTTCCATTGAGTTCATTGAACTATTCATGTGTTGTATAGTTTTATTTAAGCCTTACATACTCAGTACATTCTTCGTACTGACCCCTTTTGGGGAACTTACCTTACATGTTGCAGGTGCAGGCACTAGTAGACCTCCACCGTAGGATGACAGTAATTGCAGCTCATTGGTGAGCTCCAGTTAGTTCGGGGCTTCTCCGAGTCACAGTTGTTCAAATGTTTTGATATTATACATACTGTATAAAGTGGGTACTTGTCCCGACTTTCAGTTAGTTTTGGTCAATGCATCTGTTGGAGGCTTTTGTAGATGTATGTGGGTATACAAATGTAAGATGGTATATGACATTTTGACTTGATGGCCTCAACGGCCGAGTTTCTCATATGTATATATGTCACATGTTCTATGATTTTTGATTTTAGCATTTCCTGTTCCTATGGGATAGTAGTGTTTCCTAAGACATGTATATGTATATGAAGGAATAAAAGCAAAGCTTGGTTCTTTCGGGCCTTATCGGCTTCGGGTGCCAATCACGCCTCGTTGGGATTCGAGGTGTGACAAGCCATATGCGCACACATCTCAGCCACCTGCGGGCACAGGTGGCAGCGCAGGTCAATCCCAGAATTGATTTTGTATGTGTTTGTTTCTAGTTGATCCCCAAAAACCCCTATACCCTTTTTGGATGTAATTATCAACTTGTGATGTCATTTTAATGACTTTAAAGTATCGTATGGAGGTGTGTTGGAATATATTAAGTATGGATGGTTGTTCATATATTGTTATAAAGGAGTAATCGGGACAAAATGGTAAAGAGAAAAGCGTAAAGGGTAAGTGTGGTGTGAAATGCTATCGATGTATGATCTCTTGGTCAATGTGCGTAATATTATGGTGTTGTTGATAGGATAATGCCTTGGAGTGTATTTTAAGGTGGTTACATGATGTTATACAGTAGTTATATAGTTCATTGTCACCTTGTACGCCTGTATAGTGACTAATTGCTAATGTAAGTTCCGGCATGAACTTGTATTGTAGAGTAGGACGTAAAGAAGAAGCTGGATTATTGTGTTCATACATAGACTTGTGTATTCATACTTGGAAGTGCAGGTATGTAAGGTTACTTTGTCCGTATCTTTCTGCAGCATATAGAACTCACATTGACGTTACACTTGTCCTATTTCGAAATGTGCTAAGGTATTCTATTCCCAGTTACCAATGCTTATTATCACATGTTTCCTACTCATTGATCAATTATAAATCACATGGCTCCTATTCATTGATAATGTTCCAAAGTTCCAATATTGTTTATGCTCATGTATCTCGTTCATTGATCATTGTCCAATGGTTCCAATAGTGTTATGTTTCCCAAAAGGCTATATTTCCAAATAATGTTATTCTCACATCTCTTACTCATTGGTTAATGATCCAAAGCTTCACATAATGTTATGACTATCATTGTATCAATCTCAAAGTAATGAATAAAGTAATGCATACGTGGTTAATTATCAAGTATGGGTGGCAACTTTGGGGGTGAAATGCCTAGCTTAAGCTGATCCCAAGATTGTTGGATCAGGGGGCAGTCCTAGAGGCCTAAGCCAAGCTCGGACCAAACCTGACAGGGGGAAGCTCTAGAGGTATAATCCTAGCTCGAGTCGAACCTGATATGTTGGTTTATGGGTGGCAGCTCTAGATGTAATAACCTAGCTCGAGCCGAACCCAATGCTTTGATTCTAGGGTGGCATCTCTAGGGGCATAAGCCTAGCTCGAGCCGATCCCAACATAACGATATGTTATGATAAAAACCCATTGTTCAGTCGGGGCCCGGGTATCACAGTTCACAGGAAAAGATGAATAATCATAGAATCAAAGGAACAAAGAAAGTAAAGAAAGCAATATACATGGTTTCCAAAGTACAGTATTGTGAATTATCCATATTGATCATTTTTTGTATTTGAGTTCATTGACATGTTTACATATCATACAAGTTTCATATGGCCTTACATACTCAGTACATTCTTCGTACTGACCCCTCTCAGGGGATTTACCTTACTTGCTGCAGGCGCAGGTTCTAGTAGGCCTCCACAGTAGGTTGCCAGTTGTTGCGGATCATTGGTGAGCTCCATTTAGTTCGGGGCTTCTCTGAGTCGCAGTTGCACATATGTTTTGGTGTTGTACATGTTGTATAGTTTGGGGACTTGTCCCGACTTTTAGTTCATTTTGGTCAATGCACTTGTTAGAGGCTTTTGTAGACAGGTGTGGGTGTATAAATGAAAAAGGTGCATGTCGTTTTTGACTTGATGGCCTCAACGGCCAAGTTTCATATATGTATATATGTCACATGTTTCATGAATTTCATTGTTAGCATTATAAACTCCTACGTGATAAGGGTGTTTCGGATGGCATGCATATGAATGAACATAGGCAAAGCTTGGTTCTCTCGGGCCTTATCGGCTACGGGTGCTAATTATGCCTCATTGGAATTCGGGGCATGACAGATTTTCACACAATATACTAAAACATAAGATTAAATACTTACCAAAGCTTGCAAAGGAGTGATCTTGTCCAAAGAGGATGATAACTTAGGGTTTATAAGATAAGGGAAATATCTTGGAATCATCTAGAATTTGGAAACAGTCTTGTGTTGAGTAAAATCTGATTTTTGTTGCCTTTTATAGTCCCTCATGGTCATCCTTAGCCAAACATTGGTCAATAATTTAGGTTTTTACTTGGTCAACTTGAAGAATGGGTAATTTTCCATTTTGGACAATGTCTTTTGCTTAATTTTGGGCCTCATTTGAGCCCATAATCACAAGACTAATTTAGCCCACCAAAATTAATGTGTAATACACCAACTATCTCATGTTTAACTAATTCCATAAATGTTACGGTAATCAATTAGGTTTGGAAATGTACGGGGTGTTACATCCTCCCCTCCTTAGGAACATTCGTCCTCGAATGTTAGGAACATTATCCAATAGACACATATTCAATTTTAAGTTTATCCTTCATATTATCATATATACATAATGCTTATAGATACTTACTTGTTAGTGCTCTAATTCCGCATCTAGAACTTTTTCTTCCATTTGAAATAAATGCGGGTACTTAGACTTCATCATTTCCTCGGCTTTCCATGTGATTTCTTCTACATGTTGATTTCTCCAAAGCACTTTTATGGAAGCTACTTCTTTATTCCTTAACCTTCTTACTTGTCGATCCAGAATAGCAATAGGTATCTCCTCATAGGTGAGATCTTCTGTAACTTGGACATCTTCAATGGGAGCAATACGAGATGGATCTCATATGCACTTTTGATGCATTAAAACATGAAACACTGGATGAACTGTGGAGATTTATTGGGGTAGTGCTAATTCATATGCAACTTGACCAAATCTTTGAATAATCTTATATGGCCCTATATTATGTGGACTCAACTTTCCTTTCTTTCCAAATCTTACTACCCCTTTCTTTGGTGACACTTCCAAGAATACCCAATCACCTATGGAAAATTCTAGCCCCCTTCTTCTAACATCGGCATATGACTTGTGTTGAATTTGGGTTGTTTGTTGCCACTGTTGTATCACCTTAATTTTCTCCATAGCTTGATGAACAAGATCTAGCCCAATTAAGGCAGTTTCACCCGCTTCAAACCATCCAATTGGTGATCTACACTTTCTTCCGTATAAAGCCTCATAAGGTGCCATCTTGATACTTGAATGATAGCTATTATTGTAGGCAAATTCAATAAGCGATAAATGATCATCCCAACTACCTTTAAAGTCCAATGTACAAGCTCGTACCATATCTTCAAGTGTTTGGATAGTACGTTCTACTTGTCCATCTGTCTGAGGATGAAAAATTGTACTTAAAGTCACTTACGTACCCAAACTCTTTTGAAAAGACGTCCAAAAATTTGCAGTAAATTGATCTCCCCTGTCCGATATGATATAGTCTCCATGCAATCGAACTATCTCTTTAACATACAACCTTGTATAATCCTCAGCTGTGTAGGTGGTCTTGACCGATAGAAAATGTGCTGACTTGGTAAGCCTGTCAACTATTACCCATATGGAATCAAATTTCCGAAGTGTATGAGGCAAACCTATGATGAAATCCATGTTAATCATGTCCCACTTCCAGACTGGAAGATTTATACATTGTATATAGCCTCCAGGCTTCTGATGTTCTACTTTCACTTATTGACAATTTGGACACTGGGCTACGAATTCTGCAATATTCTTCTTCATATTATCCCACCAATATAGTTCTTTCAAATCATGATACGTTTTGGTGGCTCCCGGATGAATAGAATACCGTGAATGATGTGCCTCTGTCATAATCCGTTTCCTTAACTTATCTACATCAGGTACACACAATCTACCTTGGCACTGAAGTACTTCCTCTTGCGTAAGATCAAATGCCTTTGTTGAACCTTGTTGTACATTCTCTTTTAGCTACAATAAAATAGGGTCCGCATTTCTTCACTTCAGCTATTAATGAAAATTCTGCCGCATTTTGCATAATAATTTCTTTAGTTGGAGTTTCAATAAGAAAAACTCCCAAGCTGGCTAGTTGATGTAGATCCTTGACTATACCTTGCTTTTCCATCAACTGGCCACTATTGCCTTGCGGCTTAATGCATCGGCTACTACATTTGCTTTCCCTGGATGATATAAGATATCAATATCATAATCTTTCAATAGTGCAAGCCACCTCTGTTGCCTCAGATTTAAGTCCTTCTGCTTAAAGATATATTGCAAGCTCTTATGATCAGTACATATGTCAACATGAACCCCATACAAGTAGTGGCGTCATATCTTTAAAGCAAATACACAGCTGCTAGCTCAAGATCATGTGTGGGATAATTTCTTTCATGTGGTAGCAATTGTCGTGAGGTATAGGATATTAAATTATCGTGCTGCATTAATACACATCCTGGGCCAACTCCAGAAGTATCACAATATACCGCATACCCTTCTGTACCTTTCGAAAGTACCAATACGGGTGTAGACGTCAATTTATTTTTCAACTCTTGGAAACTCTTCTCACATGCATCATTCCACTGAAACTTGGTTTCCTTATGTGTTAGCTTTGTTGAAGGTGCAGAGATAGAAGAAAACCCTTCAACAAACCTGCGATAATAACCTGCCAATCCAAGAAAACTACAAATCTCCGTAGGCGTCATAGGTCTTGGCCAATTTTTCACCGCTTCTATCTTTTGTGTATCAACTCTTATCCCTTCATCCGACACAATATGACCCAAGAATGCTACAGATTTTAATCAAAATTCACATTTAGAGAACTTTGCATATAACTTACGATCACGAAGAATCTGTAACACCTGCCATAAGTGATTAGCATGGTCCTCTTGTGATCTTGAATAAACCAAAATATCATCTATAAACACGGTCACAAACACATCCAAAAATGGCTTGAACACCCTATTCATCAAATCCATAAAAACTGTTGGTGCATTTGTCAGCCCAAATGACATAACTAACACTTCATAATGACCATACCAAGTTCAAAAAGTTGTCTTGGGTATATTTTCTTCTCTAACCCTTACTTTATGATAACCCGATCTCAGGTCAATCTTTGAGAAACATTTGGCACCCTGTAATTTGTCAAACAAATCATCAATTCTAAGGAGGGGATATTTATTCTTGACTGTCACCTTATTTAGTTGCCGAAAGTGAATGTACATTCTCAATGTGCCATCTTTCTTTTGTACAAATAACACTGGTGCTCCCCAAGGGGACATACTAGGCTTTATGAATCCCTTGTCCAGCAAGTCTTTCAATTTCTCCTTCAATTCCCGTAACTCTATCGGGTCCATTCTATACAGACAAATAGAGATAGGTTGAGTGTCTGGCATCATATCAATACAAAACTCTACTTCCCATTCTGGAGGTAAACCTGGAAGATCTTCAGGAAATACATCAATAAATTCATTTACCACCGGAACCGATTAAAGAGTCGGTGGCTTCACATCGGTATCATGCACTCTTACTAGATGGTATATATACCCCTTGGATATCATTTTCCTTGCCTTAAGATAAGAAATAAATTTACCTCTCAGTGCTCCAACATTACCCGTCCATTCAAGGATGGGCTTTTGTGGGAAATGGAAATATACCTTCTTAGCTCGGCAATCTACCGTGGCATAACAAGAAGCCAACCAGTCGATACCCATTATAACATCAAAATCTATCATTTCCAGCTAAATAAGATCAGCCAACGTATCATGATCACAAAAAGTGACCATACAATTATGATATACTCTTTTAACTACAATAGATTCACCAACTGGTATAGATACTTTAAATGGCTTAGCTAATAATCCCAGTGTTCTTTAAATTTTGTTTTTCAGCAATCAATAGAGAGATATATGATAGGGTAAAGCCTGGATCAATCAATACGTATACATTATGTGAAAAGATGGATAATGTACCTATAACTACATCAGGAGAAGCCTTCAAATTCTGCCAATCCTCTACAGCATAGGTACGGTTCTGTACCCCACTAGAAGTAGTTGCTCCTCTAGCACCTCTGTCACGCTCCATAAGTTGTACACCCAACGAGGATAATGGAACAGCTGATCCCGTAGGTCGCACCATACTACCCATGCCCTTTTGTGGGCATTCTCTCATCCTGTGCCCCGACATACCACACCAAAATCAAATATTTGTTCCAAATCAACATTCACCTAAATGAAATCTTTCGCAGTGCTGACACGGCTGACGAGAAAATCCTATTGTCTATGAACCTCGAATCCCACTATTTTGCCCAAAATGGCTATTCTAAACCCAACAAAATGGCTACCTATAAACCCTCAAAATTGGGATGGAGTACTTACTGTAGGGTAAGAAAATAATGGTCTAGGCGGTCTATTAAAAATCGAGGCCTAAATTCTCCTTGGGATGCTATGAACTGTCCTATAGGTCTAACCCTCTTTGGTGGACCTCTTTCAAATTCTCGTGCCCTTCTTTTATGCCTTTGATCCTCCATCTTTTGTGAAAAAGCAGAACCAACTTGTCCTTGATTTTGTGCAGTGATTATCTGAGTCAGAATGTGCACCGCATTCAATAAATCATGTTCAGGAGCATTCACAGGTGGTTCTGGGGATTCTTCTCTCCTTTGTGGCCCCCTTGGAACTGGGAGAGGAGAAGAAGCCCGCGTTGCAAACTCATTTTCAGCTTTACCTGGATTAACTTGTTCAGGTGGTGTTTTACTAGTTCCTTCTCCAAAAATCCGGTTTAGCTTCGTACTTTTACCCTTTTTTCTCATTGTAAACGGCATCTTACTATAACAAAGGAAAAATAATTTTAATAGTCAGATATGATTCCACCTATAACTTTGGCTCTATTGCACGATCTAGGAAATGAAGAAAAGAAACAACTCCTAAATGCCCCATAGCCTCCTTCTTATAAATATGGTGCACAACACATCCATAAGTAAGACTCTACTCGGACACAGCTTTGTATACACCCTAGGACGACCTGCTCTGATACCATTTTTGGCATGCCTCAAATCCCATTGAGGCGGACTAGCACCCAAAGTCGTTAAGGCCCGAGAGAATCAACCTATACATTCGTATACATTCATAAGCACAACCCTATGTGAACACCATTTAACCATAGATGGACATAAGATAGTCATAGAACGACATTCATATAGATATGAGAATCTTGGTCGTTAGGGCCACCACATCAAAAGGGTTATACATTTCTTTGTTCGTCTTACAACGTCTACAAAGCCTCTAACAGATACATAACCACCTAAAGTCGGGAAAAGTCCCCTGTTTGTACAACTATTACACAGTACCAAAAACAATATGTACACATGACTCAAAAAGCCCTGAACAATCTGGAGCTCACCAATAGTTTGCTGATGATCTGTATCCTACTGTGGAGGTCTACTAGCTCCTGTGCCTATAACAAGTAAGGTAAGTCCCCCAAGGGACGTCAGTATGAAGAATGTACTGAGTATGTAAGGCTATAAGAAACTGCATGAAACATAGGAACTTCAACGGAATCAAATACAAGTGAATAAACATTATGGATAAACCACCGTTCTGTATGTGTGGAACCATGTACATTACATTCATTACTTTCTTTGTTTTTACGTTCATCATCACTATCATTAATCATAGCGTGCTCGGGCCCCAACTGATCAGTGGGTCATAACATAACATTGGAATCAGCTCGAGCTAGGCTTATATGCCCCTTTGAGCTGCCCTGTTATAAATTAATAAAGCAGGTTCGGCCCTAGCTAGGTTTTCACCCCTTTGGGCTACCCCCTGTCAGGTTCTGCATCAAGCTAGGATTTTCCCCCCACTGAGCTTACCCCCTGATCTAATAATCTCAAGATCGTCTCTAGCTCGGCTTTCGCCCCTTTAAGCTACCACCCGGACTCAAAGAACCATAAAGTAACCATATATGCATTACTTCTTTCCTTTACTTTTGTGAGATTGATACATTGGCGGTCATAAAATTATTGGAACTTTGGAACAATAGTCCATGAATGAGAGACATGTGAATAACGATTTATAACGAACCTGAAATGAGACACTTTAGAACATTTTGGAATGGAAACCAGTTTGGTAACAATGAGAACAATAGGAGCTGCCAAGAAATACGAAAAAGAGAAACCTTACATACCTTATATTCCCAATATGAATACATAATCCAATAGGAGCATACAATAATTCAGCTCCTTCCTTACGTGTTACTCTACAACACAAGTACATAACGGAGCTCACGTTAACAACCAATTACATTACACGTGTACAAGATGATAATGAGCTACGTGACTGCCATATAACGTCATTTTATCCTCCTACAATACAAATCATTGTATCACCATAGAAACAACACCCAAAACATGCCACACTTCAATCAAGAATTATAAATCGATAGCATTTCACACCAAGTCTATACTTTATACTTCCCCTTCAACGTAACGTCACATTTACTCAATCAAGTCACTTAAACACCTTTAACAATAACATATTAGCAACAATCCATAATTGATATAATTCAACATGTCTCCGAACGACCCCTTAGAGCCATTCAAAGAGTACCATAAGTTGATGATTGCATCCAAAAAGGGTATAGGGCTTTGGGGGGTCAAAAAGAAACAAAAATGAGGCAAATGGAATTATGGAGGTACCTATGAGTCCAAATACACCCGAAGGTGGGTGAGATGCAGCCGCAGGTTCCCATCTGGCCTTGTCCAGGGCCACCTACATTGGCATCTGCGCCCGCAGGTGCCCCATCCTCGAAGGCAGATGCCCGGTTCGGCCAAAATGGGTCTCTTTTGGGTCTATCTTTGCAATAAATGGTCCATGGAAATAAGTAAGCTTATATTTTCATATTTTAGGTTACCTTGGATTCCAAATAATAATCATGGTTTCACAGCGCACATGAACATCACAAAACTACATTTTCCTTTCAATGCACCACCAATTCCATGCACAATTTCACAACAACAATTTCAAATGTTATACACAAAGAGGACGCAAGTTAGGTACATAAAAACATCATAAATGTTGACATTTAATCCATCAATTTAACGTCCTTCAAGACCACAAGTCTCCTTTCAAGTTTATACGGTAAAACCATTTACCGATTAAGCAAAAGTAGATTGTTTCACACCTAGTGAAATGCTTAATACTTTTTCAACACAAACAACATGATTTACACACCATATTATACATATAATATACTAAACCATAAGATTAAACACTTACCAAATCTTACAAAGGAATGATCTATGGGCCCCTTTGTCCGTGAGCCATAGTGCCTGAGAACATTGGTCATTGTAGGACCTACCTTTGTGAGCTAATGAGCTGGAGAAGGTGTATACACTTGGTATTTATGATACTTGGATTGTTTATTGTATTTTGGTTTATGTTGGATTCATTCATTAATATACATTGTCTATCAACAATATAATTATTTGGCACCTGTATTTATTGGTCTTATGGGGGGTCGTATAGGTACAGGTTATGATTTTTGTTTATTAAGTGCTTCCGTGAACCTTCTGGGATTATGGGGGCCCGGTTAGGTACTATTTATTAGGACTAGCCGATTACTTAGCGATTGGTTATTATAGTTAGTTCTTGGCAGGATGATTATGGACTGGTACCTGAGATTGGCGGTAGGTTTCTAATTCCCTTCTTTGTTATGGTAGTTTACATTATTGATAGCTACCTCATAGATATACATTATGGTTAGGGACCCTGATTTCTCTAGTATTAGATTCCCTACCTGGTCATGATCCTCGAGATACTAGGTTGACTCCCTCAGGTATTAACCTTTGAGTTAGTCCTATATGTATGTATGTATATATATATATATATATATATATATATATATGGAATTATCGTATATCCCTCTCTTTCTTTGTCCACTCAAATTGTATATGTATTCTTTGGCCTTTTATACTACTATATATACTTCTTTCGCTCTTCATTGGTATATTGACTAGGGATATACGGTATTGTACTTCAGTCCATGTATACTATTAGGATGGGGTAGTTTATCCTTATTACTTTATTGGCCTCCTTGTGCTTAGCTTCCCTAGATAGTTGGTTGTAGTTATATTTATGCTTTACATTCCATTTATACTAGCATTATTTTTGGAGCTCAGTAGGCCGATAACTACTGAGTACCACGTGTTTGTTACTCATACTACACTTCTGTAGCCTACATATCATAGTACGAGTTATCCCCGTTGATGTGTACATTGTGCAGAGCATCTATGAATCAGAGATTTAGGGTGAGCTCCTGATGATCAGAGTTGCTCCTACTCACTCTCTCTTATTGTTAGACTGATCTCTATGATGTATTTAGAGACACCTTTATATACACATTTATTCGGTATTTCATTTGTACTCCTAATGTATTAGAATCTCTTGTACTATCTTCACTAGGTTTTAGGGATTAAAGTAGCCTTTTTATTATATTTATTCTGCATTTTTTTCTTTTATCTTAGTAGTCCATTACTAGTTGTTCGGGACTACGGGTTGGCTTACCTACTGGCGGGTTAGAGTAGGTGCCATCATGACATAAGAAATTGGGTCGTGACATGTTGTAAGTCATGGTTCTATTGACCTAGCTTATTGTAGTTAGTCATGGCTTGTTGACTGGGTCTATTGTTGATAGTTATGGTCTTGAATTGGTATATTATCTATATTCACTTACACTTGACTGAATTCTTAGTGTTGTTGTGAAAGGTTAAGTGGTAACATAATTGAAGTAATTGTTTAGTGTTTATATTTGTACTTGTTTACAATGGCTATGTTTTCTCATTTATTATTACGGTAAATAGAGGTATAAGTCAAAAAAAATTGACTTATAATAACTTTTGGGGTTAAACAGGTGAGACTTATGATGGATGAGATTTGATGTAAAGTGTGATACATGATTAGTGAGATTAAGTGTCAACGATATAAGGGGAATATCAATGGTACATATTGACTACTAGTAATGAATTAGATACAACTAAATCAGTGAGAATAAGGACGAAAATACTCATAGGTAATACGAGGGATAAAGATAGCATAAGTGGATGAAAGTGATGTGGATCAAATTGTTATATAAGTTGTCCTACTATCTTCTTGTGATTTCTATATGATATTTAAGTGATCTAACCCTAGTCGGACGATGATACCTACCAGTACGTGTTGTTTGTACTAATATTACTCTTGCTATAGGTAACACCCCGTACATTTCCGATCCTATTTGATTGGTATTGTAGGGCATATTTATATGCCTTATTACCTTAGTTTTGAGAGTAATAAGTGCGTATTGTGTATTGTTTTTGATGGACTATTGATATTGTGCTAATGCCCGCAAAGAAAAGTCGAAGAAAGGAAGAAAATTGTATTTTTGGTGTCAGGCGTGCCAGGTCGCTTTTGATAGAATTTTTTATGGCACAGGCAGCATAGGGCCGCGCCAGGACGCTTTTTGCCAAATTTCTTCTCCGACCACTAGTCTCTAAATAGGGATCTTGGGTTATTGTATCATTATTCCATCTTCGTGGGTCTACTCTTGGAGTATTTTGGCATCCAAATGAGGGTTAATTCTTCGCCCTTTTTATTTTTTTATAATTTTTATCAATTTATGATAAATTAAGCCATGAGTGGATAAAATCGCTTATTATTGGGGTTGTGGCTACGAACATGAATCTCGTGAGTTGAATGTTGTCGTCAAAATCATGGAATTCTTTAAGCATGAGATTGTTGGGGTATTATATATTAAATTTGTTGGGCTAAATTAATCTTGTGCAAATGGGCTCAATTTGAGGCCCAAAATGAAGCCAAAAGACATGGCCCAAATGGGGATAATGACCCATTCTTGTGTTGACTAAGTAAGCATGGAATTTAATGCCCAAGAATTGGCCAAGGATGACTTGAGGGCTTATATAAAGGCACAAAATTAGATTTTTATTCCACAAAACACACATGCCATTCTAGACATTTCAAAGATATTCCTTTTAGCTCTCAAACCCTAAGCCATCTCTTTGGATAAGATCATCATTTTGTAAGATTGGGTAAGTGCTTATTCTTTTGATTTAATATATTATATGCATGAGAGATTGTGTAGATCATGTTGGTTATGTCTAAAAGTGTTGATTAGTGCACTTTTGCTAAAAGATGTGTCATCCATATTACTTGAACTTGAAAGGAGACTTGAGGTTTTGATGGAAGTGAATGGTATGGATTAAATATAAACTCGTAAGATGTGGTTATGTCCTTAACTTGCTTTTTCTATGTGTATAACTTGTAGGATTGTTGTTATGGAACGTATTGAGGTGACTTGATGGAATAATTGTGATGTTGTGTTAATGAGGAAGCGTAAAGGATAAACTTAGTATGAAGTGCTATTGGTTTATGATGTCTTGGTCAATGTGTGGAATATTGTGGTATTGTTGATATGACAATGTCGTGAATTGTATTGTAAGGGGCAAATGATGTTATAACTCGTTATCGTCTTATGCACTTGTAAGGTAGTTAGTTGTTAACGTGAGCTCTGTTATGTACTTGTGTTGTAGAGTAACACGTAAGGAAGGAGATGGATTATTGTATTCATATATAGGATTGTGTATTCATATTGGGGCGATAAGGTATGTAAGGTTACTCTTTCCGTATCCTTCTACAGCACATAGTGTTCACATTGTCAATGTACTTGTTCCATTCCGAAATGTTCTAAGGTATATCATTTCAGGTTGTCGTCTATTGTTATTCACATGTCTCTTATTCATTGACTATGTTTCCAAAGTTCCAACAATGTTACAACCAATAATGTATCACTCTTATAATAAAAGAATTGAAGTAATGCATACTTGTTGAGTAAGGGTGGCAACTCGAAGGGGCGTAAGCCTAGCTAGAGGCAATCCCAAATGAATATTGGGAACGGGTGGAAACTCGAAGGGGCGTAAGCCTAGCTAGAGTCAATCCCGAATGAATATTGGGAATGGGTGGTAACTCGAAGGGGCGTAAGCCTATCTAGAGGCGATCCCAAATGGGTGGCAACTCAATGGGGCGTAAGCCTAGCTAGAGGAAATCCCGAAAGATTATATGAATGATATTACATGAACAAAATTTTTATGAACGATTGTGACAATTATATGAACGAGAACGAAAGAAATGAATGCAATGTATACGACTCCACACATGTATATTCTGGTGGCTAATCTATATTTTCCACCCACTTGTACTTGATTTTATTAAAGTCCTTGTATCTTATGCAGTTTCTTATAGCTTTACATACTCAGTACATTCTTTGTACTGACGTCCTTTGTGGGACTTACCTTACTTGCTACAGGCACAGGTGTTAGTAGACCTCCATAGTAGGTTGCGAATCATTTGCCTATCATTGGTGAGCTCCAGTTGGTTCGGGGCTTTTCGAGTTACATGTGTACATTTTTTTGGGTATTGTAAATGTTGTATAAAGCGGGGACTTGTCCCGACTTTAGGTTGGTTATGTCCATGTATCTGTAGAGGCTTTGTAGATGTTGTGGGACAAATGAAGGAAATGTAAGGAACGTATGCTTTTGACTTGATGGCCCTAACGGCCAAGTTTCCTATTTATCATATATTGTCCATGACTTTCGCCATTGGAATCTTATATCTCTATGTGATGGTGATGCTTATTGAGTAACATGCGTATGAGTGTATATGAATGAAGATTAGTTCTCTTAGGCCTTAACGGCTTCGGGTGCCAGTCCGCTCCATTGGAATTCGAGGCGTGACACTAGACCCTTTTATCATATAGTCTGGTTGCAGGATCAATTGATATTTCTCAGGTGATGTGGATAATGATCTCTAGCAGCTTCTACTCATTATTTCCTATGGTGGAAGATGTGTCTTTCATTCTGTCTTTTACTATATTGGAAGCTCTTGTTCATTATCTAGACAGGTCCTTAGGGAAAGTGTTTTTATTTATAATTTTGTTGTAAAAGCTTGTGTCATTTATTAGATTTTTAAATTCTTAATAGAACTTCTTATAAATTATGCATGTATTTTGATATGAATGGTAAGGGTTCTTCTATATAGGTGGATTAGAGTAGGTGCCCTCACGATTTAGTTATTGGGTTCATGACAGTTTGTATCAGAGCACTAGGTTACCAGTCTTACAAGTACAAAAGCAAATGTAGAGTAGAGTCATGTAGAATTGTGTGTAGACCTTCACATCAAATCCTTGAGAAGTTGTGAGACATTTTAGGAATTGATTCCATTTCTCCTTTCTTATCGTGCTACCTTAGTTTCTGTCGATATGGCTTGAGCCCAATTTATATATAGTCAATTCCAATTGGTATCTCTACAATCATGATTCGAATCTAATCAATTTTAATTGGTATCTTGTGGAGTTCGCAGTTTGTACCTAGTTTTTTCCAATTGGTAGTTGTCTATAAGAGATGGAACTTATAATTGTCATATAAAATATGATGAAATTGCTTGGTTATAACTTTGTTGGTGTATTATAAGATGTGATTGTGATCGTTGCTTAGCTTGATGATAGTAACTGGTCTGGTTAATAAAAATGTTGTTTGAATTAACCGTTTAAAAAGAATTTGTTTTGGTTTTGAATTTTGTGATAACATGAAGGTATAATTGATGGATGAAATATTCGTTGATGAATGAATATTCTATTATATGGTTGAGAGGGTGATATGGTAGCTCTTAGCATGAATGTTGAATGATATGTTGATAATTTAAATGTCTAATGTGTGCGTTGTTGTCTGTTTGAGGTGACATACATATTTAAACGTCAGACTTTATTTGACTTGGTGGTTATTGTTGTTCTTAATTGGATCCCTGAGTAATTCAGACTATTGGCATAATTGGAAGGTATAATTTCTATTGATACCTATATAAAGAACAATTGAGGCAAGGTCGAACTTATTATCATTAGTCATGAACTGTTGACTAGGTCTATTATTGTTAGTCGTGTTCTTGACTTAATGAATTATCTGTCATAACTTATACTTTCCTAATTATTGGTTGTTGTCATTGGTCCGGATGTTGCCTTGGTGGATTTCTATATTGAATTATACCTGTTTGACATTGGTTATATGCTTATTGCTTGGGAATAATTATCGGTTAATAGTATCCTTTGAATATGGAGTTTAATGTAAAGGGGTTTGTTTGGGATCTCAAAATCTTAGAGTGTGTTGTAAAAGTGGCCAAAATTGGGACTGCCCAGAGTTACTGCCATGCCTACACCACTATAGCAGGAGGCATACAGCTACCACGGGGCCGTTATAGTGGTAATTCCCACAAAAGCAGGAGTAAAAATTGGTCAGAGGTCACTATAGCAGGCTTGATACAGTAATTGTTTAGCTTTCTCTGAGTTTAGATGTTGTCTCATCTTGAACTCTCAAGGTTTCATTCTTAGACCGCTGTGAGAGAAATAACTAATTTATGTATAGATGTTTGTCTCTGTATCTTCTTGTCTTGAAAAACCTTGATAGAGAGGCCAAGTACAAAACGTGGTTTAGTTGATAAATAATAGCGAGTGGGTAAGGTAAAGACTATGAAACTCTGAAAATAGTGTCTTTCTAATTCCAACCTCATGCTTCTCTTCACCAAATGTCTGTTCGGGGATGAACGGATGGTAAATTGGTATCTGATATAACAACCCATTTCATTTTTATTAAAAATATCTACGATAATAGCATACGAATCTCATTCTTCATAGGTGTTAGGATCAATTCCTTAGTATGTGAGTGCATTAGTTATGAACTAGTAATGCAACACCCCTAGCATAAAGATAAGTTGGAAATGTCCTCAGTGATTGAGTTTCGGACTAAGTTCAAACTAGTAACAACATCAAACAAGCACTCCTCCTAGAATATAAGGAGTTATGGGCCCCAATACCCACAAAATTAAATACCTCTGAGTCTTCTTTCCAACGAGATGGACCTTTTATTAATCCGCTTCCTTAGTAAAAAGTTATGATCATTTTACTGAAGATTATCTATGCTGAAAAGTTGAGGCCGCTATAGCGCGATCAGTACGTATACTAGGATAGCGGTAGTATATAAGCCTTTTTTGATGGGTTTTAGTTCCAGAACTCAAAATTATCATTCTCCAACCCTAGAGAGGCAATTTCTAAAGTTTTTCATCAATTTCCTCCCTCAAGGTATGTTTTTCCATTAATTGAACACTCGTTTATTTCTAACATCCTTATAATAACATTAGATTTGTCATGTTGGTGGTAGAAATTTAACCTAGATGGAATTTTGTAGTGTAAAGTGAATTAATAAGTTGAAATCCCTTGAATTTGAGTTAGTATTGATAGATTATGTCCTTGGAGAAATTATTCTAATCATTCCAAAATATAAAGATTTTAGGTTTATTGAAGGGTAGAACTAGTGGGTTTGAATTTCCAAAGTTTTTATTTTTAGAGTAGTTGATTGATTACTCTTATTATTGTGGTTTGTGAGATAATTTAACCTTCGAGAACATGAAGAAGAAAGAATATTATCCGAGGTATATCTTACTTGTTGCAGCAGCTTGGCACCCAGGTAGGTTATGGCTTATGAGTAGTAGACTGTGGTTAGCTATCGTATTCGTAATATAGATTTAATGGGAGAAATCATGCTTAGGCCTGCGAGGACAAAGTTTGGATGGATAAAAGATGGAATTAATACAATAAAGACCTAATTGTGTGTTGTTATGTTATTGTATGAATCATTGATGGGTGTTTTGTGTTTGTACGACTCCCTGGTGGATTGTAATGTGAATTACGTGAATATAGATGATGATAAGGAGATAGTGGGAGCTCATAATCTAGTGATTTGGCCTAATCACCATAAAAGAATTAATTGAGGTTGGACATGTCTTGAATGTGTGGTATTCCTATTGTCATATTACTAGGAATATTGTTTCTATGTTTAAAATGTGGTATCATGGCTTAAGAGCCTAAAGTCAAGTTAGGCTAAGGGTTAGGTAGTAAGATGTTTAAAGATGTATGACTAAAGCTAGAATTGTAAGTTGAATAGAGTTGAATGGTGGAATAATTGGCTAATGGAGTAGGGTCTTGAACCTAGTAATGAATTGAACGTAAAGGTTGATTAATAATAGCAAAATCATCGATCTCAACAAAAATAAAAGAGGATCGGATTAGTGAATGAATTTATGAATGTTGAACTAGAGTTTAAACTACATTTGGTTGAATGTACACTCCTAAAATTTATACTGTAATTTGATGACTATGGCTTGATAATGCTTACTTGAATAAGCCATGGATTAGTCTTCAGATATATTGTAATTAATGAATATGAATTTATAAGGATTGAATTATAAGTTGTTGGCTGGCCTTCGGGCATACTTGTGATATCATGTGTTAAAGAATAATTGTGTTTACATGAAATGACTAACTTGAGATTGACCAAGTATTTGGAGTGCTTCTCTACTTGTGGCAATGAATGTTCAAGAAAGTAAATTGTTGAATGATATACTAAGTTTTAATCACATCTAATGAGGTTATATTAAAGGCTTGTTAACTGTACAAGTATGATTGCTTATTCTCATTTTGGCTGTGATTGCTTTGATATTTGTTGCTATTGTGGGATGTAGCGGTATTTGGACATATTCATGGGATTATATTTATTATTGTGGGATGCATGTTTATTTGGACATCTTTACGGGATTATATTTATTATTGTGGGATGTACCGGTATTTGGTCATCATCACAGGATTTATATTTATTATTATAGGATGTACCAGTAATTGGACATCTTCACGGGATAGATTGATATAAGTTTGGCAGACACTAGATGTCTGGGAATTTTGGTACATGGAAAAGAGTTCGTCCCCTATAGGTAATGGCTAGTGGGCAACCATAAGAGCCTTAGCATGTGTGTACAAGGTATTGGTGAGTTTGATGATTTCTTGAGTGAATTGGGTTTATGTGTTGTCTCATTTTATATTTTGTTCCTTGAGTGAACCGAGTTTGTGTGTTATCTTATATTATATTTGGTTCGTTGAGTGAATCGTATTTATGTGTTATCTGATATTATATTTGGTTCCTTGAGTGAACGGGTTTATATGTTATCTGATATTATATTTGGTTCATTAAGCGGACCGAGTTTATGTGTTGACTTGTTATAGTTGGGTTCTTAAGTGAATTGGGAATTATGATTTCTTACTTATTGATTATATTGGATCCTTGAGTGGTCTGGGCTAAGGACATAAAAGAATGGCATAGATTATGTTTTGTCTACTTATTGGTGTATTTGATATGAGGTGTAAGTAACTGTTGTGAGTCATGGTTCTATTGACTTGGCTTATAGTGGTTAGTCATGGTTTGTTGACTGGGTCTATTATAGGTAGTCATGGTCTTGACTTGGTATATTGTTGTAACACCCCTTACCTTCCCAACCCTACGTGACGACATTCAATAATGTCAAGACCTATAAGTATGTATTTGGTAATGTTAATGATGAGAAAATTGAAATTTGGCCTCGCACATGTGATTAAACCTTCGTAGGAGGTGTTTTGTGATTTTCGTGGAGCATTTGTGGGGTTCAAAACAAGGCTAAGAGGACCTCTAAACAAACGATATTAAGGTTAAGAAGTAAGTTAAAGAATAGGACTTGAAGTATCTAACCAAACCCGCGAAGAAAAGTCGAAAAACAATTTTTTTGGAAAAACTAAGGCACAGGCGCTCCAGAGGGCGTGCCAGGCCGCTATGGGACAAATTTTTTAGCCCAGAGGCAGAAAGCTGGCGCGCCCAAGGGCGTGCCAGGGTGGTTTTTCCATTTTTTCAAAAGTTGGAAATTTCATAAGTACCAAGAGTGCCCGGGGACGTACGAGCCGATTTTTGCCACGTTTGATCTACAATCATGAGCATATACATGAAATGAGTAGTGTATTATGTTGGTATGATAAAATTACTCGAGAGCGAATTTGGCATCAAAATGACGATTTTACCCTTATGGTCAAAATAGGTCATACGTGGCTAGAATCGCTTGTTTTTGGGATTAAGGCTACGAATATAAATCCCGTGAGTGGGAATATCATTGTAACACATGTATTATGGAATATACATTGATTTTAGTGGGCCAAGATAATATATGTGTTAATGGGCCAATTTGAGGCCCAAAGTGGAGCCAAAATGCATGGTCCAATGGGTCAAAAAGACCCATTCTTCCATTGACTAGTAAACACACATGTGAGACTAGATAAGATTGAATTCAAGGCCTATAAAAAGGGGGAAAAGTCATATTTTAATTCATTATCCATACACATCACTTTCTCTCATTTTCTAGAGTTTTCAAGATAACTCTTTTGGTGGCTCTTCAAACCCTAAGGCATTTGTGGACAAGATCATCAATTTCCAAGCTTGGGTAAGTGATTATTATGATGGATTAATATATTATATGCATGAAAGAGTATGTAAATCATGTTGGTTGTGCTTGGAAATGTTGAACATGGTACTTTGTGTTTTTGTATGAGATTTGTGATCCATGAGGTTCAAGCTTGAATTATGACTTGTGCCTTTGATTAAAGAGCCTGGTATGGATAAAATATGAACATGTATGGTGTTATTTTGTTATTAAACTTGTTATTTTTCTACAAGTGTAAATTATGGGATTTTGGCCGATATGTGCTATGAGATGTATTAAGGTAATTTGATGGATTATTTGTGGTGTGGTGTGGATAAGAAAGTGTAAAGGAGAAGTGTTGTGGTGAAATGTATTTATTATCATGTATTGGTCAATGTTGGGAATATTGTGGGATTTTTGGAATAATAATTTCATCAATGGTTTTGTCAAGGGGAAATGGCATGTTTAAAGGCAAACATGTAACTCATTGACGTGATATGCATTAGTAAGGAAGTTGGTGGTTAATGTGAATTCCGTTATGTATTTGTATTGTAGAGTGACACATAAAGAAGGAGCGGGACTATTGTATGCACGTCTAAGATTGTATATTCGTATTGAGAATACAAGGTATGTAAGGTTACTCTGTCTGTATCCTTCTGCGGCAAATAGTATTCACATTGACATTACATTTGTACCATCCCAAAATGTGCTAAGGTATCCTATATCCGGTTATTATCACATATTTCCTATTCATTGATCAATTGTGAATTGTATGTCTCATATTCGTTGGTCAATGTTCCAAAAGCCCAAAAAAGGTTATGTTCCAAAGTGCCAATAGTGGCTATACACCTACCTCTTGTTCATTGACTTGTGTCTAATGGTTTCAATAATGTTATCTATTGTTAAGTTACATATTCCTCATTCATTATTCATGGTTGTTCATGAGTTGCATAATTAGGGATATGTTCCAAAAGTTCCAATAATGTTGCGTTCTTAAGCTTTCAATAATGTTGTGGCTATGTATATATATGTTAATCTCTCATAATTGATTGTATCAATCTCTCATAAGAGGATGAATCAATCCCTCGCAAGTACATATCTCAAAAGTAAGAAATAAAGTAATTCATATTTATTGGTGGTTAATGATTAAGTATAGGTTGTAGCTTTGGGGGGGAAATGCCTAGCTCAAGCCGATCCTGAAATGATTGGATCAGGGGGCAGTCCTAGAGGCATAAGCCTAGCTCAGACCGATCCTGGCAGGGGGCAGCTCTATAGGTAATAACCTAGCTCGAGCCGAACCTGATATGTTGGTATGGGTGGCAGCTCTAGAGGCATAAGCCTAGCTCGAGCCGATCCCAATATATATTGATTTATGGGTGGTAGCTCTAGAGGCAAAGACCTAGCTCGAGCCGATCCCAACATAATGTTATGTAATGTTAAGACCCACTGATCAGTTGGGGCCCGGGTATGAAATGATATAATCGATGAAGAATAAGCAACAAAGCAAAGAAATAAAGTATGTAAGGTACATGGTTCCACATATGCAAATCGATGGGTTGTTCATACTGACTATCCTATTACATTTTGATTCTATTGACGTATTTATGACAGTTTCATATGGCCTTACATACTCAGTACATTATCCGTACTGACCCCTCCTGGGGGCTTACCTTACTTGCTGCAGGCGCAGGTACTAGTAGACCTCCACTGTAGGTTGCAGATCTTTTGCAGACTTTTGGTGAGCTCCAGTTGGTTCGGGGCTTTCTGAGTTGCTATGTACATTTATTTTGGTATTGTATATGAGTATAGAGCGGGGTGTTGTCCCGACTCTAGGATTGTCATAGTCATGTATATGTAGAGGCTTTGTAGACTTATATGGGAACAGAATGTAAGATATATATGCCTATTTTGGTTTGATGGCCCTAACGGCCGAGTCTCTTATATGTATATAATGCTCCATGATTTCCGCACTTAGCCTCTTATGTCTTTACGAGTTGGTGATGATTCTTACAGTATGCATACGATTGGGCATGAGCAAAGATTGGTTCTCTCGGGCCTTATCGGCTTCGGGTGCCAGTCCAGCCCGAATGGGATTTCGGGTTGTGACAATTGTCTATATTGACTTACACTTGACTAAATTCTTGGAATTGTTGAGAAAAGCTAAGTGGTAACACAACTGAAGTAATTGTTAAGTGTTCATAGTTGTACGTGTGTACAAGGTTATGGATATTCGTTCTCATTTATTATAGAGGTTAATTGAGGTGTAAGTGAAATAGATTGACTTATAATAACTATTGGGGTTAACCAAGTGAAAGTTATGATGGATGATATTTGATGTGAAATGTGATGCATGATTAATGAAATTAAGTGTGAAGGGAATAAGGGGAATATCAATGGTACATTTTAACTACTAGTAATGAATTGGATACAACTATGTCAGTGAGAATAAGGATGAAAATACCCATAGGTAATACGAGGGATATAGATAGCATAAGTGGATGAAAGTGATGTGGATGAAATTGTTATATAAGTTGTCATGCTTTCTTCCTGTGATTTCTATATGATGTTTACATGATCTATCCATGGTCGGCCAATGATACCTACCAGTACATGTTGTTTGTACTGATACTACTTTTGTTATAGCCTTTTTGGGGTATAGTCTGGTTGCAGGATCAGTTGATATTTCTCAGGTGACGTGGACAGTGATCTCCAACAGCTTATACTTATTCATTCCTATGGTAGGAGCTTTGCCTTTTATTCTATCTTTTACTATATCATAAGCTCTTGTACATTATCTAGACTAGGTCCTTATAAAGTGTTTTCATTTATAATTTTGTTGTAAAAGATTGTATCATTTATTAGATTTTGAGGACTGTGCTCCACACTTTGAGAGACCATAGGCTTTATGCCAAATTCTCAAACTACTAATCTGGCTTAAGTCTGTAGCTTTCTTGGGGCACATGGTGTCCAAAAATAGTATTATATTGGACTTGACAAAAATTGAGGCTTTTCGTGATTGGGCTAGGCCTATGTATCCTACTAAGGTTTGTAGTTTCATTGGGTTAGCATGCTATTACAGGCAGTTCATCGAGAGATTTGTTACTATTGCAGCCCCTATGACTAGATTGACTAAGAAGGAAGTTCCGTTGTAGTGGTTCGAGAGTTGTGAGGTGAGCTTTCTAAAGCTGAAGGACTTACTCACTTCAGCTTCTATTCTAACTCTTCCAGTTGAGGGCGAGGGGTTCACCATTTATTATGATTCTTCTCGTGTTGGTTTCAAGTGTGTTCTGATATAGCGAGCCCATGTTATTGCATATATGTCGAGGCATCTGAAGGTATCATCATGACTCGAGAAATTGGGTCGTGATAAAATTTTCTATGTTTTGCAAAAATGATTTATATTTAATGATTCATGTATCTATTCATGGAACTTTCTGATTCAATTTGTGATATAATTGGAAAAATAAATAATACACCAAGTAAATGAACATCAAACCCTGCATAGCTAAAAATCCTTAGTAAATAATATTATCCAGTCTTTGCAACATGACAGAAGAAGCTTCTAACATTCACCAGTATAGAAGATCTATTTATACATGTGGTGTTTCTTGGTCTTTAGTGATTGTGAATGAGTGCATGCATCATCTTTTCGAAATATTTTTCCAAAAAAGGACTACATTACTTGTCAAAGATGTGGGAAGAAAATGGGAGAACAGAGTTGGATTTTAGTTAGTTTTAAAATGGATAAATAAATTAATCTTCACCACTTTTAATTCAAAATTCAAAATATTTAAAAGTCACTTTTGAATTTGATAAATCCTACAAATACAATAGTTTCACGACCCAAGTGGTCATGATTGTCTGTCACCCACCCTAACACTATAGTGGGAGGACCATCTAAACCAACCGTTACCAACTATGTCAGACCCTTTACAAGTCTCTTTCTTAAATTTCTTATCTTTAAATCACTAAAACACAATAATAACTGACTCAAATAAAATCTAATTTAATCAATAGTCAAAACAAAAAAATAAAGTGCAGAACATCTCTAATTATTACAACCCTCAGGACCTAAAGTCACCATAAAAGAACATCTGACAATATCCAAAGACTAAGTCTAACAGATTATCCAAAAGTACAAAATAAGGAGAAGTCTTACTCCTGAACAAAGGACATAAGTGACATAAAGAAGATCCAATGGCTTCCCGGTCATGTTGCTCACCCTTGAATCAAAGTTTGAAATCATTGGCTAGAGACGAGGTCTCATTTCAAATGCTGGAGAATGCTCTGTATAAAATAAAAAGTAGAGTATAGGTAGTATCAGTATAATAACTAAGTACTGGTAGGCACCATCAGCTTACTCAACTCAGCACTACACAAAAAGGCAAATCAAATGAAAGTAACAACGATCAAAACACAACATACAATGAATGACAACCAAGTACATATATAACGCTTCATCTCATCTGGAATACAAGTACACAAGTATATCAATTACACTTATGCAGATTCTTCAACAAGATCCACCATAACATATAAATATGTATATAGATGTTGAATATGATGAAGTGCATGCATGCAAGAGGAACATATCACCTTAATATCATCACAATATCATCATTAACATCATCTTAATATCAACAACTTCACAATATGATTCTCAATATCATCTCAACATGGTTTCAATATCATTCTCAATATCATCTCAACATCATCTCAATATCAAATGTATATGCATGATGCAGTAACGAATCCCAAGTAATGTTTGAAAGTAAATCACAAACACTCAATTCACATATAAGAATAGAGTCAATCAAGTCTTTACTTCAGTTAAATGATAACCTACCTCGATTCCTTACTCGAAATAACTATAATGCAACAAACTTATCTTTCTGTTCAATTTCAGCTCATTCTTGATTTATACAGAACAACTATACAACTCTTAATACAACATTACACCTTTTCTAAACATTAGGAACTTACATTTGCCAACTTAACCTAAGAAATTACCCTAGTTCATCATCTTAGGGTTTTCTACCCTTTAAACCATAAGAATTTAACAAAATTTAGCATTATTAGCAAGAATTCTACCATAGGAAGTGTTTCCTAACACCCTAAAATCAATAACAACAGATAACAACTAAATCCCCACCAATTCCCACCAGTTCATAAATTAGGGCTAAACTCCAATTTCTATTATGAATAAGATTCTTGCGATTTCTAAGTATTTAAAGAAGGAATTCAAGCTTAGTATGTAAAGAAATCTTACCTCCAAAGATAAAAGGCCCAAATATTTTAGAAAATTTCCTTTCTCTAAGACCTTTAATGTATTTTTAGAAAAGTGGGAATAAAAATGTATTTTCTGTTTTTTAAAACTGAAATCCTGCATATTTTACCATTGCAGCGGCCCTCAAGCCAAATGGGTTGCCATCGCCGCGACACTTCAGTAGCCCTTCTATTTGATACAATGGGATCAAACCATTAACTTGGGACTTGGTCCAAGTTCTATCCATTTCACAACACATTTCCCAAAATCCGACATCACAAACTAATCCTTTCACGGTAATCGTTATAATTGGAGTTTTAGAAATAAGTTTAGTGTACCAAAAGTTGGTACGACTTTCTAAACTTGTCCTCTAACACAAAATCAAATTTAAAACACAAACCAACGGTCAAACCACTAATATATTTCCTTAAACCACCACACCCTTAAAATATGCGTAAGACTAAGGCAGCCCTGAACTTTTAATTTTTGGACTAAGGGATTCTATTCTCTATTTCAGCCTAATGATATTTTGGGTCGTTATATCTTATATATAATACTATGGATAAGATGTTGTAACCACTTCACTTAATTTCATAACTATAGGTATTAAATTAAAAAAATTTAATTGTATCTTAAGTTTTTAAAAATTATAAGTCAATTAAAATATTTTTTAACAAATTAGATTTTATTATTATACTAATATAGGGAACATACTTGTTGGATAATGCTATTCCATTGCTATTATCCTGATGTGTCATGGACTTACAACACTTTTGTGCTTAAAACTATGAATATTTGTTACTACAAAGGTATTTTTATATGGGTATGATGTGTTTTTGGGTATTTGCAGGTAAATTAGCCCGAAGAAGCAAAGTATAGAAAATCTGGCAGTTGGGAAATTAGACAATCCATTCCACGAATATGGATCTTACCACGATTATACAAAGCTTTCATGGGTGGAAACTGAGAGTTGATAGTCAGGTGTGTGCAGACAAAAGCTTCCCACGATCGTAGGAGGATGTCACGACCGTGCAATTGATCTTGCAAAGAGGGTCCTAAAAATCAATATTTCAGGAACTAAGTGTAAATTGATTAGATGAGAGGGTTCCATGATTGTAAGAAGATGTCACGATCATAACAAGGCATCGTGAGAAGGGAGTCCATATTTGAGGTTTTCAGGTGTTATGGTCAAAAGGATCAGACGAATGGGAAGCACGATCATACAAAGAAAGCACAAGCTCATACTGAGACTCGTAGAAGCCATGATCTGCAAGATGACAAAGTCCAAAGCCAACCTACAAGCACCAAGGACAATCATGCGATCTAACCACGATCATACCTTCCTTCATCTGATGCACCGACTCAGTAAATCCCTATGCGTGTAAGATAGGTTTTTATTTTGTATATTAATACTCTTATTAGGTCTTTTGTACCAGTTTATGCTTTATTGCATTATTCTAAGGTTTCAAGGCATATTCTTGTTCTTGAATTCACAAACATCGATTATTAGGATTTTAATTCAAAGAGTTATTTTTGGAGTTTTCATCTTATTATTGTAAGTTAATAATTATGCTTTCTTCCATGAATTCTTCTTGTGTTCTTGCAATAATGAGCATCTAAACACCAAAACTAGGAATGTGGGAACCATAATGGATTAACAAAGTATGTTCGGAGTACGAGGTGATTCTCAAAGGGTGTTTGGGCATATATTGTTATTCTCTTCGGTTTGATTGTTTTTTAACGGTTGCAAATGTTAGAACTCACTTTATCTCTACTCTGTACTTTATCAAGAGTAACAGATAGGAAAAGGGAATCAACAATGTGACTTAGAGCTATCAACCTCCATTTAATTAGATGTTGAACCAATAATCTGGGATCAATGATAGGGGTTAGTTAGGCAAAAACCATGAGACATGAACCTTTTTGATTGGGAAAATTCGTCTCTCAGGGGTATAACATAGTCGTTTAAATGAATATAACCTATCGATTCTGCAAGCCAAGCACCACAAGAGCTCACTAAGTACGAAGAACCTACTGAGTTATGAATTTATTGGGGAACACAGTCCTAGTGCCTTTCTCATATTGATTACACATAAAAAGAAATCAGCAATTGTTACTATTGAAATCTTAATCTACAAAACCCCCCTCTTTACTGGAGATTGTTTACTACTTGCTTGGGTAAACATCTTGATTGATATTTTGACCCATTCCCTCTGGGATCGACCCCAATCTAGTTGTCTATATTTGATCAACGAATGCTTTATACTTTGTTTAGAGGTGTAATTTGGGCAACATCACTACCCCACTGGCACCACGTGCACCCCTTCCCCACTTTCCTCTTCTTCAGCCACCTTTAATTTTTTTTCCTTTTTTCTAGATAACTACTCACTTTAGATTAGATAGTAGTAATAATTGAATAGATATTTTTATCCAATTTGGTATAAACAATGATATGAATCAAAAGATAAAGAAAATGAAGAAACTACGAAAACAACAGACACAAGGGTAAAATAGAAAATACGAAAATTTGAGACGAAGAACAAAAGGAAAACAAAGTCAATAAAGGGAAAAGATAGATAGATAGAAATAATGAATAAAATAGAGGACAGCAAGAGAGTATATTAAACCCTCAAACCTTCCTTTCGATTACTTCAAAGCACTAATGTCTTACGAAGACAAAAAGAGGAATTGGACCTCAAACAACCAACGTTTCTAATCAACAAGGAAAGCTCCCAACAAACTAACATAAACACTCTCAAGTGTAACATTCATCATCAATAATCATCTACCTAAAAATGAAAAGAAAGCCAACTATTTATAGCCATGGGCCTTATTACATAATGGGCCCAAAAGTGACCCTAAATGCCATATGGGCCCAAAAGTGACCCAATGTATCAAATATTAATCCTTCAACACCCAACATCATCATGGTGGGTCACAATACTATTCCTCGTCTCCAAAGGGGCTCCAATTAACTTGATTAAAGATCCTTTGGCCAATTTAGGGTGTATCATCCTCTCCTTCTTGAAGAGGATTTGTCCTCAAATCGGAGAAAACATTATTTTCAAGCTCAAGATCCCCAAGAAAGTCTTTGAAATTGGGAGAGTTCTAAACTTGCTTAGCCAAGAAAAATGGAATGTTAATCTCTCCTTCTTGAGGCCAAACCTCTTCAATGGGCACTTTGTTGGCAAGCATATTTGGGACGGTGATATTCCCATCATATGGATCTCCTTCACCCTCCACATTTTCATAAACATTATTATCCCCTTCTATGAGTTTCTCTTCTTGCACCACTTCATCTTTATAGTAAGGATTACCTTCCCGAAGTATGATGAATCTCCGGGTAGTACACTCACTCATTCGATGACCCCATCCTTGACACTTAAAGCATTGAGTACCCTTAAGATTAGGATTACCTCCTTTTCTAGGGGATATATTGGAGCATTCTTCTCAAAGTTTTTCTTGTCAAAAGATTTCTTGAACTCAAAACCTTAAGTCCATATTGATGACACTTGATTTCCCGCCTTGGGTTGATGGATTTCTCAAACTTAATATCTTGTTCAACATCAATAGCCACTTCTAAGAGATCATCCATCCGAGCAAACTTTTGTATTGACAATCTAGAGGCAGTATCTTGATTCAATCCTACTTTGAATTGGATCTTGGTATGCTCTTCATCCTTGTTGTAATCAAGCTTCAAGAGTAGATTTTGGAATTCATCATAGTATGCTTCAACACTCTTGTCTTCTTGTCTCAAATTGTACAACTTGGCAAGTAACCCTTATCTATACCTCTCCAGAACATACTTGGCTCTCATAAGGGCCTTCATCACTTCCCATGGTGGATAATTACCTCCATGAAGAACCCCTTGCATTCTCTTAGCTGACTCCCACCAAGTCAATGCATAATATTTAAATTAGGCAACCACATAGGTAGTCTTCTTAACATCGAGCAAGTCATTAGCTTGGAAGATCCTATCACATTACGACTCCTACTTGAGGTATCCTTCGGGATCACTACCTCCTTGAAAACTAGGAAGAGTGACCTTTATAGAGTTGAGACCGCCTTGGTCTCTTGGTCCATGTCCTCCTTCTACTTGTTCCTCAAACTCTTCTTCTAATAGGGCTTGATTGGGTGGAATTTGGTTAAGTAGAGCTTGGTAAGGTGGGTTTGGGTTTTGGGGTCTTTGATAGTGTGGTACTTGGGCTTGGGGTACTTGATAGGGTAGGTAGTAGGGTGGATTGAGACCTTGTGGGTTCAAACCTTGTGGCATTTGGTAGTTTGGGACTTGGTTTTGTGGTGTATGATAAGGTGGAGCGGGCATTTGTAGAGCTTGAGGTTGTGGAATTTGTTGAGGTGGGTTAAATTATAGGGGTCGGGCTACATGTCGTGGAGTTTAATCAACCGTAGTAGTAGGTAAGGGAACATTAACTTGTTGGGGAGGGGAAAACATATTGTGGAGAGTCCTAGGAGAGATGGTAGCCAAAGTTTCTTGGACTTGTCCACTTGAGGAAGCTTGGAGACTATTCTTAGGGGTTGCATTTGAAGATTTGAGGTTCCCTTCCACATTCACCATCCTTCCCTCCCTGTTTGATACTCTCCCTTCCATATTCGACATCTTCTCATTAATATTAGACATCTCACCCCTCATCACATTTATATCTTGATGCATTCCCATGACTGCCTCAACCATGTTGTCTAGACTTACCCCACCCGTGGTAGGCTGGATCTCGTCTCCCATTGATATGGTACCTATTAACAAGACATTCAACACAAATAACAAACAAGGTTAATATTAGCAAACTCACAATCACTAGTGTTTTCACACTTGGATTGCCTCACAATTATCTCAACTTGTTGGTCTTGCTTGTTCATGTTGGTATAGGAAGTGTCAATTGGCTTTCCTTGGATAAGAAGTATTTTTGTTGAGAGAAGAAAGGACGACTCAATTTTGAACACAAAAAAACTTGACTCAAGAAGTTAAATAAGAAAGAAACGATGAAAGCACACAAAGAGAAAGAACAAGAAAGAAAATGGATGCAAGAACTAATCACAACTAAGTAGAGTGATTACTAGCTGAAATTTAGCTGTTAAGAATCAAAGGAAGTGATTAGGAATCAAGAAAATGAAACTAGAAGGTTAGAACTAGAGAAGGGTATGATTTGGAGTTGTTCACCTGCGTTTGGTGAGGTGCGGACACACCTGGGGACCTTCCCTCGCATGAGGGACTTCGTAGGTCCCTTCTAGGGAGTCTTCTTTCACCTGTGTTGGTGACCTGCGGCCGCAGGTCCTGACCTACGTGAGTAGGTGCGGGCACAGATGCCCCTGGACAGCACAGTTGAAGCTCCGCATTTTCAGATCTTGTAGGCCCTTTTTGCACCCTCTCTCTTACAATATTCCTTTTTCTTTTAGATATTCTTTTGTAATAACACCCAAACACCTTTTTCTTTCTTCCTTTTTGGATCTAACACACCCTTTTGGAAGATTCTTCTTCAACAAGATATGAATTTATGAAGAACACCAAGAACAAGATGAACTTTAAAAATTCATAACTTCTTAGTTTTAGCTCGAAATTTGATGAAATTTGAAATCTAAGCTCTCCTCGTCATGGGTAACAACTTACAACAACTTTAAGCCTTCAAATCCACACCCAAAATTCCAGATTTGAAAACCACTTCACTTTTTTCAAAAACTCAAAGTTCAACAATGGTAGAGGCTTCAAATCACCTCCGATTTAGCTTAAATTTTATATTTAGACTCAAATAGTGTTAGGGAACAAGAATCTAACACCAAAAACTCAAGAAAACGCCAAAATCAAAAACTTAAAATTTGGGCTAACCCCAAAAAGGTGAAACACCAATTGTTTTTTGTGATTTTCGATTTTCTTTCGATAACACACCCAAGATTAAATTCGTGTGAACGAATCCAAGCTCGGATATGATACAAAATAATATGAATCAAAATACAAAGAAAATGAAGAAACTACGAAAATAATGGAGACAAGGGTAAAATAGGAAATACAAAATATGAGACGAAGAACAAAAGGAAAACAAAGACAATAAAGGGAAAAATAGATAGATAGACACAATGAATAAAAGAGAGGAGAATAAGACAGTATATTAAACCCTTAAACCTTCCTTTTGATTACTTCAAAGCACCAATCTCTTACGAAGATCGAAAGAGAAATTGGACCTCAAATAACCAACATTTAATCAACAAGGAAAGCTCCCAACATGCTAACATAAACACTCTTAAGTGTAACATTCATCATCAATAATCGTCTACCTAAAAATGAAAAGAAAGCAAACTATTTTTAGCCATGGGCCTTATTACATAATGGGCCCAAAAGTGACCCTAAATTCCATATGGGCCCAAAAGTGACCTAATGTATCAAATACTCATCCTTCTACACCCAACATCATCATGGTGGGTCACAATACTCTTCCTCGTCTCTAAAGGGGCGCCAATTGCCTTGATTGAAGATCATTTGGCCAATTCGGGGTGTATCAAACATAGAAATTATATTATCAATTTTTTTGAAAAATTTCAAATTACAAATTTTAAAAATAATAGTCCAGAAAAATGTAAACATTAGATACATGTAAAATCCATTATTTGTTATATAAAAAGAACTGAAATATGTAATTTGTAAAATTTGTAACTTCCTAACACCCTTTTTATATTTTAAATAATTCGTATTATATATTTTAGTTTTAAATTTTACTTTGACAATTTGAGATATTTCATTTATATTATTTTTTAAAAAAAAATGAATTTATCTAATATAGTTGAGTTTTGTGGTTTAGGTATATTAGGAAGACATGATATATATATTTTTTAAAATTAAACTTGGGCTTGAAGCCCTTTTATTAAAAAACAAGATGAGTTATTGACAAGACAAGCCTAAAAGTGGCTTGGCCCAACAAATACAGATATTATCTCAGACAAAATAAACCACAAGTGAATTAGGAAAGTTGATAGAAGCTTCAACACCTCTCCATAATCCCATTTTGCTTCTCGCTCAAATTGTTCATTTGTTCTTATCGATTCATCCATAATCACTGATGAAGCTACTTAGGATGCACATACACTTGAGTTTCACCTTGTATTCAAGCACAAAAAGCCTATACTGATGCAATTGGGTAAGCTAATCATTGAATCCACCAGTCTCAAGATGTGGTGTTGCACGATTAGCAACTTCTATTTATGACTAAACTCACGATCGACGATTCAGGTATGTGTCTAAATCTACTTAAATCAGTAGATCTAGACTTTCCGCGTAAAGATGCCATCTTTTGTTCATTTGTAGGGTTGTGGATGCCAAGAAAATTTCTCCCTTCTCAAATTTCAAGAGTAAGCCAGCTCAATAACTTAGATCTAAATCTTGATGGGTTGAACCCCATTTGGAATTAATACTACCACTGTTACCTAAATTTTTAAAAGTTTAGTAACTATTTATTGTTAAAGGTGATTCTATTCATTGGTATCTATGATATTCAAGGTTACTTCCTCTAACTAGATCCTTTATCAAATGTATAAAAATCAGATACATTTTTACCTCTCTTCTTTGCTGGATTGAAACCAGCAAAGTTAAGACTTTTCGAATGTACTGAATCTTTGCAAAGATCAAAAAAATATTGCACTTGAACTTCTAGAATGTAGATGACATTTAAATTCTAAGATTAATTTGTCCTGGTTATATATCATCTGTAATACCTCAAGCTCTCACCAGGTGCATGATATGTTTTACCAATAAAACTTAGTTGAGACACCATTATGTACTCAGTAAATTAGTATCATCTAAAAGAGTTTAAAAAATTCAAAAATAATGAACCAATATCATATTGCTTAAACTGTTCTACACTTTCTTATCCTCATGTGAGGAATACTCTGTTTGTATAAATTGATAAACCTCTTCCCTATGCTTGGCATTTCCTGAAATGTTCTGTAATTAAAATTACCTACAAAATGAAAAACCATGTTAGCTAAAAAAAATCAAAAATAGTATTACCCTCCCTTAAGGAGTGTTGTACTCTTGCTGTAATAGAATCCATCATCTTCATAATAGAGTTGACCTCCATTGTCACACTCCAAGGAATTTCCCAAACACCATTGATGATATTTGTTATTCCAAGAGAATCAGATTTAAAAATTAAGTTTGGAAGCTGAAAAATATTGTATGCCTGCTCTTATAGTAATCACCTCAACAACCAATTTAGTCGAATAATGAATCATTATCCCTTTTGCACACACTAGATCCCCTTCATGATTCCTTTACATAAAAAGAAGTAGAACTTGGGTCTAGATTGCCTCTAGATGTCCCATAAGTGTTGTACTTCCACCTTATAAAGTGTGGTATACTATCTGACCCATTTAGGCTTAAACTTTGGTCAGAAACCATCCATTATAGTAACAATTTGAGGCCAAGTGGTTTTGATTTGTTTAAGCCCAAACTTTCTTATGATAATCTTTTACACCATACAGTTGATGTCCCAAATCACCTTGCCTAAAGTATATGAACCTCAATGAAGTACTGAGTTCCTCTTTTTCCAAAGGAACCATAATAAAGGTTAGGGATGGCCTTAAAAGTAATCTTTTGCATATGATTTACCTTAGCTTCCCTCCATTTCACCATAGTCTGCTTGATCTGTATCTATGGCGCTAGTAAACACGCAGCATTAGAAACATATTGCCACATAACATATGCTATTTTCCTCTTTAAAAAAAATGCTTAAAGGTTTCCCACTTTGGTGCAACACAAAAGTAACATAATTATGACAGATTGGGATTCCAATAGCCAAAATAGCTACTACCGGTACCTTATTTATTCAAACACTCTAACCAAAGAATGATATTTTAAAAAGGAGATCCTGTATCCAAATTCTGTAGAAATAAACAGTAATTTCTTTTCTTCTTCTTAGCACATCCCAAGCATTCGTTACAGTGAACTTATCAGAGCTAGTTTTAATCAACCAAGGACTGTCTCCCTCATCAGACTACTTCACATAGTTCAAGTGATTTTTAATATGATCAATGATATTATTAGGAATATGATGTTGCATAATCTCATAGTCCCAACCTGCATCCTGCATAAACACTTCAGTGTCCATCAAAGAATGACAAGATTGTACTACTGCTTGGTGTTTATATAATGGGCCAATTTGAGTCCAATTATCATACCATATAGATGAAGTACCTACTTTAGGTCCCCACCATAAGTATTTTTCAATTGTATCCCTGTTCTGCAACATATACTTCTACAAATGAGAACCTTTCTTCCATTAAACAAGAGAAGGGATTTGTTTCTTACAATACTTATTCTACATAAAGTTAGCCCAAATAGTATTTTGTGTCCTAAACCTCCACCAAAGTTTAGAATGTATGTCCTTTGATGCTTTAAACATAGATCTGAATCCCAAGACCCCTTTTTACTTTGGTAATCACACTCTCCTAGGAAGCCCAGAGTTTGCTTTTACCATCTACCTTATTGCTCCAAAAAAACTTAATAAAAATTCTATGAAGCTTCTTTACTAGACAAATAGGGGGAACAACAACAAAAAGGACATGAATAAGATACTTTACAGGAATCTAGAAATAAGAACCCCTTTTACCCTCATAGGAGAGCATCATATCTTCCCAAGCGTGTAACTTTGACTTCACCTTTTGAATAAGCTCAGCATAATATTCCTTCTTTGTTCTAGCATGAGAAATAGGGCATCCAAATACTTCAATGGGAATTGGCCTCTAGATATGATAGTGCAATCTTCTACTAGTTGTCTCTTAATTGTTGCTACATTCTAATGCATATAGAAAGCACTCTTTTCTTTATTGACTTTTTAGTCTGATTGTGTTTCATACGCCTGCAAAATTGAAACTATCTTCTTCAAAGAATACCTGTTAGCTGAAGCAAAAATAATAGTATCATCTATATAAGCAAGATGATTTATAGGAGTACTTCACTTAGGCATACCATACCCCACACGCAAATCATCCTCAAATAAGGCACTTAAAGATTTAGAGAGTACTTCGACTGATAAAATAAAAAGAGTAGGAGAAAGAGGATCTCCTTGCTTAACTCCTATGGTGGAATGAAAGAAACCATGATATTTTCCATTAATCAATATAGAATATCAATTATTAGAAGATAATCTCCAAATCAGATCCACAAAAACTTCTAAAAAACCCATATTCCTTAGAATTTTCATTAGGAAAAACAATAAGACCTTGTCATATGCCTTTTCTATGTCAAGATTTGATACCACATTTGTTGGCTTGCCTCTTTTTTCTAATATCAGTAATAATCTCTTGTGTCAGCAGGACATTTTCAATGATGCTTCTACCCTTCACAAAGCCAGATTGATTATAAGAAATCAATTTAGGCAAATAATTCTCAATTCTATCATGCACAATCATTGAGATTATCTTGTCAATGAAGTTACTCAGACTAATTGGTCTCAAATCAGTAAAAGACTGAATATGTTCCTTTTTAGGCAATAAGACCAAGTTAGTGTGAGTAATGAATTTAGGGAGAGAATTACCATTGAAAAATTCTTGAACTAGTTTAAGCACATCATTCCCCATAACATCCCAATAAGTCTGATAAAATCTACCAGTTAGATATTAGGACCGCTTCCACTATCCTCATTTAAGTTAAAAACTATACTTTTAACTTCTTTAAGGTCAGGTTGTCTACAAAGCGAAGCATTTTCTGCCTCAGTCATAAGTTTGGAATATTACTTAACAAAGGGAAACTAGTAGTGTCTCTTTCTTGCCTGAACTAATTTTGATAAAAATTGATTGCATATGTAGCTATTTCACCCTCATATTCCATCCAGATACCCTGATTGTTTGGCATTCTCTTCAATTGTAATCTCTTTCTCCTACCCTTTATAATACAATGGAAAAATATAGTATTTCTATCCCCCTCCTCAGACCAGTCATAACATATTTTTTTCTACCAAAAGATTACTTCAAAATGAAGGTATCTTTTGTATTCTGCCTGAGCTCTCTGTAATACTCCCCTATTTGTAGTATTGGGGTCCTCTTCAAACAACTTTTCTTTAATTTTGACAGTGTCTTCGCTGATAACTAACTGTTTAATGATGTCACCATAAGTATGCTTACTCCATTTAGTCAAGGACGTCTTCACTCTCTTTATATTTTCTTTAAACTCCACAGTAGAATTTTGTGACCCTATAGAACACTAATTCATCCTTACAACATCAAGAAAAGAAGGATTTTCAGTCCAAATTTTGAGAAACTAAATGGTTTTTCTTTTTGGAAATTTTGTCCTCATATGTTTGAAACATTAGAGCATGATCTGAGTCAGTTCTAGCTAAATGTTCCACCTCCATAGGATTAACTTTCCTTGCATCTCATGATTGACAAAAATTCTATCCAAGCTTTCAAATATGCAGTCATCACCTACCCTACAATCCCACCAGGTGAAAGGGATCCCTTAGAAGGGATTTTTCATTAGATCACAAGAAGAAATACAAGTTTCAAAGTCCCCATGATCAATATCAAGGATTGGTAAACCTCCAATATTTTCTTCTGAGTTCAACACAACATTATAGTCCTCTCCTATAAACCATGTACTTGACATACCAGCTGCAACTTGATAAATATCATCCCATAATCTTAGTCTCTCATTAGCAGAACACTTAGCACAAACTAAAGTGACAACAAAGTTGAAAGCCTAATTATGATCTTCTAGTTGTACAGTAAGTTATTGAGCAGTATCATTTAATACATTATCTATAGCATTATAGTTAGTGAATAACCAAATCTTGCCATTGCAATTTGACATAACAAAATTCATCTTCAATTTTCTCTTATACTTATTGATGTGTCTTGAATTTTGAAAACGCTCAACCACCCTAATGAAGGTGAATTTATGAAAATTATAGAGCATTTGAACTCTTTGAAATACTTGTTTGGACTTCACTAACCTTATATTCCAAATAAAAGATTTCATTGATTATTAAGACTTGATTTGGAGCTTTTTGGTTGAGTTCTGGTGGGTTGGGACTTCTCTTCATTAACATGCTTCTTTCCCTTCCTAGCACTCTTCAACAATTTAGGTGATAGATCAGCTTCAAATGGGATACTATCCCATAATTCATCAACTTCCCCTGTTTCCACAAATCCTTTAGCTATTTGATTAGAATCAGTAATATTGCAATCCACTACCCTTACATTATGAGAGACTATATCATGAAGAACTTTATTAGGAGAATAATAGTTAAAGATTTATCATTCTGCACTGATTTTGGAATTCCCATAACTGCCAAGTCATTTTTCTGATCTACCTTGTCTTCATCCATTTCTTCATTAACCTTCATCACATTAGTCTCAAAAGCTGGAAATTCCTTTTTATCACTTTGTGTGTTGTTTCTTTCATCAGATACTTAACTTTCTTGAGTATCATGAGGTTATATAGTGTTAGTGTGTTCTGCATGACTCATTTGCTTCTCAACATCCTTAACCTGCTAATGTGACTGACTTGGAATTACTTGTGTAGGTTTTGTACTGATTAGGGCCTTACTTTATTTCCCAAATGTTCTTAAAACCTAGTCCTTGGAAGAATCACCTTGCTGCTACATGACTGAGTTGTCAACTTGCTCTTTATTGTTAATTATATTATTGTCTTTATCAATGCCTGTATAAACCACCAGGCTTGAATTGCTATTGTTGGGACTGTTATCGGATGAATGCATTGACTTATCTTGACTATCATCTGCTAGAATAACAAGATTATTCTATAAGAGTGGTGGGATTTGGGTGATTGGAGTCTTTTACTTTCCACCATTCACTTCTTTCCATTTACCCAGACCTCCTACTACTATACCACTTGAAAGCACACCTGCTTTCCCTTTCTTGAAATTGTGGACTTAAGGAATAATGGGATTTTGAGGTTGCTAATTTTTCTTCTTCTCCACCCTCTTCTCTTCCATGAATTTAGCCCATGTATCCTCTATCTTGATGTTGCTTCTGTATTCATCCTTATCATGGCCTTACATTTTACATTTATTAAAATACTTAAGGATGTAACTCATATTTAATTTGCACCACTTCTTTCCTACTTTCCCCTGTAGCTTCATTTGCAATGCCCATTGTTATTGATTTAGGAAAATCTACTTTCAGGTCCACCAATACCTTAACTCTTGCACAACTTGGTGTAGTTCTATTTATAGTGGCTAGATCAAGTTGTACAGGTTTACTCACTACTACTCCTAATGAGAATAGACACTCTCCATAAAAATATGTGGGTAAAATATTAGGAAAATATATCCATGCTAATGACTTTGTGTATTGACCCTTAAGGTCATTTCCTATGTTTTCGTGCCTTTAATGCATTTATAGCATTCCTACAACTACCACAAATTATTTATGACTTGTTGAGACTTACAATTTGGTCACCGAGTAGTTTGTTTGGTTTTCAGAATCATTTCCCTGTTTTGGAGCTTTTGATGTTAAGAATAAGGTCTCGGGCCTAAGCCTCAGGTAAATAGCCTCGTATACCATTACTGATAGTTTTATCATATCCGGAATGTTAATTTTAGGCTAGGGGAACCCTTGGTCTGGGTCCCTAGGCTTCTGGACTCATTTTGGGCCATTAGGTGTAAATTAGTTTAAATGGCCCTTGGGGGTGTGGGATCCACTTTTTATCGAAATGTCCACAGTCGAAAATTTCAATGCTGCCATTGAGTCCAGAATGTCAAATTTTGTAGGGTAGCATAGTTCGTTTGTGAGAAAGAGATTATGAATCAATCTCGAGCACTCGATCTAAGTCCATTGGGACTAGTTAAACTTGGCTGGTGCCAAGTATCTGGTGTAGCCCCTTTAGCAGCCAAGGGACCAATTTTGCCGATCTTGACCAGCCTTGGGTTGACTGCTTTAGCGGCCTCATGGGCGCTTAAGCAGTAGTCACTTTAGCCGCCCTTGAGCTCTTTACGGGAATCTGGCCAACTGGGGCAGGGTCACTTAAGCGATTCTAGGGTGCTTAAGCGGTGACCGCTTTAGTAGTCATTTATCCGCTAAAGTGGCCATCGATGGTGTTACATAGATATTTCATTCTCTTCTCTTCCAACTGATCTATCTAAGTGTAGACCAATATTTCTTTGGATTATCTGATTTTTGGTTTGTGGAGCTCAGATTTAGGTTGACTTCATGTGGCATTTGATCCTTAAGTATTGTGGGATGCGGTGAAAATTTTAATTTCGTGATTCTGCAAGCGGGCCCCACGTGGGATTTTTAGTCTAATTTTTTACCCAAAGCATTTATATGCAATATGAGTATAACTTTTCTTGTCTTGATGCATAGATTATTGTTTTGATAGTGTGGTAGCTCTCGGAGGACTTTCGATCGGTGAAAGATCTAATTTAAAGGATTCGGTGAGCGTTCAGAAGTGTCCAAGTAGGCTAGGCTTACCCTGCTTTTAGATTGAGCTTACTTATGGTATTAGTATACTATTGTGCTAGATTTGGGCAGGTAGTTTTAGCCCAGTACTATTTTAGTACTTTTTGCTTTATTTAGCCGGCTAGGGCCTCATTCTCCCATAGTATAATGTATTGTCATCCTTTAAGGATAGAATTAGTATTGTTAGTACCTTGAGATAGGGATGGTATGCCTTTGGCTAGACTTGGGTAGGTTCTGGTGTAAGTTTGGTTATCGAGACCTCATAGTGGGCCCTACTGCCTATTTTAGATGGTGTATTTTGGTATGAAGTTTCCTTAGGCTTAGTTAGACTCTTGGCTTCTATTTTATGCTATTACCTTAGGTTGGGTTTGACTTAGACTTGGTTTCTGGCCTATTTTAGCTTTTCTTTTCCCGAGTAGAGTAGTAACTGACCTGGATAACACTTTCTTAACCTAGTATTTGGGACCCACCTTGCCTTTGTGAACTTATCCTCTCGATATGGATATTTATGACCTTATGTCTTGAAAATATGCTTGAAACCCTTGTATTTCCACTAGCTAGCTAATTATACTTTTATTTATGTAAATGTATTCTAATTCCGGTTCAAGTCCGGCATATGCTTTATGACTATTGTTATTATGAGTTCTGGCTCTATACTGGCATCAGTTACGATTATGGTTTTAGTTATGATTATGGTTACAATGTACGAGCTCCGGTATGGTTTTGGTATGAGTTTACGTTTGAGATTGGTTACTTATTGGATCACTTATTTCTAGTTACGGTATGGTTAAAGTGAGTTCCGATTCGAGTCCGGCATCTGTTATGATAAGATTGATATGTTCAAGTGTTGTTTATGATTGTTATTGGGAGTATTTGCAATGGTACTGAGTTTTTTTATGCATGATTCATATGGCCTTTTATTATTACCCATTATTTTTTGTTCGAACTCAGAGTCTGGCCTTTCGTTACTAGCCAATGGCTCCAGTTTAAAGCCGGTGCACACGTAGATATTTTTATGATTGATTTTGGATCAGAAGGTTATGTGAGATTGGTTCATCTTTGGGTTACTTATATTTCTTACTTTAGTTACTTCTTGTCTATATCCACCTGCTTATGGGGGCTCGGTAGGGTTAACTATTTATATATTTGTACCTTCTTGGCTTATGGGGCCCCAGTTAGGTTGCAGCTAGTTCATTTATCTTACATTCTGAGTTATTTATTCTCTTTATTGAACTTTCTTAGTGCAGTGGATATTTATATTTTACCCTTGTTACTATTGATTAAGCTTACACACTCGCATTATATTTATGCTTTTACTATATTTGAGCTCAGTCTACCGATAATGTCTACTGAGTACCAATTGTTTTGGTATTCATACTGCACTTCTCCATATTTTCCCTGATGCATATCTGAGTATGAGCCACTAACATTGACTTTATTCTTAGGTCCAGCTACTGATCCAAAGACAGGATGAGCCTTCTAGAGTCCAACGGTGATCCTCTTCGATCTATTTCAGTTATAGTATTTTGCATTTCGAGACTATTATGTTGTTGCTCCTAAGCTAGAGATAGCACCAGAGGTACCACAGCCACAGCAGCAGGTAGGGCAGGGGGTAACCCAAGCCCTATCCGGGTTTATATCTTTTGCAGTTCACTAGGATGCATTGGCTTAGTTAGTGGGGTTAGTTGGTGGACCGCTGACAGATGGGGATGAAACAGCAGTCCAAGGTGGTATTGGTTTAGCGACGCAGCTTGCAGCTGCGGCCCCAAAAGCAAAGGTTCTGCCAGCACTGGTAGTTTTGTAGTTGGTAGTAGCCCAACCAGTTATGATCACGGAGGAGCAGAAGATGTTGGACCGAATTTGAGATTCTGATATCGAAAAAATATGAGAAGAGAAATAAAGTATGGAAATCATGAAAACAAACTAAGATAACAAGGCAAGAAAGTAAAGATAGATTGAATGACACAAAGATAGGAAAATCAAAGAAACCAAAGGATATTTTAAATCCTAAAACCTCTATTGAATTAATCCTACGAGCACCAATTCACTTAAGTAAACCATGCGGGAATCAAAATCCCATGTAACCAACGTTTCAAAATGATAGTTCAAAACAAGCTAATCCTAGCTCTCTCACTCTCAAGTGTATATTTTATCTTAATTCAACAAAAACTTCCTAAAAATGAAGAAGAACTAATATTTGTAGCATTGGACCTTTAATTACATTTAATGGGCCCCAAAGTGACCCATTACAACAAATTGGGCATCCACCCACGCAGAAGGGGCACCTGCTGGCGCATGTCAGGGCGCAGGTGCCTCTGGAAGGCCAAAATGGCCACCTGCTAGCACAGGTGGATGACCTGCAACCGCAGGTCAGGGCGAAGGTGGCTCCAGGTCACCATTTGGATCCTCTAACTCTTCGACGACCTCTCCAATGGATTTCAATCCTTCTTGAATGCATTGGGCAACACACAACACTCTTTAAATGGTGTCAAGATGGGTTCAAACACATCTAACCTCATCAATGATCCTTGGAGTGTTTTTAGTTCTCATACTTGCCTTCTAGTAGAGGTCTTGCGGTGATATTGTCTCCCAGCTCCAAGCTATCCTCCACACGTGGTGTTGAACTCTTAGGAGCTTGAAAAGGGCCCTCCAAATGTATCCTGGTATCCTTGAGATGATATTGGCTTGGTCCCCTTTGTGTCGGCCTTGAATTATAGTCTTCGAAAGGTTAATGCCGATTTGGCTTGTATCATCCTCCCCTTCTTGAAAAGGATTTGTCCTTGAATCCAAACCTTGCAAAATCGTAGGGAAAATTAGCAAGCACAATATCCTCATGGCATGAGGGTTAGGGTTAGAAATATCAAACTTATCACCAAGCCAAGGAGGAACACACTTAATAGATAGCCAAGCATCAAAATGATCAATCAAGGGCTCGCAACCTCATAAAATAAAAACTACTTGGCCATTGAAAAGACTTTGAAAAAGGTAAAAAACATAAGAACCATGGCAATTAGTCATCCACACATAAAAAAATGCATTGGTTCTATGTTTCAACAAGCACAAAACCCCTTTTAAGTCAAAATTCACATGATAATTTCAAAAGCTAAGTGCAAGGTCATGTACATGATCATTCAGAATTAAGAGTCCACTCAATGCACTAGCTATCTCCAAGAATGGGATTACTCCCAAATCATCACCGGGGTCAAATACAAAGGTATCCCCCACACAAGTTAACAAACATATTGCATTTAAGCTCATAATATAATTAAGTAGTAACACCAAGCATTTATCACATGAATGAAAAGAAGTGTTGCTACTATGTGCACCACACAAAGATGTACCCTCTTGACCAAACACTAAGTTTGGGGTATAAAATCCACCACATTCCAAATGGTCACCGGGGTCAAATGGGAGAAGTACCATGAACATGGGTCAATGTAATTCTCATTCTCCCAAAAGATGCCTTGATCACAAAAAGGCATACTTTCTACACAACCATGGGCAATATCATAAGCAAATAAAGAGTAAAGAAAGGTGTCACGCAAAGTGATTTCCTCTAAGGTGTCCTCAAGAACATATTCACTATTATGTGCAAGAACATTATCAAGAGTATGCTCAAGAATTGGAACACTCAAAGAATAAGAAATAGTTGGGACACCAAGAGCACCTTCCATTTCTTCACATTCCATTCCCATAAGAGTACTCACATCTTCCAAGAAGAGATTTCCATCTTTAGGAGGAATGTTGTCACACCATAGTGGCTTGTTATATAGAATATAGCCCTCAATAAGAGCTATATCATTAACATGATCTACACCACTAGGTAACGGACTAGGAGTGATTTCATCCTCTTCAAACAAAACATTATACTTAAAGAGAGAAGGGTCAATCCAAGAAGGAGGATTAGAACATGTAAGTTCGCTCCCAAAAAGACAATTATCAAGTTTTGAAGAAGTGTCCAACACAAGACCACCTCTATGAGCAAGGCAAGTAATAGGATCTTCATCAAAAGACATGCTCAAAGAGTCACTCCTATTCAAATGATCAATATTAGCAACAACATCACTAACTTGAGGTTCACTAATCACATCACAAACACCCTCAAGTAGTGAACTAGATTCACACAAGTTTATCAACACCATCTTCACGAGATAATGTACTATTATTCAACACAAAGGCTTCAACACTAGGTGGACTCAAATCATTCTTACAAGAAGAGTCAATTTGGTCATCAATAGGATCAACTAGTGTATCCGCACTCTCAACATATACATTATCATCACGAGGTAAAGAATCATTAGGCTCACATATGGATAAGCTATCAGTCACACTCAATTGGCTACTAGACACACAATGATCTTTCAGATTTATTAAAGTGCAAGAGTTAGCTTTGTTACCTTGAAGCTCATGAGAAAATTCTTCTTTACCTTGGGGTAATGCTCTTACTTCTGAGAGGTAGGAAGTTATCTTATCCATCACATCCGTAGATGTTGACTCCTTATTAGAACTTATGTTTCTTTATTCTCCATGATTGTACCTACACAAGTGTCCTCACTAAGAGAAGGACAAAATAAAAGTTTATATTGAATTTGTGGTAACCCCCTCACTTCACTCCTCACAACCTCTCCTTTTTCCGCTCTTGGGTTACTTTGCACTCCCTTACTCCTCTCAATCTTTTATCTCACTTTATTAGGGGACTTGGAGTAAGTGGTCATAGTTCATTGAGGGTTGGGAAGGGTAGGTGGAAAGATATTTTTTCCCCATTGGTCCACTACAATGTTTGGCCATTTTTGCCGATTCGAAACTCTATGTTTCACAAACTAATTAGCACCCAAGCATAAGTGTCCAAAATACCCAAAATCCAAGGGAAATATATCAAACCACACCTCCTCATAGTACTCATTTTGGGTGAAGGAAACCTTCACACTCTCAAAAACTCTATATCCCTCCAAGAAATATTGAAAATGTTTGGACATTCGAGGTATCTGATACAAGCAAAATCTGTGTCAACCTTTTTTGGCTTGCAATTCAAGGACGACAACAAGGGATCCAAGCCACAAAAAGCTCAAGGCCACAAAGATGTGGTTGGAGGGTCCATTTTGCACTTCAAGTAGAGCAATATCGCGTATAGAAGATAGCTTGGAGTCAAGGCAACCATTAGAGAGGTCCTCGGAGAGCTAAAAAGAGCTAAATAATGACCTGGGGCCACCTGAAGCTGTAAGTCATCCATCTACACCAGCAGGTGGCCATTTTGGCCCTTACAGTAGCACCTGTACCCTCACATGCTCCAGCAGGTGCCCCCCACCTGTGTGGGTTGATGCCTAATTTGCTGAAATGGGTCACTTTTGGGCCTATTAAATGTAATAAAAGGCCCAAGGCTATAAATACTACTTCCTCTTTCATTTTCCTTAGTGTGAGATCCTTATGGAGCATGAGAGCTTGGAAAAGCTTGTATTGATTATTGCCTAGAAACGGTGGTTGCGAGGGCATTACGATTCCCTCTTAGTCATTCGTTAGAGTTAGGTGCCTTCTTTGGATTAATCTTTCGGGGTTTGTAGATTCAATATATCCTTTAGTTTCATTGGATTTCCTTGTTTGTGTCTATCTTTCTATCTCTATCTATCTATCCTTTTTTTTTAGTATTTCAATTTTATCATGACTTTGAATTTTTGTGTTTGTTTTTAACTTACGTATTTGGGGGGTTATCATTTGGTATCAAAGTCGATCTTGATATCGTTCCCATGAATTCAATCTTGGGTTTTGTTATCTAGAAAATTGAAAATTAAAAAAAAATCATTTTTGAAAATCCCCAAAAAAAAATTGAGTTTTGGTTTTTGAGTCTTTCTTGAAGTTTCTGTACTCGATCTTGTTTTCTCTAGTATATTAGAGTCGGAATCTTGAGCTTTGAGCTTGATATGAGTAGATTTGAAGAAACCCTAATGTTGTGTTCTTGAGTTTGAAGAAAATTGAAAAAGGGTTTCTTGATCTTGTGATTTTGGTGTGGAATTGAGGTTTAAAAATAGTTGAAAAGAATTTCCCAAACCAAAAGAACCCTAGATCTGAAATTTGGTGCGATTTGGAGAGATTTTTGAAGATCCACCATTTTTGGGTTTGAAGCTTGAAGAAATATGCAAGTGGGTTTGAAAACTTTGGAAATTTTGGTTGGGTTTTGAGGCTTCAAATCACTTGAGTTGTGTTCAGGAGGTTGGAAGGAGTTCGAGTTTAAAATTTCATCGAATTTCGAGCAAAAATGAGATAGTTATGAAATTTTGATCTTCATATTGTTCTTGGTGTTCTTGAAGACATTCAAATCTTCAAAAGGAAGATTCATCCAAAAAGGGTTGTTAGATCCAAAAGAAAAGAAAGAGAAAAGTGTTTGGGTGTTGGTACAAGGAATATGCCCAAAGAAAAAGGAATATGCTAGGAGAGAGAACCCAAAAGGGCCCACAAAAAGGTGAAAAATCGGAGTTTCCAGGTGTGCTGTCTGGCCACCTGCGCCCCCATATGCGTAGGCAGATGAACCATATGCATGGGCAGGTGACCAAGGAAGGTCACACTGGTTTGACATACGCCCTCACCTGCGGGGGTAGGTCACCACCTGCGTGGACAGGTTACCCCAACACACCTCAATGGTCCAAAATCCCATTTTACTTAGGTTCCATCATCTTAGTTTTATTTCTTGATTCCTTATTTCATTTCTTGATTCCTAAACTAATTATCAACGGGTAATTGTCCTTACTTAGTTGTTTGATTAGTTCTTGAGTCCGTTCTTTCTTAGTCCATTTTCTTTTGTGCTTTTCTAGTTTAGCTTCGTAGCTAACTTATTGTTTCAAGTCCTTTAGTTTAAATTGAGTCATGCGTTCTTCTTCAAACAAAAATCTATTCCGGCCAAGAGTATCAATCTACACTTTGTATACTACCGAAGTATAGGAAATCTTCAACACTAGCCACTCCAATTGTAAGGCAATCAAAGGTGTGTAAACATGAGTGATTGTGAGCTTTATTTTTCTAACTCTAACATTGTTGTTTTCTTTGTTGAGTGTGTAAATTGCTAGGTACAATGGCTTCAGAAAAAGAAACTCAAATTCCAATGAACAGTGACACGTTGAAATCTATATGGTAAAAGATTGAGTGCATGAACCATACAATGGGAGCAATGGAAGGTCGTTTATACTCCATGGTTGGTATTATGTAAAGCATGGTTGGTAGAATGTCGAACATTGAGGAGTCCTTTGATTCCATGGATTCTACTTCCCAAACCAACTCGAAAGTATCACTAAGTGAACGAGCCCAAAGTTCCCTAACCCAAAAATATAATTTGGTGATCTTGGAAGGAGATGATGAGCAATTGGAGTTAGATTGGAGTTTATCTCGTGCATGGAGGCACGTAGTGTGGGAAACTTTGAAAAAGGAACTTGACCAAAGTAAGAACCTATGTCATTCAAGGGATCATAGGAAAAGCATGTTCCTCGGTCGTTGATAGGGAGCTAAGCATTAATGCCATGTCTTGTACACTTGTTAATCTAATGAAATTTCCCACACAAAGGCACCCCAAGCCTTACAAGCTCCAATGGTATTAGGAGAATGGTTCAATAGAGGTGACCGAGCAAGCAATCATTAACTTTAGAGTGGGAAAGTATCAAGATAAAGTACGATGTGATGTAATGCCCATAAAATCATGTCATATGTTGCTTGGTCAGCCACGGAAAGTTGATAGGTCGGTTCAATATCGAGAGAAGTCCAATAAATATGTACTTGTATTTGGAGGACAAAAGCATATTCTTAAATGGTTGACACCCAATCAAGTGAGTAGGGACTATAAGATAATGAAGGGATTCCGGGAAGTATTGAAGAAAAAGGAAGTTGAGAAGCGGGAAAGGAAATTGTCCCTTGTACAAGGAAAGGAAGGCTTGGCTCAAAGAGGAGAGTTGAGTAAGATTGATGAGCCAAGTAGTTGCTTGAAAGACGTGGGCAAGGAACACTTAATTGTGGGACTTGTCAACACTAATCCCTTGCTACCTACTAATCATGATGCTAGCATTTTACCTAGTATCACCCCTTCTCTTGTGTAGGTTCATGAACTTCCAAAGGAGGACCCAAGGAGAGTTCCTTACGAACACATGCTTAAAGACCTAACGGAGTTCTTAGCTAAGAATTCCAACTTCGGGAAGAGTGACACTACTAAAAATATATATAAAAATCGACCACAAAAAACCGACCACATGTGGTCGGTTTTTCATTAAATTTATTTTTAAAATTCTTTTAATCAAAAACCGACCACAAGTGGTCGGTTTTTATATTTTAAAATTGTGGGAAAGTAATTAAATTAACGCAGGAAAACATAATTCCTTAAAACCGACCACTTGTGGTCGGTAATAAAAATAAAATAAAATATTATTTAAAAATTCTTTTAATTTTTTATACAAAATATATTAATTTTTTGTGAAAGTTATTTTACAAAAATCGACCACTTGTGGTCGGTTTTGGTTTCCCAAAAAATTATTATAAATAAAATAAATAAAAAACATAACTTGTTAAAATATATTAAATATATTTTTTAAATTTTTTTATTTTTTAATAATAATAAAAAAAATTAATGTTAAAAAACCTAACACAAGTGGTCAGTTTCTGTAAAATGAATTAAAAAAAACCTACCACTTGTGGTTGTTTTTTATAAAAAATATTAAAAATAAATTAAGACCAGGAGGTCACGGGTTCAAGCCTTGGAAACAGCCTCTGGCAGAAATTCAAGGTAAGGCTGCGTACAATACACCCTTGTGGTGGGGCCCTTCCCCGGACACCGCGCATAGCGGTAGCTTTAGTGCACCGGACTGCCCTTTTTTTTAAATTAAGAAATATTAAATATATTAAATAAAATTAATAAATAACATAAAAACAATCTTTATTTTTTACTTACATTTTAATCAAATAAATATATTGTCCATCGAGTATGTTTGTGTATATATATATATATATATATATATATATATATATATATATATATATATATATATACACGTGTAGTTATTTACGTAGTAGTCAAAAGCTAATTGAATGTATACAAGTATATTGAATACGCTGATATCATACAATTGAGGTAATTATAATATATTGTTGGAGTTATAATAATGTAAGGTAAATAATAAATAATTCATTAGAGTATAAGAAATACGTTGTATTATGGGGTTATATACTCGTGCATGTGATCTATATGTATATTTCGTGTAGTGATGTATGTAGTAGTCAAAAGCTAACTAAATCTTTCTAAGTATATTGAATACGTTGATATCATATGATCGAGGTAATAATATAATGTTGAACTTCTAATAACGTAAGATAAACTAACCGATAACTCATCAGAGTATATATGAAATACATTGTATTACGGGGTAATATACTCGTGTATGTAATGTAGACAGTACGTATTTTGACCCTGATAGTCGATAGAGTGTACATGTGTATTTATACGTATATCTCATGCAGTGATGTACGTAGTATTCAAACGCAAGCTAAGTGAATCTATCCAAGTATTTTGAATAACACGTTGATATCATATGATCCACGTACTAATATATAAACTGTTGAAGTTATAATAATGTAAGCTAATTAATCGATAATTCATCAGAGTATATATACTCGTTTATGTAATGTATACAGTACGTATGTTGAACCTCATCTAGTCACTCGATATGTATATATATGTATATCTCGTGTAGTGATATATATACGTAGTAGTCAAAATCAAGCTAACCGAATCTATCCAAGTATTTTGAATAACGCGTTGATATCATACGATCGACGTAATAATATACTTTTGAAGCTATAATAAAGTAAGCTAATTAATCGATAATTCATTAAATTATATATAAAATACGTTGTATTTCGAGGTATATAATACATATTCAAAAGCTAACTAACCAAAATTTCATCCTAATAGACAAAATACATTGATATTATTATACAATTGAGGAAATATATTACTTGTGTATGATGATGAATTAATTAATTATCTGATTTATATACATCGTATTAATTTTTTTTGTATTTATTATAAATATAATACGATTTATTCTATATTTTTTAATTTTTCCTAAAATAAACCGACCACAAGTGGTCAGTTTTTGAATAAATATTTTTTAAAATAAAAAATTAACCATTTGTGGTCGGTTTTCTCAATTTTTCCCACACCCAACCCGGCCCAACTAAGCCTGGACTGACCCAGCCCAACTACCCTTATAACCCCTTTCCTAATTACCCACAACAACAACAACATTGATCTCATCAGCCCCACTCCTACGACGTACGTACACTTCGACGCAACAGCCAACCAGCAGCCGATGCAGTTTCTCTCATCCTCCGTCTTCAATGCAGCAGCCGACGCAGTAGCCGATAGCAGCAGCTCGCACCAAGTCCGACGCAGCAACACCAAGTCCGATGCCTATAATATCATCTCCGCTTTCATCTCTCTTTCTGACCACTGAAGGTAAAGACCTTTGATCTGTATCTTTTGTATTTTTTTGTATAAATTCTATTTCAAATTTCGGGGACAAAGGCGGGTGGGTCCATAGATGGTCCCCATAGATGGTGGAGAGTGAGAGGAGGAGGAAAAATTAATGATTAAAAAATATTAAAAAAATTTGCAAGTGTGTTATTGAGTGTCAAGAAATTCTCAATCGGTGGTTTCTCTTTTCATAAATGTCATTTTTTCTTCAGTTTTGAATTAGATATTTGCAAAGAGGCATATCATAAGGAAGGAGCAATTTTTGTGAAAGCAATTTTGGAACATTACTTTACTTGAAGGTTAGTTGATTTCTCTCTATTTTCTTATATTGGAGTCTTTAAATGTAGTGTTATAGTGGGATTATTTGCTGTAGAAGGCTTTGAAACCCATAGGTTTTGTGATAGTTATATGGTGTGAGAGGGACATGCGACGCGTATACTTATTTTCTTTATCAAATTTGTTGAACTGTTTGACTTATATTAGAAATGAAAATATGTACTAGTGACATAAAAATGGCTAAGTGTAGTCGCTCGAAATGTGAACTAGTGACTTGGAAATGGTTAAGTGTATGTCACGCCCCAAATCCCATTGAGATGGATTGGCACCCGTAGCCGATAAGGCCCGAGATAACCAAACTTTGCTTAAATTCATTCATATGCATGCCATAGGAAACACCACTATCACATAAGAACATAAAAGGCTAATAACGAAAATCATGGAACATGTGATATATATACATATGTGAAACTTGGCCGTCGAGGCCATCAAGTCAAAAACGACATGTATCTCTTACATTCATACACCCACATACGTCTACAAAAGCTTCTAATAGATGCATTTACAAGACCAACTGAAAGTCGGGACAAGTCCCCGCTTTATACAACATGTACAAGACCAAAATACATGTACAACTGTGACTCGGAAAATCCCCGAACTAACTGGAGCTCACCAATGATCCGCAAATAACTGGCAACCTACTGTGGAGGCCTACTAGCACCTGCGCCTACAGCAAGTAAGGTAAGTCCCACAAGGGACGTCAGTACGATGTGATAATAACAATTGGTAACCTAAGATACCTTAGAACATTTCGGATTGGAACAGTTACTATGTAAATGTATCTACTATGTGCTGTAGAAGGATACGGATAAAATAACCTTACATACCTTCAATTCCAAGTATAAATACACAATCTTATATATGAACACAATAGTCCATCTCCTTCCTTACGTTTCACTCTAAGATACAAGTATATAACGGAGCTTACGTTAAACACTAGTTATCATACAAGTGTACAAGACGACAACGAACTATATGACTACCGTATAATGTCATTTAACCCTTTATAATACAATCCACTGCATTATCATACCAACAACACCATAACATTCCACACATTGACCAAGACATCATATATCAATAGCATTTCACACCACGTTTACCCTTTATGCTTCCTCATTATCATTCCGTCACAATTACCCTATCAAATTGCCTCATAACAACTTATGAAAAACAATACATACTTAATATAGTCCAACATACTTCCATACAACCCCTTAAAGTCATTAAAACGGCATCACAAGTTTATAATTACATCCAAAAAAGGTATAGGGGCCTTCGGGGATCAAAGAGAGACGAAAACATTCAAAACCGTATCCTGGGCTGACCTGCGAAGCCACCTATTCCCTCAGGTGGATGAGGTGAGACCGAAGGTGGCCTTTGGTAGAAGCCAGAGGCACCTGCGTTGGCATCCGCGCCCGCAGGTGCCTTCATCTGCGGGGGCGGAAGCCCAAATCGGCCAAAATGGGTCCTTTTTGGGTCCTTTTGTGTACTAAATGGTCCAAGGCCATAAGTAAGATTTTACTTACATATTTTTGTTCACTTGTATGCCAATAAACATTCATGGTTCCATAAGACACATAAACAACACCAAAACTACATTTCCCTTTTCAGTACGTCACCAAACCCATAACCAATCTCACAATAACAATTCCAAACATCATACACAAGGATAAACAAGTTAAGACTATAATAACATATCACATATCAATATTTAATCCACCAAGTTCACCCCCTTTAATACCACAAGTCTATTTTCAACTTTACAAGGCAAAACCTCTTTCTGATTGCAAAAATAGACAGTTTTACACATAGTACACTGTCCAACACTTTGGAAACATAAACAACATGATTTATAAAACATATTAAACATATAATATACTAAACCATGAGAATAAATACTTACCAATCTTGCAAGGTGATGGTCTAGGCCAAAGAGGCTAGTTGCTTAGGGTTTGTATGAGAGATAATATTTGACAAAATGTTAGAAAAGGCATGTGTGTATCTAATGAATAAAAATCTGATTTTTCTTGACATATATAGTCCCTTGAAAATCATACTTAGCCACTCTTTTAATGGTTTACTTGGTTAATGAAAGATCAATGAAAGAATGAGTCAAATTTCCATTTGGGGTCATGTCTTTCTATGGTTTTGGGGCCTCATTTGGCCCAATGGCACAAGACTCATTAATGCCCAACAAATTAATGTATAATTCATCAAATCTATCATGTTTAACTAATTCCATAAATATAAACGTAGTTGTATAGGTTCGGAAATATACGGGGTGTTACATTCTCCCCCCCTTAAAAACATTCATCCTCGAATGTTAGTGACATTATTCAATGCACACACAATGGAAAGTCTAAGGCCATTTCTCATGTTATCATATATATATATTCAATGCTTATGAATACTTACTTGTCACTGTTCCGATCTCGCATCTTGAACTTGTTCTTCCATTTGAAACAAATGAGGGTACTTTGACTTCATCATTTCTTCAGCTTCCCATGTGACCTCTTCATTTTGTTGATTTCTCCAAAGTACCTTTACGGAAGAGACATCTTTATTCCTCAACCTCTTCACTTGTCTATCCAGAATGGCACTAGGTATCTCCTCATAGGTAAGATCCTCTGTAACCTGTACATCGTTAATAGGAGTAAAACGAGATAGATCTCCTATGCACTTTTGAAGCATCAAAACATGAAATACTAGATGAACTGTGGAGAGTTCTTGGGGTAGTGCCAACTCATACGCAACTTGCCCAAATCTTCTAACAATTTCATATGGGCCTATATAACGTGGATTCAATTTCCCTTTCTTTTCGAATCGCATTACCCCTTTCATCGGTGACACCTTTAAAAATACCCAATCACCTATGGAGAATCCAAGCCCTCTTCTTCTAACATTAGCATAGTACTTGTCTCGACTTTGGGCCATTTGTAATCGCTGTTGAATCACTTTAACTTTCTCCATAGCCTGATGAACAAGATCTGGCCCAAGTAAAGCAGTTTCACCCGCTTCAAACCATCCGATTGGTGATCTACATTTTCTTCCATACAAATCTTCATAAGGTGCCATTTTAATACTTGAATGATAGCTATTTTTGTAATCAAATTCAATAAGAGGCAAATGATCATCCCAACTGCCTTGAAAATCTAACATGCACGCTCGTAGCATATCTTCAAGTGTTTGAATAGTATGTTCTACTTGTCCATCTGTCTGAGGATGGAAAATCATACTCAGATTCACATGTATACCCAAACTCTACTTAAAAGATCTCCAAAAATGCTCAGTAAATTGTACTCCTCTATCTGATATAATGGAGATTGAAATCCCATGTAACCGTACTATCTCTTTCACATACAATCTTACATAATCCTCCGTTGTATAGGTGGTTTTAACTGGTAGGAAATGCGCTGACTTGGTGAGCCTGTCAACTATAACCCATATAGAATCAAATTTCTGCATTGTACGAGGCAAACCTGTGATGAAGTCCATATTAATCATATCCCATTTCTAGACTGGAAGATTGATACATTACAAGTAACCTCATGGTTTTTGATGCTCCACTTTAACTTGTTGACAGTTCGGGCATTGAGCGACAAATTCCGCAACATTCCTCTTCATATTTCCCCACTAATACACTTTTTTTTAATCATGGTACATTTTAGTAGCACTCGGATGGATAGAATAGCGCAAATGATGTGCCTGTTTCATAATTCGTCTCCTCAGCTCATCTATATCTGGTACACATAATCTACCTTGGCATTGAAGCACCCCTTCCTATTTAAGATCAAATGCCTTTGTCAAATTCTGTTGTACATTTGCTTTTAGCTGCAATAACATAGGATCTACAAACTGCTTCTTTTTCACTTCAGCTATCAATACAGATTCAGCCGCATTCTGTACAATAACTCCTTCATCTGAGAATTCAAGAAGACGAACCCCCAAACTGGCTAATTGATGTAGATCTTTGGCTAAATCCTGCTTTTCTATCAATTGGCCACTAGTGCCTCTGATTGCCTTGCGGCTCAATGTATCAACTACCATATTTGCTTTTCCTGGATGGTATAGAATATTAATATCATAATCTTTTAAGAGCCCTAACCACCTTTGTTGCCTCAAATTGAGTTCCTTTTGCTTAAAGATATACTGTAAACTTTTGTGATCAGTATAGATGTCAACATGAACTCCATAGAAATAATGACGCCATATCTATAAAGCAAATACCACCGCTGCTAATTCAAGATCATACGTGGGATAGTTCCTCTTGTGTGGCCGCAACTGTCGTGAGGTAAATGCTATGACATTACCGTGTTGCATGAATACACACCCAAGTACAATCTTGCAAGCATCACAATATACTGCATAACCTTCGGTGCCTTTCGAAAGTACTAGCATTGGTATAGAAGTCAATTTATCTTTCAGCTCTTGAAAACTTTTCTCACATGCATCATTCCACTGAAATTTAACTGCCTTATGTGTAAGCTTCGTTAGAGGTGCAGCAATGGAAGAAAAACCTTCCACAAATCTCCTGTAATAACCTGCTAATCCAAGAAAACTACGAATCTCCGTAGGTGTTGTAGGTCTTGGCCAACTTTTCACTGCTTCAATCTTCTGTGTATCAACCCAAATTCCTTTATCTGACACAATGTGAACCAAGAATGCAACGGATTTTAACCAAAATTCACTTTTAGAGAACTTGGCATACAACTTACGCTCGCGGAGAATTTGCAATACTTGCCATAAGTGATTAGCATAGTCCTCTTGTCACTTTGAATAAACCAGGATGTCATCTATAAATAACGTCACGAACACGTCTAGAAATGGCTTAAACACCCTATAAATCAAATCCATAAACACAGCTGGGGCATTTGTTAGTCCAAATGATATAACTAAAAATTCATAATGGTCATACCGTGTTCGGAAGGCTGTCTTGGGTACATCTTCTTCTCAAACTCTGACTTGATGGTAACACGACCTCAAGTCAATCTTTGAAAAACACTTGGTACCCTGTAACTGATCAAACAAATCGTCAATTCGAGCGAAGGGATATTTGTTATTGATCGTTACCTTATTCAATTATCTATAGTCAATGCACATTCTCAATGTGTCGTCTTTCTTTCGTACAAATAATATCGGTGCACCCCACGGAGACATACTAGGCCTAATGAAGCCTTTGTCCAGCAAATCTTTCAATTGCTCCTTCAATTCACGCAGTTCTGCTGGAGCCATTCTATATGGGGGAATAGAGATAGGTTGAGTGCCTGGAATCACATCAATGCCAAACTCTACTTCCCGTTCTGGGGGTAAGCCTGGGAGATCCTCTGGAAATACATCAAGAAATTTGTTGACCACTGGAACCGACTGCAGAGTTAGTGGTTCCACATCATTATCTTTCACTCGTACTAAGTGACATATGTACCCCTTGGAAATCATTTTCCTTGCCTTCAAATAGGAAATAAATTTGCCTCTCAGTGCCCCCATATTACCCTTCAACTCAAGAACATTCTTTTGTGGAAAATGAAAATGTACTTCTTTCGTTCGGCAATCCACCGTGGCATAACAAGAAGCCACCCAATCCATCCCCATTATCACATCAAAATCCACCATATCTAGTTGAATAAGATCGGCCAGTGTATCATGACAACACACAGTTACCATACCATTACGATATACTTTTTTTGCAACAATATATTCACCAACCAGTGTAGATACTTCAATTGACTTAGTTAATAATTCTGGTGCTTTTGCAAATTTCACAGCAATCAATGGAGTAACATAGGACAATGTAGAACCCGGGTCAATCAATTCATATACATTATATGAAAATATGGCTAATGTACCTGTGACGACATCAAGAGAAGCCTCCGAATTCTGTCGGTCCACTAAAGCATAAGTCCAATTCTGGACCCCACTAGTGCTGGATGCTCCTCTGTAACCTCTACCACGACCAACAGACTGCACACCTCGGCCTAAAGAAGGAACCGATGATGATAACGCAACGGTCGATCCTGTCGGTCATGCTATACCACCCATGCTCCTCTTGGGACACTCTTTCATCATGTGTCCCGTCATACCGCACCAAAAGCAAGCATTTGTCCCCAATCGGCATGTACCTGAATGAATACGCCTGCAGTACTTACACTACTGATGAGGAAATCCTGCTGCCTGTGACCCGTGAACTCCACTACTCTGCCCAGATTGACCACCTCTAAACCCTCAGAATTGAGAGTGAGCGCCTGCGGTAGAATACGTGAATGATGGTCTAGGTGGTCTAGGAAACATCTGAGGCCTAGATCCTCCTTGGGACATCATAGACTGTCCCATAGGTCTAGGTCTTTTGGACTGTCCTCTGTCAGATTCATGTGCCCTTCTTCTCTATCTTTGATCTTCCATTTTCTAGGCGAAGGCCTGTATTCTAGCTATGTCCATATCTTTGTTCAAGGCAGCAATGGTGCAGTCCCTTACCAAGTATGGCTCTAATCTGTCCATATATCGATGGACTCTATCTGTCATTGTAGCCACTATATTTAGAGCATATCGAGCCAAGGAATTAAACTGCAAACTATATTCTCTGACACTCAGATTCCCTTGATGAAGATTCAAGAATTGATCCGTACGAGCCTCTCGGATCTCTTAAGAAAGGTAGTGATCAAGGAAAGACGCTTTAAATTCTTCCCAATTAGGTGGCATTGCACCGATACCACGAGACTTCTTCCAATCTTCATAGCACAATATCGCTTCACCTTTCAACCTATAGGCCGCAACTGTTTCAACCCCAGTCACGTGCATATCTTCTAGAGCCCTCTGTATTTGATCCACGAAGTCCTGTGGATCTGCTTTCGGATCTTACCCAGTGAATATAGGAGGGTCTAGTTTTAGAAAATCCTGTGTTCTGAGACTCGCCACTCTAGCCGCATCATCCTCATTTGTCGTTGGACCAGCTAGTCCTTGACTTTGGGCAGCCACTAACTGTGTCAACATATGTACTGCATTTCTTAGATCCTGATCCATGGCATTCATTGGTGGTTCTACGGGTACTTCTCTACCGACTGGCTCTTCCGGAGCTGGAAAAGTAAAAGAAGACCACGATGAAATTTCAGCATTTGCTCCACCTTGACTAGCTTGGTCAGGTGGTAATATACTCATTCCTTCATCGGTAAGCATATCTACCTGTTTACCCTTGCCTCTACCTCTTTTTGTCATCGGCATTTTTACTATATCAACGAAAATCAATTCCAATGGTTAGATACGATTCCACTTACCACATTGGCTCTATTGCACGATCTAGAAGTGAAGAAAGGAAACAACATCCTAAATGTCCCGTAGCCTCCTACTTATAAATGTGGTGCACAACACATCGATAAGTAAGACTCTACTTAGACACGACTTTGTAGACACCCTTAGAATGACCTGCTCTAATACCACTTTTGTCACGCCCCAAATCCCATATCAGTTTCGGGTGCCAGTCCGCCTCAATGGGATTTAGGGCGTGACAAAAGTGGTATCAGAGCAGGTCATTCTAGGGTGTCTACAAAGCCGTGTCTGTGTAGAGTATTGCTTATGGATGTGTTGTTCACCACATTTATAAGTAGGAGGCTACGGGACATTTTGGAGTCGTTTTTTTCTTTATTTCTAGATCGTGCAATAGAGCCAGTGTTGTAAGTTGAATTGTATCTGACCATGGAAATTGTTTTTCTTTGGTATAGTAAAATGCCAATCATAAGAATGGGTAGAGGAAAAGGTAAGCAGGTAGATATGCCTACCGGTGAAGAAATGAGTAAATCACAACCTGACCAAGCTAGTCAAGGTGGAGTTGACGCTGAAATTGCATCGCGGTCTTCTTCTACTTTTCCAGCTCCGGAAGAGCCATGGGTTAGAGAAGTACCTGCAGAACCGCCTATGAATGCCACTAACCAGGATTTAAGAAATGCAGTACACATGTTGACTCAGCTAGTGGCTGCACAAAGTCAAGGACGAGCTAGTCTAACGACAAATGAGGATGATGTGGCGAGAGTGGCGAGTCGCAGAACACAGGACTTCCTAAAATTGGACCCTCCTATATTCACTGGGTCAGACCTGAAAGCAGATCCATTGGACTTCATGGATCAAATCCAGAGGGCTTTGGAGGTTATGCATGTATCCGGTGTGGAAATGGTTGAGCTTGCGGCCTATAGATTGAAGGGCGAGGCTATACTGTGGTATGAAAGATTGGAAGAATGATCGTGATATTGGTGCAAACCCCCCTACATGGGAAGAATTTAAAGTGGTATTTCTGGATCACTATCTTCCCTATGAGATCCGTGAGGCTCGTACGGATCAGTTTTTAAATCTCTATCAAGGGAATCTGAGTGTCAGAGAATACAGTTTGCAATTTAATTCCTTGGCTCGATATGCTCCAAATGTAGTAGCCACAATGGAAGATAGAGTCCATCGATATGTCGATAGACTGGAGCCATATTTGGTACGAGACTGCACTATTGGTGCTTTGAACAGGGATATGGACATCACCAAAATTCAGGCCTTCACACAAAAAATGGAGGACCAAAGGCAAAGAAGAAGGACACAGGAATCGGAGGAAGGGCCATCAAAAAGTGCGAGACTTATGGGGCAGTATATGGTGTCCCCAGGAGAATCTAGACCTCGGATGTTACCGCCTAGACCCTCATTTTCTTATTCCACAGCAGGCACTCAACCCCAATTCTGAAGGTTTAGGGGTAGTCAATCTGGACAGAGTAGTGGAGTGCAAGGTTCCCAGAAAGCAGAATTTTCTCGTCCTCCGTGCCAACATTGCGGAAGGTACCATTTAGGTGAATGTCGGTTGGGGACAAATGCTTGTTTTTGGTGTGGCACAGCGGGGCATATAATGAGAGAATGCCCACAAAGAGGTGCGAGTGGTATAGAACTACCTACGAGATCAACCGTTGCATCATCATCATCGGTCCCTTCCCTAGGCAGAGGTGTTCAGCCTATTGGTCGTGATAGAGATTTTAGAGGAGCAACTAGTTCCATTGGGGCCCAAAATCGCACCTATGCTCTAGTGGACCGGCAGAATGAGGAGGCATCTCCTGATGAAGGTACATGTATATTACCATATTTTCACATGATGTATATGTATTGATTGATCCGAGCTCTACCCTATCGTATGTTACTCTATCGACTACCGTGAATTTAATGGGACACTGGGGGTTATTAGTTAAGTCAGTGGAAATACCTCCACCTGCAGGTGAATTTAGTAAAGTTAAAAGAACATATCGTAATGGTATAGTAGATGTTGTGCTCATAGATGATTAAGTACTCTTAGAAGTGTCACCAATGAAAAGGGTAATGGGGTTTGGAAAGAAAGAAGAAAAAAAAAGTGGCCTTATACAACGTGCCATGTGAAATTGCTGGAAGTGCATAAGAGTTTCATTTCATATTGCTCCCATTGGAAGTATACAAGTTACGGAGGATCCCACTAGGAAGATATACCTATTGCTATTCTAGACCGACAAGTGAAAAGGTTAATAAATAAAGACGTAACTTCCGTAAAAGTTCTTTGGGGAAATCAACAAGTCGAAGAGATTACCTGGGAAGCTGAAAAAATAAATGATGAAACCAAGGTACCCATATTTGTTCCAAACGGAAGAAAAAGTTCAAAAGTGCGGAAGTGGAGAAAGACTAAGTAAGTATCTATGAGTGTATATGTATAACGTAAATATGCATTTGTTGTACATGAGAAGATGTTGTTAACATTCGAGGACGAATCTTCCTAAGGGGGGAAGAATGTAACACCTCGTATGTTTTCGAACCTAGTTAATTCCCGTAACATTGATGGAATTATTTGAACATGAGAGACTTGATGAATTATACATTAAAATTAGTGGGCTTAAGCCATTGGTCTCAATTGAGGCCCAAAACTAGAGAAAAAAGACTTGGCCCGATGGGGAAAATATGATCCATTCTTCCATTGACTAATCAACCATTGCATTTGATGCCAAGAATTGGATAAGAGAGACTTAAAGGGACTATAAAAGGGCACAAAATAAGATTTTTATTTCATTGTGACACCCATGCCATTTCTAGAATTATCTCAAACATTTCCTTATCTCACATTAACCCTAGGCCTTCATCCCTTTGGCCAAGATCATAATCTTGCAAGACTTGGTAAGTGTTTATGCTTATGTTTTAGTATATTATGTGCATGAGAGGGTGCCTATATGATTTTGGTTATGTTGGTGGAGTATTGAGAAGTTCACTATGTGTGTAATGTTACATGTTTACTAAATCGGAAGAGGTTTTGCCTTGTAAACTTGAACATGGACTTGTGGTCTTGAAGGAAGTGAACTTGATGTATTCAATATTGACATGTGAGATGTGATTATAGTCTTACCTTGTTTTATCCTTGTGTATAATGTTTGGAATTGTTATTGTGAAATTGATTATGGATTGCGTGACGCATTAAATGAGAAGTATAGTTTTGGGTGTTGTTTATGTGTGTTGTGATACCATGGCTGATGGTTGGCATTCAAGATGATCAATAATATTTTAAAAGAAGTTTATTTATGATCATGGACCATTCATTGCATAAAAGACCCAAAAGAGACCAATTTGGAACAAAACGGGCATCTGCCCCAGCAGACGAGGGCACCTGCGGGTGCAGGTGCCTCTGGCATCTGCCAAAGTCCACCTGCGGGCACACCTCAGCCATTTGCAGGTGCAAGTGGCTTCGCAGGTCATCCCCAGGTTCGGTTTTGTATGTTTTCGCATCTATTTGACCCCCGAAGGCCCCTATACCCTTTTTGGATGTAATTATCAACTTGTGATCCCGTTTTAATCACTTTAAAGGATCGTATGGAGGTATGTTGGACTATATTCAGTATGTATTGTTGTTCATAAGTTTTTATGAGGCAATTTGATAAGTTAATTGTGATGGAATGATAATAAAAAAGCATAAAGGGTAAGTGTGGTGTTAAATGCTATTGATGTATGATATCTTGGTCAATGTGTGGAATGTTATGGTGTTGTTGGTGTGATAATGCAGTAAATGGTATTGTAAGAGGATGAAATAACATTATACGATAGTCACGTAACTCATTGTCGTTGTATGCACTTGTAAGGCAGTTGGTTGTTAACATGAGCTTTGTTATGTACTTGTGTTGTAGAGTAACACATAAGGAAGGAGCTGGATAATTGTATCCACATATAGTACTGTGTATTCATATTGAGAAGATAAGGTATGTAAGGTTATTCTATCCGTATCCTTCTGCAGCACATAGTATTCACATTGATTCCGAAGGGGTTTTGAAGTATCTTAATTCAGGTTGACATATATTGTTATTCACATGTGTCCTATTCTTAGATGAATTATGATTCGCTTATCTCCTATTCATTGACTGAAGTTCCAAAGCTGTCATAATGTTGTAAATTGTAAGAAAACTATCTCCAAGAGAGTAATGGTGTAAAGAGAATCTATTTATTCTTGAATAGCTTTTCCAATCATGTCATGTACCAAAGTCCAATAATATTATGATTATCTATGTACCAATCCCTCACAAGTAAAAGTTCCAATCTCATAAAATTAATGAAGGAAGTAATATGCAAGCTAATGTATCTATCCCTCACAAGTAAAGATATCAATCTTACAAGAGTAAAGACATGAAGTAATGTATGTATGTGTTCCCAGTTTCAAGAATGTTTCAATCGCCAAGGTATCACTCTTAGACTAAAAGAAAGAGTAATGAAAGAAAGAAGTAATGTTTATTTGATGAATATTCATGGGTGGTATCCCAGGGGTTAAAATACCTAGCATGGGTTGATCCCGATACATCCCAGGGGCGATATAAAAGCCTAGCATGGGTTAGTAACATCCCAGGGGTGAAACGAAAGCCTAGTATGGGTTAATATCACATCCCAGGGGTCAAAGTACCTAGCATGGGTTAGTAATATCCCAGGGGTGACACGAAAGCCTAGCATGGGTTAATATAACATCCCAGGGGTCAAAGTACCTAGAATGGGTTAATCTCATCCCTGGGGCGACAGAACAACCTAGCATGGGTAGAACAATAAAGATGAACATATGGGAAGACGAGAGAAGTAAAGAACGTAGCGTACATGGTTCCTCACATATAGAAAGAGAGTTTATTCACATTGACTATTTTCTCTTATATTGACTCCATTGTTGTTATTATGTATGATGCAGTTCTTATGAGCCTTACATACTCAGTACATTCTTTGTACTGACCCCTCTTGGGGGACTTACTTTAATTGTTGCAGGCGCAGGTGCTAGTAGACCTCCTCTGTAGGTTGTGGATCATTTGCAGATTTTTGGTGAGCTCTAGTTGGTTTGGGGGTTTCCGAGTCACATTTGTACATTTGTTTTGATGTTGTAAATATTGTATAAAGTAGGTACTTATCCCGACTTTACGTTGGTCTTGTAGATGCATCTGTTAGAGGCTTTTGTAGACATATGTGGGTATATAAATGTAAGAGATAAATGTCCATTTTGACTTGATGGCCCCAAAGGCAAAGATTTATATATACATATATATATGGCATATGTTTCCATGTCCATGACTTCTGCATAGTTTCATGAGGTATAACAATATTCATACAATGATATGCATACGAATGTTCATGAGCAAAGATTGGTTCTCTCGGGCCATATCGGCTTCGGGTGCCAGTCCGCCTCAATGGGATTTGGGGCGTGACAATCTTTGGAACATTAGTGGATGAATACGAGACATGTGAATCACAATTGTTCAATTAATAGGAAACATGTGATAATAAAAATTGGTAACCGGGAATAGGATACCTTAGAACATTTCGGATTGGAACAGTTAATATGTCAATGTATCTACTATGTGCTGCAGAAGGATACGGATAAAATAACCTTACATACCTTAACTTCCAAGTATGAATACACAATCCTATATATGAACACAATAGTCCAGCTCCTTCTTTACGTTTCACTCTACAATACAAGTACATAACGAAGCTTACGTTAACCACTAGTTATCATACAAGTGTACAAGACGACAACGAACTATATGACTGTCGTATAATGTCATTTAACCCTTTAAAATACAATCCACTACATTATCATACCAACAACACCATAACATTCCATACATTGACCAAGACATCATATATCAATAGAATTTCACACCACGTTTACCCTTTATGCTTCCTCATTATCATTCAGTCACAATTACCCTATCAACTTGCCTCATAACAACTTATGAACAACAATAAATACTTAATATAGTCCAACATACCTCCATACGACCCCTTAAAGTAAATAAAACGGCATCACAATTTGATAATTACATCCAAAAAGGGTATGGGGGCCTTCGGGGATCAAAGAGAGACGAAAACATTCAAAACCGTATCCTGGGATGACCTGCGAAACCAGATGCACCCGCAGGTGGATGCGGTACACCCACAGGTGGCCTTTGGTAGAAGCTAGAGTCACCTGCGTTGGCATCTGCGCCCGCAGGTGCCTTCGTCTACGGGGGCGGATGCCCAAATCGTCCTAAATGGGTCCTTTTTGGGTCCTTTTGTGTACTAAATGGTCCAAGGGCATAAGTAAGATTTTACTAACATATTTTTGTTCACTTGGATGCCAAAAAACATTCGTGGTTCCATAACGCACATAAACAACACCAAAACTACACTTCCCTTTTCAATACGTCACCAAACCCATAACCAATCTCACAATAACGATTCCAAACATCATACACAAGGATAAACAAGTTAAGACTATAATAACATCTCACATATAAATATTGAATCCACCAAGTTCACCTCCTTTAATACCACAAGTCTATTTTCAAGTTTACAACGCAAAACCTCTTTCCGATTGCAAAAATAGACAGTTTTACACATAGTACATTGTCCAACACTTTGCCAAAATAAACAACATGATTTATACACCATATTGAACATATCATATACTAAACCATGAGAATAAATACTTACCAAACTCGCAAGGTGATGGTCTAGGCCAAAGAGGCTAGTTGCTTAGGGTTTGTATGAGAGATAATATTTGAGAAAATATAGAAAAGGCATGTGTGTCTCTAATGAATAAAAATCTGTTTTTTCTTGACATATACAGTCCCACTCATTTAATGGTTTACTTGGTCAATGAAAGAGCAAATAATGGGTCAAATTTCCATTTTGGGCCATGTCTTTCTATGGTTTTTGGGCCTCCTTTGGCCCAATGGCACAAGACTCATTAATGCCCAACAAATTAATGTATAATTTATCAAATCTCTCATGTTTAACTACTTCCATAAATATAAACGTAGTTGTATAGGTCCAAAAATATACGGGGTGTTACAGTGTAGTTATTTGAAATATGAATTAGTGACTTGAAAATGTTTAAGTGTATTTATTTGAAATGTGCATGAGTGACTTGAAAATGGTTAAGATAGTGACTTGAAATGTGAATTAGTTACTTGAAAATGGTTAAGTGTATTTAGTTGAAATGTGAATTAGTGACTTGAAAATGTAAAAAGGTATTTAGTTGAAATGTGAAGTAGTGACTTGAAAATGTGAACTTGTGATTTGAAAATGGTTAAGTGTAGTCACTTGACTATGTGAACTTTTTATTTGAAAATTGTTAAGTGTATTCACTTGAATTGGGAACTTGTTACTTGAAAATGGTTAAGGTAGTGACTTGAAATAGTGAACTAATGACTTGAAAATGGTTAAGTGTAGTCACTTGAAATGTGAACTAGTGACTTGAAAATGGTTAAGTGTATTTAGTTGAAATATGAATTAGTGACTTGAAAATGTAAACTTGTAACTTGAAAATGGTTAAGTGTAGTGACTTGAAAATGGTTAAGTGTAGTGACTTGAAATGTGAATTAGTGACTTGAAAATGGTTAAGGTAGTTAATTTAAATATTAATTAGTGACTTGAAAATTTTTAAGTGTATTTATTTGAAATGTGATTAGTGACTTGAAAATCGTTAAGGTAGTGACTTGAAATGTAAATTAGTGACTTCAAAATGGTTAACTGTAGTGACTTGAAATGTGAATTAGTGACTTGAAAATGTAAACTTGTGACTTGAAAATGGTTAAGGTAGTGACTTGAAATGTGAATTAGTGTCTTGAAAATGGTTAAGGTTAGTTATTTGAATTGTGAACTTGTGACTTGAAAATGGTTAAGGTATTCACTTGAATTGTGAACTTGTTACTTGAAAATGGATAAGTGTAGTAACTTGAAATAGTGAACTAATGACTTGAAAATGGTTAAGTGTAGTAACGTGAAATGTGTATTAGTTACTTGAAAATGGTAGTGACTTGAAAATGTTTATTAGTTACTTGAAAATGGTAGTGACTTGAAAATGTGTATTAGTTACTTTAAAATGGTTAAGTGTAGTGACTTGAAATGTGTTTTAGTTACTTGAAAATGGTTAAGTGTAGTGACTTGAAATGTGTTTTATTTACTTGAAATTGGTTAAGTGTAGTCACTTGAAATGTGTATTAGTTACTAGAAAATGGTAGTGACTTGAAAATGTGTATTAGTTACTTGAAAATGGTTGTGACTTGAAAATGTGTATTAGTTACTTGAAAATGGCAAAGTGTAGTAACTTGAAATGCGTATTAGTTACTCGAAAATGGTAGTGACTTGAAAATGTGTATTAGTTACTTGAAAATGGTTAATTGTAGTGACTTGAAAATGTGTATTATTTACTTCAAAATGGTAGTGACTTGAAATGTGTGTTAGTTACTTGAAAATGGTTAAGTGTAGTAACTTGAAATGTGTATTAGTTACTTGAAAATGGTAGTGACTTGAAAATGTGTATTAGTTACTTGAAAATGGTAGTGACTTGAAATGTGTTTTAGTTACTTGAAAATGGTTAAGTGTAGTAACTTGAAATGTGTATTAGTTACTTGAAAATGGTAGTGACTTGAAAATGTGTATTAGTTACTTCAAAATGGTTAAGTGTAGTAACTTGAAATGTGTATTAGTTACTAGAAAATGGTAGTGACTTGAAAATGAGTATTAGTTACTCGAAAATGGTAGTGACTTGAAAATGTGTATTAGTTACTTGAAAATGGTAGTGACTTGAAAATGTGTATTAGTTACTTGAAAATGGTTAAGTGTAGTAACTTGAAATGTTTATTAGTTACTACAAAATGGTAGTGACTTGAAAATGTGTATTAGTTACTTGAAAATGGTAGTGACTTGAAAATGTGTGTTAGTTACTTGAAAATGGTTAAGTGTTGTGACTTGAAATGTGTATTAGTTACTAGAAAATGGTAGTGTCTTGAAAATGTGTATTAGTTACTTGATAATGGTAGTGACTTGAAAATGTGTATTAGTTACTTGAAAATGGTTAAGTGTTGTAACTTGAAATGTGTATTAGTTACTCGAAAATGGTAGTGACTTGAAAATGTGTATTAGTTACTTGAAAATGGTTAAGTGTTGTAACTTGAAATGTGTATTAGTTACTCGAAAATGGTAGTGACTTGAAAATGTGTATTAGTTACTTGAAAATGGTAGTGACTTGAAAATGTTTAAGTGTATTTATTTAAAATGTGAATTAGTGAATTGATAATGGTTAATATAGTGACTTGAAATGTGAATTAGTGACTTGAAAATGGTTAAGTGTATTTAGTTGAAATGTGAATTAGTGACTTGAAAATGTCAAAGGATATTTAGTTGAAATGTGAAGTAGTGACTTGAAAATGTGAACTTCTGATTTGTAAATGGTTAAGTGTAGTCACTTGACTATGTGAACTTGTTATTTGAAAATGGTTAAGTGTATTCACTTGAATTGTGAACTTGTTACTTGAAAATGGTTAAGGTAGTGACTTGAAATAGTGAACTAGTGACTTGAAAATGGTTAAGTGTAGTGACTTGAAATGTGAATGAGTGACTTGAAAATGGTTAAGTGTAGTAACTTGAAATGTGAATTAGTTACTTGAAAATGGTGGTTAATTGAAAATGTGTATTAGTTACTTGAAAATGGTTAAGTGTAGTGAGTTGAAATGTGTTTTAGTTACTTGAAAATGGTTAAGTGTAGTGACTTGAAATGTGTATTAGTTACTTGAAAATGGTAGTGACTTGAAATGTGTATTAGTTACTTGAATATGGTAGTGACTTGAAATGTGTATTAGTTACTTGAATATGGTAGTGACTTGAAAGTGTGTATTAGTTACTTGAAAATGGATAAGTGTAGTGACTTGAAATGTGTTTTAGTTCCTTGAAAATGGTTATGTGTAGTAACTTGAAATGTGTATTAGTTACTAGAAAATGGTAGTGACTTGAAAATGTGTATTAGTTATTTGAAAATGGTTAAGTGTAGTGACTTGAAATGTGTTTTAGTTACTCGAAAATGGTTAAGTGTAGTGTCTTGAAATGTGTTTTAGTTACTTGAGATTGGTTAAGTGTAGTCACTTAAAATGTTAGCTTGTTATTTGAAAATGGATAAGTGTAGTAACTTTAATTAAGATTGTCTTGTGTAGATGGAATTTGATTATAGCTGGATATATCATTGTAATAATGATAATAGAGTGGGTATGAGGGAGGAATTTACATCATGTTTCAATCAATTTATTGAACATTCTAAAACACTTGATGATTGGTCTATTTTCAAATTGATTCATTGTACTTTTGTAAGATGTGATGGTATATGCATTCTAAAAGAAGATGTTGTGAGGAATCATCTTTATAGCAAGGGGTTTCATAAGGACTATTTAAGATTGAATACTAGTCATGCAGAAGTTGGGCAAAATAACTTTGATGTTAGTGAAAGTAGTAGGTCTGTGGTGTATAATAACTATTAACATAGTAGGATTTCATAAATGGAGCATGATGCTTTTGGGATTCAAGGGGGGTTTGAAATCATGGAAAATGTAGAAGATGTTCCCAATGTAGAAGCACACCATTTTTTTGAAGAATTGCGTGTTGCTAGTCATCCTTTGTTTGACGAGAGTTCATACTTTCAATTGTTTGTTGCTATTAGATTATTAAGTATCAAATCTGATTGGAATATTGCTTAAAGAGGAATGGACTCTATGATAGACCTTATTAAAGAGTTAGTAGACTCCGTTTTATAGGTTCCTGATTCATTTTATAAGGCAAAAAGACTGGTGTCTAAGTTAGGTGTCCCACCGATTAGAATTGATTGTTGTGAAAATGGTTGTATGTTATACTTTAAGGAGGATGCTGATCTAGAGTCTTGTAAGTTTTATCAACACCCTCTCTATAAACGTGGTTTTACAGGAAATAAAATTGATATTAAGGTGATGCATTATTTACCTCTTATACCAAGGTTGAAGAGGTTGTTTGCATCAAATAGCTCAGCTCCCTATATGAGATGGCACAGTGAAAATAGAAGGCCCCCTGGTGTCATGTGTCATCCATTTGATGGAGTGTATTGAAAGCATTTTGATGCAACTTATCCTGATTTTGTAGCGGAACCACGAAATATTAGGTTGGGGTTGTGTGCGGATAGTTTCTCACCTTTTTCTGTTGGTGCAGAGCCATATTCATGTTGGCCTATGTTTATCACACTGTATAACCTTTCGCCTGAAATGTTAATGACTAGTCCATATATATTTCTAAATTGTGTTATTCCTGGCCTGCTTAATCCAAGAAATGGGATAGATGTTTACTTGCAACCTTTGAATGATGAGCTGCAATTGTTATGGCATGAGGGGGTTGAAACTTGGGACATTTCACTTAAACTGAATTTCAATTTGCGTACTTATCTAATGTGGACTATTAATGATTTCCCTGGTTATGGAACGTTGTCTGGGTGGATGACAGCTGGTAAGTTAGCTTGTCCATATTGCATGGAAAATACAAAATCGTTCACATTGAGACATGACCGAAAAATTCATGGTTTGATTGTCACCATTGTTTCTTGCAACCTGATCATGAGTTTAGGGGACTCAATCATGCATTTAGAAAGAATAGAACTAAACCTGAAGGTACACCGCCAACATTAAGTGGTCATGACATTTGGGAGAGAGTTCAAGATTTTCCACAGGTTACCGAGGAACAACTGTATAGGTTTGATGGGTATGGCGTTTCACATAATTGGACAAAGCAGAGCATATTCTGGGAGTTAGAATATTGTCCAGATAACAAACTTAGACATAATATTGATGTCATGCATACTGAAAAGAACTATTTTGATAATTTGTTCAACACATTAATGAATGTGACTGGTAAGACAAAAGATAATCCAAAGGCTAGACTTGATTTACCAGAATATTGCAAGCACATGGAATTACACTTGCAAGAGGGGACCAATGGCAATTTGCTTAAGCCAAGGCTAGTTATACATTCAAGTTGGACCAAAAATGGAAAATATGTGAGTGGGTCCAAAGTTTAAAGATGTCGGATGGATATGCCTCGAATTTGGGAAAGCGGGTTGACATGGAACATGGAATCTTACATGGAATGAAAAGTCATGATTGTCACATTTTCATGGAATAGTTACTTCCGATTGCTTTTATTGGGTTGCCTGAACACATATGGAAACTGATAGCAGAGATCAGTTTGTTCAACAAAGATTTATGTTCCACCACATTAAAAGAAGAAAATTTGATTTGAATGGAAGGTAATATTGTTGTTATCACCAACAAGTTGGAGAAGATTTTTCCACCTGCTTTCTTCGATGTGATGGAACATCTTCCCATCCACCCTGTCCACGAAGCCCGGCTTGGTGGTACAGTTCAAATTAGGTGGATATATCCAGGCGAGTAGTAAGCAAGTGTAAAATATTTAATTTATTTCTTAATTATTAAGTATATATCTATTTTTATATATTAGATGCATGTGTAACGTAAAATTATGCAGGACCATTGGAAAATTAAAAAAGGGTCCTAAAAATAAATATAGGGTTGAAGGCTCTATAGTTGCAGCGTACCTTGCTACAAAAACATCCCAATTTTATTCTTACTATTTTGGTGATCAAGTCGGTTGTTTGAGAAACAGACCGAATCGACACCAAGATGATGCGAATGAGCCATATCTGCAACCAATAACAATCTTCAATTGATCAGGTAGTATGGCAAACAAGAGCAATTTTTGCTGACTTAATGCCACGGAGCATAAATCAGCAACATTGTATGTCTTGCTGAATTGCCTGGAAGTTGATCCCTTTTTAAAGTAAGGATATTAAATATTTACATATCAAATTTAATTACTCATTTCACTAAGGAAACTAATTGTGTTTGTATTGTGAATCTTCAGTTCATTAAATGCTTAATTCCACCCAAATCAAGTGTTTGAGTCATTTGCAACATGGTATACATATCAGGTGTGTAATTGTAATAATAACACAACAAATTTAAAGCGTTTATTCTACTAACCATAATATATACATACATATAGGTATTCCATTCGCCAAATGTGATCACATATAATCAATTCTTGAAGGATATTGCTTTTGGACCAGATGAAGCTAGTTCGATGTCCCATTATACAGTAAATGGGTTTAAATTTTCCACCGAGGAGCACTCCAAAACAAGAAAAACAGAAAATAGTGGTGTTTGGGTTAAGGGTGATGATGATGTTGATTACTTTGGCGTCATACAAGAGATTTTAGATATGGAGTATGGTGGTTATCCTGTTAAAAAAATAGTACTCTTTCGATGCAAGTGGTTCAATCCAAGCATAAGAGGAACAAGAGTACTTAAGGAACATAACATCATTGAAGTCAAACACACTAGGACGTATCCTGCTTATGATCCTTTTGTTCTCGTACAAAATTCTAAATTAGTGTACTATGGTCCTTACCCATTGCGTAGGGACAAGTCTGATTGGTAGGCTGTAATAAAAACCAAGCCTATGTGGCGGGTGGAAGTTGAGAATGTGTTGGAGACTGCATATCAAAATGAAATGCAGATTGATCACAAATTAGTGGACACTAACTTAGTGGATAATTTGAACCATCCGGAACACATTTACGAAGAATTTACTCTAGAAGAGGCTGAATGGGTAGAAGAGGAGGAAACTTCAGAAGAGGGTGAATGGTTTAGTGGAGAATCTTCTGGAGAGGATGATTATTGATGTCTGCATGCTTTGTAGTACTTACCTTTTATGTTTTTTTTTGGAAGTTTGTTGTGTAATAGCCTAAGTAAGATCTGCAAAATGAATAAAACTCTTTTACCTATTGAAATTCTTACTTGAATTTTTGAAATGTTTAATTTGATCTTGAAAAAGAATTGGTATTATGTGTTTAAGTGTTGTTTAGTTTACTTATTAATTGATTGATTAAGGAATTTCACAATCTTAACAAAATGATATTTGACCAACTGTTTTGTCTTTAAATAATTTAGATGCTAGGTAAGGGTGACAAGGGTAAGCGAATACTTGACACTAGTAAACCAAAAAAAAAAAGGGTACCGCCACCTTATAGATGACCCGTAGGAATTCATATATTTGAGGGTCGGTCAGATGGCATTCCAGCACGGCCCTCTCATTCTAGGTCATCCCATCATTCATATAGTGCTCCTACACATGTGGGTTCACTACATGGATCTACTGAGACTCAGCACGCCCGCATCGCCATGCCACCACCTTCACATTACTACTAGACGATCGATGGTACTTATACTCATATACCATCTCTTGTGCTACCATCTGCTACTAGTCGGCAAGGGACTCATAGTGGTTCTACTGGATCGATTGGGCTAGCCGATCTTCGTCTGAGAGACACCACCCCCAGTACTTCAGGTACACCCACGACAGCACACTCAGGAGCACCGGCTCCATATCCAGGATAGAGAGATGCTAGTCGGTGGGAGTACATTATACCGTATGGAAAAGGGTATGAATTTAATATATAACAATTCTATTTATTTTTGAATTACTATATTATGCTCTATGATATTAATGTTTGATCTTGTATTGTAGGTTTAAGTAGGATGATAGAATTGCCAAAATTGTTAGCAAATGCATTCGTCGCAACCACAAAGGTTATTGGACAAGTTGGCGAAAGGTTCCATAATTTATCGAGAGAAAATGTTCGAAGAATTTCAGGTAAGTTAGCATTTCTCACCAAACTTTTTAATTTTTGGTTGATGCCTTCTTATTTAAATTAGTCTAGTGATACATATATGATGCTTTTACTTGTTAGATGAAATTTATTTCATGATCTTTGTCATTAATCAAGAAAACTGATATTGGAGTTTAATAACATATCGTGAAATTGGAGTCCCCTGTTTATTTTAGATGTTTAAGTACTTTAGGTAATTAAACTTCTTTAATATAGACTTGTAATAACTAATAATGAGTACTATTATTTTTGTTGTAGAAGTATTTCTGGTATAATCCAGCGGACCATTATGCTATAAAGAGGAATTTTTTTAGGAGAGCCAGACTTAGACTTAATGGTCTATAGGATCATGCAAGAAATAAAAAGAAAATTCCAAAGTTTATTGGGGCAGATATGTGGCAATATTTCCTTCGCTATTGCAATAGCGAAGAATTTAAGAAGTTGAGTGAAAAAGGAAAGAAAGCCAGAGCGTCTACAAAGGGTGGCTCTCTACGCACTGTGGGAGCTGTCAGTCAGATTGTTGTGGAGGATAAAATGGTACGTAACTTTTATCAATTTAAATGATTATTTCTATTTCAAATATTTTACTTTTTGAAGATTAATAATTTTTTCGTATGCAGGAAAAAAAGTTGGGTAGAAGGGTATCTCAGGGTGAGCTATTTGCGCATACTCACATAAAAAAGAAAAAGAACCTACAGATGAAGATAGATGAGTTGAGCCACGTGCTAAAGAAACCCATGTAAGAACTATATTGATACTTATAAATTTTTAGTTCTAAATTTGATAATATTTAAGCTTGAATAGTTTAGTATCTTTTTATTACTAATGTTTCACTTTACTTTAAATATAGGAAAACTATATACGGAGGATTACTGAGTTACGTCCGACTCGATCTCCAGAAAGTCAGGGTAACTCACTACCTCAAGAAGTAGAGGAGAAGCACTGGCAAGAGTGTGCGGGTTCACCTGTTAGGGGTAATGTCTACGGTTACTTTAGAAAATGGTTTACGGAGAACATTACCTCTTCGTATTGTGGATCCTCCTCTACCCCACTAGTTGATAGAAAAACCATTATTTTGTTACAAAATACGGTTGCTCAGGTCACTAGTCAAATGGATCCAGACGCTGAGAGGACGAGGAAGAGAGAGGAGGAAAATACTGAGAGGATGAGGAAGAAAGAGGAGGAAATGGCTATGCAAATGAAAATGATGCAGGAGCAGATTAACAGTTTTTGTCAAGCTCCACAGATACTTCCTCCGTGTCCCGGTAATGCACCTCGGGTTGCGAGAGGCCTAAGCCCACTTGATGATTACACTACAGATGAGGAGGAGGATTTTGATGAAGATGGTGATGAAGGTGAGGATGAGGATGAATTTTAGTTTATTTTTGATTTGTAAACTTTGATGTTTATATGTTTTGATTTTGATATTTGGATGTTTTGATTTTGATATTTGAATATCTAAGGATATGTTTTAATGTTTCTAAATTGGTGGGTTGTATTGAGATGATTGAATGTTTTTGAATTGGTGGGTTGTTTTATATTAGCAGGGTTTATATTGGAAATGCAGCATATATGCTGTAATTGATTTACAAAATTTCCAGAAAAATAGGCCAATGTGGTCAGACGCCGGAATCGAACCAGACATAGTGAATAATAACAATAGGCCACATATATATCATAACTGCCGGACTCGAACCGAAACTCAGAGAACAACAGTATTGTAACCACGGTACCCAGTACCAGAACTCTCCAATCATATCATAACCAGATGCCGGACTCAAACCAGAACTCATAACAATCAGTAATCATTATATCTGAAACAGTGGCCGAACTCGAACCAAAACTTATAATCAGTACCCATCATATCTGAATCAGTGGCCAGACTTGAACCGGAACTCATAATAATCAGTAACCATGTGACAGAGTAGTGCCAGAATCCAGACAAACACAAGTAAATGGGGGCATACTAGCCCTAGAACGAACTCGAAACATAAATAAGGAGCTAACCCACCACATACTACAAGTCAATCTTGAGATCTTTTCAGGTCAACTATCTACTATAAATAATATGTATATACAAGTCTGGGTAAACATTATAAGTCATGGCAAGGCGGGTCCGCATTCTAAATCAAACTAGCCGACCCCGGTCAAATACGGTGTTATTAGGGACTGACAAGGCTAAACAGGTCAAAAGAGCATAACTAGCGTAATTCAACATAAATTTTATCCTAAAAGATCATCTCAGGGCTTAACTAAGCCTAACAATTTTTAAAGCTAACTATACCGATTGTGAAGAGTAGCGGGGCCCAATACGGGGTCCCAAAACCAAGTCTGGGCTAAGGTTCCCCAAACCCCTACTAACAGTAGTATAACATTAACCAACCCTATAAAGGTAATCTCTAGCACACCATGAGGATAACGGGCTCGGAACATATCCGAACAAGGCCGTGACCGGCCCAAAAGGTCTAATCATAGCAAGCCAATGCCAATCTACAACTACCAGCCCAAACACTAGCATAATAGTATGCAAATACTATAAATAAACTCAGTCTAGGTATATGGTAAGCCTAGCCTACCAGGACGCCGCCAAACGTCTGCCGAAGATTGCTAAATAGGAGTATTCCCCTTCCGCGAGACCTCAGATTTCTTCCACGCTAGCAAATTAATAAACTACATTTCAAAACATGAATATTGATACCCATATTGCATTAGTTCGAAAAAAAATATCCAAATGGTCCATGTGGGTCCCACTTGTAGAATCGCAAAACCGAAACCGTCACAGCGTCTCAAATCGCCCCATGACCAATAGTCACAACTAACACCACTCAATTTGAGCTCAATATATAGCTCAAACATCAACACCAATCCCAACAACCGCCGTAAGTAAAACTATCGTAAAAATAAGAAAATGCACCGTAGAAACGTCGAGAATGAGTCCACAAACTCAAATCTACCAACCTCTAACCTTGAATCTCACTAAAAATGCCTAAAGTTGAGCTTAAATTGATTAAAATGGTGGGATATATGTAGCCTTTAATAAAGCAAACAAAATGAGAAAAGAAAATAATATTATAGTATATATATATATATATATGTACAACACGTACAAAATCCAAAAAAGAAAGTAATCTTATAGTCAAATACTAATTAATGTAACATGCACATGGCCTTATCCATTTTTGCTCTCCGTATATATATATATTCGGATATTGCATAGGCTCGTGGTAAAATAAATGCAATATTTTAAATATACCATCATGAATAGAAAATTATTTTGAACAAAACCTCTATAAAATAAAAATATCATTTTAACAAAATTAGATTTACTATCTCCGTTTAAAAATATTAATAAATTATAGAACTTTTATAAAGTAGTATATATATATCATTTTACCAAATTCTAATTTAATTTAAATATTTTGCAACACGCTCGATATAAATAATAGTCTCAAACGAACTGCCCGAAAATCGAACAGTCAGTTCCAGCAAGTCATAAATAACTTGGGGCAATTATAGAAAAGCTCTAAACGCTGGGAACATATGAAAACGAGGGAAATGACTGGATGGGTCATTACACTTAGATTGTTTTAGTATATTTGAATATTTTTCTCTAACTTTAATCAAGTGAAAATATTTATATTACGTATCTAATAGCTAGTCCTATGCCGATTGGACTAGAGGGAGTTATTTTTACATAAAGTACTTATAGCCAAACATAAATTTAAGTTTTCAACACATAATCACTAAGGGTAATTTAGTAAAGAAAATCTAATACATAGTTACTTAAAGGAGTGAAAACAAGGGTAAGTAAAAAATAAACATGGGAGTAATAATCCATATCTTAATTAAAAAGAAATGGGGGAGTAACAATCTATTTTTTTGTTTGAAATGAAAGTCATGGTTTTTCTAAAACTATGAATGGAACACTAAAGATAGAAAATGACATATTGTTTATGCATTTCTATGTAAATAATAAAAACACTCTTACATGAGACACATATGAAACACAAGTGACACTCTTGTATGGAATAAAAGTGCAACACTCTATCAATGAGATAATAATTCGATATGTTAGAAATGTTAGAGTTTACTGTTTTTACACCTCAAACTTCAATCTAAGAGTTGAACCCTTCTACATATGTAGCTAGACCCGAACCCAGTGAAATTTTATCTTAACAAGATGTAAAGGCCAAGTCTTACATGATGAATGTGAACTAATGTTACAGGGAACCTCTAGTAGAAAGTGGAGTTGAAATTCTTGCTACTGATTAAGTTCTTGTATATGTTTTTACTGGAGTCAACAACAAACAACCATTACTCCTAGAATATGAAGAGTTATGTGGCTCAGTACCTGCCAAATTAAAGGACTTTTAGACTAATTTTAACCGCAACCAAACTCTTATCAATACAACTTCTGAGTAAAATGTTATGATCATTTCACTAAAAAGATGTAGTGTACTGTACTATAGCGATCTGTAGACTCATTTCACAAAATGCTAGCCTCATATCAGCCAAAAATGTCCATAACCTAGTGGGACTCGTAAAATCTGTATACAATGCCCAGACTCAAACCAAGACTTCCAAACATAACAATAATAGTAATAGTGACCCACACTTGAACCAGAACTAACACTCGGTATATCAGGTACCCAGACTTGAATTGGGGCTAAAATATATATCAGGTACCCGAACTTGAATTGGGGCTAAAATAATCTTCCTTTCTATATGTTTTGATTTTGAAACTAAAATTCAAGTAAAAATGTCACCGTCCTCTTTTTGAGTCAACAACTATACTTTTTAGTCAATTCTAGTCATATACCATGAAAATGTATGTATGAGTATGCGTAAAGATGGAGATAACCATAAAATAAGCAATATATAGATATAAAAATAAGTACTCATGAAAACTAGAGAAAAAACTCACCATATCAGCCATTATAACCAAAATGGGACCCCACCCATCACTATTCGAGACCCAAAGGCCCCATAATTCGATCATATAATGATAACCTATACATGAACCATATAGTAGCAGTAGGTCTAGCGAAATGTTGCCTATCATAGAAGTCTACCACGATGTTAATCTAAGGATCCCTAATCTAATCCTAATACTAGGTAGACATCCTAAACTAATGCTCAACAAATTAAGCAAGATACCTAAACTAAGGCCCAAGAATGAATCCTAATCTATGGCCTTAGAATGGACTCAATATAACAAAATTTTTGTCACGACCCAATTTCTCGAATCGTGATGGCACGTACTATAACCCACCAGTAGGTAAGCCAAACCATAGCCCAGAATAGCAAGTAACGGGCAAACCAGCAGAAAATAAGAAAATAAAGAATAAATACATGCAAGGAATACACGAAGTTCCTAAAAAACAATGGTAAAATACATACAACATATAATACAACTGAGGGAGAAGGACAAGATACACAAAATGAATCCCCCACGACCTGGTAAGGTCAGTACAAGAGCCACTAAAAATAGTGTACTAAACAGTGCCATATATACAACATAGTCTCAGAATGTAAAAAACACTATCCCAAAACAACAGAAGGAGGATGATCATCTTTGGACTACAAAAGCTCACCCAATCTCCGAATCAACAGCAAGCCCGAGGATAACATCAGTGGCGGTGACTCATACTCGTATCTGCATCAGGGAAAAGATATAGAAGTCTAGTATGAGTACCAAAAACAATGGGTACTCAATAGGCATCATAGGCCGAGAGCGAGAAGGTAACAAAAGTTAGCAACAAAAGAGTAAAAAATGGAAACAACTGGATATACCAAGCGAAAGCGATATAAAGGTAAAATAAGTGCGCAAGTGCAGAATTAAAATCTAATTATAACCTAACTGGGCCCTCATAATCCCATAAGAACAAACAAGAAAGAATATAATCCAACTACTCCCCCCATAAGCTTGGAGAGTATAAATAAAGGATACGATGAAGTAAGTATGAAACATGGCAATAACATTAGTAAAATAACCCAGAATACAGTCCATGCATACCTGATGCTCCTTTACGAGTCATAACCATCTTTCTATTGACTTTTACCAATTTACCATCCCCAAATCAGTAATAAGAAGGATAAAAAATGTTGGACTCAAACTGGAACTAGTAGATAATAGTCAATATAAAGAATGTCGGACTCGGACAAGAACTGATACATGATAATAATATAAAAAATTTTAGACTCGAATCAAATCTATATAACATAAAATCAATAGAAATATCCCAAGTTTTTAGCCTATCCCGAATCCATTTAGTCAATAAAATCCAATTTACACTGTCAAATTAGTTAAGCCTAAGCTAATTCCGATTATATAGGCCAAAGGTGCGGTCTAAAAAGGTCAAACACTATACTATCTGAGGTAACTAAATTAAAAAAGCATAAAATAATGCCTAAGTCAACCCCCAAACCCTGATAATGGCCTAAGGAAATAGCTAAAGTGATCGCCAAGTCACAAGGGGCAATATCCTAATTACTCTATCAAAATGGAATAGTGGGGCCTACTACCAAACCACCTACTGAACCTAGGTTAAGGCTTCTAAATCTAGTTCCAAGGAACTACAAGCACTAAGTCTAATCCTAAAGTATTATAGCATACTAACCTAAGGGAAAACGAGCCCGAATTCTACAAAAAAAGGGCCACTAAACAACTAAATAAGGCATAAAATGCTAAAACAACAACTGAGCCTTAATACCACCTATAGCAAGCACAATACTACACTAATACCATGATTAAGCATAGTTTAGAAGAAAGGTAAGCCTAGCCTACCTGGAAGCCACCGAACGCTCATAAAATCCTCTACTCTAGGGTTTTTCCCTTCTAAGAAGCCTTCGACCGCTGTTGCATTATAAAAATAATGATCCATGTAACAAGACGAGAATATTAATACCCATATTGCATATTAATACTCTGGATCAGAAATCGGACTAAAAATCCCACGTGGAGCCTGCTTGCAAAATCACAATGAAACCGTCACATAGTTTGTCCCAACTCAAGGATCATTTATCCCAAATTTTGGTGAAATAAGAGCCAAAACCAGTCCAAATATAGTCCCAATAGGATTCAAAGAAACAAAAATTTAACTACTAAATTAAGCGTAAATTGAAGCGATTACTTACGAGGTAACGATGCTAAAACGTTCACAATCACTTCCCTGAGCTAAACCACCTTCAATTATCAATTTCCCACTAGTCTACAGTGGTTCTAAACACTTAGAATAAATGCTGGAAAAGAGATGAAAGAAATAATTATAACATACCGGTGATGGTCGATTTAGAAGCTACATAATTGCTAAAGCAGTCACCGCTAAATCGGGCATTGGCCGAAAAATCTTCCATTGCAAAATCAGTCATTGGCCTCTAAATATGCCATGACTAAATCTATCATTGGCTTCTAATCTGCCACCACTAAATCCACTACACCAACAACTTAGGCACCAACAATTGCTAAGTCCCAACTGACTTCGATCAGGTGCTTGGGATTCGTTAGAAAGCCCATGCACGTAAAGGAACTATGCTACCCTATCAATTTTGGCATTTCAGACTCAATGGAGCCATAAAAATTTCCATCCAAGGTCATTTCGATAAGAAGTAGGTCCCATACTATAAGGATTATTTTAGCTTAAATCCACCAAATAGCCCAAAATGAGTCTGAAACCCTCGGGACCCGAACAAAGGGTCCCCCAACCTAAAATCAACATTCAAGAGCTAATGAAATTGTTAGAATTGTCATCCGAGGTTGTTTGCCTAATGTTTAGGCTCGAGACCCTATTCTTAAAATTAAAAGCTCTAAAATAGAAAAATGGCTCTAAAAACCAAACGAACTTCCAGGTAACCGAGTGTGAGTCCTAGAAACTTATAAATGACTTGGGGAAGCTATAGAAAAGCTCTAAATGCAAAATAGTACAAAAACACATTAAGTACCTGAGGGATCGAACAGGTAGGGACACTAGGCTGGTATATGACGCTCAGTCTCCCAGGAAGCCTCTTTGATGTCGCCCAAAGTATACCTCCAAAAAAGTACAATGCGGTCGCTGAATCAAATATAGAACCCAACTATGTTGGGGTCGATCCCACAGGGAATATGTCGAAGCATGAGTAGACTACCAGGTGGAATAATCGGAAAGTAAATAAAACTGGGGGGTTTGCTAGTGAATAGTAATAATGACGATTGTTGGTTGATATTGAGTTTGTAAACAATAAGAGAAATTCACTAGGACTATGATCCCCAATGATTCTTTAACTCCACCGGTGACTTGTGCTTAACAAGATTTCCCCACTACACTGCATGCAAAATCTAACAAGTTAGGTTCATCTAACTGTCTCTCGACCTTCATTAGATGAATTTCACTCTTCTCCTCTCGGTCTCCGAGTGTCGCACTACTAACCCTTGTCCTGGATTTCAGATAACCTTTCCCGCTAAGGCTCTGGTTATTAGATGAAGGTTGATAGCTTCAAATCTCTGTTGTTATCTCCTTTTCCCAATCTCTACCTCTCTCTCGAGCAAGGCTAGACTAAAGGCGAGATTCTAACATTTGCAACCATTAGAAAAGCAATCATAACGAAGGAAACAACAATACATGCATACACAGCAGTACAAAGTTGCTTTGCACTTAACCGGTTTTGTTAATTCTTCATGGTTCACACTACCCTAGTTGATAGGTTTAGCTGCTCATAATTGCAAGAACACAAGAATAATCCAAAGATGAAAGCATAATTATGATCTCACAAGAATGAAGGAAAATCTGAATTTCAATTATCAATCAACCTCAACAACGTAGGGTTTGTGAATACAAAACCCAATATATGTCTGAAACAGTATGAAATAACTCTCAAAATAGTAAATTGTCCAACTCTCGCACTTAGGACTACCTAGGGGTATTTATAGATACAAAACTAGTCCTATCCAAAACAAAATAGGAGAACAGAGTCGGCAGTTTTCACGGTGTCGTGACTTGGTGTCGTGGAACCAAGTCACGACATGTGATATGTATCGTGGAAATCAGCCTTTTATTAGATCTCTGAAGTGGACTCATGCCAGCAAGTCACACCCCGTAGGTGGACTCACTTGGCGTGAGTCCTGTCGTGGAACTCAGGTAAAATGTTGGTCCTCTGGAAGTCAATTCACGACATAACTCACGACTCGTGAGTGGTAATCACTGCTCGTGAGTGATGTCGTGGGTCACTATCAAGTGTAGATCCATTCTTTCATCTTCAGACACGTCGTCTTCGGGCTTGATTCTTCCTCTTTTGGTAATTTTGCCTTTAAAACCTGTTTTTCTGCAAATTAGGAAAGAAACCACATCATACCAACAAAACACACCCAAGTTATTGCATATTTTCCTTGTTTTGAGCATCGAAAGTGCCATATAACCATGGCACATCAACACCCTCAACTTAGAATGTTTGCATGTCCTCAAGCGAACAACATAAAACTACACCAACACAATGCTTAACTAAGAGAAACCTAAGGGACTTATGGCAGTCAACTTATTGCTTTTGATACAAAACTTTTTCGACCCCTCCTATTTTCAAAGTAAAACCAAAGTGTGTATGTAAGCAACGCAGAATCATGACATAGCAGGGATCAAGTGATGGCACCAAATTATGCACAAATAACTAAGCGTATATGCAATTAATATTTTTTGAACAACTAGCAGCTAATTATGCAACCCATGTGCCCTCACAATCAAAGAAGTCCCATGCCCTCTCAGTATACTAATGGATATCAACATAGGGATGAGGTCAAAACACTCACGCTCATAAAGAAGTTAAGACAGTGTGCTTTAAATACCATAAGCTTGCCCTTATTTTCTACGCCTTAGTTTTCGGACCGTCGGACTAGGATCACAATAGGAATTTACTCGACTTGTAATGTAGGCTTAGGGAAGGGTATGGTGTATATGGGTATAGTGACTCAACCCTCCTTGACACTACACTATTTTTGGCTCAAACTTCCAACCTTTTTTTTTTTTTTTTTTATTATTATCCCTTATTCTTCATTCTTTTATTCTCAAATTTTGGGTGTGGTTTTTCTTCTTAACTTTAAACACATATACATTTTTATATATTTTTTTCTTTTCTCTTTTTTTTTTCTTCACACCCAAATCTGTTTTCCCTTTTTCTTTTATTAACCCTTCTTCATACCCAACTCAATCTACGCACCCCTATGATAGCCACCCTCAACTTAGGCGATTTGCCTGAGTTGAGGTACACAGTGTCCAAGGAGGGACCAGGGCCAAGACAGGTTCATTGTGATTAAAATGGGAAGGTGAATAGGCTAATGAAAGAAATAGAACAATTATGGCTCAAAAGTCGGGATCAAGGGATACTTATTCTTTTGGTTTGGCATTTAGGCTAATAGTGGACTTTTTCAACAATGGCCTATGATCCTTTCCTAATCCTTATCCTCTAACCTAGGAAAGACTAACCGGGCAAGTTCTGGATCTCACACACACAACTAACTAAGTAGTGACCTCACACGCACATAGCACAGGGTTATATTACCAACTACTACCTATCCGTTCATTCAATGCTAGCTAAGGTTGTTTGCCTATAATTCTAGTGCCATAACGAGATCCAACAGCAGTCACACACAAAATATGTCAATTCCAAAACCAAAATTTCAGGAGGGGTATCCTTAGCAACAAAAACACATAAGAAATTTTTCAAAATTGAACTGCACTAAAGTTCCCTCATTTTTCTCCTAATATAGCAAGAAACATAAAAACATCAACAATATCATCCTAAACATGCCGGTTCTACTATGATAGCACACTCAAGGGAAAAGAAACACGGCAACAAAAACCCCCAAGTGGTGGTACACCCCCACCCCCAACTAAACATGGTCCAATGCCCTCAATGCACCGATATCAAATCAAAAACAAGGGCGTGACGACATACCTGTGGCACTCTAAGCGCCGAAAGTGGGCCCGCCAGTCGCGGGATCATCAGCCTGTGTGGTAGAAGGTACATTCGGTGGAGGGACTGCCTGGCTAGAAGATGCACCACGTGCCCTCTGCTCTGCCTCGATCTGGCTAGCCTGATACTCTACTCAGGAGGCTTTCACAACCCTCCTCAAATTGGTCTCATATTCAGCATCACTCGCACCCTCATCCGCCGGACTGTGGGGTCGCTTGCCTCTATCCATCGGAGGCTCCTCATCAGCAAATAAATCAATCTCAAAGGCTGGTCATATGGAGGTCGGTACAGGAATAGGTGGTAAATGGGCATGCTAGTCGATGCCAGTGCCCGAACCTCCTCTCTCAAAGTAGCAACTTCCTGGGTCAAGCCGGCCATATCAGGGCTCGATGCAGCACTCAATCGGGAAGACATACGTGCCTCGAAACTATCAATTCATCCATACAGGCCCCACATAAATTGGTCCATAGCTGCATTCATCTGAGCCTCTACCCTAGTCTCAGTAGCCTCTACTGTCGATCGAACCCAAGGCTTAAGCTGAGATACCAGCTTAGCCATCTGAGTCTTAGTATGAGCCTGGCGCTCAAACATCTCCGTCTGCCTATCAACTAGCTGTTGCAGAAAGTCTCGGGATACTAAAACCATCCCAGCAGGAGTCGGTGGAGCACTATTACTGGGTCCTCCCTCATCAACAGGGCCCACGCCCTCAGTCGGTGCAGGTATCCTAACTGGTATAGGAACAGGCAAAGGTACACCACTCAGCTCATCCAGGGCAGCACCCGATGCCTCAGACGACTGTGACCCTCGGGGAAGAATGGGGTGCAAACCCCTCTGCTGCATCATCACAATATCTTCCAAATGGGTCACCTCTATAGAATTATCAATTGCAGGTATCCTGGCAACCCCTGCTTTAGCACACAGACCCTGGATCAGACATGGGAAAGGGATACTCACGTGATCCCTGAACGCTTGCTCGTGGATCTCTTGGACGATGTACCTTGAGAAATGAATCTCATAACCAGCCAAGATGCTGGCTACCACTACAACCCTGTCCAATGTGAGTGAGTTATCAGCGTTGGTTCGAGCCAACTATGACAAACCACTGACCACCAGAATCGACCAGCAAAATGAAGCGTGGACTTTTTGATGTCCAGCTTCCCAGTCACCCAACTAGCCGCTACACCCTCCTCGGCTATGTAACCTGCAGTCCATTTAATCAACTCCAATTTTTACTCTGTATCTCTCATCCAAACTCTATCTCTGACCGTGTCCATCCTGTGATCATATGTGAACTCTATCATAACTGTATCCCTTGTTGAGAAGCTCCTCAACTTGTCTCTCAAGCTCCTTAGTGTCCATGGGATTGCTTCTATAGGCTGGTTTGTTTGGAAGTTGTGAACCCGTCACCAAATCAATTTGGTGCTCAATTCCCCAAAGTGGGGGCAATCCTTACGGAAGTTCTTTAGGAAGTACATCTTCATAATCCTGCAACACACAAGAAATCAAAGGGGAAATGGAAGAATTAGTGGGGTTAGTATTAAAACAATAAGCCAAAAGTAACATAGGCTTGTCCTCATCATGATCCACGAAGAGTTCCTTCTTCCTAGCCAACATCACTATGTTTTCTGCCCCCTTTGCTGTTGAGGCAGCCTTGGATGACCCCACTGCCCCACCTACGGAATTCCCTCCGTCTCTCTCTTTTTGTATTCATTTTCCTTTTCCTTCAATTCTCTCATCCTTTGATGCCACTCATTTACTCGGGAAGGTGAAAGAGGATGAAGTGTAACCTTTCAACCATCCTTCTCAAGTGTATATCGATTGGACCTCCCATCGTGTTTGGTAGAACTATCATATTGCCAAGGCCTACCTAGCAACAAGTGACATGCTTGCATTGGTATCACGTCACAAAACACTTCATCATGGTAGTTTCCCACCTTAAACCATATCACACATTGCCTTGCGACCCTTAATTCACCACAATCATTCAACCATTGTAACTTGTAAGGACTAGTGTGCAGGGTAGTTGGTAATTTCAAGAAATTTACCATAGCATTACTTACAACATTTGTACAACTACCACTATCAATCACCAAGGTACACACACTCCCCTTTACAAGACATTTAGTATGGAATAGATTTTCCCTTTGGCTTGGGTCATCTATTGCCTTACTAATCATGACGCGCCTAACCACAAAGTTTGGAACCACACACTCCCCTTCTTGCGGATAAGCATATTCACCATCATCACCATCATCATCATGTGGGCCATCATCGGTTTCCTCTCCATCTTGAGGCTCGGCCTCATCTTCTCCCCTTTCAGGACCCACCTTCTCACCAAGGTAATACAATCTCTCTTCCCGTAGGATCACATTGCGTCGGTTTGGACACTCATTGGACTTATGCCCCCAACCTTGGAACTTGAAACATTGGAATCCCTTTGGGTTAGGATACTTGTGAGCCTCCAGTTTCGGTGGAATTTTGTGGACTGTTTTGGCTCGGGCAGCCTTGTAGTGGCTGGTTGGTCCTTGTTTTGGGGCCAGCCCGAGGGGTCTTTTCCCCTTGACTTGAAAGATGATATCTCCTTAAGTTCCCTTTCAATCTCAAGAGCCGCTTGAAAAATATCATCAACGGTTTCAAACTTGTGAAGTGTTAAATGAGTAGAGATCTCTTTGTTCAACCCACACTTGAACCGGATGATGTCGTGACTGATTTGTTCCCCACGATGATCAAGTTTCAACATGAGTTGTTGAAACTCATCAAAATATGCCATCACACTCTTGTTACCTTGACACAAGCCGTACAATCTAGCAAGCAACTCATGGCGATATCTCTCGGGAAGGTATCGTTGCCTCATCAAGTACCTCAATCGATACCAAGGTGGTGGCTGCCCATCAATTAGTTCATTACCAAATCGCTTGATATACTACCACCAAGTGTTAGCATAACCCTCAAAATGAGCTATAGCATAGCATCCCTTCTTTTCTTCCGAGATATCATTAACTTGAAAAACTTTTTCACAAGCCGATTCCCAAGCTAATTAGGCCTCGGGGTCACTTTCACCTTTAAAGATGGGTAGGTTCAACTTGATGGTGTTGATGCCTACATCTCTCTCTTGGTGTCGGTTTCCCCTTTCTCCATACCCTCGGTATCTCCTTGGATATCCACGACCCCCTCTTATCTCATCCTCCCTCATGTAAGCATCATCATAGGCTACATATCCTTCATACTCCTCTCTACCATATCCTTCAAAGGGGGATGGCCGGTCTTGGGCATTTTGGACTTGATTCGAAGGAATTGGATTTTGTGGCCTTTGGTTTAATGGGCTTGGAATGGAGGGTTCGGATTTAGTGGAGGAACTTGATGTCCAAATCCCTCTCGTGGAACTTGAGGAGCTTGGAAATGTATTGGTCTAGTGGGGTCACGGTTTGGAGGAAAAAAAGTGGTTTGGCTTGCGGCATTTAGTGGAGCTTGAGGTGCATTTAGCATTTGGTGGACTGTTTCGGGGGTGATGGTTGCGGAGGAAGTCCTATCATTCCCATTGGTAGAAACATGTAGAGGAGTAGAAGGACGAGAGTTCCTTTGGCTCTCCACTTGTTCTAATCTCCCACTAATAGTCGACACTTCTCCCTTGATTGCTGCCAAGTCCCCTCTCACGGCCCCAAATTCCGAATTCAACCTTTCAAGTGTCCGGGTAACGGCCTCAAGAGTGACCCTCATAGAGTCAAGTGCATTAGTATCCATGTTATGGGACGTGGTCCCTTCCATTGTCAAGGTATTATACTCTTTAGATCACCACATGCTTGAGTTCCACAAGTGTTGTAAATTGGCTAGTAACCATGAATCCTTTAAGGTATGAGTAAGCTCTTATCCGGAGTGGATTCTTGTTTGAAGACTCAAAGAATTCTTGTCAGATTAGAACCAAAAACAGCAACGTATTCAAAATATAAAAGGCACTCAAGTAATCGTTGACACGAACAAACGGATTCAAAGGACTAATCGACAACCTAGTAGGAATGTACTAGTTTGTTAATTAGTTCTAGATCCAAGTAAAGGAAACCAAGAATCAACAATTAGCAACTATAAGAATATCCAAAGTTGAGTTTATAGTGACGTGGCAGCATGTAAGTGGTCCCACACGTTTTTGTTTCTTCCTTTTTTTTTTTTTTTTTTTTTTATCTCAAATCTGAAATTTTCAATACTCACACAACTTGTTATAGATGACAATGTGTTTTGGAGGGAAAGTAAAAGTCTTGTAGTCTTTCAACCTTTCAAACTCAAAAAGGTAAGATTTGACTAGGCTAATCCCACAAAATAAGGTTCCGTGTTTTAAGGAAAAGTGGTTGTCAAGTCTTGGAAGAGATGTGTGCAAGTCTTCCTTCACCAATAACTTTATGACTTTTGGTCTTACAACATGAACTCAACTTTCAACAAGATGAAAAAGTTTATAAGATGAACATCTCAACAATCTCAACACCTTCATGAACACAACATCAACTTCTTCAAGCACATCACACAAAACCACCAATTGTCATCAACAACATACAATCTACGGTCCACCTTTCAAGTTACCACAACAATGGTCAATATTTTAAGCTCAACTTTTAGATCTAGACACTTTAGTGTTGGTGAGAAAGAAACCAACACTAGAAATACACTAAAAAAGTAAAACAACACCTAGATCTATACACACAACAATATTTTAGGCCAAAGGCAATAATGGACAGATTTTGCTCGTTCTCTTTTTTTTTTTTTTGGTCTTGGCTGAGAGCAAGCCTAAGATGGGTAGTGTTGGAACACCACCGGTCTTACTTTGATACCAAATGATACAAGATCAAGTCCACAACACACAAATATGCACAACCAGCCATGAAAATCAGCCAACCAACACAAGAATAACAAGTCGAACAACAAGTGCTAGTGAATCGAAAAAGCCCCACACGGCTTCACTAGACTTCAAGATCACAAACACAATAACAACAAGATAATGAAAGATAGTTAACTTGACATATAATATTCAAGAGACTAAGAACCCTAACATCAAGAAAGGACCCTAAGACTAATGAATATAAACACCAAGTTCTTACTTAGACCAAGAGGAACTCAATGACCTCAAGATCCTTGTTTCTAGCAAAGATACAACACAAGTGTAACTCCACTTGTGAGTTGCTGTTTTGGAGCTTCCCAAATGGAGGAGAGAAGTCCTTAATGTTACAAGAGTTTTTGTCTTCCAAAATTATAATGAGTGAACTACTCAACTAACCCTAATATGTTCTATTTATATTACAAGGCAAAAATGAAGTAAAATGACCAGCTTGTCCTTGTCTAGTGTGCCATCCTTGGAGTGTAAGCTTATTACACTTCAAGGTCCCTTTTCACACTTAAAAACATTTAGGTCCTTAGGTGGCTGAATCACCAACTCACACACGGCCATTTGCATGAACAAGGCTTGGAGTTTTTGTAATTCCCGAGCTTGGCTTCATGTGAAAGGTCGTGTACTTGTGGAGATTTTCCCACCCATATAATTGGCACCAGTATCGAAAAAAAAGGCTATAACCTCTGCCACAGATGTATCCTGACCCGTAGCCTCATCCACAGATGTATCCTGACCCGTAGCCTCATCCACAGATGTATCCTGACCCGTAGCTTCATCCGTAGACCCTGACTCAGAAGCATCCTCCCTCTCTTCAGACTGGGGGGCGAACTCCAAAGACGCAGCTAGAACAACTGGCTCAATAGGTGGTGGGACCGGCTGAATTGCAACCCAGGCAGCCGCTCGAGCTCGTGTCTGTAACCTCATAGCACGTGGGACTAAGGTCGTGTCATCTTGACTTATATCAAACTCCTTCACAGAACCACTTGGTTCAGACTCAGTGGGTGCATCCCTCAGACGGGTCGGTAAGTCCAAATTTTTTGTCTGAATCCGGGATGATGCATCAAGGTGGTCACTTTTGGGATTGGATTTTGGAGGCATGGTAACGGGTTTGGATCAAATTTTGGGTATTTGGGTCAGATTTGGAATGTTTGATTAGAATTTTTGGACCTAGGGTTCGGATTTTCAAATGGGTTTGGTAATGGGGGTCGGATTTGTTGCGTGTTTGAGGAGGAGGGGTTCGGATTTTGTGAGTTTGAGGAGGAGGGGTTCGGATTTTGTGAGGGAAAGAAGACAAAATTGGGATTTTAGGGTTTTAGTTGAAGGATTTGAATGTGGGAATAAAGGGCAAGGATCGGATATATATTGGGTAAAGAAGAAAGGGTTTCAGATTTATTTAGGAAAAATTGGGTTCGGGTTGGGTCGGATTTGGATTTCTGATTTTTTAAATTTCACGACACTACCCACGCCACGTGACTGCCACCCACGTGACATGGGGTCTGTCGTGACTGGTGTGCTGTGACTGGACTGAGTGTCTGATTTTAACGACACCAGTCACGTGGCGTGGATCCCATCCACGTCACGTGAACCTCTTCCGTGGAACTGATTCAGAACCTGGAAATATTTCTCTAAGTTTGACGATTTCATCCACGTGGCGAAGTACTCCTTCACGTGTCGTGAGTCATGTCGTGGAGGAAATTTCACAACTTCAGGTGGATTCTGTGATTTTCAACTAGCTGCTCCTTAATAATTCGATCTCCACATAGTAAAATCTTGGGTTGCCTCCCAATCAATGCTTGATTTAACGTCGTGGCACGACATGGCTAACTTGGATACTCAGAATTTCCCAACTAGCCCATGGGTTGCCTCCCATGAAGCACCTGATTTAACGTCGCGGCACGACATGGTTAATCTTGACTACTCAGACTTCATCAAGTTCAAGTTCTTCAATCGTCCTTATCTCTTCCGGAACTCCTACATAATGCTTAACACGTTGTCCATTGACTTTGAATAGGACATTATCTGCTCCTTTTAGCTCAATAGCGCCATGTGAGAATACCCGAACTACAGTGAATGGGCCAGACCATTTGGACTTTAATTTTCCAGCAAACAAGCGAAGCTTGGAATTATATAATAGCACCAAATCTCCTGGATGAAACTCTCAATTCTCAATTCGCCAATCATGATACAATTTCATCTTCTCTTTATACAATGCTGAACTCTCATAAGCCCGGAGACGAAATTCATCCATCTCATTCATCTGTTCCAGTCTCATTTTAGCCGCTTCACTCCAGTCTAAATTCAAAATTTTCAATGCCCACAATGCTTTATGTTCTAGTTCGACGAGCAAATGGCAAGCTTTTCCAAAAACCAACTGATATGGTGAAGCACCAATCGGTGTTTTGAAAGCCGTCCGATATGCCCATAACACATCATCTAATCTACGAGCCCAATCAGTCCTATTAGCATTGACTGTTTTTGCTAAGATAGACTTGATTTCACGATTTGATACCTCAACCTGCCCACTTGTCTGCGGATGGTAAGGTGTGGCCACCTTATGCTTCACACCGTATTTTTCAAGAAGGGCCTTAAACAGCCGGTTGCAAAAGTGGGATCCTTCATTACTAATAATAACTCGAGGTGTCCCAAATTGTGAGAAAATGTTCTTTTTTAAGAAAGTTGTGACACTTCGTCCTTCGTTATTAGGAAGCACATTGCCTCCACCCACTTAGAAACATAGTCAACAGCCACCAAGATGTACTTCATTCCATGCGAGCTCACAAACGGACCCATAAAGTAAACTCCCCACACATCAAATAATTCAAGCTCAAGAATCGTAGTCATGGGAAGTTCGTGTCTACATGAAATATTACCTTGCCTTTGACACCGGTCACAAGCGCGGGCATAGTCATGAGCATCCTTATAAATACTGGGCCAATAGTACCCACATTGAAAGATTTTATGGGCAGTCCTCGCACCTCCATGATGACCCCCAACTGGAGATGAGTAACATGCCTCCAAAATACTCATCATCTCGACCTCTGGGACACATCTTCGAATAATACCATCAGCACACACTCTGAACAAATATGGCTCATCCCAGAAAAATTTTCTTACTACATGCATGAACTTTCTTCTCTGCTGATATGTCCTATCCTCCGGGACTAGATCACTTGCCAAAAAGTTGGCAAAATTAGCAAACCAAGGGATTAAATCTTGGGATGTTGCCAGCACTTGCTCATCTGAAAAAGTATCATCAATTTCAAGATCATCTTTCAATTTCAGCATGGCCTCCTCCTCAAGGCGTGAAAGATGGTCAGCCACTTGATTTTCTGTCCCCTTTCGATCCTTGACTTCAAAGTCAAATTCTTGCAACAGAAGTACCCACCGAATCAGTCTTGGCTTAGCATCCTTTTTCGACATAAGATACCGAAGAGCTGCATGGTCTGTGTGCAGAATCACCTTCGTGCCAATCAAGTAAGATCTGAATTTTTCGAAAGCAAAGACTACTGCCAACAACACCTGCTCAGTCACCGTGTAGTTCTTTTGAGCTGGGTTAAGCACTTTGCTAGCGTAGTAGATCGGGTGTAATATCTTCTCACATCTTTGGCCAAGGATTGCACCCAAAGCCACTCCACTAGCATCGCACATCACCTTAAAATATTTAGTCCAATCTGGTGACACAATGATAGGGGTTGACACCAACTTCTCTTTAAGACACTCAAACGCTTTAAGACATGCTTCATCAAACACGAACTTCACCTCTTTCTCTAAAAGTTTGCATAAGGGATGAGCAATCTTGGAGAAGTCTTTGATGAACCTTCTATAAAAACCAGCATGACCTAAAAAACTCTGAATACCTTTTACTGAGATAGGTGGGGGCAACTTCTCAATTACTTCGATTTTTGCCTTATCCACCTCCATGCCGTTCTTCGAAATCTGATGCCCCAATACAATACCTTCATTGACCATAAAGTGACATTTTTCCCAATTCAGAACTAGGTTGCACTCCTCGCATCTTTGCAGCACATTAGCAAGGTGTGCCAAACAGCCCTCAAACGAGTCACCCACTACAGAAAAATCATCCATAAACACCTCGATAGTGTCTTCCACCATGTCGGAGAAAATAGACATCATACAGCGTTAGAAGGTGGCCGGTGTATTACACAAACCGAAAGGCATCCTCTTGAATGCGAACGTCCCATATGGACAAGTGAAAGTGGTCTTTTCTTGGTCTTCAGGGGCAATAAAGATCTGGTTATACCCCGAATAACCATCAAGAAAATAATACCATCCTCTGCCAGCCAGACGGTCTAACATCTGGTCCATGAAGGACATAGGGAAATGATCCTTTTCATTCCATGAATTCAGCTTTCTATAGTCGATGCAAACTCTCCACCCGGTCACCGGCCTCATTGGAATCAACTCATTTTTATCATTTGGGACCACCGTGATTCCTCCTTTTTTCGGCACACACTGAACTGGGCACACCCACTTGCTATCAGCAATAGGGTAGACCACTCCTTCATCCAACCACTTGATGATCTCTTTCTTTACAACCTCTTGCATAGGTGGGTTTAAACGACGTTGGTGTTTAATGCTAGGTATGCATTCTGGTACAAGCTGAATTTTATGAGTGCAAATGCCGGGTGGAATACCTATGATATCCGCAATGGACCAACTAATGGCCCTCTTGAATCTTCTCATAATCGAAACCAAAGATGCTACTTTCCACCCCACCAGCTTCGCAAAAATAATCACTGGCAAGGTATTGTTGGCTCCTAAGAATGTGTAGCGAAGGTGGGCCGAAAGAGCCTTAAGCTTTAACATTGGAGGCTCCTCTATAGATGGACGAGCTGGTGGAGTTACCCTATTCCTTAAATCAAGATCCAGTTTCTTGGGCGCATAAGTGTACGCTCCTTTACCAGCTAGTGCACCCACCATCTCATCATAGTCTTCTATACCATCGTCTTCAAAGTTCATGATCACGGCAGCCAGAGGTTCTACTCCCAACCTTTCTTCAATGGGCACGGCAACTTCAATATCATCAACTGCATCTATCACTGAAATGACTCTCTTATCTTTTGGATGCTTCATTGACCGACAGACATTGAAAGTAACCTGCTCATCATTCAATCTAAATTGCAGCTGCCCGATTTCCATATCAACCAATGTAAGACCCGTGGCAAGAAATGGTCTCCCCAGTATGATTGGAACTTCAAAGTCAACTTCACAATCGAGGATCACAAAATCAGCCGGAAATATGAAAGAAGCAACCTTTACCAAAACATCTTACAGAATGCCAACCAGCTTTTTCACAGTTCTATCGGCCATAAGAAGTCTCATGGAGGTTGGGTTTGGTGCACCCAACCCCAATTTCTTGAACCCGACTAATGGCATTAGGTTGATGCTAGCACCCAAATCGCACAGTGCTTTAGCAAAGTCGTAAGACCCAATAGTACACGGGATTGTGAAAGCTCTTGGATCCTCCTTCTTTTCAACTAAGGATCGGGAAGCAACTGCACTACAATGATGAATGTTATCTGCGGGCTCAAAACTGATCGTTCTCTTCTTAGTCACCAAGTCTTTCATGAACTTGGCATAACCTGGCATCTTCTCCAATGCCTCTACAAGAGGGATGTTAACTGACAACTCCTTCAACATGGTGATGAAGTGCTGATACTTTCCTTCCTCCGCCTTCTTCTTCAACCTTTGAGGATAGGGAGGATGAGGTCGTGGGATAGTTTTGAGAACTTTTGGTACCTCGTTCTCCTTCCTCTTCTCAGACTTGGCATTATCACTATTTTCCTGATTTGGAACCATATCACCCTTTGCATTATCCGGCTCTAATTCAGCTTCTACATCAACAATCACTGGATCATTAGGCACACCACTGTAGGCAGGCATAAGTGGGTATGTCGTGTACTTCCTACTTCTAGTAGTGATGGTGAGGCAATGACTATCATTTTTAGGATTCTGGACGGTGTTACTTGGAAGGGTGCCTGGCTGACGTTGGTTCAGTGCCAAAGAAATCTTCCCAAACTGTTGCTCCAACTGTTTAATTGCAGTTGAATGGGACTCCACTTTCTGACTTATGCCCGATATGTCAGTCCTAATTTCTTTCAAGCAATTCTCCTGACTTTCGGCTCCTTTGACTAATTTATTTAGGAGTGCCTCCATTCTTGAATTTCCAGACTCCTCATCACGTCTTCCAGGCGGCACATAATTGTCATTTTTTTCTCTATGATCATCTTTACGCCTCCAATCACCATCACGATCTCGTTCTCGATCTCTGTATCCCAATTTGTTGTAGTTGTCACCATAATAGTTCCTACCTTGATTCCCTTTCCTTGATTTCTAAGAGTCTTGATTAGACCCTTGGCTCGAAAACCCACCACTTCACGATCAAGATACTTTGCCTCTTCACCAACCGCATGCACCTTTTCCGCATCTCTAGCAGCTATCTATTTGGCCAGAAGACCAATCTCTGTCCTCAACTGAGCAACCTCTTGTGCCACAGATTCATCCAAAGCCCTTTGAGCTGCTGAATCTCCAATAGAATATGTCCCAACCGGTGTATCTGCCTCCTGAGTATGCAATCCTCGGTTGGCCTTAGTGACACGATCTAATATCTTAGAAGCTTGGTCCCATCTCAAATTCATGAATGCTCCACCAGTGATAGTATCTGCTACTGCTTTTGTGTTGACATTCAAAGCTCTATAGAATATTTCAAGTAAGTTCCTGCCGCTCATCCTATGATTTGGCACCATCTGCAGCTTCTTTTTAAATCTCAGCCAAGTCTCATAGAGTGCTTCCGAGTGAAGCTGTCTAAAGTTGTAGATCTCATCTTTCAATTGCAGTATCTTGGACAGTGGGAAAAATCTTTCCAAGAATTGATTTCTCAATTCCTGCCAAGTAGTGATAGAACCTCGAGGCAGCTCAGCCAACCACAATATGGCTTCTCCTGTAAGAGAAAATGGGCAGCTCAGCCAACCACAATATGGCTTCTCCTGTAAGAGAAAATGGGAACAACCTCAATCGGATCGCCTCTTGGTCCACTCCTAGCAGATTGTATGACATGCAGATCCCCATAAAATTCATTACATGCAAGTTTGGATCATCATAAGGAAGACCCGCAAACACGCTCTTCAAGTTCAGCAGCTGGATCATGGCACTAGTGATGTCAAACTTAGTGCCCGGAGGTAACTCAGGTTGAACAATGGCACCATTCTCGATCGGCTCAAAATAGGCCACATATTTCTCTTTAGGATCATCATAAACAGGCACCCGTTGTCTCGGTTGTTCTCTTAATCATCTTTATCACTCTTCAGCATCATCCAGAAGCTTTGCTGCTTCCTGCATAGCTCGATTATCTCTTTCTGCTTGTCTAAGAGCAGCTTGTCTAGCATGCTCTTCTTGTGTCAATCGAGCAGTAGTTTGTTCCACTGTTTCCTGACCTGTCGGATGCATTGGCTGATTGTGAATATCCCTCGCAGCTGCGGGATTCTGGACTCCTTCAGTATTCACCATTCTCCGATTAGCTCTTAAAGTCCTTTCGATTTTAATATCAAGTGAAATCAGGGGATTTCCTTGACTCCTGGTATTTGGCATACACAGGTGTATGCCCTCGAGAGTATGTAGAAACACACCCAATCAACTCCAACCAGTAATTGTCAACTTCATAATCGTATTCCCCGGCAACGGTGCCAAAATTTGATGTCGCCCAAAGTATACCTCCGAAAAAGTACAATGCGATCGCTGAATCAAATATAGAATCCAACTAGGTTGGGGTCGATCCCACAGGGAATAGGTTGATGTATGAGTAGACTACCAGGTGGAATAATCGGAAAGTAAATAAAACTGGGGGGTTTGCTAGTGAATAGTAACAATGACGATTGCTAGTTGATATTGAGTTTGTAAACAATAAGAGAAATTCACTAGGACTATGATCCCCAATGATTCCTTAACTCCACCGATGACTTATGCTTAACAAGATTGCCCCACTGCACTGCATACAAAATCTAACAAGTTAGGTTCATCTAACTGTCTCTCGACCTTCATTATATGAATTTCACTCTTGTCCTCTCGGTCTCCGAGTGTCGCACTACTAATCCTTGTCCTGGATTTCAGATAACCTTTCCCGCTAAGGCTCCAGTTATTAGATGAAGGTTGATAGCTTCAAATCTCTGTTGTTATATCCTTTTACCAATCTCTACCTCTCTCTCGAGCAAGGCTAGACTAAAGGCGAGATTCTAATGTTTGTAACCGTTAAAAAAGCAATCATAACCAAGGAAACAACAATACATGCATACACAGCAGTACAAAGTTGTTTTGCACTTAACCAGTTTCGTTAATTCTTCATGGTTCACACAACCCTAGTTGATAGGTTTAGCTGCTCATAATTGCAAGAACATAAGAATAATCCATAGATGAAAGCATAATTATGATCTCACAAGAATGAAGGAAAATCTGAATTTCAATTATCAATCAACCTCAACAACGTAGGGTTTGTGAATACAAAACCCAATATATGTCTGAAACAGTATGAAATAACTCTCAAAATAGTAAATTGTCCAACTCTCACACTTAGGACTACCTAGGGGTATTTATAGATACAAAACTAGTCCTATCCAAAACAAAATAGGAGAACAGAGTCGGCAGTTTACACGGTGTCGTGACTTGGTGTCGTGGAACCAAGTCACGGCACGTGACATGTATCATGGAAATCAGCCTTTTCTTGGATCTCTGAAGTGGACTCACGCCAGCAAGTCACGCCCCGTAGTGGACTCACGTGGCATGAGTCCTGTCGTGGAACTCAGGTAAAATGTTGGTCCTCTGGAAGTCAATTCACGACACAACTCACGACTCGTGAGTGGTAATCACGGCTCGTGAGTGATGTCGTGGGTCACTATCAAGTGCAGATCCATTCTTTCATCTTCAGACACATCGTCTTCCGGCTTGATTCTTCCTCTTTTGGTCATTTTGCCTTTAAAACCTGTTTTCCTGCAAATTAGGACAGAAACCACATCATACCAACAAAACACACCCAAGTTATTGCATATTTTCCTTGTTTTGAGCATCGAAAGTGCCATATAACCATGGCACATTAGGTACATATAACTATCCCGGCAACGGCGCTAAAATTTGTTGTCGCCCAAAGTATGCCTCCGAAAAAGTACAATGCGGTCGCTGAATCAAATATAGAACCCAACTAGGTTGGGGTCGATCCCACAGGGAATAGGTCAAAGTATGAGTAGACTACCAGGTGGAATAATCGGAAAGTAAATAAAACTAGGGGGTTTTCTAGTGAATAGTAACAATTACGATTGCTGGCTGATATTGAGTTTGTAAACAATAAGAGAAATTCACTAGGACTGTGATCCCCAATGATTCCTTAACTCCACCGGTGACTTGTGCTTAACAAGATTTCCCCACTGCACTGCATGCAAAATCTAACAAGTTAGGTTCATCTAACTGTCTCTCGACCTTCATTAGATGAATTTCACTCTTCTCCTCTCGGTCTCCGAGTGTCCACTACTAACCCTTGTCCTGGATTTCAGATAACCTTTCCCGCTAAGGCTCCAGTTATTAGATGAAGGTTGATAGCTTCAAATCTCTGTTGTTATCTCCTTTTCCCAATCTCTACCTCTCTCTTTAGCAACGCTAGACTAAAGGCGAGATTCTAACGTTTGGAACCGCTAGAAAAGCAATTATAATGAAGGAAAAAACAATACATGCATACATAGCAGTACAAAGTTGTTTTGCACTTAACCGGTTTCGTTAATTCTTCATGGTTCACACAACCCTAGTTGATAGGTTTAGCTGCTCGTAATTGCAAGAACACAAGAATAATCTAAAGATGAAAGCATAATTATGATCTCACAAGAATGAAGGAAAATTTGAATTTCAATTATCAATCAACCTCAACAACGTAGGGTTTGTAAATACAAAACCCAATATATGTCTGAAACAGTATGAAATAACTCTCAAAATAGTAAATTGTTCAACTCTCGCACTTAGGACTACCTAGGGGTATTTATTGATACAAAACTAGTCCTATCCAAAACAAAATAGGAACCAAGTCACGGTACGTGACATGTATCGTGGAAATCAGCCTTTTTCTTGGATCTCTGAAGTGGACTCACGCCAGCAAGTCAAGCCCGTAGGTGGACTCACGTGGCGTGAGTCCTGTCGTGGAACTCAGGTAAAATGTTGGTCCTCTGGAAGTCAATTCACGACACAACTCACGACTCGTGAGTGGTAATCACGGCTCGTGAGTGATGTCGTGGGTCACTATCAAGTGCAGATCCATTCTTTCATCTTCGGGCTTGATTTTTCCTCTTTTGGTCATTTTGCCTTTAAAACCTGTTTTCCTACAAATTAGGACAGAAACCACATCATACCAATAAAACACACCCAAGTTATTGCATATTTTCCTTGTTTTGAGCATCGAAAGTGCCATATAACCATGGCACATCACTCTTCTACTAGACGATGTCTCCACTGAACCTTAACTAGAGGAATGTCTCTGGAACGCAGTTACCTAACATCTCTCGCTAGGATAGCAACTAGCTCTTCAATAAAGGTCAACCTCTCATCCAACTGAACTGAGTCCCACCGAAGAACGTCAAACACATTTGGAATGTAACACCGCAGCATAGATATATGAAAAACTAGATGGATGGATAAAAAGGCAGGAGGCAAAGCTAACTCAGAGACTACCTCCCCAACTATCTGAAGTATCTCAAATGGTCTAATATACCTGATTTGAGCTTGGCCCTCCTCCAGAACCTCATCACGCCCTTTATGAGCTATACCTAAAGAAATACCTGGTCGCCAACTATGAATCTCAAGGCTTCATGTCTACGGTTAGCATAACTCTTCTGTCTGATCTAAGTTGCCCTTAGTCTATCCTCAATCACCCAAACTTGGTCCACAGAATCACGAAGCAAATCAGTACCACGGGGCCTAACCTCTGAATTCTCAAACCAACAAATCAGAGATCGATAATGCCTACCATACAAACCCTCAAATAGTGCCATCCAAATACTCGAATGGTAACTGTTATTACAAGCAAACTCTGCTAAGGCTAAAACTGATCCCACTAACCTCGAAAGACCAACACATAAGTACAAAGCATATCCTTCAAAACCTGACTAGTCCGCTCTGACTGCCCATCATTCTGGGGATGAAAAGCAGTGCTAAGGTAAACCTGGGTACCCATCTCCTCCTGAAATATCCTCCAGAAGCTAGAAGTGAACTGACAGCCTTGATCTGAAATAATAGATATGGGTACCCCATAAAGGAGAACTACCTCTCGAACATAGATACGGCCTAACCTCTCGGCATTGCAGGTAGTCTGAATAGGGATGAAATAGGTAGACTTGGTCAATCGATCTATGATGACCCAAATGCTATCAAAACCACAGGAAGTAAGAGGCAAAAAACCCACGACTTCTATTATAATTCGCTTCCATTTCTGAACAGGTCTTAGATGCTCAGCCTTCACCTGCTGACTACATAGGCATTGAGCCACAAACCCTGCTATGTCTCTCCACATACTTCTCCACCAGTAATGCTGCCTCAAATCTCTATACATCTTGGGTTTTCTAGGGTGAATAGAATATCGAGAACTGTAAGCCTCCTAAAGTATCAACTGAATCAAATCTCTGACCTTCAAAACATAAATACAACCATCACATCTCAAAATAACCTCAGAATATAAGGTGGCCCTCCTGGACTCACCTCTCAACATTGATCTCAAATGCCAGATAGTCTGCTATCCTCGAACTGTCAGCTTTAAATTTGCTCCAACAAGGTAGCCCTAGTTTCAACACTAGCAAGAATCCTCCTGGGTCTTAAATATCAAGTCAAACCATCATGTTGGCTAAGGACTGAATGTCCAAGGCTAACGATCTCTCAAAATTTGAAATGAAGGCTAGGCTACTCATACTCACTGGCTTTTGGCTCAAGGCATTTTCTACTACATTCACCTTGCTTGGATGGTATATAATAGAGATGTCATAATATACTGAAGACTACGGTGGTCTATGAAGATTTCGTAGCAAACACCATACAAGTAATGCCTCTGAACCTTAAGAACAAAAACTAATGCCGCCAACTCTAAGTCATGAGTGGGGTAGCTGTGCTCATGCACCTTAAGCTGCCTGCATTAGAACACACCCCAAACCAACACCAGAAGCATCACTGTACATAGTAAATCTCTTGCCCTCAATTGGAAGAGTCAAGATAGGAGATGAAGTGGGTAAGTCTTTAAGCTTAAGAAAGCTCGCCTCACAACCACTAGAACCACTGAAAAGGAACCTCCTTCCTAGTTAACCTAGTCATAGGGGCTATAATAGTAGGAAATCTCTCAGCAAACCGCCTTTAGTAGCCTACCAAATTAATAAAACTGCAAATCTCAATTGGATATAGGCCTAGCCCAATCACAAATATCCTTAATCTTTATCAGGTCCACCATAAAACCATCCCTGGACACCACGTGCCCCAAGAAAGATATAGAATCAATCCAAAACTTACACTTTGAGAATTTGGCATAAAGCCTATGATCTCTCAAAGTGTGGAGCACAGTCCTCAAATATTGCTCGTGCTCCTCCCTACTCCTCGAATAAACTAGAATATCATCAATGAAGACTATCATAAAGAGTCTAAATAAGGCGTGAAAACATGGTTCATCAAGTCCAAAAATGTTGCTCGAGCATTGGTCAACCCAAAAGACATCACCAGGAACTCGTAATGGTTGTAGTGACTCCTAAAGGCTGTCTTAAGGATATCCTCTACCCGAATCCTTAACTGATGGTAACCAAACCTCAAACCAATCTTAGAAAACACCATTTCACCCTGAAGTTTATCAAATAAATCATTGATATGAGGCATAGGTACTTATTCTTCATTGTCACCTTATTCAACCGTTTGTAATCAATACACATGCGCATAGAACCATTCTTTTTCTTCACGAATAGATTGGATCACCCCAAGGTAATATACTCGATATAATAAAACCCTTAGTCAAAAGATCTAAAGCTAAATATTTATCTTCTTTAGCCTGACAGAAGCCATACGGTAAGGAGACATAGAAATAGGTCGGGTGCCCAGCTCGAGGTCAATAGCAAACTCTATATCATGCTCAGAAGGAAGGCCAAGTAGGTTGGTAGGAAAGACATCAGGAAAGTTAAAAACAATAGGAATATATTCAAGCACAGGACTCTCAGTATAGCCATACTCGGTCAATAGAATCACAGTGGCATGCCTAGAAAATTCATGAAACCTCACCTCGTACTCAAAAACTGACATAAGACCTTGATCTAAATATGTGAACTGATCTTTTAGATGCTTGTGCAGTCTATGAGTCATATACTTCTCTTACAAAGCCTCATAGAACTAATCTCATGTTATTGAGGGAGATCTAGCTAGCCTAGAATTCATATAAGCCCTCCACCACTATCTGGCTACCTGATCAAACTAAAAGGTGGTGTAATCTACACCAGACAATTCCACTAGGGCTAAGTTATAGAGCTTCTCCTCACAACTAGTTAAAACCTTAAAGGCATCCTTGCGAGAGGCACCTACAAACCTGGGTGGAGCCAATCTCAGAAATAATCCAAGCATCATCCACTCCTTAGCAGCCATAACAGGTTGGGCTACTGCAGGATGTAGAACTACCGGTGCTAGGGGAACCTCTACTTTGAGAGCCACAGCTACAAGTAGCTCTCCTAAATCAATACCACTCGGGGCTGCTGTCTGAGCTTCGTCCTTTATCGAAACACCTACTAATACCAATAGCTGAACCAAAGCATCTCTGAGAACTGAGGAAAATATAATCCTAGGTGGGGCCTAGGCTACTTCTTGGGGTGGCTTAACCTCTAGAGTTGTATCTGACTCAGAAGCAATAATAGGGTTTGGTAAAGGCTCCATGACATGACCCCTAGCTTGTGCTATAGCTCTAGCCTAGCCTCGACCACTAGATCATTCTCATCCTCTAATGAGTGCTCTGTATGTAGGCTCACGATCCCAATCCCTGATCGTCGTGGCCCTCATCTTAGCCATCTGTAAAAGAGTGAGGCAAATACGGATACAAAACTAATAAAGACTCAACACATGAAAATAAACCAAAATGGTGAAATTTTCTTAAAATATCCTTAGCCTCCAGAAGATTGGATAAAGATGTCATCAGACCGATTCGCAGGACTCTACTAGACACTTGCTCTTATACCAACAACACCGGTGAACCTATGCTCTGGTACCAAAACTTTAACAACCCAATTTATCGAGTCATCATGGCACCTACTATAACAAACTAGTAGGTAAGCCAAACCATATCCCAGAACAAAAAGTAACAGGCTAACTGTCAAAAAGTAAGAAAATAAAGAATAAGGACATGCAAGGAAAATAATGAGTTTCGAATCCTCAGGACCCAAACCAAGGGTCGTATAGCCTAAAATAGATGTTGCGGAGGTAATGAGACTGTTAGAATTGGTATCTGAGGCCGTTTACCTAAGGTTTAGGCCCAACACCCTATTCTTAATAATGAAAACTCTAAAATAGGAAAATGACTCTAAAATCTAAACGAACTGCCTGGTAACTGTACTGTCAGTCTTATCAAGTTATAAAAGAATTAGGGCATCTATAGGAATACTCACAATGTAGTAAAAGTACAAAAATGCAACAAATGACCTGGAGGGGCATTTTAATTTCCCCAACACCATAGTCATGAACAGTGCTATCCCATCCCTAATAAGCACTTTATACTACATTTGATCCAACCAAGCTATGTTTAAGAGAAGGAAATTCATAACGTACTTGGAGGTTAAGCAGTTAAGTCACGAATGATCACAGGGAAGCCTTTATTTCCCAAAAGTCTTTGAATCATAGCCATGCTATAAAAAATATATTCTATACATGACGATGAGTAAAATGATACCCATAGTAAAAAAATTTATTTTGGGAAAAAATTGGGTAAAAAGTTAACCCTCGAGGCCCAATAACAAAATTAGAAAATTGAACTCGCAATTATCTTCCTCATAGAGTGTAACAACCCTCGTTGTGATTTTGGAGTTTTTGGTATTTTGAACATTTTGCCCTTCCCTATCGTTACTTTATATCAAATATAAGTTGTGGGAATGGTTAGCATGGTCCCCATAATATTTAGGTGTGATTTATATGAGTTTATGGTTTTGAGTAGCTTTTAAAGTGATATAGTTAACTTTGGTCAACATTCTGTGTTCTATGATTCGAGCATCAGATGGTGATTCTATCAGTTCAATTAGATCAGAAACATTCATTTTGGGTTAGTAGCACAGTTGGTTCAGGTTCTGAGACCCTTTTTTTAATAAAAGGAGTTCTGAGACCCTTTTTGTGATTTTTGAGTGTTTGGTCGAAATATGAGTTTTATTAGCCTAAAGTGGTTTTTGAGTGAAATTTATTGATAACAATCTCTTTTGTAAAATTGTATGAATCCTTTAAGTCTAAAATGTTGAATTTATCATAGTAGCATAATTGGATTGTGTTTGGGAAGTCTCAAATGAGTTTTGGGTACTTATTTGGACTTTTGAGTATTAACTTCATTGAATTTTAATTGTATTACCTATAGTTAATGAGTCATCTTGCACATACGTATGGTACCATTAGATCCGTATCAAACTTTTAGAACCAACACAAAAACAATCGATGAATTTCAGGTCCGTATTAGGAGGTTATGCCCATGTTAGTGAAGTTTGATATTGTTGGTGTTGGTGCATTACCTAAGCAACAAAATGGCTGCTTAAGTGGGTCCACTTAAGTAAAAATAGGTCTGATTAGGTGGTAGGGGAACTTAGGCGATAGTGGGGTTGCTTAAGCGATGCCGTAAAAGCAAGGAAATGTTTGATTAAGCAGAAATTGTTGAGTTTAAGACCTAAACTGAACCATTTCGTATTTTTGACATTTTGGGAGCTAGGAAGCTCCATTTTAGGTGATTCTTGATACGTTTTCTCGTATTGTAATGACTCTCTAGGTCATTTTCCCTTTTCATGTTTTTTCTATTGTTAGAACTTTTATATAGGTTCCCTAAGTCATTTATGACACGTTGGGACTAACAGTTTGGTTCTCAAGCGGTTCATTGGGTTTTCATTCTAGTTTCCCTATTTTTGAGCTTCTGAAGTTGAGAAAATGGTCAAGGGCCAAACATTAGGATAACAACCTTGAATGATAAACTGACAATTTTGTTAGCTCCAAAATGTTGATTTTAGGCTAAGAGGACCCTTGGTTTGGGTTCTGAGGCTTCAGGGCTCATTTTGAGCTATTGGTGGAAATTTGGTAAAAATGAAACATTAAGTATGGGACCCACTTTTATCAAAATAACCTCTGTTAGAAATTTTGATGGTTTTGTTGAGTCTAAAATGTTGAATTTGGTAAGGTAGCATAGTTTGTTTGTATGTACGGTGTCCTGAATAAATCTCAAACACCCAGTCGAAGGCCATTTAGACTTAGTTGCTAGTGCAACTACACCTGGTATAGAGAAAAATGGTCTTCATGTTTGCAAGGCCTAGGCCTGTTTGTGAGGCTCACAATTTCTGAACCTTCGCATTCGCGAGTTGACTGTCACATTCACGAAGAGGGAGTAGGCCTGGCCAGTCAAAGCTTCTTCATCGCGTTCATGGTGGATCAGCCATGTTCACAAAGGCTTAGCCCGATATGTCATCGCGATCATTGCAAGGTTCCCTCATTACCAAATAAGGGAACCTTAAAAGTATAAATAGTGCCCCCTTCATTTTTCAACTCTAAAATTCTAAGTCTAAACGCCATAGCAGACCTTGGAGCTCTAATTATTATGTGGGAATCTCAAATTAGAGTTGGCATAAAGTATGGGATGTCAAGATGGTCATTTCCTATTAATTTCTTTGTAATTTCCCGGTCTAAGTTCGATTAAATTCTCTATTTTGTTCATGGATTTCTGACCTTTATTTTGGGATGATCATGGAGCTGCTAGTGATTAATTTTGGAGAAAACTCATTGTTCCCCAACGGACATTATTGTGGTTTCAATTTTTGAATTTTGTAAGCAGGCCCCACGAATAATTTTTAGCCTAATTTTATTTGATTCAGAGTATAAATTTGCAATATGGGTATCATTGTTCATATCTTGATGACTAGATTATTATTTTAATGCCTATATTATTATTTTGATTGTGTGGCAGCGATTGGAGGCTTTTCAAAAGGAAAAAGCTCTGATATAGAGGATCTCGAGTGCATTTGATAGCGTCCAGGTAGGCTAGTCTTACCTTTCTTTAGACTTGGCTCTTTTATGGTATTGGTATGGTATTACACTAATTATTGGTGGGTTATTATAGTTTTGGTAGCTATTTAGTCAATTCCTGATTATTTTAGCCTATTAGGGGGTTTTAGTATAGATTTCGGCCTTGCATTCCCTTAAGTTGATAGTTGCTTCTCCTTTAGGAATTGACTTAACCTTCTTAGGACCTTGGTTCCAAATTTAGAAGCCTTAGTATACACTCTAGCAACTTCTTGCCTTAGGTTGGTTTCTTGAGGCTTATAGTTAGCATTATCGCTTTCTTTGTGATAGGTTCCTTTTGGATAGCACCCTTCTCATATATAAATGATTATAGGATTTCTTAGAGTGGCTAGTTATTGGGATTGGGTTGGCTTGTTTGCTAAATTATGTTCGTTAGCTTCGGTATTCTGGTATCTTAGTATTAAAATCTTGGTTTTTAACTTAATAAATGGAATATCATAAATCTTTAAGGAATTTGGTCTTCTAAAATGGGAAAAATAACTAGCTAGACTTGGATTGAGCATGAGCCCTGGATTTTTTCCTCGTATTGCATATTTAGTTCGGTTTAAGTTTGGCACCTAGTTTACTGATTATTATTTATTAGTTCTAGTTTGAGTCTAACACATTGTATTATAGATTACCATCTATTAGTTTCGATTTGAGTGTGGCATATGGTTTTACTAAGTATTACTTATTAGTCCCGACACCAGTCTTGCATTTATTAGTACAGATCCTAGGTTGGAAAGCTAGTTTGAGACTGGTATGATTTATGGTTATGGCTGGAGGAAGAGTATACGATATGCTTATCACACTTCTTGGCTAGTTTTCTTCACATTTCTTACTATTTCACTTAGTATAATATTATTATTACTCTTTGCTTGCACCTACCGTGCTTATGTTGGGATCGATTTGGTTTTATTTTCATTGTGTGTACATCTGGGCTATGGGGGTTCAGTTAGGTTATAGCTAGGTATTTATTTCCATTTTTGAGTTATTTATATTCTATTCTCATATTTTATTAGCATAGCCTGTGATTCCCATTTTGTCTCCTCATTTATTGCTTCTTAGTATAGATTCACAGTTTATTATACTTTTACTTTAATTAAGCTCAGCCGGTCTATGATGCCAACTAAGTACCCTGTGCTTTGGTACTCATACTACACTTTAGCATCTTTTTCCCTGAAGTAGATCCTGATTGAAGTCATTATCATTGACGCCGACTTTGAGCAGAGCAGGGTAAACTTTCAGCTTCCAGAGCTGATCCATCTCCTTCTATTCGAGTATTAGTCTTATTTTGTAACTTTAGAGACTACTTTGTATATTTTTACACTTGTCTAGTACTCTGTGTGAATATTGGCTCCTATACTGACCTTACGAGGTCTTGGAGGATTCATTCTGTATGTTTTGTCCCTTCCCCTCTTCTTGTATGTCATGCTTGTATATTTCTCCCATGTAGTCGCTTTTAATTACTATTTTATCTTTATTTCTTTCTCTTTCACTTGTTAGCCTGTTGCTCGCCATTTTGAGCAATGGTTTTTGATTACCTACTGGTGGGTTAAAAATGGGTTTTCATTAATTTTTGGGAGTTAAGGTCTTTGTATCGTGGGTAAATTTATTTTGACAAAAGTTTCCAAAATTTCTCATTTTAAGCTATATCTAGTAATAGATATTTGGGGTTTTAGCGGTAAAATGAAATATGAAATATGGGATTTCATATCTAGAACCCTTAAACTATGGTTAAAGTGATTCTTTATTAAAATGCTAGTTTTACCCTTTGAACTTCGGGTTTGATTATTCAGGTGATTTTGGACCCAGAATAAAAGTATGTCAATATGGGTATCATTGGTCTTATATTTACGTATAGATGTAATATTTGATTAGATTGGATGCATTTTGTAGTGATTTAAGGGAATAGACCTTTCGGTTGATCTTTCAGATTGTGTTTTGGCTTTAAGGATCTTCTTTAAGGCGAGTTAAGATATACCTTGACTCTTTTTTGAGGTGTTTATGTGTTATGTGCTTATTTACTTGTGTTTTGTGAATCACTAAGGGTTTAGGGGTCTCGTTTAGATGAGATGATGAGCATTTCTGCTAGTACCGGAGTCTATTGATCGTTTGATATAATAAAAATGGACATTTTGTTTGTTCTCTCAACTTGTGAATTCACATATGGTAAATTATAGATAGATGACTTATGGATCTTAAGAAAATTTATAGTACGTATTTATTTAAGAACTTGAATCATGTTTAGTAGATTTTGATGAAATATTTGGGGTTTAGTAAACACTTGGGGTATAAATAGATTGTAATAGTTGATGTAATTGTTGGGGTTTAGTAATCGCTTAGGATGTAAGGAGGTGATAGTATAGTTAAGTAGTTAAGAAAGGAATCTCGGCTTAGTTATTAAGTAAGCGAATAAAGGTGAACTTTAGGGCATGTTTTCAACTAGTATAGTTCTCCTTTTAGTAATTTAGTCTAATGGTGTTATGATTCGGAATGATGGAAACTTATCGTGTAAAACAAGCTAGGTTTTGGGTAAGTTTTCTATGTGTACGTTGTTTAGATTGCTTATTATTATTATTGTGATGCCCCAGTTGGGGCTTGTGTTGATAGTATTATTAACCTGAGAGATTATTATAATTAAGATGCTCATGTGGGGGCTGGTATTGTTCTTGTTTGAGCATTATTTGCCTTTATTATTATCTTGATGCCTGAATTAGGGCTTGAATTGCTATTATTAATGTCATACATGACTCTTTACTACTGTGATACCATGTGATGGCTTATATCATGATTTATTGAGATTTTAGGAGATTTGAGATCATTTATACCATTATTGAGTTGATTTATTACATGATATTGATTTGGTTATGAGCATGCATCCTCATTTCATTCATCCATATTCATAGATTTGGTACCACTGAAAAACACCAATTTGAAAAAAATGAGACACTTTATAAAACTTCATGATCAAGGGATTTGATGATAAGGTTGATTGATGAGATTATGATAGTATATGGGTTGCGAACCCCCCCCCCTCCCCCATAGGTCCTGTCGTGGAAGCTTATACTTTGTGTGTACGAGGTGACATTGAAACATTACAGCATTATCATTCCATTGCATTACATCGCATTCCTTTGTATGATTGATATTGCATCTAATTATTTCCTTTCATATTATATTATTGTGATTGAATCTTCATTGTGATATTGTGTATTTTTCATCTAATATCACTACATTACATTGCATTGTACCTTCTCTTGAGTAATTTGGTGGTTAAGATATTATGAGACATGGAGTATTGTTATGTCTTGATCTATTGAGACTATTATGTCACATCAGTATTTGTGGATATGTACTTTCTTTACCATAGCCAGGATTTTTCATTTGAAATGATAAGTGGATATCTTATACCGCGTTGGTAAGATTCTCTTTTGATGTGACTTATCTCTATTGACGTTGATTTTGAACCTATACGTGACTACCTTAAATGTACTAATTTTTGATTATTTTGATGAATATGCTATCTGCTTGGAAAGGTTAGGACTTTTCAGAGTTCAGGTTTATTTAGGGTAAATTGGATGGTTGGTGGGGGGTCCTCGCCATCACTTTGGATTTGGTTCGGTTATTGATGATGCTTGCTGAGTACACGTGATTAGTACTAACCCTTATTTTTTCTTTCATTTTTTTGCACCCCATGTAAATATTTATTTGAGTAGCATAGCTTAGCTTTTATTCTCTCAGTGTTGGCCTTAAGGAGATTGAGGTAGAGGCTAACGGGTCTTAGAGCTTACCCGGATTTAATCATATCTTATCTTATGCTTTATTTGCATTTAAGATACTTTAGACTATTTGATCATATTCTATATTTGAGGCTTATACTAGTGACAACTAGACCTGGGATGTATCATTGAGATTATACTTCTTTTGAATTATTTGGGTGTTTATCTCTATGTTTTACTTCTTCTACTTTAATTTTTCATTGATTATTAAGTTTGGGTTGGGATAGGCTTACCTGCATTGGAGGGTGTGACAGGTGCCATCATGAACTCAAATTTTGGGTCATGACAAAATTGGTATCAAATCCCCATGTTCATTGGTCTCATAATACTAGTCGAGTCTAGTAGAGTCTTACGAATCAGTTTAGAGACTTTCACTATCTATTTTCAAAAGGCTACAAGACTTTTGGAGAGATAGATCCACTACTTTATTCTGTATCGTGCATTCATAACTTAATATGTCTAATAGTCTCTTATTCACTCTCTTACTGATGGTGAGGACCCGTTCTCTTTTGGCTAGAGATTTAGATCCAGTGCCCTTGGTACGTGGTCCAGATAAAGGTCATGAAAGTGGTCATACTATAGCATCCAAACCAGTTAGAGGTTAGAGTGAGGTTACACCTTAGGTTCAGAAGTTGCTCATGATGATAGCTTTGTTGACACAAAGGGGTTGAGCCTAGTTTAGATACCACCGATTTTCATGTCCATACCTATGTTTGAGTATTGCTTGGTATGATTTTTGGGTTTCATTGAGGGGAAGGCTCCTATTTTCATTTAGCATACTAGTATGAGGCTTTAGACTCCAGTTACACAGTTGGCTACTGCTGCAGATTCTCCTAGAGTTGGTAAGGTATTGCCAGGTATCGCCCCACATCCAGTGACCTTACCATTTATGTCCATGGAGGGACAAATTAAGTTTGTAGAGTTCATGAGGATATATTTGTAACACCCTGAATTCCTTAACTAAGATCATAACCGTTCTTCAAATGCGTATACAACTAAATCCAATGATTTATTAGTATGAGAAGTGCTTTAGATATGAATTAAAGTCATAAGGAATTTCTAGCTCAATGTTAAGTTGAAAGAATCTTTACCGATCAGGTTTTTGTATAAGATTTTAGTAGGTTCAACTTCAAATGAGAATAACTCCGAAGATATGAATAGTTTTGTAGCTGAAGACACACCTAATTAAAGGTCTTTGAGCCTTCTTTCCGATGCCACCGACGTCTTGTCAATCCAATTTTAAAGTAAGAAGTTATGGCCATTTTAGTGAATCATTATCAAGCTATCAGATACGACGACCCATACAACAAATTATTGGTTCTTAAGATGATCCTTTCTATTTATTTGTCTATAGAGCAGACAAAAAGTCCCAAAAGTGAGAAAATTAACTCAGAAGCCATGAGAGGCACTAACGAACGATTGGAAGAACCAATAAACCGTTGATCGGTCCATATGATGAAGTCCATATGACCCTCATAAACCACTAAAACCAATGATTGGTTGGAAGAACTAACGATCTGTTGGTTGGTCTGTTTGTAGTCCATATCAACTTTTCAGTTATGATTTTTAAAGGGTAATTTTGTCATTTCTTATTATTTAAACCCCTATACTATTTCGTTTGTCTATCCCAAAGGGGGAATACTTAAGCCTAACCTATTCCTAATTCTCATTCCCCTAAAGCTCAGGTAACCACTCAGACAAAAATCAAAATAGGCTATTAAACTCTCCCAAGTTACAAAAACTGGGGTTTATCATTTTTAGGCTTCAATTTTAAGATTTTAGCAAGGTTTTCAAACCCAAGTCACTGGTACATTACGAGTCTTCTATATTTATTTGTATGCTTTGTTAGATCCCGGAGCCACATTTTCCTTCATGACTCTCTATATTACAGTAGACTTTGGTGTTAGTCCCAAAATCCTTTCAAAACCTTTCTCAGTCTCTACTCTTGTTGGTGACTCAGTCAAAGCTAAACAGGTTTACAAAAATTGCCCAGCCATAGTTTCTCAGAAAGTCACCATAGTTGATCTCGTAGAGGTAGATATGACTGATTTTGACATTATTTTTGGCATGAATTGGCTACATTCTTGTTATGCCTCAGTCGATTGTTTAAACAAAGTGGTTGAGTTTTAGTTTTTGAATGAGCTAGTCATAGAGTGAAAGGGCAGTACTTCAGCTCTAATTGGTTCGTTTATCACTACCTTAAGGCTAGAAAAATGATCTCAAAAGGGTGCACTACCATCTAGTTTGGTTTGAGGATTCAATGTTGATACAATCCGAATTGGCATCAACCTCATAAGGCCTATACCTTGAGGTCAACTCAAGGGAGTACAAGCCATGACCACCTCAAGGACGTCAAGACGTGTTTGGAGTAACCTTTTGGAGCTCCCACTAGAATAATATCATGTGTGGATGATAGCTTGGGGCACGGGAGGAGCTATATTTAATTATACCATCCAAGGGAGTATTGAGAAACATCACATTTGGATAATATCTTGGGACATGGGAGAGCATATGCACCAACATATGGTCATTTGGCATTAAGGGTCACTTTTGGGCCCACTTGATATTTAGGGTCACTTTTGGGCACATTATGTAATAAAGCCCATGGATATAAATAGTTAGCTTTCTTTTCATTTTAGGTAGTAGATTAATGATGATGTGATTTTACACTTGAGGGTGTTTATGTTAGCTTGTTGGGAGCTTTCCTTGTTGATTAGAAACGTTGGTTGTTTGAGGTCCAATTCCTCTTTCGATCTTCGTAAGAGATTGGTGCTTTGAAGTAATCGATAGGAAGGTTTGAGGGTTTATGTTTGTCCTCTCTTTTATTCATTGTGTCTATCTATCTCTCTTTTTTACTTTCTATCTTTGTTTTCTTTGTATTCAAAGTTTCTTCGTCTTTTCATATCCGTATTTCCTTGTGTTCGTAGTTTCTTCATATTTTCGTATTTTGGTTTTTATCATTTGGTATCATAGGCAAGCTTAGAATTATTTCCACGATTCTAGTCTAGGGTTTGTTGTTGAAAGAAAATCCAAAATCACAAAAAAAATTAGTGTTTCGAATTTTTGGGGTTAGCCCAAATTTTGAGTTTTTGATTTTGTTGTTTTCTTGTGTTTTTGGTGTTATATTCTTGTTCCTTGACACTATTTGAGCCTAAATATCAAATTTGAGCTAAATCGGAGGTGATTTGAAGCCTCTACCATTGTTGAGCTTTGAGTTTTTGAAGAAAGTGAAGTGGGTTTCAAATCTGGAATTTTGGGTGTGTATTTGAAGGCTTAAAATTGTTGGAAGTTTTTACCCATGACGAGGCGAGCTTAGATTTTGAATTTCGTCAAATTTTGAGTTAAATTGAGAGAGTTATGAATTTTTGAAGATTCATTTTATTCTTGGTGTTCTTCATAAATTCATATTTTGTTGAAGAAGAATCTTCTAAAAAGGTGTGTTTGATACAAAAGGGAAGAAAGAGAAAAGAGTTTGGGTATTGGGAAGAAAGAGAAAAGAGTTTGGGTGTTGGTACAAACAATATCCAAAAGAAAAAGGAATATTCCAAGAGAGAAAGTGCAAAAAGGGCCCACAAAAAGCTTAAAATTTGAAGGTTACATCTGGCTGTCTAGCCACCTGCGCCCCCATCTGCGTGGGCAGGTGACTAAGGCAGGTCATTTTTCTTTGACATGCATTGCCACCTGCGTGGGCAGGCCATCACCTGCGGGATCAGGTCACCCCAACGCACCTCAAAACTCCAAAATCTCATTTTGCTCAGGTTCTAACATCCTAGTTTCATTTATTTGATTCCTAATCATTTTTCTTTGATGGTTAAACTATTTTTCAACTAGTAATCATCCTACTTAGTTGTTAATTAGTTCTTAAGTTTATTTTTCTTTCTTGTTCTTTTCTTTGTGTGCTTTTATCGTTTGTTTCTTAGTTAACTTCTTTGAGTCGAGTCCTTTTTTTTTCTCTTAATCGAGTCGTCCGTATGCGCTTCATCCCTTTTTCTCAATTTTACTAAGACAATGGGTGGAGCAACCCTTGATACCATCTTGGAGGCACTCCTAGGGTTACAATGAAATGTGGATCAAATGATTGGACGAATGTCACCCACGAATGAGAAGTTGTCAAGTATTGAAGGTAGGATGGCAAACATTGGGGATCCTTTAAAGGCCTCTAATTTAAATCCTCTACCCCATGCCCAAACTACCATCCCTACACCGGGATTCCTCCATCAAAATTGTACTCTAAGACATCAAGAACATGTTCCATTGCATGTTCCATCACCCCAAACCAAAATAAATTGAGCGCCACAAATGTTGTTCTACCACTCCAAATCCAATTATGCAAAGACCCTTTCCATCTTAGGTCCACTAACCATGATACTAGCATTTTACCTAGTATCACTCCTCCTCTTGTGCAAGTACATGAACAAACAATTTCAAAGGAAGATGTAAGGAGAGTGCCTTATGAAAATAAGCTTGAAGGCCTAACGGAGTTCTTGCCAAAGGATTCCAAACTTGGAAAGTGTGATGACAAGCGGACAAAAAATTTGGATTCGAGGTCGAATCCTTTTCAAGAAAGGGAGGATAATACAGGTCGAATCGGCATCAACCTCCTAAGGCCTATACCCGGAGGTCAACTTAAGGGATTCCAAGCCATGACCATCTCAAGGACGCCAAGACGTGTTTGGAGTACCCCTTTGGAGCTCCCACTAGAACAATATCATGTGTGGATGATAGCTTGGGGCGCAGGAAGAGCTATATTTGATAATATCATCCAAGGAAGTATTGATCAACATCATATTTGGATAATTTCTTGGGACATGGGAGAGCATATGCGCCAACATATGGTCATTTGTCATTAAGGGTCACTTTTAGGCCCACTTGATATTTAGGGTCACTTTTGGGCCCATTATGTAATAAAGCCCATGGCTATAAATAGTTAGCTTTCTTTTCATTTTAGGTAGTAGATGAATAATGATGTGAGTTTACACTTGAGGGTGTTTATGTTAGCTTGTTGGGAGCTTTCCTTGTTGATTAGAAACATTGGGTGTTTGAGGTCCAATTCCTCTTTCGGTCTTTGTAAGAGATTGGTGCTTTGAAGCAATCGAAAAGAAGGTTTAAGGGTTTAATATACTCTCTTGTTGTCCTCTCTTTTATTCATTGTGTCTATCTATCTATCGTTTTTACTTTCTATCTTTGTTTTCTTTATTTTCATAGTTTTTTCGTCTTTTCGTATCCGTGTTTCCTTCTTTATCTTCAGTTAGTTCTAGTGGTTAATGAATTCCTTGAAGTTTTTCCAGAAGATCTGACATGAGTTCCTCCAAGAGAAAAATTGTCTTCGAAATATATCTCCTAACCTATTTCATTTCCTCCTTACAGAATGGCTCCAACTGAGCTTAAGAAATTAAAGGAACAGTTGAAAGATCTTTTAGATAAATGTTTTATCAGGCCCAACATCTCTCCATGGGGTTCTCTAGTTCTTTTTGTGCATAAGAAAGATGGTTTTCTCAGAATGAGCATCGATTACAGTCAGTTGAACAAAGTCACAATCAAGAATACAAATTCCGTTCCTAGGATTGATTACTTGTTTGACCAGTTTTAGGGAGCCAGGTTTTTTTCAAAGATAGACCGCGGATACGACTACCATCAGCTCAGAGTTAGAGAACGTGACATTCTAAAGACTACCTTCAAAACTCAGTATGGACACTTCAAATTTATTGTTATGTCTTTTGGACTAACAAATGCTCTTATAGATTTTATGGACTTGATGAATAGGGTGTTCAAGCAGGACTTGGACATGTTTGTTATTTTCTTTAAAGAGGACATCCTTATTTATGCTAGTGTAAGAATGAACATTCAAACCATTTGAGGATTGTCTTGCAGACTCTCAATGATCGCCAGTTATCGCTTAGTTTAACAAGTATGAATTTTTGTTGAAATCAGTAGCATTCCTCGATCACATCATTTTCGGTGAGGGTATTCAGGTTGATCCTCAAAAGACCAAAGAAGTTAGGAAATAGCCCAGGCCCATCTCTCCATTAGATATTAGGAGTTTCTTAGGTATAGTCAGCTACTACAGAGGGTTTTTTGAAAGATTTTTATCTATTGCTTCTTCTATGTTCAGATTGACATAGAAAAACGACAAATTTTAGCGGTCCGATGCTTGTGAGAAGTGTTTTTAGGAGTTGAAGACTCGACTCACTTCTGCTCTAGTTTTGACTCTACCAGAGAGTCCAGATAGGTTTGTAGTTTATTGTGATACTTTAGGAGTTGGCCTTGGATGTGTGTTGATGCAACATGGTAAGGTTATAATATATACCTCTTGACTACTCAAGCCTTATGAGAAGAATTACTCGACTGATGATCTTCTGTTGGAAGAAGTTGGTTTTACCTTAAAGATTTGGAGGAATTATCTTTATAGGATTCATGTAGATGTTCACGGATCATAAGAGCCTTTAGTATGTGTTCAGTCAGAAGGATCTAACACTTCGTTAGAGGAAATGGCTAGAGTTTTTAAAATATTATGATTTGAGTGTCTTGTACCATCTGGGTAAAGCCAACGTAGTAGGTGATTCTCTTAGGAGGATTTATATGTATAGTGTTGGTCATATAGAGGATAAAAAGAAAGAATTGGTTTGCGATGTCCACAGGCTTGCTAAATTGGGAATTTGGTTGGTTGATTCAACCAAAAGTAGTGTTATGGATCAGAATGGTTTAAAAGATTCTTTTGTATCCAAAGTGAAGGCAAAGTAAGATACTAATCCTATTTTTCACAGGTTGAAAGAAGTCGTCCAAAGTTAGAAGGTTGAGATTTTCTCCCAAGAGGGAGATAATGTTCTTTCTTGTTAGGGAAGACTATGTGTTCCAGATGTCGATGACTTGAGACAGCGAATGTTGATAGAAGCTAATAGTTCTTGGTGTTTTATTCACCCAGGAGCCACTAAGATGTACCATGATCTACGGGAGGTCTATAAGTGGAATGTCATGAAAAAGAATATCACAGAATTTATGGCTTAGTGTCCAAATTGCTAGTGGCTTGAGGTTGAGCACCAGAGACTAGATGGTATTACTAAGAATATCAGTATTCCTACTTGGAAGTGGAAAGTGGTGAAAATGGTTTTCATTATAGGGTTGCCTCGTAATTGCTGACAACATGATTCTATTTGGGTTATTGTGGAATGACTAAGTCAACATATTATTTGCCACTTAACACTAAAGATTTGTCCAAGTATTATGCTAGACTCTACCTTCGAGAGTTGGTTAAGTTGTATGGAGTCCTTTTGACTATCATTTTGGATATTGGTACTCCATTTACTTCGTAATTTTTGAAGCCTTATGAGAAGGGTCTTGGTACCCTAGTTCATCTCAGCACAACCTTTCACCCATAGATAGATGGTCAGGCAAACAAGACCATTCAGACTTTAGAGGACATATTGAGAGCTTGCGTGATTTATTTCGAAGGTAGTTGGGATGATCACTTGCCTTTGATTGAATTTGCCTATAATAACAGTTATCACTCAAGTATTCAGATGACTTTGTTTGAGGTACTTTATGGTATAAAGTGTAGATCACCTATTGATTGGTTTGAGGTTGGTGAAGCTACCTTGATAGGACTTGATTTAGCATATGAGGCTTTGGAGGAAGTCATGTGATTAAATAGAGGCTGAAGACAACTCAGAGTCATCAAAAATTCTATGCAGTTGTGAGAAGAAGAGAGCTTGAGATTGTAGTTGATGATTGGGTTTACTTAAAGATTTCACCTATGAAAGAGGTGATGATATTTAGGAAGAAAGGAAACTCAGTCTTTGATATGTTTGTCCTTATAGGATTTTGAGGTGCATTGGCAACACAATGACCATCTAGGTCATTTTCCCTTTTCATGTTTTTTTTGCATTTAAAACTTTTCTATAGCTACCCTAAGTCATTTATGACATGTTAGGACTGACGGTTTGGTTCTCGGGTAGTTCGTTGGGTTTTTATACTAGTTTCCTTATTTTTGAACTTCAAAAGTTGAGAAAATTTTCATGGGCTAAAACATTACGTTAACAGCCTTGAATGATAATCTGATAGTTTTGTTAGCTCCAAAATGTTGATATTAGCCTAGGAGGACTCTTGGTTTGGGTTCTGAGGCTTCAGGGCTAGTTTTGGACTATTGGTAAAAATTAAGTATTGAGTGTGGGACCTATTTTTTTATCAAAATGACCTCAGTTAGAAATTTTGATGGTTCTGTTGAGTATAAAATGCCAAATTTGGTAGGGTAACATAGTTTGTTTGAATTTACGGTGTTCTAAATGAATCTCAAGCACTCGGTTGGAGTCCATTTAGGCTTAGTTTCTAGTGCAAAGGCCTGGCTCGGTATGTCATGGCAATCGTTGCAAGGGTCCCCCATAAGCGAATAAGGGACCCCTAAAAGTATAAATAGTGCTCCCTTCATTTTTCAGCTCTAAAATTCTAAGTATAAACACCATAGCGGGCGTTGGAGCTCTAATTATTGTGGGGAAATCTCACATTGGAGCTGGCATTAAGTATGGGACGTTGAGATTGTCATTTCCCATTTAGTTCTTTGTAAGTTCCCGGCCTAATATTGATTAAATTCTCTATTTTGTTCTTGGATTTCCAACCTTTATTTTGTGGCAATTTCGGGATGATCATGGAGAACATTGCTGTAGTTTTAATATTTGAATTTTCTAAGTGGGCCCGTAGATGACTTTTAGCCTATTTTTTACCCAAAGCGTAAATTTGCAATATGGGTATCATTTTTCTCGTCTTGATGCCTAAATTATTATTTTGAAGCCTATATTATTATTTTGATTAGGTGGAAATGTTGGTGGCTTCTCAAAAGGGAAAAACTCTGATATAGAGGATTTTAACTGCATTCGACGACGTCCAGGTAGACTAGGCTTACCTTTCTTTAGACTTGGTTCTTTTATTGTATTGGTATGGTATTATGCTAATTATTGGTGGGTTATTATGGTTTGGGTAGCTCTTTAGTCAATTCCTGATTATTTTAGTCAATTAGAGGGGTTTAGGATAGATTTCGGCCTTGAATTCCCTTAAGCTGGTAGTTTCTTCTCCTTTAGGACTTGACTTTGCATACTTAGGGCCTTGGTTTCGGATTTAGAAGCCTTAGGGTAGATTCGTGTAACTTCTTTCCTTAGGTTGGGTTCTCGGGGCTTGTAGTTAGCATTATCGGTTCTTTTGAGATAGGTTACTTTAAGATAGCACCCTTTTCATATATATATGATTATAGGATTGCATAGAGAGGCTAGTTATTAGGATTGGGTTTTCTTGTTCGCTACATTATGTTCGTTAGCTTCGACATCTTGGTATCTTAGTATTTGACCTTAAAATATTGGTTTTTAACTTAATAAATGGACTATCATAAATCCTTGAGGAACTTGGTCTTCTAAAATGGGAAAAAGAACTAGCTAGACTTGGATTGAGCATGAGCCCAGTGCATATTTTGTTCCGATTTGAGTCTGGCGCTTGGTTTATTGATTATTATTTATTAGTTTTGGCTTGAATCCAGTACCTTGTATTACTGATTACCATCTATTAGTTTCGATTTGAGTGTGGCACGTGGTTTTACTGAGTATTCCTTAATAGTCCCGATTTAAGTCTTGCATTTATTATTATTGATCCTTGGTTAAAAATCTGGTTCGAGATCAGTATGATTTATTGTTATGGCTAGATGGAGAGTATATGGTATGCTTATCGCACTTCTTGGCTAGTTATCTTTACATTTGTTACTATTGCACTTGTTCTAATACTATTATTACTCTTTGCTTGCACCCACCGTGCTTATGGAGGCTCAGTTTGGGTTTATTTTTATTGTGTGTACCTTCTGGGCTCTAGGGGTTCAGTTAGGTTATAGCTAGGTGTTTATTTCTGTTTTTGAGTTATTTATGTCTGATTCTCACATTTTCTTAGCATAGCCTATAATTCCCATTCTAACTCCTCATTTATTGCCTCTTAGTATAGATTCACACTTTATTATGATTTTACTTTAATTAAGCTCAGTCGGCCTATGATGCCAACTAAATACCCTATACTTTCGTACACATACTACACTTTAGCATCTTGTTCCCTGATGTAGATCCTAGTAAAAGTCATTGTCATTGACACCGACTTCGAGCAGAGCTGCTGACCAGAGATTAGGCTAAATTTCAGGTTCCGAAACTGATGCAAGCCGAGCTTCATCAATATCATGGAATGAAGAATTGAAGCTCAAGAATATGCTTAAGTGGAAGTACAAGGAAGAAACGTGAAAAAATAAGAAAGAGGCTATGGATGCAAAAATGGCTATTCTTGACATTCAAGCCTCATGCTAAAAAAGACCCTTATTTCATTAAGGGTATTTTTGTAATTAACAGTGTAGGCTATAAATAAAAGAGAATAGCTCATTTTAGAGATAGATTAGTCTAATATGATATTTTGAAAGAGTGACACTCTTGTGAGGTATGGCAAAGGCCTTTGTTGCTAAACAATATTGATGGGATTGCTTGCTTAAGGATATAATTCCTCTTGAGGGTGTCTAGATAGTATAGGTACTTGTTTGGATTCTTAATAGGAGGTCTTGCTTTTTGTATAGCCTTGGTTGCCTATTAGATCTCATACTTGTGTCTTGCTTTTATAGATTTGGCACTTTTTGGACTTTGTATTTGAGGGTATTGGTTTTGATATAGCCATTGTTCTCATTTCTTTTCCATTTTGTGTCGATCTTCTATCTTTAATTTTGTGTTCTTAGATTTTAGGTTTTTTTTTAATTTTGGATGATATTAGACGGAATACGAGGAAGCTAAAAATAAACACTAAAATCTAAGAACACAAAATTAAAGATAGAAGATCGACACAGAATGGAAAAGAGATGAGAACAATGGCTATATCAAAACAAATACCCTCAAATACAAAGTCCAAAAAGTACCAAATCTATAAAAGCAAGACACAAGTATGAGATCTAATAGGCAACCAAGGATATACATAAACCAAGACCTCCTATTAAGAATCCAAACAAGTACCTATACTATCTAGACACCCTCAAGAGGAATTATATCCTTAAGCAAGCAATCCCATCAACATTGTTTAGCAACAAAGGCCTTAGCCATACCTCACAAGAGTGTCACTCTTTCAAAATATCATATTAGACTAATCTATCTCTAAAATGAGCTATTCTCTCTTATTTATAGCCTACACTGTTAATTACAAAAACACCCTTAATGAAATAAGGGTGTTTTTTAGCATGAGGCTTGAATGTCAAGAATAACCATTTTTGCATCCATAGCCTCTTTCTTCTTTTTTCACCTTTCTTTCTTGTACTTCAACTTAAGCATATTATTGATCTTCAATTATTCATTCCATGATATTGATGAAGCTCAGTTTGCATCATTCTCTCTTTCTTGAAAAGGATTTGTCCTCAAATCCAAACCTAGCAAAACCATCGGGAAAACAAGCAACAACAAGATCCTTATGGTAGTAGTGTTAGTGTTAGCAATAACAACTCTATCATTATGCCAAGGGTGAACACATTTAACATATAACCAAGCATTAAAATGAGCCACAAAGGGTTTATAACCCAACAAAACAAGAGATACTTGGCTACATAGAAAACATGGACAAAGGGGTGAATCAAAAGAACCATGGTGTTTAGGCAACCACACATGTAACTCCACAATGGTTGTACATTTAGACTAGCACAAATCCCCCTTTAAGTCAAGAAACACATGATAGTCCACACAAGTTGGCAAACTTATCTCATTCAAGCCCATAAGATCAAGTAATAACACCAAGTAATAATCACATGAGAGAAAAAAATGTTACTACTATACTTATCACCATGCAAGCCAACAACCTCACTCATACCAAGCGTGCCTTTACGACCAAACATTACTTCATAATGACAACCATCATCGCGATCAAATGGGAAAAGATAACATAAAATAGGGTCAAAGAAATTCCTATTTGCCTGATTGTTATTCCTATCAATATATGATATACTCTCCACACAAACATGAGTATCATCATATGCAAATAGATAGTAAACAAAGATGTCTCGCAAAACAACTTCATCCATGGTTTCCTCATATGTAAGATCACTATTAGACTCAAAATCATTGATCATACCATCAAAAATTGGGACACACAAAGATGAAGGAGTAGTGGAAAAGCAAATACCACCTTCCTTCACATCACAATCCTCCCCCATAAGAGTACTCTTATCTTCCAAGAAGAGATTTCCATCCTTAGAAGGAATGTCTCCACACCATAATGGGTTATCATAAAGAGTATAGCCCTTAAGAACTATACTACTAGCTAGGTTCACACAACTAGGCACTTTACTAGGAGTGAACTCATCATTTTCAAACAAGATATTATACTTAAAGAGAGAATGATCAATCCAAGAAGAAGAATTAAAACATACAATTTCACTCTCAAAAAGAGAATTATCATTGTTTGAAGCACTTTCAAGCACATGATCTCTATGAGCAAATGAAACAATAAGATCTTCAATAAAAGATATGCTCAAAGAGTCACTCCTAATCAATTGATCAACTTCATCAATATTACCACTAACTTGACGCTCAATAAGAACATCACAAGATCCCTCAAGTAGTGTACCACACGCAAAAGCTAGTTGATCAATACCAATATCACTTGACAATGAACTATCATTCAAAACACATGTATCAACACTAGGTGTACACAAATTGATCTTATTAGAAGAATCAATTTGGTCATCAATAGGATCAACTAGTGTATCCATATTCTCAACAAGCACATTATCAAAACATGGAAAACAATCACATGACAATGTACAATCATTCAAGTTACAAGTGTCAACACTAGGTGGATATAAATCGATCTCATAAGAAGAATCAATTCGGTCATCAATAGGATCAACTAGTGTATGAACACTCTCAACATATACATTATCACAATGTGGCAAAGATTTATTAAGTTCACATAAACACAAGCTATCACTCACACTTTGTTCATTTGAAATTTTAAAAGTGTCAAGTTTAGTTATTGTACCTTGAGGCTTACAAGAGGGATTTTCTTTACCTTGAACCGAAGCTTCATCTCTCATATCTTTAGGCAAGCCCATCCATTTGTCCAATAAAGTAGCACATTCTTTAAATCCTCAAGTGTGGGCTCCTTGTTGGGAACTCATGTTCCTTTAATTGCCATGCTTGTACCTACACAAGAATTCTTATAAAAATAAGAACAATCAAGAAGGTTAACTTTGTTTTGTGGAAACTCCCTCACTTCACTCCAACTCCTTTTTCCACTCTAGAGTTGCCAATTTGCACTCTCTTACTCCTCTTAATGTTTTTTCTCTCACAATCATGGAAAAATTTGGAATAAGGGTCCAAAGTTTCTTGGCGAGGAGAAAGTGGGAAGAGGGGTTTTCCCCTTTTTTCTATGACATATTTGTACCACTCTTGCTCATAGGAGACCCTATGCCTATGAAACCAAGGATTTCCCAAGAACATGTGACAAGTTTCTATGGGAACATATCACACCAAACCTTCTTTTGATACTCGCCAAGTGAAAAAATTACCTTCACACATATATTAACCCAATACCCCCTTTGAACAAAATAAGGGTTTTGTCTCATCACACAAGGTATTCCCAACCTTTCAATCACACATGGGGCAATGAAGTTGGTAAAACTATGATCATCAAGTAAAAGCATGTATCCCTAATCACCATAAACACTTACTTTGATTTCAAGAATGCGCCTCTTCGGGTCATCCCAATCTTGAAACATTGAATTTTCTCTACTTTCAAGACTTAGTGATTCTTCCATCCTACCTCCAACACCATTGACATATTTAGAACAAGACATATTGGCATTAGGATATGAAGCATAAGACATAACATTTCTAAAAGTACCAACATGCCCACACACACCACTTCGACTAGGATAAGAAGTACCACAAGACAAAGCATATAAATATCTACTATCTATATCACCACTTTCATTTTCATGGGAATCTTCATCACAAGGCTCATAAGGTAAGTGAGAAGAAGAATTATACCTCAAGTCACCTTCATCCTCATAGTGGGTAGTGTGAGAGCCCTCATATTCACCATTATAACCATAAGAATCACTACAAGGTTCTTCTACTCCACCATCTTCACAATAAGAGTTATGAGCGTCATTTTCCTCATATTTACCCCCGAAGTAGTAGCTTTAATCTCCATATGGATCATGATCATGAATATTTTCATAGACTCCATAACCTCCGTCATCATCATACTCATAGCCTCCATCACTACAAACATAATTTTCCATGTCATCATCACAAGGATGCGAAGCTATGGACGACATACTTTAACTCCAAGTACCTACAAAATGAGCAAACAATATTAGCCATAAAAGTCCTCATTTTCACTCGTATTTGCACTCTTTTTTTCTTGGATAGCATCACTGAAATGATATTACACACACTAGCCTTTTAGCACTCAAGGATTCGGCCAAAGTTGCTATTCAATTCGATCAATCACTTTCCAAGAGTCACAAACCAACATTGAGGGTAGAATAGATTTTTGTGAATTGAAGAACGGACGACTCAATAAAATCTAAAGGACTTGAATCAAGAAAATCAACAATGAAATAAAAAGAGAAAAGCACAAGAAGAAATTAGCACGAAAGAAAAAAAATCAGACTCAAAGAACTTGATAATATTTAGTAGGGTAATATACTAATAAAAATCAAGTTATGAAGCCAAAGAAAAGGGTAAAATTAATTTTAAAAAACTAATTTATCAAGGTTTGGACCAGAAAAAATTATTTGATAAGAAATTCTGTGGAAACCCATGGAGAAAATGCTCCAAAAAGGTGGAGTAAAAACCTAGAAAAAGAAAACAAAAGTTGAAAATTGTCCTGAAAGGACACTTGAGGAAGCTTCCAAGAAATTGTACCCTTATACTTCCTTCTTTGTCTTTTTTCCCCTTTGGAATATTCCTTTTGTACTACTCCAAAACACTTTTCTTTTCTATTTCTTTTGGATCAAAATCCCCTTGTTTTGGGGGATACCAAATGATATGAGACGGAATACTAGGAAGTTAAAAAGAAACCCTAAAATCTAAGAATACAAAATTAAAGATAGAAGAACGACACAAAATGTAAAAGAAATGAGAACAATGGCTATATCAAAACCAATACCCTCAAATACAAAGTCCAAAAAGTACCAAATCTATAAAAGCAAGACATAAGTATGAGATCTAATAGGCAACCAAGGTTATAAAAAAACCAAGACCTCCTATTAAGAATCCGAACAAGCACCTATACTATCTAGACACCCTTAAGAGGAATTATATCCTCAAACAAGCAATCCCATCAACATTGTTTAGCAACAAAGGCCTTAGCCATACCTCACAAGGGTTTCACTCTTTCAAAATATCATATCAAAATAATCTATCTCTAAAATGAGCTACTCTCTCTTATTTATAGCCTACACTAGTAATTACAAAAATACCATTAATGAAATAAGGGTCTTCTTTAGCATGAGGCTTGAATGTCAAGAATAGCCACTTTTGTATCCATAGCCTCTTTCTTGTTTTTTCACCTTTCTTCCTTGTACTTCAACTTAAGAATATTCTTGAGCTTCAATTCTTTATTTCATGATATTGATGAAGCTCGGCTTGCATCAAAAATAAATCCATCTCCTTCTATTCGAGTATTAGTCTTATTTTGTAACTTTGGAGACGACCTTGTATATATTTGCACTTGTCTAGTACTCTATGTGTATAGTGGATCCTATACTAACCTTACCAGGTTTTGGGGGATTCATTCTCTATATTTTTTCCCTTCCCCTATTTTTGTATGTAATGCTTACATATTTCTTCCATGTAGTCACTTTTAATTACTGTTTTACCTTTATTTCTCTCTCTTCCGCCTATTAGCCTGTTGCTCGGTGTTTCGGGTTATGGTTTTGGATTACCTATCGGTGGGTTAAAGTAGGTGTCATCATGACCTGAGTTTTTGGGTTGTGACATGTATAATCATTGGGTATGTGATTCTACCTGCATTTTGTTCATTTTCCAAGATTATCCATCTCGGTTTTCGCATTTTTACCCATAAAGTTGAGTTTTGTAATTCAAAATTATGAAATCAAAAATTCTTAATCTGAAGGTCGATTCGAAATGGATTTTCATTAATTTGTATCGTGGGTAAATTGATTTTGACACAAGTTTTTCAAATTTTCTTGTTTTAAGCTGCGTTTGATAATAGAGATTTGGGGTTTTACCGGTAAAGTGAAATATTAATATTTTGAGGATTTCCAACCCGATTTCAACTAAGTTTTTGATGGGATTTCATATTTAGAACCCTTAAACTATGAGTAAAGTAAATATTTATTAAAATTCCAATCTTACCCTTTGATCTTCGAGTTTAATTATTGAGGTGATTTTGGACCCAGAATAAAAATATGTCAATATGGGTATCATTGGTGATACCGGACAAAATACGAGAAGAGAAATAAAGTACGAAAATCATGAAAGCAAACTAAGATATTAAGGCAAGAAAGTTAAGATAGATTGAATGACACAAAGATAGGAAAATCAAAGAAACCAAAGGGTATGTTAAACCCTAAAACCTCTATTGGATTAATACTAGAAGCACCAATTCACATACATAAACCACGAGGGAATCAAACTCCCACGTAAACAATATTTCAAAATGATAATTCAAAATAAGCTAATCCTAGCTCTCACACTCTCAAGTGTATATCTCATCTTAATTCATCAAAAGCTCCTTAAAAATGAAGAAGGAAACTACTATTTATAGCCATGGGCTATTTATTACATTTATGGGCCCAAAAGTGACCCATTTCATCAAAGAGAGCAAGCTGGCCTCTTTTGCCCACATGCACACGTAGATGGCCATCTACTGACATAGGTGAAGGGCACAAATGCCATCTCTGGGTGCAGGTCAATCACCTGTGGGCACAGGTGACTTTCGCAGGTCACTCCAGAAGGTCTCCGAGATCTTTTTTGCCTCTAATGGCCCTCGATCCTTCTTGAATGCATTGGGCAACGCATAACACTCCTTAAATGGTATCAAGATTGTTTGAAACACATATAGCTTCACCAATAACCCTTGGAGTGTTTGTAGTTCTTGGGCTTGCTTCTTTGTTGAAGTCTTGAGGTTAATTTAACTTCCCGGCTCCAAGCTATCTTCCATATGTAGTATTGAGCTCTTGGGAGCTTAAAAAGGGTCCTCCAAATGTATCCTTGTATCCATGAGATGGTCGTGGCTTGAGACCCTTTGTGTCAGCCTTAAATTATAATCCTTCTAAAGGTTAACGCCTATTTGGCTTGTATCAATTGGTCTTAGATTTATGCAAAAAGGTAATAAAGAAAGGTATCACATAATTGGAATTCTTCCAAGGTGTTTTCAAAACAAGGTTCACTCTCCAACCTACAAGTAGTAAAACCTTGGTCAAGAATGGAAACGCACAATGGTGAATTCTCTTGGATCTTTTTATTGTTCCCCTTCTTGAAGAGCATTCAACTTTGTTGGAAACCTTTCCGTTACACAACTTTGGTCTCTCAAGTGGATTAGAAATTCTCAAGAAAGACTCTCTATCATTGGGAATAGTACTAACAACTCCAACCAAATCTTGCTTGTCATCTTGACCAAGCACCAAGTGGGGTGTCTTATAACCACCACATTCCAAATGGTCACCGGGGTCAAATGGATAGAGCAGCCATAGACCCGAGTCTAGAAAACACTCTTTTTCCCTAAAGGTACCATCAATACAAAAAGTTATACTCTCCACACTAGCATAAGCATCATCAAAGACAAATAGAGAGTAAAGAAAGGTGTCATGCAAATTGATTATATCTAAAGTGTCCTCAAGTGCAAGAACATTATCAAGAGCATGCTCAAGAATTGGAACCCTCAAAGAAGAAGAAATAATTGGGACACAAAGAGCACCTTCCATTTCTTCACATTCCACTCCCATAAGAGTACTCTCATCTTCCAAGAAGAGATTTACATCTTTAGGAGGAATGTTGTCACACCATAGTAGGTTGTTATATAGAATATAGCCCTCAAGAGGAGCTACATTAGTAACATGATCCTCATCACTAGGTAATCCATAAGGAGTGATTTCATCATCCCCAAATAAGAAATTGTACTTAAAGAGAGAAGGATCAATCCAAGAAGGAGAATTGGAACATGTAAGTTCACTCTCAAAAAGACAATTATCAAATTTTGAAGAAGTTTCAAACACATGATCATCCCTATGAACCAAGAAAGTAATAGAATTTTCATTTAATGACATGCTCAAGGGTTCACTCCTATTCAAATGATCAACATTATCAACATCATCACTAACTTGAGGTTCACTAATCACATCACAAACACCCTCAAGTAGTGGACTATATTCGCACACAAGTTGATCAACACCATTTTCACAAGACAATGTACTAGCATTCAACACAAAGGCTTCAACACTAGGTGGACTCAAATCAATCTTACAAGAAGACTCAATTTAGTCATAAATAGGATCAACTAGTGTATCCGCACTCTCAACATGTACATTATCATCACGAGGTAAGGAATCATTAAGCTTATACATAGACAAACTATCACTCACACTCAATTGGCTAATAACCATACAATTGTCACTCATATTTACTAAAATGCAAGAGTTAGATATGTTACCTTGAATCTCATGAGAAGATTCTTCTTTACCTTGGTGCAAGGTTCCTTTCAAAGTGTCAGAATACTCTTCATATGGTTTGAGGCATAATTCCAAATTAATCTCCCAATTTTTTTGATTAGACCCTATGTTTGAAGCTTGTATTCCTCCTCCATTTGCAACATTAGTACCTGCACAAGTGTCCTTACTAAGAGAAGGACAAACAAAGTTAGATTGGATTTGTGGTAACCCCCTCACTTCACTCCTCACAACTTCTCCTTTTTCCACTCTTGGGTTACCACTTTGCACTCCCTTACTCCTCTCAATCTTTTGTCTCTCTTTATCAAGGGACTTGGAGTAAGTGGTCACATTTCTTTGATGCTTGAGAAGGGTAAGTGGAAAGAGATGATTTCCCCATTGGTCCACTACAATCTTAGGCCAATTTTGCTCATTCAGAACTTTATGTTTCACAAACCAATCGGCGCCCAAGAATAAGTGTCCAAAGTCTAAGGGAAATATATCACACCACACCTCCTCATAGTACTCATTTCGGGTGAAGAAAACCTTCACACTCTCAGAAACCCTATAGCCCTCTAAGAAATATGGATAATGCTTGGACATTCAAGGTGTCCCTAAATAGTCGACCATAGAGGGAGTGATGTAGTTTACATAGCACCAATCATCGAGAACAAGAATGCATCCTGGAACCCCACAATTACTCACCTTTCTAAGGTCAATTATATTTTTAAATCAACATTATATAGCTTCGTGTATCCTTGGCACAACGTTGGACTTAATGAACCCCTTCAAGGTACTCCATGTTTGATTGGGCCCTTTTGCAAGTTCCCACCACCTCAATGCCGGACCTTGAATGAACTTAAGGGCTTGTTCAACTTCTCTCATATCATAGTCCTTGAAAAACCTTTCACATTGCCATTCCCAATCAAGATAAACCTCGAGAGTACGTCCTCTTTTGAAGATAGGAAGAGGGGTTCTAGTGAAATCATGACTCTTACTATATCCCTCATATCTACCTTGGCTCCGAATTCTCAATGTTTGAGTACTAGAACAAGATGAATAGGATGTTGTACCCCTAGACATTAGAGATGCACTACTTGATGTAGTGTAACCACTTGTAATACGATGAGAAATACCACAAGAAGAGGAATATGAATCTTCGTAATCCTCAGGCACATTCGCACCATAACTCTTATAAGGTGCATAGGAGAAAGGATTATACCTCACAACTCCCTCATGCTTTGAGAAGGAAGTGGAAGGCTTCTCACATGCCCCTTCATCCTCATAAGAACCATCACAAGGCTCTTCATCCTCTCCATACTCTCTATAAGAGTTAAACTCACCATTTACCTCATATCTTTCTTTGGGATAGTAGCTCTCATTCCCACACGGCTCTTGATCATGGCTATATTCATAGCCTCCATAATCTCTATCTTCGTCATAGCCATAGCGTTATTCACCACAATCATATTCTCCTATGTCGTAGTCATAAGTATCTAAGGCTACCGAAGACATACTTTCTTATAACTCCATGTACCTATAAAAATGAGCAAACAAGGTTAGTAGTAAGAGCTCCTCACCAACACTCGTAAGATTCTCACCTTTGTATGCCTCACAATAGAAGTCGCTAGCATTGAAAGATTGTTTCTACTCCAATGGAAGATGTGGTGTCAATTGCTATTTGTGGTCGGAATGGATTCTTGTTCTTGAAGAAGAATAAATGACTCAAACAAACAACCATGGACTTGAGTAAAGAAATAACAATGAAACAAAAACTAGAAAAGCTCAAAAGAAAACGAACTAAGAAAGAACGTACTCTAAGACTAATCAATCAACTAAGCAACGACAATTGCCCGTTGATAATTAGTTTAGGAATCGAGAAATGAAATAAAGAATCAAGAAATGAAACTAATATAATGGAACCTAAGTAAAATGTGATTTGGAGTTGTTGAGATGCTGAAAAATGACCTGCGTGGGTAGGCGAGGGCGCAGGTGCCCGGACAGATTAGCTGGAGTCTCTAAAAATTAAGCTTCTGTGGACCCTTTTTGGTACACTTTTCCCTTGGATTTTTCCTCCTTTGGGATATTACTTTAGCATAAACAAGTACACCTTCTTGTTACCTTTCCTTTTTGGATCAAATCACACCTTTTTGAATGTTCTTCTTCAACAAGACAAGAAGATCATGAAGAACACATGAACATTCAAAAATTGACTCTCAATCAAACAAGCTCCAAATGCGATGAAATTTTAACCACGAGCTTATTTCAATCTCCCAAATCTAACCCAAGTGTTTTTAGGTCTCAATTCCCAACCAATTGCTCCCGAAAATTAAACCCACTGCACAATTTGAAGAACACCATGAAGATGGTGAACTTCTAAATTTCCAACTCTCTCGATTTAACTCGGAATTGCTTCAAATTTGAGATCCGAGTTCCTTTTGGTATGGGGAACAAACCCCAATATTTTTCAACCTTCAATTTCACTCCAAAATTTCCAGATTTAAAGACCCATTTCCATTTTCTTCAAAGCTCAACCAAACAATGGTAGAATCCTCAAATCAACTTTGATTAAGATCAAATCTCAGATCTAGACTCGATTTATGCTAGAGAACACAAATCTAATATAAGAAACTCAAGAAGACACAAAAATTAAAACCTCAAAATTCGGACAAGGCCCAAAAATGTGAAACCCTAATTTTTCTTTTTGATTTTTTTTTGAATATCACAACCCAAGACTAGAATTGTAAGAATGAATCCAAGCTCGGCTCTGATACCAAATGATACCGGACAAAATACGAGAAGAGAAATAAAGTACGAAAATCATGAAAACAAACTAAAATAATGAGGCAAGAAAGTAAAGATAGATTGAATGACACAAAAATAGGAAAATCAAAGTAACCAAAGGGTATTTTAAACCCTAAAACCTCTATTGAATTAATCCTACAAGCACTAATACACATATATAAACCACAAGGGAATCAAACTCCCACGTAACCAACGTTTTAAAATGATAATTTAAAACAAGCTAATCCTAGCTCTCACACTCTCAAATGTATATCTCATCTTAATTCATTAAAAGCTCCCTAATAATGAAGAAGGAAACTACTATTTATAGCCATGGGCTATTTATTACATTTATGGGCCCAAAAGTGACCCATTTCATCAAAGAGAGAAAGCTGGCCGCTTTGGCCCATATGCCCATGCAGATGGCCATCTACTGGTGCAGGTGAAGGGTACAAATGCCATCTGTGGGTGTAGTTCAATCACCTGTGGGCACAGGTGACTTCACAAGTCACTCTAGAAGGTCTCTGAGATCCTTTTTACCCTCCAATGGCCCTCGATCCTTCTTGAATGCATTGGGAAACACACAACACTCTTTAAATGGTATCAATATTGTTTTAAACACACCTAGATTCACCAATAATCCTTGGAGTTTTTGTAGTTCTCGGGCTTGCTTCTTTGTTGAAGTCTTGAGGTAAATTTGACTTCCCGGCTCCAAGCTATCCTCCACACGTGGTATTGAGCTCTTTGGAGCTTGAAAAGGGTCCTCCAAATGTATCCTTGTATACTTGGGAAGATCGTGGATTGGGACCCTTTGTGTCGGCCTTGAATTATAGTCCTTAAAAGGTTAAAGCCAATTTGGCTTGTATCAATTGATCTTAGATTTATGTATAGATGTTATATTTGGTTAGATTGGAAGTATTTTGTGGTGAATCAAGGGAATAGATCTTTCGATAGATCCTTCAGACTGTGTTTTGTCTTTACAAATTTTCTTTAAGGTAAGTTCAGATGTACCTTGACTCTTTTCTGAGGTGTTTATGTGTTATGTGTTTATTTGCTTGTTTTTTGTGAATCACTAAGGGTTTGGTGGTCCCACTTATATGAGATGGTGAACATATCCATAGGTATCAGAGTCTATTGAAAGGTTGAAATAATAAAAATGGACATCTTATTTGTTCTCTCTACTTGTAAATATGCATGTGATAAATTGTGGATAGATGACTTATGGATCTTAATCAAATTGAGAGTGGATATTTATTTAAGAGCTTGAATCATGTTTAGTTGATTTTGAAGAAATGATTGGGGTTTAGTAAACACTTGGGGTAATAATAGATTTGTAGTAGTTGATATAATTATTGGTGTTTAGTAATCTCTTAGGATGTAAAGAGATGATAGTATAGTTAAGTAGTTAACAAAGAAATCTTGGCTTAGTTATTAGGTAAGCAAATGAAGGTGAACTTTAGGGCATGTTGTCAACTGGTATGGTTCTCCTTTTAGTATTTTAGTCAATGGTGTTATGATTGGGAATGATGGAAACTTATTGTGCAAAAAAAGCTAGATTTTGGGTAAGTTTTCTATGTGTACGCTGTTTAGATTGCTTATTAGTATCATGATGCCCAAATAGGGGCTTGTGTTGACTATGTTATTGACCTGAGAGATTATTATCATTAAGATGCTGCTACGGGGCGGGTATTGGTCTTGTTTGAGCATTATTTGCCTTTATTATTATCATGATGCCATTGAGGATTGATTTGATATTATTGATGTCTTACATAAGTTTTTACCATTGTGGTTTCATGAGATGGATTATATCATGATTTATTTAGATTTAAAAAGATTTGAGCTCATTTATACCATTATTGAGTTGATTCATTTTATGATATTAATTTGGTTATGAGCATGCATCCTCATTTCGTTCATCTATATTCATGATTTGTTACTACTGAAAAACACAGATTTTAAAGAAATGAGATACATTATAAAACTCCATGATCAAAGAATCTGACGATAAGGTTGATTGATGAGATTGTGATATTATATGAGTTGTGAAACCCCACCTTATGGGTCCTGTCATGGAATCTTATACTCAAAAGGATTGTACAATGTGACATTGAGACATTACATCTATCACACACCAAAATCATAGAGGCGCAACTGATACCTGGTGCTATACTTGAATGGGCTAATCAACTGAAATCGAATCAAATAACACAAGTGGACCATCAAGGCCAAACTAAATTAAAATAAATACAGTAGAGATAAACTCGAATAACAAAAGTATAATACAAGGTCAACTAGAGTGTAAATGACTACCAGACCCACAACAGGTGTCTACATGTATCTAGGATGAGAAACTGTTAATCACTAATCGGGATAGGCCCTAAAGTACCCATTAACTGATACAAAGCCAAAGTAGACTCTAGATTCAGTAACTCCGAAAAGAACGAAGCGTACCAATCATAAGTTAAACTCGACCACACAAAATGAGGGTCTCTATATACCTGATAACCTGTAGGAATGAATGCAATGTCCCCCATGTAATGGAGGTGTCCGTACAAAAGAATGTACTAAATATATAAGGCATAGAGTGACCATATGTAAAACAAGAACTCAAATGAAATGAGATATCAATGTATAACTGTATAGATGAGGATAAAAGACCACTTTTTATTATACTTGCAGAATCATGTACATTACATTCTTTGCTTTACTTTACTCTTCTTCGCTTGGTAAACTTGTGAGGCATATGATATAAATAACCAGCTAATCAGTGGTAAAAGAGGATGACCTATGCTAGGCATTTTAACCCCCAGGATGCGGTCCTCATAAATACAAAAATCGGGATCGACCCATGCTAGACTTTCCTTTCACTCCTGGGATACCACCCGCAATATTGGGATCGACCCATGCTAGGTGTTCCTTCCACCCCTGGGATACCACCCATAATTACATAAATTCATTTTACCTTGTTTCTTTAATCTTTGAGATTGTTCTTTTGGTGGTAATAACATTATTTAAGCTTTTGAAGCTATAGACCCGTGAACAATATACTTGAGGGTGATAACAATGATATAGGAAATAAATATGACATCAATGTGATACTTAGGAACTCATATGAAACAATGGGCATGTAGACTTTTCAAATGGAAGCATATGTGCATATCAAGTGGAAATATGTAAATCCTCAAATTAAGAGGTAGGGACTCTATCAGATGATACAATAGAAAAATAATTAATAGGAGATCTCAAATGAAAGGGTGAATAAATGTGTGAAATAATGAGGCACATGGGAAGATCCTAATTAGAAAAAATACACATTCCAAGTAAGGACGTAAAATTGTATAATTAAACCAGCAAGGACTCTATAAGGTCACATTATTCCTCAACACGATGGATGTGATATCAAACAAAAGAAAATGTGAACATGTGAACCAAATGAAGCATATAATCGAATACACAATTAGGGAAATTTCATAGTATATGGATAGAATGTGTATCCAACGTATGAACAATCTTAACATATGTAATCTAGGATTTTATTGACTCATATAAGAAAAACATGTCACAAGGGTTCATGCCTTAATGGTGAAAGAGAATAGCCTTACATACTTTGTTTATTTTAGGTGTCCAATACAACTTACCATGATGCAGCCTCCCTTTTAAGGTGTTAATTTATGATGAAATAAGTGGTAAAGCTAGTATTAATAGTCTATCAACCAAAAATCTACCCAGGCCCCCATAAGCTCGGCAGGTGCAAACCCCAATCACATGATAATGAATGTAATGCAATGCAAAATAATCATAACCGAACAAACCATAGCCTCAACAATCTTACCTACCCCTGCTTCAGTTCACCAAATCACCACTTTAACACCACAATCTACTATTTATAAATCTCACAGCTAATTCTATTTATACCTGATTTTTATATCATCATAACACCAGCAACTTACTAAGCCTCCATAATCCCCACACACCACTAACAACAACAAATCAAAGTCATATTACACCACTATATGAAATGCAATTTGTTGTATGCGGTGCGGTGTAGGTGCACACCCTGATCCCTAGCCTCAAGGATGTGTAATGTATGTGGTGTAGGCGAATTACACGATCCTAAACACAAAAGGAATATAAGTCAATGCATATGCACCATGCATGTGTATGTGGGCAAATAATGCACATAAATTGTTATGCGGGCCAATAAGAACACCATGATATCTAAAAGAAACAAGTAATGCAAGAATATTATAAGAAATAATACCATGACGGGTAATACACCACTACTAACACTGTCACATTAAGTTTGTCCATAAAGTGTCATTGTGTTTTAATGAAATACTTTGCCCTATGTAACCAGATAGTAGACCAGCATAATCTTTGTCACAATGTGTGTGCAATGAGTATTGTCATACAATTGTATATATTTAACCAACTGTACAACAATTCATACAAACTATTGTAACTAAAACTAATTATGACATTATTAATTGACACAAATTATCTACTTTTAATTCGGTTTCTAATTATACCCTTACACGGATAGCACATATCCCCCTTTAATCTTTACAGTTACTCACTATGCAACTCATCCAGTACCATCATCACATATATACAACCCTGAACATACAATCAAATATCTTCTAAATTTCCAGTAACTCTAGCAAGTTGATATGAATCAAGAATTAGCTTCAAAAGGAAGCCTAGTTTACACAAATTTTACTTAATCCTCAAAACAGTAAATCTGGGCAGCCCCATTGCCTTGTGTTGTAATTTAGTTTTGAATATCTAAAAGGCAAAATCAAGCTTTATAACCTTCATAAAAGTAGTAGGTATATATCTTGGGTTTGAAAATAATGAAGAATAACCAAAAAATAAGTTTTGTAGAAAAAGATATCATCAAAACACTAATAGTAGCACATAGGGGATTTCCAATTTGTCCTCTGTTGCGCCCCTATTTTTAATCCATAACAGAACAATCAGCTTTTGTCATATGAATAAAAGTTGTAGATCTATGTGTTATATTTCCAAAACATATTTCTTCACTTAAAATAGAGCCTTACACAACTTGATATGCTAAAACTACTAAGAACTGCACAGTTCAAAAACAGATTTTGGTTACTTACTATTCTCAAAAGGGACAACAAAAATGACAAGTGTTTGGCCTTGTTCATTATTAGGATATAACCTATCCTTTAGTATCCATAATACCATGATCACATAACCAACATAGATGATTTTATGACCAGTTAAAGTTTTCCAATATATATTACTGTGTTAGGCTAATAAAATATATTTCCTTCCCTGAAAGAGATATCAAAAGTTTGGCAAGAAAAAGAAAAAGTTATATTTATTTCATTATTACATCACCCAACGTGCAATCATCTATACCCATACTTATTCTGTGTTCTCCATAACACTAATGGATTAAACATGTTATTTGATTAATTCTTTGGGTTCCTATGCACTCACCAACACCAAATACTGAATAGAGGGGATGTGAGTGTAATACAAATACAATATCTCGTCCATACCAAGCCAACAACCACAAAAAGTACACAGTAAGTGAGCAAAGGAAATTATGTCACATGACAACTTTGATTTAGAGACATCTAGTAACTGACTCTCCAATATCATGCTAGACTTAAAATAATCCATCTATCATAAGGAATCATGTCAAAAAAAGAAGAATATAGACTTAACATACCTTGAATTTTAGATCGAATAACTTGAGGTAAATAAGCGATTTCCTTTTGATGATAAATGATAGCATCAAAATATCCTTCCTACTGAATTATTGTTCTAGCGTTAATATGCACATGTTGCAGCCATGGGTTTTACATTTTAATTTCGAAGGAAAAAGAAAACCAAGTGAAAAGATTTACTGAAAACTTAAGTGAAAAGTTAATAGATGTATGCTGAAATTTATAGGATATATATATGTGGAACAATCAACCAACTTCTACTGTCGGTCACTTTAACCAATTAAAGTCATAAAGATGGAAGTGTTATACAATATGTATTGGGGGATTACCATGGCGGTGGAAAAGAATAAGAACAATTATTTATACTCCCGATCACTAATTAATGTCCACCAAAAAGATGATAACTATAGTGAAATAAGTGATCCAAAATTTTCCACGTACCATTGCTAAAAATATCCTTTAAATTACAAGCTAACCTAGATAATGGATAACTAAGATAATAAAAAATATACAATTATTATTTATTAAAATATAAATAAACAATACATATCTTATAAAAATATCTCAAACACAAGTATTTTCAAAAATATTAACTATCAAATTCTAATTTAAATCAAATATTTTTGAACATGCACAATATTAATAAAATTCTCAAATTTTGGCTTGTAAACCTACGACACAGGAAGAAGGACACCGTAAATATCCAGGGTATTACAACATAATTATCATTCCATTGCATTGTATTGCGTTCCTTTGCATGATTGATATTGCATCTAATTATTTCCTTTCATATTTTATTATCGTGATTGAATTTTCTTTGTGATTATTTGTATTTTTCATATGATATCACTACATTACATTGCATTGTACCTTCTCTTGGTTAATTTTGTGGTTGAGATATTATGAGGCATGGCGTATTGTTATGGCTTGATCTATTGAGACTGTTATGTCACATCAGTATTTGTGGAATATGTACCTCCTCTGCCTTAGCCAGAATTATTGGTTTGAAATAGTGAGTGAATATCATATAACGTGTTGGTAAGATTCTCTTTTGATGTGACTTATATTTAGTGACGTTGATCATGAACCTATACGTGCCTACCATAAATGCAATGATTTGATTATCTTAATAAATATGCTATCTGATAGGACAGGCTGGGACTTTTCAGAGTGCAGGTTTATTTTGGGTAAATTGGATGGTTGGTGAGGTGGTCCTCGTCATCACTTTGGATTTGGGTCGGTTATTGACGATGCTTGTTGAGTACACGTGTTTCGTACTCACCTTTATTTTTTCTTTCATTTTTCTGCATCCTGTACAGAAAGTGATTTGAGTAGCGGAGCTTAGACTGTGTTCTCTCGGTGTTAACTTTATGGAGATTGAGGTAGCAGTTGATGGGTCTTAGATCTTACCTGGATCTCTCCATATCTTATCTTATGCTTTATTTGCATTTAATATATTTTATATTATTTGATCATATTCTATATTTGAGGCTTTTTCTAGAGACAACAAGACCTGGATGTATCATTGAGATTATACTTTTTTTTGTATTATTTGGGTGTTTATCTCTATGTCTTACTTCTACTGCTTCAATTTTGGTTTGATTATTGAGTTTGGTTTGGGATAAGCTTACCTGTATCAGAGGGTGTGACATGTGCCATCATGAATTTTAATTTTGGGTCATGACAAAATTGGTATCATAGCCCCAAGTTCATTAGTCTCATAATACAAGACGAGTCTTGTAGAGTCTTGTAGATTGGTGTAGAGATGTCCATTATCTATTTCGAAAGGCTACAAAACTTTTAGAGAGATCCATATCTTCATTCTATATTGTGTGTTCATAGCTTAATGTGTCTAATAGTATTTTATTCACTCTCTCACTGATGGTGAGGACCCGTTCTCCTTTGGCTAGAGATTTAAAGCCAGTTCCCTTGGTATGTTGTCCAGATAGAGGTCGTGAGAGTGGTCATACTAGAGCATCTAAAATAGTTAGAGGTCAGACAGAGGTTGCACCTTAGGTTCAGGAGTTGCTCATGATGATGGCTCTGTTGACACAAAAGGGTTGATCCCAATTTAAACACCACCTATTTTCATGTCCATACCTATGTTTGAGGATTTCTTGGTACGAGTATTGGGTTTTCTTTAAGGGATGACTCCTCTTTTCATTTAACGTACTACTACGAAGCTTTAGACTCCAGTTACATAGTTGGATACTACTGTAGATTCTACTATAGTTGGGGTATTGCCAGGTATCGGTCCACATCCAGTGACCTTACCATTTATGTCCATGGAGGGAAAAATTAGGTTTGTAGAGTTCATGTGGATATATATGTAACAACCTAAACTCCTGAACTAAGATTGGAACTATTCTTCAAATGTGTATAGAACCAAACCCGATGATTTCTTATATGGGAAGTGCTTTAGATATGAATTAAGGTCATAAGAAACTTCTAGCTCAATGTTAAGTTGAAATAATTTTTACCGATTGAGTTTTTATATAAGATTTTACTAGGGCCAACTTCAAACTAGTATAACTCCTAAAATCTGAAGAGTTTCGTAGCTCAAGACATACCAAACTAAAAGTCTTTGAGCCAATCTTTCCAACGCCACCAACTTCTCATCAATCCAATTTTAAAGCATGAAGTTATGACTATTTTGGTGAAGCAATGTCAAGTTGTCAGTTATGGCGACCCATACAATGAACTGTTGGTTCTTAGAACGATCCATCCTATTTGTTTGTCTGTAGAGCAGCAAAAAAGTCATAAAAGTAAGCAAAACAACTCAAAAGCCACGATAGGAACCAATAAAGCATTGGAAGAATAACCAATCCATTGGTGGGTCAATTTGATGAAGTCCAGAGGACCCCCATGAACCAACAGAACCAACAATTGGTTGGAAGAACCAACGATCTGTTGGTTGGTCGGTCCATTGTCCACATCAACTTTTCAGCTATAACTTTTAGAGGGTAATTTGGTCATTTCCTATTATTTAACCCCTATACTATATCATTTGACTATCCCAAAGGGAAAATACTTAAGCCTAACCTACTCCAATTACCTCATTCCCCTAAAACTCACTTAAACACTTAGAGAAAAATCAAAATAGGCAATTAAACTCTCCAAAGTCACAAGAACTGGGTTTCATCATCTTCAGGCTTCAAGTTTATAATTTAGAAAGGTTGGTATGTGGGATTTCATCAATGGGTATCCTTTCACCCATTGAGTACCTAAGTGAACTCAGTTTTTTAGTTAATCCATTCTTCAAAACCTAGGGTTTTCATGAAAAGTATGACTCTCTTTATATTTCAGTTCCTCATCATGAATAGTCCATGAATACATGTTTTCCCATTAAATCTAGTACCTTTATAGACTTATATTTTTTGAACCCTCAGTATATTGATATGTCATGTTTTGGATTTGTGGTTTATGAATTTGTACTCTATTCAGAATATAGAATACGTCATGAATAATTGTATTCTTCAAAGATGGCAGGTTATGAACACCTGGTGACTTAGTATTCCATAAATTTTTAGTTCAACATTTAGACATCTAACTTCACAGATTTTAGAATGCTTTTAGATAAAGCACTTATCATTTAGTCTCAGAACATTAGTGTTTTTGAGCTATTCACCTTATCAGTTTATTTCAGTTTGGAGTAGTACTTAGCATCGAGTGGACTCAAGGATGAAAGCTAGGCTGAGACCTTTAGTAGAAGTCCCTAAGTCACAGAACTATGTTTCCACCATAAGTTCTAAGGGTAACTCGCCAGATTAGGCTGACACCTTAGTCCTTTTGAACATCAGTTTAATGTATCCATGCAAGTTAGTTTTCCTACCCTTGATAAGGTACAGAGCACCCTCCCAGCTGGACTATAGTTTAGGACTCGTTTAGCTCAGACGGGGTATATTGGTTAATAGTAGCCCCTACTGTTCAAACTCAATCATTACATGAATCTAGATTCAGTCTATTTAATTATTGTATTTATCAGTTATATGCTTATCTACTTTGGTCATTGCATCATCTCATATTTATAAATTCCATGTTAAGTTTAGTCTCTTATGTTCAGTTTAATTTATTATAGTGCGTATCTCACATGCTTGGTACATTCATAGTACTGACCGCATACTTTTTTTGTGCTATATTATGTTATAATATAGGTTCAGATGCTCAGCATCTAGCTCGCGGTTAGTAAGATCCCATACTCATATCAGTAGCAGTGTGTGGTGAGTCCTCATCTTTCGAGGATGAGATTTATTATCATTTTCTTATTTTAGTTATTTTAGTTTTTAGATATTTAGAGTTAGTTGGGGGTTTGTCCCATCAACTCGTCTTTTCAACTCATCATTTTTGATTTGTAAGAAGTGTGGTAAAAACCACTAAGGAGAGTGTATGACCATCAGTGGTGGTTGTTTTGGATGTGTCAAGCCAGGTCAAATATTGAGGGAATACCTAGTGGCCTCACAGCGGGGAATAAATTTTCACCAGCAGACCTAATCTAATTCCTCAACCTCTCTAATAGGTCGCCCAACATAGTAGGGTGCCTTATCTAATATAGGTGTCTTGCAACTCGACAATATCAGGTGGGTTCCCCTGATATAGTCACGGATACATTACAAATCTGCTATATTAATGTGTATGCTTTGTAAGATACCGGAGACATACTTTCCTTCTTGACTCCCTATACTACAGTAGACTTTTCTATTAGTCTCGAAATCCTTTCAGAACCTTTCTCAGTCTCTACTCTTGTTGGTGACTCCATCATAGCTAAATGGGTTTATAGAAATTACCCAGTCGCAGTTTCTTAGAAAGTTACCTTAGTTGATCTCATAGAGGTAGATATGACAGATTTTGATGTCATTCTTGGCATGGATTAACTACATTCCTATTATGCCTCAGTCGATTATTAAAACAGAGTAGTCCAGTTTCAATTTTTGAACGAGCTATTCATAGAGTGGAATTGTAGTACCTCAGCTCAAATAGGTCGGTTTGTCTCTACCTTAAGTCCAGAAAAATGATCTCAAAAGGGTGCATCTATCATCTAGTTCGGTTAAAGGATTTTAAGTCCAAAACCCCAACTCTTCAGTTAGTTCCAGTGGTCAACTTCAAACAAGTATAACTCCTAAAATATAAAGAATTTTGTAGCTCAAGACATACCAAATTAAAGGTCTTTGAGCCTTCTTTCCAACGTTATCGACCTCTTGTCAATCCAATTTTGAAGCAAGAAGTTATGGTCATTTTAATGAAGCATTATCAAGCTGTTAGATATGACGACCCATACAATGAACTGTTGGTTCTTAGGATGATCCGGCCTATTTGTTTGTCTGTAGAACAGCCAAAAAGTCCCAAAAGTGAGAAAAACAACTCAGAAACCATGAAGGAACCAGCAAATCATTTGTTGGTCCATCTGATGAATTCCAGAGGACCCTCATGAACAACCAAAACCAAAAATTGGTTGGAAGAACCAACAATCCATTGGTTGGTCTATTTGTTTTCCATATCATCTTGTAAGTTATAACTTTTAAAGGGCAATCTGGTCATTTCCTAATATTTAAACCCCTATATTATGTCATTTGGCTATCCCAAAGGGGGAATACTTAAGCCTAACCTACTCCTAATCCCTAATTCCCCTAAAACTCTCATTAACACTCATAGAAAAATCTAATTAGGCAATTAAACTCTCCCAAGTCACAAGAACTGGGGTTCATCATCTTCAAGATTTAAGTTCAAGATTTTAGCAAGGTTTTCACTTCCTGGTATGTGGGATTTCATCAATAGGTATCCTTTCACCCATTGAATACCTAAGTGAACTCAGTTTTTCTGTTAATTCATTCTTCAGAACTTAGGGTTTTCATGAAATTTATGATTCTCTTTATATTTTAGTTCCTCTTATGAATAGTCCATGAATACACGTTTTCCCATGAAATTCAGTACCTTTATAGACTTATATTTTTTGATCCCTCAATATATTGATATGTCATGTTTTGGACTTATGTTTTATGAATTCATACTCTATTTAGAATATAGAATTTGTCATGAATAATTGTGTTCCTCAAAGATGGTAGTTTATGAACACCCAATGACTTAGAATTCCATAAATTGTTAGTTCAGCATTTAGTCATCTACTTTAACAGATTTTAGAATTCTTTCAGATATAGGACTTATCATTCAGTCTCTAAACATCAGTGTTGTTAAGCTATTCACCTTATCAATTTATTTCAGTTTGGAGTAGTACTCAGCACCGAGCAGACACATGGATGAAAGTTCACTTGTCAATTAGGCTGAGACCTTTTGTAAAAGTCCCAAAGTCACAGAGCTATGTTGCTACTATAGGTTCTAAAGGATAATCCACCAGATTAGGCTGACACATTATTCCTTTTTGACATCAATTTAATGTATCAATGCAAGTCACTTTTCTTACCATTGGCAAGGTATAAAGCACCTTCCAGTTGGGGTTATAGGTTAGGCCTAATTTAGCTCAAATAGGGTTTGTTGGTTAATAATATCCCCCACTGTTTACACTCAGTCATTGCATGACCCTAGATTTAATCTATTCAGTTATTATTTTTATCAATTATATGCTTATTTACTTTGGTCATTCCATCAGCTCATATTTATTAATTCTATGTTAAGTTTAGTCTCTTATGTTCTGCTTTATATATTATACTGCATATTTCACATATTAAGTACATTCAAACTACTTATCACATACTTCTTTTGTGCTATATTGTGTTATAATATAGGTTTAGATACTCAGCATCTAGTTCGTGGTTAGTAAGATCCCTTATTCATCTCAGTAGCAGTTCATGGTGAGTCCTCTTCTTTCGAGGATGAGATTTATTATCATTTTCATATTTCAGTTATTTTAGTTGTCAAATAGTTAGAGTTAGCTGGGGGTGTTTTCCCAGAAACTCATCTTTATTAGAGGCTTTCAGATAGATAGTTAGATTTTTAACTTTATGGTTACGTTAGTTAATTCCTATTTTGAATTACGTATTGGGTTTTATTTTGTTTATTAATACATCACTCAGATTTTATCTTTTGCTCACTATTATTTAGTTATATCTAGTTTTTTCTTAGTGTCATACTAGGCAATGGGTTATCTTGTGGTCACTTGTGGCTCTAAGCACCGTATTTTGAGTAGGAGGTAGTCTCGGTCCTTGATAAACTTGGTATTAGAGCATTAGTTTTAGAGTGTCCTAGGGTGTCTCAAAGTCGCATTAAGTAGAGTTTGATCATAGTTTTGAAGCGGATCACACTTATGAGTGAGAGGTTACAAAATGGTTTTAGGAAAGTCTCACTTCTTTCATGATCAAGTCGTAAGATAGAGTGTCTACTCTATTTAATCTCTTTATAACTTGTTCTCTATGCGTTTACAGAAAATGCCTCCCAGAAGAGCAAACAAAAGGAGAAATAGAAATGAAAATGGAAACCAGCAAGCTCCACTAGCTCCAGCAGACCCTCTAAATGAACAAGTCTCTGATGCTGAGTTAGGGATGCTATCCAGGTGCTTGCTCAAGAAATGACCACTCATGTAAACCAGAAGGTGGTTGCCTAGGTCAATCATAATGGGAATACGATGGCGGTAAGGGTCTAAGATTTCACTCGAATGAATCCTCCAAAAATCCATGGTTCTAAGATACACGAGTATCTAAAAGAGTTTATTGATGATATTTAGAAGGTCACTTAAATTATAGGGATCACTCTAGTTGAGAGTGGAGACTTAGCCACTTATCAGTTGAAGGGAGTGGCTTAGACTTGGCACAAATAGTAGAAAGAATATAGAGGTGTAGAGGCAGGTCAAGTGGATTGGGATGAGTTTGTGGTTGCGTTTCTGGATAGGTTCTTCCCACTTAAGTTAAGGGATGCCAAGTTTCAAAAATTCAACAACCTGAAGCAGGGTAATATGACTATGAAGTAGTATTCCCTTAAGTTTACTTAGCTCTCTAAGTATGCTTTAGTAATGGTGGATGATTCGAGGGCCTGTATGAGTAAGTTTTTATCGGGTGTCTCTGATACAGTGGTTAAAGAGTGTAGGACTTCCATGATAGTTAAGGTAATGGATATATCCAGACTTATGAATCATTCTCAATAGATCGGGGAAGAAAATATTAAAGAGAATGAAAGGGATATAGAAGGCTAGAATGGGAAACTTTGACTATTCTCAATAAAAATCGGGTGGTGGTAATCGCTCTCAGTTTCATCAGAGGTCTTTAGCTCTAGCCCTATCCTTTTCTAGTCTCTCAATTTCCAAGTTTAGATAGAAGCATCAGGATAAAGCACTAGGCTTTATGTCCCAGGGTAGTGTCACTAGTGGACATACTTTTTTGGTTTGCAATAAGTATGGTAAGAACCACCAAGGGGAGTGTATGGCCGACAGTGGTGGTTGTTTTGGATGTGAAAAGCTAGGTCACAAATTAAGAGAGTACCCAGTAGCCTCACAGGGAGCATAGATATTCGCTAGCAGAACCAATCTAATTCCTCAGCCATTCCAGAAGGTCACCCAACTCAGCAGGGTGCCTCATCTAATATAGGTGGTGGTAAGAGCTAAAACAAATTCTATGCCTTGCAGACTCGATAAGATCAGGAGGGTTCCCCTAATATAGTCACTGGTATATTACGAGTCTGTTATATTAATGTATATGCTTTGTTAAATCCCGAAGAAAGACTTTCCTTCAAGACTCCCTATATTGTAGTAAACTTCGATGTTAGTCCCAAAATCCTTTTAGAACTTTTCTCAGTCTCTACTCTTGTTGGTGACTCTGTCATAGCTAAATGGGTTTATAGAAATTTCCCAATCATATTTTCTCAGAAAGTCACCTTAGTTGATCTCATAGAGGTAGATATGACTGATTGTAACGACATCCTTGGAATTGAATGGCTACATTCTTGTTATGCCTCAGTCGATTGTAGAAATAGAGTAAGCCCATTTCAGTTTCTGAATAAGCTAGTCATAGAGAGGAAGGGTAGTACCTTAGCTCTAATAGTTTGGTTTGTCTCTACCTTAAGGCCAGAAAAATGACCTCAAAAGGGTGCATCTATCATCTAGTTTAGTTTAAGGATTCTAAGTCTGAAACCCTAACTCTTTAGTTAGTTCAAGTGGTTAATGAATTCCCAGAAGTGTTTCCAGAAGATATGCGTGGAGTTCTTCCCAAGTGGGAAATTATCCTTGAAATATATCTCCTTCAAGATACCCAACCTACTTCAATTCCTCCTTACAGAATGGCTCAAACTAAGCTTAAGGAGTTAAAGGAATGGTTGAAAGATCTTTTAGACAATAGTTTTATTAGGCCCAATATCTCTCCATAGGGTGCTCTAGTTCTTTTTGTGAGCAAGAAAGATGGTTCCCTCAGAATGTGCATCGAGTACTGTTAGTTGTACAAAGTCACAATCAAGAATAAGAATCCCATTTCTAGGATTGAGGACTTTTTTGACCAGCTTCAGGGCGCCATTTGTTTTTCAGAGATAGACCTCAGATACGACTACCATCAACTCAGATTCAGAGAACGTGACATTCCAAACATTATCTTCAAAACTCGATATGGTCACTTTAAATTTATTGTTATGTCCTTTAGACTAACAAATGCTACTGCAACTTTTATGGACTTAATGAACAGGGTATTCTAGCAGTACTTGGACATGTTCTTCATTGCCTTTATAGATGACATCCTCATTTATTCTAAGAGTAAGGATTAACTTGCAAACCATTTGAAGATTGTATTGCATACTCTCAATGATCTCTAGTTATTCGCTAAGTTTAGTAAGTGCGAATTTTTTTTGAAATTAGTAGCATTCTTCGATCACATCATTTTCTGATACAATCCAAAATGCCTCTGGACCTTTTGATAGAATGATCGTGAAGTGAGAGGTGTTTGACGAACCCTTAGTGCTATACAAAGGATGCCATGAGTTAGAGATTACATATAAGAAGGGTAGAGAGTCTTTGGAGAGGTCAAATGGAAGCAAAGACGAGTTAAAAGAGACCCTGGAGTAACCTGCGAAGTCACCTGCACCCGCAGGTCCTGAGGTACGGCCGCATATGGTACTTTTAGCCCATACAGAGCCACCTGCGTTATGACATGCATGGGCAGGTGGCCCATCTACGCCAGCAGATGTCTTATTTTGCTGAAATGGGTCATTTTTGGGCCCATAGTTGTAATAATTAGCCCATGGCTAGAAATAGTAACTTCTTCTTCATTTTTGGGTTAATTTTGATGATTATAAACAATTATACACTTGAAAGTGTGAGTGAGCTTGGATTAGCTTGCGTTGAATTTTCGTTTGGAAACGTCGGTTGCTTGGGAGCTCGATTCCCTTGTGGTCTACGTAAGATTTAGGTGCGTTGTAGGATTAATTTGATTGAGGATTTGGGGTTTAATATACCTTAATTTGCATTCAATTTCCTTCTTTGTGTCTATCTATTTCTTTATCTTTCTATCTTTTCGCTTTCGATTCCTTGTTACTCATTTTCGTACTTTATCCCTCCTTTCATATTTTGTGGATTATGATTTGGTATCAGAGCCGAGATTAGATTCATTCTTGCGATTCTAAATCTTGGGTTTGTTATCTAGAAAATCAAAAAAAAAAAAAAAAAGAATTTTTTTTTTGTCAAAAACATTTTCAACAAAAACCCCAAAAATATTTTTGTGTTTTTGAGTCATTTTTGTAGTTTCTATACTAGATTTGTTCCATCTAGTACTATCAAGGTTGGAATCTTGAGTTTTTGGTGTGAACCCCATTGTTGAGCTTGAAGTTCTTGAGAAAAAGTAAAGTGGGTTTTGAAATCTGGAACTTTTGGTGTGGATTTGGGTGTTAAAAATTGTTGGAAAGTGTTCTCTAAGTTGAAGGGAACCTAGATCTGAAATTTCTTGCAATTCGGAGCAAAAACAAGTTAGTTTGGAAATTTGGTGTTCTTCGTGTTCTTGAGGATCTTCATATCTTTAAGGGGATGATTTATCAAAAAATTTGTTGTTAGATCCACTAATAAAGAAAGATAAAGGTGTTTGGGTGTTAGTACAAGAGAATATCCAAAAGAAAAAAGAATATTCTAAGAGAGAGAGTGCAAAAAAAGGCCCACAAAGGCTGAAAAGTTGAAATTCCAGGTGTCTGTCTAGGCCACCTGCGCCCTCACCTACGTGGGCAGGTGGAAAGGTGGGCATATGCGCCAGCAGGTGACCCAAAGCAGACCACACTGGTTTGACCTGCGCCCACCATCTACGAGGGCAGGTCAACACCTGTGTGGGTAGGTCATCCAAATGCGCCTCAACAACTCCGAAACTAATTTTGCTCAGGTTCCAACATCCTAATTCCATTCCTTGATTCTTAAACTCATTTATTGATTCCTAACTAATTAAAAACTAGTATTTGATCTACTTAGTTGAATAATTAGTCTTTGAGTCCATTTTCTTTCTTCGTCCATTTCTTTTGTGCTTTTCTCTTTTTGTTTCATTGTAATTTCTAGTTTCAAGTACGTTAGTTTGCTTGAATCATCTATTCTACTTTAAACAAGAATCCATTTTGTCCACAAGTAGCAATTGACACCACGTCATTCATTAGAGTAGAAACGATCCTTCAACGCTAGGGACGCCTATTGAGAGGAAAAACAAAGGTGTGTACTCCGAGAAATTGTGTGGTTGATTTCTTAACGCTAACTTGTTTGTTGGTTTTGTTTAGTGTTTCTTCTTACTAGGTACAATGGCTCCGGGAGATGATGCTCAAGGTTCTTCGGGAGAGGTTATCATGGAATACATAATGGTGGCCATTTTAGGTATAAGACAAGACATGAATGAGATAAGAGGTCAAATAACCACACTACAAGGAAGTATGTCAACCAGGATGGACAACATAGAGGGTTGTCTAAACTCCAACAACTCTACCCTCCAAAACTGTCAAGCCTCCTCAAGTGGAAATGCTCCAAACACCTCCAATACTATCTCCCCGGAAACATTTCACCAAATGTTCAATCCACCGAGGCAAGTACATGATCCCATCACCCAAACCACTACTTACCCAAATAACTGAAATCTTGTTCGTCCACTACAACCCCAATTTAATCAAGCCAACCAAGAAGCTCCATGAAATTAACCTAATAACCAAGATCTACCACACCAAGCCACACTTAACCAAAATCAACCCATCCAAGTTGAGGATATAGAAGGAGAGGGACTCCAAAAAGGAGATGAGGTGATAGATAAAGTGGCCCTATTCGCTGAATTTGTATGAAATACGAGAGGAGCTCATGGAGGAGGCATAGAGGATGAGGAGAAAGGTTTGGTCAGGTTCCCTATGGTAGATGAAACTTGGGAAACCAACCCCAAGATCATGAAGAACACCAATGGGATCAAGGAGGTAATGCGGGTTGAGACATGGGTCTTAACTCCATCAAGATCACTCTTCCTACCTTCTAAGGAACTAGTGATCCGTCGACCTACCTTGATTGGGAAGTACAATGTGATAGGATCTTTCAACTCAATAAGTTAACCGGTCAAAAGAAAGCCACCCATGTAATTGCTCAATTTGAAGGGTACGCTTCTACTTGTGGGAAACCCAAAGGTTACAATAAGAAAGAGATGGAAGACTATTATGAAGAATTACAAAACTTGATCCTTCGACTTGAGATTGTTGAACCACAACACCATTGCATGTCTTAATTTAAAGAAGGTTTGGAATATGACATCGCTTCTCAAATATTTGTCCATAAGTTTGAGAACATAGAAGCCCTTATCAAAGTGGCCATTGAGGTTGAGAAGAGCAACAAAGAAAATAAGTCTTTCAATCCTAAAGGCTACACATCTTCTAGTTCATCTGGGTGGAATAAGAATAAGTACTTCAACAAGTCCTATGAGAAGAAACCTTTTGAGAAGACTACTCCAAAGTATCCGCCAAAGAATGAAGGTAACCAATACCCGAACACTAATTCTAGAGGTATTGTTTGTTTTAAATGTCAAGGTTGGGGACATAAGGCAAGTGAGAGTCCGAATTGAAGAAACATCATTTTGGTAGAAGAAAAGGCTTATTTTGTTGGAGATAAGGTGGACCAAGAAGATAGTGGTGTGGAAGAAACCCAAGAGGGTGAAGACGTTAAAGATGAAGGGGAAATTAATACACTTATTGGAATGATGATGAAGGTTCCCCATGAAGATGTTTAGCCTCAAAAAGGAGAGATAATGAATTTGAACTTTATGATGAGGCGAGTGGTGAGTAGTGAGGCTTTAGATGATCTAAGCCAAGAGTAGGAAATGAACTTGGCTCGAGGAGGGGAACCTTGTGGTCTTCCCAAACCCTTGTTGTTTGCTAACCACGGTGCTAGCATTTACCTAGCACCAATAGTTTTCTTTTGTAGGGTCATGAGGGGATACTTCTAAATGAGGATCCAATGAAGGTTCCTAACAAGTATGCATTTGAAGGTCTAGATGAGTTCTTATCTAAAGACTCCAAAATTGATCAAGATGTGGCTCAAAGGAGGTTTCTAAGCAAACTCCTATGGGTTGATAGATACTTGCTAGGAAGGGGTAACATATCTAACCCCATGGATTGGATGATGGAGTTACCTACCAAGGAAGCTCCTACAAAAAGGCAAGAGGACCAAGTCTATTGGGCTCAAGTTGATGCATAGGAGGGAAGAACCATGTGGAGTATGTAAAAAAGGCAAGCGAGCAAGTTCAAATCCTTGCTCCAAAGGTATGTACCTCCCTCTTCTTATTCCAAGAAATCCTTAGAATTATGATGATATTTATCGTATGTCCCTTATGGTTAAATTATGTTGGCTTCGCAATCCAGATGCCCAATCTATTTGTTGCTTTGAGAAGGGTCTATGTTGCCTAATTGATAAACAACTCTTGTTCCCAAATACTTGTCACACTTATGTGTATAGACAAGTTGAAGCACTAGGATGGACCCCGCTAATAAGTGTTATTTCCTTGGGAAGTTGTTTGGATGAGAGAGATGTGAGGTGCTTGAGTTGCTTGTTCATACTTTCTTGTGTTCTTATCTTTGATAACACCTTAAATGATCTTAGCTATTTTCACTCTTATCTCTTTGCTTATAAAGATGGCCATGTTTGTGTTGAGAATTCCTTTTATGTGAACATGGATTGTTGTGAGAGGAAGAGTGATCCACACCCTAATGACTACTTGATTCTATCCTTGGTTGTTCCAACATGTAGTGATTTTCTTGCTAACTTACTTGAGCTTATTGGTAATCTTGTTAATGGAAACACCTTGAGAGAATTGCATGATGCTTGTTGTAGCCAATACCTTTTGTGCCTTGTATGATGAGTTCTTTTCATTGAACATGAAGGATAGTTGGTTATACGTCAAGTGGGTGTCCCCTTGGCACAAAAATGTTGATGCTAGCCCTTGTACTAAACCTCGTACTTCGAGGAAATATTGGTTGTTTGTTCATCTCTTGTGCTTTCAGGACTTAGATTCGAGGATGAATCTTTTTCAAAGAGGGGAGGATGATACAATCCAAAATTCCTCTGGACTTTTTGATGGAATGATCATGAAGTGAGAGGTGTTTGACGACCCCTTATTGCTATCCAAAGGATTCCATGAGTTAGAGATTACATCCAAGAAGGGTAGAGGGGCTTTGGAGAGGTCAAAGGAAAGCAAAGACGAGCTAAAAGAGGCCTTGGAGGGAACTGCGAAGTCACCTGCGCTTGCAGGTGCTGAGGTGAGGCCGCAGATGCCATTTTTAGCCCATCCAGAGCCACCTGGATTGTGACATACATGGGCAGGTGTCCCATCTATGCCAGCGGATGTCTTATTTTGCTGAAATGGGTTACTTTAGGGCCCATGGTTGTAATAATTAGCCCATGGGTATAAACAGTAATTTTTTCTTCATTTTTAGGTTAACTTTGATGATTATGAACAATTATACACTTGAGATTATGAGCGATCTTGGATTAGCTTACGTTGAATTTTAATTTGGAAACGTCGGTTGCTTGGGAGTAAGATTTAGGTGCTTTGTAGGATTAATTTGATTGAGGATTTGGGGTTTAATATACCTTAATTTGCATTCAATTTCCTTATTTGTGTCTATCTATTTCTTTATCTTTCTATCTTTTCCCTTTCGATTCCTTGTTTATCTCGTTTTCATACTTTATCCCCCCTTTAGTATTTTGGGGGTTATCATTTTCGGTGAGGGCATTTAGGAGTTGAAGACTCGACTCACTTATGCTCTAGTTTTAACCCTACTAGAAGGTCCAGATGGCTTTGTAGTTTATTCTGATACTTTAAGAGTTTTCCTTGGATATGGATTGATGCAGCATGGTAAAGTTATAGTGTATGCCTCTAGACAACTCAAGCCTCATGAGAAGAATTTCCTGACTCACGATCTTGAGTTGGCAATAATTGTTGTTACCTTAAAGATTTGGAGGAATTATCTTTATGGGGTTCATGTTGATGTGTTCACGGATCATAAGAGCCTTCAGTATGTGTTCAGTTAGAAGGATCTAAAACTTCATCAGAGGAGATGGCTAGAGTTGTTAAAAGATTATGATATGAGTGTGTTGTACTATCTATGTAAATAAAATATAGTAGGTGATGCTCTTAGCAGGCTTTATATGCGTAATGTTGCTCATATAGAGGATGAGAAGAAAGAATTAGTTTGCGATGTCCATAGGCTTGCTAGGCTGGGAGTTTGGTTGGTAGATTCAACCAAAAGTAGTGTAATGGTTCTAAATGGTTTAGAAGATTCTTTAGTAGCCGAAGTAAAGGAAAATAAAGATAGTGATCCTAATTTTCACAAGTTGAAAAAAGTAGTCCAAAGTCAGAAGGTTGAAATTTTCTCCCAAGAGGGAGATAACGTTCTTTGTTGACTGAGCAGACTATGTTCTAGATGTCGATGACTTGAGATAGTGGATGTTGATAGAAGCTCACAGTAGTGGATGTTGATAGAAGCTCACAGTTCTTGGTGTTCTATTCACCTAGGAGCCACTAAGATGTACCATGAGCTATGGGAGGTCTATAAGTGGAATGGCATGAAAAGGTATATCGTAGAATTTGTGGCTTGATGTATTGCTAGTAGGTTAAGGTTGAGCACCAGATACTAGATGCTATAAATTGGAATGTTAGTATTCCTACTTAAATGTGGGAAGTGGTGAATATGGTTTCATTATGGGGTTGCGTCGTAATTGCTAACATCATGATTCTATTTAGGTTATTGTGGAATAGATGACTAAGTCAACATTTTATTTTCTAGTTAACACTATAGATTCGGATGAGGATTATGCTAGACTCTACCTTAGAGAGTTGGTTAAGTTGCACAGAGTCCTTTTGACTATTATTTTGGATATGCGTACTCAATTTACTTCCCAGTTTTTGAAGTTTTTTTAGAAAGGTCTCGGTACCTAGGTTCATATCAGCATAACCTTTCACCCGCAGATAGATGGTCAGGAAGAGTGGACCATTTAGACTTTAGAGGAAATATTGAGAGCTTGCGTGATTAATTTCAAAGGTAGTTGGGATGATCACTTGCCTTTGACTGATTTTCTTATAATAACAATTATAACTCCAGTATTCAGATGGCTTTGTTTGAGGTACTTTATGGTAGTAGGTGTAGATCTCCTATTGGTTTGTTTGAGGTTGGTGAAGCTACCTTGATAGGACCTGAATCAGCCCATGAGGCTATAGAGAAAGTCATCTAATTAAAGAGAGGATGAAGACAACTCAGAGTCATCAGAAATCTTATGCAGATGTTAGAAGAAGAGAGCTTTAGTTTGTAATTGATGATTGGGTTTACTTGAAGATTTCACCCATGAAAGGGGTGATGAGATTTAGCAAGAAAGAAAACTCAGTCCTCGGTATGTTTGTCCTTATAAGATTTTGAGGTGCATTGGCATTGTGGCCTATGAGTTAAACTTGCCTACAAATTTAGCATAAGTACATCCAGTTTTTCATGTGTATCTATTAAAGAGTGCCTTTAGAGAGTGTGAGCATGAAGGATATTCTCTCTTAGAAAGAGGTTCCACCGTCAGGTTCATATGTTGAGAAACAAGGAAGTTGCTTTGGTGAAATTTCTTTGGAGGAATCAGCTAGTTGAGGGACCTACTTGGGAATTAGAAGAAGATATGATGACCAATTATCCTTACCTTTTTCCTTTGAATTCAGTCTAGATTGAGGTAATAGTTTCCTCCTTAGTACTCCGCTCAGTCTTATGTCACTCAGTTACCATTGCCTTAGTATGGATTTATAAGTTTGGTTCAGTCTATGTTTTAGTTAGAGATTCACTTATCATGTCAGTATTCAGCTCTTAGAACTCAGTATTAGGATTGCAGCTCTTTCCCTATCTTTTTAGCCTAGTTAGTCTTCATTCAAGGACGAATGATCCCAAGGAGGAGATATTATAGCACCCTAAATTCCTGAACTAAGATCAGAACCTTTCTTCAAATGCGTATAGAACCAAACCCAATTATTTCTGAGTATGGAAAGTATTTTAGATATGAATTAATGTCATAAGAAACTTCTAGCTCAAATTTAATTTTAAAGTTTCTTTACTGATCGAGTTTTTCTATTTAGATTTTATTAGAATTAACTTCAAACAAGCAAAAATCCTAAAATATCAAGAGTTTTGTAGTTCAAGACCCACAAAATTAAAGGCTTTTGATGTCACACCTCAAATCCCATTGAGGCGGACATGGCACCCGAAGCCGTTAAGGCCCGAGAGAACCATTCTATACGTTCGCATACTTGTTGTCAATAGGTTAGCATTCAATCACTTATGTACACAACATATCAATAATATAAATCTAATAAGAACATTTATATAAACATGAGACATGGCCGTTGGAGCCATATGGTTGAGAAAAAAACACACAACATTCCCTCCTTCAACTGTATAACGTCTACAAAGCCTCTAACAGCTACAAAACCCAAAACATAGTCGGTATAATTTCCCACTTTATATACAATGCTTATGCAGCACCAAAACCACATATACATATGACTCGGAAAGCCCCGAACCGAACTGGAGCTCACCAATATTTTGTAGATGACCCGTAGCCTACTGAGGAGGTCTACTAGTACCTGTACCTGCAGCACGTAAGGTAAGTCCCCCAAGGGACGTCAGTACGAAAGAATGTACTGAGTATGTAAGGCTATAAGTAACTGTATGAAATATAAGCACTTCAATGGAATTAAGTACAAGTGAACGAACGATATAAATAACCACCATATGGTATATATGTGGAATCATGTACATTGCTTTCTTTACTTTACTGTACTTTACTTTACTGTACATCATCAATCATCAATCATGTCATGCCCGGGCCCAACTGATCAGTGGGAAATAACATAATAATCGGGATCGCCATCCATGCGGATGTTCCTTTTATCCCATGGGATACCACCCGTAATAATGGGATCGACATTCATGCGAGTGTTTCTTTCACTCCATGAGATACCACCCATTTTCAACATTAACCATTACACAATTACTCACATTACATCATTCTTTAGTTATAAGAGCGATACATTTATCACAGTGCTACTAATTCTGAAAATGAGATATTGTACAACCTTTTGGGGATAGGACAAGTGTTATGATAATATGAATACTAGATGCTGCAGAAGAATGTGGAAAAGAATAACCTTACATACCTTATCTTTTAATATGTAACTACAATGATTCAGCTCCTTCCTTATGTGTTACTCTACAACACAAGTACATAATGGAGCAAACATTAACGGCTAGCTACATTATAAGTCCACAAGACGGTAAGTAGGTGCTTAACGGAAAGTAGAAACCGTCCAACCTCCAAAACACATTTTGCATCACTCCCCCTTTCATTATACTACCATATAACAGTATTCAACCACATTACCCTAACACTTACTGCTTTTGCAAAGCAACAACACCAAATCAGTCCACACACCACCAAAACAGTCCACAAACAAACATAACCGTTACAAACCGGTAGGATTACCTACCTAGTTTATCCTTTACATTTCCACTCCAATGAAACTCCATATATTCACACCATAAGGTAACCATACTGCCTTCCACAGTAGCATACCAAAATCATTCCACAACAGTTCCAAAATTCAGATTAACATAACAAAAGAGTGTTCTCTTTTCACTACAACAAACGTTCCATTTACCAACACATATAAACATTTCCATCAAGACATACATAAAAGGAACGATTCAGGGGCAGAACCACACTTTAATATACTGGAATTTCATCATCATAACTTAATTTCTTCAACACCCTAAGCCCCTATACAAGTCCAAGCCACAAGGAAGACAAATTCATCAAAACCAACACAAGTGGACTGCCAACTTAATTAAGGGGCTGCCCTATACATTTTAAACACCACCAACATGTTTTACACAACCTATTATACATATATAACATTAATATATAAGGGTAAACACTTACCAAGGCTTGTAAAATGGGAGATTAGTCCAAGAACCCTAAAGGAAAACTAGGGCGGCTGTTTGGGGTTTGAGAGAGGAGAGAGTGTTTTAATTTTCTGTTTTTGGAAAATGAAATGAATGGATAAATGAGCTGAATTCCAGCTCTTTATAAACCCTATTAGCCACCTCTTTTATCTCATTCTTATCCAATTTTTGGTCAAAAATAGTCCAAGTAGGTGATGCACCTACTTGGCTATATAAGCTGTCCAAAACAGTCCACTTACTTGGGCTAATTCTAGTTGGATCATAGCATGTTGGGCCTTAGTGATATTTAGGTGTTGGGCTGGTCATCTTCCCTATTTTATGTACTTAGTTTGGACCTCAATTCAGTCCATTAACATAGGTCCAAATGCAGCCCAATAGGTTAAATAGGTGATACACCTACTATCTTAATTAAGTCACGGAAGCACCTCGTTTATGTTCTTCCCTTTTTCCAACGTCTTAATCCTTCTACCTTAATCCACCACTTAACTTTAACTTTACACTCAAGTATGTCGTTATTATCTCAAGTTTAAATACCTTTATCCATGTTAGGTTGATCGTATAAGTTTTGAAAATGTACGAAGTGTTGTACTTGAATCAAAGAACTAGTTATTCCATCACCTATTGCCATAAGTCTGTACCATTTTCCATATAGGTAAGAGTAGTGTCTATAGAATACGGGGTGTTACATCCTCCCCTCCTTAGGAACATTCGTCCTCGAATGGTAGTATTATCACTACTTAGCTTAAACAAGTTCAAGCTTAAGTTTAATCTTTATACTACCATAAAATTCTTATATATACATACTTACTTGTTATTGCTCCAATTCAGCATCTAAGGCTTCCACTTCGGTTTCAAATAATTGAGGATACTTAGATTTCATCATTTCCTCAGCTTCCCATGTGATCTCTTCTACCTTTTGATTCCTCCAAAGCACTTTTACGGAAGCTACCTCTTTATTTCTTAACTTCTTAACTTGTCGATCCAATATAGCAATAGGTACTTCTTCAAAGGTGAGATCTTTCGTAACTTGTACATCTTCAGTAGGAGTAATATGAGATGGATCTCCTATGCACTTTCGAAGCATTGAGACATGAAATACTGGATGAACTGTGGAGAGTTCTTGGGGTAATTCCAACTCATATGCGACTTGGCCAAATCTTTGGATAATCTTATATGGTCCTATATAACGTGGACTTAGTTTTCCCTTCTTCCCAAATCTCATTACCCCTTTCATTGGTGACACTTTCAAAAATACCCAATCACCTATAGCAAACTCTAGCCCCCTTCTTCTAACATCGGCATATGATTTGTGTCGACTTTGGGCTGTTCCTAGCCGTTGTTGTATCACCTTAACCTTTTCCATGGCTTGATGAACAAGGTCGGGTCCAAATAAAATAGTCTCACCTACTTCAAACCATCCGATAGGTGATCTACACTTCCTCCCATATAACGCTTCGTAAGGAGCCATCTTGATACTTGAATGATAGCTATTATTGTAGGCAAATTCAACAAGAGATAAATGATCATCCCAATTGCCTTTAAAGTCTAATGCGCACGCTCGTAGCATATCTTCAAGTGTTTGGATAGTACGTTCTGCTTGTCCATCTGTCTGAGGATGAAAAGCCGTACTTAAATTCACTTGGGTTCCCAAACTCTTCTGAAAAGATTTCCAAAAGTGTGCAGTAAATTGGGCTCCCCTGTCTGATATAATAGAGATTGGAATTTCGTGCAGTCGAACTATCTCTTTAACATACAACTGTGCATAATCTTCAGCTGTATAAGTGGTCTTGACTGGTAGGAAGTGTGCTGACTTGGTAAGCATGTCAACTATTACCCATATGGAATCAAATTTCCGCAGTGTACGAGGCAAACCTGTGATGAAATCCATATTAATCATATCCCACTTCCAGACTGGGAGATTTATACATTGCATATAACCTCCAGGCTTCTGATGCTCTACTTTTACTTGTTGACAATTTGGACATTGGGCTACAAATTCTGTAATATTCTTCTTCATATCACCCCACCAATACACTCCTTTAAGATCGTGGTACATTTTAGTTGATCCCGGATGTATAGAATACCTGGAATGATGTGCCTCTGTCATAATCCTTCGTCTTAACTCATCTACATCAGGTACACATAGTCTGTTTTGGCACTGAAGTACTCCTTCTTGAGTAAGCTCAAATGCCTTTGTCATACCTTGCTGTACATTCTCCTTAAGCTGTGATAGAATAGGATCTGTATACTGCTTTTCTTTCACTTCAACTACTAATGATGATTCGGCCGCATTTTGCACCACAACTCCTTCCTCTGGAGTTTCAAGAAGGCGAACGCCTAAGCTAGCTAATTGATGTAGATCCTTGATTAACCCTTGTTTTTCTGTCAAGTGGCTACTAGTGCCTCCTATTTCCTTTCGGCTCAATGCATCAGCTACCACATTTGCTTTTCCTGGATGATATAGAATATCAATATCATAATCTTTCAATAGCTCAAGCCACCTTCGTTGCCTCAAATTGAGTTCCTTCTGCTTAAAGATATACTGTAAACTTTTGTGATCAGTATAGATGTCAACATGAACTCCATACAAATAATGACGCCATATCTTTAAGGCAAATACCACCGCTGCTAATTCAAGATCATGCGTGGGATAGTTTCTCTCATGCGGTCGCAGCTGTCGTGAAGCATATGCTATTACATTACCGTGCTGCATCAATACACACCCTAGGCCAATTCCGGAAGCATCACAATATACTACATACCCCTCTGTGCCTTCCGGAAGTACCAATACTGGTGTAGAAGTCAATTTATCTTTCAGCTCTTGGAAACTTCTCTCACATGCATCATTCCACTGAAATTTGATTGCCTTGTGTGTAAGCTTTGTTAAAGGTGCAGCAATGGAAGAAAACCCTTCAACAAACCTTCGATAATAACCTGCTAACCCAAGGAAGCTATGAATTTCTGTAGGTGTCGTAGGCCTTGGCCAATTTTTCACCGCTTCAATCTTTTGCGTATCAACCCTTATCCCTTCATCTGATACAATGTGACCCAAGAATGCTACAGACTTCAACCAAAATTCACATTTAGAGAACTTTGCATATAACTTACGATCACGAAGAATCTGTAACACCTGTCGTAAGTGGCTAGCATGGTCCTCTTTTGATCGTGAATAGACAAGAATATCGTCTATAAATACTATCACGAAAACGTCTAAAAACGGCTTGAACACCCTATTCATCAGATCCATAAATGCTGCTGGTGCATTTGTTAGCCCGAAGGACATAACCAAAAACTCATAATGACCGTACCGTGTTCGGAAAGCTGTCTTGGGTATATCTCTTTCTCTGACCTTTACTTGATGGTAACCCGACCTCAAGTCAATCTTTGAGAAACATGTAGCACCTTGTAATTGATCAAACAAATCATCAATTCTAGGAAGGGGATATTTGTTCTTAATTGTCACCTTATTCAATTGCCGATAGTCAATGCACATTCTCAATGTGCCATCTTTCTTCCGTACAAATAATACCGGTGCACCCCACGGGGACCTACTAGGCCTAATGAAGCCCTTGTCCAGCAAATCTTTCAATTGCTCCTTCAATTCATGCAATTCTGCTGGAGCCATTCTATATGGGGGAATAGAGATAGGTTGAGTGCCTGGATCTACATCGATACCAAACTCTACTTCCCGTTCTGGGGGCAAACCTGGAAGATCCTCTGGAAATACGTCAAGAAATTCATTGACCACTGGAACCGATTGAGGAGTTGGTAGTTTTGCATCAATATCATGCACTCTCACTAAGTGGCATATATATCCCTTGGATATCATTTTCCTAGCCTTTAGATAGGAAATAAATCTGCCTCTTGGTGCCCCTACATTACCCTTCCATTCAAGAACATCCTTTTGTGGAAAATGGAATTGTACCCTCTTGGCTCGACAATCTACCGTGGCATAACAAGAAGCTAGCCAATCCATTCCCATTATAACATCAAAATCTATCATGTCTAGCTCAACAAAATCAACCAACGTATCATGACCACTGACAGTAACTATGCAATCACGATAAACTCTCTTTGCTATAATAGATTCCCCAACCGGTGTGGTTACTTCAATTGACTTAACTAGTAATTCCGGCGTTCTTTCAAATTTTTCAGCAATCAAAGGAGTAACATATGATAATGTAGAACCCGGATCAATCAATGCATATACATTATGTGAGAATATGGACAAGATACCTGTAACTACATCAGGAGATGCTTCTGAATTCTGACGGTCTGCTAGAGCATAAATACGATTTTGAGTTCCACTGGAACTAGCTGCTCCTCTAGCACCTCTACCGCGTCCAATAGGCTGCACTCCTCTACCTAAGGAAGGCACCGATGATGATGATGCCACAGTGGATCCCGCAGGTCGTACCATGCTTCCCGAGCCTCTTCGTGGGCATTCCCTCATCATGTGCCCTGTCATGCCACACCAATAACAAACATTCATCCCCAGTCGGCATTCACCTGGATGATATCGTCTGCAATGCTGACATGGTGAACGAAAAGATCCCGATGTCTGTGAACCACGACTCCCACTACCTTGCCCGTCTTGATTACCTCTAAACCCTTGGAATTGAAATAAAGTGCCTGCCATGGAATGAGAAAATGGTGGCCTAGGCGGTCTATTAAAACTCCGAGGCCTAAACTCTCCTTGGGACACCATAGACTGTCCCGTAGATCTAGCTCTCTTCGACGACCCTTCTTCAAACCCTTGTGTTCTTCTCCGTTGCCTCTGATCTTCCATTTTCTGTGCAAAGGCCTGTATTCTAGCTATGTCCATATCCCTGTTCAACGCAGCAATAGTACAATCTCGAACCAAATATGGCTCCAGTCTGTCCACATACCGATGAACTCTATCGGTCATCGTAGCTACCACATTCGGAGCATAACGGGCCAAAGAGTTAAATCGAAGGCTATACTCTCGGACACTCATGTTACCCTGCCGCAGATTCAAGAACTGGTCTGCACGAGCCTCTCGGACCTCATATGGGAGATAGTGATCAATGAATGCCATTTTAAATTCTTCCCAACTAGCTGGGAGTGCATCAATACCCCTCGACCGTTTCCAATCTTCATACCATAAAATAGCCTCGCCCTTCAATCTATAGGCCGCAAGCTCAACCGTTTCCACACCGGACACATGCATAACCTCCAAAGCCCTTTGAATTTGATCTACAAAATCTTGAGGGTCCTCATTTGGATCTGATCCAGTGAATGTGGGAGGATCTAACTTCAGAAAATCCTGTGTCCGTCGACTAGCTGCTCTAGCTGCACTATCATCACTTGTCGTTGGACCACCTTGTCCCTGAACTTGTGCAGCAACTATTCGGGTCAACATTTGCACTGCACTCTTTAGATCCTGGTCAGTAGTATTTATTGGTGGTCCTGCAGGTACTTCTCTTCCTCTTGACTCTTCTGACAATGGAAGAGTGGAAGAAGTCTGTGATGTAAACTCATTTTCAGCTTCACCTTGATTAGCTTGTTTAGGTGGTGATTTACTGGTTCCTTCTCCGGCAGCCATGTCTATCTTCTTACCTCTACCTCTACCTCTTCTTGTAACCGGCATTTTTACTATAACACAAGAAAACCATTTCAATGGTCAGATGTGATTCAACCTACAACTTTAGCTCTATTGAACGATCTAGGAAATGAAGAAAAGAAACAACTCCTAAATGTCCCGTAGTCTCCTACGTATAGATGTGGTGCACAACACATCGATAAGTAAGAATCTACTCAGACACGGCTTTGTAGACACCCTAGGACGACCGCTCTGATACCACTTTTGTCACACCTCAAATCCCATTGAGGCGGACATGGCACCCGAAGCCGTTAAGGCCCGAGAGAACCATTCTATACGTTCGCATACTTGTTGTCAATAGGTTAGCATTCAATCACTTATGTACACAACATATCAATAATATAAATCTAATAAGAACATTTATATAAACATGAGACATGGCCGTTGGAGCCATATGGTTGAGAAAAAAACACACAACATTCCCTCCTTCAACTGTATAACGTCTACAAAGCCTCTAACAGCTACAAAACCCAAAACATAGTCGGTATAATTTCCCACTTTATATACAATGCTTATGCAGCACCAAAACCACATATACATATGACTCGGAAAGCCCCGAACCGAACTGGAGCTCACCAATATTTTGTAGATGACCCATAGCCTACTGAGGAGGTCTACTAGTACCTGTACCTACAGCACGTAAGGTAAGTCCCCCAAGGGACGTCAGTACGAAAGAATGTACTGAGTATGTAAGGCTATAAGTAACTGTATGAAATATAAGCACTTCAATGGAATTAAGTACAAGTGAACGAACGATATAAATAACCACCATATGGTATATATGTGGAATCATGTACATTGCTTTCTTTACTTTACTGTACTTTACTTTACTGTACATCATCAATCATCAATCATGTCATGCCCGGGCCCAACTGATCAGTGGGAAATAACATAATAATCGGGATCGCCATCCATGCGGATGTTCCTTTTATCCCATGGGATACCACCCGTAATAATGGGATCGACATTCATGCGAGTGTTTCTTTCACTCCATGAGATACCACCCATTTTCAACATTAACCATTACACAATTACTCACATTACATCATTCTTTAGTTATAAGAGCGATACATTTATAACAGTGCTACTAATTCTGAAAATGAGATATTGTACAACCCTTTGGGGATAGGACAAGTGTTATGATAATATGAATACTAGATGCTGCAGAAGAATGCGGAAAAGAATAACCTTACATACCTTATCTTTTAATATGTAACTACAATGATTCAGCTCCTTCCTTATGTGTTACTCTACAACACAAGTACATAATGGAGCAAACATTAACGGCTAGCTACATTATAAGTCCACAAGACGGTAAGTAGGTGCTTAACGGAAAGTAGAAACCGTCCAACCTCCAAAACACATTTTGCATCACTCCCCCTTTCATTATACTACCATATAACAGTATTCAACCACATTACCCTAACACTTACTGCTTTTGCAAAACAACAACACCAAATCAGTCCACACACCACCAAAACAGTCCACAAACAAACATAACCGTTACAAACCGGTAGGATTACCTACCTAGTTTATCCTTTACATTTCCACTCCAATGAAACTCCATATATTCACACCATAAGGTAACCATACTGCCTTCCACAGTAGCATACCAAAATCATTCCACAACAGTTCCAAAATTCAGATTAACATAACAAAAGAGTGTTCTCTTTTCACTACAACAAACGTTCCATTTACCAACACATATAAACATTTCCATCAAGACATACATAAAAGGAACGATTCAGGGGCAGAACCACACTTTAATATACTGGAATTTCATCATCATAACTTAATTTCTTCAACACCCTAAGCCCCTATACAAGTCCAAGCCACAAGGAAGACAAATTCATCAAAACCAACACAAGTGGACTGCCAACTTAATTAAGGGGCTGCCCTATACATTTTAAACACCACCAACATGTTTTACACAACCTATTATACATATATAACATTAATATATGAGGGTAAACACTTACCAAGGCTTGTAAAATGGGAGATTAGTCCAAGAACCCTAAAGGAAAACTAGGGCGGTTGTTTGGGGTTTGAGAGAGGAGAGAGTGTTTTAATTTTCTGTTTTTGGAAAATGAAATGAATGGATAAATGAGCTGAATTCCAGCTCTTTATAAACCCTATTAGCCACCTCTTTTATCTCATTCTTATCCAATTTTTGGTCAAAAATAGTCCAAGTAGGTGATGCACCTACTTGGCTATATAAGCTGTCCAAAACAGTCCACTTACTTGGGCTAATTCTAGTTGGATCATAGCATGTTGGGCCTTAGTGATATTTAGGTGTTGGGCTGGTCATCTTCCCTATTTTATGTACTTAGTTTGGACCTCAATTCAGTCCATTAACATAGGTCCAAATGCAGCCCAATAGGTTAAATAGGTGATACACCTACTATCTTAATTAAGTCACGGAAGCACCTCGTTTATGTTCTTCCCTTTTTCCAACGTCTTAATCCTTCTACCTTAATCCACCACTTAACTTTAACTTTACACTCAAGTATGTCGTTATTATCTCAAGTTTAAATACCTTTATCCATGTTAGGTTGATCGTATAAGTTTTGAAAATGTACGAAGTGTTGTACTTGAATCAAAGAACTAGTTATTCCATCACCTATTGCCATAAGTCTGTACCATTTTCCATATAGGTAAGAGTAGTGTCTATAGAATACGGGGTGTTACATTTGATCCTTCTTTCCAATGCCAAAAACTGCTTGTCAATCTTATTCCGGAGCAACACGTTTTGGCCATTTTAGTAAAGTACTGTCAAGCTACCAGATACGACGACCCATACAATATAATTTGGTTCTTAGGACTACCCATCCTATATGTTCATCTGTAGCACAACTAAAAAGTCTCAAAAGTGAGCAAAATAAATTAGAAGCCATGAGAGGAACCAACAAGCCATTGTAAGAACCAACTAGCCATTGATTGGTTTTTCTGATGAAGTCCAGAGGAACCTCATGAACCACAAGAACCAACAATTGGTTGGAAGAACTAATGATACATTGGTTGGTTTGTCTGTTGTCCACATCAGCTTTTCAGTTACAATTTTTAAAGGACAATCTGGTAATTTCCTATTATTTAAACCCCTATACTATGTTGTTTGGCTATCCCAAAGGGGGAATACTTAAGCCTAACCTACTCCTAATATCTCATTTACCTCAAACTCACATAAACACTTAGACAAAATTTAAAATAGGCGATTAAACTCTCCCAAGTCTCAAGAACTAGGATTCATCAACTTCAGGCTTTACGTTCATGATTTTAGCAAGGTTTTCTTTTCCAGGTATGTGGGATTTCATCAATGGGTATCCTTTCACCCATTGATTCCCTGAGTGAATTTAGTTTTCATTTAATTCATTTTTCAGAAGTTAGGGTTTTCATTAAAAGTATCATTCTCTTTATACTTTAGCTCCTCATCATGAATAGTCCATGAATACATATTTTCCCATGAAACTCAGTACCTTTATAATCTTATATTTTATGAGCCCTCAATATATTGATATTTCGTGTTTCAAAATTATATTTAATGAATTGGTACCCTATTCAGAATATAGAGTTTTTCATGAATAATTATATTCTTCAAAGATTATGGGTTATGAACACCCAATGGCTTAGCATTCCATAAATTGTTAATTCTGCATTTCAACATCTAGTTCGACAGATTTTAGACTGCTTTCAGATAAATCACTTAATAATTCTCAGAACATTAGCTTTATTGAGCTTTTCATCTTATTTGTTTATTTCAGTTGGGAGTTATACCTAGCACCAAGTGGGCGTAGGGATGATGGCTCACCAGTCAGTTAGGCTGAGACCTTTAGTAGAAGTCTCTAAGTCACGGAACTATATTGCCTCCAGATTAGGTTGATACCTTAGTCCATTTGGATGTTATACCTTAGTCCATTTGGATGTTAGTTTAGTGAATCTACACTAGTCAATGTTTGTACCCTTAGTAAGGTACATAGCACCCTTCTTGCTGGGGTTAAAGGTTGGGCCCTGTTTAGCTCAGATGGTGAAAGTCAATTAGTAGTAGCTCCCATAATTTAGACTCTGTCATTGTATGACCCCAGATTCAATTTATTCAATTATTGATTTTATCAGTTATATGCTATCAACTTTGTCACTACATCAGCTCATATTTATAAGTTCTATGTTCAGTTTAGTTTCTTATGTTCAGCATGCTCAACTTTATTTATTATAGTGCATATCTCACATTCTTAGTATATTTAAAGTACTAATTACATACATATTTTGTGTTATATTTTGCTATAATATAGGTCCAGACACTCATTATCCAACTCGCAGTTAGTACAATCCCATACTCTTCTTAGCAACAATATGTGGTGAGTCCTCATCTTTCAAGGATAAGATTTTTTATCATTTTCTAATTTAAGTTTTCATATAGTTAGAGTTAACTGGGGGGTTGTCAAAACAACTCATCTTTATTAGAGGCTTTCATACAGGTATTTAGATTTTTAGCTTTATGGTTATGATATATAATTCTTATATTGACTTCAGTAATGGGTTTCATTTTGATTATTATTACATCATTCAGCTTTTAGCTTCCGCTCAGTATTTTTCAGTTATATCTAATTTTTTTCTTAGTGTCATGCTAGGTCGTGGGTTAACTTAGGGTGACTTGTGGGTTTAAGCACCATGTTGCAACCAGGGGATAGTCTCGGGTCGTGACAAGATCCTCTTAGATTCAATGGAGATCCTAGGTTTGATGCTTATGAGTTCTTGGTTGGTTGTCATAAGAGATTGCACAAGTCGGGCCTATTAGACTATAATCGAGTAGATCTCACTACTTTTTAGATATTTGGACTAGCCAGACAGTGATGGAGGACTTTTATCATGGGTAAACCTGATGGGTAACCTCTTCTCTCATTAGATCATTTTACTCAAGAGTTTCTGAAGGAGTTTGTTTAGAGGCATGAAAGGCATACAGGCAAGAGGCCCCATGGACTTGACAGTGGTGATGACATTTATGGTAGAGGCCAGGTTTCTCATGGTTATCTTCAGTGTTGGTCAGGTCGTGTTGGCTGTTTGGGTTCTTCAAATCCAGCTTAACATACTCTTACTCTATCGGGTTACTTCATATATAGGAATCTTAGGAACTATAGGAGGGATGTCCCATAGCATAAACAGAGAGATGCATCACCAGTGGCACAGGGAGATGACATGGCTCAGTATTATGATCCTCAGGGTGGACTCGAGGTAGGAGCTTCCAATTTAATAGTCATAGGTATGGGTTTATTACACCTTGGATCTATCTTGGTAGTGTTAGACTATGGTTTTGTATTCTTCTATGTGTTACTTATTTGGTATTGGGTCTTGATTTGACTTTTAGGACCTTGTTGTGTCTATTCATATTGCTACCCCTTAGATGATTCTTTAGTGGTGGATCGGGTTTACCAATCTTGCATTGTGACTCATTTAGGGTGTACCTATTGATTAGACTTGAAGGAATTTAACTTATAAGGGTACTTGCTTTTGATTTCAAAGGATTTGTGAATGGAAAGGCACCTGGTTTGTAACATTAATTAGTTTGGAAGTTAAAGGGCTTAATGAAGTATTTGTCTCAAGAGTTTTGATTTAGAGTATGCTATATTATTCTATGGTTCTTATATTAAGGAATACTGAATGGGGAATGAGTTTAGGAAAATATAAGTGTCACGCCTCGAATTCCAATGGGGCGGACTGGCACCCGAAGTCGTTAAGGCCCGAGAGAACCAATCTTCATTCATATACGCTCATACGCATGCCACTCAATAAGCATCACCATCACATAGATATATAAGATTCCTATGGGGGAAGTCATGGAAAATATATGATATATATGCGAAACTTGGCCGTTAGGGCCATCAAGTCAAAAGCATACGTTCCTTACATTTCCTTCATTTGTCCCACAATATCTACAAAGCCTCTACAGATACATGGACATAACCAACCTAAAGTCAGGATAATTCCCCGCTTTATACAATATTTACAATACCAAAACAAATGTACACATGTAACTTGGAAAGCCCCGAACCAACTGGAGCTCACCAATGATCGGCAAATGATCCGCAACCTACTATGGAGGTCTACTAGCACTTGTGCCTACAGCAAGTAAGTTAAGTCCCCCAAGCGACGTCATTAAGAAGAATGTACTGAGTATATAGGGCTATAAGAAACTGCATCATAAACAAGAACATCAATATAATCAAATATAAGAGAATAGTAAATATGAATAAACCATCATTCTGTATGTGAGGAATCATGTACGTTATTCATTACTTTTTTTGCCTTTACGTTCATTCTTCATTCTGTGACCAACTGATCAGTGGTAAAAGAGGATAACCCATGCTAGGTATTTTAACCCCTGGGATACCACCCATGATATTGGGATCGACCCATGCTAGGTGTTTCTTCCACCCCTGGGATGCCACCCAAGAATACTCAAACAATTATGCATTACTTCATTTCTTTACTTCTATGAGATTGATACATTTGTAGTCATAACATTATTGGAACTTTAGAACGTAACATTATTGAACTTTGGAACGTAACGTTGTTGGAACTTTGGAACAACGTCCACAGTTATGTGACACATGAATAATAATTGGTCAATGAGTAAGAAACATGTGAATAACAATATATGACAACCTGAAATGAGATACTTCTGAACATTTCAGAATGGAACAAGTACAATGTCAATGTGAACGATATATGTTGCAGAAGGATACAGAGAGAGTAACCTCACATACCTTATCTTCCCAATATTAATACACAGTCCTATATGTGAATACAATAATCCAGCTCATTTCTTACGTTTTACTCTACAACACAAGTACATAACGGAAATCACGTTAACAACTAACTACCTTACAAGTGCATAAGACACCAATGAGTTACATGGTTTCCCTATAACGTCATTTCATCCTTTATAAGACAATTCAAGGCATTGTCATACCAAAAATACCACAACATTCCACACATTGACCAAGACATCATAAACCAATAGCACTTCACACCAAATTTATCCTTTACGCTTCCTCATTAACGCTACATCACAACTACTCCATCAAGTCACCCCAATAAGTTTAATAACAACAACCCCACAAGTTATACACATAGAAAAAGCAAGTTAAGTATATAACCACATCTTACGGGTTGATATCTAATCCATACCATTCACTTCCATCAAAAACTCAAGTCCCCTTTCAAGTTCAAGTCACATAGATGACAAATCTCTTTTAGCAAAAAACAAAAGTGCACTACTCAACACTTTTAGACTTAACCATCATGATCTACACCATCTCTCATTCATATAATATATTAAATCACAAGAATAAACACTTACCCAAGCTTACAAAGTTATGATCATGTCCAAAGGAAATGGTTGCCTTAGGGTTTGTGAGATGAGAAATGTCTTTAGAAATGTCTAGAAAGGCATGAGAGTTAAAATGAATAAAAATATGATTTTGTGCCTTTATGTAGCCCCTGAAGCATCCTTATCCACTTCTTGGTCATTAAATTCCATGTTTACTTGGTCAACATGGAAGAATGGGTCATTTGCCATTTTGGGCCATGTTTTTTACTCTATTTTTGGGCGTTAATTGAGCCTAATGACTCAAGATTCATTTAGCCCAACAACATTAATGCGTGATCCACCAACCATCTCATGCTTAAAGAATTCCATAAATGTTAAGACAATATTCAACTCACGAGATTCATGTTTGTAGCCTCAATCCCAAGAATAAGCGATTTTAGCCACTCATGGCTTAATTTAACATAATTTGATAGAATATTATAAAAAGGAAATTAACCCTGCTTTGGATGCCAAAATTGCCCAAGAGTAGTCCTACCAATATGTAATAATGATCCAATAACCCATGAGCCCTATTTATAGACTAATGGTAAGAGAAGAAATTTGGCAAAAAGCACCCCGGCACACCCTTGGGCGCGCCTGGGACTTAGCCAAAATTTCTGCCATGAAAGGGCGTGCATGAGCGGCCTAGCACGCTGATTGGGGCACCCCTATACTTTCCATTCCATAAAAATTTCTTCCAAAAGCGGCCGGGCACGCCACCTGGCGCGCCTGACACCAAAATTCTGATTTTCTTCCTTTCTTCGCCTTTTCTTTGCGGATACTAGCACAACATCAAATACTCCATCAAAACAATACAAAATACGTACTTATTGCTCTCAAAACTAAGGTAAACATGGTTCAAAGTTTGCAATTAGGCATATAAATACGCCCTAGATCACCAATCAAGTAGGGTCAGAAATGTACGGGGTCTTACATCCTTCCCCCCTTAGAAACATTTGTCCCCGAATATTAATAACATCTTCCCATTTACAAAAAATGTACCTTTATGTTAGCATATATACATATGCACATAATTCTTATAGATACTTACTTGTTATTGCTTCCCTTCCTCACTTTAAACTTTTTCGTCCGTGTGAAATAAATATGGGTACTCTGACTTTATCATTTCTTCATTTTCCCATGTGATCTCTTCTACTTGTTGATTTTGCCAAAGTACCTTTACGGAAGCTATGACTTTATTCCTTAACCTCTTCACTTGTCTATCCAGAATAGCAATAGGTATCTCTTCATAGGTGAGATCCTCCGTAACTTGTACATCTTCAATGGGAGCGATACGAGATGGATCTCCTATGCACTTTTGAAGCATCGAAACATGAAATACTGGATGAACTGTGGAGAGTTCTTGGGGTAATGCTAATTCATATGCAACTTCTTCGAACAATTTCATATGGCCCTATATAACGGGGACTCAACTTCCCTTTCTTTCCAAATCTCATTACACCTTTCATCGGTGACACCTTCAAGAATACCCAATCACCTATGGCGAATTTGAGCCCTCTTCTTCTAACATCAGCATATGACTTGTGTCAACTTTGGGCCATTTGTAGCCATTGTTGTATCACCCTAACTTTCTCCATAGCTTGGTGAACAAGATCTGGCCCAAGCAAAGTAGTTTCACCCGCTTCAAACCATCCAATCGATTTCTTTTGTATAAAGCTTCATAAGGTGCCATTTTGATACTTGAATGATAGCTATTGTTGTAGGAAAATTCAATAAGAAGTAAATGATCATCCCAACTGCCCTTAAAATCTAACGTGCAAGCTCGTAGCATATCTTCAAGTGTTTGGATAGTACATTCTGCTTGTCCGTCTATCTGAGGATGAAAAGCCGTACTCAAATTCACTTGTGTACCCAAGCTTTTCTGGAAAGATCTCCAAATATGTGCAGTAAATTGTGCTCCCCTGTCTGATATAACGGAGATTGGAATCCCATGTAATAGTACTATCTCTTTAACATACAACCTTGCATAATCTTCAACTGTATATATGGTCTTGACTGGTAGGAAATGCACTGACTTTGTAAGCCTGTCAACTATTACCCATATGGAATCAAATTTCCATAGTGTATGAGGCAAACCTGTGATGAAATCCATGTTAATAATGTCTTATTTCCAGACTGGAAGACTTATACATTGCATATAACCTCCAGGTTTCTGATGCTCTACTTTTACTTGTTGATAATTCGGGAATTGAGCTACAAATTTGGCAATGTCCTTTGTCATGTTTCCCCACCAATACATTTCTTTCAAATCATGGTACATTTTGGTAGCTCCTGGATGAATAGAATATCGTGAATGATGCGCCTCCTTCATAATTTGTCTCCTCAGCTCATCTACATCCGGTGCACATAATCTACCTTGGTATTGAAGTACTCCTTCTTGCGTAAGATCAAATGCCTTAGTCAGACCCTGTTGTACATTCTCCTTCAACTACAATAAAATAGAATCCACATACTGCTTCTCATTCACCTCAGCTACGAATGAAGATTCTGCTGCATGTTGCACAATAACCCCTTCATCTGGAGATTCAAGAAGACGAACTCCCAAGCTGGCTAGTTGATGTAAATCTTTGACTAGGTCTTGCTTTTCCTTCAACTGGCCACTAGTGCCTCCTATTGCCTTTCGGCTTAATACATCGGCTACCACATTTGCTTTCCCTGGATGATATGGGATATCAATATCATAGGCTTTCAATAGCCCAAGCCACCTCCGCTGCCTCAGATTTAAATCCTTCTGCTTAATGATATATTGCAAACTTTTGTGATCAGTTTAGATGTCAACATGAACTCCATACAAATACTGGCGCCATATCTTTAAAGCAAATACCATGACTTCTAACTCAAGATCATGTGTGGGATAGTTTCTCTTATATGGTCGTAACTGCCGTGAGGCATAAGCTATTACATTACCGTGCTGTATCAATACATATCCTAGGCCAACTCCGGACGTATCACAATATACTGCATACCCTTCTGTGCCTTTCGAAAGTACCAATACCGGTGTAGAAGTCAATTTATCTTTCAGCTCTTGGAAACTTTTCTCACATGCATCATTCCACTGAAACTTGACTGCCTTGTGTGTTAGTTTCGTTAAAGGTGCAACAATGGAAGAAAACCCTTCAACAAATCTTCTATAATAACCGCCAATCCAAGAAAACTATGAATCTCTGTAGGCATTGTAGTTCTTGGCCAATTCTTTACCGCTTCGATCTTTTGTGTATCCACCCTTATTCCTTCATCTGACATAATGTGACCCAAGAATGCTAAGGATTTTAACCAAAATTCACATTTAGAGAACTTTGCATACAACTTACGCTCATGAAGAATTTGTAACACCTATCGTAAGTGATAAGTATGGTCCTATTGTGATCTTGAATAAACCAGGATGTCATCTATAAACACCATCACGAACACATCTAGAAATGGCTTAAATACCCTATTTATCAAATCCATGAAAACAGCTGGTGCATTTGTTAGTCCAAACGATATAACAAAAAATTCATAATGGTCATACCGTGTTCGGAAAGCTGTCTTGGATATATCTTTTTCTCTGACTCTGACTTGATGGTAACCCGATCTCAAGTCAATCTTTGAAAAACATTTGGCACCCTGTAACTGATCAAACAAATCGTAAATTCTGGGGAGGGGATATTTGTTCTTGATCGTTACTTTATTCAATTGTTGATAGTCAATACACATTCTCAATGTTCCATCTTTCTTCCATACAAATAATACTGGTGCACCCCACGGGGACATACTAGGCTTGATGAATCCCTTGTCCAGCAAGTCTTTTAATTGCTTCTTCAATTCACGCAATTCTGCTGGAGCCATTCAATACGGAGGAATAGAGATAGGCTGAGCATCTGGAAGAACATCAATACCAAATTCTACTTCCTGTTCTGGAGGCAAACCTGGAAGATCTTTAGGAAATACATCAAGGAATTCATTTACTACTGGAACCGATTGAGGAGTTAGTGGTTCCACATCAGTATCTTTCAGTCTAAGTGACATATGTACCCCTTGGCTATCATTTTCCTATCCTTAAGATAGGAAATAAATTTTCCTCTCGGTGCCCCTACGTTACCCTTCCATTCAAGAACATTCGTTTGTGGAAAATAAAAATGTACTTTCTTAGCCCGGCAATCCATCGTGGCATAACAAGAAGCCAACCAATCCATACCCATTATAACATTGAAATCCACCATTTCCAGTTCAATAAGATCAGCCAACGCATCATGATTACACACAGTTACTACACAAATACGATATACTCTTTTTGCAATAATAGATTCACCAACCGGTGTGGATACTTCAATTGGCTTAATTAATAATTCTGGTGTTCTTTCAAATTTTACAGCAATCAATGGAGTAACATATGAAAATATAGAACCCAGGTCAATCAATGCATATACATTATACGAAAATATGGATGATGTACATGTGACTACATCAGGAGAAGCCTCCGAATTCTGTCGGTCCACTAGAGAATAGGTGCGATTTTGGGTTCCATTGGAAATAACTGCTCCTCTAGCACCTCTACCACGCCCAATAGGTTGTACTCCTTTGCCTAGGGAAGGAACTGATGATGATGATGCAACGGTGGATCCCGTAGGTTGTGCTATACTGCCCGTGCCCCTTTATGGGCATTCCCTTATCATGTGCCCCGAAATACCGCACCAAAAACAACCATTTCCCCCTAACCGACATTCACCTAAATGATACCTTTCGCAGCACTGACACGGATGATGAGAAAATCCTGCTGTCTGTGAACCTTGCAGCCCACTATTCTGCCCAAAATGGCTGCCTCTAAATCCCCAAAATTGGGATAAAGTACCTGCTGTAAGGGAAGAAAATGATGGTCTAGGCGGTCTAGGGAAAATTTGAGGCCTAGATTCTCCCTGGGACACCATAGACTGTCCCATAGGTCTAGCGCTCTTTGAAGGCCCTCTTTCAAATTCGTGTACCCTTCTTCTTTGCCTCTGGTCCTCCATCTTCTGTGTGAAAGCCTGTATTCTAGCTATATCTATATCTATGTTCAAAGCAGCAATAGTGTAGTCCCTTACCAAATATGGCTCTAATCTGTCCACATATCGATGGACTCTGTCTGTCATTATGGCTACTACATTCGGAGTATATCGAGCCCAAGAATTAAACTGCAGACTGTATTCTCTAACACTCATATTCCCTTGATGAAGATTTAGAAACTGGTCTGTACGTGCCTCCCGGATCTCATATGGGAGGTAGTGATCAAGAAAGGTCGTTCTGAATTCCTCCCAACTGGCTGGGATTGCACCAATACCCCTAGATCATTTCCAATCTTTATACCACAATATAGCTTCTCCTTTCAATCTATAGGCGACAAGCTCAACTATTTCTACACCAGTCACGTGCATAACATCTAGAGCCCTTTGGATTTTGTCCACGAAGTCTTATGGGTCTGCCTTCGTATCTAACCCGGTGAACGTGGGAGGGTCTAATTTTAAAAAATCTTGTGTCCGCCGACTAGCTACTCTAGCCGCGTCATCCTCACTTGTCATTGGACCAGCTCATCCCTGAGTTTGTGCATAAACTATCTGAGTCAACATATACACTGCATTTCTTAAATCTTGTTTAGTGGTATTCATAGGCAGTTCTGCAGGTACTTCTCTACCTCTTAGCTCTTTCGAAAATGGAAAAGTAGAAGGAGCCCGTGATGCAAACTCCTATTCAGTGCCACCTTGACTAGATTGGTCAGGTGGTGATTTACTCATTCCTTCCCCGGCAAGCATATCTACCTGCTTACCTTTGCCCCTACCTCGTCTTGTAATTGACATTTTACTATAACAAAGAAAGTCAATTCCAATGGTTAGATACGATTCCACTTACAACATTGGCTCTATTGCATGATCTAAAAATGAAAAAAAAAAACAACTCCTAACTGTCCCGCAGCCTCCTACTTAAATAATGGTTCACAACACATCCATAAGCAAGACTCTACTCAGACACGGCTTTGTAGACACCCTTAGAACGACCTGCTCTGATACCACTTTTTTTTCACGCCTCGAATTCCAACGGGGCGGACTGGCACCCAAATCCATTAAGGCCCGAGAGAACCAATCTTCATTAATATACACTCATACGCATGCCACTCAATAAGCATCACCATCACATAGAGATATAAGATGCCCATGGCGGAAGTCATGGAAAATATATGATATATATATATATATATATATGAAACTTGGCCGTTAGGGCCATCAAGTCAAAAGCATACGTTCCTTACATTTCCTTCATTTGTCCCACAACATCTACAAAGCCTCTACAGATACATGGACATAACCAACCTAAATTCGGGATAATTCCCCGCTTTATACAACATTTACAATACCAAAACAAATGTACACATGTAACTTGGAAAGCCCCGAACCAACTAGAGCTCACCAATGATCGGTAAACGATCTGCAACCTACTATAGAGGTCTACTAGCACCTGCGCTTGTAGCAAGTAAGGTAAGTCCCCCAAGGGACGTCAGTACGAAGAATGTACTGAGTATGTAAGTCTATAAGAAACTGCATCATAAACAAGAACATCAATGGAATGAAATATAAGAAAATAGTCAATATGGATAAACCATCGTTCGGTATGTTAGGAATCATGTACGTTATATTCATTACTTTCTTTCCCTTTACGTTCATTCTTCATTCTGTGACCAACTGATCAGTGGTAAAAGAGGATAACCCATGTTAGGTATTTTAACCCCTGGGATGCTACTGTGATATTGGGATCGACCCATTCTAGGCTTTTCTGTTGCCCCTGGGATACCACCCATGATATTGGGATCGACCCATGCTAGGTGTTTCTTCCACCCCTGGGATGCCACCTAAGAATACTCTAACAATTATACATTACTTCATTTCTTTACTTCTATGAGATTGATACATTGGTAATCATAACATTATTGGAACTTTAGAACGTAACATTATTGAACTTTGGAACGTAACATTATTGGAACTTTGGAACAATGTCCACAATTATATGACACATGAATAATAATTAGTCAATGAGTAAGAAACATGCTAATAACAATATATGACAACCTAAAATGAGATACTTCAGAACATTTCGAAACAGAACAAGTATAATGTCAATGTGAACGATATGTGTTGCAGAAGGATACAGAGAGAGTACCCTTACATACCTTATCTTCCCAATATGAATACACAGTCCTATATGTGAATACAATAATCTAGATCCTTCCTTACATTTTACTCTACAACGCAAGTACATAACGAAGCTCACGTTAATTATTAAATACCTTACAAGTGCATAAAACGTCATTGACTTACATGATTTCCCTATAACGTCATTTTATCTTTTAGAATACAATTCACGGCATTTTCATACCAAAAATACCACAACATTCCACACATTGACCAGGACATCATAAACCAATAGCACTTCATACCAAATTTATCCTTTACACTTCCTCATTAACACTACATCACAACTACTCCATCAAGTCACCCCAATACGTTTCATAACAACAGCCCCACAAGTTATACACATAGAAAAATCAATTTAAGGACATAACCACATCTTACGGGTTGATATTTAATCCATACCATTCACTTCCATCAAAAACTCAAGTCCCCTTTCAAGTTCAAGTCACATAGATGACACATCTCTTTTAGCAAAAAGCAAAGGTGCACTACTCAACACTTTTAGAATTAACCATCATGATCTACACCATATCTCATGCATATAATATATTAAATCACAATAATAAACACTTACCAAAGCTTGCAAAGTGATGATCTTGTCCAAAGCAAATGGTTACCTTAGGGTTTGTAAGATGAGAAATGACTTTAGAAATGTCTAGAAAGGCATGAGAGTTAAAATGAATAAAAATCTAATTTTGTGCCTTTATATAGCCCCTCAAGTCATACTTAGACACTTCTTGGTCATTAAATGCCATGTTTACTTGTTCAACATGGAAGAATGGGTCATTTGCCATTTTGGGCCATGTCTTTTACTCCATTTTTGGGCCTCAATTGAGCCCAATGACTCAAGATTCATTTAGCCTAAAAATATTAATGCACGATCCACCAAAAATCTTATTCTTAAAGAATTCCATAAATTTTAAGACAATATTCAACTTACGATATTCATGTTCGTAGCCTCAATCCCAAGAATAAACAATTTTAGGCACTCATGGCTTAATTTAACATAATTTTACAAAATATTATAAAAAGGAAATTAATCCTGCTTTTGATGCCAAAATCTCCCAAAAGTAGTCCTACCAAGATGGAATAATGATCCAATAACCCAAGAGTCCAATTTATAGACTAATGGTTAGAGAAGAAATTTGGCAAAAAGCACCCTGGCACGCCCCTGGGAGCGCCTGGGACTTAACTAAAATTTCTGCCCTGAAAGGGCGTGCATGAGAGGCCTGGTACACTGCCTGGGGGGCCCCTATGTTGTCCATGCCAAAAAAATTTCTGCCAAAAGCGGCCTGGCATGAAGCCTGGCACTCCTGACACCAAAATTCTAATTTTCTTCCTTTCTTCGCCTTTTCTTTGCGGATACTAGCACAACATCAAATGCTCCATCAAAACAATACAAAATACGTACTTATTGCTCTCAAAACTAAGGTAAACATGGTTCAAAGTTGGCAATAAGGCATATAAATATGCCCTAGATCACCAATAAAGTAGGGTAGGAAATGTACGGGGTGTTACAATAAGGACCTTGTACGTAAGAAATTTAAAGCATTTCGACTTGTGCTATGGGGTACGAGTTGGAAATTCAATGTTCTGATAATATTAGTGGTGACTTTTTGGATATTCGATTTGTGATTTGGGCATCAATTAATGACATCTAGTAAATTTTGCACTTATACTATGGGTTGATTGTCGCTGATATGACGGGTTACTTACATGTGTATAATTGAAGGGGTTGTTTATTCTATCGGATTATTGAGGACTTTGGGTTGATTGCCACTGCTTGGATTTTAAGAACTTCATAGATTATTGTGATGGATTGCATAAGAATTTCATGGCTGTGGTATGGGGAGTTTTATGATTATTCATGGTTTTATCCAAGGGTTGAGCATGAGGATGTGACTATTTGAGTAGTGATCAAAGTGTGATAAGGGTGAATTTTGAGGTTTTGCATATAATTGATATCAATTTTTTACTTAGTTGCTTCATCTTGGGGAGATAGTACTATCTGAGTTAGTAATTATGGTATCAACTTTGGGTAAGTGATTCAGTCAGCAAAATGCTTATAGCAGGCTTAAAAATAACGGAAAGTCCTTTATGAGATAGAGGAAAGCATTATTCAGTATTGTGGAGAGTTACAGTGTGGTTCCATGGGTTTTTTAGTTTTGTAGTATAGTCAGTGAATTGTGTTGTATTTGACAGATTCTGGTAAATTAGGTATGTTCAGAACTTCTATTGTGATCAAAACAGTTTTTGTGTGTAGAGGAAGTTCAAAAATAAAGTAACTCAGCTTCATTGAGAAATTTGGCTTTAGAAGCTAGAGTTGTGACCTTAAGTGTCAAATCTGAGGAATTTCTAGTTACTTGTGACACCCTAGCTTAGAATTAGAAGTTCCATATTAGCATAACATAGGAGAGATGTTGGGTAAATAAGTAAGCAGACCTTTCACCATAGTGACGTATTTTAAAGTCGCGTGGGTTTTGGCCTAGAGAGGGTAATATCACTAGCTAGTTGGGCTATTACAAATAGTATTAGAGCCACTCCTGCCTCAGCCTTGTCGATGTGGGCTAGATTTCAAACTGAGTTTTTCCAAATCTCAGTATGGCGGGGTAAACCCTGGTCCTAAGTCTAGGAAAATCTCATTCAGTGGGGAAAACCTCAGCCTGGATGCTTAGTCAAAAAGACGGGATATATATGACACCCACCTTAGAATTGGAAGTCCAACATCGGCATAACTCAGAAGAGATGTTGGATTTATAAGTAAGTGGACCTTTTACCCTAGTGATGCATTTTAAAGTCGTGCGGGCCTTGGCCAAACGGGTTTGACCATTACAGATTGTATCAGAACCACTTCTATGAATCCCATTTGGTGGAGCAAACCTCAGCGAGGATGCTGAGTCCATAAGAGGGGTGTATGTGATACCCCAGCTTAGAATTAGAAGTCACACATAGGCATAACATAAGAGAGAATCTAGGTATATAAGTAAGAAGACCTTTCACTCTAGTGACATGTTTTAAAGTCGTGCGGACCTTGGCCCAGAGCGGACAATATCACTAGCAGGATGGGCCATTACATTACTATAGTAAACCAGTGGTGCTATGATGTGACTCTCCTTGAGAGTGTTTGCATAAGGTTTACGAGGGTATTATCAGTTCCTTGTCTATTTTGGTACTTTTCTTACCTTGACGTTTGAGGACCAATATGACTCTTAGTGGTAGATAATGAACAACCCTCATTGTAATTTTTAGAGTTTTTTGTATTTTGACCATTTTTGTCACAACCTGATTTTCGAGTCATGATGGCACCTACCGAGGACCACCAATAGAAAAGCCAACCCTTAGCCCGGGGTAACAAGCGATAGGACAATAGGCGGGATCTCATAATAAAGGAGATGAAGTAAAACTACTACCATCAACATGCTACAATGTAAAGACAAAGGAAGTGTACATACCGGGAAAAATAGGAAGAGGACAATGTATAACTCTAAAACCCCTCCCAAGACCTGGTGAGGTCAGTACATGAGCCACTACTAGAAATATCAAGAATACAAGAAAGAAACCAAATATACACAACATATATACAACAGTCTCGAATCCAAAAGACTATACATCAAATAAGGAGTGGGATCTACCTCGGATGTCAATAAGCTTTCCCTGCTCCGGAATCAGTGTTGAGAATAGATTCACATCACGGTCGTCAGCTAGTGCCTGGATCTGAATTTGGAAAAGATACAGAAGTACAGTATGAGTATCGGGGCAATGGGTACTCAGTAGGCATCATCGTCCAACTGAGCTCAATGTAACATAAATAAGTTGAAGTATGGAGGTGCATGCTAAGTTCGGGTATAACTGATAAGTAAATACGGTACTGAATAATAAGTAAGTAACTGTGCACTGAACACATAAGTCAAACATAACCCAACTAGTCCCCCATAAGCTCACTGGGCACACTGAAGAATACAATACCTAGCCTAGCCCCCATAAACCGGTGGGACGCACAAGAATAGTAAATGCATAGTCACCAGTGTCTCAAAGTTGTAGCAGTATCCAGTAATCACAATAACCAATGGGGTTCACCGAGTTTGAACCGACACCAATGTGTAATAACAAGAGGCCAGATGGAATAATCGAACCAGACATAGTGGGTAATAAAAATAGGCCACATATATATAATATCTTCCAAACTCTAACCAAAACTCAGAGAACAACAATATCATAATCACGGCACCCAGTACCAGAACTTATAGTGCACCACAATCCGGGGGTGGACTCAAACTGGGACGCCCAATAGTCAATAACCAAAATCATCATACCTAAATTAGTAGTCAAATTCGAACTGGAACTCATCATAGCAAGTAACTAGAACAGAGCCCAATGTCACATCATAACCAATAAATAGGGAACATGCTAGTCCCAGGCCAAAGCTGAAATATAGGAAAAGGAGCTAACCAATCATCAGCTACAAAGTAAGTCCCTGGGTCCTACTAGGTCCATAGTCTACTATCGTGCAATATCTAAGTCAGTCTGGGTAACTAGAGTATCTCATGGTAAGGCGGGTCCAAATTCTAAGCCAAGACCAGTAATCTCGATCAAGTGCAGTGCTATCAGGGACTAAAAGTATAAAATAGGATAACAAGGTATAATTGGGGTGACTCAATCCCGTCACAAGCCTAAGAGGTCATACTAGGGTTTAACTAAGCCCAAAGATGTCAAAGTTCTGACAAGTAAACAAAAAGGGTAACGAGGCCCACTACCAGGTCTAGAAAACCAAGTCTAGTTATACCTGTCTAAGTCTGTTCTAAGGTCCAACAATAATATTCCTCAACTAGCAATAACAACATCAATAATATCCGACCTCCAATAGGTCATCAGTTGTACCACGAGGATAACGAGCCTGGAATATGTCTGAATAGCCCTATCTGACCTAAATCATAGCAGACCACCACCAAGCCTATAGTACCAGCCCACAACACCAGCATAGTATCATACATATATCACACATAATACCAATCTAAGTATAAAGGAAACCTAACCTACCTGGATGCCACCATAAGCCTTCCAAAGAACCCGCTAAGCTAGAGCCTTCCCCTTCCGAAAGGCCTCCAATTGTTGCCATGCTATTAAAATGGTAAACTAGATGTCAAACCTTAACCAATGATACCATATGCCACTAGGTTAAAAAATGACTAGACAACTCACGTGGGGCCCACTTGAGGAATTCGCCAAACCAAAATTGTCACAGTGTCCCAAATCTCATCATGACCAATAGTCACAATATCTATCTTATCATCTGTGCTCAATACACAGCTTAAATACCAATAACAATACCAAAAAATCCAACAGATATGTAAATGATAGTAAAATCGGGAAAACATATGGTGGAAATGTCGAGAACGAAGCTACGAACTCAAATATGTAAGTGTCCAAGCTTGTACCTTGCTATACAAGCTTATATAAGATCTTGAAGCTCTAAAAATGGTGCTTCTATAGACTTCAGTCATTTAAACAAGAGAAAGAAGGTGAAATATATATATATATATATATATATATATATATAGCCAAGGCAGGTGGCACTAAAGCTCCCTTATGTCCTCTTAAGTACCTAGCGCTAAAGCGCCATAAGTGGCTGCTTAAGCACTCCACCGCTTCCATCGGGTGGCCGCTAAAGCGGAGCCAAGGGTCACTTAAGCAAATATGGCCGTTTTAGCCATGCCCTTGGCTGCTAAAGCATCTTGGCTTAGCCTGCCTTGGCCGCTAAAGTGTGCCTAGGGCCTCTTAAGTGCCTAGCGCTAAGGCGTGCCTATGGCCTCTTAAGCCATGGCCAATGCTAAAAATGGCTAAGTCCGGGTTCGACTCTGTGTCCAGGATCGATCCAGAGTCCCTTGCATGCAAACGAACTATGCTACCTAACTAATATCAATAATCCAAACTCAATAGCAGTGTATGAATTTCCATCAGAGGTTGTTCCAATTAAAACTGGGGCTCACATCCCAAGGGCTGACTCGACTTTAGCCAATAGTCGGCCTATCACCCAAAATAAGTTCAGGAACCTCAAGACCCAACCAAAGGTCTACCTAACCTAAAGTCTATGTTTTGGATCCAATGAGATGGTAAAAAATGGCATCCAAAGCCGTTTAATAGGGTTTTAGGCCCGAAAGCCATACCTGAATAACAGAAAATTCAACATAGGAAAGTGACTCTAAATGTCAAACAAACTGCCAGGTAACCATACCCAACAAGTCATGGACGACCTGGGGAAGTCATGGAAAGTCTATAAACATCAAAAACATGCGTAAACACTGGGAATGACCTGGAGGGTCATTACAATTTTGCCCTTCCCCATTATTGCGTTATATCAATTATAAGTTATGGGAATGGTTTGCACGGTCCCCAAAGTGTTCATGAGTGATTTATCTGAGCTTATGATTTTAAGTAGCCTTTAAAGTTATATAGTTGACTTTGGTCAACATTCTATGATCCGAGCATTGGATAGTGAGTTTGTAAGTTTTATTAGATTCGTAATGTCCATTTTGGGTTAGAAACATAGTTGGTTCGGTTTTCGAGACCCTTTTCATAATTTTTGAGTGTTTGGTTGAAATAGGAGTTATATTGACTAAATTGGTTTTTGGGTGAAATTTATTGATAACAATCTCTTTTGGTAAATCTGATGGTTCTGTAGAGTTTGAAATGATAAATTTATCCTAGTAGCATATTGGATTGTTTTAGGGAGGTCTTGGATGAGTTTTGGGTACTTGTTCTAAGTTTGGAGTTTTACATCATTTAATTTTAATAGTATCACCTGTATTTAATGAGATATTTTGCACATGTGTATGGAACCATTAGATTCTTATAAAAATTTTAGAGCCAACGACAAAAGAATCGATGAATTTCTAGTCCGTATGAGGAGGTTATACCTATTTTAGTGAAGTTTGATGTTGCTGGTGTTGGTGTGTCCATATTGCCGCTTAAGTCGGTCTTCTTAAGAGTAAATAGGGGGAAATGTGGGTATGAATTTAGGTTATGGTGGGTCTCTTAAGTGGTAGGGTCTCTTAGGAGATGATGTGGTCGCTTAAATGAGGAAATGTCCGCTTAAGCGGAAATCACTGAGACTAAGACCTAAACAAAACCCATTTTGTATTTTTGACATTTTGGGAGCTAGGAAGCTTCGTTTTAGGCGATTCTCAATTCATTTTTATTTTATAATCATTGGATATGTGATTCTACCATCATTTTGTTTATTTTCCAAGATTATCCATCTAGTTTTTCATGATTTTGATCCATAAAGTTGAGTTTTGAAATTCAAAATTATGAAATCGAAAGTTCTTGATTTAAAGGTCGATTTAAAATGGGGTTTCATTGATTTTTGGGATTTAAGGTCGTTGTATTGTGGGTAAACTAATTTTGATAAAATCTTTCCAAAATTCTCATTTTAAATCGTGTTTGATAATAGAGATTTGGGTTTTTACCGGTAAAGTGAAATATTGATATTTTGATGCTTTCTAACTCGATTTCAACTCAGTTTTCAATAAAATTTCAGATTTACAACCCTTAAACTATGGTTAAATTTATTCTTTATTAAAATTCTAGTTTTAGCCTTTTACCTTTGAGTTTGATTTTTGAGGTGATTTTGAACTCGGAAACAAAGTATGTCAATATGGGTATTGTTGGATTTACCTATAGATTTCATGTTTGATTAGATTGGATGAGTTTGGTGGTGATTCAAGAGAGTCAAACTTCTAGTTGATCCTTCAGACTGTGTTTTGGCTTTGCAGATCTTCATTAAGGTAATTTGAGATGTACCTTGGCTCTTTTCTGAGGTGTTTATATGTAATGTGCTTATTTGCTTGTGTTTTGAGAATTGCTAAGGGTTTGGGGTCCCGCTTATATGAGGTGGTGAGCATCTCCGTGGGTACCAAAGTCTACTGATGGGTTGAGGCAATAAAAATGGACATCTTGTTTGTTTTCTCTACTTATGAATACGCTTATGGTAAATTATGCATAGATGACTTGTGTATCTTGAGTAAATTGATAGCGAGTATCTATTTAAGAGCTTGAATCATGTTTAGTAGATTTTTATGGAATGATTGGGGTTTAGTAAGCACATAGGGTATAAATATATTTGTAGTAGATGATGTAATTATTGGGGTTTAGTAATCTCTTAGGATGTAAAGAGATGATAGTATAGTTAAGTAGTTAAGAAAGGAATCTAGGCTTAGTTATTAGGTAAGCGAATGAAGGTGAACTTAGGCATGTTGTCAACTAGTATAGTTTTCCTTTTAGTAACTTAATCTAATGTTGTTATGATTAGGACTGATGTGATGCCCGAATAGGGGCTTTAATTGATATTATTGTAGTCTTAAATGACTCTTTGCTACTGTGATGCCATGTGATGCCTTATATCATGATATATTGAGATTGGAGGAGATTGTAGCTCATTTATACCATTATTGAGTTGATTCATTACATGATATTGATTTGCTTATCAGCATGCATTCGTATTTCATTTATCCATAATCATGAAACTAATAACACTAAGAAACATTGATTTTGAAAAAAATGAGACACTTTATAAAATGCCTTGACCGAGAGATATGCCAAAAAGGTTAATTGATGAGATTGTGATAATATATGGGTTGAGAACCCCCATGGGTCCTATCTTAAAATCTTATGCTCAAAAGGTGTATATGAGGTGACATTGCGACATTACATCATTATCATTCCATTGAATTGAATTACTTGCATTGTATTTCATTCCTTTGTATGATTAATATTGCGTCTGATTATTTCCTTTCGTATTGTATAATTGTGATTGAATCTTCTTTTTGATATTGTGTATTTTTCATATCATATCACTATATTACATCGCATTGTACCTTCTCTTGGGTAATTTGGTGCTTGAGATATTATGAGAAGTGGGGTATTATTTTTACTTAATCCATTAAGACTGTTGTGTCACATCTAGTATTTGTGGGATATGCACCTCATTTACCTTAGTCAGGTTTATTGGTTTGAAATGGTGAGTGGATATCATATACCATATTGGTGAGATTCTCTTTTGATGTGACTTATCTCTATTGACGTTGATCTTGAAACTGTACATGCCTACCTTAAATGCAGTGATTTGATTATCTTGATAAATGTGTTATCTTTTAGGATAGACTGGGACTTTTTTGAGTGCAGGTTTATTGCAACCACTTTGGATTTAGGTCGGTTATCTATGATGATTGCTGAGTACATGTGTTTCATACTCACCCTTGTTTTTTCTTTCCTTTTTTTGCACTTCGTGCAGGTGTTGATTTGAGTAGTAGAGCTTAGATTGTGTTATCTCAATGTTGGCTTTATAGAGATTATGGTAGCGTATGACGGGTCTCAGAGCTTACCTGGATCTCTCCTTATTTATCTTATGATTTATTTGCATTTAAGATACTTTAGACTAGTTGATCATATTTTGTAGTAGAGGATTGTACTAGTGACAACCAAACATGGGATGTATCATTGAGAATATACTTCTTTTATATCATTTAGTGGTTTATCTCTATGTCTTACTTCTTCCGCCTTGATTTTGAATTGATTATTGAGTTTGGGTTGGGATAGGCTTACCTGTAACTGAGGATGTGACAGGTGCCATCATGAACTCTAATTTTGGATCATACTATCCAACTTTGAATTAGCACTATCAACCTTGAATAAGGCCAATTCTGATAAAAAAATGCTTTGAGTGGACTTAGAATAAGCAAAGGTTCTTTATGGAAAAAAATAAAAGTCATAATTCAGAGTTGTCGAGAGTGGACATGTATTTTATAAGTGTTTTGGTACTAATGACAGTCCTGGAAGTGTGAATAGAGAATTTGTAAGGTTATGGTACTTTCTTTGCACAGACTTGGCACTAGATTTGGGATACAATTATTGGGTTGTGATGTCTATGATGCGTTTTGGTGAATTAGGTATGTTCAGAACTATGATATGATCAACTTTAGTTATTGTGTATAGAGATAGTTCACAAATTTGGAAATCAAATATTTTGAGAGGTTTTGGTTTTGGATACTAGATATATAGTCTTAAGAGTTAAAACAAAGGTGGATTTTGATAGCTTGGGTGAACAAGTGGTACTACAAATATAACTTTACTTGGGAGGTCGACTATAAGTATTTGTAGTTGCTCGATAGCTTTGAAACTTTTCTTGCCTGTTTGGGGACGAACGAATGTTTAAGTGGTGGATGATGTAACAACGCTTATAGTGACTTTCTGATTTTTGATTTTTTTTTTCATTTTACCTTTTCCATTAGTTGTATGATGGTATTTGGAGTTTTCGGGAGTTAGTGTCATTGTCCGTGAGGTTTTTAGTTCAGTATTATATGAATTTTTCATTTAAGAAGGCTGAATGGTTGATATGGTTGTCTTTAGTCAACATCCATAGAAGTTGAGCTTATATCAAAATTCCATCAGCACCATCAGTTTTGAAATGTGATTTTTGGGTTAGTAGGACTATTTGTTTGAGTCTTGAGGCATTTAGATGAGTTTTGAAAGTTAAAAACTTAAGAGAGTTGATCAAAGTCAATAATCAAGGTTTGAAAGATAATTTTCAAGTTTTGATGAGTCCACTAGGTCCGGATTAAGAGTGTGCACCCTTTAGTACCACAAGTTACTCACTAAAAATGATTTTTGAGAGCTAGAAAGCTCTGATTGAGGCGATTTTGATGCGCTCATACAAAAATTGGGTATGTATTTATACTTTCATTTTACTCATTATCCAAGAATAACCATTTCCTTTTTCATAATTTTGATTCATAAAGTAGAGCTTTGAAATCCAGAGTTAAGAAATTGAAAGTTTTGGTTTGAGGGTCTATTTGTGATGGATTTTCATTGATTTTTCTGATTTAAGGTTCTCTTTGTATGTAAGGTTCTGGTCCCTGCTGCATTGGCCCTAGCATGGGAGTTTGTTAACTGGTCAACTGCTGACATGACCCGTCCACGTGCAAATTAAATTAAATTTTTTTAAAATAATAATTAATTTTTTAAAATTTCCACAAGTGGACCCACAAACACCTTGACAAACTTTGACTTGAACAATTTGAATCAAAGTGTACTTTTTTAATCTTCTTCTTCAAGAACAATATGAAGAATCTCAAGAACACCAAAAAAACACACCAATCCCCAACACCCCTAAATCAGATCGGAATTGGCTCAAAATTTAGGATTATCTTCCCCACAACTAAAGAAACAAACCTCTGTGATTTTTAAGCCCCAATTTCTCCACAACCTACAAAACCACTTTAAAAATTTGAAAAATTTAAAAGCTCAAAACCCTTCAATAGTAACTTCATTTCTACAACTCCAAATTGAACGAAATTTAAAATCTAGACTCACAAGACACTACGGAATCAAGATGTAGTGTCAAAAACAACAAATCAAAACAAAAAAAATAGATTTTTTTGGAAGAATTTTTTTTGATCTTTTGGATTTTTGGATTTTTGAGAAGAATAAAATCCAGAGAAATAGATTTGTAAAAAATAAACCTAAATCTAGGCTCTTGATATCCAAAAGATAAGAATCAAAGACAAGGACAGAAAATAAGACAAAAAGGGATATGTGGGTTAATACTCAAGCTATTTTAATTATGGGCAACAAGGGGTAAAAACCATCACCTTCCAATTAATTTCAACAACCGAAAAAACAACCCTACTTTAAAAATCAAGGAAACCAAAATAACCACAAATGGGCAACCTTTGAATAATCAAGCCAAGAAGTTAACTAGCAATTCCAAGAGTTTACCACTTATTTGTTCACTAATTACTCACTAATCCTAAAGGGATTCACTAAGTAGAAGCTAAAATTTAAGAGAATTCAATATCCAATGTATTCTAAGTCTTCCAAATGAAAAGACCCATATTTATACTAATAAAATAAAGAAGACATTGGCTTTTTATAATTTTTTCCTTAATGAGACAAGGGCTTTGTTTGGTACCTTATTTGTGAATTCTTGAATTTACGATATAGTGTCACGACCCAAATTACTAATCATGCAGGCACCTACCTAACACCTACCCCAGATAGGAGAACCCTTATTACCCAACCATTGAATTATTACTGAAGACATTATTAAACCATACACATAAATAAATCCATGAATAAATAACCTTTCTTTTTCAACAATAAAATTTAATTACAAAAAGGTACATTGTGGAATTCTACTAAACAGCTTTACAGAACCTAGTCTAAATCGGTAGAAGAGAACTAAACAAATGGAATGATGACCCAAGACACAACATCTATATGTATGAGTAGAGCGACTGAAGCTGCTGAAGAATAATTACTATTGTACCGATAGAAATTCCAACTGACCTGCAACACGGGTACATCCCCAAATGGAGATATAGTAAGTGTAGTATCAGTACAAATCAGACATACTGGTAGGTATCATCAGCCGACTAGGTTTGGAAACATCTAACAACATATAGCAAACACGAAGAGATCATGACAAGCATACAAGTTAATATCTGAACATAATTAACTTGCCTCAACTTTTAAAACCTACCATCTTTTGTTTGTTTAAGCAATATTACTTTGCCTTTAGGGCATGATTAACTAACTATATTCTAGGGATTAGTCAATTCCACAAATCTTACTCATTTACCCTATTATAATAACTCTATATACTTCTGATATAGGAAAGAAGACGCGGAAACTAAAAGAACAAAGGAAACAAAGAAATAAGATAAATAAAGATAAAAGGGATAAAGAGGTAGACACAAAAATAGAATCAAAGGCAACCAATTCTATAAAAAGAAAAGACCTCCTTCAAATATCCAAATAAGCACCTAAACCTATGAGAAAGACCTCAAGGGAATTAGTTTCCCAAGCGACCCTCCTTTCTAAACTTGAAACAATTTAAAGCTTCAACAAGCTCTCAAACTCTCCAAAGAGTATTTAATATTCAATATTCATCAAGATCATCTATCTCTAAAATGAGCTATGCTCCACTATTTATAGACTAGACTACTAAGTACAAAAATACCCTTAATGAATTAAGGGTCTTCTTAGTCAAGAGGCTTGCATTTAAATAATAGCCACTTTGCGTACATAGCCTCTTTTCCTTTCTTCGATTAGTCCTCCTCTTGGAGCCTTGTACTTCTATTTTAGCACGTTCCCAAGCATCAATACCTTGTACCAAACTCCTTTCAAGCCTCCAAAGTATTGACTCAATTCAATGTTTTTGAACTTTTTATCTTGGCTTGGCGTACATGCATCATTTTCCCTTTCTTGAAAAGGATTCGTCCTCGAATCCAAACCTAGCAAAACCATAGGGAAAACAAACAACAACAAGGACCTCATGGCATGAGGGTTAGTGTTAGCGAAAACACTTCTACCAACACGCCAAGGATACACAAACTTATTATATAACCAAGCATCAACTATTCTCTTCAAGAACAATCTTTCAAATGTAGCATGAAATACTTGGCTATTCCAAAAATTGAGAAATAAGGATATCACAAAAGAACCAATGGTTTCAAAATAGCATGCAAGCAATGTCACATTGATTGTATTAGATGTGTAAGTAACTTGATCCTCTATTTCCAACTTAGAGCACCTCTACGATAGAACCATGATCAAATCACACACTTTCAAAGTGGCACCGAGGTCAAAAGGAAATAAAATACATGCATCTTGATCAAGAAAAATACCATTTGCCCCAAATAAACTCCTACCAACATGCAATGTACCCTCCCCACAAGCATGAGAATCATCATATGCAAATAGGTAGTAAAGAAAGGTATCATAAAAAATAACTTCATCTATGATGTCCTTAGATTTAAGATCACTAAAAGACTCACGAATATCAAGCATAGTATCAAGGATTAGATCACTCAAAGAAGAAGTAGCAATTGGAAAATACACACCACCTTTATTCTCAATATTCCATAGTGGGTTATTAGACAAAGTATAGCCCTCAAGATGAGCTACATTACAATCACCATTCACACCACGAGGCACCAAACTAAGAGTGATCTCATCATCATTAAAGAAGGCATTATACTTAAAGAGAGATAAATCAATGAAAGATGGAGAATTAAAGCATGTAATCTCATTCACAAAAGGATAAATGGTATCTTTTAAGGCTATTTCAAGCACATGAGTTCTATGAGCAAAACAAGCAATAGTATCTTTCATAAGGGATATGCTCAAAGAATCACTTCTTTTCAAATGACCAACTTTATCAATGACATCACTAATTTGAGGTTTAATAATCAAATCACAAAATCCCTCAATTTGTCAAGTAGAATGACAAACAAGTTGATCAACATAAATTTCACATGACAATGTTCCATCAAGCAAATCACAAGTGCCAACACTAGGTGGACACAAATCGATCTTGCAAGAAGAATCAATTCGGTCATCAATAGGATCAACTAGTGTATGAACACTCTCAACAAAGACATTATCTATATATGAAAAAGAATCACATGATAATGTTCCATCAAGAAAATCACAAGTACTAACACTAGGTGGACACAAATCGATCTTGCAAGAAGAATCAATTCGGTCATCAATAGGATCAACTAGTGTATGAACACTCTCAACAAATACATTATCATTATGTTGCAAGTAATCAATAAGCTCATATGAACACAAGCAATCACTCGCACTTTATTCATTGGTAAATTTTAAAGTGTCGAATTTAGCTATTTTACCTTGAAGCTCACAAGAAAGATCCATTTTGCCTTGTATTCCTCCATTTACCATGTTTGTACCTATACAAGAGTCCTTACAAAGAGAAGGAATGCCTAAAGCTCCTTGATGAGTATTAGAAAAAGTAGGTGGACAGTGAAGTTGCAATCGATTTGTTCAAGTACTCAATCAATCCAACCGTCCTTCCATTTGGGTAGAGAGAGTGGTGAACAAGTTTATCAATTCACCCAAAGTGGGTTCCCCGGTGGGAACTTGGCTTTCCTTTTCATAACCCGCCATTTGTACCTATTGAAGTCACTCAACTAAAGCAAGCAAACACATTAGGTTAGTTTTTTTAAAAAAAAAAGAAGCCCACAATCACTCAAGAAATCACACCTTTGTTTGCCTCACTAATTTCTTCGGCCAATGATTGTATCTTGTTTAGTCCGATGAGTTGCAAGGGTCCAATCTCTACTTGAGGTCAAGAATGTATTTTTATTGACTCAAGAAAGAAATTTCAAAAGCTAAGGATGAGAACCAATAAGTTTTCAAGGGAAAATAAAGAAGAAAAGCTATAAAAAAAGTAGCACGAAAAAAATCGGACTCACAAATAAAGTAACAAAAGTAGAAGGAATTACATGTTGTTACTTAGTATGAAGGATCAAAGAAGATAATTTGATGTTTAAAACTAGTTAACAAGTGATTAAAGATGTTAATTATTTTTTAAATAGTTGAGAAATCGAAAGAAAAAGAGAACAAAAAAAAGAATCACCCTTAAAAATTTTTTGATGCCTTTAAGAAGTTCATCATTTTAAAGGATTTGATTGATGATTTAATGATTAAAACTAGTTAAAAAGTGATTAAATATGTTAATTAATTATTAAATAGTTGAGAAATTGAAGGAGAAAAAGAACCAAAAAAGAATTACAAAATTCGGACACTTAGATAACTTTTTAGGTCCAAAAAACATTAGGACCCCCCCAAAAAAAAAAATCAGTGTTGAAAATCTGATTTTTGCTCACTCTCTGAAACTGTTGTGCACACACCACGTGGCGAGTGGGACTGTTGTTGGTGTGCTGACTGGGCAGTTGATTGCCGATGTGGAAATTCTGATTTATTTTATTTTTTTTTAGATTTTGATTTATTTTTTTCAACTAATTGCCACTTGGACCCACAAACATCTTTGACCAACTTTGACTTGAAGATTTTGGATCAAAGTATAATTTTTCTATCTTCTTCTTCAAGAACAAGATGAAGGCATCATAGGCCGATTGAGCTCAGTTATAGTTAAATTATAAATAAAGTGTGAGTATATAAACTAAGGCAGTAAATGAAGGTCAAAAATGAAATAATAGGCTATGCTAAGAAAAAGCAGTTGACCGAATATAGATTATTCAAAAGCAGAAATAAATGCCTAGCTATAACCTAACTAAACCCCCCATAAGCCCAGAAGGTGCACAGAAGGAGAAAATAACCCAAATCGATCCCCCATAAACATGGTGGGCACAAACAAGAGTAAAACTAGAGCTAGAACCAGATATAACAGTAATGAAAGTAAAATGAGCCAAGATGTGTGATATACGTACCGTATACTCCTTCACATCAATAGTTATAAATCTTACTAATCACTACAGACTTTCCAACCCCAGATCCATAATAGTAAAGATAATAAATGCAGGACTCGAATCGGAACTCATAAATAATAACACTATACCAATGTCGAACTCAAACCGAAACTCATAATTTAAACATAAGAAATAATATCACTATGATATAATTAATCTTAAGTACATCTAGTTGCTATTTCCATTTTAGAATCCAAGCCATTAAGGGATAATCGGATTAAGTCAAAGGTTGCGATTTGAGGCCAAAATACTAACAAGGCAAGGGTATCAAAGCTAACAGGCATAAGGTAATGATTGAGGCAATGATTAAGGCAACCTAATCCCAAATGAAAAACTTCCAAACAAGTCTATAACAAAATTAGGTCAAAAAGGACGTTATAGTATAACAACCTATCTTAAAAGGGGTGATAAGGCCCACTACCTGTCCTAAAAATTCAACCTAAGGCAAGCACCTATACGGATCTAGGCTAAGGTTTCACAATCCCATCTCAAAGGCTTAACTAGGCTAAATATAACCCTAAAGGGTAAGCAATACTAACTTAAGTAATACAGGGTCGAGACTTATCCTAGAAGCCCTCTAATCGACTAAAAATAGTTAGAAATTGCAAAATAAATATCCGAACCATAAGAACCCACCCATAGCAAGCACAATACCATTCTTATTCCGTAAAATAGTAAATTCTAAAAGAACAGTAAGCCTAGCCTACCTGGACGCCACCAAAAGCATTAAAAAATATCTATACTGGAGATTGTCCCTCGTGAGAAGCCTCTAACAGCGGCCACACTATCAAAATAGTATTTTAAATGTCAAGCTAAGAACATCGATACCCATATTATGAATTTACACTTTGAGTTAGAAATCGAGCTAAAAATCACCCATGGAGCCTACTTGTGGAATCCCAAAATGGAAATCTTCACAACGTCCCTCGGGTCACAATGAGCTAGTGCTCAAAAACTAGGCATGATCAGCCCCCTAATTTGAGCTCAAACATCCCGCCAAGATTGAGAAGAAATCCCGAATTTAACTACAAATTAAATAGAATTTGCATCAGAAACTTACGACATTAAGACGAGGAGTTGATCACCTAAACGTTTCCAACTCAATCCCAGCTCCAATTTATAATTCCCCTCACTTCCTTGAGCACTCAAGATCGGAAATTGTTGAAACACTACTAAAATTATTGCTGAATAATAAAGGGGAAGCTATATATACTGCCAGGAGTTTTCTTATTGCTATCGCAAGCCCCCTGGTCATGATCGTGGGACTCTACTAACATGACCATTGTGATTGCGGTGTCTTAGCCATGCGATCAAGATGAACAAGTTGGCCCAGTCCTACAATCCTCCTTCATTACGATTGTGGGCCCTAGACTTGGGATCTCAATGACTAAGATCCATAAACCCTCATAATTGTGAAGTTCCTCATTACATTAGCGATGATGGATCTGGGCCTGCACCTGGTGCTGATGCATCAACAACTTTGCTAAGTTGTGAAATCTCCGAATGGGCCTTCGGGATACGTTCGAAATTCCATGAATGACAATGAATTTTGCTACCCTGCCAAATTCAACATTCTGAAGTCAACAGAACCATAAAAATCCCCATTTGAGGTCGTTTCAGTAAAAAGTGGGTCCCACACCTAAGGTTCCATTTTTACCAAAATCCACCCAATAGCCCTAAACGAACCCTAAAGCTTGAGAACCCCGACCAATGGTCCACCTAGCCTAAAATCAATATTTCAGAACTAATAAAATCGTCAGAATTTAAATCCGAGGACATTTACCTAAAGTTTTGGCCCGAGACCATTTTTCAGCTTTAAAATCTCCAAAACATGGAAATGGCTATAAAAATTAAATGAACTGCTCGGTAACTGAACTGTCAATCCTGGTAAGTCAAAAATGACATGGGGAAATTTTAGGAATGCTCTAACTACAAAAAAAGTGCAAAAACACAGAATATGACCTGGAGGGCCATTTCAAATTATAGATCATCTAAACATGGTAGAAAGATCTACTGTTCCTTTCTTGGTCATTATTACAGCCATTCTAAAAAATTGTGGTATTGGGTTAGTCATATTAACCCATTAAAATAATTTATTTAACCATAATTAAAAGGTCAAATGTAGTTAAATTTACTTCTGTTATCCTTTTGTTTTATCTATATCTTCTTTGTCTGATTGTTTGAACTAATTGTCCTTGGACCCTTTAATCCTATTCCAATATTTTTCTTTTATGATTACATGTCTTAGTTCTATATATGAAATCTTAAGTCAATCAATTCTTGTTTTAGTTTATTTGAGCTCTACAGCAGAAGAATATATGATGGATTGAATGTCTAAATTTCTTTTTGTACACGTGCCTTAGCTTAATATGTTATGTTTTTAGTAAGTTGTAATAGAAGCATATATATATAAAAGAATGACTGTTCAAAACTACAAATAAGTCCTATAATTTGTAAATTTTTTTGGTTTGTGCGAACTTATGATTACGAGATAGTTCATTTTTAGTTCATTACTATATTGCTGATAATACAGATAAACATATTTTTGACATGGAAGTCAATAAACTAGGGATAGTGCGAAAATGTGAAACTTACTTTGTCTGATAATTCTCCCTCAAATTAGCAAGTGGAATAGAGTTTTACTTCAAATATATCCTTAAATGCTTAGACGCAAATGGGCTATCGATTTGATTTGCATTTTGTGTATTAATACCAACTCATCCTTTTGTTGCATCAAAGTGTATCCATAGTTGTTCTAATGTTCATAGTAATCAACTTTGGACTTTTATGAACTTTGGTTGTTCTTCGTAGTAACCATAAACAATAAGGCATTAAAGTTTAATTTGTTAATTAGTCTTCACATAATACTCTTTGTTTCATATTACTTGGGCTCTATATAAAAAGCATATATTTGTTTACCCTAAAATTGGTACACTAAAATTTATATTATATCAAGAGCATGCTTGTAAAATTAAACTCCATTTCAAGTTCGTTTACTAGCATTTTGATTATTTTAATTACTATATAAAGTAGTGAAAATGTAATAAAAGTAACTAATAAAGATGAACAAGTATAAACCTAGTGAATGGGCTCCTGATAAAGCGTTTCAAGGCCAGGGTCAAGACAGTAAATTAAAGAGCAAATAATTTCTTAAGGAGCAAGTAAAGAGTATTGTATTTCTAATATTAGAATTTAGATGGTTTCAAAATGATGAAGAATGACTATTTATAAGCTACATTGAATAGGCTTTAGCCAATGAAAGGATTTTTCTAGACATTATAGTATTGTGCCTAATGACATAGTTGTCATATCTTTTATAGGTGACATCCAATATCCTTTGTAGAGATCAGACTTGTACACTATGCATGCATTCATAGAAAATAATTTTTTCCTTTGTGTGCCTCTCGAGGGTTCATAACCAATACAATATGTCATTTTAATGGCACTTTGAAAATGATATATGAATTTCTTAAAAATTGGAGAAGTTTGATGGTACTTGGTACATTTTAACATGTGCAGTACCTGAAGGAAGCTGGGTTGATTGAGATAGACACATGAAAACTTGCACACCAACTAAAGATTAGAAGAATAAATTATCCTTACGCTCAATTTCTATTTCTACAGTTTGTCCCTCACTAGAGAATTGTTTAATTTTCTACTTTAAATAGTTCACTACAAACCTGCTTAATTGTCTTCTTCTCTTGAAGAGTTGATTCGCCTATACTTACACATGTCATGTACCTTAGTGTTCTACTCCCTGGTAACTATAGTAATAATTAGAAATAATTCATTTTGATTAGCTTTTCTTTCCAGGGACATGCAATATCTAATAATATTCTATTTCAAGCAATGAATATGAATGTCTCACCCAAACTACTTTGTGCAACAGGTCTCAACCTTATGATCAAGATTATAACAATCAATACTTCATTTCAGTTAACATTCAACCTGATACATCACATTTTGTTATTGTGTAAATAAAATGTATGGAACTATATTGTAAAATTTAGCTCCTCAGCATTTGTAATAAGCGTATCTTTTCAATATTAGTATACATACTTCTAATCTAGATTCTAATTGGTATTAAGTTCTAGTTATTTACTTCACTTTAAGATACTCAAAACATAACAAACATTGGTCCTATGTTGGTGTGGGCCATACCCCCCATAATATTAGAATAAGGTGTTATGAGTTACATTAATGTTAAAGACATAAAATATAAGGAATTGAAGAAGGATATATCAATAGAATCTTGGTGCTAAGCCCAATGATATCATGCTTTCATACCTAACACGTTAAATTTAGGTAAAGTTCTAAGGATGTATTCCCACTTCCTAAAAATTGGCCAGAGCACATGTTTCTTTTCAACTAAAAAAACTCACTAAGTAACTAAACACCATAAAAATCTAAGAGATTAACCATCTAAATTTAAGGAGGAAAATCAAATTATACTACAACTAGTTAACAAATACAAACACCTAAATAGTAAGTGTTCCACATAATCTGAAGGCTAAACTAACTTAACATGAAAAAATAGATTACTCGTCCAAATGATGCTAAGAAAAATAAGCCCAAATGAGAAGATCATCAGTTTGATAAGGAAAAAATATTCTTACATAAATAAGAGATAAGTATATGTTATCAATTTATTTGCAGAAGAAAAGGAAGGTTTCTAAGGTTGATAGTTCTTCGATCGGGGAGCTACCTAGTTCTTTGGACTTGAGTACCGCACCTATGGTTGCACCTTTATCTGATGTCCCTCAGACTTCTCGTAGAGCTACTTTGGTTGTTGATCCACCACTTGTATCACCTCCTTGTCCACCTACTTAACCTTTTAAAGAGGGTGCTACAATTATGTTTGCTAAGGTTGCACCTATGACCCTGGCAAACAATATTACTTTAGCTCGATTGATCATTGACATACCACAATTCATACAGACGACCATTGATAGGATTCTTGAGCCTCTTCATGCTCATATGTGAGACTATGAATGATGATTGGCCATCGTTGAGGCAAGAGGGGATAGTGTGGTAGTTAACACTCTTAGGGATGATCTTGATGACCTTTTCTCGGAGTTCTAGATGATACAACCCTCTTTGTCCCTAGATGATGCTCAAACGACTCTCACTCAAGTTGTTACTGGCCCAGTTCTGCCATTTACTGATTTATTCAGGCACATCAGTGTGGGAGATGAGATAGGAGTAGACTTTATTGTAGGGCTTACCAAGTCCCAACAAATTAAACTTGCCACACAGTTATCAGTAGCTGATCAGTATGCCTGGATGGTGGGTGATAGTTCTAGCTCACAGGCTTTCGGAGATCAGTATAATGGATCAGTTGCAGTTATAAGAGCCCAGTTAGAGGAAGCTCCTCGTAGTTCAGTTGATGAGCAGTTACATACCACCCACGATGTAGATCTATACGCCTAGTGTGCTTCAATGAGTCCTTACCTTTCTCTCATATCATTCTTTATTGTTGCATTGGGAATAATGCAATATTCTTTAGTTGGGGGGTGGAACATTCTATTTGATTCATGGTCTGTAATAGTATTTTGTTAATACATTATCTTGATGTTATTTTTATGTGGGTATTTCCCTTGCCTGGACCATTTGTGACAATTTTGATATTACCCTCGCCGGGCTTGTATTTGGATTAATATACTTTTAACCCATGTTGGGCCCATATTATGCGCTTGTTATCATTTGAGACCCATATGTGTTTTTCTCGTGTGGATTATTGTTTTTGGGTGATGTCTATTTTATACATGCACATTGTTTTATTCGCCTTGTGTATATACGTGTCAAATAAACTCCAAGGGTTTTTTTTCGAAAGTCAGTTCTTTCCCAAGGAGCATTTTTTTTGTTATTTGATTTTCTTTATTAAATAGAGTGGTATTTCCCTATGATAGATGGATCGTGTGACTTTCTTACTGGAAATACCCGTTGTTTAAAGTTAGAGTCAATTAGTAGTTGGCAAAGTTCGAAAGGTACCTCCAAGAAATTGTTATTGGCAAGCAAAATGATTTTTGAAGAGCACAATGGTTTTTGAAAATGATTTTTGAAACTTAAAATGGTTTTTGAAAAACAAAAAGCAAAGAGGTTTCAAGCTTTCTCTTGAGTCATCACCACTAAATTCAATTTTTGGCTCTTTCTTCACAAAAGAAGAATTCCCAATTCGGAGTAGTTTGTCAAGTTCATTCGCTCAAATTGTTTGGAAGACTAGCTTTCTATTTTAAGAGCGTGGTTCCTTGTGTGGTGAGGTTCTCAATCAATTCTTGTGCATGAATTGTAGTCTAGAACTTGCCCCATGTGTATTGAAGGTGAAATCCTAGTCCACAGTTGGTTTGGAAGATGACCTGAGGCCCTTTTTGAACCGTCACATGGCCTAAATCCCACCTTAACATTGTTCCCTAGTCAACCCACTTGAACCTCTTCCCATTATCCTCTTTGTTTGTGATGACCATACTATGACACCATGAAATTTTTTAATAACTCCTATTTTGGCACCCAGCCTCCTTGAACGCGTTGCATTGTTCTAATATAGGCCGGTGTAGGCCAATGCCTAAGTTTAGGGCTGCATAATTGTGAGAATGACAAAATGAGGCCAAAAGCCTAAGTTTGGGGAGAAGGAGATTTGTAATATTATTTATGAGAGGTGAATGCTTGGTTTTCACAACAAATGCTTCATAAGACAAGAGATGAGCTTGAAAATAAAAGCAAAGATCCATCTCATAGAAAATGAATTGAATAAGTGGAAAAGCATGAGAAAAGGGGGGCATGAATGGCTGGTGAGTAGAAAATATCTTGAAAAAATTGAAGAAGTGAATAAAGAGGGAGGCTCATAATTGTGATTAGCAAAAGGATTATAGATTTTTAGGGAAACAAAAGAAAAGAAAAGAGGGTGAATAAGGTGGAGAACTAGAAAGAATTGTACTTAAGAAGTTGTTAAAGCAATTGTGTTTAGGGAGGTTTTAGAGTCACTTGATCCATAAATCCCTTACTTCACCCTAACCTTTATCTATGCCCACAAGTCCTTTTTTATTTCAAACCCTATAGGTCTACATTGGTGGTGAATGACACAAAGGGCAAGCCTATGGTTCTACTTGTTGTACTTGAATTTCTTTGTGAGAGTGAGCAGAAATTCTTTCTATATCTATGTTCCTTGTGAATCGCATTGTTCTATGAGAGTGGAGTAAGAACCTTACATTTGAGTGACATCTACACATTGAAGTGGGGAGTGATGTCTTACTTACAATTAGGGTAAAATGAGTAAGAAAAGTCGCAAAGTGATATTGAGTCAATCTTTGAAAGTCTAGTGTCAAACCTTGAGAAGCATCTTTATTTGAAACTTTTACTTGTTGATGTCCTATACCTTTGCAATGAAAAGATTTGTATCTTTAAAGGAGAAGTGTTAATTTCTAGTTTTCCAGGACTTGTTGGGAGAACCTATTGAACTTTGTGATTTTGGTTGTTTAGCATAGTAAGCTATGTTTGTTTTGGAGTCATGAATATCTATTTTATCGAGAAGATCGTTGATTACTTGAGGGAAAGCAATAGTTTAAGTTTGGGGGATTGATAAGTTGGCAATTTACCAACTTTTTAGTCGCTTAAGCTTGAATTATCATCCAATTTCCCTTGATTTGAGGTATATCTCATGTTAAACTGCTCGTTTGTGCAGGAATTGATGAATTTGGGGTTGAGCTAACCATACGAGTTAAATGGAGTGCAAAAATGATGAAAAGGAGCTTAAAATGATTCATGGGAGGAATATAGATGACCTGTGCACACAGGTGAGAACATGCGCACATAGATGAAGCAACACATGCCCAAAATAGTAAGTTGGAAGGAGGCTAAGAGCTCACCTATGCAGTTGACCTGCGCACGCAAGTGACCACCTACACTGGCATGTGCGCCAGCAGGTGACCAGTAAGGTGGAATTTTCATAATTAGCTGAAGCGCAATTTTTTATCTTTAAAAGGGATTTTTCAGATCTGAAACTCCATCTTTATATTTTTTGAGCTTTAGAAACATAGAGTTGAAACCCTAGTGTGAAATTGGATGCTTTCTTGTGCTTCCCATTGAATTTGGATTCCATTTCTTGTGATTATCTTGGATTTGATGGAAGATTGGAATGAGAATTTGGGTATATTTCCTCTCTCTCTCTCTCTCTCCATGAGTAGCTAATTTCTCAACTTGGCATTATGCTTGAATGAGTAGTGATAATTGCTTGGGTGTTGTTTATATGACTTCCTATTTAGTTAATTATTATGGGTTTACTTCTACTCAATGTTTTTAACCTATAATTAGAGGTTGAAAACTCTAGTTAACACTAGAACACTTATCATCCTTGACAAAGGGGATAAGTGTGAGGAGTAGTAGTTAACAATAAGTTGATGATTATCACTTAATAGTGTCTCTTAGACGTAATGATACTAATTGAGGTACTAGATTGGTTATATAGCCAAACTTGTGAGGTGTTTGAAAGAACCCATTTGTTATGTTTTTGTGTTTGATTGAAAGATTTGCACCAAAGACTTATAATCTAGCCTACCCATAGCTATTAACTTAACTTAGGCATTCACTCTTAAGATAGCATAACCCCAAGCCCTTTTTACATTTGATTACAACTCTCTAGCTCAAACTTTGGTCTCAAACTATGATTAATATTGTTGACTACAAAATGTTTAAAACAACCCCCCCCCCTTTATTTTTTCTCATTTTTTATAGCATTACGTGTGAACATTAGTTGTTTTTGATACTTAGATGTGAAGCTATCACATTCATTCCTCGTGGATTTGACCCCTACTCTAAGTTGGATAAATATATTGACAACATTCGCTTATACTTTTAAGGTATAATTTGAGCGTTATCAATGTTTTGAATACAAAAAGTGTCAAAATCTTGATTTATTTTTATCAATTTGTATGGACGTAGTCCTACCTCTGGCAAAAATGAAGTTCCAAATGCATAGCACATGTTTACTTGGCCTTATTTGTATACTTAAACCAACGTGTTCATTGTACGGATATGCTTTTATACCGACCTAAAATAACTCTCTACCTTTTATTTATTTAAAGCAATTATTTTTCTTATTTTTTATCCCCTGATAGAGGTTGATTATGTTGATCGATATGTCACGACCCGAAATCCCATTCGGGCCGGACTGGCACCCGAAGCCGATATGGCCCGAGAGAACCAATCTTTGCTCATGAGCCTTCGTATGCATATCCTCGTGTGAATCTTATCATACCTCATGCAACTATCCGAAAGACATAAATCATGGAAACATATGCTATACAAATATGTTTAGGAAACTTGGTCGTTGGAGCCATCAAGTCAAAACAGACATTCATCTTTTACATATTCGTCTCTTACATCCATATACCCACATATGTCTACAAAAGCCTCTAACAGGTGCATCAACAAGACCAACTTAAAGTCGGGACAAGTCCCCGCTTTATACTACATTTACAACATCAAAACAAATATACAACTATGACCCAGAAAGCTCCAAACCAAGTGGAGCTCACCAAAACTCTGCAAATGATCCCTAGTCTACAGAGGAGGTCTACTAATGTCTGCACCTGCAACATGTAAGGTAAGTTCCCCCGAGGGGGTCAGTACGAAGAATGTACTGAGTATGTAAGGCTCAAATGAAACTGTGTGATATGTAAATATGTCAATTAAATCAAATACAAATGAAAGACCAATATGGATAAGTCACTATTCTGTACTTTGGAAACCATGTATATTGCTTTCATTACTTTCTTTGTTTCTTTGCTTCTATGATTATTCATATTTGTCTGTGACCTGTGATACCCGGGCCCCAACTGAACAGTGGGTTTTAACATAACATAATGTTATGTTGGGATCGGCTCAATCTAGGCTTATGCCCTTAGAGCTGCCACCCTATGATTCAATATATATCCGGTTCGACTCGAGCTAGGGTTTTTTTTTACCTCTAGAGCTACCACCCATAAATTAATATATCAGGTTAGGCTCGAGCTAGGTTATTAACCCTAGAGCTTCCCCTTGTCAGGTTCGGTCCGAGCTAGGCTTATGCCTCTAGGAATGCTCCCTGATCCAACAATTTTGGGATTGGCTTGAGCTAGGCATTTTGCCCCCAAAGCTACCACCCATACTTGATCACTAACAACATATGTATTACTTTGTTCTTTACCTTTGAGATTGATACAATGATAGTCATAACTTTATTTGAAGATTTGGATCAATAATCGATGAGTGAGAGACATGTGAATAAACATTATTGGAAACATTGCCTTCTTGGAAACATAACACTATTGGAACCATTGGACAATAACCAATGAATAAGAGACATGAGTATTACCACTATTGGAACTTTAGGACATAACCTTATTGGGCTTTCGGCACTTTATCAAGGAATATGAGACATGTGATTCACAATTTACCAATGATTATGAAACATGCAATGTTGACAATTGGTAACCAGATATAGGTTACTTTAGCACATTCCGGGATAGGACAAGTGTAGTGTCAATGTGAATACTATTTGCTGCAGAAAGATACGGACAGAGTAACCTTACATACCTTGTATTCTCAATACGAATATACAATCTTAGATGTGCATACAATAGTCCCGCTCCTTATTTATGTGTCACTCTACAACACAAATACATAACGGAGTTTACATTAACCACCAACTACCTTACAAATGCATATAACGATAATGAGTTTCATGTTTGCCTTTAAACATGTCATTTCCCCCTTGACAAAACCATTGATGAAATTACCATACCAATAATACCCCAATATTCCATACATTTACCAATACATGATAATCAATAACATTTCACCACAAAACTTCTCCTTTACACTTTCTCATCCACACCACATCACAAATAATCCATCAAGTCACCTTAATACACCTCATAGCACATATCGGCCAAAATCCCATAATTTACACTTATATGAAAATAACAAGTTTAATAACAAAATCACACCATACATGTTCATATTTTATGCATACCATGCTCTTTCATCCAAGTCAGAAGTCATATTTCAAGCTTAAATCCCATGGATCACAAATCTTTTACAAAAAATACAAAGCACCATGTTCAACACTTCCAAGCATAACCAACATGATTTACATACTCTCCCATGCATATAATATATTAATACATAAGAATAATCACTTACCCAAGCTTGAATAATGATGATCTTGTTCCAAAAGTTGGCCTTGAACTCTTAGGGTTTGAGAGAAAATAAGTTGAGAAATATCTAGAAAGCATGAGAGTTGCAAGTGATTAAAAATCATATTTTTGACCCTTTTTATAGGACCTCAATTTCCATCCTTATCCACTCTTATGGCATTAAATGTTTGGTCTAGAAGGTCAAGGCAAGAATGGGTCATTTAACCCATTTTTGGCCCATGTCTTCTTCTCATTTTAGGCCCTTTTTGAGCCCAATTCGCTTAACCCAATAAAATCAACAATTTCTCATGTTTAAATCATTTCATATGTGTTATGATGATATTCCCACTCACGGGATTTATACTCGTGGCCTCAATCCCAAAAACAAGCAATTCTAGCCACGTATGGCCTATTTCGACCAAAAGGGTAAAATCATCATTTTGATGCCAAAGTTTGTTGACGGGTAATTTTACCATAACAATATAATACTTTACTCATTTCATGTATATGCTCGTAGTTGTAGAAGAAACGTGGCAAAAATCGGCCCGATACGTCCCCGGGCACCCTTGGGACTTAAGAAAATTTCCAACATCGAAAAATGGGCAAAACCAGCCTGGCACGCCCTTGGGCGCGCCATTTTGCTGACTCTGGGCACAAAAAATTGGCCTAGAGTGGCCTGGCACTCCCTATGGCGTGCCCCAACCTTAATTTTTTTGAAAATTTCATTTTTCAACTTTTCTTCGCGGGTTTGGTTAGATACTTCAAGTTCTATTCTTTAACTTACTTCTTACCCTTAATATCCTTTATTTGGAGGTCCTCCAAGCCTCGTTTTTAACCCCACAAATGTTCCACGAAGTCACACTATACTTATTCCGAAAGTCTAATCACATGTACGAGGGCCAAATTCAATTATCTCATCAATAACATTACCAAATACATACTTGTAGCTCTCGACACCTAAGTAAAAGTAGGGTTAGGAAGGTACGGGGTGTTACACGATATGACTAGCCGACTCAAGTTATAACCTAAGAATGAACACCAGTGACTTCGACCTGACTAGTAGTGTTCTAATACTGGCAAACATATCAGGAACTTTTAGAATACGAGATGATGAAAATAAGGACGAACGTATTTATCTCTTGGAGCAACAATTTGTGACATTAGGAGGATAACTATATCGAGGTAGGGACGTGACACATCTATCTGCGACAACTCTATCACGCCCTCTACTTTATCCATCACTAGGAACTTCGATACTTGAACACTATCCATCAATGTGACCTCCCACTACAACTATAGACTTAACAAATCCATTAACCTCATTGATGTGTCATGATCACATGACACTTTTGATGCTTTAAACTAAGAGAATATGCAATAACTTGGGTATGTTTGGTGGGTATGATGTGTTTTCTGTTCTATATTGCAAGAGAATAGGTTTTGGAAGCAAAATGATCAAGAAATAAAAATCATGCTTGAAAGCGGAATATCTGAAGATGAAAGAACCAGGTTCTGCACCAGAGAAGTGACTCACGACACGACTCACATGCCGTGAGTCCACTCACATGCCGTGAGTCCACCCACGTGACGTGGGTGGGTTTCATGAATCAACATTAGAGATGTCCAATGTTGCCTGATATCCATGAAATTCACTTACGTGGCGTGACTTAGTTCTACAACACCAAGTCACGATACCGTGCAAAGTGTTGGGGTCTATTCCACAGGGAGTATGATGAAAATATGTAGAATGATAGTCTGAGTAGTTGGCAAATACGTGAAACTAAGGGGTTTCTGTGAATAAATGGTAATAATAACAATTACTGTTTTTCAGATTTATAAACAATATGAGAAATACACTAGGACTATGATACCCAATGATTCCTTAACTTCACCGGTTATTGTGCTTGACAAAACTGTCCCGCTGTTTTGTTGCATGCAAAATCTAACAAGATATGTTATATAAATGTCTCTCGACCTTGGTTAGACAAATTTCACTCTTCTCCTCTTGGTCTCCGAGTGTCGCACTACTAACCCTTGTCCTGGATCTCAAATAACTATCCCTGTTATGGCTCAAGTTATTAGATGAATGTTGATAGCTTCAAATCTCTGTTGTTATTAGCTTTTCCAAATCTTTACCTCTTTATCTAGCAAGTTTAGAATATAGTCTAGTATCTAACGTTTTCAACCATTAGAAGATCAATTATAATGAAGGTAATAACAATATATGCATTCACAACGGTTCAGAATTTGCTTCGCACTTAACTTGTTTCGTTAATTCCTCATAGTTCACACAACCCTAGTTAATGGGTTTAGATGCTCATTATTGCAAGAACACAAGAAGAATTTGAAGATGAAAACATAATTGTAAACTCAAGATAATGAATAAAACTCTAAAATCTCAATATTAATAGAAATCCTAGAACTGGTAATCCAAGATTACAAAATCAATAATGCGTCAAAATTCTGGAAATATGTCTCAAAATAATGTACTGACTAACTATTGGACATAGGACAATACAATGGTATTTATAGATATAAGATGGATACTATCCTAAATGAAATAGGAAAGCAGAGTCGGCAACTTTCCATGGTATCATAACTTGGTGTCGTAGAACCAAGTCACGCCACGTAAGTCAGTTCCGTGGAAACCAGGAGACATTGGACATCTCTGATGTTGACTCACGATGCCCACCCATGTCATGTGGGTGGACTCATGACACGTGGGTCATGTTGTGAGTCACTTCTCTGGTGCAGAACCTGGTTCTTTCATCTTCAGATACTCCGTTTTCAAGCATGATTCTTCCTTCTTGATCATTTTGCTTCCAAAACCTATTCTCCTACCATATAGAACAGAAAATACATCATACCCACCAAACATACCCAAGTTATTGCATATTCTCTTAGTTTCAAGCATCGAAAGTGTCATGTGATCATGACATATCAACACCCTCAACTTAGAACGTTTACATTTCCTAAGGTGAACAAAACTTAATAAACTCATACGATGCTTAACTAAGAGAAACCTAAGGGACCTATGGCAGTCGACTCATTGCTTTTGACCTCAAAACTTTTCTGACCCCTCCTACTTGCAAATCAAAACCATAGTGTGTATACATGCAGCAGATTATCATGACATGGACGGAATCAAATAATGGCATCATATTATGAACAAACAACTAAGCATATATGCAAATGACATGACCCGAACAAATAGAAGCTACTAGTGCAACCCATGTACTCTCACAACAAAGAAGTCCCCTACACTCACAGTATACCAAAGGATGTCAAAATAAGGACTGGGTCAAAACACTCTCTCTCACAAAGAAGTTCAAACAATGTGTGTGAAATGCCATAGGCTTGCCCTTATTTTCTATGCCTTTAGTTTTTTGGACAGTTGGACTAGGATCACTATAGGAATTTCATCGATTTGTAATGTAGGCTTTGGGACGGGTATGGTACATATGGATATGGTGACTCAACCCTCCTTTATACTACACTATTTTGGCTCCTCTTTTCAACCATGCTTATTTATTCTACCTTATTGTCCTTCCTTTATTTTCATTTTTTTTGGATGTGATTTTCTTCATTCTTTCAAAACACAACTCTTTTTTTTCACACCCAAATCTGTTTTCTTTTTCTTTTACTAACCCGTTCTTCATACCCAAGTAAAACTATGCACCCCTATGATAGCCACCCTCAACTTAGGCGATTTGCCTGAGTTGAGATACACAATGTCCTAGGAGGGACCAGGGCCAAGATAGGTTCATTGTAAGTCAAAATGGGAAGGTGATTAGGCTAACGAAAGAAATAGGTTAATTAAGGTTCAAACTCGGTATCAAGGAATACTTAATTCATTTGGTCATGCAGGAATACTTAATTCATTTGGTCATGCATTTAGGCTAAGAGTGGACTTATTCAAAAACTCCCTATAATCCTTTCCTAACTACTATCCTATAACCTAGGCAAGACTAAACGGGCAAGTTCTGGATCGCACACACAAAGTGAACTAGGTAATGACTTCACACACACATGGCATAGGGTTACACTATCAACTACTACCTATCCTATTAATGCACTGCTAGCTACAGTTATTCTGCCGATAATATTAATGCCACAACAAGATCCAACAGTTGTCACAAACTAACATACTACACACACAATTTAAAATAAAAATTTTCAGGAGGGGTTTCCTTTAAACAATCAAGAAACACAACTTGTTCAAAACTGGACTGCACTAAGGTTCCCCTATTTTTCTCCTAATTAATCATACAAGCACCTAATAATCTAAATAAACACCTAAACATGTCGGTTCTGCTATGATAGCACACTTGGGGGAAAAGAAACACGGCAACAAAAACCCTCAAGTGGTGGTATACCCCCACCCCCAACTAAATAATGGTGCACTGTCCCCAGTGCATAACTAGCAATAACATAAGTGTAAGGGAGTGAAGACATACTTGTGGCGCCCTAGGGGCCAAATGTGGGCCAGTCTAATGTGGGATCATCAGTATTCTCTCTCGGCTCTCTGCTAGATGTATCCAGTGAAGGGGTGCCTGACTAGAAAATGCACCCCATTCCCTCTCCTCCTGAGCAATCTGACTGGTATAGTACTCTACTCTAGAGGACTTAACCACTCTCCAAAAATCACCCTCGAACTCATCACCACTATCAACCTGATCCTACGAACTATGTGGTCTCTTGCCTCTATCAATAAGAGGCTCCTCTTCAGTAAAATATACATGCAGACAAGTATAATGTGATCGCTATATCAAATATAGAACCCAACTAGGTTGGGGTCGATCCCACAGGGAATAGGATGAAATTATGTAGAATGCTAGTCTGAGTAGTTGGTAAATACGTAAAACTGGGGGTTTCTGTGATTAAATGGTAACAATAACAATTGTTGGTTTTCGTATTTGTAAACAATATGAGAAATACATTAGGACTGTGATCCCCAATGATTCTTTAACTTCACCGGTTATTTGTGCTTGACAAAACTGTCCTAATGCATTACATGTAAAATCTAACAAGATATGATCATCTAAACGTCTCTCGACCTTGTTTAGACGAATTTCACTCTTCTCCTCTTGGTCTTCGAGTGTCGTACTACAAAACTTTGTACTGGATTTCAGCTAACTATACCTGTTATGGCTCAAGTTATTAGATGAAGGTTGATAGCTTCAAATCTCTATTGTTATTCCCTTTTTCCCAATCTTTACCCCTCTCTCTAGCAAGTGTAGAATACAGGCTAGTATCTAACATTTGCAACCGTTAGAAGATCAATTATAATGAAGGTAATAACAATACATGCATTCACAACGGTTCAGAATTTGCTTCGCACTTAACTTATTTTGTTAATTCCTCATGGTTCACACAACCCTAGTTAATGAGTTTAGCTGCTCATTATTGCAAGAACACAAGAAAAATTCAAAGATGAAAACATAATTATAAACTCACGATAATGAAGAAAACGCTGAAATCTCAATATTAATAGAAATCCTAGAACTGGTAATCCAAGATTACAAAATCAATAATGCGTCAAAATATTGGAAATATGTCACAAAATAATGTACTGACTCACTCCTGAACATAGGAAAATACAAAGGTATTTATAGATACAAGATGAATCCTATCCTAAACAAAATAGGAAAACAGAATTGGCAACTTTCCACCGTATCGTGACTTGGTGTCGTAGAAACAAGTCACGCCATGTAAGTCAGTTCCGTGGAAATCAGTCAACATTGGACATCTCTGATGTTGACTTACAACACCCACCCATGTCACGTGGGTGGACTCACGGCATGTGTGTCGTATTGTGAGTCACTTCTCTGGTGCAGAACCTGGTTCTTTCATCTTCAAATACTCCATTTTCAAGCATGATTCTATCTTCTTGACCATTTTGCTTCCAAAACCTATTCTCCTATAATATAGAACAGAAAACACATCATACCCATAAAACATACCCAAGTTATTGCATATTTTCTTAGTTTCAAGCATCGAAAGTGTCATGTGATCAAGACACATCAACACCATTAACTTAGAACGCTTGCATGTCCTCAAGCGAACAAAACTAGACAAACTCATACGATGCTTAACTAAGAGAAACCTAAGGGATCTATGGCAGTCGACTCATTGCTTTTGTCCTCAAAACTTTTTTGATCCCTCCTACTTGCAAATCAAAACCACAGTGTGTATATATGCAGCATATTATCATGACATAGACGGGATCAAATGATGGCATCAGATTATGAACAGACAATTAAGCATATATGCAAATGACATGATCCAAACAAATAGAAGCTACCAGTGCAACCCATGTACTCTCACAACAAAGAAGTCCCCTACACTCATAGTATACCAAAGGATGTCAAATTAAGGACTGGTCAAAACACTCTCTCTCACAAAGAAGTTCAAATAATGTGCGTGAAATGCCATAGGCCCTCCCTTATTTTCTATGCCTTTAGTTTTTCGGAAAGTTGGACTACGATCACTATAGGAATTTCATCGATTTGTAATGCAGGCTTTGGGACGGGTATGGTACATATGGATATCGTGACTCAACCCTCCTTGACACTACACTATTTTTGCGCCTCTTTTCAACCATGCTTAGTTATTCTCCCTTATTCTCCTTCCTTTATTTTTTCAGTTTTTTCGGATGTGATTTTCTTCATTCTTTCAAAACACAACTTTTTTTTTCTTTTTTTTGCAATTTCTATTTGTTTCACTCATTATTTTTTTTTCACACCCAAATCTGTTTTCTTTTTCTTTTACTAATCTATTCTTCATACCCAAGTCAAACGACGCACCTCTATGATAGCCACCCTCAACTTAGGCGATTTGCCTGAGTTGAGGTACACAATGTCCAAGGAGGGAACAGGGCCAAGACAGGTTCATTGTAAGTCAAAATGGGAAGGTGATTAGGCTAACGAAAGAAATAGGTTAATTAAGGCTCAAACTCGGGATCAAGGAATACTTAATTCATTTGATCATGCATTTAGGCTAAAAGTGGACTTATTTAAAAACGCCCTATAATCCTTTCCTAACTACTATCCTATAACCTAGGCAAGACTAAACGGGTAAGTTATGGATCATACACACAAAGTGAACTAGGTAATGACTTCACACACACATGGCATAGGGTTACACTATCAACTACTACCTTTCCTGTTAATACACTGCTAGCTACAGTTATTCTGCCGATAATATTAACGCCATAACAAGATCCAACAGTTTTCACAAACTAACATACTACACACAATTTAAAACAAAAATTTTCAAGAGGGGTATCCTTTAAACAATCAAGAAACATAACTTGTTCAAAACTGGACTGCACTAAGGTTCCACTATTTTTCTCCTAATTAATCATGCAAACAACTAATAATCTAAATAAACACCTAAACATGCCGGTTCTTCTATGATAGCACACTTCGGGGAAAAGAAACACGACAACAAAAAACCCCAAGTGGTGGTATACCCCCACCCCCAACTAAATAATGGTGCATTGTCCCCAGTGCACAGCTAGCAATAACATAAGTGTAAGGGAGTGAATACATACCTGTGGTGCCCTAGGTGTCGGATATGAGCCTGCCCAATATGGGATCATCAGTATTCTATCTGGGCTCTCTGCTAGGTGCGTCCGATAAAGGGGTGCCTGACTAGAATATGCACCCCGTGCCCTCTCCTCCTGAGCAATCTAACTGGCATGGTACTCTACTCTAGAGGCCTTAACTGCTCTCCGAAAATCACCCTCAAACTCATCACCACTATCAACCTGATCTTTCGGACTACTTGGTCTCTTTCATCTATCAATAGGAGGCTCCTCATCAGCAAATAAATCCACCTCGAACATCGGGCATAGGTGGATTGACACAGGAGGTGGTTGCATTGAGAGAAGTGACTTGTTATAATAGTATATTTGGAACGTATTTATCTCTTGGAGCAACAGTTTGTGACATTAAGAGGATTACTATTCGAGGTAAGGACGTGACACATCTATCTGCGACAACTCTATCATGCCCTTTACTTTATCCATCACTAGGAACTTTGATACTTGAACACTATCCATCAATGCAACCTCCCACTACAACTATAGACTTAACAAATCCATTAACCCTATTCACAATCGTCAAAAATCTTCTTCACTGCAGCCTGCATCTCAATATCATCGCCTCTTCTCACTTTATTCGACAGACGAATGATCCTACCTCTCACGAAAGATATATCCCCCAGTATGCGTGACTGCGACACCCACTTTTACCATACCTACTAAAGGCTGATTCATGATGAATACAAGGAAAAAAAGGAGGTTGTGGGTAACATAATCGTAAAAGAGCTTTGCAATTTAAGGCAAATGATGAAAAATCTATAGGAAACTCGAGACAATGGGAGTTTGAACTATGAAAATCTATGCATACATCCAGATATAGATTTACCAATCGAATTCAGGCCGCCTAAGTTTGACTTGTTTGATGGAACCAACAACCCTCATACTCGTATGAGAGCATATTGTCATAAATTGGAAGGCTTTGGAAAAAATGAGAAATATAAAATGAATTTGTTCATTAGAAGTCTGTCTGGCGAGGCTTTTGATTGAAACACCAAACAAGACCCTCGTCATTACAGTGAATGGCGCGACATGGCTAAAGACTTTATGGACCGCTTCAAGTAAAACACGAAAATCACACCTAATCATTTTTCCCTCATTAGTGTACAAAAAATTCCCTTCTAGTCATTCTTGGAAGATGCTCAATGATGGGTGGGTCCCAGGCAGGAAAAGTCCAATCACCAATGGATGAAAGTGAATTGACGAAGAATTTCATCCACAGTCATGAAGGGGTCTACTTCAAAAAGATGATGTGTATGATCGGACAAAATTTCTTTTATTACGTCAAAATGGGGAATTTTAGAGAGGAGACAATTAAGTCCAGAAACATAAAGTCGAGAGACAACTTGAGCAAATCTACTCATTTAGAGTCTCTCGGAGAGGCTAAGAGAAGAAAGAAAATGAAGTATCTATTGTGATACTGCACTAATCAATATCTGAATCATCCTAATCATTTCAAAATTATGATAACGAACTGATGCAAATATCAAACTATAAATTTCATGAACCAACTAATAGAATCGTGCGCGCACCTGCTTTAATCAACCTAGATAAGAGAACCCTTACCACCTAATTAAAAATATGCGGAAGTCATAATTGAATATCATTAAACTCTTCAAAATACTGGGAAAGCTCATAATAATTTCTTTAAATACATTAAAAAGAAAAACATTTATCGAAGGACCTAGTCTAGATATTTACAAGAGCTACTAAAGACAAGGATAATATACTAGACTCAGCTTCCACCATAGGATTGAGAAGATAGAAGTTGCTGAAGATTTATAACTGCGTCAAGCAATGATACCTCAACTGATCCTACAATAACTATACCTCAAAAAGAGTATAGTAAGAGTACTATCAGTACAACAACACGTACTGGCGAGCATCATTGGCCGACCCAAGTTAAATTATGTAAACACAACAGAAATATCCAATATCAAACATGCGCTTATAAAATAAAAACCAATTATATTTTTAGAAATATATTCCAGTCACCACTCTCCTAAAGGTCCTCCCTTTCTTCCGGGCCTAGTTTTTCTTAAGAATTTTTACTAATCTTCAGTAGATCCACCCTATTACATTCACCTATAATAAATTACCTCTCAATATTATACACCGCTTCTAGCTGCCTATCTACCGTTTATTCAATTCATGATCCCACCGATGTATATTTCATTCAAGAATTCCAAGGTAATTAATCAATCGATCAATTCAGACTCATTCACAACAATAACATTAAAATGCCACCCAAATCATGCATACAAATGAGTTTATATTATATGGATTTGTTATACAAACTAATTTCACCCACTACCACTTAGCTCATAAGACGAACCTATGTCACCTACCAGCAAGCATTCAACAAATAATTATACAATAAATCCACTATGACACAAGACAATAAAATAAATGAATAAATCACCTTAAACCAAGCAATCAAGTAGATAAGTAATCATTTACAAGCACATAATATTCAACTCAAGTCAAATGTCACCATTGATAAAATAGACAACCCAACCTTTTTAGAATTACATTATTATTGCACCTCAACAAACATTAACTCAGTTCAATTACCATGTCAATAATCCGGACCACATAAGGATCTAAAATAAAAAGTAACAATATAACCCTGTTCACTCAAGGAACTACCAAACTATCCAATACCATGTACACATATGCTAAGGGTCTTATAAATGTCCACTAGCCATGACCTGCAGGGGTGAGCTCAGTCCATGTATCAAAATAACCCAAACAATTATTGTTTGCCCTCTTATTCCAAACCAAGATTTATGCCACCCTTATACCAATGTCCCCACCCTTATACTTCCTGAGATCTACTAACTTTGTGATGATCAACCTATACTGATTCATCTCACAATATCAAATAATGCCATTATATATACGAATACATAATGAGATAGTTCAACTACACTCGTATTTTAAGCAAGCATTTTTACATAATCTCATTTTAGGTGATCAAAACCCAACTTATATACATATCCAACAAGTTCAAAACTTAAGGCATGCATTACAACAAGTAGACAAATAGGCATTTAATATTCACACATAAATCAACTTGTGTTTTTAACTCCAATTCAACCATCACCTACCCCCGCCAACCATAGTATTCAAGCATTTTAATACATGAAAGCAAGTAAGCACATATTTAATTCAGGATAACCTCCTGCTTATCAATACTAGGGATGCACACAACTCCTCTAACTACAACTCAGTTACCTCTCCAACTTTGATCTTAACACTAAGTCATCTCCGTACCTCTCAATCAGACCGAATGAGCAAGAATTAAGGTTTTCACATCAACCCTATTAGTACTTATACCATCTAACAATAATACACAAGTATAATCAACTCATTTCTACTCACTAATCAATTTGACATGGAAAAAAGATAACAGGGCAGTATTAATAGCAATACGACACCTCATTTAGGAATACCAATATCATTTACATAGCCCTAACTTATTTGTTTTATCCATCTAAACACCTCACTCGCAGGCCTAAGCATGAAATCTCCCATCAATCTATGTTATGCATGTATTTTCTAACAGAGGTCTACTACTCAATTAAGCCTAGCCTACCTAGGTGCCAAACAGCTGCCATGTAGTCATGAATCTTGCAATCCTTGCTCTATTCTACTAATCTTCGATATGAATATTGCAAGAAATCATCAGGTTTTACCCTTTCTAAGCACATCCCTTCGTCCTCTTCATTCTCGAGCCTTGACCCAATGCTAATGGGTTTTTAGAATAATGCCTCATTCTGGTTTAACGATAAAGGAAAAAGGGATTTAAAAATTTAAAGAGACTATTTTTTGGCAACCTGCTATAGCGAGATGACATCAGCCCACTCTTGGAATTTTTCCTACTCCAAATTCATCTACTCTTAGTCTAAAAAAACCTTTTAAAGGTTTTTTAAAGGATTATCATACCCCGTGGGAGATCAACAGGATTCTACGACTTGCAATTAGACCGAGGACCTCCACTTTTCCTCACCTACAAACTTCCTCGACCTCTTTCTTCAATAAAATCCATCCAATCTTCTTCTTATTCGACTACCATCGGTTGGCACTTTAGACCGGCACCGATGAGCTCTCCTCAGCGACAAGTAAGTCCTCTTCTATTTATCCATATCTACCCCTCTTCTCTACCCTTTTAATCTCTCTCCACCCTCTTCTCCACCCGCTACTGTCTTCTCTAATTTCTCACCATCTTCTCCAGTAAGAAACTTCAGTGAATGCTGAGAACCTATCTCCAGTGATGCCCAAGAAGCTGTTCTTTTGCTTTAAGATATACTGCATGAATATGTACTCCCAGATCCATATTCTCCAGTGACCCTCCAGCAGAGTCTGGCGATAATATTTCAACGACTAATTTTGCACCAATTTTTGCCAGAATCCAGCAAAGCAAGCAAGAAAAGAGATTTGGAGAGCAATTTGGTAATTTCTATCCCATAATCTCTTATTTTTTCTCCTGATTCTTTGAATTTTTGATTGACAGTTCTGCCACTGATTGTGCTTTGTGTATTTACTAGTTGTCCATTGCCTATTTTAATTGATTTTCTGGTTTTGTTCCCTAAATATTGTTCTCTTAATATCATGTATTTTCTCTTTTTCCTTTTTCAGTGTGTTTGTTGATTTCTGCCACTGTTGCTGGTTGTGTTTTTGGTACTATCTTTATAGTTGCATTTAGGTTGGGATTGTGGCCTTGGGTGTGTTGGAAACTTGGGCTTTCATCCCTGGTAGTTGGCAGAGGTGGGAATAAAAAGATCTTCTCTAAGGGAAAGTTTCCCATAAGTTTGAAAAGGAAATCTAAGTCCAAGATGAGATGGGCCTTTCAAAGTGCTCAAGCAGATCAATGATAATGCCTACATGGTTGACTTGCCAAGTGAGTGCAATGTTTATAATGTGTTCAATGTTAGTGATCTATCTCCTTGTGTTGTAAGTTAGCCTTTGGATTTGAGGACAAATCCCCTTCAAGAAAGGGAGGATGATACTATAATAGATGGCCCACATTTCTCAAGACCTTTCATATAGAGTTAAGCAAGGGAGCTCCAAGGTCTACAAATGATGCTCATGCAAAAAGAAGCTTGGGAAAATCTTGAAAAATGTCAATGCAAAACCTAAAATGTGTGGAAGATTCATAAGTGTGTAGAGGAGGAAAAAACTAGGCTATTTGTGCAAGTGGCTACCTCTTAAATTTAAGAATTCACAAAGAAGGCAACCAAACAAGGCCCTTGTCTAATTAAGGGCATTGTTGTAAAAAGCCAATGTCTTCTTTATTTTGTTAGTATAAATAGGGGTCTTTTCATTTTGTAAGACTTAGATTATATTGGATATTGAACTCTTAAATTTGTAGTTTCTTCTTAGTGAATAATTAGTAGTGGAATCTTGGAATTGTTGGTTGAACTTCTTCTTGCTTAGTTAATCAAGGTCATCCATTTGTGGTTATTTTGGTTTCCTTTGATTTCTCAAGTATGGTTAATTTTCGAGTTGTTGAAATCAATTAGGAGGTGAGTGTTTTAGCCCTTTGTTGCCCATAATTTCAATAGCTTAAGTATTAATCCACATATCCTTTTTCTTGTTTCCATTCCCTTGTCTTTGATTCTTATCAACAACCCCCATTACCAAATGGAACAGTATGTTTTGGCAAATTTGGTGAAGGAAAGTTGGGGCTTGGAAATATTTCGAAGAGTTTGGAGATACTCCCCTAGTATCATCGAACTACTATGGCATCTCCAGACCATCACCTTGATTAGCCAGATCCACTGTAACTTTCAGCGATAAGGGAAGTACTTCGGCAATCCTTTTGGCACATTGCCAAAGCTCTCAACCCTATCACCAAAGGTCATCGCCAAAACTTTTTCAAAAACATTATGGGTACTCAGGATTTCCCATGTTTTAACACCAATACAACAATTTTGACTATTTTTCCCTTAAGAACAACGTCACCCAATCTATCATCGGGCAAAATCATTCGATTTCAAGAAAATCCATTAAACCCAACAAAATTTGACCCAAAATCATGAAACTCCACCCCAAATAGTAGATAAGAACAAGTTTAAACCTCATTCCCCTCAATTCCAATAGTTTAGAATCCTGATTTCATTAAACAACCAAATTTTAAAACTAAAAAATTTAAACGAGCATACCCATTGAAATATATTGAACAAGAAATATGAGTACACACCATGAACAACACATAACCATAAATATGAGCCATAGAACATGATTTAAAGCAAAAGTTGAAATCTAAGCTTCAGATCTAGAGATAAAAATTGACTGAGAGGAGATGAAAAAATAGTGTGCTACAAATTTTGATGACTGGATGATAGTGGCGGTGCTATGTGTGTGATGATGAGAAATGGTGGTTGTACAATAAGAAAATTCAAGTGTGTGTGTGTATAGACTATGATAGAAGAGACGAAAATAGGGAATAGGAAAAGATTTGAAGGAACCTAAGAGTCAAAAGTTGCAAAGTCAAGAGTTAAACCGTCATCCTTTAACACGTGACCCAGTTTGGTCATATGGGAATGCATCTCCAAAGTTCTTGGAAATGCACTAAACTCTTCAAAGCATCGTCAATATTCATAGTATTTATGACTTGGATTTTCTTTAAGGCAAACCAATCCGGCGATGGTCAGATCCATCACCAAAATCGTTGGTGATCCGTCGAACTGTGAAATACATTTCCAATTCTCACATGTCCCAAAAATTAGGAGATATATTTCATCCAAGGACTTCAGGGATTCGCCAAAGATTTTGGTGAATCGCTAAATTAACTTCCCTGGATCTTTGTGAACAATCTCTCATATTTTGCTTCTCCGACTTACTTTATGATATATTTTCCATATTCCAACCCCAGCACACACCTGCACCATATAACAAAAATTATTCAAAACAACAAAAGTAAAGCTTGGGTTGCCTCTCTAGAAGAGCCTTAATTATCATCGTGGTACAACATTTTTCCTCATTAATCAAACATCTTTGAAATGGAGTGCCTCCACTTTAGCATCTCTGGGGCCACCAATGTTAAAGTGTTTCAAACGTTGGCCATTCATCATGAACCATCTATTCTCATGGTCTTCCAACTCAATTTCACCACTAGGATACACATTTACCACCGTGAAAGGACCTGACCATTTAGACTTGAGTTTCCCCATGAGGAGTTTCAACCTTGAATTTAAAAAGCAATACCTCATCTCCCACTCGAAACTATCTCTTTAATATCTTGGCATCATGCCACCTTTTTATTTGCTCTTTGTATGTAACGGAGCTCTCATACTCCCAAAGATGAAATTCCTCCAACTCTTGTATGTGCTCAACTCTAGACTTAGAAGCCTCCTCCCAATCCATGTTAAGCTTCTTTAAATCCCAAATATCTAGATATTGTAACTCAACCGGTAGGTGACAAGCTGTACCAAGAATAAGTTGATAGGGGGACATACCAATCGGTGTTTTAAAAGCTGTTCGATAAGCCCAAAGAGCATCGTCCAATTGCCTAGCCCAATTAGTACATCCCACATTCACCGTTTTCTCCAAAACTTCTTTGATTTCTCAAGTTGAAACTCCACTTGTCCACTTAATTGAGGGTGGTATGGGGTAGCTGCCTTATCTTTTGCCCATACCTTTCGAGCAATGCACCAAACACCTGGAGTCCCAAACCTTGTAAATATGTGTTTTCTCAAGAAAAATGTGATGCTTTTGCTCTCATTATTTGGCAAAGTGATTGCTTCCACCCACTTTGATACATAATCAATGGCCACCAATATATACTTGTTCACATATGAGCTCACAAAGAGCCCATGAAATCAATACCCCATACTTCAAACAATTCCACCTCAAGATTAGACGTTAAGGGCATCTCATGCCTCCTTGAAATGCGTCCTTGCATTTGGAATTAAACACAATATTGAACTAAGTCATAAGCATCTGATGTAGCATAGGCCAATAAAAACCACTTTGAAGAACTTTGGCGGATGTTCTTACATGGTGACCACCAAATTGGGACGAATGGCAAGCCTCAAGAATAGGCTATATTTTTTAATCCATCACACACGTTTGGATAACTCCATCCATACACTCCCTAAATAGATAGGGTTTAACCCAATAATAATTCTTCACATCATGGAGGAACTATTTTATTTAGTAGTGATTCAAATCATCTGGTAGTAGACCACAAACCACATAATTCGCATAATTCACATACCATAGTTCTATAACCCCATAAGAGCTATGAAAAGATCATTGGGAAATTCTTCATCAATATTAATTTCACCCAACTTTGCATTGTTCGACTCAAGCCAATATAGTGGTCTGCAACACTTGATTTTTGCATCCCTTTCGATCTTTGACTTCAAAGTTGAACTCTTTAAGTAGTAAGATCCACCTAATCAATCATGGGTTAGCCTCATTTTTATCCATCAAATATCGAAGAGCAGTGTGGTCGATATGCACAGTAACCTTTGTGCCCAACAAATAAGCATGAAATTTTTCAAAATCATAAACTACGGCAAGCAATTCCTGCTCTGTAACCATATAATTTCTTTATGCATCATTCAAGGACTTACTAGAATAATAGATCAGATGAAAAATCTTATCCTTCCTTTGACCTAGAACCGCACCCAATTTCAAACCACTTGCAACGTACATTACTTCAAAAGGGAGTGACCAATTCGGGGCCACTATGATAAGAGCCGATACAAGTTTTTCTTTGAGGCAATTGAAGGCTTTCACACAATCTCCATCAAAATCAAATTTTACTTCCTTTTCAAGAAACTTACATATTGGTTAGGCTATCTTGGAGAAATCCTTGATGAACCTTTTATAGAAACTGGCATATCCTAGAAAGTTTCGGACACCTTAACGGAAATCGGAGGAGGTAACTTGGCAATGACTTTGATCTTGGCTTGGTTGACTTGAATCCCTTGACCCGATATCTTATGTCCTAGAACAATCCTTTCTTTAACCATGAAATGGCATTTCTCCTAATTTAGGCCTAGGTTAGTTTTCACACACCATTGAAGGACTTTAGCCAAGTGCTCAAGACAACCCTCAAAGGTATCACCAACTACCAAAAGGTTGTCCATGAAAAATTCCATAGAATCTTCCACCATGTCCAAGAATATTGATAGCATGTATCTTTGGAAGGTGGAGGAAGCATTGCATAGCCCAAAAGGCATGCATTTGAAAGCAAATGTACCATACGGACATGTGAAAATGGTATTATCTTGATCTTTTAGAGATATGAAAATTTGATTATATCTGGAATACCCATTAAGGAAATAATACCAATCAAGTGATCGAGAATTTGATCCATAAATAGCATCGAGAAATGGTTTTTTTTCCATCCAAGAATTGATTTTTCGGTAATCCATGCATACTCTCCAACCCGTAACTAGTATAACAGGCACAAGCACATTATTTTCATTAGGAACCACCGTGATTCCTCCCTTTTTCAGCACGCATTGTATGGGGATCACCCAAGTGCTATCCAAGATGGGATACACCATGCCCGCATCAAGCCACTCAATTATTTCTTTCGTAACCACCTCTTGCATAGGAGGGTTCAACCTCCTTTTATGTTCCACACTTGGCACACATTTGGGCTCTAACTTGATTTTATGAGTAAAAATTCCAGGAGGAATCCTAATAATGTTGGCAATAGTCCAACCAAGAGCCCTTATGAATTTCTTTAGCATTGATTTCAAAACCTCAACTTGCCATACCAATAAGTCTACCGCAATAATAGTGGGCAAGGTGTTTTCTTACCCTAAGAATACATAGTAAAGATAAGGAGGGAGTGGGTTGAGTTCAAGTTGTGGCGGCTCTTCTATTGATGGCTTAGCGGGAGGGCTCTCCCGGTTCTTCAAATCAAGGTCAAGTTTGCGTGGGTTCTTGGTGTATGAACCAAGACCCGTCAAGGAAGCTACAACTTTATCATACTCTTCAATCTCTTTACTTTCATAAATCCACAAAACTCTCTCTAGTGGCTCACTAATGAAATCCACCTCCATGGCATCGGCCACCTTATCATCAATCATATCAATCACCGAAATCACTTGCAAGTCCTTTGGTTGCTTCATGGACTTGCACACATTAAATGTCACCTCATCTCATTCACTCTAAAATTTATTTTTCCAAATTCTACATCTACCAATTCTCTCTTGGTAGCAAGGAAAGACCTATCAAGATTGATTGGAACCACATAGTCTATCTTACAATTGAGGATAACAAAATTGGCAGGAAATATGAATTTGTGAATTTGTCAACTCAGACTAGACCATCATATAGAATTCCCACATGCCTTTTAATAGACTGATCTACCATTAAAAGTCTCATAGTTGTGGACTTTTGAACTCCTAATCCCAACTTCTTGAATATGCTAGTGGCATCAAATTTATACTTGCCCTTAAGTCACACAAAGCTTTGCCAAATTAATATACCACAATAGTGCAAGGAATAGTGAATGCACTGGGGTGTTCTTTCTTGACCACCATATTGCTTGATATTATAGGGCTATAACTATGTGAGATCTCCATCATTTTAAAGTGCATGGTCCTTTTATTTGTTACCAAGTCTTTCATGAACTTGGCATATCTGGTCATCTCAAGTAAAGCTTCAACCAAAGGAATATTCACTGACAAATTGCTAAATTTGGAGAGAAACTTCTTGAACTTGGTATCATCCTCCTTCTTGAACTGTTGTGTGAATGGGGGAGGAATTTTGATTGATGGCTTTGGAGAAACCAGACTTTCCTCTAATTTTGAGACATTTTCATCAACCATTTATTGTATCTCTTCACTCTCAACCCTCTCTTCAACCTCTTTAAGTTTTTTAATATTTGGCTGATTAGGAATAGGGACTTCATTATTCGACTTGTCAAGCCTTTTTCACTTCCCACTTGCTTGCTCTTCCACTCCCCTCTCATTGGGATTTTCCTTAAGATCCACAACTTCATTACTGAGTTTCCTTCCACTCCTAGTGACAATGGACATGCAATGAGCATCATTTTAGAATTCTCCTCAGTGTCACTAGGAAGACCACCCTTTTTTCTAGTGTTGAGGTGAGCCGAGATGGCTCAATTGAGTTTGAAGTTGATTAATCGAGGCCGAATGGGAAGTGACCATTTTATTAAGTTGTAAAAAGTCACTGTTCACGTCCTTTAGCATTTTATCACTCCCTTCAACCCCCATAAGAATTCTAGCAAGCACATCTTATTCTTGTAATTATGTGGATCAACAGAGGTGGATTCTTTACCCTTTTGCCTATCATATGGTGGTACATACCTATTATGATTATAATCCTTGTCTCTCCAATCATGCTCTCTTTCTCTCTCCTTATCCCTCCAATCACAATCACGATCACGATACCTCCAATCTCGATCCTTCTAATATCTATCCCTTTTCTTCCAACCTTGATTCCCGCCTTGCCTTTGATAAGTAGGTCGGAAACCCCCCTTTGGTTCAATAAGAAATGAATCTCTTCATAAAGTGACTCATCATCTTCATCCTCGTATTCTCTATTTCCCTTTGAAGTTATGGCGTTGACTGCTTTTAGGGTTGACCCCATGACATGCTTTGTTAGGAGATCTATTTGTGTTATCATTTTTTCCATGTATTCATATCTCTCTCCTCATCCTTTTTATTTTATTCTTGGCTCACATATGACACGAAGGGATCCCCATGGCTACTTTGGTATCTCATGTGTTCCATGCTCTATCTTTCTTTGCCAATTGATCCAACAATCTCATGGCAATTTCAAATGTTTGATTAATCAATGACCCACCGGCCAAGTTATCCACAATGGTTTTGTTCATTTGTTCCAATGACCTATAGGATTTTTGAAGTAGCAATTTATCTAGTAACACGTGGCTAGGTCAATGTAGCAATTTCTTCTTGAATCTTAACCATGCTTTGAGCAATGGCTCACCACTTACTTGCCAGGAGTTTGTGATCTCATATCTCAATTGAAGCATGTAGGATGAAGGGGAAAATCGATCAAGGAAGGACTCCATCAATTCAACCCATGATATAATATAGCCCTCGGGCAATTCCTGCAACCATAACACCACTTCACCCATCAATGAAAATAGGAACAACCTTAGATGGATGGACTCATGTGAGAAATTTCAAATGGATTACAAATGTCTATAAAATTCTTCAAATGAGTGTTTGCATCCTCATAAGCTTGTCCTCCAAATAATCACTTCATTTGCAGTAAATAAAGAATAACACTTGTGATTTGAAAGGCCACATTGCCCATAGTAGGTGGTAGGCGAATCGGACTTGCCCTTTCGGTATCCTCTAAGTGATTTCGCCTTCTAGTTGCCCATTAAAGGTAGTGGTGTCGCTACCATGTTGAGTCATAGTGCCATATTGGCTTATGTTATCACCTATACACAATGATAAAGCTCAAATACACCCCAGAATAGAATGTAAGCGGTCGTTAGCAATATAATTACCCAACTTGGAGTTGGGGTCGAATCCACGAGGAATGAATGCGATAGCTTTCACCTCTAAGTGTCAGAAGCAACTAGTGCTAACGCGTGATGCTATGAAAATAATACATAAAAGTAAATGGGGGTTTATCATCTGTTAATTTGTAACTATTTAGACTTTTGTAACTTGGGGCACACAAGTTCAAGTTTAGAGAAGAGAAGTTAAAATCAAGAGTATTACGGGACTTGGGGTTATGCCATCGTAAGAGTGAAATTGTGTGTGGGTAATTTGAGCATTTGACTACGTTTATCTAAGAATCTTGGGTAGGTTAGATCAAAGGTGCTTGGTGTTGACTTGTCAACCAAACACCAAGGTTTCATAATTGGGTTCTTTCGAACACCTCAAAAGTGCATATTATAAAACCAATCCAATACCTCAATTAACATCCTTATGTCTAAGAGATGCTATTAAATGACACACGCACCAAGTTATTGTTTACTCCCATTCCTCAACCTTATCCCCTTTGTCAAGGATGATAAGAGTTATATAATTAATTAGAGTTTGCAACCTCTAATTTGAATGAAAACATGGAATGAGATTAAAACCCATGGCAATTATCTAAAAATAAATCAAATAAACAAAACCCATACAATTATCACATCTTATTCAAGCATAACCCCAAGTAGAGAATTTAGCTACTCATAGAAAAAGAGAGAGGAAAATCACCCAAATTCTCTTCCCAAACTTCTGTTGAATCCAAATGTTTACACGAAATTGATCCAAAAATTCAAGAATGTAACTTGTTTCTCCTTAGGGTTTCACTCTCCTTTAATCTATCTTTCCAAAAATGCCCAAAAAACTCCCTTTCAGAGCTGGAAAAATTCCCTTTTATAGCTAAAAATCGTGTCCCTAAAAATTACGGAAGTGCCACTACACTAGCCATCTGCTGGCGCAGGTTCCAATGCAGATGGCTGACCTGTGCGCGCAGGAGGCCAGCGCAGGTGACACTGCCCTGTGCTGCTCAACTACTCAGTCAGCCACCTGCATGCACAGCCCATGACATGCGTGCACAGGTGGACGTTAATCTCCCCGAGTGTTAATTTAAGCCTCCTTTCTTCACTTTTCGAACTCCCATTGACTCGTATGGTTAGCTCGGTCTCGAATTCATCCATTACCTGCATACAAGAGCCATATAACATGAGAATTTATATCGAATCAATGCAAATTTCAAGATAATTCAAGCTCAAATGTATTGAGAATCGGGTAAAATGTTAACTTATCACACAACAAAAACAACAAATAAAATAAATTCAAGCTACGGCTAACACAAGTGACTTAAAAAACTTTTAAAATGAAAGCTAACTATCATTCCCCAGCATGGTGCCATTTTTGATAACGCTAAAATATACATAAAAATGAATGTACACGGTTATTACCTAATATATAACCCAACTCATGAGTTGGGGTAGTTCCCACAAGAAATAAGGGAGATAGGTTCACCTTCAAGTGTAATAAACCACTAAATGTTTACAAGTAATGGGTAAAATGGGGGAATTAGTTTTGAACATTTTGTAATCAATTAATCAATCATAAGCTTGGTATACAAGAGTGAGTACTAGAAGTTTGTAATCAAGGATTAAAATCACTTGGGGTTATGCTTTCATGAGAGTGATTACATGCATGGGTAATTGGATATTTACCTAAAATTAAACTAATAGTTATGGATAGGCTGAGTCTTAGACTTTAATGCCAATCTTTCAGTAAAACATTAAACATCACAAGTGGGTTCTTTCGAACACATCACAAGTGTTACTTCATAACCAACCTAATTCCTCAATTTAATAGCCTTATGTCTAAGAACTACCACTAAATAATGAACATTAAGTCATTCTTGACCCACTACTCCTCACCTTTATCCCTTTTGTCAAAGATGATAAGGGATCTAGGGTTAACTAGAGTTTGCAACCTCTAATTATAGGTTAAAAACATGGAGTAGAGGTTAAACCCATAACAATTAATCAATTAATAAGGCAAATAAACAAAACCCATACAATTATCACTGATCATTCATACATAACCCCAAGTTAGGAAATTTATATATTCATAAAGAGAAAAAATAATTATACCCATATTCTTATTGAGGTCTTCCATTGAATCCAAATATTCACAAAGGAAATCCAAATTCAATGTAAATGAACAAGAAATCAACAAAATTCCCAATTGGAGTTACAACTACAAACTTCTAGATTTTGAAATTGACAAAAGATAGGGTTCCAAGCTGCCAAAAAACTATTTATAGCTAAAGCAAAAATGGCCCAAAAAATTATGAAACTGCCACCGCGTCCACTTCGATGAAGGATAAAGTCCATCGCCAAACTCCCCGATGATGCACTGAAGTGACTTTGTATCGCCAAATTGGCTTTGACCTTGAGCTTCAGAGGTTGGCATCTGGTAACTTTATTGATGGTTTGTTGCTTCGCCAACCTATTTGGCAATACTCTAAAATCCTTTACTTCATCGCCAATCTGCTTCATCTGAAACTTGGTCGATCTTTCAAGTTAGGCGACAGATCATTTATTTCGGCGATACGCTTACAAGATTAGCGATTCACCAAACTTCATGGCGATGCCTTTTTGTATTTTTTGCTCCAATCCTCCATCTTTTTTTTCTTTATCATCCATCAACCACTACTTGGCATTAACCATGAAAGTAAACCAAAGTAATATTAAAACTAACTCAAATTGGCATTGAGGAATTTATTTATTCCTCTTTTTAGGTCAAATGAATCAAAAATTACCAACTCCTCAATTATGGCCTCCAAATTTTCAGCCCTTGTGCCTTCAAGTACATAGGCTTCATCAAGTACTTTCAATAGGGCTTGTCTATGATATTAGGAGCTCTTCCGGAGTGCCTACACAAAAATCTAGGCAAGGGACTTTTCCAGGTGTTTGACAATTGAATACTCTTTGGCTTGCAGTGCCTCAGAAACTTCCCAGCCTCTCCTTTAATAATTGGCCTCTTTTTTGAATCTTTCTTGTAAGAGTCTTTGGCTAAATCCTTGGTCACATAGAACCGCCTAGACTGAGTCACCTCATGGGCGACATTAGTCTCTATAACAAACTCTTTTCTTGTCGGTGCTAAGGCAAAAGCCTGATGCGGGGCTATCACCACCATAAATGAAGGCCTTTTATGACACTCAAAGTGGCCACAACCTTTTCTATCTTCTTTATGCTTTCCATATTATCTGGTCAATTTGGGTTAGCTTAGATTATAGATTTACTGGCCAACCATTCCTCTTCTATTTTAATCATGTTGATGGTGGTTCCTTCATGATTAGGTAATGGATTACTATTGACATTCAATGCTGGTGCTTGAAGAGTAGTGACCTTGTGATCAATTAAGTCCTAAATTTTACACTTTAGGTTTATATAATCCTCAGTTGAATGCCCGACTCCTCCTGAATTATAGGTGTAATTTTAATCGACATGGTAAAATTTGGAATTGTTATTAGTGGGTTTTGGTTAGACAAGTTGGAGATAACTGGTTGTTCTCAATCTTTTGAATAGTTTAGTATGAATTTTAGCCAATGGTGTGAAGTTTTGGAGAGGTTTCTTCTCAAAATTTAGATGAGAGAGATTATAATTTTTTTGGTTGGCAGGCTGAGGTACTTGATGATAATTTTGAGGTACCTGGACACTAGGTTGCTAGTTTGGGATAATATTTTGGACATTGGGTTGATAATTTAGTTGTAGAGCTTGGTATTCGGGTAGGAAATTTAGTTGTGGATCTTGGTATTAGGGTTAGGCGTAGAAGATAAAAGTGTTCATTATCCTTCTTCTTAATCTGATTCAAAGAGTATCAGTCTGGGACCACTTCCATATTATACACAAATCTTTCAGTGAAGTCCTTCTCCAGAGCTCTCCAATAGGGACATTTTCTCAGTTCTTGAGACGTGAACCATTCTAAGGCTCCACCACTCAAGCTTTGGCTAAATAGTCTCATTAATAGAGCTTTATTCTTGCCAACCCCTACCAGCTAATTGCAATAACCTCTCAGATGAGCCATGGGTTTTCTAGTTTTATTGAATGTTTCAAACTTTTGGACCTTATAAACCTCAGGTAGATCCAAATCAGGATGAATACATAAATTTTCATAGCTAAATCTGGCATCATCTATGGAACCACGATATTCCTTGATCCTTGCGATCTCTTCCTACATTGCTAGCATGTCCTTCTCACGAAGGAGAAATTAGGACCTATATAGATCGAGTGAGTAAGGATAAAACTTCATTTCATTGCATTTTTCATTGACTTTGATTACATTAGGAAACCAAAAAGTCAAAGAAAACAACATAAAAACAAAAAAATAGGTCATAGATAAGTGCGGGCATTCCCGCTTATTCCGCTTCCTCTATCTCTCGATCTTCTTTTCTTATGGATGGTCGAGTGCAAATTCCAGGTAAATTTTTCCAATGTTGATCATGTGTTCCAGACTGTTCCAAATAGCGTGACACCCTTCAATGTCATGTCCTTTCATCCTATTATGATAAAGGTAAGTGTTATCCTATTTTCTCCATTTTGCCAACCTTTTTTTTTCTCTGCCTTTCCTGAATTTAAAATCCTTTCTTGGATAAATTGGAAGTAGATGCTCTCATAGATGTCTTTGAAAATGGTAAAATCCAAATGGTGAATCTTGACGTCCCTAGTGATAGGGTTCCCTAGTGCGACACTATCACATTCTAGCATAGTGAGCAATCCATATAGATAAATGATCTTACCGTTGTTGATCATATCATAAATATTTGATTTCAACACTTAGAACTTGTATATATCATGCCTTTTTTAGAGTATGTGGTAGGCATATCTTTTATGTTGGTCAGTAGGATGGTATTGGGGCCCTTAAGTCTCAATTAGGTGCAAGGTTCCCATGGCTTGCAAGAGTTAGTAGATTTAAGAGATTTGAACTACTTTTGGTTCTCTCAGATAATTCCTAAAACTTTCCTTGAGTCTAATTTTCTCGCCTTGTTATATGAATCGTGAGGACCAGAATCCCTCATCTGTGTCTTTTGGCCACTTTTCCATCTCTTCTGTAGGTTGTTCGAGAATTTTCAACTCCTTATTTTAGGATGCTTCGAATTCCAAGAACATACATTTGATTTATTTAGTGAAATCCCTTTTCGGTACTCCCTTCTTCAGTATCTAATTTATTTCAGTAATTCTAGCCTCAGCTTCAATAGTTTGTTCCTCCACTTTCTTGTCTCTTGCCAGAGCTTCTTCCTTCAAGCGATTAATTTCTTCGCCCTTACAGTGGAGCTCATCAATTTCCTATTAGATCGTTGTTATCCTTATCCTTACCAAACTCATTTCCCATTCTATTTTCTCGGGTCAAACCTTCTTGAATGAATAAGAGTGATTTTTTTGGAGAATGTTTAAGAAGGGTTACAATCTTTTCTTGGGAAACTTTGGAAGACCCAAAATATATTGATAGGACTTTTTCTAGAGCAGATGTATTTTTCTACCTAAAAAGGCTCTAGAAAAATAGGGAGTGGGTTAATTCAACTTTGATTTAAAACAACACACAATAGCACATACGACGGTTATATCACAAAAAGCATGATAATAAGCGCATGTCCTAGTGGGTGACCCTTTTTGAGACAAGGGCAGGCCTAGCATTCTGAAAGACATATGTTCCTCATCGCTTGCAAGTCTTGCGGATATAGGAAATCACTAGTAGAGATGGGGTAATTTCTTTGGCAATTCTAGACCTCCCTTCTTTGTCTCCCTCTCAACTTATTTACTTAGCTCATAGCCTAACCTAGATTTGAATAGTTTTTCTAGGATCACAATAGGCTTAATGAATTCATTCAAAATATTTCCTAAGTTTTGCCTAGTCTTAAAGCAACTTCTCAGCATAACAATGGGTGTTATTATAGAACGAAGGCATTGGTTTGTGGGGAGTTGGGTCTTTCTCAGTGACATTCACGATCTCCACTGTGTAAAAATCACTCCCTCTTAAGACTTCATCAATAATGGGAATGTAACCATTAGGGTTACACAGATGGCTTCCTTCGCCATGGACGACCACATTATTATTTTCCCATATGAATTTTAACAATTGGTGTAGTGTTGAAGGAACGGTCCCAATTTCATGAATCTAGGGTCTTCCTAAAAGTAGATTGTAACTTGTGGAAATGTCCATCACTTGAAACTCGGCTAGGAATTTAGCAGGCCTCATTTAGACGTATAACTTAACTTTTCTAATAGCGTCTCTCTGACCACCCTCAAAACCTCTTACGTTGACTGATGTACTTGTGTTTTGACGGCACATTTGAGGCTTTTGACTAAGAATAGTTGTAAGTTCTTAAGGAACTTTGTTGTTTTTAATTGTATTTTACTTCTTTATACAGGATAAGTTAACAAATGAGAAAACAAGGAAAAATAAGCTAAAAAGGCTAGTTGATGACCTGTCAACTTGTTAACAAGAAATCAACTGATATCATCAACCTTCAGTTGAACACAAGTCAAGAAGGATTTAGTTGAAGACTTCAGCTGACAAGCTGTCAACTTGTTGATCAGCCGTCAACTGTTATCGTCAACCTTATGTAGAATATCATTCAAGAAGAATTTAGTTGAAGACTTCAGTTGACGAGCTATCAACTTATTGACGAGCCGTTAACTATTGTCATCAACCTTAGGCTGAATATCAGTCAAGAAGAATTCAGTTGAAGACTTGAGTTGACTAGCTGACAACTTAATCTTCAACTTTGAGCGGGCTAAATCCCAAATTAATTTTAAATTCAAGTTTCCCTGTACTATAAATATCAGCTATTAGGGTTTTCGCATTATCTTATGTTATTTTGACTTGAGACGTTACAAGTGGAGAATATTTTGAAATTTTTCTTCGGTTTTTGGAAACCTTGTTTGTTCTTGAAATACAATTAAAGTGTGAACTCATATTTTGTAAGGATAACTTTCTAATTGATGAATTCCTTTTCTATATTTTCTTTTGAAGTTATGAGTAGCTAAACTCCCACAACATGGTGAATTTGTTATTTGAATGTTTATTGTTGTTGGAATTTGGATGATAACAGGAGTTGTATGGATAATCTTTTCCTCTTAATTGATTTCTAATGGTTGCAAACATTAGAACATGCCTTAGGATTAATTTGCTTGAAATAATAAATTAAAATGGGAAAAAGGATTATCAACGAGGATTCAGAGCTTTTAACCTTCGTCTAATGGTTAATGCTTTAACAAGATTGACCAACTCGAAGTGAAATCGAATTTGAATAAGATCATATTTAAGTTTGAAGGAATTAAAGTGTTAATCACCCAAATTAGGTTGAGAAACATTTGGGTGGATGTTAGAAATCGATAATTTTATATTTACCGAATCATGAGAATCCTATACAGTGATTGATGCACAATTGTGATAATAGCCATGGTGAAAACAAACCTAGTTCAATTGCTCTACTGATTTATATCTTGATAATTTAACATTGTTTACTAGCAACAAATTGGATATTGTTTAATAAACTTTCATAATAAACCCCTTCCCCCCATATTTCATGGAAATTGCCGACTAACAGTCATTTGAATTACATATGACTTGATTGTCACCATATTCCCTATGGGATTCGACCCCAATCTTTGTTAGGTATATATTTGACAACGACCTCTTAAGCTTCTTAAAGGAGTTGTAATTTGGGCATATCAAATTTTGGCATTGTTGTCGGGGAATACGATTTTTAATTAAGTTGTTGTGTTTATTTGACTTTTGGTCCCATTTCCTAATTTTACTTTTATTTTTCATTTTTGTAATTGTAGGTTACTAGTTGTGCATGCCAAGTACTCGATGCTCAAGCGAACCTTTATTACCCTATGACCTCTAGTTGAATAGAACTTTGAGAAGAAACATGGATGCACAACAACAGAAACCAGTAAGACTTGTTGCACTTGATGCTGCCCAATTGAATCAATAAAATTTGGATACACCTGGTCACATACCAAATAATGAGAATGAGTATCTAGGTGATGACGAGTTGGGTGATGTTGTTGATGGACAATGTGTTGGCAGTGTTTCTCCAGCCAACCAACATCAGAGATAAAGAGGTAGATGGTGTCAACAACCCACCATGAACTTTGCTCTTGATGACAATGACGACGCTGATCTAGATGGGTTGGTATGACTGGAGCCATTTTTCTACCACTACTAGCTCCTGGGACAAAGTTTAACATCACCAGCACAGTAATTCAATTGTTGAACCTGAAGGGTTTATTCAAAGGGTTGTCTGGTGATGATCCAAATATGCATTTGGTTAACTTTATAAACATATACAAGTCCTTTGATTATCCAGGAGTTAGTCCAAATGCTATTTGGTTGAGCTTGTTTATGTTGTCCCTGTCTGGGGAGGTGACTTTGTGGTTACTAAGTTGGCACCCAATTCTATAACAAACTAGAGGCAGTAGAAAAGAGCTTTTCTAGAAAGGTTCTTTTCGCCTTCCAGGATGTTACAGTTGAGGGATGAGATTAGCGACTTCAGGCAGCTACCAAATAAGGCATTACATGAGATCAGGCTTAGGTTCAAGAAGAAGCTGACCCAATGTCCTAATCATAAGTTAATTGATAAACATCTGATGGAGACTGTTACAGGTCTTTGAATTGGCATACTAAGTCGAGATTGATAACGCAGCTAGAGGTGCTTTTATGACACGAAATTTCACAAATGCAACTATGATACTTGATAGGCTAACCAAAACCAGTAGAGCTTGGCATACAAAGGATTCTAAGGTAGTAATCAATTCATATGTTGTAGGTATGTCAGCCGAGCAATGCCGAAGAGAAAAAGAGCATGACTAGGATATGTCTCACATGAAAACTTAGATAGATTTGCTAACAAAGCACTTATTAGCTGAAGGCGTTCAGAAGGTAAAAGTGGTTGGTTCGAAAGGTAAAGTAGCCGAATCCAATTCCAAAGAAAAAGCAAACTATATGAATAACTAGAGGGGTTTCCATGCCAATGGCCAAGGAAACCAAGGTCAAAATTATTAGAGAGAAAACTACTATGACAAAGCTGGTTATAGAGATCGTTAGCAAGGGAATTGGAAGAACAAGAACGACAAAAGTGGGTTAAACGTACCACCAGGGAGTCGTGGTAATGCTACTAATGATTCAGGGAAGCCTTCTATGGAGGAAATGATGACTACGTTGTTGAAAGGAGTGGAATCCACTGAGGCAGGTGTTAAAGAAATAAAGATTGAATTGTCTTCACTGAGTCAGCTAGTTGATTCCCACTCTACTTCTATTAAGCAATTGGAGTACCAGATGGGTCAGTTGTTCGCAACCTTTAATCAGTCGAAGAGTGGTACTTTGCCAAGTGATACTGTGTAGAATCCAAGGAATGATGGGAGTTGTTTAACCATCACCATGATAAGTGGTAAAGTATTACCTGAACCACATCCTATCGTTAAAACACATGTAGAGGATGTTGCCTTTGAAGAAGAGATAAAAGTTGATGATGTTAATGTTGATGAGATTCCAGTTGAGTCTGAGAAGATGGAAAATGTTAGTGATTGGAAGGTAGATGCTGAAAAATTGACCAATTTGAAGAATGATGATGCGGTGAACAAGGAGAAGGGTAAGGAGGTTGAAAAACCTCTAACCCAAATGCCTAGGACTCTTCATCCATTCCCACACAGAGTGAATAAAAAATTAGAGATTGTTAAGTTTAATAAGTATTTGTCCATGCTAAAGCAGTTGTCGGTAAATATCCCATTAGTGAAGGCTCTTGAACAAATATCAGGTTACACTAAGTTCATGAAGGACTTAGTCACAAAAAAGAGGACAGTGAGTTATGAACTAGTGGACAATCTCCATCATTGTAGTGTGATTATTTCGTGATCGTTAGTCCAAAAGAAATCAGATCCAGGGGCATTTACTATTCTATGCACAATTGGTGCATTTAGCTTTGCTAAGGCGCTATGTGATCTTGGAGCTAGCATCAACTTGATGCCACTTGCTATCTATCAGTAGTTGGGATTATGAGCTCCCAAATAGATGTCAATACAGTTATTAATGGAAGACTATTCGGTCAAAAGTCTAGTTGGGATTTTATATGATGTGCTTGTAATAGTGGCCAACTTTATATTTTCAGCAGAATTCTTGATTCTTGATTGCGAGGTGGACTTTAAAGTACCCATAATCTTGGATAGACCATTTTTAGCCACCAGAAGAGTATTGGTGGATATGGAAAGCAATGAATTGTAATTTAGGCTCAATGATGATGAGTTAAAATTCAATGTATGTCAATCGATGAAATAATCGAGGGACATGAATGTTGTTTTGGTCATTGACATTGTTGATGAAATTGAGGTAGATGTGCCTATTAAGGAGAGATTTGTTATAGAAACTTTGGTTGTGGTGTTGATGAATTTCAATGGGGAGGATATCGAAGAGTATGATGAGACAGTTAGTGCATTCGCTGGAATAGGGTCATATTCTTATGCTTCAAAAAAGATGGGACTTGGACTTGAAAAATAGGTCAACTCCTCAGCAAAACCATCTATAAAGGAACCACCAGTATTAGAGATGAAAGAATTTCTAGGCAATCTGAGATACGTGTGTTGGGTGAGAAGAGCACACTACATGTGATTATAGACTCAAACTTGGTAGAATGGCAGGTGGAATCAATTATTTCTATGTTGTGAAATACAAACGGGCTATCGATTGGACAATTGCGGACATCATTGGAATTCCACCAGGCATATGTACATATAAAATTTAGTTAGAAGAAGAGTGTGTTCCCACCATTGAGCATTAGTGCAGACTTAACCCACTAATGTAAGAGGTGGTAAAGAAGAATATAATTAGGAGGATCGATATAGGAGTTGTTTACCCAATATCAGATAGCAAGTAGGTGAGTCCAGTTCAGTATGTCCCAAAGAAAGGAGGTATGATGGTGGTGGCTAATGAGAAGAATGAATTGATTCTACTTAGGCCCGTACTGGATGGAGGGTATGTATGGACTACAGGAAGCTTAATTCTTGGACTCTTCGGGACCACTTTCCAATGCCTTTTATAGATCAAATGCTCGATCAGTTGGTAGGAAGGGGTTGGTACTATTTCCTAGATGGTTATTCGGGGTATAATCAAATATCCGTTACACTCGAAGACTAAGAAAAGGCTATGTTTACATTCCCTTATGGGACATTTGCCTTTAAGCAGATGCCTTGGGGCTATGTAATGCTCCGTCTACCTTCCAAAGGTGCATGATGTCAATTTTTTCGGATATGGTAGAAGACAATTTAGAATTGTTTATGGATGACTTTTTTGTGGTATACAATTCTTTTGAGGACTTCCTGGAAAACTTGAGTGATGCCTAACAACATTGTGAAGAGTTCAATCTCATGCTCAACTAGGAGAAATGCCACTTTATGGTTAAAGAGGGAATTATGTCAGGACACAATATTTCTGAGAAAGGAATTGAGTTGATCGAGCCAAGATAAAGGTGATTGAAAAACTACCTCCTCCAATTTCGGTGAAGAGAGTGAGAAATTTTCTCTATCATGCGAGTTTCTACTGGACATTTATTAAGGATTTTTCTAAGATTACCAATCCATTGTGCAAACTGTTGGAGAAGGAAGTCAAGTTCGTATTATATGGTGATTGCTTGAAGGCATTTCAGTGCCTTAAAGAAGAATTAGTAGTTGCTCCTATTATTATTGCTCCAGATTCGTCTCAACCATCCGAAGTGATGTGTGACGCAAGTGAGATTGCACTTAGAGCTATTCTTGGGAAGAAATGAGAGAAATTTTTTCTTTAAGGCACTAAATGGGGTGCAAATGAACTATACAGTTACTGAACATGAGCTACTAGCTGTTGTCTACGCCTTTGAGATGTTTTGAGGATATTTGTTAGGCACTAAGGTGGTGGTACATACAGATCATGATGTATTAAGGTACTTAATGGCAAATAAAGATACCAAGACTCAGTTGATTAGATGGGTGTTGCTTCTACAAGAGTTCAACTTTGAAGTCAAGTAGCTGACCACTTGTCTAGACTTGAGAATAAGGGAAAGAGGCCAAATGAGCTAGAAATTGATGAATTATTTCTGTATGAGCAATTACTTGCAGCCTCTCTTGACCTTGTACCCTGGTATGCAAACTTTGCTAATTACCTAGTCAGTGACATGATACCAGCAAACTTGAGCTTCCATCAAAGGAAGAAATTTCTTCATGATATGATCAATTACTTTAGGGATAAGCCATATATGTTTAGACTATGTGCTTACAATATCATCAGGAAATGTGTGCCAGGGGTGGAAATGGTGAATATTTTACAGGCTTGTCACTCGTCCCCAGTGGGGTGGGGTAGGCATCATGCAGGTGATCGCATGGCTAGAAAGACATTACAAAGTTGATACTATTGGCCCACTATTCACAAAGATGCCTATGACTTTGCCAAAGCTTGTGATCAGTGTCAGTGGCAGGGCTCGATCTCTTAAAATCAAGAGATGCCCATATCAAAAATATTGGAGGTGGAATAGCTTAATGTATGGGGCATAGATTTTATGGGCCCATTTGTGAGTTCTTATGGTCACAAGTATATTCTGGTGGTAGTGGACTATGTGCCCAAATAGGTGGAAGTTGTAGCCTTAGCAGATAATAAAGGAAAAAGTGTGTTGAAATTCTTGAAAAAGAATATTTTCTCCCGATTTGGTACTCCTCGCATGATTATAAGTGATGGAGGATCCCACTATTTCAACAACGTGTTTTGTACAGCTCTAGCTAAATATGGTGTAAAATAACACAAAGTGGCCACTACATATCATCCATAAACCAGTAGGCAAGTGGAGGTATCGAACAGACAAATCAAGATGATATTGGCAAAATATGTAAATGCTAACCAAAGTGATTGGTCCTAGAAACTTGATGATGCTTTATGTTCTTATCGTACTGCTTTCAAGACACCAAAAGTTATGTCTCCTTACGAACTAGTCTTCAGTAAGGAATGTCATTTACCGGTAGAGCTTGAGCACAAAGTCTTATGGGCACTCAAAAAGCTTAATTTGAGTTGAACTGAGGCTGCTGACTTGAGGTTGGATCAATTGAACAAAATGGATGAGTTTTGACTTCGTTCTTATGAGAGGGTTGCCCTTTATAAGGAGAAATTAAAGTTGTACCATGCTAGGAGGAACATAAAAAGAGATTTCAAGGTGGGTGACTTAGTGTTGTTGTTCAACTCAAGGTTCAAGTTATTTCCGGGTAAGCTGAAATCCAAATGGTCCGGACCATTCAAAGTGACTCAAGTATTTCCATCCAGAGTGGTGGAATCAGAAAACAAGGATGGGAAGCTATTCAAAGCGAATGGTCAACGAGTAATGTAATATGTTGGCTTGCCGAAAGAGGTAAAGTTTTTATCCCTAGTGTATCTTGATGAAGTCTGAGTAATCAAGATATTCGAGTCATGCCACGACATTAAATCATCCACTAATGGGAGGCAACCCATACCTTGTTGTTGTAAAATTATTTTAGAATAGGTTTTGTTTGTGAACATGGTTAATTTTTTTTTTGAAAGGTGTTGGTAGAAAGACACAAGAAATTTGAACTCAGCTGGTAGCATTGGCAATGAGAGTGATGAGTACTCAACCATGTGACAGGCAGTCACCTTTATGTCATCGATTTTAAGAGAAGAAATTCACATTCTAGATAAGGGTGACGCTGTGAGTTGACAAGCTATCAACACTGTGACAAGCCATCAACTAAGGTTGTCACTTGGTGAAGTTGAATAAAACAAACTACTTAAGGCTGACGAGTTGTCAGCCAGGTGATGAGACGTCAATCGATGTCATCAAATAGAGGATCAATTGGAACCAATCTGCCTAAGAATTACGAGCTCAATGATGAGCTGTCATCTATTTGACAAGGCATCAACTAAAAAATTAGCCCAGGTAAGTATAACTTCTTATTAAATCACCCGATCCCACTTTAGTTACCCAATAAAAACTCAACCTATAAATCTTACCCAAACAAAACTGACCCGGCCACTTTCAGTCAAAATGACCCAAACCAAACCCTATACCCAATTTTCTCCCTTTAATTAAAAAGGAACAATTTTCAAACCCTTCCATTCTCCCACTTAATTTCCAACTTTTAAACTCCTTGTTAATCCACTCTACCCACATTTATCACACACTCATTAATCTCCTACCACTTCCTCTTCTTTTTTTCAAGCTATAAATCCCCTACGCAAACTACTAACAACAACAACTCGCCACTCTCCCCAAACTTGTGCACTTAGTAAGAGCAAGAAGAAAATTAAGTTCAATTTCTTATAATTAAATCGAACAAGGTATCTAATTTCTTCAAAAAGAATTCTTTTTTGTCTTTTGTTTGCAGCATGAGGTAATTCTTGTTTAGTTCATTTTAGATTAGTGAGCAACTCATAGAACCGGAGGGTGACATATTCTTCGTTAAAATGAAAAATTCTTGGAAAAATATGATTACCCACCAAATTTGTAGGGGTAAAGTCTGAGTAACCCATTTTTTCGCGTGGAAATTTTGAACACTCCATTATGTTATGAGATTTACACCTAGGGGTAACCTTGATAGCACATCAGAGTGTTCATAATTTCCAAATGGGCTGCTCATTCATGTGTAGTTTCTTGTCTAAATTGAGTTGACGATGGAAGTGACAAGCTGTCACTCCATTGACAAACCGTAAACTTACATCGTCAACATATAAATAATCTTTGAACAAACTATTTAAGGATGAAGATGAAAGTTGACGAACTGTCAACAAGCTGATGAGTCGTCATCTCAAAGATTTTTGGAGGTCATTCTATTTTAGGTTGACGATAAAGGCTAGTAGATGAGCCGTCAACAAAGTGAAAAGCCATCAACCCAAGTCATCAACTATGTAAATTCTTCAGGTCATTATATTTTAGGTTGACGATAAGGTTGACGAGTTGTCAACAAGTTAACGAGGCGTCAACCCAAGTCGTCAAGCAAATAAATTTTTTTGGTCATTTTGTTTTAGGTTGACGATGGAGGTTGATGAGAAGTCAACCCATGTCATCAACCATATAAATACAATGCTAAACTTTTGTTTCATTTCTTTTGTATTTGTTGTTTACCAAGTGCTCATTCTTATTCCCAAGGTATAAAATACCTCCAATGTTTCATCCTAAACATGGTTGTGAAACCAAGAAAGCAGGCAAGGGCTCCTTGACTCAAAAATTAATCGATAAGTCTGAACATGAAGTCAAGGAGATCGAAGCCTAAGGGTACATGACAAGGCAAAGTGCATAACAAAAAGCACTAGCTCCCAGTTGGACACCAAGTTAGTATTTTATTCTTTAAAAGGTCGTGGTTTAGTTCTTAGACTCTTGGATGCTTACATTTGTATTGTTTGGATACTGTTGATGACATGCATACATTTAGCTGTATTTATGCTTATTTAGTGGTGTGATTCTGGTGAGAACCTTGGTTTTACTGCAGTTTTCTAAAAAAGGGATTTATTCTCACTTTTTTCACTTTTTAAATTGATTCATTTAAAATGGAAGTCGTACAATTTATTATTGGATTATGATATTTTAAACCAAATATACTATTTTGGAAACTTAGATCAAGGCAGATTCTGGTCCGTTATTGATCCACTCTTTTTACCACTACTTACTCACTTCAATCGAGGGAGATTTCGACCCTTTCTACATTACTATACCATTTTAGTCCCGGACTCGATATCGGCCATCGGATTTATGGATATATACTCATTTCACATTGGTTCGAGTGAAATCACCCTTTTTTCAATCATATTTCTCTTCGGTACTGGATAGAGTAGATTTGTTATGATGGTTATTAGAAGTCCTGGTTCGAGACCAGGCAGTATATATAGATATCTCGAGTCCTCTATGGATTTCTTTGTCTGGGGACTACGTACCAGAATACGTGATATTCATAGGTCCTGCCTTGTTAGCCGGTGAGCCGAAGGAGGAATATATACTTGGTACGATTTGGCACTCAGACGTATGGTAGTATTGGCTTACATTGCATTTATTTTTTCATATGCATTTCCTATCACCAGTATAATTGTTTGACGCTTGTATCTATCAGTCTTATGGGAGACTGTATAGGTACAAGTTATGGTTGTTGTTTGTTGAGTGTTTGCTTGTGCCTTATGGTGGCCCAATTAGGTTATTGGTTGTTCGGGTTAGCTAGTTACATTACTATTTGGTTATTATTGTATAGTTCATGGCATACTAGTTATGGATTGGTACCCGAGGTTGTCGGTATGTTTTTGATTCCTTTTCTTGTATTATAGTAAGATTTATTATTTTTAGAGTATCTTAAATTACACATAGTTTGACTAGAGACCTTAATTATGCAAGACTTAGTTCCCTTCTTGTTTATGATCTTTTTGATATTAGGCTAGCTCCCTCAAGGTAGTACCTTCATGTTGGGTTATCAATATAGCGCGATTGTATATCAATTCTTCTCTAGCTATTATTTGTATATTATTTCCTTCTTTCCTACTACTATTGTATATTGTATACCTCTTTCTTCATCCTACTATTGTATGTTGACTACCTACTTACGGTATGGCACCTTTGTTCTAGATTACATATAGGGTATGGTAGTTTATCTTTACTTTTTCATTATTATTATTATGTCTCATTTCCTAGATAGTTGTTTGTAATGTATATTCCTGCTTTATATGTTATTTATACTTGCATTATTTCTAGAGCTCAGTTGGTCGATGACTACTGAGTACCTCGTGTTTGGTACTCATACTACACTTTTGCACATGTAATCATAGTACGATTTCTTGCTGCTAACGTGTGCATTGTGCGAAGCTGCCATGGATTGAAGATTTGGGGTGAGCTCCTAACGTCCAGAGTTGTTCCTACTTTTCCTCGATTGCTGGATTGATCTTTATTTTGCATTTTGGACACAGTTCTGTATATACATATATTATTCTTACCTTGTAATCTTGTTTTGTTAGTAGCTCTTGTATGACTTCACCAGGTTTTGGCGATATATTTACTCTCTTCTTGTTTTCTTTCTCATTTTTATTTAGTCTTGGCTTTCGCATTCGTATTAGTATGCTACAAGTTGTTTCGGACTATGGGTTGGCTTACCTACTGGTGGGTTATGGTAGGTTCCATCATGACTTGAGAAATTAGGTCGTGACAAATTGGTATCATATTATAGGTTCACCGATATTGTTGGTGCAAGAACAAAGTGCCTAGTAAAGTCTTGTGGATCGGTACAGAGACGTCTGTATCCTATCTTTGGGATATAGGGCATTCTTAGGAAATCCCAATTCTTGATTCTTTGTCATGTGTCTATACTTTTATTAACCTCTAAGTGCTTCTTTTGACTCCACTCTTTCCCAGATGGATAGCACGAGGTCGTAGATAGATACGAATGGGACTTCTGCACATGTTACTAGAGTTTTAGCTCAGTGTTGGGATAGGGATTTAGAGCTTGATGTAGAGGATCTTTAGTATAAGTCAGAGGGTCTAGTGCAATCCCAGGCTCCTACAGAGTTTGTGACAACCTCAACTTTTCGGGATTAGGAATTCTAAGTCTTTTAATGGATACTTCACAATCAGTGGTACTGCATGTATATTGAGTGGTTCTCAGGCCAGAGTTGGGTTTGTTGGTGTGTAGCAGGGCTCTTTATCAGTTTCAGGGTATTAAATTGGGTTTCTTAAATGGGCCAGACATAATCCTATGTTATTTCTTACAGAGCATGAGATAGTGTGTGGATTTATACGAGGATTGACTTTACCACTCCGCTTGGCATTGGAGAATTTGATAGTAGTTGGGTCTACTTTCCTTTAAGTTGTTGATCATGCGAGAACTACATAAAAGGCATGTATTGAGACATATGGAGGTGGCGGTAAGAGGTCATGTCAGCAATTCTGTGTTAGTAGTATTTCGTATGGAGATAGGGGTCCTGCCAACAGAGGTCAACATCACTTGTAGCCTATCAGGTCCGTACAGGTAGCACCTCAGATTATAGGTCACTCTCGGGTAGGTCGTGGTGGTCACAGTGGATAGAGTTTTGGTCAGGCATTATTGGGTATTCGGTCTAGGTCTTCAGGCCATGACGGCCATTTTGGGTCAGCAGGTACAGTACTTTAGATAATTCTAGGGGCATGTTTTAACTGTGGGGAGATTGGTCATTGGTCTAGGGAGTGCCCCAGGCATGAGTTGTTCAGCCAGTTGGGGTCAGTTCGTCTTTCTCGCCAGGTTAGAGCTTTAGGCATTTATTATGACTATGGAGAGATTGGTCATTGGTCAAGAAAGTGTCCCCAATATGGGATTATTGGGCAGCCAACGCAACCGGATCAGTCTCTTAGGGATGTGACACCTTCGGGCAGAGGCAGTGCACTTAGTATTTCAGTTGGTCGTTCAGACGCTCACTCCAGATTTGGACGCATTCAAATTTATACTTCTTTGGGTAAGTCATGGACCATGGCTTCAGATTCCATCCTTATAGGTGTGGTTTTTATTTGCTATCTTTTAGTTTCTATTTGAATTGAGTTGGGGTATTCATGCCCATCAGTGTTCACATGCCTTGATGTGACTATATTGGATGAGTAATCCTTTGTGTAGATTTATGCATATATGAATATCCCGAAGATGATTTTTTAGTAGTGGATTGAGTGGATCGGTATTGTGATTTTCTTGGGGTGTAGCGCCTAGGTTAATCCCATTTTCTTTGGCAAGATGGCCTTATTATGATCTTAGAGTGGTACTGGTTGTTTTTTATTTTTTGTGTCATCTGTACTTTATACAGTTGTTGTTGTTATTATTATTATTATTATTATTATTATTATTATTATTATTATTATTTTGGTTGCTATTGATTCTTACTTAATAGACGGCTAGACTAGCGTTATCTAGTTAGTGTTTCTTTCTTGTGATTCTTGGTTGTTTGTCTTAGATCCTTGGTTGGTTGGTTTTTCTTTCTATTGGTGAGGTAAGATCAGTTGTTGAGTGGGTTGTGGAAGTGAAGGTAGGTTTGGTGGCCCTTTTTCCTATAGCCCGCTCCTAATGTTGATAAGTCTAAGGTTTGTTATTCCAATTTGTCCGGTTCATCACCTAGTAGTAGTCTGGATCTTGGTATTGGTGTTAAGTTGGGTACTCCATTCTTTCTACGATATGGTTCATGGTTTAGTTGAGTTAAGGTTGGTTTAAACAGGTGAATTCAAAAATTTCTCATTTTGGTATTTGTTCGGTCTAATATGACTACGTGGAATGCTTTTACTTGGTGGTGTGTTCTTTTGTATCAGTTGTCAGCAACCAAAGGGTGTAACTCTAAGGAATGAGTATCAGTGACCATTTTATCTAAGTTGCTCAAAATTTGGCTATCTTTAGGACTCTTTGCAGTCCTAGTAAGTTATTAATTATGCCTTAGTGTGTTGTGCCCCTCAGTTGATGTGGATTTGATTGCTCGTATCTTCAGCCCTTGCAGGAACCGTTGGTTATATGCTCAGTTTCTGAAGGTGAGATTGGTTTAGGTATTTGACATCAGTGAAGACTTGTTAGCTTTGGTTGTGATTTTTGGCGATTAAAATGACGGCTTCATAGTTGTGATAACTATTGGTATGTGGATGCTTACTCGTCAACAGGATCGGTTTGGATAGTCGGGGTCGAGTGGCTCAACTCTGGTGTTGAGATTATAGTTATGGATTGTGCAACCTAATTTCCTGTTTTGAGGTTTTAATTCAGTTGAGCATTTATTGACATGATAACTGGTCCTACTCATTACCTATGGGCTCAGTTTTCTTTAGTTCAGGGAGATTATGTTAGATAGATGCTCAAAGGATGGTCTGTTGGCACAGGGTATTGGTTTCTACTACTTTCGTCTTTGGTCCTCAGTTTTTTTTCAGAAATTATGTATGTCTACTAAGCCGAAGAAGTGTACTCAAGTTGGGCTTAGCGTGGTTTCACCCACAGTCGGTGGGGCATTCTGGAGAAGATCGTTCAGTTTAAGAGATTGTGCTTTGGACTCATGACTTTTAGTTTTGAGGGTCATCGGGACCATTGGTGACCTTGGCGGAGATCGAGACTTTGGTCACCACCATTTGGGTTCAGGTAGAACCTTATAGATCATTGATTATATGCTAGCCGGTGTGGATTTTTGGTGGATTAGTTTCAGTCTTTTGAGGCTACGGTGGTGTGATTACGCAGACAGGACTCAGATAAGGATAGAAGCTTCTTTGTAGTTTAGAGTAGGCAAAAGGTTTGGAAAGGAAAGAAAATGTTAGATGTAGAGTTTAGAGTTGACTGTATGATTCAAGCCTTGAGTTGTCTTTAGTCTGGTTGAGTATCCTCTTGGTTGCGCTATAACAATGTGGTTTTAATATGCTATGATTTGGGTTTGTATGCCCCAGTCGTGCTTAGTTTAGTTGGAGGCCAGTTGGTTGTTGAGGACAAGCTTTTGGTTATTTGGAAAGTGAAGTTAGGAGGTGAGTGAAAAAGAGGATACCTTCGGGAAAATCACTTGGAAGTGTTGGTTGGCCTTAGAGGTTATTTGGGTAGGCTTGCATGGGGCATCCGGGCCCAGTACCTCATCCATTCAAGCTTTCAGGCTCTTTCTATGCATTGACTTTGGGGACAAAAGTCCTTTTAGTAGTGGATATTGTATGACCCTCTAGGTCATTTTCTTTGTTTTCGCTCATTTTTGGTGCTTTGTGTCTTCCCATAACTACAGGTCATTTATGACTTGTTGGAACCGTCGGTTTAATTTTTGGGCAGTTCATTTGGGTTTTAAGCCTATTATCCTGTTTTGGAGCTTTTAAAGTTGAGAAATTGGTCTTGGAACAAAACTCCTATTAGATGACCTCAGATTAGAATTTCGACAATGCCATTAGCTCGGGAACATGGATTTTAGGCTGAGAGGACCCTTGGTCTGGGTCTTGAAGTTTTCGAGCTCATTTTGGGCTATTAGTGGATTTTAATAAAAATGGAACAGTAGGTATGGGGCCCACTCTTTATCGAAATGACCTCGGATGGAAATTTTTGTGGTTCGATTGGTCTAGAATGTCGAATTTGGTATGGTATCATAGTTTGTTTGCATGCACAAGGTTTCGAATGAATCCCGAGCACCCGGTCAGAGTCTATTAGGACTTGGGTTTTTGTTGGTACAGCGAAACCTGGTGCAGTCCACCCTTCCTCTTTGCATTTTTGAAGAGTAGGTCGCGTTTGCGAAGGGTCAGGTCCTTGACCACTGCGCTTGTGAGCCTTTTCTTGCGTTTGCAATGAAGGGTCGGTCCGACCCTATCCAATCTTTCCATTGCATTCGCCACCTTTGGTGACGTGTTCGTGATTGCCCATATTGCTAGCCTTTGCATTCGCAGTCCCTCGCCCATATTTACAAAGGGCAATTTTCTTGGTCGTTGCATTCGCGATCTCGAACCCTAGTGAATATGAAGGGCAATCCCCTGGCAGTATATTAGGCCCTCTTCCCTAATTTTCTCTTCACTTTTAACCCTTTTTCAACCATTGTGGAAGCTTCGAGCTTGGGAAACTGTGGGGAAGCATCCATTGAGGCTAAGGTAAGATAATTCAACACCTCATGATCATTTTCCATTGTTCTTCCTTGTCAAATTTCGTTCTTTTCCTTGTAAATTCCTACATCTTGAATTCCTTAACTTTGTGGACTGATTTGGGCTTCGATTCAAGCTCCATTTGTCCTCAAATTTTGAGCATGTATTCCTTGTACTTCGAGGGAACTCATGAAGAATTCAATTTTGGAATTTCATTGACGGGCCCCATAAGTCTATTTTTGACCCTATTTTTGGCTCGAGCTTTTATATTGTGATATGGGTCTTATTTAACTCGTATTAACGTGTAGATTATGATTTTGATAATGCGATGTTGTTCAGATATAGTAGAGTGAAGATGAGAAGTTTGTGGATTGTTCGAGACCGCGATTCAGCAACGTGGTAGGCTATGGTCTACTTTTCTCTATGAGATTGTGTATTGTATAGTTTGCATGCTAGGTAGGGGTTATAGGATAGGTTTATAGCTAGTATATCCTAAATTTGTATGTTTAAGGGATTTAGCTCAGAAAAGTAAATTGAGCCTTAGCCTAGAATACCTGTGATAGTAATAGGACTCTAGTATGCCTGATTATAGACTGGTCTGACCCTAGGTCGACATAAAGTATCCTTAAGTATGAATCGGATTGTGACACTTAGTGATTTGAGTGATATCCCTTGATTAGATCCTTCCACAAGCTTGATAGTCATATTTATCTTATTCTTTCTGAGTTATAATCTTGTTATCCTGGTAAATTATATATTGTTGGTCCCAAGGTCGTAGTTATAAGACCAGTTGGACACCGGGTTAGTATTCTATTCTTTCAAAGGTAGTGGTTTAGTTCTTAGATGCTTGGACGCTTACATTTGTATTGTTTGGATACTAGTGATGGCATGCATACATTTAGATGTATTTATGCTTATTTAGTGATATGATTCTGGTGAGAACCTTGGTTTTACTATTGTTTTCTAAAAAAGGGATTTATTCTCACTTTTTCACTTTTAAAATTGATTTGTTTAAAATAGAAGTCGTACCATCTTTATTATTGGATTATGCTATTTTAAACTAAATATACTACTTTGGAAACTTAGATCGAGGCAGGTTCCAGTCCGTTATTGATCCACTCTTTTTACCACTACTTACTAACTTTGGTCGAGAGAGATTCCGACCCTTTCTACATTACTATACCATTTTAGTCCCAGACTCTATCTCAGGCACCAGATTTATGGATATCTGCTCATTTAGCATCGGTTCGATTCTGATCACCCTTTTTATACTCTTATTTCTCTTCGGTATTGGATAGAATAGATTTGTTATGATTGTTATTGGAAGTCCTGGTTCGGGACCAGGCAGGATATATGGATTCCTGTGTCTGGGGACCACGTACGAAAAGAGGTGATATTCATAGGTCCTGCCTTGTGAGTTAGCGAGCCGAAGGAGGTGTATATACTTGGTATGGTTTGGCACTCAGTCGATATAGTAATATTGGTTTACGTTGCATTCATTTGTTCATATGCATTGCGTATCACCAGTATAATTGTTTGGTGCTTGTATATATAGGTCTTATGTGGGGCTATTTAGGTACTAGATGTGGTTATTGTTTGTTGAGTGTTTGCTTGTGCCTTCCGAGCTTATGAGGCCTCATTTAGGTTATTGTTTGTTCGGGTTAGCCGGTTACATTACTATATGGTTAGTATTGTATAGTTCGTGGCAGGCTGGTTATGGATTAGTACCTGAGGTTGTCAGTACATTTTATCTTATGATTACATATAGTTCGACCAGGGACCTTGATAATGCTTGAGTTAGTTCCGTTATTGTTTATGATCTTTGCGATGTTAGGCTAGCTCCCTCAGGGTAGTACCTTCCAGTCGGGTTATCTATATAGTGCGGTTGTATATTCATTCTTCTCTAGCTATTATTTGTATATCATTTCCTTCTTTCCTACTACTATTATATATTGTATATCTCTTTCTTCACCCTATTATTGTATGTTGACTAGCTATTTACGGTATGGCACCTTCATTCTAGATTATGTGTAGGGTACTGTAGTTTATCTTTACTTTTCCATTATCATTATTATATCTCATTTCCTAGATAGTTATCTGTAATGTATATTCCTGCTTTATATGTTATTTATACTTTCATTATCTCTGGTGCTCAGTCAGTCGATGCCTACTGAATACCCCGTGTTTGGTACTCATACTACACTTCTGCACCTGCAGATCATAGTATGAGTTCTCGCTGCTGACGTGTGCATCGTGCAAAATTACCATGGATCAGAGATTTGGGGTGAGCTCCTGACGTCCGAAGTTATTCCTTCTCTCCCTCAGTTGCTGGATTGGTCTTTATTTTGCATTTTGGAGACAGTTTTGTCTATGTATATTATGCTTACCTTGTACTCTAGTTTTGTTAGTAGCTCTTTTACTGACTTCACCAGGTTTTGGGGATATGTTTACTCTCTTCTTGTCTTCTTTCTCATTTTTATTTTATCTTGGCGTCCGCTTTCTTATTAGTCTGTTACTAGCTGTTCTATACTATGGGTTGGTTTACCTACTGGTGGGTTATGGTAGGTGTCATCATGACTTGAGAAATTAGGTTATGATAGCTTCCATTACAACCTATCATGAAAAATTTAAAGAAGAAAGGGTGAAGCATCCATTGAATGACATATTCTTTCAATCTCTTAAAGATGAGGGCCCACTCTCCTCAGGACCATCTCTATTCATTTTTTACTATCTGAATTTATTGGGGAATTTGGCAATCTGGCCATTACCTTTGAATCTTGGAAGGTTTTGGGGTAATTTCCATTTCATAAGATGCCTCACAATCCACATTTCAAGGAGAAAGTTCCATCCTTGGAAATAACCATGCCTATTCTGACCACGCCCTAGAGACTGATAAATGTCGGCGAAAATGATCGGTGCTAGAGGAAAGTGGTTGATTGCTTCTCCTTTCTTAATTTTATGAAATATAGCATATGCGACCATGATTATTCGGGTGTTGACTGTGAGGCTCGGGACTTAGGGGAATACCATAACTCTTAAGAAGGCAAAAGCAAATGCTAGCAATCTAGCCTCATCCCAATTTTGATAAGACAAAAAGTCCAACTGGTGATTCCAGTATCCTTCTACAGAAGCGTAATGGGTGTACAAATTACTCAAATGTAGGTAAGGCTTTATTATTCATAAGCATGTTGCTTTATACAAACCAAGGGATTCAATGATTTTATCTATTGATGGTTTGTTTGGAATGAGGATAGGTAATTCAGAGTGTAGTCTTCTTTTACGAAAATTCATGATACCATCAAACAAGTCTTGGATTTCCTCTACAATTGGAGTTAACTCACTAGTCCCGAATCTAAAAACTATCCGATCATTGTCCCAATATTCTATGTGGGCTTCTATTAAAATATGGTGTCCTTTTCTTTCCATTAGTGATTCAAATTTTCTAAACAAAGCCAAACTGCTATTTTCTCAATGTCGGTAAAGTTGCTCCACCACATTCGAAGTTGTATAGGTGCTTCCAAAATCATGTCAAATGAAAGTAGACTAGACATCCTAAAAAATCATGCAACTTATTATCTATCCCATGTTGGGAAACAATAGCATGTTTCCTCCGACACGTACGTCTTTCACATATAGCACATAACACATAAGGGTATGATTGTCTTTTCAGGCCAGAGGCCAATGTGCCCTTTTGACACAATGTGGTCTTGCTAATGGGCTCGATACCCCTTAGGTACCGGGTCTCCTAGGTCAGCATGCCTAGATCATGGAATTTGGTTTAGTTCTATCCTAGTTTGACTAGAGTGGTTTTCTTTTAAAAGAGACCAGGAACCCAGGCGGATAATCGCGGACTGAAATGATAACAAGTGTCGAACGATCCAGAACCGACTAATTTTTATCATTTCAAAAAAAATTATTTTTTGAGTAAAGAAACAAAAGATGTGTAATCGTTTGTCCTAATGTAATCTAATAGTTTCAATTGGTGGAATCTATATGTCATGAATGAAACATTTATAAATGCGGCAATTTAAACAAATAAGCAATTTAAATATTAAAAACCCAAATAGTTAGTCAAATAAATTAAGTTTCAAATATTTAGTTAGAACCTAGTGGAAGTCCCCAGCAAAGTCGTCATTTCTGTTTTGAGAAAAAATGATTTTTGACTTTCAAAATTATTCCAAAACTTTATTCAAACTTCAAAATAATTTAAATCGAAGCAAGAGTCTCCATTTAATTTAATTAAGGGAAATTAAGAAAAACTTAAAGATTTAAAACAAGAAAATCTCAAAGTTTAAGAAATTTGGGTAAGCAGTTCTTATTAATACTCTTGGAAAAGTGTTAAGCCACCAAGAGTATCCACGAACTTGAGGTTATCCGGTCTAGTTAAAACTATTTTGATTGACTAACTTTGAAAATGGATTTTACTTGTTAAGAAAGAGTAAACATACTAAAAAAAAGCTAATGCTTGTTTCTAAAAAAACAATTAAGTTAGGGAAAAGATTTTTGTAAGCAAAATCATGGCAAACTCCAAAAGGGGAAATAAACTAGATTATTTAAGAGTTAGCATTGAAACAACATATAATGTATAAATAATAAGTAGGGAAATAAATTAGGTTAAGGCCTTCTAAGGCCCAAACCTCTAAAATAGTCCAATTTGGGACTTCATCCTTGTGGGTTCAACTAATTCTACTCTTGTACCTGTCCTATCATCTAATGGGCTAGGACCACCTGTCCTAAAACTAAAATTGAGCCTTTAAGGCCCAAACAACTGCTGCACCTATCTTATTCTAACAATTTGGGCTTTTGGCCCACAAAAATACTATTTTTTCAAGACTTTTGGGTCTCAAATGTATTACTGGCAGCCCATGGGCTTTGGCCTATTTTCTTTTCTTCAAGACCTGTGATCTTTACTTACTTTCCACCTCGTCGGTATGATTCATCATTTTCAACCTCTATTTCATGCATGCGGCTTCGTATATTATTGTAATACGCTGCAGATAGTCCATTTTGGACTAGAACTAGCTGGACTCAAAAGGAAACTGGCCTCCTTGGCCCATTTAGGAAGATGCAATGGGAAGGAGTCCATTTGAACTCCAAATACTGTCACATGCCACAAAAAGACATAAAAATTAATATCTAAATGGAATATTGAGTTAAAAAAAAATAGGCATAATATTAAGAGCTTGAAGACAATAGCAAATCAATTAAGCACACGAAAATCACTCATAAATCATTATCATCCAAGAATGCACATGAATTCAAACAAGACATATAGACACATATGAAATCTAAGTAAAAGAGACATAACGGAAGGAAGGATATATTAGAGTTTCTTTTCAAGAGGAGAAGCAGTCCCTACTTTCAAACAAATAAGACAGAGGATGATGACAAAGTTAAAGGGAAAAGGGGAATGATGGAACTTAATCTATCATTTTCTCATGAATTCCTTAGGTCATAGTTCAAAAATGACACATAAAGTTCAAATTTAAGAACAAGTAAAAGGTGGTTTGCACATAATAGAACACAAGCTAAGATGAATATATCATCCCCCTACTGCATTGTTCCTAACCCAAGACTCACACTTAAGTTTCACAAAAAAAAAAAAAAAGTAACAACTTTTGATTGTCTCAAACAATTTAAAATCAAAAGAGGAATTCGGGAAAGCTCACACTTCAAATGATAACATGTTTTAAAGGATCAAGAATTAGGAATAAGTTCCTGCCTTTTTACTGAGCAACCAATACCTTTTATAGTGTTTCATAGCTCAATAAAGGGGGTTCCCAGAAAAAGAAAAATAGAAGAAAAGAAGCAGAGACATGTTTTCCCTAGATGGGGGAAAGAAAGAAAAAGGAAGAAATTGTGAAGAATTATCTTTTTTGACCTCTCAATATGATAAAAATCTCACCAACTAGTTCAAATATGAACCTTTAAATCCAAAGAATAAACAAAATCTTCTAGGCACAGGCTTTACCTTTACAGCCTTCTTTTAGTACCAAGGTTTGGGACAAAGACAAGCCATTAACAAGACTTGTTTTATCCCAACTTTAAATCTTCTTAAGCTCTTTGTGAAACAGATATAGTAAATTAGTAAAAGGAACTCAAGTATGAGGGTACTAATACTTAAACCAAACTAACAAGCTTGAATCAACCCTTCCTCTCTCCTTGGCAAGTCATGTAAAACTATGAACCAAGAGTTCATTGAGTGTTCATGGGATTGGCAGCTTTACTCATTGTGGATTCACTAGTTTCTTTTTGAAGGGTTATTAGGGTTTTAGGGGGGGGGGTGTTTGTGAAATGGATTTTTGAATTTGAGATAAGGATAGGGTTTGAGCCAGCTGGAATCATACTAATTCACATGAAGTTTTGAATTTTGAATTTGAAAAAGATTGGGGATGAACAAATTTCAGGGTTTCTTCTTGGAAACTTCTAGATTGTACGAGGAACGTGCTTGGAATGTGTATTCATATAGAGGAGATATGAGATTGAAAGGAATAGAGGGACAACGTCATTTAAGAGTTCTTCGTGGAGTTGTTGTTGTTTTTCGCTGCTATTGTTGGGTTGAATGTGGAAGAAGGGGTAATAAAGGTGTTGGGCTGGGTCAATTTAGGTAGGAGATAGGCTGGAACTGGTATAGTGTTAGGAGATTTGGGAGGGTAGACTTAGGATAATTTAGGAAATGGCCCCATAGTTTAGGATTTAGCCAATTTCATTTAGTTAATAGCCAAATCAGATTCAATTAAGGCTAATTGCATTGCAATTGTGGCCAAATCAATTTCAAATACGATAACATTTAGCAATTGACTTAAATTAACCAAAAATAAAGATGAATCGACACTTAATTTAATTTTGAGCTTCTTGATTTAGTAAAATTTAAATAATTATCTTCTAAAAGATGATTTATTTCAAGGCCAAATATACTTAAACCAAATCAACCTTAATTAAATCAATTTTGAATGGTGAACTTCGATCAAAGATGGTTGGTTTTTGATAAAATATTTTCTTTAAGTAACAAAAGTTTGTGATCCTTAATACATGGAAACACATAATTGTTACTTAAAATGATAAAATTAACCTGAAAATGCTTTTCAAAATTCTCTATTCTTATAAAATAATTATTTTAAATCATTTAAAATCGAAGAAGCTCAACAATTAAGTCAAATTGTGAAAGGCAAAAATTAGGTGCCAACAACCGACCCCGACCTAGTTGAGTTCTTTATTTTATTCAATAACCACTTTGTACTTCATTGTGAGGTGTAATTTGGGCGGAATCATGTGTCATCTTATAGAGTCCCTACCTCTTTATCTGAGGACTTACATGCTTCCACTTGAAATGCACTTACACTTTCTTTTGAAATGTCTAAATGTTCAAAAGGTCACATAAGTTCTTAAGTATTACATTGGAACTACATCTAGCATATCGTTCACATGCTTGTAGTTCCAAAGCTCAATAATGTTATGACCACCATAATAACAATCTCAAAGATTAAATAAATAATGAAAAGAAAATATGTATATTCATATGGGTGGTAGCTTAGGGGTGAAATCCTTGCATGGGCAGATCCCACTTCATATATTTATGGGTCACAGCTCAGAGGAAAAAGCTTAGCATGGGACGTGTCACGCCCCGAATCCCAACGGAGCGGAATGGCACCCGAAGCTGATAAGGCCCGAGAGAACCAATCTCCATCTATGTCTATTCATATACATGCTATTCACGAAACACCACCATCACGTATAGATACAAGATGCTAATAGCGGAAGTCATGGAAACATGTGATATATACATATGTGAAACTTGGCCGTCAGGGCCATCAAGTCAAAATGGACATACATCTCTTACATTTATATTCCCACAAACGTCTAAAAAGCCTCTAACAGATGCACACACATAACCCTCTTAAATTCGGGACAAGTCCTCGTTTTATACAATATTTACAATACCAAAACAAATGTACAACTGTGACTCAAAAAGCCCCGAACCAACTGGAGCTCACCAATGTTCTGCAAATGACCGACAACCTACTGTGGAGGTCTACTAGTACCTGCACCTACAGCAAGTAAGTTAAGTCCCCCAAGGAACGTCAGTATGAAGAATGTACTGAGTATGTAAGGCTCATATGAAACTGTATGATACATAAATACTTCAATGAACTCAAATACAAATGAATAACCAATATGGATGTCACTATTCTGTATGTTAGGAACCATGTATATTGCTTTCCTTACTTTCTTTGCTTCTTTACTTCTATGTTTGTTCATCATCACTTGTGTCACTATGTACCCGGGCCCCGACTGATCAGTGGGTCTTAACATAACATAACGTTATGTTGGGATCGGGTCGAGCTAGGCTTATGCCTCTAGAGCTACCACCCATAAATCAATACATTGGGCTCGGCTCGAGCTAGGTTATTACCTCTAGAGCTTCCACCCATAAACCAATATATCAGGTTCGGCTCGAGCTAGGTTCTTACCTCTAGAGCTACCCCCTATCAGGTTCGGTTCGAGCTAGGCTTATGACTCTAGGACTCCCCCCTGATCCAAAAATCTCGGGATCGGCTTGAGCTAGGCTTTCGCCCCCAAAGCTACCACCCATACTCAATCATCAACCATATATGCATTACTTCATTCTTTACTTTTGAGATTGATACATTGATAGTCATAACATTATTTGAACTTTGGAACATAACATTATTGGACCTTTGGAACATTATTCAATGAACAAGAGACACGTGAATCACCATTGATCAATGAGTAGGGAACATGTGATTAATAAGACTTGATAGTCGGAAATGGGATACCTTAGAATATTTCGGAATAGAACAAGTACAATGTCAATGAGAACACTATGTGCTGCAGAAGGATACAGAAAGAGTAACCTTACATACCTTATCTTATCAATACGAATACATAGTCCTATGTGTGAATACAATAATCCAGCTCCTTCTTTACATTTTACTCTACAGCACAAGTTCATAACAAAGCTCACGTTAACAACTAGTTACCTTAGAAGTGCATAAAACAACAATGAACTACATGACTGCCATATAGTGTCATTTCACCCCTTTACAATATCATCCACTGCATTACCATACCAAAAACACCATAGCATTCCACACATTGACCAAGACATCATAAACCAATAGCATTTCACACCAAGTTTACCCTTTACGCTTCCTCATTATCATTACATCACAATTATTCCGTCACCTCAATAACTTTCATAACAACACATTAACAACAATCCATAATTGTTATAAGCCATCATGCCTCCAAACGAACCCTTAACGTCATTCAAAAGGTATCATAAGTTGATAATTACATCCAAAAAGGGTATAGGGGTCTTCGGGGATCAAAGAGAGGCAAAAACACACAAAATGAGTTTTCTGGGCTGACCTGTGAATCCACCTGTACCCGCAGGTTGCTGAAATATGGAAGCAGGTTCCCTCTGGCGTTGTCCAGAGCCAAGTGCATTGGCATCTGCGCCCGCAGGTGCTCCAGACGTGAGGGCGGATGCCCGTTTCAGCCTCCAGGGGTCATTTTAGGGTCCTTTTTCATAATAAATGGTCCATGGCCATGAATAAACTTCCCATTACATAATTTAGGTCAAATTGGATGCCAAAAATCAACCATTTTTTCACAACACATATGAACATCACCAAAACCACATTTTTCCTTCAATACACCACCAAGGCCATGCACAATTTTGCAATAACAATTTCAAACATTATGTACAAGGATAAAATAAGTTAAGGACATAATCACATCTCACATGTAAATATAAAATCCATCAATTTCACTTCCTTCAAGAACACAAGTCCATTTTCACGTTTATAAGGAAAAACCCTTTTTCGATTGCAAAAATAGACAGTTTTACACATAGTGAACTGTCTAACACTGTGTCAACATAACCAACATGATTTATGAACCATATTAATCATATAATATATTGAACCATAAGATTAAACACTTACCAATACTTACAAAGAAGTGATCTTGTCCAAAGGAGTGATGCCTTAGGGTTTGTGAATAAAGAGAAATATCTTGAATATTCTAGAAAATGGCATGTGTGTTTTGATAAATAAAAATCTGATTTTCCTTACCTTATATGGTCCCTCAAGTCATCCTTATCCAAATCCTTGGGCATTAATGCATGTTTGATTGGTCAACACAAGAATGGGTCACTTGCCCCATTTGGGCCATGCCATTTACTACATTTTGGGCCTCAATTGAGCCCAATAGCACAAGATTTATTTAAGCCCAACAAATTAATGCATAATTCACCAATTCTCTCATGTTTAAATGATTCTATAAATTTTAAGGTAGTCTCATGGGTTTGGGTATGTACGGGGTGTTACATTCTTCCCCCCTTAGAAACATTCGTCCTCGAATGTTAGTGACATCATTTAATTTAAACAAATTCAAGTCTAGGATCATTCTTCATGTTATCATATATATACTTAATGCTTATAAATACTTACTTGTCATTGTTTCGATCTCATAGCTTGATCTTGTTCTTCCCTTTGGAACAAATGAGGGTACTTGAACTTCATCATTTCTTTAGCTTCCCATGAGATCTCTTTTACTTGTTGGTTCGTCCAGAGTACCTTTAAGAAATCTATGTCTTTATTACTCAACCTCTTTACTTGTCAATTTAGAATAGCAATGGGTATCTCTTCATAAGTAAGATCCTTCGTAACTTGTACATCGTCATTGGGAGCAAAACGAGATGGATCTCTTATGCACTTTCAAAGCATCGAAACATGAAATATCGGATGAACTGTGGAGAGTTCTTGGGGTAGTGCCAACTCATACGCAACTTGCCCAAATCTTCTAATAATTTCATATGGGCCTATATAACGTGGACTCAATTTTCCTTTCTTTCCAAATCGCATCACCCCTTTCATCGGTGACACCTTCAAGAATACCCAATCACCTATGGCGAATTCGATCCCTCTTATTCTAACACCATCATATGACTTGTGTCGACTTTGGGCCATTTGTAGCCATTGTTGGATCACTTTAAATTTCTCCATAGCTTGATGAACAAGATCTGGCCCAAGTAAAGCAGTCTCACCTACCTCAAACCATCCAATCGCTGATCTACACTTCCTTCCGTATAAAGCTTCATAAGGTGCCATTTTAATACTTGAATGATAGCTATTGTTGTAAGCAAATTCAATAAGAAGTCATCCCAACTGCCTTTAAAATCTAACATGCACGCTCGTAGCATATCTTCAAGTGTTTGGATAATACGTTCTGCTTGTCCATCTGTCTGAGGATGGAAAGCCGTACTCAAATTCACTTGTGTACCCAAGCTCTTCTGAAAAGATCTCCAAAAATGCACAATAAATTATGTTCCTCTGTCTGATATAATGGAAATTGGAATACCATGAAATCGCACTATTTCTTTAACATACAACCTTGCATAATCTTCGGCTGTATAGGTGGTCTTGACTGGTAGAAAATGAGCGGACTTGGTAAGCCTGTCAACTATGACCCATATAGAATCAAATTTCCACAGTGTACGAGGCAAACCTGTGATGAAATCCATGTTAATCATATCCCATTTCCATACTGGAAGATTGATACATTGCATGTAACCTCCAGGTTTTTGATGCTCTACTTTCACTTATTGACAATTTGGGCATTGAGCTACAAATTCTGCAATGTTCTTTTCCATATTTCCCCACCAATACATTTTTTTCAAGTCATGGTATATTTTGGTAGCTCCCGGATGAATAAAATATCCCGAATGATGCGCCTCTATTATAATTCGTTTCCTCAGCTCGTCTACATCTGGTACACATAATCTACCTTGGCATTGAAGTACCCCTTCTTGTGTAAAATTGAAGGCCTTAGTCAGACACTGTTGTACATGTTATTTCAATTGCAATAACATAGGATCTGCATGCTGCTTCTTTTTCACTTCGGCTATTAATAAGGATTCTGCCGCATTTTGTATAATAACCCCTGCATCTGAGGAGTCAAGAAGACAAACCCCCAAGTTGGCTAATTGATGTAGATCTTTGACTAAATCTTGCTTTTCCGTCAATTGGCCACTAGTGCCTCCTATTGCCTTGCGGCTCCATGCATCCGCTACCACATTTGCTTTTCCTGGATGATATAGAATATCAATATCATAGTCTTTTAAGAGCTCTAGCCACCTTCGTTGCCTCAAATTGAGTTCCTTCTGCTTAAAGATATATTGTAAACTTTTGTGATCAGTATAGATGTCAACATGAACTCCATATAAATAATGGCACCATATTTTTAAAGCAAATACTACAGCTATTAACTCAAGATCATGTGTTGGATAGTTTCTCTTGTGTGGCCACAACTGTCGTGAATCATACGCTATGACATTACCTTACTGCCTCAATAGGTACCCTAGGCCAACTCCGGAAGCATCACAATATACTGCATAACCTTCGATGCCTTTCGAAAGTACCAATACCGGTGTAGAAGTCAATTTATCTTTCAGCTCTTGGAAACTTTTCTCACATGCATCATTCCACTGAAATTTGACTACCTTGTGTGTAAGCTTTGTTAAAGGTGCCGCAATGGAAGAAAACCCTTCAACAAACGTTCGATAATAACCTGATAACCCAAGGAAGCTACGAATTTTCGTAGGCGTCGTAGGCCTTGGATAATTTTTCACCACTTCAATCTTCTGTGTATCAACCCGTATCCCTTCATCTGACACAATGTAACCCAAGAATGCGACGGATTTTAACCAAAATTCACATTTAGAGAACTTTGCATACAACTTACGCTCATGAAGACTCTGTAACACTTGCCGTAAGTGTTTAGCATTGTCCTCTTGTGATCTTGAATAAACTAGGATGTCATCTATAAATATCATCACGAACACGTCTAGAAATGGCTTAAACACCCTATTCATTAAATCCATGAACACAGCTGGTGCATTTGTTAGTCCAAATGACATAACTAAAAATTCATAATGGTCATACCGTGTTCGAAAGGCTGTCTTGGGTACATCTTTTTCTCTAACTCTGACTAGAATATCATTTTGTATGGTTTTGTCTCTCTTTGATCCCCGAAGGCCCCTATACACTTTTTGGATGTAATTATCAACTTATGATACCTTTTTAATGACTTTAAGGGGTTGTATGGAGGCATTTTGGATTATATTAATTATGGATTGTTGTTCATATGTGGTTATGAGGCAATTCGATGGAGTAAGTGTGACAAAATGATAATGAGGAAGCGTAAAGGGTAAATGTGGTGTGAAATGCTATTGGTATATGATGTCTTGGTCAATGTGTGGAATGTTATGGTGTTTTTGGTATGATAATGAAGTGGATTGTATTATAAAGGGCAAAATGACATTATATGGCAGTCATATAGCTCATTGTCATCTTGTACACTTGTATGGTAACTAGTTGTTAATGTAAGCTCCGTTATGTGCTTGTATTGTAGAGTGAAATGTAAGGAAGGAGCTAGACTATTGTGTTCATATATAGGCTTGTGTATTCATACTTGGAAGTGAAGGTATGTAAGGTAACTCTTTTTGTATCCTTCTGCAGCACTTAGTATTCCCATTGACATTGTATTTGTTCCATTCCGAAAGGTTCTAAGGTATCCTATTTCTGGTTACCAATTATTATTATCACATATTCCTTATGAATTGATCAATTGTGATTCACACGTCTCATGTTCTTTGACTAATGTTCCAAAAGTTTCAATAATTTACAATAACCAATGTATCAATCTCATAGAAGTAAAGAAATGAAGTAATGTATAGTTGTTTGGTTGGGTGACATCCCAGGGGCGACATAAAAGCCTAGCATGGGTTAATATAATATCCCAGGGGTCAAAGTACCCAGCATGGGTTAATCTCATCCCAGGGTTAAAATACCTAGAATGGGTTAATCTCATCCCAGGGGTGACTTAACAGCCTAGCATGGGTAGAACAATAAAGATGAATAAATGTAAAAGCAAAAGAAGTAAAGGAAGTAATGTACATGGTTCCACATATGTAGATCGGTGATTTATTTGTACTAACTGTTCTCTTATATTTGATTTCATGGAAGCACCTACATATCATGCAGTTTGATTTGAGCCTTACCTACTCAGTACATTCGTCGTACTGACGTCCCTTGGGGGACTTACCTTACATGTTGTAGGTGTAGGTACTAGTAGAACTCTACAGTAAGTTGCGGGTCATCTACGCATCTTTGGTGAGCTCCAGTTGGTTCGGGGCTTTCCGAGTCACAGTTGTACATTGGTTTTGGTATTGTAAATGTTGTATAAAGCAGGGACTTGTCCCGACTTTAGGATGGTTATATATGTGCATCTGTTAGAGGCTTTTGTGGATGTGGGTATATGAATGTAAGAGATGTATGTTCATTTTGACTTGATGGCCCTGACGGCCAAGTTTCACATATGTATGTATCACATGTTCCATGATTTCTGCTAGTAGCATCTTATGGCCTTACGCGATGCTGATGTTTCTTATGGCATGCATATGAATGGACATAAGCAAAGATTAGTTCTCTCGAGCCTTATTAGCTTTGGGTGCCAGTCCGCCTCAATGGGATTTGGGGATTGACAATTTTACGGCTTATTTATCCTAAATATGGTAAGAAATCAACGTCATCAATGCCATTTTGAGGTAGTTTTAATGTTAGTTTTTTTGATTTATAGGATTGAAGCCAAAAGATCACCAAAGGAGCTTGAAGAAGGAAAAGAAAGCAAGAAGATGGAGAAAAAGAGATAAAAACAAGACTGGCATTGTTAAGAAAGTTTGGCGCATCACCAAACTGCTTGATTGCCAAAAGTTTTGATGTTGTCACCAAAGTAAATAGTCAGAGTGAGGTTTTGAGGAAAACAGTTTGGTAGCAAAATTGTAATTTGATGAATCGCCAAAGAGTTCAGCAATAATGAGGTTCCATCGCCAAACTCAATTGAACCAAGCACTGAAGCTCAATAGTTGAAGGCATTTTGGCAACGTTATGCACATTCAGCGCATCACCAAAGTGTTTGGAAAGCCCGATCCAGTTCGCTAAATTGATGTGGTGGCATTTTTGTGAATATTTTTGCTCCAATTTGCTTTAGCTATAAATAGAATTTTTTGATTTCAAACCCTATCCTTTTGCTTATTTTGAGACTTTCAAGTTGTAATCAAATTTCTTAAGCATGGATTTATCTTTTTTGTTGATTGCATTTGAATTTATCTTTTCTTTATGGGTTTTCAATACAATGACGGGAATGAATGAGCATATTGGTATATTTTATTCATCTTTAACTATGCTTAACTAATTTCTCCAAACTTAGGGGTGTGTGATGATTGGGGTGTAATTAAGTGTATAGTGAGAAATTGTTTGTTTTTCTAATTGATTGATTGTTGTGTGTTTAGTTTACATTCTGTGTTTCAATTGATCATTTGAAGTTGCAAGCTCTAATTTAGCTTAGAACTATTATCTTACTCGAGAAAGGGGATAAGAGTGAGGAGTATAAGCTACTATGGACTTGATTTATATTATTTAATAGTAGATCTTAGAAATAAGAGTTCTAAATTGAGGGTTTGAATGGGTTATGATCTCACACCTGGGAGTTTGAGAAGATCCCCATGTGATATTTGATGTCTAATTGAGAAATTGACATAAATACCTATCATCTGGCCTACCCACAACTCTAATCAAATTAAGGCAAATGATACTTATCCATGCATGATCATACACCCTTTATAACATACCCTTAAATTATCTTTATTGATTGACAACAACACGCTACTTTTACTTAGCGCAAACTAATTCTCTTAATTGATAACATTGTTCAAAAGTGTTCAAAAACATTTTTAACAACCCACCACCACCACCAATTTTATTTTACTGTTGTTAATTCACAGCAAGTATTTAATGATTTCTAACACTTGAAGGCAAAAATAGACTACTTGTTCCCTGTGGTATTGACCCTGACTCAATAGTTGGGTAAATGTTTTGACAACGACCACATACATCTTTTAGGTGTAATTGAGCGTTATCAATTTTGGCACCATTGTCGGGGAGTGAAAGTTTAGTTTTTCCTTTGTTGAGTGCTTCAATTCACTTGTGTCATGCACTTTTGTTTAAATTGATATTGTTTGTCATTTTTTTCATTCCTAGGTGACAATATGAGTAACCATGGGAGTGACACTACAAGCTATGATGGGTTATATGATGATGATGACCTGATACAGGTTTGGCAAGTGACATTCGTCTACCACTAAGGTAGGGCATGTCTTATTCCACGTGACAAGTATTATGTTGCACCTTCTACAAATGAATGGGTTATTTTGGGGTCAACCCTATGAAGATTCACTCATATATTTCAAGAACTATGTCGATGGGTACGACCCTTTCAACTTTGTCAAATTCACTCAAGAGTCAATTTACATGAGACTTTTCCTATTCTCTCTTATAAGGGAAGCTACCCAATGGCTTGGGGAACTACCGAGAGGATCCATCACTTCATGGGAAGAGCTTAAGAAAGCCTTCCTTCTTTAGTTACGGGATGAAATCTCAAGCTTTAGATAGTTTCCAAATGAAGCTCTCAATGAGGCTTGGATTTGGCTTAAAAAGAAGCTCCTACAATGTCCAACACATGAGTTGACAGACAAAGTATTATTTCAAACTTTTTATAAAGAACTTGACTCTTTGAATAAGTTTGTAGCAAACAACTTGGATGGTATATCAATCATGGATCAAACTTTCCCTGTAGCATCAGTTTTTCTTAATTGTATGACTAAGACAGATAAATTTTTTCATACAAGGAAGGATAAGGTAGTGATGGATGCTCCCTCCTCCTTTCCTAGTGTCAAGAATGCAAGGAAAGATAAGAAATATGATGAAAATATGGCAAAGCTAATGACACAAAATGATATCTTGGCCAAGCATTTTATGGGAGCCAGTCCTAAGAGTGTGAATGTCATGGAGAGAAATCCAACCTATTCATATAAAGATAAGGAGTTTTAAGCTTTAGATGAAGAAGAGATACAATTCTTAACTAGGGTGGGTTCTCGGCCTACCTACAAAAAGTAGGCGAGAAATTAAGGCTAAAAGAATTATCCTGATTGAGATTGGAGGGAGAAAGACTGTGATTGTGATTATGACCGTTATTGTATAGATAGGGACAAGGATCGTGTTTGGCATGACCTAGATCTTGATTGGAAGGATTGTAATAATGATAAAGAGAGGCATGTGCCTCCTAACACCCCAAAAATCCAAGCTAAGATTAAAATTGTGCTTCAAGTACATGTAAAATCAAACATCATGTTTTGTTAGTATGAGAATTTATTAAGACATGTTTTAACGCCATAAGTAACTCATAGCTCATAGCCAGGTTGAAACATTCCTTACCGATTGAGTTCTTGTGAAGAATCCTTTTATAGTCAACTTCAAACGAGCATAACACCTAGATTCTAAACTATTTTTGAGTTCAAGACACACCAAATGAAATTCTTTGAGTCTTCTTTCCAACACATCCAGTTTAGCCTTAATCTGATTCTGGAGCTAAGAGTTATGGCCATTTTGGTAAAGCACTGTCCAGCAGTGAGATAGTACGAACAGAAAACATGATCATGGTAATAAACCACGACCATACGATGGTCTCATCTGCATGAAATAGCCCCAAAAACCTGATATTTGTCAAGTATACCTCCCAACCATGAAAGGGTACCACGATCTTGGCTAGAAACCACTATCTCTCTCCGAAAGTTGATTCGGCTTGGACTTTCTACCTACGAACCAAGGTACGATCGTAGATGGGTCCCACGATCATACCATGTCTTGTAAGATCAATTCCAAAGAGCCTCCAGTACATCCACTCAACCAAAAACACAACCCACGATCACAGGTGGGTCCCATAATTGTGGAATGGTCCGTACGACTTAATTCCACAGATTTTCAGTTACATTTTATGTGGGGATTTACAGTCTTTTCCCACTCTTTTAACATAAAAAATATGTCATTTAAGCAACCCCAAAGATGATTATTAAGATTAATATTACCCTAAGTCCCTCATTACTCAGAAAACATTCGACATTTAGTCAGAAACAAGAGAAAGAGGCGATTTTGCTCCTCTTCAGGGCAAACTAGGGCTCTCCAATCTCTGGCTCCAATTTCAAAGATTTCTTCAGGTTTCTCATCTCCAGGTATGTGGGATTTTATTAATGGATTTCCTTTCAGTCATTGAGTCCCAAAGTTAACTCAAATCCTCAGTTTAATTCCATTCTCAGAGCCTAGGGTTCATGAATATTGTGAATTCCTTGATAATTCAGTTCCTTGTTATCATTGAGATATAAACCCATGTTTTACCATGACTTGCATTATCATTACATTTCTATAATTGAAATCCCTCATTCTATTATGTAATCCATGATTCGCGGACTTGAGTTATAAAATTCCTTATTTTATTTAGTTTATGGAATTGTCATAGTAGTTGCATTCTTCAGAGACGGCGGGTTATGAACACCCAATGACCTAGGATTTCATTCATATATTTATGAATATTCAATCCTTCAGTTTTCATGATTTGAATTCTTTCAGATAAAGTACTTATTTTTAGTCTTCAGAATATTAATATTATTGAGCATTGCAGTTATCAATTGTTATTTAGTGGGGAGTAGTACTTAGCACCAAGAGGACACAGGGATGAAGGCTCACTCATCAGTTAGGCTGAGACCTTTAGTAGAAAGTCCTTATGTCCGAGAACTAAGACGACATCATAGGTTCTAAAGTGTCACCCATCAAACCAGTCATAGTACCTTAGTCCTTATGGATATCAGTTTAGTAGATCCACGTCAGTCAGTGTTCATACCCTTGGAAAGGTACAGAGAACCCTTCTAGTTGGGGTTACAGGTTAGACCCAATTAGCTTAGATTGGGGTATGTCCATTAACAGTAGCTCCAACAGTCCACAGTTTAGATTTAGATAGTTGTATGACCTCATATCCAGTTATTCAGCATGTCATACAGCACATGTTTAATACTTGGTCTTGCATTAGTTTATCATGTTACATGCATTATGTTCAGCCTATGTTAGTTATTTTCTATCTCATGTACTCAGTATATTCAAAGTACTGATTGCATACTTTCCTTCGCACTATATTGTCTCATAATATAGGTTCTGACATTCAGCATCTGGATCGTGTATAGTACGATCTCCTACTACATCAGTAGCAGTGCTTTTGTGAGTCCTTATCATTTGAGGGCTATTTATCACTATCTTTCATTTATGTTTCTTTTAGTTTTCAAATAATTAGAGTTAGCTGGGGGCTTTTCCCAGTAACTTGTCTTAGTAGAGGGTTTCAAATATACAGTTAGATGTTCAGCTTTATGGTTTTAACTCAAATATTGTTGTTGGTTTTTTATTATTATTTCATCATTCAGTTCAGCTTCCGTACAGTATTTATATCAATTATTTTAGTATTTATAGTGTCATGCCAGGCCATGGGTTAGTTTGGGGTCACTTATGGCTCTAGGCACCATGTTAAGACTAGGGGGTAGTCTCGGGTAGTGACAAATTTGGTATTAGAGCATCAGGTTTGAAGTGTACTGGGGTGTCTGAAAACCGCGTTAAGTAAACTGTTATTCATGAGTGTGAAGCGTGCCACATTTATGAGTGATAGGCTATGTAATGTTTTAGGAAAAGTTTCACTTCTTTCATGTTCATACGTGCAATAGAGTGTGAACTCTATTAAAACCTTCTTCTACCTCTTGCTCTATGCATTTATAGAAAATGCCTCCCAGTAAAGATAACGGAAGGAAAAACAGGAATGGGAACCAACAAGCACAACCAGCTCCAGTAGACCCTTTGAATGAGCAAGTCTCTCATGCTGAGTTTAGGGCTGCTTTCATGGTGCTAGCTCAGGCCATAACCACTCAGTCTAATTAGCAGGTTGTTGCCCCGGTCAATCCGACTAGTACCATAGCAGCGGATAGAGTTCGGGACTTCACTCGGATAAATCCTCCTGAGTTCCATGGTTCTAGGGCTGAGGAACATCTGCAAGAGTTTCTTGATGTCATTCAAAAGGTTACTGAAATTATGGGTGTCACTCTAGTTGAGAGTGCTGACTTGGCTACTTATTAGTTGAAGGTAGTAGCTCACACTTTGTGCAAACAGTGGAAAATGGATAGAGGTGGAGATGTAGGACTGGTAGAATAGGATGAGTTTGTTGTTGCTTTTCTGGACAGGTTCTTCCCACTTGAGTTAAAGAAAGTCATTGTTCAGGAGTTCATTAATCTAAAGCAAGGTAACATGAGTGTGAAGGAGTATTCTCTTATGTTTACTCAACTTTCAGAGTAAGCTCGATAGTGGTTGTTGATTCCAGGGCCCGTATGAATAAGTTCATGACAGGTGTTTCTGAGGATGTGGTTAAAAAGTGTAGGACTGCTATGTTGGTTAAGGAGATGGATATCTCCAGGTTAATGGTTCATGCTCAACAGATTGAAGAAGATAAATTCAAGGAGAAGAAAAGTCAGAGTAAGAGGGATAGAACAGGTAGCTTTAATTACTCTCAGTAGAGGTCAGATAGTGGTAATGATTCTCAGTTCTGCCAAAAATCTTTAGCTACAGCCCTATCTTCTACTAGTTCTCCAGTGCCCAAGTTCAAGCAAGATAATCAGGGTAAAGCACCAGGCTCTAAGTTCCAGGATAGTGTAAATAGTGGTGGTACTAACCCAATTTGTAAGAAGTGTGGTAAGAACCATAAGGGTGAGTGTATGGCTGGTAGTGATGTTTGTTTAGGGTGTGGTAAGCCAGGTCATAGACTAAGGTAGTGTCTAGTGGCTTCGTAGAAGGGTAGGGATGTTCGCCAGCAGAATCAGACTAACTCTTTATTAGCTCCAGTAGGTCACCCGACTCAGCAGGGTGCCTCATCTAGTGCAGCTGGAGGACAACATCAGAATAGGTTCTATGCTCTTCAGACTAGACAGGATCAGGAGGTTTCTCCTAATGTAGTCACTGGTACATTAGATGTCTTTCATATTAATATATATACATTGTTAGATCCCGAAGCCACACTTTCTTTTGCGACTCCCTATATACAAGTATACATTGGTGTTAGTCCTGAAATCCTTCCAGAACCATTCTCAGTCTCCAAGTTAGTGATTCAATCGTATCTAGATGGGTATACAGAAATTGCCCAGTCAGAGTTTCTTAGAAAGTCACCTCAATTCATCTTGTAGAGTTAGATATGACAAATTTTGATATCATTCTTGGCATGGATTGGTTCCACTCCTGTTATGCCTTAATTGATTGTAGAAATAGAGTAGTCCAGTTTCAGTTTCCAAGTGAGCTAGTCATATAGTAGAAGGATAGTACCTCAGTGCCTATTGGTCGATTTGTCTCTTACCTTAAGGATAGAAAAATAATTTCCAAAGGGTACATCTATCATCTTGTTTGGGTTAAGGATTCAAAGTCTGAGACCTAACTCTTAAGTTAGTTCCAGTGGTTAATGAGTTCACAAAAGTGTTTCCCAAAGATCTGCCCGGAGTTCCTCCCAAATGGGAAATTGACTTCAAAATAGATCTCCTTCCAGATACCCAACCTATTTCAATTCCACCCTACAGAATGGCTCTAGCCAAGCTTAAGGAACTAAAGGAGTAGCTGAAAGACCTCTGCGATAAGGGTTTTATCAGACCCAGCATCTCTTCATGGATTGCTCCTGATCTTTTTGTGCGCAAAAAAGATGGTTTTCTTAGAATGTCCATTCACTACCGACAGTTGAACAAAGTCACAGTCAAGAATAAGTATCCCATTCCTAGGATTGATGACTTATTCGACCAGTTTCAAGATGCCAATTGCTTCTCTAAAATAGACCTCAGATACGGCTATCATCATCTCAGAGTCAGAGAATGTGATATTCTAAAGACAACCTTTAGGACTCTGTATGGTCACTTTGAATTTCTTGTTATGTCTTTTGAACTAATGAATTCTCCTATAGATTTTATGGACTTGATGAATAGGGTTTTCAAGCAGTACTTGGACATCTTCGTCATTGTCTTCATTGATGACATCCTCATTTATTCTCAGAGTATGGATGAATATGCAGACTATTTGAGGATTGTATTATATACTCTCAAAGATCCCCAGTTATTTGCTAAATTTAGCAAGTGTGAATTTTGGTTGAAATCAGTAGCATTCCTCGATCATATCATTTCCATAGAAGGTGTTTAGGTTGATCCTCAAAAGACCAAAGCAGTTAGGAATTGGCCTAGACCTATCTCTCTATCAGATATCAAGAGTTTCTTAGGTTTATCTAATTACTATATGCAGTTTGTTGAGGGATTTTCCTCTATTGCCTCTCCTATGTACAGATTGACTTAGAAGAAAGTCAAGTTTTAGTGGTACAATTCTTGCGAGAAGAGTTTTTAGGAGTTGAAAACTCGACTCACCTCCGCTCTAGTTTGACTCCGCCAAAGGGTTCAGATGGGTTTGTGGTTTATTGTGATGCTTATAGAGTTGCCCTTGGTTGTGTGTTGATGCAGCATGGCAAGGTAATAGCACATGCCTCTAGACAGCTCAAGCCTCATGAGAAGAATTACCTGACTTATGATCTTGAGTTGGTAGCAGTAGTTTTTTACTTAAAGATTTGGAGGCATTATATTTATAGGGTTCATGTAGATATATTCACCGACCACAAAAGCCTTCAGTCAGTCAGAAAGATCTAAATCTTTGTCAGAGGAGATGGCTAGAGTTATTGAAGGATTATGATATGAGTGTCTTGTACCATCTGGGTAAAGCCAATGTTGCGGCTGACGCTCTTAGTAGGTTGTCGATGTGAAGTGTTACTCATATAGAGGATGAAAAGAAAGAGTTAGTTTACAAGGTTCACCAGCTTTATAGAATGGGAGTTCGGTTGGTTGATTCAGTCGAAGGTAATATCTTGGTTCAGAATGGTTCAGAATCTTCATTGATAGCTGAAGTGAAAGAAAAGCAAGATAGTGATCCTATTTTGCTTAAGTTGAAAGAAGTGGTCCAAAGTCAAAAGGTTTAGGTTTTCTCCCAAGGAAGAGATAGTGTTCTTTGTTGTCAAGGCAGACTATGTGTTCCAAATATGGATGACTTAAGATAGCGGATGCTAATAGAAGTTCACAGCTCCCGGTATTCTTTTCACCCAGGAGCCACTAAGATGTACCGTGATCTATGGGAAGTCTATTGGTGGAATGGAATGAAGAAGGATATCACAGAATTTATGACTAAGTGTCTGAATTGCCAACAGGTTAAGGTTGAGCACCAGAGACCTGGTGGTACTTTTCAAGATATTAGTAGTCCTACTTGGAAGTGGGAAGTGGTGAATATGGACTTTATCACAGGGTTGCCTCGTACTCACAGACAACATGATTCTATTTGGGTCATTGTAGACTAAATGACTAAGTCAACCCATTTCCTGACTGTTAACACTACAAATTCAATCGAGGATTATGCTAGACTCTACCGTAGAGAGTTGGTGAAATTGCATGGAGTCCTTTTGACTATCATCTCAGATAGGGGTACTAAGTTTACCTCTCAGTTTTGGAAGACTTTTTTGAAAGGTCTTGGCACCTAAGTTCATCTTAGTATGGATTTCCATCTGTAGACAGATGGTCAGTCAGAGTGGATCATTTAGACTTTACAGGACATGTTGAGAGCATGTGTGATCTATTTCAAGGGTAGTTGGGATGATTATTTTCCTTTGATTGAGTTTACTTATAATAACAGCTATCACTCTAGTATTCAGATGGCCCCATTTGAATCACTTTATGGTAGGAGGTATAGATCTCCTATTGGTTGGTTTGAATTTGGTGAAGCTATATTGTAGGGCCAGATTCAGTTCATGAGTCTATGGAGAAATTTCAGTTGATTAGAGAAAGGCTGAAAATAGATCAGAGTCGTCAGAAGTCCTATGTAGATGTAAGGAGAAGAGAGCTTGAGTTTGCCATTGGTGATTTGGTTTACTTGAAAGTTTCACCCATGAAAAGGGTGGAGAGATTCAGCAAGAAAGGTAATCTCAGTCCCCACTATGTTGGTCCTTATAAAATTGTGGGTCATTTTTGCAATATAGCCTATAAGTTAGATTTACCTACAGACTTAGCATCAGTGCATCTAATTTTCTATGTGTCCTTGTTAAAGAAATGCATAAGTGATCCTACATCGGTTGTGCCCTCAGAGAGTCTGGGTGTGAAAGACAGTCTCTCTTACGAAAAAGTCCCAATTAAGATCCTTGATCGTCAGTTTTGTTAGTTGAGAAATAAGAAGGTCGCTTCAATAAAGGTTCTTTAGCAGAATCAGCTGGTTGAGGGAGCTACTTGGGAAGTAGAGGTGGATATGATGACCAATTACCCCCATCTTTTCCCTTCGGACTCAGTTCCAGCATAAGGCAATAGTTTTTTCTTAATTAATTCTTTTCGTCTCATGTCACAGCATGCATTCATGGGTCTAGTTTAGTCCATGTTTCAATTATAGACTCAATTATCATATCAATATTCAACTCTTAGAAATTCAATGTTGGGATTGCAGCTTTTTCCCTAACTCATCAGCATAGTTAGTTTCCATTTGGGGACGAATGACCCAAGGGGAGAGATATTGTAACAACAAAAAAATCCAAACTAAGATTAGAACTGTGCTTCAAGTACATGTAAAATAAAATATCATGTTTTTTTAGTATTATAAGTTATTTATACATGTATTAAGGCCACAAGTAACTCCTAGCTCATAGCCAAGTTGAAACATTCCTTACCGATTGAATTCTTGTGAAGAATCCTTCTATAGTCAACTTTAGATGAGCATAACTCCTATATTCTGAAGTATCATTGAGCTCAATACTCTCCCCCTCCCCCCCCCCCCCCAAATGAAAGGTCTTTTAGTCTTCTTTCCAACACATCTAGTTTTAGCTTGATTCGATTCTGGAGCTAAGAGTTATGGCCATTTTAGTGAAGCACTGTCCAGCAGTGAGATAGTATGAATAGAAACCACGATTGTAGGTGGGTCCCACAATTTTACCATGGCTCATTTGATCAATTCCAGAGAACCTCCAGTCCATAAACCTAACCACGATCACCACCCATGGTCATAAATGGGTCCCACGATCATGGGATGGTCCGTACGACTCAATTCCGCAGATTTTTAGTTACATTTTATGAGGGGCTTTGCAGTCTTTTACCACTCTTTTAACATCAAAACTATGTAATTTAGGCCACCCCAAAGCTTATTATTAAGAATAATATTACCCTAAGTCCCTCATTACTCAGAAAATATTCAACACTTAGTCAGAAACAAGAGAAAGAGGTGATTTTCCTCCTCTTCAGGGCAAACTAGGGTTCTCCAATCTCAGGCTCCAATTTCAAATATTTCTTCAAGGTTCTCATATACATGTATGTGGGATTTCATTAATGTATTTCTTTTCACTCATTGAGTCCCAAAGTTAACTCAAATCCTCAGTTTAATTCCTTCCTAAGAGCCTAGGTTCATGAATATTGTGAATTTCTTGATAATTCAGTTCCTTGTTATCATTGAGATATAAACCCATGTTTTACCATGACTTTCAGTAGCATTACATTCCTATAATTACAATCCCTCATTATATTATGTAATCCATGATTCTCGGGCTTGAGTTATAAAATTTCTTATTTTATTCAGTTTATAGGAATTGTCCTAGTAGTTGCATTCTTCATAGATGGCTAGTTATGAACACTCGATGACCTATGATTTCATGCATATATTTATGTTTATTCAATCCTTCAGTTGTCATAATTTGAATGCTTTCAGATAAAGTACTTATTTTTAGTCTTCAGAATATTAATATTTTTTAGCATCCCAGTTATAAGTTGTTATTTAGTTGGGAGTAGTACTTAGCACTGAGCGGACGCAGGAATGAAGGCTCACACATCAGTTAAGCTGATACCTTTAGTAGAAAGTCCCTAAGTCCCAAAACTATGGCACTATCGTAGGTTCTAAAGGATCATCTGTCAGACCAGGCTTGATACCTTAGTCATTAGGGACATCAGTTTAGTAGATCCATGTTAGTCAGTGTTTGTACCCTTGCAAGGTATAGAGAACCCTTCCACCTGGGGTTACAGGTTAGACACAGATTAGCTCAGATTAGGGTATGCTGGTTAAAAGTACTTCTCATAGTCCACAGTTCAGATTTAGAGAGTTCCATGACCTCGTATCCAGTTATTCAGCATATCATACAGCACATGTTTAATACTTGGTTTTGCATTAGTTTATCATGTTACATGCATTATGTTCAGCCTATGTCAGTTATTTCTAACCTCACGTACTTAGTACATTTAACGTACTAATCGCATATTTTTCTTAGCTCTATATTGTCTTGCAATATAGCTTTTGACATTCAGCATTCGAATCGTGCATAGTATGATCTCCAACTACATCAGCAGCAGTACTTTGGTGAGTCTTCATCATTCGAGGGATATTTATCACTATCTTTCACTTATGTTTCTTTTAGTTTTTGGATGATTAGAGTTAGTTGGGGGCTTGTCCCACCAACTTGCCATAGTAGAGGGTTTCAGACATACAGTTAGATGTTCAACTTTGTGGTTTTGAACTCAGTTATTATTGTTAGTTTTTGATTATTATTTCATCATTCAGTTCAGCTTCCGCACAATGTTTATATTATTTATTTTAGAATTTATAGTGTCATGTCAAGTCATGGGTTAGCTTGGGGTCACTTGTGGCTCTAGGACCGTGGAATGACTAGGGGTAGTCTCATGTAGTGACATGAATAAGCCAAAGCACAGCAGGCCAGAAGTTCCTCCTCAAATGCTAGAATGTAGGACTTGCTTGCACAAATCCTTGATAAGATTAACGGTAGCGATAAGGATATCAAAAGCAAAAAAAGTGATGTGTCCACCTTGAACCAATTTGCATCTTTACATGCGGTTACAATTAAGCGACTTAAAGCCCAATTGATTCAAATCTCAGCCCAATTGAATCCAAGAAAAAAAGGTGTACTTCCTAGTGACACCATGGCTAATCCAAACAAAGATAATGCTCATTGTATGGCAATAGTCACTCAGAGTAGGAAAGAACTTGGTAAGGAAATTATGGAGGATGATGGATCTCCTAGAAGTGATGGTATTGATGAGTGGGCCACCATGAAGTGAAAGCGAGTTGAGAAACAAGTGTAGATTGATGACACTCCAAGAAAAAATGTTGATGAGCTAGATGCAAAGGATAAAGAGGTGCCAAACCCTGTAATTTTTTATGATGGTGCCAAAGAGGTTGAATCAAAGGAGGAGGAGGATTTTGTTAATGTGAATAAAAATTAAGCTGATCTGATTCCTAAACCATTATCTAAAGTCAAAACCTCTTTTTCCAAAAATATTAAAGAAGAATGACGATGAAACTCAATTTAAAAAGTTCATTTCTCTGTTCAATAGTCTTTCAGTTAATATACCATTGGTTGATGCTTTATTGTAAATGCCCGGGTATGACAAATTCATGAAATATTTGGTGACAAAGAAAGGTGTATGGATTTTGAAATCGTCAAAGTGTCCCACCATTTTAGTGCTATAATGTCAAGTAATTTGGTAGTGAAAAAAGAAGATCTTGAAGCATTCACCAACCCTTGTACAATTGGGATGTACCAATTTGCAAAGGCCCTTTGTGATTTTGGAGCAAGCATTAATATTATGTTGTTTGTCATCTTTAAGAGGTAGGGTTTGGGGGCTCTAAATCCCACAAAAATGAGGTTTCTAACGGCCGAATGATACATCAAAAGGCTTGTTGTATCTTCTATGATGTGCTAGTCAAAGTTGACAAGTTCATTTTTCCAGCGAACTTTGTGATCCTCGATTGCGAAATTGACTATGAAGTCCTTATCATCCTTAGTAGGCCTTTCCTTGCTACCGAGAGGGTATTGGTAGATGTTAAAAGTGGAGACCTAAAGTTCTAAGTTAATAATGAAGAAGTCACTTTCAATGGGTGTAAGTCTAGGAAGCAACCAAATGACTTACATGTCATTTCAATTTATTGATTCGATTGATGAGGTTGTTGCTAGCATATTCGAGGTTAAATTTTATGGTGAGCCTTTGGCCGCAGGATTGTGTAACTTCAATGGGTAACATATAGGTGATTTTGATAAGGTAGTAGAGGCCTTGTTTGGTTTGGTCACTTATCCTCAAAATCCCCTATAGTTGGACCTTTATTTGAATAATAGGGCGTGTACACCGGCTAAGCTATCAATTAAAGAGCCACCCACTTTAGAGCTCAAAGATCTACCTTCTCACCTTCGTTATGTATTTTTGGTGATGACAACATATTATCGGCTATAATTACTTCCGATTTAGTTGATTGGCAATTTGAAGCGGTGTTGTTGGTATTACAAAGATTCAAAAGGGCCATTGGATGAACTATTGTCGATATTATTACCATTCCACCCAGGATTTGCACACATAAAATAACTTTGGAAATCGAGTGTTTCCCTAGCATCGAGCATCAAAAGCAATTGAATCCACCTATGCAAGAGGTAGTGAAAAAAGAGATTATTTAGTGGCTCGATACAGGTGTTGTGTACCCAATATCTGATAGTAAATAGGTAAGCTCAATACAATGTGTACCCAAGAAGGGAGGTATCACTGTTGTCCCTAATGAGAAGAATGAACTTATCTCATTGAGATCAGTTACGGGGTGGCGTTTTTGTATAAATTATTGGAAGTTTAGCTCATTAACCGAGAAAGACCATTTCCCCCATGCCATTTATAGAACAAATATTGGATTGTTTAGTGGAAAGGGGGTGGTATTTTTTCATCGATGTTTATTCCAATAATAATCAAATACCCATAACCCTCTAGGACCAAGAGAAGACAACGTTTACATGTCTATATAGCACTTTTGCATGCAAGTGTATGCCTTTTGGATTGTGCAATGCTCCTGCTATATTTCAAAAGTGTATGTTGTCAATCGTCTAGGACATGGTGGAAGATATAATTGAAGATTTTATGGATGACTTCTCGGTTATTGGGTATACATTCAAAGCGTGTTTAAAAAATCGAGAGAGAGTGTTAAAATAGTGTGTTGAAACTAATCTTGTCCTCAATTGGGAAAAGTGTAATTTTCTGGTAAAGAAGGGCATAGTCCTTGGGCACAAGATTTCAAGTGAAGGACTTTATGTGGATCAAGTGAAGGTTGAAGTGATAGCTAAATTACCTCCTCATATATTTGTCAAAGGGGTGCGGAGATTCCTTAGACATACAGGCTTTTCAGAAGATTCATAACGGATTTATCAAATAGTTCTCACCCAATATGTAAGATCCTTAAAAAGGAAGTGAAATTTGACTTTAATGAAGAGTGTGTAAGGTTCTTTAATTATTTGAAGGACAAGCTTGTCACCGCACCTATCATTATACCTCCCGATTGGTCTCAACCATTCAAACCTATGTGGGATATGAGTGGCATGCATAACATTGCGTATTGTGCTTAGGCAACAAAGAAATAAATACTTTCACCAGGTCTACTATACAAGAAAAATGTTGAATGAAGAATCAAAATAATTACACCATAACTAAATAAGAGCTCTTGACAGTAGTATATGCATGTAAGAAGTTTCGAGCTTATCTATTGGGAACGAAAGTGGTGGGTCACACCGACCATGATACTATTAGGTATTTGATGGCCAAGAAAGAGGCCAAACCAAGGTTTATTAGGTGGATTTTACTTCTCTAAGAGTTTAATTTTGAAGTTGAAGATCAAAGAGGATGTGAAAATTAGGTCGCAGATTATCTATCCCGATTGAGTCAAATGGTGAAAAATGTGAAAATCAGGTCGCAGATTATCTATCCCGATTGAGTCAAATGGTGAAAAACTTAGGGAAATTGATATTGAGAAGTCTTTCCCCAATGAGATGGTTATGGCTATTTCAAATGGCATGTTACCTTGGTAGGATGATTTGGCTAATTTCCTTATTTATGGCATAATTCTGAGTGATCCAAATTCGTACCAACGTAAGAAGTTTCTTCATAATGTTAAACGGTACTATTAGGATAAACCCTATATATTAGGGAATATATGGATGGTATCATTTGTAGGTGTGTGTCTGAGTCAGTGATGCAACCCATTCTTTAATCTTGTCACTCCTTACCAATTGGAGGACATTATGGTGGAATAAGGACGGCTGTAAAATTCCTTCAAAGTAGATTCTATTGGGACACTCTTCACCAAGACACTAATGAATTAGTTCAATCATGTGCTCAATGTCAAATTCAAAGAGGGATCTCTAGGAGGCATGAAATGCCTTTGAAACCAATTCTTGAAGTTGAGTTATTTGATGTTTGGGGTATTGATTTCATATGCCCTTTTATGAGTTCATATGGTAATAAGTATATATTGGTGGCCATTGACTATGTGTCAAAATAGGTCGAGGAGGTTGCATTGTCCAATAATTATATCAAGAGTGTCATAAAGTTCTTGAAAAATTAAATCTTCACAGTGTTTGGGACTCCCCAAACTATCATTAGTGATGGTGGCACTTATTTTTTTAATTAGGCATTTTATACTTTGCTTGCGAAGTACGGAGTCAAGCATAAGGTCTCCACAACTTACCATCCCCAAGATATTAGGCAGGTAGAGGTTTCGAATGGAGAGATAAAAAGAATCTTGTCAAAGACGGTCAATGTGAATTGAATTGATTAGGCAAGGAAATTGGATGATGCCCTTTGGGCATATCGAACAACTTTTAAGACACCTATTAGGATGTCTTCTTACCAATTGGTGCTTGGAAAAGATTGTCATTTATCAGTTGAGATTGATATCAAGATCTTTGGGTGTTGAAGCAGTTAAACATGACATGGGATAATGCCTCTAAGGCAAGGGTGGAGCAATTACAAGAGATTGATGAATTCCACCTTCGGGCGTATGAAATCTCCACTCTCTATAAGGAGTAAATAAAAAGGTGGAATGATGCTAAGATTTTAAGGAGATAATTTAGAGTTGGGGAAGATGTGTTGTTATTCAACTCAAAATTCAAACTCTTCCCAGGTAAGCACAAGTCAATATGGTCGGGGCCATTCAAGGTCATGCAAGCTTACCCGAATGGAGTAGTTGAGTTGGAAGGACATGATGGGTCAAAGTTCATGGTGAATGATCAAAAATTGAAGAACTATCTTGTTGGTGGCCTGAGGGTTGTGAAAATTGAGGTGTTCTACCTCAAGGATGCTTGACATGAATAGAGTCCCCATCGCACCACAACATAAACTAAGGCGCTTCTTGGGAGGTAACTCAAGTTTTATTTTATGTTGTTTTGAATAATGTTTGTTGAGTGGTTTAGGTGTATGAGAGGTTTAGAGTTTGAAAAATATGTCCTAGAACAAGTTGGAGGGAGCAAAGAATGGCTAGTCATTTTGGCGTGTCGCCGAGTAGTTTGGCGTATCACCAAAGTGACCGCCAAAGTAGATAATTGACTGCCTAGTATCAAGCTCCAGGGGAAACACTTTGGGGAATCACCAGTAAGTTGGTGTATCACCGAAGTGCTCCCCAAAGTAGGAATCGTATGCAATTCAATCTGGTAACTTTTTTGTTGAATAGATAGTTTGGCGAAGCACCATCAACTTTGGTGACATTGATTACGCTCATCAAACTCCTAACTTAAAAGGGTCAAATGGTTTGACTTCTCATCTCTCACTCTTTCTGTAAACCTATTTTCCTCTCATATCCACCAAACTCCAGTGCACTCCCATTCATCACCACTGCATAAACTCATACACACACCTATTATACCACTACTGTACCATTGTTCACTGCTACACTGCTGCTCATTGGAATTTTCTTATGGAGTTCTGTCTCAAAGTTTTTCCTTCTATTTAGAAATTCATTCCATTAAAATGTTAGCTACTCATTTTTAATTTCAAACTAAGTTTAATAGATTTTGAGTAGCTTAATGATTCTATGTCTTGCTATTTAGAAGATTGTGTGCTAAATTGTAGAGATCCAAATGAAATTGTGAAGTTGTTAGTCAAGATTGCTAGTTTTGAATGCAATTCTTTAAAATGAGCATGCCTAGGGTCTACTTTACTTTTGGAATTCATTCATACCATTGCTAGGTTGCCATTATTGTGAACTCAAATGGAAACTAGAGTTTTGGGTTAAATTGATTTAGGGTTTTTGATTGAAATTTAATTTTATTCTAATTGGTGTCGAGAATTGGGAATGTTTGAGTGCCCTTCATGAAAATGCTAGAAAACGCCATTGTTGGATTTGTATTGAGCTTGAAATCATTTATTGGATTTTAAATCAAAATTGGGGAAGTCTGGCGATGGTTTTGAGAACTTTAGTGATGCGCCAAACTTACCAGTGACTCGCCAAAGTGCTCCCCAGCTCGCCAAAATAGACAATTTGATAGAGGGTTGTGGTTCAAGTTTGGAGAGTTCCTTATCAGTATGAGCAAGGATCCACAACTGTTAACTTTGGCTATAGTCCCCTCTGCTCGCCAAACTCTTTCGTGATGCGCCAAAGTAGTTTGGTAATGCCAACTCTTTTAGTTTCTAACCCTGCTTTGGTACATGGATTTATTTTCTATGTAGGTATGGGTCGACACAAGCACATTGTAGACAAATCAAAAGCCCCTCCTTAGTCTAAAGGTCAAAAATAAAAAAGGGTAATAATTCCAAGTCGATCCAATAGAGAAAGAGCAGTCCAAAAGAAAGACAAGTTGGCTACTGCAACATCTAAGAAGAAGTCTCTTGTGCAAGTTCATGCCTTTAGTGTTGAGGGGTTACATTTAGAAGATAGTTCTACTTCAGCGATATATAGATTGAACTCCTCCGAGTCTGAAAGGGAAGAATACTACATTCTCTAATGCCAACTCCTATTGTTACACCTTCAGAGAGAAAGAGGGATAAAAATGATTCAAAGATGGTTATAGACCTTCAACCTATGGGCGTTCCTAAATTATTGAATAGACTCAAATTTGTGGGATAGCATAATATACTTAAGGAGCAGAGATTGTCCACAAAGGGGTTGCTTGATAGATATCCCTGCATCTGGGAGACTGGTGTCACGCCCTAAATCCCATTGAGGCGGACTAGCACTCGAAGCCGATAAGGCCCGAGAGAACCAATCTTCATCTATGTCTAATCATATGAATGTCATTCATGAAACACCACCATCACGTATACTTACAAGATGCTTATAGCGAAAGTCATGGCAACATGTGGTATATATATGTGAAACTTGGCCATCAGGGCCATCAAGTCAATATGGACATATATCTTTTACATTCAAATTCCCACATAGTCTACAAAGCCTCTAACAGATGCATAAACATAACTATCTTAAATTCGGGACAAGTCCCCACTTTATACAACATTTACAATACCAAAACCATTGTACAACTGTGACTCAAAAAGCCCCGAACCAACTGGAGCTCACCAAAGTTCTGCAAATGACTCATAGCCTACGGTGGAGGTCTACTAGCATCTGTGCCTGGAGCAAGTAAGGTAAGCCCCCCCAAGGGAGGTCAGTACGAAGAATGTATTGAGTATGTAAGGCCATATAAAACTGTAAGACACATAAATACTCCAATGAAATCAAATATAAGAAAATAGTCAATATGGATAAACCATCGTTCTGCATATGTGGAACCATGTACCTTACATTCATTATCGTCTTTTGCTTCTAATGTTTATTCATCATCACTCATCTCATATCGTACCCGGGCCCCAACTGATCAGTGTGTCTTAACATAACATAACGTTATGTTGGGATCGGCTCGAGCTAGGCTTATGCCTCTAGAGCTGCTGCCCATAATTCATCGGGTTTGGCTCGAGCTAGGTTCTTACCTCTAGAGCTGCCCCCCCCCATAAACCAATATCAGGTTTGGTTCGAGCTAGATTCTTACCTCTAGAGCTGCCCCCTGTCAGGATTGGTCCAAGCTAGGCTTATACCTCTAGGACTACCCCCTGATCCAATAATCTCAGGATCGTCTTGAGCTAGGCTTTCGCCCCCAAAGCTACCACCCATACTCAATCATCAACCATATATGTATTACTTCATTCTTTACTTTTGAGATTGATACAATGATAGTCATAACATTATTGGAAACATAACATTATTGCAACCATGGGATCTTTGGAACATTAGTCAATGAACATGAGACATGTGAATCACAATTGATCAATGAGTAGGGAACATGTGATTAATAACAATTGATAACCAAAAATGGGATACCTTAGAACATTTTGGAATAGAACAAGTACAATGTCAATGAGAACACTAAGTGTTGTAGAAGGATACGAAAAGAGTAACCTTACATACCTTATGTTCTCAATATGAATACACAGTTCTATATGTGAACACAATAATCCAGCTCCTTCCTTACGTGTTACTCTACATCACAAGTTCATAACGGAGCTTATGTTAACAATCAACTATCTTACAAGTGCATAAGATGACAATGAATTACATGATTTCCCCATAACATCATTTAACCCTTTTACAATACCATTCACGACATTATCATACCAACAACATCTTAACATTCCATACATTGACAAAAACATTATGAACTAATAGCATTCCACACCAAGTTTATCCTTTACGCTTCCTCATTAACACTACGTCACAATTAATCCATCAAGTCACCTCAACACTTTTCATAACAACATATTAACCATAACCCATCATTGATATAATCCAACATGCCTCCAAACGACCCCTTAACATCATTCAAAAGGTATCATAAGTTGATAATTACATCCAAAAAGGGTATAGGGGTCTTTGGGGATCAAAGAGAGACAAAAACATACAAAATGGAATTCTGGGGTGATCTGTGAAACCACCTGTGCCCGTAGGTGGCTGACATGCAGCCACAGGTGACCCTTGGCCCTGTACAGGGGCACCTGCGTTGGCATCTGCGCCCGCAGGTGCCTTCGTCTGTGGGGGCGGATGCCTAACTCGGCCAAAAAGGGTCTCTTTTGGGTCCTTTTGTGTAATAAATGGTTCAAGGCCATAAGTAAGATTTTATTTACATATTTTTCATCACTTGGATGCCAAAAAACACCCATGGTTTCACAACACACATGAACATTACCAAAACCACACTTTTCCTTTAATACCCCACCAAGTCCATGCACAATTTTGCAATAATAATTCCAAACATTATATACAATGATAAAACAAGTTAAGGCTATAATCACATCCTACATATCAATATTGAATCCATCAAATTCACTTCCTTCAAGACCACAAGTCCATTTTCAAGTTTACATGGCAAAACCCTTTTCCAATTTCAAAAATAGACAGTTTTACACATAGTGAACTGTCCAACACTTTGACAACATAACCAACATGATTTATAAACCATCTTAAGCATACCATATATTAAACCATAAGAGCAAACACTTATCCAAACTTGCAAATGAGTGATCTTGTCCAAAGGAATGAAGGCTTAGGGTTTGAGAGTTTGAACTTACAAGAATAATATGAAGAAAACTGGAATTGTATTGTGAATCAAAGCCAACATAATCATAACAATATCTCAAGAACAAGAATGCAAGTCATCTCTTCTATTTATTCACAAAAATGGGTGATAAAATAAAAATAAAACCCAAGGCAAGTATTTATAGTCTCGTAATAAAAAATCCTAAACAATCTAGGAAAGTAAACCGCGTCAAGATTTATGGACCATTATTAGCTTCTACGGTCTATAAAGAGATGGAGGTCAACCATGAAGTTACATTCAAACACTAGGTCTTCAGATGTTCACACCTCACTTCACGTCCCTTTAATGCTTTTACAGTTTGTCATATAAGTTGTGGTTTGAAATCAACTTTTATCAAAATCTCTGTCTCGATTTTACAGTTGGTTCTACAGTTTGTGAGATTAAACGTGATAAATTCCTAATTTATCACACCTAGTTCTATGTGTGCAAACATGCATTTTAAATTATATCTTGGTACTTGGTTAAGCGTAAATCATTTTCTTTGCCTTAACTAGTGGAGTTTAGTCATGTTTTCTTTATCCATGTGCAAATAACTCTTCTTTGAGTTTTGTGAAAATTATTTGGAAGGTGTGCTGATTTTTTTTCTTTTTCTCATCGCATTAGTTGCTCCAGTGATAGATTCGAACAACAATTAGTGGAAATCTCTGAATGATCCCATGCCTTCATCCCTTTATTTGCTAAGAACATTTCAATCAAGGTAATACTATTTATAAATCATTGAAGAATAGGGTTATTCCTAAGTTCACCAATGCATGATTGGAAGTTGTGCTTTTCTTTTGGGTTTTGTTAAAATTGGATGCTAGTTGATTGGTTTCTCTGCCATCTGGATCCAATAGCTTAGCTTGTGATTAAAAGTTTTATTGTATTAATTCGTTAATGATTAGCTTGATTCGTTGGATGAAATAAATACTAACTCACTTTTCTTGCTATGTTGCATGTAACATCTCTTCATGAGTCCATTTAGGACTCATCCCCTTATGATCTGCCGGACTATCCAAGCCCACAAGCATTTTGAGTCAAACCTCTTTGAACGACAGGATCCAACTTGAAAGGAAAGAGTATATGGCCTAAGTGTCATACACACAAAGATGGAAGGTAGTATATCGGGTCAAAGATGGAGCGATTTTAAAATGGGCTTAACCCATAAATTAATAGTCCAAAAATGGACATTGGTAGGGGTTTGGGCCTAAGTGATCTTCCCCCTCTTTAGTTTATTTGAATAATTTTAGAATAATTTGTATTAATTTTAATTAATTTAGTTAATTCTTTCCTTTAGAGTACCATTATTTCTTTTTTCACAAATTAATCCCCTTTACTTGTTTAAACTAATTAATCAATTTCAAAATTCTAGCTAACTCTTTACCAAGTAGCTCTCGCAAAGTGTTTAAAATCACTTAAGCTTTTTCCTTAAATTGGACTTTCTTAAAATAACATTTGTTTTACTTAATAAATTTCCTTTTTCAAAAGTTAGTCAAAATAGTAAAGTTTTGGAAATAACCGGATAACATCATGTTAGTGGGCACTTTTGGTGCCTTAAAAAACTTTCAAAGTTGTTAATATGAACTCTTATCCAAATCTCTTAAAAACTTGAGGTCTTTTATCTGTTTTAAGGTTTTATGTAATTTTTTAAAAGGTTTAATTAACTTTTCTAAATAAATTAAGTGGGGACTCTGTTTTGATCTAAATTTGGAAATTTTGTTAAAATTTTTGAATTTAATAAAGCAAAAATTATTTTTAACCATTCATATTTTCCCCAGTAAACCAGCAGTGAGGGTGATTTTGGCAACCCAAAGTAAGTAGATATAGAAGTTTAGCTTGTTGTAGTTGGTATGTGTGTACGAGTGAAGGTTATAGGCTGCTTGGGATCAACGAAAAGGTATGTTAAGGATATCCTTACTTCTCGACATGTTTCTTTAGAGCCTAAGTATGATATGAATAGTATAATAGTGACAAGCTACTCATAGTCGTAGTTATTATGTTGGCTTCTTGAGGAGGTATATCTATTCCTTGTCGGAATTTTTATTCTATACATAGTGAATTTATATTAGATCAGACTTAAAACTACTCGTCTAGTTCACATATAATTTCCCCACTTACTTTTAGGTTGCTTGTTTTGCCTATTGTTACTTTTGAGATTATTGCGGCTTCTTCATACACTTGAAGCTTTGCGTGCTCAGATAAGGATATAGAAGCCTTGTATGCTCAGATATATGTATGCACGAGTCTTGTGTGCTTAGACACAGACACATAGAGCCTTTTCTGCTCGATCTATTCAGAGACTTCAGGCTAATCAGTTACTTAGAGTTTATGGGCTAGAAGGACATACAAAGCCTATGGGCTATAGACATACAGAACCTTCGGGCTAAGTAGACATACAGAGACTACGGGCTAGAAAGATATATAGATCCTACGGGCTAGACATACATACAAATCCTTCGGGCTAAGAAGATATACAGAGCCTTTGGGCTAAGCATACATACGGAGGCTAAGGGATAAATAGATATACAAAGCATATGGACTAGACAAAAATACAGAGCATATGGTTTTGATAGATATATAGAGCCAACAGTCTAAACAGACTCACAGAGCCTACAGGTTAATTAGTATAGGTAACCAAAAGGGGCCAGTTGGGAGCCAGTACGGTAGTTAGATTCCATTGTAATCTACCAAGCTTATGGTGGTTGTCTTTTCATCTCAGCATGTTTCCTTAGATCCTAAGTACAATATGGCTAGTATATTATAAACGAGCTACTCGTAGCCATAGTTGTTGTGTTAGCTTCTTGAGTAGGTTGTCTATCCCTGATCAAAACTCTTATTCTATATATAATGATAGATACAATTTAAATTACTCATATAGGTCGCATACAGCTTGCCTGCTTAAATTTTGGTTGTTTACTTCGCATGTTGTTGCTTTTGAGATTATTGTGGCTACTTCAGACCCTTGGATCTTTGTGTAATCAGATACATAGAAGATTTGTATGCTCAAATATATATATAGGAGCCTTGTGTGCTTAGATACAGACATAGTGAGCCTTGTATGCTCGAGCTATTCAGAGCCATTGGGTTAATCAGTTATCCAGAGCCTACGAGCTAGACAAACATACAGAGCCTATGATCTAGATAAATATACAGAGCCATCGGGCTAAGAAAACATATAGAGCCTTAGGGCTAAGCTAGCATAAAAAGCCTTTAGGCTAAGTAGAGTTATAGAGCCTACGGGGTAGAGGGACATATAGAGCCTATGGGTTAGACAAACATACAGAGACTTTGGGCTATGCAAAGATATAGATCCTTTGGTCTAGATAGATCTACAGAGCCTATGGGCTAGACATACATACAGATCTATGGGCTTGACAGATATATAGAGTGTACCGACTAGAAAGACTCACAGAGCCTATACGCTAATTAGTACACATGACCCATAGGGTCCAGTTTAGGGGCCAATGATGTAACACCCCATACATTCCCAACCCTAATTTGATTGATTGGTGGCCTAGGATGTAATTATAAACCTTAGCTTCACAAGCACTAAGTACGTGTGTTGCCTTAGTTTTAGATGAAAACAATTGATATCGTACTAGACAATATGACTAGACTCTTGTTGGAGGAGTTTGAAACTTTCTGAAACATTTTGGGAGTGATAAGACAGGCTTGAATAACTTCCAAACAAAGGGTTTTAATGCTAAGAGGTAAGCTAAAGAGTTGAACTTGAAGTATCTAACCGAATCCGCAAAGAAAAGTCAAAGAAACGAAAAATTTAAAAAAATAAGAGTGGGGCGTGCCAGGCCGCTCTGGGCTAAAATTTTTAGCCGACAGGCATCAAGGGGGCATGCCAGGCAGCGTGCCAGGCTGCCCCTGTACACCCTTCAAATATTGGAAATTTTTCTTAGTCCAAGGGGCGCCCGGGGGCGTGCCGGGGTGTTTTTTGCCAAATTCTTTCGCCAACCACGAGCCTATAAATGTGATTCTTGGGTTATTATATAATTGTTCCATCTTTTTAAGATTACACTTGAACAGAGTTAGCATCCAAATTATGTTTTAACCCTTTTATGTTCAATTAAGCCATAAGTGGCTAGAATGTCTTATTTGGAGATGGAGGCTACGAATATAAGTCTCGTGAGTTGAATATTGTCGTGATGTTATGGAAATATGTACACATGAGATAAATGATGGATTACACATTAAATTTGGTGGGTTAAGATGACATGTGTTATTGGGCTCAATTTAAAGCCCAAAGTGGAAATTAGAATTAAAGACATGGCCCAATGGGTCAAATGACCCATTCTTCCTTTAATTAATCAATTATTGACCCAAGTGGATAAAGATAACCATTAAGTGGAGGCTATATAAGGAAAAAATCAGATTTTTATTCACAAAATGTCTCATGACATTTATAGATTTTTCTCTCTATTTCCAAACCCTAAGACAATCAACTCTTTGGGCAAGATCATCATTCTACAAGCTTGGGTAAGTGTTTATTCTTATGATTTAACATATTATGTACATAAGAGATTATGTATATCATGTTGGTTATGCTTGGAAGTGTTGTACATGGCACTTTGGCTTTTTTCTAAAAGATATGCATCCTTGTGAATTAAACTTGAAAAAGAACTTGATGCTTTGATGAAAGTGAATGGTATGGATGAATATCAACATGTATGGTGTGATTATGTTCTTAAACTTTTTATTTTTCTATAAGTGTAAATTATGGGATTTTGGCCGATATGTTATTATGAGGTGTATTAAGGTGACTTGGTGGATTAATTGCGATATAGTATTGATGAGAAAGTGTAATGGAGAAATTTGTGGTAAAATGCTATTGGTATATGATGTTGTGGTCAATATATAGAATGTTATGGTATTGTTGGTATGAAAAGGCCATGAATGGTATTGTAAAGGGTGAAATAATGTTATGGGGGACTCATGTAACTCATGGTCGTCTTATACACTTGGAATGTAACTTGTGGTTAATGTTGGTTCCATTATGTACTTGTGATGTAGAGTGAAACGTAAGGGAGGAGCGGAATTGTTGTAGTCACATATTGGAGTGTGTGTTCATATTGAGGACATAAGGTATGTAAGGTTACTCTTTACGTATCTTTCTGCAACACATATTAGTCACATTGCCATTGTACCTATTCTACTCTGAAATGTTCAAAGGTATCCCGTTCCCGATTATGAATTATTGTTACTCACATGTTCCTTATTCATACATCAATTTTGATTCACATGACTTATGTTCTTTGGTTAATGTTCCAAGTTCCAATAATGTTACAATTATCAAAAGTATCAATCTCTCATAAGTGAAAGTATCAATCTCTCATGAGTGAGCGTATAAATCTTATGAAAGTAAGGAATGAAGTAATGTATATACGTGTTCCCAATTGATGATCCAATCACCCATGTATCACTCACATAACTATGTAAAGGAAATAAGATTGCAAAGAAGTAATGCACACATGGTTACTTTATGTTTCATTGAGTATGGATCACAATCTAAAGGGTATAAGTTCATATGGAACAATCCCAATATTATGCTATGTTATTATATTATAGCCCACCAATGGTGGAGGTCCGGTATTATACATATATATATTATATCCCACCAAAGGTGGAGGTCCGGTATTATATATATATATCTATTATAGCCCACCAATGGTGGAGGCCCGGTATTATATACTTATGATCCGTAAGATATTATGAACCACTAAATAGTTGAGTGAACAGTAATGAAGAGAGTTGTAAAAGAGATTAGACTTATATAAAGGTCAGTATAAGAATGGTGAGGATACGAGTGAATGATCAAGTAATGAAAATAAGAGAAAAAAATGTACATGGTTCCACATATACAGAACAGAGAATTATCTATAATGATTACTCACTTGTTATGATTCCAGTAAAGTGCTTATATATCCTGCAGTTTCTTATAGCCTTATATACTCAGTACTTTCTTCGTAGTGACCCCTCTTGGGGGACTTACCTTACTTGTTGCAGGCACAGGTGTTAGTAGACCTCCTCAGTAGGCTACGAGATATTCGCAGATTGTTGGTGAGCTCCAGTTGGTTTGGGGCTTTTTCGAGTTCATATGTACATTTGTTTTGGCATTGTAAATGTTGTGTATAGAGCAGGGTATTGTCCAGACTCTAGGTTGGTTATGGTTATGTATCTGTAGGGGCTTTGTAGATTTATGTGGGATGAGGAATGTAAGAGATTTATGTCCAGTTTCACTTGATGGCCCTACCAACCAAGTTTCAGATATATATATCACATGTTTTCATGACTTTCGCTATTAACATCTTATATCTCTTTGTGATGGTACTGCTTATTGAGTGACATGCATATGAATAGATATGAGTAAAGATTGGTTCTCTCGGGCCTCATCGGCTTCGGGTACCAGTCCGCCTCATTGGAACTCGGGGCATGACAAAAGTGGTATCAGAGCAGGTCATCCTAAGGGTGTCTACAAAGCCGTGTCTGAGTAGAGTCTTGCTTATGGATATGTTGCACGCCACATTTATAAGTAGGAGGCTACGGGACATTTAGGAGTTGTTTCATTTCTTCATTTCTAGATCGTGCAGTAGAGCCAAAGTTGTAGGTGGAATCATATCTGATCATTGATGTTGGTTTTCCTTTGTATAGTGAAATGCTGATTACAAGACGAGGTATAGACAAAGATAAGCAGGTAGATATGCTTGTAGGAGAAGGAATTAGTAAATCACCACCTAACCCAGCTAGTCAATATGGGGTTGAAACTGAGTTTACATCACGGGCACCTTCTCCTCCCCCTTTTCAGGGGGGCCACAAAGGAGGAAATTATCCCCAGAATCACCTGTTGATATTATGAAGCAGGAGTTACAGGATTTGAAAAATGCAGTGCATATGTTGACTCAGATAGTGGCTGCACAAAGTCAGGGATGAGCTGGTCCAATGACAAGTGATAATGGTGCGGCTAGGGTAGCTAGCCGGCGGACACAGGATTTTCTGAAATTGGATCCTCCCATATTTACCAGGTCAGATCTTAATGAAGATCCGCAAGACTTTATCGATTGAAATCAAAGGGCTCTAGATGTTATGCATGTGACTGGTATAGAAACAGTGGAGCTTGCAGCATATAGACTGAAAGGAGAGGCTATAATATGGTATGAAGATTGGAAACGATCCAGAGGTATCAGTGCAAATCTAGCTAGTTGGGAGGAATTCAAGGTGGTATTCCTTGACAATTATCTTCCATATGAGGTCCGCGAGGCTCGTGCATATCAGTTTTTAAATCTTCGTCAAGAAAATATGAGTGTCAGGGAGTACAGTCTTCGGTTTAATTCGTTAGCTAGATAAGCTCCTAATATGGTAGCGACTATGGCCGATAAAGTTCATCGGTATGTAGACAGATTGGAGCCATACTTGGTAAGGGACTGTACTATTGCTGCGTTAAATAAAGATATGAATATATCCAAAATACAAGCCTTCGCGCAAAAGATGGAGGATCAAAGGCAAAGGGGAAGGATATAAGAATCTGAGGCAGGGCCGTCAAAGCGGGCTAGACCCATGGGACAGTTCATGGCGTCCCAAGGATAATTTAGACCTAGGGTTTTCCCTAGACCACCTAGACCATCATTTCCCTACTCTACAGCGGGTACTCCACCTCCATTTCGAGGATCTAGAAGCAGTCAGGGTGGGTAGAGTAGTGGAATACGAGGTTCGCAGACAGCGGGATCTTTTCATCAACTGTACTAGCACTGCGGGAAGTTTCATTCAAGTGAATGCTGGTTTGACACGGATGTTTGCTTTTGGTGTAAAAAGCCAGGACACGTGAAGAGAGAGTGCCCACAAAGTGCCACAGGTAGTATGACACGACCTACGTGATCAACAGAATTTAGAGGCTTCTCCTGATGTAGACCCAGGTACAACATTCATATTTTACATAAGGTATATGTATTAATTGACCCGTATTCTATATTATCATATGCTACTCCATGGATTGTGAAAAAAATAATGAATTATGACATGATGAAATAATGAAGGAATGATGATGATAGTCCCAAGACAGCATTACAAACATGGTATGGTTCTTACGAAATCCTCATCTGTCATTTGGGCTAATGAATGCACTAGTAGTTTTTATGATTTGATCAATAGAATGTTCAAACTATTCTGAGACATGTTCGTGACAAACCATGCTAACTAGTTACGGTAAATGTTACAAATCCTTCGTGATCATAAATGATATGCAAAGTTCTCTAAGCGTAAATTTTAGTTAAAATCTGTAGTATTCTTGGGTCACATGGTATCAGATAAATGAATAAGGGTTAATATACCAAAGATAGAAGCCATGAATAATTGGCTAAAACCTACGATGCCTACAGAGATTCATATTTTTCTTGGGTTGGCCGGATATTACAGAAGGTTTGTTGGAAAGTTTTTCTTCCATTCCGACACCCTTAACAAAGCTAACACACATGTAACTAAGTTTCAGTGGAATGATGTATGTGAGAAAAGTTTGCAAGAGATGAAAGATAAATTGACTCCTACACCTGTACTAGTACCTCCCAAAGGCACAAAAGAGTATACAGTGTATTGTGATGTTTTAAAAGTTGGTGTGGGATGTGTACACATGCAGCATGACAATATGATAGCGTATTCCTTAAGACCATTGCATCCACATAAGAGACATTATCCCATATATGATTTGGAGTTAACAGTTGAGACAATCGCTTGTAATAGATGGCACCACTACTTGTATAAAACTTCAGGTGAAAGAATTATAGTGTCAGATGTGGCAGAATTTTCATTGATATCTGAGATAAAGGAAAAAAAGAAATATGTAAGTCATATTTTTAGTTCAATTGAAAAGAAATGTGTGTGCAGCGAAGTTCGACGAAGGTATTTGAGCAAACACAAAAGGGAGTACGTTAACTCCAATGTAGATTGTGTGTACCGAGTATAGACGAGTTAAGGAAATGAATTATGACAGAAGAACATAGTTCAAGGTATTTTATTCATTCGGGAGTAACCAAAATGTACCATGGTTTAGCAGAGATGTCTTGGTAAGGTTGCATGAGAAGCGCATTATAGAACTTATATCTCAATGTCCAAGGGGTCACCGATTAACAGTATGGAACCAGAAATCTGCATGTTTTATGCAATGTGTTATCCTTCCAGTTTGGAAGTGGAACATGAATAACATGGATTTAACCACAGAGGTTCCTCGTACACTGTGAAGGTTGATTCCATATAAAGAATAGGTAACAGGCTTACCGAGTCACCGTATTTCCTACCAGTTAGGACTACCGATACAACTAAATATTATGCAAAGTTGTGTGTAAAAGAGGTTGTACGATTACATGGGATTCCACTCACGATTATAGCAATCAGGAGAGCGCACTTTATTGCGCAGTGTTGGAGGTCTTTTCAGTAAAGCATGGGTGCATAGGCGGATGTAAGTACGGCTTGTCATCCTTAGATGGTACATTGGACGATATGCCACGAGTTTGTACATTGGACTTTAAAGGTAGTTGGGATGAACATCTATCGTTTATTGAAATTGCTTACAATAAAAGTATCAAAAGGCACCTTACGAAGCTTTATGTGAAAAAAAAATAATAATAATAATAATATAGATCATCAATTGGATGGGTTACAGCTGATGGAATTTGCTTTGCTCGGGTCAGATTTTGTTCATCAAGCTATGGAGAAGGTGAAGCTGATATAACAGCAGCTACAAATGGTCCAAAGTCAATATAAATCATATGCCAATATTAGAAGAAGGGAATTAAAATGTGCCATAGGTGAGGTGATTAGGAATTGTTGACAGTGTCACCAATGAAGAAAAATAATGGGAATTCGGAAAGAAATGGGAATTGTCCAAGGATTTGGGCAAATTGTGTATCTATTAGTACTAGTCCAAGAACTCTTCACAGTTCATTCAGTATTTCATATTTGATGCTTTGAAAGTGTATAGGAGATTACTTTATATTGCTCCCAGTGGAGATATACAAGTTACGGAAGATCTCACATATGAAGAGGTACTACTTACTATTCTAGATCGAGAAGCGAAAGCAATAAGAAATAAAGAAGTAGCTTCCGTAAAGGCACTATTGGAGAAATTAGCACGTAGAAGAAATCACAAGGGAGACCAAGGGAATAATGAAATCTAAAGTACTCGTAACTGTTGTACGCAAAAGAAAAAGTTTAAGATACGGAATTGGAGTCATAATGAGTAGGTCTGTACAATATTATGTGTGTATATGATAAGGTGAAGGATTCACTTCGACTTAAGTTATTACAATAAGACAATGTTACTAACATTCGAGGACGAATGTTTCTAAAGGGGGAAGGATGTAACACCCCGTACATTCCCAACCCTAATTTGATTGATTGGTGACCTAGGATGTAATTATAAACCTTAGCTTCGCAAGCACTAAGTACGTGTGTTGCCTTAGTTTTGGATGAAAACAATTGATATAGTACTAGACAATATGACTAGACTCTTGTTGGAGGAGTTTGAAACTTTCTGAAACATTTTGGGAGTGATATAAGAGGCTTGAATAACTTCCAAACAAAGGGTTTTAATGCTAAGAGGTAAGCTAAAGAGTTGAACTTGAAGTATCTAACCGAATCCGCAAAGAAAAGTCAAAGAAACGAAAAATTTAAAAAAATAAGAGTGGGGCGTGCCAGGCCGCTCTAGGCTAAAATTTTTAGCCCACAGGAAGCAAGGGGGCGCGCCAGGCAGCGTGCCAGGCCGCCCCTGCACACCCTTCAAATGTTGGAAATTTTTCTAAATCCAAGGGGCGCCCGGAGGCGTGCCGGGGTGCTTTTTGCCAAATTTTTTTGCCAACCACGAGCCTATAAATGTGATTCTTGGGTTATTATATAATTTTTCCATCTTGGTAAGATTACACTTGGACGGAGTTAGCATCCAAATTATGTTTTTACCCTTTTATGTTCAATTAAGCCATAAGTGGCTAGAATGTCTTATTTGGAGATAGAGGCTACGAATATAAGTCTCGTGAGTTGAATATTGTCGTGACGTTATGAAATTATGTACACATGAGATAAATGATGGATTACACATTAAATTTGGTGGGTTAAGATGACATGTGTTATTAGGCTCAATTTAAAGCCCAAAGTGGAAATTAGAATTAAAGACATGGCCCAATGGGTCAAATGACCCATTCTTCCTTTAATTAATCAATTATTGACCCAAGTGGATAAAGATAACCATTAAGTGGAGGCTATATAAGGACAAAATCAGATTTTTATTCACAAAATCTCTCATGACATTTCTAGATTTTTCTCTCTATTTCCAAACCCTAAGACAATCAACTCTTTGGGCAAGATCATCATTCTACAAGCTTGGGTAATTGTTTATTCTTATGATTTAAAATATTATGTACATGAGAGATTATGTATATCATATTGGTTATGCTTGGAAGTGTTGGACATGGTACTTTGGCTTTTTGCTAAAAGATGTGCATCCTTGTGAATTAAACTTGAAAAAGAACTTGATGCTTTGATGAAAGTGAATGGTATGGATGAAATATCAACATGTATGGTGTGATTATGTTCTTAAACTTGTTATTTTTCTATAAGTGTAAATTATTGAATTTTGGCCGATATGTTATTATGAGGTATATTAAGGTGACTTGGTGGATTAATTGCGATATAGTATTGATGAGAAAGTGTAAAGGAGAAATTTGTGGTAAAATGCTATTGGTATGTGTTCCCAGTAGTATGCCAATACCAAGGAATCACTTGGGACCACTTGTGGTTTTATGTATCGTGTCTCATCTAGGGTGTAGACTTAGGTCATGACAAATTTGGTATCAGAGAACTAAATTGAAGAGTCCTAGGATGTATGAAAATCCATGTTTAGTAAAGTCACTTTCATAGGTGTGAAGTGTGCCACACTTATGAGGGAGAGGCTATGAGATGTTTTGGGAAACATTTCCCTTTTTCATGCTCATTATCACGTGATAGAATTTAACTCTATTTATCCTTTTTAACTCATGCTTTACGCGTTTCAAATCATGTCTCCACGAAGAAATGCTGCATAAAGAAATGGTCAGAATGCTAATCCACCTGCACCAGTGAATAATGATGTTACAAATTTTGAGTTTTAGAATGCCATCCAAATGTTGGCTCAGGGTATTGTCACGCCTCAAATCCTATTAGGGCGGATAGGCACCCGTAGCCGTAAAGGCCCAAGAGCACCAACCCATAACCTTTTACTTACCATGCATTTCCATGAACATTTAAATATGCTACCAAATATGGATATTAAGATTTAATGAAAATAAACCATGTACTCAAGCCCAAAACTATATATACACGATTTGGCCGTTGGGGCCACAATGACTGGAAGACAAGGGACAACCACACTTCACTTTATTGTCTACAAAGCCTCTAAAAGAGATATAAACTTAATAAAGGTCGGGATAAGCCCCTGCCTTACACTTAACTACTATACAATACCAAAACATATATAACAGACTCGGAAAGCCCCAAATCAACCTGGAGCTCACCAATAGTCGCTAGATGTCCTGTGCTCCTACTGGAGGGGTCTACTAGCTGAAGTACATGTGCCTGCAGCATGAAAAGCAGGTCCCCCATAAGGGACGTCAGTACGAAAGAATGTACTGAATACGTAAGGCAGAAAGTAACTATACATAACAAAAGAGCTCAAATGAAATCAGGTGCAAGTGTATAGATAGTGCTAATAGACCACCTTACATATACTTGTGGAATCGTTTACATTACATTTTTTTCTTTACTTTACCTTTCTTTACTTTATAATCTTGTAAGTCATGTGATACAAATGACCAACTGATCAGTGGTAAATACCTAAGTTGGGATCGGCCCATGCTAGGCTTACGCCCCTGAGCTTCCACCCACATGTAAAGAGATCGAGATTGGCCCATGCTAGGATTTTGTCCCTAGGCTGCCACCCGTACATAACCAGATTGCGTTCTTAGTTTATTACCTTTGAGATTGTTACTTTGGTGGTCATGACATTATTGAGCTTTGGGACAATAGTCCACCAGTAAGAGATGTATGAATAAACACTTGATGTAGTAACAATGAGTAGGGAGTAGTTTGTACATAATTAAAATGCTTAGGATCTGAAATAACACATGGATCTTATTTGACTAAAAAGAGAACTCATGAAACTTGTTATTGAATGTAGACATGCAGATTTAATAATAAGCACATAAGGGAATGGGAATAAAGTCGTTAGCTACATCGGAGATTGTACGCTGCCACTATGTATAATTTCCTATAGGAGAACTTTGGATGCTCACTTTGTAATACAAGTGTTAGATTTCATGCCAAAGAACACGGAATAGAGTAGCCTTACATACCTTGTTGTATAACTCCAATATTAACCTCGTTCCTTTTGGATTATTTATCTACAATAAAATACATGGTAAAACTAGTACTAGTAGCTAATCAACACGTTTGGGATACTTAACCTCACCAAAATAGTAGACGGGCAGTAAGCCCGTAATTTGGCAACCCAAGGGTGTTATTTTAACCCCTTCTCCTCTAATTACATTTGTACAACACACAAATTCATATCATGTCACACCCCGTATCCCAACGGGGCGGATTGGCACTCGTAGCCGATAAGGCCCGAGAGAACCAAGCTTTGCTTCTATTCCTTCATATGCATGTCATAGGAAACACCACTATCACGTAAGAACATAAAAGGCTAATAACAGGAATCATGGAACATGTGATATATATACATATGTGAAACTTGGCCATTGAAGCCATCAAGTCAAAAATGTCATGTATCATCTTACATTCATACACCCACATACGTCTACAAAAGCCTCTAACAGATGCATTTACAAGACCAACTGAAAGTCGGGACAAGTCCCCGCTTTATACAACATGTACAATACCAAAACACATGTACAACAGTGACTCGGAGAAGCCCCGAACTAACTGGAGCTCACCAATGATCCGCAAACAACTGGCAGCCTACTGTGGAGGCCTACTAGCACCTGCGCCTGCAGCAAGTAAGGTAAGTCCCACGAGGGACGTCAGTACGAAGAATGTACTGAGTATGCAAGGCTCATAAGAAACTGTATGATATGTAAATACGTCAATGAACTCAAATACAAGTGAATACTTAATAGGCATAAGTTAACATTTTGTATGTTGGAAACCATGCACATTGCTTTCATTACTTTCTTTGCTTCTTGACTTCTATGCTTATTCATCATCACTTGTGTCACTATGTACCCGGGCCCCGACTGATCAGTGGGTCTTTACATAACATAGCGTTATGTTAGGATCGGCTCGAGCTAGGCTTATGCCTCTAGATCTACCACCCATAAATCAATACATCGGGCTCGGCTCGAGCTAAGTTATTACCTCTAGAGCTGCCACCCATAAACCAACATATCAGGTTCAGCTCGAGCTAGGTTATTACCTCCAGATCTACCCCCTGTCAGGATCGGTCCGAGCTAGGCTTATGCCTCTAGGACTGCCCCCTGATCCAATAATTTTGGGATCGTCTTGAGCTAGGCATTTCGCCCCCAAAGCTACCACCCAAACTCAATCATTAACCACATATGTGCATTTCTTTGTTCTTTACTTTTGAGATTGATACAATAATAGTCATAATATTATTGGAAACATAACATTATTGGAACCATTGGAACAATAATTAATGAATAAGAGACATATGTATAAACATGATTGGAACTTTGGAAAACAACACTATTGTGCCTTTGGGACATTAGTCAATGACCATGAGACATGTAAATCACAATTGATCAATGAGTAGGAAACATGTGATAAAAAGAATTGGTAACCAGATATAGGATACCTTAGGACATTTCGGAATGAACTAGTACAACATCAATGTGAATACTAGGAGCTGCAGAAGGATACGAAAAGGGTAACCTTACATACCTTGAAGTCTCAATATGAATATACAATCTTAGATGTGCATACAACAGTCCCGCTCCTTCTTTATGTTTCAATCTACAACACACATACATAACGGAGTTTACATTAACCACCAACTATCTTACAAATGCATATGACATCAATGAGTTACATGTTTACCTTAAAAATGTCATTTCCCCTTTTACAATACCATTCACGGCATTGTCATTCCAACAATACCCCAATAATGCCATACATTGACCACAATATCATATACCAATAGCATTTCACAACAAAGTTTCTCCTTTACACTTTCTCATTAACACCATATCACAATTAATCCATCAAGTCACCTTAATACACCTCATAACAACATATCGGCCAAAATCCCATAATTTACACTTATAGAAAAATAACAAGTTTAGTAACCTAATCACACCACACATGTTGATATTTCATCCATACCATGCACTTTCATCAAAACCACAAGTCATCTTTCAAGTTTAAATTCCATAGATGTCACATCCTTTACAAAAACACAAAGTGCCATGTTCAACACTTCCAAGCATAACCAACATGATCTACAAAATCTTTCATACATATAAGATAGTAAATCACAGTAATAAACACTTACCCAAACTTGCAAAGTGAGTATCTCGTCCAAAGAAGTGTCTTAGGGTTTGAAGTTGAGAGAAAAGGCTTGTGGAAATTTCTAGATTTGGTATGAGAGTTTTGTGTGATAAAAATCTGATTTTTGGCCCTTTATATAATCCCCAAGTCATACTTAGCCATTCTCTAGCATTAAATGCTATGTTTGGCTTGGTAAATGGAAGAATGGGTCATTTGACCCATTTGGCCCATGTCTTTTGCCTCATTTTGGGCCTTCATTGAGCCCAATTCACTTAATCCAATAAAATCAATAATTTCTCATGTTTAAATCATTTCATACGTGTTACGACAATATTTTCACTCACGCGATTTATATTCGTAGCCTCAATCCCAAAAACAAGTGATTCTAGCCACGCATGGCTTATTTTGACCGAAAGGGTAAAAACGTCATTTGGATGCCAAATTCGTCCACGAATAATCTTATCAAAATGGAATGCCAATATAATACTTCAATTATCCCATGTATAGGCTCGTGGTTGGAGAATAAATGTGGCAAAAAGCGGCCCGGTACGTCCCCGGGCACCCTTGGGACTTAGAAAAATTTCCAACATTTGAGAGGTGTGCACAAGGAACCTGGCACGCCCCTGGGTGCGCCACCTTGCTGCATGTGCCCAAATATTTTGGGTAAAAAGCGGCCTGGCACGCTCTCTTGCGCGCCTGGCCTATTTTTTTTGAAAATTTTCATTCTTCGACTTTTCTTTGCGAATTTGGTTAGATACTTCAAGTTCTATTCTTTAACTTACTTCTTACCTTTAATATCCTTTGTTTGGAGGTCCTCCAAGCCTCATTTTTAACCCCACAAAGGCTCCACGAAGTCATGATACACCTCCTACGAAGGTATCATCACATGTACTAGGCCCAATATCAATTATCTCATCAATAACATTACAAAATACATACTTATGACTCTCGACACCTAAGTAAACATTGTTCAACGTCGTCAAGTAGGGTTGGGAAGGTACGGGGTGTTACATTCTTCCCCCCTTAGAAACATTCGTCCTCGAATGTTAACAATGTTATTTCAATTACAACAAATGCATCTCTATATTAGCATATAGAGAGAGAGAGAGAGACACTTAATGCTCATAGATACTTACTTGTTATTGCTCCACTTCCGCACTTTGAACTTTTTCGTCCATTTGAAATAGACATATACACATAAAACAGCCCCTAAAACAGTCCCAAAGTCCTTTATTATAGCAACCTAATATTGAACTCATCATCCCTTGAGTTCTTAACAACAATATATACCCAATTCTCCACCAAAACATGCATATAGAAAGGGGCAAAAATGGACAGTAGCCTTCCCTTAATTTTTGTGATGGTTTATTCTCTTAACTTGTATCTGTTTAATATCTTGATTTCTTTAGCTTGGAAGGAAAATAAATCCCAAGAACCCTAATGGAATTATAGGGCTTCTATAGAAGCTACTAGAGAGAAAGAGAGAAAACCCTAGAAAGCTGATTTTTTTGCCTAAGTTAAAATGAATAAAATGAGCTATTTTCAATCCCTTTAAAGGGACCGGTTCTTGGCCGAATTTCTTGCCCATTTTTTGGCCATAAAATACCAAATATTTGGTGCACCTACTTTCCCATTATACTTGGTCCTTTGTGGATCTGAAACTTTTGGGATTTGGCTGCCCATTCTTCTCCTTTTCTCTCTTTTAACTTGGGCCAGAATTTATTCAAGTAGGTGGTAGTTTACTTGGCCCAATAATATATTCAAAGGAGTCTTAGTAGGTGATGCACCTACTTGGTTCTTAGATTGGTCAATAAGTCAAAGTAGGTGATGCACTTACTTGTCACCTACTAGCTTAATTTAAGTTAAGCAAGCAGCTCACTTATTTTATTCGATATTCTAAGTTTTAACCCTTATGTTAACTTAATACTAATATACACTTGGACACTTTAATCCTTCAGGTAGAATACCACCTTACTATCTCGCGTTTAAACATTTTCGTTTGGGTTAACTTGACGTATACATGCTGAAATGTTTAGGCCATTATAATATCCTTTAAATCCTCTTTAAACCACCACTAATCACTTAAGAAACTTGGTCCTTTACCTATACAACAAGGTTACTTCAAGTCCCATATTAATAAAATAAGTACACGCAAAATATGGGGTGTTACATCCTCCCCCCCTTAGGAACATTCGTCCTCGAATGCTAGCATAATTAGCCTGCTTAAACAAGTTCAAGCCCAAGTTTAATCTTTATGCTACCACATAATATTTACACCTTTATACTTACTTGTTAATTCTCCAATTTAGCATCTTAGACTTTCACTTCAGATTCGAAGAAATGAGGGTACTTGGATTTCATTGCTTCTTCGGCTTCCCATGTGATCTCTTATATTTGTTGGTTCCTCCAAAGTACTTTTACAGAAGCTACTTCTTTATCTCTTAACTTCTTGACCTGCCGATCTAAAATATCAATAGGCACTTCTTCTTAAGTAAGTTCTTCTATAACTTGTACATCCTCAGTAGGAGTAATATGAGATGGATCTCCTATGCATTTTTGGAGCATTGAGACATGAAACACTGGATGTACTGTTGAAAGCTCTTACGGAAGCTCTAACTCATATGCAACTTGGCCAAATCTTTGAATAATCTTATATGGCCCTATATAGCGTGGACTCAGTTTTCTTTTTTTACCAAATCTCATTACCCCTTTCATTAGTGACACCTTCAAGAATACCCAATCTCCTATAGTAAACTCTAGCCCTCTTCTTCTAATATATACATATGATTTATGTAGACTTTGAGCTGTTTATAGCCATTGTTGTATCACCTTAACTTTTTCCATAGCTTGACGAACAAGATCTGGCCCAAATAAGGTAGTTTCACCCGCTTTAAACCACTCAATTGGTGATCTACACTTTCTCCCATATAAAGCTTCATAAGGTGCCATTTTGATACTCAAATGATTGCTATTGTTGTATGCAAACTCAATAAGTGACAAATGATCATCCAAACTACCTTTGAAATCCAATACACAAGCTTGTAGCATATCCTCAAGTGTCTGGATTGTACGTTCTGCCTGACCATCTGTTTGAGGGTGAAAATTTGTACTTAGACTCACTTGCTTTCCCAAACTCTTTTGAAATGACTTCCAAAAGTTTGCAGTAAATTGAGCTCCCCTATTGGATATAATAGAGATTGGGACTCCATGTAGCCAAACTATCTCTTTAATATACAACCTTGCATACTCTTCAACTGTGTAAGTGGTCTTAACCAGTAGAAAGTGTGCTGATTTGGTGAGTCTATCAACTATTACCCATATGGAATCATATTTTTGAGAGGAATGAGGAAAACCAGTGACAAAATCTATGTTGATCATGTCCCACTTCAAAATCGGGAGTTGCATACACTGCATATAACCTCCAGGCTTTTGATGCTATACTTTAACTGGTTGACAATTAGGACATTGGGCTACAAATTCTACAATGTTCTTCTTCATTTCTCCCCACCAATACACTTCTTTCAAGTCATGATACATTTTAGCTGACCCTAGATGGACAGAATATCTTGAATGGTGTGCTTCCACCATAATCATCTTCCTTAGTCCATTAATATTAGGTACACACAATCTGTTTTGCCACCGAAGTACTTCTTGCGTAAGCTCAAATGCCTTTGTCATGACTTGTTGTACATTCTCCTTAAGCTGTAATAGAATAGGATCCGCATACTGCTTTTCTTTCACTTCAGTTACCAATGAGGATTCTGCTGTATTTTGCACAATAACTCCTTCATCTGAAGATTCAAGAAGGCAAACTCCCAAGCTAGCTAGTTGGTGTAGATCTTTAGTCATCCCTTGTCTTTCCGTGGACTGCCCATAAGTGCTCACCATTGCCTTGCGACTTAACGTATCAGCAACTACGTTTGCTTTCCCCGGATGATACAAAATATCAATATCATAATCTTTTAATAGTTCAAGCCATCTTTGCTGCCTTAAATTCAATTCCTTCTGCTTAAAGATATATTGTAAACTCTTATGGTCAGTATATATATCAACGTGGACTCCATATAAGTAATGGTGTCATATCTTTAAAGCAAATATAACAGCTGCTAGCTCAAGATCATGTGTTGGATAATTCTTCTCATGTGGACGCAACTGTCTTGAGGCATAGGCTATTACCTTACCATGCTGCATCAATACACATCCTAGACCCACTCCCAAAGCATCACAATACACTACATACCCCTCTGTACCTTCTGGAATTACTAATACAGGTGTGGAAGTTAAACTTATTCTTCAACTCTTGGAAGCTTCTTTCATAGGCATCATTCCATTGAAACTTGACTGTTTGTTGTGTTAACTTTGTTATTGGTGTGGAAATGGAAGAAAATTCCTCTACAAACCTTCTATAATAACCTGTCAAGCCTAGGAAGCTACGAACCTCTATAGGCGTTGTGGGTCTTGGCCAATTCTTTACGGCTTCTATCTTTTGAGAATCAACCCTTGTCCCTTCATCAGATACAATATGCCCCAAGGACGCCACTAATTTTAACCAAAACTCACATTTAGAGAACTTTGTATATAATTTACGATCACGAAGAATCTGTAACACCTGTCGCAAATGATTAGCATAGTTCTCTTTTGATCTTGAATACTCCAGAATATTATCTATAAATACTATCACAAACACATCTAAGAATGGCTTGAACACTCTATTCATCAGATCTATGAAAGCTGATGGTGCATTGGTTAGGCTGAATGACATAACTAAAAACTCAAAATGACCGTATCGTGTTCGAAAAGCTAATTTGGGTATATCGTTCTCCTTCACCCTCACTTGGTGATAACCTAACCTCAAGTTGAATTTTGAGAAACACTTAGCACCTTGTAACTGATCAAACAAATCATCAATTCTACGAAGGGGATATTTGTTCTTAATTGTCACCTTATTCAGTTGTCAATAATCAATACACATTCTCAACGTGCCATCTTTCTTACGTACAAATAACATGGGTGCGCCCTAAGCGGACATACTTGGCCTTATGAATCCATTTTATAATAAGTCTTTTAATTGCTCCTTCAATTCACGTAACTCTGGCCCGGCTATTCTATGTGGAGGAATAGAAATAGGTTGTGTATCTGGGATCACATCAATACCAAATTCCACTTCTCGTTTTGGAGGTAAACCAGGAAGTGCTTCAGGAAACACATCAGAAAATTCATTTACCACTGGAATGGATTGAAGAGTTGGTGACTCTGCATCTATATCTTTCACCCTCATTAGATGACATATGTACCCTTTGGACATCATCGTCTTTGCCTTCACATAAGAAATAAACTTACCCCTTGGTGCCCCAATATTATCCCTCCATTCAAGGGCTATCTCATTTGGAAAATGAAAATGCACCTTTTTAGCTCGACAGTCTACTGTGGCATAACAAGAAGCCAACCAGTCCATACCCATTATGACATCAAAATCTACCATTTCTAGCTCAACAAGGTTGGCCAATGTGTCACGATCACAAACAGTTACTATAAAATTACAATAAACTATTCTAGCTATAATAGATTTACCAGCCAGTGTAAACACTTCAAATGGCTTAACCAGTGATTTCAGTGTTCTTTTGAACTTTCCAGCAATCAATGGACTGACTTATGATAGCGTAGAGCCCAGATCAATTAATGCATATAAATTATGTGAAAAGATGGACAATGTACCTGTGACCACATCAAGAAAAGCCTCCAAATTTCGTCGATCCACTAGAGCATATGTACGATTCTGAACTCCACTAGAATTACCTGCTCCTTTAACACCTCTACCACGACTTGTAGGTTGTATACCCCTACCTAAAGAAGGCACCAATTATGACGATGCAATGGCTGATCCAGTAGGTCATGCCATACCACTCATGCCCCTTTATGGGCACTCTCTCATCATGTATCCCGACATACCACACCAAAAGCAAGAATCTATCCCAAACTGGCATGAACCTAAATGAAGCTTTCCACATTGCCTACATGGCTATCGAGGAGGTCTTGATTAGCTCATACTCCCTTGATTTTGATACCCCCCTGTCCATGAACCTTGGCTCTCACTTCTTTGCCCAAATTAATTGCCCCTAAACCCTTGGAATCAGGGTGGAGCACTTTCTACAGAGTAGGAAGATGATGGCCTAGGTAGTCTGTTAAGAAATTGAGGTTTGAACTCACTTTGTGATGACATGAACTGCCCTGTAGGTCTGTCCCTCTTGGGATGCCCTCTTTCCAAATCTTGTGTTCTTCTCCTTTGCCTTTGATCCTCCATTTTTTGTACAAAATCTTGTATCTTTGCTATATCCATATCTTTATTCAAAGCAGCAATAGTATAATCTCTAACCAAATATGAATCCAATCTATCCACATATCAATGAACTCTATCTTCCATATTAGCTACTACATTAGGAGCATACCTAGCCAAAGAGTTAAATCAAAGACTATACTCTCTCACGCTCATATTCCTTTGATGAAGATTTAAAAACTGATCTGAATGGGCCTCCCAAATTTCAAAGGGAAGGTAATGATCAATAAATGCCTCTTTGAACTCTTTCCAACTAGCTGAAGGTACACCTGTACCCCTAGATCATTTCCAATCTTCGTACCATAATATAGCCTCCACTTTTAACCTATATGCTGCTAACTCAACTGTCTCTTTACCAGATACATTCATGACATCCAAGGCCCTTTGTATTTGATCAATAAGGTCTTGTGGGTCTTCATTAAGATCTGAGCAGGTAAATGTGGGAGGATTCAATTTAATAAAATCCTATGTTCGTAGACTAGCTGCCCTATCCATACCACTAGTACCTGTAATTGGACTAGCTTGTCCTTGACCTTGTCCAGCAACTATACTAGTCAATAATTGCACTACATTCCTTAAATCTTGCTCAGTAGCATTAATAGGTGATTCTGAGGGTACTCATATCCTTCTTATCTCTTCTGGAGATGGAGGAGTAGAAGAGGTCCGTGATGCAAACTCATATTAAGCCTCACTTGGATTAGCTTGTCTAGGTGGTGACTTGTTGGTCCCTTCTTCGGCAGCCACATCTTCTTGCTTACTTTTATTCTTACTCCTTCTTGTAATCGGCATCTCTACTATAATGAGAAAAAAATTCAATGGTTAAATATGACTTCACCTACAACCTTGGCTCTATTGCACGATCTAAGATATGAAGAAAAAGAGACAACTCCTAAATGTCTCGTAGCCTCTTATCTATAGATGTGGTGCTCAACACATCCATAAGCAAGACTCTACATAGACACGTCTTTGTAGACTCCCTAGGATGATTTGCTCTGATACCACTTTTGTCACACCTCAAATTCTATTGGGGCGGACAGGAACCCATAGCCGTAAAGTCCCGAGAGCACCAACCTATAACCTTATACTTACTATGAATTGCCATGAACATTTAAAGATGCTGCCAAATATAGATATTAAGATTTAATGAAAATAAACCACGTAGTCAAGCCCAAAACTATATAGACACGACTGGGGCCATAATGACTGGAAGACAAGGCACCATAACCTTTTTGATGCACTTTTATCTTGCCAGGATAATGAGAGCTCACCCAATGTAGTCATTGGTATGTTGTATGCCTTTTTTCATGATGTGTATGCTTTGTCCCTTGGGCTATATTGTCTTTCGTGACCTCATATGTTGCTTTTAAGTTTGGATTCAGTCCTAAACAACTCCTAGAATTCTTTTCTATTTCTATTCCAGTTGATGAGTCAGTCGTAGCTAGAAGGATGCACAAAAATTGCTAGTTTCAATTCTCCATCGAGCCACCAAAACTGATCTAGTTGAGTTAGACATGACTAACTTTGATATTATTCTTGGCATGGATTGGCTACATTCCTGATATGCTTCAGTCAATTGCAGAACCAGAGTCATAAAATTTCAACTTCCAGATGAGCTTGTCTTAGAGTGGAAGGATAGTCATATAGTGTTTATCGATCGTTTCATCTCTTACCTTAAGACCAGAAAGATGCTTTATAAGGGTTGCAACTATCATCTAGTTCGGGTTAAGGACTCTAAGTCTGAGACCCCATCTCTTTAGTTTCAGTGGTGTTTCCTGAGGATCTGCCCAGATTTCCTTCTGAACGGGAAATTGACTTTAGGATTAACCGTCTCCCAGATACGCAACCCATATCTATTTCTCCTTACAGAATGTCTCCAACTGAGCTTAAGGAATTGAAAGAACGGTTGAAAGAATTTTTAGATAAAGGATTCATCTGACCCAATATTTTCTGGTGGGGTGCTCCTGTCCTTTTCTTGTAAAAAAATGGTTCTCTTAGAATGTGTATCGACTACCGTCAGTTGAACAAGGTCACAATCAAGAATAAGCATCCCATCTCTAAGATTGATGACCTGTTTGAACAGCTTCAAGGTGCCAGATGTTTCTCTAAGATTGGTCTCTGATCCAATTATCAACAGCTCAGAGTTAGGGAGTATGACATTCTAAAGATAGCCTTCAAAACTTTGCGTGGTCACTACGAATTTGTGGTTATGTCTTTCGGTCTAACAAATGAAAGCTTTTATGGACTTGATAAATAGGGTATTCAAACAGTATTTGGATGTGTTCATCGTTGTCTTCATAGATGACATTCTTGTATACTCTCGGAGTGAGGAATAGCATACAGATCATTTGAGAGTTGCATTGCAGACTCTCAAGGACCTCCACTTGTTTGCTAAGTTCAGTAATTGTGAGTTTTGGCTGAGGTCACTTGCATTCCTTGGCCATGTTGTTTCTAGTAGGGTGTTCAGGTGGACTCTCAAAAGATAGAGGCAGTGAAGAACTAGCCTAGACCCACTTCTCCCTCTGACATTAGGAGTTTTTTGGGCTTGACTAGTTATTACAGGAGGTTTGTTGAGGGGTTCTCATCTATTGCTGCCCCATTGACTAGACTGATTCAGAAAAAGGTTAAATTTTAGTGGTCCGAGGCTTGTAAGAAGGTCTTTCAGGAGTTGAAGACTCAACTTACTTCTTTTCCAACTTTGACTTTGCTAGATGGTTCAGATGATTTCTAGTTTATTGTGATACTTCTAGAGTTGGCTTTGGTTGTGTGTTGATGCAGAATGGTAAGGTCATTTCTTTGCGTCCAGACAACTTAAGGTTCATAGAAAGAACTACCTGACTCATGATCTTGAGTTAGTAGCAGTAGCTTTTGCCTTGAAGATTTAGAGACACTACTTGTATGGTGTTTATGTTGATGTGTTCATAGATCATAAGAGTCTTTAGTATGTGTTCAAACATAAGGATTTAAATCTTCAATAGAGGAGATAGCCTGATTTTCTTAAAGATTATGACATTAGTGTGTTTTACCATCCAGTTAAGGCCAATGTAGTAGCTGATGCTCTTAGCAGGTTGTCCATGGGTAGTGCGGCCTATGTTGAGGAAGGAAAGAAGGAATTGGCTATGGATATTCACAAGCTTGCTCGTTTAGGGGTTCGTCTTACAGATTCAGAGGCTAAAGGTGTTATAGTTCAGAATGGTTCATAGTCTTCTCTTGTGTTGGAGATTAAGGAAAAGCAAGACAGTGATTCTATTTTGCACAAGTTGAAGGATTCCACAATTAGAAAGTGGAGATTTTCTTCCAAGTGGGAGATGGTGTTCTTCGTTATCAGGGCAGATTGTGTGTTCTAGATGTAGATAATTTGAGGCCATAGATTTTGACATAGGCTCACAGCTCTTGGTATTTTATTCATCTAGGTGCCACAAAGATGCACAGTGATCTACAGGAAGTCAATTGGCGAAATGGCATAAAGAAGGACATTGCATATTTTGTGACTAAAAATCCAAATTGTCAGCAGGTAAAGGTTGAGCATCAGGGACCGAGAGGTATGACTTAGGATATCAGTATTCCTACTTGAAAGTGGGAGATAATTAACATGGATTTAATCACAAGTTTACCTCGCACACGACGACAACATTATTCTATTTGGGTGGTGGTAGACAGAATGACTAAATCAACTCACTTTTTGTCGGTCAAGACTACAAATTCAGCCATGGACTATGACAGACTCTACATCCATGAGTTGGTCAGATTGCATGGAGTTCTCTTGTCTATCATTTCAGATAGGGTTACTCAGTTCACATCTCAATTTTGGAAGTCTTTCCAGAGGTGTCTTGGTACCCGAGTAGACCTCAGTACAACTTTTCATCCGCAAAAAAATGGGCAGGTAAAGCATACTATTCATACTTTAGAGGACATGTTGAGGGCTTGTGTGATTGATTTCAAAGGTAATTGGGATGATCATTTACCTCTTATAGAGTGCTTATAATAACAGTTTCCATTCTAGTATCCAGATGGCTCCTTTTGAGGCACTTTATGGGAGGAGATATAGATCTCCTATTGGTTGGTTAAAGGTAGGTGACGCTACTTTTTTGGGCCAAATTTGGTTCATGAGGCCATATAGAAAGTTCAGTTGATTTGCGAGATATTGAAAACCACTCAGAGTCGTCACAAGTCTTGTGCAAATGTGAGGAGGAGAGAGCTTGAGTTTGTTGTTGATGATTGGGTGTTCTTGAAAGTTTCGCTCATGAAAGGGGTGATGAGATTTAGCAAGTTCCCCGATATATCGGTACTTATAGGATTTTGAGGCATATTAGTAATGTTGCTTTTAAGTTACAGTTGCCCATGAGGTTGGTAGCAGAGCACTCAGTCTTCCATGTGTCTTTATTGAAGAAGTGCATCGGTGACCCTAGCTTTAGTTGCGCCTTTGGATAGTGTTGGTGTGAAGGATAGTCTTTCTTATGAGGAGGTTCTAGTGGAGATCTTGATAGGCAGGCTCGCAAGTTGAGGAATAAGGAGGTCTCTTTAGTTAAGGTTTTGTGGAGGAATCAGTTGGTTGAGAGAGCTACTTGGACAGCAGAAGCAGATATAATGGTCAAGTACCCTCATCTATTTCCTCCTAGCACTAAGACAACATGAGGTAGCGATCTTCTTTCTTTAGTTAGTCCTCCATGTTTCATGCTCTTTACAGTTATTCATGATCTTATGTATGCATTCATGATCTATACGTTTCAGTTGAGTCCCTACTCTTAGTCTAAACCAGTCCCAATCATGATATGTGTTCAGATTCAGAAGTCAGTTTCATGTTAGCAGTTATTTCCCTATCAGTCCAGCTCAGTTCTAGTATTCATCCGAGGACAAATGATCCCAAGGAAAAGATATTGTAACACCCCATACTTACAACAGAAAAAACAGATAAAAATTTTTAGAACCCAGACTAGTACGACTCTATGTACGGTCGTACTATAGACCACGAGTCGTGGTAGGAATCTTGGTATAAAGTCCCTTAAACAATAATCATCGCAGGTTACCACAGACCATATTATGACTCGTGATTGGGATCACGAGCCGTACTGTTGAGTCGTGGTACCATTACCATTGAGTTATCAAAATTATTCCAGGGACCATGACTCATTGTACGAGTGGTGGTATTGAGGTACAAGTCGTACTACAACTCGTAGATCCCTTTAAGCAGAAACCATTAAAACTAGGTCCCAGAGACCACGAGTCTTAGTATGACTCATTGTATCTACCTACGAGTTGTACAGTGACTCATAGGTAGCCTTCCAGAACCCTAACTAATATGATCCCAGAGACTACGATTCTCAGTACGACTTGTCTGATTAGTGCATGAGTCGTACCTTGACTCATGGGATGCACATCTAGCAGTTTTATAACGGTTTTCTCAGAGGCAGTTAGTCTTTTCCCACTCTTTTAAGCCTAATACTATGTTGTTTTATCATCTTTTAGGGGAGGTTATAGAATAATCATACACTAAAACACTCATTCACACGTTTAACTCCCCAAAGATCAGAAAGAAAATGCTCTCAAAGTCTCCAAGTATAGGGTTCCTCTTCCAGACCTCCAATTCAGATTTTAGTTCTAGTTTAGTTAGCAATCATGTATGTGAGAGTTGAATACGGATTTCCTTTCACCCTCATGCTCAAAATATCAACTTTTCAATTATAATTTTTATGAATTGTGATCTAGGGTTTATACCCAATTTCATGAATGTTGATGATTTTAGTTCCAACTTGTTTCCCATGATTTCTTATCTTGTCAAATACTTCTATGCATGATTTTACAGCCTTGTTTATGGGTTAAAATCTTGACAGATGATTTAGTCTGATTTACACAGAATTGAGCATGATTTAGAAGAAATTGGCATGTTTTGAATACAATCCTAGAATTCAGTAAATTCAACATGACTAGTTCCAATTTTTCAGAATCTCAGTAAAACAGTAAATAAACTTGTTCATGCTTTATTTTCAGACATCAGTTTATATTTATGAGCAACTAGTAATATATTTTGGGAGAATTATATAGCACTGAGCAGATACGGGTTCCAGATAGCTCAAATCCCACAACTACGTTGCCACCGTAAAATAAGGATCTTTTGCCAGTTGAGATTGATACCTTTAATCCAAATGGGCTTAGTTAGTGGAACCACATCAGAAAAGTTCTATACTTTTGGCCGGGTATAGGGCACCCTCCCAATTGGGGTTGTACATTGGACTTCATGTTGCTCACATTGTTTATGTGGTTATAAGAAACTCCCACAGAAATGATTTCAAATATGTCATTTGTACATGACTCACAGTTTCAGCTCAGTTAAGCTATTTCATGATTTAAGATATACTTCATGTTTACTGTTTACGATTTTACTTGACTCATTGTACCACAGTTTTGATACTTTATGTAGTTTTGCTTATTACATTTAAAACCAGTTTAAAGCATGTTTTAAGTATTATTTATGGCATTTGCATATCTCACATGGCCAGTACATTTGATAGTATTGATCACATACTTTTCCTTTGTTGTATATTCTATTATGATATAAATTCAAGTACCCGTTCCCAGATTCGTGACTAGAGCAAATTGCAGACATTCCAGTACAGTTTTGGTGAGTCCTCATCATTCAAGGACTAGTTTTAGTATCAGATGCAGTTGTTTATTTCAGACAGGTATTTCAGTTAATTAGAGTTAGCTGAGAGTCTTGTCCCAGCAACTCAATTCTTATTAGTAGAGTCTTTCAGACATAGTCATTTTAGCAGTTTGATTTGATGTCTCAGTTATCGTGTTATTCATTAAATATTTATTCAGTTTATTATCATTAGATTGTCCATTTCAATTATGTTATGCTTCTGCACAGTGTTTCAGTATTTGTTCCCAGTAGTATGCCAGTACCAAGCATTCGCTTGGGACCACTTGTGGTTCTAAGTACTATGTCTCGTCCGGGTGTAGACTCGGATCGTTACATCACCTCGTTCAGGTGAGAATCTATCTTACTCAGAAGCCGTAATCAAGAGAACGCAGCTACCATAATTCAAGAGTTGAGATACATGATACAAGCAACTTTGAAAGAACAATAAGACGTTACACCAATAATTGAACTCCAAACATAATATCTTCGAATATTTACACTAAAGAAGAGGATTTTTTTTGAAAGTTCGGTAACTCATAACTTACAGAAGTTCTAAGCTGTTTAGCTTGTGACTTGCACAGGTATCTTTTTTGCTTTCACAAGAGAGTGATAAAGAGTCGCACATTCTTTCATTTTGAAGCACAGACGGTGGCTAAAACCAACTTCAACTTAGGATGCCTTCTTGGATTTATACATTTTGGCACAGAAAATATAGATCACTAAGTTGCAGAAGCTAAGTGCTGCCAAGAGCCAGAAGAAATAATCGAGATGCCCACCGTTCAAGTTGTTTGGAATCCATCCAGGTTTGCCACCTTGAGTTGTAATGGACGTTACTACAGTCAGTATGAAAGAGCTCAAGTAATTACCCAAAGCAGTTGTCATCAGTGACAACGCACTGCACAAGCTACGCATCGCATCTGGTGATTGATCATAAAAGAATTCAAGCTGCCCAATGAAAGTAAATATCTCGGCTGCTCCCAGTATAAAATATTGCGGAATCTGCCAAAAGATACTGAGAGGTACTGCAACGGCTTCATCCACCAAACCAAGGTCTCTTGCGAGTTGCAGACGCTTGATCTCAACGATAGCAGCAGCTGACATGCACAACACTGAAAGGAAAAGTCCAATACCCATTCGCTGTAACTCGGAAAATCCCCTCTCCTTTCCAGTAAACCTCCTTGCAATTGGAACAAGGATCCTATCATAGATTGGGACCCACACAATAACACTAACGGTATCGAAAGTTGAAAGAGATGCTGCAGGAATCCTGAAGGAACCAATGGCAGTGTCCATCACCGTCCCTTGCTCCACAAACATTGTAGACATTTGTGCATAAACAGCAGAAAAGACTATTCCAGTTGCCCATATCGGGAACATGCGGATCAAAATTTTCAGTTCCTCAACCTGCGTAACAGTACAGAGCCTCCAAGCATTGGAATAGTCCCCAGTTTTCAATTCGGTGTCTGAAACTACGGCAGCTTTGTCAAGGCACCTGAAGAAGATAATGTTATGCAGAAGACCCAAAAGCATGCTAACTGAATCCTTTTAGGAAATTGAGGATTGATAATTTGAAAAGCTAAGATAAACCAGGTCTTTGTTTAACCAAATACCAGAAGATAGCAAGAGTGAGTGTAATTCCAAGAAGTTGCAGCAAGCTCAACATAAATTGCATCAGATGCATTGAGGATTGTGGAAAAATTACTTGGTGCTCCAAAATAATAGCATTTCTCCGAGAACTAGTTTTTGTTCACGTATTACCCTATGTAAGTCATTAGAACAATTGTTTGCGAAGATAATGAAATTTTAAAACATACAACACCAACAAAAGTAAGCTATAATTCCTTCAAAAATCATATTAATGACTTAAAATTGTTCAAATTAAATATTTTCTAAAGCATCAGAAATCAGAATCAATAATTAAAAGGTAACACTACTTGTATAGACACAGGACAATCTGAGAACGAGATGATTTCCCTAAAAGATAAGTACTAGTTATTAAAGGTATAAGATAAATATAACACCACCAAGTACCTAACGCCATTAAGGAGCCATTTACTGACAGAACAAAGGAGGGAAGCAACTAAAAAAGTTGCAATTAAAAATTTTCTAAAGCTATAAATCAATAATTAGACAGTAACACTACTTGTATAGACAGAGGATAATCTCGGAACAAGATGGTTTCCATAAAAGATAATTTCCCTAAACGATAAATATCGTTATTAAAGGTGTAAAAGCATAAATATAACAACATCAAGCACCTAAATGCTGTTAATTTGTGCATCCAACACACATTCAAAGAAGGCATAATATGAAAACCTTGAACTCCATTTCATTTACAATGAGAGAATTACAGTAGAGAGAATTTTTACAGAGGAGTGGATGTATTAACTAACTCTCTACATGCTACTTACACCTATATATACATACATGTACAGCTAAGCATATAACAAAATATCTTCTAACTAACTGCCACCTCAGCAGCTCATAACCGACTCCTAACAGCATGTGATGGACTCCTACTCAGCTATTAGCTATCTCTTTGTTATATTCTCTAATAGCTCCCTTCAAGCTAGGAGGTATGAAGATGTTTTTCATTCCTAGCTTGGACATAAGATGAGTGTGTTGCAGTCTACTCAATCCTTTTGTCAACAGATCAGCTGGTTGCTCAGTAGAGCAAAGATAGTGAATAACCACTTGACCATTAAGAACCTCTTCTCTAATAAAATGACAATCAATATCAATATGTTTTGTCCTCTCATGGAAAACTGGATTAGCTGCTATTTGAATGGCAGCCTTGCTATCACTGTGTAAAGGAACAGGTAGAACCAAAGGAATCTCCAGTGTTTTGAACAATCCAAGTAATTTCTGCCACAGCAGATGCTAAGCTTCTAAATTCAGCTTCTGCTGAACTTCTGGATATGATGGATTGTTTCTTCGATTTCCATGATAACAAAGAACTCCCATACTTGACTAAGTATCCAGTGATGGACCTCCTAGTATTGACACATGCTCCCCAGTCTGCATCACAAAAAGCCTGCAAAGAATCAGTAGACTATGCTGCTAGAAGAACTCCCAGTCCTGGTGATTGCTTCACATACTTCACCACCCTGATAGCAGCATTTAAGTGTCACACCTTTGGAGCCTGCATGAACTGACTAAGGCTCTGTACAGCATATGATATATCTGGCCTAGTGATGGTAAGATATAACAATCTACCAATGAGCCTTTGATATTCAGTTGCATCAGGCAGAGAAGAATCAGATGTATCACCTAACAGATCATCAAAATCTGCTGTAGTCAGCTTCTGATTAAGCTCAACTGAAGTGTCAATAGGCTTAGAACTATCTAACCCCGTATCTGAAATGAGTTCGAAAGCATACTTTCTTTGGTGCATCAAAATGTCTTCTGAACTTCTGGCGAATTCAATGCCTAAGAAAAATCTAAGATCTCTCAAATCCTTAATCTTGAAATTATCTTTCAGAACTATTTTGGCTTCTTTTATCAACTGCACATTACTCCCTGTAATTAGAAGATCATCCACATATATAAGGATCACAACCATTCCACTATCAGTCTTCTTAATCAAAAGGGAATAGTCTAGATGACTTTGCTCAAATCCTGCTGCAACAAGAGCAGTAGTCAATTTAACATTCCATTGTCTAGAGGCTTGTTTAAGTCCATAGAGTGACTTAAGCAGCCAGCAGACTTTAGTTGTTCCTGCACTATCAGAGTGAAACCCTTGAGGCAATTACATGTAAACTTCTTCTGTTAAATCTCCTTGCAGAAAAGCATTAGAAACATCCATGTGCTGCACATGCCATCCCTTTGTAGCAGCAATTGCCAATACAGTTCTTATTGTCACCATTTTTACAACAGGAGAGAGTTTCCTGGTAATCTAATCCCTCCTTCTGGTTGTAGCCTTTTGCTACCAACCTAGCCTTGAACCTCTCAACTTGCCCATTAGCTTTGTACTTTATCTTGTACACCCATTTACACCCTATAGCTCTCTTTCCAGGTGGCAATTCAACAAGTTCCCATGTCTTGTTGTCTTCTAGAGCATGAATCTCTTCTTGCATAGCCTGCACCCACCTATCATCATTCACAGCCTGATAGTAGGTAGTAGGTTCCACTTCTGTGGAAGAATTGGCAATATAACATTGATAGTTCTTTGATAGACAGCTATAATCAACACTGTCTGCAATAGAATATAAGCAGCTAGACTATTTTCCCTGCTTGGAGATAACAAAATCCTTTTGCCAAAGTGGGGCTTTACCCTTACTTGTTCTAGTTGATCTTCTTTGAACTGGTTGATTATCCTCATTTCTACATGTGATTTCTTGTACAACTGCTCCAGAATGCAGAGGTGCAACAACTTGTGTTGTAGGTGAAGCAACTGTATTTTCCTATAGAGAAAAAACATAATGTTCATAATCCAATTCTGAAGCTTCAGACACTGGACTAATACCTCCATGATCCTCCAAAACACCTGCAGGATTAGTTTGAAAAGGAAAAATGTTTTCAGAGAAGACCACATCTCTACAGATAAAGAATGTATGATGCTCAAGATCATATAACTTGTATCCCTTCTGTGTTGTCCCATATCGCATCAAGACTGACTTGGTAGCTCTAGGACCAAGCTTGTCAGGTTTTGGAAGAGTTGTAGCATGACACAAGCACCCTATTATTCTCATCTATGATATATCTGGTGGCGTTCCAAATAGCATTTCAAAAGGAGACACATTATGCAGACCAGTTAAAGGGATATAAACTGCTGCTAAGATGCATTCTCCCCAGAATCTTATTGGCAACTGACCCTGAAATCTGATTGCTCTAGCTGTCTCAAGAATATGCCTGTGCTTTCTTTCCACTACACCATTCTGCTGAGGAGTGTGAGGACAAGAACTTTGGTGTAGTATGCCATTATCCTTGAACAACTCACTACATTGAGAATTTAAAAAATTCCCCTCCATTGCTTGTCAAAAAAAAAAAAAAAAATCTCCTCCATTGTCTGATCTGAATGCCTTTACAGTTACTCCAAACTGAGTCTTAATCATTGAAATAAACTGTTTTAGTATAGTTGAAACATCAGATTTGAGATGCATTAAAAAAATCCATGTCCACCTGGAATGATCATCAACAGACAACAACAACAACAACATACCTAGTGTAATCCCACCAGGTGGGGTCTGGGGAGGGTAAAGTGTACGCAGTCCATACCACTACCTCAGGTGAAGTAGAGAGGCTGTTTCCGATAGACCCCCGGCTCAGAACAGATCACCATAACAAAGAAAACACAAAAAAAACACAACAAAGAGACACATGGCTAGGTGCTAAAGAAAACACGACACCCACAGCGTAGTACTACATGCTATTCATTCGGGAAACACAAACATACCAAAACCACGCGAACAAGAGTCTACCCAAAAAGCAACAAGCACAGATACAAACAAAACAATCCTGCAAACACCCTTCCTACTAATGCAAACGCCTTCCTACGCCCTAACCCTCTACCCTAATCCGCGCCCTCCACCCCTTCCTATCAAGGGTCATGTCCTCTGTAAGCTCTAGCCGCTCCATGTCCTGCCTAATCACCTCCCTCCAATATTTCTTCGGCCTACCTCTACCCCGCCTAAAACCATCCACAGCCAGCCTCTCGCACCTCCGTACTGGGGCGTCCGTGCACCTCCTGGAAACATGCCCGAACCATCGTAACCTCCCTTCCCGCATCTTGTCTTCCACCGAAGCCACTCCCAACTTCTCTCGAATAATATCGTTTCTAACCTTATCACTCCTGGTCAGTCCACACATCCATCGCAACATCTTCATCTCCGCTACCTTCAACTTTTGCACGTGGGAGTTTTTAACTGGCCAACACTCCGCTCCATACAACATAGCCGGGCGGACGGCCACCCTGTAAAACTTACCCTTAAGCTTCAGAGGCACCTTCTTATCACACAAAACTCCCGAAGCTAGCCTCCACTTCAGCCATCCTGCACCAATACGGTGCGCGACATCCTCGTTAATCTCGCCATCCCCTTGAATCATAGATCCCAGATACTTGAAACTACCCCTCTTCTGAATGGTCTGGGCATCCAGCTTCACTACCACGTCAGCCTCCTGCGTCACCGCACTGAACTTACACTCCAAGTACTCCGTCTTGGTCCTGCTCAGCCTAAACCCTTTGGACTCTAAGGTCTGTCTCCAAACCTCTAACTTATCATTAACTCCTCCCCGGGACTCGTCAATCAGCACTACATCGTCCGCAAATAACATACACCAAGGTACCTCTCCTTGAATCCGCCATGTCAAAACATCCATCACCAAGGCAAAGGAATGGACTAAGAGTCGACCCCTGGTGCAACCCCGTCAGAACCGAAAAGTGCTCCGAATCTCCTCCTACCGTCCTTACACGTGTCGTCGCTCCGTCGTACATGTCCTGAATCGACCTAATGTACGCCACTGGCACCCCTCTAACCTCCAAGCACCTCCACAGAACCTCTCTGGGGACTTTGTCGTACGCCTTCTCTAGGTCGATGAACACCATATGCAAGTCCTTCTTCCTCTCCCTATACTGCTCCACCAATATCCTCACAAGATGGATGGCTTCAGTAGTCGAGCGACCTGGCATAAAACCGAATTGATTTTCCGAAATAGTCACGGCCCTCCTCAGCCTCGACTCTATCACCCTTTCCCACACCTTCATAGTATGGCTCAACAACTTGATACCTCTATAGTTGTTACAGCTCTGAATGTCCCCCTTGTTCTTATATAACGGAATCATCGTGCTCCACCTCCAAGCTTCCGGCATCTTCGTTGTCTTAAAAATGATGTTAAATAACTTTGTCAGCCACTCCAAACCTACCCCACCAGCACTCTTCCAAAAATCCACCGGAATCTCGTCTGGCCCAGTCGCCCTACCCCTACGCATCCTACAAATTGCCCTCCTGACCTCCTCCACCTTAATACGCCTACAATAACCATAATCGCGACACCTATCAGAGTCCTCCAAGTCCCCTAGCTCCAAACCTTCGACTCCCTCGTCATTCAAAAAGCTGTGAAAATACGACTGCCACCTCCGCCTAATGAGGGTGTCATCCATCAACACTCTGTCATCCTCACCCTTGATGCACTTCACCTGATCCAGGTCACGGCCCCTTCGCTCCCTAGCCTTGGCCAGCCTATACAACTTCGTATCCCCACCTTTTCCCTCTAAGGCCGCATACAGACGCTCAAAAGCGGCCGTCTTGGCTGTTGTCACCGCTAGTTTCGCCTCTTTCCTAGCTAACTTATACTCCCCCCTTCTCATCCGCTTCTCCTCGTCGTCCTTGCTTTCTATCCACTTTGCATAAGCCGCCTTCTTCTTCTCCACCTTCCTCTTGACTTCTTCATTCCACCACCAATCCCCCCGGTACTTGCCAGACCGACCTCTCGAGACACCCAACACCTCTCTAGCTGACTCCCTGATGCAACTAGCAGTCGTCTCCCACATACTATCCACATCCCCTGCACTCTCCCAAGCCCCCAAGGTCGACAACTTCTCCCCTATCTCCAAAGCGCTGGCCAAATTCAAACTACCCCACTTAATCCTGGGGCGACCCTCCATCGTCCTATGTTTTCTGCCCTCCTTGATAACCACGTCCATCACCAATAACTTATGTTGGGTCGAAAGATTATCGCTAGGTATGACCTTGCAGTCTTTACATAGCCCTCTATCACCCTTCCTAAGGAGCAAAAAGTCTATCTGCGTCTTGGCCACCGAACTACGAAAGGTAATAAGGTGGTCCTCCTTCTTGGGGAAGATCGAATTCGCTACCACCAAGCCAAAAGCTCTAGCAAAATCCAAAAGTGAGGCTCCTCCCTCATTCCTTTCCCCAAAACCGAAACCTCCATGCACATCGTCATAACCTCTCGAAAAAGACCCGATATGCCCATTGAAATCACCTCCTATGAACAGCTTCTCTGTGCTCGGAACGCCTCTCACCACCTCACCCAGAATTTCCCAAAAGTTCTTCTTCTCTTCCTCATCCAAACCCACTTGCGGAGCATACACACTAATAACGTTCCACGTAGACTTCCCAATGACCAACCTAATCGACATCAACCTATCGTTAACCCGCTTAACCTCCACCACCTGCCCCTTAAGCTCTTCATCTACTAAGATACCTACCCCATTCCTATGCGTCGCGCTACCGGAGAACCACAACTTATACCCGTCCACATCCCTCGCCTTAGACCCTACCCACCTGGTCTCCTGGACGCAGGCTATACTAATCCTCCTCTTTCTAAGAATCTTCACAAGCTCAATAGACTTACCTTGGAGAGTTCCTATGTTCCAAGACCCAACTCTCAACCTATAGCCTCCCTTATCCCGCTCCACCCTACTACCCTTCGCCCCCAACCCCGAGCTCCCCCCACCACCAGACCCTAACCCAAACCCAGGCGGGCCCCCGGACCCCAACCCCGACCTATGACATGACCCTAGTCTACCATCGACTACCAGAGCCACTACTCCGAAAGCTAGGAGACTAACAAGGCGCGAAAAAAGTAATGCAAATCAAAAGACAAACATTCAGTAGGTAACCCACTAACAACACAACCTACAAGAGCTAACAGAGAGGAACGAGGGAACCTGATACGCTGTGTCTACAGCGTACACTTGGGTCTTGGTCAAGTTGTTGAGTTCCGGCAATTTGATGATGAAATTGGTCGCCGGAATTTGTTGTCGGGACTGCTGCACTTCAGTCCAGCTGCTGACCTGTGAATCTGAGATACCTGGGAACGAAAGGCAGCACACAAAAGGACGAAAAAGCTGTTTCCGGCGAGAATTCCGGCAGACCTCGCCGGAGCCAGTAAGATCTGAAAAAGGGCGCAACCAGATCGGAACAGTACTAGGTCGCCGGCGAAGATATCGACTGAGGGACAGATCACCGGAGCTCGCCGGCGCCGTTCGATCTGTTCCCTCCCGGACAGATCTACTTCTGTCCGATTGTCGCCGGATACCGATGTAGTACTCTGTCGTACCGCCGCCGGGGTTCAGACGTGGCGACGTACCTACCGCAACTGAAAGAGAAAAGGGTGGGGGAGCTTACCTATGCCGGAACTTACGTCGCCGGCGTCCTAGCGGGGGGTCTCGTCAGGGGCTTTTAGCCGTTAGAAAGCAAGAGAGAGAAAGAGAGAGAAAGAGCCCAAGAGAGCACCAAAATAAAAAGTTCCAGAGATTCAGAGAGTAAGAAAAAACTTCTTGTTATTATATGTAGCTGCCTTATATGGTCCCCATACATCCATATGAATCAAGTCAAAGCATCTAGTACTTCTGCTATTACTATTAGCAAATGGAAGTCTAACTTGTCTGGACAAGGGGCATATATCACAATGAAGTAAATGAAGTAAATCAAGCGTTTTATTGGTCTTGAGCAGGTCTATTTTCCTAATCACACTCATGGGCACATGCCCTAGTCTTTTCATGGGCACATGCCCTAGTCTTTTATGCCATATATCAGCACTAGCACATCCTTTAGTTGCCATCATAGATCTTGTTCCTTGCTGGTGATGTTATTGATTTGTCCTTAGCATATACAGCCCTTCTTTCTCTTCAATCCCCTTCACTTTCTCAGTGAAGAGATCCTGAAGGATGAAGAAATCAGGGAAAAACAAGACACAACAATTCAAATCTCTCGTCAGTTTAGGTACTGATAGAAGATTGAACTTAAATTCTGGCACACAAAATACATCTGTAATAACATCACCTCCTGGTAACTGAGAACTTCCAGTATGAGTAATAGTTGCAGATTCACCTGTAGCTAGTTGCACCTTCCCTGAAGTATGCAATGTGAGCCCATGATTTAATAGGTTTGTATTACCAACCATATGATTGGTTGCACCACTGTCCACTATCCAATCTGAACTACAACTATCTGTAATATTACAAAATGATGTGCCTGCAAATATACCTGCTACATTTGCACTGGATTCACTGGTTTGTGGTTTGTTCAGCATCTGCATGATCTGATTATATTGAGTCGGAGTAAAGTGAGGAACAAACCCCTGTCCACCACTGGTTCCACGCTGAGAAAAGTAATGTTGTTCACTTCCAGATTTCTGATATCTTGTGGACTCCATTTGTGGTGGAACCTGATAAATAGTGTTGTCACTCAAATTGTCGAATTGTACACCATTTGAAGTTTGCACCAGATTAACTCTTTTCTTTCCTTTCCAATCAGGTGGATAGCCAACAACTGATAGCAAATCTCTTGAGTGTGACCTTGCATATTACAATGCGTACAATGCTTCAGCTTGTTGCAGTCCTGTGTAGTGTGGCACTTCATTTAACAATGATCACAATATCGACCTCTTTGTTGTCTATGAAGGTTTCCAAATCCTCTTCCTCTGGAGTTTGAACCTCTGAAACTAGATTGACCTGAACGACCAACCATCAATGCAGTAGGATCAACACCCTCACTGCCTCCAGTATAACCAACACCTAAAGCTCTCTGGCTTTCATCCTGAACAATCATAGCATAACATTGATTCACACTAGGTGGAGGGTTCAACATGAGAATTTTACTCCGAGCTTGCGCATAACTGTCATTCAAACCCTTGAGAAACTGAAGCAACTTCTGTCTACTCAAGCTTTCATTGTACTCTTTCGACTTTTCACAATCACAAGATGGAGGTGGAATCAATGAATCATACTCATCCCACAAATCCTTCAAGTTCGAATAGTAGACAGAAACAAGGGAAACACCTTGGGTATGTGTGACTATGGCCTTGTGCAGATGAAAAATCCTAGACATATTAACCTTATCGAAACGTTCCTTCAAATCAGACCAAACAAGTGCTGCATTTGACCTAAACAATATACCACTCACCAGATCCTTGCTCACATTGCTCATAATCCATGAAATAACAATCGCACTACATCTATCACACTGTTTTTGCTCAATTTCATCCTTGAAATCATCTCTACTGATGCTACCAAAGTGTAATTCTCCATTCCGACGAGTTTTATCCCAATCTGCACAGCTCCTGGTACATCGGAAGGGGTAAGATACAGGGGATGATCATGATCGATCTTCTTCACCATTGTTCTTCAAATGTGAGCTTCGAAAAAGCAAAAAAATGCCAGAAAAACTGAAAATCGTAAGCTGGAAATCGAAAAATAGAGAATATCAAGCCTCAGGAACGCTTGATTCGCTCTGATACCATGTTAATTTATGCATCAAACACACATTAAGGCATAATATGAAAACCTTCAACTCCATTTCATATACAATGAGAGAATTACAGTAGAGAGAGAATTTTTACAGAGGAGTGGATGTATTAACTAACTCTCTACATGCTACTTACACCTATATATACATACATGTTCAGCTAAGCATATAACAAAATATCTTCTAACTAACTGCCACCTCAGCAGCTCATAACCGACTCCTAACAGCATGTGATGGACTCCTACTCAGCTATTAGCTATCTCTTTGTTATATTCTCTAATAAATGCCATTAAGGAGCCATTTACTGACAGAAAAATGAGTACAGCAATGCCTCAAAGTGAAAATAAACCAACAATGCCTCAAAGTGAAAATAAACCAAGTACACACTAACAGAAAAATTCGGTATTTTAAGTCCCTGCAGCCTTAGTTTTCGAGAAATACAAACATAAAGAATCATCAAACAAATCCAAAATAATTCATATATTCATGATTCTGGGTTTATGACAAAATTTTCGTGTAAATCCAATTTATGCACTACTGATTATTGAAAAATTTTGTGTAAATCCAATTTGTGCACTATTGATTATTGAAAAACTTAAAAGCAGTAACATGTTTCTTATTTCCTGGTCTTTATGCCTACAAGGTAGAGAGTTCATTACTCAGAAGGCCACCCAATTAATGGGAATTATTTATCAAAGTCATGTTTCTTTTTTTTGTAACATCACCCAACTTTGCCGATTTCACTTCAATAATCACCTTATTAAAATTTGGCCAAGAAAATATAACGTGGCATTTTATTTGGTCCACATGAACGTTTTTTTATCTCAATCCGCGTGACATTAATAATTCAAAACTTAACATAAGTCAGCGACCCGACCTGACCTTAACCATAAACCGAATTAACCCAATTTTGGGGTTTGATTACTTATAATAATTTTTGTATAGTTTTCTAAATTGTAAATTTTGATGTAATTCACTGCTGCATCTATTTGTTCTCTCTCTCTTTCTCTCTCTTCCTCTCTAACGGCTAATAGCCTCTGACGAGTCCCCCTTTCGGACGCCGGCGACACGAGCTCCGGCGACAGGTAAGGCTGCTCTTCCAACCCCCCAGGTCCGGTCAGTCCCCCACACACCGGTATCCGGCGACTACGGGTCAGGAGTAGATCTGTTCGTGAGGGAGCAGTTTCGAACTGCTCCGGCGACCTTTCTCTTCGCCGGAGGTCCAGTCCGTAGCCCGGCGACCTATTTTCCGATCTGGGTGCGTCCGGCGACTTTCCCCCTGTTCAGATCTTACTGTTCCGGCGAGGTGTACCGGAGGACCACCAGAATTCTCGCCGGATACAACTTTGTTGTCCTTTTCGGATCTCATTGAATTCCATATTCCGTTATGTTTTTGGAACAATGCAGCTGTTACATCTTGCTATTTCATTAACCAGATGCCATCATCTTCCATTCCGAATCAAATTCTTTGTTCGGTATTGTTTCTTCAGTCACCTCTACTCTCTTCCCCCTCGTGTCTTCCAGAGTACATGTTTTGTCCATAATTTAGCCCCTAGGAAAGATAAATGAGCTCTTTGTGCTCTCAAATGTGCCTTTCTTGATTATTCTTGGGGTCAAAATGCGTATCCTTGCTACTTACCTGATCTTCGTTGATACCTTATGTCAGTTGATGTCACATTCTTTGAGTCTCAACCTTACTTTACATGTTCTGATCATCCTGACATATTTGAAGTCTTACCTATACCGACTTTTGAGGAATCTATGATTACTTCTACATCTCCATCCACAGTGCCACCAATCTTACCCATACCGACTTTTGAGTAATCCAGAGTTACTTCTACATCTCTATATGAAATGCCACCACTCCCGACTTATCATCATCGTTCATGCTCAGCATCAGGCCCACATGATTCATATCCTGCAACAGACCCTATACCAGACCCTGCACCTAATGCAGACTTGTCTCCTCCTAATCAAATAATTGCCTTCGAAAAAGTATACAATCCACTCATAATAATAACCCTCATTATACCCATTTAAGTTATCATCCTCCATCATCTATCATCAACCCATTATACTTTTGTATCACCTTTGTCCTCTGTCTCCATCCCTAAGTCTACTGGTGAAGCATTTTCTCATTTTGCCTTACATGTAAGTTGTACTTGGGAGTGGCTAGTTGGTAAGTTGAATTATCTCACAGTGACTAAATCTGACATCTCTTTTCCTGTGAGTGTTGCAAGTCAATTTATGGATACTCACGTATGAAAGTCACTGAGATGCAATTGTTCGTATTCTGCGATATATAAAGTCACCTCCAAGTAAAGGACTACTCTTCGAGGACCGAGGCCATGAGCAAATCGTTGGATATATAGACGATGATTGGGCAGGATCACCTTCTAATAGACGTTCCACATCCAGCTATTGTATTTAATTAGGAGGTAGTTTGGTGTTCTGGAATAGTAAGAAACATAGTTGCTCGATCTAGTGCAGAAGCAGAATATCAAGCAACAGTTTTAGCAAATTGTGAGCTAGTTTGGTAAATAATTGCTGAGAGAACTAAAATCTAGAGGAATCAGTCAGATGAAACTTGTGTGTGATAACTAAGCAGCCCTTCATATAGCATCAAATCTGGTATTTCAAGCACATTGATATTGACTATGAATGTGTTAGAGAAAAGATACTCTTTCAGAGATACTTTTACAAATTTGTGAAGTCAAGTGATCAGCTATTTTCACCAAGTGTCTCACTGGTCCTCGTATTAGTTACATTTGTAACAAGTTCGGTATATATGACTTGTATGCACCAGCTTGACGGAGAGTGTTTTAAAACAAATAGGAATAGATTTGTATATAGTATCCTACGTGGAAAAGGATTGTAAATTAGAGCCTATAAATAGCGGTCATTGTAACTATATAGGTACATAATTCGATAATATTTTTCTCCATTATTTCTCACGGTGATCGGGCTAGCTGCACGTACTTCGGCTAATTCCAACAGGTATTTCTTACCTCTTACCGGCACATGTATCATGCAAATCTGCCCAACAAAACTGTAAGTAGATGAGAAAAAATTACTTAGTGGGTTTGCCTCTATTGAGATTTGAATCTGAGATGTCATGGTTCTCCTATCACTTCATATACTACTAGGCCACCATACGTAGCTTTTTTTTTTGTTGATAACCGTGGTGTCGGGCCAGCTTGCGCGCACCTCAACTAATTCCACGGGATTTTAAACTCTAGTACGTAAACTATTGGCCAAATTACGTGATTATAGTACCCCCAAATACATTAACAAGGCCACAAGGCAAGTGAGGTGCTTGGGAAATGATTAGGTGTTTGCGAAAGTTGGAACAACAAAAGTACTAAAAAGTATCAAAATAGGAGTTGGAAAATGAGGACAGCCTACAAGAACTTCTCGGGATGCTCATGCACTGCGGGAATGGTTGATATGGTCAAGTGCAAAAACCTAAGGGGTATGTTGGTTGCTGGTTAAAGTTATGTAGGTATTAGTTATGCAGGGATTAGTTATTCAGAGTTTAGTTGTCCATCTTCTATCCTACATAAAATTATATATAAATTATTTCATAACTTATACATGCTTTAGCTATGTGGGATTGTAAACTTATAACCAATCATCATACTTGGTGTGCTGAATTCTATACATAACAAAAGCTACCAAACATTGAATCAACTACGCTAGCTTTAATACATGAATAATCCCTTCCTAACCAGCAACTAAACGATCCCTACGTAGGGAATCTTAGTAGATCAGTTAGTTGGGTTGCCTGAACTTTCACCTTGTTGGTGAGGGTTCGATTCCCCACCTTGTAATCCCCTCCCCCATTTCCCCTTCCCTTACCCCCCCTCCCTCCCTCCCCCTCCCCCACAACCCAAAAAAAAAAAAACCACCCGTACGTGCATTATAAACCGAGACAATAGCAATACTAGACCTAAAACATCCAGCCTTTAATGGTGCATTGTGAGAAAAGGTGTCCCAATTTGGCCAAATGACATTAACTAGGGCATTCAAAGACCCATTGCCACGAGCGTATTGCACATCTACCTATGTATACATATTAGATCAATCAGGGGAAACAAGGGAACTGGAGAAGAGTTTTTGGAGCATTAAGGCATTTAACACACTATTGAGATGAATCATTTATCATGTATTTGGATAGATTTCATTGATTACAAACAAGCACTAACATCAAAATCACATTGGATTCATTAGAATACATCAAATTTTCAAGAATCACCACAAGTTGGATTTCTAGGATGGTTCGACTTCAAAGAGATAACTCCACTAGCCACACTTTGTTTATGATGCTTAAATAAGTACGCAGAAGGTAATTTTGAGTAGAAACCATGGTTGAATTGAAGTATCGGATGAACCTTATGAATGGGTATCAACGAAGCCAGTCACTTGGTTGGGGAAGAAGGAGATTAGTAATTGTGATTATGAATTGGTTATTTTAGTGATCCAAGCAGTCTATCTGATCAACGAGATTGATTGGTGAATCATGATTTCACCATTCATGAACAATTGGGGAGTTAGATGACTTGAAGCCCAAGTCCAAAGCCTAGATGGCTTATGTTGAGTTGTAATGGGTATGAATTGATAGATCTGAATGGTATTCATGTAGATATTGTTGAGCATTTGAAGTATCAATTATTTGATAAGCGAAGACTACATCCAAGCAAAGTTAAGATATACCTTACTTGAGTCCTTCGCCAAAAAGGATGATTCTAAAGATGTATGAAAACATTTTAGAATGTCAATGTATGTTCGTGGGGGCAAGCGAGCGTGAATTTTCTGTGTTTCTTGAAATTCATGCCTCAAAGTGCAATTCTAAGTATGGAATGATATGATATGAAAGATATTCTGACTTTGACTTTGAAGTATGACTGTTTTGGCATCACTGTTTGACTTTATAAACGTCATGTCTTTCATACAAGCCTTACGAGAACATAGAGGAAAAGAGAGTGTAAAATAAAAATGTGCTCCTTGAAAAAAGAGAAAATATTATCACCTCAGTTCATCAGTGTGCAACAGCTTTCGGCTTCCTTCAATTGCAGAACTTTTGTCTGGGGTTTCATAAAGTAGTGTATTATCATCGGGAACAGACAAGTTCCATTTGTGGAATGCTGCAACCAAAACCTGGCACATTCTTGTGAGAGGACTTCCCCCAGGCTTCTGAAATCTGTAGAGTGGTGTGCCGAAAAAGAAACTAGCAATGGCCATGCCCATGAAAACTGCAGGGATGCCAAACCCAAGGCCCCATCCAGCATTTTCTTGAATCCACACAATCAAACTGCTCGATATCAAAGCTCCAATGTTGATAGAAAAATAGAACCAATTGAAGAAGGATCCCTTTTTAACCCTCTCTTTTGGATCTGTGTCGTCAAATTGATCAGCTCCAAATGACGAAACACATGGCTTAATCCCACCAGTACCAAGAGCAATCAGATAGAGGCCAAAAAAGAATATGGCATACTGGGCAGGAGTTGCTGAAGGGCACACAGAACCCACACATTCAGGGGGCTTAAAAGCAGGAACTGAAGCTGATAGTGTCAATGTGCACATGCCCTATACAACCAATCAATAACACAAATAACATGAAATAAGAAGTGTAAGAGAAAGAAAGGCTGCAAGAACAGAATATACTTTGTAATTCATTATTGCACTAGAGGCTAGAGCTAAGGTAAAATCCCAGTTGCAAAAGGGAGATAGGGCAGTACAAAGTTAGGGTTCTGGTTTTCTAGACAAGATATATATTTACTGTCTCACTTGAACTTGCTATATCAGTCGTAAAGATGAGACCTTTAATCACAAGAGTTCTAAAGAGGAAGGCACTGAGCATATAGCTACTATATTTCTTCCTTATAGCATTCTTATGTTTTCCCCGAACTTTAGTTTGTCTAAAACTTGGCAAATAAGACGCACATCTCAAAGTTGTTATAAATTCCATATGACAAAGTTGATAGCTAATTTGAAACAGCATTAGAATGTAAAGTAGATCTCTTTGGGTCTGTCGTAAATGGAAATTGGCACTTAAGCAGTTTGCCTGAAAAGTGGCTCTACCTTCCTCAAAGTTGCAACAACAATACATAAACCTAGAACCAAGGTCACATCATCCGGTACCACAGTTGCACCCACCAATTATAAAAGAAATGAAAAAGGTTAAATATGAATCACTTTTTTTTTATAGTTAATGTCACTTGGCAGTGTGCTGGAGTGACTAATTTACTCCAAATCAATAGAAAATGCAGGGTCACTTCACTTCTACCTTTTACGTCATATCTAAAGTTCGAACTTGAAAAACTAAGTAGAGAAAAAGCATCTTAGAATTTATGCTGGATACTATGATGCAAATACACCATGAAAGAATAGTACAAATGCTCATGTAGAATAATAAAAAAACTGATATACAGCAGCCGTGCACATTCCTGAACCATGAAATTGCCCATTTCCATCATCTTCATGATTTCATCTCTGTTGCATCTTATGTTCTGCAGGTACGTGAATTCATTTAAATTGGCCCACAATTTCAACAAACAGTCAGCACCTTGGCAATCACTCATCACTGCCTGATAGTTCTTATGTGTAGGGAGGGGCGTTGAAGCTTAGCCAGATTAAGAATCTTAAGAGCTTAGCCAGATTAAGAATCTTACTATCTTTGGGTACAACCTCTTCAAATGAGTTAAAATATACCTCACAATCGTCGTCAAATACTAGATTCACCAATTATGAATATCAACAAACTTAGGGAGCTGGATTTCATAAATAATATGGGAGGGAACATCCTCGGATAATGTATTGCAGCATAACATAAAACATTGTTCAGGACCTCAAGCACATTCATGAAATCTTCAACAAGAACATTCAATTCATGATATCTTCATCAATAGGAAAATCATCTGCCACTATACAGTAAAGTTCACACAATCTCGTCCAATTATCAAACCAAAATGTAGAGGATCCCATTTTAATTTGCCACCAAATTTAATGCTCAGTCAGCTCTCTTGCCTCTTAACATTTTACCCCACACATAAAACAAGCATGTAAATCCATGAGGACCACGGGCACTTTAACCATTTAAACCAAAACCTCTTGCTTACTTCTTTTTTTTAAAATCATTTAGCTTAACTTCTTTTGTAGATAGCAAAACTACCAGGGAGTTAAATTTTATAAGAAATCAGATTAGGTATACACCTTAAGATGTCGGGCACCCTTTATTCCTCCATTTGTTCTTGAAAGAATCTGATAGCTTCAACAACTCTTCAATAGTGTCCCTCCATATACTATGTTGCTCGGACTTGGGTGCAGGTGTCAGAAAGGGGTGCGGATCTAGAGGTTGGATCCTTCTTGATCTAAATTTTAAGGTTCAGGGATACGGATCCAGGTATGGATACAGGTGCGGGGATTCGACTAAAAATAATTCAACTATCTAAAAATAGAGGTAAAAAAAAAAAAAAAGGGCAGCCCGGTGCACTAAGCTCCCGCTATGCGCAGGGTTCGGGGAAGGGCCCAACCACAAGGGTGTATTGTACGCAGCCTTACCTTGCATTTCTGCCAAAGGCTGTTTCCAAGGCTTGAACCCGTGACCTCCTGGTCACATGGCAGCAACTTTACCAGTTACTCCAAGGCTCCCCTTCAGGTTATGAGATATAACTCTATCTAAAAATAGAGTTATAAAACTTAAATTATGAGATATTAAGAGGAAACTTGCGAAGAAAATATTGATCAACAGGAGAATCCTGGAAGGAAATAAAAGGCAAAAGAGTGACAGAGAAATTTTTATATACAAGGTATTCCATTTTTCTAAAATTTCACCTTAGTTTTTGTTTTGATTACAGAAATCATTGAATCTGTATAGAACTTCTCCGTCGATTTCGGTCAAAGTACCCAAAATAGGTTGACCAGATCGGATACGGATCCCACACACCATGTCGTGTCGACATGGTTGCGGCACCAAAGAGTCCGAGCAACATAGTCCATAACAATCAGAATCTGGAATTATTTTCACATGAAGCTTTTTCCTTCTTCCTTTAATATCCGAATGAAAGAACTTTGTATTACAATATCCTTCATTGAACGATGTGATATCTGTTTTTTGCTTCCAAAATTCCTCCACCAAGAATAGATATTTCTCTAACTCTGCTTGTGCATTATGCAATCTTTTTTGATTGAGCTAAGTATGCAATTCAAATTGAACCCCATGTACTTTAATGCCATCGGAGTAACCACAAGCTGGAAAATACCACCATAAGTGATTCTGCTCCATTGCACAAAGGCCTTTTTTTTAACATTCTTCAACTAGTATTGAAGAATAAAGAACGGATCTCACACCTGCAGTCCAGTTACTCCTTACCACCTCCAGAAATTCTTCATGCTCAATCCAAAATTTCAAGAACTTGTATGACTTTTTAATAGGAAATACTCCACAGTACCATTAAATAATAAAGGAGGTGATCTAAGCCACTTCAGACAAGATGTTCAACCTCAAGATTGGGAAACTTAGTCTTACAATTCTTGATTGCCAATACATCTACATAATTTTAAAAATACAAGCTTCATCTTCTCCCATTCCACCAAATTAGACACTCCCTTTGAAACCCTAATTATTTAAACCACAGTTTGACATACAATGTGTAAAATCCTCAACTTTGGTAGCTATACAGGCAGCCCTCGAAATTTTTCATCCTCGGATAGAACCACATTGAAGTCACCAACTACCATCCAATGGATATTAATGTCCCTTATAAGATGATACAATGACTCCCATAGTTCCATTTGTTCACGCATATCACATTTAGCATATATATGAGTCAGAGTAAACTTTTTATCTACACCTTGATGATACGATTTGAGAATGAGTTGTTGCTCCATATCCCTAAGAACCATAACTTTGAAGTTTTCATCAATAAAAACACAAATCTTCTCTAAAGAATTTGCAAAAGCAGTATAAAGTCTCGATTTCCTCATGTATCTCTCAATTTTGCTTGCATTTAGAAAATTTTCCTAAAGACCAATAAGAATAAACCAGTGCTTTTTATGCATAGAAAGCAATTGCGCAAATGTTTTTTTTTGGGGTATTAACGACATTAGATAGGAGATTGTGGAGGACACGGTATGGGTAGGAAGTTAGTACGTAGTATTGTGTTCTCTTGCTATCCGCCCATACTAGTAGTTGTAGTATTTCCCATGTAGTTTCTTGTCCTTCGATTCTTGTTACTATCTGATGTTTATTGTACCTCGATTATCGTATTATTAGGTTGTAGTTACTGTTCAGTCTGCTTTGTGATGCTTTCACTTCTGTTTATTCTCTTTCTGAACTGCTTTGAACTGTTTCTCTTGAGCCGGGGGTTTATTGGAAACAGCCTCTCTACCTTTGAGGTAGGGTTAAGGTGTGAGTACACTCTATCCTCCCCAAACCCCACTTTGACTATATTGGGTATGTTGCTGTTGTTAACAGACCTGAAATTCAAAATTAGAACCTTACTCATCATTAATTGTGTTTTTTTTCCTGGGAAGCTGTCCTCTTTGGTTGCATCCTAGGAGGCAAATTATATTGTTTTAAATTCTTTCTGCCAGGCTCCTTTTTTGTAACTTCAGCAATTCGTCTTAGAGATAGATCGCCAGTTCAAACAACATTTGAAAATTCTGTGCCGTGGATTTATCATCCTCTACATAAAATCTTCCAAACTTCTCAAAGTTTTCATGTTCCAGTGGATCACCATTGCTATCAACAATACCTTGGACAATAACAATTTGAGTGACAAGTTCAGCTGCTACTTTTTCTTGCGCCATGAGACCTACATTCAAGTTACTAACTTGCATCAGCATCTGCCTTGTTCAATTCTACTTGATCACCCCAATTTAAATTGGATTTACTCTAATTCCTGAAAGGTTGAGTTTGATTATTTGTAGCCATGTCCACTGTCAAAAGTTTCCCAACAGCTGATGCAAGAGAAAATACTGACTCCTTAGTATATAAATCAGGAGGTAGGTCTGAATACAAAATACATGCAACTGCAGTCGATGTTTCATAATCTGGATAGAAACAAGGATCCCACTTTACCATTGGTAAATATATCTTTTTACATTGAGATAGAAAGTCGGCTTGGTTAGCATATTAACACAAAATGATTTCTTAAGAACCGTATCTTGCGATCTACCTTGATCTCACATTGAGTTGGAATGACCTTTCTTAAATCTTTGAGTTCCAGCCATCCATATGAAATTTACAAATAACAACAACAACAATATACCCAGTAAAATCCCACAAGTGAGGTCTGGGGAGGGTAAAGTGTACGCAGACGTTACCACTACCTCAGAGAGGTAGAGATGCTGCTTCCGAAAGACCCTCGGCTCAAGTGTAGCAAATCCTCATACAAGGAAGAGTAAAACAGTGCAGAAAATATGACAACTAATCAGCAACATAAAACAATAATCAGCCATAGAAAAACACTAATCAGCCAAAAATAGTGCGATAATCGAAACACAATAAACAACAACAATGATAGATATCTACGGCTAAACCTTAAGCTTACTACGGTGCATGACAACACTCCTACCCGACTAACCTTCTACTCTAATACGCATCCTCCACATCCCCCTATCTAAGGTCATGTCTTCGGTAACCTGAATATGTGTCATGTCATATCTAATCACCTCACCCCAATATTTCTTCGGCCTACCTCTACCCCTCTTCGTACCTACTATATTCAACCCCTCGCACCTCCTCAATGGGGCGTCTGAACCTCACCTCATCACATGTCTAAACCATCTCAATCTCGCTTCCCTTATCTTGTCCACCACGGAGGTCACTCCCACCTTATCTCGAATAACTTCATTCATGATTCTATCACACCTAGTATGTCCACACATCCATCTCAATATCCTCATTTCAGAGACATGCATCTTCTGAACATGGAAGCTTTTGACTGGCCAACACTCCGTCCCATCAAACGACGTCGGTCTAACCACCACTCTATAAAACTTACCTTTAAGTTTCGGCAGTATCTTTTTATCACACAAGACTCCGGAGGCAAGCCTCCACTTCATCCACGCCGCACCAATACCATGAGTGACATCACCGTCTATGACCCCACTACCTTAGATAATAGAGCCAAGATATTTGAAACGATCGCTCTTGGGGAGAGCCTGTGTGTCCAGACGCACTTCCACGTCTTCCTCATGCAACCCCTCACTGAATTTGCACTCCAAATATTCTGTTTTGGTCCTGCTCAACTTAAACCCTTTAGCTTCCAGAGTTTGTCTCCACACCTCCAACCTATCATTCACACTGCTACGCGTCTCATCAATCAATACTATTTCATCTGCAAATGACATACACCAAGGCACTTCATCTTGGATGCCCCACGTCAATACATCCATCACCACGGCAAAGAGGAAAAGGCTAAGAGCTGATCCCTGGTGCAACCCCATTTGTCGCAGGCCTTCTCAATGTCAATGAACACCATATGGTATACAAATAACAGTGTATTCTAAATTCTCCTTGATGATAAGTCGATCAAACTGGTTTGAGTGGAACAGGTTGCATGGGGCTGTAGCAGTGGAGGTTTTAAGAAATGAAGCATCAGAAGTAGGGTTAGGAGGCTGTCAAGCAGCAACAGCCACCATGGCTACTAGTCGCCTCAAGATCCCTCCAAATTCACCAGGGCAGGGCTGCCAGCCCTAGCATTGATTCTTTTTCTTTTTTTGAAAGAAAACAAGTTGTTGTTAAAGCCCTAGAGTTTTTTAAACTATGAATCACTTGATACTGTAACTTCTACTGTTTTTCCTTATCTTATTCTCTGTCTTTGGTTTTATTTTATGGTGGTTGGGGGGTGGGGGGGTAATGAATTACTCTGCTGTTACAACATCTCCAGATATCCAAGGTTCCTTTTGAATATCATTCTATTGTCTATTCTAATGTTCCAGATGTGAATGATTTATTTTTTTTTGAATCTGGTAACGTTTCCCAGATGTGAATGATAATAAACTAGCTGAAACATAATAAATTTCAGAAATGTAAATTCTTTTTGATTGTCATCTGAATATCTATATAAGATACAGTAAAAAGTTGATGACCCGCCTGCACCTCTACTTCTGTTCCACCAAATAAGAATAAGATTCACCAATATCAAGCACTGTGGATAAGGTGCAGGCCCACAAAACCATTAGCCAGACCTGCTTATTAAGTTTCCTAATTAATATAAAGATGACCAATACAATTTCACCTATTTATGAGAAAACATCAAAGTTAAGTTTTCCCCATGGAGTGGAAACAAAACAAATATCAGTAAGTTATGTTAAGAGAAACTCTCCAGTAGGAACGGGAAAATGACAAAATATGAATATGCAAGTCACAGGAAGAAATTTTATAATCATCTCACACACCATAAGTTTAGTACTTTGTGTAAAATCAAGGTGAGATATTTACGATGAAGTAGATGGTGGAGAAGGTAGCAATCGTCCAATATCTTCCCCAGTATGCATCTGCCAATACAGCCCCAATAAGGGGTGTTAGGTAACAAGTGCCTTGCCAAGTTGTGACATTTCTAGCAGCTGATACATTTCCCTCATGTAACTTCGTAGTAAGATAGGTAACAAGATTAGCAGCAATGCCATAGTATGCCAAACGTTCACAACATTCATTACCTGAGGCCAAAGTCAGCAACCAAATCAATTATACCATAAAACAGAGTGTAATAACTATGCCAAAACAGGGAAAAGGGGAAAAAGAAGAGAAGGAAAGAAAAGGGAAATCTGAGTCTGACATACCAAGAATAAAGGGGCAAGCTCTCCAGTTCCCTGTCTCACTCTTTAAAACAGGATTACCCTTGATATCAACAGAACCATCTCCAGTGTAGAGTCCACTATTCTCATTCTGCAAAGAGGAAATTTTTAAGAATGCCTCAACAAAAGTAACTTGCAGGGAATCACATTTTTTTATGGTAAAATAACTTGCACAGAATTACATTTGCATCTAATTATCATCTTCTGCATTAAACAAGAATGATCCTCCGCTTTAAGATGTGGAACAGCCAGAGTATTTACACATACCCAACTTAATTTTGTAAACCAAATATCCATATAAAAAAGAGTAATGGATAAAAAATGGCCCTCGACTATGCGAAATAGAACAATTTTGCCCACCGTTAAAAAAGTGTTTTGCTCCTACCCAAGCTGTCACCAAAGTCTAGAGGCATCGTTTACCCTTTTTCTTTTACAACCCAGCCCCCTTTTACTCCCTCCTCTTTTACTACTCCACCCTCTCCAAAAAATAGTATTGAAAATCCCCCTTCCGTAGTCCTCTTTCTGTATAGGTTCAAGGATCATTTTTATAGCATAGTTTGGTGTATAAATCAGGTATCTACTTCTATAATTTGCTACGTGTGAGAGGAATTGAACTCACCTACATAAGTCATCACATTATTGTATTTATAAAAACATAAAGGAAATGATCATAGCAATCTTGAATTTAGCAAATGGAGGTAAATTTAGAAATTAATATACTTTCAACTAACTAATCTTAAATGAGAAGGTTCTTTTTACTTTTTTCATATACATTAATAGAACAAAAAATATTATAGCACTATTATTTGCATACCACACAGGAGTAAAACAGAATACCTGGAATGCAAGTTTAGTGAGACAACGCATGAGGCGGAGGCAGAAGTGAGGATCGATGCACTAGTCATACCCAAGAGAGAAAGTTTCAAGTATCTTGGGTTCATAATCCACGGAGACAGGGAGATTAACAATGGTGTAGCACATCGTATTGGAGCGAGGTAGGTAAAATGGAGGCTCGCCGTCGGGGTACTATGCGACAAGAATGTATCGCTAAGGCTTAAAGGTAAGTTCTACAGAGTGATGGTTAGACCAACATTGCTATATGGGCAGAGTGTTGGGCAGTCAAGAACACCCATATCTAGAAGATGAAGGTTGCGGAGATGAAGATGCTTAGATGGATGTGTGAGCATACTAGGAGATATATGACTAGGAATAAAGTTGTACAAGGCAAGGTGGGAGTGGCCTCACTACAGACAAGATGAGGAAAGTGAATTGAGGTTCGGGCATGTGAAGAGAAGCCACGAGGATGTGTCAGGTTTGGTTATAGTTGGAGTTAGGAGAGGTAGAGGTAGGTTGAAAAGGAACTATGGGAAGGTGATTGGACAAGATATGTAAACACTTCAACTGACTGAGGACGTGACTTTAGATATGAAGGTATGAAGATCAAAGATTACGGTAGAAGGTTATTATATAGCTGAGTGATGTTGCACTTTGTGTGAGAGAGGCAGGGGCTACCTCCTCTCTTCTCCATTTTAGTAGTATTATTTAGTTATTGCTTAGTTTCTTATTCTTCAATGTGTATTATATTTGTTGTTGCATTTGTTTTGTATGTTGCTATTTTGTTGTCTTACTTTCCCATATTCCTGCATCAGATACTTTTCTTTGGAGCCGAGGGTCTATCAAAAACAGTCTCTCTACCCCACAAAGGTAGAGATAAGGTCTGCGTACATCTTACCCTCCCCAAACCCACTTGTGGGACTACACTAGGTATGTTGCAGTTGTTGTATTTGGATACAACAATGTTGTTCTTCTATTTTCATGTTATCGAACGAAACTATGGAAAATAACTTGTTGTAGCTGATCTATTTAACATGTTGGTATAAAAAACCAATGCATTATTAGTGCATAGAAGTTTAAGCTAATTTTTAAAGTTGCATTGTATAGATCAAGGTTCAGAAGATTTCGCCAAACAATTTTACTTCTCTCCCCTACCTGGAAGCAAACAATGTTCGGTTGTTCCAACTAAAAGATTTCCTACAATTTGAGATAGCAACTATTCCAAAAAAAAAAAATTGATAAAGTGCAACTATTCCAAAATTTGATATGGATAAATCAAGTAAAGAACGTCATATGAGAATAACAATCATAATTAAGTTGGGATTAAAATCTTTGTGAGAAATATAAAAGAAGAATATTATTGAATTGTGTATCTACATTATTACACTGAGACTCTATTTATAGATACTACATTACAATCCTTATCCAAGTAGGACACTACATTACAATCCTTTTCCAAGTAGGATTCTATCTCTTATTCCTGTTCCTACTCATATTCTAACACTCCCTCTCAAGTTGATGCATACAGGTCATATGTACTGAGCTTGTTATAGATGTGATTAATACGAGGACCAGTAAGGGACTTAGTGAAGATATCTGCAAGAAAACTGGCAAGGACTGCTCGAGGCTTCCGGGCAACCAAAGTTGAAAAGGAACAAATTGAAAAAGTGGTCGAAAAATTAGTAAACGTCGCCGGAAAGCCGGTCTGTCGCTGGAAAATTACTGAAAACTGGTATAAAATATATGGGTCGTCTCAAAATCAAGAGACGAGTAGATCCTGAACAAGAAAGTCATGCTCACGCGTCGGCACGTGGTCAGATCTGGCCAGAGGTGACGATCTCCAAGGCGGCGCATGGAGGCACATAGGAGGTCGATTCACAGCGATACTTGTTGGGGTTTGGTCACGTGTTGGCTTTCGCACAACACTGATGAAAAGTGAAACTATGTAAATCAGATTTGAGGAGTCACTGGAAAGACGCTCGGAACTACACAAATCAAATTTGAGGAGTCACCGAAAAGACGCACGGTGCTACGTAACTAAGATATGAGAAAATAGTCAGGAAAGATGCACGGTGCTACGCAAATCAGAAATGAGAAAGTAGTCACGGGAAAGATGCACGGTGCTACTCAAATCAGATATGAGAAAGTAGCCACCGGAAAGATGCACGGTGCTATGCGAATCAGATCTGAGAAGCCATTGGAAAGAAGCACGGTGACTACTTTCCCTGTCTCGAATGCTTCTCAAATCAGTCTTTTTCAGCATGATTGTTTTTCAGGCATATATTATTGGCCAAACTTTTGCTAACATAATCATTGGACAGACGAACGGCTATATGAGTTATAACCACCCGCCCACTGCGGAAGCTTTTTTTGATTCTCTATCAAGATCGTAGGGGCTTTGATACCATTTGAGAAATATAAGAAGAAGAATATTATTGAATTGCGTATCTACATTATTACACTGAGACTCTATTTATAGACACTACATTTCAATCCTTTTCCAAGTAGGACACTACATTACAATCCTTTTCCAAGTATGATTCTATATACTATTCTTGTTCCTACTCCTATTCTAACAGTCTTATTCACTAGCGGCATAAGAGGGGAAAAAAAAAAAGAACTCACACGTTCAATTTAAATTGACGTACTTTGACATGTACTCATCCTCTTTTATAGCTTAGTCATACTTAGTGTCACTTAATTACCTTCAGTTAGATTTAGATGATCTATTTGTAAAGTAAAATAGAATGAATTTAGAAATATGGTCTAAATATTTCCTTTACACATTGTCGGTAGCCCATAAGGGCAAACCAAGCCACTTGGTGACCATAACGGAGAGAAAATTTGTTCAATTGTAGGAATTTTTTATCCTTTAACCAAAGATTAAAGTCCAATGAAACTAAAGGGACCTCCCTCAACTGTTTTCACTCCTTTTTAAAAAACACTACTCCCTTCTCCCCACCGATTCCTTATTTCCTATTTTGTACATTTACCAAACTTCACAGATAGATAGATAAACCACTGACCAAAATTCAAAGATAAGATGTGACAGGTTATTTTTCATGACAAAAAATTATAGAGACTAGGGTTTGAACAGTGTAGATTCTAGATAAATTTAAGAACACTTAATGCTTCTCTGAGGAAATGGTTAGATGAAGCTGGTGAGAACATATCAATGTCATAGATGGATCTTTTTCTTTTAGGATGTGTTCGGTAGCTGGAAATATTTTCCTATTTTCTCATGTTCGTTTGGCTAAATTTTATGGAAAATATCTTCTCTAGGAAAACAAGCTCCTTCAAAATAAGGAAAATGACTTCCTTAATAAACGTGGGGAAAACAAGTTGCAATGTCTCATACCACTCTCAAAATCACTCACCCCACCTTTACCCCACCCACCTCTACCCACCACCCCCAAAAAAAAAAAAATCTTACCTGAGCCCCTTGCCCCCACCCTTGGCCCCACCCCTGCCCCCCAAAAAAATTATTTTTTTATAAAAACCTTTTCTCACCCCAATCCCTACCACCCCACAAAAAAAAAAAAAAAAAAAAAAAATCTTACCCCACCCACCCACAGACCCCTCACCGCACAAAAAAAAAATTCCCACTCTATCCCCAACCCCACCTAAACCTCCCACCACAATCCCCTGCACTCCCCCTCCTCCCCCATCACAATATCCATCACTCTACCCCTATCCATTCTTGTTATTTTGTGTTACATATAAACAAATGCTTTTTAGAAAAAAAATGTCTACTTGCACATCGAACACAAGAAAATAAGTAGGAAACAACTTGATCACACCCTTAGTATTGACTTTTATCAACCATGGGTCGTATTTTCCATTTTCTTTTTTAAGGAATAGTGCTTTTCACTGTTTGAGGGAAGACACTTGCTTGGTAATAATTAATTACAAGTATAACATCATTTCTGTTGGTTCAAAATACTCCTGCACCATATTTCAACTGCCTAGATCAGGAATCCATTCATCAGGACTTTCACTTGTTTCCAATTTAAGCATTAGACCGTAATTAGCTTTTGTTCTAGTGAATTTTCCACTCAATTCCAGCTTTTCACTATTCCACTTTCCCCAATAGTAGGATCACATTCCTCTCAAAGCCTTAGTTCATTTGGCCGCTTTTCATAACAAGCTGCAATGAAAAGCCATGGCCTTACTGTAAGAATATTAGGTATTAATGTGACCCACAAAATGGTAATAAAATATTTACTTTGTCTCCTAAGTAAAGTAATAAATCAGTCAATTAATTTTCTTCCAGGTTATTCATATATGGTAATTTCTTTGATGGGAAGAAATTACTATGAGAAGTCCCTAGGACTAAAGTTTTTGTCTACGAGTCCCTAGCTTACCTATAAATACGTCTATGACTCCAAGTCTGGCATACACTTGGATAGGCATAGTCTAGAAGACTCTAAAGCTTGTGCTCAGAATTTGTTCTCTAGAAGACACTGTCCACTTAATGCTAAGGAACAGTAGATTTTCTGCCCCAATGAGCAACTTCTACATACCCAACAAATAATAATGACGTATACACCTTTCAATGTGTCTAACAAACTTACTAAATTGAAAAGCTTTATGAGACCAGTAGTTAGGAAGGTAAAGAGTCTAACTAGCAGAAATAAGGCAGATGATTTATTGTATTAACAAATATCCAGCAGAGTTAGCTTCATACAGTATGATATATCAATCAAACACAAATTTTGCGTTCTTCATTTGAACACCAATAAAAGCATATCAATTATAGCAATAGAGAGGTGTTATCATTCTCAAAACAAAACAAAACAAAACAAATAAACAAAAAAAGATTATAGCAATAGAGAGAATAACCCCCAAAATGGATTTCAAATTATGTATTGCATAAAAATTGGATACAGAAGTAAAGAGAGAAATTAGAACCTCAAGAACCGCACCATCTTCGAGAAGAGGTATTGCCTCTGTTTGACTACCCATATGTGCAGCTTCAAGTTGATGGATCTCACACTTCACCTACTAAAAATTCAGATTTTTCTTGAGATACAAAGGAAAATGGCACGAGAAAAAACGGGTAAACTGGTAAAAGGAGAAAAATGAGCGAGAATGTCTCTAAGTTCCCAATCAATTAAAAAGTGACGAGTACGTTTTGCAATATTAATTTTAAGTTATAATGGTCAAGTCCTTATGACAGCTGGACATAGTTGTTCATAGTTATTAGACAACTGTATTAGTATACAGTTATCTTAATAACTATTTAATTGTTCAACAACTTTCCACGGTTATTGAATAACTACAATAATTATTGGACAATTTTTATAATTATTGAGATAATTTCTATAGTTATTGGGGTAAAAGTATAAAAGTAAACAGTTTGAAATTGTTAAAAATAAATTTGTCACATTTATTCAATTTTTAAAACTTAAAGGACCTCTATTTAATTGACAAACTCATTTATCTCTTTTAATTGCATCTATAAAGACGTGGAATATTTATTGGTATACCTCTACAAACGTGGAATACTTGGAAAAAAATAGAAATGACAATGGGGTGGATGCGGGACAAATTTTGGGCTATGCATGCTGGGTGGGGTAAATTATATAAATAGTCTCCATAGTGGGTGATTTTTCTTTTTTGCCCCCCATAGCAAAAGTGTTATAAAACTACCCTTTCTTCTTTTTTATGTATGGAACAAATACATATTTGCCCTTTTATATATCAAATATTTTCAAACAGCTCTCCATACTCATTTATCTTTCAACTTCAATTTTTTTTCTCTGTTTTATCTTACTTTGATTTATTTTTTTTATTTTCTCTTCTTTTTTTTTAATTTTCTCAACCTTTACTTTTTTCCTTTTTTCTTTTTCTCCTTTCAACTTCTAATTTTTTTTTCTCTTTTTAATTTTTCTTTGGTTTTTATTTTTTATTTTCTCCTTTTTTCTTATTTTTATTTCTCAACCTTTAATTTTCTTTTATTTTTTATTTTGACTTTTTTTCTTTATATTTTTATTTTTTTCTCAAGCTTTTTTTTTCATTTCTTCTCTCAACTTCTATTTTTTTTTCTTTTTCTCTTTTTCATTTTCTTTGATTTTTTTTTAATTTTATCAACCTTCATTTTTCTTTTGTTTTTTATTTTTCCGTAACCTTTATTTTTTTTCTTTTCTTTTCTTTTCTTCGATTCCTTCCAAACAACAAGTCACGTCCATTAGGTAAAAGTTGATTGTAATAACCTATTTTTTTTATGAAGGATTAATTGGTAATTTTACCAATAAATAATAATAATAATAATAATAATAATAATAACAAATAAGAGAGAATTAAAAAGAGTGGGCCAAGCCCATTTTCTTACTTTCCTGTTGCACGTTTTAGAGGGGTTGGAGGAGTAGAAAAGTTAGGGTAGTTGATTTCTTATTCTTGGAAGAGGAGGAGCAAGCTACGGAAAAAAAAAAAAAAGCAAATTTGGAGAATGCCCAAACGACATTAGCAGGCATTACCATGAAGAAACTTCATAGGTATGAGTTTTCTTCGTAATTCTTTGGCGTGAAAACTGGGCATAGATTCAATATTTAGGCAGCTTGGTACTAATGGTATTAAAGGGGTAGAATGAAAATCATTGATTAGTTAATGATACAAAATAGTTAAGCAATGCTATAGCAAGCATTATGGGCAACTATCAAAATGATGCAGTGGTGTTTAATAGGCACTCTTGAGAATCTTAAACTTTAAGAATTGTTGGTCGAAGATTAGATTCATCAATTGGTTGCTGGAATACAGTGTGCAGAATTTGTCATATTCTAGATTTATTCAAGGTTGTTAATTCATATATTGATTATTATATTGGAAATATAGTGTGTATATATTGGATAGATGATTCACAAAGTAAGTTGAGACGGCTTGTTTGAGATAGTTTTCTGCCTTTGATTCATGGTTTAAGATACGAGATATCAAGGCTTAGATTTAAACTTGAAAGTTTGGGATATAGAGACTTGACCCCGACTAGCATAATTAATATTGTTAATTAATATTTTTGATAGATTGAAGCCATTGGAGGTTGTTTGATTGATGTTCTACCCGTTGCAAGGTCGGGGAATTTTTCATTTGCGAGGTAAGTGAGACTTTAAGCTTTGGATGCTTGCTTTTCAAATTTGTTTTAAAAATGTGTTTTGTCTGTCCGGTCCATGTGTTGGGACGAGCATGTGCTTGGCAGAATCGGTGGTCTTCGAGGCTAACCGCATATAATTTAAGTTCAAGAATACTAAAACTCTCTTTATAAACTATTTGGAGATGTGATATGATTGTGTACTATGAGATTGGGGCATTGTGTATGCTTCCTTGAACATTGTGTATGCTTATTGATTTCACCGGGGCATTGTGTATGCTTCCCTTGAGCATTGTGTATGCTTCTTGATTTCATATGGGACATTGTGTATGTTTCTCTGAGTATTGTGTATACTCTTGATATATTTGGCGCATTGTGTATGTTGCCCAGAACTCATGGTGTTGGTCAATTATTTTAATTGCAATTTATGATAAGTACTTAGTGTAAACTATATGGAGATATATATTCCTTGAAAATTGGTTGTTGGATCTTGTTGGTCGTCCTATTATGATATGAATTCTCGTGTTTAATATTTTTATGTTCTTGGTGTGGTTGTATTTTCTAACACTTGTCCCAGGAGTATTTAAAGTAGTGGGTCGAGGATCTTACTGAGTTATATTTATATATAGCTCACTCCTTACTTGCATGTCTGCAGATACTATTGCCGAAGGTAAGGCTAGTGGCCGACAGTTCGTTCGTGAGGATTCTGTTGCTAAGGTGAGCCTTCACATTGTTCGTGGAGGCTGTCGTTTCAGCTCTAGCTATTTTAGTTTATATTTATTTTCTTGGGTTTGCATGCCCGACAGTTGAACCCATGTAACTCTATTAGATGCTCCATGGTCTTAGTGTGGGATTTGGGTTAGAGAATTAGTATTTGATTGATCGTTAAACAAATAAATTGATTATGGAGTTTGTTGGATTATCATTCCTTATTTATTGATTATTATTGAAGCATTTGGAGTTATACATATCTTATCTTAGTGGTTATATAACCGGGTAAGTGAATGGATGTTTGGTTCGCCCGACAAGTGGTGTTAGCGGGTGCCACTCATGTCTAGGTGGTATTTTGGGACGTGACATTGATACTACCACATTGTGTCTTGATTTATGAGATGTTCTATTACTCTTGCCTTAGAAGCAAGACTTAATCTAAGGACATTCAAACAACAAGTTACGTCCCATGGTCAAGAGTTGACACTATCGCATTATGTTTTAACTTATGAAATGCTATATAACTCTTGCCTTAGAGGCAAGACTTAGCCCAATGACTTTCAAACAATAAGTTATGCTCCATGGGCAAGAGTTGACACTACCACATTGTGTCTTGATTTATGAGATGCTCTATAACTCTTGCCTTAGAGGCAAGACTTAGACCAAGGGTTTACAAACAACAAGTTGTGCCCCATGGGCAAGAGTTGACACTACCATATTGTGTTTTTATTTATGAGATGTTCTATAACTTTGCCTTAGAGGCAAGACTTAGCCCAAGGACTTTCAAACAACAAGTTATGCCCCATGGGCAAGAGTTGACACTACCACATTGAGTCTTGATTTATGATATGCTCTATAACTTTGCCTTAGAGGCAAGACTTAGCCCAAGGACTTTCAAACAACAAGTTATGCCCCATGGGCAAGAGTTGACACTACCACGTTTTGTCTTAATTTATGAAATGCTCTATAACTCTTGCCTTAGAGGCAAGACTTAGCCCAAGGACTTTCAAACAACAAGTTATGCCCTATGGGCAAGAGTTGTCACTACCACATTATGTTTTAACTTATGAAATGCTATTTAACTCTTGTCTTAAAGGCAAGACTTAGCCCAATGACTTTCAAACAACAAGTTATGCCCCATAGGCAAAAGTTGACATTACCACATTGTGTCTTGATTTATGAGATGCTCTATAACTCTTGCATTAGAGGCAAAACTTAGACCAAGGGCTTTCAAACAACAAGTTACGCTCCATGGGCAAGAGTTGACAATATCATATTGTATTTTTATTTATGAGATATTCCATAACTCTTGCCTTAGAGGCAAGACTTAGCCCAAGGACTTTCAAACAACAAGTTATGCCCTATGGGTAAGAGTTGACACTACCACATTGAGTCTTGATTTATGAGATGCTCTATAACTTTGACTTAGAGGCAAGACTTAACCCAAGGACTTTCAAACAACTAGTTATGCCCCATGGGCAAGAGTTGGCACTACCACGTTGTGTCTTGATTTATGAGATGCTCTATAACTCTTGCCTTAGAGCCAAGACTTAGCCCAAGGACTTTCAAACAGCAAATTACGCCCAATGGGCAAGAGTTGACACTACCACATTATGTTTTGACTTATGAAATGCTCTATAACTCTTGCCTTAGAGGCAAGACTTAGCCCAATGAGTTTCAAACAACAAGTTATGCCCCATGGGTAAGAGTTGACACTATCACATTGTGTCTTGATTTATGAAATGTTCTATAACTCTAACCTTAGAGGCAAGACTTAGCCCAAGGACTTTCAAACAACAAGTTACGTCTCATGGGCAAGAGTTGAAACTACCACGTTGTGTCTTGATTTATGAGATGCTCTATAACTCTTGCCTTAGAGGCAAGACTTAGCCCAAGGACTTTCAAAAAATAAGTTATACGCCCCATGGACAAAAGTTAGCACTACCACATTGTGTCTTTGATTTATGAGATGCTCTATAAGTCTTGCCTCTAAAACTAGACTTAGCCCAAGAATCTCTCAAAAAAATAAATTACTCCTCATGGGCAAGAGTTAACACTATTTCATTATGTCTTAATTTATGAGATACTCTATAATTCTTGTCATAGAGGCAAGACTTAGCTCAAGGGTTTACAAACAATAAGTTGATGTTCTATAAATCTTTCCTTAGAGACAAGACTTATCCCAAAGGACTTTCAAATGGCAAGTCACGCCCTTATGTTTCCTTTGATGTCAAAGAAAGAAGATCTTTTTTGCGGATTATCCAACTTTTTATTCATTAGCAAAATATAATAGAACCTGAGAAAAAAGAAAAAAGAGAAGGAAAAAAATAAAGATTGAGAAAAAAGAAAAAAAAAATAAAGGTTAAAAAAATTAAAAAAAAAAAAAAGAAGAGAAAAATAGAAAAAAATAAAAAAAAAAAAGTTGAGAAAAAAAATGAGAGGAAAAAATAAAATAAAAATAAAGTTTGAGAAAAATTCAAAAAAAAATGTGAAAGAAAAAAATAAATAAATAAAGGTTGAGACAATGAATTAAAAAAAGAGAAATGAAAAATAAATAATGTTTGAGAAATTTAAAAAAAAAAAAAGTTGAGACAAATGAATTAAAACAATTGAGACAAATGAATTAAAACAAGGAAAAAAAAAAGAAAAGAAAAAATAAAAATCAAGTAATAGTAAAAAAGAAAAAAAAAGTTGAGAGACAAATGAGCATGTAAAGAGTAACACAATATTTGAGGTGTAGAGGGGAAAAAATGTATTTGTTGTATACATAAAAATGAAGGAAGGCTAGTCTTTAAAGACTTTTCTTATGGGGGAAAAAAATACAAAGCCACCCACTATGGAGGACATTTCGTATAATTTCCTGTGCTGGGTGAGTGGGGAATGATGAATTGAAATAATTATTTTAAAAATTAATGTGGTGTGGAATTCGTTGTGGATTTTTGCGGTCACAAAACAAAAGTTTTTAAAAAAAAATTATTTCTACGAAATATGATTTTTTTTAATAATAAATTAAAATCATAAAATATCCGGTAAACAAAACATTAATAACATTAGTTATTAATTTTTTATTCTATACACAAAACATTTGAAGTAAACAAATAAACATTTCTCTCCCCACCCCACCAACTTCTCTCACCTCACCCCCCAATTCCCAAATCTAGAAATCCTTCGGCGTATAATTTCACTATAATCCAATCATTTCTGCCTATAATTTGGTAAGTCTCATTTGTTATTTTATCTTCTCTTTTTTTATAGATTAATAATTCTCTTATTTCTCATTTTTTATTTGTTCTCTGCTTGATTTTTCTATGTGGGCCTATTTGCATTATAAAATTCGCTATATTAGGGCTCGTAATGGCTTATTCTTGATATGGCTTCTTCTAAATCAACTAAAGCAGGCATAGTTTGGCTATAATTGCGTATTAATTAAATTTTTGATATGGATTTTGTCAGTTAGTTTTGTATGTTAGGTCTGAAATCTTTTTCTCGCTGCAATAATCATATTCAAATTAAAGAGATATAGTTGTAAGATAAAATCTTTTTTTAGCTATAAGCTGGAAGTTGTTGTGATTGGCATAAAGGGAGGAAGATATTAGTTATTGAAGATAAATCCTATATACAGGTTGAAGTATAGTTTCTTATAGGTTCCATTGAGAGCATGATATGGGGGCTGCAACGTTTGATCCTTGAAGGTTGGATACAGTAGATCGTTGTGTTCTCGTGAGCATGGATTTTTTTTCATCTTTCTTTTACTGTCCAGAGACAAGATAATATCGCACTTGAAAAAAATTGAAATTCAGAATTTTTTCAAAAAATCCATTTTGATACTTTGAGATATCTGATCATTGCATTAACTGTAAGAAACTAAAAGCAGAAAATGAAGGCTGCATAAAGTAAATTGGATAACAAAAGTAAATTATGCGAAGCTGAATAGGATAGGTTCATGTGAGGCAGAGCAAGGGTGAGGTAACAAAACAAAAAATTATGCTATGCTAGGCGGAGCGGGGCGAAGTTTATGCAGGTTTGCCCCGCACCCGTCCCATTGTCATCCCTAGAAAAAGATACTTAAACGACACGTTATTATTATATTTCTTATTAATAATTTAATTTTTTATTTTTTAATAAAATATTTATGGCTATAAAAAAGATTAATTTATTTTAAATTATAAATTTTAAAGTAACTTATTTTAACCTTTAAACTTTCTACACAATTTACTTTACTCTATATAATAAGAGGGAATCCGAGAGGAGCGTAGGGTCAAGCCAAGGGTATTTTCAAAATTTTACCTTGGTTATTACTGACCCGGCTCCTCCCTAGTGGCCAATCTCTCCATTTCTCAGTAGAGTCTTCAATTTCTTACACGTGTCCATTAAATTAATTAACTAAAAGCTTTAATTCAGGTTAGTTTTATTCTCTCTTCCAAACGGCTAATGTCTGAACCAATTAATATAATTTATCCCTGCTATCTATCTAGAGAGTTTTGAAACAATTATAATTTTGTTAATATTTGGAGAAGTATATTTCCCTATTTGTTTTACAAATTAAAGTGACATCGTAAAGTAGTAAAGCATGATAGTCAATTTACAAAGGAAAAATTCGAGAAAAAAAGAGAGAAGAAAATGGGCCACTATCTCAGACAGATTCCATAACCATGGAAAGAACAGGTAAAAAAAGCAAAAGCCCCCCAAAAGAGAACATCATCAGGAACCCCAAATTCATCATCCAAAGTGTATCAACCAAATTTTTCTTTCCCATGTTACAGGTGTAAATGTTTCAACTTGCAAGTATATCTCCACAATTTTGGAGACATCCCAAGTTGAATATTGTAGTATTTCTTTGATCGATTTGGCCATTACAATTTTGAATGAGAAGACACAATTCTTCCTATCACAATTGCTGCTTAACCATGACCCCAAAGTAAGAGAAGACACCGTTGCTTCGTGATTGGATGATTTGGGAAGGCAACAAGTTCATCTTCAGTGAAAGTGGGAAGTGGGAAGTGGGAATTGTTTAATAACTGATGGGAGAGAGTGAGGAAGAGAGAGAATAAATTAACCTAGGTTACAACTTTTAGTTAACTAAATAAATAAATCTTGTCCCTTAGATTGGTTAAGGGACATGTATTAGAAATTCAAGAGTTGATAACACGTGTATATACATCCTCTTTTTCCTCCTCTATATATTACTCCCTACGTCTCAAAATAATTGACATGTATAGATTTTGCACAACTCTTAAGAAAAATTTAATAAGGGGTGCAAATTGACTAACATAATCATAACATCTTTTTAATTTTGATTACATGAATCTTGTTCAATTAATATGGAAATTAATTACTAAAGATATAGTTGAAAAAATGATTAATTATCTCCTTATTTTTTAAATATCCAATTATTTTGAGATAATTTTTTTTAATGAACATGTCAAGTATTTTGAGACGGAGAGCATATTATTTTACCATGAATTTTGGTATCCTCTTTAATTGAATAAAGGGACCTTTTCATTTGATTACCATTTGACTCTTTTGTTCGTTTTATTTTTTAAAATTCATTATATATCTTTACAATGAATAATAATTTTAAAATATTTGAAAAACATATAAAAAAATTTGGTTAGTTTCGCAACTCTATCGGTGTCATATGAGACAGACGAAATAATATATATTATTTAAAAAATATTAATAGATTTAATTTAGCAAAATACACCTTGAATTAAAATTTTATTAAAGAGTGTGTCATGTCAACAGGAGCCAAGTAATATGAATCGAAAAGAGTAGATAAAATTAACGAGAAAATCAAGTCAATATATGTAGAGAATGGTGATGTGTTTTTATTAGTTGGTATCATCACTCATAAGACTTATTTAAGTATTTTATAGAACCTCAAACTTTGATATATTTATTAAATCATATGAGACAATTTAAGTAATAAATAATAAAGTATGGGTAAAACTAAAACTTGGAAAAAGGCATGACACAGCTCATATAAAAAGTTTTGGTTGACTCTTAAATTTTATCAACCACATAAATTAAGATAGAGGAGTAACATATATTATTTTAAAATTACGTTAAGATTATTATAAATCACAATATTTAACAACTTCAAATATTTAGAAGGCATACAAAAATTTGTTGGCTAACAAAATTTTATCAGCGCCCTATAAATTAGGACAGAGAAAGTAACATATATTATTTGAAAATTACATAAAACGGGCTATAAATTACAATATTGAACAACTTAACATATTTAAAATCATATAAAAATTTAGCTAACTCTTCAAATTTCATCTGTATTACATAAATTGAGACAGAAAAAATTACATATTGGGCCCGTGCTTGCACGGGCTTATATGTCTAGTTACTCTATACTAGAAGAGTGAATAGAGAGGAGCTTAGGGTCAGCCGAGGGTATTTTTGAAATTACATATCTTATTTTGTGGGCCTATTTACTTAACATGTGTAAGTACTTGATCTTTCATACGCATCACCTGTATGCCAAATCACTTCACTTCTTCCTCACTTTGTCTCTTTGTGCTTCACCTTCTGACCTTTCATTTTACTCTTCTGCAAATTTCTGTTTCTTTTCTCCTCTTAGTTTTTCACCATCTTCTTCTAGGTGTTTTGTTTTGATTTTGGGTGTTGTATTGTTAATATTGCTGCTCAGTTTAGATCTGTTGCCTTTACAGTTACCAGATAAGTTCTTTTTCCTTATTCCATCTTTTCAGAGCATTGTTATTTTTAAGATTGTGTTGGTTTTTAGTTTGAAAAACTGGATCTTCCATGGAAGATTTACATCACTTTCGCTTACAATTTTAGTTTACTTGGTGATTAAGTGATGCAACTTTGAATCTTCTATTTATTTGTTATGGTATGAGAAAGAGAGGCATAGAACAAAAGTTTAGAACTCAAAGTACACAATTTTCCCCCAGGACTATATTTACCTCTCAAAGAAACAAGGAAATGTTTTCAAAGAGCATATCCCCAGCTGTTTCGGTGGAGCATTTGTAAGCATAACATGCCAAATCATGTAAAAACTATTAACTAACTGGCATTTGTAAAATAGGATTCTAAGTTAAAAACTTTGTGTTTATTTATTTTAGAGACTCAATAAGAGAAAGCTATTCTGACCTAACAACAACAATCCAGTACGTACATAGAAGCTATTTTGACTTCATCACATGAACTAGATGGCTAGACTTAAACCAAATATCAATTCCCAAATGATATGCCAAAAAGTAAGACCTCAGTGACAACTTTCATGATGCTCACTCACTGTAGCTAGCTATTAACAAATGTAAAAACCACAAATAAACAAACATGACTATTGAACAATCATCTGAAGCACCAAATGCATATTCATAATTGTCGTGTGAAATGATTACATACATTGAAATAGTCGTTAACATGTTCAAATAGCAATAACAACGCAATCTTCAACATCTGCTAGCCAATAGGATAGGATCTGAAATAATAAAATAAGGAATTATAACATCTCATTAATTTCTCACTAATAATCATTATGGTGCAGGTCAGTAGGATATAGATTTTGCATGTGCTTCTGGTTTGATCTGTTTTTGTGCTATTGGAAAGTGCTTGCACTTTTGTGTAATTTCAATGTAACGTACTCACACAATGTTAGCTTAGTAAAGTATTTCATAACAATCAAAACCTAAAACGGGAGAGAATCCTACAGTTAAGGTGTTCTTTTTGCCATAAACTTGACATGTATAGTAGGGGCCTCGCATTTCATTGGTTGGTCACGTTGTGTTCAATAGTTGAAAACCTTAACGAAGACATTTTCTTAGTTATGGAGGAAGGAATCACGAGTATACTAATGTCATAATTTTGATATTAAGAATGCATTGTGAGGATTGAATGAAGACTGGCAGGAAAATATTTCTTCGCTGTTAAGTTTCTATTTATGAGAATAACAGTTCTCAGGTTGATAGAAATGCACTTTGACCCCTGCAATACCAAGAAGCGCCGATCTTCACTAATTCTCAGGTAGAGATACCTTTCACCGGATCTCATATTTTGTTGTTTTCATATTTGTTCATTGCCGATTGAGAAGCAAGTTATTTTCTTCATCTGTAAATTCAATTTTTATTGCCTAAACTTAAAAACTTTTGCTGCATATATTGAGCATTACTATTTTCTGTGCTGCTACTTCAAATTTATCAAATCATGGAAAGCTTGGTAATTTCCTTCCCGAATGTGAGGCAGGAGTAATTATTACCGGTTATCATTTATGATATGTCATCTCTATGCGTGGGCGTGTACATACTATGTTATGATTTCTACATATTACCACAAATGCTTACTATTGACATACAAAACTTGACTTTTTCCTGCAATCAGTTAGAGATTAATCTCTTTAGGCTTGGGCGATTTTAACTAGCGAAAGAAAATTTTATTCCAGATGGAGTAATTGGAATAACTGGTAAAATTACTGCCATGTGACCAGGAGGTCACGGGTTCAAGGCTTGGAAACAGCCTCTGGTAGAAATGCAAGGTAAGGCTGCGTACAATACACCCTTGTGTTGGGGCCCTTCTCCGGACCCTGCGCATAGTGGGAGCTTTAGTGCACCGGGCTACCCTTTTTTTATGGAGTAATTGGAATCATTTAGCCTGCAACATTGATGAGAAACTCAAAAGAGAAATCGGTAAGTTTTGAGTTCATAAATGACCTCCCCGTTTATGATAAAATCAGTTAATTCTCCTTTTGTTTTTGGTAATTCTTCGCTAATCCCTCCAAAAAATCGTGGATTGAAGTGAAAAATAACATGTAGAATAATGGAAATAGATGAGCCTCACCGTAGCATCTCTTATCTTCACTCTTCAGCAAGAACGATCTACAAGTGCAGATCAATTTAGGGCAAAGTATGCAGCAACGTTTTGTAGTGCAAGTCTTTTTCCTTCATTAAACAAATCAAAAAATCCCATGCCAACATAAGGCATACTGCACCAAATGTATTTATTTTTGTTTGGTTTATGTAATTTAGTCCCTGATTTAACGGTAATACATTCATATTTAATAACTATAATATATTGTTGAACTTTCTTTTGGTTGATAACAGCCGACGCCCTGATTTCAACTGATTTTGATAAGTTGCGATATAAGTATGTATTTGATTCGATGTACCATTTAAGGCAGCGTGTGGATCTCTTGACATATACTTTATTTTAAAAATTTGTTTTAGATCTTCTATGTACAGATGAGACTATACGTATACGAGCACCCATGGCTTAGATGTTAGACCCACCTCTGTATTTGATTCTATTTTTTGCAGCTACCAATTACTAGGGTTAATCTCGATGCATAGATCAGACACTTCTGTATCAACTGAAAACTGTGTTCAGTTCTGCATCACTTTAATTTTTGTGCTATCTTCATTGCTAATTTTCTTTGCTTATGAAATTCACTTCTAGGAAAATTTTGCATCACTTCTAGAAAAATTTTGCACCTTAAAAGTCCACATTCCCATCTGGGATAAAGCTTTAGCTGACTATTTCCACAATAAGTTCTTAAGCTAATGGTAACTTGAACTTGCACATGAAATTCATTCCGAAAAGATATTCATGATATTGAAATTCACCATTTAATTTTTCTGCTTGTATTTTACTTAAAGAAACAAAATGCCTGCTTCACTTGGTCATGGGAACTATAAACTAATTTGGTTCAGTCAAGACAATGCAGAGAAGGAGAGCCACAGGAAGAACGAAAATTGACTTTTATGTTCAAGACTTTCCTATTGGATGACTTGGGAGCTCCTTGCATATCTTGGAAAAATCATGTAAGTGAAGAGCTGCAAAAATGGATGTAGATATGTACAAAATAAGCTAAGCGCATTGCCTCTTAGGACATTGTACACTCAACTGAATCTTTCTCCTAAGATACCAATACATGATTAGATTAATTTTTTTTAAATTTGATTGCATCTACTTAAATTGCACAGTACAACATTACAATGGGACTGTAGAATTGAATCGCCCCCTCCAGGAGGGGGGGGGGGGGAGAAGCTACGGTCAAACTCAAATTCTGGAAATAAGTTGAGGGTCAACTATCGTTGCCTTGCACAAGACAGTTGATACAATATCAAGTCCACAACACAAGATTTCAGCAACAACAATAAGATGAACACTTTCACAAGAACAACAAGTTGAACAACAAGTGCTAGTGAATCGAAAGAGCCCCACACGGCTTCACTAGACTTCAAGATCTCAAACACAACAACAACAAGATAATAAAAAGATAGTTAACTTGACATATAATATTCAAGAGACTAAGAACCCTAACATCAAGAAAGGACCCTAAGACTAATGAATATGAACACCAAGTTCTTACTTAGACCAAGAGGAACTCAATGACCTCAAGATCCTTGTTTCTAGCCAAGATACAACACAAGTGTAGCTCCACTTGTGAGTTTCGATTTTGGAGCTTCTCCAATGGAGAGAGAGAAGTCCTTAGTGTTACAAGAGTTTTGTCTTCCAAAATATAATGAGAAAACTAGGGATAATAACACTAAGATGGTCTATTTATATTACATCCAAAATGAAAGATAAAATGACAAGTTTAGCCCTTGGGGCAGCCGGCCTTGGAGTGTTCCATGTGGCCTTTGTGACTTACACTTTCAAGGTCCCTCTTTACACTTTAAAACATTTAGATCCTTAGGTAGTTCAATGACCAACTCACACACGGCCATTTGCCTGAACAAGGCTTGGAGTTTTTGTAATTCCCGAGCTTGGCTTCGTGTGAATGGTCGGGTACTTGTTGGATAGCTTGTCCCACCCGTATCATCCTCTCCATCTTGAGAGGAATTTGGCCACAAATTCAGCACTTGGTCATCTTCAACCGCCTCCACGAGAGAAAGATCACAAACGTTGAAAGTGTTGTGCACTTGATATTCCGGTGGAAGGTCAATCTTGTAGGCGTTGTCATTGATTCTCTCAAGTACTTGGAAGGGACCATCACCCCTAGGCATCAATTTGGACTTTCTTTGGGATGGAAACCGATCCTTCCGAAGATGTACCCACACCCAATCTCCCGGTTCAAGAATGAATTTCTTTCTTCCCTTGTTGGCCCTCCTTGCCATGTCTTGGTTTTTCTTCTCAAGTTGAAGCCACACCTTCTCATGTAACTTCTTCATAGAATCTGCCCGCTTGCTTCCATCTAAGCTAATCATGAGATCACTTGGCAAAGGCGTTAAATCCAAAGGGTTGAGGGGGTTGAGGCCGTATACACACTCAAAGGGAGTCATTCCCGTACTTGAGTGTATGACACGGTTATAGGCAAACTCAATCAATGGTAAGTGCTCTTCCCAAGAAGTCATTTTTCCCTTAACCATGGAACGTAGCATAGCACCCAAAGTCCTATTCACTACTTCCGTTTGGCCATCGGTTTGTGGGTGGCAGGACGTAGAGAACAATAACTTGGTACCAAGCCTACCCCACATGGACTTCCAAAAGTGGCTTAGGAACTTAGAGTCCCTATCACTCACAATGGTCCTCGGGACACCATGCAATCTAACAACATTATCAACAAATAACGAGGCAACGCTAGGGGCGTCATCACATTTAGAGCAAGAAATAAAGTGCGCCATTTTAGAAAATCGGTTGACTACAACAAGAATACTATCCCGGCCTCGTCGAGTCCTTGGCAGCCCTAACACAAAGTCCATAGATATATCAAGCCAAGGACGTAGAGGAGTGGGCAGCGGGGTGTACAACCCATGAGGTAGGAGCCGAGATTTGGTTCTCTTGCATTCTACACATTGGCCGCAAATCCTTGTCACATCCTTGCGCATTTTGGGCCAATAGAAATGCTCCTCCAATATTCCGAGGGTCTTTTCGACCCCAAAATGACCCATTAGACCGCCATCATGTGCTTCCCCCACAAACAATTCTCTCCAAGAGCTAGAGGGTACACACAATCGTCTACCTTTAAATAAATACCCATCAAACTTGGCATAGGGATTTGAACCCCTAGCCGAATCCCACTTGTCCCTACCTAATTCTTCGCATTCCCTAAAGATAGGAGCAAAGTGAGGGTCCTTGGGATACAATTCTCTTAAACTCTCAAAACCCATCAATTTTGATGACAAGGTGGACACAAGAACATGTTTTCTAGACAAAGCATCGACCACTACATTGTCCTTACCTTTTTTGTATTGGATAACATAAGGGAAGGTCTCAAGAAACTCAATCCATTTGGCATGCCGTTTGTTAAGCTTGTCTTGGGCCCGAAGATGCTCTAAGGATTCATGGTCCGTTCGGATCACGAACTCCTTAGGCCATAAGTATTGTTGCCAAGTGGCCAAGGCTCTAATCAAGGCATACAACTCTAAATCATACGTGGAGTAGTTTAGAGTTGCTCCTTTGAGCTTTTCGCTAAAGTAAGCAATGGGTTTCAAATCTTGCATCAAAACAGCCCCTATGCCTACTTTACTCGCATCACACTCGACTTCGAAGGTCTTATCAAAGTTGGGCAATTGTAACAAAGGTGCGGAGATGAGCATAGCTTTCAAGGCTTCAAATGCCTTAGCTTGCTCGACACCCCACTTGAAGGGTTGTTCTTTCCGAATGACCTCGATCAAGGAGGCGGCTATGGTGCTAAATCCTTTGACAAACCTTCTATAAAAACTAGCCAACCCGTGGAAGCTTCTTACTTCTCCAACGGTTTGTGGGGTTGGCCAATTTTTGATAGCATTTATCTTGGATTCATCCACTTCGACCCCTCTTGAACTAACAACAAACCCCAAGAAAACAACTTCATTAACGCCAAAAGAGCACTTTTCCAGATTTACATACAACTTTTCTTTTCTAAGGACATCAAGCACACATTGTAAATGCATCACATGCTCTTCTAAAGACGTACTATACACCAAGACATCATGAAAATAGACAACAACAAACTTTCCAATAAATGGCCTCATCACATGATTCATTAGCCTCATAAAAGTACTTGGAGCATTTGTTAGGCCGAATGGCATAACCATCCATTCATAGAGACCAAACTTGATCTTGAAGGCGGTTTTCCATTCATCACCCGGTTGCATTCTTATTTGGTGATAGCCACTCCTTAAATCAATCTTGGAAAACAAACATGAACCATTCAACTCATCTAGCATGTCATCTAACCAAGGAATAGGGTGGCGATATTTTACCGTAATTTTATTGATGGCTCGACAGTCCACACACATGCGCCACGTTCCGTCTTTTTTTGGCACTAATAGCACCGGAACAACACACAGACTCATGCTCTCCTTGACATACCCTTTGTTGAGGAGCTCCTCAACTTGACGTTGCAACTCCTTGGTGTCCGTAGGATTGCTCCTATAAGCCGATTTGTTTGGCAATTGTGATCCCGGCACAAAGTCAATTTGGTGCTCAATTCTCCGAAGCGGGGGCAATCCTTGCGGAAGTTCCTTAGGAAATACGTCTTCATAATCCTGCAACACACAAGAAATCAAAGGGGAAATGGAAGAATTAGTGGGGTTAGTATTATAACAATGAGCCAAGAGTAACATAGGCGTGTCCTCATCATGATCCACGAAGAGTTCCTTCTTTCTAACCAACATCACCATGTTTTTCGTCCCTTTTGCCGTTGAGGCAGCCATGGATGCCCCTACTGCCCCACCTACGGAACTCCCTCCCTTTTCTCCCTTTTCAGATTCCTTTCCCTTTTCCTTCAATTCCCTCATCCTTTGATGCCACTCATTTACTTGGGAAGGCGAAAGAGGATGAAGAGTAACCTTTCGGCCATCCTTCTCAAGTGTATATCGGTTGGCCCTCCCATCGTGTTCAGTAGACCTATCATATTGCCAAGGTCTACCTAGTAACAAGTGACATGCTTGCATTGGTATCACGTCACAAAGCACTTCATCGTGGTAGTTTCCCACCTTAAACCGTATCACACATTGCCTTGCGACCCTTAATTCACCACAATCATTCAACCATTGTAACTTGTAAGGACTAGTGTGCAGTGTAGTTGGTAACTTCAAGAAATTTACCATAGCATGACTTACAACATTTGTACAACTACCACTATCGATCACCAAGGTACACACACTCCCCTTTACAAGACATTTAGTATGGAATAGATTTTCCCTTTGGCTTGGGTCATCTATTGCCTTACTAATCATGACACACCTAACCACAAAGTTTGGAACCACACACTCCCCTTCTTGCGGATAAACATCTTCACTATCATCACCATCATCATCATGTGGTCCGTCATCGGTTTCCTCTCCATCTTGAGGCTCGGCCTCATCTTCTCCCCTTTTGGGACCCACCTCCTCACCAAGGTAATACACTCTCCCTTCCCGTAGGATCACATTGCGTCGGTTTGGCCATTCATTGGCCTTATGCCCCCAACCTTGGCACTTGAAACATTGGAATCACATTGGGTTAGGATACTTGTGAGCCTCCGGTTTTGGAGGAATTTTGGGCTCTGGCAGCCTTGTAGTGGCAGGTTGGTCCTTGTTTTTGGGCCAACCCGAGGGGGCTGGTCCCCTTACTTTGAAGGATGATCTCTCTTTAAGTTCCCTTTCAATCTCAAGAGCCGCTTGGAAAATACCGTCAACGGTTTCAAACTTGTGAAGGGTTAAATGAGTGGAGATCTCTTTGTTCAACCCACACTTGAACCAGATGATGTCGTGACTGATTTGCTCCCTACGATGATCAAGTTTCAACATGAGTTGTTGAAACTCATCAAAATATGCCATCACACTCTTGTTACCTTGACGCAAGCCATATAATCTAGCAAGCAACTCATGGCGATATCTCTCGGGAAGGTATCGTTGCCTCATCAAGTACCTCAACCGATACCAAGGTGGTGGCTGCCCATCAATTAGTTCATTACCAAACCGCTTGACATACTCCCACCAAGTGTTAGCATAACCCTCGAAATGAGCTATAGCATAACAACCCTTCTTTTCTTCCGAGATATCATTAACTTGGAAAACTTTGTCACAAGCCGATTCCCAAGCTAAGTAGGCCTCGGGGTCACTTTTACCTTTAAAGATGGGTAGGTTCAACTTGATGGTGTTGATGCCTACATCTCTCTCTTGGTGTCGGTTTACCCTATCTCCATACCCTCGGTATCTCCTTGGATCTCCACGACCCCTTCTTATCTCCTTCTCCCTCATGTAAGCATCATCAAAGGCTCCATACCCTTCATACTCCTCTCTACTGTATCCATCAAAGGGGGCTGGCCGATTTTGGGCTTGATTTGGAGGAAGTGGATTTTGTTGCCTTTGGTTTAATGGAGATTGGAATGGAGGGTTCAGATTTTGTGGGGGTACTTGACGTCCAAATCCCTCTTGTGGAACTTGAGGAGTTTGGAAATGTATTGGTCTAGTGGGGTCACGATTTGGAGGGAAAAGAGAGGTTTGGCTTGAGGCATTTAATGGAGCTTGAGGTACATTTAGCATTTGGTGCAATGTGTCGGGGGTGATGGTTACGGAGGAAGTTCTATCATGCCCATTGGTAGATACATGCAAAGGAGTAGAAGGACGAGAGTTTCTTTGGCTCTCCACTTGTTCTAATCTCCCACTAATAGTATGACACTTCTCCCTTTATTGCTGCCAAATCCCCTCTCACGGCCCCAAATTCCGTATTTAACCTTTCAAGTGTCCGGGTAACGGCCTCAAGAGTGACCCTCATAGAGTCAAGTGCATTAGTATCCACGTTATGGGACGTGGTCCCTTCCATTGTCACAGTATTATACTCTTTAGATCACCACACGCTTGAGTTCCACATGTGTTGTAAATTGGCTAGTAACCGTGAATCCTTTAAGGTATGAGTAAGCTCTTATCCGGAGTGGATTATTGTTTGAAGACTCAAAGAATTCTTGTCGGACTAGAACCAAAAAACAGCAACGTATTCAAAGGATAAAAGGCACTCAAGTAATCGTTGACATGAACAAACGGATTCAAAGGACTAATCGACAACCTAGTAGGAATGTACTAGTTTGTTAATTAGTTCTAGAACCAAGTAAGGGAAACCAAGAATCAACAATTAGCAACTAGAAGAATATCCAAAGTTGAGCTTATAGTGATGTGGCAGCATGTAAATGGTCCCCACACGTTTTTGCTTCTTTTTTTTTTTTTTTGTCTCAAATCTGAAGTTTTCAATACTCACACAACTTGTTATAGATGACAATGTGTTTTGGAGGGAAAGTAAAAGTCTTGTAGTCTTTCAACCTTTCAAACTCAAAAAGGTAAGATTTGACTAGGCTAATCCCACAAAACAAGGTTCCGTGTTTTAAGGAAAAGTGGTTGTCAAGTCTTGGAAGAGATGTATGCAAGTCTTCTTTCACCAACAACTTTATGACTTTTGTCTTACAACATGAACTCAACTTTCAACAAGATGAACAAGTTTATAAGATGAACATCTCAACAATCTCAACACTTTCATGAACACAACATCAACTTCTTCAAGCACATCACACAAAAACCACCAATTGTCATCAACAACACACAACCTACGGCCCACCTTTCAAGTTACCACAGCAATGGTCAATATTTTAAGCTCAACTTTTAGATCTAGACACTTTAGTGTTGGTGAGAAAGAAACCAACACTAGAAACACACTAAACAAGTAAAACAACACCTAGATCTATACATACAACAATATTCTCGGCCAAAGGCAACAATGAACAGATTTCTCTTTTTTTGTTTTTTTTTTGTTTTGGCTGAGAGCAAGCCCAAGATGGGTAGTGTTGGAACACCACCGGTCTCGCTTTGATCCCAAATGATACAAGATCAAGTCCACAACACAAGATTTCAGCAACAACAATAAGATGAACACTTTCACAAGAACAACAAGTTGAACAACAAGTGCTAGTGAATCGAAAGAGCCCCACACGGCTTCACTAGACTTCAAGATCTCAAACACAACAACAACAAGATAGTAAAAAGATAGTTAACTTGACAAATAATATTCAAGAGACTAAGAACCCTAACATCAAGAAAGGACCCTAAGACTAATGAATATAAACACCAAGTTCTTACTTAGACCAAGAGGAACTCAATGACCTCAAGATCCTTGTTTCTAGCCAAGATACAACACAAGTGTAGCTTCACTTGTGAGTTTCGATTTTGGAGCTTCTCCAATGGAGAGAGAGAAGTCCTTAGTGTTACAAGAGTTTTGTCTTCCAAAATATAATGAGAAAACTAGGGATAATAACACTAAGATGGTCTATTTATATTACATCCAAAATGAAAGATAAAATGACAAGTTTAGCCCTTGGGGCAGCCGGCCTTGGAGTGTTCCATGTGGCTTTTGTGACTTACACTTTCAAGGTCCCTCTTCACACTTTAAAACATTTAGATCCTTAGGTGGTTCAATCACCAACTCACACACGGCCATTTGCATGAACAAGGCTTGGAATTTTTGTAATTCCCGAGCTTGGCTTCGTGTGAATGGTCGGGTACTTGTTGGACAACTTGTCCCACCCGTATCAACAGTGCCCTTCAAATATGGAATTTATATTTAGTCTTTTATGATAGTTTTCCCATTCTTTACTTTCTCTAGATTTTTATTGAGTTATTTTCTATTTTTGAAGATAAACAAACAAACAAATGAGGTGATAACAACAGTGCGGGAATCTCACTTTTATCAATCCAACTGCTATTTCTGAGTTGTAGCGGCTCCTTTCATGTGCTCATTTTAATCGCCTTACATGTAAAGAGTGTAACCTTTAAGTCTTGACTTCTCATCATTGCACATATTAGTTCGTTCATGTTGGGTCCAAAAAACGCCTGGGCTTTCCCCACTAGTATAATAGAAGAGTGAATGTCTGAGAAGCTTAGGGTCAGTTAGGTATTTTAGGTATATTGCATTTTTTTGTGCTTCAATTGATGTATTTGGGTTGCTTTATGGATGTACTTTTTCCACTACTAGACAGTAAGCCTCGGGCCATGTTTTATTTATTATATTCAGTACCCGCCAAAAAACTTTACTTGAGCTTTTGTGCATGTAGGTCCCATCTACTTTTTGCATTTCACGTCTTTCCTTTTCCTTTTCCTTATTCATTTGTTTGGTTTTCTTTTAACATATGTGGACCCCATCTTCTAATTTCACTGTTCATTTCATTTTTTTTTTTGGTTCTCAATTACACTATTGTTTGCTCGGATATTTTGGGAATTTAACTAAAGGTAGGGTCACATAATAAGTTAAAGTAGTAATAGATAATCACATGTCTTTGATAATCCAGTAGGCCCACATAATAAGGTAAAATAATAGATAATTCATTAGATGTCTTTGATAATTTAAAAATATGTAGTAAGCTTTGAGTTTTTTTTCCAAAAGTATCAACTGTATGTCAAATACTTTTTCCTTTCAATTTTTATCTGATTTTGACATAAAACAGAGTTTAAAAAAAAGATTTTTAAATTGTGTGATCTTAATTAAAAATATATAGAATGTATCAATGCCCTTTAACTGGTTTTAAACATGTCACATGAAAAGTTAAAATCAAAAGTTATCCAAAAGTAAAAAAAATCAATTAAAACGAAGGAGTAATTACTGTATATAATAAGAGCGAATGTGAGGATTGAGGAGCTTAGGGTCAGCTGCTTCAATAGGGACATTTTTAAAATTTTATGATTTAATTGCTTTTGTGAGGAGCTTTGAGGAGGGGAGAACTACATAAATACCCAGCAAAGAGGGTGGCTTTCAACTTTTGCCCCCCGTTAAAAGGGTTTTATAGAAATAACCTTCGCTTATTAAGTGGGGCTTTTTGGACAAAATTGCCCTTGAATGCTATATACGTAGTAACTCGCATCTAAAGCTTTATTCTCGTTCCAAAGCAGCAAAGCGGCGGCCATGGCTGAGTGAAATCAAAATTCTCTACTAACATCGATAATCACGGATAAGAAGGTAACATCTTCATCATCTAAATTCTCTAAAAAATTGTCATTCGATCTCATTGTGTTGTTGATTTTTTGGGGTTGGTTGGGATAATTATAGTTGATTATGTGTTAAGTAAATTAGGGATCTAATTTGTAGTAAATTGATGTGTTGTTGAAGTCCACATCGTAACTCCCAGCCTCACAATCACCGAATAATAGGGAACCATCACTTATTGATGATATATGCTCTAAATTACACTGTTAATAAGTTTTTGTTGTTTCATTTCTTATTAGGTTTATGATCGGAATGGATGCAAATTGCATAAAAAAAAAATGCCAGTATTCAGCAACATAATGTAGGGCTAGCAATTGATAGTATTGATAGAAATGGAGAACTCATGGTCATTGAACCGATAATGGATATTGAAAGTGTTGAAAAAATAGGGCAGCCATCTAAGAGGAAGAACGTATGGAAAAAAAGGAAAATGATTGATATTGAAACTGGTTTTCTGAGAGACAACGCATCTATGGATGAGATAAATGTGAAATCGATTTTTCTTGACAAAGAAATTATGGTGAAGTGTATGTCAAACATTGCGATTACACACAACATTCAATTCAAGGTTGTCAAATCATGCAAAATGAGATATTGGCTGAGATGTTTGGATAACAACTGTACGTGGTGTTTTCATGCTTCAAGGATAAAAGAGTCTTTGCTTTTTCAGGTTCATACATATGAAAAGAGTCACAGATGCTCTATTGACTTCATACCATTTGATCATAGAAATGCGACATCAAAGGTCATATGCAATTATATATGAGAGCTTGTCCAGGATTCTACCAATATTATCACCCCAAAATTCGTGGTAGAGGAAATGAGAAGGAGATACGAAATAATCATACCTTACAACTAAGGATGGAGATCAATACAACATGCATATGGGGTGATAAGAGGAACTCCTGAACATAACTACAATCTGTTGTCATCGTATCTTCATATGATGAAAGAAAAGAACCCCGACACATACACAAACATAAAGAGGGACGATATGAACAGGTACACATGCTGCAACTGTTAGAAAACTAAAAACAATACTATTAGAACTTGCAAACATGTCTTAAAACTGAAAACTCTTGCCCAAGGGGCAAACAGTTATTCTATCATTGTAGTACTTAGCTTGTTAAGATATACACAACTCTTGCCTCATGGGCAAGACCTGTAAAAAATTAAAAAATACTATTAAAACTGCAACATGTCTTAAAACTGAAACTCTTGCCCAAGGGGCAAATATTTATTGTTTCATTATAGTGATTAACTTGTTAGAATATACACAACTCTTGCCTCATGGGCAAGACTTGTTAAAATACTAAAAAATAATATTAAAACTTGCAACATGCCTTAAAACTGAAACTCTTGCCCTAGGGGCAAACAATTATTCTTTCTTTCATTGTGGTGCTTAGCTTGTTAAGAAATACACAACTCTTGCCTTATAGGCAGGACCTGTTAAAATACTGAAAAATACTAGTAAAACTTTCAACATGCCTTAAAACTGAAACTCTTGCCCAAGGGGCAAACAATTATTCTTTCATTGTGGTGCTTAGCTTGTTAAGATATACACAACTTTTGCCTCATGGGCAAGACTTAGTTTAAGAAATTGTTGAACTAATTATAAACATAAAATGTAAAAGGTCACTAACGTTCTTCTTCTCAACATAGGTTTATGTATGCGTTTTTTGCTTATGGTACTTCAATCACCGGGTGGATCAACTGTAGGCCGGTAATAATAGTAGATGCAATATTTTTAAAGTCAAAATATCGTGGTGTTCTAATGATAGCAGTGTCAAAGGACGAAAACAACAACATATTCCCTTTGGCTTTTGGGATTGCTAACTCAAAAAATAATGAGTCCTACAACTGGTTCTTCAATCAGTTAAGAAATACATTTGGGGTGCGTGAATAACTGTCTATTCTATCAGATCGCCACCCAGCAATAGCAAATGCAATTGCTAATGTCTATCCAGAGTGTCAGCATGGGATACACATTTATCACATGGAGAAAAATTTAAGACAAAGATACTACCCAGATGTAGTTTTGTCACTCTTCTACAATGCAGCAATAACATACAAACGTACTGAATTTGCTAGTTTCATGGATGAGATAGAATAAATTAGCAAAGTTACTGCAGACTACTTAAAAGAAGAACCACCAGAAAGATGGGCACGTTCATTTCATACCAACAGAAGGTACAATATGCTCACAACAACAATGTTGAGTCCATGAATGTCGTACTGAGAATTGGAAGGAAACTACCAATAATGGGCCTAATTGATTACATTCAGAACAAGTTACAAAGTTGGTTTTATGAAAGAAAATGGATGTGCAAGGCACGTTCCATGACATAACACGTTGGGTGGAGCTGGAGGTGACTGACAAGATTCAAGCTGCCTTGAAATTAAAAGTAAGTAATTTCTACAGAAACTTTTTGTCTTACAAGCACAAATGTCTATCTTCAAATATTCCAGGAGAAAAATTGTTTGTTTTAGTTGAACTGCTTGTTTATCCACATGAAATACAAATTTCATTTTTAAATTAGTGTATTCTTTTGTTGCCAAGTCATTTTAAGTCCACATTTTTGCTCTTAGCCTCACAATCACTGAACAATAGAACATCATCACTTCTAGTTTATTCTTGTATTTGCTTGAAGAACTAGGAGAATATTGGGATAGTGCTGGAATTAAAACTAAATTGTTAATAAGTCTCTAATATGCTAAGTCGCTGGAAAGTTGTGTGCTCATATGTGTGATTTCATTGCGACTTATTTTTGTTCTTGAGCTTTCATGCAAGATATTGAATGACAAGCAAATATTACTCAAACTATCAACTCTAGTTCCTAAGAAATATGAATGACTTCCATCATTTTGTCCCTTCATTAATATAAGATTGAAGATACTCCATTCAGAGAGTAGTCACTCAATCTGTAATGCTAATTAATAGAGTGTGTTAGACTGATTTTTATTTTTAGAAACTTAATTCCAGGCTTGTCAAGAGTACAACAAATATTAGTTGTCATTTATTTATCATTTTGATTACAGGTAGAGCCTATTGATGTAACAAGATTTGTTGTAAAAGAAGGAAAACTTGAATATATTGTAGATCTGAAGAAGAGGACTTGTGAATGCTTGGTGTTTCAAACAGATGAGGTACCATGCATCCATGCCATTGCAACTATAGATAGTAGAAACATGAACAAGCCTAGCTATTATTCTAATTGGTTCACAAGACAAGCTTGGATACAAACATACCAGGGAGAAATTCTACCGGATGGAAGCACAACATCATGGATTATTCCAAATAGTATAAAGGATCTAATTACAAAGCCCCCAGATGTGAAAGTTCTGCTAGGGAGAAGGCAAACAATCAGATATCTTTGCAGGACAGAATCTTCAAGAAACAATTTCAGATGTTCGAGATGCAAAAAAATCTGACACAACAGATTAAACTGTCACTACTCTCCGATCCTCCATCCTTATTCAAGAAGATACAGAAAGAAAAACAAAAAAACATAATTAGTTTTAGTTTTTATTTGAGAACTTGGATTAAAGTAGAAATTATATTGGGATTCTTCGATCCCCTCTTTTAATTAGTATCAAGTAGTTTTGAGTTTCAACAAAACAAGTTGCACGAATTTTGTCTTATTAATTTTGAGTTTTAACTCTTGGTGGAGTATTTAACTAAATGTCTTCTTATTGGTTATTTATGAAAGTTATTACGTGTTGAAGCTTTTTATATATCAATGTATAAAAATATAATATATCGATGTATAAAAATATTTCATATTAACAGGATCTGGGGAAAGACCACACCCCCAAGTGATGTGATGTAAATAATCCCACAGGATACTGTTTAAACTAAGACATGCCTCATGGGAAGTGTTTTATACTATTTCACTAAAGTGACTTAGCCCCCAAAGAAACAAGTTATGCTCCATGGGGCAAGAGTGGTCTGTATTGATTTAACAGATGCACTATAACTCTTGCCCCAGAGGCAAGAATTAGCTCCTAAAGGATTGACTTCCAAGTTATGCCTCATGGGCAAGAGTTGACATTGCCTTGGACTGTGTTGATTTAGCAAATGCTCTATAACTCTTGCCCTAGAGGCAAAACTTTGCCCCCAGCGGAACAAGTTATGCCCCATGGGGAAAAAGTTGACACTGCCTTGGTCTGTGTTAACTTAGAAGATGCTCTATAACTCTTGCCCTAGAGGCAAGACTTAGCCCCCAAAAGGAAGAAATTATGCCCCATGGGGCAGGAGTTGACACTACCTTAGTGTGTGTTGATTTAGCAGATGCTCTTTAACTCTTGCCCTAGAGGCAAGACTTAGCCCCCAAAAGGAATAAATTATGCCTCATGGGGTAGGAGTTGACACTACTTTTTTATATATTGGTTTACATGATGTGCTATAATTAGGACACAAGTTACACGCAATCTCTAATTTTCAAGACTGTTTTCTTGATTTTAAAATCTTGAAAACATTCATAACTTGTCTACAAATCAAACACGCATTTTAATACAAAGAAGGTTACACAATTACTATTGGGCCAATTTCAAGTTCTAGAGTTATTAGGCATTTTTTTTGTATTACATGCACTGGGTGGTAAAATGAGAAATAGAGGTCCTAACATTTCTAAGCAACAAGCTATTGAAATTTTTTTATCCGCCTTATCAAAGGTGTGCTTATATTTTTGCCATCATTGAATAAATGAAAGATCTTTCAAAGTTCATCAAATAATTAATAGCTATAATTAGGACACAAGTTACACAATCTCTTACTTCCAAGTTGTGCTCCATGGGCAAGATTTGACGCAACCTTAGTCTGTATTGATTTAGCATATGCTCTACAACTCTTGCCCTAGATGCGAAGGCAAAGCAATAAGTTATGCCTCATGGGTAAGATTTGACACTACCTTAGTCTGTATTGATTTAGCATATACTCTATAACTCTTGCCCTAGAGGCAAGACTTAGCCCCCAAAGGAACAAGTTATGCCTCATGGGCAAGGGTTCACACTACCTTAGTCTGTATTGATTTAGCAGATGCTCTATAACTCTTGCCTTAGAGGCAAGACTTATCCTTCAAAGAAAGTCTACTTCGAATCAACAAGTTACGCCCCATGGGCAAGTTTTAGCCCTGCCACATTGTGTATTGACTTAGCAGATGCTCTATAACTCTTGCCTCAGGGGCAAAACTAGGCATAAGGAGAAGAAAATATTTTTTATAATTTTTCAAACATAAATAAATACGATAACCATCAAATGAATCAACAGTGATTCTACATTGTATGCTTTACATGATCGCATGAAAAACAGTCAATTCAATTTCACAAAACTGTCTGCGCTTGATATTCACACATTAAAACTAAAAAAATTAAACTACGTTTCCTTATGTTACCTCTTTCTCTTTTCCTTCCCAAATAGTCTGCCAACTTTTTCGGTGATGTTGTTCTTTATACCAGCTTCTATTTTTCTCCTTCCATAATCCCACAACAGAATTCATACCTCATACGAACATAACTAACATCAACTTTTTCTGAAATTTCTCTACCATGAATGAAATATTCAGCAAAGGCAGAAACAAATATTCCACAATCACTGTAAAAGAAAAGAAAATATATTACACATGAGTTATATGGAAAGTAGCAAAAAAAGGGTGAAGTGAACAGAACATTTAAAAAATGAATAGAAGAAAATACCATTGGGTCTGTTGTGACAGATCATCAACCATTTTTATCTGCAAAGTCTCACTTTCATACTTCTCAATGCCCTTCTCAACATAAAAAATTGACCTTTTGCAGAAAATATGGTATCAATGTTTGGTAAGGTAACATCGCTTTCGCAACAACTTTATCACTGCGCTTCGTACGATTGGAGTCGTAGACATTGATACACCAATCACTAAAGCTTAGAATTCCCAAAATCTAATGTACAAGTGGAGATTTTCCTCGTGGGACATAAATCGGGAGTAATACATAGTCAACCTTGTGCTATGCTACATTAGCATCACTGTAGAACCCTCTAATGTACTCCTCAACCTCATGTTTCTCAGGAATGACAGAAAAATCTTTGCCATTTTTCACAAAGTCCTCATAGAGAACATCAAGCTTGATTCTAAAAGCAAAATCAGTTGTCGTAAATCTTATGAGACTACTAGGTTCATATTTAGCCTTCTTCCTCAGATAGTAAAATATTGTATCCAAGTGCTGAAGCAAAAAAATAAAACAAGAATGCTGAATTATACAACAACAACAAAATAAGATGAATAGTAAAGTACACTCAATATAGGATAGAAAAATATACAAACATATACAAAAATATAGATTAAGAAAGGAAGTGATAATACCGTATCCTGCAAAGGTCGACCGCAAGTTGCAAGTGAATAAAACTACTCCTTCGTATCCACGGTACATGAGCCAAAAATAAAAGATTTGGGCAGAACATCTTTTCCTTCAACATATGACTTTTTGGCACTTAAAATTCATGAAAAATAAAACATAATCAGAATATTCACATTCATGTCAGTATAAAAATTACAACATGAAAAGCTTAAAGTGAGTAAAGCTACCATTTTGACGTATTCAGCTCACACTCGATGAATTTCCAAAAAGCAGTGTTCAAATTCGACATGGAATCAAATGCATCAACGTCGCAAATAAAAGGATGCTTTTGATAAAAAATAGACTAGGATGCCCCCGACTCAAAATCTGTCATATATGGAGATTTGGCTAATTGTCCTAGAAATTTCTGTCTAACCGATTTCTCAGGAGTGACATCTTTTACTTCTATTTCCATAGAAGATGGTCTAGGATTCAACTCAGTAGCAACATCAGCAATTGCTGGTTTGGTGCTCTTTTTTATCTTAATGTATGTTTTTTTTCTTCAGTGGAGAGCTTTTTATTTTCAATGGAGAGACATGGAGATGAGTACTTCGCTCTTAATCATGCTGGAAAATAAAAAAAGGAATTGAAATTGATAGAAGAAACAACCACGAAGTGATAAAGAAAACCAAAAAGATAGCTCTTACAAATTTCTCAACATTACTGATTGTTGAATCAAGATTGACACATTTCTTAGTTCCCTTAATAATGGCTCTACTAGTAGAATCATGTTGGCCATCAAAATCAATACCACCAAAATCCTATTGAACAACATAAACAAATTACAGTGCATCAGTTTAAATAAATAAAACATGTTCCTTATAATTCGTGACACTTAGCTCAAGTATAACAGCTTATGCACATTGGTAATCACTGCACACTACTCTTACTCCACAGCTTATGCCCCATAGGCAAGAGTTGACACTACCTTAGTCTGTAATGATTTGGCAGATGATCTATAACTCTTGCCCTAGAGGCAAGACTTATCCCCCAATAGAACAAGTTATGCCCCATGGACAAGAGTTGACACTACCATAGTCAATATTGATTTAGCAGATTATTGAAAATTCGAGACTTCGAGATTCCTATTTGAAGTTAGATATATATAGTAGTAGATGTTGATGAACTTTGAATTTATTGTTAAAGATGATTGAAGAACAACTTATGACATACAACGTATGATTGAAGAAAAACCACCCAGAAGATAATTATTCCCTGTGAACATACAACACCTTACAGTAGAGTCATGTCTAACTTATGACATAAAATCATAACTCTTGCCTTATTTGAGAATAAGACCATATAAATGATAAGACACGAAAAACGGAACTTGCGAAGTAATTGGAGTATCTATGTTCAGTCCTAAGGGAGGAGAACATATGGATCATTTTGACAAACTATTTGCTTATTGTTGTAGGTTTTAATTCTATTAGGATTACAAGAACATCGGAGGACAACCATGGAAACTATTTACTTACAGATCCCTCATCTTCTGTAGGTTTGTGAGGATCATCACATTGATCATGAACCATTGCATCATGACCACCTCGTTCAACTTGTAGATTATCCTGTTGTTCAGCTGATAGAGTATCCCCATCTAGTTTGAGCTTCCCTAACAATAATCTTTTAATATCGGTCAATTTAGACTTCAAAAACGTGTTCTCATCTAGAATAAGAAACAGGTTATAAGAGAGATTAGAGGAAAAGAAGCAATACATACATCAACTTTCTCATTTAAGACATTGACTCGCTTGTCTTCACTGGCTTTATCAGTTGGAAGCTCATGCTCCAGCGTGAATGCCTCAACCAAACCTTTCTATTAACCCTCCCCCCCCCCCCCCAAAATAAAAAAAATAAAAAAACAAAACTAAGAATTACAATTAACACAACTAATTAAACAAACAAACTAAAATAAAAAATAAAAGAAGAATAGTGTAGATAATTACCGAAGATTTTGATTTGTCTAAGTTAAAAAACTTGACCACTGTTGTGTATTATGGAGTAGCACATGCCACATAACATAACATAAGAGGATACTTTTCATCGGAGACTATTTGCACATTCTTTTCTCTATATTTGCGGAAAATATCCCATGTCCATACCATAAAGGCATATGGAAAACCAACAAGCAGGTATGATGCTTCAACAGTGATTTTTGTTGGTTTCAATGAACTTTTCAACGAACTTAGAGTTTCATCAAAAGATAGTTCACCCATCCAAACTTTGTACATAAAGCTTCATCCTCCAGTATCATGATATGATTAGCATAGATGACCTTAGTATGCCTCCCTCCCAACAACACGCGTCCTAAAATATAGATTTCAGCTAGTTTGACAGCGTCTAAATTAGTTTGGACTTCAATTTTTCTTGTTTCCATAAAAATTTTCATGTCCTCCATTTTTAATTTGTCTGCGCCACCAAAATAAGTATTCAACAGATGGCTGTCACCCCCTTTTCCCCTAACTGCTGCTAATACATTGCTAGAACTTTTAATTGACAAACCAGTAACAAGATAAAAAACGTCAAGTGTGAACTCGATATAACTTCCCTGGACATAAAATCCCATCACATTCATCTTGTTACATCTTACTTCAGATAAGAGCATGCAATGTAAAAGCATACCAGCTGAATTCAGATTACCTAATTGCATGAATTTTCCAAAAACACCTTTCTCTAATAATGACAACTGATTGCTATCCAAAAAGGTCGTTATAGTTTTGTGATAACTTGAATCTCCTCTTCAATGAGGATCTGATTTGAACCAATCTTTAGGATCAATAAAATACTCGGCAGGGTTTGTCTTGCTAGACATGATTTAGAAAATCTGTATAATTAGAAGGATAAACACAACTTTCAAATTCAAAAATAACAACAAAACAAGAATCGTGAAGACATTACAATGTATAAGACATAAAGCGTATATATATATATATATATATATATAGAGAGAGAGAGAGAGAGAGAGAGAGAGAGAGAGATACACACACAAAAAAAATCAAGGTGCAAAATGAAATTTATGAGACAAAAAAAATAAATGGACTCAGTGGCTACAGAAACCACCAAAAACCCAACTCTCACAATCAAAACTAAACGACCTAATGACTAGACAGAAATGAACTCAGTGAGTAGAGAAACCACCAAAAACTCTCTTTCATCAAAGTGATATAGGTCAAAATAAAGTTTATCAATTGCTATGTACCAAAATGCTCTAAATGCATAGAATGTGATTAAGAGAAAAGGAGAGTGATTTCCAGCTCAAAAAATTGGGTCTAGCACCAATTGCTAGGTAACAAATAGTTCAATGCAATCTATGTGATTAAAGGAAAAGGAGAGAGAATTACCTGTGCCGAGGACGAAAGTGCAGAGAGAAGAGGGACAAAACCAAAAGCCCTAAAAAATAAATTGTGATTTCACCATAAAGAGAGAAGAAGATAAAGGTGAAGCTCCGAATACTTCTTTGTAGCTTTGAGCTTTGATATGAAATGTGAAGTTCCGAAACAGAGAAACCCTTTGATTATTTTGAGCTTTGTGAAATGGGATAAACGTATTTTTAATTTAAAGTTGTTGCAAATAAATTGTGTCAATTGGGAAATAATTGATTTCTAATAAAATAATATATCACAAGTTATGCCTCGTAGGCAAGCGTTGACATTATTAGTATTAATTTAGCAAAAGTTCTATAACTCTTACCTTAAAGGCAAACTTAGCCCCAACGAAATAAGTTATGCCCCATAGACAAGAGTTGACACTATTAGTCTGTATTGATTTAGCAAATACTCTATAACTCTTGCCCTAGAGGCAAGACATAGCCCAAGGACTTCAAAAGAACAGGTAATGCCTCATGGGCAAGAGTTCACACCATTCTAACTATCTGTATCTTATGGGGTATGTAGTAACTGTTGCTTTAGAGGCAAAACATAGCTGAATGGCTTAAAAAAATTAGTGTATACCTCATAGACAATAATTTATACTATTTCACAAAGTTTAACTAATTAATTATTATACAATTCTTGCCTTAGAGGCATAATGTGTAGTAATTGCTGCCTTAGTTGCAAAAAATAGCTCAAGGGCTTACAAAAATTAATTAATACTTCATGGGCAACGGTTTATATTATTTCACAAAATCTAACTTATTGAGTATTACATAACTATTGCCTTAGGGAAAAAACGTAGCTCAGAATTTTTTAAAAATTAACATATTCCTCATGGACAACAATTTACATAATTTCACAATGTCTAACTTATTAGATACTCTATGAATCTTGTCGGAAAGACTTAGCCCAAGGACTTTCAAAAGAACAAGTTGAGCCCCATGGGCATAACGTCAAGTAACGGTTGCCTTAGAGGCAAAACATAGGTCAAGAACTTTAAAAATTAAGGAATACTTCAAGGGCAACAGTTATACTATTTTCACACAGTCTATGTAGTTCTTGCCTTAGAGGTAAAATGTAGCTTAGGAAATTTTCAAAAATTAAACGTATGTCTCATGGACAACAATCTACACTATTTCACTATGTCTAACTTATGAGATACTCTAACATAAGTTGGTAACTCAGAAAAGAGATTATATCATGACCTTGATATAACTTGACTTAAGGAAAATAAACTCATCAGTAAAAAAACCCAAGATCAAGAATTTGATATCAAAAGGTCGAAAGAGTAAGTAGTAAACTAATAAGAAAAATGAAACAGGATAACAATTTACAAAGGAAAAAGGAAAAATTGTGGCAAACTAGTTGAAAGTAAATACTGTCAATTACAACTTGAACAACCATCTTTAAACCTCACAAGGAAACACAAGATAAACGTAAATTCTATTATGAATTTCCCAAGTCTTCAGCAATACAAAATTCATCGTTTATAGACATGTGATCAGAAACATTGAGTGGCGTTGGAGTTATTAGAGCAAAGCTAGGACAATCATCTACATCTGATACTTTGCACCGCTTCCTTTTCCTAGAAATCAAACCATCAATCTTCTCAGGAGGTGTTGAAAGATCAATTTCTCCAGTATGAAGTTTGGCACAAATCTGCGAACCAGTTTCAAATATGACTTCATCTCCTAGAATAGCCATATTTTGTTCTTGCATTTCATCTACCCCCTTATTCCTTTCGGAATCTGCAATACCAACTCCTCGTCCATCAAATATTTTATTTACCCATTGAAGAAGCTCCACAACAGAATCACACTTGGACTCTAGAGACTATATCACAAAAATTTAATAATGTCACAACACAATCAAGGCAATGACTGGTACAATGATGTTATTTCTATTGAATACTAAATTTAATATGGAATTTACCGTAATACCTCTTATAACCCCATCCAAAGCAATATCAAGACGAGTCTTAAGAGAAGATGTCACTCTCTGCATCAAAATTACAAAAGAAAAAGAAAGATTACTAAAGTAAGCTAGACACTCAACATTAAATTGCGATTTGAACAGTAAAATAATAAACATATATCCTATCATTTAAAGAAAAAGAGGATGACAGAGAGTCCACCCTGATAAAATATTCAGAAGTTACAATATTTTTTTTATATGCACAATACAGGTTATGCCCTATGTGCAAGAGTTGGCCCTGCCCTAGTCTGTATTGATTTGGCAGATGCTCTATAACTCTTGCCCTAGAGGTAAGACTTAGCCTACAAAGGAACAAGTTGTGCCCCATGGGCCAGAGTTGATACTACCTTGGCCTGTAATGATTTGGCAGATGCTCTATAACTCTTTCCCTAGAGGCAAGACTTAGACCACAAAGGAACAAGTTGTGCCCCATGAGCAAGAGTTGATACTACCTTGGTCTGTAATGATTTGGCAGATGCTCTATAACTCTTGCCCTAGAGGTAAGACTAAGCCCACAAAGGAACAAGTTGTGCCCCATGGGCAAGAGTTGATACTACCTTGGTCTGTAATGATTTGGAAAATGCTCTATAACTCTTTCCCTAGAGGTAAGACTTAGCCTACAAAGGAACAAGTTGTGCCCCATGGGCCAGAGTTGATACTACCTAAGTCTATAATGATTTGGCAGATGCTCTATAACTCTTCCCTAGAGGCAAGACTTAGACCACAAAGGAACAAGTTGTGCCCCATGGGCAAGAGTTGATACTACCTTGGTCTGTAATGATTTGGCAGATGCTCTATAACTCTTGCCCTAGAGGTAAGACTAAGCCCACAAAGGAACAAGTTGTGCCCCATGGGCAAGAGTTGATACTACCTTGGTCTGCAATGATTTGGCAGATGCTCGATAACTCTTGCCCTAGAGGCAAGACTTAGCCAACAAAGGAACGAGTTGTGCCCCATGGCAAGAGTTGATACTACCTTGGTCTGTAATGATTTGGCAGATGCTCTATAACTCTCGTCCTAGAGGCAAGACTTAGCTCCACAGTAAAGAAAGAGAGGCCATCATTTAAAGGAAGAGAGGGTGATAGAGAGTCCATCCCCATTTGTTTCTATTTTAGTATACTAATAGACATTCATGTAAAAAGTATGTAAATGATAAATTGATTTTGCTAGAAACTTACATCAACAATGATGTTAATCAAGCTGGAAGGAAAAAGTCCCGAAGAATTAAAAGCAACATCCACTAGGAGACACTCTGTTTCTTCATTAGTAGCAACACATGGCTACACAAGGAAAATCATAGAACATTTTTTGATTTTTAAACATAAATATATACTTACAAGTAAAAGAACACTCTGGACATTTACAAATAATTGAACTATCAAGAAGTTTTAAATTCAAAATGTTGTACAATGCAAGACAATTTAAGCGCAAAAATTAAGAGTTTCTGTTACCCTAAAAGTTCTGTTCAAGTAAGATCTAACAAAAAAATACAATACCCTAAAGTATAATACCTTGAAAATGAAGAACTTACCGAAATCTTATCCATATTGTTCTGTATATCGCGAGAATTGAAGATCTCTTGAAAGAGAGAGGTGCGAAAGAGAGAAAATCCAAGTTTGTCGGTACTTCAACAGAGAGTGAGATGCAATAGATAGAGCAGAGGCGATTAAGGAGCAAAACTGTACTTTTAGTATGTCGGTAAAGGAGTGAAGGTTATTTGGATAAAGGTTTTTTTATTGGGGGGCAAAAATACAAAGCCACCCATTATGAGAGATATTCCATGTAATTTCCTATTTGAGGAGTGCTTCAATAGGGCCATTCTTGAAATTTAATTATTTAATTGCTAGACATGACATCTATGATCGGACAAAATACACCATCATTTAGTGCGTGCAAAATTTGAGCTTTCACATTTAGTTTAATGTATTTTTAATCATATTATTGTGAAACAAATTGTGATTTATACTTTTTGTATAGTTTTTGAATATTTAAATTTTTATTTTTAAAATTTTAAATTTATCTAATTTAATTTAGCACCAAAAATTAGTCAAATTGATTCTCAAAAAATAAAACGTGACAAGTAAAAGGTAGAATTATATAGTAGTAAAGTATAGTAAAAGTAATATTTGTGATCAAATTAATTAAATATGTTTATAATTAATAAAATAAGTTACTCTATTTTTAATAAATAAACTAAAGTAAGTATTAGGTTATTAAAAAGTTATTAGCAATAGTTTAAAAAGTTTTTTCAATAATTTATATATTTAAAAATTACATAGTTAAGTATTACTGAATCATAATAATTAACAACTTAAAATATTTTTTAAAACATATAAAAAATTCTTTTTATTAAAAATATATGACATGTCTGCTTGTGCTTTGGATATTTCATTTTATACTTTCTCCGTTTTAATTTGTTTATTTTGCTTTTCTTTTTAATCTGTTATATATTTAAAAATTACGTAAAAAATATTATAAATCACAATAATTAACAACTTAAAATATTTAGAAAAGCATAAATAATTTGATTGACTCTCAAAATTTTATCAGTGTCACACGATAATTAACAACTTTAAATATTTAAAAACTATATAGAAAATTTAGTTGACTCTCGAAATTGTATCAATGCCACATAAATTTGGACAGGGAGGAGTGAGGTTAACATATATTATTTGAAAATTATGTAAAAAGTATTATAAATTATAATAATTAACAACTTAAAATATCTAAAAATCATATAAAAAATTTATTGACTATCTAAATTCTATATGTATCACATAAATTGATACAAAAAAGTAATATATATTGAGCCCGTGCTAGCACGAGCTCTTCTATATCTAATAAATACATAAAGTCATAAACTATTAGAAGACGTGCCCTCTAAAGTAGGAATTATTTATTTAAAAAAATTGGTAAGGCCATAGTGGACAATTATGGGAAGATGTGCCCTCTAAACTCAAATTTTGGTCAGTAATGGCTGGTAAAACATGCAGTTAACTATGAGAAATTACGTCTAGTATCCCCAAAGTATTCAATCTTGAAGATTGGTTCTTTCTATATTCGGTCTTGAATTTTTGTCTAAGTGTTCAATCTTAAATTTTTGTCTCTGTTTAAAAAGTTCTAACATTATCCTATGGGACAAAACTTGCTGTCAATTGAACAGATTCACTGTTTTAAAATGTCCTGAATATCTGCTTTATAAACAAATGTTATGTCACATCCCAAAGCCCTGAACATGGTAGGCACCTATTGCAATTACTAGCATGAGTGAACCGTATGACATGTCACATAACCATACAACTATCATATGTACATAAAGCGGAAACAAAAATGAAGTTAAAACATGATTCCTTAAAGGAGAAAGCTTTCATCAATATTCATTAAAACAATATAATATCTGATTAGACTAATAATCATGAAAAACAAAGGCTGGAAACAACAATATCCATTTGACATCTGACATAGTTTGTGAAACCTCTACCGAATGACAATGACTATCGGGACAAGTCCCTCGGTATACCTTAATACTGAAAGAAACATAAGAAATTAACATGTCTAGACTTGCCCCCAGGTTAAGGGAGTTTGTTTGCTAACTTATTGGTTCCTTAAGCTTGAGTTATTGTCTTATTTCCTATGTTTTCAAATGATTTTTATGTTAAAATCTTCGTGTTTGCGGGCATTCAAGATATACTTAACGGCTCCGAAGAAAAAAAATTGGGGTTCCCAATGCTTCTCCACGCTCAACGAGATGCGCCAACCTCGGGATGGATAAACAGGGATTTGAAACTAAAAGAGGCTAAGAAACAAGGACGCGAGCCAAGCTCGAGAGTTGAAGAAGGAAAACCGTTGGTCTGAATGGTATAAGAGCCACACAAGCCATTATGCAACCGCACAATTTTAAAACCCAAACACAAAAAGAGCACAATATAAGTTGAAGCCACTGGGAGAAAATTCAGAAAGGTGCGGGCGCATAACTCAATGTGTGACCGCACATGAAAAACACATCACACGCACAATCAAAGCAGTAGCCTGACAACAAAACTTTCCTTGTGCGTTTCATATGTGAGCCGCACACCATGTATGCAGTAGGTGTGCGGCTGCACAATGCTATTGCGGGGGCATTTTGTCAAGTTTCTCAAACTGATTTTAGGGACTTTATGTTGATTTTTTAGGGTTTGAACTCGTTATTCTATATCTGATTTTCATTGTACTTATCATGGAACCTTCCATTTTTTCACTTTTGATTGAAGAATTTCATCTTATTTGTGGATTTGTAATGAATTTCAGCTTGGATTTTAAGTTTTAAACTTATCAATAGCAGATTTGATAATTATAGCTTGGGTATATGTTCTTTTCTTTTTATTATGAATAGCTAAAACCCCAATCCTAGGGGTGTTGATGTTGGATGGATTTGTGATTGGATTTATTTGCTTCAATTATTGATTATTAGTTATGAATTTAGTTAATTCTTCATATTTTAATTGATGTTAGAGGTTGCAAACTTTTACGACCCAACTAGGAGGATCCTACGGATACCTACTCTATTCTAACTAGATAGGAAAATCCTTACCGCCCATTCAATTAATTTGCGGAAGTCATTAAAAAATTAATTTATTACATCATTAAATTACTTATAAAAATATTACAATCTTGTAAAAATACAATAAAAGAAAAACCTCTCCCTAAGGATCTAGTCTAGATATGTATAAGAGCTTCTAATACAATAAAGAACAAACAAAAGATACAACTCCCACCGAGGAATAGGATGAGCAGAAGATGCAGATGAATACTCGCTGCTTCATATAAGAAACCTCAACCGATCCTGCAACCAGACTTCACCCTCAAAAAGGGTATAACAAGAGTAATATCTGTACAACCACAAGTAGGGTATAACAAGAGTAATATCTACACAACCACAAGTACTGGTAGGTATCATCGATCGACCAGGATTAAATCACACAAGACCACATAAATAAATTAATAAGATAAACATGACAATTAACCATTTAATTCACATCACTTTCACCCACTTATGTTATCTCTCTCTCTCATATTACCTGAGAGTATTTCCATTATTATTCTCGTTGACTTAGTTGTATCCAATTCGCTAGTAGGCAATATGTACCACCGACATTCCCCTTATACCATTCCACATTTAATCACACTAATCATACATCACTCTTCACATCAAATATCATCCATCATAATACGCAAATAGAGATGAACAAGCCCATACCATAGCCACAATCCACTGAAAAACTCGGTTTAATACAAATCTTGGGCCATAGGAGGCCCCACTAGTCTCAACAGAAAGGATAAAATCGAAGAAATTACTTCACAAAGAGTTCTATCAATCACAAGTCCCTTCCACTACAAGATTCTACCCAGACATCTAACCTAAGGGGCCCTAATCTAAGCATAGTACTAAGTAATAGGCCAATAATATTAGAAATTCAAGATAAACCTATTCCAAACCCGCAATTCCCCTAACCAACATGTAATTTATACTACATATCGTCTATCTGAGCTAAGTCTAAAGAAAAGACAATTGTAACCTACCTCACGGCCAAACAACAATGTTGAACCGTCACACGGAAGCCTTCCCCTTCTGCAATGCCTCAGCTCACTGCCAATCTAGCAAATACATAATCTATATGTAAGTACAAGAATAATGACACACATATTGATAAAATATAATTCGAACCAAAAATCGGATCAAAATATGGAATTTTTGTCACAATTACCTTACCCGTAGGATAAGAAACTTGTACACGAAAGTTGGGCGAAAATGGAAATCATTTTGGGTCTCAAAAAAGCCCGGAAAGTACAAATTTCAAAGAGGAAAAATCAAGAATTTGAGGTCCAAGTTTGATAGAAAAGGGACGGAAATACGCGTAAAGCTCACGGAAAATTCACGAGGGAAGGGAAGAGAACTTACCCGAACACTAATACGGAGAAAACTCACAAGAATCATCCCTCAAGCTCCTCCAAGTTCAATATTTGAATATAAATGGAGTGAAAAATGAAGTGGGAGACTTATATACTGCCAGGGGTCTCCTTCTTCGTGAACGCGGGGTCGACCAGACCCAATCCTTTAAGGTCTTATGAAGCATTGCTCTAGCCTATTCTCTTCTCCTTTCTCTCAAATGTTCCACTAGTCCTTGAGTTCATACTGTTTGGTTCATCCTTCTGGTGGATTTCTACTTAGCTTCTCAATGATATTCAAGAATCCATTAAAAAAGGAGCAAATCTGGAGGGGGTTGGGATCTCCCCCATAATTTAACTCATTTTCTCAGAATTTTCCCAGTTCTATGTGTCGGCTGTGAGGGCCAAGCCTGAGCCAAGGTCATGTTTTCAATCTTAATAGATTCAGAAGGAGGGGCACTCTTGACCCTGAATCTTGGATGGCCTTATTACGATCCTTTTAGGTGAATCTAGAGCAGCCAAAGACCACTGTTTCTTTTTGGCAAATCTGAAACATAGGCTCGAAGATGCAGGTTGTGTCTGAGAATATTTGAGTCCTATTGTGATTTGTAAAGTTCTGATTTTCGAATCTTTTTAAGGACAAGAATTTACCTGGTTTGCTCCCCAATTTGTGTGGAAATGTACCCTGCATACGGTTAGTTTAAAGATTGACGACTTCCGTTTAAAACATAGTCCTTCATGAATGATCATTCCCAGAAAATTCTGTATAGTCATCTCATATTGAATCTGTTTCCTTCATTAATTAACTCTAGAACAATACAAGTTCTTTTTTCTTCTTTCACTGTTTCGCCTGGTAACAACCTCAGCCTCTCCACATCAGATTGTTTTCTCATGGTCTGATATATTTTGAATTGGTCTTCATATGCTCTATTTGCCACTATTTGTTGTTTCATGAATTCAAAGGAATTAGCAACCATCAGTTTCTTTTCCGTTGATTTTTTTTGAATAAAATAAGACCTAATATGTTACTGTGAAGTTTTTGAAAATTTTCAAAGAGGCATATATTTTGACACTTACTTCAAAGAGGAAAATCTTCATATATCTTGTAAATTGCTTTAAATAATCACTTACTTCGGTCAAAAAATTTGACAAAAACATACCACAAATACTATTTCAAAAACGTTCCATCCTTCCAAATAGAGCCGATGAGTAAAGTGAAAACTAAGAATCACGCTAGGATAGCAAGCAAACTCTGATAAATTGAGGGAGGACTTCTGTCACTTAACAATTAAGACAAAGAACAGCTTAAATTTAACCAGCTGGTAATGAGAAAAAATGATTACTAACCGCTTGCCTAATTTTCTCGTTAGGGGAAAACCATACTTTTGTTCCATTGGTAAAACACAAAGGTTATTGTCACATTTTCCTTGAGCTTCCAATTCAACCATGTGGTGCAGAAACTTAAAAGGAGAGCTCATAAGCTTCAGCACTGTTGTTCCCTTCCGATACCTACACTACAGTGTGTATCTTCTTTGCACTTCACATTCTACCAACTCACAACCGGCCTGACACGAAGAAACAATGGAGGAGAAAATCCTCCTCTGTAAATCTTTGAATTCCACTACAAGCTTTACATCCCAAGTTGTGGTCTCCCTGGCATGTTAAAGTAAATCTTTGGTTAAGCCAACACAATTCATCTCTCTAAAATGACATGTTGATGTTGTGTGTTACCTGTCATCAAATTCAGGATCTCCTAGTCCATCGCGCATCTCTTCAAACACAGGGCCAAGTTCCCTAAGTATTTCGAGTTCAATTTCTAAGTTCTCTGGTGTCTGTAAAGAGTATTATATGTATTTCAGGTGGAGCATATTATGGTCGAGATATAGCTGATTAGATAAGAGGAAAAAGAACTCGATAAAATTAAGAAAGTATGCAACATATAAGGGTTACGGGGTAAAGAAATGCCATGACATATAAAATTAATGTGGGATTACAAGGGTCATTGACTGCAAGAAAGGATTCCGAGATCTACGCATACGATCCAGTAGTGAAGGTGGTAACCCATAATGGAAGATGCCGTGATTCTTTGAGAACCAGGTTCCACGGACCATATGGGAGGTCCAATCAGATGTAGGATCTGTGTCTGGACAATCTTCATTAACTGCAACATCAATATCTGCCAGGCAAACATGCCCTTGTTCAAATATTACAGGAGTGCCCATGAAATATTTGTATTTAGGTGTAAAGAGATCTCGACATAGAGGAAATTACCTAGCGGAATCACATCATAGTAGTTATCTAGTTGTGGCAGAAAACCATAGAAGGTCAGTAGATGAGAACTAGAGAAGCTCCCGTAGCCAAGAAAACATTGTTGTCCTGCATTGCACGGCCTCGACAAAGGAAATTTTATAGAATTTGTCGTGCAGTCTACTTTCCCATAGTGCATTATGTGTGGACAAGTCTGAAGGAAAGAGAAATGAGTAAAATACAGAAAGATGTCAAAATTTATATGTGAAGAACCTGATTTACGAAATATTCTACTGCACATAGCGTACTCAGAACACAACAGATATTCCAATTTATTGGTATTAAACTTTTGGAGATATGGATGGCATGTTACAAGAGCTTAAGTCAGCAAGCAAAACTCCAGCTCCACGCACATCAAACAATTTCACAATATTAGAGTTCACTGTTACCAACAATATAAAGCACATGAATGGAAAGGAAAAATATTGTAGGGAAGAATAAACTTACAGAATGATTAAGAAAACCTGCAATTGGAATCAAGCAGGTCCTTAGTTTCCCATCACTAAACATAATTTTCATGCTGTTAGAGTACCAAAGTTCACAAGCCCACAAGAACTGCTCCCATCTGTACTGCTCCGGAGGAAATACATTTGGGTGATCATTGTATAGGGATGGAAATAATTCATCATATTTTGCACGCAAGTGCTGCAGGAATATTATTCAAATCATGCTGGGAAATCGGACATAGAGTAAACGAAAGATGAGTTCAGAAATATAGCATTAAAAAAGTGTAAGCAAGCCAACATTGCCCTAACCTGTCACATATTCTAATGGCATTTGAAAGAAGTACAGGAAATTAAAAGGGAACACTGATGGCAAAATATAGACAAAAGAACAACTTACTACACCATTATCGACTGAAGGAATATGGTATAAAAATTTAAGTGATCGAGTGACATACAAAAGAATAAAAGTTCTCAAACAAAATGAAGAATCTCAAATGTAACTATTCTTTTACCACCATACTGATGCTTGTAGACATGTACTAATTAATAGTCATTAGCCATTAAAATATGACTCCATCTTGAATGAAAGAAGAGCTCGGTATTGGAACTGGCTTGGTTAAACAACCTTGTTAACATGTTATCACAATCATATTAGCAACAAGAAAATGTGCCTTCTTTTTTCTACTGAACAAGTTTATGCAGTCTTTAGAGAATTTCACTGTTCTATGAACAAATTAGCCTAAGTAAATTGGATCAACGACTGGAACCTCTTTTGCTTGGACAATCTCTTCTAGCAGCAAGGTTCCATCTAAACCCATTATAGCTTCCATTCCAAAACTCAAACCTGTATTGTATGAACACCAAAACAATGTCATATAGGCATACCATAACTCAAGAAAGAGTAAAAAAAGAGAAGTACAATAATATCAGAAGAATATGGCTTCAAATAAGTACAAGTGATATATGTAAGTGAACAAGAATGTGGAGTAATTTCCTGGTCATCTATTCCACAATGTGAGTGGCACATATGCATTTACTACTATGCTAATTAAGAAAATAATCAAAAGAGAAATTCTATCAATCCCTAAAGATAGGCTATGCTATGTACATTATACAGAAGAGTGTCCACATGCATTCTCTAATACTCCTCCTCAACGTGGAGCATAGATATTGATCATGCCTAAATTGTTACAAACATAACCAACTCGAGCTCCATTCAACGTATTTGTGAATAAATCAGCTAGTTGCTCTCCTATCAAAATCAAGTTCTCCTAAATCTTCTCACGAATAAAATGACATTTAACCTCAATATGTTTAGTTCTTTCATGACAAATCGGATTTGAGGCGATAGAAGGGAATCTTGATTATCACACTAAAGTTTCACTCAGGTAGTATGATGGTTCAACTAAATTGCAGTTAAAAGATGATGTATCCACATAATCTCACTAGTGGACTGCGCCATAGCTCTATATCCGGATTCTGCATCGGAACAAGATACAACATCTTTTTCTTGCTTCTCCATGATACCAAGTTTCCACCAACAAAAACATAGTAAGCTTTAGTAGATCTTCTATCAATCTTGGATCCATCCCAATCTACATCTGAAAAACACTCAATCCGAGAATGTCCATTATTGCTATAGATATGACAAGTTCAGGTGCTCCTTTTAAGTAACAAAGTATTTGCTTCAAAGCTGCCCAATGTTTGACTGTATGTATGGACATGAACTAACTAACCACACTTATTGCAAAAGCAATATCTGAACGAGCCACGGTGAGATAGTTTAATTTCCCAACTAACCTCCTATATCTCAGTTGATCATCAAAGGGATCATCATAATCTATCACAAGATGCGCATTGGAACCATTGGAGTACTGGAAGGCATAGTTGCCAGTTTTTCAGCTTCTGCAAGTAGGTCAAGAACAATACTTTTTCTGAGACAGAAAAACGGTGAGATAGTTTAATTTCCCGACTAACCTCCTATGTCTCAGTTGATCATGAAAGGGATCATCATCACCTTTCACAAGATACGCATTGGAACCATTGGAGTATTGGAAGACATAGCTGCCAGCTTTTCAGTTTCTGCAAGTACGTCAAGAACAATACTTTATCTGAGACAGGAAAATTTCGTTCTTGCTTTGAAAGACTTCTACTCCAAGAAGTATTTCAGCTGGCCCAAGTCTTGTATAAAACTTAGTCGGGAAGAAAGACTTGAGTGAAGAGATCCTTGTCGAATCACTTCCTGCGATGATAATGTCATTAACATATACAACGAGGATGGTATTAACTGTTGATTTCCTATAGAAGACCGAGTCATCCACTTTGCTATTCTTCAACCAAATTCATGAACAACCTCATTAAACTTGCCAAATCAAGCCCTCAGACCCTGCTTCAAGCCACATAATGATTTCTTCAAATGGCAGACTTTCCCTTACTTTCCTAAGGGAAATAGAACAAGTTGGTTGCTCCATATACACTTCTTGTTGAAGATTACCATAAAGAAATACATTTTTGATATCCAACTGATGTGAACGCCAATTCTAAGAAGCAGCTAAGGATATAAATAAGAGGACAAAAGTGAGTCTGGCCACCAGAGAGAAAGTGTCTGAATAATCAACATATGTCTAAGCATATCCCTTAGCCTTAAGTTTGTCCATAAAACCATGAGGATTAACTTTGACAGCAAAACCCCATTTGCATCCCACTACCTTCTTTCCCTTGGCTAGATTCAACAAATCCCAAGTGTGATTTTCATCCATGTAACAACCCTCATGGTTGTTTTATGATTTCAGCATATTTTGACTGTTTTACCCCTCCCTGTAGTTGGTTTATGGCATTTGTGGTCTGCGGGTGTTGGTGGCACAGTTCTCGAGGTGGTTGGATGGAAATTATACAAATTTTTCATTTTGTAAGGTTGGAAAGTTGATATGGTTGACCGAAGACTACATTTGTTGAATACGAGCTCAAAATGGAATTTACCGGCGATGTGAGTTCGAGGTCATTTATGGATGGAGCCGGGGTCATTTTCGATTGTGTCTCTGAGCTCTCTTCCAGATGGTATATGGACCTTGCAAATCCCCCATGGGTCCTAGCTAGCTACATATGACAACGGTTATGTGCGGTTACTGATCAGATAGGAGGCATGCATCATATATATCATTTCATTTGATTTGCATTGCCTTGGTGTGAAAAGTGATTAGTGACTGTGATATTAACTTCATTACCCTTTTCTTTTATGATGGTAAAGGAGCTGTTGTGGGATATGTATCATTAGTCTCTCTCCTCTTCGAATAAACTTGAATAACATGTGGCCTTTTTGAAGCAGAAGGTGCAATTGCCGACTCATGAGGTGCCCTAGTTGATTGCTGCTCAATAGGACCAAAAGATACAGGAGGAACAACATCCTTTGACAGTTTAGTTGAAGCATTGGGAGCTATAACTCGGTAGACTATAATCTTCATCTCCCTGACTTGTAGAAATTGGTAGTGCAAAAAAATGGTGTATTTTTTCGAAAACACCACATTAATGTACACCATATATCGACCAAGTTGAGGAGGCTAACAACAATACCTCTTCTAAAAATGCGAATAGCAGAAGAAAACACACTTAAAAGGCCTTCGGGTCTAACTTAGTAACAAATGATCATACATCTCGAACATAACATGTGCTTCCAAATACTCTGGGATCGTCCAGAAATAGTAACCTATTTGGAAAGAGAATATTGTATGGTATACCATCATTAAGCACAATAGAAGGCATCTTATTGATCAGAAAACAAGTTGTAGAGATTGCATCAACCCAAAACTGTTTAGGAACTTTAATTTGGACAAAAGTACTCAAGTTGTTTCTAGCAATTGTCTATTCTCCCTCTTAGCAACTCCATTTTGGGGGAGTGTATCTACACAAGATGACTAATGAAGAATCTCGTGTTGTCTCATGTAGGACTGAAATGATGCATTATCACTCCTAAGAATGCACACTGGAGAATTGAATTGGGTCTTGACTTCAGCACAAACGACACAAAAAGGGGAAAAAACTTCAAATCAGTTCTTCATAAAGTAACTCAAAGTGAGGAAAGCCATCCACAAAGGTAACAAAATACTTGTGCCCAGTTTTGGACACTACCGAACATAGTCACCAAACATCAAAATAAGTTACCTCAAAAGCAAACTCAGCTCGTTTATTTACTCTTGGACTTAACGAGCTGCTAGATGTTTTGCGAACTGACACGACTCACAATCTAATGAGGAACACCAAGAAATTGAGGACAAAGCTTCTTCAACATAGAGAGAAGGGGATGTCCTAATTGGAAATGCGCTTAAAATGAAGAAGCGACACTAGAACATGCAACAGAACAAGGCACCCATTCATCAAGGATAAAAAGACCCATCAGATACATATTCTTTACCAATAATCTGCTTCATCATAAGATCTTGAAGCAAACAATTATCGGGGAAAAACGACATACAACAACGTAGCTCCTTGGTATGTTTAATCACGAAGATCAAATTGCCTGCAATATTAGGTAGACTTAATACGGACAACATGGTACTAGCGGAGGTCGGTTTAACAGTCTCAGAAGGGGTCTCGCTCTATTGCCTTGAAGCGACGTAGCGAGGAAAAGGTGTGCGCTTCAGGACCAGAAGCGAGAAGTGAAGTTTTGGTAAAAGTGAACTTTTTCTCACTTAAGCGCTATCTAGGATTTTTTTGGTTTATTCTGATTAAAACACTTAATGCGACTTTGTCAAAACATTTCCATCCTGTGGCTGGACTCTAGTGGAACTTATGCGACTTCAAGGTACGCTCATTAAGGATAAAAAGACCATCAGATACATATTCTTTACCAATAATCTGCTTCATCCTAAGATCTTGAAGCAAACAATTATCGGGGAAAAATGACATACAACAACGTAGCTCCTTGGTATGTTTAATCACAAAGATCAAATTGCCTGCAATATTCGGTAGACTTAATACGGACGACATGGTAATAGTAGAGGCTGGTTTAACAGTCTCAGAAGGGGTCTCGCTCTATTGCCTTGAAGCGACGCAGTGAGGAAAAGGTGTGCGCTTCAGGCCCAGAAGCGAGAAGCGAAGTTTTGGTAAAAGCGAGTTTTTTCTCGCTTAAGCGATATCTAGGGTTTCTTCTTCTTCTTCTTTTGAAATACACTATTTTTTTCTAGTTTTCTCATGGGATTTCTGGTTTTCTTTTTTTTTTCTCTTCTTCTGGTATGCTTGAACAATGCTTTCTCCTCCCAATTGAAGTCCTATTACAATCTGGAATCTGGATAGTGAAAATATTTTTTTTTTTGATAAGGTAAACAATTTTATTAACATTTGGGGGGAAAACCCCGTATACATATGCCAAAAGAAGAGAACCTACACCAAAATATGGTTCTCAACAAAAGCGGTCCAATCCTCTATACAAATTGGGACCTCGCAAGTACACCAAAAGTAAACTAGGTACAAAACACTACTCTTAACTTTACGAAATCAAGTTCTACCACTTCAAAAGCCCTCCTATTCCCTTCTTTCCAAATGACCCACATAACTACCAAGGGGGAGCGCTCCATGCTCTCGTGCTTTCCTTCCCTTTTTTAAGAGTCCAACTTCGCAAAACCTCCTTCACTGTGCCCGACATGACCCTTTGCGTCGTAAACAAATCTAGGGCCACCCTCCATAACCGACTAGCCATCTTACAATGCAAAAGAAGATGATCTACACTTTCGCTGATACTTTTACACATGAAGCACCAACTGACATTAGTGATTTTCTTCTTTCTCAGATTCTCCGTTGTTAATATCACACCCCTTGCCATCAACCATACAAAGAAACAAACCTTCCTTGGTGCTCTAGGGATCCAAATGGATTCAGAAGGAAAGGTACCTTCCACTCTCACTAGCAACCTTTTATAAAAAGTGCTAACGGTGAATAACTCGTCACCACTCTCCTGCCACCTCCATGCATCTAACAAGTTGTTTGATGTGTCTAGTCCATACAAAAGCTCTAACAGACTGTGAAATACTTCCATCTACCAATCATGAAGGTTCCTTCTGAATCTTAAATCCCAGTGAATAGCACCCTCATGAGACCTACAAATTTGTTGGACTATCATCTCTCTCTGGCAAGAAATGCGGTATAAACTAGGAAAAGTTTCCTTCAACTCGACCTCCCTACATCACTTATTTGCCCCAAAACTAATCCTACTTCCATCCCCAACCTTAAACGAGATATGTCGATAAAAATCTTCCCACCCCTTCATGATACCCCTTCACAAACCACACACTAATGGAGTTACAATGTTTTTAGTTCTCCATCCACTATCCATTATACCATATTTATCCGCTACCACCCCCCTCCAAAAAGCATTTTCCATCTATAGATCCACTTTTCTAACAAAGCTTTGTTGTACACCTGGAGATCTTTCACTCCAAGCCCTTCCCATTCCTTTGGAGATGTGACAACTATCCAATTCACAAGACGAAATTTTTTAATGCCTTCCGTTTTGTCCCATAGGAAGTTACGTTGAAGTCTTTCCAATTTTTCAATCACTTTTCCCGGGGCCTGCAAAAGTGACATGAAATATGTAGGAATAGTAGAAAGGGTGCTCTTGATCAAAACTTCCTTTCCCCCTTTCGATAGGTACCTCTTTTGCCATCCTACCAGCCGCTTCTCGACTCTCTCAACCACCGGATTCCACACTGCGAGATCTTTATTAGAAGCTCCCAAAGGTAGTCCAAGATATGTAGTAGGTAGACTACCCACTTTGCAATTTAACACTTGCGCAATCTCCTCAATATTATCTACTGCTCCCACCGGTGTGACTTCACATTTACCAAGATTGATCTTTAAGCCTGACACCACCTGAAACCATATAAGGATCCGTCTCAAGAAATCTAACTAGGATACATCCGCATCACAAAAGACCAAAGTATCATCTACAAACAATAAGTCTGTACGGTCACGTTACTCTGCCCTTTAAACAAAGCATCAAAGCCCTTCAGCAGACCTTCGCTGACTGCTCTGTCCATCATCTTGCTCAAAGCTTCCATTACCAAACTGAATAACATAGGAGATAAAGGATCCCTTTGTCTCAAGACTCTTGAACTCCCAAAGAAACCACAGGGGCTTCCATTTACTAATACAGAGAATTTGGCAGAAGAAATGCAAAATTTGATCCATCTCCTCCACTTATCTCCAATGCCCATCTTCATCGTGATGCAATCCAAGAAATCCCAATTGACATAATCGTAAGCTTTCTCGAGATCTAGCTTACATAAAATTCCCGATTTACCTTCCTTCTTCCGAGAATCACCCACTTCATTTGCTACCAGAACTGCATCTAGTATTTGTCTTCCTTCTACAAAAGCATTCTGAGAAGAGGACACTGTCTCGTCCAAGACCTTCTTAAGCCTGTTAGAAAGCACCTTAGATAAGATCTTGTAAATGCTTCCTACTAGACTAATAGGTCTATAATCTTTTATACTCATCGCCCCTTCCTTCTTTGGCACAATGGTGATGAAAGAAACATTCAAACTTTTCTCAAACTCTCCACCTACTAACATTTTACTCTTATTCGCTTCCTTCGCACCTTACTATCTAAGGTCATGTCCTTGGTAAGTTGCAACTGCGCCATGTCTAATCAGCTCTCCCAATACTTCTTCAGTCTACCTCTACCTCTTCTAAATCCATCCATAACTAACCTCCTACACCTCCACACTGGGGCATCCTCATATACCCAAACCATCTCAACCTCTCTTCCCACATCTTGAGCAAAATTTTGAGCCCTATGGCTCTAATACCATGTAAGTGAACAAAAATATGGAGTAATTGCCTTGTCATCTATTCCATTATGTGATTGGTACATACACATATATTGCTATGCTAATTAAGGAAATAATTTGTAAAATCGTACTTTCAGGACAGAAGTAAAACGCTTGACGCACTGTCTAGATCATGATTTGGAATATTTTGACTCGTATAGTAGCCATATGTTATAGCCAGAAAGGTATTTGGTTACGACTTGAAGGTCGACTAGGTCAAATTCGATGTATTGATATATGAAGGTGTGTAAAGTGTTAAATCAAGGCTAGAGGCCAAAGGGAGCCTTAAAACGAAAATTCAAGTTAAAGGCTTCATTGCGTGCGAGTGTTTTAGACGATTCTGTACATGGTCTAACTTTGAACAAGCATATCTCCCATTCTATAAAGAGTTAGAGGTCCTACGACCTATCAAATTAAAAGTATTTCAGTCTGGTTTCCAACGAATTAATCTATTCATCAATCGGACATCGAAGTAAAAAGTTATGAGCACTTTACACCGAACTGTCAAGGCAGAAAAGGACCTTTTGGCGTGAGCTCCATAACAACCATGTAGCTCGCGGGGCGAGCTATGGTGAGGCGATGGATGACTTATATATGTGTTGTTTGATCGTGAGGTACTGATTTTTTTTATCAATTTCATGATTTCTAAGCCGAATTCTCACTAGAATTTTCCGTCTCTATCAACCAAAAGATTCTGCTAAGTCCACTTCTGAGATATAATCCGGCAATATATTCATTAGTTCCGCAACCCCCGTGTCCTCTAAGATTCCGAATTGTCGTGAATTGTAGGATTCGTCTAATAGGAGCATAACAAATTTCCAGGCATGAGGTAAGACTCCTTGTCTATGATTCTTCCCTAGTTCATGTATATCTAACTTAATTTCTCAATTTTGACTCACGGGACGGTGTTCGAAAGCTGTGAGTTCGAGTAGAGTGTTTGTGTAGTCAATTGAGGTTTGTTTTCGGTAATTGGGTTCGGGGAGGGGGTTGTGTTGCTCATGAGAAGTGCATGCATCGACAACTAGAGGGCGATGTGAAGCTCACCTTTGAGTTCTAGCCTCCAGAGCTTGCCTCCCCTTGAGGACTTGTTGTTATCATTAATTTGGTTATGTTATATATGGTTGTCATGGGTGTGAAGTTTGGAGGATTGGTGGGGTAAAGGAGATGGTAGCTAGCTATGTATCGACTTGTTGCTCACCTTAATTGTAGTACTTTCTCCTTAGTGATTCTAGAATTGCTCTCTCTTTTTGGTAATTAAGCGGGTGTGCAAACGGATTCTCATATGGCTTCAACATTAAGGTATGTAATGGCTAACCTTTTCCTTTTGTTGGCATGAATCTCTTTCCATGTTGTTTTCAAAAGAAGCTAAAAGAAACATCTAACATAAGTATTCAACTCAAGGTCTCTAGTTTCTTCGTCCCTTGATAAATATCTTGATTAAGTTGAGTTCCTTATCATGTATAGTCCATTGATTCAGGTTGTGGAAGTATGTGTTGTAAGTAACATCCATAATGTAAAGAGACTATTGTGTCATATATATATATATATATAAAGGTATCCTATGAGTGTATGTAGGAAGAAAATCTGAATAGGATTTTTGTTATGTAATATTATTATGAAATAAAGGAGTTGTTCTGTAGCCCTCTTTTCAAATTCATGGAATGGTGTAAATGAAAGTTGCGATTTTCAGCCTCATGGAGGAACTGTAAGAAAGTAGTCATCAGACAGCTGGTCATTCAGGCGAAAAACTGTTCATTGCCTAAAGGAGAACCGCTCAGGTGGTGATAAAACTATTCCAAGAAAGAGAAAAAGAGAGGTATATCACACAAATCTTTATTTCATGATAGTTTTAGCATAAAGAAAATATTATTTAGAAAATTTAACCACATGCAAATATAATTACAGAAGATACTAAGTACCTATAGGGAATATATCATTCTGATTAATCATACCATATTCTACTATCTACACATTTGCTACACGTTAAGTGAAATCCAATATCATTTGAAATTAGTTAGAAAAAGGCTATGGAAACATCTAATAGCCATAAAAAATCTTGATAACTCAATAGAAGAATTAGTAAAAGCTTATAATACAGTAAGTCAACAACAAATCCGCATAGGAAGGATTATTCACGAAGTGCAAATGATTAGAGCACAGGAATATTCCTTATATCTTACAACAAAAGATATATTAGATAAACATGTTCTTTATACCGCCTAAGGTATTTGAAACTTTCCGCATATATACCCTGTTGGTTTACAAATCTGTTCTCTTATTTGTTTACTTACAACATAGCCCCCTTTATTGGTATCTATTCTTTACAGCACAACCCCCTTTACAAATCTTGTGTTCTTAAGTTATCTCTTCCTTGTTCCATTATACCAATTATTTACCTCTTCTGAAAAGGTACTAGTAGCAGTAATGAATTTTTCTTCTTCACTATAAGGAGTTCCTTTGCTTAATAGAAAGAATAATTTTAAATTTTGTGCCCAAATATCTAAGACCATTCCTGGATCTAATTTACAATCTAAATCTAGAAATTGGGTAGATCCCGAATCTCCCAATGGAAGTCTATTAGGTGTATATTTAGCTTTATTGTCATTGAAGTAATTTTGCATAGTCTTTTTTTTATTGGATTTTAGTAATAAATTTTCCCTAAAATCTTTCTCTAAAAAGTTTGGGAAATTATTTTCCTTTCTTTTGTCGGAAGTTGATGCTTCAAAATTTTCTTCAGGATTTTCAGTCTGAGTTTCTTCCTTGAATTCTCCCTGAGGTCCTCCTGTTTCTCCTTTATTAGTAAGGATTTTAAGATTTTGGTCCGATAAATCCAAATCTTCTAATGAATATATTAATTCGTCTAGATTTTTCATTTTTCTTCTGAAGATTCTCCTATATCTAGTTTAGGAATTTCTATTGCCTTTGCCTTTTTAGATTTTCCTAAATCTTCAATATCTCGTTGTTTCTTTAAAAACTCTGAGATGATTTTTTCATCAAGGCTTCCTTTTTGATAAGGACTGTTGTTTGAGAGTCTTTCTAAAAAGATCTCATCTTTCATTTTTCTTCCTACACTTATATCAAGCCTTTCAGCTTTTTCTATGAATCTTGTGATTCTTCCTGGTATATTATCCTTAATGGATTTAACTTCTAGTTCTATGACCCTGATTCTAACAGATAGCTGCTTATACATCTCTATGAGATCTTCAAGCTTTTGCAAAATAACATTCATACTCATGCTGAATTAAAATAGGTTATTTTCATATTTAAATTCCAAATTTTGGATTTTAAATTCCGTGTTCTGATACCAATAAAGGGGGCTGTGCTGTAAGTAAACAAATAAGAGAACAGATTTGTAAACCAACAGGGTATATATGCGGAAAGTTTCAAATACCTTAGGCGGTATAAAGAACATGTTTATCTAATATATCTTTTGTTGTAAGATATAAGGAATATTCCTGTGCTCTAATCATTTGCACTTCGTGAATAATCCTTCCTATGCGGATTTGTTGTTGACTTGCTGTATTGGAAGCTTTTACTAATTATTCTATTGAGTTATCAAGATTTTTTATGGCTATTAGATGTTTCCTTAGCCTTTTTCTAACTAATTTTAAATGATATTGGATTTCACTTAACATGTAGCTAATGTGTAGATAGTAGAATATGGTATGATTAATCAGAATGATATATTCCCTATAGGTACTTAGTATCTTCTGTAATTATATTTGCATGTGGTTAAAATTCTAAATAATATTTTCTTTATGCTAATACTATCATGAAATAAAGATTTGTGTGATATACCTCTCTTTTTCTCTTTCTCGAAATAGTTTTATCACCACCTGAGCAGTTCTCCTTTAGGCAATGAACAGTTTTTCGCCTAAATGACCAGCTGTCTGACGGCTACTTTCTTACTGTCCCTCCATGAGGCTAAAAATCACAACTTTCATCTACACCATTCCATGAATTTGAAAAGAGGGATACAGAACAACTCCTTTATTTCATAATACTATTACGTAAAGAAAATCCAATTCAGATTTTCTTCCTACATACACTCATAATTACATAGGATACCTTTCCCTGGCGGGAGAAGTGGGTTACTCTCTAAAGATACCTATCATTTTTCTCTAATGGGGTTTTTAGCGAAAATGTAGCGAAAATCCAATTAACTATGAAAATAACCTATTTTCATATGAAAATGATTTATATATATATATATTACTTACCACCGAGCTATAATCGGTTAGGCAGGCTTTATCTGTGTACACTTTACCCTCCCCAGACCTCACTTGTGGGATTTTACTGGGTATGTTGTTGTTGTATAGTTACCATCAAGCTATAATCGATTGGGTAGGTCTTATATGGTATATATATGAGTTACACTTACCACAGAGCTATAATCGGTTGGGCAGATCTTATATGACATATAAATGAGTTATACTTACCACCGAGCTATAATCGGTTGGGCAGGGCCTTATATAGCAGGTATATATATGAGCATGAGACCTTCCATGGTTCTTCAGTTTCCATATTGTACGTCGGCCTTATTGTTGGTTGATTTCCCAGACCGTGACCTTGTCGACCTAGTATGTATATATGTTTTCGGTTGTTCACCTGTTCAGATCATTTTGTCCATGTTGTTTTACTGTAGCCTCGTCTACCCTACAAATGCTATTACGTTTCATAACAAACTATTGTATGTCGTGGCCTTGCCGCCCATATATTTAGCAGGTCTCAGGTGATATTGTTTCCTCTAGTATGCTCGGTCTCGGGAGGTATTGGGGAGCCGGTCGCGCCTCCCAAGGTTGGGGCGTGACATAATTAAAAGAGAAAGTCTATCAATCCCTTAAGATATGCTGTGCTATGTACATTATACAAAAAAGCGTCCACATGCATTTTCTAACAATAGACCATACCGTTGTATGTCAAACGCTTGAACGATTTTCTTTCTATTGGGTGGAAGGAGCAACAACTATACTTTAAATAACTAAAGGATGTTAGTGATTTATACAACCAGAAGGACACATGCAATTCCCAAACCAACTGCGCACATGAGACACGCACATACATATACATAAACATACTCACATGTAAATTGTGGATCAACAGGCTAAGGTTGATAACTACTCAGTGCTAACAAGACAGACAAGTATAGAGGAAGGCCCAACTCCATATTAGACAGAATTACAAACCAACAAAACTTTATTAAATTCGAGAAAAAACATTGCTTCAAGAGACAAACCTGTATTAAATACCTCTGGCAGTGTATCAAAGTATAACTTAAATTTGGAATCAGGGTTGTGCTTCTCCTTCATGCTCCACAACAGTAACATTGTTTCTGCTGACATGCCCTCTACCTTTTCCAAAATGGAATACTGTCACATAAATGAAAAGTTTATTAGCCACTCTTATTAAAACTGTCAGTGGTATGTTGTAAATACATATACACTCTCCTCAGCTTTTCAGGACAATAAAGCATGAGAATTTGCAGTTGAGAGGTTCCATAAAAGAAGTTGAACTATTGTAGATTTTAAATAGGTCTTAGATTTTTCAGATTGGATTTCATTTATATCATTTCGCCCAATTAAAGAAGGACGCAAAGTTATTTCACAAAGCTAATTTGTTCAGGGTTCTCAACTCTATAAATATGAACCTTCGTACTTTGCTTTGACACTGTGAGAAATATAAGAGAAGAATATTATTGAATTGTGTGTAACTATATTATTACACTGAGACCCTATTTGTAGACACTACATTTCTATCCTTTTCCAAGTAGGACACTACATTACAATCCTTTTTCAAGTAGGATTCTATATACTATTCATGTTCCTACTCATATTCTAACACTCCCCCTCAAGTTGGTGCATACAAGTCATATGTAACAAGCTTGTTACAGATGTAATTGATACAAGGATCAGTGAAGGACTAGGTGAAGATGTCTGCAAGTTGATCACTCGACTTCACAAATTTTGTAACAATATCTCAGGAGAGTATCTTTTCTCCGACAAAGTGAATCAATCTCAATGTGCTTAGTCCTCTCATGATGAATTTAGGCAATCAATGATGGGACTCTTGGCCCATCTCATGACAAAGTGATGTTTGATTTTCTAATCTCCTATTAAGGGTTCAAACTTAATCATAGGACTAAAACCGAAATCAGTGATGAATGTTTGTAGAAATTGTACGGAAACGCCGGAAAAATCGAGAGGGGTCTGAAAGATCTCATCGAAAAATGGAAAAAGGTTGTTGGAATAGGGTTCCGACAATCTAAATCGAAAACAAAATTAATGGAAATGCTCGCAAGGACATGACAAAAAAGGGCAGCCCAGTGCACTAAGCTCTCGCTATGCGCAGGGTCCGGGGAAGGGCCTTACCTTACATTTCTGCAAGGGGCTGTTTCCAAGGCTTGAACCTGTGACGTCCTGGTCACATGGTGGATAGGGCAAACCTATCAGAAAAAGAATTGCTCGAGAAACTGGTTGAAACAAGCCTGGAATCGCACGAACATTGCTGAAGCCGCCTGAATATTAGATTTGACAGCTGAAAAGTGGTGAAAATCAGAGAAAAATTATATGGGTAGGGTCAGAATGATGGTGCGACCCCACTAGAAAAGAGAACTTGCTGGAAAAGTGGTTGGAAAGTGTCTCATGCGCTAACGTGTGGTTAGATCTCGCTGGAGATAACGATCTCCTGGGCGACGCGTGGAAGGTCGATTCATAGCAGTGTTGGTTGGGGTTTGTTCGCAGGGAGACACTAGACCTCTTGGTGGGGTTGGTTTTAGCACAACACTGACGAAAAGTGAAACTACGTAAATCAAATCTGAGTTGGCGCCGGAAAGACGCACGAAACTATGCAAATTAGCTCTGAGGAGTCACTGAAAAGACGCACGGTGCTACGAAAACTTAGATATGAGAAATTAGTCTTCGAAAAGATGCACGGTGTTACACAAATCAGATATGAGAAAGTAATCACCGAAAAAATGCACGGTGCTACACAAATTAGATATGAGAAAATAGTCACCGAAAAGATGCATGATACTACACAAATCAGATATGAGAAAGTAGACACCGAAAAAATGCACGGTGCTACGCATATTAGATATAAGAAAGTAGTCACCAGAAAGATGCATGGTGCTACGAAAATCAGTTATGAGAAAGTAGTCACCGCATAAATCAGATATGAGAAAGTAGTCACCGAAAGATGCAAGGAGCTACGCAAATCATATATGAGAAAGTAATCACCAAAAAGACGCACGGTGCTACGCAAATCAGTTATGAGAAAGTAGTAATCGGAAAGATTAGCATTATGCCGTGAGAGTTTTGTTTCTTTTGTCTAGTCGTGTGTTACCCCATTTTTGTTGTTTTGTTTTTATGTTCTCTGATTGTTATACTGTGATTTGGTCTGAGCCAGGGGTCTATCGGAAACAACCTCTCTATTTCATCTGAGGTAGTGGTATGGACTGCGTACACCTAACCCTCCCCAGACCCCACTTTGTGGGATTACACTGGGTATGTTGTTGTTGTAGTCATCGAAAAGATGCATGGTCACTACGTCCTCATCCTAAATGCTTCTCAAATCAGTCCTTCTCAGCATGATTGTTTTTCATGCATATATTATTGGAACTTTTGCTAACATAATCATTGGCCAAACGGGCGCTATACGACTTATAATCGCCCGCCGACTGCGGAAGCTTTGTTGTTTTTTTTTTACCAAGATCGTAAAGGCTCTGATACCATGTGAGAAATGTAAGAGAAGAATATTATTGAATTGTGTGTAACTGTATTATTACACTGACAAAGTGACAATCAATCTCAATGTGCTTAGTCCTCTCATGAAACACTAGATTTGATGTGATATGAAGGGCCGCTTGATTATCACACACAAGTTCCCTCTGACAGATTTCTCCAAGTTTTAGTTCTCTCAGCAAATGTTTGATCCAAACTGGCTCACAAGTTCCTACAGCCATTGCTCGATATTCTGCTGCTTCACTAGATCGAGCAACCACACTCTGTTTCTTACTCTTAAAGGACACCAAATTAACTCCTACTAAAACACAATATCCGAATGTAGAATGTCTACCCGAGGGTGATCCTGCCCAATTAGCATCTGTATATCCAGTGATATGTTCATGGCCTCGATCCTCGAGGAGTATTCCTTTAATGTGAACTGAATCCCGATGACTATCACGGGGGGAAGTCATAAACTAACTTACAACACTCACAGCAAACGAGATGTCAGGTCTAATCACTGTGAGATAACTCAACTTTCCAACCAGCCGCATGTACCTTCTAGGATCACTGAGTGTCTCCCCCTGTCCTGGCAAGAGTTTAGCATTCAGATACATAGGAGTGTCAATCGGTCTACATCCCATCATCCTTGTCTCCTCAAAAAAGTCTAAGGCATACTTGTGTTGAGAAATAATAATACTTCATCTGGACTGAGCAACCTCAATACCTAGAAAATACTTCAGTCTGCCGAGTTCTTTAGTCCGGAATGCTGAAAGAGATGTTGCTTCAAATTAATGATACCATCTTGATCATTGTCCATGATAACAATATCGTCAAAGTACAACAACAACAACATACCCAGTAAAATCCCACAAGTGAGGTCTAGGGAGAGTAAAGTGTACGCAGAAGACCTTACCACTACCTCAGGGAGGTAGAGAGGCTATTTCCGAAAGACAATCGGCTCAAGTGTAGCAAATCCATTTTCAAAGAAGAGGAAAACAGTGCAGAAAATATGGCAACTAACTAGGGAACAGTGCAAAATCTACCAGAAAAACAATAATCAACCACACAATAATGCGATAATCAAAACACAATAAACAACTGCAATGATAGATATCTACGGCTAAACCCTAAGCTACCATACTACGACTAGTGCACGACAACACTCCTAACCGACTAACCTTCTACTCTAATATGCGTCCTCCACATCCCCCTATCTAAAGTCATGTCCTCAGTAACCTGAATATGCGCCATGTCCTGTCTAATCACCTCTCCCCAATATCGTCAATGTAAACCACCAAATAAAGACATAGATTTGTTGTAGAATGCCCCAATAAAACATAGAGTGATCAGCTCCACGACGAGTCATGCCAAACTCCTGAATTGTTGTGATGAACTTCCCAAACTAGGCTTGAGGAGATTGTTTCTGACCACAGAGTGACCTGCGCAATCGACATACAAGGCTACTAGATTCCCCCTAAGCAACAAAATCAGGTGGTTCCTCCATATAGACTTTTTCCTCAAGATCACCATGCAGAAAATCATTCTTAATGTCCAACTGATGAAAGAGGTTAGTGACGAATGGCAGCCATAGATAGAAAAAGATGAATAAATGCTATTTTAGCTATAGGAGAGAAAGTGCCACTATAATCTAGCCTAAATATCCGAGTATACCCTTTGGAAACAAGGCGAACCTTAAGCCGATCAACCTGACCCTCTGGACCAACTTTAACTGCATAAACCCAACAACAACCAATAGTAGATTTACTTGCAGGAAGGGAAACAAGATCCCAAGTACCACTCGTATGTAAAGCAGACATCTCGTCAATCATAGCCTGCCTTCATCTTGGATGAGAAAGTGCTTCACATGTAGTCTTAGGGATGGAAATAAAGGACAAAGATGATACAAATGCATAATGGGGTGATGACAGACGATGATAACTCAAGAAAGTATAATGTGGATTAGCATTACGAGTGGATCGTATACCTTTTTGGAGTGCAATAGGTTGGCTAGGAGGAGGCAAGTCCGCAGTAGGAGCAGGGTCCGGCGCATGACATGAATCATCTGGGACTGATGTTGGACGTGGACAATGATGATAAGTCAGGAAAGGTGGCACTGCAGCCGGAGATGTAAAAGTAACCATAGATTCCTCAAAAGTTTGTACAGGTAAGACCTCAGAGATAACTTTGTTTTTGATGCACTCCCAACATATATAATGTTTGTGTTTCCAATTCCAATAGGGATCATCAATAGGTTGGATAGCATCAAGAAAAACTTTCTTTGGCAAGGGAATAAGGAAAGAAAAGGTTATCATCTGTTCAAATGGAAATCAATGATAAATGGCAAGAGATTTTGGGGGCTAGTGATAAAAAATTTTGAACTTCAGAGCAAGACTTCTTTTTTTTATAGCCATGGTGTCCGGGCCAGCTTGCGCGCACCTCAACTAATTCCACGGGATACCTGCCACCTCCCACCAGCAGCAGGTACTAGGTAACTCTGTCCACCAAGGCTAGAACAGATGAGAAGAAATCACCTAGTGTTTGTAGAATGAAGTGGCTATGGAAGTATTCTAATGATCACCAGACTCTGTAGGGTAAGGTAATCAAAGCTAAATATGAGGAGAACGACAATTGGATGACCAAAGAGGTCACCACACCGTATGGAATAATGGAGATCCGTCAAAGTTTTATGGAATAAATTCAAGCTGAACACCAAGAACAAAGAAACTAATAGTGAAAAAACTTTTTTCTGGAAGGATGATTGGCATGAGGCAGGCATCATGGAACTTCTCTTCCAGACATACACAATCTGGTACTCCACCAACAAAGAACTGTAGCAGAGTTATGGACTCCTCGAGGCTGGAATTTCACCTTTAGAAGGCACTTAAATGACTGAGAAATTCAAAACTGACAGTTTTTCTGCACAATTGAACACTTTGTTGGATTGGAGACTGGACAAGACATCTTAAGATGGCAGGGAGCTAAGGAGGGGGGGGGGGGGGGGCCTTCAAGGTGAATATAGCTTACACAAAGATGAACCACCCCAACCATCAGCCACACAACTGTCCTGGAAGCACATACGGAATGCAAAAATACCCCACAAGGTTGCTTGTTTAGTTTGATTGCTGGCTAAAGAAGCAGTACAAACACAAGACAACCTAATTAGGAAAGAAATACCATTATGCCCTAGATGTTTCTTTTGTGGTGAAACTGCAGAGACTGTTAACCATCTTTTCCTACACTGTAAGGTCACAGGTCAGTTAAGGAGACTGTTCTTAAGTCTCAAAAATATCTCATGGTCCATGCCCGGAGAAATCACAGAAGTGTTGCAAAACTGGGAGGAAGTAGGAGTCCAGGACAAGAACAGGAATAGATGGAGAATTGTCCCAGCAAGTATTTGGTGGACAATATGGAAGAAGAGGAACCTTAGATGTTATGAGAATGTAGAGAATAGCATGCAGCAGGTCAAATTGATAGAGAATAGCATGCAGCAGGTCAAATTGAACTGTATTTTGACAATGTGTTTTTGGTGTAACCAGCTGTACTCTAATGATATTGTCTTTATTATTGATGTTTTCGATTCATTATAGTATCGGGGCAGTAGATTATACGGTACTCTTGTAAATATGGTTTCAGTGCAACCTATGTAATTTTTTGTAAAGTCCTTTGACTTCACAAAATTATGATGTCAAGACTTCATTTATAGGCACTTCAATCAGTTAGACTTTAAACTTGACAAGCGTCAAGGATGCAAAAGCCAAAATAGTGAAATATAATTGTTGAATTTTTTTAGCAAGCCAAGGGGAAAGGCAAGGAGAAAAAGCATAACTGATTCAACCAACAAATGCCCAATGCATTGACAAAATATAACATGTCACATTCATGCACAAGATTCTCTGAAATGACAATGGATAAAGGGATCTCCAAGGCAATGTCTCCAATTCTCATATCTTGTCTTGCAACGGTTCCCCTTCCAGCTCCTTCAAAACCTGCATCACAAGATACACAATGAGCAAGGAAATGAAAATAGTATTTCTACTTTTTTCAATCAAGAAATTAGCCATTGAAGGAGCTTAATGATACACTTTGTAAGTGAAACAATATCAGGAAATGAACATAGAAAGTGTCAGATTAACCAGTGAAAATTTTCTCCTGCACTGGAGGTAATTGTCCAACTATCTAGTAAGGCTAGGACAGTAAATTGTTGAAAGGGTACGAGTTTATAAGGCTGTGCAGGGCTGAAACAACAGGAAGAGTGTGATGGTAAAGTTGTTGTGCAATAGCTGAAGGATGTTGAGAGCTTGGGCAATCAAAAAAAAAAGAGAACAAGAAAAAATTCACTGTCATTGGCATAGGCAAACTGCAAGAGGAAGAGGATGAGAATTATTCTAGCAATCTCAGCAAAAAATTTCCTAGGGATAGACACCAAAAATAAAGCATCATAGAAGCAAAGGCTTAATACATAGTTTCCCCCTTAAGGTGTATTCTTTACCCATTGACACTCAACACGCCTTATAAGGTCGGCTTCCCTTACACACCTTAACTTGAAATTGCGTAGCTAGTACCCCAGCGTTTCAACTTGGACCATGCTGGAAGAACATGTTTGCCTCATTCCCCCTTAAGTTTCATAAGTTACAATCCTTTCATCTTGCAAAAATACTATTTTCCCCCCACAAAACCTTACTCTTCACGATAAATTGACACACACAACCTGTACCACCTTTCCACCCATTTTTCAGCATCAGTACAAACCCTCCTCTGAAGAAAGAAATAACGCGCTTAATTCACCATGTAAACCATCCATACTCACCACCAAGCTCAACCATCATTTCCACCCAACACCATTCAAGAAAAAAATCACCTTCACCATAACAATCCACATACATTTAACACAAATTCACTATAGTCACCACCAGAGAAAGTTCCGCCAGTTTTATCAATCTTTTGACACCTTCACTAAAATTCTTCCCTGGCTCACTCTTTTTAACAAACATATAGTAGGCATTCCACCATAAACAAACAACAGACTTTGCAGTTCAATTCACCATTTCTTTACACGGACAGAACAATAAAAAATGACACTCATCCAATGTTATCAAAAGCAAAAAGCGCAAAAAGGTTGAAAGGTCCATTGGGGTTAAGAGCAAATAAAACGTTGGCTTTAATTAAAAAAAGCCGCATACAATGCAAGGTAAGGCTGCGTACAATACACCCTTGTGGTGGGGCCCTTCCCCGGACCCCGCGCATAGCGTGAGCTTTAGTGCACCGAGCTGCCCTTTAGAGGGAGAAAAAATACAAATATATATATGTTTAGGCCAAGACTTATAATTATAAGCATGACTAACAAATTTATGAACAATGAAATTGAAAAAAATAAATGATAAAGTGAAATATCAATTGCTTAGTGTCACCTCTTCATAAGAGGCTCATTGTCAAGGAAAAGTATGCCTTAGAACCTTGATGACGACACTAAAGTGCACATTAAGCGAGGAGAAACACTCAACACGTTTTGAGCCTCGCTTAAGGGATAAACGCGCTTTAAGCGCGTCTTTGAAAACACTGCACTCGTCCAAAGTTCCACTCACCTGAAACCTCCACAAGACCACCAATAAATCCCACTCTCAATCCTCTACCACATTCCTTCACCATCTCACCATAACTCCACTGAACAAAACACAAACAATCCGCAGAGCACATCATAGCAACTAAGGAAGGAAGAATAGACGAAGTGAAAGAAAAATGAGAATTTGTTTTCCTTCTTTTTAAAATGCTGGTGGTCTCCAGGCCAACTTTAATGCACCTAGACTTATCCATCCTGCAGCCTGCCCAACCCACAACCACAGGTTGCTAAGGTAATCCTGCGCACCAAGATTGAAACAGATGGGCTCACATCAAGTGTTCCAAGTTGTTACTCCCATCTCTCAACCACAAAGCATTTAATTGAAAACATGACCTAATTTGTTTTACAAAACATGTAATGAAAGACATGTTTTTATACAAATAAAAAAACAAAAGAGCAAGTTTGATAGGGGTAAAATATTCTTGCAACAAGTTTGAAAGTAGAAAGTAGATGGCAAGAGGTTCTGACGAGGAGAGTATGGGCAAGAGGGTCTGCAGAGTGAGGTGCAAAAAGGCAACAAGAAGAGGGAGGTTGTCTTGAAAAAATTTCAAACAAGTGAAAATAAAACCGTAGTCGACGTTATTCCATTTTATTTGAAGTAGTTTTCTGACACTAAAGACAAGTACGACTCAAAACACACAAAAAAAAATGAAATTCACAAAAGTGGTTTAGTAACACCAACTAAATGATCATCACACAAAACTCCCACGAAACAGGGAAGTTGTATACATAATGGTAAACTGAATTGCAATTCTATAGTTCCTAGATTAAACTCCAAAGCTTATCTCAGAAAGAATATGAGTTTCCTCTTTTTTCCAATAGCATTTTCGATCACGGGTGCCAAAAACAAATAAGTTATCTCGACTTTTGGATTAATGGTGAGATGAGAACTTACAAGATATCTCCAACTGTGACTTCACACCTTGGTCTTCACCCCACTGTTGTAAACGTTTCTCTGGCTCACAGCTAGATGGAGAAACAACTTTGCTCTCCTCTTTGAATTTCTTTCCCAACTCAGAAATCAAGTTGACAGCTGCAACTCGTAATTCTTGCAATATTGTAGTTGAACAATGTTCTCCATCCAACTTAGCAATGGCTGTAAGAATTGAATTCAAAGCTTCCATCTCATTCCTTGGACTATTAAAGCCTACCATATCCGTAACATCTTCACCACCAAAGTAAAGTTCCAGCTAAACCAAAGACAACTTTTATCAGTGCAAAAGATCTCTTCAACAAAATGATACTTGGAGATGTTTTGACTGTTGTTCTGCTAGTGGCACATTAATGATTTTCCCCCTCTTTTGACAAACTGTGTTATATTCAGAACTGAATTTATAGTAAAACTGTTCTTTTGCTAGATATAAAACTGACAAAGTAAGGAGCTTGTTAGAAAAGAAACTGAGTACATAATTTTACTTCACCAACAATCCATAGGCAAATTTAAATTGTTCTATCAACAACTGATTGTCCTCATAATTCATAGAATAAATGAGGATTTATGAACTGCTACTCATGGAAAGCTACTCAAAAAGTGTTATTAGCAATTTTTTTCAGAGAATGGTAAGAATTTATAAACAGAGCCACAAAGTTTATGCAAAAATACTCGCAAATCAATTCATTTACATCACTGTAGGAAACTGAATATCCAATCTGCTCTACTTAACATCTTCTAGTCTATACCAAAAGGCCAAAAAAAAGATATACATCTATATTTCAATGTAGGTACACTTTCACGTTTTCTCTCAAAAGATCCTTGATTCCTTTCCTTCCAAATCACCCACAATATGCAGGAAGGAATGAGCTCCCAGATTCTTCTTTTCTCCTTCCCAATACCCTTACCAGTTCAATAGGGTAGTAGTTGTTTGATAGTTCTAGTGTAACGCCCCGGAAATTTTTCCATGATCCTAGTATCCTATAGACGAGTTTAAGCTTCAACAATCAAGTCTCGAGTCCCTTGAATCAAGCCGAATCGATTAGGATACATTTAGATACTTAAAAGTGAGTTTTTAGACGAAAAGAGAGGCCGTGCGACGCACACCGGGGATCCCGGGGATGAGCCTCGCGCCGGGGAGGAGAAGCCAGTAGAAAATCCCCCATGCTGGGTGGCGCGCCGCGCTGCCATGGGTGGCGCTGTGGGCCCCACGCCGCGGACCCTCCCTCCCCGACGTTACATTTTCAGTTTTCATTTTATTTAGGGGTACAATGGTCTTTTCCTTTTTAGAAACCGTCAATCTTATATTATATACGCCTCAAAACATCAGAAACCCTTACCCTTTCAAATCAAAACCCTCTCTTATTCTCTCAAAGCTCTCAACCTTCAAGTTACAAGAGAAACCAAGCTAGGGCTCCAAATCCAAAGGATTCTCCCCCATCGTCATCTCCGAGGTATGTAAGAGCAATATCTTTCATGGGGAACCCTGTTCATCCCCACAATTGAGTCATAGTTCCATGATTAAGTCATGATTTCAAGTTAGGGTTTTAAGATTTGAGTATTCTAAGCATTGTTCTTGATTCTTGTTACAATTTCCTTCAATATGCCTTGAGTATTATCAATTATTTCCCGAGTTAAGGTCGTTCCTGAATTCAATTTTAGTTTCCATATCCAAGATTTGGTTATCACATAAAGCTTATGACTTGGGAATTTCGTATTGAAAGTGTATTTCATGCTTTAACAGATTCGTTTATAGTTTTATATAAAGTATGTTCAAAGGTAGTAAATTTATGAAAAGTTAATGAAAACCCTTTATGTATTATGTCATGACTTGAAAAGTGAAAAGAAGTTATCGTATCTTGAAAAGTAAAGCAAAGTTATAAAGATTTAGAGTCAAGGCTCGCAGAGAAAGATATGTTTCTTGATATGATATTTTAGAGACTAGTATGATTTCAGAAAATGTTTTTAAGACTTATGATATGAGAAGCTAGTATGTTTTGGGAGGATTATTTAGCACCGAGTTGGATATGAGTCTGAGGTCACATGCCCCAGAACCACGTTGCCACCGTGGGCCTTCGGGCTAAGTTTTGGATCCATAAGTTATGATTTCGTCTTATACCTTGGCAAGGTAGAAGACAGCTCTTCTCAATGTGGGCAAGACATTGGACTCCATGTTGCTTACATGGTTTATGTCGGTTAAGAGAAACTCCCCAAAAGGAAACTTACTTATTTTGAGAGAATATATGATCGACCGAAGTCACTAGTTTAAAGAAAGTTTTATGAAACATTGTTTTCAAGTTTTGTCCAGACTTCAGTCATTCATTTTCTAGTCTCCGTTTTAGTTGATGAATTGTATTAAAGTTGTTTTATTACAATATTATAGTTATTGCTGTCGGGTTCACATTTCACAAAGTTTACTATTTAGGTTTTTACGTGTTTTTAACGTTTTTAAATAACTTATTCAATTGCACTACTTTAGTCCCGACAGTTTTGCAAGAAAAGGTAAGTAAGTCTTTGGTCCCATATCTCCTTATTCATGTCATATGTTATGATTAATTCAAAAGTTTATTTAGTTTAGTTTTCATTCTGCTATTATGTACCAATACATCCAAAGTATTAACGCTCTTTTTGTGCTGCATCATTGGACGATGTAGTGCCCAACTTTCAAATATGCAAGTTCGTGTACAGACTCTTCAATAGGCTATGACATCAGATTGAGGGAGTTCTCATTCTTCCGAGGACTTATCAGTATCCCAGTCTCTAGTTTCTTTTGTTACATAAACATTGGCGTATTTATAATGTAGTAGAGGCTTCATAGACATAGTCAAGTCAAGTCAGTTGTATCAGTTTATAAACATTCTTAATGTTTCAGTTAATGAAAGTTTAAGTTATTTATTTCATTTTGTTTACAAAAGTTAGCCCATGTTTCCAGCTTCCGCATTTTATAAAAAGGTTCAGCTTTATTAGATGTATGTCAGGCCAAGTGGTTCTCTTGGGCCATTCGTGGTTCGGGTGCCGATTACGTCCAGGGTGTAGACTTGGGGCGTGACATCTAGCCTTCTAGGCATCACCCAACTAATTTAAGAAGGTTTAAAAACATATTCCAGATTTGAGTTGTGAAGCCACAGTGCAAAAGCAGATGATAAGCATCCTCATTCTTTTCGTAGTGTTGTGTAAAACTGCTTCATATGTGATAGTCCAACCGAAACATTTGTAAGGTACCCTGGATCTCCATATCTGCCTCCAAGCCCACAAGTTGTGATTCTGTTCAATTGTAGTGGTCATTAGGAGGACTTACCCTTGAACGTTATCAAAGCATACGCCCCACAGGTGGGCTTGGACGAGGAGGATAAAAGGCATTTTTGGGTGGATTTGGACGAAGTGGCGAGGGGTATACCGCACACCAAGAAGCTATTCATAGGAGGAGATTTCAATGGCCACATCGGAACTAATTCAAGGATTTATGCTGATGTTCATGGAGGTTTTGGTTTTAGGGATAGAAACGACGGAGGAGTTTCGCTTTTGAACTTTGCAAACGCTTTTGATTTGGTGATAGCTAATTCGAGTTTCCCGAAGGAGGATCACTTGGTGGTCTTTCTTAGTATGGTGGCGAAGAGTCAGATAAATTACTTTCTCCTTAGGAAGTGTGATAGAAGTCTGTAAAGACTGCAAGGTTATTTCGAGTATCTTACAACTCAACATAAGCTCTTAGCAATGGATTTAAGGATTAAAAGGGAAGAGCAAGAAGAGGGCCTTGTATGACCTATCGAGGATCAAGAGAGATGGCTTGAAAACTGCCAGCTCTCAGAAGATGGGGTAGAAACTGACAGTGATAAGGGCTTGGGGAGTAGTGGGGATGCTAGCCGTATGTCGGAAAGGACAGTGAATTGCATTAGGTAAGTAGCTAGAGAGGTGTTACGAGTCTCGAGGGGTAACACAGGTGGACATTGAGGGGATTGATGGTGGAATGGAGCGATCCAAGGGAAAGAGGAAGCCAAGAAGGCTACTTATGTAGAGTTAATGGAGCGCAAGGACGAGAGCGAAAAGAGGCCTAATAAGGAGAGGTATAAGGAGGCAAAGAAGGAAGCAAAGTTAGAGGTTACAATGGCTAAAATGGTAGCGTTTGAGTGCTTGTATGAAGAACTTCAGGATAAAGGTGGGGATACGAAGTTGTATAGGCGAGTGAGAGGAGCGCTTGTGATCAAGACCATGTGAAGTGCATCAAAGACGAGGAAGTTAAAATATTGTTGGAAGAGGCACACATTAGACGAAGATGATAGATGTACTTCCATAAACTCTTGAATGAAGAGGGGGATAGGAATATTGTGTTGGCTGATTTAGAGCACTCTTGAGAGTCATTGAGATTTTGGGTACCGTATGGGTATAAAATTTGAGGAGGTCGAAGAGGTTATTCGTAGGATGAGGAGGGGAAGGGAGACCGGGCCCAACGGGATCCAGTGGAAATTTGGTTGATTGAATATCCATAACAATTTGAAAACTAAGCTCTTATTCTGGTATCAGAGATTTCACACTTCCATTCCCCTGTGTTTCTTATTCATCTTGATAGTTGTGGAATGCTTTTTCTCCTTGTTTCCCCACAGAGAAATTCACTTCTTATAGAATCTATTCTTTTTCCAGCTTTTCTGATGAAGAAAAAAGAGAATAGTATACGTAGGAAGCGAGTCTCTAAGACACTACTAATAAGCACCACCTGCCCCCCCCCCCCCCAAACCCCCCAAGGATAAGTACTGTCTTTTTCAATTAGCTAGTCCTTTTTTTACACTTCTCCAGAATATTCTGCCACATCACTGAAGTTTTGAAATTGGCACCTAAAGGAGGTCACAGATATACAGTTGGCAAACATCCAGTATTACACCCAAGTGTTGTTGCCAACTCTTGTAAATTATGTACTTTATTAGCTGGAATCAAGTGGCTCTTAGCAAGTTTAATGTGAAGGCCAGACACCCCTTCAAAAATCAGCCTTAGGAACTTTAATTGTGGTCGTTCTGCCTCAAATAGAACTAAGGTATCATCCGCATACATGATGTGTTTAACAGAAGTGTCTGTTTGGCACCTCATATCAAGAACTGAAGCACTGAATCTACCTTCTCTATTCTGCCACCTTCACCATACTGCTGAGACATTCCATAACAAGGATAAAAGGGAAGGTGTTTAGAGGATCCCGTTGCCTTAATCCTCTATAAGCTGGGAAAAAGCCCTCCGGGATTCTATTGATAATGACAAACAATCTCATAGTAGAAATACACATTTTGATCCATTTTATCCACCTGTTGCCAAAGCCCAAAACCTTCAAAAGGTAAAGTAGAAACTCCCAACATGATCTTAAACCTTCTCTAAGTCTAACTTACAGATGACTCAAGGATTCTTTTGTTTCTGTCTAGTGTCCAAAAGTTCATAAGCAATTGAGACATCATCCATGATTTTCCTCCATCTGTACAGTTTACCAGTACCCTCTGAGGCCAACTGTAGAATCCGACAAACCCATAGTAGAATTCTCGCGTTGATGGAGAGTGTACTGACAAAGTTCTTCTTCCTTTCCACCAAAATATACCAACAGTCTCGGATTCCCCATTTCCTTTGATTTCAAATGACTTGTTCCCAGCAACAAAGAAGAATTTTTTTCCCATCTACACCCTCGTAAGATTTGAAATGAAGAATTGAATAGATCTGAATAAAAGTAAGGTAAAGTCTAGCAAAATTTCATTGGAAAAATTTACCGAGGTCATTTTGTCTGAGAAAAGACTTTCAACCCATTCCCCAAGTCAGAGCAAAAAATAAAGCAGAAGTGTTATTAGCATTTAAAAGTTATTCAACTAATTCTAGATGTTAGTTTTTGAGAAAGAAATACCTCATCTAAGTTTATGATTCTAGCTCGCTGAAGCATCACAGGTAAAGAAGACTCCAGTTCACCAGGACTTGTAGAGCTCTGTATGGATGCATGTTTTGCATGAGAACCCATGTCTTCCAGCAGTTTCTGTAGACAAGATTAGCTAACACCAAGACCAGAGCACATGAGAGAAACATTAAGAACAGAGTTTTTCAAGTTTCTATATGGACTATGTAACAAAATGAAGGAACGTAGTGTAACAACCCAACCCCTCATTTTGCGTATTTGCGTCCCAATTTATGTTTTGAGCTTTTGCATAAATAGATATTACTATTAGGGACTTGTTGGTATGGTATGGTTTGGGATGCAAGAGGCTCGGGTGAGTTTTGGCACAATTTGGAACTTGAGACAGAACAACGGTGAAACGCAATCGCAGAGCTTGCCTCAAGATCATAAGGTGCTGAGCAGCCTAGTCTTCGCCATCGCATGGTGGGAGATTGCTAACGCTGGGTTAGGTGTCAGGCAGGACTTCGTTATCGCGGATAACTTGCGATCGCGGTGAGTCTAGGCCTAGGTAATTTCCGTGATACCCGAGCAAGTTGTTCGCGATCACGAGCAAGCTCCTAGGGTATATAAAGATCAGTTTCTTGGACAGCGGCTACTGTTTCACTATTCTTTACGTTCTATGTTTTCGGAATTGGAGATTGGGATTTCGGCCTTTGGGCTGGCGCAGATATTTTAATCACTACCTTTAGTTTATTTTTTTGATCAAGTAAAAGTATTTTCATTGATAAACATGACCAAATCAGTCGTATACAAGGGTTATACCAAAAGATCAAGACTCTACAAAATATGAAGCTCTACAAAATCCACCCAATAAGGAACTTTCTGTTTACACCAAAAGAAAATAAGAGAGTTGAGGCTACTCCTCAATTGCATGAAACTCGACGCTACACCATCATAAGCTCTTCTATTGCTCTCTCTCTCCAAACTACCCACATTAACACTATCGGAACCATATTCCAAGCCCTTCGTCTTCTCCTCCTTCTCCCGCTCTTCCAATTGAGTATCAGATCTTCATAGTTCTTGGCATTACCCAAGGAGTGTGAAACCATCTAAACATATCCCACCATAACCGCATGGTAAGCCCTCAATGTAGAAGGAGGTGATCCACATCCTCTCATGTCTCCTTGCACATGTAGCACCAACTAACGCAGACAACCTTCTGCTTTCTAAGATTTTCGGCCGTCAAAATCACCCCTCTAATAGCTAGCCAAGTGAAAAAACACACCTTCCTTGACACACTTTGCACCCAAATTGCATTACATGGAAACTCAACCTCCTCCTTGACCAAAAGTTTCTCATAAAAAGACTTCACAGAGAACACTCCATTACTTCCAAGACCCTACCGTCACCCATCGAGATTATCCACCAAATTGACTTGCCCATGAAGAAGGTTTATCAATCTTTGAAACTCACTCACTTCCCAATCTTGAAAATCCCTTCTAAATCTCAGATCCCAAAAAGTCTCTCCACCTTGTCACCTCCTAACTTGTTGAATAGTCAAGTCTCTTTGGCAAGATATTCTGAACAAACTCTGGAATTCATCATTCAAAACTATATCCCCACACCAGTTATGGCCCCAAAAAAATATTCTCCTTCCATCACCGACCTTGAAAGAGATATTTTCCACGAAAGAATCCCATCCCTTCATGATATTTCTCCAAAGGCCACACCCAAAAGGCAAAACAATATCTCTAGTTCTCCATCCCCCTCCCTAATCCCATATTTATCACCTATCACCCCCTCTATAAAGCTTGTACCTCCACCCCGAACCTCCATATCCATTTGCCCAATAAAGCTTTGTTAAAGACTTTTTAATCCTTAACTCCCAATCCTCCCCATATGTGACAACCTCCCAACACACCAAATGAAACTTCTTTGCCCCGTCCGCTGCATCTCAAAGGAAATTTCTCTAAATCTTTTCCAACTTTTCAATGACCGTAGTTGGAGCAAGAAACAAAGACAAGTAGTAAGTGGGAATGCTAGGGAGTGTGCTCTTAATAAGCACTTCCTTCCCACCCTTGGACAAATATCTTTTCTACCACCCTGCTAGTCTCTTCTCGGCCCTTTGAATAACCGGATTCCACACAGTGAGATCCTTGTTCGAAGCATCTAATAGAACTCCAAGATATGTAGTCGAAAGAGCCCCAACCCTATAATTCAAAACTCAAGCAAGTAATCCAATATCATTCACCTCCCCAACAGGAAATATCTCACATTTCTTCAAGTTAATTTTAAGTCTTAACACCACCTGAAACCAAGTGAGAATTTGACCTAAGTAATCTAGTTACGTCTCAACTGCATCACAAAAGACCAAGGTATCATCCGCGAACAACAAATGAGACACTGATATTCTCCTTTCACCCCCAACCGCCGCATTGAAACCCTTCAAGTAGCCCCTAAAATAGTTTTATCCATCATCCGGCTCAAAGCTTCCATAACTAAAATGAACAACATCGGTGATAGAGGATCCCCTTGTCTTAACCCCCTCGAGCTTCCAAAAAATCTGCATTAGTTACCATTCACCAACACTGAAAATCTCACCGAAGAAATGCAAAAGTAGATCCATTTCCTCCACTTCTCCCCAAATCCCATTTGAAGCATAATGAAATCTAAGAATTTCCAATTCACATGATCGTAAGCCTTCTCAAGATCAAGTTTGCACAATACACCTAGTACTCCTTGCTTTCTCCTTGAATCCACCACTTCATTTGCCACTAGTGCTGCATCCAGAATCTGTCTACCCTCCACAAACGTATTCTGTGAAGTAGAAATTGTCTCATCCAACACCTTTTTAAGTCTAATAGAGAGTACCTTAGAAAGAATCTTGTAAATGCTTCACACTAGACTAATAGGTCTATAATCCTTCATGCTTGTAGCTCCCTCCCGTTTAGGAATAATGACAATGAACGAGGCACTCAAACTTCTTTCAAAATCACCACTATCTTGGAACTCAACAATAGCATCCATCACATCTGTTTTGACGATATCCCAACAATGCTGAATAAAAGCCAAAGAGAAACCATCTGGGCCCGGAGCTTTGTCACCCGCACAACATTCCACTGCTCTTTTCACGTCCTCCTCCTCGATTGCCCTCTCCAACTGCTTACCCTCCTCCCCTCTGATTTGACTAAACCCTAAGCCCCCCACGCTAGGCCTCCACTCCACTTTCTCTTTAAATAAGTTTTCGTAATAATCTACAACTGCTCCCTCTACTTCTTCTTTCCCTACATGGCACACCCCATCAACCTCCACCGATTCTATAAAGTTCCTTCTTCTATTAGCTACTGCCACCCTATGAAAGTTCCTTTCAGATTGAGAACATGTGGCTAAGTGTGGGAATTAATTATTCCGTTTTATATACATTTTTAACTGTTCAACATGGTTAACGCCTCCGTTAAAAAAGTTGCATAAATCGGAATAAATGATTCCGACTAGCTTTTTTTGGTTCCACATTAGAAAGGTGGCTTATTTCTATCACTTTGTACTTAACGTGGCTCATTTCAGTCGCGAAGCAACTTTTCCCAATAAAAAATTGGATTTGGGACTGCTAGAAGTCTCAAATGACTTCCCCAAACCATTTCTGGAAAAAAACTTGAGTGTAAGGTCCCCTTTTCAAAATTCTGACATGAACAGTAACATTTTCCGGTGCCGGCAGAGTCGCCGGAGCAGCTTCAGCCATAGAAGCACCCGGATCTGGGTCGCCCAACAATACTGAAGGCACCTTGAGTTTATATCATGATTGTGTGTTAAGGTTAAACATAAAAACATCAAATTTAATGGCGGAGATTAGGGATTTTAAGCCTAAACCCTAGAGACATAAGATCCTAGATTTGATGGACTAGACTAAATGTCTCAAAATGAAAATCCATGCATAACTTTGAACTCGTGCTGTTATGTGGAATCTGAATTTGAATTTTAGTTTGAGGTTAGACCATCTTGACTCGGAGTTTACTTTTAGGGTTGACCTTTACTTTTATAGAGTCTTAAATTATAGTATTAAACTACTAAGCCACACTCCGTAAGTTTGAGAGAGGGTGGTAGAGATGAGGATGAGAAGGGATGTGTCTATTTCCGAGAACCAATTTGGATTCATGTTGGGGCGATCAACTACGGAAGCCATTCCTCTTCTAATGAGATTGTTGGAGCAGCATATAGGAATAGGAAAAAAAACTTACATATGGTATTCATAGATTTAGAAAAGGCATACGACAAAGTTCATAGGGAGGTTTTATGGAGATGCTTGAAGTCTAGAGGTGTACCTGTGGTATATATTAGAGTGATTAAGGACATCTATGATGGAGCCAAAGCCTAAGTGAACAGCGAAAGGTGACTCAGAACACTTCTGAGGCAAGATGGGGGTTGCACCAGGGATTAGATCTTAGCCGCCTTTTATATGCCATGTGGATGGATGAGTTGACACAACATATTAAAATGGAGCTAGTGTATGCTATTTGCAGATGACATAGTATTGATTGACGAAACATGCGGTGGAGTAAAGCCTAAAGGTTTCAGGTTGAGGAAAACTAAGACGGAGTCATGGAGTAGAAGTTCAGTGATACATACGGATGGGAAAGTGGGGATTGATACACAATCATCCCCAAGAGAGGAAGCTTCAAGCACATTGGGTCAATAATCTAAAGAAATGGGAAAATCGACGATAACATCACACATTGTATTGGAACGGGGTAGATGAAATAGAGACTTGCATCTGGTGTCTTGTGTGATATGAATGTCTCACCGAGACTTAAGGGTAAGTTCTGTAGTGTGGTTATTAGACAAACTATGTTGTATGAGTTTAGTGTTGGCCAATCAAGGATTTACACGTTCAAAAGATGAATGTAGCAGAGATAAGGATGCTTAGATGGATGTGTGGGCGAACTAGGAAAGATAAGATTAGGAACTAAGATATATAGGGAAAGGCAGGAGTGGCCTTGTGGTGGACAAGATGCGGGAAGCGAAGCTGAGATGGTTTAGGCATGTAAAAGGAGGAGCACAAATGCCCTTGTGAAAAGGTGCGAGAGATTGACAGTGATAATCTAAGAAGAGGTAGAGGTCAACTGAGGAAGAATTGGGGAGAGGTGATAAGACATGACATTGCACATCTTCCGCAAACCAAGGACATGACTCTATATAGGAAAGCATGAAGGTCGAGAATTAGGCTAGAGTATTAGTAAATAGTCAAGTCATTTCTATCTTTCTTGTAAAAGTGAGAGAGCATAGTTTCAGTTTAGAACACCTTGTTTGATCCCTCTTATACTTATCAGTGTCATTATTATCTTAATCTTCAATTGTGTTACCATTGTTATTTCTTTTACTTGGGTTGTCTTTACTATTTCTGTTGTTAGTACTTTTTTTTGAGAAATGGTAACTTTTTTTTTGTCAGTACTTCTCTTTTCTACAATGTTTTTTTACCACAGCTTTTACTTTTGCATTTGTAAAACCTATTTTTGAAAATTCTTGAGCCAAGGGTCTATGGAAAACAACCTTTCTATCTCACACAAGGTAGGGGTAAGGTCTTTGTGCACCCCACCTTCCCAGAACCCAGTTGTGGGATCACATTGGATATGTTGTTGTTGTTGTAAATTACAGAATTGAGTCCAATGGCATTGTTTGACATCTTTAATTGTTCTTTTGAATTTATTCAAGTCGTTTGGTGGATTCCGAATGCTGTAAAGTTGTTTTGGAAGGTCAAGCTTAGCTTGGGACTGAGGTAAGTTAAAACATTGACCTCAATGGGATTTTTTCTGAAACTTGGACTTGTTTACATTTACTGTGCGTATGGGATACTATATATATGATGAGGCAGGGAGCATATATGGGGGCAGTGGTGCGGGGTACTATATACAATGTATTGTTTCTATCTTGCTGTGCATGTCATGTTATATCTGTGATATGACTATTTGTGCCTATTGTAATGCTAGTATAATTTTATATGCATCACTTAAATGCTACAATAAACATTATGGATTTCATGTACGTTACTTTACATGGTTGTACTGCTTGTCATGCACTGTGTACATGTATGTTGAGTTGCATATACTATTCACACTAAGTTGTGGGATATGTTTCGGGCATGTGGACTCATGTCTTGAGTTATCAGTTACGACCATGTGCACTGAATTTCGGGTTATATATCTATCGAGTATGGGCTATGTTAATACCATGTTTAGGTGCATATTATTATTGTTGATTGTCATATATGTTTAGGATTTGTTTAAAAGAGTACTTTCGTATCACGACCCTCGCCACTACCATGTTGGGACGACCAGTGTTACTAACTAAGTCTTCAGGGATACTCACCCCACTTCTTCTCTTCCATGCACTTTATATGCAGATACGGTTCCTAGCACCAGCCTTGATCATTGTTAATTGTTCAATCTCAATAATACTTTATTTGAGGACACTTTTAGCTCGAAAATAAATAGTAGTAAAAAAGTATGGATTTCAGTGGTGAGCTAACTGCTTGGTTATGCGGTGGCTGAAAGTTCTTTTACGTTATTCAGTTTATTATTATTTTAAACTTTAGACTTGTACTTATATAATCATACACACTCATGATTTAGTATGCAATTGTTCTGGTTTGATTTGAGCTTCCGCATTGCATTTGGATAATTGATTTCGGGTGATTATGTGATTGTCTTATTATTAGACTTACACTCGTTTATTTTGCAATGGTTTTGGATTTTTGTGGTTCGCTCGACATGGGGGTTGTTGGTTCTCCATTACAAGGCTTTGGGATTTTAGGTTGTGACTGCCAGCTAGAAGGAACAAGGATTATCAATAATCTGCTCCAAAACCTCAAACCTATGTTGCTCGGACTCTTCAAAAATGTCATGGGGTGCGTGTCGGATCCTTTAAAAGTAGTGCATTTTTGGAGGATCCGACACGGGTGCGGCAACATTTTTGGAGAGTCCGAACAACTTAGCCTCAAACCTTCTTTCTCTTGAAGAACTTATCATTTTCTGGAAGCTCAAGCATCAACGAGATGTCACCGTCAATATAAACATCATGAGGCAAGTTCTGGTTCAGTAACTAAAAGGAAAAAGAAAAGTAAAGTACTTCAGCAGTAATTACAAAAAGTATAAATCTATAATTTGATTGTTTTAGCAACTAAAGAAATATACTACATTTATGTTACAGAAAATATAAATCTGTAGTTTTTTCTAATGTTCTGATAAAAGAAATTCAGCCCAAGGTCAAATCTTGGGGTGTTCATAGCTCAGAACTTCTTCGAAAATCAACTGAAGCATCCAATTTACTTGAAATGGCTTGTTCAGGATGTATTTCAGTTTTCCGTATTTATATCTCAAGAATCAAATTCAGTTTAGGTGCTAAAGGAAGCAAAACCTGATAGAGCTATTTTAACATATACACACACACACACACACACATTAGTTAAACTTTAATAGTCACAAGCACGTTATGAAAGTCCCTCACTTTCTGTCTCTGGAAAATCCTATAAGTCTACCACTCCCTCCAACAACCAGCAACTGCTCCACTCTGTTTTTTACCCTCTATCACCAACGTGATCTCGGCTCTTGCAACACGTCTTTGTCCTCTCTCTCTCCTATCTAGCACACCCTATCTCCTTCGCAAGCCAAGCTTGGTACTTGACATCTTATTGAAATGTTGAAAATTGAAAACTTAAGACGATATATAGTAATCCAAAATCTGGAACATCTGGATCCTTAGGTAAATATTTAAAAACTATATTCATGTTGTTGATTTGTATTTATGACCAATCCAATATAATTCGTGTTCTTCATTTGTTGTCAAAAAAGCATTTTGATTATGACCAACCCACTATAATTCATTCACAATGTTACTACAGACTGCAGCATTATGTTCGTTTTAACTTAACAAGCTTATACATGAAACTAGGTCTGTTTCTTATTGCACTGTAATTGATATGTTTTACTCTCTCTTCAAGGGTAACTAACTCACAACTGCTATAATTTACTATATAATATCTAGTTGTCACAATTTTCCTGAAATGTGGCATCATCTAGAAAGAATCATAAACAATGATATTGAAAAGGTTGATTAAATATGATATCATCCTTATCACATTCATCCTTGCAAAAAATCCTTGTCTTGCATAGAATGTTCTCCAAAATGAGCATATTACTCAGCATTTTTGCCTGTTATAGGTTATGTCTTACTGTTGTAATGTGGTTAGGCTTTTGGACTTAAAATGTTGGGTTTTGGTAGTTTATTGTTATGGCATCTTGTAATTCAATTTTTATTAATTGGATTAGCAACTACAATGCTGCAACGTTTTTCATGTTGCTTTTGAACTTTTAGTAAGTTAGTATTAGGTTTGATAATTCTATGTTACAAGCATTTTTAGTTTTTAGTACCAAACAACCACTTGGTAACAAGAAAGGTTCTGCTTTTCATCACAACATATGCAGCAAGTTTTCTTTCTTTTAAACTAGAAAAGGGAAAGCAGGTCAACTTTCTTTCTTTCTCTGAAGCACTTTGTCATCCAAAATGGAGGCAGGCTATGATTGATGAAATGTTTGTTTTACATACGAGTGGTACTGACACTTGAGCCGAGGGTCTTCCGGTAACAGTCTCTCTACCTCCAGACCTCACTTGTGAGATTGTACTGGGTATGTTGTTGTTGTTGTACATACGAGTGGTACTTGGGAGCTTGTTTCCCTTCCTGCAGGTAAACCTGTTGTTGGTTGCCGTTGGGTTTATGCAGTCAAAGTTGGTCCAGATGGTCAGGTTGATCGGCTTAAGGCTCGCCTTGTTGCCAAAGGGTATACTTAGGTATTTGCTAGATTATGCTCACACTTTCTCCCGTGGCTAAAATAGCATATGTCTGTCTTTTTCTATCTATGGTTGTCGTTCGTCATTGGCCTCTTCATCAGTTGGACAATAAGAATGCTTTTCTGCACGATGATCTTGAGGAAGAAGTCTATATGGAGCAACCACCTGGTTTTGTTGCTCAGGAAGAGTCTAGTAGCCTTGTATGTCGATAGCACAAGTCACTCTATGGTATGAAACAGTCTCCTCAAGCCTGGTTTGGGAAGTTCAGCACAGTAATTCAAGAGTTTGGCATGACTCGTAGTGGAGCTGATCACTCTGTTTTTATCAGCATTCTGCACCAAATCTGTGTATTTATTTGGGGGTTTACGTTGACGATATAGTTATTACCAGCAATGATCAAGATGGTATCACTAATTTGAAGCAACATCTCTTTCAACATTTCCAAACTAAAGACCTTGGCAGACTAAAGTATTTTCTAGGTATTGAGTTGCTCATTCTAGATCAGGTATTATTATTTCTCAACGCAAGTATGCCTTAGACATTCTTGAGGAGACAGAAATGATAGGATGTAGACCCATTGATACTCCTATGGATTTGAATGCTAAACTCTTGCCAGGACAGGGGGAGCCACTCAGTGATCCTGGAAGGTATAGGCGACTGGTTGGAAAATTGAATTATCTCATAGTGACTAGACCTGACATCTCTTTTGCTGTGAATGTTGTAAGTCAGTTTATGATTTCCCCCTATGATAGTTATTGGATGCAGTTGTTTGCATTCTGCGATATATAAAGTCAGCTCCAGATAAAGACCTACTCTTTGAGGATCGAGGCCATTAGCATATCATTGGATATACAGATGTTGATTGAGCAGGATCACCCTCTGATAGACGTTCTACATCCGGATATTATGTCTTATTAAGAGGTAATTTAGTGTCCTGGAAGAGTAAGAAACAGAGTGTGGTTGCTCGATCTAGTGCAAAAGCAGGATATCGAGCAATGGTTGTAGTAACTTGCGAGCTAGTTTGGATCAAACAGTTGCTGGGAGAACTAAAATTTGGTGAAATCGTTCTGATGGAACTTGTGTGTGATAATCAAGTAGCCCTTTATATCGCATCAAATCCAGTGTTTCATGAAAGGACTAAGCACATTGAGATTGATTGTCACTTTGTTAGAGAAAAGATACTCTAAGAAGATATTGTTATAAAGTTTCTGAAGTTAAGTGAACAACTTGCAGATGACTTGTATGTACCAGCTTGAGGGGGAGTGTTAGAATTGGAGTAGGAATAAGAATAGTATATAGAATCGTACTTGGAAAAGGATTGTAATGTAGTGTCTATAAATAAGGTCTCAGTATAATAATGTCGATACACAATTCAACAATATTTTCCTCCTTATTTGTAACAATAGTAAAATAACAATAGTTCTTCGTTCAAATGCCACTTCTTTCCCAAAACTCTATTGCTTCCATACCAGCTTTACTTATTTCTTAACTTACGTTACCTCTCTCATTATCTCAAATACCTCCCCTGGTTCCTCCCAGTGACATCACTAATGCACCTGCTCCAACCACACACTGGATCTACATAAGAATAGCTCTTAGTTCTGTACTATAACTTGGTGACTCTCTCCTTCCTTCCTCATCTTATCCTCCTTCCACCTTAACACCCCTACCCTTCTCCCCACCCCTTAACGCTCTGCTCTCACAACACCCCAATCCCCACCTTATAGTCCCAAATCTACCCCCACGCCCCCCACCCTATTCTACTACCGTCTCACTTCCTACCAAAGCTTTTGAGGACATCTTTCTACTCATCAAATTTCTTCAATCTTTTAGTTCAGAAATAAATATATAAAATGAAAGACGCATATAGACATTATGGAAACAATTTTTTCTTTTGATAACTGTGGTGTCCAGGCCAGCTTTCACACACCTCGACTAAATCCACGGGATACCTGCCACCTCCCACCAGCAACAGATATTAGGTAACTCTGTCCACCCAGGCTAGGACAGATGGGAAGAATCACCTAATGCTTTTCTGTTTCTGCTGGGATTTGAACCTGAGACATCAGGTTCTCAACCTACACATACATAAGTTACGCAGACTCTTCACTTTTGATGCAGCACTCGTATCGAATTCTCCAAAAATACACTACTTTTGGAGAATCCAATGCACAGTCGTTTACATTTTGAAGAGTCTGAGCAACATAGACGCATACAGACATTATGGAAACAAATATTGAGAAACGAACATTTTGGTTACTTAACAAGCCATAGGTTCTTACTTTCAAGTCCTTAAGCTTTTCATGTTTGATAGGTTGCCTCTTTTTGAATTGTCTTAAATTGGAACATTTTTCTATTGAATGCTATTTTTTCATTCTTAAGCTTTTGGCTACATTATTTTTTAGCTATTGAGTCAATGCAATACATTGATCTTGCTTAGAACTAGGCATACTAGTTGATGCACCAGTCGAGTGCCAAACCAGATTATCTTTAAAATTAGTCTTTTGATGACGATAGTGTTTGTCCCAGTTTGGGCGCACCTTGACTATGGCACCGGGTACCAGCTATCTCCCAATATTCCCGCCATCATCGGTACGGGGTAATTATGCCCGCCAAGTTTTAGGCAAATGAAAAGAAATCACCTAGCATTGCTTGTCTCTATTGGGTTTGAACCCTGTTCTGCAAGGCTTAGACTATATTTGTAATATTATGAGATAGGGCTTGAAAATGCAACCGAAAAAGACCATTACTGGTCCTAGATCCTATTTCCTATGCTAGCACAATGTGTTGGGTTCTGGTTCTTGAAATAGGATGACTGAAATTTTGAAAATCAAACTGGCAGAGTGACAAGCCCTAGATACACCAACACCAGCAATAATGTGAGCTTCCAACCACTGATAGATGGATGGAATATACTTTAAAAGCCACTTAATGTTATCAACAAGAATTTCTCTAGAAGTTATTTTTCCACTTAAATAAACCATATATTCTCCATTTATATCAAATCAACTTCTTTAATAGTGTCCATAAACAAAAGTGAAGTGCCTGGATATCTCCTTGGAGTATTAACAATCAATTTGTCAGCCATTAAGAAGAAAAAGCCAGACCAAAAGAAATAAAATCGATGGTCACATACACATGTTTTGAATTGAAAAGTAGAAAACCAACTAGATATTTGAATAGAAGGAGAACACTAACTGGATTCCAAAAGTGATATGCTAATCTACTATGATCCAAACAATTCAATCACTACAAATAGCTAGGCACTCTCAGATATTTTAAAAGGCAGGTGTCTTTGCACAACGAATGATGAACCAAAACTTTATTAAAAACCTTCTACCAAGACCATAACTATGTTAGAACTAGAAGTGTTCTAATAACATGAAAGTACATGATGGTTTAGCTCAGTGTTATCAAAAGCGCGCTTAAGCCCTAAAGCGAGGCTCAAAACATGTTGAGCGCTTTGCTTTGCTTAATGTGCGCTTCAGTGTAGTCATCAATTTTCTAAGGCATACTTATCCTTGCCAATGAGCCTCTTCTGAAGAGGCGACAGCAAACAATTGATATTTCACTTTATCGTAATCTTCTTTCAATTTCTTTGTTCATATAAATTTGTCATTCATGCTTATAATTATTAATCTTGGACTAAACTTATATTTTGGTTTTTTTTCTCCCATTACGCTTTTTTTCATTAAAGCCCACACTTTTTCGCGCAGTGTTTTGGACGGCGAAAGGCGACAAGATGTGACAACGCTCTGCCTCGCCATTCGGCGAGGTGAGCGGCGAGACGATCGCCTTTTGGAAGTACGGCGACAATTAATACCAAAAAATTAAAATATTTAATTGCATATATAAATAATCAAAATCTCAACAACAATAATATATTAGCAAATATTTCAAGTCAAAAACTTAATTTATAGATAGTAGATACTAAAAAAGTCGTGAACTTTAATGACTCAAGACGTCAACAATCCATAAAACAAGCAATACCAAAACTCTAAAAGTTTAATCTTCTTCAAGATTTTCATAATCTTCAAGTCCAACATGAATTTCATTATATTGCCCCTCATCTTCTTCCTCCTCGGATTCTTCATCAACTAGGGTCCGAGTCTGACTTGAACTTGTAGCTTTTCCCTTATCAAGTGACCTTGGTCTTAACGTTGAAGTTGAACTTGAAGACTTTCTCCTAAGACCATAGACACTATCATCTGCTCCAGCTGCCATAGCAACAGTACCCCAATTAAGATGACCTTCCTCGTATACTAGTTCATCTTCTTGATCTTCGGGGCCACCAAGTAACCATTCATTAGCATCCTCAATATTATCCAAGATAATTGGATCAATGGTATCGCGAATATTATATTGACGTGTCAATGTTCTATTGTACTTAACGTACACTAGACCATTGAGATGCGATAGCTCAAGCCTGTTCCTCTTCTTGGAATGAATCTGTGTATAAGTTGTAGAAAGTAATTATTAATTAGATACTAATAATAATTACTTCAATATAGAAAAAAGAATATAATAAATCAATTCTCACATGTTCAAACACACTCCAGTTTCGCTCGCATCCGGATGCGCTACAAGTTAGACTCAATACTCTCATGGCAAGCCTTTGCAAAGCCGGAGTATCGCTGCCAAATAACGACCACCACTCAACTATAGAAAAATAAATTTGAAAGTTAATACTTAATAGGTATAAAAAGAGTCAATAATTTAAGTAAAGCATTAAAGCTATAATAAAGACAACAAAACCAATTCACTAACCTGGTGACCTTGTGTCTCTGGCTCTAACAGCTTGACTAGAGCCAAACAATCTATCTGCACTCTTGTACTTAGCAAGATCACCAACTAGTATATCTTAGGTGGAAAGATCGGGGACCATCGTCTCAACACAAGTAAAGTAATTCTCCCACACTACAACAATTTTTTCTTCACTCATAGTGGATTTAAAATACAATCCGGGATTCAAAACATAACCTGCTGAATGCAAAGGTCGTTTGAATTGGCCCGCCCATCTTGCATCAATTATGTCAAGGACTTTCTCATAATGCCTCACCACTCCATCAAAAGCCCGTTGAATAGATTCCTTTGTCATATCCATTGCTTCAAACATATAGCCCATTGGGGGTCTTTTTTCCCCATCCACCAAGCGAAGCAATGAGACCAAAGGACCACAAACTTTAAGAGCTTTGACAACATCATTCCAAAAGTATGTAGAATAAAGAATGGCGGCAACTTCTTTCCCCAAAACTTCCTTTGCAAATTTACTGGAAGTCCATTCATTAGAGATGATCAAAGATCTCAAGTTCTTCCTTTGTTTGTACATAGCTTCCAAAGTCAAAAAGGTCGTCGCAAATCTTGTCTTGGTCGGTTTCACCAAATTTTTTCATTGGTGAATTTTCTCATCAAATTCAACAACGGCCTTTGACTTATGTAAGAAACTACCTTGGTGGCCTTCTTAAAAACTGTAAAAGACATATAATAGTAAGTATTAGCTTAATAAGTATATAATATTAACTACAAAAGAGGAGAGCTATTAAGTATTACCTGAAGCATACGAGTTAATCGTGAATATGTTCCCAAATATCAAATTGATGCAATGGGCAGCACATGGAGTCCAGTAGATATGTGGGTACATAGCCTTCATCAGCTCACCCGCTTTCACATTCTCACTGGCATTATCAGTGACAACTTGAACAACATTTTCCGGTCCAATCTCCTCTATTGTCTTCTCAAACAAGCTGTACATTTTAGTATCAGTGGTAGACTCATTGCTAGCATCAACAGAACCAAGAAAGATGCTACCAATCGGAGAATTCACCAAAATATTAATAATCATCTTTCCATTGCGTGTTGTCCATTTGTCCATCATAATGAAACAACCATACTTTTGCCATTGAACTTTATGCTTCTCTACTAGCTCATTTACATTTTTCACTTCTTTCTTTAGCTAAGTAACTCTAACTTCATGATAGGTAGGAGGTTGCATTCCTGGGCCATGCTGTCCTACCGCCTCTATGAAGTTAGCAAATGATTCATAATTGACACAATTGAAAGGGAGGCCTGCATCATACATCCATACTGCAAAAGCATTTACAACCCGCTCCCTTAAGATCTTTTTTTGTGTCATCAATTCCTCGTCCTCCTCCTACTCCTCCCTTTTCAAAGCCTGTATTGTGTTGTGGCTTCTGTGGAAAAAACCTATTAATAGGACCTTTCATCACATTTCGTGCCGAGGATGATACACTACCACTACCACTTGAAGACATTCTTTGAGTTTTGGAGAGAGGCATCATTTCTTCATGTTCATCCATATCATCATCATCATCAACATTATTATACGATGGCACATATCTTTGATTCTTTGGATTCATCGCGTCTTTGCTATCGACAAATGCCTTTACTTCATTCCTAATTTCTTCCTAACAAGTTTGACATATTTTGACATTTTTATATCCACCTATCAAATGTTGCTTGAACCGAGTAATACCACCATACATAGTATGTCGATAAAAATTACATATCACCGCATCTCTTGATGGTCCTTGCGTACCATAATTCCATCCAATGTCCTTTTGTTTGCTACTAGTAGAATTAGACGCCATTGAAATTGCTATTAAAGACATCAACCAAATACGATATTAATTAGTATATTATATAACTTATAAAAGAAAAGATTGTTATATAGTATATACTATATACTGTTAGTCTGTAACTCTCTGTTAGACTGTTATAGTGTTTCAACTTTGAAGAAAAAAACAGAGGAAGAAATGAAGAAGAAAAACAGAGTCGTCGGAGTGATACAGAGGAAGAAGAAGAAGAAAGTCGTTGTTGCGTGCTGCTGCTGCCAGTGAAATAAAGAAGAAGAAGAAGAAGAAGAAGAAGAAGAAAGTTGAAAAAAAAAAAAGAACATACGTACCAGTCGCTGCCGCTGGAGTCGTCGGTCGCCGGAGTTGTCGCCGAAGTTGCAGTCGAAGATCGCAGTGGCCAAGAGCTTAGCCGCAGTCGCCAACCAGATCACAAAATGGAAAGAAAAAACCTAAAGTTACCTTTTAACCTTAAAACCCTAATTTTTTTAAAAAATCAAATAGGCGTTGCCTATCTCGCCTCGCCTCGCCATGTCGCCTTCCTCGCCAAGGCGTCGCCTATTTGATTTCGCCTCGCCACGAAGGCTGGAGGCGACACTGCCTCGCCTCCCCTAGCCATTCGCCATTGGCGATGTGGTGAGCGCCATTTACAACACTGTTTTCGCGTGTTGCGCTTAAAGCCCCAATGAACCTTGGAGCTTTTTTGCCCTTTTCTCTTTTGATAACACTGGACTTTAGCTTTCCCCCATTAAAGTTGGTCAACACAAATGTTGCAAGAACTAAGCAACCCCCACCACTCCAAAACCCTGTGCCAACATGAATTATGCAGTTTCTACTGGCCGTTTTTGGCTTTTCCTAATGTCATTTGGTTCTTGGTACTAATTCTCCTCAATATCACTATCAGATTCATTGCCATTCTATCATCCTATGAGTGGCAATGGTGGAAAGGAGAAGGTAGTTAAATTAAATATGGGGGAGCACAGCACACCAGCTAGACGTTTTTCTTATACAACAGAAATTTTGACAAAGTTCTTTCATTATATAAAGGAAAATAGTACAGCTAGAAGTATCAGTTTTCGCATGATAACAGCCTAAATATGCAGAATATAAATCTAAACAACTCAGCAACATCTCTAAGGGCCTGTTTGGTTGGCCTGTAGGAAGAATTAGTCATTGTATGAAAAACAACATTATTCCATACAGTGATTGGTTGCCTGGTGAGGGGAATTAATCATTGTATAAAATTGAACATTGTTTCATACATTCCTCATAAACTAATACCTGAATTATGCGGAAATCTATATCTTATTTTATGCAGAATAAACGTATAATAAGAAAACAAGTAATAGCAATACAGGAATGAGACCAACTAAAATGACAAAAATAGCTTCATGATCTTCAAAACTAATTCCTTTAATACAACAAACCAAACATCCAACAACAAATAATTCTTGAATTACAATTACATTACTAATCCCTGCATTACAATCCCTACATTACTAATCTCTGCATTATATAATACCTGAATAACTTGTATTTGAACCAAACGACCCCTAATGAACAAAGCTTGAGCACTTACCTTCTCACAATCACAGTCCGTAGCTAAGACTACTGATTAAGAAGATAAGAATCAGAATTGAATCAAAGACAATTGCAGCCAATTATTTCCATATAAAATTTCCAAATACCTAAGAACTGTCTATAAAACCCCACAATGGTTTTAGGATAATTAATTAACACAACTTTGTAGTTATTCCCAAAAGCAATTCCCCTATTTTCTCGTTAGTAATTGTCAATCATTTCAAGAGAATGTAAAAAGCAACTTCATTTGATGGCAAGAGAAGGAAAGCAGAAGTTCACCTCAGGAGTCTCCATTGATTGATAAGGAAAATGGAAAAAAGAGTGAACGGAACGAACTTGAGAAGAAAGAGGGAAAACGACTTCTGAGAGTGGAATACAGAGGAAGGGACGCGTCTCTTGATTATAACGGGCAAAGGTCATGTTTTTAGGCTCCAACCAAAAATATTTGGCCAAACACATATGTGGCTCTTTTGTTCAAAATTTTCATTTATACCCCTTAAACTTTGTTTTGTTCTAATTGAACACAAAATTATTCATAAGTTTGTTTCTATCAGATACAAAAAGTTGATTTAACACATTTTATAAACTAATTTAGAATATGTACATTGCACGTGTATCAAGCGTTAAGTAAGAATAAATGTATATAAAAAAATGAATTATTGCGTGTACGGTATTTTATTAAGTACAAAAATTTTAAAAATATAACGAAAAATTTTGAAGATAAAAAAATGTAGTTAATTAAAGAGGCATTTAGTCATTATACTTATTTTCTAATTCTAAAAGCTCTTTGTTTTAACGAAAAGTTATTTATATCATCAGGATTCTACATTTTTATTAAAATTGAGGACATTTTAGATGATTATACATCTTTAACATGTTAGGGGCAATTTGATTGCTGATAAGAGTAGAGTTATTCATGTATTTAAACTATGTATAACTTATACAACGTTTGGTAGGCGCATAGCCCATAAGAAATAAACTATTGATGTATTGAAGGTTAATTCAAATATAGGCGTGTTATATATTTGTAGTCTATGTAAAATGTATTATAAATCACAATATTAATAACTTTAAATTGATGAAATATACAAAATACTTTGGGAATAAAGAAGCTTACTCAAAATATTTGGAAGACATAAAAGGATTAGTGAAAAAAATCATAAATATTATTATCTTATTAATTTGATCATATTAAGTTTTTTAATTATTTTATCAATTGTGGTTTAAACTATTTGATTCATGACAATTTATTGTTATAACTAAATTGAAAATTTTAAACTTACATAAACAATGGAGTATTAAATTTTTTATTTAAGTTATTAAATAAAAATAAATGAAAAAACATTTAATTATTGATAAATATAATCTAACTCAATGTATATATAGCGAAGAGAAATTATATATTATTTATATTTAAGGGGTGAATAACTGAATAAGAAGATATAACCCAACTTTAAAAATTATTGTAGACATATTTTTAAAAAGTAAAATTTTGAAAAGTAATATTGTTTCCTCGAAACAAAATTGAACAGAAACTGTATAATTTTCTTTGAAAAATCTGCGCATGTATACTATTTTCATCAACTTCACTTCCCAGTCCTTTTTAATAAAATTACATTTTTGACCTATAGTGTACTATTCCCTTTGTTTCAATTACACGACACACTTTTCTTTTTACTAAATTTCAAAAGAATGACACATTTATCTATTTAGTAACATTAACTAAAAAAATATCAACTTTACTCTTAATGAGATGATTTATAACCACACAAAATATATAATTTTATTTAGACCATAATTTATAAAATTTTCCAATATTTTTAAATTGTGTACCCATTTAAAATACTTCATATAAATTGGGAAGAAGGGAGTAAAACTTATAGAAACTTCAAATTTTGGATACGAACATGGATTTTAAAGACAAAAACAGTAAGGAAAAATTACATAATAATACTAGTTAACTTATCATATCTACATAAAATTCCAACCCTTTTGTTTAATTACATCTCATCCCATATTTCCCTTTCTCTCTCTAAAACTCATGGATACATCACGAAAGAATGTAATGTATTCATGTAAAATTAAGTGATGTATCTGATCTCCGGAAGAATGTGATGTATTTGTGTAAAATTAAGTGATGTATCCGGAAGAATGTGATGTATCCGTGTAAAATTAAGTAATGGATTCGGAAAAATGTGATGTAGCCGTGTAAAATTAAGTGATGTATCCGAAAGAATGTGACGTATCCATGTGGACTAAATCAAAGATTTTTATTAATATTAAAAAGAGTTGGAATAGGAAGTAATTAGCTCCAAAAGGAGTGGGATTGATGTTGTTTTTACAAATTGTAAAGTCCGGCCCAAACCCGAAATAGGCCCAAAAGTTTTAAAAAGATAAAAAATTAGGAAAGTAAAACAAATATTATTTGTACTTTGTCTCCTGGGCTATTGAATTAAGGGTGACCAAAAAGTTTGAGAATGAAATTGTGGTGACTCAAGTTTTAATTATTGAGTAGGGGTGATAAATATTAGATTAAGGATTAAGGAGTTTGAGGGGTGTGTGGGAGTTGCCCTCAAAGTTTTTTTTTTAATACTTTGGTCCAACTTATAAACCCTAATTGTAACTAAAAAAAGAGGAAAAATAATTGCCTCTTCTCCCATTTTCTCTCCTCCTCCTGTGCGATTTTTTTTCTCTATTGTCGTTGGTACTGCTTCTTCTTCTTCTTCTTGTTCTGCTTCTTTCTCTTCTTTTCTTCTTCTTGTTCTTGTTCTTGTTGTTGTTCTTTCTTTTCTTCTCGCCATTATTGTGGTTGTTGCTGCTGCTACTGCTTCTTCTTCGCCATTGTTGTTGTTGTTGTGGCTGCTACTACCTCTTCTTCTTGCTTGAAATTTTGAACCAAATTTTGTTCAGATATCACTGGGCATTACTTTATTGGTGATTTTGGTAAGTAAAAATAATGATTTTTACTTCAATTTCTCATCTGGGTATATCTGCTATTTTTTCAATAATTTTATGTAGCGTATCCAACAACTGTTGTATTCAATTACAACAACTGTTGGATTGTTTCCACTACTGTTAAAGTAGTTCCAACATGTTAGTCATCTGTTGCAACAGATGACCTAGCTGTTGCAGCAGATGGCCTACCTGTTGGATTCATGTTACAGCAGCTCAATCCAACAGGTTAGTCATTTGCTGTAACAGATGGGTAATCTGTTGCAATAGATCACTCATCTGTTGCAGCAGATGACCTACTTGTTAGATTCATCTTACATCAGTTGGTAAAGTTGGTTCAAATTCAGAAGCTCAATCCAACAAATAGAGCATCTGCTATAATAAATGAGTTATCTGTTGTAGCAGATTACTTACCTATTGGATTGAGCTACTAGTTCTGAACATACACCCAATAGATAGGTCATCTGCTGCAATAGATGAGTGATCTGTTACAATAGATGACCCATCTGTTGCAGCAAATGACTAATCTGTTGGATTGAGCTACAGAACCAGTAACTCAATCCAACAGGTAAGTCATCTATTGCAACAGATCGCTCATCTGTTGCAGCAGATAACCTATTTGTTGGATTCATCTTACATCAGCTGGTAAAGCTGGTTCAGATTCAGAAGCTCAATCCAACAGATAGAGCATTTGCTGCAATAGATAACTCATCTGCTGCAACAGATAACTCATCTACTGCAACAGATAAGCATCTCCTGCAATAGATGAGTCATCTGTTGCAACAGATAACTCATCTATCGCAACAAATGACTTACCTGTTGTATTGAGCTACTGGTTCTGAATATGCACCCAACAGATAGGTCATCTGCTGTAACAGATTAGTTATCTGTTGCAACAAATGACTCATCTATTGCAGCAGATGCTTATCTGTTGGGACAATGATAGTGCATTTAATTTTGTTGTTGTACATAGCCACTCAAATTACTATTATTATTAATTTTTTAAAACAAATTTCTTTAGGTACCATTAATGGAAGATTCAATAACAGTAGGTGTTGATTGTCATGGTGAGTGGATAGAGAAGAACAATCGATTTATTTGGCGTTGGAATGATGGTGACATGTTAGAGACGATAGCTATGACAGTCCAAAGAGATGTACTGTATGATGATTTTGTGAACTTAATCATCAGCAATTGTGGACTTAATTACCAACCAAAAGATCTTGTCATCAGTTATATGCACAACTCTTTTGAAAATCAAAAGGTCCTACCTTTTAAGATAAGCGATCAGGTTCGTTTGCGTGCTTATCTAAGTGATGCAGCTAGGCCCATTTTAAGGGTGTACGTGGTTGAAAAATCTATAGAGAATTAGAATATAGAACAAGACTAACAAGATATGTTAAATGATGAATTGGATGGTGTGGACATGAATATTCCAGATGATGAGAGTGGAGATGAAGAGGAGGAGGACCAAACACCAACACCCGTTGTTGCGAGAAATATAGTGGGCAGTTCTCAATCAACACAGTCGAGAAATCTTCAAGATGATGAAACAGGTTTTTACAAGGGAATGACATTCAAGAACAAAGGAGAACTAGTCACTTCATTGCATATTGCTTGCTTGAAAAAAGATTTCAGACTCAAGAAGTTGAGTAATTCGCGTAGTGTGTATTGTTTCAGATGTGCACATCCGGAGTGCAAGTGGTGGTTGAGGGCTGTGAAATTCATAAGTTCTGATATATTCTGTATTAGAACTTATGAAAAGTATCACACATGTGGTTCGGAGCATATTACGAGCCATAATCCGCACGCCACAGCAAAGGTCATCGGTAAATACTTCAAAAATAGCTTCCCCAATGGTAAAGGCCCGTCTAAAAGAGATATGGCCAATCAACTCCGTACAGAATTGGGGTTGTAAGGTGAGTTATTGGAAGATTTATAGGGGCATGGAGATTGCAAAGTCTTTGGTTAGGGGAACACATGAGCACGGGTATGCAGTGCTTGATGCGTACTGTTATATGCTTGAGTCCTCAAATCCAGGAAGTAAGACGGCATTGCAGGTTGATGAAAATGGAAGGTTCAAGTACTTTTTTGTAGCCTATGCGGCTTGGATTCATGGTTTTCAACAAATGAGAAAAGTCATAGTCGTTGACGGGACATTTTTAAAGAGCAAGTATGAAGGAGTATTGTTATCAGCAGTGGCACAAGATACGGAGAATCATATCTTTTTGGTGGCTTTTTATGTAGTAGACAAGGAATGAGATGCCTCATACCAATATTTTTTTGAACAAATGAGAAACTATGTAGATGATACAGATGAGTTGTGCATAATTTCTGATAGGCATCCAAGTATCGGAAAGATGGTTTCGATTGTCTACCCTTCAGCTCATTATGGTTGTTTCATGAGGCACCTTGGGGAAAATATTCGAAACAACTTTCACAATTCAAAGGTCGTATCTTATTTTTATAAAGCAGCGAAAGCGTACGATAGAGGTGAGTTCTATGACCATTTCAATCAAATAAGGGATATGGTACCCAAGGCAGCCGAACATCTCGAACGTGTCGGATTCCACAAATGGAGCAGGGCATTCTGTCCGGGAAATAGGTTCAATATTATAAATTGAGTGTAATTGTCTTATTTGAGTTTATTGTAATTCTATGTCTTACTAAGTGGTTGTTTTTTAATAGGTATAATATTATGACGTCAAACATTGTTGAGTCGGTGAATGCAATGTTTGAGGTTGAAAGAGAATTTCTGATTGTCGCTCTATTTGACGAAATAAACTTAAGGTTTGCAAAAATTTTCCATGAGAGGCGTATGGAGTTGACCAACTCACCAAACAGACTTGTTCCTACAATGGAAAAATAAATATCAAAGTACATCAACTTGGGGAACAAGTTATTGGCTCATCAAATATCTAACTACAAGTTCACTATCACCGGTCATGGTGATGTTGCCACAGTTGATCTTCAAAGGAGAACTTGTACATGTAGAGTTTTTGACTTAGATAAAATACCTTGTCCACATGCTATGGCAGCGCTTCGAGCCCAATATGGTGCAGATTTTGGAAACAAGATTTATGAGTACGCATCTCCATATTATTCGGTGGAGAAGTACATAATTACATATTGTGAGAAAATTAATCCGGTGCCTCCCAAAGATTCATGGATTGTTCCTTTGGAGATTTTACAGAGAGAAATACCTCCTCCATATATTGACCAAATAAACCGGAAAGAAGGGCTAAGAAAAGGAGGCGTGGAGTCAAAAAATCATTTCCAACGAGAAAAAATAAGTGCTCCATATGTAAGACGATTGGCCACAAAAGAACTACATGTCCGGATCGAAATGCTCCATAATTATTGTATAGTCTTGTTGTTGGTTTTGTGGACTTGATAACTTTAACTCATATTTTAATTTAGTTGGTGATGTAATGTATGTTATTTATTGTATTAAATATATTTTTGTTTATGATCCAACAACTGTAGTATGTGTGGGTTCTTATTTTGTTACAACAAATGGAAAATTAGTTTAAATAATGAAATATGATGCAATAGATTAGTCATCTGTTGCAACAGATTTATCCTTCAATGAACATTATCAAACAGATATTCAAATTTGTTGTAACAGATATAGACATCTGTTGCAACAGATTAGTTATCTGTTGCAACAGATGTCTAATATGTTTGATTATCTCTTACAAACTCTACACCTGTTGCAACAGATGTCCATCTGTTGCAACATGTGACCCATTTGTTGGACACAATCAAACAGATATGACCATCTATTGCAATCGGTTCAGACATCTGTTACAATAGATGTCTGATATATTTGATCATCTCCAACAGACTCTACACTTGTTGCAACAGGTGACCCATTTGTTTGACACAATCAAACAGATATGTCCATCTGTTGCAATAGGTTTAGACATCTGTTGCAACAGATGTCTGATATATTTGATCATCTCTAACAAAATCTACACTTGTTGCAATAGATGACCCATTTGTTGGACATAATCAAATAGATATGTACATCTGTTGCAATAGGCTTAGAGATCTGTTGCAATAGATGTCTGATATATTTGATCATCTGCAACAGACTCTACACTTGTTGCAACAGATGACCTATCTATTGCAACATATGACCCATTTGTTGGACACAATCAAACAGATATGTCTATCTATTGCAACAGGTTTAGACATCTGTTGCAACAGATGTCTGATATATTTGATTATCTGCAACAGACTCTACACCTGTTGCAACAGGTGACCTATCTATTACAACAGATGACCCATTTGTTGGACACAATCAAACAGATATATCCATCTGTTGCAATAGATGTCTGATATATTTGATCATCTCCAACAGGCTCTACACTTGTTGCAATAGATAACCTATCTGTTGCAACAGATAACCCATTTGTTGGGCACAATCAAATAGATATGTCCATCTGTTGCAATAGGTTTAGAATATCTTTTGCAATAGATGTCTGATATATTTGATCATCTCCAACAGACTCTACACCTGTTGCAACATATGACCTATCTGTTGCAACAGATGACCCATTTGTTGGACACAATCAAACAGATATATCCATCTGTTGCAACAGGTTTAGACATCTGTTGCAACAGATGTCTGATATATTTGATCATCTCCAACAGACTCTATACCCGTTGCAATAGGTGACCCATTTGTTGAACACAATCAAACAGATATGACCATCTGTTGCAACAAATGAATTATATATTTTATTATTTCCATTATACTCTACATATGTTTGATGTGAATTGCTTCATTTAATTATAATTAGCTTTCAATTAACAAGTTCACTTACAATCTCAATGATTAATATATTCATACTAAATATAGTCATCAATCAACTAAATTGATGTGAATTGCTTCATTGAATCATGATTGGTAGTAAAAAAAAGTTATTTAACTATAATTAGCTTTCAATTAACAAGTTCAATTACAATCTCAATAAATTTAATATCATTTACATGTTCAACTAACTACATAACCTATTACAATAGATTATAACTTGCTGCAACAGATGAAAAAATCTATTTGATTATTTCCAATAGATGTGCTCATCTGTTGCAACAGGTTTGTCATTTGTTGCAATAGATATGTCCATTTGTTTGATTATTTTCAATAGGTGTCTCATCTGCTACAACAGATGATAAACCTGTTATAACATATGAGCACATCTGTTTGATTATTTCCAACAGATGCTTCAGCTGTTGCAATAAATGATTAGTCTGTTGTAATATATGTGATGACTGTAGGAAATAATCAAACATATTAGACATCTGCTGCAACAGAAGAAAAATCTGTTGCAACAGATGAGCACATCTATTTGATTATTTCCAACAGATGCTTCATTTATTGCAACAGATGAGTAATCTGTTGCAACAGATGAGATGACTGTAGGAAATAATCAAACATATTAGACATCTGCTGCAACAGGTTTGTCATCTGTTACAACAGATGAGCACATCTGTTTGATTATTTCCAACAGATGCTTCATCTATTGCAATAGATGAGTAATCTGTTACAACATATGTGATGACTTTAGGAAATAATCAAACATATTAGACATCAGCTGTAACAGAAGAAAACTTATTACAACAGATGAGCACATCTGTTTGATTATTTCCAATAGATGCTTCATTTGTTGCAACAGATTACTCATCTGTTGCAACATATGTGATGACTGTAGGAAATAATCAAATATATCAGATATTTGCTGCAACAGATGAGCACATCTATTTGATTATTTCCAACAGATGCTTCATCTGTTACAACAGATGAGTAATCTGTTGTAATAAATGAGATGACCGTAGGAAATAATCAAACATATTAGACATCTGCTGCAACAGAAGAAAAACCTGTTGCAACAGATGAACACATCTGTTTGATTATTTCCAACAGATGCTTCATCTGTTGCAACAGATTACTCATCTGTTGCAACATATGTGATGACTGGAGGAAATAATCAAACATATTAGACATCTGCTGCAACAGATGATAAATCTATTGCAACAGATGAGCACATCTGTTTGATTATTTCCAACAGATGTTTCATCTGTTGCAATAGATGAGTAATCTGTTGCAACAAATGAGATGACTGTAGGAAATAATCAAACATATTAAACATCTGCTCCAACAGGTTTGTCATCTGTTGCAACAAATGAGCAAATCTGTTTGATTATTTCCAGCAGATACTTCATCTGTTGTAACAGATGAGTAATCTGTTGCAACATATGTGATGACTGTAGGAAATAATCAAACATATTAAACATCTGCTGCAACAGATGACAAACTTATTGCAACATATGCCAAACCTGTTGTAACAGATGAGCATATCTGTTTGATTATTTCCAACAGATGACTAATCTGTTGCAACACCAATTAAAAGTATGACTCTAATTTGTTATATACAAACTAAAGATACCAATTAATAATATGGATCTAATCTATTACAAATATTGTTATCATCAATTACATAATATAATTAACTAAAGATACTACAAATAAAAAATTGTTATGTTTTCTAGAAATTACACTGATATGATAGAAATTACAACCCACATCATGGTTCCAAACTCTTATGTGCCACCCCTGCAACCCAAACCTCTTGCATCCTTGAAACTGTGTTATTGTTCAATATAGTCTTCGGAGTTGTAATACAAGTGCCGGTTATCAAAAGCTTAATAAATGCAAGCGAGTAAGACCCGCAAGAGACACCAGTCTCATTGTTGGGAATGTTCTATTTTCGACCATAAAAAACCCATCGTTCTTTGAGCAACTTTTCTGGCAAGTGATTCATAATATCACTTTGCTGCAACAATTTTGGGAACAACTCCAACAAAGGCTCCATGCAAATCCAAAATTGCAATCTTCAATAACTGGTATGTTGCAGTCGTAAACATTCATGACTCCCTCGTTCATGATGATCTCAACAGTCACAAAATGATTTTTCTCCAAATTCAGGAATGCGAGAGTCCTCTTTGCCTCCGTCCAATCCATGACACCTGGATATGGCCTCTTACCTCTACAGTAATCCATCATGTCCTCATCCCATTCAAACTCAGTAAGTAACTCCTCAATTTTTCTGCCACCAGGAGTTGTCGCTTCTTCGCTGAGTTTGTTATACCTACTTAAAAAGTAACTGTAGAAGTTGAGGTCCATGATCTTATCCCCAAGATCATAGTGCTCAGTGAATTTGAGGTGCCTCTCCCGCATGAGGTAAAAAATTTCATCAACATACTGATATAAGAATACAATTTAAATAAGTTAGTAACATACAATAATAATTAAAAAAATACAACATATGGGTAATTTGTTGCAACAGATGAGTCATCTGTTGCATTAGTTCTCTGAACCTGTTAACAGATTACTCATCTACTGCAAACTAATATAATAGATGGGTAATCTGTTATAATAGATGATCCATCTGCTGTAACAGATGAGCCATCTGTTGCAACAAATTAGTCATCTGTTGCATAAGTTCTCTAAACCCGTGGACAGATTTTCTATCTACTGCAAACTAATGCAACAGATGGGTAATCTGTTGCATAAGTTCTCTAAACCTGTTAACAGATTACTCATCTACTGCAAACTAATGCAACAGATGGGTAATCTATTACAACATATTATCCATCTGCTGCAACAGATGAGTCATATATTGCATAAGTTCTCTAAACCTGTTGACAGATTACATATCTACTGCAATCTAATGCAACAGATGGGTAATCTGTTGCAACAGATGAGTCATCTATTGCATAAGTTCTCTGAAACAGATGGGAAATGTGTTGCAACAGATGGATCATCTAAATGAACATACTGATGTAATTTAAATAAATAAAAGGTTAGAAAAAGTACTTACCCAGTCCTCGTACCACACCTTCATATTAGTCATGTTATGGAAGTCTTTTGCACTAAATTGATGCATGGAGTACTCTTCTGGGCCTTTTTTGATTTCATCAGGGTATTTAGCTTAGCCTTTCTTTTGGCTTTCACCAACTTGTAAGCATTCACCTTTTTCAGCTCTCCCTGTTCTCCTATGGCCCTTGGAAGTTGCTCAATAGTGCAAGGAAGAGGAGTTGCAATTTTTCTTGATTTAATATCTGATAGTACCTTGAAAATTGCTCTTTTTCTCCTCTTAACTTCCAATGGAGTGAATGGCTCTGTAATCTTCCTTGATGGAATGACACCCCTCTTAGATGTCAATTCCTTAACAGTAACAGTCAGAGCATCAATAGAACTAATCAAGTTGTCATGTCTGTCCCTACATTCTTAGCATTTGCATGCAGAACATGAGCTTGAAGAGGGGCCAAAAGAGGTGGTATGCCTACTGAAAGGGGTGAATCCACTATATCCACCACCAGTATGACCATCTTCATGGTCAACTTTTTTTTCAAAAAAAATTTCATGAGCATCATCAACATGCTCATCACCATCATCTCTGACACCAGCATCACCAACACCATCACCATCACCACTACCTCCAACAACATTAACACCAACACCCAAATCTGTTGCAGCATCACCAAAAACCTCAATAGTAGGCTCAACAAGAACAATCTGACCTTCCTTAGGTGTTTCTCTTTTGATGGCTGTTGCTCCAGCCAATTCTTTTTTTATCAAATCCACCTTAGGGTCTAGTTTTATTTGAACAATCCCTAGAGTAAGAAAGGCAGGCATCTCCAACTCTTGCTCAATAGGGACAATCCAGGGATGCACAACCTATAAATAAAAGTAGATATATTAAAATCAACCCATAATTTGCAACAAATGGGTAACCTATTGCAACAGATAAGACATATGCTTCACAGAACTACAACATGTGACCCATCTGTTGGAATAATTTTTATGATATTTCAAACAGATGACTCATCTGTTGTAACACATTACACATCTGTTGGAAGAAATTAACCCAGTAGCAAGACTATTTTGATTTCTTTCAACAGATGATCCATTTGTTGCAACAGGTGTGTCATCTGTTGGAATAATTTTTATGTTGTTTTCAACAGATGACTCATCTGTTGCAATAGATGAGTTATCTGTTGCAATGCTTGTTAAAATGAGTAAAGATATTCTATTTAAAAAATACTTACTGAATCATCAGAAGGGTTGAAGAGATCAAGGGGATTCATCCTTGAGTTATTCTTGGCAGATAACCACCTAATGATCCTTGGATGAGAAACCTCTTCCGAATAGTCCTTAACTTGCTGTCAAAGGTGAGAAATGGCTTCAAATGCCCACGCCTAAAAATATAAACATGATGCAAATAAAAAATCAGAATAATTAGTCAATAATATAACTAAATGAAACACTAAGGAACTAGGAGTGAAGTTTACCATGAAAGCCCAAGAAAAGCAGTATAAGTTGACCGTCTTTGAAGATAACTTTGTCAACAAATATTTGACAGTCAAGAACGCTTTGATATCTCCATGGATAATTATTGAATGCCTCCAAATCCTGAGCAAGCACCAACAATTCAGGTTCTATGAATTTGTTGGTGTCTCTGACCTATAAAATGGAATGCACAAACCAAACTAAGCACAATGGCTCCTTGTGCTTCTTCAAAAATCTTTAGTTTTGGAGATCAACATTCAATTGCTTGGCTTTATAGCTAGGTTCAACAACAGCCAACAACTCATTTATTTTGTCTTTGCCTTTGTTGGTTTTGGTGGGTGTCTTGGTGGGTGTATTTCCTTTCTTTTCTGCCTTGGCTGATTTAGATGGCTTGCTTGCTTTTGGATTTTTTAAGGGTTTAACTGTGGGAAGAAGTTCAGATGGAGGATGGCATCTCAGTACAGTCACTATGGCAAATTCTTTCATGCCAAAATAAACCGGCATTCCACTGTAGTTTATACAAATCTCATCCATCTTCTTGTCCTCATCCTTCAATGTTGTATCATCACCCATATACTTGATCCTGTGCTTGAGAAGACCATACACCATGGTTATTTGAAACCGTGAATTGTTATCCTCCAACAGATCAAGAAAGTGTCCTAAATAGCTGGACTTAAAGTAATCCTCCAATTTTTCATCCCTCAATATCTTCCTAAATTCATCAAAACCTTTACCCATGACAGATTTAACTACAAAATCACCAGTCAAATTTGTTGGTTTCTTCATCATCTTCATTCCCACCATCTCCATCTTCTTCCTCATTTTTATTTTCATCTTCCTCCTCTATAACTTCCTCCTCCCCTTCCTTTTCTACATCAACTCTAGAACTTTCAACTGATTCTCCTTCAGTATCTTCTTCATTATCTCTTTCCACATCTTCATTCTCTATCTATACATCTTCATTTGTTTGTGAAAGGGCCTGTTCAACAAGTTCTTCAAATGGTGTTTGTAATTTAGCTTTTTTACTTGCTTTGTCAGAAGTTGATCCACTCTCTTTTCTTTTGGGAGTCATTTTATCTGTAAACAAGATAAAAACAAAAAATATTACAATTGATTTGTGCATCATTAAAATAAAGAGTAACAATAAATTTAATAAATACAACACAGTACAAATTATTCCAACACATGACCCATCTGTTGCAACAGATGACCCATCTGTTGCAACAAATGACTCATCTATTGCAACAAATGGGTCATCTATTGGAAGAAATCAAAACAATCTTGCTACTGGTTTTATTTTTTCCAACAGATGACTCATCCGTTGCAACAGATGGGTCATCTGTTGGAAGAAAATAATATTGCTACTGGTTTTATTTCTTCCAACAGATGACTCATCTGATGCAACAGATGGGTCATCTGTTGGAAGAAATCAAAATAATCTTGGTTACTGGTGTTGCAACAGATGGGCCATCTGTTTGAAGGAATCAAACCAGTATTGCTACTGTTTTTCTTTCTTCCAACATATGACCCATCTGTTGCAACAGATGAGTCATTTGTTGGAATAACTGTTTGGATTTCATTTAACAGATGACCCATCGATTGTAACAAATGAGTCATCTGTTGGAATAATTATTATGCTTTTTTCAACAGATGACTCATCAGTTACAACAGATGGGTTATCTGTTGCAATATATGAGTCATCTGTTGGAAAAAATCAAACCAGTAGCAACATTTTTACCACATAATATATATCAACAAGAACACCACCACCAACACCAATATTTACCAATACACCAACACCACCAACAACACAAACAAACACACAAATAAATAAATAAACAAACAAACACCACCAACACCAACATTTACCAATACACCAACAATATCAACATTTACCAACATTTACAAATACAACAATACACATAAAACCAACAACACCAACATTTATCAAATCAATACACCAACACCAACAACATGAACATTTACCAGCATTTACAAATACAACGCCACTAACAACACCAACACCCCCCCCAACAATAACAACAAACAAACTCACAAATTCCAAGAAGAAACAGAAACAGAACAAACACCAAAAAAACCAACAGTTGTTGGATTTAGTCACAACAGATGTCCTCCAAAAAAAATTCAAAATTCAAGTTTTACTATTTTTACAACAATGTTCGAGAACAAGAACTATAACAACAACAAAGAATCATATTTCAATCAGAAAAGATACCATTTACATCAACCACCTCAGTAAGAGAAGAAATACCATTTCTTGTGTTCCCATTTCGTTTTTAAGCATCAAATACTAAAATTACTAACACATACTAGAAGAGAAGTTAACTCAAGTTCTTCTTTTTCTTCATAACTAAAAAGCCCTAATTTTTTTTGAAAAAAAAAAGAAGTCTTTACCTGTGAATAGAGAGAAATTGACTGTTGAAAGTTAAAAAGAAATGATGAAGAACTCGAATCTGTCGTCGCCGGAAGTTGAAAGTCGCCAGAGGCTGCTGTTGCGTCGATCTGTTGTGATGAGTTCCAACAGTTGTTGGGTTAGAGAGAGAGAGAGAGGGCTGAGACATTTGAAAGGAGAGAGAAGGGACTTGTGAGATATTAAAAATTTGATTTTATATTTTTTCTTTTTATTTAAAATGATTGTGGACTGTTTTGTATTTTTTAAAAGATTAAGAAGTTTTAAAAATATTAATTGAGTCCCCAATTAACTTAATTTGATATTTTAAGTCACTTTGACCCTTACACTTGGTCAAGGGTCCCAAAAGTTAAAACAAGACTTTTGGGACTCCTTTCGTTAAATTTTCTCTTGTCTCCTCCTCTAGAAGCACCATTTGCTTATCTCATAGTGTGAATATGTTCTTTGTTTTCTCCATGCGGTGATGTTGATTTCTCTATTCAGAGCTTCATTTGCTTGATTGTCTCAATTTAGAGCTTCTTTACTATTCGAAGCTCATATTTGCTCATCTTTTGTTGTTCCAAAATAGTTTCTTTGCTATTTTGTTTATCTTCTCCAAAATGGTGAGTTATTTTGGAGCTATTGTGTCCATCGATGAAAGAGTTAACTAATTTTGTATTTAGATTCTTTAATTTTTCGTGAGCTTCTACATCTATTCTTCAACGCCTTGTCTCTCTTGATTGTCCAGATCCAAGGCAAGCTCTTTCTTTCCTCATCCTTGATTTGCTTCAATTAATTGCGATTTGGGGCTGATTTCTTGCTGTGTAGATCTATGTATATCTTTTATGGTTTTATTTGTGTTGTTGTGTTCACCGATTTAAGGTACCTATGGTGACTCTTTTTTCTTGATTAATGCAGAGTTGTACAATTTGTCTTAAGAAAAAAGTGGAATTTATTCTATTATACCAAAGAATGAAAAAAATGGTGTTTAAATAAGCATGTTGGCTTGGGGCTTTTTGCTTGGAGAAAAAGTCAATAAGCAAGTTGGTTTAGAGTTTTTCGAAATGGGTTCTTTGGTGGTGATGGATAATTACTATAGCTTCACATATACTCTGTGCCTGGATTCGACAATGGGTTTGAGTCGGTGATTGTAAAACTTCCTTTTTCGATCCAGATATGCTCAATCTTGAACGTCTTGATATTTGCATGTTAGCTAAGATACATGAATTTGAGGTACTGAATAGAAGCATGTAGAAGGTTCTGATAGAAAACTATTGTCTAGATATATTATTGGGAGATAGAAGATACTTGATGAAATAGTTAAGATGCACAAGTTAAACCAGACACCATCAATATAAGGAAAAACATTATGTAGATTCATTTTTTTCTCTCAGAGGCAGTGCATGAAAAGCCTGTTGCTAGAGCACATGTTTCCTCCCTCAGTTCATTTTTCTTTTCCGTCAACCAATTTTTTTCTTTTTCTATCTAAGATCAACTTTGTTAACTGTTACCATTTAGGGATCCTTTTCTTGCAATAATGCATGTTCCATTTATCTCTTTTGTCTCAATTTCTCTTGATAGTTAAAACATAGAAGTCAATGTTTTCTAGTGAGTTATCTAACTAAGTTCATGTTTATCACTTCAATAGTGTGTCAACGTGATGGAGCTGCACCAACATCACGCACTAAGAAGGTAATTTTAAGAGGTGGAGAATAGTAATACATGATGGAACTTATGGGATTTATTTAAAACCAAGAGAAATTGGAACCTATGAAATCTCACAGGTGGTTGAAGATTATCATAAGGCGACCTTAAATGCTATTGAAGCAGGTTAGTTCATTCATTCTCTATGATAATCATGCACCAATGGACATTTCAGTTTGAAATCCTATGACATTTGTTTCATTGTGTAAGTATTCAAGTTCATACTATTGAGTTCTTTCTTTGAAGTAAGAGCAGTACAACTCACTAAAAGGTTAACCAAATCAGAACCTTTATTTCATCCTGTAAAGTAAATGTTTCATACAATCAATTTTCCCATATTCCTTCAAAAACGGTTGCTATATCAATGCATCTAGTAATCTCCCTATCAAGTACCATGTTCCTTGTTTATCCTGAACCCAGACTAAGCACAACAAGCCAACAGTCAACTCTCTTAGTTCCTTGTTTCAAAAAATTCACATCTATGACTCATAGATTGATTGCTGAATTTGAGCTACTGAATAGACTTGATAGCTGGAACTTTTTCCACTTCTTCTCTGAGAAAGGGTTTCTACTAACTGAATACAATGGATCAAGGTCAAAAGAATATTCCAAGGATGGTTGAGGGCTTCCTTGCTCCCATATTGACATAAAATCTGAAAATATTGTTTTAGCAACAGAGCAATGTTATGGAGATGAGATCAACAAAATATGCATACAGCTAATTGACAATGAGATCTTAAAAATGTTGTTTCACCTACAGAACAATATTATAGAGATGCGATCAACAAAGAATATGCACATAGTAATTCAAAATATAAAGCAAAAGCTTGAGTGAAATAAATCAAATATTTATGTTCAGATCTTGCTCAATAGCTAACCAAGAAGAAGACAAATCTCCAGTACAGATCTTTAATCTAAACCTTAGGTATAAAAAATATAAAGAACATTGAGCATTAAAGAACTCAACAGCTCTCAAAAGCACTCTAGCCAGTATGACTGCCTTTCTTAGGCTTTTCTTCCTTTTTCAGTTTGTTTATGTGCGTTCCAAAATATTTTCAGTAAGAAATGCAATGTTAATAGGACTCAATAAGTTTTACGCTTTTTCAGTATTAGTTTTTAATATGTAGGTCGTTTGACCAAACCATATTAATAATATATTTTTAGTATGTTTTCTTTGTCATTTGATTTATCGTCTACATGGTTTACAACAAATAGCTTCCGCATGACGCCCTGATGATTTCGAACCACTATCAACTAATAGTGATTATTTTTGAAAGCCACTCAGTTTTATTCACTGATTACCTTAATGTGAAACCATTTGAATATTCAATCAAAATATTAAAGGCAGTTAGTGTCCTAAGACCTTTCTAAATTTGGCCTATCTAGCTACAGTATAAGAACAGACACATAAAAGGTCACTTTTGATAATATATACACAAAAAATGTAAACATCCAGTCCAATTAAGCAGAGACTATAACAAAGTGGGTAGTTAACTACATAAAGGAGAGTCAAAATTGGTGAAGGCCCAAATGCATTTTCTGCCTTCATAACAAAAGCCTTAGAAGATTGATACCAATAAAAGAGTTAATTTGGTCCTCGTTCCATCTCATTTTTTGTAGCACCATTTGACTTGGTCTAAAACAATCCTTAGATATTTGTGTAATTGTAAAATATTTTATTAAGGGTAAAAATGAATTTTAAAGTTAAATTGTTTCTAATTATAGCAATGTGCTGATGAGGCAACTGCTCTTGTGTAAGATGGTGTACCTGTTATTAGATTAGCAGCTGCTGAACCTATTTTTGATACTCCAGCCCCAATAGCAGAGGTAATATTTCACAATCATGGAACCTAACCTGCACCTAATTTGATGAGATTAACGTTCTACTATTTTCTCTATTTACTAAGTTTGTCTCACTTATTCAGGCTGGGATAAATACAATTTGTGAAGGTCATACCAGTTATGCACCAAATGAAGGTACAGTGGAACTTTAGTCAGCTATTTGTCCTAAACTAACAGGTACTAATTTCTCTCGTTGATGTTTATCATGTAGATTTTTATTTCTATTTGCTTTTCTGGTCTTATTTCTTGATGTAGAGGTGAATGGTCTATCATACACTCATGATCAGATTGTGGTAAAGAATGCGGCAAAACAAAGTACTGTTCAGGCAGTGCTTACAGTTTGTTCCCTAGGGGATGAGGTAACTCTACACATCGAAAGACTATTAACTTTCCACAAAATTCTCATTTTCACGTCGAATATGACCAAGTCTTCAATTGAGACTCTTTCTTAGAGTTTTGGTTGAAAATATAGTTAAAATTAAGTCTTTTTGTGGAGATTTAAAGACTTGTAACTTGGTATGATTCAAAGCATTATTTGTTGTTTTTCCTTTTTTGTTTTACTTGTATGTTTCTGTTTGTGTTAACCAGTGAATTCAGGTCCATTTTTCTTGACAAATTTAAGCTATAAACTTGATTTTACTTCTTCAGACCTTACTTGTTATGTAGGTTAAAATGTTATATGTTTAAATATCTTACTGGAATAGATTCTACTAGAAAGAACCTAAATCATTTTCGCTCCCTTTGTCTTCCTTTGAAGTCCACTTTACCATAATGAATAGAGAAATCTTTTAGGTACTGTATGCACTTCTATTATTTGGGAAAATAAAAAAAGATAAAGGAAAAAGAAAAAAAGATAAATAAAAGCAAATGTTGTACTCTAAGATGTAGTTATACTCGCTAAATTTAGATATGAATTCCATGTTGCCAACTATTCAAACTTATCTGAGGACATTCCCAAAGAGCATAGCACTTAAATACGGTCACATGTTTGCTCCCTACTGTCATACAACAACAACAACAACTACATACCCAGTAGTCCCTCATACACTGTGTACGCAGATCTTAGCCCTAGCTCGTGAGAAGTAGAGAGGTTGTTCCCATGCAAGAAAGCAAAATTTAGTGTCTTCTTAGAAAAATTTTGTGACCATCCATTGCTAGATTTTGTTATGGAAGACGATGACATTTTTCTTCCTCCTAGTCTTAAACCTTCTACTGAAAAGTTATCCCAAATAAGCCTTGCCTTAATCCATAACAGAATTGGTAATTCTTGGAGGTGTAACTCTAAGTAGACCTCCTTTTTGACATTGCACAATTGGCAATCCCTAATATATTAACGTATGCATATAATTATTGTCTTGGCTTAAAAAGCAAAAAAAAGAAATAAATATTGTATTAGTTTGTCTTTGTTTTGCCCTTCATTTTGGTAAATAGTTTTGAAGTATATTGAAGTTGGAGCTTAATATTGAATTTTGAATATTGAGAAATGTAGATAATTGTTATTTAGGTGTTTCTTAAATAACAATGATGTGTGCTCGTTTGTTGTTTCTGTCACATTTGTAGTTTAGTGTTGTGCTCGTTGGTCGTTTCTGTCTCCTTTTTAGTTTAGTTGCGTGCTCATAGGTCATTTCTGTCTCTTTTTTAGTTTAGTTGTCCACCTTGCTTGGAACAACTTTATTTCATTTGAGAGCTTTTATCTCCATATTTATAAACTATACCATATTTACAGTGTCATTTGATAAATATAAGATTTCTCAAGGTGATATTATTTTTTACTGTAGCTAACCTTGTCGTTCTGATTTTATGCAGATGTCAGGGACTGCTATAAAAATATTTGGCAATAGATTAGCACCTCATATCTACAAGACTGCATGATTCTTAGGTGAAGAAAATCTGCATTCCTTTCAAATTATATTGTTATAAGGCCCCTTAGCCTAATCACTAATTCAAGAAATTGTATTTAAAAGGGTAACTAAAAATTGAAGTAGCTAGAGCTAGAAACTAAGATGTATAAGACATTGAATGTCAAAAACAAAAATTAGGATAACTTTGTTCACCCAGGCTTAGGCAAATGGGTGAATGTTATAACTTTCTTTTGTTTCTTTCGCATTTTGGTGTAAGGAGGAAACACCAACTTGTACAGCTCCTTGGGAGGTTTAGTTATTGTTACAAGTTACAAAATATCATCTTGGAGTAGTATTAATGGACTCTTTTGATTTATCAAACAAAAAAAGAGATAACACCGAGAGCTAGTAGTTTAAATTATATTATTTTGTTGCTTACCCAACACCAGTGAAGTACCAAACAGTAAACCATGCTATAGTTATCAAAATTCAAATATAATTAACTGAAAAGAATGAAAGGCTATTACCAGTGAAAAAAGTGCATCCCGATAGCGATCTAATAGGCATTCCAATATTTGAAGGCAAGACTGCAAGAATTAGACAGTAAATTCACCTAACTAAAGATACTTTCAACAAGTATAGAAAGAAAAATTTATTTATCTGAGTTAGAGGGTGTTTGGATTGGCTTATTTTTAAGTAGTTTTGGCTTTTAAGCACTTTTTTTAAAGGTGATTGGCAAAGACAAAAATTGTTTTTAAGCACTTTACTTTAGGCTTAAAAAGTACAAAAAAAAAAAGAAGCTAAAAGCCAAAAGATGGTTGCTACCTACTTTTGACTTTTAGATTTTAGCTTATAAGTCACTTAAAAAAAGCCCATCCAAACACCCCCTTAGATGAAACTACTCCCAGAGACGGGTTGTAACTTGCAGCTGGACTGTGAAGGAAAATGGTTGATGCTTTTCAAAATATTTTGACATTGAAAACAGACGTCAGACTGATTTATTCCTAGTCTATTGAGATATGTTGAAATTGGTAGTTGTTTATGGCAAAGCAACCATATGAAGGGTAAGATCTTAGGTGGAATATGTGATCTTTATATCCAACTATAAATTGTTGTTGTTTGGGCACTACTGTCTATTCTCTCTTAATAAGAGTGTAAGTGGATTTGGTGCTAAAAATACCAATAGGTATAAGACCCCATACTTGAGTATCCTTAAAATGGATCCTTAAACGTGTCCATTTGAAGTTTTGAGAACTTATTTCATAATTGACCATAATATTAAACATGTAAGAATGAACTTCTATGTGGAGACAGACTGATTTATATGTACATGTTTGGAGGTAGACCACTTGTACACCTCTTTCTTTTGTAGATTTATACATCTCTTTCTTTTGTAGACACATCCTTCCATCCACAGTCAGTAAATATTCAATAATAATATTGTTCACCTTCTCTTTGGTTTGCAGTGAAATTAAAGAAAAGAGAATAAATAAATAAAATTTTAAATATATACAACTATTAAGAGTGTTCGTGTTGGATGCCTTACTAACAACAATTCGACTAATTAATGATCTTGTGCGAGTGCGACTCCACTAACTTTTTTCAGATATGTCTTTCTTCTTCCTCATCCTCGTCTTTTTCAAGGCAATTCTTTTTCAGTTGTTGATTCTTATTATTGTAGTACTCTTCATCAAAGATGATTAGTTCATATATTTTCAATTTCAACAGGCACAAAACTGGAGTCAACGAAATTAAATTTGCAATAAGCTTAAAAAGAAAACATTAGAAAGTTGTTGAAGAAGACCTGGAAACAAACAAGCTCAAAATTTCATTATTTAGATGAAGTAGACCTAGAATCAAACAAACTTGGTGATTGAAGACAAAGCTACGATAAAGTTGGTGAAGAAAACTTGAAGCTGTAACTCTTTTTGTAGGAACTATAACCCTTTTTGTAGAAGCGTTTTAAAATAGACAAAGGATTTGAGTTTGGACTCCAATGTGGTTTGTATTAGGACTCCTCTGGTATAATGAAAAAAGAACTCCTACGGTGGTGATGTCTGACTTTGCCAAAAATATCAACAGTCATAACTAAAAAAGGACAAGTGATTTTAGAGAAAAACTCACATCCAAAAAGAACTTTCAATAATTTTTTTATAATTATTTTTGGTATAATAATTGAAGGAAAAAAGTGAGAAGACAATTTTATCTAAAGCAGAGACTTTTAATGAAAGACAAAAGTTCAAACAACATTTCTAAGGACCTTCACACTTTTAATATAACTAGTTTAGTGTACGTGCGTTGCACGTGTGTTCAATATCAAAGAAGAAAGTTGTGTGTATTTATTTATCCGATGTTTAAATATTTAGTTACAAAATTAGATGACATTGTTCACACGAGAACATAATTTATATAAGGTAATTGATATTTTAATTTATTTTAAGTAAATGTTAAGACTTTCTACACAGTTCAAATAAAAGTTTTTTTAATAAACATAATTATACTTGATTTCAAAATCCAAAATTAACAAAAGTAATATGGAATATCTACAGTTATGTTAAATAGTTCAAATAAGGAAAGAATTTATATAAGGTGAATTTTACTCGATTTTGAACTCCTAAATTTTAGTACTTCCTACCTAATAATAGCATGTTTATCTAAACTTCTAAAAACACCTTATTTTGAAAAAAATACTGATTTCAAAATTGCTTTTCAAAAAAGTACTTTTGGTGAAAAGCAGTTTGTGTTTAGCCAATAAATTCAAAAGCAATTTTGAGCAGTAATTATTGTTTGGCGAAACTTTTGCTAAAGTGCTTTGAAGTGTATTTATCTCAAAAGTGTTTTTAGGCAAAAACTATTTTTTTATTCTGAAAAGCAGTTTCTGCTACTTCCTAAAAACACTTATTTTCTCCCAAAAACTTTGGCAAACACCTCATTTTTAAAAAATAAGCATCTTTTTTTTTAAAAAAAAATACTTTTGGGGGAAAAAAAAGCTTGTCCAAACAGTCTATAAAAATTTAGTAAACATATTTTTAGTTGATTTCAAAGTTCTAAATATTAAAAAAATAATTAAATAATAATATTGTTCGGTGTAAAATATGTTTTTATTAAATAAAAAAAATGATCAATGTTTCATTAGGAAAAAGACATCAAATGCAACCTAAATTTGTCTGAGAGAATCTGTACCCATACTAAAAAAATAATAAGAGAATTAAATGGTCAATAAGACAAAAAAAACTTAAATGGAAATAATTCTTCAAATCATATAAAGAAATTTTAAAACAAAAATAAAGGTTATCAAAAGCTATAAAATAACATAAATAAAGCTTGAAGAACTCTCATACTAAGGAGCAATTCATATGAATCATATTTTATCAATGCAAAAATTGATTATATCTTCCTTACCCTTCTCCTTTGAATTCCAGGTATTTGGTGACTAAAAGTAGCCTCTCACTGTTACTTGTCATTCGCCATCCTAAAACCCAACAAATAATATCATCTCCGATCTCCATCATAAAGTTTATTAAGCTATCGATTTCAATCGTAGATCCCATCGATGTTTCGAGCCTGAAAAACTACATAAAATAAAAGTAATTAGAATAAATTTTCAATAACAAATGTAACATTCGTATGTATAAATAATATATCAAGAACCCAACCAAAAAAAAGTGATTTAGATGTCAAACAGCTTAAACACAAACACTGATGTACAGTCAACATGTTTTGAGAAAAGGATAAAATTGAGATATACAACGGAAAAATGGTAACCCTTTTACAGATGTGCAATGGGTATATACAAAGATGGTAACCCTTCCAATTGATAGCCACAACCTTTTCAGGGCATGATTTTACATATGATTCTACATATTGAGCCGAGGGTCTATTGGAAATAGCCTCTTTACCTTTGAGATAGGGGCAAGGTCTACATACACTCTATCCTCTCTAGACCCCACTTTTAAGACTACACCAGGTATGTTGTTTCCAGGCATGATAATGGCCATATAACACCCACTTTTCCTCAATAGAGTCCCAATCAGCTTAGACTGGGATCCCACTTGCTCGATGAGACCAAGTGCCTATAAATAGGGACCTCTCCATACAAACGAAGGACATGATCAAATATTAGACTCCTCTCACTTTATACGATCCATACTGTGTCATAAACCACAAGACATTCAGATTTCATCTCTTTTAGATACATTTTGTCATATCTCTTAAGTTAAAAATCTCTTAACACATATTGATGTATTAAGGAAGTATTATACGATGTGGGTACTGAGAAAATCCTATGTTGTACAATATGTGAAGGAGTGAATCAAGTCTCGATTGGAAAGTATCTTCAAACGATCCCTTTGCTCACTATATTTGGTGAGAATTGCCACACCCGTTGATACGAACCAAAATATGAAGAAAACAAAGAAACTATGAAAACAATGGAACAAGGGTAAATGATACAATACAAAATATGAAAAGACGAAGAAACTATGAAAATGAAGGAAACAAGGGTAAAATGGGAAATACAAAAATACGAGATGAGGAACAAAGGGAAAACAAAGGACAATAAGGTAAAATGACAGATAGATAGACACCAAACGATAGGAAAAATGACAACCAAAGGTATAAGAACCGAAGAACTTTCTTATATTACCACCAACACCTATCTCTTACGAAAACCGTAAGAGGAATTGAACCTCGAACAATCAACATTTCTCACAATCTAGAAAGCTCCCAATAAGCTAACATAAACAATCTCAAGTGTAACATTCATCATCAATAATCATCTTCCCTAAAAGAAAAGGAAAGCTAACTATTTATAGCCATGGGCTTTATTACAAAATGGGCCCAAAAGTGACCCAATAAGACATAGTGGCCCATTAGGTTCTTTTAACAATGCACCTCCTACGCTTCAAGCTATCATCCAAACACAATGTTGCTCGATGGGCCCTTGGAGTGCATCATTAGATATAACTCCTCTAGGGTGCCAAGCTATCATCCAAACACGTATTTGCCCTCCTAGGATGACTAAGTCTTCGATCCTTTGGTGTTATCCTCGAAGCATAGATCTAGAGAGATTGGAGCTAATCCGGCTTGTATCATCCTCCCATTCTTGAAAAGGATTCGACCTCGAATCCAAATCTTTTGTCGAGTTGTCATCACACTTTCCAAGTTTGGAATCCTTGGGCAAGAACTCCATTAGGCCTTCAAGCTTATTTTTATAAGGCACTCTCCTTACATCTTCCTTTGAAATTGTTTGTTCATGAACGTGCATAAGAGAAAGAGTGATACTAGGTAAAATGCTAGTATCGTCGTTATTTGTAACAAAGGCCTATTGTTGGAAGTGTCTTTGTCAAAGTGGATTTGGAGTGGCCGAAAAACAATTTATGAAACTTGTTTCATATTTGGTAGGCTTGAGGGAGTTTGGGTTAGTAGACTTGAGGGAGTTTGGACATGGGGTCGAGGAATAAAATTTGAAGCCTTTAAATGATCCCAACGTTTTCCATCCTACTATCAATACTTGACAACTTCTCATTCATGGGTAACATTTGTCTAATCATTTGATCCATATATTGTTGCAACCCTAGGAGTGTCTCCAAGATGGTATCAAGGGTTGCTCCACCCATTGTCTTAGTACAATTAAGAAAAAGGGATGAAGCGTATACAAACAACTCGATTGAAATCAAAAGACTTGACTCAAAGAAGTTAACTAAGAAAGAAACGATAAAACACACAAAGAAAAAAACGAGAAAGAAAACGGACTCAAGAACTAATCAACCAACTAAGTAGATGAATTACTGGTTGTTAATTAGTTTAGGAATTGATAAATTAAGTGAGGAATTAAGAAATGGAATTAAGATGTTGGAACTTGAGCAAACTGAGATTCGGAATGGTTGAGGTGCGTTTGAGTGACCTGCGGACGCAGGTGATGACCTGCCCTCGCAGGTGAGGCTCTCAGGTGAAATCAGTGGGCTGATGGAGTGACCTGCATTGAGGCCGCAGGTGACACCTGCATGGGCAGATGGTGGGCGTAGGTGCTCCAGGCAGGTAGCTGGAAGCTCCGAATTTTGTCCTTTCTGTGGGCCCTTTTGAACTCTCTCTCATAGGATATTTCCTTTTCTTTTGGGATATTCCTTTGTACAACACCCAAACACCTTTCTCTTTCTTTCTTTTTGGATCAAACACACCTTTCGAAAGATTCTTCTTCAACAAGATATGAATTTTGGGATGAATACAAAGAATAACTTGAATATTCCAAAAATCATATCTCTCTTAATTTAGCTCGAAATTTGACGAAATTCAAAATCTAAGCTCACCTCGTCATGGGTAACAAATTCCAACAGCTTTAAGCCTTCAAATCCACACCCAAAATTTCATATTTGAAAATCCACTTCACTTTCTTCAAAAACTCAAAGCTCAACAATGATAGGGGCTTCAAACCACATCCGATTTAGCTCAAATTCGATATTTAGACTCAAATAGTGTTAGGGAACAAGAATATAACACCAAAAACACATGAAAACACCAAAATTAAAAACTCAAAATTTGGGCTAACCCCCAAAAAGTGAAACACCAATTTTTTTTTTGTGATTTTCGATTTTCTTTCAATAACGCACCCAAGATTGAATTCGTGGGAACGAATCCAAGCTCGACTCTGATACCAAATGATATGAACCAAAATATGAAGAAAATGAAGAAACTATTAAAACAATGGAACAAGGGTAAATGATACAATACAAAATACGAAAAGATGAAGAAACTATGAAAACGATGGAAACAAGGGTAAAATGGAAAATTCAAAAATACGAGATAAGGAACAAAGAGAAAACAAAGGACAATAAGGTAAAAGAATAGATGAATAGACACCAAACGATAAGAAAAAAGACAACCAAAGATACAAGAACGGAAGACCTTCCTTTATATTACCGTCAACACCTATCTCTTACGAAAACAGTAAGAGGAATTGAGCCTCGAACAATAAACGTTTATCACAATCTAGAAAGATCCCAACAAGCTAACATAAACACACTCAAGTGTAATATTAATCATTAATAATCATCTTCCCTAAAAGAAAAGGAAAGCTAACTATTTATAGCCATGGTCTTAATTACTAAATGGGCCCAAAAGTGACCCAATAAGACAAAGTGGCCTATTAGACTCTTTTAACAATGCACCTCCTACTCTCCAGGCTATCATCCAAACAAGATGTTTCTCGATGGGCCATTGGAGTGCATTTTCGGATACAACTTCTCTCGGGTGCCAAGCTATCATCCAAACATGTATTTGCCCTCCTAGGATGACCAAGTCTTCGATCCTTTGGTATTGTCCTCGAAGCGTAGATCTCGAGAGATTGGAGCTAATCCGGCTTGTATCACCCATTTCCAGGGTTTTTTCTATCATTCTGTATGACTAACGAGTAGATTGCATGGCTTGTGCTTCAACACAAATTATTCTTAAATAACACATTATAAAGGAATTCTAAACACCTGAAATAGACTCCTAAATATATACATTATTGATACAAAACATAAAAAAGGAGTTCTTAACCTACAACACCTAAAATAGACTTTAAGCCTACAAAATATAGTCAATGTAGGAATTTCTATAAAATTTTAGGATATTTTACCATATATTATAAGAACCTATGTCATAATTTGACACCAACGTGGTCGACAATGAACTATTAGGAATAAAAAATATCAAAAGCTTAATACATCGTAGAAGGAAAATGGGTCTCTTTATCAAGGAAAGAAAATATAGGATAACATGATATTAGAGAAATTACAATAAACAAACAATAAAACAAAAGCCAAGTTTTGAGATACTTTATGTGACCAAGGAGTTATCAAATTCTGATGCGTACGTGTAGAGAATTAAACAAATCTTCATAATTTTTTGCTCATAGCATGATCAATCAGAAGTGTCCGCTTATAACACAATGCACTACTTTAGTAACTCGATTTGAAAGACGATCAGTTATACAATGTTTAGTGTCATATCTTTCAAAACAAAGTTGAACACCTAAAATATGTGTACCTTTAAGTAGAGAACTGGTTTGCCAAATCATTCTAATTACTCTAACATTTCTTCATGCCACGATATAAAAACTATTGCCACAGTCTCATAAAGCTAAAAAACCAAACCACAAAAAATCACAATTGTCACTACTCCAGGTGCATATACACAGTTTGTTCAAAGCAAAGGTTATATAACCTTCCAGATATAAATGTATGAGTCGATCAATTTAAGGTATTTTTTCCCTTGTAGATGGACGACTTGAAACTTCAACAGTAGTAAGATAATATTTCTAAAATGATTAAAAGGTTGGAAGTTGATCAAAATTAGGAGTACTAATGTCTTTACCAACTCATTTTTTCCCATCACTTTCTTTGGAACTGCTTTTGATCTAGTTATTTAAATCCAATCTCCAATAAGTTTAAGTATTTGGTTTTAGTCTTAATCATCATCCTAATTGTTTCTTCAAAAAATGATGTAGTTGAGTTGATTTCCTTGTACTAATAGGATCATATTCGTAACCGTTTACGGTAGTTACATCAAAGCAGCCAATAGTCAATTCCACAATTCTTAGAATTTTGGTTCTAAGAGTATGTCAAATAGGATTAGAGCTCATTAAGGGTATACAACTCAATCAATATGTTAAGGCTATTTTGATCGCAAAAAACACTTATATTACTCCTCAGAAATATTTATTTGCTCCCAAAAGCTTGTGATTAAATTTTATTATTTCACCCATATGGATACCATAAAATCAACATAAGTAAATACTTAGGTAGCAAATTTTTCAAAGGAAAAAAGAGCAATATCCAAATCGATAAAAATCACTAGGAAATAATAGTTCCAATTAGTGTTGCCTTAGAAATTGCTACATATATGTCTATAGAAGTAACCGTCTGTTTGTGTTTGTTAAAGAATCCAGAGAATTATTTTTTATTATATTTACACAACTCTGGCATATTCTAAAATTATCATTGGTTCAACTCACCACAAATTATTTAATTATTCAAAACATTCACAAAAAATAATAAATTCATCAAAATTACCCTTTCTTAGAAATTCAAAGCTTCAAACTAAACAAACACAAACTGAAATATTCTTTATTCATTGATCTAAGAGGCTTCAACTCCAGTTCTTTACATCCATTCCAAAAAGAGCAACAAATAATTCAGTACCAAAATAAATCAAATCACAAAAACAACAATAACAAATATAGTATAATCTCACAAGTTTAGTTTACGGAGGCTACAATAATTACACATACCTTGATCCTGCCTTGAAATAAAATCACATAAATAGCTCAAATAAATAACTAATAAAAACAGAAAGGAAAATTATGTTGCATCCAAGAAAACAAGCTCAATCAAAACTAAACAAAAAGAGTGTATGAATCCAATTCCTATGCGTATATATACACAAAGAAATTGATGAGGGAAAACATACTCACTCAAATTAATCCCTCCTTTTCTCCAAAGGTGTTTATTCATTCACAAGCAAAAGAGTGAGCAATATACTGTTGTTTTTCGGGTTTAGTAAAATCTGTATTTTTCAACAAGAACTTTAAACACATGTTCAAACTAAAGCATGAACAATCAAATAAAGTTAGAACTCTGTATTCACAACTTTGAACTTCAACAATAAGTTCAACCCAACTTATGTACATCAACAAAATGAAGTTCAAACTATTTTATGCAAAATGGCAAAACCAAATTATAGAAAGAGATGAAGATTAGAAAATTCAAGTCCACCGAATTCACGGTGTGTCCTTAAGAAAATTATTGCCCTCAAGTACCCGAGGTTATGCAATATATCTCCCCAGGATAAATTGAATCACTTCGACAAAATGACGGTACCTCAAATTTTGTCGAACTATAAACACACTCAACGATTCATAAATCACACTTGAATTTTTAAGAAAGAGGAGTTTTTTCACTTCAAAATTTCATTTCTATACCTGAGGAAAGTTTTAGGTATTTATAGCCAAAAGGTGGTAATTCAGAAAAGAAGCATTGATTCTGAAAAATTATACTATTTTAGATCGACGGGACCACCTGCGTCAGCAGATCATGTTTTGGCCAAACCAGAAACTCCTGTGTTGACCTGTGTGGTACTTGAGCTGGCATCTGCGTCTTCAGGTCGCCAGGTGCGTGCACAAGTCAGTTTTCCATTACCAATAGTGCCTCAAAGGGTTATATCCCTTCGAGGTGTACTGTGACATGTGTTCACACTTCCTTATGTGTGTACGCAAATGGAGAATATTTTCATATCATATTTTTGGATTAAAACATCATTAAATCTCAAGTTTTAAATGAATTTTGTCCAAAAATATAATCTCTCGGTCGATCATTTGATAAATCCAAATCCAAATCCAAAATTGAGCCGAGCGAGCGACGATGACGACGGCCGGAGGCTTGTCTTATTTTTGCCTCACTATCCATATGAAGGAATGCTTCTTAATATAAGCATAAGAAAGTTCTTTTCTCCCGCTAATATGGGAGAAACACTCTTTTTTAAAGTGAAACCACAATTCACTCATTTTCTCTCCATTTGTTTTTCCCCTCTATTTTCCATTCACATTTTCACTTAGAACCCAACAATCCCCCACATGAATTGGGAATGACTATTTCATAAAACATTTATGGACAAGTGTGTGATTTACAAGCAAAGACTAATTGCATCTGGATAAGTAGGTTTTCCTTTAAAATTTCCGTAGTGAACTTGCATCGGATGCACTCGGTCAAATAGTAGATGTGATATCTTTGAACCATCAAACTTTAATGTACACCTAAATAACACAAGTCATACAACCAGTCTTTTACCATTTATGGTTCTCACAATTTTGTTCATTTTAGCCATGAACACTACCTGGTTTCACGAGTGCGTAGAGAATAGGCCTTTACTATCATTCTTCTTGAAACGGATTCCACTTCACCCTCACATAGGTGATTCCTAAACATTTAATGCTATAGATCAAAACTATTTGGTCATACCTGCCAAACTTACAAACCAATAAAAAGCTTCCAACCATAAGCCTTATTCTTGTTTTCTAAATATTGTCTTCCTCATGAGAACGGGTTGAGTTATTTGACAATGTTGAATCGTTAGTCACAACCTTGTTTGATCTTCTTGAACCTAGATCTTGGGATCTCCAGTCTGCTAGGTAGAGTTACCACCGTCATGACTTGTCCTAGGCCTTAAACCTATTCCCTTCGATGATCTTCCAACTCCATCTCTAGATAGGCCTTTTATAAGTGGATCCAACACATTATCCTTTGAATTCACATAGCCAATCATGATAATTCCACTGAAGAGAAGTTCTCTAATGGTATTATACCTCTATCTTATATGACGAGATTTATCGTTATTCATCATGCTCCCTGCACTACCTATTGCAGCTTGACTATCACAGTGTATCATACTGGTGCCAATGGTTTGGGCCAATAAGGAATATCTTTCAAGAAATTTTAGAGCCATTCAACTTCTTCACCGACTTTATCTAACGCGATAAATTCAGATTCCATTATAGAGAGGGAAATACATATCTGTTTGGATGATTTCCAAGAGACTGCTCCTCCACCTAAAGTCAATACATATCAACACATGGATTTTACTTCATTCGATCTGGTGATCCAATTTGCATCACTATATCCTTCAATTACCACAGGATATTTGTTATAATATAAAGCATAGTACATCAAACTTCCTAACACTCTTGCATAGTCCAATTGTGAGTCACTTTCACCTTCATTCTTTTGAAGTACAAAGCTCATGTCTAATGGAGTCTTGGCAACATTGAAATCCAAATACTTGAACTTGTCAAGTACCTTTTCAATGTAATGAGACTGTGACAATGCCAACCCTTGTGGAGTTCTATGAATTCTTATCCCTAAGATCACATCACCAACTCCAAGGTCTTTCATATTAAACTTGCTCTCAAGAATTCGTTTCATAGAATTTATGTCAGAAATGTCTCTACTGAAGATCAACATGTCATCCACACATAGACAAACAATGACTTTGTGATTTGGAGTATCTTTAATGTAAACACATTAATCCGTTTACCATCATAGTTTGGTTAAACTTTACATGCCACTGTTTGGGTACTTGTTTTAGTCCATAAAGTGACTTAACAAGTTTGCACACTTTTTTCTTTACCAGGAACCACAAAACCCTCAGATTGTTCCATTTAAATTTCTTTCTCTAATTCTCCATTTAAGAATGCAGTTTTCACATCCATTTGATGGATGTTAAGACCATATACCGTAGCTAATGCAACCAACATCCGAATGTACGTTGTCCTTATTACTGACGAGTATGTGTTGAAATAATCAAGGCCTTCTTTTTGTCTAAAGCCTTTCACAACAAGTCTTGCCTTGTATTTGTCAATAGTACTATCAGCTTTCATTTTCCTTTTAAAGATCCATTTAGAACCTAAAGGTTTATTTCCTGGAGGAAAATCAACTAACTCCTAAGTGTGGTTTCTAAAGATTGAATCAATCTCACTATTGACTACCTCTTTCCAAAAGGATGAGTCCGCAGATCGCTTCTTTGAATGTTTGAGGTTCATTTTTGAGAAAAAATGTTACAACATCTGATTCGAAGGAACTTGACATTCTTTATCGCTTACTATTGTAACGAACCTCTTGGTCGTTATGTAAAAGTCTTATGTTCCAAATTTCTTATCTAAATTCTTTCTGATTTGGAAGTTATAAATTTCAGGCTAGGCTAGTTTTGCTCTATTTTGGAGCGAGGGTATTCTTAAAAAATCTAGGAATAATTTTAATCGGTTTGACAGAAATGGTGTTGATTCCTAGTTATCTAAGGCGATAAGGAACCCGTAGGATTTTACGAAACTGAATTTGGGTTAGTAGAACACCCAAAATTGTCCTTAGAGTAAAGGGCATTGTTTGAAATATCCCAGGATCAAGGTGTATTGTAAAGAAGGGGATTTTTGGGTGAAGACGAATATTTTGTACCGTCAACACCACTATAGCGGTTGACACACCGTTATAAAGGTGACTGCTATAGTGGAATAATTACTGCAATAGCGGTGGTCAAAAGTGGTCAAGGCCGCTATAGCGGTCAGGTACCACTATAGCGGTAGAAACCGCAAATTAAAAGGATTAAACCCCAAAATATTTTATTAGAGGGAATAAATTACTGAGTTCGAGGAGGGTTTTAGGGCGGATTTTGGTATGTTTGCTGGTGCAAGGGTGAAATTAAGCATTAGGTGAATGGGTTTTGTTTATTAACCATAAGATTGTCCTTGTATTTGGTTAATTCACTAATTATTCCCTGAAATTGATAGTTTTAGGTGAATTACGGGGGAAATAACCCTAGAACGGTTAAGGAATGTTTATGAACTGAACTTAAGGGGTTGGGGGTGGCTTATAACTCCCGTCATGTTAGGTCATTTCATTAATGTGGTGTTTATATGCATGTTTTAGACCACGGGCCAGCGGAAAGGGCACGGAAGGGCAAATCTCATACTTAGAGTTGTGCAAGCTTGGTTTGAGGTAGGTGATGGGGTGTATTTAATCCAAATTGTGATATATGTGCATATTAACTACTTTGTAGTGTGATTGGTTAATCCGTGTGCTGTTCTTGGTCTTTGCAATGTCTACTTGTTTTATGACTTGGCTTCTTTATATTGTAAATTGTAGAATATTTTGGCATTTGAGATGTTCTCACAGGTTGTTAGATTAAGGATTACAGACATTCATGTCTGGGGTTTTTAGTACATGGACGGTAATTATTCCCTATAGGTCATAGCTAGAGGGTGGGTATATAACCCTTAGGATGTGTGTATGGGTTTCAAGGTATGTATTAGTATGAAGATTCCTTGAGTGAACTGGGGAATTTGTATTGTTGTGCTTGTCCTTGTTGGTTGTCTTGCATTGAGTTGCATATCATTTCCTTAATGACACTTGTTGACTTGTTGGCTTGTCTCTTGAATGCTACTTGTACATATATGTTGAATGTTTGATGTGTAAGCATGTGTTAGCTAATTGTACTATATTTTTGTTAAGTGTCCATATTTCCATCTTGGGTTATTCAAATGATTCTACCAGTACACTATGGTTTATTTGTGTACTGATACTACACCTATATTTACTTCTGTGAGTGCAACATATATTCCAGCGGATTCATCAAGACCTCGCTTGTGATTTCAGCAGTCTATTCTGAATTTCAGGGTGAGCAGCACATCCGGGCTACCATGAGATCTTTCTCTTATTTAGACATTATCTTTTGTTTGGACTTTTTACCTCTTACAATTTTGGGGTTGCATCCCACTTGATATTCTTAGTATGTTTTAGTACCCTGACTTTTGGGTTCTAGGGGATTTCCGTTTGGTATTTTGTTTTCGCATATTCTTAAGTTGTTTGTTTGAATGGTTATTACGCTATTTATGGGATAGTTCTCGTACTTTCACTTGAGTGTCGATCAATGCTTTCAGGGTTATTGGTTCTCCCACCGGGTGAGTAGTGTGGGTGCCACTCATGATGGGTTTGGGTCGTGACAAACTTGGTATCAGAGCCTAGGTTTCGTTGATCTCGTTGTATAAAAATAGGTCAAGTAGAGTCTCGCGGAATGGTACGGAGATGTCTGTACTTTTCTTTGGGAGGCTATAGGACTTTAGGAAAAATCTGTCTTTCTTTCTTATTTCATGCTATAACTTGATTCCAATTGGTATTTGGTGATCCAAATTGGTATCTGATCCTTCAATCTTTTGTCTGCAGATAGTGAATACTAGGTTGAACTGAACCCAAGCAGTAGTCCTAACACCGACTTCTCCTATTGAGGAGCCAGTCGTGAAGGAAAGAGGTCGAGTGAGAGAGAGAGGAGGAAAAGGATGGGGATGAGCCACACCCGCCAGAGGTGTAGCTCAAGATGCTGCTGGTCAGGATAATGAGAGGGTATCATCCCCTCCCCCACCCCTGGATCATTTTAAGGAGAGGGTAGTAGCAGAGGAGCAGGTTATAGATCTCGAAATGGCGGCACCGGTTGGGGTTGCAGCTCTACCTCCCATGTCTGCTAAGGTAATTCAACAAGTGTTTGCTTTTCTGAGTGGGTTGGCTGGGACTGGTACCACCTCCACTGTTTCGGCTTATCAGGCTATAGTTGTGCCTCCTACTGTTGCTACGTCTCCTAGGATGGATGAGATTTCGGGCACGGATACTTTTCCTAGTTTGATTTTAGGTTCTGTGATAACTGGTACTAAACATGACCTGCTGACTAAGTTCCTGAAGATGAAACCTCCTATGTTTTAGGGTACAAAATCTAAGGATACTTTTGAGTTTATTATTGATTGCTACTAAAGGCTGCATAAAATGGGTATTGTGAAGCAGCATGGGGTTGAGTTTGTGACCTGACCTTTCTGCTGGAGAAGGATGCTAAGCAATGGTGGAGAGCATATGTCGAGTGTCGATCACCTGTTTTGCCTCCTTTGACTTGGGAATAGTTTCATGATCTGTTTTTGGATAAGTATGTACCTCGTGCCCTCCGTGATCGCAAGAAGGATGAGTTTTTGGCTTTGTAGCAGGGTGATATGTCAGTTGCGGCTTATGAGGCTTAGTTTCATGCCTTGTCTCGTTATGCCACTCCGCTGTTGACTACGGAGAAAGAAAGGATTCGTCTCTTTATTAAGGGGTTGAACTTTGACCTTCAGGTGTTGACTGTGCAAATGACTTCTGCGTGAAAGAGGCTTAATGACGTGTCAGATTATGTGAAGAAGTTGGAAGGTGTGGGGCAGGTGGGACAGGCTATGATGTTAGCCAAGAAGTCTCGGAATGTTGGGAATTTCAGTGTATCCTATTCTAAGGGACAACAGACCTTTCCAGCTCGCCCTATTCAGTCAGCTATGCCAGCCTCTACTATGTTTTGGCTAAGGGCCCTTCCCAAACTCAGGTTGTTATAGGCCAAGGGGCTTCTTATTCTTCTTCCATTCGGCCTTCTCTGGAGCGTGGGTGTTATCATTATGGTGCTATTGGTCATTTTAATAGGGAGTGTCCAGTGTGATAGGTGAGTGGCCCAGCACAACAACAGGTTTGGGTAGTGGTTGCAGCAGGTAGAGGAGGGGGTAATGGCAGGGGTTGTCCATGGGATGGACGAGGAAATCAGGTAGGTGGTCATGGTAACTGCAGCGCGAGAGCACAACCAGGTAAAGAGTTGGCTCAAATTGGTGACCGGGCTCATTGTTATGCATTTCTGGGGAAGACTGATGCTGAGGTTTCTGATGCAGTGATCACAGGTACTATTTCTATCTATGACCGGATGGCTTCTGTCTTATTTGATCCGGAGTCCACTTATTCTTATGTGTCTCTTCACTTTGAGATGGGTCCGAGTCTGGTTTGTGATATTCTTGACTATCCTGTGCATGTGTCTACTACGGTTAGGAAGCCTGTGGTAGTTATCCATGCTTATCGGTCCTGTCCTATTTTGTTTGTGGGTTTTTAGACTTAAGCAGAAATAATTATCTTGGATATGTTGATTTTTGATATAATCTTGGGTATGACCTGGTTATCTCCATATCATGTCTTTTTAAATTGTAATGCTAAAACAATGACTCTATCTATGCCTGGGATAAAGGAACTAGAGTGGAAGGGAGTGTATAAGGCCAAACCGATAAGGATTATAGCTTATGTTTGGTCTAGGAGGCTAGTTGGGAAGGGGTGTTCAGCATTTTTAGCTCATCTTCGAGATGTGGTTGCGGGGTCCCCTTCTATTGAGTTGGTTTTGGTCATTTTTGAGTTCTAGGATGTGTTTTCTTTTGATTTAACGGGTATGCCTCCTGATAGGGATATCGACTTTTGTATTGACTTCGAGCCACGCACTCGCTCCATATCTATTCCACCATATCGAATGGCTCCTGCAAAGTTGAGGGAACTCAAGGCTCAGTTGCAGGAGCTGCTTAATAAGGGTTTTATTCATCCAAGTGCTCCACCTTGGGGAACTCTGATTTTTTTTGTTAAGAAGAAGGATGGTAGTATGAGGATGTGCATCAATTATAGGCAGTTAAATAAGATCACCATCTGAAATAAATATCCTTTGCCTCGTATAGATGACTTGTTTGATCCTCAAAGATTGATTTGCGGTTGGGTTATCATAAGTTAAAGATTAGGCCGGAGGATATTCCAAAGACGACTTTTAGAACTCGGTATGACCACTACGAGTTTTTGGTAATGTCTTTTGGATTGAGTAATGCACCTGCAACTTTCATGAGTTTGATGAATGAAATCCTTAAATCCTCTTTCAATTCTTTAGTGATTATGTTCATTGATGTTATTCTGGTGTACTCCAAAACTAAGGAAGAGCATGCAGGCCATCTCCGTATAGTTTTGGGAATTCTGAGGGAAAAGTGGTTATTTGCTAAGTTCTCCAAATGTGACTTCTGGCTATCTTTTGTTGCCTTGTTGGGGCACGTGGTTTTAGAGAAGGGAGTGATGGTGGACCCTTGGAAAATTGAAGCAGTTAAGAGTTGGATTCGGTCTAGTTCAGTGACCGAGATAAGGAGTTTTATTGGTCTTGCCAGTTATTATTGCAGGTTTGTTAAGAACTTTGCATCCATCACAACTCACTTGACAACGTTGACTCAAAAGGAGGTGCCGTTTGTTTGGTCAGACCAATGTGAAGAGAGCTTCCAAAAGCTCTGGACACTTTTGACTACAACACCTATTCTTTCACTGTCGGTTTAACGTAAAGATTGTATTGTGATGCTTTACTTTTGGGTTTGGGTGCTGTGCTGATGCAGGATAAGAATGTTATTGCGTATGCTTCGAGGCAGTTAAAGCCTCATGAAATGAATTACCCAACCCATGATTTAGAGTTGGCAGTGGTGGTATTTGTATTAAAACTTTGGAGACACTATCTTTATGGAGTCAAGTGTGAGATTTTCACTGACCATCATTGTCTTCAACATGTGTTTACTCAATGGGATTTGAATCTAAGGAAGAGAAGGTGGATGGAATTATTAAAATACTATGATGTGACCATTCAGTATCATCCGAGTAAGGCCAATGTGGTGGCAGATGCATTGAGACAAAAAGCCGTAAGTATGGGCAGCTTGTCATTCTTGAGAGTATCTAGGAGACCATTAGCTAGAGAGTTTCAGACTCTAGCATCCTTGAGCATGCAGTTTGGGGTCTCAGAATGGGGTGGAATATTGGCTAGTGTCGAGGTAAAATCAATCTTTGTGGAGCAGATTAAGGCCAGGATAAGAAGTTGAATGCACTCCGAAACAAGGCAGTGACCGGGGAAGGGGCGGATGCCACTCTGGACAATGGAGGGGTGTTATGGTTTAAAAGAAGGTTATGTGTTCCTCGTGTTGGTGACTTGATCAATGATATACTTTCAGAGGCTCATGGTTTGAGCTATTCTATTCATCCAGGCACGACCAAGATGTACCGCAACTTGAGGTAGCTTTTTTGGTAAAATAAGCACGTGGGACTCGCTAATAGAATTCAAAAATTAAACCCGCAATAATGTCCCTCATGGAACATGGATTGGGTGCTTTAAAATTTAGCATGATTAGACCACAAAATCGAGCCCAAAATAGTTCACAAAGTGAAGGTAAATCGAGAAATGAACTAGAGAATTAATCAGAAAGGAAGTTGGAAACTTACAAAATTACAAAAGGAATATGATCAAGGAATAACCCATTAACAAGCACTATCTTCAATTAACAGACCCACAATGATTTCTAATCTTGGTGCTCTCAATAATGGAGAAAAATGAAGTTGCAAAATGATTTTAAATGAATGGAGAAGGGGATATATAATTTGATACCACCGCATAAGCTATGCTAAGGATGCATAAGCGGTGTCACTTAAGAGATGGACCCTTCTCATAAGTGGATGTCACCGTGCATGCTTGCCTTTGATTAAGAAGAGGTTTGGTTGCTTAAGCGACTCCACAAAAATAAAAAAGGGCTCCTCTTAAGCAGAGCTGACATCAACCATCTCTGCATAATCTACTCATTGTAGAATCTTGAATAGATCGATATAACTGTGGTTGAGTTTGTCCCTCCTTTTGAAGCTCATCATGCCCTTCATGGGAGATACTCAAAGGAACATATAATCACCAACTCCAAACTCTAATACTCGAAGCCTTCGGTCAGTGTAACTCTTATACCTACTTTGAGTTGCTTATAGCCTATTCTAAATCACCCAAACCCTATTCAAAGAATCATACAACATATCAATGCCCTGCGGCCTAACCTCAAAGGCATCAAACCACCCAACGGGAGATCTACACAACCTATCATACAATGCTTCAAACGGAGCCCTATGGTTACTCGAGTAGTATCTGTTATTATAAGCAAACTCCACTTAGGCTAGAAACTGGTCCCTCTGATCCCCGAAATCCACAACACATTCCCGGAGCATGTCCTCCAGAACCTGAATAATCCACTCAGATTGACCATCAGTTTGGGGATGAAAAGTTTTTTTAAGATCAACTTGGGTACCCAACTCCTCCTTAAAATCTCCAAAAGTTAGAGGTGAATTGGGTACCTCTATCAGAAATAATGGACATTGGCTCCCCATGAAGACGGACTATCTCTTGAACATAGATCTAGGCCAATATCTCAAAACTGTAGGAAGACTGAACGGGTAGGAAGTGAACATACTTGTTCAATTGATCAATAATGACCTAAATTCTATCAAAACCCCAAAAAGTATGCGGCAACCCATTCATAAAACCCATAGTTATCTGCTCCCACTTTCGCTCGGGAATAGGTAGCCTATGAAGCAAACCACTAGGTCTCAAGTGCTCAGACTTCACCTGTTGATAATTCAACCATCGAGATACAAAGTATTCTATATCTCTCTTCATCCTGCACCACCAGTAATACGACCTCAAGTCTATATACATCTTAGCTTTCTTAGGATGAATGGTATATATAGAATAATGAGCCTCTTGCCATATCAACTAAACCAAGTCATCAGCCCTTGGAGCACAAATACGACCACAGAATCTCAAGACAACCTCTGGATCTAAAGTGGCCTTCCTGGCCTCTCCCCTCAAACACTTGATCTTAAATCCCACACAATTGACAATCCTCAAACTATTGCTCCCAAATAAGCGCCAAGAAAGTAGAATAAGCCTTAAAAGGGAGAGAATCCTCCTGGGGTTAGAACTATCAAGTCTAACCAACCTATTGGCTAAGGAATGGATGTACAAGTCCAATGGTTGCTCTAACGCTGAAAGAAATGCCAAACTTCCCATATTCTCCGCCTTCCAGCTCAAGGCATCTCTTACCACATTTTCTTGCCCGGATGGTATAGAATAGAAATATCATAGTCTATTAGTAACCTGCACTGCCTCGAATTAAGATCCTGTAACACCCCGTACATTTCCGGACCTGTGTTATTACCATAACATTTATGGAATTATTTAAACATAAGACTTGTTGGGGTTTTACATATTAATTTGGTTGGGCTGAATTCACATGTGTTCATGGGCTCAATTTGAGGCCCAAAATTTACAAAAAAGACATGGCCCAAAAATGAAAAAAAATGATCCATTCTTGCTTTGACCAAAGAAAACCCTCAATGATTGACTAAGTGGATGGATAAGGATGACCATGAGGCACTATATAAGGCCACAAATCAGATTTTTAATCAACAAAAGCCACATGCAATTTCTAGACTTTTCCATAACATTCTCTCAACTCAAACCCTAAGGCAACTACACTTGTTTGGGCAAGATCATATCTTGGTAAGTATTGGTAAGTGTTTATTCTCAGGATTTAATACATTATATGCATGAGAGATTATGTAGATCATGTTGGTTATGCTTGCAAGTGTTGAGTGGTGCACTTTTGCTTATGTGATACAAGTTTTGTCATTTTGGTGACTTAATCTTGAAAGTGGACTTGTGGTCTTGAAAGAAGTGAGTTTGATGGATTGAATATTAACATGTATGATGTGGTTATGGTTATGTCCCTAACTTTATTTCTCTTGGTGTGTAACTTTTGGAATTGTTGTTGTGAAATTGTGTACGGAAGGGGTGACATATTGCAATGAAAAGATGGTTTTGGTGATGTTTATGTGTGTTGTGAAATCATGGCTGTTCATGGGCATTAAGTTGATCAAAAATATGTAAAGGAAAGCTTACTTATGGCCATGGACCATTTATGGTGAAAAAGGACCCAAAAAAATGACCCTTGGACACGAAACCGGGCATCCGCCATCGCAGACGGGGCACCTGTGGGCGCAGATGCCAATGCAGGTGACCCTGGAATTGTCCAGAAGGGAACCTGTAGCCGCAGGTCACCCATCTACGGGCGCAGATGACCCCTCTAGACCCCCCAGGGTCCCGTTTTGCATGTTTTTGTCTCGTGTTGATCCCCGAAACCCCTCTAACCTTCTTGGATGCAATTATTAACTTATGAATGACCTTAAAAGAGTAATTTAGAGGTATTGTGAATTATATCAAGTATGGATTAACTTTAATGTGTTGTTGTGAAAGACGTTTAGGCAATGTAACGACGTAAACGTGACATTGTATTAAAGGGGAAGTGTAAAGTATAATCTTGCTGTGAAATGCTTGTGATTTATGATATCTTGGGTGATGTGTGACATGTATTGGTAATGGTAATATGGTACATGGTATTGTAAGAGGGTGAAATGACGTTGTATGACAGTTACGTAACTTGTTGTCATGTTATGCATTTGTAATGTAGTTAGTTGTTAACGGGAGCTTCGTGATGTACCTGTGTTGTAGAGTTAAACGTAAGGAAGGAGCTGGATTGTTGTATTCACATATAGGAATGCATATTCATATTGGGAAGATAAGGTATGTAAGGTTACTCTTTCCGTATCCTTCTGCAGCACATATTGCTCACATCGTCATTGTACTTATTCCATTCCAAAATGTTCTAAGGTATCTTATTTCAGGTTGTCACCTATTGTTATTCATGAGTTACATAATTGTGGACATTGTTCCAAAGTTTCAAAAATATTACATTCTCAAGTTCCAAAACAAATGATGTTATAACTACTAATGTATCAATCTCTCACAAGTAAGGAATGAAGTAAGGTATATATATATATATATATAGGTGTGTATTATATTATGACCCACTGATAAGGTGGATGATCGGTATTATATTATGACCCACTAATAGGGTGGATGATCGGTATTATATTATGATCCACTGATAAGGTGGATGATTGGTATTATATTATGACCCACTGATAAGGTGGATGATCGGTATTATATTATGACCCACTGATAAGGTGGATGATCGGTATTATATTATGACCCACTGATAAGATGGATGATCGATATTATATTATGACCCCGATTATATTATGACCCACTGATAAGGTGGATGATCGGTATTATATTATGACCCACTGATAAGGTGGACGATCGGTAATATATTAATAGCCACTAACCAGTTGGATGAGCAGTAATGAAGATAATTGTAAAAAGCAATGAAAATATAGCCCTTGCATGAATATATATAAATATGAATGTGATTATAAGAATGATGATGATAAGAATGGATGATCAAGTAATGAGAATAAAGGAAGTAATGAACATGGTTCCACATATTCAGAACAAAGGTTTATCCATAATGATTATTCTCTTACACTTAATTTCCTGGAAGTATTTATGTATCATACAGTTTCATATAGCCTTACAAACTCAGTACATTCTTCATACCGACGTCCCTTGTGGGACTTACCTTATGTGCTGCAGGCACAGGTGCTAGTAGACCTCCACAGTAGGTTGCGGGTCATTTGCAGATCTTGGTGAGCTCCAGTTCAGTTCGGGGCTTTCCGAGTCACATGCGTACTTATGTTTTGGTATTTCATACAGTATTGTATAAAGCGGGGACTTGTCCCGACTTTAGGATTGGTTATGTATCTGTTAAAGGCTTTGTAGACATATGTGGGAAGATGAAAGTAAAAGATGTATGTTCATTTTGATTTGATGGCCCTAACGGCCAAGTTTCATATATTGTACATGTTTTCCATGACTTCCGCTATTGGTAATTATTAGTTACATGGGATAGAATGATATTCATACGTAAACATGCATATGAGAGTACATGAGTGAAGATTGGTTCTCTCTGGCCTTAACAGCTTCAGGTGCCAATCCGCCTCAATGGGATTTGGGGCGTGGCAGATCCTTCTACCTTAGAATATACTGTAGGCTACAATGATCAGTGAATATCTCACAATGAACACCATAAATATAATGCCTCCAAATCTTTAGAGAATAAGCCAACTCCAAGTCATGAGTAGGGTAGTTGTGCTCATGCGCCTTCTACTGTCTAAAAGCATATGCTATCACTCAGCCCTGCTGCCCCAGAATATAACCCAAACCAATATCAGAAACATCATAGTAGATTGAAAACCTTTGGACCTCAACATGAAGTGTCTGAATCGGATTTGAAGTAAGTAAGGCCATAAGCTTTCACTCGGTGGACCACTAGAACGCCACATCCTACCTTCTTAATCTAGTCAATGGCACTGCAATTGAAGAAAATCCATCGATGAACCATCTGTAGTAACCTGCTAACCCAATGAAACTGCAAACCTCGGCAGGAGAAGTGGGCTTAGCCTAATCACGAACTACTTCAATCTTTGTCGGGTCAACTATAATCCCCTCCTTGTACACCACATGCCCCAAGAATGCTACAAAATTAAGCCATAACTCACACTTTGAGAATTTGTCATAAAGTCCCTAATCTCTCAAAGTATAAAGTACAATCCTCAAGTGCTACTTGTGCTCCTCCCTACCCCTCGAGTAAATAAGGATGTCTTCAATAAACACAATCAGTCTAAATAAGGCCTAATCACGCGGTTCATCAAGTCTATGAACATTGTTGGGGCATTGGTCAACCCAAAAGACATCACTAGGAACTCACAATAGTCGTAGCGAGTCCTGAAGGTTGTCTTAGGGATGGCCGTTTCCCTAATCCTCAACTGATGGAAGCCAGATCTCAAGTCAATCTTAGAAAACATGGCTGCACCCTGAAAAATGGATGAATAATCGTTAATACACGACATCGGATACCTATTCTTTAGAGCCACCTTATTTTATTGCTAATAATAGATACACATACGCATAGTGTCATCCTTCTTCTTCACAAATAGGATAGAAGCACTCCAAAAAAGAAACACTCGGTCAGATGAAACCTTTACCCAGAAGATCTTAAAGCTAGGCATTAAGCTCCTTCAACTCGGTTGGATCCATGTGATAAATTGGAATAGAAATGGGCCGAGTGCCCAGCTCAACATTAATAGTAAAGTCTATATCACACTTAGAAGGGAGGCCAGGCAAATTGGTAGGAAAGACATCAGCAAACTCATAGACCACAAGAATAGAATCAAAGAAAAGAGTTTCGGCACTAGTGTCTCAGACATAAGCAAAATAAGCCAAACAACCCTTCGACACCATTATCCTAGCCTTAATATAAGAAATAATCCCTGCCAGTACATGACTATCAGAACCCCACCATATAACCGGGGAATGCCATGCATGGTTAAGGTAACTATCTTGGCAAAACAACCCAAGAAAGCATGATAAGGGGATAACTAGTCTATACTCAGAATAACATCAAAAATCAACCATATCAAGTATAATAAGATCAAACCAAGTGTAATACTCCATGATAGTCACCATACAGGATCTTAAACTCGATGCACTACTAAAAAATCACCTATGGGAGTAGCTATATGCATGGTCACAGGCAGAAGCTCACTAACTAACCCCAATCGAGAGGCGAAATATATTGATACATAAGTGGTACCCGGATCAAATAGTACAGAAGATAGCTGTCAACATACTAAAATCATACATGTAATCACTGAGTTTGATGCCTCTACCTCTGGCCTACCAGAAAAGGCATACAACTATTCGCGCCCATCGCCGGACTAAGAACCTGACCAACCACCTGTCCTGTCCAATTGACCACATCCATGAGAACCCTAAAAACCATCCTTATATCTCTAGGAACCACCTTAGATAGGTGGCATCGCTATTTTAAGAGGTTGAGCTATCTGTACTGGAGGCTTGATCATACTACACCAGGTACACTCTCTAGAAAAGTGATCAACCACCCCACAATCATAATAAGACCCTGGTGTCGTGCCTTGACAAGAAGAACCTATTGACCCAGAATGGCCACCATGGCTTGATGACCCAGAATGAGAATCTCGCGATGAATGACCAGAGCTCTAACCACTATACCCAGTATGAATACCATCTGAAAGATGATGTGCAGCTTGTACGGGTCAACTAGGATGGAAGTACTGCTACTGACCCCTACAAGGGATACCCCTACCTTGAAACTATGAACCACTGTAATTACCCTGATGGTGTGGCCTATTATTGCTGCCCTCATGGGCCTAGCGATGAATACCCTCTATAGTGCGAGCATGTTCAACAACATCTATGAATGGTCGACCCAAAGATACCATGCTTTTAGTAGCTAGATGGAGTTGAAGTCTCAAACCCCTGATGAAGCAATGCATGCTCTCATAATCGATAGGCAATATCATAATGGCATGTCTAGATAGCTCATTGAACCTCAACTCATTCTCAGCTATGATCATAGAACCCTGTTGCAACCCTAAAAACTCATCCCTTAGTAGCTCATGCATGCTACGAGGCACATACTTCCCAAAGAAAGCCTTGATGAACTATGCCCAAGTCATAGGAGGGGATCCAACTAGTCTTCACTCAACATACCCCCTCCACCACTGCCTCGCTGAACCATCTAGTTGAAATATTGTGTAATCCACACCATGAGGATCTACTAGGTCGAGATTATGTAACCTCTCCTAGAAATTGGTAAGGAACTCGTGCACATCCTCCCCAGCAACACTAGAAAAACTTGGAGGAGCCAATCTAAGAAACTGACCTGGCATCTTCAGCTCCTCTGAAGTCATGACTGGTCGGGCTGCTATCAATTGGGCAACTATAGGCACTGTCAAAACCTCTGCTTGGGGAGCCGCGGCTGCATGCTGCTCTCCTTTACGTGGTCCACCTTGTGCTGCCCCCTAAGCGGATGTCTGGGCCTCATCTATTGACTGACCTCCAATAATACCCAATAAGTGGACTAGAAAATCCTATATAACTTATGTGACTACTATGATAATGCTCAAATACACTCTAGAAATGAATGTACACGGTTGTTATGCAATATACTTACCCAACTTAGAGTCGAGGTCGATTCCACAGGGAACAATATGACTACCGATCGAGAAAGTACGAAATTAAAGCAACTTACTATAATCCAAACAAAAGATACAAATGTTTTGGGGGTTTTCAATATAAAAAAGTACAATGATAGAACCAAATATTATATGAACAAGTCGATCAATGGCTTTCACGAACGAGGAAAGACAAGGGAAATGTAGTATTTAAATCAAGTACTTATGATTAATCATGGATTAACAAATTAGCCTTGGAACCTCAAGTATACACCACGTCTTTCAATCGATTGATGAATATTTCTTGGCTAAATTACATTGAATATTAGACAAGTGTCAACATGAATAGTTTCAATCTATGGCTATACTAGGATTTGACTATATCTCATAACAGAACACATTAGATGAGTCATATACCCACATTGCGCTAAATTAATCTTTTCCAATCTCAATTAGCTCTTTCAAGCACTAATCAAAGTAGATGGGCAATTCTCACTCTAATATCCTCTTTTAAGCTCAACTAGAGTAGAAATTAATGAAAGCATAAGATTAATTTAAACAAGCAAAACCCATTTATAAATCAAGAGTAATCAACTAATAAAAATGCATGAGGTAAAATCAAAACCCAAATTAAATACATAAACATTGCATAATGTCTAACAAAAATATCCAAGTATGACTTTATCTAAACCCAAATATTCAATACAAAGCAATAAAATGAAGAAAGGATTACGAATTAGTCTCTACAAAGCTTCCAAATCTTCACTCCAAGGGTGCTGGGTCAAGAACCCTAGCCTCCAAGGTTGAGAAATATGCCAAAGATAGTCTTGGAATTGTTAGGAATAGAGTTTTGATGAATTGGAGTTGAAATCATGAAATTCAAGAACTACCCCTGATGCTTAACAGTTTTGTTCATCGTTGTCGCGAGCTTATACTGTCACGATCGCGATAAGTTGACTTTATATTGACCTCGATCGCAATACTTCACCTCGAGATCGCTTGTTTTTGACTTTGACTAGGTTGCATTTCCGACAATACTTCATTGCGATAGCGATGAGTAATTTTGTCTAGTTTTTTGAACTTTCCTTTTCAGCTCCATTGTGTCTCGATTTCACTTCTTTTCATCAGAGCTCCCATTAAACCTCTATTTACTTGGAATCAACACCTTTCAAATGATAATTAGCCTCATATTATGGATTAACAACACAAAATCATAAGTAAAGAGACACAATAAGTGGAAAAATCACTACTTATCAACACCCCCAACTTAAGGACTTTGCTTGTCCTCAAGCAAAAAAAAAATCAAACTCAATGAGGCTATCAATTCAAGATCATGAACTCACATCAACTTTTTCACTTCACATTATCAAAATAGGAGAAATGATTGACTTTTGTTGGCGCTAATAATTAGTCAACAAGCATGTGAATCTTACCCAAGCAACTATCTCAATTTCAAACACACTTTCAAGAATACAATGGAATTTCAAGAATGATCAAGTAACAACAACTAATTCTTAAAAAGTGACTCAAAACCACTAGTCAACTCAAACATGCTCACTTGACTCATTTTTAGAATTTATCAACTTCACAAATCTATCCTAGTTCACATGCCCTCACAAAAAAGAAAGCCCCCAAACTCACAATATTTAAAACACTTATACAAGGGGCAAATGCACAAACACTCACTATCAAAAAAGAATTTCCAATTCAAACAAGTACCATACCATAGGCTTGCCCTTATTTTCAATCACCACAAACTCAAAAGCATCGGTTGGAGATCTTGAAGGACTTTTTCTAGCTTATAATGTAGGCTTGGGGAAGGGTAGGATAAGCATTTGGGAGTAAAATGACTACACCCTCCTTGAACTCTACACAACACTTTACAAATCAAAATTTGATCATTTGCCTCTTTATTTCTATACAACACAAGTACCTTTACTTTACATTCTAGTGCACCCACTTATTGACAACTTTCTCTTTTTGTTTTCTTTTTCTTTATCTCTCCCTTTATTTAACCATTGATTTGTTCTTAAGGCACTCACTTACAAAACCATGATACATGATCTCCTCTTTCAAGTTCCACCACCCCAAACTTAGGCTTTTAGCCTCAAGTTAGAATTTTTAAGTACAAGAAGGGTAGGGTTCAAGAGAGGGAATATTTCAAAAAGAGTTCAAGGCTTGTAATGTGGTTTCCAAAGAAAGGATATTAAGCTCAAATGGGGTAACTAGTGATAACATTTATGCACCGTTGGGCTTTTAAGGGTAAAGAGATTTCCAAAAATCACAAAGAATGCCTAAGATCATTTCTCTAACCAAACACAATAAAAACTAGCATTGAAAGACCAACCGGGCAAGTTTTAGATGACACAAGTAAGCACAAGAATTATTCAACAAAAACTCACCATACATGGCAGGCAAACTATTCTAGAAGGATCGATTTCATTTCCTAAACAAGGACAAAGCGAGTCATTTTCCAAATCAAATTATCACCACCTAATGATAAAGAGTCATAAAAAGAGTCAAAGGATTGTCACAAACATCATTCACTTCCATGCACTTGTTTTCACAAATTTTTTTGAGGGGTACGCTCATTTCAACATTTCACAATGCATGACTAACTCTATTAGTACCAAAAAAGCCACAATCCCACATTTTGACTCCAACAAGCACAGTAATGCAAGGCTACTCAAACTTCACTATAACAATTGGCTACTCAGACTTCACCATAACAATTGGCTACTCAGACTTCACCATTGCAACACTCACAATCCTAATCAACCTTGGATACGGGTACTAAGACTTACCCTGCAAAAAAGATACCAACACCCCAAAAATGATGATTTTCCCTTAAGAATGTCGTTACTCAATCCATCATCAGGAAAGATTGCTCAAAAAAACTACAAAAAGAAAAACTATAAAAAGGTAACACGATAAAGAAACTAATTTAGAAATGAAAACAAAAGAAACGACTAATCCAATAAACTCATCAATCAAAAGCAAACCCGACAAGGGTGCACAAAATCTATAACCACAAAAATAAAGCCTGACAAGGGCACAAGATATCCATCTAATAAGGAATAGCCTAGCAATATCACACAATAACACAATAACACAATGATCTGAGCTTGCCCAATTAAGACATTTGTCTCATTTTTGGAAGGAATTATATGGGCACAAATGATGGAAAGCCAAGATTTGGATTCAACAGTGAACTCTGAGGATTCAACCGCACATTGTTGGCTATCTATTTAGGCAAGTGTCTACCGTGAAAATGTCTAACATACCAATCGTGTCCACTTCACCCACTCTTGCCTTATATAATTCATTGTCTATATTGGGAAGATTATAGTAACCATTGATTATCGAAGGGTCAAACCTTACTTGCTTCCCTCAGACTGTCACGATCAAATCATTGGCAAATTCGGTCTCGGTGGTGTTAGCATAGAACTCTTGTACGATTGCCAAATTTACCTCTATTAGCTCCTCGGTGAAACACTTCCAACTACTACTCACCAATCTCTAATGAAAATCAGGCCATTAGGCTTGGATCTTCTCTAAAAGAATGCCTCTTTCCCATGTGAATTTTTTTTAAAGAGGCGGTTATACAATCGAGAACATTTGAGTGAGACAAAGTGTCATGACCTAAACCCATCGTGAGTCACTACTCACCCGGTGGGAGAATCAATAAACCCGGAAGCATTGATCAACACTCAAGTAAAAGTACGAGAACCATCCCATAAATAATAATCCAACTAGCATAAAAACGTAAGTACAACTGGAGCGAAAATATTGTTTTTAAACATAACAACCCTAGGACCCAAAAGTAGTTTGTACCAAAACATCTAAGATTATCAAGAGAGGGGATGCAACCCCAAAAATGAAACAAAAGTAACAAGTCTAAACAAAGGACACTATCTAAATAGGAGAGATCTCATGGTAGCCCGAAAATGCTGCTCACCCTAAAATCTGAAATCGACTGCTGAAATCACAAGCAAGGTCTCGATGAATCCGCTGGAATATGTGCTGCACTCATAGAAGTAAATGCAGGTGTAGTAGGAATACACAAATAAACCACAATGTACTGGCAAGATCATTTGAATAACCCAAGATGGAAATATGTACATTTAACCAAAATGCAGTACTATTAGCTAACACATGCTTACACATCAAACATACATCATGTATGTACAAGTAGCACTCAAGAGACAAGTCAACAAGTCAAAAAGCGTCATTTAGGCAATAATATGCAACTCATTCCGAGACAACCAAATAAGGACAAACACAACAATATAAATCCTCCGGTTCACTCAAGGAACCGTCAAACTAATACATAACTTGAAAACCCGTACATACATGCTAAGGGTTATATACCCACCCTCTAGCTATGACCTACAGGGGACAATTACCGTCCATGTACTAAACCCAGACATGAATGTTTATAACCCTTAATTCAAATAACCTGCGAGAACGTCTCAATGCCGAAACATTCCATAATATATAATATAGAAGGCCAAGTCATAAAACAAGTAAGCATTTCACTGACCAAGTACACCACATGGATTAACCAACCACACTACATAGTAGTTCATAGGCACACATAACACAAGATGGATTAAATGCACCCCATCACCTACCTCAAACCAAGCTTGTACAACTCTAAGCCTGAGATTTGCCCTTCCGTGGCCTCTCTGCTTGCTCTTAGTCTAAAACATGCATACAAACATTGTATTAATGAAATGATCTTACATGGTGAGGGTTATGAGCCACCCTTAACCCCCTAAGGTCAGTTCATACTCATTACTTAATTGTTCTAGGGCTATTTCCCTCATAATTCACCTAAAACTACCAATTTCATAGAATGATTGGTGAATTAATGAAATACGAGGACAATTTCTTTGTTAATAAACAAAAACCATTAACCTAAGGCTCAATTTAACCCTTACACCAGTAAAACATACCAAAATCCGCCCTATAAACCTCCCTAAATTCCGTAACTTACTCCTTCTAAGATAGTGGGAAAATAATTTTGTCACATTGGTTTATACCAAGTATGATGCATTAGAGAGAATGGATTTGATGGGATGACATATATAATATAGGTAGCAATATGAGGCATCCATGGTTGGTAGGAGGTGATTTTATTGTTGTTTAGAATAAGGAGGAGAAAATAAATGGTCTTTCTTTTTATCCTCCTGAATATGAAGATTTTGCCTTTTGCCTCAACTCTTGCGAATTATTTGACTTCAATTTTAAGGGAAGCCTATTTACTTGGTGGAATGGTAGGGTGGACGATCAATGTATTTTTAAGAGGCTTGGCAGAATAGTTGGAAACTAAGAGTTTCAAGAGTGTTTTGGTATCTCTGAAATTGAACATTTGTCAAGAACTGGTTCTGATCATGCCCCTTTTTTCTATTTTGTGGGGTTCATGTCCCTCAGATTTCAAGACCCTTAAATTTTTTAAAGTTTTGGACTGAAAAGGAGGAGTTTATAGAGGTGGTGAGAGAAAATTGGGTGACTAATATAGATGATGATGTTTTTGTTCATTTCAAACAGAAGATGAAGAGGACTAAAACTAATCTTTCTAAGTGGAGTAGACCTTGATTTGGTGATTTTTTTTAAGCACCTGGTTATCATGGATGACATTGTGAAGATTAAAGAGAAGTTATTTGAAAAATCTCCCACTAGTTCTAATAGAGCTGTTCTCTAAAAAGCATAAGAAGAAATAAAGAAATACATGAGTTATAAGGAAGAATATTGGAGACAAAAAGCTGGAATTGATCGATTTACAGAAGGGGACAATATCACAAGATTTTTCCATAATCTTGTAAATGGTAGAAGTAAAAGACTATCTATTAATAAAATCTAGAAGGTTGATGGTGAATGAATTGATACAGTGATCTGGTGGCTAGAGATGCAGTCAACTTATTTCAAAATCAATTTTCTAGAACTGTGGTACTTCAGGCATGAGTCTTCTCCAATTTATTACTGAGTGTATCTCTGATGAGGATAATAGGAAACTGAATACTTGTCCAACTTAGCTATAGTGAAGAGAGTGGTCTTTGAGCTAAATGGTGCTAGTGCTTCTGGCTCGAATGGTCTTACTGACCACTTTTTTTTAGAAATACTGGGACGTAGTTGCTGGTGATGTATTTGGGATTGTGAAAGATTTTTTTCTAGGTCACACTTCACCTAAGTTTATGACTCATACTTTTAGGTTTTTTTTGTTGCCTAAGAAGGAGAGAGTTACTTTCTTCACATACATGGGATCTATTAGTCATGATAGACTGGAGGATTTTCTCCCTACAATCATATCACATAGCCAATGTGGTTTTATGAAAGAGAGGAGTATAACTGAGAATGAACTACTAGCCTAGGAGATAATCATAGATATTAGAAAAAGGGGAAAGACAACAAATGTAGTGATTAAGCTTGACATGAATAAAGTGTATGGCAGGGTCTCTTGGCAATTCTTAATTACGATTCTTCAGAAGATGGGTTTTAATAAGCTATTTGTTGATATGATTTGGTGGTTAATGTCTGATAATAGGTATTCAATAATGATAACTGGACACGACAATGAGTTTTTGCATTCTATCAGAGGTGTGAAATAGTGGGATCCTCTTTCTCCAGCTTTGTTTATTATTATTGTAGAAGTACTTTCTAGAGGTTTGAATGCTTTATAGCCTGTTTGGCCAAGCTTGTTTTTTTCCAAAAATGCTTATTTTTTCTTAAATGCGCTTATTTTAAAAAATTGAGGTGTTTGGCCAAGTTTATGAAAGAAAATAAGTGCTTCTGGAGAGTAAAATAAGTCATTTTTCATAAGCTAAAAAAGTAACTTTTCCCTAAAAGAACTTTTCAAAAAACACTAAAAGCAATTTTAAAAGCTTGACCAAACACTAATTGCTGCTCAAAAGTGTTTTTTAAATTTATTGGCAAACACAAACTGCTTCTCACCAAAAGTACGTTTTTTGAAAGGCACTTTTGAAAAAAAAAAAACTTCTTAAAATAAGCTGATTTTAGAAGCTTGGCCAAACAGGCTATTATTCCTTAATGATGGTTTCAAAGGCTATGTGATGCGTAAATAGAGTGCTGATCTTAATCATTTGGCTTATGCTGATGTACAATCATCTTTTCCTCTGCTGACAAGGAGTCATTTATCATGAATACTTTGGGGTATTATGAAATACAATCTGGACAAAAAATTAACAAGGAAAAAAGTTTTTTCTATGTTTATAGCAAGACTGATGGCAGAATCTGCCAACAAATAGAGGAGATTTCTGTTTTTAATAAAGGGAAGTTTCGTTTTACTTATTTGGGATATCATATTAGGCATGCAAGGAAGAGAAAGTCTCACTTCTGTAAGCTCATTAGCAAGGTGAAGAACAAGCTTCAAACGTGGAAAGGAAAGATTTTATCCTTTGGTGGTAAGACTATCGTGATTAATTCTGTGTTACGAAGTCTTTTTATTTATCTTTTGTCTCTATTACTCCTCCTAAATATGTTATCCATAAGTTGCACAAGTTATTTTCTAGATTTTTCTAGAGTAACAATGAAAGGACTAGGCACAAACATTGGGTCTCATGGACCAACATGTGCTTTCCTATGGAAGAAGGTGGCCTTAGTTTTAGATCTTTGTTGGACATATCTAAGGCTCTATTTGTAAAATTGTGGTGAAATTTCAAAACTAAAAAATCTATGTGGACCAATTTTATGTGGAATAACTATTACAAGAGGTTTAGACCTTAAGTAATGGAATAGAAGGGAGGTTCACAATTATGAAAATACATGCTTAAAGCTAGAGAGGAATTTGATAAGATGATGTTATGGGAACCTAAATAAGGTCACTCAAGTGTGTGGTATAATAATTGGACTGAATTGGGTGCTTTTATATTATGTCATCCCCATCTCTCCTTCTAGCATTCTGGATGTGTCAGTGGAGGAGTTTAATAAATGAATGGACAATGGTATTTTGAATTTTAAAAAATATGGAAACTTCTCCCTCAAGAAATCCCTCAAGAAATAACTGATAAGATTCATAGTGAGATTCACTATTTAGAGAGTACTCATGAGTGGATAGGCCTGTCACGCCCCGAATCCCATCGAGATATGATTGGCACCCGTAGCCGATAAGGCTCGAGAGAACCAACCTTTGCCTATGTTCAATCATATGCATCTCGTAATCATAACCACCATGTCATACTAATATGAAAGACGAATAAAGGAAAACATGGGACATCATTATACATACATATGAAACTTGGCCGTTGAGGCCATCCAGTCAAAACCACATATGTCTTTTACACTGATACACCCACATCGGTCTACAAAAGCCTCTAACAAGAGCATTGACCAAAATGAACCATAAGTCAGGACAAGTCCCTGCTTTACACATTATGTACAATACCAAAACATATATACACTCTGACTCGGAGAAGCCCCGAATGAGCTGGAGCTCACCAAAGAACCGCTAACACTGGCAATCTACTGAGGAGGCCTACTGGGACCTGCGCCTGCAGCAAGTAAGGTAAATTCCCCGAGAGGGGTCAGTACGAAATAAGTACTGAGTATGCAAGGCTCAGATGAAACTATACAACACATGACTCAATGAACATGTCAATGAACTCAAAACATATGAATACTCAATGTGAATAAGTCACCATGTTGCATTTTGGAAACCATGTGGATTGCTTACATTACTTTATTTGCTTTCTTTATCTCAATGCTCAATGATAACAATGTACCCGGGCCCCTACTGATCAGTGGGTCTTTTCATGACTTATCGTCATGTTGGGATCGAGTCGAGCTAGGCTTATGCCCCTAGACTTGCCACCCATAAATCAATACATCGGGATCGAGTCGAGCTAGGCTTACGCCCCTAGACTTGCCACCCATAAATCAATACATCGGGATCGAGTCGAGCTAGGCTTACGCCCCTAGACTTGCCACCCATAAATCCATATCTCGGGATCGAGTCGAGCTAGGCTTACGCCCCTAGACTTGCCACCCGTACTTGATCATTGACCACATTTGCATTACTTTGTTCATTACTTTGAGATTGATACTTTGATAGTCATACCATCACTTTGGAACTTTGGAACATAACATTGTTGGAAAATTTGAATCATTGACCAATAAGTGAAGGACATGTGAATAAATATCAATGAGAAATATAATATCACTAGCACCATGATACCATTGGAACCATTGGACAATAATCCATGAACAAGAGACACAAGTATAGGCACTATTAGAATATTGGAACATAGCCTTCTTTGAACTTTCGGAACATTAACCATGAATATGAGAAATGAGATTCACAATTGACCAATGAGTAGGAAATATATGACAATGACCATAGATAAGTGCATATGGTATACCTTAGTACATTTCGGAATAGAACTAGAGAAATGGCAATGTGAACACTATTGGCCATAGAAAGATACGGACAAGTAACCTTACATACCTTGGATTCACAATACGAATATACCACCTTTGATGCCTATACAATAATCCCTCTCCTTCTTTATGTGTCACTCTACAACATAAATACATAACGAAATTCACATTAACCACCAATCACTTTACAAATGCATACCATGTTAATGAGTTACATGTTTGCCTTTAAACATGTCATTTCCCCTTGACAAAACCATTGATCATACTATTATTTCAAAAATTCCATAATATTCCCAACATTGACCAATACATAAAAATCAACACATTTCACCACAATACTTCTCCTTTACACTTTCTTATCCATAACACATCCCAAATAATTCATCAAAGTACCTTAATACAACTCATAACACATATCGGCCAAAATCCCATAATTTCCACTTTTTGACAAGAACAAGTTTAATGCCAAAAATAACACCATACATGTTCATATTTTGTCCATACCATTCTTTTTCATCAAAGGCACAAGGCCTAATTCAAATTCAAATCACCAAGATGACACATCTTGCACCAAAGGCAAAAATATACTATTCATCATCTTGCCAACACAACTAGCATAATATACATAATCTCCCATGCATATAATATGTTAATACATGAAAATAAACACTTACCAAAGCTTGTAATAGGATGATCTTGTCCAAATACGCCTTAGGGTTTATTTGCTTTAGGGTTTGGAAATAAAGGAAATATTTGTGATATTCTCCAAAAGTGATGAGAGACTTTGGGAAATAAAATATGATTTTGGGGGACTTTATATAGACCTCAAGGAAGCCTTAGCCACACTTGGCATTACATGATATGTTCACTTGGTCAATTTTTGAAAGAATGGGTCATTTTTGCCTTTGGGCCTTATCTTTTGTTCCATTTTGGGCCCAATAACACATATCCATGTAACCCACCAAATTTCATGTATTATTCACCTTATATCTCATGTTTACATAATTTCATAATGTCACGACAATATTCTTTTAAACATTTCTCATTCGTCCTTTCGATCGCAAAAATTGGAATTCTAGTCGCCCTTGGCTTCATTGAACATTTTGGATCACTATTCACATTTCATGATTTGATCATGTAGGAGTATGTAGGATTATATTGAAGTATTTGAAGCTTTAAAAATGCTCAATTAACTCCAAAGAACCAAAAGAAACCATCGAGAAATCGTCGTAGAATTGTGTTACGAAACGACGCTGGAAAGGGCATAATTTTTGTGCCTTGCGCCACACCCCTGAAACAGGGTAGTGGCGCAAGATTTCAGACTTCTATGAAGTTTTGGGCTGCATGTGGCTTGCGCCACACCCCTGAAACAGGGTAGTGGCGCAAGTTTCAGCATTTTGCTGAAATTTTCGGCCACTAATCCAACGTTTACGTATCGTCCAATCCCTTATCAAAACACTACAAAATACTTACTTAGTGATCTTAACCATCTAGTAAACATGACTTAAAGTCACCAAATGAGGTTAGAATGTGTACGAGTTCTTGCCCAAATGCTCCACGAAATCACAACACACCTCCTACGACGATCTAATCGCACATGTTATGTCCGATATCAAATGTTTCACCAATGACACTATAAAACACATATGCATGGCATATCAACACCTATGTAGGTATGATACCAAGGTATCAAGTGAGGTTATAAAGTACGGGGTGTTACAAGGCCTTGGTAGATGCTTTCTAATTCTAGAAAATTTTCTGTTAGCAGTGCTTGGGAGGAAGTAAGACAAAAAGAAGAAAATTTTTCTTTATACTCTTTCATATGGATTAGAGGTCTGCCTTTTAAGGTGTACTTTTTTCCTTTGGAGAATATTAAAGCAAAAACTTTGTATCGGTTAAATTCTAGTAAAAAAAAGGGTGGTGAAAGAGGCATTGCATTATTGTTGTAATAGTCCTCAGCCTGAATCTATTGATCATGTTTTCTTATCTTCAGCTTTTGCTAAAAAGGCCTAGCAGACTCTTGCTGATGCTATTTGATTTTAGGTTGATGGATCATAGTTAAAAGTGGTTTTGTATAAATGGTGGAAAATATAAGCTGCTCTTAAGCTTAAGCCAATTCTACAGGCAATGCCTACTTTCATTATTTGGCAGTTATGGAAGAGAAGAAATGCTCATAAACATGGGGAAAAAATGTCTTTCTAGAAGATAATGGGGGGGGGGGGGTTAATAGGCAAATCTGTTACATGACTGGATGTAGATACCCTTGGATTTATACAATCCTCTATCACGTCCTGATCTTGTAAATTTCTTAGAAGAATACACAATTGTGGTTACTAAAATAGTTTTGTGGAAAAATCCTGTGGTTAGGTCTTTTTAATGTTATACTGATGGTGTAGCAAAAGGTAATACTAGGCCTAGTTCTTATGGCTTTTGTGTGAGAGATTTAGTAGGAAATATCATTTATACAGAGGCTGTTAAATTACCAAATGGTAATAACCTCATTGCAGAGGCAAAAGCTCTGGTAGCTAGTTTGGATTTTTGTATTAATTCATAGTATATCCCATTGATAATGGACACAGACTCTTTGGTCATGAAAAATGTCTTAAATGTCATTTGGGAGATTCCTTGTTCTATTTCTATGGAGGTGAAAAAGATCAATCAGTTAAGGAGCAGAGGTGGAGCACATCTACAGAGAAGGGAATCAACTTGCTAATTATTTTCCTAACCTAGGTGTTAATTGCACAGGTACATTAAGCTTTAATAATTTTCATGAGGTTCTAATAGAGGGTAGAAGGATTATTAATATGGAAAAAAGATAGATACAAATCTTCAGATTAGAAGATGTCAGAATAGGAGCTATATAAATCCTAATAATAAAGCTCGCACTGATAATTGCCTTAGGACAGGGTTGATCACAATTCAAGCAAGGGATTCGATAATAATTAGAGCAGATCAAACAACAAATAGAGCAATAGTTATTTCTAATGTTACATCATAACAACGTTCCATATTAAGCACTACAATAACAAATAAGACATGTAGGGCATAAAGTAAGGATTTTCTTAAGCATACCAGCTGATGATAGATGAGAATTCAATGAGGGATAAAGAATCAACTATGACAGTATTAGATTCTTTTGAGGCTCAATATGTTGAAGAAGATAATTAGTTGGTAATTTATAACTTAAAAGACTCGACATTTTCCTGTGTAGATCTCATTTGGGTATTTACACTTGAAATTGGATTTAAGTAAAATTTCAACAGAGAGCGAAGAAGCCTTCTATGGATCGGATTTCATGGCACTTGTGAGACTTGTTGGTGTCTTATGTGAAATCAATCCAAGGAATTTGAGCTTCGACTTTCATGTCAGATATGTGTTTAGGGTTGATATTCAGTAGAATCCCAAATGATTTTGATGTCTTTGAAGCTGGGTTCATCTGAGTTTCATGATCAACCGACCATCGGAGGGGTTCAACTTTGCTAACCTTTCACTTTCCTTTTTTGAAAGTTATTTTTATCTGAGTTTTGTTTGATTTTTAGTTGTATTTTCTTGCTTTTTTTCTTTCATTCAGGCTTTTGTTTTTGAGCCCAATTTTTTATCTTCACACGCACTTTGGGCATGTGAAGCTCTTTGCAAATTGGACCTTGTTTTTTATGAATTTAGTTGGTGGCTTTGCAACCTTTTGATTAAAAAATTACAAATCTTTAAACATTTATGTGATAGAAATTAATATCTCCAGTCGGTTATTCACCTTATTAGTAATATTTTCATGCCTATTCCTTATTGAATTCGATAGAATATTTATTGGGTTACTATATTTGACTACAACCAGTTACAATACCTTATTGGTTTAATTTTGAATGTATCAATTTTTTACTCCATTACTGGGGAATACAATTTTGAATTTTACTGAAAGGTGATTACTTTGATTTAAGTCTTTTTTGATTCCATCACACATTCTTTGCTTTACTTGTGAACCAGGTGACTATGGTAGCGAGAGCAACATGTCAGACTAGGAAAGCATAGGCAGAACATACTGATGCATAGGCAACTTTTTCTAATCCACCAAAAGTGGAAAATATTTTGCTGATATGGCTCAGAGGTTGATTATGATAGTGCAATTGTCCCTTCGTGTTGATGTTTCCACATTCAAGATTGGGAGTGGTGTTTATACTATGTTGAAACCCGAGGGGTTGTAACAATTATACTGATAATGATCCCCATCAATATTTAAAGAAATTCGTTGGGAGGTGCTCAATTTATAAGCAGAACCATATTTCTGAGGATGCTATTTTACTGAGGGTCTTTAATTACTTCCTTACCCATAAAGTTAGAGCTTGGATCCACAGCTTGATATAAATATCCACTCACACATGGGGTGAGTTGGCAAGTGTGCTTATGAAAATGTGGTTCCCTCCTAGCAACTAGGAGTGGTTAGCTGTTGACAAACTTCTCCACCACCATATATAAGAAAGAACTTACTTCTAAGGCCAAATCTGGTAGAGTATTGTTATTGTTAGCTCTATCTGACACAGGCTAACAGTACCCTCATAGTTGACTCAACAATTTTAGTTGTGACCATCATCTCAAAGTTTCTATTAATGTTGTGAAGATAATTTGTTAATACATGAGGGATCTTGCTTCTTGGAATGCTACATCATTGCCATTCCCCTATCTTGTCACTTTGTTGTGCCAGTCTACTAATGTTCTTCCAATGCCTCATGAGGAAAAGTATATTGAGTATCTGCAAATAATGAACATTAGAAAGAAAAAATATGAAGCCAACCCTTGTGTACAAAAAAAATTGAATATTAAACTAACGGTTGGTGCCACTTTGGAATAGTTTGACATCCACATTGATATGCCTTTACATGATTTTGAGCCTAGCATTGCTACTAAGAAGCCAACCACTACTTTTCGTCTACAAATACTCCATCTAGAGCAACTCTTTCAAGTACTATGTCTGTTTCTACTCCTTGTCCATCCACAACTACACTATCCACCTCCTCCATCATTTTTATGCTCATAGGAGAGAACTTTGTCATGGTAGCTTGCACAGTATATTATCAAGACAAGAAGATTTCAAGATTGAAGTCTAGGTCCATAGAAAAGGCCTTGACACCTCTATAGGAGTTTGTGGCTACATCACAATGGTAGTCGTCCACTACATGACTCGTAAGTTAGAGTTGAGGGTGATTGATCTTAAGTAGAGCACTACTAATAGTGAAGATCCTCATCGAGGCACTAATTGTGAGCTTTCTCTTCGAGATTACTCCTACTTGATAAGAGCAAGGCATTAAAGAGGGATAAAGATGAGATTGATATAAAAGTCCTAGATGAGGCTAAATACTACACTGAGAGTAGCCTACCTCTAGATGAAATAGCCAATTAGAGATCTCCAGGCAGAGATTTCTTTTAGATCTCTTGAATACCCATTGGAGGCTACTACATCATATGGTGCCCTAGAGTTGAGGTGGTATCACCTACTGAGGTAGTAAAAGACCCTACCACCACTACAAAGCCATCTTTTATTTATCCTAAGTCTGTTCCTCAGACTTTAGAGGTCACAACATCACATATTGTGCCAAGTGACTAGTTTGTTTAATAAGCTTCAAGGAGTATTGACCCCTTATTTTTACTTTATTTATGAATTAGGGACACCACATGATTTTTAGCTTGGGGTGGGGTAGCTTGTATGTTGTTGATTTGTGTTTTTTTTGAGACCCAAGTATGATAATCTTGATGTTGTATATATATGGCTGTCTTAGAATAAGCTTGATGCAAATAAAAGAATTTTTATTCCACGTCTCCGAGCTATATTTCCCCATTTAATTCTGGACATTAAATAAATGAAACTTTGACGAATAACTAATTGATTCCTTTCTTTCAGTTATTCTTGTCCCCCTAATTTTTCTTATCCATGATTCCTTTTTAGTGGTGTTTAATTTTTGTCACGACCCGAGACTACCCCCTATTAGTAACACGGTGCTTAGAGTCACAAGTGACCCCAAGCTAATCCATGGCCTGGCATGACACTAAGAATACTGTGTAAAACTGCATAACATTATGCGGAAGCTGAAGTCTGAATATTATAAGAATAATCAAAACCAAATGTCAATTTTTGAATCAAAACAAAAATCACTTAACATAACATAACTGGATATCTACTATCTGTGTGAAAGCCCCTACTAATACGAGTTCTTAGGACAAGCCCACAGCTAACTCCAACTGTCTGAAACTAAAATAAAACTAAAAGAAAATACTGATAACTAGTCCTCGAATGACGAGGACTCACCAAAACACTGCAGCTGATATGATGCGACTCGAGAGGGATGCTGAACGTAAAAAACTATATTATAAGAGAACATAGCGCGAAGGAAAGTATGCGGTCATTACTTTGAATGTACTGAGCATGTGAGATATGCATGATCTAATATAAGCTGAATATGCTGAATGTAACATAGTAAACTGAACATGAAATTGAGACATGCAAACTGATACAATGACCAAGTAATAAACATGTAGTGGTATAATAAGTTGAACAAACTGAATACAAGGTCATGCAAATATCTGAATCTGAACTGTGGATATTAGGAGCTACCGTTAACAGATATACCCTAATCTGAGCTAACTGGGGTCTAACCTACAACCCCAGCTGGAAGGGTGCTTTGTACCTTGCCAAGGGTACGAACACTAACTGACATGGATCCACTAAACTGATGTCCAAAATGACTAAGGTGTCATGCCTAGTCTGATGGGTGACCCTTCAGAACCTTTGGCGGCGCTGCAGTTCTTGGACTTAGGGACTTCTACTAAAGATCTCAGCCTAACTAATGGGTGCGCCTTCATCCCTGCATCCGCTTGGTGCTAAGTACTACTCCTAACTAAATATAATTAATAACTGGATAGTTCAGTTAGAACGTATAACTGACAAGCTCATAACACTGATATCTGAGACTGAAATAGTAGATGCTTATCTGGAAAACACTCTACATCATGTAACCATGGAGGAATGAGTATTCATTATATATTCATAAAATCCTAGGTCATCAGGTATTCATAACCCGCCATCTCAGAAGAATACAACTACTAATGGCAATTCTATAAACTGAACATAATAAGGGATGTCATAACTCAAATCCAAAATCAAGAATTTATTAATATAATGAGAGTTCATAGTCATGAGTATGTAAATATGCTCAAATATATGGGAAAATATATATTCATGGTTTAGTCAAAGCAAAAACCTGAAATCTAAAGGAATTCACACTTTTTATGGAAACCCTAAGCTTGAAGGGTAAATTAAGTTGAGATTTTGGAATAACTTTAGGACTAAATGGGTGGAAGGAAACCCAATGATGAAATACCACATACTCGGAGATGGAAACCTTGGTGAATTCCTTGAAATCTGGAGTTTGAGGAAGATGAACCCTAGTTATTGCTTTGAGGACGAAATCGCCTCTTTTCTTGTTTCCTCTCTAAGTGTCGATTATTTTTTTGAGTAATAAGGGACTTAGGGTAATATTAAACTTCATAACCAGCCTTGAAATAGATTAAATAATGTAGTTTAGTGGTTTAAATAGTGGGAAAATACTGAAATGACTCTTATAAAACATAACTGAAAAAGCTGTAGAATGTGATGCATGCACCATCCCACGATCGTGGGACCCACCTACGATCGTGGGTGGTTCTCGTGGTTGGGTGGATGCATTGAGGCTCTCTAGACTTCATCATACGATCCTTGGTATGACTTGTGGGACCCACCCATGATCATACCTTAGTTCGTATGTTGAAAGTCCATGCTGGATCAACTTTAGGAGCCAAGATCATGCCCAAAGATCGTAGTTTCTAACCAAGATCGTGGTACCCTTTAGTGGTTGGGAGGTATACTTGTCAACTCTCAGGTTTTTGTGGCTATTTCATTCAAACGAATGGATTGTATGGTTGTACAATCTAACCACGATCGTGGTTCATTTGTACTATCTCACTGCTAGATAGTACTTTACTGAAATGATCATTACTCTTAGCTCCGAAATCAGATGAATGCGAAATTAGATGAGTTGAAAATAAGACTCAAAACCTTTCATTTGATGGGTCTTGAGAAAAAAAAACTTCAAAATCTAGAAGTTATGCTCATTTGAAATTTACTATAGAAAAGTTCTTCACAAGAAATCAATCGGTAAGGAATGTTTCAATTTGGCTATGAGTTAGGAGTTATTTATGGCCATAATACATATCTAAATCACTTCTCATACTATCAAAACATGAAGTTTGATTCTACATGTACTTGAAGCATGGTTCTAATCTTAGCTTGAATTTTTGGGGTGTTACAATTTCTCTTCCTTGGGGTCATTCGTCCCCTAATGAAAACTAACTAAGCTAAAACATAAAGAAAGAGTTGCAATCCCAACACTGAATTTCTAAGAGATTAATGCTGACATGATAATTGAGTTTGTAACTGAAAAATGGACTAAACTCGACCCATGAATTCATGTTGTGACATTAGACAAAAAGAATTAATTAAGGGGAAATTATTACCTCACGTTGAAACTAAGTTAGAGAGGAAATGATGGGGTACTTGGTCATCATATCTGCCTTTGCTTCCCATGTAGCTCCCTCAACTAACTGATTTCACCAAAGAACCTTTACCGAAGCGACCACCTTATTTCTCAACTTACAAACCTAACGGTCAAGGATCTCAACTGGGATCTTATAACACCCCGTACGTCTCGGAGCTAGCTGACTACCGTAACATTTATAGAAATATGAGACTTTCATCAGCTGCAAACTGGAAGCGGTTTTTCGTTAGTGTGTTAAGGTTGCAAGAGCCTACTCCTAACTAAATAAAGACTCATCCAAGGAGCCACCATCAATGGAACCTTCTTCAAAAAGGTCTAAAGGGTAAGCTACATAAGCAATATATTGATCTTTTTCTCCAACAACACGCTCGATGCGGTAGCATCGCCCTTTGTAACGATAAAGACTGATAATTCCATTGGTCCATACAGTTGTCCATGTACCAGTAGAAGATTCGGCAGCTACCGCGGCCCCTGCTTCTTCAGGTGGAACTCCAGGTTGAGGAGTCATTCGGAATGCTGCCAATATAATAGGACCAAAAATTCTTTCACAAAATAATCCATCTTTTTTCGGTTTATTAGTTTTGTAATGAAAAGTATAGGGTTTTGTTACCTCTCCAACTATCTCTCCATTAGGCAGGATTTTTGTGGCCCAAGCACTTATTTGTTGAGGAGAAACTGATCCAATTAGGAGCTGTTGATGTTTATATCGATCGATCATAGAAGAAAAATTATTATTCATTCCGATCAAGCTTCCTTCCTATTAATCTGGAAGTTCTTCTCAGATACAAGGAAATGATTCAGCTCTAGAGCTAAAGATCGTAGTTCTCGAATGAGCAATCGAAAAGATTCTGGAGCATCTTCGGGATTAGGTATTGTTCCCGTTGGGTGCCCTTTCAATGGCCAAAAGATCACTATTGAACATGCCGGGAGTCATCTCCAAAATTTCTATTAGGTTGCAATACACCGGGCTGCTTCTTTGTTCTATCATGATTGGGCCCTTACCTGTCCAACTTCTAATGAATCAAGATAGCCGTTTGTTCCGGTATAAATATTCATTATCTGCTCTGCTACCGTGAGAGGAGCTGATTGGGATTGTTTAAGCAATTCATGTAATCGTTGACCTCTTGCCAATTGATTCTGAGTAGCTTTACCGAGATCAGAAGCAAATTTTTGAATTGAGAGATATATTGAGAGAGATCAAGAATTCTCACCATTTCTTAGGTTCATGGACCCAATTCAATTCAGTGAGATTCTCTTTTTTGAAATTCAGAAATAGTAAGCAATTCCATAAGGGATTTCTGAAGTAAGTTATTTATCTTATTATGTTATTATTAATCAAGGATTTCTTATATAGATAGAACGACCCTCACAAATTGTGAATACTAATTTATTCAGAATTAATCGGATTGGGGATATAACGTCATCATTAGCTGGAATTGAAATATCTGCGAGATCGGGGTCACAATTTGTATCAGTTAAACAAATTGTACATGAGATATTCGATGAATTATGTATTGAATTGTGGGCATTTAAAAGTCTTGTACAATTGGGCCCTAAATGAGGCCTAAATATCATGAGAAAGACATGGCCCAAAAGAGATTTTGACCCATTCTTGCATTGCTCATCCATTGACCAAGTAAACCCACAAAGTGTGTGGATAAGTATCATTCAAAAGGGACTATATAAACCCATAAATCAGATTTTTATTCATTAGATACACACATGCCTTTTTAATATTTTTCTTAAACATTATCTCTCACACAAAAACCCTAAGGCAACTACTTGTTGGGCCAAGATCATTCTTTGGTAAGCTTTGGTAAGTATTTATTCTCATGGTTCAGTATATAATATGTTTAATATGGTGTATAAATCATGTTGGTTGTGTTGGCAAAGTGTTGGACAATGTGCTATGTGTAAAACTGTCTATTTTTGCAATCGGAGAATGGTTTTGTCTTGTGAACTTGAACATGGACTTACAGTCATGAAGGAATTGAACTTGATGGATTAAATATTGACATGTGAGATGTTATTATAGTCTTACCTTGTTTTTTCCTTGTGTATAATGTTTGGAATTGCTATTGTGAAATTGGTTATGGATTTGGTGACGTATTGACCAAGAAGTGTCGTTTTGGGTGTTGTTTATGGGTGTGGTGAGACCATGGCTGATTTTTGGCATTCAAATGATCAAAAATATGTTAAAAGGAGTTTGTTTATGATCATGGACCATTTATTGCATAAAAAGACCCAAAAGAAACCATTTTGGACCAAAATGGGCATCCGCCCCCGCAGACGAGGGCACCTGCGGGCGCAGGTGCCTCTGGCTGCTGCCAAAGGTCACATGCGTGCACACCTCATCCACCTTCAGCCGTAGGTGGCAGCGTAGGTCAGCCCAGGTTTCCTTTTTGTGTGTTTTCGTCTCTAGTTGATCCCCGAAGGCCCCTATACCCTTTTTGGATATAATTATCAATTTGTGATGGCATTTTAATGACTTTAAAGTGTCGTATGGAGGTGTATTGGACTATATTAAGTATGGATGGTTGTTAATATGTTGTTATAAAGGAGTAATTATGACGGAATGGCGATGAGAAAGCATAAAGGGTAAGTGTAGTGTGAAATGCTATTGATGTATGATATCTTGGTCAATGTGTGGAATGTTATGGTGTTGTTGATATGAAAATGTAGTGGATTGTATTGTAAGGGATGACATGACGTTATACGGCATTCATATAGTTCATTGTCATCTTGTACGCCTATATAGTAACTAGTTGCTAATGTAAGCTCCGATATGTACTTGTATTGTAGAGTAAGACGTAAAGAAGAAGCTGGACTATTGTGTTCATACATAGGCTTGTGTATTCATACTTGGAAGTGAAGGTATGTAAGGTTACTTTGTCCGTATCTTCCTGTAACATATAGTACTCACATTGACGTTACACTTGTCCTATTCCAAAATGTGCTAAGGTCTCCTATTCTCGGTTATCAATGGCTATTAACACATGTTTCCTACTCATTGATCAATTGTGAATCTCATGTATCATATTCATTGATAGTGTTCCAAAAGCCCAATAAAGTTACGTTCCAAAGATTCAATAGTGGTTATATTCATGTATCCTGTGCATTGCTTATTGTCCAATGGTTCCAATGGTGTTATGTTTCCAATAAGGCTATGTTTCCAATAATGTTTATTCACATGTCTCTCACTCATTGATTATTGATCCAAAGCTTCCCATAAGGTTATGACTATCATTGTATCAATCTCAAGGTAAAGAATAAAGTAATGCATATGTGGTTAATGATCAAGTATGGGTGGCAGCTTTTGGGCGAAATGCCTAGCTCAAGCCGATCCCAAGATTGTTGGATCAGGGGGCAGTCCTAGAGGAATAAGCCTAGCTCGGACCGAACCTGACAGGGGGCAGGTCTAGAGGTATAAACCTAGCTCGAGCCGAACCCAATGCTTTGATTCTTAGGGTGGCAGCTCTAGAGGCATAAGCCTAGCTCGGGCCGATCCCAACATAACGTTATGTTATGTTAAACCCACTGTTCAGTCGGGGCCCGGTTATCACAGTTCACAGGCAAAGATGAATAATCATAGAATCAAAGAAACAAAGAAAGTAAAGAAAGCAATATACATGGTTTTCAAAGTTCAGTATAGTGACTTAACCATATTGGTTATGCATTTGAATTTGATTTCATTGGCCTACTCACATATCATATAGTTTCATTTGAGCCTTGCATACTCAGTACATTCTTCGTACTGACACCTCTTAGGGGATTTACCTTACTTGCTGCAGGCGCAGGTTCTAGTAGGCCTCCACAGTAGGTTGCCAGTTGTTGCAGATCATTGGTGAGCTCCAGTTAGTTCGGGGCTTCTCCGAGTCACAGTTGAACATATGTTTTGGTGTTGTACATATTGTATAAAGCGGGGACTTGTCCCGACTTTTGGTTCATTTTGGTCAATGCACTTGTTAGAGGCTTTTGTAGACGGATGTGGGTGTATAGATGTAAACAGTACATGTTGTTTTTGACTGGATGGCCTCAACGGCCAAGTTTCATATATGTATATATGTCATATGTTCCTTGAATTTTGTTGTTAGCATTATAAGCTCTTACGTGATAAGGGTGTTTCCGATGGCATGCATATGAATGAACATAAGTATAGTTTGGTTCTATCGGGCCTTATCGGCTATGGATGCCAATCACGTCTCGATGGGATTTGGGGTGTGACAGATCTCTTCATAAGAGAGACTATATTTTACACCCACACTCTCTAAGGGCACAACCGATACGGGATCAACAATGCTTTTCTTTAACAAGGACACATGGAAAACTAGATGCACCGATGCTAATTCTGTAGGCTACTCTAACTCATAGGCTACATTGCAAAATTGACCCATAATCTTATAAGAACTAACATAGCAGGGACTGGCTTTCCTTTCTTACCAAATCACTTCACCTTTTTCATGGGTGAAACTTTCAAGTAAACAAAATCACCAATAGTAAACTCAAGTTACCTTCCTATGACATCTGTATAGGATTTCTGATGGCTCTGAGCTATTTTTAGCCTTTCTCTAATCAACAGAACTTTGTCCATAGCCTCGTAAACTGAATCTGGCCTTATCAAGGTAGCTTCACCAACTTCAAACCAACCAATAGGAGATCTACATCTCCTACCATAAAGTTCTTCGAATGGGGCCATCTAAATACTGGAGTGATAACTGTTATAATAAGCAAACTCAATCAAAGGCAAATGATCATCCCAACTAACCTTGAAATCGATCACACACGTTTTCAACATATCCTCCAAAGTATGAATGGTCCTCTCTACCTGACCATCTATCTGCGGATGAAAAGCCATACTTAGATGAACTTGGGTACCAAGACCTTTCTGAAAAGTCTTCCAAAATCAGGAGGTAAATTGAGTACCCCTATATGAAATAATGGTCAAAGGGACTCCATGCAATTTCACCAACTCCCTAAGATAGAGTCTAGCATAATCCTCGACTAAATTTGAAGTGTTAACTGGCTGGAAATGGGACGGTTTAGTCATTCGGTCCACGATAACCCAAATAGAATCGTATAATAAAGTTCATATTCCCCACTTCCCACTTTTAAGTTGGAATAATGATATCCTGAAGCATACCACCAAGTGTCTGGTGCTCAACCTTAACCTGTTGGTAATTCAGATACTTAGACATAAATTTTATGATATCCTTCTTCATTCCATTCCACTAATAGTATTCTCATAGATCACGGTACATCTTAATGTCTCCTGGATGAATAGAATACTGAGAAGTGTGAGCTTCCTTTAGAATCTGCTATCTCAAATCATCCACATCTGGGACATATAATCTGCCCTAACATTGAAGAACACCATCTCCCCCTTGGGAGAAAACCTCAACCTTCTAACTCTGGGCTGCTTCTTTCAACTTAAGCAAAGTAGGGTCATTATCTTGCTTTTCTTTCACCTCAGTTATTAATGAAGATTTTGAACCTTTCTGAACCAAGATATTACCTTCGGCTGAATCAACCAACCAAACTCTCGGTCTAGCAAGCTGGTGAACCTTACGAACTAGCTTTTTCTTCTCATCCTCAATATGAGAAATACTTCCTACAGATAATCTACTAAGAGCGTCATCCACAATATTGGCTTTACCCGGATGGTACAAGACACTTATATCATAATCCTTCAATAACTCTATCCATATCCTCTGACAAAGGTTTAGATCCTTCTGGCTGAACAAATACTGAAGGCTTTTGTGATTCGTGAACACATCAACATGAACCCCATAAAGATAATGCCTCCAAATCTTTAAGGCAAAAACTACTGCTGCTAATTCAAGATCATGAGTCAGGTAATTCTTCTCATGAGGATTAATCTATCTAGAGGTATATGTTATAACCTAACCATGCTGAATCAACACACAACCAAGGCCAACTCTGAAGCATTACAATAAACCACAAATCCATCTAAACCCTCTGGTAGAGTTAAAACTGGAGCAGAGGTGAGTCGAGTCTTCAACTCTTGAAAACTCTTCTTTCAAGAATCGAACCACTGAAAATTGACTTTTTTCTGAGTCAACATAGACATTGGGGAAGAAATAGAGGAAAATCCCTAAACAAACTGCCTGTAGTAACCAGCTTAACCCAAGAGAGATGGGTCTAGGCCAATTTCTAACTGCTTCGGCCTTTTGAGGATCAACCTGAATGCCCTTACCAGAAATGATATGACCAACGAATGCTACTAATTTCAACCAAAATTCACACTTACTGAACTTAGAAAATAATTGGCTATCTTTGAGAGTCTACAAGACAATTTTCAAATATTCTGCATGTTCATCCTCACTTTGAGAATAAACAAGGATGTCATCAATAAAGAAAATGAAGAACAAGTCCAAGTACTTCATGAACACCCTTTTCATCAAGTATGTAAAAGGTGCAGGAGAATTTGTTAGTCCAAAAGATATAACAACATTCGAAGTGACCATACCGAGTTCTGAAGGCTATCTTCGAAATGTCACATTCTCTGACTCTGAGCCAATAATAGCCGAATCTGAGGTCAATCTTAGAGAAACAATTGCACCCTGAAGTTGGTCGAACAAGTTATCAATCCTAGGAATGGGATACTTATTCTTGATTTTGATTTTGTTCAACCGACGATAGTCAATGCTCAATATGAGAGAACTATCTTTTTTGCACACGAAAAAAACTGGAGCACCCCATGGAGAGATGTTGGACCTAATGAAAACTTTGTCTAGAAGGTATTTCAACTACTCCTTCAATTCCTTAAGCTCATCTAGAGCTATTCTATAGGGTAGAATGGAGATAGGCTGGGTATCTGGAAGGAGATCTATTCCAAAGTCAATTTCTCACTAGGGAGAAACTCCGGGCAGATCTTCATGAAAAATTTTTGAGAACTCATTAACCACTGGAGCTGACTCAAGAGTTGGGGTCTCAGACTTTGAATCTTTAACCGAAACAAGATGATGGATACACCCTTTGGAAATTATTTTTCTAGCCTTAAAGTAAGAGGCAAACTGACTAATAGGTACTGAGGCAACTGACTAATAGGTACTGAGGTACTACCCTTCTACTCTATGACTGGGTCATTTGGAAATTGAAACTAGACTACTCTATTTCTACAATCAATTGAGGCATAGCAAGAGTGGAGCCAATCCATACGAAGTATAACATCAAAGCCGGTCATGTCTAACTCTATAAGATCAACTAAGGTAACTTTCTGAGAAATTGTAATTGGGTAATTTCTATATACCCGTCTAGTTACAACTAAATCACTAACCGGAGAAAAGAATGAGAAGGGTTCTGATCGGATTTTGGGAATGACACCAAAGTCTACTGCTATGTAGGGAGTCACAAAGGAACGTGTTGCTCTGGGATCTAACAATGCATATACCTGAAGGGCATAGAACCTACCGTGATACTTTCCGCCACCTGTACTGGATGAGGCACCCTGTCGAGTCAGGCGAATTTCTAGAGCTACTGAGGGGTTAGACTGACTTTGTTAACGAGCATCCCTACCTCTCTATGAAGCCACTAGATACTCTCTCAATCTATGACCTGGCTTGCTACACCCAAAACAAACATTGCTACCAGTCATACACTCACCTTTATAGTTCTTACCACACTTCTTGCAAACTGGATGAGTATGACCACTGTTAACACTAACATAAGACTTAGAGCCTGGTGCTCTATCTCTATTATCTTGCCTGAACTTGGGAACTGGAGCACTAGCAGAAGATGGGGCTGGAGCTGAAGATTTTTGGCGGAATTGAGAACGATTACCACCATCTAACTTCTGCTGAAAGAAATTAAAGCTACCTATTTTGGCCCTCTTACTCTCCTTTTCCTTCTCTTTGATTTTCTCTTCTTCATTATATTGAGCATGAACCATCAACCTGTAGATGTCCATCTCCTCGACCAACATCATAGTCCTACACTATTTGACCATATATTCAAAAACAACAGACATAAACTTACTCATGCGGGCTCTGGAGTTAGCAACCATTGCCGGTGCATAGTTATTCAGTTGAGTAAACTTGAGAGAATACTCCTTTACACTCATGTTTTCCTATTTTAGGTTAATGAACTCCTGAATTTTGGCTTCCCTCAATTCAAGTGGGAAAAATCTATCCATAAAAGCAGCAATAAATTCATCCCACTCTATCGGGCCTGCATCTGCACCTCTATCCTCTTTCTACTACTTTCATCAAGTGTGGGCCAATCCCTTCAATTGATAAGCAGCCAAGTCAGCACTTTTGACTGGAGTGATGCCCATAATCTCGATGAACTTCTGAATATCATCAAGAAACTCTTGCGGGTCCTCATCAGCCTTAGAATTTAGGAGGGTTCATTAGAGTGAAATCTTGGACCCTACCTGCTGCCGTATTAGCTGTCAGATTGACTGGTGCTACAGCTTGTTGGTTAGTCTAGGCTGTCATGGCCTGAGTAAGCACTATGAAAGTAGCCCTGAACTCTGCATGTGGGACGTGTTAATCAAAAGGGTCTGCTAGAGTTGGTGGTGCTTGCTGGTTTCCATTTCCATTTCTCCTTTCGTTGGCTCTTTTAGGTGGCATTTTCTGTAATATCGTAGAGCACGAGTTAGAAGGAGATTTCAATAGAGTTCACACTCTATCGCATAATATGAATATGAAAGAAGTGAAACTTTTCCTAAAATGTTTCATAGCCTCTCACTCATAAGTGTGGCGCGCTTCACATCCATGAACAAGATTATACTCAACGTGGCTTTCAGAAACCCTATACACTTTAAACCTAATGCTCTGATATCAAGTTTATCATAATTCGAGACTACCCCTTAATCATAATTCGATGCTTAGAGTCACAAGTGACCCCAAGCTAACCCATGGCTTGGCATGACACTATGAATACTGTGTATAACTGTATAAAACTGTGCGGAAGCTAAAGTTTGAATATTATAAGAAAAATCAAAGCCAAACGTCAATATTTAAATCAAAATGAAAATCACTTAACGTAACATAACTGGATATCTACTATCTTTTTGAAATCCTCTACTAAGATGAGTTATTAGGACAAGCCCCCAACTAACTCCAACTGTCGGAAACAAAAATAAAACTAAAAGGAAATACTGATAACTAGTCCTCGAATGATGAAGGCTTACCAAAACACTGCTGCTGATATGATGCTGAATCATACTAGCCTTGAGCAGGATACTGAATGTCGAAACCTATATTATAATACAATATAGCACAAAGGAAAGTATGTGGTCAGTACTTTGAATATACTGAGTATGTGAGATATGCATGATCTAATATAAGCTGAATATGCTGAATGTAACATAGTAAATTGAACATGAAACTGAGACATGCAAAATGATACAATGACCAAGTAATAAACATGTAGTGGTATAATAAGTTTAACAAACTGAATACAAGGTCATACAAATATCTGAATCTAAACTATGGACTGTGGGAGCTACCGTTAATCGACATACCTCAATATGAGCTAACCGGGGTCCAACCCCATCTATAAGGGTGCTCTGTACCTTGCCAAAGGTAAGAACACCAAATGACATGGATCCACTAAACTGATGTACAAAAGGACTAAGGTGTCAAGCCTGGTCTGATGGGTGTCCCTTTAGAACCTACGGTGGCGCCATAGTTCTGGGACTTAGGGACTTCTACTAAAGGTCTCAGCCTAATTTATGGGTGATCCTTTATCCCTGCATTTGGTTGCTGTTATGTACTACTCCCAACGAAATATAACTGATAGCTAGATAGTTCAGTTAGAATGTATAACTGACAAGCTCATAACACTGATATCTGAGACTGAACTAGTAGACGCTTATCTGGAAAGCACTCTACATCATGTAACCATGGAGGAATGATTATTCATTACATATGCATGAAATACTAGGTCATCGGGTGTTCATAACCCGCCATCTCAGAAGAATGCAACTACTAATGGCAATTCTATAAACTGAACGTAATAAGGGATGTCATAACTCAAATTCAAAATCAAGAATTTATCAATATAATGAGAGTTCATAGTCATGAGAATGAATTTGTTTGTAAACATATATTCATGGTAATAAGGGACTTAGGTTATTATTAAACTTCATAAACAGCCTTGGAATATCTTAAACAATGTAGTTTAGGGGTTTAAATAGTGGGAAAAAACTGGAATGCCCCTTATAAAATGTAACTGAAAAAATTGTAGAATGTGACTTATGAACTATCCCTTGATAGTGGGACCCACCTACAATCGTGGGTGGTGCTTGTGGCTGGGTGGCTGAATTGAGGATCTTTGCACTTTATCATAAGATCCTTGGTATAACTTGTGGGACCCACCCACGATCGTACCTTGGTTTGTAGGTTGAAATTCCAAGCTGGATCAACTTTAGGGGCCAAGATCGTGCCCAAGATTGAAGTTTCTAGCCAAGATCGTGATAACCTTTTGTGGTTGGGAGGTATATTTGACAACTCTCTGGAATTTAGGGCTATTTTATACAGATGAATAGATTGGACGGTCGTACAATCTAACCACGATCGTGGTTTCATTCGTACTATCTCACTACTGGACAATACTTTACTAAAATAGTCATAACTCTTAGCTCCGGAGTTGGATTAACGCGAAATTGGATGAGTTGAAAAGTGGACTCAAAGACCTTTCATTTGGTGGGTTTAGAGATCAAAAACACTTCAGAATCTAGTAGTTATGCTCATTTGAAATTGTCTATAGAAAGATTCTTCACAAAAAATCAATCGGTAAGGAATGTTTCAACTTGGCTATGAGTTAGAAATTACCTGTGGCCATAATACGTGTCTAAATCACTTCTCATACTACAAAACATGAAGTTTGATTCTACATGTACTTGAAGCATGGTTCTAATCTTAGCTTGAATTTTTGGGGTGTTATAATTTTTGATGAACTATGCATATTTAGGTAATAGATTTATAGTAGTATAGTGATTGTCCCCGTTGATAGATTGCTAGGCAACATTCTTAAGGGAATCAGTCTTGTGTCATTTATATAAAATAGAGTGTTCTTGTATTAGATGGTGGTGGTTTGATTAGCTTATGTTATGTATAATATTTTTCTCTAAAATGGACCCCTCTCCAAAAGGAAAAATTGTATAAACTCTGATAGTATGTATTAACATGATTGGTTCATTGTTTGGCAGTATGATTGCTAGAAATAATTCTTGATTGAAATATGCCTAGAGTACCTATTTGACAGTCAAATGATGCAAAAAAAAATCCATGTGCCAGTGTTTTGTGAGTAATTAGGATGTCTCATGTGTTATGTTTGCAATCTAGAACTTATCTAGTTAGTCATGCTACTTGTTGAAGGATAACTTGGTTGTAAAGATGAACTTAGGCCGTCTTTGGTGTATTAAAGCCAAATTAGCCTATATGAGCCTAGCAATGTGATGAAATAATTCCTAGTCTCCCAGTTTGATCTTTGACCTTTTATTAGCTAGCCGTAATTGGACCTTAGCCCTTGCATTTGAATAATCCAATTTTTTACCCTTTCCTCTTTGACACTAGAGATGATGATGAAGCATAAGAAGGTTAATTTGGGAGTGAGTTGTAAAATCAATGATAATCGAGGCTTTGAGCCTAAGTTGGAGCTGAGAATAAGTTATGTCTAGGGCATGACTGGGTATGGAAGAAAAAAGTGCAAATAGTTTTAACATTGTGAAAAAAAAGTAAGCATAGAAGCAAAGATAAAATACTTCACCCAAGGTCATCGGAAGCAAAAGAAAAGACAAAAGGGGAATTAATAAAAGAAGGAAAAGGGTGAATATAATGTAGTGTTCAAGGATGGTATAGTCACTATTTTTTCAAATATGTATTCTATCCATACCCAAGCCTACATTACAAGTTTAAAATATTCGTATGCTATCTCAACTAAGCATTCCAAAGATAATGACAACCCTATGCATTTGCATTTGTGGCATATGAACTTCTTTGTGAGCATTGGATATTTTCTCCCCTCTTTAATCTCTTGTTCTAGCTGTCCATCATATATGTATATATGTGTGTGTGTGTTATTTCGGTACAATCGTCTTTGGTATTTGTGAGGGAACTTGGATAAAAAAAGAAGAAAAAACTAAAATTTTGAACTAAGACTTGTGTGATTCTATTGAGCTAGTAGAATGATGTCACTGATTGAGGTTTTATTGTTAGTATAAGTAACTATATGGATTAAATGTGATTAATAAATAAAGACAGAGGGGTTAGCCATGTTCAAAAATATGTGTCTGTAGTTGCTTGCCAAAACCATAATCGATACCTTACTTTGTGATACTTGATCCTAGGTATAGTAGAGGGTCTTTTTAGTTGCTCGAGGTCAAGAAAAGATTTTAAGTTGGGGATGTTGATGTGTCATATGACTATGACACATTTGATGTCTTTTGCATAATTTTTCAATGTCCTTGTACTCTTTTTTATGTGTTTCTAATATTGAAATATTGTGTTGTAGGTATTCAGGGTAAAATTGGCCAAAACAAGGAAAAAAAAAGGCAAAGTACAAAGAATTGTGCATGATATGGGTAATACTTTGAATGTACCAGCCATACATGCAACTATAGATGTGTCCTGGTGCTTGGACATGAAGATTTGAAGTGTTAATCGAAGGACAGACCAACTCACGGCTGTGAATCACATCTTTGTATTATAAGTCTTGGTATGGAAATAAAGGGCTATTATACAGTAGCTCAAATTTGGGAGACGCTCAATCATAGTGGAAGATAGGGACTGTATGTTATAGTTAGAGTCCCTAAATAAAACAATGACGACACAAGACAGACAAGCCAAAGAGCAATCCACAGGCCGTAGATCACTTTCGTGGTCCGTAAGTCAACAAGGAAGGAAGCTAAGCCATTATGGATCATCTAGTTGATGATTTATGGTTGTCATCCATAGACTGCCGTCACATTCATGTTCTGTATATTGGTTTGTGGTGGACTGTAGAGAGCCTAAGTTGAAGAATTTAAGAAGGAGCAAAGGAGATCCATGAAAAATTTGTTTTATGATCCCTAAAGTAGGTCGATATATATTTTTGAAATTGTTTATACAACGTTCTTGTAAGCAATTGTGACTTTTTCATTATCTTATTGTTGCATTTACAGAATTATGAGTAACTAAATCTTATACTAAGGTAGTGGATTCAATATAAATGTGGTGTTTATAACTTTTTCATCATACTTGATTCCTACATTTTTCGGTATCTGATTATTTCTTATTTTCATCATTGGTTGGTGGCTACAAATATTAACCTAATTTATATTATCATAGCTATGATTGGGAAAGTGCACTACAATCTAATACCAATTATCACTAGGGATAATAGAATTTTACTTGTTATTATCGATCATTCCTATTTTAATAACTCATATAATTGTAGGAACATCATATGTAGATAAATCATTCAACAGTTGGAAAAATTGTGTGGTGGTGCAGGGATTGAGTGCATATCTAATACTTGAATATCTTTAATTGCATGAAAATTGATGAACTATTCATCCCATTATGGGGACACAACCTTAGTGTTATAATCTTATAAGTTTTAGATTCAAATTTTTTTACTACAATCTTTTAGTTTAACTATACAAAAATCTCTTCAACTCTTATGGAATACAAATTGACTGTTAATCTGATATTCATCCTAGTGGTAATCTATTTTCATCCTATTTGATGTTGGATTTGACCCCAACGTTGCTTGGTTACTATATTTGCATACGATCGTGTTACATTATCTTAAGATATATCTTGAGTTTATCAAATTTTTGGCGTTGTTGTGGAATATGGTATGAAATATTATTATTGGTAGCCTTTCTATTCCCTTACATTTTTATTTACTTTGTCCGTGAACCAAGAGATATGGTCAAGCCGATGGAACGACTCCAAAGGTGTATGTGTTACACCTCAAGTTTTGAACCTACAAATACTTAACACTTAGCACAAAAAAATCAGTCTGAAATTTTATAGTCCCAGGTTCCCATGAATTGGTTCACGAGTCGTGAACTAGGTCCATGATCCATGGAACCACTTATGGAAACCATCTCAATTTCTTATTAGATCATGACGTGGTCTATGACTCGTAGAATCAAACCACGAGTCGTGAACCCACTCGTGGATCCAATCTCTAGGTCAGTTCAACTCCCAAGTTCCTACGAGGTGCAATACAACTCATGGATTGGGATAAAAAATCATACTATGACACGTGGAAACCTAGACAGAGAGTTGACAAATTCCCCTCTGAGTCACGACTGATAGTACGAGTCATGGAAAGTAATCCACGATCCGTACTGTCAACTCATGAAGTGGATTTTGTAGAACTTCAAAATCTACCCATGTATCGCGAGCCAAATCATCCATGGAATCAGTACACAAGTCATGGAATGACTCATTGATAAAAGATCAAACCCACAATACGAAATTTCAGCAACAACAACAAGATGAACAACTATCATAAGAACAATAAGTGCTAGTGAATCGAAAGAGCCCCACACAGCTTCACTAGACTTCAAGATTGTAAACACAAGCTTAACAAGATTACAAAAAAAAGATAGATAGCTTGACATACGAGATTACAAGAATAAGGAACCAAACCGTGTATCAAATGATAAGACCCCTAAGACCCGCAATAAAAATACCAAACTCTTATGGTGACCGCTAAGGGAATCAACTCCGCCTTACAACCACTACATTCTCAAAGAGAGAAGAAGAAGTCTTTCAAATATCCATAATGAACTAACTAGAAAATAAGACTAATGAAGCCTATTTATAACTATTACATAACATGACCAAACTACCCTTAATGAAAAAAGGCTCCTATGGAGTGTAAAGAAAAGGCACAAAAAGACCAAAACACCCTTAATAAGGGGCGGTCATGGAGTGTAAGGACTCCTTCTTCACACTTCAACCCTTGCAATTCTTTGGAGCCTCGGGTAGTCATCAAGGCAAGCCTCCAAGCAACCTTCCACACACGAATTTGCTTTATTATGTGTCCAAAATGACTTCATGACTTCCCCATGCATACTCTCGGGCCTTTAAGGTGTCCAAAATCAGATTCTCCACGTGTTGTCCACGAATGATGGCATCAAAAGTTATGATGGCCATTTGTCTTGTATCACTCATGAGTATCTGTTCTTAGAAATTTTAAAACAATCAATTAGGGGCAATTTCATTTTTTCCTTATTTCCTAAGCCTATACTACATTGTTTTAGTGTTTTTTAGGGTGGGATATTAGATGAGTCAATCTAATTATTCTTATAATCTTTGCATAAATTTCCCCCAAGTAATAAAGAACTCAGAACAAGTCTCCTTCAAGCAAGACATAAGGTTCTTAACACATACCTTCAATCCAAGCTCCTAATTTAGAATCATCGTCTCCACTAGGTATGTAAGGCTTCAATGAGGGTATCCTTTCACACTCATGCCAATGTTTATAGAAAATATCACAGTGTTTGATATCCAAGTTAGGCTCTTTCCTCGATTATGCAGATTATCCTTAATTCTAGTTTAGTGATGGTTTATGAATGTGTATCTCTTGTTAAAGATTTGCTTGGCATGATTTTGCAGTTTTCTTTGATTTAAAATACTTGAAACATGAATTTAATAGACCCCAGTTTGATATAGCTTTACAGTTATAGCATAGAGTATTTTACAAAGTTGATTTTAGTAGATATTAATACTTAATTTTTCAGACAGACATAAATTTAAATTTATTTATGAGCATATCAATACATAGACTTGTTTTTAGAGGATTATTTAGCACCGAGAGGATGCGATTCTAGACAACCCAATTCCCAGAACTACGTGCCACCATAGGATTTGAGCACCCTGCTAATCGGTCAGCTTCACTTAGCCCAAGAGGCTTAGCAGTGGATCCATATTAGACAAATAGGTTTTATACCCTGATATGGTATAGGAAAATCCTTCCAACTGAGATTATACGATGGACATTATGTGCTCATGTGTGGTATTCTGGTTGAAGAAACTTCCCACTTAATTATATTACTTCACAGTTGAAATTTATAATATGATCTTTCAGAATTTACAGCTTTAGACATGTTTTCAGTTTACAGTCTTAGAAACAAATTTACATATACAAACCTTGAAAGTTGACTTTCATACATTCTTTATATACTGATTTTAAGATGTTCTTCTATCCATGTCACTCACTTATGATTTATGGATTTCATCAGTCTTTATAGACATGCTATTATCAGATTTTTGTTTTTTTTTATATTTAACCTTATATATTCACTACATTCCTATATACTGACCACAAAATTTTCCCTGTGCTGCATCTTATTATTGATTTAGATTTTGGTACTCGTTCGTATACTCGTGGCTAGACATATTTTAGCACTTCTAGTCAGTAGTTGGTGAGTCCTCCTCATTCGAAGACTTTATGGATTAGTTTAGTGGTTAGGACTTATTTTAGAAAGTTGTTTCATTTTATGGGTAGTTGGGGGCCAGGTACCAATAGTTTACTTTATTTAGTCAGTAGAGGCTTTTATTCAGACATTAATTGTTATGTTTTTCCATGGATTTTTAGTGGCTCATTCTGTTTTAAAAAGTAAAGTATCATTGTTCACTAAGCTATGTTTCATCTTCCTCTTACATTATATACATTGTCACATACATCGTTAGTAGCATGCCAGTAACAAGGGTCCGCTTGGGATCACTTGTGGTCCTAAGTACCTATCACACCTAGGGTGTATATTCGGGTTGTGATTAACTTGGTATCAGAGCCTTAGGTTCAAGAGTCCTAGGATGTTTGAAATGCCACATTCAGTAGAGTCCTCTATATAGGTGTGAAGTACACCACAATTATAATTGGGATGCTACAGGACATTTAGAAAACATTACCCTTCTTTCATGCTCTCAGTCATACGATAAAGTTTAACTCTAATTTCCTCTTCTAACTTATGTTTATGCATGTTTCAAATCATGCCTCTAAGAAGAGACACCGTTTGTACGATGCAAACTAGGAACAAAGTATGTATTTCCTGTCTAAATGATTAACACCTATGACAGTCGGACCAAGGGGTCCCAATGTATCTGCCGTTCAGCCACCATGTGCTGATGTTACTAATACTGAGTTCTATAACACCATTTAGATACTTGATCAGGCGATGATAACTAAGGTTTGACCATCAGGTATCATCCTCTACAGGTATTCAGGGTGCTTTATACACTTCCAAGATCCATGAATTTTTTAGGATGAATCCACCTGAGTTCACAGGGTCAAAGCTTAAAGAGCTAGAGAATTTTATTGATGATATTTAGAAGATCTTTTGGGTGATGCATGTTAATGATACTAAGAGTGTTGAACTTGCTGCTTACTAGCTTAATGATGTTTTAATATCATGGTATGATCAGTGGAAGAAAATTAGAGGCGAAGTGATCTTGGGCATAATTGTACGCTCGCTTTCCATATTTTACCCGCATTTAGCCTAGTTTTGAGAGTCATATTCACTTATAATTTCTTGTTTGTATTTAATATGCTTGATATAAACTAACTAATATGATTAGGTACTTTGTATGAAAATATGGTGAAGATTAACCCATGGGAGTAAAAAGGCTGGTTCAGAGCTTTTGGAGCAATCTTGTATGCGTTTTTGGGCATGAGAAAGCTGGTGCGTTGAGTGGACCATCACCCCAAGACTTAAAATTCAGCCAACCTTAGTTGGCACATTCACAGGTGCATCGAGCCAAGGAGAAACTGAACCTGGGCAGCCTGAAGCATTGGCTAGCGCACCGTGCCAGGCGTGTCCCATCTAGAAAAATTATTTCAGTTTTCTATTTTGAAACTAATTAGGAGAGGGGTTATTTTACCACTACTATATATATATACCCTTTTCACATATTTGTTAGGTTTGGTCATTATTTTGCAAGCAAAAAGCAGACAAGGTGATTTCACTAGTAGGTTTCCTTTTTTCTTGATTCTCTTAGTCTCTATTTTTGATGAAAAATTGAATTTTTGTGTTTTTGTTGATATGAGTGGCTAACAATTCTTGTTCTGGGGTCACAGCTAAAAGCATTAATGTTTTGTTATGGATTGAATTGACCAAGTTAGTTTATCAAAATTTGTTGTTCATATATTCATGCTTTTAATATTTTGATATTCGGCCACCATTAGAATACACCCATAATCTTATTGTAAATTTAGAAGAAGGAGAAATAAGGTAGAACAAAGAATATAGGGAGTAGGATCTTTTATTGAAACAAACACAGAGAATTGATTTGAGACTAGGATAGGAATATACCTAGAACAACCTATTTGGCAATAAAAAAGGAAACATCTACCTCGTTTGCATGTTTATTCTTGATCATAGGAATGTAGACGTATAATTGCATTTGAATAGATGATTAGAGGTTTGAAAGACCATAGTCATTCAATTGATCCCGTAAGCGAGCAACCAGATGAAATAATTAGTCAAGTAAATCCAATACGTTACATGTTTGTGAAATAAAGCCGTAACTCTAAAGTACTTTACTAATACTAATCACAATATGTAAATACTTTATAGCTTTTACAATTTTTTGTAGAATTAATTGAAACTCAACAACATTATTTGGTTACTCTTCACACTTGATTTAAATCACGGTACTAAAGTTTACTAGATTTTTGCTAAATCACAAGTCTTGTGGGTATTATATCGGGATCGCAAGAGGGACTATATTACTTGTACGATTACGTACACTTGCATGTGTGATTTGATGCACCAAATTTTTGGCGCCATCACTGGGGACTTAGAAATTAGCAAAATTTCTAGTTTTCTATTACTGTTTTTTTATGGTAGTGTTAATAACTTGATCTTAGTCATTGTTTCTATAGGTACAATTTTGCTACTACAACAAGTTGGTACGAAATAAAGAGTTAGTTGAACCACATCCTGAACAAGTATGATTAATCCATCAAAGAAGAAGGCAAGCTGCTCTTTATTCAATATAACAAGCTCATCATGGTGAGATTATTCCAATTGAAATAGAGTCTAACCAACCAGCCCCAAGGGCTGTTCGCAAAGTGGCAAACCCACTCACAGGTAATATCACCTCTAACATTCACAGACCAAAAGCAGAAGGTAGATTTGAATTGAAGTTGAACATGGTGCAAATTTTTCACATGAGCAGTCAATTCATAGGTCTTCCACATAAGGACCCACAATAGCACATTCAAAACTTCTTGGAGAACAGTGATTCTTACATTCTCACTAGAGTCTCAACCAATTATATGAGGCTCACTCTCATTTTGTTTTCTCTACATGGGAAGCAAAGCGATGGTTGAAATCCAAACCACCAAACTCTATCACCTCTTGGAATGACCTTGTAAGAAAGTTCTTGATTCATTTATTTCCATTTGAGAAAACTACAAGATTGAGAAGTGAGATCTTGAGTCTCAAGCAGAAAGCAGATAAAAACTTATATCAAGCTTGGGAGAGATTCAAATCCCTTCTTAGAGATTACCCTCAAAACCATCAGACAAATGAGGTTGTGGAACATACCTTAGCAGAAAGTCTTAACCCACATATGAAGATTTTACTCGATTCAACAATAGGTAGTCAAACTCTAGAGAAGACTTATAATGAGCTATACACTATTCTCAATCGTATTGCACTGGGCAATTCGGAGTGGAATGGAGATACTTTGAGAGGTGTGGTGAAGAAGGCTGTAGATGTCTTAGAAGTGGATGGTTTGACAAAATTGGCCACATAGTTAGCTTCTTTTTAGATTCAGATGAACACTTACTGCAACAACCTGAACTTAGTTCAGCAAAAAACTCCCATCAATGTAGTTCAAAAGGCTTAGACTTGGTGTGAAATCTATTGCGTGAGTGGTCATTTGGTAGAATTGTGTGGAGTGAATCTAAAGAAGTGGAAATTAGAATTTTTATAACACTTACAATCCTAGTTGAGAAATCATCCCACCTTCTCATGGGGTGGTAACTAAGTTCAAAACTTCAACCAAAATTAATTCAGGAATCAAGGGAAAAATTAGAATTTTCAACAGTAGTCTCAAGCTACCTAGTCCAATGCTCAGTCAAGCACTATGGAAGAGATGTTGAAAAAGATTATGGCTGACCAAACAAAGATGGTTGTATATATGAAAAATCATGAGCTTTTAGTGAAGAATCTTAATAAGTAAATGACTCAGTTAGCTATAACACATAATACATGGCCTCAAGGAGGCTTACTAAGTCATATAGACCTAATTTAAGGCAAGTAAATGTAGTCACTACATGTAATGGTAGAGAGTTAGAGGAGCTCCACCCAAATAAGATAATGCAAAAGACTATTGATATTGATGATGAGCAGTTGGACCCCAAAAAGAGGTGAAAACCTAAAATTCAATAGTGAGTGTAAAGCTACCACCTCCTTTCCCTTAAAAGTTGAAAAAGTAGGTTTTTAAGTGTTTCTTGATTTGCTGAAATAGCTGCACATCAACCTTCCTCTTATCGATGTTTTGAAAGGGGTTCCTAAATATACTAAGTACATCAAAGACATTGTGGTGAACTAAAGTTGGTTGATAGATTATGCAACTTAACCCTTATAAAAATTTGCACTTTAAGAATTCAAAACAGGCTACCAATCAAGTTGAAAGATCCGAACAGTGTCACTATTTAGATTACTATTAGGTAGGCAGTCATAGTGTAGGTGTTGTGTGATCTTGGAGCCAGTATAAATTTGATCCATATCTCTTTAAGAAGATGGGTTTGGACAGACCACGTCCTACTACTATTGTTCCTTAGTTAGAGGATATATCTTTGGCGAGACTCGGATGGTATTATTAAGAATGTCATGTGGCAAGTTGGGTCTCTCATTTTTGATAGATTTTTCCATCTTAGACTTTGAGCTAGATCTAGAAGTTCCATTTATTTTGTGACGTCCTTTTTCACCACCAGACGTGCATCAATTGATGTAGCCGTCGAGTAGCTAACCATGAGAGTCCATGACAAGGTAGAAGTGTTTAGTGTGCATAAGGCTATTAAGATTCATGCTGTTTATGAACAATTGTCTGTTATTATAGTGGTAGATCTTGAGTAAGAGTGCTCTACTATCTTATCTAAGGATCCGTTAGAGAGAACATTAGTGGGGTATGATATCTTTGATGACACTGATGGTCAAGAAATGGTTTAGATGCTAGAAATGACAGGCATATTCATCCATAGAGGTGACTTTGAGCCTCTTAATAGACCCCTTGGGCCACCTCCTAAGCCATCTATTGAAGAATCTCCAAAGTTAGAGTTGAAAGAACTATCGTCCCACATCAAGTATGCATTTTTGGGGAAAGGATGACACTTTATCATTTATTCTTAATGCAGATTTATCAGAAGTGCAGGTCAGGGAGGCATTAACAGCGTTTAAGAGGTTGAAAAAGAGTTATTGTTTGGCAAATGACTGACCTACATGGAGTAGCCCCACTTTTTGCATGCATAAGATCTTTATGGAGGAAGAGTTTAAGCCTAGTGCTCAACATCAGGGGAGGCTAAATTCAATAATGAAGGACGTAATGCAAAAAGAGTTGATAAAGTGGATTGATATAGGCATTGTTTACTCAATTTTTGATAACAAGTTGGTTAGTTTGGTACAATGTGTCCCTAATAAAGGAGGGATGGCAGTGATTACAAATGAGAAAAATGAGCGACTCCTACACATACAATCACTGGGTGGAGAATTTGCATGGAATACAGGAAATTAAATGAGTCTACCCACAAGGATCACTAAAATGTTCCCTTCATTGATCAGATGTTGGATGAACTTGCTAGCCAATAATACTATTATTTATTAGATTTTTAGTTGGGCTATAATCAGATAGCCATTGCACTCGAGGTATAATTGAAAATAACCTCCACTTGCCGTTATAGAACTTATGCTTTCAAGCAGATGCTGTTTGGGCTTTGCAATGCTCCAACAATATTTTAGAGATGCATGATGGTCATATTCTCCGACATGGTGGAGGACTTCATTGAGGCATTTATGGATGATTTCTTCATTTTTTGTAATTCTTTTGAGGCTTGTTTAAAGAATCTTAAAAGGGTACTAGCTTGATGTGAGGAGATAAATTTTATGCTCAATTGGGAGAAGTGCCAATTTTTGGTCAAGGAAGGTATTTTCCTTGGTCATAAGTTGTCAAAAAAAGGCCTTGAAGTTGATCATGCCAAGTTTGAGGTAATAGATAAGCTGACAACTCCGGTGTCTGTGAAGTATGTTCGTAATTTTATTAGGTGCACAGGCTATTACGAATGTTTCATCAAGAACTTCTCCAAGAGTTCTAGACCCACGTACAATTTTTTTGAGAAAGCGATAAAGTTTGATTTTTGTATTGAATGTGTTCATGAAGAAAAAGTTGATGGAAGCTCCTATCTTAATTGCATCCGACTAGAAGCTACCCTTCAAATTGATGTGTGATACAAGTCCTGTTGTTGTGGAGGCTGTTTTGGGGCAAGGAAATGACAAGTTTTTTCATTCTATCTATTATGCTAGAAAGACTCATGATCTTGCACAAACAAATTACATTGTGATGAGAAAGAGACGCTAGCATTGGTGTACATTTTTGACAAATTTTGGTCTTATCTTATGGGGGTTAAGGTAATTATTCATATGGGTCATGTTGCTATCCGTTACACTTGTTCAACTAGAAAGATGCGACACCGAGGCTTATTAGGTGGATTTTGTTACTCATTGCGATCAAAGATATAAAGCAGACACTAAGGCTCATTAGGTGTGATGATACTGTTAATATGTTGGTTAGTGGGGTGTATCCTCTTGAAGCAAATGTACAATAGTAGAAGAAGCTTTATCATGATTCTCATTCTTACTTTTGGGATAAGCCCTATTTGTTCAAGCAAGGCTGAGATCAAGTGATTCAGAGATGCATTCTAGTAAGTGAAGTGAAGCAAGTTCTTGAGAGTTTTCATTTATTTCTATATGGTGGACATCATGGAGAAGAATGAATGATATGAAAGGTATTGCAATCTGGCTTCTTTTGGCCTACTTCGTTCTAGGATGTGTTGTTTTATGTGAAGGGATATGATCAATATCAATGTATAGGAGAAATTTCATAAAGGCATGAGATGCCTTTGAATAATATTTTTGAGATAAAAATATTTGATGTGTGGGGTATTGATTTTGTGGGGCCATTCCCACTATCTTTTAGCAATAAGTACATTCTTGTTGCGATTGATTATATGTTAAATGGGTAGAGGCCGTGGATATTCCCACTAATGATGCTAAGGTACTGGTGAAGTTCATGAAAAAGAACATATTCTCAATATTTGGGACCCTAAGGGCAATTATTAGTGATGGAGGGACTCACTTTATTAATAATTGGTTCAAAAATTTGTTGCCCAAGTATGGGTTCCTTGGCTTTTGTTTTTTGTTCTTTTCCTAAGGATAGTCCCCTTGAATCGACTGAAGTAATGACTTGTTTGATGATGGATGGATTATAACCATCTTAGATAAAAATTAGTCATAGGAATTCTTAGGAATGGAAACCATCAATTTTTTTGACTTTTTGACATGCTACTTAGGTAGGAACTAGACGTCATGGGTAGTTCACTTGTAAATGCACTAAAAATTGTGAATTGCATTAAAGAACCCTAGGTTCCTTAACTTGACTCTAAAAATGGAAAAATGGGCATAGTAATGAGAATTCATTCAATGTAGTTGTGTGTAAATGTATCATCATAGGAAGCCATTTTTGAACCATAGTTCTATGAGAGGTGAGGTTTTTTCTGCATTTCTAATATATATGAACATCTAGAACTTGCCCCGTGTGTGTTTTCTCTAAAACATTGTGTTGAGTCGTAGGATATGATAAAGGCATTTCTTGTGAGTCAATTTCTTTTAACTTTTGTTTGAGCCACCTGACATTATCCCTAGTTAACCCCCTTTGAGCCATATAATCCTATTTCTTTAACTAATTGCATGATAAGCCTATTCCCCTCTATTGGTATTCCACGTTAATTTGATCCCAAAAGTTCCTTAATGCACTTTGAGATTAGACATTTAGCGAGAAAAGTGGGAATTGAGATGTGTAGAGGGATGTAGGTGTGGGAAAAAAGGAAGTAGCAAAAAAAGGTGCCTTGTAAAATGAGTGACTTGTTTATTGCTAGTAGGAAAGAAAGCACAAAAGAGGAAGAATAATTGAAAAAAAGAATTAATAAGAGAAGTCGAGAAAATATGCATGCTAACAATAAATAAATATTTTGAAGATTGGGCATTGAGAAAAATTCAAGGGAAGCATAAACATGAGTTGAAGATGTGAAGGTTAATAAGGAAAAGAGCGAGATAAAGTAAGTTGATGTTCTTAAAGTGTGTAGAGATAGTAGTCACTAAATTCCAAATACTTCCTACCCACCCCCTAGACAATATTACAACCCGTGAAAGTCCTTTTGATCTTACTTTTTGATGCTTGGTTGATTGAACTTCACACTAAGGAAGAGCTTATGGTATGTGATGTATTTTTGAAATATTCTTTGTGAGAGTGAGTGTTTTTATTATTAATATGTCCCTACTGAATGATAGTGAAGATTTGTGACCAAGGGACATCACTAAATGGTGGGGCATAAAGTGGTAAGAATATTGGTGTACTATTAATTGCATTTTTTGCAAATGATATGTTGTCCTTGAATCTTGTAAAGAGTTGATTTCGGATGTTAGGAGGTTTCAAGTGAAGTATATTTGAGCTTATAATGCTTACATATATGCATACAAAGTGAATTGCAGGTCATGATTAAATTATCTAGTTAGCGTGAGTGTGGGTTGATTGAGTCAATTGGTATTTTTCCGGTGAAATCATTTAATTTGGAATAATGAATTGTTCGAGCATAAAAAAAGTTTAAGTGCAGGGTAGTAATCTTGGGCATAATTGTACCCCTCTTTCTATATTTTACTCGTATTTTACCTAGTTTTGAGAGTCATAATAACTTATAATTGCTTTTTTGGATTGAATATGCTTGATATTGAACTAACTAATGTGATTAGGTGATTTGTAGGAAATTGTGGTGAAAATTAACCCATGGGAGAAAAAAGGAAGGTTCAAAGCTTTTGGAGCAATGTTGGATGCATTTCTAGGCATGAGCAAGTTGGTGCATTGTGTGGAGCCTCGCCCTTAGGGCTTAAACTTCAGCCAAACTCAAGTGGTGCATTCATAGGTGCATCGCGCCAAGGAAAAATTGAACATGGGCAGCCTAGCGCATTGGCTGGCATACTACACCAGGCCTGTTCCATCTGAAAAAATTATTTTATTTTTCTATTCTGAAACCAATTAGGAGAGGGGTTATTTTCCCACTACTATATATACACCCTTTTCATGTTTTTATTAGGGTTGGTTATTATTAAGCAAAAATCAGAGCAAGGGATTTCACCATTATGTTTCCTTTTTTCTTGATTTTCTTAGTCCTTACTTTAGATGAAAATATTATATTCTTGTGTTTTTGTTGATATGAGTGGCTAGCAAACCTTTTTCTAGGGTTATATCTAGAAGCATGAATGTTTAGTGATGGATTGACTTGACGAAGTTAATATTACCATAATTGGTTGTTTGTATCTTGTTGCTTTTAGTATTTTGATATTTGGCCACCATCCACTTTATCCTTTGTAACTCCTTATGTTGCTATAAAGTTCAAAATTTGTTTTGTCCAAAACAACTATTAGAACCATTTTCTATTTCCACCCTAATTGGAGAGTTAGTTATAGCTAAAAGAATCTATAGGAACTACATTGTTTTAGGCCATCATAAAGATACCATAGCCGATCTGCTAGCTTTAGATATGATAAACTTCAGTACTATTCTAGGCATAGATTGGTTACACTCTTGCTATGTCTTAGTTGACTGTAGAACCAGAGTTGTTAAGTTTTAGTTTCCTAAAGAGCCATTCTTAGAGTGTAAGGGTAGTCCTACCGTGCCTAAGAGTCATTTCATTTCATATTTTAAGGCTATAAAGATAATATCCAAGGGGTATATCTAACATCTAGTTCGGGTTAAGGATTCTAACTTTGAGACCACATCTCTTCAGTTAGTTCCCATAGTCAATGAATTTCCAGAAGTCTTCCCTGTTGATCTTCCCAAAGTCCTTCTAATAGGGAGATAGACTTTAGGATAGACATTTTTCTTGATTTACAACCCATCTCTATTCCGCCATATAGAATGGGTCCTCCCGAGTTAAAAAAGTTGAAAGAATAGTTGAAGGACAATCTAAATAAGGAATTTATCAGACCCAATGTTTCCTCATATGGTTCCTCGATCCTCTTCATGCGTAAGAAAAATGGTGTCTTTAGAATGTGTTTTGATTATCACCAGTTGAACAAGGTCAGAACTAAGAATAAGTATCCCATTCTTGGTATTGATGATGCGCTTGACCATCTTCAAGGTGCCACTTGTTTCTCTAAAATTAATCTCAGATTTGGGTACCATCAGTTGAAGGTTAGAGAGTGTGACATTTTGAGGACAACTTGACATGGTCGTTATCATTTTCATAGATTATATCATAATTTACTCTTGTAGTGAGGAAGAGCATACTAATCACCTCAGAATTGTCCTTAAGTGCCTTAGGGATAGTTTGTCTGCTAAGTTCTCTAAGTGAAAATTTTGGTTGAGATTAGTTACATTTCTTGGGTATGTTGTTTCCAATGAGGGTATTTAGGATGACTCTCAGAAGATCAAGGCGGTGAAGAACTAGCCTAGTCCACTACTCTGACAGAAATTATTTAATGAACTAAATTGTTGTTATGCTAACATAGAGAGTAGAACCTTCGCCTAATCTTCCCTTAGACTAAAATTTGAAACTTTAAGGCTGGCCTAGCTTTAGGCGTAGTTTGAGGGTGTGGTGGTCTAGGGAAATATAGTAGGTATTCAAGCGTTGGTTGGTGTTATTGTTTTGATTTTGTGTTAGAGGACGAGTTTAGGAAGTCGTAGCAACTTTTGGTACGTAAAATAGATTAATAGAACTTAGGTTATGGTGATTACCATAAAAAGGTTAGTTTGTGATGTCGGATTTTGAGAGGTTTGTTGTGAAATAGCCTGAACTAGGACTAAGTAACGAGTTACCGCCTTAGGGGTGGTTTAGCGGTAAAAGTGCCACTGCAGAGGCAACCCAAATTGTCTTGCGGGCCGCTGCAGCAGAAGATACAGTGGCAAAGGTGCCCTTGCAACGGTAAAAGCACAAAATCCCAATTTTAAAAACTAGAAAACTTATTTTTCATTCCCACTTTTCCAAAAATGTGTAAGGGCTTAGCGAGGGGAAATGTTCTATAAATTTTGGAGTTTTCATCTTTAGAGATAAGGTTTTTTTGCTTTCTAAACTTAAATTACTCCTTTAAATTTTTAGAAATTGCTAGAAACTTATCAATGGTAGGAATTAAAGTTTAGCCCTAATTTATAAATTGAAGGGAATTGGTGGGTATTTGTTGGTTTTCAGTTGCTAATGATCGTAGCGTGTTAGAAAACACTTGCTTTGGTAGAATTATAGTTGATAATGCTAAGTTATATAGAATTCATGTAGTTTTAAGGTAGGTTATTGTTTCTTTGAAGCAAAATACATGGTTGACTCTATGCTTATATGTCAATTCAGTGTTTGTGATTGCATTCGGGCACTACTTGTGATTATTGACTGCATCTTGCATTTTTATTGATGTTAAGGATTAATATTGATATGTTGTGAGGATGATAATGAGATGATATTGATGATGATATTGAGATCATGATGATGATATTGAAATGATAATGAGATGATATTATGATTGTATTGAGATCATGATGAGATAATAGTTAATGATGATGTTGAGATAAAATGAGATGATATGTACATCTTGCATGCATTCGTTCATCATGTGCAATTTGAATGTACCTTATATATATACACATACATAGTGGTGAACCTTGTTGAAGAATCTGCCTAAGTGTAAATGGTGTAACTGTGTACTTGTATTCCCCATGAGGTGAAGTGTTATATCTGTCATTGGTTGTCATTAATTGTAATTTGGTTTGCCTATTTTGTAATGTCGAGTTGAGTCTGCCTATGATGCCTACCAGTACTTAGTTTATGTACTGATGTTATCTGTGCTCTTCTTTTGAATGAGTATAAAGCGTGTTCCAGCGTTTGAGATGAGACCTCGACTCTAGCCAACATTTGCAGACTTCAGTACAAGGGTGAGCACCATGTCCGGATAGCCATTGGATTTTATTAAATTATTCATGTCCTTTGCTTCGGGACTAAGACATTTTCCTATTATTTCATGTTTTTGATAATCTGTTAGACTAGTTTTGAATATTGTTAGATGTTCTTGTATGATGACTTCAACTCCCAGGGTTGTATTACTCCCTGGGGTTGTATTAAATAGAGATTTTCCGCACTCTGTTATATTGGCTATGTTAATTTACTAAGTTAGATTTTATTTTTGATAATTATTTATTGTGTTAGTGATTTTGTAATAAGAGATCTTATGTAGGATCTGGCTAATGGGTAAGGGTTGGTTTAGATGGTTCTACCACTAGAGTGGTGGGGTGGGTGCCAATCATGACATAAGGGTCGTGACAAAGATGGTATTAGAGAACTGGGTTCATAGATCTCATAGTACAAAAATATGTCTAGTAGAGTCTTACGGAATAGTACAAAGACATCTATATTTTTCTTTGAGAGGTTAGAAGGCCTTAGGAAACAAAATTCCCTTCTTTCTTTCTTCCATGCTATTACTTGATTCCAATTGGTATCTGGTGATCCAAACTGGTATCTAATTTTATTCATTCTAGTTTCACAGATGGTGAATACTCAGTCCACTAGAGCAGCAATAGCTGAACCAAAGACAACACCCGCAACTACCACAGTTTGGGGAAATCCTCAAGTAAGGAGTAGGAAAGAGAGAGGTAGAAGAGAGGCAACACCTATTAGGGTTGGAGCCCGGGAATTTGAAGGGTTGGCTAGACATAGAACACCATCTCCTTCCCCATAATAGGATGCTTTAAGGTTATCTCAGAATGAGGATATGATAATTGTGGAGGAATAAGTAGTGGTTCTAGAGAATATAGTGCCTATGCAAAATGGTACAACTAATGTGCCTTTGTCTGCGGAAGTGATTCAACAGGTGGTGGGATTTTTGAGTAGTTTTGATGGCACCGGTACTGCCCCATTTGTTCCGTAGATTCATCCCCAGCTTTGCAGTATGAAACTGCTGTAGTGCCCTGGATGGACAAGGGCTTTAATACTGGAGTGTTTTCCCGAAAAGTATTGGGATCCGTGATGATTGATGATGAGCATGGACTTTTCTGCAAGTTCATAAATATGAAATCTCTAGTGTTCCAGGGTACTGAGCTAGAGGATGCATTTGAATTCTTGATCGACTGTCATGAGCATTTGTATGAGATGGGTGTTGTAGAGAGGTATGATGTGGAGTTTGTGTCATTTCAGTTGTAGGTAGAGGCCAAGAAGTAGTAGAGGTACTTTGTTGAGTGTAAGGCTGCCTTACCTCCACTTACTTGGGCTGAGTTCTAGAATGTGTTTCTTCAAAATTATGTTCCTCACACTTATTAGGATCAGAAGAAGGATGAGTTTGTGAAGTTAGAGCAGGGAGATATGTTTGTGGCGGTCTATGAAGCTAAGTTTCACGTTTGGTCCCATTATACACTTCAGTTGATTACTTCAGAGGATGATTGAATCAGGTAATTTGTCAAAGGTTTGACTTTAGGTATTCAGATGGTTACCTTATCTGTGGCAGTTTTAGGCAAGTCTTTTCAGGATGTGGTTGAGTTTTCTAAGAAGGCTGAAGGGATTGGGAAGCAAGGAAAGGTGAAGGTAGCGGAAAAGAAGGCCCAAATATCTAATCAGTTTAGTGGTACTTATTTGAGAAGTGGTGGTTTGCAGAGTCATTCTTCTCGTCCTTTCCATTCAGCCACGCGTGTGTCCTCAGAGGGCTATTCTGGGGTCAGTTATTAGCCCTCACGGACAGACAACTATACACTTTCATCATCTTTAGTCCAGTGACTTGGCTCGAGCATCAGGTACTATGAGTGTAGGGCTTTGGGTCACATTAAGAGGTTTGGTCTCAATTTCTTGTCTATAGGTTAGTTGGCTCAGTAACAAACTTCAAGTGCTCTAGTTCCAGTGGGTCATAGTGGTGGAGGATATGGTAATAGTCATCCATAGGGTGGGTAGTGGTCAAAATTGTCACACCCCAACCGTAAAGTCTCGAGAGAACGAACCTTCATTCATGTACACTCATATGCATGTCACTAAATGAACAACACTCTATCATATATAGATACAAGATACCAATGGTAGAAGTCATGGAGAAACATTTAATAGATATGAAACTTGGCCGTTGGGGCCATCAAGTCAAAATGGACATACGTTCCTTCATTCGTCTTACAACGTCTACAAAGCCTCTAACAGATACATATACATAACCAACCTAAAGTCGGGACAAGTCCCTGCTTTATACAATCCTTTATACAATACCAAAACAAATGTACATAATGACTCGGAAAGGCCCGAATCAATATGGAGCTCACCAACAGTTTGCAGATGATCTGTATCCTACTATAGAGGTCTACTAGCTCCTGTGCCTGCAGCAAGTAAGGTAAGTCCCCCAAGGGGCATCAGTACGAAAGGATGTACTGAGTATGTAAGACCATAAATAACTGCTTGAAATACAAGAAAACAATGGAATCAAATACAAATGAATAAGCAATATGGATAAACCACCGTTCTGTATGTGTGGAACCATGTACATTACATTCATTACTTTCTTTGCTTTTACATTCATTCATTCAGTCATCAGTCATTCATCATTCATTCATATAATGCCCGGGCCCCAAGCTGATCAGTGGGTCATAACAATAATCAATCGGGATCGACCCATGCTAGGCTTTCCTTTTACCCCTCGGATACCACCTGTGGTTGTGGGATCGACCCATGCTAGTTTTCTTTCCACCCCTGGGATACCACCCGAGATATTGGGATCGACCCATGCTAGGTGTTCTTTCCACCCCTGGGATACCACCCAAGAATAAAGACTTTCATTACATCACTTCTTTAATCTTTGAGATAGTTCATTCGGTGGTCATAACATTATTGAAACTTTAGAACTATAGTCTATAAATATGACACATATGAATAACAATTGGTAACAGCCTGGAATGAAATACTTCAGAACATTTTGGAATAGAAACAAGTACGGTAATGTCGTGAACAATAGATGTTGCCGAAGGATATGATGTCGCCCAAAGTATACCTCCGAAAAAGTACAATGCGGTCGCTGAATCAAATATAGAACCCAACTAGGTTGGGGTCGATCCCACAGGGAATAGGTCGAAGTTTGAGTAGACTACCAGGTGGAATAATTGGAACGTAAATAAAACTAGGGGGGTTTGCTATAGAATAGTAACAATGACGATTGCTGGCTGATATTGAGTTTGTAAACAATAAGAGAAATTCACTAGGACTGTGATTCCCAATGATTCCTTAACTCCACCGGTGACTTGTGCTTAACAAGATTTCCCCACTGCGCTGCATGCAAAATCTAACAAGTTAGGTTAATCTAACTGTCTCTCGACCTTCATTAGACGAATTTCACTCTTCTCCTCTTGGTCTCCGAGTGTCGCACTACTAACCCTTGTCCTGGATTTCAGATAACCTTTCCCTCTAAGGCTCCGATTATTAGATGAAGGTTGATAGCTTCAAATCTCTGTTGTTATCTCCTTTTCCCAATCTCTACCTCTCTCTCGAGCAAGTCTAGAATACAGGCGAGTTTCTAACGTTTGCTACCATTAGAAAAGCAATCACAACGAAGGAAATAATCAATACATGCATTCACAGCAGTACAAAGTTGCTTTGCACTTAACCGATTTCGTTAATTCCTCATGGTTCACACAACCCTAGATGATGGGTTTAGCTGCTCATAATTGTAAGAACACAAGAAGAATTCAAAGATGAAAGCATAATTATGATCACACAAGAATGAAGAAAAACCGAAATTCCAATTATCAATCAACCTCAAACTAGGGTTTTTGAATACAAAACCAAATATATGTCTGAAACAGTGTAAAATAACTCTCAAAGTAGTAAATTGTCCAAATCTCGCACTTAGGACTACATAGGAATATTTATAGATACAAAACTAGTCCTATCCAAAACAAAATAGGAGAACAGAGTAGGCAGTTTTCATGGTGTCGTGACTTGGTATCGTGGAACCATACGATACCAAGTCACGACACGTGACATGTATCGTAGAAATCAGGCTTCTTTCTTGGATCTCTGAAGTGGACTCACGCCAGCAAGTCACGCCTCGTGGGTGGACTCACGTGACATGAGTCCTGTCATGATACTCAGGCAACATGTAGACCTTCTGGAAATCAATTCACGATAGCAACTCACGACTCGTGAGTGGTAATCACGGCTCGTGAGTGATGTCGTGGGTTACACTCAGGTGCAGATCCATTCTTTCATCTTCGTATGCTTCGTCTTCGGGCTTGATTCTTCCTCTTTTGATCATTTTGCCTTTAAAACCTGTTTTCCTGCAAAGTAGGACAGAAACCACATCATACCAACAAAACACACCCAAGTTATTGCATATTTTCCTTGTTTTAGGCATCAAAAGTGCCATATAACCATGGCACATCAACACCCTCAACTTAGAATGTTTGCATATCCTTAGGCAAAAAAAATAAAAAAATAAAAATACACAAACAAACTGCTTAACCAAGAGAAACCTAAGGGACTTATGGCAGTCTACTCGTTGCTTTTGACACAAAATCTTTTCGACCCCTCCTATTTTCAAGGTAAAACCATAATGTGTATGTAAGCAACATAGGATCATGGCACAGCAGGGATCAAGTGATGGCACCAATTTACGTACAAACAACTAAGCGTATATGCAATTGACATTTCCCGAACAACTAGCAGCTAATTATACAACCCATGTGCTCTCACAAACAAAGAAGTCCCATGCACTCTCAGTATACTAATGGATATCAACATAGGGACGAGGTCAAAACACTCACGCTCCCAAAGAAGTTAAGACTGTGTGCATTAAATACCATAGGCTTGCCCTTATTATCTATGCCTTCGTTTTTGGATAGTCAGACAAGGATCACTATAGGACTTTACTCGGCTTGTAAGGTAGGCTTAGGGACGGGTATGGTGCATATGGGTATAGTGACTCAACCCTCCTTGACACTACACGCTTTTTGGCTCCAACTTCCAACCTTTTTCCATTTTTTTATTTTCCCTTATTCTCCATTCTTTTTTTTCACACCCAAATCTGTTTTCTCTTTTTCTTTTATTAACCCTTCTTCATACCCAACTCAATCTACGCACCCCTATAATAACCACCCTCAACTTAGGCGATTTGCCTGAATTGAGGTACACAATGTCCAAGGAGGGACCAGGGCCAAGACAGGTTCATTGTGATTAAAATGGGAAGGTGAATAGGCTAAATGAAAGAAATAGGATAATTATGGCTCAAAGTTGGGATCAAGGGATACTTCTTCCTTTGGTTTGGCATTTAGGCTAAAAGTGAACTTTTTTCAAAAACGGCCTATGATCCTTTCCTAATCCCTATCCTTTAACTTAGGCAAGACTAACCGGGCAAGTTCTGGATCAGACACACACAACTAACTAAGTAGTGACCTCACACACATATAGCACAGGGTTGTATTACCAACTACTACCTATCCGTTCATGCAATGCTAGCTACGGTTATTTGCCTATAATTCTAGTGCCATAACAAGATCCAACAGCAGTCACACACAAGCATGCTATTCACACAATTCAAAAATTTCAGGAGGGGTATAGTCAAAACATTTAAAAATCATCCAAAACTGGACTGCCCTATAGTTCCCTCATTTTTCTCCTAATTTAGCAACAAACATAAAAACATCAATAATAACATCCTAAACATGCCGGTTCTACTATGATAGCACACTCGAGGGAAAAGAAACACGGCAACAAAAACCCCCAAGTGGTGGTACACCCCCACCCCCAACTAAACATGGTGCAATGCCCTCAATACACCGATATCAATTCAAAAACAAGGGAGTAAAGACATACCTGTGGCGCTCTAAGCACCAGAAGTGGGCCCGCCAGCAGTGGGATCATCAGACTGTGAAGTAGTCGCATCCGGTGGGGGGATAGCCTGACTGGCAGATGCACCACGCTCCCTCTGCTCTGCCTCAATCTGGCTCGCGTGGTACTCTACCCGGGAGGCTTTAACATCCCATCTCATATCACTATCGAACTCATCATCACTAGCACCCCCATCTGCTGGACTGCGGGGTCTCTTGCCTCTATCCATCTGCGACTCCTCATCAGCAACCAGATCAACCTCAAATGCTGGTCGTACGGAGGTCGGGACAGGCGTGCTAGTCGATGCCAGTGCCCGAACCTCCTCTCTCAACCCAGCAACCTCCTGGGTCAAGCCGGCCATATCAGGGCTCAGTGCAGCACTCAATCGGGAGGCCATACGTGCCTCAAAACTATCAATCCGCCCATGCAGGCCTTGCATAAACTGGTCCATAGCTGCATTCATCCGAGCCTCTACCCTAGTCTCCACAGCCTCTACTATAGATCGAACCCAAGGCTTAAGCTGGGATACCAACTTAGCCATCTGAGTCTCAGTGTGAGCCTGGCGCTCAAACATCTCCGTCTGCCTGTCAACCAGCTGCTGAAGAAAATCTCGTGATATCGAAACCATCCCAGTAGGAGTCGGTGGGGCACTAGTACTGGGTGCTCCCTCATCAACAGGGCCAGCACCCTCAGTCTGTATAGGTACCCTAACTAGTGCAGGAACAGGCAACGGGGCACTACGCAGCTCATCCAGGGTTGCACCCGCCGACTCAGACGGCTGTGACTCACGTGGGAGCACGGGGTATGAACCCCTCTGCTGCATCATCCCAATGTCTGAAATATGAGTCACCTCAATATAATGGTCGAGGGCAGGTAGTCTGGCCATCCCTGCCCTATCACACAGGCCCTGGATCAGGCATGGGAAGGGTATACTCGTGTGATCTCTAAAAGCTCGCTCGTGGATCTCTTGGATGATGTACCTTGTGAAATGAATCTCATAACCAGCCAAGATGCTGGCTACTACTACAGCCCTGTCCAATGTGAGTGAGTTATCAGCATTGGTTGGACCCAACCTATAACGAACCACTGACCACCAGAATCGACCAGCAAAATAAAGCATGGACTTTTTGATGTCCAGCTTCCTAGTCACCCAACTAGCCGCTACATCCTCCTCGGCTATGTAACCTGCAATCTATTTAATCAACTCCAATTTCTGCTACGCATCTCTCATCCGAACTCTATCTCTGACCGTGTCCATTCTGTGATCAAATTCAGTTGTCGAAGCTGGAAGTGGACAGCCAGGCCCAAACAGGAAGCGGTGAATGGTCTCTTCCGAAATGTCTACTCGGGAACCTCGCACCATAACATGAGTCAGCACTGGATGCAAGATATATTGCTGCTCAACTGGGGTGTTCAAACCAACCGATGTAGCATAGGAAGCATAAAACTCTTGGACCAACTCTGAGCTATACCGACCAGAAGGCTGCGCCATCCAACCTAAGCCATATCGCTCAAAAAGAGGCCAAATATCCGGCAATGTCCTCAACTCCTCCACCCGATATCGGGGCTCCTCCATAATGTTCCTCCGACACAAACCACGCTCTGTCAGCTCAGCATCTCGATCATAAATAGCACGCATGCCCTGTACACACCACCGTTGAACCTCCCTATCCTGTGCAGTAGTCAGGGCACTCTCGGTACCAGTATCGAAAAGAGAGGCTGTAGCCTCCGCCACAGATGTATCCCGACTCGTAGCCTCATCTGTTGACCTTGACTCAGAAGCATCCTCCCCCTCTTCAGACTGGGGGGCAGACTCAGACGACTCAGCCGTAACAACTGGCTCAACAGATGGTGGGGCTGGCTGAAGTGCTGCCTGGGCAGCCGCTCGGGCTCGCGTCTGTAACCTCGTAGCCCGAGGAATCAAAGCAGTATCGTCCATGCTAACATTAAACTCCTCCACAGAACCACTTTGTTCCGACGCAGTGGGTTCATCCCGCAGACGGGTCGGTAAATCCAGATTTTTGGTCCGAATCCGGAATGATGCATCAAGGTGGTCACTTTTGGGATTGGATTTTGGAGGCATGGTAACGGATTTTGGATCGAATTTTGGGTAATTGGGTCAGATTTGGTGTGTTGGATCTGAATTTTTGGACTTAGGGTTTGGATTTTCGAATGGGTTTGGTAATGGGGGTCGGATTTTGTGAGTTTGTTAGGGAAGGTTCAGATTTTGTGAGTTTGAGAAGGAGGGGATTCGGATTTAGTAGGGAGAAGAAGAAAAACTTGGAATTTTAGGGTTTTATTTTAAGGATTTGAAAGTGGGGAAAGAAGGGATTAGGTCGATTTTAAATCGGGTATAGAAGAAGAGGTCCGGTTTTATTTTTAGAAAATTCGGATCGGGTCGGGTTGGATTTGGGTTACTGATATTTTTACGTTTCACGACACGACCCATGCCACGTGGTTGTGACCTACGTGACGTGAGGTCTGTTGTGACTGATGATCTGAGACTGGCCTGAAGGTCTGATTTCCACGACCCGACTCACGTGGCATGGATCCCATCCACGTCACGTGGATGCCTTCCATGGAATTGATTCAGAACTTGGAAATTTTCCTCTGATTTTGACGATACCTACCACGTGGCGTAGAACTCCCTCACGTGTCATGATTCATGTCGTGGATGAACTTCCACTTCTTCAGGTGAATTTTAACTAACTGTTACTCAATAATCCAATCTCCTCATAACAAATCTTGGGTTGCCTCCTAATCAACGCCTAATTTAATGTCGCGGCACGACATGGCTAACTTGGATACTCAGACTTCCCCAACTAGCCCATGGGTTACCTCCCATGAAGCGCCTGATTTAACGTCGCAGCATGATATGACTGTCTTGACTACTCAGACTTCATCAAGTTCAAGTTCTTCCAGCGACCTTACCTCTTTCGGAACTCCTACATAATGCTTAACACGCTGTCCATTGACTTTGAATAGGACATCATCTGCTCTTTTTAGCTCAATATCACCATGTGAGAATACCCGAATGACAGTGAATGGGCTAGACCATTTGGATTTTAGTTTTCCAGCAAACAGGCGAAGCTTAGAATTATACAATAAAACTGAGTCGCCCAGGTGAAATTCGCGGTTCTCAATCCGACGATCATGGTACAATTTCATCTTCTCTTTATACAATGCTGAACTTTCATAAGCCCGGAGACGAAATTCATCCATCTCATTCATCTGCTCAAGTCGCAATTGGGCCGCTTCATTCCAGTATAATTTCACCCTTTTCAACGCCCACAAGGCTTTATGTTCTAGTTTAATGGGAAAATGGCAAGACTTCCCAAATACCAACTGATATGGTGATGCACCAATTGGTGTTTTGAAAGCCGTCCGATATGCCCATAACGCATCATCCAGTCGTCGAGCCCAATCAGTCCTATTTATATTGACTGTTTTTGCCAGAATGGACTTAATCTCACGATTTGAAACCTCAACCTGCCCGCTTATCTGAGGATGGTAAGGTGTTGCCACCTTATGTTTGACACCATATTTTTCAAGCAGGGCTTTGAACAGACGATTGCAAAAGTGGGATCCCCCATCACTAATAATAACTCGGGGTGTCCCAAAACGTGAGAATATGTTCTTTTTCAAGAATGCTGTGACACTTCTCCCTACGTTATTAGGAAGCGCAATCGCCTCCACCCACTTAGACACATAGTCTACAGCCACCAAGATGTACTTCATTCCATGCGATCTCACAAAAGGACCCATAAAGTCAACTCCCCAACCATCGAACAATTCAAGCTCAAGTATGGTTGTCATGGGAAGTTCTTGTCTGCGTGAAATATTACCTTGCCTTTGACATCGATCACAAGCGCGGGCATAGTTATGAGCATCTTTGTAAATACTGGGCCAGTAGTACCCACATTGAAAGATTTTATGGGCGGTCCGTGCACCTCCATGATGACCCCCAACTGAAGATGAGTGACACGCCTCCAGAATACTTATCATTTGGGACTCTGGGACACATCTTCGAATTATGACATTAGCACACACCCTAAACAAATACGGCTCATCCCAGAAGAATTTTCTTACCTCATGCATGAATTTCTTTCTCTGCTGATATGTCATATCTTCCGGGACTAGATCACTTGCCAAAAAGTTGGCAAAATCAGCAAACCATGGGATCAAGTCTTGAGATGCTGCCAGTACTTGTTCATTCGAAAAAGTGTCATCAATCTCAAGATCGTCCTTCAATTTCAGTATGGCTTCCTCCTCAAGCCGTGAAAGATGGTCAGCTACTTGATTTTCGGTCCCCTTTCGATCCTTGACTTCAAAGTCAAATTCTTGCAACAGAAGTACCCATTGAATAAGTCTTGGCTAGCATCCTTTTTCGACATAAGATACCGAAGGGCTGCATGATCTGTATGCACAATCACCTTCGTACCAATCAAGTAAGATCTGAATTTCTCAAATGCGAATACTACGGCAATAGCTCCTGCTCAGTCACAGTGTAATTCTTTTGAGCTAGGTTAAGCACTTTGCTAGCGTAGTAAATCGGGTGCAATATCTTCTCACGTCTCTGGACCAGGACTGCACCCAAGGACACTCCACTAGCATCGCACATAACCTCAAAAGGCTTAGTCCAATCCGGTGACACAATAATAGGGGCTGACACCAACTTCTCCTTAAGATACTCAAACGCTGTAAGACATGCTTCATCAAACACAAATTTCACCTCTTTTTCTAAAAGTTTGCACAAGGGATGAACAATCTTGGAGAAGTCCTTGATGAATCTTCTATAAAAACCAGCATGACCTAAGAAACTTCGAATACCTTTCACAGATATAGGTGGGGGCAGCTTCTCAATTACTTCAATTTTTGCCTTATCTACCTTAATGTCGTTCTTCGAAATATGATGCCCCAATACAATACCTTCATTGACCATAAAGTGACATTTTTCCCAATTCAGCACTAGGTTGCACTCCTCGCATCTTTGCAGCACATTAGCAAGGTGTGCCAAACATCCCTTAAACGAGTCACCCACTACAAAAAAATCATCCATAAACACCTCGATAGTGTCTTCCACCATGTCGGAGAAAATAGACATCATACATCGTTGGAAGGTGGCCGGTGCATTACATAATCCGAAAGGCATCCTCTTGAATGCGAACGTCCCATATGGACAAGTGAAAGTGGTCTTCTCTTGGTCTTCGGGGGCAATAAAAATCTGATTATACCCCGAATATCCATCAAGAAAACAATACCATCCTCTACTAGCAAGACGGTCTAACATCTGGTCCATGAAGGGCATAGGAAAATGATCCTTTTTAGTCCACGAATTCATCTTTCTATAGTCCATACAAACTCTCCATCCAGTCACCAGCCTTATTGGAATCAACTCATTCTTGTCATTTGGAACCACAGTGATTCCTCCCTTTTTCGGCACACACTGAACCGGGCTCACCCACTTGCTATCTGCAATGGGGTAAACCACTCCTACATCTAACCATTTGATAATTTCTTTCTTCACAACCTCCTGCATAGGTGGGTTAAGATGACGCTGGTGCTCAATGTTAGGTATGCACTCAGGAATAAGCTGGATCTTATGAGTGCAAATGCTGGGTGGAATACCTATGATATCTGTAATGGACCACCCAATGGCCCTCTTAAATCTTTTCAAAATTGAAACCAAAGCCTTTACCTGCAATTCACCAATTTAGCAGAAATAATTATTGGCAAGGTATTGTTGGCTCACAAGAATGTGTAGCGAAGGTGGGCCAGAAGAGCCTTAAGCTCTAAAACTGGAGGCTCCTTAATAGATGGACGAGCTGGTGGTGTCACCCTGTTCTTCAGATCAAGATCCAATTTCTTGGTAGCATAAGTGTATGCTCCTCTACCTGCGAGTGCACCCACCATCTCATCATAGTCTTCTATACTATCATTTTCAAAATTCATGATCACGGCAGCCAGAGGCTCTACTCCCAACCTTTCTTCGATGGACACAACAACCTCACTATCATCAACAGCATCTATCACTGAAATCGCTCGCTTATCTCTTGGTTGCTTCATAGAACGACAGAAATTGAAAGTAACCTGTTCATCATTCAATCTAAATTTCAGCTGCCCGGTTTCCATATCAACCAATGCACGACCCATGGAAAGGAATGGTCTTCCCAGTATGATGGGCACCTCAAAGTCAACTTCACAATCGAGAATCACAAAATCAGCCAAAAATATGAAAGAAGCAACCTTCACCAAGACATCGTACAGAATGCCAACCGATTTTTTCACAGTTCTATCGGCCATGAGAAGTCTCATGGAGGTTGGTTTTGGTGCTCCTAACCCCAATTGCTTGAACATGGCTAATGGCATTAGGTTGATGCTAGCACCCAAATCACACAGTGCTTTAGCAAAATCGTAGGACCCAATAGTACACGGGATTGTGAAAGCTCCTGGATCTTTCTTCTTTTCAACTAAGGACCGTGATGCAACTGCACTACAATGATGAATGTTATCTGTGGGCTCAAAACTGACAGTTCTCTTCTTTGTCACCAAGTCTTTCATGAACTTGGCATAACCTGGCATCTGCTCCAATGCCTCTACAAGAGGGATGTTTACTGACAGCTCCTTCAACATGGTGATGAACTTCTGATACTTTCCTTCTTCTGCCTTCTTCTTCAACCTTTGAGGATAGGGAGGAGGAGATCGTGGGATAGTTTTGAGCACTTTTGGTACCTCGTTCTCCTTCCTCTTCTTAGATTTTTCATTGTCGCTATCATCATGCTGATTTGGAACCATGTTACCCTTTGCATTATCCGACTCTAACTCTACTTCAACATCGATAACCACTGGATCATTAGGCACACTACTGTCGGCAGGCATAGGTGGATCTGTCGTGCTCTTCCCGCTTCTAGTAGTAATAGCAAGACAATGACTATCGTTTTTCGAATTCTGGATGGTATTGCTTGGAAGGGTGCCTGGCTGACGTTGATTTAGTGCCAGTGAAATTTTCCCAAACTGTTGTTCCAACTGTTTAATGGCAGTCGAATGAGACTCCACTTTCTAACTTATGCCCGAAATGTCAGTCTTAATTTCTTTCAAGCAATTCTCCTGACTTTCGGCTCCTTTGACCAATTTATTTAGGAGTGCCTCCATTCTTGAATTTCCAGACTCCTCATCACGCCTTCCAGGTGGTACATATATGTAATTCTTTTCTAGATTATCATCCTTTCGCCTCCAATCACCATCTCGATCCCCTTCTCGATCTCTGTATCCCGATTTGTTGTAGCTGTCTCCATAATAGTTCCGACCTTGATTCCCTTTCCTTGAGTTCCAAGAGTCTTGATTAGACCCTTATCCCTTGGATTGAAAACCCACCACTTCACGATCAAGATACTTCGCCTCTTCATCTGACTCACTATCATCATGTCTAACTGATTTGCTTTGTGCACCAACAACATGCACCTTTTTCGCATCTCTAGCAACTATCTGTTCGGCCAGAAGACCAATCTCTGTCCTCAACTGAGCAACCTCTTGCGCCACAGATTCATCCAAAGCCCTTTGAGCTACTGAAGCTCCAATTGCATATGTTCCAGCTGGCGTGTCTGCCTCCCGAGTATTCCATCCTCGGTTGGTCTTAGTGACACGATCTAATATCTCAGAAGCTTGGTACCATCTCAAACTCATGAATGCTCCACCTGTGATAGTATCTGCTACTGCTTTTGTGTTGACATTCAAAGCCCTATAGAAGATTTCAAGTAAGTTCCTACCGCTCATCCTATGATTTGGCACCATTTGCAGCTTCTTTTTAAATCTCAGCCAAGTTTCATAGAGTGCTTCCGAGTGAAGCTGTCTGAAATTATAGATCTCGTCTTTCAACTGCAGTATCTTGGACGGTGGGAAAAATCTTTCCAAGAATTAATTTCTCAATTCCTGCCAAGTAGTGATAGAACCTCGAGGCAGCTCAGCCAACTACAACGTGGCTTCTCTTGTAAGAGAAAATGGGAACAACCTCAACCGTATTGCCTCCTGATCAACCCTAGGCAGATTGTATGACGTGCAGACCCCCACAAAATTCATTACATGCATGTTTGGATCATCAGAAGGAAGACCCGCAAACACGCCCTTCAAGTTCAACAGATGGATCATGGCACTAGTGATGTTAAACTTAGTGCCCGGAGGTAACTTAGGTGGAACAATGGCACCTTTCTCGATTGGCTCAAAATAGGCCACATATTCATCTTCAGGATCATCATAAACAGGCACACGTTGTCTCGGTTGTTCTCTTAATCGTCTTTGTCGCTTTTCAGCATCAGCCAGACGCTGTGCTGCTTCCTGCATAGCTCAATTATCTCTTTCTTCTTGTCTAAGAGCAGCTTGTCTAGCCTGCTCTTCTCATTTCAATCGAGCAGTAGTTTGTTCCGCTGTTTCTTGACCAGCCGAATGAATTGGCTGATTGTGAATATCTCCCACAACTGCGGGATTCTGGACTCCTTCAGTATTCACCATTCTCCGATTAGCTCTTAAAGTCCTTTTGATTTCAAGATCAAGTGGAATCAGGGGATTGCCTTGACTCCTTGTATTTGGCATACACCGGCGTATGCCCTCAACAGTATGTAAAAAACACAACCAATCAACTCCAACCAGTAATGTTCAACTTCATAACCGTAGTCCCCGGCAACGGTGCCAAAATTTGATATCGCCCAAAGTATACCTCCAAAAAAGTACAATGCGGTCGCTGAATAAAATATAAAACCCAACTAGGTTGGGGTCGATCCCATAGGGAATAGGTCAAAGTTTGAGTAGACTACCAGGTGGAATAATTGGAACGAAAATAAAACTGGTGGGTTTGCTAGTGAATAGTAACAATGACGATTGCTGGCTGATATTGAGTTTGTAAACAATAAGAGAAATTCACTAGGACTGTGATCCCCAATGATTCCTTAACTCCACCGGTGACTTGTGCATAACAAGATTGCCCCACTGCGCTGCATGCAAAATATAACAAGTTAGGTTCATCTAACTGTCTCTCGACCTTCATTAGACGAATTTCACTCTTCTCCTCTTGGTCTCCGAGTGTCGCACTACTAACCCTTGTCCTGGATTTTAGATAACCTTTCCCGCTAAGGTTTCGGTTATTAGATGAAGGTTGATAGCTTCAAATCTCTGTTGTTATCTCCTTTTCCAAATCTCTACCTCTCTCTTGAGTAAGTCTATAATACAGGCGAGTTTCTAACGTTTTCTACCGTTAGAAAAGCAATCACAATGAAGGAAATAATCAATACATGCATTCACAGCAGTACAAAGTTGCTTTACACTTAACTGGTTTCGTTAATTCCTCATGGTTCACACAACCCTAGATGATGGGTTTAGCTGCTCATAATTGTAAGAACACAAGAAGAATTCAAAGATGAAAGCATAATTATGATCACACAAGAATGAATAAAAACTAAAATTCCAATTATCAATCAACCTCAAACTAGGGTTTTTGAATACAAAACCAAATATATGTCTGAAACAGTGTAAAATAACTCTCAAAGTAGTAAATTGTCCAACTCTCTCACTTAGGACACATAGGAGTATTTATAGATACAAAACTAGTCCTATCCAAAACAAAATAGGAGAACAGAGTAGGCAGTTTTCACGGTGTCGTGACTTGGTATCGTGGAACCAAGTCACGGCATGTGACATGTATCGTAGAAATCATGCTTCTTTCTTGGATCTCTGAAATGGACTCACGCCAGCAAGTCACGCCTCGTGGGTGGACTCACGTCTGTTGTGATACTCAGGCAATATGTAGACCTTCTGGAAATCAATTCATGACAGCAAATCACGACTCGTGAGTGGTAATCACGGCTCGTGAGTGATGTCGTGGGTCACACTCAGGTGCAGATCCATTCTTTCATCTTCGGGCTTGATTCTTTCTCTTTTGATCATTTTGCCTTTAAAACTTGTTTTCCTGCAAAGTAGGACAGAAACCACATCATACCAACAAAACACACCCAAGTTATTGCATATTTTCCTTGTTTTAGGCATCGAAAGTGCCATATAACCATGGCACATCAGGATACGGAAAAGAGTAACCTTATATACCTTATCTTCCCAATATAAATACACAATCCTATATGTGAATACAATAATCCATCTCCTTCCTTACGCGTTACTCTACAGCAACAACTAACTACATTACAAGTGCATAAGACGACAATGACCTACATGACTACCATATAATGTCATTTCACCCTATAACGGTACAATCCACTGCATTACCATGCCAACAACACTAAAACATTCCACACATTAACCAAGTTATTGTAAAGCGATAGCATTTCACACTAAGGTTATACTTTACACTTCCCCCTTCAACACTACGTCACCTTTACTCCATCAAGTCACTTAAATACCTTTCACAATAACACATTAACAACAATCCATAATTGGTATAATACAACATGCCTCCGAACGACCCCTTAAAGCAATTCAAAAGGTACTATAAGTTGATAATTACATCCAAGAAGGGTATAGGGGCCTTGGGGGGTCAAAGAGAAGCAAAAATAAACAAAATGAAATTCTAGAATGGTCTGTGGAGACACCTGCGCCCGTAGGTGGATGAGATGTGGCTTCATATGCCCATCTGGCCCTGTCCAAGGCCACCTGAGTTGGCATCTGCGCCCGCAGGTGCCCCAACCGGGAGGGCGGATGCCCGGTTTGGCCAAAATGGGTCTCTTTTGGGTCCTCTTTTGTAATAAATGGTCCATGGCCATAAGTAAGCTTATATTTTCATAATTTAGGTAAACTTTGATGCTAATGATCAACCATAGTTTCAAAATGCACATGAGCATCACCAAAACGTTTTTCTCCTTTTAATACGCCACCGGTTCCATGCACAATTTCATAACAACAATCCTACGAGTTATACACATAGAGAAAGAAAGTTAAGGACATAACTATATCTTACATATTGAAATTTAATCCATCAAATTCACTTCCTTCAATACCATAAGTCCACTTTCAAGTTTATAAGGCAAAACCCTTTACCGATTAAGCAATAATAGACTATTTTACACATCGTGGACTGTTCAACACTGTGTCAACATAACCAACATGGTTTATACACCCTATCATGCATATAATATCTTAAACCATAAGATTAAATACTTACCAAAGTTTACAAGAGGATGATCTTGTCCAAGGGAATAATAGCTTAGGGTTTGAAAGAGAAATGAAATATTGTTGGAAAATTCTAGAAATGGCATGTGTGTCTTGGTGAATAAAAATCTGATTTTTCACCCTTATATAGTCCCTCAAGGTCATCCTTATTCAAACATTAAATGTGTTTACTTGGTCAATCTTGTAGAATGGGTCATTTTTTCCATTTGGACCATGCCTTTTGCTTAATTTTGGGCCTTTATTGAGCCCATTAGCATACAGTAATTCAGCCCAACAAAATTAATGCATAATACACCAACCATATCAAGTTTAAATAATTCCATAAATGTTATGGTAATCAAATAGGTTCGGAAATGTACGGGGTGTTACATCCTTCCCCCTTAGAAACAGTCGTCCTCGAATGTTAGTAACATTATCCAATTTAAACAAATTTAAAGTCTAGTACACATAATGCTTATAGATACTTAATTGTTATTGCTCCAATTCCGCATCTTAAACTTTTTATTCCATTTGAAATAAATGAGGGTACTTAGACTTCATCATTTCTTCAGCTTCCCATGTGATCTCTTCTACTTGTTGATTCCTCCAAAGTACCTTTACGGAAGCTACTTCTTTATTCCTTAACCTCTTCACTTGTCGATCCAGAATAGCAATAGGTATCTCTTCATAGGTGAGATCCTCCATAACTTGTACATATTTAATGGGAGCAATACGAGATGGATCTCCTATGCATTTTTGAAGCATTGAAACATGAAATACTGGATAAACTGTGGAGAGTTCTTGGGGTAATGCTAATTCATACGCAACTTGACCAAATCTTTGGGTAATCTCATATGGCCCTATATAACGTGGACTCAACTTTCCTTTCTTTCCAAATCTCATTACCCCTTTCATTGGTGACCCTTTTAAAAATACCCAATCACATATGGCAAATTCGAGCCCCCTTCTTCTAACATCAACATATGACTTGTGTCAACTTTGGGCCATTTGTAGCCACTGTTGTATCACCTTAACTTTCTCCATAGCTTGATGAACAAGGTCTGGTCCAAATAAGGCAGTTTCACCCGCTTCAAACCATACAATTGGTGATCTACACTTTCTTCCATATAAAGCTTCGTAAGGTGCCATTTTGATACTTGAATGATAGCTATTGTTGTAGGCAAATTCAATAAGAGGTAGTTGATCATCCCAACTACCTTTAAAGTTCAATGTGAGAGCTCGTAGCATATCTTCAAGTGTTTGGATAGTATGTTCTGCTTGTCCATCTATCTGAGGATGAAAAGCCGTACTTAAATTCACTTAGGTTCCTAAACTCTTCTGAAAAGATTTCCAAAAGTGTGCGCTAAATTGAGCTCGTCTGTCTAATATAATAGAGATTGGAACCTCGTGTAATCGCACTATCTCTTTAACATACAACCGTGGATACTCTTCAGCTGTATAGGTGGTCTTGATCGGTAGGAAGTGTGCTGACTTGGTAAGCCTATCAACTATTACCCAGATAGAATCAAATTTCTGCAGTGTACGAGGCAAACTTGTGATGAAATCCATGTTAATCATGTCCCACTTCAAGACTGGAAGATTGATACATTGCATATAACCTCCAGGTTTCTGATGCTCTACTTTTACTTGTTGACAATTTGGACATTGAGCTACAAATTATGCAATGTTCTTTTTCATGTTACCCGACCAATACATTTCCTTCAAATCATGATACATTTTGATGGCTCTCGGATGAATAGAATACAGTAAATGATGTGCCTCTGTCATAATCCGTATCCTTACCTCATCTACATCCGGTACACACAACCTACTTTGGCACTGAAGCACTCTCTCTTGTGTAAGATCAAATGCCTTCATCAAACCTTGTTGCACATTCTCCTTTAGCTAAAATAAAATAGGATCTTCATACTGTTTCTCTTTCACTTTAGCAACTAATGAAGATTTTGTTGCATTTTGCATAATAACCCCTTCATCTGGAGATTCAAGGAGGCGAACTCCCAAGCTGGCTAGTTGATGTAGATCTTTGATTATACCTTTCTTTTCCGTCAACTGGCCATTAGGATCTCCTATGGCTTTGCGGCTCATCGGCTACCACATTTGCTTTTCCTGGATAGTATAATGTATCAACATCATAATCTTTTAATAGTTCAAGCCACCTTCGCTGCCTCAGATTAAGTCCTACTGCTTAAAGATATATTGAAAACTTTTATGGTCGGTATACATGTCAACATGAACCCCATACAAGTAGTGGCACCATATCTTTAAAGCAAATATCACAGCTGCTAGCTCAAGATCATGTGTTGGATAATTTCTCTCATGTGTTCGCAACTGTCGTGAGGCATAAGCTATTACATTACCATGATGCATCAATACACATCCTAATCCCACTCCTGAAGCATCACAATATACCGCATACCCTTCTATGCCTTCTGGAAGTACCAATACAGGTGTAAAAGTCAATTTATCTTTCAGCTCTTGGAAACTCTTCTCACACGCGTCATTCCACTGAAACTTGGCTGCCTTCTGGGTTAGCTTTGTTAAAGGTGCAACAATAGAAGAAAATCCTTCCACAAACCTTCTATAATAACCTGCCAACCCAAGAAGACTATGGATCTCTGTAGGCATCGTAGGCCTTGGCCAATTCTTCACTGCTTCGATCTTATTCCTTCATTTGACACAATATGTCCCAAAAACGCTACAGATTTTAACCAAAATTCATATTTAGAGAACTTTTCATATAACTTATGATCACGAAGAATCTATGACACCTGCCATAAGTGATTAGCATAGTCCTCTTGTGATCTTGAATAAACCAGAATATCATCTATAAACATGGTCACAAACACATCTAAAAATGGCTTGAACACCCTATTCATCAAATCCATAAAAATCGCTGGTGCATTTGTTAGTCCAAATGACATAACCAAAAATTCATAATGACCATACCGGGTTCGGAAAGCTGTCTTGGGTATATCTTTTTCTCTAACCCTTACTTGATGATAACCCAATCTCAGGTCAATCTTTAAGAAGCATTTGGAACCCTGCAACTGATCAAACAAATCATCAATTCTGGGGAGGGGATATTTATTCTTAATTGTCACCTTATTCAGTTGCCAATAATCAATACACATTCTCAACGTGCCATCTTTCTTCCGTACAAATAGCACTGGTGCACCCCAAGGGGACATACTAGGCCTTATGAATCCTTTTTCCAGTAAATCTTTTAGTTGCTCCTTTAATTCCCATAACTCTGCTGGAGCCATTTGATACGGAGGAACAGAGATAGGCCGAGTACCTAGGATTACATCAATACCAAATTCTACTTCCCGTTCTAGAGGTAAACCTGGAAGTTCTTCAGGAAATACATCAAGGAATTCATTTACTACTGGAACCGATTCAAGAGTTGGTAGTTTCACATCGGTATCTTGCACTCTTACTAGATGGCATATTTACCCCTTGGATATCATTTTCCTTGCCTTAAAATAAGAAATAAATTTACCTCTCGGTGCTCCAACGTTACCCCTCCATTCAAGGACATCCTTTTGTGGAAAATGAAAATGTACTTTCTTAACTCGGCAATCTACCGTGGCATAACAAGAAGCCAACCAATCCATACCCATTATAACATCAAAATCTACCATTTCCAGCTCAATAAGATCAGCCAACATATCATACCCATAAACATTCACCATACAATTATGATATACTCTTTTAGCTACAATAGATTCACCCACTAGTGTAGATACTTCAAATGGCTTGACTAGTAAGTTCGGTGTTCTTTCAAATTCTTAAGCAATTAATGGAGTAACATATGATAGGGTAGAACTTGGATAAATCAATGCATATACATTATGTGAAAAGATGGATAATGTACCTGTCACTACAACAAGAGAAGCCTCCAAATTCTGCCGATCCGCTAGAGCGTAGGTACGGTTCTGTACTCCACTAGAAATGGTTGCTCCTCTAGCACCTCTACCACGACCAGCAAGCTTCACACCTCGGTCTAAGGAAGGAACCGATGATGATGATGCAATGGTTGATCCCGTAGGTCGCGCCATACTACCCAAGCCTCTTCATGGGCAGTCTCTTATTATGTGCCCCATCATACCACAACAAAAGCAAACATTTATCCCAAGATGGAATTCACCTAAATGAAACCTTTCGCAGTGCTGACACGACTAAAGAGAAAATCCTGTTGTCTGTGAACCTCGAATCCCACTACTTTGCCCAGCTTGACCGCCTCTAAACCCTCAGAATTGAGATTGAGTGCCTATTGTATGATAAGAAAATGATGGTCTAGGCGGTCTATTAAAAATTCGAGGCCTAAATTCTCCTTGGGACGCCATGAACTGTCCCATAGGTCTAGCCCTTTTTATCGGTCCCCTTTCAATTTCCTGTGTCCTTCTCCTTTGTCTCTGATCCTCCATCTTCTGTGCAAAAGCCTGTATTCTGGCTATAACCATATCTTTATTCAACGCAGCAATATTACAATCCCTTACCAAATATGGATCCAATTTTTCCACATACCGATGAACTCTATCGGCCATAGTAGCTACCACATTAGGAGCATATCTGGCCAAAGAGTTAAACCGAAGACTGTACTCCCAGACGCTCATATTCCCTTGACTAAGATTCAGAAATTGGTCTACAAGAGCCTCCCAGATCTCATAGGGAAGGTAATGATCAAGGAATTCCACCTTGAATTCCTCCCAACTAGATGGAAGTGCACCAACACCCCTTGATTGTTTCCAATCCTCGTACCACAGTATAGCCTCTCCTTTCAGTCTATATGCTACAAGCTCCACTGTTTCTATACCAGACACATGCGTAACATTTAAAGCCCTTTGAATTTGGTCCACGAAGTCCTGTGGGTCTTTATTCAGATCGGACCCACTGAATGTGGGAGGGTCTAATTTCAGAAAATCCTGTGTCCGCCGACTAGCTGTCCTAGCCTCACTATCATTACTTGTCATTGGACGAACTTGTCCTTGATTTTTTGCAGAAACTATATGAGTCAATATTTGCACCACATTTCTTAGATCCTGCTCAGTAGCATTAACAGGTGGTTCGGTAGGTTCTTCTCTCCTTTTCAGCTCTTCTGGAGCTGGAAAAGTAGAAGAAGCCCATGATGTAAACTCAGTTTCAGCCCCACCTTGAATAGCTTGGTCAGGTGGTGATTGACTAGTTCCTTCTACGGCAAGCATGTCTACCTTCGTGACTTTGCCCCTACCCTATATTTACATCGGCATATTACTATAACAAAAGAAAACCAATTTCAACGGTCAGATATGATTTCACCTACAGCTTTGGCTCTATTGCACGATCTAAGAAATGAAGAAAAGAAACAACTCCTAAATGCCCCATAGCCTCCTGCTTATAAATGTGGTGCACAACACATCCATAAGCAAGACTCTACATTGGACACGGCTTTGTAGACACCCTAGGATGACCTACTCTGATACCACTTTTGTCACACCCCAAATCCCATTAAGGCAGACTGGCACCCGAAGCCGTTAAGGCTCGAGAGAACCAACCTTCATTCATGAACACTCATATGCATGTCACTAAATGAACAACACTATATCATATATAGATACAAGATACCAATGGCGGAAGTCATGGAGAAATATTCAATAGATATGAAACATTGCCTTTGGGGCCATCAAGTCAAAATGGACATACATTCCTTCATTCGTCTTACAACGTCTACAAAGCCTCTAACAGATACATATACATAACCAACCTAAAGTTGGGACAAGTCCCCGCTTTATACAATCCTTTATACAATACCAAAACAAATGTACATAATGACTTGGAAAGCCCCGAATTAATCTGGAGCTCACCAACAATTTGCAGATAATCTGTATCCTACTGTGGAGGTCTACTAGCTCCTGTGCCTGCAGTAACTAAGGTAAGTCCCCCAAGGGGCATCAGTACAAAAGAATGTACTGAGTATGTAAGGCTATAAATAACTGCTTAAAATACAAGAAAAAAATAGAATCAAATACAAATGAATAAGCAATATGGATAAACCACCATTCTGTATGTGTGGAACCATGAACATTACATTCATTACTTTCTTTGCTTTTACATTCATTCATTCAGTCATCATTCATTCATATAATGCCTGAGCCCCAAGCTGATCAGTGGGTCATAACAATAATCAATCGGGATCGACCCATGCTAGGCTTTCCTTTTACCCCAGGGATATCACCCGTGGTTGTGGGATCGACCCATGCTAGGTTTTCTTTACACCCCTTGGATACCACCTGAGATATTTGGATTGACCCATGCTAGGTGTTCTTTCCACCCCTGGGATACCACCTAAGAATAAAGACTTTCATTACATTACTTCTTTAATCTTTGAGATAGTTAATTCGGTGGTCATAACATTATTGAAACTTTAGAACAATAGTCTATTAATATGAGACATATGAATAACAATTGGTAACAACCTGGAATGAAATACTTCAAAACATTTTGGAATAGAAACAAGTACGGTAATGACGTGAACAATAGATGTTGCCGAAGGGTACGAAAAAGAGTAACCTTACATACCTTATCTTCCCAATATGAATACACAATCCTATATGTGAATACAATAATCCAGCTCCTTCCTTACGCATTACTCTACAACACAAGTACATAACGGTGCTCACATTAACAACTAACTATATTACAAGTGCATAAGATGACAATGACCTACATGACTGCCATATAATGTCATTTCACCCTCTTACAGTACAATCCACTGCGTTACCATGCCAACAATACCAAAACATTCCACACATTAACCAAGATATCATAAATGATAGCATTTCACACTAAGGTTATACTTTACACTTCCCCCTTCAACACTACGTCACCTTTACTCCATCAAGTCACTTAAATACCTTTCACAATAATACATTAACAACAATTCATAATTGATATAATCCAACATGCCTCCAAACGACCCCTTAAAGCCATTCAAAAGGTGCCATAAGTTGATAATTGCATCCAAGAAGGGTATACGGGCCTTGGGGGGTAAAAGAGAAGCAAAAATAAACAAACAAAACTATGGAATGGTCTGTGGAGCCACCTGCTCATGCAGGTGGATGAGATGTGGCTTCAGGTGACCATATGTCCCTGTCTAGGTCCACCTGCGTTGGCATCTGCGCTCGCAGGTGCCCATTTGCCAGGGCGGATGCCCGGTTCGGCCAAAATGGGTCTCTTTTGGGTCCTTTTTTGTAATAAATGGTCCATGGCCATAAGTAAGCTTCTCTTTTCATAATTTAGGTGAAATTTGATGCTAATGATCAACCATAGTTTCAAAATGCACATGAGCATCACCAAAACTATTTTCTCCTTTCAATACGCCACCGATTCCATGCACAATTTCATAACAACAATCCCACAAGTTATACACATAGAGAAAGAAATTTAAGGACATAAACACATCTTAAATATTGAAATTTCATCCATCAAGTTCACTTCCTTCAAGACCACAAGTCCACTTTCAAATTTATAAGGCAAAACCCTTTACCGTTTAAGCAATAATAGACTGTTTTACACATCGTGGACTGTTCAACACTGTTTCAACATAAACAACATGATTTATACACCCTATAATGCATATAATATCTTAAAACATAAGATTAAATACTTACCAAAGCTTACAAGAGGATGATCTTGTCCAAGGGAATAATAGCTTAGGGTTTGAAAGAGAAATGAAATATTGATGGAAAATTCTAGAAATTGCATGTGTGTCTTGGTGAATAAAAATCTGTTTTTAAACCCTTATATAGTCCCTCAAGGTCATCCTTAGCCAAACATTAAATGTATTTACTTGGTCAATCTTGTAGAATGGGTCATTTTTTCCATTTGGGCCATGCCTTTTGCTTAATTTTGGGCCTTTATTGAGCCCATTAGCATATAGTAATTCAGCCCAATAAAATTAATGCATAATACACCAACCATATCAAGTTTAAATAATTCCATAAATGTTATGGTAATCAAATAGGTTTGGAAATGTACGGGGTGTTACAACAATGCACGAAGGGGTGGCTACCAAGCCAACCATAGTGGAGGATAGGTTGGTCGAGGTGGAGCTTATAATGGTAGAGGTGGCAGTCAGGGTGGTGATAAGACTCATCTTTATACTATTCTGACCCATCCTGAAGTTGAAGCTTATGATGCACTGATCGCATGTACTATTCTTGTCTGTGCTCATATGGCTTCATTATTATTTGATCTAGGTGCTTCTGAAATTTGCCTTGGGTTGGGACATAGAATGTAAACTTCTTAATTCTCCTTTGTATATGTCTACACTAGTTGGGGTTTCTCTATGTGTTGATCAAGTTTATCGGGCGTGTCCTATGATATTTATAGGGTGTAAAACTTTGGCAGACTTAGTGATGTTAGATATGGAGAAGTTTGAAATCATTTTGGGGATGAGTTGGTTGTTTCCTTATCATGCTATTCTTGATTGTTATGCTAAGTCTTTCACTGTGGCTATGCCTGGAATGGAAAAGTTAGAGCGAGAAGGTACTTTTAAGTTGATTGCTATGAGAATTATGTCAGCTATTCATATCCAAATGTTAGTTTAAGTGGGGGTGTAGGGAGTTTCTAGCTCTTCTTTAGGAAAAAAGTTCAGTAGTTCCTCTGATAGCTTCGGTTCCAATAGTGTTTGAATTGTTAGAGGTGTTTCTAGATGATCTCCTCGGTATGTCTCTAGACCATGAGTTTGATTTTTGTATAGACTTAGAGATGGAATGTTGCCCCATCTCTATCCCTCTTTATTGGATGACACCAATAGATTTAAGGAAATTGAAGACCCAATTTCAAGAGGTTTTAGATAAGGGATTTATTTGCCCAAGTGTTTTGCCTTAGGGTTCTCCGGTTCTGTTTGTGAAAAAGAAGAATGATAGTATGTAGCTATGCATAGACTACCGATAGTTGAATAAGGTGACTATTCACAACAAGTATCCTTTGCTTAGGAAAGATGATCTTTTTGACCAATTAAAGGGAGCCACCGTGTTCTCTAAAATTAATTTGAGGTCAGGTTACCACCAACTTAAGATTCGGGTGGAGGACATCCCAAAGACTACATTCCAAACTTGTTATGGGCATTACGATTTTTTGGTTATGTCTTTTGATTTGACCAATGTACAAACACTTTCTTACGCTTAATGAATGGGTTTTTAAGCCGTTTTGTATTTATTTGTGATTGTTTTCGTTGATGATATTTTTTACTCAAGGAGTAAGGAGGAGCATGATGCTCACTTGCTACAATATTGGGGTTACTTAATGAGAAGCAACTCTATGCTAAGTATTTGAAGTGTGAATTATGGTTGTCTTTGGTGTCCTTTTTGGAACATATAGTGTCTAAGAAAGGGGTTATGGTAGACCCACAAAAGGTTAAAGCTGCTAAAAATTGGGCTAGACCGACTAATATTACCGAGGTTTGTAGTTTTATGGGGTTTGCAAGTTACTATTGTCGGTTAGTCAAAGGGTTTACTTCTATTGCTTCACATATGACTCGTCTGGCTCAGAAAGAGGTACTTTTTGTGTGGGATGATAAGTGTGAGGAGAGCTTCCAAAAGCTCAAGGCATTGTTAACTTTAGCTCCTATTCTTACCTTGCCGGTCGAAGGTAAGGATTTCATATATATTGTGATGCAGGGTTAGAATGTGATTGCTTATGCTTTACAACAACTGAAGCCTTATAAGAAGAACTATCCCATGCACAATTTAGAGTTGGCAGTAGTGGTCTTTGCTTTATAGATTTGGAGACATTACCTCTATGGGGTGAAATGTGATGTTTTCACAGACCACCGTAGTCTACAACAACTGTTTACCCAAAAAGACCTAGTTTTGAGGTAGAGAAGGTTGATGGAGTTGATCAAAGATTACGACCTCTCAATCTTATATCATCCGGGCAATGTCAATATGGTGGTAAACACATTGAGTTGAAGATTGGCAAGTATGGGAAGTTTGGCTTGGTTAGAGGTGCCAAGACACCCATTAGCTAGAGAGGTACAAACTCTAACTCGTGGTTTTATTAAATTGCAGGTGAATAGTAAGGGAGCATTATTATTAGCCCTTATGGAGGCTAAGTCTATTTTATTTGAAAGGAATAAGAGCAAGCCATTTAATCTTAGAGAAAAAGTGTTGCAAGGTAAGGCCAAGAAGGAATTCTAGATGAAGAGAGAGTGCTGAGAAATTGGGGGCGCGTATGTGTGTCTCATGCGGGTTACTTGATTCCTACTATTCTTGTAGAGGCCCACAGTTCTAAGTACTTTATACATCTAGGTGCAACTAAAATGTATAAAGACTTGAGACAACACTATTGGTGGAAAAGAATAAAGCTATACATTGTAGATTTTGTGACCAAGTATCAAAATTGTCAATAGGTCAAGTATGAACATTGGAAACCTGGTGGCACTTTTCAGAGAATGCCCATTCCAGAGTGGACGTGGGAAGAATAGCCATGGATTTTATTGTGGGTCTTCCTAATACTTTGGGGAAGTGTGACTCTATTTGGGTGATAGTTCATCCATTGACCAAGTTGGCCCACTTCATTCCTGTAAGGGTGAACTATAATGCAGCTAAGTTGACTAAGATTTATGTGAAGGAGATTGTAAGGATCCATGGGGTACCAATTTTGATTGTGTCAGATAGAGGTACTCAGTTTACCTCTAACTTTTGGGAGAAATTTAAGTTAGAATTAGGTTCTAGGTTGGACTTAAATATAGCTTTCCATCCACAGACCAACGAGCAGTTAGAACGGACAATCCAATTACTTAAAGATATGCTCCGTGCTTGTGTGATTGAGTTTGGTGGTTAATGATACCAGGACTTACCTTTGTGTGAATTTACTTATAATAATAGCTATCGCTCCAGTATTGACATGGCTCTTTTTAAAGCTTTGTATGGAAAAAGATGTAGGTTATCGATCAGATGGTTTGATGCCTTCGAGGTGAAACCTTGGGGAACTGATATGATAAGGAGTCGATGGAGAAAGTGAGGTTCATCCAATAGAAGCTGGTAGCAGCTCAGCGTCGATAGAAGGAATATGCATATAATAAGGTAATATATGTGAAATTCAAGAATGGTGAGAAAGTATTATTAAAAGTGTCGTCCATGAAGGGTGTGATGCATTTTGGAAAATAGGGGAAGTTGTTTTCTAGGTATATCGAACCCTTTGAGATTCTGAATAGGGTAAGATTAGTGGCTTATATTTGGTGTTCCACATATCAATACTGAAGATGTACCACGGTGATGGAGATTACATTATTCTTTGGGACTCCAAATTGTTCGACCTGGAGCTCTCTTATAAAATGAGCCAATTGCTATGTTAGATAGGGTGTGAGGAAGTGGAGAACCAAGGCCATCCCATCAGTGAAAGTTTAGTGGAGGAATAATCCAGTTAAGGAATCAACATAGGAGATGGAGGCGGATATGCACAAGTGATACCCATACTTGTTCATTGACTTAGGTAATTACTCTTGCTATTTATTGCATCATGTTGGGCTTGTTGTCATTTGGGGATGAACGAGGGGTAAATTGGTATCTAATGTAACGACCTAAATCATTGTTACGCTAAAATAGAGAGTAGAACCTTTGCTTAATCTTCCCTTAGACTAAATCTTGAAAATTTAGGGCTGGCCTAGTTCTAGGCATATTTTTAGGGTGTGGTGGTCTAGGGAAATCTTGTAGTGGTACGAGCATTGGTTGGTGTTCTTGTTTTGATTTTGTGTTAGAGGACTAGTTTAGGAAGTTGTAGGAACTTCCAATACGTAAATTGGATTAATAGAACTCAGGTGATGACGATTATCATGAAAAGGTTAGTTTGTGATGTCAGATTTGAGAGGTACATTGTAAAGTAGCATGAATTTGGATTAAATCTCGAGTTACTGCCTTGGGCTGCTGTAGCGAACAAAAGTGTCGTCATGGTGGTGACCTAAATTGGCATGTGGGCTACTGTATCGACAAATTCACTACTATAGTGTTGCCGGTGCAGCGGCAAAAATTCAAAATCCCAATTTTAAAAATAAATTATTTTTTTTTCATTACCGCTTTTCCAAAAATGTTTAAGGGCCTAGCATGTGGCAATTTTCTACAAATTTTAGAGATTTCATCTTTAGAGGTAAGGTTTCTTTACTTTCTGAACTTGAATTACTCCTTTAAATTCTTAGAAATTGCTAGAAATTTATCTATGGTAGGAATTGAGGTTTAGCCTTACTTTATGAACTGAAGGAAATTGGTGGGAATTTGTTTGTTTTCAATTGCTAATGATCCTAGGGTGTTATAAAATGCTTGTTTTGGTAGAATTATTGTTGATAATGCTAAATTATGTAGAATTTATGAGGGTTTAAGGGTACAAAACACTAAGATGATGAACTAGCACAATTCCATAGGTAAAATTGATAAATGTAGGTTCCTAATGGTTGGGAAAGGTAAATTAAATAGGTATTATATAATTGTTGTTTATAGATCAAGAACGAGTTGATATTTAAAGAAAGGGCAAGTTTGAGTCCAAATAGTATTTCAAGCAAGGAATTAAGGTAGGTTATTGTTTATTTGTAGAAAAAGACTTAGTTGACTCTATGCTTATATGTGAATTGAGTGTTTCTGATTGCTTTTGTGCACTACTTCTGATTATTAACTACATTTTGCATTTTCATTGATGTTGAGGATGAACATTGATATGCTGTGAAGATGATGATGAGATGATATTAATGATGATGAGATGATATTGATGTGATTTTGAGATCATGATGATGATGATGATGAGATGAGAATGAGATGATACATACATCTTGCATGCATTTATTCATCATGTGCACACACACACACACACACACACACACATATATATATATATATACACACACGCACACACACACACACACACACACACACACACACACACACACACACACACATACACACACACACATATATATATATATATATATATGTTGTGGTGAACCTTGTTGAAGAATCTACCTAAGTATGAATGGTGTAACTAAGTACTTGTATTCCTGATGAGGTGAAATGTTATATATTTCACTAGTTGTCATTTATTGTAAGTTCTATTTTGATCGCTATTACATATATTTGGTTTCCCTAATTATGTAGTTTCGAGTTGAGTCGGCCTATTATGCCTACCAGTACTTAGTTGATGTACTGATGTTACCTATGCTCTTCTTTTTGTTAAGTGTTGAGCGTGTTCGCAAACTATGATTCAAGGGTGAGCACCATGACTGGACAACCATTGGATCTTCTTATTTCATTCATGTCCCTTGTTTTGGGACTAAGACATTTTCCTATTATTTCATGTTTTGGATAATCTGTTAGACTAGTTTTGGATACTATTAGATGTTCTTTTACTATGACTTCAGGTGTTGGGGATTGTATTAAATAGAGATTTTTTGTACTCTTTTATATTGGCTATGATAATTTACTAAGTTAGAATTTATTTCAAATGATTAATTATTGTGTTAGTGATTTTGTAATAAGAGATCTTGTGAAGGGTCGGACTAATGGGTATGGGTTAGTTTAGATGGTCCTCCCACTAGAGTGGTAGGGTAGGTGCCCAATCATGACAAATGGGTCGTGATAAATTAGGATCTTTTTAGGTTTAGTTGGTTGCTATAAGAGGTATGTTTAAGGATTCTTATCTATTGCTTCCTCATTGACCTGGTCGACATAGAAAAAGGTCAAGTTCCAGTGGTATGAAGTTTGCGAGAAGAGCTTTCAAGAGTTGAAGGCTCGATTGACTTCTGCTCCAGTTTTGACTTTACTATAGGGTACAATTGGTTTAGTGGTTATTGTGATGCTTCCAGAGTTAGATTTGGTTGTGTTTTGATGCAAAATTGTAAGGTCATTACTTATGCTTCTAGATATCTTAAGGCTCATGAGAAGAACTACCCCATGCATGACCTTAAGTTAGCAGCGATGGTATTTTCCTTGAAAATTTGGCATGTTTTCACAGATCATAAGAGCTTGCTATATGTCTTCAGTCAGAAAGAGTAGAATTTTTGGTAGAGAAGATGGCTTGAGCTTCTCAAGGATTATGACATGAGTGTGCTATACCACCAAGGTAAGGAAAATATAGTTGCTAAGATATTAGTAAGTTGTCTTGGAGAGTGTTGCTCATGTAGAAGAAGGTATGAAAGAGCTAGCAAAGGATTTGCATACACTCGCATGTTAGGGAGTCCGTATCAGTGATTTTGATGCTTGTGGTAAGATAGTGCAGAATGGTTTTGAGTCCTCATTAGTGACTGAAGTGAAAAAGAAGCAAGATAGTGATCCCACATTGATTCAGTTGAAGGATGCAATCTGCAAGCAAAAAGGTAAAGTTTTCTCTCATGGGGAAAATGGTATTCTTTGGTATCAAGGTAGGTTGTCTGTTCCAGATGTAAATAGGTTGAGAGAGCCAATTTTGATAGAGGCTCACAGTTCTAGATTCTCTATTAATCCAGGTTCCACCAAGATGTATCGTAATTTGAAGAAAGTCTTTTGGTGGAGTGGTATAAAAAGGGACATTGTAGATTTTGTAGCAAAATGTCCCAACTGTTAGTAGGTAAAGGTTGAGCATCAAAGTCCTGGTGTGATGGCTTAAGAAATAAGTATTCCTACGTGGAAATGGGAGAAAATTAAAATGGATTTCATAAAATGCCTATCTCGTACGCACTGACAACATGATTCGATTTGGGTGATTGTAGACAAAATGACTAAGTCAACTCACTTATTTCCTGTCAGGGCTACAGATTCAACAGAGGATTTTGATAGATTGTACATTCATGAGTTAGTCAGACTTCATGGAGCTCTGTTTTCAATCATTTTTGATAGGGGTGCTCAGTTTACTACTTACTTCTAGAAGTCTTCTCAGAAGGGAGTAGGTACTCATGTAGATCTTGGAGAAACTTTTCATCCACAGGACGATGGGCAGGCAGAGTGCATCATTCAAATTATCAAGGTTATGTTGAGGGTTTTTGTGATCGACTTCAATGGTAATTTGGATGATCATCTTCCTCTTATTGAATTTACTTATAATAATAATTATTATTCTAGTATTCAAATGGCTTTATTTGAGGCACTTTATAGGCAGAGATGTATGTCTCCTATTGGTTGGTTCGAGGTGGGTGAGGCTTCTTTGATAGGGCCATACTTGGTCCATCAAGCCATCGAGAAAGTTACTTTGATTAGAGAGAGGTTGAAAACTATTTAAAGCCGACAAAAATTTTATTCTGATGTGAGGTAAAGAGACTGAGAATTTGAGGTTGATGATTGGGTTTTCTTGAAAGTGTTAACTATGAAAGGGGTTATACGATTTGGTAATAATGGGAAGATTAGTCCCCAATACATTGATTCGGACCGCATTTTGTGTAGGATTGGGAAGGTAGCCTATGAGTTTGAGCTACCTATGGAGTTAGCAATAGTTCATCTTGTGTTCCATGTCTCCATATTGAAGAAGTGTGTTGGTTATCTATCACTTATTGTTCTTTTGGAGACTGTTGGGGGGAAGGAAAACTTATCTTATAAAGATTTACCATTTCAGATACTAGATTGGTAGATTCACAAGTTGAGTACAAAAAAGATAGCATCGGTCAAAACTTTGTAGAGAAATCAGTTAGTTGTGGAAGAAATATGGGAAACCAAAGAAGATATAAAAGCCAATTACCTACACTTTTTCACTCCTACCGATGAGAATGCTTGAGGTAACAATTTTTCTTTTTCTTAGTGACTCAAAATTTCATGTCATTATCAGTCACTTCGCAGTTTTTGTGTACGTTCATGCCATACATGTTTTAGTTGAGTTCTAAAATCTTGGCACGAATTAGTACCATCTAGCCTAGTAAGTTAGTTTTAGATGCTAGGTATACAGTAAGAGTAAATCCCATCCTTCTCAGTCTAGCTTTAGTTTTTATTTGAGGATGAATGATCCCAAGGGGGAGATATTGTAACACCTCGGGTTCTAAACCTACAAATACTCCACTTCTCACAGAAAACTTGTCTGAAATTTTACAGTGTCAGGTTCCCATGAATTGGTTAATGAATCGTGAACCAGGTCCACAATCTGTGGAACCACTCGTGGAAACTATCTCAATTATTCAATAGATCACGACGTGACCCATGACTTGTAAAATCAAACCATAAGTCGTGAACCCACTTGTGGATCCAACCTACAGATCAGTTCAACTCCTAGGTTCCCATGAGGTACAAAATGACTCGTGAATTGGCGTACTATGGCATATAAAAACATGGACAGAAAGTTGTCAAATTCCCCTTTGAATCAAGGCTGACAGTACCGGTCATGGAAAACAATCTATGATCCATACTATCTACTCGAAGTGGATTCAGAAGAAATTTAAAATCCACCCATAGAACTGCAATCCAAACCACAACCCGTGATATTCGTCCATAAGTCATGGAATGATGGGTCCCTATTTCTAGAAATTTTAAAATAATTAATTCAGGGCCAATTCCATCATTTCCTTATTTCCTAAGCCTACACTATGTCATTTTAGTGTATTTTAAGAGGGTGGGAATCAGATGAGTTGATCTAATTATTCTCATCATCTATGCATAAATTTCCTGTAAGTTGGAAAGAAATCATAACAAATCTCCTTCAAGAAAGACCTAGGGTTCTTAACACTGACCTTCAATCCAAGATCCTAGTTTAGAATCCTCATCTCCACCAGGTATGTAAGGCTTCAATAAGGCTATTTTTTCACCCTCATGCCAATGTTTTCAAAAAATATTATAGTGTTTGATATCCAAGTTAGGGTTTTCCCATAATTATGCTGATTATCATTAATTCTAGTTTAATAATGGTATATGAATGTTTATCTCATGTTAAAGATTTGCCTAGCATGATTTTTCAGTTTCCTCTTATTAAAATACTTGAAACATGAATTCAACAGACCCCAATTTGATATAGCTTTAAAGTGTAGCATAGGGTAATTTAAAAAAATGATTTTAGCAGATATTAATACTCTATTTTTAAGATAGACAAAAATTTAAATTTATTTATGAGAATATCAAATAAAGACTTTATTGGGAGGATTATTTAGCACCTAGAGGATGCAGATTTAGAAAACCCAAGTCCCATAACTACATGCCACTATAGGATTTGAGCGCACTGCTAATCGGTCAGCTCCACTTATCCCAAGAGGCTTAGTAGTAGATCCACATTATACAAACAAGCTTATACCTTGTCAAGGTACATCGAGCAAAGGAGAAACTGAACATGGGAAGCCTGGTGCATTGGCTAGCTCACCGCGCCAGGCCTGTCCCATCTAGAAAAAATATTTTATTTTTCTACTCTAAAACCAATTAGGAGAGGGGTTATTTTACTACTACTATATATACAACCTTTTCATATATTTGTTAGGTTTAGTCATTATTTAGCAAGAAAAAAGCAGATAAGGAAATTTCACTATTAGGTTCCCTTTCTTCTTGATTTTCTTAGTCTCTACTTTCGATGGAAAATTGAATTCTTGTGTTTTTGTTGATATGAGTGGCTAACAATCCTTGTTCTTGGGTTACAACTAGAAGCATGAATGTTTTGTAAAAAATTGAATTGACGAAGTTAGTTTATCAAAATTGGTTATTCGTATATTCTTGCTTTTAATATTTTGATAGTTAGCCACCATTAGAATACACCCATAATCTTGTTGTAAACTTGGAAGAAAGAGAAATAAGATTGAATAAAGAATATAGGGAGTAGGATCTTTTCTTGAAACAAAAATAGAGAATTAATTTGCGACTAGGATAGGAATATACCTAGAATGGCCTATTTGGCAATAAAACAGGAAAAAGCTACCTCGTTTGCATGTTTATTCTTGATCATAGGAATATAGACGTAGAATTGCATGTGAATAGATGATTAGAGGTTTGAAATACCATAGTAATGCAATTGATACTGTAAGTGAGCAACCAGATGAACTAATTGGTAAGTAAATCCTATGCTTTACATGATTATGAAATAAAGCCGTAACTCTGAAGTACTTTGCTAATACTAATCACAATCTTTAAATACATTCTAGCTTTTACAATTTTTTGTAGAATTAATCAAAACTCAATCACATTCTTTGGTTACTCTTCACACTTGATTTAAATCATGGTACTAAAGTTTACTAGATTCTTGCAAAATCACACTTGAATTAATCAATACACTTGCCTATGTGTTTGGACGCACCAAATTTTTGGGCCCGTTGTTGGGAACTTAGAAATTAGCAAAATTTATAGGTTTGTATTACTGTTTTACTGTGCTAGTGTTGACAACTTGATCTTAGTCATTATTTCTATAGGTACAATTTTGCTAGTATAACAAGCTGGAACGGAATAGAGAGTTAGTTGAACCACATCCTGAACCAGTATTATTACTCCATCAAAAAAGGAGGCAAAATGCTCTTTATTTAATACAACAAGTTCATCATGGTGAGATTATTCTAGTTGAAATGGAGGCTAATCAACTAGCCCCAAGGGCTGTTCGCAAAGTGGTAATACCAATCACAGTTAATGTCACCTCCAACATTTGTAGACAAAATGAAAAAGGTAGATTTGAATTTAAACAAAACATGGTGCAAATTTTTCACATGAGCAGGCAATTCACAGGTCTTCCATATAAGGACCCACAAATGCACATTCAGAACTTCTTGGAGATCAGTGAAATTTACATTCCCGCTAGAGTCTTAACCAATTATATAAGACTTACTCTCTTTTTGTTTTCTCTACATGGGAAGCAAAGAGATAGTTGAAATACAATCCACTAAAATCTATCACCTCTAGGAATAACATTGCAAGAAAGTACTTGATTCATTTCTTTCTATTTGAGAAAACTGCAAGATTAAGAAGTGAGATCCTGAGTTTCAAGCAAAAGGCAGATGAAAACTTGTATCAAGATTGGGAGAGATTCAAATACCTTCTTAGATATTACCCTCATCACCATCAGAGAAATAAGGTTTTGGAACATACCTTAGCAGAAAGTCTTAACCCACACATGAAGATTTTACTCGATTCAACAACAAGTAGTCAATCTCTAGAGAAGGCTTATAATGAGCTATACACTCTTCTCAATCATATCTCACTGGGCAATTAGGAGTGGAATGTAGATACTTTGAGCGGTGTGGTGAAGAAGGCTACAAATGTCTTAGAAATGGATGGTTTGGCAAAATTGGCCAAACAGTTAGCTTCTTTTCAGATTTAGATGAACACTCACTTCAGCAATCTAAACTTAGTCAACAGAAATTTCCCATTAATATAGTTTAGAAGGCTCAGACTTGGTGTAAAATCTATTGCGCGAGTGATCATTTTGTAGAATTGTGTGGAGCAAATCCAGAGAAGTAGAAATTAAAATTTTGGTAACATCTACAATCCTAACTAGTGAAATCATCCCACTTATCATGAGGTGGTAACTAAGTTCCAAATTTCAGCCAAAATTAATATAGGAATCAAGGGCAGGATCAGAATTTTCAGCAGTAGTCTCAAGCTACCTAGTCCAGTGCTCATCGAAACACTATGGAAGAGATGTTGGAGAAGATTATGGCTGACCAAGCAAAGATGGATGTAGATATGGAAAATCATGAGCTTTTAGTGAAGAATCTTAATAAGAAAATGGGTCAGTTAGATATAGCATAAAATACATGGCCTCAAGGAGGCTTACTAAGTGATACATAGCCAATTCAAGGTAAGTAAATACAGTCACTACCCGCAGTGGTAGAGAGTTAGAGGAGCTTGTCCCAAATAAGGTGGTGTAAAAGACTATTGATATTGATGATGAATAAGTGGAGCCAAAAAAAGAGGTGAAAATCTAAGATGCAATAGTGAGTGTAAAGATACCACCTACTTTTCTTCAAAAGTTGAAGAAATCGAAATGGGAAGCAGGTTTCCAAAAGTTTCTTGATTAGCTGAAATAGGTGTATATTAATCTTTCTTTTATCGATGTTTTGCATGGGGTTACTAAATATGCTAAGTATATTAAAGGGATTGTGGTGAACAAAATTTGGTTGACAGAGTATATGACTGTTGCACTTATAGAAGAGTGCACTTCAAGAATTCAAAACGGGCTACCAATCAAGTTGAAAAATCAGAGTAGCTTTACTATTAGACAGACATTCATAGTGTGGGTGTTGTGTGATCTTGGACACAGTATAAGTTTGATCCATCTCTCTTTAAGAAGATAGGTTTGGACAGCCCACGTCTTACTACTATTGTTCTCAGTTAGCAGATATATCTTTAACGAGACTCGAATAGTATTGTTGAGGATGTCATGGGGCAAGTTGGATCTCTCATTATTTTTTATAGATTTTGCCATCTTAGACTTTGAGCTAGATCTAGATGTTCTATTTATTTTGAAACGTCCCTTTTTCATCACCAGATGTGCATCGATTGATGTATCCGCTGAGTAACTGACCATTAGGTTCCATGACAAGGTTAAAGTGTTTGATGTGTACAAGTCTATTAAGATTCCTGCTGTTTATGAAGAATTGTCTACTAATTTAGTGGTAGATCTTAAGTCAGAGCGCTCTTCTATCATATCTAAGGATCCTTTGGAGAGAGCATTAGTGGGGTATGGTCAAGAAATGGTTTAGATGCTAGATGTGGAAAGCATATTAATCCATAGAAGTAACTTTGAGCCTCTCCATAAACCTTTTGGGCTACCTCGTAAGCCATCTATTGAAGAAGCTCTAAAGTTGGAGTTGAAAGAACTACTGTCCCACGTCAAGTATGCATTTTTGGGGAAGGATTGCACATTACCAATTATTCTTGATGCATGTTATTTGAAGTGCAGTTTAGGGAGGCAGTAGCAGCATTGAAGAGGTAAAAAAGAGCTATTGTTTGGAAAATGTCTGACATACATGGATTAGCCCCACTTTTTGCATGGATAAGATCTTTATGGAGGAAGAGTTTAAGCCTAGTACTCAGCATTATGGGAGACTAAATTCAATAATAAAGGATGTGGTGCCAAAAGAGTTGATCAAGTGGCTTGATGTGGGTATTATTTACTCAATTTTTTATAACAAGTGGGTTAGTTTGTTCCAATATGTCCCTAAGAAAAAAAGGGATGACGGTTATTACAAATGAGAAAAATGAGCTAATTCCTACAAATACAATCACTGGGTGGAGAATTTGCATGGACTATAAGAAATTAAATGAGTACACTCTCAACGATCACTATCCCATTTCCTTTATTGATCAGATGTTGGACAGACTTGCTAGCCAAGAATACTATTGTTTATTAGATGGTTAGTTCGGCTATAATCAGATAGCAATTACACTCGAGGAATAATTGAAAATAACCTTTACTTGTCCTTATGGCAGTTATGCTTTCAAGCACATGCCATTTGGGCTTTGTAATTCTCCAATAATATTTTAGAGATGCATGATGACCATATTCTCTGACATAGTGGAGGACTTCATTGAGGTATTTATGGATGATTTCTTAATCTTTTGTAATTTTTTTGAGGCTTGTTTGCAGGATCTTAATAGAGTACTGGCTTGATGTGAGGAGTTGAATTTTATGCTTAATTGGGAGAAGTGGCATTTTTGGTAAATAAAGGTATTGTCCTTGGTCATAAGGTGTCAAAAAGAGGCCATAAAGTCGATCGTGCCAATGTTGAGGTAATAGAGAAGCTGCCACCTCTAGTGTCTGTGAAGGGTGTTCGTAATTTTCTTAGGCACGTAGGATATTACTAATGTTTCATCAAGAACTTATCCAAGAGTTCTAGATCCATGTACAAAATTTTGGAGAAAGAGGTAACGTTTGATTTTTGTGTTGAATGTGTTAAAGCATTCAATGAGTTGAAGAAAAAGTTGATGAAAGCTTCTATCTTAACTGCACCCAACTAGAAGTTGTCTTTCAAATTCATGTGTGATACAAGTGATGTTGCTGTGGAGGATATTTTGGAGCAAAAAAATGACAAGTTTTTTTCACTCTATCTATTATACTAGAAAGACTCTTGATGTTGCATAAAAAAATTACACTATGATAAGAAAGAGATGCTAGCATTGGTGTATGCTTTTGTCAAATTTTGGTCTTATCTTATGGGTACTAAGGTAACTATTCATACGAGTCATATTTCTATCCATTACTTATTGAACAAGAAAGAGGTGACACGAAGGCTCATTAGGCGGATTTTGTTTTTCCAAGAATTTAATCTTGAGATTAATGATAGAAAGAGGATTAAGAATCAAGTAGCGGATCACTTATCCACACTTGAAGATTGGTCTCATGTGACCAAAGATGGACAAATTCGTGAGGATTTTTCTGGTGAACAACTCCTTGCCTTGAATGTTACAGAGTTACCATGGTGTGATGATATTGTTAATATATTGGTTAGTGGGGTGTATCATCTAGAAGCAAACACACAACAGTAGAAGAAGCTTTATCATGATTCTTGTTCTTACTTATGGGATGAGCCCTATCTGTTCAAGCAAGGTCCAAATCAAGTTATTCTGAGATGTATTATAGAAAGTGAAGAGAAGTAGTTCTTGATAGTTGTAATTCATCTTCATATGGTGGACATCATGGAGGAGAAAGAATGATGTGAAATGTACTGCAATCTGGTTTCTTTTGGCCTATTTTGTTTAAGGATGAGTTTACTTATGTGAAGGGCTGTGATCAATATCAATGTATGGGAGAAATTTCATGGAGGCATAAGATGCCATTGAATAGTATTCTTAAAATAAAGATCTTTGATGTGTAGGGTATTGATTTTATGGGGCCATTCCCATTATCGTTTTGCAATAAGTTACATTTTTATTGCGGTTGATTACATGTCAAATGGGTAGAGGCCGTGGGTATTCCCACTAATGATGCTAAAGTGGTGGTGAAATTCATGAAAAAGAACATATTCTCAATATTTGGGATCCCAAAGGCAATTATTAGTGATGGAGGGACTCACTTTATTAATAATTGGTTCAAAAATTTATTGGCCAGGTATGGGGTGAGACACTAGGTTGCCACAACCTATCATCCCTAAACTATTGGTCAAGTGGAGGTGTCTAATCATGAGGTGAAGCAAATTTTTCAAAAGATGGTTAATGTGCAATAGAAATATTAGGCTATCAAGCTAGATGATGCATTGTGGGCTTATAGAACTATATTTAAGACACCTATTGGGACTTCACCTTATCTGCTAGTTTATGGTAAGGCTTGTCATCTTTTGGTGGAACTTGAGCACCAAGCATATTGGGCTATCAAAAAGCTCAATCTTTATTCAGAGTTAGTAGGTAAGAAGAGAATGTTGCAACTATATGAGCTTGAAGAATTTTAGTTGTATGCCTATGATAATGCTAAACTCTACAAGGAAAAGACGAAGAGGTGGTATGACAAGCATATTCTCCCTTCTTATTCAAATCGGGATAAAAGGTACTATTATTTAATTCAAGGTTGAAGCTGTTCCCCAAAAAATTAAAATCAAAGTGGTCAGGTCCATTTGAAGTTGTTAAGATGACTTTGCATGGAGCAGTTGACCTATCGAGAGCAGACGAGAGCACAACATTCTTAGTTAAGGGACAACATGTGAAACACTATTGAGGCATCATTCTGTGATGTTAAATCAAGCGCTACTCGGTAGGCAACCAGTGATTATATGTAATAGTTTAGGATATAAAGAAAAATAAAAATTAGAAAAAACTAAAAATACAAAAAGATTTGTTGGGCCACGACCAAAACTAAGGCATTTGGTCGGAGACAACCCACCTTCTAACATATTTTGTTGTTTTTGTTATGATTTATAGGTACTTGGAGGTTGAGTCAATGTCCTATAAGTGAAAATAGGACAACATTGACCAAGGCAAGAAAATATCAGCCTTGGCGTACTGCATGTGTACCACACCATAAGTAGAACTCTAGACTGGCAGCCTTGGCGTAATGCAGGTGCATCACGCCACTAGCCAAAATTCAAAAAACTTCACTAGGCACATGCACATGTGCATCACCCTATAGGTGGAACTTTAGCTGAACTTCACAGGCATATAGACAGATTCAGTGTGCCATACACAAATGGATATTTTGTGGATGGTCTTAGTGGAATGGTAGATTTGTTTTTCTTTTCTTCTTTCTTTCTTTATTTTTTGTTTTTCTTTTTTGGATGGGTTCCTTGGCTTTTGTTTTTGGTTCTTTTCCTAAGGATAGTCCGCTTGAACTAACAAGATTTTTTTAGGATTGTGTCAATCATAGGTAGTGACTTGTTTGATGATGTATGGATGACAACCATCTTAGAAAAATTAGTCATAGGAATTCTTAGGAATGGAAACCACCATTTTTTGACTTCTTAAAACTCCACTTAGGTAGAAACTAGTCGTCATGGGTAGTTCACTTGTAAATGCATAAAAAATTATGAACTGCATTAAAGACCCCTAGGCTCCTTAACTTGACTCTAAAAATGAAAGGATGGACATAGTGATGAGAATTCATTCAATGTAGTTGTGTGCAAATGAGTAATCACAAGAAGCCATTTTTGAACCATAGTTTCATGAGAAGTGAGGTTTTGGCAGCATTTCTAATATGAACATCTAAAACTTGCCCCATGTGTGTTTTCTGTTAAACACTGTGTTGAATTGTAGGATCAGATAAAGGTATTTCTTGTGAGTCAATTTCTTTAAACCTTTGTTTGAGCCACCTTACATTATCCCTAGTTAACCCTCTTTGAGCCATATAATCCTATTTCTTTAACTAATTGCATGATAAGCCTATTCCCCTTTGTTGGCATTCCATGTTAATTTGATCCTAAAAGTTCCCTAATGCACTTTGAGAGTAGACATTTAGCAAAAAACATGGGAATTGAGTTGTGTAGAGAGATGTAGGTGTGGTAAGAAAAGGAAGTAGTGAAAAGGGGTGCCCTTGTAAAAAGAGTGACTTGTTTGTTTCTAGTAGGAAAGAAAGCAAAAAAGAGGAAAAATAATTGAAAAAAACATTATTAAGAGAAGTTGAGAAAATATACTTGCTAGCAATAAATAAATATTTTAAAGATTGGGAATTAGGGAAAATTCAAGGGAAGCATGAGCATGAGTTGAAGATGTGAATATGAATAAGGAAAAGCACGAGATAGAGTAATTTGATGTCTTAAAGTGTGTAGAGATAGTAGTCACTAAATTCCAAATACTTCCTACTCACCCTTAGCCAATATTACAACCCGTGAAAGTCTTTTTATCTTACTTTTTGATGTTTGGTTGATTGAACTTTACACTAAGGATGATATTATGGTATGTGATGTATTTTTAAAATATTCGTTGTGAAAGTGAGTATTTTAGTTATTAATATATCCCTATTGAATGATAGTGAAATATGTGGGCAAGGGACACCACTAAATAGTGAGAGCACAAAATGGTAAGAAAATTGGTGTACTATTAATTACATTATTTGCACATGATATGTTGTCCTTGAATCTTGTGAAGAGTCCATTTTTGAGGTTAGGAGGTTTCAAGTGAAATATATTTGAGCTTATAATGCTTACATATATGCATACAAAGTGAATTGCAGGTCATGATTAAATTTTCTAGTTAACTTGAGTGTGGTTTGAAAGAGTCAATTGGTGTTTTTCCTGTGAAATCATTAAATTTGGCGTAGTGAATTATTTGAGTACAAATAAAAGTTTAAGTGTGGGGTGGTGATCTTGGGCATAATTGTACCCTTGCTTACCATATTTTACCCACATTTAGCCTAGTTTTGAGAGTCATAATAACTTATAATAGCTTGTTTGGATTGAATATGCTTGATATTGAACTAACCAATGTGATTAGGTGCTTTGTAGGAAATTGTGGTGAAAATTAACTCATGGTAGAAAAAAGAGGGGGGGGGGGGCGGGGGGTTTGAAACTTTTAGAGCAATGTTGGATGCGTTTCTCGGCATAAGCAAGATGGTACATTGTGTGGGGCATCGCCCTAGGGCTTAAACTTTAGCCAACCCCAGGTGGCGCATTTACAGACGCATCATGCCAAGGAAAAATTGAACATAGGAAGCCTGGTAAGCTACACCAGACATGTCCCATCTGAAAAAATTGTTTTATTTTTCTAGTCTGAAACCAATAAGGAGAGGGGTTATTTTCCCACTTATATATATACACCCTTTTCATGTTTTTCTTTTGGGTTGGTTATTATTTTTCAAGCAAAAAGCAGAGAAGGAGATTTCACCATTAGGTTTCCTTTCTTCTTGATTTTTGTCTCTACTTAGATGAAAATATTTTATTCTTGTGTTTTTGTTGATATTAGTGGCTAACAACTTTTTTTTCTGGGGTCATTTCTAGAAACATGAATGTTTAGTGATAGATTGAACTGACGAAGTTAGTTTATCATAATTGGTTGTTCGTATCTTCTTGCTTTTACTATTTTGATGTTTCGCCACCATCTACTTTGTACTTTGTAACTCTTTATGTTGCTGTAAAGTTTGAACACTATCCGGAACAACTCATAGAACCATTTTATATAGGAGTTGCATTGTTTTACTCCATCATAAAGATACTATAGCCGATTTGGCAGATTTAGATATGATAGACTTCAATATTATTGTAGGCATGGATTGGTTACACTCTTGCTATGTCTTAATTGACTTTAGAACTAGAGTTGTAAAGTTTCAGTTGCCTAATGAGCCATTCTTAGAGTAGAAGGGTAGTCCTACCGTGCCTAAGGGTCATTTATTTCATATCTTAAGACTAGAAAGATAATATCCAAGGGGTATATCTAACATCTAGTTCAGGTTAAGGATTCTAACTTTGAGACCCCATTTCTTCAGACTATTCCCATAGTCAATGAATTTCAAAAAGTGTTCGCCGATGATCTTCCCAGGGTACTTCTAATAGGGAGATAGATTTTAGGATAGACATTTTTCCTGATATGCAACCCATCTCTATTCCACCATATAGAATGGCTCATGACGTGTTACAAAAGTTGAAAGAATAGTTGAAGGACCTTCTAAATAAGGAATTCATCAGACCTAATATTTCCCCATAAGGTGCCCCGGTCTTCTTCATGTGTAAGAAAGATAGTTCCCTTAGAATGTGTTTTGATTATCGCCAATTGAACAAGTTCACAATTAATAACAAGTATCCCATTCTTAGAAATAATGATGTGTTTGTCTAGCTTCAGGGTGCCACTTATTTCTCTAAAATAAATCTCAGATCTGGTTACCATCAGTTGAAGTTTAGAGAGTGTGACATTTTGAGGACAACTTTTTGAACTCAATATGGTCACTATGAGATTCTTGTTATGTCTTTTGGACTAACCAATGCTCTTGCAGCTTTCATTATCTTGACTTGGTTGTTATCATTTTCATAGATGATATCGTAATTTGCTCCTGTAGTGAGGAAGAGCATGCTAATCACCTCAGAATTATCCTTAAGGGCCTTAGGGATAGATATTTGTTTGCTAAGTTCTCCAAGTGCAAATTTTGGTTGAGATTAGTTGTATTTATTAGGCATGTTGTTTCTAATGAGGGTATTTAGGTTGAATCTCGAAGATCAATGTGGTGAAGAACTATCCTAGGCCCAGTACTATAGCAAAAATTATGTAACGGCCAAAAACATTATTACACTAAAATAGAGAGCAGAACCTTCGCCTAATCTTCCCTTAGACTAAAATTTGAAAATTCAGGGTTGGCCTAATTTTAGGCATATTATAAGTATGTGATGGTATAGGGAAATCTAGTAGTAATTTGAGTGTTGGTTTGTGTTCTTGGTTTGATTTTGTATTAGAGTACTAGTTTAGAAAGTCGTAACAACTTTCGATATGTAAAATTGATTAATAGAACTCAGGTTATGGTCATTACCGTGAAAGGGTTAGTTTGTGATGTTAGATTTTAAGAGGTGTGTTGTGAAATAGCCTGAACTAAGACCAAATACCGAGTTATTGCCTTGGGTCTAATGCAGCGGATAAAAGTGCCATGCAGTGGAGCTGTTGCACCAATAAAAATGCCATTACGGAGGCAACCCAAATTAGCATGCAGGCCACTGCAGTGGCAGATTGACCGCTGCAATGGCAACGGTGCTTCTACAGCTATAAAAATACAAAATCCCAATTTTAAAAACCAGAAAACTCATGAAGAATTCACACTTTTCCAAAAACATTTAAGGGCTTAGAAAAGAGTGATTTGCTACAAATTTTGGATTTTTCATCTTTAGAGGTAAGGTTTATTTGCTTTCTAAACTTGAATTACTCCTTTAAATTCTTAGAAATCGCTAGAAACTTATCCATGGTTGGAATTGAGGTTTAGCCCTAATTTATGATCTGAAGGGAATTAGTGGGAATTTGTTGGTTTTCAGTTACTAATGATCCTAGGGTGTGAGAAAACACTTGCTTTGGTAGAGTTATTATTGATAGTGCTAAGTTATGTAGAATTCATATAGTTTTAAGGGTAGAAAACCCTAAGATGATGAAATAGGGCAATTCCATAGGTTAAATTGATAAATATAGGTTCCTAATGGTTGGAACGGTAAATTATTGAAATGGGTGTTGTATAATTGTTGTTTATAGATCAAGAACAAACTGAGATTGAAAGGAATGGCAAGTTTGTGGCCAAATAGTGTTTCAAGCAAAGAATATAGGTAGGTTATGGTTTATTTGAAGCAAAAGACTTGGTTGACACTATGCTTATATGTGAATTGAGTGTTTGTGATTGCATTCAGGCACTACTGGTTATTATTGACTGCATCTTACATTTTCATTGATGTTGAGGATGAATATTGATATGTTGTGAAGATGATGATGAGATGATATTGAGATCATGATGATGATATTGAAATGATAATGAAATTATATTGATGATAGTATTGAGATCATGATGAGATGATAGTTGTTGATGATGTTGAGATGAGAATGAGATGATATGTACAGCTTGCATGCATTCATTCATATATATATATATATGTATATACACACACACACACACACACACACATACACACACACACACACATTGTGGTGAACCTTATTGAAGAATCAACATAAGTGTAAATAATGTAATTATGTACTTGTATTCCTGATAAGGAGAAGTGTTATATCTGTCATTGGTTGTCATTAATTGTAATTTGGTTTGCCTATTTTGTAGTGTCGAGTTGAGTCGGCCTATGATGCCTACCCCTACTTAGTTGATGTACTGATGCTACCTATGCTCATTTTTGGGTTGAGTACAAAGTGTGTTCCAACATTTGAGATGGGACCTCGACTCTAGCCAGCATTCACAGACTTTAATTCAAGGGTGAGCACCAAGACTATGCAACAATTGGATATTTTTATTTTGTTCATGTCCTTTGTTTTGGGACTAAGACATTTTCCTATTATTTCATGTTTTGTATAATCTACTAGACTAGTTTTGAATACTGTTAGATGTTCTTGTACGGTGACTTCAGGTCCCGGGGGTTGAATTAAATAGAGATTTTTCGTACTCTATTAAATTGGCTATGATAATTTACTACGTTAGATTTAATTTCAGATGATTAATTACTGTGTTAGTGATTTTATAATAAGATATCTTGTAAAGGGTCTGACTAATGGGTAAGGGTTGATTTAGATGGTCCTCCTACTCGAGTGGTCGGGTGGGTGCCAATCATGATAAAAGGGCCGTGAATGGTACTAAAGCACTGGGTTAGTAGATCTCATAGTACAAGACAAGTCTAGTAGAGTCTACAAAATGGTACGGAGACGTCTATATTTTCCTTTGAGAGGCTACATAGCTTTAGGAAACAACATTCCCTTCTTTCTTCCTTTAGTGCTATTACTTGATTCCAATTGGTTTGGTGATCTAAAATGGTATCTAATTTCCTTTACTCTTATTTTGCAGATGGTGAATGCTCATTCCACCAGAGCAGTAACAGCCGCACCAGAAGCAACACCCACATAGATTACTGGGGCTGTAGTTTTAGGAAGGCCTCTACTGAGGAGTAGGGCAAGGAGAGGAGAAAGAGGGGCAACACCTGCTAGGGGTGGATCTTGGGCAGCCGGAGGACCGACTAGACATAGAATACCATACCCTCCCCCTGCAGAATTCTCTAGAGTCAGTTCAAAATGAGGATGCCGTAATCGACGAGGAAGAAGTAGTGGTTCCAGAGAATGTGGTGCTTATAAACAATGGTGCAGCTCATGTGCCTTTATTTTCGGAGGTGAATTGGTAGGTGTTGGGATTTATGAGTAGTTTGGATGGTATCGGCACTGCCCCAGTTGTTCCTGTAGTTTCGTCTCCAACCTTGAGGCATGCAACTACTGTAGCACCTTGTATGGATGAGGGCTCTAAGACCGAAGTGTTTCCCCGACAAGTATTGGGACCAATGATGATTGATGATGAGCATGGACTACTTTGTAAGTTCATAAATATAAAACCTCTAGTGTTCCAGGGTATTGAGTTAGAGGATGCTTTTGAATTCTTGATCGACTGTCATAAGAATTTGCATAAGATGGGTATTGTAGAGAGGTACGTTGTGGAGTTTGTGTCATTTCAGTTGTAGGCGGAGGCTAAGCAGTGGTGGAGGTCCTTTGTCGAGTGTAGGTCTGCCTTACCTCCACTTACTTAGGCTCAGTTCCAGAATGTCTTTCTTGATAAGTATGTTCCTCGCACTTATCGATATCAGAAAAAGGATGAGTTTCTGAAGCTAGAGAAGAGAGATATGTTTGTGGGGGCCTATGAGGCCAAGTTTCACACTTTGTCCCATTATGCACTTCAATTGATTACTTCAGAGGAGAAGCAAATCAGGTACTTTGTGAAAGGTTTGAATTCAAGGATTCAGATTGTTATCTTATCAGTGGAGGCTTTAAAAAATTCTTTTCATAATGTGTTTGAGTTTACTAAGAAGGCTAAAGTGATTGGGAAGCAATGAGAGGTGAAGGCAGAGGAAAAAAAGGCCCAAATATCTAATTGGTTGAGTGGTACTTATTCAAGGGGCAATGGTTTGTAGGTCATTCTTCTCAGCCTTTTTATTCATCTATATCTGTGTCCTCAAGGGGTTTGTCTAGGGTCAGTTAGCAGCCTTTATGGATAGGTAGCGATATACCTTCATCATTTTTAGTCCAACGACCTACCTAGGGCATTAGGTGCCATGAGTCTGAGGGATTGGGTCACGTCAAAAGGTTTTGTCCTAATTTCTTGTTTGTAGGTTAGTTGACTCAACAACTAACTTCTATTGCTCTAGTTCCAGTGGGTCGTGGTGGTGGATGATATAGTAGGAGTCATCCATAGGGTTGGTGGTGGTCATAATACAGGAGGGGTGGCTACCAATCCAACCGTGGTGGAGGACATGTAAGTCGAGGTGGTGCTCAAACTAGTTGAGATAGCGGCCAGGTGGTGATAAGGCTCATCTTTATGTTGTTCTGGCCCATTCTGGAGCTGAATCTTCTGATACTGTGATCACAGGTACTATTCTTATTTGAAATAATATGTCTTCTGTACTAATTGATCTCGGTCTACTTTCCTTATGTGTTTGTGAAATTTGCATTAGGTTGGGACTTAGAATATGAACTTCTTGATTCTCCTCTATATGTGTCTACACTAGTTAGGGTTTCTGTATATGTTGATCAAGTTTAACGGGAGTGTCTTTGATGAGTTGGCAAAATGCGACTCGTTTACCCTAGAAATGGGGAGAAAAACATGTCCTTAATGCTAAATTGAAGTAATTTTTTTGTTCATTTGGTTTGATTTCAAGGTGGAGGCCTAGAAGTGATCAAAATAGCAAAAAGGAGTAAAAAGAGGCAAAAAGATGAAAGATCGAAGAAATAATTTCCCAAAGTCATAAAAGATGCATTTAGGCGCATCACCAAAATGATAAGCGCATTGCCACAAGAGGATTTCCATCTCCAAAAGCTACAAAAAAAGGCCAAGAAAAAGAGAAGCAGAATGGCGAAACATTGAACAAATCAGCGAAACGTCGAACTGATCGACGCACCAATTCTTGTATCGCCAAAAGGGATAGATGTCAACCCCTGGAGCTTATCACATGAAAAATCGGTGCAGCCTTGTATAGTTCGGCACAATGCGGACTCAATCGGGGATGGATGTGGCTCAGCCGAATTGCCAAATGGTGGCATTTCTGTAAATATGTGGCCCGATTTTCCTTATGCTATTTAAGGCATTTTGGTCTTATAAAATCTTATCTTGGTCAATTTTAGCTTATGCTTGAGCTTGTAATCAAATCCTAATCCTCGGGACATACTACTCTTAGCTTGGATTTAGCGTCTTTTTGTGAAAAACAGTTGGATTCTTTAGCTAATATGGAAGAAGAATTTGGCATACTTTCTCTGTCCTTAATTATGAGTAGCTAATTTCCCATACTTGGGGTTATGCATTATTGAGGGTTGATTGTGTTTGGCTAGTGATTATTCATCATTGTGTTGGGTTGTAGGTTGTTATTTTAGCTAAATCTCTATGTACTAATTTATAGATTGCGGTTGCAAACTTAGTCAATGCTTGAATCTCTTTTATTGCTTGAAAAAGGGTATAAGAGTGATGAAATTTGGCTAATGAAACCTGAGTTATACTCATTTAAGTGGTAATGCTAGAGATAGATTACCCACTTCAAGGTATATGGTTGTTTGGTAATGAAGACACTTGGGTGTTCGAAAGAAACCCATGTGTAATTTGGTTGTGGATTGAGAAATCACTTCCAATATCTAAAACCATGCCTAATCATAACTAACAACCAAATCCTAGGTGTATTCACTTATCCATGCATAGAATCAATCTCATGAAGGCATAACCCCAACTGCTTTAATTCACTTGATTACAAACTTTGTGAAGTTAAAGTATGACAAACAAATCGTTGACATTAATTGAAATTGTTACTAGAAATTATTCAAATACAACCCCACCCCCAATTTTACTTTCATGTTTGATTTTCACATTGCATGCAAACCTAGAGTAACTTGTGACACTTGAGAGTGAAGCCATTGCTCTCATTCCCTATGGATTCGACCCCGACTCTTCTTGGGTAAAATATATTGCCAGCGACCGCATACAATCATATTTGAGATTGTACTTGAGCGTAATCAAAAATTGCACCATTGCCGGGGAATAAAATGTAGCATTCATTCTTGTTAGTGTTATAAGTTGTTTTTTGTTAGCCATAGTGTTTACTTTACATTTTTGTTGTTTTTGTTTCACTCAGGTGATAATTTAAGTCTCAACGGGATGAGTCAGCACTGTAGTGATGTCGTTACTTTTGATGGGCTTCTTGAGAATGAGGATCACCTCGGTGATATCGGTAGAGCAAGTGCCATTCGAATTCCATCCATGGATGGAAATGTGGTGTTTCATGTCACTAGTGGCATGCTTCATCTACTTCAAATGTAGGGTTTGTTTGGGGGAAAGTTCCATGAAGATGCTAACCTTTATTTGACAAATTTCCTTGATGTGTGTGTCCTATTTAATATATCCCATATTTCATAAGAGTCCATAAGATTGAGGCTCTTCCCTTTCTCATTACCGGGCAATGCGGTAAGATGGTTGCGGGAGTTGCCCGTTGGATCGATAACTTCATGGGCTGAGTTGACGAAAGTATTCTTAGATAGATTCTTTCCTCCATCTTAGATGCTACAATTAAGGGATGAGATTATCAACTTTTATCAGTTGAGCAACGAACCACTATATGAAGCTTGGGAAAGGTTTAACAAGAAATTAATGCAATGTCTAAACCATGAGGTCCCAGACAAAATGCTCCTCCAAATCTTCTATCGAGCATTGAACTAATTGAACAAAATCGTGGCGGACAGTGCCACTGGGGGCTCTGTAATAAAGTATACCTATGTGGTGGCATCAACATTGTTAGATAAGTGATAAAATAGAGTAGAGGTTGGCACACAAGAGATGCCGAGGTGGCCGTAGGGGCTCCCTTCGCATCTTCGGTGAGCCAAGAGCAAAGAAAGACAGATGAGGAGAGAGATAAAAATAGGGTAAAAGTAATGACGTAATTAGATCTCCTCACGAAACATGTGATGGGTTCAACCCCAAAGGCGGTCAATATCTTGGCCTCACATGGGACCCAAACATATGATGATGAGGAGATGAAGTCTCGTGATGCACAAATTTAGTTCTTGTCGAACCAAATGGGGGGTTCCCGACCTACCTACCAAAGGCAAGGCGAGAATCAAGGTTGGAAGGATCGAGATCGAGAATTGAAGGACCATGAGTGGAAGGACTTAGAAAGAGACCAAGATTAGAGAGGCAAGGATCGGGACTATGATAGGTACATCCCTCCACATGATCGCACAAAAGGGAAATAAATGACCTCCGTTAATTTGGAGAAGTATAAAAATGAAAACATGCTTGCTCGCATCATCATGGGAGTCGAAGGAAGTGATAAAATGTTACGAGAAATGAAGAATGATTTTTCATAACTTAATCAAACTGTCACTTCACATTCGGTCTCAATCAAGCAACTAGAGACTCACATGGGCCAACTCTCCTCTCAAGTGAATGCAAGGCAAAGAGGAAGCCTTCCAAGTGATACTGTGGCAAACCCAAAAAATGATGCACATATGATGGCTATTGTTACTAGAAGTGCGAAAACCCTTGGGAATGATGTGGTGAATCTTGATGATGATTCTAGTGATAAGAATGTTGGAGAACAAGCAAGCAAAAAAAGAAAGAGACTTGATAAGTCTAGTGATGCGGCCCCAAAAGCCAATGATCCGGATGTTAAATAGCCGGGAGAAGTGAAGGAAAACGAAGGTGAAGATGGAGAAAAAATGGTTTATTGTAATGTTTCAAAGTCGGATGAAAATTTGATCATTTCAAGGCCGCAAGTAAAAATAACCCCTCTATTTCAGCAAAGGCTCAAGAAGAAAGAAGATGACTCAAAGTTTAAAAAGTTCCTTGAGAAGTTTAGTGACATTTCGATGAATATCCCATTAATTGAGGCCTTTCAAGAGATACCAGAGTATGCTAAATTCATGAAGGATTAGGTTACAAAGAAGAGAGTCATGGATTTTGAAATAATTGAGGTGACACACAATTATAGCACGATCATGACTAGTCAAATGGTTATGAAGAAAGAGCACCCAGAAACATTCATTATTCCATGTATTATCGCGGTGTATAAATTTGGAAAGGCACTTTGTGGTCTTGGGGCAAGTATTAATTTGATGCCATTGGCAATTTACCATAAACTAGGTTTGGGTGCTCCCAAGCCAACCACAATGAGACTTTTGATGGCATATCATTCTATTAAGAAGCTCGTGGGTGTACTGTATCATTTCCTTGTGAAGGTAGACCATTTCATCTTTTCGACCAATTTTGTGATCTTGGATTGTGAAATTTACCATGAGGTTCCTATTGTTCTTGGTAGGACATTCTTGGCTACCAGTCGAGCCTTGGTTGATGTTGAGTGTGGTGAGATAAAGTTTCAGGTCAACAATAAAGAAGTTTCATTCAATGTTTGTAAGTCTTTGAAGCAACCTATGGATCTACAAGTGATTTTTGTGGTCAATGTGATAGATGATGAGGTAACCAACACAATGTAAGTGAATTTTATTAGTGAGCCACTAGCGGGGGTGTTGTGTAATTATGAAAGTGATGATATTGAGGAATATGATGAAATACTGTCTTCTTTGAAAGGTCTTGCATCTTATACCAAGAACCCGTGTAAACTTGATCTTAATTTGAAGAATCAGGAGAACCCTCCTTCTAAGCATTCGATTATAGAGCCACCGAAGCTTAAGCTTAAACCACTTCCGCTACATCTTCGTTATGTGTTCTTAGGTGAGAATAAAACCTTGCCTATTATCATCGTAGGAGACTTGATGACATAGCAAGTTGAGGCATTAAAGTCGGTAGTGAGAAGATATATTCGGGCTATTGGGTGGACCATAGCCAACATTATTGGGATTGCACTCGATATTTGTACTCACAAAATAAAGTTGGAGCCTGATTTCAGACCGAGTGTTGAGCATCAAAGGAGGTTGAATCCTCCCATATAAGAGGTTGTGAAAAAAGAGATTATTAATTGGCTAGATGTTGGTGTTGTGTATCCTATCTCAGATAGCACATGGGTGAGCCCGGTTCAATGTGTCCCAAAGAAAGGTGGAATCATCATGGTTCCAAATGAAAATAATGATCTTGTTCCCGTGCGTCTGGTCACAGGTTGGAGAGTGCGCATTCACTATAGGAAGTTGAATTTGTGGCTGGAGAAGGACCACTTCCCCATGCCCTTCATGGACCGAATGCTTGATAAATTAACAGGGAGAGGGTGGCATTGTTTCCTCGATAGATATTCGGGCTACAATCAAATATTTATAGCCCTTAAAGATCAAGAAAAGACTACCTTTATATGTACTTATGGAACATTCACCGTCAAGCGCATGCCCTTCGGGCTATGCAATGCATCGGCTACATTCCAACAGTGTATGCTCTCAATTTTCTCAAACATGGTAGAGGACTCAATGAAAGTGTTCACGAATGATTTCTCAGTTGTTAGAGATACCTTTTATGGGTGCCTCATATATTTAGAGAAGGTGCTTGAGAGGTGTGTGGTAAACAACCTTATCTTGAATTGGGAGAAATGCCATTTCATGGTGAAAGAAGGGATTGTTTTGGGGCATAAGATTTCCGGCTAAGGAATTCAAGTTGATCAAGTAAAAATTGAGGTGATTTCTAAATTACCCCCTCCGATATCTGTTAAAGGTGTGAGAAACTTTCTTGGCCATGCAGGCTTTTATGAGAGGTTTATCAACGATTTCTCAAAGATTGCTCATCCTATGTGCAAGCTTCTTGAAAAGGATGAAAAATTTGAGTTCGATCGAGAATGTGTGAGGGTATTAAATTGCCTCAAGGAAAAACTTGTTTTAACCCCTATCATCATTTCCCTAAATTAAGCACAACCATTTGAGCTGATGTGTGATGCAAGTGGTTTTGTACTCAGAGTCATTCTTGGTCAAAGAAAGGAAAAGCTTTTTCTTCCTATCTACTATGCTATTAAATCATTAAATGATGCACAAAGGAACTATACTGTCACGGAGCAAGAATTACTAGCCATGGTCTTTGGGTTTGAAAAGTTTCGGGCATACTTGTTGGGTACCAAAGTCATTGTGCATACCGACCATGCCGCCTTGTGGTATTTGATGGAAAAGAAAGAGGTAAGGTCGAGGTTAATAAGGCGGATATTGCTCTTGCAAGAATTTGATTTTGTGGTCAAAGATCAAAAGGGGTGTGAGAATCAAGTGGCGGACCACTTGTCACATCTTGAATCAAATTATTTGAGGATAAAGGAATTATAGATCAATGATGAGTTCCCCGATAATCTTTTCATGTCTCTCTCGGGGAAGTTTGTACCTTGGTACGCAGATTTTGCAAATTACATTGTTTATGGAGCACTCCCCGATAAATTGAGTCATGCTCAAAAGAAGAAGTTTCTCTATGATATGAGAAGATATTATTGGGATGGGACCTATCTTTTCAAAGAGTGTGCAGATGGCATAATCGATTGTTGTGTTATGGGGGAAGATATGATACCTATTCTTGAAGCATGTCATTTGTCACTGGTTGGTGGGCATCATGGTGGTGTACGCACGTCATCAAAAGTTCTTCAAAGTGGTTTCTATTGGCCAATATTATATCATGACTCACATGAGTTAGTGAATGCATGCGAACAATTTCAAAGGAAAGGAGGGATCTCAAGGCGACATGAAATGCCTTTGCAGCCAAGCATAAATGTTGAGTTATTCGATGTGTGGGGGTTGGACTTCGTGGGCCCATTTGTGAGTTTGTATGGGAACCGTTATATCGTGTTAGCGGGTGATTATGTTTCTAAGTGGGTTGAAGCTGTTGCATTGCCAAACAATGAGGATAAAAATGCTACCTTATTATTGAAAAAGAATGTGTTCACCATTTTGCACCCCTCGTGCTATTGGTAGTAATAGGGGATCCCATTTTTGCAATCAAGCATTCCGATCCTTGCTCACTAAATATGGGGTCACACATAAAGTGACATCCCCATACCATCCTCAAGCCAATGGGTTGGCGGAAGTGTTGTATTGAGAAATAAAGGATATGTTGGCGAAATATATAAATGCTAGTAGAATGATTGGGCCCGAAAACTTAATGATGCATTATGGGATTATCGAACCACATTCAAAACCCCTATTTGCATGTCTCCTATTCAAAACCCCCACAGTTAACACTTCCGCCAATGGGTTGGCGGAAGTGTTGAATCGAGAAATAAAGGATATCTTGGTGAAATCTATAAATGCTAGTAGAATTATTGGGCCCAAAAAATTGATGATGCATTATGGGCTTATCGGACCACATTCAGAACCCCCATTGGCATGTCTCCTTATCAATTGGTGTTTGTAAAAGCTTTCCCTCTTCCAGTCGAACTTGAACACAAGGCATTATGGGCCTTGAAGAGATTGAATATGGATTGGAAGGATGCTTCCAAGTCAAGGATAGACCAAATTCATGAGATGGATGAATTTCGTTTGAAAGCTAATGAAAGTTCCACCCTCTAAAAAGAACGGATGAAGAGATGTCATGATGCCAAGATTCTAAAGCAAAAGTTCAAGGTGGGTGATGAGGTTTTGTTTTTCAACTAGAGGCATAAGTTGTTTCTAGGTATACTCAAAACAAGGTGGTCGGGCCCCTTCAAAAGGGTAAATTATTTTTCTAATGGAATGGTTGAGTTGGAGAATGGGTCGGGGTCCCACTTTACCATGAGTTGACAATGAGTGAAACATTACCATAGGTTACTCTCGAAAGTAAACTTCTTGGAGGTGATCTACCTCGACAATGCTAGATGAAAAAAGAAAAACATCGAGTCGTGATGATAACTAAGGCGCTTCTTGGGAGGCTACCCAAGTTTAGTTTTTATCGATTTTAAATAATGTTTGTTGATTTGTGTTGGTGAAGGATGGACTAAAATGTGGGAAAGATGATATGCACCAATTCGGAGAAGAACAAGTTGGGAAACTATGAACCAAGCTCCAGTAAGAAGGCTTTGGCAATGCGCCAAGCATATCAGCATATCGTCGAAGTCCCTTTCCAAAGGCATTTCCCAATTTTACAAAAACTATTACATTTGGATATGGTCGTGCTAAATCGGTGCAACACTGATGTGATCGATGACACAATCCATCGCCGATTTACTTCACCAAGATGAGACCCTTTTGCCCAACAAACTGCTATGTTCAACGGTGAAGCTCCATATCAGTGCATCGCCGATGTGAAAGTTTGATGCCGACCTTGAGCGGGGTTTTAAGTGACGATTTGAATTTTCTTTTTGACCTTTGACTTTCCAACTATTTTTAGCATTTGGTATTTATTCAAATTCCCCTCATTTTTCTTCTCTCTTTTCACTCTCCCATCTCACAAATTCTCACACACACAGTTAAGATCCTCAAGTCTAAATCCCAACATCAATCTCTGCATTTACTTAAAGGTTAGAAATCACATTTCATTTGTAACTTAGCAGATAAAATTATGGATGGTTGTGTATTCCTAGTGCTTTTATAATTAAATTCTTGTGCGTAGATAGAATCTTTTAAATTTTATTCTTGAAAATTTGGTCAATGGTTGCTTTTGCTTACCTTAATGCGTCAATGTTAAGAATGAAAGTTGTGAGCATGAGTTTAATTCATTTTTTTGCAATGATTTTGAAGTTAGGAGTTCTTAATTGTGTTGTCTTAATGATAAATAGACTTATTTTGCCTGATGATAGATTGGGTGACGTCGTTCTTAAGGGTAAAATCTTTGTTTGATTCTGTATGTGATAAAACCTAGGAAAGTCTGAGTACCCATGGAAATAGTTGAGAAAAACGCCATTGGAGGCGAAGGGTCACGTAAAGGATGCTTTGGGGAAGATGACATTTCACCAGTAGGTTGAAAACCTCGGCAATGCACCAAATCGTGTGATGCATCACCGAAGTGCTCCCCGTGTCACCAAAAGTAACAAAAAGTTTGGCCAACTTAAGTGCGAATTGGCGATGCCTTAGCCAATCAAAGATACTCAAGGAGTATGATCGAATCCTTCGACGTATTGCCGATTTCCCACTTACCTTCGCCAAATTCACCTAAATTTTTCTATTTATTTTGGCGATAGCCCTTTGCATCGCCGATTGGTTTGGCAATGCATCTCTAGAATTTTACAAGTGTGATATTTTGCTAACACGAGCAAGCCCATTGTGACTCTTGTGTGTAGGAATGCCTAGATTGAAGTGTATCTCAAAGAAACAGACCAAATCACCTCCTCCTTCTTTAACAATAGCAAAAAGGGTTGAAATCTGAGAGGGTGAAATGCTTAAGATGGTTGCTAAATGAAAGAGAGATGAATCGGGCAAGTCTAAAGCCCAGGTTGTGAAGGAAACAACTCCTGAGCATAACTCTACCTCTGAGAGGGACAACATAACTCCCTCAGAGGAGGACAACACAACACCTATCCATGTACCTGTTCGTACTTTTGGAGCCGCACCACCCAAGAGAATAAGAGTAGAGCAGTCCTCTACTACTCTAGTTGTGCCTTTTGTGCACCCTCATGGAGGCCAACATGTTTTGAATCCGTTGAAAGTGCAAAACTAATGAACTATCATAGAGTAGCAACGTCTTAGCTTGCATGGTCTTGAGGGAAAATATTCGAGTGTCATTTCAGCACTTCACTATCATGATTTTCTGGTATTCACTGAATCCCTCAAACCTTATATTAAAACTTGGGTTAGAGAGTTCTATGAGGATTAAGGGAAATTATTGCCGGAAAATAAAAGAAGGGAAACTTAATTAGCAAGGGGTGTTGTGAGAATAAGGGGTGTTGATGTAATTTGTGAGTCCAAAACAATTAATGAGGTGTTGGGATGCAAGAAAATTACTGAGCATTACTTCTCATCTAGGGAGAAGGACCCATCGGAGGACGTACGACCTTGGTTAGCCCCATTGCTGAGTGATGTCACGCCCAAGTGTCTTGTCCCTGCTATTCTAATCTATAAGGCATCAATTCGTTTAGAAGTGCGATATTGGTTGAGCTTTGTTTGTAGCAATACCTCTCCTTCTCAAAATCAGTCTATTCTTTTGAGCCCTAGAGAGCTTCTTATTGGTTCCATCATTGCCAAAGAGGCTTTGAATATGGGAATACTCATAGTCTCGGACATTGCTAGCTGGGCTCAGCATAAGCAAACTTTTTTGTCCTTCCCCTGCTTGATTACTGAGTTGTGTCGCCGTACAAAAGTGCCATTAAACAAGAAGAAGGATTTTGAGTACACCCATGTGTCTACAGTTGATGTCACAAGGATTAAGTTAGTTGAGGAATCTAGATTGTAGAAAGCTAGGGAGGAAGGTGCCCCGGTGATAGTGGTGCCAACCAGCCCACTCTTTTTCCTACTCCAAATTTGACTCCTTTTCAGTCTACTCCTACTCCAGATACTACTTCCCTAGCTACGGGCACTTCCTCACGGCCACCTAGACCTAGTGACCCCACTCCTCAGCCTTTCACTGCTACGGGTTTCTCTAAAACCCCATTGACCCAGACTGACATTATTAAGATGGGGCAGATGACCTATGTAGAAGATGCTAGGTCGGCCAGACTCGAGAGAGATATTTTGGGTATGATTTCTAGTGCTCTAAAAGTTGTTATGGACCTGGTACACGAGGAGATGCGTGGCTTTAGAGAGATATTAAGGCACTTTGGGAAGAAGCTGGATGAGTTGAGTGTCCTTCGATAGTCTATTCCACCAGATGTTATCTCTAGAATGCAGGGTGAATTGGCTTCCCTTCAGAAGCATGTTCATGAGCTCCGATTCCCTGATATGACTCATTTATGGGGAGCTTTATTTGAGACACCAGCCCTAGAGTATGCACCTGTTCATGAGACTGCATCGGTGATCGAGGAGGAGGGACTATATGAGTCAGATCGTGCTTCAGATGATGCAGTACACAGTGCTGAGATAGATGGCTTCTTTGTGAGCAAGGGATAACTTGGTATCCAGATTGACTCGGAAGTAGCAGAGAAGGAAGACATGTAGGAGCCATAGGATGCTATGCTTGCTGCCATTATGAAGAGGTCAATTCATGAGACTTCATAGGTTGGGACCTCCAGTTCAGTTACTGCTAGGGAGACTCCAGTTGTACCAGATCCACCCCTCCAGGCTGATAGAGTTGAGCCAGGTACTGATTCCCAAAAAGTGGCCACTTTAGTGAGCCAGTCATTGCTTCAGGCTGAGCTATATTTAGGGGGACCCTCACTCTCTCTCTATCTCTCTCTACTTTCTTTAGTCCTATTGCATTGAGGATAATGCATACATTTTACTTGGGGGTGAGGAGTATATTTGGATTTGTAATATTGCTACTTATTTGACTTGATGTATTTTGGATGTTGTTTTTCATTTTGGTGCGTGGATTGACAGTTGGATGCTCATTTTATTTTTATTCAGGTTATAATAGTTGGATATTGGTGCTTTGGATTCTACTTGAGGTGTGATGTGTGATTTTTATTTTTGTTATTATCTCATTTTGATTTTTTTTGAAGTAGTTGTAGCTTTCATTTCAAATAAAAAATTCATTTTAGCATGCATTCTCAAGAGGGAAGTGTACTAACAATAGAACACTTTATCTCAAATGGTACACTTGGGTGGATATTTCACATGTGCAATGCTCAAATTCATTTTTCATTGTGATGTTTATCAAATTTTTGAAATTTCCCTTTAAATTCTCTTTATTGGTCTAGTTAGGCTAGTTAGGCCCTCATTTTTTGTGAAAGTTCGTATCCCATTTTGACTACTTGAATACCTTCCTTGAAATATGCTATGAATGTGGCACGACAAATAAAAAAGAGTACGTTATACATGCGATTGAGTACCATGTGTGGGAAAGGTTTTTGATTTGATCTAGTGCATCGAGTCCACCTAAAACTTTCTCGGTTGCTCCATTTTGAAAACAATGAGTGTGTGATATTGGAGTTATGATGTTAGGCCATTAATCGATAGAAAACAACCACTCAAAATAAAAAATTGAGTCATCCCTTGGTAAGTCGAGTGACCAATTTTGTCCCCTATTGAGCCTTGGAATCCATTTTCTTGAATAACCTTGTTACAAGCCTAAACCCTTTCCTCTCAAAACCCTCACTTTAACCAAAACTCCTCAAAGTGTCTAGGTAAGGTTAAAGACCAACTTAGGCCAAAAGCCTAAGTTGGGAGTGAAGAAGACCTTGGAATTTGTATATACTCGGTAGTTCATAATAGTAGGGACTTCAAGCATCCTCTCCCAATTATCCTTGCATCCATATATAAAAAAATAGAGAAGAGAGAAAGAAGAGGTTGTAATTTTATTTTTATTGTAAATGGGTGTAGTTTTTTAAATGGTGAAAGGTTAGGTAGAGGAAAATGATTTGAAGGGTGTTGAGACATTGGTCCTAAAAGTGTTAAAGAGCAAACCTTGGGAAAATAGATGGATTAAGGTCTCTCTAGATGCTTGGAGAAGGTGGAGTCACTATAACCTTATCTTTCCCTACCATGGCCGTTGCCTATGCTAAAATCCGAGCTAAGACCTAGGTGACCTTTGAAATTGCATGCTTTGACGTGTCCAAATAGAGCTTATGGGCAAGCCTATGGTGTGGCATTTGTGTTCTTGATTTTCTTTTAGAGAGTGAGTGATTCATGTTAGTCCCTAGAATTGTTTATATTCACGTTTTGAGGGTAGGGACGTTTTTGTGTGAGGGTGTTTAATTTCCATACTTTAGTAACCTTCAAATCTCAATTGAAGTCTATGAGCATGTTCTTGGCTTGGTAACATTTAGCCAACATTTGATGTGAGTTGTTGACAAATTGATATCTTGATAGGCAAAACATGGGCCTTGGTTTTCAAATCATGAGGGCAAAACATTTTCACAAATGAAGTGTGTATCTAAGCTCCCAAGTTGTACTATTTGTAGGCATTGGTAGTTGTGTTGTGTGTACATTGTTTTACTCGAGGACGAGCAAATATTTAAGTTGGGGGTGTTGATGAGTTGGCAAAATGTGACTCGTTTACCCTAGACATAGGGAGAAAACATGTCTTCAATGCTAAATTAAAGTAGTTTTAATGTTGATTTGATTTGATTTCAAGGTGGAGACCTAGAAGTAATCAAAATAGCAAAAAGGGGTAAAAAGAGGTAAAAAGATGGAAGATCGAAGCAAAAATTGTACAAAGGCAAAAAGGTGCATTTAGGCACATCGCCAAAATGATCAGTGCATCGCCACAAGAGGATTTTCATACTACTCTTAGCTTGGATTTAGCGTCTTTTTGTGAAAAACACTTGGATTCTTTAGCTAATATGGAAGAAGAATTTGGTATACTTTCTCTTTCCTTCGTTATGAGTAGCTAATTTCCGATACTTAGGGTTAAGCATGATTGAGGGTTGATTGTGTGTGGGTAGTGATTATTTACCATTGTATTGTGTTTTATGTTGTTATTTTAGCTAAATCTCTATGTGATAATTTATAGATTGAGGTTGCAAGCTTATTCTATGCTGGGATCTCTTGTATTGCTTGAAAAAGGGTACAATATTGATGAGATTTAGATAATGAAACCCGAGTTATACTCATTTAAGTGGTAATGCTAGAGATAGATTACCCACTTCAAGGTATATGGTTGTTTGGTAATGTAGACACTTGGGTGTTCGAAAGAAACCCATGTGTAATTTGGTTGTGGATTGAGAAATCACTTCCAATATCCAAAACCATGCCTAATCATAACTAACAACCAAATTCTAGGTGCATTCTCACTTACCCATGCATATAATCAATCTCATGAAGGCATAATCCCAAGTGCTTTAATTCACTTGATTACAAACTTTGTGCAGTTAAAGGTTGACAAATAAATCATTGAAAACAATTGAAATTGTTACTAGAAATTATTCAAATACAACCCCACCCCCAATTTTACTTTCATGTTTGATTTTCACATTACGTGCAAACCTGGAGTAACTTGTGACACTTGAGAGTGAAGCTATTGCTATCATTCCCTGTGGATTCGACCCCAACTCTTAGTGGGTAAAATATATTACTAGCAACCGCGTACAATCATATTCGAGATTGTATTTGATCATTATCAGTCTTGTGATATTTATGAGGTATAAAACTTTGGCAGACTTAGTGATCTTAGATATATAGGAGTTTGATATTATTTTAGGGATGAGTTGGTTGTTTTCTTATCGTACTGTTCTTGATTGTTATGCAAAGACTTTCACTGTGGCTATGCCCGGGATAGAAAAGTTAGAGTGGGAATATACTTTTAAGTCAACTGTTGTGAGAATTGTGTTAAGCTATTTGATGTCGCCCAAAATATACCTTCGAAAAAGTACAATGCGGTCGCTTGTCAAATATAGAACCCAACTAGGTTGGGGTCGATCCCACAGGGAATAGGTTGAAGTTGTTTAGAATACTAGTCAGAATAATTGGAAAATAAGTAAAACTAGTTTTTTTTTGTGTGTGAAGAAAAAGTGACAGTAACAATTGCTGGTCGTATCGAGTTTGTAGACAATGAGAGAAATATACTAGGACTGTGATCCCCAATGATTCCTTAACTCCATCGATTACTTTTGCTAACAAAACCGTCCCGCTATGTGGCATGAAAAATCTAAAAAGATATATTCGTCTAAACATCTCTCAACCTTGGTTAGACAAATTTCACTCTTCTCCTCTCGGTCTTCAAGTGTCGCACTACTAACCCTCGTCCTAGATCTCAGATAATCATTCCCGCTAAGGCTCTGGTTATTAGATGAAGGTTGATAGCTTCAAATCTCTGTTGTTATCTCCTTTTCCCAATCTCTACCTCTCTCTCTCTAGCAAATCTAAAATACAGGCGAGTTTCTAACGTTTGCAACCGTTAGAAGAGCAATCACAACGAAGGAAACAACAATACATGTATTCACAGCGGTTCAGAATTGCCTTGCACTTAACCGATTTCGTTAATTCCTCATGGTTCACACAACCCTAGTTGATGGGTTTAGCTATTCATAATTGTAAGAACACAAGAAGAATTCAGAGATGAAAACATAATTATGATCTCACAACAATGAAGAAACACTAAAATTTCAATTATCAATAAAACTCGAGTTAGGGTTTGTGACTACAAAACCAAGAATATGTTTATGAACTCCAAAACAATATAAAATAGCTCTCAAAACAATGTAATGAATCTTTCCTTGCACATAGGACTATACAGGGGTATTTATAGATACAAAGCTAATCCTATCCTAAGCAAAATAGGATAACAGGGTCGACAAGTTTCACGGTGTCGTGCCTTGGTGTCGTGGAACCAAGTCACACCACGTAGGTGAGTGTCGTGGAAATCAGGCTCAATTAGACGTCTTTAGAAGTTGAGTCACGCCACCTTTTCACGTCACGTAGGTGGACCCATGCCACGTGGATGCCTGGCGTGGAAATCAAACACTTTTCACACTGGGAGTGGACCCACGGCACCACTCACATCATGTGAATGGCACTCACGGCACGCGAATGGTGTCTTGACTCCCACTCCGGTGCAAATTCTTGTTCTTTCATCCTCAAACACTTCGTTCTCTGGCTTGGTTCTTTATTTTTGATCATTTTGCCTTGAAAACCTGTTTTCCTGCAAAGTAGGACAGAAACCACATCAAACCAACAAAATACACCCAAGTTATTGCATATTTTCTTTGTTTTAAGCATCGAAAGTGCCATGTTACCATGGCGCATCAACACCCTCAACTTAGAACGTTTGCATGTCCTCAGGCGAACAAAACAAAAACACACATGTACGATGCTTGATTAAGAGAAACCTCAGGGACCTATGGCAGTCGACTCATTGCCTTCAGTACAAAACTTTTCTGACCCCTCCTATTTGTAAATCAAGACCACGGGGTAGTATATTATCATGACACAGAAGGGATCAAGTGATGGCACCTAATTATGCATAAACAACTAAGCCTATATGCAAGCGACATTTTTCGAACAACTAGCAGCTAATAATGCAACCCATGTACTCTCACAATCAAAGAAGTCCCATCTACTCACAGTATACTAATGAATATCAAAGTAGGGACGAGGTCAAAACACTCACTCTCACGAAGAAGTTAACATATTGTGCATGAAATACCATAGGCTTGCCCTTCTTTTCTATGCCTTAGTTTTCGGATAGTTGGACTAGGATCACTATAGGACTTTACTCGGCTTGTAATGTAGGGTATGACACATATGGATGTGGTGACTCAACCCTCCTTGACACTACACTATTTTTGGCTCCAACTTCCAACCTTTCTCATTTTTATTCTCCCTTTTTCTCCTTTCTTTTATTTTCAGCTTTTGGGTGTGATTTTCTTCATTTTCAAAACAAACTTTTCTCTTTTTTTTTTCTTTGCACCCAAACCTGCTTTCTCTTTTTCTTTTATTAACCTCTTCTTCATACCCAACTCAATCTACACACCCCTATAATAACCACCCTTAACTTAGGCGATTTGCCTGAGTTAAGGTACACAGTGTCCAAAGAGGGACCAGAGCCAAGACAGGTTCATTGTAATTAAAATGGGAAGGTGAATAGGCTAATGAAAGAAATAGGTCAATTAAGGCTCAAAATCGGGATCAAAGGATACTTATTCATTTGGTCTGGCATTTAGGCTAAAAGTGGACCTATTCAAAAATGGCCTATGATCCTTTTCTAATCACTATCCTCTAACCTAGGTAATACTAATCGGGAAAGTTCTGGATCGCACACACAAAGTGAACTAAGTAATGACCTCACACACACAGCACAGGGTTGTATTATCATCTACTACCTATCTGATTCATGCAATGATAGCTACGGTTATTTGCCTATAATCCTAGTGCCATAACAAGATCCAACAGCTATCACACATAAACATGCTACACACATATACTTTTAAAATAAAAAAATTCAGGAGGGGTATCCTTTAGATAATCAAAAAGCATCAACTTCAAAATTGTACTGCACTAAGGTTCCCCTATTTTTCTCCTAATTAAACACAAAAACACATAATAATATAAATAGAAACCTAAACATACAGGTTCTACTATGATAGCACTTGAGGGAAAAGAAAAACGGCAACAAAAACCCCCAAGAGGACATATAGACCCATAAGTATCTCACACCCTCAACTTACAATCATGCATTGTCCCCAATGATTAGACCGAAATAAAACAAGGGAGTTAGGAACATACCTGTGGCACCCTAGGTGCATGGGTATAATGTCGATCAAAATCAAAAATCAAAACAAATGTAGGAATAGTAAGACACCTTGGGTTGCCTCCCAAGCAGCGCTTGATTTAACGTCGCGACACGACGCGGGTATCTTGATTACTCAGACTTCATCAAGATCCCCACTGTGTTGTCCTCCGAGGTCATTGAAAATATTTATTTTTGAAACCACCCTCATGTTCTTTGGCTGCTTCATACTTCTGCAAACAGTGAATGTGACTTCCTTATTATCCAACCTGAATTTCAGCTCACCCCGCTCCATATCTACTAATGCTCTGCCGGTGGCTAAAAATGGTTTTCTCAAAATTATGGGCATCTCAAAATCGACCTCACAGTCCAAGACAACAAAGTCAGCAGGAAAGATGAAATTTTCAACCTTGACCAAAACATCACATATTATGCCCACGGGACTTCTTGATCGTACGATCCACCATCAATAACCGCATCTTTGTTGGCTAAGGGGATCCCAAACCTAATTTCTCAAATATTGCCAGCGGTATCAAGTTAATGCTCACACCTAGGTCACACAAAGCTCTGGCGAAGTGAACTGACCCAATTGTGCATGGAACTGTGAAGGCACCAGGATCATCTTTCTTTTGCACAAGAGAACGGGATGCAATTGCACTACAATGGTGCAAATTATCAACAAAATCATAACTAACAGTTCTCTTCTTTGTTACCAAGTCCTTCATGAACTTCACATAACCTGGCATCTGCTCCAACGCCTCAACAAGAGGAATGTTTATAGAAAGTTGCTTCAATATGGACATGAACTTCTAAAATTTCCCATCCTTCTTCTTCTTCTTCAATCGCTGAGAGAATGGAGGTGGCGGCCTAGGAATGGGGTTTAGCCCTTTTGGGGCTTCCTTTACTTTCTCAGTTTCAATATTTACCTTGTTTTCATCAGTTTGAGTCTTTTCCACCTCTTTCGTGATCTCCCCACTAACAATTTTATTTTCATCCACCTTTTTCTTAATACGTTGAGGGAAAGGTGGAGGAGGTCTTGGAAATGGAACATACTTCTATAGGACTTCCTTTACCTTTCTCGTGGCCTTAGTCTGCTCATTCAGTGGAGCATAAACACCCTCACCTTGATTGGGTGCCTCAATGAGAGTCATTCCACTTCTTGTTGTGATAGCCATATAATGAGCATCATTCTTTGGATTCTGGACGGTGTTGCTTAGAAGGGTGCCTGGCTGACGTTGATTTAGTGCCAATGATATCTGCCTGAATTATTGTTCCAACTGTTTAATGGCAGTTGAATGAGACTCCACTTTTTGACTTATGCCTGAAATGTCAGTCCTAATCTCCTTCAAGCAATTTTCCTGGCTCTCTACCCCTTTGACCAGTTTATTAAGAAGGGCCTCCATCCTTGAATTTCCAAACTCCTCATCACGTCTTCCTGGTGGTACATAAAGGTCATTCTTCTCTCTATAATCATCTTTTCGCCTCCAATCACCGTCACGGTCTCGTTCTCTATCTCTGTATCCTGATTTATTATAGTTGTCTCCATAATAGTTTCGACCTTGATTCCCTTGCCTTGAGTTCCAAGAGTCTTGATTAGACCCTTGGCCCTTGGCTCAAAAACCCGCCACTTCTCGATCTAGGTACTTCGCCTATTCATTAGACTCACTATCATCATGTCTAGGTGATTTACCTTGTACACCTATAGCATGCACCTTTTCAGCATCTCTGGCCACTATCTGTTTAACCAGAAGACCAATTTCTGTCCTCAACTGAGCGACCTCTTGAGCGACAGATTCGTCCAACGCCCTTTGAGCTGCTGAAGATCCAATAGCATATGTACCAGCAGGAGTTTCTGCCTCCCGGGTATGCCATCCTCGGTTGGTCTTAATGACACGATATAATATCTCCAAAACTCGTTCCCATCTCAAACTCATGAAAGCTCCACCAGTGATAGTATCTGCTACCGCCTTTGTGTTGATATTCAAAGCTCGATAGAAAATTTTGAGTAAATTCCTACAACTCATCCTGTGATTTGGCATATTCTGCAGCTTCTTTTTAAACCTCAGCCATGTCTGATAGAGTGCTTTAGAATGAAGCTGTCTGAAATTATAAATCTCATTCTTCAACTGCAGTATCTTGGAAGGTGGGAAAAATCTTTCCAAAAATTGGTTTCTCAATTCTTGTCAAGTAGTGATGGAACCTCATGGCAACTCAACCAACCACAAAGTAGCTTCTCCTATTAGAGAGAATGGAAACAACCTCAATTGAATAGCCTCTTGGTCAACTCTAGGAAAATTATATGATATGCAGACCCCCACAAAATTCATTACGTGCATGTTTGGATCATTCGTAGCCAAACCGGCAAACACACCCTTTAAGTTTAGCAGATGGATCATGGCACTAGTAACGTCAAACTTAGTGCCTGGAGGTAACTCTGGTGGAATGATGGCACCAGTCTCTATTGGCTCGAAGTAGGCCAAATCTTCTTCTTCAGGATCATCATAAACAGGTACATATGGTCTCGATTGTGCTCTTAGTTGCCTTTGTCACTGTTCAGCCTCAAGCAGTCGTTGTGCTGCTTCTTGCATTGCTCGATTATCTCTTTCTGCTTGCCTAAGAGTAGCTTACCTAGCCTGCTCTTCACATGTCAATCAAGCAATAGTTTGTTTCGCTGTTTCCTGACCAACTGGCTGAATTGGTTGGTGATGAATGTGTCCCACAACTATGGGATCCTGAACTCCTTCAGTATTCACCATTCTTCAATTAGCTCTCAGAGTTCTTTCAATTTCAAGATCAAGTGGAATCAGGGGATTGCCTTGAATCCTAACATTGGGCATACACCGGTGTGTGGCCTCAAAAGTATGTAAAAACAAAACCAATAAACTCCAACCAGTAGCAATCAACTCCGTAACCATATTCCCCAGAAACGGCGCCAAAATTTGATGTCGCCCAAAATATACCTCCAGAAAAGTATAATGCGGTCGCTTGTCAAATATAGAACCCAACTAGGTTGGGGTCGATCCCACAAGGAATAGGTTGAAGTTGTTTAGAATATTAGTCAGAATAATTGGCAAATAAGTAAAATTGGTTTTTTTTTTTGTGAATAAAAAGTGACAATAACAATTGTTGGTCGCATCAAGTTTTTAGATAATGAGAGAAATATACTAGGACTGTGATCCCCAATGATTCCTTAACTCCATCGATTATTTGTGCTAACAAAACTGTCCCTCTATGCGGCATGCAAAATCTGACAAGATATGCTAGTCTAAACATCTCTCGACCTTGGTTAGACAAATTTTACTCTTCTCCTCTTGGTCTTCGAGTGTCGCACTACTAACCCTCGTCCTGGATCTCAGATAATCATTCCCGCTAAGGCTCTGGTTATTAGATGAAGGTTGATAGCTTCAAATCTCTGTTGTTATCTCCTTTTCCCAATCTCTACCTCTCTCTCTCTAGCAAATCTAAAATACAGGCGAGTTTCTAACGTTTGCAACCGTTAGAAGAGCAATCACAATGAAGGAAACAACAATACATGCATTCACAACGGTTCAAAATTGCCTTGCACTTAACCGATTTCGTTAATTCCTCATGGTCCACACAACCCTAGTTAATGGGTTTAGCTATTCATAATCGTAAGAACACAAGAAGAATTCAGAGATGAAAACATAATTATGATCTCACAACAATGAAGAAACACTAAAATTTCAATTATCAATAAAACTCGAGTTAGGGTTTGTGACTACAAAACCAAGAATATGTTTATGAACTCCAAAACAATATAAAATAGCTCTCAAAACAATGTAATGAATCGTTCCTTGCACATAGGACTATACAGGGGTATTTATAGATACAAAGCTAATCCTATCCTAAGCAAAATAGGATAACAAGGTCGACAAGTTTCACGGTGTCGTGCCTTGGTGTCGTGGAACCAAGTCACGCCACGTAGGTGAGTGTCATGGAAATCAGGCTCAATTAGAAGTCTTTAGAAGTTGAGTCACGCCACCTTTTCACGTCACGTAGGTGGACCCATGCCACGTGGATGCCTGGCGTGGAAATCAAATACTTTTTCACATTGGGAGTGGACCCACGGCACCACTCACGTGACGTGAGTGGTGTCTTGACTCCCACTCCAGTGCAGATTCTTGTTCTTTCATCCTCAGACACTTCGTTCTCGGGCTTGATCCTTCCTTTTTGATCATTTTGCCTTCAAAAACCTATTTTCCTGCAATGTAGGACAGAAACCACATCATACCAACAAAATACACCCAAGTTATTGCATATTTTCTTTGTTTTAAGCATTGAAAGTGCCATGTTACCATGACGCATCACTATTCATGCCAAAAAGTTAGTTAAGCGGGGGTGTAGGGTGTTTCTAGCTCATCTTTGGGAAGAATGTTTAGTAGTTCCTCCTATATCTTTGGTTCCAATAGTGTGTGAATTCTTAGAGGTGTTTCCAAATGATCTTCCCAGTATGCCTCCAGACCATGAGTTTGACTTTTGTATGGAATTTAAGCTAGGAACTTACCCCATCTCTATCCCTTCTTATCGAATGACACTAGTATAGTTAAGGGAATTAAAGAACCAGTTTCAAGAGTTGTTGGATAAGGGCTTTATTCACCCATATGTTTCGCCTTAGGGTGCTCCTGGTGTGTTTGTAAAAAAGAAGAATGATATTATGCATATGTGCATAGGCTACCCAACAATTGAATAAGGTGACTATTTGTAATAAGTATCCTTTTCTTAGGATAGTTGATATGTTCGATCAGTTGTAGGAAGCCGTCGTGTTCTCCAAAATTGATTTGAGGTCAGGTTACCACCAACTTAAGATTCAGGTGGAGGACATCCCAAAGACTGCGTTCAGAACTCGTTATGGGCATTATGAGTTTTGGTTATGTCTTTTGGTTTGACCAATATCCCAACCGCTTTCATGAGCTTAATGAATGGGTTTTTTAAGCCATTTTTGAATTCATTTATTAGTGTTTTCATTCATGATATTCGGGTTTACTCAAGGAGTAAAGAGGAGCATAAAGCTCACTTACATACAGTGTTGGCATTATTTAAGGTGAAACAACTCTATGCTAAGTATTCAAAATGTGAATTTTGATTGTTTTTGGTGTCTTTTTTTGGGACATATGGTGTCTAAGAAAGGGGTTATGGTAGACCAGCAAAAGGTTGAAGCTGTTAAAAACTTGGCTAGATCGACTAATGTTATAGAGGTTCATAGTTTTATGGGTCGGCTCATCAAAAGCTTTGCTTTCATTGCTTCACATATGACTCGCCTGGCTCAGAAAGAGGTACGTTTCATTTGGGATGATAAGTTGGAGAGGAACTTCCCAAAGCTCAAGGCATTGTTGACTTCATCTCCTATTCTTACCTTGCATGTCGAAGGTAAAGATTTCATTGTATATTGTGATGTTTCACGTTGTGACTTAGGTGCTTTTTCGATATAGGGTCAGAATACGATTGCTTATGCTTTACGATAGCTGAAGTCTTTTGAGAAGAATTATCCCTCTCACGATTTGGAGTTGGCAGCAGTGATCTTTGCTTTGGAGATTTTGAGACACTACCTTTACAGGGTGAAATGTGAAGTGTTCACAGACCACTATAGTCTACAATATATGTTTACCCAAAGAGACCTAAATTTGAGGTAGAGAAGGTAGATGGAGTTGATCAAAGATTATGACATCTCAATCTTATATCATCCATCCAACGCCAATATGGTGGCAGATGCATTGAGTTGGAGGCCGGCAAGTATGGGAAGTTTGCCTTGGTTAGTCGTGTCGAGATACCTAATGGCTAGAGAGGTACAAACTCTAACTAGTAGTTTTATCAAATTGCAGGTGACTAGCAATGGAAGGGTGTTAGCCCATGTGGAGGCTAAGTCTACTTAATTTGAAAGGATTAAGAGCAGGCAATTTGAAGACAAGAAGTTAAGCGATCTTAGAGAAAAAATATTGTAAGGTGAAGCCAGGGAGGCCATTCTCGATGAAGAGAAAGTGTTGAGAATTCAAGAGCGTGTGTGTGTGCCTCGTGTGGGTGACTTGATTAATAACCATGAATTTTGTTTTAGGTCTTCCTAAGACTTTGAGGAAGTGTGACTCTATTTGGGTGATAGTTGATCTATTGGCCAAGTTGGCTCACTTTATTTTGGTGGGGGTGGACTATAGTGCAGCTAAGTTGGCCAAGATTTATGTGAAGGAAATTATAAGGCTCCTTGGGGTATCGATTTCGATTGTATCAGACAGAGGTACTCAGTTTATCTCTAACTTTTAGGAGAAATTTCAGTAACAATTGAGTTTTAGGTTGGACCTAAGTATAGCTTTTCATCCACAGACCAACGAGCAGTCAAAACGACCTAACCAAGTACTTGAAGATATTCTTAGGGCTTGTGTGATGGACTTTAGTGGTCAATGAGACCTGTACTTACCTTTGTGTGAATTTGCTTTTAACAATAGCTACCACTCTAGTATTGACATGGCTCCTTTTAAAGCTTTGTATGGAAGAAAATGTAGGTCACCTATCAGATGGTTGATGCCTTCAAGGTGAGATCTTGAGGCATAGATATTCTAAAGGAGTTGATGAAAAAAGTGAGGTTTATCCAAGAGAATCTAGTAGCAGCTCATAACTGATAGAAGGAATATACAGATAATAAGGTAAGAGATGTGTAATTTGAGAAAGGTGAGAAAGTGTTATTGAAAATGTTGCGTGCAAGGTATATATGACCCTTTGAGATTTTGAATGGGGTAGGATCAATGACTTATAAGTTATCTTTGCTTGTCTGAGGTTCATTCGGTGTTCCACATATCAATGTTGATGAAGTACCACGGTGATGGAGATTACATTATTTGTTGGACTATTAGTTGTTTTACAAGGAGCTCTCTTATAAAGAGGAGCCAATTGCTATGTTGGACAGCGATAGGAGGAAGCTGAGAACGAAGGCTATCCCATCCATGAAAGTTTAGTGGAAAAATCATCCAGTTGAAAAAGCAACTTGGGAAATAGAGGCGGATATGCGCAAGTGATACCAATACTTTTTCATTGACTTAGGTAATTACTCTTGCTATTTGTTGCACTATTTTGGGCTAGTTGTCATTTGGGGATGAACAAGGGGTAAATTGGTATCTAATGTAATGACCCAAATTTGAACCTTCGCTTAATCTTCCCTTAGACTAAAATTTGAACATTCAGGGTTGGCCTAGTTGTAGACATATTTTAAGGGTATGGTGGTCTAGGGAAATATTGTAGTAATTTGAGCATTGATTGTGTTCTTATTTTGATTTTGTATTAGAGGACGAGTTTAGGAAGTCGTAGCAACTTTCGATAACGTAAAATGGATTAATTGAATTTGGGTTATGGAAATTAGGATGAAAAGGTTAGTTCGTGATGTCAGGTTTTGAGATTTTCATTGTGAAATGGCTTTAACTGGGATCAAGTACTGAGTTACTGCCTTGGGGCCGCTGCAACAGACAAAAGTACCGTTGCAGTAGTAAAAGTACCACTGTAGTGACCACCTAAATTGGCTTAAGGGTTACAGCAGCGACAGATTCACCATTGCAGTGGTGCCGAATTTGCCGCTGTAGTGGTAAAAATGAATAATCTCAATTTTAAAAACCAAAAAACTTATTTTTAATTTTCATTTTTCCAAAAACATGTAAGGGCTTAGCAAAGGGCGATTTTCTGCAAATTTTGGAGTTTTCATCTTTAGAGGTAAGGTTTCTTTGCTTTCTAAACTTTGATTACTCCTTTAAATTCTTAGAATTCACTAGAAACTTATCTATAGTAGGAGTTGAGATTTACCCCTAATTTATGAACTGAAGGGAATTGGTGGGAATTTGTTGGTTTTCAGTTGCTAATGATCCTAGGTTGTTAGGAAACACTTGCTTTGTTAGAATTATTATTGATAATGTTAAATTATATAGAATTCATGAAGGTTTAAGGGTATAAACCCTTACGATGATGAACTAGGGCAATTCCATAGGTTAAATTGATAAATGTAGGTTCCTAATGGTTGGGAAAGGTAATTTATTGAAATGGGTATTGTTTAATTGTTGTTTATATATCAAGAACGAGTTGAGATTGAAAAGTAGGGGCAAGTTTATGGCCAAATAGTATTTCAACAAGGAATCGAGGTAGGTTATGGTTTATTTGTAGTAAAAGACTTGCTTGACTTTATGCTTATACGTGAATAAAATTTTTGTGATTGCTTTCGGGCACTACATGTGATTATTAACTGCATCTTACATTTTTTTTTATGTTGAGGATGAATATTGATATGCTATTAAGATGATAATGCGATGATATTAATGATGATATTTATATCATCATCATGATGATGATATTAAAATAATGATGCCATGATATTGATGATTGTATTGAGATCATGATGAGATGATAGTTGATGATGATGTCGTGATGAGAATGAGATGATACGTACATCTAGCATACATTCATTCATAATGTGCATTTCTTATATATGTATATATAGATATACATACACATACGTTGTACTGAACCTTGTTGAAGAATCTACGTAAGTTTAAATGGTGTAACTGTGTACTTGTATTCCTGATAAGGTGAAGTGTTATATCTGTCATTGGTTGTCATTAATTTAAGTTCTATTTTGATCGATGTTACTTATATTTGGTTTGTCTATTTATGTAGTGTCGAGTTGAGTCAGCCTATGATGCCTACCAGTACTTAATTGATGTACTGATGCTACCTGTGCTTTTTTTGTGTGTTGATTGAAGAGTGTGTTCCAAGATTTAGATGATACCTCGATTCTCTCCTATATTCACAGAGTTCAATTAAAGGGTGAGCACCACGATCGACAATTGGATTTTCTGATTTTGTTCATGTCCCTTGTTTTGGGACTAAGACATTTTCCTATTATTTCATATTTTGGATAATCTATTAGACTAGTTTTTTATATTGTTAGATGTTTTTATACTGTGACTTCAGGTCCTAGTTGTATTATATAGAGATTTTCCGCACTTTATTATATTGGCTATGATAATTTACCATGATTTTATTTCAGATAATTAATTATTGTGTTAGTGATTTTGTAATAAGAGATCTTGTGAAGGGTTTGACTAATGGGTTAGGGTTGGTTTAGATGGTTCTACCACTAGAGTGGTAGAATGGGTGCCCAATCATGATAAAAGAGTTGTGACAAATTAGGAGCTTCTTGTATATTGTTTCCCTGTTGACTAGGTCGATATAGAAAAAAGTCAATTCTAGTGGTCTGAGGTTTGTGAGAAGAGCTTTCAGGAGTTGAAGGCTCGATTGACTTCTGCTCCAGTTTTGACTTTTCTATAGGGTAAATATGGTTTTGTGGTTTATTGTGATGCTTCCAAATTGACTTTGGTTGTGTTTTGTGGTTTGTATGTTGATGTTTTCACAGATCATAAGAGCCTGTTATATGTCTTTAGTTAGAAAGAGTTGAATCTTTGGTAGAGAAGATGGCTTGAGCTCCTCAAGGATTGTGACATGAGTGTGCTATACGATTTGTGTATGGAAAATGTTGTTGCTGAGCTATTTGCAAGTTGTCTTAGGGAGTGGTGTTCATGTAGAAGGAGGTAAGAAAGAGCTTGCAAAAGATTTCCATAGACTCACACGTTGGGGAGTCCATCTCAGGGATTTCGATTATGGTGGTGTGATAGTGTAGAATGGTTCCGAGTCATTATTAGTGATTGAAGTGAAAGAAAAGCAAGATAGTGATTCCATATTGCTTCAGTTGAAGGATGCAATTCGCAAGCAAAAAGTTGATGTTTTCTCTCATGGGGAAAATTGTATTCTTCGACATCCAAGTAGGTTGTCTGTTCCAGATGTAGATGGGTTGAGAGAGACAATTTTGATAGAGGCTCACAGTTCTATATTCTCTATTCATCAAGGTTCCACCAAGATGTACCGTGATTTGAGGGAAGTCTTTTGGTGGAGTGGTATGAAAAGGGATATTGTAAATTTTTTAGCAAAATGTCCCAACTGTTAGAAGGTAAAGATTGAGCATCAAAAGCATGGTGGTAAGGCTCAAGAAATAAGTATTCCTATGTGGAAATGGGAGATAATTAACATGGATTTCATAACATGCCGATCTTGTACATGTCGACAACATGATTCTATTTGGGTGATTGTAGAAAAAATGACTAAGTCAACTCATATCTTTCTTGTCAAGGCTACAAATTCAGTAGAGGATTTTGCTAGATTGTACATTCAAGAGTTAGTCAGACTTCATGGAGTTCTATTGTCTATCATTTCTAATAGGTGTGCTCAGTTTATTGCTTACTTCTAGAAGTCTTCTCAGAAAGGATTAGGTACTTATGTAGACCTCGGTACAATTTTTCATCCGCAGATCGATGGGCAGGTAGAGTGCACCATTCCAAATCTCGAGGTTATGTTGAGGGCTTGTGCAATTGACTTCAAAGTTAATTAGGATGATCACCTACCTCTTATTGAATTTATTTATAATAACAATTATTATTCCAATTTTCAGATGGCTCTATTAGAGGTATTTTATGGGCAAAGATGTATGTCTTCTATTGGTTGGTTTGAGGTGGGTGAGGTTGCTTTGATAGGGCCAGAGTTGGTCCATCAAGGAATAGAGAAAGTTACTTTGATTAGAGAGCAGTTGAAAACTGCTTAAAGCCTACAAAAATCTTATTCTATTGTGAGGCAAAGAGACTTAGAATTTGAGGTTGATGATTGAGTTTTTGTGAAAGTCTTACTTATGAAAGGAGTGATGCTATTTGGTATTAAAGGAAAGATTAGTCCTCAATACGTTGGTTCCTACAACATTCTGAGTAGGGTTGGGAAAGTATCCTATCAGTTAGAGTTGCCTATGGAGTTAATAATAGTGCATCTTGTATTACATGTATCCATGTTGAAGAAGTGTGTTGGTGATCTATCGCTTATTGTTCCTTTAGAGACTATTGGAGTGAAGAACAACTTATCTGATGAAGATTTACCATTTCAGATGCTAGATTGGTAGATTCACATGTTGAGAACCAAAAAGATAGCATCTGTCAAAGCTTTGTATATAAATTAGTTAGTTGAGGAAGAAATATGGTAAATTGAAGAAGATATAAAAGCCAATTACCTGCACCTTTTCACTTCTACCAATAAGAATGCTTAAGGTGACAGTTTTCCTTTTTCTTAGTGACTCCTAGAAATTTTATGTCATTATAAGTAACATAGCAGTTTTTGTGTACGTTCGTTCCATACATGCTTCAGTTGATTTCTAAACTCTTAGTACGAATTAGTCCCATCTAGACCAGTAAGTTAGTTTTAGATGCCAGACATATAGTAAGAGTAAATCCCATCCTTCTTAGTTCAGATTTAGTTTTTATTTGAGGACGAATGATCCCAAGGAGGAGAAATTATAACACCTTAGGTTCTAAACATACAAATACTAAACAGTTCTCACAGAAAACTAGTCTTAAATTTTGTAGTCTCAAGTTCCCATGAATTGGTTAATGAGTCATAAACCAGGTCCACAATTCATGGAACCACTCATGGAAACTATCTCAGTTGCTCAATAGATCATGACGTGGTCCATGACTTGTAGAATCAAACTGTGACTCCTGAACCCACTTGTGGATCCAACATCCAGATCAGTTCAACTCCTAGGTTCCCATGAGGTGTAAAATGACTCGTGAGTTGGGATCACGGTCTGTACTATGACACATGGAAACTTGGATAGTGTAATGCCCCAAAAGTTTTTCCATGACATATCAAGTACTAAGAACCATAATATAAGCATTGTATGGGTATTAGATCTGATTTAAGGTCGCAAGAAGTCCCTAACCCAAGTTGAGTTTAAATCTCATTTTTTCGGCTAAGTTCTAGTTCAAAATTCTTTGTAGTCCAATTTAAAACAAACATATCTCTTAGAATATAAAAATTTATGAGGCCTAATACCCACCAAATTAAAAATTTTTTAGTCTTCTTTCCAACGCCACCAACCGTTTGTTAATCCGAGTTTAGACTAAAAAGTTATGGGTATTTTAGTGAGGCAATATCCCAGGTGCGCGATGGGCAGCGCAGGGCAGAGCTTGTGAAAGAAAGCCAATAGTTAGCCTCCGCTTTGGGGTGTGCGGCGGGGAGCATCCCTCCCAGGCAAAAAAATCCATTTTTCTCTTATTAAATTAGGGACAAACTAGTCCTTTAACCCCATGTAACTTACCCAATCCATTTTTAATCACCAAATTCATCCCAAAACAATCATAATCATCTCAAAACCCTCACCCCCTTCTCTTCCAAAATTCAAGAACTCAAAAAAGGGTTTTTCAAATCTCAAGGCTCCAAATCTCCCAAGTTCAAGAATTCCTCCAAGAATAAAGCTTTTCACCAAGAATCTTCTTATTTCAGGTATGTGGGTATTCAAAAAGGATTCTCTTTTCATACTCGTACCCTAAACTTCAGTTTTTTTAAAAGTTCATGAACTTACCCAATTGGGGGTTTTCATAGATTTTATTGTTTTGAAGCATGTTTCCTTCTTACCGTTCATAATCTATCCTCTTACAAGAACTTGTGATTTTCATGGCTTACCTATTATATCTCACACATGATTCAAAACCTATAATTTATGCAACTGCAGGCTTAGCATGAAATTTCATAATTTAGGGTTTACGGCCAACTATGCATATTTTCTTGAAAGTCAATTTCTTTATGTTGTTTCATGATTTTAGTTCTTGTAAAAGTTGTTATGCATGATTTCCATGGATTTAACTCAGTTATTTTAATAAATGAAGAATTATGCATGTTTTATAGACTTCAGCCTCTTTTGGAATGAATTATGCATGTTTTGATGGATTACAACCTATATTAGTTTGACATGTCATGTTTTCCTATTAATTTCAGTATCTTTAAATACTTATAATTATGAACCCTCAGTATATTGATTTATTCATTATTTTGGACTTGTGCTATGAAATCTCATATCCTATTCACATCTTAGAAATTGTCATATGTATTTGTAGTCTTCAGAGATGGCAGATTATGAACACCTGATGACTTAGTTTCTCATGCATTGATAATGGATCTTTATTACTTTAGTGTCACATGTTTTAAGATAATCTTAGATAAATTGTCTATATTTAAGTCTCAGAATTCAGTATTTATGAGGTTACTAGTTATTCAGTATAAATTCAATTGGGAATAGTACTTAGCACCAAGCGAAACTAGGGAAGAAGGCTCCTCCGTTAGTTAGGGAGAGACCTTTAGCAGAAGTCCCCAAGTCCCAGAACTACACTGCCACCATAGGTTTTAAAGGGGTCATCCATCAGATAGGCTTGACACCTTAGTCCTTTTGTACATCAGATTAGTGGATGCACACCAGCCAGTGTTCGTACCCTTGACAAGGTACAGAGCACCCATCCAACTGGGGTTACTAGTTGGGCTCTGATTATCTCAATTGGGGTATGTTTGTTAATAGTGGCTCCCACAGTTTCAAACTCAGTATTTGTACATGACCCTCAATTCAATTTTACTTGTTTTTAAACTATGACTTTTCAGATTATCATTTCACATTAATATATATTTATATGTATTCCATATAGGGTCATAGTACTACAGTTCAACTCCTTGAATTCAGTTAGCATTTTGTACAGATATACAACATATTCAACATTAGTTTTATATCTCATGAAATATTTATTCTTCTACAACTTTTCAATTTTTCATGAATGTTTCAGCTCATGATTTAGAGATTGATTTATGTCTCACAACTTTTCAATACAAACATGATTTAATTCATATTACAGTGCATGGTTTATGTCCTTAGTTTTAAAAGCATGATTTAAGTACTATTCATGATTATTTCATATCTCACATGCTTAGTACATTTAAAGTACAGACCGCATACTTTCTTCGCACTACATTTTTTCATAATATAGGTATCAGTTCTAGCTCACAAGATCATGGTCAGGTAGGTCACAACTTCTATTCAACAGGTGATGAGTTCTCTTTATTCAAGGAATCAAGTCAATTTGTACTTCTAGTATTTTATTCCTATTAATATGTATTTATTAGGGATAGTTGGGGGTCATGTCCTGGCTACCTATAGTCAGTATTAGTAGAGGCTTCATAGATAGTCAGTCAGAGTTGTTGTATTTATTTCCAGTTTCTCTTTCTTTCAGATTACAGTTATTGTGAACTTTTTAACAGTGATGTATTGAATCAATTTATTTCATGATTAAACTTTCGCTCAGTTGTTTTATCTCTTACATATGTTAATATTCAGTTGCTCATACACCACGCCAATACTATAGGTTAGCTTCGGATAACTTGTAGTTCTAAGCACTGTGTTGCGACTAGGGGGGTAGTCTCGGGTCATGACAAACTTGGTATCAAAGCACAGAGTTTAAGTATTCTAGGGTGTTAATGAAGTCGTGTCTAGATGAGTCTTGTGGAATAGTATGAAGACGTCTGTACTTTTCTTTGAGAGGCTACATGGCCTTTAGGAAATGTCTCCTTTATTTCATATCCCAGCTCCTGCAGTAGAGATGTTCTCTAAGAAATCTATATAGATCCAAGTATTTGCTTAATTCCTGCTAACTAACTATGCCTCATTCCTGAGGTGATAGAAAAAACCAAGCTTAAATTTATACCAATCAAGTTATCTCAGGTAGAGCTTACAAATAGTTATGAGACTACACTAGGCTTAAGATGAAACATTCAATTCTTCTAAGTTTAGTTATTCAAAAGTATCCACTTCTGTTCATGCAATTCATATGTTTTATATAACATATGGGGTATTCTCAGATCCCTTCTTAGAACCTTGCTGCAAATGGCCCATAAGAGGGAGGAAGTATGTATCCAGGTTAGATTCTTAGGTATTGTTGGCCTAGAGTTGGGGAGTTTGAATCCTGAGGTATAGAAACCATAGATGGGTAAGAGGTTGACAGAATTATACAATGCTTAATGAGTTAAAAAGATGCAACGTGTTATTGAAAAGTGCAAAGAAAGATGATTAGGATTATGGTGCTAGTGCATGGAACTGATCTAATAGATTGACTCAGAGTATGCATGAATTTAAGTTTAGTACCTTGTTAGTTAATGTGGTAGTGCAGGTCTGAGGTGTATATGTACCCTATATGGAATGTTAGTTGCGGTAGTGAATTTCAGTTATAATATTTAAAGAAGAATTTATTATCCAGGTGCATAGTGATACTTCGGTGGTTAGTGTAAAGCATTGCGGTTCAAGTTAGAGTATATTGAAGAGATGTGCAGACTTAGAATGCTGACTTAAATCTAAGGATGAGATGATATAATAATCACCCAAGTCAGGTTTTGAGATTCATTTAGTATTGTTAGTCAATCTCAAAGCAGAGCTAGGAAGAGGCAGAGACCTGACCCATCCTTATTTCAGTATGATCCTTAGACATCAGTCAATATGTCATTCTAATCATGCCTCACATGTCATCACCATGATCATAACTCTTATTTATACACTTCATATTAATGTATGTCTATTATCAGTTTCTAGTATGATGAGTAGTGGTTTACTCAGTAGCCGGAATCCTACTTCGTGAATCTACAAATTCCAGTCCCATGTCATACAGCTCATGACTCACACATTTATGTTTTTTAGTATGTTTGGTCCCAAGTATTCAAGATACGTCCTTAATGATGTGAGATCACACTACATCATTTACATCCTCATATTAGTTCTCTCAACCAAGTTCATGCCCATTGCACTATACTTCTCAAGCCTCAGTCAAGTAAGATGTCAAGAAAATCCATAAGTCAAGATTTATCGCTATTTTTCTTATTCCAGATCTTCATGGTCCAGTCCCTTAGTGACTTTACATAGGTTTTTATAGTAATGTTGATGGCAACCGAGGATAGGCTTGAATGATTGTTGAAAAATCTGCAGTTATAAGTTTTGATGATTAGTGAACCCTTTTGTTTGAAATTTGAGGTTGATTGTTTAAGGCTTCAAGAATAAGAGTATTTTGAAGATGATAGCTCCTTGTGGATATAGAACGTAAATTACCATAGTTGAGGCCAATATAGTTATTTTATTTACAGTGCTTTATATTTTCGAGCTAGGCTTGAACAGAGTAAGGACATACAACAAGACTTAGTCTTTGGCAGCCATATGTGAAATACCCCAAGAGAATTAGAAGTTTCAACCAGTTAAGTGTAGTACTTTTGTAAGAAGAAGCATGGTTGAGAGATGTTGTTAAGTTTTAAAGTTATCGGTCGCTTTGCTTAAGGCATATTAGTTCTATTTTTCCTTCTAGCCTGAGAGTGCCTCATGTTCAAGTATAAACTATCCCTGCTCTATGAACTCAGATAAGAATGCTGAAGTTCTCAAATTATGTTAGGCTCCCTGATTTGGATATCCTTCTCAGATCATGCCAAAATTCTCTTTTTCGAATGTTATTAGAGCTTCTGATAAGGAGCGTTTGAGGTGACATATATTCGTTCTCAGTGACTCCTAAAAAAATTCTATGTCATTATATAGCATTTCGTAGCCCTTTATGTATGTTCGTGCCATGAATGCTCCAGTTGAGTTCTAGACTCTCAATATGAATTCGTTTCGATATCTAAAACCTCAGTCCAAAGACTAGACATATAGTTTTAGTAGTTTCTTTCTCCTTCTAGTCTTACTTCCCTGAGCATCACGTCTATGCATAGTCCCTACAAATTCCTATATGCGATTGTGCTATTTGTAAACTCAGATGAGCCTATACTTCTATTATGAACAAGCCTCTGCCATATCAGATATGAAGTCCCAAACCTCAAGCATGTTAGATTCCTTCAGCCTAGTTAAATTTGAGGCCAAAAAAAATTCTCATGTCTCGCATTCCTTTCCTCTAAGTTTCATGTCTACTCACGCTCTTATATTCAGCTAAGTCAACATCTCCAATCTAAATCAGTTGTGTCATAGTCGATGGCCAGCTATGAAAGTCAGCTTTATGTTAGTATCCTCAATTTCATGATCTAGTCCATCTTGGTCCAGCTTTGGTCTCTTATTCAACCTTTCATACCTTCCAGTTTCATGTCTAAGTAAAATTTAGGTAGACTCAGTCATGTTCATGTTTAACATGTTCAACAAATTCAATAACGTTATGCAGACTAGCCAGGTCATTCAACAGGTCTAGTTTTCGAACGTAGTTCCCGAGCATTCATGTATGTTAAGTACCTCATGTCAGTCCCATGTTAAGTATCTTGTGTCTTGTACTCAATCCAGACTTCATTAGGGGACGAATGATCCCAAGGGGGAGAAATTGTAACACCCTGAAAACTCTTCCATGACATGTCAAGTACCAAGAACCAAATATATAAGCATTATATGAGTATTAGATGTGATTTAAGGTCACAAAAAGTCCCTAACCCAAGTTGAGTTTAAATCTCATTTTTTGGCTAAGTTCTAGTTCAAAATTCTTTGTAGTCCAAATTCAAACAAACATATATCTTAGAATATAAAGAGTTATGAGGCCTAATACTTACCTAATTAAATATATTTCAGTCTTCTTTCCAATGCCATCGACCGTTCGTCAATTCGAGTTCGGAGTAAAAAACTATGGGCATTTTAGTGCAGCACTAACCCAGGTGCGCGATGGACAGCGCAAGGTAGAGCTGGTGAGATAAAGCCATTGGTTAGCCTCCGCGTTAAGGTGTGCAGCGCAAAAAATCCCTCCAGGTGTAAAAATCAACTTTTCTCTTATTAAATTAGGGGAAAACTAGTCCTTTAACCCCATGTAACTTCCCCAATCCATTTTTAATCCCCAAATTCATCCCAGAACAATTATAATCATCTCAAAATCCTTCCCCCTCTTCTCTCCCAAAATTCAAGAACTCAAGAAAGGGTTTTTCAAATCTCAAGGCTCCAAAGCTTCAAAGTTCAAGAATTCCTCCAACAATTCAGTTTTTCACCAAGAATCTTCTTCTTTCAGGTATGTGGTTATTCAACAACAATTCTCCTTTCGCCCTCGTGCCCTAAATTTCAGTTTTCTTAAAAGCTCATAAATTTACCTAATTGGGGTCTTGCACAGATTTTATGGTTTTGATGTATGTTGCCTCCTTATCGTCTGTAATTTGTCCTCTTACAAGAACTTGTGATTTTCATGGCTTACCTATTATATCTCATACATAATTCAAAACCTATAATTTATGCAATTGCTGGCTTAGCATGAAATTTCATAGTTTAGGGTTTATGCCCAACTATGCATATTTTCTTGAAAGTAAGTTTCTTTATGTTATTTCATGATTTTAGTTCTTGTTAAAGTTGTTATGCATTATTTCCATGGCTTTAACTCAGTTATTTTAATACACAAAGAATTATGCATTTTTTATAGACTTTAACCTTTTTGGGAATGAATTATGCATGTTTTGATGGATTTGAGCCTATATTAGTTTGACATGTCATGTTTTTCCATGAACACCTGATGACTTACTTTCTCATGCATTGATAATTGAACATTTATTCCTTCAGTGTCATATGTTTTAGGATGCTTTCAAATAAAGTGTCTATATTTCAGTTTCAGTATTTATGAGCTTACCCATTATTCAGTATAAATTCAGTTGGGAGTAGTACTTAGCACCGAGTGGACCTAGGGATGAAGTCTCATCCGTCAGTTAGGGCAAGACCTTTAGCAGAAGTTGCTAAGTCCCAAAATTATGTTGCCACCATAGGTTTTAAAAGGGTCATCCGTCATATAGGCTTGAAACCTTAGTCCTCTTTTACATTAGATTATTTGATCCACACCAGCCAGTGTTTGTACCCTTGTCAAGGTATAAAGCACCCATCCAACTGGGGTTACTAGTTGGGCCCTGATTAGCTCAGTTAGGGTATGTTGGTTAATAGTTTCTCCCACAGTTTCAGACTCAGTAGTTATACATGACCCTCAGTTTAGTTTTACTTATTTTTAAACTATGACTTTTCAGATTATCATTTCACATCATTATATATATGTATGTATTTCATATAGGGTCATTGTACTACAGTTTAACTCTTTGCATTTAGTTAGCATTTCGTACAGATTTATAGCATATTGAGCATTAGTTTTAAATATTATGAAATATTTATGCTTCTAGATCTTTTTGGTTTTTCAGGGATGTTTTAGCTCATGATTCAGAGATTGCTTTATGTCTCACAACTTTTCAGTACACACATGATTTAATTCATATTACAGTGCATGGTTTATGCCCTTAGTTTTATAAGCATGATTTAAGTATTATTCATGATTATTGCATATCTCACATGCTCAGTACATTCAAAGTACCGACTGTATTCTTTCTTCGCACTACATTCTTTCATAATGTAGGTATCAGTTCAAGCTCACAAGATCATGGTCAGACAAGTCATAGCTTCCAGCCAGCAGGTGATAAGTTATCTTTATTTGAGGACTCAAGTCAGTTTGTAGTTCTAGTATTTATTCAGGATAGCTAGTGTCTCGATCTAATTTCTCAGGTCATGATGACACCTAGTTTATCCCTCCAGTAGGTAAGCCAAGCCATAGACCAGAACGAAAAGTAATGGGCTAACGGATGAAAAGTAATGGAAAATAAGAATGGAACCAATATACAACAATAACATAGGCGGAAGAAGAAAGATATACATACATAATATACTACACAAAAGAGGGATGAGGATAAAATATACAAAATGAATCCCTCCTAAGACCTAGTAAGGTCGGTACTAGATCCACTACGACCAAAAACAAGAGTACTAGAGAGTATCCAAAATATACATATATATAGTAGTCTAGAATACAAAATACTGTAACTGCAATAGATGGAGGAGAATCAGCCTCGGACACTAGAAAGCTCACCCCATCTCAAGATCAGTAGCTGGACCTAAGAATAATATCAACGTCGGTGGCTCGTACTCAGATCTACACAAGGGAAAAGATGCATAAGTGTAGTATGAGTACGAAAGCAACGGTTACTCAATAGACAACATCGGTCAACTGAGCTCAAATATAGTAAAAGCATAAATATGATGTGAGTGTGTTAGCTAAGTCAATAGTAACAAGGAAAAATGTAAGTTTCTACTGTACTAAACAAGTATAGTACGAGAAATAAATAGCTCAAAATGTAAGATAAATGAACTAGCTACAACCTAACTGGGCCTCCATAAGCCCAAAAGGCACATAGAAAAAGGCAGTTAACCCTACCGAGCCCCCATAAGCCGGTGGGTATAAACAAGAAGTAACTAAACTGAGAAACATAAGTAACCCATAGCTGAACTGATCTCAAGTAACCTTATGATCCCAAATCCATAATAAAACATCTAGGTGTGTGTCACACCCCGAGTTCCAACGAGGCGTGATTGGCACCCGAAGCCGATATGGCCCGAGAGAACCAATCTTTGCTCATGTCCACTCATATGCATGTCACTCAATAAGCAGAACCATCATGTAGAGATATAAGATTTCAATTGCGGAAATTATGGAAACATGCAATTTATACATATAAGGAACTTGGCAGTTAGGACCACCAAGTCAAAATGGATATACATCTCTTACAATACATCTCTTCCATTCATTTTCCCACATATGTCTACAAAGCCTCTAATAGATACATAACCATGGTTATGCAATATTTACATAACAACACAAAAACCCATGTACACATGTGACTTGGAGAAACCCCGAAGCAACTGGAGCTCACCAATACTCAGCAAAAGATCAGCACCCTACTGTGGAGGTCTACTAGTACCTGCGCCTGCAGTAAGTAAGGTAAATTCCCCAAAAGGGGTCAGTACGAAGAATGTACTGAGTATGTAAGGCAAATAGTAACTGTGCAAGATATAAGAACTTTCAGGAGTTCAAGTACAAGTGAATGATTAATGTAAAATAAACCATGATTCTATGTACATTTGGAAACATGTATCTTGCTTTCTTTGCTTTCTTTGCATTTGAATTCATTTGTCATTAACCATTATCACGTGATACCCGGGCCCCAACTGATCAGTGGGTTATAACATATCATTGGGATCGTTCCAGCCAGGCTTACGCCCCTTAGAGTGCCACCCATAAATGATATATCAATAGGATCATTCCCGCGAGGCTTATGCCCCTTAGAGTGCAATCCATGAATAATAATAGTAGGAGCATTCCAGCCGGACTTATGTCCCTTAGATTGCACTCCCCAATTGAACAATTATGCATTACTTCTTTACTTTTGAGAAATCGATACATTGGTTACTATTGCATTATTGGAACATTTGGAACAATAGTGGAATATTTGGAATAATATTGGAACATCTATGTAACACATGAATAATAAGTGATCAACATATGAGGAACATGTGAGTAACAAGATAACTACTTGAGTTGGAATACTTTTGGACATTTCAAAATAATACAAGGACGTTGCCAATGTAATCAATATGAGCTGCAGAAGGATACGGACAGAGTAACCTTACATACCTCGTCTCTTCAATATGAATATACAATCCTATATGTGTACACAATATTCCAGCTCCATCCTTTTTCACTCTACAACACAAATACATCCCGGAGCTTATATTAACAACTAGTTACCATACAAGTGTACAAGACGACAATGAGCTATATGACGGCCGTATAACGTCATTTCACCCTTTACAATACCATTTACGGCATTGGCATATCAACAATACCACAACATGCCCAACATCAACTAAAATATCACAACCCAATAGCATTTCATATCAAGTTCATTCTTTACATTTCTTCATTAACACGACATCACAATTACTCTATCAAATCACCTCAATACACCTCATAACAACATATCGGCCAAAAATCCCATAATTTACACTTCTTACACTTATGGAAAAATAATGAGTTTAGAAACATAATCACACCATACATGTTGATATTTCATCCATACCATGCACTTTCATCCAAATCTCAAGTCACTTTTCAAGTCCAATTCACAAAAATGGCACATCTTAAACAAAAAGCAAAAGTGCCCTATTCAACCTTGCCAACATAAACATCATGATATACACCATCCCTCATGTATATAATATATTAAATCAAAAGAATAAACACTTACCAAAGCTTGAGAAATGATGATCTTTCCCAAAAGATGACTTAGGGTTTGAAGAGCCAAAAGAAAATTGTTTTGAAAATTCTAGAAAAGTGATATGTGTATTTTGGAATAAAAATCTGATTTTTCCACATATATATAGGCCCTCAAGTCTTCTTGGCATTAAATGCCATGTTTAATTGGTCAATGGTAGAAGAATGGGTCATTTGGCCCATTTGGGCCATGTCTTTGGCTTCTTTTTGGGCCTTAATTGAGCCCAATAACACATATACATTTAAACCATCCAATTCAATGTTTAATCCATCATACATATCATGTTTAAATAATTCCATAATGTCACGACAATATTCACTTACGCGATTCACGTTCGTAGCCTCAATCGCAAAAATAAAAATTCTAGTCGCTCATGGCTTCGTTGAACATTTTTGGAAATGACTTGTGTTTCATGATTTGATCATGTAAGAGTGTATTGAGGTATTTGAAACCTTAACCATGAGTAAATAAACACCAAATATCCAAAAGAAACCAAGAAAGAATCGTCGTTGAAATGCGTCGCAAAACGAGCACGGGAAGGGCCAAAGTGTTGTGCCTTGCGCCACTTGCTGCAAAGCAAGCAGTGGCACAAGACTTGGCTGCTCTCTAAATCATGGGGCTTGCGCCACACCCCATAAAATAGGGAGTGGCACAAGTTTGGCCATCTTGCTGAATTTTTTTTCTACTCCGTCTAATTCTAGCGTATCATCCAATGCCCCATCCAAACACTACAAAATACGTACTTAGTGATCTTAATCATCAAGTAAACATGACTCCAAGTTACCAAATGAGGTTATAATATGTTTGGGTATTACAGTGTGTACCGGGCTTGAACCGGTACCAATAGGTAGTAACGAAAGTTGAGACACCGGGGTCGAATAAGAAATAATGGATAATAACGAGAGGCCACATGAATCATGTAAAATATATCATAGTACCCCTGCCAATACTCCTAGTAACAACCATAAACAACTCTTCAACATCTACACCGTATCATAAACAGATATCAGACTCAAATTGAAACTCATAGTAGCATATCGTGACTCAAAATAAGCGATCCTATACGTAGCCAATATAAATTGTAAAACTGATTCCAGAACCATACCAGAGCTCATACATAGGAACCATAACCATAACCATAATTGATTCCAGTATCATACTAAGACTCATGATAGTAGTACAAATAAAGCATATGCTGGACTTGAACCAGAACTGAAATGCATTTATATAAAAATAAGTATATCTATCTAACAGGAAGAAAAACAAGGTTTCCAAGCCTATCTCCAGGCCATAAGGTCATAATTACAAACCTCGGGTGGATAATTTTACTAAGGCAAGGCGAGTCCTAAATACTAGGTCAAGGAAGTGCGGTCCAGGTCCATCACTACTCTACCCGGGAAAGAGGGGCTAATATATGACATAAATAAAATCTAAGTCAAACCCAACCCAAGGTAATATCCTAAAATAGCAGTCAAGAGTTGATGCACTCCAAGTTGCCTCCAATATAAGACCTTTCACCAGAAGTCAAGTACGAGACCTCCAAGCACTCTAAGGAATGTTCATGAAGCGAGAGGTACTTGACGACATCCTACTACAATCAAAAGGGTGTTATGTGTTGGTGATTACATCTAAAAAGGATCAAGGGGCTTTAGAGGGCTCAAAGAAATGTGAAGAGGAGCTAAACAACACACTAAGCCAATATGCTAGCTCACTGCGGACGCAGGTGAGAAAGGTGCACATGCAAGAGGACAAGGTAGTGGAATCTTCTCCCTGACCTACGTGGGTAGGTGGCTATCTGTGTGATTCCATGGCAGCCAACCTTTGGTTTGATGTTAAATGGGCCACTTTTGGGCCCGCCCATGTTTTTAATAAATGACCCATGGGGTATAAATAGTAGGAGCTTGTCTTTATTTTATTAGTTGACGATTTGCTTAGAAACGTATGGTTTCGAGGGCGTTCAGTTCCCTCTTTGTCACCGTATGGGTTAGGTGTTAGTTGGTCAATGTAATTAGGGGGTCTAGGGTTTGAAACATCCTATTGTTCTTCATTCAATACCTTCTTGTGTCTACTTTTTAGTCTATCTTTTAATTATCTCTTATTTTTCATAGTTAATTTCTCATTCTCATATTTTATTTGTTATCATTTGGTATCAGAGCTCGTCTTAGTTTTGTTCTTACGATTCTAAATTTTGGGTTGTGATATTGAGGAGAATCCAAAAAAAAGATAGTCAAAAACATTTTCAAGAAAAAAAGTTTTGTGTTTGAGTTTTGTTGTAGTTTCAACACTAGATTTGTTCCATCCAGTGTTATTTAGGTTAGATCTTGAGTTTCGGAGTGATTGGAGAAGATTTGAAGAAACTCCATGGATGAGTTCTTGAGCTTGAAGAAAGAAGTAAAATGGGTTTTTAGATCTTGTCATTTTGGTGTGGATTTGAAGGATAAAGTTTGTTGGAAAGTGTTCCCCACGTCAAAGGGAACTTAGATCTGAAATTTCCTGCAATTCCGAGCCCAAATAAGTTAGTTTGGAAATTTTGAGTTCTTACTTTTCTTGAAGAGCTTCATATCTTCAAGAGGAAGATTCAACAGAAAAAGTTGTTGTTAGATCCAAAATGGTATCAAAAGAAATAAGAAAAGTTGTTGGTCTCAAGGAATATCCAAATGGAAAAGATATTCTTGGGAAGAGAGTGCAAGAGGGCCCATAAAAAGTCAAAACTCTGAAGTTCCAGCTTCACTGCCTCAGGTCATTTCCACCCGCACCTGCCAAGGCAGGTCACCAATGTAAGTGCCTTTCCAGTAACACTGGATTAACCTGAGAAGTGCCACCTGTGGGGGCATGTGCCCACCTGCGCCCACATCTCAGAAAATGCATGTCAATCACTCTAAAACCGATTTTTCTCCGGTTCCAACATCCTAATTCCATTTCTTTATTCCTAGACTAACTAACAACTAGTAATTGATCTACTTAGTTGGTTGATTATTCTTAGAAGTCCTTTCTTTCTTCGCCCTATTTTCTTTTGTGCTTTTCTAGTTTATACTTTATCGTAACTTCTTGGCTCAAGTCCGCAAGCATTTTTTTGAGTTCTTTTAAACAAGAATCTATTTTGGAAAAGAGTTATGATCGATACCTTATCTACCATCGAAGTATAAGCAAGCTTTCAACACTTACGGATCCAAGTGTGAGGCAATACAAAGGTGTGTAGAGATTGTGATGTTGGTTTTTTAACTCTAACTTGTTTGTTGTTTTTGTTTAGTGTTCTTTTATAGGTACAATGGCTCTAGGAGATGACACTCCAAGTTCTTTGGGAGATATTAACATGGAAGCCATAATGGCGACCATCTTGAGTGTGAAGCAAGATGTGAATAAAATGAGAGGTCAAATGTCGGGGTTGGATGGAAGGTTAGTTAACATGAAGGTTGTCTAAACGCCACCCAATCCACTCCCCCAAACTCCTATGCCTCATCTAGTGAAAATGTTCAAAATTCATCTACCACTATCTCCCCAAAAACACTCCACCAAATTTTCAACTCACCAAGACAAGCACAAGACACCATTACCCAATCCATTACTTACCGAAACAACTGAAATCCCATTCGTCCACTACAACTTAACTTCAATCAAGCTACCCAAGAATCCCCATAAAACAAAATACCCCAAGACCAAGGTTGACCCCAAACCACACTAAACCAAAATCCAACACTCCAAGTACCACATAACCAAAACCAACCCATCCAAGTGGAGGAAGTAGGAGGAGAGGAACCTCAAGATGAGTTTGAGAGGTATGATGAAGTGGATATGTTTTTAGAGTACATGAGGAATAGACCAGTGGGTCAATGAGGGAATAGAGGTCGAGGTGAAAGATTTGGTCCAGTGCCACATGGAAGAGGAAACTTAGGAAATCGTCCCAAAGGTGAGGCTCAATGGAACTATAATGATAACCAAGGCAGCAATGGAGGCCGGGATGTAGGAATTAACTCTATCAAGAATAGTCTTCTAACTTTCAAAGGAGAGAGTGATCCTGAGGCTTATCTCACATGGGATTCTACGTGTGAGAGAATCTTTCAAGTCAATGATCTCACCGATGTTAAGAAGAGTTGCTATGCAATAGGCCAATTTTAAGAATTTTCTATTACATGGTGGGAATATGCTGAAAGGTGTCTTAATAAGGGACAACCACTACCATGGGATGTATTGAAGGGCCTCATGAGACAAAAGTATATGCCGAAAAGATATCGACATGAGTTGCTTGCCAAGTTGTATAACTTATGGCAAGGAAGCAAGAGTGTTGTGGCTTACTATGATGAATTTCAACAATTGATATTGAAGCTTGAGTATTAAGAGAATGTAGAACATGCCATGATCCGTTTCAAGGTTGGGTTGAACAAGGAGATATCCTCATCAATGACTTGTCATAAGTTTGCTGCCATAGAAAAAATCTTTCAAGCGACTTTGGAAGTTGAGAGAGACCTCAAGGAGAAGACATCTTTCAAACCCAAGGGGTATCCACTGACCAAATTTTGGGGAAATAATAAAGAGGTATCCCAATTTTCATTGAGTTGGAACAAGAACAATGAATTCCACAAGTCCTTTGACAAGAATCCCCTTGAGAAGAGTGTTCCAAAGTAACAGCCAAGGAATGAAGGTAACATGGATCCAACCTCTAATTCTAAAGGTGTTCAATGCTTTAAATGCAAAGGATGGGGACACCAGGTGAGTGAATGTCCTAATTCAAGGAACATATTCCTTAGAAAAGAGAGGATATATTACCTTAGAGAGGAGGTAGGACAATAGGATGATGATAAAAGTGAGACCCAAGAAGGAGAGATGTTGGAAGAAGATAAGCATGTGGGGGAAGAAAATGAGGATGATTGGCCTCAAGATGGAGAGTTTGAGGTTCCAAACTTTGTTGTGAGGAGAGTGATGATTAGTAAGGCATTAGATAACCCATGTCAAAGGGAAAATCTATTCCATTCCAAGTGTCTTATTAAAGAAAATATTTGCTCATTGGTAATTGATAGTGGGAGTTGTGCTAATGTATCTAGTGCCACCATGGTTGATTTATTGAAGTTACCCACAACCGAGCATGAGACACCATACAAGCTCCAATGGTTAAATAAGTGTAGAGAATTGAATGCGAGTCAACAAGCTGTGATTCGGTTCAAGATTGGGAACTATCTCAATGAGGTGTTATGTGATGTGATTCCCTTGCAAACTTGTCATATTTTGTTTGGGAGACCATGGTAATACGATCATTTTACCAAGAATGATGAAAGAACCAATTTATATTCTCTTGATTTGAATGGTCAAAAGTTTTCGCTTCACTTTCTCTCACCTTTATAAGTGAATGAGGTATATCAAAAGATGAGAGAATTGAAGGGGAAAGGTAAGAAGGAAGGGGAGAAGGAACCCCATGAGGAGGATATTGATGAAGGATAATATAGGAGGAAATTTAAGGAAAAGAGTCAAATGGTGATTTTGGCTAGAAACAAGGATTTTTTCCAAGATGTGATGATAAGGAGACTATGCTTCTTCTAGCCCATGTTTTTCATGATAACTGCTCTACTTATTTTATTCCTAATTCTATCTCCCTTGTTTTGTAGGATTATAAAGATGTGTTTCCAAAGGAGCTTCCAAAAAGGTTAACCCCACTTCAGGGAATTGAGCATCAAATAGACTTTGTGCAGGGCTCTCAATTGCCCAACAAACTGGCTTATCAAAGTAACCCAACAGACACCAAAGAGCTCCAAAGTCAAGTTGCGAAACTCCTCAAAAAAGGATACATCAAGGAAAGTATGAGTCCATATGCGGTCCCGCTATTGTTGGTGCCAAAGAAAAATGGGACTTGGCGCATGTGTGTTGATTGTCGGGCGATCAACAAGATAACAGTAAAGTATCACCACCCTATCCCTAGATTAGATGACATGTTGAATGATTTGAATGGCTCGTGTGTGTTTTCAAAATTTGATCTTAGGAGTGTGTACCATCAAATCTGGATGAATCTTGGAGATGAATGGAAAAACATATTCAAGACCATATGCGGTTAATGAACCATGTGACAAAATCGTTCAAAGGGAATTTGTTGTGGTGTACTTTGATGATATTTTGGTTTATATAAAGTCCATATATGACCATGTTAAGCATATAATGTGTGTTTTTGATGTGCTTAGAAAGGAGCAACTATTTGCCAATCTTGAAAAATGCTCTTTTTTTGTTGATGAGGTTGTCATTTTAGGATTTGTCGTGAGTTATCGGGGTGTTGAAGTGGATGAATCCGAGATAAAAGCTATAAGAAATTGGCTAACTCTATAATCAATTGATGATGTGAGAAGTTTTCATGGATTGGCTAGTTTCTATAGAAGGTTTATCAAAGGGTTTAGCACCATAGCGCCCCATTGACAGAGGTAATTTGAAAGGATAAGCCTTTTAAGTGGGGTGATGAGCAAACAAAGGCATTTGAAACTTTTAAAATAATGCTTAGCTCCGGTCCCTTATTGCAATTACCCAATTTTGATACAATATTTGAAATTGAATATGATGCTACTAAGGTAGGCGTTAAAGCCATCTTAATGAAAGACAAAAAGCTCATTGCTTACTTTAATAAAAATCTCAAAGGAGCAACCTTGAACTACTCCACGTATGATCTTTAGTTGTATTCTTTAATTTGAGCTTTGGGTAATTGGCAACACTATTTATGGCCCAAGGAGTTTGTGATTCGAACCGACCATGCTTCCTTGAAACAACTCCTGGCACAAGATAAATTGAATAGATGGCATGCCAAATAGATTGAATTCTTATAAACTTTTTGTAACACCCCGTACATTTTAAGCATGTATAAGACTAAGACAACATCGATGAAAATATTAAAACTCGAGCAGTGAGGTGGTTTTTTTTATCTTAAAGTTTAGAGGTGATTGTTAAGTTTAAGTAAAGGTGTTAAGATTTAGAAAATGGGATAAAATAAGTGAGGTACTTGCTTGACTTAATTAAGCTAGTAGGTGAAAAGTAGGTGCATCACCCACTAAGACTTTTTGACCAATTTAAAAGGGCCAAGTTGGTACTTTGACTATTGAACCAGATTGAGGCCCATATTAAGTGACCAATTTGTGGCCCATATTAAGTGAAATAAAGGTGAGAAGAATAGGAAGCCCCAAGGCCTAATATGGTTAAATCCATATAAAGGAGGAGTTAAAATAAGCCAAGTTGGTGCAACACCTACTTGGACTTATTGACCAGCTTAAAAGATGCAAGTAGGTGCATCACCTACTAGGCAACTTTAGCCAAAGTTAATGCCAAATTGTGGCTGGAAATTAAAGAGGAAATAAAGCCAAAATGGGACCATTTAAAGTCAAGATTGGGTTCATTTATTTTCTTATTATCTACTTGCAAAAATTCAGATTCTCTCAAGTCCCTCAAAGTCTCTCCTCTCTCCTCCCAACAACCGCCCTAATTTCTTCAACTTGTTTCTTGCAAAGCAACCAACTAGATCACCTTCTCCCCTCCTTGGCTTTATATATATATTGAAGAGTTTTTCAAGAAGAGTGAAGTGGATAGAGTTATAGGTGTTGACAGCAAAGGGGTTGTCACTCTCTTCCTAGGATTAAGGTAAGAATTTTATGTTATAAGCTTGGTTCTTTTCCTATTTCATGGGATGCTTATGTTAATTTTCCACTCCTATTTTAGTGGATTGAAAAAGGTTACAAGGGAATTAATTAAATTAAAATAGCATATTAAGACAGCCAAGGTAACGTGTTGCCCCCACCTCTAATTAAAAGATTATTTGAACATCTAGGCATACTTGGTAATTAGAACGCATGGGATAGTGATCGAAAGCCATGAGTTTAAGTTTTCTGGTTATATTGATATGTTTAGGGGCTATATATTGTGAAGTATGGGAGGTTGTGGAATGCCTTAGAAAATGTTTTGGTAAAATTGTCACAGAGCAGATTTGTAGGGTGTGGTGATACACCATTAATTTCATGTTTTATAAGCTCTCTGCCAGTCCCATATTGGTCAATGTTTATGATATTATATATATATATATATATATATATATATATATATATATATTATGAAGCTTGGGGAGTACCGGGGGATTTCACGGGAAGGTTATTTCATGTGAATAACTATAGCGGATAGAATATGTTAAAGGACACCCTTAATTAGAAGAACTACGGACTTACTGCCCGGCTACTGTTTTGACGAGTTAAAATACTGGGAGTTGGTTGGTTAGATGCTAATATTAGCCTTATTACTTGAAACTTGTTGTAGTTGAAGATTATTACATTAAAGGATAGGTTGGCACTTCATAAGCTATACGAATTGGGAATTGGGGTATGTAAGTCTATACTAGTTCATATTCTTTGGCATGAAGTCTTATACTCGTGTACCAATATAGTGAGCTTTTTAGATGATCTTTCATGGTAAAAGATACATTGTGATGGTGTTCAATCCCCACTGTACTTGATGGACCTTTTCTTTACTGCCCATGGTCTAAAAAATGTGTCAAAGTGTCACATGTTTCTCTTATATGAGTCAATAAGATCCTAGATTACACATGTTAAGAGTGTCATATGTTGGATATACAATCTGTCCAAAATTGGTTCAATTATCTAATTGATCATATACTTCTTTGGGCTCACATGTTCACACATTCCTTTTTTGGGATATCACTCCCATTGTGTTAGGATATAATTTGACCTTATAGAGTCCTTAAATGTTCAGTTATACAATTTATATGTCCTTTCCTGAAATGTGCATTTGTTCTAATTAGAATCTGCCCACGTTCATCATTAGTTCCCATTTTTGTGTACCCTTTTATTCATTATCACCTAGTAAGTATTTATTATACTGTCCAGATGTCTCTATTTGGGGAATTACATGTCTCCACAAGAAATGCATGTATACCCCTATTTGAAATGTCTAAATGTGTTTTAAACAATCCATGTTCTAAGTAGTAGCACTTGATCACTTGTTATACACCTTAGTGGATCATTTGCTACATGCCCTAATGTCCTTACTTTTCACATGCCTTCATGGCTCATTCGTGTATGCACTTTATACCCAATGAGGTTCATTGAGTCATATAAGTTTCTAAGTATCACATTGAAGTGACATTTTTCTTCCTATGTAATTGTTACTGGCCCAAGCATATTGTTCACATGTCTATAATTCCAAAAGCTCAGAGGAGTTACGTCCACCAAAAGAATAATCTCAAAGATTAAAGAAACAAGGTAAAGTGAACTTATGTATTTATGGGTGGAAGCTCAAGGGTTATAATACCTAGCATGGGCCGATCCCAATCTATGTATTGATGGTTGGTATCCCAAGGGTGGAAAGAACACCTTGCATGGGTCGATCCCAATATTATGGTGGCATCCCAAGGGTGAAAGGAAATCCTAGCATGGGTCGATCCCGATTTGTATATTTTTTAGGACCGTATCCCAGGGGTTAAAATGCCTAGCATTGGTCATCCTCTTTTACCATTGATCAGCTGGTCATTTGTATCACATGCCTTACAAAGTTAATAATGCAAAGAAGAGTAAAGCAAAGCAAAGAATGCAATATACATGATTCTACAAGTATAAGCAAAGGTGGTCTTTTATCATTATCTATATAGCTGTACCTAGTTTCATTTGAGCTCTTGTTTCACATATGGTTACTTTATGCCTTACATATTCAGTACATTCTTTCATACTGACGTCCCTCATGGGGGACACTATGTTTCATGTCGCAGGTACAGGTATTCCAGCTAATAGATCTCCCTAATACTAGCACAGAATACTCAACGACTTTTGGTGAGCTCCAGGTATTATCATAGTTACATGCATGGTAATCACAAGGTATAAGTTGGTTCTCTCGAGCCTTTCGGGCATCGGGTGCCTGTCCGTCTCAATGGGATTTGAGGCGTGACACTTTTCCGTGTAATCCAATACAAAAAAGGGAAAGACAATGTTGTGGCCAATTCCTTGTCTAGAAGACATATTTTGATCAATACCTTTTCTTTTAAATTAATTGGGTTTGAATATTTGAATACTTTGTATCCCGAAGACCCCAATTTTCTCAAATCTTCAAAGATTGTGAGAAATGGGAAAGGGAACGATGGATTTGGGAAAGGTCATCTATACCCTATTCTAAGTTTGATGGTTTTTTGTTCAAATGAAAAAGGTTGTGTGTGCCCTCAAGTTCATGGAGGGAATCATTTTTTAGAGAGGCACATGATGGGGGTATGATGAGTCACTTTAGAATTGACAAGACCCTTGGAATCCTAGAAAAATAATTTTATTGGCCCAAAATGCGACATGATGTTGCAAGAATTTGTGGCCAATGTGTAGATTGTAGGAGTACTAAGTCGCGACTACTTCCTTATGGATTGTATACCCCACTCCCCACTCCCCAACTCCATTGGTTTGATATCTCTATTGACTTTGTTTTGGGCTTACCAAGGACAAAAAGGAACATTTTTGTTGTTGTGGATAGGTTCTAAAAAATGGCTCACTTTATCCATTTTCCCAAGTGTGATAATTCTCCCCATGTTGCATCTTTGTTCATTGATAATGTTTTCAAATTGCATGGGATTCCTTAAACCATCGTAAGTGATAAGGACTCCAAGTTCCTTAGTTATTTTTGGAAGGAATTGTGGGGTAGGCTTGGCACCAAGTTGCTATTCTCTACTTCTTTCCACCCACAAACTGATGGTCAAATTGAGGTTGTGAATAGAACCTTGGGTTATATACTACGTGCAGTGGTTAAAGGGAAAATGGAATCATGGTAGGATCACCTACCTTTAGTTGAATTTTCTTATAATAGAGTTAGTCATTCAACTCTTGGTATGACTCCTTTTGAATGTGTTTATGGTTTTAACCCTTTGGAATCACCCCGTGTCTAGTGATGTTGTGTTAATCTTAGAAGGAAGCAAAAGGGAGGAAGCCTTGAAGAAGCTACATGAGAAGGTGAAACTTTGCCTAGAAAAGAAGAATCAAGAGGTGGACAAAAGGGTGAACAAAGGATATAAGCGACTTGTGCTCAAACTAGGTGATTGGGTGTGGGTCCACTTCCGAAATGATCGATTCCCAACTCATAGAAAGACCAAGTTTGTAACACCCCGTACATTCCCGAACCCATGAGACTACCTTCACATTTATAGAATCATTTCAACATAAGAGAGTTGGTGAATTTATGCATTAATTTGTTGGGCTTAAGTGAATCATGTGCCATTGGGCTCAAATGAGGCCAAAAAATCATAAAAAGACATGGCCCAAAATGGAATTTGACCCATTCTTCCATTGACCAAGTAAGCACATTAAATGTGTGGCTAAGGATGATCAGTAAGGGAATATATGAGTCAAGAAAAATCAGATTTTTATTCATAAAAGCACATATGCCATTTTCTAGATTTTTCCAACTATTTCTCTTCAACCTCAAACCCTAAGCCTTCACTCTTTTGGACAAGATCACTCTCTTGAATGCTTTGGTAAGTATTTATTCTCATGGTTTAATATATGATATTCTTAATTTGTTGCATAAATCATGTTGGTTGTGTTGACACAGTGTTGGACAGGTCACTATGTGTAAAACTGTCTATTTTTGCAATCGGAAAAGGGTTTTGCCTTGTAAACATGAAAATAGACTTGTGTTCTTAAAGGGAGTGAATTTGATGGATTCAATATTGATATTTGAGATGTTATTATAGCCTTAAATTGTTTTATCCTTGTGTATAATGTTTGGAATTGTTATTGCAAAATTGTGCATGGACTTGGTGGTGTATTGAAGGAAAAGTGTGATTTTGGCGATGTTCATGTGTGTTGTGAAACCATGGGTGTTTTTTCGCATACAAGCGACCAAAAATATGTAAATAAAATCTTACTTATGACCTTGGACCATTTATTACACAAAAGGACCCAAAAGAGACCTTTTTTAGCCTATTTGGGCATCCGCCCCCGCAGACGAAGGCACCTGCTGGCGCAGATGCCAACGCAGGTGCCCCTAGACACTGCCAAGGGTCACCTGCGGATGCATGTCAGCCACATGCAGGTGCAGGTGGATTCGCAGGTCACCCCAGAATACCATTTTTATGGTTTCGTCTCTCTTTGATCCCCGAAGGCCCCTATACCCTTTTTGGATGTAATTATCAACTTATGATACCTTTTTAATGACTTTAAGGGGTCGTATGGAGGAATGTTGGATTATATTAATTATGGATTGTTGTTCATATGTTTTTATTAGGAAATTTTATGGAGTAATTGTGACGGAATGATAATAAGGAAGCGTAAAGGGTAAACGTGGTGTGAAATGCTATTGGTCTATAATGTATTTGTCAATGTGTGGAATGTTATGGTGTTTTTGGTATGCTAATGCAGTGGATTGTATTGTTAAGGGTAAAATTATGTTATATGGCAGCCATATAGCTCATGGACGTCTTGTACACTTGTACGGTAACTAGTTGTTAACGTAAGCTCCGTTATGTCCTTGTATTGTAGAGTGAAACATAAGGAAGGAGCTAGACTACTGTGTTCATATATAGGCTTGTGTATTCATACTTGGAAGTGACGGTATGTAAGGTTACTCTTACTGTATCATTACTCTCACAAGTGAATGTATCAATCTCTCAAAAGTAAGAAATAAAGTAACTATATGTGCTCCCCATAATGTCATGATCCTCAACGTGTCAATCTCACAGAAGTAAAGAAATGAAGTAAGGTATTACCCTTTGAATAAAAGAATGAAGTAATGGATAATGGTTTGTGAAATCTTGGGTGGTATCCCAGGGGTTGAAATACCTAGCATGGGTTGATCCCGATACATACCAGGGGCAATAGAAAAGCCTAGCATGGGTTAATCACATCTCAAGGGTCAAAGTATTTAGCATGGGTTAATAGCATCCCAGGGGTCAAAGTACCTAGCATGGGTTAATAACATCCCAGGGGCAATATAAAAGCCTAGCATGGGTTAATCTAGCATCCCAGGGGTTAAAATACCTAGCATGGGTTAATCTCATCCCAGGGGCGACAGAACAGCCTAGCATGGGTAGAACAATAAAGATGAATAAATGTGAAGACAAAAGAAGTAAAGAATGTAATGTACATAGTTCCAAAATTTCAGATTGATGGTTTGTCCATATTGGGTATTCTCTTATCATTATTTCCATTGAAGTTTTTGTGTATTGATGCAGTTTCTTATAGCCTTGCATACTCAGTACATTCTTAGTACTGACCCCCTTGGGGGGGCTTACTTTACTTGTTGCAGGCGCAGGTGCCAGTAGACCTCCACAGTAGGTTGCTAGTTATTTACATATATTTGGTGAGCTCCAGTTGGTTCGAGGCTTTCCTAGTCACAGCTGTACATTTGTTTTGTTGTTGTAAATGTTGTATAAATCGTGAACTTGTACCGACTTTAAGTTGGTCTTGTATATGCATCTGTTAGAGGCTTTTGTAGACGTATGTGGGTATATGAATGAAAGAGATGTATGTTCGTTTTGACTTAATGGCTCGGACGGCCAAGTTTCAGATATGTAAGTATCACTTGTTCCATGATTTTCGCTATTAGCATTTTATGTCCTTAAGTGATGGTGATGTTTCTTATGGCATGCATATGAATGGACATGAGCAAAGATTGGTTCTCTCGGGTTTTATCGGCTTCCGGTGCCAGTCCGCCTCAATGGGATTTGGGGCGTGACAAAAGTGGTATCAGAGCAGGTCGTTCCAAGGGTGTCTACAAAGCTGTGTTTGAGTAGAGGCTTGCTTATCGATGTGTTGTACGCCACATTTATCAGTAGGAGGCTATGGTACATTTAGGAGTTGTTTCATTTCTTTATTTCTAGATTGTGCAATAGAGCTAATGTTGTAAGTGAAAAGTGTATCTGACCATGGAATTGGTTTTCTTATTTATAGTAAAAATGCCTATCACAAGACGAGGTAGAGGCAATGGTAAGCCGGTAGATATGCCTGCCAGATAAGGCACCAGTAGATCACCACCTGACCAAGCTAGTCAAGGTGGGGCTGACGCTGAGGTTGCATCGCGGTCTTCTTCTACTTTTCCAGCTTTGAAAGAGCTAAGGGGTAGAGAAGTACCTGCAGAACCACCTATGAATGCCAGTGACCAAGATTTAAGAAATGTAGTACATATGTTGACTCAGCTAGTTGTTGCACAAAGTCCAGGATGAGTTGGTCCAACGATAAATGAGGATGATGCAGCTAGGGTAGCGAGTCGCAGGGCACAGAATTTTATGAAACTAGGCCCTCCCGTATTCACTGGGTCAGACCCTAAAGCAGATCCACAATACTACATGGATCAAATTCAAAGGGCTTTAGATGTCATGCACGTAATTGGTGTTGAAATAGTTGAACTTGCGGCTTATAGATTAAAAGGTGAAGCGATATTGTGGTATGAAGACTGGAAAAGATCGAGGGGTATTGAGGCACCTCCAGCAGGTTGGGAGGAATTTAAAATGGAATTTCTTGATCATTACCTCCCATATGAGATCCGGGAGGCACGTACCGACCAATTTCTAAATCTTCGTCAAGGAAGTATGAGTGTCAGAGAGTACAACCTTCAGTTTAATTCTTTGGCTCGATATGCTTCGAATGTGGTGGCCACATTGGAAGATAGAGTCCACCTATATGTGGACAGACTGGAACCATACTTGGTAAGGGACTGTACTATTGCTGCTTTGAACAGAGATATGGACATCGCCAGAATTTGGGCTTTCGCACAGAAAATGGAGGACCAAAGGCAAAGAAGAAGGACATAGGAATCTGAGGAAGGGCCATAAAAAAAGTCTAGACCTATGGGGCAGTCTATGGTGTCCCCGTGAGAATCTAGACCTCAGATATTATCGCCTATACACTCATTCTCTTATTCCATAGCAGGCACTCAACCCCAATTCCGATGGCTTAGGGGTAGTCAATCTGGACAGAGTAGTAGAGTGCAAGGTTCACAGACAGTAGAATTTTCTCATCCTTCGTGTCAGCATTGCGAAAGGTATCATTTAGCTGAATATCGATTGGGGATAAATGCTTGTTTTTGGTGTGGCACAGCGGGGCATATAATGAGAGAATGCCCACAAAGGGGTGTAAGTGGTATAGCACGACCTACGGGATCAACTGTTTTATCATCATCATCAGTTCCTTCCCTAGGAAGAGGTGTTCAGCCTATTGGTCGTGGTAACGATATTAAAGAAGCAGCTAGTTCCAGTGGAGCCCAAAATCGCACCTATGCTCTAGTGGACGGCAGAATGCGGAAGCGTCTCCTGATGAAGTTACAGGTATAGTATCCATATTTTCACATAATGTACATACATTGATTGATCCGGGCTCTACTCTATCGTATGTTAATCCATCGATTACTGTGAAATTTAATGGGATACCAGGGTTAGTAATTAAGTCAATTGAAATATCTCCACCTATCGTTAAATTTATTAGAGTTAAAAGAACATATCGTAATGTAGATGTTTGTGATCATAGATTATTAAGTACTCTTAAAAGCATCACCAATGAAAGGGGATTCAGAAAGAAATGAAAACTGGCCCTATACAACATGTCATGTGAAATTGCCGAAAGTGCATAAGAGTTCCATTTCATATTGCTCCCATTGCAGATGTACAAGTTATGAAGTATCTCACCTATGAAGAGATACCTATGGCTATTCTAGATCGACAAATGAAGAGGTTGAGGAATAGAGGAGTAGGTAGAAGAATCACATGGGAAACCAAGGAAATGATACAGTTGAGTACCCATATTTGTTTCACATAGAAGAAAAGTTCAAGGTGCAGAATTGAAACAATGACAAATAAGACTGTACAAGCATTATGTGCATAGGATAACATGAAGACTGATCCTAGACATGAATTTGTTTAAGTTGGGTAATGTTACTAACATTCGAGGACGAATGTTTCTAAGGGGGGGAAAGATGTAACACCCCTACATTCCCGAACCCATGAGACTACATTAATATTTATAGAATCATTTCAACATGAGAGAGTTGGTGAATTTATGCATTGATTTGTTGGGCTTAAGTAAATCATGTGCCATTGGGCCCAAATGAGGCCAAAAAATCATAAAAAGACATGGCCCAAAATGAAATTTGACCCATTCTTCCATTGACCAAGTAAGAACATTAAATGTGTGTCTAAGGATGATTATGAAGGGACTATATGAGTCAAGAAAAATCATATTTTTATTCATAAAAGCACACATGCCATTTTCTAGATTTTTCCAACTATTTCTCTTCAACCTAAAACCCTAAGCCTTCACTCTTTTGGACAAGATCACTCTCTTGCAAGATTTGGGAAGTATTTATTCCCATGGTTTAATATATTATATGCTTAAGTTTGTGCATAAATCATGTTGGTTGTGTTGACATAGTGTTGGACAGGTCACTATGTGTAAAACTGTCTATTTTTGCAATCGAAAAAGGGTTTTGCCTTGTCAACATGAAAGTAGACCTGTGGTCTTGAAGGGAGTGAATTTTATGGATTAAATATTGATATGTGAGATGTTATTATAGCCTTAAATTGTTTTATCCTTGTGTATAATGTTTGGAATTGTTATTGCAAAACTGTACATGGACTTGGTGGTGTATTGAAGGAAGAGTGTGGTTTTGGTGATGTTCATGTGTGTTGTGAAACCATGGGTGTTTTTTGGCATCCAAGTGACCAAATATATGTAAATAAAAGCTTACTTATGACCTTGGACCATTTATTACACAAAAGGACCCAAAAGAGACCCTTTTTAGCCGATTTGGGCATCCGCTCTGGCAGACGAAGGCACCTGCGGACGCAGATGCCAACGCAGGTGCCCCTGGACACTTCCAATGGTCACTTGTGGATGCGCTTCAGCCACCTACAGGTGCATGTGGCTTCGCAGGTCATCCCAGAATACTATTTTGTATGGTTTCGTCTCTCTTTGATCCCCGAAGGCCCCTATACCCTTTTTAGATGTAATTATCAACTTATGATACCTTTTTAATGACTTTAACGGGTTGTATTGAGGCATGTTGGATTATGTTAATTATGTATTGTTGTTCATATGTTGTTATGAGGCAATTTGATGGAGTAATTGTGACAGAATGATAATAAGGAAGCGTAAAGGGTAAACGTGGTGTGAAATGCTATTGGTCTATGATGTCTTAGTCAATGTATGGAATGTTATGGTGTTTTTGGTATGCTAATGTTGTGTATTGTATTGTAAAGGGTAAAATGACACTATATGGCAACCATATAGCTCATGGTCGTCTTGTACACTTGTAAGGTAACTAGTTGTTAACGTAAGCTCCGTTATGTACTTGTATTGTAGAGTGAAATGTAAGAAAGGAGCTGGACTACTGTGTTCATACATAGGCTTGTTTATTCATACTTGGAAGTGAAGGTATGTAAGGTTACTCTTACCATATCATTATGCAACTCATATTGTCATTATATTTGTTCCATTCCGAAGTATGATAAAATATCCAAGCTCAGGTTGACATATATTGTTATTCACATGTTTCATACTCTTAGACCAAATGTGATTCATATGTCTCTTATTCATTGACTGAAGTTGCAAAGCTCTCATAATATTGTAACAATTAAAAGAACTATCTCAAGAAAAGTAATGATGTAGGGAGAATTCATTCATTCATGAGTAGCATTTCCAATAACGTTACATTCTAAAGTTCCAATAATGTTATGACAGTGAATATATCAATCTCTCAAAAGTAAGAAGTAAAGTAACTATGTGTGCTCCCCATAATGTCATGATCCTCAACGTGTCAATCTCACAGAAGTAAATAAATGAAATAAGGTATTACCCTTCGAATGAAAGAATAAAGTAATGGATAATGGTTTGTGAAATCTTGGTTGGTATCCCAGGTGTTGAAATACCTAGCATGGGTCGATCCCGATACATCCCAGGGGCAATAGAAAAGCCTAGCATGGGTTAATCACATCCCAGGGGTCAAAGTACCTAGCATGGGTTAATAACATCCCAGGGGTCAAAGTACCTAGCATGGGTTAATAGCATCCCAGGGTTCAAAGTACCTAGCATGGGTTAATAACATCCCAGGGGCGATATAAAAGCCTAGCATGGGTTAATATAGCATCTCAGGGGTTAAAATACCTAGCATGGGTTAATCTCATCCCAGGGGTGACAGAACAACCTAGCATAGGTAGAACAATAAAGATGAATAAATGTGAAGACAAAAGAAGTAAAGAATGTAATGTATATAGTTCCAAACTTTCAGATTGATGGTTTGCCCATATTGGGTATTCTCTTATCATTATTTCCATTGAAGTTTTTGTGTATTGATACAGTTTCTTATAGCCTTGTATACTCAGTACATTCTTAGTACTGACCCCCTTGGGGGGGCTTACTTTAGGTGCCAGTAGACCTCCACAGTAGGTTGCCGGTTATTTGCAGATCTTTGGTGAGCTCCATTTGGTTTGGGGCTTTCTATGTCACAGTTGTACATTTGTTTTATTGTTGTAAATGTTGTATAAAGTGGGGACTTGTCCCGACTTTAAGTTGGTCTTGTAGATGCATTTGGTATAGGCTTGTGTAGACGTATGTGGGTATATGAATGAAAGAGATATATGTACGTTTTGACTTAATGGCTCTGACGACCAAGTTTCACATATGTAAGTATCATATGTTCCATGATTTTTGCTATTAGCATTTTATGTCCTTACGTGATGGTGATGTTTCTTATGGCATGCATATGAATGGGCATGGGCAATGATTGGTTCTCTTAGGCCTTATCGACTTCGAGTGCCAGTCCACCTCAATGGGATTTGGGGCGTGACAAAAGTGGTATTAGAGCAGGTCGTTCTAAGGGTGTCTACAAATTCATGTCTGAGTAGAGTCTTGCTTATCGATGTGTTGCACGCCACATTTATAAGTAAGAGGCTACGGGACATTTAGGAGTTGTTTCATTTCTTCATTTCTAAATCGTGCAATAGAGCCAATGTTGTAAGTGAAAAGTGTATCTGACCATGGAATTGGTTTTCTTGTTTTTAGTAAAAAATGTCGATCACAAGACGAGGTAGAGGAAAGGGTAAGCAGGTAGATATGCCTACCAGAGAAGGCACCAGTAGATAACCACCTGACCAAGCTAGTCAAGGTGGGGCTGACGCTGAGGTTGCATCACGGTCTTCTTCTACTTTTCCAGCTTCAGAAGATCTAAGGGTTAGAGAAGTACCTGCAGAACCGCCTATGAATGCCACTGACCAAGATTTAAGAAATACAGTACATATGTTGACTGAGCTAGTTGCTACACAAAGTCAAGGACGAGCTGGTCCAACGATAAATGTAAATGATGCGACTAGGGTAGCGAGTCGCAGGACACAGGATTTTCTGAAACTAGACCATCCCATATTCACTGGGTTAGACCCGAAAGCAAATCCACAAGACTACGTGGATCAACTTCAAAGGGTTGTAGATGTCATGCACGTGACTGGTGTTGAAACAGTTGAACTTGCGGCTTATAGATTGAAAGGTGAAGCGATATTATGGTATGAAGACTGGAAAAGATCGAGGGGTATTAAGGCACCTCCAGCAAGTTGGGAGGAATTTAAAATGGCATTTCTTGATCATTACCTCCCATATGAGATCCGGGAGGCACGTGCCGACCAATTTCTAAATCTTCGTCAAGAAAGTATGAGTGTCAGAGAGTACAACCTTCAGTTTAATTCTTTGGCTCGATATGCTTCGAATGTGGTGGCCACAATGGAAGATAGAGTCCATCGATATGTGGACAGACTGGAGCCATACTTGGTAAGGGACTGCACTATTGCTGCTTTGAACAGAGATATGGACATTGCCAGAATTCAGGCTTTCGCACAGAAAATAGAGGACCAAAGGCAAAGAAGAAGGACACAGGAATCTGAGTAAGGGCCATCAAAAAGGGCTAGACCTATGGGGTAGCCTATGGTGTCCCCGGGAGAATCTAGACCTCGGATGTTACCGCCTAGACCCTCATTCTCTTATTCCATAAAAGGCACTCAACCCAAATTTCGAGGGCTTAGTTGTAGTCAATCTGGACAGAGTAGTGGAGTGCAAGGTTCACAGACTGTAGAATTTTCTCGTCCTCCGTGTCAGTGTTGCGAAAGGTATCATTTAGGTGAATGTCGATTGGGGACAAATGCTTACTTTTGGTGTGGCACAGCGGGGCATATAATGAGAGAATGCCCACAAAGGGGCGCGAGTGGTATAGCACGACCTACGGGATCAATCGTTGCATCATCATCATCGATTCCTTCCCTAGGCAGAGGTGTTCAGCCTATTGGTCGTGGTAGCGATATTAGAGAACCAGCTAGTTCCAGTGGATCCCAAAATTGCACCTATGCTCTAGTGGACCGGCAGAATGCGAAAGCGTCTCCTGATGAAGTTACGGGTATACTATCCATATTTTCACATAATGTACATGCATTGATTGATCCGGGCTCTACCCTATCGTATGTTACTCCATCGATTACTGTGAAATTTAATGGGATACTAGGGTTAGTAATTAAGTAAATTGAAATATCTCCACCTGTCGGTGAAATTATCAGATTTAAAAGAACATAGCGTAATATAGATGTTTGTGATCATATATGATTAAGTACTCTTAAAAGCGTCACCAATGAAAGGGGATTCGGAAAGAAAGGAAAACTGGCCCTTTACAACATGCCAAGTGAAATTGTCGTAAGTGCATAAGAGCTCTATTTCGTATTGCTCCCATTGCAGATGTATAAGTTACGAAGTATCTCACCTATGAAGAGATACCTATGGCAATTCTGGATCGACAAATGAGGAGGTTGAGGAATAGAGGAGTAGGTAGAAGAAATCGCATGGGAAACCAAGGAAATGATACAGTTGAAGTACCTATATTTGTTTCAAACGAAAGAAAAGTTCAAGGTGAGGAATTTAAACAATAACAAATAAGACTGTAAAAGCATTATGTGCATAGGATAATGTGAAGACTGATCCTAGGCTTGAATTGGTTTAAGTTGGGTAATGTTATTAACATTCGAGGACGAACGTTTCTAAGGGGGAAGGATGTATGACCCCATACATTCCCGAAACCATGAGACTACCTTAACATTTATAGAATCATTTAAACATGAGAGATTTGGTGAATTTATGCATTAATTTGTTGAGCTTAAGTGAATCATGTGACATTGGGCCTAAATGAGGCGTAAAAATCATAAAAAGACATGGCCCAAAATGGAATTTGACCCATTCTTCCATTGACCAAGTAAGCACATTAAATGTGTGGCTAAGTATGATTAGGAAGGGACTATATGAGTCAAATAAAATCAGATTTTTATTCATAAAAGCACACATGCCATTTTCTAGATTTTTCCAACTATTTTTATTCAACCTCAAACCCTAAGCCTTCACTCTTTTGGACAAGATCACTCTCTTGAATGATTTGGGAAGTATTTATTCTCATGGTTTATTATATTATATTCTTAAGGTTGTGCATAAATTATGTTGGTTGTGTTGACATAGTGTTGGACAGGTCACTATGTGTAAAACTGTCTATTTTTGCAATCGAAAAAGGGTTTTGCCTTGTAAAAATGAAAATAGACCATTGGTATTGAAGGGAGTGAATTTGATGGATTCAATATTTTTATTTAAGATGCTCCTATATCCTTAACTTGTTTTATCCTTGTGTATAATGTTTGGAATTTTTATTGCAAAATTGTGCATGGACATGGTGGTGTATTGAAGGAAAAGTGTGGTTTTGGTGATGTTCATGTATTTTGTAAAACCATGGATGTTTGTTGGCATACAAGTGACCAAAAATATGTAAATAAAATCTTACTTATGACCTTGGACCATTTATTACACAAAAGGACCCAAAAGAGACCCTTTTTAGCCAATTTGGGCATCCGCCCCCGCAGACAAAGGCACCTGCGGGAGCAGATGCCAACGTAGGTGCCCTTGGACACTTACAAGGGTCACCTTCAGACACATTTCATCCACCTTCGGGCACAGGTGGATTCGCAGGTCAACCCAGAATACCATTTTGTATGGTTTCATCTCTCTTTGATCCCCGAGGGCCCCTATACCCTTTTTAGATGTAATTATCAACTTAAGATACCTTTTTAATGACTTTAAGGGGTTGTATGGAGGAATGTTGGATTATATTAATTATGTATTGTTGTTCATATGTTGTTATGAGGCAATTTGATGGAGTAATTGTGACAGAATGATAATAAGGAAGCGTAAAGGGTAAACGTGGTGCGAAATGCTATTGGTCTATAACGTCTTGGTCAATGTGTGGAATGTTATGGTGTTTTTGGTATGCTAATGTAGTGGATTGTATTGTTAAGGGTAAAATTATGTTATATGGCAGCCATATAGCTCATGGTCGTCTTGTACACTTGTACGGTAACTAGTTGTTAACGTAAGCTCCGTTATGTCCTTGTATTGTAGAGTGAAACATAAGGAAGGAGCTAGACTACTGTGTTCATATATAGGCTTGTGTATTCATACTTGGAAGTGAAGGTATGTAAGTTTACTCTTACTGTATCATTATGCAACACATATTGTTCATATTGTCATTATATTTGTTCCATTCCGAAGTGTGCTAAAGTATCCAAGCTCAGGTTGACATATATTGTTATTCATATGTTTCATACTCTTAGACCAAATCTGATTCATATGTCCCTTATTCATTGACTGAAGTTCCAAAGCTCTCATAATATTGTAACAACTAAAAGAACTATCTCAAGAAAAGTAATAATGTAGGGAGAATCCATTCATTCATGAGTAGCATTTCCAGTAACGTTACATTCTAAAGTTCCAATAATGTTATGACAACGAATGTATCAATCTCTCACAACCGAATGTATCAATCTCTCAAAAGTAAGAAATAAAGTAACTATGTGTGCTCCCCATAATGTCATGATCCTCAACGTGTCAATCTCACAGAAGTAAAGAAATGAAGTAAGGTATTACCCTTCGAATGAAAGAATAAGTAATGGATAATGGTTTGTGAAATCTTGGGTGGTATCCCAAGGGTTGAAATACGTAGCATGGGTCGATCCCGATACATCCCAGGGGAAATAGAAAAGCCTAGCATGGGTTAATCACATCCCAGGGGTCAAAGTACCAGGCATGGGTTAATAACATCCCAGGGGTCAAAGCACCTAGCATGGGTTAATAGCATCCCAGGGGTCAAAGTACCTAGCATGGGTTAATAACATCCCAGGGGCAATATAAAAGCCTAGCATGGGTTAATCTAGCATCCCAGGTGTTAAAATACCTAGCATGGGTTAATCTCATCCTAGGGGCGACAGAGCAGTCTAGCATGGGTAAAAAAATAAAGATGAATAAATGTGAAGACAAAAGAAGTAATGAATGTAATGTGCATAGTTCCAAACTTTCAGATTGATGGTTTGTCCATATTGGGTATTCTCTTATCATTATTTCCATTGAAGTTTTTGTGTATTGATGCAGTTTCTTATAGCCTTGCATACTCAGTACATTCTTAGTACTGACCCCCTTAGGGGGGCTTACTTTACTTACTGCAGGCGCAGGTGCCAGTAGACCTCCACAGTAGGTTGCCGATTATTTGCAGATCTTTGGTGAGCTCCAGTTGGTTCGGGGCTTTTCAAGTCACAGTTGTACATTTGTTTTGTTGTTGTAAATGTTGTATAAAGAGGGGACTTGTCCCGACTTTAAGTGTGTCTTGTAGATGCTTATGTTAGAGGCTTTTGTATACGTATGTGGGTATATGAATGAAAGAGATGTATGTTCATTTTGACTTAATGGCTCTGACGGCGAAGTTTCACATATGTAAGTATCACATGTTCCATGATTTTCGCTATTTCTATTTTATGTCCTTATGTAATGGTGATGTTTCTTATGGCATGCATATGAATGGACATGAGCAAAGATCGGTTCTCTCGAGCCTTATCGGATTCTGGTGCCAGTCTACCTCAATGGGATTTGGGTTGTGACAAAGTTGATGCCCAGAAGGGATGGACCTTTCCAAGTCCTTGAGAGGATAAATGATAATGCCTATAAGATTGATCTCATACCGGAATATCAAGTACACAACACTTTCAATGTGTGTGATCTTTCCCTATTTGACATACTTGAGGGTGATGATCCCGCAAATTTGAGGTCAAATTCTTTTCAAGAAGGAGAGGATAATGTAATCCAAGTTGCCTCCAAGACAAGACCTTTCACTAGAAGTCAAGCATGAGAGCTATATGCATTCTAAGGAATGTTCATGAAGTGAGAGGTACTTGACAACATCCTACTACCATCAAAATGTTGTTATGTGTTGGTGATTACATCAAAAAAGGATCAAAGGGCTTTGGAGGGCTCAAAGGAATACGAAAAGGAGCTAAATGGCACACCGAGCCAACATGCTAGCTCTCCTGTGGATGTAGGTGAGGAAGGTATATGCGTAGGAGACCAAGGCAGTGGCATCTGCTCCCCTGACTTGCATGGGCAGGTGTCCATCTCAGTGGGCAGATGAGCCAAGGCAGCCAGCCTTTGTTTTGATGTTAAATGGCCCACTTTTGGACCTAATTTGTAATAAATGACCCATGGGGTATAAATAGTAGAACCTTGTCTTTATTTCATTAGTTTTTCTTGAATATCTATGAACTAATCTCTTTGAGAGTGTTGGTGAGCTTTGTTGACGATTTGCTTAGAAACGTATGGTTTCGAGGGCATTCAATTCCCTCTTTGTCACCGTTGGAGTTAGGTGTTAGTTGGTCAATGTAATTAGGGGTTCTAGGGTTTGAAACATCTTATTGTTCTTAATTCATTACCTTCTTGTGTCTTATTTTTATTCTATCTTTCAATTATCTCATGTTTTTCATAGTTAATTTCTCATTCTTGTATTTTGTCAGTTATCAAGAGTCTAACTAAACCTAAATAATCTTCATGTCTAAATACACTATCTGAAAAGGGTAGTGGGGACTGCTACAGGGTCTCGATAACCAAACCTAAACTAGAACCTACCCAACTCTGGTCTAAGGCATCCCCATCCTATTGCAAGGCACTACAAGCACTAATACTAGTTCTAAGGATAATAGCACACTATACTAGTTCTAAGGATAATAGCACACTATACTAGGGGAGAACGTGCCTGAAATCTACCAAAATGGGGCCCTAATGGCTAAATAAAGCAAAAATGGTACTAAGATGACACCAGTCTACAACTACCTACCCAAAACTAGCACAATAGTAGACCAATACCATAAGTAAGCTTAATCTAAAAGTAAGGTAAGCCTAGCCTACCTGGACGCCACCGAACGCTCGCCGAATCCTTTATACCAGAGTTTTCCCCTTCTAAGAGGCCTCCGAGAGCTGCCACACTATCAAAGTAATAATCCATTCATCAAGATGAGAAAAATGATACCTATATTCCATACAAGCGCTCTGAGTCAGAAATCATACTAAAAATCCCACATAGGGCCCACTTGCAGAATCATGAAATTAAAACCATCAAAGTATCCCCCGCAGCTCCAGGATCATTTGCCACATAAAATTTAGCTAAATTCGAGATCAATTGTTTCCAAAATCAGTCCCAAATACAATTCAAAATATAAGGAATAAATCGGGGAATTACATGGAAAAATTGACAGGAACTACTTACACTTACGCAATTTCTTTCAAGGAAAAGAAACAGATCTACCTTGGCAACGAACACGTCATTGACTGATCATTTCATTGCATGGAATGTTACAGATTAACTATGATATAGGGTCCATAAACACGTACCTAAGATAAACCCAGCTCAATTATATGCTCCCCCCACAATTTACAAGCTCAATCAGCCCTCTAATGGAGTTGTACTTAGAGAAAATGAAAGATAAAAATAAAGGGGAAGATATATATACTGCCAGGGGTTTCCTAATCATTGTCGCGTGGTCCCTTGGTCACGGTCACGACATCCCACTAACGTGACCATCGCGATTGCGGTGGCCTAGCCACGCGGTGGCGATAATGATGGTAGCCCGGCCCCATGACCTCCTTCATCCCAGTCCTCAAAACTCGTGATTGAGATGAATAATATCATGTCCACTCGCGATCATGGAGGTCCTCATCATGGTTACGATGAAAGAACTAGGCCTGCACCAGGTGCTGATGCACCAGCAATTCCACCAAGTTGCAAATATTTTGATCGGACCCTCGGGATTCTTTCGAAATCCCGTGAATGCAAAGGAACTATGCTTCCCTACTAAATTTGACATTATGTACTCAATGGCGCAATTAAAATTTATAACTAGGGTCATTTCAATAAAAAGTGGGTCCCACACCTCCAAGGGCCATTTTAACCAAATTCCACCCAATATTCTAAAACGAGTTTAGAAGCCTAGAGATCCTAACCAAGTATCCCCCTAGACTATTATTAATGTTCTAGAGTTGATGCGACTGTCAAAAATGGTATTTGAGGTTGTTTACATGAGGTTTATGCCCGAGACCCTATTCTTAACTTCAAAAACTCTAAAACAGGGAAATGGTTCTAAAAACCAAACGAACTACCCGTTAACTGAACTGTCAGTCCCAATAAGTCTTAAATGACCTGGGGCAGTTGTGGGAAAGCTCTAAATGCAGTAAAAGCACAAAACCTAGAAAATTACCTGGAAGGTCATTACTACATCAACTACTAAAAGGACTTTTGTCCGCGAAAAGATTTCGCGGAAAACAAGCTATATCCGATCTTGGTTGGCCTTTTACCCCTGGCCACAAGTCATCCCCGTATTTTGCCACAGCCATTTTCGGCCGCTCATTTCGTATCTTAAAGAAAGAGTAGGCTTAAGTAATGTAATAGGGGTTAGGTCAATAATAGCTATGCTATTGCCCAGCTCCCCCCAACCTTTGTAACATCGATATAGAAATCGAATACTTGGTTGCGAGGGTGCATAGCCCTATGGTCGTCCGACAAGACAATAATGCTCTAAGAGAAAATGATTCTTTGTATGCACGAGTTGAAATAGAGTTAGTTAGCAAGACTAGCTGCTCTTTCATCACTAAGCGGTGCTGCTTTCCCACTCTGACCTAACTCAAAATTTCATAGAATAGAAGATCGGATCATAACCAAGCCAAAGAAAGTTCGACTCCCTCACCCCTTGAAGAAGGCGTGATTGCTTGAGTTGCTGGGGCAGTGCTTAATATGAGTTTTCTCCTGCCCCAGACAGCTTTTGAGGTCTTTTTATTTTATTTAGAGAGGAATGATTCCTGGGTCTGGATTTTTCACGTCGTTTCAGTTGTCGTGGTCGACGGGGAAGAAAGAAATGAATGAATGTTCTTTTTGGAAAATGTATAATAATACACCTACCGAGACAAAAGCCAAAGGTGAGTCTCGTAGGTGGACAGAAATAATATGTACCAAACTGAAAATTTTGTCACGATCATTCACATAAATTTTAGTGAACTATTGAAGCTATCAGTGTGCCTCTGAGATTCAATCATAAACCATTTTGCCTCAGTTCTATGTAAACCCCCCCTTCACCCCCACCCCCTAAAGTAGTAAAGCTTATAGAAAGAAGATAGGCCAGAAAAACAAGGTGCAACGGGCTCTCCGCTCCTAGTCACTAAGAAGTGTTATTTTGTCCTCCGGGGGACTGGACTCCACCAGCTGCAGATCGTAATGCTCCTAGAAAGGCATATTTCGAATATAGAGGAGTGAAAGTTCCCAACAAATAAGTACTTTTTCATATCCTTCTATGAACCGTACGATCACGTCCTCTGTCACCCCCCACCGTGCTTACGGCTCTATACTTCTTTTCTTTGGATCCACTTATGTCTCTATTTCGCTTGATTCTCATGCCAGTAGACTCCATGCTCTGTTTTTGGCCTTATTAGCTTGATTTCATAAGTGAGCATTTTGAATTGAATATCGCTATGAAATTCTCTGCTTGCTTCGTCTCCTAGTGGTTATTTCCCGTGGAGCGATCATGAGTCAGGATCAGGTGGGATATAGTCTTTTTCCATCCTTTGCCTGTATTGATGGCGAAAGCGAACCCAAGCTTAAGGAGCTCTGAGTGCTTTTTTTGTTCTCTTATTTGGATTGAAAGAAAGAAAAAACTTCCCTTTCTTTCTCTTCTTTATTTTGGTTTTATCCCTTCGACAAATTTCGGCTATCCCAGCAAATCATTAAACCTGGCGGCTGCTCGCTTTTTGATCAGTGATTCACCGGCCACTAGATCGATGAAGAATCTCTCCAAAATCTGCTCTTTGATCAGTGATTCATCGGCTACTAGATCCAGGAATCCCACCCTATTCTCAAACCTGGTGGCTCGGTTGATTGGCACTCCTGTAGGCTCATCTTGCATACAAATTCTGAGAGTCCCAAGTCCTGCATCGACCAAGAACATTTCTTCCCTTAAGCGTAAAACTTCAGATTGTAAGGCCTTTCCCCTACATAAGAAAAAACTGGAATTAGATCTTGGAAATAATTGACTCACATAGATGCGCATCATAACCTTTTCTCTAATCAAGCTCATCATAACCTTTTTTTTATCTTCTTCTTCGTGTTCTATTGATCAGAAGCATCCAGCAGCGCCTTGCCGGTTTAGAATTCAAACACAAAATGGCCAAAGAATAAATTAGTAATAGAGGGAGACCATGACTGCACGAGCCATATGAACTAGCTCTTTCGTGTCTACCGAACTTTACGATGGAGGGTGTTCAATCCGAGTATTGAATTTTCCCAACCTGGTGAGCACTCTTAGATCGAAAGGAATGAGAAGAAATCCCCAGGATGGAAAGAAGCTTGAAAGAGAGAACCAGGAATGAAATAGCAAGACCAAACGAGCAAAAAGCCATGAAGTTTGACGATAAGAGCGTAAGATTTTATGCGAGAAGGTAGAGCCTACAAAAGGAATTCAAATACAAATTGCGGGGCGTATCGACGGAAAAGAAATTGCACGTGTTGAATGGATCAGAGAAGGTAGGGTTCCCCTACAAATGATTCGAGCGTGCAAAAAAAGAAGGAAATAAGTTAAGCTGGATTTCTCGTGACTATCCAAGAATTTCAATGTTTGAATCAAAATTTCAAATGGTAAAGCTTATCTGATTTGATTTATTGTAGAATTTTTTCTCGAATAAATTCGTAAGCGTAAGCTATATAAACAGAGCCATTCTATGACTATGAAGGGTAAGCAAAAAAAGGAAGTTCCTTGACCCAATTCTCTATTCAATTCCACAATCAACTCCACAAATTGAATATCTTATATAATAGTTGGCTCCAGAAAGATTGCCTATATTTTTTATTTTTTTTTGTAAAAACAAAGAATTAAATTCGATTTTCACTCCTATTTACTACCACCCCAGTGCAAAATCATGTACCTTATAGCATAGACTTAGAAAACCATGGGCTATCCAAAAATGGGTTATCCAAAATCATGGGGTATTCTAATGATCCTCCGGGTCATTCTCCTCTTTTTTGTGTATTTTTTGCATTTAGATCTTTCCTATAGCTTCCACAAGTCATTTATGACTTGCTGGGACTGGTAGTTCAGTTTTCGGGTAGTTCATTTGGTTTTTATGTCAGTTTTCCTGTTTTGGAGCTTTTGAAGTTGAGAAATTAGTTTTTGGCCAAAACATCAATTAAAAAGCCTTGGATGAGAAGTCTGAAAGTTCCCCTAGCTCCAAAATGTAGATTTTAGGCTAGGGAGAACTTTGATTTAGATCTCGAGGCTTTCGAACTCTTTTTGGGCTATTGATTAATTTTTAGCTAAAATGGAAGGTTGGGTGTGGGATCCACTTTTTATTAAAATGACCTATATTGGGAATTTTGTTGATTTTATTGAGTCTAAGATGTCATTTTTTATAAGGTAGCATATTTTATTTGCATGCATGGGGTTCTGAATGAATCCCGAGCACCTAGTCAAAGTTTTGGACTGAGCTAAAAGACTAGTTGGTGCAACATCTAATACAGTCATTTTGAGGCTCTAGTATGGATTAAGTGGCTAGGGTGCCTTTTTACGAACCTTGGAAGCTAAAGGGGGAGCCACTTTTGCGGCAACCACTTTTGTAACCAAATAGTTGCATAAGCGACATCTACTGACTATTTACTCCCTTTTTCACTCGTATAAAAATCATTCCAACTTTAATTTCATCCATTGTTGAGAGCTCTAAGCTCAAAATTTGCTATGGGATCCTCAATTGAAGTTAGGGCTCAGTTGTAGATCATTCCTTGGTCATTTCCCATCGTTAAATCCATAAGTTTTTGGCTTAATTCCTGCTTTAATCTTTGGTTTAGTTCTTGATTTTTCCTTAATTTGGGGACTGATTTGAGCTCGAAATTAGGGGATGGTCATGCTCAAATTTTGAGCACATGATCCTTGTCCCATGAGGGGCATCATTGTGGGTCCAATTTTTGTATTTCATAAGCGAGCCCTACAGGTGATTTTTAACCCGGAGAATAAATTCACATATGAATATATTTCTTCTTGTACTGACATGTAGATCATTATTTTTATAGTATGGCAACAGTGGAGGATTCTCGAAAGGGAAAAGCTTCAGTTTAGGTGTTCGTGAATACGTTGTTCGGCCTTCAAACAGGTTACGGATTACCTATTCTTAGACTTGGCTCATTTTAGGTATTCGTATGATAAATTTCTAATTGTTAGGGGGACATTGTGGTTTGGATACATATTGCTTACGTACTTATGACTTTGCTCACTTATATAGGGGCTTTATAGTAGAATTACATCATGAATCATTAGTTTAGGTAGTCTATTCTCTGCATGGGATAATTTAGCATGCTTAGTAGCCTTAGGGCCTATTTTCAGATTCCTTAGTTTAGTTTTGGATAGTTTCTTTCCATAGGAAGGGTTCCTCAGAGCTTTATAATTAGCATACTGCTTCTTTAAGATGATTACCCAAGGTTAGCACCCTCTTTTTAGCTATATAATCATGGGATACTTTGGTTGTGTATTAATGGACTAATTATTGGCTATTCGATTGATGTGTTCATCTTATTATGTGTTTTATTTGATTCCATATCCTCGGTATTTTGGTAAATTAGCCTAAAAATAATTTTTTCCATTTGAAAATGGGATTTGAGCAACACCTTACTGGATTTAAAGTTTTAAAATAGGAAAATAAACTATTTTAGCCTTGGTTCGATTTCAAGCACTTGATACTACTGATTCTTACCTAATTAAGCCTTGATCAATCCTAGGCACTTGATACTAGTGATTCATGCCTAATTTAGCCTCGGTTTGATTTTGGGCATGTGATACTATTGATTCTTACATATTTTAGCCTCAGTTTGATTTCAGACACCTGATACTACTAATTCTTACCAAAATTAGCCTCGATTCAATTTTGAGCACTTGATACTAATGATTCTTACCTAATTTAGTTTCAGTTCAATTCCAGGTACTTGATACTACTTATTCTTACCTAATTTAGCCTCGATTCAATTCCAGGCACTTGATACTACTGATTCTTACCTAGTTTTGTTCAATTCCAGACTGTTGAAATTACTGGTTCTTATTGTGAAAGTTCAGTTTAATTTTGAGCTAGGTATACGTAGATGAGTAAATGGTATGGTTGGGCATGACATACAGTGAATAATTCATCTCTTGGTATCCAGTCGTATTTATCTACTCTAATGCATTGCTAATTATTTAGCACCATCTGTTGTTTGTATCACCGTGCTTATAGGGGAGGTTGGGTTTTATTATATGTTGTGTGTTCTTTTAGGTCTTATGGTGGTCCAGTAAGGTCGTAGTTAGATTATTATTATTATGTTCGTCTGAACTATTTATTTATATCTCCATTAATCGCCTAGCTTGACCTATTACTCTCTTTCTGACCCTCCTTTACTTTACCTTACTTGTATTTACACTTTGTTGTACTTATATCTTATTTTAGCTCAGTCGGCCTATGATCTACTGAGTATCACATGTTTTGGTACTCATACTACACTTCTGCATCATTTTCCCCGATGTGGATCCTAGTATGAGTCATCACTGCTGATATTTTCCGCGTGTAGAACTTTTGGGACAAGAGACTTAGGGTGTGCTTTTGGCGACCAGAGCTTATTCATCTCCTTCTATTTTGGACTAGTCTTATTTTGTACTTTCGAAGATTGTTCTGTATATATTACCTATCTAGTACTCCTTATTTTATGGTGGATCTTGTACTAACTGATACCAGGTCTTGGAGAATCTTTTTTGTATATTTTGCCCTTCTCTCCCCACTTTTATAGTCATGCTTAGGTATTATTTCTTATGTTAGTCGTTTTATTCAGTTGTCTTACCTCGCATACTCTCTTTCACTTATTAGCCCGTTACTTGTTGCTCCGATCTATGGATTTGGCTTACCTTTTGGTGGGTTATAGTAGGTGCCATCATGACTTGACTTTTTAGGTCGTGACAATTTGGTATCAGAGCCTAGATTTACTGGTATCGTTGGTACAAGACCAAGTATCTAGTAGAGTCTCGTGGATCGGTATGATGATGTTCATATCCTATCTTTGGGTGTCTACAGGAAATTCTAAGGAAAATCTCACCTTTTGATTCCTTATCGTGTGTTATGTTATCACTTATTTCATTTTGTTTGCAGATGGTTAGGATGAGGGATACTACTGGTGAGGGTCAGGCCCCTGCACCTGCATCTAGGGTCCCTACTGGGGGTCGAGGTTGGGGTCGATAGCAAGGACGGGACCAAGATAGAGTGCCAGAATAGGAGCTAGCTACTGCGTTAGAACCTGTTATTGATCCACAGTTAGAAGACATCATAGCAGCCAGTAAACCAGGGAATAGCCCAGGCTCCACCCATATTTTTAGCCTTGAAAGTTGTACTGTCACGACCCAAATGGTCATGATTGGCACCCACCCTAAACTATGGCGGGAGAACTATGTTGAACCCAACTCTCACTAACCCAAGGGTCACTAATACATTCATATTTACATTAGCCTTATTAAAACAAACTCTGAAACGTCTATATGTCATAAATAAAATATGATGTCAAAATATGACATACTCATCCATAACTAATAGAGTGTGGAAACCTCTACTTATTACATTTCCCGGGACCTGAAGTCACCATACAAGAACATCTAAAAGGAACTAAGTCTAAAACAAACTAAATTATCCCCCAGAAACAAATGTGAAAATGTCTTAGTCCCGAAACAAAGGACATAAACATCGATAAGAATATCCAAAAGTTTCCCTGTCATGGTGCTTACCCTTAAAATCAGAGTTCAGACTGCTATCTAAAGCCGAGGTCTCGTCTCAACAGCTGGAAAATGTTCTGTACTCAACAAAAAAGAGTACAGTTAGCATAAGTACATCAACAAGTACTGGTAGGCATCATAGGCCGACTAAACTTAACAATATATAAGTGAGTAAACCAAAGGTGTGTAAAAGCGATCATAACAAAACTCATAATCAAGGACATCAACACAACTAAACACTTCATATAGAAAATTCACAAGTTCACTTTTACATGCTTTTACATGTAGTCACTTTTATCAACAACTCATCTCCACATATAACCATCACCAAAACACCCAATTCATATGAATGAGTGCATTCATACAAGATGTGCACATCATCTCTTACTCTTCTCAACCTCATCAACAACTTCATACTCGTATCAGCGTGCTACCCTATCCTCTATCACTAAATACCATCAACAATGTGTATGAATATGTAATGCAGTCAATAAATCATATTTAATACTAGTAGGCAATCACATATGCTCAATTTGCAAACAAGCATAAAGTCAAGCAAGTCTAATTGCTACATAAACCATAACCTACCTTGAATCCTTGTTCAAAGTAACCTTTAAGCCTCACGTTTGCCTTTTCTTTCCCGTTCAACTCGCTCTTCATCTATAACAACAAGATTACACACCCACTTTAATAATTCATCCTTTTTTAACTACTAGGGATTAAAAACCACTGATTTTAACCATAAACTTGCCCTATTTCGTCACTTAGGGTTTTCTACCCCTTAAACCTCATGAATCCTACTTGAATTAGCATGAACAATCATAATTTTACACCAATTAGTGTTTTCTAACACCTTAGGACCATTATCTACCAATTTTATACTCATTCCCACAACTTTACCCCAATTTAATGAATTAGGGATAAATCTCAAATTCCACCATGAATCCATTTTCTAATGATTTTAAGAGATTATGAGAAGTAATTCAAGTTTAGAACATAATAACTTACCTCCAAAGATTGAAAACTTCTAATTTCTATAGAAAATAGCCTTTCCCTGAGCTCCTTTGTATTTTTTAGAAAGTAAGGAATGAAAAACATTTTCTAGGTTTTAAAATTGTCAGACACTGCATGTTACTGCTGCAGCGGTTAAATTACCACTATAGCGGTTCGTGATTTAAAATAGGTATGTGCTGTGATGGTACCTTTTTTAACTAGATTAGTTACTTTTTCTGCTGCAACGGTCGGAGGCAGAAACTCTGGACCACTCTTCAGTTATGTCCATATTACTATACGTTCCACGAATTATGACATCACGAACTAACCTCTCCATGGTAAACTCTATAATTTGACTTCTATAACTTTGTTTCAAGTGTCAAAAATTGTTACGGCTTTCGAAACTCATTATCCATATAAATATCAAGTTAAACATCACTACCAATACTCACCTTAGTTCCAGACTCTTTTTCACTAATACACCCTCAATAATCATCCAACATTAGACTAGAACTGAATTTCTCAAAAATTGTTTAAGGGAAGACTAAGTGCAAATTTTACCCCCTTTTTCAGCTTAACGACAATTTGGGTTTTTAAATTAGATACCAATTTGCCATTCGTTCTTCCCCAAATGAAAATTAGCCCCAAAGACATAGATAAGTAAGGAAAAGTACCTGGGACAATGAATAACTGCAGATATCTCTTGCGCATGTCTGCCTCCGTCTCCTAAGTTTCCTCCTCAATAGTATGGTTCATTATGGAACCTTTACACATGGAATGACCCTAGTCCTCAACTTCCTCACATCCATATGTAATATGGAAATTGGTTTCTCCTCATAGGGCAACTCCTTATCAAATAATTATGGGTCCCAATTAATGATGTAATCACCATCCCCGTGATATTTCTTTAGCATAGACACATCGAACACCAGGTGAATGCCAGACATACTTAGAGGCAAGGCCAACTTGTATGTTACTGACCTCACTCCCTTTAAAACCTCAAAGGGTCCAATGTATCTCGAACTCAACTTGCCTTTCTTGCCAAACCGCATTACCCCCTTTATGGGAGACACTTTCAAGAGTACCTTCTCTCCCTTATCAAACTTCACATCTCTCACCTTATTGTCCTCATATTCTTTCTGTTGGTTCTGAGCTGCTATGAGCTTTTCCTATGTGAACCTTACCTTTTCCATTGAATCCTTGAGTATGCTAGTTCCCCAAGGTCTCACTTCAAATGCATCAAACCACCCAATTGGAGACCTACACCTTTTACTATATAAGGCCTCAAAAGGAGTCATATCAATGCTGGAGTGGTAGCTATTGTTGTAGGAAAATTCACACAATGGTAAGTATTAGTCCTACTGACCCCCAAATTCCATAACACAAGCCCTAAGAATGTACTCAAGCACTTGGATAGTTCACTCTGACTGACCGTCGATCTAAGGATGGAAAATTGTACTTAGGTCCAACTTAGAACACAATTCTGATTGAAACCCCTCCCAAAAATTGAAGGTGAACTAAGTACCTCTATTTGACACAATCGAAATTGATACCCCATGCGTACCTCTGTCTGACACAATTAAAACCAGTAACCTATAAAACCTTATAATCTCATTAACATAGATCTTGGCCAGCTTAGCCACATTATAATCTACTCTTACAGGAATGAAGTGAGTCAACTTAGTCAACTGGTCTATAATGACCCATATAGAGTCGCACTTCCTCAATGTTTTATGAAGGACAACCACAAAGTCCATGGTTATCCTTTCCCATTTCCATTCCAGAATGGGTATTCTCTTAAAAGTACCCCCAGGATTTTGGTGTTCATATTTTACCTGTTGGCATTTTGACTCTTTGTTACAAAATCCACAATGTCACGCTTTATCCTTTGCCACCAATAATATTGCGTTAAGTCTCTATACATCTTGTTAGCACCCGGATGTATAGAGTACTTAGAGTTATGAGCCTCTGCTAGAATAGTTGAAATCAAATTACTTACCCAGGGTATGCATAAGCCTCCCCGAATTCTTAATGCTCCCTCGTCATCAAGAATGGCCTCTCTTGCCTCACCCCATAACACCTTTTCTCTGAGATTTCTTAGCTTCTTGTCTTCAAATTGTCTACTTTTAATTTGATCATAGAATGTGGACCTAACTTCCACATGTGCTAACACCCTTTCTCCACTAGTCTCCTACTATCTTAGAAAATCATTAGTGAAAATTGTACCTTTCTTGCCAATGGGTACCTTGACACTTCCAGCCACGCTAAACTTTCCATGCTCACTTGTTTTTGACTTAGTGCATCTACCACCTAGTTGGACTTACCGGGGTGATATAGGATTGATGTGTCATAGTCTTTGATCAACTCCATCCATCTTCTCTGTCTAAGTTCAGATCTATCTGGGTGAACATATGCTGCAAGCTGCGGTGGTCAGTGAACATTTCATATTTCACCCCATAGAGGTAGTGTCTCCAAATCTTCAAGGCAAATATCATGGCTGCCAATTCTAAATCATAGATGTGGTAGTTTTTATCATAAGGCTTCAGTTTCCTTAAAGCGTAAGCAATCACATTTTCATCCTACATTAAAACAGCACCTAAACCCAACCATGAGGCATCACAATTTACAATGAAATCAGTACCTTCAACAGGCAAAGTCAGAATTAAGGCCAAAGTCAACAAAGTTTTAAGCTTTTGGAAGTTCTCCTCACACTTGTCATCCTACACAAAAGGAACTTCCTTCTGAGTAAGTCGGGTCATATGTAAAGCAATGGCAGCAAACCCCTTAATAAATCAATGATAATAACTGGCCAACCCCACAAAACTCTAAATTTATGTCACATATGTTGGCCTAGCCCAATTCCTAACAGCTTCTACCTTCTGCGGATCTACCATAACCCCTTTCTTAGAGACCATATGCCCCAAGAAGGACACCGAAGATAGCCAGAATTCACACTTAGAATATTTAGCATATAGTTGCTTCTCCTTAAGCAACCCCAACACCATACGCAAGTGAGATTCATGCTCTTCTTCACTTTTAGAGTAAACAAATATGTCATCAATGAGCACAATCACAAACGAATCCAATAATAACTTAAACACCCTATTCAATAAACTCATAAAAGTATTTGGGGCATTGGTTAAGCCAAATGACATAACTAGAAACTTATATTTCCCATAAAGGGTCTGAAAAGCTGTCTTTGGGATATCCTCCTCCCTAATCTTGAGTTGTTGGTTGCCCAATCTCAAATGTATTTTGGAGAATACTGCAGCTTCCTACAACTGATCAAATAGGTCATCTATTCTAGGTTAGGGATATTTGTTGTGAATGGTCACCTTATTCAACTGACAATAGTCTATGCACATTCTCATGCTACCATCCTTTTTTATCACAAATAACGCAGGTGCACCCCCAAGGAGAAACACTCGAGAAAATAAATCCCTTTTCTAAAAAAATTTGTAACTGCAATTTCAACTCCCTCAACTCTGTTGGTTCCATACGATAAGGAGGGATAGAGATGGGTCAAGTTTTGGGCTCCAAATCTATACAGAAATTAACCTCTTAATCTGGAGGCATACCCATAAGGTCATCAGGAAACACTAGAAAGAATTCACACACAACTGGAACTGACGCTATAGGAGGAACTACAAATTTACCTTCCTGAAGATTGGCTAAAAATGCCCTACATACTCTCTTCACTAGTTTTTGGGCATAAATTGCTGACACAATTCTCATAGGAGTAGACTTAAAAGTACCTTACCACTCTAATTTATCCATCCTAGGCATAGCTACAGTAATAGTTTTTGCATAGCAGTTAAGAATGGCATAATAAGGATACAACCAACTCATCCCCAATATAATATCAAAAACTCCTCCATATCTAGAATAACTAAGTCTGCCAAGGTATTAAACCCCATAAACATTACAGGACATGCACGATACACCTAATAAACATATACATACACCCCAACTAGTATGGACATATACATACAAGTATCAAGATACTCACAGTATATGTCCCAGCCTAAGGCAAATTTCATAGACACATTAGAGAAAGTGGAACTGGGATTAAACAATATGGAAGCCATACAATCACAGACAAGAATAGTACCTATGATCACAGTATTAGAAGTTTTTTCTTCAGGATAAGCCAAAACAGTATAAAGATGAGCCTTATCACGACCTTGACCGCCACCACTTCCAGATTGAGCACTATTTCTACCAACCTGTCCTCCATCTCGCAACATGTCCTCCATGTCGGTTGGCTTAGTTGCCACCCCTTTCTACAGCCTAACCACCATGCCCACCTTATAGATGACCACTACCATTTTCTCCACCACCATGACCTACTAGAACTAGAGCACTAGAAGTCAATTGCAAAGTCAACTGACATGCAGATAAAAATTTAGGATAGTACCTTCTTAAGTGGACCAAACCTCTATACTCATGGAACCTAATTCCTAAAGCACACCTCTGAACTAAAGAGGATGATGGTGTATAGTTGCCTGTATGTGAAGGCTAATAACTTACCCCAAGTGGGCCTCCTGCAGACACGGGAATTGCTGAATTTTAAGGCCGAGACAAACCATGAATCTTCAAGAAAGTGTTGCTAAACTGGACTGAGGTCTGAGCCTTCTTCTCTTCTACTTTTACCTCTCTCTATTTCTCAAGTGCTTTAGCCTTCTTGGAAAACTCAACTATCTCTTGAAAGGACTTTTCAAACACAGCCACAAATAAGGTAGCCAACTGAATCCCAGAGTTCATACCTTTCACAAAGTACCCAATCCGCCCTTTCTCTGAGGTGATCAATTGTAATGCATAACCGGACAAGGCATGAAACATGGTCTCATAGGCCGCCATATACATGTTGCCCTACTCCAACCTCAAAAACTCATCCTTCTTCTGATCACGATAAGTGTGGGGAACATATTTCTCAAGGAATACATTCTGAAATTATGCCCAAGTAAGTGGAGGTAAGGCAGCCTGCACTCTACAAATGATTCCCACCACTGCTTGGCTTCGTCCTGCAGCTGAAAAGAAACAAACTCCATACCATACCTTTCAATAATACCCATATTATGCAGGCATTCATGACAATCTATCAAGAACTAAAATGCATCCTCATACTTTGTACCTTGGAACATTGGGGGATTCACCTTCATGAACTTGTAGAATAGTCCATGTTCATCATTAGTCATCACTGGCCCAAGTACCTATTAGGGATACACCCCTATTTCATAGCCTTTAACCATTCTTCGTGCTACAGCAGCGGCATGTTGTAAGGCTAGGGGTAGAAAGTCTGTAACAACTGGAGTATGGGCAGTGCCAGTACAACTACTCAAGAATACCAACACTTATTGAATCACTTCCACAGACAAAGGCACCAGGGATGCACCATCGATGCTGGCACCATGTTCTCTGGAGATACTATCTCTTCCTCCTCTAGTACCACCTCTTTATTTTGAGTAAGGTTTGGGGAATCCTATTATAGGAAAGCGAACGATGATCTCTTTCTGGCCAGTCCTCTGGCTACATGGGCTCCACCCCTAATAGGTGTTGCCTTTAGTCCTACCCTCCTGGCTCTACCCCTAACTCAAGACCTGTCCCAGACTATGGCCCCAACGGCCAGTGTAGGTATTGCTACTAGTGCTGGTGTAGGTGTGGCTACTGCTGCTATAGGGGAACAAGTATTCACCATCTGCGAACAAGAGTGAATGAATTTAACACCAATTCGGATCACCAAATACTAATTGAAATCAAGTAATAGCATGAAGGAAATAAAGAAAGAAATCCTTTTTCCTAAAGCCCTATAGCCACTCGAAGAAAAGTAGAGACGTCTCTGTACCATTCTGCAAGACTCTACTAAACCTATTCCTATACGATGATGTCATGACCCAAATTCCAACGGGGCGGAATGGCACCCGAAGCCGATAAGGCCCGAGAGAACCAATCTTTGATCATGTCTCTTCATATGCATGTCATTCAAGAAATATCATCATCATGTATACGTACTAGATGCTAATAGCGGAAATCATGAAACATATGATACATACATGTGTGAAACTTGGTCGTCAGGGCCATCAAGTCAAAATAGACATACATCTCTTACATCCATATACCCACATACGTCTAAAAAAGCCAGCCTCTAACAGATACTTCTACAAGACCAACTTAAAGTCGGGACAAGTCCCCACTTTATACAATATTTACAATATCAAAACACATGTACAAATGTGACTCGAAAAGCCCTGAACCAACTGGAGCTCACCGAAGATCGGCAAAAGATCCGCAACCTACTGTGGAGGTCTACTATCACCTGTGCCTGCAGAAAGTAAGGTAAGTCCCCCAAGGGACGTCAGTACGAAGAACGTACTATGTAAGGCTCATAAGAAACTGTATGATACATAAATACGTCAATGAACTCAAATACAAATGAATAACCAATATGGATAAGTTAACATTCTGTATGTTGGGAACCATGTATATTGCTTTGATTACTTTCTTTGCTTCTTTACTTCCATGCTTATTCATCATCACTTGTGTCACAATGTACCCGGGCCCCGACTGATCAGTGGGTCTTTACATAACATAACTTTAAGTTGGGATCGACTCGAGCTAGGTTTATGCCTCTAGAGCTACCACCCATAAATCAATACATCGGGTTCGGCTCGATCTAGGTTATTACCTCTAGAGTTGCCACCCATAAACCAATATATCAGGTTCGGCTCGAGCTAGGTTCTTACCTCTAGAGCTACCCCCTGTCAGGTTCGGTCCGAGCTAGGCTTATGCCTCTAGGACTACCCCCGTATCCAAAAATCTCAGGATCGACTTGAGCTAGGCTTTCGCCCCCAAAGCTACCACCCATACTCAATCATTAACGACGTATGCATTAATTCATTCTTTACTTTTGAGATTGATACAATGATAGTCATAACATTATTGGGAACATAACATTATTGGAAACATGGGATTTTTGGAACATTAGTCAATGAACATGAGACATGTGAATCACAATTGATCAATGAGTAGGAAACATGTGATAATAACAATTGGTAACCGGGAATAGGATACCTTAGAACATGTCAGAATGGAATAATTAAAATGTCAATGTGGCTACTATGTGCTGCAGAAGGATACGGATAGAATAACCTTACATACCTTCACTTCCAAGTATGAATACACAAGCCTATATATGAACACAATAGTCCAGCTCCTTCCTTACGTTTCACTCTACAATACAAGCACATAACGGAGCTTACGTCAACAACTAGTTACCGTACAAGTGTACAAGACGACAATGAGCTATATGACTGCCACATAATGTAATTTCACCATTCACAATACAATACACTACATTATCATACCAATCAATACCATAACATTCCACACATTGTTCAAGACATCATAGACCAACAACATTTCACATCATGTTTACCCTTTATGCTTCCTCATTATCATTCCATCACAATACCCTATCAAATTACCTTATAAAAACTTATGAACAACAATCCATAGTTAATATAGTCCAACATGCCTTCATACGACCCTTTAAAGTCATTAAAAAGGTACCATAAGTTCATAATTACATTCAAAAAGGGTATAGGGGCATTTGGGGATCGAAGAGAGATAAAACCATACAAACCGACTTTATATGAAGCCACCTGTGCCGACAGGTGGCTGAAATGTGGCCACAGGCGTCCCTTGGCAGTGTCCATGGGCACCTGCGTTGGCATCTGTGCCCGCAGGTGCCTTCGTCTGTGGGGCGGATGCCCAAATCGGCCAAAATGGGTCCTTTTTGGGTCCTTTTGTGTAATAAATGGTCCAAGGCCATAAGTAAGATTTTATTTACATATTTTTGGTCACTTGGATGCCAACGGACATTCATGGTTCCATAACGCACATGAACAATACCAAAACTATGCTTCCCTTTCAATACGTCACCAAATCCATAACCAATTTCACAATAACAATTCCAAACATTATACACAAGGATAAAACAACTTCAGACTATAATCACATCTAACATGTAAATATTTAATCCATCAAGTTCACTTCCTTCAAGACCACAAGTCCATTTTTAAGTTTATAAGGCAAAACCCTTCTCCGATTGCAAAAATAGACAGTTTTACACATAGCACACTGTCCAACACTTTGCCAACACAACCAACATGATTTATACACCATATTAAACATATCATATACTAAACCATGAGAATAAATACTTACCAAAGCTTGCAAGATGATGACCTTGGCCAAAGAGACTAGTTGCTTAGGGTTTGTGTGAGAGAAGAGAAATATTTGGGCAATTCTAGAAAATGGCATGAGAGTCTTTGTGAATAAAATCTGATTTTTAGTACCTTTATAGTCCCATGAAGTCTCATTCTTAGCCACATATTTAATGTGTTTACTTGGTCAATGAAAGAATGGGTCAAATTCCATTTTGGGCCATATCTTTCTATGATTTTTGGGCCTCATTTGGGCCCAATGGCACAAGACTCATTTAAGCCCAACAAATTAATGCATAATTCACCACTTCTCTCATGTTTAAATAATTCCATAAATGTTAATGCAGTCTTATACGTTTGAAAATGTACGGGGTGTTACAGATAAGATCTACAAACCTAGTGCTCTTATAACATTTTTGTCATGACCCAAATGGTCATGATTGGCTCCCACGCTTAACTATGGCGGGAAAACCATGTTGAACCAAACTCTCACTAATTCAAGGGTTACTAATACATTCATATTTATATTAGCCTTATTAAAACAAACTCTAAAATGTCTATATGTCATAAATAAAATAAGATGTCAAAAAATGACATAATCATCCATAACTAATAGAGTGCAAAAACCTCTACTTATTACATTCCCCAGGACCTGAATTTACCGTACAAGAACATCTAAAAGGAACTAAGTCTGAAACAAATTAAATTATGCACCAGAAGTAAATGAGAAAATGTCTTAGTCCCGTAGCAAAGGATATAAACATTGCTAAGAAGATTCGAAGGTTACCCTGTCATGGAGCTCACCCTCAAAATCATAGTCCAAACTACTAGTTAAAGCCGAGGTCTCATCTTTACCACAGGATACTGTTCTGCACTCAACAAAAAAGGAATACGAGTAACATCAGTTCATCAACAAGTACTGGTAGGCGTCATAGACCGACTATACTTAACAATATAAAAGTGAGTAAACTAAACAAGTGTAAAAATGATTATAACAAAACTCATAATCAAATACATCAACACAACTAAACACTTCATAGAGAAAATTCACAAGTTCACTTTTACATGCTTCTATATGTAGTCTCTTTTATTAACAACTCATCTCCATATATAACCATCACCAAAACACCCAATGCATATGAATGAGTTCCTACATGAAAGATGTGCACATCATCTCTTACTCTTCTCATCCTCATCAATAATATCTTACTCATGTCGGCATGGTACCCGATCCTCTATCACCAAATATCATCAACAATGTGTACGAATATGTAATACTGTCAATAAATCATAAGTAGTGCTAGAAGGCAATAACATATGCTCAATTTACAAACAAGCACAAAGTCAAGCAAGTCTAATTGCTACAATAAACTATAACCTACCTCTAATCCTTGCTCAAAGTCACCTTAAGCCACACGTTTGCCTTTTCTTTCCCGTTCAACTCGCTCTTGATTTATAACAATAAGATTACACACTCATTTCAATATTTCATCCCCTTTTAACTACTAGAGATTAAAAACCATTAATTTTAACCATAATCTTGTCCTAGTTCATCCTCTTAGGGTTTTCTACATCTTAAACCTCATGAATCCTACTTGAATTAGCATGAACAACCGTAATTCTACACCTATTAGTGTTTTATAACACCCTAGGATCATTATCTACTGATTTTATACTCATTCCCAAAACTTTATCCCAATTTCATAAATTAGGGCTAAACCCCAAATTCCACCATGAATCCACTTTCTAATTATTTTTAGAGATTATGTGTAATGACTCTCCAGGTCATTTTCCTAGTTTTTGTTATTTTTCTGTATTTAGAGATTTTTTATAGCTACCCCAAGTTATTTATAACTTGTTGGGACTGACAGTTTAGTTATCGGGCAATTCATTTGACTTTTAGAGTCGATTCCTTATTTTGGAGCTTTTGAATTTAAGGAATGGGTCTCGGAAAAAAAACTCAGGTAAATGGACTTCAATGCCATTTTTGATAGTCTCATTAGCTCTAGAATGTCGATTTTAGGCTAGGGGTACCTGTGGTACAGGTCTCGAGGATTTCAGACTCATTTTGGGCTATTAGGTGGATTTTGGCTAAAACAGCCCCTTGGGAGTGGCACCCACATTTTATTGAAACAATCTCGGATGGAAATTTTAATGGTGTCATTGAGTTTGAAATGCCAAATTTGATGGGGTAGCATAGTTTGTTTGCATTCACAAGATTCCAAACGAATCCTGAGGGCCCGGTTGGAATATTTTCAACTTGGTGAAATTGTTGGGGCATCAGCACATGGTGCAGGCCCAGGTTCTTCATCAATATCACGATGAGGAACCCCACAATTTCTAGGGTCCATAATCTTAGACATCACGATCATAAGGCTTGAGGGCCGGTGATTGCGATAAAGGAGGTCATAGGGCTTGGCCAATTTTTTCATCGCGACTGAATGGCTAGGCAACCATGCTCGTGATGGTCCTATTAGTGGGATGTCATGACCACAACTAGGGGACCTTGAAATAGTAATAAGGAAAACCCTAACAGCATATACATCTTCTTCTTCATCTTTCCCTCATATTTTTCTAAGTACCAACACCATTATAGACTAGTTGCACTTTTAAATTATGGGAGAGTCATATATTTGAGATGGGGTTAGCTTGGGGTCGTGTTTTTGGGCCCTCTATCATTATTAATCCATAAGTTTCTTATTAATTTTCCATGTAATTCTCCAATTTGATTCTTAAATTCCTGATGGTGCTTGGGACTGATTTGGCACTATTTGAGCTCAGATTTGGAAATATTTATGTGGCAAATGATACTTGAACTACGTGGCATGCTATGAGAATTTCAATTTCATGATTCCACAAGCAGGCCCCACATGGAGTTTTTTGTCCAATTTTTTATCTGGAATGTTTATACATAATATGGGTACTGATTATCTTATCTTGATGCATATATCGATATTTTGATAGAATGGCAGCTCTCAGAGTCTTCTCAAAAGGGGAAAGCTCTGGTGTAGAGGATTCAATGAGCGTTCGATGGCATCCAGTTAGGCTAGGCTTACCCTTCTTTTAGATTGAGCTTAATTATGGTATTAGCATACTATTGTGCTAGTTTTGGGTGGGTAGTTTTTGCCCGATTATTGTTTTAGAATTTTACTTCTTATTTACCTGGTTAGGGCCCCTTTTTCAGTAGAATCTGGGCTTGTTCCCCCTTAGTATAGTTACTATCATTCTTTAGGACTAGAGTTGGCGCTTATAGCACCTTGGGATGGGATTTAGGAAGCCCTAGACTAGACTCAGGTAGGTTCTAACTTAGGTTGGGTTATCGAGATGCCGTAATGGTCTCCAATGCCCTCTTTGATAAATTTTTTTATATAAAGCTACTTTAGGCTTAGCTGGACTCATGACGGCTACTATTTGAGGTTGGGATTGACTTAGACTTAATTACTTGCCTGATTAGCCTCTTTCCCTGGGTAGGATAGTAAGTGACCCTTGACCGCTTTTTTTTACTTAGAAATGGGAACCGGTCAGGCCTTAGTAGATAGGCTTGAAACCCTGGACTTTCACTAGCTGTCCTATACTTACTTAGATATGTTTCAGTTCCAGTTCAAGTTTGACGTTTACTCTATTACTATTATTATGATTTTAGGTACTAATCTGGCATCTATTTATAATTATGATTTGCTCCTGATGAGATCATCTGCTATGGTTATGGTTAGTTATTTATAAGTTCTAGTTCGAGTCTGGCATCAATCTATGACTATGATTTGGGTGCTCTAGTGTTGATTATGGTTACTACTAGGAGTTCTGGCAGTTGTACTTGGTTCTGGTATGGTAGTTCTATAGATTGTATCTTGATCTTTTGTCCTCTTGTAGTTAGCTCTTTGATTTTATTTTTGAGTTACTTATTTCCTTTATCGCATTTGCCTAGCATAGTTGATATTTAAAATTTTTTTACCCCTGTTGATTTTAGCTTACACTCTCGCATTATATTTATGTTTTTACTATATTGAGCTTAGTTGGCTGATTATGCCTAATAAGTACCCGTTGCTATGGTACTCATACTGCACGTTTGCATCTTTTCTCCTAGTGCAGATCTGAGTATAAGCCACTATCACTTATGCTATCCTTGGGTCTTTTTACTGATCCAGAGATGGGGTGAGCTTTCTAGAGTGCGGAGCTAATCCTCCTCCATCTATTTCAGTTATAGTCTTTTGTATTCTCGAGACTATTGTGTATAAATGTATATTTTGGATATTGTCGAGTACTCTTGTTTTAGTTATAATGGCTCTTGTACATACCTCACTAGGTCATGGGAGGGATTCATTTCATATATTTTGTCCTCTCTCCCTTCCCTCCCCTCCCTTCCCCCCCCCCCCCATACATCATGTTATGTATGTATATCTTTTTTACTTCTGCCAATATTATTGTTATTATTGATTTCATTCTTGTTTCCCTTTTTCTTCTGCCTTTAGCTCATTACTTCTAGTTCTGGGCTATTGCTTGGCTTACCTATTAGTGGGTTAAAGTAGGTACGATCATGAACTAAGAAATTGGGTCATGACATTATGAGAAGTAATTTAAGTTTAGAATGTAATAACTTACCTCCAAAGATGAAAAACTCCTAATTTCTACAGAAAATCGACTTCCCTAAAGCTCCTTTGCATTCTTTAGAAAATGAGGAATGAAAAACATTTTATGGGTTTTAAAATTGTTAGACATTGCGTGTTACCACTACAGCGGTACTGCCACAGTAGTACTACTGTAGCGGCTAATTACCATTGCAGTGGTTCACGACTTAAAATAGGTATCCACTTTAGTGGTACCTTTTTCCCTCTATAGCATTTACTTTTTCTGCTACAGTGGTTTGAGACAGAAACTCGGGACCTCTCTTCAGTTATGTTCATTTTACAACACATTCCAGGAATTATGACATCGCGAACCAACCCCTATAAGGTAAACTCTATAATCGGATTTCTATAACTCTTATTCAAGTGCCGGAAGTTTCTATAACTTCCTAAACTCACTTTCCACCTAAATATCAAGTCAAACATCACTACCAATACTTACCTCAGTACCATATTCCTTTTGATTAATACACCCTCAAAAATTATCAAACACTAGACTAGCCCTGAATTTCTTGAAAATTAACTAAGGGAAGGCTAAGTGCAAATTTTACCCCCTTTTTCAGCGTAATGAAAATTTGGGTCATTACATGTATGGGATGCTCTAGTCTACTTATTGGTTATGATTAGAGGGCAGTCAATGGATGGTGCCCAAACATCCACTCAAGAGGAAGCATAGGGTGACCAGGTATATGAGTATAGCCTACAGTTGCGGCTCTCTAAGTAGAGGTTTTACCAGTGTCAATAGTTACTCAATAGATGCCAGCCCGACCAACCATGACTTCTGATGAGCAAAAGATGCTGGTTTGGTTCCTCAGATTGGCCCCTTCAAGGTTTTTAGGTGCTCCAAAAGAGGATACATATGAGTTCTTTATAAGCTTCCAGTAGAGGTTACATAATCTTGGCCTAGTGAATTCTTATGGGGTGTATTACACCATATTTAAGTTTGACGATTTAGTAAAGCATGGTTAGTCTAGTCGGATCGCTCAAGCATTGCTTCTATTTATCGATGGGGGTGAGACAGGTTATTATGATTTCAATTGTCAGAGCATTGGCCAGCCATTGTGGGGTTTTTATTTTGGGTCTTAAGGCTATGGTGGCTAGTTTGGGTCTATTGGTTCATCTCGTTAGGGTAGGACACCTTGGTTATTGGTCACTTTGCTAGAGACTGTCCCCAATAAAGGATAATCGAGCCTTTAGCAAAGATAGCTCAGCCTTTTAGAGTAGTGGTCCCACTAACCAAGGTGGTTCCTAGAGCGGTAGGGGTGGTTCTTAAGGTTCTCGTAGAGGTGGGAAGTCACGAGAGACAAGTGGTTGGTCAGGTTCTCAGTCCAATAATGGGTGCATATAGTTGTATGCCTTTCTAGGTAGGTCAAAGGTGGAGGCATCAGACTCAGTGATCACAGGTTGATTTTAGTGTTTCAATAGTCATCTTCTGTGTTATTTAATTCTGGTTCTACTTATTTTTATGTGTCAATATATTTTACTTCCCGATTAGGGATATTAGCGAGCCTTTTCCTATGCTTATACGTGTAGCTACACCAGTAGGTGATTCTTTAGTAGTGGATCGGGTTCTGATATCCTGCATGGTACTATTGTGGAGTATGACACTTGGGCTGATCTTATAATGCTTGATATGGTTGTTTTTTATCTTATTCTGGCATGGATCGGTTATCCCTTTATCATACAATCTTGGATTGCTTCGTCAAGACCATTACCTTAGTCATGCCTGGCATACCTTAGTCATGCCTGGCATTTCTCTGATTGTATGGTGGGGTTCTAATAGTCATATACTGACAAGGATTATTTCTTATATTTAGGCTAGGAGAATGGTGTCAAAAGGGTGTTTGGCTTATCTTGCTTATGTCCGTGATCTATGAGTTTGTTGATGTCTTTCCTACAGACTTGCTTGGCCTCTCGCCTGAGCATGATATTGACTTTTCTATTGATGTTAAACCAGGCACCAAGCCCATTTCTATTCCACCTTACCATATAGCTGCTGCAGAGTTAAGAGAGCTTAGTATTCAACTTCTGGATTTTCTAGGTAAGGGTTTTATCAGACCAAGTGATTTAAATTAGGTTGCTCCAGTTCTGTTTATGAAGAAAAAGAATGGTTTTATCCATATGTGTATCAATTATCAGCAACTGAATAAGGTGACTATAAAGAATAAGTACCTAATATCATGTATTAATGATCTACTTGACCAGCTTCAGGGTGCAACTATGTTTTCTATGATTGATTTGAGATCTGGCAACCATTAATTGAGGATTAAGGTGGCAGACATCCCTAAGACAGCCTTCGGGACTTGCTACGGCCACTAAAATTTCTTAGTCATGTCATTTGGAATGACCAACACCCCAGCACCATTTATGGACTTGATGAACCATGTGTCAGGACTTATTTGGACTCCTTCGTGATTGTGTTTATTGATGGCATCCTTATCTACTCGAGGAGTAGGGAGGAGCACAAGCAGCATTTGAGGATTGTGCTTCATACTTTGAGAGATCAACAGCTTTCTGCCAAGTTCTCAAAGTGTAAGTTCTGGCTTGAGTTTGTAGCATTCTTAGGGCACACGGTGTCCAAGGATGGGTTATGGTAGAATCAACAAAGATTGAGGCAGTCTGTGATTGGGAAAGGCCTACTTCTCCTATCGAGGTTCGCAGTTTCAATGGGCTGGTAGGTTACTACTAATGGTTCATCGATAGGTTTTCTTCTATTGTAATTCCACTGACCATATTGACTAGGAAGGATGTCCCATTCCAGTGGTCCACTAAGTATGAGGTGAGCTTTTTTAAGCTCAAGTACTTACTCACTTCAACTCCAATTTTGACTCTTCCAGTTGATGGCTAGGGGCTTTCAGTCTATTTTGATGCTTTAGGTGTTTGCTTGGGTTGTGTTCTAATGCAGCAGGGCTGATTGATAGCATATGCTTTTAAACAGCTGAAGGTACACGAGCGCAACTAACCTACCCATGACTTGGAGTTGGTGGCGATAGTTTTCACGCTTAAGATTTGGAGGCAATACCTTTATGGTGTTTATTGCGAGATATTCACCGATCATTATAGTCTTCAATACATTCTTAGCCGTAAGGATCTTAATTTGATGTAGCACATGTTGCTAGAGTTGCTCAAGGACTATTATAATTTTATTCTATACCATCCATGCCAGGAAAATATGGAAGTGGATGCCTTAAGCCAAAAGGCAATGAGTATGGAGAGTTTGGATTTCCTTTAAGCTCGGAGCGACCGTTGCCCTTGGACATCTAGTCTTTAGACACTATGTAACACCCCCATACCTTACCGACCCTACTTGATAACCTTGAGCCATGTTTACCCTAAGTTCCAGAGCAATAAGTATGTATTTTGCATTGTCATCAATGGAATATTTGATATTGGACCTAGTACATGCGGTTAGACCTTTGTAGTGGGTGGCGTTTGTAACTTTGTGGAGCATTTGTGGGGTGAAAAATTGAGGTTTAAGGGACATCCAAGCAAATAATCTTAAAGCTAAGAGGTAAGCAAAAGGTTGGGACTTGAAAGATCCAAACAAATCCGCAAAGAAAAGACAAAATAAAAAATTTGGCATGGGGCGCTGCAGAGGCCGTGCCAGGCTGCTCTGGCCTAAATTTTTGTTTCCACAGGCAGCAAAGGGGCGCGCCAAGCGGCTTGCCGGGGTGGTTTTCGCCAAAATTTTTCTTCGACTATTATGATATATATAAGACCTTTGAGTCATGGTATCATTACTCCATCATAGTAGGACTATTCTTAAGCGCGTTTACATCCGAGTTGGGGTTAATTCTTCATCACAAGTATTTTAACAAATTTTAACAAATTATGTTCAAATAAGCCATGATCGACTAGAATTTCTATTTTTGCGATTGAGGCTACGATCGAAAATCTCGTAAGTGAATATTGTCGTGACTATTATGGAATTAATTAAACATGACATATATGATGGATTATACATTGATTTTTGTGGGCTAAGATAATATGTGTTAATGGGCCAATTTGAGGCCCAAAATGAAGCCAAAAGACATGGCCCAATTTGGTCAAATGACCCATTCTTCCATTGACCAAGTAAAACACCTCAATTATTGATTAAATGTGGCTAAGGATGACCATGAGGATTATATAAAGGCACCAAAAATCAGATTTTATTCATGAGAAGGCACATGCCATTCTAGACTTTTCCAAGAAAGCAAAAAGAGATATTTTCTCTCAAACCCTAAGTCCTCTTCTTGGGCAAGATCATCATTTGGTAAGCCTTGGTAAGTGTTTATTCTTATGAATTAATATATTATGTACATGATAGATTATGTATATCATGGTGGTTATGTTGGCAAGGTGTTGAATAGTGCACTTTGGCTTCTTGCTAAAAGATGTGCATCCTTGTGAATTAAACTTGAAAAAGGACTTGATGTTTTGATGAAAGTGAATGGTATGGATGATATCTCAACATGTATGGTGTGGTTATGTCCATAACTTGTTATTTTTCTCTATGAGTAAATTGTGGAATTTTGGTTATAAAATGTATTGGAGTGAGTTGATGGATTCATTGTGATGTGGTGTTAATGAGAACATGTAAAGGAGGAACTTGGTGTGAAAAGCTATTGGTTATGATGTCTTGTTCAATGTATAGCATGTTATGGTATTGTTGGTATGAAAAGGCCATGAATGGTATTGTAAAGGGTGAAATAATGTTATAGGGGAATCATGTAACTCATGGTCATCTTATACACTTGGAATGTAGCTTGTGGTTAATGTTGGTTCCGTTATGTACTTGTGATGTAGAGTGAAACATAATGAAGGAGCGAAATTGTTGTACTCATATATTGGATTGTGTATTCATATTGGGAAGATAAGGTATGTAAGGTTACTCTTTTCGTATCTTTCTGCAGCACATATTATCCACATTGACATTGTACCTATCCTATTCCGAAATGTTCAAAGGTATCCCATTTTCGATTATTAATTATTGTTACTCACATGTTCCTTATTCCTACATCAATTGTGTTTCACATGACTCATGTTCTTTGTTTAATGTTCCAAATTCCAATAATGTTACAATCATCAAAAGTACCAATCTCTCACAAACAAAAGTATCAACCTCTCATAAGTGAATGTATTAATTTCTCACAAGTAAAGGTATCAATCTCATGAACGTAAGGAATGAAGTAATGTATATACGTGTTCCCAATGATGTTCCAATCACGAATGTATCACTCTCATAACAAAAGGAAAGATAAGAAGCAATGCAAAGAAGTAATGCTTACATGGTTACTTTATGTTTTATTGAGAATGGATCGCAAATCAAAAGGGGCCTAAGCTCGGATGGAACAATCCCAATATTATGTTATATTATGTATACTATAGATATTATATTATATCCCACCTATGAGTGGATGACGGTTATTATATTATAGCCCACCTAGTGTGGATGACGGATATTATATTATAGCCCACCAAGTGTGGATGACGGTTATTATATTATAGCCCACCTATGAGTGGATGACGGTTATTATATTATAGCCTACCAAGTGTGGATGACGGTTATTATATTATAGCCCACCTATGAGTGGATGACGGTTATTATATTATAGCCCACCAAGTGTGGATGACTATTACTATATTATGGCCCACTAATAAGTGGATGACTGATAATAAAGATGAACGTAAAGCCAAAGGAAGTATGTCCTGTAATTGAAAATATGAAGGAATGTTATTTCACGAATAACAAATGATATGAATGAATGATCAAGAAATGGAAGTAATGAAAACAATGGAAGTAATGAACATGGTTCCACACATGCAAAACGGTGATTGATCCATAATGTTTATTCACATGTATTGATCCCATTTGAGATCCTATATTGCATACAGTTTCTTATAGCCTTACATACTCAGTACATTCTTCGTACTGACCTCCCTTGGGGGGGCTTACCTTACTTATTGCAGGCACAGGTGCTAGTAGACCTCCACAGTAGGTTGCGAACCATTTGCGAATCGTTGGTGAGCTCCAGTTGCTTCGGAGCTTTCTGAGTCATTATGCACATTTGTTTGATATTGTACATGAGTATAGAGTGGGGTGTTGTCCCGACTCTAGGTTTGTTATGGTTATGTATCTGTAGAGGCATTGTAGACTTACGTGGGAGAATGATTGGAAGAGATGTATGACCATTTTGACTTGATGGCCCTAACGGCCAAGTTTTATATATATATATATAGCATATGTTTCCATGACTTCCACATAATTGCATGAGATATAATGGTGTTCACACAGAGACATGCATATGATTGTACATGAGCAAAGATTGGCTCTCTCGGGCCTTATCGTCTTCGGGTGACAGTCCGCCCCATTGGGATTCGGGGCGTGACACACTAGGCTGGTTCGACACGATATTTTTGACCCTAGAAAGATTTTTGCTAGCTCAATCTACTTTGTTGGAGCAGGTTCAGGGGAGGCAACTTGAGGATAGTCAATTATGTGGCATTTGAGATTAGGTGATGAGGGGTGAGGCAAGGAAGGCCACCTTGGACCTAGAGGTCTATTGAGATTTGAGGATTGTATTTGCATTCTAAGGGTTGGTGATTTGATTAAGTTGATAATGCAGGAGCTCATTATTCTAGATATTCCATTCATCCTGGTGCAGCTAAGATGTAAAGGGATATGAGAAAGCATTACTGGTGGTGCAGGATGAAGAGGGATATAGTGGACTTTGTATCTCCTGTTTGTGTTATCAATAGGTGAAGTTTAAGAACTTGAGACCTGGTGGTTTGCTTCAAAGGCTATCCATTATAGAGTGGAAGTGGGAGCAGATTACTATGGATTTTGTGATTGGTTTACAACACACTTCTCAAGTTTCTAATACTATTTGGGTCATTACTGATTGGTTTACCAAGTATGCTCACTTTTTACCCATTCAGTCTTTTTAAAGTGCCGAGAGATTGGCTCAGATCTATGTTTGTGAGATAGTTTGACTTTACGGGGTGCCAGTGTCCATTATTTCTGATAGAGGTTCTCAATTCACCTCTAAATTTTGGAGAGATTTTAGGAGGAATTGGGTACCCAGATCGATCTTAGCAAGCTTTTCATCCCTAGACTGATAGTCAATCTGAGTGGACTATTTATGTTCTGGAGGACATGCTCCTAGCTTGTGTTATGGACTTTAAAGGTCAGTCAGACTAGTTTCTTTCCTTGGCAGAGTTTGCTTATAATAATAGCTACTAATCGAGTATCTAGATGGATCTATTTTAGGCATTGTATGGTAGGTGGTGTATATCTCAAGTTTGGTGGTTTGATTTCTTTGAGTCTAGACCTTGGGGTACTGATTTATTATGAGAGTCATTCGATAAAGTTTAGGTGATTTGGGATAGACTATGGGTAGCTCAGAATACGCAGAAGAGTTATGCTGATCACACACTTTGAGTATTAGAGTTTGGAGTCGGGAACCATGTGTTCATTCGAGTGTAACCCATAAATGGTGTGATGAGGTTTGAAAAGAGGGGCAAGCTCAGCCCCAGGTACATTGGTCCATGTCAAATTCTACAGTGAGTTGGGGATGTAGCATATAAATTAGCCTTGCCTCCAATAGTTGCTAGCATTCACCTTGTTTTCCATGTATCGATGCTTCAAATTTACATTCCAAATGAGTCTCACGTGCTCGAATGAGATTTGGTTTAGTTGGAGATAGATTGACTTTTGAGGAGGAGACGGTTGTTATTCTAGCTAGAGATATCAGACAGTTGCAATCATGGGAGATTCTAGTGGTAAAGGTTCAGTTGAGACACCATCCCATCAAGGAGACTACCTAGGATACTGATCATGACATGCATACCTAGTATCCTCACCTATTCGAGCCTTCATGTACTTCTTAACTCTTGACTCTTGATGGCAAAAGTACTTTTAGTAGTGGATTTGTAATGACCCTTTATGTCATTCTCCTCTTTTTCTTGAATTTTCTATATTTAGAGCCTCCCTATAGTTTCCCCAAGTGAATTATGACTTGCTGGGACTAGTAGTTTGGTTCCCGAGTAGTTCATTTGTTTTTTACGTTAATTTCCTTGTTTTGGAGCTTTTAAAGATAAGAAATTAGTCATTGGCAAAAACTTTAAGTAAACGGCCCTTGTATGAGAATTCTGACCGTTCTGTTAACTCCAAAATATGGATTTTAAGCTAGGGAGACCCTTGGTTCAGGTTTCGAGGCTTTCGGACTTATTTTGGGCTATTAGTTAGTTTTTGGTTAATATAGAAGGTTAGGTGTGGGACCTACTTTTCATCAAAGCGACCTATTTCGAGAATTTTTTCAATTCCATTTAGTCTAAAATGTTGTTTTCAATAGGGTAGCATATTTTATTTGCGTGCACAGGGTTCTGAACGAATCCCGAGTACCCGATCAAAGTTTTGTACTTTGCTAAAAAATTATTGGTGCAACATCTGGTGCAGAAGCCTTTGTGGCTCTAGGACCACTTAAATGGTAGAAGCTTAAGCGAGTGGGGTACTATTTTTTTATACCTTGGTAGTTGAAGGGGGACCCACTTTTGCGGCAGCCGCTATTACGACCAAATGGCCACTTAAGCGACATCTGTTGAGTATTTACTTCCTTCTTCACTCATTTAAAAACAATTCCTACTTTAATTTCCTCCATTGTTGAGAGCTCTAAGCTCAAAATTTGTTGTGGGATCATCAGTTGAAGCTATTGCTCATTAGTAGATTGTTCCTTGGTCATTTTCCATCATTAAGTCCATAAGTTTTTGGCTTAATTTTTGCTTAAATATTTGGTTTAGTTCTTGATTGTTCCTTAACTTTGGGGATGATTTGAGCTCGAATTTGGGGGTTGTTCATGCTCAAATTTTGAGCAAATGATCCTTGTCCCACGAGGGATATTATTGCAGGTCTAATTTCTGAATTTCATAAGTGAGCCCCATGGATGATTTTTAAAATGATTTTTGACCTATAGTGTAAATTCATATTATAGGTATCTTTCTTCTCATATTTACCTATAGATCATTAGTTTGGTAGCTCTGGTTTAGGTGTTTGTGAGCATGTTGTTTGCCTTCTAGAGAGTTTACGACTTACCTACTCTTAGACTTGGCTCATTTAAGGTATTTGTATGATGAATTGTTAATTCTCGCGAGGGGGGGGGGGGGCGGGTTGTGGTTTGGCTATACGTTGCTTAGGTATTTATCACTTTACTCATTACTTAGGGGCTTTAGAGTAGAATTACACCGTGAATCCTTCATTTAGGTTTTCGCTACTCTACATGGGCTAGTTTAGGATGTTTGGTATCCTTAGTGTCTATCGTCGGATGTCTTAGTTTAGTTTTGGATAGTTGTTTGCCTTAGGACGGGTTCCTCTGGGCTTTATAATTAGCAGATCGCTTCTTTAAGATGATTACCCTAGGTTAGAACCCTCCATTTAGCTATATGATTGTGGGATACTTTGGTTGTGTATTGATGGACTAACTATTTTTTATTACATTGATGTGCTCATCTTCTTATGCATGTTATTTGATTATGAATCCTCAGCATTTTGGTAAATTGGCCTAAAAGCATTGTTTTTGGCTTAAAAATGGGATTTGAGAAATATCTTACTGGATTTGAGGTTTTAAAAAAGGAAAAATACACTATTTTAGCCTCGATTCGATTTTGGGTACTTGATACTATTGATTCTTACCTAATTTAGCCTTAATCTGATTCTGGGCATTGATATACTGATTCTTACCTAATTTAGCCTCGGTTTGATTTTGAGCACTTAATAATACTGATTCTTATGTAATTTAGCCTCGATTCGATTACAAGCACTTAATACTATTGATTCTTACCTAACTTAGTCTTGGTTCAATTTTGGTCACTTAATACTACTTATTCTTACCTATTTTAGCCTCGATTCATTTTTGGGCATTTGATATTATTGGTTTTTATTTTGAATTTCCGATTCGATTCTAAAAAAAGGTATACGGAGAGGAGTAAAAGGTGTTGTTGGGCATGAAATTCATTGTATACTAAATCTTTCGGTATCCAGTCACATTTATCTACTCTTATGCATTGCTTGTTATCTAACATCGTTTGTTGTTGGTATCTATCATGCTTATAGAGGTCGATTGGGTTTTATTGTATGTTTCTTATACCTTCTGTACTGATGGGGTTCTGATTAGGTTGTAGTTAGATTATTATTATTGTTATGTTCTTCCAAGTTATTTACTTATATTTCCATTAATTGCCTAGTTGACCTATTACTCTCTTTCTGACCTTTCTTTATTTCACCATACTTATATTCGCACTTTGTTGTACTTTAATCTTATTTGAGCTTAATTGGCCTATGACCCCTATTGAGTACCATGTGTTTTGATACTCATACTATACTTCTACTTTTTTTTCTCTGATGCAGATCCTAGTACGAGTTATGGCCGTTGACGCCTTCCTCGTGTAAAGCTTTCGGGTACCGGAGTTGATCCATCTCCATCTATTTTTGACTAGTCTTATTTTGTACTTTTGGATATTGTTCTGTATATATTGTACATGTATAGCATTCCTTATGCTGTAGTGGATCTTGTACTGACTGATACCAGGTATTGGGAGATCTTTTTTATATATTTTGCCTTTTTCTCACCACTTTAATATGCATGCTTCGGTATTATTTCTCGTGTTAGTCATTTTATTCAGTTTTCTTAACTCACGTACTCTTTTCCTCTTATTAGCCTGTTACCTATCGTTCTGGATATAGATTTTTCATACCTACTGGGTTATAGTAGGTGCCATCATGACCTAGGTTTCTGGGTCATGACAGATATTTAATTCATCAATGTAAAAATATCTTATCCTACTTTATACATAACAGATTGTGCTAAAAATAATAAAAACTATATTTAATGTCATGTTAAAAATGTGATTTAACTTAAAGACAAAATGGTGGTTTAACAAAATTGAAACAACATTTGTTTACGAAACGTATGTAACAAAAATCGGTGATAACCAAAAATTAATTAAAATAATAACAAATTGATAAGAATCCTAATATCTTCGGAAATAAAGATAATTATTAATAACTTGTGCTAAAATTGAATAAAATATATAAAAATTTGTATTTTGAGTTCTTTAACAAATAAGAAGTCTAAAAGAATAAAAATGGAATATGTCAGGCTAAAATTGGGTGTCAACAATGGGCAATTTATAAGAAAAGACCAATTAACTCCTCGAATAAGGATTTACAAAAATCAAATGCACATGATATAGGTCAAGACATCAAGAATATTCAACTTGATATCAAAGATAAAAGGCTTTTTATAGATGGTATTGGTCCTGACTATGAATTTAGAAAGGGCTCCTTATATGTTTCTTCTAAGAAAATATGGGACACACTGCAAAGAAACTATGAAGAAATGAAAGCAAAGAACATGGCTCTACAATCCACACAAAAGCTAGACTTTTGTGATAAAGAAGAAAGCCCTCATGTTATAGAAGACATGGAAAATCCAAACTAAAGAATACAATAACTATAACAGCTCAACTAAATTTAGAAGTTGAAGATGATGAAACTGAGGCAAACTTCATCGAATTGAGACTATCATCCATACTTACTCCAAAAGGAAGTCTGTATGTATTGCTCATATAGTGATAGAAACTTTTGAGAATTTTCATACTAAAAGGGAAAAGTTACCCCATGTTCATCTTATGATGAAAGATAACCATAAGAAGAAAGGGAGAGAATATATAAGAAAACAAAAATTGTTTAAAGGAACAGGTTCTCATCCAAGAACATGAAAAATCGGATTCATGAATTGTGAAAAGCGAAAACTATTTGTATTATCCAAAATTAAAAATCTACATTATCCAAAATTTAGAATCCCTTCATGAACTCTCAAAAGAAACTAGTAAAAAAAATTAAATGCTACTTCTACAGCCTTAAGAGGTTTATATTATGTATGATTGATCATTTTTTCAAACTTATAGCTCACATTTGATAAAGGGATATATAACTTACTCACATGCATTAGATAGTACAAGAGAAGTAGACACTAGATAGAGAGATGAAAAGAGCATCTAAAGCACAAAATAAGAGAAAAAGAGTTGCATGATTCTTTGAAGAGGGTATCGGTACAAGATAGGGATTTGGATCCTAGAGCCATCCGATGACCTTACAGACTATTGTTGCATCTATCATTTAGTCATCTAACAATGCTTCCACCTCAAAATAGAGTCAGAGAGGTCCCACACTAATAACTAGACAGACCAACCGACTATAAATACTTGTTATAGTTGTCACAGGGCTTATTCAGGCCAGTGTTGGAGAGAGATTTGTGCATGCCTTTGATGTGGACTGATGGGACATTACAAGAGGGATTGCCTATATTATCTCATGGGATCTAGTTAGGCATCAACACTAATGAATGGTAAACCACAAACCCTATTGCTTATACCAATAAGGATAATTATGGGCAAGCAGGAAGAGGTATTCAGAACAAAAGTACTAACGTTAAAGGGTTCGGGGCAGTTTGTAGAGGTTAATCCTGAGTGTTTGCTCTTATTAAGTAGGATGTTGAGACATCAAATGCAGTTTCATAGGTACACTTTCAGCATGCTTATTTGATCTAGATCCACCCATTCTTATGTGTCCTTATATTTTTTAATGAGATTTGATAGATTGCCAAGTTGTTGACAAATCCTTTTTGGTCACAACACCAATTAGAGAATCTTTATTAGTTTAGAGAGTGTATCACTCTTACCAACTCAGTTTCAGGGTAAAAAAATATTAACAGACTTGTTTGAGCTAGATATGATAGATTTTAATGTAATCATAGGAATGGGTGGGTTAGCTTCATGCCACACATATGTTGATTTCTACTCTAAAATGATTTACTTAACATATTAGGTGACCCCAATTTCATTTTACAAGGCGATCAAAGATCATCTCTGAATAATCTGATATTATTCATCGATGCAAATAAATGCTAAGCACAGGTTTCTAAAACTTTTTGGCATTTGTCAAGGATACAAAGATTGTAGTACCAGAATTAGATACTTTTCATATTGTTAGGGAATTTTCATATTGTTAGGGAATTCCCTGATATATTCCCAGAAGATATACCTGGGTTACCTCCGATTAGAGAAATTAACTTTGACATCAATTTAGTACCCGAGACACTGCCCATATAGATACCTCTATATCGAATGGTACTAATAGAGTTGAAAGAATTGAAAGAACAACTACAAGATATATTAAACAAGTTTCATTAGACCAAACACTTCACCATGGGTTACGCCAGTATTTTTCATAAAGAAAAAAGATGGATACATGAAATTATACATAAATTACCAATAGTTAAATAAGGTCAGAGTGTGCAACAAGTACCCATTTCTACATATTGATGATTTATTTGACCAACTCTGAGGTGCAAAAATATTCTCCAAGATTTACTTAAGATCGAGATGCCTTCAGTTATGTGTTAAGGGTGAGGACATCTCTAAAACCACCTTTTATACCATGTATGGATACTATGAATTCCCAGTGATGCCTTTTGGGCTAACGACACACCTGTAATATTTTTGGACATGATGAATAGTGTTTTCAAGCCTTATTTTGACAAATTTGTGATCGTGTTTATCGATGATATCTTTATGTATTCAAAGAAACAAGAAGATGTGGAACAAAACTTGAGGATGGTATTACAAACACTTTGAGAACATAAGTTATAGACTAAGACTCTAATAATGAACTTGGTTGAACCAATTTTACTTTCTAGGTCATATTGTATCTGAAGAAGTTATCTTAGTAGACTCAAAGAAAGTTGAAGTAGTAAGGAAGTGGAAAAGGCCAAAAATTGTGATCTAAAAACAATGTTTCTTGGGTCTCGTGGGCTATTATAGGTTCTTCATGTGGGATTTCTCCAAGATAGTTGCACCTTTTACAAAGCCAACATAAATGAATGTGAAATTCCAATGGTTAGAGGCATGCAGATAGAGTCTTCAACAACTAAAGGAACATTTGAAACATCCCCAATAATAGTACTTTCATCAAGAATCAGAGGATTTCCAATTTATAATGATGCCTCTCAAGTGGGACATGAATGTGTGCTTATTAAAAATAGACAATTCATAGCTTTTGCCTTTGAGGCAAACAAGCACGAGAAAATTTATTTTAAACATGACAAAAATAGAATTAGGAGCAGATCACCATGGATTTTGTAACTGGATCCCACGAACTCTTAAGTGTTTGATTCTATATGGGTAGAGTATATCGATTGACAAAGTTGACATACTTCTTACCCTAAAATTACCTATAATGGTGTAACCTATGCACATTTTATATGGATAAAACTGTCAAGCTTCATGGGGTTCAAGTATCTATTATATTATATAGGGAATATTAGTTCACACCAAACTTCTAGAAGCATTCCAAGGAGAATTGGGAACACGGTTGGATTTGAGTACTACATTTCACCTGCAGACGGACGGATAGTCAGAGCGAACCATAAGACATTAGAAGACATGTTGAGATCATGTGTTCTTGATTTTGGTGGTAGTTAATACAAATATCTACCTTTAGTTGAGTTCTCTTACAATAACAACTTCTATGAAATATTTGTAATTGCTTAGTTTATCAACGTATTTCTTTTGAATATCTCTTCCATCCTTGTTAGTAGAAGAAGATGTTTCATGGAACTAATTGAAATTTTTAATGGTGTAAATAGAAGATTTTGATAGTGTATCAAAATTGATTAAGATTCAACTTTTGGAGATTGGAATTGTGGAACAAACTGGAAAAAAATGGGAAAGATGATAACATATTTTTGGGCTGAAAGATCACACAAAATCTTCTATAAGTGTGGTTCTCATCTCATTAGTAGTTTTTTTTTACCATGTTTGTATAGTTTTGATAAACTAGAAAGTGTCACTACTATTGATAAATATGACTCTAATTTTGCATATAAGGGAAATTTTCACTTTTTTGACGAGAAGTACATTAAGGTGCACTAATGTGTTTAAATGATTTATTTAAGTTCAGAAATGGTCCTAAAATGGGTTGGTCTTCATATTTTGTCTCCCATAAGAAAAGTGTTACAAAAATGGTCTCTATAAGGGGTGATTTTGACATTTTGGCCTAGCTTAACAATTTTTTTCTATAAAGCAGATGTTCTAACTTTTACCCATAAGAGAGACATTTCAAGATAGTAAACCTGCACAATGAAGTTCTTCCTTATAGGCAAAAGATAGAACTTAGGTATGTTGCTCATCAAGCGTAAGTTCTAATTTTTGACCATAAGGTTTAAGTTATAGAGTACCTATAAGTTAGACTAAGTGAAATAGAGTAAAGCTTAGCCTCAAAGGAAAGAGTTTCAAAGTATCTCAAACTATTTCCCTAAGTTGTTATTTTAATAATCTCCAAACAATTTTTTAAAATTAAAGTCATTTTTCAAAAATTTTGTTAAAGTAGAGATAAAATTTAAGATCGGACACTAGGGATACATGAATACAAAAAAAAATCATGAAGTCTCAATCAAAGGCAAAAGAATCATAACTCTTGATAAGCAAGGTACTCCAAACATGAGGATTAGGCAATCAAGTTCAACAAATACATCATAATTGTTCATCTCTAGTTACTGATGAATACAATAGCTCAGTATTAAGAAATAATCTACCTATATTACTTATGAGGTCTGAATTATTTTCTATTGGTTACAATACCATTCACCTGATGAGAGCTTTGAGGTGTTGTATATGGTATAAAGCCAGGACTTATAGGTTACAAGTAGTGTTTTCTTAGCACTTATGTTGTGTAGTTCTCAGCTTAAGATAGTGGTATTAACCTCTGGGTTCAATCCATTAAAGTTGAGAGTTAAGAAATTGATATTGTTCTTTGAGATTCGAGATATACCTCTTTGTGTTCTCTGAAATCATCTCGTCATGCTGGATAAGGTCTGTCTTTGAAGACCATTTCTAGGATTGATTTTTTTTATTGACATCACAATAGAGATAAATCATTATTAATTTTAAGATTATAACATCAGTGGTGGTTAGTGCGATTCAACAAAGTGATTGTTATAGCGAAGGAATTTACTTTATTTAGGCTTATCGGGTTGTTTATGCTCAAGACTATGTGGTCATAGCTCAAATCTACAATGAATTTCCAAAGTGTCGGCTTCATACTTGCAAATATCAAAAGGGTTAAATTAATGACATATTTAAGGATCTAATCCTCAGCAGTGGTGTCAACTCCTATGGGGTTCAACCCATTGATGTTTGGATCAAAGATAAGAAGTCTTACCTATAAGGGTGATGAAACCCATTTTTGAATCAGGGTCATACTTCTTAACTCAGATTTGATATCAGATGTTGCTACAACTGCTAGCAATCGATTTAACTGGCAATGGAGCTTTCTAGAATTCCATCAATGGAGTTCTCTTGAATCTCCTGATATTTTTCTTCTTTTTTGATTCATTTACTGAGTTTCTTAATTAGTTTACTTTCCTTTTTTCTCTTTATTTTGCTTTGTTGGTATTAGGCACTTTGGGCCTACCCAATTTTGTACAGACTTATTTTTTTAGGTTCAATAAATGGCCCATTGGTGTTTTTCTAATGAAAGCCCAAAAGGCCTGATTTTACTAAGAAAGAAAATATATATAGCAATGACCAGGCCCAAGTCTGCAAGACCCGGCCTAGATGAAATAGGAAACAAATAAAACAAAAAGCAAAAAATAGAAAGATTAAAAAACAAATCGAGAAAAGCTACTCCTAGGAAAATCTAAAACTTGAAAAGGGAAAGTTCCCTCATCTTCTTCTTGAATCCACTTTAACATGAGATTCATAATCTACACAAGTATACACACGACCATATTATTTAAATTCGTGTCATATCTGAGACTGCTAATAGTATTCATCGAAGTTCTTCCTCAAGTTCCCTATCATTGAGATGAAACAGATCGATTTCTTGATACGAGGTACAAATCTTGATCTTACCAAGTGTTTATGATATCTTCAAAGCTTCTTAGTAATCTATTCCAATCACTGATCTTAGGCGTATTTATATACTTAAGTTTCATTATCTACAGATGTTTAGCGTAGTTTTGAGGATAACTTGGTGTACTTAATGAAGTATAAAGAGTTCTTTATATAATTGCCTGCTAAGTTGCATGTTTAGAGTGTTTAAAGTGTATTTGAAACAATTCAAGAGCCAACATGATCAAATAGAGTTTAGACGAGATAACTAGTTAGGCTAGCCTAAGATATGCTTGATCTAGTGTACTTTGATGAGCTTTAGTTTGTTGTATGGTCTAATGTTTGTTATGAATTGTTATAGGATACTATTGGAGAAGATGTGGAAGATAAATGAAGCCTACATACAATCCACAAAGAGTGGGGAAAGAAGGAACGAGTAGACGAGGAGCATAGGATAAAGATTGGACGAAATCCCATGTAGAGGGGCTAGGCCATGAGCCACACACCCCAAGGCATGGGGCTAGGACATGCGTCGCACCCCTAACTTTCTTGAGCTACTGGTTTATTCATGTTATGGCTATGTACTGCACACCAAGGGTCCATGCGATAGGCCATGCAACACAACCCCTCCTCCTCCCCCCTCCCCCCCCCCCCCAAAACTGATAAACTTGGTTTTTTTACTTGGTTTAAGTTGAGGGCAAAGTGGTAAATGCATATGTTTCATATGGTGTAGCCAATGGAATACCTAGAGGACTATATAAGGAGCACTTATCCACAATTACAAGGCATCTTTGGAGCAATAACAAATTTGAGAGAACACAAATAATGGGCTCTATATTAGGGTTTTTCGTTCTTTACTTTATCCTTTTAGTAGTTTTACTTTATGAATTCATTAATGGTGATTATTTGTAAAACTATGAGTGGATAAACACCCTCTTTATAGGATTGTTGATACATCATGATTGCTTAATTATGGTTTATTATTTTGGTTTATATGTTTATCATGTCATGTGATTGTTCTTGCGTTCTTGCTTAACTATTCTAAAGATTCATGAACTTTAGGATAAATCTAAGTCTCAAAATGAATTGACCATAGGAGTGGAGGGACGTAATAAAGAACGTAGGAAGTGTGGATCATATCTTTAATTGATTAAACACTAATTGTTAAAGGATGATTTGCAGTTAGGATAGAGATATACCTAAACATCACACTTGGTTAATAAAATGGGAAGATAACTTAGTGCATCCGAATTTGAGACTCACATTCCCGCTCAACGATGTAGTTGTGAGACTAATTTGGATAGAAGACTTAGAGGGTGACCATCCCCTACTTATACTATCAACCTCGTAGATCAATAATCATGATAAACACCAACACTGTCCAGAAATCGTAGTTATGCATGAATATGCAGTAGATGCCTCAACCCTGGAACTCTCCATTTATTATTTACAATCCAAATTTCATATCGTTTTTATTTCTATTATTTAGTTTATAAAAACAAAACTCAAACTCTCTTTGGTTACAAATCACACTTGTTTAACTTTGATAATAATACTTGAATTGGATCATCTACTGAACACCAAGTCCTTATGGGATCGATATTCAGCTCGCAAGAGCCACTTTATTACATGGATGACCACGCACACTTGGGTGTGCAGTTGGATGCAATAAGTTTTTGGCACCATTACCAGGGACTTGAAAAATTAGCAACCTTATAATTTTTAGCTTTACTATATTTATTTGATAAGTGCTGACAACTTGGTCTTAGCTATTGAATTTGTAGGTATAGGGTTAAATCCTAAGCACGTTGGCAAGTAAAGGGATTTACTTGAACCACATCCTGAACTTGAGTGATGCTTGTACCAATTGAGAAGAGAAGCAGCATTTCTCTATCCAGTCCCACAAGTTCAATAGGATGAGACCATTCCTGCAGTCATGGGTAACAAACAACCAGCCCACAAGACAGTGCGCGAAGTGGCAATCCCACTGGCAACCAATGTGACCACCAATATCTGCAAACCAGAAGTAGGAGGCAGATTTGAGCTTAAACAGAATATGGTGCAATTGTTGCACATAAGCGGCCAGTTTATAGGCTTGTCATGTGAGGATCCACTGTTCCATCTACAGAACTTCTTGGAGATCAGTGATATATTCATTCCTGCAGGAGTCTCCACTAATTACATGAGGCTCACTCTTTTCCCATTCTTACTTTTAGGAAAAGTGAAGAGGTTGTTGAAGGCAGAACCTACAAATTCCATCACTACATGGGATGACCTAGCTAGGAAGTTCCTCATTCAATTCTTTCCATCCGGTAAGACTGCAAGGCTGAGAAGTGAAATATTGAGTTTCAACCAGAAGCCTGAGGAGAATTTATACCAAGTGTGGGAAAGATGCAAATGTATCCTCAGAGATTGCCCTTATCACCAACAATCGAATGATGTACTGGCCCATAATTTTTTGGAGAGTCTTGATCTGAACACCAAAATTTTGTTAGATTCAACTGCAGTTATTCAAGCTTTGGAGAAGACATATGATGAAATATGCACTCTTCTTAATCATATTGCAGGAGGTAATCCTGACTGGAATGGGGATACATCCCAAGGTATGGTAAAGAAGCCTACAGATATGATTGAGGTATATAGTATTACTGCTTTGGCTACTCAATTGGCATCATTTCAAAATCAAGTGATTGGGTAGCTTAGCAAGTTGAGCTTATCACAGCCTCAAGCCTGGGTTAATGCAGTTCAGTAGGTACAAACTTGTTGTGAGATTTGTGGTAGTAGTGGTCACTCTGCAGATTTATGTGGATCCAATCTGGAGTCGGTGAATTTTGTGGGCAATACACAAAAAAGAAATCAAAACTATGGTAATGCCTACAATCATAACTGGCAAAGTCAGCCAAATTACTCTTAGGGAAATAATCAGATCCAACCTCAGCAGTTTCAACAGAAGCACGGTATTCAGACTAACACTCAAGAAAACAATATAGAAGAAACTTTGAAAAAGATTTTGGCCAACCAAGAACAAATGGAGGCAGAGATCAAAAATCAGCAATTGGCTCAAAAGAATTTAGAGATGCAGTTGGGCCAGTTAGCTTAGGCGCAAAACAAAAGACCTCAAAAACAAATTATTGAGGATGTTCTCATTAAGTTTGGTAAGTTCATTGATCCTGCAGTCTTTATTATTCTTGACTATGAGGCAGATGACAGGGTACCAATCATATTAGGATGTCCATTTTTGTCTACCAGTAGAGCGTTGATAGATGTTAGAGAGGGCACACGCAAGATGAGACTGAATGATGAAAAGGTGATCTTTGAGTATACAAAGAACTTAAAACACCCTCACACTACAGAGATATATGCATGATCACAATTATGGAAGTGGATAAGTGTGGGGTAGTGAATTGTAATATTCCAATTACCGTTTTGGATTCTCTCATAGAATTGCCAAATTTGGTCCATAAGCCTGAGTTTGAAAAGCTTGCATGTGATCCTACATGGGGTGAGAAAAGTAGTAAAGGGCAAATTTTGATGGTATTGTTGGTAGAGTAAAGAAGAGAAGAAAGTTGTGGTCGAAAGGGAAGAAGAGATTGAGAGAATATGGATAATGGTCATGATGTGAGTCATTCCGCGACATTAAATTAGGCTTTGCTTAGGAGGCAACTCATGTTGTAATAGAGTTAGTGATTTTTATATCGTTTCACCATTGTTTTTGTTTTTGTTTTTGTTTTTTTTTGTTTATTTTACAGATTAGGGGAAGTCTGAGTACCCAAAATCTAAGCTCAGAAGCATGATGAAAGCATAATTATGGGGTCCCCTCGGCCCCCATGATGGAAATCTGAAAAAATGACCTGCTACTAACTAGGCCAGAGGCCTCAGGGAATATTTTCTAAGCCTTGTTCTTAATTTGATTTATGCTTTTGGTACAGTGTGAGGTGGGAATCTTCCAATTTTTTCAGGGTGAAGTGCTATAGCATTTCTATTTTGACTTATTTGCAAGTTTTGACTAAATCTAAAAAAATACAAAAAGATTTTATCTTTGTTTATTTTTAGTTTTTATGGTTTTTTCTATTTATTAGAAGCACACTTCAGCCACCCCTCGATTTTTCTTTTTGGTTCTTTTTCGAAAGGGAGCCCTTTGAACCCAGTATCCTTTTTTATTTTAAGGGGTAATTTTAAAATTTTTGTCATTTAGAATAAATAGATATTCTCTTGCTAGGTGCTACACATGATTATTTGATGCAAGTTGGTGTTGAATTCTAAGGCATGATGTGAAAATTTAATGACTTCGGTGAGACACCTAGGCTATTTGATCTGACTCTTGTGTGATGTTGGCTTAAATTTAAATTATTGCAATTGCTTGATTGAGAGTGTATAGGGATCCTTCTTGAGTTAAACATGTGCCAAGTGTGAGTGAGGTTTTTGTTATATTCCATATTTGCATATTGATGTCTAGAACTTACCCGATGTGTTTGCAAAGCGAAATAAAGAATGTTGAGTTTAGGAGATGATATAGGCATTTCTTTGATAGCCATGTTTTACACCTACTTTAACTACCCTTTATGCATGACCTTAGTTAGCCTCATTGAGCCTTTAGTCTATTCTTTGGTGGCCTCATATGTAGCTTATTCCTTTTCTCTCAATTGACCATAATTTGATCCAAAACTCCTAAGTGCTTTAGTTGAAAAATTAAGATGTGAAAGAGTGTGAAACTAAAGAAGGAAAAAGTGAAGTTGAAGCCCTGAAGTAATAATGATGGAGGTGTTTAAAAAGTTTGTTGGTGGGGAGTAATGTACTGAAAAGAAAAATTGATCCAAAGAAGTGAATCATGTGTTGATGGCAAATACTCCCTACTAAAGATGTGTAAGCTAGCTTAAAGAGATGGGCCAAAACAAAAGAGAGGTGTGAAGATAAAATGGAGAAAAATAGGTTGGTTGGAGATGAGTTTAATGTAAAAAAATGGTGTATTAAATATCTTAGGGAAGATAGTCACTATTACTGGCCAGAATAGTACCTACCCGTCCCTTAGCCTACATTACAACCCATAAAGACCTACTTGATCCTGAATTTTGACATTCTTATATAAGTAGAGTAGTACACTAAGGGAAAGCTTATGGTTCATCATATGTGGCATGAGAATTCTTTGTGAGAGTGAATCAAATTCTATTCTATTCTTACACCCATTCTTGTGTTAAAAATTGTATGTTTGTGAGTGAATACGGGTGACTCTCTTGTGGCAAGGATGCATGTTTAGTGATAGATAAGTGACTTATATTATCTCTTTGTTGAGTAATGTGCATGAGTTTTCCAACTTGGTAGAGTCAATCCTTGAGGCTAGGAAGTTTTGAAGTAGTATTCATGTGTTTCAATTGTAATATGACATGCCTAATATAGAACTTCCTATTCGTGTAGTCATTGTAGTCTAGCTTGAGTGTCATAGTTCAAGTAGTGATTTTAGAGTCTTCCTTGATTGTGATTAGTGTAAAGAGTTGTTCGAGGACGAACAAGGCTTTAAGTGTGGGGTGGTGATCTTAGGCATATTTATACACCTAAGTGTCATTATCTACACGCGTTTAGCGTAGTTTTGAGGATAACTTGGTATGCTTAGTGAATTATAAAGGGCTCTTTGTGTAATTGAATGTTAAGTTGAATTAGAGTGTTTAAGTCATATTTGAAACAATTCAAGAGCCAAAATGATCAAATAGAGTTTAGACGAGATAACTAGTTAGGCTAGCCTAAGCTATGCTTGATCTAGTGTACTTTGATGAGCTTTATTTTGTTGTATGCCCTAGTTTTTGTTATGAGTTGTTGTAGGAGACCATTGGAGAAGCTATTAAAGCTAAATTAATCCTACACACAATCCAAAAGGAGTGAAGAAACGAGGAACGAGTATACGAGGATCATAGGACAAAGATTGGACGGAATCCCACGTTGAGGGCCTAGTCCATGTGCCGCACCCCCCCAAGGCATGGGGCTAGGCCATGCATCACACCCCTAACTGTATTGAGCTACTGGTTAATTATGGTTTATTAGTTTGGTTTATATGTTTATCATGTCATATGATTGTTCTTGCGTTCTTGCTTAACTATTCCAAAGAGTAATGAACTTTAGGATAAATCTAAGTCTCAAAACAAATTGACCATAGGAGTGGAGGGACGGAATGAAGAACATAGGGTGTGTGGATCATATCTTAATTCATTAAACACTAATTGTTAAAGTTTGATTTGCAGTTAGTATAGACATATACCTAAACACCCCACTTGGTTAATAAAATAGGAAGATAACTTAGTACATCCAAATTAGAGACTCACGTCCCCGCTCAATTTAGTACTTGTGAGACTAATTTGGATAGAAGACTTAGAGGGTGACCATCCTCGAGTTATACTATCAACCTCGTAGATCACTAATCACGATAAACACCAGCACTGGCTAGAAACTATAGTTATGCATGAATGTGAAGTAGATGCCTTAACCCTGGAACTCTTCATTTATTATTTACAACCAAAATTTCATATCGTTGTTATTTCTATTATTTATTTTATAAAAACAAAACTCAAACTCTCTTTGGTTACAAATCGCACTTGTTTAACTTAATAGTAATACTTGAATTAGATCATCTACTAAATACCAAGTCCCTATGGGATTGATATTCGGCTCGTAAGAGCCACTTTATTACTTGCACGACCATATACACTTACATATGCGGTTGGATGCAACAATTGCCATTCTATAGGTAAACACAAAGGAGATTGCAGATCTATGCTAGATTTGTATCTTTTTTGCTTTCACCGAGGTTAATCCCAACTTGATTCAACAGGTATTAAGCTAAGTGCCTATTTAATCTCATTATATCACACTTTTCTTTGTTTATCAAAAGATTGACGGGCTAAATCTAATAAGAGATTAATACCACCATCAAATATAAGGACAAAGTCGGGAAAGCACAAATATAACAGACTAATCCTTGTTTAATTTCATTGCATATCCCAAAGAAACAAATTAAAACAGGATTCATCAGTAATAAGTCCACTTGGAGACATACATGTCTTGATTTTGTATCCTTTGAAACAACCTAAATGCTCTCACTAGGTGCGTATACTTAACCTCAAAAAATTTCTTCAGACATGTATGTGTGATCTATGGTTATTGCTATTAATCCCATATTAGTAGCTTATTTAAAACCTACAACTACATCATTAGTCTTATAATAAGGAAAGCTTTAATTTGAGACCTTCAATCATCTGTTACAATTCTTCTGATTTGAGGAGTACCTAATTTATCTAAAATTAAAATCTTTCTACCTTCAGTAGGTGTGTCCTGAAACTGATTAATCTAAAAATTATCTACAAAAAAGAAAACAAGGTTAGCAAAAAAGGCAGCAAGAGCATTTCCTTCCCGAAGGGAATGTTGTACTCTTACTGACAACTCTCTCATTAGCTTGTTAATATGATTAACCTCCATTACTACACACCAAGGAATTTTCCATCTTCTTTCTAGAATTTGTACCATAGTCAATGAATCTGATTCAATGATGATGTTATTAAGCATATGATTCTTACAGTAAACCAAACACTCCTTAATTGCTCTTGCCTCTGCCACTAGACTAGTGTTATCCTCAATTTTAAATTCTTTAGCCACAACCAAATCTCCAAAATGATTCCTAATGCAGAAAGTAGATGAGCTAGGCGAAGGGTGTCCCCTTGAGGCCCCATATTTATTGCAGTTCAGCCAATGTATAGGAAGAAAGTTCTATCTCACAATTTTAACAAAAACTCTAGGCCTATAACCTTCTAATAATGCCACTATTTCTGGCCAGTTATTGTTCTCAATAGTAATCTTCAAACTGAGATTTAGGAACTTCTTTATAGAATCATTTAGCTCTAGAAATATTTTCCCAGTAAAGTACAAACCTCCATGCATAACAGCATTCCTCCTTTTCCATAAAAACTAAAGAATAATCCTAGGCATCACCTGGAAGACCTCTCTGATTCTTGAATTGACATTCATACTCCACCATTTTCTAATACTTTATTTCAAATATCTCATAGAACTAAAAATAGTAGACCTAGTATAATGATTCCATATAACAGTAGCCACTTCATCTTTTAAGAACAAATGTTCTAGATCTCTCTCTTTGGGGAAGTGCACTAGACACAATTTTCTGATATATTGGGATCCCAAGTATGCATTAAACTAGCTACATGCACTTTACCTTTCCAAATTCTCCAAGATAAATAAAAGAATTTGAAAGGTAAGACTGTACTCCAAATTAGTTTTAAATCTTTATTTATCTCTCTTTCTTGTCTCAGAATTTCACAAGCACTTTTGACAGTAAACTTGTCTGTACTAGTGTATGTCCACCATGGCTTGTCTCCTTGATTAGTCAATTGTACCTTAGTCATATTGTCTCTAACATGATTGACCACATAATTTGGCACTACTTCCAGAATTTCATTGAAATTCCAGTCCTCTTTAGTTAGGAAATCTCCAATCTCTCTCAAATCATGACATGTATGCACCTCAGAAGGTTGCATAAAGAGAGGATCTAGATTTGTCAAATTATCATACCAAACTTTGGAGGTGCCTCCCTTAGGTTCTCACCGCAAACTTTGCTAAATTTTCTCTCTATTCTGCAATATATACTTCCATACCTCAGAGCCTTCTTTCCATTGAACAAATAAGGGTATCTGCTTCTTGCAGTATTATTCCATAAAAAATTGGACCACAAATTACTGTGCCCAAAACATACACCATAATTTAGCATACATAATCTATGAAACATCAAACATTGATCTAAAACCAAGTCCCCCTTCCTGTTTAGGAAGACATACCTTCTTCCATGTAGTCCAATATTTACTTATTCCTAATTCCTTGTTGCTCCAGAAGGGCTTAGAAAAAATATTATGTAGCTATTTTATGACATAAATTGGAGGTACTATAGCAGATAAAACATAGATGGGGGTGCTTTAAAGTACACTAGCGATTAGTACTTCCTTGCCCCCATATGACAACATCATACCTTTCTATGACTACAGCTTCCCCTTAACTTTATCTAGCAATTCTGGAAAATGCTCTTTTCTTTTCCTAGAATGAGAAATAGGATATCCTAAATACTTCATAGGAAAGGGGCCTGAGCCCCTAGTCATGCTTGTATGTTTCCCCACTTGAGTAAAATTATTATCCTCAGCATCTTGATGCATGTAGAAGAAACTCTTCTCCTTGTTAACTTTCTACCTTGATTATTGTGCATACTCCTGCAAAGTGTTCATAATCTTCTCTAAATAATAACCATTAGAAAAAGTAAATATGATAGTGTCATCAATATAAGCTAAGCGATTCAGGTTAGAGCTTCATTTAGGCATCCCATATCCTACAAATTGACCATCTACAAATAAAGAGTTAAGAGCCCTTATGAGTACCTCAGCCGACAACATGAATAGAGATGAGGATAAAGGATCCCCCTATTTTACACCCCGGGTAGAATAAAAAAGCCAAAAGACTGACCATTAAGAAACACTAAATAATAGTTATTAGAAACCAACCTCCAAATCATGTCTACAACATTGTTAGAGAAACCCATCTTCCTTAGAACCGTCATCAGAAAACACCAAGAAACTCTATCATAGGCTTTAGCCATATCAAACTTTATGAAAACATTATCAGGTTTCCCTCTTTTACCAATATTATAATCAACTCTTGAGCCAACAAAACATTCTCTATAATACTTCTCCCTTTAGCACTCTAGATTGGTTAGCTGAAATGAGTTTTGGTAAAAGAACTTCAAGTCTATTATGGAGAATTCTTGATAATATCTTGTTAATAAAGTTGCTCAAACTAATTGGCTTTATATTTGAGAAAGTCTGCAGATTTTCTTTCTTAGGTATAAGGACTAAATTAGTATGAGTAATAGATGTTGACACCTAATTTTTGCCCTCCACAACATGGTTTAATTTTGAGTTTCTTAAGTTTTAAATATAATCAAGATATTTGTTTTATCTGGATAAAGAATTTTTTAAAATGATTTTTGGGTTAATTTTGTCATTTTAAGTAACAATTATGTGTTTCTGTATTTGAATATATGGGATCATGTAGTTTGGTTACTTAAATAAATATTTTTTACCAAAAATTGGCTTTTAATAAACACTCATCCTAAAAAATGGTTCACACGGGGTAAACCTTGATTTGAATGTATTTTTCCTTAAAATGAGTTATTTGAAAAATACAATTTTGATTTTTATTTGTCACAACCCGATTTTTCGAGTCATAATGGCACCTACTTTAATCCACCAGTAGGTAAGCCAAACCATAGCCCAAAATGGCGAGTAACGGGCTAACCGGTGGAAAAATAAGAAAATAAAAGAAACGGACATATTATCAAGATACTAAACAAAGATAAGGGACGATATACATATATAAACATGTTGTACAAGAGAGGGAGGAAGAGAAAATAACAAAAAGAGTTTCTCCCAAGACCTGGTAAGGTCGGTACAAGAGCCAACTAACCAAAATAGAGTACTAGACAGTGTCAAATATACAGCATAGTCTCAAAATGTACAAAAATGACTATCCAAAAAAAAAAAAAAGGAGGGTCAGATCCAAACTGCAAAAGCTCACCCTATCTTCGAATCAGCAGCAAGCTAGAGAATAAAGTCAGTGGAGGTGACTCGTACTCGGATCTACATCAGGGAAATGATGCAGAAGTGCAGCATGAGTACCAAAAGCAATGGGAACTCAGTAGGCATCATAGACTGACTGAGCTAAATTACAGAAAAAGCATAAATAAAGTTCGAGAATGTAAACCTAAGGTAAAAATATAGAGCAAAAACAAAAATAATAGATTATACCAAGCGAAAACGATTTAAAGGGAACATAAGTACTCGAATGCAAAAATAAAGTCTAATTATAACCTAACTGGGCCTCCATAAGCCTAGAAGGCACAAATAAGAAGTAAAATAACCCAATCAAGTCCCCATAAACCCGGTGGGTACAAGCAAGAGTAATAGTAAATCAAGATGAAATATGGCAATAACGAGCATAAAATAATCTAGAATATAGGCTATGCGTACCTGATGCTCCTTTCCCAGTCATAATCACCTTTCTATCAACTTTTACTAGTTTTCCAAACCCAAAATTAGTAATAAGAATGATAATAATATGTCGTACATGAATCGTAACTAGTAAATAATAATCAATATACAGGATGCCAGACACGAACTGGAACTCATAAGTGATAACAATATAGTATAAGCGTGTCACGCCCCGAATTCCCATCGGGACGTGATTGGCACCCGAAGCCGATAAGGCCCGAGAGAACCAATCTTTGCTCATGCTCATGTACTCTCATATGTATGTTCGCGTATGCATATCATCCTATTTCATGTAAAGCGGAAGGCATGACAACATATGTAATATATATGCAATTTAGCCGTTAGGGCCATTTCGTCAAAATGAATGTACATCTTTTACCTCATGATACCCCACATATGTCTACAAAGCCTCTAATAGATACATGACCATGTCTATACAATATTTACAAATGCCAAAATCTACTATACATATGTGACTTGGGAAGCCCCGAAGCAACTGGAGCTCACCAACAATCTGCGGATATCTCGCCACTTACTGCGGAGATCTACTAACTTCTGTGCTTGCAGCATGTAAGGTAAGTCCCCCAAGAGGGGTCAGTACGAATAAAGTACTGAGTATGTAAGGCCATATGAAACTAGAATAGCACATAAGTACTTACAAGAAATGAAGCGTAAGAGAATACTAAATATGGATATAACTCAGTCCTGAATATGTGGAACCATGTTCATTACGTCTATTATTTCATTACTTGGTCATTCAGTCGCCTCGTCATCATTCTTATCATAACATCCATATTTAGATATACACGCAAGGGATATATTCTCATCTCTTTTACAACTATCTTTATTATTATTCACTCAACTAGTTAGTGATTCATAACACCTTACGGATCATCATCTTATATTAATACCGGGCCTCCACTTTTGGTGGGATATAATGTATATATATATATATTTAGTACCGGGCCTCCATCTTAGTGGGATATATAGTACCGGGCATCCACCTTGATGGGATATGATAAATAAGTATATAGTACCGGGCCTCCATCTTGGTGGGATATATAGTACCGGGCATCCACCTTTGATGGGATTTAATATATATATGTATATAGTACCGGGCATCCATCTTGGTGGGATTTATATAGTACCGGGCCTCCACCTTTGATGGGATATCATATATATACGTATATGTATAGTATTGAGGTTGTTCCATCTTAACTTATACCCTTTCGTTTGTGAACCATACTCAATGAAACATAAAGGAACCCTATGCAAACATCCTTACATGAGATTGGCATCTTCACTTATGAGGAATTATTAATTAACTTGCACCTCACCTTTCTTATTACTCTTGTGAGATTGATACTTCACTTATGAGAGATTCACACATCCACTTAGGAGACACACACCTCTCTTATTAGACTTATGAGATTGGTACAAAGCTAGTCATAACATTATTAGAACTTGGAACATACATTATCGGAGTTTGGAGTCATAATATTGTTTGAACTTTGGAATTGTGTCCATCCTCCTATTACCTTTCTTCATTCTTGCAACCAACAAACATACATAACCTAACTTAAGTTATTTCTTTTGAGAGATTGATACATTGAGGATTGTGATACTCTTGAAAACACAAACACTTCACCTCACTCTTCACTTGTCATGAGATTGGTACTTTTACTTATGAACGATTGGTACAAGGATAATCATCATATTAAAGGACTTTGGAACAAGGCATAATTGGAAAATGCCATCCAAGAGTGAATAGATTCTCTTATGTTATTATTCTCTTGAACTAGGTCTTTTAGAGATTTCAACGTTATGACAACTTTCCTTGAAGCTTCGGATCATTAACCAATGGGTGGGTAAGAGATATATGAGTAAACAGTGTGAGAAACATCCCATTATGAGAAACATAACACTATTGGAACATGGGAACATAACCTTATTGTTTTTGGAACATTAACCATGAATATGGGACAAGAGATTCACCAATAATCAATGAATAGGAAATATATGACCATGACCATGGATAACCGAATATGGGATACCTTAGCACATTTAGGGATGGAGCATGCGTAATGTCAATGTGAACACTATTTGCCGCAGAAAGAAACGGACAGAGTAACCTTACATACCTTATTTTTCCAATGTAAACACACACTCCAATATGTGAGCACAACAATTCCGCTCCTTCCTTACGTCTCACTCTACATCACAAATACATATCATTAACCACCAACTACTTCACAAATGTATATAACATCAATGAGGTACATGTTTGCCTTTAAACACGCCATTTCCCCTTGACAAAACCATGGAAGACATTATTATTCCAAAAATCCCACAATACTCCCAACATTGACCAACATATGAAAATCAATACATTTCACCACAACACTTCTCCTTTACACTTTCTTATCCACTCCACATCACAAATAATTCATCAAATAACCTTAATACATCTCATAACACATATCGGCCAAAATCCCATAATTTACACTTATAGAAAAATTACAAGTTGTGTGACAAAATAACACCATACATGTTCATATTTTATCCATACCATGCTCTTTCATCAAAGGCACAAGTCATAGTTCAAGTTTGAACTTCATGGATCACACATCTCATACAAAAGCACCAAATACCATGTCCACTATTTCCAAGAACAAACAACATGATATACATACTCTTTCATGCATATAATATAGTAATCCATGAGAATAAATACTTACCAAGGCTTGGAATGGGATGATCTTGCTCCAAGAGAAAACCTAGGGTTTGAGAGAAAAATAATTGAAAAATACCAAAAAGTATGAGATTTCTACCAAATGACCAAAAATCAGATTTTTGGTCCTTTATATAGGCCTTGTAATCCATCCTTAGCCATCTATGGCATGCCATGTGGTGTTCTAGAAGTCTTTGCAAGAATGGGTCTTTTTGACCCATTTTGGGCCATGTATGTTTAGCTCATTTTGGGCCTAACTTTGGGCCCAATAACACATATCCATAATTCCTCATGTTTCATGCCTTTCATACGCGTTATGAAAATATTCCTACTCATGCTATTCATATTTGTAGCCTCAATCCCAAAAACAAGCGATTCTAGCCACGTATGGCCCATTTTGACAAAAGGGCAAAATCGTCATTTTGATCCCAAATTCGTTCTCGAGTAATTTTATCATACCAATATAATATTTCACTCATTTCATGTATATTCTCATGGTTGTAGAAGAATCGTGGCCAAAAATCGGCTCAATACATCCCCGGGAACCCTTGGGACTTAAACAAAATTTTCAACTTTTGAAAGGTGCGCAGGGGCGGCGTGGCACGCTGCCTGGCGCGCCCCTTTACTGCCTCTGGACTGAAAATTTCAGCCCAGAGCAGCGTGGCACGCCCCTGGGCGCACCCCACCCAAATTTTTTTTTTTTTTTTGCTCTCAAAACTAAGGTAAACATGTACGGTGTGTTACAAAGCAGGACTCGAACTGGAGCTATTACATGATGGAAAAATAGAAATCGAAGGAATCAAACCGAAATTGAACATCATAAGTTCAACCATAACATCCCAAGTTTTAACCTATTCTGAATCCATTTAGTCAATATAGCCCAATTTTAAGCAGACAATCCTCTAAGACATGGTAGATTCTAGTTATCAGGGCTGAAGGCGCAATCTAATGTCAAATACTACGCTACTAGAGGTATCTAAGTTAAATCAGCATAAAACCAAGCCTAAGTAAATCCCCGACCCCGGTGATAGTCTAAGGAAGAAGCCAAATGATTATTAAAGTCAACATGAGGGTTATTCTTAACTTTCTATCTATAAAGGATGGTGGGGCCCACTATACAATCCGGAAAACTCAACGTAAGGATAGCATCTACCTGAACCTAGACTAAGGCTTCCTGATCCCATCCCAAGGCACTACAAGCACGAAGTTTAATCCTAAAGGATGATAGTATACTAACCTAAGGGAAAACAGGCCCGAATCCTACCTAAAAGGGCTCCTAACTGGCTAAATAAAGCACTAAATGCTAAATTAATACATGAGCCATAAATACTCACCCATAGCTAGCACAATACTAAAATAATACCATAATTTAGCACAGTCTAAAAGCAAGGTAAGCCTATCCTACTTGGACGTCGCCGAAAGCACGTGAAATCCTCTACTCCGAAGCTTTTCCCCTTTCGAGAAGCCTCTGACCGATGCCATGCTATCACAATAATGATCTTTGCATCAAGATGAGAATAACGATCTCCATATTGCATATTTACACTCTGGGTCAGAAATTAGGCTAAAAATCCCATATGGGGCCCACTTGTAGAATCACAAAATTGAAATTGTCACAGCATCCCTTTCAGCTCAAGGATTATTTACCCCAAAATTGGGTGAAAATTTGATTCTGAAACAACCTATAATCAGCCCCAACAATATTCAAAAATCATGAAATAAACCAGAGAATTAACTAGAAATTAAGCAGAGCTTACGGAAATAACGATGATAAAATGCTCAAGAACCCACCCTCAAGCAAATCCTAGCTTCAAACACTGGATCCCTTACAATTTCAGAGCTCACAATGGTCTATAATTGTGTTTACACAGGGGTCCCTTCTTCGCAAACATGGGACCCATATCATGAATGCGGGTGCCAGACCAAACAGACCTTAGCGAACGCGGTCGGTCTACCACGATCGCGAAGAAAAAGGCTGGATCAGCCTTGCCTGCCTCCTCTTCGCGAATGCTAAAGCAGGCACACGAATGCGGAGGTCAAAATCCTTGACCCTCACGAACGCCGCCAAGGCCTCACGAACACAAAGTCCATTTCTTGCCTACACTAGGTACTGATGCACCAACAACTTTGGCAAGTTACAAATATTTTGACCGAGCCCTCAGGATTCGTTTGGAATCTTGTGAATCCAAAAAAACCATGCTACCCTACCAAATTTGGCATTCCGAACTCAATGTCTCTATCAAAACTTCCATCCTAGGTCGTTTTGATAAAAAAATATGCCCCACACCTGAAGGGCCATTTTAGCCAAAATCCACCCAATAGCCCAAAATGAGTCCAAAAGCCTCGGAACCTGGAACAAGGGTCCCCTAGCTTAAAATCAACATTACAGAGCTAATGAAACTGTCAGAATTGGCATCCAAGGCTATTTACCTGAAGATTTGGCTCGAGACCCTATTCTCAACAGCGTAAGCTCCAAAATAGAGAAATGGCTCTAAAAACCAAACAAACTACCCGGTAACCGAATTTTCAGTCCCAGCAAGTCATAAATGACTTGGGGTAGTTGTAGGAAAGCTCTAAACACACAGTAAGCATGAAAATGCAGAAAACAACCCTGAGGATCATTACAACAACCACTACTAAAAGGACTTTCCTCTGCAAAAGTAAAGGATTAAGAAGTACCTAAAGGCTAGAATAGATAGGGATACCAGGCCCGCATCTCACGCTTAGTCTCCTAGGTAGCCTCCTTGACTAGATGGTGTCTCCACTGAACCTTAGCCATAGAAATGTCTCTGGGTCGCAACCATCTAACATCTCTAGCTAAGATAGATATTGGCTCCTCAATAAAGGTCAATCTCTCATCCAACTGAACCGAATCCCACCGAATCATGTGAGACTTATTCAGAATGTAGAGCCATAGCATAGATACATGGAAAGCTGGATGAATGGCTGAAAAGGCTATAAGCAAAGCTAACTCAAAGGCTACCTCCCCAACTATCCAAAGAATTTTAAATGGTCTGATATACCTAGGGTTGAGCTTGACCCTCTTTCAGAACCTCATAATGCCCTTCATGGGAGATACCCGAAGAAAGACCTAGTCACCAACTTTGAATTTCAAGGTACGAAGTCTACGGTCAGTATAACTTTTATGCCTGCTCTGAGCTGCTCGAAGCCTATCCTGAATCACCTAAACCTGGTCCAAAGTACTCACGAAGTAAATCAGTACCATAAGGCCTAACCTCTGAAATCTCAAACCAACCAGCCATAGTTGACAACGCCTATCATACAATGCCTCAAATGGTTCTATCTGAATACTCGAATGGTAGTTGTTATTATAAGCAAACTCTGCTAAGGCTAAAAACTACTCCCACTGACCTCCAAAATCCAACACACACACACAGAGCATTTCTTCCAAAACCTGAATAGTCCGCTCTAATTGTCCGTCAGTTTAGGGTGAAAAGCAGTGCTAAGGTCAACCTAGGTACCCAACTCCTCCTAAAAGACCCTTCAAAAATTAGAAGTTAACTGAGAGCCCCTATCTGAGATAATAGACAAGGGCATCCCAAGAAAATAAACCACCTCTCCAACATAAATATGAGCCAACCTCTCAGCAATGAAAGAAATCTGAATCGGGATGAAATGGGTTGACTTGGTCAATCGATCTATAATGACCCAAATAATATCATAACCATGATAAGTGCGAGGCAACCCACCTATAAAATCTATGGTAATTCTCTCCTATTTATACTCAGGAATGTCTAGTCTCTGAAGCAATCCAACAGGCATCAAATTGTCACGCCCCGACTTCCAATGAGACGTGATTGGCACCCGAAGCCAATAAGGCCCGAGAGAACCAATCTTTGCTTATGTTCGTTTATGTGCATGTCATAAGAAATACCATTACCACATACGAACTTATCATGCTAATAACGGAATTCATGAAACATGTGATAAATATATACATAGCTGAAACTTGGCCGACAAGGCCATCAAGTCATTATGGACATACACCTCTTACATTTGTCTTCCCATAACCGTCTACAAAGCCTCTACAGATACATAACCATGTCTATACAATATTTACATAATACCAAAACCTAGTGTACACATGTGATGTGGGAAGCCCCGAAGTAATTGGAGCTCACCAAAGAGTTGCAAATACTCGATAATCTACTGCGGAGGTCTACTACATATTGATGACTTGGAACACATACATACATTACTTCACGTCTTTACCCTTGTAAGATTGATACCTTTACTTGTGAGGGATAGATAAATTAGCTTGCACATTACTTCCCATATTACTTTGATGAGATTGGTACTTTTACTTGTGGGAGATTGGTACAAATATAATCATAATGTTATTAGACTTTTGGAACATGATATGATTGGAACAATGCTATTCAAACTAAACAAGCTCTCTTTATCTCATTACTCTCGTTGAGATAGTTCTCTTAGGATTTACAACATCATGACAGGTTAGGAACTTCAGTCAATAAATAAGAGATAAGTGAATCATCATTCATCTAAGAGTAGGACACATGTGAATAGCAAGATATGTCAATCGTAGTTGGAATTCTATAGAACCCTCATGGAATGTAACACTTTTGGAACCTTAGGATAATGATCCATACTATCTAATAAACATGAGTCAACCACTGGACATGAGTCATATGATTCACCATTGACTAATGAGTAAGGAACTTATGAGTAACACTAGTCAACTACCGGATACGGAATACCTTAGAGCATTTCGGAAACGAATGGGTACTATGACAATGTGAACACCATATGCTGCAGAAGGATATAGAAGAGTAACCATACATACCTTCACATCCAAGTATGAGTACACGAGTCTATATATGAACACAACAGTCCAGCTTCTTCCTTACGTCTTACTCTACAATACAAGTACATAACAAAGTTCATGTTAACAACCAACTCCCTTACAAACGTATAAATATCACAATGAGTTACGTGACTGATACATAGCATCATTTCATACTTCACAGTACATTCCATTGCATTATCATACCAACAACACCATAATATTTCACACATTGACCAAAATATCGCACATCAATAGCATTTCACATCACGCTTACCCTTATGCTTTCTTATTAGCATTCCATCACATTTTCTCCTCTCAACATGCCTCATAACAACATATGAACAACAATACATACTTAATACAGTCCAAAATGCCTCCATACGACACTTTAAAGTCATTAAAACGACATCACAAGTTGCTAATTATATCCATAAAGGGTATAGGGGCCTTTGGGGGTCAAAGGGGGACAAAAACATGCAAAACGGGGTTCTGGAAGTGACCTGCGAAGCCACCTTCGCCCGCAAGTGGCTGACCTGTGTCTGCAGGTGCCCTTTGGTAGAAGCCAGGGGCATCTGCGCGCAGGTGCCTCACCTGCGAGGGCGGGTGCCCTTTTTCGGCCAAATTGGTCTCTTTTGGGTCTTTTTACGCTATGAATGGTCCATGATCATAACTAAGCTTATTTTAACATATTTTTGATCATATTACATGCCAACAACCATCCATGGTCTCACAACACACAAAAACATCACCAAAACCTCACTTTCCTTTCAATACGCCACCAAATCCGTAACCAAATCTACAACAACAATTCCAAACATTATATACAAGGGTAAAACAAGGTAAGACTGTATTCACATATCACATGTCAATATTGAATCCATCAAGTTCATTTCCTTCAAGATCACAAGTCCATGTTCAAGTTTACAAGACAAAACCATCCTACGATTTAGCAAACACAACTTGTTTTACACATAGTGAACTTCTCACACTTCACCAACATAACCAACATGATATAAACCATATTACATGCATAAAATATATTAAACCATGATAATAAAAACTTACCAAGCCTTGTGCAAAAATGATCTTGTCCACAAAGATGAGGGCTTAGGGTTTGTATGATATTAGAAATGTTGAGATAATTCTAGAAAAGGCATAAGAGTCCAAATAAGTTAAAAAACTGATTTCCCTCATATATAGGTCCCTTAAGTCTCTCTTATCCCATTTTGGCATTAAATGCATGTTTGATTTGGTCAAATGGAAGATTGGATCATTTTTTGCCCTATTGGGCCTAGTCTTTTGTTCTTGTTTTGGGCCTCATTTGGCCCAATGACTCATGACTCATTAATACCCAACAAATTAATGTCCAATTCATCAAATCTCTCATGTTTAACTAATTCCATAAATGTACACGTATTCATATAGGTTCGACAACCTACGGGTGTTTCACCTCCTACAAAGGTCTAATCCCATGTACTAGGCCCAATATCAATTATCTCATCAATAACATTACAATTTACAAAATTTTGACTCTCGACACTTGAGTAACCATTGTTCAACGTCGTCAAGTAGGGTTTGGTAGATGCGTGGTGTTACACAAATGTTCGGCCTTCATCGGCTAACAACACAAGCATCGAGCCAAAAAGTCTTCTATATTTCTCCTCATACTGCTCCACCAATAATGCTGCCTCTAATCCCTGTACATCTTAGTTATCCTGGGGTGAATAGAATATCTTGAGCTATGAGCCTCCCAAAGTATAAACTGAATCAAGTCTCCTACCTTCAGAACACAAATGCGACCGTCAAACCTCAAAATGCCTAATATCCCTCTTGGACACACCTCTCAGCACCTGGTCCCTAATGCCACATAGCCTGCTATCCTCAAACAGTCGGCCCCAAATATGCTCCAACAAGGTAGACCTGGCCTCGACACTAGGAAAAATCCTCCTGGGTCTGAAATATCAAGTCAAACCATGATGTTGGCTAAGGACTGAATGTCCAAGGCCAGCGGTCGCTCAGAAACTTAAATAAAGACTAGGCTACCCATATTCTCTGCCATCTGGCTCAAGGCGTCCGCTATCACATTCGCCTTGCCCGGATGGTATAGAATAGAGATATCATAGTCCTTCAGCAACTCAATCCACTTGCGCTATCTCAAATTAAGCTCTCTCTTGGTTATAATGTACTGAAGACTACAATGGTCAGTAAGTATCTCACAGTGAGCACCATACAAGTGATGCCTCAAAATCTTAAGCATGAAGACTACCACTGCTAACTTTAAATCATGAGAGGGGTAGTTGCACTCATTCACCTTCAACTACCTCGATGCATATGCAATAATTTGGCCTCACTGCATCAGAACACACATCAAATTAACACTAGAAGTATCACAATATACTGTAAATCCCTCGTCCTCAACTAGAATAGTCACTATAGGAGCTGAAGTGAGCAAGTCCTTAAGCTTAACAAAGCTCGCCTCACAGTTGCTAGACCACTAAAATAGAACCTTCTTCCTAGTAAATCTAGTCATAGAGGCTGCAATAGTAGCGAATCTCTCGAAGAACACCTTAGGTAGCCTGCCAACCCAATAAAATTATGATCCTCAATCAGAGGTGTCGGCCTGGCCCAATCACAAATTGCCTTAATCTTCACCGAGTCCACCATAATCCTATTCTTAGACACTACATGTCCTAGGAATGCAACAGACTCGAGCCAGAACTCGCACTTTGAGAATTTGACATAAAGCTTATAATCTCTCAAAGTGTGGAGCACAGCCCTCAAATGTTGTTCATGCTCCTCCCTACTCCTCGAATATACTAGAATATCATCAATAAAGACCATCACAAAGGAGTCCAAATAAGGCCTGAAAATCTGGTTCATCAAGTCAATGAACACAACTAGGGCATTAGTCAACCCAAATGATATCACCAGGAACTGTAATAGCTGTAGTGAGTCCTGAAGGCTGTCTTAGGGATGTCCTCTGCGTTAATCCTCAATTGATGGCAGCCAGACCTCAAATCTGTAACACCCCGTATTTTGCGTGTACTTATTCTATTGATATGGGACTTGAGGTAACCTTGTTGTATAGGTAACGAACCAAGTTTCTTAAGTGATTAGCGGTGGTTTAAAGAGGATTTAAAGGATATTATAATGGCCCAAGCATTTCAGCATGTATGCGCCAAGTTAACCCAAACCGAAGTGCTTAAACGGGAGATAGAAAGGTGGTATTCTACCTCAAGGATTAAAGTGTCCAAGTGTATATAAGTATTAAGTTAACATAGAGGGTTAAGACTTAGAATATGGAATAAAATAAATAAGTTGCATGCTTGACTTAAATTAAGCTAGTATGTGACAAGTAGGTGTATCACCTACTTTGACTTATTGACCAATCTAAGAACCAAGTAGGTGCATCACCTACTAAGACTACTTTGACCATCTTATTGGTCCAAGTACACTACCACCTACTTGAATAAATTCTGGCCCAAGTTAAAAGAGAGGAAAGGAGAAGAATGAACAGCCAAGGCCCAATAGTTTCAGATCCACAAAGGCCCAAGTATAATGGGCGAGTAGGTGCACCAAATACTTGGTATTTTATGGCCAAAAATGGGCAAGAAAGTCTTCCAAGAGATGGTCCCTTTAAAGGGATTGAAAATAGCTCATTTTATTCATTTTAACTTAGGCAAAAAAAATCAGCTTTCTAGGGTTTTCTCTCTTTCTCTCTAGTAGCTTCTATAGCAGCCCTATAATTCCATTAGGGTTCTTGGGATTTACGTTCCTTACAAGCTAAATGTGAGTGAACAAATCATGAGTTTATCTCAAAACGAATATGGAAATTATGCTCTTCATGTTTGAATTATAAGACAGCCCTCTATAAGTTTGGCAGTCCCATTTTTCTTCGTTATTAAGAGATTTTTCTCTTCTCCTTTGGTTTGTGTGAAAAGGAACCAAGATATGGAATAAATACAAGTTAAGAGAATAAAATATCACAAAATTAAGGTAAGGCTACTATCCATTTTTGCCCCCTTCCTATATACATTGTTTGGTGGAGAATTGTATATATATTGTTGTCAAGAACTCAAGGGATGATGAGTTTAATATTTGGTTGCTATGATAAAGGATATTGGGGCTGTTTTAGGAATTGTGTTATGTGTATATGTTGGGGGCATCTTTATTGATGTTGGGAAAGGATGTAACTAACTTGTATTGAATTATAGACGGAGGATGTGGTGATACACCACCAAACTGAATATTATGTAAGCCTACTGCCCACTCCACTTTGTATACTATTTTAAGGGTGTAATGAGTCTAAAGTTATTTCGGGAGACGTTATAAGGATTAGTATGGTATGTGAATGTAATTGGATGAGTAAGGGTTGAAAGAACACCCTTGAATAAATTAATTACGGGCTTACTGCCCGGCTACTGTTTTGGTGAGGTTAAGCGGCTTAAATGTGTTGATTAGCTACTAATACTAGTTTTACTACTTACTTTACTATAGATAAGTATTCTGAGGGGCAGGAGGTTAATTCGGGGTAATATCGGAGTTGTACAACAAGGTATATAAGGCTATTTGATTTTATATTCTTTGGCATGAACTCTAATACATTGATGTTACATTCGCTCCCTATATCATTGTTACCGCCTTAAATGCGTATTCATATGTCTCTCACTACTGGTCCATAGTTTAAAACTCAATAATGTTATGACCACCAAACAACTACCTCAAAGATTAAAGAAATGATGTAAAGAGAATCTGTATATTGCTGGGTGGTATCCCAGGGGTGGAAGGAACACCTAGCATGGGTCGATCCCAATATCACGGGTGGTATCCCAGGGGTGAAAGGAAAGCCTAGTATGGGTCGATTCCAATTTGTGTATTTATAAAGACCGTATCCCAGGGGTTAAAATACCTAGCATGGGTTATCCTATTTTACCACTGATCAGCTGGTCATTTGTATCATATGCTTTACAATTTCATAATGCAAAGAAGGATAAAGTAAAGTAAAATATGTAATGTATATGATTCCATAAATACAAGAAAAGGTGGTATTTTATTCTTATCTATACATTTATATATTGATATATGATTTTATTAAGATCTTGTCTTACCTATGGTCACTTTATGCCTACATACCCAGTACATTCTTTCGTACTGACGTCCCTCATGGGGACACTGTGTTTCATGCCACAGGTACAGGTACTCCAGCTAGTAGACCTCCTCAATAAGAGCACAGGGTACTCAGCTGTGATTGGTGAGCTCCATGTTGATTCGGGGCTTTACCGAGTCTTTGATATGTGTATTTTGGTATTGTACAGTAGTTTTGTAAGGTGGGGTCTGTCCGGACCTAGACTATGTTTTCTATCCTATAGAGGCTTTGTAGACTAATGTATGAAGTTCAAATATGTTTAGTCTCGTAACAGTTGTGGCCCCAACAGTCAAGTCATTTATATATGGTTTGGGTCTGTCTATGTTGGTCTTTCATTACTATAGCATATATATATATATATATATATATATATATATATATATATATGTCAAATTTGCATGATTCTCATAGTTATATGCATGGTAAGCACTGGTTAAAGCTGGTTCTCTCGAGTCTTTAGGGCGTCGGGTGCCTGTCCATCTTAATGGGATTTGAGGTGTGACAAAAGTGGTATTAGAGCAGGTCATCCTAGGGAGTTTACAAAGTCGTGTCTATGTAGAGTCCTGCTTATGGGTGTGTTGTGCACCACATCTATAAGTAGGAGGCTACGGGATATTTAGGATTTATTCTTTTTCTTCATTTCTTAGATCGTGCGATAAAGCCAATGATGTGGGTTGATTTGTATTTAACCTTGAATATTTTTTTTCTGTATATAGTGAAGATATCGATTACAAGAAGGAGTAAGAATAAAAGTAAGCAAATGGATATAGCTGCTGGAGAAGGCACCAGCAAGTCACCACCTAGACAACCTAATCAAAGTGAGGCTCAGGATGAGTTTGCATCAAGGACTTCTTCTACTCCACCATTTCCAGAAGAACTAAGAAGGAGAAGAGTACCCCCAGAATCACATATTAATGCTACTGAGCAAGATTTAAGAAATACGGTGTAATTATTGACTCGCATAGTTGCTGGACAAGGTCAAGGACAAGTTGGTCCAACTATGGGTACTAGTGGTGCAGATAGGGCAGCTAGTCTACAGACACAGCATTTCCTTAAATTGGACCTGCCCACATTCACCATATCAGATCTTAACGAAGACCCACAAGACTTTATTGATCAAATCCAAAGGGATTTGGATGTCATGCATGTATATGGTAAAGAGACGGTTGAGTTAGAAGCGTATAGATTAAAAGGGGAGGCTATATTATGGTATGAAGACTGGAAATGATCTAGGGGCGCAGGTCCACCTTCAGCTAATTGGGAAGTGTTTAAAGTAGCATTTATTGATCATTACCTTCCATTTAAAATTTGAGAGGCCTGGGCAGATCAGTTTTTAAATCTTCGCCAAGGGAATATGTGCGTGAGCGAGTACAGTCTTCAGTTTAACTCTTTGGCCAGGTATGCTCCTAATGTAGTAGCTACTATGGAAGATAGATTTCATCGATATATGGATTGATTGGATCCCTATCTAGTTAGAGATTGTATTATTATTGCCTTGAATAAAGACATGGCTATAGAAAGCATACAAGTTTTTGCACATAAAATAGAAGATCAAAGACAAAGAAGAAGGACACAAGAGCCAGAAAAAGAGGGTACTCCAGGTGGGCTAGGTATTTGGGGCATTTTATGCCATCCCAAAGTGAGTTCAGGCCTCGATTTTTAAATAGACCACCTAGGCCACCATCTTCCAACTTTATAGAAAGTGCTCCACCCCGATTTCAAGGATTTAGGGGCAATCAATTTGGGCAAAGAAGTGAGAGCCAAGGTTCAGTAGCGCAGAATCAAGAGCATGGAAGTATGAGCCAATCAAAACCTCCTAGACAACCTTGTAAATAATGTGGGAGACATCATCTAGGTGCATGCTGGTTTGTGACAGATGTTTGTTATTGGTGTGGTACACCGGGCCATATGATGAAAAATTTCCCTCGAAGGGGCATGGGTGGTATGGAATAAACTACTGGACCATCTATTGCATCATCATCGTCAGTGCCTCCTTTAGGTAGATGTCAATAGATGCCTGTTGGTCATGGTAGAGGTGGTACAGGAGCAGCTAGTTCTAGCGGAGTCCTCGTACATATGCTTTAGCGGGTCGACAAAATTTGGAGGCTTCTCCTGATGTGGTTACAGGTACATTGTCCATCTTTTCACATAATGTATATACATTAATTGATCCAGGATCTACGCTATCATATGTTACTCCATTAATTGCTGGAAAGTTCAAAAGAATACCAAAATCACTGGTTAATCCATTTGAAGTGCCTACACCGGTTGGTGAATCTATTATAGCTAGAAGAGTTTATTGTAATTGCATAGTTACTGTTTGTGATCATGAAACATTGGCCGACCTTGTTGAGCTAGAAATGGTGGACTTTGATGTTATAATGGGTATGGATTGGTAGGCTTCTTGTTATGCCACAGTAGATTGTCGAGCTAAGAAGATGCATTTCCATTTTCCAAAGGAGGCAATCCTTGAATGGAGGGGTGATATTGGGGAACCAAGGGGTAAGTTTATTTCTTATGTTAAGGCGAAGAAGATGAAGTCCAAAGGGTACATATGTCATCTAGTGAGGGTGAGAGATATAGAAGCGGAGCCACCGACTCTTCAATCCATTCCAGTGGTAAATGAATTTTTTGATGTGTTTCCTGAAGAACTTCCTGGTTTACCTCCAGAACGAGAAGTAGAGTTTGGTATTGATGTGATCCCAGGTACTCAACGTATTTATATTCCTCCTTATAGAATGGCCCCAGTAGAATTACGTGAATTAAAGGAACAATTAAAAGATTTGTTAGAAAAGGGATTCATAAGGCCTTGTATGTCTCCGGGCGCACCCGTGTTATTTGTACGTAAGAAGGATGGCACATTAAGAATGTGTATTGACTACCGACAACTGAATATGGTGACAATTAAGAACAAATATCCCCTCCCTAGAATTGATGATTTGCTTGATCAGTTACAAGGTGCTAAGTGTTTCTCAAAGATCGACTTGAGGTCAGGTTATCACCAAGTGAAAGTAAAGGAGAAAGATATACCCCAAACAGCTTTTCGAACACGGTATGGTCATTTTGAGTTTTTAGTTATGTCACTTGGTCTAACAAATGTACCAGCAGCTTTCATGGATCTAATGAATAGAGTGTTCAAGACAATTTTGGATATGTTTGTGATAGTATTTATAGACGATATTCTGGTATATTTAAGATCGAAAGAGGACCATGCTAATCATTTGCGACAGGTATTGTAGATTCTTCGTGATCGTAAGTTATATGCAAAGTTCTCTAAATGTGAGTTTTGATTAAAATCAGTGGTATTCTTGGGGCATATTGTATCCGATGAAGGGAAAAGGGTTGATTCTCAAAAGATAGAAGTCGTGAAGAACTTGCCAAGACCCACAACACCTACGGAGGTTCATAGTTTCCTAGGCTTGGCAGGTTATTATAAAAGGTTCGTTGAGGGGTTTTCTTCCATTTCTGCCCCAATAACCAAGTTAACACACAAAGCATTCAAGTTTCAATGGAATGATGCCTGTGAAAGAAGCTTTCAAGAGCTGAAGAATAAGCTAACTTCCACACCTGCATTGGTACTTCCAGAAGGTACAGATGGGTATGTAGTGTATTGTGATTCTTCAGGAGTGGGTCTAGGATGTGTATTGATGCAGCATGGTAAGGTAATAGCCTACACCTCAAGACAGTTGCATCCACATGAGAATAATTATCCAACACATGATCTTGAGCTAGCCGCGGTTATATTTACTTTAAAGATATAGTGACATTACTTGTATGGGGTCCAAGTTGACATATATACTGACCATAAGATTTTACAATATATCTTTAAGCAGAAGGACTTAAATCTAAGGCAGCGAAGATGGCTTGAGCTATTAAAGGACTATGATGTTGATATCTTGTATCATCCGGGGATAGCAAATGTGGTAGCTGATGCTTTAAGTCATAAGATAATGGCAAGAACTTATGGGCAGTCCATGGAAAGACAAGGGATAACTAAAGATCTACACCAACTAGCTAGCTTAGGAGTTTGCCTTTTTGAATCTCCAGATGAAGGAGTTATTGTGCAAAATACGGCAGAATCCTCATTAATAACTGAAGTGAAAGAAAAGCAATATGCGGATCCTATTCTATTACAACTTAAGAGGAATGTACAACAAGGTATGACAAAGGCATTTGAGCTTACGCAAGATGGAGTACTTCGGTGCCAAAACAGATTGTGTGTACCTAATATTGATGGACTAAGAAAGAGGATTATGGCGGAAGCACACAATTCAAGATATTCTGTCTATCCAAGGTCAACTAAAATGTATCATGACTTGAAAGAAACATATTGGTTGGGAGACATGAAGAAGAACATTACAGAATTTGTAGCCCAATGTCCAAACTGTCAACAAGTTAAAGTAGAGCATCAAAAGCCGGGAGGTTATATGTAGTGTATGCAGCTCCTAATTTGGAAGTGGGACATAATCAACATGGATTTCATCACTGGTTTGCCTCGCTCCTCTCGAAAGTTTGATTCCATATGGGTAATAGTTGATAGACTCACTAAATCAGCATATTTCCTACCGGTTAAGCCACTTACACAGCTGAAGAGTATGCAAGGTTATATATTAAAGAGATAGTTCGGCTACATGGAGTCGCAATTTCTATTATATCTGATAGAGGAGCTCAATTTACCGCAAACTTTTGGAAGTTATTTCAAAAGAGTTTAGGAATGCAAGTGAGTTTAAGTACAACTTTTTACCCTCAAACGGATGGTCAGGCAGAACATACGATTCAAACACTTGAGGATATGTTGAGAGCTTGTGTATTGGACTTCAAAGGTAGTTGGGATGATCATTTGTCACTTATTGAATTTGCATATAATAATAGCTATCACTCAAGTATCAAAATGGCACCTTATGAAGCTTTATATGGGAGAAAGCGTAGATCACCAATTGGGTGGTTTGTGTCACACCCCGAATCCCAACGAGGCGTGATTGGCACCCGAAGCCGATATGGCCCGAGAGAACCAATCTTTGCCCATGAACACTCGTACGCGTAATCTCGAATGAATAACACACTGTTTTATGTAATTGATGAAATATAAAATGCCATGCATATACATATATAACACTTGGCCTTGGGGGCCATTACATCACACTGAACGTACATATCTGACATCCATGTACCCACATATGTCTACAAAAGCCTCTAACAGATGCATTTACCAAACCAACTAAAATTCGAGAGAAGTCCCCGCTTTATACTATATGTACAACATCACAATAAATATACGACTATGACTCAGGAAGCTCCGAACCAAGTGGAGCTCACCAAAACTCTGCAATTGATCCACAGTCTACTGAGGAAGTCTATTAATGCCTGCACCTGCAACATGTAAGGTAAGTCCCCAAGAGGGGTCAGTACGAAGAATGTACTGTGTATGTAAGGCCATAAGAACTACGTCAGTACATAAGAACTTTAATGGAAATAGTCATAAGAGGAACTTTATATGTGGAACCATGTACCTTTCTTTCTTTATGATTATCTCCAATGATTCATATATAATAACAACAACCATGGAATCAATATAAGAGAAATAGCAATGTGAATAAACTTTCTTTCTGTATGTGGGATACCATGTACATTACGTTCTTTCTTTTCCTTGCCTTTACTTTACTTTACTTTTACATTGCTCAATGCTGTTTGGGCCCTCATCATGCTGGTGATCTTGTCACCCCATGGATAAAATATCATCATCATGCAGGTATTATTTTTACCCCATGGATAAGATCATGTCATCATGCAGGTGTTCTTGCACCCTATGGATAAATGAACATCATCATGCGGGTGTTTGCACCCCATGGATAAAGTAACATCATCATGCAGGTACTTGTAGCCCATGGATAAAGTAACATCAACATCATCATTACTTTGTTCTTACATTACTTCTTTACTTTTGAGATTGATACATTAACTTATGAGAGATTGGTACTTTTGCTTATGAGAGATTATTACAATGATAGTCTCAACTTTCTTTGAAGCTTTGGATCATTAATCAATGAGTGAGAAACATGCAAATAAACATTATTGGAAACATAGCCTTCATGGAAACATAACACTGTTGGAACCATTGAACAATGATCAATGAACAAGATACATGAGTATAACCACTATTGAAACCTTGGAACATAACCTCATTGGACTTTTGGAACATTACTAATGAATATGAGACATGTAGACAACTCTATTGGAACTTGGACTCATTTTATGTTTGGAATAATGCTATCCAACCTAAACAAGCCCTCTTGACTTCATTACTCTCGTTGCGATAGTTCTCTTGGACTTTACAACATATGACAACTTAAGAACTTCCATCCATAAATAAGAACTAAGTGGGTCATGATTCGTCTAGGAGTAAAACACATATGAATAACAATATATCAACCTTAGTTGGAATACTATAGAACCCCCTTGGAATATATCACCTTTGGAACCTTAGGACAATGAGCACTAAATAGGACACATGTGGATATCAACTGCTCACTAATCTGAGATGCAATACCTTAGAACATTTGAAACTCTTGACATATTAGCCAATGAACGTGAGTCAACCAATGGTCATAAGTCAATCAATGAACATAAGTCAACCAATGAACATGGGTCATATGATTCACCATTGACCAATGAATAAGGAACATATGGGTAACTCTAGCCAATGCTCGGATACGGAATACCTTAGAGTATTTCAGAATCGAATGAGTACTATGACAATGTGAACACCATATGTTGCAAAAGGAAATAGAAGAGTAACATTACATACCTTTGCGTCTCACTATGAATACCCAAGCTTATATGGAAATACAATAGTCCAGCTCTTTCTTTACGTCTCACTCTTTATCATAAGTACATAACAAAGCTTATATTAGTAACTAACTACCTTACAAATGCACAAGATGACCATGAATCACATAGTTAATTTAGAACGTCATTTCACCTTCTTACAATGTCATTTATTGCAGTAACATGCCAACACTACCATAAAATTCCACTCATTGACCAAGATTTCATTCAACAATAGCATTTCGCATCACACTTACCCTTTTATGCCTTCTCATTATCATTCTGTCACATTTACTCCCAACAATTTGCCTCATAACAACATATAAACAATAATACATACTTAATACATTCCAACATGCCTTCATACAACACTTTAAAGTCATTAAAACGACATCACAAGTTGCTAATTATATCCATAAAGGGTATCGGGGCCTTCGGGGATCAACTAGGGACGAAAACACACAAAACCAAAATCTGGAGGTGACCTGCGCTTCCACCTGCGCCCGAAGGTGGAATAGGTGCATGATCAGATGCCCTTTGGCAGCAGCCAGAGGCATCTGCGTTGGTATCTGCGCCCGCAGGTGCCTCCGTCTGCGGGGGCGGATGCCCGTTTTGTCCGAATTGGCTTCTTTTTGGGTCTTTTAATGCCATGAATGGTCCATGATCATAACCAACATATTTTTGATCATCTTATATGCCAAAAATCAGCCATGGTCTCACAACACACATAACAACACCAAAACGACACTTTACGGCCAATCCGCCACCAAAACCATAACCAATTTCACAATAGAAATTCCAAACATTATACACCATGACCAAACAAGGGGAGACTATAATCACATCTCACATGACAATATTGAATCCATCAAATTCATTTTATTCAAGACCACAAGCCCATGTTCAAGTTTACAAGGCAAAACCATCCTCCGAATTAGCAAACACATACACATCACACATAGTGAACTTCTCACACTCCACCAACATAACCAACATAATATATATCATTTTCCATGAATAAAATATATGAAACCATAATAATATACACTTACCAATACTCACCAAGTGATGATCTTTAGCCAAACGGATGAAGGCTTAGGGTTTGAGTTGAGAGAATATTGTGGAAATTTCTAGACTTTGGCATGTGTAAAATGGTGAATAAATCTGATGTTTTTCACCTTTTATAGACCCTTTAAAGTCATCTTTATCCAATACAATTGGGTCAATAATTGCCTCATGGATTTGGTCATGCAAGAATGGGTCAATTACGCATTTGGGCCATGTCTTCCATGTAATTTTGGGCCCCCATTACCAATGGCTCAAGACTTCTTTAGCCCACTAACTTTTGTATATAATTCATTATATATATATATATATATATGTCTCTCAAGTCACCCTTATCCATCTCTTGGCATTAAATGCATGGTTGATTTGGTCAAATGGAAAATTGGAAGAATGGCTCAAATTGTTATAGTGGGCCATGTCTTCTTGCTCCTTTTGGGCTTCCATATTTGGGCCCAATAATACAAGACTTATTAAATGCCCACATTTCAATACAAAAATTATCAATTCTCTCATGTTGTCATATTTCCATAAATGTACATGTAGTCGTATAGGTTCGGCAACATACGGAGTGTTACACCTCCCACGAGGGTCTAATCCCTTGTACTAGGCCCAATATTAATTAACTCATCAATAACATTACATAATACATACCTTTGGCTCTCGACACTTATGTAAACATTGGTCAACGTCGCCAAGTAGGGTTTGGTAGGTACGGGGTGTTACAGTTTGAAGCTGGTGAAACTGCCTTATTTGGGTCAGATCTTGTTCATCAAGCTATGGAAAAAGTTAAGATGATACAACAACGGCTAGAAACATGTCAAAGTCAACATAAATCAAATGCAGATGTTAGAAGAATAGGGCTAGAGTTTTTCATAGGAGATTGGGTATTCTTAAAGGTGTCACCATTGAAAGAGGTAATAAGGTTTGGTAAAAAGGGAAAATAGAGTCCACGCTATATAGGGCCATATAATATTATTCAAAGATTTGGCCAAGTTGCATATGAGTTAGAGCTTCCCCAAGAGCTTTCAATAGTACATCCAGTGTTTCATGTCTCAATGCTCCAAAAATGCATAGGATATCCATCTCATATTACTCCTACTGATGATGTACAAGTTACAGAAGAACTTACTTACGAAGAAGTGCCTATTGCTATTTTAGATCGGCAAGTCAAGAAGTTAAGAAATAAATAAGTAACTTATGTAAAAGTACTTTGTAGGAACCAATAAATAGAAGAGATCACATGGGAAGGTGAGGAAGCAATGAAATCCAAGTACCCTTATTTATTCGAAACTGAAGTAAAAGTCCAAGATGCTGAATTGGAGCATTAACAAGTAAGTATAAAAGTGCAAGTGTTATGTGGTAACATGAATATTAAACTTGGTTTTGAACTTGTTTAAGCAGGCTAATTATGTAGCATTCGAGGACGAATGTTCCTAGAGGGGGAGGATGCAACACCTCGAATTTTGCGTGTACTTATTCTATTGATACGGGACTTGAGGTAAGCTTGTTATATAGGTAACAAACACAGTTTCTTAAGTGATTAGCGGTGGTTTAAAGAGGATTTAAAGGATATTATAATGGCCCAAGCATTTCAGCATGTATGTGCCAAGTTAACCCAAATCGAAGTGCTTAAACGGGAGATAGAAAGGTGGTATTCTACCTCAAGGATTAAAGTGTCCAAGTGTATATAAGTATTAAGTTAACATAGAGGGTTAAGACTTAGAATATGGAATAAAATAAATAAGCTGCATGCTTGACTTAAATTAAGCTAGTAGGTGACGACAAGTAGGTGCGTCACCTACTTTGACTTATTGACCAATCTAAGAACCAAGTAGGTGCATCACCTACTAAGACTACTTTGACCATCTTATTGGTCCAAGTACACTACCACCTACTTGAATAAATTCTGGCCCAAGTTAAAAGAGAGGAAAGGAGAAGAATAGACAGCCAAGGCCCAATAGTTTCAGATCCACAAAGGCCAAGTATAATGGGCGAGTAGGTGCACCAAATACTTGGTATTTTATGGACAAAAATGGTCAAGAAAGTCGTCCAAGATATGGTCCCTTTAAAGGGAATGAAAACAACTCATTTTATTCATTTTAACTTAGACAAAAAAAATCAGCTTTCTAGGGTTTTCTCTCTTTCTCTCTAGTAGCTTCTATAGCAGCCCTATAATTCCATTAGGGTTCTTGGGATTTACCTACCTTCCAAGCTAAAGGTAAGCGAAAAAATCATGATCTTATCTCAAAAATACTATGGAAATTATGTTCTTCATGTTTGAATTATAAGACAGCCTTCTATAAGTTTCGCAGTCCCATTTTTCTTGGTTATTAAGAGATTTTTCTGTTCTCCTTTGGTTTGTGTGTGAAGTAACCAAGATATTTAAGAAATACAAGTTAAGAGAATAAACAATCACAAAATTAAGGTAAGGCTACTGCCCATTTTTTCCCCCTTCCTATATACATGTTTTGGTAGAGAATTGTATATATATTGTTGTCAAGAACTCAAGGGATGATGAGTTCAATATTTGGTTGCTATGATAAAGGATATTGGGGTTGTTTTAGGAATTGTGTTATATGGATATGTTGGGGGTATCTTGGTTGATGTTGGGAAAGGATGTAACTAACTTGTATTGAATTATAGACGGAGGATGTGGTGATACACCACCGAACTGAATATTATGTAAGCCTACTGCCCACTCCACTTTCTATACTGTTTTGAGGGTGTAATGAGGCTAAAGTTGTTTCAGGGGAAGTTATAAGGATTTGTATGGTATGTGAATGTAATTGGAGGATTAAGGGCTGAAAGTACACCATTGAATAAATTAATTACGGGCTTACTGCCCAGCTACTATTTTGGTGAGGTTAAGTTGCCTAAATGTGTTGATTAGCTACTAATACTAGTTTTACTACTTACTTTACTGTAGATAAGTAGTATGAGGGGCAGGAGGTTAATTTGGGGTAATATCGGAGTTGTACAGCAAGGTATGTAAGGCTATTTGATCTTATGTTCTTTGGCATGAAATCTAACACATTGATGTTACATTCGCTCCCTATGTCATTGTTACCGCCTTAAATGCGTATTCATATGTCTCTCACTACTGGTCCATAGATTAAAATTCAATAATGTTATGACCACCAAAAGAACTATCTCAAAGATTAAAGAAATGATGTATAGAGAATCTGTATATTGTTGGGTGGTATCCCATGGGTGGAAGGAACACCTAGCATAGGTCGATCCCAATATCACGGGTGGTATCCCAGGGGTGAAAAGAAAGCCTAGCATGGTTCGATCCCGATTTGTGTATTTATGAGGACCGTATCCCAGGGGTTAAAATACCTAGCATGGGTCATCCTCTTTTACCACTGATCTGCTGGTCATTTGTATCATATGTTTTACGATTTCATAATGCAAAGAAGGATAAAGTAAAGTAAAAGATGTAATGTACATGATTCCATAAAAACAAGCGAGTGTGGTCTCTTATTCTTATCTATACAGTTATATATTGATATCTGATTTTATTAAGATCTTGTCTTATCTATGATCACTTTATTCCTTACATACTCAGTACATTCTTTCGTACTGACGTCCCTCATGGGGACACTGTGTTTCATGCCATAGGTACAAGTACTCCAGCTAGTAGACCTCCTCAATAGAAGCACAGGGCACTCAGCTGTGATTGGTGAGCTCCAAGTTGATTCGGGGCTTTACCGAGTCTTTGATATGTGTATTTTGGTATTGTACAGTAGTTTTGTAATGTGGGGTCTGTCCCAACCTAGACTATGTTTTCTATCCTATAGAGGCTTTGTAGACTAATGTATGAAGTTCAAATATGTTTAGTCTCGTAACAGTTGTGGCCAAAACAATCAAGTCATGTATATATGGTTTGGGTCTGTCTATGTTGGTCTTTCATTACTATAGCTTATCTATATATATGTCAAAGTTGCATGATTCTCATAGTTATATACATGGTAAGCACAGATTGAAGTTGGTTCTCTAGAGTCTTTAGGGCGTCGGGTGCCTGTCCATCTCAATGGGATTTGAGGTGTGACAAAATCAATCTTGAAAAATACTGCCGCACCCTAAAGTTGGTCAAATAAATCATCGATACGTGGCATAGGATACTTATTCTTCACTGTCATCTTATTCAGTTGCCTTTAATCGATACACATACATATGGAACCATAATTTTTCTTCACAAACAGATTAGGCTCATCCCAAGGTGATACACTCGACCTAATAAAATCCTTACCCAGAGGATCCTAAAGCTGAATATTTAGTTTCTTTAGATCAACAGGAGCTATACGGTAAGGAGACATAGAAATAGGTCAGGTGCCCAACTCGAGATCAATAGCAAATTTTATATCATGCTCAGGAGGAAGGCAAGGTGGGTCGGTAGGAGAGACATTAGGAAAGTTATGAACAATAAGAACAGATTCAAGCAAAGGACTCTCCAAACTAATATAATAAACATAAGCAAGGAATGACTTACAACCCCTCGACACCAGTACCCTAGCCCGAATGTAAGATATAATTCCTATCGGCCCACGGCTAAAAGAACCCTGCCACATAACTGGGGGTATGCCAGGTATGGCTAAGGTAACGGTCTTGGCAAAGCAATCCAAGACTGCATGATAGGGGGGTAACCAGTCCATGCCCAGAATAACATCGAAATCCACCATATCTAACACAATAAGGTCAGCCTAAGTGTCATACTCTTGAACAGTCACCAAATGCGATCTATATATCTGATTCACTACTAAAGAATCACCCATGGGAGTAGCTACATGTAATGTCGCAGATAATAGCTCCCAAGACAACCTCAACTGCGGTGCATAATAAGTAGAAACATATTAAAATATAGAGCCCAAATCAAATAAAGCAGAAGTTGGCTGATAGTATAGTGAAATTGTACCTACAATAACAGAATCTAAAGCCTCAGCCTCCGGCCTATCAGGAACAGCATATAAATAACCCATTCCACCTCCGTACTGGGTGCCTGCCCGACCACCTGTCCTAACTGCCTTAGGACCTCCTCTAGAACCCTAGGGACCACCCCTATAACTTGTGCACCATCCCTAGCTGAAGGCGGTACTGATCTGATCGGTTAGGCACTCTGTGCAGTTGGATCAATAACCCTGTGCTTGGGATACTCTCTAGCGAAATGGCCTACTACACTGCAATCATAACAAACCCTGGGCACTCTGCTCTATTAACAAGGTTCGGCTGATCCGGAATGGCCACCATGGCCTGAAGATCCTGACTATGCACCCAATTGACCACTGCTTTAACCACTATAATCACTATAACCGAGCTAATCCTCATTGGAAATCTAAAGTGCTTCCTGAACAGGTCTACTAGACTGACCCTGATGCTGATAAGACTGACGCTAGGGTACATACCCTGAAATCCTTGGCCTCTTAATTGTGAGTCGTTGTGGCTCCCACTATAATCGCTCTAATGTCATGGCCTCTTATAGCTGCCCCCTTGGGCCTCACGATGCATCTCCTCCATAGTCTGGGCATAATTAGAAACATCTACAAAAAACCTACCCGTAGCAATTAAATTTTAAGTATCCATGCGAAGAGAAAGTCTTAGTCCCCTAACAAAGCATCGGATCTGCTCATACTCGGTTGATAGGATCATATTAGCATGCCTAGCCAACCCATAGAACCTCGCATCATACTCAACAACCGACATCGAACCCTCCTCTAAACTTATAAACTGATCCCTCATATGCTCATACAAACTGCAAGGCATATATTTCTCCAACAAGGCCTCAGAGAACTGAGTCCATGTCATAGGGGGACATCCAGCTGACCAAGAATCCATATAGCCTATTCACCACTGTCTAGATGCCTGATCAAATTAGAAGGTGGTGTAATCTATACCATACGACTCTACCATGCCCAAATTATGGAGCCTCTCCGCGCAACTAGTAAGAAACTCAAAAGCATCCTCACCTGGGGGCCCTATAAACCTGGGAGGAGTCAATCTCAGAAATCAGCGCAGTATCTTCTGCTCCTCTACAGTAATAACTGGTTGGGCTACTACTGATTGTAAAACTACTGGTGTTAGCAGAATCTCTGCTCTGGACCCATAGCTACAGGTTGTGCTCTTAAACTAATAACAATCTAGGCTGTTGTCTTAGATCCATTTGACGGCGGACCACCAACAAACCTCAATAGCTATACCAGGGCATCACAAAGAGCTGAAGATGATATAAACGTAGGTAGGGCCTGGGCTTCCCCCTGGACCACCTGTTGCTAGGGTGGCGGAACCTATGGAGCTACCTCTAGCTCGAGAGCAATAATAGGGTCTGGTGAAGGCTCTCTGTCCTGGCCTCGACCTCTGGGTTGACTTCAACCTCAAACGGGTGCTCTGGCTGTAGGCTCGGGGTCCCTATCCCCAGCCGCCGTAGCCCATAACCAAGCCATCTGCGAAAGAGTGAAACAAATGAGAATACAAAAACCAATATCGACTTAACTCACAAAAATAAACTAAAAAGGTGAGATTTTCCTAAGAATGTCTTGTAGCCTCCCGAAGATAGGATACGAACGTCATCGTACCGATCCGTGGGACTCTACTAGACACTTGATCTTGTACCACCAATACCGGAGAACCTAGGCTCTGATACCAAATTGTCAAAATCCGATTTCTCGAGTCATGATGGCACCTACTTTAACCCACGAGTAGGTAAGCCAAACCATATCCCAAAATGGTGAGTAACTGACTAACCGATAGAAAAATAAGAAAATAAAAGAAACGGGCATATAATCGACATACTAAGTAAGGAAAAGCGATGATATACATATATAACTATTTTGTACAAGAGAGGGAGGAAGACAAAATAACAAAAAGAGTTTCCCCAAGACTTAGTAAGGTCGGTACAAGAGCCAACTAACCAAAATAGAGTACTAGACAATGTCAAATATACAGCCTAGTCTCAGAATGTACAAAAAGACTATAAAAAGGAAGAGGATCAACTCCAGACTGCAAAAGCTCGCCCTATCTCCGAATCAGCAGTAAGCCTGAGGATACATGAGTGGCGGTGACTCGTACTAAGATCTGCATCAAGGAAAAGATGCAGAAGTGCAGGATGAGTACCAAAAGCAAAAAGTACTCAGTAGGCATCATAGGCCGACTGAGCTAAATTACAGTAAAAGCATAAATAAAGTGCGAGAATGTGAACCTAAGGTCAAAATATAGAGCAGAAATGGAAATAATAGACCATGGAGCAGAGCTGATCTTCTCCGGCGTTGACTATCAGATCATGGAGGAAGTCGGGGGGTTTCATTTTCCATAACAAGAAAAGAGAAAAATGGAGAAATATCTGGATATTTCTAGATCATTTTTGTTTGTTGTTTTTTTACAAAGCTAATGTGGGATTTTCTTTGTTATGGACCAGCCACTTTTGGGATTGGTTAGAATAATTCATTTAATTTAATTTTATAATTAATAAAATGGCCCAAGTGGCTTCTAAAATTTATTTTAAAAAAAATAGATCATGTCGAGCGAAATCAATATAAAGGGAACATAAGTACTCGAATGCAAAAATAAAGTCTAACTATAACCTATCTAAGACACCATAAGTCCAGAAGGCACAAACAAGAAGGAAAATAACCCAACCGAGCCCCCGTACGCCCGGTAGGTACAAGCAAAAGTAATAATAAATCAAGATGAAATATGGCAATAACGAGCATAAAATAATCCAGAATATAGGCTATGCGTACTTGATGCTCCTTTCCCAGTCATAATCACCTTTCTATCAACTTTTATCGATTTTTCAAACCTGAGATCAGTAATAAGAATGATAAAAGTATGTTGGATTTGAATCGAAACTAGTAAATAATAATAAATATACAGGATGTCGGACTCGAACCTGAACTCATAAGTGATAAAAATATAGCATAAGCCAGACTCGAACCGAAACTGATACATGATGGAAATATAGAAATTGCCGGACTCGAACAAAAACTGAACATCATAAGGTCAACTATAACATCCCAAATTTTAACCTATACCGAATACATTTAGTCAATATAGCCCAATTTTAAGCAGACAATCCTCTACGGCATAGCGGATTCCAGTTATCATGGCTGAAGGCAAGGTCTAAGATCAAATACTACGCTACCTGAGGTATCTGAGCTAAATAAGCGTAAAACCAAGTCTAAGTAAATCCCCAATCCCAGTGATAGTCCAAGGAAGCAGCCAAATGATTATTAAAGTCAACACGGGGGTTATTCTCAGCTTCTATCTAAAAAAGATTATGGGGCCCACTATCAAAACCCAACATAAGGCAAGCATCTACGTGAACCTAGACTAAGGCTTCCTGATCCCATCCCAAGGCACTACAAGTACTAAGTCTAATCCTAAGGGATGATAGTATACTAACCTATGGGAAAACGAGCCTGAATCCTACAAAAAAGTGCCCCTAACCAGCTAAATAAAGCACTAAATGCTAAAATAATAACCAAGCCATAAATACTCACCCATAGCTATCATAATACAACACTAATACCATAATTAAGCACAGTCTAGAAGAAAGGTAAACCTAGCCTACCTGGACGCCGCTGAAAGCACATGAAATTCTCTACTTAGAAGCTTTTCCCCTTCCAAGAATCCTCTGACCGCTTCCACGCCATCACAATAATGATCTATGTATCAAGACGAGAATAACAATATCCATATTTACGCTCTGGTTAGAAATTGGGCTAAAATCCTATGTTGGGTCCGCTTGCAGAATCACAAAATTGAAATCGTCATAGTGTCCCTTCATCTCAACGATCATTTACCCCAAAATTGGGTGAAATATGAGTCCAATCCAGCCTATAATCAGCCCCAACGATATTCAAAAATCAAGAAATAAACTGGAGAATTAAACTAGAAATTACGTGGAACTTACGGAAATAACGAAGATAAAATGTTCAAGAACCCGCCCCCAAGCTAATCCCAGCTCCAAACACTCGATCCCTCACAATTACAGAGCTCACAATAGTCTATAATGGTGTATACACATGGAAAAAAAGGCTGGAAAAACAAAGAGAAGCATTTATATACTGCCAGGGGTCCCTTCTTCGGGAATACGGGACCCTTGTCAAGAATGTAGGTGCCTGTGATAACGCAGAATTAAACCTTAGAAAAGATACACGTGGTCGTTAGCAATATATTTTACCCAATAATAGAGTCAGAGTTGATCCCACGAGGAACAATGTGACTAGCGATCGAGAAAGTACAAAATAAAAGTAACTCACTAAAATTCAAATAAAAGGTACGAGTTTCAATTAAAAAAAAATTAAACAAAGGTAGAATCAATTTTAGTATAAACAAGTAGATCAATGGCTTTCACAAATGATGGAAAACAAAGAAATGATAACGGAGAATCAACTCTATCAACGATCCATGGTCTTTAAATCAAGCACTCATGATTAATCACATATTAGCAAATTAGCCTTGGAACCGCAAGTATCCGCTACGTCTTTCAATCGATTGACAAATCTTTCTTGGCTACATTCTGTCGAACATTATCCAAGTGTCACACACAAATAGTTCCAATCTATGACTACACTAGGATTTGACTATGTCTAGCAACAAATCCATTAGATGGGCCATACATCCCAAATCACGCTAAATTAATCTTTCCCAAACTTGATAGTTCTTTCAAGCATTAATCTAAGTAGATGGGCTCTTTCAAGCATTAATCAAAGTAGATGGGCAATTCCCACTCTAATCTCCTCTTTCAAGCTCAACTAAAGTAGGAATCGATAAAACACGAGATTAATTTAAACAAGCAAAACCCATTCATAAATCAAGAGCCTTCAATCAATACAAAAGCATGAAATAGAATCAAAATATAAACATAGCATTATGTCTAACAACAATATCCAATAATGAATCTATCTACACCAAAATATTCTATACAAAGCAAGGAAATAAAGAAAGGATTAAGAATTTGACAATACAAAGCTTTCAATCTTCACTCCAAGGGTGTTGGGTCAAGAACCCTAGCCTCCAAGGTTGAGAAATATGCCAAAGATAATGTTTCAGATCTGAAAAAATCCCTTTTATAGCTGGAAATATGCATAATAGATAATTACCAAAATTCCACCGCATAGGGCATATGCTGGTGCACATGCCAATGCATGTGGCCACATGCTCACACATCTTGCTCCGTATGTCATAATACTTCCCTTTTTCAGTGAATCTGCCAGATGGAATGCTCCCTCACACGCTGGCGCACATGGTGAGATGCTGGAGCATATACAAGCGCATATTGCAAGATGCTGGAGCATATGGTAAGATACTGGAGCACATGGCCACGCATCTCATGCCTTCCCTCCATGCATCATTCTAGGTCCCTTTCTTCTTATTTCCACTCCGTTTCATCAAAACTCTTTGTAAAACCAAAGTACCTGAAATAAACATCATTCAAAGGTTAATTAGCCTCATATTATGAATTAATGATACAAAATCATAAGAAAAGAGATACAAATAAGTGGCAAAACCACCACTTATTAACACCCCCAACTTAAAGACTTTGCTTGTCCTCAAGCACCCAAAATCAAAACTTAATTAGGCTATCAATTTAAGCTCAAAAGCCAACATCTACACTTTCACGTCATATTTTTCCATTAGGCACTATGACTATGAATTTGGTTGGTACTAACAATTAGTCAACAAGTACATGAGTTTTACCCAAGCAACTCCCTTAATTTCAAACACAATTTCAAGAGCAACATGGAATTTTAAGAATAATCAAGTAACAACAACTAATTCTCAAGAAGTAACTCAAAACCACTAGTCAATCAAACATTCTCCCTTGACTCATTTTTGAAAATTATCAACTTCACCAATCTATCCTAGTTCACATGCCCTCACAAGAAAGAAAGTCCCAAAACTCTAAATATTTACAACACTTATACAAGGGACAAATGCACAAACACTTACACTCAACAAGGAATTTCTAATGTAAACAAGTATCCTACCATAGGTTTGCCTTTATTTTCAATCGCCTCTAACTCAAAAGCATCGGTTGAAGATCTCGAAGGATTTTTCTAGCTTGTAATGCAGGCTTGGGAAAAGGTAGGATAAGCATTTAAGATAAAAGTGACTACACGCTTCTTGAACTCTACAAAACACAATACAATCCAAACTTTGATCATTTACCTCTTCATTTTCATACAATACACAAGCGCCATTCTAGCTCATCCACTTATTGACAACTTTCTCTATTTCTTTTCTTTTCTCATTAACTTTTCTTTTCTCTTTTTCTTTTCTTTCTATTTTTCTCTTGTTTTATTCAATCATTATTTTTCTCTTAAGGCACTCACTTACAAAACCACTGTGCATGATCAGCTCTTCCAAGTACCACCACCCCCAACTTAGGTTTTTAGCCTCAAGTTGGAATTTTAAGTTCAAGGAGGGTAGGGTTCAAGAGAGGGAATGTTGTGGCTCAAATGGGGTAACTAGTGATAGAATATATGCATGGGTGGATTTTAAGGCTAAAGAGGTTTTCAAAAATCACAAAGAAGACCTAAGATCATTTCTCCAACCAAACACAATCAAGACTAGCATTGAAAGACCAATCAGGCAAGTTCTAGATGACACAAGTAAGCACAAGAATTATTCAACAAACACTCACCACATATGGCATGCAAACTATTCTAGAAGGATCGATTCATTTCCTAAACAAGAACAAGAGGAGTCATTTTCCACATTATCACCACCTAATGAGTAAGGAGTCACAAAAAGAGTCAAAGTGTTGTCACAATCACCATTCACTTTCATGCACTTGTTTTCACAAAATGTTTTTGGAGGGGTATGCTTATTTTAACATTACCCAATGCAAGACTAACTCTATTAGCACAAAACAAGACACAATCCCATGTTTCGACTCCAACAAAGGCAATAATGCCATGGCTATTGGAATTCACTATAGCAATTGTCTACTCAGACTTCACCATATCAACAATCATAAACCCAATTCATATTAGCTACGGGTACTCAGACTTCCCCTACCCAAATAAAACCAACACCCAAAAATGATGATTTTCCCTTAACAATATCGCCACTCAATCTATCATTGGGAAAAGGTCACCTAAAACAACTACCAAAATAAAAACTACAAAAAGCTAATACTATAAAGAAAATAATCTAAAAATGAAAACAAGAGAAATGACTAATCCAACAAAATCATCAATATAAAAATCAGCCTGACAAAGGCCCAATAGTCTCCAAAAATATAACCCAAAACATAAGCCCGGCAAGGGCAAGATAATGTATGAAATCAATCTAACACAAACCCGGCGAGGGCAATATCAAGAGTTACAGACCACATAAATAGTTATCCCACCCCTTAATAAAAGCACATTGCATTGTCCACAATGCAACAAATGAGAGTTAGAGAAGAAAGGGTAAGGACTTCTTAAAGCGCACTAGGCGCGAGGATCGACATAAGAGTAGTCTGTAATGGTGTATCAGCTGGAATACTAGAAGTCTCCTCAAACTGGGCTCTTGTTTCATTTCCATCAATTTTTTGCATCCAAACCTGTTCAAATCACTTCCAAAAACTTTGAAATTTTTTGGATTAATCAAAATTAAATTCTAAGCTATTCTAAAAATTAAACTTTCAAAAGTAAATGCAAAATTTTTTAGAACGATGGGTTGCCTCCCATCAAGCGCTTGATTTAACGTCACAGCATGATGCAAGTAACCTTACCATTTATCTCTCCACTTTGAGGATTTAAATCTTCGTCCCAACTTTAAATCAACATCTTGTTGAGGCTCATGGGGAAAAACTAAGGAAGCAACTAGACTAACTCTATCTCTCCATTTGGAAAACTTGAATCTTTTATCCAACTTCACATCAAAATTTCATTTAGGCTCGTTGGACAATGGTGAGAAAATCAATAGGCCACTTGTTAAACATCTCATTTTACACTTCTTGGCCTTCAAGTGAGGAACATCATTTTGCCCTCTTGGTATGAAAAACTCAAAAATGTAGGAACTTTATCCCTCATCTCTAAAATTCTCTATTTGCCTCGTTATTTTGTTTTACATCATATCAACTAAGCATAACGTCAAAATATAGTGGAATGAAGCCTCTCTATTTCCAAATTTTTATTTTTCTTGACATTCTCACCGCAAAATGAACTAGTCTTCAAAAGTATTTGATTTGCTTTTTCTTGCAACTCTAGTAACATTTCATCAATTTCGGCATCCTTCATTATTTTTGGCTTGGTTGGTTGGCAAATCACCATGAATTCTTCAACATCAATCTTACCCACATCATTATTAAAAACTATCACATCATAATTATTTATGACCATTTGGTATTGAACATCACATGACTCAATTTTTGCATTCAATTCGGTTTCCAATTTCCCGATAGCCATTTTGATTTGAATTACCACTTGACATCTCTCAACATGCACTTTGAGGGATTCATCCATCATCAGTAAGATTTTATCAAGTTGATCCTCGTTGTCTTCAAGTTGTTGAGCTTGATTCAATAGACACTCTTGGGTCACAATTTCATTCTTGTCAAGTTTTTATTCCTTTTGGGACTCAATCACCACTTGCAAAAATATACCCATGAAAAAATTAATGGTTTGGATAACTGCATCATCACCATCTTGGATTAGGTCCCACCATTTATCCAAGACTTTCCCACATTTTTTATTCTTCTCCATTGTGCCTTTCACTATCTCCTCTATTTGTTTTCTTGGAAAATTCGAGATTTCTTCATCACAATTTTGTTCTTCTTCTTCAATTTGAGCCACTTCTTCACTTTGGTAATTTTCATTTGAGTCATCACTCATTTTTGGCTCAACCACATAACTTGTAATCTATTCTTCAACACCTTTATTTTAAAGATTAGGCAAAACCATGGCACTTGAGGGATTGGTATTCTCACAAGGGTCTTCTTCTTTTTCATATTCCTTTCCAAATGCCACCATGGATTGGTGCATGAGATGCATGTTCTCACCCATTGTAGTCATTCAGTCCAAGATAGTTTGAAGCATTGCGTCTGGTGCATTGCTCTTCCTTCGCCACATCATGGTCCTTCGCCACATCATGGTCCTTATCAAACTCAAAAGACAATTAGCATTTTCCTTAGCATAACTAGGGAGGGGCATAATAATTGAGACAATCCCTCCAATGTCCATCTTGACCACCACACAAATAACAATCATACTCCCTATAAGATTGAGATGGTGCACATACCTCTCTTCCAAGAACATTTCTACAATCTTGCCAAAAGTGAAGTCCTCCATAATAAGGACATGGGTCATCAACATAAGATTTGCAACCACCAAACTCATTTTCATTCCATGATGCCATAGTAACAAGTAAAACAAAACAAAAATTTAACTAACACAAGAAACAAAAGAAAATCATGAACACATATTCACAAGTTCGAATCAAGCAAATAAACAAAAAATCCAAACTAACTCAATACGCCAAGTTATTCCCCAACAATGGCACTATTTTTTATAATGCCCAATTACACCCTAGAAAAGGTGCATGTGGTCTTTAGCAATATATTTTACCTAAAAATAGAGTTGGAGTCCATCCTACGAGGAACAATGTGACTAGCGATCGAAAAAGTACGGAATAAAAGCAACTCACTAAAATCCAAACAGAAGGTACAAGTGTTTTGGGGGGTTTCAATAATAAAAATGAAATAAAGATAGAACCAATTTTAATATGAACAAGTTGAACAATGGCTTTCACAAATGATGGAAAACAAGGGAAATGATAATGGAAAATCAATTCTCTTAACTATTCATGGTATTTAAATCAAGAACTCATGATTAATAACGGATTAGCAAATTAGCCTTGGAACCTCAAGTAGCCACTACATCTTTCGATCGATTAACAAATCTTTCTTAGCTAAATTTAGTCAAATATTAGCCAAGTGTCAACACGAAGAGTTTCAATCTATCACTACACTAGGATTTGACTATATCTAGCAACAAATACATTAGATGGGTCATAAGTCTCAAATTGCGCTAAATTAATCTTTTCCAACCTCGATTAGCTCTTTAAAGAATTAATCAAAGTAGATGGGCAATTCCCACTCTAATCTCCTCTTTCAAGCTCAACTAAAGTAGGAATCAATAAAGCACGAGATTAATTTAAACAAGCAAAACCCATTCATAAATCAACAGTACTCAATCAATACAAAAACATTAAATAGAATCAAAAGGCAAATTCAAAACATAAACACTGCATTATGTCAAACAACAATATTCAAGAATGAATTTATCTACACCCAAATATTCTATACAAAGTAAGGAAATAAAGAAAGGATTAAGAATTTGATAATACAAAGCTTTCAATCTTCACTCCTAGGGTGTTAGGTCAAGAATCCTATCCTTCAAGGTTGAGAAATATGCCAAAGATAATGTTTCAGATATGAAAAATCCCTTTTATAGCTGGAAAAATATATAATAGGTAATTACAAAAATGTCATCACGTAGGGCATATAATGGTGCACATGCCAGTGCATGTGGCTAGATGCTCATGCATCTTGCTTTGCATGTTACAATACTTCCTCTTTTCAGTGAATCTGCCTAATGAGATGCTCCTTCATATACTGACGCACATGGCGAGATGCTGGAGCAAATGGCGAGATGATGGAGCACATGGCCACTCTTCTTATGTCTTCCTTCCATGCATCATCCTAGGTATCTTTTCTTCTTATTTCCACTTCTTTCCATCAAAACTCTTTGTAAACCCAAAGTTCCTGAATAAACACCATTCAAAGGATATTTCCTCATCTTACGAATTAACGACATAAAATCATAAAAAAAAATATACAAATAAGTGGAAAAACCACCACTTATCAGCCGGCCCAGACAGACCTTTGCGAACGCAAATGATCTATAGCAATCGCGAAGAATAAGGCTGGACCAGCCTGGCCAGCCTCCTCTTAGCAAGTTGCAAATACTCTGACGGGGCCCTTGGGATTCATTTGGAATCCCCTGAATGAAAACGAACTATGCTATCCTACCAAATTCGACATTCCAAACTCAACGGCTCAATCAAGACTTCCATCTGGGGTCATTCCAATAAAAAATGGGCCCCACACCCAAAGGAACATTTTAGCCAAAATCCACCCAATAGCCCAAAAAGAGTTTGGAAGTTTCAGGACCTAGAACAAGGGTCCTCCTAGCCTAAAATTAATGTTTTGGAGCTAATGAGACTGTCAGAAATGGCATCCTGGGCCATTTATCTAAATTTTAGGCCCGAGACAGACCCTATTCTCAATAGCAAAAGCTCCAAAACAAGGAAATGGCTCTAAAAACCAAATAAACTTCCTGGTAACTGATCTGTCAGTCCAAGCAAGTCATAAATGACTTGGGGCAGCTATCAGACAGCTCTAAATGCAGAAAAAGCATGAAAACACAAAAAATAACCTGGAGGGTCATTATATTATTAAACCAAGAGGCTCAGAATTATATTGGTTGATAATTTATCTCAAATTCTGACTCAATTTAGACAATTTATTAAATTTGGCCATAATTTCAATGCAATTGGCCAATTAATTTTCAAATTGGTTGAAATATAAATACAATTAACTAACTCCTAAATCTATATGGTCATTTCCCAAATAGCCTATATTCTACCCTATAATCCCTAATCAATTTACCTAACCCAGCCCAACAACATACCCTTAATCCATCCCAACCTCCTAATGCCCCTAATTCCCACAATATCCTATACACACATATACATATAACGTATATATGTACATTCCCTCACCTCTTTTGATTTTCCATGTGTACGCCTATGAATCCTCACGCGTGCTCCATCAAAACTCACTCGCCCCTCTTTCTTCTCACACTTCTCCTCTCTTTTCATTTTTTTTCTCTTTTCATTTCACAAACAACAACAATAACTTCAACCCATGACACAACAACTCATCCATGTGATTAGCACATAAATTCATACTTGAAAACACATAGAAACTTCTAGAAATTGCCCTAGGTGGCAATAGATGTTGGCTTCTAAATTGCCCTAGGTGGCAATAGATGTTGGCAATAGACCCATCACTCAAGTTACAAGTATTTTTTAAAAATGTGTTAGTAAAACTCTCAAATACATTTGTAATACAACATTGACTGCTAAAATTTTCCTTTAATCAAAAGAAGATGTGGAGTCCTTAAAAGTGTAGTAAACGACACATTGGGCCTTTATTTAAACAAAAAAGGAAAAACTTCACATATAGACAACTTAGACCCTTCCTAACTAACTTCATGGTCTAAGTTTTACTAATTATAAATTATGATCAGCAGTTAGTTAAGAAATGTATATATGGCCTATGTTAGTTAAGAAATATATATATATGGCCTATTTAGACAAATCTACTTCGTCAATTTTTTCTCAACAATCGATTACAATAAACATAAGGCAGAGATATAAAAGGTAAGACGGAGTAATGGTTGCCCTTAATTTTCTCCAACTTCCCACAATATTCTCCTTCCATAAATCTTCTTTTAAGGTCACATTCAACATAACACAGTTAAAAAATTAAAGAAAATCGAGAAAGCAATATCAACAATTCATAGCAAGTATGTAAGTAATTCAATCGTCTTGTTTTTTAATCTTTGCTTCATCCCTAAATTTTGAAAAAATAATTGTATAAAGCGACATGATTTGTATAAACTGACTTGTAATTGTTTTTCGTATTTGGGTTATCCGATGATATTGTTGTGAATAGATATGTTTGTGATTTCAATTTGATCAATTCGTTTGGTATTTGAATTTATTTTTGGGATTTCAATACATGGCGATTTTAGTTATTAATTGCATAGTATTTGGACTCGTATTTGATAATTTTATGTATATATACATATTAAATTATGTTTTCGAACGTACTTTGATAAGTATTGTACAATTTCAGTATTGCTTATGTTATTTGGATTCGTAATTGTGAATTGTATATACACATATTCAAAGATTTTTTCAATAAAAAATTAACAAATTTTTTCTATTTGAGAGTTGTATATGGTATTGATTTTGTATTTAAGTGTTATATATATACATACTAAAATATGTATAAAATTTGAAATTGCTATTTTATGCTTGAATTGGTAATTTGAATTGCTATTTTACTGGTAATTGAATTGCTATTTTATGCTTGATTCTTAACAGGATATGGCTCAATTACCAGTTATTTTGAAGCATTCGGTTGTGTGAAAGACTGAAAATGAATATGGCGAATATTGATTGGAATATTGATTGGACTCAATTATCAGTTATTTTTGAAGTATTTGGACGAATATGACGAATAGCGACTAAAAAATCTGTTGTAGAATTCTTCAAAAATAGTCTTCAAATTCATGCAGTGCTTGTGGTTACAGTGGGCATAATAAGCGTTCGTGTAGCACCTCGGATTGAATAGCAACATTTGAAGAAACTTAGAATTGAATTTTCAGTTTTTATTTGTGACTGATGTTGGTTTATAATTGTTTTGAATACATTCCAGTATTTGATTTAAATAAATAATTTTGAAAGTTTTTATGTTTTTATACTTTTAGATATTTAGTTCTATAAGTTGATTCAAATGATTGGCTTAAATATGTGTTACAAAAAATATTATTAAAGATTTTTACATGATGCATATGATGCCGTTTGAGAGTTTGTGCGAAGTATACTTCATTTGTATGTGAATATCGGACCGCACTAGAACTATAGTAAAATATATATTTTAAACATATGTATAATCATGGAGAGTTAGTCGTCTGGTGTTAACAAAATTAAAACAACATATATATACAATTAAATGTACACCCCTACAAATACATATATAAGAATTATATGTACATAATTAAATATGATCCACATACATATGAAAATAGTTTATAGTTGAAACCAATTTCTACAGGATCTAAAAGGCGGGCGGTAGTCCGCGCGGCCAAATGGATCTAGCTAGCAGAGTATCCTTATGTCGAGACATAAGAACCGAAATATAAAGGAATTTTCATATAGCGTATGACTGTATGGAAGGATCTTCTTACCTTTTACCCAAGCACAGGGCCTATCAAGATTTAATACATATTATTATTGAGTCCATGTGTCTAGCGGTTCTAATCGGAAAAGATCGCCCTTCATCATCATCTTTTAACTGGCTCAGGAAATCGATTTGCTAGACGTAGTTACTAAGACAAAGCCAATAAAAGTAGTACTAGATTCGACTGTACCACTATCTCGGAACCAAGCCAAGTTGCTATATAATAATTTCTTTATATTTTGATAAAGCCAGATTCTTTATGGTTAATATGCAGAGAAGTTAGATATGCAACATAGATATGGAATTTAGCCGGACATCGTCACAGTTAGGAGGAAAGAAGATAGAAAAAGTGGTATCACCTCAGTGACCTGCAAGCAAAGGTCAGTGCCCGGATATGCAAGGGGTAAGATGTGGTGCTCAAAAGTCGAGCTTTTCTTTTTCTTTTATTCACAAAATTTGAAAATTTTACAAAATAAGAGAAAAACTAGATAAATTAGAGAGAGACTAGAGAGAGAAGGCCTAATGCCTGATGACCCCCTTTGCTTTACAAATAAATGTATATATAGAAAACTAAAAGCTATGTACAGTAAAAAGTGGGCCCTTATCTGGGTTCCTGCTATAGTAAATCTACTATTAGAGTGGGGTCCCAGGCAGATTCACTGTTCATATGGGTCCCGGGTGGCTATCTCTATTTATTCTTTTTTTTTCCTTGAATTTTGTCTAACTGCTTCATTCGCCTGACAAATTCTTCAGCATTTTCCATTGCTTCTTTAGATAATATCTCTTCTAGCTGCATTGGCTGGGAATCGGGCAAGATATTAACTTCGTTGATTTCACTTCTCATTGAAGTATCAGATCATTCTATCTGATTTATAGATTGAAGTAGATTTCTTTTAACTTCTTCTAAATATTTGTTTATCATTTCACACTTATCTCCGTCTTGAAAGGTGATTTTCCTTGCGATATGACGGAACGCTGTATCATCAATTTTTTCTTGTTGAGATAAAAGAGTATATTCTTTTATGTTTTCTGAAATGGAATCAATTAAATCTTGATCAAATAATATCTTGGTTTTAGGGTCAGTTTTTGTCACACCCCAAATCCCATTGAGGCGGATTGGCACCCGTAGCCTATAAAGCCCGAGAGAACCAAGCTTTGCTTATGTTCATTCATATGCATGCCATAAGAAGCACCACTATCACGTAAGAACATAAAATGCAAATAACGGAGATTATGGAACATGTGATATATACATATGTGAAACTTGGTCGTCAGGGCCATCAAGTCAAAATTGGCATACATCTCTTACATTCATAAACCCACATACGTCTATAAAAGCCTCTAACAGATGCGTTTACAAGACCAACTGAAAGTCGGGACAAGTCCTCGCTTATACCAAAACACATATACAACTGTGACTCGGAAAGCCCCAAACCAACTGGAGCTCACCAAAGATCCGCAAATAACTGGCAACCCACTATGGAGGTCTACTGGCACCTGCGCCTGCAGCAAGTAAAGTATGCCCCCCTAAGGGAGGTCAGTACGAAGTATGTACTGAGTATGTAAGGCTCATAAGAAACTGCATGATACATAAATACGTCAATGAACTCATATACAAATGAATAACCAATAAGAATAAGTCACTATTCTATATGCTGGGAACCATGTATATTGCTTTCATTATTTTCTTTGCTTCCTTACTTCCATGCTTATTCATCATCACTTGTGTCACAATGTACCCGGGCCCCGACTGATCAGTGGGTCTTTACATAACATAACGTTATGTTAGGATCGGCTCGAGCTAGGCTTATGCCTCTAGAGCTACCACCCATAAATCAATATATCGGGCTCGGCTCGAGCTAGGTTATTACCTCTAGAGCTGCCACCCATAAACCAACATACCAGGTTTGGCTCAAGCTAGGTTATTACCTCTAGAGCTACCCCCTGTCAGGTTCGGTCCGAGCTAGGCTTATGCCTCTAGGACTACCCCCTGATCCAATAATTTAGGGATCGGCTTGAGCTAGGCTTTCACCCCAAAAGCTACCACCCATACTCAATCATTAACCACATGTGCATTACTTCATTCATTACTTTTGAGATTGATACAATGATAGTCATAACATTATTGGAAACATAACATTATTGGAACCATAACAGTATTGGAAACATGGGATCTTTGGAACATTAGTCGATGAACATGAGACATATGAATCACAATTGACCAATGAGTAGGAAACATGTGATAACCACAATTGGTAACCGGGAATAGGATACCTTAGAACATTTCAGAATGGAATAATTAAAATGTCAATGTGTCTACTATGTGCTGCAGAAGGATGCGGATAGAATAACCTTACATACCTTCACTTAAAAGTATGAATACACAAGCCTATATATGAACACAATAGCCCAGCTCCTTCCTTACATTTCAATCTACAACACAAGTACATAACGGAGCTTACGTTAACCACTAGTTATCGTACAAGTGTTCAAGACGACAACGAACTATATGACTGTCGTATAACGTCATTTACCCCTTTACAATACAATCCACTAAATTATCATACCAACAACACCATAACATTCCACACATTGACCAATACATCATACATCAATATCATTTCACACCACGTTTACCCTTTATGCTTCCTCATTATCATTCCGTCACAATTACCCTATCAACTTCCCTCATAACAACTTGTGAACAACAATACATACTTAATATAGTCCAACATACCTCCATACGATCCTTTAAAGTCATTAAAATGGTATCATAAGTTGATAATTACATCCAAAAAGGGTATAGGGGCCTTCGAGGATCAAAGAGAGACGAAAACATACAAAACCGAATTCTGGGCTGACCTGCGAAGACACCTGCGCCCGCAGGTGGCTGAGGTGTGACCGCAGGTGACCTTTGGCAGAAGCCAGAGGCACCTGCGTTGGCATCTGCGCCCGCAGGTACCTTCGTCTGCGAGGGCGGATTGGGTCTTTTTATACAATGAATGGTCCATGATAATAACTAAACTTCCATTGACATATTTTAGGTCATATTGGATGCCAAAAATCAGTCATGGTTTCACAACACACATGAACATCACCAAAACCACACTTTTCCTTCAATACACCACTAAATCCATGCACAATTTTGCAATAACAATTCCAAACAATACGTACAAGAATAAAACAAGGTAAGACTATAATCACATCTCACATGTCAATATTGAATCCATCAAGTTCACTTCCTTCAATACCACAAGTCCATTTTCAAGTTTATAAGGCAAAACTCTTCTCCAATTGCAAAAATAGACAGTTTTACACATAGCACACTATCCAACACTTTGCCAACACAACCAACATGATTTATACACCATATTAAACATATGAGATACTAAACCATGAGAATAAATACTTACCAAAGCTTACCAAAGAGTGATCTTGTCCCAACAAGTAGTTGCCTTAGGGTTTGTGGGAGAAGAGAAATATTTGGTCAATTCTAGAAAATGGCATGAGAGTCTTTGTGAATAAAAATCTAATTTTTAGTCTCTTTTATAGTCCCATGAAGTCTCATTCTTAGCCACATATTTAATGTGTTTACTTGGTCAATGAAAGAGCAATGAAAGAATGGGTCAAATTCCATTTTGGGCCATGTCTTTCTTATGATTTTTGGGCCTCATTTGGGCCTAATGGCACAAGACTCATTAATGCCCAACAAATTAATGTATAATTCATCAAATCTCTCATGTTTAACTAATTCCATAAATGTAAACATATAGGTTCGGAAACATACGGGGTGTTACAGTTTTCATTAACTTGTCCCAAAAATTGTTATAAAATGTCCAGAATAAACAGGGGATTTTTTCACTGGTAAATCCCAATTCTGGTGTCCACTTGTGAATCCATGGGATAGAGAATTCTATAAAAAAAAAGTAGATCTGATCAATATTGTCTGGATAGTAGATATGATCTGCTTTATATAACTCGTCCATGGCTGGAGACACTTTAGTCCATTCTTGGTATAACTTGTGAAATGGTTCTAGAAATATTTTGACAGAAGGACCATGGTATGACCACCAATTGAGAAACCAATTAGGAATCGATTCTGAAAATATTTTCGCACATACCTTTATGAACCAGGTGTGCCTGTTCTTATCATTATTACAATATAAAACTTTATCAAAAGCATGGATATAATCCCAATAGGTGAAGTTCATTTTGGAACCATTAAGACTTATCTGTCTTTCCTTCATCGTGGATATACCCCAATCTTCAACAGATATAATCTGTTTAATAATGATTTTTGAGAAGTTATAAACATTCTCTTCCGTGTTATATCCAAAAAAATGCTGAAATTCAGCAGTACCTGTGGTTATGAGAATAGTCTCAAAATATGAGCGGATTTTATATGACTCACCCGGGAAGTATAACCCCCTTATCAAATACCTTTGGAATATCTCTCATGGTTTATCTTTTTGATGTAACTCGAAATTTTCCACAAGAAATATCATTTACTGTTTTGGCACCTTTTCATAGGACTTGATATCATCATTGTCCTCTCTAGTAACAGAAGCAAAAGTATTATTTTGCTTTTGGTTGGCCAAATATGCCTGCATATGTTTGTATAACGGACTGTCCTCTGGAATATCTTCCAGATGTATAACTTTTGATTTTGATGAAGAAGATTCGCCAGTTTGAGAAATCTTCTCATTGACCAAAGTCTTTCTTCCCATCTGTATAACTATGGAATTTGATAAGGATCTGTATGACGATCCTTGTGAGTAAGAAGGAGATGATCTTCCCCCTCTTCCTCTGTATCTGCCTCTACTCCATTGAGGATTCATCCTGCAGATATTCACGAGATAAGAAATCTGGCCAAGAATTATCGATTCCCTTTTTATACTGAATCTCGAAATCAAATGGGGCTAATTGAGCCTGCCATCTCGCAAATATAATTTTTGAGGCATCATGATTAAAATCTTGGTTAAACATATATTTAACAGATTGAGTATCAGTTTTTATCAAAAACTTTTGATTATAAAGATCATCTTGAAATTTTAAAACACATTTAACAATTGTTAGCATTTCATGAGCCACAATTATCATTAGGATTTATTTGTTTCAATATCCCTCCAAAACCAATGTTGGATGCATCCGTCTCAATATTTTTTTGTCAAACTGGGTTAGCAAGCGTTAAACAAGGTAGAACCTTTACACGTTTTTTAACATCTTGGACAATAGCCGTATGTTTATCAGTCTAAGGTTCTTTATAATTCTTTTTTAGCCTGTCATATAAAGGGGCTAAATCATGAGGTAATTTTTTATAAAATGGGGAAATATAATTCAGACTTCCCAAAAATCTTTGTAACTAAGTTCTATCAGTAATAACGTCAGGAAATTTATTAGCAAAGTTAATAGCCCTTTGTATCGGGGTAATTTTTCCTTGACAAATATTATGCCCTAGAAAACGGATAGTTGTTTGAAATAAACTCATTTTTGGTTTAGATATAACCAAACCGTTCTGAATAACAATCTTTTTAAAGATATCAAGATGCTTGATATGCATTTCTAAAGTCTTAGAAAAGACTAGAATGTCATCAATATAGACGATAATAAAATCATATAAGGATTAAAAATGTCATTCATAATTTTTTGAAATTCAGAAGAGGCATTTTTTAAACCAAATGGCATGACATTCCATTCATATTGCCCAAATGGAACATTAAAAGCAGTTCGATAAGTATGTTCCTTTAAAATTTGAATTTGCCAATATCCATATTTTAAATCAAACTTTGAAAAGATATTAGCATCATATAATCTTGAAAGTAAATCCTTTTTATTAGGAATGGGATACCGAATCCATTTTAAATATTTATTGAGAGGTTTATAATTAATAAACAGTTTAGGTACAACTCTTTCCTTTTCTGCAGCGTTATTAACATAAAATGCAGTACAAGACCAAGGAGACTTAGAAGGCCTTATCAAACCCTTTTGTAACAAATTATCAATTTTCTTTTTGCAGAATTCTACCAATTCGGTATTCATCTGACAAGGTCGGGATTTCATAGGAATATTATCCTCAGAAAATCCTTCTTCATAAGGAAGAGTGACTATATGCCTTTTTCTATTCCAAAAAGCACTTGGATGATCGGCACAAATATCAACAGCAATTTATTTGTAAATCAATTTAATCTTTTCCTGAACTTTAGCAGATTTTAATGTATAAAAAATATTCATGCTAAATAGTTCCAATTGTAAAGAATTAATATGTTTTTGCTTCATATCAATCAAAACGTTTATATCTCTAGTTACGGGATCTGTAACAAATGTATAACTGATTTCTTTATTATTGAAAGTTGTTTTAAATCCTTTAGCATCAATATGAGTGTAAGGATAAATAGAATTTATAAAAGGGGTTCCAAGTATAATTGGAGGATATAATTGATTTTTTACTAAAAAAAGGAAATGTGAAATGCAAACTTTATTCTGACAAATATGCGCATTAGGCAATTTATACTTTATATCTAAAGCATGACCTGATGCTGATTTGACCATATGCATAATTTTTTGAAAATATTTAGTAGGTATTAAACCTTCTTGGATGAAACTAACATCTACTCCACTATCAATCATAGCGACATCGTTAATATAGAAATTGTTATCAATTAAAATTGTACATTTAATGTACCATTTATGAGAAGTAACAATTTGCATCATACCTAAAAACATATCATGTTTGGGACTTAAATCAAGTTGTTTTGAAATCTCATTATCATCTGATTGTTCGAAAACAGGTTTTTTCTTATCAGTAAAAGACTCAGTTAAAGAATTATTTTTCTCTATCTGAGTAATCCGATGATCACAAATCATTTGATTCTGTTTAAGAGATTTAATCTCTTTTTTAAAATTTTCAATTTGAAATCTTCAAAAGATGATTCCCTTGAAGAGGCACGTTTTTTCAAAAGTCTTTTATTAACTTCGGATAGAGAATAAGGAGCTGAATAATGAAATTCATCTTTTTGACGTGAAGTACCAGGATTGGAACTTGTTGCCAAAGTAATGATTTTCTCTCGAAGGTTGTTATCAGTAACCGCCTTTAAAAGTTCAATTATATTATCAGAAGTAATAGTTTGAACATTCAAATCTTGAAATTGAGCTTGTAGTTTATAAAACTCATCAATTTCACAAGAAAAGTTATCATTTTGGAAAGTTTTGCAAGCAGCATTATTTTCATTATCAGAAAAGTCAAGAAAATCAACTTTTGCTTCAGATTCCGAATGATTGGGTTCATAATCGGATTCTGATCCAGAAGTGTATAATAAACCATAAATTTTATCATGCAAACTATTATCAAGTTCTAAAGCTTTAAGCTTTTCTAACTTACAATTAGGGGCTATGTGTCCTAATTTACCACGCCTATAACACTTAACTTTAGACAAATCCCTATTAGACCTATCTTTTGTAAATCTTTTAGATTTACGAGCACTTTTTCGTGCCTCACGTTCCTCTTTGGATCTGTATCTATATCTCCTTTTCCTTTAAGGATTTTCTGGGTTAGGGTGTCTATGATATTTACCCTTCTTTGTCTTGCTATGACTAGACGTTTAGGGAAGACCAAACTGAGCACAGAAATCTCCTAATTGAGATTTTTCCTTAGACTTATCAATCTTAAGTTGTCTAGACAATTTTATCTCATTACACAAGTTTAATCCTTCTTGTGTACAAACTCCTATGAGCTTACCGTAAGTATAATTCTTATACTGAATTTCTCCGTAATTTCCTCAAAAAGTTTTACGAACCCTTTCGGCAAATAACGAGGGGAGGCCATCTATAAATTTGGCTTTCCAATGATCATATTTATTTTTCAGGTAGTTTCATGACCCTACTAAGAAAGGTATCCTTATACCATCTAAATTCACCTAAAGTCCGACATCTAAGACTGTTTAGGAGTTTGCGAGTGGTCTCAAAATCACTGGTAAATATACCACTAAAATGTTCTAAAATGGTCATAACTAAAGTATAGACCGCATCTTCTCGACCACTAGGTAACTTATATCCCAAATTATCAATACTTTCTTTGGGATTGACTGCGTTTATCACAGCAGCTTTAGCTTCTACGGACATATAATTGTCCCACCAACCTCTAAGTTGGCCTGTAAAACCTGCAATTATCATTTTGCAAATAGTTCTATCACTATTCTTTGTACTAGACTTACAAATGGTAGCATACATCATCATCCTATGAACTAAAGTAGTCATCTGCCTATTAGTCAGACCATCAATATTCCATTCATAAATATCAGAACCACTATAAGAAGTATTAGTCTGGTTCCAATCACGTTCTTCTATTAGAACGTCCTGAGGGGTCGGTCTAGGATAGTAATGGATTTGCATCCTAGGCTTATCAGCGTAACGAATAGTTCCCCTAAGCTTATTAAGCTCGGACCACGTTTCTTCTTTATGATTAGACGGTGACTCAAGCTTATCAGCAAATTGAGAAGACAAATCTATAGGCTTAATATTTAGACTAGAAATTTTTTTATCCAGAAGTTCTTCTAAATCATCAAAAGTCTTTAATTTAAAATCCTAAATCTCAGCGGTTTTTGAATAGAGGTTGTAACAATCTGAGTAGATGAGGTGCCAGAAGAAGAAGCTACATCAGTCTTCTCCTTTTTGTTACTAAGTTGTTTTATCAAAACAGTCAATTCATCTAATTTTTTATCAAGTGAACTAATATGCTCACCTAATACTTTAACATATAAACTCATATAATTATTTTGAGAAATTAATTTATTAATTTCAGCGATACTTACTGCGGCAATATCATTTTCAATAAATTTTTGAAATGCAGTAAAAGTAATACCTGTATTATTAGGTAGTATAAAGGATGATTGGGGAGGGTACATAGATTTAATTGTATTACCCTGAGCATCTTGATAAGATCTTCCCAAAATGTTTACATATAACAACAAATAAGTCGTTATAAACCATGGAACAAAATACATAATTTGAGTATGTAAAGCACAAGTTTCATAGAATTCTTGAGTAATATTATTCATGTCATCTTTACTATAAGTGTTAAAAAACCAAGTTTTAAACTGGTTCCATTTGTTATCAAAAAATTTATTTTGAATATGTTTCCTTGCCAGGGAACCTGGACTAAAATCAATGATATACGGTATCATTAAACAGTATTTGGGTCAAAGTCCACTTCGGATGTCGAAGGAATATCCTTATTGGAAATATTATCATAAGCTTGAACAACATTTGTTGTTAGATTAATTTTCAATTGATTAACAGGCATATCACTAGTTGCAATAGTATGTAACGAAGCAATTTTATTAACTCTAGCCGGACCGTAAATAGGTTTGACCGGAGCTATCATAGAAGGCAATAATCTATTGCTATCAGAAAAGGACTGTCTGTTATAAACAGAAGATTTTTCATCAAATTGAATACAAATCTGACCATCAGGAGTTTGAGTAATATGAGAGTACTCATAATTCGTAACCTTATCGGCTAACTGATTGGGTGATATAACTGAGTTTAAAACCCAAGTAGCTGGAAAATTAATTTTTTCCCACCTAATTGGTCTTCTATTAGTAATTTTTGATTTGACAAAATTAGTTTCAAACAAAACAGTTTGATTAGATGTATCATACAATTTACATCTAGGATTTAACGTAGACAGTAATTTATAATAAATTATATAAGATAAACATATAAGTTCAGATTCAGGTGCATAATTATAACCATGCCTTTTAACATTTAATGTTAATGCATCAAGTATATTAACATCAGACAGGGAAAACTGCAAATTAGGCTGAGTATTAAAATATACCGGGCCATAGGCCACGGTAGATTCAATCGAACCCATTAGAGATTGTCGAAAATTTAAATTTCGTGCATCTCGAAGAGCTGCTAGAAAAGTTTCAGGTAACCCTTTAAGAGCTAATGGTTTAAAAGCGATTTGAACCATGCCTATATGCAGAAAATTGTAAAGATTTTTATATAAATCAATATCTCATTTATTTAATAAATGAATAGTCTGTTCAGATGAATTTAAAGCTAAAGACTGCTCAGTAGTTTTTATCAATTGAGTAGAAGACAGTTTATCAAACCAACCATAATCATAAATTGTTCTTATCGGAACTTTTGGAATAGTCCATTTATATAATAAGTCAAGATTTTGAGGTATATCTACCTCTTCTAACCTATCATTTTTTATACTGGATTCTCTTAGATCCATCTTTATACGAACTATCTATGTTGAATACTTCACCTCTGTGCAGTATTTACCATAAAATATCATGGCTCTGATACCAATTCTACAGGATCTAAAAGGCGGGCAGTAGTCCGCACGGCCAAATGGATCTAGCTAGCAGAGTATCCTTATGTCGAGACATAAGAACCGAAATATAAAGGAATTTTCATATAGCGTATGACTGTATGGAAGGATCTTCTTACCTTTTACTCAAGCACGGGGCCTGTCAAGATTTAATACATACTCTTATTGAACCCATGTGTCTAGCGGTTCAAACCGAAAAAGATCGCCCTTCATCATCATCTTTTAACTGGCTCAGGAAATCGATTTGCTAGACGTAGTTACTAAGACAAAGCCAATAAAAGTAGTACTAGATTCGACTGTACCACTATCTCGGAACCAAGCAAAGTTGCTATATAATAATTTCTTTATATTTTGATAAAGCCAGATTCTTTATGGTTAATATGCAGAGAAGTTAGATATTCAACATAGATATGGAATTTAGCCGGACATCATTACGATTACAAAAAAATGACTGCATTCGAAAGTTGTGATTCATAGTTATGTATACAAAAACATGAAACTGAACAAAACGGAAGTCATAATGAAACTACATATATATACAAAGGGAGTATGTATATACGATCTTTATGTATATCTACCATTCATATGTATAAATTAGTATAATTAGGTGTTTAAGAACAAAATATAAGATTCAAGTTATCATTACACAGTTTGAAACAGAGGAAGTATCAATGTATCAATGAATATATATGATGAATTACAAAACAACAAAGATGATAATAACCTCAAAAGAGCAAGGACAACATACAGTAGAAAAAGAAATAAACAATTATGAATATACCACAGGTGTTAACTTTCTTGATAAAGATTTTGCAAGATCGATAAAAACATTCTTCCCCAGCAGTAATTCATGTACCGGTCATGCTCAATCAAGTCAAAATGCAGTCTTGGTACTCGAATTGTAAATATTTTCCCCGACAACACAAATTGATGAATAAAATACAAAATTTCTATCTTCAAAGCATCAACATCATTTCTCTCCCCCCCCCCCCTCCCCTCCCCTCCCCTCCACCACCACCACCACCACACTGTTCAAAAGCCTTAAACAACGCTGTTTTGGGGGGTTCTTCTGCACTTTCAAAATACTCAATTATTAATCTGTTTGACACCTCCGTGTCAAATGCAAAGTCATCTTTAAAAGCAACACAATTGAGATCAGAAACAATTGCAAATTTCCTTATTAAAAATCGCAAAGTATATCCATTAAACTGTATCATTATAGAATTTGTAGAACTGATTTTCAGCTCCTACACCATAACACACCTAAACATTTATGTTTGAATCCAAGAATGTGGCATGTCGACGTATTTATCGAAGCATATGTTAAAAAACCTTTCGTATAGTTCATGTGATATCTTCTTCTTTAATTCGACAAATACCTTGGCATTCATGTAAGAAGACACATGTTGAGTCTTCTTAGGCAGATCAGCTAGAACAAAAATGCCATCCTGATAAACAAAATAGATGTCTGAAAAACAAATTCTGTTTTATAGTAATAATTACTTCACAAATTTAGAAACATATAACTGTATATGTATGTATGTATATATATATATATATATATAAAAGTATATTCCCCGAAATTTAACTTTTTTTTTTTTAACTATCCATAGTCATACCCTGTTCATCTCTTCTTCTTAACATTATATACATGCAAGTTTCTTGTGTTCAAGCACTCATATACAATATGTAATGCATATACAACTTAGTTATAGGAATGCATATATATAAAATATATATACACAAAGTTCTATAAATATATGCAATGTTAAAATATGAAGCAAGCTAGTTTATACAAATCAACTTGCAAGAATCATTCAAACCCGAATGAAATCTATTCTCAACTACCCCAAAAAATTGTTCTCTCTTTTATTGACCCCCATACTATCTTTTAAAAAAGAACCTGTAGTACAAAAACCTATTCTCTATCAACTTTTTTGTCCAAGTCAGTGGTCTGCAAAAAGAACACCATAAATTCTCCTATTTCTTTGATGATCATCTCCCTACCAGAACAAGAAAAACTCATACACAAACTCCAAATCTTCAAGATTCAAGGTAAAGATAAACGTGGTTGTTCCATCCTTTGCATCATCGGTAAACGTTTCCTTGGTTAGTAGTCATCAATCTTAATCTTTCTTACAGTAGAATCACTGAATCAGATTGATGTAATCTCGAACACATTAATTTGACAGTTTCAAAGTTTAGGACTTTATTTTTTGTATGTGTTTTTGTCAGGCTAAATCAACCCAAAGATTTTCTTAACATGGTGTAATACTATTCATTTTGGGCAACCTGCATGATTTTCACCAAAAGACCTCACACCATTAAGAATATCGCTACTTTGTTCACACATCCATCAATATTTGTTATCATAATATTGATTTTTTTTTAATTGTACTAGTTGATTTATCAGCAAAGATTGTAAGTGTGGAGGCAGTGAACAAGTATCTACAAGAGAAGATTTATCCATGTTGAGAGTAGAGAAAATTCTGAATAGTGTACCTACATACATGGGTAAATAGAGCTGAAAATTTTCCCGTAATACACAACTTATATGTATACTAATTTATAAATATATATATATATATATATATGTATATACCAACACAAGACAACTGTCTAAATATATAGGACGGCTACATACATGTGTGTAATAGAAATACAAGATGTAAAGACAGATGTATATCTACTTTATATACATTCATACGAAAATATATTTGGGTATATACAAAGATACCTTCGAGTCATTAACAACATCACTGCTCCCCCATCTAAATTGAGAAACCTTGGAACCTTCTTCCCCTTCTTCTTTGCTAGTAGACCTAATGTATTTCACTTTTCTTTTTTTCGTTAAACCTGTACCTTCCAAAGATATCTTAGAATTGTCAATTAATTCGTTTTTTGATTTTGAATCTTCCATGCTATTTTGCATATTAACATGGTCATTTCAATTTTTTGAGCGTGACTCTGCACTCAACTTGCCCTCTTCCAACTCTACTACATAACGTGCATTATCACTGTTTATTTGAGAAAAATTCAAATTAAACGAAGGAGTTCCATCATTAATCGGAGCTATAGGTTCAATACCTCTAGTCAATCTCCTGAATGACCTTTTTTTAGATATTGAAACAAGTAGATTGATTACTTGAAACCCTAAAACATGCAAATAGAAAAAATTGGAAGAAAATTAGAGATGGATAGATGAAGAACAAAGTTAGAAAATTCAAAAAAGCAAAAGAAATCTAACGTATATACCCGAAAATTGGGAGATTACTCCAAAATCTTCAATGAATATCCAAGCAGATGTTTAGGATGCATTGGAAGAAGTATTTGCGGATGAATTGGGAGAAAATATTTGCTTAAATCTCTTTAACAATCGTGTTGTTGTAATAACTCGAAATCAGTCAATACATGAGAGAGAGAGTGTTTGAAAATCAATTAATAGAGAGAGAATCGTGATTTGTCTATATACATTTGTAAAATATTTGTATATAAGGGTCCATATAAAAATTAGTTATAAAACTAATAAATAATCATGTAAGATAATTATTTTAAATCTTAACCATGACAGGTAATTAAAGACTTATTTTATTTTATCTATTGTGTGTATTTTTTCCAACCAAAAAAAGGGACGCTAGATGTAATTTTCTATAAAAGATTAGCCCACCCCCATAGCCTCCGGAAGGGCCCAAACCTATGCTAGTGTTTCTCGTTCCTGCCGGCAGGGTCATGCACAAAAAGGTTGTTTTTGAATGTTGGGACATCACTAATCCTGGCCATTTATACTATTGTTTGGGTGGCGTCACTATATTCTCAACAATCACTGGTCAGACTAACGGCTGTCTCCCATGGCGGCGTCTGCCTGTACAGTTCACAGTTTCTCTCATCCCCGTGTAGCCTCCACACCCCAATGTGTCCCAACCCTATCTCTTCCCAACAATAGAACTTTCAGTTTTCCCAGTGGTACAAGATACAGAAGCAACACTACTACTTCCAGAGTCACCTTCTCGCCATTTTCGACGAGAGCAGCAAAGAGTGACAGTAGTGATAAAAGGAAAGAAGAGAAACAGCAAGTGTTGGAAGAAGAAGAAGAGGAGGTTGAAGAGGAGCTGCCATGGATACAAGAGAAAGCATTGGACCTGGTTGAGTTTACTGGTTCTGTGACTCAGGCAATTCCTGGGCCCAGGGTTGGCCGTAGCTCCTTACCATGGATTCTTGCGGTGCCCTTGACATACTTTGGCATCACTTTTGTCATTGCCTTTGTTAAAACCGTCCGCAAGTTCAATTCACCCCGGGAGAAGCGTCGAAAATTGGTCCCACTTTCCACCTCAGACTCTCTCCTCCTTCTTTACATGATTTACTCATCCAATTATCACTTTTTTTTTTTTTTTACAATACTGGCTATTGTTAGTTCACTTCTACCTGGATGTGCATATGTGTATAATGTTTGGGGAAGCACTTTCGAACCTCTTGGAAACATATATTTGTTAAGATACATAGACGTGCATTTCCACCATTTTCCCTTCACATTTTACATTACCTCTCACTGTCTTCTCCATACTCTTGAGTTTTAGCTGCTTAGTTTTTGGAAAATTAGTCTATCAATTAAAATTGGATATTTATGGTCAAACTCTTGATGAGTCTCCTTGGAAGCAAAATGTTGATTGTAATAAAAAAGGACTAAATTGGAAGCTATTGTAAGGAATAGAATTATATACAAACATTTCCTGAAAAGGAATGAAGAGGTTAATATCCATTCAATTATTTTGCTCCATATCTACCTGACGAAACTGGTCCAAATGTCCTTTTCCAGTGTTGATGACAGAAATGAAATGCTAGGCTATCCTGATGCACATGTATTCTTAGCTATGTTGCTCTGACTCCCCAAAATTGTTGCTCCACCCTTGTCAGATTCTCCATAATGCACTACTTTTGGCGTATCCGACACGCACAAGTCGACATTTTTGAAGAGTCCGAGCAACATAGATTCTTTGTATTTTCTCAAAGTGTATTAAACTTCTTGAATATAGTACTGCAAATCTGAAGTTTCTTATTAGCAGTTTACCTGCTGTGAAGATATCTGTGTTCGCCCTAATATCATGGTTTATGAATGTAATGTGTGAATGTGAACAACTTCTCTTATTGTAGAACATGGTCATTTTGTAGAAGGGGAAGTATTATGCATTTCTTGATGAACAGCCTGACAAGTACAATCTTTTAGGTTAACAAAAATGCTGAGCTATGCAAGTCAGTCGATGAGTTATTTGAGGAGGGAAAAGACAATGTTGAGCCTGCAACTTTGAAGGAACTGGCACAAAAGGTATGATGTGTTGTCCGTAATGCTATCTTTAGGTTAATTTGACTTGTCGTCAAGCAAATCTCCTTCTCCTTGGTACAAGATTTAGCTTTCCTTGGTTTTAGCAGTAGGCTTTTAAAATCTCGTTTCTTCTTTGTATATTTAGGATTCGGAGTTATGTCTTATATACTGTGAAATAGAGATACTGCCTGAACAGGTTTAGAACATTAATTTGGTTTGAGCATCAGAGTATTACATTTTAACTAGTCTACTGTAGTCAATTAGATGCTTCTAGGTCATAAACTTGTGGCTAGTTTGCCGATTATTACTTGTAATTCTCTCTACATGGTCATGGAGAGACTACTTTGAGCTTCTTTTTTTTTTTTTTGAGAAAGGTAACATACATATTATAAACAGGGAACTACACCAGAGGTGTATTCCAGTAATCATTACAAATAATAGTCAGAAAGGCAAAACCTACTACCTATCTACTCATAAGCAATCTAGAACACCAAGAAGCGTCCTCAACTTCTAAAGGGTATTCATGTTTACACCAAAAGTAAAAGTGCACTAAACAGTTCATCCTTAGCTTCTGGAAAGTACAGGATTTATCTTCGGAACACCCCTGGTTCCTCTCCCTCCAAGTGGTCCACCATATGCATGCCGGGACAATTTTCCATCTCTCCCTAACTGATTACCCTCTCTGTTCCAGCAAGCTAAGATTTCATGTATGTTCCTTGGCATAGTCCACCTGATACCCCTTAGATTGCTGAAACTCTGCCATTGTTTATCAGCCACTTTGTTTTTTGAGATAACCGTTTATAGCCACTTTACAGTGTAAGAAAAGATGATTTATCGTCTCAGCCTCAACTCAACAAAAAAAGGCATCTGGAGCACAGATGCATGCCCCTTTTGATAAGATTATCTTGAGTCAAAGAAGCCTGTTTAGCCAATAGCCATGTGAAGCATGCTACCTTTAATGAGATTTTTACTTCCCATATCATCTTCCAAGGCCAGCCTTCAGGTTGTATGTGTGAACTAAGTAAGCAGTCCTATGCTGAGTTGACAGAAAATATGCCCTGCCTGTCTTTAGTCCAGACTAAGCTGTCCCCCCTTGTATTAAAATCTTGAAACTGCTCAACGGTGCAACAATTTGTCCACCTCCCAGTTGTTTAGGAGTCTTCTAAACCTAAAGTTTCACCCTGGATTGTCCCTTACCTCCATGGTTGTAGCTCTTTTCTGTTAGTTCAAATTGTATAACAATGGAAATCTAATCTTCAAAATTTGTCGACCAATCCTGTTATCTTCCCAGAATAAGGTCTTCCTTCCATTGCCTACCTTAATTATGGAATTACTACTGATCTTGGGCCACAAATTCCTGATAGATCTCCATACACCAGTTCTATATGCATGTATCCTTTCTTCTTTCTAGAAGTCCTCCACCTCATATGTTGTTCTGATAATTTCTTTCCACAAGGGTTGCTCATCAAAAGTAAATTTCCATAGCCATTTCAACAAGAAACTATGGTAGTGTACTTTCAAGTCCCTAATCCCCAGGCCACCTTCCTTCTTGCTAGCTATTACTGCATCCCATATTTTACTAAGTGAAACTTGTTGTTATCACAGTTTCCTTGCCAAAGGAAATTTCTTCTGATAGCATCCAGTTTGTTCTGCACATTGTCTAACATGGGATATAGCCTATAGGGACGTCATATAAGTTGATAGGGAATCTGGTACACTGTTAATGAGTGTCACCCTCCCTCCTAAAGATAAATATTGGCTCTTCCAATTGGCAAATTTCCTCTCACATTTTTCCAGCACTGAATTCTATATGCCCTTTGATTTGCTCTTAGCTCCCAGGGGCATGCCTAGATAAATGGTAGGCAATTCTCCTACACTACCACCTACTTTGATCAACTGTTCAACACGAACCAGGAGAATAACATTTTGGATCTACACACATTTCTGAATGATAGAAATTGTAGCTATACTCGTAGAATTAGGACATCATAGGTAAAGGATGCCATGAAAAATATGTGAATTAGAAAAGCTTGTGGCCCAGATAGTATTACTATAGAGGTTTGGAAGTGCCTTGGAGGTGTAGGACTGGAATGGCCACCAAGCTATTCAATGCTATACTAAGAAGTGGTAGGGTGCACATTGAGTGGAGAAAGAGCACCATGGTTCTGATTTATAAGAACAAAAGAGATATTCAAAATTTTGCAAATTGTTGTGGCATTAGACTCATGAGTCACACGATGAAACTCTGGGAAAGTGCGATAGAACATAGACTTAGAAGCACAACAAGAGTGAAAGAGAACAATTTGGATTTATGCCTGGTGGATCGAACTTACGAGGTTATATTCTTACTAAGAAGATTGATGGAAATCTCTCACGGAAAAAAAAGAAGAAAGACTTACCCATAGTGTTTATTTATCTACAGAAAGCATATGATAGAGTACCATGCGAGGTCCTTTGGTGGATGATGGAGAAGAAATGAAAAATGTCATAAAGGACATGTCTGATGAAGCTATCACTTGCTTGAAAACAGTGGTAGGTGATATAGAGAAGTTTCCCATAACAGTGGGTTTAAATCAAGGATCGATATTGAGTCCCTACTTGTTTACCCTAGTTATGGACGAGATAACCACGACAATACAAGGGTAGGTTCCATGGTGTATGTTATTTGCTGATGATATAGTATTAATTGACGAAACTAGCGAGGGTATCAACCAAAAGCTTGAACTATGGAGAATCACGTTAGAGAGTAAGGGTTTTCGAATAAGTAGAAGTAAAACTTGAGTACATGCATTTCAGGTTTATAGCTTGTTTGGCCAAGCTTATTTTCCCCTAAAAGTGCTTATTTTTTTTTTTTTTTGCAAAAGTGCTTATTTTAAAAAAATGAGGTGTTTGGCCAAGCTTTTGAAAGAAAATAAGTGCTTCTGGGGAGTAGGAAAAATAGTTTTTCATAAGCTAAAAAGTAGTTTCTCCTTAAAAGCACTTTTGAGAAAAATACACTTAGAAACACTTTTAAAAAGCTTGGCCAAATTCTAATTGCTACTCAAAAGTGCTTTTTAAATTTATTGGCCAAACACAAACTGCTTCTCACCAAGAGTACTTTTTTAAAAAGCACTTTTCAAGATAAGCTGATTTTAGAAGCTTGGCCAAACAGGCTATTAGTCAGCATAAGAGAGAGAAGTTGAGTTGAGACTAGATGGGATTGCATGCCAAAAGGAAACAATTTAGATATTTAGGCTCGTTGTTTTAAGTGAATGGAATGATAATTAAGATGTTACTCATAGGATTAAAACTGGATGGTTGAAATGGAGAAGTACTACCAGGGTGTTATGTGACAAAAAGATACCCACCAAAGTGAAAGGTAAGTTATATCGAACAACTATAAGACCGGCTATGTTGTACGGTAGTGAATGTTTGGCTACTAAACTCCAACACATCCACAAGAAAAGATGAATGATGCAGAGATGCCGATGCTAAGATGGATGTGCGGTCATACCAGATTAGATAGGATTAGAAATGACCACATTCTACGGAAAGTGCATGTAGCACACATTGGGAATAAAACAAGGGAAGGTCACTTGATGATTTGGAATGTATCGGTCAGTAGGTGTGAAACTATGGTAAGTGAAGGTATTAAAACGGGATGGGTTAGACCTAAAATTACATGGAAGGAATTGGTCTCCAGAGACCTGCAATTGCTTGGTATCAATACAGACTTAGCTAAAGATAGGATACAATGAAAGAAAAATATCCATATTGGTGATAGCTACTAGTTGAACTAATCATCTGCAATTGCTTTTACTCTATTTTTTTTTCTGAAAAAGGTAACAGTATATTAGTATCAGCAAAAAGGCTGTGCTGGAGCCATATTTATAATTCAAAAAGCTACACAAAGTAAGCCAGTAATTGTTTAGTAATTTTATTTTATGAGGTTATAAATTTCTTTGACTTGAAGTTTAATGATTCTTGAAATTTCAGTCTGGGAAGTTATTGAACAGGTTCAATTTCCAACTGAGACAAACACTAGGTGATTTCTTCTCATCTGTTCTAGCCTTGGTGGGAAGTGTGTCCCGACAAGTCCCGACAACTCTCTCTCTCTCTCTCTCTCTCCCTCTATAGCTCAGATCTGGTCGGATCTGACCAGTGCGCCGGAGGGGGTCTTCGAGCCGCCCGCCGCCCGCCGCCGCCGTTCGCAGCCAGATCTCTTCTCCGGCGGCCAGATCTGCTCCGATCCTTCGTCCGGCAGGCGACCCGCTCTCCGTTTTCGGGTCTTGACTTTCCGGCGACCATCTTTCTCTCCCTAACTAACTATCCGTCGTCAACCACCCTTTTTCCGGCGAAGTCTACCGGAAACTCGCCGGAAACAGCATTTTTGTCTCTTGTTTGCTTGCTTTCTTTCACAGGTCATTTACAGACTTGGGGTACGCCCCAGCCAGCAGCTAGGCCGACGCGCAGCAGCCAGGTCACAGATTCCGGCGACAATTTCAGCAACAGATTGCCGCAACGCAGGTGCATTCGTTCCCCTCATCTAGCTCTTATAGGTTGCTTGATTGTGGATTCTTGTTCTTTCTTATTGGTGACTCTTGATTGCGGTCCTGTACATTCTTACTTGCCTTCCCTAGCTTATAGCTTATAGTATACATATCTACTGATTTAGGACTTGCCTGTGTTTTTTGCCTTACCTATTTTGCGTGCCTAGTCGTTACTACACACTTCATTACTGATTTAAGCCTTGCCTATCTGTTTTTAGCCCTTACTTTTCTACGGGCCTATTTATTTCCCTATCCTATTGAGTAGTGGCTTTGGTGGTCGATGGTAGACTAGGGTCATGTCATAGGTCGGGGTTGAGGTCCTGGGGGAGAGCTTTGGGTCAGGGTCTGGGTCTGGGTCGAGCTCGGGGTTGGGGGCAAAGGGGAGTAGGGTTAAGCGGGATAAGGGAGCCTACAGGTTGAGAGTTGGGTCTTGGAACATAGGAACTCTGCAAGGGAAGTCTATAGAGCTCGTTAAGGTTCTTAGGAAAATGAGGATTAGTATAGCTTGTGTCCAGGAGACCAAATGGGTAGGGTCTAAAGCGAAGGATGTGGATGGGTATAAGTTGTGGTACTCTGGTAGCGTGAAGCATAGGAATGGGGTAGGTATCTTAGTAGACGAAGAGCTTCGGGGGCAGGTGGTGGAGGTTAAGCGGATTAACGATAGGTTGATGCGGATTAAGTTGGTCATTGGAGAGTCTACCTGGAACGTTATTAGTGCCTATGCACCGCATGTGGGCTTGGATGAGGAGGAGAAGAAGAGCTTTTGGGAGAGCCTGGACGAGGTGGTGGGAGGCGTTCCGTGCACGGAGAAGCTTTTCATAGGAGGTGATTTCAATGGGCATATAGGGGCATTATCGAGAGGGTACGACGATGTGCATGGAGGTTGCGGTTTCGGAGAGAGGAACGAGGGAGGAGCCTCACTCTTGGAGTTTGCTAGGGCTTTTGGTTTGGTGGTAGCGAATTCGAGCTTCCCAAAGAAAGATGACCACCTTATTACTTTTCATAGTTCGGTGGCCAGGACTCAGATAGACTTTCTTCTCCTTAGGAAGGGCGACAGAGTGCTATGTACAGATTGCAAAGTTATACCTAGCGATAATCTCTCGACCCAACATAAGCTTCTGGTGATGGACTTGGAAATCAAGAAAGGCAAAAAGGAGAGGATTGTGGAGGATCGACCCAGGATTAAGTGGGGTAACTTAACTTTGGACAATGCTTTGGAGATAGGGGAGAAGCTGACGACTAGGGGGGCTTGGGAAAGTGGAGGGGATGTGGATAGTATATGGGAGACGACTGTTGGTTGCATCAGGGAGACAGCTAGGGAGGTGTTGGGTGTCTCGAGAGGCCGTTCTGGCAAGCACCGAGGGGACTGGTGGTGGAACGAAGAAGTCAAAAAGAAGGTGGAGACTAAGAAAAGGCTTATGCGAAGTTGGTGGAGAGCAAGGATGATGAGGAGAAACGGATGAACAAGGAGGGGCATAAGTTAGCTAGGAAAGAGGCGAAGTTGGCAGTTACAGCAACTTTTGAGAGGCTGTATGCGACGTTAGAGGAGAAAGGTGGGGAGAAGAAGTTGTATAGGCTTGCCAAGGCTAGAGAGCGTAGGGCCCGTGACCTGGACCAGGTGAAGTGCATCAAGGGTGAGGATGGCAGGGTGTTGTTGGATGACACCCGCATTAGGAGGAGGTGACAGTCTTATTTTCATAGACTTTTGAATGACGAAGAGGCCGAAGTTTTAACGTTGGGGGACTTGGAACACTCAGAGAGGTGTCGTGATTACGGCTATTGTAGGCGTATTAAGGTTGAAGAGGTCAAGGGGGCTATTCGGAGGATACGTAGGGGTAGGGCGACCGGGCCAGACGAGATCCCGGTAGATTTTTGGAAGAGCACTGGCAGGGCAGGTATGGAATGGCTGACAAAGGTATTTAACATCATTTTTAGGATGACGAAGATGCCGGAAGCTTGGAGATGGAGCACGATGATTCCTTTATATAAGAACAAGGGAGACATTCAGAGTAGTAACAACTATAGGGGTATCAAGCTTTTGAGTCATACTATGAAGGTGTGGGAAAGAGTGGTAGAGTTAAGACTGAGGAGGATCGTGACTATTTCCGAGAATCAGTTCGGTTTCATGCCAGGTCGCTCGACAACTGAAGCCATTCATCTTGTGAGGAGATTAGTGGAGCAGTATAGGGAAAGAAAGAAGGACTTGCATATGATGTTCATCGATCTGGAGAAGGCGTACGACAAAGTCCCCAGAGAGGTTTTGTGGAGGTGCTTGGAAGTTAGAGGTGTGCCTGTGGCGTACATTAGGTCAATTCAGGACATGTACGACGGAGCAAAGACCCGTGTGAGGACGGTAGGAGGAGACTCAGAGCACTTTCCTGTGTCGTCTGGTTTACACCAGGGATCGACTCTTAGCCCGTTTTTATTCACCGTGGTGATGGATGTATTGACACGGCATATTCAAGGAGAGGTACCTTGGTGTATGTTATTTGCGGATGATGTAGTGCTTATTGACGAGTCCCGGGGAGGAGTTAATGATAAGTTGGAGGTTTGGAGACAGACCTTAGAGTCTAAAGGGTTTAGGCTGAGCAGGACCAAGACGGAGTACCTGGAGTGTAAGTTCAGTGCTTTGACGCAGGAGGCTGACGTGGTAGTGGAGCTAGACTCTCAGGTCATTCGGAAGAGGGATAGTTTCAAGTATCTTGGGTCTATGATCCAAGGAAATGGGGAGATTGACAAGGACGTCATGCACCATATTGGTGCAGGGTGGTTGAAATGGAGGCTCGCTTCAGGAGTCTTATGTGATAAGAAGGTGCCGCTAAAGCTTAAAGGTAAGTTTTACAGAGAGGTGGTCCGACCGGCTATGTTGTATGGAGCCGAGTGTTGGCCAGTTAAGAACTCGCACATACAGAAGTTGAAGGTGGCGGAAATGAGAATGTTGAGATGGATGTGCGGACTTACTAGGAGGGATAGGGTGAGAATGATGCTATTCGAGAGAAGGTGGGAGTAGCTTCGGTAGAAGATAAGTTGCGGGAAGCGAGGTTGGGATGGTTTGGGCATGTGATGCGACGGGGCACGAATGCCCCAGTACGGAGGTGCGAGAGGCTCGCTATGGATGATTGCAGACGGGGTAGAGGTAGGCCGAAGAAATACTGGAGGGAAGTGATTAGGCATGACATGGGGCAGCTGCAGCTTAGAGAAGACATGACCCTTAGGGTAGAGGGGTAGTAAGCAGGAGTGTGTCCTTACTAGTAGGGAGGAGTGCCTTGTTTGTCGATGTAACTGTAGGCATAGTGCTATGCCTATGCCTGGTAGTTTCTTGTTTGTGTTGTTTATGCTATGTGCTCGATTTTGGAATAGTAGTTCCTAACATTACTTCATGGGCGTTTTGTTTCTTTTCCTTGCGGTGTGTTACCTCGTGTTTGTTGTTTGTTTTTATGTTTCTTGCTTGTTATACTGCTATCTATTCTGAGCCGGGGGTCTGACGGAAACAGCCTTGCTACTTCGTATGAGGTAGTGGTATGGATTGCGTACACTTTACCCCCCCCCAGACCCCACTTTGTGGGAATACACTGGGTATGTTGTTGTTGTTGTTGTTGTTGTTCTAGCCTTGGTGGACCCCGTGGAGTTAGTCGAGGTGTGTGCAAGCTGGCCCGAACACCACGGTTATCAAAAAAAAAAAAAAGTTATTGAACAGGATGATATAGTAGCATCACTCCCTTTTACCTTTTCCTACCACTAGTGGTTGTGATAAACTCTTTCTGGGTGCAATGCCTCTATAACTTTGTTTCAATGTCTTCAGGACTGCCACTTCTGCCTACAACTTGGCATCTTCACAACGTACTTTGTCTTTGCTTGTCGTATTGGATTTTTGAATTAGATATTCGGCTTTACTGGTGCGCAGGGGTATTGGATGTTTGAATTAGGCATCTGCCTTTAGTGGTGATGAAGATAGGCTGATGCTTCATATCCTTTTCTAATGCCCAATTCTTTTCTTTTTCTTTTAGTATATCTAATCTAAAATGTCATCTTCCTGTTATTGATATCTTTGATCACTATAGAGATTAGAGTCTTGAATTGAACCATGTAATATTTGCAGACAAGCTTTGCTATGGAGGAGATTTTCCGTAAATATATTCGGTACTCCTTGAATGAGAAGCCATTTAGCCCGGATTTAATAGCATATTTAATTCAGTTGAGGAAAGCATCAATGCTGACTGATTCTGAAGTAGCTGGAATACTGAATGAAATTTCACGTCGAATTGTTCAAGACAAAGGTATTGGTTTTACTTACTGGATTTCTTGCAAACCCTTCATTGTCTCTCCTTGAATGATCTAGATTAGAAGATAAGGTCTGATCTACACTTGTCAAAAGAAAAAGTCTAATAACACACGCCTATGGGGAAGAAGTATCAAAAATATTCTGCCTCATTTACCTAGAAGAAACTCATGTTACTATATAGCCAATGAAGCTACCTTGTGGCTTATGGTGGGACTTCTTGATTGAGAACCTACACTTCCAATGATCTAGTGTTCTTTCCATTGGTCAGAAGGACATGGACATCAACAACAAAAGATCTATTATTTTCTTTGTCTGCGGAAGGATTTGAACCTGCGAAGTGCGCCCTAACCCACACATAACATGTTGCACTCTTACCACTAGACCAAAGCTCTACACTTCAACTACTATTTTAATGACCTAAGGCCAACAAAGATTTTCATTGCAATGTATGTTCATTTAGGTTAGGTTTAAAGTCTGTTGAACAAGCAACTCAATATTGACATCATTTGTTAGTTATTTTACCATTTAGCTGAAAGGACTTCGTATCATAGTCTTGAGTTGTTTTCTTCTTAGATTTTTTCCTTCCCATATAAGCACTTCATAGTGTACATAATCTGCTAAAATTTTGTATCTCTTCAGCAGTTTATTTGTTGTAAACAAGTCTCTAACTTTCAGGTCCAGTTGTTATGGATATATCGGGCTATTCTGAGAAGGGTTTGAAGAGAAAACTTGCTGTGCAAGCTCTTTTTGGGAAGATTTTTTATCTTTCTGAGGTAAGGGGCCCTATCAAATGAGGACCACATCCTACTTTTTAACATATCCTGCATCAGAATGATTTCAGATGTTTCTTTTCCTCTGGTTGTAATTGATTATTTCATAACTAGATCCCTTAGTTCTTGAATAACCGTGCTTAGTAATTCTTTTTTCTTTACTATATTGACTTTGAAGAGTTTCTTCTCGTCATCTCTCCTATTTAATACCCTCCTTTTGAATCTGTCGTATATTTTTCCTCACTATATTGAATATGAAAAGTATCTTTCCCTCAGTTGTCTTATTAAATGTGTTTCATTTAATGCTTAAGATTTCTATTGTTATGTTTAAGTAGGATGTGTGAACAGCCTCCGTTCTGGGACAAATATATAATATAACTTGGTAGCATCCATGGTCAGGTCCAATTCAAGGCAAGAGTGTTGCTGACCCAGATATAAAAGTACTTCCTCTGTCCAAATAGTGTCCTCATTCCCTTTTGGTTTGTCACAAAATGGTTAAGATTTCTATTGTTATGTTTAAGTAGGATGTGTGAACAGTCTCCGTTCTGAGACAAAGATATAATATAACTTGTTAGCATCCATGGTCAGGTCCAATTCAAGACAGAATGTTGCTGACCCAGATATAAATGTACTTCCTCTGTCCATATAGTGTCCTCATTCCCTTTTGGTTTGTCACAAAATGGTTTTCATTTTTGCCCTTGAAAAAGAAACGCTTTCTATATAACTCGAAGTTACCTAGGATGCATTTCTGCTCTATAATATACCACTTTTACTCTATTGTACTATCCTAAATCAAAATAAGTATATTTCTCACATTCCCCCCTAGAATTACTAAATAACTCACCTTTTTAGCTATTATATTAGTATCAGTCACGGGTCAAACTAGGATTCTAAAATCAGACAGAGTGATTCATCTGAACTAATTGTCTTGGTAATTTTTTGAATATTGAGTCGTTGCGTCCAATTTTTGTAGTGGCTCTGCATTTTCCTGGGTTTTGATAGATTGTAATTCCTACTATACTCTGTCTTGGTTAAAGATCTAGAATGTGGTACTGTAGATGAACCCACTCAAAGCTTTCTCGTACAATAGAACTTTTTAAATTTCATTATGATGTGCTTCTGAGTTTTCCTTAATTGATTGAATTGCTCTATTTGTGAAACAGCTTCCAGAATTCTGCTCGAGGGATAGCTCCTTAACTGTTAAGGAAATATTTGGAGTGGCTGAGTAAGTGACCTCTTCCAAGATTTTAGCCAATCATTGTATGAGACAGTAGAATTCAGCTAATCAGTCTTTGCTTTTCCTTGCCTAATAATTCTCAGTGAGGATACTGAAAAGCTTCGGTTACATACTATCCCAGAAGCTGGGAACATGGATTCACTTGAGAGGATGGTGAACGTGTCGGATTCTGAAAATTCAAGTGATGAATCCTCTAGTGTTTCTTGATTCATGTACACTTGAGTGTAGAGAAGTTGTAGGTTGGGACATTGTGGAGAGTAAGGCAAAATATGACAAGAGAACTCTATAACCTACACGTCCTTCGGCAGGGCCCAAGTAACAACAGCGGAAAAGAAAAGTCAGAACTTATAACTATCCACCATGAGGCTTGTGAAGTTGTCTAGAAATTCTTCAATTTTGTGCCCACAACACTTTTGATACAAAATGCCTGTGTTTGTTGCATGTGTTCTGTTTCGGGGTAGACATTTCAGTAGTGTAAGTCTTGAAACAGCAGAAATTATTACAAATCCCCCAGTGCTGGAGAAAACACTTCTTGACATAGGGAGTATTTTGAAAAAAGAGTTTCCAGTTTCCATGCTAGTAGATATTAGATAGTATTCTACATTTTTCTCCTTGCAGAAGGGAAGCCTTGGAGTAACTGGTAAAGTTGTTGCCATGTGACCAGGAGGTCACGGGTTCAAGCCTTGAAAACAGCCCCTTGCAGAAATGTAAGATGAGGCTGCGTACAATAGATCCTTGTGGTCGGACCCTTCCCCGGACCCTGCGCATAGCGGGAGCTTAGTGCATTGGGCTTGCCTTTTTATTCTACATTTTTCTCCTACTTGGCTGATAAAAGCAGAGCCAGCCTTTTATGAGATTTAGCTTGTCTTATGCTTGAGGGCTCTTACCCAACCTCTTCCCAGAGAAGATAAAATAACTTGGCACATCAAATTATTTACTACACACTTTGTACAATACTATAGCAAATCATAGTTTCATGATTTTGCTTGATCTTTTTATCCCTTTTCCACACTATTGCCTTCATAAAATTGAACCGTTTCGAGTGCGCTGATATCTCAAATGCTTCATCAAAATAATTTTATTTTAGTATGATAATGTTTCTATTATGGCAAAATGATCTAATGGACTCTTGTTCTTGTCTGAGTTTGTAGAGTGGACACCTTTACTTAGTCCTTTGTCATCTGAATCCCTCAACCCATTAAAACACAAGATTTTAAACTCTTTTTTGGACTACTAACTTGAGCATGTAGCACAAACGCTAATACGTAATTAAAAAATTAATTCCTAAATAATACGTAGGAAATTACGTGGAATGGACTTAAAAGCCTCAGAAGCCTTTCATTTTCTCCTTGTTTTTTCATCTGAACACCCGCACTTGCACTTTCCTACTTTTCCCTTCGTTTCCACTAAAATTTTTGACTGTTCTTGTTGTTTTAAGGCTTAATTGAAGCTATATATGTAAGTTTATCCTAATTATAGTCGTAATTATTTCATGTTCGAGTTTGTTTGTTGATTTTTGTTCGAGTTATTTTGTCGTTTTTTATGTTTTAGGATTTTACTCGATTAACACTGTTTTTGTTGAATTTTTTTGGGGGTTTTGCTTTGTTTTGTGTCTAATGCTAGTATAAGATGTATATGTAGTAGTGTTATGCCTTCAATAGAATATTTTGTGATTTCGATTAGATTCTAGGGTTTTTTCGTAAAATCAAAATTTTGACTGAATTTTTTTTCCAATTGTCTTCAGTATTGTATACATCAGTGGTCCGTTGTGACATATCAGACATGTGGAGAAGAATCTTTACACATTTTTGCTTTAAAAATTAGGGTTTTATGTTGTTTTACCTTTAAAAATTAGGGCCTTTTGTATCATGTACAAATTGACTAATTGTATATGTTTTCTTGTCACTGTATAGGCATAGTAAGTAAATGACTTCAACAATAGTGACGCTTCAATTTCACTATGTGGGCTGTTTTTTGTCAGACCCTGAGTTAAGGTATGCTAATGGAATTTGTAATCTTAAAGATTAGAATAGATCTAGATGAGCTGCATATAATGTTGTTTCAGATATTAACACTGGAATTAGGTGTTGAAAAAGTTGAAACCTTTGGATGTAGAGTTAACAAAAAAGGGTGGTTATTACATGCTAAATACCGATGGTGATGTTTTAAGATTTCTTTATAATTTGAAGGGTGGAGACTTTGTTGATGTATGTGTGGTACATCAAATTAGTTTACATTTAGTTGTTGAGGATGACAATGAAGTGGAACTTGCCAAAAATTTGTCCTAAAAAATAAGACAGCCAAGTGTCCACAAGTTTAGGGCTGATGTGACACCCCCACCTTTATTGCTAATATGTAATGGTGATGTGTCATCCACCCCCCACCTTTAATTGAAAATGATAGGGCTGATGTGTCTTCACCTCAACCATTTGATGAAAATTGAAATGAGGATTTAAATGAAAATCAACCCTCCTAGGGTAAACAAAGGGAAAGAGAAGGTTTCTTTAGAAGACTTAGATGAAGGTCAAGGTAATGACTTCTCCTCATACCACCTTCAAACTTCTGATTCTGATGTAGATTTACTAACAATGATTCTGATTTTGATTAATTCTATGATGTTAACGAAAACATTGATGATTTGAGTGACTTGGATGAGGAGTTGCTTCAAGCTAGACAATCTAACATCCAAAAACAAGTTAAACAAAAGGCTAATAGGGTGAATCTAGATGAGACACCATCTGGTCCTGTAGGTATAGATGCTGGTTTTGAGGACATTTATAAGAACAAGAAAGGAAAATAAGAAGGTAAATTGGGTGCGGATGACCCTTATTTTGATAGCTCAGATCATGATAGTGACATTAATGAAGATGAAGGGGATCCTGTTGATAATGATGAAGTGGTAGATCCACCACCTAGAAATTCAACTACCAAGATCTACTTTGATAAAACTGCCAAAAAGGTCTTATTTCAGTTGTATATGGTCTTTTTAAATTGTGCTGAGTTTAAAGAGGCACTGCAGACTTACTCTATTTAGAAGAGTGTGAATCTGAAGTTGAAACCTAATGAGAAGGAAATGGTAAGGGCAAAGTGTAAGAAGAAGGGTTGTCCTTGGGTTATTCTTGGAAGTCTTGATGGTAACACTGGAAATTTCAGTGTGAAGGCATACTTTCCTATCCACAAGTGTTGTAAAAGGACAGGAAACAAGTTGTGTAACCCAGTGTGAATTAGTAAGCAATACAAGGACAAAATTATGAGCGAGTCTTCAATCACATTGCATCAGATTCAAGTTCTTTTCAGGAGGGCTATGGGTTGTATATTAGTAAAACAACATGTAGAAAGGCAAAAATCAGAGTTATGAATGAATATTTGGGTGATTTCATGGAAGAGTTTGCTAGGTTGTATGATTATGTTGAAGAGTTGAAGACCACTAATCCTAGAATCACTGCATCTATTAGGACATCCAAGAACTCAATTCCAGGAAAACAGGTGTTTATGAGCATCTATATTTGTTTTGGATCCTTAAAAAGTGGATGGATAAAGGGTTGTAGAAGGATAATTGGTTTAGATGGTGCATTTCTCAAGGGTGTATGTAAAGGTATAATGTTGTCTTGCATTTCCAAAGATGGAAATAATTAGATGTACCCTGTAGCATAGGCAGTAGTTGATAAAGAAATCAAGGACACATGGTCTTGGTTTCTTAGGTGCATCAAACAGGATTTGGAGCTTACAGAAACTGAAGGTGAAGGACTAACAGTGATGTATGATATGCTGAAGGTATAGCATCACATTTTTAGTTATATTTTTTTTAATTTGCTGTAATAATTGATATTTAACACTTGTCTTTCTACTGTTTGATAGGGTCTTCATTTAGCACTTACTGATCTACTGCCAAATTCTGAGCATAGATGGTGGGCTAGACATATATGGGCCAACTGGAAGAAGGAGTGGAGGGATGAAGAAAGGAGGAGAAAATTCTGGCAGGTTGCTAGGGCATCTCTTAAAGTGTATTTGCAAGTCGTTCAAGTACACAAAGATGCATGGTGTAGGGCTTTGTTTAAAGAACATCGTGATGTGGTTGAGAACAACATGTGTGAGACTTTCAACAGTTGGATTTTGGGTGCTCAGTTCAAATCAATCATCACTATGTTGGAGGAAATAAGATTCAAAGTCATGGAGAGGATGAATCAAATGAGAGAGTTTTCAGAAAGATGGATCATTGATGTATCACCAATGGCTATGAAAGTTCTTAGAAATAATGGTGATCATGCAGCCAATTGTGAGGTGAAGTTTAGTGGTGATATTGGCTTTGAGATCAGTGATCCACTATATAAACATGTTGTTAATGTCAAGAGGAAGGTGTGTAGTTGTAGGTCATGACAACTAAAGGGAATTCCTTGTGCACATGTAATTACTGCAATGCATTACAAGGAATGAGATGTGGAGTCATTTGTTGGTCACTGGTAGAACAAAGAAACATACTTGAAGGCATACAATAAGTTTATTCAACCTATGACAAACATGAAGATGTGGCCAAAAAGCACAAGACCAACAATTGAGCCACCTGAGATTACTGCCATGCCAGGAAGACCAAGTGAAAATAAGAAGAAAGATAGTGATGAGCCTGTTAAGAAGAAGTTTGGAAAGGCTACAAGGAAGAGAAGAAAAATGAGATGTTCTGTGTGTTAAGACTTTTAGACATAACAAGAAAGGATGCCTAACTCTGGTAAGCTATGCTTCAATAGCTTTATAGTAATGAATTTTACTCTTTTTAGTTGTGCTTTTGACTTTAAGATTATGTTTGTAGAAAAATAGTTTCACTGCTAGTTCTGGAACTACTAGAGCATCTGCTACTTGTGATTTTATAAGTACTGCAAGTGGGAGTCAACCAAGTGTGGCTGCAGGTCCAAGTGTGGCATTACCACAACTACCTCAGATGGTGTGAGGCCTGCAACTGCCTCAGCAGCTAGTGTAAGGCCTGCAATTGCCTCAACAGCTGGTATGAGGACTGCAAATGCTACATCAACTGGAAGAAGGCATCCCAGTGCTACATCAGCTGGAAGAAGGCCTACAATTGCTACATTAGCTAGAAGAAGGCGTCCTAGTGCTACATCAGCTGATGTGAGGCTTGTAACTACCTCAACAACTAATATGAAGCCTGCAACTGGTGTGAGGACTACAACCACTTCTGCAGTATCCAGGAATGCTACTCAACCAACAACTCAACAATCAACTACTTGTGTTGGTGCACAAAAGAGGAAAACTAGTACAACTTTGAGAGGTGGTGCAACTCTTACATATAAGAGACCAAGACAAAAAAGGCAAAAACAGTTGGTTTTGTTGTGTTGTTTGGACCAAGTGGCAGTGTAATAGAAAGGGTAATTATTCTATCATTTAACACACTTAACTGATATTAATTAGTACATCTTTAACTAGAATATTTTATTGTTTTTCAGTCTGGAACTACTGATAGAGTGTTACACAGTCCAATATTGAAGAGTTCAGTTCCAACCAAAATTGATCTTGATTACAAACCTAATGGACTATGGTGGAAAGGTAGAGCGGCAGTTACTCATAGGTAACTACAAAAAGAGAGTTACAAAAGATCAAACTCTTCTACAACCACTCAAGCCACAACAAGCACTCATGCCAACAACACTCACTCCACACCAAACACTCGAGGCACACAGTAGATTTCTTTTTGTCTAGCCTAATTGCTAGTTGTTTTATTGACTTGATCCCAACTGTTTTGGAGATTTCATTTCCAACTGTTGTTAAGACAATTCATTTTTTTTTGTATTTATGAATTTGTGGTGCATTTCTAATAATTGTAAGACCTAATTTGAAGATTTGTGTTTTGACAAAATGGTATTTGTCCTTAAATTTCATTATCATTGTACATTGCAACTACAAATCAAGACATTTTAAATGCAACAGCTAGAAACTAAATCACAATAATAATAATAACAGTGATATCAATGCTAGTGCTTGATCTCCCCTGCCTTTCTGGCCTTCTATGTCTTCTTTGCTCTGAATTTGTTGATGGGTTATTCATTTGGTATTGTTCATTTACATCAGCCGATCGAAAGAATCCACAACCATTACCAGTTGCATATTTTTGACAGCCCCAAAATATTCTTCCAGGATTAGTTGGTGTCCTTGACATCTTAAGTTCATCATAAAGCCCACAATAACAAACACGAACTGTCATGGAGAAAAAAATACGATGACAAAAAATGGCAATAAAATTGAACCAGAAATGCACGAAAAAGAGAGTATAACGACAATAAAAAAAATTAATGGAGAAGAAATTTGGAGAGAGAAAAGAAGACAAAAAAGCTCAAATTGGACCAACAATGTTGTTGGAAGCAAATGGGGAAGAAAATGGCTAATATAAGCCCTAATTTGATTGTTAGGGCCCTTTTTACAAGGTCTCTCGCTCCTTTTGTATTTGTATCACACGCTCCTATGTAGTTTATGCCATATAGGATGCCATGTCAAAAATGGTTTAAAATCTTGTGTTTTGATAGGTTGAGAGGTTCAGATGACAAAAGGCTAAGTAGAGGGGTCCCCTTTACAAACTCGGACAAGTACAAGGGTCCATTAGATCATTTTGTCTTCTATTAAAAATAAAAGTGGAAAGGAGGGAGAACGAACTGGTACTATCCATCTGAGTTTGCACGTTGGTTCAATGGGATTAGGATTTTAGATATTCACTTTGACTTAAATTGACAGTATGCTCTCCATTTAAGTTGGATCTATTTTAATTTATAAAGTGAATAGTTTGTCACTACATATGTATGTTGCATGAATAGTTCTTTTTCCATAGAGATTTACTATTCGAGATGCATGATGTATATTTATGTGATGTGTATTTGAAATTTGGTATGCATGATGTGTTTGGTATGAAGGAAAATATTTTTCATTGGAAAATGTTTCCTTGGAAAACAAGTTGGGTTCTTACTTTATTTCTAGTGTTTGGTAAGTAAGCAAAAAAAATGTTATCTCAAGGGCATTTATATGTAATCTAGCAAAAAACTATAGAGGTGGAGGGGGTGGGGTGAGCCTCGGGGGTGGAAGGGGGTGGAATGGTCAAGGGGGTTAGGGTTTGGAGGCGTTAGGTGGGTGGGGGATACAATAAACATAGAATGCCACTTATAGTACTTGTTTTCCCTACTTTCATTAAGGAAGTCATTTTCTTCATTTTTTAAGGAATTTGTTTTCCTAAAAAAAACGTTTTTCAAAATTTTATCCAACCAAACATGGGAAAATAAGAAGACATTTTTCGAAAAATATTTTCCTCCATACCAAACACACCCTCAATGTTACATGACTTACTATGATCTATTTAAATGCATGTCTCTAGATTTACAATGACTGCTTTCAATCCCCTTACTGGTATTCTCACTCAAAATAAATTTGAGAATTCGACTGGAAAAGAAATTTTGATATTGTCCTAACTGTTGAGGAGTTCAATGTTCGTAATTGTTAATTTGTATCATGAAAAGCCTGGGAAAATGCTACAAATGATGAACAAAAAACATACTAAAAGCGGATTAAGTTTGAGTAGATGACACAATGTTAAATTCTGGCTTTTATGTCGAATATGTTGCAACATTAACATCAGTTAATGAATTCTGCTTACAATATTCTGGGAAATGTCCAAGAGATGTTTGGATATTTGAATCGTGCGGCCAAGCAGTCTGCCATGAAAGTTCTTTTGAATGGAAAAAAGGCAGAAGGTTCATCAACTAGGGACCATGTTCTGAAGATAATTCTTCCTAATGATCTGTAGGTCCTTGAGGATAATACTGATAAAGATATGCAGGTTGAAACAATACTGCAAACTTTCCTTGACAATTTTCAACAGTTTTTCTTAAATTATAACATGAATAATATGAAATGATCCTTGGCAAAATTATTGAATGAGATACAAGCGACATAAATCATAATCAAAGCACAAGTTCCACCTATAACACTTGACCTCTCATTTGACCGCCCGTGAAACCAAATTATAAACCATTCTGAGAGTCGTAGAACAAGTTCTGCAGGAGTGCATGTTGGGCATCATATGACGGGCCGTGAAGTCAGTTCACGGACCGTCATGTCATCTGTAGACCAAGTCCCCATAAAGATGCAATTTTTGGTCTCAAAGTACGATTCAAGACGATGGACTATCAAAGTAAATCACGAATATTAGATTGAGCTGTGAATACCTGCAACAGACCAGACCTAGAAGAGAAAAAGAAGGTTGACTTTCAACTTCCACGGACCGTAGTTCTGAATGATACTAACATGGCCATATTTCCCTAGTTGGTTTAGGACTAGTTTTATGTACTATAAATACTTTTTCTAGGTTTTATTTATGGAGTTACACATTATTACTAATTGCTACGTATTACTCTTGGTTTTGAGAGCAAAAACATGAGTTGTTTGTTTTGTTCTTAATTCTTGAAGTTTGATACTTGAATTATTGGTTGATAATACAATTCCAGTTTTTCTTATTCATCTCTTGTAAGTTAACTACTATGATTTCTACAATTTTTGATATTGTTAGTGAAATCATGAGTAGCTAAATCCGATAACTAGGATTGTGGGAACAATGATAGAATAACAATAGTAGGTCAAAGAAAATAACAATTCTTGAACAGTATTCATGCATGCAGTAGCTAAATCCCATTTCGTCGTTATGCTGAAATAAAGAGTAAAACTTTCGCTTAGTCTTCCCTTAGATAATTTTTTTAAAATTTAGGGCTGACCTACTCTTAGGCGTATTTTGAGGAAGTGGTGGTTTAGTGAAATCTGGTATTGATTTGAGTGTTGGTTAGTAAGTTCGACTTGATTTTGTGTTAGAGAACAATTTTAGGGAGTCGTAGCAACTTCTGTTACGTAAAACGAGTTAATAGAACTCCAGTTATAGAGATTACCGCGAAAGGGTTAGTTCGTACTATCAAATTTTGAGAGGTGTGTTCTGAAATGGCCTAAATTGCGACCAGGTCCTGAGTTATTGCTTCAGGGCCACTGCAGTGGTAAAAGTGCCACCACAACGACTACCCCATTTGGCGTACGGGCTGCTGCTGCGGCAAAAGTGCCGCTGCAGCAGTAAAAGCGCAGTTTCCAACTTTTAAAAATTAGAAAACATGTCTCATTTTCACTTATCTGAAAAATGTTCAAGAGCTTAGAGGGAGGCAATTTTCTATGAATTTTGGGAGTTTTCATATTTGGAGGTAAGGTTTCTTTACGTTCTAAACTTGAATTACTCTATTAAATTTCTAAAAATATCTAGAAACTTATTCATGATAGAATTTGGGGGTTTTCCCTAATTTATGATCTGAAGGTAATTAGTGGGAATTTGATTTTTTTTCCAGTTATTAATGATCCTAGGATGTTAGAAAACACTTGCTTTGGTAGAATTATTGTTGTTCATGCTAGATTATATAGAATTCATGATGGTTAAAGGGTAAAACCCCCTAAGATGATGAACTAGGGCAATTCCATAGTTTAAATTGATAATTGTAGGTTCCTAATGGTTGGGAAAAATGAGATTATTGAAATAGGTGTGTATATTTGTTGTTTATAGATCAAGAACAGACTAAAAGAGAGAGCAAAGGCAAGCTTGTGGCCTTGTAGTGATTCGAGCAAGGAATATAGATAGGTTATGGTTTATTTGTAATAAAAGACTTGGAGTAACTAGTAAAGTTGCTGCAATGTGACCAGGAGGTCATGGGTTCAAGCCTTGGAAACAACCCCTTGTAGAAATGTAAGGTGAGACTGCCTACAATAGATCCTTGTGGTCGGGCCCTTCCCCAGACCGTGTGCATAGCGGGAGCTTAGTGCACCAGACTGCCCTTTTTATGGTTTATTTGTAGCAAAAGACTTTCTTGACTCTGTGCTTATATGTGAATTGAGTGTTTGTGATTGATTTCGGGCACTACTTGTATTATTGACTGCATTTGCATAGACATTAATGTTGATGATGAATATTGTGATGTTGTGGAGATGAGATGATATTGATGATGATATTGAGATCATGATGATGATGATGTTAAGAATGATATTGATGATGATGATGATGATATTGAGATTATGATGATGATGATGTTGAGATGAGAAAGAGATGATACATACATCTTGCATACATACATTCATCATATGCATTTGACTGTACATTTATTTGAATGTGCATATATATATATATATATATACATATAGTGATGAATCCTGTTGAAGAATTTGCCTAAGTGTCAAAGGTGTAATTGGGTACTTGTATTCTTGTTGATGTGAAGTGTTATCTTTGTACTTGTGTGTCATTATTTGTAAGTTCTGTTATGATCGCTGTTACTTGCATTTGATTTGCCTATTTGTATAGTGTCGAGTTGAGTCGGCCTATGATGCCTACCAGTACTTAGTTGATGTACTGAAGCTACGTATGCTTTTCTTTTGTTGAGTGTAGAGCGTGTTCCAGCATTCGCAGCTCAAGCTCAACGGGAAATCGAAAGGCTCCTACAAGATAACCAAAAAGAAAGGGCCGTGCTAGCGGACCGGTATAAGAAGAAAATAGACTTCCTAGAGGAGGTCGCTCTACTTCGTAGACAAGGCTCGTTCCGTACTTTAATTGCGAGCTCGAGACAAGACCTCAACTCTAGCCAGTGTTTGATACTTTGATTCAAGGGTGAGCACCATGACTGGGCAGTCATTGGGTCTTATTATTTTTGCTCATGTCCCTTGTTTCAGGACTAAGACATTCTCCTTATTTTTGTATTTTGGATGATCTGTTAGAAATTAGTTTTTGGACACTGTTAGATGTTCTTGTACGGTGATTTCAAGTCCTGGGGTTGTAATAAATAGAGAAATTTTGCACTCTATTCTTTAGTTATGATATTTGATTAAGTTTAGATTGTATGTTAGTTGATCATTACTGTGTTTAGTGACCTCGTAAATAGGAAATTGATAACAGTAACTTGTGAAGGATTTGACTTAGTTGGTATAGGTTGGGTTAGATGGTCCTCCCACCATAGTGTTAGGGTGGGTGCCAATCATGACTACTTGGATCGTGACATTAGCGATTGCAAACATTAGAACTCGCCATAATTCTTATCTTGTTAGATAAAAGAAGTAAAGATTAGGAAAAGAGATTAACAATGGATATTTGAGGTTTCCAACCCTCATCTAATGAGTTGAGTTTTAACAAGGTTTGTCAATGCGAGACCAATGACGAGGTTTAATACTTAAACACTTGAAAATCGAAAAGAGTTAAGAGTGTCATTCATCTATTAGGGTCGAAAGATGTTAGATGAACCATAATCATCAGTTTTACATGTATAGCACAGGGATAGATCACTACTACAACAGACTTGCTAACGTATGAAATCATGGGGAACACAGTTCCTAGTCCATTATCATATATTGAATGCAACTACAAGTTCTTAAACACCGGTTACTCCTAACTACAAAGCTCAAAATCTATTAATTTTTATACAGTCCCCCTTTCGAAAATACTAAGTACCGATTCAAAATAATCGCATTGAGCTTTTTCTCGCCATATTCCCTGTGAGATTCGTCCCCAATCTTATTGGGTTCTACATTTAAACATCGAGCACTTTATACTTCATTAAGAGGTGTAATTTGGGTGTATCAATTTTTGGCACCATTGCCGAAAAATATGGTTTAAGAATAGTTCAATAGTGTTTAGTTTGGCTTGTAGTCCTTATTTCCTAATTTTTTTGTTTTTGTTTCTATCAGGTGTAATGGCTGGAAATCCAGGACACCACGACCAAGAGCTTACTGAATTAACTGATTCTCAATGAGTTCATACAACCCAACAAGCTGAAGATACTCGATGAGATGAGGTTGCTCAATAAGCCGAGGTAACTCGACGGGCTAAAGCTGCTATTAAAACTGTTTCAAATGCTGCCGCCAACAACCAATGGATTGCGGCTCATGGTGGACAACATGCCCTACAATATGCTACCCATGATGATAAGGAACTTGATCTTGAGGAAGTTGGTTACGCTAGTGTTATTCTACCACCTGCACTGGCCCCTGGTGCAAAGTTTGATATTATAAGTACCATGATGACTTTGCAGAGCATGAAAGGTATGCTTGGAGGAATGACCAGAGAAGACCCAAATCAACACCTGTTGAACTTCATTGGGATTTGCAAAGCATACAGGTTGCCAGATGTCAGTTAAGAGACCATCCGCCTGATATTGTTCCTCTTCTCATTGTTCAGGGAGGCAACCCTTGGCTCTATGAATTACTGGATAATTTCATCACTACTTGAGCAGATTTGACTGAAGATTTTTTGGAGAGGTTCTTCCCACTATCCCGGAGGATACAGTTGAGGGATAAAATAAACATTTTTAGGCAGTTATCTAGTGAAGCCTTACATAAAGCTTGATTGAGGTTCCCGAAGAAGCTGAAATAATGTCCAAACTATAACTTCTAGATGAAATCCTTCTACAAATATTTTACAAGTTATTAAATTCAGCAACCCAAGCTGTAGCAGATAATATCACACCCCAAAACCATGGAGGCCCGACTGACACCTAGTGCCACACTTGACTGAGCCAATCGACTGAAACCAAGGCCAAACTGAATTAAAAGAAATACAATAAATATAAAAAAAGTATAATACAAGGCTAACCAGACTGTAACCGACTACCAGACCCGAACAACTATCTACAAGCCTCTAGGATGAGAAATTGCTAATTACTAGTCAGGATAGTCCCCAAAGTACCCATTAACTATACAAAGCCAAAGTAGACTCTAGACTCATCAACTCTGGAAAGAATGGAGTATACTAACCACCAATTGAACTCGACCACATGCAACAAGGACCACTATCCACCTAACAACTTGCAGACATGAATGCAGTGCCCTTCCCCCTCGACAATGGGGACGTCAGTATGAAAGAATGTACCGAATATGTAAGGCATAAAGTGACCATAAGGAAAATAAGAGCTCAAATAAAATTTGGTATCAATGTATAGATAAGGATAGAAGATCACCTTTTGTTATACTTGTGGAATCATGTACATTACATTCTTTACTTTACTTTACTTTACTTTTCTTTGCGTTATAGACTTTGTAGCATGTGATACAATGACCAACTTATCAGTGGCAAAAGAGGATGACCATACTAGGTATTTTAACCCCTGGGATACTGTTCTCATAAATATACAAGTCGAAATCGACCCATGCTAGGTATTATAACTCCTGAGAAATGACCCATAAATATAAATATCGGGATCGACCCATGCTAGGTATTATAACTGCTAGGATACCACTCATAAATATTGTCACGCCCCGAATTCCAACGAGGCGGATTGGCACCCGTAGCCGATAAGGCCCGAGAGAACCAAGCTTTGCCTATAATCAACCAAATGCATGTCATAAGAAACACCACTATCCCGTAAGAACAATAGAGGCTAATAACGGAAGTCATAAAACATGTGATATATATACATATGTGAAACTTGGCCGTCGAGGCCATCAAGTCAAAAATGACATGTATCTTCTTACATTCATACACCCACATACGTCTACAAAAGCCTCTAACAGATGAATTTACAAGACCAACTGAAAGTCGGGACAATCCCCGCTTATACAACATGTACAATACCAAAACACATATACAACTGTGACTTGGAAAAGCCCCGAACTAACTGGAGCTCACCAATGATCCGTAATTAACTGGCAACCTACTGTGGAGGCCTACTAGCACCTGCGCCTGCAGCAAGTAAGGTAAGTCCCACAAGGGACGTCAGTACGAAGAATGTACTGAGTATGTAAGGCTCATAAGAAATTGTATGAAACGTAAATACGTCAATGAACTTAAATACAAATGAATGACCAATATGGATAAGTTAACATTCTGTATGTTGGGAACTATGTACATTGCTTTCATTATTTTCTTTGCTTCTTTACTTCCATGCTTATTCATCATCACTTATGTCACAATGTACCCGGGCCCCGACTGATCAGTGGGTCTTTACATAACATAACGTTATGTTGGGATCAGCTCGAGCTAGGCGTATGCCTTTAGAGCTACCACCCATAAATCAATACATCGGGCTCGGCTCGATCTAAGTTATTACCTCTAGAGTTGCCACCCATAAACCAACATATCAGGTTCGGCTCGAGCTAGGTTATTACCTCTAGGGCTACCCCCTGTCAGGTTCGGTCCGAGCTAGGCTTATGCCTCTAGGACTACCTCTTGATCCAACAATCTCAGGATCGGCTTGAGCTAGGCTTACGCACCCAAATCTACCACCCATACTCAATCGTTGACCACATATACATTACTTCACTCTTTACTTTTGAGATTGATACAATGATAGTCATAACCTTATTTGAAGCTTTGGATCAATAATCGATGAGGGAGAGACGTGTGAATAAACATTATTGAAAAACATAACATTATTGGAGACATGCGAGCTTTGGAACATTAGTCGATGAATACGAGACATGTGGATCACAATTGTTCAATGAATAGGAAACATGTGATAACAACAATTGGTGGCCGGGAATAGGATACCTTAGAACATTTCGAATTGAAACAGTTAGTATGTCATGTATTTACTATGTGCTGCAGAAGGATACGGATAAAATAACCTTACATACCTTCACTTCCAAGTATGAATACACAAGCCTATATATGAATACAATAGTCCAACTCCTTCCTTACGTTTCACTCTACAATACAAGTACATAACGGAGCTTACGTTAACCATTAGTTATCGTACAAGTGTACAAGATGACAATGAACTATATGACTGTCGTATAACGCCATTTCACCCTTTATAATACAATCCACTGCATTATCATACCAACAACACCATAACATTCCACACATTGACCAAAACATCATACATCAATAGCATTTCACACCACGTTTACCCTTTATGCTTCCTCATTATCATTCCGTCGCAATTACCCAATCAACTTGCCTCATAACAACTTATGAACAACAATACATACTTAACCTGTACATCGTCAATAGGAGTAAAATGAGATGGATCCCCTATGCACTTTCGAAGCATCGAAACATGAAATACTGGATGAACTGTGGAGAGTTCTTAGGGTAGAACCAACTCATACGCAACCTGCCTAAATCTTCTAATAATTTCATATGGGCCCATATAACGTGGACTCAATTTCCCTTTCTTTCCGAACCGCATTACCCCTTTCATTGGTGACACCTTTAAAAATACCCAATCACCTATGACGAATTCAAGCCCTCTTCTTCTAACATCAGCATATGACTTGTGTTGAATGTGGCCCGTTTGTAATCGCTGTTGAATTACTTTAACTTTCTCCATAGCCTGATGAACAAGATTTGGCCCAAGTAAAACAGTTTCACCTGCTTCAAACCATTCGATTGGTGATCAACATTTTCTTTCATACAAGGCTTCATAAGGTACCATTTTAATACTTGAATGATAGCTATTGTTGTAAGTAAATTCAATGAGAGGCAAATGGTCATCCCAACTGCCTTGAAAATCTAACGTACAAGCTCGTAGCATATCTTCAAGTGTTTGAATAATACGTTCTGCTGGTCCATCTGTCTAAGGATAGAAAGTCGTACTCAGATTCACCTGTGTACCCAAACTCTGCTAAAAAGATCTCCAAAAATGCAACGTAAACTGAGCTCCCCTGTCTTATATAATAAAGATCGGAATCCCATGCAATCGTACTATCTCCTTCACATACAATCTTGCATAATCCTCAGCTGAATAGGTGGTCTTGACTGGTAGAAAATGTGCTGACTTGGTAAGCTTGTCAACTATAACCCATATAGAATCAAATTTCCGCAGTGTACGAGGCAAACCAGTGATGAAGTCCATATTAATCATATCCCATTTCCAAACTGGAAGAGTGATACATTGCATGTAACCTCCTGGTTTCTGATGCTCGACCTTTATTTGTTGACAATTTGGGCACTGAGCAACAAATTCTGCAATGTTCTTCTTTTTATTTCCCCACCAATACACTTCCTTTAAATCATGGTACATTTTAGTAGCACCCCGGATGAATAGAATAGCGCGAATGATGCGCCTCTATCATAATTCGTCTCCTCAGCTCATCTATATCTGGTACACATAATCTACCTTGGCATTGAAGCACCCCTTCCTGTGTAAGATCAAATGCCTTTGTCAAATTTTGTTGTACATTTTCTTTTAGTTGCAATAATGTAGGATCTGCAAACTTCTTCTCTTTCACTTGAGCTATCAATAAAGATTCAGCCGCATTCTGTACAATAACTCCTTCATTTAAGGATTCAAGAAGATGAACCCCCAAACTGGCTAATTGATGTAGATCTTTGGATAAATTCTGCTTTTCTGTCAATTGGCCACTGGTGCCTCCGATTGCCTTGTGGCTCAATGCATCAGCTACCACATTTGCTTTTCTTGGATGGTATAGAATATCAATATCATAATCCTTTAATAGCTCAAGCCACCTTCTTTTCCTCAAATTGAGTTCCTTCTGCTTAAAGATATATTGTAAACTTTTGTGATCAGTATAGATATCAATATGAACTCCATACAAATAATAACTCCATATCTTTAAAGCAAATACCACCGCTGCTAATTCGAGATCATGTGTGGGATAGTTTCTCTCATATGTCCGCAACTGTCGTGAGGCATATGCTAGGACATTACCGTGTTGTATCAATACACACCCTAGTCCAATTTTGAAAGTATCACAATATACTGCATAACCTTCGGTGCCTTCCAGAAGTACTAACACTGGTGTAGAAGTCAATTTATCTTTCAGTTCTTGAAAACTTTTCTCACACGCATCATTCCACTGAAATTTAACTGCTTTGTGTGTAAGCTTCGTTAAAGGTGCAGCAATGGAAGAAAACCCTTCAATAAATCTTCGATAATAACCTGCCAACCCCAGGAAACTACAAATTTTCGTGGGCGTTGTAGGCCTTGGCCAATTTTTTACCACCTCAATCTTTTGTGTATCAACTCGGATTCCTTCATATGAAAACTTATGAAAAAAAATACATACTTAATATAGTCCAACATACCTTCATACGACCCTTTAAAGTCATTAAAATGGCACCACAAGTTGATAATTACATCTAAAAAGGGTATAGGGGCCTTCGGGGATCAAAGAGAGACGAAAACATCCAAAACCGTATCCTAGGCTGACCTGCGAAGCCGCCTACGCCCGTAGGTGGATGAAGTATGCCCAAAGGTGGCCTTTGGCAGATGCCAGAGGCACCTGAGTTGGCATCTGCGCCCGCAGGTGCCTTCGTCTGCTGGGGCGGATGCCCAAATCTGCCAAAATGGGTTCTTTTTGGGTCCTTTTGTATAATAAATGGTCCAAGGCCATAAGTAAGACTTTATTTAGATATATTTGGTCACTTGTATGGCAATAAACACTCATGGTTCCATAACGCACATAAACAGCACCAAAATCACACTTTCCTTTCAATACGTCACCAAATCCATAATCAAATTTACAATAACCATTCCAAAACGTTATGTACACGAACAAAAAAAGTTAAGGCTATAATAACATCTCACATTTCAATATTGAATCCACCAAGTTCACTTATTTAAATGCCACAAGTCCATGTTCAAGTTTGCAAGACAAAACCCTTCTCCGATTGCAAAAATAGACAGTTTTACACATAGCACACTGTCCAACACTTTGCCAACACAACCAACATGATTTATACACTATTTTAAACATATAATATACTAAACCATGAGAATAAATACTTACCAAAGCTTACCAAAGAGTGATCTTGGCCCAACAAGTAGTTGCCTTAGGGTTTTGTATGAGAGATAATGTTTGAGAAAACTGTTAGAAAAGGAATGAGTGCTTTGATGAATAAAAATATGATTTCCTTGAGTTATATAGTCCCTCACTAATGATCCTTATCCACACATTCAATGGTTTACTTGGTCAATGAAAGAGCAATGAAAGAATGGGTCAAATTTCCATTTTGGGCCTTGTCTTCTTATGATTTTTGGGCCTCATTTGGGCCCAATGGTACAAGACTCATTAATGTCCAACAATTTAATGTATAATTCATCTAATCTCTCATGTTTAACTAATTCCATAAATGTAAACGTAGTCGTATAGATTCAGAAACATATGGGGTGTTACATTCTTCCCCCCTTAGAAACATTCGTCCTCGAATGTTAGTGACATTATTCAAATCAAACAATTACAAGTCTAGGAGCATTCTTCGTATTATCATATATATATATATATATATATACCCAATGCTTATAAATACTTACTTGTCATTGTTCCGATCTCATATCGTGAGTTTGTTCTTTTCTTTGGAACAAATGAGGGTACTTGGATCTCATCATATCTTCAACTTCCCATGTGACCTCTTCTATTTGTTGATTTCTCCAAAGTACCTTTACGGATGCCATGTCTTTATTCCTCAACCTCTTCACTTGTCTATCCAGAATGGCATTAGGTATCTCCTCATAGGTAAGATCCTCTATAACCTGTACATCGTCAATAGGAGTAAAACGAGATGGATCCCCTATGAACTTTCAAAGCATCGAAACATGAAATACTGGATGAAATGTGGAGGGTTCTTGTGGTAGCACCAACTCATACACAACCTGTCCAAATCTTCTAATAATTTTATATGGGCCTATATAACGTGGACTCAATTTCCCTTTCTTTCCGAACTGCATTACCCCTTTCATTGGTGATACCTTTAAAAATACCCAATCACCTAGGACGAATTCAATCCCTATTCTTCTAACATCAGCATAGGACTTGTGTCGACTCTGGGCCGTTTGTAATCGCTGTTGAATCACTTTAACTTTCTCCATAGCCTGATGAACAAAATCAAACCCAAGTAAAATAGTTTCACCTGCTTCAAACCATCCGATTGGTGATCTACATTTTCTTCCATACAAGGCTTCATAAGGTGCCATTTTAATACTTGAATGATATCTATTTTTGTAAGCAAATTCAATGAGAGGCAAATGGTCATCCCAACTGCCTTGAAAATCTAACGTGCAAGCTCGTAGCATATCTTTAAGTGTTTGAATAGTACACTCTGCTTGTCCATCTGTATGAGGATGGAAAGCCGTACTCAGACTCATCTGTGTACCCAAACTCTGTTGAAAATATCTCCAAAAATGCACCGTAAACTGAGCTCCCCTGTCTGATATAATGGAGATCGGAATCCCATGCAATCATACTATCTCCTTCATATACAATCTTGCATAATCCTCAGCTGAATAGGTGGTCTTGACTGGTAGAATATATGCTGACTTGGTAAGCCTGTCAACTATAACCCATATAGAATCAAATTTCCGCAATGTACGAGGCAAACCTGTGATGAAGTCCATATTAATCATATCCCATTTCCAGACTGGAAGAGTGATACATTGCATGTAACCTCCTGGTTTTTGATGCTCGACCTTTATTTGTTGACGATTTGGGCACTGAGCAACAAATTCTGCAATGTTCTTCTTCATATTTCCCCACCAATACACTTCCTTTAAATCATGGTACATTTTAGTAGCACCCGGATGAATAGAATAGCGCGAATGATGCGCCTCTGTCATAATTCATCTCCTTAGCTCATCTATATCTGGTACACATAATCTACCTTGGCATTGAAGCACCCCTTCCTGTGTAAGATCAAATGCCTTTGTCAAATTTTGTTGTACATTTTATTTTAGTTGCAATAATGTGGGATCTGTAAACTGCTTCTTTTTCACTTCAGCTATCAATAAAGATTCAGCCGCATTCTGTACAATAACTCCTTCATCTAAGGATTCAAGAAGACGAACCCCCAAACTGGCTAATTGATGTAGATCTTTGGATAAATTCTGCTTTTCTGTCAATTGGCCACTGGTGCCTCTGATTGCCTTGCGGCTCACATCAGCTACCACATTTGCTTTTCTTGGATGGTATAGAATATCAATATCATAATCCTTTAATAGCTCAAGCCACCTTCTTTTCCTCAAATTAAGTTCCTGCTGCTTAAAGATATATTGTAACCTTTTGTGATCAGTATAGATATCAACATGAACTCCATACAAATAATGACGCCATATCTTTAAAGCAAATACCACCGCTGCTAATTCGAGATCATGTGTGGGAGAGTTTCTCTCATATGTCCGCAACTGTCGTGAGGCATATGCTATGACATTACCGTGTTGCATCAATACAGACCCTAGGCCAATTTTGGAGGCATCACAATATACTGCATAACCTTCGGTGCCTTCCGAAAGTACTAACACCGGTGTAGAAGTCAATTTATCTTTCAGTTCTTGAAAACTTTTCTCACACGCATCATTCCACTGAAATTTAACTGCCTTGTTTGTAAGCTTCGTTAAAGGTGCAGCAATGGAAGAAAACCCTTCAACAAATCTTCGATAATAACCTGCCAACCCCAGGAAACTATGAATTTTCGTGGGCGTTGTAGGCCTTGGCCAATTTTTCACCGCCTCAATCTTTTGTGTAGTAACTCGGATTCCTTCATTTGACACAGTGTGACCCAAGAATGCTATGGATTTCATCAAAAATTCACACTTAGAGAACTTCGCATACAACTTACGCTCACAGAGAATTTGTAACACTTGTCGTAAGTGCTTAGCATGGTCCTCTTGTGATCTTGAATAAACCAGGATGTCATTTCTAAATATCGTCACGAATACGTCTAGAAATGGCTTAAACACCCTATTCATCAAATCCATGAACACAGCTGGGGCATTTGTTAGTCCAAATGACATAACTAAAAATTCATAATGGCCATACCATGTTCGGAAGGTTGTCTTGGGTACATCTTCTTCTTTAACTCTGACTTGATGGTAACCCGACCTCAAGTCAATCTTTGAAAAACACTTGGCACCCTGTAACTGATCAAATAAATCATTAATTCGAGAAAGGGGATATTTGTTCTTGATCGTTACCTTATTCAATTGCCGATAGTCAATGCACATTCTCAATGTGCCATATTTCTTCCGTACAAATAATACCGGTGCACCCCACGGAGACATACTAGGCCTAATGAAGCCCTTGTCCAACAAATCTTTCAATTGCTCCTTCAATTCATGCAATTCTGCTGGAGCCATTCTATATGGAGGAATAGAGATAGGCTGAGTTCCTGGAATCACATCAATACCAAACTCTACTCCCCGTTCTGGGGGTAAGCCTAGGAGATCCTCTGGAAATACATCAAGAAATTCATTAACCACCGAAACCGACTGAGGAGTTAGCGGTTCCACTTCAATATCTTCCACTCGTACTAGGTGACACATGTAACCCTTAGCAATCATTTTCCTGGCTTTCAGATAAGAAATAAATCTTCCTCTTGGTGCCCCTACATCACCTTTTCATTCAAGAACATTCATTTGTGGAAAATGAAAATGTACTTTCTTGGCCCGACAATCTACCGTGGCATAACATGAAGCCAACCAATCCATTCCCATTATCACATCAAAATCCACTATGTCTAGTTCAATGAGATCGTCCAGTGTATCATGACCACACACAGTTACCACACAATTACGATATAATCGTTTAGCAATAATATACTCACCAATCGGTGTAGATAATTCAATTGACCTAGTTAATAATTCTGGTGCTTTTGTGAATTTTGCAGCAATCAATGGAGTAACATAGGACAATGTAGAACCCGGGTCAATCAGTGCATATACATTATATGAAAATATGGATAATGTACCTATGACGACATCAGGAGAAGCCTCCGAGCTCTGTCGATCCACTAGAGCATAAGTGCGATTCTGGACCCCACTAGTACTGGATGCTCCTCTGGCACCTCTACCACGACCAACAGACTACACACCTTGACCTAAAGAAGGAACCGATGATGATGAAGCAACAACCAATCCTGCCGGTCATACTATACCACCCATGCTCCTCTAGGGACACTCTTTTATCATGTGTCCCGTCATACTTCACCAAAAGCAAGCATTTGTCCCCAACCTGCATGTACCTGAATGAATATACCCGCAGTGGTTACACTGTTGTCGAGGAAATCCTACTGCCTGTGATCCGTGAAATCCACTACTCTGCCCAGATTGACCACCTATAAAACCTCAGAATTGAGATTTGAGCGCCTGCTGTGGAAAAAGAGAATGAGGGTGTAGCCGGTCTAGGAAACATCCGAGGCCTAGATCCTCCTTGGGACATCATAGATTGTCCCATAGGTCTAGCCCTTTTGGACTGTCCTCTGTTAGATTTATGTGCCCTTCTTCTCTGTCTTTGATCTTTCATTTTCTGGGTGAAGGCCTGTATTCTGGCTATGTCCATATCTTTGTTCAAGGCAGCAATAGTGCAGTCCCTTACCAAATATGGCTCTAATCTGTCCACATATCGATGGACTCTGCCTGTTATTGTGGCAACCACATTCGGAGCATATCGAGCCAAGGAATTAAACTGCAAACTGTATTCCCTAACACTCAAATTCCCTTGTCGGAGATTTAAGAACTGATCCGCATGGGTCTCTCGGATCTCATAGGGAAGATAGTGATCAAGGAATGCTGCTTTGAATTCTTCCCAATTTGGTGGCATTGCACCGATACCACGAGACTTCTTCCAATATTCATACCACAATATTGCCTCTCCTTTCAATCTATATGCTGCAAGTTCAACTGTTTCAACCCCAGTCACGTGCATAACTTCTAGAGCCCTCTGAATTTGATCCACGAAGTCCTGTGGATCTACTTTCGGATCTAACCCAGTGAATATAGGAGGGTCCAGTTTCAGAAAATCCTGTGTTCTCCGACTCGCCACTCTAGCCGCATCATCCTCATTTCTCGTTGGACCAACTCGTCCTTGACTTTGTTCCGCCACTAACTGAGTCAACATATGTACTGCATTTCTTAGATCCTGATCCGTGGCATTCGTTGGTGGTTCTGCTGGTACTTCTCTACCGACTGGCTCTTCCGGAGCTGGAAAAGTAGAAGAAGACCGCGATGAAATTTCACCATTTGCTCCACATTGACTAGCTTGGTCAGATGGTAATCTACTCACTCCTTCATCGGCAAGCATATCTACCTGCTTAACCTTGCCTCTACCTCTTCTTGTCATCGGCATTTTTACTATATCAAAGAAAATCAATTCCCATGGTTAGATACGATTCCACTTACCTCATTGGCTCTATTGCACGATATAGAAGTGAAGAAAAGAAACAACATCCTAAATGTCCTGTAGCCTCCTACTTATAAATGTGGTGCACAACACATCGATAAGTAAGACTCTACTCAGACACGGCTTTGTAGACACCCTTAGAACGACCTGCTCTGATACCACTTTTGTCACGCCCCGAATTCCAACGAGGCAGATTGGCACCCATAGCAGATAAGGCCCGAGAGAACCAAGCTTTGCCTATAATCAATCATATGCATATCATAAGAAACACCACTATCCCGTAAGAACAATAAAGGCTAATAACGGAAGTCATAGAACATGTGATATATATACATATGTGAAACTTGGCCGTTGAGGCCATCAAGTCAAAAATGACATGTATCTTCTTACATTCATACACCCACATACGTCTACAAAAGCCTCTAACAGATGCATTTACAAGACAAACTGAAAGTCGGGACAAGTCCTCGCTTATACAACATGTACAATACCAAAACACATGTACAACTGTGACTCGAAAAAGCCCCGAACTAACTGGAGCTCACCAATGATCCGTAAATAACTGGCAACCTACTGTGGATGCCTACTAGCACCTGCGCCTGCAACAAGTAAGGTAAGTCCCACAAGGGACGTCAGTACGAAGAATGTACTGAGTATGTAAGGCTCATAAGAAACTGTATGAAACGTAAATACGTCAATGAACTTAAACACAAATGAATGACAAATATGGATAAGTTAACATTCTGTATTTTGGGAACTATGTACATTGCTTTCATTATTTTCTTTGCTTCTTTACTTCCATGCTTATTCATCATCACTTATGTCACAATGTACCCGGGCCCCGAGTGATCAGTGGGTCTTTACATAACATAACGTTATGTTGGGATCGGCTCAAGCTAGGCTTATGCCTCTAGAGCTACCACCCATAAATCAATACATAGGGCTCGGCTCTGTAACACCTCGTACCTTCCCAACCCTACTTGACGACATTCAATAATGTTTACTTAGGTGTCGAGAGCTATAAGCATATATTTGGTAATGTTAATAATGAGAAAATTGAAATTTGGCCTCGTACATGTGATTTGCCCTTCGTAGGAGGTGTTTTGTGATTTTCGTGGAACATTTGTGGGGTTAAAAATGAGGCTAATAGGACCTCTAAACAAAGGATATTAAGGGTAAGAAGTAAGTTAAAGAATAGGACTTGAAGTATCTAACCAAACCCGCGAAGAAAAGTCGAAAAAACAAAATTTTCAAAAAAATAAGATTGGGGCGTGCCAGAGGGCGTATCAGGCCGCTCTGGGCCAAAATTTTTAGCCCATAGGCAGCAATCTGGCGCGCCCAAGGGGGTGCCAGGATGGATTTTTCCATTTTTCAAAGTTGGAAATTTTCTTAAGTCCCAAGGGTGCCCGGGGAAGTACCGATCCGATTTTTGACACGTTTCTTCTACAAACATGAGTATATACATGGAATGAATGAAGTATTATATTGGTATTATAATATTACTCGAGAACGAATTTGGCATCAAAATGACAGTTTTGCCCTTATGGTCAAAATGGGCCCTACGTGGCTAGAATCGCTTATTTTTGGGATTGAGGCTACGGATATGAATAGTGTGAGTGGGAATATTGTTGAAAAATGTATGAGATGATTTAAACAAGATAGATTATCGATTTTATTGGGTTAAGTGAATTGGGCTCAATAAAATGGGTCAAAAGACCCATTCTTGCCTTGACCTTCTAGAACACCACATTTAATGGCTAAGGATGGACTTAAAGACTTATAAAAGGGACCAAAAAATCTGATTTTTATTCACATGAGACTCTCATGCTTTCTAGATATTTCTTAACCATTTTTCTCTCAAACCCTAAGAACGCAAAGCCCACTTTTGGAGCAAGATCATCATTTTTCAAGCTTGGGTAAGTGATTATTGTTATGGATTAGTATATTATATGCATGGGAGAGTATGTAAATTGTGTTGGTTATGCTTGGAAGTGTTGAACATGGTACTTTGTGTTTTTGTAAAAGATTTGTGATCCATGAGATTTAAGCTTGAAATATGACTTGTGACTTTGATGAAAGAGCATGGTATGGATAAAATATGAACATGTATGGTGTGATTTTGTTATTAAACTTGTTATTTTTCTGTAAGTGTAAATTATGGAATTTTGGCTGATATGTGCTATGAAGTGTATTAAGGTGAATTGATGGATTATTTGTGATATGGTGTGGATGAGAAAGTGTAAAGGAGAAGTGTTGTGGTGAAATGTTATTGATTACCATGTATTGGTCAATGTATGGAATATTATGGGATTATTGGTATGATAATTTCATCAATGGTATTGTCAAGGGGGAAATGACATTTTAAAGGCAAACATGTAACTCATTGACGTTATATGCATTTGTAAGGTAGTTGGTGGTTAATGTAAATTCCGTTATATATTTGTGTTGTAGAGTGAAACATAAAGAAGTAGCGGGACTATTGTATGCATACCTAAGATTGTATATTGTATTGAGGATACAAGGTATGTAAGGTTACTCTGTCTGTATCTTTCTGCGGCAAATAGTATTCACATTGACATTACGCTTGTCCTATTCTGAAATGTGCTAAGGTATCTTATATCCGATTATCAATGGTCCTTATCACATAGTTCCTACTCATTGATCAATTGTGAACCACATGTCCTCATATTCATTGGTTAATGTTCCAAAAGCTCAATAAGGTTATGCTCCAATGTTCCAATAGTGATTATACTCATGTATCTTGTTCATTGATTATTGTCCAATGGTTCCAATGGTGTTATGTTTCCAATAAGGCTATGGTTCCAACAATGTTTGTTCACATGTCTCTCACTCATTGGTTAATGATCCAAAGCTTCAAGTAAAGTTACAACTATCATTGGATCAATCTCAAAGTAATGAATAAAGTAATGCAAATATGTGTTCAATGATCAAGTATGGGTGGTAGCTTTGGGGGAAAATGCCTAGCTCAAGTCGATCCTGAGATTTATTGGATCAGGGGGCAGTCCTAGAGGCATAAGCCTAGCTCGGACCGATCCTGACAGGGGGCAGCTCTAGGGGTAATAACCTATCTCGAGCCGAACCTGATGTATTGGTATGGGTGGCAGCTCTAGAGGTAATAACCTAGCTCGAGCGGATCCCAATCTATATTGATTCATGGGTGGCAGCTCTAGGGGAATAAGCCTAGCTTTAGCCGATCCCAACATAACATCGCGTTATGTTAAGACCCACTGTTCAGTCGGGGTCTGGGTATCACAGGTCACAGGCAAAGATGAATAATCATAGAAGTAAAGATGCAAAGAAAGTAATGAAAGCAATATACATGGTTTTCAAAGTTCAGTATAGTGACTTATCCATATTGATCATTCATATGTATTTGAGTTCATTGATATATTTACATATCATACAAGTTTCATATGGCCTTACATACTCAGTACATTCTTCGTACTGACCCCTCTTGGGGGATTTACCTTACTTGCTGCAGGCGCAGGTACTAGTAGGCCTCCACAGTAGGTTGCCAGTCGTTGCGGATCATTGGTGAGCTCCAGTTAGTTTGGGGCTTCTCCGAGTCACAGTTGTACATATGTTTTGGTGTTGTACATGTTGTGTAAAGCGGGGACTTATCCCGACTTTTAATTCATTTTGGTCAATGCATCTGATAGAGGCTTTTGTAGACGTTTGTGTGTGTATGGATGTAAGATGGTTTATGTCATTTTGACTTGGTGGACTCAACGGCCAAGTTTCGCATATGAATATATATATATCATGTTCCATGAATTCAGTTGTTGGTATTTAAAGCTCTTACGTGATTATGGGTTTCTTATGGCATGCACAGGATTGAATAGAAGAAAAGCTTGGTTCTCTTAGGCCTTGTCGGCTACGAGTGCCAACCCGTACCGATGGGATTCGGGGCGTGACAGGCTCGAGCTAAGTTATTACCTCTAGAGCTGCCACCCATAAACCAACATATCAGGTTCGGCTCGAGCTAGGTTATTACATCTAGAGCTACCCCCTGTCAGGTTCGGTCTGAGCTAAGCTTATGCCTCTAGGACTACCCCCTGAACTAACAATCTCAGAATCGGCTTGAGCTAGGCTTACGCCCCCAAAGCTACCACCCATACTCAATCATTGACCACATATGCATTACTTCATTCTTTACTTTTGAGATTGATACAATGATAGTCATAACCTTATTTGAAGCTTTGGATCAATAATCGATGAGGGAGAGACGTGTGGATAAACATTATTGAAAAACATAACATTATTGGAGACATGCGAGCTTTGGAACATTAGTCGATGAATGCGAGACATGTGAATCACAATTGTTCAATGAATAGGAAACATGTGATAACAACAATTGGTGGCCGGGAATAGGATACCTTAGAACATTTCGGATTGGAACAGTTAATATGTCAATGTATCTACTATGTGCTACAGAAGGATACGGATAAAATAACCTTACATAACTGCACTTCCAAGTATGAATACATAAGCCTATATATGAACACAATAGTCCAGCTCCTTCCTTACGTTTCACTCTACAATACAAGTACATAACGGAGCTTACGTTAACCACTAGTTATCATACAAGTGTACAAGATGACAATGAACTATATGACTGCCGTATAACGTCATTTCACCCTTTATAATACAATCCACTGCATTATCATACCAACAACACCATAACATTCCACACGTTGACCAAAACATCATACATCAATAGCATTTCACACCACGTTTACCCTTTATGATTTCTCATTATCATTCCATCGTAATTACCCAATCAACTTGCCTCATAATAACTTATGAACAATAATACATACTTAATATAGTCCAACATACCTCCATACGACCCTTTAAAGTCATTAAAACGACACCACAAGTTGATAATTACATCCAAAAAGGGTATAGGGGCCTTCGGGGATCAAAGAGAGATGAAAACATCCAAAACCATATCCTGGGCTGACCTACGAAGCCACCTGCGCCCGCAGGTGGCTGACGTATGCCCGCAGGTGCCTTCGTCTGCGGAGGCGGATGCCCAAATTGGCCAAAATGGATTCTTTTTGGGTCCTTTTGTGTAATAAAGGGTCAAAGGCCATAAGTAAGCCTTTATTTACATATATTTGGTCACTTGGATTCCAACAAACACTCATGGTTCCATAACACACATAAACAACACCAAAATCACCCTTTCCTTTCAATACGTCACCAAATCCATAATCAAATTTACAATAACCATTCCAAAACATTATGTACAAGAACAAAACAAGTTAAGGCTATAATCAAATCTCACATGCCAATATTGAATCCACCAAGTTCACTTCTTTCAATACCACAAGTCCATGTTCAAGTTTGCAAGACAAAACCCTTCTCTGATTGCAAAAATAGAAAGTTTTACACATAGCACACTGTCCAACACTTTTCCAACACAACCAACATGATTTATACACTATTTTAAACATATCAGATACTAAACCATGAGAATAAATACTTACCAAAGCTTACCAAAGAGTGATCTTGGCCCAACAAGTAGTTGCCTTAGGGTTTTGTGTGAGAGATAATGTTTGAGAAAAATGTTAGAAAAGGCATGAGGGCTTTGATGAATAAAAATATGATTTCCTTGAATCATATAGTCCCTCACTAATGATCCTTATCCACACATTCAATGGTTTACTTGGTCAATGAAAGAGCAATGAAAGAATGGGTCAAATTTCCATTTTGGGCCATGTCTTCTTATGATTTTTGGGCCTCATTTGGACCCAATGGTACAAGACTCATTAATATCCAACAATTTAATGTATAATTCATCAAATCTCTCATGTTTAACTAATTCCATAAATGTAAACGTAGTCTTATAGATTCAAAACTATGCGGGGTGTTACAAATATACATATCGGGATTGACCCATGCTAGGCCTTGGCTCCTGGGATACCACCCGTAGTTATATTAATTCACTTTACCTTGTTTCTTTAATATTTGAGATTATTCTTTTGGTGGTCACAACTCTTTTGAGCTTTTAGAACTATAAACATGTGATGAAGACATGTGAATAAAGTACTCGAGGCAACAACAATGATATAGGAATAGGAAGCAAAATGGAACTTCAATGTGATACTTAGGAACTTATATGACTCAATGAACTTCATTAGGCACAAAGAATATACGTGAATGAGTCATGAAGGTGTGTGAAAAGTAAAGACATTAGGGCATGTAGCAATGGTCCATTAAAGTGTATAACAAGTGTGCAAATAGTTCTACTTAGCACAAAGTTTATTTAAAACACATTTAGACATTTCAAATGGGGGCATACAACACAATGAACATTTCAAATACACCAGCAAATAACAAGAGTACAAGTTCAAGTTTATACACAAACCTTAGTCTTTGTAACACATAAATAGTCCAACCATAGCATGAAGAGTTCAAATCATGCTCCAAACAGTTATTTCAAGTTCCTCAGCTTATAAACGAGTATATATAATCTTGACACACAATTAAATACCTCTTGAATTTCCAATAATTCCATCACGTTGATATGAATCAAGATTAGAATCAAAAGTACGTTTAATTTGTGCAAATTACACTAAATCCTTAAAATAGTAAACCTAGGCAGCGCTATTATCTTGTGTTGTAACTTAGTTTTGAATAGGTAAACGATAAAATTGAACTTTATATATTTGATAAATGTTGTAGGTATATGTCTTGGGGTTGCAAAGAATCAGAATCATTGCAAAATACTTTTTGTACAAAAAGATATAATTAAAATACTAACAGTAGCACATAGGGGGTTTCTAAATCAAAAAACTGGGCAGACTTGTCCTCTCTTGTGTTCCCTATTTCGGATCCATAACAACAAAACCAGATTTGTCATAAGAATAAAAGTTGTAGACCTATTTGTTATCTTTCTAAAACATATTTTTTTTTTACTTAAAATGGAGCTCTACACAATGAGATATTCTATGTTTACTAAACCCTATAAAAATTTCAAAACGTGTTTAAGTCACTTACATAAACCTCCCTTTTTAGGAGTTAATCTACAATGAGATAAGTGGTAAAACTAGTATTAATATTCAATCAACCGACAATACACCCGGGCCCCCATAAGCAGATGCCAACTACAATCACATGATAAAATGCAATGCAATGCAAAACAATCATAACCGAACAAACTGTGGCCTCATCAATCTTATATCTACCCCTATTTCAGCTCATACAACAGTCACAACTATCACATGAAAACCTACTATCGATAACCCACAACCAATTCTATCTATGCCTGATTGTTATATCACCATAGCACCAGTAACTTACTAAGTCTCCATAGGCCCCACACACAACTAACAACAATAAACCAAAGTCATATTACACAACCATAAGAAATGCAATGTAATGCATGTAGTGTCGGTGTACACCCCAATCCTAGTCTCAAAAGGCATGAAACGCATGTAGACAACCAATAAGCAAATCATTTCACAGTAATAATTTTGGCTAACCAGGACTCCATAATAGAAATAAGTAAATCACTACGTAGGTTGACAAGACCACCATGATATCTAAAAGCACGTAACTTGCGATACGGGCCACAAGACCACTATGATATCTAAAATCAACAAGTAATGCAAGAATATAAAAAATAATAGCAAAATGGGTAATACGCCACTGCCAATACTACCACATAAAGTTTGTCCTTAAAGTGTCGTATTCTAATGAGACACCATGTACGTCAATGTATAATTTTGCCTCATATAACGAGATTAGTTGATTAGCATAACTTTCATAGTGTGCGTACAATGATTATTGTCTTATTATTCATATTCATTTTACACATACAATTGTGTATATTTAAATAATTGTATAACAATGCATATAAATTATTATAACTAAAACTAGTCATGCCACCAGTAATTGACACAAAATATCTACCTTTAATTATGTTGCCAATTATACCCTTACAAAGATAACACGTATCCCTTTTTAATCTTTACAATCACTCACTATGAACCTCATCCAGTATCATCATCACATATACACAACTATCTCCTACTCCTCAACCGACACAGAACAGACATCACTGGCTATGAGTCTTTAACAAGAATAATACCAATAACAATTTAAAGGCATCTTCTAAATCTCCACTTGACATAGAACCAACACTATCAAGAATGAACATGGTGCAAAATGGTTGTATAACAACACAAGTGATAAGAAAACAACCAATAAATAGAGTAATTAAATAAAGTAATTGTATAAGTGACTCCAATTATATACAACAATAGGTGATGTCAAACAGTCCAAGCTTGTGACAATTACAACTAGTTAACTAAAGAATATCATGAACACAAAGGATGTGAAACCACTAGGATTAAACCTTTTCAACTTTAATGGTTGATCGAAAGTTCATGAAAAATGAGCAGCAACTAACAAGAAGAGATCATCAAGAAAACAAAATAAATTTGGATATTTATGAGTAGTTCGTTGATAGCATAGTAGACCCAAAAATTACAAATCTTAAGGAATCATGCCAAAAGGAAAGGAATAGCCTTAACATACCTAGAATCCAAGTTCGAATAACTTGAGGTAGTAATTAATTTTCTTTCAGTGATCGAATATAGAGTCAAAGTATTTTTTCCCACAAAAATTACTCTTAAACGTGCTAATGATGATAGTGCGCAACAGATGCTATATTAAAAAAAAATCATGATGTCAATTATGAAGAAAATCAGGGAGTGAAGTGATGAAATTCTCCTTATAGTGCAGACAAAGTAAATGTCCAAAGTTTCTGAATTGCAAGGATATATATAAGTGCGTATGTACTATGATACTAGAACATATATTTGCCTTATGTAAGCAAGAATTGAAATCCAAGAAAAGTATACTGAGCGAGGAAAAATGAAACCATCTGCACTTATTCACTTTTGGAGAATATGCATAGTAGAAAAAGTATATTGAAAGAAAAGAAAATGGAAGGCTCCTAGGTGCATAGCAAATGAACTTTGCTGCTTTCTTTTAACTCCTTCCACGTGGGGTGGGTGGTGTCAACCACCCCACCCTTCCTTATCTATTAAATCTCGAATTACACAAATGTACTTGGATATTACATAGGTTCATGATAATATATATATAACTTTTTAAATATATCACAATTATTAGAATTTTTTTTCGAATAAAGACTACCTCTCATAAAAATAATTTATCAACATAATTAAACTTACTATCTTCGTTAAAATAGTAATAAATTATAAAACTCTTTTAAAATAAGTACACACACAAATGTATCATAGCTAAATAATTTTTATAAATATTTAGAACATTTTAGAAGGTAATAAAAATATAACTTCTTTTCAAATCCAAATTTAAATCAAATATTCCCAAATCACGCACAACATTATGACAAAATAATGAAATTTAAGCTCGAAAACCTTTGACACGGGATGAAGGACAACCGTAAATATCTAGGGTGTTACAACACACACTTATACGGAGGCCAGTGACATGCTTGATCTGATCACTAAAACTAACACAACCTGTCACACTAGAGAGTCAAAAGTTTCCACAAACACCTATTTTAAGGGGTCCATAGAGCAACTCCAAAGAGAGGAATAACGTAATCAGGACATGGCTCACTTGAAAGCACATATGGATCTGATTACCAAGCATTTGACGGGGGGTATCTCAAAAAAATGAATGCAGTTGTTTCACAAGGTAAAGTGCCTTGGCATAATGATTACTACTCTAATTCAGATGAAGAGGTGAATTTTGTTAATAATCAGACGGGGAGTTTCTGGTCTAACACCCAAGAGTCTAATAAAGACTCGTTGCATCAAGGCCATGGGAATCAACGTTAGAACAACTATAGAGATAATAATCATGAGAAATTGATGTCCCCAAATTACAGCTCTAAAGTGAAGTATAAAGCAGCCTCTGTTCAAATATGGAAATCAACTATGGTTGGGGTCGATCCCATGAGGCATATGATTAGGACCTCAATCAATATGGTTATTTTGGCTTTTAGTCGGTTATTTCCGAAAGGAGGAATTTTTAGCAAGTAATAGTTGAAAACTGTAAGTAACCAAGTAACAGAGTATCAGTTAACATTGTTTGTAATCAATGAGAGAGTTGAGTAGAATTGTTTTCCCCATAATTTTGTAACGTAGTAGACGTGTCGTACTAGCGATCTATTCTGGTGCTTAACATGCAAAATCAGTAAGTTAAGTTCACCTAAATAGTTGGTCAACTAGATAGATGAATATCACTATGCAACTTGGTCCGTCTATGAGTGTTTACTTTACTAACCCTTACCCTTGATTCCAGATTAGCTATTCCCAGACAGGGCTCAAACTATTAGATGAAGATTGATAGCCTCAAATATCTGGTGTTAATCTTTTTTCCCATTCGTTACCTCTTTGGTCCAGAAAGTAAGAATAAGGCGAGTTCTAATGCATGCACTCGTTAAAAATCAATCAATACAAAGGGAAGAACAATACATGCATAAACACCATTCAAGAAATACTACGTACTTTAACCTACTTCGTTAATTCATTATGGTTCCAACAACCCTAGTTATGGGATTTAGCTACTCATGTTCATAAGATCCCAATAAGAATTTGTAGATGAAATCATAATCATAAACTTTTGAATAAAGTAGAAGAAATCTGAAATCTTGAATTCTCAAAGAAAGCTTAATAAATAAATAAATATAGAGAAGAAAAGAATAAACCAATTTTCTCTGGCCTCCACGTCTGTTCCTAGCTCTCTCTAGATAAAAAGTTATGTAAAAATTGATTTTGTAAAATATTTATAGGTGTAGGAAAAAATTCCAAATAAAATAACTGAGTCCAAATTGGATTGGAAAAAACAAAACCAATACTGATTTGGACTACGCCGTTCTTACAGTGGCGACCTCAACTTTGTTTGTTGCATTCCATTGGTGTCACATGTGCAACATTTTAATTCAATTGAAGTTGCATGCTGCATTGGTTGAATATATACAAATATATTATATTTTATTTAAATCATATTCATTAAGCTGCCTGCTTGATTTTCTTATACAATCTTTCATTTTTAATTTGTTTTTCTCCAAATTTCTTTTTCCTCACACCAATTTAATCTTAAACATAAAAAAATATAATTTTAAGCATAATCCATAAAATAAATGCTCAAAAAGGATAAACAAAAATGCTAAATGTGAGACAAATAATGACCAAATATATATAATTTTGACCTTACATTAGAAGTCTGGTTGGAGAGATAGGGACAGAGACAGAGATCAAGGTAACTGGAGGAATATATATGGCTACAAAATGATAGGAGTGGTTTATATGTGCCTCCTAAAGGAAGAGAAACAAGAATGTAATGCTTTGAATAGTTCAAATATGGAGGACATGCTTGTGAAAGTCTTGAAAAGAGATGAATCCACAGATTCTAGTAGCAAGGAGATGAGAGGAGATATGCCCAACATGAGTCCGCTAGTTGACTCACATTTCACCTCCATTACGCAACTTGAGCATCAAATGGGTTAGATGTCTTCAGCTCTAAATTAGAGGAAGACTGGTACATTACTTAGTGACACAGTACCAAATTTGAGGAGGGATGGTCTGTGCATGGCTGTCACCACTAGGAGTGGAAAAGTGTTATCGAAGCCTAACCCTATTGTAGATGAGCAGAAAGATGAGATGGACTTAGACTCATTGGTTGCTATAGAAGAGAATGTTGGGAAAGGGAAAATGGATAGTTCTGAGAAGCCAATTGTTGTTGATAATAATTGTGAAGATGCTAGAAAGTCTCTAGTTGAGGCTAATGAGACCATACAAAAAATAAAAAGAAAAACAAGGTCCAAATTCCTTTGATTCCAATTCCTAGACCCCCTCCTTTTCCTCAACACTTAAAGAAGAAGGTGGAAGATGACAATTTCCACAAGTTTATTTCTATGCTGAAACAGTTATCCATAAATATCTATCCTGGTAGAGGCACTTGAGTAGATGCCTAGATATATGAGGTTCATCAAGGATCTGATAACGAAGAAAAAAATTGTAAGCTTTGAGCTAGTTGATAATTAGTACTATTGTAGTGTAATTGCTTCCCGTTCTCTCGTTTAGAAGAAGGAAGATCTTAGAGCCTTTACTATTCTATGCATTATTGGGGTATTCAATTGTTCTAAGTCATTATGTGATCTTGATGTAAGTATAAATATCATGCCACTTGCTATTTATAGATTGTTGGGCTTAGGATACCTTAACCGACTACTATACGACTACTGATGGCTGATTGCACAACGAAGAGACCTGTGGGCATACTGTATGATATGTTGGTGAATGTGGAAAACTTTATCTTCCTTGATGACTTTGTCACTTGGTATACAAGGTGGATTTTAAGGTTCCCATAATCTTGGGACTACTATTTTTAGCTACTGCTAGAGGTGTCTGTTGAAGAGATGTTTGCAGTTGAGCCTTTGGCTGTTGTTCTTATGAACCTTGAAGGTGATGACATTGAGGACTATGCTAAGATTGTTAATACACTGGTTGGAATGGGTTCCTATTTGTATGCCTCAAAGAAGTTAGATCTTTACTTGATGAATCATGAGACTCCGCTAGCAAAACCTTCTATTAAAGAGCCACTGGTGCTGGAGCTTAAGGATCTTCCTACTTACCTCAGATACGTCTTTTAGGGACTGATGACACTTTGCCAGTGATTATTGCTGAATATTTACTTGAGTAGCAAGTGGAAACTATAGTTTTTGTATTGAGAAGATTCAAGAAGGCAATTAGGTAGACCATTTCCGACATCATAAGAATTCCTCCTGGTATTTGCACTCATAAAATTCAATTAAAGGAAGATTGTATTATGTGTATTGAGCCCCAGTGTAGATTAAACCCACCAATTCAAGAGGTAGTGAAGAAGAACATCATTAAATGGTTTAATGCAGGTGAGATTTACCCGATATTAGACAACAAGTGGGTAAGCCTAGTCGATTGTGTTCCCAAGAAAAGAGAGATTACTATTTTCCCCAGTGACAACAATGAGTTGATTCTCTTATGTCCTGTCACGAGATGGCGTGTATGTATGGATTACCAAAAGTTGAACTTTTAAACATGAAGGACCATTTTCCTATTCCATTTTTGGATCAGATACTCGAAAGGCTTGTTGGTAAACTATGGTACTATTTTCTTGATGGTTATTCAAGGTATAATTATATTTCCATTGCACCAGAGGATAAAGAAAATACCATAATCACTTGTGTCTATGGGACCTTTGCCTTCAAGTGGATGCCTTTTGAGTTGTGTAACCAACTACTTTTTAGAGGTGAATGATGTCTACTTTTTTGATATGGTGGAGGACATTATTGAGGTGTTCATGGATGATTTATTAGTAATGGGTGATACTTTTAAAGATTATTTGGTCCATCTAGTCAATCTTTTGTAGAGATGTAAAGAGACGAATCTTATGTTGAATTGGAAAAAATGCCACTTCATGGTAAAAGAAGGTATTATTCTTGGGCATAAATTTTTTGAAAAGGGTATAGAGGTTGATAGAGCAAAAACTAATCACCACAATGATGTTGGTCCCTCGTTTAGTAGACTCCTATGAATTCCATTTGGCACCCCTATACACTCATATCTCAACTTGAGAACCAAATAGAGGTCATTTCCAAACTACCTCCACCGATTTCTGTCAATGGCATTCACAGTTTCTTGGGGCATGCTGAGTTCGATCATAGGTATGTAAAAGACTTCTCTAAGATTGAAAAGCCCTTGTATAAGTTGATTGAGAAGGAGGTGAAATTTGTATTTGATAAGCCTATTTTCTTGGCACCAAGGTCATTATGCCTACTGATTATGAAAAGCTACAATATATCATGGAAAAGAAGGATGCAAAACCCAGGTTGATTAGATGGTATTGCAAGAATTTGACTTTAAGGTGAAGGAATATAAGGTAGTAAAAATCAAGTGGTTGATCACATGTCGAGATTAGAGGAAGGATGAAGGATGAAGAATTATTAGGAGATTTATGATTCTTTTTCAGATGAACAGGCTCTGGTTGTATCTCGTGACTTGATTCTTTGGTTTGCAGACTATGTAAACTTTTTGATAAGTGATGTGATGCCTGAGGGCATGAACTTCCATCAAAAGAAAAAAAATTCTACATGATGTGAGGAAGTTCTTTTGGAATGATCCATTCTTGTTTTGAGTTTATGCAAATAACATAATAAGGATGTGTGTTCTAGATATTGAGATGATGATTATCCTTGAGGCTTGCCACTCATCCCTTATTGGGGGTCACCATAGTGGTATACACACAACTTAGAAGATCTTGCAGTGTGGGTACTATACTGGCCCACGATTTATCAAGATACACATGACTATGTTAGGGCTTGTGATCAATGCCAAAGGCATGGGGTATATCTAGATGACATGAGCTGCCTTTGACCCTAATCTTTGAGATAAAGTTATTTGACATATGAGGCATTATTTTATGGGGCCATTTGTGAGCTCCTAAGGGATGAAGTATATCTTGGTTACTATTGACTACATTTTGAAGTGGGTGGAGGCTGTAGCGCTAACAATGATAGAAAAAATATCACATCATTCTTGAAGCATAATATCTTTTCCATACTTGGTACATGATACACCCAAATTACAACTCTTAATGAAGTATAAAGCAATTGATGCTAAAATATAGAACCCAACAAGGTTGAGGTCAAATCTCATAGGGAATATGGTGAGAAATAAGCTCAAAACAATTATTTCAATCGGTAGTTGATTATTTTTGAAGGGGGAATTCAAGTAACAAGTAGCTGATTGTAAAACTTTGTAATAACAAGGAACCGTTGTTGAGAATTTATCGTTTGTAATCAATCAGTAAGAATGAAGTAGGACCATGTTCCCTATGTCATGACCCAATGTCTCGGGTTATGATGACACCTACATTTTGACCCACCAGTAAGTAAGCCAAGCCATAGCCCAAAACGACAAGCAATGGGCTAACAGGCAAAAAATAAAGGAAAACAAGGATGAAACCACTATACAACAATAGTACAAACAGAAGCAAAGATATATATATATATATATATATATAAAACATGCTATACAAGAGAGGGAGAGGACAAAAAGAACAAAAATAATCTCTCCCAAGACCTGATAAGGTTGATACTCGAGCCACTACAACAAAAAACAAGAGTACTAGATAGTATCCAAAATATACATATATATAGTAGTTTCGGAATGCAAAAGACTATAAATGAAACAGATGGAGGAGGATCAGCCTCGGACTCTAGAAAGCTCACCCCATCTCTGGATTAGTAGCTGGGCCTAAGAATAACGTCAATGCCGGTGGATCGTACTCAGACCTGTATCAGGGAAAAGATGCAAAAGTGCAGTATGAGTACCAAAGCACGGGTACTCAGTAGACATCATCGACCGACTGAGCTCAAATATCGTAAAAGCATAAATATGATGCGAGTGTGTAAACTAAGTCAACAGTAATAGCGGTAAAATATAAATATCTACTGTACTAAGCAAGAGCAATAAAGGGAATAAATAACTCAGAATGTAAGACAAATGAACTAGTTACAACCTAACTGGGCCCCCATAAGCCCAGAAGGCACACACAAGAAGACAATTAACCCTATTAAGCCCCCAGAAGCCGGTGGATACAGACAAAATATAACTAAAGTAAGAAACATAAGTAACCCGAGGCTGAATCGATCTCAAGTAACCTTCTCACCCAAATACATGATAAAAATATCTAGGTGTGCACCGGGTTTGATCAAGAGCCAATAGATAGTAATGAGAGGCCCAAATTCCGGGTTTGAACTAGAAATAGTGGGTAATAACAAGAGGCCATATGAATCATGTGCAGCAAAACTCAGTACCACTGCCAATACTCCTAGTAACAATCATAAACAACACCTGAACATCCCAACCGTATCATAATAGATGTCGAACTCGAACCGAAACTCACAGTAACCATACCGTAACCAGGAACAAGTGATCCCATAAGTAGCCTATCTTAATCGTAAATTGATACCAAAACCATACTGGAGGTCATACATAGTAACCATAACCATAACCGTACCGATGCCAGTATCATGCCAGAACTCATAATAATAATAGGAATAAAGCATATGTCGGACTCAAACCAGAACTGAAATACATTTACATAAATATAAGCATAATTAGCTAGTGGGAGGAAATCCAAGGGCTTCAAGCATATTTCTAAGACATAAAATCATAAATATCCATCTCGGGTGGATAAGTTCACTAAGGCAAGGCGGGTCTTAAATACTAGGTCAAGGAAGTGCAGTCCAGGTCAATTACTACTCTACCAGGGAAAAAAGGGCTAAAATAGGACAGAGACCAAATCTAAGTAAAACCCAACCCAAGGTAAAGCCTAAAATAGCAGCCAAGAGTCTAACTAAGCATAAGGAAAATCATGCCGAAATACACTATCTAAAAAGGGTAGTGGGGCCAACTATGGGGTCTCGATAACCAAACCTATACCAAAACCTACCTAAGTCTATTCTAAGTCTTCCCATCCCTATCTCAAGGTATAAACAAAAATAATTCTAGCCCTAAAGAATGATAATACACTATACTAGGGGAGAACGGGCCTGAAATCTACCATAACGGGGCCCTAACCGGCTAAATAAAGCAAAACGTACTAAAATCGTATCGGGTTAAAACTACCTGTCCAAAACTAGCACAATAGTATACCAATACCATAAGTAAGCTCAATATAAAAGTAGGGTAAGCCTAGCCTACCTAGACGCCATCGAACGCTAGCCAAATCCTCTAAACAAGAGCTTTTCCCTTCCAAGAGTCCTCTGAGAGCTACCACGCTATCAAACTAATGATCAATGCATCAAGACTAGTAAAATAATACCCATATTGCTTATAAACATTCTGAGTCAGAAATTAGGCTAAAGAAATTCCATGTAGGGCCCGCTTATGGAATCACAAAATTGAAATCATCACATCGTCCCACACAACTCAAGGATCAAAATCCATATGAAATCTAGCTAAATCCGAGCTCCATAAACAAAAAATTAGACCCAATATAATCAAGAGAAACAAAGAATCCAATTACCAATTTAAGTAGAGATTTGATCGAATTACTTACAAAATAAAGACGCTACACGCTCAAAACCGCTAACCCAAGCTAAAAACCAGCCTCACATGCTCAATACCTTACTAAATCGGAGCTTGCCATGTCTAAAATAGTGTTCTACACTTAGATAGATGAGTTGGAAGAGAAGAGAATGAATTATTTATATAACACCAGCAATGGCTTCTTTAGTGGCTAAATGACCGCTAAAGAGGTCACCAGTTAAACGCCCTAGAGTCGCTTAAGCGACCTTGCCCCAGCAGGCCAGGCTCCGTTAAAGCGCTCAAGGGCCCCTAAAGTGGCTACCACTTAAGCGCCCAAGAGGCCTCTAAAGTGGTTAGTCCAAGGCTGGTCAAGAACAGCTAAAGCGGTCCAGGACAGCTAAAGTGTCTGCACGAGATATTTGGCACCAGCCAAGTTTAACTAGTCTCAACGTACTCCGACAGATGCTCGGGATTGGTTCAAAATCCCATCCTCACAAATGAACTATGCTACCCTACTAAATTAAACATTCCAGACTCAACGATGCCATCAAAAGTTTCAACGGGGGTCATTTTGATAAAAAGTGGGTCCCACACCCCCAAGAGCCATTTTAACCGAATTTTACCCAATTGCCCAAAATGAGTCCAGAAGCCTCAGGACCCGAACCAATGGTCCTCCTAGCCTAAAATTGACATTATAAAGCTGATGAAAATATCAAAAATAACATCCGAGGCCATTTACCTGATGTTTAGGCTCGAGACCCTATTCTTGACTTCAAATGCTCCAAAATAGGGAAATGGTTCTAAAAGCCAAATGAACTGCCCGGTGACTGAACTATCAATCCCAGCAACTCATAAATAACTTGGAGTAGCTGTGGGAAAGCTCTAAATTCAGTAAAAGCACAAAAACATACGAAATAAACTAGATGGTTATTACAACATCCACTACTAAAAGAACTTTCATCTGCAAAAGTAAAGGATCAAGATGTACCTGAAGGCTCGAACAGGTAGGGATAATAGGTTCACATATCACATTTGGTCTCCCCTGTATCCTCCTTGAATGGATGATATCGTAACTGAACCTTAACTATTGAAATGTATCTGGAGCACAGCCGCCTGACATCTCTGGCCAAAATAGACACAGGCTCCTCTGTAAAGGTCAACATCTCATCCAACTGAATCGAGTCCAACCGAAGCATGTAAGAGTCATCCAAAATATAGCGCTACAGCATAGATACATGGAAAACTGGATGGATGGCTGAAAATGCTAGTGGCAAGACTAACTTATATGCTATCTCCCCAACTGTCTGTTGGATCTCAAAGGGTTCGATATACTTGGGGCTGAGCTTGCCCCTCCTCCAGAACCTCATCACATCCTTCATGGGCTATACTCGTAGAAATACCTAGTCACCAACTTTGAACCTCAATACATGAAGTCTATGGTCAGTATAACTCTTCTGTCTACTCTATGCTTCACGTAGCCTATCCTAAATCGCCCGAACCCAGTCCAAAGACTCACGAAGCAAATTAGTACCATAGGGCCTAGCCTCAAAAGTCTCAAACCAACCAACTGGAGACCGACAGTGCCTACTATATAATGCCTCAAATGGAGCCATTTGAATACTCAAATGGTAGTTGTTGTTATAAGCAAAACTCTGCCAGAGCTAAAAACTGGTCCCACTAACCTCCAAAATAAAACACACAAGCGTGGAGCATATTCTCCAAAACCTAAATAGTCCTGCTCTAATTGCCCATCAGTCTGCGGGTGAAAAGCGGTGCTAAGATCAACCTGGGTACCCAACTCCTCCAGAAATGTCCTGCAGAAGCTAAAAGTGAACTGAGAGCATCGATTTGAAATAATAGACACAGGTACCCCATGAAGGTGAACCACCTCTAGAATGTAGATACGGTCTAACCTTTCGGCACTGAAGAAGTCTAAACAGGGATGAAATGGGTAGACTTGGTCAATCGATCCATGATGACCCAAATGATATCGGAACCATGAGAAGTGTAAGGCAAACCACCTACGAAGTCCATAGTAACCCACCCTTATTTCTACTCAGGAATGGGTAGCCTCTGAAGTAATCCACCAGGTCTCTGATGCTCGGCCTTCACCTACTATCAATATAGGTATCGAGCTGCAAACTCTGCTATCTCTCTGCATACCACTCCACCAGTAATGTGCCTTAAATTCCTACACATCTTAGCTGTCATGGGATGAATAGAATACCTAGAGCTATGAACCTCATGAAGTATCAACTGGATCAAATCTTCGACCGTCGCAATATAAATTCAATCGTTAAATCTTATAATGCCCTCAGAATCTAAGGTAGCCCTTTTGGACCCACCTCTCAACACCTGCCCTAGAATACTACGATCTGCCACCCTCAAACTGACCTCCCTGAATCTGCTCTAATAAGGTAGATCTGGCCTCAACACTAGAAAGAATCCTCATGGGGTCAAAAACATCAAGACGAACCATCATGTTGGCTAAGTACTGGATATGCCAAGTCAACGACTGCTGCAAAACAGAAATGAAGGACAAGCTACCTATACTCACTGCCTTCCGACTCAAGGCATCCACTACCATATTTACCTTGTCGGGATGGTATAGAATAGAGATATCATAGTCCTTCAGCAACTCAATCCATCTATGCTACCTCGAATTAAGCTCCCTCTGGGTAATAATGTACTGAAAACTACGGTCGTTAGTGAAGATCTCACAACAAACACCATATAAGTAATGCCTCCAAATCCTAAGCACAAAAACTATTACTGCCAACTCTGAATCATTAGTGGGGTATTTACGCTAATGCACCTTCAGTTGCCTCGATGCATATGTAATAACATGCCCCCACTACATCAGAACACACCCCAAACTAATACCAAAAACATCATAATAGATGGTGAACCCCTCACCCTCAACTGGAAGATTCAGAATAGGAGTTGAAGTAAGCAAGTCCTTGAGCTTAAGAAAGCTCGACTCATAACTCGCGAACCACTAAAATGGAACTGTATCACCCCGTACATCTCGGAGTTTAGCTGACAACCGTAACAATTATGGAAATATGAAAACATGAGAGATTTGATGAATTATGTATTGAATTGTGGGCATTTAAAAGTCTTGTACAATTGGGCCCTAAATGAGTCCCAAATATCATGAGAAAGACATGACCCAAAAGAGATTTTTGACCCATTCTTGCATTTCTCATCCATTGACCAAGTAAACCCACCAAGTGTGTGGATAAGGATCATTCAAAAGGGACTATATAAACCCATAAATCAGATTTTTATTCATTAGATACACACATGCCTTTTTAATATTTTCTTAAACATTATCTCTCACACAAAAACCCTAAGGCAGCTACTTGTTGGGCCAAGATCACTCTTTGGTAAGTATTTATTCTCATGGTTCAGTATATAATATGTTTAAGATGGTGTATAAATCATGTTAGTTGCAATCGGAGAATGGCTTTGTCTTGTGAACTTGAACATGTACTTATAGTCATGAAGGAATTCAACATGATGGATAAATATTGATATGTGAGATGTTATTATAGTCTTACCTTGTTTTTTCCTTGTGTGTAATGTTTGGAATTGCTATTGTGAAATTGGTTATGGATTTGGTGATGTATTGACCAAGAAGTGTCGTTTTGGGTGTTGTTTATGAGTGTGGTGATACCATGGATGATTGTTGGAATTAAAATGATCAAAAATATGTTAAAAGGAGTTTGGTTATGATCATGGACCATTCATTGCATAAAAAGACCCAAACGAAACCATTTCGGACCAAAACGGGCATTCGCCCCCGCAGACGAGGGCACCTGCGAGCGCAGATGCCAAAGGTCACCTGTGCGTTCACCTCAGCCACCTACAGGCGCAGGTGGTAGAGCAGGTTAGCCCAAGTTTCCGTTTTGTGTGTTTTCGTCTCTAGTTGATCCCCGAAGGCCCCTATACCCTTTTTGGATGTAATTATCAACTTGTGATGATGTTTTAATGACTTTAAAGTGTCGTATGGAGGTGTGTTGGACTATATTAAGTATGAATGGTTGTTCATATGTTGTTATAAAGGAGTAATTGTTATGGAATGGTGATGAGAAAGCATAAAGGGTAAGTGTAGTGTGAAATGTTATTGATGTATGATATCTTGGTCAATGTGTAGAATGTTATGGTGTTGTTGATATGAAAATGCAGTGGATTGTATTGTATGGGATGACATGATGTTATACGGTAGTCATGTAGTTCATTGTCGTCTTGTACGCTTGTATAGTAACTAGTTGCTAATGTAAGCTCCGATATGTACTTATATTGTAGAGTGACACATAAATAAGGAGCGGGACTATTGTATGCACATCTAAGATTGTATATTCGTGTTCAGAATACAAGGTATGTAAGGTTACTCTGTCCGTATCTTTCTGCAGCATATAGTACTCACATTGATGATACGATTGTCCCATCCCGAAATGTGCTAAGGTATCCTATATCCGGTTATCAATGGTCACTATCATATAGTTCCTACTCATTGATCAATTGTGAATCTCATGTCTCATATTCATGACTAATGTTCCAAAGCCCCATAAGGTTACGTTCCAAAGTTCCAATAGTGGTTATATTCATGTATCTTGTTCATTGATTATTGTCCAATGGTTTCAAAGGTGTTATGTTTCCAATAAGGCTATGTTTCCAATAATGTTTATTCACGTGTCTCTCACTCATTGATTATTTATCCAAAGCTTACCATAAGGTTATGACTATCATTGTATCAACCTCAAAGTAAAGAATAAAGTAATGCATATATGGTTAATGATCAAGTATGGGTGGCAGCTTTGGGGGCAAAATGCCTAGCTCAAGCCGATCCCAAGATTGTTGGATCAGGGGGCAGTCCTAGAGGAATAAGCCTAGCTCGGACCGAACCTAACAGGGGAAAGCTCTAGAGGTAATAACCTAGCTCGAGCCGAACCCAATGCTTTGATTCTTAGGGTGGCAGCTCTAGAGGCATAAGCCTAGCTCGAGCCGATCCCAACATAACATTATGTTATGTTAAACCCACTGTTCAGTCGGGGCTAGGGGAACCATTCACAGGAAAAGATGAATAATCATAGAATCAAAGAAACAAAGAAAGTAAAGAAAGAAGTATACATGGTTTCCAAAGTTCAGTATAGTGACTCATCCATATTGGTTATGCATTTGAATTTGATTTCATTGGCATACTCACATATCATATAGTTTCATTTGAGCCTTGCATACTCAGTACATTCTTCGTACTGACCCCTCTTGGGGGATTTACCTTACTTGCTGCAGACGCAGGTTCTAGTAGGCCTCCACAGTAGGTTGCCAGTTGTTGCAGATCATTGGTGAGCTCCAGTTAGTTCGAGGCTTCTCCGAGTCACAGTTGTACATATGTTTTGGTGTTGTACATGTTGTATAAAGCGGGGACTTGTCCCGACTTTTAGTTTATTTTGGCCAATGCACTTGTTAGAGGCTTTTGTAGATAGATGTGGGTGTATAAATGTAAAAGGTACATGTCGTTTTTGACTTGATGGCCTCAACGGACAAGTTTCATATATGTATATATGTCACATGTCCCATGAATTTAGTTTTTAGCATTATAAGCTCCTACGTGATAAGGGTGTTTCTGATGGCATGCATATGAATGAACATAAGTACAGGTTGGTTCTCTCGGGCCTTATCGGCTACGAGTGCCAATCACGCCTCGTTGGAATTCGGGGCGTGACAGGAACCTCCTTCCTAGTCAACTTGGTCATAGAGGCTTTAATAGAAGCAAATCTTTTGACGAACCACCTGTAGTAACTTGCTAACCCAACAAAACTACGAACCTCGATAGGAGTCGTACGCCTAACCCAACCACCAATAGCCTCAATCTTCGCTGGGTCCACCAAAATACCATTCTTAGACACCACGTGCCCCAAGAAAACTACAGACTTAAGACAGAAATCACAATTTGAGAATTTGGCATAAAGCCTATGATCTCTCAAAGTGTGGAGCACAGTCCTCAAATGCTGCTCATGCTCCGCCCTACTTCTCAAATATACTAGGATGTAATCAATGAAAATGATCACGAAAGAGTTAAAATAAGGCCTAAACATACGGTTCATCAAATATATAAATGCTACTAGGGCATTAGTCAACCTAAAAGACATCACCAGGAACTCATAATGGTCGTAACGTCTTGAAGACAGTCTTATGGATTTCCTCATACTTAATCCTCAACTGATGGTAACTAGACCTCAAATCAATCTTAAAAAACACCGCTGCACCCTCAAGCTGGTCAAATAAATCATTGATACTAGATATAGGATACTTATTCTTCACTATCACCTTATTCAGCTACCTGTAATCGATACACATAAGCATAGAGCCATTTTTATTCTTCACAAAGAAAACTGGAGCACCCCAAGGTGATACACTCAATTTGATAAAACCCTTACCTAGAAGATCCTAAAGCTGAATATTTAGCTCCTTTAGCTCGGCACGAGCCTTGCAATAAGGAGCCATAGAAATAGGTCAGGTGCTCAACTCAAGGTTAATATCAAACTCTATGTCAAGCTCAAAAGGAAGGCCAGGTTGGTTGGTAGGAAAAACATCAGAAAAGACATGAACAACTAGAATAAAGTCAAGCAAAAGACTCACAACACTAATCCCAAACATAAGCAAGGAATGACTCACAACCCCTAAAAACCAGTTTTCTATCCTAAATATAAGAAATAATCCTCGTCGACACTCAACTAAAAGAACCCTGCCACACTGATGTGTTGTGGTTTCATGGCACTTTTGATGCTTAAAACAAATAAAATATGCAATAACTCGGGTATGTTTGGTTAGTATGATGTGTTTTATGCTTTATATTATAGGAGAATAGGTTTTTGGAGGCAAAATGGACAAAAAAAAAAAGAATCATGCTTGAGAACAAAGTATTTGAAGACGAAAGAGCCAAGTCCTGCACCAGAGGAGTGATCCACAGCAGGACCCATATCATGTGAGTCAACCTATGTGGTGTGGGTCTGTACCGTAGGTCAACTCCTATATTTATTTGAAACAGCCTGATTTCCACAGCAGGACCCACGTGGCGTGGGTCGGTATAGTGGAAAAGTGCCGACTCTGTTTTTCTATTTTATTTAGGATAGGATTCATCTTGTATCTATAAATACCCCTATATTGTCCTATGGTTAGGAGTTGGTCAGTACATTGTTTTGAGATATATTTTTCATTATTTTGAGTTCGCAAATACATTATTGATTTTGTAATCTTGGAACTTCGATTCTAGGGTTTTTATTCATATTGAGATTTCAGAGTTTTCTTCTTATTGTGAGTTTACAATTATGTTTTCATCATTGAATTCTTCTTGTGTTCTTACAATCATGAGTAGCTAAACCCATCAACTAGGGTTGTGTGAACCATGAGGAATTAACCAAATGGGTTAAGTGCGAAGCAATTCTGAACCGTTGTTCATGCATGTATTGTTATTACCTTCATTATAATTGATCTTCTAATGGTTGCAAACGTTAGAAACTCCCCTGTATTCTAGACTTGCTCGAGAGAGAGGTAGACATTAGGAAAAGGGAATAACAACAGAGATTTGAAACTATCAACCTTCATCTAATAACTTGAGCCGTAACAAGGTAGTTATCTGAGATCCAGGACAAGGGTTAGTAGTGCGACACTAGGAGACCGAAAGGAGAAGAGTGAAATTCATCTAACCAAGGTCGAGAGACGTTTAGATGAACATATCTTGTTAGATTTTGCATGCAACGCAGCGGGACAGTTTTGCTAGCACAAGTAACCGGTGGAGTTAAGGAATCATTGGGGATCACAGTCCTAGTGTATTTCTCATATTGTTTACAAATCCAAAAATCAACAATCGTTATTGTCACTACATGCTTACAAACCCCCCCTCTCCAGTTTTACTTACTTGCCAATTACTCGGACTAGCATTCAACAGACTTTCGTCCTATTCCCTGTGGGATCGATCCCAACCTAGTTGGGTTCTATATTTGATACATCGATCATATTATACTTTTTTGGAGGTATATTTTGGGCGATATCATACACAATCAGGGGTATGCCAGGTATGGCTAAGGTAACAGTCTTGGTGAAGCAATCCAAGATCGCATGATAGGGGAATAACCAGTTCATGCCCAGAATCACGTCAAAATCCACCATATCTAACACAATAAGATTAACCCGAGTGTCATACTCTCGAACAGTCACTAAATATGATCTATATACCCGATCCACTACTAAAGAATCACCCACAGGGGTAGCTACAAGCAATAGCACAGATAAAGACTCCAAAGACAAACCCAACCATGGTGCATAATAAGCAGAAATATATGAAAATATGGAGCTGGGATCAAACAAAGTAGAATCTGGATGATGGCATATTGAAATCGTACCTGTAATCACAGTATCCAAAGCCTCAGCTTTCGGCCTACAAGGTACAATATACAAATCGCCCTATCTGCTATCGGACTGGGTGCCTACCCAACCACCTGTCCTACCTGCCTGAGGACTACCCCTGTAACCCTGAGCACCACCTTTGACTGGCGGCTCCACTGATTTGATCGGTTGAGCACTCTGAACTGCAAGCTCAATCATCCCATAATGGGGATACTTTCTGGAAAAGTGGCCAACAACACCACACTCATAACAAGCTCCTGGCACCCTGCTCTATATAGAAGGTCTGGCTGACTCGAAATGGCCACCTTGGCCTGATGACCCTGACTGAACACCCCTCACTAGATGGCTACTACTCTGACCACCTGAACTATCATAACTGGGCTGAACCCAATCCAAAATCTGAAGCACTGCCTGAACGGGCCTACTAGACTGATCCTGGTGCTTATAAGACTGATGCTGAAGGTACCTACCCTAAATCCTCGACCCCTGAACTGTGAGCCGCTGTGGTTCCTACTGTAATACCCTGATAATGGGGCCTCTTATCTCTTCCCCCTTGGGCCTCACAGTCCATCTCCTTAATAGTATAAATATGGTCAACAATCTCAGTAAATGACTTTCCTAATGTCACCAGACTGTGAGTAGCCCTGTAGAACAGTAGTATCAACCCTCTAACAAAACACCAAATCTTATCGTACTTTGTAGGTAGAATCATAGTAGCATACCAGGCTAGCTCGTGAAACCTCGCCTCATGCTCGTCCATATTCATAGAACCCTATCTCAATAAAGAAAACTCATCCCTAAGGCGCTCGCATATTCTGTGAGGCATGAACTTCCACAAGAAAATCTCGAAGAACTAATTCCAAGTCACACATGGAGATCCAGCTGGCCTGGAATCAATATAACCTCTCCAACTACTATCTCGCTGCCCTGCCAAGTTTTTAAGTTGTATAATCCATGCTGCTAGACTCGACCAATCCCAAATTATGTAGCCTTTCCTCACAACTGGTCAAAAACTCATAAGCATTCTCTCCTGAGGCCACGAGAAATCTGGTTTGAGTTAATCTCAGAAATTAGCCCAACATCTTTTTCTCCTCCGCAGTTATAACTGGCTGGCCTACTATCGGCTGTAGAACTACTGGTGCTGGCGGAACCTCTGCTTTAAGGGTTGCAACTATAGGCTGTGCCCCTAAACTAATACCACCCTGCGCTACTGTCTGAGCCTCGTCTATCAACCGTACACCAACTAACCCCAATAACTGAACCAACGCATCCCAGAGAACTGCAGAAGATATAAACCTGAGTGGGGCTTGAACTGCCCCCTGGCTCACCTGCTACTATGGCGACAGTACCTCTGGTGCTATCTTTAGCTTAGGAGCGACAATATGATCTAGCGATGGATATTTATCCTGATCTAAACCTCTAGGTCGACCTCTGCCTAGAACTGGCACTCTAGCAACAAGTTCGAGGTTTTGATCTTGTCACGACCCAAAATAGGATCATGACCGGCGCTAAGGAGGTTAGAACTCCAAAGCAAGCCTTGTCAGAATTCTACAGAAAATCGAACAGAGTTTCCCCTGTTTTTGGGCCTATCAAAAATTTTCCTGTCTCAAATCAACAACACAACAAACCAACATCAACCAATTCATGCACCAATATCATCCACAACCCATTCGCAACGTAGCAATACTAAAATCCATCTCCAAATGTGAGAAGAAGTTAATTACTCCACAAGTTCATAATAATGAAAGAATACTCATGACTCTAATTAGGAAATGACTAAGGAGCGACTCTAAGAGTTCAAATAATAAGTCATAATGAATAAATAAATTCATTAAATGTGTTGCCCTCGCGAACAAGTGCGGGGCTCACCAGGAATAAGCCAACTCGAATGCTCTAGCTAACGAAATCCTCACAGTCACCTGTGTTCTCTGAAAAAAAATAGCGAGGAGTGAGACGCTAGCTCAGTGAGTAATAACACTTAACCACAACCATTTTAATGGGGACAAGTCATAAAACATGCTAGTATGATAATCAGAAAATATCATGAAATGATACTCTTTCAGAAAATATCATGAAATGATACTCTTTCAGAAAATAATAACCATCATATAAAAAAATCAATTTAACAATTTGGTAATGACCAACAAATACTATCATATCAAGTTTTTATCCGTTGGGAGGTTTCCAAGAATGAATCATGTAATCATTGTGGCATTCTACTTCAAGGAATAGCCAATAACAGAGAACCCCTCATAAAGGAGTCAAATATCTTATCAATAGGGTCCCTACTCGAGGGAGATCAATAACAGTATGCTAGTTCTATCTTCCCACTAGCGAGGGCTGTAACATTAATCTGTAAATACAAGGTGCACCAGGTCTAACGAACCCGCCGTTAGCTACGGAATCCAAATCAAGGTCTACTCCCATTTAAACTTTCTTTGTAAACAGTAGGTACTCATATGAAAGCATTTTCAAAATAGCTCAGGGCATTTAAGTTCATATCAAATCATATTACCTATATACTTTGAACAAAACACATGTCAAGATACTTATTTCTCAAGTAGATGAAGAACCTTCACAATAACAATATCATATCTCAAATAACTATTTCAATATCATATCAAGTAAAAGACTTGCCCCACGTGCAATTTCAAAGCATTCGGTAACTCTTATTTTCATAAAACTCATGTATAAACTATGCAAGTTAAGAAACACAAATTATGGTAAGATTACTACTCACTGTACACTTGTCGGAATACCAAGCTTGTCACCTCAAGTAATCCGTATGACTTCCTTCGATCAATCTATAATCATATCATATCAATCTTGTGTTAAAATTCTTTTATTTAAGTTATAGGCTAAAATTAGCTTAGAACACCCAACCCGATGTAATCTTATTGTTCAAGTCGTTCTCTATTTCTTTTCTTCTTGATTGCTGAAATTTAAAGAAATTGCTAGAATTTCAACTACATCAGTTCCCCAAACGCCCAAAAATCTAAACACATACTCGTTCCGTTCATGGAAATTAATAGATTTTATACACCTCTTTAACCTCTTGATGCTAAAACTCTCAACCCCAAATCTATAGTCCTAAAATATAGGAGTTTAAGCTATAATTTAGTCCACAACATACCTTTCTATCTCCTTCTTTCTTTGATTATTTTCCTCTTCGTGCTCCAGAAGAACAACAAAATCGAACCCCTGTTGCTTTCTACTCTTCGCCTCTTTCTTCTCTTCCTATCTATTTCAATTTTTTTTTTTTTTTTTTTTTCCTTTTGGTTTGCTGATCGTGGAAAACAGCCTAACCCTTCAACCCCTCTTTCTTTTCTTTAATACTTTGCTGTTAGGAGTTTCTTTGGGCCAAGCCCATTCATCCCTCTCTTTTTTTTTTTTTTTTTTTTTGGTTCTCTTGGTATGTAGAATTATTTAACTCTTTAAGTTATTTATTTTGTTCAATTACTTATATGCCCTTCTTTAATGTAAGGTATTACATTCTCCCCACCTTAAGAAATTCGGTCCCCGAATTTAAAATAAGTGTGTACCTGAAAATTGAAACAAGTGAGGATACTTGACTCGCATGTCATTTTCCGTCTCCCAAGTAGCTTCTTCTTTGGTATGATTTCTCCATAAGACTTTCACGGATGCAATCTCCTTTGACCGTAACTTTCTTACTTGCCTGTCAATAATAGATTCTGGTTCCTCTTCATATGTTAAGTTCTCATCTAGATGCCGAGTTGGTGCCTCGAGCACACAAGAGGAGTCTGACATACATTTCTTTAGCATAGAGACATGGAACACCGGATGGATGAATGACATCTCGGGAGGAAGTGCCAATCGATACGCCACACCTCCTACTCGATCAAGTATCTCATATGGTCCTATATATCTCGGGCTTAATTTACCTCTTTTTTCGAAGCGCATCACACCTTTCATAGGGGAGACTCGTAGAAAAACCTTGTCCCCAACTGTGAACACTAAATCTCTTCTCCTCTTGTCTGCATAAGACTTCTGTCTGCCTTGAGCTGTGAGCAATCTCTGTCTAATCAATTGGACCTTGTCCGTAGCTTCCTGTACTAAGTCTGGTCCTAAAACTTTAGCTTCTCCAGCTTCAAACCAGCCGATAGGAGAACGACATCGCCTACCATACAAGGCTTCATATGGAGCCATCTGTATGCTTGACTGAAAACTATTATTGTAAGCGAATTCAGCTAATGGTAGGTAAGTATCCCAACTACCTCCGAAATCAAGAATGCAAGCTCTCAACATATCCTCCAAAATTTGTATAGTATGCTCAGACTGTCCGTCTGTCTGCGGATGAAATGCAGTACTAAGATCTACGCGGGTACCCAATGCTTCTTGGAAAGATCTCCAAAAGCGTGAAGTAAATTGTGATCCTCTATCAGAAATGATGGACAATGGAACTCCATGAAGTCGGACAATTTCATCCATAAATAACTGAGCATATTTCACTCCACTATAAGTAGTCTTTACTGGCAAGAAGTGTGCAGATTTAGTAAGTCGGTCTACAATTACCCATACAGAGTCATAACCTCTAACGGTTCGTGGTAGCCCGACCACAAAATCCATAGTAACTCTTTCCCATTTCCAATCTGGAATCCTGATCTCTTGTAGTAATCCTGCAGGTCGTTGATGCTCCGCTTTAACCTGTTGACAAGTCAAACAACTAGAAACAAAGTTAGCAACATCTTTCTTCATACCTTCGCACCAATACAATTGCTTCAGGTCATGATACATCTTAGTGGAACCAGGGTGTATGGTATATCTGGAGTTGTGAGCTTCCTCAAGAATGGCTCGTCTTAACCCTTTTGCATCTGGTACACATAATCGGTTACCCAATCGGAGAATACCATCACAATCAACACTCATCGTCTTACTCTGACCAGCTAGAACCTCATCTCGATATTTACACAACCGTACATCCTCATATTGAGTGGCCTTGATGCGCTCTACCAAAGAAGATTTGGCTTGCACACAAGCCAACAATGCCCCTGAATTTCCCACACAAAATCTAACGCCTGAGCCTTCAAGTTTCTGCATATCCTTCGCCAATTGCCTCTTTCCAAGAGCTATATGTGCCAAACTACCCATAGATTTTCTGCTCAAAGCATCAGCCACAACATTGGCTTTTCCAGGGTGATACAAAATCGTACAATCATAATCCTTGAGTAGTTCCATCCACCGACGCTGTCGAAGATTTAGATCTCTCTGCTAGAAAATGTACTTCAAACTCTTATGATCGGTATAAATCTCACAAGTTTCGCCATATAAATAATGCCTCCAAATTTTAAGAGCAAAAACCACTGCGGCCATCTCTAAATCATGCGTAGGATAGTTCTGTTCATGCTTCTTCAACTGTCTTGAAGCATAGGCTATAACATGATCATTTTGCATGAGAACACATCCTAATCCCACCCTCGAAGCATCACAAAACACCTTGAATCCTCCAGAACCTGAGGGTAAGGCTAATACTGGTGCAGTAGTCAAACATGTTTTGAGTTTTTGAAAGCTCTTCTCACAATCTTCCGTCTACTGGAACTTCACATTTTTCTGTGTCAACTTGGTCAATGAAGCTGCTATTTTAGAGAAATCCTGTACGAAACGCCTATAGTAGTTAGCCAAACCCACAAAGCTACGGATCTCTGTAGGCGAAGTAGGTCTAGGCCATTTTTGCACCGCTTCTGTCTTTTTAGAATCTACCGTAATTCCATCCTTGGAAACAACATGCCCCAGAAATGCTACTGAGTCTAGCCAAAATTCGCACTTTGAGAACTTAGCATAAAGCTTATTTTCTCGCAATGTCTGCAACACAATCATCAGATGATTCTCATGTTCTTCCTGACTACGAGAATATATCAGAATATCATCAATAAATACTATCACAAATTTGTCCAAGAATGGCCTGAACACCCTATTCATCAAGTCCATGAATGCAGCTGGAGCATTAGTTAACCCGAAGGGCATCACAAGGAACTCATAATACCCGTATCGAGTTCTGAATGCAGTTTTAGAAACATCTTCCTCCCTGATCCTAAGCTGATGATACCCAGACCGAAGATCAATCTTCGAAAAGTGGACAGCCCCTTGTAACTGATCAAACAGGTCCTCTATACGAGGTAACGGATACTTATTGCGTATTGTTACCTTGTTCAGCTGCCTGTAGTCAATACACATTCTTAGAGACCCATCTTTATTCTTTACGAACAAAACTGGTGCACCCCATGGTGATACACTCGGTCTGATGAAACTCTTATCTAGCAAGTCCTGCAATTGTTGTTTTAGCTCTTTCAACTCTGCAGGTGCCATACGATATGGGGGTATAGATATTGGCATAGTGTCAGGTGCCAAATCAATACCGAAATCTATCTCTCGTACTGGAGGTAATCCTGGCAAATCCTCAGGAAATACATCAGAAAATTCCTTCACCACAGGCAGATTCTCCAAACTAAGTATTCCCTCTCTAACGTCACTTACCATAGCTAAGAGACCCATGCAACCTTTCTTCAATAACCGTTGAGTCTTCATAAAAGATATAACTTTACCAACATCTGGGACTTGACCCCCTTTTAACGCAAAACTAGGTACATTGGGTATCTTAAACCGAACTATCTTTGCATGGCAATCTACAGTAGCATAGCAAGGAGATAACCAATCTATGCCCATCAACACATCAAAGTCAACCATATCAAGTACAATCAAGTCAGCAAGAGTATCCCTACCTTCCACTATAATTTGGCAATCACGATACACATACTCAACTAATAGAGAATCTCCCACAGGAGTAGCAACAAGAAAAGGATAATTTAACATCTCTGGCTCTCTATCAAATCTCACAGCAAAGTAGGAGGACACATAAGAGTGGGTAGAACCCGGATCAATCAAAGCATATGCATCAAATGAACAGACTGAAAGAATACCTGTAACCACTGCATTCGAGGCCTGAACCTCCTGTCTAGTAAGTGCAAAGACCCTCGACTGGCCTCTACCAGCATTTCCTTGTCCCTGATTTCCAGCGACACGATCTCCATTACCCCGACCTCTGTTTCCCGTGCCTGTAGTGTTACGAGTAGTCTGAGTAGGTGCAGCAAACTGAGTGGAAGCCTGATTGACATTTCTCGAAGGTAGAGGGCAATCCCTAATGCGATGACCCAATTGACCACACCGAAAACACTCTCCAGTCAAAACACGACACTGGCCCACATGTGATTTGCCACAAGTCTGGCAGGATGGAGCAGTGGCATATATCTGTCCAGAATTGCAATTTCCATGAGATACTGAGGATCCCTGAGTACCCTGTCTAGGAGGTGGCTTATATGAAGACTGTGAAACTGAATCTATCCCTGCTTGATAGCCCTGCTGTTTTCCCTGATTTCCCACTCTGCGATTTGCACTAAAGTCACCGCTGAAAGATCCCCCCATTTTAGCCTTCTTACGAACATCATAAGCTGCACGTTCTGCACGATCCTTGTCCTCAATTCTTCTAGCAAGATCAACTGCCTCATAATAAGTCACAACCTTCATCTGTGGGGCTACTGCATTATAGAGACGAGCAACCAGCCCATTAACAAACCTCTGGACTCGAGCTGCTTCTGTGGACACCAAGTACGGAGCATATCTAGCCAGCTTACAGAATTTGGTATTATAAGTCGACACATCCATATCTGGAGTCTGGATTAATTTCTCAAACTGATCTGCATATTTCTGCCTCTGACTGTCAGGAAGAAAAGTATCCATGAAGAACTTAGTGAACTCATCCCATGTCAGTGGTGCTGCCCCAGCAGGCCTTCCTAGCAATAAAGTATCATACCATGTGTTAGCCATATCCTCCAATTTGTATAATGCAAGCTCCACAGCCCTCTCACTAGAACATCCTAGCGCGCGCAGTGCCTTGAGTGTGCCATCTAAGAAGCTTTGAGGATCGGCTGAACTATCTGAACCAGTGAACCTTGGAGATCTCAACTTTAGAAACTCCTGCAAAGATACCTCCTTGTTTCCAAACTTGTAAGTCTGTGCAGGTGCCTAGAACTGTGGCGGTGGCGGTGCAGTATTATGCTGACCAACCCTCTCCTGCCTATCCATTCGGTCGGCCAAACCCTCTATGACTCTTTGCATGGAAGCAAGTGCCTCAGCAGTATTACCCTCATGTGATGGTGGAGGAGGGCTAGCACTAATTTCAGGAGTGGGCTCTCTTGAAATTCTTGAAGTGGTAGTGTGATTCCCTGTGGTAGCACCACGACCCCAACCTCGACCCTTTCTGTGAGCTCCGCCTCTTTCCCTAGTTGTGGAAGTTGGCTGCCTGCCAGAAGTGGCATTAGCTGTCTGAGGTGCAGCTGGCGTAGCTCTGCTATTAGTTGTTCGAATGCGAGCCATCTGATTAACAAAACAAATATGGTTAGATTCATCTAATTGGTCCTAAATGTCACACACGTAAGGAAGAATGAGAAAGAAAGACAAGACACATCCTATCACGCTCTCGCAGAATCTCGATTATAGGAATGGCCGGCAACATAACCATAATTGAGATTCTACTACTAACGTGTGCTCCAATAGTCACAGAAATAACCTGGCTCTGATACCAACTTTATCACGACCCAAAATAGGATCATGACCGGCGCTAAGGAGGTTAGAACTCCAAAGCAAGCCTTGTCAGAATTCTATAGAAAATCGGACAGAGTTTCCCCTGTTTTTGGGCCTATCAAAAATTTTCCTGTCTCAAATCAACAACACAACAAACCAACATCAACCAATTCATGCACCAATATCATCCACAACCCATTCGCAACGTAGCAATACTAAAATCCATCTCCAAATGTGAGAAGAAGTTAATTACTCCACAAGTTCATAATAATGAAAGAATACTCATGACTCTAATTAGGAAATGACTAAGGAGCGACTCTAAGAGTTCAAATAATAAGTCATAATGAATAAATAAATTCATTAAATGTGTTTCCCTCGCGAACAAGTGCGGGGCTCACCAGGAATAAGCCAACTCGAATGCTCTAGCTAACGAAATCCTCACCGCCACCTGTGTTCTCTGAAAAAAAATAGCGAGGAGTGAGACGCTAGCTCAGTGAGTAATAACACTTAACCACAACCGTTTTAATGGGGACAAGTCATAAAACATGCTAGTATGATAATCAGAAAATATCATGAAATGATACTCTTTCAGAAAATATCATGAAATGATACTCTTTCAGAAAATAATAACCATCATATAAAAAAATCAATTTAACAATTTGGTAATGACCAACAAATACTATCATATCAAGTTTTTATCCGTTGGGAGGTTTCCAAGAATGAATCATGTAATCATTGTGGCATTCTACTTCAAGGAATAGCCAATAACAGAGAACCTCTCATAAAGGAGTCAAATATCTTATCAATAGGGTCCCTACTCGAGGGAGATCAATAACAGTATGCTAGTTCTATCTTCCCACTAGCGAGGGCTGTAACATTAATCTGTAAATACAAGGTGCACCAGGTCTAACGAACCCGCCGTTAGCTACGGAATCCAAATCAAGGTCTACTCCCATTTAAACTTTCTTTGTAAACAGTAGGTACTCATATGAAAGCATTTTCAAAATAGCTCAGGGCATTTAAGTTCATATCAAATCATATTACCTATATACTTTGAACAAAACACATGTCAAGATACTTATTTCTCAAGTAGATGAAGAACCTTCACAATAACAATATCATATCTCAAATAACTATTTCAATATCATATCAAGTAAAAGACTTGCCCCACGTGCAATTTCAAAGCATTCGGTAACTCTTATTTTCATAAAACTCATGTATAAACTATGCAAGTTAAGAAACACAAATTATGGTAAGATTACTACTCACTGTACACTTGTCGGAATACCAAGCTTGTCACCTCAAGTAATCCGTATGACTTCCTTCGATCAATCTATAATCATATCATATCAATCTTGTGTTAAAATTCTTTTATTTAAGTTATAGGCTAAAATTAGCTTAGAGCACCCAACCCGATGTAATTTTATTGTTCAAGTCGTTCTCTATTTCTTTTCTTCTTGATTGCTGAAATTTAAAGAAATTGCTAGAATTTCAACTACATCAGTTCCCCAAACGCCCAAAAATCTAAACACATACTCGTTCCGTTCATGGAAATTAATAGATTTTATACACCTCTTTAACCTCTTGATTCTAAAACTCTCAACCCCAAATCTATAGTCCTGAAATATAGGAGTTTAAGCTATAATTTAGTCCACAACATACCTTTCTATCTCCTTCTTTCTTTGATTATTTTCCTCTTCGTGCTCCAGAAGAACAACAAAATCGAACCCCTGTTGCTTTCTACTCTTCGCCTCTTTCTTCTCTTCCTCTCTATTTCGATTTTTTTTTTTCCTTTTGGTTTGCTGATCGTGGAAAACAGCCTAACCCTTCAACCCCTCTTTCTTTTCTTTAATACTTTGCTGTTAGGAGTTTCTTTGGGCTAAGCCCATTCATCCCTCTCTTTTTTTTTTTTTTTTTTTTTTTTGGTTCTCTTGGTATGTAGAATTATTTAACTCTTTAAGTTATTTATTTTGTTCAATTACTTATATGCCTTTCTTTAATGTAAGGTATTACATTCTCCCCACCTTAAGAAATTCGGTCCCCGAATTTAAAATAAGTGTGTACCTGAAGATTGAAACAAGTGAGGATACTTGACTCGCATGTCATTTTCCGTCTCCCAAGTAGCTTCTTCTTTGGTATGATTTCTCCATAAGACTTTCACGGATGCAATCTCCTTTGACCGTAACTTTCTTACTTGCCTGTCAATAATAGATTCTGGTTCCTCTTCATATGTTAAGTTCTTATCTAGATGCAGAGTTGGTGCCTCGAGCACACAAGAGGAGTCTGACATACATTTCTTTAGCATAGAGACATGGAACACCGGATGGATGAATGACATCTCGGGAGGAAGTGCCAATCGATACGCCACACCTCCTACTCGATCAAGTATCTCATATGGTCCTATATATCTCGGGCTCAATTTACCTCTTTTTACGAAGTGCATCACACCTTTCATAGGGGAGACTCGTAGAAAAACCTTGTCCCCAACTGTGAACACTAAATCTCTTCTCCTCTTGTCTGCATAAGACTTCTGTCTGCCTTGAGCTGTGAGCAATCTCTGTCTAATCAATTGGACCTTGTCCGTAGCTTCCTGTACCAAGTCTGGTCCTAAAACCTTAGCTTCTCCAGCTTCAAACCAGCCGATAGGAGAACGACATCGCCTACCATACAAGGCTTCATATGGAGCCATCTGTATGCTTGACTGAAAACTGTTATTGTAAGCGAATTCAGCTAATGGTAGGTAAGTATCCCAACTACCTCCGAAATCAAGAATGCAAGCTCTCAACATATCCTCCAAAATTTGTTTAGTACGCTCAGACTGTCCGTCTGTCTGCGGATGAAATGCAGTACTAAGATCTACGCGGGTACCCAATGCTTCTTGGAAAGATCTCCAAAAGCGTGAAGTAAATTGTGATCCTCTATCAGAAATGATGGACAATGGAACTCCATGAAGTCGGACAATTTCATCCATAAATAACTGAGCATATTTCACTCCACTATAAGTAGTCTTTACTGGCAAGAAGTGTGCAGATTTAGTAAGTCGGTCTACAATTACCCATACAGAGTCATAACCTCTAACGGTTCGTGGTAGCCCGACCACAAAATCCATAGTAACTCTTTCCCATTTCCAATCTGGAATCCTGATCTCTTGTAGTAATCCTGCAGGTCGTTGATGCTCCGCTTTAACCTGTTGACAAGTCAAACAACTAGAAACAAAGTTAGCAACATCTTTCTTCATACCTTCCCACCAATACAATTGCTTCAGGTCATGATACATCTTAGTGGAACCAGGGTGTATGGTATATCTGGAGTTGTGAGCTTCCTCAAGAATGGCTCGTCTTAACCCTTTTGCATCTGGTACACATAATCGGTTACCCAATCGGAGAATACCATCACAATCAACACTCATCGTCTTACTCTGACCAGCTAGAACCTCATCTCGATATTTACACAACCGTACATCCTCATATTGAGTGGCCTTGATGTGCTCTACCAAAGAAGATTTGGCTTGCACACAAGCCAACAATGCCCCTGAATTTCCCACACAAAATCTAACGCCTGAGCCTTCAAGTTTCTGCATATCCTTCGCCAATTGCCTCTTTCCAAGAGCTATATGTGCCAAACTACCCATAGATTTTCTGCTCAAAGCATCAGCCACAACATTGGCTTTTCCAGGGTGATACAAAATCGTACAATCATAATCCTTGAGTAGTTCCATCCACCGACGCTGTCGAAGATTTAGATCTCTCTGCTGGAAAATGTACTTCAAACTCTTATGATCGGTATAAATCTCACAAGTTTCGCCATATAAATAATGCCTCCAAATTTTAAGAGCAAAAACCACTGCGGCCATCTCTAAATCATGCGTAGGATAGTTCTGTTCATGCTTCTTCAACTGTCTTGAAGCATAGGCTATAACATGATCATTTTGCATGAGAACACATCCTAATCCCACCCTCGAAGCATCACAAAACACCTTGAATCCTCCAGAACCTGAGGGTAAGGCTAATACTGGTGCAGTAGTCAAACATGTTTTGAGTTTTTGAAAGCTCTTCTCACAATCTTCCGTCCACTGGAACTTCACATTTTTATGTGTCAACTTGGTCAATGGAGCTGCTATTTTAGAGAAATCCTGCACGAAACGCCTATAGTAGTTAGCCAAACCCACAAAGCTACGGATCTCTGTAGGCGAAGTAGGTCTAGGCCATTTCTGCACCGCTTCTGTCTTTTTAGAATCTACCGTAATTCCATCCTTGGAAACAACATGCCCCAAAAATGCTACTGAGTCTAGCCAAAATTCGCACTTTGAGAACTTAGCATAAAGCTTATTTTCTCGCAATGTCTGCAACACAATCATCAGATGATTCTCATGTTCTTCCTGACTACGAGAATATATCAGAATATCATCAATAAATACTATCACAAATTTGTCCAAGAATGGCCTGAACACCCTATTCATCAAGTCCATGAATGCAGCTGGAGCATTAGTTAACCCGAAGGGCATCACAAGGAACTCATAATGCCCGTATCGAGTTCTGAATGCAGTTTTAGAAATATCTTCCTCCCTGATCCTAAGCTGATGATACCCAGACCGAAGATCAATCTTCGAAAAGTGGACAGCCCCTTGTAACTGATCAAACAGGTCCTCTATACGAGGTAACGGATACTTATTGCGTATTGTTACCTTGTTCAGCTGCCTGTAGTCAATACACATTCTTAGAGACCCATCTTTCTTCTTTACGAACAAAACTGATGCACCCCATGGTGATACACTCGGTCTGATGAAACTCTTATCTAGCAAGTCCTGCAATTATTGTTTTAGCTCTTTCAACTCTGCAGGTGCCATACGATATGGGGGTATAGATATTGGCATAGTGTCAGGTGCCAAATCAATACCGAAATCTATCTCTCGTACTGGAGGTAATCCTGGCAAATCCTCAGGAAATACATCAGAAAATTCCTTCACCACAGGCAGATTCTCCAAACTAAGTATTCCCTCTCTAACGTCACTTACCATAGCTAAGAGACCCATGCAACCTTTCTTCAATAACCGTTGAGTCTTCATAAAAGATATAACTTTACCAACATCTGGGACTTGACCCCCTTTTAACACAAAACTAGGTACATTGGGTATCTTAAACCGAACTATCTTTGCATGGCAATCTACAGTAGCATAGCAAGGAGATAACCAATCTATGCCCATCAACACATCAAAGTCAACCATATCAAGTACAATCAAGTCAGCAAGAGTATCCCTACCTTCCACTATAATTTGGCAATCACGATACACATACTCAACTAATAGAGAATCTCCCACAGGAGTAGCAACAAGAAAAGGATAATTTAACATCTCTGGCTCTCTATCAAATCTCACAGCAAAGTAGGAGGACACATAAGAGTGGGTAGAACCCGGATCAATCAAAGCATATGCATCAAATGAACAGACTGAAAGAATACCTGTAACCACTGCATTCGAGGCCTGAACCTCCTGTCTAGTAAGTGCAAAGACCCTCGACTGGCCTCTACCAGCATTTCCTTGTCCCTGATTTCCAGCGACACGATCTCCATTACCCCGACCTCTGTTTCCCGTGCCTGTAGTGTTGCGAGTAGTCTGAGTAGGTGCAGCAAACTGAGTGGAAGCCTGATTGACATTTCTCGAAGGTAGAGGGCAATCCCTAATGCGATGACCCAATTGACCACACCGAAAACACTCTCCAGTCAAAACACGACACTGGCCCACATGTGATTTGCCACAAGTCTGGCAGGATGGAGCAGTGGCATATATCTGTCCAGAATTGCGATTTCCATGAGATACTGAGGATCCCTGAGTACCCTGTCTAGGAGGTGGCTTATATGAAGACTGTGAAACTGAATCTATCCCTGCTTGATAGCCCTGCTGTTTTCCCTGATTTCCCACTCTGCGATTTGCACTAAAGTCACCGCTGAAAGATCCCCCTATTTTAGCCTTCTTACGAACATCATAAGCTGCACGTTCTGCACGACCCTTGTCCTCAATTCTTCTAGCAAGATCAACTGCCGCATAATAAGTCACAACCTTCATCTGTGGGGCTACTGCATTATAGAGACGAGCAACCAGCCCATTAACAAACCTCTGGACTCGAGCTGCTTCTGTGGACACCAAGTACGGAGCATATCTAGCCAGCTTGCAGAATTTGGTATTATAAGTCGACACATCCATATCTGGAGTCTGGATTAATTTCTCAAACTGATCTGCATATTTCTGCCTCTGACTGTCAGGAAGAAAAGTATCCATGAAGAACTTAGTAAACTCATCCCATGTCAGTGGTGCTGCACCAGCAGGCCTTCCTAGCAATAAAGTATCATACCATGTGTTAGCCATATCCTCCAATTTGTATGATGCAAGCTCCACAGCCCTCTCACTAGAACATCCTAGAGCGCGCAGTGCCTTGAGTGTGCCATCTAAGAAGCTTTGAGGATCGGCTGAACTATCTGAACCAGTGAACCTTGGAGATCTCAACTTTAGAAACTCCTGCAAAGATACCTCCTTGTTTCCAAACTTGTAAGTCTGTGCAGGTGCCTGGAACTGTGGCGGTGGCGGTGCAGTATTATGCTGACCAACCCTCTCCTGCCTATCCATTCGGTCGGCCAAACCCTCTATGACTCTTTGCATGGAAGCAAGTGCCTCAGCAGTATTACCCTCATGTGATGGTGGAGGAGGGCTAGCACTAATTTCAGGAGTGGGCTCTCTTGAAATTCTTGAAGTGGTAGTGCGATTCCCTGTGGTAGCACCACGACCCCAACCTCGACCCTTTCTGTGAGCTCCGCCTCTTTCCCTAGTTGTGGAAGTTGGCTGCCTGCCAGAAGTGGCATTAGCTGTCTGAGGTGCAGCTGGCGTAGCTCTGCTATTAGTTGTTCGAATGCGAGCCATCTGATTAACAAAACAAATATGGTTAGATTCATCTAATTGGTCCTAAACGTCACACACGTAAGGAAGAATGAGAAAGAAAGACAAGACACATCCTATCACGCTCTCGCAGAATCTCGATTATAGGAATGGCCGGCAACATAACCATAATTGAGATTCTACTACTAACGTGTGCTCCAATAGTCACAGAAATAACCTGGCTCTGATACCAACTTTGTCACGACCCAAAATAGGATCATGATCGGCGCTAAGGAGGTTAGAACTCCAAAGCAAGCCTTGTCAGAATTCTATAGAAAATCGGACAGAGTTTCCCCTATTTTTGGGCCTATCAAAAATTTTCCTGTCTCAAATCAACAACACAACAAACCAACATCAACCAATTCATGCACCAATATCATCCACAACCCATTCGCAACGTAGCAATACTAAAATCCATCTCCAAATGTGAGAAGAAGTTAATTACTCCACAAGTTCATAATAATGAAAGAATACTCATGACTCTAATTAGGAAATGACTAAGGAGCGACTCTAAGAGTTCAAATAATAAGTCATAATGAATAAATAAATTCATTAAATGTGTTGCCCTCGCGAACAAGTACGGGGCTCACCAGGAATAAGCCAACTCGAATGCTCTAGCTAACGAAATCCTCACCGTCACCTGTGTTCTCTGAAAAAAAATAGCGAGGAGTGAGACGCTAGCTCAGTGAGTAATAACACTTAACCACAACCGTTTTAATGGGGACAAGTCATAAAACATGCTAGTATGATAATCAGAAAATATCATGAAATGATACTCTTTCAGAAAATATCATGAAATGATACTCTTTTAGAAAATAATAACCATCATATAAAAAAATCAATTTAACAATTTGGTAATGACCAACAAATACTATCATATCAAGTTTTTATCCGTTGGGAGGTTTCCAAGAATGAATCATGTAATCATTGTGGCATTCTACTTCAAGGAATAGCCAATAACAGAGAACCCCTCATAAAGGAGTCAAATATCTTATCAATAGGGTCCCTACTCGAGGGAGATCAATAACAGTATGCTAGTTCTATCTTCCCACTAGCAAGGGCTGTAACATTAATCTGTAAATACAAGGTGCACCAGGTCTAACGAACCCGCCGTTAGCTACGGAATCCAAATCAAGGTCTACTCCCATTTAAACTTTCTTTGTAAACAGTAGGTACTCATATGAAAGCATTTTCAAAATAGCTCAGGGCATTTAAGTTCATATCAAATCATATTACCTATATACTTTGAACAAAACACATGTCAAGATACTTATTTCTCAAGTAGATGAAGAACCTTCACAATAACAATATCATATCTCAAATAACTATTTCAATATCATATCAAGTAAAAGACTTGCCCCACGTGCAATTTCAAAGCATTCGGTAACTCTTATTTTCATAAAACTCATGTATAAACTATGCAAGTTAAGAAACACAAATTATGGTAAGATTACTACTCACTGTACACTTGTCGGAATACCAAGCTTGTCACCTCAAGTAATCCGTATGACTTCCTTCGATCAATCTATAATCATATCATATCAATCTTGTGTTAAAATTCTTTTATTTAAGTTATAGGCTAAAATTAGCTTAGAACACCCAACCCGATGTAATCTTATTGTTCAAGTCGTTCTCTATTTCTTTTCTTCTTGATTGCTGAAATTTAAAGAAATTGCTAGAATTTCAACTACATCAGTTCCCCAAACGCCCAAAAATCTAAACACATACTCGTTCCGTTCATGGAAATTAATAGATTTTATACACCTCTTTAACCTCTTGATTCTAAAACTCTCAACCCCAAATCTATAGTCCTGAAATATAGGAGTTTAAGCTATAATTTAGTCCACAACATACCTTTCTATCTCCTTCTTTCTTTGATTATTTTCCTCTTCGTGCTCCAGAAGAACAATAAAATCGAACCCCTGTTGCTTTCTACTCTTCGCCTCTTTCTTCTCTTCCTCTCTATTTCGATTTTTTTTTTTTCCTTTTGGTTTGCTGATCGTGGAAAACAGCCTAACCCTTCAACCCCTCTTTCTTTTCTTTAATACTTTGCTGTTAGGAGTTTCTTTGGGCTAAGCCCATTCATCCCTCTTTTTTTTCTTTTTTTTTTTGTTTTTGGTTCTCTTGGTATGTAGAATTATTTAACTCTTTAAGTTATTTATTTTGTTCAATTACTTATATGCCCTTCTTTAATGTAAGGTATTACAAATCTCCAGCGGCCATGCCTCGCATCCTAACCATTTGTGAAAGAATGAAACAAAATAAGAATTTAGAAACCAACACAGTCACAGCGCACGAAAGTGAACCAAAAAGATGAGATTTTCCTAAAAATGTCCTGTAGACTCCAAAAGATAGGATACAGACTTCTCCGAACTAATCTGCGGGACTCTACTAAACATTAGTTCTTGTAACAATAGTACCACTGAACTTAGGAGCTGTCCCGACCCAATGTCTCAGGTCGTGATGGCACATACTTTAACCCACTAGTAGGTAAGCCAAGCCATAGCCCGGAATAACAAGCAACGGGCTAACGGGCGAAAAATAAAGGAAAATAAGGATGAAACCAATATACAACAATAATACAAGCAGAAGCAAAGAGATATATATACATAACATATTGTACAAGAGTGGGAGAGGAAAAAATGAAAAAAATGAATCTCTCCCAAGACCTGGTAAGGTCGATACTAGAGCCACTACAACCAAAAACAAGAGTAATAGATAGTATCCAAAGTATGAATATGTACATTAGTCTTAGAATTCAAAAGACTATAATTGAAATAGATGAATGAGGAACAACCTCGGACTCTAGAAATCTCACCCAATCTCTGGATCAGTAGCTGGGCCTAAGAATAACGTCAACGCCGGTGGCTGTACTCGAATCTGCATCAGGGAAAACATACAGAAGTGCAGTATGAGTACCAAAGCAACAGATACTGAGTAAACATCATCAGCCGACTGAGCTCAAATATAGTAAAAGTATAAATATAATACGAGTGTGTAAGCTAAGTCAACAGTAATAGGGGTAAAATGTAAATAGCTACTGTACTAAGCAAGAGCAACAGAGGGAATAAATACTCAGAATGTAAGATAAATGAACTAGCTACAACCTAACTAGGCCCCCATAAGCCTAGAAGGCACACATAAAAAGATAATTAACCCTACCGAGCCCCCATAAGCCAGTGGGTACATACAAGAAGTAACTAAAGTAAGAAACATAAGTAACCCAAAGCTGAACCAATCTCAAGATTCTAGTCTATGGCTTCCCATCCCCATCTGAAGGACTAACAGTACTAATTCTAGACCTAAAGGATGATAATACACTATACTAGGGGAGAACGGGCTCAAAATCTACAAAAATGAGGCGGTATTGGGCTAAAACTACCTGTCCAAAATTAGAAAAATAATATACTAATACCATAAGTAAGCTCAATCTAAAAGCAAGGTAAGCCTAGCCTACCAGGATGACGCCGAACGCTCACCAAATCCTTGCTAAATCCTCTAAACTTGAGCTTTCCCCTTTCGAGAGGCCTCCACGAGCTGTCACGCTATCAAAACAATGATTTATGCATCAAGATGAGAAAAATAATACCCATATTATGTATAAATACTCCGGTTCAGAAATCAGACTAAAAAAATCCCACGTGGAGCCTGCTTGTGGATTATAAAATTGAATCCATCGCAGCATCCCACGCAGCTCAAGGATCAAAAGCCATATGAAATCTAGCTAAATTCGAGCTCCACAGACTAAAAATCAGACCCAATATAATCTGGAGAAATGAGGAATCCAATTACCAAATTAAGCGATGATTTGATCGAATTACTTTCAGGATAAAGATGCTACACGCTCAAAATCGCTAACCCAAGATAAAAACCAGTCTCACACGCTCAATACCTCACTAAATCAGAGTTTGCAATGTCTAAAATGGTGGTCTACACTTAAATAGATGAGTTGGAAGAGAAGAGAATGAAATATTCATTTAACACCAGCGATGGCCTCTTTAGTGGATAAATGATTGCTAAAGCGGTCACCGCTTTAGTGCCCTAGGGTCGCTTAAGAGACCCTACCCCAGCTGGCCAGTTTTTGCTAACGCGGCTACCACTTAAGCGCCCAAGAATGCCGCTAAAGCAGTTATGCCAAGGCTGGTCAAGCTCTGCTAAAGTGATCCAGGACTGCTAAAGCGGTCCCCTGGCTGCTTAAGCGGCTGCACCAGATACTTGGCAACAACCAAGTTTAACTAGTCCCAACGGACTCCGACCGGGTTCTCATGATTGGTTTGGAATCCCGTGCTCACAAATGAACTATGCTACCCTACCAAATTCAATATTTCAGACTCAACGGTGCCATTAAAATTTTCAACCGGGCTCATTTTGATAAAAAGTTGGTCCCACACCCCCAAGAGCCATTTTAATCAAATTCCACCCAATAGACCAAAATAAGTTTGAAAGACTAAGGACCCAGAACAAGGGCCCCTCTAGAGTAAAATCAACATTTTGGAGTTGATGAAATGTCAAAAATAACATCCGAGGTTGTTTACCTAAGGTTTAGGCCCGAGATCCTATTCTTAACTTCAATAGTTCTAAAATAGGAAAATAGTTCTAAAAACCAAATGAACTACCCGGTGACCAAAATGTAAGTCCCAGCAAGTCATAAATAACCTAGGCCAGCTATGGGAAAGCTCTAAATACAGTAAAAGCATGAAAATGTTTGAAATGACCTGAAGGGTCATTACACCCTATGATTTCATAACTTAGCAAGTCTATTGGATTAATGATCTCTCCCAATGATATGTATGAAAAATTGACAATTATGGTTCATATAAAGTCTTTCGACCATAATAAATAAAAGACATTCTAAATCCTTTCGGCCTTTAATTGTTTAAGTAATAGTCATCCAACAAATACACACACAATTTCATTATCAACCACTAGCCCTTCAGTTCATACACTAGCTTAAGCAATGGTTATCCCACAAATACACACACAATTTCATGTAAAGATCCATAAAGGTCAACATATCAAAATAGTGCAACACGATCAAAATTTTGGAGGGGTATTCATTTTCTTAATCAGTTTTCAAACATGAACGCTTTTAGTGTGCCAGTTTCTACCTTTTTAACTACCTTTTATATTTTTAAAACTACCTAATCAAAACCAAAACACAAAAAAAGACACAAAAAAAATTAGACATGACAGTTCAACATAATTTAAAACACCTCTGGGAAAGAAAATAAGACAAGAAAAACCTTCGGGTGGACACACAAACACAAACAACCCACCCCTACCAAGAGAATTATGTATTGTCCCTAATGCAATAAATAAAAGCAGGGAAGGTAGGAACTTACCTTTTAAACCTTAGGCGCGAGTGTCTGGTGTCAAAGAGGGGGCTATAAATGCAGCTCCAACAGTATCCTTATTAGCAATAATAGTGCCAATAGGTGGCACACTTAAAGGTTAAGACTCATCCAAAAGGTCATTATCTCTAGGAACTCTCACATGTGCCAAGCTAGAAGATGCTCCATTAGCTCAGGCCTACTAGGCCTTATTTCTCAATCATGCTTTGTCCATAGAGTGATATTGAGCTAACAAATCACTTTTCTGCCTCTTTCTCTCTTTTTGCAGCACCAACCTTATCATCTTTCTCCTCTATCATTCTCTTCATTATATCACATGGGGGTACATCCCTAAACAAGCTAAAGAGCTACTACTTCTCCTTGAATTCTACAAGTTCCATAGAAACTGGCACCTCTACTATAGGCACAAAGCAGCCCTTTAGTACTGATATCTGCGTGCGAGCTTGCACCATCTTAATAAAGAACTTAGTCAAATCAGGTACCTAAACTTCCATTAGCCATTGGTTTACTTGGTTTTCAATCCCATTAATACATCTATTCATCAGCCAAACGAAATCATCTAAGGGCTCTCTTAATAGAGGAATTGCAACAGCTTTAGAGTTTTCCACATATGGCTTAAGTTGTTGAGTGAGTAGCTTAATCTGCTTCTCTTCTCAATCAATCCTCCTTGTTATGGATCTGAGACTATCTTATGTGAGTGTAAGTACATAAACTAAAACTAGAGGGTGTGTAAGAGAGGTAGGCGGGCTGCCACGAGAGCTGAATCTGTACTGACCTCAATAATTAGTGTCTTGAATGGTATAGCAACCCTATCATCTATCGGTGTAGGCATATAAACCTACAGAGTCTCATCTAATATCTCCTCCAACACTACTCCCTCGAAAGAAGAAGACAATTATGGCTTACCCTTTGCAACCTGGTTTGCCTCATCATAAATTAATGCCATATCCTAAATACAAGTGGCCTCAACAATCTGATCAATACTAGAGAATGTAGACACGCCAGCCTCTCTACACAAGTGAGCTATGAGGTAGGGAAATGGGATGGAGGCCCCATACCTTAATGCATGCTCCCAAATCTCTGTTATGATGTAATGGGATATATGGATGTCATGCCTCAACATAACACTGGCTACGAGAGTTATCCTATTAAGAGTGAGAGTAGTATTAGTTATAGTAGGGCTTAGCCCCTGATGTACCAAAACATCACTGCAAAACTCAAAGAGGACTTGGTGATGTTGTCCTTCTCATCCTTAAGCCAGGTCAACTCTTTATCTATAATTACTTCGATAATCCATCGAAGTTGCCTCTCTGCTCCTCAAGGTTAACCTGCTTTCTCTTATCACTGAAGGCGCTTAACCAGTACTCATATTATATTATGTTAACCAGCTCTATATAGTCGAGACTATATAAGAATCTCTAAATGGTGCACTCTGATATATCCACCTACTTTTTTCGCACCCGTACAAAATCTAAGGGTGGCTTCCTCTTCATCGACTAGCCCTTCTTTACTGAATTCACCAAAGTGGTTGCACATGTGGCATAGAACTCTTTGACTATCTCTAGACTATACTCTCCTAGATGTCTGAACAGCTATTCCAGTTGATAATGATCAAACACCACCTTAATGTTAGGCAATTTTGTTAAGTCAACGAAATGGATCCATACTTTTTAAAAGATGCTCCTTTTATATTTCCCCGCGATATAGATGCCAACCCCTGCTAGTTATAGCCCTTATTCCTTAAATCTTCCACTAGATGTCTTCTCTGAACTATGCCAATTTTCCACGTATCTCAGCTTGCCTCCTTTTTTCAGAAGAAGTGGTCTCAGTAGCTGATTCATCTTTCTCCGTACTTGAACTCTCGGCTACAAAATGCTAGAACTCTTGGTTTTATGCCTAGCATTACTGGATTCCTCATTACCAGACTCACTTACACTGCTCAAAGTAGAAGAATCCCCTCCTTTTTTAGACTGGGAAAAGGTTTCTTATTGTTGCCTCATTCTTAGCCTTGTAGCAGGAAGTTGTAAATGTTTTTGTTCCTCCTCTTCAGACTCATCCCACAAATGGGTGGTAACTGCTTTAGCCTGGCCTAGGTTGGTGGGTGTTGACACCACCCCTTTTAGGTTGAGACTTAGGTAGCATCATACCTGCGGGGCATAGAAATTAGTATACAAAAACAAAAATGAAAAGCAAAACAAAAATAAAAGAAAGAACTTTTTTTTGTTTCTAGTTCACGAACTGTGAAGTGAATGGATGGTACCTGAATCAAATCATATAACACAATATACACAGGGGTAAATTACAGGTTTCTACGATTGAGTCGATGGACCGTGAAACCAAACTATGGTCTGTAAACTCAATCATGGAATTGAGTCAGTGAAATTTAAGTTTCTGTCCAAGTAAACATGACTCACTTTATAGATTGTGAATTGAAAGCATGGTTCATCCTGTCGATCATTGTTCCTCATATGAGGGTTTGACATTTTTGAATAAAAATGATCATTGGTTCTATGGCTCATGAATTGAGTCCAAATTGTGAAATCAACTGTGATTTCTATTAGTGGTCAACTTCAAATCTTTATGTTCCAAAACTTGATATTTTTCATTCTACGTTTAAGATTACAACCCGTAAGGATTTTTATGGGTTGTAAGTCTCAAGGTAGACTAAAAAAATCAAGCTTTGGTACATTTTAATCAGTTCAAGCATCAATAACGTTTATCAGAATGCAATGGTGCAAAATCCTCCAGTATTACATTCAAGAACAATGGGTTACTCAGACTTCACCCTTAATATGAACAATCAAGATTGTTGGAAGTTTTGGCAGGCAAAACAATCCTTTTTTCATTTCTAAAGAAAAAATACATCGTAATGCCAAACGACTCAATGGGTGAACACCCAAGACCAATGTCAACACAATTTAATAGCATAATAAAAAATTTAACATGTTCAACTAATACCTCAAATTAATTTCATACAATTTAGCACAATTTCAAATTCCCAAAAATCACAACATGTTAAACTAGGGTTTCAAAAATCAATATATGTACTGAATTATGAACCCATAGGTATAGAATATGAAGAATAATCTTGAAAAGTTAAAGTTTGAAAAAGTTACCAACTTGAAGAGATTCATGATTATTTATTACAATGGACTAGTGGTCTCTCTATGTGTGGTGAAAGATACTGATGAAGATAATAGTGAGGGTGGAACTCGGGGGTTTTAGGGAGATGAGGGTCATCGATTATAGATATGGAGAGATTGAGGGAGTTATTATGGGGTATAGATACTAGAAGTATGAAAAAATTTGGAGTAATGGAGGGAGTGGAAGAATCTTTGACCTTTTTGACTTCCACTACTACCGGGTAAACAAATTAGGGCGAACGGGTTTAATTAGAGAGATCCGAGTCAAGTTAAATTAATTTACAATTTTGTAAAAACCAACCACGACCCTAATAACAGTCTGTGGAACCTAAGGATGGGTGGTTGCATGGTTACTTACCTGGGATCCATGAGTCAAACAACTACGCTCCATGACATGAAGCGCAGATTGTCATTTAACTCGTGGATTGGTGAATTTCTTCCTTTGGTTAAAAGTTTTCATAGAAGACTTGATGAACCATCCTTTTAGGGTACAGACTATCCACAATCCATGGAAAATAGACTGAGGGATTGCATTTTTGGTGTCAAGATGATGGAGGATTCTACGGTCTGTAGAAGTGTTTCACGATTCTTGAAACCATCCGTAATCCCCCACTCTGAAATTTACATTTCCTCTATGTTTTCCATGATTCTAACCATGAATCGTTAGGGTGTTTCACGACCCATCATTCAACTCATGATTTCACACTTTTTCCTATGTTTCAGCTCCTTGTTTCTGTTCCATGTCACCCCTGCACACTCCAACAAATATCAAAACTATACAAAAGAATTACTTATATAAAGCCAAAACATCTTTGGTTGCCTTCCAAGAAGCGCCTGATTTAACATTGCGGCACGACTCAAGTTGCTTGATTAATCAGATTTAATCAATTTACCTCTTAAGTTGCCTCCCAAACAGCACCTGATTTAACATCATGACATGACTCGGGTAACGTGATTACTCAAACTTCATCAAGGTACACCATCTCAGCTACCTTTACCTTATTAGCTGCTCCTAAATTCTATTTGGCACACTATCCATTTACCTTGAACTACTGTCCATCATAATTCTCAATCTTAATAGCATCATATGGGAACACATGAACCACTTTGAATGGCCCGAACCACTTAGACCTCAACTTTTTAGGAAACAAGTGAAGTCTTAAGTTGAACAATAGAACCAAGTCACCCGAACTAAATTCTCTTTTATCAATCTTGCTGTCATTATACAACTTTATTTTCTCTACTTGTAAAGGGCTACCTCTCATAAGCCCTAAGTAGAAACTCATCCATCTCATTTACCTGATCAAGTCTCAATTTAGAGGCTTCACTCTAGTTCATATTCAACTTTTTAGTTCCCACATGGCCTTGCAATCAAGCTCCATCGATGAATGACAAGTCCTTCCAAAGACCAACTAATAAGGAGACATACTTATTAGTGTCTTGAAGGCTGTCTGGTATGCCCATAGAGCATCATCCAACTTTCCTGACCAATCCATCCTATTAGTATTCACAGTTTTGCAAGGATGGTATTTATCTCATGATTGGATACCTCAACCTGCCCTCTTGTCTGAAGGTGATAAGGCATATCCACATTATGCTTCACTCTATGTTTCACAAGCAAGGCACTAAATAGTCTCAAAAATGAGAAACCCCATCACTAAGTATGGCTCTTGGAATACCAAACCTGGAAAAGATATTGCATTTTAATAATGTTGTGATGCTTTTGACCTTATAGTTAAGAAGCCTTATAGCTTCCACCCACTTTGAAACATATTTGACAACAACCAATACGAACTTTATCCCATAAGAGCTTAAAAATGGCCCCATAAAATCAATACCCCATATATCGAACAACTCTACCTATAGAATTGGGGTCAAAGACAACTCATGTCTTCTTGATATGCCTTCATGCCTCTGACACTAATCCTAAGCTCTCACATAATGATGCACATCCTGATGAATTAGGGGTGAATAATACCAATATTGCAAGTTTTTTTGCGCTTTATGAATACCACTATGATGACCCCCAGATGGGGTGAGTGGTAAGCCTCAAGAATACTCCTTATCTCAATATCTAAAACACAACTCCAAATCATATTATTAGCATAGACTTGGAACAAGTATGACTCATCCCAAAAGAACTTCCTCACATGATATAAAAAAACTTCTTCGTTTAATGGAATTTCATACCCTCAGGCATCACATTACTCACTATAAAGTTTGCAAAGTCTGTAAACCACATAATCAAGTCAGGAGTCGCAACTAACACTTGTTCTTCCAGAAAAGAATCATCAACGTCTAGCTCCTTTTTCAGCCTTTGTTCTACATCTAATCTGGACAAGTGGTCAGACACTTAATTTTTAGTACCATTCTGGTCCTTAACCTTAAAGTCAAATTCCTGCAACAATAAAACCCATCTAATTGACCTAGGTTTGGCATATTTCTTTTCCATGAGTTACCGCAGAGCTGCATGAACAGTATGCACAATGAATCTTGTGCCAAGAAGATAGGCTATGATTTTTTCAAAAGCATAAACTACAGCTAATAGCTATTACTTGGTCATAGTGTAATTTTTCAGGGCTCATTTAGTGTCTTACTAGCATAGTAGATCTGATGGAATATCTTCTAATGCCTTTGGCGTATGATAACCTCTAGAACCATTCAACTAGCATCACACATCACCTCAAATGATTTTGCCCAATTAGGGGAAACAATTATCGGTACTGAGGTCAACTTCTCCTTGAGACAATCAAATGCCTTCGGACAAGCATCATTGAAAGCAAATTTAACCTTATTTTTGAGCAATTGCACAAAGGGTGTGCAATTTTGAAGAAATCCTGATAAACCTGTGATAGAACCTAGCATGACCCAAGAAGTTACGAATAGCTTTTATAGTAATAAGCAGGGGAATTTTGGAAATGACCTCAATCTTTACTCCATCAACCTCTATCCCTTTTCAAGAACTTTGTTACCGAGAATGATACCCTCCATTTATATGAAGTGACATTTCTCCCAATTTATTGCAAGGTTCGTGTTTTCACATCTCTGCATCACTTTTTCCAGATAGGCCAAACAATCATCAAAGGAATCACCCACCACAGATAAATCATCCATAAACACCTCAATAGTGTCCTCTACCATATCAGAGAAAATAGACAACATACACCACTAAAAAACAGTGGGTGCATTATACAACCCAAGCATGCATATGTATATATATAGAAGAACATATGCAGACACTAAAATGGAAATGAAATGAAGTCTTATGTAATGAAAAATAAATGACTTTACAGTAGTATACATATACTTTTTACTAAACATATACAAGTAAAAGGTCAATTTGATCGACCAAAATAATGGATAAGTTCACAAAATGATCCTATAATTTATTAACAATAATTCTAAGTGATGCCCACCTTTGTAAACATATTTGCTGCCACTAATACACTTCCACATGGAAGTGTGTTTCCATTACTATAATTTTTAAGTCGTTATGTATGTACTCGAATATTACATAGGTTCATGGTAAAATAAATACAATATTTTAAATATACCATAATTAATAAGAAATCATTTTGAATAAGCCTACCTAATATAATATTAATTTTTCAACATAACTAGAGTTGCTATCTACGTTAAAATATTAACAAATTATAAAACTCTTATAAAATAAATATATACACAAATATAACATAACTAAAGAGTTTTTTCAAACAATATTTATGACATTTTAGGAAGACAATAAAACGTTATCTGTATTTTTCAAATCTCAATTTAAATCAAATATTTCCAAATTACTCACAATGCTATGATAAAATTATTGAATTTAAGCTCGTAAGCTTTCAACATGGGATGAAGAACAATCATAAACACTGGGGTGTTATAAAAACTCTACAATGTTCAAAGAGTTCTATACCGCATATGCAACAACCTTAGTGAACATGAGGAAAAAATCGGCAAAAGGGCAGCCACCCCCAGATAGTGTGCATCATTGTATTGCTTATTAACTTTTGTGGCTTAGTCTTTGACATCATGCTTGTATTGGTCTTGATAATTACTTTCAATCTAGTGCACTGACGATACAACCCTATGCCAACTGTATGTGAGGTACTTCGTAAAGCTCTATGCTATTGGTATGATCTAGAACTTGCCCAATTAGTCTTGTTAAACTATTAGAGAAAAGTTAGGATAGGAAAGGATCATATAACTTTCTTTTCATAAGCCCAATTCATCTTTAGAAAGGCCTACGTAGTGCTTACATTATCCCAAGTTCCCTGATTTTGTGCCTTGAGACTTTTTCCTTGATTAGCCAAAAGACTTGGTACCCTTCTGCAAGTGATCCTTGATTTGATTTTGTTTCCCTCCTTGGACACTAGGATTTAAATAGGCAAAATGCCTAAGTTGGGGGTGGGAAGGTTTGGGAGAACAAGCCGAGTTGGTGAAAAAGGGGTATGTAACTAGTCAAATGAAAAAGGGGTGTGGCATATCCATAAAGAAAAAAAAAGATAAAAATTGAAATGTAAAAAGAAAATAGAGATAGTGATGTTAGGAATAAAACCACACCCCAAAGAACGAAGAAAGCAATAAGGGAAAAGAAAGGTGGGGCAGAGTAAACATGAATAAATAGTGTAGTGTTCAAGGAAGGGTCTAGTCACTTATCCAAATGTACCATACCCGTCCCTAGGCCTACATTATAAGAAAAAAAAGCCCTCTAGTGATCCTAGCCTAGCTATCCGAAGGGCGTGAGCATATAAAATAAAGGTAAGCCTATGGTATTATTCTAACAATATCTAAACTTCTTTATGAGTGTGACAATTTTTGCTGGTACGATCCTGGTTTAATCATTATCTTGTGTGAGGGACCTTCTTTTCATGAGGACATAAGGGTAATATATGTCTAGTCATTGGTTGATAGGTCACGTGTCACTAGTTATATGCTTGGTTGTCTACTATTAACATGACATTAGTCCCTGATCCCATAATTTTAGTATGAAATACATTGAGTAGTTGTACATCAATTTGAAAACACGGAAGGGTACTCTACGTGGAATGCATTATTGCTAAAGTGCTCAACTTAACTCGTTGTAGACTTTATGATTTTTTGATTCCTAGGTGTTTGTGAAAATTGAGTCATGTTTTGTTGTTTTGTTCACACTCATTGGCTTATTTTAGTTGCTTGAGTACAAGCAAGAATTCTAAGTTGGAGGTGTCGATGTGCCTGGATCAAACAACACATTTGATGCTTTTAACTGTGGATTGTTATAGTTCTTAAGTAATTTTTAAGAGATATGATGGTATTCCATGTTAATGTGCAGGAAAATAGATTGTGTATGCAAAAGTTGGAATTTGGACTAAAATTACTAAGTGTGGATTCATGAAACAGGACGATGGACCATAAATCAATCCATTGACTGTCCTATTGATAATGAAATGGGATCTGCATGGTGAAGAGTTGGTTTTAACATGACGACTCATTTAATGGCCCATGAAAACAAATTACAAACCATTCTGATAGTCGTAGAACAGGTTCTACAGGAGTGGATATTGGGCATCATTTAATGGGTCTTTGGACAAACTGTGAAGTCCTCTCATAGACCGTCCTATCATCCATAGACCAAGTCCATGCAAACATGCAATTTTGGGTCTCAACCCATGGTTCAAGATGACGAACCATCAAAGTGAATCATGTATCATGGATTGAACTGTGAATACCTTAAACAAACCTAACCTCGAATATAAAAAGGATGGTTTACTTCCAGAACCTCAAATAGAAAAAGGATGGTTTACTTCCAGCTTTCGTGGACCATAGTTCTGAATAATGGTCCATGAATGATGATGTGACCAAGTTTTCCTAGCCGATTTAGGATTGGTTTTATGCACTATAAATACTTTTTCTATGTTTTATTTTTAGAGTTACGTATTATTACTGATTGCTATGTATTACTCTTGGTTTTAAGAACAAAAAAACAAGTTATTTTCTTTGTTCTTAATTATTGAAGTTTGATACTTGGATTATTGTTGATAATACATTTCAATTTCTCTTATTTATCTCTTGTAAGTTAACAACTATGACTTCTTCTACAATTTTTGATATTGTTAGTGAAATCATGAGTAGCTAAATCCCATAACTAGGGTTGTGGGAACCATGATGGAATAATGAAAGTAGGTAAAATAAAATAGTGATTCTTGAATGATGTTCATGCATGCATTGTTAGTCTCTTCGCTTTGATTGCTTTTTAGCGGTTGCAAACGTTAAAACTCACCATAAATCTTAATTTGCTTCATAAAATAAGTAAAGATCATGAAAAAGATTAACAATAGAGATTTGAGGTTTCCAAACCTCACCTAATGACTTAAGATTTAACAAGAATAGTTAATCTGGACCAGCACACTAAAGGATACTAAAGAAGTAAAGGCAGACCATGTGTTCTCTCTTGGTGCACTTTAGAAAGGCATGCTAACCTACACGTAAATGCAGACCATGGAGTTATAAAAACCAATTTTACCAGCGAAGATGGAAACACTTAGATCGAGTTTCCTCTCTATCACTTTTGGTAGCTACCTACCTCCTTAGTTCTATACAATCCCAGAGAAGGGAGACGAGAATCTTTTAGATATAAAATCAGAAAACTCGATGAGATTGAAAGAGTTTGGGGTCTCCAAATCTACTCCAGCAGCAAGAAGACTATAATTCTCAGAGGCAATGACTTCAACTCAGCCTACCCCAATGGAGAAGATTGACTGCCATCAAAATAGACAGACCTAGTAAGACAAAGCTTTGGCCTATTTTTTTTCGAGCTAAAAAAAAGTTAAGAGAGTGGTTACTATTGAACAAGAAGATCTTAAGTCATAAGAAAATTACTAGTGCACTGAACTAATAGGATTTATAGTGGGGGATAAGCTATATATGAAGAGTATGGAGTCATATAATGTAAATGCTTTGAAGCTTATCAAAAAACCCCAAATCCTTGCATAGGATGATGGTTATTTCATCCTTAGATTTGAATCTCAAGAGAAATGTGATCAAATGTTAATGGATAGACCATATACTTTCCATAACAAACTGTTCATGCTACAAGCCTAGGAGATTGATTTTGAATTTAATCTTGACTGCATCACCATGATAACACTCTAGATAACTTTGCCTAGGCTACCTATGGGATATTGGTCGAGTGAGGCTCTCATCAAAATTTCAAGCTTTGAGGGTAAACACCTCTACACTGATCAAGTAATGATAGCTGTGGAACATATTTATTGTACTCAAATATTGGTGGAGGTTGATGTCTCTTAACCCCTCCTCGAGTCTGTGGAATTGGTGACTCCATAATGGAAATCCTAGCAGCAGGTGGACTATGAATGGTGGCCAAAGTTCTATGAGCACTGCATAAGGTTTGATCATGAGATCGATGAATGTTGGAATAAAAAGGAAATCCTAAAAAGCTAGTAGAATTTTAGGAATCTCCTACGATAATATGTAGGAATAAAAGAAGAAGGAAACCTCAACTTGTTCATCGAAGGAAACCTCAACTTGTTCATCAGGATTGGAAATCCAAAGAAAGTTAGAACCAAGATCATATGGTGGCAACTCTGGAAAATAAGAGCACAAAGGTTATCACTACAAGTCTTCTTGAAACTAATACTTATCAACAAGATCATACGGAAAATATGCTCACTACAAATCAATTTGATACTCTTAAAGAGGTGGCTAGCTCTTCTAGTCGAGCGGGGGGAACTGGGAGGAGCACACAACCCTCTATGATTATAGAAACATGGAATGTAAGGGGCTTAAATCATTCCCAAATAAGAGGGGAGACTCTTTTTGAAAAAGCATATAGTATATTTTTTGGTTTTATTGAGACTAGAGTAACAGAAAATAAGTCGACAAACATCCTACACAAAGTGCTCAAGGCTAGAGCACTTTCTGCAACTACCCTATGGCTCCAAATAGAAGGATTTGGCTATTTTGGAAGCCTCATCTCCAAGTTCATTTCCTCAGTATTTGTGACCAAATGATGCACTGCAACGTGGATAACACTTTAAATTCTTTTATTCATTTCCTTATTGTGGTGAATTCAAAAAATGAGGTTGTTGCTAGACGTGAGTTGTGGGCTAAATTGACTAAATTAGAAGTAGTATCTAGGATCCTTGGCTCCGGTGTGGCAATTTTAACACCTCTATAGATAGAATTAGTTTTGATGTCACAAACAGTGAGACATAAGAATTCCAAGATTGTGTAAATGTGCTCCAATTGACTACGCTCAAATCTATGGGATGTCATTTCGGATTCTATAATGAACAGGACCAAACTACTAGAGTTTACACTAAAATAGACAAGGGTTTTGGGAACCTAGAGTGGCTGCAAGTATATGGTTAAGTTGAAGCAGAATTCCTAAATACTGGTGGTTCTGACCATTCCCTGATCGTAATTGGATATAGACCAAGTGTGAGCCTACATCTTAGACCCTTTAAGATGTATGCTACTGTAATGGCTCACCAGGCGTTCATGTTGATTGTAAAAAGAGTGTGGGAGATAAAAATCTCTGGTACTTATATTTTTCAGCTGTGGTAGAAGTTAAAATCACTGAAGGGAAAAATAAAGGGGTCGAACACTTATATGTCATCATATGCACAAAAACTGTTGAGTGCAAGACAATAGTTAGATGTCATCCAATATCGTCTATCCAACTAACCATAAAATTAGACTTTAATAGAAAATGAGAGGTAAGTATTACTAGATATACACAAATTGGAACTAGTAGAGGAACAAGTGATGAGACAAAAGTCTAGGGCAACTTGGATAAAGAGTGGTGATGCAAATTCTAGGTATTTCCATGTCCAATACAATATCAGGGTGAATAAGAACTCAATTGACTCTATCTACCTTGAAACTTGTATAAAGCTCATTGATCCTTGATGTCGCCCAAAACTATACCTCCAGAAAAGTATAACGCAGTCACTGTATCAAACATAGAACCCAACTAGGTTGGAGTCGATCCCACAGGGAATAGGACGAACTTCTATTGAATGCTTGTCCAAGTGATTGGCAAGTAAGTAAAAAAGGGGGGTTTTGTAAACAAATAGTAACACTAACACTTGTTGATAGTTGGATTTATGATCAATAAGAGAAAGGCACTAGGACTGTCATCCCCAAGATTTCTTAACTCCACCAGGTACTTGTGCTGGCAAACTGTCCCACTGCGTTGCATGCAAAATCTAACAAGATAGGTTTATGTAAATGTCTCTCGACCTTGGTTAGATGAATTTCACTCTTCTCCTCTCGGTCTCCGAGTGTCGTTCTACTAAACCTTGTTCTTGATCTCAGATAACTATCCTTGTTATGGCTCAAGCTATTAGATGAAGGTTGATAGATTCAAATCTCTATTGTTATTCCCTTTTCTCAATCTCTACTTCACTCTCGAGTAAATTTAGAATACAGGTAAGTTTTCAACGTTTGGAACTGTTAGAAGATTAATTATAATGAAGGAAATGACAATACATGTAGTCACACCGGTTCAGAATTGCTTCACACTTAACCTATTTCGTTAATTCCTCATGGTTCATACAACCCTAGTTGAGAGATTTAACTACTCATGATTGCAAGAACACAAACATAATTATGAACTCACAAGAAGAATAAAACTCTGAAATCTCAATATAAATCAAAACCCAAGAATCGATGTTTGAGATTACAAGATCAAGGTGTTTATGAACCTCAAAACAATGTAATAGAATCCAAAACAATGTAATAGACAACTCAAATAATGTAATAATCACCTCTCTAACATAGGACAACATAGGAGTATTTATAGATACAAAACGAATCCTATCCTAAAACAAGTAGGAGAAAAAAGTCAGCAATTTTCCACGGATCGTGACTTGAGGTCGTGGACTCAACCCACGGACCGTGGGTCTAGATCGTAGGATCAGGCATTAATGCATAATTACAGAAGTTGACTTACGACCTTGACCTATGGTCCATTAATCGCGACCATGAGTCACTTTTGTGAAATTCAACTCTGCTTTTTTATCTTCAAAAACATCAATCTAGCGCATGCTACTTCTCGTCTTCTCCATTTTGCCTCCAAAACCTATTTTCCTGCAAGATAGAACAGAAAACACATCATACCTACCAAACATACACAAGTTATTGCATATTTTCCTTGTTTTAAGCATCAAAAGTGCCATGAAATCATGGCACATCAACACCCTCAACTTAGAAAGTTTGCATGTCCTCAGGCAAACAAAACAAAACAAACACATTCAATGCTTAACTAAGAGAAACCTAAGAAACCAATGGCAGTAAACTCATTTCTTTCGGTGCCAAAAATTTTGACCCCCTCATATTCACAAGTCAAAACCACTATGCATATACATGCAGCATATTATCATGACACAGAAGGGATCAAGTGATGGCATCAGATTATGAACAAACAACTAAGCATATATGCAAATGACATTATCTGAACAAATAGCAGCTAATAATGTAACCCACGTACTCTCACAACAAATAAGTCCCATACACTCACAGTATACTAATGAATATCAAAGTAGGGAATGGGTCAAAACACTCTCTCTCACAAAGATGTTCAAACAGTGTGCATGAAATACCATAGGCTTGCCCTTATTTTCTATGCCTTAGTTTTTCGGATAGTCTGATTAGGATCACTATAGGACTTTCATTGGTTTGTAATGTAGGCTTGGGGATGGTTGTGGTACATATATGGTGACTCAACCATCCTTGATACTACACTATTTTTGGCTCCACTTTCCAACCATACTCATTTTATTCTCCATCATTTGTTTTCAGATTTTGGGTGTAATTTTCTTTACGATTTCAATATTTTTTTCTTTTTTTCCTCTTTGTTTTTTCTTTTTGCAAACTCTATTTTTTCACTTCTTTTCTTTCTTCTTCACACCCAACTCTGTTCTCCTTTCTTTTACTAACTCTTTCTTCATACCCATATCAAGATACGCACCTCAACTCTTGCCAAGTAATGATAGAACCTCGTGGTAACTCAGCTAACCACAAAGTTGCCTCCCCCATAAGGGAGAATAGAAATAGCCTTGATCAAATTACTTCTTGAATCACTCCTAGTAGATTCTATAAGGTACATATCCCCAAAAAATTCATCACATGCATGTTTGCATCATCAGTCGAAAAGCCAGCGAACACCCCCTTTAAGTTCAACAGGTGGATCATAGCACTTGTAATGTCGAATTTAGTTCCTTTAGGTAACTCTGGTGGAATAATGGCAGCAGTCATAACCGGCTCTAAATAGACCACATCTTCTTCTTCGGGATCATCATAAACCAGCACATATGGTATTTGTGAGGGTTGGTGAACCCTTGGTCTTCTTTGTCTCTCTTCTAACTCAGCCAAACACTGTGATACTGCTTTCATATTATGATTATCTCTATATGTTCTGTTTGCCTCGCATTATCCTCAGTCGTTAATCGAGCAGTGACTTGCTCATCAGTTTTATGACCAGCAGGATGAATTGGTGGCTGATTATGAATATCCACACCGGTTATGGGGTCCTGACTCCGTCAGTATTCATCATTCTTCGATTGTTCCTTAGGGTTCTTTATATTTCCATATCAAGTGGAATCAGGGGATTGCCTTGACTCCTAGTGTTGGGCATTCACACCATTCACCCTACGAATAGTAGGAAAATAACAATTTCAATGAAACTAACACTTGAATATACACGATTAATCAACTCTGTAACCGTATTACCCGACAAAGGAGCCAAATTTTGATGTCATCCAAAATTATACCTCTAGAAAAGTATAACACGATTGGTGTATCAAATATATAACCCAACTAGGTTGGGGTCGATCCCACAGGGAATAGGATGGACTTCTACTGAATGCTTGTTCGAGTGATTGGCAAGTAAATAAAAAGGGAGGGTTTTGTAAGCAAATAGTAATAGTAACACTTATTGATTGTCGGAGTTGTGATCAATACGAGAAAGGCACTAGGACTGTGATCCCCAAGATTCCTTAACTCTACCGGTTACTTGTGCTGGCAAACTATCTCGTTGTGTTGCATGCAAAATCTAACAAGATAGGTTTATCTAAACGTGTCTCGACCTTACTTAGATGAATTTCACCCTTCTCCTCTCGGTCTTCTAGTGTTGCGCTACTAAGCCTTGTTCTTGATCTCAGATAACTATCCCTTTTACGGATCAAGTTATTAGATGAAGGTTGGTAGCTTCAAATCTCTGTTGTTATTCCTTTTTCCTGATCTCTACTTCTCTATCTCAAGCAAGTTTAGAATACAGGTAGATTTCTAACATTTGCAACTGTTAGAAGACCAATTATAATGAAGTAAATAACAATACATACTATCACACTGGTTCAAAATTGCTTCAAACTTAACCCACTTCGTTAATTCCTCATGGTTCACACAACCCTAATTGAGAGATTTAGCTACTCATGATTGCAAGAACATAAAAAAAATTCAATGATGAAAACATAATTATGAACTCACAAGAAGAATAAAACTCTGAAATCTCAATATAAATCAAAACCCTAGAATCGATGTTTGAGATTATAAGATCAATGTGTTTATGAACCTCAAAACAATGTAATAGAATCCAAAATAATGTAATAGGCAACTCAAATAATGTAATAATTTCCTCTCTAACATAGGACAATATAGGAATATTTATAGATACAAAACAAATCCTATCCTAAGACATGTAGGAGAAAAAAGTCGGCAACTTTCCACGGACCGTGAGTTGAGGTCGAGGACTCAACCCATGGACCGTGGGACCAATTCGTAGGAATCATGCATCAATGCACAATTGCAGAAGTTGACTCATGACTTTGACCTATGGTCCGTGAGTCACGACCCTGGGTCACTTTTGTGAAATTCAACTCCGCTCTTTTGTCTTCAAAAACTTCATTTCAGTACATGCTACTTCCCGTCTTCTCCATTTTGCCTCCAAAACCTAATTTCCTGTAAGATAGAATAGAAAACACATCATATCTACCAACATATCCAAGTTATTGCATATTTTCCCTATTTTAAGCATCAAAAGTGCCATGAAATCATGGCACATCAATTCTCTACTGGTCGAGCAAGAATTTATCTCTGATTTCACTCAATTAATGGGCTCCTCAACTGAGGAATTGTAATGACCCTCTAGGTCATCTATTGTATTTTTGTATTTTTCCTGTATTTACAACTTTTCTATATCTTCCCTAAGTCATTTATGACTTAGTGGAACTGAGAGTTTGATTACTGGGTAGTTCGTTTGGTTTTTAGAGCCATTTCCTTGTTTTGCAACTTCCGTTGTTAAAAATAAGGGCTTAGGCCTAAACATTAGGTAAATGGCCTTATATGCCCATTTTGAAAGTTTCATTAGCTCTGAAATATCTATTTTAGGCTAGGAGAACCCTTGGATTGGGTCCCGAGGCTTCCAGACTCGTTATGGACTATTAGGTAGATTTTGGCTAAAATGGCCCCTTGGGTGTAGGTCCCACTTTTTTTTTGATCAAAACGACCTCAGATGGAAATTTTGATGGTGCTATTAAGTTTGGAATGCCAAATTTGATAGGGTAGCATAGTTAGTTTGTGTTCACGGGATTCCAAATGAATCCCGAGGGTTTGATCAGAATATTTAAAACTTGACAAAGTTGCTGCTGCATCAGCACCTGGTGCAGGACAAAAATGGTCTTTGTATTTGCATGGCCTTGGCCGCGATCTTGAGGGTAAAGGATTTAGAGCTCCGCATTTGTGGGATAGCCCTCACGTTTGAAAAGAGGAGGTCGGCCAGGCTGGTCCAGCCATCTTCTTCGCAAAAGTGGAGGACCTGCCGCATTTGTAAAGTTCTGTCTAGGCCAGCTCCCGCGTTCACGACAGTGGTCCTGCGTTTGCAAAGAAGGACCGCTGGCAGTATATAAGTATTCCTCTTCATTTTTCCAACATATTTTCTTAAGTGTTGGACACCATTAAAGACTTGAGAGCTTAAAATCATTGTGGGAATTAATATTTGGTGCTGGGATTAGCTTGGGGACATAATTGGAAGCATTATATCATTGTTATCCCGTAAGTTTATGGTTAATTTCCCATGTAATTCTCTGATTTAGTTCATATTCTTAGAATTGCGTTGGGATTGATTAGAGGCTAATTCGAGCTCGGATTTTGGCCAATTTTAAGGAAAAATGATCCTTGAGCTGAGAGGGACACTGTGATGGTTTCAATTTTATGATTTTACAAGTGGGCCTCGTGTGGGATTTTTTTCTAATTTCTACCCTATGGAGCGTAAATATGCACTATGAATATCGATATACTTGTCTTAATACATAGATCATTATTTTGATGGTGTGGCAATGGTTGGAGGCTTCTCAGAAGGGAAAAGCTCCTGAGTAGAGGATTCTACGAGCTTCAGGCGGCGTCCAGGTAGGCTAGGCTTTCCTTTCTTCTAAAATATGCTTAATTATGGTATTGATGTAGTATTATGCTAGCTACGGATGCGTATTTATGGTTCGGTTGTTGTTTTAGCATTTTATGCCTTATTTAGCCAGTTAAGGGGCCTTTTCAGTACAATTTAGGCCCGTTTTTCCTTATGTTAATATACTATCATCCTTTAGGATTAGACTTAGTGCTTATAGTGCCTTGGGATAAGATGGAGAAGACTTAGCCTAGATTTGGGTAGGTGTTTGCCTTAGTTTGGGTTATCGAGGTTTGGTAGTGGACCCCATTATCCTTTTTAGATAGAATGGTTAAACTAATGTCCATTTTGACTTTCAAAATCACTTAGCCACTTCCTTAGTCTATCATTGGAATTTGAGTTTGACTTAGGCATTGTTTTACATTTATTTAACTCCGTTACCCCGGGTAGTATAGTATTTGACCTTAGACCGTGCCTTTCAAACTTAATAACTGGAATCTGCTTTGCCTTATAGGATTTGGCCACTTAAAATTGGATTACATCGACTAAATGGATTCAGGATAGTTTAAAACTTGGGATGTTACTATGGATCTTATGTTATTTAGTTTCGGTGCGAGTCTGGCGTCTTTTATATTGATTAATATTTACCTGTTCCAATTTGAGTCAGTCATTTATTTTGATTCTTATTACTGATCTAGGGTTGGAAAACTAGAAAAAGTCGATAGAAAGGTGGTTATGACTAGGAAAGGAGCATCAGGTACACATGGCCTATAGTCTAGATTATTTTACCCTCGTTATTGCCATATTCCTTCTTTACTTTACTGTTATCCTTTGTTTGTACTCACTGGGCTTATGGGGGCTCGGTTGGGTTATTTTCTTCTTATTTGTGTTGTCTGGGATTATAGAGGCCCAGTTAGGTTATAGTTAGACTTTATTTCCGCATTCACGCATTTATTTTACCTTTATATTACTTTTGCTAGGCATGATCTACTATTCCCATATCTGCTTCTTTATTTCTGACTTTATTTATGATTTTATTATAATTTAGCTCAGTCGACCTATGATGCCTAATGAGTACCTATTATTTTGGTACTCATGCTGCATTTTTGCATCTCTTACCTGATACAGATCCAAGTATGAGTCACCACCGCTGACGTTACTGCTCATTCGGTGATAGGGTGAGCTTTCAGAGTCCTGAGCTGATCCACTTCCTTCTGCTATTTTTGGATAGTCTTCTGTATATTCTGAGACTATGTTGTATATTTGGCACTGTCTAGTACTCTATTTTGGTTTAGTGTCTCTTGTACCGACCTTACCAGGTCGCGGGGGAACTCATTTTGTATATTTTTTCATTTTACCTCCTTGTATAGTATGTTTATAATTATATTTACCGTGTTTTTGTTGCCTAGTACCTTTAGTGTATACTTATTTCCTTTATTTTTATTATCTTTCGCTAGTTAGCTCGTTACTTACCATTTCGACCTATGGCTTGACTTACCTATTGGTTGGTAAAAGTAGGTGCCATCATGACCCGAGTAAAATTGGGTAGTGATAATTTGGTATCAGAGCCTAGGTTCACCAGTATTGTTGGTACAAGAGCAAGTGTCTAGTGGAGTCCCACAAATCGGTGCGAAGTCGTCCTTAACCTGTCTTTGGGAGGCTACAGGATATTCTTAGGAAAATTTCACCTTTTAGGTTTATTTTCGTGCATTGAGTCCATGTGGGTTTCTATATTCTTATTTGTTTCACTCTTTCGCAGATGACTAGGATGTGGGCCACAGCACCGAGGATTTGTACCCCGAGCCTGCGACCGGAGCACCGATTAGAGGCTGAGGTCGACCTAGAGGTTGAGGTCAGGGCAGAGTTATAGCCCCAGCTCGAGATCAGGCTAGGGAGCCTTCACTAGATCCTATTATTGCTCCCAAGCCAGAGACAACACCAGAGGGTCAGCCACCACAGCAGCAGGTGGCCAGGGGGAAACCCAGGCTCCATCGAGATTTATATCTTCCTCTGTTCTTCATGATGCTTTGGTTCAATTATTTGGGATAATTGGAGATCCACTAATAGATGGGGCTCAGACAGTAGCCCAGGGGTATTGGTTTAGGAGCACATCTTGTACCTATGGCTCCCAGAGTAGAGGTCATACCAACACCAGTAGTTCTTCAACCAGCAGTAGCTCAGCCAATTATGACCGCAGAGGAGCAGAAGATCCTAGACCAATTTTTAAGATAGACTCCACCCAGGTTTGCAGGAACCACAGACAAGGATGCTTTTAAGTTTCTAACTAGTTATGAGGAAAGGTGATAAATACCAAACTATAAAAAGAAGAACAAGATACGAAAACAAAGATAAACAAGGAATTGAATAATGAAAGATAGATAGATAAGCAAATAAATTGACATAAACAATGAAAGGAAAAACAACCTAAGGGTATGTCAAACCCTAAGACCTCAATTCCAAATTCACTATAAGCACCAAACTCCTATGTAGACCATGAGGGAATCAATCTCCCACGTAACCAACGTTTCCAAACGATTGTTCAAAACAAGCTAATCCTAGCCTTTAGATGGTTTCAAACATGTCTTGCTTCATGCATATCCCTTGACTCCTAGTAAAAGATCTTAAGGCAACTTGGATTGTATTATCCTCTCCTTTTGAAAAGGATCCGTCCTCGAATCCAAATCTTAAAAGTACAAGAGACGAACAAGCAAAAAATATATCCTCAAAGCATGAGGGTTAGTACAAAGGGTAGCAACAATACTTCCACACCAAGGGGGCATACTTTTAATATACAACCAACGATTCTTTGTTGTCAAAGGAACAAACTCATCATTCAAAGCACAAAAGTACTAGTTATAATGGGTTTCATTATAAGCAAAGAGGTAGAAGAGAAAGGAATTAAGAATATGAGCCTTATCCAAGGTATTTCCCACATATTAGATCAACCAAGGATGGAGACAAGTCATTATGGCATAAATTATCCTTCCTTTCAAGACATCACATGCTCATACAAAGAGCATTCTCAACATAATCATGACTATTATCATGGACAAAGGGATAGAAATGAAATGAGCTAAGTTAACCACTCTCATTTAAGGTGCTATCAAATACAAGAACACAAGAAGGTAAGAAGAGACTATTTAAGCACCTCGTATCTCTTCCATTCAAGTAACTTTCCAAGAAAAAGACATCCACTAATGGAGTCCATCCTATTGCTTCAACTTGCCTACCCATATAAGTGTGATAAGGGATAGGAAACAAGAGTTGGGTATCAAGTATATACCATGGATTCTTCCTAAAGCCGCAAATAGATTGGGCATCCGGTGTGTAGAGCCCACACAATTAAAGAATAGCTATGACAAATCATAAAGGGGTTTGATAGACATCAACACTCTCTAGGTAGGACTTGAAGTCATACAACTTTAAGAGTTTACCTATAGTAGGTAAATATCATTATGATTCTAAGGATTGCTTGGAATAAGAGGGGGTAGGTACATACCTTTGGAAAAAGGCTTTGAGCTAGCTCTCTCATTTTCCATAGATGCATCATATGTACCTTACCTCCCATACATCAACTTGGACCAATAGGCTTGGTCCTCTTGCCTCTTTATAGGTGCTTCCTTGGTAGGTAACTTCTTCTTTCGATCTATGGGGTTAGATGCTTCACCCCTTGCTATCAAGTATCCATCAACCTATAGGAGTTTGTTTATGAACCTCCCTTGAGTCAAACGTTCATCAACTTCAGAGTCCTTAGGTAAGAACTCATCTAGGCCTTTAAGTTTATGCCTATGAGGAACTTTCTTTAGGTCCTCATTCTAGAACATTTCTCCATGAATCTGCAATAGAGAAGTGTTGGTACTAGGAAAAATGCTAGTACCATGGTTAGCAAACAACAAGGGCTTGGGTTTGACACAAAGTTCCCCTTCTTGAGCAAATTTCATTTCCTCCTCGTGGGTTGGATCGTTCAAGGCCTTACTACTTAGCATCCACCTCACCATAAAGTTCAAATTTATTATCTCTCCTTCTTGAGGCCAAATATCCTCATGGGGAACCTTCATTATCATTCCATTGAGCATGTTAATTTCCACTTCATTAGGATCTCCCGTAAGACTCTCATTATTTTTAGAGTCATCATCCTCTTGGTTTTTATCCTCACTATTATCTCCTTGTTCCACCTCATTCCCACTAGAGTAAGCCTTACCTTCCACCATTATTATGTTTCTTCGGTTGGGGCACTTAAAACAAACAATACCTCCAGAGTTAGTGTTTGGGTATTGGTTACCTTCATTCTTTAGCGGATACTTTGGGGTAGCCTTCTCTAAGGGCTTCTTCTCATAGGGCTTAGTGAGGGAAGGGCTTAGTGAGGTCCTTATTCTTGTTCCACCTAGATGAACTAGAAGATGAGTAGCCTTTAGGATTGAAAGACTTCCTTTCTTTGTTGCTTCTCTCAACTTCAAGTGCCGCTTCAACAAGTTCTCTAAGCTCTTGAAATTTGTGGACAACTAGTTGGGAATCAATGTCATACTCCAACCCTCCTTTGAATCGGGCCATGCTATGGTTCGGATGTTCAACAATCTCAAAACAAAGGATCAAGTTTTGGAACTCATCGAAGTAATCTTTCACACTTCTATTACCTTCTTTTAAATTATATATCTTGGTGAGTTGTTCTTGCTTGTACCTTGTACTCACATATTTGCCTCTTATGAGTCCTTTCAATTGATCCCAATCTGGGAGGTTAGGATTACCATCCCTTTCTCGTTGTGCCCATTGGTTTTCCCACCAAGTAGAAGCATATCCCTCAAATTAAGCAATTGCATGGGCGGCCTTTTTTTGATCGATTAACTCATTGACTTCAAAGATCCTATTACTCTGTCTTTCCCATTAAAGGTACGTCGATGTATCACTTGTTCCCTTAAAGGTAGAAAAAGTGCTCTTGATGGAGTTAAGACCCGTCTCTCGACCCGTATTACCTCCTTGATCCCATTGAAGATCTTCTTGGACTTGGGATTGGTTGTCCAAGTTTCCTCTACCATGGGGAATCAGACCAAATCTTCCTCTTTGTCCTCTATGCCCTCCTCCTTGAGCCCCTCACCTAATCCTTACAAATTTCGCAAATAGGCCTACTTCATCTAACTCTTCATGCTCACCTTGTAGTCTTTCTCCCACTACTCCTTCAACTTGAATGGGTTGATTTTGGATAATGGGTACTTGGTGTGGGGGATTTTGGTTTTAGGGTATTTGGTGGGGTAGGTTTTTGTTTTGTTGAGCTTTTTGGTTGACTTGATTGAATTGGGGTTGTAGTGGACGAACAGGATTGCGGTTATTTGGATTAGTAGTGGCTTGGATGATGGGATCATGTACTTACCTTGGTGGATTGCACATTTGATAGAGTGTCTCTAGGGAGATAGTGGAGGTGATTTGAGCATGCCCACTAGAGGAAGAATGATATTTTTGGGGAGTGGAAAGGGTGAAATTTTGATATTCTTTCAAGTTAGTCACATCCCTTCTATTAACCCCAATCGATTATCGATCGATCCCAATCGGCTATCCACAACATTAAACTTCTCCACAATGGAAACCAAATTCATTTGAATGGTGGAATCGGGTATTTCACCTTCCTCGACCATGGTACCTGATAAAAAGAAACACTAAACAAAAACAACAAATAAGTTAGCGTTAAGAAATCAATCTCTCAGAGTACACACCTTTGTTTGCCTCACAATAGGAGTTGCTAGCATTGAAAGATCGTTTCTACTCCTATGGAAGATATGGTGTCAATTGCTACTCATGTTCAAAATGGATTCTTATTTGTAGAAGAATAGATGACTCAAACCAACAACACGGACTTGAACCAAGAATTAACAAAGAAACAAAACGAGAAAAGAACAAAAGAAAAGGGACGAAGAAAAAAAATGGACTCTAAGACTAATCATCCAACTAAGTAGATCAAATACTAGTTGTTAATTAGTTTAGGAATCAAGAAATGAAACTAGGAATCAAAAATTGGAATTAGGAAGTTGGAACCTGAGCAAAATTGGATTTGGGGTTGTTGAGATACGTTCAGATGAGGTGCGGACGCATGTCATGACCTGCCCTCACACATGAGGGTTTGCAGGTCAAAATAGAAGGCTGGAAAGTGACCTGCATTGGTCACCTACACTAGTAGATGGCCATCTGCGTGGGCAGATGAGGGTGCAAGTGCCCCGGACAGTTAGCTGAAGCCTCCAATTTTCAAATTTTTACCGGGCCGTCTTGTACTCTCTTTCCTAGTACCTTCCCTTTTTGGAATATTTCTTTGGTACTAAAAATTTCTTTTACTTCTTTTGGCCCGCCCTTTCTTAGATCAAACAACAGCTTTTGATGAATATTCTTCTTGAAGATATGAATTTCCTCAAGAACACCAAGAACTCAAAATTTCCAAACTAACTCATTTATGTTCGAAATTCGACGAAACTTCAGATTTAAGTTTCTTTCAACGTGGGGAACACTTCCCAACAATTTTTTAACCTTCAATTTCGCACCAAAATTTCCAGATCTAAAAACCCAATTTCTCTTTTCTCAAAACTCAAGAACACAACAATGGGGTTTCTTCAAATCTACTCCAAACGAACCTAAAACTCAAGATCTGACCCCAAATATACTATATGAAACAAATCTAGCATAGAAACTACAAAAAGGACTCAAAAACACAAAAAATATTTCTGAGGTTTTTGGGAAAAATGAATTTTCGAGATTTTTTTTTCTTTTATAACAAATCCCAAGACTAGAATAGTTTCAATGATTCAAACCTCGGCTCTGATACAAAATGATAAAGACCAAACAACAAAAAGAAGAACAAGATACGAAAATGAAGATAAACAAGGAATTAAAAAGGAAAAGATAGGTAGATAAGCAAATAGATTGACACAAACAATGAAAGGAAAAGCAACCTAAGGGTATGTCAAACCCTAAGACCTTAATTCCAAATTCACTATAAACTCCAAACTCCTACGTAGACCACGAGGGAATCAATCTCCCACGTAACCAACATTTCCAAATGATTGTTCAAAATAAGCTAATCCTAGCTCTCACACTCTCAAGTTTATATTTCATCATAATTCAACAAAAACGAAGGAAAATAAAGGAGAATACTACTATTTATAACCATGGGCTACTTATTACAAAGATGGGCCAAAAAGTGACCCATTTCAGCAAATTGGGGCACCTACTGATGCAGATGGTCCACCTGTTGGTGTAGGTCAGGGCGCAGGTAGCTCCAGATCACTAAATTAGGCACTTTCTGGAACAGATAGGTCACCTTCTTGGGCAGATCAGGGTGTAGGTAGCTCCAAAAGACTTTCTAGCTCCTCTTAACTCTCCAATGACCTCTCCAATGCCCCTTTATCCTTCTTGGATGCAATCACCAACACATATAACACTCCTACAATGGCCTCAAGATGATTTCAAATATGTCTTGCTTCATGCATATCTGTTGACTCCTAGTAAAAGATCTTGAGGCAACTTGGATTGTATCAAAATGCCTCATAATTTGGGCTTGGTATAGGCTTATGGTGTGGACTGCATCACATTTTAGTTTGATCAGGCAGCCATGCAGTGGTGGAGGGGTTATATGGATTCTACGCCAGCTGCATCTCCCCCTATGACATGAACTCAATTCTTTGAGGCTTACTTGGAGAAGTATATGCCTCACAGTTTGTGTGTGCATCTGAGAGATCTATTTACATCATTGGAGCAGGGTTCTATGATAGTTTTTGAGTATGAGGTGAGGTTTCATGAGTTTTCTAGGCATGCCATAATGATCCTATCGACTGAGTAGGAGCGGATCCGATGTTTTGTCAGAGGGCTGAAACTTCTTCTTTGCATGTTTGCTCAGAGTCTAGTTGTTATGGGCAGGTCCTTTGTGGATATTTATGATTATTCCCAGACTATAGAGGATATGCATTGCGAGGACCAAGAGGGTAACTATAAGAGGCCACATTAGCAGGGCAATTATAGTAGGAGCTGCACTGGCTCATAGTTCAAAGATAGAGGTTTTCAAGGTAGGTATCCTCACCCTCAGTCTTATCAGCATCAAAGTCAGTCTAGTAGGGCCATTTAGGTAGCACTTAAGCTTTTAGATGGAGGTCAACCCAATTATAGTGGTGGTCAATCTTCGAGGGGTACATCGTCAGGGTTTTTAAGCCATGGTAGCTATTTCAGATCATTCGGACCTTCTCGATAGAGCAGAGTGCCCAGGGCATGTTATGATTATGGTATAGTGGGCAATTTCACCAGAGAGTGTCCCTCATATAGGATGATTGAGCCTTTAATGCAGAGCGTTCAGGCGATTAAATTAGTACTGCCTCTAATTAGAGGTGGTGCACAGGGTTGCAGGGGTGGTCTTTAGGGTTTGAGTGAAGGTCTTCAGGTAGGTTGGACAGGTGGTCAGGCAGGCACCCATTCTGGAGGTAGACGAGGTCACTTATATGTTGTTACTGGTAGGCTGGAGGCTGAGGCTTTGGATGTTGTTATTACAGGTATGATTTTAGTATGCCATCAACAAGCTTCTGCTTTATTTGATCCAAGCTCCACATATTCATATGTTTCTGCTTATTATATACCGTGGTTGGGGTTGTCGTGGGAACCTTTATCTATACCTTTACATGTAGCTACTCCCGTGGGTGACTCTTTAGTAGTAGATCTGGTATATAAATCGTGTTTGGTGACTATTCAAGAGTATGACACTCAGGCTGACTTTATTGTGTTAGATATGGTGGATTTCTATGTGATTCTGGCATGGACTGGTTATCTCCCTATTATAAAGTTTTGGATTTCTTTGTTAGGACTGTTACCTTAGCCATGTATGGCATACCTTTGGTTGTATAGAAGGGTTCTTTCAGGCTAGGATACTGATATCGAGGGTTTATGTGTCTTATATTGCTTATGTTCATGATTTTAGGACTGAGAGTCCTTTGCTTGACTCTATTTCTATTATTTGTGACTTTTCTGATGTTTTTCTACTAGACTTCCTCCTGAGCGCGACATAGAGTTTGCTATTGACCTCAAGTCTGGCACACGACCTATTTTTATGACACCATATTATATGGCTCCTACTAATATAAAAGAGCTAAATATTCAACTTTAGGATCTTCTAGGTAAGGGTATTATTAGGATGTATTGCGTTGGGGTGATCTTATTCTTTTCATGAAGAAAAAAGATGGTTTTATGCATATGTGTATCGATTACAGGCAGCTGAATAAGGTGACAATGAAGAATAAGTATCCTATGCCTTGTATCAATGATTTATTTTACCAAATTCAGGGTGCGATAGTGTTTTCTAAGATTGATTTGAGGTAAGGCTACCATCAGTTGAGCATTGGGGTGTAGGAAATCCCTAAGACATCTTTCAGCACTCACTACGGTCATTACGAGTTCCTGATGATGTCTTTTGGGTTGACCAAAGCCCCAACAACATTTATGGACTTGATGATTTGTGTTTTTAGGGCTTACGTAGACTCTTTTATCATTGTATTTATCTATTATATCCTTGTCAATTCAAGGAGTAGGTAGGAGCACAAGTATCATCTGATAACTGTGCTCCACACTTCAAGAGATCATAGGCTTTATGCCAAATTCTCAAAGTGCGGGTTCTGGCTTGAGTCTGTAGCTTTCTTGGGGCATGTGGTGTCCAAGGATGGGATTATGGTGAACTCGACAAAGATTAAGGCTATTCATGATTGGGATAGGCTTATGTCTCCAACAGAGGTTCATAGTTTTATTGGGTTGGCAGACTACTACAAGCTATTTGTTGAGAGATTCACTACTATTACAGCCCCTATGAGTAGAATGACTAGGAAGGAATTTCCATTTCAGTGGTCCAATGGTTGTGAGGCAAGCTTTCTTAAGCTCAAGGACTTGCTCACTTCAGCACCTATATTGACTCTTCCAATTGAGGGCAAGGGGTTTACTATTTATTGCGATGCTTCTAGTGTTGGTTTGGGGTGTGTTCTGATGCAGTGGGGCTGAGTTATTGCTTATGCTTTGAGACAGTCGAAGGTTCACAAGCGCAACTACCCCAATCATGATTTAGAGTTGGTGGAGATAGTTTTTGAGCTTAAGATTTAGAGGTATTACTTATATGGTATTTGTTGTGAGATCTTCACTTACCACCATAGTCTTCAGTACATAATGACACAAAGGAGCTTAATTCGAGATAACATAGGTGGATTGAGTTATTGAAAGACTTTGATATCTCTATTCTATACCATCCGGGCAAGGCAAATGTGGTAGCGGATGTCTTGAGCTGGAAGGTGGTGAGTATGGGTAGCCTAGCCTTCATTTTAGTTTTTAAGTGACCATTGTCCTTGGACATTCAGTTCTTAGCCAATATGATGACTTGGCATGATATTTTGGACCCTAGGAGGATTCATGATAGTGTTAAGCTAGGTATTCCTTGTTGAAGCAAATTCAGGGATGACAGTTTGAGGTTAGCAGGTTATGTGGCATTTGGGATCAGGTGCTGAGAGAGGAGTCCAGGAGGGTTACCTTAGATTCGTAAGGCATTCTGAGATTTGATGGTTGCATTTGTGTATTGAGGGTAGGAGACTTGATTTAGTTGATACTTTGAGAGGCACATAGCTCCAGATATTCTATTCACCACGGGACAACTAAATCTATAGATATTTAAGGCAGCATTACTAGTGGGGTGGTATGAGGAGAGATATAGCAGACTTTATGGCTTAGTGCTGATGTTTTTAGAAGGTAAAGGTCGAGCATGTGAGACCTGCTGGATTGCTTTAGAGACTACTCATCCCTAAGTGGAAATAGGAGCGGATTACTATGTATTTCATAGGTGGTTTGCCTTGCACTTCTTATGGTTTTGATAGCATATGGATCATCCTAGATCGATTGGCCAAGTCTGGCTATTTCTTCCCCATTCATACTTTCTTCAATGCCGAGAGGTTAGGTCGTATCTATGTTCGAGAGGTGGTTCACCTCTACGGAGTGCCCGTGTCTAATATTTCAGATAGAGGCTCTCACTTCACTTATAGATTCTAGGGGCAATTCAGGAGGAGTTGGGTTCCCAGATTTATCTTAGCACCACTTTTCATCCCCAGACTGACGGATAGTTGGAGCAGACTATTCAGGTTTTGGAGGATATGCTCCATGCATGTGTGATGGACTTTGGGGGTCAGAGGGAGCAGTTTTTGGACTTAGCGGAGTTTGCCTATAATAACAGCTACCATTCAAGTATTCATATGGCACCATTCGAGGCATTCTATAGTAGGCATTGTCGATTTCCAATTGGTTAGTTTGGGACTTCAGAGGTTAGGCCCTGTGTTACTGATTTGCTTCGTGAGTATTTGGACAGGACTTGGGTGATTTAGGATAGGCTATGGATAGCTCAAAGCAGGCAATAGAGTTATGCTGACCGTAGGCTTCATCTCCTGAGATTCAAAGTTGGTGACTATGTCTTTCTTTGAGTGTAGCCCATAAAGTGCGTGCTGAGGTTTAGGAAGAGGGGCAAGCTCAACCCCAGGTATATCGGGCCATTTGAGATACTTCGGACAGTTTGGGAGGTAGCTTATGAGTTAGGTCTTCCTCCAACCTATTCAGCCATCCATCCAATTTTTCATGTATCCATGTTGCAGTGTTATATTCCGAATGAGTTTCACGTGCTTTGGTAGGACTCAATTCAGTTAGATAAGAGGTTGACCTTTATTGAGGAGCCATATCTATTCTAGCCAGAGATGTTAGACTATTGTATTCCAGAAATAGTCATGTGGTTAAGGTTTAGTGGAGACACCATCCAGTCAAGGAGGCTACCTGTAAGACCAAGCCTGAGATGCAGACCCAGTATCCCTACCTGTTTTAGCCTTTAGGTACTTCTTAATCCTTTACTTTTGGGAACGAAAATCTTTTTAATAGTAGATGTTGTAATGACCCTCCAGGTCATCTACTGCATCTTCATACTTTTTCTGCATTTACAACTTTCTATAGCTTCCCCAAGTCATTTATGACTTACTGGGACAGACAGTTTGGTTACTGGGCAGTTCATTTGTTTTTTAGAGCCATCTTATTTTGGAACTTTCACTGTTAAAAATAGGGTCTCGAGCATAAACTTCAGGTAAACGGCCTCGGATCCCAATTTTGACAGTCTCATTAGCTTTGGAATGTCAATTTTAGGCTAGGGGATCCTTGGTCTGGGTACCGGCGCTTCTAGACTCATTTTGAGTTATTGGGTGGATTTTGGGTAACAGTCTCTTGGGTGTGGGATCTACGTTTTTTATCAAAACAACCTCGAATGGAAATTTTGATGGTGCCATTGAGTCCGGAATGCCAAATTTGGTAGGATAGCAAAGTTCGTTTGCATTCACAGGATTATGAATAAATCCCGACGGCCCGATCAGAATATTTGCAACTTGGCAGAGTTGCTGGTGCACTAGCACTTGGTGAAGGACAAAAATGGCCTTCGCATTCGCGTGTCCTTGGCCACGATGGCGAGGGTCAAGGATTTTAACCTCAGCATTCATGGGCCAGCCCTCGCATCCACAAAGAAGAGGCCGGTCCAGGAGCCTTCTTTTTCGCGATTAGGAAGGACCAGTTGTTTTCACGAATGTCTGTCCAGGCCTGATCCCGCATTTGCGACATGGCGCGAAGAAGGACCCCTGGCAGTATATTAGTCTTCCTTTTCATTTTTCCAATATATTTTCTTAAGTGTTGGACACTATTAGACACTTGAGGGTTAAAATTAGTGTGGGAATTAATATTTGGTGTTGGGATTAGCTTGGGGACTTGATTGGAAGCATTATATCATCGATATCCCGTAAGTTTTTGGTTAATTTCCCTTGTTATTCTCTAATTTAGTTCATATTCGTTGAAATGCGTTGGGACTAATTAGAGGTTGATTCGAGCTTGAATTTTGCCCAATTTTAGGGCAAAATGATCCTTGAGCTGAGAGGGATGTTGTGATGATTTCAATTTTGTGATTTCATAAGTAGGCCCCACGTGAAATTCTTAGTCCATTTTTAGACTTGGAGCATAAATACGCAATATGGGTATCGATATTCTCATCTTGATGCATAGATTATTATTTTGATAGTATGGCAGTGGTGGGAGGCTTCTCGAAAGGGAAAAGCTCCGGAGTAAAGAATTTCATAAGCTTCCAGTAACGTCCAGGTAGGCTACACTTACCTTTCTTCTAGACTGTGCTTAATTATGGTATTAGCGTAGTATTGTGCTAGCTACGAGTGGTTATTATTGGCTCAATCGTTGTTTTAGCATTTTATGCCTTATTTAGCCGATTAAGGGCCCTTTTCGGTAGAATTTGGGCTTGTTTCCCTTAGGTTAGTATACTATCATTATTTAGGATTAGACTTAGTGCTTATGGTGCCTTGGGATAGGCTTCAGAAGCCTTAGCCTAGGTTCGGATAGGTGCTTGCTTTAGGTTCGGTTATCGGGGTTTGGTAGTGGGCCCCACTGTCCTTTTTAGATAGAATGCTTTAACTAATGCCCCTTTTGACTTTCACAATCACTTTGTTGTTTCCTTAGGCTATCACTGAGCTTTGGGGTTGACTTAGGCATTGTTTTACGCTTATTTAGCTTCATTACCCCAGCTAGTGTAGTATTTGACCTTAGACAGTGCCTTTCAGACTCAATAATTGGAATCCGCTTTGCCTTATAGGATTTGGCCTCTTAAAATTGGGTTACATCGACTAAATGGATTCGGGATAGGTTAAAACTTGGGATTTTACTATGGACCTTATGGTATTCAGTTCTGATTCGAGTTCGGCGAATTCTATATTACTATCATGTATCAGTTTCGGTTCGAGTCCGGCATATGCTATATAGTTATCACTTATGAGTTTTGGTTCGAGTCTGGCGTCTTTCATACTGATTATTACTTACTAGTTCCAATTTGAGTGTGGAATTTATTTTTATTCTTATTACTAATCTGGGGTTGGAAAGCTGGTAAAAGTTGATAGAAAGGTGGTTATGACTGGGAAAGGAGCATCAGGTATGCATGGCCTATATTCTGGATAATTTTACACTCTTTATTGCCATATTCCATCTTAACATTACTGTTATCCTTTGTTTGTACTCATCGGGCTTATGGGGGGTCGGCTGGGTTATTTTCTTATTTTTTGTGCCTTTTTGGCTTATGGGGCCCTATCTAGGTTATAGTTAGACTTTATTTTTGCATTCGCACACTTATTTTACCTTTGTATCACTTTTTCTCGGCATGATCCACTATCTAGTGCTCTATTTTGGTTTAGTGGCTCTGGTACCACCTTACTAGGTCGTGGGGAAACTCATTTTGTACATTTTGTTCTCTTCCCTCCTTGTATAGTATGTTTATAATTATATTTACCGTGTTTTTGTTGCCTTTTACCTACAGTGTATAATTGTTTCCTTTATTTGTATTATCTTCTGCTGGTTAGCCCATTACTTGTCGTTTCGGACTATGTCTTGGGTTACCTACTGGTGGGTAAAAAGTAGGAGCCATCATGACTCAAATAAAATTAGGTCGTCCAAATTCAAATGTAATCCATAGAGGTCCTTATCTTTCGTATCAGTTAAAATGCTCCTTATTCAGAGAGATTGCAGAGAAGGAAATTATAGCAACTCTCAAAGAAATGCCATCCGAGAAAGCCCCAGGGGTAGATAGATATCCAGTAGAATTTTTAATTCAACAATGGCCCATAGTGAAGAAAGATGTGTGCAATGTTGTGCATGAATTCTTCAGAACACGTAAATTACTAAAATCCTTTAGTTGTACTACTATGACCTTAGTCCCTAAAATTAGTACTCCTACACCTTTACAGGCCCCATAGCTTGCTGCACCACTTTCTATAAATTGATCACTAAGATGATTATTAATAGGATAAAAAAAAGTGGTTAGTACTATAATCAGCCCCTTCCAGTCAGCTTTTGTAGAAGTAAGGAGTATTATAGATAACATCCTATTTAGCCATGAAATCTTAAAATGCTATACTAGGAAGGTGAGATGTGTAATGAAAGTAGATCTTCAAAATGCTTATGATTCTATTGAATGGAGTTTCATGTGAAACAAGTTAGCAGACCTGGATTTCCTTATAAATTCATAGGGTGGATTATGGCTTGTATAACTTCTATTTCCCACTCCTTAGTAATAAATGGTGGTCTCACACAACCTTCCCAGGGTAGATGGGGGATTAGACAAAGGAACCCTGTGTCTTCTTATCTTTTTGTAATTGTCATGGAATATTTGCAAAGGGAGTTGAATGTTGTGGCCAAAAATCCTATTTTTCACTTCCACCCAAGGTGTAAACCACTAAATATGATGCATATATGTTCACTGATGGTTGATGTTCTGTAAAATTGATATACATTCCATTAAGCTAATACATGATGCTTTTGACATTTTCACCCATGCTTTGGGGCTAAAGGCCAATATTGAAAATGTTTGATTTACTTTTCTGGGGTTAATACATAGCTAAAACAAGACATTCTCAGGGAGCTGGGATATTTTGAAGGGTTTCTTCCCTTTAAGTACTAGGAGTCCCTCTCTCCTCAAAGAAACTTATTATATCTGAGTGTATGTCTTTAGTAGAAAAAATTCACTAAAAGGGTAAAGTGCTGGTTCGCAAACTCTTGACCTATGCTGGTAGGTTAAAGTTGATAAAATCTATGATATTTAGGGTTCAAACCTATTAGGCACGGATAATTATTTTACCCAAAAAGATTATGAAAATGATTGACAAAACATGCATGACCTTTTTATGGACAGGGGCTATTTTGAACTCTAAAAGAGCCCTTGTGTCCTAGGAAAATGTTTGTTCACCAGGGGCAGCAGGTGGGTTCAATGTTATACGCCTTTTTTTTTCCTGGAACAGAGTTGCTATACTAAAACAATTGTGGGGAATTTCTAAGAAAAAGGACTACCTTTGGGTAAGATGGATTCATAGTTACTATATGAAGTCTAAGGTGTGGAAACATGTCCAATTACTAAGCAGACTACTTGGGTAATAAGGAAAATTATTCAAGCTAAAGAATTTGTGATTAATAATCCTAATCTACAGAGTGATCTTTTAGGCAGATTGAAGTCCATGGTAGTGATGGGGAAGTTCCTCATAAAGAAGATATAAGTGAGGTACCACAATACCCTAGAGCACAATGGAAGAGCCTTCCTATCCATCCAAATGTTCATCCTTAACACAAGTTTTTCTTATGGTTGGCACTACAAAGGAGACTATCCATTGTGGAGTGGTTGCTAAAGTTTGGGGTCTATATCCTTGCATCCTATATTTTTGTGACTCTGCTGATGAAACCATGGATCACATATTCTTTGCATGCTAATATACCAAGGATCTGTGGTATAGATTACTAGCATGGATGGGAATTAACAGAACTATTGATAGCTAGTAGGAGGAAGTCACCTAGGCAATCAAATGGGCAAAGAAGAAAAATGGATAAGGTTTCATAGTTAGCTTCTTATTTGCAATGGTGGTGGACATCATATGGACGGAAAAGAACTTAATGCGGTTCTAGGGACATCACTATTGGGCTAAGAGAGTGTGTCAATAGATTACTAATCACATCCACATAAGACGAAGAGATCTGTAGACTTGGCAGCCCATTCTTGCAAAATTACAACATATACCTTGATATTAGAAAGTGGAGATAGAACTTGCTGGAACCTAGACTGCCTTCTTTTGCAATAGATAGGACTTTTACTGCTTATAGAATAATAATGTGCTTAGAATTACATTCGTTTGCCATTTCTTGCTTTGACTTGTCATCTTAAGAAACTTGGGTCAGTCGTGTTTTGGTTTGTAAAGAACACTTTTGGTATTAATAAAACAATTTATTTACCAATAAAAAGAATATTCAATTTGAGACCAATGATGAGGTTTTACTTAAACACTTGAAGACTAAAAGGATTTAGAGTGTCATTCATCTATGAGAATCGAAAGATGTTAGATGAACCATGATCGTCAGTTTTGTAGTATAGCACTGGGATAGATCACTACTATGATAGACTTGCTAAGTTATGAAATCATGGGAACCACAGTCCTAGTCCATTCTCATATATTCAATACAACTACAAGTTCTCAAACATCTGTTACTTCTCGTTACAAAGCTTGAAATTTATTACTTTTATGCAATGCCCCTTCAAAAATACATACTACCAGTTTAAATAATCACATTGAGCTTATTTCTCACCATATTCCCTGTGGGATTGACCCCAACCTTGTTGGTTTCTATATTTGAACAAAAATGCTAGATACTTTATTAAGAGGTGTAATTTGGGTGTATTAGTTAATCACATCTACTTGTTGATGAAACAATATTAGGAGTGAGATCTACCATGTCATGGTGTGTAAATTTAGGAACCACTAATCATGTTTGCATTTTGTTATGGGGGTTTCAGGTAATACGACAATTAAGTAAAGGTGAAGTTAGCATTTTCAAGCAGTTGGTTCATCATATCTAGCTTTAGCGTTAGGAAATATTATAATTTCTTTTGATAGTAATAGAGTATTAGTTTTAAAAGACACATTATATGTATGTCCTGTTAGAAAGAATTTGATTTCTCTTTCTAGCATTTTGAGAGATGGTTATGATGTTAATTATTTTGATAACAAATACATTATTAGTTATAATAGATATTTTATCTCTTTGGGTACATTAATTGATGGTCTTTATATTATTAATGTATCTATTGAAAAAAATCACATGCTCCATTGCTTGTGTAGGCCCCAGTCAATTCCTTTGATTTTCAATCTTTCAACCGTACTCCCATTGAAACAAATAGAACTGAACAATATTAATCTTTTCACATATGAGAAAAAGTTATTTTGAATTGAGTTAAACTTATTTATGGCACTTGCGTCTGGGTCATATAAATTTGGCTATGACCTTCATTGCAAGTGGAGACACTACCAACATGTAAATCCTGTTTAGAGGGTAAAATGACCAAATGACATTTCTACTCAAAAGAAAATAAAGTGAATGATAGATTAGACCTAATTCGTTCTGATTTGTGTGGGTAAATAAACATCCAAAAGAGAAGTGGCTATGAGTATTTTGTGACTTTCATACATAATTTTAAGCATGATTATATTTATTTGTTGCATCATAAGTCTGAATGCTATGAAAAGTTTAAAGAGTTTAAGACGTTGCTAGATCTTTGCTTTCTATAAAGATATACAAGCAACACCAAACATGTTTTGACCTTCGGATTCCCTTTCATTACTTATTTCATGATGAGAGAACCAGATCTGCTTCTTAGTCTTATTGGATAGCTCACCATTCAAGTAAGTTACTTTACCCGATTTAACTATCCTAAGGTATAAAAATTCCTTATCGTATAAGTAGTGACCTACACGAATAGTGTAACGACTGCCCTGTTGTCTCCTAGGATCTTAAGTCGAAACATCACCCATAATGCAAGGAATAACAGACTGACATCACGATGTCTTTTTCTGCATTATTCTGATTTTGGTTTTTGTATCATAGATCTTGGGTCGCGCTTTATGGAATTTTCACTATAAAAAATCCAATCCCACAAAGGATTGTTCATGGAACTACTATCGAGATTCTTTAGGTCATATTTCCTAGTATCATCCCTATGTTCATTGCAATTTGATTGTGGTACTTGCCACCTTTCTATGTTTATTAGTTACTTATCAGAATGTGGAATTATGTCTCAATTGTCTGTACCTGGAACACTACAACAAAATGGAGTAACTGAAAAAAGGAATCAGACTCGTACAAATGGTTCGATCAATCATGAGTTATTTTGATTTGTCTTCTTCCTTTTAAGGATATTCCTTCGAAACAAAAAAATATATTTTGAATATAGTTCTTTCCAAGCAATACCTTCAACACCTACAAAATTGTAGACTGGGCACAAGCCTAGTTTGAAACATGTTCAGATATAAGTTGAAGTCAAGAATGGATGTTATGTGTTTATTAAATATTTAAAGGAACTAGAGGGGATTTATTCTATTGTCCTAAAGAAAAGAAGGTGATAGTTAGCACAAATGTCAAACTTTTAAAAGTGGTCTATTTAATAAACCATGTTTCTAGAAGTAGATTTATTTTAGAGAAACTGAGTAAAGAAATGGATACTCAATCACTTAGCTATCAAAACAACCAAGAAAAAACCCCATAAATCAGTATTGACATATTATTACATTATGATAGTGGGAGAAATGTCAATAGACAAGAATTCATAGAAGTACATATGCCTGAAACCTCAATGTTTAAATGTAGTAGGAGTTATATTGATAATATTGTACAAAAAAAAGAAGTCGTGATATCCTTGTGGATAGCATGGAAACTTAGGTTCCTGAAAATGATGTGGTTCTACCAGAAGATAATAATAGTAAAGTGTAATGACCCTCTAGGTCATTTTCCCTATTTTTGTGCCTTGTTATATGTTTAGAGTTTTCCTATAGAGGCTACAAGTCATTTATAACTTACCGAGACAGTCGGTTTGGTTCCCAAATAGTTCATTTGAGTTTTAAGCCAATTTTCCTATTTTAGAGTTTTTAAAGTTAAGAAATTTGACCTCAGCTAAACATCTAGTAAACAACCTTAGATGAGAATTTTGACAATTCTATTAACTCTGGGATGTAGATTTTAGGCTAGGGGGACCTTTGGTTCAGGTCCCGAGGCTTTCGGACTCATTTTGGGCTATTGGTTGGTTTTTAGTTAAAAAAGAAGATTTGGTTGTGGGACCCACTTTTTATCAAAACAACCTTTTTTGGGAATTTTTGTGATTCTATTGGGTCTGAAATACCATTTTTAGTAGGTAGCATATTTTGTTTGCATGCACGGGGTTTTGAATAAATTTTGAGGACCCATTTGGAGAATTCATAACTTAGCAAAAATTTTTGGTGTTGTTGTGCTGGTGTTGTCGCTTTTGAAACCTTTTGGTCTCTTAAGCAGAACTGCTTAGTGGCTGGGGGAGCCATTTATGTAGAGATGGTTGATGTCAGCTCCTTCTGCTTAAGCAGAGCCCCTTTTCTTTTGCCGAGCTACTTAAGCGGACTAACCTCTACTTAAGTGGAGGCACCTGTGCATAGTGACCTCTACTTATGCTAAGGGTTTTTCACTTAAGCGGTGGTATTAGATTATATACCCCCTTCTCCATTTCATTTTAAATCATTTTCCAACTGTATTTTCCTCCGTTATTGAGAGCTCCAAGCTAAAAAATCATTGTGTGTATGTCAACTAAAGCTAGGGCTCATTAATGGGTTGTTCCTTGATCATATTTCCTTTGTAATTTCATAGATTTCCAACTTCTTTCTGATTAACTCTCTAGTTCATTTCTCAATTTTCCTTCACTTTGTGAACTGTTTTGGGCTCGATTTTGTGGTCTGATCATGCTTAAATTTTGAGCACATAATACTTGTTCCACGTGGACATTAGTGTGGGTTCATTTTTTAGATCCATAAATGGTCCCCATGAGTGATTTTTAATCCAATTTTTGACTCGAAGCATAAATTCACAATGGGAGTATCATTCTTCATATTGATATGTAGATCATCATTTTGGTAGCATGGCAGTAGTTGGAGGTTTCTCAAAAGGAAAAAAACTCTGCCTTAAGTATTTGTGAGTGCATTATTCGGCCTCCAGGTAAGTTTTGGCTTACCTTCTTTTAGACTTGTCTCCATTAAGGTATTTGTAGATGACTTGCTAATTGTTAGTGGGAAATTATGGTTTGGATACACTTTAATTGAGTGTTTATGATCCTTCTTGCTAGTTTGTGGCCTTAGAGTATAATTATGCTTTTGAATCCTTAGTTTTAGTCAGTCATATTCCCTTTTGGGCTTAGCCTAGTATACTTGGTATCCTTGGTAATAACATTGTATGCCTTAGTTTAGGTTTGGGTAGTTGTTTGCCTTAGGTTGGGTTCCTTATGGATTTGTAGTTGTTATATCATTCCCGTAAGGTAGATCACTCTAAGATAATGGCCTTTCCTTAGTGTGATGGCCTTGGATTACTTTGTATTGTGTGGTTAGACATATTATTGGTTAGTGATTGGCTTATTCTATTAATTACATGTATTATTGCTGCATATCCATGATACATTGACAACTTTTCCTAAACTACTATTTTAAATTTAAAAATGGAATTTGAGGAACAACTTAATGAATTTTTGGTCTTCCTAAGATAAAATGGAATATTTTGGCCCTTGTTTGAGTTTGGGCACTTGATTCTTTGATTATTACCCTCTTAGCCTCGGTTTGAGTCTGGGCACCTGATATCACCGAGTTCTATTTTGAAGTCTGAGCAAGGTATACAGATATCGCAGTCCCCCATGGGTCCTTTCTTTGCAAGCTATATATGATGAAAGAGGAGTTTATGGTATTGTGGACATGGTATTCATTTCATATTGCATTTCGTGGTATTCTTCACATTTATTTATCTTTATGCATTGTTTATAGTTAGTTTTGATTGTTGTTTGTATCCACCGTGCTTATGGGGGCCGTTTGAGTTTTCCTGTCTATTATTTGTACTTTTGCATTTATGGAGGTTCGTTTAAGTTCTAGTTAGTTTATTATCGTCATGCTTCTTAAATACTTACTTATATTTCCCTTAATTGTCTAGTTTTGACCTGTTACTCTCTTTCTGGCCTTTCTTTACTTACCCTTAGTTTACATTCTCATTTTATTATACTTGTAGCCTATGTGAGCTTAGCCAGCCTATGATGTCTACTGAGTACCTCATGTTTTGGTACTCATACTACACATCTGCATCTTTTTTCCTAGTGCAGTTCCTAGTATGAGTTATCACCGCTGACACCTTTCTCGTATGGAGCTTATGATTGGAGATATAGCATGATCTCTTTGTGCTGGTAGTTGATCCATCACCCTCTACTTATTTAGACTAGTCTTATTTAGTACGTTTGGAGACAACATGTATATATTGTATCTATCTAGTACTCCTTATATTTATAGTGGCTTTTCCACCAATTGATACCATGTCTTGGGGGATCATTTTGTACATTTTGTGCATCTCTCCCCCACTGTTATATTTATGTTTTGGTATTATTTCTTGTGTTAGTTACTTTATTTAGTTGTTTTACCTCGCGTACTCTCTTCTGGTTATTAACTAATTACTTATCATTCTGAGCTATGGGTTTCACTTACCTACTTGTAAATTATACTAGGTGCCATTATGACATGTATTTTTGGGTCGTGACAGTTTGGTATCAAAGCATAGATTCCCCGTTGTCATTGGTGCAAGAGAAAAATGTTTAATATAGTCCCGCATATCGGTACAATAATGTCTGTATCCTATCTTTGGGTGGCTATAAGGCCTTCTTAGGAAAATTTCACCATTTGATTGCTTATCATTTGCTTTTATTCCTATCAATTTCTAGAAAACTCATTTGTTTCACTCTTTCACAGGATGGATAGGAAGAAGGCTATAATGGCTGAGGGCGAGGCCCCCGTGCCAACAGATAGGGCTCCAATCAGGGGCTGGGTTAGAGGCCGACCTCGAGGTCAAGGTTGGGCTACAGCCATAGCACCATCTTGGAACTTGGCCCGAAAGCTGTTATAAGAGGAAGTTGTAGATCCAGAGCTGGCTATAGATCCGTAGCCAGCACCAGCAGATGTGCCACCTTAGTAGCCGGTTATAGAGATAAGTGGGAAAGGGAATGAGACCTAGTCAAAGTCAAAGACATGCGATCGCGAGGTGAAATGTCGTGACTGCAGTCAATGAAAAGTCAACTTATCGCGATCGCAATGGAATAAGCTTGCGATGGTGGTGAACAAAAATATCTGGCTTTAGGGGAAGTTCTAAAATTTCATGATTTCATCCCCAATTCATCAAAACTCAATTTCCAGCAATTCTAAGACTATCTTTGGCATATTTCTCAACCTTGGAGGCTAGGTTTCTTGACTCAACACCCTTGGAGTGAAGATTTGGAAGCTTTGTAGTGACTAATTCATATTTTTTTTCTTCATTTCATTGCTTTGTATTAAATATTTGGCTTTAGATAAATTCATACTTGGATATTGTTGTTAGACATAATGCAATGTTTATGTTTTGTATTTGGGTTTTGATTTTATTTCATGCTTTTGTATTAGTTGATTAATCTTGATTTATAAATGGGTTTTGCTTGTTTAAATTAATCTTGTGCTTTATCAATTTCTACTCTCATTGAGCTTGAAAGAGGAGATTAGAGTGGGAATTACCTATCTGCTTTGATTAATACTTGAATGAGCTAATTGAGGTTGGAAAAGATTAAATTAGTGCCATTTGGGTTGTATGACCCATCGAATGGGTTTTGTTACTAGACATAGTTGAATCCTAGTGTAGCCATAGATTGGAACTATTCGTGTTGACACTTGACTAATATTTGATGGAATTTAGCCAAAAAACATTCGTCAATCGATCAAAAAACGTGACAGATATTTGAGGTTCCAAGGCTAATTTGGTAATCCATGAATAATTATGAATACTTGATTTAAATACTATAGATCACTGATAGAATTGGTTCCTCATTATCATTTCCCTTGTCTTCCCTCTTTCGTGAAAGCCATTGATCGACTTATTCATATAATATTTGGTTCTATCCTAGATATGTTTGTATATTGAAAACCGCCAAAATGTTTGTATCTTTTGTTTGGATTATAATGAGTTTCTTTGATTTTGTACTTTCTCGATCGCTAGTCACATTGTTCCCTGTGGGATTGACCCCGACTCTAAGTTGTGTAAATATATTACATAACGACCATGCACATTCATTTCTCGAGTGTATTTTAGCATTATCAAAAATGGCATTGTTGTCGGGGAATGATTTGGCGTATTGAGTTAGTTTGGAGTTTTAGCTTACTTATTTTGATTCGAACGTGTGAATATGTGTTTGTGATTTTCTTTTGTTTCTTGTGTTAGTTAGATTTTTGTATTGTTATACTTGTTACTATGGCATCATGGAATGAAAATGAGTTTAGTGGTTGCAAATCTTATCTTGATGACTCATATCCGTATTATGGAGGACCTCACTTTTTGCAAGATTGTAGGAATGCTCTCGGGAGAGAGGTGTGTGCACCATCTTGATCCTATAATGAGTAGGATTGTTACTTGTGTGGTCACATTAGAGTGATTGTCCTAATTATTGTGGCCCCTCCCCTAGTTATGGTAACGAAAATGCTAGTTGTTATTTTGAGTTTGATAGGTATCATGACGTGGCAAGGGAAGAACAATGTATCGGACACAAAGCTATTGAAGCAATGCTTCAAACTATCTTGGACCGGGTGACTATTATGGGTGAGGATATACATCTTTTGCACCAATCCATGGAGGCATTTTGAAGGCAATGTGAAAAAGAAGAAGACTCTTGTAAAGATATCAATTTCTCAAGTACCATGGATTTGCCTAATCTTTAAAATAAAGTTGTCAAAGAAGAGATTTTAAGCCATGAGTTTGAGCCAAAAACGTGTGATGACCATAATGAAAAGCCCCAAAATGAGGAAACACTTGACAAGGACAAAATTGTGATCCAAGAGTGGCTTGATCAACAACTTGAAGTCAATGAGGATCAACTTGATAGAATTTTACTAATGATGAATGAATCCCTCAAATTCTATGTTGAGTGATGTCAAGTGGTGATCTAAATTAAAATGAATGCCCAAAAATTGGAAACCGAATTGATTGCAAAAATTGAGGCATGTGATGTTCAATGTCAAACAGTAGTGAATAATGGTGATGAGATGGTTTTCAATGAAGATGTGACCAAGTTTGATGTTAAAGAATTCATGGTGATTTGCCAACCAACCGAGCCAAAAATAAAAGCAAGGTGCCAAAATTGATGAAATGATACTAGAGTTACAAGCAAAAGCCAATCAAATCCTTTGTGAAAACTCTAGTTCATTTTGGAGTGAGAATGTCAAGAAAGATGCAAATTTGGAAATAGAGAGGCTTAAACCTCATTCCAACTATTTTTTAACATTGTGCTTGGTTGATATAATGAAGTGCAAAATAATCAGGCAAATATAGAATTTTGGAGATGAGAAACAAAGCCCCTACATTTTAGAGTTTGTCATTCCAAGAGGACAAAATAACGTTCCTCACTTGAAGGCCAAGAAGTGCAAAGCGATGTTTAACAAGTGGCCTATCGATCTTCTCACCAATGCCCAATGAGCCTAAATGGAATTTTGATGTGAAGTTGGGTAAAAATTCAAGTCTTCCAAATGGCGAATAGAGATGGTCTCGTTGCTTCCTTACCTTTGCACCACAAGCCTCAATGATAAGTTGATTTAAAGTAGGGTCGAAGATTCAAATTCTCAAAGTGGAGAGATAAATGGTAAGGTTTCTTGCATCGTTCTGCGACATTTAATCAAGTGCTTTATGGGAGGCAACCCATCATTCCCAAAAAAATTGCACTTACTTTTGAATTTTTAAAATAACTTAGGATTTTATTTTTCATAAATTCACAAAATTTTAGAGTTTTTTAAGTGATTTGAATAGGTTCGGATGCAACAATTTGATAGGAATGAAATTCGGGGTTGTACTACCTTAAAAATGGGAGTTTGAACACTTTTTAGGAGTGTTTGGATGACCATACTCAGTGACGTATCGCAAAAGTTGGCCTGGGGATTGCCAAAAATGACAGTAACTGCCCAGGTCTGTGCCCCTCTTACTCATTTCTATCGCGTGGACTATCCTAGCGATTACGATGAGTTAAATTTTGGTAACTATCATGATCGCATTACATAACATCGTGATTGTGTGTGTTTAAGAAATTTTAACTCATCGTGATTGCTGTACTAGGCCTCGCGATCACGCCAGTGTGGGCCAAGTGAGAAGTTTGAAAGGTAACTAGGCAGTCCCCTTGCGCATTTGCTCCTTTCCCTCATATTTTTATTTTCTCTCACTGTTATGATTCATTGCAAAAAGTTCCACATCGGTACTACAAAGTATTGGTGTGGGATATTTATAGCCTTGGGCTCTCCCACCTTAATAGCTAGCTTTTAGGGTGTGGTTCTCCTGGGGTTATAACAGTGGTATCTAAGCCAATCATCACCCTCCGTGCCCGCCGTGCCTGGGACGGTGACGCCGGTATGGCAGTGTTCGGCCGGGGCTAGTAACGTCTAGCGCACAGCCGTCGAGGCGCTCGAAAAGGGCTACCTGGGAAAGAGCTACCTACAAAAAGTAGAGTGAAAGCTACCCAGAGTGGAGCCGTCGAGGACGACGGATGCGGAGCGTGGTGGTTTGTTATGATTCATTGCAAAAAGTTCCACATCGGTACTACAAAGTATTGGTGTGGGATATTTATAGCCTTGGGCTCTCCCACCTTAATAGCTAGCTTTTAGGGTGTGGTTCTCCTGGGGTTATAACACTCACAAACTCAAAAACAAAAAGAAAAATCACGTCAAAAAAGGTCTCAATTCTTTCTGAACTTTGTAGAGTCCTCATCTCATCAAGATCATGGTATGAACTTCTACACTTCTCTGTATTTCTTTGCTCGTCTTATTTGGTGAAAGTTCATGGATTTTTGTTTATTATTCTAATTGAGCTTTTATTTGAAATTGGGTGTGACTAACTGAAATGGGTTAGGTAAAATCTGCTATAGTTTGTTAATAGTTTAATTGTTGAAAGATTTGGGGCAATTTGTGCCCAAGGTACTGAAAATTGGGCCAAGAAAATGCTGCCCACAAGCTGTTTGAAGAAAAGCCCGACTAAAATTTTGGGGTAAATCTGATGAATATTGCGATCCTGAGGCCAAGAGCTGCGATCGCGATGAACAAAATATTCTGAAAAAAATTTGTCTCTTGGTGATCGTGATTAAAAATGTCACGATCGCAATGTATTCAATTCTCTAAGAAAATAAACCTTGGCTATCGCGAGGCAACATGCCTCGATCGCAATGAGTAAAGTGAAGCTGTCAAAAAATAGTAACTCTACCCCGGGCTGTCCGCTGCCCATTCCACCCATTTCTTTAGCCTAATTGTGTTCTAATACCTTACTTTACGTACCTATTCAATCGTTTTACGTGTTTGCTTCTTTTATAGGTACTTACTCTTTTAAATGGTCGCGAAATCAAATGTCAATGTGCCCAAAAATATAGACCAAGCGTGGAAGATGATTTCTTTGATCAATAAACCTTTGGGTAACGACCCTCTTGGTCGTTATGTAAAAGTCTTATGTTCCAAATTTCGTGTCTAAATTCCTTTCGATTTGGAAGTTACCAATTTGCAAATTAGGCTAGTTTTGCTTCCTTTTGGAGCGAGGGGTAGTCTTGGAAAATTTGGGAATAATTTAGACCAGCTTAGTGGGAATGGTGTTGATTCCTAGTTAGCTAAGGCAATAAGGCATCCGTAGGATTTTACGAAACTAAATTTGGGTTAGTAGAACTCCCGAAATTGACCTTAGCGTAAAGGGCATTGTTCGGAATGTCCCAGGATCAAGGTGTGTTGTAAAAAGGGAGAGTTTTGGGAGTAGACGGACATTCTATCCCATTGACACTGCTATAGCAGGTGTCACACCTCTATAGTGGAATAATTACCGCTATAGCAGTTGTCAAGGCCGTCTAGCGATTGAGTACCGCTATAGCGGTAAAAACCGCAGATTAAAGGGAAAAATGCCAAAATAGTTTATTATTGCATAAACTCATTTTAGGGCAAGAGGAAGGCGATTTAGGGTAAAAATCACTGGTTTACCTCCGTTTAACTTCGTTAAGGTAAGGAATTCACTCTCTTTAACTTGTAATTACTTCTTAATCCTTACAAAGATTAACTTCATAAAAAGCTATTAGACAACATCCAGTATCACCTACACCTGAACCCAATCTTGGATAAAGACCCAAATCTATCCATTGAGGTTATAGTTAGTATACTGCATGCCCAATCTCTTTTATATTTTTGGATATGTCTTGCTTCTTAAATGGCTCTAATAAAATAATAAGAAAGAATTTGTGGTACCTATTTAACATATGAACTCTATAAAAGGGTTGCTGAGTTTTGACAGACTTGTTAGTCCATATAAGGGATTTCAACATCATTTAGAATTAGATTTCACACACTTTTTTGGTACAGTCCTAAGAGGTAGAAGAGTGTCACATCCTCTACCCTTATTTTTCCTCTTTGACTTGAGATTTTAGGGACATAGTTTCTTTCTTCATAACTTGATCAAATACCAGGTTGTTTTCTCCTTCCTCTATATTTTTTATTTTGCAACCCTGTGTGTTCTTTATTATCATCAATCTTTTCCTCTTGAATTTGATGTGTAACAATGTCATGTAGGACAATGTTTGCAGGTGGAATACTATGAGACATAATTGGTTGTTCATTATGCACTATAGCAACTGGAGGATCCTGCTATTGAGAAGAACTGTTAATCACTTGCTTCGCCAAGGTAACACCCAAAGTACCTTGACCCTTATCCTCTTCTTTTTCCAGATCCTGATAATTATCCAGTATCTCTTATTTCCTGTCTTTCTTGGTAAGGATTTTACTACTAGGTTTTGTGGTTGGCTTCGAACTGAGAGAAATATCCACCTTGTCTCTTTTTTCTATCACCTGATCTTGTTTGTCATTAACATTACATGTTGCACTGATGGAACTAAGAGGAAAATCCACTGTGTCTCCTTGTTTAACGACCTGCTCTTGTCTGGTACTAACTGCTTCATTATTGGATGAGAAAGATTTTTCCACCCATCTTCTAGTAGCATCATCATTTGGTTGATCATCATTCCCTACATTGCTCTTTTTATGCCCGAAGTCAGTGGTGTACTCTCTTAAATCTCTAATTTCCTGATTAACTTTATCAGCCTGTGTTTTATCATATTCTGCTTTGTTTGGGAACTCCATCTCTTGTGATCCACCCTTTGTTGCTACTGATTCAGTTGTGTTGTTACTTTATCATCTCCATCCAATTCTGCTTCTTCAGAAATAAAGTCTAAGGCAGCACATTGGTTTTGTGTCCCAATACTAGACCCTTTTTGATTATTTTACACCTAAGAATTCAGATGGATAACCTTGGTATTTTCTTTCTTGTTTGACACTTCATTCCAGCCCCCAAGGTTTCCAATAATCTTACAACTTGTTAGTTTCCTAGGGAATGATCTAGTTGGTTAAGATTGCTGATTATTTCCTCCTCTTACTTGAACAGTCCATTTTCTAGGACCTCTTTGATGTTTCTCAGCCCCACCATTTATATATATATTTCATCCTTTCCATTTTACAAATTTGATTCTTTCTTGGAATCATCCTTCAATTTGGCTAATTCGGGATGAATCACCCTACACTCATACATGTTGTGACGTTAAAACCTGCATTCTTTGCAATATTTAGGTAAGTAGTCAAATTGAATATTGAATTTCACAGTCCTTGTAGCACTCGTTGCCTCATCTTTAATATCCATCCTCACATGATCAGGTAGATTGGCCATTAAATCAACTAAAACCTTAACTTTAGTACAACTAGGTCTAGTTTTCTTAATTGAGGCCATATCTAGATGTATAGGAGTACCTACAATAGATACTACGGAGAATAATGATTCCTTAACAAAGTAGGTTGGCAACAAATTTGGAAATGAGATCCAAGCCATAGCCATGGTAGTTTCTTCCTTCACAGTGAACTTAGTGTCGTCTATCAAAGGTCTCATCTGATAAGAACCTCCATCTTTAGACTTGATATAGAAAGCAACCTTAGATGTATTGTTAATAAATTCTTCTTTCAAAGATAGCCTAATTAAAATATGCCTATTTCTGAAGTAACCAATTTGAGAATCACCTTTGATGTTACATTGTCCAGGGATAGTGGTATGAAATTCCTCCAGCTCGTGCCAGCCATAAGAAAATTTTGCCACAATAGCACGTTGCGGGTTTTCTATTAAATTCATAGTGGTAACTTTAGATTCATACCATTTTATGTATGGTTCACCATGTAACATTGTGATAGGTTTGAATTCAATCGACAAATCCTGTTTAGGGCATGCTTACATGTTATTCAGAGTGGAAGATTTCAAGATCTTTGAATAGTCTAAACCGGTAGTAGCATGGGTGGTGGTGGTGGTGGATATGTTGAGTGGTGTGGCTATGGGTGACTGATCCACCATTGTTGTTGATGATTGATCGGTGGCCGAAGTGGCCATAAATGGTGGATTTCGATGGAAAATCTGGTAGGGTTAGGGTACTGCATGAAAAAGAGTTGCATTTGTTTGTCATGTGCTTTCTGAAAGATTTGTACTGACTTGACTTACTAAAATAGATATATCAATTATGTTGTAAGAAAATAATGATTAAGGAACCAAGGCTATGTCTCCCTTCTATGGACTACACTGTCCTAGATTTTAATGCAAATATAGATAATAGGAGGTTCTAAACTTGATCTCTATAATATCACTTAATATTTCCCATTAATTGAATGATTTATCTCTTAGTGATTTTTTTCAAATACATAAGAGTTATTATTAAGAACGATCAATATATGCCAAGTGAATTCCACTTATTTCTAAGAGAATATATTAAACAAGGGTTAGCACCTCGAGTTCTGGCTAATTATTTTTACCAAACCCTAGTGCATTTTCACAAGCAAAACTAGGGTAATAGGTCTTAAGTTACTATTTGTATACACCAACCAACAATGAAAATGAAAAATAATCCGATACCGAAAAACACCAAAATCATGGAATATGATAATGCTGTGAACACTACAACCATATTGGGTCCACAACCTCATCATAGGATTTAGCTACTCATAATTTTATAAAAGAAACATATAATGAAAAGTAATAACTGCTTTCAATAATGATGTAGAAACTATTTCAAGAAACTAACGAAATCTCTGCGAAAATAACAAGAAATGAGAATATTCTATACTCTTAACTTGTTCGAAAATAATATCATAGAGATTCTAATAAGGTATACACATAAAACCTAAAAACGTATATATATTGGCCCACAAACTTGAAATCTAAAATCATCAAAAATACCTGTTACCCTACTTATGGAGTGTAAAACAAACATGCAATCCATGGATCTCTTTAACTCCTCCGTAAATTCATCAAATCAACTTCATTGAAGTGCATCTTAAACCCATCTATGGACCGTGAATGCGACAGACGGTTTGTGAATTGCAATGGTAAACTATCAACTAGATGATCCATGATGACGTAGCTTCCTTCCTTGTTGACTTACGAACGGTAAAAGTGACCAATGACTTTCCATGGATTGCTCCTTGATCTATCTTTCCTATGATTCTGTCATTTGATTTACGAACCGTGAATGTGAAATACGGTCGATATCTTCCACCATGCTTGAGTAGCTCCTAAATTTGAGTTGCTGGATAATGGCTCATTATTTCCACTCCAAGACTTATGGCCCGTAAATGTGATTTACAGTCGTGAATTGGAATATCTTTTGGTCAACACTTAAAATATTCAAGTCCAAACTCCAGGTTACATCTACGGTTGCATGTACGCTTAGTACATCCAACGTACTATCCAAATTATGTCCAATTCTTGGTACTTTGCATTGTTTTCCTTGTTTTGGCCAATTTTATTTTGAATACCTACAACATAGAATTTTAACATTAAAAAATAACATTGAGTTAAAGAACATTGAAAACTCATGTAAAGACATCAAATTTGTATTAATTTCACAACACATCATTGCCCTCATACTATGAATCCAAGCCTGCAAATGATGTTATTATATGTCATGTCCCCATCAATTACTACAAATAGGGTTCCCATAACAATACATCCTCCATAAGTTGACAACTTGACATCACCTTGGGTCATTTCACTTGACAAGTTGAATCCGACCAATAACTTTGCGACCAGAATTATTTTATTCATTTGCTCGATCACCCTCAATTGAATGATGTTGGTTGAACTTCCTAGATCAATCAATACACGCTTAAATTTAAAATCTATTATGTTCTAATCCGTGTTTTAAAAGGTGGAGGCGTGAGGATAGACATTTTACTTAGCACGGAGCAAGGTGTAAGCCCGGGACATGGGGTATAAGCCCCATGGATCTTTAATTTTTAATTTATAATATAGTAAAATAATATAATAATACAAAATTATAAAAATAAAAATTAAAAATTTTAAAAATTTTAAAACATGATTAAAAAACTCATAGAATATAAAACTTTTATTATCATTTTACAAGTAAAAATAATGCAATGATATAAAATCTATTATGAGATGCAAATCGACTCTAACATCTTAACTTTCACACAATAAAAGAATCACAATTTCTTAAAATATATGACTATCATACTATGCAATATACCTTCGAAAAAAAAAAAATCAATGAGCTATTAGTTTATAATTAAAACATCATTCCTTCATGAATAAAATAAAATACTTTCAAATAACAAAATAATAAATATGATAATTTTGAGACATAGGACAAAAATATGTAGACCAATAACAAGTAAAGATGTCAGATTCGACTATGTATTTTAAAAAGAAATGTTAAATGTTATTCACCTTCACGACGTTCACAAATAGTAAATAAGCAATAAGACGACTTGTTGTTTGAGTTACTGTCAATATTTTTTCTATAGATGAAAAAACCTACTAAGCATTATCCGATGCTTGTCAATATTTTTTCTATAGATGTTAAATGTTGTTTGTGTTTTTCCTTAGATGCTTGTTGCTGATGATTTGCATTATCTTTCGAGTCTGTATTGTTTGTGCCTGCTGCAGCTCCTGCTGACTGGATTTGTGTAGTAAGAGCCTTGTCTTCTGTGTTGAAAACCTCTTCTTGTTCCTCCTCGGTTAAGGTAGCAAAAGCATTGCTTGTAGTGACTGTGTTAGGAGTTACTGCCTTGTCATTGAACATTACCTCAGCTGTTTTATCAATTCTGAACCTTCTTCTAGTCGGATTCCACTGCTTCATCATCCTATGCTTCTCCCTTTGTTCACCAACTGTCCCAACCTTCTCAACTTTCTCTTCCTGATCATTGTCATTATCATTAGGGTACTTTCTCTTCAACTCCGGATGGAGTACTCTACACTTTTGTTCATCATGCCTCTGTAGCTTACACTCCTTACAGTACTTCGGGACCAAGTCATATTGGATTTTAATCCTCTCAATTCTGGATTCATTAGTGCTTGGATTAATAATCTCCATCTCAAGAAACTTAGGAAAATCTGACAACAAATTCACTTGCACCTTAACCCTAGCACAACTAGGTCTAGTTTTGTTAATAGTAGCTCATTCAAATGAAGGGGCTTGCCTATTGCTGAGGCAATGGAAAATAGGAATTCCTTAAAAAAAAAAGTGGATTTAAGATCGGGAAAGGAAATCCATCCTAAAGCATGTGTTGTTTTTTCATTCACTTTGAATTTTGCATCATAGATTAGTGGTCTCATAGGATAGGAATAACATTATTTATCCAAAAAATATTAGATATTTTTGGATAGCATGTTAATAAAATCGTCCTCCCTGCTGAATCTTATGAGAATGTGCCTATGCCTTAATAAACCAATTGTGCGTTCACCCTTAACTTTACACTGTTTTGGGATTTGAGAAGGAAGTTCTTCTATTTCAGGCCAACCATACGAAAACTTCCCAACAACCGGATATTACAAGTTTTTGATGGTATTCATTCTACTTACCTCTTCTTCAGTCCATTGAATTTTGGGAATTCCATCATTGTACGATATATTTTTCATCGGAATCGGTTCCACTACAGGCGCAATGGTTTGATTGGTGATAGGAGCTTTTAATAAATTGACATAGCTACCAAGCTTCAATGATTCAGCACCCTTATCATCCACAGTAGGCAAATTAATAGGCAACTTATCAGATTCAGTAGGCAAATTTGATTCGGCATTAGGGTTTGAGCTCAAGGTTTTCGACGGGGACAGAGGGGGGTAATCTTGATTTGACAATGGGGGATGGACTGGTTAGCCTTAGGAAACGGCTGACCAATGGCCATTGAGGCCAACGACGGCGAACAAACTCGTTGGATGGTGGCGGCTAGCTAGAGATAGAAGAGAGCATCGACATGTGAAGGGGGCGTGAATGGCTAGTAAAGGAAAAATCTCTTGCAATATCCAATTCATTAAAGCATAACCCAAGACCTAATAAATCAAAGAAAAGAAAAAATGTGTTTTTCCATTCATCGAAATTTCAGGTTCAATTATTCAAAAGAGGGAAGTGCACGATAGTTGATTTCAGGATTCTCATCTAAGTGTTATATCCTTAAAATTTTTAATTTTTGTAAGTTTCCTCTTGAACGATTTTAAATATGCAGTATTCCACTGTCTAAAGTTTAGCAGGTAAATCAACTTTAGATACGTAATGTTTGATATTCATACATTCAACTTTCAAAGCATTATTTTAGCCAATTTGAAAGGTAGCGAACTTGAGGCATCTTTTCATAAACTTGAGGCATTTTAACAATTTATGCATGAACTAAAGGCACACATAAGACAAATATGGCTAAAATTAATTATTATTTACGTGAGCTTCAACCATTAATATATCAAATTAAGATGCATGCCTGAAATTCAATCTAAACTTACACATACATGGGCGTATCTAGGTGAAGGTCATCGAGTTCACGTGAATTCATGCTCCCCTCTCTCATATATAGTAGTGTAATATTTTTCTAAAAATATTTAAATATAGGTGTGTGAACCCATGTTTGAAGTATTTTCATAATAGTACATCCATTCTCTTGAAATCCTGGATACGCCTATATAAACATACACTAAAATTCAACCATTTCTTGTCTAAACTTTAGTCACGTTTGCTTGGACAATCTTTTCCCCAAAAGTAGTTAAGTTTTCAAATTTCAACCGTATAACACCCAAATCTCCTCCAACAACAACAACATCAGCATACCCAGTGATATCCCCACAAGTAAAATCTGAGAAGGGTAAGTGTACGCAGACTTTATCACTATCTCGAGAAGGTAGAGAGATTATTTTCATAAGATCCTGATCAACTCAAGTGCAGCAAATCCGGGTACAAAGAAGAAGAAAATATAGCAACAAACAAGGGAACAATGCAAAATCTACAAGAACAACAAAAAAATAGTGTGATAATTGGAACACAATAAACCACAGACTATGATAGATATCACAAGCAAGGACTGCAATGCTATGGCTAGTACAACAAAAAACACCAACAAGCTTAAACCCTCGAAAAGCAAGACAACACACCCACCCGACTAGCCTTCTACTCTAATACGCATCATCCACACCCTCCTATCTAAAGACATATGTCCTCTATAACCTGAAGTTGTGTCATATCTTGTCTAATCACCTCTCCCTAATACTACTTCGGCCTAACTCTACCTCTCATAATACCTACTATATCTAACCTCTAGCACCTCCTCACTGGGGCGTCGCACCTCGCCTCTTCATATGTCCTAACCATCTCAATCTCACTTCCCTCATCTTGTCCACTACGGAGGTCACTCCCATCTTTTCTCAAATAACCTCATTCCTAATCCTATCCCACCTAGTATGGCCAAACATACACTTCAACATCCTTATCTCCACAACATGCATCTTTTGAACATGAGAGTTCTTGACTGATTAACACTTTGCTCCATACAACGTCGGTCTAACCAACACTCTGTAAAACTTGCCTTTAAATTTCGGGGGTGTCTTTTTATCACATAAGACTCTGAAGACAAGTCTCGACTTCATCAACCCCGCACCAATACGTTGTATGATATCATCTATGTCCCCACTTCCCTAAATTATAAACCCAAGATACTTGAAAGTTTAAATTGTCTCTTGGGGACATGCATGTCAAGCCTCACTTCCACACCTGCCTCATGCAACCCCTCTCTAAATTTGCCCTCCAAATACTTTATTTTGATCCTGCTCAACCTAAACCCTTTAGTTTCAAGAGTTTGTCTTCACACCTCCAACCTAGCATTAACTCCGCTACGCATCTCACCAATCAATACTATGCCATCCTCAAATAACATACACCAAGACACATCATCTTGAATATACCATGTCAATTCATCCATCACCAAGTCAAAGAGGAACAGACAAAGAGCCGATCCCGATGTAACCCCATTTCCACTAGAAAGTGTTCCGATTCTCCTACTGTTCTAACCCCCATTGTAGTTCTATCATGCATATCCTTATCATAAGTTTCAATATCATAAACCCATTTATCAATTTGTCAGAATAACAATAAATCTATTTTGCAACAATGATAATTTACCAATATATTGTAACTTTTCCAACACCACTTGATTTAGACTTGCATTTCTATTAAAATTCAAGACACTTCTTAAAAGCATTATATTTCAATTGCTATAGATTCTAAAAACAAGCACACCAACTAAGAAAGAAATCAGGAGGAAGGAACTTGATTTTCTCTGACGTATGCCAAATCTAGGTACAGCTTAAATGTCAGCGACCAAATGGGCCGTCCCATATACCTTTTACCTTCAAAGTGCAAGTTGGACTGGAAAGGAAGGGAAAACACACAGGTAACCTGCCAACTGTTGTCAATTTCACAGCTGTAGCAATAAATCCTCTATAACACCGGTCCTAATGCAAGTCACATATGACCAATTGTTATTGTTAAGTCATCAAAGAACTTCAAAACCAAACAAATTCCCTATACAAAAATTGTCAATGCAAGAGGTAAAAGAGGCACCACAAGTGACTGCTGATTCTTCAGTAAAACCCCACTGTAACTGTATTGATTGCATTTCCTGTTGTAACGATAGACCTACACGGAATAACGATTCTTGGCAGCTCTGTCAAGCTTCTTTGCATCATCCTGCAAAAGAATGGCTCTTCATGAGTTGAGCAAATCAATGATTTGTTTCGAACTTCATGAAAAACTCCATGAGCATATGATCCAAGACATCTTACATGAAATATAAAGCCAACTGTGTCATTGTAATCCAGAAACTCCTTCCATTGTTTGCCAATGCTCACCTGCAATGAAAATGCTCATTTAGATGCAAATGGATGAGGCTAGAGGACAGGAGGAAGGGAGAATGTCGGATCATGTAATTCTAGAAGAAAAGGTAGGAAGGGAGAAGAAATAGGAGTGGGAGGGTTGGAAACATGAAAAAAAAAAAAAAAAAGAAAAGGTTTTGGCTGAGAATAAATGAAGTGGCAAGACCAAAACATGCATTATCACAGAAGTAGTCAAAGATATATAGCTACTCATAGATGGACCGGGTACATTCAACCACACGAAGTGAATTAAAACTGTCACTTTGGGGCCAAAATACTTCTTACTAAATTTTCGATTCTCACAAGTCTTTCATCGTTGCAGCTAAGTAACTTCGATCAAAATCTATCACAAAATCATACATAAAAAACTATTTTACAAGACTGATGCTGCAACTCGAGGAAGCATACCAAAATTACAGACCACTTAATTCTGGAAGACCAACCAGGAGCATAGTACTGCTTATGAATTCAAGGTTTCTTAGGGCAAAGAAATTTAAAAAGAAGGCCAAAACTGGACCACTTCCCATTATAGAGTTCCGTACGAATATGGAACTACGCCTCAATCCCATACAAGGTGGGGTCGAGCAACCATGTTTCTCCATTTAAGCTCACCTCACGTCATTGTTCCTTCAAATATGAGAGGATGCAAATTCTAAAACTACATCCTGAACTGGAAGGGAATTCTGAAAACAACCAATGATTAACACCAAGATCTGCCAATAAACTTTATCGTTTAATATAGATCTCATAGCATACAACTTGCTCTGTTCCTGTCCCAAAGCTTTGCTTTTCATACCGGTTAAAAAATTTAATGCATTTAAATTGCATTTGAATTGAACGCATTCGTAGTTTAATAAAATATTTAGAACATTTCAGAATCCAGGCTGTTCTTCTCCAAGTCATTAATGCAATCAGCTACAGAACAGAGAATGCAGATGGTCAAAATTTGTTCCACGTGTTAGCAACAATACTTAGTAGATGACGTAAAAGTAACAGGTTTGTGAAACCAAAATAAAAGTTCAGGGGTTCATCAGTAAAAAAAGAATAAAGGTAAAAAGAGAAACTTATTAGAAAATATAGGTTCTTTTTTCTAAAACTGGTATGAATGGCTGAAACATAATGAAAACATATAAATGAATAAACTTCCACTTTTTATTATTAATAAGAAAATGCATTTCAATTTTAAGCGGTATCTTTGTCTTTTGTGACATAAAAAATAAAGAGGGTCAGCCCGGTGCACTAAGCTCCCGCTATGCACAGGGTCCGGGGAAGGGCCTGACCACAAGGATCTATTGTACGCAGCTTCACCTTACATTTCTGCAAGGGGCTGTTTCCAAGGCTTGAACCCATGACCTCCTGGTCACATGGCAGCAACATAAAAAATAATTCATTATTTTTCTACTAAGTAATTGTTTTTATGAGATTTAATTAATTAAACATTTAACACCGCTACGAAGTAGAGATGTCTATTTGATCGCTAGCTAAGTTTGAGTGTCTAACGGGTTATCTATAATTTAGCCTTAGTACCACGCCTCAATCCAAGCTAGTTGGGGTAGGCGGTATGAATCATCACAATCACAAATGCCCTGTTTGAAAGTTACCAAGTTCAAAAAAAACAAATGCCCTATTTGAATCCATAAAATTTTAATACTTAGGGGTCGTTTGGTTGGAAACAAGTTATCCGGGGATTAATTATCCCGAGATTAGCTATCCTGAGATTATTTATCCCACCCTCAAGGTGGAATAAAAATAACACTACAATCCTGGGATGAGTTATCCCATGCATTTTATCCCAACCAACCATGGATAAGCTCATCCTAAAATTAATCCCGGGATTTGTTATCCCTTATCCCTTGTACCAAACTAGCCCTTAGTATCTTAGGATAATCTAAGAGTAGGATTTATCACATACACTCTTTTAGTGGTTGTCTCTAATATACAAAACGTCTAGTAAGAACTAGCCTTTTAGATTGTATCACCTATACGGATTCTCAACGTACATTTGTATTTTTTGGATGGCTTCATACATTATTTTTTTATCTTTTGCTGGAACAACTTGGATTCCGAAATATTCTAGATCTTTTGATATAACTCCTTTTTTAGGTCTACCTCCTCTTTTTAACACCATCGATCATGTTTTCACATCTAAAAACCTGGTGCATCTGAAAGCCTACGTAACACCTGGCTAGACATCTCAAGCCAGAGTCTCTCATTTGATCATTCTACCTGCATTATTTACACCTTCTGACACATGTTATCATTTCTAATCTTATCTAGCTATTATGACCGCATATTTGTCTCAACATTCCCATAACATTTGCATATCTGTGATACTCATCTTGTGGATATTTTAGGCTTTAGAGGCCCAATATTCCCTCAAATACAACATTGTTGGCTCACATTCATAACAGCTTCCCTTTCACTTTGATAGGCATCTTACTATCACATAACATTTATGTGGCACTCCTTTTCAACCATCTTACTTTATTCCTACGCGTTATATTTTCATCCATCATTCCATTCTCCTGATTCTGAAACATTGACCCTAAACACCTGAACTGTCTACATTTAGATACCTCAATCAAATCTAATGTCGCCTCAACTTCACTCCTATCTAGCTGGCTAAAGTAGCAAAACTATTCAGGCCACTCTGTGTGCGTTTCGACTAATCCACCAGATATTTGTTACTTCTCAACAGCATATGAACCGGATAACTCCGTCCATCAAGGCTTTGACACATGGAAAGAAATCACCTAACATCTTTTGCCTCTGTTGTGGATGCGTGGAAGTCAATTAATTAAGTATTTAATCGTATTTTTAAGTATTTTTCTTTATTATTCTAGAATGGGATTTATGTTCTAAAGTTCTATAAGGATTAGGGTTAGCTATAGTAATTAGTTTAGAATAGGGTTTATGGTCCCTACTTCCATAAGGATTAAACTTCCTATTGCTGTAATAATACTCCTATTTAAACGGGTTTTGGAGGAATAAATCAGTAAGTCATATTTTAACAAAAAAGCAAGAGATCGGAGTTCACTATTCCTAACGAGCTGCAGTTATATACAAAATAGGTAACTAGGCATTCGCACAAAGGCAAGGAATAGTTAATTCATTTAGATTTTCTTGTTCATCATCTTGTGACTCGATCCTTCTCTAGAAATCCTAACAATATAGTACCTGAGCCTAACACAATGGGCGATGAGACCAATTTCAGATTCAAAGAAGAATGTGTGATTACAGAAGCACTAACGGACTCTAAACTTGCAGCGATGGAACAACGCCTAGGCGAAAGAATTGTCCAAGTCAACCGAGAACAATTTTTTGGCTAGGGAATTGGCTCCAAAAAATCAGCAACCCCTGGAACTGTGTCGAGTAGCGCCCTGACGAATGGAAAATCAAGAAGTAATTCCCATTCGACAGTACCAAGGTATGCAAAGATGGATTTTCCTACTTGTGACGGTATCAACGACTCATTAATTTGGGCACATAGTTGTGAAATTCTTTTTGAAAATCAACATCCAACGGAAGCAAAAAAAGTTGGGAGTGGCTGGGTTTCGCATGTTGGGAGAAGCACAATTATGATATTATCGGCTTAAACGAGCAAAAGGCCCAATGAATTGGGAAGAATTTCAAAAATGTTGTTTCCAGCGATTTGGACCTCCTGAAAGTAGCAACCCGTTTGGCGAATCAGTCACGCTTCGACAAACTGATACAGTTGAAATTTATCAACGTATTGGAGAAATGTGAAAAGAAACTTGTCAACTGGAAAAGTCAGTGCTTCTCCTTGGGTGGTAGAGTAACCCTCATCAACAGTGTTCTAGATGTCTTGCCCACCTACATGATGTCCGTATTTTCTATGCGAACAAGTGTAAGAGACAGATTGGATACCATCAGAAGAAATTTCCTCTGGAAAGGAAATTGTGATCCTAACAGTCATAAGTTTCACTTGGTTAAGTGGGATCAAGTAATAACTAGCAAGAAAGAAGGGGGATTGGGGACAAGAAATCTGAAGTTGCAGAATCACAGTCTGCTATTGAAATGGCTCTGGAGGTTTTCAACTCAAGAACAATCACTTTGGAAGGATACCATAAAGACTAGATATGAGATGGAGAATAGGTGGATTACTAAGGACTAAGGTAGCAACTCAGCCTTATGGCACTGGAGTGTGGAGATCACTCAGAAATTTGGGGCCTAAACTTATGAATGATCGCAGAACCTAAACTTATGAATGATTGCAAAATCAAGGTAGGGGATGGGGGGAAAACCTTGTTCTGGGAGGAATGTTGGGTGGGACAGGGGAAACTCAAAGACAATTTTCCGAATCTATTCACTTTGAGCTGGCAGAAAATGGACACTGTCAAAGAGATGAGAGATGAACATGGTTGGAACTTCAGATTCAGGAGATATTTAAATGATTGGGAGGTGAGTAGGATGGTTGATTTTTTAAAAGTTCTGGAGCAATGCAAGGACCTCAACAATAGTGAAGACAAACTCGTTTGGACTCCAAACAAACAGGGAACCTTCACTATTGGATCAGCCTATAGAAACTCTGTGAGAACACACACTCAACTTAGCACTTGGCCTTGGAAGATGATATCAAAAGTAAAGGTGCTTTTTAAGGTGGCCTGCTTCACATGGCTATTAGTCAGACAGGCTGCTCTTACTCATGATAATCTTATGAAGAGGGGAATCCAATTATGTTCTAGGTGCCTTTTTTGTGAATGTGAGGCGGAGACAATAAATCATCTCTTTCTACACTGTAGAGAGACGGTGAAACTGTGGTAGATTTTCATCAAGATAAGAGGCATCAGTTGGACTATGCCAAGGAATATAAAAGAAGCTTTGGCTTGTTGGAACAGGGATGGAAATCAGTCAGGACACGGGGAAAGATGGAAGATTGTCCCAGCTTGCATTTGGTGGACTATTTGGCTGGAAAGGAACCAGAGATGCTTTGAAAACAAGAGCTGCTCCCTGGAGAAAATGAAGCTGAACTGTTTGGTTCTTTTCTATTTTTTGTGTAAACAAGAATACCCTCATGAAGAAGAGGATATTCCTAGTCTTTTAGACTACTTATGACTCCATAGGTGGTTTTTGTCTCTTCTGTATCTTTCTGTAAGTATTACTGGAATAGTGCTTTAGTATTCCTTTGTTTATAATACAAGTTACCCTTTCTCAAAAAAAAAAAATAATAATAATCAACGTCAGTTTCAAGAAAAGTTGGCTAGGGCTGATGAGCTTATTCTAGAACACTTGCACGTGGGAATATTTATGGCAGGGTTGGATGATTCAATCAAAATGGATGTGCAGTTGCTCAAACCACCTGACTTATTGGCGGCCATGAGTGTATCCAGGGCTTTAGAACAAAAACAACAACGGCAAAAAGTAAGTAATATTCGCGAAGCAGCATGGAAGCAATCTCAGACAAGTCTGGGCAGCCGAACTCATCAAAATCTGCTACTAGTTTAATCGGGTCATTTACCTTGACTAATCCCCGGACCAGCAACCAAAACCCTTTTATCAAGCGATTAACTCGTGCAGAAATGGCAAAGAGAAGAGCTAAGGTAATAGCATCCAGTCTGGCCCACTTGCATTAAGATGGACAGGCTTCACTGCGAAATCAAGATGCTTATGATGTAAGAAGAGCCCAAGAACGAGTCCAAGAATTATGGAGAAGAATCGGCTAAGTGCTACACATATTTCATGATTAAGTCCAAGCCCAAAAGGAAGAAGATTGGGCTCATATGGGTTTTGATTAAATTTGGAAACTTTTCCTTATTTTCTTAGGGGAGAATTTTTGGTATTATTTTACATGCTTTCCTAGTCCTAGTACGATTTATTTATTATTTCCATAAAAGTAGATCCTAATCCCATGCTATTTCGGATAGCTTTTTCCTAGTCCTAGTTAGATTTGATTTATTATTTCCATAAAAGTAGATCTCAATCCCATGCTATTTGGGAAATTTTTTTTTCCCCCTATATATAGGGATGAATTTTGTTATTTTCAAAACAAGACAATTAATATTATTTGAGAGGTTTCTCTTCTTTACACCTTTGTGTGTAGTGACTATGGATTTATCTTGCAACCCTATAAGAACGATTCTTTAGGAGGTAAGATTAATTCTTAACTTAATATCTTTGGTTTCTATTAAAGTTAATTAAAGAAGGTGATTAGTCTTATACTAATTGTTATCTTTAGTTTCTTCGAAATAGGGGTCTAGATCACTTTTGATCTAAGTTCTTGAATTGATTATTAGTATCATAATTAGCCTTAATCCGCTAATTTTAAATACTAAGATCAATTAGGGTTCTTATCATTTAATCTCGAAATTGGGGATTTTAACCTCAAATTTCGCGTATCTTTAATTTCTTGTCTTTAATCTTAGTTTTTTCGCTTCCGCATTATTTTCTTGTTTATTCAAGTAAGCCGATGCTTATCATAAGGGATTATGCTATAATTGTGACAAAACATTTTTCAGCCACTCACCAGTGCAAACGACTTTCCTGGTCGGAATTGGATGATTCAGTTGACACTATTTCAAAAGTTCTGGATGGCTACCGTGAAATTCGAGCTTGAGGACAAGCTCTTTCAACGTGAGGAGAGTAATGTTGTGGATGCGTGGAAGTCAATTAATTAAGTATTTAATAATATTGTTAAGTACTCCCTCCGTTTCAAAAAGAATGACCTACTTTCCTTTTTAGTCTGTTTCAAAAAGAATGACCCTTCCCTTTTTTGGCAATACTTTAATTTCAACTTTTCACGTGGCATGTTTAAGACCACAAGATTAAAGGGCATTTTGGTACATTTGACACAACTTTAATTTATGACCACATAATTCAAAAGTCTTCTTTATTTTCTTAAACTCCGTGCCAAGTCAAATTAGGTTATTCTTTTTGAAACGGAGGGAGTAGCTTTTTTATTATTCTAGAATAGGATTTATATTTTATAGTTTTATAAGGATTAGGGTTGGCAGTAGTTATTATTTTGGAATAGGGTTTATGTTTCCTACTTCCGTAAGGATTAGACTTCCTATGGCTGTAATAATACTCCTATTTAAAAGGGTTTTGGAGGAATAAATCAGTAAGTCATATTTTAAGAAAAAAGCAAGAGCTAGGAGGCCATTGAACTCTAAGGTTTCAGCCTCCCTTTAACGAGCTGAAGTTATATACAAAATAGGTCGTTCTAGGAATTCGAACAAAGGCAAGGAAAAGTCGAAGTCAATTGATTTAGATTTTCCTGTTCATCGTCCTGTGAATCTATCCTTCTCTAGAAATCCTAACACTCTGTTAGGGTTTGAACACTAGTCTCTTGTGGTTCATTTCAGCATTGACCACTAGGTCTAAACATATATATATATATATATATATATATATATATATATATATATATATAAACATCAATATCCTAAATAATACAATACATATTTGTTAGGAAATATGCATAAATTCTTGATTGTGCTAACAGGCCAAGTTAAGGGAATAAAAATAGTACCTATTACAGATCTCGATTTACCCTCCAGATGATTAAATACAGAATATGAACACATGGATGCCTGGAGCATTCAGCACAGGCTGCCTCTTTGCACATAGGTTTAGCAAAAATACTAGAGAGAATTCATGCAGCATATATACAAAGAAAACCTAAATCTTCATATATAAGTGCTCACAGAAGACCTAAACTTCACATGTAAGGGCATGCCATTTCACAAGTAAAAAGCCACTATTGCCATGATTTTCTCTTCATGCATGATGCATCTCCAAATGTTGATAAACTTCTTAAGACAATTTAAAAAGTTCCAAGGATTTAACTGCAATTGTAGATATGCCCCTTTCTGACAATCTTTCCCCTTGGTGCATCCCTGGACGTTGATACACTTCGGTTAAAGACCACTTAGAAAGTTCCTAGAATTGGAATTCAAATTCTAACCAATCACCAATGTCATTACTGGGGAAAAACTTGTGACTGACGTTCTTTGTCTCAAGCTTAACACTAACTACTGGTAATTCTAGTGTTGTCTGCTGCCATCACTATCAAATGGCGTCACCAAATGGGATACATGACATTTAAGCAAACCGCGACAGAATTAGCACTACATTTTTCTGTTTCTCAACTTATAGCCTGTTTGGCCAAAGCTTATTTTTTCCCAAAAGTGCTTACTTTTAAAAAGTGAGGTGTTTGGTCAAGCTTTTGGGAGAAAATAAGCGCTTCCATGGAGTGACAGAAGTTGTTTCTCAGAAGCTAAAAAAAGTAGATTTTCTCTAAAAGCACTTCTGAGGAAAAAAAACTTAAAAGCACTTTTAAAAAAGTTTGGTCAAACAATAATTGTTGCTTAAAAGTGCTTTTTAAATTTATTGGCCAAACATGAACTGCTTCTCACTTAAAGTACTTTTTTTTAAAAGCACTTCCCAAAACAAGTTAATTTTAGAAGCTTGACCAAACAGACTATTAATCTCTCAAAGTAATGAAGCTGCTAGTCAAAGCCAAAACTAGATATTAATAAATACTTATATTATTTATTTATTTATTTTTTACAGAAATTACCTGAGCTATTTCATTGGCAGCATTCCTGGTCCACAGAGCTATTTTTTCTTGTCTAACTCGAACATTAACAACTGCTCCACAAATTTCATCTCCATAATCAAATTGCTCTCCAATCAGTGCCAGCAGCTACAGTTAATTCCATATCTGAAAATATAACTACGAACTACTTCCATATGGAAAAAGAAAAAAGCCAAATTTGATACAAGATTAAGAATCAGATAGAAACATCATGGGCATACCGTATACAGCCAGCAGGTATCAGATTTACCCCTAGAAAAGCTCATAGTCCACTTCCCTCCATTGGCACATACAGGATCCTCCCACTTTGGCTCGATTTTATTTTTAAAACAATGAAAGTCTGCACCCACAGCCAACTTGCTTGGGTGGTGGATGTTGTTGTACACACTGCAGAATATTCCACAGGAATATATCAAAATATCCAATCCATGATCTCAGAATATCAAATAATGCATGCATGCTTCATGATCTTGTTTTGTTTTTTTTTCTAAATAATTATGGTGTCTGGGCTAGCTTGCCCACACCTAAGCTAATTCCACGGGTATATAGTACATCCCACCAGCACAAGAACAGAATAACTTTGAGCATCTTCACTCTTGAGAAAGAAGATGATAAAAGAAATCATGTACAAATCCTATAACTAAATCCCATGCTTGCAATACGTTCATCAAATCATAGGGTTTGATAGAACAATATATGTTAAGCCTAGCTCCATCAAAATGATCCAAAACTAAAAGTGTGCATGGTATGACGCAAATTGTTTTCTTAGAAAATATGTGGTTTCTTATTTATTTTCCCGTGTTAGTTAATGAGCAGAAAATATTTTCCACTGTATGGTTGCCAAGGAGAAAAACAAATTTTTAACAATAGATATTTTCATTGGATAATAAATAAAATATATCAAAATTGAAACTGAAAAAGATAAGATTTAAGGAGTGAGTTTTAGAAGCAACAAAATTGCTCCCTCCGATTCAGTTGAAGTGTTTTAGTTTGACTAGGCAAGGCATTTAAAAATAAAAGGGACTAGTGAATCTTGTGGTCTTAAATTAAAGTCGAGAGTAATGCACCAACATGTCCTTTAAATTTTGTGTTCTTAAATATGTCATAGGATTTTGGAATCAAAGGGTTACCAAATATAAAAAGAAGCATTTCTTTTTTAAGCAAACTAAAAAGAAAAACAAGACACTTCAATTGAAATGGAGGGAGTATCCAATAAAGATGCATAATAAACGTAAAATACAATTATAAGTATCATGATGTTACTTTATTAAAAAATATATATATATAAGTATTACAAGGAAGCAGGTTTATGGCAGAGCGACCGCAGTCATCATCAATACGTTGGCTTTGTGTTCTCTGTGAGATTGTCTTTGTTAGACTATGAATAGGAATAGGAATAGCACATAGAATCCTACTTGGAAAAAGATTGTAATGTAATGTTCTATTTGGAAAAGGATTAAAATATAGTGTCTATAAATAGGATCCCAGTGTAATCATGTAGATACACAATTCAATAATATTTTCCTCTTCCTATATTTCACATTGTATCAGAGCATTGGTGAGAAACGTAAGGAAAGAAAACTCAGTCACCATGCGTCAATTTCTGGCGATTGTTGTAGCTGAATTGCGTCATCTTCTGTTTGGTGCGTGTTGTGCGAAAACCAACACTACCACGAGGCTCGGAAAATCTCAGGCGACAAAACCCCAACAAGAACCACCAAAAAACACCTCTTCACGCTCTCTCACACGCCAGCAAGGGTGAGATTTTTCGACGAGATCTAGGTAACGCACCGGGAGCGTGAGTGCTTTTCCGATCTATTTTCTGAGCTTTTCTTCTTCTGTTGGAGTCACCCAGGCCTTCCGACCTCATTCGTGTAGTTTTTTACCAGATTTCGATCGCCGTAGTTGGGTTCCGGCTACTGTCAGATTTTCCAGCGGCTGTTTTTTGTTGATTCAGACCTTTTGTTCAGAACTTGTTACTATTTCTTGCTGCTTTCAACTCAAATCATATTGTGAAATCAGAATTTTGTAGCCAAAACCTTTCCGGAAACATATTTCCAAATTTTTTTGGCTTGGTGTAGTCCTATGATTAAGTCTGAACCCTTAATGAGGAGATCAGAAAATCAAACGTCACAGTCCATGAAGAATCGACGAGGGGTTGGTCGTTTTGAAAAATCTCGACCTAGGTGTAGTTATTGTAAAAGGCTTGGACACACTCATGACGTATGTTATTCTCGACCGAAGTGTAGTTATTGTAATAGGCTTGGACATACTCGTGGAATATGTTATTCTTTGCATGGTCAACCACCTAAAAATGCTCATGTTGCTCAGTCTAACACCATAGGTAATCAATGGGTATATTTATCTGAAAAGGAATATGAGTATCTTCAGTATCGAGCAAGTAAGCAAATATCTCTACCAATAGCCTTAACTGCACAATCTCCGACCTTTGGGTCATGGGTTGTGGACTCTAGCACTTCTAATCATATTTCTGGTGATAAATCACTTCTATCAAATATTGTTTATTCACAGTCTCTTCCAGCTTTCACTTTAGCCAATGATAACCAAACCAAAGCAAAAGGTGGTGGACAAGCTACTCCCCTATCCTCTATCACTTTAAATTCTATTCTTTATGTCCCTGGTTGTCCTTTTAATCTTGCATCTGTCAGTCGTTTGACTCATGCCCTAAATTGTGGCATACTATTTCTTGAGGACTCTTTTATCATGCATGACCATAGTACGGGACAAACAATTGGTGTAGGATATGAATCACAAGGTCTTTACTACCTTACCTCTCCCAACTCCTCCATAGCATGTCCAAATTAAAGATTCTCCAGACATAATTTACAAACGTTTAGGACATCCTAGTTTATTCAAACTACAAAAGATGGTGCCTAGTTTGTCTAGTCTATCCACATTAGATTGTGAGTCGTGCCAACTTGGGAAACACACTCGAACTACCTTTCAACATAGTACTAAGAATAGTGCAGAGTCTTTAGTTTATTCTGATATTTGGGGTCCTAGTAGAATCAATTCAACCTCGGGGTTTCGTTATTTTGTTAGCTTCATTGATGATTACTCAAGATGTACTTGGATTTTCTTAATGAAAGATCGCTCTTAATTGTTTCCTATATTCAAGAGTTATTGTGCTGAAATATAAAATCAATTCGGTGTCTCTATTCGTACCTTTCGTAGTGATAACGCCTTGGAATATATGTCCTCCCAATTTCAACAATTTATGGCTATTCATCAGACTTCTTGTTCGTGTACCCCTCAACAAAATGGAGTAGCAAAGAGGAAGAATAGGCACCTCATCGAGACTGCTCGCACTCTTCTCATTCAATCCCATGTTCTGCTGCATTTTTGAGGTGATGCAGTTATAGCATCTTGCTATTTAATTAATTGGAAGCCTTCATCTTCCATTCAAAATCAAATTCCTTATTCAGTATTATTTCCTCCGTCACCTTTATACCCTCTTCCCCCTTGTGTCTTTAGGAGTACATGTTTTGTTCATAACTTCACTCCAGGAAAAGATATATTAACCCCTCGTGCTCTCAAATGTGTCTTTCTTGGTTATTCTCGAGTGCAAAAGGAATATTGTTGCTACTCACCTGATCTTCGTAGGTACCTTATGTCAACTGATGTCACATTCTTCGAGTCTCAACCTTATTTTACATTTTCTTTTGATCCTAATCATCCTAAGATGTCTGAGGTCTTGCCTATATCGACTTTTGAGGATCCTAACGTTACTTCTACATCTCCATCCATAGCGCCACCAGTCTTACCTGCACTGACTTTTGAGGAATCTACAATACCTTCTACAACTCCATCTACAGTGCCACCACTCCTGACTTATCATTGTCGTCCACGTACTGCAACAGGCTCAGATGATTCCGTCCTACACCTGACCCTACACCTACTACAGACTTGTCTCCTCCAACTGCACTAAGGAATATGGTCCACTCGTAATACTAACCCTACCCTTTTAAGTTATCATCGTCTATCATCACCCCATTATGCCTTTATATCATCTTTGTCCTCTGTCTCCATCCCTAAGTCCACAAAAGAAGCACTTCTCATCTAGGATGGCAACAGGCTATAACGAGATGTCTGCTTTACATACGAGTGGTACTTGGGAGCTTGTTCCTCTCCCTTCAGGTAAATCAACCGCTGGTTATCGTTGGATTTATGCACTGAAAGTTAGTCCGAACGACCAAATTGATCTACTTAAGGCTCGCCTTGTTGCCAAAGGGTACACTCAAATATTTGGGCTTGATTATAGTGATACTTTCTTTTCGGTGGCTTCTCATATCTAATTTGTGTAGCACCGTGCATCTTTTCGATGACTACTTTCTCATATCTTATTTGCATAGCACCGTGCATCTTTCCGGTGACTACTTTCTCATATTTGATTTGCGTAGCACCATGCATCTATCCGAACTATTTTCTCATATCTGAGTTGCATAGCACCGTGCGTCTTTTCGATGACTCCTCAAATCTGATTTGCATAGTTCCATGCGTCTTTCCGGTGACTCCTCAGATCTGATTTGTGTAGGGTCGTGCCATCATTCCGACCCTACCCACATAATTTTTTTTTTCAGTAGGGTCGTGCCATCATTCCAACCCTACCTATATAATTTCTCTTTCTTAGTAGGGTCGTGTCATCATTCCGACCCTACCCATATAATTTTTTCTCAAATTGTGATCATTTTTCAGCTATCAAATCTAATAATCCGACGCGTGAGCATGTTCCGGCCAGTTTTTTGGTGACTTTCTTGTTTAAGATCTACTCATCTCTTGATTTCGAGATGACCCATATATTTTATATTAAGATTCCAAAAATCTTCCAGCGACAGATCGACCTTCCAGCGACGTTTACTACTTTTCTGACCACTTTTTCAATTTGTTCCTTTTCAACTGAGGTCTCGCAGACGTCCAGAGCAGTCCTTACCAATTTTCTTGCAGATATCTTCACCAAGTCCCTTACTGGTCCTCGTATTAATTGCATCTATAACAAGCTCGGTACATATTGACCTGTATGCACCATCTTGACGGAGAGTGTTAGAATATGAGTAGGAATAGGAATAGCATATAGAATCCTACATGGAAAAGGATTGGAATGTAGTGCCTATAAATAGGATCTCAGTATAATCATGTAGATAAACAATTCAATAACATTTTTCTCCTATATTTCACAGTCCTTAGAAAGTAGGTTTCTGGTAATATGTAGAGCTAGGAAGAAAAAACCAAGTGTGTAACACCACTCTTTTTTAAAGCCAGAAAATGAATTCCCTTGGTTTTTGACTTTCCACTACTTTCAGCAGAATATGTTCTTTAGGAAAATATTTTCTCAAAGTATTTAGCGCAACCAACAAAAGAAAATAGGAAAACATTTTCTATTCTAACGGTAAGAAATATAAGAGAAGAATATTATTGAATTTTTTTATATCTACACTATTACACTAAGACCCTATTTATAGACATTATACTATAATCATTTTCCAACTAGGAGACTACATTATAATCCTTTTCCAACTAAGGACACTACATTGCAATCCTTTTCCAAATAGGATTCTATATACTATTCTTGTTCCAACTCCAATTCTAACACTCCCCTCAAGCTGGTGCATACAAGTGATATATACCTAGCTTGTTACAAATGTAATTAATACGAGGATCGGTGAGGGACTTGGTGAAGATATCTGCAAGTTGATCACTTGACTTCACAAACTTTGAAACAATATCTCTTGAGAGTATATTTTCTTTGACAAAGTGAGAATCAATTTCAATGTGTTCGGTCCTCTTATGATGGACTTGGGCAATTAGTGATTTGGACACTTTGCCATCTCATGACAAAGTGATGTTTGATTTTTTGATCTCCTTATTAAGGGTTCAGACTTATTCATAGGACTAAACCGAAATCAGTGATGCACATTTGCAGAAATTGTACTGAATCGCCGAGAAAATCGAAAGGGGTCTGAAAGATCTTGCCGGAAAACTGACAAAGGTCGCTGGATTAGAGTTCCAATGATCTAAATCCAAAAAAAACTAATGGAAAAACTCGCAAGGACTGGGCGAACCTATCAGAAAAAGAATTGCTCGAAAATTATACGAGACCCTATTTATAGACACTATACTATAATCCTTTTCCAAATAGGAGACTACACCATAATCCTATTCCAACTAGGACACTACATTGCAATCCTTTTCCAAGTAGGATTCTATATACTATTCTTGTTTCTACTCTAATTCTAACACTAACCAAACATTAAGTGTATGTTCATCAAATGAAAATGAAAACAAGTGTAATTTGAAAATGGGGACAAGTGTAGTTGTAGCATGCAAGCTGGGCCGAACACAATGGTTATCCAAAAAAAAAAAAGCACCTTTCGCCGGCACACAGAGTCTGCTCCTTAAATTATGACAAATGCTCAGATGATTGTAAAAGAAATAAACACTACTTTACCCGTAAACATACACCTAGGAATTCACATATGCAAGACATTTGAAAATAGCAACCAAACGTCTTCGTTGCTACGGAAAATGAATGAAGTGCAAGAAACTGTTTATGAGAAAAAAGTGGTGAAATCGAGCAACAAAATTTGCTTAAAGTGCACTTTTAAGAATGGACTTCACTAACTAGTTGCCTTAAAGAATACTTTGCAGGATATGCCTAGTGGCTAATATTCATGTTTGACAAATAGGACAAAAAGAAGTCAAGTATTTATTAACCCGAGTCCAGAAGAAACCAGCTAAAATTTCCACATATGAAGCCACCAATGGAAAAAGGGAAAGAAAGCCGAACTTTTAAGTCTGATGCATTATTTGCCCTCTATAAGGCAAACATTTTATTTTCCATTTCCACTTCATGCTCTCCTTACCCAAAGATTCGCATTATATCCAGCAAAATTCTACTAATATGAATACTTATTTATAGAAATACGGTATTGCAATTTGTTAAGTTAAAAATGCTCAGGCACCAATATCGAGGAAATCTTTTCGTAGACTGTTGTTATTGTTGTTGCTTTTCGTAGATCGTCTTTAGCCAGTTTTTAGACTTTTTCCTTAATTGGGGGTCCAACTCCGGTAGGATGATCGGAGTTGATGCATCAGGCGAGAATAGCATTTACTACAATGCTGGATTCAAATCGTATAAGATCACTAAATGCCAGTTAGGAGTAGAAGCATGGTACGAATGAATCGAGCATAGCAGAAATTTATTAGAAGAATAGTTTAGTCATATAACTCTAAAATGGTTGGTATCAGTTTTAATTGAAGCATCAAAAACACGGGAGAAAGAAGTTAGAAGCTGGAAGAAAAGGATCACTTCTGAGACATTTTGCAATCTCAAGGACAATGAAAATGGGAGATACATCAGTTTCATAGCTATTCAAAGCCAACACAAATCCATCATTATTACACCGGAGAGCTATTACAGAGGAGGGAGGGGAAACATGCCCACAAAATTGTAAATTTATCTATGTGCCAGAGATTACACATCAGTCACAAAAAGCACCTACAAGTCAACTAACAATATCCTTCAAAGAGGCTTGCAATAGCAACAGATGGACAACCGAGGCATCGAGGAAGGCACATCTACAGGCAAACAAGAATAGCATCAGAATCACAAGAGACAGATCCACTTCAAAAAAGGATCTTCTGAATAGATACCTAGTGGGTAGATTTCAAACGGCGGCACACGAAACCCCAGCTCTGAATGAGGTCAGGATATAGGCTTGTAACTCCTGGAAAACAACCGGAGGAATTAATGCCTTCGCAATGAACAACGGGCTATTTTTATTCGAGCTTCCCTCAAAGAAAATAGCAGAACGTGTCCTGAATGAAACCTGGAACGGGAAAAAGCCGAAGTTAAGAAGTTAACACTCAAATTGTGAACCCAATTATGGGCTGCTGGCTGGAAAACATCACCAGAGATTGGGTATGGGTCAGAATCTCAGGGCTTCCACTGTCTTTGTGGTCGCAGAGCATCTTCAAAAAGATCGGCAACCAGTATGGTGTCTACATCGAGACAAAGGGACTAAAACGGGGCCAAAAGGAAGATATAACTATGGCTATAGAAACTCAAGCAAATATCTCCCAACAGAAACCTGTAATAGTCGAGATGGGGTTAATTGAGGTGGAGAAGGAGAGCCCAGATGATCAGCACGACAAATCAACAGAGAAAACAATGGTGGAAGGATTGAAACAAGAAGGCAAAGGCGAGACATCAACCATGCAACTAAAAAGTCAGTTTGAAACAGTGAATCACATCGTGGATGAGGTTGTCCATATTTTTTTTTTTTGATAACCATGGTGTCCGGGTCAGCTTGCGCGCACCTCGACTAAATCCACGAGATACCTGTCACCTCCCACCAGCAACAGGTACCACGTAACTCTGTCCACCAAGGCTAGAACAGATGAGAAGAAATCAACTAGTGTTTGTCTCTGTTAGGAATTGAACATGAGACCTCATGGTGCTCAACCCAACTTCATTGAACCACTAGGCCACACCCTTAGGTGCGATGAGGCTGTCCATCTTAGAACGAAATTATCAACAGAAAGAATTGAACAGGAAGAGAACATTGCAAAATGGATTCAAGAGTACATAATCAAGCTGCGCTCTGAATTCGGGGTGGATTTCAAAGGCTAAGGAGCTTTTCAGAAAGGTAGATAATAACAAGCAACAAAAAAGGGTCCTACAAACCATAGTGAAGAAGGGGACAATAGAGCTGAAAAGGTTAGAACTAGATAACAAGTTCTGGAGCTATGGGTCTAGAAGAAGGGGGGTATCTACCTATAAAGGACATGAATTTGAAAATCATCTCATGGAACGTGACAGGACTAACTTGTGGCAGAAAGAGGAGACTGAACAAAAATATTCTTAGATTTTGGAAGAATATGATAATTCTCCAATTGGATATGATAAAGGAAATCTGGGGAAGTAAGCGGGTGAATTATGCACAATAGGAAGCTAGTGGAACTTGGGGTTTGAGGGGGGGGGGGGGGGGGGGGGAGGTTGGTTTCTCCGGTATGGAGAAGAAAGTAGTGCGGGGAGATACTCTATATCTTGTAGATTCACTAGGAAGAACCAAAACCTAGACTAGCACTTAACAGGGGTCTACGCCCCAAATGGAAGAGTAGATAGGTGGAAGAGCTAGGAGCCGGTAGGAGGCTTTTTTCAGGTCCCTATGGGGTGACTTCAATACCACTAGGCACCCATCAGAAAAGAAGAGTTGCAGATGTTGATTGCGCAGATACACTTATAGATCTACCCAAAGAGCCAAGACCTCAACATGAACACCATACAAGTAGTGCCTCCAAATCCTCAAGGCAAAAACTATTGCTGCTAATTCAAGATCATGAGTCGGGTAGTTCTTCTCATGAACTTTAAGCTATCTGGAAGCATAAACAATGACCTTTGTCATTCTGCATCAACACACAACCAAGGCCAAATCTAGAAGAATCACAATAGACTACAAAATCATCTGAACCCTCTGACAAAGTCAAAACTGGAGCAGAAGTTAGCCGAGCCTTCAACTCTTGAAAGCCCTCTCACAACCCTCAAACCACTAAAACTTAAATTTTTTCTTAGTCAGACAAGTCAATAGGTCAGCAATAGACGAGAACCCCTCAACAAACCTCCTGTAGTAACAAGCCAAGCCCATGAAGCTCCTAATGTCTGATAGGGAATTGGGTCTGGGGAGGTTAAACTGAGTAGTAAGACTTGTGTTAGAAAATGTACACATAACGTAGAATGACGGGAGATTCCATGCTTAGAATGTCACTTGTAGAACTTGTTTTTCCTGCTCCATTAAGGAAGTTATTTTCCTTATTTTAAGGAACTTGTTTTCCAAGAGAAAATGTTTTCCAAAATTTTTGTCCAACCAAACATGGAAAAATAAGAAAACATTTTTCAAAAAATGTTTTCCTCCATACTAAACACACCCTAATCTCAAAGTAAGACCACACCTCATGCTCTGTTCAGGCAACTGTGTGCCTCAATGCAGGCCCAAATTCTGATTCCATATTTGAATATGACAAGTTCATATCCAAGGCATCAGCATTGCCATCTTGTGACGTCATTGAGTATATGATCTTTCCAAAAGTCCGCTCGACTTGATCTATACCATCCATTCCCAAATCGACGGCCACAACTATATTCCACATTTCTTTATTTTTCCATTACATTGAGATACCAAAGAGACAGAGAGGAGGGGGGGGGGGGGAGTAAATTTGAGCACACCTATATTTCTCCTTACATTCGTATTTTGACCTTCATGTTTCAATGCAGTGATGTTATCTAATTTCGGGCATTTGAATTCCTTTAAACGCTCACTACTAAAGAACGTATAATCACAACAAGTTAATATACTCAAAGAAGAACATTACTCATGAATTGACATATTAATTGGCTACAATTAAATAATTAAAGGTGAAGTAACAAAAATAGTCTAAAAGCATAATACTATGAGATTATGCTATCATGCAAGCAGGTAAAATTCTAAATTTCTTCAACTCATCCTTGACGCCTGCCTAGTATAACATATGTCACTCCTCATGTTTAAAGGAAAATATTTTAACTGGTTTTAATTTTACATATGTATCGGTGGGAAAGAGGATCTCATAATTACAAAACAAAGATTCGACCGTAATTATTACAAATAGATGGCAGATAATCAGAACAACAGAAACCCTAATCCTACAGATGAAGTTTCACTCAAAACCCATGAAAAAAACACGCAAGAAACAAAAGTTAATGGTACCTCCAAAATTCTTCAGCAGTGGAGAAGGTGTAAATGGGGCGAATGGAACTACCCCAAGCAGCTTGTTTCGATTTCCCTGAAGGGTTATCGAACCAAAATGTCCAAGAATGTTCTAGTGGATGTTTCATTGTGATTGGTTTCCCTAAGGACGACGCCGTATCATCCGATTCCCCCACGATCTCTCCTTCCTCGCCTCCGTCTTCCATTGATGAAGTCTTGTATTCCCCTAACATCGTTGTTTTGTTTACTTCATCAGCCATTTTTGTGATTTTAATTAAATGGATTTCAGATTTCAGTTGAAGACGTGAGTGAAATCCTCACACAAACTATGAAATTGTATTGAGTGAAAGTCGGTTTGTTTGTTAGCCCATATTACAGTTTTGACCCTACCTTCACTGCTAATCTATTTTACTTTTTATAAAAAAAAAAAAAAAAAAAAAAAAAAATTCCACCCCACCCACCCCGCTAATCTGTTTTACATGTTAACATTCTTTGTTTAGGCACCTCTTAAAGAAACTAGGTGCTTTTGACTATTATATCTCTATTTTTTAATTATTAAAAATATTAATCTCTCTTCAATAAATATTCTTTATTTAATCGTTATTCAGTAAATTAAAAGAAAATTAATCTAAGTAATCACAATCGTGAAGCATGTGCATATGCTCTTTATTTAGATTAGTTTTATATATATGTGTGTTACACATGTACATCACGTCAAACAGTCAATTATTATAAAATGTATAAAATAAAAATAAATTATTAAAAAAATAGAAATTGACTTTAAACAAAATATAATATTTTATTTTTTGATTTCAACAATGAAAAATAAAATTTAAGGCTCTTTTTTATAAATTAAATATAATATATGTGTGTGTGTATGTGTGTGACATTTGTGAAGGGCAAAACAACCTATTAATATTTTGTGTTGAACCTTCACACTTGTATAAAGTTACTCCTAATATTGGAAATTAGGATATATATATATTATACTCTGCATTGTTTAAAACTTATTATCATCAAACAATAAAATTCTTCTCTCAATTGTAAATTGCACGTGTCCATATGTCAAAGAACATGTTGAACCAAATCACATTTCGTAACATTATTTTACAATCCTTGGTATATGCAATTAATTCACTCTTCCATCTCTGACTTTTTCTTTTTTTATCTTTAGTTTTCTTTTTATTATTTTCTTCTGTTGTTATCTTTCTTTTTATATGTTCAACTCACGACAACGCATACGTGTTGCAATAGTGATCATACTTAAACTATCAAATATTAACTCTGTGACGACAATAAACATGAACCCAAACGTCACAGTTTACAAAAATGGTATAGGTGAATTACTGCTGAAAGATTGACAAGATAAACTCTAATATTAGAGTGTTCAATAGAGAATAAAGATTTTTTGAGCTGCTAAAAATAAATATAGATAAATGAAGGGGAAATGGTTAATAATTTTCTAGGCTATAGGTCCGTTTTAGATTCAATTGTATAATGTGCATTTGTTATTCTCCACATATCGTCTTCATACTTATAGCAGTATAATTCTCAAATTTCAATTCAAGTCTTTGTTATATTATGTATCAAATGTAATAGTTGACAATATTGTGTTTAAGAGCGTTAATGCATGTGGTACACACTTCTATTAAATTCAAGTATCTATTTGGTCATTGAATAAGTTTGAGTGTCTATTATATAAACTGTGTCAAATTTAAGAGGCTATATAGGTATTTGATCAAAAAATTATGATTGTTATTTATCTTTCTGCTTTTCTTTTACTCTTCTCTCTTAGATCTTTGTCCCATTCTTTTAATACTAGATAGCCCGTGCCCATGCTGAGCACGGCATTTTCGCAATATTATTGTACCAAAAAAAAAAATGAGACTGTCATAAAGGTAATTTCTTATTTATTTTCAATACTATTATCAACATTAATATTAAAACACATGATTTACATCTGCTCGGAATAAAAAGAGCCAAGTACATGGGTCGTGATTTATTAATAGGGCATAGGATTGACATATTGAGAATTGAAAAAAGAAGTTATCCTCTAGCAAAACATATATATGTTTCAGTTTACTCAAGTATTAACACTCATAGGATTAAGTATTTTATAGAAGAGTAATCTTCCTTATCATCAACATAACCAAAAACATCAATGCAGGTTTTTAATGAAGGACTCCACCAAAACATGTACAGTGTAACCACTATCTTCTGAAATATTTGAATACTACTCCTGCACATTTTCTTGAATGTTCCTGGATAGAAAGAAAGAAGTCTGGAAGTTGGTCTTGCAGTCTAATTCACCAACTTCATTCTAGTGGTTAGTTGTTTATGTATAGTCATAGGAGGACACCAATTTTAGTGTCTTTAAGCGAGTTCTCAAAGATAGCAGTAATCCAATCAGATCTCGAAAGCATGGTTTCCTTGATCAGACACCAAGGAATATATAACTCCATTCATGTGGCCTTCCCAATGATTCCTACCACTTTCTTACTGTTGTTTACAACTTTGTTCCTCTTTAGAGATCAAGCAAGAAGCTAAAGGAACTCAATCAATATCTAATCCACCTGAAAATGCGGAAATGAAGTCATAAAAGAGTCACTGCTTCAAAGTAAGAGATGGTGCTAACTGCCAAGTAATAGAAGCAACATATAAAAAATTAACAAAATAAACTAACAATATTCAGCCAATAGCATAGACAAGATTCAGAACTTCTGAAGTGGAAATGCTTCTAACCTCATCTCGCTCAACTCTCTACCATGATTTTATCTTCCTAATTCTCATTGAAGGTGTTGTAGTAGTAATGTCGTCAACATGTGTAACAACTAAATTGTCTTCATTCATTAACTTGACAAATAAGTAGAGAGTCATTTCTTACTGCATTATTACAAAGATAATCTTCATAGGCACTCATATGCTCTATTGATTTAGATAAGTATCATAGGAAAGCAAGGTTTAATTTATCTCCCCTCCCATGTAAATTAGCCTTCTCATTGAAATTTTTTTTATCATAAATATAACTTTTTTATTGCAAACGTTCTAAATGGATCCCTCACCCACTCCATATGCCAAAACAAATTTTTTTAATCAAAACAGAAAATAAAAAGGCCCAAATTTTAGAATAGAAAAACATATTTATCATAGTTCTTCATGAATATACTAAAGTCATGAATATGCAGGTTGAAACTAATAGATAAAAGCTATCCTCTCTATGCTCTTAAAAAGTCACTCACTTACAGGGTAACTTGTCCAATTACTTAGTATTTAGTAATAAACTCTTTAGAACTATGTAGTTCATTGTTTTGCCTGCAATTTTTTACTGTATTGTAGTAATTATGCGTTCAGTTGCAGTTGTGGTTTTGCAAACTTAGAGAACAACATGGAGGTAAAATGAAAGAAAAGTCGAGCAATACTTTTTAAATTTCAAGAAACGGCTACATGCTTCATTTAAATGAATCTTGTGTTGAATCAATTGTAACAAGGAAATAGAGTTAAGATCCTACTGTATTCTAATTTATGCTCTTTTTAAGAGTGAATTTTGATCAAAATATAAAAAATAAAAATAAATTCATAATCAAGATCTATTTTTTTTAGGAAACAAAAAACTTCCTTCCAAATTTGAAAGCAAAAATGAAACAGAAAGAATATATTATCCTTACCTTGACAACTTGCTTGAGAGATAGAAGACTAAGAAGTTGTTGTTGGGAAAACGGTGAACAACCTAATCAAATTAGAAAAGTAAAAAGAAAAATTATGGAAACAACAGAGACGTGAAAGAACGGAGACAATAAAGAAACAACAAAGAGTGAAAGACCGGAGACAAATCAAAGAAAAAGGACCATTGAAAGCACATGGGCCGACATACTGATAAATATGACCCAACTTCCACCGTAAGAGACGAGTGATAGTAGCTACTGGAGAACTCTACCGTATAAAACATGAAACATCTACTGATCCTACAACAAGACTATACCCCAAAAAAGGATACAACAAGAGTATTATCAGCACAAACAACACGTACTGATAAGCATCATCGGTCAACCCGAATTAAATCATATAAACACCACATAAATATCCGAAGGATAACATACACCTTAAGAGTTTATTAGTCAAAACCTTTTTGTCTGATAATTCTTTAACTCCCCTATCCCTTGACACTCTCGCTAATTCGTAAGTCAACTTCCACACCACATTCAACTTTAATAAACTACCTTCCCATAATTTCATCCCCTTTAACCATAGTCTAAACATCCAATTAATTATGAACTCAACCGTACCTAACTACAATGGTTTCCAACCCTTACCAATCAATCAGTTCGGACTCTTACGTAACACCATCCATATTCTAATACCCTGGTTATGCATTAGCACCCGCCTTGATAGAGATTTCAAATATGGGCTAAGAACAATTAAATGAACAAAACAACAACAATCCACTTACCCAATTTCAACAATATCAATCCGTAGTCTGTGACCATAACCATGCAAACAAGAATAACCATGAACACCATTCAAGTAAATTTATCTCAAGCATGTAACACTTATCCTTTTTCAATTAGCACCAAATAGTTCAGTCAAGTACAAGTCCATGTAGACAACAACCAAGTCAATAACATGACTACCAATATTAACTAAGTCAACAAGCCATGAATCAAAAACTATAATGTTACACCTACCTCAAATACATAAGTAAGTATACAATAAAAGAGATAGGCCAATCATTTGCAATGTAGCCCGGGCCACTCAAGGATCCAATTCAACAATAGAAATAACAATGATAAAAAATCCCGGTTTCCTCAAGGAACTAAATATAACAAGTCAACAAGTAAACTTGGTCCACTCAAGAAACCGTCACACTCATCAATACCTTATATACACATGCTAAAGGTCTTATGGTTGCCTACTAGCCATGACTTGCAGGGGACGAGCTCTTGCCCATGTACCAAAAATACCAGACATCTAGTGCCTGCCAACCTTATATCAACCAATCCCATGAAGATGTCCAAATACTGGTACATCCCACAATAATAACTATAAATCCTGTGAAGATGTTCAAATATCGATACATCCATGTTCAAATATCGATACATCCCACAATAATCAACAGATATCACAACAACCATAATAATAACCCACACTTGTACAATCAATAAGTATTTTATACAACCTCATTAGATGTGATTAACACTTAGGATATCATTCAACAAATTACTTCTTGAAAATGCATTGTAAAAAGTATACGAAGAAACAGTTAGCATACACACATAAATCAAGTTGGGTTTTAACTACATTAAACCGTCACCTATAATCCATTGGTCAATTTAGGGCTTAGCTAGGACATGCAATGTTTAAGGTACATATTCGCACATATGGTTCACACCCTAATACATGAAAGCTTCCATCTTAACATTAATACATTGTCAACTACTGCTATTCCTCTAGTTACCACCATAGATTCTTCGGAATCCACCAACTCCAACCATCTCTAACTCTATCTTTCATTAGATTCTAACACAATTTTCGGGTATACTACCATTACAATCATCCAAGAGTGGTTAATATCAACAATAACACACATTGATTCATGTCACAACTCAATATCATATGCAACATCAATTTTCATTCAAACATCCGGAATTACCTTTTTTATCCATTCCAACACCATGCCCGCAGGCCTAAGTATAAAATCTCCCATCAATCTATGTCATGTCTATATTTTCTAACCCAGGTCTATACTACTCAATTAAACCTAGCCTACCTGGATGCCAAGTAGCTGCTATGGAGGCATGAACGCAAAATTCTGACTCTGTGATAGTGATTTCCATCATGAAATCCATGAGAAAACCATAAGTTTTAACCCATTCAAGTGTATTTCTCCCTCTTCATTGCTCCAACGCAAATGGGATAACCCTAGGGTTTTTTAGGATTAAACCTCATCCTATTTGCAATTGAAAAGGAGAAGGAAAATTAATAAAATGGAGGACTAGTTTCTGTCTTCGCTTTCTCGCTACAGCAGTCGGTAGGCCGCTGTCACGCCCCAAATTCCAACGAGGAGGACTGGCACCCGAAGTCGATAAGGCCCTGAGAGAACCAATCTTTGCTCATGTCCATTCATATGCATGTCACTCAATAAGCAACACCATCACAGAGATATATAAAATGTCAATAGCAGAAATCATGGAAACATGTGATATATACATATAAGAAACTTGGCCGTTAGGGCCATCAATTCAAAATGGACATACATTCTTTCATTCATCTCACCATGTCGGTCTACAAAGCCTCTAAAAGATGCATATACATAACCAACTTAAAGTCGGGACAAGTCCCCGCTTTATACAACATTTACAACATCAAAACAAATGTACAACTGTGACTCGAAAAGCCCCGAAACAACTGGAGCTCACCAAAGATCTGCAAATAACAGGCAACCTACTGTGGAGGTCTACTGGAACCTGCGCCTGCAGCAAGTAAAGTAAGCCCCCCCAAGGGAGGTCAGTACGAAGAATGTAAAGAGTATGTAAGGCTATAAGAAACTGCATCATACATAAGAACATCAATGGAATCAAATATGAGAGAATAATTAATACAGATAATTCACCGGTCTGCATATGTGGAACCATGTACATTACATTCTTTACTTCTTTTGTCTTTACATTTATTCATCTTTATTGTTCTACCCATGCTAGGCTGTTCTGTCGCCCCTAGGAGGAGATTAACCTATGCTAGGTATTTTAACCCCTGGGATGTTAGATTAACCCATGCTAGGCTTTTATGTCACCCCTGGGATGTTATTAACCCATGCTAGGTACTTTGACCCCTGGGATGTTAGATTAACCCATGCTAGGCTTTTATGTCGCCCCTGGGATGTTATTAACCCATGCTAGGTACATTGACCCCTGGGATTTTATGGTAACCCATGCTAGGTACTTTGACCCCTGGGATGTTATTTTAACCCATGCTAGGTACTATGACCCCTGGGATGTTATTATGATAACCCATGCTAGGTGTTTATTCAACCCCTGGGATGTCATCCAAGAATATTTAAACAATTATACATTACTTCATTCATTTACCACACTTCTTAGTCTTTGAAATAGTTCATTCGATGATCATGACATTATTGAAACTTTTGAACGTAACATTGTTGGAAATGCTACACAAGAATGAATAGATTCTCTTACATCATTACTTTCTTCGAGAGAGTTTTTTTAGTAGTTACAACATTATGAGAGCTTTGGAACTTCAGTCAATGAACAGGAAATATGTGAACCACAATTGGTCTAAGAATAGAAAACATGTGAATAACAATAATTGATAACCGGAAATGGGATACCTTAAACCATTTCGGAATGGAACAAGTACAATGACAATGTGAACATTATGTGCTGCAGAAGGATACGGATAGAGTAACCTTTCATACTTTATCTTCCCAATATGAATATACAATACTAAATATGAATACAATAGTCCAGCTTCTTCCTTACATTTCACTCTACAACACAAGTACATAACGGAGTTTACATTAACCACCAACTACCTTACAAATGCATATGACGACAATGAGTTACATGATTGCCTTAACATGTCATTTCCCCCTTGACAATACCATTTATGAAATTATCATACCAACAATACCACAAATATAATAAACCAATAGCATGTCACACCAAGTTCATACCTTACACTTCTCCATCAACACAACATCACAATTACTCCATCAAGTCACCTCAATACACTTCATAACAACAAATCGACAACAATCCCACAATTTATACTCATAGAAAAATAACAAGTCAAGGAACATAACCACACCATACATGTTGATATTTCATTCACACCATGCACTTTCATCAAAATCCCAAGTCTTTTTTCAAGTTTAAATCACAAAGATGACATATCTTTTAGCAAAAAGCAAAAGTGCCCTATTCAACCTTGCCAACATAACCATCATGATCTACACCATCTCTCATGTATATAATATATTAAATCACAAGAATAAACACTTACCCAAGCTTGCAAGGTGATGATCTTGTCAAAAATATCCAAAGAAAATGGTTGCCTTAGGGTTTGGAAAATAGTGAAATGTTTTGGAAATATCTAGAAAGTGGCATGTGTGATTGTTGGAATAAAAATCTGATTTTTGGCCTTTATATAAGCCCTCAATTCATCCTTAGCCACTTCTTGGCATTAAATTCCATGTTTACTTGGTCAATTATGGAAGAATGGGTCATTTACCCTTTGGGCCTTGCACTTTAGCTTCATTTTGGGCCTTAAATTGAACCCAATTTCACATGTTAGCTTGGCCCACCAAATTCAATGTGTAATAATCCCATTATCTCATGTTTAAATAATTCCATAATGTCAAGATAATATTCAACTCGTGAGATTCACATTCGTAGCCTCAATCCTCAAGAATACACGATTTTTGCCACTCATGGCTTAATTGAACATAATTTGATAAAATACTTGTGACGAGAAATTAATCCCAACTCGAATGCCAAACTTGCTCGAGAGTAGCCCTACTATGATGGAATAATAATATCATAACCCAAGAGTCCTCTTTATAGACTAATAATCGTAGAAGAAATTTGGCCAAAAGCACCCCGGCATGATCCCGGGCGCCCTTGGGACTTAGCAAAATTTCAGCACCTGAACAGGTGCACATTAGCGGCCTGGAACGCCCCTAGGCGCGCCCCTCTTCTGCCTGTGCCACAAAAATTTTGGCCAGAAGCGGCCTGGCACGCCACCTGCAGTGCCCCACACTTAATTTTTGATTTCGATTTTTCTTTGCGAATTTAGTTGAATCTTTCAAGTTCCAACATTTTGCTTGCCTCTTATCTTTACGATCCTTTGCTTGGATGTACTTTAAACCTCACTTTCACTCCACATATACTCCACAAAGTCACAAACACCTCCTATAATGGTCTCATCACATGTACTAGCACACTATCAAATTTCTCCATCAATAATAATACAAAATATGTACTTATGGCTCTCGAAACCTAGGTAAGCATGGTTCAAAATTTTCAAGTAGGGTCAGAAATGTACAGGGTATTACATTCTTTCCCCCTTAGAAACATTCATCCTCGAATGTTAACAACATCATCTCATGTACAACAAATGCATCTTTATATTAGCATATCTATACATATACACTCATAGATACTTACTTATTCTTTCTCCACTTCCGCACTTTGAACTTTTTCTTCCGTGTAAAACAAATATGGGTACTTTGATTTCATTATTTTTTCAGCTTCCCAGGTGATCTCTTCGAATTGTTGATTTCTCCAAAGAACTTTTACGGAAGTTACGTCCTTATTTCTTCACCTCTTTAACCTCTTCACTTGTCGATCTAGAATAGCAATAGGTAGCTCTTCTTAGTGAGATCCTCCGTAATTTGTACATGTTCAATGGGAGCAATACGAAATGGAACTCTTATGCACTTCCGAAAATTTCACATGGCATGTTGTATAGGGCCAATTTTCCTTTCTTTCCAAATGCCATTACCCCTTTCATTAGTAATGCTTTTAAGAGTACTTTATCATCTATGATCACAAACATTACTATACCATTACGATATGTTCTTTTAACTATAACAAATTCACCGACAGGTGGAGATATTTCAAGACTTAACTAATAACCCCGGTGTCCCATTAGATTTCACAGTAATCGATGGAGTAACATACGATAGGGTAGAGCCCAGATCAATCAATGCATATGCATCATGTGAAAATATGGATAATATACCTGTAACTTCATCAGGAGATGCCTCCGCATTCTGCCAGTCCACTTGAGCATAGGTACGATTTTGGGCTCCACCAGAACTAGCTACTCCTCTAATATCTCTACCACGACCAATAGGCTGAACGCCTCTGCCTAGGGAAGGAACTGATGATGATGATGCAATGGTTGATCTCGTAGGTCGTGTTATACCACTCGCGCCCCTTTGTGGGCATTCTCTCATTATATGCCCCGTTGTGCCACACTAAAAATAAGTATTTGTCCCCAATCGGTATTCACCTAAATGATACCTTCCGAAACGCTGACACGAAGGACGAGAAAATTCTACTGTTTGTGAACCTTGCACTCCACTACTCTATACAGATTGACTACCCCTAAACCCTCGGAATTGGGGTTGAGTGCCTGCTGTGGAATAAGAGAATGAGAGTCTAGGCGGTAACATTTGAGGTCTAGATTCTCCTGGGGACACCATAGACTGCCCCATAGGTATAGCCCTTTTTGATGGCCCTTCCTTAGATTCCTGCGTCCTTTTTCTTTGCCTTTGGTCCTCCATTTTCTGTGCGAAAGCCTGAATTCTGGCGATGTCCATATCTCTGTTCAAAGCAGCAATAGTGCAGTCCCTCACCAAGTATGGCTCCAGTCTGTCCACATATCGATGGACTTTATCTTCCATTGTGGCCACCACATTCGGAGCATATCGAGCCAAAGAATTAAACTGAAGGCTGTACTCTCTGACACTCATACTTCCTTGACGAAGATTTAAAAATTGGTTGGCACGTGCCTCCCGGATCTCATATGGGAGGTAATGATCAAGAAATGCCGCTGGAGGTGCATCAATACCCCTCGATCTTTTCCAGTCTTCATACCACAATATCGCTTCACCTTTCAATCTATAAGCTGCAAGTTCAATTGTTTCAACACCAGTCACGTGCATGACATCTAGAGCCCTCTTGATTAGATCCATGTAGTCTTGTGGATCTGCTTTCGGGTCTGACCCAGTGAATATGGGAGGGTCTAGTTTCAGAAAATCCTGTGTCCTGCGACTCGCTACTCTAGCCGCATCATCCTCATTTATCGTTGGACCAGCTCATCCTTGACTTTGTGCAGCAACTAGCTGAGTCAACATATGTACTGCATTTCTTAAATCCTAGTCAATGGCATTCATAGGCGGTTCTGCAGGTACTTCTCTACCCCTTGGCTCTTCCGAGGCTGGAAAGGTAGAAGAAGACCGCGATGCAATTTCAATGTCAGCCCCACCTTGACTAGCTTGGTCAGGTGGTGATTTACTCGTGCCTTCTCTGGCAGGCATATCTACCTGCTTCCCTTTACCCTTACCTCGTCTTGTCATCGGCATAATACTATACCAAAGAAAAACAAGTACCATGGTCAGATGTAATTCCACCTACATCATTGGCTCTATTGCACGATCTAGATATGAAGAAAAGAAACAACTCCTAAATGTCCCGTAGCCTCCTACTTATAAATGTGGTGCACAACACATCCATAAGCAAGACTCTACTTAGACACGACTTAGTAGACACCCTTAGGACGGCCTGCTCTGATACCACTTTTGCCACGCCCCGAATTCCAACGGGGCGGACCGGCACCCGAAGCCGATAAGGCCCTAGAGAACCAATCTTTGCTCATGTCCATTAATATGCATGTCACTCAATAATCAGCACCATAACAGAGAGATATAAAATGTCAATAGCGGAAGTCATGGAAACATGTGATATATACATATAAGAAACTTGGCCGTTAGGGCCATCAAGTCAAAATGGACATACATTCTTTCATTCATCTCACCACGTCCGTCTACAAAGCTTCTAACAGATGTATATACATAACCAACCTAAAGTCAGGACAAGTCCCCGCTTTATACAATATTTACAACATCAAAACACATGTACAACTGTGACTCGGAAAGCCCCGAACCAACTGGAGCTCACCAAAGATCTGCAAATAACCGACAACCTACTTTGGAGGTCTACTGGCACCTGCGCCTGCAGCAAGTAAAGTAATCCCCCCAAGGGAGGTCAGTACGAAGAATGTATTGAGTATGTAAGGCTATAAGAAACTGCATCATACATAAGAACATCAATGGAATCAAATATGAGAGAATAATTAATACAGATAATTCACCGGTTTTCATATGTGGAACCATGTACATTACATTCTTTACTTCTTTTGTCTTCACATTTATTCATCTTTATTGTTCTACCCATGCTAGGCTGTTCTGTCGCCCCTGGGATGAGATTAACCCATGCTAGGTATTTTAACCCCTGGGATGTTAGATTAACCCATGCTAGGCTTTTATGTCGCCCCTGGGATGTTATTAACCCATGCTAGGTACATTGACCCCTGGGATTTTATTGTAACCCATGCTTGGTACTTTGACCCCTGGGATGTTATTTTAACCCATGCTAGGTACTATGACCCCTGGGATGTTATTATGATAACCCATGCTAGGTGTTTATTCAACCCCTGGGATGTCATCCAAGAATATTTAAACAATTATACATTACTTCATTCATTTACCACACTTCTTAGTCTTTGAAATAGTTCATTTGATGATCATGACATTATTGGAACTTTTTAACATAACATTGTTGGAAATGCTACTCTAGAATGAATAGATTCTCTTACATCATTACTTTCTTTGAGATAGTTCTTTTAGTAGTTACAACATTATGAGAGCTTTGGAACTTCAGTCAATGAATAGGAGATATGTGAACCACAATTGGTCTAAGAATAGGAAACATGTGAATAACAATAATTGATAACCGGAAATGGATACCTTAAACCATTTCGGAATGGAACAAGTACAATGACAATGTGAACACTATGTGCTGCAAAAGGATACGGATAGAGTAACCTTACATACCTTATCTTCCCAATATGAATATACAATCCTAAATGTGAATACAATAGTCCAGCTCCTTCCTTACGTTTCACTCTACAACACAAGTACATAGCGGAGTTTACATTAACCACCAACTACCTTACAAATGCATATGACGACAATGAGTTACATGATTGCCTTAACATGTCATTTCCCCCTTGACAATACCATTTATGAAATTATCATACCAACAATACCACAAACATCATAAACCAATAGCATGTCACACCAAGTTCATACCTTACACTTCTCCATCAACACAACATCACAATTACTCCATCAAGTCACCTCAATACACTTCATAACAACAAATCGACAACAATCCCACAATTTATACTCTTAGAAAAATAACAAGTCAAGGAACATAACCACACCATACATGTTGATATTTCATTCACACCATGCACTTTCATCAAAATCCCAAGTCTTTTTTCAAGTTTAAATCACAAAGATGACATATCTTTTAGCAAAAAGCAAAAGTGCCCTATTCAACCTTGCCAACATAACCATCATGATCTACACCATCTCTCATGTATATAATATATTAAATCACAAGAATAAACACTTACCCAAGCTTGCAAGGTGATGATCTTGTCAAAAATGTCCAAAGAAAATGGTTGCCTTAGGGTTTGGAAAATAGTGAAATGTTTTGGAAATATCTAGAAAATGGCATGTATGATTGTTGGAATAAAAATCTGATTTTTGGCCTTTATATAAGCCCTCAATTCATCCTTAGCCACTTCTTGGCATTAAATTCCATGTTTACTTGGTCAATTATGGAAGAATGGGTCATTTACCCTTTGGGCCTGACACTTTGGCTTCATTTTGGGCCTTAAATTGAGCCCAATTTCACATGTTAGCTTAGCCCACCAAATTCAATGTGTAATACTCCCATTATATCATGTTTAAATAATTCCATAATGTCAAGATAATATTCAACTCGTGAGATTCACATTCGTAGCCTCAATCCTCAAGAATACACGATTTTTGCCACTCATGGCTTAATTGAACATAATTTGATAAAATAATTGTGATGAGAACTTAATCCCAACTCGAATACAAAACTTGCTCGAGAGTATCCCTACTATGATGGAATAATAATATCATAACCCAAGAGTCCTCTTTATAGACTAATAATCGTAGAAGAAATTTGGCCAAAAGCACCCCGGCACGCTCCCGGGCGCCCTTGTAACTTAGCAAAATTTCAGCACCTGAACAGGTGCACATTAGCGGCCTGGCACGCCCCCAGGCACGCCCCTCTGCTGCCTGTGCCACAAAAATTTTGGCCAGAAGCGGCCTGTCACGCCACCTGCAGCGCCCCACACTTAATTTTTGATTTCGACTTTTCTTTGCGGATTTGGTTGGATCTTTCAAGTTCCAACATTTTGCTTGCCTCTTATCTTTACGATCCTTTGCTTGGATGTCCTTTAAACCTCACTTTTCACTCCACATATGCTCCACAAAGTCACAAACTCCTCCTACAAAGGTCTCATCACATGTACTAGCACACTATCAAATTTTTCCATTAATAACAATACAAAATACATACTTATGGCTCTCGAAACCTAGGTAAGCATGGTTCAAAATTTTCAAGTAGGGTCAAAAATGTACGGGGTATACAGCCTCTTCCATGGCACCGCTATAGCAAGAAAATTTCCGCTATAGTAAGATGACGTCATCCCGATCCAAGATTTCAAATTCTAAAATTTTTCAACTAAGTCTACTCGTACTAGTTTGAGACCATATTTTTCAAAAATCTATATATCCCGTGCCTGTAGATGAGGTGCCTTTAGTAAAGACAGAATAGGTCGTTACAACAGATACCAATTTACCTATCATTGATCCCCGAACGATCACGGTAGGAAGAAATCTCACTTGGACATTAATACCCCCCCCTCAATGATTACGTATATACAACACTTAATGGATCATTGAATTTTTTGCCACTAACGTACTAAATTTTCAAGCCTCACTTTATTACTCCTTTGCTTCCTCCCTAGAGAAATCTTCATGCATACGAGTTGCACGAGACTACTTGGAGAAAAAAGGTTTTTCGAGTACCCAAGGTATTCGGGGGCTCGCTAATATACTAGAAAGAATAGGAATTCAAAACACAACGAACAAAAAATTTTTTGTTCCCCGAGAAACTGGATCCTGCTATATCGAGAATATTTCTGCCATAGGAGCATTGCTATAGCGGGATGAGGGCCGCTATAGCGGGAGAGAGCTATTCAAAAAAAGGAGAAATGGGTTTCACGTCCATTTCTCATCTTTTACTCTTTCAACACTTCTTTCCCTCCCCGATCACTTCGCTCTCATCATCGAAAACAAGGTAATTATAGTTAAACTTTGACTCTTTACTTCATTACTCGCATTTTTGCATGAATTATGATTGAAATCGTCAAAATAGAATAGGTTTTGGGGGTAGTTTTTGAATTCAAAATTGTGGCTTGATTTGAGCGAAATGTCGAAGCGTGGTTGCTTCTCTTACCTTTACAATGCTTCTATAGTATTATAGGCATAAAAATTATGGGATTCATGGCCAAATAGGGCTTAAAATAATAAGGAATGTGAAGGGTTATTATTGATTTTGTTTTGACAATTTGGGCATGTTTTAGGAGTTAAAATGCCTGAAATTTTGCATATACTAGTCCTAGGACACCTCCCCTAAATTGATCTGGGGTTGGATTGCCAAAAATGGAACTTTTGTTCAGGGGGCGCCATTGACACACCCCTCGAAGCTCCCTCGAAGATTGGGGATAATGAAGGTTGCTATAGTAGCCTCATCCCGCTACGGTGACCCATCTATAGCGGGAGTGGTCCCATGGTAGCAGGATGAAGCTCGCTATAGCCAGAGACTACAGGCAGTAGCCTCCTAGCCAATTCCCAAGCTTGGCCTTTTTCTAAAATTCACTTTATTTGATACCCTTGTGAGTTCTGACTTGCTTTCTTATGATATTTCATAGGTTTACTACTCCAATGGCCGAAAACCAAGAAGATGCTCCCCCTCCTTCATAAGATTTCCTGATAAGAACTGTCGAGAAAGATTTTGGGGCTACTGAAGAATGGGGTTTTATTATGAGAGGGGGTTTGTGATGAAAGGGATGGCAACCAAATCAACAGATTTCTACTACCGGCTCCAAGAGTTTGGTTGGATACCACTTATGGAGGCTCCTCCAACTGCGGTCTCGGGATGGGTCAGGGAGTTTTATGCCATACTTCTGACCGTGCTTTGGGACAACCCCAATCCCACCATCGACATTTGAAGAGTGTATGTCCATATGGATTCTGCTTCTATCAATGAGGTGCTCGAGGTACCGAACGTCTCCAATGCCTGGTACATGGCTAAAGCTCGGGAGATGATTATGAAGTTCCTGAGGGACGCACTAATTTTTTAGGAGGACAGGGACCGGGTCTATTGTCCCACTACTAAGCGAGTTAGGAGCACCTACTTCACGGCTGATGCTCGAAGGTGGTTGAACCTGGTGACTCAGAGGATTCGTCTATAACTTACCCTTAGGCTCTGGTGGTGGCTTGTGCCATGCTGGGGATATAACTGAATATAGGGGCGCAAATAGTGATGGAGGGGAAAGATTTCTACCGAGGCAATAAAAAGGGCCCCTACATTCCTAGATGGGTCTCTGAGCTGTGTAGGCACATTGGGGTGTCCAAGGAGGATGCTGATGATGCTATGGAGATGGACATACCCTTCCATTCCCTTAAGGTGAAGGTTGTCTTGTCCAAGAGCAAAAAGAAGAGAAAGGTGGGCGAGGTCGAGAGTGGCCGGATGATGTCGCCCAAATTAAACCTCTAAGAAAGTATAAAATGGTCGTTGTTCAAATATAGAACGCAACTGAGGTTGGGGTCGATCCCATGAGGAATAGGTTAAAATCCAATCAACTTTGTTTGTTTGAGTTACTTGGTAAATAAACAAATAAGTAAAAGGGGGTTTTTATAAAGTAAACTAGTAATAGTTTGCTAAGGTTGAAATCAAGATAAGAAAAGCACTAGGATTGTGTTTCCCAATAACTTCATAGGTTCTCCATACTTGGTGTTTTTTTTTAGGTATCCATCAAGCAGAATCGATAAGCTAAGTATCGTCTAACCAACTATGTTACGCCCCTTATAGACGGCTATCCTCAAGCACAAAGGTTAATGCGTCATGAGAGTTATTATGCTATCCCCTAACATTGATCCTAATACAGCCTTTCCCGTATCATGACTCAAAGCTGATTAAACGAAAATAACTCCGAGTTTTGTTGTTGATCAATAGTCCTATCCTAACACCCTTGCTATAGTCCAGGGTAGAGACAGGATGAGTCCCAACGCGTGCACTCTTCAGAAAGCAATCACTCCAGAAGAAACAATAATACTTGCCCTAATACCCTTTAGGTAACACCTTGTATTTTGAACTCTACTTCATTAATCCGTTGTGGCTCCTACAACCCTAGTTATGGGGTTTAGTTACTCATGATTGTATGAAAACAATAATCATTCATGAATGAAAGCATTAATTGAAGCATACAAGAATGAATAAACTCCAAAATCTTAACTTTAATTAAAACCGTAAAAACCAATATTCGTGAAATCCAAGAAAGTGCCTTAGAATCCCACAAAATAGTGTTATAGAATAATAATAATGTCTAACTCATAAAAATAACCCTAAAAGAGTATTTATAGACTTAACAAATCCTATCCTAAACAAAAATAAAAAACTGGTGTCGGCTGCCTAGGACAAGAAGAACATGCCATTGTGGGTTCAACCCACGATCGTGGCTTCCTGTCGTCTGATCCCTGTGCCAAAAGTCATGTTCCTCAAATTTGGTTCTGCTTCCTACGATCACATTGTACGATCGTACAATCAACTCACCATCGTGGGATCCATCGTCTGATCCTGCTACACTTGACTTCTGCAGGTTCACTTCTCCTACATGTCACGATCTCAAGGTATGATCGTGACATGATCCTATGATTGTGTAATCTAGTCGCCTGATGGACTCCTTAGTCTGGCATCTCTGGTTCAATCCTACGATAGCCTACCTACGATCGTGATTTGAACCCACGATCGTGACATGACTCGTCTGATGCCCCTTGCTGTCCAGTTTTCACCTTATATTTCTCTGAGTCCTTTGCTACCACATGGCAGTGCATAATCGCTTCAATCAATTAACTTTCAGCAGTGGTCACTTTCTAATATTTTATTAAATTTAATCCATTAAGCTGCTTGCTTGATTTCCTTATACAATTTCTTGATTTTAATTTCGTTTTTGCTCCAAACTTGTTCATCTTCACACCAATTTAATCCTACAAATAAAAATACAATATTAAGCATAATCCATAAAATCAATGCTCAAAAAGAATAAATAAAAATTCTAAGTATGAGGCAAATAATGACTAAATATATGTAATTTTGGCCTCACATCAGCACCCCACACTTAGACTCATGTAATTTTGGCCTCACATCAACACCCCACACTTAGACTCTTGTTCGTCCTCGAGCAAGCATTAAAGCTCATCTCAATTAATCAAATCTAGGAACGCCACCACTTTGGTTGATACAAACAATTAGACCACAGAGCAATTCACAAAAATCAAGTACACTTTCCGATTATTATGCAAGAAATTGAAATAAACAACAAACCTCTAACCTCCTAACATCAAAGATGGACTCTAACTTGTCAATTTAAGTTCACTTACCTATTCTTGTCAAAGAAAGCTAATAACATCACGTATCTATCATGAAACAAGTTCCTTCACAAGAAGAAATAGTCCACACACTCAACTCACTCAACTCAAAAGATCGAATATAATTTAAGGACTTAACATCAAATAAGAACTCTCGCACTCATAAAGAATTCACATGTATACACAAAGAACCATAGGCTTGCCCATTATGTACATCTCCACTAATTAAGCATGCTCGAATAAAATCAAATAGGACTTTAATGGGTTGTAATATTGGCTAGGGGACGGGTAGGAAAACTATATAATAGTGACTTACACTTCCCTAAGTACTTTGCAATTTTTAAACTTCATCACCAATTATTTTTATCACTTTATTTTTTTTCAGCCCTCTTTTCATCAATTATTTTCACAAGTAATTCTCATCGTATCAAGAACATTCCAATCATTTTTTTTTCATTTTTTTTTCATGTCACATTCTTTCAAAGAGGGCCTTTTCATCACTTTGTAGCTAGCATTGGTCACCTTCTACACTAAACTATTCTTTTTCTTCAGATTTAACAGTTTTAACACATTCTATGCAATAGTGGTCAAGTAAGCAGGGTGCAAAAATAGGGATTCAAATTATTTTTTTTTGGATCAAGGTCAAAATATGGCTACCAAAAGTAGGCTACAAGCTCAAACGGGCTAACTAGTGATATTAAATCTGAAAAGGCTAAAATTTACAAGACATATCAAAGAAAGCCTATTATCGTATTCTAAGTAAAATAATACTTTTTATTTCTCTTCAATAACATGCAGAGAAAGTTCTAGACTAAGATGCAAAACAAGGAATATATGCAAAAAAAAAACACCTCACCATACATGGAACAAGTATCAATCAAGATGACTCAATTCCACTTCTAAGAGATATAGGATCATAGCAAACTACAAAATAAGAATAAGTTATATAGAGAGTCACAATCATGAGCCTAGGTGTCAAAAAGTCTATTATTTTATTTTATACTCAAATACTCATAGAAAAGTACTACTCAAGATTAGGCCTAAATTGCTAGTATCAACCAAACCAAAAAATCTTTTCTTTTCTATCCAAAAAAAAAGAAATACTAATACAAATAAAAAAATAAAAAAATTATTCCTAAAAAAAAAAGATAACACGGTTCAAAGCCCCCCCCCCCCCTCGAAAAAGAACCAAAAAGAAAACCAAAGGATTGGCAAAGTATTCTCTACTAAAGATATTAAAAAAATTTAAAACAAAAATTATTTTAATCTAAAGAAAAAAAGAAAAATCTTTTTGTATTGTTTGAACTTTTAAAATTTTTATCATTCCTTTTTTTCCAACTAAAATTAAATAAAAAAAATAAAAAAATCCTATAGCATACTTCACCCTTAACAAATATTGGAAGATATCCCACCTCACACTTAAAATCATGTGTTGTCCCCAAAGCAATAAAGTAAAACAAGGGTTAAAGATCCTCCCTGAGACCTTCTAGGGCCTAGCTAGCAACATGTTTCTTCAAGGGTCGCGTGCTTCCCAAACTTAAGTTCAAACATGCTCCTTAGATTTAAATTTGGGTACTCAGACTTCCCCTAAATCTGCAAAAACAAAACAAAACAAAAGAAAAAAACAAAAAAAATGTGATATTATAAAAGTAAATAAAAAATAAGAAGTTAAACTACAAGTTGTGTTGTCTCCCACTTTTCCTTCCACTTTGAACTTATGAATTGCACCCCTAACTCATAGTTAAACGCACTAGAGTTTTTAAAAATAATATTATCTACTTCCTCATATAACTCTAGTTTACTCTTCTCAACAGTGACAATATCAATAAAAGTATGATCAAGTATTTGTCCCTCTAATTTTAGCTCCTCAATTTGGCTTATAAAATTTTTTTCAGCCTCACACAGCTCATAACTAAATTGTTGGACATTACACGCATCAACCTTTGCATTCAAATCTTCTATTAAGTTGTGAATATCCAAACCAAACCTATCAACCTCTTTCATGAACTCACGTTTTTCTAGTGCAAGGAGTGTTAGTGTCTCTATCATGCTCTCATTGTGATCCCGCAATATATCTATCACACCCCTACAATAATGCACTATATCAAAACGAAAAGGAACAATAAAATAGGAGTCCTTATCACTCCACACTTTATCTTGGAAAGATGTCATATCAAGAATAGTAGTAAAATATTCAAAAATAAAAAATAAAAATAACAAGAGAAATAAAATATATACAAGAAATAAGGACTAATAGTCAAATAAACATAATTAATTTAACCCTAAACCGTATTCCCTGTCAATGGCGCCAGAATTTGTTGTCGTCAAAATTACACCTCTAAGAAAGTATAAAGCGGCCGCTGTTCAAAAATAGAACCTAGCTGAGGTTGGGGTCGATCCCACGAGGAATAGGTAGAAATCCAATCAACTTTGTTTGTTTGAGTTACTTGGTAAATAAGCAAATAAGTAAAAGGGGTTTTTTATAGAGTAAACTTGTAATCGTTTGCTGAGGTTGAAATCAAGTTGAGAAAAGCACTAGGATTGTGTTCCTTAATAACTTCATAACTTCATAGGTTCTTCGTACTTAGTGTTTTTTTTCAGGTATCCAGCAAACAGGATCCATAGGCTAAGTATCATCTAACCGACTATGTTATGCCCCTTGTAGACGACTATCCTCAAGCACAAAGGTTAATGCGTCATAAGTGTTACTATGCTGCCCTCTATAATTGATACCAATACAGCCTTTCCTGTATCACGGCTCAAAGCTGATTAAACGAAGATAACTTCGAGTCTTGTTATTGAATAGCTAGTCCTATCCTAATACCCTTGCTACAGTCCAGGGTAGAGACAGGATGAGTCCCAACGTGTGCATTCGTCAGAAAGCAATCACTTCAGAAGAAACAACAATACTTGCCCTAATACCCTTCGAGAAACACCTTGTACTTCGAACTCTACTTCGTTAATCCGCTACGGTTCCTACAACCCTAGTTATGGGGTTTAGTTACTCATGATTTATGAACAACATAATCGTTCATGAATGAAAACATTAATTGAAGCATACAAGAATTAATAAAATCCAAAATCTCAACTTTAATTAAAACCGTAAAAATCAATATTTGTCAAATCCAAGAAAGTGCCTTAGAATCCCACAAAATAGTGTTATAGAATAATAATAATGTCTAACTCATAAAAATAACCCTAAAAGAGTATTTATAGACTTAACAAATCCTATCCTAAACAAAATAGGAAACTGGTGTCGGCTTCCTTGAACAGAAGAACATACCATCATGGGTTCGAGGCTTCCCGTCGTCTGATCCCTGTGCTAAAAGTCCTGAAACTCTTCAAATTTGGGTCTGCTTCCCACAATCACATTGTACAATTGTGCAATCAACTCACGATCGTGGGATCCATCGTCTGATCCTGCTACACTTGACTTCTTCAGGTTCACTTCTCCTACATGTCACGTTCTCAAGGTGCGATCGTGACATGATCCTATGATCGTGTAATCCAGTCGTCTAATGTACTCCTTAGTATGGCATCTCTGGTTCAATCTTATGATAGCCCACCCACGATCGTGACATGGCTCGTCTGATGCCCCTTTCTGTCCAGTTTTCACCTTATTCTTCTCTGAGTCCTTTGCTGCCACGTGGCAGTGCATAGCCGCTTCTCTCAATTAAATTTCAGCAATGGTCACTTTCTAATATTTTATTAAATTTAATCCATTAAGCTGCCTGCTTGATATCCTTATATAATTTCTTGATTTTAATTTCGTTTTTGCTCCAAACTTCTTCATCTTCACACCAATTTAATGCTACAAATAAAAATACAATATTAAGCATAATCCATAAAATCAATGCTCAAAAAGAACAAATAAAAATACTAAATATGAGGCAAATAATGACGAAATATACGTAATTTTGGCCTCACATCAACGCCACACACTTAGACTCTTGTTTGTCCTCGAGCAAGAAATAAGATCATCTCAATTAATCAAATCTAGGAACGCCACCACTTTGGTTGATACAAACAATTAGACCATAGAGCAATTTACAATATCAAGTACACTTTCCGATCATTATGCAAGAAATAGAAATAAACAACAAACCTCTAACCTCCTAACCTTAAAGACGGACTCTAACTTGTCAAATTTAAGTTCACTTACCTATTCTTGTAAAAGAAAGCTAATAACATCACCTATCTATCATGAAACAAGTGCCCTCACAAGAAGAAATAGTCCACACACTCAACTCAAAAGATCGAATATAATTTAAGGACTTAACATCAAATAACAACTCTCACACTCACACTCACAAAGAATTCACATGTATGCACAAAGAACCGTAGGCTTGCCCATTACGTACATCTCCACTAATTAAGCATGCTCGAATAAAATCAAATAGGACTTTAATGGGTTGTAAAATTGGCTAGGGAACGGGTAGGAAAATTATTTAATAGTGACATACACTTCCCTAAGCACTTTGCAATTTTTAAACTTCATCACCAATTATTTTCATCACTTTATTTTTTTTTCAGCCCTCTCTTCATCAATAATTTTCACAAGTAATTCTCATCATATCAAGAACATTCCAATCATTTTTTTTCTCATGCTTTTATTTTTCTTTTTTCTTTTTCATGTCACATTCTTTCAAAGAGTGCCTTTTCATCACTTTGTAGCTAGCATTGGTCACCTTCTACACTCAACTATTCCTTTTTTCTTCAGATTTAGCAATTTCAACACATTCTATGCAATAGTGTTCAAAGAAGCAAGGTGCAAAGAATAGGGATTCAAAAAAAAAAAAGGATCAAGGTAAAAATATGGCTACCAAAAAATAGGCTACAGGCTCAAAGGGGCTAACTAGTGATATAATATCTGAAAAGGCTAAAATTTACAAGACATATTAAAGAAAGCCTATTATCATATTCTAAGCAAAGCAATACTTTTTATTTCGCTTCAATAACATACAGGGCAAGTGCTAGACTAAGATACAAAACATGGAATATGTGCAAAAAAAAAAAACCTCACAACACATGGCACAAGTATCAATCAAGATGGCTCAATTCCACTTCTAAAACAGATAGGATCATAGCAAACTACAAAATAAGAATAAGCTATATAGCGAGTCACAATCATGAACCTAGGTGTCAAAAAGTCTATTATTTTATTTTATACTCAAACACTCATAGAAAAGTACTACTCAAGATTAGGCCTAAATTGCTAGTATCAACCAAACCAAAAAATCTTTTCTTTTCTCTCCAAGAAAAAAAAAATATACTACTACTAATAGAAAAATAAAATAATAAAAAAATTATTCATAAAAAAAAGATAACCCGGTTCAAAGGGCCCCTCCTCGGAAAAGAACCGAAAATAAAAACCAAGGGGTGGGCAAAGTATGCTCTACTAAAGATATTAAAAAAAAAACTAAAAACAAAAATCTAAAGAATAAAAGAAAAATCTTTTTGTATTTTTTGGACCTTTTCAATTTTTATCTTTCCTTTTTTTCAACTAAAAATAAATTAAAAAAATAAAAAAATCCTATAGCATACTTCACCCTTAACAAATATTGGAAGATATCCCAATATTGGAAGATATCCTACACTTACAATCATGCACTGTCTCCAAAGCAATAAATAAAGTAAAACAAGGGTTAAAGATACTCCCTGAGAACCTCTAGGGCCTAGCTAGCAACATGTTTCTTCAATTTTCATCCAATGTCGCGCGCACCCCACACTTAAGTTCAAACATGCTCCTTAGCTTTAAATTTGGATACTCAAACTTTCCCTAAATCTGGAAAAATCAAATAAAACAACAATTTAACATAATATCACTTTAAGTCACAATTATGAACTACAACAAGAATTTTTCCTACAACAATTTCCGCTATCATGCAACAGTTGCCCTTTAGCATAGAATTTAATCACATACCAACCGCTCGAAGTAAGGATTTCATAATCATATACCATTTTCTTTACTACATTATCAACAATAGCACCATGCTTAGCATTTAACATCCAGTTTTCCACTTAAACCTTGTAGCAAACAATTCCTTAGCCATCAACATATAAGCAAGTTATGACCACATCACAATTCACGAAATTCATAGTCTTTCAAACAGCTATAATTCACATAAGTATTAACCTCAAAAGATTTCATTCACCAACTAAGCCATTTCATTATTCTTCTCGCTTCATGGATAACCACTAGTTGACTATCCAGAAATTTTACACAGTCGTTATGGCCAGATACCAATTGGAACCTTTACAGTTCCAATTCCGTTGCCTTTATCATTCCAATGGAGTCAAGTGACATCCATTTGTCTCGTTGAGATACCAATTGGAATCGAGAGATACCAATTGAACCCAAACTGTACCAAAAATCATACAGACTACACAAGAGGAGAGAAAGAAGTGAAACAATTACCTAGAATGACTCGTCGCTCCCCGAAGATTAGATGTGGACATCAACACACCAATATGCAGGACTCTATTCGACATTTGCTCTTGTACTGGGAGATCGATAACCTAGGATCTGGTACCAACTGTCACGGCCCAACTAATCGGATCATGCAGGCACCTACTATGATCCACCTAGATAGGAGAACCCTTATCACCCAATTTGAATACATACAGAAGTCATAAAAGAAACCAATAAAACCTTTAATTTATTGCAACCTGATTATGATTCTTTAAACATAAAAGGAAATACTTTACCCAAGGACCTAGTCTAAATAGGTACAAGAGTTACTACAAGAGAATGGAGATATACATATGACCCAGCTTCCATCGTAAGAGATGAGTGGTAGAAGCTGCTAGAGAACTCTACCGCATAAAACATGAAACATCTAATAATCCTGCAACCAGACTATACCTTATAAAAGGTGATAGCAAAAGTAGTATTAGAACAAACAACACCTATTGGTAAGCATCATCGGTCAACCCGAATTAAATTACATAAACACCACATAAATATCCGAAGGAAAACATACACCTTAAGAGTTTATTAGTCAAAACCTTTGGGTCCCATAATTCTTTACCACCCTTATCCCTTACAACTCTCGCTAATCCATAAGTCAACTTTCATACGACATTTAATTCTAATACACTAACTTCCCATAGATTCATCCCCTTTAGCAATACTCTAAACACCCAATTAATTATGAACTCAACTGCACCCAACTGCAATGGTTTCCAACCCATAGCAATCAATCAGTTCGTACTCTAACGTAACACCTATCCGTATTCTGATACCCTGATTATACATTCGCAAACCCGCCTAGTTTGAGATTTCAAATATGGGCTAAGAACAATTAAACGAACAAAATAACAATAATCCGCTTACCCAATTTCAACAATATCAACCCGTAGTCTGTGAACATAACCATGCAAACAAGCACAACCATGAACACTATTAAAGTAAATTTATTTCAAGTATGTAACACTTAGCCTTTTTCAATTAGCACCAAATAGTTCAGTAAAGTACAAGTCCATGTAGACAACAACCAAGTCAATAACATGAGTACAAGTATTAACCAAGTCAACAAGCCATAAATCAACAACTATAATGTTACACCTTGCCTCAAATACATAAGTAAGTAGACAACAAAAGAGATGCCAATCATTTGCAATTTATCCTAGACCACTCAAGGATCCAATTAAACAATAGTAATAACAATGATCATAAATGCCGGTTCGCTCAAGGAACCAAATATAAGAAGTCAATAAGTAAACCCGGTCCCCTCAAGGAATCATCACACTCACCAATACCTTGTACACACATGCTAAGGGTCTTATGGACGCCCACTGGCCATGACCTGTAGGGGACGAGGTCTTGTCCAAGTACTAAAAATCTCAGACATCTAATGCATGCCAACCTTATATCAACCAATCCTGTGAAGATGTCCAAATACCGATACATCCAACAATAATAAATATAAATCCTATGAAGATGTCCAAATACTAGTACATCCCATAACAATCAACAAATATCACAACAACCACAATAATAATGAACAAATAACAACCATACTTGTACAATCAACAATTATTTTATACAACCCCATTAAATGTGCTTAACACTTAGGATATCATTCAACAAATAACTTCTTGAACATGCATTGTAACGAGTATACGCAGAATATTTAGCATGCACACATAAATCAAGTTGGGTTTCAACTACATTAAATCATCATCTATAATTCGTAGGTCAATTTAGGGCTTAGCTAGGAATGCAATATCTAAGGTACACATCCGCACTTATGGTTCACACCTTAATACGTCCAATCTTTTATCTAAACACTAATACCATGTCAACTACTGCCATTCCTCCAATTACAATCATAGATTTTTCAGAATCTACCAACACTAACCACCTTTAACTCTATCTTTCATTAGATTCTAACATAATTTCTTAGTATAAAACCATTACAATCATCCAAGAGTGGTTAATATCAACAATAATACACATTAATTCATGTCACAACTCAATATCATACGCAACATCAATTTTTATTCAAACATCCAAAATTACCATTTTTATCCATCCCAACACCGTGCCGTATGCCTAAGCATGAACTCTCCCATCAATCTATGCCATGCCTATGTTTTCTAACCCAGGTCTATACTACTCAATTAAACCTAGCCTAACTGATTGCTAAGCAGCTGCTACAGAGGCATAAACATAGATTTCTGACTCCATGCTAGTGATTTTCACCGTGAAATCCATGAGAAAACCATGGGTTTTACCTCGTTCAAGTGTATTTCTCCCTCTTCATGCCCCAAGGCCATGGGGTATCCCTAGGGTTTTTTTAGAAGTAAACCTTATCCTATTTGCAACTGAAGAGGAGAAGGGAAATTAATAAAATGGAGGACTGGTTTCTATCCTTGGCGTCTCGCTATAGCAACCTGTAGGCCGCTACCATGGCACCACTATTGTTGGAAAATTTCCACTATAGCGGGATGACCTCAGCCCTACCCAAGATTTCAAATTCTAATTTTTTTCAACTAAGTCTACTCATACTAGTTCGAGATCATATTTTTCAAAATTATCGTATATTGTGCCCATAGACGAGGTGCCTTTAGTAATGACGGAACATGTCGTTACATCAACTTTGACCCTCGTGATTGCGTGGAAGGTGCAAAGATCATAAGGTAGTGTTCACAGAATAGTGTAAAAGCCCCAATTTCACGATTTTACTCTATTTTCACCATTTTCAATGTTGTAAAATACAGTTTTGGGTGATTTTCAAGAGGGTTTTTCATCAACTTGACTTGGGTAAGCTTCTAAATCCATTTTCTATCATTAGACATTTGTTTTATTGCTAAAAAATCTTTAAAACTTGAATTTTAAACTTGAAATTTTGGATGTTACTTGGTAAAGTGAAAAAATATGTATTTTGATAATTTTTAACTCGAATTCAACTCGATTTTTGAGCATTTTTATATTTAGAAACCTTAAGGTATGGGTAACATGATTCTTTATTAAAATTTTAGATTTTTCCATTATTTTTGGGGTCAATTTTTAAAGTGATTTTGGAATCAGAACTAAAGTATGCCAATAAGGGTATCAATAGATTCCTAATTACGTATACAATCTATTTTTGATAGATTGGGAGCATTCTGAAGCCGATCAAAAGGGAAAGACTTCTTTTTGAGGGGTTCATGCTCGTGTTTTGACTTTTGAGGTAGGTTATGGTTTATCTTTTTTTATATTGGACTGGGTAACTATTCATGTAAAGTATACTATGGGTTGGGGACTTTATCGCCGTTTTTATATTTTGAAGTCATTATTACTATCGTGTTGCCCATTTGGGGACTTGTGTGAACCTTATTATTAATTTGGGAGATTATTATCATTGAGATGCCCGTGTGGGAGCCGGTGTTGGTCTTGTCTGAGCATTATGTATTCTTTATTATTGTTGTGATGCTTGTGTGGGGAATTGAATTGATATCATTGATGTCTTATATGATAATTTACTATTGTGTTGCCATGAGAGGGCCTATATCATGACTCATTGAGATATGGGTGATTTGAGTTCATTCATGCCATTGTTGAGCTAGTTTTTTTATGTTGTTGATTTTACTATGATCATGTATACTCATTCATCACTCATTTTCATGAATTTGATATTATTATGGAATTTGGATTTCTTTGCAAAAGAAAAAGTACCATTTTATAAAACTCCTTAATCGAGAAAAGTGCCGGCAAGGTTGGTTGATGAGATTGTGATTAGTATATGGGTTGCGAACCCCCCATGGGTTCTCTCGTCGAAGCTTAGGCTCGAAGGGTGTATACAAGGTGAGCATTTGAGCTTGACATACATACCATATTATTGTGTTGCACTACATTCTATCTCTTTTATGTGAATGATACTATGATTTGGACTTCTTTATATATGGTGTTACTATCCTTATACTATTGATTGAATTTGAACTATTATACTATTAGGAGCATGTACAACTTGAGCCATTGGGCCTTTTTTGTTTTACAGGGCGGATGCGTATTGCGTAGTTTACTTTTCTTGTTTTGTTGTCTATTTTACTTGGTCAGCCTGTGATGTCTACTAAGTACAAGTGGACCATATTCACTCCTACTTTTTTGTACCCTTTCAGTGCAGATTCTAGTTCGAGTGCTACCCGCAGATTGTGATTTTGTGTAGCTTTGGGGTTTCAAAGTCAGGATGAGCTCTTCATCCAGAGCATATTTTCCAACTACTTTATCCCTTTTTGGTTGGGAGGGTGGGAAAAATGATTTTCGACTTTTTAAACTATTTAAAAACTTTAAAGAAAATTTTGAATTAATTTAAGAAAATACAGAGTCGCCTCCTGATTGTTTTACAGAAAATATCAAAAAAAACTTGAAAAATATTTTAAAGATTTGAAAACAGAAACAAACCCTTAAAATTAGAGAAAATGGCTAAGAATTCTAGTAACGCCTTGAAAAGGATTTTAAGGCACTCAAGAAACGTTCAAAAAAATGGTTGACCAAAAGACAATTTGACTGATTTGTAAAAATGACTAGTTTTGAAAATGTGGCTAACTTTGTAAAATCTTAAAATTCATTTGCAAATATGACATCTATTCTATTCAAATGGAAAGTAGCTTACTTAAATTAAAGAATAGTCTACTTAACCTAAATTTGAATTTTTATGGATTTGAGAGAAAAACACACATTTTGTGACAAGGAAAAAGAATGATTTTAGGAAAGAGATCACTTTTTAGCCAAAAGAGAAAACAACATTTTTGCATGATAGGACTATTTATGAAAATGCCAAATTGAGACAATATTAATTATAAAGGCTTGAATTTTTAAAGATTCATAAAGAAACTCATTTTTTTATCGATTCCAAATACTATACTATGTGACCATAAGAAAATGCAAAGATAAAGCAAAATAACAACTCAAAGGGGAAAGTATTTAGATTAACCAAATTTAAGAGTTAAGTACAAACAAGTATTTGAATATGAATTTACAAATAAATAAAGGATAAAAGTTGAGAAAATGAGCTTTGAGCCCGTTTGAACCTGCCCAGCTTTAATCTTCAATTTTTATGGACTTTTTAGCCCATTTCTGCTTCCGCTCTCCACTTCGTCTTTTATTTTGTATACTGGCTTTCCTTTCTTTGAACCCTTTTTGGGTCTTGAGGCTTGACTAGATGATATTAGGCCTCGTTGGCCCATTAGGATATGTAAGGGAAGATGGAGTCCATTTGGACTCGGATAAATGTTACATGCATCAAATAAAAGACAAGGATTAACAAAGTGGTCAAATAATCAAACCACGACTTTATAAATTTGCTATATATGAAAGGGCATATTATTTTTATCAAATAGCAACCGCACACTAACAGATAAGGGATATACACTATCATACTTATTACGTTAGGTAAACGCATTAGTGATGAAGAACAAGAAGCAGTGACATAGATGAACAAGAAAAACAAAAAAAAAGAAGGAATCATTTTTCACACTATTGACCCCAATACTATGTCATCTGAACATCAACTACACCTTAAAAAATAAACTATCTTAATAGTTCATGGGAAGCTGACAGCCCATTTAACAATAAAATTGGTCAATAAGTAAAACTAGGCCAAAACCAATCTTATCTTATATGGCAAACTCAAAGCAACTTCGGGCCGTCACAGATAATCTACATATTTGACACAATTGACATAGTGGTCATAGCATAGTAAAAGATATATCAAGTTTACTTTACAAGACCTCTTTCACTTACCAAACTTTTGTTGGTACTTGAATTCCTACATGGAGCGGCTTTGTTGTACATCATGAATCTTTCTGTTCACACACCTCTCCACATCCATCACCAGGATTTATCCCTGTCGGACTCGAACTGAAACTCAGAGAACAATAGTATCATAATCACGGTACCTTGTACCAGAACTCATAGTGTGCCACAATTCGGGGCCAGACTCAAATCGGAACACCCAATAGTCAATAATCAAAACCATTATACCTGAATCAGTAGCCGGACTCAAATCGAAACTCATCATAGCCAGTAACCAGAACAGATCCAAATGTCATATCATAACAAATAAACGGGGAACATGCCAATCCTTGGCCGAAGCCGAAGTACAGGTAAAGGAGCTACCCCATCATCTGCTACAAAGTAAGTCTCCGGTTCCTCCTAGGTCCACAGCCTACTATCATGCAATATCTAAGTCAGTTCGGCTATCTAGAGTAACTCATGGCAAGGCGGGTCCCAATTCTAAGCCAAGGCCAGCAATCCCGATCAAGTGCAATGCTATCAGGGATCAAAAGGATAAACAGGCCAACCGAGTATAATCGGAGTGACTAAATCCCGTCACAAGCCTAACAGGTCATAGGGCTTAACTAAGCCCAAAGATGTCAAAGTTTTGACAAGTCAACAAAAAGGGTAACGGGGCCCACTATCGGGTCCCAGAAACCAAGTCTGGTTATACTTGTCTAAGTCTCCTATATGAGACAGGGAAAGTGTTGAAATAAACCAAGTTCAAGCAGCCATGGACTTGTTATAAGTTAGGGCCCCTTACAACTAGAACAAACTAAAATAAACAAAATACCAAAATGCACCTAACGTAACACACATCCAGAAATTAATAGGCAATATCAAGAGCCAAGCTCAAGTTTAATTATTAGATCAGAGGGTCGGAACAAGAGATCAAGAGAGGGAATTTGATATATTTTTGCAGTAAGACTTACAAACAAAAACATCTGAATCATACTGTTCTCGACAAATCATGAGTTGGTGAGAGGATAATGTTCACTCAAACAAAGAAACAAACACATACAAAGAAGAATTTTTTTAAACCATAGCTCACTTCCTTATATTTGAGGACATGTTCAATATGTTAAGCTTTTCGTCAAGACATGATATTGAATGCATGACACGCTACCTTTTTACTTCTCTTTTCCACTATTTTAAAAAGAAAGATTACATCTTTTATTTCACAAATAAAGTTCACTCAATCCAAAATTCTCATCACAACAACAAAATTTGGACAAGGCCAATCCCATGTAATGAGTCATACGACTTTATACGTCCAATAATAAATCAAAACAACACCTTAAATTTCATACACACATTTGCAAATTTCAAAGAAGAAAAGTATAAAATATGAAATTTTTACCTTTTTCGGAGCACTTTCTCGTCTTGATGGGATTACACCAAGGGTGGACTCCTAGCCTTTTTTAATTTGCCTTGGCGATGGATGTTTTGACATTGCAAATTCAAGGAGAGGTGACTTGGTGTTTGCTATTTGCGAATGATATAGTCTTTATTGATGAGACCCATGGTGGAGTTAATGCTAAGTTACAGGTTTGGAGGCAAACCCTAGAGTCTAAAAGGTTTAGGTTGAGTAGATCCAAGATGGAATATTCGGAGTATAAGTTCAGCGAGGTGTCACATGAGGCTGATGTGGTTATAAAGCTTGATACTAAGGCCATCCAGAAGAGAGATAGTTTCAAGTATCACGGGTCTATGATTTAGGAAATGAAGAGATTGAAAAGGATGCCACTCACCAGATTGGTGTAGGATGGATGAAATGGAGGCTCGCTTATGGGATCTTGTGTGATAATAAGGTGCCTCCTAAACTCAAAGTCAAGTTCTATAGAGTGGTGGTTAGATCGGCTATGTTGTATGGGGCAGAGTGTTGACCAGACAAGAAATTTCACATCCCAAAGATGAAAGTGGCAGAGATGAGAATGCTATGATGGATATATGGGTGTACTAGGAAAGATAGGATTAGAAATGATGTTACTTGAGATAAGGTGGGAATGGTATCGATGGAAGCCAAGATGCAGAAAGTGAGGTTGAGATGGTTCAGACATGTATGAGGAGGGGAATGGATGCCCCAGTATGGAGGTGTGAGATATTGCTAGGGATGGTTTCAGGCGAGGTAGAGGTAGACCAAAAAAACATTAAAGGGAGGTGATTAGACATAACATGGAACAACTTCAGCTTACCAAGGACATGCCCCTAATAGGAAGGTATATAGGAGGTGGATTAGGGTAGAAGGATAGTTGGAAGGAGTGCGTCATTGCTAGTAGGTAGGAGGACTTTCTTTTGTTATCCGTGCTTGTAGCTATAGTGCTAGTATTATTTCAGAGTATGTTATTATTTTTTGTGTCGCTTGGTGAGTCTTGTTTATGTTATTATTGGGTATGATAATTCCTACTATTTCTTGTCCCTTTACTATTTCTTTTTTAGACTATTTTATCTTGAGCTGGGGGTTTATCAAAAATAGCCTCTCTATCTCACCTCTGAGGTAGTAGTATGGACTGCGTAACATTACCTTCCCCATTCCCCACTTGATGGGAGTATACTGGGTATGTTGTTGTTGTTACCTTTTTTGGAGCAGGAAATTGGGACTAGAGCTTCAATCGAACATACTTCAATCACCAGAGTTCGAGTTTTCTTTGCCGAAATTCCATGATTTCACAGGAATGGAGTGTTTTTATCTATGAATTTTTGGTTGCGTGAGATTAGAAGAATGCTCCTCCATAATCCCCATTTTCTCCCAAAAATTTGACCACTAAACCCTCATCCCTCACAATCTATTTATAGGGGAAAACGGGAATGGTTTTGGGAGGAATAAAAAGGTAATTTAGGGATTTTGATTAGGAATTTTCTAATTTTAAAGGTGGATAAGGCGAGATTTGGAAATTAAATGAATTTGGATGAAATAGGGGTTGGATTCATTGGTGATTTGGGGGGTGGGGGGTGGGGGGTGGGAATCCCATATTCTTTCACAACCAATGAGATTTGGGTGAATATGTACTGTAGTAGTACAAAATTGATGAATTTCTACCGCATTTGAAGGGATTTGAACATTGGCTTTGATGAACTAGATTTTGGAAACTGTGATAATGGAATCTTAAGAGTTATACGAAACTTGGGGATGGAATATTCATGAATTTTGGGATCATTTGGGGTGAATTTGGATGGAAGTTGGAGGTCTGTTGAGGTTGATGTTGGTATTGTTGTTTTTGGGTGTTGTTCCCTATTATCGTTGGTGTTGTTTGTGGTGTTATTATTTTTGGGTGTGATGAAAAAGGGGAGATAAGGTGTGGGATGGACCTGGTCAAAGGGATTTAGGCCTGGGTCAGTGAAGAGTGATTTTGTGGGAATCAAATTTAATTGACAAATTAGCAATTACTTTAGTAAAATGGCCAAGTCAATTGAAAAATGATCCTAAGACAAGTTATGGTCCGAATTAATTAGTGATACTCTAATTTTGACAAATTAAAATAATTACTCCCTCCGTTTCAAAAAGAATGACCTACTTTCCTTTTTAGTCCGTTTCAAAAAGAATGACCCTTTCCTTTTTTGGCAACACTTTAATTTCAACTTTCCACATGGCATGTTTAAGACCACAAGATTAAAGGGCATTTGGTACATTTGTCATAACTTTAATTTATGACCACAAGATTCAAAAGTCTTCTTTATTTTCTTAAACTTCGTGCCAAGTCAAACTAGGTCATTCTTTTTGAAACGGAGGGAGTATTCATTAAAGTAAAATAAATCCATTTAAAATCAAGAAGCTAATTATACATTCAACTTCCAATTTAAATCAATTTTGAGATAAAGAAAAATATTTTTCAATAAAACCTTAATTTTCACTTGAAATAATTTCTAAGATTATTTCTTAAGTAAAAAATCATGTAGTCCTATATAATTAAATATAGAATGCATTTATTTCATTCAAGAGTTAAAAAGTTAGTTTGAAATTATTTGTAAAATAATTTTACTTTAATAAAGCAATTATTTGAACTCAAAGAAGCTCAAAAACTAATTCGGAATATAGAGGGAAAAAGGTATGTGTATACAACTGCACCCTCTCCTTGGGTAGGTTGAATGCAAGTAAACCCTGGGCAAAGAGAGTTTGATGTTTCTAATTCTGTCTGACCGCAAATTCGTCTCTCGAAAGTGGTTAGTTTTCACACAAATTTTAAGGAATCACGGTCGGACCCCAGGATCGGTTTTCCTACATATCTCAGGTTACATGAGAATTCTGGCCACTTGTAGTTCACAATGCTTAATTTTGAGCATGATTTGTAAAGAGTTCAGAAGTTATTCCGATTTTGAATTATAAAGAAAAACTGGAGAGTTGGGAATAGAGACATAGGGGGAGTTTGGACTGCAGACAACTTATCAACACAAATCCCAACCTATATATCCCAAATTTTCAAGGAATCAGATTGCTTATAGTTTGACTAAATTAGTAGAAACGGTAGTCTTTTATTTTAAAAAGGACCTTTGGCTCAAGATGAGTGAAAAGTAAGTTGAGATGGAGAAAAGAGGCTTGTAACCTCTTAACCATGAATTTGGAGCTCTTAACGTCCATAGGTGAGAATTTACCTGGATATAATCTCTAAAATTCTAGGTGTATTGTCACCCAGATTTGAAGAAAAGGATGATTACTTTCGGTATGAGTTTAGGAATACCTCGGAAGTAAATCTAAAACCAAAAATATCTCAAAATACCCATATCCCTTCTGATTGGGGTATGGTTTGATGGCGGTGGAAGTCGTCTTTTAGCTCGTGTCTAAAGAGTTTGATATTTCTCTTCGGAATATGTCCTAGTTTGGTGCTAAGAAAAAGTTCCACGTTGTGCTGCATCCTTTTTGGAGTCGTCCACACCTGTGGTTTTGGTTTGTGATTTTCATCCTCTCGTATGCTCTCTTCAACATTTCAAACAAAATTATTAGCGATAAACATAATTCACTAAGGGGTAGATATCTTTTACCATATTCCTATGTGAATTATTTCTGATTGGTAGTGCCATACTTTCCTGTCCCTGATTTTGGAAGATAATAGTTTCCATAACAGTATAGATACAACAACCATCTCGATTATTGGATATGATGGGCCTTTCGCAATTGAATATTTCTTCAAAATGGGGTGGCTCTCTTGGCCACCGATGACATTTTGGGTAGAACGGTCCCTGCAACTGTTTGATATTTTATTTGATGTCATAACCATCTCGGCTACCAATAAGCTTTTGTACTCGATATGATAATCGTCTCGGCTACCAATAATGATGTTTTGCATATAACCTCAGGTAAGCCTTGCACATCTTTAATATCGACACGACTTATAGATATCCCTTGAATTGTCAGTCTTCGGGTAATATTACACATCATTCGATGTTGAATATGAGGTGGCTTATAGATATCTATTGAGATTCTAGCTTTTGGGTAATCCTGCGCATTATCCAACCTTGGATAAGATATGGCTTACAAATATCCCTCAAATCGTTAGCTTTTGGGTAATCCTGCACTTCATCCAACCTTGGATACAATATGGATTATTGATATCTCTCAAATTTCTAGTCTTTGGGTAATCCTACGCATAATCAACCTTGGATAAGGCGTGGCTTATAAAGAACCCTTGGACTTACTAATTTGGTAATGTAGCATATTATCCGATAAGGATTTAGTTGTGACTTATGGATAACCTTTGAACTATTGATCTTTGGGTAATCTTACATACTATCCAATTAGGATATCGTTGTGGCTTATGGATGGCCCTCGAACTGTCAACTTTTGGGTAATCTCAACACTATCATGTCTCAAACATTCCAACTTACAAATGACTTTAAGACTATCAACTTTTAGGAAATCAAGTACGTCATCTATTTTTTGATAGCAACTTATAGACATCCTTCAGTCTAACATAGTCTAACTATAACGAGGTGGACGAATCGATTATCCAACTTTAATAGGGTGGATGGCCTAATATAGTCTGGTTGTAATGAGGTAGACGACTGGATAATCCAATTATAATGGGGTAGATGGCTCGATATATCCTCGACTCCAGACTCCATCATCTATGTGTGAATAATGGATATTAAAATAATTGTATCCTTCAATGCCAGACTCCTTCGCCTCTGCATGATTAACAAACACATGTGCTCTAAGTTTTCCTTCAGTGCCAGACTCCTCTGCCTTTGCACAATTAACCAGATATGGAGACTTTTAAGGATGGTACTATGATGGCCCTCTCGGCATGTCCCTCTCGGTATGTCTCTCTCAGTAATGATATCAATGGCAGTCACAACATGACCCTCTCGACAAGTAACTCTCAACAATGATATGTAATAGACCTCTAGGCATGGCTCTCTTGGCATGTCCCTCTTGACAATGATATGCAATGGCCCACTTGGCATGTACCTCTAGGCAATGATATATAATGTCCTTCTCAGTATGTCCCTCTCAGTAATGATATGCAATGGCCCTCTCAACAATTTGAAGGAAATCTCACCTGGATCGATTTGCTGGCATGTTGGCTTTTTTGTATGTACCTGCGCTTAAGGTAAATGATTAGTAGACATAGTGTTGCTATTGCTAGCAACTACAATCAATCTTTAAGAAAAGATTTAAAGGAAATGTTTAGAACATGATGTGAGGCCAAAATTTATATATTTAGTCATTATTTACCTCACATTTAGTATTATTATTTATCCTTTATGAGCATTGATTTTATGGATTATGCTCAATATTATATTTTTATGTGTAGAATTAAATTGGTATGAAGATGAAGAAATTTGGAGCAAAAAACGAACTAAAAATGAAAGATCATATAAGGCAATCAAGCAGGCAGCTTAATGGATTAAATAAAATATTATATTAATATTTCTATACAAACAATATACATGCAATAATTCAAATTGAAATTGGAGAGACTTACCTGGCAGACATGTGGCCTAATATGATCAGTGAGCAAAGTGCTACTGCCAACTCCCTTATGCGGCGCCCTTTGCGCTGTCCAAAGCAAACTGCGTTTTTGATTTCCTAGTCCATTTTGGACTCAGTTATTTATTTGAGATTTTTTTCTACACCTATAAATATTCCATAAAAATAGTTTTCATATAACTTTTGGGAGAGAGAGAAAACTTTTGATCTAGAGAGAGCTAGGAGCCCCGTGGAGGCCAGAGAAAATTGATTTATTCTTTTCTTCCCCATATTTATTTATTTTTTAAGCTTTGTTTTTGAATTCAAGATTCCAGATTTATTCTACTCAATTCGTAAGTTCATAATTATGATTTTGTCTATAATTTCTAATTGTGATTCTCAAGCCATGAGTAGCTGAATCCCATAACCAGGGTTGTGGAAACCATGATGAATTAATAAAGTAGACAAAGTACTTAGTGATTCTTGAATGGTATTTATGGATGTATTGTTCTTCCCTTTGTATTGATTGCTTTTTAACGGTGGCCAATGTCATAACTCACCTTATTCATCATAACTCACCTTATTCTTACTTGTTGGACCAAAGGGGTAACGAATGGGAAAGGTGATGTAAGAATGGATATTTGGGGATACCAACCCTCATCTAATAGCTTGACCTAGTCCAGAAATAGCTAATCTGGGATCAAAGGTAAGGGATAGTAAAGCAAACACCTGTAGACGGACCAAGTTGCATGGTGATATTCATCTATCTAGGGGACCAATCATTTAGGTGAACTTAACTTACCGATTTTACATGCTCAACACCTATATAGATTGCTAGTTTGACTTGCCTACTGCATTATGAAATCATGGGGAATACAATCCTAGTCAACTCTCTCACTAACTAAAATTAACATAAACTTGTTACTTGTTGCTTGGTTACTAAAATCTTGTTACTGTTTACTTGTTCTTTTAAATCCCCCCTTTTGGAAATAGTTGATTAATAATCTAAATAACTGAATTGACCTAGCTTTTATCTATATTCCTTGTGGGATTGACCCCACCATAGTTTGGTTCTATATTTGATTCAACGACAGCTTTATATCTCATTTTGAGGTGTAATTTGGGCGATATCAGAACATAACACGAATGACTTTGTCAGTTATCGACATCCTCTTTTTGAGGTGGGAAATACCAATAAGAGTTCTATCAAATGTAATTATGTGGCTGAAACCCACTTTTGTGGAAGGCTACAAACACCACTTTTGAACGTTATATGTTTGTTTGTGATCCACGATTTGCTGGGGATCTTGAGGAGGATGTCATTATCCTCTTCTTATGGGATGATCTCTTTGAGCGCTCCGTCGCTGTGTCAACTCCTTTTTGTGTACCTGTGCTCAAGGTAAACAATTAGTAGACACAGTGTCGCTTTTCTGCTCGTGACTACTTTCAAGTTTAGATAAAGCTTTAAATAAAATGTTCATAAAATAGATTAAATGATTTTGTTTGTCGTCAACATCCTCTTTTCGAGGTGGAATAGACAAAACAAAAGGTCTTCGATTCTGGATGAGTGGCTGAACCCAGTTGTGGGGACAACCATATATACCTTTCTCAAGTATTCCTGTGTTCTGTTGATAAATATGATCTGCTAGGGATCTTGAGGAAGACACTATTTCTTTTATTCAGTGATCTATGCATCCACAAAAAAATTGTTAGTTTTGGTGAAACTGATATGTGTTGACCTCCTCTAGTCTTCCACTTGCTTCTTGCCATCTTTCGGGTGCTTTTTGTCTTTGAATGTCCCTCAGCCTTGGACTTTGCTTTAGCTTCCTCGGGTCGGTAGATGTAAGGCAAAATCATTTTAACATAAAATACGTAAATATTTTCAAAAATAGTTTAATTTGTTTAATTTTGAAAAAAATTAATTTTGAAAGGAAATTTTGGGAAGGACTCTGTCGATAATGTCATGTGCTAGCTCAATGAATATCTTCACTCGACGCCTTGCTATGCCTGATATTCGATGGAGAATCCCTAGAAATCCTTTATTATTGATGGGGAGTTTGAGGATGCATCCCTGAGAAATCTGTCATAGCTGGGGATTGGCCTGTCTAGAATCTGTTGCGGCCAGTGATCTCTAAAGTGAACTCTAAATTTTCGGTGATGGGGATTCTCAGAGTTGAATTCATGAATGAAGCTTGGTGGAAATTTTGAGGTACTCCTCAAAATTTCTGCCCCAGTTAAAAGCTTTTGAGACAAATCTTGAGTAATTGACTTTGTGGGGATCTTGAAACTTTCTTTCTCAAGATTCTCGTTGTTTGCATTCTTCTTGATCTCTCTTGTTGAAGGATGATCTTCTTCTTCGAAATTTTTGAGGTTCCTTCTCTAAAATTCTGCCCCAGTTTCCATTTCTTGAGGGATATAACCTAGACAAAGGCCGCCTACGTATCTCGTTCTAGGGAATTTAGGTCATCACGTAGTTCATACAAAAAGGAAAGGATAAAATTTCCTAAGGGGTTTTGACCGAAGCCAACATAGGCAGCCTACATATCCCTTTCTTGGGAATTTAGGTAAATGTAATTTGTACAAAAGGGGAAGGATAAACTTTCCTAAAGGGTTGACCAAAGCCGACATAGGCCACCTACTTTTCCCTTTCTTGGGAATTCAGGTTAAAAGTAGTTCGTACATAAAGGATATGGGATTTGAAACTATTACAAAGTGTCAAAAGCAGTTACATTCAAATGTATGACTACAAGGAAAGAAACCTAAAGAAAAGACTATCCTTAGGTGTAGTGTCTATTCACTGCATCAGAGTTGATTGACTTGGGTCATTCCTAGCCGTCCATCTCGGATAAAATCGGGGTTCCTTTGGGTAACACCTTGTGGAGAAGATGACACCTTCATCAATTTGGTGCAAACTTTCTTTTGTGTTTATCTTAATGTGAGGAAGGATCAACTGACTACTTCTTGAATAAAACTCCAAGTCAATACATAGCTTATGGGAAATGATGCTTGCACTCAGCTTGGGCACGTCATCATAAGACCTGGAGAATCTGTCAATATATTTCTAGATCGAATTGATAAGCTTTCTCTTCATTTTTTCTGTCAGGTAGGTACCAATTGTGGTCTCCTTAACTTCATCGTTATTACCCAGATTAACCATCTTGGTCTATTCAAGTTTGGGGTTTTCTCGGTTCTCAAAGTCTTTCAATTCTTCTATCAACTATTCTATAATTATTGCTTCTTTGTCATATTCTTCCCGTTCATCATTATCTACTGCACTTTGTTTATTTAGCTCTTGACTTGACATGACAGGTTTTAAATTATTATTACTGAAATCAAAACAAACCAATTTAGATGATAACAAATAATTAAAACAAGGTAATTTAAAACAATTTTCGAGATAAAGGAGGCCTTTTCATTGAATTTAGGAAATATTTACAAACAATGGCTCATGACTCGCACAAGTACGAGTCCATGCCTTTTTTAAATTACTAAAGGTGTAAAAAAAGGAAATTTGCAACATAAAGAGTGGGTTATGGGGCCTCCTCTGTACCACCACTGATTTTCAAAAACTAAATTTTGCCCTCTTATCAACCACAATTGGCCGGCAGTCATAAGCGGAGTGGAGGTCCAATTTGGAAATATCTCTCCAAGCACGACCTTCCTTACTCCACTAAATTCTGGGTCATCTTCTAATGCATCACAATCCTCAAATAAATTCCCAATTCTGTCCCCTAGGCCAACATCCATTGGTATCTCACGCATGGGGAATGACTGGTACAAGTGCCTCTGCCAATTCCATCTTCATTTTCTTCGAATTCTCGTCTTCCTTAGTTGGTTTGTGTCCCAACCCAGACTTGAACACTCTTTCTGGGATTACAATTAGCTTAATGATTTCATCCAAGTTCTTTCCAAAGCCATAACCGGGCTCAAATCCACTTTTCAATATCACGGTATCCAATATTTTCTATATCGACAACATCGACAATTAGGAAATCTTCGATCACGGGCACGTAGCCATTGGGATGGTGTCACGACCTAATTTCTCAGGTCTTGATGGAACCTACTTTAACCCACCAGTAGGTAAGCCAAGCCATAGCCTGGAATGATAAGTAATGGGCTAACAGGCAGAAGTTAAAGGGAAACAAGAATGAAACCAATACATAACAATAATATAAGTGGAAGCAGAAAAGATATGCATGCATAATATACTATACAAGAGAGGCAAAAGGACAAAATATACAAAATGAATCTCTACCAAGACCTTGTAAGGCCAGTATAAGAGCCACTATAGCCAAAAAGAAGAGTACTAGACAGTATCCAAAATATACATACATACACAGTATTCTCAAAAATACGAAAGACTGTAACTGAAATAGATGGAGGAGGATCAACTCCCGATTATAGAAAGCTCACCCCATCTTTGGATCAGTGGCAGGGCCTGAGGATAGCGTTAGTGACGGTGGCTCATACTCAGATCTGCATCAGGGAAGAGAAACCGAAGTGTAGTATGAGTACCAAAGCAACGGGTACTTAGTAGACATCATCAGCCGACTGAGCTCAAATATAGTAAAAGCATAAATAAGGTGCGAGAATGTAAGCTAAAGTCAACATCAAGGGGGTAAAAATATAGATATCAATTATACTGGCAAATGCGATAAAGGAAATAAGTAACTCGAAAATATGAGCAAAGGATTAACTACAACCTAACTGGGCCTTTTTAAGCCCAGAAGGTGCACACAAGAAGACAATTAACCCTATCGAGCCCCCATAAGCCCGGTGGGTGCAAACAAAAGGAAATATAAGGTAAGAAGCATAAATAACCTTTAACTGTACCAGTCTTAATAGCTTTCCCATCCTAAATCCATAATGACAGTAAATATATGTACCAGACTTAAATCGGAACCAGTGGATAATAATAAGAGGCCAGACACCGGGCTTGAACCAGAAATAGTGGATAATAATAAGAGGCCAAATAATCCATATACAACAGAACCTAGTAAAACTGCCAAAACTCCCAGTAACAACCATAATCAACACCAGAACATCCCAACCATAGTCATAGACTATTTTCGGACTAGAATCGGAACTCATAAGTAGCCAAAACCCTAGCCGACAATTTCATAAGGAGCAAACCATAACCATAAACTGCATCCAGTCTCATACCAGAACTCATAATAGTAGCAATAGAGCATACGTCGGACTTGAATTAGAATTGAAATGTATATATATAAGCATAACTAGCTAGCTTAAATCCAAGGGTTTCAACCCTATCCTCTAATCCATATAATCAAAAAGATCAACCTCGAGCAGTTAAACCCACTAAGGCGAGACGGGTCTCAATTACTAGGTCAAGGAGGTGTGCTTCAGGGTCGATTACTACTCTACCCAGGGAAAAGAAGCTAAATAGGTCAGTAATTAAGTCTAAGTCAACCCCAACCCAAGGTAAAAGCCTATGGTAGTAGCCAAGAGTCCAATTAAGCGTAAAGGAGCTTCACATCAAATATTCTACCTATAAAGGGGTGGTAGGGCCCTTTATGGGGTCTCGATAACCAACCTAGGTCAGAACCTACCCAAATCTAGTATAAGGCTTCCTAATCCCATCCCAAGGTACTATTAGCACTAATCCTAGTCCTAAAGGATGATAATACACTATACTAAGAGGGAACAGGTTCGGATTCTACCATAAAGGGACCCTAACCGACTCAATGGGACGTAAAATGCTAAAATAATAACTGGGCCTAAACTTCTTACCCAAAACTAGAACAATACCATACTAATACCATAATTAAGCTTAATCTAAAAGAAGGGTAAGGCTAGCCTACCTGGACACCTCTGAAAGCTTTCCCCTTCTGAAAAGCCTCTGAGAACTGCCATACTATCAAAATAATGATCTATGCATCAAGACGAGAAAATTAATAACCATATTGCGCATAAATGCTCTAGGTCAAAAATCAGACTGAAAATCCTATGTGGGGCCCACTTGTAAAATTATCACAGCGTCCCACTCAACATAAGGATCATTTACCACATAAATATAGCCAATTCTGAGCTCAAACAGTCCTAAAATTAGTCCTAACATAACTCTAACTACATGAACTAAAACAAAGAATTAATCGATGGAATGGGTGGAAACTTACGAGAATACGGTGATAAAACGCCCACCAATATACCCCCAAGCTAAACCCCACACCAGAATACGATTTCCTCACAATTTTTAAGCTCTCAAATGACTTAAATGGTGGATTACACTTAGAAATAAAAGTTGGAAATAAGGGATATATATATATATATATATATATATAAGTGTTAGCGATGGCAGCTTTAGAGGTTTAATAACCGCTAAAGCGGTCACCGCTAAAATGACCAAGCCTTGGCTGGCCAAGCCCAACTAAAGCGGTCTAGAGCTGCTAAAGTGCTATTTGCTAAAGCAGTGCCCAGTCACTAAAGCGGTCTCTTGGAAGCTAGAGAGGCTGCACCAGATAATTTGGCACCAGCCAAATTCAACAAGTCCCAACGGACTCTGATCGGGTGCTCGGAATTGGTTTACAATCCCGTACGTACAAACGAACTATGCTACCCTGCCAAATTTGACATTCCAGACTCAACGACGCCATAGAAATTTCCATCCGGGGTCATTTCAATTAAAAGTGGGTCCCACACACCAAAGGGCCATTTTAACCAAATTCCACCCAATAGCCCAAAATTAGTTCGAAAGCCTCGGGACCGGACCAAGGATCCCCCTAGCCTAAAATTTACATTCCAGAGCTGATGTGACTGTCAAAAATGGCATTTGAGTCCTTTTATCTCAGGTTTTGGTCCGGGACCCATTCCTTAACTTCAAAGGCTCCAAAATAAGAAAATGGCTCTAAAAACCAAACAAACTGCTCGGTACCCGAACTGTCAGTCCCAACAAGTCATAAATAACCTGGGGCATCTTTAGGAGAGATTTAAATGTAAAAAAAGCATGAAAACATAGAAAATGACCTGGAGGGTCATTACTACATCCACTACTGAAAGGACCTTCATCCGCGAAAGTAAAGGATTAAGAAGTACCTGAAGGCTCAAACAGGTAGGGATATTGGGTCCATCTATCATGCTCAGTCTCCTAGGTATTCTTCTCGACTGGAAGGTATCGCAACTGAACCTTAACTACAGGAATATCTCTGGAGCGCAACCGTCTGACATCTTTAGCCAAAATAGACATAGGCTCCTCTGTAAAGGTCAACCTCTCATCCAACTGAACCGAGTCCCACCGAAGCATGTGAGACTCATTCGGAATATAGCACCGCAACATAGATACATGAAAAATTGGATGGATGGATGAATAGGTTAGAGGCAAAGCTAACTCATATGCTACCTCCCCAACTATCTGTAGGATCTCAAATGGCCAAATCTACCTAGGGCTGAGCTTGCCCCTACTCCCAAACCTCATCATACCCTTCATGGGTGATACTCACAGAAAGACTTGTTCACTAACTCTGAACCTGAAGGCACAAAGTCTACGGTCAGCATAACTCTTCTGTCTGTTCTGAGATGCCTGTAGCCTATCCTGAATCACCCAAATCGCATCCAAAGACTCACAAAGCAAGTCTATACCACGAGGCCTAACCTCAGAAGTCTTAAACCAACCAACTAGAGATCGACAACGCCTACCATATAATGCCTCAAATGGTGCCATCTGAATACTCGAATGGTAGCTGTTATTATAAGCGAACTCTGCCAAAGCTAAAAAATGATCCCACTGACCTCCAAAATCCAAAACACAAGAACAGAGTAAATCCTCCATAACTTGAATAGTCCACTCCAAATGCCCATCGGTCTAGGGATGAAAAGAGGTGCTAAGGTCAACCTGGGTACCCAACTCCTCCTGAAAAGTCCTCTAGAAGCTAGAAGTGAACTGAGAGCCTTGATCTGAAATAATAGACATGGGTATCCTATAAGGTGGACCACCTCTTGAATATAGATATGGGCCAACCTCTCGACACTTAAAGAAGTCTGAATAGGGATGAAATAGGCAGACTTGGTCAATCAATCCACGATGACCCAAATACTATCAAAACCATGAGAAGTGTGAGGCAAACCACCTACAAAATCCATAGTGACCCATTTCTATTTCCACTCAGGAATGGGTAGCCTTTGAAGAAATCTACAAGGTTTCAGAAGCTCGGCCTTCACCTTCTGATAACATAGGTACCTAGCCATAACCTTTGCTATATCTCTTCGCATACCGCTTCACCGATAATGCTGCCTTAAATCTCTATACATCTTAGCTATCCCGAGGTGAATAGAATATCTGGAGCTATGAGCCTTTCGAAGTAACAACTGAATCAAATCTCTAAACCTCGGAACACAAATACTACTGTAGAACCTTAGAATACCCTCAGAATCTACGGTAGCCCTCCTAGACTCACCTCTCAACACCTGATCTTGAATGCCACAAAGTTTTCTATCCTCAAACTGATGGCCCTTGATATACTCCAACAAGGCAGATCTAGCCTCAACACTAGCAAGAATCCTCCTAGGGTCAGAAATATCAAGATGAACCATCATGTTGGTTAAGGATTGGATGTCCAAAGCCAATGGCCGCTGAGAAACTAAAATAAAGGCCAAGCTACCCATACTCACTACCTTCCTGCTCAAGGCATCTGCTACCATATTTGCCTTGCCCAGATGGTGTAGAATAGAGATACCATAGTCCTTCAGCAACTCAATCCATCTAAATTCCCTCAAATTAAGCTCCTTCTAGGTCATAATGTACTGAAGACTATGATGGTCAATGAAGATCTTGCAATGAACACCATACAAGTAATGCCCCCAAATCTTAAGCACGAAAACTACCACTATCAACTCCAAATCATGAGTGGGGTAGTTGCGCTTGTGCACCTTCACCTGCCTTGACACATAATCAATAACACGGCCCCACTGCATCAGAATACAACAAAAACCAACACCAGAAGCATCACAATAGATGGTGAACCCCTCGCCCTCAACTGTAAGGTCAAAATAGAAACTGAAGTGAGCAGATCTTTGAGCTTCAGAAAGCTCGTCTCACAACTTGCAGACCACTGAAATGGAATCTCCTTCCTAGTCAATCTAGTTATAGAGGCTGCAATACTAGCAAATCTCTCAACAAATAGCCTGTAGTATCCAGCTATAATAGTAGAAAATCTCTCAACAAACTGCCTGTCGTATCGTGCTAAACCAATGAAACTGCGAACCTCAGTAGGAGACGTAGGCCTAGCCCAATCATGAATAGCCTCAATCTTCACTGGGTCCATCCTAATACCATCCTTAGACACCACGTGCCTTAAGAAAGCTACAGACTCAAGCTCGAACTCGTAATTTGAGAATTTTGAGCAAAGCCTATAATCTCTCCAAGTGTGGAGCACATTCCTCAAATACTGCTCGTGCTCCTCCCTACTCCTTGAATAGATAAGGATATCATCGATAAAAATGATCACAAAGGAGTCCAAATAAGGATTAAAAATGTGGTTCATCAAGTCTATCAATGCTGATGGGGTATTGGTTAATCCAAAAGACATCACCAGGAACTCGTTATGGTCATAACAAGTCCTAAAAGCTATCTTAGAGATGTCCTTAGCCCTGATCCTCAACTGATGGTAACCAGACCTCAAGTAGATTTAAGAAAACACTGTTTCACCCTGAAGCTGGTCAAATAAATCATTGATACGAGGTATAGGATACTTATTCTTTACTGTCATTTTGTTCAGCTGCCTATAGCCGATACATATACGCATAGAACCATCTTTCTTCTTTACAAATAGAACTGAAGCACCCTAAGACAATACACTTGGTCTGATGAAAACCTTACCCAAAAGATTATGAAGCTGAATATTTAGGTCCTTTATCTTGGCAGTATCCACACGGTAAGGAGTCATAGAAATAGGTCGGGTGCTAAGCTTAAGGTTAATAACAAACTCTATATCACACTCAGGAGGAAGGCCAGGTAGGTTGGTAGGAAAAACATCAGAAAAGTTTGAACAATAGGGACAAATTCTAGCAAAGAACTCTTATCACTAACATCTCAAACATAAGCAAAGAATTACTCACACCCCTCCGATACCAGTCTCCAAGCCCGAATATGAGAAATAATCCCCGTTGGTGTGCGGCTAAAAGAACCCTGCCACACAACTGGGGGTATGCCAGACATCACTAAGGTAATGATCTTGGCAAAGTAATCTAAGACCGCAAGATAGGGGGATAACCAGTCCATGACCAGAATCACATCAAAATCTACCATATCTAACATAATGCGATCAACCTGATTGTCGAAACTCTCAAACAGTCACCAAATATGATCTATATACCCGATCCACTACTAAAGAATAGCCTATGGGAGTAGCTACCCGCAATGGTACAGACAATGGCTTTGAAGACAAACCCAATCGTGATGCATAATAAGCAGAAATATACGAAAATATAGAGCCGAGATCAAATAAAGTAGAAGATGGCTGATGACATACTAAAATCATAGTTGTGATCATAACATCTAAAGCCTTAGCCTCTGGCCTACCAAGAATAACATACAAACAACCATGTCCACCATCGAACTAGGTGCCTGCCCGACCACTAGTCCTACTTTCACGCCCCAAATCCCATTGAGGCGGACTGGCACCCTAAGCCGATAAGGCCCGAGAGAACCAATCTTCGTCCATGTCCATTCCTATGCATGTCATTCAAGAAGCATTGTCATCACGTCTAGATACAAGATGCTAATAGCGAAAGTCATGGAAACCTGTGATATATACATATAAGAAACTTGGCCATTAGGGCCATCAAGTCAAAAAGGACATACATCTCTTATATTCGTATTCCCACATACGTCTACAAAGCCTCTAACAGATGCATACAAAAAACCAACTTAAAGTCGGTACAAGTTCCCGCTTTATACAATGTTACAATGCCAAAATAAATGTACGATTGTGACTCGAAAAGCCCCAAACCAACCGGAGCTCACCAAGGATCTGTAAATGACCGGCAACCTACTGTGGAGGTCTACTAGCACCTGCGCCTGCAGCAAGTAAGGTAAGTTCCCCAAGGGACGTCAGTACAAAGTATGTACTGAGTATGTAAGGCCATAAGAAACTGTATGATACATAAATACTTCAATGAACTGAAATACAAATGAATAACCAATATGGATAAGTCAAAATTCTGTATGTTGGGGACCATGTGTATTGATTTCATTAATTTTTTTGCTTCTTTACTTCTATGTTTGTTCATCATCCCTTGTGTCACTTTGTACCCGGGCCCCGACTGATCAGTGGGTCTTAACATAACATAACGTTATGTTGGGATCAGTTCGAGCTAGGCTTATGCCTCTAGAGCTACCACCCATAAATCATTACATCGGGATGGGCTCGAGCTAGGTTATTACCTCTAGAGCTGCCACCCATAAACCAATATATCAGGTTCGGCTCGAGCTAGGTTCTTACCTCTAGAGTTACCCCCTGTCAGGTTCAGTCCGAGCTAGGCTTATGGTTCTAGGACAACCCCCTGATCCAATTATCTCGGAATCGGCTCGAGCAAGGCTTATGCCTCTAGAGCTACCACCCATACTCTTACAACCAACAGATACACATTACTTTATTTCTTACTTTTGAGAGATTGATACAATGATAGTCATAACATTATTTGAACTTTGGAACATAACATTATAGGACCTTTCGAACATTAGTTAATGAACATGAGACATGTGAATCACAATTGATCAATGAGTAGGGAACATGTGACTAATAATAATTGATAACCGGAAATGGGATACCTTAGAACATTTCAGAATAGAACAAGTACAATGTCAATGAGAACACTATATGCTGCAGAAGGATACGAAAAGAGTAAACTTACATAACTTATCTTCCCAATATGAATACACAGTCCTATGTGTGAATACAATAATCCAGGTCCTTCTTTACGTGTTACTTTACAACACAAGTTCATAACGGAGCTCACGTTAACAACTAGTTACCTTACAAATGCACAAGACAACAATGAACTACATGACTACCATATAACGTCATTTCACCCTTTACAATACAATCCACTGCATTACCATAACAACAACACCATAACATTCCACACATTGACCAATACATCATAAACCAATAGCATTTCACACCAAGTTTACCCTTTACGGTTTCTCATTATCATTACATCACAATTATTTCGTCAAGTCACCTCAATACCTTTCATAAAAACATATTAACAACAATCCATAGTTGTTATAATCCAACATGCCTCCAAACGACCCCTTAACATCATTCAAAAGGTATCATAAGTTGATAATTACATCCAAAAAGGGTATAGGGGCCTTCGGGGATCAAAGAGAGACAAGAACATACAAAACGAGATTTTGGGTTGACCTGCGAAGCCACCTACGCCCGCAGGTGGTTGAAATGTGGCCCCAGGTGCCCTCTGGCCTTGTCTAGATCCACTTGTGCTAGCATCTGCGGCCACAGGTGGTCCAGACACGAGGGCGGATGCCCGTTTTGGCCAAAAAGGGTCTCTTTTAGGTCCTTTTTTGTAATAAATGGTCCATGGCCATGAATAAACTTCCCTTTAAATAATTTAGGTCAACTTGGATTCCAAAAATCAGCCATGGTTTCACAACACAGATGAACATCACCAAAACCATATTTTTCCTTCAATACACCACCAAGTCCATAAACAATTTTGCAATAAAAATTCCAACATTATGTACAAGGATAAAACAAGTTAAGGATATAATCACATCTCACATGTCAATATTGAATCCATCAAGTTCACTTCCTTCAAGACCACAAGTCCATTTTCAAGTTTATAAGGCAAAACCCTAATCCGATGCAAAATAGACAGTTTTACACATAGTGAACTGTTCAACACTTTGTCAACATAACTAACATGATTTGTGAACCATATTAAGCATATCATATATTAAACCATGAAATTAAACACTTACCAAAGCTTGAAAAAGAGTGATCTTGCCCCAAGAGAATAGTTGCTTAGGGTTTGGACGAGAAATAAAATATCTTGTAAAAGTCTAGACTTGGCATGTGTATTGTAACACCCCGTACCTTCCTAAAACCACTTTACGATGTTGATCAATGCTTACTTAGGTGTCGAGAGCTATACGTACGTATTTTGTAATGCTATGGATGAGATAATTGACTTTAGGCCTCGTAAATGTGATTAAACCTTCAAAGGAGGTGTTTTATGATTTTTGTGAAACATTTGTGAGGTTCAAAATGAGGCTAAGAAGACCTCTAAACAAAGTATATTAAGGTTTAGAAGTAAGTTAAAGAATAGGACTTGAAGTATCTAACCAAACCCGCGAAGAGAAGTCGAAAAACAATTTTTTTGAAAAATCTAAGTGTTGGGCGCGTTGGGGACCGTTCCACACCTCTATGGACTAAAATTTTTAGTTCATAGGCAGCAAGTTGGCACGCCCAAGGGCGTGCCACCTTGTTTTTTCCATTTTTTTGAAAGTTGGAAATATCTAAGTCCCAAGGGTATCCGGAGATGTACCGAGCTGATTTTTGTCACGTTTATTCTACAACCACGAGTATACACATGAAATAAATGACATATTATATTGGTATGATAAAATTACTCGAGAACGAACTTGGGGTCAAAATGATAGTTTTGCCCTTAAGGTCAAAATAAGCCATACGTGGCTAGAATTGGTTGTCTTTGGAATTGAGGCTACGCATATGAATTGCATGAGTGAGAATATTGTCGTAATGCATATGATATGCTTTAAACATGATAAATTATTAATTTTATTGGTTCAAGTAAATTGGGCCCAAAAAGGACCCAAAAATGAAAAGAAAGCATGGCCCAAAATGGGTCAAAAGACCCATTCTTGCCTTGACCTTCTAGAATCCCATATTTAATGGCTAAGTATGGACTTAAGGCTTATAAAAGGGACCAATAAATCAGATTTTATTCATTGGAAACTCTCATGCTTTCTAGATATTTCTCATCTATTTTTCTCTCAAACCCTAAGAGCTCAAAGCCAAATTTTGGAGCAAGATCATCATCTTCCAAGCTTGGGTAAGTGCTTATTATTGTACTTTAACATATTATAAGCATGATAGATTATGTATATCATGTTGTTTATGGTTGGAAGTGTTGGACATGGCACTTTTGGTTTTGTGAAAAAGATGTGTATTCCATGGGATTGTAACTTGAATTATGACTTGTGCCTTTGATGAAAGATCATTGTATGGATAAAATATGAACGTGTATGGTGTTATTTTGTTGTTAAACATGTTATTTTTATATAAGTCTAAATTATGGGAATTTGTCCGATTTGTTGTTGTGAGGTGTATTAAAGTCATTTGATGGAATAATTGTGATGTGGTGGTGATGGAGAAGTGTAACATATGAGCTTGGTGTGACATGCTATTGGTTATCATGTGTTGGTCAATGTATGGAATATTATGGGATTATTGGTATGATGATTTCATAAGTGGTATTGTCAAGGGGGAAATGACATGTTGAAGCTAAACATGTGACTTATTGTTATTGTATGCCATTATAAGGTAATTGGTGGTTGATGTTGGTTTCGTTATGAACTTGTGTTGTAGAACAAACTATAAGGACGGAGCGGGACTATTGTATGCATACTTAACATTGTAGAATCGTATTGAGAATACAAGGTATGTAAGGTTACTCTTCTATATCCTTCTGCAACATATGGTGTTTGCATTGTCATAGTACTCATTTGATTCCAAAATGCCCTAAGGCATTCCGTATTCGGTAGTTGGCTAGTGTTACTCACATATTCCTTACTCATTGGTCAATGGTGATCGTATGACTCCTGCCCATTGGTTGACCCATGTTCATTGGCTAACATGTCAAATGTTTCAAATGTTCTAAGGTATTGCATCTCAGGTTGGTAAATAGTTGATATCCACATGTATCGTATTTAGTGATCATTATCCTAAGGTTCCAAAAGTGTTACATTCCAAAGGGGTCCTATAATATTTTGATTAAGGTAGACATATATTCTTATTCACAAGTGTCCTACTTCTAGATGAATTATGACTCACTTACCTCTTATTCATTGACTGAAGTTCCTAAACTGTCATAATGTTGTAAATTCTAAGAGAACTATTTCAACGAGAGTACTGAGGTAAAGAGGGCTTGTTTAGTTTGAATAGCATTGTGCCAATCATGTCATGATCCAAAGTTCCAATGTCTCATATTCATGAGTAATGTTCCAAAAGTCCAATGAGGTTATGTTCCTAGGTTTCAATAGTGGTTATATTCATGTATCTTGTTCATTGATCATTGTCCCAATGGTTCCAACAGTGTTATGTGTCCATGAAGGCTATGTTGTCCAATAATGCTTATTCACATGTTTCTCACTCATTGATTTTTGATCCAAAGCTTCAAGGAAAGTTGTGACTCTCATTGTATTAATCTCTCATAAGCAAAAGTACCAAATCTCTCACAAGTTAAAGTATCAATCTCAAAATTAAAGTAAAGTCAAGATTCCAATCTTACAAGAGTAAAGATGTGAAGTAATGTATATTTGTGTTTCAAGTTTCAAGAATGTTTCTATTATCAAGATATCACTCATAGTATGAAAGAAAGGGAAATGAAGTAATGTATAATGAAAGAAAAGGAAGCAATGTTATGTTATGTTATGTTAACCCTACCCATGGAGTAGATGTATGTTATTAACCCACCATAGAGTGGATGTATGTTGACCTACCCATGGAGTAGATGTATGTTATTGCCCACCAAAGAGTGGATGTATGTCATTGCCCACCATAGAGTGTATGTATGTTATTGCCCACCAAAGAGTGGATGTATGTCATTGCCCACCATAGAGTGGATGTATGTTATTGCCCACCAAAGAGTGGATGTATGTCATTGCCCACAAAAGAGTGGATGTATGTCATTGCCCACCATAGAGTGGATGTATGTTATTGCCCACCAAAGAGTGGATGTATGTCATTACCCACCAAAGAGTGGATGTATGTTATTATCCACCATAGAGTGGATGTATGTTAACCCACCGAAAGAGTGGACGTATGTTGAATGACTAATAATTGATAATGAGCGTTAATCAAAGGAAGAATCCATTGAACAAAGGTATCACGTGTGAGTGATCAAAAATAGTAATGCTAATAAAAGAAAGGTACATGGTTTCACATATGGAGTTTTCTCTTATAATTATTTCCATTAAAGTTCTTATGTATTGATGACATTTTCTTATGAGCCTTACATACTCAGTACATTCTTTGTACTGACCCCCTCGGGGGACTTACCTTACATGTTGCCGGTGCAGGCATTATTAGACTTCCTCTGTAGACTGGGGATTATTGGCAGAGTTTTGGTGAGCTCCACTTGGTTCGGAGCTTTCGGGGTCATAGTTGTATATTTGTTTTGGCATTGTAAATATTGTATAAAGCGGGGATTTATCCCGACTGTATGTTGGTCTTGTAAATGCATCTGTTAGAGGCTTTTGTAGACATGTGTGGTTTATGAATGTACAAGACAAAGGTCCGTTTGACTTGATGGCCCCAACGACCAAGTTTCATAAATATATATATATATAGCATATGTTCCATGTTCATGTTTTACACATAGTTGCATAAGGCTTAACAATATTCATACGAGGATATGTATATGAAGGTTCATGAGCAAAGATTGGTTCTCTCGAGCCATGTCGGCTTCGGGTGCCAATCAAGCCTCGTTGGAAGTCGGGGCGTGACATGTATTGTGTTGAATAAAATCTGATTTTTGCTCCCTTTTATAGTCCCTTTTAGTCTCATCCTTAGCCACACATTAATCATAAATTCTAGTCTGACTTGTTCAAACACAAGAATGGGTCATTTCCACTTGGGCCATGTCTTTTATCTAATTTTGGGCCTCAATTGAGCCTAAATAGCACAAGATTCATTTAAGACCAACAAATTTTTGCATAATTCACCAACCCTCTCATGTTTTAAATAATTCCATAAAGGTTAGCGCAGTCTTATAGGTTCAAAAATATACGAGGTGTTACACCTACCTGCCTGAGGAACACCCCTGAACCCTGGGGACCACCCTTGTGAAGTAGCACCACCCCTAACTGGCAACGATACTGATCTGATTGGATTAGCACTCTGAGCTGAAGGTTTAATCATACCACACCGGGAAGGCTCGAGAGAGAAATGATCGATGACTACTCCACACTCATAACAAGCCTCAGGCACTCTGCTCTGTCTAAAAGGTTTGACTAACCTGGAATGGCTACCTCGGTCTAATGATCTTGACTGAATAACCCTCGATAGTTGACGACTGCCCTATCCACCCGAACTACCATAGCTGGGTTGACCCCCATCTAAAATTTGAAGCACTACCTGAACGAGCCTACTAGGCTGACCCTAGTGCTGATAATACTGACACTTGGGGGACCTACCTTGAAACCCTCAACCTCTAAACCGTGAAACACTGTGGCTCCCACTGTAACTACCTTGATAACAGGGCCTCTTATCGCTGCCCTCTTGAGCCTCATGATCCATCTCCTCGATAGTATAGGCGTGATAAAAAATATCAATAAAATACTTCCCTAAAGTCACCAAACTCTGAGTAGCCCTATAGAGCAGTAGTCGTAACCCCCGAACAGAGCACCTAATCCTCTCATACTCCTTAGGTAGAATCATAGTGGCATGCTTGGCTAGCGTGTGAAACCTCGCCTCATACTTGACCATAGTCATAGAACCCTATCTCAATGTATAAAACTCATACCTCAGGCACTTGCACATGCTGTGAGGCCTGTACTTCCCTAAGAAAGCCTAAAAAAACTGAGTCTAAGTCAAAAGGGGAGATCCAGCTGGCCTGGAACTAAGATAACCTCTCCACCACTATCTCTTTGCTCTGTCTAGCTAATAAGTAGTATATTCCACTTCGCACAACTCGACCAACCCCAAATTATATAACCTCTCCTGTCAATTGGTAAGGAACTCATAAGCATCCTCTTCTAGGCCCCCGACAAACCTGAGTGGAGTCAATCTCCGAAATCGGCCCAACATCTTGTACTCCTTCATAGTCATGACTGGCTGGGCTATTATGGAACTACTGATGGCGGAGGAGCCTCTACCCTAGAAGCCGTAGTTACAGGCTGCACCCCTAAATCAATACAACCTTGGGGTATTGTCTAAGCCTCGTCTATCGGCGGACCACCAACTAACCCCAAAAGCTAAACGAATGTATCACAGAGAATCAAAGAAGATATAAACCTGGGTGGGGCTTGGGATGCCCCTGGCCCACCTGCTGTTGTGGCAACAGAAACTCTGGTGCTATCTCTGGCTCAAGAGTAGTAATAGGATCTGGCGATGTCTTCCTATCCTGATCTAGAGCTGGGGCTGCAGCTCTAGCCTACCCTTGACCTCGAGGTAGACCTCTACCTCTAACTAGAGCTCTAGCAGTAGGCTCGGGGTCCTGATCCCCTGCTACCGTACCCCGCATCCCAACCTTCTGCGAAACAGTGAAACAAATAAAAATCTAAAAACTAATATGGACACAACGCATGGAAATGAACCAACAAGATGAGATTTTTCTAAAAATGTCCTGTAGCCTCCCAAAGATAGGATATAGATATCTTCGTATTGATTTGTGGGACTCTGCTAAACAGCAGCTCTCGTACTAATATACCAGTGAACCTAGGTTCTAATACCAAGCTATCACAACCCAATTTCTCAGGTCATAATGGCACCTACTTTAACCCACCAGTAGGTAAGCCAAGCCGTATCCCAGAACGATAAGTAATGGGCTGAGGCAGAAGATAAAGGGAAACAAGAATGAAACCAATACATAAAAATAATATAGGCGGAAGCAGAAAAGATATGCATACATAATATATTGTATAAGAGAGGGAAGAGGACAAAATATACAAAATGAATCCCTCCTAAGACCTGGTAAGGCCAGTACAAGAGCCACTATAGGTAAAAAGAAGAGTATTAGACAGTATCCAAAATATACATATATACACAGTAGTCTCAAAAATACAAAAGACTGTAACTGAAATAGCTAGATGAGGATCAGCTTTGGACCATAGAAAGCTCACCCCATCTTTGGATCAGTGGCAGGGCCTGAGGATAGCGTCAATGATGGTGGCTCATATTTGGATTTGCATCAAGAAAGAGATACAAAAGTGTAGTATGAGTACCAAAGCAATGGGTACTCAGTAGGCATCATTGGCCGATTGAGCTCAAATATAGTAAAAGCATAAATAAGGTGCGAGAGTGTAAGCTAAAGTCAACAGCAAGAGGGTAAAAATATAGATATCAACTATGCTAGGAAAATGCGATAAAGGAATTAAGTAACTCAAAAAAAAACAAAGGACTAACTACAACCTAACTGTGCCCCCATAAGCCTAGAAGGCACAAGGATCAAGACAATTAACCCTACCGAGCCCTCATAAGCCCGATGGGTGCAAACAAGAGGAAATCTAAGGTAAGAATCATAAATAACCTTTAAATGTACCAGTCTCAATAACTTTCCCATCCCAAATCCATAATGAGAGTATATATATATATGTACCTATCTTGAATCAGAACCAGTGGATAATAATAAGAGGCTAGTCACCGGATTCAAAGTGGACATAGTGGATAATAATAAAAGGCTAAATGATCCATATACAATAGAACCCAGTGCAACTGCTAGAACTACCCAGTAACAACCATAATCAACACCATAACATCCCAACCGTAGTCATAGACTATTACCGTACTCGAACCAGAACTCATAAGTAGCCAACTGTAACTATAGCCGACAATTTCATAAGGAGCTAACCATATCCATAAACAGATGCCAGTCTCGTACCAAACTCATAATAGTAGCAATAAAGCATACACCTAACTTGAACCAGAACTGAAATGTATATATAAAAGCATAACTAGCTAGCAAAAATCCAAGGGTTTTTAGCCTATTCCCTAATCCATATAATCATAAAGATCTATCTTGGGCGGTTAAACCCACTAAGGCGAGACAGGTCCCAATTACTAGGTCAAGGAGGTGCAGTCCATATTCACATATTTACCTTGTAATTCAGGTTCTACAAAATAATATAACAACACCTAATTAGATCATATTACATTAATTACATATTTTATGTAAAGACCTAATCCATCGTTATTGGAAATTACCTCTTGGACAGTACAAATCCAGAAATTATCAGAATGATATTTGAAAACGTATGCGGGGCCACAACATTTAAATGTTTGGACTTAAAAATTGTTTAGGGCTGGGCTGACATCATTCTTCTATAGCGGTATTTATTTTGCTATAGTGGTACCGCTATAACGATAGACTGACTGCTATAGCGGTGTGACACGACCAGTATAGGGTAAAAAATGAGTTTTATTTTCTTCTCTTTATTAACTGACATAGAAGCGTGAGAGTCTTTCCATAAACCCTAAATGTTACCTCCTAAGCCTCAAAGCCATAGAAGGAGGATAAAAGGGTTTGTATGGGTGCAACCCATGGATTTCTGGGGTTCAACATATTTGTGGGATCAACTACAGGCTAGAATTTCACTTGGCTCATCCTTCCTTCAGCTGGATGACATCCAGGTAAGCTAAGGTTTAAATTTAGTAGCTTGACTCGGGTTAGATAACATGATTATAACATATGTGGATGGGATATTCCATGTTTAAACCTTCGGGTACGGCTTCAGGATGGTTAAAATTGGCTAAAGGTCAGGGGAAAGCATTGCTTGGGCTGGTTGTGCACCTTATCATGTTTATATTATGTATGTGTTATAGTTTAATGGTTTATGGTAGTATATTTATCCTTAGGGTAACTATTTACACCATTTAGGGTGATAGGAATTCTTCTCGGAGACTCTAAGGTAGAAGCCTTGAGAGGGTGTTAGGGGTAACGGTTGGGTATGCAATGACTAAAAACCTGACCGGGAGAGTGGGGGATGGTTTATAGGTTAATCCCACTTATAATTAAGTGTGCATGTTACTACTTGAAGTGTGATCAGTTGATGCATATTGTTTGGTGGTCAATGCAATTACTTTACTTGTTTATGGATTACCTATCTTTATTGTTGACATATGAAGTGTTCCTGTACTGGGAATGTTTCCACGGGATATTGGTGAAATAAGGTTCACAGATATTTATGTCTGGGGTTTTAGTACATGGACATTAATTGTCCCCTGCAGGTCATGTTTAGACGATTTTAGCACGTCATAGAGTCTTAGCATGTTGACATCGATCTTGGAATTAACTATGATCCTTCAACAAATATTTATGAAATGGATTTCTATATTGTATTATAATGCCCTGGAATGTTGTGTTGACTTGGTTGTGATTTGATTTGGCCAACTATCTGTTGTGATGGTCCCTGTAGCTTATTCTTGACTTAGTGGTATGTGCTAACTTTTTGGTGTTTCCTCTTTGATTCCATTTGCAATTATGTACTAAATGTATAATGTGTAAGCATGGTCAACTTGTCGTGTTATATCTTATGTTGCGGGTATTTAGTGAGTAGTATATTTTCCATCGTGTTTAGTGTCTAAACTTACAAGTACATCGGGTAGCAGAATGACCAAGTAGGTGGGGGTTTGGGTAAGGAGTCTTACACTAGCAGGATAGGGAGAAGGTCGGGTGTGGGTTAAAAGAGGAATAGCCTTTCGGATCAAAGGATAAATGTCATGACCCGAAATCCCATTCGGGTCGGACTGGCACCCGAAGTCGATAAGGCCCGAGAGAACTAATCTTTGCTTATTCCCAATCGTATGCATACCGTAAGAATCATCACCAACTCATAAAGACATAAGAGGCTAAGTGCGAAAATCATGGAACATTATATACATAAGAGACTTGGCCGTTAGGGACATCAAACCAAAATGAGCATACATATCTTACATTCTGTTCCCACATAAGTCTACAAAGCCTCTACAGATACATAGCTATGATAAACCTAGAGTCGGGACAACACCCCGCTCTAAACTCATATACAATACCAAAATACATATACATAGCAACTCAGAAAGCCCCCAACCAACTGGAGCTCACCAAAAGTCGGCAAAAGGCCTGCAACCTATCGTGGAGGTCTACTAGTACTTGCGCCTGCAGCAAGTAAGGTAAATACCCCAAGAGGGGTTAGTACGGAGAATGTACTGAGTATGTAAGGCCATATAAAACTGTCATAAATACATCAATAGAATCAAAATGTAATAGGATAATCAATATGAATAACCCATCAATTTGCATATGTGTAACCATGTAGCTTACATAAATTAAGTTCTTCTCTTTATTGTTTATTCCTCATCGCTCATATCACAAGATCGGCTCGAGCTAGGACTTTGCCTCTAGAGCTACCACCCATATCAATATATCGGGATCGGCTCGAGCTAGGTTATTACCTCTAGAGCTGGCACCCATACCAACATATCAGGTTCGGCTCGAGCTAGGTTATTACCCCTAGAGCTGCCCCCTGTTAGGATCGGTCCGAGCTAGGCTTATGCCCTTAGGACTGCCCCCTGATCCAACAATCTTGGGATCGGCTTGAGCTAGGCTTTTTGGCCCCAAAGCTACCACCCATACTTGATCATTGACCACCAACAGATATGAATTACTTTATGTCTTACTTTTGAGAGATTGAGTAATCCACTTATGAGAGATTGATACAATCAGTTATGAGAGATTAATGTATATATACATAGCCACAACATTATTGGAAGCTTAAGAACACAACATTATTGGGACCTTTGGAGCATGTCCATAATTATGCAACTCATGCACAACCATGACTAATGAATGAAGAATATGCGACTTAACAATAGATTGAAACTATTAGACACGAGTCAATGAACAAGAGGTATGTGTCTAACCACTATTGGCACTTTGGAACATAACCTTTTTTGGGCTTTTGGAACATTGACCAACGAATATGAGACATACAATTCCCAATTGATCAATGAGTAGGAAATATGTGATAATAACCATTGCTAACCGGATATAGGATACCTTAGCACATTTCGAGATGGTACAAATGTAATGTCAATGTGAATACTATTTGCCGCAGAAAGATATAGACAGAGTAACCTTACATACCTTGTATTCTCAATACGAGTATACGATCTTAGATGTGCATACAATAGTCCCGCTCCTTCTTTATGTGTCACTCTACAACACAAATATATAACGGAATTCACATTAACCACCAACTACCTTACAAATGCATATAACATCAATGAGTTACATGTTTTCCTTTAAACATGCCATTTCCCCTTGACAAAACCATTGATGAAATTATTATTTCAAAAATCCCACAATATCCCCAACATTGACCAATACATGATAATCAATACATTTCACCACAACACTTCTCTTTTACACTTGCTTATCCACACCATATCACAAATAGTCCATCAATTCACCTTAATACACCTCATAGCACATATCGGCCAAAATCCCACAATTTACACTTATAGAAAAATAATAGGTTTAATAACAAAATCACACCGTACATGTTCATGTTTTATCCATACCATGCTCTTTCATCAAAGCCACAAGTCATAATTCAAGCTTGAATCTCATGGATCACAAATCTTATATAAAAATACAAAGTACCATGACCATCACTTCCAAGCATAACCAACATGATTTAAATACTCTCCCATGCATATAATATGTTAATCCATAAGAATAACCACTTACCTAGGCTTGAGAAATGATGATCTTTCTCCAAAAGTTGTCTTTGAGCTTTTAGGGTTTGAGAGATATGCTTGAAAAAAATATCTAAAAGGCATGAGAGTTCCAAATGAATAAAATATGATTTTTGGGTCTTTATATATCCCTTGGGGTCATCCTTATCCATTCTTGGCATTTAATGCTAGTTTGGCTTTGGCCAATGGAAGAATGGGTCATTTGGCCCATGTTTTCTTCTCATTTTGGGCCCTATTTTGAGCCCAATTCACTTAACCCACTAAAATTCATAATTTCTCATGTATAATTCATTTCATACACTTTACTACAATATTCCCACTCATACAATTCATACTCATAGCCTTAATTTCAAAAACAAGCAATTCTAGCCACGTATGGCCTATTTTGACCATAAGGGTAAAACCATCATTTTGATGCCAAATTAGTTCTCGAGTAATTTTATCATACCAATATGATACTTTAATCATTTCATCTATATGCTCATGGTTGTAGAAGAAACGTGGCAAAAATCGGCTCAATACGTCCCCGGGCACCCTTGGGACTTAAGAAAATTTCCAACTTTGAAAAAGTGGAAAAACCACCATGGAACGCCCTTGGGCGTGCCATATTGCTTCATATGGGCTAAAAAATTTGGCCCAGAGCGGCCTGGCACGCCCTCTGGCGCGCCTGTGCCTTAGTTTTTTTGAAAATTTCATTTTTTGACTTTTCTTCGCGGGTTTGGTTAGATACTTCAAGTCCTATTCTTTAACTTACTTCTTAGACTTAATATAATTTTTTTAGAGGTCCTCTTAGCACCATTTTTAACCCCACAAGTTCTCCATGAAAATCACAAAACACCTCCTATGAAAGGCTAATCACATGTACGAGGCCAAATTTCAATTTTCTCATCATTAACATTACCAAAAACATACTTATAGGTCTCAACACCTAAGTAAACATTATTTAATGTCGTAAAGTAGGGTTGGGAAGGTAAGAGGTGTTACAATAAATTAAATGTTTGGGCAAGTCTTCTTAGGGCCTGCTATGCTATTTACCATCTTATTAAAGGCTCGGGCTTAGACTTTCCTATTATAATTATCTTTCCAGCCAAGCTAATCTCTAGGGTAGAAACAAACTTAGTATTTGGTAGTGGTAGGGTCATAAGGGTGCGGTGTCATAATTGGGGTTTTAAAATTAGAGCTTGTCTAAAAAGGGGGCAAGGGAGGGGGGTAGTCCCTAGTGTTAAGTGAAGGCATGCTTCTTTTGAATATTTGTGTTATATTTGTGTAATCCAATTCGGGTCAACCTATAAGGCTTACCAGTACGTGTGGTTTGTACTGATATTACTCTTGCTATACTCTTTTCGAGATATAGTCTTTTGCAAGATTTAGTGTTGGTTTCTTGACTGTTGCTTTAGTGATCATCCAACAGCTCCCACTTACTCATTCATGGTAGAAGCTGGGTCATGATTATTTCTTATTTTTGTAGTTTCTCTTTTACCTATTTAGACTAGATCCTAGGGTAGTTTATTTCCTCATTATTGATTAAATCATGTAATAAGTTGGTTAATTTAAAATCAAAGACTTTTGCATATTGGATTTAAGGGGTTCTCTTATCTAGGTGGATTAGATTAGGTGCCCTCACAATCTGGCCATTTCGGTTGTGATAGTTTGGTATCAGATCCTAGGTTACCAGTCTCATAGTACAAGATCAAATATCGAATAGAGTCCTACAGATTGGTGTGTTGTCGTCCACATCTAATCTTTGAGAAGCTACGAGGCATTATAGAAAACTATTTCACTTTTTTCTTTCCTCTCGTGCGCTCGTTCAGTTGTTCAGTTGTTGTATGGGTTGAATCTAATTGGTATCTCTCGATCCCAATTGATATCTCTCGATCCCAATTGGTATCTCTCGATCCCAATTGGTATCTCTCGATCCTAATTGGTATCTCTCGATCCCAATTGGTATCTCTCGATCCCAATTGGTATCTCTCGATCCCAATTGGTATCTCATCTAGGTAAGTAAATGTCACTTGAATATGTTGGAAAGGATGTAAGCAACATGAATTTGAACTGGAAGGTTCCAATTGGTATCTGGACCTCCGAGCCGTGTAAGCATATATTAGATAACCCACTTGGGGTCGTCACCTACATAGTTAGATGTGGTGTACTAAGCTAGGGAAATGTAACATTGAATTTAACTTCCTCTTTTTTTCATGTGTGGTAATCATGTCTGTCTGATTGATTTAAACCTATGCTGTGTGGTTGCTTGAATTGGTTTGAATATGCCATATACATGCTGTAAATTGTCATGTGCTATGTTGTATGGTGGTAGATTAACTTTGTACTATGTCTATACTATTGTGCTATAGTGTATAAGGGTTTAAGCTAATACTTAGGGACCGGAACCCAACTTGTGGTTAATGTTGAACACCGAAAAAACTTATGCTAAGACTAATTAAGACGCAGGAAAATTACATGGTTAACTTATGGTTTACGATTCCATAAATGCATTATATGTTATGATATAAGGTTGCAGTTGGCTGTAAATGGTTAAAAGACTCACTCCGAGTAACTTAGCAAGGTTTCAATTTTTTTTTTGGGTGTGCATTAAGGGTATTAAGTATTTGGGGAAGGGACCATAAAAAAATTTAAAGTTGCTGGGCAGCCTCTGGTTCGGGCAGCCACAGCGGTATGAGTGCCGCTATATCGGCATACCACTATGGTGGTAATTTCTTTGCTATAGTGGTACCGCTGTAGCAGAAGGCTCACCGCTATAATGGTGATGGCGGGGCAGTAACCGTGTCCTGTTTTCCCCTGTTTTTGGCTTTCATAAGTGCTTAATTATTTTCGACCTTTAAGGGTGTGGGACATTGTATTGATAAAAAAAAGCAGCAATACCATATAAGCAGGCTTATCATTTATTAATGCGAGAATAAAAATAGCATCCATATGCGGGAAAATAAAAACAAAAAGGGTAAATAGTGTCTAGTACATACCCCAAATGGGGGCAACCCAAATATCATAAAACCAAAGGAGGGGGAGGGATGAAAGGGAAAAAGGAGACCAAGCTGGATACCCTGTCAGTCACGGGCTGCTGGGGTAGGGTCATCTCCTTATGCATCATTCAAGAAGGGAAACTCCCTCAAATCCTCTGGGTCTATCTTGGGGAGATCTTGGTTTGGTGCTACGCACCCAAACATGAACTTTATGGTCTTCCACATTCGGGTAAGCAGGCGGTCTCAGGAGCGTCTCTTCTGCCATTCCTCATCAAGCTCTCGATGGAGTGTTACGACATCTTGGGCAGTGGTAGGAGCTGCAGAACTGGAGGGGCACTTCTCTCTGTACCTCCTAATAGCGGCCAAGTCCACCTCCAACTGGCTACCAGGGATCGGGGGCTGGGACTGGGAGGGAGCGGTATCACAATCATCTTCCTAGTTGGCACCAAGGGCCTCCTTCGCAGCCCTGCTACTCCCCACCTCGCCGACCTTTCTTTTTATTTTTTTCTGGGATGAGGGAGCTCTCACCAAGAGAGGGTGAAAGGGATGTCCATATCTATCACCATATCATTGGGCTCCTCCGAGACCCCTGCTCATCTGCATAGCTCCAACACCAAACCTAGCAGAAAAATACCCTTCTTAGGACCCCAGTAGAAGTACTTCCACTTGATCAATATATGCTCCTCCATATTCAGCTGGATCCCCCTGATAGCATAGGCCACCACCAAGGCCTGAGGATAAGTCACGTCCGCGATGTTGTTGGACGAACGGATGGATCCTTCGGTCACTAGGTTCAGGCATCTTCTAGCATCGACCAAAAAGTAGGTGCTGGTGACACCCTCAGTAGTAGGCCAGTATACCCTATCCCAAACTTCTCCAGCATCAGTGTGTCCCTCAGCCATCCCATGTCCATCTCTAGGGCCTTGGCCATATAGTCAACATTGGAGACATGGGGGACGCCGAGCACCTCATTGATGGTGCAGGAAATTATGGGGACATCTACTCCCCAAATGCGGATAGTGGTCTACGGGAATCCCAGAGCATGGTGAGGAGGATGGCAAAGAACTCCTGGGTCTAATTCGCAACCCCATCGGGGGAGCCTCCACTATTGGCCCCCACCCAAACTCCTGCAGTCGATTGTAAAACTCCGGCGCCTTCTGCTCCATGTTCTTCATGTCGAAGCTCCGCTTAAAGAAAAGCCCCATCCTTTGGTACTCTTAAAATTGCTCCCGATAAGCCGCATCGGGGAATCTCTCATAGGCAGGGGCGTTGGCTTGGTTTTTGTCCATGATTCGTATAAACCTTCATATGACCAAGGAAAATTATTAGAAATCTTTACACGTCTATTTGTGATCAAAAAATTTCAAAAGTAAAAATTTTCAGCTGAGCTGGGAGGCCACTGCCTGTGGGCTCCCACTATAGTGGTAGGCTTACTGCTATAGCGGTAGTTTTACCACTATAACGGTATCGTTATAGTGGCAAAGACTGCTATAGCAGTCTTTATTTTCCTGACCAGGCAAGGGGTGCAACAATGGCACCCTTGGCCCAATTTCTCTGATTTTCACTTTTTAACTCAGATCAGTAGTCCGACAACGTTCAAAAATAAATCTTTACAAAAATTTGGGTGTGATAACTCCTAAATCATGCCCAAATCACCAATTCGAAGTGAAGAAGACCCTTCAAATTCTCTACTGTTTTAGGCACGTTAAGGCCATAAACTTTGATTTTCTTACACCCAGAACGCAATGGGAACGTAGTGAATGTAACATCCATGCTTCTGAAATCTAATATTACCAAGCCAAATTTTTGAAATTTCAAAAATCTCTATAACCTCCGAGTTCAACGTAAATTCTAGCCTACATCATGTGTTTTCACGTGTAGTAAAGTATTAAGAGTGAGAAAGTTGAGTGTTTCCTATTTCTGGTGATGGCAACGAAGTGATCGGGGAGGCGAGAGTAAATTTTTTTGAGTGAGAGGGGGAAAATAACGTTTGAACATCCCTCCCTCTATATTTTGTTTGGGATCGCTATAGCAGAGTGACGACCGCTATAGCGGGGACCCATTGAATTCCATGAAATTTAAAGTTTAAATCCTTTAACACTCCATCTAAGATGCGTAGTTCAAATCGTTCCAAGATCTCCTTGACTTTCAAGGAGGAATTTTCGTAGTTTCATTGTAATCATTCAGGTGTGAAACTCCTCTTTGGGGTGGTCGGTGCCCGGGTTCGTGACTCGTACAATTAATAGAACCAAGGTCTAAGCGGTTGTGGTTTGGTAAGTTTATAGGTTAGTTCAAAAATTTGAACTAGGATTCGGAAGGTAGTGGTAGCATCTCATGACCCGACAAGGGTTTGTCCTGATTTTAATAATCCAGACTTGACTCTTCCATTCTTTGATCATTTGGGGATCAACAATGGGTAAATTGGTATCTGTTGTAACGACCTAATCCATTGTTATTGGACATCACCTCGGGGTTAGTCTAAAAATAATTGGAATGATATTCAAAAATGTATGTGGGACAACAAGTTTTTAAATACGGTGACCTAAAAATTATTGGGGGCCTGGCTAACGTCATTTCGTTATAGTGGTAGACTGACCGTTATAGCAGTGTGACGTGATTAGTATAGGGTAAAAGATGGGTTTTATTTTATTCTCCTCATTAACTGACGTAGAAACGTATGAGGCTTCCCAAAACCCCTAAATGCTACCTCCCAAGCCTTAAAGCCATAGAAATAGGATGAAAGGGTTTGTATGGGTGCAAACCCATGGGTTTCCAAGGGTCAACACGTTCGTGGGATTGAATATAGGCTAGGATTTCACTTGGTTCGTCCTTCTTTCAGCTGGATGACATCCCAGTAAGCTAAGGTTTAAATTGAGTAGCTTGACTCAGGTTAGAGAGCATGATTATAAAATAGGTGGATGGGAGATTCTATATTTAGGCCTTCGAGCAAGGCGTCAGGATGGTTAAAATTAGCTAAGGGTCGGGGAAAGCATTGCTTGGTCTGATTGTACACCTTATCATGTTTATATTACGTATGTGTTATAGTTGAATGGTTTATGGTGGTATATTTATCCTTAGGGTGACTATTTACACCATTTAGGGTGATAGGAATTCATCCCGGAAACTCTAAGGTAGAAGCCTTGAGAGTGTGTTAGGGGTAGAGGTTGGGTGTGCTATGACTAAAGTCCTGACCGGGAGAGTGGGGGATGGTTTATAGATGAATCCCACTTGTAATTAAGTGTGCATGTTACTACTTGAAGTGTGATCGGTTGATGCATGTTGTTTGGTGGTCAATGCAATGCATGTTGTTTGGTGGTCAATGCAATTACTTTACTTGTTCATGGTTTTCCTATCTTTGTTGACATGTGAAGTGTTCCGGTATTAGGAACGTTTTCGCGAGATATTGGTGAAACAAGGTTGGCATACATTTATGTCTGGGGTTTTAGTACATGGATAGTAATTGTCCCTTGTAGGTCATGTCTAGAGGGTGGATGCATCACCCATAGCGTGTATGTACGAGGGTCAGGTGAGTTTGATAGTCCCCTGAGTGGACCGAGGCATACATTTATATGTGGTTATGTTTGGGATCCTTACATGGTCCGATTTTGGTCATACATTTGGGAATGTGCTTCATAGAGTCTTGGCATGTTGACATCGATCTTGGAATTAACTATGATCATTCAACTGTTATTTATGAAATGGATTTCTATGTTGCATTGGAATGCCCTAGAATGTCGTGTTTACTTGGTTGTAGTTTGATTTGGCCAGCTATCTGTTGTGATGGTCCCTGTAGCTTATCTTGACTTAGTGGTATGTGTTGACTTGTTGGTGTTGCCTCTTGGATGCCATTTGCAATTATGTGCTGAATGTATAATGTGTAAGCATGGTTAACTTGTCGAGTTATATCTTACGTAGCGGGTATTTGGTGAGTAGAATATTTCCACCGTGGTAAGTATCTGAACTTGTTAGTGCATCGTGTAGTAGAATGACCAAGTAGGTAGGGGTTAAGGTAAGGAGTTTTACGCTGGCAGGATAGGGAGAAGGTCGGGTGAGGGTTAACGAAGGAATCTTGACCTAGCCTTTCGGATCAAAGGACAGGTTACATATTCGGGCAAGTCTTCTCAGGGTCTGCTATGCGAATTACCATCTTATTAAAGGTTTGAGCTTAGGCTTACCTATTATAGTTGTCTTTCCAGCCAAGGTATTCTCCAGTGTAAAGACACACTTAATATTTGATGGTGGTAGGGTTATAAGGGTTCGGTGTCATAATTGGGGTTTTGGAATTAGAGATTGTCTAAAAAGGGGGGCAGGGGGGAGTGGGTAGCTCCAATTATTAAGTGAAGGCATGCTTCTTTTGAATTTTTGTGTTATATTCATGTAATCTAATTCGGGTCAACCGATGAGGCTTACCAGTACCTGTAGTTTGTATTGATGCTACTCTTGGTATACCCTTTTCTAGGTGTAGTCTTTTGCAGGATTCAGGGTTGGTTTCTTGATTGTTGTGGTAGTGATTGTCACGCCCCGAATCCCAACGGGGAGGACTGGCACCCGAAGACGATAAGGCCCCAGAGAACCAATCTTCATCTATGTCTATTCATATGCATGTCATTCACGAAACACCACCATCATGTATAGATACAAGATGCTAATAACGGAAGTCATGGATACATGTGATATATACATATGTGAAACTTGGCCGTCAGGGCCATCATGTCAAAATGGACATACATCTCTTACATTCATATTCCCACATACGTCTACAAAGCCTCTAACAGATGCATACACATTCCCATCTTAAAGTCGGGACAAGTCCCCACTTTATACAATATTTACAATACCAAAACAAATGTACAACTGTGACTCAGAAAGCCCCGAACCAACTGGAGCTCACCAAAGTTCTGCAAATGACCGACAACCTACTGTGGAGGTCTACTAGCACCTGCACCTACAACAAGTAAGGTAAGTCCCCCAAGGAACGTCAGTACGAAGAATGTACTGAGTATGTAAGACTCATATGAAACTGTATGATATACAAGTACTTCCATGAAATCAAATATAAGAGATTAGTCAGTACAGATAAAACACCGGTCTGCATATGTGGAACCATGTACATTACGTCCTTTACTTCTTCTGCCTTTACGTCTATTTGCCTTTATCATTCTACCCATGCTAGGCTTTTCTGTCGCCCCTGGGATGAGATTAACCCATTCTAGGTATTTTAACCCCTGGAATGTGATTAACCCATGCTAGGCTTTCATATCGCCCCTGGGATGTTATTGTGCTAACCCATGCTAGGCTTTTATATCGCCCCTGGGATGTTATTGTGATAACCCATGCTAGGATTTTATATTGCCCCTGGGATGTTATTGAACCAAAAAATTATACATTACTTCGTTCTTCCATTATAAGAGTGATACATTGGTAATTGTACATTATTAGAACTTTGGAACCATGTCCACAGTGATATAACATATAAATAACATGAATAACAACTGATCAACGAATAAGGAACTTGTGAATAACCATAGATGACAACCTGAAATGAGATATTTTTGGACATTTCGGAAAGGAACAAGTACAATGTCAATGTGAATACTATGTGCTGTAGAAGGATATGGAAAGAGTAACCTTACATACCTTATCTTCTCAATATGAATACACAGTACTATGTGGGAATACAACAATCCAGCTCCTTCTTTACGTGTTACTCTACAACACAAGTTCATAACGGAGCTCACGTTAACAACTAGTTACCTTACAAATGCACAAAACGACAATGAACAACATGACTTCTATATAGCGTCATTTCACCCCTTTAAAATACCATCCACTGCATTACCATACCAACAACACCATAACATTTCACACATTGACCAAGACATCATAAACCAAAAGCATTTCACACCAAGTTTTCCCCTTTAGGCTTCCTCATTATCATTACTTCACAATTATTCCGTCAAGTCACCTCAATACCTTTCATAAAAACATATTAACAACAATCCATAATAGTTAAAAGACAACATGTCTCCAAACGACCCCTTAACGTCATTCAAAAGGTATCATAAGTTGATAATTACATCCAAAAAGGGTATAGGGGCTTTCGGGGATTAAAGAGAGACAAAAACATACAAAACCGAATTCTGGGCTGACCTGTGAAGCCAACTTCTCTCGTAGGTGGCTGACATGCAGCCGCAAATGCCCTTTGGCAGTGTCCAGAGCAACCTGCGTTGGCATCTGCGCCCGCAGGTGCTCCTAACGTGAGGGCGGATGCCTGTTTCAGCCTCCAGGGGTCATTTTAGGGTCCTTTTTCATAATAAATGGTCCATGGCCATGAATAAACTTCCCTTTACATAATTTAGGTCAACTTGGATGCCAACAGTCAACCATGGCTTCACAACACACGTGAACATCACCAAAACCACATTTTTTCTTCAATACACCACCAAGTCCATGTACAATTTTGCAATAACAATTCCAAACATTATTTACAAGGATAAAAAAAGTTAAGGCTATATTCACATCTCACATGTCAATATTGAATCCATCAAGTTCACTTCTTTCAAGACCACAAGTCCATTTTCAAGTTTATAAGGCAAAACCCTTTTCCGATTGTGAAACTAGATAGTTTTACACATAATGAATTGTCCAACACTGTGTCAACATAACCAACATGATTTATGCACCATATTAAGCATATAATGTATTGAACCATAAGAGTAAACACTTACCAATACTTACAAAGAAGTGATCTTGTCTAAAGGAGTGATGCCTTAGGGTTTGTGAGTAAAGAGAGATGTCTTGAACATTCTAGACAATGGCATCTGTGTTTTGATAAATAAAAATCTGATTTTCCTTGCCTTATATGGTCCCTCAAGTCATCCTTAGCCAAATCTTTGGGCATTAAATGCATGTTTGATTAGTCAACACAAGAATGGGTCACTTGCCCCATTTGGGCCATGTCTTTTACTTCATTTTGGGCCTCAATTGAGCCCAATAGCACAAGATTTATTTAAGCCCAAAAAATTAAAGCATAATTCACCAATTCTCTCATGTTTAAATGATTCTATAAATGTTAAGGTAGTCTCATGGGTTCAGGTATGTACGGGGTGTTACATTCTTCCCCTCTTAGAAACATTCGTCCTCGAATGTGAGTGACATCATTCAATTTAAAAAAATGCAAGTCTAGGATCATTCTTCATGCTATCATATATATACTTAATGCTTATAAATACTTACTTATTATTGTTCCGATCTCGTAGCTTGAACTTGTTCTTCCCTTTGGAACAAATGAGGGTACTTGAACTTCATCATTTCTTCCGCTTCCCATGTGATCTCTTCTACTTGTTGGTTCCTCCAGAGTACCTTTATGGAAGCTATGTATTTATTCCTCAACCTCTTTACTTGTAGATCTAGAATAGCAATGGTTATCTCTTCATAATTAAGATCCTCCGTAACTTGTACATCGTCAATGGGAGCAAAACGAGATGGATCTCCTACGCACTTTCGAAGCATCGAAACATGAAATACCGGATGAACTGTGGAGAGTTCTTGGGGTAGTGCCAACTCATACGCAACTTGCCCAAATCTTCTAATAATTTCATATGGGCCTATATAACGTGGACTCAATTTTCCTTTCTTTCCGAATAACATTACCCCTTTCATCGGTGACACCTTCAAGAATACCCAATCACCTATGGCAAATTCGAGCCCTCTTCTTCTAACATCAGCATATGACTTGTGTCGACTCTGGGCCATTTGTAGCCGCTGTTGGATCACTTTAACTTTCTCCATAGCTTGATGAATAAGATCTGGCCCAAGTAAAGCAGTCTCACCTACCTCAAACCATCCAATCGGTGATCTACACTTCCTTCCATATAAAGCTTCATAAGGTGCCATTTTAATACTTGAATGATAGCTATTGTTGAAAGCAAATTCAATAAGAGGCAAATGGTCATCCCAACTGCCTTGAAAATCTAACGTGCACGCTCGTAGAATATCTTCAAGTGTTTGGATAGTACGTTCTGCTTGTCCATCTTTATGAGGATGGAAAGCCGTACTCAAATTCACTTGTGTACCCAAGCTCTTCTGAAAAAATCTCCAAAAATGCACAGTAAATTGTGCTCTTCTGTCTGATATAATGGAAATTGGAATACCATGCAATCACACTATTTCTTTAACATACAACCTTGCATAATCTTCGGTTGTATAGGTGGTCTTGACTGGTAGAAAATGCGCTGATTTGGTAAGCCTGTCAACTATGACCCATATGGAATCAAATCTCCGCAGTGTATGAGGCAAACCTGTGATGAAGTCCATATTAATCATGTCCCATTTCCAGACTGGAAGATTGATACATTGCATGTAACCGCCAGGTTTCTGATGCTCTACCTTTACTTGTTGACAATTTGGGCATTGAGCTACTAATTCTGCAATGTTCTTCTTCATGTTTCCCCACCAATACACTTCTTTTAAATTATGGTATATTTTGGTAGCTCCCGGATGAATAGAATATTGCGAATGATGCGCCTCTGTCATAATTCATTTCCTCAGCTCGTCTACATCCGGTACACATAATCTACCTTGGCATTAAAGTACCCTTTCTTGTGTAAAATCGAAGGCCTTAGTCAGACCCTGTTGTACATTTTCTTTCAGCTGCAATAACATAGGATCCGCAAACTGCTTCTCTTTCACATCAGTTAGTAATAAAGATTCTGTCGCATTTTGTACAATAACCCCTTCATCTGAGGATTCAAGAAGATGAACCCCCAAGCTGGCTAATTGGTGTAGATCCTTAACCAAGTCTTGCTTTTTCGTCAACTGGCCACTAGTGCCTTCTATTGCCTTGCCGCTCAATGCATCCGCTACCACATTTTCTTTTCCTGGATGATATAGAATATCAATATCATAGTCTTTTAAGAGCTCTAGCCACCTTTGTTGCCTCAAATTGAGTTCCTTCTGCTTAAAGATATATTACAAACTTTTGTGATCAGTATAGATGTCAACATGAACTCCATATAAATAATGGCGCCATATCTTTAAAGCAAATACTACAACTGCTAACTCAAGATCATGTGTGGGATAGTTTCTCTCGTGTGGCCGCAACTGTCGTGAAGCATACGCTATGATATTACCATGCTGTATCAATACGCACCCAAGGCCAACTCCGGAAGCATCACAATATACTGCATAACCTTTGGTGCCTTCCGAAAGTACCAATACCGTTGTAGAAGTCAATTTATCTTTCAGCTCTTGGAAACTTTTCACATGCATCATTCCATTGAAATTTGACTACCTTGTGTGTAAGATTTGTTAAAGGTGCCGCAATGGAAGAAAACCCTTTAACAAACCTTCGATAATAACCTGCCAACCTAAGGAAGCTACGAATTTCCGTAGGCGTCGTAGGCCTTGGCTAATTTTTCACCACTTCAATCTTCTGTGTATCAACCCATATCCCTTCATCTGACACAATGTTACCCAAGAATGCGACGGATTTTAACCAAAATTCACATTTATAGAACTTTGCATACAACTTATGCTCACGAAGAATCTGTAACACTTGCCTTAAGTGCTTAGCATGGTCCTCTTGTGATCTTGAATAAACCAGGATGTCATCTATAAATACCATCACGAACACGTCTAGAAATGGCTTAAACACCCTATTCATCAAATCCATGAACACAACTGGTGCATTTGTTAGTCCAAATGACATAAATAAAAATTCATAATGGCCATACCGTGTTCGAAAGGCTGTCTTGGGTACATCTTTTTCTCTAACTCTGACTTGATGGTAGCCCGACCTCAAGTCAATCTTCAAAAAACATGTAGCACCCTGTAACTGATCAAACAAATCGTCAATTCTGGGGAGGGGATATTTGTTCTTGATCGTTACCTTATTTAATTGCCGGTAGTCAATGCATATTCTCAATGTACCATCTTTCTTCCGTACAAATAATACTGGTGCACCCCATGGGGACATACTAGGCCTTATAAATCCCTTGTCCAGCAAGTCTTTCAATTGATCCTTCAATTCACGCAATTCTGCTGGAGCCATTCAATACGGGGGAATAGAAATAGGCTGAGTGCTTGGATTTACATCAATGCCAAACTCTATTTCCCGTTCTGGAGGCAAACCGGGAAGATCCTCAGGAAATACATCAAGAAATTCAGTGACCACTGGAACCAACTGAGGAGTTAGTGGTTCCACTTCAGTATCTTTCACTCGTACTAAGTGACATATGTACCCCTTGGCAATCATTTTCTTTGCTTTCAGATAGGAAATAAATTTTCCTCTTGGTGCCTCCACATTACCCTGCCATTCAAGACCATTTTCTTGTGGAAAATGAAAATGTACCTTCTTGGCTCAGCAATCTACCTTGGCATAACAAGAAGCCAACCAGTCCATTCCCATTATCACATCAAAATCCACCATGTCTAGTTCAATGAGATCGGCCAGTGTATCATGACCACACACAGTTACCACACAATTACGATATACTTTTTTTGCAACAATATATTCACCAACTGGTGTAGATACTTCAAATGACTTAATTAATAATTTCGGTGTTCTTTTAAATTTTGCAGCAATCAATGGAGTAACATATGATAATGTAGAACCCAGATCAATCAATGCATATACACTATGCGAAAATATGGATAATGTACCTGTGACTACGTCAGGAGATGCCTCCGAATTCTGCCGGTCCACTAGAGCGTAAGTACGTTTCAGGACTCCACTAGTACTGGCTGCTCCTCTGGCACTTCTACCACGACTAACAGACTTCACACCTCGGCCTAAAGAAAGAACCAATGATGATGACGCAACGGCCGATCCCGTAGGTCGTGCTATACCACCCGTGCCTCTTTGTGGGCATTCCCTCATTATGTGCCTCATAGTACCATACCAAAAACAAACATTTGTCCCCAACCGGCATTCACCTAAATGATACCTTCCGCAATGCTGACACGGAGGGCAAGAAAATCCTGCTGCCTGTGATCCATGAATTCCACTACTCTGCCCAGATGGACTGCCTCTAAACCCTCGGAATTGAGAGTGAGTGCCTTCTGTGGAATAGGAGAATGATGGTCTAGGCGGTCTAGGAAACATCCGAGGCCTAGATTCTCATTGGGACACAATAGACTGTCCCATAGGTCTAGCCCTTTTGGACTGTCCTCTTTCAGATTCATGTACCCTTCTTCTCTGTCTTTGATCCTCCATTTTCTAGGCAGAAGGCCTGTATTCTGGCTAAGTCCATATCTTTTTTCAAGGCAGCAATGGTGCAGTCCCTTACCAAATATGTCTCTAATCTGTCCATATATCGATGGACTTTGTCTGTCATTGTAGCCACTACATTCGGAGCATATCGAGCCAAAGAATTAAACTGCAAACTGTATTCTCTAACGTTCAGATTTCCTTGACGGAGATTTAAGAACTGATCCGCACGAGCTCTCGGATCTCATAGGGAAGATAGTGATAAAAGAATGCTGCTTTAAATTCTTCCCAAATAGGTTGAATTGCACCGATACCACGAGATTTCTTCCAATCTTCATACCACAATATTGCCTCTCCTTTCAATCTATATGTAGCAAGTTCAACTGTTTCTACCCCAGTCACATGCATAACCTCCAAAGCCCTTTGAATTTGGTCCACGAAATCCTGTGGATCTGCTTTCGGATTTGACCCCGTGAATATGAGAGGGTCTAATTTCAGAAAATCTTGTGTCCGCCGACTAGCTACTCTAGCCGCGTCATCCTCACTTGTCATTGGACCAGCTCGTCCCTGAATTTGTGCCGTAACTAGCTGCATCAACATATGTACTGTATTTCTTAAATCCTGGACAGTGGCATTCAATGGCGGTTTTGCGGGTACTTCTCTACCTCTTGACTCTTCCGGAGCTTGAAAAGTAGAATAAAATCGCGATGCGATTTCAATGTTAGCTCCACCTTGACTAGCTTGTTTAGGTGGTGATTTACTCATTCCTTCACCAGTAAGCATATCTACCCGCTTACCTTTGCCTCTACCTCTTCTTGTCATCGACATTTTACTATAACAAAGAAAATCAATTCCAATGGTTAGATACGATTCCACTTACCACATTGGCTCTATTGCACGATCTAGAAGTGAAGAAAAGAAACAACTCCTAAATGTCCCGTAGCCTCCTACTTATACATGTGGTGCACAAAACATCCATAAGCAAGACTTTACTCAGACACGGCTTTGTAGACACCCTTAGGACGACATGCTCTGATACCACTTTTGTCAAGCCCCGAATCCCAACGGGGCGGACTGGCACCCGAAGCCGATAAGGCCCGAGAGAACCAATCTCATCACGCATAGATAAAAGATGCTAATAGCGGAAGTCATGGATACATGTGGTATATACATATGTGAAACTTGACCGTCAGGGCCATCATGTCAAAATGGACATACATCTCTTAAATTCATATTCCCACATACGTCTACAAAGCCTCTAACAGATGCATACACATTCCCATCTTAAAGTCGAGACAAGTCCCCACTTTATACAACATTTACAATACCAAAACAAATGTACAACTGTGACTTGGAAAGCCCCGAACCAACTCGAGCTCACCAAAGTTCTGCAAATGACCGACAACCTACTGTGGAGGTCTACTAGCACCTGCACCTGCAGCAAGTAAGGTAAGTCCCCCAAGGGATGTCAGTACGAAGAATGTACTGAGTATGTAAGGCTCATATGAAACTGTATAATATACAAGTACTTCCATGAAATCAAATATAAGAGATTAGTCAGTACAGATAAAACACCGGTCTGCATATGTGGAACCATGTACATTACGTCCTTTACTTCTTCTGCCTTTACGTCTATTTGCCTTTATCATTCTACCCATGCTAGGCTTTTCTGTCGCCCCTGGGATGAGATTAACCCATTCTAGGTATTTTAACCCCTGGAATGTGATTAACCCATGCTAGGCTTTCATATCGCCCCTGGGATGTTATTGTGCTAACCCATGCTAGGCTTTTATATCGCCCCTGGGATGTTATTGTGATAACCCATGCTAGGCTTTTATATTGCCCCTGGGATGTTATTGAACCAAAAAATTATACATTACTTCGTTCTTCCATTATAAGAGTGATACATTGGTAATTGTACATTATTAGAACTTTGGAACCATGTCCACAGTGATGTAACACATAAACAACATGAATAACAACTGATCAACGAATAAGGAACATGTGAATAACCATAGATGACAACCTGAAATGAGATACTTTTGGACATTTCGGAACAGAACAAGTATAATGTCAATGTGAATACTATGTGCTGCAGAAGGATACGGAAAGAGTAACCTTACATACCTTATCTTCTCAATATGAATACACAGTACTATGTGGGAATACAATAATCCAGCTCCTTCTTTACTTGTGACTCTACAACACAAGTTCATAACGGAGCTCACGTTAACAACTAGTTACCTTACAAATGCACAAAACAACAATGAACAACATGACTTCTATATAGCGTAATTTCACCCCTTTACAATACCATCCACTGCATTACCATACCAACAACACCATAACATTTCACACATTGACCAAGACATCATAAACCAATAGCATTTCATACCAAGTTTACCCCTTTACGCTTCCTCATTATCATTACTTCACAATTATTCCGTCAAGTCACCTCAATACCTTTCATAACAACATATTAACAAAAATCCATAATTGTTATAAGCCAAAATGCCTCCAAAAAACCCCTTAACGTCATTCAAAAGGTATCATAAGTTGATAATTACCTCCAAAAAGGGTATAGGGGCCTTCGGGGATCAAAGAGAGACAAAAACATACATAACCGAATTTTGGGCTGACCTGCGAAGACACCTATGCCCGAAGGTGGCTTACATGCGGCCGCAGGTTCCCTCTGGCAGTGTCCAGAGCCACCTGCGTTGGCATCTGCGCCCTCAGGTTCTCTAGACGCGAGGGCGAATGCCCGTTTCAGCCTCCAAGGGTCATTTTAGGGTCCTTTTTCATTATAAATGGTCCATGGCCATGAATAAACTTCCCTTTACATAATTTAGGTCAACTTGGATTCCAAAAATCAACTATGTCTTCACAACACACATGAACATCACCAAAACCACATTTTTCCTTCAATACACCACCAAGTCCATGCATAATTTTTGCAATAACAATTCCAAGCATTATGTACAAGTATAAAACAAGTTAAGGCTATAATAACATCTTACATGTCAATATTGAATCCATCAAGTTAACTTCCTTCAAGATCACAAGTCCATTTCCAAGTTTATAAGGCAAAACCCTTTTTCGATTGCAAAAATAGACAATTTTACACATAGTGAATTGTCCAACACTGTGTCAACATAACCAACATGATTTATGCACCATATTAAGCATATAATGTATTTAACCATAAGAGTAAACACTTACCAATACTTACAAAGAAGTGATCTTGTCCAAAGGAGTGATGCCTTAGGGTTTGTGAGTAAAGAGAAATGTCTTGAATATTCTAGACAATGGCATGTGTGTTTTGATAAATAAAAATCTGATTTTCCTTGCCTTATATGGTCCCTCAATTCATCCTTAGCCAAATCCTTGGTCATTAAATGCATGTTTGATTGGTCAACACAAGAATGGGTCACTTGCCCTATTTGGGCCATGTCTTTTACTTCATTTTGGGCCTCAATTGAGCCCAATAGCACAAGATTTATTTAAGCCCAAAAAATTAATTCATAATTCACCAATTCTCTCATGTTTAAATGATTCTATAAATTTTAAGGTAGTCTCATGGGTTAGGGTATGTACGGGGTGTTACAGTGATCATCCAGCTGCTCCCACTTACTCATTCATGGTGGAAGATAGGTCATGGTTATTTCTTCCTTTTGTAGTGACTCTTGTATCTTCTTAGACTAGATCCTAGGGTAGTTTATTTCCTCATTGTTGATTGAATAATGTTATAAGTTGGTTAATGTAAAATCAAGGACTTCCGCATATTGGATTTAAGGGGTTCTCCTATCTAGGTGGATTAGAGTAGGTTCTCTCACGATCTGGCTATTTGGGTCATGACATTTTATCCAGCCAAACTCCGTGCCCACCGACCTATGCATGATTCCTCCCGTCAAATCTATATTATGAATACGATTTCTAACCATAGTTTACTACTCATAAATCATAACCTACCTTGACCAAAGAAGTAATTCTAGGTGATATTACCCCAACCCACAGGTTTTCCCAAAATATCATGAACCTAGGGTTCTAACCCTCAATTCCATCATTAAAGATAATTCTAATGATTCTATGATGTTATTGGATTAGAAGATGAAAACATGATGGAAAAACTTACCTCAACAAATAATTTTCACCTTAGATCCTGGAAAATCGCCCCTCTAGAGCTTTAGAAAGTAGTTTTTAAGTTAAACCCCCCAAAACCATCAAAAATAAGCATAAGTACTGCCCAAAGACCTTTATAGCTGCTCAAATCCTTCTATAGCGGCCTAGTCTTGCTACGGCATCCTCAGGTTTTTAACACAGACAGTTTTCAGTAAAACAATCATAACATTTTACTCTAGAAACGGATTAATGAACAGTCGGTGGCATTGGAAAGAAGACTCAAACACATTTAATTTAGTGGGTACAATGCACATAAATCTTTATATTCTAGGAGGAGTGATCATTTGAAGTTGACATTAGTTTAAACTTAGATCAAAACTCAATCGATAAGGACACTTCCAACTTAACTTTGTACTAGAGGTATTGTACAACCTTATTTCATATCTAATGCGCTCCACAACTAAAGAGTTAATCCTAAAACCTATGACTAATGAGATTCTTATGCCTTTACTGTAGATATTTTTGGTAACGATAAAACGGGTCGTTACATTAGATACCAATTTACAATTGCTTATCCCCGAACAGACATTGATAAAGAGGAGCACGAGGTTGGAATTAGAGAGACATTACTTTTAGAGTTGCTTATATTGTACCCTTACTTACCCACTCACTATCTTTTATCAACTAAATAATATTTTATACTTAGCCTTTCTATCGAGGCTTTTCAAGACAAGAAGATGCAGAGCCAAATATTTACGTATGAATCAAATATTTCTATCACAATGGTCTAAAAACTAACCCTTAAGAGTTCCTGACGATATAAATTCTAAACTTGGAGAAAACTACTATTTTACTACATCGAGCCTGCTATAGCAGTCTAATTTTCGCTATAACGGCACTGACTAATATTGACTCCATCTATAGAAGAATAATTCTCGCTATAGTGGGTTTTCTATAGTGGTCTACTATCTGGTATAGTGGGTTAGGTGAGGCAGAAACTTAGGATTGTTCCCAGTTTTTCCATTTCTAAAAAACCAATACCGAAATTTTGACATTACGAACTAACCCTTTTCGGAGTTCTACTAACTTGATTTCTATTCTGAAAGTTTCTATGGTCTACTATGTCCCTCACCTATCATGATGTCACCTTAAATTAATCAAACGCCTACACCTAGAGACACCAAATATCTCTAAACCACATAATATCAAATTCTCATTGGAACCCAACCTAGCCTGAGATTTTATCAACTCTCGCCATAGGGATACTCTACCCGAGCACTTACACCCTAACTAATGCTATAACGAATAAAACACTATCAAATACTACACCATGTTTTCCCCTTGGGACATCTATTTTATGACTCTTTTTTGCATCTCCATGGTCAATGCACAAGAATAAATCCTCTAGATTACAACCACTAACCAACACACCACTATGGGTTTCATTAACACATAAATTATCCACCATAACTCATATTAGTATGTTCGACCCTCAACAATAAATTTCTTAGAAATAAACCAGATCATCAGTACCCTATTATTTTAGTTTTGGTTTATTAATAAATGGGCTAATGCTCGTAGTTGCATCAATTATCACCCAAGGACAAGCTATACTCATTTAGCTTCACAACTAGCTTACAGTTAGTCAAATTAGAGACTCAACATATCTCAACCACTCAAGGAGCCATAAAAACCAAGTATTATCATATAACAATGAGAGGGATATGAATATGCATAAACATATTTAATAACTCTACTCCCACAATAAGCCCTATAACTAAGGATCATTAATCATGATAAAGCTCACTTATTTCACAAGCCTTAGCAATTCAATTATACCACATTCAAGGGATACTATTAATCAATAATTATTCCCATACAATAATCATATAGTCATTGTCAAACCATAATCAGCAAATTGCAAGTCATTTTGTTAATTAACACATGCGTCACTAATTCTAAAAAATATACAATTTACTATGTATTTATGAAATCACAGAACTAATCAAAGAACAATGGCTAGATAATATACTAATACTAAACACTGATGAAGATGAAAATTATGAGAATAATGACATATACGATGATATAGACTCAGAAGGATATTTAGATTTTAACTAAAATGAATCAGGAACATTTAGAAAATTGGCAAAAAACCATAAACGAATTAAGAGAAAGAGAAACTTTAATACAATATAACTTAGACAGCTACATACAAACCCAGAATGTTGCTTATTTAGATCTAATAGTAGAAGATATTAATCAAATATTAAGACTAATTAGACAAAGAGATAATTATTATGAATCCGCATTTAGACAACAATGACCAAACAGAATAAAGAACAGAATAAAGAAGGGACCCCCCCACACACACACACACACATTGGTATCAGAGCATAGGAACAAAGATAAAAAATTATTGGAACGTCACAGTAACAAAATAATTAGGCACAATAAAATAAAGCATAAAGATAAAAAATTATCAGAACATAAAAACAATATAAATATACATAAGAACAAACAGTCAGAACACAGTAGCAAAGAAACTAAGTATAAAGATAAACTAACTAAAGAGCTTGAATATGGCAAAGAATTAACTTTTGATGACCCTAGATATATAAGACTTAAGAAACAAATAAACATAGATAATAAAATACAGAAACTCAGAAAAGAATTAAACGAATTATATAATGAATATGAATATGCTAGAATACCGGCACTAATAGATGTAATCTCATATACAGAATATAAATATATCAAACAATTCAAAAAACAACATGAGACTAGATATTAAAATGACAAAACCAATAAAAATAAATTATTTGACAAAAAAGATTCAAAAAGAATATAGAAGAAATGTCCAAAGAAAACAAAAGCTCAAAGAAATTACACAAATAACGAAAGATATGAATAAATTAAATAAAGCCATGACTAAATTAGTTATAGCACTAGACAAATTAAATACAGCAATAAAACAGACCATAAATGGATGAACCTGAACCAAGTAACCCAATATATAAAAATCAGAATACACCAAGAATACTAAGAAAAGCAGAATTACTTAGAAAAATCATAGATATACAAAAAGAAATTAATCATAGGAAAGATAGATTAAAATATAATATATTCACAGGAGTAACTAACAGATCAATAACAGTACAAAGACAAACGATAACTGAATTAGAATTAAAATTACAAGTTTTAGAACATAAATACGCATATGAATAAAGAAGAATATCCAGTGGAAGAAAAAACATTTATAGGAACAAAAGGTTTACAAATAATCATAGTACACTCAAATTTAGGACGAAGGTATAGGAAAATAGGAACTAACCTACATCTCGTGCCAAACCAAAACTCAGCTAAGTTAGAAGATAGTTTAACAGAAATGGTAAGATTACAAAAAGAAAATAGTGAGATAGATCAAAAACTAGAAGTTGAAAAAATACGTATGGAAGCAAAAAAGGAAATAGAACAATTAAAATTAAAACAGGTAAAAGAATATTACTATGAATTTAAATTTTTGATATATTTAAATTTCCTTTAACTGCACTGATAATACTTTTTTCTATAGGGAACTTTATCCTATCGTCTGCTAAATAAAGTTCTATTGGTGTATCTATTCCTTCTCTAAAACATGCTTTTATTAATATTTCTATTGCTCCTAAATGTACGTGGGTTATTTCATTTTTAGTTTTTAAGGCTTGTATTTCTTTATTCAGTTCTTTTTTGTTAATTATTGGTACCATTGCTCTTCCTTTTGCATATTTACAGTCTACTGTATGTTCTTTTTGACTTATAATATAATACTCTTCTTTTGGTTTTCTAAACCAATTTTTTACAATGGGTACATCTAAAACATTATCTATTTTTAGTGATATTTCTTGTTTTGTAATTTGATTAAATATATTTGCATCAAATATTACTTTTTGACTTGAGATCTCTTCATCTTGATGTTTTTCTTTGTCAATTACTCCAATTTCAGTCATAATTATCTTCTTCTATATCTATATCTTCATTATTTATTGGTTCTATTATATCTTCGTCAAGGTCTGTGATATTGTCTAATTCATCCAATTCATATATACTATCTTCACTTTCCATATCATAATCTATATATGGTAACTCTGTGTACTTATCCTCTTTTATCTGTATCTCTGTTATTTGTTTTTTCTTTATATCTTTAGGTATTTTACAATCTTTTGCTAAATGTCCTAATTTTCCACAATTATAACATGTACATTCTGATAACTTTTTCTTTGGTTTATATGGTCTTTTCTTTTTATAATTTTTTACATAATATCTCTTTCTTGGTTGTTTATATTTATATTTAGATTTAAAACTCTTATATTTCTTAAATCGTTTTTTATATCTGCATTTGTTGGGTTGTTTACATCCAAACTGTGGTGCTGTTTTTTGTGTACAACACGTCATATTTTTATCTAATATTTTATCTAGTTTGCGTTTATCTTTGTAAGCATCACATTGTGCTATAAACCATGTTTGTAAATATTTTATTCTTGCTCCTAGGGTATCTGTTAAGCTTGCTGCTTCCCAATCTGCTGTTATTTTTGTACTAAAAGGTTCTGGTAGTTTTGTAAAATATAATTTCCTAACTTCTATTGCTTCTTCATGTGTTTATATTCCTTTATAATAATATTCTCTAAAAGCACATGTATATTGGTCTGTGTAACACATATTACATATTGATAATTTATTCATTAATTGTCTATTTAGATTTTTATCTTTCTCTTGTTCTGCTAATTCAGTGGTCATACTTCCAAATTCATTCCTTATTCCATATTCATATTTATCTAATATTGCTATATTTGATGTTGTGACTACTCCATCTTTATTTTTATTATTCCTTAGGGTTGTCCTACTATCTTCTGTTATGTTATGTAACCATAATTTTGCTGATCCTACTAATGTTCTTTCTATATATCCTGGCGCATCTGCTACGGATATTTTGTTATCTACTAGTTGTTTTTCAAGGTGTCCTATCCATAATTGTATTGTTTTATTAGTATCTATTACACAATCTAAATCTAAAAATTGAGATTGTTCTGGGATTTTGTTAGGTGTCCATTTTGTATTAAGTCTACTATTCCATATTGCTTCATATCTATTATCATCTGTTACTGTCCAATAAGTTGGTCCTGTTGTTCTTGGATTATTATATCTTCTTTTATCATATGATGTTTTACTGGTACTAGCTTCACCTTTTATGGTATTTACTTGTGGTTTAGTATCTGTTGTATTTATTTTTAATTCTGTATTTGTAATCTGGTCCATAATTTCTGTATACGTTTCACTATTTTCTTGTTCTTGTTCGGAATGTTCATCCTCTTCTATAATGTTTATATTGTCTATACTTAAAGTGGTGAATTCACTCGCTAAATCTGGGTTAGTTTCTTCAATTTGTATTTTTTCCTTAATTTTTTCTAATTCTTCTGCTAGCTGTTTTTCTTTTTCTTTTTCCCTATACATTTTTTGACGTTCTTCTCTTTCCCTGACTTTCTTTGCATATATTTGTTTAAGCATAGCTAATTCTTTTTCTAATTCTTTTATTTTTGTAGATGGTTCAAACTCTATTTGCGGGTTTATTTCTTGAGATAATTCTTGTTGAGGTTCTTCTTTTACCTGTTTTAATTTTAATTGTTCTATTTCCTTTTTTGCTTCCATACGTATTTTTTCAACTTCTAGTTTTTGATCTATCTCACTATTTTCTTTTTGTAATCTTACCATTTCTGTTAAACTATCTTCTAACTTAGCTGAGTTTTGGTTTGGCACGAGATGTAGGTTAGTTCCTATTTTCCTATACCTTCGTCCTAAATTTGAGTGTACTATGATTATTTGTAAACCTTTTGTTCCTATAAATGTTTTTTCTTCCACTGGATATTCTTCTTTATTCATATGCGTATTTATGTTCTAAAACTTGTAATTTTAATTCTAATTCAGTTATCGTTTGTCTTTGTACTGTTATTGATCTGTTAGTTACTCCTGTGAATATATTATATTTTAATCTATCTTTCCTATGATTAATTTCTTTTTGTATATCTATGATTTTTCTAAGTAATTCTGCTTTTCTTAGTATTCTTGGTGTATTCTGATTTTTATATATTGGGTTACTTGGTTCAGGTTCATCCATTTATGGTCTGTTTTATTGCTGTATTTAATTTGTCTAGTGCTATAACTAATTTAGTCATGGCTTTATTTAATTTATTCATATCTTTCGTTATTTGTGTAATTTCTTTGAGCTTTTGTTTTCTTTGGACATTTCTTCTATATTCTTTTTGAATCTTTTTTGTCAAATAATTTATTTTTATTGGTTTTGTCATTTTAATATCTAGTCTCATGTTGTTTTTTGAATTGTTTGATATATTTATATTCTGTATATGAGATTACATCTATTAGTGCCGGTATTCTAGCATATTCATATTCATTATATAATTCGTTTAATTCTTTTCTGAGTTTCTGTATTTTATTATCTATGTTTATTTGTTTCTTAAGTCTTATATATCTAGGGTCATCAAAAGTTAATTCTTTGCCATATTCAAGCTCTTTAGTTAGTTTATCTTTATACTTAGTTTCTTTGCTACTGTGTTCTGACTGTTTGTTCTTATGTATATTTATATTGTTTTTATGTTCTGATAATTTTTTATCTTTATGCTTTATTTTATTGTGCCTAATTATTTTGTTACTGTGACGTTCCAATAATTTTTTATCTTTGTTCCTATGCTCTGATACCAATGTGTGTGTGTGTGTGTGGGGGGGTCCCTTCTTTATTCTGTTCTTTATTCTGTTTGGTCATTGTTGTCTAAATGCGGATTCATAATAATTATCTCTTTGTCTAATTAGTCTTAATATTTGATTAATATCTTCTACTCTTAGATCTAAATAAGCAACATTCTGGGTTTGTATGTAGCTGTCTAAGTTATATTGTATTAAAGTTTCTCTTTCTCTTAATTTGTTTATGGTTTTTTGCCAATTTTCTAAATGTTCCTGATTCATTTTAGTTAAAATCTAAATATCCTTCTGAGTCTATATCATCGTATATGTCATTATTCTCATAATTTTCATCTTCATCAGTGTTTAGTATTAGTATATTAGCTAGCCATTGTTCTTTCATTAGTTCTGTGATTTCATAAATACATAGTAAATTGTATATTTTTTGTATCGAATCTTTATCTAAACTTCTTAGTGTAATATAAAAGTAATATCTTATAATTTTTATCTTCATTTAGTAAATACTTAGGTGTTTCATCCTGGTAATTTTCTATGTTTCTACTAGATGAGGCCATATTTTTCATTCTATGTGTGGTCAAATCATATTCCTTTTAACCTCTAATCCTATTATTATCTTTATCATCTAGTAATCCAGTATGTTTAATTATCCTTTGTGTCACTACTATGGGTTTCAGCTTTAATCAGTTACCCTAACAATGCCTCGACAATGGTCTACTACCCTCTTGACGGCATTCCTAGCCTTTTCCGGTTTTGACCTCTAGGATGGCTTAGTCTGGGCTTACCTAACCATAGCAAACTTACTCGAATAATTTAACATAATCAAACTACTACATGATAAACAATAATAATATTCTAGAGATTAGCAGGAATATATGATTTAGTTACACATAATTAAATATGAGTGTACCGTAGTTATTATCTCCTCTGTGGTATGTGATACTGAAGTCTATATGTTGGATTCCTCCATAGCTAATTTGAAATAAATAGTTTAAAAACAAAATCTTTTATTTATGAGGGGATCTCAGCACATGAGAGGGGATTAGCTTTCGATTGCTCGATACCTTCCTCTCTTTTCCTTCTCCTCTATTTATATACAAATAAGAGGTCTGCTACTATGCCTAAAAGCAGCCTCAATAATTAAAAAGGAAAAACGCGTTGGTGTACAGTACTAGTTACTGTACACTTTACGACTTTTTCTACAAAAATGCGTAAATGAAAAGCAAAAAGCAAATAGTACGGAGCATTATGCTCTTCTATCTTATCTTCTAAAAAGTAAAAACGCGTAAAGAATCTAACTAAAATACAAAAATAAAGTAATTTACATAGCCTTTTCTTCTTTAGCTTGTCGGTTGGTAGCTTGTTGACTAGTTAGCCATTCTGCTCCGTTGATTTATTCTAGCTGTACATCTGGTATGTTGATGGTATTTCCTTCATTGCATTGTGAATATTGATGGTCTGCATATTTTGGTCCAATATACTGGCAATATCTGGTTAATAAATGTGTTGAAATAAATCCTTTCTTTAATGCTCTGGTAGTTGGTGTATCTTCTGGTTTTAATAAGGAAATTATCCATTGTCTAACTTCCTCCATATCTCCTTGTCGTAGTTCTCTGGAATTCGCATAGATCATGACTTGGTTTCTACAATAATAGCTCCAAATTGCATGTCCGTTTGTGTAATTGTTAGCTAGTTCTTGAATAATAACTTGTAATCCAATAATTCTCTTATTTGCATAAAATTGTGGAATATCTTCTTCAGGTATTTCTGGTTGTGGTTCAATTTCTTCTGGGATGATCATATCTCTTGTGAGTCCAATTTTTACTACTTGGATATTTGGTTTTATTTTATCAAATAATATTTCAGCAGGTGCTGTATAGAATCTTATATAGAAAAACGTTCCTCCTGTAATTCTTTTGTAAGTAGAGAATGCATTATATATTTTCGGTATCTTTTGTATTTCATGTCCATCCTTGGTATATACAGTGGATAAGAGTCCATAGTCATAACATGTTTTTATGAGATTTGCATTTGTATCTGGTTGGGCAATGAGCTTGTTATATCCTTGTAGTTTTTGGGTAATATAATCTTTTTCTGGATCAGTAGTTGAGGTAGATCTAGGATTCAAATTTAAATAAGTTTGGATTCTATGGATATTTTGGATATATGTTCTTGAGAGGTGATTATATATCTGTTTATTGTGACTAAGACTTGATGCATAGGTGGATGTTTGTGGATTGGGATTATTCATAGATTGGAATTTCTGGATAAATGGTTTGGAAAATTGACTGTTCAAATTGGTATTTTGTCTTTTTATAGGTTGGTTGGTTGTTCCTGAGTTGCTTGCTCCTGTACTAGCTTTAGTACTTGTACCTGCAGCTGCATTAGCTAATTTGTTATGAGTTTTAGGGAGTTTCTCAACGTCTCCTTCTAGGTATGGATGTTTACCGTCTTCCGTTGGACGTAGTTCAGCAGTTTTTGAGCCATGCGGCTGGCTTGCTACAGCTTTAGATTTCAGATTTACTTCATTAATCTTAAGCTTTTGCACTTCTAGCTCTATACTTTCCACTTTGGAACAAAGTGTAGTAATAGCTTTAAGCATAGTTTCCATTGTACTATCTTTTTCTGGTTCTGTCTGAGTTGCCTTGTCTTGATAGGTAGTCTGCAACAGTATTTTTGTTAGTGCTAACTACTTCAATTGTAAAAGTAAAATTCTGTATATTCAATACAAGTCATTGTATTTCTTTTGTCGTAACTGAGTCTTGTATTTTTCTTGTTAACCACCATTTTACTTGGGTATTATCTGTTCTCACAATAAATTTATTATACACAATATATGGTTCAAATGATAGTAAACGTTTATATAAAGCAAATAGTTCTTTTCGGTTTATTTCCCATTTAATCTGTGGTTCTGTGTAAGATTCTGAATAGTATCTACAATGATGTTCTATAGCTTCATTTAAATATCTATACTTTAATACGCCTCCATAACTATGATCACTTGAGTCTGTTTCTACTATATATACAAATTGTTTTGTTGTATCTGGAAAATATAATTTAGGTAATTGCTTGCAGAGTTCTTTTATTCGTTGTATATGTGTTTTATCTATATTATCAAAGTGATATTCAACATCCTTTTTTTAATTTCTTTTGTAATGGTTTTAAATGTTCGGCCAATTTTGGTATATATTCTCGTACTTGGTTTACTAATCCTAAAAAGGATTGTAATTTCTTTTTTGTATCTAACAATTCTTCCGAATCAATTATTTTTTGTACTATATGTGTTTGCATTTTATTCCATCTCTATCTATCTGTATTCCTAAAAATTCTATTTGGTTTTTCATTATTTTTGCTGTACTTTTTCTTAGGCTTATTCCTGTAGTTTCTATAATATTGATAAATTTGTTTAATAATTGTATATGTTCTTCTTCTGTTCTAGAGTATAATAGTATATCATCTATGTATACAACACAATTTTATAGTTGCGTGAAATGTGTATTCATAAAGTGTTGGTATCTTCCAGGTGCATTTTTATATCCAAAAGGTAGTACGTTCCATTCGTAAAATCCTTGTGGTACTGTGAATGCTGTTAATTTTTTAGATTCTTCTTCTAATTTTAGGTGGTAAAATCCTGATTTACAATCAAATTTACTAAAGTAATTATATCCTTGGATTTGTCTTATCTTTAATATTTTGTTTGGTATTGGATAATTGTATGTTTTAGTTTTGGCATTTAAATTGCGATAATCTATAACCATCCTACTTTTCCCTCTTTTTTGTTCACTGTGTTTATTAACAATAAACGCAGGACTGGTGTGTTTGCTATTACTTTCGTGTATATAGTTGTTATTGAGTAACTCATTAATATGAAGTGTGAAATCTTTTAAATCATTATAGTTATATTTGAGTGGTTTCTGGGTAATTATACTGTTTGGATCAATTAATTCTATTGTAACTGTTGTTTTATGTTTGTCCCATCCTTTAAGGGGATTTTCACTATATAGTAGTTCTAGTTTTTGGTGTATTGGTTCTAATATGTTTATAGAAAAGGTTATTATTTCTACATGTTTTTCTACATTGGGGCTGTTTTCTAATTTTTGTACTATATTTTCACTTCCTTTAATCCATGGAGATGGTTTTCTGGGTTTATTTTGTACTCTTTTAGCTGCTACTTTGTGGTTACATGGTGTTGTGAACCACCAATATTTTTTGGTTAATATATGAGGATATAGTTTATCTATAAAAGGCATTCCTATTATCATGTCTCTAGTTGTGAATTCATAATTGTACATTGTTTGTATAGTTAGTATTTTATCCCATATCTGTATTTTTACATTTTTTGCTATATAGGTAATCATACTTCCTTCATCATTAAATCCTGTTAATACTGTTGGATCTTTTGGTTTTTCCCATTTTGTTTCTGGTAAACAGTTATATCTACAAAGATTAGCTTCTGATCCTGTATCTATCATTGGTGTATAATATCTACTATTATAACCTTCTACTATAATTTTTGCTAAAATGTATACTTTTGTCATTATACGATAGTCCTAACCTAGTTCCACCATAATCTCACAATTTTATTACTACACATTATCATCACAATACAAGTAGTTTAGTCAATGAATAGTCAAAACAACTAAGTCAAACAAAGTCTAACATTTTAATATGTATGTCACCTCAAACAAACAGCAACGCCCACATCAAACATTTAACTTATTTATATATCATATCTTATCAACCACATCATTCAACTGTCATGACAAGGGATACTATATCCACCTTCTCAACCAACCTTCTCTTATTATTAGTCAATTCACTTAATTCTAGTTACAATTGCCAAGCAAGTCACACAACTACAACCATTCATCAAAGAACTCATACAACACATAGTAATACAAAAATTCAGAACTATTTACATAGTTTTCATGTCATTATCTATACACACATCATATTACCATTGACTCGACAAGCAACACTTAACATCAAAGAGTTAAATCAATCAATTGACACCAAGTGATCACCAAATTTAGTTACTTATGCATCAATATGACTCTTATTGCTAGATATCAATTGGAATCGACTAGATTCCAATTGTTAAATCATCAGGATACCAATTGGAATTGGCTAGATACCAATTGGAATTGGCTAGATACCAATTGGAGTCATTCAGGTACCAATTGGAATCAATTAGATACCAATTAAATTGACCCAATGGACAATAGACTAACACAACACAACATTGAAGAAGGAAGGGAAACAATTCCTAGAATGACTTATACCTTCCCAAAGATTTGATATGGACATCTACACATCAACCCACATAACTCTACTCGACATTTGCTTTTGTACTTGTGAGACCGGTGAAAAATGCTTTGATACCAACTGTCACGACCTAACTAACCGGATTGTGCGGGCACCTACTCTAGTCCACTAAGATAGAAGAATCCTTACCACCTATACATAACACATGCGGAAGTTATAAAATAATTTTATTAAAAATTTCAAAATATGATAAATAATACAACCTTTATATAGAATATCACAAATAAACACTCTTTTTTCGAGGACCTAGACTAGACATGTACAAGAGCTACTAGTATATTAAAAGGCCAAACAAAAGAAATTGCTCCCACTGTCTGAATAAAATGAGTAAAAGCTGCTGTAGATCACTATCCACATAATCTAAGAAACATAAACTAATCATGTTACTAGACTATACCCTAAAAAGGATATAGCAAGAGCTGTATCAGTACAAGTACACGTACTGGTAGGTATCATCGGCCGACCAGGGGGTAGATCACGTAAACATCATATAGAAATCACATAAAGAAAGCATGACACCTTATATAATAGTTTAATTTCCAATTTCCAATTCATAATTCCAAACATCGCCTTCTTAGGAGCTTTTAATTATATTTCATTAGCTTAAGTAACCCATTTAACTAGAATTTAATGGCCAATTAAAGTTCCATCTAATTACCGTGCCTCCTCCGTAAATCTGTGAACATTATCCAACTAGTCAACTCCTCATAATTTCCAACACAAGGATTAACCTCAGGTTCTTCAATATTGACACCACTCACACGATGGGTAATAACTCCAAAATTAAGTCTATGGGCTAGGCTAGTAGTCACTATCTTTCTAACCTTTTATAAAATTAAGGCAACTTCACAACAATTATCAAGGTGTGAGAGTCACATGACACGTAAAATATCTCAACTAACAAATAAGCACTACCACACTTAACATAAATCAAATAGACATGCAACTCATAAGGTAAGCTTTCAATTCATCAAGTAGACATTCAAATCATTAAGTAAGTTTCACAATGCTCTTATCAATAACATCACACAAGGGTAAATTACATCCATTTCAGCTTGTCATTTTGGACATAAAGAATTTCATTATCATATTATCATATCAAGGATCAGCCCGCATAAGAAACCATAGTATATTAAGAAACATTAACCAGTCCACACAAGGAACTGTAAAACACATAATAAACATAACTGGTCTACACAAGGAATCATAATATCTCATTAAATAACCGGTCCACACAAGGAACCATAATATATAACATAAATCGATCCACTCAAAGAAACGTTAAACTCTTCAAATAATAGTGTTCATAAAAGCTAAGGGTCTTATGACTTCCCACTATCCATGACCTACAGGGGTTGAGCTCAGTCAATGTACCAAATATCCCAGACAACTAGTGCCTGCCACCCTCATACCAAACCAAGTGTTATACCACCCTGATTCCAATGTCCCCAACATTATCCCCCTTGAAATCCACCAATTTAATCATGATCAATCTTTATCAAATCTTTACAACAAATAACCAATACCATCAATAAGTACAATCACATCATGATATAAATCAACCACACTTACATATCAAAGAGGTCATTTTGACCAATCTCACTATAAGTTATTGATTTCAAAACTTGCCTTCAATAACTTGCATTCAATAATTAATAAGTTCATGATTCATTAGCTTGCGTTGCAACTAAATAAACAAACAATCAGTTAAACATGCACACATATAATCAATTTACGTTGACCTTCTATTTTATAAACACCCAGGGGTATACACAATTCCCTCACAAGCTTCATATTTTAAATAAGCATTTGACCCAAACCTAACACTACTATTCCTCAACCTTCATACGTATTTCGCTACCACAACAACTTATTAAGACTAGACCTATTCTACTTCCCTACTTCCATCTTAGTCTAGCTTTAGTTATGAACCCTTACACATCTTACTTCCTAACAATTTATCCTAACTTAATTTTAGGTTCATAAGTTATGCCACCGCCTCCTATTATCATAATCAATTCTCATTAATATCTTTCAACAAGAATATCCCATATTCCAAACACATAAAATATCAAATTCACCTTTTTAAGGTATTAAAGACGAGTTTTATAGATTACAAGCTCACACAATTCCTCTATTAGTACCCACGTTTATATATTTACCTTGTAATTCATCAAGTGAGTTATACAACACAAACATCCATCAAGGGATTCACACAAAACCATAACAACACAAAAATTGGATCCTTATTGCATTAATTTCATATTTTATCAATCCAAACTCCATACTCGTAGGCCTAAGCATGATTCCTCCCAATAAATCTATATTACAAATACGATTTCTAACCATAGTCTACTAGTGATAAACCATAACCTACTTCGGCCGAAGATCTTTAGAACAAGCAAGCCATACCAAGGTTGCTCTTTTCTTTTCTTCATGCCTCCATTAGTCCAATCACCTAGAAATCAAGTAATTATAAGAGTAATTAATCAATTACTCTTCGAATAATACTTTGGAAATTCAACCCACTAATTCTAACCTTATTCATGGTCTAAAACATTATCCAAGGGTTAATTAACCATTAACTAGCTCTATCATACTGAACCCATCTCCATTAATGGAGTTTTTAAGTTAAATACCCCATCTTTATTGAATTCAAGGTCCCTAACCATCAAAATTCATGTTTTGAAATGACAAATTCATGCTAGGAGTCGTTAGTTAACAATCTAGAAGTAATTCTAGATGATATTGCCCCAACCCATGGGTTTTCCCAAATCTCATGAACCTAGGGTTCTTACCCTCAGTTCCATCATTAACGATCATTCTAATGATTCTAAGAAGTTATTGGATTAAAGACGAAGAAGATGACTAAAGAACTTACCTTAACAAAGAATTTTCACACTAGACCTTGGAAAATCACCCTTTTAGGGCTTTGGAACAAATTTTTTGATTTAAAAACACCAAACCAGTCAAAAATAAGCATAAGTACTGCCTGAAGACCGCTATAGTGGCCTGAATCCTGCTATAGCAGCCTACTCCCGCTACGGTGGCCTTATATTTTCAACATAGACAGTCTTCAGTAAAATGATAATAACATCTTACCCCGGAAGCAAATTAACAAACAGTCAGTAGCGTTAAAAAGAAAACTCGAAGATCTTTAATTTAAAGAGTCTTGGGCCCCATAACACTTTATATTCTAGGAGGAGAGTTTGTTTGAAGTTGACCCTAGACTAAACTTAGACCGAAACTTAATCAATAAGGAAACTTCCAATATAACTTTGTGCTAGGGGTATTGTTCGACCTTAATTCATATCTAATGACTCCCATACTAAAGAATTGATCCTAACACCAATGAAGAATGAAATTCTTATGCCTTTATAACAATTTTTTTTAGTAATGACGGAATGTGTCGCTATATTAGATACCAAATGGTAATCGTTCATCTCCAAATAGACATTGGTGAAGAGGAGCACGAGGTCGGAATTAAAGCGACTGTACTTTTAGGGTTGCTTATATTTCACCCTTACTTACCCACTCACTATAATTTATAAAATAAACAACATTCTATACTCGACCTCTCTATTTAGGCTTTTCAAGACAAGAAGATGCATAGCCAAACATTTACACATGAATCAGTTATTTCTCTCACAAGTGGTCTAAAAACAAATCCATAAGAGTTTCTAACAATATAATGTCTAAAATCAAAGAAAACTACTATTTAACTATGTCAAGCCTGCTATAGTGGTTCTATTCCCTCTATAGTGGTGCTGACTACCGTTGACTCCTGCTATAGTAGCATAATTCCCTCTATAGAGGGACCACTATAGCGGCTTGCTACCTGCTACAATGGGGTAGGCAAGGAAAAAACTTAGAATTGTTCCAAATTTTGCCATTTTTACAACACCAATACCCAAATTTTGATATTACAAACTAACCCTTTTACGTCAAATGTTGTATCTGAAGTTCCACTAACCCGATTTCTATTCCAAAAATTTATATGGGCTATTATGTCCCTCACATATCATGATATCACCTTAAATTCATCAAACACTATACCTCGAGACACCAAATATCTCTAAACCACAAAACATTGGATTTTTGTTAGAACCCACCCTAGCCTGAGATTTTATCAACTCTGTTTCTAGGGAAACTCTACCTGGACACTTACACCTTAACCAATGCTATAGCAAACACAACACCACCAAACACTAAACTAGGTTTTCCACTCGAGACATCTATTTTATGACTCTTTTTCAAACTTCTATAGTCTGCATACAAGAATAAATCCTCTAGAGTACAACCACAAACAAATAGAGTACAACTACAAACAAACACACCACTATGGATTTTAATAACACATAAATTCTCCACCACAACTCACATTAGTCTATTCGACCCCCAACAATCAATTTCTTAGAAATAAACCATCAGTTATCACCCAAGGACAAGCTATACTCATTTAACCTCACAACTAGCTTACGGTTAGTCAAATTACCGACTCAACATGCCTGAACCACTCAAGTAGAAATAACAACCAATTATTATCACATAACAATGAGAGGAATATGAATATGCATAAACACATCTAATAACTCTACTCCCTCAATCGACCCTACAACTAAGGATCATTAATCATTACCAAGATCACTTATTTCACTAGCCTTAGTAATTCCATTACACCACATTCAAGGGATACTATTAACAAATAATTATTTTCATAAAATAATCAAATAGGGAATGTCAAATCATAATCAGCCAATTACAAGTCATTTTGTTAATCAACACATCTAGTTCTACGAATAGGCAGCCACACTACTATTTCACGAATACAAGGGATCCTAGTTCTACTATAATCCCACTACTTTCTCATTAACTACATATTATTATCACAATACAAGTAGTTTACTCAATCAACATTCAAAACCACCAAGTCAAACCAAGTCTGGTATTTAAATATGTATGTCACCTCAAACAGACAACAATACCCATATCAGACATTTAACTTATTAACACATCATATCTTATCAACTATATCATTCAACTTTCATGCCAAGGGTTACTATATCCATCTTCTCAACAATCCTTCCCTTATTATTACTCAATTAATGTAATTCAAGTTAAAATTACCAAGCAAGTCACACAACTACAACCATTCATCAAAGAACTTTTATAACACGTAGAGATACAAAAATTTAGTGCTATTTATGTAGTTTTCATGTCATTATCTATCCACACGCCATATTACCATTGGCTCGACAAGCAACACCTAACATCACAAAGTCACAATCAATCAATCGACACCAAGTGATCACAAAAATCAGTTACTTATGTATCAATGTGACTCATATTGCTAGATACCAATTGGAATCAACTAGATTCCAATTGCAGAATCATGAGGATACCAAAAGGAATCGACTAGATACCAATCGTAGTCATTCAAGTACCAATTACAATCGATTAAATACCAATTAAGCTTGACCCAATGGACGATAGACTAAAACATCACGACATGAAAGAATGAAGGTAAACAATTCTTAGAATTCCTCATAGCTTTCCAAAGATTTGAGTTAGACATCTACACACAAATTCGCAGGACTCTACTCAATATTTGCTTTTGTACTTGTGAGATCAGTATCCTACACTATGATACCAATTGTCACAATCAAACTAACTGGATCATGCGGGCACCTACTCTAATCCACCTAGATAAGAGAACCCTTACCACCCATTCAAAACACAAATAAAAGTTATAGAATAATTTTATTAAAGATTTCAAATTCTGATAAGTAATACAACTTTTTTAAGAATATCATAAATAAAAATGCTTTTCCTAGGACCTAGCTTAAATATGTACAAGATCTTCTAATCCAGTAAAAGATAAAATAAAAGACACAACTCCTACTGTAGGAATGAAATGAGTAGAAGCTAAAAGATATCACTATCCACATTACCTAAGAAACACCCACTAATTCTACAACCAGATTATGCCCGTAAAAGAGTATAGCAAGAGTAATATAGATACAACCATACGTACTGGTAGGTATTATCGTTCGATCAGGGTTAGCTCACATAAATATCATATAAAAATCATAGAAAGAAAGCATGAAAACTTATATAACAGTTTAGTTTCAAATTCACAATTCATATGTCCACACATCACCTTCTTAGGAGCTTCCTATTATATTTCATTAGGTTAAGTGACCCATTTAACTAGAATTCAAAGGCCAATTCAAGTTCCATCTAATAAACCTGCCTCCTCACTAAACCTATGAACAACTAGTCAACTTCTCATAATTTCCAACTAAAGAATTAATCTAAGGTTCTTCACTATTGACACCACACACACGACGTGTGCTAACTCCATAATTAACTCTATGAGCCGGGCTACTAGTCACTATCCTTCTAACCTTTTAATTAATTAACATGACCTCACAATAATTGTCAAGGTGTGAGAGTCACACAACACAAAAAATACCTCAACTAACAAATACGCACTACCACACTTAATAAATCAAATAGACATGCAAGTCATCATGTAAACTTTCAATTCATCAAGTAGACATTCAAGTCATCAAGTTGTAAATCTAACGAAAAATACTCCTTCTCAAACACTTGTAATGAAATTCACATAGCTTGAGACATGTCAGACACTGTCCTTAAGGATATTTCACCCGTTATAGTTGTATCCCCCAGAATTCAACAAGCTCTTCTAGTATAAACTAGGAGCCATAAAAGGACAAATATTCAACAAGAATAAAAACCCAGCACTCTATTAGAATAAGAGGGAAGGAATATATAGAAATATATAAGAAGAACTTGTCTTCATCTTCTTCTTCTTACTAACAGAATAAGACTTCTATATATATTGATAAAAACTCATCCTCCCTTAAATGTGTTCCAACGGTCAAAGCCAAATATAATGGCTGCCAATAATTTTCAAAGGTGATAAAGAGGACATCAATGACAATTAAGAGTAGGTCTTAATTTGCCAATATTTAATATGGAAACATTGAATTGAAATTAAAACTCAATAAAAAAATATAAATGGGAATATGTTACAATGTCAAATGGTCTATTGACCAAATTTATAATATATAGTAATTTAGCCACTCATCCATAAGCTCACATCAGACTCAACTCACTCAATAATCAGAATAGTATGTACACTTTTAACTTTTAAACCTATATCATAATGTCCTTATAATCAGCTATCCCTTAAGATAATACAACAGGTAAACAAATATAACAATTGTACACATTCTCACAAGTCATTTAAAATAGGTTTCAACAATCATAAGCTTATTAATACAAGCACATGTCAAACAAAACAAACACTCAACCACAAATTATGTCTGAAAACCAATCAACATTTTCATTAATGCATAACACATATGAGAGACTATTTCAAGTCTTAATCCACGTAAATCATAACCTACCTCTAAAGAATAACCCAAATCTACAAGCTAATATGCAAGGGCCTTTCCCTCCCTTAATGCCTCGAATAGTTTATTGTCTAAAACAAACAAGTATAAGAGTAATTAATTTTTACGCTTCAAATAATTCCTTGGAAATTAAACCCTACTAATTTTACTCTTATTCATGGTTTATAATGTTACCCAATGATCAATTAACCATCCACTAGTTCCACAATGCTCACTTTAGCTTAATTTAGGGAGTTTCTACTCCAATTATCACCTTTTAAGTAGTTTTAATTCCAAAGGTCTCATCTTTATGGAACTCAAGATAACCAATTACCAAAAATCATATTTATGAACTTAAATTTAATGCTAGGAAGTGTTAATTTACACCCCTAGAAGCAATTGTTAATAATTTTACATATACATATAGACTTTCCAACAATTTTCATGAACCTAGGGTTCTAACGCAAAAATCCACCGTCAAAATCATCCCATGATTCTAGGATTTTTATGGATTATATTGCAAAAGGATGAATGGAAGAACTTACCTTAACAAGAAATTTTATCCTAGCCTTGGGAAAATTACCTCTCTAGAGCTCAGGAATGAAGTTTGGGAGTTTGTCAAATAAACCCCATAATATAACACTTAAACGAGAATTCTGACTAGTGTCCTCTACTAAGGTAACCTATTCTCACTACAACGGACCATTATGATGCACTGGGGCTCGCTAGGGCAGGCTCTGATGAAATTCTCTTTCCTATTGTGGCAGAGCTTCGATCGCTATGATGATCTCGTTACAGTGGGAATTTTTATGCTGCAGTGACTCTTAAAGAAGTATCTCAAGAAGAACTAAGTTCTAACCCCATTTCACAATAAAAAATATGAACTTAGGACATCACAAAACTACCCTAACACGTCAGCCACTAAAATCACATGTTACAACTTCATTTTTAGTCTCAAATTTTTCCTATGGAGGTCTAGATCATTAGGTCACCCCCTAATGGAATACAACATTCCAAAATACAACACCACGAATCACGAATCATCATGGAAACACACAATGCTTCTTTTTAGATTTAAACCACCCAATATTGAGATTTTACCAAACTCAACTCAGTATGGGAACTCTAATAGGGTACTTAGACCCTAACAATCCTTTACCGACTGGAGGGGTCGTTACATTACTAGTTAATTGAAAAATGATCTCAAATTTTATGACTAACTATAATTTTTAACCCTATTAAGAAGAGGAAAAAAATGAAGTTTAATGTTGGTAATGAATGGTATTGTTTTGGCTATAAGGGTTAAATAAAATTGGGGCGAGTCAGATTAATTAGGAGTGATCCATTTTATATTTGGGTTCTTAATTAATTTAAGTTAATTATAGGATGCCTAATGGACCGGCAAGACATTATTGTTGAAAATTTTAATTTAGGGGTTGTTAAGAAAAATGGTATTATAGGGCCCAAAGGTAGACGTCGGGGGTATTCGAGGGCTAATAGGTGGATGGAGGATATTTTTGTACCATTTACAATAATTGAAGGGTATTTTAGGTCCCTTTTTAAAATATAAAAGCTACACATAAAAAATGTTATCCAGTTTAAAGGGCACTCCTCAAAAAATAAATAATAAGAAAAATCAAGAGGTGGGTGAAGAATATCACTACTAAAGGACTAAAAATCTATAAACACTATTCTAACTAAAGTAAAAAAGAAATTGTTTTTGTGTTTTTAAACTAGTTCTCATTATTTTTCAATTTCTCATGTACATTTAACACTCAAGGACAACTCAAGAAACTATGACATATGTCACCCTTAACACTTATTGGAAGATATCTAACCCAAACTTAATTTCATGCTCTCTCCAAAGCTATAAATAGGATAAAAACTGGGTTAAAGATACTCGTTGAGGCCGTCTAGGGCCTAGCTAGCAACACATTTTTCTCTTTTTACATAAGGGTTACACGACCGCATACTTATGCTCCAACCATGCTCTTTAGCTTTAATTTTAGATGCTCAAACATCCACTAATCTGCATAAAACAAAAGCAAACAAACTGTGACATTATAAGAATAAAACGAAAGAAATAATCTATTACAAATTAAGTTGCCTCCCATCAGTGCCTGATTTAACATTATGGTACAACGCATGTCTCAGCTTAAGACTCTCTCAAATGCTTCCTCCTATTGTGTTCTATTTCTTTTTCACTCCAAAAGGCTCCTTACTTTCAGTTCTTACTCGCTTTTGTTATTTTTCACAAATTTTAAGATTATGTTCGGGCCATTATAACACTTGCTCATGATTTTGCAGCACCTTGAGAAATTTTCTTTCTACTCTTATAACATATTATTATCAATTATCTAGGATTCAAATTCAGCAGGCTTGTTCTCTCCTACCGCACACTGATTGTATATCACCTCTATGATCATGCATAAATTTCTATAGTGTGTTATGGTGAAGAGTGGTTTATATACCTTGAATGACATCTCCTCCTCATTCACCCATATATTATTCTTACCACGTCTAACATCAATGGCTTCTCAACCAATGACTAAGAATAGGCACCCCAGAATAAGTGGTATGTTGTCATCTATGTCAAAATCAAGAATAATGAAATCAGTAGGAATCTGTAACACCCCGTACATTTCTGACCCTACTTGATTGGTAATCTAGGGTGTATTTATATGCCTTATTTCTAACTTTGAACCATGTGTACCTTAGTTTTGAGAGCAATAAGTACGTATTTTGTATTGTATTTGATGGACTATTGATATTGTGCTAATGTCCGCAAAGAAAAGTCGAAGAAAGGAAAAAAATCAGAGATTTAGTGTGGGGCGCGCCAGGCAGTGTGCCAGACCTCTTTTTGCCAAAATTTTTCTGGCATGGGCAGCAGAGGGGTACGCCAGGCAGCGTCCCAGACCGCTTTTTGCCAAAATTTTTCTCCGACTACCAGTCTATAAATAGGGCTCTTGGGCTATAGTATCATTATACCATCTTGGTAGGACTACTCTTGGATGATTTTGGCATCCAAATGAGGGTTAATTCTTCTTCCTTTTTATTTTTATTTCTTTTTTATAATTTTTATCAATTTATGATGAATTAAGCCATGAGTGCCTAAAATTGCTTATTCTTGGGATTGAGGCTACGAACATGAATCTCGTGAGTTGAATATTGTCTTAACATTTATGAAATTCTTTAAGCATGGCATGGTTGGTGGATCATGCATTAATTTTGTTGGGCTAAATGAATCTTGAGCCATTGGGCTTAATTGAGGCCAAAAAATGGAGTAAAAGACATGGCCCAAAATGGCAAATGACCCATTCTTCCATGTTGACCAAGTAAACATGGCATTTAATGACCAAGAATTGGCTAAGTATGACTTGAGGGGCAATATAAAGGTACAAAATCAGATTTTTATTCATTTTAACTTTCATGCCATTTCTAGATTTTTCTACACTTTTCTCTCTACTCTCAAACCCTAAGGCAACCATCTCTTAGGACAAGATCATCTCTGTCACGCCTCAAATCCCATTGGGGCGGACATGGCACCCGAAGCTGTTAAGGCCCGAGAGAACCATTCTATACGTTCAAATACTTGTCGTCAATGGGCTAGCATTCAATCACTTATGGAGACAACATATCAATAATAGAAATCTAATAAGAACATTTATATAAACATGAGACATGGCCGTTGGAGCCATATGGTAAAAAAAAAAAAAAAAACACACACACAACATTCCCTCCTTTAACTGTATAACGTCTACAAAGCCTCTAATAGATACAAAACCAAAAATATAGTCGGTACAATTTCCCACTTTACATACAATGCTTATGCAGCACCAAAACCAGATATACATATGACTCGAAAAGCCCCGAACCGAACTGGAGCTCACTAATGTTCTGTAGATGACCCGCAGCCTACTGAGGAGGTCTACTAGTACCTGTACCTGCAACACGTATGGTAAGTCCCCCAAGGGACGTCGGTATGAAAGAATGTACTGAGTATGTAAGGCTATAAGTAACTGTATGAGATATAAGAACTTTAATGGAATTCAGTACAATTCAACGAACAATATAAATAAACTACCATATGGTATATGTGTGGAATCATGTACATTGCTTTCTTTGCTTTACTGTACTTTACTTCACTTTACTTTACTATACTGTACATCATCAATCATCAATCGTATTACGCCTTGGCCCAACTGATCAGTGGGAAATAACATAATAATCGGGATCGCCATCCATGCAGATGTTCCTTTCATCCCATGGGATACCACCCGTAATAATGGGATCGACATTCATGCGAGTGTTTCTTTCACTCCATGAGATACCACCCATTCTCAACATTAACCATTACACAATTACTCACATTACTTCATCCTTTAGCTATAAGAGTGATACATTGATAACAGTGCTTTTGGAACTTTAGAACTTTAGAACATAACATTATTGGAACCTTAGAACCAGGTTCAATGAATGAGAGATAAGTGAATAACAAGCACTACTAACTCTGAAATGAAATACCCTAATCCATTTAGAGGAAGGAGACACTGTACAACCCTTTGGGGATAGGACAAGTGTTATGATAATATGAATAATAGATGCTGCAGAAGAATGCGGAAAAGAATAACCTTACATACCTTATCTTCCCAATACGTAACTAAAATGATTCAGCTCCTTCCTTATGTGTTAATCTACAACACAAGTACATAATGGAACAAACATTAACGGCTAGCTACATTATAAGTTCACAAGACGGTAAGTAGGTGCTTAACGGAAGGTAGAAACCATCCAACCTCCAAAACACATTGTGCATCACTCACCCCTTCATTATACTACCAAATAACATTATTCCACCACATTACACTATAACTTACTGCTTTTTTAAACCACAACACCAAATCAGTCCACACACCACCAAAACAGTCCACAAACCAACATAACCGTTACAAACCGGTAGGATTACCTACCTAGTTTATCCTTTACATTTCCACTCCAACGAAACTCCATATATTCACCCCATAAGGTAACCATACTACCTTCCACAGTAGGACACCAAAATCAGTCCACAACAGTTCCAAAATTCAGATTAACAAAAAAAAAGAGTGTTCTCTTGTCACTACAACAAACGTTCCATTTACCAACATATATAAACATTTCCATCAAGCCATACATAAAAGGAACTATTCAGGGGAAGAACCACACTTTAATATACTGGAATTTCATCATCATAACTTAATTTCTTCAACACCTTAAGCCCCTATACAAGTCCAAGCCACAAGGAAGACAAATTCATCAAAACTAACACAAGTGGACTGCCAACTTAATTAAGGGACTGCCCTATACATTTTAAACACCACCAGCATGTTTTCCACAACCTAATATACATATATTACATTAATATATAAGGGTAAACACTTACCAAGGCTTGCAAAATTGGAGATTAGTCCAAGAGCCCTAAAGGAAAACTAGGGCGGCTGTTTGGGGTTTGAGAGAGGAGAGAGTGTTTTAATTTTCTGTGTTTGGAAAATGAAATGAATGGATAAATGAGATGAATTTCATCTCTTTATACACCCTCTTAGCCACCTATTTTAGATCATTCTTATCCAATTTTTGGTCAATAATAGTCCAAGTAGGTGATGCACCTACTTGGCTATAGAAGCTGTCCAAAACAGTCCACTTTCTCACTTTATTCTTACTTGGATCATCTCTTGTTGGGCCTTAGTTATATTTAGGTGTTGGTCTGGTCATCTTCCATATTTTATGTACTTAGTTTGGGCCTCAATCGAGTCCATTAATATGTGTTCAAATACAGCCCAATAGCTTAAGTAGATGATACACCTACTATCTTAATTAAGTTACGGAAGCACCTCGTTTATGTTCTCCCCTTTTTCCAACGTCTTAATCCTTCCACCTTAATCCACCACTTAACTTTAACCTTACACTCAAGTATGTCCTTATTATCTCAAGTTTAAATACTTTTATCCATCCTAGGTTGATCGTATAAGTTTTGAAAATATATGGGGTGTTACATCCTCCCCCTCTTAGGAACATTCGTCCTCGAATGGTAGTATCATCTCTATTCAGCTTCAACGAGTAATTGAGGATACTTAGATTTCATCATTTTCTCAGCTTCCCATGTGATCTCTTCTACTTGTTGATTTCTCCAAAGAACTTTTACGGAAGCTACCTCTTTATTTCTTCACTTCTTAAATTGTCGATCCAGAATAGCAATAGGTATCTCTTCATAGGTAAGATCCTCCGTAACTTGTACCTCTTCAATGGGGGTAACATGAGATGGATCCCCTATGCATTTCGAAGCATCAAAACATGAAATACCGGATGAACAGTGGAGAGTTCTTGGGGTAGTTCCAACTCATACGCAACTTGCCCAAATCTTCTAATAATTTCATATGGGCCTATATAACGTAGACTCAATTTTCCTTTCTTTTCGAATCGTATTACCCCTTTCATCGGTGACACTTTTAAAAATACCCAATCACCTATGGCGAATTCGAGCCCTCTTCTTCTAACATCAGCATATGACTTATGGCAGTTTTGGGATGTCTGTAGTTGCTGCTGTATCACCTTAACTTTCTCCATAGCTTGATGGACGAGATCCGGTCCAAATAGGGCAGTTTCACCTGCTTCAAACCATAGGATAGGTGATCTACACTTCCTCCCATATAACGCTTCGTAAGGAGCCATCTTGATACTTGAATGATAGCTATTATTGTAGGCAAATTCAACAAGAGATAAATGATCATCCCAATTGCCTTTAAAGTCTAATGCGCACGCTCGTAGCATATCTTCAAGTGTCTGGATAGTACGTTCTGCTTATCCATCTGTCTGAGGATGGAAAGCCGTACTCAACTTTACCTGTGTACCCAAGCTCTTCTGAAACGATCTCCAAAAATGTGCAGTAAATTGTGCTCCTCTGTCTGATATAATAGAGACCGGTTCCATGTAATCGCACAATCTCTTTCACATACAATCTTGCATAATCTTCCACTGTATAGGTGGTCTTGACAGGTAGGAAATGCGCTGACTTGGTAAGCCTGTCAACTATGACCCATATAGAATCAAATTTCCGCAGTGTACGAGGCAAACCTGTGATGAAGTCCATATTAATCATATCCCATTTCCAAACTGGAAGATTGATGCATTGCATGTAACCTCCAGGTTTCTAATGCTCCACTTTAACTTGTTGAAAAGTTAGACATTGAGTTACAAATTCGGTAATGTCCTTCTTCATATTTCCCCACCAATACACTTCTTTCAAATCATGGTACATTTTTGTAGCTCCCGGATGAATAGAATATCGTGAATGGTGCGCCTCTGTCATAATTCATCTCTTCATCTCACCTACATCTGGTACACATAATCTATCTTGGCATTGAAGCACCCCTTCTTGTGTAACATCAAAGACCTTAGTCAGACCCTGTTGTACATTTTCCTTTAGCTGCAATAACATAGGATCCGCAAACTACTTTTCTTTCACCTCAGCTATCAGTAAAGATTCAACTGCATTTTGTACAATAACCCCTTCATCTGAGGATTCGAGAAGACGAACCCCCAAGATGGCTAATTGATGTAAATCTTTGACCAAATCTTTCTTTTCTGTCAAGTGGCCACTAGTGCCTCCTATTGCTTTGCGGCTCAATGCATCAGCTACCACATTTGCTTTTCCTGGATGATATAGAATATCAATATCATAATCTTTCAATAGCTCAAGCCACCTTCGTTGCCTCAAATTGAGTTCCTTCTGCTTAAAGATATACTGTAAACTTTTGTGGTCAGTATAGATGTCAACATGAACTCCATATAAATAATGACGCCATATCTTTAAAGCAAATACCACCACTGCTAATTCAAGATCATGTGTGGGATATTTTCTCTCGTGTGGTCGCAGCTGTCGTGAAGCATATGCTATTACATTACCGTGCTGCATCAATACACACCCTAGGCCAATTCCGAAAGCATCACAATATACTACATACCCCTCTGTGCCTTCCGGAAGTACCAATAGCGGTGTAGAAGTCAATTTATCTTTCAGCTCTTGGAAACTTCTCTCACATGCATCATTCCACTGAAATTTGATTGCCTTGTGTGTAAGCTTTGTTAAAGGTGCAACAATGGAAGAAAACCCTTCAAAAAACCTTCGATAATAACCTACTAACCCAAGGAAGCTACGAATTTCCATAGGTGTCGTAGGCCTTGGCCAATTTTTCACCGCTTCAATCTTTTGCGTATCAACCCTTATCCCTTCATCTGATACAATGTGACCCAAGAATGCCACGGACTTCAACCAAAATTCACATTTAGAGAACTTTGCATATAACTTACGATCACGAAGAATCTGCAATACCTGTCGTAAGTGACTAGCATGGTCCTCTTTTGATCGTGAATAGACAAGAATATCATCTATAAATACTATCAAGAACACATCTAAAAATGGCTTGAACACCCTATTCATCAGATCCATAAAAGCTGCTGGTGCATTTGTTAGCCCGAAGGACATAACCAAAAACTCATAATGACCATACCGTGTTCGGAAAGCTGTCTTGGGTATATCTCTTTCTCTGACCTTTACTTGATGGTAACCCTACCTCAAGTAAATCTTTGAGAAATATTTAGCACCTTGTAATTGATCAAACAAATCATCAATTCTAGGGAGGGGATATTTGTTCTTAATTGTCACCTTATTCAATTGCTGATAGTCAATGCACATTCTCAATGTGCCATCTTTCTTCCGTACAAATAATACCGGTGCACCCCACGGGGACATACTAGGCCTGATGAAACCCTTGTCCAGAAAATCTTTCAATTGCTCCTTCAATTCACGCAATTCTGCTGGAGCCATTCTATACTGGGGAATAGAGATAGGCTGAGTTCCTGGATCTACATCGATACCAAACTCTACTTCCCGTTCTGGGGGCAAACCTGGAAGATCCTCTGGAAATACGTTAAGAAATTCATTGACCACTGGAACCGATTGAGGAGTTGGTGGTTTTGCATCAATATCATGCACTCTCACTAAGTGGCATATATATCCCTTGGATATCATTTTCCTAGCCTTAAGATATGAAATAAATTTGCCTCTCGGTGCTCCTACATTACCCTTCCATTCAAGAACATCCTTTTGTGGAAAATGGAATTGTACCCTCTTGGCTCGACAATCTACCGTGGCATAACAAGAAGCTAGCCAATCCATTCCCATTATAACATCAAAATCTATCATGTCTAGCTCAACAAAATCAACCGGTGTAACATATGATAATGTAGAACCCGGATTAATCAATGCATATACATTATGTGAGAATATGGACAAGATACCTGTAACTACATCAGGAGATGCTTCTGAATTCTGACGGTCTGCTAGAGCATAAATACGATTTTGAGTTCCACTAGAACTAGGTTCTCCTCTAGCACCTCTACCACGTCCAACAGACTACACTCCTCTACCTAAGGAAGGCACCGATGATGATGATGCCACAGTGGATCCCGCAGGTCGTACCATGCTTCCCGAGCCTCTTCGTGGGCATTCCCTCATCATGTGCCCCGTCATGCCACACCAATAACAAACATTCATCTCCAGTTGACATTCACCTGGATGATATCGTCTGCAATGCTGACATGGCAGGCGAAAAGATCCCGATGTCTGTGAACCACGACTCCCACTACTTTGCCTGGCTTGATTACCTCTATACTCTCGGACGCTCATGTTACCCTACCGCAGATTTAAGAACTGGTCTGTATGAGCCTCTCGAACCTCATAAGGGAGATAGTGATCAATGAATTCCATTTTAAATTCTTCCCAACCAGCTGGGATTGCATCAATACCCCTCGACCGTTTCCAATCTTCATACCATAAAATAGCCTCGCCCTTCAATCTATAGGCCGCAAGCTCAACTGTTTCCACACCGAACACATGCATAACCTCCAAAGCCCTTTGAATTTGATCTAAAAAATCTTGAGGGTCATCATTTGGATCTGATCCAGTGAATGTGGTAGGATCTAACTTCATAAAATCCTGTGTCCGTCGACTAGCTGCTCTAGCTGTACTATCATCACTTATCGTTGGACCACCTTGTCCCTGAACTTGTGCAGCAACTATTCGGGTCAACATTTGCAGTGCATTTTTTAAATCCTGGTCAGTAGTATTTATTAGAGGCTCTGCAGGTACTTCTCTTCCTCTTGACTCTTCTGACAATGGAAGAGAGGAAGAAGCCTGTGATGCAAACTCATTTTCAGCTTCACCTTGATTATCTTGTTTAGGTGGTGATTTACTGGTTCCTTCTCCGGCAGCCATGTCTATCTTCTTACCTCTACCTCTACCTCTTCTTGTAACCGGCATTTTTACTATATCACAAGAAAATAATTTCAATGGTCAGATATGATTCCACCTACAACTTTAGCTCAATTGCACGATCTAGGAAATGAAGAAAAGAAATAATTCCTAAATGTACCGTAGTCTCCTACGTATAGATGTGGTGCACAACACATCGATAAGTAAGAATCTACTCAGACACGGCTTTGTAGACACCCTAGGATGACCCGCTCTGATACTACTTTTGTCACGTCTCAAATCCCATTGGGGCGGACATGGCACCTGAAGCCGTTAAGGCCCGAGAGAACCATTCTATACGTTCACATACTTGTCGTCAATGGGCTAGCATTAAATCACTTATGGACACAACATATCAATAATAGAAATCTAATAAGAACATTTATATAAACATGAGACATGGCCGTTGGAGCCATATGGTAAAAAAAAACAAAAACACACACACACAACATTCCCTCCTTTAACTGTATAACGTCTACAAAGCCTCTAATAGATACAAAACCAAAAATATAGTCGGTACAATTTCCCACTTTATATACAATGCTTATGCAACACCAAAACCACATATACATATGACTCGAAAAGCCCCGAACCGAACTGGAGCTCACTAATGTTCTGTAGATGACCCGCAGCCTACTGAGGAGGTCTACTAGTACCTGTAACTGCAGCACGTATGGTAAGTCCCCCAAGGGATGTTAGTACTAAAGAATGTACTGAGTATGTAAGGCTATAAGTAACTGTATGAGATATAAGAACTTCAATGGAATTCAGTACAATTGAACGAACAATATAAATAAACTACCATATGGTATATGTGTGGAATCATGTACATTGCTTTCTTTGCTTTACTGTACTTTACTTCACTTTACTTTACTATACTGTACATCATCAATCATCAATCGTATCATGCCCGAGCCCAACTGATCAGTGGGAAATAACATGATAATCAGGATCGCCATCCATGCGGATGTTCCTTTCATCCCATGGGAGACCACCCGTAATAATGGGATCGACATTCATGCGAGTGTTTCTTTCACTCCATGAGATACCACCCATTCTCAACATTAACCATTACACAATTACTCACATTACTTCATCCTTTAGCTATAAGAGTGATACATTGATAACAGTGCTTTATTGGAACTTTAGAACATAACATTATTGGAACCTTAGAACCAGGTTCAATGAATGAGAGATAAGTGAATAACAAGCACTACTAACTCTGAAATGAAATACCCTAATCCATTTAGAGGAAGGAGACACTGTACAACCCTTTGGGGATAGGACAAGTGTTATGATAATATGAATAATAGATGCTGCAGAAGAATACGGAAAAGAATAACCTTACATACCTTATCTTCCCAATACGTAACTACAATGATTTAGCTCCTTCCTTATGTGTTACTCTACAACACAAGTACATAATGGAGCAAACATTAACGGCTAGCTACATTATAAGTTCACAAGACTGTAAGTAGTGCTTAACGGAAAGTAGAAACCGTCCAACCTCCAAAACACATTGTGCATCACTCCCCCCTTCATTATACTACCAAATAACATTATTCCACCACATTACACTATAACTTACTGCTCTTTTAAAACAACAACACCAAATCAGTCCACACACCACCAAAACAGTCCACAAACCAACATAACCGTTACAAACCGGTAGGATTACCTACCTAGTTTATCCTTTACATTTCCACTCCAACGAAACTCCATATATTCACCCCATAAGGTCACCATACTGCCTTCCACATTAGTATACCAAAATCAGTCCACAACAGTTCCAAAATTCAGATTAACAAAAAAAAAGAGTGTTCTCTTTTCACTACAACAAATATTCCATTTACCAACACATATAAACATTTCCATCAAACCATACATAAAAGGAACGATTCAGGGGAAGAACCACACTTTAATATACTGGAATTTCATCATCATAACTTAATTTCTTCAACACCTTAAGCCCCTATACAAGTCCAAGCCACAAGGAAGACAAATTCATCAAAACTAACACAAGTGGACTGCCAACTTAATTAAGGGACTGCCCTATACATTTTAAACACCACCAGCATGTTTTCCACAACCTATTATACATATATTACATTAAGATATAAGGGTAAACACTTACCAAGGATTTCAAAATGGGAGATTAGTCCACGAACCCTAAAGGAAAACTAGGGCGGCTGTTTGGGGTTTGAGAGAGGAGAGAGTGTTTTAATTTTCTGTTTTTGGAAAATGAAATGAATGGATAAACGAGCTGAATTTCAGCTCTTTATACACCCTCTTAGCCACCTATTTTAGATCATTCTTATCCAATTTTTGGTCAAAAATAGTCCAAGTAGGTGATACACCTACTTGGCTATACATGCTGTCCAAAATAGTCCATTTTCTCACTTTATTCTTACTTGGATCATCTCTTGTTGGGCCTTAGTTATATTTAGGTGTTGGTCTGGTCATCTTCCATATTTTATGTACTTAGTTTGGGCCTCAATTGAGTCTATTAATATGTGTCCAAATACAGCCCAATAGCTTAAGTAGATGATACACCTACTATCTTAATTAAGTTACGGAAGCACCTCGTTTATGTTCTCCCCTTTTTCCAACGTCTTAATCCTTCCACCTTAATCCACCACTTAACTTTAACCTTACACTCAAGTATGTCCTTATTATCTCAAGTTTAAATACTTTTATCCATCATAGGTTGATCGTATAAGTTTTGAAAATGTACGGGGTGTTACAATCTCTTTGCAAGTATTGGTAATTCTTGTGATTTAATATATTATATGCATGATAGATTGTGTAGATCATGATGGTTATGTATAAAAGTGTTGAGTAGTGCACTTTTGCTTTTTTGCTAAAAGATGTGTCAGCCATGTGAGTTGAACTTGAAAGGAGACTTGAGGTTTTGATGGAAGTGAATGGTATCTTGCTTTTGCTATGTGTATAACTTGTGGGATTGTTGTTATGAAATGCATTGAAGTGACTTTATGGAATAATTATGATGTGGTGTTAATGAGGAAGCGTAAAGGACAAACTTGGTGTGAAGTGCTATTGGTTTATGATGTCTTGGTCAATGTGTGGAATGTTGTGGTATTATGGTATGACAATGCCATGAATTATATTGTAAAGGGGGAAATGACGTTATAGGGAAATCATGTAGGTCATTGTCATCTTATGCATTTGTAAGGTAGTTAGTTGTTAACGTGAGCTCCGTTATGTACTTGTGTTGTAGAGTAAAATGTAAGAAAAGAGCTGGATTCTTGTATTCACATATAGGACTGTGTATTCATATTGGGAAGATACGGTATGTAAGGTTACTCTCTTCGTATCCTTCTGCAACACATATTGTTCACATTGACATTGTACTTGTTCCATTTTGAAATGTTCAGAAATATCTCATTTCAGGTTGTCACATACTGTTATTCGTATGTTTCTTACTCATTGACCAATTAGTATTCATGTGTCACATAATTGTGGACATTGTTCCAAAGTTCCAACAATGTCACATTCCAAAGTTCCAATAATGTTACGTTTTAAGGTTCCAATAATGTTATGACTACCAATGTATCAATCTCATAGAAGTAAAGAAATGAAGTAATGTATAATTGTTTGAGTATTCTTGGGTGGCATCCCAGGGGTGAAAGAAACACCTAGAATGGGTCAATCCAAATATCATGGGTGGTATCCCAGGGGTTAAAATACCTAGCATGGATCGATCCCAATATCATGGGTGGTATCCCAAGGGCGATAGAAAAGCCTAGCATGGGTCGATCCCAATATCACAGTAGCATCCCAGGGCGACAGAAAAGCCTAGCATGGGTCAATCCTGATTTTTATATGTATGAGGACCGCATACCAGGGGTTGGAATACCTAGCATGGGTCATCCTCTTTTACCACTGATCAGTTGGTCATAGAATGAAGAATGAACGTAAGGGCAAAGAAAGTAATGAATATAATGTACATGATTCCTCACATACAGAACGATGGTTTATCCATATTGACTATTCTCTTATATTTGATTCCATTGATGTTCTTGTTTATGATGCAGTTTCTTATAGCCTTACATACTCAGTACATTCTTCGTACTGACATCCCTTGTGGGACTTACCTTACTTCCTGCAGGTACGGGTACTAGTAGACCTCCACAGTAGGTTGCGGGTCATTTACGAATCATTGGTGAGCTCCAGTTGGTTCGGTTCTTTTCGAGTTACATGTGTACATTTGTTCTGGCATTGTAAATATTGTAGAAAGCGGGCACTTGTCCTGACTTTAGGTTGGTTATGTCCATGTATCTGTAGAGGCTTTGTAGATGTTATGGGACAAATGAAGGAAGTGTAAGGAACGTATGCTTTTGACTTGATGGCCCTAACGGCCAAGTTTCATATATATATATATATATATATATATATATCATATATTTTCCATGACTTCCGCCATTGGCATCTTATATCTCTATATGATGGTGATGCTTTGAGTGACATGCGTATGAGTGTATATGAAGGAAGATTGGTTCTCTAGGTACTTAAAGGCTTTGGGTGCCAGTCCGCCCCATTGGAATTTGAGGCATGACAGAATCAAAAACGTAAAAGCTTTGACGAGAACATCCTCAATCACCCTATCTGGATAAATACATCATCAGTTAACTAGCTATAGAGTAATGGTGGTGGGGTGTGGCTTTTCTGAACTAAGTGTCTTATACATAAATAGGGGATTAGACTGATACTTACCCTTAAACCACATAATGCATTCCCCACATTACTTTCACTAATATGTATAGAGAGGGTGAAGCTCCTAGGGTCTATGAGATTTTGAAGGAGCTTGCTCAAGACCCAAATAACAATCATAAGTGAGTACAACTATCTAAAACCCTTCCAAATTCCTTTGGTATGCCACCACATCTCTCAAATACTTTGTATATTTTGGCACATCTTTCAGACCATCAATTAGTGGAATATTAATATGAGCAAACCTAGAGCTAGTTCAACTTGAAGCCTCTCATTTTCTCTCTATGGAATTCCTAGCAGTCCATAAAAGAAGGCAGTACTAAATAACCTAGAATAAGAAAGTTTTGTACCTACTCAAGGGAAATAACAAAGAAGCAATATGTCCAGTCACCTGGTCTTTAGGATTCTTATGATAGTAGGCGAGACTAAGTAAAAATTCAAAGTCTAGGTTATTCTTTATCCACTCTGTCGGATCTCGCCATCTGTATTGTCCATATGAATGATGGAACTCCCAATGGAATGGTTTGAAAACCTCTGCCTTTGGGTTCATTGTCCCCCTCCTTTTGGGTCCAGTCGTAGTACACCACCTAAACACGAAGGTACGATTAGATCCGATTAGATCTGGTCCTATCCGACCCAACCCCAAAAATTAGTATACTAGCTACCTATACCTGCGACATGAAATACATTATACCCTATAAGAAATTTCATAATAAAATATTATACTAAATATGTAAGGCATAAAGTGACCATATGTAAGACAATAGCTTGAATAATTTCACGTATCATTGTATAAATATATAGATAAGGATAAAAAACCACCTTTGCTTACACTTATTGGATCATGCACATTACATTCTTTTCTTTACTTTACTCTTCTTTGCTTTATAAATTTTGTAAGAAATGTGGTATTGATAACCAACTGATTAGTGGTAGAAGAGGATGACCAATGCTAGGCATGTTAACCACTATGATATGTCTTCATAAATACACAAATTGGAATCTATCCATACTAGGCTTTCGCCCCTGGGATACCACCCATAAATACACAAATTGGGATCGACCTATGCTAGGCTTTCGCCACTAGGATACCACCCATAAATACATTAATTGGGATCAACTCATGTTAAGCCATATCCCTTAGGATACCACCCATATGTACATAGATTCATTTTACCTTGTTTCTTTAATAATTGAGATAGGCCATGACCCCTGGAATACCACCCATAAGTACATAGATTCATTTTACCTTGTTTCTTTAGTCATTAAGATTTTGGTAGTCATAACATTTTTTAGATTTGAAACTATAGATATGTGAACATTATACTTGGGACAATAACGATGACGTAGGTAATAATATAATATTAATGTATAATTAAGAACTCATACAACATAATGAACCTTATTTGACCTAGGGAGTAACTCATAAAACTTGTTGTTTAGAATAACATTGGCATACTAGTACTTGGAAGAATCAATAGATAGATATAGAGTAATGAACACATATGGAAGTACTTTAACACATTTGAGAGACCATGGGCAGTATAATAGAGGGAATTAGCTACATTGCGAATTGTACACCATATCACTTAGGCAACTAACTTTATTGGTACACAAGTGTGAGACGTCATGCCAAGGAATATGAAATTGAATAGTCATACATATCTTATTTATGTTTCCTTCCCAATACAAATACCATGATTTAGCCTCCCTTTCAAGGTGTTAATCTATAATTAAATACATAATGAACTATTATTACCAGCTAATTATAATATAGGTGCCGGGCAGCAAGCCAATCCAGACCAAAATACTCGGCGTATCACCGCACCCTTCTTCAATAATTAAATACGAATCCATTCAACCATCTCATAAAGTCCCCCACTGCCTCCCAACAATAATACATTTAAAATAACAACTAAACAGTCCCAAAATTCTATTAAACAATAGGCACTTAAATACATGGCTTCTAATTACCATCCAGTGAATTCCCAATAAAAACATATCTAAAATCCATCACCAAATTTTATATATATGGAGGGATGAAATGGGGCAGAATCTTACCTCAAATTCTAAAATTTTATCCTCTTGCAGTCCTTCAAGAACATGAATTACCCTCCAAACTTAGACAAGACAAAGGAAAAGTCTCTTAGAAGTCTAAATAAAAGTAGGACCACCAAGCTTTGAGAGGGTTGTCCAATGCTTTAAATATAAAGAACATGATTCCAATTGTCTTCTTAAACTAAGATCATAATTTATTCACTTACTTTTATCTTGGAAAGAAAGGCAATCCCATGAACCTTAATGGAATCTTAGGTCTATAGTAGAAGCTAAGAGAAAGAAAGAGAGAGACTTGAGAAATCTAAATATTTTTCACAAGTTAAAGTGAACCAAATGATCTAATCTTAAGCCCTTTAGAAAGGAACTGCTTGACTTACATGCTCATTTTTGGCATAACATATCAAGTAGGTGATGCACCTACTTGGCCATTTAACTTGGGCCACGGTGGACTTAAACTTGTTGGGCCTTGGCTGCCAATTCTTCTCCTTTTCCTTTTCACTTAGTTTGGGCCAGAATTGTCAAGTAGGTGATAGGTTTACTTGGACCTATAAGCTGGTCAAAAGAGTCTTAGTAGGTTCTGCACTTTCTTCGTTCTTTAGACTGGTCAATAAGTTAAAGTAGGTGATGCACCTACTTGGTTCTTTATGTTGTTCAATAAGTCAAAGTAGGTGATGCACGTACTTTTGACCTACTATCTTAATTGAGTCAAGCAAGCAACTCAATTATTTTATTCCTTATTTAAATCTTAACCCCGTTACTTTAACTTAACACTTATATATACTTGGACACTTTAAACCTTAAGATAGAATACCACCTTAATATCTCGTGTTTAAATACTTCCTTTGAGGTTAACTTGGCCAAACACATGCCGAAACATTTGTGGTTTTATAGTAACCTTCAAATCTAGTTTAAACCATTATTAATCACTTAATAAACTTGGTACCTTACCTTTACCATGAGGCTACCTCAAGTTCCATATAAATAGAACCAATATATGTAGAATACAAAATATTACAACCTCTCCCCCCCTTAGTAACATACATCCTCGAATGTTAGCATAGTTAACCAGCCTAAACAAGTTCAAACCAAAGTTAAGTTCTAACGTTAGCCATATAATACACATAGACTTATACATACATGTTAATCCTTGAATTAACTCTTTGACTTCTTTCTTCATATTAGAATAACTGAGGATACATTGACTTCATTGTCTCTTCCACTTCCCATGTTGCCTCTTTCGCTTCCCATGTAACCTCTTCTACTTGTTGATTTCTCCATAGTACTTTTATGGAAGCTACTTTTTTATTTCTTAACTTCTTAACTCTTCGATCTAGAATAATAATGGGTACTTTTTCATAAGTATGATCTCCCATAATTTGTACATCTTTAATTGGAGTAATACGAGATAGATCACCTATGTACTTTCAGAGCATCGATATGTGAAACACTAGATGTACTGTTAAAAGCTCTTGGGGTAGCTCTAATTCATATACAACTCGGCTAAATCTTTGAATAATATTATATGGCCCTATATATCACAGACTTAGTTTTTCCTTTTTACCAAACCTCATTACCCCTTTCAATGGTGATACCTTCAAAAGTACCCAATCTCCTATAGAAAACTCTAGCCCTCTTCTTCTAACATCTACATATGATTTATGTCGACTTTGAGCTATTACTAGACACTATTGTATCAACATAACTTTTTCCATAGCTCAATTAAGAAGATCTGTCCCAGATATGACAGTCTCTCCTCCTTTAAACCATCCAATCGGTGATCTACACTTTCTTTCATATAAAGCTTCATAAAGTGCCATTTTAATACTCAAGTGATAGCTATTGTAGTAAGCATATACAATGTGTGAAAAATGATCATCCCAACTACCTCTGAAGTCCAATACACATGCTCATAGTGTATCCTCAAGTGTTTAGATTATACATTCTACCTGACCATCCCTTTGAGGGTGAAAAGCTATACGTAAGTTTAATTTTATTCCCAAACTCCTCTGAAATGGCTTCGAAAAATTTGCACTGAATTGAGCTCCCTGATCAGATATAATTGAGATTAAGATTCCATGTAGCAAAACTATCTCTTTAATATACAACCTCACATACTCTTTGGTTGCGTAAGTTGTCTTGACCGATAGGAAATATGTTGATTTGGTGAGTCTATCAACTATCACCCATATAGAATTAAACTTTCAAGAATGAGAGGAAACCCAGTGACGAAATCCATGTTGATCATATCCCACTTCCAAATTGGAAGATCCATACATTACATGTAGCCGCTGGGATTTTGGTCCCCTTTTTAACTTATTGACAATTTGGATACTGAGCCACAAATTTTGAAATGTTCTTATTTATGTCACTTACCAATATACTTTCTTTAAGTCATGATACATTTTAGTTGACCTTGGATGGACTGAATATCTTGAATGATGTGCCTCTATCATAATCCTCTTCCTTAGTTCATCTATATTAGGTACACAACTTGTTTTGACACTGAAGCACTCCATCTTGTGTAAGCTCAAGTACCTTTGTAATACCTTGTTATACACACTCCTTAAGTTGTAATAGAATAGGGTCCCTATACTGTTTCTCTTTTTTACCAGACATAATGAATATTCTACCGTATTTTGCACAATAACTGCTCATCCAGAGATTCAAGAAGGTGAACTCCCAAGCTAGCTAGTTGGTATAGATCTTTATTCATCCCTTATATTTCTATGGACTGCCCATAAGTACTATCCATTATCTTACAACTTAAAGCATCAACTACCATAATTGCTTTCCCGGATGATACAAAATATCTATGTCATAATCTTTCAATAGCTCAAGCCACCTCCGCAACCTCAGATTAGGTCCTTCTACTTAAAAATATATTTCAAACGCTTATTGTCAGTATATATATCAAAATGAACCCCATACAAGTTGTGGCACCATATCTTCAAAGTAAATACCACTGCTGCAAACTTAAGATCATGTGTTCAATAACTTTTCTCATTCGGCTGCAACTGTCTAGAGGAAAAAGCTATTACTTGACCACGTTGCATCAATACACTCCCTAAACCCACTCCTAAAGTATCACAATACATTGCATTCCATTTTGTGCCTTCTGGATGTACCAATACGGGTGTAGAAGTCAACATATTCTTTAGATCTTGAAAACTTCTTTCACATGCATCACTCCACTGGATCTTGGATGCTTTATGTGTTAGCTTTGTCAAGGGTGCAGAAATGGATGAAAATCCTTCAACAAACCTTTTATAAGGTATTAAGGAATGAACTCTTAAAATAACAAAATAATTTCTTTATGAAATATCAAACAATCTCCCATATATTTTAAAAAGAATAGTTGGAAATATAATGAAATATGAAATATCGCTGGGTTTTTAGCTATGAGTACAGTGCGTTGAATCTAGTGTCCATAGACTATGAACCAGACCTAGATAAAATAAGATTGAACTTACAGAATAATTGGTGAAGTTTGAAACTTCTATGAACCAAAAATTCTCTTGTAAATTTGAGGTCTTATTCCATCATATTATACCTGCACAATCTTTGTCGTTATCGCGGTTTTGCGCTAAGAGGCCATGCGCATATCCTGGTATTCATGAGTGCTCTAGAAATCTGTCATAATTTCATTGGAGCAGCACCACTCCATATTCATATAGGTCCAATCATTAAGTGTATTCTGCAGAGCAATACACCACCTATAAAGGATATGAATTGGATTAAGAGTTTTAACTGAGCCCTCACTTTGCCTTGCAGTACTGCACTATATTCACACATCATAGGAGGGACATAACTTAATAGTGCATACTTTGATCAACTAAAGACTTGTTATTACCCATATGAACCTAATTCATGGGATCTCCAATAACATAGGTTGGGTTACCATCATTGTTGATCTTCTCAAATTGACTAAAGTCTCACTCCCTCGATGTTTCTTGTAGTCCGTGAATTGATCAGATTCACCTCTGACTACACATAATTTATTTACCTAAATAATTTCATCTCATAGCAGATGTTTTATCACATTATGTCTCAAACATATGCATCCAGCTTTACCATAGAAAATGTTGATATTATTCCAATTGGAATACTCACTAAGAGTTCTCTTAACCATTTAGTCTCATCACCAATTAACTAACTCCAAAACAACTAACTATATTTAGTGGATTTTTATGTTATGGCAAGCCATCAATAATAACTCATAATCACTAGTGAATTTTGAGATTCACATTGCATCATTGTACACTTCTAATACAACAACAATAATTATTTTTTCCTTCACTATAAACACTTTGCACAATCACATCACTATTAGTAACAAGAATTTAATATGCAGCGTTATTGTTAGTATATACAATAAATATACAACCAAAAATATTATGTCTTTTTTCTTTCCGAAATCAAGTAGCATAACTTTAACAATCCACCCCATACTTTCACATATTTCAAAATAAGGGAATAACCTTTTCACAATATCGAAGTCTTCATCTTTTACGTATTTAAAGAAATCATTCGAAATATCAAAACCAAGTAAAATGTCATTTTTGCAAAATTTCTCTTGACATAACTCTAATAAGACACCATAACCCTATATTTTCAAAACTTTTAAAGTGGAGAATAATATTTCTATAACTCAAAACTAACATGCCACAATTCAAATAATCTAAAAAATATAAGCATGTGATTTAACATTAACAAGATCTCAATCAGCTCATTAATTAACAACAAATCTTTTTATGCATAAAGTTTAAATATCACAAAGTACAACATGCAACAATTACATAAGCCAATCAATTAAGCACAAATCTAGAACTTAAAAATGCTTGAAAAATTAATATTAAAAATAAGATCTTGTAATTTCTTAGTATAAGATAAACTAAAATATACAAGTCTAACATGTTACAGATCATATGAATCCATTAAGTAATAAACATGCTATCATTTTCATCTACAACTTAAAAAATATTAGGCACAATCATGGTAGCAATATTAATCACCTACAAAATGTTGTATTTGTTAACACTTATCTAACTCAAACAAAATTTTCACCAAACTTTTTCACATAATTCCACAAGAATCAAATTGGCATAAATATTAAAATCATGTACCACCTCAAATAATTTTAATTTATTTTTCTCAAGAACTTGAGTAGTTCTAGAATCACCAACATATATAAATTAATATTCTTCTTCAACTTAGGTTTAGAACACAAAATAATTTTATTTAACACAAGTGTGTCCAACAACACCAAAGTCTAACACCCAATCTCTCACAATATTGACCATAAGATTCACTTGAGAAATGACCACAAAAAAATTATATCATCCGTTTACTCAAATTTATTTTCACTTAGTGGGATTATCATTTCTCTTAATCTTCTTCAATATTGAGGGGTATATTGCCTCAATTTACCACACAAAAAATAATTAAAATATAGACATATATAGTATCGTCACATACCTTATTTGCATTAACACAAGAATTCAGTTTCCTAAAAAATGTTGACTTACATAGTATGATTTTCTCCTTCATCAACTTTTGTACTCCTAACATGCTATTCGGAAGGGATAGACATGCCAAAAGACACATGCCCACAGTACCAAAATTTTGCCCATGCAAAGTCACTAACTTATCAACGGACATAATTGGGGCCGATTTTTCGTAAGAATAAAGTACGATTTATCCTTAAGATTATTGTAAATCTTATGGAAAATATTCCTTCTCGAACACATATAATGAAATTCACATAGCTTGAGGTGTGTCAGACACTGTCCTTAAGGATATTTCACCCGGTATAGGTGTATCCCCAAGGATTCAACAAGCACTTCTAGTATAAACTAGAAGCCATAAACTGACAAAGATTCAACAAGAATGAAAACCCAACACTCTATTAGAATAAGAGGTAAAGGAATATATAGAAATATATAGGAAGATCTTGTCTTCATCTTCTTCTTCTTACTAACAGAATAAGACTTCTATATATATATAGATAAAAACTCATCCTCCCTTAAATGTGTTCCAATAGTCAAAGCCAAATATAATGTCTGCCAATAATTTTCAAAGGTGATAAAGAGGACATCAATGATAATTAAAAGTAGGTCTTAATTTGCCAATATTTAATATTGAATTGAAATTAAAACTCAATCAAAACTATCAATGGGAATATGTTACAATGTCAAATGGTCTATTGACCAACTATATAATATATAGTAATTAACACAGTAAATATAGTTTAATAAGGTATTAAGGAATGAACTCTTATAATAACAAAATAATTTCTTTTTGAAATATCTAACACAAGTAAGCTTTCACAATGCTCCAATCAATAATCTCAAACAAGGGTAAATTACACCCATTTCAGCTTGTCATTTAGGATATCAATAATTTCTCTATCATATTATCATGGATCGACCCACACAAGAAACCACAGTATATCTCAAAACATAAACTAGTCTACATAAGGAACCATAAAACACCTCATCAATATAACTGGTCTACACAAGGAATCATAATATCTCAACAAATAATCGGTCTACATAAGGAACCATAATATTTCATCAAAATAAATTGGTCCACTTAAGGAACCGTGAAACTCTCCAAATACTAGTGTACACACATGTTAAGGGTCTTATGAATTCCCACTAGCCATGACCTGCAGGGGACAAGCTCAGTCCATGTACCAAATATTCCAGACAACTAGTGCCTACCACCCTTATCCCGAACTAAGTGTCTTGCCACCCAAATTACAACGTCCCCAACCTTATCCCCCCTGTAATCCACCAATTCAATCATGATCAATATTTATCAAATCACTCACAAAAAATAACCAGTACCATCAATAAGTACAATCACATAATGAGATAAATCAACCACACTTGCATATCAAACAAGGTCTTTTTGACCAATCTCATTATAGGTTATTGATTTCCAAACTTGCATTCAATAATTAAAAAGTTCATTATTTAATAGCATGCGTTGCAACTAAATAAACAAACAATTAGTAAAACATGAACACATACAATCAATTTAGGTTAACCATCTATCCTTATTCATGGTCTAAAATATTACCCAAGGGTCAATTAACCATTAATTAGTTCTATCATACTCAATCCATCTCCATTAACTGAGTTTATAAGCTAAAGATCCCATCTTTATTGAATTCAAGGTCCCCAACCATTAAAATTCATGTTTTGGAATAACAAATTCATCCTAGGAGTCGTTAGTTTACAATCTAGAAGCAATTCTAGGTGATATTACTCCATCCCATAGGTTTTCACAAATCTCATGAAGCTAGGGTTCTAAACCTTAATTCCATCATTAAAGATCATTCTAATGATTCTAAGATATTATTGAATTTAAATACGAAGAAGATAATGGAAGAACTTACCTCAACAAAGAATTTTCACCCATAGACCTTGGAAAATCGCCCCTCTAGGGCTTTGGAATGAAGTTTTTAAGTTAAAAACCCCAAACCCTTCAAAAATAAGCATAGGTACTGCCCAAAGACCACAATAGCAGCCCAAATTCTGCTATAGCAGCCCCACTGTAGTGGCCTAGTCCCACTACGACATCCTCAACTTTTCAGCAAGGAAAATCTTTTGTAAAATGATAATAATATTTTACCTCGGAAGTGGATTAACGATCGGTCATTCACGTTAGATAGAAGACTCAAAGATCTTTACTATGGTGGGTATTGCGCCACATAAATATTTATATTCTAGGAGGTGTGATCCTTTGAAGTTGACCCTAGTTTAAACTTAGACTGAAACTCAATAGGTAAGGACACTTCCAATATAACTTTGTGCTAGGGGTATTGTACGACCTAAATTCATATCTAATTAACTCCCATACTAAGGAATTGATCCTAACACCAATGATGAATGAAATTCTTATGCCTTTAAAACAATTATTTTTGGTAACAATGGAATGGGTCGCTACATTAGATACCAATTGGTAATTGTTCATCTCCGAATGGACATTAGTGAAGAGCAGCATGAGGTTGGAATTAGAGCAACATTACTTTTAGAGTTGCTTATATATCATCCTTACTTATACACTCACTATCATTTATCAACTAAACAACATTTAATACTAGACTTTTCTATCGAGGCTTTTCAAGACAAAATAATGCGGAGCCAAACATTTACACATGAATAAGTTATTTCTCTCATAGCGGTCTAAAAATAAACCGTTGAGAGTTCATGATGATATAATGTCTAAAATTAGAGAAAACTACTAGGTAACTGTGTCAAGCCTGCTATAGCGGCTCGATTCCCTCTATAGTGTTGCTGACTAACGTTGACTCCCGCTATAGTAGCATAATTTTCACAATAGCGAGACCGCTATAGCATCCTGATACCCGCTAAAATGGGGTAGGCCAGGTAGAAACTTGAGATTGTTCCAAGTTTTACCATTTTTACAACACCAATACTGAGATTTTGATGTAATGAACTGACCCTTTTACGTCAAATGCTACATTCAAAGTTCTACTAACCTGATTTTTGTTCCAAAAGTTTCTCTGGGCTACTATTTCCCTCACCTATCATGATATCACCTTAAATTCATCAAACACTACACCTCGAGATACCAAATATCTCTAAACCATAGAACACTGAATTTTCGTTGGAACCCACCCTAGACTGAGATTTTATCAACTCTTGTCCTACGAAAACTCTACCCAAGCACTTACACCCTAACCAATATTATAATGAATAAACCACCACCAAAAACTACGCCATGTTTTCCCCTTGATACATCCATTTTATGAGTGTTTTTCACACCTTCATTGTCAGTGCACAAGAATAAATCCTCTAGAATACAACCACCAACAAACACACCACTATGGGTTTCATTAACACATAAATTCTCCACAACTTATATTAGTCTATTAGACCCTCAACCATCAATTTCTTATAAATAAAACAGCTAACTATACTCATTTAGCCTCTACAGTTAGTCAAATTACTGACTTATCATACTTCAACCACTCAAGGAGCAATAACAATCAAGTATTATCAATTAACAATGAGAGGGATATGAATATGCATAAAATCATCTAATAACTCTACACCCTCAATTGACCCTACAGCTAAGGACCATTAATCGTAATCAAGCTCACTTATTTCACAAGCCTTAGCAATTCAATTATACCACATTTAAAGGATACAATTAACTGATAATTATTCCCATAAAATAATTATATAGGCAATGTCAAATCATAATCAGCCAATTACAAGTCATTTTGTTAATCAACACATGAGTGACTAGTTCTACTAATAGGCAACATCACTTATCATTTCACGAATACAAGGAAACCTAGTTGCACTATAATCTCACGAATACTTCATCAACTACACATTATCATCACAAGACAAGTAGTTTACTCAATTAACAGTCAAAACCACCAAGTCAAACAAAGTCTGATATTTAATTATATATGTCACCTCAAATAGACAATAATGCCCATATCAGACATTTAACTTATCACATCACATCTTATCAACCACATCATTCAACTTTCATACCAAGTGCTATTATATCCACCTTCTCAACCAACCTTCTCTTATTATTATTATTTTTATTTAATTCATGTAATTCAAGTTATAATTGCCAAGCAAGTCATGCAACTACAACCATTCATTAAAGAACTTATACAACACATAACAATACAAAAAATCAGAGCTATTTACATAGTTTTCATGTCATTATCCATCCACACGCCATATTACCATTGACTTGACAAACAACACCTAACATAACAAAGTCACAATCAATCAATCGACTCTAAGTGATCACCATTAGTTACTTATGCATCAACATGACTCTTATAGCTAGATACCAATTGGAATCGACTAGATTCAAATTGCAAACTAGGATACCAATTGGAATCGACTATTTACCAATTGGAGTCATTAACATATCAATCGTAATAGATTAGATACCAATCAAATTAAACCAATAGACGATAGACTTAGTTAACCTATGAACATTATCCAACTAGTCAACTTCTTTTAATTTCCAACTTAAGGATTAATGTCAGGTTCATCACTTATGTTACCACACAAACACAATGAGTACTAACTCCATAATTAAGTTTATCAACCAGACTAGCAGTCACTATCCTCCCAACCTCTTATTTAATTAATGAAACATCACAACAATTGTCAAGGCGTGAGAGTCACATGACACATAAAATATCTCAACTAACAAATAAGCAGTACCATACTTAACATAAATGAAATAGACATACAAGCCATTAGGTAAGATTTTAATTCATCTAGTAGACATTCAAGTCATCAAGTAAGCTTTCTGAATGCTCATATCGATAATCTCATACAAGGGTAAATTACATCCATTTTAGCTTGTCCTTTAGAACATATAGAATTTCATTATCATATTATCACATTATGAATCAACCCATACAAGGAAATACTATATATCACAAAAAATTTACCGGTCCATACAAGGAACCATAAAACACCTCATCAAGATAACTGGTCTACACAAGGAACCATAATATTTCATCAAATAATTAGTTCATACAAGGAAACATAATATATCATCAATATAAACCGGTCCACTCAAGGAATCGTCAAACTCTCCAAATCATGGTGTATTCACATGCTAAGGTTATTATGACTTAAGCTCAATCCCTGTGCCAAATATCCCAGGCAACTAGTGCCTACCACCCTTATCCCAAACTAAGTGTTACACCATCCTTATTCAAATATCCCACGTTTATCCTCCCTAAAATACACAAATTTAATCATAATCAATCTTTATCAAATCACTCACAACAAATAACCAGTACCATCGAGAAGTACAATCACATAATGAGATACATAAACCATACTTGCATATAAAAAAGGTCCCTTCACCAATATCTTTATATGTTATCAATTTTCAAACTTGTATTCAATAATTAACAAGTTCATCATTCATTAGCATGTGTTGCAACTAAATAAACAAACAATCAGTTACACATGCACACATACAGTCAATTTAGGTTGACCTTCTATTTTATAAACACCCAGAGGTATCCATAATTCCCTCACAAGATTCTTCTTTTAAATAAGCGTTCGACCCTGACCAAACACTACTATTCCTCCACCTTCATACGTATTCTGCCACCACAACCAGTTATTAAGACTGGACCTGTTCTACTTCCCTACTTCCATCTTAGTCTAGCTTTAGTTATGCACCTTTTACACATCTTACTTCCAAAGAATTTATCCTAACTTAATTCTAGTTTCTTAAGTTATGCCACCGCCTCCTCTTATCATTATCAATTTTCATAACTATCTTTCAATAAGAATCTTTTATTCCAAACACACAGAATATCAAATTCACCTTTTTAATATATTAAAGACAACTTTTATAGATTACAAGCTCACACAATTCCTCTATTAGTACCCACATTCACATATTTACCTTGTAATTCATCAAGTTAGTCATAAAAATGCAAACACCCATTAAAAGATCCATACAAAAATATAACAACACCCAATTAGATCCTTATTACATTAATTTCATATTTTATTCATCCAAACTCTGTGTCCGCAGGTCTAAGCATGATTCCTCCCATCAAATATCTATTACAAATATGATTCCTAACTATAGTCTATAACTCTTAAACCATAACCTGCTTCAACGAAAGATCATGGAACAAGAAAGCCATATAAGGGATGCTCTTTTCTTTCCTTCATGCCTCCATTAGTCCAATAATAAAGAAATCAAATAATTATAAGAGTAATTAATCAATTACTATTTGAATAAATACTTTGGGAATTCAACCCACTAACTCTATTTTTTTCATGGTCTAAAATATTACCAAGGGTCAATTAACTATTAGTTAATTCTATCATACTCAAACCATCTCCATTAATGTAGTTTTTTAGCTAAATATCTTATATTTATTGAATTCAAGGTCCCTAACCATCAAAATTCATGTTTTGGAATAACAAATTCATGTTAGAAGTCGTTAGTTAACAATCTAGATGTAATTCTAGGTGATTTTACCCTAAACCATGGGTTTTTCTAAAATCTCATGAACCTAGGGTTCTAACCCTCAATTCCACCATTAAAGATTATTCTAATGATTCTAATAGGTTATTGGATTAAAATACGAAGAAGATGACGAAAGAACTTATCTAAACAAGGAATTTTCACCCTAGACCTTGGAAAATCGCCCCTCTAGGGATTTGGAATAAAGTTTTTGAGTTAAAACCCCCAAATCCATCAAAATTAACCATAAGTACTACCTGAAGCCTGTTATAGCATCCTAAATCCTGCTATAGTGGCCTCACTATAGCGTCCTAGTCCCGCTATGGTGACCTCAGCTTTTTAGCACTGATAGTCTTCAGTAAAACTATCCTAACTTTTTACTCCATAAGAGGATTAATAAATAGTAGGTAGCATTGGAAAGAGGACTTGAAGATCTTTAATTTGGTGAGTATTGTAACCCTTAACTCTTTATATTATAGGAGGAGTAATTGTTTGAAGTTACCCTAGTTTAAACTTAGATTGAAACTCAATCGGTAAGGACACGTCCAACTTAACTTTATGGTAGGGGTATTGTACGACCTTAATTCATATCTAATACACTCCTATACTAAATAATTGATCCTAACACCTATGATGAATGAGATTTTTATGCCTTTACCGCAGATATCTTTGGTAACGACGGAATAGATCATTGCATTTACATATTTGAAAAAGGTTTAAAAGAGTGTTACAAGTGCATATATTAGTCTTCAAGAAATCACATGTTCTTATTTGTATCTAGTTTGATGACTTGTGGCTTTTACATGAATGTCATCAGAGAAACTATAAAAACACGTTGAGTAGCCATTTTGAAACGAAATATTTAAGTGAGATTAATTTCATTTTTCAAATGAAACTACCATAAAACACATGATGGAATTTTCCTTGACAGGTCACATTCTATTGAAAAAATTGTGAAATACAACTATACTGATTGTATGAGTCTTGGAACACATTTTGAATTAAATGTATGAAAATAGTGTGACAAACAAAAAAGGGAGTATGCTAGCCTAAATGAAAACATAAGAAATGTGATAGATTTCACTCGGCCAAATATTGTGTATATAGTAAAGTACTTAGCAGGTTCAACCAAGCCAAATGAGAATACTTGGTGTTGGTTGTTGGAATAAAAAAATATTACAGCTAACTCTACCATGGAGGCTGAGTTTTAACATCAACTAGAGAAAAAATGAATTGATTTAGAGTATTATATCAATTACTTTATTTTGAGAAATTCAGTTCTCTAATTTTGAGTTATTGTGATAGGACCAATATTATTGGTAGAGTTTAAAACTATTATCACAATGTTAAATTGAGCTCCATAAGGAGAAAACATAGTATTGTGAGATTAATTGATCAGCGATATATCATTAATATTAATTGTGTAAATTTTGTGATAATCTTACAGATTTAGACCAAGGACTTGGCAAGATAAAGGGTCTAGATCACATTGAGGGGGATGGGATTGGAATCATTAATGACAAGTGTCATATATGAGAAAAACCAACCTGAGGAATAGAGTTCCTATAACCAGGTTCAATGGAAAAAATGGATCATACGATGGCTAATTAGAAATGCACTATTATTAATTATTCTCTTCCTATGATGTAAGAACATTTATCATTTAGTAATTTGTGGAGGTTGAGTCTAAGAACTCTTAATGAAAGTTTGTATCTCATATGAGTATGGTGTTGAAATTACTGGAGCATCTTTGACAAATTTCAGCTGTGTGAGTGTGTGAGTAGGTCACTTCCTCTGAGAATTGAGCTTATTCTCTTATTCTTAAAAGCATTCATAAAAATCGAGATAGCACAAGGACATAATGTGCTGGCTATTAAAGCTTATGTCAACACCTTGATTATTATGTGAAAGTAGTGATATTTTATTTTCCTTAAGCAGTCATAGTTCGAGTCTGAGACCACTACGACTTTGGAGTAAAAATTACTATTTTACTAAGTGGAGGTTCAATGCAGAGTACACCTTCATTATGCATAGTATTCTTCCTTCAACTAATGGACTCTCTTACTTTAATATTAAAATGAGTGGAGGATTTTTGGGTTAACATTTTAATAATAATATTATGTTATATTACCTTATGGCTTATGTTACTATTCTTGGACAATATCTCATTAGTGACACTTTATTCTATTACTCATCTATTTCTGTCAAATTGTTGTGTATTTATCCAATCTGTAAGTGATATTCTTTGCCTCTTTACTCACATTATTTAATGGTAAGAAGTGACTATAATTTCCCTAGTAACTCCTGCAAACTCTAACTCATTATCCTACCGTATTATGTCTTGTAATGTAATGACCTTGTTTGTTGTTATGCATGAGTCCTACATTTCATCACATACAAATTTTTTATGGTTTGGAAGTTACAAAATTCAGGCTAGGCTAGTTTCAATCAAATTCAGAGTGAGGTGTGGTTTAGGGAAATTTGGAAATGATTTAGACTGGTTTGGTGGTAATTGTAGTGATTTCTAGTTAGCTGAGATGATAAGAAACCCGTAGGAATTTACGGAATCAAATTTGGGTAAGTAGAACTCTTAGAATCGATCTTAGCATAAAGGGCATTATTTGGAATGTCCCAGGTTCAAGGTATGTTGCAGAAAGTGGGATTTTTAGGCGACGATGGATGTTCTGTCCCAATGACGCTGCTATAGCATAGAAATTACGGCTATAGCAACGATCAAAGGCAGTCAACGACCGCTATAGCGGTGAAAACTGTAGATTTATTTAAATATTTTCCCAAAATAATTTATTTTTCTAAAACTCATTTTGGGGGAAGGGAAGAGCGATTTAGGGTGAAATACATCAGAAATTCATCGTTTGGCTTTATTAAGGTAAGAAATTCATTCCTGTTAACTCGTATTTAATTATTAAGCCTTAAAATTATTAATTCACGGAGTTTAGGGAGGGGTTTAGGGTAGATTTTTGGTTAATTACTGGTGCAAGGGGGAAAATTAAGGAATACGTTAATGAGTTTTGATTATTAACAGTTAATTTACCCTTGCATTTCATTAATTCACTAATTAATCCATGGAATTGGTAGTTTTAGGTGAAATAAGGTGGAAAAACCCTAGAATGGGAAGGGAATGATCATTCACATGACCTTAGAAGTTGGGTGTGAGTTATAAATCCTGACATGTTAAGGTTATTTCTATAATTATATATTTATATGCATGTTCTAGACCATGAGCAAACGGGAATTACATAGAAGGGCAAAGCTCCAGCTTAAATGGTTGTGCAAGCTTGATTCGAGGTATGTGATGGTATTGTAGTTTAATCCAACTTGTATTATATGTGCATGTTAACTACTTTGTAGTGTAGCTGGTTAATGCATGTTGTTTGGTGTGGTTAATGTAATGATCTTACTTGCTTATTGATTTGACCTGCCTTATTTAAAAAACATGGAATGTTTCGGTATTTGGGACGTTCTCATGGGTTATTGATGAAATAAGGTTGGCAGATATTTATGTATTGGGTTTTATTACATGGACGTTATTTGTCCCCTGCCGGTCATGGTTAGAGGATGGATGTATAACCCGTAGCGTGTATGTATGAGGTTCTAGTGAGTTTGACGATTCCATGAGTGAACGGGTGAATATGTATTTATCTATGCTTTATAATCATATACATGTATTGACTTGACTTGACTGTACTTGACTTAGTGATATTTTTTGACTTGCTAGTTTTTAATCTTGAACTATCCTTTTGGTGTTTATGTGCTAAGTGTATGATGTTTTTAGCATAGATTAGCTTGTTATACTATAATTTGGTTAAGTGTTAATATTTTCATCTTGGGTTGGCCAAATGACCCTACCAGTACACTGTTGTTCTTGTGTGCTGATACTGCACTTGTATTTCTTTTGTGAGTGTAGCTGCATATTCCAGCGGCTCCTACAAGACCTCACTTGTGATTCCAGCCTTTGATTCTAGATTTTAGAGTGAGCCGCTTATTCAGGCTACCATATAATCATTCTCTCTTAGCATAGTTCTCTATTTCGAACTTATGATTATCTTAGTTTTGGGGTTGCATCCCTTTCTTGACATTCATAGATGTTTTGGTATGGACGACTTTCGGGTCCTAGGGATGTTTTGCTAAGTACTTTTTCTTCTTTAAGTTGTACTTATGTTTTTTAGTTTAGAATGGATGTTATTCTATTGATGGATTAGTTCTACTTATTTATTCTAAGTGTTCATTATGGGATAGTTTTTAGGGTAATTGGTTCTCCCACTGGATGAGTAGCGTGGATGCCACTCACATCGTGTTTGGGTCATGACAAAGTTGATATCAGAGCCTAGGTTCATCGATCTCGTTGTACAAAAATGGGTCCAACAAAGTCTTGTGGAATGGTACAGAGACGTCTGTACTTTTCTTCGGGAGTCTATGAGACTTTAGGAAAATCTGTCATTTTTGTTTCTTTTGTGCTATAACTTGATTTCAATTGGTATCTGATTCTCTTCACTCTTTTGTTCGCAGATGGTGAATACTAGATCCAATGGAACCTAAGCATTAGCCCCTACATTGACCGCTCCATCTGAGAAGCCAATCATGAGGGAAAGAGGACGAGTGAGGGAGAGTAGAAAAAGAGGAAGGGGATGAGCCACACCCTCCAGGAGTGGAGCTCGAGCAGCTACTGGCCATGCTCATGAAAGGTCAGTTTCCCCTCCCCTACCTTAGGATTATTTTGAGGAGAGGGAAGCAGTAGAGGAGCAGGTGATGGAGCTCGAGTTGGTGGCACCAGCTGGGGTTACAGCGTTACCCCATATATTTGCTGAGGTTGTTCAAGAGGTGTTAGCTTTTTTGAGTAGGTTGGCAGGGACTGGAGCCACTCCTACTCTATCGGCTTTCCAAGCCCCAATTGTTCACCCTATTATTTCTATAGCTCCAAGGATTGATGAGGTTTCAGGGACTCCGGTGTTGGGTTCTGTGATGACAGGTACGGAGCATGATCTGCTGATTAAGTTTTTGAAGATGAAACCACCTACCTTTCAGGGTACTGAGTCTGAGGATGCTTTTAAGTTTATTATTAATTGCTATGAGAGGTTGTACAAAATGGGTATTGTTCAGTAGTATGGGGTTGAGTTTGTGACTTTTCTGTTGGAGAAGGATGCTAAGCAATGGTGGAGGGTGTATGTTGAATGTTGGTCACCAATTTTACCTCCTTTGACTTAGGAGCAATTTCATGCCTTTATCTTGGAGAAATATGTACCACGGGCCCTCCGTGATTGCAAAAAGAATGATTTTTTGGCATTGGAGCAGGGTGACATGTATGTTGCGGCCTATGAGGCCAAGTTCCATGCGTTGTCTCATTATGATAATCAATTGTTGACTTCTAAGGAGGAGAGGATTCGACTGTGTCTCAAGGGTTTGAACTATGAGCTTCAGGTTTTGACTGTTCATATGACTTATGCAGGGAAGGGGTTTAATGAAGTTGCAGATTATGTGAAGAAATTGGAGGGGTTACGCAAGAGGGTCAGGCTATGATGTTAGCCCAGAAGTCCTGCAATGTTGGGAATTTTAGTGGATTTTATTCTAAGGTCCACGGACAATAGGTCTATTCAGCCAGTCCTATTTAGTTAGCCTTTCAAACTTCTACCGTGGTTCCAGCTAAGGTTTCTTCTCAGACACAGGTTTTTAGGGGCCAAGGGGCTTCTTGCTCTTCTGCCAGTCGTCCTTCTCTTGAGCATGGATGTTACTATTATGGTACTATTGGTCAGTTTAAAAGAGAGTATCCCTTAATATAGGCAAATGGCCAAGCACATCAACAGACTCGAGCTATAGTTCCAGCAGGAAAAGGTGGAGGAGGAAATGGAAGGGGTCATCCATAGGGTGGGCGAGGAAATCAGACAGGTGGTCGAGGAAATAGTGGCGCCAAGAGAGGAGCGTAGCCAGGAAGGGAGTTAGCTTAGATTGATTATCGGGCTCACTGTTATGTATTTCTGGGAAAGACTGATGTTGAGGTTATGATGCGGTGATCACAGGTACTATTTCTGTTTGCGACCGGATGGCTTCTATCTTGTTTGATCAGGGGTCTACTTATTCTTATGTATCTATTCAGTTTGCGGTGGATCTAATTATGTTTGTGATATACTTGATCATCTTGTTTATGTGTCTACTCCAGTGGGTGAGTCTGTGGTAGTGACCCATGTTTTCCATTCTTACTTTATGTTATTTGTGGGTTTTCAGACTTGGGTAGACTTGATTATTCTGGATATGTTAGACTTTGATGTAATTTTAGGTATGACCTGGTTATCTCCATAGCACACTGTCTTAAACTGTAATGCAAAGACAGTGACTCTAGCAATGCCGGAATCGGATAAACTAGAGTGGGAGGGAGTGTATAAGGCCAAACTAGTGAAAGTTATATCATTTTTTTGGGCCAGAAGGTTAGCGGGGAAGGGGTGTTTAGAGTTTCTAGCCCATCTTTGGGATATAGATGCGGGGTCCCCTTCTATAGAGTCAGTTTCAATAGTTTTTGAATTTCAGGATATGTTTCCTTCAGACCTACCGGGTATGCCTCCATATAGAGATATCAATTTCTGCATTGACTTAGAGCCAGGCACCAGTCCTATATCTATTCCCCCTATCAAATGGATCTAGATGAATTGAGGGAGCTCAAAACTCAGCTGCAGGAGCTACTTGATAAGGTTTTTATTCATCCAAGTGCTTCACCTTGGGGTGCTCCGGTTCTGTTTGTTAAGAAGAAGGATGGTAGTTTGAGGATGTCATTGACTATGGGCAGCTGAATAAGGATACTATCAAGAATACATATCTGTTACCTCACATCGATGATTTGTTTGATCAGTTACAGGTGCGTCAGTGGTTTCAAAGATTGATTTACCATCGGGTTATCATCAGTTAAAAATTAGACCAGGGGATATACCAAAGACAACTTTTAGAACTTGGTAGGGTCATTATGTGTTTTTGGTAATGTCTTTCGGGTTGACTAATGCACCTGCAGCCTTTATGAGTTTGATGAATGGGATTTCTTTTGTCATTGTGTTTATTGATGATATTCTGGTTTATTTCAAGAGTAAGGAAGAGCATGTAGGCCATCTTCACATAGTTTTGGCGATTCTAAGGGAGAAATGGTTATTTGCTAAGTTTTCAAAGTGTGAATTCTATTTGTCTTCAGTCGCCTTTTAGGGCATGTGGTTTCTGAAAAAGGGTGATGGTGGATCCCTAGAAGATCATGGCAGTAAAGAATTGAACTTGACCTAGTTCAGTGACCGAGATAAGGAGCTTTGTGGGTCTTCCTAGTTATTACTGCAGGTTTGTCAAGAACTTTGCATCCATTTTAATGCACTTGACAAGGTTGACTCAGAGAAAGTGCCATTAGTTTGGTCAGATCAATATGAAGATAGCTTTTAAAAGTTCAAGACACTTTTGACTACAACGCCTATTCTTTTATTGCCGGTTGAAGGTAAGGACTTTATAGTGTTTTGTGATGTGTCACTTTTGGGCTTGGGTGCTATGTTGATGTAGGATAGGAGTGTCATTGCCTATACTTTGAGGCAGTTGAAGGCTCATGATAGGAATTACCCAACCCATGATTTAGAGTTGGCAGAGATGGTGTTTGCATTAAAAATTTGGAGACACTATCTTTATGGTGTCAAGTATGAGGTCTTCATAGACCACCATAGCCTACAAGATGTGTTTACACAAAGGGATTTGAACTTAAGGAAGTGGAGATAGATAGGACCGTTGAAGGATAAGGATGTGAGTATTCAGTAGCATCCGGGTAAGCCAATGTGGTAGAAGATGCATTGAGCCGAAAGGCTGTAAGAATGGGTAGTTTGTCATTTTTAAGGGTGTCCAGGCGACCTTTAGTTAGAGAGTTTCAAACTCTAGCATCTCAGAGCATACAGTTTGGGGTCTGAGACAGGGGTGGAGTGTTGGCTAGTGTTACGGTGAAGTCAACATTTTGGGATCAAATTAAAGCCAAACACTTTGAGGATAAGAAGTTGAATGCACTCTAAAATAAAGTGGTGCATAGAGAGGTGGTAGATACCACTCTTGACGCGAGTGGGGTGTTGTGGTTTAAGGGAAGATTATGTGTTCCTCGGGTTGGTGATCTGATTCGTGATGTACTTTTAGAGGCCCATGGTTTGTATTATTTTATTCATCCAGGTAAAACCAAGATGTATCGTGACTTGAGGCAGCTTTATTGGTGGCCCAAGATGAAGAGGTACATAGTGGACTATGTGTCCAAGTGTCACAATTGTCAACAGGTGAAGTATAAGCACCAAAGGACAGCAGGTTTACTTCAGATGATGCCTATACCCATATGGACATGGGAGCATATTTCTATTGATTTTGTAGTGGGTCTTCCTAAGGGATACTCTAAGGGATACATATGTCACTTAGTAAGAGTGAAAGATACTGATGTGATACCACTAACTCTTCAATCAGTTCTGGTGGTAAATAAATTCCTCGATGTATGAGCTTGTATTAATGTGACGTCTGGTACTCAACCTATTTTTATTTCCTTATATAGCATGGCCCCGATAGAGTTATGGGAATTAGAAAAAAAAAAAAAAAACTTTAAAAGACGTGATGAACAAGGGATTCATAAGACCTAGTATGTTCCCTTGGGGTGGGTGCACCAGTGTTAATTGTACAAAAGAAAGACAGTACGCTGAGAATGTGTGTCGACTATCGGCAACTGAATAAGGTGACAACTAAGAATAAATATTCCCTCCCCAGAGTTGACAATTTGTTTGATCAGTTACGGGGTTGAAAAAAATGATGATATGAATGATGAAATGATGAAACGAATGATAATGAAATGGGAAAAAATAAAATAAAAAAATGAATGAATGATGATGATATACCCAAGACAGCATTACGAACATGGTATGGTTATTTTGAATTCTTAGTATGTCAAATGGGCTAGCGAATGCACCTGTAGTTTTTATGGGTTTAATGGATAGGGTGTTCAAGATAGTTTTAAATGTGTGTGTGACCATGTTTGGTGATGGTATTCAAAATCACAAGAGGACCATGCGAATCATATTGCAGCAAGTGTTATAGAATTTTCTAAATATGAAGTTTGATTACAATCCATATCGTCCTTAGAACACATTGTATAGAATGAAGGAATAAGGATTCATATATACAAAAGAAGTGGCCAAGTCTTACGACGCCTACGGAAATTCGTAGCTTCCTTGAGTTGGTCAGTTATTACAGAAGAATTGTTAAAAAGGTTTTCTGCCATCACCCTTAACAAAGCTTATACACAAGGTAATCAAGTTCCAGTAGAATGATGCATGTGAGAAAACTTTCCAAGAGTTGAAAGATAAATTAACTTCCACACCAGTTTTAAGTTCTTCCCGAAGGCATAAGAATGTTATGCAATGTATGGTAATGCTTTCGGGGTTGGCCTAGGATGTGTATTGATGTAGCATGATAAGGTAATAGCATATGCCTCACAACAGTTGTGGCCACATGAGAAAAACAAATTATTACCCAACACATGACCCTGAACTAGCAGCTACGATATTTGCTTTAAAGCTATAGTGTCACTATTTGTAAGGGATTCATGTTGACATATATACTGGTCATAAGAAAATATAATATATTTTTAAGCCGAAGGACTTAAATCTGAGGTAGTGAAGGTGGCTTGAACTATTAAAAGATTAGGACATTGATATCTTGTATCATTCGGGAAAAGCAAATGGGGTAGTTGATACATTAAGCTGCAAGGCAGTAGGAAGTATTAATGGCCAGCTCACAGAAAAGAAAGATATAGTCAAGAAATCTATATCAATGAAGTAGTATGGGGTTTTATTTTCTTGAAACTCCAGATGAAAGAATTATAGTGTACAATGCGGCAAAATCTTCATTGGTAGCCGAGAGAAGAAACAAAATGCAAATTCTATTTTATTCCAATTGAAAAGAATGTACAATGACGTTCGACAAAGGTATTTGAGAAAGCAAACACAAGGGGGAGTACTTTAACACCATTTTAGATTGTGTGTACCGGGTATAGACGAGTTAAGGAAATGAATTATGACGGAAGAACATCGTTCACGACATTTTATTCATTTGGAAGCAACCAAAATGTACCATGGTTTAGCAGAGAGGTCTTGGTAAGGTTACATGAGAAGCGCATTGTAGAATTTGTGGCTCAGTGTCCAAGCGGTCACTGATTAACAGTATGTCATCAGAAATCTGTATGTTTTATGCAATGTATTACCCTTCCAGTTTGGAAGTGGAACATGAATAACATGGATTTAATCGCAGGGTTGCCCCGTACACTGCGAAGGTTGATTCCATATAGGTAATAGTTAACAGGCTTACCGAGTCAGCGTATTTCCTACCAGTTAAGACCACCGATATAGCTGAACATTATGCAAAGTTGTATGTTACAAAGATAGTACAATTACATGGGATTCCACTCACTATCATATCATACAGGAGAGCTCGCTATATTGCACAGTGTTGGAAGTCTTGTCAGTTAAGCATGGGTACACAGGTGGATGTAAGTACGGCTTGTCATCCTCATATGGATGGACAAACAGAGCATATTATACGAACATTTGAAGATATGCCACGAGTTTGTACATTGGACTTTAAAGGTAGTTGGGATGAACATCTATCGTTTATTGAAATTGCTTACACTAAAAGTATCAAAAGGCACCTTACGAAGCTTTATGTGAAAGAAAATATAGATCATCAATTGGATGGGTTACAGCTGATGAAATTTGCTTTGCTCAGATCAGATTTTGTTCATCAAGTTATAGAGAAGGTGAAGGTGATATAACAGCAGCTACAAATGGCCCAAAGTCGATATAAATCATATGTCGATATTAGAAGAAGGGAATTAAAATGTGCCATAAGTGATTATTTATTTTTGATAGTGTCACCAATGAAGAAAAATAATGAGATTCGGAAAGAAAGGGAAATTGTCCAAAGATTTGGGAAAATTGCATATCTATTAGCACTAGTCCAGGAACTCTCCACAGTTCATCCAATATTTCATGTTTCGATGTTTCGAAAGTGCATAGGGGATCCATCTCGTATTGTTGCTAGTGGAAATATACAAATTACGGAGAATCTCAGATATGAAATTTATTCATTTTTACCTATTGTTATTCTAGATCGATGAGTGAAGGGAGTAAGAAATGAAGAAGTAGCTTTCGTAAAGGTACTATTGGAGAATCAGCAAGTAGAGGAAATAACATGGGAAACCGAAGAAATATGGAATTGGAGTCATAATAAGTAAATCCTTAGAAGAATTATGTGTGTATATGATAGTGTGAAGGATCCACTTCGACTTAAGTTGTTACAATGAAACAATGTTACTAACATTCGAGGACGAATGTTTCTAAGGGGGGAAGGATGTAACACCCCATACATTCCCGACCCTAATTTGATTGATTGGTGACCTACGGTGTAGTTATAAACCTTAGCTTCGAGAGCACTAAGTATGTATGTTGTAGTGGTTTTAGATGGAACATTTGATATCGTACTAGTCAAAGTGTTTAGACTCTTGTATGAGGAGTTGGAAACTTTTTAAAACATTTTAGGAGTGATAAATGAAGCTTGAATGAATCCTAAATAAAATTTCTTAAATACAAGAGGCAAGCTAAAGATTAGAACTTGAAGTATCTAACCAAATCCGCAACAAAAAGTCGAAGAAAGGAATTTTTTTAAAAATTTTTGGGCCAGGCGCGCCCAGGGGCGTGCTAGGCCTCTCTGGGATGAAATTTTAAGCCACAAGGCAGCAAGGGGGCTTGCCAAGCAGCGTGCCTAGGGGCATGCCAGGCCTCTCTGGGATGAAATTTTAAGCCACAAGGCAGCAAGGGGGCTTTCCAAGCAGCGTGCCAGGCTTCCCCTGCACACCTTTCAAATGCTGAAAATTTTTCTAAGTCCTAGGGGCGCGGGGGCGTGCCGGGGTGCTTTTTGCCAAATTTTTTTTCCAACCACGAGCATATAAATGTGATTCTTGGGTTATTATCTAATTATTAAACCTTGGTAGGATTACTCTTGGACGATGTTGGCATCCAAATTACGTTTTTACCCTTTTACGTTTAATTAAGCCATAAGTGGCTAGAATTTCTTATTTGGAGATTGAAGCTACGAATATGAGTCTCGTGAGTTGAGTATTGTCGTGACACTTATGGAATTATTTAAACATTATAAATATGAGGGATTACACATTGAATTTTGTGGGCTAAGTTAATATGTGTTAATGGGCTCAAAGGAAGGCCCAAAATGAATTAAAAGACATGGCCCAATGGGTCAAATGACCCATTCTTGCTTTGACAAGTCAATTATTGATCTAAGTGGATAAGGATGAGTTAAAGGGGCTATAAAAGGGCAAGTAAATCAGATTTTTATTCATAAAAGGGCACATGTATTTCTAAACTTTTCCAAAAAACCAAAAGGAGATATTTTCTCTTCACTTCAAAACCTAAGTCATCTCTTGGGCAATATCACCATTTATCAAGATTTGGTAAGTGTATATTCTCATGGATTAATATACTATATGCATGGGAGAGTGTGTAGATCATATGGTTATGTCTAAAAGTGTTGAATAGTGAACTTTTGCTTTATGCTAAAGATGTGCCATCCTTGTTATTTAAATTTGAAAAAGGACTTGAGGTGTTGATGAAAGTGAATGGTATGGATGAAATATCAACATGTATGGTGGGATTATGTTTCTAAACTTGTTACTTTTCTATAAGTGTAAATTATGGGAGTTTGGCCGATATGATGTTATGACGTGTATTGAGGTGACTTGATGGAGTAATTGTGATGTTGTGGTGATGGAGAAGTGTAAAGTATGAACTTGGTGTGACATTCTATTGGTTTATGATGTATTGGTCAATGTATGGAATGTTGTGGTATTGTTGGTATGATAATTTCATAAATGGTATTTTCAAGGGGGGAAATGTCATATTAAGGCAATTATGTAACTCATTATCGTTATATGAATTTATAAGGTAGTTGGTGGTTAATGTAAACTCCATTATGTACTTGTTTCATAGAATGAAACGTAAGGAAGGAGCTGGACTGTTGTATGCACATTTAAGATTGTGTATTCATATTGGGAAGATAAGGTATGTAAGGTTACTCTTTTCGTATCCTTTTGTAGCACATAGTGTTGACATAAACATTGTACTTGTTCCATTCCGAAATGTCCTAGGGTATCCTATATCCGATTACCAATTGTTATTATCACATGTTTCCTACTCATTGATCAATTGTGATTCACATCTCTCATGTTCATTGACTAATGTTTCAAAGGCCCAATAAAGTTATGTTCCAAAGTTCCAATAGGGTTTATACACATGTCTATTATTCATTGATTATTGTTCCAGTGTTTACAATAATGTTATGTTCCTAATAATGTTATGATTCCAATAACGTATGACTATCATTGTATCAATCTCAAAAGTAATGAATGAAGTAATGCACATGTGGTTAATGGTTGAGTATGGATGGTAGCTTTGGGGGAGAAAGCCTAGCTCAAGCCGATCCTGAGATTATTGGATCAGGGGGTAATCCTAGAGGTATAAGCCTAGCTCAGACCGAACCTGACAGGGGGTAGATCTAGAGGTAATAACCTAGCTCGAGCTGAACCTGATATGTTGGTTTATGGGTGGGAGCTCTAGAGGTAATAACCTAGCTCGAGTCGAACCCGATATATTGATTTATGGGTGGTAGCTCTAGAGGCATAAGCCTAGCTCCAGCCGATCCCAACATAGCGTTATGTTATGTAAAGACCCACTGATCAGTCGGGGCCCGGGTACATAGTGACACTAGTGATTATGAACAAGCATAGAAGTAAAGAAGCAAAGAAATAATGAAAGCAATACACATGGTTTCCAACGTACAGAATGGTGACTTACCCGTATTGGTTATTCATTTATATTTGAGTTCTTTGAAGTATTTACGTATCATACAGTTTCACATGGCCTTGCATGCTCAGTACATTCTTCTTATTGACCCCCTTGGGGGGGGGGATTTACCTTACTTGCTGCAGACACAGGTACTAGTGGACTTTCACAGTAGAGTGCGGGTCATTTGCAGATTTTTGGTGAGCTCCAGTTGGTTCGGGGCTTTCCGAGTCATAGTGTACATTGATTTTGGTATTGTAAACGTTGTATATAGTGGGGACTCGTCCCGACTCTATCTTGACTATCTATATGTATCTGTAGAGGCTTTGTAGACACATATGGGATGAGGAATGTAAGAGATGTATGTCCAGTTTCACTCAATGGCCCTATCGGCCAAGTTTCATATACATATAGTACATGTTTCTATGACTTTCGAAGAATTTATGAGATACAGTGATGTTGTTACAGAGTCATGCATGAATAGACATGAACAAAGATTGGTTCTCTCGGGCCTCATCGACTTTGGGTGCCAGTCCGTCCCGGATAGGATTCGGGTTGTGACATTAGGTTATGTGGTTATTAGCTTCATTTGAAGCTCAATACACTGATCTAAGAAAATGATTAGAGAAACATGAGAATCGAATATGAAGATTTAATGGAAAAGCTACTAAATAAGAAGGCTTACCTGAACCATAGCTTCTGTGAATCGAGAATCTCATAAGGAAAGCAAGCTTGTTGGAGAGGATAGAACTTTCTATTACTTTCCTATTTGAATAAGGGATTTGTTGTCTGAAGATATTTTTCCTTATTTTGTTTTTAGGTCAGGTCACTTTTGTGCCTGGTCATTTGTAAATATTGGATCCTATTTTTTTTTAATAAATGGGCCATGTGCCCTCTTTTGACTAAAATAAAAGATTTCATTTTTCCTTCCAAAAGATTCATGTTAAGAAATTGAGTAACATTTTTTCCCTTTCCTTAATTAAATGAAATTTTTGGAAATCAACATTGTAATAACTCTTTTATGTTGAACTTAAATATTTTATCTTAATTTATATAAGATAATGATTATCCCATATTTCATAAACTATTTGTCACAATCCAAAATCCCATGAGTTGTGACGACACCTAGCCAACCTGACCATGGTAGGTAAGCTTGACTCGACAACTTCGAATGACTTATAATAAAGGCTTTGGACTAAAAATCCCATACACAATACTTAAATGTAAAACATATGACATACTCAAATGAATCTTAAAGTGCAAACAAAAATCCCCAAAACTAAGTAATCACAAGTACAAGATCCGCATATAAGATCGCGTATCAAAACTAAAACACAAGCTTTCCAAAAAGTTAATCAAAACATAAAAAAGGTAGAAGAAGCTGGATTGGTCCTTGAACATAGGATCTAATCACAACTCCAAATCAACAACTGCTGCATGAATCATGACCTTGTGGTCAGCTCGTACTAAATTCTGCATCGAAAAGATGTAGAAAAGTAGGAGTGAGTACAGTTCACATGTACTCAGTAGGTATCATAGGTAGACTGAGCTTATAGATACTTTATCAAATAAAGAATACTAAAATAACTCTGCACGCAGAAAAGTCCCAAAAGTTTAATATCAATAAATAATACAGTTTATCTCAATCATAACAACAATCCAAATGATAATGTAATGCAATGATACGACATGATATGCAATGACCAATGCCTACCGATATACACCCTCTCTAGTCATATGCTATAGGATGAGAGCCATGGGAAATTCTTTAAGATCCATATATAAAACCAATTTTCACAAATATATCAATGACCCTGACTTGAACTAGGATTAAACTCAGTATCAATGACCCAAACTCTAACCAAAACTAAAATTATTTATCTCTTTCAATCCATTTCTTTCAAGTCATTTCTTTTAATTCATTGTTTCCATGAACATGAGATTAATAAATATGCATGCACACAAAAGTAAACCAAATCCTGATGTAACAAATATATCCGAAAATTGCAAAATCATAATCAATCCATGAACACAGCTACAAGCCTTAATATAAAGCAAGGAATCCAAGTTTCGTGTCACCCAAAATAATATAAGCTCCAATTTAGGCATCACAATGATAATCCATCTCATTTGGTATTCAAACCACAAATTCACACAATCCATAACATGATTTACATGATAAGTCCCCCCCCCCCCCAAACTAAGTCTGAAAAAAGTTAAACTATAACCTACCTCGAAGTCAAACCGCAAGACTCCCATAATCACAAACTGGTCTTCCCTTTTCAAATGGCCTTAGAATACGCCAAATCTACCAAGAATGATTTCTACACATAAATACAAGTCCAAAAATACCCATAGTTCTATGTTTTTATTCCTGATCCAAGAAGACAACCCAAGAATCAACTCTGAGCCTCCAAGGAAAAAACTAAAATTTTATTAGAAAATTAATTTACTCGAAACCTAAAGAGTTCAAATCTAAAATCTCATAAAAATAGAGTTATAATAGATCTTGAAATCATCAAAAAATCATTTCTTAACTTTACCAGAAAAACTCCAAATTTTTAAGTTGGAAAAACAAGATTTGGAGATGAAATTATAAAATAATCATTGGGAAATATTGAAATATATGTTTTAAAACTTACCTAATGAAGAAATATTTAAAACCCACTTTGGAATCTCCCACAATCGAGTCCCCAATCTCCAAAATTTGAGGTATGAAAAAAAAAAATTAAAATGGGAAGAACTGTTTAACTATCAGTTATCTCTGCTTCTGCGAAAACTTGATCACAAGAGTGAGATTGCCAAAGCAGCTACACTTTCGTAGAAGTGGATACTACTAGCCACGTGGGACGTCGAGAAAAAGATCCCTGTCCTATAGGAGCGAGACATCACAAGCAATGGAAGTTCACATTCGCGACATTGCCAATGAGGATAAGCCACCATAAGAGGGCCTAGGTTCAGCTGATCTAAGTCTGTAGTAGTGGCTCATTGGTCACTGGTGCGGCTTTGCAAGTGAGGAAAAGCACCGTAAAAGTGATGCAGCCTCAGTATCAGTTGATCTCATCCACACTATCTGTTACGAGAATGCAAAAAAAAAGTTTAGAATTCGTGAAGTGAATAATGCACATGATAAGGAGTCAAAAAATTGAATTTTCCTAGGAATGTATCATATCCTCCTAAAGATAGATATGGATGTCATCATACCGATCCATGAGACTACAGTAAACACTTGCTCTTGTACTCATCAGACTGGGGAACTAGCCTTTTAATACCAACTTGTCATGGCCTAAAATCCTATGGGTTGTGATGTCATCTACCCCAATCCAACAGTGGTAGGTAAGCCAGACTCAACAATTCAAAAATAAGAAATAAAGGTGATAATAACAACTTTAAGCATTCAACTGAAAATAATAGAAATAATATAAGACACATTCAACTGAACAAAACAAAGTAAATATGAAATCCAATAACTCAAAAGTCATAAGTACAAGAGCGACTCTAATACAAACTGTACATAAATCTAGAAAATTCACAACTCTATGAAGAACCAAAAGAAGATAGAACTAATATAGATGAAACCGAGATAATCCCTGATCAAGGGAGCTCACTGTAGCCTGAAAGACCTAAAAAATGCATGAACACTAGCCACGAGGTAAACTCAAACAGAAATTTACATCAGAAGGATGTAGAAAAGTAGGAGTGAGAAGGATACACTTATACTTAGTAGGCTTCATAGACCGACTAAGCTTAAGCTGAACTATATTGAATAAAGAATACTAAAATAATCCTGCACACAGAAAATCCCCAGCAGTTCAATATCAATAAAGAGCACAATTTATCTCAATCACAACAACAATTCAAATGATAATTAATTGCAATGATACGGGATGATATGCAATGGCCAATACCTATATATATACATCCCTAACATTTTTTACTACAAGGTGGGAGCTATGGGGGATTCGTGAGATCTATATCTCATGCCCAAACTCATACTGGGACATCTATAAGAATATATATGTGTGTGTATATACACACATACATATATATACACATACACAAGCGCCCATATATATGTGTGTGTGTGTGTGTTTCATATATATATATATATATATATATACCAAGATCCATACTTGAACAAAGATTTTAATAAGTCTTGGCCAGACTTCAACCGGGACTAAATCAGTATTTTTGTCAATCTTTTTCCATAATCCATGAGATGAATGAATATGCATGAACATGAAAATAAAATGAAACCAGATGCGATAGATGTATCCAACAGTTTTAGTATCAAAATCAGTCCATAAACACAGGCTACGAGCCTGAACACCAAGCGTAGAATCTAAGTCTCTTATTATCAAAATAATATAAGCCCCAATATGAAAATCACAATAATAATCAATGTCATTTAGTATCCAAATCCAAAAATTCATGCAAATAATATCACGCTTTACATGATAAGTCCCTTCCTAAGTAAGGTATGAAAGAAGTTAAGCCATAACCTACCTCGAAGCCGAATCCCAAGTCTTTAACAATCAAAAACTGGACTTCCACTTTTGGATGGTGTCACGACCCAAACTCATTGTGAGTGACACCCATACTAACTCTCCGGTGGGAGAATCGTTTAACCCCAAAACAACAAATCCAGCACTTAACTAAAATAAGGCAAACTAGCTATTTTGCATTAAGTAAGTAATGAAACCAATTGGGGAAAATAACAAATACTAAACAAGACCCTAGAACCTGAAAGTCATTGTACCAAAAACACTACAAATGTCAAAGAAAGGGTTCACCCAAAAAATAACTAAAAATATCCAAGTCTAAAACAATAGAACAGAAACTAAGTAAAGAACTCATAGGAGCCCGAAAGATGTAGCTCACCCTTAAGTTTGAACACTATTTTTTCTACAACTGAGGTCTTGAAACAATAGTAAAAAGATGCTCTGCACTTAGCAAAAAGAATAGCACGTGTAGTGTTAGTACACAAGAAAAAATGGTGTACTTGTAGGGTCATCAGCCAACCCAAAGTGAGAAATATAAACAAGTAACCATAACTTAGTAAGCAAGAATAATAATAAAAACCTACCATGTAACCTTTCCTAAAGTTTATAACAATAAGCCTTGTTCACAACACCATAGAATTCAGTCAAATACAAGTCAAGATGGATAACAACTCAAGTCAAAACCATGACTACCAACAAGACCCTAAGTCAACAAACCATGACTCAACAATAATAGGTTATGTATGTCTCAATTACAAAAGTAAGTGGACATTGAAGAGAGTACCGATCATTATAGTTTAACCTGCACCACTCAAAGATCCATTCCAATAACAACAATATCAATCATCAGGAATCCCAGTTTTACTCAAGAAAACCAAACATAGGAAGTCAACACATAATCCCAGTTCACTCAAGGAACCAATATGACAAGTTAACACATAATCCCAGTTTACTCAAGGAACAAATATAACAGATAAAATACAAAATCCATGTTTACTCAAGGAACCATCACACTCACCTATACCTTATACATACATGCTCAGGGTCTTATGCTCACCCACTTGCCATGACCTGAAGGGGATGAGCTCTTGTCCATGTACAAAAATCCTAGACATCAAGTGTCTTCCAACCTTATACCAACCAATTCTGTGAAGATATCCAAATACCGGTACATACCACAATAATCAATAGCTATCACAACAATCACAGCCATAATGATAATAGTAAAAACACTTGTAAAAATAACCAAGCTTTTCATATAAGTTTATTGCAAGTGATTAACACTTAGGATATTGATGTACTGTGGTTTCATGGCCCTTTCGATGCTTAAAACAAGAAAAATATGCAATGACTCGGGTGTGTTTAGTTGGTATGATGTGTTTTCTATTCTATATTGTAGGAGAATAGGTTTTTGGAGGCAAAATGGAAAAAAAGGAAGAATCATGAACTAGAACGAAGTATTTGAAGACGAAAGAGTTAAGTCAGGACCAGAGGAGTGACTCACGACAAGAATCACATCACATGAGTTGACCTATGTGACGTAGGTATTTTTCGTGGGTCGACTCCTGAAAGTTTGTCAAGTGACCTAATTTCCACGGCAGGACCTACGTCACGTGAGTCGACCACGTGACGTAGGTCTGTGTCGTGGGTTGACTCCTGAAGAATGTGAAGAAGCTTGATTCTTACTGTAGGGACCCACGTGATATGACTTAGTTCCACGATACCAAGTCACGGTACCGTGGAAAAGTGCGGACTCTATTTTCTTGTTTTATTTAGGATAGGATTCACATTGTATCTATAAATACCCTTTTATTTTCCTATGTTGAGGGGTTGGTCATTACATTGTTTTGAGAGATATTTTACATTATTTTTGAGTTCATAAATATATTATTGATTTTGTAATCTTGGAACATTGATTCTAGGGTGGTTTATTGATATTGATATTTCAAAGTTTTCTCCTTATTGGAGTGTGCAATTATGTTTTCTTCATTGAATTCTTCTTGTATTCTTGCAATCATGAGTAGCTAAACCCATCAACTAGGGTTTTCTTTATCATAAGGAATTAACGAAAAAGGTTAAGTGCAAAGCAATTCTGAACCGTTGTGAATGCATGTATTGTTATTTCCTTTATTCTGATTGATCTTCTAATGGTTGCAAACATTAGAAACTCACCTTTATTCTAAAATTTCTCGAGAGAGAGGTAGAGATTGGGGAAAGGGAATAACAATAGAGATTTGAAGCTATCAACCTTCATCTAATAGCTTGAGCCGTAACAGGGATAGTTATCTGAGATCCAGGACAAGGGTTAGTAGTGCAACACTCAGAGACCGAGAGGAGAAGATTGAAATTCGTCTAACCAAGGTCGAGAGACATTTAGATGAACATATCTTGTTAGATTTTGCACGCAACGCAGCGGGATAGTTTTTCTAGCACAAGTAATCGGTGGAGTTAAGGAATCATTGGGGATCACATTCCAAGTGTATTTCTCATATTGTTTACAAATCCAAAAACCAGCAATCATTACTATTACTGCTTACTCACAAAACCCCCCAGTTTTACTTACTTTCCAATTACTCAGATTAGCATTCGACAGACTTTTGTCCTATTCACTGTGGTATCGACCCCTTCAATATTTGATACAGCGACCGCATTATACTTTTTTGGAGGTATAATTTGGGTGGAATCAAATTTTAGCGGCGTTGTTGGGGAATATGGTTACAGAGTTGATTAGTTTGCTTGTTGAAGTTGATTGATTTTATTTTTCTATACTTTTAAGGGCATACGCCGGTGTATGACTAACACTAGGAGTCAAGGCAATCCCCTAATTCTAATTGATCCTGAGATAGAAAGAACATTGAGAGCAAATTGAAGAATGGTGAATACCGACAAAGTTCAGGATCCTGCAGCCGTGGGAGACATTCATAACCAACTAATCCAGTTAGTTGGTCATGAAACAGTGGACAAAACTACCACTCGATTAACAAGGGAAGAGCAAGCTAGGCAAGCTGCTCTTAGGAAAGCAGGTAGAGATAATTGAGTTATGCAAAAAGCAATGCAATGTCTGGCTGATGTTGAAGAGAGACAAAGAAGGCTGACGGCACATTAAACACCTCAAAGACCATATGCGCCGGTTTTTGATGATCCAGAAGAAAAGGATGTGGATTATTTTGAGCCGATAGAGACTGGTGCCATTATCCCACCAGAATTACCTCAGGGCACTAAGTTCGACATTACAAGTGCCATGATCCACCTGCTTAACTTGAAAGGCGTATTCGGAGGTCTTCCTATGGATGATCCTAACATGCATGTGATGAACTTTGTGGGGGCCTACACTTCATATAATTTGTCTGGAGTGGAACAAGTTGCTATTCGGTTAAGATTGCTCCCGTTCTCTCTAACAGGAGAAATGACTTTGTGGTTGGCCGAATCACCACGAGGCTCCATCACTACTTGGCAAGAGTTGAGAAATTAATTTATGGAGAGATTTTTCCACCCTCCAAGATGCTACAGTTGAAGGATGAGATTTACAACTTCAGACAACTACATTATGAAGCACTTTACGAGATATGGCTAAGCGTAACCTCGTATGAATCTTATTATACCTCATGCAACTATGCAGAAGTCATGGACATGGAACATATGCTATATAAATATATTTATGAAACTTGGCCGTTGGGGCCATCAAGTTAAAATGGACATTTGTCTCTTACATCTATATACCCACATATGTTTACAAAAGCCTCTAACAGATGCATCTACAAGACCAACTTAAAGTCGGGACAAGTCCCCGCTTTATACCACATTTACAACATCAAAACAAATATACAACTATGACTCAGAAAGCTCCGAACCAACTGGAGCTCACCAAAAATCTGCAAATGATGCACAACCTACAAAGGAGGTCTACTAGCACCTGCGCTTGCAACATTTAAAGTAAATCCCCTAAGAGGGATCAGTACGAATAATGTACTGAGTATATAAGGATCATAAGAAATTCATCATACATAATAACAATAACAATAGAGTCAATATAAGAGAAATAGTGAATATGAATAAACTCTCTTTCTGTATGTGGGGAAACATGTATTTTATGTTCTTTACTCCTCTTGTCTTTACATACGTTCATCTTTATTATTCTACCCATGCTAGGATGTTATATCTCCCCTGGGATGAGATTAACCTATTCTAGGTACTTTGACCCCTGGGATGTTATATTAACCTATGCTAGGCTTTCGTGTCACCCCTGGGATGTAATTAACCCATGTTAGGTACTGTGACCCCTGGGATGTTAGCGTAACCCATGCTAGGCTTTCGTGTTGCCCCTGGGATGTACTATGATAACCCATGCTAGGCTTTTATATCGCCCCTGGGATGTATTGGGATCGACCCATGCTAGGCTTTTCTGTCGCCCCTAGGATACCACCCATGTTATTGGGATCGACCCATGCTAGGTATTTTAACCCCTGGGATACCACCCATGTTATTCATCAATTATACTCTTATTATTCTTACTTCCGTTCTAATAATGATACATTGAGGATCATGACATTAACTGAAGCACACACTCATGTATATTATGTCACTCATTTACTTCATGAGATTGTCATCTTCACTTGTGAGGAATAGATATATTAGCTTGCACATCACCTCCCTTACTACTCTTATGAGATCTTATGAGATTGGTATGTTTACTTGTGAGAGATTGGTTCAAATATAATCATAATATTATTAGACTTTGGAACATGACATGCTTGGAAAATGCTTTTCAAGAATAAATAGATTCTCTCTACATCTTACTCTCTTTGAGATAGTTCTTTTAGAAATTACCACGTTATGAGAGCATTGGAACTTCAGTCAATGAATAGTCAATGAATAAGAGATAAGTAAATCATAATTCATCTAAGAATAGGACACATGTGAATAACAATATATGTCAACCCAAATTGATATACTTCAAAACCTCTCGGAATAGAACTAGCCCAAGTCCAATGTCAATGTGAAAAATATGTTGCAAAAGGATATGGAAAGAGGAACCTTACATACCTTCACTTCCAAGTATGAATACACAAGCCTATATATGAACACAATAGTCCAGCTCCTTCCTCACATCTTACTCTATAACACAAGTACATAGCGAAATTTACATTAACCACCAACTACCTTACAAATGCATATAACGATAATGAGTTACATGTTTGGCTTTAACATGTCATTTCCCCCTTGACAATACCATTTATGAAATTATTATACCAATAATCCCACAATATTCCATACATTTACCAATACATAATAACCAATAGCATGTCACACCAAGTTCATACTTTCCACTCTCCATCATCACAACATCACAATTATTCCATCAATTCCCTTCAATACACCTCATATCAACAAATCGGCCAAAATCCCATAATTTACACTTATAGTTAAATAACAAGTTTAACAACATAATCACACCATACATGTTGATATTTCATACATACCATGCTCTTTCATCAAAACCACAAGTCATATTTCAAGTTTAAATCCCATGGATAACACATCTTTTACAAAAATACAAAGTGCCATGTTCAACACTTCCAAGCATAACCAACATGATCTACATACTCTCCTATGAATATAATATATTAATCCATAATAATAATCACTTACCCAAGTTTGAAAGATGATGATCTTGCTCCAAAGATGACTTAGGGTTTGAAGAGCCCAAAGGGGTATTCTTGAGAATTCTAGAAAAAGCAAGAAAAGCATGAGTGTTTGTAATGAATAAAAATCAGATTTTTGTCCCTTTATATAAGCCCTCAATTCCATCCTTAGCCACTCTTGACATTTAATGCTATGTGTTGGCTTAGTCAATGGAAGAATGGGTCATTTGACCCATTCTTGCCCATGTCTTTTGTTTCATTTTGGGCCCTTTTTGAGCCCAATTCACTTAATCCAATAAAATCAATAATTTATCATGTTTAAATCATTTCATACGCATTATGACGATATTCCCACTCACGAGATTTATATTCGTAGCCTCAATCCCAAAAACAAGTGATTCTAGCCACGTATGGCTTATTTTGACCACAAAGGTAAAACCGTCATTTTGATGCCAAATTCGTTCACGAGTAATTTTACCATAACAATATAATAATTCACTCATACCATGTATATCCTCGTGGTTGTAGAAGAAACGTGGCAAAAATTGGCCCGGTACGTCCCCAGGCACCCTTGGGACTTAAGAAAAGTTTCCAACATTGAAAGGTCGACAAAACCAGCCTGGCACGCCCTTGGGCGAGCCATCTTGCTTCCTGTTGGCTAAAAATTTTTTCCCAGAGCGTCCTGGCACACCCTCTAGAGTGCCCCACCCTTAGTTTTTCAAAAAATTCCATTTTTCGACTTTTCTTCGCGGATTTGGTTAGATACTTCAAGTTCTATTCTTTAACTTACTTCTTACCTTTAATATACTTTGTTTGTAGGTCCTCCAAACCTCGTTTTTAACCCCACAAATGCTCCACAAAGTCACAAAACACCTCTTATGCAAGTCTAGTCACATGTACGAGGCCCAATATCAATTTTCTCATCAAAATCATTACACATTACGTACTCATGTCTCTCAACACCTAAGTGAACATTGTTCAACGTCGTCACATAGGGTTGGGAAGGTACGGGGTGTTACATGGCTATGATTTAAGATGAAGCTGTAGAATGTTCCAAATCATAGGATGAGTGGTAGAAGTTTACTTGAGATCTTCTACAGGGCTTTAAATACTAATACCAAGGCTGTAGCAGATACTATCACTGGTGGAGCATTTTTGAGACTGACATGGGAACGAGCTTCAGAGATCTTAGATCGTATTACTAATACTAACCAAGGATGGCATACTCGGGAGGTAGATACACCTGCTGGGTCATATGCTATTGGAACCTCGGTAGCATAATGGGCTTTAGATGAATCTGCAGCTCAAGAGGTTGCACAACTGAGGACAAAAATTGTTTTTCTAGCCAAAAAGATTGCGGCTAGAGGTGCAGAGAAGGTGCATGCCGTAGGAGCATAAGGTAAAACACCTAAGCATGATGATTATGAATCTGATAAGGAATCTAAGTACTTAAATCGAGAAGTAAAGGGTTTTTGAGTCAATGGCCAAGGGTCTAATCAAGACTCTTGGAACTCGAGGTAAGGGAATCAAAGTCGAAATTACTATAGAGACAATTACAACAAGTTAGGATATAGAGACAGAGAACGCGATTGTGGTGGAGACTGGAAACAAAAAGATGATTACAAAGAGAGGAGCAGTGCTTATGTTCCACCAGGGAATCGTGATGCTAACTACAAAATTCATGAATGGAAACCCTTCTTAACAAATTGGTTAAAGGATCAGAAAACCAAGAAAGTTGCTTGATGGAAATTAGGGCGGGCATTTCAGGAATAAGTCAAAAAGTTAAGTCTCACTCAACTGCAATAAAATAGTTGGAACAACAGTTCGGGCAGATATCAGTGGCATTGAACCAACATAAACCAAGATCTCTTCTAAGCAACACTATCAAGAACCCAAAGAATGATAGTCATTGCTTGACCATCACTACTAGAAGTGGGAAGAGTATGGTAGACCCACCTATTATTGGGGATAGTGGTAAGAAAGATAGACTAGTGGTAGTGATGAAGCTGTTGAGTTGGAGCTAGGGAAATTAGCAGTAGACGACAATGCAACTCAAAACCCCAATAGTATTAATAAGGAAGTTGAATCTGAAAAGAGACAGGAGAAGGAGGTTCCACAAGTTTTGAAAACTATCCCACGACTTTCTCCTTTCTTTCCTCAAAGGTTGAAAAAGAAGGTTGAGGAAGGTAAATACCAAAAATTTATTTCAATATTGAAAGAGTTACCGATAAATATCCCTATTATTAAGGCTTTGAAGCAGATTCCAGGTTACGCGAAGTTCATGAAAAATATGGCGACGAAGAAGAGAATTGTCAGTTTTGAGCTGGCAGAAAATTTGCACCATTGTAGTGCAGTTGCTTCACATTCCCTAGTTTAAACGAAAGAAGATCCGAGAGCTTTCACAATTCTTTGTACTATCTAGTCTTACAACTTTGCAAAGGCACTGTGTGATCTGGATGGTAGCATTAACTTGATGCCGCTAGTCATTTTCAAGCAGTTAGGGTTGGAAGCACTGAAACCAACTTCTATGAGGCTTCTTATGGCAGATAGAACTATGAAAAATCCGGTGGTCATTCTGTATGATGTTTTGGTGAAAGTTGCATCTTTCATTTTTCCAGCTGACTTTGTGATTCTTGATTGTGTAGTTGATTTTGAGGTTCCCATCATCTTGGGAAGACCATTCCTTGCTATAGGCTGTGCTTTGGTTGACATAGAAACTGGGAAGATGAAGTTCAGGTTGAATAATGAACATGTTTCTTTCAACGTTTGCCATTCCATGAAGAAATTGAGAGATATGCAGGTGATTTCTATGTGGGTGATTTCTATTATAGATACAGTTGAAGAGAGTGACACAGTCGTTCCTATTGAAGAAAGTTTAGGGGTAGAAACACTTGCAGCCGTGATTATGAATTTTGATAGTGATGGGATTGAGGAGTACGACAAGATGGTTGTGCACTCACTGGTAGGGGATCATTCACTTATGCTCCAAAGAAACTTGATCTTGATTTGAAGAATAGGGTAACACCACCAGCTCGTCCTTCCATCATGGAGCCTCCAGTTTTGGAGCTTAAGGATCTTCCATCTCATCTTTGCTACATATTTTTGGTAGTTAATAACACTTTTCCCATAATTATTTTTGTTGATTTAGCAGAATGGCAGGTAGAGGCTCTGGTTTTGGTATTGAAGAAATTTAAGAAAGCCATTGGTTGGTCCATTACTGATATTGTTGGGATTTCACTAGGTATTTGCACTAATAAAATTCATCTTGATACTGAATGCATATCGAGCATTGAGCACCAACATCATCTTAACCAACCTATGTAAGAAGTTATGAAGAAAGAAATCATTAAGTGGTTAGATGCGGGTATGGTTTACCCTATTGCAGATAGCAAGTGGGTGAGCCCGGTGCATTGTGTTTACATGAATTGATCCCAATGTGGCCGGTAACTAGATGGAGAGTTTACATGGATTATCAAAAGCTGAATTATTTGACTGAGAAGGACCATTTTCCTATGCCCGTCATGGACCTGATGTTAGACCGCCTTGCTGGTAGAGGATGGTATTTTTTTCTTGATGGTTATTCGGGGTATAATAAGATTTTCATTTCTCCCGAAGAATAAGAGAAGACCACTTTCACTTGTCCATATGGGACGTTTGCGTTCACGAGGATGCCTTTCGTGTTATGTAATGCGCCGACAACTTTTCAGTGTTGCATGATATCCATTTTTTCTAACATGGTGGAAGGCACTATTGAAGTGTTTATGGATGATTTTTCTATTGTGGGAGACTCTTTTAATGATTGCTTGGCTCACCTTGCTAAGGTATTGCAAAGATGCGAGGAGTACAACTTGGCACTGAATTGGGAGAAATGTCACTTTATGGTGAATGAGGGTATTGTGTTGGGACATTGCATATCGAAAAAAGTTATTGAAGTTGATAAGGTAAAGATTGCGGTGATTGAAAAGTTACCTCCACCTTTCTCCATGAAAGGAATTCGAAGTTTCTTAGGTCATGTTGGTTTTTATAGAAGATTCACCAAAGACTTCTTGAAGATTGCACATCCATTATGCAAGCTTTTGGAGAAGGAGGTGAATTTCGTGTTTGATGAGGCATGCCAAAAAGCTTTAGAGTGTCTAAAAGGGAAATTGACTTCAGCCCTAATTATTGTCTCACCAGATTGGACGATACCGTTTGAGGTTATGTGTTATGCTAGCGGAGTGGCCTTGGGTGCAGTCCTTGGCCAAAGACGTGAGAAGATTTTACTTCCAATTTACTACGCTAGCAAAGCACTTTATCCTGCTCAAAAGAATTACACTGTGATTGAACAAGAGTTGTTGGTGGTGATTTTTGCTATCGAGAAATTTTGATCTTACTTGATTGGCACGAAGGTAATTATGCATACAAACCACATAGAACTTTGGTATCTTATGTCAAAGAAGGACGCTAAGACAAGATTGATTCAGTGGGTGCTTCTACTACAAGAATTTGGCTTTGAAGTCAAGGATCGAAAGGGAACCAAGAATCAGGTTGCTGACCATCTATCACGCCTTGAGGAGGAAGCCATGATTAAATTAAGGGATGATCTTGATATTGATGATACTTTTCCAAATGAGCAAGTGCTGGCAGTATCACAAGACTTAATCCCTTGGTTTGCAGATTTTGCCAACTTTTTAGCAAATGACCTAGTCCTGGAAGATATGTCGTATCAGCAGAGAAAGAGATTTATGCATGAGGTGAGAAAGTTCTTCTGGGATGAACCTTATTTATTTAGGGTGTGTGCAGACGGTATGATTCGAAGGTGTATACCGGAGGACGAAATGATGAGTATTTTGGAAGCATGTCATTCATCTCCAGTTGGGGGTCATCATGGCGGTACGCAAACTGCGCACAAGATCTTACAATATGGAAAGTATTGGAACACCATCTATAAAGATGCTCATGACTATGCTCAAGCTTGTGACCAATGTCAAATACAAGGGAATATCTCACGCAGACATGAACTTTCTATGACAACTATCCTTGAGCTCGAATTGTTTGATGTATGGGCAATTGATATTATTGGCCCATTTGTGAGCTCACATGGAATGAAATACATTTTGGTAGCTGTCAACTATGTATCTAAGTGGGTGGAGGCGATTGTGCTTCCCAATACTGAAGGAAGAAGTGTCACGGCATTCTTGAAAAAGAACATATTTTCACAATTTGGTACACCCCGAGTATTAGTGATGGAGGATACCACTTCTGCAATCGGGTGTTCAAAACCCTGCTTGAAAAATATGGTGTCAAACATAAGGTGGCCATACCTTACCACTCTCAGAGAAGCGGGCAAGTTGAGGTGTCAAATCGTGAGATTAAGTCTATTTTGGCGAAGATGGTGAATGCCAATAGAGCCGATTGGGTGAGAAGATTGGATGATGCATTATGGGCATATCGAACTGCATTCAAAACACCGATTGGTGCCTCACCATATCAATTAGTGTTTGGAAAATCCTGCCATTTTCCTGTCGAACTTGAACATAAGGCATTATGGGCATTGCAGAGGTTAAATCTAAACTGGAGTGACGCGGCTAAATTGAGGTTAGACCAGATGAATGAGATGGATGAATTTCGTCTACGGGATTATGAAAGTTCAACACTTTATAAAGAAAATATGAAACTGTAACATGACCGTAAGATTGAACGATGAGAATTTCACCCAGGAGATTTGGTGCTGCTCTATAACTCCAGGCTTTGCCTTTTTCCTGGAAAACTGAGGTCCAAATGGTCTGGACCATTCAATATTGTTAGGGTGTTCTCGCATGGAATACTCGAGCTGAAATGTGATGATAATGCTCTATTCAAGGTCAATGGGCAGTGTGTAAAGCACTATATGGGAATCAAGGAAGAAATAAAGACATGTGAGGAACTTAGTCTTGATGAAGTCTGAGTAGTCAAGCTAGTCATTTCATGTCGTGATGTTAAATTAGGTGCTTCATGGGAGGCAACCCATGGGCTAGTTGGTGAAGTCTGAGTAACCAATTTAGCCATGTCGTGCCACGACGTTAAATCAGGCGCTGCTTGGGAGGCAACCCAAGGTATGATTTGGTTGTGATCTGATTATTGGAGGATGCGGAGGATAAGTTAGCTGGAATTTAAATTATTAAACTGAAAATGTTCAGTACAACCCACGACAGTGATTCACGTGACATAAGTTCGTCCACGTGACATGGGTTGGTACCGTGGAAGTCATAGAAAATTATTCACATGCAGAACCTGACCCACGCTAGAAACCCAAGTGATGTAGTTTAACCCACGTGGCGTGGGTTGGTGCTGTGGAAACTAAGCACGTCTTAAAATACCAGATTCGACCCGATCCAACCCTAATTATGTCGTTATAACATAAAAATTGACCAAATTCGATGAAAACCCTCCCGAATCCGAATTCAAACATCCTCTTATTTTTTTAAAAAATTCATCAACTCATCCACTTTAGATTATCCATCCCTCAAATTCCCACATACCAACTCCAAAATTCATAAATTTCCAACCACCATTTAGTCAAAAATCATAAACCCCAACAATTTCCCCAAAAGTTTCCCCAAAATTCCCTAAATTTCCGAAACACTACAACACTAAACCCGAACAAAATCAAATCCACATCCGAACCAAACCCGACATATTTGATCAAAAATGCCTCCAAAAATAAACCCCAAATATGGACATATAGGTTCATCTTCAAGAATTCGAACTAAAAACCCTGAATTTATGACAAGGTTGCGCCATGAACCTTCGGGGCCAAATGAAAGTAGATCCGAGGAAGTGTTTGAGATTTCTCAAAATTATTCTACATTTGTACCTCACACAACGAGGCTACAAAATAGGGCACAAGCTACTACTAAGGATGCACTTCAGCCTATTCGACAGCCCCCACAACCTACTAAATCAGCTGCTCCTGATCAGTCTTCTGATTTTTCCCCCTAGTTTGAGGTGGAGATAGATGCTTCTGTAACCAGTGATGACTACGAGGATGATATATCTGGGTTTGAGAAGGATACTTAGGGTACAGATAATTCTGTGTTTTATGAGAGTAGTGCGTCTAATGGGACAACTTCTGTCTCCGGTACTGGTGTCCAGGATTCGACTACCTCCTCACAAAGAGCTTTGAATGCACGTCAGGCCGCAGCTCCGATCCAAAAGGATGACAGGAGGTGGTGTGTTGATGGGATGAAAGAAATTTATGATAGGGATGTCGAACCAACTGAGCGGGGTATATCGTGAAGAAATATCATGGAGGACGCTCGGTATCGAATAAATGAGGTGAATGCACTGCCTGAGATAAAGACATTTTTTGATAGCTATGGATTTGGGTGGATCACGGAGCCTTAGGGCAGTTATAACCGAGAGTTGGTCCGCGAGTTTTATGCTTCGTATGCTGTGTCAGTAGCATTGATTACATCTAATGAGAAGAGATATCAGGACCATCCACCACTGACTCACATTTTGGTTCGTGGCACCAGAGTTGACATATACGAGTGGACTATCCACAGATTCTTGTTTGGAGCAGAAAGAGAGATTTCGGCCACGGCTGCTGAGTTTGATCACCGCATGGAGACAGTGAGAAATAGGACTAAAATGAGGGACATCGATCAGCGGTTAGAGTTACTGCGGTGGATTGCAACTTACATAGCAGAGGATGGTACATATGCTAGTTATGCTAGTTGGGTTATTGGGAAGCTGGACATTAAGAAGTCCTCGCTTCACTTTGCAGGACAGTTTTGGTGGTCGGTTGTAAGGCACCATTTGGGTCCTACTAATAAATATAATTCACTCACACTTGATTGGGAAGTTCTGGTAGTGAGCATTCTAGAAAGTTATGGCATTAACTTCGCTTGCTACATCATTGAGGAGATCCATAAACGTGCTTTCCGCAACTTCACCAACATCCCTTTTCCATGTTTGATTCAGGGGTTATGTAATATTGCTGGTGTGGCCTCAATACCTACAGTTGATCATGATATTGAGGTGACCCACATTACTGATATAGGGTTGATGCAACAGCTGGGGGATAACCCAGTTTTTTCAAAGAGGTCTCAACCATCCACGTCATCTGGCGTGGACGTGGCCCTTTTTGAAGAGCCTGGAGATAGAGAGAAGTCGGTTAGTACTCCAGCACCAGTGAGTCTGCCTGAGATTGTGCGTATACCTACTGAGGGCACAAGCCCTGTGATTGACGATGAGTTTACAGGCACTACAGTACCCCCCCCCCCCATTTGGTATAGTCTAAATTTTGAGGGAATTTCTGCAGTAATTGGTGGATAGACAGTCCAAGATGTTTAAGAGGTAGGCTTACATAGAGGCCCAGCTGACTAAGTTTGTATCCCAGCTTAAGCCATGGTTCATGACCATGGTAGAAGTTTCAAAGGCTAGAGTTGAGGCCCGCAAGACTACGGCCATGGATAGATTTATGAGAGAGCTGCATGGGCGGATTGATAGTTTTGAGACACGAATGGCTAACCAAATGAGTTCGACAAAAATTCCTGATATGGCAGGGTTGACACAGGAGGTGGCTGCATTGAGAGAGGAGGTTAGAGCTTTAGCATCGAGTAACACCTCTGTCATTCCACCTATGCCCCTGCCAACCTTGATGAGAACGATTTTTGAGGTAGATTTTTTTGTAGATAAGAAGCCGCTTATGGAGAGGGCCAAGCGGCCACGTAGCCCGGAAGGTCAGCAGACGAGTGGCGATGATTTTGATAGGGAACTGAGGAGGGCTATGAAATCCTCCCGAGTCAAATATCACCTTAGTCAGATCGTAGATGAGCAGAGAAACTGGGGAGCATCTTCTAGTCAACCACCTCCCCCGCTGTCAGCCCCTAGCGTCAAGCCTAGAGAGCATGCACATGATCCTGCTACTGTGGATGGGCACACATCTGGCTCCTAAGGCACCGCAGGTATGTCTTCACTCCCTTACACTTATTAGATTGATAGCTGTGCACTGGGGGCAGTGCTCTATTATTTAGTTGGGGGTGGGGCATACCACCACTTGGGGTTTTTTGTTGGCGTGTTTTTCCCCCTAAGTGTGCTATCATAGTAGAACCCGCATGTTTAGGATTGTTATTTATATTATTTATGCATTTTCTTATTTGATTATGAGAAAAATAGGGGAACCTTAGTGCAGTCCAATTTTGAATGTATTTTGAATGATAATGATGCTTTTTGATTGTTGAAAGGACAACCCTCCTGAAAATTGTGTTTTGAACTGTGTGTGTAGTATGTTAGTTTGTGATAGTTGTTGGATCTTGTTATGGCATTAGTATTATAGGCAACATGACTGTAGCTAGAAATACATGAGCTGGATAGGTAGTAGTTGATAGTGTAACCCTGTGCTATGTGTGTGTGAGGTCATTACCTAGTACACTTTGTGTGTACGATCCAGAACTTGCCCGGTTAGTCTTGCCTAGGTTATAGGATAGTGGTTAATAAAGGATCATAGGCCATTTTTGAATAAGTCCACTTTTAGCCTAAATGCCCGACCAAATGAATTAAGTATCCCTTGATCCCGAGTTTTAGCCTTAATTGACCTATTTCTTTCATTAGCCTGTTCACCTTCCCATTTTGACTTACAATGAAACTGTCTTGGTCCTGGTCCCTCCTTGGGCATTGTGTACCTCAACTAAAGCAAATCGCCTAAGTTGAGGGTGGCTATCATAGGGGTGCGTAGCTTGATATGGGTATGAAGAAGGGGTTAGTAAAATAAAGGAGAACAGAGTTGGGTGTGAAGAAGAAATAAAAGAAGTTGAAAAAAAATAATGTTACAAAAAGAAAAAAAAGAAAAAATGTGTTTTAAAAGTATGAAGAAAATCACACCCAAAATCTGAGAATGAATGAAGGCGAATAAGGGAGAATAAAATAAGAATGGTTGAAAAGTGGAGCCAAAAATAGTGTAGTGTCAAGGAGGGTTGAGTCACTATATCCATATGTACCACACCCATCCTCAAGCCTACATTAGAAGCCGATGAAAGTCCTATAGTGATTCTAGTCCAACTGTCCGAAAAACTAAGGTATAGAAAATAAGGGAAAGCATATGGTGTTCCATCCATACTGTTTGAACTTCTTTGTGAGAGAGAGTTTTTTGACCCAGTCCATACTCTGATATTCAGTAGCATACTTTGAGTGTAAAGGACTTCTTTGTTGTGAGAGTACATGGGTTGCATTGTTAGCTGCTATTTGTTCGGATAATGTCATTTGCATATATGCTTAGTTGTTTGTTCATAATCTGATGCCATCACTTGATCCCTTCTGTGTCATGATAATATGCTACATGTTTACACATCGTGATTTTGATGTGCAAATAGGAGGAGTCGGAGAAGTTTTGATGCCAAAAGTAATAAGTCGACAGCCATAGGTCTTTTAGGTTTCTCTTAGTTAAGTATCGAATGTGTTTGTTTTATTTTGTTTTCCTGAGGACATGCAACTGTTCTAAGTTGAAGGTGTTGATGTGTTGTGGTTTCATGGCCCTTTCGATGCTTAAAACATGGAAAATATGCAATGACTCGGGTATGTTTAGTTGGTATGTTGTGTTTTCTGTTCTATATTGCAGGAGAATAGGTTTTTGGAGGAAAAATGGACAAAGAGGAAGAATCATGAATGAGAACGAAGTACTTGAAGACAAAAGAGTCAAGTCAGGACCAGAGGAGTGACTCATGACAGGACTCACGTCACGTGAGTCGACCTACGTGATGTAGGTCCGTGTCATGGGTCGACTCCTGAAAGCTTGTCAAGTGACCTGATTTCCACAACAGGACCTACGTCACATGAGTTGACTTACGTGACGTAGGTCTGTGTCATGGGTTGACTCTTAAAGATTGTGAAGAAGCCTGATTCTCATGGCAGGGACCCACATAATGTGACTTGGTTCCACGATACCAAGTCACGGTACCGTGGAAAAGTGCCGACTATTTTTCTGTTTTGTTTAGGATAGGATTCACCTTGTATCTATAAATACCCTTTTATTTTCCTATGCTGAGGGGTTGGTCATTACATTGTTTTGAGAGATATTTTCCATTATTTTTGAGTTCATAAACATATTATTGATTTTGTAATTTTGGAACATCGATTCTAGGGTTTTATTGATATTGAGATTTCAGAGTTTTCTCCTTATTGTGAGTGTGCAATTATGTTTTCTTCATTGAATTCTTCTTGTGTTCTTGCAATCATGAGTATCTAAACCCATCAACTAGGGTTGTGTGAACCATGAGGAATTAACAAAATGGGTTAAGTGCAAAGCAATTCTGAACCGGTGTGAATGCATGTATTGTTATTTCCTTCTTTGTGATTGATCTTCTAGCGGTTGCAAACGTTAGAAACTTGCTTGTATTCTAAACTTTCTTGAGAGAGAGGTAGAGATTAGGAAAAGGGAATAATAATAGAGATTTGAAGCTATCAACCTTCATCTAATAACTTGAACCATAACAGGGATAGTTGTCAGAGATCCAGGATAAGGGTTAGTACTGCGACACTCGGAGACCGAGAGGAGAAGAGTGAAATTAGTCTAACCAAGGTCGAGAGACGTTTAGATGAACATATCTTGTTAGATTTATCATGCAACACAGCAAGATAGTTTTTCTAGCACAAGTAATCGGTGGAGTTAAAGAATCATTGGGGATCACAATCCTAGTGTATTTCTCAGAGTATTTACAAATCCGAAAACCAGCAATCGTTACTGTTACTACTTACTCACAAAACCCCCCAGTTTTACTTATTTGCCAATTACTCAGACTAGCATTCGACAGACTTTCGTCCTATTCCCTGTGGGATCGACCCTAACCTAGTTGGGTTCTATATTTGATACAAAGACCGCATTATACTTTTCTGGAGGTATATTTTGGGCGACATCAGATATCAAATAGTCGTTCACTTTCCTTGAACATGCATTGAAACAAGTAATACAAAGGAACATTTATCATGCACACATAAAAAAGGTTGGGTTTCAACTACATTAAACCATCACCTACCTCAATCCAAGCCCGAAATGCTCTAACTAACTTGAGTTTTGCCCTTTCTTGCAACCTCGGCTTGATTGTGGTCTAAAAAATCAATACAACACATAATCAACCAAATGACCTACAATGTCAAGGATTATAACCTAATACCTAAAACCCCATGGAAAAATTCATGATCATTCCCTCAATTCTAGGGTTTTCTATCATCATTCCACCTTAATCCCACCAATTTCATGGTTAAAATGGTGAATTATAATCATGCAAGACTAAATTATCGAATTTTAATCAAAACCCAAGGGCTTTACATGCGATTCACCCTATTGCACAAGAAAAATCAGTTATGGAAAGGTAAATCCTCCCCAAAGCCCGTAAACTAGTGATTCTAAGGTTTAGAAATTGAAGAACAAGTTAATAAGTGATTAACTTACCTTTACAAAATTTTATGATGGAAAACAGGTGGAAATCACTTAAAATTGCCTCTCGCAGTATTTAGATGAATAAGGGTTGAAAATAACATTTATGGGGTATTTTCTGTAAGAATCAACATATATCCCGCAATAGTGGCCCTATCCCGCTATAGCGGGATCCGCCTGCTATGGCGGGATTGACTAATATTGACTACCGCTATAGTAGAAAAATTCTCGCTATAGCAGCATAGTAGTAGCATACTTCCACCTGCTATAATGTGCTAGGTGAGGTAGAAACTCGGGATTGATCCCAGTTTTGCCTTTTCTTAACACACCCTCAGATTTTGACATCCCAAGCCAACCCCTTTATGTCAAGTTTGATATCAGGAATTCTACTCGCACGAATTCACTTCTGAAAGATCATACGGACTCCTTATTGACTTGACTAACACATAATAACCTCAAATTACATAACCTTTAACCAATCCATTCCTAAATTTCCCTAGACCATACCTTGCTTGAATTTCATCCAAGACTAGCCTAGCTTGAAATTTCTAACTCCCAATTCAAAGAAAGTCGTAACTCAAGTTTTGGTACGCTAGGCTTACCCGTAGTGACTAAGAGAGTTGTTACAACCAATATCAATTTACCTATTATTCATCCACAAATGATCAACTAAGAAAAATAAGGCAAGCAATAAAGAAGAGAGATTACTTGTATCCTCAAACAAGTGAGGGTACTTGTCCCTTATATCCCTCTCGGTTTCCCAAGTAGCTTTTTTAACTTGACGATGCTTCCATTGGACCTTCATAGACTAAATTTCCTTTGTCCTCAACTTGTGGATATCCCGATCAAGAATTGTAACTAACTTTTTCTCATAGGAATGATTCTTATCTAGCAAAACTAAATCTCATCTAATGATGTAATCCCCATCCCCATGATAGCTCTTAAGCATAGACACATGAAACACCGGATGGACCCCTGACAGGCTTGGTGGCAATGCCAACCTATAAGCTATAGGGGCCCACATCATCAAGAACCTTAAATGAACCAATATATAGAGGGCTAAGCTTACCCTTCTTGCCAAATTGCATAACTCCCTTCATCAAAGATACCTTTAACAAAATTGCTCATCGGGTTTGAATGACATAACCCTCGCCTTATGATTCGCTTATTCCTTTTGCCTACTGGGCTGCTAACAACTTGCTTTGAATGAATCTCACCTTTTCCTAAGTTTCCTTCACCAAGGCCGTGCCTAAAGCCTTCACATCATCGACTTCAAACCATCCTATGGGTGATCTTCACCTTCTCCCATAGAGTGCTAAGCCATATCAATGCTATAATGGTAACTATTGTTGTATGAAAACTCACACAATGACAAAAACTTACCTCAATGATCACCAAAGTCAATCACACAAGCCCTTAACATATCCTCAAGCACCTGAGTGGTTATCTCTGACTGCCCGTCATTCTGAGGATGAAAAGCAGTGCTAAAGTCAAGGTTAGTGCCCAACTCGTCATGTATCCTGCCCCAAAACTTAGAGGTGAATTGAGTACCTCTATTAGAAATTATGGAAATTGGCACCCCATGCAGCCTTAATATCTCTTTGATATAAACCTTGGCTAACTGCTTCAAGCTTTAATCCACACTAACTGGGATGAAATGAGCCGACTTGGTCTTCCTGTATACTATGATACAAATCAAGTTATGCTGCCCCAAAGTCTTAGGGAGACCTACAATGAAATCCATAGCTATCCTGTCCCATTTGCACCCTAGAATGGGCATCCTCTGAAGTAACCCTGCAAGCCTTTGATGCTCATATTTCACCAGCTGATAATTATGGCATTTAGACACATACTCAACTATATCCCTCTTAATCCTGGGCCACCAATAGAGTTGTCTTAAATCATGGTACATCTTGGTTGCACTCGGATGCATAGAGTATCGAGAACCATGAGCTTCAAGAAAACCTGGAGTAAAATCACTAACTTGGGGGAAACACACACATATCCTCACCATCAACACCCCACACACATCAAGTGTGGCATCAGAAGCTTCACCACATACTACCTTGTTCTAAAGTTTATTCAACTTCTCATCTTCAAACTATCTGGCCTTGATCTAAGGAATATTGACCTTACTTCCACACTAGCCAACACTCCACCCCTTTCAGAAACACCAAAATGCATAAGCTGAGATGCTAGAATCTGAATCTCTCTAGCCAAGGGTCTCCTTGACACCCTCAAGCAAGACAAACTACCAATACTAACCGCTTTGTGACTCAATGCATCTGCCACCACATTAGACTTACCCGGATGCTATTGGATGGTCACAACATAATCCTTCAACAATTCCATCCACCTTATCTACCTCAAGTTCTGATCTTTTTGGGTGAAAACATATTGTAAGCTACGATGATCTGAGAACACTTCACACTTCACACCATTGAGGTAATGCCTTCAAATCTTAAGTGAAAAGAATATTGCAGCCAACACCAAATCATGGGTTGGGTAATTCTTCTCATGAGGCTTTAATTGCCTTGAAGCATAGGCATTCACATTCCTATCCTATGTTAACACAACACCCAAACAAGAGAGTAAAGCATAACAAAATAAACTAAAAGTCTTACAATCAACTGATAACCCCCAAAGTATGAAAAGAGGAATAAAGTACGAAAACAAGAAGAATGATAGAATTGAAATACAGAAAGGCAAAAGATAGATAGATAGAGATAAAAAGATAGATGAAACATAGAAAGGCAAAGGATAGATAGATAGAGATAAAACGATAGACACAATCAAGGAAATCAAATGAAACTAAAGGGTATATTAGATCCAATAACCTCAAAAGATTAATCCAAAAAAGGAACCTAACTCTTATGAACGACCATGGGGGAATCATAATACCCTCGCAACCAACATTTCTAGGAAAGAATCAACACAAGCTTTTCCAAGCTACAATCATGCTCCATAAGGAGTCTCACAATATCAATATCATAAAAATCTAATGAAAATAAAGCTAGGTACTAGTATTTATAGCCTTGGGCCTTTTATTACATATATGGGCCCAAAAGTGACCCAATTCAACAAAATGGGCCAAGTTGGACACCTTAGCCCACATGCCCATGCAGATGACTACCTTCTGGCATAAATGGTAGGCGTAGATGGCATCTATGGATGCAGATCACCCACCTGCGGCCGCAGTCTACTCTTGGATGTCGTCGAGCTCCTCTTGACTCTCCAACAACCTCTCCAATGGCTCCTTTAACTCCAAGCTATCTTCTATACTCGATATTGCTCTACTTGAAGATAAAAATAGACCCTCCAACCACGTCCTTGTAGCCTTGAGCTCTTTGTGGCTTGGATCCCTTGTTGTCTCCCTTGAAATACAAGCCAAGAAAGATTGATGTGAATTTTAATTGTATCATCCTCCCCTTCTTGAAAAGGATTCGACCTTGAATCCAAACTTTGATAAATCATTGGGAAATCAAACAACAACAATTTTCTCATGGCATGAGGGTTAGAGTTAGCATTAACAATTTCATCACCATGCCAAAGAGGCACACACTTAACATATAACCAAGGATCCCTTGTGTTTGACATGAAAAGTCCATTGTGAAGGATCTTACCTCTAGATAAAACAATTCCACAACTAGTATGGACATCATCATAAGCAAAGAGGTAATAAAGAAAGGTGCTAAGGACACTACTCTCATCTAAGGTACGCTCATGAGTAGGAACACACAAAGAGAGAAAAAGGTATTTCAAGCACATAGAGCCTCTCTTTTTCAAACAACTTCCCAAGAGAAGGGAGTTCAACAATGGAGTCATACTACTAGGGAAAATGGAGAACCTTTTGTACAACAAATAAATCCAAGACAAGTGGTTCTCCCAAGAAGTTTGGTTCCCTCTATTAATGATGATAGGTATGCTCCCAAGAGTCCCACTTGACACTTTAAATTGCCTAACCCTATGAAGGTAACAAGAAGTCTTTAACAACCAAGGACTCTCCCACAAATAAGTAATCAACTTAGCATCCATAAGTTATGGTCCATATAACTTAAGCAAAAGTGTGTCAAATAAGGATGCAAGTATATAAGCATAACCCAAAAGAGGCAATGGCACATTTTCCCTAGGGTTCTCAAGAATGATACCGCCTTTGAGTAAGGGGTCACAAATGGCAAATAAGTATTAAAGAAAGGTATCACTTACACCCAAAGTATTTTCAAGAGAAGAATCATTCTTTGACCTACAAGCAATAAAGCCTTGGTCATGAATGGAAACACATGATAAAGAATTCTTTTGGACCATTTGATTGCTCCCCTTCTTTAAAGAACACTCAACTTTGTTGGAAATGCCTCCCATGCACAGCTTTAGTCTATCAAGTGGATTGTAAATCCTCGAGAAAAATTTTTCATTGTAGGGAAGGATACCAACAACCTCATTCAAACGTTGCTTGTCGTCTTGACCAAGTACCAAGTTGGGTGTCTAACAACCACCACATTCAAAGAGGCCACCGAGGTCAAATGGGAGAAGTATCCAAGAACATAGGTCAAGACAATACCCATTTTCCCCAAAGGTGTCTACCTCATAAATAGACATACCCTCTATTCTACCATTGACAATACCATAAGCAAAGAGAGGGTAGAGAAAGGTGTCACGCAAGTTAACTTCAACTAAGGTGTCCTCATGCATGTACTCATTAATAGATTCAAGATCACACCATGAGTATCCTCGATAAAGGAAGCACAGTAGAAGCAATTTCTAAACAAATGACACCTTCTCTTTCAAGGAAAGAATCCTCAAGTAAACACAAACCATCAATACCATCAAGGAGGTCATGACTCAAGTCTTTACAAGAATCACACAAGTCATCCTCACATTTATCAAACAATGGTAGGGTGTCATACAAAGGATCACAACCAAAATCATTTTCACCACAACAATCACTATTTGGGTTTCTCAAATATTCAAGCAAATCAAATTTATCATCACCCAATTGATCATTCTTTTTCACAAGTGAGAGATCACTATCAAGAATTGGATAGTTAGTACAATCTTCACTCAACCCTATATTCTTAATGGATTTCAAGTAATAGGATAACATTTAAATCTTAAGCATACTATCCTTCTTTTCAAGCGCATCAAAATGTACATCACCAGATGCCACACTAGGAGTGATCTCACAATTATCAATCAAGACATATTTCTTTGAGAGAGGATCATTAACCAAAGGTGAGGAATTAAAGTATGCAAATTCACTCTCAAAAAAATACATGTCATCTTTTACATCATTTTCAATCACATGATATCTATGAGCTAAACTAATAATAGGATCATCATCACATGACATGCTCAAACAATTATTTCTATTTACATGATCAACTCTATCAACAATATCACTACCTTGAGGCTCTTCAAGCACACAATAAATATGCTCAACTAGTGGATTAGATTCACAAGAAAGTTGATCAATGCACACACCTTACACTAATTGTAGGCAATTCACATGCCAACATAGACTCACCTTTATTTTCACAAGGGTCAACTAGTGTGTGAATACTCTTATCACATGTCAATGGGACCTCATTCAAGTTATAAGTGCTAGCACTAGGTGGACACAAATCGATCTTGCTAGAAGACTCAATTCAGTCATCTATAGGATCAACTAGCTTTTGCAAACTCACAACAAGAACTTGATCACCATGCAACTTAGCACTACCAAGAGTATCACAAAAGGAAGACTCAAGAAACTCTACATTAGATAAGCCAATAATTACACTCACTTGGATACTAGCCACATCATGATATTTAAAGTTTAGAGAAGTGCAACAGTTAGCATTGTTATCTTGTAGCTCATGCAAAGTATGGTCTTCACCTTGGTGTTTAATATGGGAGCTCATTTACTCCTTTGGGAAGTATTCATCACTCTTCCATAAGTTGGAATTCTTAGCCAAGAACTCCGTTAGGTCTTCAAGCATATGTTTATAAGGAACTCTCCTTGGATAATCCCTTGGAAGTATTTGTTCTTGAAGCTGCGTAAGAGAAGGGTGATACTAGGTAAAATGCTAGTATCATGGTTAGTGGGTAACAAAGGATTAGTGTTTACAAGTCCAACAATTAAGTGTTCCTTGTTCACTTCCTTCAATCAACTACTTGGCTCATTAATCTTACTCAACTCTCCTCTTGAGCCAAGCCTTTCTTTCCTTGTACAAGGGACAATTCCCATTCCCTCTTCTCAACTTCCTTCTTCTTCAATACTTCCCGAAACCCTTTCATAATCTCATAGTCCCTACTCACTTGCTCGGGTGTTAAGGGTATGATGTTAATCTTTCATCCTCCCAATACAATTGAGTACCTGTTGGACTTCTCTTGATATTGGGCAACCCTATCATATTTCCATGACCTACCAAGCAATATATGACAACCTCACAAGGGCACCACATCACATCACACTTCATGTTGAAAATTGCCCCAACTAAATCTAATGACTAATTGTTTGGTCACCTCTATTGGACCACTCTTATTAAAACACATGAGCTTGTACGGCTTGAGGTGCCTTTGTGTAGGGAGTTTCAAGAAATCAACACATTTACAAGATATGACATTAGTGCTACTCCACCCATCAATGACTAAGGAACATAGGGTCTCCATCACCTTAACCCTAGTATGAAACAAATTCATACTTTGGTCTATTTCCTCTTTCACAAGGTCTCCCATAATTTGCCCTAAATCAAAAGATAAGCTCAAGTTCACCTCCATCATGGGTCCCAAAGTGACACTTCCCGCTCAGTTTGGTGTTTCCTTTTCCAAGGCCACTGTACCTATCAATTAAGACACTCAACAAAAACAAAAAACAATGTTAGCATTAGCAACATAAATTCTCACAATCACTCGTGTTTACACACCTTTTATTGCCTCACAATTGGATCGACTAGTGTTGAAGATTGCCAATACTTCGATAGTACACAAGGTGTCAATTTCTACACTTGGCCGGAATAGATTCTTGTTTAAAGAAAGACGGATGAATCAATTATAAAAAAAAGTACTTGAATCAAGAAGTTAACTACGAAATAAAACTAGAAAAGTGCACAAAGAAAATAGACTAAGAAAAAAAACGGACTCAAAGACTAATCAATCAACTAAGTAAGGATGATTACCCGTTGATAATTAGTTTAGGAATCAAGAAATGAAACTAAGAAATTGGAACCTGAGTAAAATGGGATTTTGGATTGTTGAGGTGCACTGGGATGACCTGCGGACATAGGTCATGACCTGCCATCGCAGTTGAAGCTCGCAGGTCAAAACAGTGAGCTGGGCATGTGACCTGCATTGGCCACATATGGCCGCAGGTTCCCACCTGCATGTGTAGGTGTGGGAGCAGATGGCCCAGGCAGCCTTGCTGAAATTCTGATTTTTCACCTCTTTGTGGTCCCTCTTGGGTTCTGTCACCTAGAATATTCTCTTTTCTTTTGGGATATTCCTTTGTACCAACACCCAATCACTTTTCTCTTTCTTCCCTTTGGGGTCTAATACACCTTTTGGCTGAATCTTTTTCTTGAAGATATGAATTTCTTCAAGAACACCAAGAATAACATGAAGATCCAAAATTCATAACTCTCTCATTTTTTATTGGAATTCCATGAAATTTTGACCCTGGGTTTCCTTCAACGTGGGGAACACTTTCCAATAATTTTCAACCTTCCAATCCACACAAAAAATTCCAGAAGTTTCAACCCACTTGCAAATTTCTTTAAGCTTTTAACTCAAAAATGGTGGGTTCTCCAAGATCTCTCCAATCAACTCTAAATTTCAGATCTAGGGTCCTTTCGATATGGGGAATACTTTCTAGTAACCCCTTTCCTTCAATTCCAACCCAAAGGATCTAATAACCCACTTCATGTTTTCTAAAAACTCAAGAAATCAGCAATGGAGTATCTTCAAATTCACTCACATCAAGCCCAAAATTCTAGATTCCGACTCTAATAACACTAGAGGAAACAAATCTAGTTTTGAAACTACAAGAAAACTCAAAAACAAAACTTGAAATATTTGGAAATTTCCAAACATGAAAATTTCAGATTTTTCTCTTTTTGATTTTTGATTTTTTAGATAACGAAACCTAAGATTGAATTCATAGGAATGAACTCAAGCACGGCTCTGATGCCAAATGATAACCCCCAAAATGTGAAAAGAGGAATAAAGTATGAAAATAAGAAGAATAATAGAATTGAAATACTGAAAGGTAAATGATAGATAGATAGAGATAAAAAGATAGAAACAAACAAGGAAATCAAATGAAACTAAAGGAAATATTAGATCCAATAACTCCAAAAGATTAATTCAAAGAAGGCACCTAACTCTTACAAACGACCACGAGGGAATCATAACGCCCTCGCAACCACCATTTCTAGGTAAGAATCAACACAAGCTTTTCCATAAAGAGTCTCATAATATCAATATCATCAAAATCTAATGAGAATAAAGCTAGGTCCTAGTATTTATAGTCTTGGGCCTTTTATTACATATATGGGCACAAAAGTGACCCAATTCAATAAAATGGGGCAAGCTGGCCGTTTTGGCCCACAATCCCACGTAGATGACCACCTGCTAGCACAGATGATGGGTGTAGATGGCATCTGTGGGCATAGATCACCCACCTGAGGGTGCAGGTGAGGGAGCAGGCCACTCCAGGATGTCGTCTAGCACCTCTTGACTCTCCAACAACCTCTCCAATGGCTCCTTTGACTCCAAACTATCTTTCATAAGTGATATTGCTCTACTTGAAGATCAAAATGGACCCTCCAACCATGTCCTTATGGCCTTGAGCTCTTTGTGGCTTAGATCCCTTGTTGTTGCCCTTGAAATACAAGCCAAGAAAGATTGATGCTTATTTGGCTTGTACCATCAACTGGCAAGTCAAAAATGGGAGTTATAGTTAAGAGTGTCGTGAGATTTTGGAAGCTCTTCTCACACTTGTCCGACCAAATAAATGGCACCTCCTTCTGGATCAAAATTGTCAAGTAAGTAGCTATAGATGCTAACTTTTTGACAAATTTGTCATAGTAACTAGCAAGACCCATAAAACTTCTAACCTCAGTCACAAAGCTAGGCCGAACCCAACTCTTAATAGCCTCGATCTTCTAGGGATCTAACATCACCCTCTTTTTAAAACCACATGCCCTAAAAAGGTAACCAAAGACAACCAAAACTCACATTTAGAGAACTTATCATACAACTACTTTTCTTTCAAAATCTCCAAAACAATGTAAAGATGACATGCATGTTCCCCCTTACTCTTGGAGTAAACCAAAATATCATCAATAAAAACAATCACAAAAGAATCCAAGAATGACTTAAATACACCATTTATCAAGCTCATGAAAGGTGTTGGTGCATTACTCAACCCAAACGACATTACCAAAATCTTGTAATGCCCATATCAAGTCCTGAAAGCTGTCTTGGGTATATACTAAGGTTGAATCTTTAACTGGCGATAACCCAATCTCAAGTCTGTCTTAGATAAAATGGAAGCACCCAACAACTGGTGAAAGGGCTCATCTATCCAGGGCAAGGGATACTTATTCCTGATGGTAACCTTATTCAACTTCTTGTAGTTAATGCACATTCTCATGCTACTATCCTTTTCTTAATGAATAACACTGGAGCACCCCAAGGTGAAGTACTAGGATGAATGAATCCCTTATCAAGAAACTCCTTCAACAGGGTCTTGAGTTCTCTCAACTCAATCAGAGCCATTCGATAGGGAGGAATAGAAATAGGGTTAGTGCCCGGCTCTAAATCAATACAGAAGTCAATGTACAGGTATGGAGGCATACCAGACAAATCTATGGGAAACGACTCCTAAAATTCTAAAACCACAAGGACTAACTCAATGGAAGGAGATTCTGCACCAACATCTTGGAGATGTGCTATATAGGCCGAACACCCTCTCCTAACTAACTTCTTAGCCCAAATAAAATATACAATTTTCATTGGCTTAGGCTTATACATACCTTCCCACTCTAACTTATCCATCTGCAGCATCATTAAAGTCACAGTCTTAGCATTACAATTTAGAACAACATGATACAGAGATAACCAAGTCATACCCAGGATAATGTAAAAGTCTAGCACATCTAAAATTATTAAATCTACCCAAGATAGCTCTAAGGACTCGGTATGTGCATTACATTTTTTAAGACCCAAACCCATTGCGAGTGGCACCTACACTAACTCTCTGATAGGAGAACCATCTAACCCCAAAAGAATAAATCCAACACTTTGCCAAAATAAGGAAAACTAGTTGTTTTCCATTAAGTAATGAAAACAAAATTCTAAACAAAACTAATTGCAGAAAATAACAAATACTAAACAATCCCCTAGAACTTGAAAGTAATTGTACCAAAAACACTACAAATGTTAAAGATAGGATTCCACCCAAAATAAATTAAAATATCCAAGTCAGAAAACCGAAGAACAATACAGAACAAGCACGATACATATGGGTCACAACCATAGAGTCTCCAATTGAAGTAGACACAAAAATAAGAGAGTCAAGTATATCATAAATCAAGTCCAATCCCAAGGTAAATCTAATAGATATACAAGAATAAGTCAAACTCTGATAAAAAAAAAAATTAGTCATCCAATCAAAGACAAGAATAACACCTATAATGATGGAATCAGGCGTCACAGCCTCAGTCTTGCCTAGAAAGGCATAACAGTGAGCTCTATCATCAAGCTGGGCAACCTTCTTAGTAGGCTGTGCTCCACCCTTCCCTGATTTACCACTGCCTCAGTATCCACCATGACCTCTCTGATTATTACCCTACCCACCTTGTGGATGACCCTTACAATTACCATTACCTCTACCACCTCTACCAACATGAACCATGGCTCTAACCTGGTGTTAGACCTGTAACCTAGCATATATTTGTGTACACTCTCTCTAGAAGTACCCCACAATACCAAAACTATAGCAACCTCACTCAAGAGAAGTCCTATTGCCGAAGAATATGAAGCCCCTTGGCCTCTAGAAACTAAGGGCTACTGAATGACCCCTGGCTGGCCCACTGTAGAAGCTGATAGAGCTGACTTAATAGGGAGAGAGTGATAGGCCTGATGGCTATGAACCTTGGATAAGAACTGCTAGAGTTACCCGCATTTTAAGACTTTTTTGCGAACACCTTTGCCTGACCGACTTGCTTCAAACCTTCTACCTTTTTCACATAATCAAAAAACTTATTAAAGGTCTTCCAGGTAGAAGTCACGAGGACAAATAAAAACTGCAAGTCAATGTTCAAGCCTTTCATAAATAACTGAATCCTCTCATTCTCTATACAACGTAACTGAGTAGCATAATGGGACAAGGCATAAAACTTAGCTTCAAAGGTCACAACAAACATATTACCCTTGAAACTCATCCTTTTAAAGATTAGAAAGAGTATGGAGTACACACTTCTCCCAAAATAGGGTGTGAAATTGAGCCCATGTTAATAGAGGCAAAGTTAGTGACCGACACTGCACATACGCCCTCCACAACTGCTTGTCATTACCTTGCGACTAGAAAGTTATAAACTTAACAACGTGATGCTAAATAATACCCATCTAATACAGCCTTTCATAGTAATTAACAATAAACTCAAATGCATCCTCAGTTTCAAAGCCAATAAAAGTAGGAGGTTTCATCTTCAGGAACTTAGTTAGTATGTCATGTTCAGTCCCAGTCATGAAAGGACTTAACACTGGATGAGGGAAAATCTCAATCCCCAAAGCCTCACCCATGATAGGAGTAGCTGTAGTTGTTGGGTGAACACCTAGAAACTGATATGCAGACGTAGAATGAGTGGCCCCAATACTGGCTAATCCACTTAGAAAAGAAAGTACCTGCTGAATCATCTTAAAAAACATCAGGGGAAGAGTTATACCACTAACTAGCCGCACCTCCTCCTTCTCCACAATATCCTTATTCATCAGCTCAACCTCCTCATAATGATCCTGGGGTGGGGGAGGTTTTATTTACCTCTGAAGGGCCTGATCATCTACTATCTGAGCTCCACCCCTGGCGGGTGTTGTTATTCCTCTTTCTCCTTCCTACCCCCTTTTTATCCTCATCCTCAAATAGTTAATTCCACAGTTAGAGCTACTGGTGCAGGGGCTACAACTCTGGCTACGTTTATTCTAGTATTCACCATCTTTGGACAAATGAATTAAAAGGATCAGATACCAATTTGGATCACCAGATACCAATTATATTCAAGTGATAGCACGAAAGAGTAAAGAAATGATAGTTTCCTAAAGTCCTATAACCTCTGAAATAAAAGTATAGATGTCTTTTTACCATTCTATAAAACTCTACAGGACCCATTTTGATACAACGAGATTAACATACCTAGGGCTCTAATACCAACTTTGTCAACTGTGAAGAGTTCTCAGATCATCATAGTTTGCAACATGTATTCACCCAAAAAGATCTAAATTTAATGCTGAGAAGGTGGATTGAATTGTTGGAGGATTATGACATAACCATCCGATACCATCTGGGTAAGGCCAATATGGTGGCAGAAGCATTGAGCCAAAAAGTGGTAAGTATAGGTAGTTTGGCTTGCTTGAGGGTGTTAAGGAGACCTTTGGATAAAGTGGTTCAGACTCTAGCATCTCAGTTTATGCAGTTTGGTGTTTTTGAAAGGGGTGGAATATTGACTAGTATAGAAGTAAGGTCAAAATTCCTTGACCACATCAAGTCCAAACAGTTTGAAGATGAGAAGTTGAATAAATTTTTGAACAAGGTAGTATGTGGTGAAGATTTTGATGCCACACTTAATAAGTGTGGGGTGTTGATGGTGAGGGGACGCATGTGCATGCCCCGAGTTAGTGATTTAATTCCAGGTTTGCTTGCAGAAACTCATGGTTCTTGATACTCTATTCATTCAGGTGTAACCAAGATGTACCATAATTTAAGACAACTCTATTGGTGGACCAGGATGAAGAGATACATAGTTGAATATGTGTCTAAATGCCACAATTGTTAGCAGGTCAAATACGAGCATCAAAAGCTTACAAGATTAGTTTAGAGGATGCCCATTCTAGAGTGGAAATGGGATAGGATAGCTATTGACTTTGTAGTAGGTCTCCCTAAGTCCTTGGGGTAGCATGACTCGATTTGGGTCATAGTAGATAGGCTGACCAAGTCAGCCCATTTCATCCCAGTTAGAGTGGATTATAGCTCAAAGCAGTTAGCCACTCGCTTAGTTAGAGTGGATTACAACTCATGTCTAGTTTGGTATGGATTACAACTCAGTTAGAGTGCTACTCGTGAGGGGTTTAGGTCTCGATAAATGGCCTCAAAATGTTCCCAATCTATCAAGAACAAGTTTTACACATAAGTATGAGTCCAATGATACTCATATTGCCATACTTCTATTTTAGGTCCAGATAGTCAATCCAAAAGTCAACCCCAATCCCTAGAGAGAAAAATTGAAATATTATTATAAAATACATTTATCCATAACTTAAGTAGTTCAAATCTAAAATTTCATAAAAAATGGAGTTAAAATCAACTTTAAAATCATCAAAAAACTATTCTTTAACTTTACAAAAAAAAACCAAAAATATCAAGTTGAAAAACAAAGATTTGAAGGTGAAATAATGAAAAAAATCATTGGGAAATGTTAAGGCAATGATTTAGAAACTTACCGGATGAAAAGGTCTCAAAAATCCTTTTTTGATTCTGTAATGACCCAAATCGTCGTTATGATAAAACCATCTCTGAAAAATATTTAGACCAAGAAATCTTCATTTCAGGCCTCGTAGGAATTATTTCATTGGAAAAAGCCATGGCCCAAATTAAGATTGTAAAAAATTGGGTCAGTCCTATTGACCCATTGTTGCAGTGACAGATTTGGCACTGCAGCGATGTCGCTGTAACAACACTTTTATCGTTGCAACATCAGTCAGATAGTAAGCTGCCCGAGGGTTATTTAAAAACCTTATTCATCTATGGCCTCTTAAGTCATCTTCCTCCTCCAAAAACACCCCAAGTGAATCCTATACGTAGAACAACGAGGATTTAGAGGCCAATCTCTAAGGGGGCGATTTTTGATAGAAATTCCCACAATTGATGTCCCAATCTTCAAAATTTGAGGTATGAAAAAATTGAACTAAAAGGGGAAAAACTGTTTAACTATAAATGATCTCTGCTTCTATGGAAAGTTGATCACAAGAGTGAGATCGTCAAAGTGGCTAAACTTTCATAGAAGTGGATATCACTAGCCACGTGGGTCATCACGAATAAGTCCCCTGTCCTACATGAGTGAGACTGCACAAGCAATCAAAGTTCACATCCGTGACTTTTTCGATGTAGACAAGCCATTGTAAAGAGGGCCTAGGTCCAATTGGTCCAAGTCTGGAATAGTGGCTCATTAATCACTGGTGCAGCTCTGCAAGTGCTTCAAAGCACCACAGAAGTGACTCATCATCAGTAGAAGCTGATCTTATCCACACTATCTATTAAGAGAATGAAATAAAAAGTTTAGAATCTAAGAAGTGAATAATGCACATCATAAAGAGTCAACGAATTGAGTTTTCCTAAAAATGTCCCATAGTCTCCCACAAATAGATATGGATGTCATTGTACCGATTTGTGAGACTCTAGTAGACACTTGATCTTATACTCGTGGGACTGGTGAACTAGCACTTTAATACCAACTTGTCATGACCTTAAATCCTATGGGTTATGATGTCACCTACCCTTATCCAACCGTGGTAGGTAAGCCTAACTTAATAATTCAAAATAAGTAACAAAGGTGATAATAACAACTTTAAGCATTCAACTGAAAATAATAGTAATGATATAAGACTTCTTCAAACGAACAAAACAAAGTCAATACGAAATCCCAAGACTCAAAAGTCATAAGTACAAGAGTGAATCTAATACAAATTGTGTCGAAATCCAAAAAACTCACAACTGACTGAAGAACCAAAATAATTTAGAACTAATATACATGAAACCAAGATAATCTCCGATCAGGGGAGCTCTCGATGATCTCAAGAATCCATGATCACTAGCCACGAGGTCCACTTGAACAAGAATCTACATTAGAAGGATGCAGAAAAGTAGGAGTGAGTAGAATCCACTTGTACTCAGTAGGCATCATAGGTTGACTGAGCTTAAGCAGAACTATATCGAATAAAGAATACTAAAATAAAATTGTACATAGAAAGTCCTAGCAGTTTAATATCAATAAAGAGCACAATTTTTCTCTATCATATCTACAATCCAACTAATAATTAATTGCGATGATATGGGATGATATGCAATGGACAATACCTACAGATATACATCCCCAACTTTTCTGCTGCAAGGTGGGAGTTATGGGGTATTCGTGAGATCTATATCTCATGCCCAAACTCAGACTGGGACTTTTATAAGAATATATATATATATATATGTGTGTGTGTGTATATACACATACACATATATATATACCTAAATCCGAACCAAGATTTTAATAAATCTTACTCGAACTTCAACTGGACTAAATTAGTATTTTAGTAAATCTTTTTCAATTATCCATGAGATGAATAAATATGCATGAACATGAAAATAAAATGAAACCAGATTCAATAGATGTATCCAATAGTTTCAGCTTCAAAATTAGTCCATGAACACAGGCTATGAGCCTCAACACCAAGCCTAGAATCTAAGTCCCATATTACCAAAATAATATATGCCCCAATATGGAAATAAAAATAATAATCTATCTCATTTAGTACTCAAGTCCGAAAATTCATGCAACTAATACCATGCTTTACATGATAAGTCCTGACCTTAGTAACGTATAAAAGAAGTTAAGCCATAAACTACCTTGAAGTCGAATCACAAGTCTCTAACAATCAAAAATTGGCCTTCCCCTTTTAGATGGCCTCAGAATGTTCTCAATTTATGAAGAACGAGTTCTACACATAAATATGAGTCCAATGATACTCATATTGCCATACTTTTATTTTGTCTAGATAGTCAATCCAAAAGTCAACCCTAATCCAAGAGAGAAAAACTGGAATTTTATTATAAAATACATTTACCCATAACTTAAGGAGTTCAAATAAAATATTTCATAAAAAATAGAGTTAAAATCAACTTTGACATCATCAAAAAACTATTCTTTAACTTTACCAAAAAACCACAAAATATCAAGTTGAAAAACCAAGATTTGAAGTTGAAATAATAAAATAATCATTAGAAAATATTAAAGTAATGATTTAGAAACTTACCCGATGAAGAAGTCTCAAAAATCCCCTTTTGATTCTGTAATGACCCAAATCATCTCAGAAAAATGTTTTGACCAAGAAATCTTTATTTTAGGCCTCGTAGAAATTATTTCGTGGAAAAAACCAGGGTCCAAATCTAATTTGGGGCTAGATTGCAAAAAATTGGGTCAGGCTTACTAACCCATCGTTGCAGCGATAGATCTGCCGCTGCAGTGACGTCACCGCAGCAACACTTCTTTCGCTACAACAGAAGTTAGGTAGTAAGCTGTCCGAGGGTTATTTAAAAACCTCATTCAGCTAAGGCCTCTTATATCATCTTCCTCCTCCATAAACACCCCGAGTGAACCCTATTCTTAGAACAATGAGGATTTCGAGGCCAAGCTCCAAGATGGCAATTTCCAAAGCATTTTTGATAAAAATTCCAGCTTTAGTGAAAGGCAAGGTATGTACGGGACAACTCTTCATTCTCTATAGCAGTAAGAATCATCTACGAGGTAGGTTATAGTTAATTGTAGTAGACTTGGGATAGATGCATGTAATAATGGTAGTTATGTCCGGAGATTTCATGTAATAGTGGTTAATTATTGGATGGATTAAATGATAATCAAAACATTTACAATGAATTGATAACGTTTCCTGATGAGTTATTTGAACTGTAATTCCTCCTTTAACTGTTGGAAGGTATGAGGCTTGTATGAACTAGAGATAGATTGTAAATGGGAGTATTTTGCTTGTTAGAAAAAGGTTTAGGTCAACTATAAGTATAATGAGCGTGAAGTAGGGCCTAGAGTGTGCATTTTCTATGGGTTGAAAGGGAACCAGTAGAGTCTGGGTCAAGGGCAGAGGTAGTAGCAAGTAGGTGTCTTGATATCCTTGGTAAGTTGAGAGAAGTTGAAAGGTGTTTTGGTTGTGCGAACTGTGTTAGAAGTAGTTACTCGTAGTAGAATGGGTATAGATGAAATAGGAATGAAGGGATGGGGGAGATAGAGTATGATATCCTAGTTTAGAGTTGTTAGGCTGTATAAGTATAGGTGGTGACTGGTGGTATGCTAGTTATGTTGTGTAAGTATGTGTAGCTGTTTGTAATGTAGAATCAATTAGACTTTGTGCTCACATATACGAGTTGAATACTGTGACTAGCCTTCGGGCATTACTTGGGATAATTGAATTATCATCATACATTGAACATTAGACTGAGATTATGTATATTGAGGTGATGTTGTTGGATCGAGTGTCATGCTAAAACTATTATTTGGATTAGGTGTCACATGGATACTATTATTAGATCGAGTACCACACCAATACTGATACATGGACTGAGCTTTTCCCTTGTATGTTATTGCTGAAAGACCCTTCTAACTCTAGTATATGTATATACCTTGCATGCATGCATTCATATCATCCCATTGTTGTATTCATAAATTGATCAAAGTGGTTGTTATGTATTTGACTTGTTGAGTATGAGTAGTGGACCAGAGCACGTGGTTGTAAGGTATGCCTTGGTTTGGGTGTATAAATAAACTTTAGTATTTAAAATTTATACATATATATATACATGTGGGGTATTGGGTAGTATGGCATAGTTTTTTTTTTTACTTTAGAGAGGTAGACTAGGGGCATTATCGGTAGGTTTTAGAAGTGGAATAATAGGTTTTTATTGTATTGGGGCGTCAGAGCTTAAGTGCTGTTAGATGAGCAGTAAGGCAAGAGTTAAGGAGCATATAAAGAGGAACTTAAGAAGGTTTAGTTATCCGGAATGTTATTGTTACCATTATTTCCTCCCCATTTTCTATTATTATTATTTTTTTTCTAACCCTGGTTGGCCGATAATACCTACCAGTATGTGTGGTTGTACTTATACTACCCTTACTATATTTCCATTTGAGGATATAGCCATGTTGTAGGTCAGTGGAAATTCTATAGGTACGATAGTGCTTTTCTTCAGTAGCTCTTGTCATCTCAGTCTCACATGGATGCTATTGTCACGCCTCAAATCCCATTGGGCCGGACAGGCAACCATAGCCGTAAAAGACCAAGAGAACCAACCTATGATCATGTACATTCATATGCATGTCATTAAGTGAACAAAAATTCTGCCACATGAAGATATATAATATATCGATGACAGAAGTCATGAAAAGACATTCAAAATAGATAGGAGACTTGGTCGTTGGGGCCACAACATCTAAAAGAAAATACACTTCTACGTTTAACTTTACAAGGTCTACAAACCCTCAAAAAGATACATAACCATGACTAAGATCGGGACAAGTCCCCGCCTTATACAACTGCTACACAGTACCAAAAATATATACAAATGACTCGAAAATCCCCGAATCAAACTGGAGCTCACCAATAGCCTGCAGATGACCCGTACCCTACTCTGAAGGTCTAATAGCTCCTGTTCCTGCAACAAGTAAGCCAGGTCCTCCAAGGGACGTCAGTACGAAAGAATGTACTGAGTATGTAAGGCTATAAGTAACAGTATGAAATATAGGAACTCAAATGGAATCCAATACAAGTGAATAGATAATACTGATATACCACCGTAACGTATATGTGGAACCATGTACATTACATTCATTTCTTTCCTTTTACCTTTATATCAATATACATCATACAATGCCCGGGACCAACTGATCAGTGGTAAATAACATTGGGATCAGCTCAAGCTAGGCTTATGCCCCCAGAGTTACCACCCATAAATCAATAAATCAGGTTCGTCTCGAGCTAGGTTTTTCACCCCAGAGCTACCCCCTGCATCCAATAATAAATCGGGATCGGCTCGAGCTAGGCTTTCACCCTCAGAGCTACCACCTGTACTCAACCAAATATGCATTTCTTCATTTCTTTAATTTTTGTGAGATTGTTACATCGGTGGTCATAACATTATTGTAGCTTTGGAACAATAGTTAACAAATAAGATACACGTGAATAACAATTGCTAACAAACCTGAAATGAGATACTTTAAAACGTTTCGGAGTAGAAACAAGTTTGGTTACGATGTGAACAATAGGTGTGGCCAAAGGATACGGAAAATAGTAACCTTACATACCTTATCTTTCCAACAAGTGACTACAGCAATTCAGCTCTTCCTTAAAGTGTTGCTCTACAAGACAAGTACGTAACGAAGCTAACATTAAAAGCTAATTACATTACAAGTTCACAAGGCGATAATTAGCTACTTGACGGGAAGTAGAAACAATACAACATCCCAAACACATGGTATATAATTCCACATTCCTTTATACTACCATATAACTTCATTCCACCCTCCTACAATACAATTTACTACCCCACAACACCAACAATACCCAAACAGTCCACACATCAACATAGACATTACAATCGGACAAGATTTCCCACCAAGTGCATACTTCACATTTTTACCGCAATGAAACTCCACATATTTATTCCATCAAGTCACATAAATACCTTCCACAAAAATATACCAAAAATGGTCCACACAATTTCAGAATTAACTTTAACATAACAAGAAAGTATTTTTCTTTCACTACGCCAAACGTTCCATGCACAATTACGTATAAACATTTCCACAAGTCATACACAAGGAGTAAAGAATTAGGTACAGAACCACACTTAAATATACTGAAATTTCATCCATCTAATTCAATTCCTTCAAGACCTTAAGTCCCCTTTCAAGTTTAAACCACATAGAGGGCAAATCCTTTAGCGATTAAGCAAAGGTGGACTGCTTCACATATAAAGTGAACTGCTCAACACTTTTTAAATATAACCAACATGATATACACAACCTCTTATGTATATAATATATTAATCTATAAGGTTAAACACTTACCAAGGCTTGCAAGTGGAAGATATGTCCAAAAATCCTTAGAGAAAATTAGGGTGGCTAGGGTTTGAGAGAGAAAAAAGTATTTCTTTGAAAATCTGATTTTTTGCAAGTGAGATATGTTGAAAATGAGCTGAATTTTAGCCTTAAATACTCCCTCCAAACCGCCTCTCCTTGGTCCAATCTTAGCCAATTATTTGGTCAAAAAGTCTAAGTATACTTGGTCTATTTTTAAATGGATCATCTCCCTTTTTGGGCCCATGTCTTTTTACTTAATTTTGGGCCTCAATTAAGTCCATAAACATAGTATTAATTCAGCCCAATAAATTTAGTGGGTAATACACCAACAATCTCAAGTTTAAATAATTCCATAAATGTTAAGGTAGTCAAATAAGTTCGAAAATGTACGGGGTGTTACATCTTTCCCCCCTTAGGAACATTCGTCCTCGAATGTTAGTAACATTATCCAATCTAAACAAGTTCAATTCTAAGTTCATTCTTCATATTATCACATACAAATAATACTCATATATACTTACTTGTTATTGCTCCAATTCCGCATCTTGAACTTTCTCTTTAGTTTGAAATAAATGTGGGTACTTAGACTTCATCATTTCCTCGGCTTCCCATGTGATTTCTTCTACTTGCTAATTTTGCCAAAGCACTTTTACAGAAGCTACTTCTTTATTTCTTAACCTCTTAACTTGGCGATCCAGAATAACAATGGGTATTTCTTTATGTCACGATCCAAAATCCCATTTGAGCCGGATTGGCACCCAAAGCTGATATGGCCCGAGAGAACCAATGTTTGCTCATAAACCTTCGTATATGTATCCTCGTATGAATCTTATTATACCTCATGCAACTACGCGGAAGACATGAATCATAGAAACATATGCTATACATATAAATTTAGGAAACTTGGTCGTTGGGGCCATCAAGTCAAAATGGACATTCATCTTTTACATATTTGTATCTTACATCCATATACCCACATATGTCTAAAAAAGCCTCTAACAGATGCATCAACAAGACCAACTTAAAATCGGGACAAGTCCCCGCTTTATACTACATTCACAAAATCAAAACAAATATACAACTATGACCCAGAAAGCTCCGAATCAAGTGGAGCTCACCAAAACTCTGCAAATGATCCCCAGTCTACAGAGGAGGTCGACTAATGCCTGCACCTTCAACATGTAAGGTAGGTCTCCCAAGGGGGTCAGTACGAAGAATATACCGAGTATGTAAGGCTCATAAGAAATGACATCATACACATAAGAATGTCAATGGAATAAAATATGAGAGAATAGTCAATGTGGATAAACCATCATTTTATATAGTACCTTCTATAATTACTTTCCTTCAAGGGAAATTACCTTCACTCAAGAGACTTTCCTTTAATTGATTCTTCTATTCGTTAAGAAAATTGGGTTAATAATATAACATACATCTACTCTATTAACGTACATCCACTCTATTGGTGGTTTAACCTACTTCCACTCTCATGGGGGGTTAGCATACATCCACTCTCATGGTGGGTTAACATACATTCACTCTTTTGATGGGTTTACATGTATCCACTCTCATGGTAGGTTACCATACATCCACGCTTATGGTGCGTTAACATACATCCACTCTCATGGTGGGTTACCATACATCCACTCTCATAGTGGGTTACCATACATCCACTCTCATGGTGGATTACCATACATCCACTCTCATGGTAGGTTAACAATATATTACCTACATATCTCCTCATTTCTTATTTGGGAGAGATTGATTTATTCACTTATGAGAGATTGATACATTAAGGATCATGACATAATTTGAAACACACAAATATTCTTTACCTCACTCTTATACTCTATAAAATTAATACCTTAACTTGTGAGGGATAGATATATTAGCTCGCACTTTACCTCCTTCACTAATCTTATGAGATCTTACATAAGTAAGTATATGATATCGGGCCTCCACCTTTGGTAGGCTATAATAAGTAACATAGCATAATATTGGGATTATTCCATATTGAACTTATATCCTCTAGAATGTGATCCATACTCAATGAAACATATAGTAACCATGCGAATTACTTCTTTACAATCTTATACCCTTTAATTAGCTATGAGAGTGACACGTTAAAGATCATGACATTAAACAACACACTTATATATACATCTCACTTCACTCCTTTACTTCATGAGATTGACATCTTCAATTATGAGGAATAATTATACTAACTTGCACATCACCTCTCTTATTACTCTTATGAGATTGGTACTTTGGATAATCATCATACTATAGGACTTTGGAACATCACATAATTGGAAAATGCTTTTCAAGAATAAATAAATTCTCTTACATCTTATTCTCTTTGAGATAGTTCTTTTAGAACTTACAACATTATGAAATCTTTGGAACTCCCGTCAAGAGATATTTGAATCATAAATCAACTAAGAATGGGACACATATGAATAATGATATACGTCAACCTGAATTGCTATACTTCAAGGTCCCTCGGAATTGAAATAAGCCCAATGTCAATATGAACAATATATTGCAGAAGGATACGGAAAGAGGAACCTTACATACCTTGTATTCTCAATACGATTCTACAATCTTAAGTGTGCATACAATAGTCCCGCTCCGTCCTTATGTTTCACTCTACAACACAAGTACATAATGGAACCAACATTAACCACCAATTACCTTACAAATGCATATGACGTCAATGAATTACATGTTTGCATGTAAAATTGTAATTTCCCCCTTGACAATACCATTGATGAAATTATCATGCCAACAATACCACAAAATTTCCAACATTGACCAAAATATCATAAACCATGAACATGTCACACCAAGTTCATACTTTCCACTCTCCATCATCACAACATCACAATTATGCCATCAATTTACTTCAATACACCTCACAATAATAAATCGGCCAAAATCCCATAATTTACACTTATAGAAAAATAACAAGTTTAGGACCATAATCACACCATACATGTTGATATTTCATCCATACCATGCACTTTCATCAAGACAACAAGTCATCTTTAAAGTTTAAATTCCATAGATGACACATCTTTTACAAAAACACAAAGTGCCATATTCAACACTTCCAAGCATAACCAACATGATTTACATACTCTCCCATGCATATAATATATTAATCCATAAGAATAATCACTTACCCAAGCTTGAAAAATGATGATCTTGCTCCAAAAGTTGGCTTTGAACTCTTAGGGTTTGAGAGAAAATAAGTTGAGAAATATCTAGAAAACATGAGAGTTTCCAAGTGAATAAAATCATATTTTTTCCCCTTTTTATAGGCCTTTAATTCCATCCTTATCCACTCTTGTGGAATTTAATGTTGTGTCTAGAAGGTCAAGGCAAGAATGGGTCATTTGACCCATTTTGGCCCATGTCTTCTTCTCATTTTGGGCCCTTTATTGAGCCCAATTCACTTAACCCAATGAAATCAATAATTTCTCATGTTTAAATCATTTCATAAGTGTTACTACACCATTCCCACTCACGTGATTCATACTCGTAGCCTTAATCCCAAAAACAAGTGATTCTAGCCACGTATGACCTATTTTGACCAAAAGGGTAAAACTGTCATTTTGATGCCAAATTCGTTCATGAGTAATTTTATCATAAAAATATAATACTTCACTCATTCCATGTATATTCTCGTGGTTGTATAAGAAACGTGACAAAAATCGGCTCGGTACGTCCCCGGGCACCCTTGGGACTTAGACAATCTCCAACTTTTAAAAAGTGGCCAAACCCAGCCTGGCACGCCCTTGGGCACGCCATATTGCTGCCTGTGGGCTAAAATTTTTGGCCCAAAGCGGCCTGGCACGCCCTCTGGCGCGCCCCATCCTATTTTTTTTCAAATTTTCATTTCTTCGACTTTTTTTCGCGGATTTGGTTAGATACTTCAAGTCCTATTCTTTACCTTACTTATTACCTTTCACATCCTTTTTTTAGAGGTCCTCCAAGCCTCGTTTTCAACCTCACAAATGCTCCATGAAAATCACAAAATACCTCCTACGAAGGGCTAATCACGTGTACGAGGCCAAATTTCAATTTTTCTCATCACTAACATTACCAAATACATACTCATGGCATCTCGACACCTAGGTAACCATTGTTCCACGTCGTCACATAGGGTTGTGAAGGTACGGGGTGTTACACTTCACAGGTGAGATCTTCCGTAACTTGTACATCTTCAGTGGGAGCAATACGAGATGGATCTCCTATGCACTTCCGAAGCAATGAAACATGAAACACTGGATGAATTGTTGAAAGTTCTTGGGGTAGTTCTAATTCATACGCAACTTGACCAAATCTTCGGATAATCTTATATGGCCCTATATATCGCGGACTTAGCTTTTCTTTATTTCCAAATCTCATTACCCCTTTCATTGGTGATACTTTCAAAAATACCCAATCACTTATAGCAAACTCTAGCCCCCTTCTTCTAACATTGGCATATGATTTGTGTCGACTTTGGGCCGTTTGTAGCCGCTGTTGTATTACTTTTACCTTCTCCATAGCTTGATGAACAAGATCTGGCCCAAATAAGGCCGTTTCACCAGCTTCAAACCATCCAATTGGTGATCTACACTTTCTTCCATATAAAGCTTCGTAAAGCGCCATTTTGATACTTGAATGATAGTTATTATTGTAGGCGAATTCAATAAGATATAAATAATCATCCCAAAAACCTTTAATGTCCAACATGCAAGCTCATAGCATATCTTCAAGTTTTTGTATGGTACGTTCTGCTTGTCCATCTGTTTGAGGATGAAAATCCATACTTAAATTCACTTGGGTTCCCAAACTCTTCTGAAAAGACTTCCAAAAGTGTGCAGTAAATTGAGCTCCCCTGTTTGATATAATATAGATTGGAATTTCGTGCAATCAAACTATCTCTTTAATATACAATGATGCATACTCCTCAGCTATGTAAGTAGTCTTAACCGATAGGAAGTGTGCTGACTTGGTAAGCCTGTCAACTATTACCCATATAGAATCAAATTTTTGAAGTGTACCAGGCAAACCTGTGATGAAATCTATGTTGATCATGTCCCACTTCCAGATATGAAGATTTATGCATTGCATATAACCTCCAGTCTTCTGATGCTCTACTTTTACTTGTTGACAATTAGGACATTGGGCTACGAATTCTGCAATGTTCTTCTTCATGTTACCCCACCAATACTTTTATTTCAAATCATGATACATTTTGGTGTCTCCCGGATGAATAGAATACCGTGAATGATGTGCCTCTGTCATAATCCATCCCTTTTGCTCATCTACATAAGGTACACACAATCTACCTTGGCACTGAAGCACTCCCTCTTGCGTAAGATCAAATGCCTTTGTCAAACCTTGTTGTACATTCTCCTTCAGCTGCAATAAAATAGGATCTGCATACTATTTTTCCTTCACTTCATCTACTAATGAAGATTCTGCCGCATTTTGCACCATAATTTCTTCATTTGGAGTTTCAAGAAGACGAACCCCCAAGATGGCTAGTTGATGTAGATCCTTGAATATACCTTTCTTTTCTGTGAGTTGGCCATCAGTGCTTCCTATTGCTTTGCGGCTTAATGCGTCGACTACTACATTTGCTTTCCCCGGATGATATAAACTATCAATGTCATAATCTCTTAATAGTTCAAGCCACCTCTGCTGCCCCAAATTTGGTTCCTTCTGCTTAAAGATATATTGCAAACTCTTATGGTCGGTATATATGTCAACATGAACCCCATACAAGTAGTGGCGCCATATCTTTAAAATAAATACTACCGCTTCTAGCTCAAGATCGTGTGTTGGATAATTTTTCTCATGTGGTCGCAACTGTTTTGAGGCATAAGCAATTACATTACCGTGCTGCATCAATACACATCCCAAGCCAACTCCTGAAGCATCACAATACACCGCATACCCATCTGTGCCTTTTGTAAGTACTAATACAGGTGTAGAAGTCAATTTATTCTTCAGATCTTGGAAACTCTTTTCACATGCATCGTTCCATTGAAACTTGGTTGCCTTGTGTGTTAACTTTGTTAAAGGTGCCAAAATGGAAGAAAACCCTTCAACAAATCTTTTATAATAACCTACCAACCCGAGAAAACTATGAATCTCTGTAGGCGTTGTAGGTCTTGGCCAATTCTTCACAGCTTCTATCTTTTGAGTATCAACCCTTATTCCTTCATCCGACACAATATGACCCAAGAATGCTACATATTTTAACCAAAATTCACATTTAGAGAACTTTGTATATAACCTACGATCACGAAGAATCCATAACACCTGCCGTAAGTGATTAGCATGGTCTTCTTTTGATCTTGAATAAACCAAGATATCATCTATAAACACTGTCACGAACACATATAAGAATGGCTTGAATACCCTATTCATCAAATCCATAAAAACTGCTGGTGCATTTGTTAGCACAAATGACATAACTAAAAACTCATAATGACCATACCGTGTTCTAAAAGCTGTCTTGGGTATATATTTTTCTCTAACCCTTACTTGATGATAACCCGATCTCAAGTCAGTCTTTGAGAAACATTTAGCACCCTGTAATTGATCAAACAAATCATCAATTCTGGGGAGGGGATATTTGTTCTTGACTGTTACCTTATTCAGTTGCCGATAATCAATACACATTCTCAATGTGCCATCTTTCTTGCGTACAAATAACTCTGGTGCACCCCACGAGGACATACTAGGCCTTATGAATCCCTTGTCCAACAAGTCTTTTAATTGCTCTATCAATTCTCGTAACTCCGCCGGGGCCATTCTATACGGAGGAATAGAGATAGGCTGAGTACCTGGAATCACATCAATACCAAACTCTACTTCCCGTTCTGGAGGCAAACCTGGAAGATCTTCAGGAAATACATCAAGGAATTTATTTACCACCGGAACCGATTGAAGAGTTGGTGGCTTCACATCGGTATCTTGCATTCTTACTAGATGGCATATGTACCCCTTGGATATCATTTTCTTTGCCTTAAAATAAGAAATAAATTTACCTCTCGGTGCTCCAACATTACCTCTCCATCAAGGATGGTCTTTTGTGGAAAATGGAAATGTACCTTTTTAGCTCGACAATCTACCATAGCATAACAAGAAGCCAACCAATCCATACCCATTATAATATCAAAATCTACCATTTCTAGCTCAATAAGATTAGCCAACGTATCATGATCACAAACAGTTACTATACAATTACGATAGACTCTTTTAGCTACAATAGATTCACCAACTGGTGTAGATACTTCAAATGGATTGACTAGTAATTTCGGTGTTCTTTCGAATTTTTCAGCAATCAATGGAGTAACATATGATAGGGTAGATCCCGGATCAATCATTGCATATACATTATGTGAAAAGATGGATAATATACCTGTAACCACATCATGAGAAATATCAAAATTTTGTCAATCCACTAAAGCATAGGTACGGTTCTGACTCCACTAGAATTAGCTGCTCCTCGAACAACTCTACCATGCCCAGTAGGTTGTACACCCGATGAGGATGATGCAACGGCTGATCCAGTAGGTCGCGCCATACTACCCATGCCCCTCCGTGGGCACTCTCTCATTATGTGCCCCGACATACCACACCAGAAACAAGCATCTGTCCCAAACCGACATGCATCTAAATGAGGCATTCTGCAGTGCTGACACGGCTGATGAGAAAAACTCGGTTGGCTTATTCTTCCTTATTCTTGATACCCTACTTCCTATGAACCTTGAATCCCACTACTTTCCCAACTTGACTACCTCTAAATCCTCAAAATTGGTAGGGAGTACCTGCTGTAGAATAAAAAAATGATGGTCTAGGTGGTATATTAAAATCCCGAGGCCTAAATTCACCTTGGGACGCCATGAACTGTCCCATAGGTTTAGCCCTCTTTGAAGGTCCTCTTTCAAATTCTTGTGTTCTTCTCCTTTGCCTCTAATCCTCCATCTTATGTACAAAAGCTTGCATCCTGGCTATATCCATGTCTCTATTCAAAGCAGCAATAGTACAATCCTTAACCAAATATGGATCCAATCTATCCACATACTGATGAACTCTATCGTGCATAGTAGCTACTACATTAGGAGCATACTTGACCAAAAAGTAAACCGAAGACTGTACTCTCTGACGCTCATATTACTTGATGAAGATTTAAGAACTGGTCTGTACGAGCCTCTTGAATCTCATATGGAAGGTAATGATAAAGGAATGCCGCTTTTAATTCTTCCCAAATAGCTGGAAGTGCACCGATACCCCTAGATCATTTCCAATCTTCATACCATAATATAGCCTCTTCTTTTAATCTATATGCTGCAAGCTCAACTGTTTCTATACCAGATACATGCATAACATCTAAATCCCTTTGAATTTGGTCCATAAAGTCCTGTGGGTCTTCATTAAGATCTGACCCGGTGAATGTGGGAGGGTCTAATTTAAGAAAATCCTGTGTTCGCCGACTAGCTGCCCTATCCGCACCGTCATTACTTGTAGTTGGACCAGCTTGTCCTTGATTTTGTGCAGCAACTATACGAGTCAACTTTTGCATCGCATTCCTTAAATCCTGCTCAGTTGCATTAACAGGTGGTTCTAGGGGTACTCCTCTCCTTCTTGGCTCTTCTGGAGGTGGAAGAGTAGAAGAAGCCCGCGATGCAAACTCATTTTTAGCTTCACCTTGATTAACTTGTTCAGGTGGTGATTTACTGGTTCCTACTTCGTCAACCATGTGTCCCTTCTTACCTTTACCCCTAACTCTTCTTGTAATCAATATTTTGCTATACTAAGGAAACAAAAACATAAAACAAATTCAGTGGTTAAATATGACTCCACCTACAACTTTGGCTCTATTGCATGATCTAGGAAATGAATAAAAGAGACAACTCCTAAATGTCCCATAGCCTCCGACTTATAAATGTGGTGCACAACAAATCCATAAGCAAGACTCCACTCAGACAAGGCTTTGTAGACACCCTAGGAAGACCCGCTCTGATACCACTTTTGTCACGCCTCAAATTCCATTGGGGCGGATAGGCACCCGTAGCCGTAAAGGCCCGCGAGAACCAACCTATGATCATGTACATTCATATGCATGTCATTGAGTGAACAAAAATTCTGCCACATGCAGATATAATATATCGATGACAAAAGTCATGAAAAGACATTTAAAATAGATAGGAGACTTGGTCGTTGGGGCATAACGTCTAAAATAAAAGACATTTCTACGTTTGACTTTACAAGGTCTTCAAACCCTCTAAAAGATACATAACCATGACTAAGGTTGGGACAAGTCCCCACCTTATACAACTGCTACACAATACCAAAAATATATACAAATGACTCGGAAAGCCCCGAATCAAATTGGAGCTCACCAATAGCCTGCAGATGACCCATACCCTACTGTGAAGGTATACTAGCTCCTGTGCCTGCAACAAGTAAGGCAGGTTCCCCAAGGGACGTCACTACGAAAGAATGTACTGAGTATGTAAGGCTATAAGTAACGGTATGAAATATAGGAACTCAAATGGAATCAAATACAAGTGAATAGATAATACTGATATACCACCGTACCGTATATGTGGAACCATGTACATTTCATTCATTTCTTTCCTTTTACCTTTATATCAATATACATCATACAATGCCCGGGACCAACTGATCAGTGGTAAATAAAATTGGGATCAACACAAGCTAGGCTTATGCCCCCAGAGTTACCACCCATAAATCAATAAATCAGGTTCGTCTCGAGCTAGGTTTTCACCCCAGAGCTACCTACTGCATCCAATAATCAATCGGGATAGTCTCGAGCTAGGCTTTCCCCCCCAGAGCTACCACCCCTACTCAACATAATATGCATTACTTCATTTCTTTAATATTTGTGAGATTGTTACATCGGTGGTCATAAAATTATTGGAGCTTTGGAACAATAGTCAACAAATAAGATACACGTGAATAACAATTTCTAACAAACTTGAAATGAGATACTTTAAAATGTTTCGAAGTGGAAACAAGTTTGGTAACGATGTGAACAATAGGTGCGGCCAAAGGATACAAAAAATAGTAACCTTACATACCTTATCTTTCCAACAAGTGACTACAACAATTCAGATCTTTCTTAAATCTTTAATCTACAACACAAGTATGTAACGAAGCTAACATTAAAAGCTAATTACATTACAAGTTCACAAGGCGATAATCAGCTACTTGACGGGAAGTAAAAACTATCCAACATTCCAAACACATGGTATATCATTCCACCTTCCTTTATACTACCATATAACTTCATTCAACCCTCCTACAATACAATTTACTGCCCCATAACACCAACAATACCAAAACAGTCCACACATCAACATAGACGTCACAAACCGACAAGATTTCCCACCAAGTGCATACTTCACATTTTTACCTTAATGCAAATCCACATATTTATTCCATCAAGTCACATAAATACCTTCCACAAAAATATACCAAAAACAGTCCACACAATTTCAGAATTCACTCTAACATAACAAGAAAGTATTTTCCTTTCACTACGTCAAACGTTCCATGCACAATTACGTATAAACATTTCCACATGTCATACACACGGAGTAAAGAATTAGGTACAACACCACATTTAAATATATTTAAATTTCATACATCTAATTAAATTCCTTCAAGACCTTAAGTCCCCTTTCAAGTTTAAACCACATAGAGGGCAAATCCTTTAGCGATTAAGCAAAAGTGGACTGCTTCACATATAAAGTATACTGCTCAACATTTTTTAAACATAACCAAAATGATATACACAACCTATTATGCATATAATATATTAATATTTAAGGGTAAAAACTTACCAAGGCTTGCAAGTGGAAGATTTGTCCAAACTCCTTAGAGAAAATTAGGGTGGCTAGGGTTTGAGAGAGGAAAAAGTATTTCTTTGAAAATCTGATTTTTTGCAAGTGAGATATGTTGAAAGTGAGATGAATTTCAGCCGTAAATACTCCCTCCAAACTGCCTCTCCTTGGTCCAATCTTAGCCAATTATTTGGTCAAAAAGTCTAAGTATACTTGGTCCATTTTTAAATGGATCATCTCCCTTTTTGGGCCCATGTCTTTTTACTTAATTTTGGGCCTCAATTAAGTCCGCAAACATAATATTAATTCAGCCCAATAAATTTAGTGGGTAATACACCAACTATCTCAAGTTTAAATAATTCCATAAATGTTAAGGTAGTCAAATAAGTTCGGAAATGTACGGGGTGTTACAGCTGTATCTTGGGTCTTCCTTTTCATTGCTTAGTGTGCTTGTACCGATTTTGATTAGAATTAGGGAAATTGTTATTTTATTTCTATAATGTAGTTATGTAATAAATGCATTTTAGATAAGAGAATTTTCCATTATTTAAAGGCTTTATTGTTTTTAAAACCTTTTAATATATCTTCCGCACTTAGTTAAATGGTTGGGTGGTAAGGGTTCTCCTATCTAGGGTTGAATCGGGTCGGTGCCCGCGTAATCCGTGTTCACGGTCGTGACAGATTTTCCCCAAAATGATTCTCAAAGCTTTAAAAAGTTCAGTTATGAGATTTTTGTTTGAAAATGGAGTTTTAATCTATCTAGGTGACTTTTCCTCTTCATGATCGCGGCCAGACCCTCTCAATCGCGAGGATGGCCTAACTCGGAGAGTCGCTATCATGACCCTTGACTTTATGAAAGTGAAGAATAACCCAAATCTACCCAGAACCAACTTCCTTCATGATTGTGGTGCCCACCAAGGTATTACGATGACCCAACGACTCCCTTCTTCATGATCGCAAAGTCCTTACCATAAGTGCGAAGAAGGTTTCCATTTGCACCAGGAACAACAAAAACCAACAGCAACTTAAGTCCAAAAATACACCAAACGTACCCTCATAAATCCTTCAAAACCCTGTGAAAACAAACCGACATTCTAATAGACTAAAATCAATTTTTCAAACTCAATGAAATCATCAGATTCACCAATGAATGTCGTTATCAAAGAATATTGACCGATGTCAACTCTATATCAAAACTTTCCAACTTTCTGACCAACTACATAAAATGCATCTGAATGCCTCAGAACACGAACCAACAATGCTAGTAGACTAAAAATGATATTTCAAAGCTAACAGAACTGATAGAGTTATCATACGATGCTTAAAACTCCAAATATTAACCAAGGTCAACCTTACTAACTTTATAATCTTTCAAAATGAAAAACTTGCATAAAATTCAATCAACCACCTAAAGAACCATTCCATCCACTCCTGTAGACCATAAATACCATAATACAATTATGGGAAAGGACAAAACGATCAAATGCATAAAAATCCAAAAATTACTATACGGGTTGTTACAGAACTACAAAGTCATAAAACCTCTAATCAAGGATAAAAAAGACAAAATATCTATGTGAAGACTACAAAAAGTGGATATTCTCCCTTATATATAGCAGTAAATTGAATGATCTAATAATGAATACTAAGTAAATAACAAAGTTTGAAATATCAATTATAACTTCTTGACACTACTCTCTCTCTCTCTCTCTCATATATATTTATACATATATATATTGGTTAAACTATTTGTTTCATGAGATAACTTGAAAAATATTAATGTAAGTCAAGACTGAAGACGTAGTATTTGACATGCAAAATAACCGTTTCACAAAGGTGGAAAAACCATGACCTATATCCATGTAGGATTTCTCCTAATTTCCTCTATATCAATGAGTCTCAATAAAAGTTTAGATTACAATGCTTGAAATCCTAGAAACTAACTCTAATTCCTAAACTTACAACATTCTCCTAGATTGTCAAACCCACTCCAAGTCATCCCCAACTTAAAGTTAAATAGAACTTGATACAAATTCCTAAATAGTGATTCGTGGAAAGCAGTAAATTAAAAGTTGATAACACTTCCTAATACACAATAATTAGAATGAAAACTATAAATCACAATGCCATGAAATTAGTTCTGCACTCAAATCCCTTGTATTAGGTCACACTTCAGTAGCCAGTCAAAACACTCTCAACTATTGTTTTTGCTAATCTAATTGGGTTCTGCCTACTCTCTTAGTTTGAGTCCGTGTCTTTCTTTGTGGAAAACATTGTGTATTTATAACTCATAGACTTGCTTCCTAGTCTGGTAATAACTCTTTCTTTCCAAGGTCTCCTATATTTCTTAGATGTCTGATTGCATATAGTTCTAGGACTCTTGTCGTGGATATACTTAGTACATGCTTTGTGAACTTCTCCATTTGTGATTCTATTTGTTTCTTTGAATCCTTGTGTGAATTGAAATCTTCTCAATGGATAACATATGTATATTTCATGGACTTGTCCTATCTCTTTGGTAATCATCAACATACATTTAACCTAATAAATTCCCATTTCTTAATGATGACAAACTCATACTCCTTGTGTGTCGTGTTCAAAATGTTTCAGTTATCACAAACTAGGAAGGGCATTTAGAAGAAACACATTTTGATGGATCATGCAAAGGCTTGGGTTAAAAATATTAAATGTATCCACACTTCTCCCTTTTGGCATCACAAAAAAGCTACAACAATCGAGCGTACTAATTGAAATAGCAATTTCAAGCGCATAGATACTGGGGCAATCACATATACATCATGCCCTTCAAGCACCTCAATGAAACACAACCAAATATCAGCCAAGTCAAGAATATAAAATAAAGTTAGAAAAAGCCAAAATAGTTGCATTAATTAGATATGATGCACTAAAACTAAAAGCAAACATGAATTTAGAACGAAGCACCTAGGAAGTAAAAAATGGGGTACTTAGTGGTCATATAAAAAACAGGACTAGACATGGCATAAGTATAGGGGTTTTGAGGGGACGATGAAGATTTCTTGAGTAGATAATTTGGTAGTACAAGTGGTCCTTTCCTTCTCAAGGTCAACCTGTAGGCTTATAATTTTAGCATGAATATCCTTTTGCTAAATTGCATACTTCCCATGAAAAAGATTTATGGCATCCTCATGTGTCCTATGCAACTTAAAAATCTCATTATCCTTTGTAGCCAAGAGCTTTGTTAACCTATGCAAAGGGTTGTTGGACTTTCTAGAAGAAACATGTATATCATCATGGTCCACTGTACCCAACACATCCATGGTAGATGTGGCCTGCCACACCTTTATAGGAAGCTAAATATTCTCAAAGATTATTTCTAGCCAGAACCCATAGGCAAGAGTATGCCCTCTCTTATCAAGATGACTGATATGTAGCATATGATACAACACCACCTAAGGGAGGTTGATAGGAGACTCTAAGTCAAGAAGCTTCACCAGAGTAAGATCAAGATAATTCCCTCAATCTTTCTCTCCTACCAAGTGACAAACACCTTATTGACCATATCAAAGAAGAGCTTATGTAGAGTAGACATTTGTCTCTTTTCCACCCGACTATGCTATTTCAGTTGAGGCAAGGAAGGCTTCTTATAGGAGCCCCACCCACTATTAGGTACATTAAGAACCTGAGCTAAAATCACAGTAGTGAGCTTAATAGGTACCCCCAAAACACTACTGATAAGTGAGTTAAAATCACCTTTTATGTTAATATAGAATTCAATCACCTGGCCCTACATAACTTTCTTCGTGAAGTACCTTGAAGGAATAGGTTTTTACAACCCTAAGCCAAAAATTTTATCAATAAAAGTTCCATCTCAGGGACACCAAAATGAACGACTATATGTCCCCTTAAGACTTTCTGCTTTGTGAATTAATTGACCCAAGCTTTACGTGAGTTTAGGGTAACAACTTTATCTTCCTCTATGTTAATATTATTCTTATAATTCTCTGTACTCATCTGTTTCATTTTCACCAAGAGACTTAGAAGAGGGAACCTTATTTATGCCCTGGTCACTAGTAGCAACATCTTTCTCATTAATATCAATTGGATATAATTCTGAGCATGGACTTAACAGAGGATCTCAATGAATCACATCAGGTGACATGGTTCTTTAGAATAATAGCACCTTTTCCTTTCCTTTCTATCAGTCTTTGAAACTTCATCGTCAAGTACATCAATGGGGGGAAATACAAAGGTAGTAAAGGTGGTTGTATACTACTTGTGCATTTACTATAATAGATAGTCGAATGGAGACGGTACTTAGATTTTTTGTGTTTACTTCAAGTAAAGGGTTGGGTGGTATTATAGGAAGATGAGCAAAGATAACAGATTCATCCTTAGGGATTTCCACAGCCTTACCAGAGGCTTTCCTAAGATGATACCAAACCTGTCATGGAACCAACTTAGCCAAAGGACAGTTCTCATTAACATCCACCTTTACTGGCACCAAATAAAAGGTTGAACAACCTGGTCTAATAGTAAAAAAAAATAGCATGAACAGTCATAATTGTGGAGTATAACACTTCAGTCCTACACGACCTTCTACATTGAGTGCAACAAAGGATCATGGTTTAACTGAAGATGTAACACCCCAAAAGTCCATAGAATCCTATCTCAAACATAGAATTGAAACTAGCAGGAATTTCAAATTTCTCCAGTCACAGGACCACTCAAGTGACGAGTGATAGTCAAATCGTACAAGTCATTCTACGACTCTTCCCGATAGTCTAGCTAAAATTTCTTGAAATATGAAAATTTCTCCCAATGGTGATGGTGATGACTCGAGGCCATGAGTCATAGTATCTACCTATGAGTCGTGTTATGACTCATAGGGTACCTATCCAGTCCGTCATGTCACGCCCCGAATCCCATCGGAAAGGATTGGCACCCGTAGCCGACATGGCCCGAGAGAACCAAGCTTTGCTTCTATTCATTCATATGCATATCATAAGTAACACCATCATGACGTAAGAACAAGAAAGACGAATAACAGAAAACATGGAACATGGGACATATATGTACATATGTGAAACTTGGCCGTTGAGGCCATCAAGTCAAAAACGTCATATACCACCTTATATTCATACACCCACATACGTCTACAAAAGCCTCTATCAAATGCATTGACCAAAATGAACTAAAATTTGGGACAAGTCCCCGCTTTATACAACATGTACAACACCAAAACATATGTACAACTGTGACTCGGAGAATCCCCGAACTAACTGGAGCTCACCAATGATCCGCAACAACTGGCAACCTACTGTGGAGGCCTACTAGTACCTGCGCCTGTAGCAAGTAAGGTAAATCCCCCAAGAGGGGTCAGTACGAAGAATGTACTGAGTATGTAAGGGCATATGAAACTTGTATGATATGTAAATATGTCAATGAACTCAAATACAAATTAATGAGCAATATGGATAAGTCACTATACTGAGCTTTGGGAACCATGTATTTTGCTTTCATTACTTTCTTTGTATCTTTGGTTCTATGTTTATTCATCTTTACCTGTGACCTGTGATACCCAGGCCCCGACTGAACAGTGGGTTTTAACATAACATATTGTTATGTTGGGATCGACTCGAGCTAGGCTTATGCCTCTAGAGCTGCCACACTAAGAATCAAAGCATTGGGTTCAGCTCGAGCTAAGTTATTTCCTCTAGAGCTGCCACCCATAAACCAATACATCAGGTTTGGGTCAAGCGAGGTTTATACCTCTAGAGATACCCCCTGTCAGGTTTGGTCCGAGCTAGGCTTATGCCACTAGGACTGCCCCCTGATCCAACAATCTCGGGATCGGCTTGAGCTAGGCATTTCGCCCCCAAAGCTACCACCCATACTTGATCATTAACCACATATGCATTACTTCATTCTTTACTTTGAGATTGATACAATGATAGTCGTAACTTTATTGGAAGCTTTGGATCATTAACCAGTGAGTGAGAGACATGTAAATAAACATTGTGAGAAACATAACATTATTAGAACCATAACACCATTGGAACTATTGGACAATAACCATGAACAAGAGACATGAGTATAATCACTATTGGAACATTGGAACATAACCTTATTGAGCTTTTGGAACATTAACCATGAATATGGGACATGTGGTTCACAATTGTTCAATGAGTTGGAACTATGTGACAATGACCATTGATAACCGAATATAGGATACCTTAGCACATTTCGGGATGGGACAAGCGTAATGTCAATGTGAATACTATTTGCCGTAGAAAGATACGGACGGAGTAACCTTACATACCTTGTATTCTCAATAAGAATATACAACCTTAGATGTGCATACAATAGTCCCGCTCCTTCTTTATGTTTCACTCTACAACACAAATACATAACGGAATTGACATTAACCACCAACTACCTTACAAATGCATATAACGTCAATGAGTTACAATTTTGCCTTTAAAATGTCATTTCCCCCTTGAAAATACCATTGATTAAATTATCATACCAATAATTCCACAATATTCTATACATTGACCAATAAATGATAATCAATAACATTTCACCACAACACTTCTCCTTTACACTTTCTCATCCACACCATATCACAAATAATCCATCAATTCACCTTAATACACTTCATAGCACATATCGGCCAAAATCCCATAATTTACACTTATAGAAAAACAAAAAGTTTAATAACAAAATCACACCATACATGTTCATATTTTATCCATACCATGCTCTTTCATCAAAGTCACAAGTCATATTTCAAGCTTAAGTCCCATGGATCACAAATCTTTTACAAAAACACAAAGTACCATGTTCAACACTTCCCAGCATAACCAACATGATTTACATACTCTTCCATTCATATAATATATTAATCCATAACAATAATCACTTACCCAAGCTTGAAAATTGATGATCTTGCTCCAAAAATTGAATTTGAGTTCTTAGGGTTTTGAGAGAAAAAATGGTGAAGAAAATATCAAAAAGGCATGAGATTTTCAAGTGAATAAAAATCAGCCTTTGGGTACTTTATATAAGCCCTCAAGTCCATCCTTATCGACTCACATAACATTTAATGTTATATCTAGAAGGTCAAGGAAAGAATGGGTCATTTGACCCATTTTTGGCCCATGTCTTCTTTCACATTTCGGGCCCTTTTTTAGCCCAATTCACTTAATCCAATAAAATCAATAATTTCTCATGTTTAAATCATCTCAAACGTGTTACAACAATATTCCCACTCACGCTATTCATATCCGTAGCCTCAATCCCCAAAACAAGTGATTCTAGCCACGTACGGCTCATTTTGACCCCAAGGGTAAAACAGTCATTTTGATGCCAAATTTGTTCATGAGTAATTTTATCATACCAATATAATATTTCATTTATTTCATGTATATACTCTTGGTTGTAGAATAAACGTGGCAAAAATTGGCTTGATACGTCCCCGGGTACCCTTGGGACTTAGAAAATTTCCAACTTTTGAAAAAGTGGCAAAACTAGCCTGGCACGCCCTTGGGTGCGCCAGCTTGATGCCTCTGGGCACAAAAATTTGGCCCAGAGTGGTGTGGCACGCCCTCTGGCGAACCCCAACCTTATTTTTTTTTGAAAATTTTATTTTTCGACTTTTCTTCGCGGGTTTGGTTAGATACTTCAAGTCCTATTCTTTAACTTATTTCTTAGCCTATATATAGTTTGTTTAGAGGTCCTCTTAGCCTCATTTTTAACCACAACTTCTCCACAAAAATCACAAAACACCTCCTACGAAGGACTCATCACATGTACGAGGCCAAATTTTAATTTTCTCATCATTAACGTTACCAAATACATGCTTATGGCTCTCAACACCTAAGTACACATTATTTAATTTCATCAAGTAGGGTTGGGAAGGTACGAGGTGTTAAATTCTTCCCCCCTTAGGAACATTTGTCCTCGAATGTTAATAGTATCGCTTCAATTACGACAAATGCATCTCTATACTAGCATACATATACATAAACATTTAAGGCTCATGGATATTTGTTATGACTCCATTCCCGCACTTTGAATTGTTTCATCCATTTGAAATAGATAGGGGTACTTGGATTTCATCATTTCCTCAGCTTCCCATGTGATCTCCTCTACTTGTTGAATTCACCATAATACCTTCACGGAAGCTATGTCTTTATTCCTCAATCTCTTTAATTGTCGATCTAGAATAGCAACGGGTACCTCGTCATAAGTAAGATCCTCCGTAACTTGGACATCTTTAATTGGAACAATACGAGATGGATCTCCTATGCATTTCCGAAGCATCGAAACATGAAATACTAGGTGGACTGAGGAAAGTCCTTGAGGTAGTGCTAATTCATAAGAAACTTGACCAAATCGTCTAATGATTTCATATGGGCCTATGTAACGTGGACTCAATTTCCCTTTCTTTCCGAATCGCATTACCCCTTTCATCGGTGACACCTTTAAAAACACCCAATCACCTTTGGCGAATTCAAGCCCTCTTCTTCTAACATCGGCATATGACTTGTGGTGACTTTGGGCCGTTTGTAACTGCTGTTGGATTACTTTAAATTTCTCCATAGCCTGATTAAAAATATCGGGCCCAGGTAAAGCAGTTTCACCCGCTTCAAACCATCCAATTGGTGATCTACATTTCCTTCCGTACAAGGCTTCATAAGGTGCCATTTTAATACTTGAATGATAGCTATTGTTGTAAGCAAAGTAAATAAGAGGAAAATGGTCATGCCAACTGCCTTGGAAATCTAACATACAAGCTCGTAGAATATCTTCAAGTGTCTGAATAGTACGTTCTGCTTGTCCATCAGTCTGAGGATGGAAAGCCGTACTCAAATTCACCTGTGTACCCAAACTCTGCTGAAAAGATCTCCAAAAGTGCGTTGTGAACTGTACTCCTCTGTCTGATATAATGGAAAGTGGAATACCATGCAACCGCAATATTTCTCTAACATACAATTTTGCATAATCCTTAGCTGTATAGGTGGTCTTGACTGGTAGAAAATGTGCTGATTTGGTAAGCCTGTCCACTATAACCCAAATAGAATCAGATTTCTGCAATGTACGAGGCAAACCTGTAATGAAGTCCATATTAATCATATCCCATTTCCAAACTGGAAGATTGATACATTGCATGTAACCTCCTGGTTTCTGATATTCTACTTTCACTTGTTGATAGTTCGGACATTGAGCGACAAATTCTGCAATGTTCTTCTTCATATTTCCCCACCAATACACTTCTTTCAAGTCATGGTACATTTTAGTAGCACCCGGATGAATAGAATAACGCGAATGATGCACCTCTGTCATAATTTATTTCCTCAACTCATCTACATCCAGTACACATAATCTTCCTTGACATTGAAGTACCCCTTCTGGTGTAAGTTCGAATGCCTTTATAAAATTTTCCTGTACATTTTTCTTTAGCTGCAATAACATAGAATCCACAAACTACTTCTCTTTCACTTCCGTTATTAAGGAGGATTCCGTTGCATTTTGCACAATAACCCCTTCACTTGGAGATTCAATAAGAAGAACTCCCAAGATGGCCAATTGATGTAGATCTTTGATTATCTCCTGCTTTTCAGTCAACTGGTCACTAGTGCTTTCTACTGCCTTGCGGCTCAATGCATCATCTACTACATTTGCTTTGCCTGGATGATAAAGAATATCAATATCATAGTCTTTTAAGAGCTCTAACCACCTTCGTTTCCTCAAATTGAGTTCCTTCTACTTAAAGAGATATTGCAAACTTTTGTGATTTGTATAGATATCAACATGAACTCCATACAAATAATGACGCCATATCTTTAAAGCAAAAACTACCGCTGCCAATTCAAGATCATGTGTGGGATAATTTTTCTCATGTGGCCGTAACTGTCATGAGGCATATGCTATGACATTACCGTGCGGCATTAAACACACATCCGAGGCCAACCCCGAAAGTATCACAATATACTGCATAATCGTCGGAACCTTTGGGAAGCACTAAAACTGGTGTGGAGGTTAATTTATCTTTCAACTTTTGGAAGCTTTTCTCACACGCATCTTTCCAATGAAATTTTACTGCCTTATGTGTAAGCTTTGTTAACGGTGCAGTAATAGAGGAAAAACCTTCCACAAATCTTCGGTAATAACCTGGCTGTCCAAGAAAACTATGAATTTCTGTGGGTGTCGTAGGTCTTGGCCAATTTTTCACTGCTTTAATCTTCTGTGTATCAACCTGTATCCCTTCATCTAACACAATGTGACCTAATAATGCAACTGATTTTAACCAAAACTCACATTTGGAGAACTTTGCATACAACTTACGCTCACGAAGAATTTATAACACCTGTCGTAAGTGATTAGCATGGTCCTTTGGTGATCTTGAATAGACCAGGATGTAATCTATAAACACCATCACGAACACGTCTAGAAATGGCTTAAACACCCTATTCATCAAATCCATAAAAATAGCTGGTGCATTTGTTAGTCCAAACGATATAACTAAAAATTCATAGTGGACACACCGTGTTCTAAAAGCTGTCTTGGGTATATCCCTTTCTCTAACTCTGACTTGATGGTAACCCGATCTTAAGTCAATCTTTGAAAAACATTTGGCACCCTGTAACTAATCAAACAAATCATCAATTCGAGGGAGGGGATATTTGTTCTTGATCGTTACCTTATTCAAGTGCCGATAGTCGATGCACATTCTCAATGTACCATCTTTCTTCCGTACAAATAATACAGGTGCACCCCACGGGGACATACTAGGCCTAATGAAGCCCTTGTCCAGCAAATCTTTCAATTGCTCCTTCAATTCACGCAATTCTGCTGGAGCCATTCTATATGGAGGAATAGAAATAGGCTGAGTGCCTGGAATCACATCAATGCTAAACTCTACTTCCCATTCTGGGGGAAAGCCTGGAAGATCCTCTGGAAACACATCAAGAAATTCATTGACCACTGGAACCGACTGCGGAGTTAGTGGTTCCACATCATTATCTTTCACCCGTACTAAGTGACATATGTAACCCTTAGCAATCATCTTCCTAGCTTTCAGATAGGAAATAAATCTTCCTCGTGGTTCCCCTACATTACCTTTCCATTCAAGAACATTTTTTTGTGGAAAACAAAAATGCACCTTCTTGGCCCGACAATCTACTGTAGCATAACAAGAGGCCAACCAATCCATTCCCATGATCACATCAAAATCCACCATGTCTAGTTCAATGAGATTGACCAATGTATCATGACCACACACAGTTACCACACAGTCATGATATACTCTTTTTGCAACAATACATTCACCGACTTGTGTAGACACTTCAATTGATTTAATTAATAATTATGGCGCCTTTGTAAATTTTGCAGCAACCAATGGAGTAACATAGGAAAATGTAGAATCGGGGTCAATCAATGCATATACATTATGTGAGAATATGGATAATGTACCGGTGACGACATCAGGGGAAGCCTCTGAATTCTGTCGGTCCACTAAAGCATAAGTGCAATTCTGAACCCCACTAGTACTGGCTGATCCTCTGGCACCCCTACCACGGCCAACAGACTGCACACCTCGGCCCAAAGAAGGGACCGATGCTGATGACACAACGGTCGATCCTGCCGGTCGTGCTACACCATCCATATTCCTCTGGTGACACTCTCTCATTATGTGTCCTTTCATGCCGCACCAGAAACAAGCATTTGTCCCCACTCTGCATGTACCTGTATGAATACGCCCGCAGTGCTGACACTGCTGGCGAGGAAAACCTACTGCCTGGGATCCGTGACCTCCACTACTCTGCCCAGCTGGACCACCTCTAAACCCTCTAAACTGAGAGTGAGCACCTGCTGTGGAATGCGAGAACGATGGTCTAGGTGGTCTAGGAAACATACGAGGCCTAGATCCTCCTTGGGACATCGCAGATGGTCCCATAGGTCTTGCCTTTTTGGACTGTCCCCTGTCAAATTCATGTACCCATCTCCTCTGTCTTTGATCTTCTATTTTCTGGGTGAATGCTTGTATTCTAGCTATGTCCATGTCCTTGTTCAAGGCAGCAATGGTGCAATCCCTTACCAAATATGGCTCTAGTCTGTCCACGTATCTATGGACTCTGTCTGTCATCGTAGCCACAACATTTGGTGCATATCGAGCCAAGGAATTAAATTGCAAACTATATTCTCTCACGCTCAAATTTTCGTGACGGAGATTTAGAAAATGATCTGCACGTGCCTCGCGGATCTCATAAGGAAGATAATGATCAAGGAAAGACACTTTAAACTCTTCCCACCTAGGTGGATTTGCACCAATATCACGGGATTTCTTCCAATCCTCATACCACAATATTGCCTCTCCTTTCAGTCTGTACGCAGCAAGTTCAACTGTTTCTACCCCCGTCATGTGCATAACCTCCAAAGCCCTCTGAATTTGATCCATGAAGTCCTGTGGATATGCTTTCGAATTTGACCCTGTGAATATAGGAGGGTCCAGTTTCAGAAAATCCTGCGTTCTGCGACTCACCACTCTAGCCGCATCATCATTATGTGTCATTGGACCAGCTCGTCCTTGACTTTGGGATGCCACTAACTGTGTCAATATATAATCTACATTTCTAAGATCCTGATTTGTGGCATTCATTGGTGGTTCTGCGGGTACTTCTCTACCAGCTAGCTCCTCCGGAGCTGGAAAAGTAGACGAAGACTGCGATAAAATTTCAGCATTTGCTCCACCTTGATTAGCTTGGTCAGGTGATAGTCTACTCATTCCTTCTTCCGCAGGCATATCTACCTGCTTCCCTTTACCTCTACATTTTCTCATGATTGGCATTTTGACTATACCAAAGAAAAATAATTACCATGATCAGATACACTTCAACTTACAACACTGGCTCTATTGCACGATCTAGAAGTAAAGAAAAGAAACAACATCCTAAATGTCCCGTAGCCTCCTACTTATAAATGTGGTGCACAACACATCGATAAGTAATACACCCTTAGAACGACCTGCTCTGATACCACTTTTTTCACGCCCCGAATCCCATCGAAACGAATTGGCACACGTAGCCGACATGGCCCGAGAGAACCAAGCTTTGCTTCTATTCATTCATATGCATATCATAAGCAACACCATCATCACGTAAGAACATGAAAGATGAATAACAGAAAACATGGAACATGGGACATATATGTACATATGTGAAACTTGGCCGTTGAGGCCATCAAGTCAAAAACGTCATATACGACCTTATATTCATACACCCACATACGTCTACAAAAGCCTCTATCAAATGTATTGACCAAAATGAACTAAAAGTCAGGAAAAATCCCCGCTTTATACATCATGTACAACTCTAAAACATATGTACAACTGTGACTCAGAGAATCCCCGAACTAACTGGAGCTCACCAATGATCCGGAACAACTGGCAACCTACTGTGGAGGCCTACTAGTACCTGCGCGTGTAGCAAGTAAGGTAAATCCCCTAAGAGGGGTCAGTACGAAGAATGTACTGAGTATGTAAGGCCATATGAAACTTGTATGATATGTAAATATGTCAATGAACTCAAATACAACTGAATGAGCAATATGGATAAGTCACTGTACTGAACTTTGGGAACCATGTATTTTGCTTTCATTACTTTCTTTGTATCTTTGCTTCTATGTTTATTCATCTTTGCCTGTGACCTGTGATACCCGAGCCCCGACTGAACAGTGGGTTTTAACATAACATATCGTTATGTTGGGATCGGCTCGAGCTAGTCTTATGCCTCTAGAGATGCCACCCTAAGAATCAAAGCTTTGGGTTCGGCTCGAGCTAGGTTATTACCTCTAGAGTTGCCACCCATAAACCAACATATCAGGTTCGACTCAAGCTAGGTTTATACCTCTAGAGCTACCCCCTGTCAGGTTTGGTCCGAGCTAGGCTTATGCCTCTAGGACTGCCCCCTGATCCAACAATCTCGGGATCGGCTTGAGCTAGGCATTTCGCCCCCAAAGCTACCACCCATACTTGATCATTAACCACATATGCATTACTTCATTCTTTACTTTGAGATTGATACAATGATAGTCGTAACTTTATTGGAAGCTTTGGATCATTAACCAGTGAGTGAGAGACATGTAAATAAACATTGTGAGAAACATAGCATTATTAAAACCATAACACCATTGGAACTATTGGACAATAACCATGAATAAGAGACATGAGTATAATCACTATTGGAACATTGGAACATAACCTTATTGAGCTTTGGGAACATTAACCGTGAATATGGGACATGTGGTTCACAATTGATCAATGAGTTGGAACTATGTGACAATGACCATTGATAACCGAATATAGGATACCTTAGCACATTTCGGGATGGGACAAGCGTAATGTCAATGTGAATACTATTTGCCGCAGAAAGATACGGACGAAGTAACCTTACATACCTTGTATTCTCAATATGAATATAAAACCTTAGATGTGCATACAATAGTCCCGCTCCTTCTTTATGTTTCACTCTACAACACAAATACATAACGGAATTGACATTAACCACCAACTACCTTACAAATGCATATATAGTCAATGAGTTACATTTTTGCCTTTAAAATGTCATTTCCCCCTTGAAAATACCATTGATTAAATTATCATACCAATAATTCCACAATATTCCATACATTGACCAATACATGATAATCAATAACATTTCACCACAACACTTCTCCTTTACACTTTCTCATCCACACCATATCACAAATAATCCATCAATTCACCTTAATACACTTCATAGCACATATCGGCCAAAATCCCATAATTTACACTTATAGAAAAATAACAATTTTAATAACAAAATCACACCATACATGTTCATATTTTATCCATTCCATTCTCTTTCATCAATGTCACAAGTCATATTTCAAGCTTAAGTTCCATGGATCAAAAATCTTTTACAAAAACACAAAGTACCATGTTCAACACTCCCCAGCATAACCAAAATGATTTACATACTCTTACATGCATATAATATATTAATCCATAACAATAATCACTTACCCAAGCTTGAAAATTGATGATCTTGCTCCAAAAATTGACTTTGAGTTCTTAGGGTTTTGAGAGAAAAAATGGTGAAGAAAATATCAAAAAGGCATGAGATTTCCAAGTGAATAAAAAACAGCCTTTGGGTCCTTTATATAAGCCCTAAAGTCCATCCTTATCGACGCACATAACATTTAATGTTATATCTAGAAGGTCAAGGCAAGAATGGGTCATTTGACCCATTTTTGGCCCATGTCTTCTTTCACATTTTGGGCCCTTTTTGAGTCCAATTCACTTAATCTAATAAAATCAATAATTTGTCGTTTTTAAATCATCTCATACGTGTTACAACAATATTCCCACTCATGCTATTCATATCCGTAGCCTCAATCCCCAAAACAAGTAATTCTAGCCACGTACAGCTCATTTTGACCACAAGGGTAAAACCGACATTTTGATGCCAAATTTGTTCACGAGTAATTTTATCATACCAATATAATATTTCATTCATTTCATGTATATACTTGTGGTTTTAGAAGAAACGTGGCAAAAATTGGCTCGGTACGTCCCCGGGTACCCTTGGGACTTAGAAAATTTCCAACTTTTGAAAAAGTGGCAAAACCAACCTGGCACGCCCTTGGGCGCGCCAGCTTTCTGCCTATGGGCACAAAAATTTGGCCCAGAGTGGCGTGGAACGCCCTCTGGAGCGCCCCAACCTTATTTTTTTTTGAAAATTTCATTTTTTGACTTTTCTTCGCGGGTTTGGTTAGATACTTCAAGTCCTATTCTTTAACTTACTTCTTAGCCTTAATATACTTTGTTTATAGGTACTCTTAGACTCATTTTGAACCCCACAACTGCTCCACAAAAATCACAAAACACCTCCTACGAAGGACTAATCACATGTACGAGGCCAAATTTCAATTTTCTCATCATTAACGTTACCAAATACATGCTTATGGCTCTCAACACCTAAGTACACATTATTTAAAATTGTCAAGTAGGGTTGGGAAGGTACGAGGTGTTACATGTAAGTCATTTAAAAATGGTTTTTTCCCAATCTCATGACATGTAAACTACCAAAATCCATATATATAAGTATGATGATAGTATTAGATGTGATTTGAGGTTATAAGAAGTCCCTAACACCTAGTTGAATTGAAAACTCCTCTTTCGACCAAGTTCTAGTATAAGATTTTTCTTGGGTCAACTTTAAATTATCATTTCTCCTTGTATATGAATAGTTAGGTGGCATGATACCCACCAAATTAAAGGTATTGGAATATTCTTTCCAACGCTACTAATTATTTGTTAATCCAATTACTGAGTAAAATGTTATGGGTGTTTTAGTGATGCACTGTTAAGTAGTGATTTTAATGATGACGACTCATATGATGAGTCATCCCCAAGTCATGACGAGTCATCCCCAGGCTCTTCATGACTTTCTATAGAAGTGTTAGAAAGGGTTTGAGATGATGACTTAGGCCATGACTCATAACCCCAAGTCACAAATCATCAAATAAGCCATCGTGACTGGCACCAACAACTTTCCAGATGATTTTTAAAGAGTTGTTTGATCTTTTCTACTTTTTTAACCCCTATACTACGTCATTTTGACTCTTTTAGAGGTAATTAAAGGGAAAACTAATTTACTTATCCCTCATTAGCATCTATTAAACTCCCAACATCAGAAAAGAAGTGATTTAAAAGCTCTCAAGTTCTCTCAAGGTTATATAACCTAGGGTTCATCCTCAATCTCAAATCCTCCGTATTTTAGTTCAAGAATGTTCAGTGATCAGGTATGTGGGTATTCAATAAGGGATTCCTTTCACCCTTATACCCAAAACATAGTTTTAAAATACAAATTTCCGTTATGATTTTATGAACTCATGATCTAGGGTTCACACCCAATTATGCCATATTCTTGAAACTCAATTCCCTGATAATATTTTATGATAATGATCCCCATTTAAAGTTATTATGCAGGATTTGATGGATTTCAATCTATTTTAGTAGGACATGACATGTTTTCCATGGATTTACATTCAATATGTTATTATCCAATACAAATTGAATATCAACATGATGTCAAGTAAATAACATTTGACTCAATATCCAATGATTTCACTAGTTGATATGGTTTTACAATACTTTCACATGAATCACCTTATTTTTAGAATGTTTTGCATGTTATGAATACACAATACTGGTATTCTTAATTTTAGCATGAATAAACAGGATCAATTTTAATATACAGACCTTCAGAATATTTTAAGTTTTAAATAGGTCCTGACCTTAAACGTAGAGCCTCAATTTTTATGAGCTATTCATATTAATTAGTTTAGGAGTAGTACTTAGCATCGAGCAGACACAGGGATGAAGGTTCACCCATCAGTAGAGGTGGATAAATTTGTTAAAGTCCCCAAGTCCCAGAACTATGTTGCCAACACAGGTTATTAAGGGTCACCCGCCATTTAAGGTTGATACCTTAGTCCATTGGACACCAATTTGTGGATCCAGATCAGTCAGGTTCATTACCCTTGGCAAGGTATAGAACACCCTCCCAAGTAGGGTTACAAGTTGGGCCTCATTTAGCTCAGATGAGGTTTGTCGGTTAACTGGCTCTCACACAATTTTAGACTAAGTATTTGTAGATGACCCTCAGTTCAGTTTTACTTTCTTTTGAACTATGACTTTTCAGATTATCATTGCATATTAGTATATATGTATTTCATATAGGATCATTGTACTATAGTTTGATCTTTGCATTTAGGTTCCACTCAGTACAGTCTTACAACATGTTCAACACTAGTTTTAGATAATATGAAATATTTATGCTTATACAAATTCTGGTTTTCAAAAATGTTATAGCTCATAATTCAGAAATTTATTTATGTATTACAACTTTTCAGTATATACATGATTTAGTTCATATTATACTAAGTGATTCATGTCTAGTGCATATCTCACATGCTCAGTACATTCAAAGTACTGACCGCATACTTTCCTCATACAACATTGTTTGATAATGTAGGTATCAGTTCTAGCTTACAGGATCATTGTCAGAAAGATCACATCTTCTAGTCAGTAGATGATGAGTTCTCCTTATTCAAGAACTCTAGTCAGTTAGTAGTCATAGAAGTCTATTTTAGTTCATATATTTATTAGAGATAGTTGGGAATAATGTCTCAACTACTTATATTCAGTATTAGTAGAGGCATCACAGACTGTCAGTTAGAGTTGTATTCCGTTTGTTTTTTACAATTTTATTCATAATATAGTTGTTGTATTAAACTATATAAGATTCACGTAAATTTCAGTTTTGTCCGATTATCATACTTAAGATTCCACACTGTGTTTTCAATATATATTATATATATATATATATATATATATATCTCACTTTAGTTGCTCTTTACTTAAGCCAATATCAAGGGTTAGCTTGGGACCACTTGTGGTCCTGAGCACCATGTACATCTAGGGTGTAGACTCAAGGCATGAAAAACTTGGTATCAGAGCCCAGAGTTTAAGTGTCCTAGGGTATCTATGATGTCGGGTCTAGTACAATCTTGTAAAATAGTACAGAGACGTTTTCAATTTTCTTCTAGAGGTTACAATGCATTTAGGAAATATTTCCCTTTGTTTTCATACTCTAGTTCTTGCAGTATAGATATTTTCTATGAAATATATGCAAATCTGAGCATTTCTCCATTTCCACTGATAACACCTCATTTTTTAGGTAATAGAAATAGTCAAGCATAAATTCATACTGATGTTTTTTTAGATAGAGTCTACAGAATATTATGACGATGCGCAAGGGCTTAAGAGGAGACCACTAGTGCTTTTAAGTTTAGTGATTCAAAACAATTCACTCTTGTTCATGCGAATCGTGCATTTGAACCAAAGTATTGTGCTCTCAAATTCCTTCTAATAACCTTATAGTAAATGATCCTTAAGGGGGAAGAAGTATGTATCTAGATCAAATTATGTGGTAGTATTTGACCTACAGTGATTGTGTTTTGAGATGTTAAGAGCCGTAGTAGCAGAATGTCCCTTGAGTTAGAAGTATGAGTCTAAAAGTGTAGTAGAATTAGAGTGGGATAGTGTTTATCTTGTTAGTGGATGGAATTATGTATCCATTAAGCTAGTATTCAGTTGTGCAGACATTATGATAACACATTGAAAACGATTTACCAGTTAAGGGGACTTAAAGTATGTCAATGCTTTAGTAAGGATCAAACCTAGGCAGTGACCAGAAAGATTGAGAAGGTTAAGTATTTTGATAAACTTTTGAGTGGAATATTTCCTAAATTCTATCAAGTAGTGGTAAGTTTAGAGTATGAGGCTATCTATGTTAAGTGTTAGAATCTAAGTTTAAACTGTGGATGATCAGTCTAATAGAGAGAAATAATTTTTGAATTCTAGAAGGAAAAAGTGCGTACTCAGGGTATTGTGATACTTTATAAGATTCTAAGTTAGTAAGAATTACAAGTTCCTAGTTAGTACCTTTTAGCTATGATAGTGTAATGATTATAGAGGATGGAAAAAGTTAAAAGTAGTATCTTAAAAGAAGGTACCACCAAGGGTTGATGTCGGTGGATATAGTCTTTCAGGGGGTAATTAGTATTTACATGTTAGTGTGATGTACTGGATAATAATGACGCATTTTACACTTTTAACTAAGAATAATCATGAGTTTTTAAGCAATTGTTGGTAGTTTTGATGTTTTTTTGTATTTTAATGACAGGAATCCAACTCAAGGGCAAAAAGGAGTGAATCTGGGAAATTAACACCAAGTGGTGGTTCATCTGATGAACCACTAGAAGAGTGACTGACGCCGAGCCTACCATAAGCTCTAAACAGAGTCAAATGAGAAATAAAGTCAGGGTGACAGCTAAACTAACGAACCATTAAGGATCTAGCCAGCCTTCACTCCAACCATTAGAATGAAATAGATTAGATCTATTCACCCTCATGGGTGACAGAACATTGTGACAATCCACCAAGAGGCTGATGAATCATCATCTCTTCCGTCATAGCTAAGCAGAAAGCTTGTCAAGTTCCATTCTAGTGATGGTTCAGGTGATGAACCATCACGTATCCAGCGAATCATCAAGTGAGCCGTCAGAGTGGAAGAAGCAACCCAGTTTTGAATTTTAAATTACCAAATTCCTAGAGCTTCTAAATACCTAGTCTAGCATTTAGAATATACATCTTTTACACTTTGGATATTTTTATGATTGGGTTTCTTTGGAGAAACACGTTGTAATGCTACTTCTTGGTTTTTGTGGAGAATTGAAGGCTTAAGTTTCAATCTTGTAAGAATTCATATCTTTATTATAAAATAAATTATTTACTTCTTCTTATTCACCATGAGTGGATACAACCCCCATAACTAGGGTTGTGGAAGCCTTGGAAAATTATTATTTTTAGGGATTATGTTGGTGTGAATTTGAATGACATTTGTAAATGTATTGTTAATTCCTTTGATTTTACAGATTTATAATGGTTTAAAACATTACAATAAGCCTTAGGTTTGGCTTTCTTGAAGAAAGAGGTTGAAACCAGGAAAAGGATTTAACAACGAGAATTCAGAGCTTCTAACCTCCGTCTAATGAATAATGCTCTAACGAGATTTCTCACTTCTGGGTAAATTCGAGTTATTATTTCCATCACTTTAAGTTTGAAAGAATTCAAGGGATAATCACCTAATTAGGTTGGGAAGAATTTACGTGAACAATTGAACTAATTGCTTTACATTTACTTACGTTAATATGAATTCACTATCGACTTGGCCCGATAGTGATAAGAAGCCAAGGTGAACACAATCTAAGTTTATTTTCTCCATTGATACATAATTCAAAAAGTTTAACGCTCATTACTTGAAATGATTTGACTCTTTACTCAACAATCACTTATAAAAAAAACCCTATTTCATGGATATTATCGGCTAATGGTCATTTGAATTACATACAACTTAGTTATCACCATATTCCCTGTGGGATTCGACCCCAACCTTTGTTGGGTTATATATTTGACAACTATCGGTTACACTTCTTAAAGGAGTTGTAATTTGGGTGTATCAAAGTTTGGCACCGTTGCCGGGGAATACGATTATCAATTAAATTGTTGTGTTTATTTGACTTTTAGTAATATTTCCTAATTTTACCTTTGTTTGTTGTTTTTGTAACTTGTTGGTTGTGCATGCCAAATACTCAACGTTAGGGTGAACCATTACTTCCTTTCAACCCCAAACTTGTAAGAACATTGAGAAGGAACATGAATGTGCAACAATAGAATGTGGCAAGGCTTACTTCACTTGCTACTGATCAATTGAATTAATAGAATTTGAACGCACCAGGTATTGTACTAGAAAATGATGATTTGAGTGACGATAAGGATACACAACTTGGTGACAACATTGCTTCATCCAACCAACGTCAACAACAAAGAGGTAGAGGTTGACAATAACCTACTATGTAATTTGACCTCAATGAGGAAGATAATGTTGATTTAGATGGGGTCAGTGCCACAAAAGTCATTGTCCTACCACCACTAGCTCCTGGAACAAAGTTTAATATCAACAGCATGATGATTTAGTTGATCAACCTCAAAGGTTTGTTTGGGGGTTGCATAGTGATGATCCAAATATGCATTTGGTTAACTTCATAGGAATCTGCAGGTCCTTTGATTTTCCAGGGGTTAGTCAGAATGCGATTCAGTTAAGGTTGTTTCCATTGTCTCTATATAGGGAGGCGACATTGTGGTTGACGGAGTTGTCACCTGATTCTATAACAAACTGGAGGCAATTTTAAGGAGGTTTCCTAGAAAGGTTCTTTTCGCCTTCTAGGATGTTACAATTGAGGGATAAAATTAGCAACTGCAAGCAACTATTGAATGAGGCATTACATGAAACCCCGCTTAGGTTCAATAAGAAGTTGGCCTAGTTTTCTAATCATAAGTTGACTAATGAGCATATAATGGAGACATTTTACAGGTCTTTGCATTTGAATACTAAGCCAACGATTGACAATACAGTTGGAGCTGCTTTTGTGGCGTAATTTCACAGATGAAACTGTTATACTAGATAGGCTAACCATAACCAGCAGAGCATGACATAACAGAGATTTTGAAGTAGCAAGAAGTTCATATGTTATGGGTAAGTCGGCCGAAAAAAGTCGAAGGGAAGAAGAGCGTGACCAAGATATGGGTCACATAAAAATTCAAATGAATTTGCTAACAAAACACTTGTTGTCCAGTGGCATTGAGAAGGTAAAAGTGGTTAGTTCATAGAATAGAGCAACCAAGTCTGATTCTAAAGATAAAGCGATTATTAGAACAACCAGATGGGGGTTTTGGGGCCAATGGCCAAGGAAACCAAGGTCAGAACTATCCACTAGATAACTATTATGATAATAATAGGTACAAGGATCATGACCAAGGGAACTGGAAAAGCAAGAATGATAGAAGTGGTCTATATGTACTGCTAGAAAATCATGATCGAAGTGGCAACTCTTCAGATAAGTAAGAATTAGAAGAGATGATGGCGAAGGTGTTAAAGAGTGTGGAATCTACTGACACAAGAATGAAAGAAATGAAGAATGACTTGTATTCAATTAGTCATCTAATAGATTCACATTCGACTTCTATCAAACCGCTAAAGTTCCAAGTGGAAAATTAATACCAAGTGGCGGTTCATCTGTCAAACTGCTAGAAGAGTGAATGACCGCTAGGCCTACTGTTAGCTCTAAACAGAATCAAAGGATAAATGAAGTTAGGGTGATAGCTCAACTTATGATCCGTCAAAGATCTGGCAAACTATCACTCCAACCATCAGACTGAAATAGATTGGATCTCTTTAAACTCATGGGTTATGGAACATTGTGACAATCCTCCAAAAGGCTGAAGAACTATTTGCTCTTCCATAAAAGCTAATGAAAAAGCATGTCAAGTTGCAATCTAGTAGTGGTTCACATGACGAACCATCACGTATCTGATGAACCGTCAGGTGAGCCGTAAGAGTAGAAGAGGCAGCCCAGTTTTGATTTTTAAATTCCCAAATCTGGGTTTCTCAGGAGAAACACGTTTTAACGCTACTTCTTGGTTTTTGTGGAGAATTAAAGGCTTAAATTCTTGTAAGAATTCATATCTTTATTATGAAATATATTATTTCCTTCTTCTTAATCACCATGAGTGGCTAAAAACCCCATAACTAGGGTTGTGGAAGCCTTGTCCAATTATCACTTCTAGGTTTTATGTCGGTGGGAATTTGAATGACATTTGTAAATGTCTTGTTAATTCCTTTGATTCTATAGATTTCTAATGGTTGCAAACATTAGAATAAGTCTTAGGTTTGGCTTTCTTGAAAAAAGAGGTTGCAATAGGAAAAAGGATTTAACAACGAGAATTTAGAGTTACTAACCTCTGTCTAATAAATAATGCTCTAACGAGATGTCTCATTTGAGGCTATATTTGAGTTATTATTTCCATCACTTTATGTTCAAAAGAATTAAATGGATAATCACCTAATTAGGTTGTGAAACATTTAGGTGAGAAATTGAACTTGTTATTTTACATTTACTTACGTTAATATGAATTCACCATCGACTTGACCCGACAGTGATAAGAAGCAAATGTGAACACAATCCTAGTTTGTTTACTCTATTGATACATAATTCGTAAAGTTTAACGATTGTTACTTCAAATAATTTGACTGTTTACTCAACAATCACTTATAAACCCCACCCACCCCATTTCATGGAAATATTTGGCTAATTGTCATTTTAATTACTACGAATTAGTCATCACCATATCCTCAGTGGGATTCGACCCCAACCTTTGTTGGGTTATATATTTTACAACGACCGCTCACTCTTCTATAAAAGTTATCATAGTGATACCTCGACTGTTAGAATAAAGTTATTAGAGTTTAGTTTAGAGGATATTAAAAGGATCTATAGACTTAGAATGATGGCCTTTGATCGAAGAGAGAGATGATATGATAAAGTCAGTTTTTGAGTATCTAGTAGTAATGCTAGTGAGTTCTAGAATAGATCTAGGGGGAGGCAGATACCCGACCCATTCTTATCTATATATATTCCATGTACATCAGTCATTATGACACTCTATTGATGTTTTTCATGTCAGTGCCATTATCATAACTCATATTTATGTTGTTCATACAGGATCATGTACGTTCCCAGTTCCTAGTATGAGGAATAATATTTCAATCAGTAGTCTGAATCATACTCCATGAACCTATGAATTCTAGTCCCATGTCATACAGCTCATGGCTCATGCACTCATGTTTTACAGTATGCTTAGTCCCATGTAGTCCTGATACATCCTTGGTGACTAATGAAATCACAATATGTGATGTATTTTCCCATATCATATCTCTTGAACAAAGTTCATTCATACTATATTTTACTCCTCAGGCTTTAGTTATGTGCTAAAGTTATGAAAACCCTTAAGTCGAGTGTCACACCCCAAATCCCATTGAGGCAGACTGGCACCCGAAGCCAATAAGGCCTAAGAGAACCAATCTTTGCTCATGTCCATTCATGTGCATATCATTCAAGAAACATCATCATCACGTATACATACTAGATGCTAATAGCGGAATTTATGGAAACATGTATTATATACATATAGGAAACTTGGTCGTTAGGGCCATCAAGTCAAAATGGACATACGTCCCCTTACATTCATATTCCCACATACGTCTACAAAGCCTCTAACAGATGCATATACATAACCATCCTAAAGTTGGGACAAGTCCCCACTTTATACAATATTTACAATACCAAAACAAGTGTACAACTGTGACTTGGAAAGCCCCGAACCAATTGGAGCTCACCAAAGTTCTGCAAATGACCGACAACCTACTGTGGAGGTCTACTAGCACCTACACCTGCAACACTTAAGCTAAGTCCCACAAGGGATTTCAGTACAAAGAATGTACTAAGTATATAAGGCTATAAGAAACTGCATCAATACATAAGAACTTCAACCGAAATAATTATAAGAAAAATACCCAATATGGATAAACCATCGGTTTGTAAGTTTGGAACTATGTACATTACGTCCCTTACTTCTTTTGCTGATACATTTGTTCATCTTTATCGTTCTACCCATGCTAGGCTTTTCTGTCACCCCTGGGATGAGATTAACCCATGTTAGGTATTTTAACCCCTGGGATGTTATATTAACCCATGCTAGGCTTTTATGTCGCCCCTGGGATATTATTAACCCATGCTAGGTACTTTGACCCCTGGGATGTTATTATTAACCCATGCTAGGTACTTTGACCCCTAGGATGTTATATTAACCCATGCTAGGCTTTTGTGTTGCCCTTGGGATTTTATTATGAGATATTGAGATCGACCCATGCTAGGTATTTCAACCCCTGGGATACCACCCAAGATTGTACAAACCATTATACATTACTTCATTCTTTCATTAGAAGGGTAATACCTTACTTCGTTTCTTTGCTTCTGTGAGATTGATACATTAAGGATCATGACATTATTGGAAGCACACATATATGCATTACTTCACTTCCTTTCCTCTTGCAACCAACAAATATACGTTACTTTATTTCGTACTTTTGAGAGATTGATACATTTGCTTGTGAGAGATTGATACATTCACTATCATAACATTATTGGAACTTTAGAATGTAACATTATTGGAAATGCTACTCAAGAATGAATAGATTCTCCCTACATCATTACTTTTCTTGAGATAGTTCTTTTAGTCGTTACAATATTATGAGATCTTGGAACTTCAGTCAATGACTAAGAGACATGTGAATCACAATCGGTCTAGGAATAAGAAACATGTGAATAACAATATATGACAACCTGAGTTGGGATACTTTAGAACACTTAGGAATGGTACAAGTACAACGTCAATGAGAACACTATGTGCTACAGAAGGACACGGAAAAAGGAACCTTACATACCTTATCTTCTCAATATGAATACACAATCCTATGTGTGAATACAATAATCCAGCTCCTTCCTTACATTTTACTCTACAACACAAGTACATCATGAAGCTCCCGTTAACAACTAACTACATTGCAAATGCATAACATGGCAACATGTTATGTAACTGTCATACAAGGTCAGTTCACCCTCTTACAATATCATGTACTGCATTACCGTTACCAATACATGTCACACATCACCCAAGATATCATAAATCACTAGCATTTCACACCAAGATTATACTTTACACTTCCCCTACAATACAATGTCACATTTACGTCGTTACGTTGCCTAGACGTCTTTCACAACAACACATTAAAGCCAATTCATACATGTTATAATCTAACATGCCTCCATACGACCCCTTAACATCATTCAAAAGGTACCATAAGTTTATAATTACATCCCCAAAGGGTATAAGGGTCTTCGGGGATAAAAGAGAGACAAAAATATACAAAACTAAACTCTGGGTTGACCTAAAAAGCCACCTGCGCCCACAGGTGGCTGAAATGCAGCCGCAGGTGACCCTTGGCCCTGTCCAGGGGCAGCTGCATTGGCATCTGCGCCTGCAGGTGCCTTCGTCTGCGGGGGAGGATGTCCAAATCGGCCAAAAAGGGTCTCTTTTGGGTCCTTTTGTGTAATAAATGGTCCAAGGCCATAAGTAAGCTTTTATTTACATATTTTTGGTCACTTGGATGCCAAAAAACACCCATGGTTTCACAACACACATGAACATCACCAAAACCACACTTTTCCTTCAATACACCACCAAGTCCATGCACAATTTTGCAATAACAATTCCAAACATTATGCACAAGGATAAAACAAGTTAAGGATATAATCAAATCACACATGTCAATATTAAATCCATCAAATTCACTTCCTTCGAGACCCTAAGTCCATTTTACACACAGTAACCTGTCCAACACTGTGTCAACATAAACAACATGATTTATGCACCATCTTAAGCATATAATATATGGAACCATAAGAATAAACACTTACCAATAATTTAAAGAGTGTGATATTGTCCAAGGAAATGACTTAGGGTTTGAGAGTTTAAGATAACATATCTCTTTTTATTTCCTTGGAAAAGTCTAGAATGGCATGTGCCTTTTTTATGAATAAAAGTCTAATTTTTGGTGCCTTTTATAGGCCCTTGAAGTCATCCTTAGCCACTTTGATAAATAATTGATTAGTCAAAGGAAGAATGGGTCAAATGACCCATTGGGCCATGTCTTTTGGCTTCATTTTGGGCCTCAAATTGAACCCATTAACACATATTAATTTAGCCCACCAAATTCAATGCATGATACACCAACTTTCTCATGTTTAAATAATTCCATAAGTGTTATGGTAATCAAATAGGTTCAGAAATGTATGGGGTGTTACATCGAGATTTTCACCATATCCCTCTTATTTAAGATCCTTGTGTTCTATTTCTTCAGTGACCCTTATTATGCTTTGGTGGTGATGTTGACGGCATTTGAGTGATAGGTTTGAATTTGCTGATATACCTATGGATAATGACTTATAATGGTTAGTGACTCTTTGATTAGAACTTAAGGTTGATTGTTTAAGGAGGCAATGAGAGGTGTATTTTGAGGGTGATAGCTCCTAGTTGATATAGAATATAGATTTCCTTGGTTGAGACCAGTATGATCATTTTAGTTGTAGTGCCTTGTATCTTTAAATTAGGCTTGAAAAAAGTAAGAGTATGCATTTAGACTTAGCCTTTGGTAGCCATATGTAGGGTAGCCTAAAATGGTTAGAATTTTTAGTTAGTTAATTGTTGTGTTTTCAAAAAAAGAGCATGGTTGAGAAATATTGCTAAGTTGGAAAGTTGTTAGTCGCATCTCTTAAAGCATAGTAGTCCTAACCTCACTTTCAGCCTAATATACTCTTGTTTCATGATATATAACTTCAGACAAAAGGTGTCTCATGTTCAACTCTAAGTTGTTCCTATTATAAGTCTTACTTTCCTAAGTATCATGTCTATGCGTATCCATTGTGATTCCTTAATTTCATGCATGTCATGTTTAAATTCAGTTGAGTCCTTACTTCCAATATAAATTAGTCCCAACCATGACATATATCAAGATTTTAGTTATACAGTTTTCAAAATAAGTAAGACAATACTAGTAAGTTTCCTCTTTTCTAGTCCAGCCTTAGCTTTCATTTGAGGATGGATGAATGTTCCCAAGGGGGAGATATTGTAACACCACAAATATCCTTAGAATCCTATCTCAGAATTAAAATAGAAACCTACAAGGATTATAAATTTCTCCAGTCACAGGATGACTCAAGTGATGAGTTGTGGTCAAATATTACGAGTCATTCCATGACTCATCCTAATAGTCCTACCCAAACATCCTGAAATATAAAAATTTCTCCCATTGGAGATGGCTCGAGGCCACAATTCGTGGTATCTACCTGCTAGTCATCCTATGACTCATAGGGTGCCTATCCAGTCCATTAGTCATTTAAAAATGCTTTTTCCCCAAACCCATGACATGTCAACTACTAAGAATCCTTATATATAAGTATTAAAATAGTATTAAATATGATTTGAGGTCATAAGAAGTCCTTAACACGTAGTTGAATTGAAAACTCCTCTTCCAATGAAGTTATACTGTAAGATTCTTCTTAGGTCAAATTCAAAGGACCATTGCTCTTAGTATATGAAGATTTAAGTGGTATAATACCCACAAAATCAAAGATATTTGAATCTTGTTTCCAATGACGCCGACTGTTTGTCAATCCAATTCCAAAATAAAAATTTATGGGTGTTTTAGTAAATTACTATCAAGTAGTAGTTTCAGTGATGACGACTCAAATGACGAGTCATCCCCAGTCATAATGAGTCATCCTCAGGATAATCATGTATGACCATAGAAGTGTCAGAGAGGGCCTGTGATGATGACTCAGGCCACGACTCGTACCCTTAGGTCATGAATTATCACATGAGCCATCGTGACTGGCACAACAACTTTTTAGACAATTTTTATAGGGTTGTTTTGTCTTTTCCTACTCTTTTAACCCCATACTATGTAATTTGACTTTTTTAGAGGGGATTAGCTGGGAAATCAGTTTACTTATCCCTCATTAATATCGATTAAACTCCCAACATCAGAAAAATAGCAATTCAAAAGCTACCAAATTCTCTCAAGGTTCCATAACGTAGGGTTTATCCTCAAGCTCAAATCCTCCATGTTCTAGTTCAAGAATTTTCAGTAATCAGGTATGCGGGTATTCAATAAGGGATTCCTTTTAACCTTATGCTCAAAACTTAGTTTTAAAATAAGAATTTTAGTTATAATTTTATGAGCTCATGATCTAGGATTCATACCTAATTATGCCATATTCTTGAAATTCAGTTCCTTATGATATTTTATGATAATGATACCCATTCAAAGTCATTATACATGATTTGATGGATTTCAGTCTATTTTAATATGACATGACCTTTGTTCCATAGATTTACAATAAGTATGATATGATCCAATACGAATTGAATATCAACATGATTTCAAATAAATTGCATTTGTATCGATATCCATAATTTCACTAGTTCATATGGTTTTTCAGTAATTTAAAAAGGATTAGCCTTATTTTTTGAACGTTTGGCATGTTATGAACACATGATCCCAGTATTCTTGATTTTAATAGTTTGTATATACAGAGCTTCAAAATATTTTTAGTTTTAAATATATTCTGACCTCGGATGCAAAGCCTCTATTTTTATGAGCTATCAGTATAAATTAGTTTTGGAGTAGTATGTAGCAACGAACGAACGCAGGAATGAAGGCTCACCGATAAATAAAGGTTGATACCTTTTTTTAAGGTCCTCAAGTCCTAGAACTACGTAGCCAGTGCAGGTTTTTAAGGGTCACTCGCCAGTTGAGGCTAATACCTTAGTCCATTGGATATCAGTTAGAGGATCCACATTAGTCAAGTTCAATACCCTTGGCAAGGTATAGAATACCCTCCTAACTAAGGTTATAGGTTGGACCTCATTTAGGTTAGATGAGGAGTGTTGGTTAACGGGTTCTCCCACAGTTTTAGACTAAGTATTTGTATATGAACCTCAATTCAGTTTTACTTGGTTTTGAACGATGACTTTTCAGATTATCATTTAATATTAGTATATATGTATTTCATATAGGATCATTGTACTATAGTTCAACTCTTTGCATTCGGGTTGCTCTCAATACAGTTTTACAACATGTTCAACACTAGTTTTACATCATATGTAATATTTATGCTTCTACAACTTTCCAGTTTTCAAAAATATTTTAGCTCATGATTCAGAGATTTCATTATGTCTCACAACTTTTCTGTACATACATGAATTAGTTCATATTACTGTAAATGGTTCATGTCCTCAGTTTTAAAGCACACTTTAATTGTTTTTCATGACTAGTACATATCTCACATGTTGAGTACATTAAAAGTACTGACCGCATACTTTCCTCATGCTACATTGTTTCATAATGTAGGTATTAGTGCTAGCTCACAGGATCATGGTCAAGCAGATCATAGCTTCCAGCCAACAGATGATGAATTCTTTTTATTTGAGAACTCTAGTCAGTTAGTATTAGTAGCAGTCTATTTCAGCTCATATAATGATTAGAGATAGCTGGGGGTCTTGCCTCAACTACCTATATTCAGTATTAGTAGAGGCTTCATATACAAACATCCCGAGTTGTTTTGAGTTTTTTTTTTCCAGTTTCTTTCATGATATAGTTGTTGTATTAAAATTGTTAACATTCAGGTAAATTTTAGTTTTTCCCAGTTATCATGCTTAAGATTCAGCAGCGTGTTTTCAGTATCTAATATTCTATATATATTTATATATCTCAGTTCTGTTGTTCATGACTTAATCTAGTATCAAGGGTTAGCTTGGGACCACTTGTGGTTCTAACCATCGTGTTACGTTCAGGGTTTAGACTCGGGGCATGATTGAATGGTTTCCCAAGAATTTTCCCCTGACTAGATGCACCATCCCTACACTTCCCAATGGGTGAACCAAGTTCAACTGTGGGGGTAGACCTAAGTTCCCCCTCACATGAAACACCCCATATCTCCTTCAAGCATACCTCTCCTATTAGTAGCTTGGCTAATGACATCACCTTCATAGACTTCCTTTATTTTTCCTTGTGCATAAATGTCAACAATGTAATCATCCTTAGGTAGTTCATCTATTATAACATCCTAGTGGTTATAGAATAAGGAGGTAAAATAGAGTTGAAAGAGTTTGTCTATACCACCTGGTCTAAAGTAGGAAAAGGAGTTGAAGTACTTGCTAGAGCTAACATTCTTTTGGGTGCTAAAAAAGCTGATAATAAGGAACCCACACGATATCAAATTCTTTGACTAGAGAAGACTCTGAATAGGTGGGTAGTGTAGTAGGTTGGGATTTAGAAGGTTGAAAATTATGTGGAGAAGGAGGTTTTTTGGGATTCAAGGTTTTTGGCATTGAGAACAAAATTTTCTAGAGCTCTTTTTGGAGTTATTTAATCTTGGTCTAGTGAAGGAGAATCAATTCTTAGATTTAAGATATATTTGGAAGAACAAGTTGAGTATAAGTCGAGGTTTGGGAAGCTTAGGAACCTTTAGAGATTACATCATATTAGAACTGGGTTTCTTTGGAAGGGATAAAAGTCAATTGATTTAGGATGTTTCAGATAGTGTCATAATTACCTCCTACTCTTCCTCTCCTCAAAATTTTTGGTGGTTACATACCCTTTGATTTTCTTTTTCGCTGGAAAAATTTGGTAATTTGGTGGAACATGTTTTGTGATGGGATAGGTTCATAATTTGTTCATAAATTTAATTTTTTTCAAAGATTGGGCCTCATACCTAAGTTAAGGCTTGTTGATGACTTTTTCCAGTTTCTCATTCTACCTCTGAGACATTGAAAAACACTTAGTAATATTACATGAGGCTTTTATAATCAAGGCATAAGGACATACCACTACATGTACAAGACTGTGCAAAAAAATTAAAACAATTATTATACATATTTGTCTAGATTTTTAGCCAATCATTAAGGGACACTCATGTAATCTTAATCATCCCATGCTCCAACATGTTCCTTTCAAAGTGATCTCATCCCAATGCTTTAGTGAAGATGTCAGTAATTTGTTTGTCCGTGGCACAAAAAATTATTGATATGAGGCCCTTTTCCATATATCCCTTAGTAAATGATGCCTCATGTCAATATATTTTGTTCTCTTATGTTGTACTAGATTCTTTGCTATGTTGATGGCACTTGTATCATCATAAAATATGGGAACACTGTGATACTCCATACCTTTTGACACATGTATCGATAGATTTATTTGGACATGTGAAAATGAGGGTGAATTGGAGCAAAAGTCTAAGTATCCAACTACAAAAGATGGGATCACAGTGATACCTTATACCATTCGACACATGTACAACTAAGGTAACATCGATGGATTTATTTGGACATGCAAAAATGAGGGTGAATAGGAGAAAAAATCTAAGAATTCAAATATACTTAAGTGGAAGATATTGTGTCACGATTTAAATTACAGGATCGTGAGGGCACCTACACTAATCCACCTAGAGAGGAGAACCCCATACCACCCTTTCAACAAGATACATAGAAGTCTGAAAATAAGTAACAAACTAACAAAATACTTATTATAACAGATTTTACAACATCTATAAATGTGAAATGAAAACTACTTAAGGACCTAGTCTAAATAGGTACAAGAGCTTCTAAACAAAAGAAAGATAAAAACTGGACATAGTTTCCACCATGAAGGAGAGGAGTAGAAGCTGATGAAAATAACTATCCGTGCCAAGCATAAAATAGATACTGATCTAAAAGGATATAACAAGAGTAGTATCATTACAAACAACACGTACTACTAGGTATCATCAGTCGAATAGGGTTAGATCAAGAAAACAAAATATAGAAACCATAGAAAGGAAGCATGACAACTTATATAGCAATTCAATCCACATCACTTTGATGCACTTGTGTTACCTATGAGTATTCCATTCTTATTCCTGCTAACTTAGTTATATCTAATCCATTATTAGTAGTCAACAAATACTATTGACATCCCCTTATACCTTTCACACTTAATCTCACTAATCATACATCACTCTTCATATTAAATGTCATCTATCATAACTCTTGCTTTCTTAATTCTAATAGTTATTATAAGACAATTTGTTTCAATTAACCTCAATAATAAATGAGCACAATAACCATAGCCGTTTAACAACTTGTCACGCCCCGAATCCCAACGGGGTAGACAAGCACCCGAAGCCGATAAGGCTCGAGATAACCAATCTTCATTCTCATACACTCCTGCGCATGCTACTCAATAAACATTACCACCACAAATAGATATAAGATGCCAATAGCAGAAATCATGGAAAAATACATGATAACTATGAAACTTGGCCGTTGGGGCCATCAAGACAAAACATACGTTCGTTACATTTCCTTCATATGTCCCACAACATCTACAAAGCCTCTACTGATGCTTAACCATAACCAACCTAGAGTCGGGACAAGACCCCGCTATATACACATATACAATACCAAAATAAATGTACAACTGTGACTTGGAAAGCCCCGAACCAACTGGAGCTCACCAAAGATCTGCAATTGACCCGCAACCTACTAAGGACGTCTATTAGCACCTGTGCCTACAACAAGTAAGGTAAGTCCCACAAGGGACTTCGGTACGAAGAATGTACTGAGTATGTAAGGCTATAAAGAATTGCGTCAATACATAAGAACTTCAATGACATCAAATATAAAAGAATAGTCAATATGGATAAGTCACCATTCTGTATGTGTGGAACTATGTACATTGGATGGATTACTTCTTAACTTTTACGCTCATTCATTCGTTCATCACTCACTTCTTCATTCACTACTCATCCTTCCATTCTTACAATTCCCGGGCCCCAAGCTGATCAGTGGGTAATTAATAGTTTTCGGGATCGACCCATGCTAGGCTTTTCTTTTTCCCCTGGGATACCACCCGTAGAAGCGGGATTGACCCATGCTAGGTGTTCTTTTCACCCTTGGGATACCACCCATAAATATTGGGATCAACCCATGCTAGGTATTTAACCCCTGGGATACCACCCAAGAACACTCAAACACTTATACATTACTTCATTTCTTTACTTTTTCTACATTGGTGATTATACATTATTGGAATCTTGGAACATAACAATATATGACACTTGGAAAATATTAGTCAATGAACATGAGACATGTGAATCACAATCTATCAATGAATAAGGAACATGTGATTAACAATAATTGATAACCAAATATGAGATACCTTAGAACATTTCGGAATAGAACAACTACAATGTCAATGTAAATACTATGCTGCAAAAGGATACAGAAAGAGTAACCTTACATACCTTATCTTCCCATTATGAATATACAATTCTATACGTGAATACAATAGTCCAGCTCCTTTCTTACGTTTCACTCGACAACACAAGTATATAACGCAACTTACGTTAACAACCAACTACCTTGCAAGTTCATACGACGACAATGAGTTACATGATTGCCTTAAAATGTCATTTCCCCCTTGACAATACCATTTATGAAATTATCATACCAAAAATACCACAACATTCCATACATTGACCAATACATCATAAACCAATAGCATTTTGATACCACTTGTAACCCTTACACTTCCTCATTAACACCACGTCACAATGATTCCATTAAGTCACCTCAATACACTTCATAACCACATATCGACAATAATCCCATAATTTATACTTATATAAAAATAAAAAGTTAAGGATCATAATCACACCATACATGTTGATATCTTATCCATACCATTCACTTTTACTCAAACCTCAAGTCTCTTTTTAATTTTAAATCACATAGATGGCACATCTCTTAGCAAAAAGCAAAAGAACACTATTCAACACCTTGCCAACATAACCATCATGATATACACACCGTCTTAAGAGAATAATAAATTAATCCATGAGAGTAGACACTTACCAAGGCTTACAAAGTGATGATTTTTACCAAAGAGAAGGGTTGCCTTAGGGTTTGAGTTGAGAGAAATAGGTTTGGAAATATCTTAGAAGGCATGAGAGTTTTTATGAATAAAAATCATCTTTTGTGCTTTATATAGACCTCAATTCATCCTTAGCCATTCCTTGGAATTAAATGCCATGTTTCTTGGTCAACTTTGAACGAATGGGTCATTTGCCCTTTGGGCCTTGCAATTTGGCCTCTCTTTGTGCCTCAAATTGAGCCCAATTGCACAAATTATCTTTTCAATGTGTAATCTCCACTTCTATCACGTTTAAATAATTCCATAAATGTTACAACAATGTTCGACTCACGCAATTCATGTTCGTAGCCTCAATCTCAAAAATAAGGAATTCTAGCCACTCATGGCTTATTTGAACATAATTTGTTAAAATACTTGTGACGAAGAATTAACCCCAACTCGAATGATAAACGCGCTCAAGAGTAGTCCTACTAAGATGGAGTAATGATACCGTGACTCAAAAGTCTTATATATATCATAATAGTCGGAGAAAGTTTTTTGCGAAAATCACCCTGGCACGCCTCCTGGCGCGCCCCAATGCTGCCTATGCCAAAAACATTTCTGGCATAGGCGGCCTGGCACGCTGCCTGGCAAACCCCAGTGCTGCCTGTGCCAAAAATATTTTGGCCAGAAGCGGCCTGGCACGCCCGTGGGAGCGCCCCACACCCAAAATGTGATTTTTTTTCTTTCTTCAACTTTTCTTTGCGGATTTGGTTAGATCCTTCAAGTTCAAATCTTTTGCTTACCTCCTAACCCTAATATACACTGCTTAGAAGTCCTCCAAGCCTCATTTTTCACCCCACAATTGCTCTACGAAGTCTCCAACACCTCCTACAAAGGTCTAATCACATGTACTAGGCCCAATATCAAATGTTTCATCAATGACACTACAAAATACATACTTATGGATCTCGAAACCTAATTAAACAATGTTCAAAGTTTTCAAGTAGGGTCGGAAATGTACGGGGTGTTACATTCTTCCCCCCTTAGGAACATTCTTCCTCGAATGTTAACAACATCTTTTCAATTACAACCAATGCATTTCTATTATTAGTATATATACACATACACTTAATGCCCATAGATACTTACTTGTTATTGCTCCACTTGTGCACTCTGAACTTTTTCTTCTATTTGAAACAGATGGGGGTACTTTGACTTCATCATTTCTTTAGCTTCCCATGTGATATCCTCTACTTGTTGATTTCTCCAAAGGACTTTTGTGGATGCTATATCTTTATTTCTCAACCTCTTCACTTGTTTATCAAAAATAACAATAGGCATCTCTTCATAAGTAAGATCCTCTGTAACTTGGACATCCTCAATGGGAACAATACGAGATGGATCCCCTATGCACTTTCGAAACATCGAAACATGAAATACTGGATGGACTGATGAGAGTTCTTGGGGTAGTGCCAATTCATATGCAACTTTCCCAAATCTTCTAATAACTTTATATGGGCCTATATAACGGGGACTCAACTTCCCTTTCTTTCTAAATCGCATTACCCCTTTCAACGGTGACACCTTCAAAAATATCCAATCACTTATGGCGAATTCGAGCCCTCTTCTTATAACATCCGCATATGACTTGTGGCGACTTTGGGATGTTTGTAGCCGCTGTTGGATCACTTTAACTTTCTCCATAGCCTGATGAACAAGATCTGGCCCAAGTAAAGCAGTTTGGCCTACTTCAAACCATTCGATTGGTGATCTATATTTCCTTTCATACAAAGCTTCATAAGGTGCCATTTTAATACTTGAGTGATAGCTATTATTGTAGTCAAATTCAATAAGAGACAAATGGTCATCCCAACTGCCTTGAAAATCTGACGTGCAAGCTCGTAGCATATCTTCAAGTGTTTGGATAGTACGTTCTGCTTGTCCATCTATCTGAGGATGGAAAGCCGAACTCAGATTCACTTGTGTACCCAAACTTTGCTGAGAAGATCTCCAAAAATGCGCAGCAAATTATTCTCCTCTATCTGATATGATGGAGATCGAAATCCTATGTAATCGTACTATCTCTTTCACATATAATCTTGCATACTCTTCAGCTGTATAGGTCGTCTTGACTGGTAGAAAATGCACTGATTTGGTAAGCGTGTCAACTATAACCCATATAGAATCAAATTTTCGCAGTGTACGAGGAAAACCTGTGATGAAATCCATATTAATCATATCCCATTTCCAGACTGGAAGATTGATACAATACATGTAACCTCCTGGTTTCTGATTCTTTACTTTCACTTGCTGACAATTTGGGCATTGAGCTACAAATTCTGCAATGTTCTTTTTCATATTTCCCCACCAGTACATTTTTTTCAAGTCATGGTACATTTTGGTAGCTCCCGGATGAATAGAATATCGCAAATGATATGCCTCTGTCATAATTCGTCCCCTCAGCTCATCTATATCTAGTACACATAATATTCCTTGGCATTGAAGTACACCTTCTTGTGTAAGATCAAAGGCCGCAGTCAGACCCTGTTGTACATTTTCTTTTTGCTTTAATAACATAGGATCCGCAAACTGCTTCTCTTTCACTTTAGCTATTATGGAGGATTCTACTGCATTTTGCACAATAACCCCTTCTTCTGGAGATTCAAGAAGACAAACTCCCAAGCTGGCTAGTTGATGTAAATCTTTGATTATTTCTTGCTTTTCAGTCAACTGGCCACTAGTGCTTTCTACTGCCTTGTGGCTCAATGCAACAGCTACCACATTTGCTTTTTCTGGATGATAGAGAATATCAATATCATAGTCTTTTAAGAGCTCTAACCACCTTCGTTGCCTCAAATTGAGTTCCTTCTACTTAAAGATATATTGCAAACTTTTGTGATCAATATAGATATCAACATGAACTCCATACAAATAATGACACCATATCTTTATAGCAAATACTACAGCTGCTAACTCAAGGTCGTGTGTGGGATAGTTTCTCTCGTATGGACGTAACTGTCGTGAGGCATACGCTATGACATTACCTTGCTGTATGAATACACACCCTAGGCCAATTCTGGAAGCATCACAATAGACTCCATACCCCTCTGTGCCTTGCGGAAGTACTAACACCGGTGTAGAAGTCAATTTATCTTTCAGCTCTTGAAAACTTTTCTCACATGCATCATTCTATTAAAATTTGACTGCCTTGTGTGTAAGCTTCGTTAAAGGTGCAACAATGTAAGAAAGCCCTTCAACAAATCTTCGATATTAACCTGCCAACCCAGGAAGCTACGAATTTTCGTGGGCGTCGTAGGCCTTGGCCAATTTTTCACTGCCTCAATCTTTTATGTATCAACTCGAATCTCTTCATATGACACAATGTGACCCAAGAATGCTACGGATTTCAACCAAAATTCACACTTAGAGAACTTCGCATACAACCTACACTCTCGAAGAATATGTAACACCTGCCGTAAGTGCTTAGAATGGTCCTCTTGTGACTTTGAATAAACCAGGGTGTCATCTATAAACACCGTTATGAACACGTCTAGAAATGGCCATACCGTGTTCAAAAAGCTGTCTTGGGTACATCTTTTTCTCTAACTCTGACTTGATGGTAACCCGACCTCAAGTTAATCTTTGAAAAACACTTAGCACCCGGTAGCTGATCAAACGAATCATCAATTCTGGTGAGAGGGTATTTTTTCTTAATCATTACCTTATTCAATTGCCGATAGTCAATGCACATTCTCAATGTGCCATCTTTCTTCCATACAAATAGTACTGGTGCACCCCACAGAGACATACTAGGCCTAATGAAGCCCTTGTCTAGCAAATCTTTCAATTGCTCCTTCAATTCACGCAATTCTATTGGAGTCATTCTATATAGGGGAATAGAGATAGGCTGAGTGCCTGGAATCACATCAATACCAAATTCTATTTCCCGCTCTGGGGTTAAACCTGTAAGATCTTCTGAAAATACATCAAGATACTCATTGACCACTAGAACTGATTGAGGAGTTGGTGGTTTCACATCAATATCATGCACTCTCACTAAGTGGCATATATACCCATTGGATATCATTTTCCTAGCTCTAAGATAGGAAATAAATTTTCCTCTTGGTGCTCCTACATCACCCTTCCATTCAAGAACATTCGTTTGTGGAAAATGAAAATGTACTTTCTTAGCTCGGCAATCTATCGTGGCATAACAAGAAGCCAACCAATGCATGCCCATTATGATATCAAAATCCACCATGTACAGTTCAATAAGATCGGCCAGTGTATCATAACCACACACAGTTAGCACACAATTACGATATACTCTTTTTGCAACAATATAGTCACCCACTGGTGTAGATACTTCAATTGACTTAGTTAATAGTTTCGGTGTTCTTTCAAATTTCACAGCAATCAATGGAGTAACATATGACAATGTAGAACCCAGATCAATCAATGCATATACATTATATGAAAATATGGATAATGTACCTGTGACGACATTAGGAGAAGCTTTTGAATTCTGCCGGTCCACTAGAGCATAAGTACGATTTTGAGTTCCACTGGAACTGGCTGCTCCTCTGGCACCTCTACCACGAACCTCAGGGTTTACACCTCTGCCTAGGGGAGGAACCAATAATGATGATGCAACGGTTGATCCCGCAGGTCTCGCCAAATTACCCAAGTCTCTTCGTGGGCAGTCTCTCATCATATGCCCCATCATACCACACCAAAAGCAAACATTTGACCCAAGCCGACATTTACCTAAATGAAATCATCCATAATTGCTGACATAGCTGACGAGAAAATCCCGCGGTCTGCGAACCTCGAATCCCACTACTCTGCCCAACATTACTACCTCTAAACCCTTGAAATTGAGCTTGACTGCTTGCTATGGAATAAGAGAATGACGGTCTCGGCGGTCTAGGAAACATCCGAGGTCTAGATTCTCCTTGGAACACCATAGACTATCCCATAGGTCTAGCTCTTTTGGACTGCCATCGTTTAGATTCATGTACTCTTCTTCTTTGCCTTTGGTCCTCCATCTTTAGTGCTAAGGCCTGAATTCTAGCTATATCCATATCTTGATTTAAAGTAGCAATAGTGCAGTCCCTTACAAAATATGGCTCCAATCTGTCCACATATCGATGGACCCTGTCTGTCATTGTGGCTACTACATTCGGAGCATATCGAGCCAAAGAATTAAACTGCAAACTGTATTCTCTGACACTCAGATTCCCTTGACAAAGATTCAAGAATTGATCCATATGAGCCTCTCGGATCTCATAAGGAAGGTAGTGATCAAGGAAAGCCACTTTAAATTCTTCCCAATTAGGTGGATTTGCACCGACACCACGAGATTTCTTCCAATCTTCGTACCACAATATCGCCTCTCTTTTCAATCTATATGCGGCAAGTTCAACTGTTTTTACCCCAGTTACATGCATAACATCTAAATCCATTTGAGTCTGATCTATAAAGTCTTGCGGATCTTCATTCAGATCTGACCCAGTGAATGTGGGAGGGTCTAATTTTAGAAAATCCTATTTCCGCCGACTAGCTGCCCTAGCCGCACCATCATCACCTATTATTGGACCAGCTCGTCCTTGACTTTGTGCAGCAACTATTTTTGTCAATATTTGTACTGCATTTCTGAGATCTTGCTCAGTAGCATTAACAGGTGCTTCTGTAGGTTCTCCTCTCCTTCTCGGCTCTTCTAGAGCTAGAAAAGTAGAAGAAGCCCGCGATGTAACCTCAGCATCAGCCCCACCTTGACTAGCTTGGTCAGCTGGTGATCTACTGGTTCCTTCTTCGACAAGCATATCTACTTGCTTACCTTTACCTCTACCGCGCCTTGTAATTTGCATTTTACTATACAAAACAAAACCAAGTCCAGTGGTTAGATATGATTCCACTACATTATTGGCTCTAATGCACGATCTAAGAATTGAAGAATAGAAACAACTCCTTAATGTCCCGTATCCTCCTACTTATAAATGTGTTGCACAAAACATCAATAAGTAAGACTCTACTCAGATACGGATTTGTAGACACCTTTAGAATGACATGCTCTGATACCACTTTTGTCACGCCCCGAATCCCAATGGGGCAGACTGCCACCCGAAGCCGATAAGGCCCGAGAGAACCAATCTTCATTCTTATACGCTCCTATGCATGCTACTCAATAAACATCACCACCACAAATAGATATAAGATGCCAATAGCGGAAATCATGGAAACTACATGATAACTATGAAACTTGGCCGTTGGGGCCATCAAGACAAAACATACGTTCGTTACATTTCCTTCATCTATCCCACAACATCTCCACAACATCTACAAAGCCTCTACAGATGCTTAACCATAACCAACCTAGAGTCGGGATAAGACCCTGCTCTATACACATATACAATACCAAAATAAATGTACAACTGTGACTCAGAAAGACCCAAACCAACTGGAGCTCACCATAGATCTGCAATTGACCCGCAACATACTGAGGACGTCTACTAGCACCTGTGCCTGTAGCAAGTAAGGTAAGTCCCACAAGGGACGTCAGTACGAAGAATGTACTGAGTATGTAAGGCTATAAAGAATTGCGTCAATACATAAGAACTTCAATGACATCAAATATAAAAGAAAAGTCAATATGGATAAGTCACCATTCTGTATGTGTGGAACTATGTACATTGGATGGATTACTTTCTTTACTTTTACGATCATTCATTCGTTCATCACTCACTTCTTCATTCACTACTCATCCTTCCATTCTTACAATGCCCGGGCCCCAAGCTGATCAGAGGTTAATCAATAGTTTTCGGGATCGACCCATGCTAGGCTTTTCTTTTGCCCCTGGGATACTACCCGTAGAAGCGGGATTGACCCATGCTAGGTGTTCTTTTCACCCCTGGGATACCACCCGTAAATATTGAGATCGACCCATGATAGGTATTTAACCCCTGGGATACCACTCAAGAACACTCAAACACTTATACATTACTTCATTTCTTTACTTTAGCTACATTGGTGATTATACATTATTGGAATCTTGGAACAGAACAATATTTGACACTTGGAAAATATTAGTCAATGAACATGAGACATGTGAATCACAATCGATCAATGAATAAGGAACATGTGATTAACAATAATTGATAACCGGATATGAGATACCTTAGAAGATTTCGGAAGAGAACAACTACAATGTCAATGAAAATACTATGCTGCAAAAGGATACGGAAAGAGTAACCTTACATACCTTATCTTCCCATTATGAATATACAATTCTATACGTGAATACAATAGTCCATCTCCTTCCTTACGTTTCACTTGACAACACAAGTACATAACGGAGCTTACGTTAACAACCAACTACCTTGCAAGTGCATACGACGACATTGAGTTACAAGATTGCCTTAAAATGTCATTTCCCCCTTGACAATAATATTTATGAAATTATCATACCAAAAATACCACAACATTCCATACATTGACCAATACATCATAAACCAATAGCATTTTGATACCACTTGTAACCCTTACACTTCCTCATTAACACCACGTCACAATGATTCCATTAAGTCACCTCAATACACATCATAACCACATATCGACAATAATCCCACAATTTATACTTATAGAAAAATAACAAGTTAAGGATCATAATCACACCATACATGTTGATATCTCATCCATACCATTCACTTTTATTCAAATCTCAAGTCTCTTTTTAATTTTAAATCACATAGATGGTACATCTCTTAGCAAAAAGAAAAAGAGCACTATTCAACACCTTGTCAACATAACCATCATGATATACACACCATATTAAGCGTATAATAAATTAATCCATGAGAGTAGACACTTACCAAGGCTTGCAAAGTGATGATCTTTTCCAAAGAGAAGGGTTGCCTTAGGGTTTGAGTTGAGAGAAATAGGTTTGGAAATATCTTAGAAGGCATGAGAGTTTTTATGAATAAAAATCAGCTTTTGTTCCTTATATAGCCCTCAAGTCATCCTTATCCATTCCTTGGCATTAAATGCCATGTTTCTTGGTCAAATTTGGAAGAATGGGTCATTTGTCCTATGGGCCTTGCATTTTGGCCTCTCTTTGGGCTTCAAATTGAGCCCAATTGCACATTTTATCATTTCAATGTGTAATCTCCACTTCTCTCATATTTAAATAATTCCATAAATGTTACAACAATGTTCGACTCACGCGATTCATGTTCGTAGCCTCAATCTCAAAAATGAGGAATTCTAGCCACTCATGGCTTATTTGAACATAATTTGTTAAAATACTTGTGACGAAGAATTAACCCCAACTCGGATGCTAAACGCGCTTAAGAGTAGTCCTACTAAGATGGAGTAATGATACCATGACTCAAAAGTCTTATATATATCATAATAGTCGGAGAAATGTTTTTGCGAAAATCACCCTGCACGCTGCGTGGCGCGCCCCAATGTTGCCTATGCCAGAAAAATTTCTGGTATAGGCGGCCTGGCACGCTTCCTGGAGCGCCCCAGTGCTGCCTGTGCCAAAAATATTTTGGCCAGAAGCGGCCTGGCACGCCCCTGGGAGCGCCCCACACCCAAAATGTGATTTTTTTTCTTTCTTCAACTTTTCTTTGCGGATTTGGTTAGATCCTTCAAGTTCAAATCTTTTGCTTACCTCCTAACCCTAATATCCACTGCTTGGAAGTCCTCCAAGCCTCATTTTTCACCCCACAATTGCTCCACGAAGTCACCAACACCTCCTACAAAGGTCTAATCACATGTACTAGGCCCAATATCTAATGTTTCATCAATGACGCTACAAAATATATACTTATGGCTCTCGAAACCTAAGTAAACATTGTTCAAAGTTGTCAAGTAGGGCCGGAAATGTATGGGGTGTTACACAACTACAACCATTAACACTTAGCAATTACTTCAATTATATGTATATACCATTTAGCCTTTCTAAAACAACGCCAAATAGTCCAGTCAAGTATAGTCAATAAAGACATTTCCAAGTCAAAACCCTGTCTATCGATCATTAACCCAGTCCGCAACCATGACTCAGCAATATCCAAGTCAACAATCCAAACATAAGAATAACAATAGCTTATATGCTAAGCATTTGTCAATTTAACCCCGATCAACTCAAGGTTCCCTAAATAATAATAAAGCACATAATCACCGGTTCACTCATGGAACCGTCACACTCACCTGAACCTTATACATACACGCTAAGGGTCTTATTGTTGCACACTAGTCATGACCTGCAAGGGAGGAGCTCTATCTATATACCAAAACCCAGACATCAAGTGCTTGCCATCCTTATTCCACCAAATCCTGTGAAATTGTCCAAATATCGATACATCCTACAAATAACCAATAGAATATCAAAGTAATCACAGAAAATAATGATAACAACTAATACTTGTAACAACTACAAGATTTACATATAAATTTATTTAAAGTGATTACACTTAGGTATCAGTTGACAAATTCCTTCCTTAAGTATTCATTTCAACAACAGGAAATCACCCAAACACTTGGTCAACTCGAGTTGACCATTTCAGGTAAGCAACAACCATACTTTAACACATCGAATCACAAGTAGCTATTAATCATTGGTTTAATCAATTATAGCATGTTTTAAAACCAATCTATGGCTTATTCAAGCAAGCATTATGAAGCCATATTCATTAAATCCATGTACTTATTATAGGAGAGCACATTCAACCCAAATGAGTCTAAATTATAGTTCAACATTTATAAGTTCATTAACTGATCCAATCCTCCTTTATTTACATCGAGACTGAGGAATTCTGCCATTATCCAGTAACCACTACATTCAAGTCATTTTTAGGTTCAAGACCTACGTCATTAGCGAATCATTCAACTCTATTCAACATATAATCTAGCTTTAGTCATACACCTTTATACCTTTTACTTCTTAACCCTTAGCCTAACTTAACTTTAGGCTCTTAAGTTATGTCACCGACTCCTCATACTATAGTCATTTCTCATCACTAACTTCAATTAAGATTATCTTATATTCCAACAACACATAATACCAAGTTCACCTTTTTATGGTAATTAGGGTAAATCACTAGATTTTGAGCTCACACAATCTTCTTATCATCTATATTCACATAATTCACATTACAATACACTACTAATACAAAACACCCATAAAGGATTCATACAATAACATAATGACACATAATTAGGTCCTTATTGCATTAAATCCATGTTTTATCGACCCAAACTCCATGCCCACAGGTCTAAGCATGATTTCTCCCATCAATTCGATAATATGGATATGATTACAAACCACGGTCTACTACTTATAAACCATAACCTACCTGGGCGCCAATCTGTTGCAACAAGTAAGCTATATCACGGATGATCCTCCCTTTTCACATTTCTGAAGGCTAAACATCTAACAAACAACAATTATAAGAGTAATTATCAAACTAATCTTCAAAAAAATACTTTGAAAATTCAAACCCACTAGTTATACTCTTAATTACGGTCTAGAAAATTACCCAAGGGTCAGTTAACCATCAAATAGGTCCTTCAAGCTCAACCCGACTCCATTAATGGAGTTTTTAGGATAAAGGTTCCACCTTTATTGAATTCAAGGTCCCCAACTATCAACTTTCATATATTTGAACCTTAATTTCATACAAGAAAGAGTAATTTATAATATAAACTCAAATCTGGGTGAAAATACATACTCCCATATGTTTTCCCCACAAATTCATGAACTTAGGGTTCTAAACCAATAGAATTTTACCATAGATTCCCTATTCTAGTTAATCTAGGAGATAAACAGAATAATCAATGTTAAAAAGAAGTAAAAATCATACCTCAAAGAAGGATTTCCACTAAAACCAAGAGAAAATCACCCCTATAGGGCTTAGCAATGAAATTTTGGAGTTTGGTGGGGGCTTAAACCCATCAAAATAAGGTTATAAACTGTTGTTACATTGCTATAGAAATGTGCATGTCGCTATAGAGACCTAAATCCGCTACGACGCCCTCATCTTTTTAGCACAGACAATCTTTAGTAAAACAGTCATAACTTTTTACTTAGGAAGTGGATTAACGAATGATGTGTTGGAAAGAAGACTCAGTGATCTTTAATTTGGTGGGTATTGGGCCCCCTAACTCTTTATATTTTAGGAGTAATACTCGGTTCAAGTTGACCCTAGTTTAATCTTAGCTTGAAACTAAATTGGTAGCGACACTTTCAACTTAACTTTGTGCTAGGGGTATTGTATGACCTAGGTACATATCAAATGCACTCTCATTATAAAGAATTAACCCTAACAAATATGATGATTGAGATACGTATACCTTTACCACATATATTTTTAGTAACAACGGAACCGGTTGTTACAATAGATACCAATTTACCATTCGTTTGTCCTCGAATGGGCATTGAGTAAAGAGAAACATGAGGTCAGATTTAGAAAGACACTACTTTTTGAGTTGCTTATGCAGACCCTTACTTACCCACTCGCTATTATTTATCAACTTAATTTCCCCAAATCACCCTTGCCCTTCCACAAAATGAGTTTTTAAAATAATGAAATGTTTTGGGAAAAAATTTAATAAATAGCAATTTACCCCACTATAGTGACATCGCTATTGCGAGACCTGCCTTTATAGCAATATTGACCAGGTTTGACAGTCGCTATTTACATGACTTTTTCTGCTTTTGAGCATGTTGCTATAGAGAATTAGGCTAGGCAGAATGTTGGGAATCCTACCAGATTTTCCATTTTCACAACACGCCTTGAACCCACAGAAAGTTTCTATGGGATACTATGTCCCTCCTATAAAATGATATAACCTTAATTTCATCAACCACTACACCTCGAGACACCAAATATCTCTAAACCATATAATACCAGATTTTTATCAAAACCCACCCTAGCCTGATATTTTAACAACACTCATCCTAGGTAAACTCCACCCAGGCACTTACACCCTAACCAATGCTATAGCAAACACATCATTAGAAAACACTAACACTATGTTTTTCCCTTGGTACATCTCTTTATGACTCTTTTTCACACCTCCATGATCAACACACAAGAATAGATCATCTAGAGTACAACCACTAACCAACACACCACTATGCGTTTTATTAACAAATGGATTCTCTACCACCACATACATTAGTTTATTTGACCCTCAACTAAGAATCATCAATCGTAATCTAGCTATCTCATTGCAAGGACCCTAGTAATTTAATTATACCATTCCCAGGGGATACTATTAATAAATAATTATTGTCATATAATAAGCATATGAGCAATGTCTAACAATAATCAATCAATGACAAGTTATTTTATTAATTAATACATGGGTGACTATTTCTACCAATAGACAACCATAATCAGTATTTCAGAAATACCATGGAACTTGGTCCCACAATAATCTCATGATTTTCTCATCAACTACACATTATCATCACAATGCAAGTAGTTACTCAATCATCAGTAAAAACCACCAAGTCAAATAAAGTCTAACAATAAAATATATATGTTACCTCAAGCAAACAACATCACCTACATCAAACATTTAGCTTTCATGCCAAGGGCTAACCTATCCACCCTTTCATTCGCTTAACCGACAATCCAATCATCAATTAAACTCAAGTTATCACAAAAGTCAAAACCGAAACAAATTTTCCTTAAGTCACAATCATGAATCACCACAAGAAATTTCTTACTGCAATTCCCATAATCAAGCAACAATAGCCCTTTGTCCATGGTACTTATTCGCATACCAACCACTTGAAACATAAGTTTCCACAATCATATACCATTTTTCCCTTACCATTTTACCAATGATAAGACCATGCCCAACATTTAGCATACCATTTTCATTAAACCACATAGCAAATAATTTCCTTTAACCATCAACATATAACTAAGTTACCACCTTTCATAATTTTTAGAATTCACACAATGCAATCAACCACAACTAATATAAGCATCAATTTCGTCAAATGTAAACAACACATTAAAACTTCATGATACTACCACCAAGACAAGCAACAGACCTACTCAAATTCCTTTACACCCCACAAAATGCACAACAACTTACAATTCTTACCTATTCAAATTTAACCAAACAACTTAAAATCAAAATCACATCTTATATTACACCAACAAAGTTACCACCAATCAATTTTATCATAATTCATATGACAATCATAAGTTCCAGCCCTTACAGACAGATACCAATTGGAAATAACAAATATCCAGTTGCTAACTCCCCAAGATATCAATTGGAATCGACTACATTCCAATTATAATTATATTGATACCAATTGGAATTGAGAGATACCAATTGGATTCAACCTATACAAGCAACTGTACAAACCGCATGAGAGGAAAGAAATAAGTGCAATAATTTTCTAGAATGCCTCATAGCTTCTAGAAGATTAGATATGGACTTTAGTACACCAATCCGTAGGACTCTACTCGACATTTACTCTTGTACTGGGAGACTGGTAACGTAGGCTCTGATACCAAGTTGTCACGACCCAACTTATCAGATTGTGAGGGCACCTACTCTAATTCATATAGATAGGAGAACCCTTTACCACCTTTCAACAAGAGATATGGAAGTCTAAAAATAAGTAACAAAATACCAAATCCTTATTACAACAGATTTTACAACATATATAAATGCGGAATGAAAACTACCCAAGGACCTAGTCTAAATAGGTACAAGAGCTTCTAAACAAAAGAAAGATAAAAACTGTACACAGCTTCCACCATAAAGGAGAGAAGTAGAAGTTGATGAAGATCACTATCTGCACCAAGCATAAAATAGGTACTGATTCCTGCAACCAGACTATACCCCAAAAAGGGTATAGCAAGAGTAGTATTAGTACTAATAACACGGACTGTTAGGTATCATCGGCAGACAAGGGTAAGATCACTTAAAAAAAATATAGAAATCATAGAAATGAAGCATGGCAACTTATATAACAATTTAATCCACAACACTTTCGTGCACTTCTGTTACCTAAGAGTATTCCATTCTTTTTCCTGCTGACTTAGTTGTATCTAATCCATTAGTAGTAGTCAATAAATATCATTGACATCCTCTTATACCTTTCACACTTAATCTTATTAATTATACATCACTCTTCATATTAAATTTCATCCATCATAACTCTTGCTTGCTTAATTCCATAGTTTTTATAAGACAACTTGTTTCAATTAACATAAATAATAAATGAGCAAAATAACCATAACCTTATAACAAGTAAAACCATGAACACTTAACAATTACTTCAATTATATATATATCCTTTCTCAAACAACACCAAATAGTCCAGTCAAATGTAGTTATTTAAGACATTACCAAGTCAAAACCCTGTCTATCAATCATTAACCCAGTCCGCAACCATGACTCAACAATATAAAAATTAACAATCCAAACATAAGAATAACAACAACAGATATGCTAAGGATTTGTTAATATAACCTAGATCAACTCAAGGATCCCTAAATAATAATAAAGCATATAATCCCTAGTTTACTCATAAAATCATCACACTCACCTGGACCTTGTACATACATGCTAAGGATCTTATGGTTGCTCACTAGTTATGACCTTCAGGGGATGAGCTCTATCCATATACCAAAACCCAAAAATTAAGTGGCTACCACCCTTATTCCACCAAATCACGTAAAAAATTCCAAATACCGATACATCCCACAAATAACCAATAGAATCCTATAGCAATCATAAAAAATAGTGATAAAAACCAACACTTGTAAAAACCAAAATCTTTACATATAAATTCATTGAATGCAATTACACTTAGAATATCATTTAAAATAAACCTTTCTTAAGTATTTATTTCAATGACAGGCAACCACCCAAACACTTGGTCAACTCGAGTTAATCATTTCAGGTAAACAACAATCATACTTTAACACATCAAATCACAAATAGCTATGAATCATTGGTTTCATCAATTATAGCATCTTCTAAGACCAGTCCATGGCTTATTCAAGCAAGCATTATCAAGCCATATACATTCAATCCAAGTACTTATTTAGGAGAGCACATCCAACCTAAAGGAGTCTAAACTCTAGTTCAACATTCATACGCTTACTCACTAATCCAATCCTCCTTTACTTGTACCGAGATCAGGGATTTTATCTATTATCCAACAACCCCTACATTCAAGTCATTATTAGGTTCAACACCTACTCAATTAGCGAATAATTAAAATCTATTCAACTTATAATCTTGCTATAGTAATACACCTTTATAACTTTTACTTCCTAACCCTTAGCCTAACTTGACTTTAGGCTCTTAAGTTATGTCACCTCATCCTCATATCATAATCAGTTCTCATCACTAACTTTAAGTAAGATTATCCCATATTCCAACAACATATAATACCAAGTTCACTCTTTTATAGTAATTAGGCTAAATCAGTAGATTATGAGCTCACACAATATTTTTATCATCTATATTCACATAATTGACATTACAATACACCATGGATTCATACATAATTCACATTACATTACACCATGGATTCATACTTTAACATAATGACACACCATTAAGTCCTTATTGCATTAAATCCATGTTTTATCAACCCAAACTCCATGCCCGCAGGTCTAAGCATGATTTGTCCCATCAAATATATATTATGGATATGATTAGTAACCACAGTCCACTACCCACAAACCATAACCTACCTGGGTGCCAATTTACTGTAACAAGTAAGCTATATCATGGATGATCCTTTTTTTCACGTTTTTGAAGGCTAAACATCTAACAAACAACAATTATAAGAATAATTAATAAACTAATATTCAAAAAATTACTTTGAAAATTCAAACCCTCTAGTTCTACCCTTAATTACGGTCTACAAAATTAACCAAGGGTCAATTGACCATCAAATAGTTCCTTCTAGCTCATCCCAACTCCATTAATAGAGTGTTTAGGTTAAAGGTCCACCTTTATTGAATTCAAGGTTCCCAACTATAAACTTTCATATTTTTAAACCTTAATTTCATACTAGAAAGAGTTAATTTACAATCTAAACTCAAATCTAGGTGAAAACACATACATCAATAAGTTTTCCCCGCAAATTCATTAACTTAGGGTTCTTAACCACAAGAATTTCACCATAGATTCCCTATTCTAGTGATTCTAAAAGATAAATGGATTAATTAATTTTAATAAGAAGTAAAAATCTTACCTCAACGAAGGATTTCCACCCAGACCAAGAGAAAATACCCTTCTAGGGCTTAGGAATGAAGTTTTGGAGTTTAGGGTCTTAAACCCATCAAAATAAGGTTATAAACTACTGTTATGTTATTATGTTATTATGTGCCTATCGGTATAGCGACCTTAACCCACTATGGCACCTTCAACTTTTCATCATGGGCAATCTTCAGTAAAATGATCATTACATTTTACTCATGAAGCTGATTAACAAATGATTATTCAGTTGAAAAGAAGACTCAGAGATCTTTAATTAGGTGGGTATTGGGGCCCCTAACTCTTTATATTCTAGGAGAAATGCTCATTTGAATTTGACCCTAGTTTAATCTTAGCCCAAAACTAAATTAGTAAGGACACTTTCAACTTAACTTTGTGCTAGGGGTATTGTATGACCCTTAGTACATATCAAATGTACTGTCATATTAAATAATTGATCCAAACACATATGACAAATGAGATTTTTATACCTTTATTGTAGATATTTTAAGTAATGCCGGAATCGATCATTACATATTGTTTGAGGGAATGAGACTTGAAAAGACAAGTAAAGTTGGAAACAAGAAATCTACATACTTTCTAGAGCTATATGTTTCATCTACTAGGGTGAAAATGTTACTTGTGTGGATTTTCTACGTGATTAAGTTATTTATTTTGATATTCTTCTTGCTTCAGCTACTTGTATATGCAACCTATATTGAATGAAAGAGATCAAGGATGAAAAATCAGGAAAAAGTAGGTGCATCACCTACTTAAGGAATGCTAGGCCTAAAACATAAAAGTTATTAAGTAGGTGGATCACCTACTATGACTTTTCTAGGCCCAAATTGAAATTTAATAGGGAAGTAGGCTGGGTAAGCATCAAGGCCCAAGATCCATATGAATTTATTCTCTATAAATACAGATATTCAGCTGTAACATTCTATATTTTTCCATAAGATAAGAACACAAATCTCTCTCTCTCTCTCTCTCTCTCAGCTCATCTTGGCAACCCTCTTTTCCCTTAGGGTTCCTTGAATTATTACTCTTGGTTCTAAAGATTGAAGGTAAGTTCTTAGCTTTATTTTCTTATAGTCTTAATATGGTTAAGGTGATGGATATTAAATTCACACTTTATGGGAGTTTTGGCAGCCTTAGGAGAAAGAAGCTCTTTGGCAGTACCTTTTTTGTGTGATATGTCTTTTAAGTGTTTCCTTCTTGTTGTAATTCCATTTGATTTACAGTTTCATAGGTTACTTCATGGCATAAGTATATCTCAGTTAAGCACAATATTGATTCTTTCATTGTGCTACATTATTTCTACTTGTTATTCTATCTACCTTATATACTAGTACATGTTATATATATACTAAAACCCCTATGGAATGGGGACTACATTATTTTAAATATAGGATCAGGTACATAGAGTTACATACCTCCTCAGTAGGCACTATCATGTATCAGAAAAACAGTCGGGGAAATCTATTTCCCCTAGATCTAGTTTATAGATAGTACTCTCTTTTGTTGTATGTATTTTCATATTATGGGTATGGTGGGGCCCTATCCTAACAACTTTATAGTTACTTAGCTTACTATTGTTTTAGAGGCTTTGTGGACACTATTGGATGATAGTTTTGTATCAGTCGATCATAGGCTATGGTATATGCATATATCATCCTTATCAACTACTACTAGTACATAGATCTTTAAAATATCATCTACCATTGATTATATGCATAGTATATATGATCATATGGTACTTGCTCTCCCCATACAGATTTAGTGCGTCACAAATTTAGTATCAAGCCTATGTTCAAGTGTCCCAGGGAATTTTCCATGAAATCGTGACTAGTAGTTCCTTTCTTATGAATATGTTGCATGCCACCTTTATAGGTAGGGCCTGATTTGATATTTAGGAAATATAACCTTATTTCATGTTCTAGATTGCACGATCTAGCAAAGTTATATCAAATTAATTCTGACTTATGCTTTAATCCTTGCCTACGGAGATACCTGCAAAGAAAAAATCCGAACAAGTCCATGATTCACCACAACCCTAGAGAAAGGTCTTAGCACACAACCACAGCTGCTGAGAATTAGATAGAGGCCTAGGGTGGCACAAATAGACATCTTATTTCAGACCCTCAGTCATAATGAGTAAAAAGGCCTATAAGAGCCCCAATGCCTCTGATCCATCCATCTAAACAATCCAAACAGGATGTTAAGGAAGAAATTCATTTGATCACAAAGATAGTAGTTGCTAAGTCCCAGTGAAAGGACAACCACCCTTAGTATAGATTCACAAGGAGAGGTATTTGGTTTCCATTATCGAGAGTTCTTACATATGAGCTCTTCAATTTCCATATGGTCTAAATCTAATGAGGATCCACAAAGATTTATTGATGAGATTTAGAAACTACTAAGAGTCATGCATATGTCTAAGATGGAGATAGTTGAGTTAGTAGTGTATCAACTAAATGATGTAGCTACAGCCTGGTATGACATATGGAAAGACTTCAAAGGAGAATATGCATCTTCACCGATTTGAAAGGATTTTATTGTGGCCTTCTTAGATCATTTTTTCCCCAAGAGATTTATGATTCATGAATCAAAGGTAAAAGAATATTTAGAACATAAGAAAAATAAAATCAGTGTAAAAGAGTACACCATTGGATTCAATCACCTATCTAGATTTCACCAGAGATAGTCAATACTAAACATGCCAAGGTACGTCAATTTGTGGATGGTCTTAAATCAGACTAGATACTGCCTTATTTTATTGCAACATTAGATACAGAAATAAGTATTGCCTGTATAATGACATTTGCAGAATAGACTGAAGAGCTCCAACAAAAAACTACAGCAGAGTGTGAGTAGGATAGCGTAAGAGGTCCAGAACGTCTGGCATTTAGAAGGGTAGTTATATAGAATCATCTAGCAGAGGGACACAAAGGTCACTACCATCAACAACCTATTCTACCACCTAAGTTCCCTACTAGTTCCAAAGGTTGAGGCCTGAGTAGAGACAACAATCCAGGGAACCAAGCCTACTGTTTTAGAGAGGCATGGGTCATGGGTTACCACTTAGGCCCTATTAGAGTTAGTGTGGTAGATCATACCCTGGTGAGTGTCGACTAGGCTCTGATGTTTGTTATTGGTGTGGTGCCCCTAATCATGTGGTACAAAATTATCCATAAATCAGAAAAAGAGTTATAAACAGAGAGGGCATAGAGTACAATCAACAGGTTCTTCAATAGAATCATCATCAGCCACTTCTTTATCTTATGGTTCTTAAGCACAAGCAGATTGTGAAAAGGGTAGAGGTAGAGCTTCTTGTTCAGTAGGGGGTTTGAATCATATGTATGCATTAGTAGGCCGACATAATTCAAAGGCTTCACCAGATATAGTCAAAGGTATCTCTTCTATCTTCTCACATTATATTTATGCATTTATAGATCCAGGGGCTTACTCCATTCATTGCTAAAATATTTGGAGTAGAATTTGAACTACTACATGAGCCATTCACAATATTAACTCTAGTTGGAGAGTCACTTATAGTTTGCTAAGCCTATAATAGTTGCATAGTGATATTATGTGGTCGAGACTCTACAACCAATTTGTTTGAACTCAATTGATAGACTTTGATATAATTATGGGTATAGATAGCTTATCATATTGTTATGCCATAATTTATTATTGAGATAGATTGCTTGATTTAACTTTTTAGGTGAGCCATTCTTAGATTGGAAACGTAGTGTCATGATGCCTACAGGTTGATCTATTTCTTATATTAAGGATAGAATTAATTTCCAATGGGTGTTTATATCACCTAGCTAGATTAAGGAATATTGATGTTAAGAAAGAGAGACCAACTATTTAATCTATGCCAATTATGAATAAATATCTAGATGCGTTGGCAGAGAAGCTTCAAGGACTCTCTCTAGATAGAGAGATTGATTTTGGTATAGATATGGATCCCGGTACTCAGCCTTTATCAGTTTAACCCTATATAATTACCTGAGAAAACTTAAAAGAAAAATTGAAAAATCTCATTGAAAAAGGATTATCTGATCATGTCTATCACCCTGGGGTGCACCCTAGAAACATTATTTGTATGGAATTCATGTTGATATATTTATTGATAATATGAGTCTTCATACATATTTAAGGAAAGATGTTATGTTTGAGGCAGAGATGGTGGCTAGAAATAATCAAAGATTATGATGTTGATATTTTCTACCACCCGAGTAAAGCAAATATTATAGTAGATGCTCTTAGTCACCAATCTATGGCAAGTCTAGAATAATTGTTGTCAGAAAAGCATACTATATTCAGAGATGTTCATATGCTTTCAATTTTAGGTGTCCTGTTAATTGACTCTGAAGATGGGGGCATAGTTTTTTAGAGTAATGCTAAGTCATCATTAGTGACAATAGTGAAGGAGAGAAAGTATGAGGACCCTATATTAAAATAGTATAAAGAAGGTATTTTTCAACATAATGTCACAATATTTGAGCTTTCAGGTGATGTCACTTTAAAATGACAAGCCAGGTTTGTTATTTCTAAATGTGGATGGATTGCGGTGATGTCACTTTAAAATAACAAGGCAGGTTGGTTTTTTCTAAATGTGGATGGATTGCGGGAAAAGATTATGGCTGAGGTAAACCGTTTGTAGTATACTATCCACCTGGGTTCTACAAAAATGTAACAATATCTAAAAGATATATACGGTGGGACAATATGATGAAAAATATAGCGGATTTGGTGGAAAAATATCCTAACTGTAAACCAGTAAATGCAGAGCATAAAAGGCCCAATGACCTAGTATAGAAGATAAATATCCCTATTGAAATAAGAGGCTATTAAAATGGACTTTGTCATAGGTTTTCCTCCTACTTTCTATAAGCATGATTCTATTTTGGTTATAGTTAATAAATTGACAAAATCAGCCTATGTTTAACTGTTAAATCCACTAGTATAATTGAGGATTATGCTAAGTTATATGTGAAGGAAATATTTTGCATATATGGGACTCCTGTGTCTATTATTTTGGACAGGGGTACCCAGTTCACAACTCACTTTTGGAAATCCTTCCAGAAAGGTTTGGTTTCTATGGTGAATCTTAGCACAACCTTTTATCTGTAGATAGATGGCCAAGCTGAGGGCACTATTCAGACCCTTGAAGATATGTTGATGGCATATATTCTAGATTTCAAAGGTAATTGGAATGATCTTTTTCCCCTTATTGAGATTACATATAACAATAACTATCATTCCAACATCCAAATGACACCATTTGAAGCTCTATATGGGTGAATTTATAGGTCTCCTATTTGTTGGTTTAGGTAGGTGAACCACAAGTACTTGGTCCAGATCTGGTCCACCAGACAGTTGAGATAGTTAAGTTGATTTGGGAGTGATTAAAGATCGCTCAAAGACAATAGAAATCTTATTCAAATGTGAGGCGTAGAGATCTAGAGTTTCACATAGATGACTAGGTATTCTTAAAGGTTTCACCTATGAAAGGTGTTATGAAATTTAGAAAGAATGGAAAGCTAAGCCCAATATATATTGGGGCTTACATAATCGTATAAAGAGTTGGATAGGTGGTATATGAGCTGGAACTACCTCCAGAGTTTGATATTATATATCTGGTATTCCATGTGTCTATGTTATGTAAGTTTATAAGGGATCCATCACTTATCATCCTAACAACAAATATAGAGATCACAAAAAACTTGTCATAAGAAGAGGTTTCATTAGCTATCCCTGATAGAAAACCAAGCAAATTGAGGAAAAAAGATGTCGTCTCTGTTAAAGTACTATGAAGGAATTAGAATATTGAATAAGCTACTTGGAAATTTGAGGACACCATAAGGTCCAAATATCCACACCTATTCCAAGGTCATAGAAAAGGTTTCTCATAACATACATCTTATTCAAAGGAATCATAGTTTTAGTTGAACCTATTCATAATTATTTTTGCTCATATGTTATATATTCATATTTAGGTGTATCACTCATTCCTATGAGTTCATATCTTCCATATGTCGAAATAGGAGTCAGAACATACAGAGGGTTCATAAGGTAAATTAGATGCATGTTTATTTTGTTGCTATTTTGGTAGAACCTTACTTCCCATTGTATACTACAACTATTATGATACCCTGTAAGGATTGTATATGTGTATTCTGTTTAGCTAATAAGTATTGGATAACCCTATTTACAAAGGGAACATTGGCAAAAATTTTAGCAAAATTCCAGAGTTAGTTATATTTGGAGCTAAAGTCTACATTTGAGGACAAATGATCCTACTGGTGGGATAATGTGATCCCCCATACCTTTTGACACATGTACAACTAAGATAACGTAGATAAATTTATTTAGACATGTAAAAATGGGGGTGAATTGGAGGAAAATTCTAAGTATCCAACTACACTAAAGTGAAAGATATTGTTTGAGGGAATGAGAGTATAAAATACAAGTAAAGTTGGGAACATGAAAGTCAACAACTTTCTAGAGCTATGTGTTTCACCTGCTAGTGTAAATGTGTTAGGTGTTTGGACATTCTATGTGGTTAAATTATTTATTTCGATATCCTGATTGCTTGAACTACTTATATATGTAGCATGTATTAAATAAAAGAGATCAAGGCCAAAGAATGCACCTACTTAAGGAATACTAGGCCAAAGACTTAAAATTTATTAAGTAGGTGGATCACCTACTTTTACTTTTCTAGGCCCAAATTGAAATTAAATGGAGAAGTAGGCTAGGTCAAGGCCAAAGACCCATATGAAATTATATTGGAATGAAATAAACATTCTTGGGCCATTTGGAACTCGTGATACCATTAGCTACGAAGCAACCAAGGTATGTAAGGGACATTCACTGCTTTTCATGGCATGATTCTTTAATTTCATGAACTTCTCATAAAGCTTCTAGATTATGTTATTTTTTCTTATTTGAAAATAGTTATCCCTTGTGAGGAACTCATACTCAGTTAGCATGGAAGTCGTACTTAGACAAAAAGTGAAGAAATAAACAAAGCTCTAGTAATAGATATAGTTCATATGCATTCAAATACTATAATTGAGGAAATATCAGGTTTTAGATATATGATAAGGTCTACTTAAGTGCTAAATATAGTAAAAGATAAAAAGTTGTTATTGTAACACCCCATACATTTTCGAACCTATAAGACTACGTTAACAATTATGGAATTATTTAAACATGAGAGGGTTGGTGAATTATGCATTAATTTGTTGGGCTTAAGTGAATCATGTGCCATTGGGCTTAAATGAGGCCCAAAAACATATAGAAGACATGGCCCAAAAATGGAAATGACCCATTCTTGTGTTTGAACAAGCAAGCATGCATTTAATGTGGCTAAGGATGACCATTAAGTACTATATAAAGCAAGTAATAATCAGATTTTATTCATCTCAACACACATGCCTTTTTCTAGAATATTCAAGACATTTTTCTCTACTCACAAACCCTAAGCCTTCATTCTCTTTGGGCAAGATCAATCTTTTTCAAGCTTTGGTAAGTGTTTAATTTCATGGTCTAATATATGATATTCTTAATATGGTGCATAAATAATGTTGGTTATGTTGACAAAGTGTTGGACAGTTCACTATGTGTAAAACTGTCTATTTTTGCTCGGAAAAGGGTTTTGCCTTACAAACTTGAAAATGGACTTGTGGTGTATTTAAGGAAAAATGTGGTTTTGGTGATGTTCATGTGTGTTGTGAAACCATGGTTGATTTTTGGCATCCAATTTGACCTAAATTATGTAAAGGGAAGTTTATTCATGGCCATGGACCATTTATTACAAAAAAGGACCTAAAAGAGACCCTTTTTGGCCGAAACGGGCATCCGCCCTCTTGTCTGGAGCACCTGCGGCCGCAGATGCCAATGGAGGTGGCTCTAGACAAGGCCAGAGGGCACCTGCAGCTGTATGTCAGCCATCTGCTGGCGCAGGTGGCTTCACAGGTCAGCCCAGAATTCGGTTTTGTATGTTTTTGTCTCCCTTTGATCCCCGAAGGCCCCTATACCCTTTTTGGATGTAATTATCAACTTATGATACCTTTTGAATGACGTTAAGAGGTCGTTTGGAGGCATGTTGGATTATAACAATCATGAATTGTTGTTAATATGTTGTTATGAAAGGTATTTAGGTGACTTGACGAAAGAATTATGATGTAATGATAATGAGAAAACGTAAAGGGTAAACTTGGTGTGAAATGCTATTGGTTTATGATGTCTTGGTCAATGTGTAGAATGTTATGGTGTTGTTGGTATGTTAATGTAGTGGATTTTATTTTAAAGGGTGAAATGATGCTATATGTCAGTCATGTAGCTCATTGGCATTTTGTGTACTTGTAAGGTAACTAGTTGTTAACGGGAGCTCCGTTATGAACTTATGTTGTAGAGTAACACGTAAAGAAGGAGCTGGATTGTTGTATTCACACATAGGACTGTGTATTCATATTGAGAAGATAAGGTATGTAAGGTTACTCTTTCTGTATCCTTCTGCAGCACATAGTATTCACATTGACAGTGTATTTGTTCCATTTCGAATTGTTCTAAGGTATCCCATTTCTGGTTATCAATTATTGTTCATCACATGTTCTTTATTTCACGCCCCAAATTCCAACAGGGCGGACTGGCACCCGAAGTCGATAAGGACCGAGAGAACCAATCTTCATCTATATCCATTCATTGGACGTCATTCAAGAAACATCACCATCACATAGAGATATGCAATGCCAATAGCAGAAGTCATGGAAACATGTGATATATACATATAAGAAACTTGGTCGTCAGGGCCGTCAAGTGAAAATGGGCATACATCCTTTACATTCATATTCCCACATACGTCTACAAAAGCCTCTAACAGATGCATATACATAACCATCCTAAAGTCAGGATAAGTCCCCGCTTTATACAACGTTACAAGGCCAAAAAAAATGTACAACTGTGACTCGAAAAGCCCCGAACCAACTGGAGCTCACTAATGATCAGTAGATGACCCGCAGCTTACTGTGGAGGTCTACTAGTACCTGTGCCTGCAACAAGTAAGGTAAGTCCCCCAAGGGATATCAGTACGAAGAATGTACTGAGTATGTAAGGCCATAAGAAACTGTATGATGCATAAATACTTCAATGGAATCAAATACAAGTGCATATCAAATATGGATAAGTCATTATTCTGAATGTATGGAAAAATGTACATTACATTGATTACTTTCTTTACTTTTACGCTCATTCATTCATCCACTCACTCCTTAATTCGTTACTCATCCTTCCATTCATATAATGCCTGGGACCCAAGCTGATCAGTGGGTAATAATCAACAATTATTCAGGATCGACCCATGCTAGGATTTTATTTTGCCCCTAAGATACCACCTGTAGTAGTGGCATTGACCCATGATAGGTGTTCTTTTAACCCATGGGATACAACCCGAGCTATTGGGATCGACCCATGCTAGGTATTTTAACCCCTGGGATACTACCCAGGAATACTGACTTGATTACCTCACTTATTTAATCTTCGAAATAGTTCATTCGATGGTCATGTCATTATTGGAACTTTTGAATGGAACATTATTGGAACTTTGGAACCATGTCCACAGTTCTATGACACATGAATAACAATAGATCAATGAATAAGGAACATGTGAATAACAATAGATGATAATCTGAAATGAGATACCGTAAAATATTTTGGAAATGAACAAGTATGATGACAAGGTGAACACTATATGCTGCAGAAGGATACAAAAAGAGTAACCTTACATGCCTAATATTCTTAATATTAACACATAATACTATACGTGAATACAATAGTCCAGCTCCTTCCTTATGTCTTACTCTACAACACAAATACACAACGGAGTTCTCGTTAACAACTAGTTACCCTACAGTGTATAAGATGACAATGAGCTATATGACTGCCATATAATGTCATTTCACCCTTTACAATTCAATACACTGCATTATCATACCAAAAACACCGTAACATTCCACACATTGACCAAGACATCATATATCAATAGCATTTCACACCAAGTTTACCCTTTATGCTTCGTTATTATCATTACGTCACCATTACTCCATAAAGTCACCTCATAACAACACATTAACAACAATAAATAATTGATATCATACAACATGCCTCCATACGACCCCTTAAAGTCATTAAAAAGGTATCACGAGTTGATAATTTCATCCAAGAAGGTTATAGGGGCCTTCGGGGATCAAAGAGAGACAAAAACATACAAAATGGAACTTTGGGTTGACCTGCGAAGCCAACTGCACCCGCAGGTGGTTGACATGCGTCCGAAGGTGACCTATGGCCTTGTCCAGAGCCACCTGCGTTGGCATCTGCGGCCGCAGGTGCTCCAGACACGAGGGCGGATTCCCGATTTGGCCAAAAAGGGGTCTTTTTTTGTAGTAAATGCTCTATGGCCATGAATAAACTTCCCTTTAAATAATTTAGGTCAACTTGGATGCCAAAAATCAACCATGGTTTCACAACACAAATGACCATCACCAAAACCACATTTTTTTGTTCAATACACCACCAAATCCATGCATAATTTTGCAATAACAATTCCAAACATTATGTACAAGGATAAAAAAAGTAAGGCTATAATCACATCTCACATGTCAATATTTAATCCATCAAGTTCACTTCCTTCAAAACCACAAGTCCATTTTGAAGTTTACAAGGCAAAACCCTTCTCCGATTGCAAAAATAGACAGTTTTACACATAGTAAACTGTCCAACACTTTGCCAATATAACCAACATGATTTATACACCATATTAAGTATATAATATATTAAACCATCAGAACAAATATTTACCAAAGCTTGCAAAGAGTGATCTTGTCCAAAGGGATGAAGGCTTAGGGTTTGTAAGTAGAGAGAAATGTTTTAGAAAAATCTAGAAATGGCATATGTATGGCTATGAATAAAATCTAATTTTTCCTTGATTTATATAGTACTTAATGGTCATCCTTAGCCAATTAAATTTATGTTTGCTTGGTCAAACACAAAAATGGATCATTTCCATTTTTGGGGCCATGTCTTCTTATGATTTTGGGTCTCATTTGAGTCCAATGGCACATGATTAACTTAAGCTCAACAATTTAATGCATAATTCGCCAACCCTCTCAAGTTTAAATAATTCCTTAATTGTTTAGGTAGTCTCATGGGTTTGGGAATGCACGGGGTGTTACATTCTTCCCCCCTTAGAAACATTCATCCTAGAATGTTAGTGACATTATTCAAGTTAAACAATTGCTAGTCTAGGATCATTCTTCATGTTATCATATATACTTAATGCTTATAAATACTTACTTGTCATTGTTCTGATCTCGTAACTTTTACTTTTTCTTCCATTTAAAATAAATGAGGGTACTTGGACTTCATCATTTCTTCAGCTTCCCATGTGATCTCTTCTATTTGCTGATTTCTCCAAAGTAGCTTTACGGAAGCTATGTCTTTATTCCTCAACCTCTTCACTTGTCTATCTAGAATGGCAATACGTATCTCCTCATAGGTAAGATCCTCCATAACTTGTACATCATCAATGGGAGTAAAATGAGATGGATCTCCTATGCACTTTCGAAGCATCGAAACATGAAATACTGGATGAAATATGGAGAGTTATTGGGGTAGTGCCAACTCATACGCAACTTTCCCAAATCTTCTAATAATTTCATATGGTCCTATATAACATGGACTCAATTTTCCTTTCTTTCTGAATCGCATTACCCCTTTCATCAGTGACACCTTCAAAAATACACAATCACCTATGGAGAATTCGAGCCCTCTTCTTCTAACATCACCATATGACTTGTGTCGACTTTGGGACGTTTGTAGCTGCTATTGGATCACTTTAACTTTCTCCATAGCCTGATAAACAAGATCTAGCCCAAGTAAAGCAGTTTCACCTGCTTCAAACCATCCGATTGGGGATCTACATTTCCTTCCGTATAAAGCTTCATAAGGTGCCATTTTAATAATTGGATGATAGCTATTGTTGTAAGAAAACTCAATAAGAGGCAAATGGTCATCCCAACTGCCTTGAAGCTCGTAGCATATCTTCAAGCATTTGGATAGTACGTTGTGCTTGTCCATCTGTCTGAGGATGGAAAGCCATACTCAGATTTAATTATGTACACAAACTCTGCTGAAAAGATCTCCAAAAATGCACAGTAAATTATGCTTCTCTATCTGATATAATAGAGATCAAAATCCCATGCAATCGTACTATCTCTTTTACATACAATCTTGCATAATCTTCGGCTGTATAGGTGGTCTTGACTGGTAGGAAATGTGCTGATTTGGTAAGCCTGTCAACTATGACCCATATGGAATCAAATTTCCGCAGTGTACGAGGCAAACCTGTGATGGAATCCATATTAATCATGTCCTATTTCTAGACTGGAAGATTGATACATTGTATGTAACCTCCTGGTTTCTGATACTCTACCTTTACTTGTTGACAATTCGGACATTGAGCGACAACTTCTGCAATGTTCTTCTTCATGTTTCCCCACCAATACATTTCTTTCAAATCATGGTACATTTTGGTAGCTCCCAGATGAATAGAATATCGTGAATGATGCGTCTCTGTCATAATTCGTATCCTCAGCTCATCTACATCCGGTACACATAATCTATCTTGCCATTGAAGCACCCCTTCTTGTGTAAGATCAAAGGCCTTGGTCAGACCCTATTGTACATTCTCTTTTAGATGCAATAACATAGGATCTGCAAACTGCTTCTCTTTCACCTCAGCTAGTAATAAAGATTTTGCCGCATTTTTTACAATAACCCTTTATCTGAGGATTCAAGAAGACGAACCCCCAAGATGGCTAATTGATGTATATCCTTGACTAAATCTTTATTTTCCATCAATTGGCCACTAGCGCCTCCTATTGCCTTGTGGCTTAATGCATCAGCTACCACATTCATTTTTCCTGGATGATATAGAATATCAATATCATCATCTTTTAAGAGCTCTAGCCACCTTCGTTGCCTCAAATTGAGTTCCTTCTACTTAAAGATATATTGCAACATTTTTTGATCAGTACAGATATCAACACGAACTCTATACAAATAATGACGCCATATCTTTAAAGCAAATATTACCGTTGCTAATTCAAGATTATGTATGGGATAGTTTCTCTCGTGTGGCCGCAACTGTCATGAGGCATATGCTATTACATTACCGTGCTGCATCAATACACACCCTAGACTAACTCTGGAAGCATCAAAATATACTGCATAACCTTCAGTGCCTTTCGGAAGTACTAACATCGGTGTAGAAGTCAATTTATCTTTCAGCTCTTGGAAACTTTTCTCACATGCATCATTCCACTGAAATTTGACTGCCTTGTGTGTAAGCTTTTTTAAAGGTGCCTCAATGGAACAAAAACCTTCAACAAACCTTTGATAATAACCTGCCAACCCAAGGAAGCTACGGATTTTCGTAGGCCTTGGCCAATTTTCACCGCTTCAATCTTTTGTGTATCAACTCGAATTCCTTCATCTGACACAATGTGGCCCAAGAAGGCTACGGATTTCAACAAAAAATCACATTTAGAGAAATTCGCATACAACTTACGCTCACGAAGAATCTATAACACTTGCCGTAAGTGCTTTGCATGGTCCTCTTGTGACTTTGAATAAACCAGGATGTAATCTATAAATACCATCACGAACACGTCTAGAAATGGCTTAAACACCCTATTTATCAAATCCATGAACACAGTTGGTGCATTTTTTTGTCCAAATGTCATAACTAAAAATTCATAATGGCCATACCATGTTCGAAAATCTGTCTTGGGTATATCCCTTTCTCTAACTCTGACTTGATGGTAACCTGATCTCAAGTCAATCTTTGAAAAATATTTGGCACCCTGTAACTGATCAAACAAATTGTCAATTCGAGGGAGGGGATATTATTTTTTGATCGTTACCTTATTCAATTGTCTATAGTTGATGCACAGTCTCAATGTGCCATCTTTCTTCCATACAAATAATACCGGTGCACTCCATGGGGACAAACTAGGCCTGATAAAGCCCTTGTCCAGCAAGTCTTTCAATTGCTCCTTCAATTCATGCAATGCTGCTGGAGCCATTCTAGACGGGGCAATAGAGATAGGCAGAGTGCCTGAAATCACATCAATAGTAAATTCTATTTCCCATTTTGGGGGCAAACCTAGAAGATCCTCTTGAAATACATCAAGAAACTCATTGACCACTGGGACCGATTGAGGAGTTAGTGGTTCCACATCAGTATCTTTCACTCGTACTAAGTGACATATGTACCCCTTGGCAATCATTTTCCTTGCTTTCAGATAGGAAATAAATTTCCCTCTCAGTGCCCCTACATCACCCTTCCATTCAAGAACATTCGTTTGTGGAAAATGAAAATGTACTTTCTTAGCTCGGCAATCTATCGTGGCATAACAAGAAGCCAACCAATCTATGCCCATTATGACATCCAAATCCACCATGTCCAGTTCAATAAGATCAGACAGTGTATCATGACCACACACAATTATGATATACTCTTTTTGCAATAATATAGTCACCAACTGGTGTATATACTTCAATTGACTTAGTAAATAGTTTCGGTGTTCTTTCACATTTTGCAGCAATCAATGGAGTAACGTATGACAATGTAGAACCCGGATCAATCAATGCATATACATTATACGAAAATATGGATAATGTACCTGTGACAACATCAGGAGAAGCTTCTGAATTCTGCCGGTCCACTAGAGCATAAGTGCGATTCTGGGTCCCACTAGAATTGGCTGCTCCTCTGGCACATCTACCATGACCCACAGTTTGTACACCTCTACCTATGGGAGGAACCGATGATGATGATGCAATGGTTGATACCGCAGGTCGAGCCATGCTACCCAAGCCTCTTCGTGGGCAGTCTCTCATCATATGCCCCGTCATATCACACCAAAAGCAAAAATTTGTCCCACCAAAAGCAAAAATTTGTCCCAAGCCGGTATTCACCTAAATGAAACCGTCCACAGTGCTGACACGGCTGACGAGAAAATCCAGCGGTCTGCGAACCTCGAATTCCACTACTCTGCCCAATATTGCTGCCTTTAAACCCTCAGAATTGAGATTGAGTGCCTGCTCTGGAATAAGAGAATTACGTTCTAGGCAGTCGAGGAAATATCCGAGGTCTAGATTCTCTTTGGGACGCCATAGACTATCCCATAGGTCTAGCCCTATTTGACGACCCTCGTTCAGATTCGTGTACCCTTCTTCTTTGCCTTTGGTCCTCCATCTTTTGTGTGAAAGCTTGAATTCTAGCTATATCCATATCTCTATTTAAAGCGGCAATAGTGCAGTCCCATACCAAATATGGCTCCAATCTGTCCACATATTGATGTACTCTGTCTATCATTGTGGCCACTATGTTCGGAGCATAGCGAGCCAAGGAATTAAATTGCAGACTGTATTCTCTAACACTCAGATTCCCTTGATAGAGATTTAAGAATTGATCCTAACGAGCCTTTCGGATCTCATAAGGAAGATAGTGATCAAGGAATGCCACTTTAAATTCTTCCCAATTAGGTGGATTTGCTCCAATACCACGATATTTCTTTCAATCTTCATACCACAATATAGCTTCACCTTTCAATCTATAAGCCACAAGTTCAACTGTTTCTAGACCAGTCACGTTAATAGCATCTAGAGCCCTTTGAATTTGATCTATAAAGTCTTGCAAATCTTCATTCAGATCTGACCCAGTGAATGTGGGAGGGTTCAATTTCAGAAAGTCCTGTGTCCGTCGACTAGTTGCCCTAGCCGCACCATCATCACTTGTTGTTGGACCAGCTCATCCTTGACTTTGTGCTGCAGCTATCTGGGTCAACATTTGCACCGCATTTCTGAGATCTTGCTCAGTAGCATTAACAAGTGGTTCTGTAGGTTCTTATCTCCTTCTCGACTCTTCTGGAGCTGGAAAAGTAGAAAAAGCCTGTGATGCAAACTCAGCATCATCCCCACCTTGACTAGCTTGGTCAGGTAGTGATCTACTTGTTCCTTCTCCGGCAAGTATATCTACCTGCTTACCTTTACCTCTACCTCATCCTGTAATCGGCATTTTACTATACAAAAGAAAACCAAGTCCAATGGTTAGATATGATTCCATTACAATATTGACTCTAATGCACGATCTAAGAATTGAAGAACAGAAACAACTCCTAAATGCCTTGTAGCCTCCTACTTATAAATGTGGTGCACAACACATCCATAAGCAAGACTCTACTCAGACAAGGCTTTGTAGACACCCTTAGGACAAGCTGCTTTGATACCACTTTATGTCACGCCCCAAATTCAAACGGGGCGGACTGGCACGCGAAGCCGATAAGGCCCGACAGAACCAATCTTCATCTATGTCCATTCATTGCTGTCATTCAAGAAACATCACCATCATGTAGATATATACAATACCAATAGCAGAAGTCATGGAAACATGTGATATATACATATAAGAAACTTGGCCGTTAGGGCCATCAAGTCAAAATGGGCATACATCCTTTACATTCATATTCCCACATACGTCTACAAAAGCCTCTAATAGATGCATATACATAACCACCCTAAAGTCGAAACAATTCCCCACTTTATACAATGTTACAAGGACAAAACGAATGTACAACTGTGACTCGAAAAGCCCCGAACTAACTGAAGCTCACCAATGAGCAGTAGATGACCCGCAGCTTATTGTGGAGGTCTACTAACACCTGTGCCTGCAAAAAGTAAGGTAAGTTCCCCAATGGACATCAGTATGAAGAATGGTCTGAGTATGTAAGGACATAATAAACTGCATGATACATAAATAATTCAATGGAATCAAATACAAGTGCATAACCAATATGGATAAGTCACTATTCTGAATGTATGGAAAAATGTACATTACGTTGATTACTTTCTTTACTTTTATGCTCATTAATTCATTCACTCACTCCTTCATTCGTTACTCATCCTTCCATTCATCTAATACCCAGGCCCCAAGCTGATCTGTGGGTAATAAGCAACAATTATTCGGGATCGACCCATGCTAGGCTTTTCTTTTGCCCCTGGGATACCACCCGTAGTAGCAGGATTGACCCATGCTAGGTGTTATTTTCACCCCTGGGGTACCACCCAAGATATTGGGATCGACCCATGCTAGGTATTTTAACCCCTGGGATACCACCCAAGAATAGAGACTTTATTACCTCACTTCTTTAATCTTCGAAATAGTTCATTCAATGGTCATGTCATTATTGGAACTTTTGAATGGAACATTATTGGAACTTTGGAACCATGTCCATAGTTATGTAACACATGAATAACAATACATCAATGAATAAGGAAAATGTGAATAACAATAGATGATAATCTGAAATGAGATACCTTAAAACATTTTGGAAATGAACAAGTACGATGACAATGTGAACACTATATGCTGCAGAACTATACGAAAAGAGTAACCTTATATAACTTATGTTATCAATATGAACACACAATCCTATACATGAATACAATAGTCCAGCTCCTTCCTTATGTCTTACTCTACAACACAAATACACAACGGAGTTCCCGTTAACAACTACATACCTTACAAGTGTATAAGACGACAATGAGCTATATGACTGCCATATAACGTCATTTCACCCTTTACAATACTATACATTGCATTATCATACCAACAACACCGTAACATTCCACACATTGACCAAGACATCATATATCAATAGCATTTCACACCAAGTTTACCCTTTATGCTTCCTCATTATCATTAAGTCACCATTACTCTATCAAGTCACCTCATAACAACACATTAACAACAATACATAATTGATTTCATCCAATATTCCTCCATATGACCCCTTAAAGTCATTAAAAAGGTATCACAAGTTGATAATTTCATCCAAGAAGGGTATAGGGGCCTTTGGGGATCAAAGAGAGACAAAAACATACAAAAAGGAACTCTGGGTTGACCTGTGAAGCCACCTGGGCCCGCAGGTTGTTGACATACAGCCGCAGGTTCCCTCTGTCCTTGTCCATAGCCACCTGCGTTGGCATCTGCGGCCGCAGGTGCTCCAGACACGAGGGTGGATGCCCGATTCGGCCAAAAAGGGTCTCTTTTAGGTCCTTTTTTGTAGTAAATGGTCTATGGACATGAATAAAATTCCCTTTAAATAATTTAGGTCAACTTGGATGCCAACAATCAACCATTTTTTCACAACACACATGAACATCACCAAAACCACATTTTTTTCTTCAATACACCACCAAATCCATGCACAATTTTGCAATAACAATTCCAAACATTATGTACAAGGATAAAACAAGTAAGGCTATAATCACATATCACATGTCAATATTGAATCCATCAAGTTCACTTCCTTCAAGACCACAAGTCCATTTTTAAGTTTACAAGCCAAAACCCTTCTCCGATTGCAAAAATAGACAGTTTTACACATAGTAAACTGTCCAACACTTTGCCAACATAACCAACATGATTTATACACCATATTAAGAATATCATATATTAAACCATGAGAATAAATACTTTCCAAAGCTTGCAAAGAGTGATCTTGTCCCTTCTTGTCCAAAGGGATGAAGGCTTAGGGTTTGTGAGTAGAGAGAAATGTTTTAGAAAAATTTAGAAATGGCATGTGTATGGATATGAATAAAATCTGATTTTTCCTTGCTTTATATAGTACTTAATGGTAATCCTTATCCAATTAAATGCATTTTTTCTTGGTCAAACACAAGAATGGATCATTTCCATTTTTGGGCATGTCTTCTTATGATTTTGGGCCTCATTTGAGTCCAATGGCACATGATTCACTTAAGCCCAACAATTTAATGCATAATTCATCAACCCTCTCAAGTTTAAATAATTCCATAAATGTTAAGGTAGTATCATGGGTTCGTGAATTCACGAGGTGTTACACCTTATGCATTGATCAATTGTGATTCACATGTCTTATGTGTATTGACTAATGTTTTAAAGTTCCAATAATGTCCAATAATCAATGTATCAATCTCATAGAAGTAAAGATATGAGGTAAGGTTTAATTGTTTGGTTGAGTAGCATCATAGGGGCGATATAAAAGCCTAGCATGGGTTATCACAATAACATCCCAGGGGCGATATAAAAGCCTAGCATGCGTTATCACAGTAACATCCCAGGGGCGATATGAAAGCCTAGCATGGGTTAATCACATCCTACGGGTTATAATACTTAGAATGGGTTAATCTCATCACAGGGGTGATAGAAAAGCCTAGCATGGGTAGAACAATAAAGATGAATAGATGTAAAGGCAAAAGAAGTAAAGAATGTAATGTACATGGTTCCACATGTGTAGACCGATGGTTTTATCTGTACTAACTAATCTCTTATATTTGATTTCATGTAAGTACTTGTATATCATACATTTTATTATGAGCCTTCCATACTCAGTACATTCTTCGTACTGACGTCCCTTAGGGGACTTACCTTGCTTGTTGCAGGCACAGGTGCTAGGAGACCTCCACAGTAGGTTGCGGATCTTTTGCCGATATTTGGTGAGCTCCATTTGGTTCAGGGCTTTTTGAGTCACAGTTGTACATGTGTTTTGGTATTGTAAATGTTGTATAAAGCGGGGACTTGTCCCAACTTTAGGTTGGTTATGTATATGCATCTGTTAGAGGCTTTGTAGGCATATGTGGGAATATGGGTGTAAGGGGATGTATTTCCATTTTTACTTGATGGTCCTAACGACCAAGTTTCTTATATGTATATATCACATGTTTCCATAACTTCTGCTATTAGCATCTAGTATGTATACGTGATGATGATGCTTCTTGGATGACATGCATATGAATGGACATGGATGAAGATTGGTTCTCTCGGGCCTTATCGGCTTTGGGTGCCAGTCCAGCCCGTTGGAATTCGGGGCGTGACAAAAGTGGTATCAGAGCAGGTTGTCCTAAGGGTGTCTACAAAGCCGTGCCTGAGTAGATTCTTTCTTATGGATGTGTTGTGCACCATATTTATAAGTAGGAGGCTATGGGACATTCAGGAGTTGTTTCTTTTCTTCATTTCTAGATCATGCAATAGAGCCAATGTGGTAAGTGGAATCGTATCTAACCATTGGAATTGATTTTCTTTATAAGAATGATAAATCTAGTTGTTTTTGTTGAATTACTTGTAGAATTATTTGATTTAGTTGGATACTTGAGATGATATATCCACCCCTCGTTAGGATTTGTATTCTATTAACAACGACCCCAAGCTTAAATGCGACTTAGAGATTATTCGTATAGGTCGCTTACAACTACATTGTTTTTCTTTGGGATATTTAATTATTATTTTTGCCCTCGCGGCTATTGTGGTTAGCTACAAATATAAAACTTGTACCTTCCAGGCAATAAATAGGTTGCCTAAGGGGCTATTAAGATGACTTGAGGCCTATGGTCTACTCTAATCACCTATAGGGCTATAGTAAAGCCTAAAAGATATTTTGATTGCATGTTCACTCTCTAGATATAATATTTCCCTAGGATAGATTGAGGCCTAGGAGTCATTCAATTGCCTAATAGGGCTAGATTGAGGTCTATAGACCCTTAGTTTCCTTTAGGGCTATATAGATATATAGTTGCCTCCAGAGATGTATGAATATACAATTGGATTTGAGGCTATGTAGATATATATTTTTCTTTACATATTTACACGTATAAAGTTTCCTTTGGAGATATGCAGCTATGTAGTTTCCTTCATGTCTATACAGATTGCCTATGGGTCTATACAATGGCTGATAAGGTTGTGTAGATTTTTGTGGAACCTACTGAGCTTATATGGGCCTGAATGGGTTATATTGTTTATTGTTTGTACCTATCGAGCTTATAGGAGCATGGTTAGGTTATTTTTTGGTTATCATTATATGATTTGTGTTAAGAACTATGACATTTTATTATGATTACTCTCGACTCTTCTTCCTGAGTATGTTTGGTAATTGATGATATCATATTAGATTAGTTTAGTTAAGTCGACTATTGATTTAGTTATGGCTTTAAGAGTTAGGCCATGAACAAGTAAGTGCATTCTATCTAACCCCTGATTCTATATCCAAATATATACAGTACTTATGATATCAATTTATCTACTTATAGATTCAGAAGTTGGTAAGAATATTTAGATTATTTTTGGCCTATTATCTATATTTACATTTAGTAAATTATGATACCTACTCAGTTATTCATTTTCCTTGTATACTCGATACATATTTTATACTAACATTACCATTGCTTGGGGGCGCTGCACTCATGCTTGTAAGTCCTAACATATAGGGAGATTGGCCTCCTTCATAGTAGTTGAGCTCCAATAGGTTGGCTTTCTCTTTTCTTCCAGAGTTAATAAAGTATTTGAGGATTGTTAGATTTTGCCGTAAATAGGTCATGGGTAGGTTAGGGCCCTGTCCTGGCCAAGTTTATTACTCTTAGAGTCTTGCATACTTTAGGTTGCATAGATATGGATTGTCGGGTATGTGGGCCCCGTTGTCTTATCCTCTTAGCATATTGACATGTTCACCTTGATTGTATATGTATATATATGTTAAGTTGATTTGCTTCTAAGGATCAGGGTGGCATCTATGACCCATTTAGAATTTATTCTTTCCTAAATATCATGGTGGCCTCGATGGCCCATACAAGACTTGTGTGACACCTATTTATTACTTTATATGAATTAATGGGAGTAGCAATTTTCTTTGTAGAGCTATTAATAGGGGCCTTTATGGTTGGGAGCTTATTTTTATGCCAAGATATACTTGTTTGTTTTCTTAATTGCTTGTGGATACTATGCAACATTGGCAAATGGTTTAGTAGGGTTGGCTCATGCCTATGTTTTGGCATCCAGTGCCATTTGAGCACCTAAAGTTTGGGCATGACACTTTTTGCCTCATCAAAATTCTACATTTCCTCCTTTTTCTTCAGTAAGCGAGATGAACCTCTATTTATCTCCAATCATATATCATGAACAAGCATTTTCCCTGTACAAATTTTGTTTGTTTCCTTTCTCTTAAAAATGATTAGATGTTTGTTTCAAAAATCTTGGCGTCGCACAAATTACACCTCTAAAGCAAAGTATAAAGCGGTCGTTGTTCAAATATAGAACCTAACCGAGGTTGGGTACTATCCCATAAGGAATATGGTTAGGACCTAGATCAATATGATTACGTAGGCTATTAGTCGGTTATTTCCAAAAGGGGGAATTTTGTAACAAGTAATAGTTAAAAATTTTAAGTAACCAAGTAACAGAGCATCAATTACTATTGTTTGTAATCAATGACGAGAGTTGAATAGGATTGTGTTCTCCATTATTTCATAACTTAGTAAGTATATCATACAAGTGATCTATCCTGGTTCTTAGCATGCAAAATTGGTAAGTTAAGTTTAGCTAAATGGTTGGTTCCCTAGATAGATAAATATCACTATGTAACATGGTTTGTTTTCGAGTGTTTGCTTTACTAACCCTTACCTTTGATTCCAGAGTTAGCTATTCCCAGACAAGGTCAAGCTATTAGCTGAAGGTTGATAGCCTAAAATATCTTTTGTTAATCCATTTTCCTTTTCTCTACCTCTTTGGTCCAGCAAGTAAAGCATTAAGGCAAGTTCTAACATTGGCCACCGTTAAAATTAAATCAATACGAAGGGAAGAACAATACATGCATAAACACCATTCAAGAATCACTATGTACTTTGCCTACTTTGTTAATTAATCGTGGTTACCACAACTAGTCTATAACCCTAGTTGTGGGTTTAGCTACTCATGCTTGGAGAATCACAACCAGAGGTTATAGAAAAACTCATAATTATGAACTTACGAGATTGAGTAGATGAAATTCGGACACTTGAATTATCAAAGAAAATTAAATAACCAAGAATCAATGTATGAATTACTCTCTAGAACCCAAGAACAAAATAAAGTATATGTTTGTAAGACTTCAAAGAGCATAATAATGCATAAAGAATAAAATATAATGAAGGAAAGGTATTTATAGACAAAAACAAAACCTATCCTAATCATAATTGAATTGTAGGCTTTGCAATGCCTACAAGTCGTAGGGTGAAATTAAGACTCGTAAGGTGTGGTCATGGCTCATTTTGTGTACTTCTTCAGCTTTGTTGTTGTGGCTCAGTACGACTCGTTGGTTGACCATACGAGTTGTATAGTAACTCATGTCCACTAGGACTTGTTTTGCACCTTCTTAGTAATTTCTGCTTACGACTTCTCAGAACAAGTGACCATGACTCATGCTTTCTCATCATGAATCATAGCTTCCTTCCATTGTGGCTAACTCTAATTTTTCAACCTTCTGATCTTTCTTCCCATGATCCATCAGAACAAGTGAGCATGACCCAATGTTGACTCACAAGTCATTCAGTCCATCCATGGTCTCTGGGCAAAGTGTACATCTTTTAGCTTTTCTACTTCAAGAAATCTAAAAATGAATCAAGAGGACTAGTTTCTTGACATCATGACTCGTAGCTGGTAGTTGTATGTTGCACTTGAATTTCAATCTTGAGGATATCATCTTTTTCTATAGGAATGGGGCAAGTTATGACTCGTTCCATGACCCGATGAGTCGTACCTTGGCTCTCACAGTCAATACTTAGTTATTTTTAGCCTTTTTTAATCATTCACATCCTAGATCTGTTTTCCAACACAAACTCACAAACACACATCTACCAAAAAGTATTAAAGAATGTACAACAATCCCATGTTTTAGGCGTAGAAAGTGTCATAAAATCATGGCACATCTTTTCTTATCCTCAAGCAACAAAATAAATTTATACTAACACAACAATCAATAAAAATAAACCTAGGAAAGCAACGATTGTCATATGGCATTCGACAGTATCTTACACAAATCCAATCTCCCTCCTTTTTAAATCTTTCTAAAATCAGCTGTGATAATTCCACACTTATTAAAATAACAAAAAAGGGATTTATGTATGACATCATGATATTGATATATAATTATGAATACACAGATGACAACCGCCTAACAATCAGCAATCAACAGAATAACCGTAGTTCCCTCATTACAAAGAAGTCCCCTACACACACATACATTAATTAAAAAATAGGGACTTAACAAATGCGTTCGCACTCACAAAGAAGTTCAAATAATGCATGTACAATACCATAGACATGCCCTTATTTTCTACCTCTGTTTTTGGACAATTGGATTAGGAGTACTATATGACTTCACTTGGCTTGTAATGTAGGCTTGGGTGCGGGTATGGTATATTTTGGGAATAGTGACTCAACCATCCTTGCTACTGCAATATTTTTCTTCTTCTTCTTTTATTCATTTCCAATTATAGGTGTGGTTTTCTACTTTTTCTGCTCATCAATTTTCTCTTTTCTTTGTCATTGATTTTTCTTTTTATTTTTCAGCAGACCACACCCGCTGTCCTTTGAAGACTAATCTATTCATTTCATACCCAACCATTTCTTTTCATTTCTCCTACATTAGTCATCATTAATGTAGGCAATTTACCTGAGCTGAGGTACACAAAGTCCAAGGAGGGACAAGAACCTAAATAAAGGTCAAAGAAAAATTAGAAAAGTGATTAGGTTAATCAACAAAATGGTCAATTAGGCTTAAAATAAGGATCAAAGGATAAATGCATTCGTTGGACGGTTATTTAGGCTAGAGTGGACTATAAATCAATAATGGCCAATGATTCCATCCTAACCAACCATCCAAAAACATTAGTATGACTAACTGGGGAAGTTCCAAATTGCACATGCATGTAAGAACTAGAAAAGTACATCTCACACACACATGGCACAGGGTTTCACTATCAATCACTAACTATCAGATCAATGTCCAAACTTTAGCACAAATTAAAACATCAATATACATAATGTCATGGAAATATCCATAGAGGTCATTTTATCAAAGTACAAAAGCACACAAAATAAAAATTTGGAGGGGTCACTATTTGCCATTTCAAAACAACATGTCATTCAAAACTACCAAGACTGTACTCAGTTTTCCTATTTTTCTTCTGCTACACCAAACAAAACACATGAAAATAAAACTAACTCCTAAACATGTAACACCCCGTACATTTTCGACCCTACTTGATTGGTGATCTAGAGTTTATATGCCTTATTTGAACCATGTTTACCTTTGTTTTGAGAGAAATAAGTACGTATTTTGTATTGCTTTGATGGAGTATTTGATATTGTGCTAGTATTCGCAAAGAAAAGTCGAAGAAAAGAAGAAAATTGGAATTTAAGTGTGGGGCGCGCCCTGGGGCGTACCAGGCCGCTTTTGGCCGAAAGTTTTATGCCATGGACAGTAGAGGGGCATGCCAGGCAGCGTGCCAGGCCGCTCATGCTCACCCTTTCAAGTGCAGAAATTTGGCTAACTCTCAGGCGCGCCCAGGGGAATGCCGGGGTGCTTTTTGCCAAATTTCTTATCCGATCATGAGCCTATAAATAGGGCTCTTGGATTATTGGATCATTATTCTATCTTAGTAGGACTACTCTTGGGCGAGTTTGGCATCAAAATTGGGGTTAATTCTTCTTCATAATTATTGCATCAAATTATGTTAAATTAAGCCATGAGTGACTAAAAATCTCTTATTCTTGGGATTGAGGCAACGAACATGAATCTTGTGAGTTGAATAGTGTCTTCACATTTATGGAATTATTTAAACAAGAGATTTTTGGGGTATTACACATTGAATTTGGTGGGCTAAGTTAACATGTGTTAATAGGCTCAATTTAAGGCCCAAAATGGAGTAAAAGGCATGGCCCAAAGGGGCAAATGACCCATTCTTCCATGTTGACCAAGTAAACATGACATTTAATGCAAATAATTGGCTAAGGATGACTTGGGAGATTATAAATAGGCACAAAATCTGATGTGATGCCAGGTACTCAGCCTATCTCTATTCCTCCGTATAGAATGGCTCCAGCAGAATTGCGTGAATTGAAGGAGTAATTAAAAGACTTGCTGGACAAGGGATTCATCAGTCCTAGTATTTCCCCATGGGGTGCACCAGTATTATTTTTATGGAAGAAATATGTCACATTGAGAATATGTATTGACTATCGACAACTGAATAAGGTAACGATCAAGAACAAATATCCCCTCCCTAGAATTGACGATTTGTTTGATCAGTTACAGGGTTCCAAATGTTTTACAAAGATTGACTTAAGATCGGGTTACCATCAAGTCAAAGTTAGAGAAAGGGATATACCCAAGACAGCTTTTCGAACACGGTGTGTTCACTATGAATTTTTAGTTATATCGTTTGGACTAACAAATGCACCAACTATTTTTATGGCTTTGATGAATAGGGTGTTTAAGCCATTTCTAGACGTGTTCGTGATGGTGTTTATAGATGACATCCTGGTCTATTCAAGATCACAAGAGGACCATGCTAATCACTTACGACAGGTGTTATAAATTCTTCGTGAGCGTAAGTTGTATGCAAAGTTCTCTAAATGTGAATTTTGGTTAAAATCTATAGCATTCTTGGGTTACGTTGTGTCAAATGAAAGAATTTGGGTTGATACACAAAAGATTAAAGCGGTGAAAAATTGGCCAAGGCCTACGAAAATTTGTAGCTTCCTTGGGTTGGCAGGTTATTATCGAAGGTTTGTTGAAGGGTTTTCTTCCATTTCTGCACCTTTAACTAAGCTTACACACAAGGCAGTCAAGTTTCAATGAAATGATGCATGTTAGAAAAATTTCCAAGAGCTGAAAGATAAATTGACTTCCACACCCGTATTAGTACTTTCGGAAGGCACAGAAGGGTATGCAGTATATTGTGATACATCCGGAGTTGGCCTAGGATGTGTATTGATGCAGCACGATAACATAATAGCATATGCCTTACGACAGTTGCAACCACATGAGAGAAACTATCCCACACATGATCTTTAGTTAGCAGCCGTGGTATTTGCTTTAAATATATGGTGCCATTATTTGTATGGAATTCATGTGGACATCTACACTGATCATAAGATTTTGAAATATATCTTTAAGCAGAAGGACTTAAATCTGAGGAAGCGGAGGTGGCTTGAGCTATTGAAAGACTATGATATTGATATTCTACATCATCCAGGGAAAGCGAATATGGTGGCCGATGCATTAAGCCCCAAAGCAGTAGGAAGCACTAGTGACCAGTTGACAAAAAAGCAAGATATAGTCAAAGATCTGCATCAACTAGCCATCTTGGGAGTTCGCCTTCTTGAATCCTCAGATGAAGGGGCTATTGTGAAAAATACGACAGAATCTTTATTAATAGCTGAAGTAAAAGAGAAACAGCATGCGGATCCTATGTTATTGCAGCTGAAAGAAAATGTACAACAGGGTTTGACAAAGGTATGTGATCTTACGCAGGAAGGAGTACTTCAATGCCAAGGTAGATAATGTGTATCGAATGTAGATGAGCTGAGGAGATGAATTATGATAGAGGCACATCATTCGCGATATTCTATTCATCCGGGAGCTACCAAAATGTACCATGATTTGAAAGAAATGTATTGGTGGGGAAACATGAAGAAGAACATTGCAGAATTCATAGCTCAATTTCCAAATTGTCAACAAGTAAAGGTAGAGCATCAAAAACCTTGAAGTTACATGCAATGTATCAATCTTCCAGTCTAGAAATGGGACATGATTAACATGGATTTCATTATAGGTTTGCCTCGTATACTACAGAAATTTGATTCCATATGGGTTATAGTTGACAGGCTTACCAAGTCAGTGCATTTTCTACCAGTCAAGACCACCTATACAGCTGAAGATTATTCAAGGTTGTATGTTAAAGAGATAGTACGATTACATGGAATTTCAATCTCCATTATATCAGACAGGGGAGCTCAATTTACTGCACATTTTTGGATATCTTTTTAGATGATCTTGGGTACATAAGTGAATTTGAGTATGACTTTTCAACCTCAGACAGATGGACAAGCAAAATGTACTATCTGAACACTTAAAGCTATGCTACGAGCGTGCACGTTAGATTTTCAAGGCAGTTGGGATGACCATTTGCCTCTTATCGAATTTTCTTGCAACAATAGCTATCACTCAAGTATCAAAATGGCACCTTATGAAGCTTTATACAAAAGGAAGTGTAGATCGCCGGTTGGATGGTTTGAAGCGGTGAAACTGCTTTACTTGGGCCAGATCTTGTTCATCAAGCAATGGAGAAAGTGAAACTGATCCAACAACGGCTACAAATAGCCCAAAGTAGACACAAGTCATATGCTGATGTTAGAATAAGAGGGATCGAATTCGCCATAGGTGATTGGGTATTCTTGAAGGTGTCACCGTTGAAAGGGTAATGCGATTTGGAAAGAAAGAGAAGTTGAGTCCCCGTTATATAGGGCCATATAAAATTGTCCAAAAATTTAGGCAAGTTGCGTATGAATTGGTACTACCCCAAGAACTCTCCACAGTTCATCCAGTATTTCATGTTTTGATGCTTTGAAAGTGGATGGGAGATCCATCTCGTATTTCTCCCATTAAAAATGTACAAGTTACGGAGGATCTCACCTACGAATAGATACCTATTTCTTTTCTTGATAGACAAGTGAAGAGTTTAAGGAATAAATACGTAGCTTTAGTCAAGGTGCTTTGATGGAATCAGCAAGTGGAAGAGGTCACATGGGAAGCTGAAGAAATGATGAAGTCAAAGTACCCGTATTTGTTTCACACGAAAGAAAAAGTTCAAAGTGCGGAAGGGGAGCAATAAAAAGTAATAAGTATCGATAAGCATTCTGTGTATATGTATATATGCCAACAAAAAGGTGCCTTTGTTTTAAAATTCGAGGACGAATATTTCTAAGGGGGAAGGATGTAACACCCCGTACATTTCCGACCCTACTTGATTGGTGATCTAGAGTTTATATACCTTATTTGAACCGTGTTTACCTTTGTTTTGAGAGTAATAAGTACATATTTTTTATTGCATTGATCGAGTATTTGATATTGTGCTAGTATCCACAAAGAAAAGTCGAAGAAAAGAAGAAAATCAGAATTTAAGTGTGGGGAGCGCACAGGGGCGTGCCAGGCTGCTTTTGGCCAAAAATTTTATACCATGGATAGAAGAGGGGCACGCTAGGAAGTGTTCCAGGCCGCTCATGCTCACCCTTTCAAGTGCATAAATTTGGCTAACTCTCAGGCGCCCCCAGGGGCGTGCCGGGGAGCTTTTTGCCAAATTTCTTCTCCCATCATAAGTATATAAATAGGGCTTTTGGGTTATTTGATCATTATTCCATCTTAGTAGTAATACTCTTGGGCAAGTTTGGCATCCAAGTTGGGGTCAATTCTTCATCATAATTATTGTATCACATTATGTTAAATTAAGTCATGAGTGGCTAAAAATCGCTTATTCTTGGGATTGAGGCGATGAACACGAATCTCGTGAGTTGAATAGTGTCTTCACATTTATGGAATTATTTAAATAAGAGATTGTTGGGGTATTACACATCGAATTTGGTGGGCTAAGTTAACATGTGTTAATGGGCTCCATTTAAGGCTCAAAATGGAGTAAAAGACATGGCCCAAAAGGGCAAATGACCCATTCTTCTATGTTGACCAAGTAAACATGACATTTAATGCGAAGAATTGGATAAGGATGACTTGAGAGACTATAAAAAGGTATAAAAGCTTATTTTTATTCATTATAACTCTCATGCCTTTCTAGATATTTCTAAAAATATTTTTCATCTCACAAAACCTAAGGCAACCATTTCCTTTGGACAAGATCATCACTTTGCAAGCTTGGGTAAGTGTTTATTCTTGTGCTTTAATATATTATATACATGAGAGATGGTGTATATCATGATGGTTATTTCTAAAAGTGTTGAGTAGTGCACTTTTGCTTTTTGCTAAAAGATGTGTCATCCATGTGACTTGAACTTGAAAGGAGACTTGAGGTTTGGACGAAAGTGAATGGTGTGGATGAAATATCAACATGTATGGTGTGGTTATGTCCTTAACTTGTTTGTTTTTCTATGTGTATAATTTGTGGGAATGTTGTTATGAAACATATTGAGGTGACTTGATGGAGTAATTGTAACGTAGTGTTAATAAGGGAGCGTAAAGGATAAACTTGGTGTGACATGCTATTGGTTAATAATGTCTTGCTCAACGTATGGAATGTTGTGGTATTGTTGGTTAAAAATGCCGTGAATGGTATTGTAAAGGATGAAGTGACGTTATAGGGCAATCATGTAACTCATTGTCATTATGCGCTTGTAAGGTAGTTAGTTGTTAACGTGAGCTTCGTTATGTACTTGTGTTGTAGAATAAAACATAAGGATGGAGTTGGATTATTGTATTCACATATAGGGCTATGTATTCACATTGGGAAGATAAGGTATGTAAGGTTACTCTTTCCGTATCCTTCTGTAACACATATTATTCACATTTCAATTGTACTTGTTCCATTCCGAAATGTCCAAAGGTATCTCATTTTCGATTGTCATATATTATTAATCACTAGACCAATTGTGATTGACATGTCTCATGTTCATTGACTAATGTTTAAAAGTTCAAATAATGTATAATCACCAATGTATTACTCTTATAATAAAAAAAATAAGTAATGTATACTTGTTTTTATATTCTTGGGTGGCATCCCAGGGGTGGAATAAACACCTAGCTTAGGTCAATCCTAATATAATGGGTGGTATCCCAGGGGTTCAAATACCTAGCATGGGTCGATCCCAATATCACAGTACATCCCAGGGGAGACAGAAAAGCCTAGCATGGGTTATCACAGAACATCCCAAGGGCGACAGAAAAGCCTAGCATAGGTTAGTGTAGTAACATCCCAGGGGCGACAGAAAAGCCTAGCATAGGTTAATTATATCCCTGGGGTTAAAATATCTAGCATGGGTTATCCTCTTTTACCACTGATTAGTTGGTCACTAAATGAAGAATGAACATAAAGGCAAAGAAAGTATTGAGTATAACGTACATGATTCCTCACATACAGAATGATGGTTTATCTATATTGACTATTCTCTTATATTTGATTCCACTAATGTTCTTATTTATGATGTAGTTTAATATAGCCTTACATACTCAGCACATTCTTTGTACTGAGGTCCCTTGTGGGACTTACCTTACTTGCTGCAGGTTCAGGTGCTAGTAGACCTCCACAGTAGGTTGTAGATCATTTGTCAATCTTTGGTGAGCTCTAGTTGGTTTGGGTCTTTTCGAGTTACATGTGTACATTTATTTTGGTATTGTAAATGTTGTATAAAGCGGGGACTTGTCCCGACTTTAGGTTGGTTAGGTCCATGTATCTGTAAAGGCTTTGTAGATGTTGTGGGACAAATAAAGAAAATGTAAAGAACTTATGCTTTTGACATGATTGCCCTAACGGCCAAGTTTCCTAGTTATCATATATTTTTCATGACTTCTGCCATTGGCATCTTATATATATATATATATATATGATGGTTATGTTTATTGAGTGACATGCATATGAGTGTATATGAATGAAGATTGGTTCTCTCGGGCCTTAACGGCTTTGGATGCCAGTCCGCCCCATTGGAATTTAAGGTGTGACAAAAGTGGTAGCAGAGTAGGCTGTCCTCAGGGTGTCTACAAAGCCATGTCTGAGTAGAGTCTTGCTTATGGATGTGTTGTGCACCATATTTATAAGTAGAGGAGGCTATGGGACATTTAGGAGTTGTTTCTTTTCTTCATTTTTAGATCGTGCAATAGATCCAATGTTGTAAGTGGAATCGTATTTAACCATTGGAATTGGTTTTCTTTGTTATTGCACAATGCGGATTACAAGATGAGGTAGGGACAAAGGTAAGCAGGTAGCTATGCTTACTGGAGAAGGAATGATTAAATCACCACCTGACCAAGCTATTCAAGGTGGGGCAGATGCTGAGTTTGCATCGCGGGCTTCTTTTACTTTTCCAGCTCCAGAAGAGCCAAGAGGTAGAGAAGTACCTGCAGAACCACCTATGAATGCCACTGACCAGGGTTTAAGAAATGCAGTGCATATGCTGACTCAGATAGTTGCTGCACAAACTCAGGAATGAGTTGGTCCAATGACAAGTGAGGACGACGCGGCTAGAGTAGCTAGTCGGCGGACACAGGATTTTCTGAAATTAGACCCTCCCATATTCACAGGATCAGATCCAAAAGCAGATCCACAGGACTTCGTTGACCAAATTCAAAGGGCTCTAGATGTTATGTACATGACTGGTGTAAAAACAATTGAACTTGCGGCTTATAGATTGAGAGGTGAAGCTATATTATGGTATGAAGACTTGAAACGATCGAGGGGTATTGATGTACTTCCAGCTGGTTGGGAGGAATTCAAAACGGCCTTTCTTGATCACTACCTCCCATATGAGATCTAGGAGGCACGTACAGACCATTTTCTAAATCTTTGTCAAGGGAATATGAGAGTCAGAGAATACAGTCTGCAGTTTAATTCTTTGGCTCGATACGCTTCAAATGTAGTAGCCACGATGACAGACAGAGTCCATTGATATGTGGACAGATTGGAGCCATATTTGGTAAGGGACTACACTATTGCTGCTCTGAATAGAGATATGGATATACCCAGAATTCAGGCTTTCGCACAGAAGATGGAGGACTAGAGGCAAAGAAGAAGGGCACACAAATTTGAATGAGGGCTGTCAAAGAGGTCTAGACCTATGGGACAGTCTATGGTATCCCAAGGAGAATCTAGGACTCAAATTTTTCCTAGACCGCCTAGACCATCATTTTCTTCCCCTACAGCAGGTACTTCATCCCAATTCCTGGAATTTTGAGGCAGCCATTTTGGGCAGAGTAGTGGGCTTCAAGGTTCACAGACAGCAGGATTTTCTCATCCTACGTGTCAGCGCTGCGGAAGGTATCATTTATGTGAATGTTGGTCGAGAAAAAATATTTTTTTTTGCTTCGGTGTGTCGGGGCACATAATGAGAGAATGCCCACAAAGGGGCGCAGGTGGTATACCACGACTTACGGGATCGACCGTTGTGTCATCATCATCAGTTCCTTCCATAGGCAGAGGTGTATAGTCTGTTGGTCGTGGTAGAGGTACAAGAAGAGCATCCAGTTCCAGTGGAGCCCAGAATCGCACCTATGCTCTAGTGGACCGAAAAAATTTGGAGGCTTCTCCTGACATCGTCACAGGTACATTATCCATCTTTTCGCATATTGTATATGCATTGATTGACCCAGGTTCTACATTGTCATATGTTACTCCATTGATTGCTGTGAAATTTGAAAGAACGCCAGAATTATTAATTAAGTCAATTGAAGTATATACACCAGTTGGTGACTCTATTCTTGTAAAAAGAGTATATCATAATTTTGTAGTAACTGTGTGTGGTCATGATACACTAGCTAATCTTATTGAACTGGAAATGGTGGATTTTGATGTCATAATGGGTAGGGATTGGTTGGCTTCTTGTTATGCCACGATGGATTGCCGCGCTAAGAAAGTACATATTTATTTTCCACAAATGAATGTTCTTGAATGGAAGGGTAATGTAGGGGCTCCGAGAGGCAAATTTATTTCCTATCTTAAGGCTAGGAAAATGATAGCCAAGGGGTATATATGTCACTTAGTAAGAGTGAAAGATACTGCTATGGAACCACTAACTCCTCAGTCGGTTCCAGTGGTCAATGAATTCCTCGATGTATTTCCTGAGGCTCTTCCAGGCTTACCTCCGGAATGGGAAGTAGAGTTTGGTATAGATGTGATGCCAAGTACTCAGCCTATATATATTCCTCCATATAGAATGGCTCCAGCAGAATCATGTGAATTGAAGGAGCAATTAAAAGACTTGATGGACAAGGGATTCATCAGGCCTAGTATGTCCCCATGGGGTGCACCAGTATTATTTGTACGGAAGAAAGATGACACATTGAGAATGTGTATTGACTATCGACAATAGAATAAGGTAACGATCAAGAACAAATATCCCCTCCCTAGAATTGACGATTTGTTTGATCAGTTACAGGGTGCCAAATATTTTTCAAAGATTGACTTGAGATTAGGTTACCATCAAGTCAGAGTTAGAGAAAGGGATATACCCAAGACAGATTTTCGAACACGGTATGGCCACTATGAATTTTTAGTTATATCATTTGGACTAACAAATGCACCAACTGTTCTTATGGATTTGATGAATAGGGTGTTTAAGCCATTTCTAGACGTGTTCATGATGGTGTTTATAGATGACATCCTGGTTTATTCAAGATCACAAGAGGACCATGCTAATCACTTACGACAGGTGTTACAATTTCTTCGTGAGCGTAAGTTGTATGCAAAGTTCTCTAAATGTGAATTTTGGTTAAAAACTGTAGCATTCTTGGGTCACGTTGTGTTAGATGAAGGAATTTGGGTTGTTACCCAAAAGATTGAAGCAGTGAAAAATTGGCCAAAACCTATGAAGCCTATGGAAATTTGTAGCTGGGTTGGCAGGTTATTATCGATGGTTTGTTGAAGGGTTTTCTTCCATTGATGAACCTTTAACGAAGCTTACACACAAGGCAGTCAAGTTTCAGTGGAATGATGCATGTTAGAAAAATTTCCAAGAGCTGAAAGATAAATTGACTTCCACACCCGTATTAGTACTTCCGAAAGGCACAGAAGGGTATGCCTTATATTGAGATGCATCCGGAGTTGGCCTAGGATGTGTATTGATGCAGCACGGTAATGTAATAGCATAAGCCTCACGACAGTTGCGGCTACATGAGAGAAACTATCCGACACATCATCTTGAGTTAGTATCCGTGAGTATTTAATTTAAAGATATGGCGCCATTATTTGTATGGAGCTCATGTGGACATCTACACCGATCATAAGAGTTTTCAATATATCTTTAAGTAGAAGGACTTAAATCTGAGGCAGCAGAGGTGGCTTGAGCTATTGAAAGACTACCTGGAAAGAAAATGTGGTGGCCGATGCATTAAGCCGCAAAGCAATAGGAAGCACTAGTGGCCAGTTGACGGAAAAGCAAGATATAGTCAAAGATCTGCATCAACTAGCCAGCTTGGGAGTTCGCCTTCTTGAATCCTCAGATGAAGGGGTTATTGTGCAAAATATGATAGAATCTTTATTAATAGCTAAAGTAAAAGAGAAATAACATGCAGATCCTATGTTATTGCAGCTGAAAGAAAATGTACAACAGGCTTTGACAAAGGCATTTGTTCTTACGCAGGAAGGAGTACTTCAATGCCAAGGTAGATAATGTGTATCGAATGTAGATGAGCTGAGGAGATGAATTATGATAGAGGCGCATCGTTCGCGATATTATATTCATCCAGGAGCTACCAAAATGTACCATGATTTGAAAGAAATGTATTGGTGGGGAAACATAAAGAAGACCATTGCAGAATTCATAGCTCAATGTCCAAATTGTCAACAAGTAAAGGTAGAGAATCAAAAACCTTGAAATTACATGCAATGTATCAATCTTCCAGTCTAGAAATGGGACATGATTAACATGGATTTCATCACAGGTTTACCTAGTACACTGCATAAATTTGATTCCATATGGGTAATAGTTGACAGGCTTACCAAGTCAGCACATTTCCTACCAGTCAAGACCACCCATACAGCAGAAGATTATTCAAGGTTGTATGTTAAAGAGATAGTGCGATTACATGGAATTTCAATCTCCATTATATCAGACAGGGGAGCTCAATTTACTGCACATTTTTGGATATCTTTTTAGATGAGCTTGGGTACACAAGTGAATTTGAGTACGGCTTTTCAACCTCAGACTGATGGACAAGCAGAACGTACTATCTGAACACTTAAAGCTATGCTACGAGCGTGCACGTTAGATTTTCAAGGCAGTTGGGAGGACCATTTGCCTCTTATCGAATTTGCTTACAACAATAGCTATCACTCAAGTATCAAAATGGCACCTTATGAAGCTTTATATGGAAGGAAGTGTAGATCACCGGTTGGATGGTTTGAAGCGGTGAAACTGCTTTACTTGGGCCAGATCTTGTTCATCAAGCAATGGAGAAAGTGAAACTGATCCAACAGTGGCTAAAAATAGCCCAAAGTTGACACAAGTCATATGCTGATGTTAGAAGAAGAGGGATCGAATTCGCCACAGGTGATTGGGTATTCTTGAAGGTGTCACCGTTGAAAGGGTAATGCGATTTAGAAAGAAAGGGAAGTTGAGTCCGCGTTATATAGGGCCATATAAAATTGTCCAAAATTTAGGCAAGTTGCGTATGAATTGGCACTACCCCAAAAAATATCGACAATTCATCTATTATTTCATGTTTCGATGCTTCAAAAGTGCATAGGAGATCCATCTCGTATCGCTCCCATTGAAAATGTACAAGTTACGGAGGATCTCACCTATGAAGAGATACCTATTGCTATTCTGGATAGAGAAGTAGAGAGGTTAAGGAATAAAGACGTAGCTTCCATCAAGGTGCTTTGGAGGAATCAACAAGTGGAAGAGGTCACATGGGAAGCTGAAGAAATGATGAAGTCAAAGTACCCGTATTTGTTTCATATGGAAGACAAAGTTCAAAGTGCGGAAGGGGAGCAATAACAAGTAAGTATCTATAAGCATTCTATGTATATGTATGCTAACATATATACATACAAGGACGAATGTTTCTAAGGGGGGAAGGATGTAACACCCCGTACATTTCCGAGCCTACTTGATTGGTGATCTAGAGCTTATATGACTTATTTGAACCATGTTTACCTTTTTTTTGAGAGCAATAATTATGTATTTTGTATTGCTTCGATGATGTATTTTATATTGTGCTAGTATTCGCAAAGAAAAGTCGAAGAAATGAAGAAATTCAAAATTTAAGTGTTGGGCGCACCTAGGGGCGTGCCAGGCCACTTTTGGCCAAAATTTTTATGCCATGGACAGTAGAGGGGAGCGCCAGGTAGTGTGCCAGGATGCTCATGCTCACCCTTTCAAGTGCAGAAATTTGGATAAGTCCCAGGCACGCCCAGGGGCATGCCGGGGTGCTTTTTGCCAAATTCCTTCTCCGATCATGAGTCTATAAATAGGTCTCTTGGGTTATTGGATTATTATTCCATCTTAGTAGGACTAATCTTGGGTGAGTTTGGAATCCAAGTTGGGGTTAATTCTTCTTCATAATTATTGTATCAAATTATGTTAAATTAAGCCATGAGTGGCTAAAAATCGCTTATTCTTGGGATTGAGGCGACGAACACGAATCTCGTGAGTTGAATGGTGTCTTCACATTTATCGAATTATTTAAACAAGAGATTGTTGGGGTATTACACATCGAATTTGGTGGGCTAAGTTAACATGTGTTAATGGGCTCCATTTAAGGCCCAAAATGGAGTAAAAGACATGGCCCAAAAGGGCAAATGACCCATTCTTCCATGTTGACCAAGTAAACATGGCATTTTATGCCAAGAATTGGCTAAGGATGACTTGAGAGATTAAATAAAGGCACAAAATTTGATTTTTATTCATTATAACTCTCATACCTTTCTAGATATTTCTAAAAACAGTTTTCATCTCACAAACCCTAAGGCAACCATTTCCTTTGGACAAGATCATCACTTTTCAAGATTGGGTAAGTGTTTATTCTTGTGATTTAATATATTATATGCATGAGAGATGGTGTAGATCATGATGGTTATGTCTGAAAGTATTGAATAGTGCACTTTTGCTTTTTGCTAAAAGATGTGTCATCCATGTGACTTGAACTTGAAAGGAGACTTGAGGTTTGGATGGAAGTGAATGGTGTGGATGAAATATCAACATGTATGGTGTGGTTATATCTTTCACTTGTTTGTTTTTCTATGTGTATAATTTTTGGGAATGTTGTTATGAAACGTATTGAGGTGACATGATGGAGTAAATGTAACGTAGTGTTAATGAGGGAGCGTAAAGGATAAACTTCTTGTGACATGCTATTGGTTTATGATGTCTTGGTCAATGTATGGAATGTTATGGTATTTTTGGTATGATAATGTTGTGAATGGTATTGTAAAGGATGAAATGAGGTTATAGGGAAATCATGTAACTCATTGTCATTATGCACTTGTAAGGTAGTTAGTTGTTAACGTCAGCTCCGTTATGTACTTGTGTTGTAGAGTAAAACGTAAGGACGGAGCTGGATTATTGTATTCACATATAGGGCTGTGTATTCACATTGGTAAGATAAGGTATGTAAGGTTACTCTTTCTGTATCCTTCTGCAACACATATTATTCACATTTCAATTGTACTTGTTCCACTCCGAAATGTCCAAAGGTATCTCATTTTTGATTGTCATATAGTATTAATCACTGGACCAATTGTGATTGACATGTCTCATGTTCATTGACTAATGTTTAAAATTTCAAATAATGTATAATCACCAATGTATTACTCTTATAATAAAAAAAGGAAGTAATGTATACTTGTTTTTATATTCTTGGGTGGCATCCCAGGGGTGGAATAAACACCTAGATTAGGTCAATCCTAATATCATGGGTGGTATACCAGGGGTTCAAATACCTAGCATGGGTTGATCCCAATATCACAGTACATCCCAGGGGAGACAGAAAAGCCTAGCATGGGTTATCACAGAACATCCCAGGGGCGACAGAAAAGCCTAGCATGGGTTATTACAGTAACATCCCAGGGGTGAAAGAAAAGCCTAGCATGGGTTAATTACATCCTAGGGGTTAAAATACCTAGCATGGGTTATCCTCTTTTACCACTGTTCAGTTGGTCACAGAATGAAGAATAAACATAAAGGCAAAGAAAGTAATGAATATAACGTACATAATTCCTTATATACATAACGATGGTTTATCCATATTGACTATTCTCTTATATTTGATTCCACTAATGTTCTTATTTATGATGCAGTTTCATATAGCCTTACATAATCAGTACATTCTTCGTACTGACGTCCCTTGTGGGACTTACCTTACTTGCTGCAGGCTCAGCTGCTAGTAGACCTCCACAGTAGGTTGCGGATCATTTGCCGATCATTGGTGAACTCTAGTTGGTTTGGGGTTTTCTGAGTTACATGTGTACATTTGTTTTGGTATTGTAAATGTTGTATCAAGTGGGAGCTTGTCCCGACTTTAGGTTGGTTAGGTCAATGTATTTGTAGCGGCTTTGTAGATGTTGTGGGACAAATGAAGGAAATGTAAGGAACGTATGCTTTTGACTTAATGGCACTAACGTCCAAGTTTCCTATTTATCATATATTTTCCATGACTTCCGCCATTGGCATCTTATATCTATACGTGATGGTGATGTTTATTGAGTGACATGCGTATGAGTGTATATGAATGAAGATTGGTTCTCTCGGGTCTTAACGGCTTCGGTTGCCAGTCTGCCCCGTTGGAATTCAAGGTGTGACAAAACATGCTGGTACTAATACTATAGAACACCTGGGGTGAAAAGAAACAAGACATCAGAAAAACCCAGGTCAAAAATATAGATTCTCATAAATGTACCCTACCCTTGTCAAAAAAAGTGTAGTGTCCCTAATGCAATACATAAATCTAATACTAGTAGTGGGGATATACTTGTAGCGCCCTAGACTCACGAGTCTAGTTGATCAGTTCGGGTTGCAGTTGCAAACCCAGAATTAGCAAAAGTGGTGTTGAGGTGTCTGATGCACTCATAGTAACCTTAGTAGCAACAGTGATACCAGCGGTGGCCGATGCACTCAATGGTGAAGTTTTAGCTGCATGGCTTTCATATTTAGAAACATGGGCACCCGCGGGTGATGAACTAGTGGATGTTCCTATCCATATCTGCTCTTTCTCAATCTGGCCCAAATGATAATCAGTATGGAAGGCCTTAGTAGCCTTCTGAATATCTCCATGCTTGTCGACCCTATATAACTCAGCCTCAGCCCTCAGTGTCTTGCCACTTGCCTTCATGGCTGGCTGATCAGTGAATAAATCAACTACCAGCAGGTCCTCCTTCATAATTTGAAGACTGGCGGTGATGGTATCATGGGAATCTATCATGTTGATAACTCCCTTACCTCCACTTTTAATAATGTGACCTCTTTATATCATTTTGTAAATTCAGGTACCTTAAGTGTTGTTAGCACTCATCCATCCTCCACTTGAAAGTATCAAAACACCCATTCAAGGTCCTCGTAAGTGTCTTAATCTCCTGTGTAACTCATGGCTTCACTTTCTCCCTCAACACCTGGACGTTCAAGTAAGTATAGGCCTGCTATTTTTTATTTCAAACTAGTTACCTAGCAATATCGGCCGGCAGTCGGGGGATGAGGAGCTAGTAAGACTGGTGTAGCAGTTGGTGGAGTGGATGAAGAAGTCGATACTGCAGTAGGAGTAGTAGTGGTAGATATGGCAGTGCTAGACTCAGGGACAGTACCCTCAGCCTATGAATCTGTAGAAACTATTTAAACCTCAACAAAACCCGATTTCTCAATCTATAGATCCCTTTGTAACAACTCTACAAGTATGGTTGCATCAGATGAAATAGTAACCCAAGTTAGAGATGGTATTTTCATCTCAAATCAGCCCGAGGTTTGTGATGTTAGTCATATTAAAAAAGTGGTCCAAAGTAGGCAACTCATGCACATCAAACTCTCAACATAAATGGCCAACCAAACACCATAATCAAATACCTATGCTATATAGCACAACTCTATCTTGTCTCTCCTCCCAATGTATCTTGGTATGTATAGCTTGCATCCCTCCATGATTCTAGAAATCAATACAACATGATTTAGAATCACAATACTATCATTGTTGGTTGGCCCCAAATGATGCCTTACTATCGACCGCCAGACTTTTACCTTGAAATGCAAATGCCTTTTTGATTTGGGACTCATTGACTGCTAGCCATTCTACATCTATCTCCTTTATGGCAATGATTTGAGCTAGCCAAGTGTAATGCATCCACTAGTCATCTGCACTCAAGTTCTTTCTTTTTACTTTCTTCAACTCCTCATCCATGTAGTCATACTCAAGCGTGTTCATTGGAGCCTCAAATTTAGCTCTATCCAAGAAGCGCGAGCTCGTGCTCTTAGATATATTCATAGGTGTGCCTCAAACTAGGACAATAGGGAGTGCAGGGTATTTCTCCCAATCTTGATCCCACCGAGTCTGATCTTTCATTATTGATACATAAGACGCATAAAACTACGGGACCATCTTGGGGCTATATCTACCCAAAGGCTCGTACATCCAGCTAAACCTGTACTGGTTGAACAACTCTTCAATCTTAGACACATATTTGATCCCAAGAGTCACTAATTGAGGCTCCTTATAAATTCTCCACTTGGGTTTTCCCCTTTCATTTACAGCTAAGTCTCGTCATAGATATCTTGCATACCCAAGACTCTCTATCTTTAAATCTACTACACATTTTGCCCTTGTCTTGTGGGGCTTTGTGGTGGAGAGTAGCAACTAGATTCTTGATCTTAATATTTTTAGCATTGGAGTCCTTAGTGTCGAAATCGCTTCCATTATCTTTCTCTACTTCACTACTGTCACACCCCGAATCCCATCGAGACATGATTGGCACCCGTAGCCGATAAGGCTCGAGAGAACCAAACTGTACTTAGGTTCGTTCATATGCATGCCATCAGAAATACCCTTATCACCTAGGAGATTATAATGCTAATAACAAAATTCATGGAACATATGACATATATACATACATGGAACTTGGTCGTTGAGGCCATCGAGTCCAAAAACGACATGTACCCTTTACATTTATACATGCACATCTTTCTACAAAAGCCTCTAACAAGTGCATTGACTAAAATGAACTAAAAGTCTAGACAAGTCCCCGAAATATACGACATGTACAACACCAAAACATATGTGCAACCGCGACTCGGAGAAGCCCCGAACTAACTGGATCTCACCAATGATCTGCAACAACTAGCAACCTACTGTGGAGGCCTACTAGTACCTGCGCCTGCAGCAAGTAAGGTAAATTCCCCAAGAGGGGTTAATACGAAGAATGTACTAAGTATGTAAGGCCATATGAAACTTGTATGATATGTAGACATGTCAATGAACTCAATTACAATAAATGATCAATATGGATAAGTCAATACTGTACTTTGGAAACCATGTATATTGCTTTCTTTACTTTCTTTGTATCTTTGATTCTATGGTTATGCATCTTTGCCTATGAACTGTGATACCCGGGCCCCGACTGAACAGTGGGTTTAACATAACATAACGTTATGTTAGGATCGGCTCGAGCTAGGCGTATGCCTCTAGAGCTGCCACCCTAAGAATCAAAGCATTGGGTTCGGTTCGAGCTAGGTTATTACCTCTAGAGATGCCACCCATAAACCAACATATCAGGTTTGGCTCGAACTAGGTTTATACCTCCAGAGCTGCCCCCTGTCAGGTTTGGTCCGAGCTGGGCTTATGGCCCCAGGACTGCCCCCTGATCCAATAATCTTGGGATCAGCTTGAGCTAGACTTATGCCCCCAAAGCTGCTACCCGTACTTGATCATTAACCACATATGCATTACTTTATTCATTAATTTGAGATTGATACAATGATATTCATAGCTTTATTGAAGCTTTGGATCATTAACCCATGAGTGAGAGACATGTAAATAAACATTGTGAGAAACATAACATTGTTAGAACCATAACACCATTGGAACCATTGGACAATAATCCATGAACAAGAGACATGAGTATAATCACTATTGGAACATAACCTTATTGAGATTTTGGAACATTAATCATGAATATAAGACATGTGATTCATAATTGATCAATCAATCGGACACTTATGATAATAACCATTGGTAACCGGGAATAGTATAACTTAACACATTTCGGAATAGGACAAGTGTATCGTCAATGCGAATTCTATATGCTGCAAAAAGATACGGACAAGATAACCTTACATACCTACACTTCCAAGTATGAATACACAAGTCTACGTATGAACACAATAGTCCAGCTTCTTCCTTACGTCTTACTCTACAATACAAGTTCATACCGGAAATTACATTAGCAACAAGTTACTATACAGACGTACAAGACAACAATGAACTATATGACTGCCATATAACATCATGTCACCCCGTTACAATACAATCCAAGGCATTATCATATCAACAACACCACAACATTACGCACATTGACCAAGAGATCATACATCGATATCATTTCACCCCACCCTTACCCTTTACGCTTTTCTCTTTATCATTCCGTCACAATTACTCCTTCATAACAACATATGAACAACCATTCATAATTAATACAGTCCAAAACACCTCCATACGATACTTTAAATTCATTAAAACGACATCACAAGTTGATAATTAAATCCAAAAAGGGTATAGGGGCCTTCGGGGATCAACTAGAGAAGAAAACACACAAAACCAATTTTGGGACTGACCTGCACTACCAAATTCACCCACAGGTGGATGAGGTGCACGTGTAGATGGCCTCTGGAAAATTCCAGGGGTATCTGCGTTGGAATCTGCGCCCGCAGATGCCCTCGTCTGCGGGGGCGGATGCCCGTTTTGGTCTGAAATGGACTCTTTTGGGTCTTTTCATGCCATGAATGGTCCATGATCATAACCAAACTTATTTTGACATATTTTTTATTATTTTAAACACCAACATTCATCCATGGTCTCACAACACACATAACAACACCCAAAACTACATTTCACGGCCAATACAGCACCAAAACCATAACCAATTTCACAATAACAAGTCCAAACGTTATACACAAGGATTAAACAAAGTAAGACTATAATCACATATAAAATGTCAATATTTACTCCACCAAGTTCATTTCCTTCAATACCACAAGTGCATATTCAAGTTGGCGAGACAAACCATTCTCCGATTTAGCAAACATGTAACATTTCACACTTTGTGAACTTCTCAATACTCCACCAACATAACCAACATAATATAAATCATCTATCATGCATAAAATATATTAAACCATCATAATAAACACTTACAAAGTCTTACATGTTGATGATCTTGGCCACAAAGAGATGAGAACTTAGGGTTTGTCTATTTGAGAGAAAAATGTGGAAAAGTTAGAAAAGGCATGAGAGTTCAATGGTATTAAAATCTGATTTTTCTCTCTCTTTATATAGTCCCTAAAGTCTATCTTATCTCTTCCTTGGCATTAAATGCAAGAGTTGATTTGGTCAAATGGAGCAAATTGGAAGAATGGGTCAAAAATTCTCTTTTGGGCCATGTCTTCCTTAAGATTTTGGGCTTCATTTTGTGCCCAATTGTATAGGACTTATTAATGCCCATATATTAATACATAATTCATCAATTCTCTCATGTTTTCATATTCCCATAATTGCCACGGTAGTCAGCTAGACTCCGAAACGTACGGGGTGTTACATTCTCCCCCCCTTAGGAACATTCGTCCTCGAATGTTAGTGTTATCATTTAAAAGTAAACAATTACAAGTTTAGGAAAATTATTCATGTCATCATATAAAGTTATACTCAAAGCTTATAAATACTTACTTGTCATTCTTCCCTTTGGAACAAATGAGGGTACTTGGATTACATCATTTCTTCAGCTTCCCATGTGACCTCTTCTATTTGCTGATTTCTCCAAAGTACCTTTACGGATGCTATATATTTATTCCTTAGCCTCTTCACTTGTCTATCCAGAATGGAAATAGGTATTTCCTCATAGGTAAGATCCTCTGTAACCTGTACATCATCAACAGGAGTAAAACTAGATGGATCTCCTATGCATTTTCGATGTATTGACACATGGAATACTGGATGAACTGTGGAGAGTTCTTGGGGTAGCGCCAACTCATACGCAACTTTCCCAAAAATTCTAATAATTTCATATGGGCCTATATACCATGGACTCAATTTCCCTTTCTTTTCGAATCGCATTACCCCTTTCATTGGTGACACCTTCAGAAATACCCAATCACCTATGGAGAACTCAAGTCCTCTTCTTCTAACATCGGCATATAACTTATGTCAACTCTGGGCCATCTGTAATCTTTGTTGAATCACTTTAACCTTCTCCATAGCCTGATGAACAAGATCTAGCCCAAGTAAAGCAGTCTCACTTGCTTCAAACCACCCAATTGGTGATCTACAGTTTCTTCCATATAATGCTTCATAAGGTGCCCTTTTAATACTCGAATGGTAGCTATTGTTATAAGCAAATTCAATAAGAGGAAATTGGTCATCCCAACTGCCCTGAAAATCTAACGTGCATGCTCGTAGCATATCTTTAAGTGTCTAAATAGTACGTTCTGCTCGCCCATCAGTCTGAGGATGGAAAGCCGTACTCAAATTCACCTGTGTGCCCAAACTCTGCTGAAAAGATCTCCAAAAGTGCGCTGTGAACTGTGCTCCTCTGTCTGATATAATGGAAAGTGGAATACCATGTAACTTCACTATCTGTTTGACGTATAATTTTGCATATCCTCAGTTGTATAGGTGGTCTTGACCGATAGAAAATACGCTGATTTGGTAAGCCTGTCAACTATAACCCATATAGAATCAACTTTCTGCAACGTACGAGGTAAACCTGTGATGAAGTCCATATTAATCATATCCCATTTCCAGACTGGAGATTGATACATTGCATGTAACCTCCTATTTTCTGATGCTCTACCTTTACTTGTTGACAATTCGGGTACTGAGCGACAAATTCCGCAATATTCTTCTTCATATTTCCCCACCAATACACTTCTTTTAAATCATGATACATTTTAAGGGACAGCCCAAAAGGGCTAGACCTATGGAACCACCTATGATGTCCCGAGGAGGATCTAGGCCCCGTATGTTTCCTATACCACCTAGACCATCGTTCTCCTATTTCACAGGGGGTGCTCATTCTCAGTTTTGAGGATTTAGAGGTGGTCCATCTGGGCAGAGTAGCGGAGTTCACGGATCACAGGTAACAGGTTTTCCTCGTCAGCAGTGTCAGCACTGCGGGCATATTCATGCAGGTACATGCAGAGTGGGGACAAATGTTTGTTTCTGGTGCGGCATGACAGGATACATGATGAGAGAGTGTCTCCAGAAGAGTTTGGGTGGCGTAGCACGACCGACAGGATCGGCCGTTGCGTCGTTAGCATCGGTCCCTTCTTTGGGCCGAGGTGTTCAGTCTGTTGGCAGGGGTAGAGGTGACACAGGAGCAGCCAGTACTAGTCCAGAATCGCACTTATGCTTTAGTGGACCGATAGAATTCAGAGGCTTCCCCTGATGTCATCACAAGTGCATTATCCATATTCTCATATAATGTATATGCATTGATTGACCCCGGTTCTACATTTTCCTATGTTACTCCATTGGTTGCTGCAAAATTATCAAAGGCACCAGAATTATTAATCAAATCAATTGAAGTGTCTACACCAGTCGGTGAATATATTATTGCAAAAAGAGTATATCGTAACTGTGTGGTAACTGTGTGTGGTCATGATACATTGGACGATCTCATTGAATTGGACATGGTGGATTTTGATGTGATCATGGGAATGGCTTGGTTGGCCTCTTTTTATGCTACGGTAGATTGCTGGGCCAAGAAGGTGCAATTTTGTTTTTCGCAAGAAAATGTTCTTGAATGGCAAGGTAATGTAGGGGCATCACGAGGGAGATTTATTTCCTATTTGAAAGCTAAAAAAATGATTGCTAAGGTTTATATATGTCATTTAGTACGGGTGAAAGATACTGAAGTGGAACCACTAACTCCACAGTCGGTAACTATGGTCAATGAATTTATGGATGTCTTTCCAGAGGATCTTCCAGGCTTACCCCCAGAACGGGAAGTAGAATTTGGAATTGATGTGATTCCAGGCACTCAACCTATTTCTATTCCTCCATATAGAATGGCTCCAGCAGAATTGCGTGAATTGAAGGAGCAATTGAATGATTTGCTGGACAAAGGCTTCATTAGCCCTAGTATGTCCCCGTGGGGTGCACTAATATTATTTGTATGGAATAAAGATGGCACATTGAGAATGTGCATCGACTATCGGCAATTGAATAAGGTAACGATCAAGAACAAATAGCCCCTCCCTCGAATTAATGATTTGTTTGATCAGTTACAGGGCGCCAGGTGTTTTTCAAAGATCGACTTGAGGTCGGGTTACCATCAAGTCAGAGTTAAAGAGGAAGATGTACCCAAGACAGCTTTCCGAACACTGTATGGTCATTATGAATTTTTAGTTATGTCATTTGGACTAAAAAATGCTCCAGTTGTGTTCATGGATTTGATGAATAGGGTGTTTAAGCCATTTCTGGACGTGTTCGTCACGGTATTTATAGATGACATCCTAGTTTATTCAAAATCACCAGAGTACCATGCTAATCACTTACGAAAAGTGTTACAGATTCTTTGTGAGCATAAATTATATGCCAAGTTCTCAAAGTGTGAGTTTTGGTTAAAATAAGTTGCATTCTTGGGTCATATTGTGTCAGATGAAGGGATACAGGTTGATACACAAAAGATTGAAGCAGCGAAAAATTGGCCAAGTCCTACGACACCCACAAAAATTCATAGTTTTCTTGGACTGGTAGGTTATTACCGACGATTTGTGGAAGGTTTTTCCTCTATTGCTGCACCGTTAACAAAGCTTACACATAAGGCAGTAAAATTTCAGTGGAATGATGTGTGTGAGAAAAGCTTCCAAAAATTGAAAGATAAATTAACCTCCACACCTGTTTTAGTGCTTCTCGAAGGTACTGAAGGTTATGTAGTGTATTGTGATGCTTTTGGGGTTGGCCTCGGATGTGTATTGATGCAAAACGGTAATTTCATAGCATAAGCCTCACGAGAGTTGCGGCCACATGAGAAAAATTATCCCACACATGATCTTGAATTGGCAGGGGTAGTTTTTGCTCTAAAGATATGGCGTCATTATTTGTATGGAGTCCATGTTGATATCTATACGGATCACAAAAGTTTACAATATCTTTTCAAGCAAAACGAACTCAATTTGAGGCAACGAAGGTTGTTAGAGCTCTTAAAAGACTATGATATTGATATTCTTTATCATTCGGGCAAAGCAAATGTAGTAGCTGATGCATTGAGCCGCAAGGCAGTAGAAAGCACTAGTGGCCAGTTGACTGAAAAGCATGAGATAATCAAAGATCTAAATCAATTAGCTAGCTTGGGAGTTCGCCTTATTGAATCCTAAGATGATGGATTTATTGTGCAGAATGCAGCAGAATCCTCCTTCATAGCTGAAGTGAAAGAGAAGCGGTTTGTGGATTCTATGTTGTTGCAGCTAAAGGAAAATGTACAACAGAATTTGACAAAGGCATTTGATCTTACACAGGAAGGGGTACTTCAATGTCAAGGGAGGTTATGTGTACCGGATGTAGATGAGCTGAGGACAAGAATTAAGACAGAGGCGCATCATTCGCGCTATTCTATTCATCCGGGTGCTACTAAAATGTACCATGACTTGAAAGAAGTGTATTGGTGGGGAAATAAGAAGAAGAACATTGCAGAATTTGTCGCTCAATGTCCGAACTGTCAACAAGTGAAAGTAGAGCATCAAAACCAGGAGGTTACATGCAATGTATCAATCTTCCAGTCTGGAAATGGGATATGATTAATATGGACTTCATCACAGGTTTGCCCCGTATATTGCGAAAATTTGATTCTATATGGGTTATAATGGACAGGCTTACCAAATCAACACATTTTCTACCAGTCAAGACCACCTATACAGCTGAGGATTATGCACGATTGTATGTGAAAGAGATAGTACGATTGCATAGTATTCCACTTTCCATTATATCAGACAGAGGAGCATAGTTCACAGCACACTTTTGGAGATCTTTCCAGCAGAGTTTGGGTACATGGGTGAAATTGAGTACGGCTTTCCATCCTCAGACTGATGGACAAGCAGAACGTACTATTTAGACACTTGAAGATATGCTACGAGCGTGTACGTTAGATTTTCAAGGCAGTTGGGATGACCATTTGCCTCTTATTGAATTTTCTTACAACAATAGCTATCATTCAAGTATTAAAATGGCACCTTATGAAGCCTTGTACGGAAGGAAATGTAGATCACCAATTGGACGGTTTGAAGCGGGTGAAACTGCTTTACTTGGGCCAGATATTGTTCATCAGGCTATGGAGAAGGTTAAAGTTATTCAACAGGGATTACAAACGGCCCAAAGTCGCCACAAGTCATATGCCGATGTTCGAAGAAGAGGGCTTGAATTCTCCATAGGTGATTGGGTGTTTTTAAAGGTGTCACCGATGAAAGGGGTAATGCGGTTCGGAAAGAAAGGGAAATTGAGTCCACGTTACATAGGCCCATATGAAATCATTAGAAGATTTGGGCAAGTTTCTTATGAATTAGCACTACCTCAAGAACATTCCTCAGTCCACCCAGTATTTCATGTTTCAATGCTTCGAAAATGCATAGGAGATCCATCTCGTATTGTTCCAATTGAAGATGTTCAAGTTACAGAGGATCTTACTTATGAAGAGGTACCCATTGATATCCTAGATCGAAAATTAAAAAGATTGAGGAATAAAGACATAGCTTCCGTGAAAGTCCTTTGGAGAAATCAACAAGTAGAGGAGATCACATGGGAAGCGGAAGATATGATGAAATCCAAGTATCCCCATCTATTTCAAATGGACCAAGGAGTTCAAAGTGCGGAAGTGTAGCAATAACAAGTAAGTCTCTATGAGCCTTAAGTGTTTATGTATATGTATTCTAATGTAGAGATGCATTTGTTGTAATTGAAACGATATTGTTAATATTCGAGGACGAATGTTCCTAAGGGGGGAAGAATGTAACACCCCATACCTTCCTAAACCTACTTGAAGACGTTGAACAATGCTTACTTAGGTGTCGAGAGCCATACATATGTACTTTGTAATGCTATTGATGAGATAATTGACTTTCGCCCTCGTATATGTGATTAAACCTTCATAGGAGGTGTTTTATGATTTTCGTGGAACATTTGTGGGGTTTCAAAACGATTCTAATAGGACCTCTAAACAAAGTATATTAAGGTTAAGAAGTAAGTTAAAGAATAGGACTTGAAGTATCTAACCAAACCCACGAAGAAAAGTCGAAAAATGAAATTTTCAAAAAACCTAAGTGTAGGGCGCGCCAGAGGGTGTGCCACTCCGCTCTGGGATAAAATTTTTAGTCCAAAGGCATCAAGTTGGTGCGCCCAAGGGCGTGCCACGCTGGTTTTTCCATTTTTTGAAAGTTGGAAATTCTCTAAGTCCCAAGGGTACCTGGGGACGTACCGAGCCGATTTTTCCCACGTTTCTTCTACAAACATGAGTATATACATGAAATGAGTCAAGTATTATATTGGTATGATAAAATTACTCGAGAACAAATTTGGCATCAAAATGACAATTTTACCCTTTTGGTCAAAATAGGCCATGCGTGGCTAGAATCACTTGTTTTTGGGGTTGAGGCTACATATATGAATAGCATGAGTGGGAATATTGTTGCAACACGTATTAGATGATTTAAACACAAGAAATTATTGATTTTACTGGGTTAAGTGATTTGGGCCCAAAAAGGACCCAAAAATGAAAAGAAAACATGGTCCAAAAAAATGGGTCAAAAGACCCATTCTTGCCTTGACCTTCTAGAACACTATATTAAATGTTAAAGAGTGGATAAGGATGGACTTGAGGGCCTATATAAAGGGCAATAAATCTGAGTTTTATTTCTTTCAAAGTCTCATGCCTTTTTGACAAATAAACAAGATATTTTCTTCAAACCCTAAGAGTTCAAAGCCAACTTTTGGTGCAAGATCATCACTTTTCATGCTTGGGTAAGTTATTATTGTTATGGATTAATATATTATATCCATGAAAGAGTATGTAAATCATGTTGGTTGTGCTTGGAAATGTTGGACATGGTACTTTGTGTTTTTGTATAAGATTTGGGATCCATGAGGTTCAAGCTTGAATTATGACTTGTGCCTTTGATGAAAGAGCATGGTATGGATAAAAGATGAAAATGTATGGTGTTATTTTGTTATTAAACTTGTTATTTTCTATAAGTTTAAATTGTGGGATTTTGGCCGATATGTGCTATGAAGTGTATTAAGGTGAATTGATGGACTATTGGTGATGTGGTATGGATAAGAAAGTGTAAAGGAGAAGTGTTGTGGTGAAATGTATTGATTATCATGTATTGGTAAATGTTGGGAATATTGGGGGATTTTTGGAATAATAATTTCATTAATGGTTTTGTCAAGGGGAATGGCATGTTTGAAGGCAAACATGTAACTCATTGACGTTATTTGCATTTGTAAGGTAGTTGGTGGTTAATGTGAATTTCGTTATGTATTTGTGTTGTAGAGTGACACATAAAGAAGGAGCGGGACTATTGTATACGCATCTAAGATTGTGTATCCATATTGAGAGTACAAGGTATGTAAGGTTACTCTGTCCGTATCTTTCTGGAGTAAATAGTATTCACATTGAGATTACGCTTGTTCCATCCTAAAATGTGCTAAGGTATCCCATATCCGGTTATCCATGGTCATTGTCATATATCTCCTACTCATTGATCATTTGTGAGTTTCATGTCTCATATTCATGGTTAATGTTCCAAAAGCTCAAATAAGGTTATGTTCCAATGTTCCAATGCTGATTATACTTATGTCTCTTGTTCTTGGACTATAGTCCAATGGTTCCCATGGTGTTATGGTTCTAATAATGTTATGTTGCCAAGTTATTCACATGTCTCTCACTCATTGGTTAATGATCCAAAGTTTCAAGTAAAGGTATGACTTTCATTGTATCAATCTCAAAGTAATGAATGAAGTAATGCATATGTGGTTAATGATCAAGTACGGGTGGCAGCTTTGGGGGAGAAATGCCTAGCTCAAGCCGATCCCAAATCAGGGGGCAGTCCTAGGGTCATAAGCCTAGCTCGGATCGATCCTGACAGGGGGCATCTCTAGAGGTAATAATCTAGCTCGAGCCGAACCAGAAATGTTGTATGGGTGGCAGCTCTAGAGGTACTAACCTAGCTCGAGACGATCCCAATATATACATTGATTCATAGGGTGGCAGCTCTAGGGGCATAAGCCTAGCTCGAGCCGATCCCAACATAACATGATGTTATGTTAAAACCCACTATTCAGTCGGGGCCCGAGTATCACAGGTCACAGTCGAAGACGAATAATCATAGAAGCAAAGATACAAACAAAGTAATGAAAGCAAAATACATGGTTTCCAAAGTACAGAATAGTGACTCATCTACATTGTGAATTATCTATATTGGTTATGCATTTGAACGTGAGTTCTTTGACATATTTACATATCTTACAAGTTTCATATGGCCTTACATGTTCAGTACATTCTTCATACTGACCCCTCTTGGGGAATTTACCTTACTTGCTGCAGGCGCAGGTACTAGTAGGCCTCCACAGTAGGTTGCCAGTTGTTGCAGATCTTTGGTGAGCTCCAGTTAGTTCGGGGCTTCTTCGAGTCACTGTTGTACATATGTTTTGGTGTTGTACATGTTGTATAAAGTGGGGACTTGTCCCGACTTTTAGTTCATTTTGATCAATACATTTTCTAGAGGCTTTTGTAGATGGATGTGGGTGTATAAATGTAAAAGGTATATGTCGTTTTTGACTTGGTGGCCTCAACGGCCAAGTTTCGCATATATATATCTATATCACATGTTCCATGAATTCCATTGTTGATACCTAAACCTATTACTTGATTATGGGTTTCTTATGGCCTGTATATGATTGAGTAGAGGCAAAGTTTTGGTTCTCTCGGACCTTGTCGGCTACGAGTGCCAATCCGTCCTGATGGGATTCGGGGTGTGACAGTCGCGGCACGATGTGGGTATCTTGATTACTCAGACTTCACCAAGACACCTCATAGGTTGCCTCCCATGAAGCACCTAATTACCATCGTGGAACGTCTTGGGTCCCTTGGTTACTCAGACTACACCAATGTCCCAAATATCAACTACATTTATTTCCTCATCAGTTCCCCAAGTATGCCTTCACACGCTGACTATTTACTAATACAAACCAAAATACAAAAAGATGAATAAAATACAAAACTAAGAAAAACAAATATGGAATTGAAATAGATAGATAAATAGAAACAGGATGATAACAAAAACACAACCAAAAGATATATTAAATTCAAAGACCTTTCTTTTAGACTACCAACAAGCACCTAACTCCTACAAAGACTGAGAGGGAAATGAATCCACTCACAACCACTATTTCTAAACAAAGTAAACAAAACTCCCAACAAGCTCTAAACACTCTTAAGTGTAAGTTTCATCCAAAATTATCTAAGGAAGGAAAGGGAAATCCTAGCTATTTATAACTATGGGCTATTTATTACAAAATGGGACCAAAAGTGAGCCAATATTAAAAAGGCCCCATTGGGTCCTTTGGCCACTTTAGTGATCCACCTCCTATGCTCCAAGCTATCATCTAAACATGACATTTCTTCCCTAAGGCGATCATGTCATGGATCTTTAGTTGTTTACCATGAAGTATAGGCCTCAGAAGATTGTAGCTTATTTGGATTGTATCATCCTCCCCTTCTTGAAAATGATTAGTCCTCAAATTTAAATCCTGCAAAACATGGAAGGGAATGAATAGCACTTCTCGCTCAATCAAACAAAGGAATCATCAAAGGGCCAAGGATAAAACCTGTAGTGAGCACAACATGCAGTCAATACCCTAAATTGCTCACTCTTATGGTATAACCAAGTATCAACATGCTTTATAAGGATGACATACTCAAATCAAACTATGGACACTTGGCTATGCAAAAGACTTTGATAAGGGGCAAACCCAAAAGAACATGGAATCTTGGAAACATCACATGTAGTTCCATATTGGCTCTGCATTTCCAAAAGCCATCTTCCCCTTTTAAGTCAAGAGTCTCATGAAAATTTCCATGGCTAAGTGCAATGTCATAAATGAGGTTTTCCCAAGTCAAGATTCCACCAAAAGCACTAGTCATTCTTAAGAATGGGATTACTCCTAATTCATCATCGGGGTCAAATACCAAGGTATCCCCCGCATAAGTCGACAACGATATTTCATTTAAGGTTCAACAATTAATAAAGTAGAAACACCAAGAAAATATCACATGAATGCAATAAATGGTTACTAATATACTTACATTACAAGAATTTCACCTCCATGTCTTTAGAAAGCCTAAGAATTAGCATAAGCCACAAATACATACCTTCTTTGTAAGAAATACAAGATGTAACTTCATACAAATCTGACGCTTCGTGAGGTCTTCTTCCATGATATTACACCTCAAGACTCCTCCCTTGAAAAGACTTAACAAATATGTCAATCAAACGTTAAGTTAAATAAGAGGGATAGTTTTGTCTTTAAGCTTATATGCCCTACACCAATCCTCAACTAATTTTCGCTTGTCATCTTGACCAAGCACAAAGTTGGGTATATTACAACCACCACACTCTAAATGGTTCCCAAGGTCAAATAGGAGAATATCCATAGAAATGGGTCAGTGCAATACCCATTTTCCCCAAGGGAGCCACTATCACAAGAAGGTACACTCTCTACACAACCATAGGCAATATCATACTCAAATAGAGAGTGAAGAAAGGTGCAAATTAACTTTGTCTTCGTACTTATACTCACTATTAGATTCAAAGTCATCACCATTAGTATTCTTAAAAATTGGGGCACACGAAGAAGAAGTAATGATTTCTAAACAAATATCACCTTCCTCCTCAAGAGAAGAATTCCCATTGTCACAGGAACTACCACTAACACTAAGGAAACTAGGACTAACATCATCCTCATTTTTATCATTCAAAGGTGGAGTTGAGGGAGTTTGGACATGAAATTAAGGAGTAAAACTTAAGGGGCTTAAATAGTTCCCCATGTTGTCCATCCTACTACCCATACTTGCCATTCTATCACCCAAGTACGACAATTTTCCAGTCATTTCCCTTATATCTCATCGCATCCCTATGGCGATTTCTAATGAGGTATCAAAAGTTGCCCCACCTATGGTAGGTTGGGTTTCATCTCCCGATGAAATGGTACCTATTAATAAGACACTCAATACAAAAAGAAACAAATAACATTAGTGTTAGTACAAAAAAAACCTCACAATCACTCGTGTTTTCACACTTTTGATTGTCTCACAATTGTCTCTGCTAATGTTGAGCTTTGCTTCTATCCGTTGGTACGCGAAGTGTCAATTTCTACTCTAGGCAAAGATAGATTCTTGTTCAAGGAATAATGGATGACTCAATTAAAGCAAAAAGGCTAGAACCAAGGAATTAACTATGAAATAAAACTAGAAAAAAAAACACAAAGAAAACGGACTAAGAAAGGACGAACTCAAAGATTATTCAATCAACTAAGTAGATCAATAGTAGTTGTTAATTAGTTTAGGAATTAAGAAATGGATTAGGGATCAAGAAATTGCAATTAATAAGTTGGAACCTCAGCAAAATTTGATTTGGTATGGTTGAAGTGCATTCTGGTGATTTGCAGACGCAGGTCATAACATGCCCACGCAGGTAGGGTTCGCATGCCATAGACAGAATGTCTGGTAGTTACCTGCAAAGGCCATCTCCTGCCACAGGTGCCCACCAGCTCATGCAGATAGGGGCGCAGATGCCCAAACAACTCATTTGGAGCCTCTGAATTTTAAACTTTTTATGGGCCCTCTTGTACGCTCCTCCCTAGTACCTTCCCTATTTGGAATATTACTTTGGTACTAACACTTTTCTTTTCTTATTTTAGCCCTTTATTGGATGGAACAACACTTTTTATGACTCTTCTCCTTGAAGATATGAATGTCATCCAGCACACCAAGAACTTCAAATTTCCCAACTATCTCATTTTTGCCCGGAATCGCACGAAACTTCATCTTTAGGTTCCCTTCAACGTGGGGAACACTTTCCAACAGCTTTTAAACTTCAAATTCACACCAATATTTTCAAAGTTTCAAACCCATTTGCAAATTTCTTCAAGCTCCAAACTCAAAAATGGTGGATTCTCCAAAACTTCTCCAATCAACACCAAATTTCAGATCAAGGGTTCTTTCGATTTGGGAAATACTTTCTAGTAATACTTATCCTTCAATTCCAACAAAAATTTGATAGATCTAAGAACCCACTTCACTTTTTTCCCCTAAAAACTCAAAACTCAACAGTGGGGTTTCTTCAAATCTACTCCACTCAAGCCTTAAACTCAGATTCTGACGCAGATAATCCTATAGGAAACAAATCTAGTGGTGAAACTACAACAAGTACTCAAAACACAAAATTATTTTTGGGATTTTGATTAAAAATATTTTAATTTCTTTTTTTTTTGTAGTAACAAATACCATGACTTGAATCATTGGAACAATCCTAAGCTCGACTCTGATACAAAAATGATACGAACGAAAATATGAAAAGATGAATAAACTACGAAACTAAGAAAAATAAAGATGGAATTGAAATTGATAGATGGATAGACACAAGATGATAACAAAAGGACAACCAAAAGATATATTAAATTTGAAGACCTTCCTTTTAGACTACCAACAAGCACCTAACTCCTGCGAAGATCGAGACGTAAATTAATCCACTCACAACCAATGTTTTTAAACAAAGTCAACAAATTTCCCAACAAGATCAAAACACTCTAAAGTGTAAGTTTCATCCAAAATCATCTAAGGAAGAAAAGGAAAATCCTAGCTATTTATAGCCATGGGCTATTTATTACAAAATGAGCTCAAAAGTGACCCAATATGAAAAAGGCCCCATTGGGTCTTTTGTAAACTTTTGATATGCACATACTATGCTCTAATTTAACATACAAACATGTGATTACTTCCCTAAGTTGATTATGTCTTAGATTATTAGTTATTGACCATGAAGTATAGGCCTTGAACGATTAGAGCTTATTTTGCTTGTAGCCTCTACCTTCATGGTTATCATGTTCAATTCCACCATATAAGAACTTATGTACCATACATGAAATGGCCCTATCCACTTAGACTTCAATATGCCAGGAAATAAGCAATGTTTGGAATTAAATAGCAAGACCAAATCACCCCGAGTAAATTTTGCCTTTTCTATCTTCTAGTGGTGATGCATGTTCATCTTCTATTTGTAAAGATATGAACACTCATAATATTTCAATTGAAATTAATCCAAATTATTCAATTTATCAAGCTACAAGTTAGAGGTATCACCCCAATTCAAATTTCAGCTTCTTGAGCGCCTATATGGCTTTGTGCTCAAGGTCAACCGGTAGATGACATGATTGTCCATATACAAATTGATAGGGAGGCATACCTATCAGGGTATTAAAAGTATTCCAGTATGCCCATAAAGCATCATCCAACTTCCTAGACTAATTCGTTCTATTTGCATTCATAGCCTTCATGGGTATTGTCTTTAACTCTCGATTGGAGACCTCAACCTTCCCACTAGATTGCTGATTATAAGGTGTTGCTACATTATGATTTACTCAATATTTCTCAATTAGGGATTGAAACAACTGATTACAAAAAAAAAACAAAAAAACTACATCACTAATGATTTCCCTTGGGGTACCAAACCTAGAAAATATGTTTTACTTTAAGAACTCTTTGACACTCTTGCCTTCATTATTGGGAAGATCAACCGCATCAAACCACTTGGAAACATATTCAATAACTACAAGTATGTATTTCATCCCGTTCTAGCTCATAAATGGACTCATAAAATCAATACCCCAAACATCAAATAGTTCAATCATAAGAATGGGGGAGAGAAGAAGTTTATGCTTTCTTCTTATAACCCCTGGCCTTTGGAAATGGTCGCATGCCCTCGCATAATTATGAGCATCTTGATGAATGGTTGTAAAATAGTACCCACATTGAAAAATCTTATGGGTTGTCCGAAGGCCACTATGATGACCCCCAACAGGGGATAAGTGACATACCTCTAGTATGCTCATTATTTCGACCTCAGGCACACATCTATGAATCATCCCATCAGTACATATATGGAACAAGTATGTCTAATCATAGAAAAATTTCCACACATTAGTTATAAACTTCTTTCATTACTGGAAGGACTAGTCCAAAGGCACCACATCACACACAAATAATTAGAAATATATGCAAATCATGGAATAAAGTCTTGTGATACAACCAATACTTTCTCATCCAAAAAATTATCATCAATGTCGGTCATATCTTTAAATTCTAGCATTGCTTCATTTTCAAGCCTTGATAAGTGATCAATCACTTGGTTTTGATTCCCCCTTCGGTCCTTAACCTCAAAGTCAAATTTGTATACTAGAAGTACCCATCGAATCAATCTAGGCTTTGCATCTTTCTTCTCCATAAAGTACCTAAGAGATGTGTATTCAATGTCTACAATGACTTTAGATCCAAGCAAGTAGGATCTAAACTTCTCAAAAGCAAAAACAACAACAAACAATACTTGTTCCATCAAAGTATAATTTTTTTGAGTTGCATTAAGTGCCTTGCTAGAGTAATAGATGGGATGGAGAATCTTTTCACATCTTTGGCCTAGGACTACTCCTAGAGCCACTCTGCCAGCATTGTATATAATCTCAAAAGGAATGGACTAGTTGGGTGAAACAATGATAGAAGTCGATATCAACTTTTCCTTGAGGCACTCAAAGGCCTTTAGACATGCATCATCGAACACGAACTTTACCTCCTTCTCCAACAATTTGCACAAAGGGTGCAAAATTTTAGAGAAATCCTTAATGAATCTATGATAAAATCTATTATGCCTAAAAAATCTTCAAATACCTTTCACGGAAAAAGGTGGTGGATATTTTTCAATCACCTCAATCATTGTCTTATCAACCTTGATCTACTTTTTAGAGATGTTGTAACCAAGCACTATACCTTTCTTTACGATAAAATGGCACATTTCCCAATTAAGAAAAAAATTAAAATGTTCACATATCTTCAATAAACTACTCAAATGGGCTAAGAAATCGTCAAAGGAGTCACCAACAACTGAAAATCATCCATGAAAATCTCAATAGAGTCCTCAACCATGTCTGAGAAGATAGATATCATACAATATTTTTATACTTATTTGCTTGAAGTTATATATTTCATCTTTCAGATACAACATTCTGGATGGTAGAAAAAACCTTTCCAAGAATTCCCTCATTAACTCTCTCTAGGCAGTGATTAAGTCATTAGGTAATTCTACCAGCCAAAGATTTGCTTCACCCACTAATGAGAATGGAAATAACCATAATCTGATTGTATCTTGAGTCACACCGTGTCGTTTATACACCTTTAGAATCCCCAAGAATTTCATTAAGTGCACATTTGCATCATTAGTAACGTGTCCAACGAATACTCATTTTATGTTCAGCAATTGTATCATTGTGTTGTTAATGTCGAACATTGTCCAAACGGGAAGTGGGTACAACATTATGGCACCTTCTGCACCTACATAATCTAGTTCATTATCATCATTATCATAATGAGGGGCATATCAGTAGTGTTGCTGCTCATAGCACCTATTCCTTCTTTTCCTAGCCTATTTATTCAGTTTATTTTGACGGGTTGCCTCTTTTTGTCTAGCTTGCTCATTAGTTACAGCTTGGCACTGCTCTTCAGCAAGCCGAGCAGCCTTGCACTGTTGAGCCCTATTTTTTTCCTCAACCAACATCTGAGTTATGGCTTCATCTGCTTTCTCCTGAATTCCTTACTTATCCATTCTCCTCAAAGTCCGTTCAAGTTTGTGATAAATTAGATTCAGGGGATTGCCTTGACACCGAGTGCTTGGAATACACAAATATAGACCCTAATAACAAATCAAATTACAAAGAAATTAAATTAGGAAATAAGGACTGTCAAATAAACACAATGATTTTATCCAATATTGTATTCCCTGGTAACAACGCCAAAATTTGATGTCGCCTAAATTACATCTCTAAAGCAAAGTATAAAGTGGTGTCTATTAAAATATAGAATCCAATAAATATTGGAGTCGATCCTACGAGGAATATGGTTAGGACCTAAGTCAATTTGATTACTTATGCTATTAGTCAATTACTTTTTAAAGAGGGGATTTTGGATAAAGTAGTAGTTGAAAACTTTAAGTGACCAAGTAAGAGAGTATCAATTAATATTTTTTGTAATCAATGACATGATTTTACTAGAATTGTGTTCCCCATGATTAAATAACCTAGTACGCTTCTCGTACAAAAGATCTATCCTGTGCTTAGCTTACAAAATCGGTATGCAAGATTAACCTAAATGGTTGGTCCCCTAGATAGATGAATATAACTATGCAACTTGGTCTATCTATGAGTGTTTTCTTTCCTAACCCTTATTATTGATCCCAGATTAGCTATTCCCAAACAAGGTCAAGCTATTAGATGAGGGTTGATAGCCTCAAATCTCTGTTGTTAATCCCTTTTCCTATTCTCTACCTCTTTGGTCTAGTAAGTTAAGAATTATGGTAAGCTCTAACATTAGCCACAATTAAAAAGCAATCAGTGTGAAGGGAAGAACAATACATACATAAACACCATTCAAGAATCACTAAGTACCTTTCCTACTTTGTCGATTCATCAGGATTTCCACAACCCTAGTTATGGATTTAGATACTCATGCCTAGAGAATCAAAATTAGAAGTTATACACAAACTCATAATTATGAACTTATGAGATTGAGTAGATTAAATCTGGACACTTGAATTATCAAAAAAAGTTAATAATCAAGAATTAATGTATGAATAATTCTCCAAAACCCAAGATCAAAACAAATCATATATTTCTAAGGCTTCAAAGATCGTAATAATGTGTAAGAATAAAAGAAAACCTAGAAAAGGTATTTATAGACCAACGCAAAATCTATCATAAACATAATTGGATTACAAGAGTTGCAATGCCTACGAGTCGTAGTGTGAAGTCACGACTCGTAAGGTGTTGCCGCGCCTTATTTTATGTAATTCTTTAGCTCTAGTTTTGTTGCCCAGTATGACTCATTGATTAGCCATATGAGTTGTACAGTAACTTGTGTCAACTGGGACTTCTGTTGAACTTTTTTAGTAATTTCTGCCTATGACTTGTCAGAATGAGTCACCGTGACTCGTGCCTTGTCATCACGAATCATAGCTTTCTTCCATGGTGACTAAATCCCACTTTTCAATATTCTGATCTTTCTTTCCATGATCTATTATAATGAGTGAGTATGACCCGCGTTTTGATTCCTTGAGTCATTCAGTCCATCCGTGGTCAGTAGGCCAACTTTACATATTTATGCCTCTCTACTTGTTGATCTCTTAGAAAAAATTAAGAGGATTCATTTCTAAACATCACGATGTGTAGCCAGAAGTCATATGTTGACCTTGAATTTTAGTCTTTAGGAATTCATCTATTTTCTATTCGGACGGGCCTTGGTAAAACTCGTGTCATGACCTTACGAGTCATACCTTAGCTCTCACTATCAATACTTAGTTATTTTTTTCTTTTTTATCATCCAATTTTGAGACTTGTTTTCCAGCACAAACTCGCAAACACTCATCATATCTACCAAAAAGTACTTAAGAATGTACAACAATCTCATGTTTTAGGCATATAAAGGGCCGTAAAACCTGACACATCAACATTTGATGTCGCCCAAATTACACATCTAAAGTGAAGCATAAATTGGTGGTTTTTCAAATATAGAAGCCAACCAAGGTTGGGGTCAATCCCAAGAGGAATATGATTAGGTGCTAGGTTAATGTGATTATTTAAGCTATTAGTTGGTTATATCCGAAATGGGAGATTTGGTAACAAGTAATAGTTGAAAACTGTAAGTAACCAAATTACTGAGTATCAATTAATATTTTTGGTAATTAATGATGAGAATTGACTAGGATTGTGTTCCCCTTGATTACATAACTTAGTAAGCGTGTCATACAAGTGCTCTATCCTAGTGCATAGCATGCATAATCTGTTTGTAAAATTTACCTAAATGGTTGGTCCCCTAGATCGTTGAATGTCACTATGCAACTTGATCAGTCTTTAAGTGTTTACTTTACTAACCTTGATCTTTGATCCTAGATTAGCTATTCTCGAACAAAGTCAAGCTACTAGATGAGTGTTAATCCTTTTTCCTATTCTCTACCTCTTTGGTCCAGCAAGTAAAGTATTAAGGCGAGTTATAATGTTGGCCACCATTAAAAAGCAATCAATACAAAGGGAAGAACAATACATGCATAACACCATTCAAGAATCACTAAGTACTTTGCCTACTTTTTAAATTCATCATGGTTCCTACAACCCTAGTTATGGATTTAACTACTCATACTTAGAGAATCACAGTTAGAAGTTATAGACAAACTCATAATTATGAACTTATGATATTGAGTAGGTGAAATTCGGACACTTGAATTATCAAAGAAAATTTAATAACCAAGAATCAATGGATGAATAATTCTCCCAAACCCAGGAGAAAAACGATGTATATATTTCTAAGGCTTCAAAGAGCGTAATAATGTGTAAAGAAAAAAAAAACCTAGAAAAGGCATTTATTGAAAAAAGCAAAACCTACCCTAAATATAATTTGATTGCAGGCTTGGCAGTGACTATGAGTCGTAGGGTAAAGTTACAACTCATAAGGTTTGGCCACAACTTATTCTGTTTACTTCTTCATCTCTGCTGCTATGGCTTAGTATAAATTATTAGTTGACCATACGAGGCACACATTAACTCATGTCCTGTGGGACTTCTTTTACATCTTTTTGTAATTTCTACCTATGACTTCTCAGAATGAGTCACCATAACTCGTGCCTTTGCATCACAAATCGTAGTTTCCTTCCATGGTGACTAAATCCCACTTTTCAATCTTCTGATCTATCTTTCCATGATCTATCATAACAAGTGAGCATGAACTAAATGTTGACTCCATAAGTTGTTCAGTCCGTTCATGGTCACTAGGCCAACTTTACATCTTTAGGCTTCTCTACTTCACGATCTCTTAGAATAAATCAAGAGTACTCATTTCTAAACATCCCGATGTGTAGCCATAAGTTATATGTTGCACTTGAATTTTAGTTTCAGGAGTTCATCTTTTTTTTATTAAGACGGGCCTTGGTACGACTCATGCTACGACCCCACGAGTCGTACCATAGCTCTCACATTCAATACTTAGTTTTTTTTTTTCCTTTTTTATCATCCAATTTTGAGAATTGTTTTTCAGCACAAACTCACAAAAACTCATCATATCTACCAAAAAGTACTTAAGAATGTATAACAATCTCATGTTTTAGGCCTAGAAAGCGCTGCAAAACGTGACACATCAACATTTACTATCGCCTAAACTACACCTTTAAAGTGAAGTATAAAATGGTCGTTGTTCAAATATAGAATCCAACCAAGGTTGGGGTCGATCCCAAAAGGAATATGATTAGGAGCTAGGTCAATGTGATTATTTAAGCTATTAGTTGGTTATTTCCGAAATGGGAGATTTTGTAACAAGTAATAGTTTAAAACTGTATGTAACCAAGTTACAAAGTATCAATTAATGTTTTTGGTAATCAATGATGAGATTTGACTAGGATTGTGTTCCCCTTGATTAAATAACTTAGTAAGCATGTCGTACTAGTGTTCTATCCTGGTGCATAACATGCATAATCGGTAAGTAAAATTTACCTAAATGGTTGGTCCCCTAGATCGATGAATGTCACTATGTAACTTCGTCTGTCTATAAGTGTTTGCTTTACTAACCCTGATCTTTGATCCTTGATTATCTATTCTAACATAGTCAAGCTATGAGATGAGTGTTAATTCTTTTTCCTATTCTATACCTCTTTGGTCCAGCATGTAAATATTGGCCACTATTAAAAAGCAATCAATACGAAGGGAAGAACAATACATGCATAAACACCAATCAAGAATCACTAAGTACTTTGCCTACTTTGTAAATTCATCATGGTTCATACAACCCTAGTTATGGATTTAGCTACTCATACTTAGAGAATCACAATTAGAAGTTATAGACAAACTCATAATTATAAACTTATGAGATTGAGTAGGTGAAATCTGGACACTTAAATTGTCAAAGAAAATTTAATAACCAAGAATCAATGCATGAATAATTCTCCAAAACCCAAGAGCAAAACAACGTATATATTTCTAAGGCTTCAAAGAGTGTAATAATGTGAAAAGAATAAAAAAACTTAGAAAAGGAATTTAATGACAAAAGAAAAACTTACCCTCTATATAATTGGATTGCAGGCTTGGCAGTGCCTATGAGTCATATGGTAAAGTCACGACTCATGAGGTTTGGTCATAACTAATTTTGTTTACTTATTCAACTCTGCTGCTATGGATTAGTATGAATTGTTCGTTGACCATACGATACACACAATAACTTGTGTGTCTATGACTTCTCAGAATGAGTCATCATAACTCGTGCCTTCCCATCACGAATCATATCTTCCTTCCGTGGTGACTAACTCTACCTTTTTAACCTTCTGATCTTTCTTCACATGATCCATCAGACCAAGTGAGCATGACCTGTATGTTGACTCCACGAGTCGTTTAGTCCATCCATGGTCACTAGCCTAACTTTATATCTTTTAGCTTCTCTACTTCATGATCTCTCAGAATAAATCAAGAGGGCTCATTTCCTGACATCACGACTCATAACTAAAAGTCATATGTTGCACTTGAATTTTAGTTTTCATGATATCATATTTATCTATTCAAAGGGGCCTTGGTATGACTTTTTCCATGACCCCACAACTTGTATCTTGGCTCTTACAGTTAATACTTTGTTATTTTCTTCCATTTTTCATCATTCACTCGCGAGACCTATTTTCTTGCACAAAATTTGTCATGCCCCGAATTCCAACTAGGCGTGATTGGCACCCGTAGCCGATAAGGCCCGAGAGAACCAACCTGTACTTATGTTCATTCATATGCATGCCATCAGAAACACCCTTATCACGTAGGAGCTTATAATGCTAACAACAAAATTCATGGAACATGTTACGTATATACATATATGAAACTTGGACATTGAGGCCATCAAGTAAAAAATGACATGTACCTTTTACATTTATACACCCACATTTGTCCACAAAAGCCTCTAACAAGTGCTTTGACCAAAATGAACTAAAAGTCGGGACAAGTCCCCACTTTATAAAACATGTACAACACCAAAACATATGTACAACTGTGACTCGGAGAAGCCCCGAACTAACTGGAGCTCACCAATGATCGGCAACAACTGGCAACCTACTGTGGAGGCCTACTAGAACCTGCGCCTGCAGCAAGTAAGGTATATCCCCTAAGAGGGGTCAGTACGAAGAATTTACTGAGTATGGAAGGCTGAAATGAAAATATATGATATGTGAGTATTCCAATGAAATCAAATTCAAATGCATAACCAATATGGATAAGTCACTATACTGAACTTTGGAAACCATGTATATTGCTTTCTTTACTTTCTTTCTTTCTTTGTTTCTAGGATTATTCATCTTTGCCTGTGAACTGTGATACCCGAGCACCTACTGAACAGTGGGTTTAACATAACATAACGTTATGTTGGGATTGGCTCGAGCTAGGCTTATTCCTCTAGAGCTGCCATCCTAAGAATCAAAGCATTGGGTTCGGCTCGAGCTAGGTTATTACCTCTAGAGCTGCCACCCATAAACCAACATATCAGGTTTGGCTTGAGCTAGGTTTATACCTCTAGAGCTTCCCCCTATCAGCTTTAGTGTGATTTACTAAGGCTAGGCTAGGTTTGGTAATATTTAAAACAAATGAAAAGAGATCGGGGTCGATAGGTGGCAGTTTGCAAGGAACTTAATCACCCTAAAAAAAAGGGGAAGCCGTAGTTGAACTCCAATTCTTGAAATAAGGCAGGGCCCTTTTACCAAGTCTACCAGATAGAAGATGATAGAGGTCCAACTATTGTTGCCTTGCACAAGACGGTGCCCTTTCACTTCGAGTTCCTTCCTTTGTAGTCAAATCTGATGATACGCTTTGGCGATGTTACCTACCAAATAAAAGTCCTGCTAGGGTTCGATCCGAGCTAGGCTTATGACTCTAGGACTGCCCCCTGATCCAACAATCTTGGGAACGGCTTGAGCTAGGCATTTCGCCCCCAAAGCTGCCACCCATACTTGATCATTAACCACATATGCATTACTTTATTCTTTACTGTGAGATTGATACAATGATAGTCATAACCTTATGGGAAGCTTTGGATCAATAATCAATGAGTGAGATACATGTGAATAAACATTATTGGAAACATAGCCTTATTGGAAACATAACACCTTTGAAACCATTGGACAATAATCAATGAGCAAGATATATGAATATAACAACTATTCGAACTTTGGAATGTAACCTTATTGGGATTTGGAACATTAGTCATGAATATGAGACATGAGATTCACAATTGATCAATGAGTAGGAACTATATGATAGTGACCATTGATAACCGGATATAGGATACCTTAGCACATTTCGGGATGGGACAAGCGTATCGTCAATGTGAGTACTATATGCTGCAGAAATATATGGACAGAGTAACCTTACATACCTTGTATTCTCAATACAAATATACAATCTTAGATGTGCATACAATAGTACCGCTCCTTCTTTATGTGTCACTCTACAATACAAGTAGATATCGAAGCTTACATTAGCAACTAGTTACTATACAAACGTACAAGACGACAATGAACTACATGACTGCCGTATAAATTCATGTCATCCCTTACAATACAATCCACTGCATTTTCATATCAACAACACCATAACATTCCACACATTGACCAAGATATCATACATCAATAACGTTTCACACTACACTTACCCTTTATGCTTTCTCATCACCATTCCATCACAATTACTCCTTTAGAACAACATATGAACAACCATACATACTTCATATAGTCCAACACACCTCCATACGACACTTTAAATCCATTAAAACGTCATCACAAGTTGATAATTACATCCAAAAAGGGTATAGGGGCCTTCGGGGATCAACTAGAGATGAAAACACACAAAACGAAAACCTGGGCTGACCTGCGCTGCCACCTGCGCCTGAAGGTGTCTGAGGTGCACGTGCAGGTGACCTTTCATAGCAGCCAGAGGCACTTGCGTTGGCATCTGCGCCCGCAGGTGCCCTCGTCTGTGGGGGCGGATGCCCGGTTTGGTCCGAAATGGTTTCTTTTGGGTCTTTTTATGCAATGAATGGTCCATGATCATAACCAAACTCCTTTTAACATATTTTTGATCATTTTAATTCCAACAATCAGCCATGGTCTCACCACACCCATAAACAACACCCAAAACGACACTTCTTGGTCAATACGTCACCAAATCCATAACCAATTTCACAGTAGCAATTCCAAACATTATACACAAAGAAAAAACAAGGTAATACTATAATAACATGTCACATGTCAATATTTATCCATCAAGTTCAATTCCTTCATGACTTTAAGTCCATGTTCAAGTTCACAAGACAAAACCATTCTCCGATTGCAAAAATAGACAGTTTTACACATAGCACACTGTCTAACACTTTGCCAACACAATCAACATGATTTATACACCATATTAAACATATTATATACGGAACCATGATAATAAATACTTACCAAAGCTTACCAAAGAGTGATCTTGGCCCAACAAGTAGTTGCCTTAGGGTTTTTATGTGAGAGATAATATTTAAGAAAAATGTTAAAAAGGCATGTGTGTAGCTAATGAATAAAAATCTGATTGATGGGTTTATATAGTACCTTTTTAATGATACTTATCCACACACTTGGTGGGTTTACTTGGTCAATGGATGAGCAATGCAAAAATGGGTCAAAAATCTCTTTTGGGCCATGTCTTTCTCATGATATTTGGGCCTCATTTAGGGCCCAATAGTACAAGACATTTAAATGCCCACAATTCAATACATAATTCATCAAATCTCTCATGTTTTCATATTTCCATAAATGTTACAGTAGTCAGCTAGACTCCGAGAAGTACGGGGTGTTACATTCTTCCCCCCTTAGAAACATTCATCCTCGAATGTTCGTGTTATCATTTCAAAGTAACCAATTACAAGTTTCGGAGCATTCTTCATGTTATCATATAGTGATATACTCAAAGCTTATAAATACTTACTTTTCATTCTTCCTTTTGGGTACAAATGAGGGTATTTGGATTTCATCACTTCTTCAGCTTCCCATGTGACCTCTTTTATTTGCTGATTTCTCCAAAGTACCTTTACGGATGCTATATCTTTATTTCTCAATCTCTTCACTTGTATATCCATGATAGAAATAGGTATCTCCTCATAGGTAAGATCCTCTGTAACCTGTACATCATCAATAGGAGTAAAACGAGATGGATCTCCTATGCATTTTCGAAGCATCGAGACATGGAATACCAGATGAATTGTGGAGAGTTCTTGGGGTAGTGCTAACTCATATGCAACCTGCCCAAATCTCCTAATAATTTCATATGGGCCTATATAACGTGGACTCAATTTCCCTTTCTCTCTGAATCGCATTACCCCTTTCATTGGTGACACCTTCAGAAATACCCAATCACCTATAGAGAATTCAAGTCCTCTTCTTCTAACATCGGCATATGACTTGTGTCGACTCTGGGCCGTTTGTAATCTTTGTTGAATCACTTTAACTTTCCCCATAGCCTGATGAACAAGATCTAGCCCAAGTAAAGCAGTTTCACCCGCTTCAAACCATCTAATTGGTGATCTACATTTCCTTTCGTACAAAGCTTCATAAGGTGCCATTTTAATACTTGAGTGATAGCTATTGTTGTAAGCAAATTCAATAAGAGGCAAATGGTCATCCCAACTACCCTGAAAATCTAATATGTATGCTCGTAGCATAGCTTCAAGTGTTTGGATGGTACGTTCTGCTTGTCCATTAGTCTGAGGATGGAAAGTCGTACTCAGATTCACCGGTGTACCCAAACTCTGCTGAAAAGATCTCCAAAAATGTGCAGTAAACTGTGCCCCTCTGTCTGATATAATGGAAAGTGGAATACCATGTAACCGTACTATCTCTTTAACATATAATTTTGCATAATCCTCAGCTGTATAAGTGGTCTTGACTGGTAGAAAATGCGCAGACTTGGTAAGCCTGTCTACTATAACCCATATAGAATCAAATTTTTGCAGTGTACGAGGTAAACCTGTGATGAAGTCCATATTAATCAGATCCCATTTCTATACTGGAAGATTGATACATTGCATGTAACCTCCTAGTTTCTGATGCTCCACTTTCACTTGTTGACAATTCGGGCATTGAGCGACGAATTCTGCAATGTTCTTCTTCATATTTCCCCACCAATATATTTCCTTTAAATCATGGTACATTTTTTTAGCACCCGGATGAATAGAATAGCGCGAATGATGTTTCTCAGTCATAATTCATTTCCTCAACTCATCTACATCTGGTACGCATAATCTGCCTTGGCATTGTAGCACCCCTTCTTGTGTAAGATCAAATGCCTTTGTCAAATTATATTGTACATTTTCCTTTAGCTGCAATAGCATAGGATCTGCAAACTACTTCTCTTTCACTTCAGCTGTCAACAAAGATTCAGTTGCATTTTGCACAATAACTCCTTCATTCGAGGATTCAAGAAGACGAACCCACAAGCTTGCTAATTGATATAAATCTTTGATTATCTCTTTCTTTTCCGTCAAGTGGTCATCAATGACTCTGGTTGCCTTGCGGCTCAATGCATCAGCTACCACATTTGCTTTTCCTGGATGGTATAGAATATCAATATCATAATCTTTTAATAACTCAAGCCACCTTCTTTGCCTTAAATTGAGTTCTTTCTACTTAAAGATATACTGCAGACTTTTGTGATCAGTATAGATATCAACATGAACTCCATACAAATAATGACGCCATATCTTTAAAGCAAAAACCACCACTGCTAATTCAAGATCATGTGTGGAATAGTTTCTTTCATGTGGCCGCAAATGTCGTGAGGCATATGCTATGACATTACCGTGTTGCATCAATACATATCCAAGGCCAACCCCGAAAGAATCACAATAAACTGTATAACCTTCAGTACCTTCAAGAAGTACTAAAACTGGTGTGGAGGTTAATTTATCTTTCAACTTTTGCAAGCTTTTCTCACACGCATCATTCCACTGAAATTTAACTGCTTTGTATGTAAGCTTTGTTAACGGGGCAGCAATAGAGGAAAAACCTTCCACAAATCTTCGGTAATAACCTTCCAGTCCAAGAAAACTACAAATTTTTGTGGGTGTCGTAGGTCTTGGCCAATTTTTCACTGCTTCAATTTTCTGTGTATCAACTTGTATCCCTTCATCTGACACAATATGACCCAAGAAGGCAACTGATTTTAACCAAAACTCACACTTGGAGAACTTTGCATACAACTTACGCTCACGGAGTATTTACAACACCTGCCGTAAGTGATTAGCACGGTCCTCTGGTGATCATGAATAAACCAGAATATCGTCTATAAATACTGTGAAGAACACGTCCAGAAATGGCTTAAACACCTTATTCATCAAATCCATGAACACAGTTGGTGCATTTGTTAGTCTATATGACATAACTAAAAATTCATAATGGCCATACCGTGTTCGAAATGCTGTCTTCGGTACATCTTCTTCTCTAACTCTGACTTAATGGTAACCCGACCTCAAGTCAATCTTTGAAAAACACTTGGCACCCTGTAACTGATCAAACAAATCATCAATTCGAGGGAGGGGATATTTATTCTTGATCGTTACCTTATTCAATTGCCAATAGTCGATGCACATTCTCAACGTGCCATCTTTCTTCCGTACGAATAATATCGGTGTACCCCACGGGGATATACTAGGCCTAATGAATCCTTTGTCCAGCAAATCATTCAATTGCTTCGTCAATTCACGCAATTCTGCTGGATCCATTCAATATGGAGGAATAGAAATAGGCTGAGTGCCTGGAATCACATCAATGCCAAATTCTACTTCCCTTTCTGGGCGTAAGCCTGAAAGGTCTTCTGGAAATACATCCAAAAATTCACTAACCAGTGGAACTGACTGAGGAGTTAGTTGTTCCACTTCAGTATCTTTCACCCGTACCATATGACATATGTAACCCTTAGCAATCATTTTCCTGACTTTTTGATAAGAAATAAATCTTCCTCTAGGTGCCCCTACATCACCCTTTCATTCAAAAATATCCATTTGTGGAAAATAAAAATGTACCATCTTGGCCCGGCAATCAACCGTGGAGTAACAAGAAGCTAACCAATCCATTTCCATTATCACATCAAAATCCACCATGTCAAGTTCAATAAGATCGGCCAGTGTATCACGACCACACACCGTTACCACATAATTACGATATACTCTTTTTGCAATAATACATTCCCCAACTGGTGTAGACACTTCAATTGACTTAATTAATAATTCTGGTGCCTTTACAAATTTTGCAGCAATCAACGGGGTAACATAGGAAAATGTAGAACCTGGATCAATCAGTGCATATACATTATAGGAGAATATGGATAATGTACCTGTGACAACATCAGGAGAAGCCTCTGAATTTCGTCGGTCCACCAAAGCATAAGTGCGATTCTGGACCCCACTAGTACTGGCTTCTCCTCTGGTACCCCTACCCCGGCCAACAAAGTACACACCTCGGTCCAGTGAAGGAACCGATGCTGATGATGCAACGGCCAATCCTATTGGTCGTGCTATACCACCCATGCTCCTCTAGGGACACTCTCTCATCATGTGTCCTATCATACCGCACCAGAAGCAAGTATTTTTCCCCACTCTGCATGTACCTGAATGAATACATCCGCAGTGCTGACACTGCTGACTTGGAAAACCTACTGCCTGTGATCCGGGAAACCCACTACTCTGTTCAGATAGACCACCTCTAGACCCTCGAAATTGAGAGTGAGCACCTGTTGTAGAATATGAGAACGATGGTCTAGGTGGTCTATGAAATATACGAGGTCTATATCCTCCTTGGGACATCATAGATGGTCCCATAGGTCTAGCCCTTTTAGATTGTCCCCTGTCAAATTCATGTACTCTTCTTCTTTGTCTTTGATCTTCCATTTTCTGGGCGAAGGCTTGAATTCTCGCTATATCCATATCCTTGTTCAAGGAAGCAATAGTGCAATGCCTTACCAAATATGGCTCTAATTTGTCCACGTATCGATGGACTCTATCTGTCATAGTCGCAACCACATTTAGAGCATATCGAGCCAAGGAATTAAATTGCAGACTATATTCTTTGACACCCAAATTTCCTTGACGAATATTCAAGAATTGATCTGCACGTGCCTCATGGATCTCATAGGGAAGATAATGATTAAGAAAAGATGCTTTAAATTCTTCCTAATTTATTGGCATTGCATAGATGCCACGTGACTTCTTACAATCCTCATACCATAATATCGCTTCTCCTTTCAACCTGTACGTAGCAAGTTCAACTGTTTCTACCCCCGACACATGCATAACTTCCAGAGATCTCTGAATCTGATCCACGAAGTCCTGTGGATCTGCTTTCGGATCTGACCCAGTGAATAAAGGAGGGTCTAGTTTTAGGAAATCCTGTGTCCTGCGACTCGCCACTCTAGCCAGATCATCCTCATGTGTCATTGGACCAGCTCGTCCTTGACTTTGTGCTGCCACTAACTGTGTCAACATATGTACTGCATTTCTAAGATCCTGATCTGTTGTGTTCATTGGTGGTTCTGCGGATACTTCTCTACCAACTGGCTCTTCCGGAGCTGGAAAACTAGAAGAAGACCGCGATGAAATTTCACCATTTGCTCCACCTTGACTAGCTTGGTCAGGTGGTAATCTCCTCATTCCTTCTTCAGCAGGCATATCCACCTGCTTACGTTTACCTCTACCTCTTCTCGTGATCGGTATGATTACTATATCAAAGAGAAATATTTACCATGGTCAGATACAATTCAACTTACAACACTGTCTATATTGCACGATCTAGAATTGAAGAAAAGAAACAACATCCTAAATGTCCCGTAGGCTCCTACTTATAAATGTGGTGCACAATACATTGATAAGTAAGACTCTACTCAGACACGACTTTGTAGACACCCTTAGAATGTCCTTGCTCTGAAACCACTTTTGTCACGCCCCGAATTCCAACGAGGCGTGATTGGCAGAGGTAGCCGATAAGGCCCGAGAGAACCAACCTATACTTATGTTCATTCATATGCATGCCATCAGAAACACCCTTATCACGTAGGAGCTTATAATGCTAATAATGAAATTCATGGAACATGTGACATATATACATATATGAAACTTGGACGTTGAGGCCATCAAAACAAAAACAACATGTACCTTTTACATTTATACACCCACATCTGTCTACAAAAGCCTCTAACAAGTGCATTGACCAAAATGAACTAAAAGTCGGGACAAGTCCCCACTTTATACATGTACAACACCAAAACATATGTACAACTATGACTCGGAGAAGCCCGGAACTAAATGGAGCTCAGCAATGCTCGACAACAACTGGCAACCTACTATGGAGGCCTACTAGAACGTACGTCTGCAGCAAGTAAGGTAAATCCCCCAAGAGGGGTCAATACGAAGAATGTACAGAGTATGCAAGGCTCAAATGAAACTATATGATATGTGAGTATGCCAATGAAATCAAATTCAAATGCATAACCAATATGGATAAGTCACTATACTGAACTTAGGAAACCATGTATATTGCTTTCTTTACTTTCTTTGTTTCTTTGATTCTATGATTATTCATCTTTGCCTATGAACTGTGATACCCGAGCCCCGACTGAACAGTGGGTTTAACATAACATAACGTTATGTTGGAATCGCCTCGATCTAGGCTTATGCCTCTAGAGCTGCCACCCTCAGAATCAACTCATTGGGTTCGGCTCGAGCTAGGTTTTTACCTCTAGAGCTGCAACCCATAAACCAATATATCAGGTTTCACTCAAGCTAGGTTTATACCTCTAGAGCTGCCCCTTGTCAGGTTCGGTCCGAGCTAGGCTTATGCCTCTAGGACTGCCCCCTGATCCAACAATCTTAGTATCGGCTTGAGCTAGGCATTTTGCCCCCAAAGCTGCCACCCATACTTGATTATTAACCACATATGCATTACTTTATTCTTTACTTTGAGATTGATACAATGATAGTCATAATCTTATGGGAAGCTTTGGATCAATAATCAATGAGTGAGAGACATGTGAATAAACATTATCGGAAACATAGCCTTATTGGAAACATGTTGAAACCATTGGACAATAATCAATGAGCAAGATACATGAATATAACCACTATTGGAACTTTGGAACGTAACCTTATTGGGCTTTGAAACATTAGTCATGAATATAAGACATGAGATTCACAATTTATCAATGAGTAGGAACTATATGATAGCGACCATTGATAACCGCACATTTCGGGATGGGACAAGCGTATCATCAATGTGAGTACTATATGCTGTAGAAAGATACGGAAAGAGTAACCTTACATACCTTGTATTCTCAATACGAATATACAATCTTATATGTGCATACAATATTCCCGCTCCTTCTTTATGTGTCACTCTACAATACAAGTACATATCAGAGCTTACATTAGCAACTTGTTACTATACAAGCGTACAAGACGACAATGAACTACATGACTGTCGTATAATGTCATGTCATCCCTTACAATACAATCCACTGTATTTTCATATCAACAACACCATAACATTCCACACATTGACCAAGATATCATACATCAATAGCATTTCACACTACACTTACCCTTTATGCTTTCTCATCCCCATTTCGTCACAATTACTCCTTTATAACAACATATGAACAACCATCCATACTTCATATAGTCCAACACACCTCCATAAGACACTTTAAAGCCATTAAAACGTCATCACAAGTTGATAATTACATCCAAAAAGGATATAGGGGCCTTCGGGGATCAACTAGAGATGAAAACACACAAAACGGAAACCTGGGCTGACCTGCGCCCGCAGGTGGCTGAGGTGCGCGTGCAGGTGACCTTTGGAAGAAGCCATAGGCACTTGTGTTGGCATCTGCACCCGCAGGTTTTTGTGCAGATGCCCATTTTTGTCCGCAATGGTTTCTTTTGGGTCTTTTTATGCAATGAATGGTCCACGATCATAACCAAACTCATTTTAACATATTTTTGTTCATTTGAATGCCAAAAATTAGCCATGGTCTCACCACACCCATAAACAACACCCAAAACGACACTTCTTGGTCAATTCGTCACCAAATCCATAACCAATTTCACAATAGTAATTCCAAACAATATACACAAGGACAAAACAAGGTACGACTATAATAACATCTCACATGTCAATATTTATCCATCAAGTTCAATTCCTTCGTGACTTTAAGTCCATGTTCAAGTTCACAAGACAAAACCATTCTCCGATTCCAAAAATAGACAGTTTTACACATGGCATACTATCCAACACTTTGCCAACACAACCAACATGATTTATACACCATCTTAAACATATTATATACGGAACCATGAGAATAAATACTTACTAAAGCTTACCAAAGAGTGATCTTGGCCTAACAAGTAGTTGCCTTAGGGTTTTTGTGTGAGAGATAGTATTTAAGAAAAATGTTAAAAAGGCATGTGTGTATCGAATGAATTAAAATCTGATTTATGGGTTTATATAGTCCCTTTTGAATGATCCTTATCCATACACTTGGTGGGTTTACTTGGTCAATGGATGAGCAATGCAAGAATGGGTCAAAAATCTCTTTTGGGCCATGTCTTTCTCATGATATTTGGGCCTCAGTTAGGGACCAATTGTACAAGACTTTTAAATTCCCACAATTCAATACATAATTCATCAAATATCTCATGTTTTCATATTTCCAAAAATGTTACGGTAGTCAGCTAGACTCCGAGACGTATGGAGTGTTACAAAATCACAAACACATATCATATCTACCAAAAAGCACTTAGGAATATACAATAATCCCATATTTTAGGCATAGAAAGTGTCCTAAAGCTACAACATATCAAATCCAAACAAGATCTTGTCATGCCTCGTATCCCAACGGGGTGGACTGGCACCCGAAGCCGATAAGGCTCGAGAGAAATAATCTTTACTCATGCCCAATCACATGCATATCGTAAGAATCATCACCACCTTGTAAAGACATACGATGCTAAGTGCGAAAATCATGGAGCATCATATATATTTAAGAGACCTGGCCGTTAGGGCTATTAAGTCAAAATGAACATACATATCTTACATTCTATTCCCACATAAGTCTACAAATCCTCTACATATACATAGCTATGACAAACCTAGAGTTGGGATAACACCCCATTCTATACTCATAAACAATACCAAAATAAATATACATAGCAACTCAGGAAGCCCCGAACCAACTGGAGCTCACCAAAAGTCCGCAAAAGATCCACAACCTATAGTGGAGATCTACTAGTACCTACGCCTGCAGCAAGTAAGGTAAGCCCCCCCAAGGGAGGTCAGTACGAAGAATGTATTAAGTATGTAAGGCCATATGAAACTATCATAAATACATCAATAGAATCAAAATGTAATAGGATAGTCAATATGAATAACCCATCGATCTACATATGTGGAACCATGTACCTTACATAAATTAAGTTCTTCTCTTTATTGTTTATTCCTCATCGCTCATGTCATATCGTACCCAGGCCCCAACTGATCAGTGGGTCTTAACATAACATTACGTTACGTTGGGATCGGCTCGAGCTAGGACTTTGCCTCTAGAGCTACCACCCATAACTCAATATATCGGGCTCGGCTCGAGCTAGGTTATTACCTCTAGAGCTGCCACCCATAAACTAACATATCAGGTTTGGCTCGAGCTAGGTTATTACCCCTAGAGCTACCACATGTCAGGATCTGCCCGAGCTAGGCTTATGCCCCTAGGACTACCCCCTGATCCAACATATTCGGGATCGGCTCGAGCTAGGCTTATGCCTCTAGAGCTACCACCCGTACTCTTGCAACTAAAAAATATGAATTACTTTATTTCTTACGTTTGAGAGATTTATACCTTTACTTGCGAGAGATTGATTCATCCACTTATGAGAGATTGATACAATCAGTTATGAGAGATTAACGTATATATTTGTAGCCACAACATTATTGAAAGCTTATGAACATAACATTATTGGGACTTTTGGACCATACGCATAATTATGTAACTCATGAACAACAATGACTAAAGAATGAGGAGTATGTGACGTATGAATGAATAGAGTCTCCTTATGTCGTCACTTTCCTTGAAACAGTTTCTTTTAGTAGTGACAACATTATTGGAACTTAGAGTCATGTTCATAATTATGTGATCCATGAATGACAATAGACCAAGAGTAACGTATATATGATGAACAATAGATGATAACCTGAAATGAGATGCCTTAAGTCATTTCGGAAATGAGTAAGTACCATTACGAAATGAATACTATATGCCGCAGAAGGATACGGAAAAAGTGACCTTACATACCTTGTATTCTCAATACGATTCTACAATCTTAAGTGTGCATACAATAGTCCCGCTCCGTCCTTATGTTTCGCTCTACAACACAAGTACATAACGGAATTTACATTAACCACCAACTACCTTACAACGGCATATAACGACAATGAGTTACATGTTTGGCTTTAACATGTCATTTACCCCTTGACAATTTCATGTATGACACTATCGAACCAACAATACCACAACATACCCAACATTGACCACAATATCATAAACCACTAGCATGTCATACAAAATTCATACTTTACACTTCTCCATCACCACAACATCACAATGATTCCACCAATTCAGTTCAATACACCTCACAACAACAAATCGGCAAAAATCCCATAAATTACATGTATGGAAAAATAAAAAGTTTAGAAACATAATCACACCATACATGTTGATATTTCATCCATACCATGCCTTTTCATCAAAACCACAAGTCATATTTCAAGTTTAAGTTCCATAGATAGCACATCTTTTACAAAAACACAAGGTACCATGTTCAACACTTCCAAGCATAACCAACATGATTTACATACTATCCAATGCATATAATATATTAATACATAAGAATAATCACTTACCCAAGCTTGAGAAATGATGATCTTGCTCCAAAAGTTGGCTTAGGGTTCTTAGGGTTTGAGAGCAAAACTGATTGAAAAATATCTAAAAGGCATGAGATTTCCAAATGACTAGAAAATCATATTTTTGGACCTTTATATAGGCACTCAATTCCATCCTTATCCACTCTTATAGCATTTAATGCTAAGTCTAGAAGGTCAAGGCAAGAATGGGTCATTTGACCCATTTTAGCCCATGTCTTCTTCTCATTTTGGGCTTTTTATTGAGCCCAATTCACTTAACCCAATATAATATATAATTTCCCATGTTTAAATCATTTCATATGCATTACGACAATATTCCTTCTCACGGGATTAATATTTGTAGCATCAATCCCAAAAACAAGCGATTCTAGCCACGTATGGCCTACTTTGACCAAAAGGGTAAAATTGTCATTTTGATGCCACATTCTTTCACGAGTAATTTTAACATACCAATATAATACTTCGTTCATTCCATGAATATGCTCGTGGTTGTAGAAGAAACGTGGCAAAAATTGGTCCGGTACGTCCCCGGGTACCCTTGGGACTTAAGAAAAATTTCCAACATTGAAAGGTGGACAAAAACAGCCTGGCATGCCCTTGCTACCTGTGGGCTAAAAATTTTAGCCCAGAGCGGCCTGGCATGCCCTCTAGCGTGCCCCACCCATAGTTTTTCAAAAAATTCTATTTTTTGACTTTTCTTCGCGGATTTGGTTAGATACTTCAAGATCTATTATTTTACTTAATTCTTACCTTTAATACCCTTTGTTTGGAGGTCTTCTTAGCCCCATTTTGAACCCCACAAATGCTCCACGAAAATCACAAAACACCTCCTACGAAGGGCTAATCACATGTACGAGGCCCAATTTTAATTTTCTCATCATTAACATTACCAAATACATACTTATGGCTCTCGACACATAAATAAACATTATTCAACTTCGTCAAGTAGGGTTGGGAAGGTACGGGGTTTTACATTCTTCCCCCCTTAGAAACATTCATCCTCGAATGTTAGTAACATCGTCTTATGTACATCCCATGCATCTTTATTTTATCATATATACGTATATACATATATACACATAATATGTCACACCCCAAATTCCCATTGAGGCGTGATTGGCACCCAAAACCGATAAGGCCCGAGAGAACAAATCTTTGCTTATGTTCGTTCATATGCATACCATAAGAAATACCATTATCACGTAAGAACTTATCATGCTAATAACGAAATTCATGAAACATGTGCTCAATATATATATACATATGTGAAACTTGGCCAACAGGGACATCAAGTCATCATGGACATACACCTACTACATTTGTCTTCCCACAACTGTCTACAAAGCCTCTACAGATACATGACCATGTCTATACAATGTATACATAATACCAAAACCTAGTGTTCACGTGTGACTTGGGAAGCCCCGAAGCAACTGGAGCTCACCAGAGACCTGTATACGATCCGCAGCCTACTATCGAGGTCTACTAATGCCTGCACCTATAACCTATAAGGTAAGTCCCCAAGAGGGGTCAGTACAAAGAATGTACTGAGTGTGTAAGTCCATAATCAAACTACATCAATACATAAGAACTTCAATGGAAATAATTATGAGAGGAACTCTATATGTGGAACCATGTACCTTTTATTCTTTATTATCATCTCCAATGATTCGTACATAATAACAACAACCATGGAGTCAATATAAGAGAAATAGCAATGTGAATAAACTCTCTTTTTGTATATGGAAAACCATGTATATTACGTTCTTTACTTCTCTTGCTTTCATATTCATTCATCTTTATTGTTCTACCTATGCTAGGCTATTTTGTAGCCCCTGGGATAAGATGAACCCATGCTAGGTACTTTAACCCCTGGGATGTCATATGAACCCATGCAAGGCTTATCGCCCCTGGGATGTCATGCTATGTGAACCCATGCTAGGCTTTCGTGTCACCCCTGGGATGTCATGAGATAACCCATGCTAGGCTTATCGCCCCTGGGATGTAACGTGATAACCCATGCTAGGCTTATAGCCCCTGGGATGTATCGATGTATTGGGATTGACCTATGCTAGGATTTTCTGTCGCCCCTAGGATGCCACCCGTGTTATTGGGATCGACCCATGCTAGGTATTTAACCCCTGAGATGCCACCCATTAAACATTGCTTCTTTATTTCATTATTCTTTCTTTCATTCAATGAGTGATACTTTGATAATGGAAATATTCTTGAAACTTGAAACACAACATACATTACTTCACATCTTGACTCTTGTAAGATTGACATCTTTACTTGTGAGGGATAGGTACATTAGCTTGCACAATACTTGTTTCATTACTCTTGAGAGATTGGTACATTTACTTGTGAGAGATTATTACAATGATAGTCACAACTTTCTTTGAAGCTTTGGATCAATAATCAATGAGTGAGAAACATATGAATAAGCATTATTGGAAACATAGCCTTCATGGAAACATAACACTGTGGAACTATTGGACAATGATCAATGAACAAGATACATGAATATAACCACTATTGAGCTTTTGGAACATTAGCAATGCATATGAGACATGTGATTCACAAGTGATCAATGAGGAAGAAATATGGGACCATTGCCCTTGGTAACATAAAATAGGATACCTTAGAACATTTGGAACTTTTGACATGTAGTGAACACAATTAAACCAATGGACCCGAGTCCTATGATTCACCATTGACCAATGAATAGGGAACATATGCGTAACTCTAGTCCATTATCGGATACGGAATACCTTAGAGTATTTCGGAATCGAATGAGTACCATGACAATGTGAACATCATATGTGGAAGAAAGATATAGAAGAGTAACCTTACATACCTTTGCGTCTCACTATGAATACCCAAGCTTATATGAAAATACAATAGTCCAGCTCTTTCCTTACGTCTCACTCTACATCACAAGTACATAACGAAGCTTATATTAGTAACCAACTACCTTACAAGTGCACAAGATGACCATGAATCACATAGTTACTTTATAATGTCATTTTATCTTCTTATAATGTCATTTATCATATACACATGCCAACACTACCATAACATTCCAGTCATTGACCAAGAGTTCATACGACAATAGCATTTCGCATCACAATTACCCTTTATGCCTTCTCATTATCATTTCGTCATATTTACGCTTCTCAATTTGCCTCATAACAACATATGAAAAACCATACCTACTTAACATAGTCCAACATGCCTCCATACGACACTTTAAAGTCATTAAAACAACATTACAAGTTGATAATTACATCCATGAAGGGTATAGGGGTTTCGGGGGGCCAAAGGAATGCAAAAACAAGCAATTCGGAGTTCTGGGCCGATCCGATAAGCCACATGAACCTGAAGGTGGATGAACTGCATCCTCAGGTGACCTTTGGCAGTAGCCAGAGGCACCTGCGTTGGCACTTGCGCCCGTAGGTGCTTCGTCTGCGAGGGCGGGTGCCCGTTTTGGTCCGAAATGGTCTTTTTGGGGTCTTTTTATGCAATGAATGGTACATGATCATAACCAAACTTATTTTAAAATATTTTTTATCATATAACATTCCATCAACCAGCCATGGTCTCACAACACACATAACATCACCAAAATGACACTTTACGGCCAATCCGCCACCAAAACCATAACCAATTTCACAATAGAAATTCCAGACATTATACACAATGACAACACATGGTAAGACTATAATAACACCTCATATGTCAATATTTTAACCCATAAAGTTCAATTCCCTCATGACCATAAGTCCATGATCAAGTGCATAAGACAAAACCATTCTCCGATTGCAAAAATAGACAGTTTTACACATAACACACTGTCCAACACTTTGCCAATCCAACCAACATGATTTATAAATCATATTACACATATAATATACTGAACCATGAGAATAAATACTTACCAAAGTTTGATATTGGCCCAACAAGTAGTTGCCTTAGGGTTTGTATCTTAAGACATTAAATGTTTGAGAAAAATGGCAAAAAGGCATGTGTATAATGTAACACCCCGAACCTACTACACCCTATATGATGACGTTGAACAATGGATACGCAAGTGTCGAGAGTGAAAGTATGAATTTTGTAATGTTATTGATGAGATAATTGATATCAGTCCTAGTGCATAGGATTAGACCTTTGTAGGAGGTGCAACATCCCATATGATGTCAACCCTATACGACTACGCGTACATTTATGGAACTAATTAAACATGAGAGAACATGAGATATTGGATGAATTATTCATTTTATTTGTTGGGGCTTATATGAGCCTTGTACCATTGGGCCAAATGAAGCCCAATGATCATAAGAAAGATTTGTCCAATGGGGCAAAACATGATCCAATCTTCTATTTGACTAATCAATCATGCATTTAATGCCAAGATATGGATAAGAGTGACTTGATATATATATATATATATATATAAATATATATATGAGGGATTATACATGAAATATGATGGACCAAAGTAATCTTGACCTATTGGGCAATGGAGGCCCAAAAAGAGATTCAAGACATAGCCCAAAAAGGGGTATATGACCCATTCTTGCAAGACCAAGTTGTTACACTATGATTGTACCAAGTGTGTGGTAAATCAAGGACCATTAGGGGAATATATACATGAGGAAAAATCAGATTTTTTTCATTAGATATACACATGCCTTTTTGCCATTTTTCTCAAAAATTATCTCTTAAGATACAAACCCTAGGGCAACTACTTGTTGGGCCAAGATCACACTTTGGTAAGTATTTATTCTCATGGTTCAGTATATGATATGTTTAATATGCTGTATAAATCATGTTGGTTGGTTTGGCAAAGTGTTGGACAGTGTGTTATGTGTAAAACTGTCTATTTTTGGAATCGGAGAATGGTTTTGTCTTATAAACTTGATAATGGACTTATGGTCATGAGGTAATTGAACTTGATGGGTTAAAATATTTACATATGAGGTGTTATTATAGTCTTACCATGTGTATAATGTTTGGAATTTCTATAGTGAAATTGGTTATGGTTTTGGTGGCGGATTGGCCGTAAAGTGTCGTTTTGGTGATGTTATGTGTGTTGTGAGACCATGGGTGGTTTATGGCATGTTATATTATAAAAAATATGTTAAAATAAGTTTGGTTATGATCATGGACCATTCATTGCATAAAAAGACCCCAAAAAGACAATTTCGGACCAAAATGGGCACCCGCCCTCGCAGACGAAGCACCTGCGGGCGCAGGTGCCAACGCAGGTGACTGTGGATACTTCCAAAGGTCACCTGTGGACGTAGGTCATCCAACTTCGGTCGCAGGTGGCTTATCAGATCGGCCCAGAACTCCCAATTGCTTGTTTTTGCATTCGTTTGGCCCCCCGAAACCCCTATACCCTTCATGGATGTAATTATCAACTTGTGATGTCTTTTTAATGACTTTAAAGTGTCGTATGGAGGCATGTTGGACTATGTTAAGTATGTATGGTTTTTCATATGCTGTTATGAGGCAAATTGAGAAGCGTAAATATGACGAAATGATAATGAGAAGGCATAAAGGGTAATTGTGATGCGAAATGCTATTGTCGTATGAACTCTTGGTCAATGAGTGGAATGTTATGGTAGTGTTGGCATGTTGATATGATAAATGACATTGTAAGAAGATGAAATGATGTTCTAAAGTAACTATGTGACTCATGGTCATCTTGTGCACTTGTAAGGTAGTTGGTTGCTAATATCAGCTTCGTTATGTACTTGTGATGTAGAGTGAGACGTAAGAAAAGAGCTGGACTATTGTATTTTCATATAAGCTTGGGTATTCATAGTGAGACGCAAAGGTATGTAAGGTTACTCTTCTATATCTTTCTGCCACATATGGTGTTCACATTGTCATGGTACTTATTCGATTCCGAAATACTCTAAGGTATTCCGTATCCGATAATGGACTAGAGTTACGCATATGTTCCTTATTCATTGGTCAATGGTGAATCATATGACTCGGGTCCATTGGTTGAATTGTGTTCACTACATGTCAAAAGTTCCAAATGTTCTAAGGTATCCTATTTTCGGTTACCAAGGGCAATGGTCCCATATTTCTTCCTCATTGATCACTTGTGAATCACATGTCTAATATGCATTGCTAACGTTCCAAAAGCTCAATAGTGGTTATACTCATGTATCATGTTCATTTATCATTGTCCAATAGTTCCACAGTGTTATGTTTTCATGAAGGCTATGTTTTCAATAATGCTTATTCACATGTTTCTCACTCATTGATTATTGATCCAAAGCTTCAAAGAAAGTTGTGACTATCATTGTAATAATCTCTCACAAGTAAATGTACCAATCTCTCAAGAGTAATGAAACAAGTATTGTGCAAGCTAATGTACCTATACGTCACAAGTAAAGATGTCAATCTTACAAGAGTAAAGATGTGAAGTAATGTATGTTGTGTTTCAAGTTTAAAGAATATTTCCATTATCAAAGTATCACTCATTGAATGAAAGAAAGAATAATGAAATAAAGAAGCAATGTTTAATGGGTGGCATCTCAGGGGTTAAATACCTAGTATGGGTCGATCCCAATAACACGGGTGGCATCCCAGGGCGATATAAAATCCTAGTATGGGTCGATCTCGATACATCGATACATCCCAGGGGCGATAAGCCTAGCATGGGTTATCTCATGACATCCCAAGGGTGACACGAAAGCCTAGCATGGGTTCACATAGCATGACATCCCAGGAGAGATAAGCCTAGCATGGTTTCATATGACATCCCAGGGGTCAAAGTACCTAGCATGGGTTCATCTTATCCCAGGGGCTACAAAACAGCCTAGCATAGGTAGAACAATAAAGATGAATGAATATGAAAGCAAGAGAAGTAAAGAACATAATATACATGGTTTTCCATATACAGAAAGAGAGTTTATTCACATTGCTATTTCTCTTATATTGACCCCGTGGTTGTTGTTATTATGTACGAATCATTGGAGATGATAATAAAGAAAAAAAGGTACATGGTTGCACATATAGAGTTCCTCTCATAATTATTTCCATTGAAGTTCTTATGTATTGATGTAGTTTGATTATGGCCTTACATACTTAGTACATTCTTCGTACTGACCCCTCTTGGGGACTTACCTTACAGGTTACAGGTGCATGCATTAGTAGACATAGACAGTAGGCTGCGGATCGTATACAGGTATCTGGTGAGCTCCAGTTGCTTCGGGGCTTCCCAAGTCACACGTGAACACTAGGTTTTGGTATTATGTATACATTGTATAGACATGGTCATGTATCTGTATAGGCTTTGTAGACAGTTGTGGGAAGACAAATGTAGTAGGTGTATGTCCATGATGACTTGATGGCCCTGTCGGCCAAGTTTCACATACGTATATATATATTGAGCACATGTTTCATGAATTTCGTTATTAGCATGATAAGTTCTTACGTGATAATGGTATTTCTTATGGCATGCATATGAACGAACATAATAAAAGATTGGTTCTCTCGGGCCTTATCGGTTTTGGGTGCCAATCACGCCTCAATGGGAATTTGGGGTATGACAAAGTGGTATCAGAGCAGGTCGTTCTAAGGGTGTCTACAAAGCCGTGTCCGAGTAGAGTCTTGTTCATGGATGTGTTGTGCACCACATTTATGAGCAGGAGGCTATGGGGCATTTAGGATGTTGTTTCTCTTCTTCACTTCTAGATCGTGCAATAGAGCCAGTGTTGTAAGTTGAATTGTATCTGACCATGGTAATTGCTTCTTCTGGTATAGTCAAAATGCCAAACACGAGAAGAGGCAGAGGCATGGTAAGAAGATAGATATGTTTGTTGGTGAAGGAATGAGTAACTCACCACCCGACCAAGCTAGTCAAGATGGAGCTGACACTTGAATTACTCGTCAAGTCCTTTGAGGTCTTTACATCAGTTGGTGACTTTAATATAGTTGAAAGGGCGTATCGTAATGGGATAGTAGATGTTTGTGATCATGTTATGATGGTTGATATTATGGAGTTGGAAATGAAAGATTTTTAATGTTGTAATGAGTATGAAGTGGTTGGTTTCTTGTGATGGCACGAAGGTTGCCCAGCTAAGAAAGTATATTTCCGTTTTCTTCCACAAAAGACTGTCCTTGAGAGAAAAGGTAAATTTGTTTTCTATCCTGAGTTAAGGAAAACAATGTCCAAGGTATACACGTGTCAGCTAGTAAGACTTAGTGTGTCCCTGTAGGGTGAACCAGTGTTGGTTGTACAAACGAGAAATGGCACATTGAGAATATGTATGGGTTATTGGTAACTGGATGAGGTAACAGTTATAAATATAGAAAGTTTGGGTATACAAGTGAAGTTGGGTACAGTTTTCCATTCCTATAGGTGGACAAGCAGAAAGTATCATCCAAACACTTGAAATTATGTTACCAGCTTACACATTGTATTACAAAAGTAGAAAGTTCAAAAGTATGGACGTGGAGAACGACTAAGTAAGTATTTATATGAGTATATGTATAGAGAAGCTAATGTAGTGATGCATTTGTTGCCCATGAAAAGATGTTGCCAACATTCGAGGACGAATGTTCCTGAGGGGGGAAGAATATAACACCCCGTACCTGCTACACCCTACATGAAGACGTTGAACAATGGTTACGCAAGTGTCGAGAGTCAAAGTATGAATTTTGTAATGTTATTGATGAGATAATTGATATCGGTCCTAGTGCATGGGATTAGACCTTTGTAGGAGGTGCAACATCCCATATGATGTCAACCCTATACGACTACGCGTACATTTATGGAACTAATTAAACATAAGAGAACATGAGATATTGGATGACTTATTCATTTTTTTTGTTGGGGTTATATGAGCCTTGTACCATTGGGCCAAATGAGTCCCAATGATCACAAGAAAGATTTAGCCCAATGGGGCAAAACATCATCCAATCTTCCATTTGACTAATCAATCATGCATTTAATGCCAAGAGATGGATAAGAGTGACTTGATATATATATATATAAATATATATATGAGGGATTATACATGAAAGATGATGGGCCAAAGTAATCTTGACCTATTAGGCAATGGAGGCCCAAAAAGATATTCAAGACATGGCCCAAAAAGGGGTATATGACCCATTCTTGGCCCATTCTTGCAAGATCAAGTTGTTACAATATGATTGTACCAAGTGTGTGGTAAATCAAGTACCATTAGGGGACTATATACATGAGGAAAAATCAGATTTTGGTCATTAGATAAACACATGCCTTTTTGCCATTTTTCTCAAACATTATCTCTTAAGATACAAACCCGAAGGCAACTCCTTGTTGGGCCAAGATCACACTTTGGTAAGTATTTATTCTCATATTTCAGTATATTATATGTGTAATATGATGTATAAATCATGTTGGTTGTATTGCCAAAGTGTTGGACAGTGTGTTATGTGTAAAACTGTCTATTTTTGCAATCGGAAAATGGTTTTGTCTTATGAACTTGATCATGGACTTATGTTCATGAGGTAATTGAACATGATGGTTTAAAATATTGACATATGAGGTGTTATTATAGTCTTACCATGTGTTGTCATTGTGTATAATGTTTGGAATTTCTATTGTGAAATTGGTTATGGTTTTGGTGGCGGATTGGCCGTAAAGTGTTGTTTTGGTGATGTTATGTGTGTTGTGAGACCATGGATGGTTTATGGAATGTTATATGATCAAAAATATGTTAAAATATGTTTGGTTATGATCATGGACCATTTGTTGCATAAAAAGACCCCAAAAAGACCATTTCAGACCAAAAAGGGCACCCTCCCTCGCAGACGAAGCACCTGCGGGCGCAGGTGCCAACGAATGTTCCTCTGGCTACTTCCAAAGGTCACCTGAGAACATAGTTCATCCACCTGTGGGGGCAGGTGGCTTAGCAGATCGGCCCAGAACTCCGAATTGCTTGTTTTTGCATTCCTTTGGCCCTCTGAAACCCCTATACCCTTCATGGATGTAATTATCAACTTGTGATGTCTTTTTAATGACTTTAAAGTGTCGTATGGAGGCATGTTGGAATATGTTAAGTATGTATGGTTTTTCATATGTTGTTATGAGGAAAATTGAGAAGCGTAAATATGACGAAATGATAATGAGAAGGCATAAAGGGTAATTGTGATGCGAAATGCTATTGTCGTATGAACTCTTGGTCAATGAGTGGAATGTTATGGTGGTGTTGGCATGTTGATATGATAAATGACATTGTAAGAAGATGAAATGACGTTTTAAAGTAACTATGTGATTCATGGTCATCTTGTGCACTTGTAAGGTAGTTGGTTGCTAATATAAGCTTCGTTATGTACTTGTGATGTAGAGTGAGACGTAAGGAAAGAGCTGGACTATTGTATTTTCATATAAGCTTGGGTATTCATAGTGAGATGCAAAGGTATGTAAGGTTACTCTTCTATATCTTTCTTCCACATATGGTGTTCACATTGTCATGGTACTTATTCGATTCCGAAATACTCTAAGGTATTCCGTATCCGATAATGGACTAGAGTTACGCATATGTTCCTTATTCATTGGTCAATGGTGAATCATATGACTCGGGTCCATTGGTTGAATTGTGTTCACTACATGTCAAAAGTTCCAAATGTTCTAAGGTATCCTATTTTCGGTTACCAAGGGCAATGGTCCCATATTTCTTCCTCATTGATCACTTGTGAATCACATGTCTAATATGCATTGCTAACGTTCCAAAAGCTCAATAGTGGTTATACTCATGTATCATGTTCATTTATCATTGTCCAATAGTTCCACAGTGTTATGTTTTCATGAAGGCTATGTTTCCAATAATGCTTATTCACATGTTTCTCACTCATTGATTATTGATCCAAATCTTCAAAGAAAGTTGTGACTATCATTGTAATAATCTCTCACAAGTAAATGTACCAATCTCTCAAGAGTAATGAAACAAGTATTGTGCAAGCTAATGTACCTATACGTCACAAGTAAAGATGTCAATCTTACAAGGGTAAAGATGTGAAGTAATGTATGTTGTGTTTCAAGTTTCAAGAATATTTCCATTATCAAAGTATCACTCATTGAATGAAAGAAAGAATAATGAAATAAAGAAGCAATGTTTAATGGGTGGCATCTCAGGGGTTAAATACCTAGTATGGGTCGATCCCAATAACACGGGTGGCATCCCAGGGCGATATAAAATCCTAGTATGGGTCGATCTCGATACATCGATACATCCCAGGGGCGATAAGCCTAGCATGGGTTATCTCATGACATCCCAAGGGTGACACGAAAGCCTAGCATGGGTTCACATAGCATGACATCCCAGGGGAGATAAGCCTAGCATGGTTTCATATGACATCCCAGGGGTCAAAGTACCTAGCATGGGTTCATCTTATCCCAGGGGCTACAAAACAGCCTAGCATGGGTAGAACAATAAAGATGAATGAATATGAAAGCAAGAGAAGTAAAGAACATAATATACATGGTTTTCCAAATACAAAAAGAGAGTTTATTCACATTGCTATTTCTCTTATATTGACCCCATGGTTGTTGTTATTATGTACGAATCATTGGAGATGATAATAAATAAAAAAGGTACATGGTTGCACATATAGAGTTCCTCTCATAATTATTTCCATTGAAGTTCTTATGTATTGATGTAGTTTGATTATGGCCTTACATACATTGTACATTCTTCGTACTGACCCCTCTTGGGGACTTACCTTACAGGTTACAGGTGCATGCATTAGTAGACCTCGACAGTAGGCTGCGGATCGTATACAGGTCTCTGGTGAGCTCCAGTTGCTTCGGGGCTTCCCAAGTCACACGTGAACACTAGGTTTTGGTATTATGTATACATTGTATAGACATGGTCATGTATCTGTAGAGGCTTTGTAGACAGTTGTGGGAAGACAAATGTAGTAGGTGTATGTCCATGATGACTTGATGGCCCTGTCGGCCAAGTTTCACATATGTATATATATATTGAGCACATGTTTCATGAATTTCGTTATTAGCATGATAAGTTCTTACGTGATAATGGTATTTCTTATGGCATGCATATGAACGAACATAATAAAAGATTGGTTCTCTCGGGCCTTATCGGTTTCGGGTGCCAATCACGCCTCAATGGAAATTTGGGGTATGACAAAGTGGTATCAGAGCAGGTCGTTCTAAGGATGTCTACAAAGCCGTGTCCGAGTAGAGTCTTGTTCATGGATGTGTTGTGCACCACATTTATGAGCAGGAGGCTATGGGGCATTTAGGATGTTGTTTCTCTTCTTCACTTCTAGATCGTGCAATAGAGCCAGTGTTGTAAGTTGAATTGTATCTGACCATGGTAATTGCTTCTTCTGGTATAGTCAAAATGCCAAACACGAGAAGAGGCAGTGGCAATGGTAAGAAGATAGATATGTTTGCTGGTGAAGGAATGAGTAACTCACCACCCGACCAAGCTAGTCAAGGTGGAGCTGACACTAGAATTACTCGTCAAGTCCTTTGAGGTCTTTACATTAGTTGGTGACTTTAATATAGTTGAAAGGGCGTATCGTAATGGGATAGTAGATGTTTGTGATCATGTTATGATGGTTGATATTATGGAGTTGGAAATGAAAGATTTTTAATGTTGTAATGAGTATGAAGTGGTTGGTTTCTTGTGATGGCACGAAGGTTGCCCAGCTAAGAAAGTATATTTCCATTTTCTTCCATAAAAGACTGTCCTTGAGAGAAAAGGTAAATTTGTTTTCTATCCTGAGTTAAGGAAAACAATGTCCAAGGTATACACGTGTCAGCTAGTAAGACTTAGTGTGTCCCTATAGGGTGCACCAGTGTTGGTTGTACAAACAAGAAATGGCACATTGAGAATATGTATGGGTTATTGGTAACTGGATGAGGTAACAGTTAGAAATATAGAAAGTTTGGGTATACAAGTGAAGTTGTGTACAGTTTTCCATTCCTATAGGTGGACAAGCAGAACGTATCATCCAAACACTTGAAATTATGTTACCAGCTTACACATTGTATTACAAAAGTAGAAAGTTCAAAAGTATGGACGTGGAGAACGACTAAGTAAGTATTTATATGAGTATATGTATAGAGAAGCTAATGTAGTGATGCATTTGTTGCCCATGAAAAGATGTTGCCAACATTCGAGGACGAATATTCTTAAGGGGGAAGAATGTAACACCCCGTACCTACTACACCCTACATGACGACGTTGAACAATGGTTACGCAAGTGTCGAGAGTCAAAGTATGAATTTTGTAAAGTTATTTATGAGATAATTGATATCGGTCCTAGTGCATGGGATTAGACCTTTGTAGGAGGTGCAACATCCCATATGATGTCAACCCTATACGACTACGCATACATTTATGGAACTAATTAAACATGAGAGAACATGAGATATTGGATGAATTATTCATTTTATTTGTTGGGGATTATATGAGCCTTGTACCATTGGGCCAAATGAGTCCCAATGATCACAAGAAAGATTTGGCCCAATGAGGCAAAACATGATCCAATCTTCCATTTGACTAATCAATCATGCATTTAATGCCAAGAGATGGATAAGAGTGACTTTAGATATATATATATAAATATATATATATGAGGGATTATACATGAAAGATGATGGGCCAAAGTAATCTTGACCTATTGGGCAATGGAGGCCCAAAAAGATATTCAAGACATGCCCCAAAAAGGGGTATATGACCCATTCTTGCAAGATCAAGTTGTTAAAATATGATTGGACCAAGTGTGTGGTAAATCAAGTAACATTAGGGGACTATATACATGAGGAAAAATCAGATTTTTGTCATTAGATATACACATGCCTTTTTGCCATTTTTCTCAAACATTATCTCTTAAGATACAAACCCTAAGGCAACTCCTTGTTGGGCCAAGATCACACTTTGGTAAGTATTTATTCTCATGGTTCAGTATATGATATGTGTAATATGATGTATAAATCATGTTGGTTGTATTGCCAAAGTGTTGGACAGTGTGTTATGTGTAAAACTGTCTATTTTTGCAATCGAAAAATGGTTTTGTCTTATGAACTTGATCATGGACTTATGTTCATGAGGGAATTGAACATGATGGTTTAAAATATTGACATATGAGGTTTTATTATAGTCTTACCATGTGTTGTCATTGTGTATAATGTTTGGAATTTCTATTGTGAAATTGGTTATGGTTTTGGTGGCGGATTGGCCGTAAAGTGTCGTTTTGGTGATGTTATGTGTGTTGTGAGACCATGGATGGTTGATGGAATGTTATATGATCAAAAATATGTTAAAATAAGTTTTTTTATGATCATGGACCATTCATTTCATAAAAAGACCCCAAAAAGACCATTTCAGACCAAAAAGGGCACCAGCCCTCGCAGACGAAGCACCTGCGGGCGCAGGTGCCAACGCAGGTGCCTATGGATACTTCCAAAGGTCACGTGCGGACGTAGGTCATCCACCTGCGGGCGCAGGTGGCTTAGCATATCGGCCCAGAACTCCGAATTGCTTGTTTTTGCATTCCATTGGCCCCCTGAAACCCCTATACCCTTCATGGATGTAATTATCAACTTGTGATGTCTTTTTAATGACTTTAAAGTTTTGTATGGAGGCATGTTGGAATATGTTAAGTATGGATGGTTTTCATATGTTGTTATGAGGAAAATTGAGAAGCGTAAATATGACGAAATGATAATAAGAAGGCATAAAGGGTAATTGTGATGCGAAATGCTATTGTCGTATGAACTCTTGGTCAATGAGTGGAATGTTATGGTAGTGTTGTCATGTTGATATGATAAATGACATTGTAAGAAGATGAAATGACGTTCTAAAGTAACTATGTGATTCATGGTCATCTTGTGCACTTGTAAGGTAGTTGGTTGCTAATATAAGCTTCGTTATTTACTTGTGATGTAGAGTGAGACGTAAGGAAAGAGCAGGACTATTGTATTTTCATATAAGCTTGGGTATTCATAGTGAGACGCAAAGGTATGTAAGGTTACTCTTCTATATCTTTCTGCCACATATGGTGTTCACATTGTCATGGTACTCATTCGATTCCGAAATACTCTAAGGTATTCCGTATCCGATAATGGACTAGAGTTATGCATATGTTCCTTATTCATTGGTAAATGGTGAATCATATGACTCGGGTCCATTGGTTGAATTGTTTTCACTACATTTCAAAAGTTCCAAATGTTCTAAGGTATCCTATTTCCGGTTACCAAGGGCAATGGTCCTATATTTCTTCCTCATTGATCACTTGTGAATCACATCTCTCATATGCATTGCTAAAGTTCCAAAAGCTCAATAGTGGTTATACTCATGTATCTTGTTCATTTATCATTGTCCAATATTTCCACAGTGTTATGTTTTCATGAAGGCTATGTTTCCAATAATGCTTATTCACATATTTCTCACTCATTGATTAGTGATCCAAAGCTTAAAAGAAAGTTGTGACTATCATTGTAATAATCTCTCACTAGTAAATGTACCAATCTCTCAAGAGTAATGAAAGAAGTATTGTGCAAGCTAATGTACCTATCCGTCACAAGTAAAGATGTCAATCTTACAAGAGTAAAGATGTGAAGTAATGTATGTTGTGTTTCAAGTTTCAAGAATATTTCCATTATCAAAGTATCACTCATTGAATGAAAGAAAGAATAATGAAATAAAGAAGCAATGTGTAATGGGTGGCATCCCAGGGGTTAAATACCTAGCATGGGTCGATCCCAATAACACGGGTGGTATCCCAGGGGCGACAGAAAATCCTAGCATAGGTCGATCCCGATACATTGATACATCCCAGGGGTGATAAACCTAGCATGGGTTATCACGATACATCCCAGGGGCGATAAGCCTAGCATTGGTTATCTCATGACATCCCAGGGGTGACACGAAAGCCTAGCATGGGTTCACATAGCATGACATCCCAGGGGCGATAAGCCTAGCATGGTTTCATATGACATCCCAGGGGTCAAAGTACCTAGCATGGGTTCATCTTATCCCAGGGGCTACAAAACAGCCTAGCATGGGTAGAATAATAAAGATGAATGAATATGAAAGCAAGAGAAGTAAAGAACGTAATATACATGGTTTTCCATATACATAAAGAGAGTTTATTCACATTGCTATTTCTCTTATATTGACTCCATGGTTGTTGTTATTATGTACGAATCATTGGAGATGATAATAAATAAAAAAGGTACATGGTTGCACATATAGAGTTCCTCTCATAATTATTTCCATTGAAGTTCTTATGTATTGATGTAGTTTGATTATGGCCTTACATACTCAGTACATTCTTCGTACTGACCCCTTTTGGGGACTTACCTTACAGGTTACAGGTGCAGGCATTAGTAGACCTCGACATTAGGCTGCGGATCGTATACAGGTCTCTGGTGAGCTCCAGTTGCTTCGGGGCTTCCCAAGTCACACGTGAACACTAGGTTTTAGTATTATGTATACATTATATAGACATGGTCATGTATCTGTAGAGGCTTTGTAGACAGTTGTTGGAAGACAAATATAGGTGGTGTATGTCCATGATGACTTGATGGCCCTGTCGGCCAAGTTTCACATATGTATATATATATATTGAGCACATGTTTCATGAATTTCGTTATTAGCATGATAAGTTCTTACGTGATAATGGTATTTCTTATGGCATGCATATGAACGAACATAAGAAAAGATTGGTTCTCTCGGGCCTTATCGGTTTCGGGTGCCAATCACGCCTCAATGGGAATTTGGGGTGTGACATAATACTTATGGATACTTCCTTACTATTGTCCCAACTCCATACCTTGAACTTCCTCCCCCGTTTAAAATAGGTACGGGTACTTTGACTTCATTCTTTCTTTAGCTCCCTACGTGATTCGGTTTCTCCACTGTGCCTTTACCAAAGCTATTATTATTTTATTTTCATCTTTCCACTTATCCATATAGAATGGCAATATATATCCCCTCATAAGTGACATCCCGCATAGCTTGTATATTTAATAAAAATAATAGATCTCAGCATATGACTTGTTTTAGCTTGTAGCTACTGTCGTACCCCCTTAACCTTCTCTATAGCGTAGTGAACCAAATCTCGCCCCAAATAATGCAGTTTCACTCTGTTTAAATCACCCAATTGATGATTTAAACTTCTTCTATATAAACCCTCGTAACCAATAGCTATCATGATAAGCACATTCAATAAAGGGTAGATGATCATCCCAACCACCTTGTAAGTCTCTCGTACAGGCGCGTGGTATACCTTCAAGTGTTTGGATAGCATACTCTATTTGTCCGTTCGTCTGAGGGTGAAAAGTTGTACTCAAACTCACTTATGTACCCAACCCTTAAGAAACTTCCAAAAATGTGTAGTAAATTGAGCTCCCCTGCCTATTGTAATAGATTTCGGAACTCCGTATAGTTGTACTTCCTCTTTAATATACAACCTTGCATATTCGTCGGCCATATAGGTGGTCTTGAAAGGCAACATGTGTGATGTGTAGGTAAACCTGTCAGCTATCTCTCATGTGGAATCAAATTCCTACAATGTATCAGACAACCCTTATGTGTATGAGGCAAACTTGCGATAAACTCCATGTTAACCATGTCTTATTTTAAACTGGAAAATTTATACTTGGCATATAACCTCCAGGTTTCTGATGCTCTACTTTGACTTGTTAACAATTTGGACATTGAGCCACAAATTCTGCAATGTTCTACTTCATACTCTCCCACCAATACATGTCTTTCAAATCATACGACCTTTTAGTAACTTTCGGATGAATATTTAGCTCATCTACATCCAATACACGATCTACCAGGACATTGAAGTACTCCCTCTTGCGTCAACTCAAATTCCTTCATCGAACCTTGTGGTATTTTCAGCCGAACTAAAAATTGGATTCGCATATTGGTTTTTCTTCACCTCTACGAATGAAGAATTTATCGTCTTTTGCGCTATAACTCTTTGATATGGCGTTTTAAGTAAATGCCCTACCAAACTGTTTAATTAAGATGGACTATACCTTGCTTTCCCATGACCCGACGGTCCGTACTTTCTAATGCTTTGCGGCTTAACACATCGTCCATCGTATTTGCTTTTCCCGGCTGGGATCTCGATATCATATCATCATCTCCTAATAATGTGAGTTACCTCCCCTACTTCATATTTATGTCCCTCTACTCTAACATATATGCAAACTCTTATGATCACTATTTATATATCAATATGAACCCTAAGTAGTGGTGTCATATCTTTCAAATAACCACAACTGTTACCTCAAAATCATGTGTGAGATAGTTTCTCTCATATGGCAGCAACTGTCGTGAGGCATATGCTATTATCTTATTATGTTGCACTAACACACATCCGAGGTCAACCCCGGAAGCATCACAATACATTGCGTAATCTTTTGTGCCTTCGGGAAATACTAAACCTGGTGTAGAAGTTAATTTATCTTTCAGCTCTTGGAAATTTTGCTCACATGCATCGTTCTACTGAAACTTAATTGTCTTGTGTGTAAGCTTTCTCCTTTTTTTTTTTCACCGTTTCTATCTTTTGCGTACCGACCTTTATTACTTAATCCTCTACGAATGTGACCCAAGAACGCCATGGGTTGTAACCAAAATTCAAATTTAGAACACTTCTATAACACTTGCTGCAAATTGTTAGTGTGGTCCTCTTGTGGTTTTGAATATCATCACCAAACATGGTCACCCACACATTTAAAAGTGTCTTGAACACCCTATTCGTCAAATCCATACAAGAAGCTGGTGCATTTGTTAGTCCAAATGACATAACTAGGAATTCATCATAGTCATACCGTGTTCGGAAGGCTATCTTAGGTATATCTTTGTTTCTAACTCTGACTTGGTGATAACCCGATCTTAAGTCACTCTTGTTCCAGAAAAATTGGAGCAAGAAAGAGTGGATACAATTCTTTTTATAAAAAGGAACAACACACTTGGCACCCTGTAACTGATCAAACAAATCGTCAATTCTTAGGAGGGAATATTTGTTCTTGATCGTTACTTTATGTATTTGCCAATAGTCAATACACGTTCTCAAGTATCATTTCATTTTTTTTTCCACATTCACACGGATACGCCCCAAAGGGCAAATTAGATCTTATGTATCCCTTGTCCACCAAACCTTTTAATTATTCTGTTGAATTCCTGTAGCGTTACTGGAACCATGTTATATGGAGAAAGAGAGATAAGCGGAAGGCCAGGAATCACATCAATAGTAAACTCTACTTCTCGTTCTGGGGGGTAAGCCTGGAAATTCGTCAGGAATTATATCAAGAAAGTCATTTGACCACCGAAACCTATTGAGGACTTGGTGGTTTCACATTAGTATCTTGCTCTCTAACGGACATACATATCCCTTGGCTATAAATTTCGTCGCTTTAAGATAGAAAATAAAATTTTCCTTGGTGCCCCCACCTTACCCTTCCACTCAGGAACATGTTTTTATGGACAATGAAAATATACCTTCTTAGCCCAGCAATTCACCGTGGCATAACAAGAAACCAACCAATCCATCCCCATTATAACATCAACATCCACCATTTTCAATTCAATACGATCAACCAACGTATCATAACCACACACAGTTACCACACAATTATAATGCACTCTTCTAACTACAATAAATTCCCCTTTTGGTGTAGAGTTATCTCAAGTGGATTAACTAAAAATTCTACTGTCCTTTCACAATTTTTTTTTCCAATAGTCTAGGGAATAACATATGATAGGGTAAAACCCGAATCAATCAATGTAAATACATTACATAAAAAGATAGATAATATACCTATCACGTCATCAGGAGAAGCCTCAAATTTTTGTCGATCCGCCACGGCGTAGGTATTGCCTTGAATGCCACTAGAACTAGCTGCTCCTCTAGCACCTCTGCCATGACCAACAGGTTGTACATCTGGCGATGATAATGCAATGGTGGCTACCGTAGGTCGTGTCATACCACCCAGGACTCTTTATGGGCACTCTCTCACCATATGCCCTGGCACGTCACACCAAAAGCAAACATTTATTCCCAATCGACATTCACCTAAATGATACTTCCTGTAGCGCTAACACTGCTGAAACCAACATTCACCTAAATGGTACTTCCCGCAGCGCTGACACTGCTGACGAGGAGGCCTCAACTGACTCATACTTCCTCGTGTGGAATGGGGAAATGATGACCTAGGCAGTCTAGGAAAACTTCGAGGCCCAAATCCCCCTTGGGACTCCATAAACTGTCCCATGGGTTTCGCCCTCTTTGACGATCCCACTTCCAATTCTGGCATCTTTCTCTTTTGCCCCTGTCCCTCCTTCTACTGTACAAGATCTTGTCTTCGAGCTTGTTCAGCAACTACACGGGTCAATATTTGCACTGCACTCATTAAATCCCGCTCAATAGTATTATCGGGCAGTTTCGAAGATACTTCTCTCTTTCTCAGCTCTTTTGGAGCTGGAAAAGTGGAAGAAGTCCGCGATGCAAATTCAGTGTCCGCACCACCTTGACTAGCTGGTTCAGGTGGTGATCTACTCGATCCTTCTTCGGCAAGCATAACAACCTGCTTACCCTTGCCTTTATCTCTTCTTGTCATCGGCAGTTTACTATATCAAAGAAAATCAATGCCAATGGTCAGTTATAATTCAACTTACAACACTGGCTCTATTGCACGATCTAGAAATGAAGGAAAGAAACAACTCCTAAATGTCCCGTAGCCTCCTACTTATAAATGTGGTGCACAACACATCGATAAGTAAGACTCTACTCAGACACGACTTTGTAGACACCCTTAGAATGACCTGCTATGATGCCACTTTTGTCACGCCCCGTATCCCAACGAAGTGGACTGGAACCCAAAGCCGATAAGGCCCTAGAGAACCAATCTTTACTCATGCCCAATCATATGCATACCGTAAGAATCATCACCACCTCGTAATGTCATAATATGCTAAGTGCGGAAATCATGGAGCATCATATATATATAAGAGACCTGGCCATTAGGGCCATCAAGTCAAAATGAACATACATATCTTACATTCTGTTCCCACATAACTCTACAATGACTCTACAGATACATATCTTTGACAAACCTAGAGTCGGGACAATACCCCGCTCTATACTCATAGACAATACCAAAATAAATGTATATAGCAACTCAGGAATCCCCGAACCAACTAGAGCTCACCAAAAGTCCACAAAATATCCACAACTTATAATGGAGATCTACTAGTACCTGCTCCTGCAGCAAGTAAGGTAAGCCCATCCCAAGGGAGGTCAGCACGAAGAATGTACTGAGTATGTAAGGCCATATAAAACTGTCATAAATACAAAAATAAAATCAAAATGTAATAGGATAGTCAATATGAATAACCCATCGATCTGCATATGTGGAACCATGTACCTTACATAAATTAAGTTCTTCTCTTTATTGTTTATTCCTCATCGCTCATCTCATATCGTACCCAGGCCCCAACTGATCAATGGGTCTTAACATAACATTATGTTATGTTGGGATCGGCTCGAGCTAGGACTTTGCCTCTAGAGCTACCACCCATAACTCAATATATCGGGCTCATCTCAAGCTAGGTTATTACCTCTAGAGCTGCCACCCATAAACCAATATATCAGGTTCGGCTCGAGCTAGGTTATTACCCCTAGAGCTACCACCTGTCCGAATTGGCCCGAGCTAGGCTTATGCCTCTAGGACTACCCCCTGATCCAACATATTCGGGATTGGATCGAGCTAGGCTTATGCCTCTAGAGCTACCACCCGTACTCTTGCAACTAAAAAATATGAATTACTTTATTTCTTACGTTTGAGAGATTTATACCTTTACTTGCGAGAGATTGATTCATCCACTTATGAGAGATTGATACAATCAGTTATGAGAGATTAACGTATATATTTGTATCCACAACATTATTGAAAGCTTATGAACATAACATTATTGGGACTTTTGGACCATGCCCATAATTATGTAACTCATGAACAACAATGACTAAAGAATGAGGAGTATGTGACGTAAGAATGGATAGAGTCCCCTTACGTCGTCACTTTCCTTGAAACAGCTTCTTTTAGTAGTGACAACATTATTGGAACTTAAAACCATGTTCATAATTATGTGATCCATGAATGACAATAGACCAAGAGTAACGTATATATGATGAACAATAGATGATAACCTGAAATGAGATGCCTTAAGACATTTCGGAAATGAGTAAGTACCATTACGAAGTGAATACTATATGCCGCAGAAGGATACGGAAAGAGTGACCTTACATACCTTGTATTCTCAATACGATTCTACAATATTAAGTGTGCATACAATAGTACCGCTCCGTCCTTATGTTTCACTCTACAACACAAGTACATAATGGAATTTACATTAACCACCTACTACCTTACAACGGCATATAACGACAATGAGTTACATGTTTGGCTTTAACATGTCATTTCCCCCTTGACAATATCATGTATGACACTATCGAACCAACAATACCACAACATACCCAACATTAACCACAATATCATAAACCACTAGCATGTCATACCAAATTCATACTTTACACTTCTCCATCACCACAACATCACAATGATTCCACCAATTCAGTTCAATACACCTCACAACAACAAATCGGCCAAAATCCCATAAATTAAATGTATGGAAAAATAACAAGTTTAGAAACATAATCACACCATACATGTTGATATTTCATCCATACCATGCCTTTTCATCAAAACCACAAGTCATATTTCAAGTTTAAGTTCCATGGATAGCACATCTTTTACAAAAACACAAGGTACCATGTTCAACATTTCCAAGCATAACTAACATGATTTACATACTCTCCCATGCATATAATATATTAATCCATAATAATAATCACTTACCCAAGCTTGAGAAATGATGATCTTGCTCCAAAAGTTGGCTAAGGGTTCTTAGGGTTTGAGAGCAAAACTGATTGAAAAATATCTAAAAGGCATGAGATATCCAAATGACTAGAAAATAAGATTTTTTTCCCTTTATATAGGCCCTCAATTCCATCCTTATCCACTCTTATAGCATTTAATGCTAATTCTAGAAGTTCAAGGCAAGAATGGGTCATTTGACCCATTTTGGCCCATGTCTTCTTCTCATTTTGGGCCTTTTATTGAGCTCAATACACTTAACCCAATAAAATCAATAATTTCTCATGTTTAAATCATTTCATACGTGTTACAATGATATTCCTAATCACGGTATTTATATTTGTAGCCTCAATCCCAAAAACAAGCGATTCTAGCCACGTATGGCCTACTTTGACCCAAAGGGTAAAATCATCAGTTTGATGCCACATTTGTTCACGAGTAATTTTACAATACCAATATAATACTTTGTTCATTCCATGTATATGCTCGTGGTTGTAGAATAAAAGTGGAAAAAATCGGCCCGGTACATCCCCGGGCACCCTTAGGACATAAAATTTTTTTCCAATATTGAAAGGTGGAAAAAACCAGCCTGGCACGCATTTGGGCGCGCCACCTTGCTTCCTGTGGGCTAAAAATTTTATCCCATAGAGGCCTGGTACGCCCTCTAGAGCGTCCCACCCTTAGTTTTTCAAAAAATTCCATTTTTTGACTTTTCTTCGCGGATTTGGTTAGATACTTCAAGTTCTATTATTTAACTTTCTACTTACCTTTAATATCCTTTGTTTGGAGGTATTCTTAGCCTCATTTTGAACCCCACAAATGCTCCACAAAAATCACAAAACACCTCCTACGAAGGGCTAATCACATGTACGAGGCCCAATTTCAATTTTCTCATCATTAACATTACCAAATACATAGTTATGGCTCTCGACACATAAATAAACATTATTCAACGTCATCAAGTAGGGTTGGGAAGGTACGGCGTGTTACAGCTTGGTTCCTTTTCTTACACAAATGGATGAATCATATCTCTTTAAGTCCAATTAGATAACAAATAGATAATTTTTCTCTTTTTCATATACATGTTCCTACTTTGTGTTTCATGTAGTTCTATGGGATAATTTTCTTTTTAATGGTGCAATTTATGTTTTTAGTGTTTTGCTTTATTGCTACTAGGCAAGTAAATCTAACAATAACAACACCATAACCAATATTCCACACAATGGGGTCTGCAAATGTAGTGTATGTATAACAACCCATCCCATCATTAGAGCATTTGTTGTGGTGTAAGAGTCTGGGTAGAGTTACCCTAGGATGAGAGTTGTGAAAATCTTAGGCTAGGGTGAGTTTATATGAAATCTGAGTTTTGTATGTTGTAGATACCCATTATGTCTTATGGTGGTTTGTGTATTCGTTTTATAGGTTTGACATGATCGATAAGAAGTTTAGTGATCTACAAAAACTTATGGAATGGAATTTGGGTTTATAGAACTTCGATTATAGTCTTTGCCGTGATAGGATAAATCTATGTTATTGAAAAACAAAAAAAAGGAAAAAATTTGGAAATTCCACTGAGTTACTATCTAAGCTCCACTATAGCAGCCCCAACGTAGCTATAGCGGGACCACAGTAGCGGTTGGGCTGACTATTATAGCAGTTAGATTTGTTATGCGAGGGACAACCATAGCGATCGGACTAACCACTATAGAGGTTAGCGGTATGGTGCATCAGACCACCATAGTGGGCCTCTGGGTCACTATAGCATGCAATGGGCCACTACAACAGTCATTGGGTAGTGTTAAATGCCTGGGTTTCCAATTTTTAACATTATTTTCTCCCAAAATATCCAAAACACAACCCAAGGCTTATGTATGGCGATTATCTCCTAATTTATTTGACTCCTATTTTAAGGTCTGTTTATTCCACCTATTTAACATATATTAATCCCTTTTAATTCCTTGAATTACTAGAATAAAGTGTTAGGAAAAAATCATTGATTAAATCCCTAAAATTGATGAACTTATGGGGATTGCCTATGGGTAAACTTAAAATCAATTGTAAATGGTTCTAGGTTGCAAGACATAACTTTCTAACATAGAATTATTAACATAAATTGATGGTTCGTAAGAGTCCACCACTGTAACTAAGACATGATTCGGTACCAAGTCCCTCTATGAGGATATGAAAGAACAATCAAGAACACAGTGAAAGCAACAGTGTAAAGTAAATGACTAGGGATGTTTATGTGGAAACCTCCTTGCTCAAGGGAGTAAAAACACGACCTAACTAGTAGGATTTCAGCAACAACCTTCACTAAAACTTTGAGCAACCTTCAATGATTACAACCTAGGAATTAACCTCCTAATTCCTACAACCTTGCAATAACTCTATTGCAGCACACTTTCATAATAACTCTTCTGTGAAATCTCCATTAGCTACCTCTAGTTACCAAACAACTCATATCTGAACAACCAAGGCTAAACAAGCTACTCAAAGAAATCTTTTAAATAAGACATGAGTTTACAGTTGTATGACCAATATAAAACCTCAACTAACCTATAAAAAGAAAACATATATCACTATGAGCAAAAGAGTTTTTAAATTGTTGAGTCTTGTAATATTGGGTGAGGCCTTTGCTGAGAAAATTTCTTTAGATTTATGCAGAAGCTTAAGCTTCTCTCCTTAAGGATGATGCATCTATATGATGACCATTAGGAGAGAAGCTTCCTCATATTTGGATGATGGATAGGACCACCAAAAATTTGTCCCACTAACGTGCTAGCATTTACCAGATAAGTACTAGACAACTAGTACATATGACAAATGCGTGTAATTGCAAAACTGTACACTGGGACACGAGATCATGTAACTGATCCTTCCACTAGGTTAGGCAAACAACTGAACATGGGTAATAATCAAACAGGCATGGACCAGGTTCCAGTGATGAGGTTTGTCAATTATCAAAATATGAACATAATAAGCATAATGAGAACAAGGATGGAACATAACAGTTTTCCCATTTTTTATGATGACAAACCCAGGCTCTTAGAGAAGCATTCCATACTTGATTCATCACACATCAATTCCCCTTGTCACAATAAACATCAATTCCCCCTGTCACCATGCAAGCTAACGCCCAACACCAGTTCTGTAACACCCCGTACATCCCCGACCCTAATTTGATGGATTGGTGACTTAGGGTGTAGTTATAAACCTTAGCTTTGAGAGCACTAAGTACGTGTGTTGCATTGGGTTTGGATGGAACATTTGATATCGTACTAGTCAAGGTGACTAGACTCTTGTAGGAAGAGTTTGAAACTTTTTGGAACATTTTGAGAGTGATAAGTGAGGCTTGAACGACCTCCAAACAAAGGGTTTTAATGCTAAGAAGTAAGCACAGGTGCTAGTAGACCTCCACAGTAGGTTGCGGATCTTTTGCCGATCTTTGGTGAGCTCCAGTTGGTTCCGGGCTTTTCGGGTCTCATATGTACATTTTTGTTGGTACTGTAATGTTGTATAAAGTGGAGACTTGTCCCGACTTTAGGATGGTTATGTATATGCATCTGTTAGAGGCTTTGTATACAGACGTGGTGAGATGAACAAAAAAATGTATGTCCATGTTGACTTGATGGCCCTAACAGCCAAGTTTCTTATATGTAAGTATATCACATGTTTCTATGACTTTCGCTATTAACATTTTATATCTCTATGTGTTGGTGCTGCTTATTGGGTGACATGCATATGAATAGACATGAGCAAAGATTGGTCCTCTCGGGCCTTATCGGCTCCGGGTGCCAGTCCGCCTCAATGGGATTTGGGGTGTGACATCTACAAAACCGTGTCTGAGTAGAGTCTTACTTATGGATGTGTTGCTCACCACATTTATAAGTAGTAGGCTACGGGACATTTAGGAATTGTTTCTTTGCTTCATTTCTAGATCGTGTATTAGAGCCAAAGTGCAATGGAATTATAACTGACTAGGGGAATTATTTTCTTGTGTGATAATAGAATGTCGATGGAAAGAAAAGATTGGTGAAAAGGTAAGAAGATAGATAGGACTGTCGGAGAAGGAACCAGTAGAGCACCACCTGGGCAAGCTGATCATGGTAGGGCTGGAAATGAGTTCGTAACTTGGGCTTCTCCTACCCTCCCATTTACAGAATAGCCAAGAAGGAGAGGAGTATCTTCAGAACTGCCCGTTAATACTATTGAGCAGGACTTAATGAATGCAATACAAATATTGACCTGTAGTTGTTGTACAAGCTCAAAGACAAGCCTTTGCGCCGCAGATGAAGGAGCAGAGGAAAAGGAGAAGGATGCAAGGTTTGGGAGATGGGCCGTCGAAAAAGGCTAGACCTATGGGACAGTTTATGGCGTCCCAAGAAGAAGTTAGGCCTCGAGTTTTTCCTAGATAGCCTAGGTCATCATTTCCCCATTCCACAGCAAATCCTCCCTCTATTCCAAGGATTAGAAGCAACCAGTTTGGGTAAAGAAGTGAGGTTCAAGATTCACGGATAGTGGGGTATCAAGCATAGGGGGAATATGAGCCAATCGAGTTTTTTTCATTAGTTGTGCCGGCACTGCGGGAAGTTTCATTCAGGTGAATGCTGAGTTGGAACAAATGTTTGTTACTGGTGTGGTATGTCGGGACATGTAAGGAAAAGGTGTCCACAAAGGAGCACGAGTGGAATGGTACGACTTATGAGACCAGCCATCGCATCGCCATTATCGATGCCTTCTCTAGGTAGAGGTGCGCAGCCTATGGGGCGCAACAGAGGTTCTAGAGGAGCAGCTAGTTCCAGTGGAACCCAGGATCATCTTTATGCCCTAGCGGATCGCCAGAATTCGGAGGCTTCTCCTGATATAGATACAGGTACATTATCCATAGTTTTACATAAGATATATGCATTTATTGACCCGAGTTCTACATTATCATATGTTACTGCATAGGTTTCGACAAAATGTGGAAGAACACCAGACTTGCTAGTTAAGCCATTTGAAGTATCTACACTAATTAGTGAATCTATGATAGTTAAAAGAGTATAAAGGGTAATTGTTTATGGTTTATGACACACTGGTTAATTTTATTGAACTGGAAATGGTAGATTTTGATATTATCATAGGTATGGATTGGTTGGCTTCTTGTTATGCCATGGCAGATTGCCGAACTAAGAAGTTACATTTTTATTTTCCACATGGAAGGGTAATACGGGAGCACTAAGAAAAGGGGTACATATGTCACATAGTATGAGTGAAAGATGCTGATGTGAAGCCACTAATACTTCAAGTGGTTCCAGTACTAAATGACTTCCTGGATGTGGCTGGAATTACTAAAGGTTATGCTAGTAATATTTTATACCATCTGAGAAAAGAAAATGTGATAATCGACACATTAAACTGCAAAGTAATAGGAAACACTAAGGGTCAGTTTACGAAAAAACAAGGTATAGTCAAGGTGGCTAGTTCGTCTTCTGGGGACTCTAGATGAAAAAAATCATAGTGTAAAATATGATAGGGTCTTCATTTGTAGCTAAGATGAAAGAAAAGCGGTATGTAAATTCTATGACAAATGCATTTGATCTTACGTAAGAGGGAGTACTGTCATGCTCAATTTATGAAATTCTATTCATTTGGGAGAAACCAAAAGATACCATAGGTTGGAAGAGATGTATTGGTAAAGTTACATGAAAAGAACATTGTACAAATTGTAACTCGCTGTCCGAATTGTCAACATGTAAAAGTAGAGCATCAGAAACCTTGAGGTTATATGTCATATAGGAAACTTCCAGTTTGTAAGAAGGATATGATTAACATAGGTTTCATCCCAAGTTTTCCTCGTCTATTTCGTCAATTTGATTCCATATAGGTAATAGTTGACAGGCTTACCGAGTCGGTGTATGTCCTACCATGTAGGACCATCGATACAGCTAAACATTATGCAAAGTTTTGTGTAACAGAGATAGTATGATTACATGGGATTTCACTCACTATTATATCAAACAGGAGAGCTCACTTTATTGCACAGTATTGGATGTTTTTTTGGTAAAATGTGGGTATACAGGTGGGTGTAAGTACGACTTATCATCCTCATATGGATGGACAAACAAAGCGTATTATATGAACGTTTGACGATATGCCACGAGTTTGTACTTTGGACTTTAAAGGTAGTTGGGATGAAAATCTATCGTTTATTAAAAATTCTTACAATAAAAGTATCAAAAGGCACCTTACGAAGCTTTTTGTGAAAGACAATATAGATCATCAAGTGGATGGGTTACAGTTGATGAAATTTGCTTTGCTAGGGTCAGATTTTAGGTGATGTATTAGTAGATACAAATGGCCCAAAGTCGATACAAATCATATGCCGATATTAGAACAAGGGAATTAAAATGTTCCATAGGTGATTAAGTAGTTTTGACAGTGTCACCAATGAAAAAAAATAATGAGATTCGAAAAAAAGGGGAAATTGTCCAAAGATTTGGGCAAATTACGTATATATTAGCACTAGTCCAAGAACTCTTCACAGTTCATTCAGTATGTCATATTGGATGCTTTGAAAGTGTATAGGAGATTATCTAGTATTGCTCCCAGTGGAGATATACAAATTACGGAAGATTCTATATGTGAAGAGGTACTGCTTACTATTCTAGATTGATAAGCAAAAGCAATGAGAAATAAAGAAGTAGCTTCCGTAAAGGCACTATTGGAGAAGTTAGCACGTAGAAGAAATCACAAAGGAGACCAAAGAATAATGAAATGTAAAGTACTCATAATTGTTGTACATGAAAGAAAAAGTTCAAGATACGGAATTGGAGTCATAATAAGTAAGTCTTTACAAGTATTATGTGTGTATATGATAGTGTAAAGGATCCACTTCGACTTAAGTTGTTACAATAAGACAATGTTACTAACATTCAAGGACGTATGTTTCTAAGGGGGGGAGGATGGAACACCCCATACATCCCCGACCCTAATTTTATGGATTGGTGACTTAGGGTGTAGTTATAAACCTTAGCTTCAAGAGCACTAAGTACGTGTGTTGCATTGAGTTTGGATGGAATATTTGATATCGTACTAGTCAAGGTGACTAGACTCTTGTAGGAAGAGTTTGAAACTTTTTGGAACATTTTGGGAGTGATAAGTGAGGCTTGAACAACCTCCAAACAAAGGGTTTTAATGCTAAGAAGTAAGCTAAAGAGTTGAACTTGAAGTATCTAATCTAATCCGCAAAGAAAAGTCGAAGAAACGAAAAAATTCAAAAACTAAGGGTGGGGCGCGCCCAGGAGCGTGCCAGGCCGCTTTTGGCCAGAAATTTTCTGGCCCAGGCAGCAAGGAGGCGCGCCAGGCTGGTTTTTGCCAAAATATTTCTTCGACCATTAGTCTTTAAATAGGAATCTTGGGTTATGGTATCATTATTCGATCGTAGTAGGGCTACTCTTGAGTGAGTTTAGCATCCAAGTTGGGGTTAATTCGTCGTCGTAATTATTTTATCAAATTTTGTTCAATTAAGCTATGAGTGGCTAGAATTTCTATTTTTGAGATGGAGGCTACGAACATGAGTCTCGTGAGTTGAATATTGTCGTGACACTTATGGAATTATTTAAACATGAGAAATTTGAGGGATTACACATTGAATTTGGTGGGCTTAGTTAATATGTGTTAATGGGCTCAAAGGAAGGCCCAAAATGAATTAAAAGACATGGCCCAATGGGTCAATGACCCATTCTTCCTTTGACTAATCAATAATTGAGATAAGTGGCTAAGGATGAGTTAAAGGGGCTATAAAAGGGCAAGGAAATCAGATTTTATTCACAAGAAGGCACATGTATTTCTAGACTTTTTCAAGAAGCCAAAAACAGATATTTTCTCTTCAATTCAAACCCTAAGCCATTTCTTGGGACAATATCATCACTTTAAAAGTTTGGGTAAGTGTTTATTCTTGTGATTTAGTATATTATATGCAAGAGAAATGATGGTTATGTTGGCAAGTGTTGAATAATGCACTTTTGTTTTTTGGTAAAAGATGTGCCATCTTTGTGAATTAAACTTGAAAGGTGACTTGTGGTTTTGATGAAAGTGCATGATATGGATGAAATATCAACATGTAAGGTGTGATTATTTTTCTAAACTTGTTATTTTTCTATAAGTGTAAATTATGAGATTTTGGCCGATATGTTGTTATGAGGTGTATTGAGGCGATTTGATGGAGTAATTGTGACGTCGTGTTAATGAAGAAATGTAAAGAATGAACTTGGTATGACATGCTATTGGATTGTGATATATTGGTCAAGGTTGGGCATGTTGTGGTATTTTTGGGATGCTAATTTCATAAATGGTATTGTCAAGGGGGAAATGTCATGTTAAGGCACTCATGTAACTCATTATCGTTATATGCATTTGTAAGGAAATCGGTGGTTAATTTAAACTCCGTTATGTACTTGTGTTATAGAGTGAAACATAAGGAAGGAGCTGGACAATTGTATGCACATTTAGGATTGTATATTCATATTGGGAAGATAAGGTATGTAAGGTTACTCTTTTCGTATCCTTCTGCAGCATATTGTTCACATTGATATTGGGCTTGTTCTATTCCGAGGGGTTTTGAAGTATATCAATTCAGGTTGACATATATTGTTATTCACATGTGTCCTATTCTTAGACGGATTGTGATTCACTTATCTCTTAATCACTGACTGAATTTCCAAAGCGCTCATAATGTTATAACTACAAAAGAACTTTCTCAAGAGAAGTAACGATGTAAAGAGAATCTATTTATTTTGAATGGTATTTTCCAATCATGTCGTGTTCCAAAGTCCAATAATATTATGATTATCTTTGTACCAACCTCTCACAAGCCAAAGTACCAATCTCACAAAAGTAATGAAGGAAGTAATGTGCAAACTAATGTATCTATCCCTTATCCCTCACAAGTAAATGTATCAATCTTACAAGAGTAAAGACGTGAAGTAATGTATAAACTGTTTGAGTATTCTTGGGTGGTATCCTAGGGGTGTAAGAAACACCTAGCATGGGTTGATCCCAATATCATGGGTGGTATCCCAAGGGTTAAATTACCTAGCATGGGTCGATCCCAACAACATGGGTGGTATCCCAGGGGTGACAGAAAAGCCTAGCATGGGTCGATACAAAGTGTATATGAGGACCGTATGCCAGGGGTGGAAGAACCTAGCGTGGGTCATCCTCTTTACCACTGATCAGCTGGTAATCCATTTAAAGTGAAGTAAAGTAAGTTAATGAATGTAATGTACATAATTCTAACACACATAAAATGACGGATTATCCATATTGCCTATCCTCTTATATTTGATTCCATTGAAGTTCTTATGTGTGATACAGTTTATTATGAGCCTTGCATACTCAGTACATTCTTCGTACTAACATCCCTTGTGGGACTTACCTTACTTTATGCAGGCGCAGGTGCTAGTAGACCTCCACAGTAGGTTGCGGGTCATTTGCGGAAAATTGGTGAGCTCCAGTTGGGTCAGGGCTTTCCGAGTTGCTATGTACATTTTCTTTGGTATAATATATGTGTATAGAGTGGGGTGTTATCCCGACTCTAGGTTGGTTATGTTTATGTATATGTAGAGGCTTCGTAGACGTATATGGGAATATGAATGTAAGGGATATGTGTCCATTTTGACTTGATGGCCCTAACGGCCGAGTTTTATATATGTATATATATCACATGTTTACATGGCTTCCACTATTAATATCCTATATCTCTATATGTGGTGGTAATGTTCCTTGAAGTACATGCATATGAATGGACATGAGCACAGATTGGTTCTCTCGGGCCTCATCGGCTTCGGATGCCAATCCGCCTCGTTGGAACTCGGGGCGTGACAAAAGTGGTATCAGAGCAGGTCGTTCTAAGGGTGTCTACTGTAACACCCCGTACATTTCCGACCCTACTTGAAAACTTTGAACAAAATTTACTTAGGTGTCGAGAGCCATAAGTATGTATTTTATAGTGTCATTGATGAAATATTTGATATTGCGCCTAGTACATGTGGTTAGACCTTTGTAGTGGGTGGCGTTTGTGACTTTTTTGGGAATTTGTGGTGCGAAAAATTGAGGTTTAAGGTACATCCAAGAAAATAATCTTATAGCTAAGAGGTAAGCAAAAGGTTGGGACTTGAAAGATCTATCCAAATCCGCAAAGAAAAGCCAAAATCAAAAATTTAGCATGGGGTGCTGCAGAGGGCGTGCCAGGCCGCTCTGGCCCAAATTTTTGTTTTCACAGGAAGCAACGGGGCGCGCCCAAGGGCGTTCCAAGCGGCCCCTGCCCACCTTTCAAAGAGCTGAAATTTCTCTAAGTGTCTAGGGTGCCCGGGCCGTGCCGGGGTGCTTTGGGCCCGATTGCTTCTACAATTTTAAGTATATAAAGATGACTTTTGGGTTATGGTGTCATTATTCCATCGTAGTAGGCTAATCTTGAGCAAGTTTAGCATCTGATTTGGGGTTATTCCTTCGTCACAAGTATGTTAGCAAGTTATGTTCAATGAAGCTATAAGTAGCTAGAATTTCTTATTTTGAGATTGAGGCTACGAACATGAATCTCGTGAGTGAATATTGTCGTGAAAATTATGGTATTAATTAAACATGAGATATATGACGGATTACACATTGATTTTAGTGGGCTAAAATAATGTGTTAATGGGCCAATTTGAGGCCCAAAATGGAGCCAAAATACAAGGCCCAAAGGGAAAAAAAAGAAGACCCATTCTTCCATTGACCAAATGGAAATTGCATTAAATGCCAAGAGTTGGCCAAGGATGAGCCCAAGGACTATATAAAGGCAAATAAATCAGACATGTTTAATTTCACGACTCACACATGTTTTTCTAGATAATTCTCTAAGAGATATTTTGCATATTCTTCAAACCCTAAGCCATATTTTGGGACAAGATCACTCATTTGAAAGTTTGGGTAAGTGATTATTCTTATGGATTAATATATTATATGCATGGTATAGTATGTAGATCATGATGGTTATGTCTAAAAGTGTAAGTGGTGCACTTTTGTGTTTTTGTAAAAGATGTGGCATCTTTGTGAATTAAATTTGAAAGGTGACTTGTGGTTTTGATGAATGTGCATGGTATGGATGAAATATCAACATGTATGGTGTGATTATGTTCTTAAACTTGTTATTTTTCTGTAAGTGTAAATTATGGGATTTTGGCCGATATGTTGTTATGAGGTGTATTGAGGTGATTTGATGGAGTAATTGTAACGTCATGTTAATGAAGAAATGTAAAGAATGATCTTGGTATTAAATGCTATTGGGTTGTGATATTTTGTTCAATGTTGGGCAAGTTGTTGTGTTGTTGGTATGGCAATGCCGTAAATGGTATTGTAATGGGTGAAATGACATTATATGGCAGTCATATAGCTCATTATCGTTTTATGCATTTGTAAGGTAGTTGGTGGTTAATGTAAACTCCGTTATGTACTTGTGTTGTAGAGTGAAACATAAGGAAGGAGCCGTACTATTATATTCATGTATAGGATTGTATATTCGTATTGAGAAGATAAGGTATGTAAGGTTACTTTTTCTGTACCCTTCTGCAGCTCCTAGTATTCACATTGATGTTGTACTAGTTCATTCCGAAATGTCCTAAGGTATCCTATATCCGGTTACCAATTGTTATCATCACATGTTTCCTACTCGTTGATCAATTGTGATTCACATGTCTCTTGGTCATTGACTAATGTCCCAAAGGCCGAATAATGTTGTGTTCCAAAGTTCTAATAGTGTTTATACATATGTCTCTTATTCATTAACTATTGTTCCAATGGTTCCAATAAGGTTATGTTTCTAATAATTTTATGACTATCATTGTATCAAATTCACAAGTAAAGAACAAAGTAATGCACATATGTGGTTAATGATTGAGTATGGGTGGTAGCTTTGGGGGAGAAATGCCTAGCACAAGCCGATCCCGAGATTATTGGATCAGGGGGCAGTCCTAGAGGCATAAGCCTAGCTCGGACCGATCCTGACAGGGGTAGCTCTAGAGGTGAGAACCTAGCTCGAGCTGAACCTGATATGTTGGTTTATGGGTGGCAGCTCTAGAGGTAATAACCTAGCTCGAGCCGAGCCTGATATATTAATTCATGGGTGGTAGCTCTAGAGGCATAAGCCTAGCTCGAGCCGATCCCAACATAACATTATGTTATGTAAAGACACACTGATCAGTCGGGGCCCGGGTACATAGTGACACAAGTGATGATGAACAACCATAGAAGTATAGAAGCAAAGAAAATAATGAAAGCAATGCACATGGTTTCCAAAGTACAGAATGGTGACTTATCCATATCGGTTATTCATTTGTATTTGAGTTCATTGCAGTATTTATGTATTATACAGTTTCATATGAGCCTTACATACTCAGTACATTCTTCGTACTGACGTCCCTTGGGGGACTTACCTTACCTGCTGCAGGCACAGGTGCTAGTAGACCTTCACAGTAGGTTGCGGATCTTTTGCTGATCTTTGGTGAGCTTCAGTTGGTTCCGGGCTTTCTAGGTCTCATATGTACATTTTTGTTGGTACTGTAATGTTGTATAAAGTGGGAACTTGTCCCGACTTTAGGATGGTTATGTATATGCATCTATTAGAGGCTTTGTAGACAGACGTAGTAAGATGAACAAAAAAATGTATGTCCATGTTGACTTGATGGCCCTAACAGCCAAGTTTCTTATATGTATGTATATCACATGTTTCTATGACTTCCGCTATTATCATTTTATATCTCTATGTGTTGGTGCTGCTTATTGGGTGACATGCATATGAATAGACATGAGCAAAGATTGGTCCTCTCGGGCCTTATCGGCTCCGGGTGCCAGTCCGCCTCAATGGGATTTGGGGCGTGACATCTACAAAGCCGTGTCTGAGTAGAGTCTTACTTATGTATGTGTTGCTCACCACATTTATAAGTAGTAGGCTACGGGACATTTAGGAGTTGTTTCTTTCCTTCATTTCTAGATAGTGTATTAGAGCCAAAGTGCAGTGGAATTATAACTGACTAGGGGAATTGTTTTCTTGTGTGATAATAGAATGTCGATGGAAAGAAAAGATTGGCGAAAAGGTAAGAAGATAGATAGGACTGTCGGAGAAGGAACCAGTAGAGCACCACCTGGGCAAGCTGATCATGGTAGGGCTGGAAATGAGTTCATAACTCAGGCTTCTCCTACCCTCCCATTTACAGAAGAGCCAAGAAGGAGAGGAGTATCTTCAGAACTGCCCGTTAATACTATTGAGCAGGACTTAATGAATGCAATACAAATATTGACCTGTAGTTGTTGCACAAGTTCAAAGACAAGCCTTTGCGCCCAGATGGAGGAGCAGAGGCAAAGGAGAAGGATGCAAGGTTTGGGAGACGGGCCGTCGAAAAGGGCTAGACCTATGGGACAGTTTATGGCGTCCCAAGAAGAAGTTAGGCCTCGAGTTTTTCCTAGACAGCCTAGGTCATCATTTCTCCATTCCACAGCAAATCCTCCCTCTATTCCAAGGATTAGAAGCAACCAGTTTGGGTAAAGAAGTGAGGTTCAAGATTCACGGATAGTGGGGTATCAAGCACAGGGGGAATATGAGCCAATCGAGGTTTTTTCGTCAGTTGTACCGGCGCTGTGGGAAGTTTCATTCAGGTGAATGCTGAGTTGGAACAAATGTTTGTTACTGGTGTGGTATGTCGGGACATGTAAGGAAAAGGTGTCCACAAAGGAGCACGAGTGGAATGGTACGACTTATGAGACCAGCCATCGCATCGCCATTATCGATGCCTTCTCTAGGTAGAGGTGCGCAGCCTACGGGGCACAGCAGAGGTTCTAGAGGAGCATCTAGTTCCAGTAGAACCCAGGATCATCTTTATGCCCTAGCGGATCGCCAGAATTCGGAGGCTTCCCCTGATATTGATACAGGTACATTATCCATAGTTTTACATAAGATATATGCATTTATTGACCCGAGTTCTACATTATCATATGTTACTGCATAGGTTTCGACAAAATATGGAAGAACACCAGACTTGCTAGTTAAGCCATTTGAAGTATCTACACTAATTAGTGAATCTATGATAGTTAAAAGAGTATAAAGGGTAATTGTTTATGGTTTATGACACACTGGTTGATTTTATTGAACTGGAAATGGTAGATTTTGATATTATCATAGGTATGTATTGGTTGGCTTCTTGTTATACCATGGTAGATTGCCAAACTAAGAAGTTACATTTTTATTTTCCACATGGAAGGGTAATACGGGAGCACCAAGAAAAGGGGTACATATGTCACATAGTATGAGTGAAAGATGCTGATGTGAAGCCACTAATACTTCAAGTGGTTCCAGTACTAAATGACTTCCTGGATGTGGCTGGAATTACTAAAGGTTATGCTAGTAATATTTTATACCATCTGAGAAAAGAAAATGTGATAATCGACACATTAAACTGCAAATAATAGGAAACACTAAGGGTCAGTTTACGAAAAAGCAAGGTATAGTCAAGGTGGCTAGTTCGTCTTCTTGGGACTCTAGATGAAAAAAATCATAGTGTAAAATGTGATAGGGTCTTCATTTTTAGCTAAGATGAAAGAAAAGCGGTATGTAGATTCTATGACAAACGCATTTGATCTTACGTAAGAGGGAGTACTGTCATGCTCAATTTATGAAATTCTATTCATTCGGGAGCATCCAAAATATACCATGGGTTGGAAAAGATGTATTGGTAAAGTTACATGAAAAGAACATTGTACAAATTGTAACTCGCTGTCCGAATTGTCAACATGTAAAAGTAGAGCATCAGAAACCTGGAGGTTATATGCCATATAGGAATCTTCCAGTTTGTAAGAAGGATATGATTAACATAGGTTTCATCCCAAGTTTTCCTCGTCTATTTCGTCAATTTGATTCCATATAGGTAATAGTTGACAGGCTTACCGAGTCGGTGTATGTCCTACCATGTAGGACCATCGATACAGCTGAACATTATGCAAAGTTGTGTGTAACAGAGATAGTACGATTACATGGGATTGGTGAAGGCCCTTTAAGGTGATGTGCGACACTAGTAGGATAGCGCCAGGGGTTGTGTTAGGCCAAAAGCGTTACATAATCTTTAACCTTATTTACTATGCTAGCAAGGCCTTAAATGGTTCTTAAAATAAATACACAGTGGTCGGGTAAGAGTTGATGGATATAGTTTATGCTTTTAAGAAATGCAGAGCCTATCTGCTTGGCATAAGAGTTATTATGCACATCAATCATTCAGCTCTTAAATAGTTGATGGTCAAGAAAGAGGCAAATCCTAGATTGATCAGGTGGTTTTTTTTGCTGATGGAGTTTTATTTTGAGGTAAAAGAATGGAATAGCTATGCAAATCAAGTGGATGACCACTTGTCTAGGCTAGATAAAGAGGGAAACCAAAGAATGAGTTGGAGAAAGATGGCTTTTTTTGGATGAACTGGTATTACTAGCCTCTCATAATCTAATACCATGGTTTGAAGATTTTTCTAACTTGTTGGTTAGTCATATGATGCCAGAGGAGTTGAACTTCCATCAAAGGAAGAAATTTTTGCATTATGTATGTAACTACTTTAGGGATGAGCCATACTTATTCCATCTCTATGCTGACACTTTAATTAGAAGGTGTATTTCGCAAGTAGAGATGACGAGCATACTTGTGTCTTGCCAATCATCCCCTGTTGGCGGTCATTATAGTGGTGCACGAACAGTGTAGAAAGTTTTGTAGTGTGGGTGTTACTAGACCACCATTCATTAGGATTCTCAATATTTTTTGAAGGCATGTTACCAATGCCAAAGACACGGAGCTATATCTCAAAGGCAGGAGTTACCTATGACTCCAATCCTTGAGGTAGAATTGTTTGACGATTGGGGAATAGACTTCATGGTCCCTTTTGTGAGTTCGTATGGCCAAAAGTACATATTTGTAGCACATGATTATGCATTGAAATGGGTACAAACCATAGCACTTCTTGATAATGAAGTTTAGACAATGGGTGCATTCCTAAAAGGGAACATATTCTCAAAGTTTGGTACTCATCGGGCTGTAATCAGTGATAGGGGATCGTAGTTTTGTAATAAAGTGTTCGGTGCATTGTTAGCTAAGTCTGGAGTAAATAAGCATAAAGTGGCTACCCTTTATCATCCTTAGACTAGCGGACAAGTTGAGGTGTCAAACTGTTAGATTAAAACTATCCTTCAAAAAATAGTGAATGCTAATAGGACAGACTGATCTCGAAAGCTGGATGATGCCTTATGGGTATATCGGACTGCATTTAAAACACCTATCGGTATGTCTCCTTACTAGTTGGTTCTTGCAAGACATATCACTTTTCAGTAGAGCTTGAGCCCAAGGCTTTATGGGGGCTCAAGAAACTAAACCTAAGTTGGAGTGATGCCTCTAATTTGAGGCTTGAGAAGATCAATGAGGTCGATGAATTATTTCTTAGGGCGTATGAAAGAGCAGCCCTCTACAAAGAGAAAATGAAGTTATACCATGACTAGAGGATTGAGAAAAGGGAATTCAGTCCAGGTGATTTAGTATTGTTGATTAACTCGAGACTTCATTTGTTCCAAGGAAAGCTCAGATCTAAATGGTCCAGTCCTTTTAAACTGACTCAAGTATTTCCCTTTAGAGCTATAGATCTTGAAAACTAGAAAGGAAAGCAATAAAGAAAATGGAAAATTATTCAAGCAGTACTTCAGATCTCTAGATGAGATATAGTTAGTAAATGTGGTGTACCTCGATAGAACCAGGTTAATCTAGGTATCCGCATCATGTCATGATGTTAAATTAGGAGATTCTTTGGAGGCAAGCCAATATTGTTGTACGTAGACACCAAGCTTGAATTTACTTTTTTGTTCTAGATATGTTTGATGTGTGCAAATATAGGTATCACCAAGGAAGAAATGAGCACAATGGGTTAACAATGCAACCACAAATCCCTCGATGGATTGTAGGAACCCCCATCATCTATTGCTTTCACCATTGTTTTGGAAGAGAACAAACCAGTGTCACTGGAAGGGTATCACAGTTAATACCATGAAACGTAGGGCAATTGAAGGTTGGTGGCAACAACTATCATTTTATCACTAAGAAAATGAACTACTAGGTTGTTTCAATGGCCAACCTGATGATCCGTACACCAAATGACTGGTCGTCACGTTGATCATCTGGCATATCAAGCATAATGCTCATCAGTTGTGGCCCAATGAGTTGGATAATGGGCCATTGTCCATATGACAGTTGGTATGATTTTGACTATGAGTCCCAGGTAAGTTTTTAATTACTCAATTGACCCAACCTAATCCAAACCCAAAAGATCTTCAACCCAAACCAAACCAATCAGCTGTAACACTAATGGATTCTAATTAAAGGACCAAATTCAAAGTTTTCAAACCTTTCTCATTTTCTAGTTCTCATCTATGTTCTTAACCCATAAACTTATCTACTCTGATAACTGAGCATATCCTCATAAGTTACTCTACACTTCCATTACAATAGTCATCTTCGTCTCTCTCCCTAAATTCTCAAGAGTTCAAGTTTAATTTCAGCTATTTCTCCTCTTCTTCGTAGTTCTCCGCAAAGATAACAATCTATACTACTACTTTTGGGATAAACTACATCATGAGGGAAAGTATTTGGGCTCTCCTATTTTAATTTTAACCATTAATGGGATCCCAAGGTCAAAATTGGATTAGTTTCTCATCTAGGATACGATTGAATTGGGTGAAATTGTTAATAGTCTTTGAATTTGGTCTAGATTATACTTGCTTGGTTGGTTTTATATTGTAACAACTGATTGGAAGTGATTTTTACTCATTGAGTGGGAGGGCATTATGATTTTTGAATTCTGGTGACAAGATTCTCATTGGAAATTATTTTGCCCACCAACTCTAAATGATGGCATGCCATCAAATACGCAGGTGAAATCTGAGTAACCCTCATTTGCATGAGAAAAAATCCTTGTCAATTGAAGAACATGGCTTGAATTGTGAATGTTTCATCATACAATGGGATTAACACCTCACTTGGGTCCATAACCTCTATTATGGGATGAAGAGTTCAATAATCTGAACTATTGTTAGCATTGACAAACCATCCCACAAACCATGGAAGGACCCTCGAATATGGGGATGGCCCATCATGGCCATTTTGAGCAACTGGATTCAAAGACTCAAGGTGACGTATGGGTCCATGAACCGTCGGATGGTTCACGATTCATCAATTTATTCGTCCTTTGTAAGATATCCATTGATGTTTCACTAGAACAAGCTGACAGATGAATCCATGGAATCGTACTTGACGGACCATTAATTCCATTTTTCATATAACTTGTTCTTACTTTTTAGGTTCCATGGCTCTTGCTACAAACCGTCATCCAGTTGACGACTCATAACATGGTTTTTTATCCGTGGTGTAGATAAAAAAATATATTTTTATGTTTTAGTTTGTTTAATTATTTCTGGTATTATCTCTTGTACTATTAACACTACTAGACAGTTACTTATGGCTCCAATATTACAACCAAAGAGGGTCAGTTCTCACAAAATACCCAAAAAGGCCACTCCACATTGCTAACTTAATGATGAGCCCTCCGGATCTAAGCTAGAGGCTGAGGAATCTCTAGCTTAGCATACTACACTAAGCATTAGGCAAAAGACACTATTCCCCAACCTAATAAGGGAGGATAATCTTTGAGGAGTCTAGTATAGAAGGCTCTAATGCCACTGAGAGCTTGAAAGCAACTTCTACGCCTATGAGGGGTCCAATCATTAAAAGCAAGAATCCAAATTTTAGAGATAGAATTGGACAGCAAGTTAAGGGGTTAGAATATTATTTTCAAGATGGACTTTCCACGATGAGTAAAGGAAACATCAATAGAAACACAACAGAGGAAGTTAAGATCAGCTCATTAGAACTAGCTGAGTATCCCAAAATTGAAGGTCTATTCAAGCACTATCGATTGGATTGGATGATTCAGGCTCCTGGGCCTTAGTAACCCAACATGGTTTGTGTGTTCTATGCCAATTATACGGCTACCATTGACAACAACTACAAAAAAGTGGCAGAAAATGAAAGATAGATAGACTCTTGAGAGTATCCAGGTCTGTGGGGTTATAGTTGATATTTCAGTGCAGAAAATAGCCATATTTCTCTATAGGCAGACTCACTTGGGACAAGAAAGAACCCATCACTAAATGGAAGTAAAGAATAATCAACAAAAATGGCTAGCAGAGTTTCAAACTGATGATCCAAAATTATGGATAAGTGATGAGAAAGAGAAGATATTTAATGCTTCACTAAACATCAAGGAAAAGTTTTGGTGGTCAGTAGTGCGTCTACGATTGGTACCAACAGTAGGTGACAATCAACTAAAAAAGGAGAGGGCTATTCTAGTTGCCAAGCCTCATGTCCGTGTGTTGTGAAGTGACCAAAAGAATGGAGGAACACGATAAAAGAACCCTATACAGAAGAATAAAAAAAATCCAACAGAACAAATAATTCATGAGAAAGTGTATGGCTCATGGTTGGGTTCGATCCAATGCTCGACCATAGGTAAGTAATTGCCTATAAAGCCCAGGAAAAGGATACATAGACTCCACATTGGTTTGCGACACCAATTACAAGTGCATATAAAATTTAAAACCCCTCAAACCCTTGATATACACTAGTGTTTTAAAAGGTGTGGGCGTGAGACGAGGCGTTTTACATATCATGGGGCGAGACGTAAGTCCCGAAACATGGGGCATAAGTCCCATGGATCTATGGGGCGTATATCTCAAAGCTTCAATTTTATAATTTTATTTCAAAGAAAATAGGATAAGTAAGATTTTCAATAATTATGAAAATAAATTTAAATAATTCATCAATAATATAGAAAAAATATTATAACTAATTTTCTAGGAATGGTACTTTATTTATTTATATATTCAGAAAAAATGATGGCATAAAATATAAATATCATTACACCAATAATATAAAATATGAATTATAGCAAAAATATTTAATAAAAATTAAAATTAACCACCGGGGCGTACATTTTTACTCTCGGGACATATACTTTTACGCCTCGGGGCTTACGTCCAATGGATCTACACCTTTTATTTGCGCCCCAGAGTATATTTGGTACACCCCGCCCTGGGAATCGCTCTGAAATCGCCTTTGAAAACACTGGTTTTGCACTCCTCCCATTTAAAAAAATAATAATCCTATTTTTATTTTCCCTCTTCTCAAAACATTAACTGGAAACACCCTCGATGTACCTCAAACACAAACTCCCACATACGCATTAAAGCACTCTAACAAAAGAGCATATTCATCATTTCTCTCTTTATCTCTCTAGCTCGCTCATCGGTAGTTCATTCAGATAAAGCAATTAAGGGCATCCTAAAAGTTCTAAGATTACACTTTACATACTAAGTTAAAGTAGTGACCCCATTTTAAAAAGTAGTGTGATCCATGGGTACAACGCACAATTATTGTGCAAAACACTCTAGGATAATAAAGGGAAATGGCTTAATTTTAAGTGTTTTCAAACAAATGAAAGCCACGCTAGAATTTGGTGTAAAACCCCTAACCTTATACAAGTTGTAGTTAAGAACAAAGGGTCAAAATCACTATAGATTTATGGGTAGTTAGATAAAATATTAAAATTGAACAATGTAAGAGTTTTCATGTATGGTTACTGATTACTTGATTAGGGAAAGCAACTTCTGTGGGGTGTATGTTTAACACAAAATCGTAAGATTGGATTCTCCACCCTTGAAACACTAAATTTCAGAATAGTTGATAAATGTAAAGGAAATTTCAATCCACAAAGAGATTCATCACTGTAAATTCATTACGTTTCACATATATTAACATAGCTAGTTTTAGAGAAGTGAAATTAGAAACCTTCTAATTTACATGGAAATTCACAGACGTGAATTCATTCTTGGTTCATCTGATCCTCCACGGAAATAAGAAAAAGGATCTTTTTAAGTAATCCAATACGTGAAATAATTCATGGGCATGAAATCATTCATATCTTGTCGATTGCTCCATAGGAAAATTCAAAAGCATGACTAATGGAAGCATTTGTTGACAAAACCAATGTGCAACTAAAGTTATGATTGGATTTCAAATCATGATCTGTGAAATAATTTTACGATCGAAAATATAGAAAATTTTAACAATTTTACTCCTTGCTTAAAGAGGTAATTCTTTGTCACAACATTATATAATAGGGTACTAACAATTGTATTTGTTGCATATTATGGAACCAAACTAGTTTAAACCAAGGGTGGGGCCTATACCCTCGCTCATGGAAGGTAAAATGCTACTTCAAAATGTGCCAGACACCATAATAGGTCTGAGGAAGCGGAGGAGGAGGAGGAATACCTACCCCAATTAACAAAGCGCCAGAGGAAACCACCACCTACATGTAGAGCATAATAGATTAACCCCTCCTAGTGTTAACAAGAGGAGTCAGAAGGCGAGTTAACTACCCAAGGAATCACTTCATCAGAATCTATAAATGTAAACTAGCACCAGCACACTAAGTCTACCCCAGTTGTATCAAAAAATGCTTCCAAAGTTGATGAGTGTAAAAAATCCCATGATGAGGTCATCCAATATTTCTCAATAAAGAACTCTTAAGAGTTCTATGAAGCTACATTGGAGGTGGTCAATGGGAGAATTAGGCTTAACTTTATAAAGAGACAAACTAGCTTCAACGGGTTGGAGGAATATCCAACCATTGTAGCCAAGTTGCAGACCCCTACGTAGAGACCATTACATAACTCCCCAGAATATAATGTCCGGCTATATTTTGGGAAGTTGTTGCATCATACATGCCGAAATAACTCCCTAGAATAAGTTGTTAACGGCATTATATAGATCAATTGAATTTATGATGGTTCGAGAAGTTAGTTTTGATTTTAGTAGCCTAGTAAACAACATATATTACTACAGGGTTGAGTTCTTAGATCATGGAATCTTACTCGGATATGAGCTCCATAAGGATGAAGCAAAAGATCAAGAAGAATGGTATAGGTCACTTATAGCCAAGGATTACCTTGAGTGGTGAAATTGTAACAAGGCAAACAACAATAAGAGAGAGCTTACAATGATGGCTAAATTATGATCGAGACTTATCATGAAATGGTTGAACCCTATGAAATCTGATAAAACTTTGACACTGGATAAAATGGTGTTAGTTGCAGGCATTATTAGTGGACTCACCTTTAATATAAGAAAGATAATTATTGGAGAGATCATGCTCAGGTCTAATGAGAAGGACACATATATTTCCTTCCTTGCATGATCACTCAAATGTATAAGAGGGTAGAAGTTGAATCGATGTCTTAATTTGACTCAAACATTGATGCTACTTAATAGGTGGATGTCACCAAGATGAAAGAAGAAGAAATCCTAGATAATGGATCTATACCATTGCAAGAAGGCACTCACACTGAGGTTTCTCTTAGTGCCTTTGATCAAAGTAATGCTCCCCCTCACTAACCACAGATGATGTCGCTCCAACTGGAGCAACTTCGAGGCCCATGCCCTTATCAAACCTCAAGTCCCATTGAAATGGAAAGGCACCGGATGCCCTAAAGGCCCGAGAGAAACAACTTATAACTTGTGGTTACTATTCATATAATTATGACAATAATGAAGTTTTGTTAAGACAAGACACAATCGAACTTTATACATTAGCTTACAAAGACTCTATAAGATATAAAAACTTAGTTTACATCATGACAGGGCCTTGCCACACCATATTCCCTAAACAAGACCGTATCTTATAAAAGGAACAAACTTCAACTTATTGACACTTACCAAAATACCTAACCAATTCAAGCACAAGAGAAATGAAATTTTCAGTAGCTTACCTTGCAGGATAGAAACCTCACTTGTGAACACTTTGATTTCTTGAGGTTTAGGTTGTCATCTCCAACTTAGCTTGAAAAGAAAAGATGGATTACTAAAACAAGAACACCATACTCTTACTAATTCAAGCTTAAGAAATTATTAATATGGTAGTAGCTTACCTTAAGTTGAAATTGACTTCTTCACTTAAATCCCTTAATATGGGAGATGTTCTACCAACTTGTACTTGAAAAAGAAAGGGGTTAGCTAAAAACTTTCATGGTGAAGATATAGACCAGAACTTTGGTGGCTACCACGGCTTCCATTGGGAATAATATGTTGACGAAGAGGTGAAGTGAAATGAGATAGACTTCAGCCCTTCAGGGATCCTAATGGAAGTTTTTCCCATAGTAAAATGGTGTAAATATATGCTCCTTTACTTTAAGCAAGCAGGTTCATCACCTTCATAATTTCTATGAAAAGATCTTAAGTAGGTGCATTACCTACTTATCCTTTTCACTAAAAATGTAGATCACATCTCTTAAGTTGGTGCATCATTTAATCGTTATTTGTTTAAGTAGGCAACAATTAGTCTACCCTTAAGCACCTATGTCATCCTTTCTACGTAAGTTAGACATGAAATAAATTAGCTCAAACATGTTGGACATCCTAACATATAGCTTAAGCATATAGGTATATTACCTTGCCAAACTTTATTTTACTTAATCTATTTAGCCTCGAACCCTTTCGTATCCTTCCAAACCTTTTAAAAACCATCACTACTCATATATAATATAAATTTTTTCCCTCATCTATATAACAAGGCCACACCAAGTGCCATATGCATAAAACTAGTGTACATAAAATATAGGGTGTTACATCATCTAGTTAAATTCTACTGTTAGCCATAAAACTTATATAAATTTATACTTACTTATGTGCCTCAATTCAACACTTTGAGATTTCTCTTTGAATTGAAATAAATATGGATACTTGGAATTCATTGCTTCTTCTACTTCCCATGTAACCTCTTCTACTTGTTGGTTTCACCATAATACTTTTATAGAAGTTGCTTCTTTATTTCATAACTTTTTAACATGTAAATCTAGAATAAAAATTGTCACTTATTCATAAGTGAGATTTCATGTAACTTGTACATTTTCAGTCCGTGTAATACGAGATAGGTCACTTATGCACTTTCAAAGAATTGAGATGTGAAACACTAGATGAACTGTTGAAAGCTTGCAGGGTAACTCTAACTTATATGCAAATTGGGAAACTCTTTAAATAATCTTATATGACCCTATTTAGCGCAGACTCAACTTTTCTCTTTTACTAAATCTCATTACCTCTTTCATTTGTAAAAATATCAGAATACCCAATCTCCTATAGAAAACTCTAACCCTCGTCTTCTATCATATGCATATGATTTCTGTCAACTTTGAGTTGTTGCTAGCAATTTTTGTATCAGTATAGCTTTTTCTATAGCTTGATGAACAAGATTTATCCCAATCAAGGTAATTTCTCCCACTTCAAACCATCTGATTGGTGATCTGTACTTTCGCCCATACAAAGCTTTATATGGTGCCATTTTGATACTTGAGTGGTAGCTATTGTTGTAAGAAAATTGAATAAGTGTAAAATGATCATCCCAAATGAATTTGAAGTACAATACACAAGCTCATAAAATATCCTCATGTTTTTGGATGGTATGTTCTAGCTGACCATCTATTTAAGGGTGAAAGGCTATACTTAAATTCACTTACTTTCTTAAACTACTCTGAAATAACTTTTCAAAATTTGTGGTGAATTGGGCTCCCCTATTGGATATAATAGAGATTGGGCCACCATGTATCTGAACTATCTCTTTATATACAACCTTGTACACTCTTCTACCTTAAAAATAGTCTTGACCGATACGAAGTGCGCTGATTTGGTGAGTCTATCAACTATCACTCTTATGGAATCAAATTTTCAAAATGAGTGAGGCAAGATGAAATCTATGTTGATCATGTCCCCACTTCCAAATTGGAAGATCAATACATTGCATATAACCTCCAGGCTTTTGGTTCTCTACTTTAACATATTGATAATTCATAAATTGAGCCACAAATTTTGTAATGTTCTTCATTTCTCCCTACTAATACACTTCTTTCAAGTCATGATACATTTTAGTTAAACCCAGATAAACAGAACCTCTTGAATGATGTACCTCTGCCAAATCCTATTTCTTATTCCATCTATATTATGTACACACAAATTATTTTGGCACCGGAGTCCATCTTGTGTAAGCTCAAGTGCCTTTGTAATACCTTGTTGTACATTATCTTTGAGCTATAATAGGATAGGATCCCTACCCTACTTATCTTTTACTTCAGCTACTAATAAATATTCTTCTGTATTTTGCACAATTACCCCTTCATCGAAAGATTAAAGAATGAGAGACCCTAAGCTATATAGTTGGTATAGAGCCTTAGATATTCATTGTATTTCTAAGGACTGCCCATAAGTGCATGTCTTTGCTTTACGACTTAATTCATTGACTACCATATTGGCTTTACCAGGATGATAAAAGATATCAATATTATAATGTTTTAATAGTTCAATCCATCTTCATTCCCTCATATTCAGGTCGCTACTTAAAGATATATTACAAACTTTTGTGATTAGTATATAAGTCAACATAAATCCCATTCAAGAAATAATGACGTATCTTTAATACAAAGATACCCACTTCTAGCTCAAGATCATGTGTTGGATAATTTTTCTCATGTGGCTGCAACTATCTTGAGGCATAAGCTATTACTTTACAATTTTGCATTAATAAACATCCTAAGCGCACTCCTGAATCATCACAATAAACTACATACCCTTTTGTCCCTTGTAGAAGTACTAATACAGATGTGGAAGCCAACTTATTATTTAGCTCTTAAAAGCTTCTTTCACATGCATCACTCCATTGAAACATGGTTGCTTTGTGTTTTATCTTTGATTAAGGTGGTCTTGGCTAGTTATTCATGGCTTTTATATTTTTAGCATCGACCCTATTTCTTCATCAGATATAATACGACGTAAGAATGGCATAGATTTTAAACAAAACTCTCATTTAGAGAACTTTTTGTATAACTTACGATCATGAAGAATCGGTAACATGTCTCGTAAGTGATTAGAATAGTCTTTTTAATCTTGCATACAATAAAATATCATTTATAAATACTATCATGAACACATCTAAGAATGTCTTGAGCACCCTATTTATCAAATCCATAAAAGATGTTGGTGCATTTATTTGCCTGAATGACATAACTAAAAATTCAAAATGATTGTACTATGTTCTGAGATCAATCTTGGGTATATCATTCTCTTTGACTCTCAATTTGTGATAACTTGACCACAAGTCAATCTTTGAGAAACACTTAGCACCCTATAATTGATTAAACAAATCATCAAATCCAGAGTAAGATATTTTTCTTAATCGTCACTTTTTTCATTTGACAGTATTCAAAATCATTCTCAACGAGCCATCATTCTTACATGAAAATAGAAAATAACACTTGTATGCCCCACGGGATATGGATTTGAGGCTAAAATTACATATTTTTACTTATTATTTTCCTCACATTTAGTTATTTTATTTATCCTTTTTGAGCATTGATTATATGAATTATTCCTAACATTATATATTGACGTGTAGGATTAAAATGGTGTGAAGATAAAGAGATTTGGAGCAAAAACAAATTAAAGATGAAAGATTATAGAAGGAAATGAAGCAGGCATCTTAATGGAATTAATTTATTAAAATAATCTAATATGACCCTTAAGTGTGAAATTCGACCTTGTGAATGCAGTAGCTGGCCACGATTGGTATGTGACACGGAGCTACTGTGCCTCGTTTTCAGTGTGGCATGGGGAAGGCCTGTTCGATCCAAATTTTTCTCAATCAATTTTGGACTCAGTTATTTTATTTGAGGCTTTTTCCTACACATATAAATATTCTATAATATCATTTTTTATACAACTTTTAACCTAGAGAGAGCTAGAAGACGATGTGGAGGATGGAGAATATTGGTTACATCTTTTCTTCTCCTTTACTATTTATTTTTACGTTATTTCTTTGGATGATTTGTTGTAATTGCTCCATGTCTATATGGAGTTAAACTTCTCGTTCTAGGATTACGAGAGTTGACAATGTGATTGTTTAGTAATTACTTGATTTAATTTATTTGATTATCATCATAGTTTTTCTTATGTTCTTGTGCTTAGTATTTTGATTCTTAGCTACCATTAAAATAAATTTATAATCTTATTGTGAACTTGGAAGAAGAATCAATAAGACAGAACAAAGAATATAGGGAGTATGATCTTTACTTTAGTAATATAAAGAATTGATTTGTGGATAGGATAGGAATATACCTAGATCATCTTGCTTGGTTACGAAATGGGAAGATATATAAATGCATTCGGATTGGGTTATCACATCCCCGCTCAATGATGTAGTTGTGAGGTCAATCGAAATAGACGATTAGAGGTTCAGAAGACCATGATCACATAATCAACCTCATAAATCAACAACTAGAAAATCAAATTGGTTGATGAAATTGATACTCGACATGATTATTAGAAAATCCAAAATCCTAGATCGATTCATTCATTGATTGCGTAAAATTTGCTCTTCATCATGGTTTATTGTTCATTAGTAATTTTCTTTTTATTTTTATTTTAGTTAATTCATAAATATATCTTTGTAATCCACCGCTTGAACAAATAATCCTCATTAGTCTAATTCAGTGAATAGTTAATCGACAAGTCCCTGTGGGTTCGACATCCAGCTCGCAAGAGACACTTTATTACTTGTACGACCGTATACACTTGTGTGTACTTTTGGATGCAACAAATTTTTAGCATCGTTGCCGGGGACTTTGCTATTTATTATTTAACTATATTAGACTTTTTCTAGTTATTTGTTTGAGCGTACATAGTTTATTTTTTGTACATAGTTAGCTTTTTAATTTCTTTTACTTTTCTATCACTCTTCTTGATATGTCAGCCTGGGATAGATGATGGTCGAATAGTGATGATTCTTGTTATTTTTGGGAAGAACCCTACCAAGAGAGTATTTCTCTAAATTTTCAGGGGCGCGAGTGGTGTGCGCCTACTCAATCTAATGAATTGGATGTATGCAATATATGTGGTGGTCAGAAAAGTTATTGGAACGGCTTTCCAAACTCTTATTCCCATCCTCTGAACCCTTATTATGATCAGTCTATTATTTGTGATGTTGGCAGGGCTAATGGAGTTAATGAGGCAGAACATAAGGCTTACCTCATAGATATGCTGAAGCAGATACTGGAGCTACAAGAAAAAAAACTAAAACAATAGTGAGAAGCCACAGAGAAGATGAATTCCCAAGTCACAGAGCTATAGGTTAGGGATGAAACTTATGCTGATCAGTAAGTTACAATTTTATCCAACACTCAAGAGGAACCCATGTTTAATGATGAGAGGGAGGCACTAGTAGAAAAAAGTTATGATGAAGTAGACATAGTAAGACATTATTGTATATAATGGAACTAGAGCAGCAAATCAAATTTTAGAAGTGTATCTAGGATGGTCTCACAACCATGGCAACCAAATTAAAAGAATAGAAAGATGAGCTTATTTTAGAGATAGCTCAATTTGGCTTAGATGTCTGTGACTTGAATGTTCAGTTATTGAAAATTGAGATGTCTGATGTCCAATCACTAATAGTTATAGAGACTAGCCATTCTGTGTAGTGGGAAGAAGAATTTCAACTATTCAACTATCATTCATTAATTGAAACTGACGTTTTGAGGGAGTATAAATGTGAGCATGTTGCAGATAGTGCAAGTGGGAAAGTTGAATGTATTGGAATTTATTTAAATAACTTTTCTACATTATGTTTAGATGATTACATGGTTTTTAAGTCATTTAAACTGGTGGAAAAGTGTGAAGATAAGGAAAAAGTCACCTACATTCTGAAGTTTGCACCAGATAAGCAACAAAGAAACATGCCTCATCTTAGGGCCAAGCGGTTTATCATGGACCATCCATTACTTGGTTCCTTCATTGTTGTACTACTATCCTATGAGCAAAGTAAAAAGGTGGATGGGAAATTGGGGGTGATATTCATATCCTCAAGATGGAGGAAAAAGTTGATGGGTCGTGCCGCGATGTTAAATTAGACGCTTTTTGGGAGGCAACCTAACATGTAGTATATAGTTTTTGTTTTTATTTTTCATTTTTGTTTTAGTGTCACTTATTTAAGTGCAAAGCAATTCTGAACCATTGTGAATGTATGTATTGTTATTACCTTCATTATAATTGATCTTCTAACGGTTGAAAACGTTAGAAACTTGCCTATATTCTAGACTTGCTCAAGAGAGAGGTAGAGATTGGGAAAAGGGAATAACAACAGAGATTTGAAGCTATCAACCTTCATCTAATAACTTGATCCATAATAGGGATAGTTATCTGAGATCCAGGACAAGGGTTAGTAGTGCGACACTCGGAGACCGAGAGGACAAGAGTGAAATTCATCTAACCAAGGTCGAGAGATGTTTAGATGAACTTAACTTGTTAGATTTTGTATTAAATGCAGCGGGACAGTTTTACCAGCACAAGTAACCGGTGGAGTTAAGGAATCATTGGGGATCAAAGTCCTAGTGTATTTCTCATATTAATTAAAAATCCGAGAATCAACCAATGATACTGTTACAACTTGCTTACGAAACCCCGCGGTTTTACTTACTTGCTAATTACTCGGACAAGCATTCGACATAATTTCATCCTATTCCCTGTGAGATCGAACCCAACCTAGTTGAATTCTATATTCAATAGATCGACCGCATTATACTTTTCTGGAGGTATATTTTGGGAGACATCAAATTTTGGCACCGTTGCCGTGGAATACGGTTACGGAGTTGATTAGTTTGCTTGTTGGAGTTGATTGGTTTTATTTTTCTATACTTTTAAGGGTACACGCCGGTGTATGCCCACCACTAGGATTCAAGGCAATCCCTTCATTCCACCTAATACTGAGATAGAAAGAACCCTAAGAGAAAAACAAAGAATGGTGAATATCGACGAAGTTCAGGATCCCGCAACAGCGCAAGATATTCATAACCAGCCAATTCATCCAGTTGGTCATAAAACTGTTGAACAAATCACTGCTCGATTAACGACAGAGGAAAATACGAGGCAACCAGCTCTTAGACAAGCAGATAGAGATCATCAAGGAATACAAAAAGCAACACAACATCTCACTGCACTTGAAGAGAGACAAAGAAGATGAGGGTGCAACAATCACCTTAAAGACCATATGTGTCAATTTTTGATGATCCCGAAGAAGAAGATATGGCTTATTTTGAGCCGATTGAGACTGGTGCTAATATTCCACCAGAGTTACCTCAGGGCATTAAGTTTGACATTACAAGTTTCATGATCCACCTGCTAAACTTGAAAGGTGTGTTCGCCAGTCTTCCTACAAATGATCCAAACATGCATGTGATGAATTTTGTGGGGGTCTACACTTCATACGATTTTCCTGGAGTTGACCAAGAGGGTATTCATTTGAGATTGTTTTCATTCTCTCTAACAGGAGAAGTAACTTCGTGGTTGGATAAATTACCACGTGGTTCCATCACTACTTGGCAAGAATTGAGAAATCAATTTTTAGAGAGATTTTTCCCACCCTCCAAAATACTACAGTTGAATAATAAGATTTACAACTTCAGACAACTACATTCTGAAGCACTTTACGCGACATGGCTAAGGTTTAAGAAGAAGCTGCAGAATGTGCCAAATCATAGGATGAGTGCTAGGAGTTTACTTGAAATCTTCTACATGGCTTTGAATGGCAATACAAAGGTTGTAGCAAATACTATCACTGGTGGAGCATTTATGAGTCTAAGGTGGGAACAAGCTATAGAGATTTTAGATTGTATCACTAAGACCAAGCAAGGATGGCATACTCGAAAGGAGAGACACCTGTTTGGAAGTATTCTATTGGATCCTTGGCAGCACAACGGGTTTGGATGAATCTGTAGCTCAAGAAGTTGCATAGTTGAGGACAAAAATTAGCTTGCTAGCTAAATAGATTATGGCTGGAAGTGCTGAAAAGGTGCATATCATAGGTGTGCAAGGCAAAATACCTAGGCATGATGATTATGAGTTTAATGAGGAAGCTAAGTACTTGGATAGAGAGGTGACGAGTTTCTGAGTCAAGGGTCAAGGGTTCTAATCAAGACACTTGGAACTTAAGACAAGGGAATAAAGGTTAGAACTACTACGGAGAGAGTTATAACAAGCTAGGATATACATACAGATATCGGGAACGTGACGGTGATTGAAGGTGATAGGATGATTATAAAAAGAAAAGTAGCAAATATGTTCCACTGGGAAACCGCAATGCTAACTATAGAAATTCAAGAATGGAAGCCCTTCTCAATAAACTGGTTAAAGGTCAGAGAGTTAAGAGAATTGCTTGAAGGAGATTAGGTCAGACATTTTGGGAATAAGTCAGAAAGTAGAATCCTATTCGACTGTCATTAAATAGTTGGAGAAACAGTTCAGAAAGATATTGGTGGCATTGAACCAGCGTCATCCAGGTACCCTTCTGAGTAACATCGTCCAAAATTTGAAGAATGATAGTCATTGTTTAGCCATTACTAATAGAAGCAAGAAGTGCACGGCTGACCCATTCATACCTGTGGATAGTGGTAAGAAAGAAGAGCTAGTGGTAGTTGATGCAGAAATTGAAATAGAGCCAGAGAGTTCAAAGGGTGTTGCAGTTCAAAAGCCTCAGGATGTTGACAACAAGGCAAAGTCTGATAATGGGAAGGAGAATGAGTTCCCTCAATTGTATAAACAAATTCCTCAACCTCCCCTTCCCTTTCCTTAAAGGTTGAAAAAGAAAGTTGAAGAGCATAAATATCAAAAGTTTATCTCAATTTTAAAGGACTTATCGGTGAATACTCCTCTTGTAGAGGCTTTATAACATATCCCAGGTTACGTAAAGTTCATGAAAGAGTTGGTCATAAATAAGCGAATTGTCAGTTGTGAGGATGCTTGTGATTTGCACCATTTTAGTGCAATTGCATCCCATTCTCTTGTGCAAAAGAAAGATGATCCCGGTGCCTTCACAATTCCATGCACAATTGGGTCAGTTAACTTTGCCAGAGCTTTATGTGACCTAGGTGTGAGCATTAAATTGATACCACTGGTAGTCTTTGAGAAATTAGGCTTGGGAACCCCCGAGCCAATAAAGATGTGGCTATTGATGGAGGATCGTATGATCAAGAAGCATGTGGGCATATTATTTCATTTTTTTGTCAAATTTGAAAACTTCATCTTTCCAGGTGACTTTGTTGTTTTGGACTGTGAGGTCAATTTTCAGATGCCCATAATTTTAGGGAGACCAATTTTAGCCACCGATAGAACATTGGTAGATATGGATTGGGGTGAGCTAAAATTTAGGTTGAATAATAAGGAAGTAACATTCAATTTTTGCAGAACTATGAAGCAGCCAAAGGACATGAGGTTGGTTTCAAAAATAAATATGTTAGATGACCCTGGAGGCCAACCCAAGGGATATCTTGATAAAGTCTGAGTAATCAAGACACCCACGTCGTACTGCGATGTTAAATCAGGCGCTGCTTGGGAGGCACCCCAAGGTGTCTTGCTATTCCTACATTTGCTTTAATTTTTGTTATTTTGATCGACACTAGACCCACGCACCTAGGGTGCCACAGGCATATTCCTAACTCCCTTGTTTTACTTCGGTCTAATGCATTGGGGACAATTCATGCTTATTTGGTGGGGGCAGAGGTACTTGTGGGTCTATTGGTCCTCTTGAGGGTTTTTGTTGTCGTGTTTCTTTTCCCTCAAGTGCTATCATAGTAAAACTGGCATGTTTAGGGAATTATTTATATTATTTATGTGTTTTTGTGTTTAATTAGGAAAAAAATAGATGAACCTTAATGCTGTCCAATTTTGAACGTATTTTGAATGATAATGATGCTTTTTGATTGTTTAAAGGACACTCCTCATGAAAATTCCCTCCTAAAAATTTGGTTTTGAACTATGCGTGTAGTTTGTGATAGTTGTTTGATCTTGTTATGTCATTAGTATTATAAGCAGAATGATTGTAGCCAATAATGCATGAACTGGATAGGTAGTAGTCGATAGTGTAACCTTGTGATATGTGTGTGTGAGGTCATTACCGAGTTCACTTTGTGTGTATGACCTAGAACTTGATCGGTTAGTCTTGCCTAGGCTATAGGATAGTGTTTAGGAAAGGATCATAGGTCATTTTTGTATCAGTCCTCTTTTAGCCTAAATGCCCAACCAAATAAAGTAAATATCCTTTGTTCCCAATTTTGAGCCTTAATTGACCTATTTCTTTCATTAGCCTATTCACCTTCCTATTTTGGCTTACAATGAACCTTTCTTGGCCCTGGTCCCTCCTTGGACATTGTGTACCTCCACTCAGGCAAATTGCCTAAGTTGAGGGTGGCTATTATAGGAGTGTGTAGTTTAACTTGGGTATGAAGAAGGGGTTAGTAAAAGAAAAAGATAACAGATTTGGGTATGAAGATGAGAAAAAAAAATGATGAGTGAAATAAATAGAAATTGAAAAAAAATTAAAAAAATGTGTGTTTTGAAATTATGAAGAAGATCACACCAAAATTTGAAAATAAATGGAGGAGAATAAAGGAGGATAAAATAGGAATGGTTGGAAAGTGGAGCCAAAAATAGTGTCAAGGAGGGTTGAGTCACCATATCCATATATACCACACCCATCCCAAGCCTACATTACAAGACAATGAAAGTCCTATCGTGATCCTAGTCCAACTGTCCGAAAAAACTGAGGCATAGAAAATAAGGGCAAGCCTATGGTATTTGACACACATTGTTTGAACTTCTTTGTGAGAGAGAGTGTTTTGACCTAGTCCCTACTTTGATATTCATTAGTATACTGTGAGTGTATGTTACTTCTTTATTGTGAGAGTACATGGGTTGCGTTGTTAGCTGTTGTTTGTTAGGATAATGTCATTTGTATATATGCTTAGTTGTTTGTTTATAATATGATGCCATCATTTGATCCCTGCTATGTCATGATAATATGATGCAAGTATACGCACCGTGGTTTCGATTCGCAAATAGGAAAGGTCAAAAAACTTTTAGTGCCAAAAGCAATGAGTCGACTGCCGTAGGTCTCTTAGGTTTCTCTTAGTTAAGCATCATATGTGTTTGTTTTTGTTTTTTTGCCTGAGGACATGCAAACGTTCTAAGTTGAGGGTGTTGATTTACCCTGGTTTCATGGCATTGTCGATGCTTAAAATAAAGAAAATATGTAATAACCCGGGTATGTTTAGTTGGTATGATGTGTTTTTTGTTCTATGTTGAAGGATAACAGGTTTTTGGAGGCAAAATGGACAAAAAGGAAGGATCATGCTCCAGAACGAAGTATCTGAAGACGAAAGAGCCAAGTCCTGCACCAGAGGAGTGACTCACTTCAGGACCCACATCATGTGAGTCGACCTACATGGCGTGGGTCTGTGTCGTAGATCAACTCCTGCAGTTAGCTGAAGCAGCCTGATTTCAATGGTCGGACCCATGTGGCGTGGGTCTACCCAAGTGGCATGGGTTGGTACCGTGGAAAAGTGCCGACTCTATTTTCCTGTTTTATTTAGGATAGGATTCACTTTGTATCTATAAATACCTCTATATGGTCCTATGTTTAGGGGTTGGTCAGTACATTGTTTTGAGAGATATTTTTCATTATTTGTGATTTCATAAACACATTATTGGTTTTGTAATCTTGGAATACAAATTCTAGGGTTTTATTGATATTGATATTTCAGAGTTTTCTTCTGTTGTGAGTTTACAATTATGTTTTGATCATTGAATTCTTCTTGTGTTCTTGCAATCATGAGTAGCTAAACCCATCAACTAGGGTTGTCTGAACTATGAGGAATTAATGAAATGGGTTAAGTGCAAAGCAATTCTGAACCGTTGTGAATGTATGTATTGTTATTACCTTCATTATAACTGATCTTCTAACGGTTGCAAACGTTAGAAACTTGCATATATTCTAGACTTGCTCAAGAAGGAGGTAGAGATTGGGAAAAGGGAATAACAACAGAGATTTGAAGCTATCAACCTTTATCTAATAACTTGATCCATAACAGGGATAGTTATCTGAGATCCAGGACAAGGGTTAGTTGTGCGACACTTGAAGACTGAGAGGAGCAGAGTGAAATTCGTCTAACCAAGGTCGAGAGATGTTTAGATGAACTTAACTTGTTAGATTTTGCATGCAATGCAGCAGGACAGTTTTGCCAGCACAAGTAACCGGTGGAGTTAAGGAATCATTGGGGATCACAGTCCTAGCGTATTTCTCATATTAATTACAAATCCGAGAATCAACCAATGATACTATTACTACTTGCTTACGAAACCCCCGGTTTTACTTACTTGCCAATTACTCGGACAAGCATTCGACATAATTTCATCCTATTCCCTGTGAGATCGACTCCAACCTAGTTGGGTTTTATATTCGATACATTGACCGCATTATACTTTTTAGAGGTATGTTTTGGGAAACATCATAGCTTAATGGAATTAATTGAGTAAAATAATCTAATATGATCCTTAAGTGTGAAATTAAACCTGGCCATGATTTGCTCATGACACAGAGCTACTGTGCTGCATTTTCAGCATGGCATGGAGGAGGTCTGTTCAATCCAAAATTTTCCTAGTCCATTTTGGACTCAGTTATTTTATTTGGGGATTTTTCTACACATATAAATATTCCATAATATCAGTTTTTACACAACTCTAAACCTAGATAAAGCAAGGAGCCACCGGAAGCTGAAGAATATTGGTTACATCTTTTCTTCTCCTTTATAATTTATTTTTACATTATTTCTTTGGATGATTTATTGTAATTTCTCCATGTCTATCTGGAGTTAAGATTCTCGTTCTATGATTATGATAGTTGACAACGTGATAGTTTAGTAATTACTTTATTTGATTTATTTGATTATCATCATAGTTCTTATATTCTTGTGCTTACTATTTTAATGCTTAGATACTATTAAAATAAATTTATACTCTTATTGTGAACTTGGAAGAAGAATCAATGAGATATAATGCACAATATAGGGAGTATGATCTTTACTTTAGTAAAATAAAGAATTGATTTGTGGCTAGGATAGGAATATACCTAGATCGCCTTACTTGGTTACAAAATGAGAAGATATATAAATGCATTCAGATTGGGTTATCACATCCCCACTCAATGATGCAGTTGTGAGATCAATCGGAATAGACGATTAGAGGTTCGAAAGACCATGATCATATAATCAACCCCATAAATCAACATCTAGAAAACCAAATAGGTTGATGAAATTGATACTCGACATGATTGCTAGCGAATCCATAATCCTAGATCAATTTATTCATTGATTGCGTAAAATTTGCTCTTCACTGTGGTTAATTGTTCATTAGTTATTTTGTTTTTACTTTTAGTATAGTTAATTCGTAAATATATCTTTGCTATATACCAATTGAATAAATAATCAACATTAGTCTAATTTGGTGAATAGTTAATTGACAAGTCCCTATGGGTTGAACATCCGGCTCGTAAGAGCCATTTTTTTACTTGTACAATCGCATACACTTGCATGTGCATTTGGATGCAACAGATCTACTAGGTCTTATGAATCTCTTTTTTAACAAGTATTTTAATTGCTCCTTCAGTACTCATAACTTTGTTGGATCCATTCTATATGGAGATATGGAGATAGGTTGAGTACCTAAAATCACATCCATACAAAACTCTATTTCTCATTCTGGACTCTGGAGGCAAACTGGAAAGCTCATCAGGAAATACATCGAAGCATTCATTACCACTGGGAAAGATTATAAAGTTAGTGGATCTGTATCTACATCTTGCACTCTAACTCAATGACATATGCACCCTTTGGACATTATTTTCTTTTCCTAAAGATAAGAAATAAATTTTCCTCTTGATGTCGCAATATTACCTCTCCATTCTAGGACTACCTCTTTTGGAAAATGGAAATGCTCCCTCTTAGCTCGGTAATCTATCATGGGATAAAAGAATCCAACCAATCCATACCCGTTATAACATCAAAATCTATCATTCTATCTTAACAAGATCAACTAATGTATCACGATCACAAATAGTTACTATGCAATTATGATAGACTTCTCTGGTTGTAATAGACTCTCCAACTGGCATAGACACTACATATGATTGAACCAATAATTCTGGTGATCTTTAGAACTTCTCAGTAATCAATGGATTGACATATGATAGTGTAGACAATGTATCAATTAATTCATATACATTATGTGAAAAGATACACAATGTACCTATAACAATACCAGGTAAAGTCTCCAGATTTAGTTGACTCGCTAGATCATATATATGATTCTGAAATTTGGTAGAACTAAATGTTTCTCCAACACCTATACCATGACCTATAGGCATCTGTAGACCTCTCCAAAAAATAGGCACTAATGATAACAATGCAATACTCAATTTAGTAGGTTGTGCGATAACACCCATGACTCTTTTAGGAAGTTCCTTATCGTGTGTTAATGTTCCAATGTAACACACCAAAAGAAAGCATCTCTCCTAAAAATATATGTAACTATATGATTTTATCCATAATGTTTACAAGGTTTTCGAGGATGTCTTGATGGGCTTATATTTCCCTACTCTTACTACCCCGCTACTTGTGAACCTTGGATCTTACCTTTTCCCAAAATGATTGCCCTTGGACCCTTAAAACTGATGAGAACCACTATCTATAGAGTAAGAAGATGATAGCCTAGGTATTCTATTAGAAAACCAAGGTCAAACTCAACTTGTAATGGCATAAACTGCCCCATTGATCTGACCCTCTTGGAATGCCCTTTTTCAGACTCTTGTGTTCTTTTTTGATTTTGATCCTCTAACTTTTGTGTAAAATCTTTCATCCTTGCTATATCCATGTCATTATTCAAAGATGAAATAGTACAATCTCTATCCAGATACAAATCTAATCTATCCATGTATCGATGAACTTTATCCTCCATAGTTTCTTCTATATTTGGAGCATACCTGGCCAAAGAATTAACCTAGAGACTATACTCCCTCACGTGCATATTCCTTGGTGTAGGTTTAAGAACTGATCTGCATGGGCCTCCCAGATTTCCAATTGTATATAATGGTCAAGGAATGCCTCTTTGAAGTCTTTCCAAATAGTCAAAGGTACATCTATACCCCTAGATTTTTTCCAAGCTTCATACCACAATATGGCCACACCATATAATTTATATATTGCTAGCGAAAGTACTTATTTACTAGATACATGGGTAATACCTATCAGGTAGCTACTATAAAACACTACTACTATATGCCACAACTGCCTAATGAAGCTAAAGGCTACTTCAGAATGGATAAATTAAGCATGGTTAACTTCAGATGCAGGAAAGGGAGAAGGATCAAGATACCACCATAACTGAGCAAGACTTCAGTAGCAAGATCAGACCTTGAATAATTTTTCTTTTAATATTCCTAGCTATGGTATGTTCTTTTCTGTATGGGAGGGAATTGATGTTTCCTTAGTAGGAACATTGATTCTAGTACCACTTTTTTTTGGGGAGGTAAGGTTTTATGTCCCTCTCCTTTTACTTATTCTTGTATAATTAATAAAATTCTAATTTTGGATGAAAAAACATGCAAAATACCTAAATTCCTTTGGATTTGATCAATAAAGTCTTGTTGGTCTTTATTAAGATTTGACCCAATGAACGATGGAGGGTCCAAATTAAGTAAATCTTGTATCTGTACACTAGCTTCCTTATCCATTCCACTATTACTTGTAGTTGGACCTGCTTGTCCTTGGCCTCAGCTAGTAACTATACGAGTAAACAATTGGACTACATTCTTTAAATCATGCTCCATAGTACTATAAGGTAGTTCTAGGGGTACTCATTTCCTCCTTAGTTCTTCTGGAGATGGATGATTCAAAGAAATCTATGATAGACACTCATCTAGAGCCTCAGTTTATATAACTTGTGTAAGGGTGACTTGTTAATCCCATCTCCAGTAGCCACATCTACTTTCTTACCTATACTTTTACTTCTTCCTATAACCAACATCTTTGCTATAGTGAGAAAAAAAAAGATTCAAAGGTTAGATACAATTTTACCTACAACATTGGCTCTATCGGACTCTCTAAAAAAATGAAGGAAAAGTTAACTCCAAAATATCCCATAGCCTTCTATTTGTATATGTAGTGCACAAAACACCCATAAGAAAGACTCTACATAGACACAACTCTGTAGACTCCCTAGGTTGATATGCTCTTTTACCACTTTTGTCACACTTCAAATCCAATTGAGATGGACAAGCACCCAATGCCCTAATAGCTCGATAGAACCAACTTATAACATATTCTTACCATATGTATAATAATGAAAATCATGAATCTTTGAAAAGTAAAGATAATTTATAGTGATAAAGAACAATATATATAGGCCCCAAACTTATATACATGACTTGGTCATTGAGCCATAATTATTAAAATACAAGATGCAACTGCACTTTATACATTTGAATACAAAGTGTTTATAATATAGACAAACTTAGTTTAGATTGGAAGTGTGCCCTGTCTTACACTTAATTACTATATAATACCAAAATTCATACTACACACTTGGCAAAGCCCTAAATTAACGTGGAGCATACCAACAACGGTGGAGTATTATGTGCTTCTATTTGGGAGCTCTACTGTTTAGATTACCTATTCATGCACCATGAAATGAAGCATCCTCATGAGGGACGTCAGTATCAAGTATGAAAAGCATAAATAAAATAGATGTAAAATAAGAGCTGAAATAAAATTAGGTATCAATGTGTAAATGTATAGATACAGAAGGATAAAAGACCACATTTGCTTACACTTGTGGAATCATGTACATTACATATTTTTTTGACTCTTATTTACTTTATAAGACTTATATGACACATGATACAATTGACAAACTGATCAGTGGTATAAGAGAAGATCTATGTTAGGCAAGTTAGCCCCTAGGATGCTGCTCTCGTTATATGATTCATTAAGAACTACCCTTTGAATGAATGCTTTCTTTGGGATCAACCCATATTCGGACTTGGCCCCTATGAGGCCATCTATAAATACATAGATTCGCTTACATCATTTCTTTAATCATTGACATTGTTCTTTTTTTGGTCATAACATTTTTAAGCTTTGGGACGATAGACCAGTAGTACAGACATGTGAAAAATATACTTAAGGCACTAACAATGACATAGGAAGTAAACATAATGCTAATGTAATATTTAGGAACTTATATGACATAAGGAACCTCATATGACTTAAAGAATAACTCATGAAGGTTTCTATTTGGAATACCTTTGTCATACTAGTGCTTGGAAGAACATATGAGCAAATCTAGTAAGAACACATGTTCAAGTATTCTGACACATTTGTGAGATCTTAAGAAGTAGGAAAATGGTCATTAGCTATGTTCAAAATCGTATGCCATCACTATGTATCCTTTACTAGGAAGTGCACTTAGGAAGCTTACTTTGTTGTTTGTAACATAAGTATGAGACTTCATGCCAATTAATATGAAATTGCATAGCCTTACATAACTTGATGTGTATCTCGATTATTACAACGAATTATCCTTCTCCGTTTATATTATTAATCTACAATGAAATAAGTGGTAAAACTAGTATTATTGGCTAATCAACAAATTTGAGCTACTAGATTTTATCAAATGAGTCGCCGGGTAGTTAGCTTGTAATTTCTCAAATCAAGGGTGTTTTTTCCACCGCCTCTCCTCTAACCTCATCTATACACTATACAACCTTCTTATAAGGTTCCCTCAAACACATCGAGCTTCATAACACATACAAATAGTTTACAAAAGTATGGAAGGCAGCAAGCTCACGTAACACACAATTAAGCAGTGGTTCACCACACTGTTTAATGTTTCTGACCTTTAAGAAGTTCCTACGACTTCTTCACACATCTAGACATACCTGTTTATCTTAATACATACAAATGTAGCTGGGAAAATATGAACTCACATCTTCTAATTACCGTCCCGTGAGTTATAACTAAAATTACATTCAATATTCTCAAATGATCTCACAATTGAAGCTAAGGAGGCACCCCTCCATGGTTGTACCAACATCCATAAACCACTAGAACATTCCCCCAAACCACACCATATAAAAGGAAAAAGCCTTAACTCATTAACACATACCAAATTCCCTAACCAATTCAAGCACAAGAAAGGGATTAAATTTTTAGTTACTTACCTTGTAGAATAGAAACCTCACTTGTTAAAACTTGGATTCTTCAAGATTTAGATTGTCCTCTCCAACATATCTTGAGAAAAAAAGAGTGATTACTAAAACCAAAACACCATACTCTTACTAATTCTAGCCTAAGAAATTATTAATATGACAGTAGCGTTACCTTAAGGTGGAAAAAACTTCTTCACTTAAATACCTAAATATGGGAGATGTTCTACTAACTTGTGCTTGAAAAATAAAGGGGTTTGCTTTAGATTTTAATGGTAAAGATATGGACCAAAACTTTGGGGCTACCATGGCTTCCTTTGGGATATTTGTTGATGAACTAGTAAGAAGAGAAATGAGATTTACTTCATCCCTTTTGGGGTCCTTATCAACCTTTTTCCCATAATAAATTGGTGGAAAATCCTGGTCCTTCACTACAAGCAAGCAGGTGCATCAACTCCTTAGTTTTTTCCTCAAGTTCTTAAGTAGTTGCATCACCTACTAGTCCTTTTCACTTAAATGCAGACCACATCTCCTATGTAGGTGCATCACCTACTCATTATTTGTTTAAGTAGGTAGAAATTAGTCTACTCTTAAGAACATATGTCATCCTTGCCATGTAAGTTAGATGTGTAAGCAAGTAGCTAAAAATATGTCAAACATCCTAACCTATAGTCCCTCACCTATACAACAAGGCCACATCAAGTTTCATATGAATAGAACTAGGGCACACAAAATATGGGGTGTTATAGCCCCATCTACCATACCACCCACTGCTCCATACACTTCGACTAGGGTGTTCACTAGAGACAATCTAGAAAGCTTTAAAACAAAGGCCAAATATGCAGACCAACAGACCAATAAATAGGTTTTCCAAGTAATGATTTTTGTGATCAAGGCCATTAAGACAACCCTGACCCCCCCTTTAAGGGAAGAGGTGAGGAGTAATAATGAGGTTGCCACCACTTGGCTCAACAATTTAGAGTGAAGGGTGATGGAGCTGGAAAAAAGTGCTCTGGCCAGCAAGGTTGAAGAACTGAAGAAGCAACTAGGAAAACAAAGGTTTATATTCATATACGCCAAATAAGGAGCTGAAGTACATGATTTTCACAATCACAATACCTTCTACTACCATCTCGGTCCCATTACTAATTGTTAATTTATGTAACTGTCCCCCACAGACTAACAAGGTAAGAAGATCATTAGAGAAAGCTTAGGAGACCAGCGAATTGGGTGATGACTTTCTCAAATCACAGAAGGACCAAATGGGTCTAGCTTGACAAAGGTCTTTGTTTGACCAATATGAACTACCACAACCCCATGTTAATGGTAAGAGTACTTCTGCTACAAAGCTGGAAAAAAGGCTCCAAATCCACCAACCTTAAGTATATAAACCCCTACCACTATGGAGGAAGATGACACACATGCAACAAAAGCAACTCAATATGCATCTGGTGACTAGTGCTCATAGTGCACCAACATGAAGTTCTAAACCCCATCTTGCTCTTTACTTCTTTTTTTATGAATTAGGGACACTGTATTATTTTAAGTTGGGGGTGCAAAGGTAGTGTAGAAATAGATGGAAGCTTTTCATTTTTTTTTTTTGTTAAATGATTAGACAAATCTTCCATCGAAACATATTATTTATAAATACTCATAGTTTTCTTTTCTACAAAGGTGTCAATATAATAGAATTACCTCCTGGATTTTCTTAGCCATTGTTCTTTTTCAAGTGTTTATATAGATGTTGAACCTAGGCAAACAATTTTTTTTATTTGAGTTTAAAGTTAGACTTTTGCTGATATAGATGTGTAGGCGGCATTCTTAAGGGAAAAGTACAATTTAAGTTTAATTATAGTAGATTAAGGTTTGACTTATATGATGATAGCTTCTTTCTTAAGGAATGAAACTTGTTGTGATTAGAAAAATTGGACCCCTTAAAATTTCTGCATATATTTAGGTGCATATCTCTTTTTGTGACACTAGAAACATAGCTAAATTCTTAGAGTACAAGTTTAGGACTTAAGTTTAATAGCTTATTGTAGAAAAATTCCATTGGGTGAGTTGTTTTTGTTACTTTTGTGTTTATACATGCAATCTAGAACTAGCATGATTAGTCATGCAATATGTCAAAGGGTAACTTAATTGAGAGATGAACAATAGTCCGTCTTTGTGGAAGAAAAGACCAATATTAGCCTATATTAAACTTCAAAATGATGTAATGATAACCCTAGTATCCCATTTTGAGCATTTAAACTTTTTTGTTGTCTAGATATAATTGAAAACCCATACCCTTTGATTAAATTGGATTGTCTTTTAAAAGCTATCCCTTTTTTAAACTAGAAGTGAAATATGAGGCGTAAAAATCCTAAGTTGTGGTGGAGTGTCACGAACCGATTTCTCAGGTCATGATGGCACCTATTATAACCCACTAGTAGGTAAGTCAGCCCATAGTCCAGTACAATGGGTGACGAATAATCAAGAGAAAAGGATAACTTAGAGGAAAATGAATTAAATAAAGAGACTAATATAAAGAAAAAACCCCAAAATCTGGTGAAGTCAGTACAAGAGCTTCTAACAATACAAGAGTACAAGGTAAAATAAAGAGTAAAAATATATGCATAACTGTCTCTGAAATACAATAATAGAGATCAGTCTAACAATAAGAAGGAGAGCAAGAATAATTCTGAACGTCAAGAGCTCACCCCAAATCTCCGATCTACGGCTGCTCTGTACAATATACACGTCAACAGCGAGAACTCATACTATGATCTGCAGGATGCAGAAGCGTAGTATGCGTACCAAACAATGAGGTACTCAATAGGCATTGGCCTACTGAGCTCCAAAGATAATGCAAGTATAAATAGTATGCAAAGTAGGAATATAAATGACAGACAACCATCTACGAATAAAAAGATGATAATACCAATAAAGAGGTAAGGATAACTATCAGATACTACAAGTACTAAACGACACAAATGTGATCCCATCATTAACTAGTAAATATATAATATGAGGACAAAGAAAGAGATATACAATGTATAATAGTAGTAGGAAAGAATAAACTGGTACACAAATAATAGCTAGAGAAGAATGGATATAAAACTGCGCTATATAGATAACTAAAATTGAAGATACTATCCTGAGGGAGCCATTTTATCATCACAAGGATCGTAAGCAATAAGGGGACTAATCCTAGTATCATTAGCATCCCTAACCAAAATGTGAATAAGAATAGGCTAATATAATAGTGATAAAACTTACCATGTTAAGAAGTAAAATCACTCGAAAGTGTACGTCCAACCTCGGGTGCCAATCCATAACCAGCCTGTCACGAACTGTACGATAAAAATTGAACAATAATGTAACTGGCTAGCCCGAACAAAAAATAACCTAACTAATCCCCCATAAGCCCAGAAGGTACAAGAAAACACTCATCAACTAGTAACCATAAATTGTACCTATACAGTCCCCTATAAGACCGATAGATACCGGTGCCAAACAATTATACTAGTGATAAACAATGCATATAAAAGAACAAAAGCCATGAAAAGAACCAGATGATCTAAGATAAACCAAGTACCATATCCAAAATAAGTGTTTACACCTCCTTCATCTCAGTAGATTGCAATGGTAGGACCTACGACGACTATCCTTCTCTGATACTGTGGCTCATAGGATGAAGGGGCCCATAGGGGACTCGGGATATCTGTACACACTGCCTGGTCTCAAACTAGGACTTCTATAATCCATATCCTTAATAGTAGCAATAAAAAAAACCAGATTCTAATAAAAACCAACGGCCAATATCAAGAGGCCAGATAATTCATCAATGTATGATAACGATAGCCAGATTCAAATAGGAACTAGTGGATGATAATAAGAGGCCAAATGATCCATCTACAATCATTGGAATTCTAAGACAAGAACCATAACCGAGTGCCAAAGCTCCTAAATCGCAACCATAATAGATGCCATACTCAAACCAAAACTCATAATCATGACATAACTAGCGATAATCCAGGAGCAAGTCCCAAAGCCTATCACCAACACATTAATTCATAAAATTCAGTTTCAAACGGTCAAATCCTCTAAGGCCAGGCTGTTTCCAAATACTAGATCAAGAGGTTCGATCAGATAGCGCCCTCCCCAAAGGTTAAGAAGCTAAATAGGCATGTTATTAAGTCTAAGTAAACCCCGACCTAAAATAATAGCCTAAGGAAGCATTCATAAGCCCATCTAAGTCTAATGGAGAGTCATTTGAAGCATTCTATCTACAAAGGCAATGTGGTCCACTATAGGACCTTGATAACAAGCACCTACCTGAACCTAGGCTAAGGTTTTTCAATCCCATCTCAAGGTACTAAAAAAGCTAAGACTAATCTTAATGGACGACATATGCTAACCTAAGGTAAGAAAAGCTCGAATTCTGCAAAAAAAAATGGGCCTTAACCGGCTAGAATAAGAATGAGAAAGCAGATAATATATGCATGCCATCACCAGTATCCAAATAAAGCAAACGTAAGCACCTAAGATTTTATAAATTAGGCCATAACTCCTTTAAATTATAAAGAACTAACCTGGTGTCCATGATTTCGTAACCAAGACCTCAGGACAAACAATGTAATATATAGAACAATAAGAGTATATAAGTATATGTAGAAAGTCAAAAGCAGGATCAACGAGAGGCATGATTCTACCAGGTGAATTTAATCCAAGGAATAGTATCAAAATGGATAAGTACAACCCTGACTCCTACACTAAGGATTACTAGTGTCAACCTAAGGTTGTGAACATAAATAATCAGGCTTAACAGTATGCTAAAGTTGTGACGGGTATTCTAGGCTAAGGCTCAATTTCCAATTCTATACTAAATCCCCTAAATAGGATAAATACTAATACAACTATCCCTAAACCTATATTATAACCCCCACATATCATGCAATCAATATGATACATAATCTCATAAAGAAGAGAAGACCAAAGCCTACCTTGATGTAGAACCGCAGTCTCAAATCGTCCACAAACTACTAATATCCACTCCACAATCTTTGAAAGACGTCGCGCTATCAAAATCATAATCTACACATTAATAAAAGTAAAATGAGTTCCATATTGAAATATAAAAGTATGGGCCAAAAATTGGGTCAAAAATAGGATAGTGGGGCTCATAAATTGAATTCCAAAATTGAATCTGTCACGAGGTCCCTTGAAGGAGAAGGAATGCATGCACAAAATTTGATCACAAATGGAGCATAAATCGGGGATCAAATCAGCCTCCAGAGGTAAAGAAAATAAGAGGAAAAACAAGAATTAAACGAAGGAATTAGGCCGAAAACTTACCAAGACATTAATGAGAAATGATCACCTCAGTATCTTCTAAACATTTCCAACTCCAATCGATCAATACCCACACTCCCTTGAGATCCTAGGTCTCAAAAATGCCACAAAAGGGTTAAGAAAATGGAGAAAAATCATGAGGAATGATAATATATTGACCCAGTAGTGACCGCTAAAGCGGCAGCTGACCACTAAAGCAACAGGTAAAGAAGGACGAGGGGATGCTAAAGCGGCACCCTGGTCACAAAAACGACATCCACTAAAGTGTACATGGGCCGCTAAAGCGACCCTCAACCGGTAGCCAAGGCCTCTACAACAGTTGTACCAGATTCCTGAAACCAGCAAAAATCTACAAGTCCTACGGACTCCTGTCGGGTGCTCGAGATTCGTTTGGAACCCCGTGAGTGCAAATAAACTATGCTACCATACCAAATTCCACATTCCAAACTCAACAGAACTATCAAAATTTCCATTTGAGGTCATTTTGAAAAAATGGGCCCACAACCATAGTTCAATTTTTCATTAAATACAACCAATAGCCCAAAATGAGTTCGAAAGCCTTGGGACCCAGACCACGGGTTCTCCTAGCCTAAAATCCATGTTTCAAAGCTAACGATGCTTTAGAATTCTCATCTGAGGTTGTTTACTAGGAGTTTTGGTCCAAGACAAATTTCTCAACTTCAAAAGCTCCAAAATAGGGAAATGGGCTTAAAACCCAAACGAGCTGCCCAAAAACAAAACTGATGGTTCTGATAAGTCATAAATGACATTTTGCTACAATAGGAAGGTACAAAATGCTAAAAATGCATGAAAACCCAGAAAATAACCTGGAGGGTTATTAAAACATCTATTACTAAAAGGACTTTGGTCCTCGAAAGTCAATGGATAGAAAAAGCTTGAAAGATCAAAATAATGAGGTATTGGGCTGGCATGCCCCGTGCAAGCCTCCCCAAAATACCTCTAAGGCCAACCAAAGATTCCAATAAATTTCGCTAAAGGTATCTTTTTTTCATTCACAACATTACTTCACTTTTCAAGTAACCAAAAACTCATCCTCAACAACCAACTGGCCTCCAACTGAATAATATACAACTGAAGCATGCAACCCAAACCACAGCATGTTGACACCACACCAATACAAGAAAAAATAATACTCAACCAGGCTAAAGACTACCCAAGGCAAGAATCAAATAGCCCACTCCAAACTCTAAATCTAACATTTTCTTGCATTCCAAACCTGTTGCCTACTCTAAACTACACAGAATCTCTCCAATAGCATCTGAGTCTTACCTACATAATAATACCACACTTACCTTGAAAGAATGAAGTTGACCCACAAAAAATTCACACAGACTAGCATATGAACATTGCTCCACAAGGTTCTACCTGAATACTCAAATGGTGGTGACCAGAGTTTGCAATCTTTGCCAAAGCTACTAGCTGGTCCAGATGACCCTCAAAACCAATAGTCATGAGTCTGAAGCGTAATATCTCAAAACCGAATGATCCGCTCCAGAATGCCCCATCGACTGTGAGTGAAACCATATTAAGCCCAAATTTAATACACTTCTTCAGCTCAGTAGACATCTAAAAGTCTAATAAAAACTAAGAACCAAGGTCAAAAGCAGCAAAAAACCACACCATGTGCCAACAAACCATCCTTCAAACATCAATCTAATACTATCTTCCTGAAGTGAAGAAAACTAGGTCGGAGGCTAATTAGTAGGCTTAGTTAGCCTATCAACGAATGCTCAACTGAATTAAAACCTTGAAATAGGGGCTACAACTAAGTTACGCGATCTATAGCTATAATCTATCCATCGAAGCTAAAACACTCAACCTCAACCATCCAAAGTGATCCTGTTGACGAGTAAGCATCCACATCGAAGTCTATCACAACTCTCATGTCGTCATTCAACGGATTCAAAAGCCATAATTAGAGCTAACAATTCTTCACTAAATGTCGAATACCAAAACTGATCTCCCCTTCAGAAATCAAGCATATACCTAATGATTCTTACAATGGCTAAAACTGAAATACTGATAAAGAATACAATCAAAACTGAGGAAAACTATAGGCTAAGGATAAGAGCATCAAATCAACATCTGCTAAAAGGCACAATACACCAAGGAATAACTAAGAACTTATTGGGACTGCAAGAGTCCTGATGATATCAAATCTCGAGCAACTTATAAAATACAATCTCAACATGAATTTGATCAAACTAATACTCAGTCTATGGCAATGAATACTCACTCTCAAAAGACAACCACTTTTCTTACCGACAACTGATACACAAGCATATACCATCAAGAAAAAGCATCCCACGAAGTCACATTAAGCCAAACAAACATCGAAAATAAAATTTTCTGAATTCACCCATTCAAACCAACCTTAACTTAGTCAAATCATGAACCACATCTCAAAAAGAACAGAGTATCCAACTCAACACCAATACCAAGGTCAAGACTACTATCAGGACAAACTAGGCAAACCAAAAAAACAACCCTCAATTTACCAACCTTAGGGACTGACCATTGAAAAAGGGTCACCAATAAAAAAATTACAACAACCTACGAAAGGCCAAACATTCCCACAACTCTCTAAACAACCAATCTAACCTTGCTAAAAGAAAAGAAAAACCAACTAACTAAGGTAGATGTCTAAGCCAAACGGACAAGAATCGCAAGAAAGGCAGTACTAACTAGATAACGCTAGTCTAGCCATTTATCAAGAAAGGATAAAACAATGTTAAAACAATTACAATAGAAAGTACAGTATAGGGTGCAGGTGGCACAAAAATGAAAAACACAACCTGTACCACTCTAAGATCACAACAAGGCCATTATGCCAAACAACATGGGATTTACCCAAGTGCTACACCCTAAATCAAACATAATACCGATATAGTCAATCCACTACTAAAAGAAAATATCTACGGGTGTAACCATAAATGTATGGGTCTACAAAAAGGCATAGAACAATCAATATAGTACTATCAAGAAATATAACCAAGGATCGATATGAAAACCCCAACTCAATTCAAATAGAAACCAAAAGATAGTAAATCAAAAGCATACCTATAATGAAGGAATCTGAAGCCATAGACCCTGACCTGCCCAAAGAACAACATCTGATTGAGTCTGACCCTAAACTGAGCATCTGAAGGACCAACTAAAATACTAAGTAAATTGCCTCTGCCCGAAGGTTCAACAACTCTGAGAAATTGATGACTGCACTAACTGCTCAATAATCCCATATTGGGGACACTCTCTGGACAAATGACCTTGCCCTTTAAAGTCATAATAAACCCCTAAAGATCTAAACTGGCGAGAAACGTGAGTTGATCCCATCTACCTGACAAACCCATGCCTGGGGCACTCCCTAGAACAATGACCAATCTCCCCACAATCAAAACTTGTCCCTGGAACTCTCTAATGTAATGGACCTGTTGTCCTAGAACTACCACCATGGTCTGATGACCTAGACCAAGAACCTCATAATTCCTGTCTTGAAATCCCCCAACTGTGATCACCACAACCTCTCTAAGAGACAACTATAATCTGAGGTGCTACCTAAACTGACCCGATAAACTGTAAGTGATGTTGACCTCTACTAAGAGGATCCTTACCTACAAAAGGAATACCAGTAACACTATACTACTGACATGGTCTCTTACCACCACCTTCATATGTCTCAAGACATTCCCTCTCTATATTTCTCACATCATCAATAATTTGTAGGAAAGTATACCTATTTGCTATTAAATGCTCTAATGCCAAGCGGAGTGGTAAGGTCAATATTCTGATAAATCCATTTACCATCTCATGTTCTGCAGGGTATAACATAAGACTATGTCTGGACCACTCGAGAAACCCTATCTCATACTCTAAAACTGACAAAGAGCCTATTGAACACCAATAAACCCAACTCTTACCTAAGAACAACTCGATGTACCGAGCACCACCACTGACTGTGAAGTATCCATGAAAATACTCAAAACCCCTAACACTAAATCCTGAAGAGCTGAGGCGGTCACAAATCCTGTAGGAGCCTGGGATGGCCCCAGACCCTCTAGCTGATTCTGAAGATCCCCAATACAAAGCTCCAACTCCCTGGTCTGACTCTGAACTAAAATTCTGGCAACACGTGTAGAAGTCTGATCTGCATTTACAACAACCTTTTGCTATCCATTTGAGAAGGTGTGGAGCTAAAAGAAGTGCTTAGATGTTTATAGAAATACGGATACATAATAAGGAGTCAAGAATTGGGATTTCCTAAGAATTCCCTATGACCTTTCGATGATAAGATACAGACGTCTCCGTACAGATCTGCATGACTCTACTAGGCATTTAGCACTTTTACCAAAAATAACGGTGAACCTATGCTCTGATACCAAACTGTCATGCCCTGATTTCTCAGATTTTGATGGAACCTGCTATAACCCGCCAGTATGTAAGCCTGCCCATAGTCCAGAATAACGAGCAATGGACTATCAAGAGAAAAGCCTAAATCAGCGAAAAATAATTCAATAAAGAGACTAATATAAAGAAATTACCCCAAAATCTAGTAAAGTCAATACAAGAGTACAAGGAAAAATACAAAGTAAATATATATTCAAAGCCATCTCAAAAATACAAAAATAAAGATCAGTCTAACAATAAAAGGGAGAGCATGAATAAATCCAAACGTCAAAAGCTCACCCCAAATCTCCGATCCATGGTTACTTCGCACAATGAACAAGTCAACGGTGAGAACTCAAACTATGATCTATAGGGTGCAGAAATGTAGTATGAATACCAAACAACGAGGTACTCAGTAGGCATCGGCCAACTGAACTCCAAAGATAATGCAAGTATAAATAGTAGGCAAAGAAGGAATATAAATGACAAAAAAATATCTAGGAAACAAGAAATGATAATGCAAATAAAGAGGTAAGAACAATTATCAGATACTATAAGTAAAAAAGGAAACAAGAATGATACGATCATTAACTAGTAAATATACAATAGAAGGATAAAGAAAGAGATATACAATGTATAATAGTGTAACACCCCGTACCTTCCCAACCCTATGCGATGACATTGAACGAGGGTTACTTAGGTGTTGAGACACCATGAGTATGCATTTGGTAAAGTAAATGATGAGAAAATTGAAATTTGGCCTCGTATATGTGAGCAAACCTTCATAGGAGTGTTTTGTGATTTTCATTGCGCATTTGTGGTGTTCAAAATGAGTCTAAGAATACCTCTAAACAAAGTATAATAAGGTTAAGAAGTGAGTTAAAGAATGGGACTTGAAGTATCTAACCAAACCCGTGAAAAGAAGTCGAAAAATGGAATTTTCAAAAATTTTGAAGAGGCGTGCATTTGGGACCGTGCCACGCCACTCTGGGCTAAAATTTTTAGCCCATAGGCAGTGGGTTGGCGCGCCCAGGAGCATGCCAACTTGGGTTTTCCACTTTTTCGAAAGTTGAAAATTTCTAAGTCCCAAAGGTATCCGGGGTCGTACCGAGCCGATTTTTGCTACGTTTCTTCTACAACCAAGATTATATACATGAAATGAATGAAATATTACATTGGTATGATAAAATTACTCGAGAACGAATTTGGGGCCAAAATGACGATTTTACCCCTATAGTCAAAATAAGCCAAACGTGGCTAGAATCACTTGATTTTTGGATTGAGGCTACGAATATGAATAGCATGAGTGATAATATTATTGTAATACATATGAGATGACTTAAACACGAGAAATTATTGATTTTATTGGATTAAGTGAATTGGGCCCAAAAAGGGCCCAAAAATGAAATGAAAGCACGGCCCAAAATGGGTCAAATGACCCATTCTTGCAAGACCTTCTAGAACCCAACATTTAATGCTAAAGAGTGACTAAGGAGGGCACTTAAGGGCCTATATAAAGGGGCAAAATTCTGATTTTTATTGAAGATAAACACACATGCTTTTTCTATCTTTTTCTAGAAAAATCTCAAGAAGGTTTCTTTGACTCCCAAAAACCCTAAGGCATATTTGGACAAGATCATCATCTTCCAAGCTTGGGTAAGTGAATATTATTGTACTTTAACATATTCTAAGCATGAGAGAATATGTATATCATGTTGGTTATGGTTGGAAATGTTGGACATGACACTTTTTGGTTTTGTGAAAAAGATGTGAAATCCATGGGATTGTAACTTGAATTATGACTTGTGGTATTGATGAAAAAGTATGGTATGGATGAAATAACAACTTGTATGGTGTTATTATTGTCCTAAACATGTTATTTTTCTATAAGTCTAAATTATGGGATTTTGGCCGATTTGTTATTGTGAGGTATATTGAAGTCATTTGATGGAATACTTGTGATGTGGTGGTGATGGAGAAGTGTAAAACATGAGTTTGGTGTGACATGCTATTGGTTATCATGTGTTGGTAAATGTATGGAATATTGTGTAATTACTGGTATGATGATTTCATAAATAGTATTGTCAAAGGGGAATGACTTGTTAAAGCTAAACATGTGACTTATTGTTGTGGTGGTGGTTAATTTTGGTTTCGTTATGAACTTGTGTTGTAGATAAAAACACAAGGACTGAGAGGGACTTTTGTATGCACGTCTAAGATTGTGTATTCGTATTAAGAATACAAGGTATGTAAGGTTACTTTTATATCCTTCTGCAACATATGATGTTCACACTGTCATAGCACTCACTTGATTCCGAAATACTCTAAGGTATTTCATATTCGATAGTTGACTAGAGTTACTCATATGTTCCTTCTTCATTGGTCAATGGTGAATCGTATAACTCATGTTTATTGATTGACTCATGCCCATTGGTTGACTCACGTTCATTGGCTAATATGTCAAAAGTTCCAAATGGTCTAAGGTATTGCATCGCAGGGTGATGAATAGTTAGTATCCACATGTATCGTATTTAGTGATCATTATGTTAAGGTTCCAAAAGTGTACTATACCAAGGGGGTTCTATAGTATTCCAACTAGGGTTGATATATTGATAGTCATATGTGTTTTACTCCTATACGAATCATGAATCACTTAGTTCTTATTTATGGGCGGAAGTTCTTAAGTTGTCATATGTTGTTGATCCTAAGAGAATTATCCCAATAAGAGCAATGAGGTAAAGAGAGCTTGGTTAGTTGAATATCATTGTTCCAATCATGTTATGAGTCCTATGGTATGACGATTATCCTTGTGCCAATTGTAAGAGTATCAATCTCATAAGAGTAATAAGAGAGGTGATGTGCAAGTTAGTATAATTACTCCTCATAAGTGAAGATGTCAATCTCATGAAGTAAGGGAGTGAAGTGAGATGTGTATATAAGTGTGTGCTTTAATGCCATGATCTTTAGCATGTCATAATGCGCATGGTTGCTATATGTTTCATTGAGTATGGATCACATTCTAGAGAGTATAAGTTCCATATGGAATAATCCCAATATTGTGGTATGTCATCTATTATAGCCCACCAAAGGTGGAGGTCCGGTATCATATACTTACTTATGTAAAAGATCTCATAAGGTTAGTGAAGGAGGTAAAGAGAGAGATAATATATCTATCCCTCATAAGTTAAGGTGTTAATCTCATGAAGTATAAGAGCAAGGTAAAGCATATTTGTGTGATTCAATTAGTGTCATGATCCCTAAGTATTAATCTCTCATACGTTGATATGTTACCCCACCATGAGAGTGGATGTATGATCTCCCCACCATGAGAGTGGATGTATGATCTCCCCACCATGAGAGTGGATGTATGTTACCCCACCATGAGAGTGGATGTATGATCTCCCCACCATGAGAGTGGATGTATGTTACCCCACCATGAGAGTGGATGTATGATCTCCCCACCATGAGAGTGGATGTATGTTACCCCACCATGAGAGTGGATGTATGTTACCCCACCATGAGAGTAGATGTATGTTGCCCCACCATAAGAGTGGATGTATGTTGCCCCACCAATAGAGTGGATGTAGGTTAAAACCCCCAATAGAATGGATGTACGTTAGTAGAATAGATGTATGTTATATTATTACCCCCACCACAAGAGTGGATGTATGTGGATGAGTGTCATTCTTTCTTACCAAGTAGATGAACACTAGTGGTAATGAAATTAGAAACAAGAAAGAATCTCTTGTATATAGAAGAAGCTATTGGAGGCAAGTTTCTTGAGTGAAGGTAATTTCCTTAAAGGAAAGTAATTATAAATAACATTATCTAAAATGATGGTTTATCCCCATTGACTATTCTCTCATATTTTATTCTATTGACATTCTCATGTTTGATGTTATTTATTATAAGCCTTACATGCTCAGTACATTCTTCGTACTGACCCCCTCGGGGGACTTACCTTACATGTTGCAGGTGCAAGCATTAGTAGACCTCCTCAGTAGACTGTGGATCATTTGCAGAGTTTTGGTGAGCTCCACTTAGTTCGGGGCCTCCTGAGTCATAGTTGTATAATTGTTTTGATGTTGTAAATGTGTATAAAGCGGGGACTTGTCCCGACTGTTAGTTGGTCTTGTAAATGCATCTGTTAGAGGGTTTTGTAGACATGTGTGGGTTATGAATGTCAAAGATAAATGTTCGTTTGATGTGATGGCCCCAACGGCCAAGTTTCCTAAATAAGAAGTATATAGCATATGTTAGCATGATCATGCCTTCCGCATAGTGCATACGGTTTAATGAAATTCATACAAGAATATGCACACGAAAGTTCGTGAGCAAAGATTGGTTCTCTCAGGCCATATCGGCTTCGGGTGCCAATCACGTCTCGATGGGACTCGGGGCGTGACAAAAGTGGTATCAGAGTAATTCGTTCTAAGGGTGTCTACAAAGCCGTGTCCGAGTAGAGTCTTGTTCATGGATGTGTTGTGCACCACATTTATGAACAGGAGGCTATGGGGCATTTAGGATGTTGTTTCTTTTCTTCACTTCTAGATCGTGCAATAGAGCCAGTGTGGTAAGTTGAATTGACATCTGACCATGGTAAATGTTTCTCTTTGCTATAGTAACCATGCCGATCACAAGAAGAGGTAAAGGTAAAGGGAAGCAGGTAGATGTGCCTGCTGAAGAAGGAATGAGTAGATTACCACCTGACCAAGTTAGTCAAGGTGGAGCTGACGCAGAAATTGCATCGCGGTCTTCTTCTACCCTCCCAGCTCCAAAAGAGCCAAGAGGTAGAGAAGAACCTGCAGAACCTCCAATGAACACTACGGATCAGGACCTTAGAAATGCAGTACACATGTTGACACAGTTAGTGGCAGCACAAAGTCAAGGACGAGCAGGTCCAATGACACATGATGATGATGCGGCTAGGGTGGCGAGTCGCAGAACACAGGATTTTCTGAAATTAGACCCTCCTATATTCACAGGGTCCGACCCGAAAGAAGATCCACAGGATTTCGTGGACCAAGTGCAAAGAGCACTAGAGGTGATGCACGTAACAGGTGTAGAAACAGTTGAGCTAGCAGCTTATAGACTGAAGGGCGAGGCTATCTTATGGTATGAGGACTGGAAAAGATCAAGAGGTACTGATGCACTCCCAGCTGATTAGGAAGAATTTAAAATAGCATTCCTTGATCATTATCTCCCATATGAGATTCAGGAGGCACGTGCAGACCAATTTCTCCATTTACGTCAAGGAAATATGAGTGTTAGAGAATACAGTTTGCAGTTTAATTCCTTGGCTAGATATGCTCCAAATGTAGTAGCCACCATGGAAGATAGAGTCCATCGATATGTGGACAGATTGGAGCCTTATTTGGTCCGAGACTGCACTATTGCTGCCTTAAATCGAGATATGGACATAGCTAGAATACAGGCTTTTGCGCAGAAAATGAAGGATCAAAGGCAAAGAAAGAGGATACATAAAGCGGAAGAAGGGCCATCAAAAAGGGCCAGACCTATGGGCCAATCTATGTTGTCTCCAGGAGACTCTAGATCTCGAGTATTACCGCCTAGACCCTCAGCCTCTTATTTCACAGCAGGTGCTCATTCCCAATTTCGAGGGTTTAGAAGTGGTCAATTTGGACAGAGTAGTGGGATTCATGGGTCACACGCCACGAGATCTTCTCGTCAGTTGTACCCGCGCTGTGGGAGATTTCATGCAGGCGAATACCGGTTTGATACAAGTGTTTGCTTTGTATGTAGTAGGACAGGACACATGATGAGAGAATGCCCACAGAGGCCTACGGGTAGTATGACATGGCCTGCCGGATCATCCAATATGGCATCGGCAGATGGTGTAGAGTCTGCTGGTCATGGTAGAGGTGACAGAGGAGTAGCCAGTACCGGTGGAACGCAGAATCGCACCTATGCTTTAGTGGATCGGCAGAATGAGGAAGCACCTCCTGAGGACGGTACAGGTATTTAGGTATATTACCACATTTTACATTATGTATATATATTGATTGATTTGCGCTCTACTCCCTCGTACGTTACTCCATCGACTATCGTGTAATTAATAGTACACAGAGGTTATGGGTGAAGTCAATAGCAATATTTCCACCTGTCGGTGAGTTGAGTATAGTAAAAGGAACATAACGTAATGGTATAGTAGACAGGGCAAAGTGACCCTATACGACATGCCATGTGAAATGGTCGAAAGTGTATAAGAATGTCGTTTCATACTGATCGAGGGATTAATGAAATCAAAAGTACGTGGAGTTCAAGATACAGTCTTGGGGGTATAATAAGTGAGTCTTTACGAGTATTATGTGAGTATATGAGAACATTTCGACTTATGTCATGACAGTGAAACCATGCTATGAACATTCGAGGATGAATGTTTCTAAGGGGGGAAGAATGTAACACCCCATACCTTCCCAACCCTATGCGATGACATTGAACGAGGGTTACTTAGGTGTTGAGACACCATGAGTATGCATTTGGTAAAGTAAATGATGAGAAAATTGAAATTTGGCCTCGTATATGTGAGCAAACCTTCATAGGAGTGTTTTGTGATTTTCATTGCGCATTTGTGGGGTTCAAAATGAGTCTAAGAATACCTCTAAACAAAGTATAATAAGGTTAAGAAGTGAGTTAAAGAATGGGACTTGAAGTATCTAACCAAACCCGCGAAAAGAAGTCGAAAAATAGAATTTTCAAAAATTTTGAAGAGGGGTGCATTTGGGACCGTGCCACGCCGCTCTGGGCTAAAATTTTTAGCCCATAGGCAGTGGGTTGGCGCGCCCAGGAGCGTGCCACCTTGGTTTTTCCACTTTTTCGAAAGTTGAAAATTTCTAAGTCCCAAAGGTATCCGGGGTCGTACCGAGCTGATTTTTGCTACGTTTCTTCTACAACCAAGAGTATATACATGAAATTAATGACATATTACATTGGTATGATAAAATTACTCGAGAACGAATTTGGGGCAAAAATGACGATTTTACCCCTATAGTCAAAATAAGCCAAACATGGCTAGAATCACTTGATTTTTGGATTGAGGCTACGAATATGAATAGCATGAGTGATAATATTATTGTAATACATATGAGATGACTTAAACACGAGAAATTATTGATTTTATCGGATTAAGTGAATTGGGCCCAAAAAGGGCCCAAAAATGAAATGAAAGCACGGCCCAAAATGGGTCAAATGACCCATTCTTGCAAGACCTTCTAGAACCCAACATTTAATGCTAAAGAGTGACTAAGGAGGGCACTTAAGTGCCTATATAAAGGGGCAAAATTCTGATTTTTATTGAAGATAAACACACATGCTTTTCTATCTTTTCTCTAGAAAAATCTCAAGAAGGTTTCTTTGACTCCCAAAAACCCTAAGGCATATTTGGACAAGATCATCATCTTCCAAGCTTGGGTAAGTGAATATTATTGTACTTTAACATATTCTAAGCATGAGATAATATGTATATCATGTTGGTTATGGTTGGAAATGTTGGACATGACACTTTTTGGTTTTGTGAAAAAGATGTGAAATCCATGGGATTGTAACTTGAATTATGACTTGTGGTATTGATGAAAAAGTATGGTATGGATGAAATAACAACTTGTATGGTGTTATTATTGTCCTAAACATGTTATTTTTCTATAAGTCTAAATTATGGGATTTTGGCCGATTTGTTATTGTGAGGTATATTGAAGTCATTTGATGGAATACTTGTGATGTGGTGGTGATGGAGAAGTGTAAAACATGAGTTTGGTGTGACATGCTATTGGTTATCATGTGTTGGTAAATGTATGGAATATTGTGTAATTACTGGTATGATGATTTCATAAATAGTATTGTCAAAGGGGAATGACATGTTAAAGCTAAACATGTGACTTATTGTTGTGGTGGTGGTTAATTTTGGTTTCGTTATGAACTTGTGTTGTAGATAAAAACACAAGGACTGAGAGGGACTTTTGTATGCACGTCTAAGATTGTGTATTCGTATTAAGAATACAAGGTATGTAAGGTTACTTTTATATCCTTCTGCAACATATGATGTTCACACTGTCATAGCACTCACTTGATTCCGAAATACTCTAAGGTATTTCATATTCGATAGTTGACTAGAGTTACTCATATGTTCCTTCTTCATTGGTCAATGGTGAATCGTATAACTCATGTTTATTGATTGACTCATGCCCATTGGTTGACTCACGTTCATTGGCTAATATGTCAAAAGTTCCAAATGGTCTAAGGTATTGCATCGCAGGGTGATGAATAGTTAGTATCCACATGTATCGTATTTAGTGATCATTACGTTAAGGTTCCAAAAGTGTACTATACCAAGGGGGTTCTATAGTATTCCAACTAGGGTTGATATATTGATAGTCATATGTGTTTTACTCCTATACGAATCATGAATCACTTAGTTCTTATTTATGGGCGGAAGTTCTTAAGTTGTCATATGTTGTTGATCCTAAGAGAATTATCCCAATAAGAGCAATGAGGTAAAGAGAGCTTGGTTAGTTGAATATCATTGTTCCAATCATGTTATGAGTCCTATGGTATGACGATTATCCTTGTGCCAATTGTAAGAGTATCAATCTCATAAGAGTAATAAGAGAGGTGATGTGCAAGTTAGTATAATTACTCCTCATAAGTGAAGATGTCAATCTCATGAAGTAAGGGAGTGAAGTGAGATGTGTATATAAGTGTGTGCTTTAATGCCATGATCTTTAGCATGTCATAATGCGCATGGTTGCTATATGTTTCATTGAGTATGGATCACATTCTAGAGAGTATAAGTTCCATATGGAATAATCCCAATATTGTGGTATGTCATCTATTATAGCCCACCAAAGGTGGAGGTCCGGTATCATATACTTACTTATGTAAAAGATCTCATAAGGTTAGTGAAGGAGGTAAAGAGAGAGATAATATATCTATCCCTCATAAGTTAAGGTGTTAATCTCATGAAGTATAAGAGCAAGGTAAAGCATATTTGTGTGATTCAATTAGTGTCATGATCCCTAAGTATTAATCTCTCATACGTTGATATGTTACCCCACCATGAGAGTGGATGTATGATCTCCCCACCATGAGAGTGGATGTATGATCTCCCCACCATGAGAGTGGATGTATGTTACCCCACCATGAGAGTGGATGTATGATCTCCCCACCATGAGAGTGGATGTATGTTACCCCACCATGAGAGTGGATGTATGATCTCCCCACCATGAGAGTGGATGTATGTTACCCCACCATGAGAGTGGATGTATGATCTCCCCACCATGAGAGTGGATGTATGTTACCCCACCATGAGAGTGGATGTATGTTACCCCACCATGAGAGTAGATGTATGTTGCCCCACCATAAGAGTGGATGTATGTTGCCCCACCAATAGAGTGGATGTAGGTTAAAACCCCCAATAGAATGGATGTACGTTAGTAGAATAGATGTATGTTATATTATTACCCCCACCACAAGAGTGGATGTATGTGGATGAGTGTCATTCTTTCTTACCAAGTAGATGAACACTAGTGGTAATGAAATTAGAAACAAGAAAGAATCTCTTGTATATAGAAGAAGCTATTGGAGGCAAGTTTCTTGAGTGAAGGTAATTTCCTTAAAGGAAAGTAATTATAAATAACATTATCTAAAATGATGGTTTATCCCCATTGACTATTCTCTCATATTTCATTCTATTGACATTCTCATGTTTGATGTTATTTATTATAAGCCTTACATGCTCAGTACATTCTTCGTACTGACCCCCTCGGGGGACTTACCTTACATGTTACAGGTGCAAGCATTAGTAGACCTCCTCAGTAGACTGTGGATCATTTGCAGAGTTTTGGTGAGCTCCACTTAGTTCGGGGCCTCCTGAGTCATAGTTGTATAATTGTTTTGATGTTGTAAATGTGTATAAAGCGGGGACTTGTCCCGACTGTTAGTTGGTCTTGTAAATGCATCTGTTAGAGGGTTTTGTAGACATGTGTGGGTTATGAATGTCAAAGATAAATGTTCGTTTGATGTGATGGCCCCAACGGCCAAGTTTCCTAAATAAGAAGTATATAGCATATGTTAGCATGATCATGCCTTCCGCATAGTGCATACGGTTTAATGAAATTCATACAAGAATATGCATACGAAAGTTCGTGAGCAAAGATTGGTTCTCTCAGGCCATATCGGCTTCGGGTGCCAATCACGTCTCGATGGGACTCGGGGCGTGACAAAAGTGGTATCAGAGCAATTCGTTCTAAGGGTGTCTACAAAGCCGTGTCCGAGTAGAGTCTTGTTCATGGATGTGTTGTGCACCACATTTATGAACAGGAGGCTATGGGGCATTTAGGATGTTGTTTCTTTTCTTCACTTCTAGATCGTGCAATAGAGCCAGTGTGGTAAGTTGAATTGACATCTGACCATGGTAAATGTTTCTCTTTGCTATAGTAACCATGCCGATCACAAGAAGAGGTAAAGGTAAAGGGAAGCAGGTAGATGTGCCTGCTGAAGAAGGAATGAGTAGATTACCACCTGACCAAGTTAGTCAAGGTGGAGCTGACGCAGAAATTGCATCGCGGTCTTCTTCTACCCTCTCAGCTCCAAAAGAGCCAAGAGGTAGAGAAGAACCTGCAGAACCTCCAATGAACACTACGGATCAGGACCTTAGAAATGCAGTACACATGTTGACACAGTTAGTGGCAGCACAAAGTCAAGGACGAGCAGGTCCAATGACACATGATGATGATGCGGCTAGGGTGGCGAGTCGCAGAACACAGGATTTTCTGAAATTAGACCCTCCTATATTCACAGGGTCCGACCCGAAAGAAGATCCACAGGATTTCGTGGACCAAGTGCAAAGAGCACTAGAGGTGATGCACGTAACAGGTGTAGAAACAGTTGAGCTAGCAGCTTATAGACTGAAGGGCGAGGCTATCTTATGGTATGAGGACTGGAAAAGATCAAGAGGTACTGATGCACTCCCAGCTGATTAGGAAGAATTTAAAATAGCATTCCTTGATCATTATCTCCCATATGAGATTCAGGAGGCACGTGCAGACCAATTTCTCCATTTACGTCAAGGAAATATGAGTGTTAGAGAATACAGTTTGCAGTTTAATTCCTTGGCTAGATATGCTCCAAATGTAGTAGCCACCATGGAAGATAGAGTCCATCGATATGTGGACAGATTGGAGCCTTATTTGGTCCGAGACTGCACTATTGCTGCCTTAAATCGAGATATGGACATAGCTAGAATACAGGCTTTTGCGCAGAAAATGAAGGATCAAAGGCAAAGAAAGAGGATACATAAAGCGGAAGAAGGGCCATCAAAAAGGGCCAGACCTATGGGCCAATCTATGTTGTCTCCAGGAGACTCTAGATCTCGAGTATTACCGCCTAGACCCTCAGCCTCTTATTTCACAGCAGGTGCTCATTCCCAATTTCGAGGGTTTAGAAGTGGTCAATTTGGACAGAGTAGTGGGATTCATGGGTCACACGCCACGAGATCTTCTCGTCAGTTGTACCCGCGCTGTGGGAGATTTCATGCAGGCGAATACCGGTTTGATACAAGTGTTTGCTTTGTATGTAGTAGGACAGGACACATGATGAGAGAATGCCCACAGAGGCCTACGGGTAGTATGACATGGCCTGCCGGATCATCCAATATGGCATCGGCAGATGGTGTAGAGTCTGCTGGTCATGGTAGAGGTGACAGAGGAGTAGCCAGTACCGGTGGAACGCAGAATCGCACCTATGCTTTAGTGGATCGGCAGAATGAGGAAGCACCTCCTGAGGACGGTACAGGTATTTAGGTATATTACCACATTTTACATTATGTATATATATTGATTGATTTGCGCTCTACTCTCTCGTACGTTACTCCATCGACTATCGTGTAATTAATAGTACACCGAGGTTATGGGTGAAGTCAATAGCAATATTTCCACCTGTCGGTGAGTTGAGTATAGTAAAAGGAACATAACGTAATGGTATAGTAGACAGGGCAAAGTGACCCTATACGACATGCCATGTGAAATGGTCGAAAGTGTATAAGAATGTCGTTTCATACTGATCGAGGGATTAATGAAATCAAAAGTACGTGGAGTTCAAGATACAGTCTTAGGGGTATAATAAGTGAGTCTTTACGAGTATTATGTGAGTATATGAGAACATTTCGACTTATGTCATGACAGTGAAACCATGTTATGAACATTCGAGGATGAATGTTTCTAAGGGGGGAAGAATGTAACACCCCGTACCTTCCCAACCCTATGCGATGACATTGAACGAGGGTTACTTAGGTGTTGAGACACCATGAGTATGCATTTGGTAAAGTAAATGATGAGAAAATTGAAATTTGGCCTCGTATATGTGAGCAAACCTTCATAGGAGTGTTTTGTGATTTTCATTGCGCATTTGTGGGGTTCAAAATGAGTCTAAGAATACCTCTAAACAAAGTATAATAAGGTTAAGAAGTGAGTTAAAGAATGGGACTTGAAGTATCTAACCAAACCCGCGAAAAGAAGTCGAAAAATAGAATTTTCAAAAATTTTGAAGAGGGGTGCATTTGGGACCGTGCCACGCCGCTCTGGGCTAAAATTTTTAGCCCATAGGCAGTGGGTTGGTGCGCCCAGGAGCGTGCCACCTTGGTTTTTCCACTTTTTCGAAAGTTGAAAATTTCTAAGTCCCAAAGGTATCCGGGGTCGTACCGAGCTAATTTTTGCTACGTTTCTTCTACAACCAAGAGTATATACATGAAATTAATGACATATTACATTGGTATGATAAAATTACTCGAGAACGAATTTGGGGCAAAAATGACGATTTTACCCCTATAGTCAAAATAAGCCAAACATGGCTAGAATCACTTGATTTTTGGATTGAGGCTACGAATATGAATAGCATGAGTGATAATATTATTGTAATACATATGAGATGACTTAAACACGAGAAATTATTGATTTTATCGGATTAAGTGAATTGGGCCCAAAAAGGGCCCAAAAATGAAATGAAAGCACGGCCCAAAATGGGTCAAATGACCCATTCTTGCAAGACCTTCTAGAACCCAACATTTAATGCTAAAGAGTGACTAAGGAGGGCACTTAAGGGCCTATATAAATGGGCAAAATTCTGATTTTTATTGAAGATAAACACACATGCTTTTCTATCTTTTCTCTAGAAAAATCTCAAGAAGGTTTCTTTGACTCCCAAAAACCCTAAGGCATATTTGGACAAGATCATCATCTTCCAAGCTTGGGTAAGTGAATATTATTGTACTTTAACATATTCTAAGCATGAGATAATATGTATATCATGTTGGTTATGGTTGGAAATGTTGGACATGACACTTTTTGGTTTTGTGAAAAAGATGTGAAATCCATGGGATTGTAACTTGAATTATGACTTGTGGTATTGATGAAAAAGTATGGTATGGATGAAATAACAACTTGTATGGTGTTATTATTGTCCTAAACATGTTATTTTTCTATAAGTCTAAATTATGGGATTTTGGCCGATTTGTTATTGTGAGGTATATTGAAGTCATTTGATGGAATACTTGTGATGTGGTGGTGATGGAGAAGTGTAAAACATGAGTTTGGTGTGACATGCTATTGGTTATCATGTGTTGGTAAATGTATGGAATATTGTGTAATTACTGGTATGATGATTTCATAAATAGTATTGTCAAAGGGGAATGACATGTTAAAGCTAAACATGTGACTTATTGTTGTGGTGGTGGTTAATTTTGGTTTCGTTATGAACTTGTGTTGTAGATAAAAACACAAGGACTGAGAGGGACTTTTGTATGCACGTCTAAGATTGTGTATTCGTATTAAGAATACAAGGTATGTAAGGTTACTTTTATATCCTTCTGCAACATATGATGTTCACACTGTCATAGCACTCACTTGATTCCGAAATACTCTAAGGTATTTCATATTCGATAGTTGACTAGAGTTACTCATATGTTCCTTCTTCATTGGTCAATGGTGAATCGTATAACTCATGTTTATTGATTGACTCATGCCCATTGGTTGACTCACGTTCATTGGCTAATATGTCAAAAGTTCCAAATGGTCTAAGGTATTGCATCGCAGGGTGATGAATAGTTAGTATCCACATGTATCGTATTTAGTGATCATTATGTTAAGGTTCCAAAAGTGTACTATACCAAGGGGGTTCTATAGTATTCCAACTAGGGTTGATATATTGATAGTCATATGTGTTTTACTCCTATATGAATCATGAATCACTTAGTTCTTATTTATGGGCGGAAGTTCTTAAGTTGTCATATGTTGTTGATCCTAAGAGAATTATCCCAATAAGAGCAATGAGGTAAAGAGAGCTTGGTTAGTTGAATATCATTGTTCCAATCATGTTATGAGTCCTATGGTATGACGATTATCCTTGTGCCAATTGTAAGAGTATCAATCTCATAAGAGTAATAAGAGAGGTGATGTGCAAGTTAGTATAATTACTCCTCATAAGTGAAGATGTCAATCTCATGAAGTAAGGGAGTGAAGTGAGATGTGTATATAAGTGTGTGCTTTAATGCCATGATCTTTAGCATGTCATAATGCGCATGGTTGCTATATGTTTCATTGAGTATGGATCACATTCTAGAGAGTATAAGTTCCATATGGAATAATCCCAATATTGTGGTATGTCATCTATTATAGCCCACCAAAGGTGGAGGTCCGGTATCATATACTTACTTATGTAAAAGATCTCATAAGGTTAGTGAAGGAGGTAAAGAGAGAGATAATATATCTATCCCTCATAAGTTAAGGTGTTAATCTCATGAAGTATAAGAGCAAGGTAAAGCATATTTGTGTGATTCAATTAGTGTCATGATCCCTAAGTATTAATCTCTCATACGTTGATATGTTACCCCACCATGAGAGTGGATGTATGATCTCCCCACCATGAGAGTGGATGTATGATCTCCCCACCATGAGAGTGGATGTATGTTACCCCACCATGAGAGTGGATGTATGATCTCCCCACCATGAGAGTGGATGTATGTTACCCCACCATGAGAGTGGATGTATGATCTCCCCACCATGAGAGTGGATGTATGTTACCCCACCATGAGAGTGGATGTATGATCTCCCCACCATGAGAGTGGATGTATGTTACCCCACCATGAGAGTGGATGTATGTTACCCCACCATGAGAGTAGATGTATGTTGCCCCACCATAAGAGTGGATGTATGTTGCCCCACCAATAGAGTGGATGTAGGTTAAAACCCCCAATAGAATGGATGTACGTTAGTAGAATAGATGTATGTTATATTATTACCCCCACCACAAGAGTGGATGTATGTGGATGAGTGTCATTCTTTCTTACCAAGTAGATGAACACTAGTGGTAATGAAATTAGAAACAAGAAAGAATCTCTTGTATATAGAAGAAGCTATTGGAGGCAAGTTTCTTGAGTGAAGGTAATTTCCTTAAAGGAAAGTAATTATAAATAACATTATCTAAAATGATGGTTTATCCCCATTGACTATTCTCTCATATTTCATTCTATTGACATTCTCATGTTTGATGTTATTTATTATAAGCCTTACATGCTCAGTACATTCTTCGTACTGACCCCCTCGGGGGACTTACCTTACATGTTACAGGTGCAAGCATTAGTAGACCTCCTCAGTAGACTGTGGATCATTTGCAGAGTTTTGGTGAGCTCCACTTGGTTCGGGGCCTCCTGAGTCATAGTTGTATAATTGTTTTGATGTTGTAAATGTGTATAAAGCGGGGACTTGTCCCGACTGTTAGTTGGTCTTGTAAATGCATCTGTTAGAGGGTTTTGTAGACATGTGTGGGTTATGAATGTCAAAGATAAATGTTCGTTTGATGTGATGGCCCCAACGGCCAAGTTTCCTAAATAAGAAGTATATAGCATATGTTAGCATGATCATGCCTTCCGCATAGTGCATACGGTTTAATGAAATTCATACAAGAATATGCATACGAAAGTTCGTGAGCAAAGATTGGTTCTCTCAGGCCATATCGGCTTCGGGTGCCAATCACGTCTCGATGGGACTCGGGGCGTGACAAATAGTAGTAGGAAAGAAGGAAGTGACATACAAATAATAGCTAGAGAAGAGTGGATATAAAACCGCACTATACAGATAACTAAACCTGAAGATACTATCCTGAGAGAGCAAGTCTAACATCACTAGGATCGTAAGCAATAAGGGGACTAACCCTAGCATAATCAGGGTCCCTAACCAAAATATGAATAAGCATAAGCTAATATAATAGTGATAAAACTTACCATGATAAAGAATGAAAGAGCTCAAAAGCGTACCTCCAATCTAGGGTACCAATCCATAACTAGCCTGCCACAAAATATGCAATAATAGCCAAATAATAATATAAATGGCTAGCCCAAACAAACAATAACCTAACCAAACCCCCATAAGTCTGGAAGGTACAAGAAAACACTCATCAAACAGTAACCATAACCTATACCTATACAGCCCCTATAAGACCGATAGATATAAGTGCCGAACAATTATACTGGTGATAGGCAATGCACATGAAAGAATGAACGCCATGAAAAGAACTAGATGATTCAAGATAAACCAAGTACCATATCCAAAACAAGTGTATACACCTCCTCTAGCTCAGTAGCTCGCAAAGGTAGGAACTACGACGACCATCCTTCTCCAATACTGTGGCTTATCAGACGAAGGGTCCCATAGGGGACTCGAGATATTTGTGTATAGTGTCTGGCCCAGAACTAGGACTTACATAATCTATATCCATAATAGTAGAAATAACCAGAACAAAATTCAAACTGGAACCAATGGCTAATAACAAAAAGCGAGATAATCCATCACAATACGATAATGATAGCCAAATTCTAACTGTAACCAGTTGAAAATAATAAGAAGCCAGATGATCTATCTATAACTATTGGAATTCCTATACAAAAACCATAAACGAGCGCCAGAGCTCCCAAACCACAACCATAAATAGATGTCGAACTCGAATAAAAACTCATGAGCAATACATAACTAGCAGTAATCTAGGGGTCCTAAGGCCATCACCAACCTATTTATTTGTAAATTCTATCTCAAGAGGTCAAATCCTCTAAGGCCAGGTGGGTTCCAAATACTATATCAAGAGGTGCGGGAAAAGATCAGTTACTGCCCTCCCCAAAGGTAAAAAAACTAAATAGGCATGCTATCAAGTCCAAGTCAACCCAGACCCAAGTTAATTTCCTAAGGAATCACTCATATGCCCATCTAAGTCTAAAGAGAGTCATTTGAAGTATTCTATCTAGAAAGGAAATGGGGTCCACTATCAGACCGTGATAACCTAACCTAAGGCACGTACGTACCTGAACCTAGGTTAAGGTTTCTCAATCCCATCCCAATGCACTAAAAGATCTAAGACTAATCCTAAATGTAGACCATATACTAACCTAAGTAACACAAGCTTGAATTCTACCAAAAATGGGGCCTTAACCTGCTAAAATAACCATGAGAAAGCGGATAATATATGCATGCCATCACTAGTATAAAAACAAAGAAAATGTAAGTACCTATGAGTCTATAAATAGATCAGTCACTGCCCTCCCCAAAGGTAAAAAAACTAAATAGGCATGCTATCAAGTCCAAGTCAACCCAGAATGAGTGCTTAAAAATTGAGCACAAATAGAGCATAAATCATTCGTAAGAGATAATGAAAATAAAAGGGAAAAAAAGAATTAAATGGATAATTAGGCCAAAAACTTACCAAGAAATTAATGGGAAATGATCACTGCAACATTCTCTACACATTACCAACTCCAATCGATCGATTCCCACACTCTTTTAAGCTCCTAGGACTCAAAAATGGTAGAAAAGGGTTAAGACAATGGAAAACAAATATGAGGAATGAGAATATATTGACCCAGCAGTGCCACTAAAGCGCCCACTTATTCGCTAAAGCAGATACAACTAAGCAACGAGTAAAGAGGGGCAATAGGCTGCTAAAGTGGAACCCAGGTCGCTAAAGCAACCCTCAGCTAGTAGTCAAGGGCTCTAAAGTGGGACAAGGTTGGTATAGTAACCACCGCTAAAGCAGCTCAATGACCGCTAAAGTGGTTGCACCAGATACCTGAAACTAGCAAAAATCTCCAAGACCTAAGGACTCCAACAAGGTGTTGGGGATTTATTCAAAACCCCATGTATGCAAATGAACTATGCTACCATACCAAATTCGACATTGCATACTTAATAGAACCATTGGAATTTCCATCTCAGGTCGTTTTGATAAAAAGTAGGCCCCACATCCATAGTTTTATTTTTCATCAAATCCAACCAATAGCCCAAAATGAGTTTGGAAGCCTCGGGAACCAGACTAAGGGTCCCCTTATTCTAAATTCCACATTCCAGCACTAAAGGCGTTGTTATAATTCTCATCTAAGGTCGTTTACTAGGAGTTTTGGTCCAAGACCAATTTCTCAACTTCAAATCCTCCAAAATAGGGAAATGGGCTTAAAACCCAAACGAACAGTCCAAAAATCAAACCGACAATTTTGGCAAGTCATAAATGACCTGTAGCTACTATACGAAGGCATGAAATGCCAAAAAAGCATGAAAACCCAAAAATTACCTAGAGGGTCATTACATGGAGTAAAGATGTGGGTCTAAGATAGACTCATTTTCACTACCTTTTACCCATATTTGAGTGTTGTTTTGAGGATACTCTTACTTCATTATTGTAGATTAGGTTTTATTTCCATAGTTGACACTAACATGAGGTGTTTTTATGTATTTTAGGAGAAAGAAGTAAAAAAAGAATAAAAAATGGACCATAAACAGGAAATTTTTGAAAAGTAGAGTTCTAGAGCGACGTTAGAGCTTCACAGGGTGAGTTCCATGGTGTAGGGGGCTCAAAAATACACCCCCTCTAAAGTTTAAACCCTGAATAAGTTAATCATAGGGAAAGCAAATAGAGCTCATACCATGAGCCAGAGACTTTCCAAAAAAAAATTCCTCTTTTCCTAGTCTGACTTGGAGGGATTTATGGTTATTTTTAAATACTATAAGTACCTTTCATAGTTGAGAAGATTTGAGCTGAGGAAAGACTAAGGAGAATAGAGCTTCAACTCTACTATTAGGGTTTTCTCTATACTCTTTTACTTAGCTTATTTTCATTATTCTTATTACACTATTGGTTTGTAATAGAGTTATGAGTGGCTAAAGGCCATCTTTCTAAGACTTTGGAAATAGTTTGAACATCATTATATTTATATAGTTTGCTTTTGTAGAATCTACCATTATATTTTTATATCTTAACCTTGTGATTATTATTTTATTGCTCTGCAACAAATAAAATAACTGGATAATTTTTAGAAGAACTCGAGATACAAAGGCTAGAAATAGAACATGGGTTAAGGGGAGTAGGATGGCAAATTTATAGCTAGGATGAAGACGTACCTAGATTACCCTAATTGGGCCAAATACAGGAAGATAACTTAATGCATTTGAATTTGTTCATCTATCCTCACCCAACGATATAGTTAGGCATCTAATTAGGGTAGAAGGGTAGAGGGGCGAGAGCACATGACCATAATATCTACTCTGTGATTAATTAAGTAGATATTTTAATCATGTTTAAACAACTATATGAAATATACTATGTGAATATTGAAAGAGCCATAACCCTAAATTTTATTTAACTTTGTGAACAACTTCGAAATCTAACTAGAAATTGCTTTAAACTATAAGTAGAAAAATAAACAAAATCTCATCCCTAAACCCAAGAACAATTAATTTTATAACCATAGTAGCATCTATCTAACATTTTATATGGGATCGATAATCCTGATTGTTTCATAATCACTTTAATACTTAATTTTGAGTTAGTACTAGTGGTTTTTGCTTTGAAGATCTGGCATCACTACCTCTATGGCATTAATATTGATCTCTTCACTAATCACAAAAGCTTACATATGTCTTAAAGTAAAGAGAGTTCAATTTCTTATCGAGAAGAAAACTTGAGTTCCTCAAGGATTATGATATGGACATTTTCTACCACCTAGAAAAGGCTAATGTAGTCATCGATTCCTTTAGATGATTGTCCATGCGAATTTTGGCTTGTATTGAGTAAGGCAATACAGACATGAGGAAAGACATCCATGGGTTGACAAGCCTAGGAGTTTCCCTTTTGGACTCCCATATGGTGGTGTGGTTATTTTGAATTAGGATAAATCTTACCTAGTGATAGTACTTAAGAGGAAATAAGACAAGGATCCCACCTACTCCAGTTGAAGCAAGAAGTCCACAAGCACAAGACTATAACCTTTGAAAAGGAGGGAAATTTTAATCTGAGGTACTAATGAAGATTATATGTTCCATATATGGATGGACTATACTAAGGCAGATTATGTGTTCCATATGTGGATGGACTTCAAGAAAGGATTATGATAGAGGCACATAATTCAAGTTACTCCATTCATCCAGGTTATATAAAAATGTGGCATGACTTGAGAAAAGTTCAATAGTGGAATAACATAAAGAAGAACATAGAAGTTTTCATGGCAAAGTATCTTAATTGCCAATAGAATAATGTCAACCACCAATGGTCTGGTGATTTGGTACAAAGTATAGAGCTTTATATTTGAAAATTAGAAATAATCAATATGGATTTCATAATAGATTTATCGCGCTCATTTTGAAAGCATGATTCAATCTGGGAAATTGTAGATTGACTTACCCATCAAAGTAAAAATTTTCCCAAAAACTATGCTAAGTTGTATATCGAATAAATTGACAAGATTCATGGAACTCTTGTTTCCATTATTTTTTATAGGGGTGCTTAGTTCACCACTCACTTTTGGAGGTCATTTCATAAAGGATTGGGCATGAAAGTAACCTTAGTACCGCTTTTCATCCCTAGATGGATGGTAAAACTAAGAATACTATTCTAATGCTTAGATATATATTGAGAGCCTATGTCCTAGACATCAAGGGTTGGGATGGTCATCTACCTTTCATAGAGTTTTGTATAATATCAGCTACCATGCAAGTATTTAAATGATACAATTTAAAGCCTTGTATGGGCGAAGGTGTATATCTTCAATTAGATGGTTTGAGGTTGGTGCAATGGAGTTGTAATGACTAGACTTGGTCCACCGAGCCATGGAAAAAGTTAAGCTTATTTTGGAGCGACTCTAATCCTGTTTCAAAGAAACTTGAACTTTTTAAATGACTTGGTATTTTTGAAAGTTTTTCCTATGAAGAGCATCATGTAATATAGGAGAAAAGGGAAGTTGAGTCCCTGATATATTAACCGATACTAAATTTTGAGAAGTATTGAGCAAGTGGCATACAAGTTGGAGTTGCCTGTAGAATTGGATTTTGTACATCCAACATTTCATGTGTCCATGTTTAAAAGTGTATAATATACCCCTCCCTTTTTATCCATGTTGAGATCGTCAATATGAAAGACAATCTGACTCATGAGGAAATCCATATGGAATTTTTTAACGCCATGTTCATAAGTTGAGAATCAAAGTGTAACACCCCAGAAATCGAAAGCTAAGATTAGAACCATGATTCAAGTACATGTAAAATTAAAAACCATACTTTGGTTGTATGAGAAGGGATTTATACATGTATTCAGGCCACAAGTAATTCCTTGCTCATAGCCAAGTTGAAACCTTCCTTACCGGTGGTTTCCACGTGAAGAATCTTGCTATATTCAACTTTAAACCAGTATAACTCCTATGTTCTGGGGGTATTTTTGATCTCAAAACCCACCAAATGATAGATATTTGAATTAAATTTCCAACGCATTCAGATTCACTTTAATCAGATGTCGGGGCTGAGAGTATGGCCGTTTTAGTGAAGCACTGTACAATAGTAAGAACCTACGAGCGTACGTACAATCATGGTTACATTGTACGATCGTACCATGTACCCATATAATTGAAACATCCCCGAAAACCTGCAAGTTGACTTTTATACCTTCCAACAAAAAAAGGGTACCACGACTGTGGTTAGAAACCCCGATCTCTGGTACGATCTTGATTTCTAAAGTTGATCCGATTGAGACCTACAACCTACAGACCAAGGCATAATTGTCAGTGGGTCCCATGATCATACCATGTCTCATATGATCATGTCATAGAACCCAAAAAAATCCAGTCTATAGCACGATCACAACCCACCATCATAAGTTGGACCCACGATCGTGGGAAGGTCTCGTGGGTTCCTCTCAGCATTTTTTCCAGTACATTTTTATAAGCGCACCTCAGTCCTTTCTTTCTCTTTTAAAATAATATTATATCTTTTAAGCCTTCCCAAAGCTTATTACTGAGGTTAATATTACCCTAAGTCCTCATTACTCAGAAAAAAAACAATCGACACTTAGCAAAGATAAGAGAAAAGAGGCGATTCCTCTCCTCTTCAGGCAATTAGTGTTCATTTTCTTCAAACTTCCAATTCCAAATATTTCTATAAGGTTTTTATCTTCAGGTATGTGGGATTTCATTAATGGATCTCGTTTCACCCATTGAGTCCAAAACTTAACTCAAATCCTCAGTTTAATTTCTTTCTTAGAGCATTAAGGTTCATGAATGTTGTAAATTCCTTGATATTCCAGCTTCTTGATATCATTGAGTTATAAACCCATGTTTTATAATGAATTTTAGTACCAACATGTTCAATATTATATACCCTAATTATATTATCAAAGCCCTAATTTATGGACTTGAGTTATTAAATTCCTTAAATTCACTCTGTTTATGAAATTCTCATGATAGTTGCATTCTTCAGAGATGGTGAGTTATGAATAACCGATGAAATAGGATATCATGCATATAATTACGAGTATTATAACCTACATGTTTTGAATTCTTTAATATAATGCATTTATTTCCAGTTTTCAAAAATTTTATATTATTGAGCATTTCAGTTATCATTGTCATTTAGTTGGGAGTAGTACCTAGCACCGAGTGAACACAGGGATGAAGGCTCACCCATCAGTTAGGCTAAGATCTTTAGTAGAAGTCCCTAAGTCCAAGAACTACGTCGCCACTGTAGGTTCTAAAGGGTGACCTGTTAGACCAGGCTTGACACCTTAGTCCTTTGGATATCAGTTTAGTGGATCCATGGCAGTCAGTGTTCATACCCTTGGCAAGGTACTGAAAACCCTTCTAGCTAGGGTTACAGGTTGGACCTCGGTTATCTCAGATTGGGGAATGTCGATTAACGGTAACTCCCACAGTCCACAGTCCTTAGTCCATTGTTCATATTTCAGATTCAGATACTTGCATGACCTTATAATCAGTTGTTCAGCTTATCATATAGTACATGCAACTACTTGGTCTTGCATGAGTTTACCATGTCACATGCATCATGTTCAACCTATATTAGTTTTTTCCCATCTCATATACTCAGTACATTCAAAGTACAGATCGCATACCTTCTTTGTGTTATATTATTTTATAATAAAGGTTCAGACTTTCAACATCAGATCACGCTTAGTATGACTCCATACCATATCAGCAGCAGTGTTTATGAACCTTCATCATTCGAGGGCCAATTATCAGTCTTTCTATTCAGTATCATTTAGTTTCAAACAGTTAGAGTTAGTTGGGGGTTTGTCCCAACAATACATTAGAGGCTTTCAGACAGACAGTTAAATTTTCAATATGTTCTCTATGTTTGACGTTCTTAGTTTTGATATTCAGTATAGATTTTGCTTTTATTATGCTTGTGTCATTTTAGTTTAGCTTCCACAAAATATTATATCAGTTATTTCAGTATTCTTAATGTCATGTCAGGCCATGGGTTGTCTTGGGGTCACTTGTAGCTTTCATCACCATGATACGACTAGGGGGTAGTCTCGGGTCGTGACAAACTTGGTATCAGAGCACCAGGTTTAATGTTTACTAGGGTGTCTGAAAGCCACATTAAGTAGAGTCTTATTCATAGGTGTGAAGAGTGCCACACTTATGAGTGAGAGGATATGAAATGTTTTAAGAAAGTTTTCACATCTTTCGCTCTCATATCGTGTGATAGAGTGTAACATCTATTTAAATACTTTCTTCTAACTTGTGATTTACACGTTTGCAGAAAATTCCTCCAAGGTGAACTAACAGAAAGAGGAATGGTAATGGCAATGGAAATAGGAATCAACAAGCTCCACCAACTCCAGCAAACCCACTGAATGAAAATGTCTCCCATGTTGAATTCAGGGTTGCTTTCATAGCATTAGACCAGCCCATGACCACCCAAAAGAATTGGTAGGTTATGTCACCATGCAACCCGGCATTGAATATGACAGCAACCAGAGTCTAAGACTTCACTCGGATGAATCATCCAGTATTATTTGTGTTTCAGTCTGAAGAGGATCCTCAAGAGTTCTTGGATAGTATTCAAAAAGTTACTAAGATCATGGGTGTCACTCCAACTGAAAGTGCTAACTTGGTTGCTTATAAGTTGCAAGGAGTGGCTAATAGTTGGTGTAAGAAGTGGAAAGAGGATAGGGGTGTAGATGCAGAACTGGTGGAATGGGACGAGTTCATTGCTACTTTCATGGTTCCCACTTGAGTTGAAAGAAGCCAAGGTTCAAAAGTTAATTAATCTAAATCATGGTAACATGAGTGTAAGGGAGTATTCTCTTAAGTTCACTCAGCTTATGAAGTACGCTCGAACTATGGTTGCTGACTCCAATGCCCGTATGAATAAGTTTGTATTTGATTTTCTGAGGATGTGGTTAAATAGTGCATGACTATTATGTTGGTTAAGGAGATGGATATCTCCCGGTTAATGGTTCATGCTCAACAGATTTAGGGAGAAAAGATTAAAGAGAAGGAAAGGGAGAACAAGAAGGCCAGAATAGGTAATTTTAATTTCTCTCAGCAGAGGTCAGATGGTGGTAATCATTATCAGTTCCACCAAAAATCTTCAGCTCCAGCTCCATCATCCGTTTCTGCTCCAGTGACCAATTTCAGGCAGGATAGTTTGGATAGGGCACCAGGCTCTAAGTCCCAAGGAGGTGTTACAAGTGGTCGTACTAATCCTTTTTGCAATAAGTGTTGTAAGAACCACAATAGTGAGTGCATGGCTAGTAGTAATACTTGTTATGGGTGTGGTAATCCAGGAAACATATTGAGGGAGTGTCCAATGGCTTTGCTGAGAGGTAGAGATACTCATCAGTAGAATTATTCTAATTCTGCAGTAGCTCCGGTGGGTCGTCCGACTTAGCAGGGTACCTCATCTAGTGCGGCTATGGGTGGCGTCAAAATAGGTTTTATACCCTTCAGACTCGACGGGGTTAGGAAGGTTCTTATGATATAGTCACTGGTACATTATAGGACTTTCATATTCATATCTATACTTTTTTAGATCTCGTAGCCACACTTTTTTTCGTTACTCCTTATATGTCTGTAGACTTCAATGTCACTCCTAAGACCCTCTCTGAACCCTTCTCAGTCTGTACCCCAGTTGGTGATTCAGTCATAACAAGACAGGTATACAGAAATATCCTAATCACAGTTTCTCAGAAAGTCACCTAAGTTGATCTTGTAGAGCTAGACATGCTAGATTTTGATGTTACTCATGGCATGGATTGGATCCACTCTTGTTATGCCTCTATTGATTATAGAAAGAGAGTAGTCCAGTTTAAATTTCCAAATGAGCCAGTCATAGAGTGGAAGGGTAATACTTCAGTGCCTATAGGTCTATTTGTCTCTTACCTTAAGGCTAGAAAAATAATTTCCAAAGGGTGCATCGATCATCTTGTTCGGGTTAAGGATTCAAAGTTTGATACCCCAACTCCTAAACCAATTTCGGTGGTAAATGAGTTTCCAAAAGTGTTTCCAAAAGTTCCAACCGGAGTTCCTCCTGAATGGAAAATTGACTTCAGAATAGATCTCCTTCCAGAAACCTAACCTATCTCAATTCAACCCTACAGAATAGCTCCAGCTGGGCTTAAAGAATTAAAGGTGTCAATAAAATATCTTCTAGACAAGGGTTTAATCATGCCTAGAATCTCTTCATGGGGTGCTCCAGTTCATTTCGTGCGAAAGAAATATGGTTCTCTCAGAATGTGCATCGTCTACCGTCAGTTGAATAAAGTCATAATCAAGAATAAGTATCCCATCCCCATGATTGATGACTTGTTCGACCAACTTCATGGTGCCAATTTTTTATCTAAGATAGACCTCTGATCTAGCTATCATCGACTCAAAGTTAGAGAATGTGACTTTTCAAAAACAACATTCAGAACTCGGTATGGTCACTTCAAATTTGTTGTGATATCTTTTGGACTAATAAATGCTCCTGCAGCTTTTATGAACTTGCTGAACAGGGTTTTAAAGCAATACTTGGACATGTTCATCATTGTCTTTATTAATGACATCCTTGTTTATTCTCAGAGCGAGGATGAACGTACGAACCTATCACGCCCCGAATACCATTCGGGTCGGATTGGCACCGGAAGCCGACATCGCCTGAGAGAATAAATTTGTGCTCACTAACATTCACATGCATGCCTCTGTAATAACATCGCTATATCTCATACAACTATGCAGAAATCATGGAAACATGTATTATATATATGAAACTTGGCCGATGGGGCCATTAAGTCAAATGGGACATGCATCTCTTACATTCCTCTTCCCACATATGTCTACAAAGCCTCTACAGATACATATACATAGCCAAGCTAGAGTCGGGATAAGTCCCCGCTTTATACAGCATGTACAATACCAAAATCAATGTACACTATGACTCGGAAAGCCAAGAAACAACCTGGAGCTCACCAAAAATCTGCAAATGACCCGCACTCTACTGTGGAGGTCCACTAACACCTGCGCCTGCAGCAAGTAAGGTAAATTCTCCCTCAAGGGGGTCAGTACAAAGAATGTACTGAGTATGCAAGGCTATATGAAATTGTATGATACAATAAGACTTCAATGTAATCCAATACAAGCGAGTAATCAATATGGATAAATCAGCGATATGCATATGTGGAACCATGTACCTTACATTTATTACGAATAACCCATCATTCTGTATGTTTGGAACTATGTACTTTACGTTCATTACTTTCTTTGTTTCTGTGTTCATTCATCAACACCTGTGCTATATCATACCCGGGCCCCAACTGATCAGTGGGTCTTAACATAACATAACGTTATGTTGGGATCGACTCGAGATAGGCTAATTCCTCTAGAGTTACCACCTATGAATCAATATATCGGGCTCGGCTTGAGCTAGGTTATTACCTCTAGAGCTACCACCATAAATCATCATATCAGGTTCGGCTCGAGCTAGGTTATTACCTCTAGAGATACCACCTGTCTGGATCGGCCTGAGCTAGGCTTATGCCTCTAGGACTACCCCTGATCCAATAATCTCGGGATCGGCTCGAGCTAGGCTTATGCCTCTAGATCTACCACCCGTACTCTTACAACCAACAATATGCATTACTTCTTTTCTTAATTTTGACAGATTGATACATTCGCTTGTGAAAGATTGATACATTAAGGATCATGACATTATTGGAAGCACACATATATGCATTACTTCACTCCTTCACTTCATGAGATTGATACTTAGTGGTTAAAACATTATTAGAACGTGGACCATAACATTATTGATACTTTGGAACCATATACATAATTATGTAACTCATGAACAACAACGACTAATGAATGAGGGATATGTGACTTAAGAATGAATAGATTCTCCTTACATCGTCACTTTCCTTGAAACAGTTTCTTTTAGTAGTCACAACATTATGAGAGCTTAGGAACTTCAGTCCATGGATAAGAGACATATGAATGCCAATCGGTCAATGAATAGTAAACATGTGGATAACATTATATATCAAACTTGAATGAGATACCTTAGAATATTTCGGAATGGAACAACTACTATGACAATGTGAACAATATCTGCTGCAGAAGGATACGAAAAAAGTAGCCTTACATACCTTCACTTCCAAGTATGAATACACAATCCTATATATGAACACAATATTCCAGCTCCTTCCTTACGTTTCACTCTACAAAACAAGTACATAACGGGTGTACGTTAACAATCAACTACCTTACAAGTGTATAAGTGTCACAATGATTTACGTGACTGCTATATAGCATCATTTCGTTCTTTACAATACAATACACTACATTAACATACCAACAATACCATAAAATACCATAAATTTACAAATACATCATAAACCAATAACATTTCACACCAAGTTTATCCTTTACACTTCCTCATTAACACTACGTTACCTTTTCTCCGTCAAGTCACTCGATAGCTTTCACAATAAGACTTTAACAACAATAAATATTCTATACCATTAAAATAACCTATGGTATACTCCTTTATAGTCATTTAAAAGTCACCATAAGTTGATAATTGCATCCATGAAGGGTATAGGGGCTTTGGGGGGTCAAAGGGATGCAAACAAGCAATATGGGGTTCTGGGTTGACTTGTGAAGCCACCTGTGCCTGCAGGTGGATGAACTGCGTTCGTAGGTGGCTTACCTACATCCACAGGTTCCCTTTGGAAGTAACCATAGGTACCTGCTAAGTCACCTGCGCCCGCAGGTGCTTCGTCTGCGAGGGCGGGTGCCCATTTAGGCCAAAAAAGGTCTCTTTTTGGTATTTTTATGCAATGAATGGTCCATGATCATAACTAAACTTGTATTGAAATATTTTAGATCATCTTTGATGCCAAAAATCATCCACGGTTTCACAACACACATGAACATCACCAAAACCACACTATTCCTTCCATACACCACCAAATCCATACACAATATTGTAATAACAATTCCAAACATTATGTACAATAATAAAACAATTTAAGGCTATAATAACATATTAAATGTCAATATTGAACCCATTAATTTCACTTCCTTCAAGGCCACAAGTCCATTTTCAAGTTTACAATGCAAAAACCTTCACCGATTAAGCAAACATAAATTGTTTCACACATAGTGAACTTCTCACACTTCACCAACATAAACAACATGATCTACACCATATTCCATGCATATAATATATTAAACCATGAGATTAAATACTTACCAAATCTTTCCAAGGAGTGATCTTGTCCCAAGAGGAAGATAGCTTTAGGGTTTGAGTGTTGAGAGAAAAGTTTGGATAATTCTAGAAAATGGCATGTGTAATGTGTTGAATAAAAATCTAATTTTTATCTTGCTTTATATGGTCCCATTAAGTCATTATTAGCCACATATAACTCATTAAATGAGGGCCTCACTTGGTAAAGAATGAGTCAAATACCCTTTTGGGCCATGTCTTTTGCTCCATCTTTGGGCTTCAATTTGGGCTCAATGGCACAAGACTTATTTAAACCCAACATATTAATGTATAATTCATCAATTCTCTCATGTTTCAATATTTCCATGAATGTTACGGTAATCAACTAAACTCAGAAACATATGGGGTGTTACAGAACCATTTGAGGATTGTCCTACAAACTCTCAAAGATCGCCAGTTATTTGTAAAGTTCAGTAAGTGTGAATTCTAGTCAAAATCAGTAGCATTCCTTGGTCATATAATTTCTAGTGAAGGCGTTAGGGTTGATCCTCGAAAGATCAAAGTAGTGAGGAATTGGCCTAGACCCATCTCTCCATCAGATATTAGAAGTTTCTTGGTTTAAGCCGGTTACTATAGATGGTTGGTTGATGGGTGTTCCTCTATTTCTACCCCCATGTCCAGAGTTGAAGACTCGACTCACCTCCGCTCTATTTTGACTCTGCCAAAGGGTTTGGATGGTTTGGTATTCTATTATGACGCATCTAAAGTTGGTCGTGGTTGTGTGTTTATGCAGCATTGCAAGGTTATAACATATGCCTCTAAACTTCTCAAGCCTCATGAGAAGAATTACCCAACTCATGATATTGATTTGGCAGCAGTTGTTTTTGCCTTAAAGATTTGGAGGCACTATCGTTATGGGGTTTATTTTGATATGTTCACTGATCACAAGAGCCTTCAGTATGTATTCAGCTAGAAGGATCTAAATCTTCATTAGAGAAGGTGGCTAGAGTTATTGAAGGAATATGATATGGGTATCTTGTACAATTTGGTTAAAGCCAAAGTTGTGGCTGACGCTCTTAGTAGATTGTTTGTTGGGAATGTTGGTTATATTAAAAATAAGAAGAAATAGTTAGTTCGTGAGGTTCACCAGCTTGCTAGATTGGGAGTTTGATTGGTTGATTCAGCCAAAGGTAATACCTTGATTCAGAATGGTTCAGAATCTTCCTTAATAGCTGAGGTAAAAGAAAAGAAAGATAGTGATCCTATTTTGCTTAAGTTGAAAGAAGTTGTCCAGAGTCAGAATGTTGAGGTTTTCTCCCAAGAGATGGTGTTCTTCGTTGTCAGGGAAGATTATGTGTTCTAGATGTAGATGACTTGAGACAACAGATGCTAGTAGAAGCTCACAGTTCTCGGTATTCTATTCACCCAGGATCCACTAAGATGTACCATAATCTAAGGGAAGTCTATTGGTGGAATGTCATGAAGAAGGATATCGCAGAATTTGTGGCTAGATGTCCAAATTGCTAGCAGGTTAAGATTGAACACCAGAGACCTGGTGGTAAGCTTCAAGATATCAGTATTCCTACTTGAAAGTGGGAAGTTGTGAATATAGACTTCATTACAGGGTTGCCTCGAACTCGCCAACAACGTGATTCTATCTGGGTTACTATAGATCGAATGACTAAGTCAACCCATTTTCTACCAATTAACACTTTAAACTCAGCCAAGGATTATGCTAGACTCTATCTTCGGGAGTTATTAAAGTTACATGGTGTCCCTCTGACCTTTATTTCAGATAGGGGTACTCAGTTCACCTCTTAGTTCTGGAAGACATTCCAGAAGGGTCTTTGTACCCAAGTTCACCTCAGTGTAACTTTTCACCCGCAGATAGATGGTTAGGTAGAGTGGACCATTTATACTTTAGAGGATATATTAAGGGCATGTGTGATCGATTTCAAGGGTAGTTGGTATAATCATTTGCCTTTGATTGAGTTTGCCTATAATAAAAATTACCATTATACTATTCAGATGGCCCCGTTTGAAACACTTTATGGTAGGAGGTGTAGATCTTCTATTGGTTGGTTTGAAGTTCATGAAGCTACTTTAATAGGGCCAGATTCAGTCCATGAGGCAATAGATAAAGTTCATTTGATTAGAGAAAGACTAAAAATAGCTCAGAGTCATCAGAAATCCTATGTAGATGTGAGGAGAAGGGAACTTGAGTTTGCTGTTGGTGATTTGGTTTACTTGAAAGTTTCACCCATGAAAGGGGTGAAGAGATTTGATAAGAAAGGGAAGCTCAGTCCCTGCTATATTGGTCCTTATAAGATTGTGGGTCGTTTTGTTAATGTAGCCTATGAGTTGGATTTGCCTGCATATTTAGCATCAGTACATCCGATTTTTCATGTTTCCTTATTAAAGAAATGCATTGGTGATCCTACATCAGTCATTCCTTTAGATAGTGTGGGTGTGAAAGATAGTCTCTCTTACGAGGAGGTCCTAGTTGAGATTTTTGAACGCCAAGTTCTTAAGTTGAGAAATAAAAAGGTTGCTTCGGTAAAGGTTCTTTGGTCGAATCAACTAGTTTAGGGAGCTACTTGAGAAGTAGAGGTGGATATGATGACCAAGTATCCCAATCTTTTCTCTTCGAACTCTACTCCAGCTCAAGGCAATAGTTTCCCCGTAATTAATTATTTTTATTCCATGTCACCTACTTATTCTCAGGTCATGTCATGTATTCACGAGTTCATTTCAGTCCATATTTCATTTACAGGCTTAGTTATCATGTCACTATTCAGATCTTAAAGCTTCGGTGTTGAGATTGCAGCTCTTTTCCTAACCTTCGGCTCAGTTAGTTTTCATTCGGGGATGAATGACCCCAAGTGGGAGATATTGGAACACCCCAAAAATCCAAAGCTAATGTTAGAACCATGCATCAAGTACATGTAAAATTAAACACCATATTTTGGTGGTATTAGAAGTGATTTAGATGTGTATTTAGGCCACAAGTAACTCCTAGCTCATAGCCAAGTTGAAACCTTCCTTACCGGTTGTTTCCATGTGAAGAATCTTTCTATAGTAAAATTCAAATGAGTATAACTTCTAGGTTCTAGAGTATTTTAGAGCTCAAGACCCACCAAATGATATATATTTGAATTACCTTCCCAATGCATCCAGATTCACCTTAATCCAATGTCGGAGCTAAGAGTTATGGCCATTTTAGTGAAGCATTGTACAACAGTGAGAACCTACGAGCATAGGTACAATCTTGATTACATTGAACGGTCATACCATGCTCCCGTATGATTTAAACAGCCCTAAAAACCTTCAAGCTGACTTCTATACCTTCCAACCACGGAAGGGTACCACGACCGTGTTTAGAAACCACGATCTTAGGTCTGATCTTGATTCCTAAAGTTGATCGGGTTGAGACCTACAACCTATGGACAAAGGCAAGATTGTGAGTGGGTCCCATGATCATACCATGTCTTGTTTGATCATATTCAGAGAAACCAAAAAAATCCAGCCTACACCATGATCACAACCCACCATCGTAGGTAGGACCCACGATCGTGGGAAGGTTTCGTGGGTTCCTATTTGCCGTTTTTCCAGTACTTTTTTGTAAGGGTACCTCAGCCTTTTCCCACTCTTTTAAAATCAAAACTATGTATTTAAGCCTTCCCAAATCTGATTACTAAGGTTAATATTACCCTAAGTCCTTATTACTCCGAAAAAAAAAAAACAATTGACACTTAGCAAAGTCAAGAGAAAAGAGGCAATTTCTCTCCTCTTCAGGCAACTAGGGTTCATCTTCTTCAACCTTCCAATTCCAAAGATTTCTCCAAGGTTTGCATCTCCAGGTATATGGTATTTCATCAATAGGTCTCCTTTCACCCATTGAGTCCCAAAGTTTACTCAAATCCTTAGTTTAATTCCTTCCTCAGAGCATTAGGGTACATGAATGTTGTAAATTCCTTGATATTCCATCTTCTTGATATCATTAAGTTATAAACCCATGTTTTAACCTGAATTTCAGTACCATTACATGTTCAAGATTATATACCCTAATTATATTATGTAATCCCTAATTTATGGACTTGAGTTATTAAATTCCTTGAATTCACTTCGTTTATGAAATTGTTATGAGAGTTGCATTCTGCAGAGATGGTGGGTTATGAACACTCGATGAACTAGGATTGCATGCATATTCTTATGAGTATTATATCATCCAATTTACATGCTTTGACTGGTTTCAGATAATGTATTTATTTACAGTTTTTAGAATATTTATATTATTGAGCATTTCAGTTATTAGTGTCATTTAGTTGGGAGTAGTACCTGGCACCGAGCGGACACATAGATAAAGGCTCACTAGTTAGTTAGGCTTATATATTTAGTAGAAGTCCCTAAGTCCCAGAACTAAGGTTCCATCGTATGTTCTAAAGGGTAACCCGGCAGACTAGGCTTAACACCTTAGTCCTTTGGACATCAGTTTAGTCGATCCACGTCAGTCAGTGTTCATACCCTTGGCAAGGTAATGAACACCCTTCTAGATGGGGTTACAGGTTAGACCTCTATTAGCTCAGATTGGGGTATATCAATTAATGGTAGCTCCCACAATCCACAGTCCACAGTTCATATTTTAGATTCAAATAATTGCATGACCTTATATTCAGTTGTTCTTATCATACCATACATGTTATTACTTGGTCTTGCATTAGTTTACCATGTAACTTGTGTCATGTTCATCCTATATTAGTATATTTCCATCTCATATACTCAGTACATTAAAAGTACTGATCGCATACAATCTTTGTGCTATATTATTTTATAATATAGGTTCAAACATTCGGCATCCTGATCACTCTTAGTACGACTCTATACCATATCAGTAGCAGTGTTGTTGAGTCCTTATCATTTGAGGGACAATTATCAGTCTTTCTTTTTAGTATCATTTAGTTTCAGACAGTTGGAGTTAGTTGGGGGGGGTTTCCCAACAACTCATATGATTTAGAGGCTTTCAGACAGACAATTAGATTTTTAGCTTGTTGTCTATGTCAGACAATCTTAGTTTTGATATTCAGTATAGATTTCGCTTTTATTATGATTGTGTTATTTCAGTTTAGCTTCTACACAATATTATATCAGTATTATTAATGTCATGCTAGGCCATGGGTTAGCTTGGGGTCTCTTGTGACTTTAATCATCGTATTACGACTAGGGGGTAGTCTTGAGTCATGATACAAAGAGATAGTATCCATGAAATTTTAATAGAGGAATCAGAATATTGAAGAAGCTACCTAGGAAGTGTAAGAAGACATGAAGAAAAGATAACCAAATTTGTTCCTCAAACAAGAAGAAAATGGTTAAGGTAATGATCTTAATCTTATTCTACCATTCTATGAATTCACATCATAAGTTATAATGCTTATGGAATGTGACACTCATGCCTTATGTTACAATAGGTCCTACAAACCCATGCCTTATTTTGTTCTCCCCATGTTTAAATGAACTCATTATGTCACATCTATTCTAACTCTAAGGGTCTTACGACTCATGCCTATGACCGCTTTTCTCTAAATGTTATGAATTTATTACGAGAATAATGTTTATGATAAAGAATGAAGATGAAGGTAAGTTGGGAGAATTCCCTTATTTAGTCCATAACCATCATTTGAGGATGAATGATCCCAAGGAGAAAATATTGTAACACTTTGTACATTCGAGCAATAGTTTGAACCGTTCAACAAATAAAATTAGACCCAAATCACGTAAATCTAATTGCACACACATGAAAAGGACAAGTCCTAAGTGTGGGAAGTATGTTGGGTGTTAATTAAGATCCTAATAAAAATCTAACACAAAATTGGATTGAAATATTCCCCACCGATAAAGTTTTTCGTATAAGTTTGTGCAAGGTCCAACTTCTAACGAGCATATCTCCCAGAATATGAAGAGTTATGTGACCCATAGAATATAAAATTAAATGTCTTTGAGTCTAGTTTCCAATGAATTCAACATCTTATCAATCCAACTTGTGATTAAAGTGTTTTGATTGTTTTCCAATGCAAACAAACGTGGGTCTCATAGCCAGCCACGTAGCTTCTTGGCCAATTCCAAAATGCTGCCTAGAGAGTACCTAGGCCTATATAGGTAATCTAGGGGACTACATGGGTGACATAGGTAGGCCACATAGCAGAAGCTAAAGTTTTAAAACCTTTTTTAAGGAGTGAGAAACTTATTTCCCAATTTTGAAACTTCAGTGAGAGAGAGAGAGAGTTCGACCAACCCATCAAACATACTCCTAGGTGAGTTCCAATGTTGTTTTAAGTTTATTTCAACTCGCAATACCCTTATTAATAAGATTAAACCTTAAAGTTATAAATTTGCTTGAATCTTTAGTTTTTGCAAAGAACAACCTTGAATCCAAAATTAAAGATTTGGGCACCAAGAGTGTTATGGATTGACATTATGGACTTGATTGGAAATTGTATCAACATTATGGTGAAAAATTGATATATGCAAGAATATCTTCTACATGAAATAACATTGTTGTTGTTCTCCACAATTACATTTCTCATGTCTAAGAATGTTATCCATAAATAAGTTAGGGTGTAGAATGAAACCCTATTTCTTGATCTCCTTGATTCCTCATGAAAACTTTAAGAATATACTATGATACTTTTCATTCTATATGGAATTCATTTTCCTTGAGTTCTTATAAGCGTTTACCATGAATTTATAGACGATTATGAAAAAGTATGATTTTCTTTAGAAACTATGTTTGACAATTTTCATATGACATGATCCTTATTAGTACGAACCATGAAATCATTTCAAGAATGTAAATCTTATGACATTATGATATATGCTTTTCAAGGCTTCAAACTATGGTACATGAACAATAAAACTTATGAACATGATCCCTCGAGATAATTTATGAATATGACATTTAAGGGAGTTAATAGTTAACTTAGAGGGCATAAGTATAAATGACGAATGTCTACATTTGTCAAAGAAACTTAAGGATCACACTCTAAATTTAGATACCTTCTCTGTTTACCCTTAGTAAGGCTTATTATAGATCTACATGACATGTATGTATGTTTCACACCCAGCAAGGAATGAGATGGCTTAGCTAATTGGTTCGAAATAAAACTTCATGTGCTCACATGGTGGTTTATGTTTGTTATACTAATGAACTACCATAGCAATTAAATGTATAATAAAAGACTAAATGGTAGACAACTTAATGTCCCTTGATTTCCTTAATCTTTTCGTGCAATAATTTTAACTTAGTTGGTTGTCCTGTTTATCTTTATTATGTAAGTTCATGTTTCATTATGACATTTTACATATATTTCTATTCAATATGCATTTGCGTCCCTTTTATTGAGGGTACGCCATCTTTTAAATGATACAGAATTAGATACATGGACACATAATCGGGCAGCATGCTATACTCTCCATATCATGCATTTGGTTAGCCCTCATTTGTATTTTCTAATGCTTAGTCTTCATTATTTAGTACATTAGTATGATCAATTTTAAGGTATGTTGCTTTGTCGTAATAGATAGTTTTCAGTATGTACAAGCTTCATACTCAGCCAATTAGTTAGTATAAAGTCGTGCTTTCCAACTTTGAAGTTCGAGTTGTTTTATGTGATTAAACATTGTGATTTATGCAATTATTTTCATTCTACAAGAATCCCTTCTCTAAATGTTTCAAATCGAGTTTTTGTTCATGTCTAGATGTATGATCTATTCAATTCTATGTTATGGGTATGCTTAGGACAACTATGACAATCGATGCCAATCCTTCCCAGGGCGTAAGTTTGGGGTGTGGCAAACATACAGCCACAACATAGGCTCTAGAAATCTGGCAGCTCTCTGCTATAGATGGAATTTATAACTGATCACTTGGAAGACACTACGTCTAATGTAAATCTTTGATATCTTGAGTACCTAATCTTGCATTTAGATAAATGTAGCTCCCCTAAAGAACGGACACTAGTACATATAAAACATGTACTGATATGTAAAAGTAGACTGTATAACACGTAGAAATCCTCAAATGAATAGGTTATCAAATATGAGCAACTGAGCACATATTACTAGAAGCATAATTTGAAATTGAAACTAAAACTGTGACCAACCTCAGTAGTCCATGTATAAAGTCCTATGTGTTATTATTGATATATGTTATACCTAGAATTTGCCTAGGTGACATATTTACTTCTTTATATAAATTCTTTCTTTATTTTGTAGTAATATCTTTAGGAAGTCGTAAGATGGCCCACTATAGGCAATTAATGACACCTGTATGGCATCTATAGACAATTGTCACAACCTTTTATGAAATTTCATAGACTATGTATCTAGGTCTATCTCTAGGCATGCTCTTATGGCTTCATTGTTGTCACGACTCAAAATCAGGCCATGATGGTACCTACTATAACCCCCCAATAAGTAATCCAAGTCCCCTATCCATATACAGTAAGTAATAATTTAATTACAGTAAAGAAAGCAAAAATAAGAACAATGGGACACTTTATATACATACAGACACAAAATATACAAATAACCATCCCTGGACATTGTGTCACCAGTACAAGAGCCAGTAAAATACAAGAGTAGAAATATACAACTATAAATCTATCCAAAAGGTACAAAATATGGAAAATACATATAGGAAGAAAAGGGGTAAGTCTCCTGACGCCAAGAGCTCACTACAAATCCGATCAGCAGAAGTCCTTGAATGAGCCAAAATCAACAAGGATAACTCGTACTAGGCTCTGCATCAGAAAAAAGGCAAAAATGTAGTATAAGTATAAAAAAAATAGGGTACTCAATAGGCATCATAGGTCGACTGAGATTATAAGATAATATACAGTATAAAAATAAAGAAAAGATATACCTGCACTCAGAAGAATCCCAGTCGTCTAAAGCAAAACATGAATAATAATAATACACACAACAAATGTATATGCCATGCGATATGGGACGATACCATGTAATATGTGGCCAATGCAGAAAAATTATAACCTAGAATAATACCTAATGCAACCCAGAAATCCATCAAGCTCAATAATAAATGCAAAAAAGTAAAACCCATAATTATATCTCGAGCTACCTAGAATCGTACCTCAGACTCATCAATTGAAAACTAAATGGAGAAATGATCCAGAAACTTCCCTCCAACCAAATTTAAATATGGTACAATCCTCTCAAAAGCCAAAAATTAGTGAGAACAATGGTACAATACTTTCACAAGCCAAAAATCAGTATTTTTCTCTAATTCATACCATGACCCATATATGAATGTACGAGTGTACATGTACTAATACATGCATGGATATATATGTGTGTGTGTGTGTGTATGGATATATGAAATAGGTAAAATTACCTTTCTTACCATAGCCATAACCAATCAAGAATAATTGTTATTCTACTTACAGTCAACACATTAGGGGTGTTTATCCTAAAATGCTCTCTAGACACACAAAAAAAAGATCTTAAACCCTAATCATATTCTTTGTCCATGTTTGTTCCGACCACTGGTCAGCCTAATGCAGTTGGCTAGGTCTTTTCCCCTACATCCTGTATTACCTTTCCCTCTATCTATTAACCTAACTCTTTGAAAAAACGGGTTTTGTCTACTAACTATTACCTAATGATCCTAATATTTTCCCATCATTTAAGTTATCAATTATGATGATTCTAAAATTAGAGATGATAAGACAAAAGAAAAAGTAAAGTTTGTAGATTTTATGAAACACACTGCTCTAAATACTTCATAGGTTAATAAAGGGGTTTGGATTGACCCAATTCTTATAAATTCTGCTTCTTATAATAATGGACTTTTGCATTTCCCAAGGACAAATGAAGAAGTATAGAATATGAATGTTATGGAAAACTTAAAACTCGATGTAGTTGGGAATTTTTTGTATAGGTGGCCTGAACTAGGGGATCTTAGAATACAAATTCCTAAACAATGCAATACAAAAGGAGATTATAAGATAGGTATCCTTAGAAACTTACATATATTGATACGGTTTAATATGATAGAAGATTTTGTGAATATGATGGCCACAAATGTTTATTATATTATTACAAAGGATGGTTTGGCATACCAAATAAGACCTCTTATATATAATTATAAATTTAAGAAAGCAGAGGAGACTACATAAGCAATGGCTTGGATTTCTTTCTAAGACCTATTGTCCACATCTTTTGGAAAATAAACTTTGTTTTCACTTGCATCAGTAGTGGGAAAGACAGTTTACCTACACTCAAAACCATTAACAAGACTAGTCCTAGTTGTGCTAAGGTGAATGTGCGAGTAGACTTGGCAATAGAATTACCTAATCAAGTGGAGATAGAGATTGTGAACAAATGTACTAATTCTACGAGAGTTGAGAAAATCAAGATTCAGTATGACATGCTTTCAAAATATTTCAACACATGTAAACTTCAAGGACATGGAGAATCAGAATGTAGGGCAGTACATCCAAAATTGAGGATGTACATTGAAATTTATGAAGGAAACAAAGATTATAATAAAGATAATATTATCCATCATAATCAAGGAACGAATGGAAGAGGGAGAATGAATACTGGAACATAAAACCCTATAAATAGGAGGTTTAAGAGATTGAAAAAGGATCAGACAAATAACTAAGCGATAAAGCTACCGAGGTATCTCCCAACCAAAGGCATCAGTACAGGGAATACCTTTGGTATTCTTTAGAAGGAGGAGGATGAGACTAGTATCATAAATAATCAAGTTAACATTGAATAGAGAATGGATGATCATTCAACCAAGGAAGCAGGCACACCAACAAAATAATGCACTATAATTTAGCATATACCTAAGAAGTACACACAACAATAATAAGAGAAAATTGTCCAAACAGTTTAGGAGTAGGATACTAGCCAGTAGGAATAGCAACAACATAAAACATGTCATTACACATCACCAGGAGGGAACAAAGAAACACATACAAAAGTAGCTAATGATGAAAATATTAAGTTTCTTGTGTAATGAAACTTAGCAGATGGAGTAGAGAATCTTGATTAATTATCCACTAGAGAATGGATTTCAAAATCATTCCTCACAGAGAAAGGAAATAATTCCAGTTCCAGTATGATATCTTTAAGCTTTCCTGACAAAGGAATTATAGATGGGAAGAAATACCAATTTGAGCAGAGAAAGGCGAAACCATTAGAGTTTAATCATAAAAAAAATACTTGCAAAGCAGGCAGAGGGAAGGAAGTTATAGGGGATACCAGTGCAAACAGAAACATGACTCAATCCCCTGTAAAACAAAAATGAAGACACTATTATTGCCCAAAAGCAGTAAAAAAGATAATTAGTATTAAAGTTGTCAGCTCCAGCCAAGAAGATTCTTGGCTTTCAATAGAGATTAATGAAGATAAGATAGCAGATAACTATATGGCAGTAGTAGAAGTGCCTATAGTTGTTCAATCAGATGAATTCTTAGCTATTTTAGGTCACATTGAGTCTCCTAATAAGACTTTCGTCACGACCCGAAATCCCATTCGGGGCCGGACTGGCAACCGAAGCCGATATGGCCCAAGAGAACCAATCTTTGCTTATGAACACTCGTATGCATCTCCTTTGATGAACCTTATTATACCTCATGCAACTATGCGGAAGTCATGGATATGGAAACATATGCCATATATATATATATATATCAAACTTGGTCGTTGGGGCCATCAAACCAAAATGAGCGTACGTATATTACATTTTGTTCCCACATAAGTCTACAAAAGCCTCTACAGATACATAGCTATGACAAACCTAGAGTCAGGACAACACCCCGCTCTATACTCATATGCAATACTAAAATACATGTACATAGCAACTCAGAAAGCCCCGAAACAACTGGAGCTCACCAAAAATTGGCAAAAGGCCTGCAACCTACGGCGGAGGTCTACTAGTACCTGCGCCTGCAGCAAGTAAGGTAAGCACCCAGAAGGGGTCAGTACGGATAATGTACTGAGTATGTAAGGCCATATAAAACTGTCATGAATACATCAATAGAATCAAAATGTAATAGGATAATCAATACGAATAACCCATCGATTTGCATATGTGGAACCATGTAGCTTATGTAAATTAAGTTCTTCTCTTTATTGTTTATTCCTCATCGCTCATATCATATCATACCCGGTCCCCAACTGATCAGTGGGTCTTAACATAACATAACATTATGTTGGGATCGGCTCGAGCTAGGTCTTTGCCTCTAGAGCTACCACCCATAAATCAATAAATATTGGGATCGGCTCGAGCTAGGCTTATGCCTCTAGAGCTTCCACCCATACCAACATATCAGGTTCGGCTCGAGCTAGTTTATTTCCCCTAGAGCTGCCCCCTGTCAGGATCGGTACGAGCTAGGATTATGCCCCTAGGACTGCCCCCTGATCCAACAATCTCGAGATCAGCTTGAGCTAGGCTTATGCCTTTAAAGCTACCACCTGTACTTGATCATTGACCACCAACAGATATGAATTATTATATTTCTTACTTTTGAGAGATTGAGTCATCCACTTATGAGAGATTGATACAATCAGTTATGAGAGATTAACGTATATATACATAGCCACAACATTATTGGAAGCTCAAGAACACAACATGATTGGGACTTTTGAAGCATGTCAATAATTATGCAACTCATGAACAACCATGATTAATGAATGAAGAGTATGTGACTTAACATTAGATAACGTTATTGAAACAATTAGACACAAGTCAATGAACAAGAGGTATGTGTATAACCACTATTGGCACTTTGGAACATAACCTTTTTGGGCTTTTGGAACATTGACCAACGAATATCAGACATACCATTCCCAATTGATCAATGAGTAGGAAATATGTGATAATAACCTGATATAGGATACCTTAGCACATTTTGGGATGGTACAAATGTAATGTCAATGTGAATACTATTTGTCTCAGAAAGATACGGACAGAGTAACCTTACATACCTTGTATTCTCAATACCAATACACAATCTTAAATGCGCATACAATAGTCCTGCTCCTTCGTTATGTTTCACTCTACAACACAAATACATAACAGAGCCAACATTAACCACCAACTACTTTACAAATACATATAACATCAATGAGTTACATGTTTGCCTTTAAACATGCCATTTCCCCTTTAAACACCATTGAAGAAATTATTATTCCAAAAAACCCACAATATTCCCAATATTGACCAATACATGATATTCAATACATTTCACCACAACATTTCTCCTTTACACTTTCTTATCCACACCACATCACAAATAATCCATCAACTTACCTTAATACACCTTATAGCACATATCGGCTAAAATCCCACAATTTACACTTATAGGAAATTAACAAGTTTAATAACAAAATAACACCATACATTTTCATATTTTATCCATACCATGCTCTTTCATCAAAGGCACAAGTCATATTTCAAGCTTGAACCTCATGGATCACAAATCTCATACAAAGACACCAAGTACCATGTCCAACATTTCCAAGCACAACAAACATGATATACATACTCTTTCATGCATATAATATGTTTATACATAGGAATAATCCCTTACCTAAGCTTGAGAAATGATGGTTTTGCTCCAAAACTTGTCTTTGAGTCTTTAGGGTTTGGAGAAAATGTTTTGGATATTTGTCTAAAGGCATGAGACATTGTAATAAATAAAATCAGATTTTATGACCTTTATATAGGCCCTCAATTCCATCCTTATCCACTTCTTTAGCATTGATTGTTATTTCTAGAAGTTCTTTGAAAGAGTGGGTCATTTTACCCATTTTGGGCCATGTGTTCTTTTCATTTTTGGGTCCTTTTTTAGCCCAATTCACTTAACCCAGTAAAATCAATAATTTCTCGTGTTTAAATTATGTCATACACTTTTAGATGATATTCCCATTCACGCAATTCATATCCGTAGCCTCAACCCCAAAAACAAGTGATTCTAGCCACGTATGGCCTATTTTGACCAAAAGGGTAAAATCGTCATTTTGACGCCAAATTTGTTCTCGAGTAATTTTATCATACCAATACAATACTTGACTCATTTAATGTATATACTCATGGTTGTAGAAGAAACGTGGCAAAAATCGGCTCGATACATCCCCTGGAACCCTTGGAACTTAGAAATTTCCAACTTTCAAAAAAGTGGAAAAACCAGTGTGGCACGCCCTTGGGAGCGCCAACTTGCTGCCTATGGACTAAAAATTTTATCCCATAGCAGCGTGGCACGCCCTCTGATGCATCCCTCCCTTAGATTTTTTGACTTTTCTTCGCGGGTTTGGTTGGATACTTCAAGTCCTATTCTTTAACTTACTTCTTAACCTTCATATACTTTGTTTAGAGGTTTTCTTATCCTAATTTTTAACCCCATAACTGCTCCACGAAAATCACAAAACACCTCCTACAAAAGGCTAATCACATATATGAGGCCAAATTTCAATTTTCTCGTTCATAACATTACCAAACACATACGTATAGCTTTCGTCACCTAAGTAAACATTATTTAATGTCGTCAAGTAGGGTTGGGAAGGTACGGGGTGTTACATTCTTCCCCCCTTAGAAACATTCATCCTCGAATGTTAGTAACCTCGTCTCATGTAAATCCCACGCGTCTCTATTTTAACACATATACGTATATACATATAATACTTATGGATACTTCCTTGCTATTTTTCCATCTCCATACCTTGAGCTTTCTCCCCACATTTGAAGTAGTCACGGGTACTCTGACTTCATTATTTTTTGGCTCCCTACGTGATTCAATTTCTCCACTATACTTTTGCCAAAGCTATTACTATTTTCTTTTCATCTTCTCACTTATCCATAGAGGATGGCAATATATATCCTTTCATAAGTGATATCCCGCATAGATTGGACATAATGGATCTCGGTATATGACTTGTTTTAGCTTGTAGTTACTGTAGTACCATCTTACCCTTCTCTATAGCGTAGTGAACAAAATCTAGCCCCAAATAAAGCAATTCCACTCGGTGTAAATCACCCAATAGATGATTTAACTTTCTTTTATATCAACCTTCATAAGATACCATTTTGATACTTAACCATTAGCTATCATGGTAAGAACATTCAATAAGGGTAGATGATCATCCCAACTACCTTTTAAGGTTCTTCGTACACTTTGTTCGTTCGTCTGAGGGTAACCTTCTCTGCAAAGAAACTTCAAAGAAAATGTGTAGCAAATCGATCCCTCCTTCCTAATGTACTAGAGTTTAGAACTCCGTATAGTTGTACTTTCTCTGTACTAGACAACTTCGCATATTCTTCAGCCTTGTAAGTGGTTTTGAAATACAACATGTGTGATATGTAGGTAAACCTGTCAGCTATCTCTCATGTGAAATCAAATTCGTAAAATGTATGAGACAACCCTTATGTGTATAAGGAAATCTTGCTATAAAATCCATGTTAACCATGTCTTATTTTAAACTGGAAAATGTATACATGGCCTATAATACCCCCAGGTTTTTAATGCTCTGCTATTACCTATTGACAATTTGGTCAAGGAGTTACAAATTCTATAATGTTCTTCTTCTTTATATCGCCTCACCAATGCCTTCTTACCAAACCATGGTACATTTTGGTTTCTCCCGAATAAAATAGAATACCGTGAATGATGTGCTTTGGTTATAATTCATTTCCTTGGTCCAACTATATTTGATATACCTGATCTACCTTGATATTGAATAATCTCTCATACACAAGGTCAAATCTCATCGAACCTTGTGGTACGTTCTTTTTGCCAAACTCAAAATAGGATTCGCATGTTGCTTTTCCTTCACCTCTACGAATGAAGACTTTATCGCATTTTGCGCTATAACCCTTTGATCTGGAGTTTCCAGTAAATGCATTACCAACCTATTTAATCAATATGTAGATCCTCAACCATACCTTGTGTCCCCATGAACCGACCATTAGTACTTCCTAGTGCTTTGCGGCTTAACGCATCAACCACCGCATTTGCTCTTCCCGAATGTGATCTCAGTATCTTATCTTAATCGCTTAATAACTTGACTCATCTTCCCTACCTGAGATTTAAGTACCTCTATTTAAAGTATACACAGACTCTTATGATCAATATCTATATATCAATATGAACCCTAAGTAGTGGTGTCATACCTTCAAATAAATACCACAACTGTTACCTTAAAGTCATGTTTGATAGAGTTTCCCTCATATGGCAGCAACTGTCGTGAGGTATACGCTGTTATCCTATCATGCTGCACTAACCCACATCCGAGGTCAACCACGGAAGCATCACAATACATTGCATAACCTTTGTGCCTTCGAGAAATACTAAGACTGGTGTAGAAGTTAACTTATCCTTCAACTCTTGGGAACTTTTCTCGCATGCATCGCTCTACTAAAACTTAATTGTCTTGTGTGTAAACTCTCTTCTCTTTGTTTTTTTTTTTCACCGTATCTCTCTTTTGCGTACCGACCTTTACTCCTTCTTCCTATACAATGTAACCCAAGAACGCTATAGATATATCCAAAATTTACATTTAGAAAACTTCTATAACACTTGTTACACATGATTAACGTGGTCCTCTTGTGGCCTCGAATAAACAAGAATATCATCCGTGAACACAGGCACCAATACATCCAAGAATAGTTTGACCACCCTATTCACCCAATCCATAACAACAGCTGGTACATTTGTCAGTTCCAATGACATAACTAAGAATCGTAATAGTCAGACCGTGTTCGAAAGACTGTATTGGGTATATCTTTGTTTCTAACTCTGACTTTGGTGATAACCCGGTCTCAAGTCACTCTTGTTTCAGGGAAGTTGGTGGAAGAAAAGGTGGATACAATCCTTTTGATAAAAAGGGACAACACACTTGGCACCCTGTAACTGTTCAAACAAATCATCAATTTGTAGGAGGGAATATATATATTTTTTTTCTCAATCATTACTTTGTGCAGTTGCCAATAGTCAGTATACGTTCTCAAGTACCATTTCACTTTTGTTTTCCATATTCACACGGATGCGCCCCAACCAAATATTTTAATTGCTTTGTTTAATTCCCATAGCTTTACTGAAACCATGTTATACGGAGAAAAAGAAATAAGCGGAAGGCCTGGAATCACATCAATAGTAAACTCTACTTCCCATTCCGGAAGTAAGCCTGGAACTTCATCTGGAATTATATCAAGAAAGTGATTGACCACCGGAACCTCTTGAGGACTTGGTAGTTTCACATCAATCTCTCGCTCTCAGACTAGCACTGGCATACATACCCCCTTGGATATCAATTAAGATAGAAATATAAAAGTTTCTTTGGTGCCCCCACATTACCCTTCCACTCAGGATCATGTTCTTATGGACAGTGAAAATATACCTTCTTAGCCCGGAAATCATCCGTGGCATAACAAGAAACCAACCAATCCTTCCCATTATTAACATCAATGTCCACTAGTTTCGATCAAATAAGATCAGCCAATGTATCATGACTACACACGGTTACCATACAATCATGATGCACTCTTCTAGCTACAATAAATTCACTTTCTGGTGTAGATTCCCCAAATAGGTTAACTAAAAATTCTAGTGTCCTTTTTACAAAATTTGTCTCTTCAACCATCAATGGAGTCACATATGATAGGGTAAAACCCAAATCAATCAATGGAAATACGTCATGTAAAAATAAACAGATCATATGCCTGTTGCGTTATCAGGAGAAGCCTCAAATTTATGTCGATCCGTCACGGCGTAGGTAATGCCCTGAATGCCACTAGAACTAGATGCTCCTCTATCACCTCTGCCATGACCAACAACTTGTGCACCTCTACCTAGAGGAGGCACTGATGATGTCGATGCGATGGTTGGTCCCGTGGGTCGTGCCATGCCACCCGGGTTCCTTTGTGGACACCCTGTTACCACGTGCCCTGGCATGCCGCACCAAAAGCAAACATTTGTTCCGAACCAACATTCACCTGCATGAAACCTCCCACAGCGCTGGATAAAACCTCGGGTGGTTCGTACTTGTTCGTAAACCCTGAATCTCACCTCCTTGCCCAAACTGGTTGCTTCTAAACCCTTGGAATAGAGGGGGAGTAATTGTTGTGGTATGGTTAAATGATGGCCTAAGTGGTGTGTGAGAAACCCTAGGCCCAAATCCTCCTTGGGATGCCCTAGTTTACCCCATGGGTTTAGCCTTTTTTGACGATCTTTCTTCCAATTCTTTCATCCTCTCCCTCTACCTCTGTCCCTCCTTCTGCTACATAAGAGCTTGTCTTTGAGCTTGTACAGCAACTACATGGGTCAATATTTGTACTGCACTCATCAAATCCTGCTCAATAGTATCAACGGGCAGTTCTAAAGATACTTCTCTTCTTCTCAGCTCTTCCGGAGCTGGGAAAGTGGAAGAAGCCCGTGATGCAAAGTCAGTATCAGCTCCACCTTGACTAGCTTAGTCAGGTGGTGGTTTACTCAATCCCTCTACAGTAAGCGTAATAACCTACTTACCCTTGCCTTTATCCCTCCTTGTTATCGGCAGTTTCTATATCAAAGAAAACCAATCACCATGGTCAGACATAATCTAACTTACAACACTGGCTCTACTGCACGATCTAGGAATGAAGAAAAGAAACAATACCCTAAATGTCCCGTAGCCTCCTACTTATAAATATGGTGCACAACACATCGATAAGTAAGACTCTACTCAGACACGGTTTTGTAGACACCCTTAGAACGACCTGCTCTGATACCACTTTTGTCACAACTCGAAATCCCATTCGGGTCAGACTGGCACCCGAAGCCGATATGGCCCGAGAGAACCAATATTTGCTTATGAACACTCATATGCATCTCCTTGTATGGACCTTATTATACCTCATGCAACTATGTGGAAGTCATGGATATGGAAATATATGCCATATATATATATATATATCAAACTTGGCCGTTGGGGCCATCAAACCAAAATGAGCGTACATATATTACATTTTGTTCCCACATAAGTCTACAAAAGCCTCTACAGATACATAGCTATGACAAACCTAGAGTCGGGACAACACCCCGCTCTATACTCATATACAATACCAAAATACATGTACATAGCAACTCAGAAAGCCCCAAACCAACTGGAGCTCACCAAAAGTTGGCAAAAGGCCTGCAACCTACGGTGGAGGTCTACTAGTACCCGCGCCTGCAGCAAGTAAGGTAAGCCCCAGGAGGGGTCAATACGGATAATGTACTGAGTATGTAAGGCCATATGAAACTATCATGAATACATCAATAGAATCAAAATGTAATAGGATAATCAATACGAATAACCCATCAATTTGCATATGTGGAACTATGTAGCTTACGTAAATTAAGTTCTTCTCTTTATTGTTTATTCATCATCGCTCATATCATATCGTACCCGGGCCCCAACTGATCAGTGGGTCTTAACATAACATAACGTTATGTTAGGATCGACTCAAGCTAGGTCTTTGCCTCTAGAGCTACCACCCATAAATCAATATATATTGGGATTGGCTCGAGCTAGACTTATGCCTATAGAGCTACCACCCATACCAATATATCAGGTTTGGCTCGAGCTACGTTATTACCCCTAGAGATTCCCCCTGTCAGGATCGGTCCGAGCTAGGCTTATGCCCCTAGGACTGCCCCCTGATCAAAAAATCTCGGGATCGGCTTGAGCTAGGATTATGCCTCTAAAGCTACCACCTGTACTTGATCATTGACCACCAACAGATATGAATTATTATATTTCTTACTTTTGAGAGATTGAGTCATCCACTTATGAGAGATTGATACAGTCAGTTATGAGAGATTAACGTATATATACATAGCCACAACATTATTGGAAGCTCAAGAACACAACATGATTGGGACTTTTGAAGCATGTCCATAATTATGCAAATCATGAAAAACCATGATTAATGAATGAAGAATATGTGACTTAACATTAGATAACGTTATTGAAACAATTAGACACAAGTCAATGAACAAGAGGTATGTGTATAACCAATATTGGCACTTTGGAACATAACCTTTTTGGGCTTTTGGAACATTGACCAACGAATATGAGACATACCATTCCCAATTGATCAATGAGTAGGAAATATGTGATAATAACCTGATATAGGATACCTTAGCACATTTTGGGATGGTACAAATGTAATGTCAATGTGAATACTATTTGCCGCAGAAAGATACGGACAGAGTAACCTTACATACCTTGTATTCTCAATACCAATACACAATCTTAAATGCGCATACAATAGTCCCGCTCCTTTCTTATGTTTCACTCTACAACACAAATACATAACAGAGCCAACATTAACCACCAACTACTTTACAAATACATATAACATCAATGAGTTACATGTTTGCCTTTAAACATGCTATTTCCCCTTGAAAAAACATTGAAGAAATTATTATTCCAAAAATCCCACAATATTCCCAACATTGACCAATACATGATATTCAATACATTTCACCACAACATTTCTCCTTTACACTTTCTTATCCACACCACATCACAAATAATCCATCAACTTGCCTTAATACACCTCATAGAACATATCGGCCAAAATCCCACAATTTACACTTATAGGAAAATAACAAGTTTAATAACAAAATAACACCATAAATGTTCATATTTTATCCATACCATGCTCTTTCATCAAAGGCACAAGTCATATTTCAAGCTTGAACCTCATGGATCACAAATCTCATACAAAGACACCAAGTACCATGTCCAACATTTCCAAGCACAACCAACATGATCTACATACTCTTTAATGCATATAATATGTTAATCCATAAGAATAATAACTTACCTAAGCTTGATAAATGAGGATTTTGCTCCAAAACTTGTCTTTGAGTCTTTAGGGTTTGGAGAAAATGTTTTGGATATTTGTCTAAAGGCATGAGACTTTGTAATCAATAAAATCATATTTTATGCCCTTTATATAGGCCCTAAAGTCCATACTTAGCCACTTCTTCAGCATTGATTGTTATATCTAGAAGGTCTTTGAAAGAATGGGTCATTTGACCCATTTTGGGCCATGTGTTCTTTTCATGTTTGGGTCCTTTTTGGGCCCAATTCACTTAACCCAGTAAAATCAATAATTTCTCATGTTTAAATCATCTCATACGCGTTATGACAATATTTCCATTCACACAATTCATATCCGTAGCCTCAACCCCAAAAATAAGTGATTCTAGTTATGTATGACCTATTTTGACCAAAAGGGTAAAATCGTCATTTTGACGCCAAATTCGTTCTCGAGTAATTTTATCATAACAATACAATACTTGACTCATTTAATGTATATACTCATGGTTGTAGAAGAAACGTGGCAAAAATCAGCTCGATACATCCCCGGGAACTCTTGGAACTTAGAAATTTCCAACTTTCAAAAAAGTGGAAAAACCAGCGTGGCACGCCCTTGGGCGCGCCAAATTGATGCCTTTGGAATAAAAATTTTAGCCCATAGTGGCGTGGTACGCCCTCTGGTGCGTCCCTCCCTTAGATTTTTCAAAAATTTCATTTTTTGACTTTTCTTCGTGGGTTTGGTTGGATACTTCAAGTCCTATTCTTTAACTTACTTCTTAACCTTCATATACTTTGTTTAGAGGTCTTCTTAGCCTAGTTCTGAACCCCATAACTGCTCCACGAAAATCACAAAACACCTCCTACAAAAGGCTAATCACATATATGAGGCAAAATTTTAATTTTCTCGTTCATAACATTACCAAACACATACGTATAGCTCTCGTCACCTAAGTAAACATTATTTAATGTCGTCAAGTAGGGTTGGGAAGGTACGGGGTGTTACAGCTTTAAATTATATTCTTACTCATAACATGGAAATTATAACAAAAGTCTTAGAAAAAAGAGAGGGGGTGGCAGTTTGAATTATACTAAAGTGAATGAGGAGCAAATATTCAATGATGTAGATCTTTCTCAAAGGGCAGTCAAAGCAGTGAAATCTGCTATAAAAGGAAAGAAATAAGGTAATGGAGAAGGTTCTTAACCAGTTAGAGTGCAACCAAAGTGGAAGATAATATCTCAATTAGGTAACAGATGTTCAAAGCCTTAATTTGGAACATAATGTCAGTAAAGTCATAAAAAGTATTTCAAAGAGGCAAATATTGCACAAGTTTCATAAATTTGCTTTTGTGACTTTATTGGAACCTTTTCAACAATCAAGACAGATCAACCAAAATAAAACAAGACTAAAGATACACACTGCCTTCTATAACTTTAATGGACAGATATGGATTTTTGTAAATCATAGGTATGATTTTACAATGATATATAATTCAGACCAACAGATCACCATTAAGTTTCAAAATCAGAGTTCACCTACCAGTTTTTATGCTACCTTAGTTTATGCAAGTGTGATAGAAACTTTTTAGGCTAGAGCTATAGGATGATCTTTTCTCTATAACTAATGGGATGCTTAATACTTGGTTTAAAGGAGCATATTTCAATGTTGTGCTAATAAAAAAAGGAGAGTAGGTGGGCTCTCTATTAATTCTATTAATACAGATGACTTCAAGAACATGCATTGAGTCTTGTGGTCTTTCACAAATGCAGTTTAAGGGGAGTCCTTTCACTTTGTGGAATAGTAGATCAGGTGATGATTTTATTTTTGAGAGGGTGAGTAGAATTTTGTTTAATTTGAAATTTTAGGATTTGTTTTCACATTTCGTCGTGGAATATCTTCCAAGAAGTGGTTCAGATCAAGCCCTTTTACTTCTGGCTTGTGAAAACATTGGCTTTTCTTTCAAAAAGCCTTTAAAATTCTTGAAATTCTGGGCTTTACATGACTCCTTTAAAGATGTGTTAAGAATGAACTGGGACTCTGATATGTCTTCTAATCCTTTTCGAGATTTTAAGAGGAAGATTAGGAAGATCAAGAAAATTTTATCTTTAAGGAGTAGGCAGACCTTTGAGGCCATATTCCAAAAGTTGATAATTGAAGAAGAGATTTCAAGAATTAAAGATCATTTCTTTGAAGAGGATCCTTCTGAGGAGAATCAAATACTTATTTAGAAAGCCAAGGCTGAATATAATAAATATTTAGCTTTAGAGGAGAGCTATTGGTAGCAAAAAACATGGTATGAATGGTTTAAAATGGAGATAGGAATACTAGATTCTTTCATAGTGTATTCAATGGGAGAAGATTGAAACTTTAGGTGAGTAAGATTCAAGATTATCAAGGATGGTGGTTTGAGGATGATAGAGAAATAGCATATGTAGTAGTTAATTTCTTCCAAAATTAGCTCAAGCAGGATATAGATACTACATATTTCTCGTTACTTTCCCACATTTCTGAATTGGTCAAGGATAAGGATAATGCAGTGCTAGAGGTCATTCCTGATGGTGAAGAGGAGAAAAATGTTATGTTTAAACTAAATAGAGATAGCTCTTGTGGCCCAGATGGTTTATCTGGAAGGATTTACCAAGAATGTTAGGACATAGTAGGTCCAGACATTATTTTAGTGGTGCATGATTTCATCTCTGATAACTCTCTTCCTAAATCTATCACTTATACTAATTTGGTCCTTATTCCTAAGAAAGCCAATATTCAAACTTTATCTGATTTGAGATATATTAGTTTGAGTAACTTTGTCAATACAATTCTATTTGGAATCATTCATGATAGATTAGATGTTTTTTTCCCAAAGTTTATCTCTCCTAATCAGTTAGGTTTTGTCAAAGGAAGGAGTATTATTGAGAATATCTTGCTTACTCAGGTGTTGGTTACTAATATTGGTAAGAGAGGGAAACCTTCTAATGTAGTTATTAAACTTTGCATGGCTAAAACTTATGAGAGTATTTTATGTTTTCTTGATAAAAGTATTGAGGAAATTAGACTTTTTAATACTTTTGTTGACATGATATGGAGGTTGATTTACAAAAATTATTATTCTGTTCTTCTCAATGGGAAATCTCATGATTCCTTTCACTCAACCAGCGAAGTGAAATAGGGAGATCCTCTTTCCACAGCCCTTATTATTTTATCTCCATAAGTTCTCTCAATAGCTCTTAATTGTTTATTTAATGATGATCAATATGTAGAGTATGGGATGCCTAAATAGAGCCCCAATCTGAATCATCTAGCTTATGCCGATGATACAGTTAGTTTTGCTTCCACTAATTTTAATTCTTTATAGAAGATTATGGGCACTTTGTAAGAGTATGAGAAGCAATCTGGGCAGAGAATTAATAGAGAGTGGTGCTTCTACTGCATACAACAAAAAACAGCTATGAATATTTTTAATTTGGTGAGATAGTGTATAGGTATGAACAAAGGATCTTTTCATATAAAGTATCTAGGTTGCCCTATTAATCACTCTAGGAAAAGAAAAGTTCACTATGTTAAACTTCTGGACAGAGTTAAAGGGAAGCTTCAATCTTAGTAAGGTAAGATCCTATCATATGGAGGTAAAGAATTTCTTATAACAAGTGTACTCTAAGAATTTCTTATAACAAGTGTATTCCAAAGTACCACTATTTATATCCTATCTACTATTATACCCCCTATTTGTGTCATCAAAGATCTTCACAAACTTTTTGCCAAATTTTTCTGGAGCAATAAGGAATCAGGAAGGAGTAAACATTGGTCTGCATGGAATAATGTATGTCTTCCTAATTAAGAAGGGGTCTTGGTTTTAGATCCATGTTTGATGTTTCTCAGGCTATGTATGCTAGGTTATGGTGGAGATTTAGAACTCAAAACAATATCTCGTCCAATTTTTTTTGATACAAATATTGTAAAAACAGATACAATCACGGGTTCATTGAAGGGAGGATCTCCAATTTCAAAATTTATGCTTGAAAATAGAGATAAAATTGAGCATGCTGGTGGGAATTCTAAGGTGGTACTTTTAGGGCATTTTGTATGATAATTAGACCAGCTTGGGTCCTTTTTTCATGCACCAAATTGAGGTCCATACTTGTCATGTTTTGAGAGAGATATATGAGCTTTTGACAGAAGATAGCTAGATTTTTGACAATATATAGAATTTTGTCTTTGAGTATGTAGTTGAACATATCAGGAACAATATGAGTCCATTAAAGCTAGTGAATCAAATTGACATACTATGGTGGACACTTACAAGTTCAAGTAAATTCAATGTTAAAAATTCTTGGGAGCTCTTGAGACATAGAGAGGATGTTACTGAGGATTTGAAAAAGTTATGGTGTAAAGGAGTTCCTTTCAAATTTTCTTTCTTGGTTTGGAGAGTTTGGAATGTAAAAGTCCATATGGCATAGGTTATGCAAGATTGGAATATTAACATCTCACATTTTTGTAGATGTTGTTCTTCTCAGGAGATTTATACAATTGAACACCTTTTCATGAAAGGGAAAATTGCTAATTCTATTTGGCCGTACTTTTATAGAGTACCAGGTATGAACACTATTTTATTTGAAGGAAAATATCAGGCAGTGGTAGAGTAATGTTTGGAATAAAAGAAATAGAGAGGTTTACTAGGTGGTTCCTATTATTATACTATGGTTTATTTGGAAAAGAAGAAATATAGTATTTCATGGGGGAGCATATTCAACTGGAAAGGTCATTTGGGAAATCACTGATACCATTAGGAAATTCATTAAAAGCAGATTTCAAGTGAGTTGTGATGAAAGAAGTTGGCATGCTATAGTGGCTATTTTGGATGGGCATAGGCATTTTTACAGTATCAAGATTGTGAGGTGGCTTCCCCCACCTACCAATTGGTTTAAATGCAATATTGATGATGCTTCTAGGGGAAATCCAAGCCCTACTTCAACTACATTTTGTATAAGAGATTATAATGGGTATTTTGTGGTTGCCAAAGGATTGAGAATTCAAAATTCTACTAATTTGGTGGCTGAAGCAAGGGCAATTAGAGAAGGGTTGATGTATTGTAAGGAACATCTGATCAATTATATTATTATTGAATTAGATTCCTTGGCATTGATTCAGATTTTAGAGGGAGTTTGAGAAACCCCTTGGTGTGTGTCTGTGGAAGTGAACATCATTAATGTACTAAGAAATTCTCTCTCAGTAAGAGTACAACACTCCCTTAAGGAGGGAAATAATCTTGTTGATTTTCTTGCTAACCTTGTGTTCTTTTTTGCAAGAGATTATCAATTCAATAATTTTCATGGCATAACAAGTACAGGAAGAAGGATTCTAAATTTAGACAAAAACGGTACCCCTCATCTAAGGAGAACATCAACAAAAAACACATGACAACAGTATAGTAGGGACGACAACTTAAGGTAGGTTTAAGTCTAATATCTAAAACATTTTGTGTAGACAGAATATCATCTAGAAAGTTCCTAAGTCTGAAGAAATTTCATGAGATTGAGTATCTGCACCTACGATATTTAAATGGGGTGCTTAAACGATACCAAATATAGATAGAAGACTTCTAGTTTGAGTAGCTCTGTTGCAACAATTATGTTTACCTACAACAAATTCCATTCAATTAGATTAGTACAATAATTATTTTTTTCTTACCTTTAATCTAGAGATCTGATGGTGGTATTAACTTCTTTTGGGGTTCATTCCATTGATTTTTTGAAAAAAGGAAAGGAAATACTGTTCAAATAAGAGATCAGTAGCACTTAGCTTAGCTTAAATTAGAAGAGCTGGAGGACTATAGATCGGAACTAATTTCTAAAGATAAAGAGCAAGAAGATTGGAGGATGGTCAATCCCATATCGGTTTGGTGCTAAATAATCCTTCAAAAACATATTATCTATATTGCTCATAGCATATCTATTAAGCTTATCTTGAAGCCTATCATGAGTCTTGCTTAAAATCTATTTCTAAAACATATCTTGCTTGGAGACTATGCTCAAATCTATGAGATGAAGCTCAAATGTTTCTTTGTAAAATCATATTCTGAAATCTCTTTCTAAGGCATCTTTCAAATCATGTTCATATCTTATATCATGGGAAAAATTACTAAAACATGCATAACTCGTTGATTCTCAAAATAGCTTTCATAATAACATAATGAGTCTGAAATCATGTTTTAAAACATAAACTTCATAAATAATGAATAGAAATCAAGTCAAAAATAAGAAATACAACAATAAGAAACCTTGCTAAGCGTATAATTAAAATATAATCTCCATAAAATCATAATCATAAGAGGGACTTCAAGAGAGTCATGAAATTATTATAATAAAAAGGAAAATTTAAAGTGGGTTTATAAACCCTAAACATAATCTTGAATTCATGAAATTTCTAGAGTTTTTGACATGGAGATGAAAGGAAACCCCCCATTGAAGTCCTACATACCTAAATTCGAAAAGTGCTTGGAAGAAATCTTAATCTTGGAATCTTTATCTTTGGACTTTAGGTTTCGAAAAGCCCTTCTAGTTTTCTTTAGTTTTAGGGAAGAGATAATGAGGAATTTGGTAATGATTTATAGGGATTTGGGACGTTTGTAGGTTATAAAAGGGGTTTAGGAAGGTTAAAGGAGAAAAAACACACCTCTTGGAGCATAAAAAGACAAGAAAAAGTCAAAATTCTTGTCTGCGTTGCAGCTGGCGCACCGCGCCTCTCAGCACACCAGGTATGACTAGCTGAAGTTTGGGGCCTAGTGTGCCATGCCTCTTAGTATGCAAAACTTGGATGGCTAGAGTGTCTCTGATAAAATGGTAATAACATTCTACTCCAGAATTAGATTGAGGAATGGTTGGTGACATTGGAAGAAGATTTAAAGACCTTTAATTTGGATTAATTCTTACCACACTAAACAATTAATCTTAATAACTATGTACAAGTAGAAATCATCAGACTTGATTCTATACGCATTCAAAAAATGGTTCAGATCTTAGCTTAGAATTTGTGGAGTGTTACACAACAATTCTTCAAAGCCTTTATTAATATTAATAAGTATGTACTTGTTCAATCATTCATAGTGTTTACTTTAAACATGAGTCGCTAAAATCCATACCGAGGCTGTGAAACCCAATGGTATTATAGAGTTTGTATGGTTTGGAGATGATTGCTTATAATTAGGATAATGGAATATCAAACTTCTTTTCATTTGTAATTAAAAGATTTGGTAATTTCAAGCATTAACCTATGCGATAATATCTTATTCTTTAGACTTGGAAGAGCGGTTTAAGATTTGATAAAAGAAGATTTTCATAAACTCGAGGTGTTAACCCTTGTTTGATAGATTTATCTAGACATAAGTTAATCTAATTGGAATAATCTAACTCCTAGGTGAATTGAAATATATGTGAAAGTATTGTGTCAAAATTTAAGGAGACATAGTTAGTTGTATCAATTTTGAAGAAAAGCAATTCATTTTGAAAAAATTGTAAAGTTTGAAAAAGGCCATTATTGTTTTTGAAAGTCATTTTCAGAAGAACCTTCTAGTCACCATTCATGCATCTTACTTTGTTTTGCATACACATAAGTATAGTTGAGTCAAGTCGATTGTACTTTTCTTAAGGATAAGCAAAAATCTTAAGTTGGGGTTGTTAATGTGCCTAGAATTTAGCACATATTCTTTATCCTTTTCTTAATATTTTTGTTATTCTTAAATGTGTTTCACTTTGAACTTTGTATGTTTTATGTTGTTTTGTTAATTTGTAGGTTTTTTATGCCTTGGACACTTAAAGTAGGAATTTGCAGAAAATTGGCAGAAAAAAGTGATTTACGACCGTAGAGTGGATCACAGATAAGAAGACAGAGCACTGAATATTTCATGGAAAGATTTAAAGAGATGATTGCTCAAGACATGTTAATAAGGGTCAGATCATAAGATGAAAGATTGTCAAAGACTTAATTGACGACCTAAATTGATGAATGAAGACCTATACAATTCAAGGATCTTCTGAGACAACAAAAGTCCTCGCAAAATAACAGCATGACTGCAGAAACAAATCAACAATGCAACTCCAAAAAACCTAATAGTAAATGACAGCAGAACAATGAGAAGTCTATGGATTGTAAACCATTTGACTAGCATAGAATTACTCATAAACCTTGAGGTAGCAGCAAAAGTTAGTTTTGTTTGGGTTCCTACTTTTATCCTCTATAAATAGACATATTAGGTCTTTGTGTAAAGAGATATGACATTAGTTTGCTTAGCATAAATTTTGTTCTAGTTTTGTCTTCTCAATAACATAATTGTAGTTCTTATATTCTTCAACAATTCTTCAAAGCTTTCATTAATATCAGTAAGTATGTTATTCTTCAAATATTGATATTGGTTTAGTTTTAAGTATGAGTAGCTAAATCCCCTAACTGAGGTTGTGAAATCCAATGATATTGTAGATTTATTATGGTTTTCATATAATTCTAGATAACTAGGTTATTGGATTTCAAAATTATTTTTGTTCGTAATTAAAAGGCTTAGTGATTGAAAGCATTAACAACATACGCCGTAATATCTTATTCTTTAGACTCATAATAGCAGCTTAGGATTTGGTAAAAGAAGTGTTGCATGAACTCAAGGGATTAACCCTTGTTTGATAGATTTATCTTACACATAAGAGAATCTACTCTCCATAATCAATCGTACACATTTTCAATAATGCATATAGTTGTGGAAGCATCATATATATAAATCATTCACAACCTTGATAATGGCATAGAGATAGTGTGCAGGAGAATGAATGCATATCCATAATCCAAAGTACATATAGTTATTTATATGATTACCAATAAATAATGCAATCCATTATTGAGACATAATTCTCAGTAGTTTTCTCTCATAAGATCAATATCATATTTAAATTCTGCATATTAGATAATATGACAACCATACTTTGTATTCTTATGGAATTGAATTTTGCTCTAACTATAGCAGAATACTGAGAGTAATCAACTTTGGTACTAGGTTTTTCAATATTCCTTATGGATTTGACCTCAACCTAGGTGGGGTACTATTATTATATATGATTGTGTTATATCTGAAGTAGGGTGTATCTTGAGCATATCAAAAATTGGCACTGTTTCTGGGGAATATGGTGAAAACTTAAGTTACTATTAGGATCTATTAGAATAAGTCATTCTTTTCTATTATGAATTTTCTTACTTTGAATGTGTAAACATGGATAACATGGCACAAACTATGGTGCATCTAGTAGAGGTGGCCCTATCCATCATGGGAGCAGTAGTTGTGGCTACTTAAGCAATCCTGCAGCAGGTGGAGCAGACAAAAAAAAGAGGCCAACATGTTTGTTAGCCTCTACATGGAAATTGACTATGCTAATGTTATAGTACCTTGGAGGGTGAATTTTTTGGCTTTTAAGGTTGATATAAATATCTACATGATGGTGAAAGCGAAAGGGAAGTTCCAAAACTCTACAGATAATGACCCTCTTCAAAACTTGAGAAATATTATCGAAGTCTGTGCTATATACAAGCAAGCCAATGCCCTAAATATTCAATAATTCTAAGGGTATTCAAATAACCCCTCACTTACAAGACTGGAACTTGGCTCCATACTTACCACCAAACACCATCACCACATGGGAGAGCTTGTGGCAGTGTTTTTTAAAAAAATGGTTCCTTCCAAGAAAAAGAAAGGAAGAATTGAGAGACAAGGTCTCTCACTTCAAATAGGTAATAGGAGAATAATTACATGAAGCATGAGTGGTCCAAGCAGTACATCTAGAGATCACCTAGTCATGTGTTTCCAGAGAACATTCATTTGAAAAAATTCTACATGAATCGTGATTTAGTAAATCAAATAATAGCTAGCAACGTTGTTGGTACGATTTTTATGGGCAAGATGTATGCTCGGATTAGTGAAATTATGGATAGAGCTCACGGCACAATCAAGCCTAGGATTCGTTTTACAATGGTAGTGGAATCACCAATGGAAATCCTACACTCAGCTCTCTTTTCAAGGAGAATCAAGATAGTGATAAACAGATCTCTAATATTGCTACTAATATATGCTACTAGCAACATGACAATCAAAAAGTGATCGACAAAAGGTCAATGCAGTCAAAAAAGTACAAGTCATATATCACGACCTAAAAATTTAGGTCATGATGGAACCTACTACAATCCGTCAGTAGGTAAGCCAAAACCATAGCCCAAAACGACAAGTAACAAGCTAATAGGCAAAAATGAGTAGAACAATAAATAAGGTGACTAATCAGGGGAAATATACAAAGTAGACATACAAAGCGAGGGGAAAGGATAAAATATACCAAATGAGTCCCCCAAGACCTAGTAAAGCCAATACAAGATCCTCTAAACACAAAAGTACTAGACAAGTGCAATATATATAGAGTAGTCTTCGAATGATACAAAATAAGACTAATCCCAAAATAGAAGAAGATGGATCTGCTTCGATCAATAGCTCCACTCAAGGGAAACTTCAACGGTGATGACTTGTACTAGAATCTACATCAGGGAAAAAGATGCAGAAGTGTAGTATGAGTACGAAAATATGCGATACTCAGTAGGTATCATAAGACGACTGAGCTTAAATAAGGTAAAAGCATAATAAAGTGTAAATATATATGAAAGGTAATAAAAGAAGGGGCAAAAAAGGAATAATAGGATAAAGCTAGGCAACCACGGGAAATGCAAAGAAATAACTCGAAAAGAGTAAATTAGAGGCTAACTATAATCTAACTGGACCAGTATAAGACTAAAAGGTACACATAATCAAAAACAATGCAATCGAGTCCCCATAAGCATGGTGGATGCAAACAATAGTAATACTGATATACACCAAGTACAATTGTAAAGAATATGAAAATAAACCATGATGTGAAATAAACATACCGTATATTCCTCCTCCAGCCATATCCATATATCATACTAGATTCAAACCATATTCTCAACTAGAAATTGATAAAAATGCATGTCGGACTCAAACCGGGACTAACTATATGATAAGTAGTAAAATAGAGTGCCGGAATCAAACCGAATCAAAATATGCAATAAGGAGTAAAAATCAAGTGCCCGGACTTGAACTAGGACTATATAGTCCATTTTCCTTTTTAGAAAGACAATTTCTTTAAAAGTATTTCAAAAACTCATTTATCGAGTTGAAAATACTGTTTTAAGTCCAAAATGTTAAAATACCAAGGATACCGAATCAAAAAAATACAACATACCAATCAAACCAACCCAATTCCAATAATCAGCCCACCTAAGTATTTTATAGTCATTTACAATAGGAAGGACATTGTCCTAAGGTACTTTATATTAAAAAGAATGGGAATGTTAACTCCAAAACCCAAAAATCCAACCTAAGGCAAGCAACTACCCAAACCTAGACTAAGGCATCTAAATCCAAACCCAAGGGCCCTATCTAAGCTAACCCAAATCCTAAGGGAGAGAAACTACAGAGCCTAAGAAATTTAAGACAGAAATCTACCCTAAAGTCCCCTAACCAGCAATAAGAATCAAAAGTTACCTAAACTATTATTTGAAGCATAATTCCCCACAAATAGTTAGCAATTTACCATGCCAATACAATAAATAAGAAAAGTCTAAAGAAAGGTAAGCCCTAGCACTACCTGGACGCCAAACAAAGCACTTGCAATCTACTAAATCGAGGCTTTTCTATTCCAAAAAGCCTCCAACTGTGGCCGCACTATCAAAATAGTAATATATTCATCAAGACGAGAACAACAATATCAATATCAATAAAAAGTACTCTGATTCAAAAATTGAGCAAAAAATCACCTGTGAAACCTGCTTATGAAATCTAACAATTGCACCTACAATAATGTCCCTGGGGAACAAGGATCTTATGCTCAAATTGAGGACCATTAACTCTCTAATTATGCCCCAAAATTGCCCCAAATGTCGAAGAAGAAAAGAGAATCAAAACTCAAAGACTTAACAGAATTAGGATCGGAAGCTTACAAATTTTAAGAGAGAATTATGATCATAGAGAAAACAATAATGAACCCCAGCCTTAATTTACAATATCACACTAATATCACACTATTTTTGAGATCTCATTATCAACATGGAGGTTTTGGTCTAAGAAAATAAGCTAAAAAAATAAAGGGAGCGGCTATATATACTGCCAGGGGTTCTATATTGCATTTTCAAGAACCCTGGTCGTGATCACGATGCCACACCAAGATGACCATCACAAATGCGATGGCCTTGGGTCGTAATCTCGAAGAAGATCCAAGTCTGAGTCTTGTGGACCCTTTATTGCGAATGTGATAGGTATGGTTGTGATCGTGATGGACAATCTGCTTAACCTTCATGAACATGGTGACCAGGTATCAAAAGCAAAGAGAAACTGGGACCTGCACCAACTGGTGCAAATCCATCAAAATCCTAAGTCAAAAATAACTCCAACCGAGTGCTCGGGATTCATTTGAAATCCTGTGCATGAAAACAAACTATGCTGCCCTACCAAAAATAGAATTTTAGACTCAATGAAACTGACAAAATTTCCAATAGAGGTCGATTCGACAAAATATGAGCCCCTCACCCACTATCCCATTTGTACTAATTTCCAACCAATAGCCCAAAATGAGCTCAGATGTCTCAAGACCCAAACCAAAGGTCTTCCTAGCCTAGAATCCACATTCCAAAGCTAATAGAACTGTCAGAATTCTCAATTTTAAAAGATCCAAAATGGGGAAACAGGCATAAAAACCAAATAAGCTGCCCAAAAACTAAAGTATCAGTCCCAACAAGTTATAAATGACTTAGAGAAGCTATAGGAAAGCTCTAAACATAGAAATATGTAAAAAAAGGAAAAATGATTCGGAGGGTCATTACACCATATCATATAAAATTATGCCTAATAGATGAAATATCAAGAGGCTCCAATGAAATATGAGGAATCATATTATTTGAAAACTACTCAAAAGGGTACCAATATCTAAACTTCCAAAGCTAATAGAAACTATAATCACAAGGTCAAGGCAACTAGGGATATGTAAATTGGAACAATAATTTTGGGAATCAATGTCTAAACCTTTACATTTCTCTAATACGACAAACATCAAACTCGCAATGGTAAGAAGGTCCTTATCAAGATCCATATCAATCAAAAATATAGAGCAAGTTTGAAAATGTATTGCAACATTAAGAGTGGTTGAGGCATAATTTTGCTCTATCACAAAAATGGTAAGTTCTCATTCTTCTTATACATAAAAACTTGAAATACAAATGCGAGATCATTTTAGGGAATAAAATCCACCTCAAAAGGGGTAGCTTCCAAGAAATACACTAGACCCAAAGATAAATGTAATAGACCTACATCTTAATGTATGGAAATCACAAAAAGGAGTAGTCTAACCCTCCAAGAAAAAGTAGAGGAACATGAAGCTATTAAACTAAGAGTAGGTCCAAAATAAGCAATAATCTATTTAGGAAAAAAGGTATGAATTAAGTAATTTTATAGTGGAATAAAGGTAGTGGAATTTACACAACCTCTACCATCCCTTCCAAAACCTATCCCTAAGTGTAATGACTTTCTATGTCATTTTTGTAATTTTCATGCATTTTCCCATTTTAACCCTTTCTATAGTTACTTCAGAGTATTCATGGTCTACTGGGATGGGAGGTTTAGTTCTTGAGAAGTTAGATTAGTTTTTAGTTGAGTTTTCCTATTTTGGAGCTTTTGACTTGAAAGGTTTGACTTTAGTCAACATTCTTACAAGATGGGTTCAGATAGAAATTATGAAAGTCTTATTAGCTCTAGAACATGGATTTTGGATTAGGGGGACTTTTGGTTTGATTCCCGAGGCTTTCAGACTCATTTCAGTCACTTGGTTGGGTCTATCTGATTTTTTGAGAAGTGTTGACTTTGGAAACCATTTCATTGATACAACCTTTGTTAGTTGTTTTGTTGATTTCATTAAGTCAAGTATGTTATTTTTTTGTTCCCCTTCCTCGGACCAAGAGGCTTGGACTATGAGCCCGCTTAGCAAACGAGGCTCGGGATGGTAGAGTGTTCGTCCCAACCCCTTCGCAGGGGTACCTTCCCTTTTAATTGAGAGAAGGACTCGGAATTTACTCCCCTTGACTCGAGATCCGAAAGAAGGGTATGGATTTTCTCCAAGGAATGCTCCCCCCTGGCAGTAGGTAGATTCTCGAGGGCCCAAGCTCCCCGTCCCAGCCAATCCCCCATTGGATCAAGGACCACCATGATCCTTAGAATCTCGACCTTGACCTCGAATAGGTCTTTTGCCTCTATTTTGGCCAGGTACATGATCCCGATAGGGGGAGTATAGGAGTATTTGGCTAGGAGCCTCCACTGGATAGACTGAACTTAATCCCCCCTAAAAAATGGGGTCCAAAAAAGTGTGGCTGATTTGTTCTTTTACCATGTCAGCCGGGTAGTGTGTTGGATTTATCTTCACAAAAATCCATAGTCTAGGATTGGGATAGGATTTTATGGTGGAATAGTTGTCATATGATAATTGTAATATATATTGTATTTCTCCCCATATTTCTTTATGATGTTTGATTGTGGGCCTAAGGCCGAGGATATCTATTGGCTGGACTCCAGGTTAGTTATGGTTGTGGTGTGAAGGTAGTTTTACCTTAGTATAAATATATATATATATATATATACTTATATCTGAGCAGTCATATTCATACATTCCTATACATGGACCGTGGTACAGTTTGGAGGAAAAACACAAATTTTTGGCTTTTAAAAGTAATTATACCACTTTAATCATTGATTTCTTATTTTAAAAAGAGATTGTACTATTTTTCTTGCTTAGTCTAAGGTAAGATTTTAGACTGTACCACCTTCTACTATATGGTATAAGGTAAGATTCTGGTCCATTTCTACCACCATTGTGACTGAGGAAAGATTCCAGTCCTTTTATACTTTAGTTTATTGTTATGTCTAAGGTGAGATTCTTTCGGGCAGACTGATGTAAGATTCTAGGTTTAACTACATTGGCAATATATTGCATTTCATTATTCCATAAAGTATAGCATTAAATATGTATGCATATATATATACTGCATGTGTTATTATTCTCATTATTTTCATTTTATTCATGTTATGCTTTAGACTATTGGAATTCTTTTGAGATCTTCGCCGACTATCATATTCTAGAAGGACCTTTATTTGAGATATTGTAGATTGGTTGAGTTGCTTAAGTTCTATGAAATTTAAATTTTTACAATCCGGGTAAGGCAAATATGGTAGCAATTGCATTTAGCTAATAGGAGTTGAGAATGGGGAGTTTGTTTTCTCTTATAGCTGAGGATACTTTGGCTTTGGACATCCCATACTTAGACAAATGGTTCATTCAACTTGATATTTCTGATCCTGGGTGGGTTCTTCTTTATTTGAGGCTAGATCGATGTTATTGGAGTAAATTTAGCACAACAATTCGAGGATGAGAGATTCAGGGTGACTAAAGATAAGGTGTTGAGGGGTTAGGCTAGGAAGGCGAACTTAGATCCAGAGGGTGTATTAAGAATTAAGGGTCGTATTTGTGTTTCTAGAGTTGGACACTTGGTTAGGTTGTGTATGGAGGAGGCCCATTATTCCAGATATTCTATTTATCTAGGGGTAGTGATGGTGTATTGAGATCTGAGGTAGCATTACTGGTGGTGTAGGTGAAGAGGGATATTTCATAGTTTGTGTCTAGGTTCTTGAACTATTAGCAGGTGAAGTAACTAGAGGGCCTGGTGGTTTGACTCAAAGGCTACCAATTCCCAAGTGGAAGTGGAAGCAAATAGCTATGGACTTTGTGTTAGTCTTTCCACATACTTTTTAGGGGTTTGATTCTATTTGGGTCATCATTGATAGGTTGACTAACTCCTCTCACTTCTTGTCGATTCAAACTTCTTATGGTTAAGAGAGGTTAGCTCACATATACATTTGTAAGATATCAATTTGTATAGGGTGCCAACTTCTATTATTTCTAATAGTAGAATCAGTGCCCATTATCCTTCTAGAGGTCGATACAGAAGTGTTGGGTACCCGAGTTGAGCTCAATATAACTTTTTACCCTTAAACTAATAGTCAGTTTGAGCAGACCATTCAGATTTTGGAGGATATGCTTCGGGCCTGTGTTATAGATTGTATCAGTAGGACTAGTTCTTAGCCTTAGTGGACTTTATGTATAATAATAGCTACTATTCAAGTATTCAGATGACTCTATTCAAGGCGTTATATGGTATGAGGTGTACGTCTTTGGTGGGTTGGTTTGATTCTTTTGAAGTTAGACTATGGGGCACTGACTCGTTGCTTGATTCTATGGATAGGGTGTAGGTGATTCATGAGAGACCCCATACTGTTTAAAGTAGGCAAAAGAGTTATGCCAATTGGTGGGTGCGAGACTTAGTGTTTTTAATTGATGATAGGATATTTCTTTGGGTGCCACCTATAAAGGGCATAATGAGGTTTGAGAAGAAGGGTAAGCTCCATCCTTGGTTCATCGATCCATTTGAGATACTAGAATGGGTTTGTGATGTGGTGTATGAGTTACTTTTGCCTCCAACTCTTTTGTGTGTTCAACTTGTGTTCCATGTATCTATGTTGATGCTGTGTATTCTGGATGAGTTTACATACTAAGTAGGATTTTGTTTAGTTGGATGAGAGTTTAGCTTTTGAGGAGGAGTCGATTGCTATTTTGGATAGGCAGGTTAGAAAGATAAGGTCTAAGGAGATTCCATCAGTTAAAGTTTATTGGAGGCACCATCCCATTAAGGAGGCTACTTGGGAGACCTAGCAGGACATACTGTCGAGATATCCTCACTTTATCTAACCCTTCATGTACCTTCTATTCATTGACTTTTAAGGATACAGGTCCTTGTTAATAGTGGAAAATGTAATGACCTTTGGGGTAATTTTCATAATTTTTATCTTTTTTTCCCTATTTTAACCCTTTCTATAGTTACAATAGAGTATTTGTGGTCTAGTGGGATAGGTAGTTTGGTACCCGGGGAGTTAGATTGGGTTTTCATTGAGTTTTCCATTTTGGAGGTTTTGACTTGAAAAAGGTTGACTTTGTCAACATTCTTAGTAAATAGGTTTAGATGAAAATTTTGACAATTCCATTAGCTTTGGAACATGGATTTTAAATTAGGGGAACCTTTGGTTCAGGTTCTAAAGCTTTCAAAATCATTTTGGGCACTTGGTTAGGTTTATGTTATTTTTTAAAAAGTGATGACTTTGGTCTACATTTTGTCGAGACGACCTTTGTTGGTTGATTCATCAATTCCTATGAGTCCAAAATGCCATTTCTAGTTGGGTAGCATATCTGATTTCATGGAATTATGAACGAATCCCAAGGTTTCATTTGGTATTATTTTTACCCTTACGACATTATTAGTTTTCTGTTGCTGGTGCAGGCCTATTTTACTCATTGCGTTTGTGATGAGGTCTTCACATTTGTGAAGGACTGGGAGCTTAAGCTTTTAGAACACATGGGGTCTAGTTTTTATCACAAAAAAGGTCCACTAGGTTTGGGTCTGGTATACTCTTCATGATCACAAGGAGTACCATCGTATTCATGATAGTCTAGACTAATGTTGTCCCATGATCACAACAGGGGTCCTCGTGAATTGGAGGAAGGACCCCTAGCAGAATAAAAAATTTCTCCCTTCGTATTCATTTTATCTTCACTCAAAATTGGAGGCTTGGGAGTGCAGTTTCTTGAGGGATCTTCATCATTATTGTGTTTGTGTAAGTTCCTTGTACTTCCCTTGTGTTTTCTTGTTGGTTTTATTTAAAGTTACATCTTTAACTCCGTCAAAATCTAAATTTAAATCCTTTAATTTCCTCACATTTTGGGTTGTTTTGAGCCTCGAAATGATTTCCATTTTGCCCAACTTCTAAGCTTGGGTTTCTTACCCATGGGGGATTGTAATTGCATTGGAAATTTTAGTTTTCATATATGGGCCTCGAGGATCAATTTTTGACCTAATTTTTGGTCTGAATTTCATAATTGTAATACAAGTATCACAATTCTCGTCTTAATGGGTAGATTACTTTCTTGATAGCGTGGAAGTGGTATGAGGTTGTATGAAAGGGGAAAGTAGCTCCATGATAGTCTCAGTTTGTTGTTCCATACTGGAGTAGGTTATAGTCTACTTTTCTCTAGACTTAGATCGGCTTGATGGTATAAATTACATGTTGCTTAGGGAATTTTAAGGGTAGGATTAGGTTTATTTAAATATTTCTAAGTCTATTATCCTATTTAGGGACCTTAGAGTATTATTTCTTACATGAGCCATAGGTTAGGTTACTTTCCAAGTTTTAGGCTTAGATTAGGAGTCCTTAGTGTAGGATAGGGGTAGGATTTCCTGATGGAATAGTTGTCCTATGATTTTTTAATCTATATTGTATTTCTTCCCATATTTCTTTATGCCATGTGTTTCTGTGTCTGAGGCCGAGGATTTCTATTAGATGGACTCCAGGTTAGTTGTGTTTGTTGTATGAAGGGTGATTTTTGACCTTTTTGTGTATACTAATATATATATACACACATATACACACAAACACACACACACTTGTATCTGAGCACTCATATTCATATATTTATATATATGGACAGTGGCATGATTTGGAGCGAAAACATTGATTTTTAGGTTTTAAATAGGATTGTACAATTTTTATCACTGATTTCTAGTTTTAAAAAGTTATTGTACCATCTTTGTTATTAAGGTAACATTCCTGATTGTACCACCTTTTTCTATTTTGTTCGAGGTAACATTCGGGTCCATTTCTACTACTATTCAGTCCAAGGTAAGATTCTGGACAATTTACACTTTACTTCATTATTAGGTTTGAGGTATTATTCTGGGCAACCCAAGTAAAGATTCTAGGTTTCACAACATTGACCATATATTCCATTATATTGTTCCATATTGCATTACATTATACATAAACACACACACGCACACACACACACACACACACACACACACACACACACATATATATATATATATATTAATATATCCTATGTGTACTATTATTATTATTATTTTCATTTAATTAATGTTGTGCTTTAGACTGCTGGGATTCTTCTATGTGGAAGTTTGTTTTTTTCTTGCTATTTATATTGTATATTGTCTTCTAAGCTCAGTCGTCCTATGATGCCTACTATGTAGCCAGTGTTTTGGTATGCATACTACATTGCTGCATCTTTTTCTGATGTAAAGCCTGATGTGAGTCACCCTCATTGATCCTGGTGGTTTGAGGAGTCGCTTTGATAAAATTTATGGTGAGATCTTGGCATCCGGAGGCTTATCCATATCTTTTCTATAACTTTTTCTATATTTTATACTTTTTGGATAGATGTGTGTTTATATAGATCTACTCTTGTACTTTAGTGACTCTTGTACTGGTGGCACTAGGCCCGGGGAAGGGTATTTTGTATATTTTGTCTTCTCTTGTTTCCCATAAGACCTATTTTGTATATTTAGTGTATGGTGGTCTATATAGTGGCACGTTATTCCTTTTTCCACTTTCTTTATTGTTATTAGCTTATTACATTCTGTATATGGCTATGGGTTTTGGCTTACCTACTAAGAGGTTATAGTAGGTGCCATCATGTCTCAATTTTAGGTCGTGATAGTGTGGTATTAGAGCTTTCAGTTGACTGTTATTAAATGGTAAGAGAGAAAGTGTCTAGTAGTGTCCAGTGGATAGGTTTTATGATGTTTGTATCCTATCTTAAGAGGCTATAAGGTATTCTAAGGAAAATTCTATCCTTGACTTTTTATCATGCTTTCTGATTTCTATCGGTTTCTAAAATTCTCATCATGTTCCATTATTCCTTAAATGGATAGGACAAAGTTGTCAATGGGTAAGGGAGAGGATTCTGTGCCTATTGCTAGAGCCCTAGTTAGGGTCGAGGCTAGGTCAACCAAGAGGTCGAGGCCTAGCACGAGTTGCGGCACCTGCTTGGAGTCAAGCTGGTTTACCATCACTATGGCCTAAGATTGAGATAGAGGATCTACTGAATTATCTAAAGGGTCAAGGTCCAGTCTAGTCCTAGTGTAATTTATGGCCATGCCAGTTCTATGAGTATAGGCTAGTTGGGTCACTTCTAATGATTTGGGCATAATTTTTTAAATCTTTCTTGGGGTAGTATGCGCCCCGCGATATGAGAGAGAGGTTGTGGGATGAGTTTACTAATCTGTAGAAGGGTTCTATGATAGTTTCAGAGTATGCATTGAGATTCCATGAGTTGGCAAGACACATTGCTATGATTATACCAACAGAGCATGACAGGGTTCGATGATTTGTTAGAGGGTTGACTTTATCACTTTGTTTGGCGATAGAGCATTTAGTGGTAGTTGGGTCTACTTTCCTTTGAGTTCTTGATCACATGTGGACTTTTTAGGGGATATGTTGTGAGACCTAAGGAGGAAGCGACAAGAGGTCTCGCTGTCAGGGCAATTTTAGGGGTTCTCAGTCCAAAGTTAGGGGTTTTCCTAGTAAAGGTTATCATCACCACTTTCATCCTAGAAGCCCCATTCAAGTATCATTATAAATTACAGATGGTAGGTATTCGGGTCATGTTAGGTAGAGCATCTAGGGTTCAAGTTATACATCTCAAGGTTCATATTTTGTGTATTTGGGCCATGGTCACCATTCAGATTCAACAGGGTCATCATATCAAAAGATGTCTGGCATAGTGTGCTACTGTTGTGGATAGTTGGGGTATTTTACTAGGAAGTTTCCTAGGCTCAGATATTCTAGGCAGTAGGGTTAGCAGGTTCAGACCTTTAAGACTCTATTGTTGTTGACCATAGGCAGTACACAAGGTAGTAGGGGTGGTCCATAGGTTTCTAGAGATGGATCTCAGCTAGGTCAGGTAGATAATCATGTGGGTACTCAGTTTGGGGGCTGGTGTGGTCATTTATATGCTTTTTCAGGTAGGCCAGAGGCCGAGGCTTCAAATTTTATCTTCACAGGTACGACCTTCATTTGTCATTAACTTGCTTCTATGTTATTTGATCCAGGGTCTACATATTTTTATGTGTCTACCTACTATGCTACTTATCTTGATTTGTAATGTGAGTCTTTTGTATGTGCCTATGCATGTAACTAATCTCGTAAGTGATTCTTTAGTAGTGGATAGAGTGTATGGGGCTTGTATGGTGATCATCTTGGTGTATGACACTTGAGTAAATCTTGTTATAGTATGTATGGTTGATTTTGACGAGATTCTAGGCATGGATTAGTTGTATCCCTATCACACCATCTTGGATTGCATTGCCAAGATTGTTACCGTTATGCTAGGTATCCTTCAGATTGTATGAAAGGGTTCCAATAGCCACATGCCAAGAGTGATTATATCATTTATGTAGGCAAGGCAGTTGGTAGGCAAGGAGTGTTTAGCTTATCTAGTGTGTGTTTGTTATACTTGTGTTGCAACTCTTTCACTTGAGTAAATTCCTATGGTTGGTGAGTCTGCTGATGTGTTTCATATAGATCTACCTAGTCTTCCTCTTGATCTTGAGATTGATTTGGGCATTGATGTTGAGACGGGAACTCAGCCCACTTCTATTACTCCTTATTAGAAGGCATCGACAGAGTTGTGGGATTTAAAGGAGCAGCTTTAGGATCGTTTGAGTAAGGGGTTGATCAAGCGTAGTGTTTCTTCATTGGGTGTTCCTTTTTCATTTGTGAAGAATAAAAATGGTACTATGCATATGTATATTGACTACCGATAACTAAAGGTGACTATTAAGAACAAGTATCTGATGCAACATATTGATGTCTTGTTTGACTAGCTTCAGGCTACCACCAGTTAACGATCAGGGCGGTGAACATTCTTAGGACAACCTTTAGGACATGTTATAGCCACTATGAGTTCTTAATTATGTCTTTCGGTTTGACCAATGCCCCAATAGTATTTATGGATATGATGAATCGAGTGTTCAAGATTTATTTGCACTCATTTGTTATTGTGTTCAATGATAAAATCTTAGTCTACTCGAGTAGTAGAGAGGAGCATGAGCATCATTTTTGATTTGTGCTCCAGACAGTATGGGATCAGTGGTTGTATGCAAATTTTTCTAAGTGTGAGTTTTGGCTAGAGTCAATGGCATTTTTGGGGGACGTATTGTCCGATAATGGTATTATGGTTGGATACAACAAAGATTGAGGTAGTTTGTAATTGGTTCTGGCCCACTTCTCCTAAAGAGATTCAGATTTTCATCAGGTTAGCAGGTTACTACAGATGGTTTATAGAGGTTTTTTCTTTGATTGTAATGTCATTGACTAGATTGACTCAAATAATGTCCCTTTTTAAAGGTCCAACGGGTGTGAGGTAAACTTTATGAATTCAAGGCTTTATTGACATTAACTTATATGTGGAATCTTACTATTGAGGATAGGGTTTACTATATATTATGACGCTTCTATATTTGGTTTGGGTTTTGTGTTGACACAACAGGATCAAGTTATTGCATAGGCTTTCAGGAAGCTGAAGGCTCATGAGAGAAACTACCCCAATCATGACTTGGAGTTGGTGGCGATATTTTTTGCATTGAAGGTTTGGAGGCATTATCTTTATGGGGTTCATTGTGAGATCTTTACCAACCATCGTAGCCTATAATACATTTTTAGCCAAAAAGGACCTTAATTTAGATAGTGCAGATAGCTGGAATTATTTAAGGACTATGACATTTTGATTCTTCACGATCTGGGCAAGGCAAATTTTATAGCAGATGCATTGAGCCAAAAGGCGATGAGTATGGGGAGTTTGGATTTTCTTGTAGCTGAAGAGAGGACTTTGGCTTTAGACATCTAATCCTTAAACAATCAGTTCATTCAACTTGATATTTCTGAGCCCGTGTGGGTTCTATTTTGTGTGGAGGCTAGATCCATATTATTGGAGTAGATTAGGCAGAACAATTTGAGGATTAGAGATTGAGGGTGATTCGAGATAAGGTAGTGAGGGGCGAGGCTAGGACTACCACTTTAGATCCAAAGGGAGTATTTAGGATCGAGGGTCATATTGTTTTATAGAGTTAGAGACTTGGTTAGTTTGATTATGTAGAATGCCTACGATTCTAGATATTCTATTCATCTAGAGGTAGCAAAGATGTTTTAGGAATTGAGACATTATTACTGGAGGTGTGGGATGAAGAGGGATATTTTAGAGTTTATGTGTAGGTGCTTCCACTGTCAACAGATAAAGTGGAAGCACTTAAGACCCTGTGGTTTGACTTAGAGGCTACCCATTCCCATGTGGAAGTGGGAACTGATAGCTATGGACTTTGTGACATGCTTGTAGTATATATTTTAGGGGTTTGATTCTATTTGGGTCATCATTGATAGGCTGACTAACTCCACTCACTTCTTGACGGTTCAGACTTCTTACAGTTCAGTGATGTTAGCCCAAATCTACATCTATGAGATAGTCCGTTCACATAGGGTGCCATTTTTTACTATTCTGACCGTGGTACTCAGTTCACATCATCCTTTTAGAGGTTGATTCAGAGAGAGTTAGGTACCTGAGTTGAGTTTAGCATAACTTTTCACCCTCAGACTGATGGCCATTTTAAATGGACCATTTAGGTTGTGAAGGACACATTTAGGGCCTTTGTTATTGATTTTGGGAGTAAGTGGGACTAGTTCTTAGCCTTGACAGAGTTGGTGTATAATAATAGCTATTATTTAAGCATTCAGATTGCTCTATTTAAGGTGTTGTATGGTAAGTTGTACAGGTCTTTGGTGGTTTGGTTTGATGCTTCTGAGGTTAGACTGTGGGGTACTGACTTGTTGCAGGATTCTATGGATAGGGTACGGGTTATTCGGGAGAGACTCCATACGACTAAAAGTAGGCAAATAAGTTATGTTGACTAGAGTTTTTGATTATTTATAGGGTGTTTCTTTGGGTGTCCCCTATAAAGTGTGCAATGATGTTTGGGAAGAAGATAAAGCTTAGACCTATGTTAATCGGTCCATTTGAGATACTAAAATGGGTGTGGCATATAAGTTAGTGGTACCTCCATCTCTTTCAGTTGTTCATCCTGCGTTTCATGTATCTATGTTGACGCAGTATATTTCGAATGAGTCTTATGTGGTTCAATAGGATGAGAGTTTATCTTTTGATGAGAAAATAGTTGCTATTTTGTATAGGTAAGTCAGAAATATAAGGTCTAAGGAGATTATGTCAGTTAAAGTTTAGTGGAGGCACTATCCCATCGAGGAGCTACCTGGCAGACCGAGTAGGACATGTTCTCTAGATATGCTCACTTTTTTTTAGCCTTCATGTCCCTTCAATTCTTGTCTTTCTAGGACCACTGTCCTTTTTAAGTTGTGGATGATGCAATGACTCTCCAGGTCATTTTCATAATTTTCATGCATTTTTCCTGTTTTAACCCTTCCAAAAGTTGCTATAGAGTATTTGTGGTATGCTGAGATAGGTGGTTTGGTTTTGGGGGATTTAGATTGGGTTTTAGTTAAGTTTTCCCATTTCAAACATTTTGACTTGAAAGAGTTTGACATCAGTCAATATTCATAGTAAAGGGGTTCAGATGGAAATTATTATAGCTTTGTTAGCTCTAGAACATGGATTTTGAATTAGGACGACCTTTGGTTTTGCTCTTGAGGCTTTCAGACTCATTTTACGCACTTGGTTGGGTTTATGTGATTTTTTGAAAAATGTTGACTTTGGTCAATATTTATGAGGACCATCTCCCGTGGTCATCACAGTGGTTCTCAGAAATGCGAAGAAAGACCCTTGTCAGTATATAAAATTCCTCCTTTAATTTACATTTTCACTGAAAATTGGAGGCTTGGGAGCTTTTGTGATAGCAATCATGGAGAATCTAAAATCCATTAAAAGTACATATAGCCAATGTCAAGATTCGAGGATGAATCTTCATTAAGAAGGGGAGAATGGTAGCATCAATGGTAGCTCAACATTATTAAGGGACAGATAATATCAAGATGCTAATGGGTTTTAATTATCAATTAAGATATGTCTTATGATGGAAGAATAGCTCCCGCCCAAAGTTGAGTTTTTTTGGAAAAGTCTTACAACTATTTGGAGGCCCAAATTGAAGGCCAAATGGAGTTGGACTATGCCCCAAAATCTATCCAAAGAAGGATCAAGTTCAGCAGCCTAATGTTCTGTTCTAGAAACTTATTTAATGCTATGTTGACTGCCATTATAGCTTATTGAACAAAGTGTTTGTAGTATGCTATGCACCTGGGGATTTTACTAGTTTATTTAGTTTAGTTTGACTGCCTCTTTGATAATTTCAAGGGGGAATAACAGCCCTTTTCTAGATTTCTATACAAAACGAGTTCTTTCTTCATCTTTGTAAATAAGTTAGATTTAATATATTACTAGTAGCAATCTTGTGGCTTGGGGAGAGCTTTTTAAGTTCTCTATTGGGTTATTCCCTTTATGTTCTACCTTGAACCATAGCTTGGATTTTTTCAATGGTAAGTTTCCTTGTTTGAGTTCCCTCCCTTCTTTTTTTTCTTCTTATTCATGTTCTTATAAATTGATTCACTATTTTTGTTAACCAAGATTTTGGTATCCCATATCTAAGATTGTTTCTTCTCTTTCAAGAATCAACTTCTTCCCCATTTCTAATCTTTTGATTTTAAAAGGCTTCCACTATCCGTGTTGTTATCAAGTGGTATTAGAGCTTTGGATAGTTGGGTATTCTTATACTCATCCGATCTACTGATTTGAATCATAGAATACTACAAAAAAATCAGAAGAAAAAAAAAAGATTTTTGTAGTGTGAACAGTGACCAAAAGAAGTTTAAAAAATTCCTCAAGTGAATAGTGATGTGAACAGTAACTTCTAGTGTTCCTTAACTTGTTCATAGTTTGTTCAATACTTTATCTTATGATATAGTGACTTTGGATATTTGAAAATCTGATCTTGTTGTTAGCTCTTGAAAATTTCATTTGATTTGAAGCTTCTTTGACTTTTTGTCATCAAGAAACTCAAAAATCACTTGAAGGATTGGAAAGGTCATTGTAGCTCCTTTGTATTCAAAAGCTAATGTAAACATGTTCTACGTTTTCTTGAAATCTTTTTTACACTACATGTTGTTTTCTATTATTGTCTTTCTAGTTACTTTAAGTATTTGTTGATACTAAGTATAATATAGTAATTTGTGTTTATTTCTTGATTTCATGATTTTTTTCTTTTTTTTTCATTGTGTATTGCTTTATTTCAAGTCCATTATAGTTTTTATTGTACTTTTCTTTGTATACATAAATTCTATTCTTGAATCAATCTTTGGAACTTGATTTGAAGTGTTTGAGTTTTTGGTTCATGGAAGAGCTTAGAGGAACATATATTGAGTGGTAAAAGGCAAGAGTGGTGAGATTATTCGAGGGTAAAAGCCTAATTGTGTGATGTACGAGTGTTGAGATCCACCACTTGAGTGATACACAAAAGGGTTTGATTCTTGGTGAGGTTATTTTGCTTTGTAACAATCTTTTGTTTTTAAGTAAGTAATTTGCAGGTCTTTGGGAGGTTATGGATACATTCATAAATACCAAAAGAAAGGAAGAAGATAAAACGCTGATAGGAAAGGATGAGGAGATCTTTCACGAGGAGATACAAAAACTCTATGAAATGATGAACAAAGGGAATGATAAGTGGGATGAAAGAAAGAAGAGTCCTAGAAGAGGACATGAGCTTACTGGATTTAACAAGGTTTTTCAAACTAGAATGAAAGTATTGTCTAATATGTATGCTACTAAGATAGTTAGCAATGATTGTCACAACTCAGTCAGTGCTTACTTTGTTTAAAAGGCGGGCTTAGCTTTTGTTAAGCATGCTTCACCCTATACCTTAAAAGGAGTGAAGGTGGACAAGAGATTTTTAGTGCCATTTACTCTTGGGATTTTCAAAGATAAGGTTTGGTGTGATGTGGTTCCTTTATTCACATGTCATGTCTTATTCTTAAGGTCGTGGTATCTCTATAGAAAAGTTTCATATGATCAAGAAAAGAATAGGCATTCCTTGCTGAAGATGATGAAAAAAATCAATGGAGGTGTTTGACAAGGAAAAGAATAAAAGGGAAAATAAAAATAGGTTTAAGAAGCCTAAAATTAGAGTTGATCATAGAAGTCCACCAAGAGATAAAAGAGGGATTATTGGCAAGTATAAAGGAGCTAGTGCATTGACAAACTTTTCTGCATCAAATAAAAGTGAGGATGAGAGACAAACGAAAGAGAAAAGTAAGGGTGAGCAACTTGACAACTCAAGAGAGAAAAGATGAGAAGAAGTGATGAGTGAGGAGAATGGATGTCAAAAAGTAAGAATGAGTGGAAAAATTTAGTGGAGTGAGTTTGAAAGGTAAACTTGAGAGTCAACCAGTGTATTTGACATATGTGAAAAGAAAAGATTAAAAGAATAGAGTGTTTAAGTGCTAAAGATTCTTGTTCTAGCTCTAACCAATTAACTCATTATTTTTTTAGTGTTTGTGTTCCAAATGTGCAGGTTATTAAAAAAGAAATAAATGAAGAATTTAAACAACAATTGAACGAAATCCAATTTCAAAGAAGATTTGGAAATTGTAAAATCCAATGAATCATGAAAACAATTGCAAGTTGAAGACAAGTTTAAGACTGATGATCTCATGTGATATGACCTTATTTATGATCCATTTTGTTGCAAATAAAACTAAACTTTTACCACAATTCATGAGGCTAAGGTTTTAAGTGAAGATATGACTCAAATTGGAAGTGAACCTTCCCTTTTTAATTATTCTTCTCATGTGAGCATTCTTCCTCATCGTGAAGAAAGAGAAGTGAAGGATAACTTGAGTGAACAAATCCAAGGGAATATGAGAGAGAATGAATCTTATTCATATTCTATTATACTAAATCTTTTTAGTTTTAATATCACCTCTCACTACATGCAGAAATTTGAGGAAGAACCTTGTAAATAGGATGATAGTACCTCATTTGAAGAAGAAACTGATACTGGCCAGGTTTTAAAGTGTACAATAACAAATTATTAGAAGAAATTGGGGAAGACTTTAAAGTGTTCTCTAATCCCTTATGGTTTGAGAACATCAATCGAGAAGTTGCCAATAAAGAAAATGAGATACATGAAACTTTTGATGCTGTAAATGTTAAGAATATTAAGCTAAATCAAGAATGTACTGGCTCAAGTATGGAAAAGTATAAGTGCTCACAGCTTTCTAACTTCATAGTATCTTTGTCTTATTTTGAAGATTATTTTTTACAGGTTCAACCCAAGTCACATCTCAAGAAAATTTCTTTTCATCCATATCTTTGCTATGGTATACTCAATAGTGAGGTTGATTTGTTTGGAAAGATAAATATGGATTATATATATGGTATTCATATGCTTTTGGTCTAGCTAATGACTCTCTATTATTTAAAGAGCTTATGAATTGTGGTTTTAGTGTTTATGTGGGTAATTACATTGTGAATATTTAAAAGATGTGTTTGTGATGAAAAGAACAAAATGGGTTACATGGTTGCATGGTCACTACTTGGTGTTATTTTTACCAAGTTCTTGTTATACCTTCTTTGTTTACCTCCTACTAATTGTGAAAATCATGTTGGTTGTAGGCATTGATCAAGATTCGGGGACAAATCTTTTTTAAGTATGGGAGAATGATAATAATCATGGAGGGAGAAAATCTGTTGAAGGAGTAGATATAGTTAATGTCAATATTCGACGAATCTTCTTTAAGAAGGAGAGAATAATAGCATCTATGATAGCTCAACTTCATTAAGGGATAGAGAATATCTATACAGTTAATGGGTTTTAATTATCACTAATAGTATGTCTTAGGATAAAAGAATAGCTTCAGCCCAAAGTTGAGCCTTTTGAAAATGTCTTACAACTATTTGGATGCCCAAATTAAAGACCCAATGGATTTGGATTATGCCCCAAAATCTATCCAAAGACGGATAAAGTTCAGCAGCCAAAAGTTGTGTTCTAGAATCTTATTTAATTATATGTTACCTTCCATTAGCTTTATTAAACAAAGTGTTTGTAGTCTTATATGCACCTAGAGATTTTACTAGTTTATTTAGTTTAGTTTGACTACACCTTTGATAATTTCAAGGGGGAATGACAACCCCTTTCTAGGCTTTTATATAAATAGGTTCTTTCTTCATCTTTGTGACTAAGTTAGATTTAATATATTACTAGTAGAAGCCTTAAAGCTTGTGGAGACATTTTTAGGTTCTCTATTAGGTTATGCCCTTTATGTTCTACCTTAACCATAGCTTGGATTTTTTCAATGGTAAGAATCCTTGTTTGAGTTTCCTCCCTCCTTTTCTTCTCTTCTTTATGTTCTTGTTAATTGATTCACTATTTCTGTTAAACAGGGTTTATCTATCCCATATCTAAGGTTGTTTCTTCTCTTCTAAGAATCAATTCTTTCCCCATTTCTAATCTTTTGATTTTAATAGTCTTTTGCTATTCATTTTTTTATCATTTGGAGTGCAATTTCTTGAGGGATCTTCATCATTATTATGTTTGGGTAAGTCCTTCACTCCCCTCACTTTTCTCATTGGTTTTACATGAAATTCTGTCTTTAACTCCGTCAGAATCTGAATTCAAATCCTTTAATTTCCTCACTTTTTGGGTTTTTTAAGCCCCAAAGTGATTTCTGGTTTTGCCCAACTTCCTAGCATGGGTATTTTACCCATGGGGAAGTTTAATTGCATTGGAAATTTTGTTTTTCATTGATGGGAGAGAGTCAATTTTTACCCAAATTCCATAATTTTTATATGGGCATAATTATTCTCATCTTAACAAGTAAATTACTTTCTTGATAGCTTGGAAGCAATCTGAGGTCATACAACGGGAAAGACAGCTTTGTGACAATTTGAGTTTTTTGTTCAATCTTAAGGTAGGTTATGGTGTTCCGGATAATGACAACACATTTTGCACTTTTAACTAAGGATAATTTTAAGGTTTAAAGAACTTGTTGGTCATTTTAATGTGTTTTGGGTTTATTTTCAGAAAATAAGTCTAAGGATAGAAAAGTGGGAACAATGTACTGAAAATGGGTGTGATGGCTCTTCTGACGAATTGTCAGAATCCTGATGAGTTGACATACCACCCGTCAAGTAAAAATAGGAGCAATGTTTAAAGAAAGTACATTGACGCCTCAGCAGGCGATCTGCCAGAGTCCTGACGAGCCTTCACTCAAGCCGTCGAGACTAAATAGAACGAGTCACTTTTGACTAGAGCGTGATGGATCCAGAGAGCATGACGGATTGTCAGTGCTTCCGCCAAGGCAAAACAAAATCTGAGTTACTTTTGAGTCTAGTGACAGTTTGAGTGGTGAACCGTCACAAAGTTGGCCGACCATCATATGAAGAGTTAGTAGCGAAGCAGGTTTTCTGAATTTGAATTTTAAATCCGTTATTTTTGGAGCCTATAAATACCTAGTCTAGGGTTTAGATTAGGCATCTTGAATACTTAGAATATTTTATAACATATTTTTCTCTGGAGAGGATTCTTTGGGTGTTCCAAATGCTACTTCTTAGATTTTGTCAAGAATTTGATAACTAAATTTGTTCTTTGTAAGGTTTAATCTTTGCATTATGAAATATATTTCATTCATCTCTTTCATTATTATAAGTGGCTAAAAACCCTATGACTAGGGTTGTGAATCCATGGCAGAAAATCACTTCTAGGGTTAATGTTTATATGAATTTGGAGTACCTGTAACACCCCGTACCTTCATAACCCTAGGTGACGACATTGAACAATGTATACTTAGGTGTCGAGAGCTATAAGTATGCATTTGGTAATGTTAATGTTGAGGAAATTGAAATTTGGCTTCCTACATGTGATTAGCCCTTCATAAGAGTTGTTTTGTGAGTTTTATGGCGCAGTTGTGGGGTTCAAAATAAGGCTAAGAGTACCTCTAAACAAAGTATATTAAGGTTAAGATGTGATCTAAAGAATAGGACTTGAAGTATCTAACCAAACCCGCGAAGAGAAGTCGAAAAATTGAATTTTCAAAAAAACTAAGTAAGGGGCGCATTTGGGACCGTGCCATGCCACTACGGGCTAAAATTTTTAGCCCAGAGGCAGTAGGTTGTCCCGCCCCTGGGCGTGCCACCTTGGGTTTTCCATTTTTTTGAAAGTTGGAAATTTCTGAGTCCCAAGGGTATCCGGGGTCGTACCGAGCCGATTTTTGCCACGTTTCTTATACAATAATGAGTGTATACATGAAATGAGTAAGGTATTATGTTGGTATGATAAAAGTACTCGAGAATTAATTTGGCATCAAAATGACGATTTTACCCCTGTAGTCAAAATAAGCTATACGTGGCTAGAATTGCTTGTTTTTGGAATTAAGGCCACAAGTATGAATTGCATGAATGGGAATATTGTCGTAACACATATGGAATGAATTAAATATGATGAATTATTGATTTTATTGGGTTAAGTAAATTGGGCTCAAAAGAGGCCCGAAATAAGGCAAAAGAGATGGGCCAAGAATGGGTCAAATGACACATTCTTCTTTTGACTAATCAATAATTGAGAAAGGTGGATAAAGAGGACTTCAAGGCTCTATAAAAGGGGCACAAATCAGATTTTTTATCCACAAAAGACACATGCTTTTCTATCTTTTTCTCTAGACTTTTCAAGAACACCCTTTTGGGCTCTCAAACCCTAAGGCACTTTTTGGAGCAAGATCACCATTTTCCAAGATTGGGTAAGTGATTATTCTTGTACTTTAACATATTATTAGCATGAGAGATTATGTATATCATGTTGGTTATGCTTGAAAGTGTTGAGTATGGCGTTTTGTGTTTTGGTAAAAGATGTGAAATCCATGGGATTGTAACTTGGATTATGACTTGTGGTCTTAATGAAAAAGCATGTTATGGATAAAATAACAAAATGTATGGTGTTATTATGGCCCCAATTTTTTTATTTTTCAGTAAGTGTAAATTATGGGAGTTTGGCCGATTTGTTGTTATGAGGTGTATTAAAGTAATTTGATGGAATAATTGTGATGTGGTGGTGATGGAAAAGTGTAAAATATGAGCTTGGTGTGACATGCTATTGGTTATCATGTGTTGGTAAATGTATGGAATATTGTGGGATTATTGGTATGATGATTTCATAAATGGTATTGTCAAGGGCGAAATGACATGTTAAAGCTAAACATGTGACTTATTGTTATTGTATGCCATTGTAAGGTAATTGGTGGTTAATGTTGGTTTCGTTATGAACTTGTGTTGTAGAGGGAACACAAGGATGGAGCGGGACTATTGTATGCACACTTAAGATTGTAGAATCGTATTGAGAACACAAGGTATGTAAGGTTACTCTTTCCGTATCCTTCTACAACATATTGTTCCTATTGACATTGGGCTTGTTTCAATTCCGAGAGGCTTGAAGTACATCAATTCAGGGTGACGTATATTGTTATTCATATGTACCCTATTATTAGATGAATTATGATTCACTTATCCCTTGTTCATTGATTGAAGTTCCTAAGATGTCATAACGTGGTAATTCTTAAAAGAACTATCCCAAGAGAGTAAGATGCAAGAGAGTCTATTTGATATTGAATAGCATTTTCCAATCATGTCATGTTCCAAAGTCCTATGGTATGATGATTATCCGTGTACCAATCTCTTGAAGGAAAGGTGAAGTGAGATGTGTATATAAGTGTGTGCTTTAATGTCATGATCTCTAGTGTGTCACTCTCAGAACTAGGTAAAGGGTATAAGATTGTAAAGAAGTAAGGTGCTTGGTTACTATATGTCTCATTAAGTATGGATCACATTCTAAAGGGGTATAAGTTCAATAAAGAAAATCCCTATATTATGCTATGTTAGTTATTGTATTCTCCCCCAAAGGTGGAGGCCCGATATCCTTTGCTTACTTAGATAAGATCTCATAAGAGTAGTGAAGAGGTAATATCCGAGCTAATATAACTATCCCTCACAAGGTAAGGTGTTGATCTCATGAAGGTAAGAAATGGGGTAATATTTGTATGTTTCAAATAGTATCATGACCATGGTTGTACCAATCTCTTATAAGTGCGTATAGAAATCTCTCATAAGTGAATGTATGAATCCCTCATAAGGAAGGAATGAAGTAATGTATATACGTGTTCCCAATGATGTTCCAAAGTCTTATAATTTTGTAATTATGGTGGTACCAATTCCTCACAAGTAAAAATGCCAATCTTGTAAAAGTAATAAGAGAGGTGATGTGCAAGTTAATATATCTATTCCTAATAAGTGAAGATGTCAATCTCATGAAGCAAGAGTGAAGAAGTAGTATATATATATGTGTGATTCCAATTATGTCATGATCCTTATTGTATCACTCTTAAGAATGGAAGTACTAATAACAAGAGAAATAAAATATGTATAATTAAGAAGTAATCATGGGTGGTATCCCAGGGGTTAAAATACCTAGCATGGGTCAATCCCAATAACACGGGTGGTATCCCAGGGGCGATATAAAAGCCTAGCATTGGTTTATCCCGATACATCCCAAGGGCGATATAAAAGCCTAGCATGGGTTATAACGATACATCCCAGGGGCGATATAAAATCCTAGCATGGGTTATGACGGTACATCCCAGGGGCGACACGAAAGCCTAGCATGGGTTAATATAACATCCCAGGGGCGATAAGCCTAGCATGGGTTAATGATAGCCCAGGGGAGACACGAAAGCCTAGCATGGGTTCACATAACATCCCAGGGGTCAAAGTACCTAGCATGGGTTAATCTTATCCCAGGGGCGACAGAATAGCCTAGCATGGGTAGAACAATAAAGATGAAGACAAGAGGAGTAAAGAACATAACATACATGGTTTCCCACATACAGAAAGAGAATTTATTCACATTTCTGTTTCCTTATATTGATTCCATTATTGTTGTTATTATGTATGATGAATTTCTTATGAGCCTTACATATTCAGTACATTCTTCGTACTGACCCCCTCGGGGGAATTACCTTACATGTTGCAGGTGCAGGCACTAGTATACCTCCATTGTAGGTTGACATTGCGGATCTTTGGTGAGCCCCAGTTGCTTCGGGACTTTCCGAGTCATAGGTATACAGTTGTGTTGATGTTGTAAAGATAGTATAAAGCGGGGACTTATCCCGAATGTTAGTATGCATCTGTTAGAGGCTTTTGTAGACATGTGTGGGTTATGAATGTAAAAGATAAATGTTCGTTTGATGTGATGGCCCCAACGGCCAAGTGTCCTAAATATGTATATAGCATATGTTTCTATGTTCATGTTTTTCGCATAGTTGCATAAGGTTTAATAAGGTTCATACGAAGATATGCATACGAATGAACATAGGCAAAGGTTGGTTCTCTCGAGACTTATCTGCTATGGGTGCCAATCATGTCTCGATGGGATTTGGGGCGTGACAAAAGTGGTATCAGAGCAGTTCGTTCTAAGGGTATCTACAAAGCCGTGTTCGAGTAGAGTCTTATTCATGGATGTGTTGTGCACCACATTTATGAGCAGGAGGCTATGGGGCATTTAGGATGTGGTTTCTCTTCTTCATTTTAGATCGTGCAATAGAGCCAAAGTGGTAAGTGAAACTGTATCTAACCATTGGTGATTGATTTTACTTGATATAGTAAACTATCAATGACAAGAAGAGATAAAGGCAAAGGTAAGCAGGTGGATATCCCTGCCGATAAAGGAATGAGTAAATCACCACCCGACCAGGCTAGTCAAGGTGGAGCTGACACTAGAATTACTAGTCAAGTCCTTTGACGTCTTTACATCAGTTGGTGAATGTATTATAGTTGAAAGGGCATATCGTAATGGTATAATAGATGTTTGTGATCAAGTTATGATGGTTGATCTTATGGAGATGGAAATTAAGGATTTTTAATGTTGGAATGGGCATGAAATGATTGACTTCTTGTATGTCACGAAGATTGCCAAGCAAGAGATACCTATTGTTATTCTAGACCGACAAGTGAAAAGGCTAATAAGGAAAGACGTACATTTTGTATGAATTCTTTGGAGAAATCAACAAGTCGAAGAGATCGCATGAGAATTTGAGCAAACAAAATAAAATGAAATCGACGTACCCATATTTGTTTCAAATAGAAGAAAAGGCTCAAAGTGTGGAAGTAGACCAATAACAAGTGAGTATCTATGAGTTTTACGTGTCTATATATGGATAGGCCCATATGGAGATGCATTTGTTGTAAGGGAAGCAACATCGTTAACATTCGAGGATGAATATTTCTAAGGGGGAGAGAATGTAACACCCCGTACCTTCATAACCCTAGGTGACGACATTGAACAATGTATACTTAGGTGTCGAGAGCTATAAGTATGCATTTGGTAATGTTAATGTTGAGGAAATTGAAATTTGGCTTCATACATGTGATTAGCCCTTCATAAGAGTTGTTTTGTGAGTTTTATGGCGCAGTTTTGGGGTTCAAAATAAGGCTAAGAGTACCTCTAAACAAAGTATAATAAGGTTAATAAGTGAGCTAAAGAATAGGACTTGAAGTATCTAACCAAACCCGCGAAGAGAAGTCGAAAAATGGAATTTTCGAAAAAACTAAGTAAGGGGCGTGTTTGGGACCGAGCCACGCCACTATGGGCTAAAATTTTTAGCCAAGATGCAGTAGGTTGTCCCGCCCAGGGGCGTGCCACCTTGGGTTTTCCATTTTTTCGAAAGTTGGAAATTTCTGAGTCCCAAGGGTATCCGGGGTCGTACCGAGCCGATTTTTGCCACGTTTCTTATACAATAATGAGTGTATACATGAAATGAGTAAGGTATTATGTTGGTATGATAAAAGTACTTGAGAACGAATTTGGCATCAAAATGACGATTTTACCCCTGTAGTCAAAATAAGCCATACGTGGCTAGAATTGCTTGTTTTTGGAATTAAGGCCACAAGTATGAATTGCATGAATGGGAATATTGTTGTAACACATATGGAATGAATTAAACATGATGAATTATTGATTTTATTGGGTTAAGTAAATTGGGCTCAAAAGAGGCCCGAAATAAGGCAAAAGAGATGGGCCAAGAATGGGTCAAATGACACATTCTTCTTTTGACTAATCAATAATTGAGAAAGGTGGATAAAGAGGACTTCAAGGCTCTATAAAAGGGGCACAAATCAGATTTTTTATCCACAAAAGACACATGCTTTTCTATCTTTTTCTCTAGACTTTTCAAGAACACCCTTTTGGGCTCTCAAACCCTAAGGCACTTTTTGGAGCAAGATCACCATTTTCCAAGATTGGGTAAGTGATTATTCTTGTACTTTAACATATTATGAGCATGAGATATTATGTATATCATGTTGGTTATGCTTGGAAGTGTTGAGTATGGTGTTTTGTGTTTTGGTAAAAGATGTGAAGTCCATGGGATTGTAACTTGGATTATGACTTATGGTCTTAATGAAAAAGCATGTTATGGATAAAATAACAAAATGTATGGTGTTATTATGGCCCCAAATTTTTTATTTTTCTATAAGTGTAAATTATGGGAGTTTGGCCGATTTGTTGTTGTGAGGTGTATTAAAGTAATTTGATGGAATAATTGTGATGTGGTGGTGATGGAAAAGTGTAAAATATGAGCTTGGTGTGACATGCTATTGGTTATCATGTGTTGGTCAATGTATGGAATATTGTGGGATTATTGGTATGATGATTTCATAAATGGTATTGTCAAAGGCGAAATGACATGTTAAAGCTAAACATGTGACTTATTGTTATTGTATGCCATTGTAAGGTACTTGGTGGTTAATGTTGGTTTCGTTATGAACTTGTGTTGTAGAGCGGAACACAAGGACGGAGCGGGACTATTGTATGCACACTTAAGATTGTAGAATCGTATTGAGAACACAAGGTATGTAAGGTTACTCTTTTCGTATCCTTCTACAACATATTATTCCTATTGACATTGGGCTTGTTTCAATTCCGAGAGGCTTGAAATACATCAATTCAGGGTGACGTATATTGTTATTCATATGTACCCTATTCTTAGATGAATTATGATTCACTTATCCCTTGTTCATTGATTGAAGTTCCTAAGATGTCATAATGTGGTACTTTCTTAAAAGAACTATCCCAAGAGAGTAAGATGCAAGAGAATCTATTTGATCTTGAATAGTATTTTCCAATCATGTCATGTTCCAAAGTCCTATGGTATGATGATTATCCATGTACCAATCTCTTGAAGGAAAGGAGTGAAGTGAGATGTGTATATAAGTGTGTGCTTTAATGTCATGATCTCTAGTGTGTCACTCTCATAACTAGGTAAAGGGTATAAGATTGTAAAGAAGTAAGGTGCTTGGTTAATATATGTCTCATTAAGTATGGATCACATTCTAAAGGGGTATAAGTTCAATATAGAAAATCCCTATATTGTGCTATGTTAGTTATTGTATTCCCCCCCAAAGGTGGAGGCCCAATATCCTGTGCTTACTTAGATAAGATCTCATAAGAGTAGTAAAGAGGTAATATACGAGCTAATATACCTATCCCTCACAAGGTAAGGTGTTGATCTCATAAAGATAAGAAGTGGAGTAATATTTGTGTGTTTCAAATAGTATCATGACCATGGTTGTACCAATCTCTTATAAGTGCATATAGAAATCTCTCATAAGTAAATGTATGAATCCCTCATAAGGAAGGAATGAAGTAATGTATATACGTGTTCCCAATGATGTTCCAAAGTCTTATAATTTTGTAATTATGGTGGTACCAATTCCTCACAAGTAAAAATGCCAATCTTGTAAAAGTAATAAGAGAGGTGTTGTACAAGTTAATATATCTATTCCTCATAAATGAAGATGTCAATCTCATGAAGCAAGAGTGAAGAAGTAATATATATATGTGTGATTCCAATTATGTCATGATCCTTATTGTATCACTCTTAAGAATGGAAGTACTAATAACAAGAGAAATAAAAGATGTATAGTTAAGAAGTAATCATGGGTGGTATCCCAGGGGTTAAAATACCTAGCATGGGTCAATCCCAATAACACGGGTGGTATCCCAGGGGCCATATAAAGGCCTAGCATGGGTCGATCCCGATACATCCCAGGGGCGATATAAAATCCTAGCACGTGTTATGATGATACATCCCAGGGGCGATATAAAAGCCTAGCATGGGTTATGACGGTACATCCCAGGGGCGACACGAAAGCTTAGCATGGGTTAGTATAACATCCCAGGGGCGATAAGCCTAGCATGGGTTAATGATATCCCAGGGGCGACACGAAAGCCTAGCATGGGTTTACATAACATCCTAGGGGTCAAAGTACCTAGCATGGGTTAATCTCATCCCAGGGGCGACAGAATAGCCTAGCATGGGTAGAACAATAAAGATGAATAAAGGATGAAGACAAGAGGAGTAAAGAACGTAATATACATGGTTTCCCACATACAGAAAGAGAGTTTATTCACATTTTTGTTTCCTTATATTGAATCCATTATTGTTGCTATTATGCATGATGAATTTCTTATGAGCCTTACGTATTCATTACATTCTTCGTACTGACCCCCTCGGAGGAATTACCTTACATGTTGCAGGTGCAGGCACTAGTAGACCTCCATTGTAGGTTGACATTGCGGATCTTTGGTGAGCCCCAGTTTCTTTGGGACTTTTTGAGTCATAGGTGTACAGTTGTGTTGATGTTGTAAAGATAGTATAAAGCGGGGACTTGTCCCGACTGTTAGTATGCATCTGTTAGAGGCTTTTGTAGACATGTGTGGGTTATGAATGTAAAAGATAAATGTTCGTTTGATGTGATGGCCCCAACGGCCAAGTGTCCTAAATATGCATATAGCATATGTTTCCATGTTCATGTTTTCCGCATAGTTGCATAAGGTTTAATAAGGTTCATACGAATTAACATAGGCAAAGGTTGGTTCTCTCGGGCCTTATCGTCTACGAGTGCCAATCATGTCTCGATGGGATTCGGGGCGTGACATTACCCTTGTAATTTTATTGCTAATTCCTTTACTTTTATAGATTTCTAATGGTTGCAAACATTATAACAAGCCCTAGGTTAGACTTGCTTAAACAATGATGTTAAAACCAGGTAAAGGAATTTGTAACGAGAATTCGGAGTTTCTAACTTTCGTCTAATGGGTAATACTTTAACAAGAGCAATCATTTGAGGCTAAAATCGAGTTATAACCCCATCACTTTAAGTTCGAAAGAATTAAAGTGAAAATCATCTAGTCAGGTTGGAAAACATTTTTGAGAACATTTAGAGTCGAATGCTTTATAATTACATGTGTTAATATGAATTTATCTATTACTTAATTTGAAAGTGGTAGGATGACAAGGTTAACACAATCCTAGTTTGTCTTCTCTCTATTGATTAAATAATGTGAATTAATCCATCTTAACTTGACATAAGTTGAAACTATTCTACAAACTTTAATAAAAAAAAAACCTTCATTTCATGGAAATCATTGACTAATAGTCATTTGAACTACATATAACTTAGTTATCACCTTATTCCGTCTGGGATTAGATCCCAACCTTTGTTGGATTCTATATTTGAAAATGATCGCTTATGCTTCTTTAAGGGAGTTGTAGTTTATGCGTATCAATTTTGGTGTCATTGCCGGGGATTACGGTTGTAAATTAAGTTGTTGTGTTTCTTTGACTTTTAGTCCTTTTTCCTAATTTTACTTTATTTGTCATTTCTATAATTTTCAGGGTACAGGTAGTGCATGACAAGTACTCATCATTGGTAAAACATTATTACCTTACAATCCCAAACTTGCAAGGACTTTGAGAAGAAACATGAATGCACAACAATAAGAAGCAGTAAGACTTGATACCCTTGCTACTGCCCAATTGAATCAACAGAATGTTGATGCACCTGGTCATGTTTCAAATGATGATAAAGAGAATTTGGGTGATGACGAACTGGGTGATGCTGTTTATGGGCAACATGTGGCTAATGCTGCTCAGGCCAAACAAAATTAGCAACCACGAGGTAGAGGGCATCAACAACCTGTAGTGAACTTTGCTCTTGATGATGATGATAACACTAATTTAAATGGGGTTGGGGCTACTAGAGCCATTGTTCTACCACCACTAGCTTCTGGGACGAAGTTTAGTATCACCAGCATAATGATTTAGTTATTGAACCTTAAGTGTCTATTCGGAGGATTGCCTGGTGATGATCCTAATATTCATTTGGCTATCTTCATAAACATATGCAAGTCCTTTGATTATCCAAGAGTTAGTTAGAATGCAATTTGGTTGAGGTTATTTCCATTGTCTCTGTCTGGGGTGGAAACTTTGTTGTTAACTGAGGTGGCATCCAATTCTATAACAAACTAGAGGCAGTTGAAAGAAGCTTTCCTAGAAAGATTCTTTTCACCTTCCAGGATACTACAGTTGAGGGACGAGATTAGCAACTTTAGGTAGCTACCAAATGAAGCATTGAATGAGACCTGGCTTAGTTTCAAAAAGAAGCTGACCCAATGTCCTAATAATAAGCTGACTGCCAAGCATTTTATAGAGATATTCTATAGGTCATTGAATTTGAACACTAAGCCAATGGTTGATAATGCAACTGGAGATGATTTTATGGCACATACTCTCACAAATACAACCATGATACTTGATAGACTGACCAAAACTAGTAGGGCTTGGCATACCATAGATTCTGAGGTAGCAAGCAATACATATGCAATTGGTATGTTAGATGAACAATGCAGAAGAGAAGAAGAGCGAGACCAAGATATGCCTCACATAAAAACTTAAATGGATCTGCTAACGAAACACTTGTTAGCCGAAGGTGTTGAGAAGGTGAAAGTGGTTGGCATGAAAAGTAGAGCTGCTTGTCAAGCCCCAAATCCCATTGAGGCGGACTGTCACCCTAAGCCGATATGGCCCGAGAGAACCAATCTTTGCTCATGTACATTCGTATGCATATTCTCATATGAATCTTATCATACCTCATGAAACTATGCGAAAGTCATGGAAATCATGTTATATATGAAACTTGGCCGTTGGGGACATTACGTCAAAATGAACATACTTATCTTACATACATGCTCCTACATAAGTCTACAAAGCCTCTACGGATACATAACTATGACAGTTCTAGAGTCGGGCCAACACCCCGCTCTATACTCATATACAACATGAAAATAAATATGCATCTGACTCGGAAAGCCCCGAACCAACTGGAGCTCACCAAAAGTCTGCAAATGATCCACAGCCAATAGAGGAGGTCTACTAACACCTGCTCCTGCAGCCAATAAAGTAAGTTCCCCTAAGAGGGGTCAGTACGAAGAATGTACTAAGTATGTAAGGCTCGTAAGAACTGTATCGTACATAATAATAACAATAATGGAGTCAATATAAGAGAATTAATGAATGGAAATAAATTCTCTTTCTGTATGTGAGGAACCATGTACATTACATGGTGTTATTGTTATTTATGATTATTCTTTCATATCCTTATTATTCATATACTATTCTCCATATACCCCTTCATTCAAGAGAATTACTTTCACTCAAGAGACTTGCCTCCACGAGGTTCTTCTATTCAAGAGACTCTTTTACTTAGAAGATTCTTCTTTTGCTTTTATACTCATCATTGTCATTATTATTCATATACAAGATTAGAAGATTAATAATATAACATACATCCACTCTTTGGTGGGTTAACATACATCCACTCTTTGGTGGGTTTATAACGTACATCCACTCTTTGGTGGGTTAACATACATCTACTCTTTGGTGGGTTAACATACATCCACTCTTTGGTGGGTTAACATATATCCACTCTTTGGTGGGTTTATAACGTACATCTACTCTTTGGTGGGTTAACATACAACCACTCTTTGGTAGGTTTATAACATACACTTTTCTTCATTTCTTACTTGGGAGAGATTGATTCATTCACTTATGAGAGATTGATATAATGATAGTCATAACCTTATTAATACTTGGAGCATACATCCTAGAATTTTGGAGTTATAATATTGTTGGAACTTCGGAATCATGTCCACCCTACATCTATGATTTTCCTGCACTTTTGCACCCAACAAACATACATAACTTAATTTCTTTCTTTTGAGAGATTGGTATATTTGCTTGCACATTACTCCCTTCATTACCCATATGAGATTGGTATAAAGATAGTCATAATAATATTGGACTTTGGAACATGACATGATTGGTAATGCTATTCAAGAATAAATAGATTCTCTCTACATCTTACTTTCCTTGAGATAGTTCTTTTAGAAATTACAACATTATGATAGCTTAAGAACTTCAGTCAATGAATAAGAGATAAGTGAATCACAACTCGTCTAAGAATAGGACACATATGAATAACAGTATATCTCAACCTGAACTGGGATACTTTAGAACACTTCGGACATGAGTAAGAACCATAATAAGGTGAATACTCTATGCTACAGAAAGATACGGAAAGAGTAACCTTACCTACCTTGTATTCCCAATGTGAATACACAGTCCTATATGACAATCCAGCTTCTTCCTTACGTTTTACTCTACAACACAAGTATATTACGAAGCTCAAGTCAACCATTAACCATGTTACAAGTGCATAAAACGACAATGGATTACATAACTACTATATAACGTCATTTCGCCCTCTTATATTACCATTATTGCATCACCAAACCAACAATACCATAACATGTCACACATCGACCAAGGCATCACAAATCAATAACATTTCACACCAACTTTACCCTTTATACTCCCATATTAACACTACATCACAATTACTCCTTCAAGTCATCTCAATACCTTCCGTAACAACACATAAACAACAATCCATAATTGATACCATCCAAAATACCTTCGGGATACTCCTTTAAATTCATTCAAAAGGTATCACAAGTTCATAATTGCATCCATGAAGGGTATAGGGGTTTCGGGGGGTCAAAGGGATGCAAAAACAATAAATTCGGAGTTCTGGGCCGACCCTCTAAGCCACCTGCACCAGAAGGTGGATGACCTGCATCCGCAGGTTCCCTTTGGCAGTAGCTAGAGGCACCTGCGTTGGCACCTGCGCCCGCAGGTGCTCCAGTCTCGAGGGTGGATGCCCGTTTCAGCCTCCAAGGGTTATTTTAGGGTCCTTTTTTGCCATGAATGATCCATGATCATAATTAAACTTCTCATAACATATTTTAGATCATCTTAGATTCCAACGAACATCCATGTATTCACAATGCACATAAACATCACCAAACTGCATGTTTCTTTCAATACGTCACCAATTTCATGCCCAATTTCGAAATAAAAATTCCAATCATTATATACAAGAATAAAAAAATTTGAGGCTATAATTACATCTCACATGTCAATATTAAATCCATCAAGCCCACTTTGTTCAAGATCACAAGTCTCCTTTCAAGTTACAAGGCAAAACCCTTTACCGATTTAGCAAAACTAGCCTATTTTACACATAGTGAATTTCTCAATACTTTATCAACATAACCAACATCATATAAACCATATTCCATGCATATAATACATTAAAACATAATAATAAACACTTACCAAGTCTTGCAAGATGATGATCTTGCCAAAGTAATGAAGAGTTAGGGTTTATGGAAATGTTGAGAAAATTCTAGAAAAGGCATGAGAGTCCAAATGAATTAAAAATCTGATTTGGTGCCATTTTTATAGCCCCTTTAAGCCTCTCTTTATTCAAACATTTGGTCCAATAATAATATAGGGACTTGGTCATACAAGAATGGGTCATTATTCCCTTTTTGGGCCATGTCTTTATACTAATTTTGGGCCTCATTTAACCCATTAACAAAATATTAATTGAGCCCACTAATTTAATGCATAATTCACCAACACTTTCATGTCCAAATAATTCCATAAATGTATACGTAGTCGTATAGGTTCGGAAATGTACGGGGTGTTACATTCTCCCCTCCTTAGGAACATTCGTCCTCGAATGTTAGTAACATTGTCTCATATACATCCCATGCATCTCTATATTAACAGATTTCATACATATACACATAATACTTATGGATACTTCCTTGTTATTGCTCCAAGTTTGAAACTTTCTCTCCCGTTTGAAACCATTACGGGTACTTCGACCTTATCATTTCTTTGGCTCCCCACGTGCTTTATTCTATTTTTCGATTCCTATACCGTACCTTTATGGAACTACATTCTTTATTTCTTAATCTTTTCATTTACTCCTCTAGAATAACAATATATATTTCTTCGTAAGTGGGATTCTCCATAACTAGCACATTTTCAATAAAAGCAATGGATCTCGGCGTATGACTTGGGTTATCTTGTAGCTACTATTGTACCACCTTAACCTTCTCTATAGCTTAGTGAACAAAATCTAGCCCCAAGTAAGGCAGTTCCACTCGCTCTAAATCATCCAATTGATGATTTAAACTTCCTTCTATATAAACCTTTGTAAGATACCATTTTGATTCGTGAATAATAGCTATTATTATAAACACCTTCAATAAGGGGAGTAGATGATCATCCCAATTACCTTTTAAGTCTATCATACAGGCTCGTAGTATACCTTCAAATGTTTGTATAGTACATTCTGCTTCTCCTTTTGTCTGAGGATGAAAAGTTGTACTCAAATTCACCTATGTACCCAACCTCTTTTGAAAAGAAACTTCCAAAAATCTGTAGTAAACTGAACTCCTCTGTCTAATGTAATAGAGATTGGATCTCTGTATAGTTGTACTTTCTCTTTAATATACAACCTCCAGGTTTCTGATGCTCTACTATTACCTACTGACAATTTGGTGAATGAGCTACAAATTCTGAAATGTTCTTTTTCTTTATATTGCCTCACCCATACATTTTTACCAACCATGGTACATTTTGTTTCTCCAGAATGAAATAGAATACCGTGAATGATGTGCTTATTTCATAATTCATTCCTTAGCACATGTATACCCGATACACAAAATCTACCTTGGCATTGAAGTACTCTCTCTTTATGTAAGCTCAAATACTCTCCTTCTCTTCTTTTTTTTTATCTATTTTCCTGTATACTCTCCTCCCTTTTTTTTTCAACTAAAGTATAATAGGATTCACATATTGTTTTTCCTTCTCTCAGCTACAATGAAGACTCTGTTTCATTGTACACTACAATTCTTTCATCTGGAGACGAAATTTCAAACTGTCTAATTGATGTAGATCCTTAACTATACTTTGCTTTTCCATAAACTCACTACTATTGATTCCTATTGCTTTGCGGCTTAATACCTCGGCTATCACATTTACCTTCCTTGGATGATATATCAAACATCCATATCATAGTCTTTTAAGAGTTACAATCACTCTTGCTGCCTCACATCGAGGTCCTTTTGCTTACACATATAATATAAACTTTCATGATCAGTGTGTGTGTATATATATATATATATATATATGTGTGTGTGTGTGTGAACCCCCATATGTGGTAGCGTTATATTACTGCTAACTCAAACTCTCACATGCAAATGCAGGTGTCTTAAGGCATAAGTTATTGCTCTGCCATACAGAATCAATACACACCCCAAACCGATCCCTAAGGTATCACAATATACCACAGACCCTTCTGTGCCTTTGAGAAGTACTAATACGGGCGTGGGAGTTAATTTATCTTCCAACTCTTGGAAACTCTCCTCACCTGCATTACTCCACTGAAGCTTACTGGCCTTATGTGTTAGCTTTGTTCTCCTATGGCCTTGGCAAAAATTCTTTTTTTTTTAAAAAAAAAAAACACTATTTGGCACCTCATAACTAGTCAGATACATCATCAATTCTGGGGAGGGGATATTTTCTCTTAATTGTTACTTTATCCAATTACCAACAATCAATATACATTCTCAATGTGCCATCTTTCTTCCGTACACATAATTCTGGTACACCCCAAGGGAAAATACTAGGCCTTATAAATCCCTTTGGATATCATTTTCTTTGCTTCTCATAATTTCACCTTACCCTTCCATTCAAGAACATTATTTTATGGAAGATGGAAATTTAACTCCTTATCTCAGTAACCTACTATGGCACAACCCCTTTATAACATCAAAATCCATCATTTCCCTCTCAATAAGATCAAATAGTGTGTCATGACCAAAAATAATTACTCTAGTCATATACAATTTAACTTACAACACTGGCTCTATTGCACGATCTAGGAATGAAGAAAAGAAACAACTCCTAAATGTCCCGTAGCCTCCTACTTATAAATATGGTGCACAACACATCAATAAGTAAGACTCTACTCAGACGCGGCTTTGTAGACACCCTTAGAACTACCTGCTCTGATACCACTTTTGTCACGCCCCAAATCCTATTGAGGCGGACTGGCACCCGAAGCCGATATGGCCCGAGAGAACCAATCTTTGCTCATGTACATTCGTATGCATATTCTTATATGAATCTTATCATACATCATGCAACTATGCGGAAGTCATGGAAATCATGTTATATATGAAACTTGTCCGTTGGGGCCATTACGTCAAAATGAACATACTTATTTTACATACATGTTCCCACATAAGTCTACAAAGCCTCTACGGATACATAACTATGACAGTTCTAGAGTCGGGCCAACACCCCGCTCTATACTCATATACAACATCAAAATAAATATATATCTGACTCGAAAAGCCCTGAACCAACTGGAGCTCACCAAAAGTCTGCAAATGATGCACAACCAATAAAGGATATCTAATAACACCTGCGCCTGCAGTCAATAAAGTAAGTGCCCCTAAGAGGGGTTAGTACGAAGAATGTACTAAGTATGTAAGGCTCATAAGAACTGTATCGTACATAATAATAACAATAATGGAGTCAATATAAGAGAAATAATGAATGGAAATAAATTCTCTTTCTGTATGTGAGGAACCATGTACATTACATGGTGTTATTGTTATTTATGATTATTCTTTCATATCCTATTCTCCATATACCCCTTCATTCAAGAGAATTACTTTCACTCAAGAGACTTGCCTCCACGAGGTTCTTCTATTCAAGAGACTCTTTTACTTAGAAGATTCTTCTTTTTGCTTTTATGCTCATCATCGTCATTATTATTCATATACAAGATTAGAAGATTAATAATATAACATACATCCACTCTTTGGTGGGTTAACATACATCCACTCTTTGGTGGGTTTATAACTTACATCCACTCTTTGGTGGGTTAACATACATCCACTCTTTGGTGGGTTAACATATATCCACTCTTTGGTGGGTTAACATACATCCACTCTTTGGTGGGTTAACATACATCCACTCTTTGGTGGGTTTATAACATACACACTTTTCTTCATTTCTTACTTGGGAGAGATTGATTCATTCACTTATGAGAGATTGATATAATGATAGTCATAACCCTATTAAAACTTGGAGCATACATCCTAGAACTTTGGAGTTATAATATTGTTGGAACTTCAGAATCATATCCACCCTACATCTATGATTTTCCTGCACTTTTGCACCTAACAAACATACATAACTTAATTTCTTTCTTTTGAGAGATTGGTATATTTGCTTGCACATTACTCCCTTCATTACCCATATGAGATTGGTATAAAGACAGTCATAATAATATTGGACTTTGGAACATGACATGATTGGAAATGTTATTCAAGAATAAATAGATTCTCTCTACATCTTACTTTCCTTGAGATAGTTCTTTTAGAAATTACAACATTATGATAGCTTAAGAACTCCAGTCAATAAATAAGACATAAGTGAATCACAACTCGTCTAATAATAGGACACATATGAATAACAGTATATCTCAACCTGAACTGGGATACTTTAGAACACTTCGAACATGAGTAAGTACCATAATAAGGTGAATACTCTATGCTGCAGAAAGATACGGAAAGAGTAACCCTACATACCTTGTCTTCCCAATGTGAATACACAGTCCTATATAACAATCCATCTTCTTTGTAACATTTTACTCTACAACACAAGTACATTACGAAGCTCAAGTCAACCATAAACCATGTTACAAGTGCATAAAACGACAATGGATTACATGACTACCATATAACGTCATTTCGCCCTCTTATATTACCATTATTGCATCACCAAACCTACAATACCATAACAGGTCACACATCGACCAAGGCATCACAAACCAAAAACATTTCACACCAACTTTACCCTTTATACTCCCATATTAACACTATGTCACAATTACTCCTTCAATTCATCTCAATAACTTCCGTAACAACACATAAACAACAATCCATAATTGATACCATCCAAAATACCTCTAGGATACTACTTTAAAGTCATTCAAAAGGTATCACAAGTTGATAATTGCATCCATGAAGGGTATAGGGGTTTCGAGGGGTCAAAGGGATGGAAAAACAATGAATTCGGAGTTCTGGGACGACCCGCTAAGCCACCTGCACCCGCAGGTGTCTTACCTGAATCCACATGTGCCCTTTGGAAGTATCTAGAGGCACCTGCGTTGGCAGGTGCTCCAGTCTCCAGGGCGGATGCCCGTTTCAGCCTCCAGGGGTTATTTTAGGGTCCTTTTTTGCCATGAATGATCCATGATAATAATTAAACTTCTCATAACATATTTTATATAATATTATATGAAAAATAACATACATGGATTCGCAACGCACATAAACATCACCAAACTACATGTTTCTTTCAATACGTCACCAATTTCATGCCCAATTTCGAAATAAAAATTCCAATCATTATGTACAAGAATAAAACAAGTTGAGGATATAATTACATATCACATGTCAATATTAAATCCATAAAGTCCACTTTATTCAAGATCACAAGTCTCCTTTCAAGTTACAAGGCAAAACCTTTTACCGATTTAGCAAAACTAGCCTATTTTACACATAGTGAATTTCTCAATACTTTATCAACATAACCAACATCATATAAACCATATTAAATGCATATCATATATTAAACCATAATAATAAACACTTACCAAGTCTTCCAAGATGATGATCTTGGCCAAAGGAATGAAGAGTTAGGGTTTGTGGAAATGTTGAGAAAATTCTAGAAAAGGCATGGGAGTTCAAATGAATTAAAAATCTGATTTGGTACCCTTTTTATAGCCCCTTTAAGCCTCTATTTATCCAATCACTTGGTACAATAATAATATAGGGACTTGGTCATTCAAGAATGGGTCATTATTCCCTTTCTGGGCCATGTCTTTATACTAATTTTGGGCCTCATTTAGCCCATTAACAAAATATTAATTGAGCCCACTAATTTAATGCATAATTCACCAACACTCTCATGTCCAAATAATTCCATAAATGTATACGTAGTCGTATAGGTTCAGAAATGTATGGGGTGTTACACTGGTGAATCTGATTCTAAAAAAGAAGCAAACTATCTGAATAACCAGGGCGTTTCTGGGTCAATGACCAAGGAAACCAAGGTCGAAACTATCCAAAAGATAAATATTATGACAAGGCCGATTATAGAGATCGTGTGCAACGTAATTGGGAGAAAAAAATTGATAGAAGTGGGTTGTATGTACCACTGGAGAGTAGTGACAATGCTGCTAATGATTTGGGAAGCCTTCTATAGAGGCTATGATGGCAAAGTTGTTGAAAGTGGTGGAATCCACTGTTGTAGGTAACAAAGAAATGAATACTGACTTGTCCTCGATGAGTCAGTTAGTCGATTCACACTCCACTTCTATCAAGCAATTAGAGTATTAGATGGGGCTGTTATCCACAACTTTTAACCAGTGAAAGAGTGGTACTTTGCTAAGTGAAACGGTATAGAATTTGTGTATGATAGGAGTTGTTTAGCCATCACCACAAGAAGTGGTAAAGTTCTATTGGGACCACAACTGGTCGTTCAGACACATATAAAAGATTTAGCTGATGATTATGAAATGGTGGATGATGTTGTTGGAGTTGATGAGATTTCATCCTAGGCTAAAAAGTTAGAAAGTGATAATGATGGAGAGATAAATGCTGAAAAATTTGCTAACTTGAAGAATGATAATGATTTAAACAAGGAGAAGGGTAAAGAGGTTGAAAAACCTCTAACCCAAATGCCTAGTCCTCCTCCACCATTCCCACACAGAGTGATGAAGAAAATAGAGGAGGGTAATTTTAATAAATTTTTATCAATGCATAAGCAATTGTCGGTAAATATCCTATTAGTATAAGCCCTTGAACAAATGTCGGGGTACACTAAGATTGTGAAGAACATAGTCACGAAGAAGAGGACAGTGAGTTATGAATCGATGGACAATCTCCATCATTGTAGTGCAATTGATTCACGCTCATTGGTTCAAAAGAAACAGATCTAGGGGCATTTACTATCCCATGCACAATAGGTGCATTTAGTTTTGCTAAGGCACTTTGTGATCTTAGATCTAGCATCAACCTGTTGCCATTAGCCATATATCAGCAGTTGGGCTTGGGAGACCCCAAACTGATATTAATGCGACTATTGATGACTGACCGTTCAGTAAAATGGCCAGTTGGAATTTTATATGATGTTTTGGTGAAAGTGGTTAAGTTTATATTTCTGGCTGACTTTATAATTCTTGATTGTGAAGTGGATTTTAAAGTACCCATAATCTTAGATAGACCCTTTTTAGCCATCAAAAGAGTTTTGGTGGATATGGAGAGAAATAAGCTAAAGTTTAGGCTCAATGACGAGGAAGTGAAATTCAATGTATGTCAATCAATGAAGCAATCGATAGATATATAAGTGTTGTTTTGGTCATTGACATTATTGATGAAGATGAGATGGTTGTTCCTATTAAAGAGTAATTTGTTGTAGAAACTCAGGAAGCAGTGTTGATAAACTTTTATGGGGAGGACATAGAAGAGCATGATGAGACCATTTATGTATTGACTGGAATGGGTTCATATTTGTATGCTCCAAAGAAGTTAGACCTGGACTTGAAAAATAGGCTAACTCCTTCTGTAAAACCATCTATTGAGGAGCCACCAGTGTTAAGAGTTGAAAAAGTTGCCAGGCCATTTGAGGTACGTGTTTTTAGGTGATAATAACACTCTACTGGTGATCATTGCTGCAGAATTAGTAAAATGGTAGGTGGAAACACTTGTCTCATTTTTGTAAAAGGGTCATCAAATGGATGATTGCAGTCATCATTGAAATTCTACCGGGCATTTGTACTCATAAAATATAGTTAGAGGAAGAGTGTGTTCCCACCATTGAACATTAGCACAACCTTAACCCACAAATGCAAGACGAGGTAAAGAAGGAAATAATTAAGTGGCTTAACGCAGAAGTGGTGTACCCAATTTCTGACAGCAAGTGGGAAAGTCCAGTTTAGTGTGTCCCTAAGAAGGGATGTATGATGGTGGTGGATAATGAGAAGATTGAATTGATTCCATTTAGGCCCATCACTGGTGAGAGAGAGGGCTTAATCGATTGGTAGGAAAGGATTGGTACTATTTCTTAGATGGCTATTCAAGGTATAATTAAATATCCATTGCACTCAAACACCAAGAAAATAGGACATTCACTTGCCCCTATGGGACATTTGCCTTCAAGAGGATGCCCTTTGGATTATGTAATGCTCCAGCAACCTTCCAAAGATGTATGATATCAATTTTCTAAGATATGGTAGAAGGCACTTTGGAAGTGTTTATGGATGACTTTTTTGTTGTTGGATATTCTTTTGATGACTGTTTGATCAACTTGAGAAATTCCTTTCAACGTTGTGACGAGTTCAATCTTGTGCTCAATTGGGAAAAATGCCACTTTATGGTTAAAGAGGGCATCGTGTTAGGACATAAGATTTCTGAAAAGGGAATTGAGGTAGACTAAGAGAAGATAGAGGTTATTAAAAATCTATCTCCACCAATCTCAATTAAAGGAGATAGAAGATTTCTTCATCACGCAAGTTTCTACCGGAGGTTTATAAAATACTTCTCCAAGATCGCCAACCCCTTGTGCAAACTGCTAGAGAAAGAAGTTAAGTTTGTTTTTAATGATGATTGTTTGAAGGCATTTTAGTACCTCAACAAAAAATTGGTTACTGCACCTATTATTATTATTTAGGATTGGTACAAACCATTCGAAGTGATATGTGATGCAAGTGGAGTTGCACTTCAGGCTATTCTTGGACAGAAGAGAGAGAAGCTCTTTCACCCTATTTATTGTGTGAGCAATAATTTGAATAGGGCTCAAAAAAACTATATGGTTACTAAGTAAGAGCTCCTTCCGATTGTATATGCCTTTAAAGAAGTTTAGGGCTTATTTGTGTGGTACTAAAGTTATTATTCATACTGGCCATACTGCGATGAGATATGTGATGTCAAGGAAATATGCCAAGTCTCGACTAATTAGATGGGTGCTGTTGTTGCAAGAGATTGTCTTTGAAGTCAAACACCAAAAAGGTGTGAGAATTAGGTGGCAGATCATCTATCATGGCTTGAAAATGAGGGTAAGAGGCCAGATGAAATAGAGATTGATGATTCATTCTCAGATGAACAGTTACTTGCTGCTTTTCTTGGTGGCAGTAGACTACGTGTACAAATAGATGAAAGCTGTGGCCTTAGCATATAATGATGGCAAGAGTGTGGTGGCATTCTTGAAAAAGAACATTTACTCTCGTTTTGGTACTCCTAGCACAATTATAAGAAATGGGGGTTCCTACTTTTGTAACAACGTATTCCATGCAGATCCAGCCAAATATGGAGTAAAACAACACAAGGTAGAAATTCCCTATCAGCCCTAAACTAGTGGGAAAGTGGAGGTGTCGAATAGAGAGATCAAGATGATATTAGCCAAGTCTGTGACTGCTAACAGGAGTGATTCGTCATGAAAACTTGATGACGCTTTATGGGCGTATCGCACTACTTTTAAGATGCCAATAGGTATGTTCCTTACCAACTAGTTTTTGGTAAGGCTTATCATTTGTTGATAGAATTTGAACACAAAGCCTTGTGGGTGCTCCAAAAGCTTAATTTGAGCTTGAAGGAGGCTACTGACTTGAGGTTGGATCAATTGAATGAGATGGATGAATTTTGACTTCGTGCTTATAAGAGAGCTGCTCTTTATGAGGAGAAAATAAAGTTGTACCATGACAGGAGGATTGAAAAAAGAGACTTCCAAGTGGGTGACTCGATAATATTATTTAACCCAAGGTTTAAGCTTTTTTTGGAAAAGTTAAAATCTAAGTGGTCGGGACCTTTCAAAGTGACCCAAGTGTTTCCATTCGCAGTGGTGGAATTGGAAAACAAGGATGGAAAGTTGTTCAAGGTCAATGGTCAACGAGTCAAGTAATATGTTTGTCTTCCAGAAGGGGTAAAGGTATTGTTGCTGGTGTATCTTGATGCAGTCTGAGTAATCAAACCGCGATGTTAAATTAGGTGCTAGTGGGAAGCAACCCCCAATGTTGTTTAAAATCATTCTTGTATAATATTTCAAATATAAGCATGGTTGATGTGTGTTCTAAGTGTGCAGGCATAGAACTGAAAATGAAGAAGCAGGCGGTTGAAATTTGCTTAAGGTTGATGGGTCACTTGGAGAACCTCCAGTGACTTGAAAACAATCAATCTGAGCTGTCACAATTCACAAGAAAAGGATATATTTTGGTTAAGGCTGATGGATCATATGATGAGATTCCATAAGGTTGACGAGTCATCGCCTTGAATCGTCACAAAAGAGAAAAGAAGGAAACATTCATAACAGGGATGACGGTTCATGTGACCAACCGTCACATTATTGACAAACCATTAACCAAATCGTCATTCATAACCAAATTACAAGGGATTCTATCTCAGCCTGATGATTTACTTGGCGAACCACATCATTCTTGATAGACTATCTGGCAAGCCGTCACAAGTACATTTCCTAATTCTTTTAATTTTCTCTTCACCCAACCCGATCCAATATCTACCAAATCTTATTTACAAAAACTTACCCAAAACCAACCCATACCCATGTATTTAAGAGGACCTATTTAATTTTGATTGATTTCTCTTCTTTACGCAAAGCTCCCAATCTTCAAATTTGATAACTATCCAAACACCCACGTCTATCTCTCATTAACTACACTACCTACTCTTTTTTTACTACTTAAACACCTCCTTCAATCACCCAATCATCACAATCACTCAAAAACCCATGTGACTGTTGATGGCGGGAGTAGAACTGTTAATTGTGATTAATTTGATTTCTTATGGTTGATTAGAAGGGAGGTGTGTCGAGAGGGAAGTGGAGCAGTGTTTTTTGATCAAGAGTTTGCTGGAGTGGTGGTGGTTCTATTTTTTTTAATGGAAGAAAGGAAAAGAATTAATAGTGAAAGGGGCGACCGTTTTAATGGAGAATTTAGAGAATTTATGGGTTTAATTTCAAGTCTTAATTAGGTGGATTAATTTTATTTTGGATAAAATAAATAAAAAATAGATAAACTCACAAGATTAAGCCATGTGTCCCACCATTTGGGTAAAGGGTATATACAACCTGAAAGATTAGTGACAAGGGTAGATACGTACCTAAACTATAAATGAAGGGTATATGTGTACTATTTATGATAGTTCGGGGGTATATATGTTCCTTTTTCGTAAAATAAAAAAAATGGGTAAACGCACTTAATTAAGCCACTTCTCCCGCTGTTTGGGTAAAGAGTATATATAACCCAAAACATTAACGGCAGGGGTATATACGTACCCAAAGTATAATGAAGGGTATATGCGTACCATTTATGATAGTTCAGGGGTATACATATCCCTTTTTCGTAATATAAATTTTGTTTTCTTTCTTTTGTTTGTGAAATAGAGTCAACACAACTACCATTATGTGTAAATTCAATAAAAGGTAGTTGTGGTTTGTCGAATTGTCTTATTGGTTTGTGTGGCAACCCCTTGGGTGAAGTTTGAGTAACCCAAAAAAGGCATAGAAATGTTGCACACTAGTTGAATTCATGGGAATTCCCATTAAACTATGAATTTTCTTAAATTAAATTGGGTTGCCTGCTAAGTGTTTGTTAAAATACCAAAACAAGAACAAGATGAAATGATAAGTCTGATGGTTCAAGCGACTAACTGTCACAAAGGAGATGGTCCATCAATAGATCCATCACCAAGAATCAAAATAATCCCTTTTGTTTAAGGTTTGACGGTTCATCTGACAAACTGTTAGTCTTGTGATGAATTATCAGACCAGCCGTCGCAGAATAACTGTAACAATGGAAAGTACTGATGGTTGGGCTGACGAACCATCACTTCAGTGACTAACTTCCAACCCCTCCCATCAAGTATAACCAGTGTGCTACATTTATGTTCCTTTTTATGTTTTGCCTAATTTTTCTTTTTCAGGTACAATGCCTCTAAAGTTGCAAACAACAAGAGGTGGAGTAAGAAAAAGGTAAGAAAGAGATATCTCACTCTCAAAACTGAGCGATGAACCTTATAATGAGGGTGAAAAAGTCGAGGCCCCAGCCTATAACACCAGACAATGTGAGAAAAAGTGTGCCCGAGCCTCCTATTCTAAAGAGGAGGATGGGTCATCAAGTGAGGACTCGAGTAATGATGGGGAAAGTAGTGACAATTCTAGTTCCAACCTAAAGGAGGAGGGCAATACTAAAGCTGCTAAACAGGAAATGGGTGAGTTAATCTAAAGAAAAGCCCAGAGAGTACGAGAGTCCATTAGATGGAAAGTAGAAGGAGCTGAAAACAATTACTATGATGGTCTTGAACTAATAAAGTTCAGAAGTAAAGAGGCCAATCGCTGAAGAATACCAGATAGTGATGATGGACTTGCCAGAGTATCCCGATATTGAATGACAGTTCAATGAGTATGAGTTGGGCAATCTGAGCAAACCACCTAGGACATATTACCTCACCATAGTTTATAATTTTTTTGTGAATTACTTAGCCATTCATGAGAAGAAATGTCCAAAAGCATAAAAGGTCAGTGATATGAAGAATTTGGTGCTAGTTCCAGTTCGTGGGGTCTCCTTGGACATCTCTGCACATACTATCAATCGAATTCTATTTGGACAAATCTATGTAGTTCCCACCATTACCCTTGAGTACGAGCACCGGATGTCTATAATTTTTACTCAACGCCCATGGCTAGTTCCAGTATTGACAGAGAGTAGAGAACTATCCTAGTTGAAAAATAAGAAAAGAATAGCTAAATCTTCTTTGAGTTTTATAGCAAAGTTTTGGTAGGTTGTGGTTCAATTACATTGATGCCTACAGCTGGTAATGCTAACCTAGAGGAACAAAGAGTTGTTGTGACTGCATGATTGGTAGAAGGGTTAAAACTTAATTTCTGCCAAATCATTGCAGATATGTTATTTATGAGGGCATTCAAGATGGCAACTTCCTTGCCATTTCCTTGTCTAATTACAAAGTTGTGTAAGGGTGCTAAGGTGTTAATCATCAGCGTGGTTGATAATGAGGTACAGGCTACCAAGAGTATGCCACATGCTTACTCAGAGTATCGGCTCACCCCTAAAAATTTGTGAAAGTAGTCAAGACTCAAAAGAAATTTGAGAAGCAGCTGAATGCATGGGCTAAGCAGTTCAAGCCATTCGTGGATTAAACTGCTATAGAGGCTCTGAAACCATATGTAAATCTACATGCCCAGATGGATGACATGGAAGAAAGAGTGAATAATAGGCTGAGAGTGCTGTCAATCCTAATTTAGCTAAGTTTACTGTCAAGTTAAAGAAAGAACAAGATGATATTACTACACTGAAAAAGGCCTCCACTAGTGGATTCCTTAATGTGACTATCATGGAATCAGATAAAGATGAGAAAATATTTCATTTAATGAGGTGCCATATGAAATATAAGGGCAAAGCAGTAAGTGAAAGTCAGAATTGAAGAAGTCGAAGTAGAGGAAGCATCGGGATGAGACACCTGAGCAGAGGAACATAAGAAAAGTTGTGAAGGCCTCTAAGAGAGATGAGAAATTAAGGAAGCGGCATGAGCAGGATTGGTTGGTGAGAGTTTCTTCTAGCTCGACACTTAGAGTTGGGCCCATATTAGGGGTGTTGCCTACTCCTACTCCGGTGATCAAGGAGGCTGCTGATGAATTAAGTACTCTAGTGGACACTTGGTCACCATTGTAGATACTGAGGCCAGTAAGGCCACCAAAGACTTCCCAGAGTCCTAAACCTAAGGACTTCATAAGTATTCCATCCCTTGAGCTTGTACTTATATTATTTATACATTGGGGACAATGCATTTTTATTTTGGTAGGGTAGGTTACTTGGGAGTTTGTCACCATGAGGGTTTTTATTGCCTGTGTTTTTTTTTCCTCGTGTTCTATTTAGTAGAACCGGTATGTTTAGGATATGCTTTTTTTTATTTTGTTATCATTCTAGGTTTATTTCTGTATTATGTACGCAAAAAGAAAATGGGGAATAAATAACAGCTATTGTTTTAGAATTTGAAAAATAAGGACCCACCAAAAAATTTTGAATTCTTGTGTTTTTGTATAGTGTTGTTACTATATTGAATGTTGTGGCTATGTGCTTGGCATTAGTATTATATAAATGAGGTGACACTTGCTTAAGCTAGCGTACGAATCTGATAATTGGTGGTGATTGTGCTATTCCATGTCATGAAAGTGTACGGCTATGGTATTATTCTCTTACTTTGTGCATTCATCTTGAACTTGCTCGGTCCATTATACTAGGTTATAAGTTGGTTGTTAGGAGAGGATCTCAGACCTTGTTTGAATTTAGTCCACTTAGCCCAAGAACCTGTCCAAACATGTAAATAAATACCTTGATCCCTGTTTGAGCTGTTCTAACTTCTTTATTCTATGATTGTTCACTTTACTTTTTCATTGTTGAACCTCTACTTTGGCCCTAGTCCCTCCTTGGACATCATCCACCTCAATGCATGCAAACTTCCTAAGTTGAGGGTGGCTACTGTATAAAGGTTTGACAAGTGAAGAAGGGTATAAAAAGAGTGGGTGTAGATAAAAGAAGATCTTATGAGTTCGTGCAAATGAAGAAAAAAATGGCTTGCCGTACTCAGTAATGGGAATTGTTGAATAAATAAGGGGTATAAGAGTAAAGTCATAAGTTGAATGGAAATGAGTGATAATTCATGTCAAGGAGGGTTGAGTCACTAATCCCTAAATATATCCTACCTAAACACAAGCCTTCGTTGCATTCTGAATAAAGCCCTATAGTGATCCTAGTCGACCAGCTGACAAACCAAATAGAATAGTAAGGGAAAGCTTATGGTATTACATGTGCATTGTTTGAAGTTCATTGTGAGAGTGAGAAGTTGGAATTTCAGTCCCTAATTAATAGTTGTGTTTTATGTGAGGGACTTCTTTGTTGTGAGGGCATGTGGATGCAGTTGAATCCGCTAGTTGTTAGATTAAGTATTGTGACTGTATATAGTGTGTCCTTTTTGTATTGTAATGCCAAGCATGGATCCCTATTGGTTTATTAAGGAATAGTTCATGCATTTGATCCTAACTAACCTGATGAGGTCCATTTTGATGTTACAACTATTATCGGTTCCTTGGAAATCTGGATGCTAGCATAATATGGTGTTGTTTAGTTCCTTAAGGAAAAAAAATGTTTTAAGTTGAGAGTGTTGGTGTACCGGCTAATGACGACACATTTTGCGCTTTTAACTAAGGATAATTGTAAGTTTTCAAGCAATTGTTGGTCATTTTAATATGTTTTGTGTTTATTTTCAGGAAATAAGTCTAAGGATAGAAAAGTGGGAACAATGTGCTGAAAATGGGTGTGACGGCTCTTCTGACAAACCGTCAGAGTCCTGACGTGTTACCACACCACCCATCAAGGCAAATCAGAATAATGTTCAAAGGAAGTCTGGTGGTGTCTCAGCTGGCAATCTGCCAGAGTCCTGATGAGCCGTCACTCAAGCTATTAAGACTAAATAGAATGAATTACTTTTGACTAGAGTGTGATGGATCCAGCGACAACCCGACAAGAGCCTGGCGGATCGTCAGTGCTTTTACCAAGGCAAAATAGAATCAAAGTTATTTTTGAGTCTAGTGACGGTTCGAGTGGCGAACCATCACAAGGTTGGTGGACCATCAGATGAAGCGTCAGTGGTGAAGCGGGTTTTTCGAATTTGAATTTTAAATTCCTTATTTCTGGAGACTATAAATACCTAGTCGAAGGTTGAGATTAGGCATCTTGGATACTTAGAATATTTTATAACATATTTTTCTCTGGAGAGAAGATTCTTTGGGGGCTCCAAACATACTTCATGGTTTTTGTCAATGATTTAAGAATTGAATTTCTTCTTTGTAATGATTAATCTTTGCATTATGAAATATATTTATTTCATCTCTTTTATTACTTTGAGTGGCTAAAAACCCTATAACTAGGGTTGTGGAATCCTTGGCAGAAAATCACTTCTAGGGTTAATGTTTATATAAATTTGGATTACCCTTGTAATGATATTGCCAATTCCTTCACTTTTACAGATTTCCAATGGTTGCAAACATTAGAGCAAGCCCTAGGTTTGACTTGCTTGAACCAAGATGTTAAAATCGGGTAAAGGAATTGGTGATGAGAATTTGGAGTTTCTAACCTTCGTCTAATGGGTAATTCTTTAACGAGATTAATCACTTGAGGCTAAAATCGAGTTATAATCCCATCACTTTAAGTTTGAAAGAATTAAAGAGAAAATCATCTCTTTAGGTAGGAAAACATTTAGGTGAACATTTGGAGTCAATTGATTTATAATTACATGTGTTAATGTGAATTTATCTTTCACTTAATCCGAAAGTGGTAGGAATCCAAGGTGAACACAATACTAGTTTGTCTTTTCTCTATAGATTAAACAGTGTAAATTTAGCCATCTTAACTTGAAATAAGTTGAAACTGTTCTACAAACTTTAATAACACCTGTCCCCCCATTTCATGGAAATAGTTGAGTAATAGTCATTTAAACTACATATAACTTAGTTAGAACCTTATTCCCTCTGGTATTCGACACCAACCTTTGTTGGGTTCTATTTTTGACAACGACTGCTTACGCTTCCTTGAGGGAGCTGTAGTTTTGGTGTATCAGGTTATATTCTGCTTTTCTATAGACTTAGCCTGGCTTGGTTGTATATTTTATAAATTACATGTTGGTTAGGGGATTTGTAGGGTAGTATTAGGTTTATTTAAATATTTCAGAATCTATTTGCCTATTTTGGGACTTTAGAGTAGTATTTCTCGCTCGAGCCTTAGTTTAGGTTACTTGCTTAGTTGTATTCTTTATGTGCAAAGGTTCCACGAAACTTTCGATACTAATACAAGAAATTAGGTGCATTTGTGGATATGATGTGTTTATTTTAGTGTTTTGCAGGAAAAATAGGTTTTGGTAGTAAACAGACAAAAAAGAAGTAAAATTCGCTAAGTGTTGTGGCTGGCCACGACTCATTGGGTCACTCTATGAGTCATGGCCTAAGTCGTCCTGAAGAAAGTATTCAAAATCATGATGATGTGAGAATAAGGTGTTGGCTACCGCTGTACATTACGAGTCACCGGAACAGGCAACGAGTCGTCACCTGAATCATCCTGGAAAAAAAAAATCCAAAAGTTCTGCAGATGTGCAAATTCATATCAGTGGCTACGAGACTTCCCTAAGAGGCATCAGGAGAGGCTACGAGTTGTTGCCAGACTCATCTTAAGCAGATATACCCCATATCCTGAAAGTTTACAAAGTATGCCTCAGTGTCAATGGATCACCCACTATCCATCAGGTGTCGCTACGAGTCATCACCAACAATCTTCACCAGCTAGTTAAAAACAAGCCAATAAGCTATGGATGCACACAACGAGGCGTAGCCATTCTCTACGAACCGTTGCAACTTTTGTTACCTCTGCCGACTCAATTTTCCTATTTTATATAGGACTGGATTTCTTTTTGTATCTAAAAATACTCCTACTAGGTTTTATTTTTTAGTTTAAATACTAGTATTACTTTTGAGTCCATATACTTGTTCTTGAGAGTTGTAAACACATTCTTTGAGAGATTAATTCATTGTTGAGATTCGTGGTTTTATTCTTGTTCTTGTAAATGCATAATTATGTTTTTCTCCCAAAATTATTATTGTGTTCTTGCAATTATGAGTAGCTAAACCCCACAATGAGGGTTGTGGGAACCATGTTGGAATAATGATAATGCTCCTAGTCAAAAACTAGAATCAAAACGTAGAAAATTGAAATAAAGGATATGTGGAATTATTGAAATTTGATTGGATTTATGAGCAACAAAGGACTTTACACCTTTACCTCTCAATTGAATCCAATCAAACAAAAATAATTTCAACTCAATCAAAGACAAGAAAACCAAATTGAATCCATAAAGAGGGTAACTCGATGATTGATTAAACTATAAGAAGTTAACACTAGTAATTTAGAGAATCCACCCTAAACACTCAATCTATGATTATTAACTACGAATTACACTAATGCTAGGCTTCACCTAGAGAATTCAACTACAAGCTTCAAATCTCTCAATTTATCAAAATCTAAGAACGAAAATGGCTAAGAAAACTATTTATAGTTATTGCCTTTTAAAAAGTAGCCAAAAAATGGCTATTTTGTAAATAACCCACAAGGGTTCTTCTTGATTGTCTAAATGGCATCTTTATTGCACATGGCCTAGTGTATTTGTTGCTCCATGGCTTCTTTCGAGCTCTAAGCTATCATCCATATGTAGAGGCCCCTCCTAATGTGACCTACGCTAACCATGCTCATATCACCCTCCCCTTCTTCAAAAGGATTCGCCCTCGAATCCGGACCTTGCATAAAAATGAGAAGGACAAACAACCAACATATCCCCATAGAATGAGGGTTAGAACAAGGGTTATTAACCATACCAACTTGCCAAAGAGGAACACATTTGAAATACAACCAACTATCCTTTGTATTGAATAAGAGCCATTCATCATATAAGGTACAAAGGATTTGACTATAAGCTTTATCAGGTGACAATGAAACTACAAGGGTCTTATTGGCCTCATGAAGTGCAAGACGCATCTACCTCTACCTCTATAGTAAACAAATCCCATATCAACATACGTATCATTGTAAGCAAAGAGATAGTAGAGAAAGGTGCTAAGATCACTATCCCCATCTAGAGAGTGCCAAAAGATAAGGACACTGGTAGATATGGAAAGACATTTTAAGCACAAAACAATCCTTTTTATCAAGCAACTTCCTAAAGAAATAAAGTGCAACAATGAAGCCATGCTACTAGAATGGTCGAGGAATCTATTAGGTGTCAAATCACTCCATATCAAATAGTACTCCCAATGAGTTGGGGTCCCTCCTATCATAGTATCAAGCATGATTCCAAGAGTCCCATTTGAAAACTCTGCTTGTCCAACCCTTTGAAGGTAACAATTTGCTTTTAATATACATGGACTCTCCCACAAATAAGCAAACCACTTAGCATACCATAGTTATGGGTCATACAACTTAAGCACAAGTGTGTCAAATAAGGATGCAAGTAAATAGGAAACTCCCAAAATAGGCAATGCACATTTGTCTTAGAGTTCACAAGCGTGAGACCATATTTTAGCCAAGGGTCATCATATGCAAACAAATAGTAACGAAAGGTGTTACTTAAATGAACTTCATCCAAGGTAAGCCCACATATAGAATCACCCTTTGATCTACAAGCATTAACGCCTTGATCAAGAATAGGATCACACAAGAATGAAGGGGTCATTGGAGAACATACACCACCTTTCTTTCAACCACTAATCCCTCCAATAGACATACTATCATCTTCCAAGAAGAGAGTTCCATCTTCAGAAAGTGTGTCATCCTATCATAGTGTATTCTCAATCACTTGATAGCCTTTAAGAGGGGATACACTTCCATCATGCCAAGACACACCACTATGCATTTTACTAGAAGTGATCTTCTCATTTTCAAACAAAATATTATACTTATAGAGACTGATCAATCCAAGAAAGAGAATTAAAACATGAAATTTCACTCTCAAAAAGACAAATATCATTTTCTGAAGCACTTTCAAGCACATGATCTCAGTGGGCAAAACAAATAATAGTATCTTCAACAAAATATAATCTCAAAGAGTCACTCCTACTCAATTAATCAACTTCATCAACATTACCACTAACTTAAGGGTCAATAATAATATCACAAGATACCTTAAGTAGTGTACCACACTCAAAAGCGAGTCGATCAACACCAATATCACTTGATAATGAACTATCATTTAAAGCACATGTATCAACACTAGGTGGACACAAATTGATCTTACTAAAAGAATCAATTCAGTCATCAATACGATCAACTAGTGTATCCACATTCTCAACATGCACATTTTCAAAGCATGGAAAAGAATCACATGACAATGTACTATCATTCAAGGCACAAGTGTCAACACTAGGTGGACACAAATTGATATTACCAGAAGAATCAATTCGGTTTTCAATAGGATCTACTAGTGTATGAACACTCTCACCAAAAACATTATCACTATGTGGCAAAGAATCATTAAGCTCACATGAAAACAAACTACTTACGCTTAATTGTCTACTAGCCACACAATGATCTTTTACATTCAACAAAGTGTAAGGTTTAGCTTTGTTACCTTGTAGCTCATACGAATGATTGTCCTCACCTTTGTTTTCAACATTAGAGCATAAATGCTCCTTTGGGAAGCTTTTTAACACCTCTTGATTCTCCATATTTTATGGTTATTTATGAGGCTTGCTTCCAAGGACACATGCACATAAATCAAAACAACTAGAGGAAGAAAAGTTACATGAGTTAGGAAAAGGTTGTGACAACTCTCTCATATCACTTCTATTAACATCTCTTTTTTCCTCTCTAGAGTTGTCACTTTTCAAACCCTTACTCCTCTCAATATTTTGTCTCTCAAGTTTATAGAAGTTAGGACAAGTTCCAAGAATTCCTTGGGAAGGATTTGGAGATCCCTTCACCTCTAACTTCCACTTTAGTTTACTAGGAGTAGCCTTCCTATCTTTATTTGGATTCTCCTCCATCCAATCACGCACATATGAGACATTATGATTTTGGAAGCAAGAAAATCACAAATAAATATTACAAGTATCCAATATTCGCACACTACACCATACCTGTTCTTAATACTTCCCATGTTAAATGAGTACTTTTACTTGTTGATCAATCAAAAACCCTCTTACAGCTTGAATAGGATTTTGAATTGGATATAAAGGTAACCCAAAATATTCTGCCACTTCATGGGTTATGACATTGATAAGACATTAATCATCAAGTACATGATCAAACCCCACAACACAAAAAATAGTCACTTTTGTTCTAAGAATCTGCCTCTCCGGGTCATGTACATCTTGAAACATTGAGCTTACTCTATTCTCATGTCATATTGATCCTTCCATCCTACCTCCAACACCATTACCATATGGAGAACTAGTCATATTGGAATGAGGATAATAAGTACAAGTTCTTACACCATAAGAAGTAGACAATGTTCTTTGCCTATGGTCTATACAATGTCTTTAAATTGTTTCTCCCACACATCTATACCCCCTCGACTAGGAAAGGAAGTAGAACAAAACAAGGAAGGTAATTTAACCTCACAACTTCCCCTTCTATCAAAATCCTCCTTAAAGGATTCATAATACATATGGGAGAAAGCATCGTACCTCACATCATCTTCATCACCATGGTGTGTATTATGAGAACCCCCACACCCTTCATCTACATTATTGGATTCATCATAAAATACTTCTACTACTTCATATTCATCGTAAGATTTATAGTCCCCATTCATTTCACATTCATATCTGGAGTAGTAATTCTCGCCACCATATCATTCATGATCACAATCATAGCCTTCATAAAAATCACCTTCAAAATATTCCAAGGCTATGGATGATATTATTTCTTATACTTCCTTTTGTCCCTACAAAACTAGAAAACAAGTAAGTAATAAAAGTCTCATACAACTCTTTATATGAACTCTCAACTCCTTCTACGGTTTCTTTCCTAAATTGATATTGTTACTAGCTCTTCTTAATCAATTCAAGGTTATCTATCCTTGTAGAGGAATGGATCCTTTTGACTTTTGAAAGAAGGATGACTCAAATAAATCAAAAAGGACTTGACCAAGAAATTAATCTATGAAATAAAACGAAGAAAGCATACAAAGAAAAAAATAAGAAAAAAATGGACTCAAAGACTATGTAACAAAAGTAGAAGAAATTACTTTTTGTTACTTAACATGAAGAATCAAAGAGATGATTTGATGTTTAGAAAATAGTTAAAAACTAATTAAAGTTTTTAATTAGTTGTTAAATAGTAGAGAAATGGGAGAAAATGAGTGTAGAAGTAGATCTTTGAAGTTTTGACACTTACAAAAATTTTGGGGGTTGTTTTCATCTTTAAAAGCTTACCAGTTTGGGCATTTCAGCAAGTGTCTAGCCCTTCCTAGGTCGCTGAGCTTTAAAAGCTTACTAATTTAGGTGTTCTAGCAAACGTCTAGCCCTTCCTAGGATTATGACTGCTCAGTTGTTGTGCTTGTTGTTGACATGCCAAACGTGTGGCTGTTGCGTTGGCGTTGACCCGTTGACTTACTAACGTGGAAGCCCATGTGGAAAATTAATTTAATTTTTAAGAAAATAATAATTTATTTTTAAAGAATCCACAAGTGGACCCACAAGCTCTTTGACCAACATTGACTTGGAGAATTTGGATCAAAGTGTACTTTTTCTTCCTTCTTCTTCAAGAATAATATGAAGACCAACAACAACACCTAGAACACCAAGAACACACACTAATCCCAAAACCTCCAAATCAACTCAGAATTGGCTCAAATGTAGGAATATCTTCCCCATGACTTAGGGAACAAACCCCAATGGTTTTTGAGCTCCAATTCCTCCCCAATCAAGAAACCCCCTTTTAAATTTTGGAAAGTTTAAAAGATCAAAATCCTTTAATGGTAACTTCTCTTCTACAACTCCAAATCAAATGAAATTTTAAATATAGACTCACAAGAAACTAGATAAACAAGATCTAGTGTCAAAAAAACAAATCAAAACAAAAAAAAATGGATTTTTTTGGGCAAAGTTTTTTGAGATTTTTTAAAAAGATCAAAATCTCAATATTTAGATTTTTTGAAACAAACCTAAACCTAGGCTTTGATATCAAGATGATAATGATCCTAGTCAAAATCTAGAATCAAAACACAAAAAATTGAAATAATGAAAAGGATATGTGGAATTATCAAAATTCGATCGGATTTATGAGCAACAAAGGACTCTATACCTTCACCTCTTGATTGAATCCAATCAAACAACAATAGTTCCAACTCAATCAAAGCTAAGAAAACCAAATTGAATCCACAAAGTGGGTAACTCGATGATTGATTAGGCTAGAAGAAGTTAATATGAGCAATTTAGAGAATCCACCCTAAACACTCAATATCACACCCTGAATCCCATCGAGACGTGATTGGCACCCGTAGCCGATAAGTCCCGAGAGAACCAAGCTTTGCCTATGTTCATTCATGTGCATGCCATCTGAAACACCCTTATCACGTAGGAGTTTATAATGCTAACAATGAAATTCATGCAATATGTGACATATATACATTTCTAAAACATGGCCGTTGAGGCCATCAAGTCAAAAATGACATGTACCTTTTACATTTTTACACCCACACCTGTTTACAAAAGCCTCTATCAAGAGCATTGACCAAAATGAACTAAAAGTCGAGACAAGTCCCCGAACTATTCAACATGTACAACATCAAAACATATGTGCAATTGCGACTCGGAGAAGCCCTGAACTAACTGGAGCTCACCAATGATCCGCAACAACTGGCAACCTACTGTAGAGGCCTACTAGAACCTGCGCCTGCAGCAAGTAAGGTAGATCCCCCAAGAGGGGTCAGTACGAAGAATGTACTGAGTATGTAAGGCCATATGAAACTTGTATGATATGTAAACATGTCAATGAACTCAAATACAATAAATGATCAATATGGATAAGTCACAATACTGTACTTTGGAAACCATGTATATTGCTTCCTTTACTTTCTTTGTTTATTTGATTCTATGGTTATTCATCTTTGCCTGTGAACTGTGATACCCTGGACCTGACTGAACAATGGGTTTGATCATAACATATCATCATGTTGGGATAGGATCGAGCTAGGCTTATGCCCCCAGAGCTGCCACCCTAACAATCAAAGCATTGGGTTCTGCTCGAGCTAGGCTTATTACCTTTAGAGCTGCCACCCATAAACCAACATATAAGGTTTGGCTCGAGCTAGGTTTATACCTCTAGAGATGCCCCCTGTCAGGTTCAGTCCGAGCTAGGCTTATGCCCCCAGGACTGCCCCTTGATCCAACAATCTTGGGATCGGCTTGAGCTAGGCATTGTGCCCCCAAAGCTGCCACCAATACTTGATCATTAACCACATATGCATTACTTTATTCATTACTTTGAGATTGATACAATGATAATCACATCTTTACTTGAAGCTTTGGATCATTAACCAATGAGTAAGAGATGTGAGAATAACATTATTTGGAAATGTAGCCTTTTGGGAAACATAACACTATTGGAACCATCGGACAATGATCAATGAACGAGATAGATGAGCATAAACAATATTGGAACTTTGGAACATAACTTTATTGGGATTTTGTAACATTATCAATGAATAGGAGACATGTGATTCATAATTGATCAATGAGTAGGAAACATGTGATAATAACCATTGGTAACCGGGGATAAAATACCTTAGCACATTTCGGAATAGGACAAGTGTAATCTCAATGTGAGTTCTATATGCTGCAGAAAGATACGGACAAAGTAACCTTACATCCCTGCACTTCCAAGTATGAATACACAAGTCTATGTATGAACACAATAGTCCAGCTTCTCCCTTACGTCTTACTCTATAATACAAGTTCATACCGGAGCTTACATTAGCAACTAGTCACTATACAGGCGTACAAGACGAAAATGAACTATATGACTGCCGTATAATGTCATATAACCCCTTACAATACAATACAAGGCATTATCATCTCAATAACACCATAACATTACGCACATTGACCAAGAGATCATACATCGATAGCATTTCACACCACACTTATCCTTTACGCTTTTCTCTTTATTATTCCATCACAATTACTCCTTCATCACAACATATGAACAACCATACATACTTAATACAGTCCAGCACACCTCCATATGATACTTTAAAGTCATTAAAACAACATCACGAGTTGATAATTACATCCAAAAAGGGTATAGGTCAACTAGAAACGGAACCACTCAAAACAGACAAATGAGATGACCTGCATTGCCACCTGCGCTCGAATTTGGCTGAGGTGTGCGCGCATATGGCCTATGGACAATTCCAGGGGCATCTGTATTTGCATCTGCGCCCGCAGATGCCCTCGTCTGCGGGGGTGGATGCCCGTTTTTGTCCGAAATGGCTTCTTTTGGGTCTTTTCATGCCATGAATGGTCCATGATCATAGAAAAACTTATTTTGACATATTTTTTATCATATTAAACACCAAAATTCATCCATAGTCTCACAACAAACATAACAACACCCAAAACTACATTTCACGGCCAATACGGCACCCAAAACCATAACCAATTTCACAATAACAATTCCAAACGTTATAAACAAGGATTAAACAAAGAGAGACTATAATCACATCTCACATGTCAATATTTACTCCACAAAGTTCATTTACTTCAAGACCACAAGTGCATATTCAAGTTCACAAGGCAAACCATTCTCCGATTTAGCAAACATGTAACATTTCACACTTGGTGAACTTCCCAATACTCCACCAACATAACCAACATAATATAAACCATATCACATGCATAAAATATATTAAACCATCATAATAAACACTTACCAAGTCTTACAAGTTGATGATCTTGGCCCAAAGGATAACCTAGGGTTCTTGAGAGGCAAAAGAAATTATTTGGTAAAGTTTAGAAAAGCATGAGAGTCTGATTCAATAAAAATCTGATTTTTCTCTTTATATAGTCCCTCATGTCTCTCTTATCTCTTCCCTTATCATTTAATTCAAGGGTTGATTTGGTCAAATGGAGCAAATTGGAAGAATGGGTCAAAAATCCTTTTTGGGCCATGTCTTTCTCTTATAATTGTTTTAGGATTCATTTAAGGCCCAATGGTGTAAGACTTTTTAATGCCCACAAATTGCTACATAGTTCATCCATTCTCTCATGTTCCATATTTCCCTAAATGTTACGGTTGTCAGCTAGACTTAGAAACGTACGGGGTGTTACACTCAATCTACAATTATCAACTATGAATTTCACTAATTCTTGGCTTCAAATAGAGAATTCAACTACAAGCTTCAAATCTCTCAGTTCATTAAAATCTAAGTATTAAAATGGATAAGTAAACTATTTATAGTTATTGCCTTTTACCAAAATAGCCTATTACAAAAATAGCCCAAAAGTGACTATTTAGGAAATAACCCACAAGGGCCCTTCTTGATTGCCTAAATGGCATCTTAATTGCACATAGCCTTGTGTATTCGTAGCTTCATGGATTCTTTTGGGCTCAAAGCTATCATGCAGTTGTCGAAAACTCTCCTAATGTGCCCCACACTAACCATACTTGTATCAAATAATGATGTAGGGTTCAAAGTACACGGTGATTCTTGACTTATGTTTATGCATGTATTATTGATCTCTTTGCTTTGATTGCTCTCTAATAGCTGCAAATATTAGAACTCACCTTATTATTACTTGTTTTGGATGAAGGGGTACCGTATGAGAAAAGAGAATGAACAACATAGTCTTGGAGCTACCAACCTACACTTAATAGCTTGAGTCGTGGATGCGGGAAACCTAATATGGGATCCATAATTAGGGTTAGATTGTAAAACTCATAAGACTTGGACGAGTGATTGAGGATAGTCATCTAATAGGGGTTGGACGATTATTTAGGTGAACTTAACTTATTGATTCTGAATGCTAAGCACCGGGAGAGATCACCAGTATGAAGAACCTATGGAGTTATGAAGTCATAAGGAACACAGTCCTAGTGTCTCTTCATTATTGATTACAACTTGAAGAAATTCATAATTGTTCCATGTTCACAAACTGTTTTCCAAGAATACTTTTAACAACCCCCAATTTTCAAAAATGATTTACTAATAACTTAGATAACTGTATAGACCGAGCCTCTAGCCTATTCCCGATAGGATCGACCCCAACCTTGGTTGGGTTCTATATTTGATTCAATGACTACTTTATCTATCATTGTGAGGTATAATTTGGGCGATATCAAATTTTGGCACCGTTGCTTGAGAATATTGTTTAGGATTAGATCAATTATGTTTATTTAACTATTAATCTTTGTTTCCTAGTTTTACTTTTTTTCTTGTTTTGGGGTGAACACCAGTGCAAGCCCAATACTAAGATTAAAGGCAATCCCCTGATTCCACTTGATCTTGAAATTGAAAGGACACTGAGAGGTTTGAGAAGAATGGATCAACAAGGAGTTCTTAATCCAGGAGTTCACAAGATTGTGAACGAAGCTACCACTTTTATGCTCACCAAAAAACAACAAAGACAAGAAGTAGTCCGGCATGCAGTAGTTAATGTATAGGCCAGATAAGAAAAAACATACCTGCAAAGGAACAAGCGAGGCAAAGAAGGAATAGGAGCCATAAGCGTCCCCATCATTATATGCCAAAATATGATTAAGAAGATGATGATGTTGACTTAGATGATGCAGGTGAAATAAGTGCTATTGTTCCACCTTTACTGCTAGCGAGAACTAAGTTTGACATCACCAATGCTATGATACAATTACTAAACTTGAAAGGAGTATTCAGTGGTCTTCCTAGTGCTGATGTGAACTTGCATATAACAAACTTCGTAGGTATTTGCAAATCCTACAAGATACTTGGGATGAATCAAGTTGTTATCAGATTGCAGTTGTTTCCTCTCTTATTGTACAGTAAAGCTACTCTATGTTTGACATCGTTGCCAAGCGGATCAATAACGACCTGGCGGGAGTTAAAGACGCAATTCTTGGAGAGATTTTTCCCACCATCCCGAATATTGTATTTGAAAAATGAGATTTACAACTTCAGGCAATTATATTCTGAGGTACTGTATGAGATATGTTTGAGGTTTAAAAAAGGCTGCAATAATTCCCAAATCATAAAATTTTTAATAACAGCTTTCTTAAAATGTTCTATAGATCTTTGAATGCTAACAACAAGGTTGTAGCTGACACTGTGATAGGAGATGTATTTATAAGCCTAACTTGGGAGTAGGCTTTAGTTATACTGGATAGAATCACAAAAACCAAAAGGGGTTGTCATACATGAGAATCTAATGTTCCCATAGGCACTTATTCGATAAGAGCATTAACAGAGCAGTGATTGATAGATGAGGTGGATGCTCAAGAAGTAGCACAGTGGAGGATCAATTTTAACTTATTTACAAAACAGTTCACAACAGTGAGGGCAGAGAAGGTCAATGCAGTTTGTTCCCAAGGTAGAGAGTCGAGACATGATGATTCTGATTCTGATGAGGAGGCAAAATATCTAGATGATTAGGTGGTGGATTTCTGAGCCAAAATCCAAGGGTCTAATCAAGACTATTGGCACTCTGGTCTTGGAAATCAAGGTTGGAACTATTACAAAGACTGGAACTACAACTTGTCTAGGTATAAAGATAGAAGTATAGGTAGAGATGGTGACTAGAAGAGGAATGATGATTACAAGAATGACAAAAGTGGATTATACATTCCATCTGGGAGTCATGATGCTAATTTGAGTAATGCTAGAGTGGTGGAGCTGCACTCTAAAGTGTTGAAAGGGGTAGAGAAAATTGATGAAAGCCTTAAGGAGACTTGAAAAGATATTTTTGGGATTAATCAGAGGGTGGAGTCATATTCTACCGCTATTAACCAACTTGAACAACAGTTTGGCCAAATCTTTATAGTGTTAAATCAACGTCAAAATGGTACACTTCTAAGAAATACCATCTAGAATATGAAGAATGACAATCACTACATGGTTGTCACCACTAGAAGTGGGAAGATAACTGTTTATCCACTTATTCTCATAGTTGATGATGCGGCAAAGACTGATATGATTGATATTGAAAAAGTTGTCAATTTGAGAATCAAGTTACTAATGAAAATGTGTCTAAAAAGCCATCTCTAGTTGCTAAAAAGGAGACTGAGGCTAAAAATGGGAAGAAAAAGTAGGTCCCATAATTTAGACTCCCATTCTATGAATTTATCTACTTTTTACACAGAGATTGAAGAAGAGAGTCGAAGAACAGAAGTATCATAAGTTTATTTCATGTTAAATCAATTATCAGTGAACATCCCTTTGGTTGAGGCACTTGAGCCAATGCCTGGTTATGCTAAGTTTATGAAGGATTTTGTGATGAAAAAAAGGACTGTGAGTTTTGAGCCTGTTGATAAAATACACCATTATAGTACAATAGTTTACCATTCTCTTGTTCAAAAAAAGAAAGATCCTGGAGCATTTATGATTTCATGTATCATTGGGTCTTTTAATTTTTCAAAGGTGTTATGACTTTGGTCCTAGCATCAATCTGATGCCACTAGCAGTATTTAGAAAGTTGGGGTTGGGGTCACCCAAATTAACTTTGATGGGACTTATTATGGCGGATAGCACCGTAATAAAGCTTATGGGAGTTTTATATGATGTTTTAGTGAGGGTTGAGTCCTTCATCTTTCCATCTAATTTTTTCATCCTCAACTGTGAAGTTAGTTTTGAGTTTCCTATCATCTTAAGGAGACCATTCCTTGCGACTGGAAGAGCATTGCTTGATATAGAAACTGGTCAATTGAAGTTTTAGTTGAATCATGAGGAAGTGACTTTTAATGTTTGCCAATTTATAAAGCAAACAAAGAACATGAATAAGGTCTCAGTTATTGATAGTGTTGATGAGGATTCCTTAATAGTTCCTATTGAAGAGAGGCTTGGTATTGAAGTACCAGAAGTGGTGATCATGAATTTTGAGGGTGATGATATTGATGAGTATGATGATATGATGAGTGCACTTGCTGGTACGGTTCCCTACTCGTTTGCGCAAAAAAATTTAGACTTGTACTTGAAGAATAGGGAAACTCCACTAGCCAAGCCTTCTATTGAGGAGCCTCCTATCTTAGAACTCAAAGCTCTCCCGTATTACCTTCGCAATGCTTTCTTGGGTGCTATAGCAGCAGTTTTGGTTAAATAGCAAGTAGAGGCTCTAGTATCAATTTTCCAGAAGTTTAAGACGGCTATTGGATGGTCCATTATTGATATTATTGGTATTCTGCCTGGACTTTTCTCTCATCTAGCCCAAATTGGGCCATATTATATTCCTAGTATTGAGTATCAACGTAGGCTTAATCCGCCTATGTAAGAAGTAGTCAAGAAGGAGATTATAAAGTGGTTTGATGCAGGTGTGGTTTACCCTATTGCAGATAGCAAATAGGTGAGCCCAGTTCAATGTGTGACAAAGAAGGATAAAATTAGTGTGGTTCCAAATGTGAAGAATGAGTTTATTTTGATGAGACCGATCACTAGTTGGCAAGTGTGAAAACTATCATTTTCTAATCCCTTTTATGGATCATATTTTAGACCGTGTTACTGGTAGAGGATGGTATTATTTTCTTGATGATTATTTTGGATAGAATCTGATTTTGATTTCTCCCAAATATTAATAGAAGATCACTTTCATATGTCCATATGGGTTTGCTTTCAAGAGAATGCCTTTTCGATTATGTAATAGGACAGCGACCTTTCAGCATTGCACGATGTCTATCTTCTCAGACATGGTGAAGGATACTATCCAAGCATTCATGGATGATGTTTTGATAATTAGTCACTCATTTGAAGATTTTTTGGCCCATATGGCTAGTGTTTTAAGAGGGTGCAAATTTTTCAATTTGGTGCTTAATTGATAAAAGCATCATTTATGGTAAAAGAAGGGATAATGCTCGATCATACGATTTCAAAGAAGGGGATTGAGGTTGGCAGGGATAATATTGAGGTGATTGAAAATTTCCTCCACCAATTTCAGTGAAGGGTATTCGAAGCTTTTTGGGGCATGTTAGATCTTATCGTAGGTTCATTAAGGATTTCTCTAAAATTGCACATCCTTATGTAAATTATTGGAGAAGAAGGTGAAGTTTGTTTTTGATGATGCGTTTCTAAAGGCATTTGAGTGCCTTAAGGAGAAGTTGACATCATCCCCTATCATTATGTCACCTGATTGCTCCATGACTTTTGAGGTTATGTACAACGCTAGCAGAGTGGCGCTAGGAGTATTCCTAGGCCAAAAGCGTGAGAAGATACCTCATTCGATCTATTATCTAGCAAGGCACTCAATCGAACACAAAAAAATATATTGTGATGGAACAAGAGTTGCTTACTGTGGTTTTTCTTTGAGAAGTTTTGACCTTATTTGCTTGGAATAAAAGTGATTGTGCCTACTGACCACGCAGCTCTTAGGTATCTTATGGCGAAAAAGGATGCAAAGCCTAGATTGATTCATTGGCTACTTCTGTTACAAGAATTTGACTTTGAGTTCAAGGATCAAAAAGGGACCAAAAATCAAGTGGCTGACCATTTGTCACGACTTGAAAAAGAGGAAATACTAGAGTTAAAAGATGAGTTTTACATTGATGATAATTTTCTAGACGAGCAGGTTTGGCTACATCACAATACTTGATTCCATGGTTTACGAATTTTGCCAATTATTTGGTATGCACTGTGGTGCCTGAGGACTTATCCTTTCAGCAGCAAAAGAAATTCATGTTTGATGCGCAGAAGTTTTTCTAGGATGAGCCATACTTGTTTTAAATTTATATGGATGGAATGGTTCATAGATGTGTCCATGAGGTTGAAATGATGAGTATTCTAGAGGCATGTTACTCATCCCCAATCGTGGATCATCATAGTGGTGTGTGCATAGCTCATAAGATTTTTCAATGTGGATAATATTGGTCTACCATTCATCAAGATGCTCATAACTATGAAAGATCTTGTGACCAATGCCAAAGACAAGGGAACATCTCCCCAAGCCAAGAGTTACCATTGACCCCAATTCTAGAGATTGAGTTGTTTGATGTGTAGGGTATTTATATCATGGGCCTATTCGTGAGCTTATATGGTATGTGATAACACTCAAATACACTCTAGAAAGGATGTATACAGTCTTTAAGTAATATATTTATCCAAATCAATGAGTCGGGGTCGATCTCATAGGGAATGGACATGAAAGGTTCACCTTAGAGTATAATAACTCACTATATCTTTACTCGTATAATTAAAAATGCAATAAGAGTAAATGGGGGACGTTGTAACTTGTTTTGAATGTTTTAGAATGTAGTTATCATAAAAAAATACTTGCACAAATTGAGCACAAGAGTTTTAATCGATATGAGAACGACTTAAGGGAGTGTTAGTTTGATAATTGATAGCATGTGTGGGTAGTTGACCTTTGATTCAATAAGCATAAAATATGGGTAGGTTAGGTTTTAGATATTGATGAAAATCTTTCAATCTATCACCAAATTTCATATAGGTTTCCTTTAAACACCCATATGTTCACCTTACCAAAAAACCCAAAACCTCGATTTAGTTAGTCTATTTCTAGCACTATCTATTAAATGAATAATACTCAAGTAATTGTCAACTAAACCTCTTCACCCTTTATATCACTTTCAAGCAAAAAAAGGGATCTAAGCTTGAATAGAGTTTGTAACCTCAATTCATGAGTTGAAACATAGAGATTTAGTCAAACCCACAGTTTATAGCTCAAATTAGAAACAAATAATCAATACTCACACACAAATTAATCATCATCCATCACACACCCTTAAGTATTGGGGGGTTTAGCTATGCATAATGGAGATAAAAGAAATTATACCATCATGTTCATCAAGAGCTTCCATAGATTTGAATATCCAAGATAAAAATCTAAGATGAATACTAATCCCAATTCAAGGGTTCAATTACACTTTTTAGGTATCAAATTTTGCAAAGTATGAATAATAATTCCATAAATTCTAGAAAAGATTCTATTTATATGACAAAGAAAACTAGACCAAAATAATTACAAAGTTGCCACCAAAGTACATTGTGTGTCTATCATCGGGATCGCATAACACTCGTGAGACACACACTTTCAACTCGCCAAGACATACAATCTTCCTTTTTAGGTCTTGAATCTTCAGGAGTTCAATTGACTTTTGCATCTTCTTTTGGTACTCTTATAACTGTTGTGATGTACATAATTCAATCCCAGGCTCACACCATCGTCATTGGATTCTTCCGTCAGAATATGTCTCTTTGTGTTATCCTCTCTCTTATTTTGCATCCAGCATACACCTTGTGCAATACACACTTGGCTTGTGCGATGCCACATGTTGTTTTTGTAAATATAACATTCATCACATCTTCATTTTCTCCAAGCTTTTGCTCCTTTATGGTCCTTCTCTTCCTTTGTTGGGTTCTTCAGCCTTATTACCTACATGCAACCAAATGAACATAAGAATTGACTCAAACTAGGCATTTAGTACTCGCTTTAGTATCAATTGTACGCATAATGAGTCACAAGTTGTCGACTCATCAACACCTTTGCTTGTCCTCAAGTGAATCAAAATTCTCAACAAAACAACCATGCCTACAAATGATACTACTTGGTAGTTCAAACACATGCTCCTCTATGAAAACAACTTTCCCCTCATGATATGGAAAACTTTGGCATAAGCATCATCTATCAACCACTCAACTCATGAACTACAAGCCTTAAATGTTGACTAATTGCTACCAAACCAAGAACATGCTCATATACTTCAATTAAGGTAAACAAATATGCTTGAGAAATGCAATCAAGTGCCTTCACATCAAAAAATATCCTTTCCCTCAAGGTGCGATCATAATTTAAACAAGGGATTAGTTCAATTCACTCTCGCTCTCAAAGACGATCATGAACATAAGTGCCATACCATAAGCTTTCCCATATGCTCCATCTCACTATAATTAAGCATGTTATACTAGAGATAACAAATGTCTTACTTTGGTTTGTAGTATAGGCAATGGGTTAGATAAGATATATTAGAGTTATAGTGACTCTACCCTCTTGAAGCACCACGTCAGACCTCAACTAAATTCCTTTCCCAAAGCTTACTTCTTGTGACACACTAAGGACAAATTTTGTAAGATTCACAAGACATCTTCTTCCTCCTATCCCTTTAAAAGCTAAACTCTTCAAATATTTACAAGCTAAGTTCACAATCGCAACTCTTTTTTTCTTCTTTTCAATTTCTTTCTCTCTTTATATTTAAGTAACTACAATGAATATTAGGATGACTAGAGAAGGAAGTGATTGGTCCCTAAATATATGAACTTCCATTTACAAATCTTACCTAATAGGTCTTCCACCCCCAACTTAGGATTTTGTCCTAAGTTGGTTTAAAGCCTCACCAAAATGCTTCAAGAAGGATTTGGTTCAAGAGAGGGGATTGTAGAAGATGGGTTTTGGCTTGTAATGAGGTTATCCAAGAAATAGGTTCCAAGGCACATATTGGGGCAAATATTGGTTACTCAACTCATAATTGGGATGTCTATATGTTCCATGCAAAGGCTCACTCTCACTTGATGGCCTAATCTTATTCTCCAACATTACAACACTTTTTGCTTAGCGATAGACCAATTCTAGATGGACTTATCTAACAAGATCGAGTCAAAACCTCAACACTCATGGCACTCAATCATATACTCAATCAACACTTATACTTCCTTAATTGATGTACCACATTCATAGAACATATAAAGGGAGGTAATCGAGTAGTCAAAACAAGATGTGGGTATTCACCAAAAAAAATGAGTGCCTAACTACTTCAACTCAACCAAATACAATTTTTTTTAAATGGGCACATTTTGAGAAGTGGAGCAATTCACAAACCAAATTGCCATATTTTTAGATTTGTGTATGAAAAAGATCTCTATAAGGGTACTCTTTGAGACAAGGTGTTCTATCTCGAACCATAGCTCATCGAGCCCAACACCAATATAAGACAAAGAAATTTAAATTAAGAATAAGATAAAGCAAAATAAAGCAATGAAATAACTAAAAGCAATGTCAAAACACACAATCCCATCACACAAGCACGAGAATTGTCTAAGTACCTGAATAATATACACCAAAATTAAAATCTACTGAATACCCATGTCTCACCTCAAGTCCTATTGAGATGGAAAGGCACCCGATTCCCTAAATACTCAAGAGAACCAACTTATAACCTGTGCTTATCATGCATATAGCTATGATAACCATGAAAGTTTGACAAATATATGTAAGCTACAGTAATGGAATACCAGCATAGATAGACCCAAACCACATATAAATGACTTGGATGTTGGGGCCACAACTGTTATGAGATAAAACATAGTTGAACTTATTACGTTAGTCTACAAAGCCTTTATAAGATAGAAACTTAGTCTAGGTTGGGATAGATCCTGCCTTACAAAACTATCATACAATACCAAAATACACATATCAAAGACTTGATAAAGCCCCGAATCAACATGGAGCTCACCAATCGCAGTTGAGTATCTTGTGCTTCTACTGAGGAGGTCTGCTAGCTGGAACACCTGTACCTGTGGCATGAAACATAGTGTCCATGAGAGATATAAGTACAAAATAGTGTATTGAGTATGTAAGGCATAACATAACCACATGTAAGGTAAGATCTTAAATGAAATCCTGTATTAATATATAATGATATAGTTAAGGATAAAAGACCACTTTTGGTTTAACTAATGGGATCACATACATTACATTCTTTTCTTTACTTTACAAACTTAATAAGGAATATAATATAAATGACCAGCTGATCAGTGGTAAAAGAGGATGAATCATGCTAGGTATTTTATCCCCTAGGATATGGTCCTCATAAATACACAAATCAGGATTGACCCATGCTAGGCTTTTCTCTTACCCTTGGGATACCACCCGTAGTATATAGATTGGGATTGACCCATGCTAGGTGTTCCTTCCACCCCTGGGTTACCACCCATCAATAAGCAGATTCACTTTACATCATTTCTTTAATTGTTGAGTAAATTCTTTTGGTGGTCATAATATTATTGAGTTTTAGACTATAGGCCAGTAGCAAGTGACATGTGAATACATATTTAAGGCATTAACAATAACATAGGGAGCAATTGTTATATCAATGTATTATTTAAGATCTTAAATGTCACAATGAACTTCACTTGACTAAACAGAGAGTTTACTAAGATTGTTGCCGAAAGTACCATTCCCATACTAGTTCTTGGAAAAATAAACAAGAAGATCTAATAATAAACACACATTGAAGTACTCTAATACACAATGGAGTTTGCGAACAAGACCATTGCCTATATTGGAGATGGTACGCTGCCACTATCTATCTTTTTACTAGGAAGAGCACTTAGAAAGCTCATTTTGTAACACATGTATTAGATTTCATGCCAAAGAACATAGAATCAAATAGCCTTACATATTTTGTAGTACAACACAGATATTACCCTAAATTAATCTCCTGACCTTCAAATTACTTATCTACAATAAAGTAAGTAGTAAAACTAGTATTAGTAGCTAATCAATGCATTTAGGCCACCTGACCTCATCCAAACAGTAGTCAGGCAGTAGCCCATGAATAAATGGTGAATCACCACCCCCTCCATTTCCACATCAATACAACCCATACACAACCATCATATAGGGCTAGCAACTGCCTCCCAACATAATTCCTCTAAAATAGTTATCAAACAGTCCCAAAAATTCCATTACACCATAGTAAAACGTGAACACATGGCTTACTATCATTTCTGATGAATACCCAATAAAATCACAGCCATAATCACCTACCCAAATTTGTATTTAAGAAGAGATGAAATGGGGCAGAAACCTTACCTCAAATTATAAAATTTATATCTCCTTAAATTGCAGTCCGTCAAGGACTTGAATTATCCTCCAAACTTAAACCAAAGAAGAAGATAAATCTCTTAGAAGTTTAAAGAAAAGTGGGACTACCAAAGCTTAGAGAAAGTTGTCCAATGCTTTGAATATGAAGAAAATAATTCCAATAGTTTTCTTAGACTAAACTCATAATTTATTAACTTACCTTATCTTGGAAAGAAATACAATCCCAAGAACCCTAATGGAATTTTTGGTCTTCTATAGAAGCTTAGAGAGAGAAAGAGAGAAATCTTTAGAAAGCTAATTTTTTTTCCAAGTTAAAATGAACTAAATGATCTTATCCTAAACCCTTTAAAAGGGACCTGGTTTGGCAGACTTTCTTGGCTAGTTTTGGGACATATATTGTCAATTAGGTGCACCTACTTGGCCATTGGACTTGGGCCTTTGTGGACTTAAAATTGTTAGCCCTTGGCTGCCCATTCTTCCACATTTTCTTCCAATTATTTTGGGCTAGAATTAATTCAAGTAGTTGGTGGTGTACTTGGCCTAATAGGCTGGTCAAAGGAGTCTTAGTAGGTGATGCACCTACTTTATTAGGTTTGGTCAATAAGTCAAAGTAGGTGATGTACCTACTTGTCACCTACTAGCTTCATTTAAGCCAAGAAAGCAGCTCACTTATTTTAATCCATATTATAAGTCTTAATCCCTTAATGTTAACTTAATACTTATATACACTTGGTTACTTTAAACTTTGGGGTAGAATACCACCTTAATATATCACATTTAAATACTTCCGTCTGGGTTAACTTGGCATATACATGCTGATATTTTTGGGATTGTTATGATATCCTTTAAATCCTGTTTTAACCATCACTAATCACTTAAGAAACTTGGTACCTTACCTATACAATAAGGTTACCTCAAGTTCCGTATCAATAGAACAAGTACACGCAAAATACGGGGCGTTACATCCTCCCCCCTTAGGAACATTCGTCCTCGAATGTTAGCATAATTAGCGAGTCTAAAAAAGTTCAAGGTTAAGTTTAATCTTTCTATTACCACATAAAATTTGTATATACTTACTTGTTAATGCTCCAATTTAGCATCTTGGACTTTCTCTTCGGATTGGAATAAATGAGGGTACTTGGATTTCATCGCTTCCTCGACATTCCATGTGATTTTTTCTACTTGTTGGCTTCTCCAAAGTACTTTTACAGAAGCTGCTTATTTATTTCTTAACTTTTTAACTTGTCGATCTAGAATACCAATAGGTACTTTTTCATAAGTAAGATCTTCTATAACTTGTATATCTACAGTAGAAGTAATACGAGATGGATCTCCTATACACTTTCAAAGCATTTAGACATGAAACACTAGATGTACTATTGAAAGTTCTTGGGATAGATGTAAATCATATGCAACTTGGCTAAAACTTTTAATAATCTCATATGGTCCTATATATTGTGGACTTAGTTTTCTCTTTTGAACAAACATCATCACCCCTATCATAGGATAGGTGACACCTTCAAGAATACCCAATCTCCTATAGCAAACTCTAGCCCTCTTCTTCTAGCATCAGCATATAATTTATGTCAACTTTGAGTTGTTTCCATCCACTGTTATATCACCCTAACTTTTTCCATAGCTTGATGAACAAGATCTGACCCAAATAAGGTGGTTTCACCCGCTTCAAGCCACCCGATTGTTGATCTACACTTTCTCCTATATAAAGCTTCATACGATGCCATTTTGATACTTGAATGATAGCTATTGTAGTGTGCAGAATCAATAAGTGGCAAATGATCATCCCAATTACCTTTGTAGTCCAATATACAAGCTCGCAGCATATCATCAAGTGTTTGGATTGTATGTTCTACCTGGCCATCAGTTTGAGGGTGAAAAGTTGTACTTACACTCACTTGTGTTCCCAATCTCTTCTGAAATGACTTCCAAAAGTTTGTGGTAAATTGATATCCCCTATAAGATATAATAGAGATTGAGACTCCATGTAGCCAAACTATCTCTTTAATATACAACCTGGCATATTCTTCAACTGTCTAAGTGGTCTTAACCAGTAGGAAATGTGATGATTTGGTGAGTCTATCAACTATTACCCATATGGAATCATATTTTTTAGAGGATCGAGGCAAACCTGTGATGAAATCCATGTTGATCATGTCCCACTTCTAAATCGGGATCTGCATACACTGCATATAACCTCCGGGATTTTGATGCTCTACTTTAACTTGTTGATAATTTGTACATTAGGCTACAAACTCTACAATGTTCTTCTTTATGTCTCCCCACCAATACACTTCTTTCAAGTCATGATATATTTTGGTTGACCCCGGATGGACAGAATATCTTGAATAGTGTGCCTCTATCATAATCCTCTTTCTTAGCCCATTTATATTAGGTACACACAATCTATATTAGCACCAAAGTATTCCCTCTTGCATAAGCTCAAATTACTTTGTCACACCTTGTTGTACATTTTCCTTAAGTTGTAATAGAATAGGATCCGTATACTACTTCTTTTTCACTTCAGTTACCAATGAGGATTCTGTCACATTTTGCACAATAACTCCTTCATCTGGAGATTCAAGAAGGCGAACCCCCAAGTTAGCTAGTTGGTGTAGATCTTTAGTTATCCTTTATCTTTCCATGGACTGCCCATAAGTGTTTGCCATTGTCTTACGACTTAAAGCATCAACTACCATATTTACTTTCCCCATATTATACAAGATATCAACGTCATAGTTCTTTAATAGCTCAAGCCATCTTCGCTGCCTTAGATTTAAGTCCTTCTGCTTAAATATATATTGTAAACTCTTATGGTCAGTGTATATATCAACATGGACCCCATACAAGTAATGGTTTCATATCTTTAAAGCAAATATAACCCCGACTAGTTCAAGATCATGTGTTGGATAATTATTCTCATGTGGAAGTAATTTCCTTGATGTGTAGTCTATTACATTACCATGCTGAATTAATACACATCTTAGACCCACTGCTGAAGCATCATAATATAATGCATACCCCTTTGTACCTTCTGGAAGTACCAATATAGGAATGGAAGTTAACTTATTCTTCAACTCTTGAAAGCTTTTTCATAAGAATTATTCTATTGAAACTTGGCTGCTTTACCTGTTAGCTTGGTTATTGGTGCAGAAATGGAAGAAAATCTCTCGACGAACCTTCTATAATAAACTTCCAAGCCTAGAAAACTATGAACCTTCGTAGGCATTGTAGGTCTTGGCCAGTTCTTCATGGCTTCTATCTTTTGAGAATCAACCCTTATCGCTTCATCGGATACAATAGGCCTCAAGAACGCCACTGATTTTAACCAAAAAACACATTTAGAGAACTTTGCATTTAACTTACGATCACGAAGAATCTATAGCACCTGTCGTAAATGATTAGCATGGTCCTCTTTTGATCTTGAATACACCAGAATATCATCTATAAATACTATCACAAACACATCAAAGAATGGCTTGAACACTCTATTCATCAGAACCATGAAAGTTGTTGGTGTATTGGTTAGGCTGAATGACATAACTAAAAACTCAAAATGACCATACTATATTGGAAAAGCTATTTTGGTTATATCTCTTTCCTTCACTTTTACTTGGTGATAACCTAACCTCAAGTCAATCTTTGAGAAACACTTAGCACCTTGTAACTGATCAAACAAATCATCAATTCTCGAGAGGCGATATTTATTAATAATTATCACCTTATTAAGTTGTCGAAAGTCAATACACATTCTCAAAGTGCCATCTTTCTTACGTAAAAATAACACGAGTACTCCCCAAGGGGACATACTAGGCCTTATGAACCCTTTTTCCAATAAATATTTTAATTGCTCCTTCAATTCACGTAATTTTGTCGGGGCCATTCTATACGGAGGATTAGAAATAGGTTTAGTACCTGGGATCACATTAATACCAAACTCTACTTCTCGTTCTGGAGGTAAACCAGGAAGCTCTTCAGGAAACACATCAGAAAATTCATTTGCCACTAGAATGGATTGAAGAGTCGGTGGCTGTGCTTCTATATCTTTCACCCTCACTAGATGACATATGTACCCTTTGGACATCATCTTCTTTGCCTTAACATAAGAAATAAACTTACCCCTTGATGCCTCAATATTACCCCTCCCTCAAGGACTGCCTCTATTGGAAAATGGAAATGCACACTCAACTCAGCAATCCACTGTGGCATAACAAGAAGCCAACCGATCCATACCCATTATAACATAAAATTCTACCATTTCTAGCTCAACAAGGTCAGCCAATGTGTCATGATCACAAACAGTAACTATCCAATTACGATAATGTCACAACCCAAAATCCCATTTGGGCTGGACTGGAACCCGAAGTCGATATAGCCCGAGAGAATCAATCTTTGCTCATGAACATTCGTATGCATAGCCTCATATGAACATCATACTATTCCATGTAACTGATAACATATAAAATACTTGTGGCGGAAGTCATAGAAAACATGTACAATATATGAAACTTGGCCGTTAGGGCCATCAAGTCGAGTGAACATACATATCTTGCATCCATATACCCACATACATCTATAAAGCCTCTAACAGATGCATATACAAGAACAACTTAAATTCGGGACAAGTCCCCGCTTTATACAATATTTACAACATCAAAACAAATGTACAACTGCGACTTGGGAAGTCCTGAACCAACTGGGGCTCACCAAAAATCTGCAATTACTGTCAACCTATTGCGGAGGTCTACTAGTGCCTACACCTGCAGCATTTAAAGTAAGTTCCCCAAGAGGGGTCAGTACAAAGAATGTACTGAGTATGTAAGGCTCAAATAAAACTGTATGATATGTAAACATGTGAATGAACTCAAATTCAAATGCATAACCAATATGGATAAGTCACTATACTGAACTTTGGGAACCATGTATATTGCTTTCATTACTTTCTTTGCTTTTATGATTATTCATTTTTTTCTGTGACCTGTGATACCCATGCCCCGACTAAACTGTGGGTTTACATAACATAATGTTATGTTGGGATCGGCTCGAGCTAGGCTTATGCCTCCAGAGCTGCCACCCTAAGAATCAATATATTGGGATCGGCTCGAGCTAGGTTTTTACCTCTAGAGCTGCCACCCATAAATCAACATATCATGTTCGACTCGAGCTAGGTTTATACCCCTAGAGCTGCCCCCTGTCAGGTTCGGTCCGAGCTAGGCTTATGCCTCTAGGACTGCCCCCTGATCCTGGGATCGGCTTGAGCTAGGCTTATGCCCCCAAAGCTGCCACCCATACTTGATCATTAACCACATATGCATTACTTCACTTCTTTACTTTTGAGAGATTGATACCTTTACTTGTGAGAGATTGGTACATTCACTTGTGAGAGATTGATATATTCATTTGACATAGCATTTTTGGAAGCTTTGGAACCATACCCAAAATAGAAGACATGTGAATAAACATTATTGGAAACATAGCCTTATTGGAAACATAATACCATTGGAACCATTGGATAATCATCCATGAACAAGATACATGAGCATAATCACTTTTGGAACTTTGGAAAACAACCTTATTGAACTTTTGGAACAATATCCAAGAATATGAGATATGAGATTCACAATTGATCTATGAGTAGGAAACATATGATAATGACCATTGATAACCGGATATAGGATACCTTAGCACATTTCGGGATGGAACAAGCATAATGTCAATGTGAATACTATTTGCCGTAGAAAGATACGGACAGAGTAACCTTACATACCTTGTATTCTCAATACGAATATACAATCTTAGATGTGCATACAATAGTCCCGCTCCTTATTTATGTGTCACTCTACAACACAAATACATAACGGTATTTACATTAACAACCAACTTCTTTACAAATGCATATAACGTCAATGAGTTACATGTTTGCCTTTAAACATGTCATTTTCCCTTGACAAAACCATTGATGAAATTATTATTCCAAAAATCCCACAATATTCCCAACATTGAACAATACATGATAATCAATACATTTCACCACAACACGTCTCCTTTACACTTTCTTATCCACACCACATCACAAATAACCCATCAACTTACCTTAATACACCTCATAACACATATCGACCAAAATCCCATAATTTACACTTATAGAAAAATAACAAGTTTAATAACAAAATCACACCATACATGTCCATATTTTATCCATACTATGCTCTTTCATCAAAGGCACAAGTCATAATTCAAGCTTGAATCTCATGGATCACAAATCTTATATAAAAACACAAAGTACCATGTTCAACACTTCCAAGCATAACTAACATGATTTACATACTCTCTCATGCATATAATATATTAATCCATAACAATAATCACTTACCCAAGCTTGAAAAATAGTGATCTTGCTCCAAAAGTTGGCTTTGAGTTCTTAGGGTTTGAAGAAAATATCTTGTATATTTGTCTAAAAGGCATGAGACTTTGCAATCAATAAAAATCAGATTTATTTACCTTTATATAGTCCATCAAGTCCATCCTTAGCCAATCTTTAACATTTAATGTGGTGTTCTAGAAGGTCAAGGCAAGAATGGGTCATTTGACCCATTTTTGGCCCATATCTTCTTTCACATTTTGGGCCCTTTTTGAGCCCAATTCACTTAACCCAACAAAATAAATAATTTCTCGTGTTTAAATCATCTCATATGTGTTAAAAAAATATTCCCACTCACGCTATTCATATTCGTAGCCTCAATCCCAAAAACAAGTGATTCTAGCCACGTATGGCCTATTTTGACCGAAAGGGGAAAATCATCATTTTGATGCCAAATTTATTCTCGAGTAATTTTATCATACCAATATAATATTTGACTCATTTCATGTATATACTCATGGTTGTGGAATAAATGTGTCAAAAATCGGCTCGGTACGACCCCGGGTACCCTTGGGACATAGAGAATTTCCAACTTTCAAAAAAATGGCAAAACCAGCGTGGCACGCCCTTGGGCACACCAGATGGCTGTCTTTGGACTAAAAATTTTAGCCCAGAGCGTCTTGGTACGCCCTATAGCGTGCCCCACACTTAAAATTTTTTAAAATTTCATTTTTCGACAGTAGGTGAAATCCTCTGGATGTCTTTCCAAAGGATCTTCCAGGCTTATCCCCAAAACAGGAAGTAGAATTTGTCATTGATGTGATTCCAGGTGCTCAACCTATTTCTATTCCTCCATATAGAATGGCTCTAGAAGAATTGCGTGAATTGAAGGAGCAATTGAAAGATTTGCTGGACAAAGGCTTCATTAGGCCTAGTATGTCCCCGTGGGGTGCACAGGTATTATTTGTACGGAAGAAAGATGGCACATTGAGAATGTGCATGGATTATCGGCAATTGAATAAGGTAATGATCAAGAACAAATATCCCCTCCCTCGAATTGATGATTTGTTTGATCAGTTACAGGGTGCCAGGTGTTTTTCAAAGATTGACTTGAGGTCGGGTTACCATCAAGTCAGAGTTACAGAAAAAGATGTACCCAAGACAACTTTCCGAACATGGTATGGCCATTTTGAATTTTTAGTTATGTCATTTGGACTAACAAATGCTCCAGCTGTGTTCATGGATTTGATGAATAGGGTGTTTAAGCCATTTCTGGACGTTTTCGTCACGGTATTTATATATGACATCCTAGTTTATTCAAGATCACCGGAGGACCATGCTAATCACTTATGGAAAGTGTTATATATTCTCCGTGAGCGTAAGTTGTATGCCAAGTTCTCCAAATGTGAGTTTTGGTTAAAATCAGTTGCATTCTTGGGTCATATTGTGTCAGATAAAGGGATACAGGTTGATACACAAAATATTCAAGCAGTGAAAAATTGGCCAAGACCTACAACACCCACAGAAATTCATAGTTTTCTTGGACTGGCAGGTTATTACCGACGATTTGTGGAAGGTTTTTCCTCTATTACTGCACTTTTAACAAACCATACACATAAGGCAGTAAAATTTCAGTGGAATGATGCGTGTGGGAAAAGCTTCCAAAAGTTGAAAGATAAATTAACCTCCACACCAGTTTTAGTGCTTCCCGAAGGTACCAAAGGTACCGAAGGTTATGTAGTTTATTGTGATGCTTTCAGGGTTGGCCTCAAATGTGTGTTGATGAAACACGGTAATGTCATAGCATATGCCTCACGACAGTTGCGGCCACATGAGAAAAATTATCCCACACATGATCTTGAATTGGCAGCGGTAGTTTTTTCTTTAAAGATATGGCGTCATTATTTGTATGGAGTTCATGTTGATATCTACACGGATCACGAAAGTTTGCAATATCTTTTTAAGCAGAAGGAACTCAATTTGAGGCAATGAAGGTGGTTAGAGCTCTTAAAAGACTATGATATTGCTATTATTTATCATCTGGGCAAAGCAAATATAGTAGCTGATGCATTGAGCCGCAAGGCAGTGGAAAGCACTAGTGGTCAGTTGACTGAAAAGCAAGAGATAATCAAAGATTTATATCAGCTAGCCATCTTGGGAGTTCGCCTTATAGAATCTCCAAGTAAAGGGGTTATTGTGCAAAATGCAGCAAAATCCTCCTTAATAACTGAAGTGAAAGAGAAATAGTTTGCGGATTCTATGTTTTTGCAGCTAAAGGAAAATGTACAGCAGAATTTGACAAAGGCATTTGATCTTACACAGGAAGGGGTACTTCAATGTCAAGGGAGATTATGTGTACCGGATGTAGATGAGCTGAGGACACAAATTATGACAGAGGCGCATCATTCGCGTTATTCTATTCATCCGGGTGCTACTAAAATGTACCATGACTTGAAAGAAGTGTATTGGTGGGGAAATATGAAGAAGAACATTGCAGAATTTGTCGCTCAATGTTCGAACTGTCAACAAGTGAAAGTAGAGCATCAGAAACCAGGAGGTTACATGTAATGTATCAATCTTCCAGTCTGGAAGTGGGATATGACTAATATGGACTTCATCACAGGTTTGCCTCGTACATTACAGAAATTTAATTCTATATGGGTTATAGTGGACAGGCTTACCAATTCAGCGCATTTTCTACCAGTCAAGACCACCTATACAGCTGAAGAGTATGCAAAATTGTATGTTAGAGAAATATTGCAGTTGCATGGTATTCCACTTTCCATTATATCAGACAGAGGAGCACAGTTCACAACGCACTTTTGGAGATCTTTTCAGCAGAGTTTGGGTACACATGTGAATTTGAGTACGGCTTTCCGTCCTCAGACTGATGGACAAGCAGAACGTACTATTCAGACACTTGAAGATATGCTACGAGCTTGTACGTTAGATTTTCAAGGCAGTTGGGATGACCATTTGCCTCTTATTGAATTTACTTACAACAATAGCTATCATTCAAGTATTAAAATGGCACCTTATGAAGCCTTGTACGGAAGGAAATGTAGATCACCAATTGGATGGTTTGAAGTGGGTGAAACTGCTTTACTTGGGCCCGATATTGTTCATCAGGCTATGGAGAAAGTTAAAGTGATCCAACAGCGGTTACAAATGGCCCAAAGTCACCACAAGTCATATGCCGATGTTAGAAGAAGAGGGCTTGAATTCGCCATAGGTGATTGGGTGTTTTAAAAGGTGTCACCGATGAAGGGGGTAATGTGGTTCGGAAAGAAAGGGAAATTGAGTCCACATTACATAGGCCCATATGAAATCATTAGAAGATTTGGGCAAGTTGCTTATGAATTAGCACTACCTCAAGAAATTTTCTCAGTACACCAAGTATTTCATGTTTCGATGCTTCAAAAATGCATAGAAGATCCATCTCGTATTGTTCTAATTGAAGATGTCCAAGTTACGGAGGATCTTACTTATGAAGAGGTACCCATTGCTATTCTAGATCGACAAGTTAAGAGATTGAGGAATAAAGACATAGCTTCCGTAAAGGTATTATGGCGAAATCAACAAGTAGAGGAGATCACATGGGAAGATGAGGAAATGATGAAATCCAAATACCCCTATCTATTTCAAATGGACCAAGAAGTTCAAAGCGCGGGAGTGGAGCAATAAAAAGTAAGTTTCCATGAGCCTTAAGTGTTTATGTATATGTATGCTAATGTAGGGATGCATTTGTTGTAATTGAAATGATATTGTTCACATTCGAGGATGAATGTTACTAAGGGGGGAAGAATGTAACACCCCGTACCTTCCCAACCCTACTTGACGACATTAAATAATGTTTACTTAGGTGTCGAGAGCCATACGTATGTATTTTGTAATGATATTGACGAGATAATTGAATTTGGCCCTCGTATATGTGATTAAACCTTCGGAGGAGGTGTTTTGTGCTTTTTGTGGAGTATTTGTGGGGTTCAAAACTAGGATAAGAGGACCTCTAAACAAAGGATATTAAGGTTAAGAAATAAGTTAAAGAATAGGACTTGAAGTATCTAACCAACCCACGAAGAAAAGTCGAAAAATGAAATTTTTGAAAAATCTAAGGGTGGGGCACGCCATAGGGCATTACACACCACTCTGGGCCAAAATTTTGTGCCCAGAGGTAGTAAGCTGGCGCGCCCAAGGGCGTGGCACGCTGGTTTTGCCATTTTTTGAAAGTTGGAAATTTTCTAAGTCCCAAGGGTACCCGGGGTCGTACCAAGCCGATTTTTGCCACATTTCTTCCACAACCATAAGTATATACATGAAATGAGTCAAGTATTATATTGGTATGATAAAATTACTCAAGAACGAATTTGGCGTCAAAATGATGATTTTACCCTTTTGGTCAAAATAGGCCATACGTGGTTAGAATCACTTGTTTTTGGGATTGAGGCTACGGATATGAATAGCGTGAGTGGGAATATTTTTGTAACACGTATGAGATGATTTAAAAATGAGAAATTATTGATTTTGTTGGGTTAATTGAATTGGGCTCAAAAAGGGCCCAAAATGTGAAAAAAACATGGGTCAAAAGACCCATTCTTGCCTTGATTTTCTAGAACACCACATTAAATGTTAAAGAGTGGATAAGGATGGACTTTAGGGCCTATATAAAGGGCAAGAAATCTGATTTTTATTGATTTCAAAGTCTCATGCCTTTTAGACAAATATACAAGATATTTTCTTCAAACCCTAAGAACTCAAAGCCAACTTTTGGAGCAAGATCACCATTTTTCAAGCTTGGGTAAGTGATTATTGTTATGTATTAATATATTATATGCTTGAGAGAGTATGTAAATCATGTTGGTTATGCTTGGAAGTGTTGAACATGGTACTTTTTGTTTTTATATAAGATTTGTGATCCATGAGATTCAAGCTTGAATTATGACTTGTGCCTTTGCTGAAAGAGCATGGTATGGATAAAATATGGACATGTATGGTGTGATTTTGTTATTAAACTTGTTATTTTTCTATAAGTGTAAATTATGGGATTTTGGTCGATATGTGCTATGAGGTGTATTAAGGTAAGTTGATGGATTATTTGTAAAGGAAAAGTGTTGTGGTGAAATGTATTGATTATCATGTATTGGTCAATGTTGGGAATATTTTGGGATTTTTATAATAATAATTGCATCAATGGTTTTGTCAAGGGGAAATGGCATGTTTAAAGACAAACATGTAACTCATTGACGTTATATGCATTTGTAAAGTAGTTGGTGGTTAATGTAAATCCCGTTATGTATTTGTGTTGTAGAGTGACACAAAAAGAAGGAGCGGGACTATTGTATGCACATCTAAAGATTGTATATTCATATTGAGAGTACAAGGTATGTAAGGTTACTCTGTCCGTATCTTTCTGCAAATAGTATTCAAATTTACATTACGCTTGTCCCATCCCGAAATGTGCTAAGGTATCCTATATGGGATTATCAATGGTCATTATCATATATTTTCTACTCATTGATAAATTGTGAATCTCATGTATCATATTCATGAATCATGTTCCAAAAGCCCAATAAGGTTATGTTCCAATAGTGATTATACTCATGTCTCTTATTCATGGATTATTGTTGAATGGTTCCAATGGTGTTATGGTTCTAATAAAGTTATGTTTCCCATAATGTTTACTTACATGTCTCTCACTCATTGGTTAATGACCCAAAGCTTAAAGTAAAGTTGTGACTATCATTGTATCAATCTCAAAGTAATAAATGAAGTAATGCATATGTGGTCAATGATCAAGTATGGGTGGTAGCTTTAGGGGCAAATTCCTAGCTAAAGCCGATCCCAAGATTGTTGGATCAGGGGGCAGTCCTAGAGCCATAAGCCTAGATCGAACCAATCCTGACAGGAGGCAGCTCTAGAGGTAATACCTAGCTCGAGCCGAACGTGATATGTTGGTACGGGTGGAAGCTCTAGAGGTAATAACCTAGCTCGAGCCGATCCCCATCTATATTTATTCATGTGTGGCAGCTTAAGGGGCGTAAGCCTAGCTCAAGCCGATCCCAACATAACATCGTGTTATGTTAAAACCTATTGTTCAGTCGGGCCCAGGTATCACAGATCACAGACAAAGATGAATAACAAAGATACAAAGAAAGTAATGAAAGCAAAATACATGGTTTCCAAAGTACAGAATAGCGACTCATCTACATTGTGACTTATCTATATTTATTATGCATTTGAACTTGAGTTCTTTGACATATTTGCATATCTTACAAGTTTCATATGGCCTTACATACTCAGTACATTCTTCGTACTGACCCCTCTTGGGGAATTTACCTTACTTGCTGCAGGCGCAGGTACTAGTAGGTCTCCACAGTAGGTGAAATGTATTGATTATCATGTATTGGTCAATGTTGGGAATATTGTGGGATTTTTGTAATAATAATTTCATCAATGGTTTTGTCAAGGGGAAATGGCATGGTTAAAGGCAAACATGTAACTCATTGACGTTATATGCATTTGTAAAGTAGTTGGTGGTTAATTTAAATCCCATTATGTATTTGTGTTGTAGAGTGACACAGAAAGAAGGAGGGGGACTATTGTATGCATATCTAAAGATTGTATATCCGTATTGAGAGTACAAGGTATGTAAGGTTACTCTATCCGTATCTTTCTGCAAATAGTATTCACATTGACATTACGCTTGTCCCATCCCGAAATGTGCTAAGGTATCCTATATGCGATTATCAATGGTCATTATCATATATTTTCTACTCATTGATCAATTGTTAATCTCATGTCTCATATTCATGAATCATGTTCCAAAAGCCCAATAAGGTTATGCTCCAAAAGTGATTATACTCATGTCTCTTGTTCATGGATTATTGTCCAAAGGTTCCAATGGTGTTATGGTTCTAATAAAGTTATGTTTCCCACAATGTTTACTTACATGTCTCTCACTCATTGGTTAATGACCCAAAGCTTAAAGTAAAGTTTTGACTATCATTGTATCAATCTTAAAGTAATAAATGAAGTAATGCATATGTGGTCAATGATCAAGTATTGGTGGTTGGCTTTGGGGGAAAATTCCTAGCTCAAGCCGATCCCGAGATTGTTGGATCAGGGGGCAGTCCTAGAGGCATAAGCCTAGCTCGAACCTATCCTGACAGGGGGAAGCTCTAGAGGTAATAACCTAGCTCGAGCCGATCACCATCTATATTGATTCATGGGTGGCAGCTCTAGGGGCATACGCCTAGCTCGAGCCAATCCCAACATAACATCATGTTATGTTAAAACCCACTATTCAGTCGGGGCCCGGGTATCACAGATCACAGACAAAGATGAATAGCAAAGTTACAAAGAAAGTAATGAAAGCAAAATACATAGGTTCCAAAGTACAGAATAGTGACTCATGTACATTGTGACATATCTATATTGATTATGCATTTGAACTTGAGTTCTTTGACATATTTGCATATCTTACAAGTTTCATATGGCCTTACATTCTTCGTACTGACCCCTCTTGGGGAATTTACCTTACTTGCTGCAGGCGCAGGTACTAGTAGGCCTCTACAGTAGGTTGCCAGTTGTTGCGGATCATTGGTGAGCTCCAGTTAGTTCAAGGCTTCTCCGAGTCACAGTTATACATATGTTTTGGTGTTGTACATGTTGTATAAATCGGGGACTTGTCCCGACTTTTAGTTCATTTTGGTCAATGCATTTGTTAGAGGCTTTTGTAGACGGATGTGGGTGTATAAATGTAAAAGGTATATGTTGTTTTTTACTTCGTGGCCTCAACGGCCAAGTTTCGCATACGTATATATATATCACATGTTCCATGAATTCAATTGTTGGTATCCAAAGTTATTATGTGATTATGGGTTTTTTTATGGCATGTATAAGATTGAATAGAGGCAATGCTTGGTTCTCTCGGGCCTTGTCGGCTACGAGTGCCAATCCGTCCAGATGGGATTCGGGGCGTGACAAACGTGGTATCAGAGCAGGTCGCTCTAAGGGTGTCTACAAAGCCGTGTCTGAGTAGAGTCTTACTTATTGATATGTTATGCACCACATTTATAAGTAGGAGGCTACGGGACATTTAGGATGTTGTTTTTTTCTTTACTTCTAGATCGTGCAATAGAGCCAGTGTCGTAAGTTGAAATGAATCTGATCATGGTAATTGTTTTTCTTTAGTATAGTCAAAATGTCAATCACGAAAAGAGGTAAGGGTAAAGGAAAGCAGGTAGATGTGCCTGCTGAAGAAGGAATGAGTAGACTACCACTTGACCAAGCTAGTCAAGGTGGAGCAAATGCTGAAATTTCATCGCGGTCTTCGTCTACTTTTCCAGCTCCGGAGGAGCCAATTTGTAGAGAAGTACCCGCGGATCCACCAATGAATGCCACAGATCAGGATCTTAAAAATACAGTTCATATGTTGACACAGTTAGTGGCAGCCCAGAGTCAAGGATGAAATGGTCCAATTACACATGATGATGATGCGGCTAGAGTGGCAAGTCGCAGAACACAGGATTTCTTGAAACTGGACCCTCCTATATTCACAGGGTAAGATCCGAAAGCAGATCCACAGGACTTTTTGGATCAAATTCAGAGGGCCTTGGAAGTTATGCATGTGACGGGGGTAGAAACAGTTGAACTTGCTGCGTACAGATTGAAAGGAGAGGCAATATTGTGGTACGAGGATTGGAAGAAATCCCGTGATATTGGTGCTAATCCACCTACGTGGGAAGAGTTAAAAGTGGTTTTCCTTGATCATTACTTGCCCTATGAGATCCGTGAGGAACGTGCGGATCAGTTTCTAAATCTCCGTCAAGGAAATTTGAGTGTCAGAGAATATAGCTTGCAATTTAATTCCTTGGCTCGATATGCGCCAAATGTGGTGGCTATGATGACAGATAGAGTCCATCGATACATGGACATACTGGAGCCATATTTGGTAAGGGATTGCACTATTGCTGCCTTGAACAAAGACATGGATATAGCGAGAATTCAGGCCTTCGCCCAGAAAATGGAAGATCGAAGACAGAGACGAAGGGTACATGAATTTGATAGGGGACAGTCCAAAAGGGCTAGACCTATGGGACCACCTATGATGTCCCAAGGAGAATCTAGGCCCCGTATATTTCCTAGACCACCTAGACCGTCGTTCTCCTATTCCACAGGGGGTGCTCATTCTCAGTTTCGAGGGTCTAAAGATGGTCCATCTGGGCAGAGTAGCGGAGTTCATGGATCACAGGCAGCAGGTTTTCCTTGTCAGCACTGCGGGCGTATTCATGCAGGTGCATGCAAAGTGGGGACAAATGCTTGTTTCTGGTGCGGCATGACAGGACACATGATGAGAGAGTATCCCCAGAGGAGTATGGGAGGTGTAGCACGACCGACAGGATCGGCCATTGCATCATCAACATCGGTCCCTTATTTGGGCCGAGGTGTTTAGTCTGTTGGCCGGGGTAGAGGTGCCAGAGAAGCAACAAGTACTAGTGGGGTCCAGAATCGCACTTATGCTTTAGTGGACCGACAGAATTCAGAGGCTTCCCCTGATGTCGTCACAGGTACATTATCCATATTCTCATATAATGTATATGCATTGATTGACCCCGGTTCTATATTTTCCTATGTTACTCCATTGGTTGCTACGAAATATGCAAAGGCCAGAATTATTAATTAAATCAATTGAAGTGTCTACACCGGTTGGTGAATATATTGTTGCAAAAAGAGTATATCATAACTGTGTGTGGTCATGATACGTTGGCCGATCTCATTGAATTAGACATGGTGGATTTTGATGTGATCATGGGAATGGATTGGTTGGCCTCTTGTTATGCCACGGTAGATTATCGGGCCAAGAAGGTGAATTTTGTTTTCCCCAAGAAAGTGTTCTTGAATGGAAGGGTAATGTAGGGGTACCACGAGGGAGATTTATTTCCTATTTGAAAGCCAAAAAAATAATTGCTAAGGGTTATATATGTCATTTAGTACAGGTGAAAGATACTGAAGTGGAACCACTAACTCCGCAGTTGGTTCCAGTGGCCAATGAATTTCTGGATGTCTTTCCAGAGGATCTTCCAGGCTTACCCCCAGAACGGGAAGTAGAATTTGGCATTGATGTGATTTCAGGCACTCAGCCTATTTCTATTCCTCCATATAGAATGGCTCTAGAAGAATTGCGTGAATTGAAGGAGCAATTGAAAGATTTGCTGGACAAAGGCTTCATTAGGCCTAGTATGTCCCCGTGGGGTGCACCGGTATTATTTGTACTGAAGAAAGATGGCACATTGAGAATGTGCATGGATTATCGGCAATTGAATAAGGTAACGATCAAGAACAAATATCCCCTACCTCGAATTGATGATTTGTTTGATCAGTTACAGGGTGCCAAGTGTTTTTCAAAGATTGACTTGAGGTCGGGTTTCCATCAAGTCAGAGTTAGAGAAAAAGATGTACCCAAGACAACTTTCCGAACATGGTATGGCCATTATGAATTTTTAGTTATGTCATTTGGACTAACAAATGCTCCAGCTGTGTTCATGGATTTGATGAATAGGGTGTTTAAGCCATTTCTGGACGTTTTCGTCACGGTATTTATATATGACATCCTAGTTTATTCAAGATCACCGGAGGACCATGCTAATCACTTACGGAAAGTGTTATATATTCTCCGTGAGCGTAAGTTGTATGCCAAGTTCTCCAAATGTGAGTTTTGGTTAAAATCAGTTGCATTCTTGGGTCACATTGTGTCAGATAAAGGGGTACAGGTTGATACACAAAATATTGAAGCAGTGAAAAATTGGCCAAGACCTACGACATCCACAGAAATTCATAGTTTTCTTGGACTGGTAGGTTATTACCGACGATTTGTAGAAAGTTTTTTTTCTATTACTGCACCATTAACAAAGCTTACACATGAGGCAGTAAAATTTCAGTGGAATGATGCGTGTGAGAAAAGATTCCAAAAGTTGAAAGATAAATTAACCTCCACACCAGTTTTAGTGCTTCTCGAAGGTACCGAAGGTTATGTAGTGTATTGTGATGCTTTCGGGGTTGGCCTCGGATGTGTGTTGATGAAACACGGTAATATCATAGCATATGCCTCATGACAGTTGCGGCCACATGAGAAAAATTATCCCACACATGATCTTGAATTGGCAGCGGTAGTTTTTGCTTTAAAGATATGGCGTCATAATTTGTATGGAGTTCATGTTGATATCTACACGGATCACAAAAGTTTGCAATATCTTTTTAAGCAGAAGGAACTCAATTTGAGGCAATAAAGGTGGTTAGAGCTCTTAAAAGACTATGATATTGATATAGTTTATCATCCGGGAAAAGCAAATATAGTAGCTGATGCATTGAGCCGCAAGGTAGTGGAAAGCACTAGTGGTCAGTTGACTGAAAAGCAAGAGATAATCAAAGATTTATACCAACTAGCTAGCTTGGGAGTTCGCCTTATAGAATATCCAAGTGAAGGGGTTATTGGGCAAAATGCAGCAAAATCCTCCTTAATAACTGAAGTGAAAGAGAAATAGTTTGCGGATTCTATGTTTTTGCAGCTAAAGGAAAATGTACAGCAGAATTTGACAAAGGCATTTGATCTTACACAGGAAGGGGTACTTCAATGTCAAGGGAGATTATGTGTACCGGATGTAGATGAGCTAAGGACACGAATTATGACAAAGGAGCATCATTCGCGCTATTCTATTCTTCCGGGTGCTACTAAAATGTACCATGACTTGAAAGAAGTGTATTGGTGGGGAAATATGAAGAAGAACATTGCAGAATTTGTCGCTCAATGTCCAAACTGTCAACAAGTGAAAGTAGAGCATCAGAAACCAGGAGGTTACATGTAATGTATCAATCTTCCAGTCTGGAAGTGGGATATGACTAATATGGACTTCATCACAGGTTTGCCTTGTACATTACAGAAATTTAATTCTATATGGGTTATAGTGGACAGGCTTACCAATTCAGCACATTTTCTACCAGTCAAGACCACTTATACAGCTGAAGAGTATGCAAAATTGTATGTTAGAGAAATAGTGCGGTTGCATAGTATTCCACTTTCCATTATATCAGACAGAGGAGCACAGTTCACAGCGCACTTTTGGAGATCTTTTCAGCAGAGTTTGGGTACACAGGTGAATTTGATTATGACTTTCCATCCTCAGACTGATGGACAAGCAGAACATACTATTCAGACACTTGAAGATATGCTACGAGCTTGTACGTTAGATTTTCAAGGAAGTTGGGATGACCATTTGCCTCTTATTGAATTTGCTTACAACAATAGCTATCATTCAAGTATTAAAATGGCACCTTATGAAGCCTTGTACGGAAGGAAATGTAGATCACCAATTGGATAGTTTGAAGCGGGTGAAACTGCTTTACTTGGGACCGATATTGTTCATTAGGCTATGGAGAAAGTTAAAGTGATCCAACAGAGGTTACAAACGGCCCAAAGTCGCCACAAGTCATATGCCGATGTTAGAAGAAGAGGGCTTGAATTCGCCATAGGTGATTGGGTGTTTTAAAAGGTGTCACCGATGAAAGGGGTAATGCGGTTCGGAAAGAAAGGGAAATTGAGTCCACATTACATAGGCCCATATGAAATCATTAGAAGATTTGGGCAAGTTGCTTATGAATTAGCACTACCTCAAGAAATTTCCTCAGTCCACCCAGTGTTTCATGTTTTGGTGCTTCAAAAACGCATAGGAGATCCATCTCGTATTGTTCCAATTGAAGATGTCCAAGTTACGGAGGATCTTACTTATGAAGAGGTACCCGTTGCTATTCTAGATCGACAAGTTAAGAATTTGAGGAATAAATACATAGCTTCCGTAAAGGTATTATGGCGAAATCAACAAGTAGAGGAGATCACATGGGAAGCTGAGGAAATGATGAAATCCAAATACCCCTATCTATTTCAAATGGACCAAGAAGTTCAAAGCACGGGAGTGGAGCAATAAAAAGTAAGTTTCCATGAGCCTTAAGTGTTTATGTATATGTATGCTAATGTAGAGATGCATTTGTTGTAATTGAAACGATATTGTTCACGTTCGAGGATGAATGTTCCTAAGGGGGGAAGAATGTAACACCCCATACCTTCCCAACCCTACTTGATGACATTAAATAATATTTACTTAGGTGTCGAGAGCTATACGTATGTATTTTGTAATGCTATTGACGAGATAATTGAATTTGGCCCTCGTATATGTGATTAAACCTTCGGCGGAGGTGTTTTGTGATTTACGTGGAGTATTTGTGGGGTTCAAAATTAGGCTAAGAGGACCTCTAAACAAAGTATATTAAGGTTAATAAATAAGTTAAAGAATAGGACTTGAAGTATCTAACCAAACCCGCGAAGAAAAGTCGAAAAATAAAATTTTTGAAAAATCTAAGGGTGGCGCGCGCCAGAGGGCGTTACACGCCACTATGGGCCAAAATTTTGTTCCCAGAGGCAGTAACCTGGCGCGGCCAAGGGCGTGCCACGCTGGTTTTTCCATTTTTTGAAAGTTGGAAATTTTCTAAGTCCCAAGGGTACATGGGGTCGTACCGAGCCAATTCTTGTCACGTTTCTTATACAACCATTAGTATGTACATGAAATGATTCAAGTATTATATTGGTATGATAATATTACTCAAGAACGAATTTGGCGTCAAAATGATGATTTTACCCGTTTGGTCAAAATAGGTCATACGTGGCTAGAATCACTTGTTTTTGGATTGAGGCTACGGATATGACTAGCGTGAGTGGGAATATTGTTATAACACGTATAAGATGATTTAAACATGAGAAATTATTTATTTTTTGGGTTAAGTGAATTGGGCTCAAAAAGGGCCCAAAATGTGAAAGAAAACATGGGTCAAAAGACCCATTCTTGCCTTGACCTTCTAGAACACCACATTAAATGTTAAAAAGTGTATAAGGATGGACTTGAGGGCCTATATAAAGGGCAATAAATCTGATTTTTATTGATTGCAAAGTCTCATGCCTTTTAGACAAATATACAAGATATTTTCTTCAAACCCTAAGAACTCAAAGCCAACGTTTTGAGCAAGATCACCATTTTTCAAGCTTGGATAAGTGATTATTGTTATGGATTAATATATTATATTCATGAGAGAGTATGTAAATAATGTTGTTTATGCTTGGAAGTGTTGAACATGGTACTTTTTGTTTTTATATAAGATTTGTGATCCATGAGATTCAAGCTTGAATTACGACTTGTGCCTTTGATGAAAGAGCATGGTATGGATAAAATATGGACATGTATGGTAAGATTTTGTCATTAAACTTTTTATTTTTCTATAAGTGTAAATTATGGGATTTTGGTCGATATATGCTATGAGGTGTATTAAGGTAAGTTGATGGATAATTTGCGATGTGGTGTGGATAAGAAAGTGTAAAGGAAAAGTATTGTGGTGAAATGTATTGATTATCATGTATTGGTCAATTTTGGGAATATTGTGGGATTTTTGGAATAATAATTTCATCAATGGTTTTGTCAAGGGGAAATGGCATATTTAAAGGCAAACATGTAACTCATTGACGTTATATGCATTTGTAAAGTAGTTGGTGGTTAATGTAAATCCCGTTATGTATTTGTGTTGTAGAGTGACACAGAAAGAAGGAGGGGGACTATTGTATGCATATCTAAAGATTGTATATCCGTATTGAGAGTACAAGGTATGTAAGGTTACTCTGTCCGTATCTTTCTGCAAATAGTATTCACATTGACATTACGCTTGTCCCATCCCGAAATGTGCTAAGGTATCCTATATGGGATTATCAATGGTCATTATCATATATTTTCTACTCATTGATAAATTGTGAATCTCATGTATCATATTCATGAATCATGTTCCAAAAGCCCAATAAGGTTATGTTCCAATAGTGATTATACTCATGTCTCTTGTTCATGGATTATTGTTGAATGGTTCCAATGGTGTTATGGTTCTAATAAAGTTATGTTTCCCATAATGTTTACTTACATGTCTCTCACTCATTGGTTAATGACCCAAAGCTTAAAGTAAAGTTGTGACTATCATTGTATCAATCTCAAAGTAATAAATGAAGTAATGCATATGTGGTCAATGATCAAGTATGGGTGGTAGCTTTGGGGGCAAATTCCTAGCTAAAGCCGATCCCAAGATTGTTGGATCAGGGGGCAGTCCTAGAGCCATAAGCCTAGATCGAACCAATCCTGACAGGAGGCAGCTCTAGAGGTAATACCTAGCTCGAGCCGAACGTGATATGTTGGTACGGGTGGAAGCTCTAGAGGTAATAACCTAGCTCGAGCCGATCCCCATCTATATTTATTCATGTGTGGCAGCTTAAGGGGCGTAAGCCTAGCTCAAGCCGATCCCAACATAACATCGTGTTATGTTAAAACCTATTGTTCAGTCGGGCCCAGGTATCACAGATCACAGACAAAGATGAATAACAAAGATACAAAGAAAGTAATGAAAGCAAAATACATGGTTTCCAAAGTACAGAATAGCGACTCATCTACATTGTGACTTATCTATATTTATTATGCATTTGAACTTGAGTTCTTTGACATATTTGCATATCTTACAAGTTTCATATGGCCTTACATACTCAGTACATTCTTCGTACTGACCCCTCTTGGGGAATTTACCTTACTTGTTGCAGGTGCAGGTACTAGTAGGCCTCCACAGTAGATTGCCAGTTGTTGCAGATCATTGGTGAGCTCCATTTAGTTCGGGGGCTTCTCCGAGTCACAGTCGTACATATTTTTTGGTGTTGTACATGTTCTATAAAGCAAGGACTTGTCCCGACTTTTAGTTCATTTTGGTCAATCCATTTGTTAGAGGCTTTTGTAGACGGATGTGGGTGTATAAATGTAAAAGGTATATGTCGTTTTTTACTTGGTGGCCTCAACGGCCAAGTTTTGCATATGTATATACGTCAAGTCCTATTCTTTAGCTTACTTCTTACCCTTAATATTCTTTATTTAGAGGTTCTCTTAGCCTCATTTTGAACCCCACAAATGCTCCATTAAATCGCAAAACACCTCCTACGCAAGGTTAATCACATGTACAAGCCAAATTTCAAAATTTTTTTCATTACTAACATTACAAATTACATACTCATGGCATCTCGACACCTAAGTAACCATTGTTCAACGTCGTCACATTTGGTTGGGAAAGTACGGGGTGTTACATTCTCCCCCCCTTAGAAACATTCGTCCTCGAATGTTAATGATGTCACTTTAATTACAACAAATGCATCTCTATATTAACATCTCTATACATATACTCCTATAGATACTTACTGATTATTTTTTTTCTTCATATCCTTACTATGAACTCTTCCGTCCGTTTGAAATGAATATGGATACTTTGATTTCATCATATCTTTAGTTTCCCAGGTGACCTCTTCGGCTTGTTGATCTAGAATAGCAATAGGTAGCTCTTCCTAGTGACATACTTACTGATAATTTCACATAGCATGGTGTGTAGAGCCAATTTTCTTTCCTTCCAAATCCTATTACCCCTTTCATTGGGGACGCTTTTAAGAATACTTAATCATTTGTGACCACAAACATCTACTATACCATTACGATATGTTCTTTTAACTCTAATAAAGTCACCGACAGGTGGGGATTTTTCAGTTGACTTAACTAATAACCTCGGTGTCCCATTAAATTCATAGTAATCAATGGAGTGACATACGATAGGGTAAAGCCCGTACCGATCAATACATATGTATCATGTGAAAATATGGATAATATACATGTATCTTTATTAGGAGATGCCTCCACATTCTGCCTGTCCACTAGAGCATAGGTATGATTTTGGGCTCCACTGGAACTAACTGCTCCTCCACTAATATCTCTACCACGACCAATAGGCTGAACGCCTTTGTCTAGGGAAGGAACCGATGCTGATGATGCAACGGCTGATCCCGTAGGTCATGCTACACCACTCGCTCCCCTTTGTGGGCATTCTCTCATTAAATGCCCTGCTGTGCCACACCAAAAACAAGCATTTGTCCCCACTCGACATGTAGCTGCATGAGTACTCCCGCAGTGCTGACACTGCTGACGAGGAAAACCTGTTGCCTGTGATCTGTGAACTCCACTATTCTGCCCAGATGGACCACCTCTAAACCCTCGGAACTGGGAGTGAGCACCTGCTCTAGAATATGAGAACGAGGGACTAGGCGATAACATTTGAGATCTAGATTCTCCTGGGGACACCATAGACTGCCCCATTGTTCTAGCCCGTTTTGATGGCCCTTCCTCAGAGTCCTGTGTCCCTCTTCTTTGCCTTTGGTCCTCCATTTTCTGTGCAAATGCCTGAATTCTAGCGATGTCCATGTCTCTGTTCAATGTTGCAATAGTATAGTCCCTCACTAGATATGGCTCTAATCGGTCCACATATCGATGAACCCTGTCAGTCATTGTAGCCACCACATTTGGAGCATATCGAGCTAATGAGTTAAACTGCAAATTGTCCTCTCTCACACTCAGATTTCCTTGACGTAAATTTAGAAATTGATCCGCACGTGCCTCACGGATCTCGTAGGGAAGGTAATGATCAAGGAAAGCTGTTTTAAATTCTTCCCAATTTGGTGGATTTACACCAATATCACGGGATTTCTTCCAATCCTCGTACCACAATATCACCTCTCCTTTCAATATGCATACAGCAAGTTCAACTGTCTCTACCCCCGTCACATGCATAACTTCCAAAGCCCTCTGAATCTGATCCACGAAGTCCTGTGGATCTGCTTTCGGATCTGACTCTGTGAATATGGGAGGGTCTAGCTTTAGGAAGTCCTGTGTACGCCGACTAGTTGCTCTAGCCGCGTCATCTTCATTTATCAATAGACCAGTTCGTCTCTGTGTCTGTGCAGCCACTAACTGTGTCAACATATGTACTGCATTCCTTAAATCTTGGTCAGTGGCATTCATCGGTGGTTCTGCAGGTACTTTTCTACCTCTTGGCTCTCCCGGAGCTGGCAAAGTAGATGAAGACCGTGATGAAATTTCAGCATTTGCTCTACCTTGACTAGCTTGGTCAGGTGGTAATCTACTCATTCCTTCTCCAACAGGCACATCCACCTGCTTACCTTTACCTCTACCTCTTCTTGTGAGTGGCATTTTACTATACCAAAGAAAAACAATTGCCATGGTCAGATACAATTCAACTTACAACACTGGCTCTATTGCACGATCTACAATGAAGAAAAGAAACAACATCCTAAATGTCCCGTAGCCTCCTACTTATAAATGTGGTGCACAACACATCAATAAGTAAGACTCTACTAAGACACGACTTTGTAGACACCCTTAGAATGACCTGCTCTGATACCACTTTGTCACAACCCGAAATCCCATTCGAGCCGGATTGGCACCCGAAACCGATATGGCCCGAGAGAACTAATCTTTGCTCATGAACATTCGTATGTATAGCCTCATATGAACATCATTCTATCTCATGTAACTAATAACATATAAAATGCTTATGCCGGAAGTCATGGAAAACATGTACAATATGTGAAACTTGGCCGTTAGGCCATCAAGTCGAGTGAACATACATATCTTCCATCCATATACCCACATTCGTCTATAAAGCCTCTAACAGATGGATATACAGGACCAACTTAAATTCGGGACAAGTCCCCGCTTTATACAATATTTACAACATCAAAACAAATGTATAACTACGACTTGGGAAGTCCCGAACCAACTGAGGCTCACCAAAAATTTGCAATTACTGTCAACCTATTGTGGAGGTCTACTAGTGCCTGCACCTACAGCATTTAAAGTAAGTTCCCCAAGAGGGGTCAGTACGAAGAATGTACTGAGTATGTAAGGCTCAAATGAAACTGTATGATATGTAAACATGTCAATGAACTCAAATTCAAATGCATAACCAATATGGATAAGTCACTAAACTGAACTTTCGGAATCATGTATATTTCTTTCATTACTTTCTTTGCTTTTATGATTATTCTTCTTTTTCTGTGACCTGTGATACCCGGGCCCCGACTGAACAGTGGGTTTACATAACATAACATTATATTGGGATCGGATCGAGCTAGGATTATGCATCCAGAGCTGCCACCCTAAGAATCAATATATTGGGATCGGCTCGAGCTAGGTTTTTACCTCTAGAGCTGCCACCCATAAATCAATATATCAGGTTTGGTTCGAGCTAGGTTTATACCCCTAGAGCTTCCCCCTGTCAGATTCGGTCTGAGCTAGGCTTATGCCTCTAGGACTGCCCCCTGATCCTGGGATCGACTTGAGCTAGGCTTCTTCCCCCAAAGCTGTCACCCATACTTGATCATTAACCACATATGCATTACTTCACTTCTCTACTTTTGAGAGATTGATACCTTTACTTGTGAGAGATTGGTACATTCACTTGTGAGAGATTGATATATTCATTTGACATAGCATTTTTGGAAGCTTTGGAACCATAACCAAAATAGAAGACATGTGAATAAACATTATTGGAAACATAGCCTTATTGGAAACATAATACCATTGGAACTATTGGACAATCATCCATGAACAAGATACATGAGCATAATCACTTTTGGAACTTTGGAAAACAACCTTATTAAGCTTTTGGAACAATATCCATGAATATGAGACATGAGATTCACAATTGATCTATGAGTAGGAAACATATGATAATGACCATTGATAACCGGATATAGGATACCTTAGCACATTTCGGAATGGAACAAGCGTAATGTCAATGTGAATACTATTTGCCGTAGAAAGATACGGACAGAGTAACCTTACATACCTTGTATTCTCAATACGAATATACAATCTTAGATGTGCATACAATAGTCCCGCTCTTTCGTTATGTGTCACTCTACAACACATACATAACGGGATTTACATTAACCACCAACTACTTTAAAAATGTATATAACGTCATTGAGTTACATTGCCTTTAAACATGCCATTTTCCCTTGACAAAACCATTGATGAAATTATTATTCCAAAAATCCCACAATATTCCCAACATTTACCAATACATGATAATCAATACATTTCACCACAACACGTCTCTTTTACACTTTCTTATCCACACCACATCACAAATAACCCATCAACTTACCTTAATACACCTCATAGCACATATCGACCAAAATCCCATAATTTACACTTACAGAAAAATAACAAGTTTAATAACAAAATCACACCATACATGTCCATATTTTATCCATACCATGCTCTTTTATCAAAGGCACAAGTCATAATTCAAGCTTGAATCTCATGGATCACAAATCTTATATAAAAACACAAAGTACCATGTTCAACACTTCCAAGCATAACCAACATGATTTACATACTCTCCCATGCATATAATATATTAATCCATAACAATAATCACTTACCCAAGCTTGAAAAATAGTGATCTTACTCCAAAAGTTGGCTTTGAGTTATTAGGGCTTGAAGAAAATATCTTGTATATTTGTCTAAAAGGCATGAGACTTTGCAATCAATAAAAATCAGATTTCTTGCACATTACATAGGCCCTCAATTCCATACTTTGCCACTCTTTAACATTTAATGTGGTGTTCTAGAAGGTCAAGGCAAGAATGGGTCATTTGACCCATTTTTGGCCCATGTCTTCTTTCACATTTTGGGCCCTTTTTGAGCCCAATTCACTTAACCCAATAAAATCAATAATTTCTCATGTTTAAATCATCTCATATGTTTTAAAACAATATTCCCACTCACGCTATTCATATCTGTAGCCTCAATCCCAAAAACAAGTGATTCTAGCCACATATGGCCTATTTTGACCAAAAGGGTAAAATCGTCATTTTGATGCCAAATTCGTTCTCGAGTAATTTTATCATACCAATATAATATTTGACTCATTTCATGTATATACTCATGGTTGTAGAAGAAACATGGAAAAAATCGAATCGGTACGACCCCGGGTACCCTTGGGACTTAAACAATTTCCAACTTTCAAAAAAATGGCAAAACCAGCGTGGCACGCCCTTGGGCGCGCCATCTTGCTGCCTATGGACTAAAAATTTTAGACCAGAGTGGCATGGTACGCCCTCTAGCGTTCCCCACACTTAAAATTTTCAAAAATTTCTTTTTTCGACTTTTCTTCGCTGGTTTGGTTAGATACTTCAAGTCCTATTCTTTAGCTTACTTCTTACCCTTAATATCCTTTGTTTAGAGGTTCTCTTAGACTCATTTTGAACCCCACAAATGCTCCATGAAAATCGTAAAACACCTCCTATGCAAGGTTAATCACATGTATATGCCAAATTTTAATTTTTTTTTTCATTACTAACATTACAAATTACATACTCATGGCATCTCGACACCTAAGTAACCATTGTTCAACGTCGTCACGTTGGTTTGGGAAATTATGGGGTGTTACAGATAAACTCTTCTAGATATAATAGATTCACCAACTGGTGTAGACACTTCAAATGTCTTAACCAGTCATTTCGGTCTTCTTTTGAACTTTTCAGCAATTAATGGAGTGACATATGATAGCATAGATCCCAAAACAATTAATGCATATACATTATGTGAAAGATGGACAATGTACCTATAAACACATCAGGAAAAGCCTCTAATTTCATCGACCCACTAGAGCATATGTACGATTTTGGACTCTGCTAGAACTAGTTGCTCCTCTACCACCTCCACCATGACTAGCAGGCATCTATTGACCTCTACCTAAAGGAGGCACCGACGATGATGATGCAATAGATGATCCAGTAGGTGCCACACCACCCGTTCCCCTTTGAGGGTAATTTGTCATCATATGGCCTGGTGTACCGCACTAATAACAAGCATCTGTCCCAATTTGATTAGCTTGTCTACGTGGCAACTTGCTGATCCCTTCTTCAGCAGCCTTATCCACTTGCTTTCTTTTATTCCTACTCCTTCTTATAATCAGCATATTCACTATATAGAGAAAAAAATTATTCAAGGTTAAATACAAATCAACCTAAATCATTGGCTATATCGCACGATCTAAGAAATGAAGAAAAAGAAACAACTCCTAAAGGTCTCATAGCCTCCTACTTATAAATGTGGTGCACAACACACCTATAAGTAAGACTCTACATAGACACGGCTTTGAAGATTCCCTATGATGACCTGCTCTTATATCACTTTTGTCATACCTTAAATCCAATTGAGATGGACAGTCACCCGATGCCCTAAAGACTCAAGAAAACCAATTTATAACCTGTTCTTACCATGCATATAACTATTCTAATCATGAAACTTTGACAAATATATATAAGCTACAGTAATGGAAGACCAACATAGATAGACCCAAACCACATATATATGGTTGTTACGAGATAAAACATAGTTGAACTTAGTATATTAGTCTAAAAAGCCTCTATAAGATAGAAACTTAGTCTAGGTCTAGACAGACCCCTCCTTACAAAACTGCTATACAATACCAAAATACACATATCAAAGACTCGATAAAGCCCCGAATCAACTTGGAGCTAACCAATCATAGCTGAGTGTCTTGTACTCCTACTGAGGAGGTCTACTAGCTGGAGTACATGTACCTGTGGCATGAAACATAGTGTCCCCCATGGGAGACGTGAGTATAAAAGAGTGTACTGAGTATGTAAGGCATAACGTAACCACATGTCAGGTAAGAACTTAAATGAAATCAGGTATCAATATATAACAAAATAGATAAGGATGAAAAAACACATTTGCTTGCACTTGTTTGATCACATACATTACATTCTTTTCTTTACTTTTCTCTTATTTACTTTATAAACTTTGTAAGGCATATAATATAAATGACCAACTGATAAGTGGTAAAAAAAGATGACCCATGCTAGGCATTTTAACACCTGGGATACGATCCTCATAAATACATAAATCCGAATTGACCCATTCTAGGCTTTCCTCTCACCCCTAGGATACCACCCGTAGTATATAGATGGTGATCGACCCATGCTATGTGTTCCTTCCACCCCTGGGATACCACCCATCAATAATGAGATTCACTTTACATCATTTGTTTAATTATTGAGTAAATTGTTTTGGGAGTCATAACATTATTAAGTTTTGCACTATAGACCAGTAGCAAGAGACACGTGAGTACGTATTTAAGGCAGTAACAATAACATAGGGAGCAATTGTTGCATCAATGTATTATTTAAGATCTTAAATGTCACAATGAACTTACTTGACTAAACGGAGAGTTTACTAAGATTGCTGCCGAAAGTACCCTTCCCATACTAGTTCTTGGAAAAATAAACAAGTATATCTAATAATAAACACACATTGAAGTACTCTAATACACAATGGAGTACAAACAAGACCATTGCCTATATTGGAGATGGTACGCTGCCACTATCTATCTTTTTACTAGGAAGAGCACTTAGAAAGCTCATTTTGTAACACATGTATTAGATTTCATGCCTAAGAACATAGAATTGAATAGCCTTACATACCTTGTAGTACATCACCGATATTACCCCAAATTAATCTCCTGGCCTTCAAATTACTTATCTATAATAAATTAAGTAGTAAAACTAGTATTAGTATCTAATCAACGCATTTAGGCCACTTAACCTCATCCAAATAGTAGCCGGGCAGTATCCCTTGAATAAATGGTGCATCACCACCCCTTCTATTTCCACATTAATACAGCCCATACACAACTATCATATAGGGTTAGAAATTACCTCCTAATATAATACCTCTAAAATAGCTATCAAACAGTCCCAAAAATTCCATTACACTATAGTAAAATGTGAACACATGGCTTACTATCATTTTCTAATGAATTCCAAATAAAATCACATCCATAATCACCTACCTAAATTTGTATTTAAGAAGTGATGAAATGGGACAAAACCCTTACCTCGAATTCTAAAATTTATATCTCCTTCACTTGCAGTCCATCAAGGACTTGAATTATCCTCCAAAATTAAACCAAAGAAGAAGATAAATCACTTAGAAGTTTAAAGAAAAGAAGGACTGTCAAAGCTTAGAGAAAGTTGTCCAATGCTTTGAATATGAATAAAATAATTCCAACAGTGTTCTGAGATGAAACTCATAATTTATTCACTTACCTTATCTTGGAAACAAAGACAATCCCAAGAACCCTAATGGAATTTTAGGGCTGTTATTAGAAGCTTAGAGAGAAAAAGAGAGAAATCTCGAGAAAGATAATTTTATCCAAGTTAGAAATAACCAAATGAGATGATCCTAAACCCTTTAAAAGGGACCTGGTTTTGCCGACGTTTTTGGAAAATTTTGGGCCATATATTAACAATTAGGTGCACCAACTTAGCCATTGTACTTGGGCCTTTGTGGACTTAAGATTGTTAGGCCTTGGCTGCCCATTCTGCCACATTTTCTTCCAATCATTTTGGGCCAGAATTAATTTAAGTAGATGGTGGTGTACTTGGCCCAATAGGATGTTCAAAGAAATCTTAGTAGGAGATGTACCTACTTAGTTCTTAGGTTTGGTCAATATGTCAAAGTAGGTGATGTACCTACTTGTCACCTACTAGCTTAATTTAAGCCAAACAAGCAGCTCACTTATTTTAATCCATATTCTAAGTCTTAATCCCTTTATGTTAACTTAATACTTATATATACTTGGCTACTTTAAAATTTAGGGTAGAATACCACCTTACTATATCGCGTTTAAATACTTCCGTCAGGGTTAACTTGGCAGATACATGTTGAAAATGTTTAGGACAGTTATGATATCCTTTCAATCCTATTTAAACCATGACTAATCACTTAATAAACTTGGTCCCTTACCAATACAATAAGGTTACCGTAATTTCCATATCAATAGAATAAGTACATGTAAAATACGGGGTGTTACAACCCACCCTTTAAAAAAAGAGAGAAGGAAGAGTAAAGGCGTGGGTCCCCTTGTGGTGTCTAAGGAAGAGTAGGAGTCTATCCCTTAAGTGGAGCCTTAAAATGGGAATCAATACCCCGATCTGATCTTGGTTCTAAGTGGATAAGATGTTGGAGCTGTGATCACATCGAACGTCCCCTCAGCTAGTTTAGAGCTGATGGTCCCCTCCATAGTAGTCTCCACCCGTGATTGCTCTAGAGCGGCAATGACTTGTACATCCTCAATATCCTAAAGCTCTTCAAAGTCCTCATGCCTCATGATATCAACGTACTGTTCTCCATGCTCACCAAGCTCTTTCTCTCTGATCTCCTCCTCCACAATCATAGAAGCATCATCATCATTATCTGTATCAAGTGAAGTCTTCTCTAGGACTTGGTCAATAGTATATAGGGCAACCTGTGGTTCAACCGTCTCAACAACAATTAGTGGGGTAGTGGATGGTATCTCTATAAACTTATTATCACACTTGACAGAGTGTAATTGATCCATCTCTGCTCTCAACTTAGAAACATCAGCCGAAATGGTAGCCCAACTATCAGCACAAGGTATAACACCTCTCTCTTTCTCCAAAGGTCTCTCTAATAGGCTCTCTCAGTCAGCGTATTCAACCTATCATCATGAGATTACAAGGTTTGATTTACCTCCTTCATGTCCTCCTGAAGAGGCTCCAAAGCAACAAATCATCTCTGGAATCTATTTTGATAAAAAAGTCACCCTAGAATCGGTAGCCTTAGCCAAAGCAACCATCCTCAACACCATAGCATGAGTAAGAACCTATTGTGAACCCAATGGTGGATCACTAGAAGGTGTTGGTATGGAAGCTGCAGCTGAAGTGGGTGTAATAGATATACTATAAGGGACTAAAGTAGTAGTAACAGGTGGCACTGGGGTGGATGAAGTTAAATCATCCCCAGGTGCAAGGGACTGCAACTCAACTGTTGGATACTGAGAAGTTGGAAGGTCTGGCTGAGTTTTTTTATTTGCATGATCACGATCAATGAAAGCCTAAATCCTCAAGATATCAATAGTGATCTTAGCAGGAACCATGATATACATGCCAACAATTTCAGGAACTTTAGCTTTCTTGTACATATGAGGAATTAGACAAGGAAATGGATAAGATGATTTCCCCTATTGGGCCCTCTTTACAATCTCCGATTGAATGACCATCCCCAAGTTTATCCTCGATCTCTTCATAATGCACCAAATTAGCAATGCTTTTTCTGGATTAATATTTCACTGATTTTAAGAAGGCATCAGTCGACTACTCACAAATCCAAGCCAAAATCATGACCTAACATTCAAATCCTTCTTTTGAATAATACCCACCCCTGGACTCAAACCACGAGGGTGTCCTATCACATAATAAAGTACAAAGCCATGCACGATGAATGTCAAACTCATCTGTCAATGTTGGTAGAATAGTAGTGATTGGTGATGATGGTCTGAATACTTTGTGTCCCAAGAAGGTCATTGATGGTTGTCTAACAAGACTTCACATTAACTCCACCAACTTTAACCACATCTTTCACCACTTGAGGCTTTCCTCTCTTTCTCTTTATAGGCAATAATAGTGTTTATGCCTTAAAAAAATTCCTTCACCTACATAGCATTGTAATTCGATAGTGGTTTTGTAAAGTTTTAAAACTCATAATACTTCACCTAGGCCCAAATGTTTGGATACCTATCTATCAAACCATTCAATGATACCATTTATTCTTCTAAGATTATTCTATCCTGAAATAACTTGCACCTGTTCAGCAGTCGGGGAATAACTTAAAGGATAGGAATGGTTGCCATTGTCTTCCCCTTTTCGAATCACTTTCTTTTAGTTGAGAGTACTTGGGTGTTAGAAACCAGGTCATGAAGAGGAGTAAAAGACCCCTCTTGATCTAGTTCAGATGATATGATCCAGTCAATAACAGGGCTTGAACCCCCTTCATCCTTAGAGTCACTAACCACATGCCTGGGCTTATTTCTAGATGGTTTGTCTTGTCTAGCACTGTAGTCACTTTAGCCTTCTTTCTAGTACCCTTAACTAGGTTTCAACATTTTGGGATAGCATCCTCCTTGTCTTATGGAGCTTTGGAGAGGGAAGGATCTTTGGCGGAGGAGAGATCAAAGGAAGAGTCTTTTAAGGAGCCATATATGCACAAGGGAGAAAATTGCATTCAACAACGGGGTTATCAGACACAATTAAGTTCTAACAACAACATAAACCAAAATATTTTAGAGGTATAGCACAAGAGTAATATGCATCGCACAACAGTTGTGCGAGCAGTTGTGTCACACCTCAAATTCCAACGGGACGGACTGACACCCAAAGACGTTAAGGTCCGAGAGAACCACTCTTCATTCATGTTCACGCATATGCATGTCCCTAAAAGAACCACACTTTACCTCATTTAGATACAAATTACCAATGGAGGAAGTAATGGAAAACATATGATATATATGAAACTTAGCCGTTAGGGCCACCATGTCAAAAGCATACAATCTTTCATTCATTTTCCCACATACATCTACAAAGCCTCTAGCAGATACATGTACATAACCAACCTACAGTCGGGACACTTCCCCGCTTTATACAATACCAAAACAAATGTACATAATGACTCGAAAATCCCAGAACCAATTGGAGCTCACCAATGATCCACAAATGACCCACAACCTACTGTGGAGGTCTACTAGCACCTGTGCCTATAGCAAGTAAGGTAAGTCCCCCAAGGGACGTCAGTACGAGAACATCAATGGAGCCAAACATAAGAGAATAGTCAATATGGATAAACCATCGTTTTGTATGTGTGGAAACATGTACATTACATTCGTTACTTTCTTTGCCTTTACATTCATTCATCTTTATCGTTCTACCCATGCTAGGCTTTTCTGTCGCCCCTGGGATGAGATTAATCTTTCTACCCATGCTAGGCTTTTTTGTCTCCCCTGGGATAAGATTAACCCATGCTAGGTATTCTAACCCCTGGGATGTGATTAACCCATGCTAGGCTTTTATGTCGCCCCTAGGATGTGATTGTGATAACCCATGCTATGTATTTTAACCCCTGGGATGTGATTAACCCATGCTACACTTTTATGTCGCTCCTGGGATGTTATTGTGATAACCCATGCAAGGTATTTTAACCCCTGGGATGTTACTCAACCAAACAAATACATTACTCCATATCTTTACTTCTATGAGATTGACACATTGGTGATTGTACATTATTGGAACTTTGGAACATAACATTATTGGAACAATGGGATCTTTGTAACATTAGTCAATGAAAGTGAGAAATGTGAATCACAATTGATCAATTAGTAAGGTACATGTGATTAATAATAATTGCTAACTGATAATGGGATACCTTAGGACATTTCGGAATGGGAAAAGTACAATATCAATATAAACACTATGTGCTGTAGAAGGATACGGAAAGAGTAACCTTACATACCTTATCTTTCCAATATGAATACACAATCCTATATGTGAATACAATAATCCATCTCCTTCCTTACGTTTCACTCTACAACACAAGTACATAGCGAAGCTCACATTAATAACTAGCCATCTTACACGCACATAAGACGACAATGAGTTACATGATTGCCCTATAATGTCATTTCACCCTTTACAATACCATTCATGGAATTATCATACCAACAATACCACAACATTCCATACATTGACCAAGACATCATAAACCAATAGCATGTCACACCAAGTTCATACTTTACACTTCTCCATCAAAAATTTAAGTACATAACCACACCATACATGTTGATATTTCATCCACACCATTCACTTCCATCAAAACCTCAAGTCTCCTTTCAAGTTCAAATCCCATAGATGACACATCTTTTAGCAAAAAGAAAAAGTGCACTACTCACACTTTTAGACATAACCATCATGATCTACACCATCTCTCATGCATATAATATATTAAAGCACAAGAATAATCACTTACCCAAGCTTGAAAAATGATGATCTTGTCCAAAGAGATGACTTAGGGTTTTGAGACCCAAAAGGAAATATCTTGCAAATTCTAGAAATGGCATGTGTGTTTAAATGAATAAAAATCTGATTTTTCAACTTTATATAGGACCTCAAGTCATCCTTAGCCAACTCTTGGCATTAAATTCCATGTTTACTTGGTCAACATGGCAGAATGGGTCATTTGCCCTGTTGGGCCATGTCTTTTAATCCATTTTGGGCCTTAAATTGAGCCCATTAACATATGTTAACTTAGCCCACCAAATTCGATGTGTAATACCCCAAAAATATCATGTTTAAATAATTTCATAAATGTTACGACAATATTCCACTCACGAGATTCATGTTCGTAGCCTCAATCCTAAGAATAAGCAATTTCTGCTACTCATGGCTTAATTTAACATAATTTGATAAAATAATTATGACGATGAATTAACCCCGAATTGGATGCAAAACTCTCTCAAGAGTATTACTATTATGATGGAATAATGATTCCATAACCCAAGAGTCCTATTTATAGACTAATAATCGGAGAAGAAATTTGGCATAAAGCACCCTGCACGCCCCTGGGCGCCCCTGAGACTTAGCTGAATTTCAGCTCCTGAAAAGGGGAGCCTGAGCAGCCTAGAACGCCCTTGGGAGATCCCTTTTGCTTCCTGGTCCATAAAAATTTTGGCAGAAAGCGGCCTTGCATGCCTCTAGCCGCATCATCCTTATTCCCTTTACTCGCCACTCTAGCCGCATCATCCTCATTTGTCATTGGACCAGCTCATCCTTGACTTTGTGTCGTAACTAACTGAGTCAACATATGTACTGCATTTCTAAGATCCTGGTCAGTGGCATTCATTGGTGGTTCTACGGGTACTTCTCTACCGATTGGCTCTTCTGGAGCTAGAAAAGTAGAAGAAGACCGTGACGCGGTTTCAGTATTTCCTCCACCTTGACTTGCTTGGTCATGTGGTGATTTACTCATTCCTTCACAGGCAAGCATAGCTACTTACTTACCTTGCCTCTACCTCACCTTGTCATCGGCATTTTTACTATATCAAAGAAAATCAAGTCCCATGGTTAGATACAATTCCACTTACCACATTGGCTCTATTACACGATCTAGATATGAAGAAAAGAAACAACTCCTAAATGTACCGTAGCCTCTCACTTATAAATGTGGTGCACAACACATCGATAAGTAAGACTCTACTCAGACACGGCTTTGTAGACACCCTTAGAATGACCTGCTCTGATACCACTTCTGTCACTCCCCAAATCCCATTGAGATGGATTGGCACCCGTAGCTGAAAAGGCCCGAGAGAACCAAGCTTTGCTTATATTCATTCATATGCATGCCATAACAAACACCACTATCACGTAAGAACATGAAAGGCTAATAAAGAAAAACATGGAACATGTGATATACATATGTGAAACTTGGCCGTGGAGGCCATCAAGTCAAAATTGACATACATCTCCTAAATTCATACACCCACATACGTCTACAAAAGCCTCTAACAGATGCATTTATAAGACAAACTGAAAGTCATGACAAGTCCCCACTTTATGCAACATGTACAATACCACAACACATATACAAATGTGACTCGAAAACCCCCGAACCAACTGGAGTTCACCAAAGATCTGCAATTAACTGGCAACCTACTGTGGAGGCCTACTAGCACCTGCGCCTCCAGCAAGTAAGGTAAGTCCCAAGCCTGCAGCAAGTAAGGTAAGTCCCACAAGGGACGTCAGTATGAAGAATGTACTGAGTATGTAAGGGTCATAAGAAACTGTATGATACGTAAATAAGTCAATGAACTCAAATACAAATGAATAATCAATATGGATAAGTTAACATTCTATATGTTGGGAATCATGTACATTGATTTCATTACTTTCTTTATTTCTTTACTTCTATGCTCATTCATCATCACTGGTGTCACTATGTACCCGGGCCCCGATTGATCAGTGGGTCTTAACATAACATAATGTTATGTTGGGATCGGTTCGAGCTAGGATTATGCCCCTAGAGATACCACCCATAAATAAATACATCGGGTTCGACTCGAGAGAGGTTATTACCTCTAGAGATGCCACCCATAAACCAACATATCAGGTTCGGCTAGAGCTAGGTTCTTACCTCTAGAGCTATCCCCTGTCAGGTTTGATCCGAGCTAGGCTTATACCTCTAGGGCTACCCCCTAATCCAATAATCTTGAGAACGGCTTGAGCTAGGCTTTCTCCCCCAAAGCTACCACCCATACTCAATCATTAACCACATGTGCATTACTTCATTCATTACTTTTGATATTGATACAATGACAGTCATAACATTATTGGACACATAACATTATTGGAACCATAATATTATTGGAAACATGGGATCATTGGAACATTATTCGATGAACATGAGACATGTGAATCACAATTGACCAATGATTAGGAAACATGTGATAAACAATAATGGATACCCGAAAATAGGATACCTTAGAACATGTCGGAATGGAACAAGTATAATGTCAATGTGAATACTATGTGCTGCAGAAGGATACGGATGGAGTAACCTTACATACCTTCACTTCCAAGTATGAATACAGAAGCCTATATATGAACACAATAGTTCATATCCTTCCTTACGTTTCACTCTACAATACAAGTACATAACGGAGCTTACGTTAACCACTAGTTATCATACAAGTGTACAAGACGACAACGAACTATATGACTGTCGTATAATGTCATTTCACCCTTTACAATACAAACTAGTGCGTTATCATACCAAAAACACCATAACATTCCGCACATTGACCAAGACATCATACATCAATAGCATTTTACACCACGTGTACCCTTTATGCTTCCTCATTATCATTCCGTCACTATTACCCTATCAACTTGACTTATAACAACTTATGAACAACAATAAATACTTAATATAGTCCAACATACCTCCATACAACCCTTTAAAGTCATTAAAACGGTATCATAAGTTGATAATTACATCCAAAACGGGTATAGGGGCCATCGGGGATCAAAGAGAGACGAAAACATACAAAACCGAATTATGGGCTGACCTGCAAAGCCACCTGCACCCACAGGTGGATGAGGTGCGCCCACAGGTGACCTATGGAAAAATCCATAGGCACCTGCATTGGCATCTGCGCCCGCAGGTGCCCTCGTCTGTGGGGGCGGATGCCCGTTTTGGTCAAAATGGGTCTCTTTTGGGTCTTTTTATGCAATGAATGGTCGATGATCATAACTAAACTTCTTTGACATATTTTTGATCATCTTGGATGCCAACAATCAGCCGTTGTCTCACAACTTACATAAACAACTCCCAAAACTACACTTCTCGTTCAATACGTCACAAAATCCATAACAAATTTCACAATAACAATCCAAACATTATACACAAGGATAAAACAAGTTAAGAATATAATAACATCTCACATGTAAATATTGAATCCATAAAGTTCACTTCCTTCAATACCACAAGTCCATTTTAAAGTTTACAAGGCAAAACCTTTTTCCGATTGCAAAAATAGACAGTTTTACACATAGCACACTGTCCAACACTTTGCCAACATAACCCACATGGTTTATACACCATCTAATAATATCATATATTAAACCATGAGAATAAATACTTACCAAATCTTTCAATATGATGATCTTGGTCAAAGGAATGAAAGCTTAGGGTTTTGTGGGAGAAGAGAAACGTTTGGAAAAATCTAGAAAATGGCATGTGTAATGTGTTGAATAAAAATCTGATTTTTATCTTGATTTATATGGTCCCCTTAAATCATCTGTATCCACATATTCCATATTTTTTCTTGGTCAATGAAATAGCAATGAAAGAATGGGTCAAATTCCATTTTGGGCCATGTCTTTCTATGATTTTTGGGTCTCATTTGGGCCCAATGGCACAAGACTCCTTTAAGCCCAACCAATTAATGCATAACTCATCAAATCTCTCATGTTTAACTAATTCTATAAATGTAAACATAGTCTTATAGGTTCGGAAACATACGGGGTGTTACATTCTTCCCCCCTTAGACACATTCGTCCTCAAATGTTAGTGACATTATTCAAAGTAAACAATTACAAGTCTAGGAGCCTTCTTCATGTTATCATATATATATATATATATATACACTCAATGCTTATAAATACTTACTTGTCATTGTTCCAATCTCGTATCGTGAACTTGTTCTTTAATTTGAAATAAACGAGGGTACTTTGACTTCATCATTTCTTCAGCTTCCCATGTGACCTCTTCTATTTGCTGATTTCTCCAAAGTACCTTTACGAAAGCTCTGTCTTTATTCCTCGACCTCTTCACTTGCCTATCCAAAATAGCAATAGGTATCTCCTAATAGGTAAGATCCTCCGTAACTTGCACATCTTCAATAGGAGTAAAATGAGATAGATCTCCTATGTACTTTCGAAGCATCGAAACATGAAATACTGGATGAACTGTGGAGAGTTCTTGGGGTAGTGCCAACTCATACGCAACTTGCCCAAATCTTCTAACAATTTCATACGGGCCTATATAACGTGGACTCAATTTTCCTTTCTTTCCGAACCGCATTACCCCTTTCATCGGTGACACCTTTAAAAATACCCAATCACCTATGGCAAACTCAAGCCCTCTTGTTCTAACTTTAGCATAGGACTTGTGTCGACTCTAGGCCGTTTGTAATCGCTGTTGAATCACTTTAACTTTATCCATAGCCTGATGAACAAGATCTGGCCCAAGTAAAGCAGTTTTGCCTGCTTCAAACCATCCGATTGGTGATCTATATTTCCTCCCATACAAAGCTTCATAAGGTGCCATTTTGATACTTGAATTATAGTTATTGTTGTAAGCAAATTCAATAAGAGGCAAATGGTCATCCCAACTTCCTTAAAAATCTAACGTGCAAGCTCGTAGCATATCTTCAAGTGTCTGGATAGTACGTTCTGCTTGTCCATCTGTCTGAGGATGGAAAGCCATACTCATATTCACCTGGGTACCCAAACTCTGGTGAAAAAATCTCTAAAAATGCATAGTAAATTGAGCTCCCCTGTCTGATATAATGAAGATCGAAATCCCATGCAATCGTACTATCTCCCTCACATACAATCTTGCATAATCCTCAGTTGAATAGGTGGTTTTGACTGGTAGGAAATAACCCATATAGAATCAAATTTCCACAGTGTACGAGGCAAACCTGTGATTAAATCCATATTAATCATATCCTATTTCCAGACTGGAAGATTGATACATTGCATGTAACCTCCTGGTTTTTTATGCTCCACTTTAACTTGTTGACAGTTCGGGAATTGAGCAACAAATTCTGCAATGTTCTTCTTTATATTTCCACACCAATACACTTCTTTTAAATCATGGTACATTTTAGTAGCACCCGAGTGAATAGAATATTGCGAGTGATGCGCCTCTGTCATAATTCGTCTCCTTAGCTCATCTACATCTGGTACACATACTCTACCTTGGCATTGAAGCACCCCTTCTTGTGTAAGATTAAATACCTTTGTCAAATTCTGTTGTACATTTTCCTTTAGCTGCAATAACATAGGATCTGCAAACTACTTCTCTTTCACTTCAGCTATCAATAAAGATTCAGTCATATTTTGTACAATAACCCCTTCATCTGAGTATTCAAGAAGACGAACCCCCAAACTGGCTAATTGATGTAGATCTTTGACTAAATCCTGCTTTTCTATCAATTGGCCACTAGTGCCTCCAATTTCCTTGTGGCTCAATGCATCAACTACCACATTTGCTTTTCCTGGATGGTATAGAATATCAATATCATAATCTTTCAATAGCTCAAGCCACCATCGTTGCCTCAAATTGAGTTCCTTTTGCTTAAAGATATACTGTAAACTTTTATGATCAGTATAGATGTCAACATGAACTCCATACAAATAATGACGCCATATCTTTAAAGCAAATACCACCACTGCTAATTTGAGATCATGTGTGGGATAGTTTCTTTCACGTGGCCACAACTGTCGTGAGGCATATGCTATGACATTACCGTATTGCATCAATACACACCCTAGGCCAATTTCGAAAGCATCACAATATACTGTATAACCTTCGATGCCTTCCGAAAGTACTAACACCGGTGTAGAAGTCAATTTATCTTTCAGCTCTTGAAAACTTTTCTCACACACATCATTCCACTGAAATTTAACTTCCCTGTGTGTAAGCTTTGTTAAAGGTGTAGCAATGGAAGAAAAACCTTCCACAAATCTCCTGTAATAACCTGTTAATCCAAGAAAACTATGAATCTCTGTAGGTGTCGTAGGTCTTGGCCAATTTTTCACCGCTTCAATCTTCTGTGTATCAACTTGTATCCCTTCATCTGACACAATGTGACCCAAGAATGCGATGGATTTTAACCAAAATTCACATTTAGAGAACTTTGCATACAACTTACGCTCACGGAGAATTTGTAACACCTGCCGTAAATGATTTGCACGGTCCTCTGGTGATCGTGAATAAACCAGAATATCATCTATAAACACCGTCACGAACACGTCTAGAAATGGCTTAAACACCCTGTTCATCAAATCCATGAACACAGCTGGTGCATTTGTTAGTACAAATGACATAACTAAAAATTCATAATGGCCATACCGTGTTCGGAATGTTGTCTTGGGTACATCTTCTTCTCTAACTCTGACTTGATGGTAACCCAACCTCAAGTCAATCTTTGAAAAACACTTGGCGCCCTGTAACTGATCAAAAAAATCGTCAATTCAAGGGAGGGGATATTTGTTCTTGATCGTTACCTTATTCAATTGCAGATAGTCAATGCACATTCTTAATGTGTCATCTTTCTTCCGTACAAATAATATCAGTGTACCCCATGGGGACATACTAGTCCTGATAAAGCCCTTGTCCAGCAAATCTTTCAATTGATCCTTCAATTCACGCAATTCTGCTAGAGCCATTCGATATGGGGGAATAGAGATAGGTTGTGTGCCTGAAATCACATCAGTACCAAATTCTATTTCCCGTTCTGGGGGCAATCCTGTAAGGTCTTCTGGAAATACATCAAGAAATTCATTAACCACTGGAACCGACTGAGGAGTTAGTGGTTCCACTTCAGTATCTTTCGCTCGTACTAAGAGACATATGTAACCCTTAGCAATCATTTTCCTGGCTTTCAGTTAAGAAATAAATCTTCCTCTTGGTGCCCCTACATCACCTTTCCATTCAAGAACATTCTTTTGTGGAAAATGAAAATGCACCTTCTTGACCTGGCAATCTACCGTGGCATAACAAGAAGCCAACCAATCCATTCCCTTATCACATCAAAATCCACCATGTCTAGTTCTATGAGGTCGGCCAGTGTATCATGACCACACACAGTTACCACACAATTATGATATACTCTTTTTGCAACAATATATTCACCAACCGGTGTAGATACTTCAATTTACTTAATTAGTAATTATGGTGCTTTTGCAAATTTTACAGCAATCAATGGAGTAACATAGGACAATGTAGAACCCGGGTCAATCAATGCATATACATTATGTGAAAAGATAGATAATGTACATGTGACGACATCAGGAGAAGCCTCTGAATTTTGTCGGTCCACTAGAGCATAAGTATGATTCTGGACCCCACTAGTACTGGCTGCTCCTCTGGCACCTCTACCACGACCAACAAAATGTACACCTCGACCTAAAGAAGGAATCGATGATGATGATGCAACGACCGATCCTGCCGGTCGTACTATACCACCCATGCTCCTCTGGGGACACTCTTTCATCTTGTGTCCCGTCATACCGCACCAAAAGCAAGCATTTGTCCCTAACTGGCATGTACCTGAATGAATACGCCCGCAGTGCTGACACTGCTAACGAGGAAATCCTGTTGCCTGTGATCCGTGAACTCCACTACTCTGCCCAGATTGACCACCTCTAAACCCTCAGAATTGAGAGTGAGTGCCTGCTGTGGAATAAGAGAATGATGGTCTAGGTGTTCTAGGAAACATCTGAGGCCTAAATCCTCCTTGGGACATCATAGACTGTCCCATAGGTCTAGCCCTTTTGGGATGTCCTCTGTCAGATTCATGTACCCTTCTTCTCTGTCTTTGATCTTCCATTTTCTGGGAGAAGGCTTGTATTCTGGATATGTCCATATCTTTGTTCGAGGCAGCAATGGTGCAGTCCCTTAACAAATATGGCTCTAATCTGTCCACATATCGATGGACTCTGTCTGTCATTGTGGCTATCACATTCGGAGTATATCTAGCCAGGAAATTAAACTGCAAACTGTATTCCCTAACGCTCAAATTTCCTTGACGGAGATTTAGAAACTGATCTGCATGTTCCTCCCGAATCTCATATGGGAGGTAATAATCAAGGAATACCATTTTAAATTCTTTCCAACCAGCTGGAAGTGCATCAATACCCCTTGATCTTTTCCAGTCTTCATACCACAATATCGCTTCACCTTTCAATATATAGGCCGCAAGTTCAGCTGTTTCAACCCCAGTCACATGCATAACTTCTAGAGCCCCCTGGATTTGATCCACGAAGTCCTGTGGATCTGCTTTCAGATCCGACCCAGTGAATATAGGAGGGTCTAGTTTTAGAAAATCTTGTGTTCTGCGACTCGCCACTCTAGCCGCATCATCCTCATTTGTCGTTGGACCAGCTCGTCCTTGACTTTGTGCTGCAACTAACTGAGTCAACATATGTACTGCATTTTTGAGATCCTGGTCAGTGGCATTCATTGGTGGTTCTGTGGGTACTTCTCTACCGATTGGCTCTTCTGGAGCTGTAAAACTAGAAGAAGACCGTGATGCAATTTCAGTATTTGCTCCACCTTGACTTGCTTATTCAGGTGGTGATTTACTCATTCCTTCACCGGCAAGCATATCTACTTGCTTAGCCTTACCTCTACCTCACCTTGTCATCAGCATTTTTACTATATCAAAGAAAATCAAGTCCCATGGTTAGATACGATTCCACTTACCACATTGGCTCTATTGCACGATCTAGAAATGAAAAAAAGAGAAAACTCCTAAATGTCCTGTAGCCTCTCACTTATAAATGTGGTGCATAACACATCGATAAGTAAGACTCTACTCAGGCATGGATTTGTAGACACCATTAGAATGACCTGCTCTGGTACCACTTTTGTCACGCCCCAAATCTCATTGAGACGGATTGGCACCCGTAGCCAAAAAGGCTCGAGAAAACCAAGCTTCGCTTATATTCATTCATATGCATGCCATAAGAAACACCACTATCACGTAAGAACATGAAAGGCTAATAACAAAAATCATGGAACATGTGATATACATATGTGAAACTTGGTCGTCGAGTCCATCAAGTCAAAATTGACATACATATCCTAAATTCATACACCCACATACATCTACAAAAGCCTCTAACAGATGCATTTATAAGACCAACTGAAAGTCGGGACAAGTCCCCGCTTTATACAACATGTACAATACCAAAACACATATACAAATATGACTCGGAAAGCCCCAAATCAACTGGAGCTCACCAAAGATCCGCAATTAATAGGAAACCTACTGTGGAGGCCTACTAGCACCTGCACCTACATCAAGTAAGGTAAGTCCCACAAGGGATGTCAGTATGAAGAATGTACTGAGTATGTAAGGCTCATAAGAAACTGTATGATACGTAAATACATCAATGAACTCAAATACAAATGAATAATCAATATGGATAAGTTAACATTCTTTATGTTGGGAATCATGTACATTGCTTTCATTACTTTGTTTGCTTCTTTACTTCTATGCTCATTCACCATCACTTGTGTCACTATGTACCCGAGCCTCGACTAATTAGTGGGTCTTAACATAACATAACGTTATGTTGGGATCGACTTAAGCTAGGCTTATGCCCCTAGAGCTACCACCCATAAATAAATACATCGGGTTCGGCTCGAGCTAGGTTATTACCTCTAGAGCTGCCACCCATAAACCAACATATCAGGTTCGGCTTGAGCTAGGTTCTTACCTCAAGAGCTACCTCCGTCAGGTTCGGTCTGAGCTAGGCTTATGCCTCTAGGACTACCTCCTGATCCAATAATCTCGGGACCGGCTTGAGCTAGGATTTTTCCCCCAAAGCTACCATCCATACTCAATCATTAACCACATGTGCATTACTTCATTCATTACTTTGAGATTGATACAATGGCAGTCATAACATTATTGGAAACATAACATTATTCGAACCATCACATTATTGGAAACATGGGATCTTTGGAACATTATTCGATGAACATGAGACATGTGAATCACAATTGACCAATGAGTAGGAAACATGTGATAAACAATAATGGATACCCGAAAATAGGATACCTTAGAACATGTAGGAATCGAACAAGTATAATGTCAATGTGAATACTATGTGCTGCAGAAGGATATGGATGGAGTAACCCTACATACCTTCACTTCCAAGTATGAATACACAAGCCTATATATGAACATAATAGTCCAACTCCTTCCTACATTTCACTCTACAATACAAGTACATAACGGAGCTTACGTTAACCACTAGTTATCGTACAAGTGTACAAGATGACAATGAACTATATGACTGCCGTATAATGTCATTTCACCCTTTACAATACAATACAGTGCATTATCATACCAACAAAACCATAACATTCCGTACATTGACCAAGACATCATACATCAATAGCATTTCACACCACGTGTACCCTTTATGCTTCCTCATTATCATTCCGTCAGTATTACCCTATCAACTTGCCTCATAACAACTTATAAACAACAATAAATACTTAATATAGTCCAACATACCTCCATATGACCCTTTAAAGTCATTAAAACGGTATCATAAGTTGATAATTACATCCAAAAAGGGTATAGGGGCCTTCGGGGATCAAAGAGAGACGGAAACATACAAAACCGAATTCTGGGCTGACCTGCGAAGCCCCCTGCGCCCACAGGTGGATGATTTACAACTGCAGGTAACCTTTGGCAGAATCCAGAGGCACCTGCGTTGGCATCTACACCCACAGGTGCCCTCATCTGCGGGGGCGGATGCCCGTTTTGGTCAAAATGAGTCTCTTTTGGGTCTTTTTTACAATGAATAGTCCATGATCATAACTAAACTTCTTTGAAATATGTTTTATAATATTGGATGCCAAAAATCATCCATGGTCTCACAACACAAATAAACAACACCCAAAACTACACTTCTCGTTCAATACGTCACCAAATCCATAACAAATTTCACAATAACAATTCCAAACATTATGCACAAGGATAAAAAAATTTGAGACTATAATCACATATCAAATGTCAATATTGAATCCATAAAGTTCACTTCCTTCAAGAGCACAAGTCCATTTTCAAGTTTACAAGGCAAAACCTTTTTCCGATTGCAAAAATAGACAGTTTTACACATAGCACACTGTCCAACACTTTGCAAAATAACCCACATGGTTTATACACCATTTTAAGCATATAATATATTAAACCAGGAGAATAAATACTTACCAAAGCTTGCAAGATGATGATCTTGGTCAAAGGAATGAAAGCTTAGGGTTTTATGGGAGAAGAGAAATGTTTGGAAAAATCTAGAAAATGGCATGTGTAATGTGTTGAAAAAAATATGATTTTTCTCTTGCTTTATATGGTCCCCTTAAGTCATCCTTAGCCACATATTCCATGTGTTTACTTTGTCAATGAAAGAGCAATGAAAGAATGGGTCAAATTCCATTTTGGGCCATGTCTTTCTATGATTTTTGGGTCTCATTTGGGCCCAATGGCACAAGACTCCTTTAAACCCAATCAATTAATGCATAATTCATCAAATCTCTCATGTTTAAATAATTCCATAAATGTAAACATAGTCGTATAGGTTCGGAAACATACGGGGTGTTACGTCTTCGGACAATTTCATAAGGCACGTTATATAACGTGGACTCAACTTTCCTTTCTTTCCAAATCTCATTACCCCTTTCATCGATGACACCTTCAACAATACCCAATCACCTATGGCAAATTTGAGCCCTCTTCTTCTAACATCAACATATGACTTGTGTCGACTTTGGGTCGTTTGTAGTCACTGTTGTATCACCTTAACTTTCTCCATAGCTTGATGAACAAGATTTGGCCCAAGTAAAGCAGTTTCACTCGCTTCAAACCATCCAATTGGTGATCTACATTTCTTCCATATAAAGCTTTGTAAGGTGTCCTTTTGATCATTGAATGATAGCTATCATTGTAGGAAAATTCAACAAGAAGTATATAATCATCTCAGCTACCTTTTAAGTCCAATGTGCAAGCTTGTAGCATATCTTCAAGTGTTTGGATAGTACATTCTACTTGTTCATCTATCTGAGGATGAAAGGTCGTACTTATATTCACTTGGGTTCCCAAACTCTTTTGACAAGATTTCCAAAAGTACGCAGTAGATTGAGCTCCCATTTCCGATATAATAGAAATTGGAATCCCATGTAATTGTACTATCTCTTTAACATACAACTTTCTTCAGCTGTATAAGTGGTCTTGACCAATACGAAGTACGCTGACTTGGTAAGCCTGTCAACCATTACCCTTATAGAATCAAATGTCCAAAGTGTATGAGGTAAACTTGTGATGAAATACATGTTACTCATGTCCCATTTTCAGACTAGAAGATTAATACATAGCATGTAACCTCCTAGTTTATGATGCTATACCTTTACTCGTTGACAATTCAGGCATTGAGCTACAAATTCTGTAATGTTCTTCTTCATGTTTCCCCACCAATACATTTCCTTCAAATCACGGTACATTTTGGTAGCTCCCGGATGAATAGAATATCGTGAATGATGCACCTCTGTCATTATTCGTCTCCTCAGCTCATCTACATCCGGTACACATAATCTACCTTGGCATTGAAGTACTCCTTCTTGCGTAAGATCAAATGCCTTTGTCAGACCCTATTGTACATTTTATTTCAGCTGCAATAAAATAAGATCCGCATCCTGTTTCTCTTTCACCTCAGCTACTAGGGAACATTCTGCTGCATTTTACACAATAACCCCTTCATCTGGAGATTCAAGAAGATGAACTCCCAGGCTGGCTAGTTGATGCAGATCTTTGACTATATTTTGCTTTTCCTTCAACTGGCCACTAGTGCTTGCTACTTCTTTGCGGCTTAATGCATCGGCCACCACATTCGCTTTCCCTGGATGATATAGAATATCAATATCATTGTCTTTCAATAGCTCAAGCCACCTTCGCTGCCTCAGATTTAAATCCTTATGCTTAAAGATATATTGTAAACTTTTTTGATTAGTATAGACGTCAACATGAACCCCATACAAATAATGATGCCATATCTTTAAAGCAAACACCACCGCTGCTAAATCAAGATCATGTGTGAGATAGTTTCTCTCGTGTGGCCATAACTGTCATGAGGCATATGCTATTACATTACCGTTCTGCATCAATACACATCCTAGGCCAACTACAAACGTATCACAATAGACTGCATACCCTTCGGTGCCTTCCGGAAGTACTAATACGGGTGTGGAAGTTAATTTATCATTTCACTCTTGGAAACTTTTCTCACATGCTTCATTCCACTGAAACTTGACTGCCTTGTATGTAAGCTTTGTTAAGGGTGCAAAGATAGAATACAATCCCTCAACAAACCTCCTATAATAACCAGCCAATCCAAGAAAACTATGAATCTTTGTAAGCGTCGTAGGCCTCAGCCAATTTTTTTTCATCGCTTCTATCTTTTGTGTATCAACCCTTAGTCCTTCATCCTATACAATGTGACCCAAGAATGCTACGGATTTTAACCAAACTCATATTTAGAGAACCTTGCATCTATCTTACAGTCACGACAAATCTGTAACACCTGTCGTAGGTGATTAGCATGGTCTTCTTGTGATCTTGAGTAAACTAAAATATCATCCATAAACACTGTCACGAACACGTCTAGAAATGGCTTGAACACCCTATTTATCAAATCCATAGAAATACCTGGTGCATCTGTTAGTCCAAATAACATCACTAACAATTCCTAATGATCATACCGTATTTAGAAAGTTGTTTGGGGTATATCTTTTTCTCTAACCCTTACCTGATGATATCCAAATCTCAGGTCAATTCTTGAAAAGCATTTGTCACCTTGTAAGTAGTTAGGTAACTCATCAATTCTGGGAAGGGAATGTTTATTCTTAACTATCACCTTATTCAAGTGCCAATCTTAACGTGCCATCTGTCTTCGGTACAATTAACACTGGTGCGCCCCAAGGGGACATACTAAGCCCTATAAATCCCTTGTCCAACATGTCTTCTAATTTATCCTCTAATTCCCGTAACTCTGTTGGAGCCATTCTACACTGAGAAATAGAGCTAGGCTAAGTGCCTGGAATACCATCAATACCACACTCTACTTCTCATTCTAGAGGTAAACCTAGAAGATCCTCTAGAAATACATCAAGGAATTCGTTGACCACTAAAACCAAATGAGAAGTTTGTGGTTCCACATCAGTATCTTTCACTCTTACTAAGTTACATATGTACCTCTTGGCTATCATTTTCCTTGCTTTAAGATAAGAAATAAATTTTCCTCTAGGTGCCCCTACATTACCCTTCCATTCAAGAACATTCGTTCGTGAAAAATGAAAATGTACTTTCTTCGATCGGCAATCTACCGTGGCATAACAAGAATCCAACCAATCCATACCCCTTATGACATCAGAATCCACCATTTCCAGTTCAATAAGATCGTCCAACGTATCATGATCACACACAGTTACTACACAATTACGATATACTCTTTTTGCAATGATAGATTCACCAACTGGTGTAGATACTTCAATTGACTTACTTAATAATTCTGGTGTTCTTTTATTATTATTTTTTTCCAACAATCAAGGGCGTAACATGTGATGGGGTAACACCCAGATCAATCAATGTATATACCTTATGTAAAACAAAATACAAATAGTGTACCTATATCTACATCAGGAGAAGCCTCTGAATTCTGTCGATCCGCTAAGGCGTGGGTATGGTTCTGGGTTCCACTAGCACTAGCTGCTCCTCGCGCACCTCTACCTGTGCTCTTTTGTGGGCATTCTCTCACCTTGTGCCCCAACATACTACACCAAAAGAAAATATTCGAATCGGCATTCACCTAGATGAAACCTTCCGCAGCATGGACACGACTGACGAGGAGACTTCGATTGGCTCCTACTTCCTTGTGCACGATACCCCACTGTTCGTGAATCCTGAATTTCACTTCTTTTCCCAATTTGATTGCCTCAAAACCCTTGGGATCGAGATAGAGTATTTACTATAGACTAAGGAAATAATGGTCTAGGCGGTCTGTTAAACACCCGAGACCTAAATTCTCCTTGGGACGCCATGAACTGTCTCATAGATCTAGCCCTCTTTGATGACCCTTTTTCAAAGTCTTGTGCCATTCTACTTTGCCTTGGCCTTTGATTACCCCTCTGTTGTGCAAAGGTTAGACCAACTTGTCCTTGGTTTTGTGCAGCGACTATCTGAGTTAATAGGTGCACCGCATTCCTTATATCTTGCTCAGAAGCATTAATAGGTGTTTCAACAGGTTCTTCTCTCCCTCTCGACTCTTCTGGAGCTGGAGAAGTAGAAGAAGCCCGTGATGTAAATTCAGTTTCAGACCCACCCTGACTAGCTTGGTCAGGTGGTGATTTACTAGCTCCTTCTCCGGCAAGCATCTCTACCTTCTTATGCTTGCCCATATCTTGTCTTGTAATCAGTATTTTACTATAAACAAGAAAACCAATTCCAATGGTCAGATACGATTCCACTAACAACATTGGCTCTATTGCACGATCTAGAAATGAAGAAAAGAAACAACTACTAAATGTCTCGTAGCTTCCTACTTACAAATGTGGCGTGCAACACATCCGTAAGAAAGACTCTACTCAGACACGGCTTTGTAGACACTCTTAGGACGACCTGCTCTGATACCACTTTTGTCACGCCTCGAATTCCAACAGGGTGGACTGACATCCGAAGCCGTAAAGACCTGAGAGAACTACTCTTCATTCATGTTCACTCATATGCATGTCCCTAAAATAACCACACTCTACCTCATTTAGATACAAATTACCAATGGCGGAAGTCATGGAAAACATATGATATATATGAAACTTATCTGTTAGGGCCACTATGTCAAAAGCATACATTCTTTCATTCATCTTCCCACATACGTCTACAAAGCCTCTAACAGATACATGTACATAACCAACCTACAGTCGGGATAAATCCCCACTTTATACAATACCAAAACAAATGTACATAATGACTCGAAAAGCCCCGAACCAATTGGAGCTCACCAATGATTCGAAAATGACCCGCAACCAACTGTGGAGGTTTACTAGAACCTGTGCCTGCAACAAGTAAGGTAAGTACCCCAAGGGACGTTAGTACAAAGAATGTACTGAGTATGTAAGGCTATAAGAAACTGCATCATACATAAGAACATCAACGAAACCAAACATAAGAGAATAGTCAATGTGGATAAACTATCATTCTGTATGTGTGGAAATATGTACATTACATTCGTTACTTTATTTGCCTTTATGTTCATTCATCTTTATCGTTCTACCCATGCTAGGCTTTTCTGTCGTCCCTGGGATGAGATTAACCCATGCTAGGTATTCTAACCCCTGGGATGTGATTAACCCATGCTAGGCTTTACCCATGCTAGGCTTTTATGTCGCCCCTGGGATGTGATTGTGATAATCCATGCTAGGTATTTTAACCCCTGGGATGTGATTAACCCATGCTAGGCTTTTATGTTGCCCCTGGGATGTTATTGTGATAACCCATGCTAGGTATTTTAACCCCTGGGATGTTACTCAACCAAACAAATACATTACTCCATATCTTTACTTCTATGAGATTGACACATTGGTGATTGAACATTATTGGAACTTTGGAACATAACATTATTGGAACAATGGGAACTTTAGAGCATTAGTCAACGAACGTGAGACATGTGAATCATAATTTATCAATGAGTAAGGGAATTGTGATTAATAATAATTGCTAGCCGGAAATGGGATACCTTAGGACATTTCGGAATGGGACAAGTACAATATCAATGTGAACACTATATGCTGCAGAAGGATACGAAAGAGTAACCTTACATACCTTATCTTCCCAATATGAATACACAATCCTATATGTGAATACAACAATCCATCTCCTTCCTTACGTTTCACTCTACAACACAAGTACATAGCGGAGCTCACGTTAATAACTAACTATCTTACACGCACATAAGACGACAATGAGTTATATGATTGCCCTATAATGTCATTTCACCCTTTATAGTACCATTCATGGAATTATCATACCAACAATACCACAACATTCCATACATTGACCAAGACATCATAAACCAATAGCATGTCACACCAAGTTCATACTTTACACTTCTCCATCAACACAACATCACAATTACTCCATCAAGTCATCTCAATATGTTGCATAACAACAATCCTACAACAATCCCACAAGTTATACATATAGAAAAAAAAAATTTAAGGACATAACCACACCATATATGTTGATATTTCATCCACACCATTCACTTCCATCAAAATCTCAAGTCTCCTTTCAAGTTCAAATCCCATAGATGACACATCTTTTAGTAAAAAGCAAAAGTGCACTATTCACATTTTTAGACATAACCATCATGATATACACCATATATCATGCATATAATATATTAAAGCATAATAATAATCACTTACCCAAGCTTGAAAAATGATGATCTTGTCCAAAGAGATGACTTAGGGTTTTGAGAGCCAAGAGGAAATATCTTGAAAATTCTAGAAATGGCATGTGTATTTAAATGAATAAAACTCTGATTTTTCCACTTTATATAGGCCCTATAGTCATCCTTAGGCAACTCTTGGCATTAAATGCCATGTTTACTTGGTCAACATGGAAGAATGGGTCATTTGCCCTTTTGGGCCATGTCTTTTAATCCATTTTGGGCCTTAAATTGAGCCCATTAACACATGTTAACTTAGCCCACCAAATTCGATGTGTAATACCCCAACAATCTCATGTTTAATAATTTCATAAATATTATGACAATATTCCACTCACGAGATTCATGTTCGTAGCCTCAATCCCAAAAATAAGCAATTTCTGCTACTCATGGCTTAATTTAACATAATTTGATAAAATAATTATGACGATGAATTAACCCCAACTTGGATGCCAAAATCGCTCAAGAGTAGTCCTATTACGATGAAATAATGATACCATAACCCAAGAGTCCTCTTTATAGACTAATAATTGGAGAAGAAATTTGGCAAAAAGCACCTCGGCACGCCCCTGAGCACCCCTGAGACTTAGCTGAATTTTAGATCCTGAAAAGGGGAGCCTAAGTGGCCTAGCACCCCCCTGGGTGCGCCCCTTTGCTACCTGTGCCATAAAAATTTTGGCAAAAAGCGGCCTGGCATGCCTCTAGGCGCGCCTGACCTTCAAAATTTGTTTTTTTTTCCTTTCTTTGACTTTTCTTTGCGCACGTTAGTACAATATCAATAGTCCATCAAAACCAATACAAAATATGCACTTATTGCTCTCAAAACTAAGGTAAACATGGTTCAAATATGACATATAAATGCGCCCTAGATCACCAAGCAAGTAGGGTCGTAAGGTATGGGGTGTTACAAGTTTTGTATCACACAAGGTAACAGTGCTCAACGCTATGAAAGTTGGTCATTGTACGATGGTGAGAGGGAGTTGTGAGTATCGCACCAAATTTATGCATTCACAACTTAAAGTGCATAACTCGCACCTCTCTAGCCTTAGCAATTCTATAACATTGTGTGTTGTAACACCCCAAAAATCCAAGCTAAGATTCGAACCATGCTTTGTAACAACCTCAGAGTTTATGCATGTTTGTTGAGGGTTTTTTATATGTTTAAGGTCACAAAATAATGTCATTTTACCCTTATAGAGGTGGGAAAATATTTGGGTAAAGTTTAGGATCAGAAAAGGATATCATGGACTAAAATAAAAGGCCGAGCGTCACGTACGGGGGCCTCAGCTTTGGACCTCGCACCGTGGAGGAAATTAAAAATGGCCACTATTTGGCCTGCACGATAGGTAGCATGGAGCACAAGCAACCCCAGCGCATTGGGAGGCACAGTTCAAGCCTCTTCCTGTGCGTTGGAGTGCGCAGTGTGCCCAACACCTCTACGTTTGTAATTTTTCTACATTTTTATTCTTAAAGTTAAGGGTAAAATCATCCATTCAACCCATATAACTTCCCCAACCCTTCTTTATTCACCCAAAAATGCCCCATTTCACTCACAATCACATCAAAACATAAACCCTCCTCTCTCCAAAGTCCAAGAACATAAAAAAGGGATTTTTCAATTCCCAAGCCTCAAGGCTCCAAGAATCAAGCTTTCTTCAAGAATTCTCCTAATTCAGGTATATGGTATTTCATCAATGGGTTCCTTTCACCCACACCCATTGAGTCCCTACATGAAATTAATTACTCAATTTAATTCATCCTTCAGAGTTAGGGTTTTATTAAAAATATGGGTATTATTGTACTTCAGTTTCTCATCATGAATAATTCATGAATATATGTCTCCCTTGAAATTTCAGAGTTATTATTGTAAACCCTCATTATATATATCAAATTCTTGATTTTGGGATTTGTATTTATGAAAGTTCATGTCCTATTCATATCATAGCAATTTTCATGAGTAGTTGTATTCTTTAGAGATGGCGGGTTATGCGGGTTATGAACACCCGATGACTTCGAATCTCATGCACTGTTAGTTGAATACTCATTCATTCAGGTTCACATGATTTAGAATGTTTTCAGACAAAGCACTTATCTTTTAGTCTCAGAACATCAGTATTAATGAGTTATTCAGTATTATTAATTGTTTCATGACCTCATAATCAGTTTATTTACTTGGTTATTACATCAGCTTACATTCTTCAGTTCCATGCTCAGTTTAGCATCTTCATGAATTAGGATTCAGGGTTTAGGTCAATCTTTATAAATTCCTTCCAAATCTCAGTCCCAATATGTTTCCCTATATGCATTTACTCCACCCATCTCATTCTCCCATAAACTTACAAGTCTCATGATTTAGAAATACTTGATATATATATATATATGTATACATATATATATATATATATATATGTGATATATATATATATATATATATATATGTGTGTGTGTGTGTACTCATATCATAATCAAGGGCTTTGGCTCATAAACGTTAGATGCATGACATCCAAATATGCCATCAATGCTTTTGGATATGTTTTTTCAAAAGTAAGTTTAACGATTAGCATAGTATCAGGAGGCCATCAATGATCGTTGATCAGTTTTCTTATAAAAGTAAAGTTCACTAGTAGTGTGGCAGTCAGGTATGACATCCATGATTATGGAAGGTTGAAATCCAGATATGTCATCTCATTGGCTATCAATCATATTTAGTTGGGAATAGTACTTATCACCTAGTTAGATAACGGTTAGCGTACCTAAGTCTCAGAACTACGTGCCACCATAGGTTTATGTTTTTTTAGTTTATTACTACCACGTCAGATTAGATCAGTCTTTATGCCCTGGCAAGGTATATTGGGCCCTTTTCGATGGGGATTATACATAGAACTCGATGCTTAGCTCACATGGTTATATGTCGATTAATAGTATCTCCTACAGTTTTAGACTTTAGTATTTACATGACCCTCAGTTCAGTCTAGTTCACAGTATTTTAGTTTTCTCAGAATATTCATGCATTTAGTATTATTGCTTATCAAGATGGGTCCTTGCATCTCAGTATACATTAGCATTGCTCTTGATTTAAATACTTTATTATCAGCATGCCCAGTTTGTATATCACATTATAATTTCATAATATCCTGGTGTTCCCATACTCATACTTTTCATTCAATGAATCATTACATTGTAGCTCATATCAGTTTTATATTTAGTTATTCATAGTGCATATCTCACATACTAAGTACATTCAAAAGTACTAATCGCATACCTCTTCTACCTATATTTTTCATGGGATGTAGATTCAGGTGCTTACTATCAGGATCATAGTCATGCAGATCACAGCTTCTAGCCAGTAGGTGATGAGTTCTCTTTATTCAAGGACTTAAGTCAGTTTGTAGTCTAAGTATTTTATTTCTATTCATATGTATTGATTGTGGATAGCTAGGGGTCATGTCCCAACTACCTATAGTTAGTATTAGTAGAGGTTTCATAGATAGTCAGTCAGTGTTGTTTTCTTTAGTTCCAGTTCTTTTCAGATTTAAGTTGTTGTAAATAAACTTGATTAGTATTTGTTATTTATTTAACAGGTTCCACATTCAGTACCTTATTTTTATTTATTTTTAGTACTCCTAATTTCATGCCAGACCATGGGTTAGCTCGGGATCACTTGTGGCTTTAAGCACCATGTTAAGACTAGGGTGTAGTCTCAAGTTGTGATAAACTTTGTATCAGAGCACAAGTTTCAAGTTTCCTAGGGTGTCTATGAAGTCGTGTCTAGTAGAGTCTTGTGGAATTATATAGAGACGTATATACTTTTCTTCGAGAGGCTATAGGGCATTTAGAAAATATTTTCCTTTTTTCATATCCCAGATTGTGTAGTATAGATGTTCTCCAAGGAATTTATATAGATCCGAGTATTGCTCTTTTTCCAATAACTATGCTCATTTTCAAGTTAATAGAAATAGTCAAGCTTAAATTTCTACTAATAATGTTTTCTCAGACAGTTATGAGATTGCACACGGGCTTGAAAGTATCCTATTAGTGCCTTTAAGTTTAGAATTTTGAAAGAGTTCACTCTTGTTCATAAAAATTGTGCAGTGATCCAAGGTCAGATGTGCTCTCAATACCCTTCTCAGAACCCGAGTTAGGAGCATTAGCCTAGAAATGTAGCAGTAGTAGAGTGGGGATAGTTTTTATCTGGATTTAGTAGATGGATTTATGTATCCATTGAGCCAGCAAGGCAATTGTAGACTTTATGATAGTACTTTGAGAGAGATTTATCGATTAAGGGGACTTAGTGTATGTTAATGCTTTAGCAAGTATCAGGCCTAGGCAGTGACCAAAAAGATAAAGAAGTTTGTTAAGGTTGAGTATGTTGATAAGGTTTTGAGTAGAGTAGCATTCCCTAACTTCTCTCCAATATTAGTAAGTTGGTATAGTGTATAAGGAGTTGTGTACCTACCCAATTTGGGATTGTGGATGGTCAAGCTAATAGAGAGAAGAGTTTTGAATTCTAAAAGGAAAAAGTATGTACTCAGGGTATTGTGATACTTTAGAAGACTTGAAGTTAGTAAGAATTTAAGTTATAGTATGATGATTATAGAGGCTAGAGGAAGTCAAGAAACTACCATTGGGTTTATACTTTCAGATAAAGTCTTTCAATGGGAGTTTAGTATTCATAAGTATATTCATGCCCCAACCACTAGGGTGAAGTGGTTACAGTTTAGTTTAGGGTTTATTGAAGAGGTCCATAGATTTGGAATGATGGCTTAAATCTAGGGGAGAGATGATAAGATAAAGAACTAAGTCAGGTTTTTAGATTCTAGTAGTGATGCTAGTGAGTTCTAGAACAGCACTAGGGAGGCAGATACCTAACCAATTCTTATCTTAGTATATCTCTTGTACTTCAGTTATTATGACACTCTATTCATGTCTTGCATGTCAGCGCCATGATCATAACTCATATTCATACAACTCATACAAAATCATGTCCATTCTTAGTTCTTAGTATGAGGAGTAATAGTTCACTTAGTAGTCTGAATCATACGTCATGAATCTATGAAATCTAGTCCCATGTCATACAACTCATGACTCATGCACTCATATTTTATGGTATGCTCAATTTCAAGTACTCATGGTACATCCTTAATGACTAGTGGGATCACATTACGTCATGTATGCTCCCAGATCAGATCTCTTGAACAAGTTCGTTCATATTATACTTTACTCCTCAGGCCCCGGTTGAGGGTCAAAACTATGAAAATCCTTAAGTCAAGATTCCACAGTATTCCTCTTATTCCAGATACTCATGTTCTAGTTCTTCAGTGACCCTTCTTATATTTTGATGGTGATGTTGAGGGAAGTTGACTCATAGGTTTTATTGATTTGTTGATATACCTACATATAATAAATTATGGTGGTTAGTCTTTTATTAGAACTTAAGGTTCATTATCTAAGGTGGTAAGAAGAAGTGTATTTTTTATGATGATTGCCCCTAATGGATATAGAATATAGATTTTTGTAGTTAAGACTAGTGTAGTCATTTTAGTAGTGGTGATTTATATCTCGGAGTTAGGCTTGAACAAAGTAAGATCATGCAGCTACACTTAGACTTTAGCAGCCATATGTAGTGCACCCCTTAAAGGGTTAGAAGTTTCAGCTAGTTAAGTGTAGTATTCTCATAAAAGGAAGCATGGTTGAGAAATATTGCTCAGTTAGAAGTTTTCAGTCATTTTGCTAAAGTAGTATTCCTATTCTTACTTCTGGCCTAAGATACCCTTGTTTCATGATAGCTAGTTTCAGACAAAAAAGTGTCCTATGTTTAACTCTAAGTCGTTCCTATTCTATAAGCTCAAATCAGAAGACTAGAATGCTCAAACCATGTTAGAATCCTTATTCAGATATCTCAATTAGATCCTACCTTTGAATCAATCACCCTACTGTTATTAGAACCTCTTACAATGCGCGTTAAAGGCAACAGATATTCCTTTCTCTGTGACTATCAGAAATTTCATGTTATTATCTACCATTATGCACTTCTACATATATGTTTGTGCCAGGAATGCTTCAGTCATGTTCAAAACTCACAGTATTAGTCAGTCCATATAGCCAGCAATTCAGTTTAGAGATCAGTTCAAAGTAACAGTTCCTTCCTTATTACTTCTTTCAGTCTCATGTCACTCCGTTGCTCATATGTCATAGTATACATTCATCAGATCAGTTCAGTCCATGTTTTAGTTAGAGAATCAGTTATCATGTTAGTATTCAGCTCTCAGAACTTAGTGATGGGATTGCAGCTCTTTCCCTATCCTTTCAGCTTAGTTAGTCTTCATTCGAGGATGAATGATCCCAAGGGGGAGACGTTGTAACACCTCAAAAATCCAAGCTAATATTAGAACCATTCTTTGTAACACCCTTGGATTTTATGCATGTTTGTTGAGTGTTTTCTATGTGTTTAGGATCACAAAATGAGGTCATTTGGCCATTATAGAGACGGGAAAACGTTTGGGTCAAGTTTTAGGTCGGAAAATGACGTCATGGATTGAAATATAAGGCTGAGTGTCACACATGGTCACCTTAGCTTTAGTCCCCACACCGTACAGAAAATTGAAAAAGGCCACTGTTTAGCCTGCGTGAGGGGTGGAGTGGCACATAAGCCATCCTTGCGGATTAGGAGGCGCGGCGCACAACCTCCTTGTAACACCCCGTACATTTTTGAACCTATTTAATTACTGTAACATTCATGGAATTATTTAAACATGAGATTGTCGAGGTATTGCACATTAAATTTGTTGGACTAAGTTAATCTTATGCCATTGGGCTCAAATGTGGCCCAAATAGGAAATAACCCATTCTTTCATGTTGACCAAGTAAACACACATTTAATGTTGGCTAAGGATGACTTGAGGGACTATATAAGGCAAGGAAAAAATCAGATTTTTATTCATATCAATACACATGCCATTTCTAGAAATTTCAAAGATATTTCTCATCTAACACAAACCCTAAGTCATCACTCCTTTGGACAAGATCACTCTCTTGCAAGATTTGGTAAGTGTTTATTCTTATGGTTTAGTATATGATATGCTTAAGATGGTGTATACATCATGTTGGTTATGTTGGCAAAGTGTTGGACAGTTCACTATGTGTAAATCAGTGTACTTTTACTTAATCGGTGAAGGGTTTTGCTTTTTAAACTTGAAAGTGGACTTGTGGTCTTGAAGGAAGTGAGTTTGATGGATTAAATATCAACATGTAATATGTGGTTATGTCCTTAACTTGTTTTATCTTTGTATATAATGTTTGGAATTTTTATTGCAAAATTGTGCATGGACTTGGTGGTGTATTGAAAGGAAAATATTGTTTTGGTGATGTTCATGGATGTGGTGAAACCATGGTTGTTTGTTGGCATCCAAGTTGACCTGAAATATGTGAAGAGAAGATTATTCATGTCCATGGACCATTTATTACAAAAAAAAAAGACCTAAAAGAGACCCTTTTTTGGCCGAAACGGGCACCCGCCTTCGCAGACAGGGCACCTGCGGGCGCAGATGCCAATGCAGGTGGCCTAGAAAAGGGCTAAGGGTCACCTTCGGCCATAACTCAACCACCTGTGGGCGCAGGTGGTTTGAAGGTCATCCCATAATCTCGTTTTGTACGTTTTTGTCTCTCTTTGGTCCCCGAAGGCCCCTATACCCTTTTTTGATGTAATTATCAACTTATGATACCTATTGAATGACTTTAAGGGGTCGTTTGGAGTCATGTTGGATTATATCAATTAAGCATTGTTGTTAATATGTTATTATGAAAGGTATTGAGGTGACTTGATGGAATAATTGTGATGTAGTGTTAATGAGGAAGCGTAAAGGGTAAACTTGGTGTGAAATGCTTTGGTTTATTATGTTTTGGTCAATGTGTGGAATTTTGTGGTATAGTTGGTATGACAATGCCGTGAATTGTATTGTAAAGGATGAAATGACGTTATAGGGCAGTCATGTAACTCATTGTCATCTCATGCACTTGGAAAGTAGTCAGTTGTTAATGTGAGCTCCGTTATGAACTTGTGTTGTAGAGTAACACGTAAGGAAGGAGCTGGATTATTTTATTCACGTATAGGACTGTGTATTCATATTGGGAATATAAGGTATGTAAGGTTACTCTTTCCGTATCATTCTGCAACACATATTGTTCACATTGCAATTGTACTTGTTCCATTCCGAAATGTCCAAAGGTATCCCATTTCAGGTTGTCATATCGTATTACTCACAGAACCAAATGTGATTCACATGTCTCATGTTCATTGACTAATGTTTCAAAGTTCCAATAATGTACAAGCACCAATGTATCAACCTCACAGGAGTAAAGAACTAAAGTAATGTATAATTGTTTGAGTATTCTTGGGTGGCATCCCAGGGGTAGAAGAAACACCTAGCATGGGTCAATCCCAATATCATGGGTGGTGTCCCAGGGGTTAAAATACCTAGCATGGTTCGATCCCAATATCATGGGTGGTATCCCATAGGTGACAGAAAAGCCTAGCATGGGTTGATCCTAATATCACAGTAGCATCCCAGGGGCGACAGAAAAGCCTACTATGGGTCAATCCTGATTTGTATATGTATGAGGACCGCATCCCAGGGGTTAAAATACCTAGCTTGGGTTATCCTCTTTTACCACTGATCAGTTGGTCACAGAATGAAGAATGAATGTAAAGGCAAAGAAAGTAATGAATATAACGTACACGATTCCTCACATACAGAACGATGGTTTATCCATATTGACTATTCTCTTTTATTTGAATCCATTGATGTTCTTATGTATGATGCAGTTTCTTATGGACTTACATACTCTGTACATTCTTCATACTGACGTACCTTGGGGGACTTACCTTACTTGTTGCAGGAACAGGTGCTAGTAGACCTCCATAGTAGGTTGCGGATTATTTGTCGATCATTGGTGAGCTCCAGTTGGTCCTAGTTACGTGTATACATTTGTTTTGGGTATTGTAAATGTTGTATAAAGCGGGGACTTGTCCCGACTTTAGGTTGTTTATGTCCATGTATCTGTAGAGGCTTTGTAGATGTTGTGGGACAAATGAAGAAAATGTAAGGAACGTATCTTTCTGACATGGTGGCCCCAATGGCCAGGTTTCATATATATCACATGTTTTTCCATGACTTCCTCTATTGGCATCTTATATCTCTATATGATGGTGATGCTTATTGAGTGACATGCGTATGAGTGTATATGAATAAAGATTGGTTCTCTCGAGCCTTAACGGCTCTGGGTGCTGGTCCGCCCTTTGGAATTTGAGGCGTGACAAAAGTGGTATCAGGGCAGGTCATCCTAAGGGTATCTACAAAGCCGTGTCTGAGTAGAGTCTTGCTTTTGGATGTGTTGTGCACCACATTTATAAGTAGGAGGCTATGGGACATTTAGGAGTTGTTTCTTTTCTTCATTTTTAGATAGTACAATAGAGCCAATATTGTATGTGGAATTATATCTGACCAATGTACTTGGTTTTCTTTGTTATAGTAAAATGCCGATGATAAGATGAGGTACGGGCAAAGGTAAGCAGGTAGATATACTTGTCGGAGAAGGAACGAATAAATCACCACCTGACCAAGCGAGTCAAGGTGGAGCTGATACTGAAATTGTATCGCGCTCTTCTTCTACTTTTCCAGCTCCAGAAGAGCCGAGGAGGAGAGAAGAACCTTTTGAACCACCTATGAATGCCACTGAACAGGATTTAAGAAATGCAGTGCATATGTTGACTCAGTTAGTTGCTGAACAAACTCAGGGACGAGCTGGTCCAACGACAAGTGAGGATGATGCGGCTAGAGTAGCTAGTCGGCGAACACAGGATTTTTTGAAATTAGACCCTCCCATATTTACTGGATAAGATCCGAAAGTAGATCCACAGGATTTTGTGGACCAAATTCAAAGGGCTCTAGATGTTATGCACGTGACTGGTGTAGAAACAGTTGAACTTTCGGCCTATAGATTGAAAGGTGAAGATATATTATGGTATGAAGACTGGAAAAAAGCGAAGGGTATTGATGTACTTCCAGCTGGTTGGGAGGAATTCAAAACGGCCTTTCTTGATCACTACCTCCCATATGAGATTTGGGAGGCACGTGCAGACCAGTTTCTAAATCTTTGTCAAAGGAATATGAGTGTCAGAGAATACAGTCTGTAGTTTAATTCTTTGGCGCGATATGCTCCGAATGTAGTAGCCACAATGACAGACAGAGTCCATCGATATGTGGATAGATTGGAGCCATATTTGGTAATGGACTTCACTATTGCTGCTTTGAACAGAGATATAGATATAGCTAGAATACAGGCATTTGCATAGAAAACGGAGGACCAGAGATAAAGAAGAAGGGTACACGAATTTGAACGAGGGCCGTCAAAGAGGGCTAGACCTATGGGACAGTCTATGGTGTCCCAAGGAGAATCTAGGCCTCGGATTTTTCCTAGACCGCCTAGACCATCATTTTCTTCCCCTACAGCAGGTACTTCATCCTAATTTTGGGGGTTTAGAGGCAGCCATTTTGGGCAGAGCAGTGGGCTGCAAGGTTCCCGGACAGCAGGATTTTCTTGTCAGCCTTATCAACGCTGCTGAAGGTATCATTTCGGTGAATGTCGGTTGGGGGAAAATGGTTGTTTTTGGTGCAGTATGTCGGGGCATATGATGAGCGAATGCCCATAAAGGACACGGGTGGTATAGCACGACCTACGGGATCCACCGCTACATCATCATCATCAGTTCATTCCCTAGGCAGAGGAGTACAGCCTATTGGGCGTGGTAGAGATGCTAGAGGAGCAGCTGGTTCCAGTTAAACCCAGAATTGCACATATGCTCTAGTGGACCGGCAGAATTCGGAGGCTTCTCCTGATGTTGTCACATGTACATTATCTATATTTTCGTATAATGTATATCCATTGATTGATCCGGGTTCTACATTATCACATGTTACTCCGTTAATTGCTGTAAAATTTGAACAAACACCGAAATTATTAAGTAAGTCAATTGAAGTATCTACACCAGTTGGTAACTCTATTATTGCTAAAAGAGTATATCGTAATTGTGTGGTAACTGTGTGTGGTCATGATACACTGGTTGATCTTATTGAACAAGAAATGGTGGATTTTGAGGTCATAATGGGTATGGATTGGTTGGCTTCTTGTTATGCCACGATGGATTTTCGGGCTAAGAAAGTACATTTTCATTTTCCACAAATGCATGTTCTTGAATGGAAGGGTAATGTAGGGGCACCGAGAGGAAAATTTATTTCATATCTTAAAGCAAGGAAAATGATAGCCAAGGGGTACATATGTCACTTAGTAAGAGTGAAAGATACTGATGTGGAACCCCTAACTCCTTAGTCGGTTCCAGTGGTCAATGAATTCCATGATGTATTTCCAAAGGATCTTCCAGGTTTACCTCCAGAAAGGGAAGTAGAGTTTGGTATTGATGTGATTCTAGGCACTCAGCCTATCTCTATTCCTTCGTATCGAATGGCTCCAGTAGAATTACGAGAATTAAAGGAGCAATTAAAAGATTTGTTGGACAAAGGATTCATCAGACCTAGTAGGTCCCCGTGGGGTGCACCGATATTATTTGTGCTAAAAAAAGACGGCACATTGAGAATGTACATTGACTATCGGCAATTGAATAAAGTAATGATCAAGAACAAATATCCACTCCCCAGAATTGACGATTTGTATGATCAGTTACAGGGTGCCAAATGTTTTTCAAAGATTGACTTGAGATCGGGCTACCATCAAGTCAGAGTTAGAGAAAAAGATATACCCAAGACAGCTTTTCGAACACGGTATGGCCATTATGAATTTTTAGTTATGTCTTTTGGACTAACAAATGCACCAGCTATTTTCATGGATTTGATGAATAGGGTAAGCCATTTCTAGATGTGTTCATGATGGTGTTTATAGATGACATCCTGGTTTATTCAAGATCACAAGAGGACCATGCTAACCACTTACGACAGGTGTTACAGATTCTCCGGGATCGTAAGTTGTATGCAAGGTTCTCTAAATGTGAATTTTGGTTAAGATCCATAGCATTCGTGGGTCACATTGTGTCGGATGAAGGGATAAGAGTTGATACACAGAAGATCGAAGTGGTGAAAAATTGGCCAAGGCCTACGACACCTACAGAAATTCATAGTTTCCTTGGGTTGGAAGATTTTTATCGAAGGTTTGTTGAAGGGTTTTCTTCCATTGCTACAATTTAACGAAGCTCACACACAAGGCAATCAAGTTTCAGTGGAATGATGCATGTGAGAAAAGTTTCCAAGAGATGAAAGATAAATTAACTTCCACACCCGTATTAGTACTTTTGGAAGGCACATAAGGGTATGCAGTATATTGTGATGCGTCCGGAGTTGGCCTAGGATGTGTATTGATGCAGCACGGTAATGTAATAGCATATGCCTCACGACAGTTGTGGCCACATGAGAGAAACTATCCCACACATGATCTTGAGTTAGCAGCTGTGGTATTCACTTTAAAGATATGGCGCCATTATTTGTATGGAGTTCATGTGAACATCTACACTGATCACAAAAGTTTTCAATATATCTTTAAGCAGAAGGAGTTAAATCTGAGGCAGCGGAGGTGGCTTAAGCTATTCAAAGACTATGATATTGATATCCTATATCATCCAGGAAAACCAAATGTGGTAGCTGATGCATTAAGCTGCAAGGCAATAGGAGGCACTAGTGGCCAGTTGACGGAAAAGCAAGACCTAGTCAGAGATCTACATCAATTGGCCAGCTTGGGAGTTCATCTTCTTGAATCTTCAGATGAAGGGGTTATTGTACAAAATGCGGCAGAATCTTTATTAATAGCTGAAGTGAAGGAGAAGCAGGATGCGGATCCTATGTTATTGCAGCTGAAAGAGAATGTACAACAGGGTTTAACAAAGGCATTTGATCTTACGTAAGAAGGAGTACTTCAATGCCAAGGTAGACTATGTGTACCGGATGTAGATGAGTTGAGGAGACGAATTATGACAGAGGCGCATCATTCACAATATTCTATTCATCCGGGAGATACCAAAATGTACCATGATTTGAAAGAAATGTATTGGTGGGGAAACATGAAGAAGAACATTGCAGATTTCGTAGCTCAATATCAAAATTATCAACAAGTAAAAGTAGAGCATCAGAAACCTGGAGGTTACATGCAATGTATCAATCTTCTAGTCTGGAAATGGGACATGACTAACATGGATTTCATCACAGGTTTGCCTCGTACACTGCAGAAATTTGATTCCATATGGGTAATAGTTGACAGGCTTACCAAGTAAGCGCATTTCCTACTAGTCAAGACCACCTATACAGCTGAAGATTATGCAAGGTTGTATGTTAAGGAGATAGTGCAATTACATGGGATTCCAATCTCCATTATATCAGATAGGGGCGCACAATTTACTGCACATTTTTGGAGATCTTTTCAGAAGAGCTTGGGTACACAGGTGAATTTGAGTACCGCTTTTCATCCTCAGACAGATGGACAAGTAGAACGTACTATCCAAACACTTGAAGATATGCTACGAGCTTGCACGTTAGATTTTAAAGGCAGTTAGGATGATCATTTGCCTCTTATTGAATTTGCCTACAACAATAGTTATCATTCAAGTATCAAAATGGCACCTTATGAAGCTTTATACTAAAGGAAGTATAGATCACCAATTGGATCGTTTGAAGCAGGTGAAACTACTTTACTTGGGGCCATATCTTGTTCATCAAGCTATAGAGAAAAAGTGATCCAACAACAGCTACAAATGGCCCAAAGTTGACACAAGTCATATGCTGATGTTAGAAGAAGAGGGCTCGAATTTGCCATAGGTGATTGGGTATTCTTGAAGGTATCACTGATGAAAGGGGTAATTAGATTCAGATAGAAAGGGAAATTGAGTCCCCGTTATATAGGGCCATATGAAATTGTCCGAAGATTTGGGAAAGTTGCTTATGAATTAGCATTACCCTAAGAACTCTCCACAGTTCATCCAGTATTTCATGTTTCGATGCTTCGAAAGTGTATACGAGATCCATCTCGTATTGCTCCTATGGAAGATGTACAAGTTACAGACGATCTCACCTATGAGGAGATACCTATTCTGGATCGACAAGCTAAGAGGTTGCGGAATAAATACGTAGCTTCCAAAAAGGTACTTTGGAGAAATCAGCAAGTAGAAGAGGTCACATGGGAAGCTGAAGAAATGATAAAGTCAAAGTACCCTTATTTGTTTCATACGAAAGAAAAAGTCCAAGGTACAGAAGTGGAGAAATAAAAAGTAAGTATTTATAAGCATTAAGTATATATATATATATATATATATATGATAAAATGGAGAATGATCCTAGACTTGAATTTGTTTAAAGTGAATAATGTCACTAACATTCGAGGACAAATGTTTCTAAGGGGGGAAGGATGTAACACCCCGTACATTTTCGAACCTATTTAATTACTGTAACATTCATGGAATTATTTAAACATGATATTATGGAGGTATTGCACATTAAATTTATTGGGCTAAGTTAATCTTGTGCCATTGGGCTCAAATGAGGCCCAAAATTATATAAAAGACATGGCCCAAAATGGAAATAACCCATTCTTTCATGTTGACCAAGTAAACACACATTTAATGTTGGATAAGGATGACTTGAGGGACTATATAAGTCAAGGAAAAAATTAGACTTTTATTCGTATCAATACATGCCATTTCTAGAAATTTCAAAGATATTTCTCATCTCACACAAACCCTAAGTCATCACTCCTTTGGACAAGATCACTCTCTTGAAAGCTTTGGTAAGTGTTTATTCTTATGGTTTAGTATATTATATTCTTAATATGGTGTATACATCATGTTGGTTATGTTGGCAAAGTGTTGGACAGTTCACTATGCGTAAAACAGTGTACTTTTGCTTAATCGGTGAAGGGTTTTGCTTTCTAAACTTGAAAGTGGACTTGTGGTCTTGAAGGAAGTGAGTTTTATGGATTAAATATTAACATGTAAGATGTTTTCATGTCCTTAACTTGTTTTATCTTTGTATATAATGTTTGGAATTGTTATTGCAAAATTGTGCATGGACTTGGTGGTGTATTGAAAGGAAAATATGGTTTTGGTGATGTTCATGGGTGTGGTGAAACCATGGTTGTTTTTTTGCATCCAAGTTGACCTAAAATATGTAAGGATAATATTATTCATGGACATGGACCATTTATTACAAAAAAAGGACCTAAAAGAGACCTTTTTTGGCCGAAACGGGCACCCGCCCTAGCAGACAGGGCACCTGCGGGCGCAAATGCCAACTCAGGTGGACCTAGACAGGGACAAGGGTCACCTTCGGCCGTACCTCAACCACCTGTGGGTGCAGGTGGTTTTCCGGTCATCCCAAAATCTCGTTTTGTATGTTTTTGTCTCTCTTTGGTCCCCGAAGGCCCCTATACCCTTTTTTGATGTAATTATCAACTTATGATACCTATTGACTGACTTTAAGGGGTAGTTTGGAGTCATGTTGGATTATATCAATTAAGTATTGTTGTTAATATGTTATTATGAAAGGTATTGAGGTGACTTGATGGAATAATTGTGATGTAGTGTTAATGAGGAAGCGTAAAGGGTAAACTTGGTGTAAGATGCTTTGGTTTATGATGTCTTGGTCAATGTGTGGAATGTTTGTGTATTGTTGGTATGAAAATGTCGTGAATTATATTGTAAAGGATGAAATGACGTTATAGGACAGTCATGTAATGCATTGTCGTCTTATGTACTTGTAAAGTTGTCAGTTGTTAACGTGAGCTCCGTTATGAACTTGTGTTGTAGAGTAACACGTAAGGAAGGAGATGGATTATTGTATTCACGTATAGGACTGTGTATTCATATTGGGAAGACGAGGTATGTAAGGTTACTCTTTCCGTATCCTTCTGCAGTACATATTGTTCACATTGCAATTATACTTGTTCCATTCTGAAATGTCCAAAGGTATCTCATTTCAGGTTGTCATATAGTATTACTGTAACACCCCTTACCTTCCCAACCCTACTTGACGACATTAAATAATGTTTACTTAGGTGTCAAGAGCCATACGTATGTATTTAGTAATGTTATGAACGAGAAAATTGAAATTTGGCCTTATCTATGTGATTAGCCCTTCGTAGGAAGTGTTTTGTGATTTTTGTGGAGTAGTTGTGTGTTTTAAAACGAGGCTAATAGGACCTCTAAACAAGGTATATTAAGGTTAAGAAGTAAGTTAAAGAATAGGACTTGAAGTACCTAACCAAACCCGCGAAAAAAAGTCAAAAAATGAAATTTTTGAAAAATCTAAGGTTGGGGCATGCCAGGGGGCATTCCACGCCGCTATGGGCTAAAATTTTTAGTCCATAGTCATCAAGTTTTCGTGCACAAGGGCGTGCCACGCTGGTTTTTTTACTTTTTTGAAAGTTGGAAATTTTCTAAGTCCTAAGGGTGCCCAGTGATGTACCGATCCGATTTTTGCCACGTTTATTCTACAACCATGAGTATATACATGAAATGAGTCAAGTATTATATTGGTATGATAAAATTACTCGAGAACGAATTTGGCGTCAAAATGACGATTTTACCCTTTTGGTCAAAATAGGCCATACGTGGCTAGAATCACTTGCTTTTGGGATTGAGGCTACAGATATGAATAGAGTGAGTGGGAATATTGTTGTAACATGTATGACATGATTTAAACACGATAAATTATTGATTTTATTGGGTTAATTGAATTGGGCCCAAAAAGGACACAAAAATGAAAAGAAGACATGGCCCAAAAATGGGTCAAAAGACCCATTCTTGAATTGACATTTAGAACACCACATTAAATGCCAAGAGTGGCTAAGTATGAAAATTAAGGGCCTATATAAAGGGAAAAAGGGCTGATTTTTGTTCATTTGAAAATCTCATGCCTTTTAAGATATTTTCTCAAACATTTCTCTAGTTCCAAACCCTAAAGCAAAATAATTCCTTGGGACTCTTTGGACAAGATCATCCTATTCCAAGCTTTGGTAAGTATTTATTCTCATGGATTAACATATTATATGCATGGGAAATTATGTATATCATGATAGTTGTGTTGGCAAGGTGGTGAATAGTGTATTTTTGCTTTTGGTGAAAGATGTGCCATCTTTGTGATTTGAACTTGAAGAGAGACTTGATGTCTTGATGAAAGAGAATGGTATGGATAAAATATGAACGTGTATGGTGGTATTTTGGTATTAAACTTGTTATTTTTCTATAAGTGTAAATTGTGAGATTTTGGCCGATATGTGCTATGAAATGTATTAAGGTGAATTGATGGATTATTTGTGATGTGGTGTGGATATGAAAGTGTAAAGGAGAAGTGTTGTGGTGAAATGTATTGATTATCATGTATTGGTCAATGTTGGTAATATTGGGGGATTTTTGGAATAATAATTTTATCAATGGTTTTGTCAAGGGGAAATGGCATGTTTAAAGGCAAACATGTAACCCATTGATGTTATATGCATTTGTAAAGTAGTTGATAGTTAATGTAAATCCCGTTATGTATTTGCGTTGTAGAGTGACACATAAAGAAGGAGAGGGACTATTGTGTGCACATCTAAGATTGTATATTCGTATTGAGAGTACAAGGTATGTAAGGTTACTCTGTCCGTATCTTTCTGCAAATAGTATTCACATTGACATTACGCTTGTCCCATCCCGAAATGTGCTAAGGTATCCTATATGCGATTATCAATGGTCATTATCATATATTTTCTACTCATTGATCAATTGTTAATCTCATGTCTCATATTCATGGTTAATGTTCCAAAAGCAAATAAGGTTATGCTCTAATGTTTCCAATAGTGATTATACTTATGTCTCTTGGTTATGGATTGTTGTTCGATGGTTCCAATGGTATTATGGTTCTAATAATGTTATGCTGCTAAGTTATTCACATGTCTCTCACTCATTGGTTAATGATCCAACGTTCCAAGTAAAGTTATGACTTTCATTGTATCAATCTCAAAGTAATGAATAAAGTAATGCATATATGGTCAATGATCAAGTAAGGGTGGCAGTTTCGGGTGCGAAATGCCTAGCTCAAGACGATCCCAAATCAGGGGGCAGTCCTAGAGGCATAAGCCTAGCTCAGACCGATCCAGACAGGGGGCAACTCTAGTGGTAATAACCTAGCTCGAGCCGAACATGAAATGTTGTATGGATGGCAGCTCTAGAGGTACCAACCTAGCTCGAGCCAATCCCGATATAAATATTGATTCATAGGGTGGCAGCTCTAGGGGCATAAGCCTAGCTCGAGCCGATCCCAACATAACATGATGTTATGTTTAAAACCCACTGTTCAGTCGGGGACCGGGTATCATAGGTCACAAGTAAAGATGAATAATCATTGAATTAAAGATACAAAGAAAGTAACGAAAGCAATATACATTGTTACCAAAGTACAGAATAGTGACTCATCTACATTGTGACTTATCTATATTGATTATGCATTTGAACTTGAGTTCTTTGACATATTTCATATCTTACAAGTTTCATATGGCCCTACATACTCAGTACATTCTTCGTACTGACCCCTCTTGGGGAATTTACCTTACTTGCGGCAGGCGCAGGTACTAGTAGGCCTCCACAGTAGGTTGCCAGTGTTGCAGATCTTTGGTGAGATCCAGTTAGTTCGGGGCTTCTCTGAGTCACTGTTGTACATATGTTTTGGTGTTGTACATGTTGTATAAAGCGGGGACTTGTCCCGACTTTTAGTTCATTTTGGTTAATGCAGTTGTTAGAGGCTTTTGTAGACGGATGTGGGTGTATAAATGTATAAGGTATATGTCGTTTTTGACTTGGTGGCCTCAACGGCCAAGTTTCGCATATGTGAATATATATATCATGCTCCGTGAATTCCATTGTTGGTATCTATAGCTATTATGTGATTATGGGTTTCTTATGGCATGCATATGATTGAATAGAGATAAAGTTTGGTTCTCTCGGGCCTTGTCGGCAACGAGTGCCAATCCGTCCCGATGGGATTCGGGGCGTGACAATTACTCACAGAACCAATTGTGATTCACATGTCTCATGTTCGTTGACTAATGTTACAAAGTTTCAATAATGTACAATCACCAATGTATCAACCTCACAGAAGTAAAGAACTAAAGTAATGTATAATTGTTTGAGTATTCTTGGGTGGCATCCCAGGGGTGGAAGAAACATCTAGCATGGGTCAATCTCAATATCATGGGTGGTATTCCAGGGGTTAAAATACCTAGCATGGGTCAATCCCAATATCACAGTAGCATCCTAGGGGCGACAGAAAAGCCTAGCATAGGTCAATCCTAAATTGTATATGTATGAGAACCGCATCCCAAGGGTTAAAATACCTAGCATGGGTCATCCTCTTTTTCCACTGATCAGTTGGTCACAGAATAAAGAATGAACGTAAAGGCAAATAAATTAATGAATATAACATACATGATTCCTCACATACAGAACGATGGTTTATCTATTTTGACAATTCTCTTATATTTGATTCCATTGAAGTTCTTATGTATGATGCAGTTTCTTATGGACTTACATACTCAGTACATTCTTCGTACTGACATCCCTTGGGGGACTTACCTTACTTGCTGTAGGCACAGGTTCTAGTAGACCTCCACAGTAGGTTGCGGATTATTTGCCAATCATTGGTGAGCTCCTGTTGGTTCGGGGCTTTCCGAGTTACATGTGTACATTTGTTTTAGGTATTGTAAATGTTGTATAAAGCGGGGAGTTGTCTCTACTTTACATTGGTTATGTCCATGTATCTGTAGAGGCTTTGTAGATGTTGTGGGACAAATGAAGGAAATGTAAGAAACGTATGCTTTTGACATGGTGGCACCAACGGCCAGGTTTCATAAATGTCACACGTTTTTCCATGACTTCCGCTATTGGCATCTTATATCTATATGTGATGGTAATGCTTATTGAGTGACATGCGTATGAGTTAATATGAATGAAGATTGGTTCTCTCGAGCCTTAATGGCTTCGGGTGCCAGTCCGCCCCGTTGGAATTTGAGGCGTGACACTACTCCAGCGCGTGGGGTGTACAGCACGCCCGACACCTTTGCATCTATAATTTTTCTGCATTTTTATTTTAAAAGTTAAGGGTAAAATCATCCTTTCACCCCATATAACTTCCCCAACCCGTCTTTACTCATCCAGAAATTCCCCATTTCACTCGAAATCACATCAAAACATAAACCCTTCTCTCTCTTAAAGTCTAGGAACTCAAAAAATGGGATTTTTTAATTCCCAAGCCTCAAGGCTCCAAGAATCAAGCTTTCTCCAAGAATTCTCCTAATTCAGGTATGTGGGATTTCATCAATGGGTTCCTTTCATCCATTGAGTCCCTAAATGATATTAATTACTCAATTTAATTCATCCTTTAGAGTTAGGGTTTCGTGAAAAATATGGGTTTTATTGTACTTCAGTTTCTCATCATGAATAATTCATGAATACATGTCTCCCTTGAAATTTCAGAGTTATTATGGAGTTATTAATGTAAACCCTCATTATATATATCAAATTCTTGATTTTGGGATTTGTATTTATGAAAGTTCATATCCTATTCATATCATAACAATTTTCATGAGAAGTTGTATTATTTAGAGATGGCGGGTTATGCGGGTTATGAACACCCGATGACTTATAATCTCATGCATTATTAGTTGAACACTCAGTCATTCAGGTTCACACGATTTACAATGCTTTCAGACAAAGCACTTATCTTTTAGTCTCAGAACATCAGTATTAATGAGTTATTCAGTATTATCAATTATTGCATGACCTCATATTCAGTTTACTAAGTATGGTATTGATCAGTTACATGTTTTTTTACTTGGTCATTATATTAGCTTAAATTCCTCAGTTCCATGCTCAATTTAGCATCGTCATGAATTAGGATTCAGGGTTTAGATCCATCTTCATAAATTTCTTCCAAATCTCAGTACCCATATGTTTCCCTTTATGCATTTACTCCAGCCATCTTATTCTCCCATAAACTTACAAGTTTCATGATTTAGAAACATATATATATATATATATATATGTATATGTATGTGTGTATGTGTGCTCATATCATAATCGGGGGCTTTGGCTATTAACAGTTAGATGCATGACATCCAGATATGCCATCAATACTTTTGGATATGTTTTTTCAAAAGTAAGTTTCACGATTATCATGGTATCCAGAAGGCCATCAATGATTGTGGATCAGCTTACTTATAAAAGTAAAGTTCACTAGTAGTGTGGCAGCCATGTATGACATCCATGATTATGGACAGGTTGACATCCAGATATGTCATCTTAGGTTGAATACGGGTGGGACAAGCTCCACAAATACACGACCTTTCACACGAAGCCAAGCTCGAGAATTACAAAAACTCCAAGCCTTGTTCATGCAAATGGTTGTGTGTGAGTTGGTCATTGAGCCTCCAAAGGATCTAAATGTTTTTAAGTGTGAAGTGGGACCTTGAAGTGTAATAAACCTACACTCCAAGGGGCGGCAGCCTAGACAAGGGCAAGCTAGTCATTTTGCTTCATTTTGCCTTGTAATATAAATAGAACATATTAGGGTTATTTGAGTAGTTCTTCCATTATTATTTTGAATCACAAGACTTGTAATATTTTGGGTTCTCTCTCTCTCTAAACAGCCACAAGAAGAGAGACACTTTTGTTGTATCTTGGCTAGAAACAAGGATCTTGAGGTCATTGAGTTCCTCTTAGTCTAAGTAAGAACTTGGTGTTCATATTCATTAGTCTTAGGGTCCTTTCTTGATCTTAGGGTTCTTAGTATCTTGAATATTATATGTCAAGTTAACTATCTTTTTATTATCTTGTTGTTGTTGTGTTTGAGATCTTGAAGTCTAGTGAAGCCGTGTGGGGCTCTTTCGATTCACTAGCATTGTTGTTTAACTTGTTAATCTTGTGTTTGTTGGGTCTTCTTGTTGTTGTTGCTGAAATACTAATATTGTGGACTTGATCTTGTATCATTTGGTATCAAAGCAAGACCGGTGGTGTTCCAACACTACCCATCTTGGGCTTGCTCTCGGCCAAAAAAAAAAAAAAAAAAAAGAAGAAAATCTGTCCATTGTTGCCTTGGCCGAGAATGTTGTTGTGTGTATAGATCTAGGAGTTATTTTACTTGTTTAGTGTGTTTCTAGTGTTGGTTTCTTTCTCACCAACACTAAAGTGTCAAGATCTAAAAGATTGAGCTTAAAATATTGACCATTGTTGTGGTGACTTGAAAAGTGGACCGTAAGTTGTATGTTGTTGATGACAATTGGTGGTTTTGTGTTATGTGCTTGAAGAAGTTGATGTTGTGTTCTTGAAGGGTGTTGGGATTGTTGAAGTGTTCATCTTATAAACTTGTTCATCTTGTTGAAACTTGAGTTCATGTTGTAAGACAAAAGTCATAAAGTTGTTGGTGAAAAGACTTGCACCCATCACTTCCTAGTCTTGACAACCACTCTTCCTTAATTCAAGGGACCTTGTTTTGTGGGAATAGCATAGTCAAACCTTCCCTTTTTGAGTTTGAAAGGTTGAAAGAATACAAGACTTTTACTTTCCCTCCAAAACACATTGTCATCTATAACAAGTTGTGTGAGTATTGAAAATTTCAGATTTGAGACAAAAAAAAAAAAAAAAAGCAAAAACGTGTGGGACCACTTACATGCTGCCACGTCACTATAAGCTCAACTTTGGATATTCTTCTAGTTGCTAATTGTTGATTCTTGATTTCCCTTACTTGGTTCTAGAACTAATTAACAAACTAGTACATTCCTACTAGGTTGTCGATTAGTCCTTTGAATCCGTTTGTTCGTGTCAACGATTACTTGAGTGCCTTTTATCTTTTGAATACGTTGCTGTTTTTTTTGGTTCTAGTCCGACAAGAATTCTTTGAGTCTTCAAACAAGAATCCACTCCGGATAAGAGCTTACTCATACCTTAAAGGATTCACGGTTACTAGCCAATCTACAACACTTGTGGAACTCAAGCGTGTGGTGATCCAAAGAGTATAATACCTTGACAATGGAAGGGACCACGTCCCATAACGTGGATACTAATGCACTTGACTCTATGAGGGTCACTCTTGAGGCCGTTACCCGGACACTTGAAAGGTTGAATACAGAATTTGGGGTCGTGAGAGGGGATTTGGCAGCAATAAAGGGAGAAGTGTCAACTATTAGTGGGAGATTAGAACAAGTGGAGAGCCAAAGGAACTCTCGTCCTTCTACTCCTCTACATGTATCTACCAATGGTCATGATAGAACTTCCTCCACAACCATCACCCCCGACACATTGCACCAAACTTCTCAAGTTCCACAAGAGGGATTTGGATGTCAGGTACCCCCACAAAATCCGAACCCTCCATTCCAAGCTCCATTAAACCAAAGGCCACAAAATCCAATTCCTCCACATCACGTCCAAAATGCCCAAAACCGGCCAGCCCTCTTTGAAGGATACGGTAGAGAGGAGTATGAAGGATATGGAGCCTTTGATGATGCTTACATGAGGGAGGAGGAGGTAAGAGGGGGTCGTGGAGATCCAAGGAGATACCGAGGGTATGGAGAAAGGGGAAACCGACACCAAGAGAGAGATGTAGGCATCAACACCATCAAGTTGAACCTACCCATCTTTAAAGGTGAAAGTGACCCCGAGGCCTACTTAGCTTAGGAATCGGCTTGTGAGAAAGTTTTCCAAGTTAATGATATCTCGGAAGAAAAGAAGGGATGCTATGCTATAGCTCATTTCGAGGGTTATGCTAACACTTGGTGGGAGTATGTCAAGCGGTTTGGTAATGAACTAATTGATGGGCAGCCACCACCTTGGTATCGGCTGAGGTACTTGATGAGGCAACGATACCTTCCCGAGAGATATCACCATGAGTTGCTTGCTAGATTGTACGTCTTGCGTCAAGGTAACAAGAGTGTGATGGCATATTTTGATGAGTTTCAACAACTCATGTTGAAACTTGAACATCTTGGGGAACAAATCAGTCACGACATCATCCAGTTCAAGTGTGGGTTGAACAAAGAGATCTCTACTCATTTAACACTTCACAAGTTTGAAACTGTTGACGGTATTTTCCAAGCAGCTCTTGAGATTGAAAGGGAACTTAAGGAGAGATCATCTTTCAAGGCAAGGGGACAAGCCCCCTCGTGCTGGCCCAAAAACAAGGACCAACCCGCCACTACAAGGCTGCCCGATCCCAAAACAGTCCACAAAATTCCACCGAAATCGGAGGCTCACAAGTATCCTAACCCAAAGGGATTCCAATGTTTCAAGTGCCAAGGTTGGGGGCATAAGGCCAATGAATGTCCAAACCAACGCAATGTGCTCCTACGGGAAGGGAGATTGTATTACCTTAGTGAGGAGGTGGGCCCTGAAAGGGGAGAAGATGAGGCCGAGCCTCAAGATGGAGAGAAAATCAAGGATGAACCACATGAAGATGATGGTGATGACGGTGAATATGTTTATCCGCAAGAAGGGGAGTGTGTGGTTCCAAAATTTATGGTTAGGCGCGTCATGATTAGTAAGGCAATAGATGACCCAAGCCAAAGGGAAAATCTATTCCATACTAAATGTCTTGTAAAGGGGAGTGTGTGTACCTTGGTGATCGATAGTGGTAGTTGTACAAATGTTGTAAGTAATGCTATGGTAAATTTCTTGAAATTACCAACTACCCCGCACACTAGTCCTTACAAGTTACAATGGTTAAATGATTGTGGTGAATTAAGGGTCGCAAGGCAATGTGTGATACGGTTTAAGGTGGGAAACTACCACGATGAAGTGCTTTGTGACGTGATACCAATGCAAGCATTTCACTTGTTGCTAGGTAGACCTTGGCAGTATGATAGGTCTCTAAACACGATGGGAGGTCCAATCGATATACACTTGAGAAGGATGGCCGAAAGGTTACACTTCATCCTCTTTCGCCTTCCCAAGTAAATGGGTGGCATCAAAGGATGAGAGAATTGAAGGAAAAGGGAAAGGAATCTGAAAAGGGAGAAAAGGGAGGGAATTCTGTAGGTGGGGAAGTAGGGGTATCCAAGGCTGCCTCAACGGCAAAAGGGACGAAAAACATGGTGATGTTGGTTAGGATGAAGGAACTCTTCGTGGATCATGATGAGGACACGCCTATGTTAATCTTGGCTCATTGTTTAATACTAAACCCACTAATTCTTCCATTTCCCCTTTGATTTCTTGTGTGTTGCAGAATTATGAGGATGTATTTCCTAAGGAACTTCCGCAAGGATTACCCCCGCTTCGGGGAATTGAGCACCAAATTGACTTTGTTCCAGGATCACAATTGCCAAACAAGCCGGCGTATAGGAGCAACCCTACGGACACCAAGGAATTGCAACGTCAAGTTGAGGAACTCCTCAACAAAGGGTATGTCAAGGAGAGCATGAGTCCGTGCGCAGTTCCGGTGCTATTAGTCCCCAAAAAATATGGAACGTGGCGCATGTGTGTGGACTGCCGAGCCATCAACAAAATTACAGTAAAATATCGCCACTGTATTCCTCGGTTAGCTGACATGCTAGATGAGTTGAATGGTTCATGTTTGTTTTCCAAGATTGATTTAAGGAGTGGCTATCACCAAATAAGGATGCAACCCGGTGATGAATGGAAAACCGCCTTTAAGACCAAGTTTGGTCTCTATGAATGGATGGTTATGCCATTCGGCCTAACAAACGCTCCAAGTACTTTTATGAGGCTAATGAATCATGTGATGAGGCCATTTATTGGAAAGTTTGTTGTTGTCTACTTTGATGATGTCTTGGTGTATAGTAATTCTTTAGAAGAGCATGTGATGCATTTACAATGTGTGCTTGATGTCCTTAGAAAGGAAAAATTGTATGCAAATCTGGAAAAGTGCTCTTTTGGCGTTAATGAAGTTGTTTTCTTGGGTTTTGTTGTTAGTTCAAGAGGGGTCAAAGTGGATGAATCCAAGATAAATGCTATCAAAAATTGGCCAACCCCATAAAACGTTGGAGAAGTAAGAAGCTTCCATGGGTTGGCTAGTTTTTATAGAAGGTTTGTCAAAGGATTTAGCACCATAGCCGCCCCCTTGACCGAGGTCATTCGGAAAGAACAACCCTTCAAGTGGGGTGGAGAGCAAGCTAAGGCATTTGAATCCTTCAAAGCTATGCTCATCTCCGCACCCTTGTTACAATTGCCCAACTTTGAAAAGACCTTCGAAGTCGAGTGCGATGCGAGTAAAGTAGGCATAGGGGCTGTTTTGATGCAAGATTTGAAACCCATTGCTTACTTTAGTGAAAAGCTCAAAGGAGCAACTCTAAACTACTCCACGTATGATTTAGAGTTGTATGCCTTGATTAGAGCCTTGACTACTTGGCAACACTACTTATGGCCTAAGGAGTTCATGATCCGAACGGACCATGAATCCTTAAAGCATCTTCGGGCCCAAGACAAGCTTAACAAATGGCATGCCAAATGGATTGAGTTCCTTGAGACCTTCCCTTATGTTATCCAATACAAAAGGGGTAAGGACAACGTAGTAGCCGATGTTTTGTCTAGAAAACATGCCCTTGTGTCTACTTTGTCAACAAAATTGATGGGTTTTGAGAGTTTAAGAGTGTTGTATCCCAAGGACCCTCACTTTGCTCCTATCTTTAGGGAATGCAAAGACTTGGATAGGGACAAGTGGAATTCGGCTAGGGGTTCAAATCCCAATGCCAAGTTTGATGGTTTCTTATTTAAAGGTAGACGATTGTGTTTGCCCTCTAGCTCTTGGAGAGAATTGTTTCTGAGGGAAGAACATGATGGCGGTCTAATGGGTCATTTTGGGGTCGAAAAGACCCTCGGAATATTGGAGGAGCAATTCTATTATCCCAAAATGCGCAAGGATGTGGCTAGGATTTGCGGCCAATGCATAGAATGTAAGAGAGCCAAATCTCGGCTCCTACCTCACGGGTTGTACACCCCGCTGCCCACTCCTCTACGTCCTTGGCTTGATATATCTATGGATTTTGTGTTGGGGCTGCCAAGGACTCGACGAGGTCGGGATAGTATTTTTGTTGTAGTCGACCGATTTTCTAAAATAGCGCACTTTATTCCTTGCTCTAAATGTGATGACGCCCCTAGCGTGGCCTCGTTATTTGTTGATAATGTTGTTAGATTGCATGGTGTCCCGAGGACCATTGTGAGTGATAGGGAATCTAAGTTCCTAAGCCACATTTGGAAGTCCATGTGGGGTAGGCTTGGTACCAAGTTATTGTTCTCTACTTCCTGCCACCCATAAACCGATGGCCAAACGGAAGTAGTAAATAGGACTTTGGGTGCTATGCTACGTTCCATGGTTAAGGTAAAAATGACTTCTTGGGAAGAGCACTTACCATTGATTGAGTTTGCCTATAACTGTGTCATACACTCAAGTACGGGAATAACTCCCTTTGAGTGTGTATACGGCCTCAACCCCCTCACCCATTTGGATTTAACGCCTTTGCCAAGTGATCTCATGATTAGCTTAGATGGAAGCAAGCGGGCAGATTCTATGAAGAAGTTACATGAGAAGGTGCGGCTTCAACTTGAGAAGAAAAACCAAGACATGGCAAGGAGGGCCAACAAGGGAAGAAAGAAATTCATTCTTGAACCGAGAGATTGGGTGTGGGTGCATCTTCGAAAGGATCGGTTTCCATCCCAAAGATAGTCCAACTTGATGCCTAGGGGTGATAGTCCCTTCCAATTACTTGAGAGGATCAATGACAACGCCTACAAGATTGACCTTCCACCGGAATATCAAGTGCACAACACTTTCAATGTTTGTGATCTCTCTCTCGTGAGTGCGGTTGACGATGACCAAATGCTGAATTTGATTTCAAATTCCTCTCAAGATGGAGAGGATGATACGGGTGGGACAAGCTCCACAAGTACACGACCTTTCACACGAATCCAAGCTCGGGAATTACAAAAACTCCAAGCCTTGTTCATGCAAATGGCCGTGTGTGAGTTGGTCATTGAGCCTCCAAAGGATCTAAATGTTTTTAAGTGTGAAGTGGGACCTTGAAGTGTAATAAACTTACACTCCAAGGGGCGGCAGCCTAGACAAGGGCAAGCTAGTCATTTTGCTTCATTTTGCCTTGTAATATAAATAGAACACATTAGGGTTATTTGAGTAGTTCTTCCATTATTATTTTGAATCACAAGACTTGTAATATTTTGGGTTCTCTCTCTCTCTAAACAGCCACAAGAAGAGAGACACTTTTGTTGTATCTTGGCTAGAAACATGGATCTTGAGGTCATTGAGTTCCTCTTGGTCTAAGTAAGAACTTGGTGTTCATATTCATTAGTCTTAGGGTCCTTTCTTGAGGTTAGGGTTCTTATTATCTTGAATATTATATGTCAAGTTAACTATCTTTTTATTATCTTGTTGTTGTTGTGTTTGAGATCTTGAAGTCTAGTGAAGTTGTGTGGGGCTCTTTCGATTCACTAGCATTGTTGTTTAACTTGTTAATCTTGTGTTTGTTGGGTCTTCTTGTTGTTGTTGCTGAAATCTTCATATTGTGTACTTGATCTTGTATCATTAACCTTAAGAGTGAACCGCTAACCAACTGCACTAAAAGCTATAGCTGGTAGTGGAAGGCGCAACCCACCCTTTATAGGCCCTGAACCAGGTGCGGACGAACCCGATCCACACCCCCACCACGGCCAACCCGGGACACATCCCTCTTCCAGGGGTGGCCCCCCCTTTGAGGGCCATCATTCCCCCTTTCTTTGGAAAGGTTCGTCCTCGGACCTGCGCATGGTGTAATTGGGATTCGAACCCGCGACCTCCGCTCTGATACCAAACCTTAAGAGTGAACCGCTAACCAACTGCACTAAAAGCTATAGCTGGTAGTGGAAGGGGCAACCCACTCTTTATATCCCCTGAACCAGGCGGGGACAAACCCAATCCACACCCCCACCACGGCCAACCCGGGACACATCCCTCTTCCAGGGGTGGCCCCTCCGTTGAGGGCCATCATCTTAGGTTGACATCCAGATATGTCGTATTATCGAGCTATAAATCATATTCAGTTGGGAGTAGTACTTATCACCGAGTTGGATCAGGGTCAGCGTACCCTAGTCCCAGAATAATATGCCACCATAGGTTCATGTTCTTTCATTTTATTGGTACCACGTCAGATCAGATCAACCTTTATGCCCTGGTAAGATAGTCCCATTTCAATGGGGAATTTACATTGAAATCCATTCTTAGCTCACATGTTTATATGTCAGTTAGTAGTATCTCCTATAATTTCATATTTCAGTATTTGCATGACCCTCAGTTTAGTCTAATTCACAATATTTTGGTTATCTCGAAATATTCATGCATTTAGTATTATTGCTTATCAAGATGGTTCCTTGCATCTTAGTATACATCAGTATTACTCTTGATTTAAATACTTTATTATCAACATGCCCAATTTATATATCACATCATAATTTTATAATAACCTGATGTTCCCACACTCATACTTTTCATTCAATGAATCATTACATTTTAGCTCATATTAGTTTTATATTTAGTTATTCATAGTGCATAACTCGCATACACAGTAAATTCAAAAGTACTATTCACATACCTCTTCTGCCTATATTTTTCATGTGATGTAGATTCAGGTGCTTATTAGCAGGATCATAGTCTGGTAAATCACAGCTTCCAGGCAGCAGGTGATGAGTTCTGTTTATTCAAGGACTAAAGTCTGTTTGTAGTTCGAGTATCTTATTTCTATTCATATGTATTGATTGTGGATAGTTGGGGGTCATGTCTTTGCTATCTAGAGCCAGTATTAGTAGAGGCTTCATAAATAGTCAGTCGGAGTTGTTTTATTTAGTTCTAGTTTTTTTCACTTGTTGTAAATAAACTTGATTAGTATTTGTTATTTATTAAAAAGCTTCCGCATTCAGTACCTTATTTCCATTTGTTTGTAGTACACCTAGTTTTATGCTAGACAATAGGTTAACTCGGGATCACTTGTGGCTCTATGCACCATGTTACAACTAGGGTGTAGTCTCGGGTCATGACATGCGCTTAATAGGACCATTGTGTATATCGCACACAAGATATGCACTTACGCTTAAGAGTGCACAAATAACACCTATCCACCCCTTCAGTTGCTGAATCAAAATGCGCTCATAGGGTGCCCTTGTGTGCATTGTATTACAGTAATGCATACTATACAAGGGCTCATACTCATCGTATAAGTGCTTTGTCTTCCCCAATCTGACATATTTCAACACCAAACACCATTTTCATGGAAAATTTGATCTCAAGGGTACTCAGAGTTCCCATTTTGTAGCTAATTAACACATACCTAAGCAATTTAAACTCCTAGAAACAAGTGTCCCACTACGAATTTAAACATGACACCCCCAATTTTGTGCAAAGTAACCTTTTCATGGTAAAATTCAAGCTTCCTAAGCACATCAACACGAGTGCATATACACTAATACAAATGAAATCTGAAAAATAGAATGGTGGGGGAACACAAAACAAGCAGCGATTAATCATTGACCAATCACAAAACACATAAACAAAAGCAAATTAACCATGAGGACTTACACCTTGTAGGAGACCGTGATCAATGGTGTGAGTCCCAGCGAGTGTGTGCCTATATGTGCTTGATAGCAAAGTTCGAGCAATAGTGAGATGTGTGTGTGAGAGAAGTATGGGTTTTGCATGAGTAAGGATAAAAGAAAAGGTTTTAGGGGTTTAACTGTAGATGAAGACAAAAGGTTAAACCCTCGGTCTTCTGCATAATTTAAATGACCCCTCACTTACCAACAAATTGTACACATACAATTTAGATCGTATAACTGTGGTACGGTGCGTACAACGCAAATGTGATGTACTTTTGTTGATTTCGATTGGGTGGCCATTGTAACTTTTCGTGATACTGTTTTTTAATCAAAAACCAGATGGGTCATTTATTTCTAACAAAAATATATACAAAATGTAGGTCAACCCAAAGTGTTGAGGCCATAATCAAAATCCAACAAAGGCAACTAAAACAAAGAAAACAAAAACAAATAAAGGGAAATATATATATATATATATATATATATATATATATAAAAAAAAAATAGGAAAGTATCTGGATCCTGCTAGACCATAGTGGAAACTCATCATATTCTTCAATCTTTGAGCTAAGGTCACCGATTCCATCTTCTCACAACTAAGGCTAGCTACGATTTGCTTCAACTCTAATTTGGTAAGCTTTCCTTTCAAGTCGCAGTCCTTCGTTAACCTTTAGCTTAGAGTCATTGAATGTTTTTAGAAGATCTCTAGGCATATCATCGTTACCTGCTTGAAAGACCATTTCCTTTGCTTGAATCTCGAGGACAGTGGATTGAATCCAAAATGAGATTGATACCACCACCCGCCTCTATATCCTTACAAAGTTCATGACTTTTCATATGTACTGCTAGTTAATCCTCAAGCTAAGTTTCTGATTTTGCTCTGTGCCTCTTCAACAAGATCTAATTGATGATATTTTGTGCAGGTAAAAATCCACCTTTCTTAGATCTGAGGACTCCTCCTCCTTTAGATTTACTCAAAATTACATGTAAGTATATTTCTTTTCTCAAGTTTAAATTTTGATGGATTGAAATCTCTGAAGGATTAAATATCACCATCTAAAATAAAATCCAAGATTAGAACATAAATTATTTTCTTTTCTGCAAGCAAATCTATACTGAGAATGAAATTAGAACTCTTGTCACTGTATGCCACCAATTAAATCAATACCTCAATAGAAATTCATCTCCTTTAGTGGAATAAACCATTTAGTTCAATGATGTTCTAACACTGTGATTGGTATCATAAACTGCATATGTCTATGATTTTAACACAGATGAAAAATGTGAGTGTTATATTTAACTCTTGAGTCTGGGTTTTATACCATATGTAACATCTCAATGCTCTCACCATGTGCATGGTACATTAACCAACCTAAATTAATTCATACATCATATGAGTTTTAATGTAACACTTAAATTATCAATTATCAACCCATGTTAACATCATACCTAACTGATCTTTGACCTCTTATTTGTTGCTACTTGTCTGATTTTGAAATGTGGCATGCCATGTTTGTCTAAATTAATAATCCTTCTTCCTGCACATGGTACCTTCTGGAAATGAGTAAACTTATATGAACTTGCAAAATGAAAAACTAGGCTAGCAAAAAAGTCAGCAAGAGTATTTCCCTCCCTTAAGGAGTGTTGTACTCTTACTGACAGTAGGGCCATCAGACTCTTTATGGAGTTGACCTCTATAGTCATACTCCATGGAATTTCCCAAACTCCATTAACCATATGAACCAAATACAGTGAATCTATTTCCATGATGACATTTAATAGATTGTTATCAAAACAGTATTGTAAGGCTTCTCTCATGGCCACAACTTTTGCTACTAAATTTGAAGAATCAGGAACCCTGAACCCCTTAGCACCAACTAGATCACTATGTTGATTTCTAATACAAAAGATTGTAGCACTAGGGCCAAGATTACCCCTAGAGGCACCATCTGTATTGCATTTCCACCAACCAATAGGAGGAGCATTCCATCTCACAATAGTAGCCTTCAACTTAGGCCTGTATATACTTCCAACAATGCTACCATTTGAGGCCAATTCCTTGGTATTTCCTTGTAGTCAAACTTCCACCTCATGAACAGTCTAATTATGCTATTAATATCCCAAATCACTTTCATAGTATAATAACTACCCCCATGTAGTACAGTGTTCCTTCTCTTCTAAAGGAACCATAAAAGAGCATTAGGAACAACATTGAACACAACTTTTTGTCTTTCATTTCCTTGTGCATCCCACCACTTCTTTATAGCCTATCTCACCAAAATCAATGGACCTGAAATACCGGCAGCATTAGTGAAAAAGTTCCACATAGATGATGTAACCTCACCCTTTAGGAAAAAATGTTCCATAGTTTCCCTTACAGGGACTTCACAACACTAACAAAATTGGGAAATATTAGGGTTTTAATGTGCCATGGTTGCAGCTACAGGAACCCTATAGGTCCAAACCCTCCAAGTAAAGAAAGATATTTTAAAACAAAAACCTTTCACCCATAGTTTCTTAAAAAATCAGAATCCTCTTCTTTCTTTCTCAGCAACTCCCATGTACTTTTCACTGTAAACTTCCCTGAACTTAGCTTAGTCCACCAGGGTATGTCCCCTATATCTTCCTGCCTGCAATAGTGAAATTGTTGTTCCATATGCTCCATAATATTTTAAGGAAGATGGTTCTTCATTAACCCATAATCCCAACCATCGGCAGTTAGGAACACTTTAATAGCAATCATAGCATCACAAGTAAGTACTTCTGATGGCTTAGCAAAAAATAGACCCAATCTAGTCCAATTATCAAACCATATAGTAGAAGTAGCTCGTTTAGGTTCCCACCATAAAAATTGCTCAATTTTCTTTTGAAGAATGTATTTCCACAGTTGTGAGACACTTTTACTCTACACTAAGATGGTATTTGCTTCTTACCATATTTGATCCACATGAAATTGGCCCACAAAGTATTTTGAGTCATGATTTCCACCAAAGTTTAGCATACATGGACTGGAAAACCACAAACATAGACCTGAACCCCAGACCTCCTTCTTGCTTGGCTAAGCAAATTTTATCCCAGGCAGCCCACTATTTACTTTTACCTTCAACTTTGTTACTCCAAAAAAACTTTGCAAAGATTCTATGAAGTTTCTTAATAACACACTTTGGAGGGACTATGGCTGATAAAACATGAATAGGAACACTCTGTAACACACTAGTAATTAAGACTTCTTTACCTCCATAAGATAACCTATTCCCTTTCCAGGTCTGAAGTTCAGATTTTACCCTGTTAATCAGATCAGCACGGTGTTTCTTTCTCTTCCTAGAATGAGAAATAGGGTACCCAAGATAAATCAGAGGGAATTGTCCTCTATTTATTCCTGTACACTCCTCCACCAGTATTCTATCAGTAGTTGCAGTATTTTAATGCAGATAAAAGGCATTTTTCTCCTTATTTACCTGATTGAGTTTCATATTTCTGTAAAATACACATGATTTTCCTCAAAGAGTATCTGTTAGCTGAAGTAAAAAATGATAGAATCATATAAATAAGCCAGATGATTAATATTTTCACTCCACTTTGGTAAACCATACCTTATATACATATCATCATCAAAAGCATCATTTAGGGCCCTAGATAAGACTTCAGCTGAGAGAATAAAAAAAGCTGGAGATAAGGAATCTCTCAGATTTACCCCTCTTGTAGAATGAAAAAAGCCATGAGCTTGGCCCAATTATTAGAGATAAATATCCAAATCAGATCTACCACCACTTCTAAAAATCCCATCCTCCTCAAAACTTTCATAAATAAAAACCAAGATAATCTATCATAAGCTTTGGTCTTGTCAAGATTAATGACCATATTTGTAGACTTACCCCTCCTCCTAATGTCTGAAACAATTTCTTGAGTTAACAAAACATTCTAAATGATGCTTCTACCTTTCACAAAACCTTATTGATATGAAGAAATTAATCTAGGCAGCAGATTTCCAATCTATCATGAATAACTCTAGAAATGATCTTGTTAATGAAATTACAAATACTAATTGGTATTAAGTCTGAAAAAGATCTGACCTTCTCTTTTTTAGGCAAAAGAAACAAATTAGTATGAGTAATTGACTTACGAAGAGTATTTCCTCTGAAAAAGTCTTGAACTACACTAAAAATGTCATGTTCCACAATTTCCCAGAAACTCTGATAAAACCTACCAGTCAATCCATCTGGTCCACTTGAACTATCTCCACTTAAATTGAAAACAACCTTTTTGACTTGTTCCTCAGTAGGTAGCTTACTAATATTTGCATTCTCTATCTCAGAAATTAGTTCAAAAATATAATTCAACAGAGAAAAAGAAGTAGCATATTTTATTGAAGATATTGTTGAGTATAAAATGACACTGCTTTTGCTGCTATATCACCTTCTTCTTCTAGCTAATTACCCCCACTGTCCATGATTCTTTGCAAGTGAAGATTTTTTCCTTCTGCCTTTCACAATACTATGAAAAGAATATGGTATTTTTGTTACCATTCTCAAACCATTCATAGCCTGCTTTTTGCTGCCAAAAGATCTCCTCAAAATGCAAGTACTTCTTTAACTCAGCCTGAGCCTTTTAAAGTACTATTCTATTTTTAGCAATGGAGCCTTCTTCAAATAATATCTCTTTGATTTTTACAATATCTTTTTTGATAATCAACTATTTAAAATGTCACCGTAGGATTCTTTTTTTGGTTACACATTTGTACAATATGCATAAGTGAAATGTGAAGCGCACAAGTGTCTCACCAAGCTAGAGCTTGGCTTGTGGCCACTGTAACTTTATGCGAACCACTTGTGCGATGCGCATTACTATAGTACGATGCGCAAAAGTGTTGTATCATATCGTACAAGTATTGCAAAATAACCAAATGCAAACTTTCGACCCAAACTCTTTTACATACCTGCACAATTGAACAAACGTTATTCAAAACAACAAAAAGTAAAGCTTTGGTTGCCTCCCAACAAACGCCTTATTTAATGTCATGGCACAATGCGATTAGAAGTTCTCAAGCATCATAGAGGTAGAATACCTTGACAAAATTCACCTCCAAATCATTCCAAAGTAATTCTTTACCCATTGACCATTCACCGTGAATCGGGACCCCTTTTCACCACCCAATTCAATAGCTCCACTTAGGAAGCTGTGTACCACCTTAAACAGTTCCGACCACCTTGACTTGAGCTTTCCTATAAATAACTTGTATCTCGATTTAAACAATAGGACATCATCACCACTCTTGAAATCCCATTTCAAAATCTTGGCATTGTTCCATCTTATCATGTGTTCTTTGTACAGAGCAGAGCTCTCATAAGCTCTCAAGCAAAATTCATCAATCTTTTGAAGTTGCTCCACCCTCGATTTGGAGGCGTCTTTCTAATTCATAATAAATTTATGCAAGGCCCACAACGCCTTGTATTCTAACTCAACAAGGAGATAAAAATCCTTTCCAAACACTAATTGATATGGTTACATGCCAATAGGAGTTTTAAAAGCGGTTATATATATATATTCCTAAAAGCATCATAAAGCTTCCGAGCCCTCCATTCAATTAGCATTTATGATTTTAACAAAAATTCCTTTAATCTCTCAGTTAAGGACCTCTACTATCCCATTTGTTTGAGGGTGGTATGGTGAATCCATCTTATGTTTTACTCCACAATTGGAAAGAAAGGAGTTAAAAGAGCGGTTACAAAAGTGAGAGTCCCCCGTCACTTACAATAGTGCGGGGTGTCCCAAACCGAGTAAAAATATGTTTCTTCAAGAATTGAGTTAGACTCCTACCTTTATTATTTTGCAATGCAAGTTAGACTCCTAGCTTTATTATTTTGCAATGCAATAATTTTGACCCATTTGGAAATAGAATCTATTGCTACCAAGATATGGTGGTTTCCGTAGGAGCTCACAAAGGGTCCCATGATGTTTAATCCCCATACATCAAATAACTCAAAATCTACACTCGAGTGCAATGGCATTTCATGCCTCCTTGAAATTCCACCTTGCCTTTGACATCGGTCACACGCACGAACTAACTCATGTGTATAACAATACATAAAAGGGCCAATAGAATCTGCTTTGGAGAAATTTTACAGTTGTGCAAATAACACCATAATGGCCAACTACCAGTAAGGAGTGACATGCCTCAAGAATTGGTCTCACCTTATTTTCAGCCATATATCTCTGAACCATATTATTGACGCATTCCTTAAAGAAATAAGGCTCATCCCAAAAGTACTGCTTCAAATCATAGAGGAAGCACTTTCGTTGATAATGATTAAGGTCATCATGGAGTATACCACATACAATATAGTTTGCATAATCCGCATACCACAGTTCCACAGTTCCCAAAAGAGCCATGACAAGCTAATCGGGAAAAGCATCATTAATATAAATTTTACCCAACTTCTCATCATTAGATTCAAGGCGGGATAGATGATCTGCCACTTGATTCTAACATACTTTCCAATATTTGAACTCAAAGTCGAATTCCTGAAGCAATAATGTCCACTGGATGAGTCGTGGTTTTGCTTTCTTCATAGCCATCAAATACCAAATAGCGGCATGGTAGGAATGTACAATAACTTTGGTGCCCAACAAGTAGGCACAAAATTTTTCAAAAGCATATACTACGGCTAGCAACTCTTGCTCCGTAACAGTACAGTTTTTTTTGCATTATTTAAGGACTTACTTGTATAATATACTGGGTGAAAGAGCTTGTCCTTCCATTGACCGAGAACCGCACCCAATGTCAATCCGATTGCATCACACATGAGCTCAAAGGGAAGTGATTAATTTGGGGTCACGATAATAGATGATCTGCCACTTGATTCTTACATACTTTCCAATCTTTGAACTCAAAGTCGAATTCCTGAAGCAATAATGTCCACTGGAGGAGTCATGGTTTTTCTTTCTTTTTAGACATTAAATACCAAATAGCGGCATGGTAGGTATGCACAATAACTTTGGTGTCCAACAAGTAGGCACAAAAATTTTCAAAAGCATATACTACGGCTAGCAACTCTTGCTCCATAACCGTGCAGTTTTTTTTTGCATTATTTAAGGACTTACTTTCATAATATACCGGTGAAAGAGCTTGTCCTTCCATTGACCGAGAACCATACCTAATACCAATCCAATTGCATCACACATGAGCTCAGAGATAAGTGATTAATTTGGGGTCACAATAATCTGAGCCATTACAAGCTTCTCTTTGACGCAATTAAATACCCTCACACAATCTCGATTAAAGTCAAACTTTGCTTCCATTTCAAGAAGCTTACACATCAGATGGTCTATTTTTGAAAAATCCTTGATGAATCATTGATAGAAGCCGGCATGCCCTAAAAAGCTTCGCATACCCTTAATAGAAATTGGACAAGGCAACTTGGAAATTACTTCAACTTTGGCTTGATCAACTTGAATGTATTGCCCCGATATCTTATGCCCAAGTACAATTCCTTCCTTCACCATGAAATGGAATTTCTCCCAATTTAGAGTAAGATTTATTTCCACATACCTTTGGAGAACTTTGCCCAAGTGCTCAAGACAAGCTTTAAATGTATCACCTACCACCAAAACGTCATCCATGAAAACTTTCATTGTATCTTTCACCATATTCAAAAATATTGACAACATGCACCTTTATAAGGTGGTGGGATCATTACATAACCCATATGGCATGCATTTGAAACCAAATGTACCATACGGACATGTTAAAGTTGTCTTCTCTTAGTCTTTAGGAGCTATGGAGATTTGGTTGTACCCAAAATACCCATCAAGAAAATAATACCCCCCCCCCCCCCGCCAAATGATCTAGCTTTTGATCCATAAAAGGCATAGGGAAATGGTCATTTTTTGTCCATGAGTTGAGTTTTTGGTAATCCATACATACACTACAATCGTAATAGGACTAACAGAGACAACTACATTATTCTCATTTGGAACCACCATAATTCCTCTCGTCTTGGGCATGCATTACACCGGACTCACCCAAGTGCTTTCCAAGATTGGATATACTATGGAATCAAGCAATTTAATGATCTCCTTATTAACCACCTCTTGTATTGGAGGGTTCAACCTCCTTTGATGTTCCACACTTGGAACATACTCGGGCTCCAACTTGATTTTAGGAGTGCAAATACCGAGAGGGATCCCGATAATTTTGGTTGTGCTCCACCCAATAGCCCTTATGAATTTTTTAATACCAATTTCAAAGCCTCGACTTGCCACACTAATAAGTATGCTTCTATAATAATGGGCAAGGTATTGTCTTGCCCCAAGAATGCATAGCAAAGCTGAGGAGGGAGTGGCTTGAATTCAAGTTGTGGAGGTTCCTCTATTGATGGCTTGGCGGGAGGACTCTCCTGATTCTTTAGATCAAGGTCAAGCTTAAGTGGGTTCTTGTTTTATGAACCAAGGCTGGACAAAGAAGCTACAACCTTATCATACTCTTCAACATATTCACTCTTGTAGTTCCACCAAGCCGCCGCTAATGGTTCATTTATAAAATCCACTTCCAATGCATCGATAACCTCATCGTCAATCACATCAATCACTGAGATCACTTACAAGTCCCTAGGTTACTTTATGGACTTGCATACATTAAAGGTGACTTCATCACCATTGACCTAAAATTTTAACTTCCCATACTCCACATAAATAAGTGCTCTTTCGGTAGCTAAGAAGGCCTACCAAGAATAATCGGGACCTCATAGTCGATCTCACAATCTAGAATAACGAAATTGGTGGGGAATATGAATAGATCAACTCGAACAATCACGTCACAGAGGACTCCCACTGGTCTCTTTATGGATCGATCTGCCATCAAAATCCTAATAATAGTGGCCTTGGGAGTTCCCAATCCTGAATTTTTTAACACAGTCAATGGCATGAAATTTATGTTCTCCCCTAGGTCATACAAGGCTTTACCGAATTGATAAACATCAATGGTACAAGGAATGGTAAACTCCCCTGGATCTTCTTTCTTCACCACCATGTTACTATATATTATCGCACTACAATTGTGCGACACTTCAATCATTTAAAAATTCATGACTCTCTTTTTGGTTACCAAGTCCTTCATAAATTTTGCATAATCAGGCATTTCGAGCAAGACCTCTACCAATCCACGGACAAATTGCTAAACATAGAGAAAAACTTTTTAAATTTAGTATCATCCTCCTTCTTCTTGAGTCTTTGAGAAAATGGGGGAGGTATCTTGATCTTTGACTTTGAAGCAACCAGGCTTTTTTCCAGTTTTGAGACATTTTTATCGACCACTTGTTGTTTCTCTTCATTCTCAACCACATTCTCAATTATATATCTAAGGTACTTAAATAGACCTTATCATATATCTAAACCCCCAATATTTCCTCAATTATAATGTTTAATTACACATGAACTATCATTATGACTAGACTTTATCCAATTCTTTACTTTCAATTAGGGACAACATTAATGCTATCCGAGTATGAGTCCCCAAAAAGAGATAACTACTTCAAAATAGCCTAGAATGATACTGTCACACCTCGAATTCCAACGGGGTGGACTGGCACCCAAAGTCGTTAAGGCCTGAGAGAACCAATTTTCATTCATATACACTCATACGCATGTCACTCAATAAGCATCACCATCACATAGAGATATAAGATGCTAATGGAGGAAGTCATGGAAAATATATGATATATATATATATGAAACTTGGACGTTAGGGCCATCAAGTCAAAAGCATACATTCCTTACATTTCCTTTATTTGTCCCACAACATCTACAAAGCCTCTACAGATCCATGGACATAACCAACCTAAAGTCGAGATAAGTCCCCGCTTTATACAAAATTTACAATACCAAAACAAATGTACACATGTAACTTGGAAAGCCCCGAACCAACTGGAGCTCACCAATGATCGACAAATGATCCGCAACCTACTGTGGGGGTCTACTAGCACCTGTGCCTGCAGCAAGTAAGGTGAGTCCCCCAAGGGATGTCAGTACGAAGAATGTACTGAGTATGTAAGGCTATAAGAGACTACATCATACATAAGAACATTAATGGAATCAAATATAAGAGAATAGTAAATATGGATAAACCGTCGTTCTGTATATGAGGAGCCATGTACGTTATATTCATTACTTTCTTTGCCTTTACATTCATTCATTATTCTAGTTCATTACTTAACTTTAATTGTAAAGCATATATAAAACAAATGACCAACTGATCAGTGGTAAAAGAGGATAACCCATGCTAGGTATTTTAACTCATGGGATGTGATTAACCCATGCTAGGCTTTTCTATCGCCCCTGGGATGTTACTGTGATAACCTATGCTAGGCTTTCCTGTCGCTCCTGGGATGTTTCTATGATAACCCATGCGAGGCTTTTCTGTCGCCCCTAGGATGTTACTATGATAACCCATGCTAGTCTTTTCTGTCGCCCCTGGTATGTTACTATGATATTGGGATCGACCCATGCTAGGTATTTGAACCCCTGGGATACCACCCATGATATTAGGATTGACCCAAGCTAGGTGTTTATTCCACCCCTAGGATGCCACTCAAGAATATACAAACAATTATACATTACTTCTTTCTTTTATTAGAAGAGTGATACATTGGTGATTGTACATTATTGGAACTTTGAAACATTAGTCAATGAACCATGAGACATGTGAATCACAATTGGTTCTGTGAGTACTACTATATGACAATACCTTTGGACATTTCGGAATGGAACAAGTACAATGTCAATGTGAACAATATGTGCTGCAGAAGGATACGGAAAGAGTAACCTTACATACCTTATATTCCCAATATGAATACACGGTCCTATATGTGAATACAATAATCCAGCTCTTTCCTTACGTTTTACTCTACAACACAAGTACATAATGGAGTTCACGTTAACAACTAACTACCTTACAAGTGCATAAGACGACAATGAGTTGCATGATTGCCCTATAACGTCATTTCACCATTTACAATACAATTCATGGCATTTCAATACCAAAAATACCACAACATTCCACACAGTCACCAAGACATCATAAACCAATAGCACTTCACACCAAGTTTATCCTTTACGCTTCCTCATTAACACTATGTCACAATTACTCCATCAAGTCACCTCAATACGTTCCATAACAACAATCCCACAAGCTATACACATAGAAAAACAAGTTACGAACATAACCATATATTACATGTTGATATTGCCTCCACACCATTCACTTCCATCAAAACCTCATGTATCCTTTCAAGTTCAAGTCACATAGATGACACATCGTTTAGCAAAAAGCAAAAGTGCACTACTCAACACTTTTAGACATAACCATCATGATCTACACAATCTCTCATACATATAATTTATTAAATCACAAGAATAACCACTTACCCAAGCTTGCAAAGTGATGATCTTGTCCAAGGGAGTGATGGCTTAGGGTTTGAGAGATAAAAGAAATATCTTGGAAATGTCTAGAATTGGCATGTGAGTTGTAATGAATAAAAATCTGATTTTGTGCCTTTATATAGTCCCTCAAGTCATATTTAGCCATTTCTTGGTCATTAAATGCCATGTTTACTTGGTCAACAAAAGAATGGGTCATTTGCCCCATTTAGGCCATGTCTTTTATTTGATTTTTGGGCCTCAATTGAGCCCAATTGCACAAGATTAATTTAGCCCAACAAATTTAATGCATGATCCATCGACTATCTCATGCTTAAAGAATTCCGTAAATGTTAAGACAATATTCAACTCACGAGATTCATGTTCGTAGCCTCAACCCCAAGAATAAGCAATTTTAGCCACTCATGGCTTAATTTAACAATTTGAAATAAAAATAAAAAGGAAGAAGAATTAACCCTCATTTGGATGCCAAAATCTCCCAAGTGTAGGCCTACCAAGATGGAATAATGATACAATAACCCAAGAGTCCTATTGATAGACTGATGGTCGGAGAAGAAATTTGGCAAAAATTGGCCTGGCACGCTGCCTGGCGCGCCCCTCTGCTGTCCATGCCATAAAAATTTCTGTCAAAAGTGGCCTGGCACTCTGCCTGGCGCGCCCCTCTGCTGCCCATGCCAAAAAAGTTTCTGTCAAAATCGTCCCGGCACGCTGTCTGGTGCGCCTGATAATTAAACTCTAATTTCCTTCCTTTCTTCGACTTTTCTTTGAGTACATTAGCACAATATCAATATTCCATTGAAAACACTATAAAATACGTACTTATTGCTCTCAAAACTAAGGTAAACATGGTTCAAAGTTGGCAATAAGGCATATAAATACGCCCGAGATCACCAATCAAGTATGGTCGAAAATGTACGAGGTGTTACATCCTTCCCCCCTTAGGAACATTCGTCCTCGAATGTTAATAACATCTTCCCATTTACAACAAATGCACCTTTATGTTAGCATAGATACATATACACATAATGCTTATAGATACTTACTTGTTATTGCTCCCCTTCCGTACTTTGAACTTTTTCTTCCGTGTGAAACAAATACGGGTACTTTGACTTCATCATTTCTTCAGCTTCCCATGTGATCTCTTCTACTTTCTGATTTCTCCAAAGTACCTTTACGGAAGCTACGTCTTTATTCCTTAACCCCTTCACTTGTCTATCCAGAATAGCAATAGGTATCTCTTCATAGGTGAGATCCTCTGTAACTTGTACATCTTCAATGGGAGCAATACGAGATGGATCTCTTATGCACTTCCGAAGCATCGAAACATGAAACATTGGATGAACTGTGGAGAGTTCTTGGGGTAGTGCCAATTCATACGCAACTTTCCCAAATCTCCTGTCAATTTCATATGGACCTATATAACGTGGACTCAACTTTCCTTTCTTTCCAAATCTCATTACCCCTTTCATTGGTGACACCTTCAAGAATACCCAATCACCTATGGCAAATTCGAGCCCTCTTCTTCTAATATCAGCATATGACTTGTGTCGACTTTGGGACGTTTGTAGCCTTTGTTGGATCACTTTAACTTTCTCCATAGCTTGATGAACAAGATCTGTCCCAAGTAAAGCAGTTTCACCCGCTTCAAACCATCCAATTAATGATCTACACTTCCTTCCATATAAAGCTTCATAAGGTGTCATTTTGATACTTGAATGATAGCTATTATTGTAAGCAAATTCAATAAGAGGTAGATGATCATCCCAACTACCTTTAAAGTCCAACGTGCATGCTCGTAGCATATCTTCAAGTGTTTGGATAGTACGTTCTGCTTGTCCATCTATCTGAGGATGAAAAGTCGTACTCAAATTCACTTGGGTTCCCAATCTCCTCTGAAAAGATCTCCAAAAATGTGCAGTAAATTGAGATCCTCTATCTGATATAATAGAGATTGGAATCCCATGTAGTCGCACTATCTCTTTAACATACAACCTTGCATAATCTTCAATTGTATAGGTGGTCTTGACTGGTAGGAAATACGCTGACTTGGTAAGCCTATCAACTATTACCCATATGGAATCAAATTTCCACAGTGTACGAGGCAAACCTGTGATGAAATCCATGTTAATCATGTCCCATTTCCAGACTGGAAGATTGATACATTGCATGTAACCTCCAGATTTCTGATGCTCTACCTTTACTTGTTGACAATTTGGACATTGAGCTACGAATTTTGCAATGTTCTTCTTCATATTTCCCCACCAATACATTTCTTTCAAATCATGGTACATTTTGGTGGCTCCCGGATGAATAGAATATCGTGAATGATGCACCTCTGCCATAATTCGTCTCCTCAGTTCATCTACATCCGGTATACATAATCTACCTTGGCATTGAAGTACTCCTTCTTGCGTAAGATCAAATACCTTAGTCAGACCCTGTTGTACATTCTCCTTCAACTGCAATAAAATAGAATCCACACACTATTTTTCTTTCACCTCAGCTACTAATGAAGATTCCGCTGCATATTGCACAATAACCCCTTCATCTGAAGATTCAAGAAGAGGAACTCCCAAGCTGGCTAGTTGGTGTAGATCCTTGACTAGGTCTTGCTTTTCCATCAACTGGCCACTAGTGCCTCTTATTTCCTTGCAGTTCAATGCATCGGCTATAACATTTGCTTTTCCTCGATGATATAAAATATCAATATCATAGTCTTTTAAGAGTTCCATCCACCTTCGCTGCCTCAGATTTAAGTCCTTCTGCTTAAAGATATATTGCAAACATTTGTGATCGGTATATATGTCAACATGAACCCCATACAAATAATGGTGCCATATCTTTAAGGCAAATACCACAGCTGCTAACTCAAGATCATGTGTGGGATAGTTTCTCTCATGTGGCCGCAACTGTCGTGAGGCATATGCTATTACATTACCGTACTACATCAATACACATCCTAGACCAACTCCGGACGCATCACAATAGACTGCATACCCTTCTGTGCCTTCCGAAAGTACTAATATGGGTGTGGAAGTTAATTTATCGTTAAGCTCTTGGAAACTTTGCTCACATGCATCATTCCTCTGAAACTTGATTTTCTTGTGTGTTAGCTTCGTTAAAGATGCAGCAATGGAAGAAAACCCTTCAACAAACCTTCAATAATAACCTGCCAACCCAAGAAAGCTACAAATTTCCGTGGGCGTCGTAGGCCGTGGCCAATTTTTCACCTCCTCAATCTTTTGCGTATCAACCTGAATTCCTTCATCTGACACAATGTGACCCAAGAATGCTATGAATTTTAAACAAAATTCACATTTAGAGAACTTTGCATACATCTTACGCTCACGAAGAATTTGTAACACCTGTCGTAAGTGATTAGCATGGTCCTCTTGTGATCTTGAATAAACCAGGATGGCATCTATAAACACCGTCATGAACACGTCTAGAAATGGCTTAAATACCCTATTCATCAAATCCATGAAAACAGTTGGTGCATTTGTTAGTCTAAACGACATAACTAAAAATTCATAATGGCCATACCGTGTTTGGAAAGCTGTCTTGGGTATATCTTTTTCTCTAACTCTGACTTGATGGTAACCCGATCTCAAGTCAATCTTTAAAAAACATTTGGAACCCTATAACTGATCAAACAAATCATCAATTCTGAGGAGGGGATATTTGTTCTTAATCGTTACTTTATTCAATTACCGGTAGTCAATACACATTCTCAACGTGCTATCTTTTTTTCGTACAAATAATACTGGTGCACCCCATGGGGACATACTAGGCCTTATGAATCCCTTGTCCAGCAAATCTTTTAATTGCTCCTTTAATTCTCACAATTCTACTGGAGCCATTCTATACTGGGGAATAGAGATAGGCTGAGTGCCTGGAACTACGTCAATACCAAACTGTACTTCTCGTTCTAGAGGTAAACCTGGAAGATCCTCCAAAAATACATCAAGGAATTCATTGACCACTGGAATCGATTGAGGAGTTAGTGGTTCCACATCAGTATCTTTCACTCTTACTAAGTGACATATGTACCTCTTGGCTATCATTTTCCTTGCTTTAAGATAGGAAATAAATGTTCCTCTCGGTGCCCCTACATTACCCTTCCATTCAAGATTATTCGTTTGTGGAAAATGAAAATGTACTTTCTTAGCTCGGCAATCTATCGTGGCATAACAAGAAGCCAACCAATCCATACCCATTATGACATCAAAATCCACCATTTCCAGTTCAATAAGATCAGCCAACGTATCATGATCACACACAGTTACTATACAATTACGATATACTCTTTCTGCAACAATAGATTCACCAACTCGTGTAGATACTTCAATTGACTTAATTAATAATTCCGGTGTTCGTTTAAATTTTGCAGCAATCAATGGAGTAACATATGATAATGTGGAACCCAGATCAATCAATGCATATACATTATGCGCAAATATGGATAATGTACCTGTGACTACATCAGGAGAAGCCTCCGAATTCTGCCGGTCCACTAGAGCATAGGTGCGATTCTAGGCTCTACTGGAACTAGTTGCTCCTCTAGCACCTCTACCACGCCCAATAGGCTGCACTCCTCTACCTCGGGAAGGAACCGATGATGATGTGCAACGGTTGATCCCGTAGGTCGTGCTATACCACTTGCTCCCCTTTGTGGGCATTCTCGCATTATGTGCCCCATCTTACCACACCAAAAACAAACATTTGCCCCCATCCGGCATTCACCTACAAGATACCTTCCGCAGCGCTGACACGGCTGATGAGAAAATCCTGTTGTCTGTGAACCTTAAAGCCCACTACTCTGCCCAAAATGGCTGTCTTTAAATCCCCAAAATTGGGATGAAGTACCTGCTGTAGGGGAAGAAAATGATGGTCTAGGAGATCTAGGAAAAATTTGAGGCCTAGATTCTCCTTGGGACACCATAGACTGTCCCATAGGTCTATCCTTCTTTGACGGCCCTCGTTCAAATTCGTGTACCCTTCTCCTTTGCCTCTGGTCCTCCATCTTCTGTGCAAAAGCCTGTATTCTGGCTATATCCATATCTCTGTTCAACGCAACAATAGTGCAGTCCCTTACCAAATATGGCTCCAATCTGTCCACATATCGATGGACTCTGTTTGTCATTGTGGCTACTACATTCGGAGCATATCAAGCCAAAGAATTAAATTGCAGACTGTATTATCTGACACTCATATTCCCTTGACGAAGATTTAGAAAATGGTCTGTACGTGCCTCCCGAATCTCATATGGGAGGTAGTGAACAAGAAAGGCCGTTTTGAATTCCTCCTAACCAGCTGGAAGTACATCAATACCCCTCAATCTTTTCCAGTCTTCATACCATAATATAGCTTTATATTTCAATCTATAGGCTGCAAGTTCAACTGTTTCTACACCAGTCACGTGCATAACATCTAGAGCCCTTTGAATTTGGTCCACGAAATCCTGTGGATCGACTTTTGGATCTGAACCAGTGAATACGGGAGGGTCTAATTTCAGAAAATCATGTGTCCGCCGACTAGCTACTCTAGTCGCATCATCCTTACTTGTCGTTGGACCAGCTCGTCCCTGAGTTTGTGCAGCAACTATCTGAGTCAACATATGCACTGCATTTCTTAAATGTTGTTCAGTGGCATTCATAGGTGGTTCTGCAGGTACTTCTCTGCCTCTTGGCTCTTCCAGAAATGGAAGAGTAGAAGGAGCCCGTGATGCAAACTCCTATTCAGCTCCACCTTGACTAGCTTGGTCAGGTGGTGATTTTACTCGTTCCTTCTCCGGCAAGCATATCTACCTGCTTACCTTTGCTCCTACCTCATCTTGTAATTGGCATTGTACTATAACAAAGAAAACCAATTCCAATGGTTAGATACGATTCCACTTACAACATTGGCTCTATTGTATGATCTAGAAATGAAGAAAGGAAACAACTCCTAAATGTCCCGTAGCCTCCTACTTATAAATGTGGTGCACAACACATCCATAAGCAAGACTCTACTCAGACACGGCTTTGTAGACACCTTTAGGACAACCTGTTCTGATACCACTTTTGTCACGCCTCGAATTCCAACGGGGTGGACTAGCACCCGAAACCGTTAAGGCTCGAGAGAACCAATCTTCATTCATATACACTCATATGCATGTCACTCAATAAGCATCACTATCACATAGAGATATAAGATTCCAATGGCGGAAGTCATGGAAAATATATGATATATATATATATATATATATATATATATATATATATATATATATATGAAACTTGGCTGTTAGGGCCATCAAGTCAAAAGCCTACGTTCCTTACATTTCCTTCATTTGTCCTACAACATCTACAAAGCCTCTACAGATACATGGACATAACCAACCTAAAGTCGGGACAAGCCCCGCTTTATACAACATTTACAATACCAAAACAAATGTACACATGTAACTCGAAAAGCCCTGAACCAATTGGAAATCACCAATGATCGGCAAATGATTCGCAACCTACTGTGGGGGTCTACTAGCACCTGTGCCTGCAGCAAGTAAGGTGAGTCCCCCAAGGGACGTCAGTACGAAGAATGTACTGAGTATGTAAGGCTATAAGAGACTGCATCATACATAAGAACATTAATGGAATCAAATATAAGAGAATAATCAATATGGATAAACCGTCGTTTGTATGTGAGGAGACATGTACGTTATATTCATTACTTTCTTTGCCTTTACGTTCATTCATCAATCTAGTTCATTACTTAACTTTATCCTTCTTTGCATTAGGAAATTTTAAAGTATATAATAAACAAATGACCAACTGATCAGCTTTTCTGTCGCCCCTGGGATGTTACTGTGATAACCCATGCTAGGCTTTTCTGTCGCCCGTGGGATGTTTCTATGATAACCCATGCTAGGCTTTTCTGTCGCCCCTAGGATGTTACTATGATAACCCATGCTAAGCTTTTCTGTTGCCCCTGGGATGTTACTATGATATTGGGATCGACCCATGCTAGGTATTTTAACCCCTGGGATACCACCCATGATATTAGGATTGACCCAAGCTAGTGTTTATTCCACCGCTGGGATACCACTCAAGAATATACAAACAATTATACATTACTTATTTCTTTCATTAGAAGAGTGATACATTGGTGATTGTACATTATTGGAACTTTGAAACATTAGTCAACGAACCATGAGACATGTGAATCACAATTGGTTTTGTGAGTAATACTATATGACAATACCTTTGGACATTTCGGAATGGAACAAGTACAATGTCAATGTGTACAATATGTGTTGCAGAAGGATACGGAAAGAGTAACCTTACATACCTTATCTTCCCAATATGAATACACAGTCCTATATGTGAATACAATAATCCAGCTCCTTCCTTACGTTTTACTTTACAACACAAGTACATAATGGAGCTCACATTAACAACTAACTACCTTACAAGTGCATAAGACGACAATGGTTGCATAATTTCCCTATAACGTCATTTCACCATTTACAATACAATTCACGGCATTGTCATACCAAAAATACCACAACATTCCACACATTGACCAAGACATCATAAACCAATAGCACTTCACACCAAGTTTATCCTTTATGCTTCCTCATTAACACTACGTCACAATTACTTCATCAAGTTACCTCAATACGTTCCATAACAACAATCCCACAAGTTATAAATATAGAAAAACAAGTTAAGGACATAACCACATTTTACATGTTGATATTGCATACACACCATCCACCTCTATCAAAACTCAAGTCTCCTTTCAAGTTCAAGTCACATAGATGACACATCTTTTAGCAAAAAGCAAAAGTGCACTACTCAACACTTTTAGACATAACCATCATGATCTACACAATATCTCATGCATATAATATATTAAATCACAAGAATAAACACTTACCCAAGCTTGCAAAGTGATGATCTTGTCCAAGGGAGTGATGGCTTAGGGTTTGAGAGATAAAAGAAATATCTTGAAAATGTCTAGAATTGGCATGTGAGTTGTAATGAATAAAAATCTGATTTTGTGCCTTTATATAGTCCCTCAAGTCATCCTTTGCCAATTCTTGGTCATTAAATGTCATGTTTACTTGGTCAAAACAAGAATGGGTCATTTGCCCAATTTGGGCCATGTCTTTTGTTTGATTTTTGGGCCTCAATTGAGCCCAATTGCACAAGATTAATTCAGCCCAACAAATTTAATGCATGATCCACCGACTATCTCATGCTTAAAGAATTCCATAAATGTTAAGACAATATTCAACTCACGAGATTCATGTTTGTAGCCTCAACCCCAAGAATAAGCGATTTTAGCCACTCATGGCTTAATTTAACAATTTGAAATAAAAATAAAAAGGAAGAAGAATTAACCCTCATTTGGATGCCAAAATCGCCTAAGAGTAGGCCTACCAAGATGGAATAATGATACAGTAACCCAAGAGCCCTATTTATAGACTGGTGGTCGGAGAAGAAATTTGGCAAAAAACGGTCTGGCACCCTGCCTGGCGCGCCCCTCTGCTGTCCATGCCATAAAGATTTCTGTCAAAAGCGTCCTGGCACTCTGCCTGGCGCGCCCCTCTACTGCCCATGCCAAAAAACATTCTGTCAAAAGTGGCCTGGCACGCTGCCTGGCGTGCCTGACACTTAAACTCCGATTTTCTTCCTTTCTTCGACTTTTCTCTGCGGACATTAGCACAATATCAATAGTCCATCAAAAACAATACAAAATACGTACTTATTGCTCTCAAAACTAAGGTAAACATGGTTCAAAGTTGGCAATAAGGCATATAAATATGCCCGAGATCACCAATCAAGTAGGGTCAAAAATGTACGGGGTGTTACAGATACAATCTAAAAACTCTGCGAGACATTATTTGGTAGCACACTAAATTAAGGATTTATTGAACTATGGAAACATGCGGAGAAGAACAAGAATTGTCTTGACATACCTTGTACCTAACCTTATCAAAGCTACACGAAACATAGCTCAAGCATACCCTTAAACTCGCAACAAATCAGACCATAACATAATTATTTTAACAATTAAAATTCGGACTCGCAACTTATAATCACCGTCACATACCATACCAACTTAGATCTCTCATAATTGCCTTTAACAGATAATATGCCGCTTTGTAAGTAACTCATACGTAATCATAGTTTCTCCATACTATAATTATTACATCATGATTAATCCAACCATTACCTAAATCCAATAACGACGACAATATATATACTAACCACCTCTTATCTTTAAACTTGAAATGGAACCAACATCACTCGATAATGAGTATTTAACAAGAATAATCCCAGATACAATTTTAAGGTATCTAATAATCGATTTTTTGCTAGCAAGCTAGACCCGTAATCACAAATCTTAGGAAATCATGTCAAAAAGAAAGGAATTGCCTTACATACCTAGAATGAGTGCTCAAACAACTTGATGAAAATTATTTCTAGCAATACTGCTACTCCGTACAATTTGTGAATGTAAGAGGGTTTGGTTTATTGTTTCATGAGACAAAATGGATGGCCACAAATTACATTAAGGACTTGTCAAAGTTATGACTCTTTAAAATAGTGAAGGCGGTGGAATCCACCTAGACACACACATATCAATATATAGGAGTAGGCCACATAGCATACTTATATAATAATAATTTTACAACTAAACTTAACTTGTTATTAAATGCTTATCATCACATAGTATTAAAATATGCTAATGGCTTTATATTAAAAAATGGTGGAATGCATTTTGGATAAAAGTTACTTCATATACACTAATTTCTCAATATAGCTAGACTTGACATCTCTATTAAAATATTAATAAATTAGACAAATCTTATAAAATTAATACATAAATACATCATAACTTAGATTTTCATAAATATTAAGGCATCTAGGCAGTGAAAAATATGTTTATTCAAATTTTAATTTAATCGGGCCTCCGTGAACATGCGGGGTGTTACACTATCAACTTTTGCAAAGTATGAATAATAATTCCACAAATTCTGGAAAAGATTCTATTTATATGACCTAGAAAACTGGACAAAAATAATTACAAAATTGCCACCAAAGCACATTGTGCAACTATCATCAGGGTCGTACAACACTCGTGCGATACGCACTTTCAGCTCACTAAGACGCACAATCTTCCTTTCCAGGTCTTGAATCTTCAGGAGTTCTATTGACTTTTGCATCTTCTTTAGGTACTTGCATAACTATTGTGCGATACGCACAACTCAATCCCATGCTTACACAATCATCATTGGATGCTTCCTTTAGAATTTGTGTCTTTATGTGATCCTCTCTCCTGTTTTGCATCCAGCATACACCTTGTGCGATGCCACATGTTGTTCTTATAAATCTATCATTCATCACATTTTCATTTTCTCGAAGCTTTTGCTCCTTTATGGTCTTTGTCTTCCTTTGGTGGGTTCTTCATTCTTATTACCTACATGCAACCAAATTAACATAAGAATTGACTCAATATAGGCATGGAGGACATTGTTTTAGTATCAATTATACGCATAATAAGTCATAAGTTATCGACTCATCAGTATGAAGTACATCTTGGGTGCTGTTGACTATGTCCCAAAGTGGGTAGAGGCAGTTGTGCTTTCAAACAATGAGGGAAAGAGTGTTACAACTTTTCTGAGGAGAAATATATTTTCCTGGTTTGGTACACCAAGAGCCATCATCAGTGATAGAGGTTCTCACTTTTGTAATCGTCTGTTCAAAGCCTTGCTTAAAAAATATAGTGTAAAGAATAAGGTGGAAACGCCTTACCATCTTCAATCAAGCCGGCAAGTAGAGGTCTCCAATTGGGAGATCAAGTCTATTTTGGCGAAGACTGTGAATGCCAATAGAACAGACTAGGCTAGAATGTTGGATGATGCATTATGGGCTTACCGTATAACATTTAACCCCATAACAATATTTAAGACTCATATTGGCACTTCTCCATATCAACTCGTGTTTGGTAAAGCATATCACTTGCCTATCGAACTTGAGCATACGACGATATGGGCATTCAAGAGGTTGAATATGTCATGGAACTATGCGATGAAGTTGAGACTTGAGAAACTGAATGAGAAGGATGAGTTCCATCTGAAAGCATATGAGAGTTCAGCTTTGTACAAAGAAAAAATGAAGTTGTACCATGACTGGAATATCGAGAAGAGATAGTTCACTGCTGGCAATATGGTTTTGTTGTTCGATTCTAAGCTTCACTTGTTTCCTGGCAAACTAAAGTCTTAGTGAATGGGACCATGTCAAGTGGTGAAGGCATTTCCTTATGGTGCCATTGAGCTTGAGAGTAACGATGGAAAGAGATTTAAAGTGAATGGCCAAACGGTGAAACAATACCTCGAAAATATTGAATAGCTCAAGGTGATATGTGATGTGTGTCTTGATGAAGTTTTAGTAATCAAGACACCCGAGTCGTGCCGCGATGTTAAATCAGTCGTTGTATAGGAGGCAACCCATGGGTTAGTTTGGTGAAGTCTGAGTAGCCAAATTAGCCACATCGTGCCGTGATATTAAATTAACCGCTACTTGTGAGGCAACCCAAGGAGTTTGTTTTTGTTTTTCATTGATTTTTAGTTGTTAGGATTGAACTAATGATTGTTGAAGTGGAAAAGTAATTGTTGGACTGAAACTGAACTAGATGAAACATCTGGTGCATAGACCCAGCAGGCATCAGGACGAGTCATATCCCTTGGCAACACTCCTTAGATGACACGTTGCCACTGGGAGTGAAAAAAGGAAGTTGTACAATTACGGGAACTCCACCTTAAGACTATCAAAATGGGTCAAAGTGACCCGCAGGGTCTCACTATGACTCGTCGCACTGACTCGTGGGGACTGGAGAAGAGAAGCCCAGGTAAGTGTTCTAAACCTATACATAATGGGTGTTGGGGAAGACTCATAGACAATGGCAATGAGTCATAGGGTCATTCGCTGCCACTGGGTAAAAGTAAGTCTAACTTTGATGCGACCCCAACCCAGTCCCGACTCTCTTGCTTATAACCCTAAACCAACACCCAATCTACCCTTTTTCAACTTTTCAAAGCTGAAACTCCCTCTATTACTCCAAAACTGTTTCTAATTACCAAAAATCCTCCATAATTTCATCCCAAATCATTGTGGAAATCATTATTGCACCATCTCTTTGCTTCCCTGCTTGAAAAAGTTCCAAATCAAGCCCTTGCAGTCAAGCTTTCTTCCTTCAAGCATCTACATCAACAATTAAAGTATGTAAATTGAATTTTAAGTACTTTGTTATTGATTGTGAGAATCTTTCGTGGGTGTTCAATGGTGGTACAAATTTTTTGAACCCTAGATGAGTGTGCTTGAGTAAGGAAAGGCAAATTATTTAAACTAAAACCTTGAATGGCTTGGTTCGTCTGTCAAAACTGGGCATAAGAGATGTAGTAGGTGCAAAACTTGATTTTAGTTTTCTATGTGCCACTGACACTATAACATTTTATGTCTTTAACCACCCTTGAAAAGTGTAGCCTAAACTATGAAAAAGTATGGTCTTTGATCAAAGGGCACACTTTTTAGACAACACTTTTCTAGGGATGGGCTAAACTGGCGTAACCTTTACCCTAAGGCCACGCTTTTCAAGTGATGCTTTAGAAGCCACGCTTTAAAAGCATAGTCTTAGGGCAACAACGGCCACGCTTGTAACACATGATATAGCAACGCTTTTGATGACTTTAAACTACACTTTTCCATTGTGGCCCTTTCTACCTTATAGGCCACTTTTAAAAAGCGTGGCCGTCACCACCTCCTATAAAACAACAATTGCTAAGCGTTGCCACAATTTTATTTTAAAAAATTACAATTTTATTTTTGCATATATTCAACAATTACAATATACATTATTATCCTATTTAGAAACTCTCAAAGCATTAAACTATCTAATAAAGAACTCAAAAATAATTATTCAAATGTATAGGTTTATTATAAATTCAGAAAGAGACATCCTGTGCTAACACATGCTAATATTTCAAGATGTACATTAGCAATGAATTGCCCAAACCAAATGTAAATTTAAACAACATAGTTGTTCAAGAAGTTTTCATCATTCAATTCAATAGATCAAATTGACTTTGAAGCCACCATTACAAATTGAATCACCCGCATTTTTCTACACATTCAGAAGGCTTGGCACAAGAGGATAAGCTCCACCATTTGCAAACTTCGAAGCTGCTCCATTGGCATAAGGCTGTGAAAAACAATCACTCAGCATCCCAGGGAAGACCTTCAGTGTGAAGTACCTGGAATCACAAGATTTCATGAAACATAAGTTTAAGATCATCTGAGCACTGTAGGAATACAATCACAAGCATTGCAAAAATTTTACCAATCCCCTATCCTGTGCCGCCCGAACAGCACCTAATGATGGCTTTGCAGTAGCTCATTCCTGATGAAATACCTTACAATTCAGTTCTTCCCCTCTATATTATGTTGTTGTTAAGTCCTTTGACAAAATGATGGATGGAAAACGAAAATAGTTTACCCTGAATGCAAAACTATACACCTAGTGAAGAAGGCTTGCTATGTTAACAACTAACAAGTACGCTTTGTTAAAGTAAACAAACAACGGAATAACTTGCTGAACACAATTGTAGATAACCATAGAGAAGGGTGGAGTAGGAGGTTAACAACCTGATATGCAAGAGTGCTTTCTACACATTCCGGCACAACTTGATTCTCTCTGCAACATAAGATGGGTTTTAATCATGTCCATTGGTGCTGTCATAAGCGTGCTTACTGTCCCTGCAATGGTACTTGAGCTTCACAATATGCAAAAGAAGTGTTAGCATATATTGGATTGCAAATGACGAAAAGTAGAAGTATTTATCCTCTTTAAACATAAATTGAAGATGAAAACATTCTTGTAACATCAGCTCAAACAGGTGAAATAGGACATTGATCTCTACAAACTAAAGACTATTACTTTCTGGGAAACAAAAGGATTATCGAAACATAGTCAGCTTTTAGTTTCAGTGAATTACATCTGTAAAGATATGACACAGAGACTTAAATCAACCCCAAAAGTTAGCTCATGAGGGGAGAAATGCTGGTGTAAAAAAATAAGGATACATGCTAGTGAAATCTTTTAGATACTTTTTAAGGAGAAATGCTGGTGTAAAAAAATAAGGATACATGCTAGTGAAATCTTTTAGATACTTTTTAAGTATCAGTTACTGCCTAAATGAAAGATGTGGGAAATAGAGATTAATTAAATGCAGGCCGACTCCTGGATCTCTATTCATGCTAATTATATTATATTCTCAAGAGTCTTAACTTATAACCCTCCTTTTAGTCAAAGTACTCAGTAGCATTGCATCTAGAAAAGAAGTTGCATATTTCAACTCAATCATACTAACTAATTTTTCTTTTTAAAATAGGGAGCACATTGGAATACATTTACAGAGATGGGAAGCGCACATACATGAGACGAAGATGAAATCCTTCCTCCAGAGGAGTATACTTTATAAGTGCCTGCTTGGATTCATCATATTTGACCAACTGAGACCTCGTCAATGCAGGCGCCAATCCCAAATACAATGACCTCAGTCCTTCGCTTTCAATTACTTGAAGAGAGCCTTCCCTAACACCAACACAATATGACAAATCACATAAGATGCAACTATTAACCCAGATATATCTTTATAAGCAATAACAAAAAGGAAATTAAGTGAAAAATAAAAGACCGCCATTTCCCTGATAACCAACAACAATTAGGGTGGAGGGAGAGAGAATTAGGTTATGCAACCATTCCTTCCATATCCTTGCAGTTTTTGATCTTTAAATTAAAATTATAAAGACTCAAGTACATGGAACAACATCTGATAATGTACGACATTCATGTAGTTAGTTCTAATTAAATGCTTAGTCTCCTTGTCATGCTCTTGAGTAGTGTAGCGATCATATAGAGTTATTAGCTTTTCTCGTTCTAACTGTGACACTAACTCCTACATGAGTTTGTAAGATCCTTTAAGCAGATAATTGGGTGTCTTGAGCAAGAACTGTCCTGAAATTGTTGTCGTCTTCAAGTTTGAGTTCACTGTATTCGTAGTGATAATGAAATGTACAAGAAATTTCAAAAACCACACCGATGAAGCAGTAGGAGTTTTTCTCTCCCCAAACTCCCTGAAGTAGCATCAGCCATCACAAGATAAGTAGCATATGATGGTTGAAGTTAGATTTATTAACCAAATTGGTTGTATTTAACGTGTTCAGAATCCCCTTCAGTTCAGATCAGAAATATAACAAGTTGTCAGAATATCTATCATAGGTCAAGTTTTGGAGTCTTTTTCATTTGTTCCCATGTTATAGCCAGTCATATCAACTCAATCTCAGGAGACGAATAAAACAAACTGAACTAGGTGATCAGCATGATACAGATTATTATTAGAAGATACAAGTTAAACTATTTGACACAAAAAAATCTGTAGTTGAAGTGTTAACTAATATGGAAATACCTTTACCTTAAATAAACATAAACTGTTATCTTATATGGGAGAAAACATAATTTATTTGTATATGTAAATTACGAACTGATCAATCAGCAGATTTATATATAATATGCTAGTGTTTCACCTGCAATGACTTTGTATAGCTATGTGGTTAGATTACTGACAATTAGATAAAAAAGGGCAGCCCGGTACACTAAAGCTACCGCTATGCGCGGTGTCCGGGGAAGGGCCCCACCACAAGGGTGTATTGTACGCAGCCTTACCTTGCATTTCTGCCAGAGGCTGTTTCCAAGGCTTGAACCCGTGACCTCCTGGTCACATGGCAGCAACTTTACCAGTTACTCCAAGGCTCCCCTTCATTACTGACAATTAGATAGTTCATTAATTATACTACAATAAGCTTTCATAATCAAATTTAGATCCTTGTAAAGTATTTATTAAATCAGAAAGTATCCATTGAACTACGAAGTGATTGTAGATAGCAACTGTGTATAAGATGAGCAACGATAAATTTTAAGAAACAAACAACAACAACACCTCAGTACCAAAAAAATTAGGAGTCGGCTATATGAATACTCATCATTCCTTTTAAGCTTAACTCATGTATAATTCTTAAGAAGCAGAGAACAAATATTGTAAAAAAAATCACACAACAGAACCTTCTTACTATCTTACATTAGGTGGGATAGTATAAAAATTACTATCTTAAGTTACTAGTGTATAGAAGTTAATCTAGGATAAAATTAGATAATCTCTAAGACATTGAGCAAGTGTTAGTTGAGAAAATTCTGTCCAACATATTTAAATAACATGAAAATTTTTAGTACAAACAGAAGTAGTTTTTGACCAAATCCTACTAATGAGCTTTGTTTGCTTGGCTGTTATATGTCTCACTACTTAAGAAATCATAAAAAGAACAACTAATTATCCAATGTTGTTAAAATAAAGCCCAACTAACACAATAAGTTAATTAAATCCAAGCTCTTATAGATTCAACCAATAAAATACTAATAGTAGCAAATGTGAAGAAAGCGACTCTTATAGATTCTTGATATATATATATATATGCTCTTCAAAAAAAAAACATCAGTTTTGCATCAACCAAAGAAGTGAACTATGGAAAATAACATCACTCTTTATAGAAACATGACATTCACATTCAAATAAAAACAATCTAACGAAAGGAAGGTTCAATAATAATGACATAATTCTTGGTGTGATTCACATAGCATTACATGTTTATGAGGCAACGAAACTACACCATAGGACCACAAAATCATACAGTGTCCACACTTTTCATCTTCCATAAGTGAATGATTGGAATCGATTTTGCCATTATCTCTACAGACTCCATAACCCTAGAGGAGAGGATAGAGGCAAATAAGAAACAAATTTGGAAGCATAAAGCCTACCTGAGAAGGTGCAAATTCAATGTAGGAAAAAGGGCAATTGTTAATTACTACAGCAAATTATATCCGAGGAGTGCTTCACAAATAACTCTTCTACGAGAAGGTCCCAATCTAAGTAAGTTGGGGGGAAATTTCCATGTAGATCTCTGTGATTGGAAACATTCCTATCTCCCGAAATCATTTCCTCTGCATCAATATTCATACACTTTGTAGGATTACCAACTTTTACACCAACCAAACACTTAGAAAAGGTCCACAAAAAGTAAAATATTTTTCCATTTCCTGTCATACTAAATGCATAATTTACATTCAAGAAATGAGGAAATAGACTGTTTTCATCAATCCAATGCAAAACATCAGAAAGGAAATAGGCTGCTAGAAGGACAAGGTACAACTAGGAAACACAAGTGTACAAGTAATTGGTAGCATCAGAAACCCATAAATCAAAAAGGGTAATAAGACCAATCATGCAACCGGAATCCAGGAACACAAACTCAGATAATTCGATGAATCACTAATAAATCCCAAAATACAAAGATATGAGCATTAATAAAAAGAAAAACATGCTATCGATCATCAAACATGAGAAGAGGATAAAATTTATCTGAAAGACCTAATCTGTGCCAAGAATATTGAATAATGATTCACACTTGGAATCTTTCCGAAAAAATGAATTGACCAAATTAAGGAACTGACCTTGACGCTGGCCACTAGGAAGAGCATCCCCTTCCACCCAATGCTAGACGATATACAGTACCACCGCCATCTAGGAAGCCATCGACGAACAGCAGCAGCAGCATCGACGAACAGCAGCAGCAGCGCGTTGGAAGCACCCTTCCGCGATGGAGTTTGCTGAAGAGTTGAGGAAGAGAAACCCTTCAGAGTCGATTATAAAACCTTCGATATTTTTGCTATTTAGAATTTTGGGGGAATAGATATATGGAGGGGAAATAATTATTTTAGCCAAAATTTATGAGAATTAATAGGCCACACTATAAAGTGTTATTTTTATAATTATAAATAGAGTACAACTTAGCTGCATTATAGTCCACCCTTAACACAATGAAGTGAGCCGACTTGGTCAATCGATCGATGATCATACTCATATGGAGTCACACTTCCTCAAGGTCTTAGGGAGACCCACAACAAAATTCATGATTATTCTCTCCTACTTTCACTCTGCAATAGGTATTCTCTGAAAAGTGCCACCAGGTTTTTGATGTTCATACATGAACTATTGACAATTCTAAAACTAAGTCACCAAATCTACAGTATCTCGCTATATTCTTTGCCACCAATAATATTATCTCAAGTCTTTATACATTTTTGTTGCACCCGGATGTATAGAGTACTTAGAATTGTGGGCCTCTGCAAGAATGGTAGGAATCAAGTTGCCCACACACGCGCCCCCTATCCTTAACACTCCCTCGTCATCAAGAATGGCCTCTTGGCTCACCTTACAACACTTTCTCCCTAAGGTTGCTCAACTTCTTGTCTTCAAATTGCCTGCTCTTAATTTTCTCAAAGAAAGTAGACTTAGCCTCAACATGGACTAACACTCCTCCCTTGCTAGTCACTTGCAATCTCATGAAACCATTAGTTAGAGTTTGTACCTCTCCAGCCAATAAGCGTCTCGACACCTCCAACTATGCCAAACTTCCCATATTTGCCGGTCTCCGGCTCAATGCATCTGACACCACGTTGGTCTTGCCCGGATGATATAAGATCGATATGTCATAATCCTTGATCAACTTCATCCACCTTCTCTGCCTCAAGTTCAAGTCTCATTGAGTAAACACGTGCTGTAAACTATGATGGTCTATGAACACTTCACACTTCACCCCATAGAGGTAATGCCTCCAAATTTTCAAAGCAAAGACCACTACTGCCAACTCCAAATTGTGAGTGTTGAAACCCAATTTTGGTTCTTCTTTTTCCTAAACTCAAATTTTTTTTTTAATGTTTATTAGTCCCAATGACCTTGCCAAAATATTTTCTTATTTTTGAATTAATTTTGATAAATTTGACACCAATAATGATTTTAAAAAATATTTTTTATTACTTTTTATTCTAGTATATATATATATATATATATATATATATACTAGTATCGTATCTTATAAAATTCCGTGAAAAAATAAATATATTTTTTTTTTTATTTTTTTCACTATTTTTCCAACAAAATATTAGTGTGTTAACTTTTATATTGAACTATAAATAATTTTGCTATATTATTACACTACCCTATTTATAGTTTGTACGAATTATTATTAAATTATATAAGGCATGATATATGTACATAAAGTAATAAATATATATTTGTCTTTATCTATACGTACATGTATGTGTATGAAGATTTATATCTATATATACACACATACATATATATACGTATATATTTTGAAAAATTAATTGGAACGAGAGAAGCATCGCTAAAATTAATTAAGCGGAAATAATTGGAGAAAATTAGATTATTATTTTTTTTTTTACAAAAATCACACTTACTAGATTTTGGACCAATTTATTTGCTACTTTTCAGCACAATTAACCTATAATTTCAAATCTTAATAGCCCAAACCATATCCTATTTCTTCTCAACCAGCCCACTACCCCTAATCCCTCTTTTCACCTTCATCATCTCCATCAGCACACAAACCTACAAGTAGGGCTGCGTATCGGTCGGTTCGATTCGGTTATGAACGTTATCGATTTTACTTATTCACTATCGGTTTGTATACATGCTAAATCATTAAAGAACCAATAAGATATCGGTTAATCGGTTATCGGTTTATCGGTTTTTGATAGTTATCAGTTCTGTTATCGGGTTAACCGTTAACATTCAAAGTATAATTTATTGTCATTGTTGTCATACTACAAGGCATTTTATGAGGCTGTTGTAGTCGTTTCTTTATGCCTTGATGTTGATATCACGGCAGCGCCTCCAAACTTTTTGTTTGTTTGTACAGAAAAACAAAGGAGCAGAAGCCCAAGGAACAGAGGTCGAAAGCAAGTGAAAACAAGCCTGTTATGAATGAATGAGAGCTGCCAGATGTAAACTTGTTTTAGAATATCTGGAATGTTGTTCATTGCTGCACATAGCCATGGCTGCAACAGCCTCATAAGCACAATAAGCACACAGTTTTATACTGTGTTACAGCAGCCTCATAGCTGCACATATCCATGGCTGCAACTGCCTCATAAGCACACAACCTCATAAGCACAATAAGCAACCTCATAGCTTGTCTTTCACTAGCTGCTTACGTTGAAGAAACTGAAGTTCCCTAGCTGTACATAGCCACATTAGCAAAAACAACAAAGTACAAAACCTGTAAACCACAAATAATCCCACAAAAATATAATGTCTTCATAAATCATAAGCACATAAGCAAGCACATGGTTGCAGCAGTCTGCACTTTGCATCCAAAACATAATACGAAAAATTCAAGATGTCACACAATTTGAAAATTAAGTTCAAACTTCAAACATAGTACTAATAACTACTCAATCCTAACTTTAGAGTGCCAAATTCGTTATGATAATCAAACAGCAAGCCAACAAAACACACAAAAAATTCAAATAACCCAACCAAACTGAGGTGGTCAGCAAAATTCATTTCGAATAGTAAGTATTTTTTAGCCTTTAATCCTAAAATTTGTAGGTTCGAGTCACCAAGTGAGAGTGATAAAGAAAAAAACAATGGAAAATAGAGGGACAACAAGGAGAAAGGCATAATTTTTCCTCAATCAATATCCATAACTTGCTAATAGTCTAATTATACAAATTCTGAATCCTAACTTTAAAAAAACTATCAACCATTTGCTTCCATCAGAGCTCTATGTATAGTTTACGATCCAAAATCAGATTTGTAGATCGATAAATATCACCGTCTATCGGCAGTTGCACTACACACAAACTGAATCAACGGTGCCATTTCATGACAAAACGGCGCCGCTGGATGTTGCCACTTCTTAAACACCGTAACCGGCTTCATTTTAAAGTATTATTTTACAGTGCCCAATTCATATGATAATTGATACAAACTTATGTTTTGAAACAAATATTTTAAAATTTATGACAGAAATTGAAGATGGGGCAGAAATGATTAAGACTACAAAAATAAAAGATTGAGATTGAGAACAGAGATTTGAGAAATTACCTGAGGCAAAGAAGAAGTTATCAGCGCAGCAGCCAGCAGCTTTGAGGATCCTTTGAAGTTTGATGTCTTTGAGAAATGAGAAATGAAATTACGAATTACTGATTCCTTAACCTAACTAAAAGTAACGGGCTGTTGGGCTTGGGCCATTGGGGATATTGGGTAATGGACTAATGGGTTATAACTTATAATATATTGAGTACAAGTACAACCCTACATATCCCTTATCGGTTTATCGGGTTAACCGATAAAAAATATGCCTAAACCGACAACCGACCCGATAAACCGATATCAGAAAAATATAAATCGAGACCCGACCCTAAAAGACAATAAACCGATCCATTAACCCGATAATCAAATTATCGGTTCGGGTTAACGGTTTGACCCAAAATTTGCACAACCCTACCTACAAGACAGACCGATGTACATACTCCAACCACCCCCCTGTGTCGCCCATCTCCCTCACCCCAAGAATCCACCAGATTCGACGCTCGCAGACTGTCATCCCGTCAATCGTCTCTAAGCGTCAATAGTGCCTTTTCCTCACCCAAACGGTTAATTTCAACCTTCCACTAGCAAGAGAGATCTTGAAATCTCTTCAATATGGCAAATATATTTCGAAATCCATGGATGAAGCTTGTCCATGTCTCTTATTCCAATTCTAACGTCTCTTGACTGAAGTCAAACATTAAAATTGACTCCCAAGACGTAAGATTTTTTTTTATCTCTACCTGTTCATCTTATCTTCTCTATCTCCATATCTATTCAGAAGTGAACTCCTATTTTATTGTTTCCTTTTAAATTCAGCAGCCAATTTTTCAAACTAGTGGAGCTTTGATATTTTACTATAAATAGGGCCTCAAATGCCCTCAACATGACAGGTTTTAATCATTTATAGTCATCTCCATAGTCTTAAGTTTAGAGCTTCAATACTCTTAGTTCCCTTTGCTAAAGTTGTTTTCTTTTTGTTCGTTGGAAAACCTCAATCTTTTCGGAGGGATTTGATAGCAAAGTAGGAGTAGATAGCTTGAAACTCGATGCTTGACGGTCTCAATCGCTGCCCAACACAAGAAAAATTCTATCTCGTCTAATTATATTATATTTATTTTTTGATGATTCACTAATCGTTTGAGTTCGTTATTCCCGTTTGGCCGATCATGAATATAAATATGAGCAAAAATGGTGTCTGGTTATTTGATTTTGCGCATCATGTAATGTTTTTATGAAATATCTTAGTTCGTAATTTAGGTTGATTAATATTTAAAAATTTGAAGTCTCGATTGGATTGGTCCGTTTTATTTTGGTTGGTTGTGGACGCAAATCTGAAGCAAATTATCTATTGTATAACTAGTTGGGAGGTTAATTGGTGGTTTTGAGCATGAAAACGCGAAACAAAATTTTTTTCGGCTTTCTGATTCACTCAAGTTGGGCATTGCGTGGGGCTGTTTTGTCTTTAAATGTGTAATAATATGTGGATTATAGTTAACAATATGGCTTGGAGAGGTTGTGTCTGGTTGAAAAGTGTAGAGCTATGTTGATCTATTACGTAAAATCTATCTTCTTATCTCACCTCTGTCTCTTTCTATTTCGTCTGTTCTTGTTCTATTAATACATGGTTTGTTTTGGCTTCAAACTATATTGATGTTGCTATTTGTTTTTTTGGCGAATAGAGTTCAAGAACATGGTTTTGCCTTGATTGTCCTTTGTTTTAATATACGGTTGCTTAGCGTCTAAATGTACAAAACATGTAAAACTCCTCCTATCTCCATCGTTTTTGTTTTTTCTTTTTTCAATACTACTGTTTGAAGGATTGAATTCATGTCGTTTGTCAAATCTTTGCTTTTCATATATTTGACATATTTCTTACATCTTTTGGTTGGATTAAGAACATGTGAAAGTGCTCATCTCGTTTTGAATTCATTATCATATAGGGCTGTTTTGTGTGATATGTGTGACTGTATATGAGTTCAAAACGTTGATGAAGTATTCTTGAATATAAAGTACTAACCTTAGATTTAAAGTTTCATTTTTTTTCTCGCAAATTTCAAATTTATAAGTGTTATTCTCATCTCGTTTCTTTCTGAATATGGTTGTCTTGCATCGATAAATGTATATATGTCATTGCATAACAGATTCCCTAAATAATAAGTGGTTGACATAAGTCGTAACCATCAAATGTAAACTAGGACCAAAATTGGAATCTTATTTCTCCATTACCGCACCCTAAAATTGTGTTGATGTTAGTATATTTGTGGATATGTTAACCTGCTTGCCACATGAACTAGTGTCTTAACCCATCCTTGTACATGCTTGTCTAAGTTCCCCTTAATGGTTAAGGTTTGCCGCAGGTCGTTTGAAATATAGACAGTCCATATTTTGTTTGACAATTATTTGAACTCTACTCTAAATCTTACGGTGGCAGCTCTTTGTATACGTGTATAACGTATTAGTTTGTTGTATGGTTGTCTTATGTTGTTGAGTAATGAAGATCTTAAGGAGTTCTTTTCTCTTTGTTTTCAAGTAACCAAATGTTATGGAGTTTGTTAGAGATTAATTGGTCTCTTAAGGTCAATAGTAAATGGTCTGAAGTTGGTTGTTGAGTCAACAGACTTGCACATAAGAAATTTGGACTATACCTCCGAATGTGATCCAAACTTCCACACTCATGGTACCTAATGCCTAAGATAGGTCGCTAAATTAAAAATGATGAAGGTGTCTAACTACTGTAATACCCCGTACCTTCCCGACCCTACTTGACAACTTTGAACAATGCGTACTTAGGTTTTTGTAGTGTTATTAATGGAACATTTGATATTGGGCCTAGTACGTGTGATTAGACCTTTGTAGGAGGTGTTTGTGACTTTGTGGAGCATTTGTGGGGTGAAAATGAGGCTTGGAGGACTTCCAAGCAATGGATATTAAGGTTAGGAGGTAAGCAAAAGACTTAATCTTGAAGGATCTAACCAAATCCGCAAAGAAAAGTCGAAGAAAGGAAAAAAATCACATTTTGGGTGTGGGGCGCGCCAGGCCACTTCTGGCCAAATTTTTTTGGCACAGGTAGAACTGGGGCACTCCAGGCAGTGTGCCAGGCCGCCTATGCCAGAAATTTTTCTGGCATAGGCAGCATTGGGGCGCGCCAGGCGGCGTGCCAGGGTGCTTTTCGCCAAAAAATTTCTTCGACTATTATGACATATATAAGACTTTTTTGTCATGGTATCATTACTCCATCTTAGTAGGACTACTCTTGAGCGCGTTTAGCATCCGAGTTGGGGTTAACTCTTCGTCACAAGTATTTTATCAAATTATGCTCAAATAAGCTAAGAGTGGCTAGAATTTTTTCTTTTTGAAATTGAGGCTACGAACATGAAACTCGTGTGTGAATATTATCGAGACATTTATGGAATTATTTTAACATGAGATATATGGTGGATTATACATTAAATTTGATGGGTTAAGATGACATGTGTTATTGGGCTCAATTTAAAGCCCAAAATGAAGCCAAAATGCATGGGCCCAAAGGGTAAATGACCCATTCTTCTAAAATTGACCAAGAAACATGGCATTTAATGCCAAGGAGTGTCTAAGGATGACTTGAGTACTATATAAAGGCCAAAAATCAGATTTTTTATTCACTCTAACTCTCATTCCTTTCTAGACAATTACAAGATATTTTCTCTCAAACCCTAATAACCCTAAGGCACTTCTTTGGGCAAGATTATCATTTTACAAGTTTGGGTAAGTGATTATTCTTATGGATTAATATATTATATTCATGGGAGAGTATGTATATCATGATGGTTATGTCTAAAAGTGTAACTAATGCATTTTTGCTTTTTGCTAAAAGATGTATCATCCATGGGATTTAAACTTGAAAGGTGGCATGGGATTTTGATGAAAGTGCATGGTACGAATGAAATATCAACATGTATGGTGTGGTTATGTTCCTTAACTTGTTATTTTTCTATGAGTATAAATTATGGGATTGTTGTCGATATGTTGTTATGAAGTGTATTGAGGTGACTTGATGGAGTAATTGTGATGTTGTGGTGATGGAGAAGTGTAAAGTATGAACTTGGTGTGACATGCTATTGGTTTATGATGTATTGGTCAATGTATGGAATATTGTGGTATTGTTGGTATGATAATTTCATAAATGGTATTGTCAAGGGGGAAATGTCATGTTAAGGCAATCATGTAACTCATTATCGTTATATGCATTTGTAAGGTAGTTGGTGGTAAATGTAAACTCCGTTATGAACTTGTGTTATAGAGTGAAACGTAAAGAAGGAGCTGGACTATTGTATGCACAGTTAGGATTGTATATTCATATTGGGAAGATAAGGTATGTAAGGTTATTCTATCCGTATCCTTCTGCAGCACATAGTAGTCACATTGACATTTTATTTGTTCCATTCCGAAATGTTCTAAGGTATCCTATATCCGGTTACCAATTGTTATTATCACATGTTTCCTACTCATTGATCAATTGTGATTCACATGTCTCAAGTTCATTGACTAATGTTCCAAAGATTCCATGGTTCCAATAATGTTATGTTTCCAATAATGTTATGACTATCATTGTATCAATCTCAAAAGTAAAGAATGAAGTAATGCATATATGGTTAATGATTGACTATGGGTGGTAGCTTTGGGGGCGTAAGCCTAGCTCAAGCCGATCCCGAGATTATTGGATCAGGGGGTAGTCCTAGAGGCATAAGCCTAGCTCGGACCAAACCTGACAGGGGGCAGCTCTAGAGGTAAGAACCTAGCTCGAGCCGAACCTGATATATTGGTTTATGGGTAGCAGCTCTAGAGGTAATAACCTAGCTCGAACCGAGCCAATGTGTTGATTTATGGGTGGTATCTCTAGAGGCATAAGCCTAGCTCGAGCCGATCCCAACATAACGTTATGTTATGTTAAGACCCACTGATCAGTCGGGGCCTGGGTACATAGTGACACAAGTGATGATGAACAAACATAGAAGTAAAGAAGCAAAGAAAGTAATGAAAGCAATACACACGATTCTCAACATATAGAATGGTGACTTATCCATATTGGTTATTCATTTGTATTTGAGTTCATTGAAGTATTTATGTGTCATACCGTTTCATACGAGCCTTACATACTCAGTACATTCTTGATACTGACGTCCCTTGTGGGACTTACCTTACTTGCTGCAGGCACAGGTGCTAGTAGACCTCCACAGTAGGTTGCGGATCTTTTGCCGATCTTTGGTGAGCTCCAGTTGGTTCGGGGCTTTCCGGGTCTCATATGTACATTTGTTTTGGTACTGTAATGTTGTATAAAGCGGGGACTTGTCCCGACTTTAGGATGGTTATGTATATGCATCTGTAGAGGCTTTGTAGACGGACGTGGTGAGATGAATGAAAGAATGTATGTTCATTTTGACTTGATGGACCTAACGGCCAAGTTTCTTATATGTATATATCACATGTTTCCATAACTTCCGCTATTGACATCTTATAGCTCTTTGTGATGGTGCTGCTTATTGAGTGACATGCATATGAACGGACATGAGCAAAGATTGGTTCTCTCGGGCCTTATCGGCTTCTGGTGCCAGTCCGCCTCGTTGGAACTCAGGGCATGACAACTACTTATCCGGGAGGGTTGATAACTGACCCCAGATGGTCCCTCTGCGGAGACAGATATGACTGAATAGAAGGGCCGAGAATAATGACCCTGTAAACCATGGCCCCTTGAATAAGTACCATTGAAATGACCCAATGTCCGATCTTTTTTTTCCTCTGCCTTCACCTCTCCTTTTTTTGTAATTGCTTCAACCTTTTCAGCAAACTCAACCACTTTCTAAAAAGACTTGTCAGATGCGCCCACTGATAGAGTATTCATCTGAAGCCTTGAATTCAAACCTTTCACAAAATACCTGATCCTCTCCTCCTCCAAAGTAATCAACTGAAGTGCATAACGGGACAAAGCATGAAATTTGGCCTCATAGGCTACCATATACATATCACCCTACTCTAGTTTTAGGAACTCATCCTTATTCTGATCCTAATAAGTGCGAGGAACATACTTCTCCAGGAACATATTCTGGAGCTGAGCCCAAGTAAGTGGAGGTAAGACAGCCTTACACTCAACAAAGGACCTCTACCACTGCTTGACCTCTTCTTGTAACTAAAATGACATAAACTCCACACCATAACTCTCCACAAAACCCATCTTATATAGACACTCATGACAGTCAATTAAGAACTCGAATGCATCCTCTGATTCAGTTCCCTGAAACACTAGAGGTTTCATCTTCATGAACTTACAGAAAAGTCTATGCTCATCATCAATCATCACTGGTCCTAATATCTATTGGGGAAACACTTCATTCTCAGAGCCCTTATCCATCTGAGGTGCTATAGTAGCTGTATACTGCAAGGCTGGGGATAGAAATACAAGAATAGCTAGATTAGTACTGGTGCTATCCAAACTACTCAGAAACCCCAACACCTGCTGAATAAACTTCACGAACATAGGAACCTGAGCTGTACCATTCTCCATAGGCACCATATTCTCTGAAAATCTTCATTCTGAACCAAATCTAGAGCATCCTACTGTGGGGGAGGGGATGGTGTCTTTTGTCTAACTGGTCCTCCAGCTGCCTGGGCTCGACCCCTTATAGGTGTTATACCTCGTCCTCTTCTCTTTTCCCTTTTCGTAACACAAGGCCTGCCCTGAACTGCGGCCACAACGACCAATATGGGTGTTGCTTCTGGTGCTGCTCTAGTGGAACGAGTGTTCATCATCTTCGAAATAAGAGTGAAGGAAGTTAGATACCAATTTGGATCACCAGATACCAATTGGAAATAAGTACTACCACGAAAGAAAGAAAGAAGAGAATTTTTTTTCCTAAAATCCTATATCCTCTCAAAGAAAAGTACAGACGTCTCCATACCGTTCTGCAAGAATCTACTAGACATGTTCTTATACGACGAGATCTACAAACCCAATGTTCTGATACCATCTTTGTCATGACTCAAGTGGTCATGAGTGGCACCACTCTAACACTATAGTAGGAGAACTATCTAACCCAACCATTACCAACCAAGTCAGACCTTCACAAGTCACATTGATCAATTACTTATCATTAAAATACTAAAACACCATATTATCAACTGAACCAATTCTAACTTAATCAATATTCATAACTTAAGAAAAGAAAGAGTGTCGAATACCTCTAAATTAGTACAACCCGCTGGACCTAAAGTCACCATACAAGAACATCAAAATAGTGTCTAAACACCATGTCTAAACAATATCCAGAAACACTAAGTAAAACTAGAATGTGTCTGTCCCAAAGCAAATGACACACCAAATAATAAGAAGATTTAGCAGATGCCCGGTCATGGTGCTCAGCCTTGAATCAAATTCTGAATCACTGTTTAGAGTCTAGGTCTTGTCTTAAACACTGAAACATGCTATGCACTTAACAAAGGAAGAGTACAAGTAGTATCAATACAACAACTAAGTACATGTAGGCATGATCAGCTAACTCAACTCAACACTATACAAATAGGCAAATTGGATGCAGGTAACAACAATCAAAACATAACTTACAATTAATGACAAGCAAATAGAGGTGTAACACTTCATCTCATCAGGAATACAAGTACATAGTACATCAGTTACACTTGGGCAGATTCTTTAACAATGTTCACCACAACATATATATGTATACATTCAAATAAATTTGATGAATGCATGTATGCAAGATATACACTTATACTAGAGTCATTAGGGACTCTTAGATATGATCTGCAAGGGACGAGCTTAGTCTATGTACCAGTACTGGTGTGGTACTTGGTCCAATAACAGTGTCTGTATGACACTCGATCCATATACATCTCAATATCATCTCAGCATCAATATCATCTCAACACCAGCTCCATATCAATATCATCTCATCATCATGTCAGTATCAATATGCAATACAAGAATGCAGTCAATAATCACAACTAATACCTAAAGGCAAATCACAAACAACAAATTCACATATAAGCATAGAATCAACTAAATTTTACCTACAACTAAACCATAACCTATCTTGATTCCTTGCTTGTAAAAACTAAGTTGCCACAAACTTGCCCTTCCTTTCGATTTCAGCTTGTTCTCAATCTATACACAACAATTACACAACTCTTAATACAATATTCCACGTTTCCTAACCATTAGGAACTCACTTTTATCACTTTAACCTAGGGTATTTCCCTAATTCATAAACTTAGGGTTTTATACCCTCTAAACCTCATGAAATCTTCATACTTTAGCATTATCAACAAGAATTCTGCCATAAGAAGTGTTTTCTAACACCTTAGTATCAGTAACAATTGATAGTAAACTAAATCCCCACCAATTCCGACCAATTCATAAATTATGGCTAAACTCTAATTTCTACCATGAACAAGATTCTTGTAATTTCTAGGGAGTTAAAGAAGGAATTCAAGTTTAGAATGTAACAAAACCTTACCTCCAAAAATAAAACCCCCCAAAACTGTAAAAGTTCACCTTTTGCTAAGCCCTTGAACGTTTTTAGAAAGGTGGGAATGAAAAAATATTTTCTAGCTTTAAAAACTAAAATTCTGCATTTTTATCACTACAGTGAAGGATATGCCACTGCAGCGACCCTCAGGCCAAAATGGGTTGCCGCTGCTGCGGTACTTCTGTCGTTGCAGCAACACCTCTGTCTGCTGTAGCAGACCCAAACTAGTAACTCAGGACTTGGTCCAGTTCTATCCTTTTCACAATACACTTCTTGAAATTTGGCATCACGAACTAACTCTTTCACTCTAATTGCTATAACCAGAGTTCTACTAACTCGTTTTACGTACCGAAAGTTGCTACAACTTCCTCAAATCCTTCTCTATTTTAGCGTAATGATAATTTGGATCGATATATATATATATATATATTAATATAGAAAGTGACAATTCATCTATTGTATTTTCATGCAAATAGGAGCAAGAAACTCTATGGAAAGATGGTGGTTTAATTTGATGTTTTTTAATAAGGAGTTCAAACACAGGGTGGTCTAAATAAATTAATAGGTAGTCTTGGTCCTATTGAAAACACCAGTGAAGATCCAAACCAAAAAGTGAAAATCATTCATAGTTGCAGTAATGTTGATTATTTATTCAGAGACAGACTAACCGATATAAATATCAGTTAATGAAAGAGCCCCATGCAAAAAAATGCATGTTGGGTCCTTAAAATAGTTTAGATCATTTTATTAATAATAAGTTTATTCTATTCTACTGAGAAGGTCTATCGTTCGAGTTCGTATAGCCCTATAAAATAAAAATGAAAAAAGAAATTGTATATATATTTATATATTGTGTGTACTATTATTATTATTATTATTATTATTATTATTTCCACTTTATTTATGTGGTGCTTTAGACTATTGGGATTCTTTTGAGCACGGGTTAGTTTTTTTCTTGCTATTTATATTGTATATGGTCTTTTAAGCTCAGTCAGCCTATGATAGCTACTGAGTACCCCATGTTTTGGTACTCATACTACATTACTGCATCTTTTTCTGATGTAGAGCTTGGTGTGACTCACCCTTGTTGATCCTACTTGTTAGAGGAGTCATTTTGATCAAATTTGTGATGAGCTCTTGGCGTTTAGAGACTTATTCATTACCTTTCTGTAACTTTTTTTTTCTGTATTTTGTACTTTTTGTATTGATGTGTATTTGTATAGATCTACCTCTTGTACTTTAGTGACTCTTGTACCTATGACACCAGGTCCAAGGATGGGTATTCTGTATATTTTGTCTCCTTTTGTTTCCAATAGGACCTATTTTTTATATTTTGTGTATGTTGGTAAATATAATGGCCCGTTATTCCTTTTGCTTACATCTTTATTTCTATTGGCTTATTACTTTCTATATGGCTATAAGTTTTAGATTACCTACTAAGGGTTATAGTAGGTGCTTTAAGTACACCAAACTTACTGGTACGAGAGTAAGTTCCTAGAAGAGTCCAGCGGATAGGTACAATGACGCTTGTATCCTATCATGAGAAGCTATAGGGCATTCTTAGGAAAATTCTATCCTTGACTTATTATTGTGCTTCTGATTTTAATCAGTTTCTAAATATCTCATTCTATTCCATTATTTTCATATGGATAGGACAAGGTCATCAGTGGGCAAGGTCGAGGATCATGTGCCTATTTTTAAGACTCCAATTAGGGGTCAAGGAAGGGGTCGACCTAGAGGTCAAGGTCGGGTGTGATCTATGGAACTAGCTCAAGGTCAGGCTAGGGCACCATCACTAGAGCTCGAGATTGAGAATGAGTATCTACCACATCAACCAGAGGGTCTGGGGCCAGCCTAGGTCCTAGTAGAATTTGTGGCCACACTAGTTCTTTAGGACACCATGGTTAGGATTTTGAACATTTTAGAGGGTATGTCATAGTTTGGGGTTTTGCCAGGTACTCTGAGTGATTCTCAATTCAGAGATGAGGCCTAGTCTTCAGCCCAGGAAGCAACACAGGGTGTTCAAGTTTAAGGAATATAGTCTTGTTTTGTAGCTCCCCATTTAGAAATGTTGCCTATGTCGATTGTTGCTTAACCTAATGTATCCAGACAAGCGAGAACTATTGAGGGGCAAAAGACACTTGCTTGATTTATTAGGTTGGGTTCTCCTAGATTTTTTGGTGCTCCAATAGAGGATGCTTATGATTTTCTGGTGAGTTGTCATAAGATGTTACATCACCTTAGGTTAGTGGAGTCACACGAGGTTGACTATACCATATTTCAGATGAAGGGGATAACTAAATAATGGTGCAGAGCATATCTCGAGTGTAGGCCAGTCGGGTCATCTCTAATGACTTGGGCACAGTTCTTCGAGGCTTTCTTGGGGAAGTATATGGCTTGTAGTATAAGAGAGAGGTTGTTGGATGAGTTTACTGATCTACTATAGGTTCTATGATAGTATTAGATGAGATTCCTGGATTTGGCAAGACATGTTGCTATGATTATGGTGACAGAGCATGAGAGAGTTCAAAGATTTGTTAGGGGGTTTACTTTACCACTCTGTCGGTGATAAAGCATTAAGTAGTGGTTGGGACTACTTTTCTTTAGATTGTTGATCACTAAGGATTATTAAAGGATATATATTAAAAGGCTTATGGAGGCTGCGACAAGAAGCCTCGCTGTCAGGGTAATTTCAATGGTTCTTAGTCTAGAGATTGGGTTTTCCCTAGTAGAGGTATCATCATCACTTTTAGCCTAGTAGGCCTATTCAGGCAACATTATAGATTACAGATGGTGGGTATTTGGGTCATGTTGGCTAGATTAGCTAGGGTTTGGGCTAGACTTTTTGGGATTCATATTTTGGGTATTTGGTTCGTGGTGGATATTTTGGTACAACAGGGCCATCACATCAGAAGATGTTTGGCAAATAGTATTACTAGTGTAGAGTGTTGGGGCATTTACTAGAGAGTGTCCTAGGCTCAGATATGGCAGATAGTAAGGTTAGCGATTTAGGATCTCAAAACTCTATTGCCACTAGCTAGAGGTGGTGCGTAGGATTGTAGGGGTGGTCACTAGGTTGCTTAAGATGGGTATTAGCTAGGTTGGGCATGTGGCCATATGGATAATTAGTTTGAGGGTGGACATGGTCATCTATATGATTTTTTAGGTAGCCAGGGTTGAGGGATTAGATGTTGTCATCATATGTATGATCTCTATTTGTCATAAACCAACTTCTATGTTATTTGATCCAGGGTCTATATATTCTTATGTGTCTACTTACTTTGCTATTCCTCTGGATTTGTTATGTGAGTGTTTGTCTGTGCCTATATGTGTAGCTACTCTTATAGGTAATTATTGATTGTATGTGCTATGTGTGGTGAACATCTTACTGTATGACACTTAGGTAGATATTTTTATACTAGATATGGTTGATTTTGATGTGATTCTAGGCATGGAGTTAAATTATTTTACATTTATCCCTCAAATTGTGTGAAAAGGTTCTAATAGCCACGTGCTGAGAGGGATTCCATTATTTATGCAGGAAAAAAAGTTGGTAGGGAAGGAGCGTTTAGCTTATCTAGCATTTGTTCGTGCTACAAGTGCTGACACTCCTTCACTTGAGTCAGTTTGCATGTTCAATGAGTTCGCTGAATGTGTTTCCTATAGATCTACCTAGTCTTCCACTTAATAATGAGATTGAGTTTGAGTTTGGCATTGATGTTAAATCAGGCACTCAACCCATTTCTATTCTACCATATCAAAAGGATTTGACATAGTTGAGGGAGTTAAAAGAGCAGCTATAGGATCTTTTGAGTAAGGAGTTGCATCTAGTATTTCTCCATGGGCTGCTCCTATTCTATTTGTGAAGAATAAAAATGGTACTTTGCATAGGTGTATTGACTACCGATAGCTGAATATGGTGACTAATGAGAATAAGTATCTGATGCCATGTATTAATGACTCGTTTGACAAGCTTTAAGGGCCAATGATCTTAGGCGTATTTGTACTCCTAAGTGTAATTATCTATAGGCTTTTAGCTTAGTTTTGAGGATAAATTGATTTGCTTTTTGAGTTGTTAAGTGTGTATATGTGTATTAGTGTGTTAAGTACATGTTCATAGTGTTTAAGGGGAATTTGAAACAAGGCTAGAATCAAAATGATCAAATAGAACTTAGATGAGGAAACTAGTGTCGCTAGCTTGAGCTATGCTTATTCTAGTATCGTTTGATTTGTTCTATTGTATTGTATGGACTTATGGTTATTGTGAGATGTTGTAGGATATTAATGGAGGAGCTATGGAAGCTAATTCAATCCTACAAATAAGCCAAAAGATAAACGGGAACAAGGAACGAAAGCACGAGAAGGAACAGACTCAACCCCCACACCTTGGAGGGGGCCATGCACCGCACCTCCCAAAGCATGGAAGGGGGACATACACCATAACTACCAAGGCATGTGGTAGGGTATGATACACACCATGTATCATGCCATGCTACTGGTTTGTGTGTGCGATGAGCCACGCGACGCAACACCCCCAAATCCGACCCAAAGTTGGTTTTTAACTTGTTTTTAAGTGGGGGCAAAGTTGTAAATGCATGGGATTCGTTTGGGGAACCTCATGGAATACCTAAAGCACTATAAAAGGAGTAGTCAGCCACATTTATTCACATCTTTTGAAGTCTCTTGGAGGATACACGAATTGGAGAGCAAAGGAGATATCAAGGAGCTCAAACAAGGGTTCTGTCTTCTGTTACTTTTCATTCTTGTAGTTTGCAGTTATGAACTCTTTTATGGAGAATGTATGTATGAATATGAGTGGATAAATACCCTATTTCTAGGGTTGATTCTACAACATGATTGCTTAATTATGGTTTTATAGTTGGTATATTTGTTTATCAAGTCATGTGATTGTTCTTGTGTTCTTGTTTTACTATTTTAAAGCGTCATGAACTTTAAGATAAATTGTAGTTCCAAACCAAATTAACGATAGGAGTTGAGGGATGGAATGAAGAATGTAAGAAGTGTGGATCATGTCTTTAATTGTTATAAGCTAATTGTTAAAGGATGATTTGTGGTTAGGATAGCGATATACCTGAACGCCCCACTTGGTTAATGAAATGGGAAGATAGTTTAATACACTTTAATTAAAGATTCACATCCCCTCTCAACGATGTAGTTGTGAGATTAATTTGGGTATATGACTTAGAGGATGACCATTCCCAAGTTGAATATCAACCCCGTAGATCAGCAATCATGATAAGCATCAACACCGACTAGAAACCATAGTTATGCATGAATGTGAAGTAATTATCTCAACCTTGGAACTCTCCATATATTGTTTACAATCCGAATTTCATATCTTCATTATTTCTAGTATTTAGTTTATAAAACTCAAAACTCTTGATTATTACAATATGCATTTTTTTTAACTTTAATAGTAACACTATAATTGGATCATTTGCTAATCACCAAGTCCCTGTGGGATTGATATTCGGCTCAAAAGGGCCACTATATTACTTGGACAACCACGTACACTTGCGTGTGTGCTTGGGAGCGACAAGTTTTTGGCGCCGAAGCCGAGGACTTGAAAATTAGAAACCTTCTTATTTTCAGTTTTACTATTTTGTTTGATAAGTGCTAACAACTTGGTCTTAGCTACTGAATTTGCAGGTACAAATTTGAATATTGAGTAAGCTGGCAAGGGAGACAGAATTGGTTGAATCATATCCCCAACCTGAGCGGCGCTTACACCAATTAAGGAGAGAGTCAACACTTTTCATCGAATCCCGCAAAGTTCAAGATGACGAAACTATTCCTGTAGCAATATGTGATGAACAACGACCTCGCAGGACAGTGCGCGATGTGGCAATACCACTCATAACTAACGTGACCTTTTATATTCAAAAGCCGGATGTAAGGGGTAGATTTGAGCTAAAAAAGAACATGGTGCAGTTGTTGCACACAAGCGGGCAATTTACAAGCTTATCACATGAGGATACACAGTTCATCTACAAAAATATTTGTAGATCAGTGATACTTTTATTCCCGCAGAAGTCTCCACAGACTATGTGAGGCTCACACTTTTCCCATTCTCACTTTTGGGAGAAGCGAAGAAATAGTTGAAGGCAGAACCTTCAAACTCAATTACAACTTGGGATAATTTGGCAAAGAAGTTAATCATCCGATTCTTTCCTTCAGGCAAAACTGCAAGGTTGAGGAGTGAGATTCTGAGTTTCAAGTAAAAGCTAGATGAGAATCTCTATCATGCACGGGAGAGATTCAAGTCACTTCTCAGAGATTGTCCACATCACCAATGAACCAATGAGGTATTACCTCATACTTTTATTGAAGGTCTTGACCATAATACGAAAATTTTGTTCTATTTAGCGGCAGGTGGTTAGGCTTTAGAGAAAACCTATGATGAGCTGTACACTCTCCTAAATAGAATTGCATAAGGTAATCCAGATTGGAATGGTGATATGTCTAGAAGCATGGTGAAGAAGCCTGTAGGTATTGTTGACACCTAATTTTTTCCCTCCCTGACTAAATTTAATCCTGAGTTTCTTCGATTTTAAATAAAATCAAAGTATTTATTTTATTCGGATAAATGCTTTGTAAAGTATTTATTTGAGTTAAATTTGTTATTTAAGTGATGAATTATACATTTTCGTACAAATGTATACGAGATTGTATAGTTTTGGTTGCTTAAATAATTATTGTATCAAAAATCAAATTTTGATCAAGAACTATCGTAAGAATAAATTCAATTGGATAAAGTCTTGATTTAAAAATGATTGTTCTTAAAATATTTTATTTGAAGAGTATTTATTTTATTTTATTAAATGAAGAAGCTCGTAATTAAATTAGAAATTAATTCGTCTAAGTTTTGACTCAATATGGTCAATTTATCGAGATTAGGACTTAATTGAAGTCAAAATGGCTACAATTGCAATGCAATTGGTCTATTGACTCTTTATTTGGCTAAATTCTTAATAAAATTGACTAATTCTTATACCAATTTGGCTATTTATTATATAGCCTATTCCTACTCAAACAACCTAATTCCTAACCTATTTAAAATACTACCCAACCCAGCCTATACCAACCTACCCGACCCAGGCCCAAATCCGTCGACCCGCTCCAGCCCACTACACCCTTATATCCCCTTCTTCTCCACTTAACCCCTCAACAACATATATCGACAAAAACATCAGCAACTCAAACCACACAAAACCTAAATTGATTTTCTCTTGAGCCGCCACAATTTCCAACAAATCTAGCTCTCAAAATTCGTACACCTCCGCGTGATAAGCATGCATTTTTGTACGGGGAAGCTTCCAGATTGTCCACGCCCTCTTCTCCCATTCGTTCCCTGTACGAGCAATGACGGAGACTCGCTAATCTCCGTCCATTTTGTTGATGTCTCTTGATAGCCTTTCAATTTGGAATCCATTTCCTATCCCACATCACTATTCCTCACAAATTCCACCCAATTCCTACATCAAAAATCTATTTCCAAATCCCCAAATCTGTTTCCTATATAAACCCATCCACTTCACTGTTCAAGGGACGGTTTTTGGAACCCCGAAAAAAGAGCTAGAATTCCCTTTACTCTGTTAGGATTTGGAATTTTGTCCCCAGCCTGGAGTTGTGAGAATTTTGGCTCAGTTTTTTTAATTTTCTTTGCTATTCTCGAGTGTTCTTGAGTCAAGGTGAGAGGCGAAAGTCGAGCATTCAAGTCGTCGTCCCAAGTTCGCTGCTCCGAAAAGGGTAAAGCCCCATCCTTCTTTTAATTTTCGGTCATTTATTAGGATGTGAGTTTCATTTCTTTAGTGTAGTTGTGAAATTATGATGTTGGTGGGATTATGTGTTGTAGAAACCTTGGATTTTGCTATCTTCTTTGACGATTTGTGTGGTCTGAATCCTACATTAAGTGAAGACGGAAATGTTAGATGTTAATGGGGTCTCTAAGACCATGTTTTGAATTCGTATATTTCTTGTTGTTTCTCCACTAACGTTTGATGTTCAAGCCTCGCCTTTTAAAAACACGTTATAAAGCTTGTGTGCTTTGTCTTCATAACTGATTTAGTTTTTGGTTAGTTGAGATTTACTATACTTAATCTTTCATTATGGTTTGAATTTTTGTTTATGTGTTTAGTCTTGATTATGTATTAAAAGTGATTATAAGAATATCTTTATGGCGTTTGGCGTCTATTGTTTCTTCCTTTGATTGTTTAAATTCAATTTTTTAACAAATCTATTTATTCTTAAGTTCGTTTCCTTGTATCTGTTAGTTTGAGAGAGTTAGTAGAGCATCTAATTTTTGCACTTAAGTTCAATGGGCAATAGTTTTACTGATTCTTATATTTCCTAATCATATAGTTAACTAGGAGCTCAAAAACTTGAATTAGTAACATTCATTCCTCTTTAATTGTTTGATTGAAGATGGCTATTTCTTCTTGATGGGATCATTTCTGTTTTCCTTCAAACTCCGTATTATTGTAGAGCCCGACTATACTTGATTCGAAAAATCTAACTCAAGATGGTTTTTGAAAAGGAAATATCTCCTTTTTAAAAAAATAATAGGAAATATATTTTAGCTTTGTCCCTTTACAGTATGTTCATGATTAAATTGGAACCAAGTTTTAGTATCTTGCAATAATCGTCTTCTCTCGAGTTTGAGCACTATGTTATTTAAACACTTAAAAGAATCATTTTTGAGTGAACATGCTTGAAATTTGAACAACTGAATATGCCTAAAGTTTGATTATTCTAGTTTGTTTAAGTTGTTATTTGGTGTTGCTAGATATTGTTTAGTTTGTTGTGCTATTATTAGATTCGCGCTAATCCTTTTAATTCCTTCTTTGTATGCATGATATGACGAGTTCAATTGGACTCTCCATTCCTTGCATTTCCCAGTGGGCCAAAGAGGCCCATATCATCTTCGAGTCAAAAGCCTCAACTAAGGTCCAATAAAGGGACTGATATACAGAAACAGGATTGATATACATGTAGTATACGTGTGATATACATCAAGAATGAGGAATGGAAGCAGGTATACAGGTGAAAGGTAAAATATGTGACTGATATACAGTCATATACGCAGAAAACGCAACAAAAGGAAGCTGATATATAGTCAGGATACGGTTGGTATACATTGCAGAAAAATAGGCCAATAGCCCATAGTTTAAAGTCCAAATCTGGACAGATTTGGGATGGACCAAAAAGGGGCCCAAATCTCAACTTTTCTTCCTTCAATTCCTTGTAATTTGATTATTTGTTTGTGTATTCACTTTAATTTAATTTCATCTAGATGAATCCTTGGGGAGGAATTTTATTGTTAATGTAACACCCCGTACCTACCAAACCCTACTTGACAACGTTGAACAATGTTTACTTAAGTGTCGAGAGCCAAAAGTATGTATTATGTAATGTTATTGATGAGGTAATTGATATTGGGCCTAGTACAAGGGATTAGACCCTCGTAGGAGGTGTAACACCCCATATGTTGTCGAACCTATACGACTACATGTAAATTTATGGAATTAATTAAACATGAGAGATTTGAAGAATTATGCAATTATTTGTTAAGGATTATATGAGTCTTGAGCCATTGGGCCAAATGAGGCCCAAAGATCATACGAAAGACTTGGCCCAATGGGGCAAAACATGATTTAATCTTCCATTTGACTAATCAACCATGCATTTAATGCCAAGAGAAGGATAAGAGTGACTTGAGGGATATATATATATGTATGAGGAATTATTAATTCAATTGGTGGGCTCAATTAACAATTTGTAATGAGCTAAAAGAGGCCCAAAAATTAGCATGAAGGCATGGCCCAAAAAAGGGCATAATGACCCATTCTTGACCCATTCTTGCAAGACCAAGTCAATATAAGAGGATTGGACCAAGTGTGTGGTTAATAGGCACCATGAGGAGACTATATAATGAGGGAAAAATCAGATTTTAATTCATTTTGGACACCCATGCCTTTAGATAGAATTTTCTCAACATTGCCTTATCTCATACAAACCCTAGGCCTTCATCCTTTTGGCCAAAGATCATCACTTGGTGAGTATGAGTAAGTGTATATTATTATGGTTTAATATATTTTATGCATGTAATATGGTTTTATCATGTTGGTTATGTTGGTGAAGTATGAGAAGTTCACTATGTGTAAAACAATTTGTGTTTGCTAAATCGGAGGATGGTTTTGCCTTGTAAACTTGAACATAGACTTGTGGTCTTGAAGGAAGTGAACTTGATGGATTCAATATTGACATGTGAGATGTGATTATAGTCTTACCTTGTTTTATCCTTGTGTATAATGTTTGGAATTGTTATTGCAAAATTGTGCATGGATTTGGTGGTGTATTGAAGGAAAAGTGTGGTTTTGGTGATGTTCATGTGTGTTGTAAAACCATGGATGATTTTTGGCATCTAAGATGATCTAAAATATGTTAAGAGGAGTTTAGTTATGATCATGGACCATTCATTGCATAAAAAGACCCAAAAGAGACCCTTTTTGGCCGAAACGGGTACCCGCCTTCGCAGACGAAGCACCTGCAGGCGCAGGTGCCAACGCAGGTGCCTCTGGCTACCACCAAAGGTCACCTGCGGGTGCAGTTGGCTTAGCAGGTCAGCCCAGAACTCCGAATTGCTTGTTTTTGTATCCCTTTGGGCCCCCGAAACCCCTATACCCTTCATGGATGCAATTATCAACTTATGGTACCTTTTAAATGACTATAAAGGAGTATACCGGAGGTATTTTGAATGGTAAAATATGGATTGATGTTAAAGTGTTATTGTGAAAGCTGTCGAGTGACTTGACGGAGAAAAGGTAACGTAGTGTTAATGAGGAAGTGTAAAGGGTAAACTTGGTGTAAAATGTTATTGATGTATGATATCTTGGTCAATGTGTGGAATGTTATGGTGTCGTTGGTATGAGAATGCAGTGGATTGTATTGTGTGGGGTGACATGACGTTATACGACAGTCATATAGCTCATTATCGTTTTGTATGCTTGTATAGTAACTAGTTGCTAATGTAAGCTTTGGCATGTGCTTGTATTGTAGAATGAAACATAAAGAGGAAGCTGGACTATTGTATCTTCATATATACTTGTGTATTCATAGTAAGACGACAAGGTATGTAAGGTTACTTTGTTCGTATCTTTCTGCAGCATATAGAATACACGTTGAAGTTACACTTGTCCTATTCCGAATTGTACTAAGGTATCCTATTCCCGATTACCAATGGTTATTGTCACAAGTTTCCTACTCATGGATCAATTGTGAATTACATGTCTCCTATTCATTGATAATGTTCCAAAAGCACAGATTGATGGTTTATCCATATTTACTATTTTATTACAGTTGTTTTCCATTGATGTTCATATGTATATTAACCCACCAATAGAGTGGAGGTATGTTATATTATTAACCCAAACCTCTAGAACCTCTTAAATAGAAGAATCTCTAGAATCTCTTGAGTAGATGGCTTTCTTGAATAGAAGAATCTCTGAGAAGTAAGTCTTTTGAGTGGAGGTAACTCTCTGGAATAAAGGGGTATGTAAGGGATAGTATATGAATAATAAGGACATGAGAGAATACACATAAGTGACAATGACAGAAGAAAAATAAGTACATGGTTCATTACATACAGAAAGAGAGTTTATTCACATTGTCTATTTCTCTTATATTGATTCCATTGTTGTTATGATGTTTAATACAGTTCTTATGAGCCTTACATACTCAGTACATTCTTCGTACTGACCCCCTCGGGGGACTTACTTTCAATGCTGCAGGTGCAGGCACTAGTAGACCCCCGCTGTAGGTTGGCAGTATTTGCAAATTTTTGGTGAACCCCAGTTGGTTCGGGACTTTCCAAGTCAGAGTTGTACATTTGTTTGATGTTGTAAATGTTGTATAAAGCGGGGACTTGTACCAAATTTAAGTTGGTCTTATAAATGCATCTGTTAGAGGCTTTTGTAGACGTATGTGGGTATATGGATGAAAGAGATGTATGTTCACTCGACTTGATGGCCCCAACGACCAAGTTTCACATATTGTACATGTTTTCCATGACTTCCGCCATTGGCATTTTATATGTTATATGTTATCAGTTACATGAGATAGTACGATGTTCATACGAGGATATGCATATGTACATGAGCAAAGATTGGTTCTCTCGGGCCATATCGGCTTCGGGTGCCAATCACACCTCAAATGTGATTTGGGGCGTGACAGTTAAGTTCGTTCACTTTATTTTGATTACTCGTATTTCAAATATTTTGTTTTAGGCAAACTTAAGATTATAGAATAACTTGAGGATTTGTTTATATCCTTTCATAGTTATTAATAGCTCGGAATCCACGATAAAGATGTTGGGTTAACTATTTAACTCAAAGTCTAAATTCGGATAAAGATTACTAAGTTAGAATTATTTTTGAACCTTTGATATGTAAGTTATTTCATTTTGTTTGAAACTAAAATGAATGTTATTCTATTCGTTTTACAAACAAGATTTTTCAAATAAACTAAAGAGTTTTTCAAAATTTAGCCAAATAAGTTGAATTCGCCGGGAACCACACTTTGTGGATTTTCGAAAGTGCCTAACACCTTCTTTAGAATCTACTTGAACCCTTACCTAGACTCTGGTTTTCAATAAAAGGTTTTCTTTCAAAATTATCTTTTTAATCGGTTTCTTAATTTTCCTAAAATTTAAGTGGCGACTCTAAGTTATTTTTCAAATATATTAAATAGACTTTTTGCCACGAAGTTATGAAGTTTTTGACTTTTCAAAAATGATCGTAACAGGTATGATTAAGGTAGATGGTGTCACAACATTGTAAGCATAATTGGCCAGCTTTCAGAATCAAATAATGACCCTGTTCAAAAAGTTGAGTGTGGCTCAACCTCAGGCACAGGTTAATGCAGTTCTGCAAGTTTAGACTTGGTGTGAACTTGTGGTAATAGTGGTCACTCCTCAGACTTACGTGTAGCAAATTCGGAGTCTGTGAATTTTGTAGGCAATGCATACAGAGGTAATCAAAATTATAATAATGCCTACAACCGTAACTGGCAGAGTCAGCCCAATTACTCATGGGGCAATAATCAGGCTCAATGTCAGTAATTTCAGTAGCATCAGAGTATTCAGAATAACACTCAGGCCAACAATATAAAGCAGACTTTGAAAAAAATACTGGCCAACCAAGAACAAATGGCTGTGGAAATCAAAAATCAGCAACTTGCCCAAAAGAATTTGGAGATACAAATAGGTCAGTTAGCTTACGCGCACAATAAAAGACCTTAAGGGGGTCTACCTAGTGATGCAGAGCAAGTTCCTAATCAAGTTATGGAAATCACATTGAGAAATGGTAGAGATTTGATTGATGTACCTCCAAAGAAAAATCATGAGGTGCAAGCAGAATTAACCACACCGGAGCAAACAGAGAAGCAAACTCATCCCAAAGGAGATAACAAAAAGGGGAAGTCTGAGTACCCTAATGAAAAGCCTGTTGAGCAACCTCGAAAAAAGCTACCACCACCTTTCCCTCAGAGGCTTATGAAAGCCAAAGAGGATGCTTGTTTTAAGAAGTTCTTTTATACATTCAGAGAACTTCACATTAACCTTCCTCTTATAGATGTTTTGCAGGGAATGCCAATGTATGCTAAGTACTTGAAGGACGTGGTGACCAACAAAAAAAGGCTTGGTGATATTGAGACGGTAACACTTACTGAAAAGTGCAGTTCTGCGGTCATGAGCAAGATGCCCAAAAAGCTCAAGGACCCTAGGAGTTTCACCCTCCCTATACAAATTGGTGAAAGTGACATTATCTATGCCTTGAGTGATTTGGGGGAAAGCATCAACTTGATGCCCCTTTAAGTTTTTAATACTCTTGGTTTGGGAAAGCTAAGTCCCTCCTCAGTGGTATTACAAATGGCGGAAAGAACGAGAGTGGTCCCCGAAGGAATCATAAAGGATGTTCTCATTAAGGTTGGTAAGTTCATTATTCCTGCTGACTTTATAATTCTTGATTATGTTGCAGATGACAGGGTACCAATCATATTGGGATGTCCATTCTTGGCTACTGGTGGAGCATTGATAGATGTGAGAGAGGGCACTCTCAAGATGCGATTGAATAACGAATAGGTGGTTTTCAGAGTATACAAAGTACTTAACAAACCCTCACATTCTGGAGATATATGCATGATCATAGCTATGGAAGTGGATGTGTATGGGGTGGAAGTGTTAAAAACACCAATTACTTCTTCGGACTCTCTCATAGAGTTGCCCAAGTTGATAAATAAGCCTAAACCAGCAAACCTTGAATGGAATCTTGAAAAGGTAGGTGTAAGAAAAGTTATAGACCTCCATGAGCATTCGAGAGGTCAGAAAAAAAGGAGAAAATGGGTTCCAAGTAGGAGAAAGAGGATGATAGAATATGGATGATAAAGTTGTGATGTGATTCGTGCCGTGACAATAAATCAGATGCTGATTGGGAGGCAACCCAAGTTAAGGTAGTTATTTTTTTTAGTTTTCTTTAGTATCACCTTTGTTTTTGTGTTTTGTTTTGAGTCGACAGGTTGAGGGAAAGTCTGAGTACCCAAGATCTTAGCTAAGAAGCATGGCAGAACTTGAGTGTAGGGTCCCCTGGACCTCCTTAATGAATACGATGCTACTGGCTAGGCCTATAGGCCTCATGGAGTATTTCTATCCTTACTTTTAATTTATACTTTGGGGACAAAGTGTGATTTTAAGTGTGGGGTGGGAAATCTTTCGATTTGGTTAGGGTAGAGTGTGCTATAGGAATCTTTTGGTTATTTGGTTAGTTGTTTTTTGCTTATGTTCTGAAAATTTGAAAAATATCAAAAGATTTTCTTTTAGTAATTTTTAGTTTTATTTAGGGGCACACTTCATCCACCCCTCAGTTTTTCTTTTTGGTTCTTTTTCGAGGGAAAGCCGTTGAACCCAGTATCCTTTTTGATTTTTAGGAGTAATTTTAAAATTTTAGAGATGATCTAGTCAGATGCTACTTATGATTGCATGATACAAGTGGGTTTTGAATTTTGAAGCATGTGTAGGGAATTGAATGACTACTGTAAAACACTTAGGCTTATTTGCTTGACTCTTGTGTGATGTTGGCTTAATATTAAATTCTTGTTATTACTTGGTTGAGAGTCCATAGGGATCCTTCTGACTTAAACATGTGCCATGTGTGAGAGAGGTTTTGTTATATTCCATGTTGCATAGTGATATCTATAACTTGCCTAGTGTGTTTGCAAAGTGAAATAAAGAATGTTAAGTTTAGGAGATGATATAGGCATTTCTTTGGTAGTCGTGTTTTATGCCCTCTTTATCTACCCTTTTTACATGATCTTACTTATCCCCGTTGAGCCTTTAGCCTATTATTTGGTAGCCTTGTATATAGCTTATTCCCTTTTTTTTAATCGATCATAGTTTGATCCAAAACTCTTAAGCACTTTAGTTGAAAAATTAAGATCTTAAGGAGTGTGAAATTGAAGAAGGAAAAAAGTGAAAGTGATGCCCCAAGGAAATAGTTGTTGGTGTGTTAAAAAGTTTATGTGTTGTTGGTAGGGAGTATTGTAATAAAAAGAAAGATTGATCAAAAGTGAATCATGTGTGATAGCAAATACTTCAAGCTAAATATATGTAATCTAAATTAAAGAGATGGGGCAGAATGAAAGATAGTTGTGAAGATAAAAGTGGTGAAAAATAGGTTGGTTGGATATGAGTTCGATATAAAGTGTAGTGTATTAAAGCGCTTCAAAAAGTTAGTCACTATTCTTAACCAAATAGTTCCTACCCGTCCCTTAGCCTACATTACAACCCTTAAAGTCCTACTTGATCTTGATCTTTGACATTCTTATATTAGTGGAGTACTACACTAAGGGCAAGCTTATGTTTCATATTATGTCACATGTGAATTCTTTGTGAGAGTGAGCGGAATTTGATTCGTACACCCATTCTTGTGATAAATTGCATATTTGTGAGTGAATGTGGATGACTCTCTTGTGGTGAGGGAGCATGCTTGATGATAGATAGGTGACTTGTATGATATCTTTGTTGAATATTATGCATGAGTTTGCCAACTTGGTAGAGTCAAGTCTTGAGGCTAGGAGGTTTTGAAGTAATATTTGTGTGTTTCAAAGTTGTAATATGACATGTCGAATGAAGAACTTTCCATTCTTGTGGTTTGTGTAGTTCTAGTTTTGAGTGTCTTAGTTGAAGTAATAATGTTATAATCTTCCTTTATGGTGATTAATTTAAAGAGTTGTTCGAGGACGTACAAGGCTTTAAGTGTGGATGGTGATCTTAGGCGTATTTGTACTCCTAAGTGTCATTATCTATGCGCTTTTAGCTTAGTTTTGAGGATAACTTGATGTGATTATTGAGTTGTTAAGTGTGTATATGTGTATTTTTGCGTTAAAGTAAATGTTCATAGTGTTTAAGGGACATTCTAAACAATTCTAGAGTCAAAAAGATCAAATAGAACTTAGGTGAGGAAACTAGTGTCGCTAGCTTGAGCTATGCTTGTTATAGTGTCCTTTGATTTGTTCTATTGTGTTGTATGGACTTATAGTTGTTTTGAGATTTTGTAGGATACCAATGGAGTAGATATGTAAGCTAATTCAAGCCAAAAAAAAATCCACATGATGAACGGGAACAAGGAATGAAAGCACGAGAAGGAACGGGGCGCAACCCCCACACCTTGGAGGGGGCCATGCGCCGCACCTCCCAAAGCATGGGAGGAGGACATGTTCCTCACCTACCAAGGCATGTTGTATGGTGTTATCCTTACCATGTAGTTCTCCATGCAACTGGTTTGAATGTGCAATGAGCCACGCGGTGCACCACCCCCAAATCCGACCCAAAGTTGGTTTTTAACTTGTTTTTAAGTGGGGGCAAAGTTGTAAATGCATGGGATTCGTTTGGGGAACCGCTTGTACGAAATAAAGCACTATAAAAGGAGTAATTAGACATATTTATTCACATCTTTTGAAAATCTCTTGGAAGACACATGAATTGGAGAGCAAAGGAGACATCAAGGAGCTCAAACTAGGGTTCTTTCTTCTTTTACTTTTCATTCTTGTAGTTTGAAGTTATGAAATCTTTTATGGAGATAGTTTGTATGAATATCAATGGATAAATACCCTATTTCTAGGGTTGAGGCTACAACATGATTGCTTAGTTATGGTTTTATAGTTGGTATATTTGTTTATCAAGTCATGTGATTGTTCTTGCATTCTTGTTTTACTATTCTAAAGCGTCATGAACTTTAAGATAAATTGTAGTTCCAAAACGAATTAACCATAGAATTTGAGGGATGGAATGAAGAATGTAATGAGTATATATCATGTCTTTAATTGTTATAAACTAATTGTTAAAGGATGATTTGTGGTTAAGATAGAGATATACCTAAATGCCCCACTTGGTTAATGAAACGAGAATGAAACGGGAAGATAGTTTAATGCACTCAAATTAATGACTCACATCCCCGCTCAATAATGTAGTTGTGAGATTAATTTGGGTAGACAACTTAAAATATTACCATTCCCAAGTTGAATATCAACCCCGTAGATCAACAATCACGATAAGCATCAACACCGACTAGAAATAATAGTTATGCATGAATTTGAAGTAATTGCCTCAACCTTGGAACTCTCCATTTATTTTTTACAATTCAAATTTTATATCTTTGTTATTTCTAGTATTTAGTTTCTAAAACTCAAAACTCTTGTTGATTACAATATGCATTTGTTTAACTTTAATAGTAACACTATAATTGAATCGTCTGCTAATCATCAAGTCCCTGTGGGATCAATATTCGGCTTGAAAGGGAAACTATATTACTTACAAGAGCATGTACACCTGCATATGAGCTTGGGAGAGCTAGGAAACAATGTTTTTTAGGATAAATTTGAGGTCAGGATACCACCAGTTAAGTATCAGGGCAACATACATTCCTAAATAAACCTTTTGGACTCATTATGGCCACTATGAGTTCTTGTTTATGTCTTTTGGTTTGACAAATCCTCCAACACCATTTAATAGATTTGATGAATCAAGTGTTCAAGTCCTATTTGGATTGATTTTCTATAGTGTTCATCAATGACATCTTAGTTTACTCAAACAGTTAGGAGGAGCATGAGTAGGATCTTAGAGTTATGCTCCCGGCTTTATGGGATATGCAATTATATGCCAATTTCTCTAAGTCTGAGTTCTTTCTTGAGTTCATGACATTTTGGGGCATGTGTTGTCCAAAGATGGGATTATGTTAGATTTAACAATGATTGAGGCAGTTTGTGGTTGGGCTAGGCCCACTTCTCCTACTGAGGTTCAGAGTTTTATCGAGTTAGCAGGTTACTACAGACGATTTGTGGAGGGGTTTTCTTCAATTGCAGTGCCATTAACTATATTGACTCAGAATAATGTCCCTTTATAGTGGTCCAATGAGTGTGAGCCAAGCTTTCTAAAGTTCATAGATTTATTGACTTCAGCTCGTATTTTGACTCTTTCTATTGAGGGTCAGGGGTTTATGATATATTATGATGCTCTTAGAGTCTGTTTGGGTTATGGGTTGATGGATCAATGTTGATTTATTGAATATGTATTATGGTAGCTGAAGGTTCACGAGAGAAACTACCCAACTCATGACTTGGATTTGGTAGCGGTAGTCTTTACATTGAAGATTTGGAGGTACTATCTTGAATGGGTTCATTGTGAGATCTTCAGTGGTAAAAGGCTGGAGTGTGTGAGTACATTTGAGTGTTATTATCCAAGAACAAAAGAGTGCAAATATGAGTGAAGGTGAGGAACTTTGATTACTAATCTTGTTTACTTATATTTTAGGTACTTGGAGTTATAAGGAAGTATGGAATCTATAAAGGCAAAGGTGCAAGGTCCCAATTTGAAATGGCCTATCTTGAATGGTGTTAGCCAAGAAAAAAAGAGTGAAAATACGAGTGATGGTGAGGAACTTTTATTACTAATCTTGTTTGCTCATATTTTAGGTACTTCGAGTTATAAGGAAGTATGGAATCTATAAGTGCAAAGGTTCAAAATCCCAATTTGAAATGGCCTATCTTGTTTATAGAAGCTAGTGGAGAAGGATATGAAAAGTGGGAATTCATGATGGATGAAATCTTGGCTAGATACAACTATTCACAAGAAAGAAAGATGGAAGTGGCTTTAGAGACCTATGAAAGGAAACTTGTAAATTATTGGAAGTATTATAGCCAGAGAAAAAAGGAGATGGGAATCCTAATTGATACTTGGGATGCATTGAAAGAAAACTTGAGGTGCTATTATTCCATACCTAATGAAAAGGTGTGTAGAAGGATCAAAGACATTTCCTAAAATAAGAAGCAAGATTCCTTGAAAGGGATTCTTGGTGTTTTCTCCAATGACAATAAGAGACAAAAGATTGAGAGGAGTAAGGGAGTAATTGTGGCAACTCTAGAGTGAAAAAAGGAGAGAATGTGTGGAATAAAGTGAGAGAGTTTCCACAAAACCAATCTAACCTTATTGATTATGTTTCTCGTTGTAAGAATTCTTGTGTAGGTATAAGCATGGCAATCGAAGGAACACAAGTTCCCAATAAGGAGCCTACACTTAAGGATTTGAAGAATTTGCTAATTTATTGAACCAAATGGATTGTCTTGCCTAAAAACATGAGAGTGGGAGTTTCATTTCAAGGTAAAGAACATCCTTCTTGTGAGCTTCATGGTACAATAGCTAAGCTTGACACTTTTAAAATTTCAAATGAACAAAGTGTGAGTTATAGCTTGTCTTTATGTAAGTTGAATGATTCTTTTCCATATAGTGATAGTGTCTTTGTTAAGAGTGTTCATACACTAGTTGATCTTATTGATGACCAAATTGATACTTCTTCCAAGATCGATTTCTGTCCACCTAGTGTTGACACTTGTGCCTTGAATTATAGTACATTATCATGTAATTTTTTGTCCTATAGTGATAATGTATTTGTTGATAGTGTTCGTACACTAGTTAATCCTATTGATGACCAAATTGATTCTTCTTGCAACATTGATTTGAGTCTAACTAGTGTTGACACTTTTTGAGTGATAATACATTCTCATGTGATGAGAAAAATGGAGAGAGTGATATGTTTAAAAGAAATATAGCATGTTTAAAATCCTCTTGTTGTCCTATTTCTTAAAATCCATTAAGAATATAAGATTGAGTGAAGATTGTTCTAACTATCCAATTATTGATATCAATCTCTCATTCTTGAATAAGGTGATCCTTTGGGTAAAGATAACCTTCATTTGCTTGATTATTTGAGAAATCTAACTAGAGATTATCCTTATGATAATGGTCTTGATTGTGATCCTTTGTATGATACCCCACCTTTGTTTGATAAAGATAAGGATGGATTACTTTATTCATGTATGACTTGAGTTATAAACTCTTTGATGTTAGTGGTGGTTTATGTCAAATTGGGGATTCTTCTTTTGAGAAGGAGGGTGATACTTGTTTGAAATATGATACTTCTTCTTTGGATTGTCCTATTCTTGATAATATGCTTGATTATCTTTTCTAATCTAATAGTGATCTTATAAGTGAGGACCCTATGGATGAGGTAATTTTTCGAGACACCTTTCTTTACTATCTATTTGCATATGATGATACTCTTACTTATGTTGAGTGTGAATCTTATGTTGATATGAGTTCTAAGGGGGTTGGTGATTGCTTTCTTGACCATGAAATGTGGATGCACTTTCCTTTGATCCCGATGGTAATATAACTTTCGGTGATTTGGTCATGGTCTAACCTTGGAAGTAGTTTTATCTTAAAATAGAGGATCAATTGTGCTTTATGTCTCCTAGAACCAATGTGACCTTACCTACTTGGTATTATTTTGATGTCATTGGTTCCTTTAAGATACCCATATTGCATGATATTTTGAATAGTCAAGTTCTTTGTACATATGGTGTTCTATTCTTCATGAGAGTAGTTGATGTTTGGCTATATCACAAGTTTGTACATCCTTAGCATGTTGGTTGGATTTTTACCGCTAACACTAACTCTCATTCCTTGAGGTCTTTATTTTTATGTTTTTTCCCTATGATTTTGTAAGGTTTGGATTTGAGGATGAATCTTTTTCAAGAAAGGGAGAATGATGCATGCACGCCAAGTCAAAATAAAAAGTTCAAGAGCTTTAGATCAAGTCAATACTTTGGAGGCTTTGAAGGATCTTGGAACGTGGGCTTGAAACTTAGGAATGTGCTAAAGTCGAAGTACAAGGATCCACGTGGAAGACTATTCGAAAAAAGAAGAAAAAGGCTATGGACGCAAAGTGGTTATTCTTTACATGCAAGCATCATGCTTAGAATACATTTATTTCATTAAGTATATTTTGTAATTATTAGTGTAGGCTATAAATAATAGAGATTAGCTCATTTTTAGACTTAAGACTATTTTGATATGTTGAATTGAAAGAGTGAAACTCTTGTGAGGTATGGCTAAGGTCTTGGTTGCTAAACAATCTTGATAGGATTGCTTGCTTGAGGAAATCATTCCTCTTGAGGGTATATCTATAGTATATGTGCTTGTTTTGTGTTCTTATAGGAGGTCTTGATTTTAGTATAATCGTGGTTGCCTATTAGTCCCATTCTTGTGTCTTGCTTTCAAGGTTTAGGTGCTTATCTTGAACATTCAAGGAGGTCTTTACTTTATAGTATTAGTTGCCTTGATTTCAGTTTTAGTGTCTACCTTCTATCCTTTATCTTTTGTATATCTTTGTTTCTTATTTCTTTGTCTTCTGTGTATCCGTTATTACATCATGTGTTACAGACGTAGATGATTTGAGGTAGTGTATTTTGACAGAGGCTCATAGCTCTCGGTATTCCATTCATCTAGGTGACACCAAGATGTACCATGATCTATGGGAAGTCTTTTGTGGAATGGCAAGAAGAGGGACATTGCAGATTTTGTGGCTAAGCGTCCTAATTACCAGGTGAAGGTAGAACATCAAAATCGAGAGGTATGACTCAGGATATTAGCATTCCTACTTAGAAGTGGGAAATGATTAATATGGATTTCATCACATGCTTACCTTGCACATGAAGACCATGATTCTATATGGGTTGTAGTTGATCGAATGACTAAAAATCAACCTACTTTTGCCAGTTAAGACTATAGATTCAGCAGAGAAATATACCATACTTTACATTTGTGAGTTGGTCAGATTGCATGGAGTTCCTTTGTCTGTTATTACAGATAGGGGTACTTAGTTTTGGAAGTCATTCCAGAAGGGTCTTGGAACCCGAGTGGACCTCAGCATAAAATTTCATCTACAGATAAAGGGTCAAGCAAAGTGCACTATTCAGACCTTAGAGGATATGTTAAGGGTGTATATGATCAACTTCAAAGGTAATTGGAATGATTATTTGCCTCTCATAGAATTTGCGTATAATAATAGTTTCCATTGTAGCATCCTGATGGCTCCTTTTGAGTCACTTTATGAGCAGATATATAGATCTCCTAATGGTTAGTTTGAGGTAGGTGAAGCTACTTTAATAAAGCAAGATTCAGTACATGAGGCTATAGAGAAAGTTTAGTTGATTCTGGAGATATTGAAAACCACTCAGAGCCGTCAGAAGTATTATGCAGATGTGAGTAGGAAAGAGCTTGAGTTTGTTGTTGATGATTGGATGTTCTTGCAAGTCTCACCCATGAAAGGGGTGATGAGATTTGGTAAGAAGGGGAAGCTTAGTGAACGCCCCGAACATTTCCGAAACCATGAGACTACCTTAATATTTATGAAATTATTTAAACATGAGATGGTTGGTGAATTATGCATTAATTTGTTGGGCTTAATTAACACGTGCTAATGGGCTCAATTTAAGGCCCAAAATTAAGTCACAAGACATGGCCCAAAGGGAGAAAATGATCCATTCTACCATTGACCAAGTAAAACACATTTAATGTTTGGCTAAGGATGACTTGAGGGACTATATAAGGCACAAAATCAGTTTTTTATTCATTACAACACACATGCCATTTCTAGAATTTTCCAAAACATTTCTCATCTCTCACAAACCCTAAGTTATCACTCTCTTTGAACAAGATAATCCTCTTGAAAGCTTTGGTAAGTGTTTACTCTCATGGTTTAGTATATTATATGCTTAATATGGTGTATAAATCATGTTGTTTATGTTGGCTAAGTGTTGGACAGTTCACTATATGTAAAACAGTCTATTATTGCTTAATCGGTAAAGGATTTTGCATTCTAAACTTGAAGGGAGACTTGTGGTCTTGAAGGAAGTGAGTTTGATGGATTAAATTTCAACATGTATGATGTTTTATTTCCCTAACTTGCTTTCTCTTTGTGTATAACAATTGGAATTGTTGTTACGAAATTGTGCATGGAATTGGTGACGTATTGAAAGGAAAATGTAGTTTTGGTGATGTTTATGTGTGTTGTGAAACCATGATTGTTTGTTGGCATCCAAGTGACCTAAAATATCAAAGGATAATCTTAATTATGTCCATGGACCATTTATTACAAAAAAGGACCCTAAAATGACCCCTGGAGGCTGAAACGGGCACCCGCCCTCGCGTCTGGAGAACCTGCGGGCGCAGATGCCAACGCAGGTGGCTCTGGACAAGGACAGATGGGCACCTGCGGCCGTATGTCATCCACCTGTAGGCGTAGGTGGCTCCACAGCCCAGTCCAGAATTTCGTTTTGCATGTTTTTGCCTCTCTTTGACCCCTTAAGGCCCCTATACCCTTCTTGGATGCAATTATCAACTTATAGTATCTTTTGAATGACTTTAAGGGGTCGTTCAGAGGCATGTTGGATTATATCAATTATGGATTGTTGTTAATGTGTTATTGTGAAAGGTATTGAGATGACTTGATGGCGTAATTGTGACGTAGTGTTAATGAGAAAGTGTAAAGGATAAACTTGGTGTGAAATGCTATTGGTTTATGATGTCTTGGTCAATGTGTGGAATGTTGTGGTGTTGTTGGTATGGTGATGCAGTGATTTGTATTGTAAAGGGTGAAATGACGTTATAGGGCAGTCATGTAGCTCATTTTCGTCTTATGCACTTGTAAGGTAGTTAGTTGTTAACGTGAGCTCCGTTATGTACTTGTGTTGTAGAGTAAAACGTAAGGAAGGAGATGGATTATTGTATTCACATATAGGACTGTGTATTCATATTGGTAGGATAAGGTATGTAAGGTTACGCTTTCTGTATCCTTCTGCAACACATATTGTTCACATTGTCATTGTACTTGTTCCATTCCGAAATGTTCTAAGGTATCTCATTTCAGATTGTCATCTATTGTTATTCACATGTTCCTTATTCATTTATCAATTGTTATTCATGTGTCACATGATTGTGGACATGGTTCGAAAGTTCCAATAATGTTATGACTACCAATGTATCAATCTCACAGAAGTAAAGAAATGAAGTAATGTATAATTATTTGAGTATTCTTGGGTGGCATACCAGGGGTGGAAAAAACACCTAGCATGGGTCGATCCAATATCATGGGTGGCATCCCAGGGGTAAAAATACCTAGCATGGGTCGATCCCAATATCACGGGTGGCATCCCAGGGGCGAAAGAAAAGCCTAGCATGGGTCGATCCCGATTTGTGTATTTATGAGGACCGCATCCCAGGGGTGAAAATACCTAACATAGGTCATCCTCTTTTACCACTGATCAGTTGGTCACTTATTTATCACAAGCTTTACTATTTCTTAATACAAAGAAGGATAAAGTAAGGTAATGAATGAAAATGATGACGAACGTAAAAGCAAAGGAAGTAATGAATGTAATGTATATGGTTCCAAACACACAAAGTTTTGGTTTTTCCATATTGACTATTCTCTTGTATTTGATTCCATTAAAGTACTTATGTATCATGCAGTTTCTTACAGCCTTACATACTTAGTACATTATTCGTACTAACGTTCCTTGGGGGACTTACCTTACTTGCTGCAGGCACAACAGTAGGTTGCGGGTCATCTACTGATTATTAGTGAGCTCCATTTCGGTTCGAGGCTTTTCGAGTCACATGTGTATAACTGTTTTGGTATTATGTAAATGTTGTATGAAGCGGGGACTTGTCCTGACTTTAGGCTAGTTCTGTGTATCTATAGAGGCTTTGTAGATATTGTGGAATAAGTGAAGGAATATAAGGGATGCATGCTTTCGACGTGGTGGCCCTGACAGCCAAGTTTCATATATATCTATATCATACGTGTTCCATGACTTCCGCCATTAGTATCTTGTGTCTATACGTGATAGTAATGTTCATTGGGTGACATACATATGAGTGTACATGAATGAAGATTGGTTCTCTCGGGCCTTAACGGCTTCGGGTGCCAGTCCGCCCCGTTGGAATTTGAGGCGTGACACTTAGCTCTCTGTACATTAGTCCTTACAAGATTTCGAGAAATATTGATAATGAGGCTTATAAGTTCGAGTTGCCATTGGCCAAAGTGCATCTAGTTTTCCATGTGTCTCTATTAAAGAAGTGTATTGATGACCGGACTTTGGTTGTGCCTTTAGAGAATGCTGGGGTGAAGGGTTATCTTGTATGTGAGGAGGTTCCAATTAAGATCTGTGATAGGAAGGTTTTCAAGTTAAGGAATAAGGAGGTCTATTCAGTAAACGTTTTGCAGAGGAATCAGTTGGTTGAGGGAGCTACTTAAGAAGAAGCATGATGGCCAAGCATCCTCATCTTTTCCCTCCTAGTACCGGGACAACATGATGTAGCAATCTTTCTTCTTTAATTATTCCTTCATGTTTTATGCTCCTTTTAATTATTCATGATTCCATGTATGCAACTATGCTTTATACATTTCAGTTGATTCCTTACTCTCAGTCTAAACCAGTCACAAACAAGCTATGTGTTCAGATTTAAAAAATTTAGTTTTTTATGTATGTAGTTTCTTCTTTATCAGTTCAACTTAACTTAAGTCTTTATTCAAGGACAAATGATCCTAAGGGAGAGATATTGTAACACCCCAAAAGTTTCCCATGCTTAAACTCAGACTAGGACTAGAGAACTAGCTGAAAAATCAACTTTTCAGACCAGTACGATGCATTGTACGAGTCGTACAATGAGACCACGAGTCGTACCATGATTCACGGTAGGCTGTCCAAAATTTCCCATTTTTTCAATCACCATGACTCATTGTACGAGTCTTGGAATGAGAGTACAAGTCATACCATGACTTGTAATTATGGGGACCAGAGAGTTGTCAAACTCAACCCAGGGACCATGACTCACTGTAAGAGTCATGGTATCAAGGTATAAGTCATTCCATGATTCATGGAGTCCTTTCCAGAACCCATCCAGCTCTGGTCTAAGAGACCACGAGTCTCAGTACGACTCATGGTATCAACCTACGAGTCATACAGTGACTCATAGGTGACCATTCTAGAAATAGTTCCAAACCTTTCCAGATCCCATGAGTCAGATCACGAGCTGTGGTCCAATTGACAAGTCATACATTGACTCATGAGATACAGTTCTAGCAGTTTTAAAGTCATTTTAACAAGGGAAAAGTCTTTTCCATTCTTTAATGTCCTATACTACATCGTTTAATTTTGACTCTTCCAAGGGAGATTAAAGGTTAAACATCCAACTAAACTCTCATTCTTATGCTCTAACACTAAGAAACTCAGAAAAACACTCTCAAGAAGTAAAAACCTAGAGTTCTTCTCTAACTGCAAATTCTCTAACTTTAATCCTAGATTATTTCACAAGCTATCAGGTATGTGGGTATTCAATAAGGATTTTTGTTCACCCTTATGCATAAAACCTCAGCTTCTAAACTATGGTTTTCATGAATTGCAACTTAGGGTTTATACCCAATTGTGTTAATTGTAATGATTTTTAGTTCTAGCATATTTCTCATAATTTTCTATCTTATCCAATACTCATATTCATGATTTTACAGAACTACTTATGATTTATAACCTTGAGACATGATTTAGTATGATTTACTCATAATTACACATGATTTAGATAATTTCAGCATGAACTGATCTTTGATCACAGATTTTCAATAAATTAAGCATGACTAGAAATAGTATTTTAAGAATTCCAACTAAATAGAGGAATTAAAATAGTTCATGCTTATCTTCAAATAGTTCAGTTATTATTATGATCTAATAGTATATGGTTTTGGGAGTAGTATTCAGCACCAAGCATCTATGTGTCCCAAATAACCCAAGCTTCAGAACTACATTAACATCGTAGGATAAGGGTCCTCGCCAGTTGAGAGTGACACCTTAGCCTATTTGAACTATGTTTACAATGTAAGATAAGGGTCCTCGCTAGTTGAGAGTGACACCTTTAGCCCAAATAGGCTTAGTTAGTGGATCCACACTAGAGAAGTTCTATACTTTTGGCCGGGTTTAGGGCACCCTCCCAACTGGGGTCGTACATCGGACTTCCATGTTAGCTCACATGATTTATGTCGATAACTAAAAACTCCTACAAAAATGATTTAAGTATATCAAGTGTACATGACCCACTAATTTTCAGCATTTATATGATGGTTTATCACTTATTTACATGTTTCAGTTATTCCAACATGAGTTACATAGATTTTAGGTCATTGTACATCAAATTATAGATATTTCAAATTATTTATTTATGTCATCATGATTTCAGTTTTCATCATATTTTACTTATTTTATTACATGAATTGCATATCCCACATGCTCAGTATATCCTATAGGACTGACTGGATACTTTTTGTTTTGCGCTATGTCCTATTATGACATAGGTTCAGGCAATCATTCTCAGACGGTGGCTAGTATGCTTCCAGTTCCTACCTTCAGCAGACATAGTGAGTCCTTATCATTTGAGGACGTAGTTTAGTTTTAATTTTTCTTTATTCATGTCAAACATTACTTTTGGTTTTCAGTTATTTTAGAGTTTGTTGGGGTCCTTTCCCAGTAATTCATCAGTTCTAGTAGAGACTTTCAGATATAGTTAGATAGTGTAGTTTTCATTTGGGTTTTCATATTGCTATTACCTAACTCCAGTTATTTTCAGTTTGCCTACTTTACTACGTTTATTCTTCCGTATAGTATTTCCAATAGTTATTTTTAGTAGCATGCCAGTGCCAAGGGTTTGCTTGGGACCACTTGTGGTTCGAAGTACCGTGTTTCGTCCAGGAAGTAGACTCGGGACGTGACAATAATCTTACATACCTAAAAAAGGTGTAATATTTTAATCACTTTCCAATATAATAACTATCCGTGTGGTCGATTGCAAATAATTTCTATGATATACACAACGATCAGTCATGTTTTAACAAGACAAGAACATAAAGCTAGATAAATAAAAGAACTAAAGAATAAGGAGAAGAAGAATAGTCGTTTAAAAGTTTGCCTACAATTATTAAGAAGAAACCCATAAGTAATTGTAGCCTATTTAAAAGTGAGAGTTGAGCAATCAACAATAGAATTAGTTTATATAAGGTTAATGCAGAAAACTAAAGTCAAAGCCCTTATTTTTCTTGGGAAACTATTGACCCTTATAAGGATCTATTTTAGAGCCCTTATGAAAAATGAAAAGCCAACCAATAAACTAAAAATGAATAACAAACAAGATGAATGAAACAAGAGGGGAAGGAAGTGAACTGCATACAATAATCAAATTTTGAGTCGAGGGAGGTTGCCTCTCAGCATAGTGAATGAATATCTGGAATTTAAAACTAAAAGAAGGAAAAACTTTAATAATTATAATAATTTTTTAAAAAAAGTAAGAGCATTTCCTTACTTCCAAATTGAGAAAAATAAAATTTCAAATGAAATTATGTGTAAGAGAGATTCATAGAGATAAATAGAGTCTAGCTACTTTTTAGCTATAGAATTACTTTCTAGCTGGCACATAGTATATGTATTATATTTTTTTTTATTTAAAGTATAAATTTGACTAACTCTTTATAAATTTGGAGCCATTTTCCTATTTAGAGCTTTTGCTGTTTAGAATAGGGTCTCGGGTCTAAACTTCAGGTAAACGGCCTCGAATGCCAATTCTGATAGTCTTATTAGCTCTGGAATTTCATTTAGGCTAGGGGGACCTTAAGTCTGGGTCCCGAGGTTTCTAGACTTGTTTTGGTCTATTGGGTGGATTTTGGCTAAAATGACCCTTTTGTGTGGGAGCCACTTTTTATCGAAATGACCTCGGATGGAAATTTTGATGGCGCCGTTGAGTCTGGAATGCCAAATTTGGTGGGTAACATAACTCATTTTCATTCTCGAGATTCTGAATGAATCCCGAGGACCTAGTTGGAATAATTGCAACTTGCCAAAGTTGCTAGTGCATCAGCACCTAGTGCAGGCCAAAATGGCCTTCACGATCGCGAGACCTTGTCCGCATTTTCAAGGGTCAAGGTTTTTGACATCCAAGTTCACGGGCCAGTCTTCAAATTTATGAAGAGGAGGTTGGCCAGGCCGGTCCAACCTCCTTCTTGTGATCATGGTTGACTAGTCGTGTTCGTGAATAGGGGTGTTCAAAACCAAACCGTAACCGATAACCAAACCACAAAATTAGTTTATTGACTTATTAGTAATGGATTATCGGATTAATGGTTAGAGAACAAAATTAAAATTTTATAGTTAATGGCTTATTGGCGCGGGGGGCGGATTACTCAATTTTCTTATTGGATAAACCGTTAACCCGTTAGGAATTATCATATTTATATCTTTACCCCTACATAATCAAGTATCTTTTGTAAACCCAAAAACTCAAACTCCATTCATTATTTTATTCACTTCTTAGCTTAGAAAATAGCAAGTCACTTCTTGTGACATCTAGCCATAAAGCACAGTCAGTCTCCCTAAAACATAAACGAAGCTTGAAATTAATTCTTAAACTAAAACAAAATTATTCTTGATAATATAAATAAAACAACCCCAATGTGTCCTTCACAAAGTTTGATGTAAAACAGAAAACATTCAAATTAATCATATTAAAGTTTTAATTTTTCTATCGACGCAATAATCTAACATATTTTTTATATACGTTTTAGGTCTAGAGGAAAATTCTCATTTGATTATATGATTTATCCAATTTAAAAAATTATACGAACAAAACTCAACAAGCCTAAAGGTTTGATAAATAGATGAATCATAGTATACATAAACAATCTAAAGGGTGAAAAAATGGAGGACCTTCCAATAGCCGCTTGATATTTTATTGTCTCTTAGATTTAGCCGTTACACCACCCGATAACCATCCGCTAATTACAAATCTAATACCGAACCAACCGTTATCTTATCGGTTGGCTACGGATGAGTACATTTAAAATTCGATAGCTAATAAGCCAAATCGTTAAACAAAATTATCCAACTGATCCACCCGATAAAGAGCCCTATTCGTGAAGGTCTTTCTGGGACGGCACCCGTTTTTGTTATAGGGTCCTGCGATCGCAATAAAGGGACCCCTAGCAGTATATATACCTTCTTATTCATTTTTCCAACATAAATTCTAAGTGTTGGACACCATTATAGACATCTTGAACTTAAAATTTGTGGGATAATCATATTATGGAGCTGAGGTTAGCTTGGGGACATGTTAGTTTTCATTACATCGTCAATATCCCATATGTTTTCCACTTAATTTCTCATTAATTTCAACGATTTAGTTCTTGATTTTCAAATATTTGTGGGACCATTTGGGTACTTAATTGATCTCGGATATTTTTCCAATTTTAGGGCAAAATGATCCTTGAGCTCTGAGAGGCACTATGCTGGTTTTAATTTTGGGATTCTACAAGCGGGCCCCACATTAGATTTTTAGTTTGATTTCTGACCCGTAGTGTTAATATGCAATATGGGTATCATTATTCTTATCTTGATACTTAGATGATTATTTTGATAGCATGGGATCGGTCAGAGGCTTCTCAAAAGGGAAAAGCTCCGGAGTAGAAGATTCTACAAGTATTTAGCGATATTCAAGTAGGCTAAGCTTACCCTTTTTCTATACTGTGCTTAATTATGGTATTAGTGTAGTATTTTGCTAGCTATGGGTTGGTACTTATGGCTCGGTCATTGTTTTAGCATTTTATGCCTTGTTTAGCCGATTAGGGGCCCTTTTCGATAGAATTCGAGACCATTTTCCCTTAGGTTAGTATACTATCATCTTTTAGGATTATGCTTAGAGCTGGTAGTGCCTTGGGATAGTATTGGGAAACCTCAACGCAGGTTTGTGTAGATGCTTACCTTATATTGGGTTTTTGGGGTTTTATTGTATGCCACATTATCCTCTTTAGACAGAATGATTAAGATAGTGCCTCTTGTGACTTTGACGATCATTTTAGCTATTTCCTGTCACGCCTCGAACTCCAATGGGGAGGACTGGCACTTGAAGTCGTTAAGGCCCGAGAGAACCAATCTTCATTCATATACACTCATACGCATACCACTCAATAAACATCACCATCACATATAGATATAAGATGCCAATGGCGGAAGTCATGGAAAATATATGATATATATAAAACTTGGCCGTTAGGGCCATCAAGTCAAAAGCATACGCTCCTTACATTTCCTTCATTTGTCCCACAATATCTACAAAGCCTCTTTATATACATGGACATAACCAACCTAAAATTGGGACAAGTCCCCGCTTTATACAATATTTACAATACCAAAACAAATGTACACATGTAACTTGGAAAGCCCTGAACCAACTGGAGCTCACCAATGATTGGCAAATGATCCGCAACCTACTATGGAGGTCTACTAGCACCTGTGCCTGCAACAAGTAAGGTAAGTCCCCCAAGGGACGTCAGTACGAAGAATGTACTGAGTATGTAGGGCTATAAGAAACTGCATCATACATAAGAACATCAATGGAATCAAATACAAGAGAATATTCAATATGGATAAACCATCGTTCTGTATGTGAGGAACCATGTACGTTATATTCATCACTTTCTTTGCCTTTACGTTCATTCATCATTCTCGTTCATTACTTAACTTTATCCTTCTTTGCATTAAGAAATTGTAATGACCAACTGATCAATGGTAAAAGAGGATTACCCATGCTAGGTATTTTAACCCCTGGGATGAGATTAACCCATGCTAGGTATTTTAGCCCCTGGGATGAGATCAACCCATGCTAGGCTTTTCTGTCTCCCGTGGGATGTTACTATGATAACCCATGCTAGGCTTTTCTATCGCCCCTGGGATGTTACTCAAGAATGTACAAACAATTATATATTATTTATTTCTTCCATTATAAGAGTGATACATTGGTGATTGTACATTATTGGAACTTTGAAACATTTGTCAATGAACATGAGACATGTGAATCACAATTGGTCCTATGGGTAATACTATATGACAACCTGGAATGAGATACCTTTGGACATTTTGGAATGGAACAAGTACAATGTCAATGCGAACAATATGTGTTGCAGAAGGATACGGAAAGAGTAACCTTACATACCTTATCTTCCCAATATGAATACACAGTCCTATAGGTGAATACAATAATCTATCTCCTCCCTTACATTTTACTCTACAATACAAGTACATAACGGAGCTCACGTTAACAACTAACTACCTTACAAGTGCATAAGACGACAATGCGTTACATGATTGCCCTATAACATCATTTCACCCTTTACAATACAATTCATGGCATTGTCATACCAACAATACCACAACATTCCACACATTGACCAAGACATCATAAACCAATAGCATTTCACACCAAGTTTATCCTTTATGCTTCCTCATTAACACTACGTCACAATTACTTCATCAAGTCACCTCAATGCGTTGCATCACAACAATCCCACAAGTTATACACATAGAAAAAGCAAGTTAAGGACATAAACACATCTTACGGTTTTATATTTAATCCATCAAATTCACCTCATTCAATACCACAAGTCTCCTTTCACGTTTATAAGGCAAAGACCTTTACCGATTGAACAAAAGTAGACAGTTTTACACATAGTGAACTGTCCAACACTTTTTCAACGTAACCAACATGATTTATACACCATCTTAAACATATAATATATGAAACCATGAGAGTAAGCACTTACCAAAGCTTACCAGAGGATGAGCTTGTCCAAGGGAGTGATGGCTGAGGGTTTGAGAGATAAAAGAAATATCTTGGAAATGTCTAGAAATGGCATGTGTGTTTTGTGGAATAAAAATCTGATTTTTGTGCCTTTATATAGGCCCTCATGATCATCCTTAGCCACGTACTTAGTCATAAATGTTATTCTTACTTGGTCAACACAAGAATGGGTCATTTTTCCCCATTTTGGGCCATGTCTTATGACTTAATTTTGGGCCTTAAATTGAGCCCATTAACACATGCTAATTCAGCCCACCAAATTTAATGCATGATCCACCAACTATCTCGTGTTTAAAGAATTCCATAAATGTTAAGACAATATTCAACTCACAAGATTCATGTTCGTAGCCTCAACCCCAAGAATAAGCGATTTTAGCCACTCATGGCTTAATTTAACATAAATTGATAAAAATTATTAAAAGAAATAAAAATAAAAAGGAAGAAGAATTAACCCTAATTGGGATGCCAAAATCGCTCAAGAGTAGTCCTACCAAGATGGAATAATGATACAATAACCCAAGAGCCCTATTTATAGAATGGTGGTCGGAGAAGAAATTTGGTAAAAAGCGGCCCGACACGCTGCCTGGCGCCCCCCTCTGTTGTCCATGCCATCAAAATTTCTGTCAAAAGCAGCCCGGCACGCTGCCTGGCTTGCATGACACCTAAACTCCGATTTTCTTCCTTTCTTAGAGTTTTCTTTGCGGATTTGGATGGATTCTTCAAGTTCAAATCTTTAGCTTGCCTCTTATCTTTGAGATCCTTTGCTTGGAAGTCCTTCAAGCCTCACTTTTTACTCCAAAAATGCTCCAAAAAGTCGCAAACTCCTCCTACAAGGGTCTAATCACATTTATTTGCACAATTTCAAATATTCCATCAAAAACAATAAATACGCCCTAGATCACCAATCAAGTAGGGTCGAAAATGTACGAGGTGTTACATCCCCCCCCCCTTAGAAACATTTGTCCTCGAATGTTAAAACATATTTCCATTTACAACAAATGCACTTTTATGTTAGCATATATACATATACACATAATGCTTATAGATACTTACTTGTTATTGCTCGCCTTCCGTACTTTGAACTTTTTCTTCCGTGTGAAACAAATATGGGTACTTTGACTTCATCATTTCTTCAGCATCCCATGTGATCTCTTCTACTTGCTGATTTCTCCAAAGTACCTTTACGGAAGCTATGTCTTTATTCCTTAACCTCTTCACTTGTCTATCCAGAATAGCAATAGCTATCTCTTCATAGGTGAGATCCTCCATAACTTGTACATCTTCAATGGGAGCGATACGAGATGGATCTCCTATGCACTTTCAAAGCATTGAAACATGAAATACTGGATAAACTGTGGAGAGGTCTTGGGGTAATGCTAATTCATACGCAACTTGCCCAAATCTTTGGAAAATTTCATATGGCCCTATATAATGGGGACTCAACTTCCCTTTCTTTCCAAATCATATGACCCACCCCTTTCATCGGTGACACCTTTAAGAATACCCAATCACCAATGGCAAATTCGAGCCCTCTTCTCCTAACATCAGCATAGGACTTGTGTCGACTTTTGGCCATTTGTAGCTGCTGTTGGATCACTTTAACTTTCTAGATAGCTTGATAAACAAGATCTGGCCCAAGTGCAGTTTCACCCGCTTCAAACCATCCAATTGGTGATCTACACTTCCTTCCGTATAAAGCTTCATAAGGTGCCATTTTGATACTTGAATGATAGCTATTATTGTAAGCAAATTCAATAAGAGGTGGATGATCATCTCAACTACCTTTAAAGTCCAACGTGAACGTTCGTAGCATATCTTCAAGTGTTTGGATAGTACGTTCTGCTTGTCCATCTGTCTGAGGATGAAAATTCATACTCAAATTCACTTGGGTTCCCAAACTCCTCTGAAAAGATAAAAATGTACAGTAAATTGAGCTCCCCTGTCTGATATAATAGAGATTGGAATCCCGTGTAGTCACACTATCTCTGTAACATACAACCTTGCATAATCTTTAGTTGTATAGGTGGTATTGACTGGTAGGAAATGCGCTGACTTGGTAAGCCTGTCAACTATTACCCATATAGAGTCAAATTTCCGCAGTGTACGAGGCAAACCTGTGATGAAATCCATGTTAATCATGTCCCATTTCCAGACTGGAAGATTGATACATTGCATGTAACCTCCAGGTTTCTGATGCTCTACCTTTACTTATTGACATTTTGGACATTGAGCTACAAATTCTGCAATGTTCTTCTTCATGTTACCCCACCAATACATTTCTTTCAAATCGTGATATATTTTGGTGGCTCCCAGATGAATAGAATACCATGAATGATGTGCCTCTGTCATAATTTGTTTCCTTAGTTCATCTACATCCGGTACACACAATCTTCCTTGGCACTGAAGTACTCCCTCTTGCGTAAGATCAAATGCCTTTGTCAGACCCTATTGTACATTTTCATTCAACTGCAATAACATAGGATCCGCATGCTGCTTCTCTTTCACTTCAGCTATTAATAAAGATTATGCCGCATTTTGCACAATAACCCCTTCATCTAAAGATTCAAGAATACGAACTCTAAAGCTGGCTAGTTGATATAGATCTTTAACTAGGTCTTGCTTTTCCGTCAACTGGCCACTAGTGCCTCCTATTGCCTTGAGGCTTAATGCATCGGCTACCACATTTGCTTTTCCTGGATGATATAGGATATCAATATCATAGTCTTTCAATAGTTCAAGCCACCTCTGTTGCCTCAGATTTAAATCCTTCTGCTTAAAGATATATTGCAAACTTTTGTGATCAGTGTAGATGTCAACATGAACTCCATACAAATAATGGCGCCATATCTTTAAAGCAAATATCACAGTTGTTAGCTCAAGATCATGTGTGGGATAGTTTCTCTCATGTAGCCGCAACTGTCGTGAGGCATACGTTATTACATTACCGTGCTATATCAATACACATCCTAGGCCAACTCCAAACGCATCACAATATACTGCATACCCTTCTGTGCCTTTCGAAAGTACTAATACGGGTGTGGAAGTTAATTTATCTTTCAGCTCTTGGAAACTTTTCTCACATGCATCATTCCACTGAAATTTGCTTGCCTTGTGTGTTAGTGCATCAATGGAAGAAAACCCTTCAACAAATCTTCTATAACAACCGACCAATCCAAGAAAACTACGAATCTCTGTAGGCATCGTAGGCCGTGGCCAATTTTTCACCTCTTCAATCTTTTGCATATCAACCTGAATTCTTTCATCTGACACAATTTGACCCAAGAATGCTATGAATTTTAACCAAAATTCACATTTAGAGAACTTTGCATATAACTTACGATCACGAAGAATCCGTAACACCTGCCGTAAGTGATTCGCGTGGTCCTCTTGTGATTTGGAATAAACCAGAATATCATCTATAAATACTGTCACGAACACATCCAGGAATGGCTTAAACACCCTATTCATCAAATCCATGAAAACAGCTGATGCATTTGTTAGTCCAAATGACATAACTAAAAATTCATAATGGCCATACAGTGTTCGGAAAGCTGTCTTAGGTACATCTTTTTCTCTAACCCTGACTTGATGGAAACCCAATCTCAAGTCAATCTTTGAAAAACATGTGGCACCCTGTAACTGATCAAACAAATCGTCAATTCTGGGGAGGGGATATTTGTTCTTGATCGTTACCTTATTCAATTGCCGATAGTCAATACACATTCTCAACATGCCAACTTTCTTTCGTACAAATAATACTGGTGCTCCCACGAGGACATAATAGGCCTTATGAACCCCTTGTCCAACAAGTCTTTTAATTGCTCCTTCAATTCTCATAATTCTGCTGGAGCCATTCTATACGGAGGAATAAAGATAGGCTGAGTGCCTAGCATCATATCAATACCAAACTCTACTTCCCGTTCTGGAGGCAAACCTGGAAGATCTTCAGGAAATACATCAAGGAATTCATTTACTACTGGAACTGACTGAGGAGTTAGTGGTTCCACATCAGTATATTTCACTCTTACTAAGTGACATAGGTACCCCTTGGCTATCATTTTCCTTGCTTTAAGATAGGAAATAAATTTTCCTCTCGGTGCCCCTACATTACCCTTCCATTCAAGAACATTCATTTGTGGAAAATCAAAATGTACTTTCTTAGCTCGGCAATCCATCGTGCCATAACAAGAAGCCAACCAATCCATACCCATTATAACATCGAAATCCACCATTTCCAGTTCAATAAGATCAGCCAACGTATCATGATCACACACAGTTACTACATAATTACGATATACTCTTTTTGCAATAATAGATTCACCAACTGGTGTAGGTACTTCAATTGTCTTAATTAATAATTCCAGCGTTCTTTCAAATTTTGCAGCAATCAATGGAGTAACATATGACAATGTAGAACCCGGGTTAATCAATGCATATACATTATGCGAAAGTATGGATAATGTACCTGTGACTACAACAGGAGAAACCTTCGAATTCTGTCTGTCAACCAAAGCATAGGTACGATTCTGGGCTCCACTGGAACTGGCTGCTCCTCTGGTACCTCTACCACGACCAACAGGCTGTACACCTCTGCCTAGGGAAGGAACCGATAATGATGATACAAGAGTTGATCCCGTAGGTCGTGTTATATCACTCGTGCCCATTTGTGGGTATTCTCTCATTATGTGCCTCGCAATACCACACCAAAAGTAAACATTTGTCCCCAACCGGCAGTCACCTAAATGATACCTCTCGCAGTGCTGACACGACTGATGAGAAAATCCTGCTATCTGTGAACCTTGAATCCCACTACTCTGCCCAAAATGGCCACCTCTAAACCTCCGGGATTGTGATGAAGTACCTGTTGTAGGGGAAGAAAATGATGGTCTAGGTGGTCTAGGAAACGTTCAGGGCCTAGATTCTCCTTGGGACACCATAGACTGTCCCATAGGTCTAGCCCTCTTTGACGGCCCTCTTTCAAATTCATGTACCCTTCTTCTTTGCCTCTGATCCTCCATCTTCTGTGCAAAAGCCTGTATTCTGGCTATATCCATATCTCTATTCAAAGCAGCAATAGTGCAGTCTCTTACTAAATATGGTTCCAATCTTTCCACATATTGATGGACTCTGTCTGTCATTGTGGCTACTACATTAGGAGCATATCGAGCCAAAGAATTAAACTGAATACTATACTCTCTAACACTCATATTCCCTTGTCAAAGATTTAGAAACTGGTCTGCACGTGCCTCCCGGATCTCATATGGAAGTTAATGATCAAGGAATGCCGTTTTAAATTCTTCCCAACTAGCTGTAATCGCACCAATACCCCTCGATCGTTTCCAATCTTCATACCATAACATAGCTTCTCCTTTCAATCTATAGGCTGCAAACTCAACTGTTTCTACACCAGTCACGTGCATAACATCTAGAGCCCTTTGAATTTGGTCCACGAAGTCCTGTGGGTCGGCCTTCGGATCTGACCCAATTAATATGAGAGGGTCTAATTTCAGATAATCCTGTGTTCGCCGACTAGCTACTCTAGCCGCGTCATCCTCACTTGTCATTGGATCAGCTCATCCCTGAGTTTGTGCAGCAACTATTTGAGTCAACATATGCACGATATTTCTTCAATCTTGTTCAGTGGCATTCATAGGAAGTTCTGCATGTAATTCTCTACCTCTTGGCTCTTCTGGAGCTGGAAAAGTAGAAGAAGCCCGCGAAGCAAACTCAGCGTCAGCCCCACCTTGACTAGCTTGGTCAGGTGGTGATTTACTCGCTCCTTCTCCAGCAAGCATATCTACCTGCTTACCATTGCCTCTACCTCGTCTTGTAATCGATAGTTTACTATAACAAAGAAAACCAAGTACAATGGTCAGATATAATTCCACCTACAACATTGACTCTATTGCACGATCTAGAAATGAAGAAAAGAAACAAATCCTAAATGTCCCGTAGCCTCCTACTTATAAATGTGGTACACAACACATCCATAAGCAAGACTTTACTCAGACATGGATTTGTAGACACCCTTAGAACGACCCACTCTGATATCACTTTTGTCACACCCCAAATCCCATTGAGGCGGATTGGCACCCGTTGTCGATAAGGCCCGAGAGAACCAATCTTTATTCATATACACTCATACGCATGTCACTCAATAAACATCACCATCACATATTGATATAAGATTCCAATGGCGGAAGTCATGGAAGATATATGATATATATGAAACTTGGCCGTTAGGGCCATCAAGTTAAAAGCATACGTTCCTTACATTTCCTTCATTTGTCCCACAATATCTACAATGCCTCTACAGATACATGGACATAACCAACCTAAAGTCGGTACAAGTCCCCGTTTTATACAATATTTACAATACCAAAACAAATGTACACATGTAACTCGAAAAGACCCGAACCAACTGGAGCTCACCAATGATCGGCAACTGATCCGCAACCTACTGTGGAGGTCTACTAGCTCCTGTGCCTGCAACAAGTAAGGTAAGTCCCCTAAGGGACGTCAGTACGAAGAATGTACTGAGTATGTTGGGCTATAAGAAACTGCATCATACATAAGAACATCAATGAAATCAAATACAACAGAATAGTCAATATGGATAAACCATCGTTCTGTATGTGAGGAACCATATATGTTATATTCATTACTTTTTTTGCCTTTACGTTCATTCATCATTCTTGTTCATTACTTAACTTTATCCTTCTTTGCATTAAGAAATTGTAATGACCAACTGATCAGTGGTAAAAGAGGATTACCCATGCTAGGTATTTTAACCCCTGGGATGAGATTAACCCATGCTAGGTATTTTAGCCCCTGGGATGAGATCAACCTATGCTAGGCTTTTCTGTCTCCCGTGGGATGTTACTGTAATAACCAATGCTAGACTTTTCTGTCGCCCCTGGGATGTTACTATGATAACCCATGCTAGGCTTTTCTATCGCTCCTGGGATGTTACTCAAGAATATACAAACAATTTTACATTACTTCTTTCTTCCATTATAAGAGTAATACATTGGTGATTGTACATTATTAGAACTTTGAAACATTCGTCAATGAACATGAGACATGTGAATCACAATTGGTCCTATGGGTAATACTATATGACAACCTGAAATGAGATACCTTTGGACATTTCGGAATGGAACTAGTCTGCACGTGCCTCCCGTATCTCATATGGAAGATAATGATCAAGGAATTCCATTTTAAATTCTTCCCAACTAGCTGGAATTGCACCAATACCCCTCGATCATTTCCAATCTTCATACCACAATACAGCTTCTTCTTTCAATCTATAGGCTGCAAGCTCAACTGTTTCTACACCAGTCACGTGCATAACATCTAGAGACCTTTGAATTTGGTCCACGAAGTCCTGTGGGTCGGCCTTCGGATCTGACCCAATTAATATGAGAGGGTCTAATTTCAGATAATCCTGTGTTCGCCGACTAGCTACTCTAGCCGCGTCATCCTCACTTGTCATTGGATCAGCTTATCCCTGAGTTTGTGCAGCAACTATCTGAGTGAACATATGCACGACATTTCTTCAATCTTGTTCAGTGGCATTCATAGGAAGTTCTGCATGTAATTCTCTACCTCTTGGCTCTTCTGGAGCTGGAAAAGTAGAAGAAGCCCGCGAAGCAAACTCAGCGTCAGCCCCACCTTGACTAGCTTGGTCAGGTGGTGATTTACTCGCTCCTTCTCCAGCAAGCATATCTACCTGCTTACCATTGCCTCTACCTCGTCTTGTAATCGACAGTTTACTATAACAAAGAAAACCAAGTACAATGGTCAGATATAATTCCACCTACAACATTGGCTCTATTGCACGATCTAGAAATGAAGAAAAGAAACAAATCCTAAATGTCCCGTAGCCTCCTACTTATAAATGTGGTGTACAACACATCCACAAGCAAGAGTCTACTCAGACACTACTTTGTAGACACCCTAGGACGACCTGCTCTGATACCACTTTTGTCATGGGTGGACTGGCACCCGAAGCCTTTAAGGCCCGAGAGAACCAATCTTTATTCATATACACTCATACGCATGTCACTCAATAAACATCACCATCACATATTGATATAAGATTCCAATGGCGGAAGTCATGGAAGATATATGATATATATGAAACTTGGCCGTTAGGGCCATCAAGTTAAAAGCATACGTTCCTTACATTTCCTTCATTTGTCCCACAACATCTACAATGCCTCTACAGATACATGGACATAACCAACCTAAAGTCGGTACAAGTCCCCATTTTATACAATATTTACAATACCAAAACAAATGTACACATATAACTCGAAAAGACCCGAACCAACTGGAGCTCACCAATGATCGGCAACTGATCCACAACCTACTGTGGAGGTCTACTAGCACCTGTGCCTGCAACAAGTAAGGTAAGTCCCCTAAGGGACGTCAGTACGAAGAATGTACTGACTATGTTGGGCTATAAGAAACTGCATCATACATAAGAACATCAATGGAATCAAATACAACAGAATAGTCAATATGGATAAACCATCATTCTGTATGTGAGGAACCATATATGTTATATTCATTACTTTTTTTGCCTTTACGTTCATTCATCATTCTTGTTCATTACTTAACTTTATCCTTCTTTGCATTAAGAAATTGTAATGACCAACTGATCAGTGGTAAAAGAGGATTACCCATGCTAGGTATTTTAACCCCTGGGATGAGATTAACCCATGCTAGGTATTTTAGCCCCTGGGATGAGATCAACCCATGCTAGGCTTTTCTGTCTCCCGTGGGATGTTACTGTAATAACCAATGCTAGACTTTTCTGTCGCCCCTGGGATGTTACTATGATAACCCATGCTAGGCTTTTCTATCGCCCCTAGGATGTTACTCAAGAATATATAAACAATTATACATTACTTCTTTCTTCCATTATAAGAGTGATACATTGGTAATTGTACATTATTGGAACTTTGAAACATTAGTCAATGAACATGAGACATGTGAGTCACAATTGGTCCTGTGGGTAATACTATATGACAACCTGGAATGAGATACCTTTGGATATTTCGGAATGGATCAAGTACAATGTCAATGCGAACAATATGTGTTGCAGAAGGATATGGAAAGAGTAACCTTACATACCTTATCTTCCCAATATGAATACACAGTCCTATAGGTGAATACAATAATCCAGCTCCTTCCTTATGTTTTACTCTACAACATAAGTACATAACGGAGCTCATGTTAACAACTAACTACCTTACAAGTGCATAAGACGACAATGAATTACATGATTGCCCTATAACGTCATTTCACCCTTTACAATACAATTCATGGCATTGTCATACCAACAATACCACAACATTCCACACATTGACCAAGACATCATAAACCAATAGAATTTCACACCAAGTTTATCCTTTATGCTTCCTCATTAACACTACGTCACAATTACTTCATCAAGTTACCTCAATACGTTACATCACAACAATCCCACAAGTTATACACATAGAAAAAGCAAGTTAAGGACATAACCACATATTACGGTTTGATATTTAATCCATCAAATTCACTTCCTTCAATACCACAAGTCTCCTTTCACGTTTATAAGGCAAAGCCCTTTACCGATTGAGCAAAAGTAGATAGTTTTACACATAGTGAACTGTCCAAAACTTTGTCAACATAACCAACATGATTTATACACCATCTTAAGCATATAATATATGAAACCATGAGATTAAACATTTACCAAAGCTTACAAGAGGATGATCTTGTCCATGGGAGTGATGGCTTAGGGTTTGATAGATAAAAGAAATATCTTGGAAATGTCTAGAAATGGCATGTGTGTTTTGTGGAATAAAAATCTGATTTTTGTGCCTTTATACAGGCCCTCATGATCATCCTTAGACACATACTTATTCATAAATGTTATGCTTACTTGGTCAACACAAGAATGGGTCATTTTTCCCCATTTGGGCCATGTCTTATGACTCAATTTTGGGCCTTAAATTGAGCCCATTAACACATGCTAATTCAGTCCACCAAATTTAATGCATGATCCACCAAATATCTCATGTTTAAAGAATTCCATAAATGTTAAGACAATATTCAACTCACGAGATTCATGTTCGTAGCCTCAACCCCAAGAATAAGCGATTTTAGCCACTCATGGCTTAATTTAACATAAATTGATAAAAATTATAAAAAGAAATAAAAATAAAAAGAAAGAAGAATTAACCCTAATTAGGGATGCCAAAATCACCCAAGAGTAGTCCTACCAAGATGGAATAATGATACAATAACCCAAGAGCCCTATTTATAGACTGGTGGTCAGAGAAGAAATTTGGCAAAAAGTGGCCCGACATGCTGCCTGGCGCGCCCGACACCTAAAATCCAATTTTTTTCCTTTCTTCAACTTTTGTTTGAAGATTTGGTTGGATATTCAAGTTCAAATCTTTAAATTGCCTCTTATCTTTGAGATCCTTTGCTTGGAAGTCCTTCAAGCCTCACTTTTTACTCCAAAAATGCTTCAAAAAGTCGCAAACTCCTCCTACAAGGGTCTAATCACATTTATTTGCACAATATCAAATGTTCCATCAAAAACAATAAGTACGCCCTAGATCACCAATAAAGTAGGGTCGGAAATGTACGGGGTGTTACATTTTCTTATGCCATTATTGGGGTTTAGGGGTTGATTAAGCATTGTTTTATGCCCTTATAACTCAGTTATCTTGGTAGTGTAGTATTTGACCTTAGTCTACGCCTTCGGCTTAAATAATTGAAATTCACTATACCTTAAAGGATTTGACCTCTTAAAATTGGCTTATATCTACTAAATAGATTTGGGATAGATTAAAACTTAGGATGTTACCATTTATCTTATGTTATTCAGTTCCTTTTTGAGTCCAGCGGCTTCTTTATTACCATCATGTGTTAGTTTTTGTTTGAGTTCGGCATATGTTATATTATTATCATTTATGAGTTTCGGTTCGAGTCCAGCATCCTTATTATTGATTATTGTTTACTAGTTTCAATTTGAGTACGACATTTATTATCATTCTTATTACTAATCTGGAGTTAGAAAACTGGTAAGAGTTGATAGAAAGGTGGTTATAACTAGGAAAGGGGCATCAGGTACGCATGGCCTATCGCATGGATTATTTTATGATCGGTATTGCCGTATTTCATCTTTACTTTACTGTTATCCTCTGTTTGTACTCACCATGCTTATGGGGGCTCAGTTGGATTTGTCCTTCCTTGCATGTGCCTTCTAGGCTTATGGGGTCCCAGTTAGGTTATAGTTAGACTTTACTCCTACATTCTGTCACTTATGTTATCTTTATATCGCTTTCACTTGGTATGTTCCACTATTCCAATTTTCTCCCCTTTATTGCTGACTTAGTTATCTTCTCGCACTTTGTTTATACTCTTACTATAAGTTAGCTCAGTCGACCTATGATGCCTACTGAGTACCCATTATTTTTGATACTTATACTACACTTCTGCATCTTTTCCCTGATGCAGATCTGAGTATGAGCCACCGCCACTGACATTGTTCTTAGGCTTGCTGCTGGTTTGGACATAGGGTGAGCTTTTAAAGTCTGGAGCTGATCCTCCTCCTCCTGCTATTTTTGGATAGTCTTTTGCACATTCTGAGACTATGTTGTATATATATTGACACTGTCTAGTACTCTATTTTGGTTTAGTAGCTCTTGTACTAACCTTATCAGGTCATGGTGGATCTCATTTTGTATATTTTGTCCTCCTCCCTCTATTATACAACATCTCTCTCTCTCTCTCTCTCTCTCTCTCTCTCTTTACATGTGTATATATATAATATGACCATCATTGTTTAGCATTTTATTGCATGCCTACTTCTTTATTTTCTTATCTTCTGTTGATTAGTACGTTACTTGTCTTTTTGGGCTATAACTTGGCTTACCTACAAGTGGGTTAAAGTAGGTGCCATCATGACTTGAGAAATTGGGCTGTGACAGCTTGGTATCAGATCCCAAGTTTACCGATATTGTTGGTACTAGAGTAAGTGTCTAGTAAAGTCCCGCAAATCGGTACAATGATGTCTGTATCCTATCTTTGGGATGCTACAGGATATTCTTAGGAAAATCTCACCTTTTTGGTTCATTTTCATGCATTGGGTCTAAATTAGTTTTTATATTCTTATTTGTTTCACTCTTTTGCAGATGGCTAGGATGTGGGTCACAAAGGATGGGGATGGGGACCCCGAGCCTGCGGCTAGAGCACCCTTTTAAGGCCGAGGATGACCCAAAGATTGAGGCTAGGATAGAGTTACATCCCCAGCTCGAGATCAGGCTTGGGATCTATCAACAAATCCTATTATTTCTCTTGAGTCGAATATAGCACCAGAGGTTCTGCCACCACAGCAGCAGGTGGACCAGAGGGTAGCTCAGGCCCCATCGGGGTTTATATCTTCCTCTATTCTTTATGATGCTTTGGTAAAGCTACTGGAGATAGTTGGTGGTCCGCTGATAGACGGGGTTCATACAGCAACCTAGGGTGGTATTGGTTAAGGAGTACAGCCTGCAGCTGCAGCTCCTAGAGTAGAGGTCTCACCAGCACCTGTAGTTCCACAGCTAGTAGTAGCCCAACTAATTATGACCGTAGAGGAGTAGAAGATGCTGGGCCAATTTATGAAATTGAATCCACCTAGGTTTGTAGGGGGCCTAGGCAAGTATGCATTTGAGTTCCTTACCAGTTATGAGGAGTGGCTTCGTAATTTAGGGTTGGTGCTTATGCTAGTACCATAATAAGCAAAAGTGTAGTTACTATATATTACTTAAGTCTCTCTCATCCGTATCAACATGACAAGCTAGTGAGACAGTGGTGGAGAGGTTATCTTGATTTTAGGCTAGATGGATCTCCTCCGATAACGTGGACTCAGTTCTCCGAGGCTTTCTTAGAGAAGTACATACCTCGCAACATGCGCGAGTGCCTGAGGGATGAGTTTACTTGGTTGAGGAAGGGTATCATGACGGTGGCTGAGTATGAGGTGAGGTTTTACAAGCTAGAGAGGCATGCCACCATGATTTTGCCTATAGAGTATGAGAGGATTAGGTATTCTATCATAGGGTTGAGTCTAACACTTTGCAGAGTCTACCGCTTTGTAGGGATACTCAGAGTTTAGTGACTTTAGGGAGGTCTTCTACTGATATTACCGATCATGCCTACACTATAGAGGAGATAGATTGTGAGGCCAAAGGGAGCTGTGATAAGAGCCTGCCACACCTAAATCCCATTAAGATAGACAGGATCCTGACACCCTAAAGACTCAAGAGAATCAACTTATAATCTATGCTTATCATGCATATAACTATGATAATCATGAAGCTTTAACAAATATATATAAGCTACAATAATGAAAGACCAGCATAGGTAGGCCTAAACCATATATAAATGACTTATCCATTGGGACGATAACTATTATGAGGCAAAACATATTTGAACTTAATATATTAGTCTACAAAGCCTCTATAAGATAGAAAACTTAGTATAGGCCAGGATAGGTCCCACTTTACAAAAATACTATACAATACCAAAATGCATATATTAAAGACTTGGTAAAGCCCCAAATCAACTTGGAGCTCACCAATCGCAGATGAGTGTCCTGTGCTCCTACTGAGGAGGTCTACTAGATGGAGTACCTATACCTATGGCATGAAACATAGTGTCCCCCATGAGGGATGTTAGTACAAAAGAATGTACTGAGTATGTAAGGCATAAAGTAACCATATGTAAGGGAAGAGCTTAACTGAAATCAAGTATCAATGTGTAACTGTATAGATGAGGATAAAAGACCACCTTTGCTTGCACTTGTGGGATCACGTATATTTTATTTTGTTCTTTACTTTTCTCTTCTTTACTTTATAAACTTTGTAAGGCATATGATAGAAATAACTAACTGATCAGTGATAAAAGAGAATGACCCATGCTAGGCATTTTAACCCCTGGGATACGGTCCTCATAAATACACAAATCGGGATCAACCCATGCAAGGCTTTCCTCTCACCCCTAGGATACCACCCGTAATATATAGATAGGGATCGACCCATGCTAGGTGTTCCTTCCAACCCTGGGATACTGCCCGTCAATAGGTAAATTCACTTTACATCATTTCTTTAATCTTTGAGATTGTTCTTTTGGTGGTCATAACATTATTTAAGTTTTTTACTATGGACCAGTAGTAAGAGACATGTGAATACGTATTTAAGGCACTAACAATGACATAGGGAGGAAATGTAACATCAATATATTATTTAGGAGCTTAAATGACACAAAGAACTTCACTTGACTAAATGGAGAGTTTACTAAGATTGCTGCCGAAAGTACCATTCCCATACTAGTTCTTGGAAGAATAAACAAGCAGATCTAATAATAAACATATATTGAAGTATTCCAGCACACTAAGGAGTGGGAACAAGACCATTGGCTAAATTGGAGATGGTACACTGCCACTATCTATCTTTTACTAGGAAGAGCACTTGGAAAACTCACTTTATAACACATGTATTAGTTTTCATACCAAAGAACATAGAATCGAATAGCCTTACATACCTTGCTGTACAACTCCAATAGCACCCTAAATTAACATCCTTCCTTTCAGATTATTAATCTACAATAGAGTAAATAGTAAAACTTGTATTAGTAGCTAATCAACACATTTGGGCTACTTAACCTAACCAAAATAGTATCCGGATAGTAAGCCTATAATTCATCAAATCAAGGGTGTCCTTTCAATCCCTTTCCCTCCAATTACATTCACATTCCATACAGATTCTTATAAGATCCCCCAAAACAACTTTGGCTTCATTACACCCTCAAAACAACATATAAAGTGGAGCGGGTAGTAAGCTTACACGACATCCAGTTTGATGGTGTATCACTACACCCGCCTTCTATATTTTAATACAAACTATTCACACCTTACCCCAACATCAACCAGGCAATCCCCAACATATACATATAAAACAGTACCTAAAACTTCCCTAAATATTTTTTATCATAGCAACCAAATACTGAACTCACCATTCCTTGAGTTCTTAATAACAACACACCCATAATTCTTTACCCAAAATCATATAAGAGGAGGACAAAAATGGAGCAGTCACCTTATCTCAATTTCCGTAATTTATCTTTTTAGCTTGAACCCTTCAAGAAATTAAATTTTCCTTCACAATTAAACCAAAGAAGAAGAGAAAAGTCTCTTAATAACAAAGAAAAGTGAGCAATTAGCTTGTGTAAATATTCTTCCATGTACTTATATTTAAGTATGAATAGCATGTTTTCCTGATCTTCCCTAGAAGAACTAAGTTAAAACCATAAGTGTTTTCACTTGCCTTGGCTTGCAAAGGTGAGGGTTTCTTCAAGAACCCTAGGAGGAATATAGGGGCTGCTGGTTGAAGCCAAGAGAGAACTTAGAGAAACTTTAATAGGAGCTAAATATTGTAAGTTAAAATGAAGAGAAAAATCATCTCATCTTGATCTTATAATTCCCTTTTTTAGCCACCTGTTTTTTTGCTCATTTTGGACCACAAATTGGCCAAGTAGGTGATGCACCTACTTGGTTATATCAAGCGGTTAAAAAGGTCAAAGTAGGTGATGCACATAGTTTCTTTATTCTTAGTTGGGATTAACTACGTTGGGCCTTGACAGATTTGGGTGTTGGGTTCCTTTTCCTTTTCATTTTCTTTTGCTTAGTTTGGGCCTCAAATAAGTCCATTAATATGGGCCCAAATCTGACCCATTAGCCTTGGCCCCTTTAACTAGATCCATATATCTCAAGTAGCTGATGCACCTACTAGCTTAATTAAGACAAGAAAGTAGCTCACTATTTTATTCCATTTTTTAAATCTTAATCCCTCTAACTTAACTCAACACTTGTATACTCTTGGACATTTTGAACCTTAAGCTTAAATACCACCTTGTTGCCTCAAGTTCAAATACTTTCATCAACGTTAACATGATAAAGCTATAGCTAGTGACCTATACTGTGAGGCTATATCAAGTGTTATATAAATAGAACAAGTACACGCAAAATACGGAGTGTTACAGAGGCCGCGTCAGCAGGGTAGTTATAGTGGGAGCTGCAGAGGCCCATAGTTCAGAGACCAAGGTTTTCAAGGTAGGTACCCCCAGCATCAGTCTTATCAGTATTAGGGTCAGTTTAGTAGGCCCATCCAGGCAGCGCTTTATCTTTCAGATATGGGTCTGCCCTGTTATAGTGGTGATCAATCCTCAAGGGGTGCATCGTCAGGGTCTTCAGGCCTAGCTGGCTATCCTGGATTAGCCGAACCTCCTCGATAGAGTAGAGCGCATGGGGCACGTTATGATTGTGGTATAGTGGGACATTTATCTAGAGAGTGTCCCCAGTGAGGGATGAGTGAGCCAACTACATAGAGTGACCAGTCAATTAGATTAGTACTGCATACAGCTAGGGGTGGTGCACAGGGTCGCTGGGGTGGTCCCCAGGGTTTGAGAGGTGTTCCTCAGGCAGGTAGGACAGGTAATGGGATAAACACCTAGTCTAGAGGTGGACAGGGTCACTTATCTATTGTACCTGGTAGGTCGGAGGCTGAGGTTTTAGACTCTGTTATTATAGATATGATTTTAATATGCTATCAGCCAGCTTCTTCTTTATTTGATCTGGGTTCCATATTTTCATATGTTTCTTCTTATTATGCACCATGATTGGGGTTGTCTTAGTAGTTTTTTTCTATGCCTTTACGTGTAGCTTCTATCGTGGGTGATTCTTTAGTAGTGGATCACGTATATAGATCGTGTTTGGTGATTGTTCTAGAGTATGACACTTAGGCTAATCTTATCATGTTAGATATGGTGGATTTTGATGTGATTCTAGGCATGGACTGGTTATCCCTCTATCATGTGGTCTTGGATTGCTTTGCTAAGACCATTACCTTAGCCATGCTTGGCATACCCCTGGTTGTATGGCATACCTTAGCGTGCTTACCAGATCCTGAATATATGGATAGCTGATCTGATATCATAAAGTACTATAAATAATCGAGTGGAGAGTCAAGGTTAATCAGAAAGTACTCACCTTTTCATGGCTTAGACCTTAAACCATAACTAATTAATAGTTAACTTAACTAAGAAAGATGATATATATTATCAAGATTCGAAGGTACTAACGAAGGAGAGTCAGGAATGGTCGCAACACAATCTAACCACCCTCAATACAAATTCTATAATAATAATCAAAAAACATCCTAATCGAGCCCCCATAAGCTCGACATAAATCAAGTAAACGAATATATCAAAAGTATCAAATTCGATTTAAGACTTAAGTTTCCTGAAGGTTCATAGGACCATTTTACAAGAGGTAAAATAACAAGTTTCGGCTAATATGTACGTCATGATGTCACACCAAGTATAATCAAATATCAAGAAGGACCGAAGCCCTGTATCAAAAAGGGTTGAAACCCTGTATAAAGTAAGGCCAAAACCCAATAATCAAGAGAATCAAGAATAATATTAAAATGGCTTCCTGGTTTGTAAAAGTATCAAATTCCATAATTAACGGCTCGTGTAGAGAAAGCTCCAAGAACTTTTCAAAATAGGTCAAGTAACAAGTATCGCCCAATATGTAAATCATGTCGTCACACCAAGCATAATCAATATCAAGGAGGACCAAAGTCCTATATCAAAAGGTCGAATCCCTATATCAAGAAGGGGCGAAACCCAATAATCAAGAGAATCAAGAACCATATTAAAAATGGCTTTCTAGTTCGTACTTAAAATGGACAACTTCTATAATTAAGATGAACCACAAATCTATAGTTAAGATGGAAAAAGATCTGAATCAAGAGGTATGCCAATAGTGACAAAGTCATAGCCACAAGAAGGACAAAGTACCAAAAAGGATTCCAAGTGATTAAGCAATCCATACAAGTGGGTGATTTAAACAAGTTTCTTGAAAGAATCAGAGGATACCAAAACAACAATAGAAGGTGACAAGAAGGTAACCAAGTTACCAAGACAATATTTCAAATAAACTCAGCAGGTAGCAAGAGTAGAATTTCAAGTTTATACACAAATCTTAGTCTTTTAACACATAAATAGTCCAACCATAGCTTGAAGTGTTCAAATCGTAACCCAAACAATTATGTCAAGTTCCTCAACTTATACACGAGTATATACAACCATGACACAATTAAATACCTCTTGAATTTCCAGTAATTCCATCATGTTGATATGAATCAGTAATAGCTTCAAAAGGAAGCCTAGTTTGCACAAATTTACTAAACCCTCAATATAGTAAACCTGGGCAGCCCCACTATCTTGTGTTGTAACTTAGTTTTGAATAGGTTAACAACATAACCAAGCTTTATAGACTCATGAAAGTAGTAGGTATATCTCTTGGGGTTGCAAAGAGTCCACATTCACTAAAAGATACATTTTATGCAAAATGATATTATTAAAATACTAGCAATAGCACATAAGGGAATTCTGAACCAAAAAATTGTGTTGTCTCTTGCTCTCCTTATTTTGAGGGAATAACAGAGAAACCATTTATTCTTATAAAAATAAAAGTTGTAGAGATAGACGATAGCTTTCCATAACATATTTTTGTACTTAAAATAAAGCTCTGTACAATGAAATATGCTAAAACTACTAAACATTGCACAATTCAAAATATATTTTGGTTACTTACTACTCTCAAGAGGTATAACAAAAATGACAAGTGTTTTGCCTTGTTAATTATTAGGATATACCGGATCCTCTAGCCATCATAATACCATGAGCACGTAAATTGCTATAAGGACACCACCATGATATCTAATAAAATGTGAAATGCATGAATTTAAGAAATATAAGCACCATGAGTAACGTACCACTTTCAATACCATCATATCCCATTGGTCGCTAAAGTATCATTGTATTGTAATGAAACCCCATCGTACATCAATATATGATTTTGCTCTATGTAGCCAGCTAGTGGACTGCATATCCTTATCATATATTTAAACCCCACATATTGCCTCTATTATAGTGTTGATCGCATGTGAACTATCCTTATTATTAGATTTTATCCATTTCTTTGCTTTTCAATTAAGCACGACATTAATGCTACCCGAGTATGAGTTCCCTAAAAAGAGTTAACTACTTCAAAATAGGCTGGAATACAATCTAAAATCTTTGCGAGACATTCTTTAGTAGCACTTTAAATTTAGGATTTATTGAACTATGAAATCATGTCGGAAAGGACAAGAATAACCTTGACATACCTTGTAACTAACCTTATTGAAGCGATGTGAAGCTCTGCTCAAGAATCCCTTTAAACTCACAACAACTCCAACCATAACGTAATTATTTTAACACACAAATTCCAAACTCGTAGCTTCTAATCCCCGTCACATACTATACCAACTTAGATCTCCCATAATTACCTTAGCACTCGCTCCCCAGAACTACCAAACTCCCTCTACCCATTTTCCTTGACTAAAATTTATGGTTTGGTACAATTCATGAATAATTTATGTACGTTAAACTAGTTTTTTGTCACACCCCAAATCCCAGTGAGGCGGACTGGCACCCGAAGCAGATATGGCCCGAGAGAACCAATCTTCTCTCATGTACATTTGTATGCATATCCCCGTATGAATCTCAATATGTCTCATGCAACTATGCGAAAATCATGGACAACATATTATATATGAAACTTGGCCGTTAGAGCCATCAAGTCAAAATGATCATATGTCTCTTACATTCACATACCCACATACGTCTACAAAAGCCTCTAACAAATGCATTTACAAGACCAACTAAAAGTTGGGACAAGTCCCCGCTTTATCTTTACAACATCAAAAACAATGTACAACTATGACTCGGAAAGTCCTGAACCAACTGGGGCTCACCAAAGATCCGTAAATATTGTCAACCTACTTTGGAGGTTTACTAGTGCCTGCACCTGCAACATGTAAGGTAAGTCCCCCGAGGGGGTCAGTACGAAGAATGTACTGAGTATGTAGGGCTCATAAGAACTATATCATACATAATAAAAACAACAACAATGGAGTCAATATAAGAGAAATAGTCAATGGGAATAACTTCTCTTTTTGTAGGTGAGGAACCATGTATATATATCTTCTGTCATTGTCATTTATGATTATTCTTTCATATCCTTATTATTCATATACTATCCTCCACATATCCCTTTATTCCAGAGAGTTACCTTCACTCAAGAGACTTGCCTCCCGGAGATTCTTTTATTCAAGAGGTTCTTTATATGCAAGAGATTCTTTCTTGCTTCTATGCTCATCACCATTATTATTCATCTACTTGGTTAGTAGGTTGCAAAATAACATTCATCCATATACATCCACTCTAGTGGTAGGTTAATAATATAACATACATCCACTCTTTTGGTGGGTTAATAATATAACATACATCCACTCTATTGGTGGGTTAACATACATCCACTCTATTGGTGGGTTAAGCATAGAACATACATCCACTCTATAGGTGGGTTATAATAGAACATACATCCACTCTATAGGTGGGTTATAATATATTACCTACACATTTCTTCATGTCTTAATTGGGAGAGATTGATTCATTCACTTATGAGAGATTGATATAATGATAGTCATAACATTATTAGAACTTGGAACATAACATTCTCGGAACTTTGGGGTCATAATATTGTTGGAACTTTGGAATCATGTTCACCCTACATCTATTATTTTCCTTCACTCTTGCGACCAACAAATATACGTTACTTAATTTATTTCTTTTGAGAGATTGGTATATTTGCTCATGAGGGATTGGTATATTAGATTGCACATTACTTCCTTCATTACCCATATGAGATTGGTACAAAGATAATCATAGTAATATTGGACTTTGGAACATGACATGATTGGAAATGCTATTCAAGAACAAATAGATCCTCTTTGCATCCTTACTCTCTTTGAGATAGTTATTTTTAGTAGTTACAACATTATGGGAGCATTTGAAACTTCAGTCAATGAATAAGAGATAAGTGAATCAAAATTCGTCTAAGAATAGGACACATATGAATAACAATAGATCTCAACCTGAACTGGGATACTTTAGAACACTTCGAACATGAGTAAGTACCATAACAAGGTGAATACTCTATGCTGCAGAAAAATACGGAAAGAGTAACCTTACATACCTTGTCGTATCACTACGAATACACAAGCCTATATGGGGATACAATAGTCCAGCTCCTTCCTTATGTTTTACTCTACAACAAGTACATAACGACATACGTTAATAATCAACTACCTTACAAATGTATAAGTGTCACAATGAGTTACGTGACTGCTAAATAGCATCATCTCGTCCTTCACGGTACAACCCATTGCATTATCATACCAACAACACCATAACATATCACACATCGACCAAGACATCATAAACCAATAACATTTCACACCACGTTTACCCTTTACGCTTCCTCATTATCATTCCGTCACAATTACCCTATCAAATTTCCTCATAACAACTTATGAACAACAATAATACTTAATATAGTCCAACATGCCTCCATACGACCCTTTAAAGTCATTAAAACGGCATCACAAGTTGATAATTACATCCGAAAAGGGTATAAGGACCTTCGGGGGTCAAATAGATGCGAAAACATACAAAACCAAACCTGGGGCTGGCCTGCGAAGCCACCTGCACTCGAAGGTGGCATTTGGTAGATACCAGAGGCACCTGCGTTGGCATCTGCGCCCGCAGGTGCCCTCGTCCGCAGAGGCGGATGCCCGTTTTGGTCCAAATTGGTCTCTTTTGGGTCTTTTCATGCAATGAATGGTACATGATCATAACTAAACTACTTTTAACATATTTTTGATCATATTTAATACCAACAATCAGCCATGGTTTCACAACACACATGAACATCACCAAAACCACACTTTTCCTTCAATACACCACCAAATCTATGCACAACTTTGCAATAACAATTCCAAACATTATGTACAAGAATAAAAAAAGCTAAGGCTATAATCACATATCACATGTCAATATTGAACCCATCAAGTTCACTTCCTTCAAGACCACAAGTCCATTTTCAAGTTTACAAGGCAAAAACCTTCACCGATTAAGCTAACACAAATTGTTTTACACATAGTGAACTTCTCACACTTTACCAACATAACCAACATGATATAAACCATCTTCCATGCATAAAATATATTTAACCATAATACTATACAATTACTAAGTCTTGCAAGATGATGATCTTGGTCAAAGGGATGAAGGCCTAGGGTTTGTGTGAGATAAGGAAATGTTGGAGATAATTCTAGAAATGGCATGGGTGTCACAATGAAATAAACATCTGATTTTGTGCCCTTTTTATAGTCCCTTTAAGTCTTTCTTATCCCATTCTTGGAATTAAATGCAATGGTTGATTAGTCAAATGGAAGAATGGGTCATATTTGCCATTGGGCCAAGTCTTTCTTATGATCTTTGGGCCTCATTTGGCCCAATGGTACAAGACTCATGTAAGCCCCAACAAATTAATGAATAATTCATCAAATCTCTCATTTCTAACTAATTCCATAAATGCACACATAGTCATATAGGTTCGACAACATACGGGGTGTTACACCTCCTACGAAGGTCTAATCACATGTCCTAGGCCCAATATCAATTATCTCATCAATAACATTACAAAATACATACTTTTGGCTCTCGACACTTAAGTAAACATTGTTCAACGTCGTCAAGTAGGGTTGGGAAGGTATGGGGTGTTACATTTCTCATGCTATCAGATAATAGAATTATTTGACACCATCAGCTTCCTTGATATTTAGTTTACCAGAGCTGCAACAATATGAACAAATAGTAATACCCTCCATAATGAAACGATGGTGCTCAACAAGAATAATTGAACGCCCTTATTGCATATACTACATTTTCATATCATTTTCCTATTTGTTGGGGTAAGTTACTGTTTCAAATAACATGTACACTAATGTGAAATTTTTTCACCCTTTTAAGCACAAAACAACAAAAATACCAAATGCTTGTAAGATAGCCACTTTGTAAGTAACCCGTACGTAAGTATATTTCTCCATATTACACTTATAATATCATGATTAATCCAACCATTACCAAAATATAATAACCACGGCAATGTATATAACCACATCTTATCTTTTAACTTGAAAGAGAACTAACATCAACCCAATATGAGTTTTTAAAGTAACACTAACACCAATTGAGAGATCTACAATTGACCTTTTGATAGCACGACAAAACTAAAACCTTTAAAACTCAAGAAACCATGCCAAAAGAAAGGATAGCCTTAACATACCTAGAAGCTAAGTCAAGTAACTTGATGTAGATTTGATTTCTTTTTGGGAATCACATATAACATCAGAATGATTTCGTCCCCACAAAATTCTCTTTAACGAACTGAATGAGTATGAGTGTAAATTCTCTTTAACGAACTAAATGAGTATCTGTGTAGCAGCTACACATACATGCAACACATGTGCAGCAGCTACATATGCATTGAAAAACATATGCCGCAGCTATATGGATAACTTACAAGTTATATCATTCAAAGATGATACTTCTTTTATAATATAGTAATCTTTTAGGGATAGAAAACCTTTAGTGGTAGGAAATCCTTTTTCTTAAAAAAGGTAAGTAGAAATCTGTCTATAAAATCGTTTGTCACTTACTATTAAATTCAAATCTCTCATAAATATAAAGTTATAGCTACTACATATTCTATAAGTGGTGGAATTTAATTTGGGTAAGGCCACTTAATAAAATAATAATTTTTTTACATATTTAGACTAAATTTAATATCTCCATTAAAATATTAATAAATTATAAAGATTCTTTCAAAATAAATTCGTACACAAATATACTGTAACTAAAGAATTATTTCAAAAACATATTTAGATATTTTAGGAAGGCAATAAAAATATTTTTTTAAAAAAATCCCAATTTAAATCAATTGTCCCCAAATCACACGTAACGCTATGATATAACTATCAAATTTAGGCACATAAACTTTTGACAGGAGGCGAAGGACAACCGTAAATATCTGGGGTGTTACATCCTTCCCCCCCTTTGGAACGTTCATCCTCGAATGTGAAATACAATGCAGGAGTAAGGCTAAAACGTCTTTAAATTTTTGGAAGAACCTCCCCTAGACACCAGACTATACCATACTTGTAAAATAGCCGAGAAGGCCACTTCAGTAAACAAAACCTCATCGGGTCCCACACAATTCTTAATGATGCAAACTCATAACTGGAACTGAAAACTTACCATAAATGCACCCAACTCCACTACTGGAAATGCTATGATACTCTGAATCAAAATTGAGTTCTCCAAAATATCTTTTAAGGGCTAACAATAGCAAATTCATATCACACTATTATGATAACTCAACTTTGTAGCACGATCTGAAAAATGATAGAATAGTAACTGAACCTAAATGTCTTGTAGCCTCCTGATTATAAGTGTGTTGGACAATACACCCATAAGCAAGACTCTACTAGACACGGCTTGCAGACTCCCTAGGACACGACGTTGCTCTGATACCAAGTTTTCACGCCCTAAACTCAAAGGGGCGCAACTGACACCCAATGCCTTACTTGACTTACCAAACCAACAAACACCCAACCAAATAACATAACCTATGACAAGTCGAGGCCAACGAGGCCAGAAAGATGCCAATCATTCATAATACAAAAGCAAGAGAATAATACAACTGACCAATACCTAGGAAACGACGTTGCTCTGATACCAAGTTGTCACGCCCTAAACTCAAAGGGGCGCAACTGACACCCAATGCCTTACTTGACTTAGCTAACCAACAAACACCCAACCAAATAACATAACCTATGACAAGTCGAGGCCAACGAGGCCAGAAAGATGCCAATCATTCATAATACAAAAGCAAGAGAATAATACAACTGACCAATAAGGTCATTTTAAACCACAAACTGTACGAAAGCCAGCTCATCAAACTAATATATACATGATACCGACAAGGCAAAAAATCAAGAATACAACTGACAACTCATATACCCATAAAAAACATCTACAAGCCACTAATATGAAGAACCACGAACAACCAGTCGTGACAAATCCCCCTACATACCCATCAACTATGCAAAACAGAAGAGGACTCCAGACTCATCAACTTTAAAAAGAATGAAGCATATCAATCATAAGCTGAACTTGACCACATGCAATGAGGATTACTGTGTACCTAATAACCTACAAGCATAAATATAGTATCACCCAGGCAACAGAACATTAGTATGAAATAATGTACCGAGTATGTAAGGCAAATAATAACTGAGAAGGTATCATAACATAATCAATATACATACAGATAAGGGTCAAAGATAATATGAGCGTGCTTATCGACTCCTGAATTTATGGATAGCTGATCTGATATCATAAAGTACTGTAAATAATCGGGTAGAGAGTCAAGGTTAATCAGAAAGTACTCACCTTCTCATGGCTTAGATCTTAAACCATAACTAATTAATGGTTAACTTAAGAAAGATGATATGTATTATCAAGATCCGAACGTACTCACTAAGGAGAGTCAGGAATGGTCTCAATAGAATCTAATCACCCCTGATACAAATTCTACAATAATAATCAAACAACATCCTAACGGAGCCCCTATAAGCTCGACATAAATCAAGTAAATGAATATGTCAAAAGTATCGAATTTGATTTAAGACTTAAGTTTCCAAAAGGTTCATAGGACCACTTTACAAGAGGACAACTAACAAGTTTCAGCTAATATGTACATCATGACGCCACACCAAGCATAATCAAATATCAAGAAAGACTAAAGCCCTGTATCATGAAGGGTTGAAATCCTGTATCAAGTAGGGCTGAAACCCAATAATCAAGAGAATCAAGAATCATATTAAAATGACTTCTTAGTTTGTAAAAGTATCACATTCAATATTTAAAGACTAAAGACTAGAGGAAGCTCTAAGAACTATTCAAAAGAGATCAAGTTACATCATGCCATCACACTAAGCATAATCAATATCAAGGAGAACCAAAGTCCTGTATCGAGAAGGGTCGAAGCACTATATCAAAAAGGGTCGAAACTCAATAATCAAGAGAATCAAGAACCATATTAAAAATGGCTTTCTAGTTCATATTTAAAATGGACAAGTTCCATAATTAAGACAAACCACAAATCCATAGTCAAGATGGCAAAAAATCTGAATCAAGAGGCATACCTGATAATGCTCAAATTATACTTCAAGAGTATATGTGATCGTCGTCAATATATTTTACCCAACAAGAGTTGGGGTCGAATCCACAGGGAATGAGAACACGACCTTCAATCTCAAGTGCTATAGGCAACTAAAAGTTGGCTCATAATGCTACAATAAATAAATAAGAAAGTAAATTGGGGGGTTTTAGTTCAAACACTTGTAATTATCAAGTTAATCACCAGTAAAATATAAATTCCAAAGATTAGAGAAATAGTATTGAACTCAAGTATGAAACGAGGCTTGGGGTTATGCCATTGTAAGAGTGAATGCATGTATGGGTACTTGAACATTTGTCTAGGTTTACCTATTAGTCATGGGTAGGCTAGATTAAGGGTATTTAACATCAATTTGTCAATTACACACCAAAATCTCACAACTGGAATCTTTCGAACACCTCACAAGTGTAACTATATAAGCAATCAAAAACCTCAATTAGCATCCTTATGTCTAAGAGATACTATTAAATGATGTACATAAAGTTATTGTTCACTCATATTCCTCACCCTCATCCCTTTTGTCAAGGATGATAAGGGTTCTAGAATTAATTAGAGTTTGCAACCTCTAATTTTAGATGAAAGTCATGGAATAGAAGCAAAACCCACAACATTTAGCTAATTAGGAAGACAAATAAACAACACTCATACAATCATCACAACTTAATCAAGCATAACCCCAAGCAATAAAATTAGCTACTCATAGAGAGAGAAAGAGGAAAATTACCCAAATTCTCATTCCATTCTTCCATTGAATCAAAGATTAATCACAAGAATTGAGATCCAAATTCAATAAAAAGCTAAATAAATTCACTAATTTCACTCTTAGGGTTTCACTCTATATTTCTTAAGTTTCAAAAATACCAAGATAGTGTTCTAGAGCTGAAAACCCCCTTTTTAAAACCCCAAATCCATTTTTTCAAAAATTACAAAATTGCCATTGCACTAGTCACCTGCTGGTGCAGGTGCCAGCGCAGGTGGATGACATACGCATGCAGAGTCTCAACGCAGGTGACACTACCTCAGCTCAACCTTGTCACCTGCGTACGCAGCTCATGACATGCATGCGCATGTGGCTTCCAATCTCCCAACATGTTGGTTTTAAGCTCCTTTTCTTCACTTCTCGCATCTCATTTGACTCATATGGATAGCTCAACCTCATATTCATTCACTGCACAAAAGAGACATATAACATGAGAATTACATCAAATTAATGAAGAATAAAAGGATAATTCAAGCTTAAAGTGCTAAGGAGTTGGTAAATTGCCAACTTATCAACCCCTCAAACATAAATTATTGATTGTCCTCAAGCAATCAAGAATGATCAGAATGAAAAAAAAAGAAGGAATTCTTAACTCTAAAACTACCACAAGAAACTACACTAGACAACTAAGCCTACAAAGTTCAATCGGTTCCTCCATCAAGTCATGACAAACAAGTACATCATACATCTCTTATCAAGAGCTAATTTTCAACAAGAAAAGGTGTAAGATATAAACAAGTAAGAGTTTCAAATCAAGAAGCTTTTCAAGGCGTGGCACAAGACCTTCAAAGATTGCCTCAATTTCAAATTTTGGCTTGTCTTACTCATTTTTCCTAATTGAAAGTAAGACACCACTCTCCACTTCAAGGTGTAGATGCCACTCACATGCAAGAAATTTCTCCACTCATGGAAAATAATGTAATTCAAAAGGAGCATAAAGATAGAAAGAATTTTTTCTCACTCTCTCAAAGAAATTCAAGTACAATAAGTAGAACCATAGGCTTGCTCTTTGTGTTATTAGTCACTAATGGAAACCTATAAGGTTTGAAGTCATCAAGGAATTGCAGGAATTGATTAAGGTTAGGGTAAGGGAATGAGTTTATGGATCAAGTGACTAGAAGATCTCCCAAACACAATTGCTTTATCACTTCTTAGGCTCACCTCTTTCAATCTTTCCACCTTACTCGCCCTTGCTTCTTTTCTTTTGTTTCTTTTAATATCAAACCTTCTTTTGCTAAACACACTTATGAACTACCCTCTTCATTTTCTTCTTTGGCTTTTTCAAGAATTTTTCTACTCCTTAGCCATTCATGCCCTTTTTTTTTGGTAAACTTTTTCAAATCATTTTCTAAGGGCTAGGCTCTATGCATTCGTGTATCGGCAAATCATTTTTATTACAAAGCACTTAATGATACAACCAAGCATACACCACTCTTAACAATCTTGCACTTCTCTTCCCCCCCCCCCCCAAACTTAGGCATTTGCCTACATTTGCCCATAATAGAATTATGTGATGTGTTTAAGAAAGTTGGGTGCCAAAAGAGGGATTTTAAAAAGTGGTAGGGTGTCATAGTATGTTCATCACCAAGAAATGAAATAAAATGGGAAGAGATTCAAATGGGTTAACTAGGGAAAATTGTTAAGATGGGATTTAGGTCATGTGAGGGTTCAAGAAGGGCCTCGGGTCATCCTCCAAACCAAGTGTGGTCTCGGATTTTTCCTTAAACACATTTGGGGCAAGTTCTAGACTACAATGCATGCACAAGAATTGATCAAAAACCTTACCGCACAAGGAACCATACTTCTTGAAATAAAAAGTTAGTCTTCCAAATAATTTGGACAAATGAACTTGACAAACTACTCTGAGTCAAAAACTCTTCTTCTGTGAATAAAGAGCCAAAAAACGAATTTAGATGTCACAACTCAAGAGAAAGCTTGAAACTGCTTTGTTATTTCTTTTTCAAAAACCATTTTACTCTTCACAAATTACTTTTTCTTGGCATGATAAATTTATGGAGGGTACGTTTTAAACTTTTCCAACTCCTACTTGACTCTAACTTAGGACAATGGGTACTTCCCCTAAGAATGTGGCCTGATCTATCTATCATGGGGGAGTATCACTCGGTTCGACAAAGAAAATAAAAATAACAAAAATAAAATGCTCCTTGGGAAAGATCCGAGTTTTGAAGAAAACCCTTGGAGTTTATTTGACACATATATAAACAAGGCGACTAGAATAATATGCATGTTCCACATAAACATCACCCAAACAAGAATCCACACAAGAAAAAGGGCATATGTGTTGAAAAATGACAAGAGCATAATATGGGCCCGGTAAGGGCTAAAAGCATAACCATGAAAACAAGGACCTGGCAAGGGCTATATCCGAAAAAGGGCCTGACAAGGGCGATATCCGAATCAACATCATGAAGTAGGCCTGGCAAGGGCAATATCTGAATAACACAAAAATAAAAATAGCAACAAAGTTTTATTACAAACCATTAAATAAGTGTCCCCCCCCCCAACTAAAGCACTTTGTATTGTCCCCAATACAATAAAATAAAGTGAGAGTAGAGGAGGATAAAGACTCCCTAAAGTGCACTAAGCACATGAATCCTGGTGATGTGATGTCTCTAACTGTGTGGCAACTGAAGTATTAAGAGCCTCATCATACTGGGCTTCAATAACTGCAACTGAAGGAACATGCACATCATCGAGAGGTTGGGAGCTAGAACTAGCACCAACCATCCTCGCCTGCTGCTCATTCATGAAAAAATGCTTTGCCATCTTTACCTGTTGGTCCTCAATAAGCCTCTAAGCAATATCAGTCTCCATCTCGTCACCCATTGTAGAATGGCCAAAGAAATCAAAAAATAGTAACACTGGGCCTGAAGCAAGTTGTGGGATGGTCACTTGGGCATCATTAAGAGTAAAGGAAGGCTGTATCAACTAAAACTCCAAACGAAGGCTATCTAGATCTGTCCTCAAAGTGGAAACCACCTTGTTATCCCCTCTGGCCTCAACTGGAGCCAGCCTCCGCTCATAATCTGCCATTTGAGTTCGAAGAGGCCCAAGACTCCACTCAATGGTCGTCTGAATAAACTGGGGAATGTCTATAACTAGATGAAAAATAGTGCTATTGTTTGCCAAGGTCATAGAGGCAACCTTAGCAAACGTAATAGTGGAAGACTGTGGCAGTTGAGTAGACTGCATAGTGTCTGAAAGAGGCTGTGCTTAAGGAGGATCCACCACAGGAATAGCACCACTAGATGTATGGGGAGTATCCAATGCATGTGAAGTCATGGGAGGAGTACTAGTACCCTCGATAGTAGGTATCTCACCCAAAGATGAACCTAAAGTCTCAGAAATCTTTCTCTTTACACCCACCGAATTGTCGTTATCTTGGCTAGTGTGAATATTGATAACCCCGATGCATTTTACATTTTTTTCGATATTAGAGAATAGAGGAACCTTATGAGCAAAGCTGTAACACCCCGTATATTTTTGAACCTAGTTGACTACCGTAACATTTATGGAATTAATTAAACATGGGAGTTTTGAGGAATTATACATTAAATTTGATGGGCCAAAATTAATCTTGAACTATTGGGCTCAATGGAGGCCCAAAGAGACATACAAGACATGGCCCAAAAGGGGTATTTGACCCATTCTTGACCCATTCTTGTGAGACCAAGTTGCTCTATCATGATTGGAACAAGTGTTTGGTTTAAAAGCACCATGAGGAGACTATATAATGAGGGAAAAATCAGACTTTAATCCATATAATACACTTTCCATTTATAGAAATTTCCCAAAATATTTTTCTTCTCTCAAACCCTAAGCAACAAACTCTTTTGGACAAGATCATCCATTTCCAAGATTTGGTAAGTATTTATTCTCATGGTTTACTATATTATATGCATGGAATATTTTGTATATTATGTTGGTTATGTTGATAAAGTATTGAGATATCCACTATGTGTAAAATAGTCTATTTTTGCTAAATCGGTAAAGGGGTTTTGCCTTGTAACTTGAAAGGAGACTTGTGATCTTGAAGGAAGTGAACTTGATGGATTAAATAGAAATATTTAATATGTGTTTATGTCCTTAACTTTATTTCTCTTTGTGTGTAACGTTTGGACTTGTGGTTGTGAAATTTTACATGGAACCGGTGGCGTATTGAAAGGGAAATGTAGTTTTGGTGATGTTTATGTGAGTTGTAAAGACATGGATGTTATTTGGCATCTAATATGATCTAAAATATGTTATGAGAAGCTTAGTTATGATCATGGATCATTCATGTCAAAAAAGGACCCTAAAATGACCGCCGGAGGCTGAAACGGGCATCCGCTATCGAGACTGGAGCACCTGCAGGTGCAGGTGCCTATGGCTACTTCCAAAGGGAACCTGCATACGTATTTCAGCCACATACGGGTGCAGGTGGCTTAGCAGGTCTTCCCAGAACTCTGAATTTATTGTTTTTGCATCCCTTTGACCCCTCAAAACCCCTATACCCTTCATGGATGCAATTATCAACTTGTGATGCCATTTGAATGATTTTAAAGGAGTATCCAGGAGGTATTTTGGATGGTATCAATTATGTATTTTTGTTCATGTGTTGTTACGGAAGGTATTGAGATGACTTGAAGGAGTAATTGTGACGTAGTGTTAATATGGGAGTATAAAGGGTAAAGTTGGTGTGAAATTTTATTGGTTTGCGATGCCTTGGTCGATGTGTGACATGTTATGGTATTTTTGGTTTGGTGATGCAATAATGGTAATATAAGAGGGCAAAATGACATTATATGGTAGTCATGTAATCCATTATCGTTTTACGCACTTGTAACATAGTTAATGGTTGACTTGAGCTTCGTAATGTACTTGTGTTGTAGAGTAAAACGTAAGGAAGAAGTTGGATTGTTATATAGGACTGTGTATTCACATTGGGAAGACAAGGTATGTAAGGTTACTCTTTCCGTATCTTTCTGCAGCACATATAGTGTTCACATTGTCATTGTACTTATTCAATTCTGAAATGCTCTAAGGTATTCCATTTTCGGTCGTTGACTAGTGTTACTCACATGTTCCTTATTCATTGTTCATTGGTGATTCATATGACTCATGTCCATTGGTTGACTTATATTCATTGGCTAATATGTCAAAAGTTTCAAAGTGTTCTAAGGTATCACATCTCAGGTTGGTAAACAGTTGATATCCACATGTGTCTTATTCATTGAATATTGTTCCACGGTTCCAAAAGTGTTACGTTCTAAAGTCCCAATAATATTATGTCTCAAAGTTACTCAATGTTATAATTAATGTATCAATTTCTCACAATCTCTCACAAGTAAAGAGTGAAGATGTTATAACTACTAATGTAGCGATCTCATGAAAATAAAGGAATGAAGTAATGTATATATGCGTACCCAATAATGTTTTAATCACTAATGTATTACTCTCATAACAATGTAAAGGAAGGAGGATTTTAAATACGTAATACACATGGTTACTTTATGTTTCCTTGAGTATGGATCACAATCTAAAGGGTCTAAATTCAGATGGATCAATCCCAATATTATATATGTATTTATTATAGCCCACCAATGGTGGAGGCCCGGTATTATATATTTATTTATTATAGCTCACCAATGGTGGAGGCCCAGTATTATATATGTATATATATTATAGCCCACCAATGGTGGAGGTTCGGTATTATATATTTATTTATTATAGCCCACTGATCAGCTGGATGTCCGGTATTATATTATGAGCCACCTAGAAGGTGATGATCCATAAGGTATTATGAACCACTAACTAGTTGAGTGAACAGTAATGAGGATAGCTATAAAAGAGATGAGACTATATCCCTTGCATGAATATATATATATATATATATATATATATATATGAAGGTTGTTATAAGAATGATGATGATACGAGTGAATGATCAAGTAATGAAAATAATAGAAGAAATGTACTTGGTTCCACATATACAGAACGGAGAATTATCCATGATGATTACTCACCTGTTATGACTTCTGTAAAGTAAGATAATGAACGTAAGGCACATGGTTCCCCACATACAGAATGGTGACTGATCTAAAATGTTTATTCACATGTATTTGATTCCATTTGAGATCCAATGGTTCATACAGTTTCTTATAGCCTTGCATACTCAGTACATTCTTCGTACTGACCCTTTTGGGGAACTTACCTTACTTGTTGCAGGTGCAGGTGCCAGTAGACCCCCACAGTAGGTTGCGGACCATTTGCAGAGTATTGGTGAGCTCCAGTTGCTTCGGGGCTTTCCAAGTCACATGTGTACATTAGGTTTTGGTATTATGTAAATATTGTATATACATGGTCAGGTATCTATTAGAGGCTTTGTAGATGTATGTGGGAAGATGAATGTAAGAGATGTATGTCCATTTTGACTTAATGGCTCCAACGTCCAAGTTATCTATCTATCTATCTATCTATCTATCTATCTATCTATATATATATATATATATATATAGCACAGGTTATCCATGACTTCCGCATAGTTGCATGAGATATAATGATATTCATACGAGGATATGCATATGAATGTATATGATCAAAGATTGGTTCTCTCGGGCTATATCGGCTTCGGGTGTCAGTCCGCCTCGATGGGATTTGGGGCATGCATAACATGGAAATAAGAGCCAAGAAAGGCAACAAAGTTCCTGCTTGTTTGGATCTTAGCTTGATTGCCTCGGCAATAATTTCTCCTGGATTAGCAACCACATCATCCATGATGCACCCCAAAATGATAGCTCTTTCAATGGTAACGTCTTGATTATTGGTAGAAGGGAGCAACCGATTACCCATAGAGCCAAGCCAATGCTTGGCTTGAATAGAAAGATCTCTCCTTTTGATTTGTTCAACATTATTGGATCATAGAGGAAGACCCTTTGAAATGGTCCAGGTAAGCTAAGAAAAATAAACACGGCCACCTAGCACCCGCTTCTTACTTTCAATCCTGGGTAGGTACTTACAAACAAAGTAGATTTTTTTTATCTCCGATGCGGAATAAGGCACTTCAACCCTTCTAACAAGCACACTAGCTAAACAAGGTTGCTCTGCCACCGGTGGTTTATACTTGTGTTAGTTGTGTCGAATAACATAGGAAACATAGAATTCCCTAACAAGCTTAGTATAGTAGAAAGGTGTCACTCCCCGAGTTCCAACGAGGTGAACTGGCACCCAAAGCCGATAAGGCCCGAGAGAACCAATCTTCATCTATGTCTATTCATATGCATGTCATTAACGAAACACCACCATCACGTATAGAGATATAAGATACCAATAGTGGAAGTCATGGAAACATGTGATATACACATATGTAAAACTTGGCCGTCAGGGCCATCAAGACAAAACATACGATCCTTACATTTTCTTCATCTGTCCCCCAACATCTACAAAGCCTATACAGATGCATAACCATAACCAACCTAGAGTCAGGATAAAACCCCGCTCTATACATATATACAATACCAAAATAAATGTACATAGACATCTCAGAAAGCCTCGAACCAACTGGAGCTCACCAATATTCTGCGGATTCCTCGTAGCCTACTGCGGAGGTCTACTAGCACTTGTGCCTGTAGCAAGTAAGGTAAGCCCCGCCAAGGGAGGTTAGTACGAAGAATGTACTGAGTATGTAAGGCCGTATGAAACTGTAAGACACATAAATATTCCAATAAAATCAAATATAAGAGAATAGTCAATATGGATAAACCATCATTGTGCATACGTAGAACCATGTACCTTATATTCATTATTTTCTTTTGCTTCTAATGATTATTCATCATCACTCATCTCATATCGTACCCGGGCCCCAACTGATTAGTAGGTCTTAACATAACATAATGTTTATGTTGGGATCGACTCGAGCTAGGCTTATGACTCTAGAGCTGCCACCCATAAATCAATATATCGAGTTACGCTCGAGCTAGGTTATTACCTCTAAAGCTGCCACCCATAAACCAAAATATCAGGTTCGGCTCAAGCTAGGTTCTTACCTTTAGAGCTGACCCCTGTCAGGATTGGTCCGAGCTAGGCTTATGCCTCTAGGACTGCCCCCTGATCCAACAACTTTGGGATCAGCTCGAGCTAAGATTATGCCTCTTGAGCTACCACCCGTACTCTTACAACCCACAAATATGCATTACTTAATTCCTTACTTTTGAGAGATTGATATGTTGATAGTTGCAACATTATTGGAGTTTTGGAACATCCGTCCATGATTACGAGATATATGAACAACACGTGATCCATGAATAAGGAACATAAGAATAACAATACATGACAACATGAAATGAGATGCCTGAGAACATTTCGGAATGGAACAAGTACGATGACCATGTGAACAATATGTGCTGCAGAAAGATACTAAAAGAATAACCTTACATACCTGATCTTCCTAATATGAATATACAATCCTAAACGTGAATACAATAGTCCAACTCCTTCCTTACATTTCACTCTACAATACAAGTACATAACGAAGTTTACATTAGCCACCAACTACCTTACAAATGCATATGACGACAATGAGTTACATAATTGCCTTAACATGTCATTTCCCCCTTGACAATACCATTTATGAAATTTTCATACCAACAATACCACAACAATCCATACATTGACCAATACATCATAAATCAATAGTATGTCACACCAAGTTCATACTTTACACTTCTCCATCAATACAATATCACAATTACTCCATCAAGTCACCTCAATACACTTCATAACAACATATCGACAACAATCCCACAAATTATATGCATCAAAAAATAACAAGGTAAGTAACATAATCACAGCATACATGTTATTATCTCATCCACACCATGCACTTTCATTCAAACCTCAAGTCTCCTATCAATTTTAAATTACAAGAATGGCACCTCTTTTAGAAAAAAACAAAAGTACCCTATTCAACACCTTGCCAACATAACCATCATGATATATATACACCATATTAAGCATATAATACATTAATCCATGAGAGTATACACTTACCAAAGCTTTCAAAGTGATGATCTTTACCAAAGAGAATGGTTGCCTTAGGGTTTGTGTTGAGAGAAATGTGTTTGGAAATATCTAGAAAGACATGTGTGTTATAATGAATAAAATCATCCTTTTGTGCCTTTATATAGTCCTCATGGTAATCCTTATCCACTTCTTGTCATTAAATGCCATGTTCCATTGGTCAAAGTGGAAGAATGGGTCATTTGCCCTTTTGGGCCATGCATTTTATTCCATTTTGGGCCTCAAATTGAGCCCATTAACACATATTAACTTAGCCCACCAATTTCAATGAATAATCCACTATATATCTCATGTTTAAATAATTCCATAAATTTCACTCCAATATTCACTCACGAACTTCATGTTCGTAGCCTCAATTTCAAAACAATAAGAAATTCTAGCCACCCATGGCTTAATTGAGCATTATTTGATAAAATACTTGTGACAAAGAATTAACTCCAACTCGGATGCCAAACTCGCTCAAGAGTAGCCTTACTATGATGGGATAATGTTACCATAACCCAAGAGTCCTCTTTATAGACTTATAATTGAGGAAGAAATTAGGCAAAAAGCACCCCGGCACTCTCCCGGGTGCCCTAAAGAATTAGAGAAAATTTCAGCAAATGAAAGGTGTGCAGGGGTGTCCTGGAACACCCCTGGGTATGCCCCCTTGCTTCCTGTGCCACAAAAATTTTAGGCCAAAGCGGCCTGGCATGCCACCTGCAGCGCCCCACACTTAATTTTTGATTTCGACTTCTCTTTGTGGATTAGTTGGATCTTTCAAGTTCCAACCTTTTACTTGCCTCTTATATTTAAGATCCTTTGCTTGTATGTCCCTTAAACCTCACTTTTCACCCCACAAATTCTCCACAAAGTCATAAACATCACCTACTACAAAGGTCTTATCAAATTTACTAGCACAATATCAAATGTTCCATCAATAACATTGCAAAATACGTACTTATTGCTCTCGAACCTAGGGTAAACATGGTTCAAGGTTGTCAAGTAGGGTCGGGAAGGTACGGGGTATTACATTCTTCCCCCCTTAGGAATATTTGCCCTTGAATGTTAACAACATCTTCTCAATTACAACAAATGCATCTCTATATTAGCATATATATCCATATACACATAATGCTCCTAGATACTTACTTGTTATCTGCTAAATCACGCATTTTGAACTTTCTCTTCCATTTGAAAAAGATGAAGGTACTTGGACTTCATCATTTCCTCGGCTTCCCATGTGATCTCTTCTACTTGTTGATTTTGCCAAAGTACCTTTACGGAAGCTATGTCTTTATTCCTCAACCTCTTTACTTGTCGATCTAGAATCGCAATGGGTATCTCCTCATAAGTGAGATCTTCCGTAACTTGTACATCTTCAACGAGAACAATACTAGATGGATCCCCTATGCACTTTCGAAGCATCGAAACATGAAACACTGGATGGAATGAGGAGAGTTCTTGGGGTAGTGCCAATTAATACGCAACTTGCCCAAATCTTCGGACAATTTTATATGGCCCTATATATCGGGGACTCAACTTCCTTTTCTTCCCAAATCACATTACCCCTTTCATCGGTGATACTTTCAAGAATACCCAATCACCTATGGCGAATTCGAGCCCTCTTCTTCTAACATCAGCATATGACTTGTGGCGACTTTGGGCTGTTTGCAGCGCTGTTGGATCACTTTAACTTTCTCCATAGCCTGATGAACAAGATCTGGTCCAAGTAAAGCAGTTTCACCTGCTTCAAGCCATCTGATCGGTGATCTACACTTCCTTCTATATAAAGTTTCATAAGGTGCCATTTTAATAGTTGAATGATAGCTATTGTTGTAAGCAAATTCAATAAGAGGCAAATGATCATCCCAACTGCCTTGAAAATCTAACGTGCAAGCTCGTAGCATATCTTCAAGTGTTTGGATAGTACGTTCTGCTTGTCCATCTGTCTGAGGATGGAAAGCCGTACTTAAATTCACTTGTGCACCCAAGCTCTTCTGAAAAGATCTCCAAAAATGTAGGGAAAATTGTGCTCCTCTGTCTGATATAATGGAGACCGGAATTCCATGTAATCTCACTACCTCTTTAACATATAATCTTGCATTATCTAAAGCTGTATAAGTGGTCTTGACTGGTAGGAAATGCGCGGACTTGGTCAGCCTGTCAACTATGACCCATATAGAATCAAATTTTTGTAGTGTACGAGGCAAACCTGTGATGAAATCCATATTAGTCATATCCCACTTCCAGACTGGAAGATTGATACATTGCATGTAACCTCCTGATTTCTGATGCTCTACTTTCACTTGTTGACAATTTGGGCATTGAGCTACAAATTCTGCAATGTTCTTTTTTATATTTCCTCACCAATATATATCTTTCAAGTCATGGTACATTTTGGTGGCTCCCGGATGAATAGAATATCGCGAATGATGCGCCTCTGTCATAATTCGTCTCCTCAGCTCATCTATATTCGGTACACATAATCTTCCTTGGCATTGAAGTACTCCCTCTTGCATAAGATCAAATGCCTTTGCCAGACCCTGTTGTACATTCTCTTTTAGCTGCAATAACATAGGATTCGCAAACTGCTTCTCTTTCACTTCAGCTATTAAGGAGGATTCCGCTGCATTTTGTACAACAACCACTTCATCTGGAGATTCAAGAAGACGAACTCCCAAGCTGGCTAGTTGATATAGATCTTTGATTATCTCTTTCTTCTTCGTCAACTGGCCACTAGTGCTTCCTATTGCTTTACGGGTTAACGCATCAGCTACCATATTTGCCTTCCCTGGGTGGTATAAGATATCGATATCATAGTCTTTTAAGAGCTCTAACCACCTTCGTTGCCTCAAATTAAGTTCCTTGTACTTAAAGATATATTGCAAACTTTTATGACCAGTATAGATATCAACATGAACTCCATACAAATAATGACGCCATATCTTTAAAGCAAAAACCACCGCTGCTAACTCAAGATCATGTGTGGGATAGTTTCTCTCATGTGGCCTCAATTATAATAAGGCATATGCTATGACATTACCGTACTGCATCAATACACACCCTAAGACAACTCCAGAAGCATCACAATAGACTGCATACCCTTCTGTGCCTTCCGGAAGTACTAATACAGGTGTAGAAGTCAATTTATCTTTCAGCTCTTGGAAACTTTTCTCACATGCATCATTCCACTGAAACTTGACTGCCTTGTGTGTAAGCTTCGTTAAAGGTGCAGCAATGGAAGAAAACCCTTCAAAAAACCTTCAATAATAACCTACCAACCCTAGAAAACTACAAATTTCCATAGGCGTCGTAGGTCTTGGCCAATTTTTCACCGCTTTAATCTTTTGAGTATTAACTCGAATTCCTTCATACGGATTTTAACCAAAATTCATAGTTAGAGAACTTGGCATACAACTTACAATCCCGAAGAATCTGTAACACCTGTCGTAAATGTTTGGCATGGTCCTCTTGTGATCTCGAATAAGACAGAATATCATCTATGAACACGGTCACAAATACATCCAAGAATGATTTGAACACCCGATTCATCAAATCCATAAAAAAACATCTGGTGCATTTGTTAGTCCAAATGACATAACTGAGAATTCCTAATGGCCATACTTTGTTTGAAAAGCTTTCTTGGGTATATCTTTTTCTCTAACTCTGACTTGATGATAATACGATCTCAAGTCCATTTTTGTCAATATGTAGCACCCTGTGATTGGTTAACTAGATCGTCAATTCTAGGGAGGGAATATTTGTTCTTGATCGTTACCTTATGCATTTGCCAATAGTCAATACACATTCTCAATGTGCCATTTCATTTTTATTTTATTTTCATATTCACACGGACGCACCCCAAAGGGAATACTAGATCTTATGTATCCTTTGTCCACCAAACCTGTGACTTATTCTCTTTTAATTCCCGTAGCTCTGCTGGAGCCATTTTATACAGAGGAATAGAGATAGACAAAATGCTTGGAATGAAATCACATCAATAATAAACTCTACTTCCCGTTCTGGGGGTAAGCTTGGAAGATCATCAGGAAATACATCGAGGAATTCATTAACCACCAAAACCGATTAAGGACTTGGTGGTTTCACATCAGTATCTTGCACTCAGACTAAATGACATATATACCCCTTGACTATCATTTTCCTTGCTTTAAATAGGAAATAAATTTTCCCCTTGGTGCCCCCACATTACCCTTCCATTCAAGAACATTTTCTTGTGGAAAATGAAAATGTACCTTCTTAGCCCGACAATCTACCGTGGCATAATAAGAAACCAACCAATCCATACCCATTATGACATCAATATCCACCATTTTCAATTCAATAAGATTATCCAATGTATCATGGCCACACACAGTTATCACACAATTACGACACACTCTTTTAGCTACAACCGATTCACCTTTTGGTGTAAGTACCTCAAATGGGTAACTAAAAATTCTAGTGTCCTTTCACAAATTTATTGTTTTTTTTTAACACTCAATGGATTAACATATGATAGGGTAAAACTCGGATCATTCAATGCAAATACATTATGTGAAAAGACAGATAATATACATGTCACTTTATCAGGAGAAGCCTCAAATATCTGCCAATCAGCCACGGCATAGGTATGGTCCAAAATTCTACTGGAACTAGCTGCTCCTCTAGCCCCTCTGCCACGACCATTAGGTTGTACATCTGATGATGATAATGCAACGACTGATACCGTAGGTCGTGTCATACCACCCATGCCTCTTCGTGGGCACTCTCTCACTATGTGCCTTGGTATACCACACCAAAAGAAAACATTTGTTCCCAACCGACACTCACCTAAATGATACCTTCCGCAGCGCTGACACTGGTGACGAGGAAACCTCAATTGGCTCATACTTCCTCGTGCTCGATACCCCCCTGTCCATAAGTCCTGAGTCTCACTTCCTTGCCCAAATCGGTTGCTTCTAAAACCTTGGAATAGAGGGGGAGCATTTGTTGTGGAATGGGGAAATGATGGCCTAGGCGGTTTGTAAAAAATCCGAGGCCCAAATCCTCCTTGGGATGCCATGACTTGTCCCATGGGTTTAGCTCTTTTTGACGATCCTCCTTCCAATTCTTGCATCCTCCTCCTCTGCCTCTGTCTCTCCTTTTACTGCACAAGAACTTGTCTTTGAGCTTGTGCAGTAACTACACGGGTCAATATTTGCACCGCAGTCATTAAATCCTGCTCAATAGTATTAATGAGCAGTTTCGAAGATACTTCTTTCCTTCTCGGCTCTTTCGAAGCTGGAAAAGTGGAAGAAGCCCGCGATGCAAATTCAGTGTCAGCTCCACCTTGATTAGCTTGGTTGGGTGGTGATTTACTCAGTCCTTCACCGGCAATCATATCTACCTGCTTACCCTTGCCTCTACCTCTTCTTGTCATCGGCTGTTTACTATATCAAAGAAAACCAATTCCAATGGTCAGATATAATTTTTTTTCCACTTACACTTTGGGCTCTATTGCACGATCTAAAAATAAAGAAAAGAAACAACTCCTAAATGTCCCGTAACCTCCTACTTATAAATGTGGTGCACAACACATCCATAAGTAAGACTCTACGCAGACACGGCTTTGTAGACACCCTTAGGACAACCTGCTCTGATACCACTTTTGTCACGCCCCGAGTTCCAACGAGGCGGACTGGCACCAGAAGCCGATAAGGCCTGAGAGAACCAATCTTCATCTATGTCTATTCATATGCATGTCATTCACGAAACACCACCATCACGTATAGAGATATAAAATACCAATAGTGGAAGTCATGGAAACATGTGATATTTACATATGTGAAACTTGGTCGTCAGGGCCATCAAGACAAAACATACGTTCCTTACATTTTCTTCATCAGTCCCACAACATCTACAAAAGCCTCTACAGATGCATAACCATAACCAACCTAGAGTCGGGACAAGACCCCGCTCTATACACATATACAATACCAAAATGAATGTACATAGACATCTCGAAAAGCCCCAAACCAACTGGAGCTCACCAATATTCTGCGGATTCCTCGTAGCCTACTGCGGAGGTCTACTAGCACCTGTGCCTGCAGCAAGTAAGGTAATCCCCCCCAAGGGAGGTCAGTATGAAGAATGTACTGAGTATGTAAGGCCATATGAAACTGTAAGACACATAAATATTCCAATGAAATCAAATATAAGAGAATAGTCAATATGGATAAACCATCATCCTGTATATGTAGAACCATGTACCTTATATTCATTATTTTGTTTTGCTTCTAATGATTATTCATCATCACTCATCTCATATCATACCCGGGCCCCAACTGATCAGTGGGTCTTAACATAACATAACATTATGTTGGGATCAGCTCGAGCTAGGCTTATGCCTCTAGAGCTGCCACCCATAAATCAATATACCGGGTTCGGCTCGAGCTAGGTTATTACCTCAAGAGCTGCCACCCATAAACCAATATATCAGGCTAGGTTCTTACCTCTAGAGCTGCCCCCTGTCAGGATTGGTCTGATCTAGTCTTATGCCTCTAGGAATGACCCCTGATCCAACAACTTTGGGATCGGATCGAGCTAGGCTTATGCCTCTTGAGCTACCACCCGTACTCTTACAACCCACAAATATGCATTACTTAATTCCTTAATTTTGAGAGATTGATATGTTGATAGTCGCAACATTATTGGAGTTTTGAAACATCCGTCCATGATTACGAGATATATGAACAACACGTGATCCACGAATAAGGAACATAAGAATAACAATACATGACAACCTGAAATGAGATGCCTGAGAACATTTCGGAATGGAACAAGTACGATGACCATATGAACAATATGTGCTGCAGAAGGATACAGAAAGAATAACTTACAGACCTGATCTTCCCAATATGAATATGCAATCCTAAACGTGAATACAATAGTCCAACTCCTTCCTTACGTTTCACTCTACAACACAAGTACAAAACGGAGTTTACACTAACCACCAACTACCTTACAAATGCATATGACGACAATGAGTTACATGATTGCCTTAACATGTCATTTCCCCCTTGACAATACTATTTATGAAATTTTCATACCAACAATACCACAACAATCCATACATTAACCAATACATCATAAATCAATAGTATGTCACACCAAGTTCATACTTTACACTTCTCCATCAATACAACATCACAATTACTCCATCAAGTCACCTCAATACACTGCATAACAACATATCGACAACAATCCCACAAATTATATGCATTGAAAATAACAAGGTAAGGAGCATAATCACACCATACATGTTAGTATCTCATCCACACCATGCACTTTTATTCAAACCTCAAGTCTCCTTTCAATTTTAAATCACAAGCATGGCACATCTTTTAGAAAAAAGCAAAAGTGCCCTATTCAACACCTTGCCAACATAACCATCATGATATATATACACCATATTAAGCATATAATACATTAATCCATGAGAGTAGACACTTACCAAAGCTTTCAAAGTGATGATCTTTACCAAAGAGAATGGTTGCCTTAGGGTTTGTGTTGAGAGAAATATGCTTGGAAATATCTAGAAAGACATGTGTGTTATAATGAATAAAATCATCCTTTTGTGCCTTTATATAGTCCTCATGGTCATACTTATCCACTTCTTGGCATTAAATGCCATGTTCCCTTGGTCAAAGTGGAAGAATGGGTCATTTGCCCTTTTGGGCCATGCATTTTATTCCATTTTGGGCCTCAAATTGAGCCCATTAACACATATTAACTTAGCCCACCCATTTCAATGAATGATCCACTATATATCTCATGTTTAAATAATTCCATAAATTTCACGCCAATATTCACTCATGAACTTCATGTTCGTGGCCTCAATTTCAAAAAATAAGAAATTCTAGCCACCCATGGCTTAATTGAGCATAATTTGATAAAATACTTGTGACGAAGAATAAACTCCAACTCGGATGCCAAACTCACTCAAGAGTAGCCTTACTATGATGGGATAATGTTACCATAACCCAAGAGTCCTCTTTATAGACTTGTAATCGTGGAAGTAATTAGGCAAAAAGCACCCCGGCACGCTCCCGGGCGCCCTAAAGACTTAGAGAAAATTTCAGCAAATGAAAGGTGTGCAGGGGAGGCCTGGCACGCCCCTGGGTGTGCCCCCTTTCTTCCTTTTCCAAAAAAATTTCAGGCCAAAGCGGCCTCGCACGCCACCTGCAGCGCCCCACACTTAATTTTTGATTTCGACTTTTATTTGTGGATTTAGTTGGATCTTTCAAGTTCCAACCTTTTGCTTGCCTCTTATCTTTGAGATCCTTTGCTTGGATGTCCCTTAAACCTCACTTTTCACCCCACAAATGCTCCACAAAGTCATAAACATCACCTACTACAAAGGTCTAATCACATTTACTAGCACAATATTAAATGTTCCATCAATAACAATGCAAAATACGTACTTATTGCTCTCGAACCTAGGGTAAACATGTTGAAGATTGTCAAGTAGGGTCGGGAAGGTACAGGGTGTTACAAAAGGAGGATGAGATATGGGATTAATATCAGTGAAAACGTCCCACACACTCTTTTTGACTTGCCTTATTGCATTCGGGAAATAATCATGTAGACCTCTTATGCTAAACACTTTTTTGGGATTGATACCTCGAGTGTCAAGCCATTCGTCATATAATTCATGCATCTTCTCTGATCCAAATCGAGTTTTATCAATATCCTTGCCCAATCCTTTGGAAAGATCAATTGTGCTTTGAATTTTGGGGACTAGAGTGGTTTCTTGAGGAACCAACGCTTTTTTCGTAGATGTAGTGGCAATTGCCTTGCCCTTATCCTTGGTGCTATCCTTCTTTGTGGCCCTCGGCATTGATTTTCGTAAAGTTATCCCTAAAAAAACAAAAAATGAAAAGAACCAAACAAAACAAAAAGAAAAAGATAAAACATGTTTTTGGAGTTTTTATAGATCATGCTAAATAAGGTGAATGAAAGGCAAAATATTACATGAAAATACATGGGAGTAGAAAAGAAAGGGAAATATTAACATCTCACATGCTACATATTTAGCATTTAAGAACATAATCAACTCATGACCCTTACATGAACAAAAATGATATTTTTCCCTGAAGAATGGCGTCACCCAATCTATCATAGGGCAAAACATGTATTTTTGTCAACGGGGTTACTTAGACTTCACCTGCGAATTCCACATCAAACAACCAAAGCGACGAAGGTCATTAAAAATGAACTTGTAGCAACACACTCCACCAACTTTGAACTACCAGTGTACAATCCTTGGAATACTATGTAACTCATAATATAGCTCAATAATTAGCCAAATGACGGGGAATTATAAGAGTGGCACTTTAAGAACATTCCAAGCTAGAGTTCTCCACTTCAAGACATTAGAAACATTCATTCATTGATGAAATATTTCTCAAAATATTCATAAGAGACTTCAATGAACTATCGTAGATAACCCACAATGAGAAAAAACAATGAAAAGTTCATGTGGGAATTTTATCAAACACATGGGGTGCATAAAGTTGGGTACTCAAGAATTCCCCAATTTGCATATAAAAGATGACACCCATTCCAAATAATCCACAAATATCTCATTCTTACACCAAAATCAACTCATATAAACCAAACCCTCACAAGAAATAAGCATAAGACATGATTCACCATTTTAGCCCAAGAGAAAAGTGAGTAAATTTATAAAAAGAAAACTTACCAAATCAAGTGAAAATGCAAGGTAATGACAAGATAATTTCAAGGCTAAGATCTCCGGAGTATGAGTATATGATGTGTGAGTGATCTCTTTTGAAAGGAATTTGAAAATTTTGGAAATGTGAAGAAAGAGAAAATTTTGAACTTGAGAGGGTGAAAGTCGAGTTTGATGTCTTTGTGTGTGGTATGGATGTTGAAATATTATGGGTACAAGTGAGGGTCTTATTTTGAAAGAGTAATGAGTCAAACCAGGCCAGTTCAACCCAAAAAATTAAATGGAAAAGGATTAGAGCAACTTACCTTACCTGTGCCCCACCCTGTGCACACATGTGGGGAGCTGCGCACGCAGGTGGGGTACTTGGGAACTGGGGCTAGTGTCATTGCTTCACTTACATTGGCCAGCCTACGCATGCATATGCTTGGACTGCACTCACATGTGAGCATTGGGGCTTAGGTAGTGTGTAACGCTTGTCAAGGCCACCTGCGTTGGCCAGCCTGCGCACGCATGTGCCTGGCCTGAGCCCGCAGATGGCTATGGGATACCAAAATAGTATTTTACCTTCTCCCGAACTTAGAGTTTTCACCTGCATTCTCTAAAAAAACCTAAAATTAGTACTTAAACAAACATAAATGGTAATAAGTAAGCTTGGGTTGCCTCCCAAGAAGCGCCTTGGTTATAGTCGTGGCACGACATTATTCAACATCATTAAGCATCCTTGAAAAGGAGCAACTCAACTTTGGCTGCTCTAGGTACACGTACATAGAAATGTTTCAGTCTTTGACTATTTACCATGAACCTCCTCTTTTCATGGTCCTCCAATTCTATAGCCCCAGTAGAATAGACATTCACCACTACAAAAGGGCTCGACCATTTGGATTTTAACTTCCCCGCAAAGAGTTTTAATCTTGAATTGAAGAGCAGCACTTCATCTCCCACACGAAATTCTCTTTTCAAGATCTTATCATGGTGCCATTTCTTTATTTTCTCCTTGGATAATGCCGAGCTCTCATTCGCCTTAAGACGAAATTCTTCCAGCTTATGTAATTTCTCCACTCTAGACTTGGAGGCATCCTCCCAATTCATATTCAACTTACGCAAGGCCCACAATGGCTTGTGCTCTAACTCAACGGCCAGGTGGCAAGCTTTTCCAAAAACCAATTAATACGGTGACATGCCAATGGGATTTTTGAATGCGGTTCTATAGGCCCAAAGAGCATCATCTAATTGTTGTGCCCAATTCGTACGACACGCATTCGCAATTTTTTCCAAGATCGACCTAATCTATCTATTAGACATCTCCACCTGACCACTCGTTTGAGGATGATATAGGGTATCCACCTTATGTTTCACCCCATACTTATCAAGCAAAGCACCAAATATCCGGTTACAAAAATGAGAGCCACTGTCACTAATGATTGCTCGGGGAACCCTGAACCTCGTAAAGATGTATTTTTTTAAGAAAAATGTGACATTTTTACTCTCATTGGTCGAAAAATCAATGGCCTCCACCTATTTGACACGTAATCAATGGCCACCAATATATGCTTATTACCATACGAGCTCACAAAAGGGCCCATAAAACCAATGCCTCACATATCAAATAACTCCGCCTTGAGGTTAGGCCTCAAGGGCATCTCATGTCTCCTCGAATATCAATTGAGATTTTGCTTCCTTTTTGGCCATCAGATACATGAGAGCGGAATGATCTGTGTGCACAATAACTTTTGTGCCTAACAAGTAAACTCAAAATTTCTCAAACCCATAAACCACAGCTAGTAATTCTTTCTCCGCAACGGTGTAGTTTCTTTGTGCATGATTTAATGACTTAATAGCATAGTAGATAGGATGAAAAAATTTCTCCTTTCTTTGGAAAAGTACGACTCCCAATGTAGGTCCACTAGCATCACACATGAGTTCGAATGGTTGTGACCTTTTAGGGGCCACGATAATAGAAGACGAGACAAGCTTCTCCTTAAGGTAATTAAATTCCCTCAAACACTCTCCATTAAGTTCAAACTTTACCTCCTTATTGAGGAGTTTGCACATCGGATGGGCAATTTTAGAAAAATCTTTAATGAACCTCCTATAAGAACCCACATGGATAAGGAAACTTCGGACCCCTTTGATAGATATTGGAGGTGGTATCTTAGCAATGACCTCCACCTTAGTTTGATCGACTTGTATTCCTTGGCCTAATATTTTATGTCCAAGAACAATCCCTTCCTTCACCATAAAGTGGCATTTCTCCCAATTTAACACAAGATTATTTGCCATGCATCTTTGAAGCACCTTTTCCAAGTGTTCAAGGTAATCCTCAAACGTGTCACCAATAACCAAAAAATCATCCATAAATACCTCCATCGAATTCTCCACCATATCTGAAAAGATAGAGAGCATACACTGTTGAAAAATGGCGGGTGCGTTGCATAGCCCAAATGGCATGTGCTTGAAGGCAAAAGTTCCATAGGGTCATGTGAACATTTTTTTGTATTGATCTTCGGGGGCTATTGATATTTGATTTTAGCCCGAGTATCCATTAAGGAAGCAATACCAACCCCTTCCCACAAGCCTGTCAAGCATTTGGTCCATGAAGGGCATGGGGAAGTGGTCTTTCTCCATCCATGAATTCAAATTTTGATAGTCAATACACACTCTCTATCCCGTAATCGATCGAACGGGAATGAGATAATTGTTCTCATTTGGGGCTACCGTGATACCACCTTTCTTGAGAACACATTATACCGGGCTCACCCATGTACTATCTGAGATAGGATAAATGACACCCGCATCAAGCCACTTGATGATTTGTTTCTTTATAATTTCTTACGTCGGCAGATTTAGTCTCAGTTGATGCTCAACACTTGCCATAAACTCGGGCTCAAGTTTTATTTTGTGGGTGCATATACCGGGGGGAATCCCAATAATATCGGCTATGGTCCATCTAAGATCCTTAATATATTTTAGCTCGACTTATTTCAATACTTTAATTTCCTAAGAGGTCAAGTCTCCCGTAATAATAATAGGTATAGTGTCACCTTTCCCCAAGAGTACATAACGAAGGTGAGGTGGCAATGGTTTGAGCTCAAGTTGTGGTGGATCTTCAATTGAAGGCTTTGCGGGAGGAGTTTCCCTATTTTTCAAGTCAAGGTCCAACTTGCAAGGATTTTTGGTATAGGATCCAAGACCTCTCAAAGATGCAACTACTTCATCATACTCTTCAATCCTTTTGCTCTCAAGATTCCACAAAACTCCCACCAAAGGCTCACTAAAAAAATCAATTTGGCCACTTTGTCATCAATTATGTCAATTACAGAGATAACTTACAAGTCCATAGGTTGCTTCATGGACTTGCACACACTAAATGACACCTCTTTATTGTTTACTAGGGATTTTATTTCACTGCATTCAAAATCAACTAAGGCTCATATGGTAGCTAAAAATAGCCTACCAAGAATAATGGGACCTCATGGTCAATTTCGCAATCCAAGATCAAAAAGTCGACCAAAAAGATAAAATGACCAACCTTCACAAGTACATCATATAACACACCAATGGGCTTCTTTATAGAATGATCAGCCATTAAAAGCCTCATTATAGTCGGCTTTGGATCACCCAAGCCTAGCTTTCAAAACACAACTAACGACATCAAATTAATACTTGCCCCAAGATTATATAATGCTTTTTCAAATTTATATATCCTAATAGTACATGGGATGGTGAATGCACCCGGGTCTTTCTTCTTCACAACCATTGTTCTAGACATGATAGAACTACAATTGTGTATCACCTCAATTGTTTCGAAATCCATGGCTCACTTTTTTGTTACCAATTTCTTCATGAATTTAGCATACCCAGGCATCTCTTGCAAATATTCCAACAATGGTTTGTTAACCGATAGGTTATTAAATTTCTAAAGGAACTTTTTGAACTTTGAGTCATCCTTCTTTTACTTGAGCCTTTGTAGAAATGGAGGAGGGATTTTGAGTTGGGGCCTTGAGATAACTGGGTTTTCATCTGGTTTTAAATTACTACCCTTCATTACTTGTGATTCTTTTTTGCTTTCGACCTCCACTTCCACTTCTTTTAGCTTCTCGACACTTTGCTCATTTAAAATTGGGGTTTCATCTTTTGACTTATCAAACCACTTTTGCTTTCCACTAGATTGTTCATCAACTCCCTTCTCATTAGAGTCTTCATCAAGATTCACCACTTTATTACCAAGAATTTCACCACTCGTAGTGACAATTTCCATGATGTGACCATCATTCTTTGGGTTTGGCACTATATCACAAGGGAGGACTCCTCTTTGCCTTGCATTCATTTGTGAGGATATTTGACCCAATTGGGTTTCAAGTTGTTTAATTGAAGATGAGTATGAAGTGATGGTTTGGTTGAGTTGTGAAAAATCACCTTTCATTTCTCGAAGCATCTTATCACTTCCTTCAACACTCAAGAGGATACGAGTAAGTACATCTTCCTTCTTAATCCTTTTCGGGTCGATAGTGGTTGCTTCCTTACCCTTGGCCCGATCATGAGGGTGAATATACCTTTCATAGTCCCTATCTTTATTCTGCCAATCTCGGTCCCTATCTCTTTCCCTATCCCTCCATTCTCGGTCTCTGTCATGATTCTTCCACTCATAATTTTTTCAATCGCAGTCTTTATCCTTCCAACCTTGATTCCCACCTTGCTTTGTGTAGGTAGGGAGGAAACCCCCTAATTGATTTGACATAAAACAGATTTCTTCATCAAGAGTTTTCGCTTTATCATCATCATAGGCCTTAGCACCCTTGGAAGCAACGACGTTAACTGCGTTTGGTGTTGAACCCATTACATGTTTGGTGAGGAGTTTTAGTTATGTCATCATTTTCGCCATACTCTAATCTCTGCCCTTATCCTTCTTTCTTTGCTATTGGCTCACAAAATATACAGAGGGAGCCCCCACGGACACCTCAGAATCTCTTGTATGCCAACCTCAACTTTGTTTAGTGACTTAGTCTAATAATGTCATAAGTTTGTTTCACTAAAGATCCTCCAGCCGCATTGTCCACAACCATTTTGTTCAATTGATCTAATGCTCGATAAAATATTTGGAGGAGCATCTTATCCGGAACCTCATGAGTTGGACATTGCATCAACTTCTTGTTAAACCTTTGCCAAGCATCATGTAATGGTTCGCCATTCAATTGGCAGAAGTTAATAATCTTATCTCTCAATTGTAACATCTGGGATGGTGGAAAGAATCTATCCAAGAATGCTTCCGCCAATTCCACCTATGTAGTTATTGAACCTGTGGGAAATTGCCTCAACCACAAAATGGCTTCGCCCGTCAATGAAAAGGGGAAGAGTCTCAACCGGATGGACTCTTGTGATATGTGGGCGATATCAAATGGAATGCATACATCAATGAAATTTTTCAAATGAAGGTTTGCATATTCATGTGCTTGACCCCCAAATAATCCCTTCATCTGAAGGAGATGGAGCATTACGCTAGTAACATGAAACACTGCATTGCCTTTCGGGGGCAGGATGCAGATGGAACTAGCTCTCCTGGCATCTCCCAAATAGTATTCATCCTCTAAATGTTTGTCGAATAAAGTAGTATGACTACTATTTTGACTCATTGATCCTTGAAGACTTTGGGCGTCACCTAGAGAGAACAAAAACAACAAGTAAAGTAAAATTACACCACAACTAACTTAAAGTGACTTATAACACTAAAAAGAATGAAACCTATGTTTCATTTCCCGACAACGGTGCCATTTTGATAACTCTCAAATTATACTTCAAGAGTATAAGCGATCGTCATCAATATATTTTACCCAACAAGAGTCGGGGTCGAATCCACAGGGAATGAGAACACGACCTTCAATCTCAAGTGCTATAGGCAACTAAAAGTTGGCTCGTAATGCTATAATAAATAAACGAGAAAGTAAATTGGGGGGGTTTAGTTCAAACACTTGTAATCATCAAGTTAATCGTCAGTAAAATGTAAATTCTGAAGATTAGAGAAATAGAGTTGAACTTAAGTATGAAACGAGGTTGGGGTTATGCTATTGTAAGAGTTAATGCATGTATGGGTACTTGAACATTTGTCTAGGTTTAGCTATTAGTCATGGGTAGGCTAGATTAAGGGTATTTAGCGTTAATTTGTCAATTACACACCAACATCTCACAACTGGGATCTTTCGAACACCTCACAAGTGTAAATATATAAGTAATCAAAAACCTCAATTAGCATCCTTATGCCTAAGAGATACTATTAAATGATGTATAGCAAGTTATTGTTCACTCCTATTCTTCACCATCATCCCTTTTGTTAAGGATGATAAGGATTCTGGAGTTAATTAGAATTTACAACCTCTAATTTTAGATGAAAATCATGGAATAGAAGCAAAACCCATAATATTTAGCTAATTAGAAAGACAAATAAACAACACCCATACAATTATCACACCTTAATCAAGAATAACCCTAAGAAAGGAAATTAGCTACTCATAGAGAGAGAAAGAGGAAAATTACCCAAATTCTCATTCCATTCTTCCATTGAATCAAAGATTAATCACAAGAATTAAGATCCAAATTCAATAAAAAGCTAAATAAATTGCCACTCTATATTTCTTAAGCTTCAAAAATACCAAGATAGTGTTCTAGAGATGAAAACCCCCTTTTTAAAACCCCAAATCCACGATCTTCAATAATTATGAAATTGCCACTGCACTTGTCACTGGCTGGCGCAGGTGGCTGACATACACGCGTAGAGGCTCAACGCAGGTGCCACTGCCTAAGCTCAACCTTGCCACCTGTGTGCGTAGCTTATGATAAGCGTGCGCAGGTGGCTTCTAATCTCCCAACATATTGGTTTGAAGCTCTGTTTCTTCACTTCTCCCATCCCATTTGACTCGTATGGATAGCTCAACCTAGTATTCACTCATTATCTGCACAAATGAGCCATATAATATGAGAATTGCATCAAATCAGTGGAGAATAAAAGGATAATTCAAGCTTAAAAGTGCTAAGAAGGTAAATTGCTAACTTATCATTGTCAATAGTGACAAAGTCACAACCACAAGAAGGAAAAAGTCCTAACAAGGATGCCAAGTGATCAAGCAATCCGTACAAGCGGGCGAGTTAAACAAGAGTCTTGCAAAAATTAGAGGATACCAAAATGACAATATAAGGTGACATGTAGGTAACCAAGGTACCAAGACAATATAAGGTGACATGTAGGTAACCAAGGTACCAAAACAATATTTCAAATATACCAGCAGGTAGAAAAAGTACAAGTTCTAGCTTATACACAAGTCTTAGTCTTTTAATAGGTTAACAGTCCAAGCATAGCTTGACCTGGATGGTATCTCGTCAACATGGAAATGTGGAATACGGGATGAATAGATGACAGATGTGGAGGCAAAGCTAGCCTATATGCCACATCACTATACTTCTCAAGGATCTCAAAAGGGCCAATGAACCTCAAATTAAGATTCTCTTTCATCCCAAACCTCATCACACCCTTCATGGGTGAAACTTTCAATAGAACTCAATCTCAAATCATGAAAGCAACACCGCGGGCTTGACATTTGGGATAACTCTTCTACCTACTCTGAGCAGCTATTAGTCTCACTCTATCCATCGAGTCTCGCAACAAATCTGTGCCCCAAGGCCTCACCTCAAAAGAGTCAAACCATCCCATAGGGGATCTACATCTCCACCCATACAAAGCCTCAAAAGGCACCATCTGAATGTTAGAATGGAACTATTATTATTGGCAAACTCCACGAAAGGCAAGAACTGGTCCCAATAACCACCAAAATCTATAACACATGCTTGAAGCATGTCCTCTAGCACCTGAATAGTCCTTTAAGACTGGCCATCCATCTGAGGATGAAAAGTTATGCTCAAATCAAGCTAAGTACCCAACTCACTCTGCATTGTACTCTAAAAGCTTGAGGTAAACTGAGATTCTCTATCTGATACAATAGACACTAGGACACCATGCAATTGAACAATCTCTCTGATGTAGATCTTGGCCAACTTATTTGAATTATAATTTGCCCTTACAGGTACAAAATATACTGATTTGGTTAATCTATTCATAATCACCCAAATAGAGTCAAACTTCCTCAAGGTTGGGGGTAGGCCAACAATAAAATCCATGGTGATCCACTCTCACATCAACTCAGGGATGAGCATCCTCTACATCGTGCCACCCAGTCGCTGATGCTCATACTTCACCTGCTGGTAATTCAAACACTTAGCCACAAACTCTACAATATATTTCTTTATACCACTGCACCAATAATACTTCTTTAGGTCATGATACATATAAGTTGCTCCTGGGTGAATGGAATATCTAGATTAATGAGCCTTCTCCAAGATCAATCTAACCTATCCACCAACTCTCGACATACAAACTCGATCACTAATCCTCAAAACACCATCAGAATCAAGAGATGCCACTTTTGCCTCACCACTCAATACCCTATCATGAATCACACTTAATCTATCATCATTGAACTAATGAGCTCAAATTTTCTCCATCAAGGAAGACCTAGCCTCTACAAAGGCCAAAATATACCCGGGTGATGAAATATCAAGCCCAACTAACTAGTTACCTAAAGACTAAACCTCCCAGGCCAAAGGTTGCTCCTGGGTCAAGAGATGAGCTAAACTCCCCATACTCACCGCCTTTCAACTAAAGGCATCTGCTACCACATTAGCTTTGCTTGGATGATACAAAATAGTGAGATAATAGTCTTTAAGCAACTCAAGCCAATGTCGCTACCTTATATTAAGATCTGGATGAGTGAAAAAGTACTAAAGGCTATGATGATCGGAGAAAAAATTTCACAATGGACTCTATACAAGTAATGTCGCCACAACTTCAACACAAAAACAACCATGGCCAACTCTAAATCATGGGTATGGTAATTCTTCTCATGAGGCTTCAACTATCGAGAAGTATAAGCAATCACCTTACCCTCCTACATTAACACACTACCCAAGTCAACTCCAAAAGCATCACAAAACACTGTAAATCTTATGCCCTTCTTGGGTAAGTTCAAGATAGGAGTTGAAGTCAACAACTCCTTGAACTTTTGAAAGCTTTCCTCACATGCATCCGACCACTAAAATACAATATTATTTTGAGTCAAATTGGCTAAAAGAGCTATAATAAAAGAAACTCTACACAACGTGCCAATAATATCCTGCTAACCCAATAAAACTCTGAATCTCGAAATGATAAGCGGTTCTAGCCTAATCGCAAACTGTAACTATCTTGGCCGGATCGGACATAATGTCATCATTGGTCACTACATGACCTAAGAAAGAAATAGAATCCAACCAAAACTCGCACTTAGATAACTTGGCATACGACTTCTCATCTCGAAACCTTTGAAGTACAGTCCTCAAGTATCTCACATGGTTAGCCTCATTCTTAGAATAAACCAAGATATCATCTATGAATGCAATCAAGAAAGAATCAAGATAAGGTCAAAATACTTGGTTCATCAGCTCTATGAACATTGCTAGGGCATTGGTCAACCTAAAAGACATGACCAAAAACTCAAAATGACCGTATCGAGTCTGAAAAGCCATCTTTGGGACATCTGAAGATCTAATCCTCAATTGGTGATAACCAAACCTCAAGTCAATCTTAGAAAACACTGAGGCACCCTAAATCTAGTCAAAAAGAACATCAATACAAACAAAAGGATACTTGTTCTTGACTGTCACCTTGTTCAATTATTAATAGTCAATACACATGCACATAGATCCATCTTTCTTATTCACAAACAAGATAGGAGCACCCCAAGGGGACATACTCGATCTAATAAAACCCTTACCCAACATATCTTGCAACTGCTCCTTTAATTCCTTCAACTTAATTGGGGCATTCTATAAGGAGGAATAAAAATGGGCATGGTGCCCCGGCTCAACATCAATAGCAAAGTCAATATCCTGGTCTGGAGGCATACTAGGTAAGTTCATAGGAAACACATCCTGAAACTCTCTAACAACTCAAATAGAATATATGGGAGGCAGCAAAACAACACTAGCATCATGAACATATGCCAAATATGATAGACATCACTTTTCTACCATGCGACAAGCACATAGAAAAGATATAACTCCCTTTAGACCTATACTAGGTGTACCCTTCCATGCTAACCTTGGCATACCCGACGTAGCTAAAGTCATGGTCTTAGCAAAATAATACAAAATCGTATGATAAGGATATAAATAATTCATATCCAAGATAACATCCAAATCAACCATATCTAGGATAATAAAGTCTACCCAAGTCTCACACCCCGTAAAGGTCACCACACATGATCTATACACCCGATCCACCACTAAAGAATCTCCTATTGGGTAGAAATATAAATAAGCACAACAAGAGACTCACATGCAGCATCAAAACTAGTAGAAAATTATGTGGACACATAGGAGAATGTAGAACTAGGGTCAAATAACACAGAAGCAGAATGATGGCAAACCAGGACGATACTTGTGATAACTACATTAAAGGTCTCTACCTCAGGTCTCCCAGGTATAGTATAGCCTATTTTCCCTTAGGTTAGTATATGGTCTACCTTTGGAACTAGACTTAGCTCTTTTAGTGCCTTGGGATAGGATTGAGAAATCTTAGCCTAGGTTCGGGTAGGCATTTGCCTTAGGTTGGGTTGTCGGGGTTTGATAATGGGCTCCACTACCTTTTTTTAGATAGAATGCTTTGAATAACTCTCCTTTAGGCTTAGATAGGCTTATGAATACTTCCTTAGGTTATTACCTTGGGTTTGGGTTAACTTAGACTTGATTTCACGCCTATTTAGCTTCATTACCCTTGGGGAGGGAAGTAACTGATCTTTGACCGCACCTCCCTAACCTTGTGATCAGAACTCACCTGGCCTTAAAATATTTGATTGCCTGAGACTGAACTTTACTAATAAATGAATTGGTGATGGGCTTAGGACCCCTGGATTACCTCTAGTTATGTCATGTTTATGAGTTTCGGTATGAGTTTGGCATCAAACTATGGTTGAGGTTGGCTTCTTATGGGATCACTTATTCTAGTTACAGTTAGTTGTTTTGAGTTATGGTTCGAGTTCAGCATCTATCTATGATTATGATTTGGGTGTTCTGGTGTATAGTTATGGATCATCTGGCCTCATGTTACTATCCACTGGTTTTGCTTTGATTTCAGTTCTTGTTATTGCTATTGTTATGGATATGGCTTATGAAAGTCCTAGTTCGAGACCAGGCAGTGTATACAGATATCCCGAGTCTTTTATGGGACCCTCCATTCGTAAGCCATAATGCCAAAAGAGGATGGTCATCATAGGTCCTGCCTTTACAAGCTGTTGAGCTGGAGGAGGTTTATACACTTGTGTTGGATATGGTACTTGGTTTATCTTGCATTATCTGGTTCATTTCATTACATTCATTTTTTTGCCTGCATAGCCTACCACCAGTATAGTTTTTTGGCACTTATATCTATTAGTCATATGGGGGGCTGCATAGGTATAAGTTATGTTTGTTGTTTGCTGAGTGATTAATTGTACCTTTGGGGTTTATGGTGGCCCTATTAGGTTATTGTTCATCTGGACTAGCCGATTATACTATTGCTTGGATATTATCATATGGTTCGTGGCAGGTCGATTATGGATTGGTACCCGAGGTTGTAGGTATGCTTTTGAGTTCCTTTCCTCTTCATTATATTAAGTTTTATTATTATTGGACTACCTTATAATTATTCACATTTTGGTTAGAGACCCTATTTATGCTAGAGTTAGCTCCCTTATTACTTATGATCCTTGTGATGTTAGACTAGCTCCCTCAGAGTAGTACCTTTGCATTTGGTTTTCTGTATAGCTCGATTGTATATCCATTCTTCTCTAGCTATTCTTTGTATATCACTTCCTTTCTTCCAACTACTATTGTATATTGAATAATGCTTTTTTCAATCTATTGTTGTATAATAACTAGCTGTTTATGGTATCGCGACTGCAACCCTGATTACTTGTAGCATCTGATAGTTTATCTTTACTTTTCCATTAGCATTATTATGTTTCATTTCTTACATAGTTACCTACAATTTATATTCCTGCCTTACATGTTGTTTATAACTGCTTTATCTTTGGAGCTCCGTCGGTCGATGCCTGTTAAGTATCTCATGTTGGTACTTATACTACACTTCTACACCTTGTAAATCATAGTATGAGTTCTTATTGTTGACGTGTTCATCGTGCGGAGCTACCATGGATCGGAGATTCAGGGTGAGCTCCTGGTATTCAGAGTTATTCCTGCTCTCCCTCTTTTACTAGACTGATCTTTATTTTGCATTCCAGAGACGATTCTGTGTATATATATTATGTTCACTTTTTACTTTTAATTGATAGTGGCTCTTGTACTAACCTCACCAGGTTTTGAGGGAAAATGTTTACTTTCTTCTTGTCTTCTTCTCATTTTATTAGTCTTGACTTCCACTTTTCTTGTTAGTCCACTACTAGTTGTTCTGGACTATGGGTTGGCTTACCTACTGGTGGGTTATGGTAGGTTCCATCATGACTTAAGAAATTGGGTCATGACAAAAAAAAGACAGAAAGCATAGAAAATATATAAAAGGTCATAATACTATGAGTGTCAATGAAAGGTCTACATTTGTAGTGATAGTATCCCCATAACAAGCTTTAGCCTTGATGCCAGCAAGAAAAGAGTTTGTTGTGAAAACCACTGCCACCCATGGAATGACTCAGTCCAGACAATGTTATGCTCCCGAGAATTTGGATAATGACTCTTAAAAGAAAGAATCACAAAAAAGGCCAATTACTGAATGGAAAGCCAAAGAGTTTTTGAGGCACATGCAACCAAAAGAGTATTCAATTGTCAAGCATATGGACAAAGCTCTGGACCAAATCTCTCTGTGGGCTTTATTAATGAGCTCTTTATATCATGAAAGTAGTGAGAATTTGGCTGCAATGATAGGCAACATCATGGAAAACCATTGTATTTCATTTAGTTTGAAAGCATAATGCACAACAAGGCTTTACATGTTACTATCAAATGCCATGAGAATATGATTAATTGAGTCCTCATAGATGATGGGTCAGGTTTAAATATTTAGCCACTAGCTATGCTGACTTAATTGGGTCACCACATAGGGAAGATTCACCAGAGTAATGCCAATGTAAGGGATTTTTATGGAGGACAAAGCGACACCGTCGGAGAAGTTAACTTGTACATTCAACTAGGGGCCCCTGAGTTTAAGACCAAATTTTAGGTTATGCATATCAATACTAGCTATAATTTACTTCTTGAAAGGTTGTTGATTTATAGTTAAGGAATGGGTCTCGAGCTAAAACCTGATGTAAACAGCCTTGGATACCACTTCTTATAGTCTTATCAGCTTTGTAATAACAATTTTAGGCTAAGGGGACCCTTGTTCCCAGTCTCGAGGCTTTCGGGCTCATTTTGGGCTATTGGGTGGAATTTGTTTAAAACAACTCCTTGGGGTGTGGGACCTACTTTTTATAGAAATGACCCTAGATGGAAATTTTGATAGTACAGTTGAGTTTAAAATGTCAAATTTGGTAGGGTAGCATAGTTCATTTGTGAGAACGAGATTCCAAACCAATCTCGATCACCCGATCAAAGTCCGTTGGGACTAGTTGAATTTGGCTGGTGCTAAATTATCTGGTGCAGTCACTTTAGTAGTGGGGCACCACTTTAGAGGAAACCGTTTTAGTATGGCTTGGCCAGCCAAGGCCTGGTCACTTTAGCGACCATTGGGCGCTTTAGTGGTGATCGTTTTAACTGTCATTTAGCCATTAAAGCGGCCATCGCTGGCACTTATATATATATATATATATCATCTCCCTCATTTACAACTTTTATTTCTAAGTGTAGTTCTCCATTTATGACATTTGAAAGGTTAAAAATTGTAAGGAAATCATATTTTGGTCTGGGGTTTATCTTGGGGGCATATTGGTGGGCGCTTTATCACCGTATTCTCATAAGTTTCCACCCATTCCATCCATTAATTATTTGTTTTATTTCATGTAATTAGATTTATGTTGTGACTGAATTTGCAATTATTTGAGCTCAAAATTGGCTATAATTAGAGCTCAATTTTGTGATTCTACAAGTGGGCCCCATGTGGGATTTTTAGCCTGACTTCTGACCCAGAGAGTTTATACGTAATATGGGTATCAAATTTCTTGTCTTGATGCATAGATTTTTGTATTGAGAATGTGGCATCTCTTGGAGGCTTCTCGAAAGGGGAAAACTTCAGTATAGAGGATTCGATGAGCTTTCGAAAGTGTCCAGGTAGGCTAGGCTTACCCTTCTTTTAGATTGAGCTTAATTATCGTATTACTGTAGTATTATGCTAGTTTTAGGTGGTTAGTTTTGGCCCGATTATTGTTTTATAATTTTACGTCCTATTAAGCCGGTTAGGGTCCTTTTTTGATAAAATTCAGACCCATTCCCCCTTAGCATAGTGTATTATCATCCTTTAGGACTTGGATCAGTGCTTATAGTAACTTGGGATGGGATTAGGAAGCCTTAGACTAGATTTGGGTAGGTTGTGACCTAGGTTGGGTTATTGAAACCCCGTAGAAGGCCCCACCATCCTTTTTAGATAGAATATTTGATATGAAGCTCCTTTAGGCTTAATTAGACTCTTGGATGCTACCGTAAGCTTTTACCTTAGGTTGGGGTTGACTTATACTAAATTACTGGCCTGTTTAGCTTCTTTTCCCTAGGTAGAGTAGTAATTGACCCTAGGGTAAAAATAGAGGAATTGTGTGAGCTTGTAATCTATAAATATCATCCTTAATACCTTAAAAAGTTTGAATTTGATATTGTGTGTGTTTGAATATGGGATATTCTTGCTGAAAGAAAGTAATGAGAATTGATTATGAAAAGAAGAGGCAGTGACATAACATAAGAACTTAAAGTCAAGTTAGGCTAAACTATTATGAAGTAAGATATGTAATGGTGTATGACTAAAGCTAGAATAAGATGAAACTTAGGAAGAAGAATAGGTCTCAGTCTTAATAAGTGATTATGGTAGAGGAATACCTATGAAGGTTGAGGAGTAGTAGTGTTTGGTTAGGGTTGAATGCTTATTTAAAAGAAGAAGCTTGTAAGGGCATTGTGTGTACCCCTGGGTGTTTATAAAATAAAAGGTCAACCTAAATTGACTTTATGTGTTTATGTTTAACTAATTATTTGCTTATTTAGTTGCAACACATGCTAATAAATGATGAACTTGTTAATTATTAAATGTAAGTTTGGAATTGATAACGTATAATGAAATTAGTAAAAAGACATTGTTTGATATGCAAGTATGGTTAATTTATCTCAATATATGATTGTACTTGTTTATGGAACTAATTATTTGTTATGAGTGATTTGATAAAGATTGATTATGATTAAATTGGTTGATTTCAAGATAGATAAGGGTAGGGACATTGGAATAAGGGTTGTAGAACACTTGGTTTGGGATAAGGGTGGCATGCACTAGTTGTCTGGGATATTTTGTACATGGACTGGCTCTTCCCCTATAGGTCATGGTTAGTAGGAAGTCATAAGACCCTTAGCATGTGTGTACACCATGATTTGGAGAGTTTGACAATTTCTTGAGTGGATAGGTTTATGTTGATGATATATTATGGTTCCTTGGGTAGACCAATTATTTGATGAGATACTATGGTTCCTTGTCTGGAGCATTTATGTTGATGAGGTGTTTTATGATTTTTTGTGTGGACCATTTTATGTTTTGTGATATACTGTGGTTCCTTATGTGGGCCAATATTTGATGGTATAATATGATAATGAATTTCTTGATGTCCTAAATGACAAGCTGAAATGAGTTTAATTTACCCCTATGTAAGAATATTGATATGAGCATTGTGAAAGCTTACTTGATGAATTGAATGTCTACTTGATAAATGGAAAGCTCACCTGATGACTTGCATGTTTATTTGATTTATTATAAGTGTGGTACTACTTATTTGTTAGTTAAGATACTTTATGTGTCGTGTGACTGTCACACCTTTACAATTGCTTCGATGTTGCCTTTATTGAATAAGAGATTTGAAGGATAGTGACTACTAACTTGACTCATAGAGTTAATTATGGAGTTAGTACTCACCGGGGGGGGGGGGGGTCAATAGTGAAGAACCTGAGGTTAATATTTGAGTTGGAAATTATGAGGAGTTGACTAGTTGGATAATGTTCATAGGGTTAGTGAGGATACAGGGTTATCAGACAAAACTTGAATTGTTCATTGAATTCTAGTTAAATAGGTCACTTAAGCTAATGAAATATAATTGGAAGTTCCTAAGAAGGTGATATATGGACATATGATTTGTGAATTGGAAATTAAACTATTATATAAGTTGTCATGTTTTCTTTCTGTGATTTCTATATGATGTTTACGTGATCTAACCTTGGTCGATCGATGATACCTACCAGTACGTGTACTGATACTACTCTTGCTATACCTTTTTTGGGATATAGTCTGGTTGCAGGATCAGTTGAAGTTTCTTAGGTGACATAGCTAGTGATCTCCAACAGCTTCTACTTATTTCATTCCTACATTGGGAGCTGTGTTTTTATTTTGTCTTTTAATGTACTAGAAACTCTTGAACATGCCTAGTCTAGGTCCTCGAGAAAAGTGTTTTCATTTATGATATTTTTAAAAAAGGTTGTATTATTTATCATGTTTTTAAATCTTTAATAAAATTGTTTTATAACTTCTATATTTGTTTTGAATGGGTGGTAAGGATTCTCCTGTCTAGGTGGATTAGAGTAGGTGCCCACATGATCCGGCTAGTTGGATCATGACAGCAGACAACCCATTTTTCATGTGAATATTTTTTTCACTTTGATAAGTGGCGATTTTGCCACTCGTTAATTCATAATATGTGGCTAATTATCCTTTGAACAGTGATCATCGCAGGTACTTTGGGTTCACAAATATTTTTGATGAAAAGAAGCGCAAAAATGAAGGAAAGGGCCTTGGAATGATTCAAGGATCAAAAATTGGTCACATGCCCACGTCGATGGAGACCTGCCCACACAGATGAGTCCATAAAAGGCCAAAATGGTGAATTGGAAAGGGCCTAAAGCTGACCTGTGGGAGTAGGTGCCCTACTGCGCTGGTATGTACTCTAGTAGGTGACCAGTGCAGTGGTATTTTTTAAATAACCTGAAATGCAATTTTTGAGCTATAAAAGGGAATTTTCAAATCTGAAACATCATCTTTGGAATATTTCTCAACCTTGGAGGCTAGGGTTCTTGACCCAACACCCTTGGAGTGAAGATTTGGTAGATTTGTAGTGAATATTTCTTAATCCTATCTTTATTCCATTGCTTTGTAATGAATATTTGGGTGTAGATAGATTCATACTTGGATATTGTTGTTAGACATAATGTAATATTTATGTTTTGAATTTGGGTTTTGATTTTATCTCTTGCTTTTGTATTAGTTGAATACTCTTGATTTATAAATGGGTTTTACTTGTTTAAATTAATCTCGTACTTTATCTATTTCTACTCTAGTTGAGCTTAAAAGAGGTGATTAGAGTGGGAATTGTCCATCTACTTTGATTAATGCTTGAAAGAGCTAATTGAGGTTGTAAAACGTTAATTTAACATGATTTGGGTCATATGACTCATCAAATGAATTTTGTTACTAGACATAGTCAAATCCTAGAGTAGCCATAGATTAGAACTATTCGTGTTGACACATGGCTAATATTCGACAGAATTTAGCCAAGAAGTGGTGGATAATTGAGGTTCCGAGGCTAATTTGCTAATATGTGAATAATTTGAGTACTTGATTTAAATACTTTAGATCGTTAATGAAATTGATTCCCTATTATCATTTTCCTTGTTTCCCATCATTTGTGAAATTCATTGATCCACTTGTTCATATTTTAATTGATTCTATCCATGTTACATTTTTATAATTGAAAATCCCCAAAAAATTTTTGTATCCTTTGTTTGAATTATAGTGTGCTGCTTTTATTTCTTACTTTCTCGATCGCTAATCACATTGTTCCTCGGGGGAACAACCCCAACTCTAAGTTAGGTAAATATATTGCTAACGACCGCATACACTCATTTTTAGGGTGTATTTGAGCGTTATCAAAAAACGGCGCTATTGCCGGAGAACAATGTGGTGTATTGAGTTAGTTTGAAATTTTAGCTTACTTGCTTTGATTCAAACTTGTGAATAGGTTTTTGTGATTTTCTTTTGTTTCTTGTGATAGGAATATTTTTGTTTTTGGTATACTTGTTACTATGGCATCATGGAATGAAAATGAGTTTGTTGGTTGCAAATCTTATCATGATGATCCATGTCCTTATTGTGAAGGACCCCACTTTTGGTAAAATTGTAGAAATGCTCCCAGAAAAGAGGTGTGTGCACCATTTCGATCCTATATGGAGTATGATTGTTATGTGTGTGGTGGTCCAGATGAACATTAGAGTGATTTTCACAATAACTATGCCCCCTCATCTAGTTATGCTACCAAAAATGTTAGTTCTTCTTGTGAGTTTGATAGGTCTCATGATATGGCAAAGGAAGAGCAATGTGCTGGACACAAAGGTGTTGAAGCATTGGTTCAAACTATCTTTGACCGGGTGACTACAATAGGTGAGGATATGCATCTCTTGCACCAATCCATGGCAGCATTTGGAAAGAAATGTGAAAAAGATGAAAAGTCTTATGAAAATGTCAATCTCTTAAATGCCATGGATTTGCCCGATTCTAAAAATGAAGTGGTTGAAGAAGAGGTTTCAAGACATGGGGTTGAGCCAAAAATGAGTGATGACTCAAATGAAAATTACCAAAGTGAGAATGTGACTCAACTTGAATATGGAAAAAAAAAATGATGATGAAGAAATTCCAAACTCTCCAAGGAAACAAATAGAGGAGATAGTGAAAAGCACAATGGAGAAGAATTAAAAATGTGGGAATGTAACACCCCGTACATTTTCGACCCTACTTGATTGTCTTAATGTGTATGGAATTATTTAAACATGAGAATGTTGGTGTATTACACCTTAAGGTGTGGGCTAAGTTAATTTTTGTGATTTGGGCCCCAAATGAGGCCCAAAATGAGGTAAAAGACATGGCCCAAATGGGGCAAGTGACCCATTCTTGTTTTGACCAATCAAACATGCATTTAATGCCCATGGATTTGGCTAAGGATGACTTGAGGGACCATATAAGGTAAGGAAAATCAGATTTGTATTTATCAAAACACACATGCCATTTTCTAAAATATTTCAAGACATTTCTCTTTACTCACAAACCCTAAGGCATCACTACTTTTGTCATGCCTCAAATCCCATTGGGGCGGACATGGTACCCAAAGCCGTTAAGGCCCGAGAGAACCATTCTATACGTTGACATACCTGTTGTCAATGTGCTAGCATTCAATCACTTATGGACACAACATATCAATAATAGAAATCTAATACGAACATTTATATAAACATGAGACATGGCCGTTGGAGCCATATGGTAAAAAAAAAACACAACATTCCCTCCTTTAACTGTATAACGTCTACAAAGCCTCTAACAGATACAGAACCCAAAATATAGTCGGGACAATTTCCCACTTTATATACAATGCTTATGCAGCACCAAAACCACATATACATATGACTTGGAAAGCCCCGAACCGAACTGGAGCTCACCAATGTTCTGTAGATGACCCGTAGTCTACTGAGGAGGTCTACTAGTACCTGTACCTGCAGCACGTAAGGTAAGTCCCCCAAGGGATGTCAGTACAAAAGAATGTACTGAGTATGTAAGGTTATAAGTAACTGTATGAGATATAAGAACTTTAATGGAATTAAGTACAAGTGAACGAACGATATAAATAGCTACCATATGGTATATGTGTGGAATCATGTCCATTGCTTTCTTTACTTTCTTGTACTTTACTTTACTGTACTGTACATCATCAATCATCAATCATATCATGCCCGGGACCAACTGATCAGTGGGAAATAACATAATAATCGGGATCGCCATCCATGCGGATGTTCCTTTTATCCCATGGGATACCACCCGTAATAATGGGATCGACATTCATGCGAGTGTTTCTTTCACTCCATGAGATACCACCCATTTTCAACATTAACCATTACACAAATACTCACATTACTTCATTCTTTAGTTATAAGAGTGATACATTTATAACAGTGCTACTAATTCTGAAATGAGATATTGTACAACCCTTTAGGGATAGGACAAGTGTTTTGATAATATGAATAATAGATGCTGCAGAAGGATGCGGAAAAGAATAACCTTACATACCTTATCTTCCCAATACGTAACTACAATGATTCAGATCCTTCCTTATGTGTTACTCTACAACACAGGTACATAATGGAGCAAACATTAACGGCTAGCTACATTATAAGTTCACAAGACGGTAAGTAGGTGCTTAACGGAAAGCAGAAACCGTCCAACCTCCAAAACATATTGTGCATCACTCCCCCCTTCATTATACTACCAAATAACATTATTCCACCACATTATACTATAACCTACTGATTTTGCAAAACAACAACACCAAATCAGTCCACACACCACCAAAACAGTCCACAAACCAACATAACCGTTACAAACCGGTAGGATTACCTACCTAGTTTATCCTTTACATTTCCACTTCAACGAAACTCCATATATTCACCCCATAAGGTCACCATACTTCCTTCCACAGTAGTATACCAAAATCATTCCACAACAGTTCCAAAATTCAGTTTAACATAACAAAAGAGTATTCTCTTTTCACTACAACAAACGTTCCATTTACCAACACATATAAACATTTCCATCAAGCCATACATAAAAGGAACGATTCAGGGGAAGAACCACACTTTAATATACTGGAATTTCATCATCATAAATTAATTTCTTCAACACCTTAAGCCCCTATATAAGTCCAAGCCACAAGGAAGACAAATTCATCAAAACTAACACAAGTGGACTGCCAACTTAATTAAGGGACTGCCCTATACATTTTAAACACCACCAGCATGTTTTCCACAACCTATTATACATATATTACATTAAGGTATAAGGTTAAAAACTTACCAAGGATTGCAAAATGGGAGATTAGTCCAAGAACCCTAAAGGAAAACTAGGGCGGCTGTTTGGGGTTTGAGAGAGGAGAGAGTGTTTTAATTTTCTGTTTTTGGAAAATGAAATGAATGGATAAATGAGCTGAATTTCAGCTATTTATACACCCATTTAGCCACCTCTTTTATATCATTATTATCCAATTTTTGGTCAAAAATAGTCCAAGTAGGTGATGCACCTACTTGGCTATACAAGCTGTTCAAAACAGTCCACTTTCTCACTTTATTCTTACTTGGATCATCTCTTGTTGGGCCTTAGTTATATTTAGTTGTTGGGTTGGTCATCTTCCACATTTTATGTACTTAGTTTGGGCCTCAATTGAGTCCATTAATATGTGTCCAAATACAGCCCAATAGCTTAAGTAGATGATACACCTACTATCTTAATTAAGTTACGGAAGTACCTCGTTTATGTTCTCCCCTTTTTTCAACGTCTTATTCCTTCTACCTTAATCCACCACTTAACTTTAACCTTACACTCAAGTATGTCCTTGTTATCTCAAGTTTAAATACTTTTATCCATCCTAGGTTGCTCGTATAAGTTTTGAAAATGTACGGGGTGTTACATCCTCCCCCCCTTAGGAACATTCGTCCTCGAATGGTAGTATCATCTCTATTCAGCTTAAATGAGTTCAAGCTTAAGTTTAATATTTATACCTCCATATAACACTTATATATTTATATACTTACTTGTTATTGCTCCAATTCAGCATCTAAGGCTCCCACTTCGGTTTCAAATAATTGAGGATACTTAGATTTCATCATTTTCTCAGCTTCCCATGTGATCTCTTCTACCTGTTGATTCCTCCAAAGCACTTTTACGGAAGCTACCTCTTTGTTTCTTAACTTCTTAACTTGTCGATCCAGAATAGCAATAGGTATCTCTTCATAGGTAAGATCTCCGTAGCTTGTACATCTTCAATGGGAGTAACATGAGATGGATCTCATATGCATTTTTGAAGCATCGAAACATGAAATACCGGATGAACAGTGGAGAGTTCTTGGGGTAGTGCTAACTCATACGCAACTTGCCCAAATCTTATAATAATTTCATATGGGCCTATATAACGTGGACTCAATTTTCCTTTCTTATCGAATCGCATTACCCCTTTCATCGGTGACACTTTTAAAAATACCCAATCACCTATGGCGAATTCGAGCCCTCTTCTTCTAACATTCGCATATGATTTATGGCGGCTTTGGGCTGTCTGTAGTCGTTGCTGTATCACCTTAACTTTCTCCATAGCTTGATGGACGAGATCCGGTCCAAATAGGGCAGTTTCACCTACTTCAAACCATCCGATAGGTGATCTACACTTCCTCCCATATAACGCTTCGTAAGGAGCCATCTTGATACTTGAATGATAGCTATTATTGTAGGCAAATTCAACAAGAGATAAATGATCATCACAATTGCCTTTAAAGTCCAATGCGCACGCTCGTAGCATATCTTCAAGTGTCTGGATAGTACGTTCTGCTTGTCCATCAGTCTGAGGATGGAAAGCCGTACTCAACTTTACTTGTGTACCCAAGCTCTTCTTAAACGATTTCCAAAAATGTGCAGAAAATTGTGCTCCCCTGTCTGATATAATGGAGATCGGAATTCCATGTAATCTCACTATCTCTTTAACATACAATCTTGCATAATCTTCCGCTGTATAAGTGGTTTTGACAGGTAGGAAATGTGCTGACTTGGTAAGCCTGTCAACTATGACCCATATAGAATCAAATTTCCGCAGTGTACGAGGCAAACTTGTGATGAAGTCCATATTAATCATATCCCATTTCCAAACTGGAGGATTGATACATTGCATGTAACCTCCAAGTTTCTGATGCTCCAGTTTAACTTGTTGACAATTTAGGCATTGAGTTACAAATTCAGCAATGTCCTTCTTCATATTTCCCCACCAATACACTTCTTTCAAATCATGGTACATTTTTGTAGCTCTCGGATGAATAGAATATCGTGAATGATGTGCCTCTGTCATAATTCGTTTCCTCAGCTTATCTACATCCGGTACACATAATCTGCCTTGGCATTGAAGCACCCCTTCTTGTGTAAGATAAAAGACCTTAGTCAGATCCTATTGTACATTTTCCTTTAGCTGCAATAACATAGGATCCGCAGACTGCTTTTCTTTCACCTCAGCTATTAATAAAGATTCCGCTGCATTTTGTACAATAACCCCTTCATTTGAGGATTTGAGAAGACGAACCCCCAAACTAGCTAATTGATGTAGATCTTTGACTAAATCTTGCTTTTCTGTCAGGTGGCCACTAGTGCCTCCTATTACCTTGCGGCTCAATGCATCAGCTACCACATTTGCTTTTCCTGGATGATATAGAATATCAATATCATAATCTTTCAATAGATCAAGCCACCTTCGTTGCCTCAAATTGAGTTCCTTCTACTTTAAGATATACTGTAAACTTTTGTGATCAGTATAGATGTCAACATGAACTCCATACAAATAATGACGCCATATCTTTAAAGCAAATACCACCGCTGCTAATTCAAGATCATGCGTGGGATAGTTTCTCTCGTGTGGTCGCAGCTGTCGTGAAGCATATGCTATTACATTATTGTGCTGCATTAATACACACCCTAGGCCAATTCCAGAAGCATCACAATATACTACATACCCCTCTGTGCCTTTTGGAAGTACCAATACCGGTGTAGAAGTCAATTTATCTTTCAGCTCTTGGAAACTTCTCTCACATGCATCATTCCACTGAAATTTGATTGCCTTGTGTGTAAGATTTGTTAAAGGTGCAGCAATGGAAGAAAACCCTTTAACAAACCTTCGATAATAACCTACCAATCCAAGGAAGCTATGAATTTCTGTAGGTGTCGTAGGCCTTGGCCAATTTTTCACCGCTTCAATCTTTTGTGTATCAACCCTTATCCCTTCATCTGATACAATGTGACCCAAGAATGCTACGGACTTCAACCAAAATTCACATTTAGAGAACTTTGTAAATAACTTACGATCACGAAGGATCTGCAATACCTGTCGTAAGTGACTAGCATGGTCCTCTTTTGATCGTGAATAGACAAGAATATCATCTATAAATACTATCACGAACACATCTAAAAATGGCTTGAACACCCTATTCATCAGATCCATAAAAGTTGCTGGTGCATTTGTTAGCCCGAAGGACATAACAAAAAACTCATAATGACCGTACCGTGTTCGGAAATCTGTCTTGGGTATATCTCTTTCTATGACCTTTACTTGATGGTAACCCGACCTCAAGTCAATCTTTGAGAAACATTTAGCACCTTGTAATTGATCAAACAAATCATCAATTCTAGGAAAGGGATATTTGTTCTTAATTGTCACCTTATTCAATTGCCGATAGTCAATGCACATTCTCAATGTGCCATCTTTCTTCCGTACAAATAATACCGGTGCACCCCACGGGGACATACTAGGCCTGATGAAACCCTTGTCCAGTAAATCTTTCAATTGCTCCTTCAATTCTCGCAATTCTGCTGGAGCCATTCTATACGGGGGAATAGAGATAGGCTGAGTGCCTGGATCTACATCGATACCAAACTCTACTTCCCGTTCTGGGGGCAAACCTGGAAGATCCTCTAGAAATACATCAAGAAATTCATTGACCACTGGAACGGATTGAGGAGTTGGTGGTTTCGCATCAATATCATGCACTCTCACTAAGTGGCATATATATCCCTTTGATATCATTTTCCTAGCCTTAAGATAGGAAATAAATTTGCCTCTCGGTGCTCCTACATTACCCTTCCATTCAAGAACATCCTTTTGTGGAAAATGGAATTGTACCCTCTTGGCTCGACAATCTACCGTGGAATAACAAGAAGCTAGCCAATCCATTCCCATTATAACATCAAAATCTATCATGTCTAGATCAACAAAATTAACCAATGTATCATGACCACCAACAGTGACTATGCAATCACGATAAACTCTCTTTGCTATAATAGATTCACCAACCGGTGTAGTTACTTCAATTGACTTAACTAGTAATTTCGGTGTTCTTTCAAATTTTTCAGCAATCAAAGGAGTAACATATGATAATGTAGAACCCAGATCAATCAACGCATATACATTATGTGAGAATATGGACAAGATACCTGTAACTACATCAGGAGATGCTTTCGAATTCTGACGGTCGGCTAGAGCATAAATACGATTTGGAGTTCCACTGGAACTAGTTGTTCCTCTAGCACCTCTACCGCGTCCAATAGGGTGTACTCCTATACCTAAGAAAGGCACTGATGATGATGATGCCACAGTGGATCCCGCAGGTCGTACCATGCTTCCCGAGCCTCTTCGTGGGTATTCCCTCATCATGTGCCCTGTCATGCCACACCAATAACAAACATTCATCCCCAGTCGGTATTCACCTGGATGATATCGTCTGCAATGCTGACATGGTGGGCGAAAAGATCCCAATGTCTGTGAACCACGACTCCCACTACCTTGCCCGGCTTGATTACCTCTAAACCCTCGGAATTGAAATGAAGTGCCTGCCGTAGAATGAGAAAATGGTGGCCTAGGAGGTTTATTAAAACTCCGAGGCCTGAACTCTCCTTGGGAAACCATAGACTGTCCTGTAGATCTAGCTCTCTTCGACGGCCCTTCTTCAAACCCTTGTGTTCTTCTCCATTGCCTCTGATCTTCCATTTTCTGTGCAAAGGCCTGTATTCTAGCTATGTCCATATCCCTGTTCAACGTAGCAATAGTACAATCTCGAACCAAATATGGCTCCAGTTTGTCCACATACCGATGAACTCTATCGTTCATCGTAGCTACCACATTCAGAGAATAACGGGCCAAAGAGTTAAATCGAAGGCTATACTCTCGGACGCTCATGTTACCCTGCCGCAGATTCAAGAACTGGTCTGCACGAGCCTCTCATACCTTATATGGGAGATAGTGATCAATGAATGCCATTTTAAATTCTTCCCAACCAGCTGGGAGTGCATCAATACCCCTCGACCGTTTCCAATCTTCATACCATAAAATAGCCTCGCCCTTCAATCTATAGGCCGCAAGCTCAACCGTTTCCACACCGGACACATGCATAACCTCCAAAACTCTTTGAATTTGATCTATAAAATCTTGAGGGTCCTCATTTGGATCTGATCCAGTGAATGTGGGAGGATCTAACTTTAGAAAATCCTGTGTCCGTCGACTAGCTGCTCTAGCTGCACGTCCCTGAACTTGTACAGCAACTATTCGGGTCAACATTTGCACTGCATTCTTTAGATCCTGGTCAGTATTATTTATTGGTGGTCCTACAGGTACTTCTCTTCCTCTTGACTCTTCTGACAATGGAAGAGTGGAAGAAGCCTATGATGCAAACTCATTTTCAACTTCACCTTCATTAGCTTGTTAAGGTGGTGATTTACTGGTTCCTTCTATGGCAGCCATGTCTATCTTCTTACCTCTACCTCTACCTCTTCTTGTAACTGGCATTTTTACTATAACACAAGAAAACAATTTCAATGGTCAAATATGATTCCACCTACAACTTTAGCTCTATTGCACGATCTAGGAAATGAAGAAAAGAAACAACTCCTAAATGTCCCGTAGTCTCCTACATATAGATGTGGTGCACAACACATCAATAAGTAAGAATCTACTCAGACACGGCTTTGTAGACACCCTAGGACAACCCGCTCTGATACCACTTTTGTCACGCCTCAAATTCCATTGGGGCAAACATGGCACCCGAAGCCGTTAAGGCCCGAGAGAACCATTCTATACGTTCACATACCTGTCATCAATGGGCTAGCATTCAATCACTTATGGACACAACATATCAATAATAGAAATCTAATACGAACATTTATATAAACATGAGACATGGCCGTTGGAGCCATATGGTAAAAAAAAAAAAAAAACATTCCCTCCTTTAACTGTATAACGTCTACAAAGCCTCTAACAGATACAGAACCCAAAATATAGTCAGGATAATTTCCCACTTTATATACAATGCTTATGCAGCACCAAAACCACATATACATATGACTCGAAAAGCCCCGAACCGAACTGGAGCTCACCAATGTTCTGTAGATGACCCGTAGTCTACTGAGGAGGTCTACTAGTACCTGTACCTGCAGCACGTAAGGTAAGTCCCCCAAGGGACGTCAGTACAAAAGAATGTACTGAGTATGTAAGGTTATAAGTAACTGTATGAGATATAAGAACTTTAATGGAATTAAGTACAAGTGAACGAACGATATAAATAGCTACCATATGGTATATGTGTGGAATCATGTCCATTGCTTTCTTTACTTTATTGTACTTTACTTTACTGTACTGTACATCATCAATCATCAATCATATCATGCCCGGGACCAACTGATCAGTGGGAAATAACATAATAATCGGGATTGCCATCCATGCGGATGTTCCTTTTATCCCATGGGATACCACCCGTAATAATGGGATTGACATTCATGCGAGTGTTTCTTTCACTCCATGAGATACCATCCATTTTCAACATTAACCATTACACAATTACTCACATTACTTCATTCTTTAGTTATAAGAGTGATACATTTATAACAGTGCTACTAATTCTGAAATGAGATATTGTACAACCCTTTGGGGATAGGACAAGTGTTTTGATAATATGAATAATAGATGCTGCAGAAGGATGCGGAAAAGAATAACCTTACATACCTTATCTTCCCAATACGTAACTACAATGATTCAGATCCTTCCTTATGTGTTACTCTACAACACAGGTACATAATGGAGCAAACATTAACGGCTAGCTACATTATAAGTTCACAAGATGGTAAGTAGGTGCTTAACGGAAAGTAGAAACCGTCCAACCTCCAAAACATATTGTGCATCACTACCCCCCTTCATTATACTACCAAATAACATTATTCCACCACATTATACTATAACTTACTGATTTTGCAAAACAACAACACCAAATCAGTCCACACACCACCAAAACAGTCCACAAACCAACATAACCGTTACAAACCGGTAGGATTACCTACCTAGTTTATCCTTTACATTTCCACTTCAACGAAACTCCATATATTCACCCCATAAGGTCAACATACTTAATTCCACAGTAGTATACCAAAATCATTCCACAACAGTTCCAAAATTCAGTTTAACATAACAAAAGAGTATTCTCTTTTCACTACAACAAACGTTCCATTTACCAACACATATAAACATTTCCATCAAGCCATACATAAAAGGAATGATTCAGGGGAAGAAACACACTTTAATATACTGGAATTTCATCATCATAAATTAATTTCTTCAACACCTTAAGCCCCTATATAAGTCCAAGCCACAAGGAAGACAAATTCATCAAAACTAACACAAGTGGACTGCCAACTTAATTAAGGGACTGCCCTATACATTTTAAACACCACCAGCATGTTTTCCACAACCTATTATACATATATTACATTAATGTATAAGGTTAAACACTTACCAAGGCTTTCAAAATGGGAGATTAGTCCAAGAACCCTAAAGGAAAACTAGGGCGGCTGTTTGGGGTTTGAGAGAGGAGAGAGTGTTTTAATTTTCTGTTTTTGGAAAATGAAATGAATGGATAAATGAACTGAATTTCAGATATTTATACACCCATTTAGCCACCTCTTTTATATCATTATTATCCAATTTTTGGTCAAAAATAGTCCAAGTAGGTGATGCACCTACTTGGCTATACAAGCTGTCCAAAACAGTCCACTTTCTCACTCTATTCTTACTTGGATCATCTCTTGTTGGGCCTTAGTTATATTTAGTTGTTGGGATGGTCATCTTCCACATTTTATGTACTTAGTTTGGGCCTCAATTGAGTCCATTAATATGTGTCCAAATACAGCCCAATAGCTTAAGTAGATGATACACCTACTATCTTAATTAAGTTACGGAAGTACCTCATTTATGTTCTCCCCTTTTTTCAACGTCTTAATCCTTCTACCTTAATCCACCACTTAACTTTAACCTTACACTCAAGTATGTCCTTATTATCTCAAGTTTAAATACTTTTATCCATCCTAGGTTGATTGTATAAGTTTTGAAAATGTACGGGGTGTTACACCTTTGGACAAGATCACTTCTTTGTAAGTATTGGTAAGTGTTTACTCTTATGGTTCAATATATTATATTCTTAAGATGGTGTATAAATCATTTGGTTATGTTGGCAAAGTGTTGGACAATTCACTATGTGTAAAACAGTGTACTTTTGCTTAATCGGTGAAGGTGGGTTTTTGCCTACTAGACTTGACAGTGGGCTTGTGATCTTGATGGAAGTGGGTTTGATGGATTAAATATCAACATGTATGATGTGTTTATATTCTTAACTTGCTTTGTTTATGTGTATAACTTGTGGGATTGTTGTTATGAAATTGGTCATGAAATTAGTGGCGTATTGAAAGGAAAATATGGGTTTGGTGGTTTTCATGTGTGTTGTTAAGCTATGACTGTTTGTGGGAATCCAAGTGACCAAAAATATGTAAATAAAATCTTACTTATGGCCTTGGACAATTTATTACACAAAAGGACCCAAAAGAGACCCTTTTTTGGCCGATTTGGGCATCCGCCCTCGCAGACGAAGGCACCTGCGGGCGCAGGTGACTTCGCAGGTGACTCTGGATACTGTCAAGGGTCACCTGCAGCTACACCTCAACCACTTTCGGGCGCAGGTGGCTTCGTAGGTCAGCCCAAAGTCTCGTTTTGTATGTTTTTGCCTCTCTTTGATCCCCGAAGACCCCTATACCCTTTTTGGATGTAATTATCAACTTATGATACCTTTTAAATGACTTTAAGGGGTCGTTTGGAGGCATGATGGATTATGCCACTTATGGATTATGGTTAATTAAAGGTATTGAGGTAACGTGATGGATTAATTGTGATGTAGTATTAATGAGGAAGTGTAAAGGATAAACTTGGTGTGAAATGCTATTGGTTCATGATGTTTCGGTCAATGTGTGAAATGTTATGATGTTGTTGTTATGGTAATGCAGTGGATTGTATTGTAAAGGACGAAATGACGCTATATAGCAGTCACATAACTCATTGTCATCTTATGCACTTGTAAGATAGTTGATTGTTAACGTAAGCTCCGTTATAAACTTGTGATGTAGAGTAACACGTAAGGAAGGAGCTGGATTATTGTGTTCACATATTGAACTGTGTATTCATAATGAGAACATAAGGTATGTAGGGTTACTCTTACCATATCCTTCTGCAGCACATATTGTTCACATTGTCATTATATTTGTTCCATTCTGAAATGTTCAAAGGCATTTCATTTCAGGTTGTCATGTATTGTTATTCATATGTTCTTTATTCTTGAATTAGTTGATATTCATACATCTCTTAATCATGGATCGATGTTCCAAAGCTCCAATAACATTGCGACTATCAACATATCAATCTCTTAAAATTAAGAAACAAAGTAATACATATTTGTTGGTTGCGAGAGTACGGGTGGTAGCTCTAGCGGCATAAGCCTAGATCAAGCCAATCTCGAATTTGTTGGATCAGGGAGCAGTCCTAGAGGCATAAGCCTAGCTTGGGCCAATCTTGACAGGTGGTAGCTCTAGAGGTAAGAACCTAGCTCGAGCCGAACCCGATATATTGATTTATGGGTGGCAGCTCTAGAGGCATAAGCCTAGCTCGAGCTGATCCCAACATAACATTATGTTTTGTAAGATTCACTGATCAGTTGGGGCCCGGGTATGATATGAGATAAGTGATGATGAATAAACATTAGAAACAAAAGAAAATAATGAATGTAAGGTACATGGTTCTACATATGCAGAACGATGGTTTATCCATATTGACTATTCTCTTATATTTGATTTCATTGGAATATTTATGTGTCTTCCAGTTTCATATGGCCTTACATACTCAGTACATTCTTCGTACTGACCTCCCTTGGGGGAGGGGAGGGGCTTACCTTACTTGCTGCAGGTACAGGTGCTAGTAGACCTCGTCAGTAGGCTACGAGAGATCTGCAGAATATTGGTGAGCTCCAGTTGGTTCGGGGCTTTCTGAGATGTATATGTACATTTATTTTGGTATTGTATATGTGTATAGAGCGGGGTCTTATCCAGACTCTATGTTGGTTATGGTTATGCATCTGTAGAGGCTTTGTAGATGTTGTGGGATAGATGAAGAAAATGTAAGGAACGTATGTTTTGTCTTGATGTCCCCAACGGCCAAGTTTCATAGTTATCATGTATTTTCCATGACTTCCTCTATTGGTATCTTATATCTATTTGTGGTGGTGATGTTTATTGAGTAACATGCGCAGGAGTGTATGAGAATGAAGATTGGTTCTCTCGGGCCTTAACAACTTCGGGTGCCAGTCCGCCTCGTTAGAACTCGGGGTGTGACAGGGAATATCTTGGCTAAATGAAGGGACCTAATCCAACATATTGATGATAAAGTTGTCCAAAACATTGACTTTTCCATGGATGGACTTTTTCAAGAGATGATTGAGTCCCAAAATGAGGAGAAACTTGGCAAGGAAGAAATTGTGAGCCAAGAGTGGGTGTTGAATCAAGCTCAACAACTTGAAGTCCATGAGGGTCAACTTGATAGAATTTTGATAGTGATGGATGAATCCCTCAAATTTTATATTGAACGATGTCAAGTGTGGATTCAAATTGAAATGGCTATCCTGAAATTGGAAACCGAATTGAATGCAAAAATTGAGACATGTGATGTTCAATGCCAAATAGTCAAGAATAATTGTGATGAGGAGGTTTCCAATGAAGATGTGAGTGAGATTAATTTTGAGGAATTCATGGTGATTTACCAACCAACCGTGCAAAAAATAATGCAAGATGCCAAAATTGATAAAATGATATTAGAGTTGTAAAATAAAGCAAATCAAATTCTTTGTGAATACGCTAGTTCAGTTCAGGGTGAGAATGTCAAGAAAGATGCAAATTTGGGAATAAAGAGGCTTAAACCTCATTCCAACTAGTTTTAGATATTGTGCTCGGTGGATATGATGGAAACTGAAATAACCAAGCAAATAGAGAATTTTGTAGATGAGGAACAAAGTCCCTACATTTTAGATTTTGTCATCCTAAGGGGGAAAAATGATGTCCAACATTTGAAGGTCAAGAAGTGCAAGATGCGGTGTCTAACAAGTGGGTTATTGATTTTCTCACCAATGCCCAACAAGCCTAAATGAAATTTTGATGTGAAGTTGGGTAAAAGATTCAAGTCTTCAAAATGATGAGATAGAGTTAGTCTCGCTGCTTCCTTACATTTGTCCCACGAGCTTCAATAAAATCTTGACGTAAAATTGGACTGAATATTCAAATCCTCAAAGTGGAGACATAAATGGTAAGGTTGCTTGCATCGTACCGTGATGTTAAATCTAGCGCTTGATGGGAGGCAACCCCTCGTTCTTAAAAATTTTACATTTACATTTGAAATTTTAATTTTTAGCATAGATTAGGAATGTATTTTTGACTAATCCACAAATTTTTGGAGTTTTTGGAAGTGATTTGAACATGTTTTGATACAAAAATTTAATAGGAATGAAACAGGAACCCAGTCTGAGGAGGCTCCTAGTATTCCAACTGATACACTATTACAGGACACTCTTACGTCGATACTCACACTTAGTACACTTCAAGGAGCCCATTACCTCCTTTTCTACTTTATTTTGCTTGCATTAGGGACAATGCAGAATCTTTTAGTTGGGGGTGGAATAGCTTAGTTTTTATTTGGGTCTGTACTATTGATATATTTTGATACAGTTGTGCCCTTGTCAGGATGTATTATCCTTTTATGTGCCTTTGCCAGGCATTTTTGGAGATTGTTGAGCCCTTGTCGGGCTTTTCTTTATGGTATGGATATCATGTGCCCTTGTTAGGCTTGATTTTTGTGGTTATAAATATGGTGCACCCTTGTCAAGTTTGATCTTAATTTTGATTTTGTTGGATTAGTCATTTCATTTGTTTTCACTTCTAGATTAGTTTTTTATCATATTAGCCACTTATAGGTTTTTTTGGTAGTTATTTTGGGCGACATTTTCCCAAATGATGGATTGAGTGACGACATTCTTAAGGGAAAATCTTCTTTATTGTTGTTTTTGGGTGTTGGTGTCATTTGTGTAGGGGAAGTCTGAGTACCAGTAGCTATTGTGAATTGGGGTTGTGATTTTTGTTATGGTGAGGTATGAGTAACCAACTGCTATGGTGAAGTCTAAGAAGCCGTGGCATTATTTCCCTTGTTGGAATCAAAATGTAGGATTGTGATTTATTTGTTACTAATAGATTTAGTCTTGCATTGTGAAATGTTGGAATGAGCATACCCCTCCAAAATCTTTTGTGAAAAACAACTGAGTAGAAGTGAATGATGCTTGTGAATACATTTTGACTCTTTTCGTGACTCCTTACTCATTAGGTGGTGATAATGTGGAAAATAACTCCTTTTGTTCTTGTTTAGGAAATGAAACTGATCCTTCTAGAATAGTTTGCATGCCATGTGTGGTAAGTTTTTGTCCAATAATTCTTGTACTTATGTGTGTCATCTAGAACTTTCCCAGTTGGTCTTTCAATGCTAGTTTTGATTGTGTTTGGTTGGAGAAATGATCTGAGGCCTTCCTTGTAATTTTTAGAAACCACTTTAGACTTAAAAGCCTACCCATGCACATATTCTATCAATAGTTAACCCATTTGAGCCTATTACCTGTAACACCCCGTACCTTCCCAACCCTACTTGACGACGTTGAACAATGTATACTTGAGTGTCGAGAGCCACACGAATGTATTTTGTAATGTTATTGACAAGAAAATTGAAATTTGGCCTCGTACATGTGATTAGCCCTTCGTAGGAGGTGTTTTGTAATTTTCATGGAGCATTTGTGGGGTACAAAACGAGGCTAAGAGAACCTTTAAACAAAGGATATTAAGGTTAAGAAGTAAGTTAAAGAATAGGATTTGAAGTATCTAACCAAACTCGCGAAGAAAAGTCGAAAAATAAAATTTTCGAAAAATTTAAGGGAAGGGCGCGTTGGGTAGCGTGCCAAACCGCTCTGGACTAAAATTTTTAGTCCAGAGGCAATGAGTTGGGCGTGCCACCTTGGGTTTTCCACTTTTTAAAAATTGGAATTTTTCTTAAGTCTCAAGGGTATCCGGGGGCGTACCGAGTTGATTTTTGCCATGTTTCTTCTACAACCATGAGTATATACATGAAATAAATGACATATTATATTGGTATGATAAATTTACTCGAGAACGAAATTGGGGTCAAAATGATGATTTTACCCTTCTGGGCAAAATCGGCCATACGTGGCTAGAATCACTTGTTTTTGAGATTGAGGCTACGGATATGAATGACACGAGTAGGAATATTGTCGTAACACGTATGAGATGATCAAACCATGAGAAATTATTGATTTTATTGGGTTAAGTAAATTGGGCCCAAAAAAAAAGGACCCAAAAAAATGAAAAGAAAACATGGCCCAATGGGTCACAAGACCCATTCTTCCATTTGACTAAGTCATACACATTAATTATTGAATCAAAGTGGATAAGCATGGACTTGAGAGCCTATAAAAAGGGCAAGAAATCTAATTTTATTGCTGACAAAGGCTCATGCCTTTTAGACAAATATCCAAGGTATTTTCTTCAAACCCTAAGAGTTCAAAGCCAAACTTTGGAGCAAGATCAACATCTTCCAAGCCTAGGTAAGTGATTATTGTCATGTATTAATATATTATATGCATGGGAGAGTATGTGAATCTTGTTGGTTATGCTTGAAAGAGTTGAACATAGTACTTTGGGTTTTGTACAAGATGTGCCATCCATGAGATTTGAACTTGAATTATGGCTTATGCCTTTGATGAAAGATCATGGTATAGATAAAATATGAACATGTATGGTGTTATTTTTGGTATTAAACTTGTTATTGTCTATAAGTGGAAATTGTGGGATTTTGGCCGATATGTGTTATGAGTCGTATTAAGGGAAATTGATGGATTATTTGTGATGTGGTATGGATAAGAAAGTGGAAAGGAGAAGTGTTGTGGTAAAATGTGTCAATTATCATATATTGGTCAATGTTGGGAATATTATGGAATTTTTGTAATAATAATTTTATCAATGGTTTTGTCAAGGGGAAATGACATGTTCAAGGCAAACATGTACCCCATTGATGTTTTATGCAATTGTAAAATAGTTGTTGGTTAATGTGAATCCCGTTATGTATTTGTGTTGTAGAATGACACATAAATAAGGAGCGGGACTATTGTATGCACATCTAGGATTGGATATCCGTATTGAGAGTACAAGGTATGTAAGGTTACTCTGTCCGTATCTTTTTGCGGCAAATAGTATCCACATTGCTATTTCACTAGTCCTATCCCGAAATGTGATAAGGTATCCTATATCCGTTTATCAATAGTCATTGTCATATCTTTCCTACTCATGGATCATTTGTGAGTCTCATGTCTCATTAGCATGGTTAATGTTCCAAAAGCTCAAACAAGGTTATGGTCCAATGTTCCAATAGTGGTTATGCTCATGTATCTTGCTATGAATGATTGTCCAATGGTTCCAAAGGTGTAATGTTTCCAATAATTTTTATTCACATGTCTTCTATTTTGATTATGGTTCCAAGTTTCCAAACATGCTATGTCACATGAATATGTCAATCTCTCATAAGTGAAGGTACCAATCTCATATGTCTCTCACTCATTGGCTAATGATCCAAAGTTTCAAGTGATGTTATGACTATCAAAATACCAATATCAAAGTAAAGATCAAAGTAATGCAAATGTGGTCAATGATCAAGTATGGGTGGCAAGTCTAGGGGCATAAGCCTAGCTCGACTCGATCCCGATGTGTTGATTTATGGGTGGCAAGTCTAGGGGCATAAGCCTAGCTCGACTCGATCCCGATGTGTTGACTTATGGGTGGCAAGTCTAAGGGCATAAGCCTAGCTCGACTCGATCCCGATGTATGATTTATGGGTGGCAGGTCTTAGGGGCATAAGCCTAGCTCGACCCGATCCCAACATGACGATAAGTCATGTAAAGACCAACTGATCAGTAGGGGCCCGGGTACATTGTGACATATGTAATGACATAAGTAAAGAAGCATGAAAGCGATGAAATCAATGAAAGTAAAACACATGGTTTCCAAAGTGCAAAATGGTTACTTATTCATCTGATTATGCATATGCATTTGAGTTCCATTGAGTTCATTAAACTATTCATGTGTTGTATAGTATCATTTGAGCCTTACATACTCAGTACATTCTTCGTACTGACCTCTTTTGGGGAATTTACCTTACATGTTGCAGGTGCAGGCACTAGTAGACCTCCATCATAGGATGACAGTAATTGCAGATCATTGGTGAGCTCCAGTTAGTTCAGGGCTTCTCCGATTCACAATTATTTGAATGTTTTGATATTATACATAGTGTATAAAGCGGGGACTTGTCCCGACTTTCAGTTAGTTTTGGTCAATGCATCTGTTAGAGGCTTTTGTAGACGTATGTGGGTATACAAATGTAAGATGGTATATGACATTTTGACTTGATGGCCTCAACGGCCGAGTTTCTCATATGTATATACGTCACAAGTTCTATGATTTCTGATTTTAGCATTTCCTGTTCCTATGGGATAGTAGTGTTTCCTAAGACATGTATATGAAGGAATAAAAGCAAAGCTTGGTTCTCTCGGGCCTTATTGGCTTCGGGTGCCAATCACGCCTCGTTTGGATTCGGGGTGTGACATTACCCTTTCTTTGGCAACCACAATACAAGCCTTGAATCTTTTAAAAAAATTTCATCTCTTGAACCTTACCCTCCTTGAACTTGAAAATTTCAACTTGAGGCTAAAACCCTAAGTTATGGGTGATGGAACTTTGAAAAGGTGATCATACATCATGGTTTTGTAAGTGAGTGCCTTATGAGCAAACCAATAATTGAGTAAGAAGACTGAATAAAGAAAAAAAAAAGTTGTCAATAAGTAGTGAACTAAAATGAAAAGGAAGGGCACTTATATTGTATGGAAATGAAGAGGCAAATGATCAAAGTTTGGATTGAACTATGTTTTGTAGAGTTCAAGGAGGGTGTATCCACTTTCCTCCTAAATTCTTACCCTACCCTTCCCCAAGCCTACATTACAAGCCAGAAAAAAAAGTCCTTCAGGATCTCCAACCGATGCTTTTGAGTTAGTGGCGATTGAAATTAAGGGAAAACATATGGTATGGTACTTGTTTGGATTAGAAATTCTTTGTTGAGTGAGAGTGTTTGTGCATTTGTCCATTGTATAAGTATTGTATATATTGTGAGTTTTGGGACTTTCTTTCTTGTGAGGGCTTGTGAACTAGGATAGATTTGTGAAGTTGATAAGTTCCAAAAATGAGTAACTTACGTTTCTTAGAAAATAAACTTGTTTGCCTAAGAATGAAGATCATTGTACTTCTCTTCTAGTTCTACTACTAGTTGTGGCTTTAGTTAAAACAAATGCACCAACATATCCTCCATCAAATGAAGACAAGTGTGAAGCAATTTTTGAGAATTTGGTTGTGACAATTCATCAAATGAGTGTGAAAAACATTGTATAGAATCATGTTACAAAGGTATAGGTAGTATTTATAGTTTTTGTGATTTTGAAAAGAATTTCCATTGTCATCCTATGAGAGGTGCACCTCGTCCTCCTCTACCTAATTGCCCCTTAGTTACCAAAAAGAAAAATGTTACATCTACATTTCATTGAATAAATTATTGAAGAGAATTATCTGTGTTTTTTTTTGAACACCTTCACTATTTCTCAATAAAAGAATAAATTATTGAATAGGTAAAAAAAAGTAAAAAAAAAAAAAAAAAAAAAAAAGTTTCAAAAATGAGTCAAGGGAGCATGTTTGATTGACTATTGGTTTTGAGTCACTTCTTGAGAATTAGTTGTTGTTACTTTATCATTCTTGAAACTCCATTATATTCTTGAAAGTGTGTTTGAAATTAAGGGAGTTGCTTGGGTAAGACTCACATGCTTGTTGACTAATTGTTAGTACCAACAAAAGTCATAATCATGGTGCCAAATTGAAAAATATGATGTGAAAGTGTTGATATTGTCTTTTGAGCTTAAATTGATAGCCTTATTAAGTTTTGATTTTGTGTTGCTTGAGGACAAGCAAAGTCTTTAAGTTGGGGGTGTTGATAAGTGGCAGTTTTGCCACTTGTATCTTTTTTCCTATAATTTTTTGTCGTTAATTAATAATATGAGGCTAACTATCCGTTGAATGGTGATCATCTCAAGTACTTTAGGTTTACAAAGAGTGTTCATGAAAAGAAGCACAAAAATAAAGGAAAGGGGCTTAGAATGATGCATGGATTGAAAATTGGTCACCTGCCTACACAGATGGAGACCTGCCCACGTAGATGAGGCCATAGATGGCCAAAACAGTGAACTAGAAAGGGGATAAAGCTGACCTGCGGGAGTTGGCATGTGCGCCAATAGGTGACCAATGTGGTGGCATTTTTGTAATTAATTGAAATGCTATTTTTGAGATATTAAGGGATTTTTCAGATCTGAAACATCATCATTAGCATATTACTCAACCTTGGAGGCTAGGGTTCTTGGCCCAACACCCTTGGAGTGAAGATTTAGAAGCTTTGTAGTGAATATTTCTTAATTCTTTCTTTATTTCATTGCTTTGTATTGAATATTTGGGTGTAGGTAGATAGATTCATACTTTGATATTGCTGTTAGACATAATGCATTGTTTAGATCTTGAATTTGGGTTTTGATTTTGTCTCATGCTTTTATATTAGTTGAATACTTTTGATTTATAAATGGGTTTTGTTTGTTTAAATTAATCTCTTGCTTTATCTATTTCTACTCTAGTTGAGCTTGAAAGAGGAGATTAGAGTGGAAATTGCCTAACTACTTTTATTAATGCTTGAAAGAGATAATTGAGGATGGGAAAGGTTAATTTAACACGATTTGGGTCATATGACTCATCAAATGGATTTTGTTACTAGACATAGTCAAATCCTAGTGTAGCCATAGATTGTAACTATTGTTGACACTTGGCTAATATTCGACGAAATTTAGCCAAGAAATATTCATCAATTGATCGAAAGAAGTGGTGGATAATTTGAGTATTATCAAAAATGTCTCCATTGCAAGGGAAAAATTTGGTGTATTGAGTTAGTTTGAAATTTTAGCTTACTTGCTTTCATTCAAACTTGTGAATATGTGTTTGTGATTTTCTTTTGTTGCTTATGATAGGTAGATTTTTGTTTTTTTTATAATTGTTACTATGGCATCATCGAATGAAAATGAGTTTGATGGTTTGAAATCTTATCTTGATGATCCATGTCCTTATTGTAGAGGACCCCACTTTTGGTAAAATTATAGAAATGCTCCCGGGCGAGAGGTGTGTGCACCATCTCGATCTTATTGGAAGTATGATTGTTACTTGTGTGGTGTTCGAGATGGACATTGGAGAGATTGTCCTAATTATTGTGCCCCCTCCCCTAGTTGTTGTTCTTATGAGTTTGATAGGTCTCATGATGTGGCAAAGGAAAAGCAACATGCTGGAAAGAAAGGTGTTGAAGCAATGCTTCAAACTATTTTGGACTGGGTGACTACTATGGGTGAGGATATACATCTCTTGCATCAATCCATAGCGTCATTTGGAAAGGAATGTGAAAAAGATGAAGAGCCTTGTAAAAATGTCAATCTCTTAAAAGACATGGATTTTTCTTATTCTAAAAACGAAGTGGTTGAAGAAGAGGTTTCAAGAAATAAGGATGATTCAAATATGAGTGATGGCTCAAATGAAAATTACCAAAGTGAAGAAGTGGCTCAACTTGAAGATGAAGAACAAAATGATGATGAGTAAATCTCGGAGTCTCCAAGGAAACAAATAGAGGAGAAAGTGAAAAGCACAATGAAAACGAATGAAAAATGTGGGAAAATCTTAGCTAAATGGTGGGACCTGATCCAACATGGTGATGATGAAGTTGTCCAAAACATTGATTTTTCCATGGGTGGACTTTTGCAAGCGATGATTGAGTCCCAAAATGAGGAAAAATTTGGCAAGAAAGAAATTATAAGCCAAGAGTGGCTATTGAATCAAGCTCAACAACTTAAAGTCCATGAGGGTGAACTTGATAGAATTTTGCTAGTGATGGATGAATCCCTCAAATTGCATGTTGAGCGATGTCAATTGTGAATTCAAATTAAAATTCCCACCAAAAATAGGAAACCAAATTGAATGCAAAAATTGAAACATGTGATGTTCAATGTCAAATGGTCATGAATAATTGTAATAAGGAGGTTTCCAATGAAGATGTGAGTGAGATTGATTTTGAAGAATTCATGGTGATTTTCTAACCAACTGAGCCAAAAATAATGCAAGATGCCAAAATTGATAGAATGATACTAGAGTTGAAAAATAAACCAAATCAAATTCTTTGTGAAGACTAGTTCATTTTTGGGTGAGAATATCAAGAAAGATGCAAATTCGGGAAGCAAGAGGCTTAAACCTCATTCCAACCATTTTTCAACATTATGCTTGGTGGATATGATGGAAACCGAAATAACCAAGCAAAGGGAGAATTTTAGAGATGAGGGGTAAAGTCCCTACATTATTTATTTTTTCATCCCATGAGGGCAAATGGTGTCCAACACTTGAAGGTCAAGAAGTGCAACATGCGGTGTCTAACAAGTGGACTATTGATTTTCTCACCAATGCCCAATGAGCCTAAATGAAGCTTTGATATGAAGTCAGGTAAGAGATTCAAGTTTTCAAAATGATGAGATAGAGTTGGTCTCATTTCATCCTTACATTTATCCCACGAGCTTCATCAAAATCTTGATGCAAAATTGGACCAAATATTTAAATCCTCAAAGTGGAGACATAAATGGTAAGGTTGTTCCATATTGCTGTGACGTTAAATCTAGCGCTTGATGGGAGGCAACCCCTCGTTTTCTAAAATTTTGCATTTACATTTGAAATTTTAATTTTTAGAATAGCTTAGGAATTTATTTTTGACTAATCCTTAAAATTTGGGAGTTTTTGGAAGTGATTTGAACATGTTTGGATGCAAAAATTTAATGGGAATAAAATAGGAACTGGCTCCTAGTATTCCAACTGATACACTATTACAGGCCACTCTTACATCGATCCTCGCACTTAGCACGCTTCAGGGAGCCCACTACCTCCTTCTCTACTTTATTTTGCTTGCATTAGGGACAATGCAACATCTTTTAGTTGGGGGTGGGATAACTTAGTTTTCATTTGGGTCTATACTATTGATATATTTTGATACATTTGTGTCCTTATCGATCTTTATTATCTTTTTCTGTTCCCCTGCCAGGCGCTGTTGGAGATTGTTGAGCCCTAATCGGGCTTTTCTTTATAGTATGGATATCTTGTTCCCTTGTCAGTCTATATTTTTGTGGTTATAAATGTTGTGCGCCCTTGTCAAGTATGAGCTTAATTTTGATTTTGTTGTATTAGTCATTTCATTTGTTTGCACCATTAGATTAGTTTCTTTATCATATTAGCCTCATATAGTTTTTTTTGTAATTGTTTTGGGCGACTTTTTCCCAAATGATGGATTGAGTGACGATATTTTAAAGGAAAATTGTCGTTATTATTGTTTTTGGGTGTTGGTGTCATTTGTGCATAGAAAGTCTGAGTACCCATAGTCATTTTGAATTGGGGTTGTGATTATTGTCGTGGTGAAGTCTGAGTAACCAATTGCTATGGTGAAGTCTAAGTAGCCATGGCATTATTACCCTTGTTGGAATCAAAATATGGGATTGTGACTTATTTGGTACTAATAGATTTAGTCTTGGATTGTGAAATGTTGGAATGAGCATACCCTTCCAAAAAAATTTGTGAAAAACAAGTGCAAGGAAGTGAATGATGCTTGTGAAAACACTTTGACTCTTTTCGTGACTCCTTTCTCATTAAGTGGAGATAATGTGGAAAATAACTCCTTTTGTTCTTGTTTATGAAATGAAACTGATCCTTCTAGAATAGTTTGCATGCCATGTGTGGTGCGTTTTTGTCCAAAAATTCTTGTGCTTATGTGTGTAATCTAGAACTTGCCTGGTTGGTCTTTCAATGCTAGTTTTGATTGTGTTGGGTTGGATAAATGATCTTAGGCCTTCATTGTGATTTTTAGAAACCACTTTAGCCTTAAAAGCCTACCCATGCACATATTTTATCACTAGTTACCCCATTCGATCCTATTACCCTTTCTTTGGCAACCACATTACAAGCCTCGAACCTTTTTAAAATTTTCCCTCTCTTGAACCCTACCTTTCTTGAACTTGAAAATTCCAACTTGAGGCTACAAGCCCAAGTTGTGGGTGATGGAACTTGGAAATGGTGATCATGCTTCTTGGTTTTATAAATGAGTGCCTTATCAGCAAAGCAATGATTGAATAAAGAAAAAAATTAAAAGAAAATGAGAAAAGTAAAGAAACAGTTGTCAATAAGTGGGTGAACTAAAATGAAAAGGAAGGACACTTATGTTATATGTAAATGAAGAGGCAAATGATCAAAGTTTGGATTGTATTATGTTTTGAAGAGTTCAAGGAGGGTGTAGCCACTTTCCTCCTAAATGGTTATCCTACCCTTCCCCAAGTCTACATTACAAGCTAGAAAAAAGTCCTTTGGGATCTCCAACCGATGCTTTTGAGTTAGTGGCGATTGAAATTAAGGGAAAGCCTATGGTATGGTACTTGTTTGAATTAGAAATTCTTTGTTGAGTGTGAGTGTTTTTGCATTTGTTCCTTGTATAAGTATTGCAAATATTGTGAGTTTTAGGAATTTCTTTCTTGTGAGGGCATGTGAACTAGTATAGATTTGTGAAGTTGATAAGTTCAAATAATGAGTCCAGGGAGCATGTTTTATTGACTATTAGTTTTGAGTCACTTCTTGAGAATTAGTTTTTGCTACTTGTTCATTCTTGATATTCCATTATATTCTTGAAAGTGTATTTGAAATTGAGGAATTTTCTTGGGTAAGACTCACATGCTTGTTGACTAATTATTAGTACAAACAAAAGTCATATCATGGTGCCTAATTGAAAAATATAATGTGAAAGTGTTGATGTTTTCTTTTGAGCTTAAATTGATAGCCTCATTAAGTTTTGATTTTGTGTTGCTTGAGGAAAAGCAAAGTCTTTAAGTTGTGGGTGTTGATAAGTGACGGTGTTGCCACTTTTTTGTATCTCTTTTCTTATGATTTTGTGTCGTTAATTCATAATATGAGGCTAGTTATTCTTTGAATGGTGATTATCTCAGGTAGTTTAGATTTACAAAGAGTTTTGATAAAAAAAACAAAGCGCAAAAATGAAGGAAAAGGGCTTAAATTAATGCATGGATCGAAAATTGGTCACCTGTCCACGCAGATGGGGAGCTACCCATGTAGATGTCGACCTTCCCACATAGATGAGGCCGCAGATGGCCAAAACAGTGAACTGGAAAGGGGCTAAAGCTGACCTGCGGGAGTAGGTGCCCACCTATGTGCGCCAGCAGGTGACCAACGTGGTGACATTTTTGTAATTACCTGAAATGCAATTTTTGACCTATAAAGGGATTTTTCATATCTTAAACATCATTTTTGGCATATTTCTCAACCTTGGAGGCTAGGGTTCTTATCCAACACCCTTGGAGTAAAGATTTAGAAGTTTGTAGTGAATATTTCTTAATTCTTTCTTTATTCATTGCTTTGTATTGAATATTTGGGTGTAGGTAGATTCATACTTGGATATTGTTGTTAGACATAATGCATTGTTTATGATTTGAATTTGGGTTTTAATTTTATCTCGTGCTTTTATAATAGTCGAATACTTCGGGTTTTGCTTGTTTAAATTAATCTCGTTCTTTATCGATTTTTACTCTAGTTGAGCATGAAAGAGGAGACTAGAGTAGAAATTGCCCATCTACTTTTATTAATGCTTGAAAGAGCTAATTGAGTTTGGGAAAGGTTTATTTCACATGTCTCCATTGCAAGGGAACAATTTGGTGTATTGAGTTAGTTTGAAATTTTAGCTTACTTGCTTTCATTCAAACTTGTGAATATGTGTTTGTGATTTTCTTTTATTGCTTGTGTTAGGTAAATTTTTGTTTTTGTTATACTTGTTACTATGGCATCATGGGATGAAAATGAGTTTGATGGTTTGAAATCTTATCTTGATGATCCATGTCCTTATTGTGGAAGACCCCACTTTTGGCAAAATTATAGAAATGCTCCCGGGCGAGAGGTGTGTGCATCATCTCGATCTTATAGGGAGTATGATTGTTATTTGTGTGGTGGTCGAAATGGACATTAGAGTTATTGTCCCAATCATTGTGCCCCCTCCCCTAGTTGTTGTTCTTATGAGTTTGATAGGTCTCATGATGTGGCAAAGGAAAAGTAACATGCTGGAAACAAAGGTGTTGAAGCAATGCTTCAAACTATTTTGGACTGGGTGACTACTATGGGTGAGGATATACATCTCTTGCATCAATCCATAGCAGTATTTGGAAAGAAATGTGAAAAAGATGAAGAGCCTTGTGAAAATGTCAATCTCTTAAATATCATGGATTTGTCCAATTCTAAAAACGAAGTGGTTGAAGAAGAGGTTTCAAGAAATAAGGTTGAGTCAAAAAATGAGTAATGGCTCAAATGAAAATTACCAAAGTGAAGAAGTGGCTCAACTTGAAGATGAAGAACAAAATGATGATGAGTAAATCTCGGACTCTCCAAGGAAACAAATAGAGGAGATAGTGAAAAACACAATGGAGATGAATGAAAAATGTGGGAAACTCTTGGCTAAATGGTGGGACCTAATCCAACATGGTGATGATGAAGTTTTCCAAAACATTGATTTTTCCATGGATGGACTTTATGATGAAAAACTTGGCAAAGAAGAAATTGTAAGCCAAAAGTGGCTACTGAATCAAGCTCAACAACTTAAAGTCCATGAGGGTCAACTTGATAGAATTGTACTAGTGATGGATGAATCCCTCAAATTGCATGTTGAGCGATGTCAAGTGTGATTTCAAATTAAAATGCCTACCAAAAATTGGAAACCAAATTGAATGCAAAAATTGAAACATGTGATGTTCAATGTAAAATGGTCATGAATAATTGTGATGAGGAGGTTTCCAATGAAAATGTGAGTGAGATTGATTTTGAAGAATTCATGGTGATTTTCTAACCAACTGAGCCAAAAATAATACAAGATGCCGAAATTGATAGAATGATACTTGAGTTGCAAAATAAAGTAAATCAAATTCTTTGTGAAGACTCTAGTTCTTTTTGGGGTGAGAATATCAAGAAAGATGCAAATTCGGGAAGGAGAGGCTTAAACCTCATTCCAACCATTTTTTGACGTTGTGCTTGGTGGATATAATGGAAACCAAAATAACCAAGCAAAGGGAGAATTTTGGAGATGAGGGGTAAAGTCCCTACATTTTTTATTTTTTCATCCCAAGAGGGCAAACTGATGTCCAACACTTGAAGCTCAAGAAGTGCAAGATACGGTGTTTAACAAATGGACTATTGATTTTCTCACCAATGCCCAACGAAATGAAGATTTGATATGAAGTCAGGTAAAATATTCAAGTTTTCAAAATGACGAGATAGAGTTGGTCTCATTTCTTCCTTACATTTTTCCCACGAGCTTCATTAAAATCTTGATGCAAAATTGGACCAAATATTAAAATCCTCAAAGTGGAGACATAAATGGTAAGGTTGTTTCTGTCATACCGCGATGTTAAATCTAGCGCTTGATGGCAGGCAACCCCTCGTTCTCAAAAATTTTGCATTTACATTTGAAATTTTAATTTTTAGAATAGGTTAAAAATTTATTTTTGACTAATCCATAAAATTTGGGAGTTTTTGGAAGTGATTTGAACATGTTTGGATGCAAAAATTTGATGGGAATAAAACGGGAACTGGCTCATAGTATTCCAACTGATTCACTATTACAGGCCACTCTTACATCGATCTTCACACTTAGTGCACTTCAGGGAGTCCACTACCTCCTTCTCTACTTTATTTTGCTTGCATTAGGGACAATGCAACATATTTTAGTTGGGGGTGGGATAGCTTAGTTTTTATTTGGGTTTGTACTATTGATATATTTTGATATATATGTGCCCTTGTCGAGCTTTATTATCTTTTTATGTTCCCCTGTCAGGCGTTGTTGGAGATTGTTGAGGCTTTATCGGGCTTTTCTTTATGGTATGGATATCTTGTGCCCTTGTCAGGCTTGATTTTTGTGGTTATAAATGTTGTGCACCCTTGTCAAGTATGAGCTTAATTTTGAGTTTGTTGGATTAGTCATTTCATTTGTTTTCACTTCTAGATTAGTTTCTTTATCATATTAGCCTCTTATAGTTTTTTTTTTTGTAGTTGTTTTGGGAGACTTTTTCCCAAATGATGGATTGAGTAATGACATTATAAAGGAAAATTGTCATTATTATTGTTTTTGAATGTTGGTGTCATTTGTGCAAGGAAAGTTTGAGTACCCGATGTAACACCCCATACCTTCCCAACCCTATGTGATGACGTTGAACGATGGTTACTTAGGTGTCGAGATGCCATGAGTATGTAGTTTTTAATGTTAGTGATAGGAAAATTGAAATTTGGCTTTGTACATATGATTAACCTTGCGTAGGAGGTGTTTTATGATTTTCGTGGAGCATTTGTGGGGTTCAAAACGAGGCTAAGAGGACCTCCAAACAAAGGATATTAAGGTCAAGAAGTAAGTTAAAGAATAGGATTTGAAGTATCTAACCAAACCCGCGAAGAAAAGTCGAAAAATGAAATTTTCAAAAAAAATAAGTGTGAGGCGCGCCAGAGAGCGTACCATGCCTCTCTGGGCTAAAATTTTTAGTCCATAGGAAGCAAGTTGGTGCGCCCAAGGGCGTGCCACGCTGGTTTTGCCACTTTTTCAAAGTTGGAAATTTTTTTAAGTCCCAAGGGTGCCCGGGGACGTATTGAGCCGATTTTTGCCACGTTTCTTCTACAACCATGAGGATATACATGAAATGAGTGAAATAATAGATTGTTATGATAAAATTACTTGAGAATGAATTTGGCATCAAAATGACGATTTTACCCTTTTGGTCAAAATAGGTCATACGTGGCTGGAATCGCTTGTTTTTGGGATTGAGGCTACGAATATAAATCCTGTGAGTGTGAATATTTTTGTAACACGTATGAAATGAATTAAACATGAGAAATTATTGATTTTGTTGGATCAAGTGAATTGGGCTCAAAAGAGGCCCAAAAATGAGGCAAAAGTCATGGGCCAAAAATGGGTCAAATGACCCATTCTTGCCTTGACTTGTCAATGATTGAGAAAAGTGGCTAAGTATGACTTAAAGGGTCTATAAAAGTCAAACAAAAATCAGATTTTAATTCACCCAAAGACACAAGCATTTCTAGACTTTTCCAAGAAGCCAAAGCAAGATATTTCTCTTCAAACCCTAAGGCATTTTTGGACAAGATCATCCTCTTCCAAGCTTGGGTAAGTGATTATTGTTGTACTTCAACATATTATAAGCATGATATATTATGTATATCATGTTGGTTATGGTTGGAAGTGTTGGACATGGCACTTTTGGTTTTTGTGAAAAAGACATGTTATCCATGGGATTGTAACTTGAATTATGACTTGTAGTTTTGATGAAAAAGCATGGTATGTGTAAAATATCAACATGTATGGTGTTATTATAGTCCTAAATTTGTTATTTTTCTATAAGTGCAAATTATGGGATTTTTGCCGATTTGTTGTTGTAAGGTGTATTGAGGCAATTTAATGGAATAATTGTGATATGGTGCTTATGAGAAAGTGTAGAGGAGAAACCTTGGGGTGAAATGCTATAGGTATGTGATGTTGTGGTCAATGTATAAAATGTTATGGTATTATTGGCATGAAAAGGGCCATGAATGGTATTGTAAAGGGTGAATAGGGAACTCATGTAACTTACAGTTGTCTTATACACTTGAAATGTAGTTGTGGTCAATGTATGGCATGAATGGGACATTGTTGGTATGTTAATGCCGTAAATGGTATTATAGAGAAGGAAATGTCATTTTAAAGATAAACATGTAACTCATTGTTGTCATATGCATTTGTAAGGTAGTTGGTGGTTAATGTTGGTTCCGTTATGTACTTGTGATGTAGAGTGAAACGTAAGGAAGGAGCGGAATTGTTGTGCTCACAATTTGGATTGTGTACTTTCATTGGGAAGATAAGGTATGTAAGGTTACTCTGTCCGTATCCTTCTGTAGCACATAATGTTCATAATGACATTATACTTGTCCTATTCCGAAATATGCTAAGGTATCTCATTCAGATTTGATATTTATTATTATCCACACGTTTCTTATTCATTGACCGATTGGCATTCATATGTCTCTTATCCATGGACTTAAATTCCTAAAGCTCTCATAAGGTTGTTGGAACTACTAAAAGAAATTGTTTCAAGGAAAGTGACGACGTAAGAAGAATCTATTCATTCCTAGGTCACGTATCTCTCATTCAATCGTTGTTGTTGTTCATAAGTTACCTAAGTACGGACATGGTTCCAATAGTGTTATGTTTCTAATAACGTTATGTTTCTCACAATGTTTATTCCCATGTCTCTCACCCATTGGTTAATGATCCAAAGCTTCAAGGAAAGTTGTCATAACGTTGAAATCTCTAAAGGAACTATCTCAAGAGAATAATAACATAAGAGAATCTCTTTACTCTTAGATGGCATTTTCCAATCATGTTATGTTCCAAGTCCTATATTATGATGATTATCTTTGTATCAATCTTTCACAAGTAGAAGTACCAATCTCATAAGAGTAATAAGAGAGGCGAGGTGCAAGTTAGTATAATTATTCCTCATAAGTGAAGATGTGAATTTCATGAAGTGAAGTGAAATGATATGTGTATATAAGTGTGAGCTTTAGTTTCTTGATCTCTAATGTATCACTCTCATAACTATGTCAAGGAAGTAAGATTGTGAAGAAGTAATGCACTAATGGTTTCTTTAGGTTATGTTTCATTGAGAATGGATAACTATCTAGAGGGTATAAGTTCAAGATGAAATAATCCCAATATTAGGATATGTTAGTTATTATAGCCCACCAAAGGTGGATGTCCGGTATATTATTATATATTATATCCCATCAAAGGTGGATGCCCGGTATATATTTATATATTATAGCCCATCAAAGGTGGATGCCCGGTATTATATATTATAGCCCACCAAGGTGGAGACCCGGTACTATATACATATCTTAGCCCACCAAAGGTGGAGGCCCGGTACTATATATTTATTCATTTTATCCCACCAAAGATGGAGGCCCGATATTATATACTTACTTATAAGGTGATGATCCATAAGGTAGTATGAATCACTAACTAGTTGAGTGAATGGTAAGGAAGATAGTTTTCAAGAGATGAGACTATATCCCTTGCGTGAATATATATATAATCATGAAGATTGTTTATAAGAAGGAGGATGGCAAGACTGATTGACCAAGTAATGAGATAATAGACGTAATAAACATGGTTCCATGCATTCAGGTTGAAGGTTTATTCATATTGATTATTTCTTGTACGTTTAAATTATTTCTTGTACGTTTAATTTCTTGAAAGTACTTATGTCTTATTATAGTTTCATATGGCCTTACATACTCAGTACTTTCTTCGTACTGACCCCTCTTGGGGGACTTACCTTACATGCTGCAGGCCCAGGTGTTAGTAGATCTCCGCAGATTGTTGGTAAGCTCCAGTTGCTTCGGGGCCTCCCAAGTCACATGTGTACATTAGGTTTTGGCATTTTGTAAATATTGTATAGACATGGTCATGTATCTATTAGAGGCTTTGTAGAAATATGTGGGGAGATGGAAGTTGAATGTAAGCTGTGTACGTTCATTTTGATGAAATAGCCCTAACGGCCAAGTTTCATATATTGCATATGTTGTCATGACTTCCGCTATAATTACATGAGATAAAAATGATATTCATACGTGAACATGCATACGAGAGTACATGAGCAAAGATTGGTTCTCTCGGGCCTTATCGACTCCGGTTGCCAGTCCGGCCCGAATGGGATTTGGGACGTGACACCCGTAGCCATTGCGAATTGGGGTTGTGATTGTAGTCGTGGTGAAGTCTGAGTAACCAATTACTATGGTGAAGTCTGAGTAGCCGTGGCATTATTGCCCTTGTTGGAATCAAAATGTGGGATTGTAGGAATCAAAATGTGGGATTGTGACTTATTTGGTACTAATAGATTTAGTCTTGCATTGTGAAATGTTGGAATGAGCATACCCCTCCAAAAATTTTTGTGAAAAACAAGTTCATGGAAGTGAATGATGCTTGTGAAAACACTTTGAATTTTTTCATGACTCCTTTCTCATTAGGTAATGATAATATGGAAAATAACTCCTTTTGTTCTTGTTTTTTGAAATAAAACTGATCCTTCTAGAATAGTTTGCATGCCAAGTGTGGTGCATTTTTTTCCTAAAATTCTTGTGCTTATGTGTGTAATCTAGAACTTGCCTGGTTGGTCTTTCAATGCTAGTTTTGATTGTGTTGGGTTGGAGAAATGATCTTAGGCCTTTATTGTGATTTTTAGAAACCACTTTAGCCTTAAAAGCCTACCCATGCACATATTCTATCACTAGTTACCCCATTTGAACCTATTACCCTTTTTTTGATAACCACATTACAAGCCTTGAACCTTCTTAAAATTTTCCCTCTCTTGAACCCTACCCTCCTTTAACTTGAAAATTCCAACTTGACGCTAAAAGCCCAAGTTGTGGGTGATGGAACTTGGAAATGGTGATCATGCATCTTGGTTTTGTAAGTGAGTGCCTTATCAACAAAGCAATGATTGAATAAGAGGATTGAATAAAGAAGCAACAACAACATACCCAGTAAATTCCCACCAGGTGGGGTCTGGGGAGGGTTAAGTGTACGCAGTCCATACCACTACCTCAGAAGAAGTAGAGAGGTTGTTTCCGATAGACCCCCGGCTTAGAACAGGATTGAATAGAGAAAAAAAAATGGGTGAACTTAAATGAAAAGGAAGGACACTTATGTTGCATGGAAATGAAGAGGCAAATGATCAAAGTTTGGATTGTATTATGTTTTGAAGAGTTCAAGGAGGGTGTAGCCACTTTCCTCCTAAATGCTTATCCTACCCTTCCCCAAGTCTACATTACAAGCTAGAAAAAAGTCCTTTGGGATCTCCAACCGATTCTTTTGAGTTAGTGGCGATTGAAATTAAGGGAAATCCTATGGTATGGTACTTGTTTGAATTAGAAATTCTTTGTTGAGTGTGAGTGTTTTTGCATTTGTTCCTTGTATAAGTATTGCAAATATTGTGAGTTTTAGGACTTTCTTTTTTGTGAGGGCATGTGAACTAGAATAGATTTGTAAAGTTGATAAGTTAAAAAAAAATGAGTCAAGGGAGCATGTTTAATTGACTATTAGTTTTGAGTCACTTCTTGAGAATTAGTTGTTGTTACTTGATCATTCTTGAAACTCCATTATATTCTTGAAAGAGTGTTTGAAATTGAGGGATTCGCTTGGGTAAGACTCACATGCTTGTTGACTAATTGTTAGTACAAACAAAAGTCATAATCATGTTGCCTAAATGAAAAATATAATGTGAAAGTGTTGATGTTGTCTTTTGAGCTTAAATTGATAGCCACGTTAAGTTTTGATTTTGTGTTGCTTGAGGAAAAGCAAAGTCTTTAAGTTGTGGGTGTTGATAAGTGGCGATTTTGCCACTTTTTGTATCTCTTTTCTTATGATTTTGTGTAGTTAATTCATAATATGAGGCTAATTATTCTTTGAATGGTGATCATCTCAGGTAGTTTAGATAAAGAGTTTTGATGAAAAGAAGCGCAAAAATAAAGGAAAAGGGCTTAGAATGATGCATGGATCAAAAATTGGTCAACTGCCCACGCAGATGGGGAGCTGCCCATGAAGATAGCGACTTGCCCACGTAGATAAGGCCTCAGATGGCCAAAACAGTGGACTAGAAAGGGCCTAAAGCTGACCTGCGGGAGTAGGTACCCACCTATGCTGGCATGTGCGCCAGCCGGTGACCAACGTAGTGGCATATTTTTAATTACCTGAAATGCAATTTTTGATCTATAAAGGGATTTTTCATAGCTTAAACATCATTTTTGGTATATTTCTCATCATTGTAGGCTAGGGTTCTTAACCCAACACCCTTGGAGTGAAGATTTAGAAGTTTTGTAGTGAATATTTCTTAATTCTTTCTTTATTTCATTGCTTTGTATTGAATATTTGGGTGTAGGTAGATTCATACTTTGATATTGTTGTTAGACATAATGCATTGTTTAGATCTTGAATTTGGGTTTTGATTTTGTCTCATGCTTTTATATTAGTTGAATACTCTTGATTTATAAATGGGTTTTGTTTGTTTAAATTAATCTCTTGCTTTATCTATTTCTACTCTAGTTGAGCTTGAAAGAGGAGATTAGAGTGGAAATTGCCCAACTAATTTTATTAATGCTTGAAAGAGATAATTGAGGTTGGGAAAGGTTTATTTCACACGATTTGGGTCATATGACTCATCTAATGAATTTTGTTACTTGAATAGCCAAATCCTAGTGTAGCCATAGATTGGAACTATTGTTGACACTTGGCTAATATTCGACAAAATTTTGCCAAGAAATATTCGTCAATTGATCAAAAGAAGTGGTGGATAATTGATGTTCCGCGGCTAATTTGCTAATCTATGATTAATTATGAGTACTTGATTTAAATACTTTAGATCGTTAATAGAATTGATTCCCTATTATCATTTTTCTTGTTTCCCATCATTTGTGAAATTCATTGATCCACTTGTTCATATTTTAATTGGTTCTATTCGTGTTTCGTTTTTATAATTAAAATTCTCCAAAAACATTTTGTATCCTTTGTTTGAATTGTAGTAAGTTGCTTTTATTTCTTACTTTCTCAATCACTAGTCGCATTGTTCCTCGTGGGATCGACCCCGAATCTAAGTTGGGTAAGTCTATTACTAACGACCATGTACACTCATTTCTAGGGTGTATTTGAGTGTTATCAAAATTGGCACCGTTTTCGGAGAACAATTTGGTGTATTGAGTTTGTTTGAAATTTTAAATTACTTGCTTTGATTCGAACTTGTGAATATGTGTTTGTGATTTTCTTTTGTTTCTTGTGTTAGGTATATTTTTGTTTTTGTTATACTTGTTACTATTGTATCATGGAATGAAAATGAGTTTGGTGGTTGCAAATTTTATCCTGATGATCCATGTCCTTATTGTGGAGGACCCCACTTTTGGCAAAATTGTAGAAATACACTCGGGACAGAGGTGTGGGCACCATCTTGATCTTATAGGGATTATGATTGTTATTTGTGTGGTGGTCGAGATGGACATTGAAGTGATTGTCCCAATCATTTTCCCCCTCCCCTAGTTATGCTAACGAAAATGCTAGCTGTTCTTGTGAGTTTATAGGTCTCATGATGTGGCAAAGGAAAAGCAACATGCTGGACACAAATGTATTGAAGCAATGCTTCAAACTATCTTGAACTGGGTGACTATAATGGGTGAGGATATGCATCTCTTGCATCAATCCATAACGGCATTTGTAAAGAAATGTGAAAAAGATAAAGAGCCTTGGGAAAATGTCAATCTCTTAAATGCCATGGATTTGCCCAATTCTCAAATCAAAGTGAATGAAGAAGAGGTTTCAAGACATGGGGTTGAGCCGAAAATGAGTGATGACTCAAATGAAAATTACCAAAGTAAAGAAGTGCCTCAACTTAAAGATGAAGAACACAATGATGATTAGTAAATCTCGGACTCTCCAAGGAAACAAATAGAGGAGATAGTGGAAAGCACAATGGAGAAGAATGAAAAATGTGGGAAAATCTTGGCTAAATGGTGGGACCTAATCTAACATGGTGATGATAAGGTTGTCCAAAACATTGATTTTTCCATGGATGGACTTTTGCAAGCGATGATTGAATCCCAAAATGATGAAAAACTTGGTAAAGAAGAAATTGTGAGCCAGGAGTGGGTATTGAATCAAGCTCAACAACTTGAAGTCCATCAGGGTCAACTTGATAGAATTTTTCTAGTTATGGTTGAATCCCTCAAATTGCATGTTGAGAGATGTCAAGTGTGAATTCAAATTGAAATGGCTACCCAAAAATTGGAAACCAAATTGAATGCCAAAATTGAGACATGTGATGTTCAATGCCAAATGGTCATGAATAATTTGTGATGAGGAGGTTTCCAATGAAGATGTGAGTGAGATTGATTTTGAAGAATTCATGGCGATTTGTCAACCAACCGAGCCAAAGTTAATGTAAGATGTCGAAATAGATAGAATGATATTAGTGTTGCAAAATAAAGCAAGTCAAAATCTTTGTGAAGACTCTAATTCGTTTCAGGGTGAGAATATCAAGAAAGATGCAAATTTGGGAAGGAAAAGGCTTAAATCTCATTCCAACCATTTTTTGACGTTGTGCTTATTTGATATGATGGAAATCGAAATAACCAAGCGAATGGAGAATTTTGGAGATGAGGTACAAAGTCCCTACATTTAGGATTTTGTCACCCCAAGAGGGAAAAATGATGTCCATCACTTGAAGGTTAAGAAGTGCAAGATGCGGTGTCTAACAAGTGGTCTATTGATTTTCTCACCAATGCCCAGTGAGCCTAAATGAAGTTTTGATGTTAATTTGGGTAAAAGAATCAAGTCTTAGAAATGACGAGATAGAGTTGGTTTCATTGCTTCCTTACTTTTGTCCCACGAGCTTCATCAAAATCTTGATGTAAAATTGGACTGAATATTCAAATACTCAAAGTGGAGACATAAATGGTAAGGTTGCTTGTGTCATGTTGCGACGTTAAACCTAGCACTTGATAGGTGGCAACCCCTTGTTCTCAAAAATTTTGCATGTGCTTTTAATATTTTAATTTTTAGAAAAGCTTAGGAATTTATTTTTGACTAATCCATAATATTTTGGAATTTTTGGAAGTGATTTGGACAGGTTTGGATGCAAAAATTTGATGGGAATGAAACAGGAACTCAGTCTGAGAAGGCTCCTAGTATTCCAACTGATACACTTTTACAGGCCACTCTTATGTTAATCCTCGCACTTAGTAAGCTTTTGGGAGCACACTACCTCCTTCTCTACTTTATTTCGCTTGCGTTAGGGACAATGCAACATCTTTTATTTGGGGGTGGGATAGATTAGTTTTCATTTGGGTCTGTACTATTGATATATTTTGATATTTGTACCCTTGTCGGGCTTTATTATCTTTTTGTGTGCTTCTGCCAGACGTTATTGGAGATTGTTCAGCCCTTGTCGGGTTTTTTTTATGGTTTGGATATCTTGTGCCCTTGTCAGGCTTGATATTTGGGGATATAAATGTTGTGCGCCCTTGTCGAGTTTGAGCTTAATTTTGATTTTGTTGCATTAGTCATTTCATATGTTTTCACTTCTAAATTAGTTTATGTATAGTATTAGCCTCTTATAGTTTTTCTTTTTGGTAGTCGTTTTGGGCGACTTTTTCACAAATGATGGATTGAGTGACGACATTCTTAAGGGAAAATTATTGTTATTGTTGTTTTTGAGTGTAGGTGTCATTTGTGCAGGGGAAGACTGAGTACCCGTAGCCATTGTTAATTGTGCTTGTGATTGTATTCATAGTGAAGTCTGAGTAACCAATTGTTATGGTGATGTCTGAGTAGTCGTAGCATTATTGCCCTTGTTGGAATCAAAATGTGGGATTGTGACTTATTTGGTACTAATAGATTTAGTCTTGCATTGTGAAATATTTGAATGAGCATACCCCTCAAAAAAAAAATGTAAAATACAAGTGCATGGAAGTGAATGATGCTTGTGACAACATTTTGACTCTTTTCGTGACTCCTTACTCATTAGGTGGTGATAATGTGGAAAATAACTCCTTTTGTTCTTGTTTAGGAAATGAAACTAATCCTTCTAGAATAATTTGCATGCCATGTGTAGTAATTTTTTGTCCAAAAATTCTTGTGCTTATGTGTGTCATCTAGAACTTACCCGATTGGTCTTTCAATGATAGTTTGGATTGTTGGTTGGAGAAATGATCTTAGGCCTTTCTTGTAATTTTTAGAAACCTCTTTAGCCTTAAAATCTTACCCATGCACATATTCTATCACTAGTTACCCCATTTGAGCCTATTACCCTTTCTTTGGCAACCACATTACAAGCCTTAAACCTTTTTAAAATTTTCCCTCTCTTGAACTCTGCCCTACTTGAACTTGAAAATTCCAACTTGAGGCTAAAATCCTAAATTGCGGGTGATGAAACTTGGAAGAGGAGATCAGGCGTCGTGGTTTTGTAAGTTAGTGACTTAAGAGAAAAACAATGATTGAATAAGAAGACTGAATAAAGAAAAAAAAACTAAAAGGAGAAAGTTGTCAATAAGTGGGTGAACTAAAATGAAAAGGATGGGCACTTATGTTGTTTGGAAATGAAGAGGCAAATTATCAAATTTTGGATTGTATTATGTTTTGTAGAGTTCAAGGAAGGTGTAACTATTTTCCTCCTACATGTTTATCTTACCCTTTCCCAAGCCTACATTACAAGCTAGAAAAAAGTCCTTCGGGATCTCCAACCGATGCTTTTGAGTTAGTGGCGATTGAAAATAAGGGCAAGCCTATGGTATGGTACTTGTTTGCATTGGAAATTCTTTGTTGAGTGTGAGTGTTTGTGCATTTATTCCTTGTATAAATATTGCTAATATTGTGAGTTTTGGGACTTTCTTTCTTGTGAGGGCTTGTGAACTAAGATAGATTTGTGAAGTTGATAAGTTTCGAAAATGAGTCAAGGGAGCATGTTTGATTGACTATTGGTTTTGTGTCACTTCTTGAGAATTAGTTGTTGTTACTTGATCATTCTTGAAATAACATTATATTCTTGAAAGTGTGTTTGAAATTGAGTGAGTTGTTTGGGTAAAACTTACATGGTTGTTGACTAATTGTTAGTAGCAAGAAAAGTCATAATCATGGTGCCTAATTGAAAAATATGATATGAAAGTGTTGATATTGGCTTTTGAGCTTAAATTGATAGCCTCATTAAGTTTTGATTTTGTGTTTCTTGAGGACAAGCAAAGTCTTTAAGTTGTGGGTGTTGATAAATGGCAGTTTTGCCACTTATTTGTATCTCTTTTCTTATGATTTTGTATCATTAATTCATAATATGAGAAGTACTTTGGGTTTACAAAGAGTTTTGATGAAAAGAAGCACAAAAATGAAAGACATGGGCTTAGAATGATGCATGGAACAAAAATTGGTCAACTGCCAACGCAGATGGGGACCTACACACACAGATGAGTCCGCAGATGGACAAAATAGTAAATTGGAAAGGGACTGAAGTTGACCTGTGTGTATCAGCAGGTGACCAGTGCGGTGGCATTTTTGTAATTACCTGTGATGTGAATTTTGAGCTATAGGGATTTTTCATAGCTGAAACATAATCTTTGGCATATTTCTAAACCTTGGAGGCAAGTGTTCTTGTCCCATCGCCCTTGGAGTGAAGATTTGGAAGCTTTGCAATGATTATTTCTTAATCCTTTATTTATTTCATTGCTTTGTATTGAATATTCGGGTGTAGATAGATTCATACTTGGATATTTTTGTTAGACATAACGTAATATTTATGTTTTGAATTTCGGTTTTAATTTTATCTCTTGCTTTTGTATTAGTTGAATACTCTTGATTTATAAATGGGTTTTGCTTGTTTAAATTAATCTCGTGCTTTATCGATTTCTACTCTAGTTGAGCTTGAAAGAGGAGATTAGAGTGGAAATTGCCCATCTACTTCGATTAATGCTTGAAAGAGCTAACTGAGGTTGGGAAAGGTTAATTTAACACTATTTGGGTCATATGACTCATCAAATGGATTTTTTTACTAGACATAGTCAAATCCTAGTGTAGCCATAGATTGGAACTATTCGTTTTGACACTTCGCTAATATTCGATGGAATTTAGACAAGAAATATTCGTCAATCGATTGAAAAAAGTGGTGGATAATTGAGGTTCCAAGGCTAATTTGCTAATCCGTGATTAATTATGAGTACTTGATTTAAATACTTTGGAACATTGATAGAATTGATTCCCTATTATCATTTCCCTTGCTTCTCATCGTTTGTGAAAGTCATTGATCCACTTGTTCATATTTTAATTGGTTCTATCCGTGTTACATTTTTATAATTGAAAATCCCCAAAATTATTTTGTATCCTTTTTTTGAATTATAATGAGTTACTTTTATTTCTTACTTTCTCGATCGCTAGTCACATTGTTCCTAGTGGAATAGATCTCGACTCTAAGCTAGGTAAATATATTGCTAACGACCGCGTACACTCACTTCTAGGGTGTATTTGAGTGTTATCACACTTCATGAACCCCACTTATTTCTAGAATTTAACAAAAAGAATTGTTCATGAAAAATATTATCACTTTGTTTATGAAAAATATTAGATAAAAAGTTTTTTACCTTTCATCTGCAGTAAGTAGAAAAGTTTTTTACCTTTCTCCGCTTGAGTTGAGCAAATAGAAGAATACTTTACTTTTCTATATCTTATCTTTCATCTCTTGACGAGAGATCTAATGACGTTGAAGTGGGGTGATATTGTGATCTCCCATCTTGATATCCTCTATATTTTAAAAGTGTAACAAAATGAATCTCCTTAAAATTATTAGTGAAAAATTACAATTTCAATTAAAAAATGAAATGAAGAAAATAAAATTATCTTCAGGGTGAGGCGCGGATATCTCTCTCTCTTTAAGGAGATTCAAGTCTACTGCAACAAATATTTTTATCTGTCCAGCACTTATCTTCTTGACTTGTCCCCTCCATGATACAACAGCCCAAAAATATCGTATAACTCAAGCAACTTTTGATTAGTTGAAGAATCTAAAGTTCCACCTAACGAACATATTCTTTCAACATATTTTCTTTGTCTCAACTCTCTCTTTCACTACACCAACCTCAAACTATAAACATAATATATTTCTTATATATATATATATATATATATGTGTGTGTGTGTGTGTGTGTATGTGTTTGTGTGTGTATATGTATATGTATGTATGTATGCATGTGTATATATATATATATATATATATATATAAAACGCAAGACCACCAATATTTATAGGTGAAAAATTCTTCTTTATAATGAATAGGAAGAATGTGGGGTAGTAAAGTGGGTAGATGAATGGCTTAGAGGTTATATGAGTTAAAAGGCGTAATAAGGTAGAATAACGTGTTAAAGGTTACAAGATTTAAGCCACTTCTTACCACTAACTAATGTGAGTAAAAAGGCAAAGATTGTCACTCACGGACTGGATAAATGCACAACAATATGGCAGCAATAACTGTGAGTAATTGACATAAATTTCCTTCAACGAGATGTTGCCTAAGAATAGTAACATAAGCCATAAACCAATATAATATAATACTACTATTAAAATGTTAACCCAACATCTTATAATGCGTGCAATATAGTACTAAATGACTACAACGACAACATATTATATGTACTAAGTGAGTAGTTATATTAATTAACTTTAAGATTTATTATTAAAATTTAATTCTAGGCCAACATTATTAAAAGAGAATTTAGCAACACTTGACATAAATGAGTTGCAAACTCTTTCTATTATTGAATACACAATTGGTTTGATATGGGATTTTCCAACCCCCGTAGTTGTTGCATCCGTGGTTGCTTTTTTAGCCTTCATAATTGTTTCACCCCGCGTTGTGTCTTTCCATTCTGGTCAATGGGTCAAACTAGGATTTTCATTAATATAGATGCTTGCTTCCCAAAATAAATAATCTTCGGTAACCTTTTGATATTTGATGGAGTCATCTTTTGGATTGTAAATCATGAAAGTTGATTGATTATACCCAAAAAAGATTTATCCTTCATTTGACATGCAATAGAGTGGAGAAAAATAATATCCCTTAGGATGATCATAAGGGCGATTGATGGTATATATCTTTGTCGAAGATTCTTTAGTTCCATACTCCTTTTTTTAAACACATCTGTTTGAAGGCTCTGATTATTGTACAAAACAGAAAGATCTCCTCACAACACTCCCACACGCATGGTATTAAATCAAAATCTCCTTATCCATAGAAGGTTTTCTCCACCGTTACTCATTTTCAATTAGTCACATCAATAGAAATTTTGAATCTTCATTACTAATGAAATCCAAATGATCTCTGGATTGATCAGAAGATCCTTTCATTTGGCTAATACCCCAACCATTGTATAAATACTCATCCTATGAAGGAGAATTAGCTCAATGAAGCTTTCCACTTACAAAGCTACCCTCTGTCTTTATAAATAGCCCCCATACGGAGGATCATGTACTATAATTCTCCACGAATCACTATTTGAACTATATATTTTAACCTCTTTATGAGTGTTGCAAATAAGCACTACGTTATAATCATCATGAAAGTAATTATATCCAAAACCACATAAGAAATAGCAACCCAGTCTAGAATCAAGAAATTTCTTGAACTTCCTAATTGATGAATTTGATAGAATTAAGCCTCTCTCAATGGAAAAATATATCAATCTATTGACAGAAACCAAAACCAAAACAGATTTACGGGGATTAATTTTTATAGGATAATCCGAGTGAAATATCTTAGGAACAGAGTCATAAAGCAAAGATCTAATGGAGTTGACTATAAGATTGTAACGGGTTAACAAATCTCAACATAATTCTATGGTGGGAGATGAGTCTTGATAAATTTACAAGTAGAGATTAAACAACATCATGACTTTGAAATACACCTGAATTGTAAGAGGGCTTTTACTTGTAATCTTGAGAGGATTTCAATGATGAGTTCTACAGACAAAATAGGAATTTTATAGCTTGAATTCTGCATCAACAATTGACCATGGTTACTTGGTTTGCGTCATTTTGGTTTGCTCCATTTTGGCTGTAGATGGGAGGCTTCAGACTCCATTAGGGTTATGATATTCTTTCGTAGAAATAGCACAACAATTTTCATTTCTTTTTATCAAGTGGGCATACTTAAAGAACTACTTCCCCTGTATCATTTTACCTGACCCCTTTACTAAAAATAGTTGTTTCAATTTACTTGTCTAGTTTATAAAATCAAGAGAATTTGGTTGTATTTTTCCCTTTCTACCTCTAGTATTAAACAACATAAAGTAATAATAGTCAAATTTAAAGTTTCAAAGTATTATTAATAAAGTTAATTTAGTAAAATACACCCCTAATTAAAGTTTTCTTAAGGGTGTGTTATGTCAACATGAGTCAAGTAAAATGAAACGGAGGGAGTATTACTTATATCTCTTCTAAATATCTCAGTTAGTAACATTATACTAATCAGAGCACTAGGGTGAACTTTTTTGAAAAATATAATACTAAATGCTTCTAATTTTTCTAAAATAGCAAAGTCATATCCGCCTCTTTCTGAACGTAGTTTATGAAAAAAAAAAAAAAAAAGAGAAAGTAAAGCTATGTCGATTCTACAAAAACTACGCTACTAACATTCCAAATAGAATCCACCTTCTCAATTGAATATCAAGCTATAAACTATGCAATTCAACCTAGCATCTCCAGTTTCCTTATTCAAAATACGTGTTCACCACCAATTTTAGTCTAAGAATAGTTAGGTAGGATTATCAAAATCTGTCACAACCCAAAATCCCATTCGGGCCGGACTGGCACCCGAAGCTGATATGGCCCGAGAGAACCAATCTTTGCTCATGTTCATTCGCAAGCCTATTTTTGTATGAATATTATTATACCTCATGCTACTAGACGGAAATCATGGAAAACTCGTACAATATATGAAACTTGGTTGTTAGGGCCATCAAGTCAAACAGGACACACATCTCTTACATTCACTTTCCCATATATGTCTACAAATCCTCTAACCGATACATGAACACAACAACCTGCAGTCGGGACAAGTCCCCGCTTTATACAATAAATACAATACCAAAACAATATACACATGTGACCTAAAAAGCCCCGAACCAACTGGAGCTCACCAATGATCTGTGGATAACCCGTAGCCTATTGTGGAGGTCTACTAATACCTCTGCCTGCAGCAAATAAAGTAAGTCCCCCAAAGGGGTCAGTACGAAGAATGTACTGAGTATGCAAGGCTATAAGAAATTTCATGAAACTTAAACACCTCAATGAACTTGATTTCAAGAGAATAGTCAATGTGGATACATCGTTCAGTATGTGTGGAAATAGGTACTTTACGTTCATTATTCCATTTGCATTTATGTCCGTTACCGTTAGTAGTTGAACCGTCAATATGCAACCGTCAATATATATATATATATATATATATATATATAGCAGGTTCGGCATTAAGTTAGGCTTTTGCCCCACTGAGTTTTCCCCCTGCCATCACTTGGAAATCAGTGAAGCAGATTCGGCATCAAGTTTGGCTTTTGATTCACTGAGCTTTCCCCCTGATCCAATAATATCGGGATCGGCTTGAGTTAGGCTTGCGCCCCCACAAATTTGTCACCCGTACTCAATAAGTATAAAGAAAGTATAAAGTAACCATAAGGAAAACATAAAGTATCCATAAGGAAATTATAAAGTAACCATATGGGAAATACTTCATTGGATTACTTCTCTCTTTTACTTTTATGAGATTGATACATTGGGGGATCATAACCTTATTGGAAACACATAAGTGCATTCCTTCAGTCTTTTATGTTCATGAGATTGATACTTGGTAATAATTATAACATTATGGAAGCTTTGGAATTTCGATCAATGATTAAGAGACATATGATTCATGATTGGTCCATGATGAAGAAACATGAGAATAATAACATATGACAACCTGAAATGAGATACCTTTTAACATTTCGGAATGGAACAAGGACAATGACAACATGAACAATATGTGCTGCAGAAGGATACGGACAGAGTAACCTTACATACCTTGTATCCTCAATACGAATATACAATCTTAGATGTGCATACAATAGTCCCGCTCCTTCTTTATGTTTCACTCTACAACACAAATATATAACGAAATTTACATTAACCACCAACTACCTTACAAATGCATATAACGTCAATGAGCTACATGTTTGCCTTTAAAATGTCATTTCCCCCTTGACAATACCATTGATGAAATCATCATACCAATAATTCTCACAATATTCCATACATTGACTAATACATGATAATCAACAACATTTCACCACAAAAATTCTCCTATACACTTTCTCATCCACACCATATCACAAATAATCCATCAAGTCACCTTAATACACCTCATATCACATATCGGCCAAAATCCCATAATTTAAAATTATATGAAAATAACATATTTAATAACAAAATCACACCATACATGTTCATATTTTAGCCATACCATGCTCTTTCATCAAAGTCACAAGTCATATTTCAAGCTTAAATCCCATGGATCACAAATCTTTTACCAAAAACACAAAGCACCATGTTCAACACTTCCAAGCATAACCAAAATGATTTAAATACTCTCCCATGCATATAATATATTAATCCATAACAATAATCACTTACCCAAGCTTGAAAATTGATGATCTTGCTCCAAGAAATGCCTTAGGGTTTTGAGAGCACAAGAGTTGTTTTCTTGAAAAGTCTAGAAAAAGATAGAAAAGCATGTGTGTTCTTGTGGGTTATAAATCTGATTTTTCCTCACTTTTATATACCCTTGAAATCCTTGCTTAATGATTGATGAGTCAAAAGAAGAATGGGTCATTAGACCCATGTTTGGCCCATGTCTTTTTTCTTCATTTTGGGCTTTATTGAGCCCAAATCACTTAACCCAATAAAATCAATACTTTCTCATGTTTAAATAATTTCATACACGTTACTATGATATTCCCACTCACGGTATTCATAGTCGTAGCCTCAATCCCAAAAACAAGCAATTCTAGCCACGTATTGGCTTATTTTGACCATAAGGGCAAAATTGTCATTTTGACACCGAATTCGTTCACGATTAATTTTATCATACCAATATAATACTTCACTCTTTACATGTATATTCTCATGGTTGTAAAATAAACGTGGCAAAAATCGGCCCGGTACGTCCCCGGGCACCCTTGGGACTTAAGAAAAATTCCAACTTTTGAAAAATGGGCAAAACCACCCTGGCACGCCCTTGGGCGTGCCATATTGCTGCCTGTGGGCTAAAAAATTTAGCCCAGAGCGGCCTGGCACGCCCTCTAGCGTGCCCCACCCTTAGTTTTTCAAAAAAAATCCATTTTTCTACTTTTCTTCGCGGATTTGGTTAGATACTTCAAGTTCTATTCTTTAACTTACCTCTTACCTTTAATATCCTTTGTTTGATGGTCCTCCAAGCCTCGTTTTTAACCCCACAAATGCTCCACGAAGTCACAAGACACCTTCTACAAAGGTCTAATCACACATATTAGGCCCGATATCAAATGTTTCACCAATGACACTATAAAACACATACTCATGGCATCTCGACACCTAAGTATACATTGTTCAACGTCGTCAAGTAGGGTTGGGAAGGTACAGGGTGTTACAAAATCAGTGCTTTAAAAGGTATGGGTTGTGAGGAGGAATATTTTACATAGCACGAGGCGAGGCGTAATCCTTGAAACACGGGACGTAAGTTCCATGAATCTACAGAGCGTATATCTCATGTATCTTCAATTTTATAATTTTATTACTAAGAAAAAAAGTAAAAGGAAGATTTTCAATAATTCTGCAAATAAATTTAAATAATCACCATATACACCAATAATATAGAAAAAAATATTATAATCATTTTCTAGAAAAGTTAATTTCTTTATTTATATAATTTTTTCTTTATTTATATATTTAGAAAATATAACCATAATACGAAAAAATGGTCATATAAAGTATAAATATCATTACACCAGTAATAAAAAAAATTTATAGCAAAAATACTTCTAAAATAATCAAAATTAAAAATAACACCCAGGGCGTACGCTTTTACACTTGGGACTTACACTTTTACCCTCAGGACATACGTCTAAAATTATAGGACTTACGCCTTATATATCTACGTCTTTCATTTGTGCCCCAGAGCATTTTTAGTACGCCCCGCCCCGAGATTCCTGTAAAAACCCTAGTTTTGATTTTTTAGATTTTACTGTATTTTGATTATTTGTCCCTGTAGTTGTTATATATCATTTATGAGTTGTGGGAATGGTTGGGATGGTCCCCAAAGTATTCGGGAGTGATTTGAGTGAGTTTGAAGTATTGAGTAGCCTTGAAAGTGATTAGTTTGACTCTGGTTAATATTTTGTGATATGAGCATCCGATGGTGATTCTATCAGTTCCATTAGATCCAAAATTAAGGGTGGTTGGTTCGGGTTCTGAGCCTTTATATTTAGTTTTGACCTCTTAGACGAGAAACTAGCAAAATTTAGCCTAAGGGGGTCCTGGGACTTAACTTGTTGAAAATGACCTCTTTTGATAAATCTAATGATTCCATTGAGTCCAGAACATTAAAATTAGCCTAGTAGTATTACTGGTTTATTTATGTGGGATCCCGAATATATCCATAGGGTCCGTTCGAAATATTTTGAAACCTGGCCCATTGCTGGTGCACCAACCATTTACTAATCGCGTTCGCGTGGCAGGGGGAGGTTATGATTGCGAAGAGTTAAGTCTTCCTTCAACGCGATCGCGTGGTAGTTTCGACAATCGCGAGGTTCGGGTCAAGTAGGTATCGCGGTCTCGTGGCTCCTTCTTGTGATCGAGATGAGAAACTTAGTTGTGGTCTATGGTTGACCTTGCGATCGTGTAGGTTAGGTCACGATCGCAGGATATTGTTCACCTGAACAGTATAAATTTCTCCTTTCCTTGATTTTTACCATTTTTGGACATGGAAATCTCGGGAGAGACGATTTTAAAGAGGGGTTTTCATCAAAAGTGTTTGGGTAAGTTTCTAAACTTGATTTACATTATTCATTGATTTTATCTTCAAAACTTGGATCATAAACTTAAAATTTTGGAGTTTTACCCAGTAAAGTGAGAAAATGGGTCTTTTGATGATTTCAACCTCTATTTCAGCATGTTTTTCAATGGATTTTCATATTTAGGATCCTTGAAGTATTGGAAACATGATTCTTCAATAAAATTCTAGTGTTACACTTTTTCCTTTGAGGTCAATTTTGAACTATTTTTGAGTGAAAGTAGCTAATATAGGTATCGTTAGACTCCTTTTGAAGTGTAGATTATGTTTTTGATAGATTTGGTTCTTTATGAGGCCGCACAAAAGGGAAAGTCTCTGTGTTGAAGGGTCTACACTTGAGATTAGACTTTTTGAGGTAGGTTATGGCTTAACTTTCTTCAGACTGGACTAGGTAGTTAACCATTCATGTAAAGTATGCTATGGATTGGGAAATTTATCATGAGATTCATATTTTGAGATATTTATTTTATCATGTTGCCCATGTGGGGGTTTATGTGAATATTATTATTTACTTGAGAGATTATTATTGTTGTGATGCCTGTGGGGGGGCTTATATGAGCATTTATTTGACTTGAGAGATGATTATTGTGGTGATACCAAAGTGGGGGTTGATATGGTCTTTCTTGAGCATTATTTTCGATCTATCAGTATTGTGATGCTTGAGTAGGGGCTTGAATTGATATTATTGATATCTTACATGATTATCCATTACTGTGGTGCCATACGATGGCTTATATAATGATTTATTGAGATTTGTGGATATTTTAGCTTATTTAATACCATCATTGAATTGATTTATTATATGATATTATTTTGGTTATGAGCATGCATCCTCATTTCATTCATCTATATACATGGAATTGGTACTATAGAGAAACATTGATTTTGAAAGAAAATGAAACACTTTATAAAATCCTTAACCGAGGGATGTGCCGGTAAGGTTAATTGAGATTGTGAAAGTATATGGGTTGTGGATCCCCCATGGGTCCTGTCCCAGAAGCTTATGCTCTAAAGGTCTATATGAGGTGTCATAAAATGGTTTACTTTATTATCATCCCACTGCATTGCATTGCATCATTTGCACTTCTATTTATGTGTTTGTTATTGTGTATTTAGTCTTTTCTTATATATTCATGTGTATCTATTTTTATACAGATATTATACTCTTAGAATTATTAGGAGATACGATTTGAGCCAACATTAGGAACTTTTTTGTATGCAGGTGGAAGTGTGCTCATAGTATCCTTAACTTGTTTAGTTTTCTGCTTTGCTAAGTCGGCCTAAGATAACTTCTAAGTACAAGTGGACCATACTCACTCCTACTTTTTGTACCCTTTCGGTGCAAAAGGGTATAGATCCTAGTTTGAGTGTTACCCATGGAGCGTGAGATCATGTTGTGATCGAGGCTGATTATCCTCAATATGGTTGATTTTAATGTTATCTTGGGTATGGATTGGTTGGCTCCTTATCATGCAGTTTTGGATTACTTTGTCAAGAACGTGACTTTAGCTACTCCTGGTATTCTGAGGTTAGAATGGAAGGATGCTCCTAGCTCATTTCTGAAGGGTGTTATATCTTTTCTATGTGTTTTTCGCATGGTGGGAAAGGGGTGTCATTCCTATTTGGCCTATGTTCGCAATACTAGTGTTGATTCACCGCCTCTTTTGGATTCTTTGCGAGTTGTTAGAGAGTTCAAGGACGTTTTTCTTACTAACCTACCTGGTATACCTCCAGACCAAAATATTTATTTTGCCATTGATATTAAGTCGGGCACTAAGCCCATTTCCATTCTGCCTTATAGAATGGCCCCCGTAGAGTTAAAGGAATTAAAAAAACAATTGTAGGACTTATTGGGTAAGGGTTTTATTAGACCAAGTGTGTCTCTTTGTGGTGCTGCTATCTCATTTTTGAAAAATGAATATGGATCCATGCACATGTGTATTGATTATCGATAATTAAACAAAGTGACAATCTAGAACAAGTATCCTCTTCCTCGCATCGATGATTTGTTTGATTAGCTTCAGGGTGCTTCAGTGTTTCTAAGATATATTTGAGATTTGGTTACCATCGGTTGTGGATTTGAGCTTTTGATGTTTCAAAGATGGCTTTTCGGATGTGGTATGGCCATTATAAGTTCTTGGTTATGTGTTTTGAGCTGACTAATGCCCTGGTAGCATTTATGGAGTTGATGAACAGGGTATTCCAACCCTATCTTAATTCTTTTGTGATTGTGTTCATCGATGATATCTTGGTTTATTCCAAGAATAAGGTTGACCATGTGAGATATTTGAGGACCGTACTTCAAAGATTAGGAGTTCAGAAGTTGTATTCTAAGTTCTCCAAGTGCGAGTTTTGCTGGATTTTGTTTCTTTCTTGGGTATTGGAGTGACCAATGATGGTATTATGGTTGATCTGGCCAAGGTAGCGGCGGTTCGTGATTGGGTTAGACCTACTTCTCTTATCGAGATTCAAAGTTTTATCGGGATAGCAGGCTATTAGCGGTATGTTGTGTAGGGTTTCTCTTCTATTGTGGCTCTTTCAACCAAGTTGACTCAGAAAAAAATTGTTTTCAGTGGTCGGATGATTATGAGTAGGGCTTTTAAAAGCTCAAGGAGTTGTTGACTTTGGTTCCTATCTTGACTGTGCCTAAGGAGGGCGTGGGTTTCACTATTTTTTGTGATGCTTCTAGAGTTGGCTTGAATGGTATGTTGATACAGAAGGGTAAGGTGATTGCTTATCTTCTCGATAGTTGAAGCCTCATGAGAAGAACCACCCTACTCATGATTTGGAGTTAGTCGTGGTTGTGTTTGTGTTGAAATTGTGGCAACACTACTTGTATGGAGTTTATTGTGAGATTTTCTCGGATCATCGTAGCCTTCAGTACTTCTTCACTGAGCAAGATCTTAATATGAGACAGTGTCAATGGTTAGACTTGCTTAAGGATTATGATCTCATTATTCTTTATCATCCGGGCAAGGCTAATATGGTAGCAGATACCTTAAGTCGTAAGGCTGCGAGTATGGGGAGTTTGGCTAATCTTTTGGTAGGGGAGAGACTTTTAGCTTAGACGTCCAGTCTTTGGCTAACTAGTTGGTTTGGCTTGATATTTTGACACTTGTATATGCTTTGGCCTATGTTGAGGCTAGGTCTTTCTTGATGGAGCAGATTTGAGCTCGATATTTTGATGATGAGAAGTAAGGGAAATTCGCGATAAAGTGTTCAGTGGTGAGGCAAAGACTGTATCTCTTGATCTCGATGGTGTTTTGAGGATTTGTGGTCATGTTTGTGTGCCGAGAGTTAGTAGTTGGATTAGATTGATCTTGGAGGAGGCTCATTATTCGAAGTATTCTATTCATCCAGGAGCGACTAAGATGTACTATGACTTGAAGCAATAATATTGGTGGTTTGGGATAAAGAAAGACATTATGGAGTTTGTGGCCAAGTGTCTGAATTGTCAGCAAGTGAAGTGTGAGCATCAATGATCAGGTGGTACTATGCAGAGGATACCTATTCCCGAGTGAAAGTGGGAGCGGATCACTATGGATTTTATTTTTGGCAAACCCCCAACTTTGGGGATGTTTGATTCTATTTGGGTGACTGTAGGTAGGTTGACTAAATCAGTGTATTTCATACATATGAAGGTGAATTATAATGCGGAGAAGTTGGCCAAGATCTGTGTTCGAGAGATTGTTCGGTTGCATGGTGTACCTATCTCCATTATTTCTAATAAAGGTACACAGTTTACCTCAAATTTTTAGAGTTCTATGCAGAGTGAGTTGGGTACTTAGCTTGAGATGAGTACAGCTTTTCACCCTCAGATAGATGGTCAGTCAAAGCGGACCATTCAGGTATTAGAGGACATACTTCGAGCATGTGTTATGGATTTTTGTGGTCATTGAGGCTTTGTATGGATCTAGTTAGATTGATTCAGCAGAGGCTTGTGGCTACCCAGAGTAGGCAGAAGAGTTATGTTGATCGATGAGTTCGTGATGTAGCATTCATGCTTGGTGAGCGAGTTTTGTTGAAGGTATCACCCATGAAGAGTGTCATGAGATTTTGGAAGAAAGGAAATCTTAGTCTGAGATTTATCAAGCCTTTTGAGATTCTTGAGAAGTTTGGATATGTGCAGTATAGGCTAGCTTTGCCTCCACATTGTTGATACCTAATTTTGACCCTCCACAATTTAATTAAATCTTGAGCTTCTTCAGTTTCAAGTAATTTGAAATAATAATTCTAAAAAGTTAAAATATTTTCAAGGCAATTTCATGATTTTTATAATAGAATAAGACATATTTATATATCCTATAATTTATACATTATGCATAATTTCCATATTTATTCTCAAAATCATTTTCATATAAACAAGTGTTTAATTGAGTTAGCGTTCTATTTTATCAAATCGAGTAAGCTATAGTCTAATTAATATAATTAGCCTATTTTTGAAAAAATTATTTCATTTTATTGAATTAAGAAGCTTGACTTTGTAATTAGATAATTAATTGATCTCATTCTAATTTTGCCAATTTCAAATTGGCCTCAATTTTATTTCAATTCGGCTTCAATGGTAATACATTTTGGCTACTTTTCAACCATTTTTATTTCAATATTCATCCCTCTTTAGCCCAAAAATAAATCAAATATTGGTCAAACTTTTCCTCCCGACCCGGCCCAACACCTCATCAACCCCAATCCCTTATTCTCCAGACATGCCTCACACCCTTACACTCTCCTCTGCTTTCTCATCTTCACCTTAATGTGCAAACACACCCAAAAATCTAAACTGGCACTAACAAAATCAACCAAATGAACCCCTAAATCATGAAAATCAGTCTCTTTCCCTCTTATCTATAAAGGCTTTAGACCTAGAGCCTTCAATATTGACTTTCGGTTCAAAGATTGAGTGTTTTCTTGCCCAAAAATCTAATTCGAATTAGAAGCCATCAGTTTGAATTTGAATTTTGGGGGATATGTTTCCCCTTACTGGTTTATTTCTTCATCCTCTCCAATCAATCTCTGATCTCCCTCTCAAACGGCTATTTTCGAATTCAAACTAATATTTTCAGCTATAAATACATGAGGTTGAGGGCCATTGCTCCTCAAAGGTTTTTGAAGTTGAATTTCCCCACTGCTAACTACAAAATTCTCATAACTTTTTTATCAATCAAAAGGTCATCTCCATAGCTTTTACGCTTTGAACTTTTAATATCCTTGATTCCTTTTTGTTCAAGTCCTCTTCTGGCTCCTTTGGAAAATTTATCCGATGAAGAGTTAAGTGTGTGGAAACTAATCCCGAAAACTCATCATATTGATTCTCTACCTCAAAATAGGTAACGTTCAACCTCTCTTCTTTCTCTATTTTAGTCCGTTTAAAGTTTTTGTGTAGATCAAGTTATGTAAATGTGTGAAATTTGGTAGATTTATTTTTCCTCTATCATACGTTGTGCTTTCTGTTTCTCTCTTCCATATTGTATGTATTGTTTGGTACTTAAGTTTTCCACTATGATTAAAGCATTTTGTTTACAAATCTGATCATGGATTTGCTCTTGATGGAAGTCGTACTTTAAGACATGTATAAATCAATTGAAATATATTCATATCCGTACTAGAAAACATGTTTTGGGATTTTCTGATCGCACATTATTAAATGTATTAAAAATTAGCTTAACATGAATACATATTTGAAGTTGTTTGGTTTTATACAAAGCTGTCGAGAGGTTGCATTTCAGTCCTATTGTTTGTGTTAAACAATCATAGAGTAGCTTAGGTGTGCTATCACGTGAAGAGAAAGAGCAGATTCATTTTAAAAAGAATGTGAGAGCATGATCTAATTTAGCGGTTGTTTGTTTTTTACTTCTCACGTCTTTGATTCATGTCAAGAAAGTCACTTTCTTTAGAATTAATCAAGTCTCCCTAATTATCTTATTGGTTATTTTTAATTAAAATGATAATCCAGATGTATGTTTGAGTTCAATAACTGTCTGATTCCAAACCTTCGCACTTGAGGGATCATTTCGCACCAGGCTAAGATAAAAATGATGTTTCGGCTGGAGTTAAGAATAATATTTTCATTCATTCACTAAGTTATACTTAAATTTCTCTGTTTGGTGTATTAAGCGATCTACCTAACGAAGGTAATCCTCTATCCCTTACAAGTGTCAATTGGCTGAAGTAGAAACATTTCTGTATTTATTTACCTAATTTTCAAATTTTGAGACTCCAACTTTTGGTGAATCATGTCGTTTGGTTAAAAAGTAAAAATCTGTTAAGAGCATCCCCATCATTAATTGTATTTCTCGTCTCTATTTAGCAAAGTGCATATGTTAGTTGAAATTATTATGCTTGAACCTTGAAACCTATTTGTAACTTAAGTTCGGTTTGCTTATTTTGAGTTTCTATATTTGTGGGGATCAAGTCAACGATGGGCACCTTGTTTGCCTCTATAGTTGGATGACCTGTCTTCTGGATTGCTATTATTTCAATTGAGTTGTACATGTTATATCGGGATGTAAGAGGTGAAAGTTTGTTTGGAAACTATAAGTTGTTAAACTGATTGGTGTTGTACTTTCGAAAGACATTTTATATAGCTGTTGGCATTAAAATTGTCGAGGATAGACTCTTACGGTGTTATTGAACTATTGGGATGTGGCTAAGTAATAGCTAAGGTATGCACTATATCAAGGAGAGGAATATGATAGTCTCCGGAAGTGTCTACACCTTTCGAGATGAACAAAATCTGATTTACTCTTTTCTTTGCTTGGATATGATTGATTGTATATAATTAGTTCTGATTCATTACAATCTTAAAAGACTGTTACTATTTGTTTGATAACGGTTTTCGTCACTTATAACTAAAACAATTAGTTACTGTTTAGTACTTCCAATATTCATCTTTAGCTTATATTAGTGTATAGGAATATGATATATTTGCACTAAGGAATTCTTGGATATGGTCTGGAAACCATTTTGTTATGGGAATTAATGTTCATTTGCTAATGTGATAAACTTCTTATCTATGTGTGTCTTTTCTTCATCATATAATGTCTTAATACACTAGATTCAGCCACTGGTTGATTATCCCTAAGTATAGATATTTACTTATTCTTCATGCTTCAGTGAATGCTATGAATAGGATTTCTTTTCCTCGTTTGTTTCCTTGACTTGTCATGCTAATATTGTTTAAGTCCTAATCCTTAATATTTTTATATGCATGAACTCCCCGAGACGAGTCCACACGGACTTGACCCTTCTCGCATACCTTTTGAGTCAACCTCCCATCACCGAGTTAGCCCGTCATCCCGCAATAGACGAACAGGAACAAAGATTAGTCCTTGGCCCCATGGCATTAATGATAGAAATTACAATGACTGGCTTAGGCTAAGGAAGCTCATATTATTTTATTCACTATCTTTATTCTGCATTTATTCTTTTCGAATATGTGATACTAACATTTTATTTGTTATTCTTACTAAGCCTAGATGAATACCAGTGGGAGTGAAATTCAAGAGTTGGTAAAATTATATTTTATCAAGTTTCGCAAAATAACAAGCTCTAATTTATAAAAGCATTTTTCAAATAAAGAATTTTATTTTTTTAAAAAAATGTTTTTAATTCAATAACTTCACAAGGCTTTAGGTATATATATTTCTCTTTTTACAACATCGATTACTACTTAGTTATGAGGAAAGTGAAAGTTCTTTCGAATTTAACTAGTCATTTTGTCAAAGTCAAAGTTTAAAATTCGTATGAGGTAAATATTTTTCTTAAAAGGTTTAAATCATGTCGCAAAGGTAGGAGCCAAATGAACTTTGTTTGTTCTAAAGATGGGATAAATAATACTAAAATTTTGACTCGGCATTTTTTTTCAATTATTAAATTAAGGGCGTTCTTTCAATAGTCAAATGCTAAGGCATAATTTTTATTATTATTATTATTATAACAAACCACTATCAAATTTCATTTATCAACAAGACTTGTTAGCCATAAAAGTTTTAAATCTGTCGGTCAACCGTGTGTTAGCGGATCCTTTAAGGTGCTTAGCACCTTCCTTAGAGGATTACCTGAACCTTACCCAAACTATGGTTTTCAACAAAGTTTTCTTAAAAATCCTTTTCAATGGTTTCCTAATTCCATAAAAATTTTGTGGTGACTCTGTGTCTTTCACAAATAGCCAAGTTATGAAATGTTTTTAACAAAGTTTAAGGACAGGTCGTAACAGATGGCGACGCTGCTGGAGTGTAACACCCCAAAAATCCAATCTAAGATTATAAACATTCTTCAAGCATATATATAATGAAACCTAGTTATTTGATAGTATTATAAGTGATTTATACATGTATTAAGGCCACAAGTACCTCCTAGATCATAGCCAAGTTGAAACATTCCTTACCGGTGTTTTCTTGTGAAGAATCTTTCTATAGTCAACTTAAAACAAGCATAAATCCTATATTATGAAGTATTTTTGAGCTCAAGACCAACCAAAAGATAGATATTTGATTTATATTTCCAACGCATCCAGTTTCTCCTTAATCCAATATCGTAGTAAAACGTTATAGCAATTTGACTGGCCCACTGTCAAGCTGTCGGATTGGACGATCCAAACCACCACCAAGATCCCACGATCGTGGTTAGAACTCATGATCGTGGAATGGTATCTTCTGATCAACTTTAGAGACCTGAAAAGGCCCATATAACCCACGATTCAATACCACGATCGTGATTGGGTCCCACGATCATGGGAGGGTCCGTTTGGCGTCCAAAATCAGATTTTTCTGCAACATTTTTAGAGGGGTATTCCGGTCTTTTTCCATCATTAAACCTCCTAAACTACGTCATTTAAGATATCCTAAGGCTAAATATAAAGCCTAAACTACTCCTAACCCCTCATTCAAATCATAACACACGAAATTACTCAGAGAAACAAGAGAAACATGCAACTTTTCTTCTCCAAAGTAAGAAATTAGGGTTTTTCATCTTCAAGCTCAAATCCTCCAAGATTTAGTTCAAGAATCAAACGTAATCAGGTATGTGGGTATTCAATGAGGATATCCTTTCATCCTCATGCCCAATTTATGGTTTTTAATTCATGAATTCTATTATTCCCATGAACTAGGATTTTTACCTAATTATGATTCCAAGCTTAAATTCAGTTCCCATGATATATTTTTCATTCATGAGAATGTTCTAATAATTATTTATGATTTCTTATGGCTATATTATAGCATTCACATTTTCCTCAAGTCCATACGTGATTTACATGATATTATTTAAGATTTCAAGCATATGATCAAGCTATGTATGACGTGTCAGTTTTCAACACTGTTAAGTATTATTTAACATGATAATATGAATTTCATTCCATATTAGTTTGACATGACATGTTTTCCAATGCAGTTTAGTATCTTTACATACTTAGAATTATGAACCCTCAGTATATTGATATTCAGTATTTTTGACTTGTGCTATGAAATTCCCCTTTTTCTTTCCCATTATTCAATTTTCATTATTAGTTGCATTCTTCAAAGATGGTGGGTTATGAACAAACGATGACTTAGGATATCATACATTGTCTATTGAATACTCAGTTCTTCAATTTTTATTACTTACAATGCTTTCAGATAAAGCACTTATCTTTTAGTCTCAGAACAGCAGTATTATTGAGCTATTCAGTTTATCAACTTATATTCAATAGGGAGTAGTACTTAGCACTAAGAGGACATGGTTTCAGCATACCCAAGTCCCAAACTATGTGCCACCTTAGGTTAAAGGGGTCATCACGAGTTGAGAGTGTCTCTTTTGCCCTAAATGGGCACATGAGTGAATTCACACCAATCATGGTTCATACCCTTGTCAAGGTATAAAACACCCTCCTAACTTGGGTTACAGGTTGAATTCCATGTTTTCTCACAGGATCTATGTCGGTTGCAGAAACATACCACAGTTTCAAATTCAGTATTTGTAAGTTTCAGACTCAGTATTTGTACATGACCTTCAGTTTAGGTTTACTTGGTTTTATACTATGACTTTTCAGACTATCACTGCATATCTGTATTTATGTATTTTATATAGGGTCGTTGTATTACAGTCAGCTCCTTGTATTCAGCTTGCACTCAAAATAGATATACAGCATATTCAGCATTAGGTATAGATCAAATATAATAGTTATGCTTCTACAGCTTCCCAGTTTACAAAAATGTTTTGGCTCATGATTCAGATATTTCACTATGCCTCACAGCTTTTACGTACAGACATGTTTTAAATGCATATTTCAGTAAATGGTTCATGTCCATGATTTTAAAGCATGTTTTAAGTGTTTTCATGAATAGTGCATATCTCATATACTCAGTACATTCAAAAGTACTGATTGCATACCTCTTCTGCCTATATTTTTCATGTGATGTAGATTCAGGTGCTTACTATCAAGATCATAGTCAGGCAGATCACAACTTCTAGTCAACAGGTGATGAGTTCTCTTTATTCAAGGACTTAAGTTAGTTTGTAGTTCTAGCATTTCATTTCTATTCTTATGTATTTATTAGGGATAGTTAGGGGTCATCTCTCGGCTACCTACAGTCAGTATTAGTAGAGGCTTCATAGATAGTCAATCAGAGTTGTCAAATTCAATTTCTCTTTCTTTTCAGATTACATATGTTGTAAACAAACTTTCAAATAGTAAATGTATTAAACCAGTTTATCTCATGATTATGCTTCTGCTCAGTCAGTTTAGATCTTATATATGTTTTAATCATTTATTCATGCATTATGCTAGTGCCATGGGTTAGCTTGGGATTACTTGTGGTTCTAAGCACCGTGTTACGACTAGGGGTTGCCTTGGGTCTTGAAAAACTTGGTATCAGAGTACAAGGTTCATGTGTGCTAGGGTGTCTATGAAGCCGTGTCTAGTAGAGTCTTGCGGAATGGTATGGAGACGTCTATTTCTTCGAGAGGCTACAAGGCATTTAGGAAATGTTTCCCTTCTTTCATATTCCAGATCGTGGAGTAGATATTTTCTCTAAGAAACTTATGCAGATCTAAGCATTTCTCTATTCCCACTGACTATGCCTCATCTACAAGTTAATTGAAACAATCAAGCTTAAACATCTACTGATAAAGTTTTCTCAGACAGAGTCTACAGATAATTATAAGACTGTACAACAGCTTCAGAGGAGCCCATCAGTATTAAGTTTAGTAATTGTTTTAAGGAGTTCACTCTTGTTCAGGAAAATCATGCATAAAGCCAAAGTTAGATGTGCTCTCAGATCCCTTCCCCAAATCCTATGGCAGAATGATATCGAGTTAGAAATATGAGCCTAGAAGTGTAGTGGCAGTAGAGTGTGGATAGTGTTTATATGTATTCTGTAGATGGAATTATGTATCCATTGATCCCTCAAGGTGTTGTGTAGACCTTATGATAGAACTTTGAGGGAGATTTACCAGTTAAGGGGACTTGGAGTATGTGAATTCTTTAGCAAGGATCAAGCCTAGGCAGTGACCAAAAAAATAAAGAAGCTTGTTAAGGTTGAGTATGTTCATAAATTTTTGAGTGGACTAGTGTTTCATGATTCCTATCCAGTAGTAGCAATTTAGTATAGTGCATGGAAAGTTGTGGGGATATCCACGTTGAGTGTTAGACCTCAAGTGTGGATTATGGATGATCAGGCTAATAGAGATAAGAGTTTTGTATCTAAGAAGGGAATACTAGCAATGGGTTTTACACTTTCATAGATAGTCTTTTAGGGGATTTTAGTATTTACGAGTATATTTATACCCCAACCACTAGAGTAAAGTGATTACAGTTCTATTTAGAATTTATTGAATAAGTTCACAGACTTAGAGTGATGGATTAAATCTAAGGTGGGATATGATATGACAAAGAACCAAGTCAGGTTTTGTGATTCTAGTAGTGATGCTGGTAAGTTCTAGAACAGGGCTAGGAGAGGAAGATACCACGCCCAAAACCCACGATCATAGGTAGATATTACGATCGTACTATGTACTCTTCTACATGAAATAGCCCAAAAAACCTGAAAGTTGATAATTATACTTCCTAGCCACGAAGGGTACCAACAATCATAGGTAGAACCCACGATCGTGGGTATGATCGTACCTTGCAGTGTTTGTTATGACTTGGACATTCAACGACAAATCGAGGGAAGATTGTGGGAGGATCCCATGATTCATACCTTGGCTCCTCTGATGAAGTCCAGAGAAGCCTCAAATCTAGCTACCAACCTACGAGTACTACCCACGATCATAGGTAGATCCCACGATTGTGGGATAGTTCGTCAGTTGCATTCTGCAGATTTTTCAGTTATATTTTATGAGGGCCTTTCCAGTCTTTTCCTAATAATTAAACTCCTAAACTATGTTATTTATTTTATCCTAAGGCTAAATAACAATCCTAAGCTACACGAAGTCCCTCATTACGACACTCTACACATGCAATGCATGTCAGCGCCATGATCATAACTCATATTCATACAGCTCATACAGAATCATGTCCATTCTCAATTCCTAGTATAAGGAGTAATAGTTCACTCAGTAGTACGAATCATACTATATGAATCTATGAACTCCAGTCTCATGTCATACAGCTCATGACTCATGCACTCATGTTTTACAGTATGCTCAGTTCCAGATACTGATGATACTTCCCTAATGACTAGTAAGATCACACTATGTCACATATTCTCTCAGATCAGATCTCTTGAAAAAGTTTGTTCATATTATGCTTTACCCCTCAGGGCCTAGTAGAGTGTCAAAGTTATGAAAATCCTTAAGTGAAGATTTTCCAGTATTCGTCTTATTCTAGATACTCATGTTCTAATTCTTTAGTGACCTTTCTTATGTTTTTATGGTGATGTTGATGCTAATTGAGTCATAGGATTGAATGACTTGTTTAGTAACTCTTTGATTAGAACTTAAGGTTGATTGTTTAATGTGGCAAGGAGAAACATTTTTTAAAAAAAAATGATACCCACTAGTGGTTATAAAATATAGATTACTAGTCTTTTAGTGGTAGAGCTTTGTATCTCCGAGTAAAGATTGAAAAGAGTTAGTATGTTCAGCTAGACTAGACATAGCCTTTAGTAGCCATATGTGGTGTACCCCTAAGAGGGTTAGAAGTTTCCGCTAGTTAAGTGTGGTATATCCTTAAGAATGAGCATGGTTGAGAAATGTTGCCAAGTTGGAAGGTTATCAGTCACATTGCTTAAGGCATATTATTCCTATCCTTACTTTCGTCCTAAGATACTCTTAATTCATGATAGGTAGTTTAACACCAAAGGTGTCTCATGTTTAAATCTATACCATTCCTATTATATGAGCTCAGATTAATAGACTAAAATGTTCAGACCATGTTAGAATCCTTATTCAGATAACTCACTCAGACTATGCCTAAAATTCTTCCCTCCCTAATGTTGTTAGAACCTCTGACGAGGAGTGGTGAAGGTAAAAAAAAATTATCGTTTTCTCAGTGACTCACAGAAAAATCTCATTTTCTTATCAATCACTTTATAGTTCTACGTATACGTTCATGCCAGGAATGCTTCAGTTAAGTTCTAAACTATCAGTATGAGTCGGTCCTTATGGCCAGTAATCCAGATCAGAGATTAGACAGACAAGTTCTTGTAGTTTCCCATCCTTCCTTCTAGTCATGCTCTCATGAGTCCATGTTTGTTCCTATACTATTTGAGCTCTTATTGCATTCGTGTTATGTGTAAATACAGTCAATTCTTAGTCCCATCCTAAAATTCAGTTCAAGATAACAATTTCCTCCTTATTACTTCCCTCAGTCTCATGTCACTCAGTTGCTCACATGTCTTAGCATGCATTCATGAATCCAGTTTAGTCCATATTTTAGTTAGAAAATTAGTTATCATATCAATAATCAGCTCTTAGAACTCAGTGTTGGGATTGCAGGTCTTTCCCTATCCTTTCAGCTTAGTTAGTCTTCATTCGATAACGAATGATCCCAAGGGGGAGATATTGTAACACCCCAAAAATCCAATCTAAGATTAGAAACATCCTTCAAGCATATATATAACAAAACCTAGTTATTTGGTAGTATTATAAGTGATTTATATATGTATTAAGGCAACAAGTAACTACTAGCTCATAGCCAAGTTGAAACATTCCTTATCGGTGGTTTTCTTGTGAAGAATCTTTCTATAGTAAACTTCAAACGAGTATAACTACTATATACTGAGGTATTTTTGAGTTCAAGACCCACCAAATGATATATATTTGAATTATCTTTTCAAGCATCCTCTTTCATCTTAATCCGTTATCGGAGTAAAAAGTTATGGCCATTTTACTGGCCCACTGTCAAGCTGTCGGAATGGACGACCCAAACCACTACCAGGATCCCACAATCGTGGCTAGAACCCACGATCGTGGAAAGGTCTCGACTGATCAACTTTAGATACCTGAAAAGGCCCCATATAACTCACAATTTAATACCACGATCGTAGTTGGGTCCAACAATCGTGGGAGGGTCCGTTTGGCGTCCAAAATCAGATTTTTCTGCAACATTTTTAGAGGGGTATTCCGGTCTTTTTCCATCATTTAACCTCCTAAACTTTGTCGTTTAAGCTATCCTAAGGCTTAATATAAATCCTAAACTACTCCTAACCCCTCACTCACTTTATAACACACGAAATTATTCAGAGAAACATGCGACTTTTCTTCTCCAAAGTAAGAAATTAGGGTTTTTTATCTTCAAGCTCAAATCCTCCAAGCTTTAGTTCGAGAATAAAAAGTAATAAGGTATGTGGGTATTCAATGAGGATCTCATTTTATATTCATACCCAATTTATGGTTTTTAATTCATGAATTCTATGATTCCCATGAACTAGGGTTTTTACCCAATTATGATTCCAAGCTTAAATTCAACTTTCCATGATATATTTTTCATTAATGAGTATGTTCTAATAATTATTTATGATTTCTTATGGCTATATTATAGCATTTACATTATCCTCAAATCCATACATTATTTACATGATATTATTTAAGATTTCAAGCATATGATCAAGCTATGTATGACGTATCAGTTTTCAAGACTATTAAGTATTATTTAACATGATAATATGAATTTCATTCCATATTAGTTTGACATGACATGTTTTCCAATGCAGTTTAGTATCTTTACCTACTTAGAATTATGAACCCTCAGCATATTCATATTCAGTATTTTTGACTTGTGCTATGAAATTCCCCTTTTTCTTTCCCATTATTCAATTTTCATTATTAGTTGAATTCTTCAGAGATGGTGGGTTATGAACACCCGATGACTTAGGATATCATACATTGGCTGTTGAATACTTAGTTCTTCAATTTTCATTACTTACAATGCTTTCAGATAAAGCACTTATCTTTTAGTCTCAGAACAGCAGTATTATTGAGCTATTCAGTATATCAACTTATATTCAGTTGGGAGTAGTACTTAGCACTAAGAGGACATGGGTTCAGTATACAGAAGTCCCAAACTACGTGCCACCATAGGTTAAAGGGGTCATCATGAGTTGAGAGTGTCTCTCTTGCCCAAAATGGGGTCATGAGTGAATTCACACCAATCATGGTTCATACCCTTGGCAAGGTATATAACACCCTCCAACTTGGGTTACAGGTTGGATTCCATGTTTTATCACATGGTCTATGTCGGTTACAGAAACATCCCACAGTTTCAGACTTAGTATTTGTAAGTTTCAGACTCAGTATTTGTACATGACCTTCAATTTAGTTTTACTTGGTTTTATACTATGACTTTTCAGACTATCACTGTATATCTGTATTTATGTATTTTATATTGGGTCGTTGTTCTACAGTCAGCTCCTTACATTCAGCTTGCACTCAAAATAGTTTTACAGAATATTCAGCATTCGCTATAGATCAAATTTAATAGTTATGCTTCTACAACTTCCCTGTTTACAAAATGTTTTAGTTCATGATTCAGAGACTTTATTATTCCTCATAGCTTTTATGTACAGACATGTTTTAAATGCATATTTTAGTAAATGATTTATGTCCACCCTTTTAAAGTATGTTTAAGTGTTTTCATGACTAGTGCATATCTCATATACTCAGTACATTCAAAAGTACTGATCGTATATCTCTTCTGCCTACATTTTTCTTGTGATGTAGATTCAGGTGATTACTATCAGGATCATAGTAAGGCAGATCACAGCTTTCATCCAATAGGTGATGAGTTCTCTTTATACGAGGACTTAAGTTAGTTTGCAGTTCCAACATTTCATTTCTATTCTTATGATTGATTAGGGATAGTTGGGGGTCATGTCTTAGCTACATACAGTCAGTATTAGTAGAGGCTTCATAGATAGTAAATCAGAGTTGTAAAATTTAGTTTCTCTTTATTTTCAGATTAAAAATGTTGTAAACAAACTTTTAAATAGTAAATGTATTAAACCAGTTTATCTCATGATTATGCAACCGCTCAGTCAGTTTAGTTCTTATATATATTTTAATCAGCTATTCATGTATTATGCTAGTACCATGGGTTAACTTGGGATCACTTATGATTCTAAGCATCGTGTTACGACTAGGGGGTAGTCTCGGGTCGTGACATGGAGATTCATCTTGGTTCTAACCAGAAGAATTTTTCTAACGTTTTGTGGCTAACCCTTGCTTGTTTTATTTTTTAAAATTTCAATTATTTATTTAATTATATAACTTTCATTTCGCTCATATTTCTTTCACTCTGAAAAATTCACACTGGGATATATACACGCGAGGTGTGTTTTGCACACCCGCAAATTTCTTTCAAATTCCAAAATTTAGGAGAGTTGGCATAAGAATGGGGTGTCCGAATCTTTTATATGTACCCGCATAGCCTTCTCACTCAAGTAGTCCACTCGGGAACTTTGAATCTAGCAAACCAACTCTTAGTATACCTAGGATACATCAAAACCAAATCCCATTTTAGGCATTGGCCTAGGATGACCCAATACCCAAGGGGTATTTGGCCCATTAGAAGACAACCTTGTGTCTATTGGCTATGAGTCAATAATAGATGATCTTCTCTTATGTGTTTAATTGAAGGATGCGATGTCAGATTTTATGAACCATTGTCCCTCATGGTTGGGAAATTTTTAGACCTGAGACAATGGAATATTTTACAAACGATATATACATCCTTCAAACGTTAGGCCGACCTTTGGCTTAAAAGGTCACATATATGTTAGGACGTGTCATATGTGCTAAATGTTATGTAATTTGCTCATTTAATTTATGTTTTTAAATGCATATATTTTGCTTTAAACATGATTAGTCCATTATTCTATTCCAAAGTACTAAAACATCATTAGGCATACAAGCCCAAATTTTGAGCCTTCCTAAAATACTTTCCAAAGTCCACCGTCATTTTTGTTTAAAATTTCTAAGTTCTATCTTCCAAATTTTTCCAGAAAAAATTGTTTGGTCACCACGCTGACCCCGTCATTTTTACAAATCTCTTTCTTATGCTTGTTTATAGCTAGAGTTAATCAAGTACGAAATTAATTTTGAGTTAATCCAAAAACTTCATCGTTTCCCTAAAAATTTTCAAATAAACAACCTAGAAAAACTAGCTTGTGTCGATTTTATAAAGAATATGAGCATTCGTACCTTCCTTCAAATCCCAAGGTTCACTTGTTCAAATCTCTGTACTTTTTCAAATTTTTAAAGCCCGTCGAGTGATTAAAATTATATCCGTTTGGTCACTCTTTTTGGAAGTTTTCCATTCTTCGAATTTTAGACTAATCTGTTTAGAGAAAAATAAATGTTATTTATTTTATTTAGTACTTTGATTAATTGTTATGATTAATGGACTGACATTTCACTTTTTTAGTTTTTTCTTTCTTTTAGAGAGAGGCTGGTTTGTGTTGGTAATTAAACTTCCTCACTTCACAAAGATCGAAGCAAATCAGTTTCAAGTACTCGCTGGCAGAACATCCCTATTTTATAAGGTCTAAGTCCAATAAAGTAACTATGGACTCATCATTTCATACTACAAAGACTTGTTCGACTATGGATCCCAATTTGATCAATGCAGTCACTTCATCTGAATTGGTCCCCACCCTGCCAGTCGTAACCGATCCTAATGCTTCGACCGGAAGATAAATAAGCCTGGAGGTCGTTGCTAGTCTACAGAAACAAATTGCTGAACTAAGGCTCCTGGTGATGCAGAACAGGGCACCTTCTCTGACTCTTCCAAAATTGACCATACCTCCTGATGCCTACCAAAAGGGGCCTATGTTCCCAACCTCAGATGAGGTTGACCAGGGAAACCATTTCACCACTTCTCAGTAAGCCCAAAATACTCATGGCTCTCAGAATGTTCCCCTTGTGCACACATTTGACCCTCCAAAGGTTCAGAATATATCGTTGTCACATCATGCTCCGCCAGTGTACACTTATACCATTGCTCCATCGATGACACAAACTCAAGGGTTGTATCACCTTGATGTTGATCATTATGTTGAAACTAATCCAAAGGCGGTCAATAATGAAATAGTAAACATGAAGCTCAAAAGTTTAGAAGATGCTATGAGAAGTCTTCGTGGGCTCAATAATAACCAAAGTGTGAAATATGAAGAGTTATGTGCATTTCCTAAGGTTGAGTTGCCACTGGGTTACAAGATTCCAAAATTTGAGAAGTTTGATGGGTCTGGAAATTCTTTCTTCCATTTGACAACCTATTATGAAAAGTTGATTGGTATGGGTAAGAATGAAGGGATAAGGATCAAACTATTCAGTCAGAGCTTGAGTGGAAAAGCTTTAGAGTGGTACTCTAAATAGGATGTAACCAAATGGCGTACTTGGGATGACCTGGCAAATGCTTTTGTGGACCACTACAAGTTTCATGTTGAGATTGCTCCAGATAGAATCTCTATTACAAATCTAAGACAAAAATCAACTGAATACTTTCGTGAATACGCTATACGATGGAGAGAATAAGCATCGAGGGTACACCCTCCTATGGAGGAAGCAGAAATGATCTCTTACTTCATTCAGTCCCTAGACCCAGAATATTTTGAACGAATGGTGACAATGGCTTAGAAAACCTTTGCTAAAATTATCAAAGTTGGAGAAATGGTTGAGGACGGTCTTAAGATATGGAAAAATAACAAATTTGATAGCACTGCAATCCTCTATTAAGGCCTTCCATATTGTCTCCTTTGGAAATGGAAAGAAAAAGGAGAAAGAAGTTATGGGAGTCATAACTCAAGGAAATATGTCATACCATCAAAAATCTCCATAATACCAGTCCAATGCTCAATACTCACCATATTAAGTCTATAACGAACAAGCAACATATCATGCTCAACCACCACCACAAAACTACCGAAACAATGTACCTCGTGCCAACCATAAAAGGAAACCTCCTAGGGTCTTCACACCACTGGCAGAATCACTTACTCATCTCTATAAAAGGTTAAAAGAGGGAGGGATACTTCATCCAATGGAAGCAAAGCCTGTGAATACTTCTGCTAATTGGTATAATCCAAACAAACAATGTGCTTGCCACTCTGGAGTTGTTGGACACGATACTGAGAAATGTATTAGTCTCAAACACAAGATCCAGGACCTGATTAACAATAAGTTGATAACACTTTCATAAGCTCCAGCAAATGTGAACAATAAGTCATTGCCCAATCACAAGAAGTAAATGTTGTATGATTATTTACGGAGAAGAATGAAGTTTTCTCGAAGTCACACTTTTGGCGTCTTTCAACCTTGCAGTTTGAAGTTATTATTTTCTTTCCTTGTAATAGCATTATTATCACTTGTAGTTGCATTTTATCGCTCTATTTCTCTATAATTGCACTTTTACATGTACTTCATTTGACCTGATTTCCCTAGTGGAATACGTAGGTGGCCTATGTTGGCTTCGGTCACGTTATCAAAAAATATCAATATCTTTTTGCTTTATATTTGGAACTATGTTTGACCTGATTCCTACCTCAATAGGATACGTGGGCACCACAAAAGCTCAGTCTATTCCCCATAAGATATTTGTTTCTCCTAATGATGGAAATTGGGGCAAAATTTTTAAGAGGATCTCAAAAATTTACTAGAAATTTTTTTTCCAACAAGTTAAAATTGGAGATGACAATTGCAACTGGGGAAAATTTTTGATAAAGTCCCAAAAAATTTCACTGAACTTGACATTTGCTACAATATCAAGCTAGTTGAAGCTGCAACCGAGGCAAAAATTTTGAAAGGATCTCAACAATTCTACATTAAGTAACAACGAAATTTACAAAGAAGTTCAAGAGTCATTCTGTGTTTTAGACTGGGGAAGAATTTTTTAGAGTGGTCCTCAAAAATTGCACCAAGACTGTGTTTCAAGGCTAGACCAGTTTGCAAATCAGATACAAGAAGGAGCATCAGGAGAGAAAGGCAAAGCCAACACGAATTAGCCTCTCAAAAACTAAGAATTTTTCTTTGAATGCGGGAAAGACAAAGTCACAGAGTTTACAACACTGAGCATGACAAAAAGAATTAGCAGAACCACTCTGGCATTACCATAATAATCCAGAAAACTTCACTCTTCACTTTATCTCTTGATTTATTTTACTTTATTATAATTTCTAACACTTTCTCTTTTTCCAGGGAAAATGATTGGGCATAGTGATTGAGACTTGGATATATTATCCAGACCGCTATATCCAAGTCATCATATGCCAAATGACTTTTTCTCCAACTTTATCGTCTGTCATGCCCTTTGTTTTATTCCGCTACATAATTATGCTATTAATGATTGTATTTGACCTATACAGATGATCTTATTCCAAACTCATTTCTGTGACAAGAAATAGGAGCAAATACTAATTGATTCCCTAAAAGTTTAAAGAATCAATGTAGAAGATCACCAGGCACATGACATGCACAAATTTTTTCAAAGATGTTATTGCAAGTGCGAAGGATTCCCAGCTCCAAGGATCCAAACCAACAAATCATTTTCTAACTTTTTCTTCTAATCGAAATCTTACATTTTTTTGCAATATCATTAGTTTCAGGTCTGAACTACGACTGACCTGATTCTTGTTCCAGCAAGATATGTAGGCAATCCTACATAAGGATTCGATCTTCCCATGGTCAAATCTTCTTTTGAAAAATATTTAAATTAAGTACCTCTGAACTGGAAACAAGGGTAACTTTTGAAATGTTTCAATGATTTCAAAACCTCCGTTCAATTTCAACTTCATAAATGTTCTTTATCAACAAATCTTCTCTTTACAAGAAAATCAAGTTAAAGAGGGATACACATTATGTGACATCTCTAATCGACCTTTAGAGCCTTCAATCAGCATCCAAATCCCTCTTAAATGCTTTTGTGTAGAACCATATGCTTTTTATAGTGACCAGTTGTTATGACACATTTAGATGATTTGATATATGTCAACTTCGTTTCTTTCAAAACTAGTAAATTTTTGTGAGTGTGGGAATGACAAAATCTTTGAAAACAACCAAAGATACCAAGTGACAAAACCATCCGCTGTCACAATCAGGATGACTATACTGCAATCATACTCTCTATCTTTGATTTGTTTACTCTATTGATTGTTTCTATGCTCATACTGACAGAAAATATTATATATTAGGTTCGTCCTTCTTTCAAAAGATATATCAAACTATCACTTTATTCCAAGTGACATATGTATTATATTTTGGTCTTCTAATCTTCAAGAAGGCATATTGGGTTGTCACCTCGTTCGAGGTGACATATCTTATTATATTTGGGTTATCCGCCCTCTCAAGGGGACATACCAGACTGTCACTTCATTCGAGGTGACATACTTTTATATTTTGGTCTCCTACTCTTCAAGGAGACATGTCAGGTTGTCACCTTGTTCGAGGTGACATATCTTATTATATTTGGATCATACTCCCTTTTTAGAGGACATACCAAACTGTCACTTTATTCAAGGTGACATATTTATTATATTTTGATCTCCTACTTTTTAAGAGGACATACCAAACCGTCACCTCTTTTGAGGCAATATATCCTATTATATTTGGGTTATCCACCCTTTCAAGAGGATATACTAGAATGTCACCTTATTCAAAGTGGCATATCTTATTATATTTAGGTCATCTGCCCTGTCAAAAGGACATACCGGACTGTCACCTCATTTGAGATAACATATTTATTATATTTGGGTTTCCTACCCTTTAATAAGATGCATCAGACCGTCACTTTATTTGAAGTGACATGTTATTGAGGATCGTCACCTCCTTCAGTGTGACATTTTATATTATGGAACACCACCTCTTTCAGTGTGACATGTTATATTATGGATTGTCACATTCTTCATTGTGGCATATTAAAACAAGGTTTGCACAATTTACAATTGTCCTTATATTACATTTGCTACTAATAAGTTTAGTGCTAGGAAGTCACCCTGATCAAGTGGCATGTTGCATTAAAGATAGGTCATCCTCCTTTCAATAAGACACGTTGGGAAGTCACCCCGATCAAAGTGACATGTTTCATTTAAGATAGGTCGTCCGCCTTTCAATTAGATACATTGGGAAGTCACCACATTCAAAGTGGCATGTTGTATTCACCTACCAGGTTTTCACAATTTATATTTACCCTTATATTGCATTTGCTACTAATAAGTTTAGTGCAGGTGATTATGAAACACGTTGGGAAGTCACCCATTCAAAGTGGCATGTTTTATTCAAAATATGTCATCCTCCTTTCAACGAGACTGTTGGGCATTTACCCCATTCAAGTGAAATGTTGCAAATTAGCTCATCCACCTTCTAAAGAAACAAATTGGATCGTCAGCGCTTCATCCTTACATGTTCAAACAGGTGTGGACTACGTTAAAAAGGATGCATCACAACGTGAAACTTTTTCTTAGTAGCGAACTGGGACATAGTCTAAAGAGAAATATCAAACTCTTTGGATGTGAGTTGAGGGTCGGTTTCCACTTCAATCAAACCACACCCTATTAGAAAGCATGTGGGCATTTGTTTTATTTTTAGTTTCAGTTTCGCATGCAGGGTATTTTCTAAATTTGCATTGGAAGCAACCCTTCTCTTCAAATTTGAGTGATAATACACCTAGAGCTTCGAAAATCATGTCCATGTAGTTCGTAGTTATGGGTGCGAAGGCTCCACATTCATAGTTGAGAGGTTGCAAGCCTCTTTTCTATAGCTTAATTTATTTGTCGTCCATCTTGAGCCAAAGGTTGTCTTAGCACACAAGACTGTCTTTTCTACTAATTTATTCAAACAACAAGAAGCCTCAAACAACAAGAAGCCTGATTCCCTGATCCATGAGATATGTAGGCGGGCTCTATGTTGAAAACTCAGTTACATTCCAAACTCCCTCTAAATTCTCTCTTATTCTCTGACTGTCCGATTTATCCATAATTCAAAACCAAGATAGCTTCTAGATTCTTTAAAAATCGTACGTAAAATCAAGCATCTTGAACTACAAGTGACCTAAATTCTCATGTAACTTGAGATATATAGGAAACTCGATACCAAGGTCCAGATACAATTCCTTGAAATTCGTGCCAATACTTTTTTTTTTCTAAAAGATGAGTTAGTGGTCGGGAAAAATTGGATTCGTCAACTTCCTTTGCCTAGGTTCTCTTTCATCGACCCTAGACAAAGGAAGGGGCAGTTGTTGACACCCAATATTGGCCCTCCACAATTTAATTTAATCTTGAGCTTCTTCAGTTTCAAGCAATTTGAAATAATAATTCAAACAAATTAAAATATTTTCAAGGCAATTTCATGATTTTTATAATAGAATAAGACATATTTATATATCCCATAATATATACATGATGCATAATTTCCATATTTATTCTGAAAATCATTTTCATATAAACAAGTGTTTAATTGAGTTAGCGTTCTATTTTATCAAATCGAGTAAGCTATAGTCTAATTAATATAATTAGCCAATTTTTGAAATAATTATTTCATTTTATTGAATTAAGAAGCTTGACTTTGTAATTATATAATTAATTGATCTCGTTCCAATTTTGCCAATTTCAAATTGGCCTCAATTTTATTTCAATTTGGCTACAATGGTAATACATTTTGGCTAATTTTCAACCATTCTTATTTCAATATTCAGCCCTCTTTAGCCCAAAAATAAATCAAATATTGGTCCAACTTTTCCTCCCCACTCGGCCCAACACCTCATCAGCCCCAATCCCTTATTCTCCAGACGCACCTCACACTCTTACACGCTCTCCTCTGCTTTCTCATCTTCACCTTAACGTGCAAACACACCCAAAAATCTGAACGGACACTAACAAACTCAACCAAATGAACCCCCAAATCACGAAAATCAGTCTCTCTCCCTCTTATCTCTGAAAGCTTCAGACCTAGAGCCTTCAATATTGACTTTTTGTTCAAAGATTGAGTGTTTTCTTGCCCAAAATTCTAATACAAATCAGAATCCATCAGTTTGAATCCGAATTTTGGGGGATATGTTTATCTTTACTAGTCTATTTCTTCATCCTCTCCAATCAATCTCTGATCTCCCGCTTAAATGGCTATTTTCAAATTCAAACTAATATTTTTTGGCTATAAATACATGAGGTTGAGGGGCGTTGCTCCTCAGAGGTTTTTTAAGTTGGATTTCCCGACTGCTAACTACAAAATTCTTATAACCTTTTGATCAATCAAAAAGTCATCTCCATAGCTTTTAAGCTTAGAACTTTGTATCAATCGGTATTAGAAAATATGTTTTGGGATTTACTGATCGCACATTATTAAATGTATTAAAAATTAGCTTAACATGAATACATATTTGAAGTTGTTTGGTTTTATGCAAAGTTTTCGAGAGGTTGCGTTTCAGTCCTATGGTTTGTGTTAAACAACCGTAGATTAGCTTAATTAGGTTCACTATCACATGAAGGAAAAGAGCAGATTCATTTTAAAAAGAATGTGAGAGCAAGATCTAATTTAGCTAGCTGTTTGTTTTTTACTTCTCACGTCTTTGATTCATGTCCAAAAAGTCACTTTCTTTAGAATTAATCAAGTCTACCTGATTATCTTATTGGTTATTTTCAATTAAAATGATAATCCAAATGTATGTTTGAGTTCAATAACTGTCTGATTCCACACCTTCGCACTTGAAGGATCATTTCGCACCATGCTAAGATAAAAATGATATTCCGGCTGGAGTTAAGAATAATTTTTTCATCCATTGACTAAGTCATACTTAAATTTCTCTGTTTGGTGTATTAAGCAATCTAGATAACGAAGGTAATCCTCTATCCCTTACAAGTGTCAATTAACTGAAGTAGAAACATTTCTGGATACCTAATTTTCAAATTTTGAGACTCCAACTTTTGGTGAATCATGTCGTTTGGTTAAAAAGTAAAAATCTATTAAGAGCATCCCCGTCAGTAATTGTATTTCTCATCTCTGTTTAGCAAAGTGCATATGTTGGTTGAAATTATTATTATTATTTGAACCTTGAAACCTATTTGTAACTTAAGTTCGGTTTGCTTATTTTGAGTTTCTATATTTGCGGGGATCAAGTCAATGATGGGTACCTTGTTTGCCTCTATAGTCGGATGACCTGTCTTCTGGATTTTTAGTAGTTCAATTGAGTTGTACATGTTATATTGGGATGTAAGAGGTGAAAGCTTGTTTGGAAACTATAATCTGTTAAACTGATTGGTGTTGTAGTTTCGGAAGACATTTCATATAGCTTTTGGCATTAAAATTAACGAGGGTAGACTCTTACGGTGCTATTGAACTGTTGGGATATGGCTAAGTAATATCTAAGGTCGGGACTATATCAAGGGGAGGAGTATGATAGTCCTCGGAAGTGTCTATGCCTTTCGAGATGAACAAAATCTGATTTACTCTTTTCTTTGCTTAGATATGATTGATTGTATATACTTAGTTTTGATTCATTGCAATCTTAAAAGATTATTACTATTTGTTTGATAACGGTTTTTTCACTTATAACTAAAATAATTAGTTATTGTTTAGGAGTACCTTCAATGTTCAACTTTAGCTAATATTAGTGTATAGGAATATGATATATTTGCACTAATGACTTCTTGGATATGGTCTGGAAACCATTTTGTTGTGGGAATTAATGAAGTTCATTTGCTAATGTGATAAACTTCTTATCTATGTGTGTATTTTCTCCATCATATAATATCTTAATACACTAGATTCAGCTACTGCTTAATTCTCCCTAAGTATAGATATTTACTTATTCTTCATACTTCAGTGAATGCTATGAATAGGATTTATTTTCCTCGTTTGTTTCCTTGACTTGTCATGCTAATATCGTTTAAGTCCTAATCCTTAATCTTTTTATATGCATGAACTCCCCGAGACGAGTCCACACGGACTTGACCCTTCTCGCATACCTTTTGAGTCAACCTCCCATCACAGAGTCAGCCCGTCATCCCGTAATAGACGAACAGGAACAAAGACGAGTCCTTAGCTCTATGCCATTAATGATAGAAATCGCAACGATTGGCTTAGGTTGAGGAAGCTCAGATTATTTTATTCGCCATCTTTATTCTGCATTTATTCTTTTCGAATATGTGATACTAAAATTTTATTAGTTTTTCTTACTAAGCCTAGATGAATACCATTATTGGAGTGAAATTCAAGAGTTGATAAAATTATATTTCATCAAGTTTCGCAAAATAACAAGCTCTAATTTATTAAAGCATTTTTGGAATAAAGAATTTTATTTTTTTTAAAAATGGGTTTAATTCAACAACTTCAGAAGGCTTTAGGTATATATATTTCTCTTTTTACAACATCGATTACTACTTATTTATAAGGAAAGTGAAAGTTCTTTCGAATCTAACTAGTCATTTTATCAAAGTCAAAATTCAAAAGTCGTATGAGGTAAATATTTTCCTTAAAAGGTTTAAATCACATCGCAAAGGTAGGAGCCAAATGAACTTTGTTTGTTCTAAAGATGGGATAAATAATACTAAAATTTTGACTCGACATTTTTTTTTCAATTATTAAATTAAGGACGTCCTTTTAATTGTCAAATGTTAAAGCACAATTTTTTACTATTATTATTATTATTATTATTATTATTATTATTATTATTATTATTATTATTATTATTATTATTTTTATTATTTTTTTTTATAAAAAATCAATATCAAATTTCATTTATAAACAATCCTTTTTAGCCATACAAGTTTTAAATCCGTCATTCAACCGCGTGTTAGCGGATCCTTTAAGGTTCTTAACACCTTCCTTAGAGGATTTTAACTGAACCCTTACCGAAACTATGGTTTTCAACAAAGTTTTCTTAAACATCCTTTTCAATGGTTTCCTAATTCCGTAAAAATTAGGTGGAGACTCTGTGTCTTTCACAAATAGCCAAGTTATGGAACGTTTTTAACAGAGTTTAAGAATGGATCGTAACACACATATGTCAGTTGTTCATCTGGTATTGCATGTTTCTATGTTGAAGAGGTATCGTCCAGATGATACTCATGTGATCCGGTGGGATTCTGCTGCATTAGATCATGACTTGTCCTACGAGGAGGAGCCCATTGCTATCCTAGATAGACAGACTAGGAAGTTGAAGTCTAAGCATATTAATTTTTGTGAAAGTTCAATGGAGACATCGCCCGATTGAGGAGGCTACATGGGAGGGTGAGTCTGATAGGCGGAGTAGATACCCCCAGCTTTTTACCGATTCAGGTAATTTATTTTTTTTTTGTTCGAGGACGAACTCATGTTTTAACGGTGGATAATGTAACAACCCTAGTTGTGATTTTTAGCTTTTATTGTATTTTGACCATTTTGCCCTTCTCTGTAGTTGTTATATATCATTTATGAGTTGTGGGGATGGTTGGCACGATCCCTGAAGTATTTGGGAGTGATTTGAGTGAGTTTGAGGTATAGAGCAGACTTAAAAGTGATTAATTTGACTTTGGTCAATATTTTGTGATCCGAGCGTCGGATGGTAATTCTGTCACTTTCATTAGATCCAAAATGTCGATTTTGGATTAGTAGCGTAGTTGGTTTGGGTTCCAAGACTTTATATTTAGTTTTGACCTCTTAGATGAGAAACTAGTTAAAATTAGCATAGAAGGTCTCGGGGTTTAACTTATTGAAAACGACCTCTTTTGATAAATTTGATGGTTCCACTGTGTCCAGAACATCGAAATTAGCTTAGTAATATTATTAGTTTATTTTTATGGGGTCCCAAACAGATCTCGAGGGTCTATTTGGAACATTTTAAAACTTGGCATGTTGCTGGTGCACCAGGCATTTACTCATCGCGATCGAGTGGCAGGGGGAGGTCGCGATCTCCCCCTACCACTCGATCGCGATCTCGAAGAGTTAAGTCTTCCTTCAACGTGATCGCATGGTGGTTTCAAAGATTGCGAGGTTCGGATCGGGTAGGTATCGCGATCGCGTGGCTCCTTCTCACAATCACGATGAGCATTTTATTCATGGTCAATGGTTGACCTTGCAATCACATAGGTTAGGTTGCGATCGTGGGTCACTGTTCACCTTAACAGTTTAAATTTCTAATTTTCTTGATTTTCACCATTTTTGGACTTGAAAACCTCGGGAATGACAATTTTATAGAGTGATTTTCATCAAAAGTGTTTGGGTAAATTTGTAAACTTGATTTCAATCATTATTCATTGATTTTATCTTCAAAACCTGGATTTTAAACTTAAAATTTTGGGATTTTACCCGGTAAAGTGAGAAAATGAGTTTTTTGATGATTTCAACCTCCATTTCAACTTGTTTTTCGATGGGTTTTCATATTTAGGATCCTTAAAAGTATTACATGAGTTTTACTCTTTTTCCTTCTGGATCAATATTTGAACTATTTTTGGACCTGGAATGAAAATAGCTGATATGAGTATCGTTAGACTCCTTTTGATGTGTAGATTACGTGTTTCATAGATTTGGTTCGTTCTGAGGCCTCATGAAAAGGAAAGTCTCCATGTTGAAGGGTCTACGCTTGAGATTCGACTTTCCGAGGTAGGTTATGGCTTAACTTTCATCAGACTGGGTTGGGTAGTTAACCATTCATGTAAAGTATACTATGGATTGGGAAATTTATCATGAGATTCATGTTTTGAGATAGTTATTTTATCATGTTGCCCGTGTGGGGGCTTATGTGAATATTATCATTGACTTAGAGATTATTGTTGTTGTGATGCCCGTGTGGGGGTTTATGTGAACATTTTATTTGACTTGGAGATGATTATTGTGGTGATACCAGAGTTGGGGTTGATATTGGCCTTGCTTGAGCATTATTTGTCATCTATCTTTATTGTGATGCCCCGAGTGGGGGCTTGAATTGATATTATTGTTACCTTACATGACTATTCATTACTGTGGTGCCATGCCATATATCATGATTTATTGAGATTTGAGGAGATTTGAGCTCATTTAATATCATTATCGAATTGATTCATTATATGATATTGTTTTGGTTATGAGCTTGCATCTCATTTCATTCATGCATATATATGGAATTAGTACCACAACGAAACACTAATTTGGAAGGAAAATGAAGCACTTTATAAACCCCTTGGCCAAGGGATTTGCCGGCAAGTTAATTGATATATGAGATTAAGATTGTGAAAGTATATGGGTTGCGAATCCTCCATGGGTCCTGTCCTGAAAGCTTATGCCCGGAAGGTCGATACGAGGTGTCATGAAATGGGTTACTTCATTATCATCCCACTGCATTGCATTGCATCATTTGCACTTCTATTTATGTGTTTGTTATCGTGTATTTAGTCTTTTCTTATATATTTGTGTGTAGTTATTCTTATACAGATATTATACTTGTAGAATTGTTAGGAGATACGGTTTGAGCCACTGTAGGAAACTTTTCTATATGCAGGTGGAAACGTGCTCATAGTATCCTTTACTTGTTTAGTTTTCTGGTTTGTTCAGTCGACCTATGATACCTACTGAGTACAAGTGGATAGTACTCACTCCTACTTTTTGTACCCTTTCGGTGCAGATCCTAATTCGAGTGCGACCCGCGGAGCGTGAGATCATGATGTGATCGAGGATGATTCGGAAGACGAGTGAGCTCCTTGTTTGGGGCTTGATTCCAGACTTCATTTTATCTATCATGTCTTTATTTTATGATTCAAAGACGGACTTATATATTTTCATACTCGTCGTCAGTATTAGTGCTCTTTACTCATGACATCAGATTTTGAGATTGGAGTTGTATTTTGTTCAATTTAGAATATTGTTTTTATATATATGGCCTAACTTTCTTATGAAGTCTCATATTGAGTTTGATTATTTCTTTTCCACATTCTTTATATCTTTGGGTGTTGGGCTTACCTACCTAGGGTTAGGGTGGAATAAGTGTCATCATGACCTCAACTTTTGGGTCGTGACAACTTACCTAGGACTCACCCCAAAAATGCCTTTGAAAACACTGTCAAAATCACTGCACCACACAACATTCATAATGAAAAAACATGAAAGCAAAAGTTCTTCATTCACACAGAGCCTACAACAGATCTACGTGGGCAATTTAGATGTATGCACTTATTGTTGAAGGAAAAAGAAAGTGACGGGCGATTTTAACTAGGATACATAACATACACTTGACGATGTTAATGTAGTCTACAAAGACGAGATTGTCAAAGAACCTAATCAACATATATGACAAAGAAATTGGAGACTTAAACTAAACAGGAGCAAACCAAGATCCTTCAAAGAAATGAAACAGAGAATTATTCATCTATAGATAAGTTTTTCTTGTGCTTTTGATAGTTATCTTTTGCCTTCTCATCCTTTATAGCCTTACCATCTATCTTGTTCTGGTTACTAACAGATCCCTCCTGAGCACTGCACATTTGTGACTTCAACTTGAACCCAAACTTCTTGGATACATTTCCCCAAGTGATTGATCCCTTTGATCGACCCAATTTCTCAATCTCCTGCCTCATGTTTGAGCACTCCTTCTCGAGCTCCGACACACGTACCCTCATGCTATCCATTCCCACCTTCAACACCTGGTTTTCTCTCACAGCAGTAGCCCAGCCTCCCTCATTTGGTCCGACCGTGCCACTTCTCAACTGCCTTGAACCCCCATCAAGGTTTTCGGACACTAAGAAGCATCCTGCAATGGATGTTCTCAACTGCAGTTGTTCGAAGAAGAGTACTTGTACTATAATCCTTAAAGGCAGTCTTTCATTCTGTGCAGCATGTGTACAAGCTTCCAAGGAGAGCTTCTGGCAATCCATGAGCCTGCAGAGTTGTTCTCTGTCGGATTCTCCCAACCATGGATGTGACTGCATAAATAAAGAATAAAAGTTTTACAATCTGAAATGAAAGATCTGAACAAAATTTAAGGAAATTCGCATCTTTGGAATCTATATTCAGATTTACGTTTCAGTGATCACTCTTTTCGATTTCTTGATGCCGCCCTGCACTGGTGGTGGGGATTTCAATCACTAAACTGGTGCACCCAAGACATGCCCATACAAGAAAGCCACTTGAACCTAAGGCTGCTAGGGTCGAGTTTAAATCGGATTTCAAATTTCAGTAAGCATATAGCATAGTGACAACATTTACTTCAGAGTACACATTGCAATTATCAAAACTGAAAAAGAATAGCAAACTAAATTCACCTTGAGATAAATATCAATTGCACGATAAAGGCCATCATCCAATGGCCTTGCGTATTCAGGAACAGAAGCAGCAAGAGTCTGAAACTTGGGAAGCTTCAAGTTAACATCTGGAGCAACCTCAGCAAGGTATCCATCAATTAGTTTTGCCACCATAGTGATTGGTGTCAGAGATGGTGAACCCATCAGTTGTTCATCATCAATGGAACAAGGTGATTCACCACCAGTTCCTTGATCCATGGCTAAGAAGTGCTCAAGAATCCTCTGTACACAGTCAACATTATAAAGTGTCTCCATCGAGTAAGAGAAATTAGGCATTAAGAGATCTTCAAGAGTGGCCTGATCAAGCTGCATTCCTATCCTTTTCTCCAAGTTCGATATGCACGAGGGACCGGCTCGAAGAATCAAGGCTGTTTTCAGTAGGCCAAAGAGGAATTTAGTTGGAACTAGGCCTTTTTGCATGGGAAGTAAATTATCAATCTCTTCAAGTAAAAGCTTCTGATCTTCTTCCGATAGAGAAGAACCTAAACCAACTGGTGCAAGATGGTTAGTGGACTCAGAAGAGGTCTGCCGCCTGATTAGTCCAGGCAGGTACTTTCTAGCATAATAACTGAGGGAACCAGCAACAATTTCCTGTTTGACGCCTTGAGTTTCCATAGCTGAAATTAGCCTCTTGTAAAGAGGTAAACTTAAAGTTGATGCATCCTCATACCACCAATCTGAACTTGAATGTTTTGGCCTAGCTCCAGTGCTTATTCCATTCCATAGGATACTCCCTCCAGGACTCTGCAAGGGGCCAACGTGCTCCATCACAGGCCAACCAAACAGGTTGGGATCAGTACATGCCTTCACAGCCAATGAATCAATACACCTTTTTGTAATTTTGAGTTCTTCAGCATATGGGAGAACATCATCACAGGTTTCGAGTGCCTTCAAAGAGTCTTTCCAGTTACGGAGAACTACCTGATTAAGAAAAACCTCAGTCTGTGAAATCAGATTTCCCTCGCCATTTTCTTCAGTCATATCAAGATGCTCTGCGGCACATCGAAGGTATACAACATTTGCTGCTGTAAGCTCTAGTTTAACCCCATAACAAAATTTAGCTATAAGTTCAAATGTTTTAGCACCACCAGGGATGTCAGTGAGTTCAATAACGCAGCCATCTTCTCCTTCAGATGCCTCTGCAATCCGTTTTTCCATAACCCCACTTCTAGAAAGCAATGGGAACTGCAATTACTCGTTGGAAAACATTAAAATGAGACAAATCTAAATGGTTAATTATCTAACTTGCAATCGAATTTTAAATTAGATCTGACAAGCTTTAAGGAACTCGATACAATCAAACTAATTTGAAATTGTGCTCAGGAATGATTTACAGCATTTTTTAAATGCAGAAAAGGCCAACATTTTGATAAAGTTGGCATCTTTTTTATTTTTTGTCTTAGAACATTACTCTTGGTTGGAAGCATAATAGCTAGCTCGAAGAGACTAAAGTAGAGAGCAACAAGTCATTATTAGGTGACCAACTATGTGACTTCTGCCTGATTTCGTCAAATGTAGAAGCAAAAAGCATCTCCGAAGTACCCAAAGAGAAAAGGTGAAGAAAGAATAACTGTTTTTTCTAACAGCAGATAGTTAACAAGCATGAATAAGGTGTACTTGAGAGCAACCCAAGAGGTACCAGAACTGTTGACAGCAGAAATCTAAAGGAAATGGAGGGACATTTGAAAAGACTATTTCAGGAAACATCATTCATATGCAGAAGAAAGAGAAGTACCAATACTGCAGATGACCTATACATCAAGAGAACAACTTTACCTTGTGAAGATGGAAAGTCATTTCTCCAACTTCAACAACAATGTCACTTGGGAGACCAGTTGTGCAGAACCTACAAATATACAACCAAAAGGTAAGTTGTTAAATTTGGAAAGTAATCTACCCCCCGAGGCTCTGAATATGCAAGGAAAAGTACTTATCAGCCTGGAATGGTGTGAATCATGGAATATACAGGAAAAAAATCTTGAAACCTACAGCTCATTGACTTATGTAGGCTTCTTACAGGCTACATGGTAATTGGTAGGTATGCAACACACTGCTTTTTGGTGGAATAAACTCTAATCTAACTTAAATACGCTGGCATATACAACGATACTTCTGGTCAAAAGGCTTTGAGTAAACCATTGCATAGGCCATACTCTATTTTGTTCCAAAGGTGCATTTTCTTTCCGATTTCCAGTTTTTATTTCCTCCCCCGTGGCAGTAACTATTTGATGTTCTTCCTTAGGTAATAATATTTACCTTACTTTCAAATGTAAAAGTATAGTGTCAATTTAACAGGTTAACAAAAGATCTACAATATAAGTGAGATGTGCACAGACAAACATAACCAAGAGGAGAAGAAATTTTTGTTTTTCTTCAGATATCACATGCTCAAAACATGAAAAGTTAGTCATGAACCAACCCCCAATTACAGGTTTGAAGAAGCTACTCACTTTTCCCGATTTCAACATAGCCTACTACATAAGTAGACAAGCCAGATCAAGAATGTTCATTGCTTAAAAAGAAGGAAAAAGGTCAATTATAAAAACAAAATGCTTAGAAAAAAATACCAGGCCTGTCCTTTTCTTTGAAATGCATCAGTTTTCGATCCCAACTTCATACATGCCATCTCCTCGGTCAGAAAACTAGATTCAATGTTAGAAACCAAACCACATAAGTATGACCGAATTGCCCTCACTTGAGTTTCTTCAAAAACAGTAACAATCCTAGAGAAAACCAAACTTGCTCCCAGATCCGCCAAAATGCACCTCTCCTCTTCAAAAGCTGCAAATACCCACTTCAGAACTCTGTCTGTTCTTGAAAATCTCACTTCAGATATAAATCCTTTAGACAAGAGGGGGTGAGAAATAAAAAAGAATTCTTTCCCAAATCAGACAATAAGTTTAGGTCAACTCCTCCAATTCCAACCCACTAAGAAAATACACTAGTAACCCAGTTGTTCTGACACAAAAAATAACTTTTTCTCATACCCACTAGAAGATTCCAAAATTCAACTCCATCTGCCACAGTTCAAACCAAAACCCTCGAGACAAATTAATAGTTATAACGAAAATATAGAATTAAAGAGCCCCAAAACCCTTGAGACCAATTAATAGTTATATCGAAAATATAGAATTAAAGAGCCGCATGGAGCAATTTTGTATTTCGCATTTATGTTTTTAAGGCATCATGGAAGTGCAAGAAAATCTCAATATTGATAATTAATGTTAGTTGGAGTATTTGTTTCGTAATAAATTAATTGTTGAGTTATTTTTTAATATTTTATAATAAGTTAATTATTTAATTTTTAAAATTAATGTTGGAATTTTTTATTTTATTTTTACACTTTATTTGAATTTCATATGTGACGAATTTTAAAAACTTAATTGTTTTTATTTACTTATTATTTGAATTTTCAAGAATAATTTGATAATTAATTAAAAAGAACAAAAACATAAAATTATATCTAATTTATATATTAATTTTTTTTCTTAATACGTGTGCATTACGGAGGAGTATTTGGTAGCTTTGAATCACAAAACCTCATTTAGTGGCATGTGCCATGTGGGATCTCTTTTTCTTAAAATACTCTCTTTCGCATTTTCAAGGCCTAATTAATCTCATTCTCACTTCTAATTTCTCTAATCTAATACTAATACCTATTGAAAGCCACACCTATCTGCTTGTCCAGCTAGGCCACGTGATGCCTACATATGGTCTAATTATGATAAATTTTCGAAAAATTAAAGAGTGCTTGAACGTGCAGCAGGTACTGTAGCATTTTGATACTCTCTAATCTAAAATAAGTGAATTTTTATCTCAATACACATCTTATTAAGAAAAAGAAATTAGGATATAAATTATATTTTACTTTCTATTTTTATCTTTTCAGATATTATGAAACTATTCTTGAAATTTCAACTAAAACAAAATCAATTAAGTCTCTTAAAATTCATAATCTAGAAAGTATAAAGGAATGATAAACTTGAAAAAAAATTTCAACATGTCTCTTAAAGAATAAACATTGAAGAATGAACAATTTACTTATTTTGAATTTTAAAAAATAACTCAAAAATTTATTTATTTTAAACTAAAGGGAGTACATTCAAATAATAAAATTGAAATTGTTGGAGAAAGTTCAAACTCCAAATGATGATAACATTGTGGGTGGTCAGTAAACAATGTGTTCATTCTCTGAGTTTTCTTTGGATGATAATAATAATAATAATTTATTTTTTAACAAAAAGGAGTGCTTTCACCATTGAAATCATATTTTTAGGGCCGGAAACGCATTCTGAGAATAGAATTTGGTATAATTAAGTATAATTACACTATCTATCTGATATGTTTGGTTGGTTAGGTAATGACTTGGTCAGCAGGTAATTGGAGTAATTACACTCTTCAATTCTCAGGGGAAGCTGTGAATTGCTGGTAATTAATTATATGATGTAATTACAAGTTGGTTCCTTTATTTCTATTTTTATTTTTTTTCATTTTAATTTATTTTGTATTTATATTATTTTAAATTCTTTTTATTTTTATTATTTTAATATTTTTAAATTTATTTTTTATTGTTTATATTTCATTTCCTTAATTCTCATTCTCAACCTTTACTTCATGTGATTCTATGCAATTGTTCGTATTATGTATTTTTTTATTTATTTTATGTTCATTTTTCTATTTAGCATAATTTTGTTTGTATTCTAATTTTTAGATTAAAGTAGATTCATTGTTGAATTAGGTTATAGACTTACGTTTTTCATTTCTTTTAAATCATATTTATGTACGTTATGTTGAAATTTGACATAAGAGTATTATGTTAACTTTTTTGTTTTGAATTTTGAACTTATATTATATTTTCAGTTTTATTTGTTTTAGTAATATTGATTTGATATTTCACATTGCAAGTCATTATTTTTAGTTAAAATTGATAAATTATCTTTTTGTCAAATGTTTTAATAATTTTATGATATTATATCCATAATATTAATCTTTTTGTCAAACATGCATTTCATGATATTTTTAAAAATCAAGTACTTTTAGTTTTTATGATTAATTTAAAAAAAATATACTAATTTATAAAATGTAATCAATTATATTTTATAATATTACTTAAGAACATATATTAATTAATTAATATATTTTCAAAAAATAATATATAACTTAAATATTTAATTTAACATCATTTATAAAAGCCCTTATTTGTCTAATATAAATTTTTATTTTTTGATAATTAACTTTGATTTTAAAATTTTTAAATATAACCATATGATTACACTTGTGCAACCAAACAGTGCACTTGTAATTACACTATAATTACATTATGGCAAAATAAACATGTCATCGTAATTACTACATTGTGTAATTACTAGGCTGATAACTACTACCCTAGTAATTACATCAATTTCAATTACCAGATGGCTTTCCAAACAAACGCTTAATTTAGATTCATTTTGTTTTGTTTTCTTTAGTTTTCCTTTCGAACCGGGTCTCATTTGGGCCTTCGCTTTTGTACAGTATTTTTTGGGGGGAAAAGACACTTTTTTAAGTTAAAAGCAGGCTGAATACCCATTTATTAAAATAAAATAGAGTTAAACCAGGCCCAAAAATGGCATGGCCCAAGTACAAAAATCAATATCAGATACAAACAACAAAACATTTCTTAATTAGAAGAGTAGAGAAGTTGGTAGAAGCTTCGATGACTCTTCACTTCTTCGATCTATTTCTCAATCTCCATCTTAAAAGTGCTTCGTTGATTTATTTCTTTTTGGAGAGCTTAGCTTCCATTGTTGTGAAGTCAATAGGAGTTGTCACTCTTCAATCTCACCCTACGTTATGCCGTTATGCCGATTTGATTTCTTTTATCTGCATATATCTTTTGATCTTCAGTCGTTCACTTCCATTCAGTAACTTTAACCACTCTCTAAGCTAAGTCAAATTGTAGCCTTAAATTCGTGTCTTCTTACCCATTTTTCTTAGATCGATGGGTTGAACTTCATTCTAAGCTAATACCAACATCAGATCTGCAAAATCTGAGCTTAAAGACATCGAATCTTAAGTCTAATCGCTTGTCTCTTGTTGCAGTTTATTCAATTCTCAACATTACTCAGGGATCCACCTCTTGGAAACAACCAAAGTCTGGATATTTGTATCAGTTTCACCCTAAGCTTTCACCAGGCGATAATACTCCTATCCAACGAAATTTCTTCAGACAAATGGTATGTTCCCTATTTTTTGTCTCCTTTAGGACCTGTTGAGTTTGATGTTTACTTGCAATCACCTAAAATTACCTGAATTCATAATCATTCATCTTGCATAGTTCTCCTGAAATGTGGTGTTGTTTACTTGTCTAAATTAATGATTCTTCTCACTGTTGATGGCACGTCTTCAAAATTATTAAACTGAAAATCACCTGCAAAATCAAAAACAAGATTAGTAAAAAAGTCAGCAAGAGTAGTACCTTCCCGAAGGAAGTGTAATACTCTTACTGACATATTCCTCATCAGTGCTTTGATGGAGTTGACCACCATTGTCACACTCCATGGGGGTTCCCATTCCTCTTGAATGATTGGAAACATAGTCCAAGAGTCAAGTTCCACCATTATATGTTGTATTGAATAGTCTCTGCAGTACATTAGGCATTCTCTGATTGCTATAGCTTCAACCACCAAGCTAGTAGTTTTTGAAATCTTTGAGCCCTTAGCAACAACTGGATTTCCATCTGAATCCCTTATGCAAAAGGCTATTGAGCTAGGGCCTGAGTTTCCCCTGGAATCCCCATCTGTATTTACTTTCAACCATGTATTAGATGGAGAACTCCACCTCACAATTCTAGTCTGATATGTAACCTTGTAGCCTTGCAATGTATCAATAATTTTAGGCCAAGTTTTCTCTGTAATTTGCATCTTGAATCTAAGCTTAATAAACTTCAGAATATTGTCATTAATATCCCACATGATCCTTCTTTTGTGATAAGATCCACCATGTAGTATAGTATTTCTTCTTTTCCATAGAAACCACATGATAAGAATAGGTACCACCTGATACACAACTTTAGTTCTTGAATTACCCTCTATATTTCTCCAAATTCTCACACTTTGCTTTAAGTGATTTCTTTGACCAGTTAGTCCTGTTGCTCCACTATAATGTTGTATACCTATTCTGCCACCTCCCCCTTTAAAAATAAGTGTATTGTTGTTTCCCTTTCTGGAATATTACATCAACTACAGTCTTGTGAAATATCTGGATTTCATGTATGCATCAAGGCTGCTACTGGAACCTTACCAAGCCAAATCCTCTAAGTAAGAAAGGAAAATTTAAAGGGCAACCCTTTATACCACATGGTCTGCATATGTTTATTAATTTATAATCTTTGCCTCAGCATCTCCCAAGCACTCTTTATAGTGAAATTCCCTTTGCTGGTTTTAGTCCACAAAGATTTGTCCTTCATGTTTTCATATTGCACAAATCTCATCTTTGATCTGACATGTTCTATCACATTCTCTGAAATTGCATCTTGCATTGCTTCAAAGTCCCACCCTTTTTCATTTAAAAAGTCCTCATTATCTCTCATAGGGCGGCAGGTCTGAACTTCTGAGGGTTGCCTATACAAAGGTCCCATAGTAGTCCAGTTATCATACCATATTATAGATGTCCCACCTTTTGGCTCCCACCATAGGAATTGTTCAATGGAATCCCTATTTTCTAGCATTGCTTTCCACACCTGAGACCCTTCTTTCCACTATACCAAAGTAGGAATTTGCTTCTTGCAATATAGTAGGAATTTGCTTCTTGCAATACTTATTCCATAGAAAATTAGTCCACAAATTTCTTTGTGTTCTAAATCTCCACCACAGTTTTGCATACATTACATGAGATACATTCTTTAGGGATCTAAAAGCTAGACCCCCTTCCTTCTTGGGTTAACTCACGTTATCCTATGCTGACAAGTGCTTTCCTCTACCATTTTTTTTGTCGTTCCCAAAATATTTTGTACAAATCCTATGCAGATCTTTGATGACATTTTTTGGAGGATTAATTGCAGAGAGAACATATAGAGGAATACTCTATAAAACACTTGTTAGTAACACTTCTTTCCCATAAGACAATATTCTACCCTTCTATGCTTGTAATTTACCTCTGACTTTGTCAAGCAACTCTTCATAGTGCTCTTTTTTCTTCTTCATATGAGAAATTGGCATCCAAGATACTTCAAAGAAAAAGAACCTTTAGTCATCCCTGCATACTGCTCTACTTGCTACCACACATTTTTAGATATATTCTGGTGCATATAAAAAAAAGCTTTTGTCCTATTCACTTTTTGCCCTGACTGTTGCTCATACTCCTTCAACACCTGTATAATTTTCTTCAAAGAATACTCATTAGAGAAAGCAAAATATTATAGTATCATCAGCATAGGCTAGGTGGTTAAGATTAGAGCTCCACTTAGGTATTCCATATCTTATAAATGAGGCATCTTTAGATAAATAATTAAGAGCCCTAGTCATAACCTCAGTAGATAAAACAAATAGACCTGGACATAAGGGATCCCCCTATTTCACATCCCTTATATAATGGAAAAAACTAACTGACTGACCATTTAGCAAAACAGAGTAGTAATTGTTAGAAATCAGCCTCCACATCACATCCACCACCTTATTAGAGAACCCTATTTTTCTTAGTACTTTCATCAGAAAGAATCAGGAAACCCTGTCATATGCTTTAGCCATATCCAACTTCAAAACCACCTTAGCATGCTTTTCTCATTTACTTATATCAGTTATCAGCTCCTGAGTTAGTAACACATTTTCAGTGATGCTCCTTCCTCTAACAAAGCCTGATTGATTTGGAGAAATCAGCCTAGGAAGAATCTTATCCAACCTATCATGAAAAATTGTTGAAAGAATCGTATTCACAAAATTAGTCAAACTAATTGGCCTTAGGTCTGAGAAGGACTGAATATTGTCTTTCTTAGGGATGAGTACTAAATTAGTATGAGTAATAGATTTTGGGAGTGTATTTTCTGTATAAAAATCCAACACCATTCTATTAATATCAGGACTTATAATCTCCCAACAAATCTAATAAAATCTCCCAGAGAGGCCATCAGGGCCACAAGTACTATCACCATTCAGGCTGAACATATCCTTCTTCACTTCTTCTTCTTCATCAGGAATAGCATCTAAAGATGCATTATCCTCTTCTGTAACTAATTCTGGGATGGGATTTAGTAAAGAGAAATCAGTACCATCTCCTTCTTGTGTAAACTACCTTTGATAGAAGGCAACAACTTCACCATCAATCTGTTTTTCATCCTCCAGCCAGCAACCTTGATCATTTAGAATTCTACTCACCTTTAACTTATATCTTCTTCTCTTTACTAGATTATGAAAGAATCTAGTATTTCTGTCTCCACTCTTAAACCAGTCATAACCAGCCTTTTGCTGCCAATAGCTCTCTTCTAGATGAAGATATTTAGTGTATTCTGCCTTGGCCCTTTGCATAATAGCCCTATTCTCCGGAGAAGGAACATCTTCAAATAATTTTTCTTTGATTCTGGCTATCTCCTCTCTTATCAACAACTGCTGAAAGATATCCCTATATGTTTCTTTACTCCACAAAGATAAAGCCTTTTTGACATGCCTTATCTTTCTTTTGAAGTCCAAGAAAAGGCTTTTTATAAAATCAGTATCCCAATTTCTTCTAACCACCTCTTTGAAAGTTTCATGCTCTATCCAGAAATTAGAAATCTAAAAGGCCTTCTAATTCTGGACTCCCTATTCTCATAGCTGATTAGTATTGGAGCATGATCAGACCCATCTCTTGGAAGATGATGCACCTCAAAATGAGAGAAAATTCTCTGGAACTCTTCATTAGACAATATTTTATCCAGCCTTTCAAAATACAATCAGCTTCAGCCCTACCATTCCACCAAGTAAAAGGGCTCCCTTTGAATTGTACTGGCAGTAAATCATAAGATTCAATACATATTTGAAAGTCTTCCACCTCTGTGGCACTCACAAGAACATCACCAATTTTTTCTTCACCATTAAGAACTATATTGTAGTCACCACCTATAATCTATGGTCTAGTCAAACCTGTGGATAATGAATATATCTCATCCCATAATGCCATCTTTTGCTCCCTATCACATTTAGCATATACAACAGTAGCCGGGAAAGTAATGTCTAGAGACACATTCTTCAATAAAACTGACAACTGTTGTTCTATATTGCTGTAACAGTAGCATCAAACCCTTAGTTAATAAAAAACAAATTCTTCATTTCAAATTATGAAAGATCAGTGTCTTCTTCAATCTACTTCTATATCTGTGAATAGTTCTTATATGTTGAAATGGTTCCAATAATGATATAAAAGCAAACTTATGGAAATTATGTAGCATTTACACTCTCTGAAAAGACCTTGGTGACTTAATAGATCTAATATTCCAAATGAAAGCTTTAGTGATTTTTTGTTTTGTTGAGACACTACCTTTCTCTTTGGTTGAATTCTGATAGGCTGAGAGACACCTCCATTACTTTGTTTCCTCCCCTTCTTAGCAGATTTTATTAAATTTATTGCTCTAGGATATAGGTGCAGACTTATATATTTCCTCCTCTTGATTATCAGAAAAACTGTGCTCTTCTCCACCTTATATTTGCTCATGTTCTTCCACATCCTCAACATTATAAGTGAGAATGTTATGAAGCATATTATTTGGAGATTCAACTTAGCCACTCCAAAGCTGTGCTTCATTAGAAGATACAGGTATGGGTATATCCATTATTGCCAATTCTTCACCCCCTGGTGACTGCAATGCATCATCCTTTACCCATGTTTGAATTTCCCCTTTCTCTACACTTTTGTTGTTGGTCTCTATTGACTGCGTCTGATATGTTTTAACACTAGTTTGTGACTCACTTGTAGGGAAGTTAAGACATTCATCAACCTTTGAGGACTCTACACCACCTGTGTCATCCAAGGTACAAACTTTTTCCCTCTCTCCTCCAATGGTCAAATCTATAATATCATTCTATCTGATTAGCTATTCCTTCTTTTGTTGCAGGGCTTCCAGGTTTCTCACTTGTGGATGATGAGGTTGTACCTTTCCTTTGAGCAGTAGGAAAGGACTTGTAAATCCAATCCTTTGTTGATTTTTTCGCTACCCCTTCCCCTTGAATCATATTGTTGTTCTTCTTATTTGTTATTGATGTAATTTTATTAGTTGTTGCATTTATGGGTTATTCTATTTCTTCTGCCAGTGCTCCAAAGGAGTTCTCATTGCGAACATCCTTGCTAGGTATTACTGCCTTTTACTTAGATGTCCCTTATTTATAAATCTCCTCTTTGTGGGATTCCATTCCTGCCTTTGATAGCCTCTTCTATAACCTTGACCATAAGATGTTGTAGTTTTCTCTTCTCCTTTGCTCTCTCTATCATGTTGTTCATCATGAACCTGCTTCAATTCTGGATGTAGCACTCTACAATCTAGCTCATTGTGGCCTTGTAACATACACTTCTGACAATACTAAGGCAAGTATTCATATTGACTTTTCACCTTTTCCACTTTTGATTCCTTAGAGGTTGAGTTGACAATCTCCATTTCTACAAACTTTGATAATTCTGCCAACAGGTCCACTTGCACCTTAAACTTAGCACAACTTGGTCGTATTTTGTTCACAGTAGCCATATTCAAGTGAATGGCTTTCCCACAACTGAGGCAAGTGAAAATAAAGATGCTTTCACAAAGAAAGTAGGTCTTAGATCGGGGAATGATATTCAGGCCATTATTTGTGTCGTTTCCTCTTCCATTTTGAATTTAGCATCATAAATCAAAGGTCTCATTTGATAGGAGTACCCATCCTTCGCAGTGATATAGTAAACACTTTTAGACATGTGGTTACAAAATCCTTAAATAGCTCAAATCTTATAAGTATCTGCCAATTCATTAAAAACCCAATGGTACAATCACCCTTCACATTGAGTTGCTTAGGTATTTAAACTCTCAAGTCTTCCAACTCAGGCCAACCATAAAAGAATTTTCCAATTACTGCATATTGCAGGTTTTCAATTGTGTTCATCCTATTGACTTCTTGTTCAGTCCATACCACTCGTGGAACCCCATTGTTATAGGTAAGCTTTTTGAACGGGATTGGTTACACTAATAGTTTCGGCTGGGATTTAGGGGTATTAATTTTCAAAGGTTTCAACAAATCTGCATATTGACCTTGTTGAGATGATGATGGTGATGGAGCTTTTGTTGGTGATGCATCGCTAGGCAAAGAAATGGGCTCGAGGGGTACAAAACTTAGGAGAGAGGAAATTTTCAGTAGTGATTGCTAGAGGGGACTAGTCAGCCTTAGGAACCGGCTGACCAGCGGCCAGATTGGCCATTTTCTGTAAGGGTTAAGGTTCAGTTGGTATTTGCTTTTAGATCACCGTTCTCTCTTAAATGCTAAGAAATGTATTATCCTCTTTTGATAGAATTTGTGGAACATGTCTAAGTAGTGGGGGGAAAGGACACAAATAAAATCTCGGCTGAAATTAATACCACCAAAATAGCCAAAGAATTGAAATTCCCGATTCTAGCCATTTGGGTGGCCGATACATCTCATTTTTTTATTGCTTTTTCGGCTGCAGAAGCTTCTTCTTTTTTGTTTTTGTGGTTGTTTCTTCTTCTTTTCTTTTTTTGGTGTTTTGTTTTAGAAAATTACTATCCTATTTCTTTTGTCCGACCAGAAAAAAAGCAAATAAATTTTGTAGTTTTTATTTTTATTTTTTTAAATACAATTTAGTAAAATTGTAATTGTTGTTTTTTTTTATTTAAAAAAAATAGTCAAATACAAAAAGAATGTATTTCAAATACAATCAAAAAAGAAAAAAAATATCCATGCCTATTTAATACCAAATACAGGTATATTAGATACTAGACACATGTATCTTAGACACCGGATACAGATACTGTCATGACCCAAATCTCCGGGTCGTGCGGGCTCCTACCTAACACATAACCTAGATAGGAGAACCCTTGCCCACTAATTATTCATCTAATGTGGAAGTTAAAACAATTCATTTCAACGGTGTAATTTAGTCCTCTAATTAAAATAATCCTTCATCCAACCTATTAATCCAGTTAACATCATAAGTATGAATCTAGTTTAATACATTTGATATGTAAAGGTAATGTGGAAGATAATCAACAGTGAATCTCCTGAAACTAGTCTAAAGTACAAGAGCACTAGATAAGGAACAGGGAAGTCCATGACACAACATCCATGCAAAATCGAGATGACGGGAGCTGCTGCAGAGTGATCACCACCGCTGCTATAGAAACCCCAACTGACCTATACCATGGCTATATCCCCGGTAGGAGATATAGTAAGTGTAGCATCAGTACAACCACACGTACTGGTAGGCTTCATCGGCCGACCAGGGTTAGAAACAAATAACATTAATAGAAAATAGGAAGAAATCATAACATCAAATAAGGTTCCGATTTCTAATCCCCAATTTATAAAATTATTAGTACCACATTTTAGCATCTCTGTGACCTACCTGCTATTTAATATTTTCGTATATTTTTGTCCTTTCACAATCCACTCTAACTTATATTCCCTAATTTTCCTCACTAATTACCCCAGTGTCTACAATCCTTAGCCCACTCTAAACCGACTTACCGAATTAACGAATTTAGGACTTGAGGCTACCCACAGTTGATCGAGCCTCCTCGTTGTTCTACTAATGCAATGCATGTCACGACCCAATGTTTTAAGTCATGATGACACCTACTTCAATCCACCAGTAGGTAAGCCAAGTCATATACCAAAACGACAAGTAATGGGATAATGGGCGGAAGATAAAGGGAAACAATAATGAAATCAACAATAACAATAATATAGGCGGAAGAAGAAGAGATATACATAACTAACATACTGTTCAAGTGAGGGAAGAGGACAAAATATAGAAAATAAACCCTTCCAAGACCTGGTAAGGTCGGAACAAGAGCCATTATAACCAAAAAAAAGAGTACTAGACAGTATCCAATATATATATACACACACACACATAGAGAGAGAGTGTAGTCTCGGATATACAAAAGACTATCACTGAAGTAGAAGGAGGAGGATCAGCTCCAGACTCTAAAAAGCTCACCTCATCTCTGAATTAGTAGCAAGGCCCAAGGAAAACGTCAACGACGGTGGCTCGTACTTGGATCTGCATCAGGAAAAAGATGCAAAAGTACAGTATGAGTACCAAGTAATGGGTACTCAGTAGGCATCATCGGCCGACTGATCCCAAATATAGTAAAATCATAAATAAAGTGCGAGAGTGTAAGCTAAGTCAACAGTAAAAGGGCAGAAATGCAAGTAATAAGCTATGCTAAGCAAAAGCAAAAAAGGAAGTCAGTAACTTGAAAATAAAAGTAAAGGCCTAGCTATAACCAAAAGTTGAATATTTTGCTCCTTTATCTCGGTAGGAGCCATATAGTAAGGAGCCATAGAAATAGGTTGGGTGCTTAGCTCGAGGTTAATAGAAAACTCTATATCACTCTCTAGAGGAAGGCCTAGTAGGTCGGTAGAGAAAACATCAGGAAAATCATGAACGATAGAAATAGAGTCAAGTGAAGGACTATCAATAGTAACATCCCAAACATAAGCAAGGAATGACTCACAACCACTCGATACCAGTCTCCTAGCCTAAATATAAAAAATAATCCCTGCTAGCGCGTGGCTAAAAGAACCCTGCCACACAACTGGGGGTATGTCAGGCATGGCTAAGGTAATGATCTTGGCAAAGTGATCCAAGACCGCATAATAGGGGGATAACCAGTCCAAGCCCAAAATTACGTCAAAATCCACTATATCTAACATAATAAGATCAACCTGAGTATCGTACTCATGAACAGTCACCAAACATGATCTATATACCCGATTCACTACTAAAGAATCACCCACAGGAGTAGCTACACGCAATGACACAGATAAAGGCTCCCAAGACAACCTCAACTGTGGCGCATAATAAGAAGAAATATATGAAAATATAGAGCTCGGATCAAATAAAGCAGAAGCTAGCTGATGGCATACTGATATTATACATGTGATCACAACATCCAAAGCTTTAGCCTTTAGCCTACCAGGAACAACATACAAATGACCCTATCCACCACCAGACTGGGTGCCTGCCCGACCACCTATCCTACTTTCCTTAGGGAAACCTCTGGAACCCTAGGGAACACCACTGCAACATTGAGAACTACCCCTAGTTAGAGGCAGGACTGCTCTAATCGACTGAACAGTGTACACTGAAGGCTAAATCATCCCACGGCAGGGATACTCTCTGGCAGAGTGGCCGCTAACAACACTACACTCATAACATGCCCCGAGCACTCTAACCTGACAAGAAGGCATGACTGAACCTAAATAAATACCTCGGCCTGATGTCCCTGACTGAATACCTCTCATCGTCTGATTACTGCTCTTACCATAGTAACTACCATAACTGGGCTGAACCCCATCTGAAATTTGAAGCACTGCCTGAATGGGCCTACTAGACTGAACCTGGTACTGATGAGCCTGATGCTGGTGGTACCTACCCTATAATCCTCAGCCTCTGAACTGTGAGCCGCTGTGGCTTCCATTATAACTGCCTTGATAACAAAGCCTCTTATTGCTGCCCCTTTAGGCCTAGCGATCAATCTCCTCTATAGTATGGCATGATTAATAATATCCGTAAAATACCTCTCTGAAGTCACCAAACTCTGAGTAGCCCTACAGAGCGGTAGTCTCAATCCCCTAACAAAATACCAAATCCTCTTATATTTTGTAGGCGGAATCATGGTGGCATGCCTAGCTAGCTTGTTAAAACTTTCCACATACTCCGCCATGGTCATAGAACCCTGCCTCAATCTAGAAAACTCATCCCTAAGGCGCTTGCTCATGCGGCAAGGCATTTACTTCTCCAAAAAAGTCTCGAAGAACAGAGTCCAAGACATAGGAGGAGATCCAGCTGGCCTGGAATCAAGATAACCCCTCCACCACTGTCTCACTGCTCTGTCTAGCTGATAAGTAGTAGAGTCCACTCTACGTGACTCAACCAACCCTAAATTACATAGCCTATCCTCACAACTGGTAAGGAACTCATAAGCATCCTCTCCTGGTGTTTCGCCCCAACTAACCTGGGTAGAGTCAATTTCAGAAATCGGCCCAGCCTCTTCTGCTTCTTCGCAGTCATAACTGACTGGGCTACTATCGGCTGTGGCACTATCGATGCTAGCGGAACCTCTGATCTGGGAGTCGCAGCTGTATGTTGTTCCCCTATACCAAGTCCACCCTGAGTCACCCCGTGCAGATATCGGTTCCCCATCCATCAACTAACCCCAAAAGTCGAACCAATACATCATAGAGAACCGAAGAAGATATAAACCCAGGTGGGGCCTGGGCTGCCCCCTGGCTTACCTGCTGCTATGGCAGTAGAATCTTTGGTGCTATCTATAGCTCAGGAGCAATAATAGGATCTGGCGATGACTCCCTAGCCTGATCTTTAGCTGGGGCTGCAGCTCTAGCCTGGCCTCGACCTCTGGGTCGACCTCTACCTCTAACTGGCGCTCTGGAAGCAGGCTCAGGGTCTCAATCCCAAACTGTCGTACCTTGCATCCTAACCATCTATGAAAGAGAGAAATAAAAATAAGAATCTAGAAACCAATACAGATATAACGCACAGAAGTGAACCAAAAAGATAAGGCTTTCCTAAGAATGTCTTGTAGCCTCCCGAAGATAGGATGCAGACGTCTCCGTACTGATCCGCTAGACTCTACTAAATACTGGCTCTTGTACCCACTATACTGGTGAACCTAGGCTCTGATACCTAGCTGTCACGACCTAATATTTCAGGTCATGATGACACCTATTTAACCCACCAATAGGTAAGCCAAGCCATAGCCTGGAATGGTAAGTAATGGGCTACGAGCGGAAGATAAAGGGATACAAGAATGAAACCAACAATATCAATAATATAAGCAGAAGCAGAAGAGATATACATAAACAACATACTGTGCAAGAGAGGGAAGAGGACAAAATATACAAAATAAACCATCCCAAGACCTAGTAAGGTCTGAACAAGAACCACTATAACCAAAATGAAGAGTACTAAATAGTATATACGCACGCACACACACACATTAGCCTCGGATATACAAAAGACTATCACTGAACCAGAAGGAGGAGGATCAAGTTCGGACTCAAGAAAGCTCACCTCGTCTCTGAATTAGTAGCAAGGCCCGAGGATAACATCAACAACGATGGCTCATATTCAGATTTGCATCAGGGAAAAAAGGTAGAAGTGCAGTATAAGTACCATGCAATGGGTACTCAGTAGGTATCATCGGCCAACTGAGCTCAAATATACAAAAAGCATAAATAAAGTGCGAGAGTGTAAGCTAAGTCAACAGTAAAAAGGCAGAAATATAAGTAATAAGCTGTGCTAAGCAAACGCAAAAAAAGAAGTCAGTAACTTGAAAATGAAAGTAAAGGCATAGCTATAACCTAACTGTACCCCTATAACCCCAGAAGGCACACAGAAATAGACAATTTAACCCTACTAAGCCCCCATAAGCCTGGTGGGTACAAACAAGCGAAAATCTAGAGTAAGAAGCATAAATAATATTAATATGCTTATGACAAGCCCAGATGGACAATATGCAACACTGAATACTCCCTTTTCATCTATAATCTCTTGTTTTACCATTCTAAAGTAGCATTCCAATCCCAAATCCATATTAAAGATATGTTCTGGACTTAAACTGAAACTAGTGGATAATAATAAAAGGCCCAACACTGGGCTCGAATCGGGAACAAAGGATAATAACAAGAGTCCAAATGATACATATACAGTTGTTGGAACTCCCAGTAATGATAATAACTGAAAACTAGAACACCCCAACTATAATCATAAACAGATACTGGACTCGAACTAGAAATCATAAGTAGCCAATCGTAACCAGAGCAGGTGATCTTATAAGAAGAAAACTTCAACTATAAACTGATGCCAGACTCATACCAGAACTCATAACCATAGCAATCGAGCATGCACCAGATTTGAACTGGAACCAATACACACACACACACACACATATATAAAACATGAAATAGCTAGTGGAAGTCCAGGGATTTCAAGCCTATTTCAAATCCATCTATCCATCTAGTTAAGTCTCGGGCGGTTAAATACAAAAAGGCCAGGCGGTTTCAATTACTAGGTCAAAGTGGTACGGCCAAGGATTAGTTACTACCTTACCTGGCAAAAGAAGCTAAACAGGCATGTAATAAAGTCTAAAACAACCCAAACCCAAGGTAATAGCCTAAGGTAGCAGTCATGAGCCTAACTAAGCCTAAAGGAACACTATTCAAGACATTTTATCTAAAAAGGGTAGTGGGGCCTATTATTGGCTCCCGACAACCCAACCTAAGGCATACACCTATCCGAAGCTAGACTAAGGCTTCCCAGTCCTACCCCAAGGTACTATAAGCAATGATTCTAGTCCTAAAAGATGATATATACTAATATAAGGGAGAATAAGCCCAAATTCTATCAAAAAGTGCCCCTAATAGGCTAAATAAAGGGTAAAATGCTAAAATAATAAAAAATGCCCCTTTCAGCTCAAGGATTGCTTGCCATATAAATTTAGCTAAATCCGAGCTCAAACAACCCCCAAATCAGTCCCAACACAATTTAAAATATATGAACTAAAATGAAGAATTAAAGCAAAAACTTACGAGAGTAGAACGATAAAAAGATCACAACTACTCCCCCGAGCTAATCCCTGCTTCTCCTATAGATTCTTTCATTGAGTTCCCAACAATCAACAATGGAGGTTATTAACTTAGAACATAAGCTGAAAAGAAAGAGTGATATATATATATCCAGTGATGGCAGCTTTAGCGGCTAAATGAATGCTAAAGCGGTTACCGCTAAAGTGGCTGGGAGGTTGCTAAAGTGACCTGACCTCGATTAGCCAAGCTCCGCTAAAGCGGTCCAAAGTCGCTTAAGCAGCTGTCGCTAAAGTGATGCCAAGCCACTAAAACGGCTACAACTAAAGTGGCTATCGGTAAATCAGCTGCATCAGATAATTTGGCACCAACCAAATTTAAAAAGTCCCAACGGACCCAGATCGAGTGCTCAAGATTGGTTCAGAATCCCGTGCATGCAAATAAACTATACTAAAAAATTCGATATTCCAGACTCAACAACACCATCCAAATTTCCATTCGAGGTTGTTTTGATAAAAAGTAGGTCCCATACCCAAGTGGTCATTTTAGCTAAAAACAAACTAATAGCCCAAAACGAGTCTAGAAGCCTTGGGACCCAGACCAAGGGTCCCTCTAGCCTAAAATAGACTTTCTGGAGCTGATGAGACTGTCAAAAATGGCATCTGAGGCTGTTTACATAAGGTTTTAGCCCGAGACCTATTTCTTAACCTTAAAATCTCCAAAATGGGGAAATGACTCTAAAACCAATCGAACTGTCTGGTAACCAAACTGTCAGTCCCAACAAGTCATAAATGACCTGGGATAGCTGTAGGATAGCTCTAAACCTAAATAAAGCACAAAAACATAGAAAATGACCTGGAGGGTCATTAAAATATCCACTTCTAAAAGGACTTTCATCTGCAAAAGTAAAGGATCAAGATGTACCTGAAGGCTCAAACAGGTGAGGATACTGGGTCCACATCTCATGCTCGGTCTTTCAGGTAGCCTCCTCGACTGGATAGTGTCACCACTAAAACTTAACCATAGGAATACATCTGGAGTGCACCCGCCTGAGATTTCTAGCTAGAATAGATACCGACTCCTCTGTAAAGGACTACCTCTCATACAACTGAACAGAGTCCCACCAAAGCACATGAGACTCATCTGGAATATATCACCGTAACATGGATACATGAAAGACTGGATGGATGGCTGAAAAGGTTGGAGGTAAGGCTAACATATATGCTACCTCCCCAACTGTCCGTAGTATATCGAAGGGTCTGATGCACCTAGGGCTGAGCTTGCCCCTCCTCTCGAACCTCATCACTTTCTTTATGGGCGATACATGAAGAAAGACTCAGACACCAACTCTAAACCTCAAAGGACGAATCCTATGGTCAATATAACTCTTCTGCCAACTCTGAGTTGTTCGTAGCCTATCTTGAACCACGGGGCCTAACCTCAAAAGTCTCAAACTAACCAATCAGAGATCGACAACGCCTACCATACAATACCTCAAATAGTGCCATCTGAAAACTCAAATAGTAGTTGTTATTACAAGCATATTCCACTAAAGCTAAAGACTGGTCCCACTGACCTCGAAAGTCCAACATATAAGCATGGAGCATATCAACCAAAACCTAAATAGTAAGCTCTGACTACCCATCAGTCTGTGGGTGAAAAACGGTGCTAAGGTCAACCTGGGTACCCAACTATTCCTGAAATGTCCTCCAGAAGCTAGAAGTGAACTGAGAGTCTCGATCTTAAATAATAGACAAGGGACTCTATAAAGGTGAACCAACTCTCGAATATAGATATGGGCCAACCTCTTGACACTGTAGGAAGTCTGAATAGGGATGAAACTAGCAGACTTGGTCAATCGATCCACGATGAACCAAATGCTATCAGAACCAAGACAAGTGCAAGGCAACCCACTTACGAAATCCATAGTGATTCTCTCCTATTTCCACTTAGGAATGGGTAGCCTCTGAATCAATCTACCAGGTCTCTGATTCTCGGCCTTCACCTGCTAACAACATAGGCACCAAGCCACAAACTCTGCTATATCTTTCCGCATGCCACTCTACCAGTAATGCTACCTCGAATCGCTATACATCTTAGCTATCCCAAGGTGAATAGAATATCTGGAGCTATGAGCCTCTCGAATTATCAACTGAATAAAATCTTCGACCTTCAAAACACAAATACAACTATCAAATCTCAAAATGCCCTCAGAATCTAAGGTAGCCCTCCTGTACTCACCCCTCAACACCTGATCTCTAATGCCATAAAGTTTGCAATCCTTAAACTGACAACCCTGAATATGCTCCAACAAGGTAGATCTAGTCTCAACACTAGCAAGAATTCTCTTGGGGTCAGAAATATCAAGTCGAACCATCAATTTGGCTAAGTACTGGATATCCAAAGCCAGCGGTCGCTCAAAAACTAAAATGAAGGCCATGTTACTCATACTTACTGCCTTCCAGCTCAAGGAATCTGCTACCACATTTGCCTTTCCCAGATGGTATAGAATAGTGATATCATAGTCCTTCAGACACTCAATCCATCTGCGCTGTCTCGAATTAAGCTCCCTCTGGGTCATAATATATTAAAGACTATGATGGTCAGTGAAGATCTCGTTGCGAAAACCATACGAGTAATGCCTCCAAATCTTAAGCTCAAAAACTACTACTACTAACTCTAAATCATGAGTGGGGTAGTTGCACTCATGCACCTTCAGCTGCCTTATTGCATATGCAATAACTCAACCTTGCTACATCAGAATACACGCCAAACCAACACCAGAAGCATTATAATAAAAAGTAAATCCCTCACCCTCAACCAGAAGAGTTAATATAGGAGCTGAAGTGAGCAAGTCCTTGAGCTTAAGAAAGCTCGCCTCACAACTTATAGACCACTGAAATGGGACCTTCTTCCTAGTCAATCTAGTCATTGGGGCTATAATAGTAGCAAATTTCTTGAAGAACCGCCTGTAGTATCCTGTTAACCCAATATAATTGCGAACCACAATAGAAGACGTAGGCCTATCCCTATAATGAATAGCCTCAATCTTCGTCGAGTTCACCATAATCCTATTCTTAGATACCATATGCCTCAAGAAAGCTACTGACTCAATCCAGAACTCGCACTTTGAGAATTTGGCAGAAAGCCTATGATCTCTCAAAGTGTTGAGCATAATCCTCAGATGTTGTGTGTGTTCCTCCTTACTCCTCGATTAAAAAAGGATATCATCTTTAAAAATAATACGAAAGAGTCCAAATAAGGCCTGAAAATGTGGTTCATCAAGATCATAAATGTTGCTGGGATGTTGGTTAATACAAAAGACATCACCAGGAACTTGTAATGGCCGTAACGAGTCCTGAAGGCTATCTTAGGGATGCCCTCAGCCCTAATCCTCAAGTGATGGTAACCAGACCTCAAATCAATCTTAGAAAACATTGTCGCACCCTGAAGCTGGTCAAATAAATCATCTATATAAGGCATAGGATACTTATTCTTCACTGTCACCTTATTTAGCTGCATGTAATTGATACACATACACATAGAACTATCCTTCTTCTTCACAAATAAAATTGTAGCACCCTAAGACTATACACTCGGTCTGATGAAACCCTTACCCAGAAGATCCTGAAGCTAAATATTTAGCTTCTTTAGCTCGACAAGAGCCATACGGTAAGGAGTCATTGAAATAGGTCAGGTGCCCAGCTTGAGGTCAATAACAAACTCTATATCACACTCAGAAGGAAGGCCAGGTAGGTTGGTAGTGAAAATATCAGAAAAATCATGAACGATAGAAATCGAGTAAAGCGAAGGACTCTCAACACTAACATCTCAAACATAAGTAAGAAATGACTCACAAACCCTCGATTCCAGTCTGCTAGCCAAAATATAAGAGATAATCCCCATCGGCGCGTGACTAAAAGAACCTTGCCACACAACCGGGGGTATGCTAGACATGGCTAAGGTAACAGTCTTGGAAAAATAATCCAAGATTGCATATTAGGGGGATAACTAGTCCATGCCCAGAATCATATTAAAATCCACCATATCTAACATAATAAGATCAGCCTGAGTATCATACTCTCAAATAGTCACCAAATATGATCTATATACCTGATCCACTACTAAAGAATCACTTACGGGAGTAGCTACACATAATGGCACACATAAAAGATCCCAAGAAAACCCCAACCACGGTGCATAATAAGCAAAAATAAATGAAAATCTGGAGCTAGGATCACATAAAGTAGAAGCTGGCTGATGACATACTGAAATCGTACATGTGATCACAAAATCTGAAGCTTCAGCCTTCAACTTACCAGGAATAATATACAAATGACCCTGTCCGCTATCAAACTAGGTGCCTATCCGACCACCTATCCTACCTACATGAGGGCCACCTTTATAACCCTAGGGACCACTCCTACAACCCTGAGCACCACCCCTAGATGAGGGGGGGCACTGCTTTAATCGTCTGAACAATCGATGCTGAAGTCTCAATCATCCACGGTGGGGAGCTCTCTAGTGAAGTGGCCAATAACACCATACTTATAACACTCCCAAGACACTCTAACCTGGTGATAAGGTATGGCTGACCCTGAATGACTACCTCAACCTGAGGACCCTGACTGAACACCCCTTGTCGACTGGCTACTGCTCTGACCACTAGAACTACCATAACTGGGCTGACCCTCATCTGAAATTTGAAGCGCTACTTGAACAGGCCTACTAGGTTGACCCTGGTACTGATGAGGCTGATGCTGGGGGTACCTACCCTAAAATCCTCAGCCTATGAACTGTGAGCCGCTGTGGCTCCCACTATAACTGCCCTGATAATGGGGCCTCTTATTGCTGCCCCCTTGGGCCTCTCTATCTATCTCTTCTATAGTGTAGGCGTGATCAACAATATCAGTAAAAGACCTCCCTGAAGTCACCAAACTCTGAGTAGCCCTAGGGAGCGGTAGTCTCAACCCCCTAACAAAACACTAAATGCTTTTGTATTATATAGGTAGAATTATGGTGGCATACCTGGAAAGATCATTAAACCTTGCCTTATACTTAGCCACAATCATAGAACCCTGCATCAATCTAGAAAACTCATCCCTAATACGCTCGTGCATACTGTGAGGCATGTACTTCTCCAAGAAAGCCTCGGAGAACTAAGTCCAAGTCATAGGAGGAGATCCAACTGGTCTGGAATAAATATAACCCCTCCACCACTATCTCGCTGCTCGGTCTAGCTGATAAGTAGTATAGACCACTACGCATGACTCAACCTAGCCCAAATTACATAGCCTCTCCTTACAACTGGTAAGGAACTCATAAGCATCCTCTCCTAGGGACTCGATAAACCTGGGTAGAGTCAATCTCAGAAATCGGCCCAGCATCTTCTGCTCCTCCGCAATCATAGCTGGCTGGGCTACTACCGACTGTGGCACTATCGGTGCTAGCAGAACCTCTGCTCTGGGAGCTGCAGTTGTAGGCTGTGCCCCTATACCTAGTCCACCTAAAACCCATCCTAAGTAGATGTCTATGCCCCATTTATCGGTAGACCACCAACTAACCCCAAAAGTAGAACAAATACATCATGGAGAACCAAAAAAGATATAAACCCAGGTGAGGCCTAGGCTGCCCCCTGGCCCTCCTGCTACTGTGGCGGTGGAATTATTGCTTCTATCTCTGGCTTAGGAGCAACAATAGGATCTAGCGACGATGGATTCTTTACCTGATCTCAAGTTGGGGCTACGGCTCTAACCTGGCCTCGACCTCTGGGTCAATCTCTACCTCTAACTGGTGCTCTAGCAGCAGGTTTGAGGTCTCGATCCCCAGTTATTATACCCCACATCCTAACTATAACAAAAATAAAAATCTAGTAACCAATACAGACACAACACACAGAAGTGAACCAAAAAGATGAGGTTTTCTTAAGAATGTCTTGTGGCCTCCAAAAGATAGGATACAAACGTCTCCATATTGATCCGCAGAAGAGATATACATAAATAACATATTGTACAAGAGAGGGAAGAGGACAAAATATACAAAATAAACCCTCCCAAGACCTATTAAGGTCGGATCAAGAGCCACAATAACCAAAAAGAAGAGTACTAGACAGTATATAATATATAAATATATATATATATATATACACACACATAGTAGTCTCAGATATACAAAAGAGTATCACTGAACCATAAGGAGAAGGATTAGCTCTGGACTTTAGAAAGATCACCCTATCTCTGAATCAGTAGCAAGGCCTGAGGGTAGCATCAGCGATGGTGGCTCATACTCAGATCTGCATTAGGGAAAAGATGCAAAAGTGCAGTATGAGTGACAAGAAATGGGTACTCAATAGGAATCATCGGCCGACTGAGATCAAATATAGTAAAAGCATAAATAAAGTGCGAGAGTGTAAGCTAAGTCAACAGTAAAAGGGAAAAAATATAAGTAATAAGTTGTGCTAAGCAAATGCAAAAAAGGAACTCAGTAACTTGAAAATAAAAGTAAAGGCCTAGCTATAACCTAATTGTACCCCTATAATCCTAGAAGGCACACAGAAGTAGACAATTAACCCTACCGATACCCCATAAGCCCGGTGGGTACAAACAAGCGAAAATCAAAATCTAGAGTAAGAAGCAACAAGCCCAGATGGACAATATGCAACACTGAATACTCCTTTTTCATCTATAATCTCTAGTTTTACCAGTCTAAAGTAGCATTCCAATCCCAGATCCATATTGAAGATATGTTTAGGACTTAAACTGGAACTAGTGGATAAGAATAAAAGGCCCAACACTGGGCTCGAACCAGGAATAAAGGATAATAACAAAAGGCCAAATGTTATATATACAATCGTTGGAACTCCCAGTAATGACCATAACTAAACACCAAAACACCCCAACCGTAATCTTAGACAGATGCCAGACTCGAACTAGAACGCATAAATAGCCAACCATAACTAGAATTGGTGATCTTATAAGAAGAAAACCTTAACCATAAAACAATTCAAGACTCATAAGGGAACTCATAACCATAACTATAAAGCATGCGCCAGATTTGAACCAGAATCGATATACATGCATATATATATAAAAACATAAAACAACTAGTGGAAGTCTAGGTTTTTCAAGTCTATATCCAATACATCTATCCATCTAGTTAAGTACCGAGTGGTTAAATCTTCTAAGGCCAGGCGGTTTCCAATTACCAGGTCAAAGAGGTGTGGTCAAGGACAAGTTACTACATTGCCTGGGAAAAGAAGCTAAACAAGCGTGCAATCAAGTATAAATAACCCAAACCCAAGGTAATAGCCTAAGGTAGCAGTCATGAATCTAACTAAGCCTGAAGGAACACTATTCAAGATATTCTATCTAAAAAAGGCAGTAGGGCTCATTATTGGATCCCGATAACCCAACCTAAGGCAAGCACCTACCCTAATCTAGATTAAGGCTTACCAGCCCCCCCCCCCAAGGTACTATAAGCACTGATTCTAGTCCTAAAGGATCATAGTATACTAATCTAAGGTAGAACGGGCCTAAATTCTAACAAAAGGGCCCCTTATTAGGCTAAATAAGGCTTAAAATGCTAAAAGAATAATCGGGCCGTAAATACCCACCCAAAACTAGAACAATATATTAAGTACAGTCTAGAATAAGGGTAAGCCTAGCCTTCCTGGACGCCGTCGAAAGCTTGCCAATTTTGCTAGACCAGAGTTTTTCCCTTCCGAGAAGCCTCCGAGCGCTGCCTTGCTACCAAAATAACGATCTATATATCAAGATAAAAAAATTGATACCTATATAGCATATAAACACTCTGGGTTAGAAATCATGCTAAAAATTCTATGTGGGGCCTGCTTGCTTGAGGCCGTTTACCTGAGGTTTTGTCCCGAGACCCATTCCTTAACTTCAAAAGCTCCAAAATAGAGAAATGGATCTAAAAACCAAATGAACTGCCTGATAAATAATCTGTCAGTCCCCGCAAGTCATAAATGACCTAGGGCACTTGTAGGAAACCTCTAAATAGAGAAAGAGTACAAAAATAAAGAAAATGATCTGGAGGGTCATTAAAATGCGCTACGGGTATTACAACCATTTTGACACTCATCACATTGATAAATCCCCTATGGGGAGGGACACTAATGTTTATCCCACTTACAAAACCATATACATTAGGGAAAAGTAATTTATGTAACATAGATCATACCTGACATTCACGCTTTACTACGATACACTACCACCATTATTAAGGAGCCGATCTACTCAAGGACCCAACAATAACATAAAAGTACAATTGGATAGGCAATACATATGAGTAACATATGTATGAAAGATGTGTGCATCTCATCAACATCATTTTTTGCATCATGAACATCATGATCAATATTAATATCACCTCCATTAATGTTTATTATCAATAAAAACATCATGAACATTATGATTTATTCAACATCAGCATCATGATATCCACCAACCCATCCTCCTCAACATGTATGGATATGCAAATGCATTCAACAATCACAGAGAGTGCCTGAAGGTGAATATAATTATTTCGTTCACACACAAACACAAAACCTTAATCTTATTACTGTATATATACTCAGGCATATATGTCTACGTGACTACAAATACCCATACCTTCAACGGGGCTATGATAGTTTTACCTGGATGCCGTACTAACTCTTTTGGTCTATAACTCACGGTCATGCTCCTGTCACCTCTTCTCAAACTCATCCCTAAATACTTCTATCAGAATTCTCACTCTTTATTTCACTAACTTTACCCTGGGTATTCTATGACTCTAAGTCCCTTATCTGTTCTGACATGTACCTGCCACTAGGCCGCTCCCTATTCTATCCTATCCTCTTAGTTACATTCATAAGTCGTCTAAAACTCTCCTAGGTTACTATTAACCCCTACTCCACATTTTATTTTATTAACCTTCCCCAATGCGAGACTTAACTATCTAAATTACCAAGAGCACCCTCTATCAACTCTAGTTCCCTACTTACTCCCCCTTTTATACTGTACTCAACTCACCCCTCACCTTGACCACAACATTCAATTAGTTAGTCCAGATTCTCACAAAATTCAAGCTATTCCATGCCACAAATATCACATTAATGGAGAACAACATTAATAAACCATATTATTAAGGCCTAGCCAGATTTCTATCATTTTCGTCCTTCCAAACACCATGCCAGAAGGCCTAATACATGAGAACTCCAGACATTACTATCAAAGTTAGATGAATCTAACCCAAATCTAATTGCTACAATAAAAACCATAACCTACCTTATAGACGAAACATGCTGTTATTGAGAGGAGAGAGTTATCCCATAAATTCCAAGCATCTCCCTATGTCGGGTTTTCATAAGGTGTGCCCTGAATTTACCCTCGTGAAGTTTGTCCTTTGGAATATCATATCTATAGAGGTGGGTTTTTTTCAAGATGTTTCTGGGGGAGGGGGAAAAATAACCTAGGGGAATAAAATAAAAGACGATTTTTAAGTTTTCCTCAAGCTAGCTACTACTTGGTTACTGCTGCAGCAGTTAGCCAACCACCGTAGTGGTAGAAAGCAAGCCGAACAATCTCCTTTTTAATTCTTGGCCCAATTAAATTAGGCCTAATTTTTCCACAGGTCCCTTAAGAGTATTTTAGTCGTTGATTTTTTTTTTCTGAGGCAATTTCACACGTAACAACATTTTGGGTTGTTACATTAGATACTAATTTACCTATAGTTCATCCTCGAATGGCCATAGGTAAATATTAATAATTCCCTGGCACGACTACACAAGGATATTCGGCCTACGATACGTTGAAAGAAAATGACCTTCATTTTTAATTAATAATGGAACCACGTACTGACCATCTTGATACTTTAACAGGTCTTTGCACAGGTTTACTTTTTATTTACCTGACTCACGAGAACTATGGGAGGAATTTACAAAAATATTCTCACGTGCCAACGTACAATACTTTAACACATGAAAAGTAGGGAAGAAAACGGACACCCGAAGGTTTTTCCACTGCAGCGGTTGATTATCACTGCAGTGGTGACTCTACTGCAGCAGCGGTTTGCGATAGTTTTGAAAGGGGGAAATGGTTCATTTCCCTTATTTTCACTCCTCACTCTAAAATCTCTAAATTCTCTATATGCAATCTCTTTCCGGCTTCAATTTTAAGGTAATTCATTCCTTCCTAATACTTCATTAACATAATTATCATTGTAGAAATTTTGTTAGAATAGAAGGTTTTGATTGGTTATTTGGTTCAACTTTTGGGACTTGAATTTTGATAGTGTTCTTTAATGAAATGATGAGCATGTTAGGTTCTCTTACATATTAAATGCTCCTACAGTATTCTGCGTGTAAGGTTGACATAGTTCATGGTGGACTTCGACCATGGGAGGGGTAAAAGGTAAATGGTCAACTTCCCCAAAAATTTTGGGTGATTTGAGGGTGAAATTAAGTGTTATACACTTACATTTTAGTGTAAAATGGTTCATACGAACTTCATTAAGCTTGATCTAACCTTAATTCTAAGAAATATGAAGAAGAGTTGGAAATCCACCTTTGGAGAAGAGATTGGCAGATTGAAGATGATGGACCACTGCAGCGGTAACTTTTCTGCCACAGTGGTACCGCTGGAACCAAAGGCGGATTCAGGATTCAGAGTCACCGAGTGGCAAGTAGACTCATCGATTAAATCAATCGGAGACTCAAAATCCTATATGTGAGGCAGCTTATGGCCAAGTGGTTCATTTGAACCCCCTTCAATGAAAATCTATACTATTTATACATGATTAAAATTATTTTTTATCTATATATAATAGTTATTGAACCCCTTCGACTAGTTCGTATATTTACTTCTTTCGATTTTGAACCCCCTTAGATTTTGGCTACTTCAACTTTTTACTTATTCTAAAAGAGAAACCAAAAAAATCTTTCAAAGTTACAAAGGTTTGTGGACATTAAGAAAGCAGTGGAGTGATGAGGCTGCGACGATGATTGACAGAGAAATTTCGCGGAGCAGAGAATGAAAGAAGAAGAAAAAAGTATAATGGGTTGGCAGAGTCAATTTAGGAAGAAGAATGGACAATGTTTTCTTTTAAAAGTTGATTAGAGAGAAAAAGAACAAAACTTATTCAGCTTTTAATTTTATATTTTAAACAAATACTACTTATTAATAAGAAATAAAAGAAAAGTCAAAGAAGGAACATAATCGAATTAAACTTACCAAAATTATATTGCCAGCTGGATTCGAACTAGTGCCCATCAGGTGGAACAAATGACCCTCTGCCACTCGAACCACATACCACTTTGGTTATCTGGGTGACAAGTTTGTTATTTATATATATATTCTGTATATATATATACCTATATATGTAGAGTTTTCATCAAAGTTTGCCGGTGGCGTGGCACTCTCACGAGCCTTAATAGATCCAACCCTGGCTATAACAGTAAGTTATCGCTGCAGTGGCAGTAGCCTCCCCAGGTTTTTATTTTCTTGTAGTTTCAAATTTCTTCCCTTTCGTAGCCCCCGATATGTTTTCTAACCATGTAATTGTGATGTTTGCAGTATTATCATGGCCCAAAAATAACGCTACCACATATTTCCTAACACTGCCATTCGCAACCACTATGAGAAGGAGCAGCATAATAGGAGTTTCCTTCATGGGAGGGGTTTTGTAATGAAAGATGTGGAAGATGAGGCCCCCTACTTCTACAACTAACTAAAAGTTTTGAAATGGGTGAAACCTGAGTTTGGAAGGTTATCCTCCCACCGTAGAGTGGTTAGTACCTCTCCCTACTATTTGCATCTGAGAAAAGAATGTCCTAGTGGGTGCTGCCAAGTGTCCTAGTAGAGGCTGCCACCATTAATGAAACTCTAGGGGTCCCAAATCCCTCAAACGCTGCCTTTGAAGCTAAAGTTCAGGAGGTGGACCAGAAATAGGTGGTCGAAGTCTTGGCCGGAGGGTCGACAAATGAGATAAGTGGTCGGGCCTCAAAGGAACCAAGAGTGCTTACTTTTTAGTGGAGGGTAAGGTATAGTTGTAGCTGCTGTCCCAGAGGATTCATCTTTGGGGAAACGTGACAGATGTGGTCTTCTACCGGGCCATAATAGTGGCATGTGATTTAGTGGGGATTGATATGAATGTAGGGGTGTAGACTGGGGACAAGTGGGCGCATTTTTATGCCCTGGAGAGGCCGGTAAGGGATGTATTCTTGCCTTCCTTGATTACTGAGTTGTGCGGGTTGGTGGACATACCCAAGAAGGATCACGATACTATGGAGGAATGTGATATGGTTTGCAACCCGCTAAGGGGTGGGGGCATCCAAGGAGGGAGAAAGAAAAAGAGGAAGATGGGGGAAGAAGCAGAGAGTAGTCTGAGCCGGTGGGAGTAAGAAGTCTAGCACCCCTTCTACTCAGGCTCCCCACATCTCTTGTTGGTTAGGAGGCTGACCTCGCTGCTGTGCAGGGCTACCTATAGAGGACTCAGCTACCCCCTCTTAGGTTGGCTCCTTTAAGCTTGACTGCCCCCATAGATTCAGCCTGAGCCTATGCTGAGCTCTGAAGAGAGCTAGATGAGGAGAAGAAGAAGAGCCGATCTCAGGACCGCATCTTGTTGAGGATGTGGAAGGTTGTGCAGGTGATGTTCAAGTGTGCCTATTTCCCTAAGAAGCTCCCGAAGCTAACAAGAAAGGATGTCAAGGAATTCTCCTTCCTTAGCAGAATAGAAGAGAAGGGTTCGAATGCCTCAAGCCTCAGAGATGACGTCGCTAGCTAGATGTCCCCCCCTTTGTTTCATGTTTTATTGATTTGGATTTTAGTTGCCCCTATTTGGGGTATATAACAAGCAATTATTCTTTTTATTTTCCTTTCCCACACTTTTAAGACATCTTTTGCTACCATACTTTAAATATTAATCGTTTTAGCTTATACTGTGTATCAGAGCTGATCTTTATCTTCAACTATCGCGAATACAGGGTTGCTTTGCAATAATTGTAGAATCATAAAATAGGGGAGAACTTGGCTGGTAGTAAAAGTTCCATTGCAGCGGTAACCTCCCGTAGTTCTGCTTTTCCCTTTTTTTCTAACTTTTCCCAAGTCTTCCCTCACACTACGCCATACCCCAAACACTAATGCAGTTTTTAACTCTCACATCCCATAATTTTTTAAGGTCTAGCGTGATTATATCGCGAACCGAACTATAGCAAATTCTTGCCTGCTTTTTCTCTCAACCACCACATCCCACATGATATTTCTGCCAAAACAATAAGGCACCTAGGTAGTTTGTCAGGATTTGGATAGATATTAAGAAATACTTCAAATCATTAAGAGATGAGACATGCCTTAAGTTGCAAAAGTGAAGATACACCTCGAGATCAAACCTGATCCTATGATACCCAGGTCCCTTGGCCACACATAGTTTAAATCAACGCACCTCACCTAAGACTTTTAACCATTGCATAGTAAGTCACCATATACTACACTTAGCACAATCCATAAAGAAACTTTTTGTACTTAAGAATTTTGACAATCCAACAACCAGGAAACAACATGACCAAACAATAGCCATCCATATAAGTAATATACACCACGTTCTATCACACCCAACAAACCATTTAGAGCATTAGTAATTTCATACAAAATCAAGCAACTCTTACAATATAACCATTCAACTGCTACATTTCTTATGGACCTCTACAGGTTAGAATAACCTATTCCAATAATTCAAATGTTTGGTGAGATACCAATTGGGACCAACTAGTCCCAATTGTGATTGTTGAGATACCAATTGGAATCTGCCAGATACCAATTAGACTCAACTCGGGGATGCAACACTGAGATAGCATGATAGGAGAAAAGAAAGTGAAATAGATTTCTAGATGCCTTATAGCCTCCTACAGATTTGATGTGGACGTCAACTCACTAATCCATAGGATTCTACTCAACCCTTGTTATTGTATTGGGAGACCATCAACCTGGGCTCTGATACCATCTTATCACGACCTAAATCTCTGGGTCATGCATGCACCTACCTAACAACAAACCCAGATAGAAAAACCCTTGCTAACCAGTTATTCATCTAATGAAGAAGTTAAAACAATTCATTTCAATGGTGTAATTTAGTATTATAATTAAAATAATCCATCATCCAACCTATTAACCCAGTTAACATCATAAGTATGAATCTAGTTTAATCTATTTGATAGGCAAACGTAATGCAGAAGATAATTAACAGTGAATCCCTAGAAACTATTTCTAGCCTAAACTGGTACAAGATCACTAGATAAGGACCAGGAAAGTCCATGACAGAACATCCATGCAAAATATAAATGGTAGGAGCTGTAGAGTGATCACCGTCGCCGCTATAGAAACCCCAACTGACCTACACCATGGCTATATCCCCAGTAGGAGATATAGTAAGTGTAGTATCAGTACAACCACACGTACTGGTAGGCATCATCGTCCAACCAAGGTTAGAAACAAATAACATTAATATCAAAAACGAAGAAATCATAGCATCAAATAAGGTTTTGATTTCTAATCCCCAATTTATAAAATTATTAGTACCATACTTTTAGCATCTATGTGACCTACCTGCTATTTATTTCCTGAGGATCTCAGTTTGCCTCCAGAACGGGAAGTGGAGTTTGGCCTTGATGTGATTCCAGGCACTCAACCTATCTCTATTCATCCGTACTCCAGCAGAATTGCGGGAATTGAAGGAGCAACTGAAAGACTTACTGGACAAAGGCTTTATCAGGCCTAGTATGTCCCCGTGGGGTGCACCAGTATTATTTGTATGGAAGAAAGATGGCACATTGAGGATGTGTATTGACTATCGGCAATTGAATAAAGTAACGATCAAGAACAAATATCCCCTCCCTAGAATTGACGATTTGTTTGATCAGTTACAGGGTGCCAAGTGTTTTTTAAAGATCGACTTGAGATCGGGTTACCATCAAGTCAGAGTTAGAGAAAAGGATATACCCAAGACAACTTTTCAAACACGGTATGGCCACTATGAATTTTTAGTTATGTCATTTGGACTAAAAAATACACCAGCTGTTTTCATGGATTTGATGAATAGGGTGTTTAAGCCATTTCTAGACGTGTTCGTGATGGTGTTTCTAGATTAAATCCTGGTTTATTCAAGATCACAAGAGGACCATGCTAATCACTTACGACAGGTGTTACAGATTCTTCGTAAGCGTAAGCTGTATGCAAAGTTCTCTAAATGTGAATTTTGGTTGAAATATGTAGCATTCTTGGGTCACATTGTATCAGATGAAGGAATTCAGGTTGATACACAAAAGATTGAAGCGGTGAAAACTTGGCCAAGGCCTACGACACCCATAGAAATTTGTAGCTTCCTTGGGTTGGCAGGTTATTATAGAAGGTTTGTTGAAGGGTTTTCTTCTATTGCTGCACCTTTAACGAAGCTTACACACAAGGCAGTCAAGTTTTAGTGGATTGAGGCATGTGAGAAAAGTTTCCAAGAGCTGAAAGATAAATTGACTTCCACACCCATATTAGTACTTTCGAAAGGCACCGAAGGGTATGCTGTATATTGTGATGCGTTCGGAGTTGGCCTCGGATATATATTGATGCAACACACAAATATAATAGCATATGCCTCACAACAGTTGCGGCCACATAAGAGAAACTATCCCACACATGATCTTGAGTTGGCAGCTGTGGTATTTGCTTTAAGGATATGGAGCCATTATTTGTATGGGGTTCATGTTGACATCTATACTGATCACAAAAGTTTGCAATATATCTTTAAGCAGAAGGATTTAAATCTGAGACAGTGGAGGTGGCTTGAGCTATTGAAAGACTATGATCTTGATATTCCATATCATCCAGGAAATGTAAATGTGGTCGCCGATTTATTAAGCCGCAAAGCAGTAGGAAGCACTAGTGGCCAGTTGACGGAAAAGCAAAATATAGTCAAAGATCTGCATCAACTATCCAACCTAGGAGTTCTTCTTCTTGAATCTCCAGATGAAGGGGTTATTGTGCAAAATGCAGCAGAATCTTCCCTAGTAGCTGAGGTGAAAGGGAAACAGGATGCGGATCCTATTTTATTGTAGCTGAAATAAAATGTACAACAGGGTCTTACAAAGGCATTTGATCTTACGCAAGAATGAGTACTTCAATACTAAGGTAGATTATGTGTATCGGATATAGATGAGCTGAGGAGATGAATTATGACAGAGGCGCATCATTCACGATATTCTATTCATCCGGGAGCTACCAAAATGTACCATGATTTGAAGGAAATGTATTGGTGGGGAAACATGAAGAAGAACATTGCAGAATTTGTATCTCAATGCCCGAATTGTCAACAAGTAAAGGTAGAGCATCAGAAACCAGGAGGTCACATGCAATGTATCAATCTTCTAGCCTAGAAATGGGATAGGATTAACATGGACTTCATCACAGGTTTGCCTTGTACACGACGGAAAGTTGAATCTATATGGTTCATAGTTGTCAGGCTTACCAAGTCAGCGCATTTTCTACCAGTCAAGACCACCTATACAACTGAAGATTATGCACGATTGTATGTTAAAGAGATAGTGCGATTGCATAGGAGTCCAATTTCCATTATATCAGATAGAGGAGAATAATTTACCATGAATTTTTGGAGATATTTTCAGAAGAGCTTGGGTACAAAAGTGAATTTGAGTACGACTTTTCATCCTCAGACAGATGGACAAGCAGAACGTACTATCCAAACACTTGAAGATATACTACGAGCTTGCACGTTAGATTTTCAAGGCAGTTGGGATGACCATTTGCCTCTTATTGAATTTGTTTACAATAATAGCTATCATTCAAGTATTAAAATGGCACCTTATGAAGCTTTATACAGAAGAAAGTGTAGATCGCCAATTGGATGGTTTGAAGCGGGTGAAACTGCTTTACTTGGCTAGATCTTGTTCATCAAGCTATGGAAAAAGTTAAAGTGATCCAATAGCGGCTACAAATGGCCCAAAGTCGACACAAGTCCTATGCTGATGTTAGAAGAAGAGGGCTCGAATTCTCCATAGGTGATTGGGTATTCTTGAAGGTGTCACCGATGAAAGGGGTAATGCGATTTGGAAAGAAAGGGAAGTTGAGTCTTCGATATATAGGGCCATATAAAATTGTCCGAAGATTTGGGCAAGTTGCGTATGAATTTTCACTACCCCAAGAAATCTCCACAGTTCATCTAGTATTTCATGTTTCAATGCTTCGAAAGTGCATAGGAGATCCATCTTGTATCGCTCCCATTGAAAATGTACAAGTTACGGATGATCTCACCTATGAAGAGATACCGATTGCTATTATGGATAGACAAGTGAAGAGGTTAAGGAATAAAGAAGTGGCTTCCATAAAGTTACTTTGGAGAAATCAACAAGTAGAAGAGATTACATGAGAAGCGGAAGAAATGATGAAGTCAAAGTACCCGTATTTGTTTCACACGGAAGAAAAAGTTCAAAGTGCGGAAGAAGAACAATAACAAGTAAGTATCTATAAGCATTATGTGTATATGTATATATGCTAACACAAAGAGGAATTTGTTGTACTTGAGAAGATGTTATTAACATTCGAGGACGAATGTTTCAAAAGGGGGAAAGATGTAACACCCCGTACCTTTTCGACCCTACTTGATTGGTGATCTAGGGCGCATTTATATGTCATATTTGAACCATGTTTACCTTTGTTTTGAGATAAATAAGTGCATATTTTGTATTGGTTTTGATGGACTACTGTCTACTGATATTGTACTAACGTCCGCAGAGAAAAATCGAAGAAAATCACATTTTAAGTGTGGGGCGCGCCCAGGGGCATACCAGGCCGCTTCTGGCAAATTTTTTTTTGGCACAGGCAGCACTGGTCTGCGCCAGGCAGCATGCCAGGCCGCCTATGCCAGGAATATTTCTGGCATAGGCAGCATTGGGGCCCGCCGGGTTGCTTGTCGCCAAAATTTTTCTCGGACTATTATTCTATAAATAAGACTTTTGAGTTATGGTATCATTATTCCATATTAGTAGGAATACTCTTGAGTGAGTTTGGCATCCAAGTTGGGGTTAATTCGTCGTCATAATTATTTAATCAAATTATGTTAAATTAAGCCATGAGTAGCAGAAATTTCTTATTCTTCGGATTGAGGCTACAAACATGAATCTCGTGATTGGAATATTGTCGTGACATTTATGAAATTATTTAAACATGAGATTGTTGGGGTATTACACATCGAATTTGGTGGGCTAAGTTAACATGTGTTAATGGGCTCAATTTAAGGCCCAAAATGGATTAAAAGACATGGCCCAAAAGGGCAAATGACCCATTCTTCCATGTTGACCAAGTAAACATGGAATTTAATGCCAAGAATTGGATAAGGATGACTTGAGGGCCTATATAAAGTGGAAAAATCAGATTTTTATTCACATAAACACACATTCCAATCTAGACATTTCCACAAGATATTTCTTTAAGCTCTCAAAACCCTAAGTCATCTCTTTGGACAAGATCATCATTTTTCAAGCTTGGGTAAGTGTTTATTCTTGTGCTTTAATATATTATGTGCATGAGATATGGTGTAGATCATGATGGTTATGTCTAAAGTGTGAGTAGTGCACTTTTGCTTTTTGCTAAAAGATGTGTCATATATGGGATTTGAACTTGAAAGGAGACTTGAGGTTTTGAAGGAAGTGAATGGTGTGGATGAAATATCAACATGTATGGTGTGGTTATGTTCTTAAATTGATTTTTTTCTATATGTATACCTTGTGGGATTGTTGTGGAATTGTTGTTATGAAACATATTGAGGTGACTTGATGGAGTAATTGTGATGTTGTGTTGAAGGGTAAGTGTAAAGTATAAACTTGGTGAAAATGCTATTGGTTTATTATGCCTTGGTCAATGTATAGAATATTGTGGTATTATTGGTGTGACAATGCCATGAATGGTATTTTAAAGGGGTGAAATGACGTTATAGGGCAATAATGTAACTCATTGTCATTATGCGTTTGTAGTAGTTAGTTGTTAACGTGAGCTCCGTTATGTACTTGTGTTGTAGAGTGAAACGTAAGGAAGGAGATGGACTATTGTATTCACATATAGGATTGTGTATTCATATTGGGAAGATAAGGTATGTAATATTACTCTTTTCGTATCCTTCTGCAACACATAGTGTTCACCTTGTCATTGTACTTGTTCCATTCTGAAATGTTCTAATGTATATCATTTCAGGTTGTTATCTATTGTTATTCTCATGTCTCTTATTCATTGACTATTGTTCCAAAGCTCCAACAATGTTACAACTAATAACGTATCACTCTTCCAATAACGTATCACTCTTATAATATAAGAATTGAAGGAATGCATACTTGTTGAGTATGGGTAGCAACCCAAAGGGGCAAAAGCCTAGCTAGGGGCAATCCCGAATGAATATTGAGTACGGGTAGCAACCCAAAGGGGCAAAAGCCTATCTAGGGGCAATCCCGAATGTATATTGGGAATGGGTGGCAACTCGAAGGGGCGTAAGCCTAGCTAGAGGCGATCCCGAATGGGTGGCAACTCAAAGGGGCGGAAGCCTAGCTAGAGGCTATCCCAAAAGATTATATGAATGATATTACATGAACAATATTTGATGAATGATTGTGACAATGATATGATCAAAAATGAAAGAAATGAATGCAATATATACAACTCCACACATGTATATTCTGGCGGCTAATCTATATTGCCCACTCACTTGTACTTGATTCCATTGAAGTATTTATGTGTCATACAATTACTTATAGTCTTACATACTCAGTACATTCTTTGTACTGATGTCCCTTGTGGGACTTACCTTACTTGTTGCAGGCACAGGTGTTAGTAGACCTCCACAGTAGGTTGCGGATCATTTGCTGATCATTGGTGAGCTCCAGTTGGTTTGAGGCTTTTCGAGTCACAGTGTATAGTTGTTTTGGTACTGTAATGTTGTATAAAGCGAGGACTTGTCCCGACTTTAGGTTGGTTATGTATATGCATCTGTTAGAGGCTTTGTAGACGTATGTGGGAATATGAATGTAAGGGATGTGTGTCCATTTTGACTTGATGGCCCTAACGGCCAAGTTTCGTATATAGTATATGTTTCCATGACTTCCGCTATTAGCATTTTGTAGCTATACGTGATGGTGATGTTTCTTGAATGACATGCATATGAATAGACATGGATGAAGATTAGTTCTCTCGGGCCTTATTGACTTCGGGTGCCAGTCCACCCCGTTGGAATTCGAGGCGTGACATGATTTTTCACTCTTGATTCCTTAGAGGTTGAGTTGGCAATATCCATTTTGACAAACTTTGGTAAGTCTGCCAACAGGTCCATTTGCACCTTAACCTTAGCATAACTTGGTCACATTTTGTTCACAGTAGCCATATTCAAGTGAATGTCTTTCCCACAGCTGAGGCAAGTGAAAATACAGATACTTTCACAAAGAAAGTAGGTCTTATATCGGGGAATGATATTCACGCCATTGCTTGTGTCGTTTCCTCTTTCATTTAGAATTTAGCATCGTAAATCAAAGGTTTCATTTGATAGGAGTATCCATCCTTCGCAGTGATATAGTAAACACTTTTAGACACTGTGGTTACAAAATCCTCAAATAGCTCAAATCTTATGAATATATGCCAATTCATTAAAAACCCAATGGTATAATCACCCTTCATAGTGAGTTGATTAGGTATCTAAACTCTCAAGTCTTCCAACTCAGGCCAACCATAAGAGAATTTTCCAATTACTGCATATTGCAGGTTTTCAATTGTGTTCATCCTATTGACTTTTTCTTCAGCCCACACCACTTGTGAAACCTCATTGTTATAGGTAAGCTTTTTGAATGGGATTGGTTCCACTAATAGTTTCGGCTGGGATTTAGGGGTATTAATTGTTAAAGGTTTCAACAAATCTTCATATTGACCTTGTTGAGATGATGATGGTGATGAAGCTTTTATTGGTGATGCATCGCTAGGCAAAGAAATAGGCTTGAGGGGTACAGAACTTAAGACAGAGGGGAAATTTTCAGTAGTGATTGCTAGAGGGGACTGGTCAGCCTTAGGGACCGACTGACCAGCTGCCAGATTGGCCATTTCCGGTGAGAGTTAAGGTTCAATTTGTGGTTGCTTTTTTGGTCATGAGATCGCCATTCTCTCTTAAATGCTAAGAAATGTATTATCCTCTTTTGATAGAATTTGTGGAATATGTCTAAGTAGTGGGGGAAAAGGACACAAATAACATCTCGGCTGAAATTAATGCCACCAAAATAGCTAAAGAATTGAAATTCCCAATTCTAGCCATTTGGGTGGCCAATACATCTCATTTTTTTTATTGATTTTTCGGTGCAGAAGCTTCTTTCTTCTTTTTGTTTTTGTGGTTGCTTTTTTTTTTCTTCTTCCTTTTTTGGTGTTTTGTTTTATAAAATTACTCTCCTATTTCTTTTGTCCTACCAGAAAAAAAGCAAATAAATTTTGTAGTTTTTATTTTTTATTTTTTCAATACAATTTTGTGACATTGAAATTGTTACTTTTTTTTTTTTTAAAAAAAAATAGTCAAATTCAGAAAGAGTGTATTTCAAATACAATCAAAAAAGAAAAAAAGTATCAATGCCTATTTAATACCAAATACATGTATATTAGATACCAGACATATGTATCTTAGACACCAGATACAGATACTGTCATGACCCAAATCTCCGGGTTGTGCGGGCACCTACCTAACACCTACCCCAGATAGGAGAACCCTTGCCCACAAATTATTCATCTAATGTGGAAGTTAAAACAATTCATTTGAATGGTGTAATTTAGTCCTCTAATTAAAATAATCCATCATCCAACCTAGTAATCCAATTAACATCATAAGTATGAATCTACTTTAATACATGTGATATGTAAAAATAATGTGGAAGATAATCAATAGTGAATCCCCAGAAACTAGCCTAAACTGTTACAAGAGCACTAGATAAGGAATAGGGAAGTCCATAACACAACATCCACGCAGAATAGAGATGGCGGGAGCTGCTGTAGAGTGATTGTCGTCGTTGCTATAGAAACCCCAATTGACCTACACCATGGCTATATCTCTGGTAGGAGATATAGTAAGTGTAGCATCAGTACAACCGCACGTACTGGTAGGCATCATTGGCTGACCAGGGTTAGAACAAATAACATTAATAGAAAATAGGAAGAAATCGTAGCATCAAATAGGGATTCGGTTTCTAATCCCCAATTTATGAAATTATTAGTACCACACTATTAGCATCTCTGTGACCTACCTACTATTTAATATTTTCGTATATCTTTGTCCTTTGACAATCCACTCTAACTTATATTCTCTAATTTTCCTCACTCATTACCCCAGTTTCTGCAATCCCTAGCCTACTTTAAGCCGACTTACCGACTTCACGAATTTAGGACATAAGGCTACCCACGGTTGATCGAGCCTCCTCGAAGTTCTACTAACGCAATGTGTTACAGGGTTTATAACTATTCTGACACTTATGATGTTGACAAATCCCTTGCGAGGAGGGAGAATAATGTATATCCTGCCTACAAAACCATATACATTAAGGAAAAGTAGTTTACATAACACAGAACATGCCTAGCATTCACTCTTCACTATGATGCACTACCACTATTATCAAGGGGCAAGTCCACACAAGGGACCAATAACAACATAAAAGTACAATCGGACATGCAATACACATGAGTAACGTATGTATGCAAGATGTGTGCATCATCTTTTCTTCTCCTCAATCTCATCAACATAATTTTACACAGTATGAACATCATGATCAATATCAATATCACCTCCATCATCAACAATTATCACCAACAATATCATAAACATCATGATTTATACAATATCATCATTATCATCACCACCGTCCCATCATCCTCAATATGTATGGATGTGCATATGTAATCAACAATCATATAGAGTGCCCGAAGGCGATTATAATTCTTTGGTTCACATACAAACATAAGACCTTAATCTTATTACTGTACATATACTCAGGCACATATGTCTACGTGACTATGAACACCCACACTTTCTACGGGATTGCAATAGTTCTACTGGGATGCCGTACTAAATCTTTCAGTATCCAACTCATGCTCATACTTCCATCACCTCTTCTCAAACTCCTTCCTAAATACTTCTATCGAAATTCTCACTCTTGACCTCACTAACCTTACCATAGGTATTCTATGACTCATACCCCCTTATCTGTTCTTACATGTACCTGCAACTAGGTCGTTCCCTAAACTATCCTATCCCTTTAGTTACATTTGTAGGTCACCTAAAACTCTCTTATTTTACTATTAACCCCTACTCCATATTTCATTTCATTAATCTTCCCCAATGCGAGACTTAACTATCTAAATTACCAAGAGCACCCTTTATCAACTCTAGTTCCCTACTTACTCCCCCCCTTTTACCGAACTCAACTCACCCCACACCTTGAGACCACAACATTTAATTAATTAGCCCAAATTTTCATAAAATTCAAGCTATTCCATGCCACGAATATCACATTAATGGGGTACAACATCAATAAACCATATTATTAAGGCCTAGCAGGATTTCTATCATTTTCGTCCTTCCAAACACCGTGCCTGAAGGCCTAATACATGATAAATCCCAACAATATTATCAAAGTTATATGAATCTAACCCAAATCTAATTGCTACAATAAAAATCATAACCTACCTCGTAGACAAACCATGCTGCTATTGAGAGGAGAGAGTTATCCCGCAAGTGCCAAGCAACACCCCATGTCGGGTTCCCACCTGGTGTGACCTGAAATCGCCTTCATGAAGCTTGGCCTTTGAAATCTCATAGCTATGAAGGTGGGGTTTGTTCAGGGTATTTCTAGTGGGGAAAAGATGACCTAAGGAAATAAAATAAAAGAGGGTTTTTAACTTTTGCTTGGGCTGGCCATTGCCTGGTTACCGCTGCTGTGGTTAGCAGCCACAGCAGCGGTAGGCAGCAAGCCGATCCATCCCTTTTTTAATTCTTTATTGGGCCTCATTTTTCCCTACGAAATATTTTCCCCTGGTCCATTAAGAGTATTTTGGTCGTCGAATTTTTTTTTCTATGGAAGTTTCACATGTAATGACGTTTTGGATCGTCACAGATACATATTTTAAACAAAAATTATACAGTTTCTATATACATCCTATACAGATACGTATGTTGTATAATAATGATATAATTTTTATAAACTTCATATACAGATACATATTCTATACAACAATTATACAGTTTTTTATACACATTCTATATAACCTTTAGCTGCAATAATCGTTAAGATACATATTCTATACAATAATTATACAATTTCTATACACATCCGATACAACCTTTAGCTGCAATAATTATTCAACATATTCTATACAATAATTATATAATTTCTATACACATTCTTAAATTGTGTATCAGTATAGATGCATCATCATATATAATAAAGTATAACTAACCACTAATTATACACATATTATACAATTAGTCTACACATATGATACATATTTTGGGGATATTTCGTGAAGGCAATAATTAGAGATCAGAACCTTCATTGTCCATGAAGCTACCACCCATATTCCACCATGAAAGATCCATAGTTTTTTCTGTCATCTTCATCATTTTTACCATCCCACAAACACGATTTAAAACTCCATTAAAAAATATTTAATCAACCCAAACATCATTAATGTTGACTAGCTCCTTCACCATCTTCCACCACCATTTTTTTTTACCATTAAAATGGTCCATCACTGCTGCTAGACTAATTGCAACTGACATCAAACCAAGACCCAAAATAATATCTAAATCAAGTTATTTCCACCCAAATAAAGCACCGTTAAAACACTTTGATTTGATTTTTTGTATCATCATCTCATATACAATGAAAGGAAAGATTATAACAGAGATAAAGGAAGAAGAAAATTTGGAGCAAAGGCAAAAAAATTGGAGAAGAAATCCTTTTTAGGAAAGAAAGTAGCAAAGAATGATATATACAGTAAAGGCCACACAATGGGACTAATTACAGCCGAAGGGCTACAAAATGGAAATAAAATGGGTCGAAGATTTAATTTATGTCTAATAAATTAATTTGGGGCCATTATTTTTACAATTGGCCACCGATTGTCTTTTTCCCATTTTTTAGTTCTTTATAATAAAGAGGCCCTTGAGCCTCACTTTACTTAAAAAAATAATTTCAAAAGTAAGAATATAGAATGCTTCGACTCAACTAAAATATAATGCTCAAGTTGTGTGTGAATTCAAAATATTTGCCTCATTTTGTTCTGAAGTTCAATTTTTTACAAATTCACAGGGTCTCTCTCTAAATATTCAAAAAAGAATTAATTTCTGAAATGGTAACTCCACTTATTAAAAATATTCTGCTAAAGTTATTTTTATTTTATAAAAAATAACAAAGACACTAAACTTTAGGAATATCCTGCTACAGTCACTTTTATTTTTTTTAGGGCAATAAAGTCATCCAACTATTATCTTTTAGCTTAGAAAATAGAAGACACATTCTTAACAAGTCATTTCATATTAAATATCCATTTTTAATAATACTAGTTAAGTGTACGTTCTTTGCACGTGTGTATTACGTTGATTAATAATATATGTATATAAAAAGAATACATTATTGTGTGTACGTTATATATTGTAACGACCCTCATGGTCATTTTAATGATTTTTGTGTGTTTTAATTGTTTACCCCTTTACGTGGCTTCAGCAAGATATTCAAGGTCTACAGGGGTGGGTGACATGATTTTTAATGTGATTAGATTGATGAGTTTTACATTTTGGAAGGTTGGAAAATGGAAAGGATTGACAAAAGTCAACATTTAATGAATATGAACTCGAAATAGAATTTCGACCATTCTGTTAGGTCCAGGAAGTGATTTTTGGGTTAGTTAGGCATTTGCTTCAGGTCCCGAGGCTTAACGAAAGAGTCTTGAGTTGTTGGTTGGAAATTTAAAAATTTAGAACTTAAGAGCTGACCTCAATTAACATTAGGTCAAGACGACCTCAAATCGGTGTTTTGATGGTTTCAACATGTCTGAAATGTCGATTTCTATATAGTAGCATATTCATTTTATATTCACAGAATTTTGAACTAATCTCGAGGGATCATTCAGAGTTTATAAGCTTGAACTTGTTGTTAGTTATTACTATTTCTGGTTGGTGCACGCGATAGGCTAGTCACATTCATGAAAGCTTAGTCGGGTATGGGTTGAGGGATTTGTCCTTCTCATTCGCGGTCATGGTCTCACATTCGTGAAGGGCTGGGGCCATTTCTCTTTACATTCGTAAAGAGAATTTTTTGCCTGGACAGAACTCAAATTCACATTTCAAACATGAACTCCATAACTGGGTTTTGGGAGCTTGGAAACCCCTTTTTTGAGTGATTCAAAAATGGGATTTTCAATATTTCTTCATTGGGTAGGATTATAAACCTTTATTTATGCATTTCCCAGAACTTTATTGATAATTTTACCTTTAAATCAATATTTTAAATTGAGAAAATTGGAAATTTTGGGGTTAAAGTTATGAAATCGTATTTTGATGATTTGAAGGTTGATTTAAGCTTTAGTTTTTTTTTTTTTAATGAAATTTCATATTTGAGTTTCTTGTGTTAAGGATAATATGATTTTTAAATAAATTTTCAGTTATCCTTTATGGGTCGGGGTTGACTTTTGGATTGAGTTTCTAGATCTGGAGTAGAAGTATAACATTATGGATGTCCACAGATTCGTTTACTTATGTAAAATATGTATTTGACCATATTGACCTCGTTTGAGAGCTCTATGGAATGGTAAGGTTATGATTTGACTTTTTATGTTTTGTTTAAGACAAGTTGAGACATTCTTTGCCTCATTTTCAAAGTATTAGTGTATTAGGTAATTGTCTAATTAAGGAAAAGTGGACTAGGTGATTGTGTAGTTAAGGAATAGGTGATTGAGGGTCCTATATAAGTGAGATGACAAGCATCTATGTTTGTACTTGTGCTATGTTATGAGTACTTAAGATTATATCTCTATTTTATTGACTTATCTAACTACTTGAGCTCGTTTGTAATTGTAGGTTAGCATATTAATTACTTAAGTGATCATGATTTCACTTTTCTTATTATATTATTGATTATTCTGTTATGTTAATTATATATGTACTAAGGGTTTAGATTTGGTGAAGGATCACTGTATATTTCGTGACATTATTATCATGCATACAATCATGGACATTGAGTAAGTGAAAGGATAAATCATTGTAAAGGGTCATCCAGGATATTTCAAGGTAAGTAATTATCTGATACAAGATATTTATCACCTAGGGCTTTCCCAGGTAAATGATTGTCCGATACAATATGGGTTTATAAACCTCACGAGTCTCTAATAGGTCCTAGCTAGCCAAAACAATAGCTGTATACATATTTTTGGACAAGTAAGAGGCACATGCATCATGTGCATTCATTACATTATTCTACTTGATTTGCACTGTTTTTATGTGAAAAGTAATCAAGTAATTGTGAAAGTGGCTTTATTATTCTTATTCTGACTTGACTATGAATTAAGATATACGAATTTGAATTTCCCCTATTTTTGTTGAGATTAGCTATTAGTCCATGTTTGTGATACTGAAAGGAGTAGTAGTTATTGAGTGTCAGAAGAGAGCATTTAAGACTGACCCTTATCATCACTTTAGATTTAGATCAGTTAATGATGTTGCTGAGTACATCTGGATTAGTACTCATGCTTGTTTAATTCTGCACTTTATTGTGTAGGTTCTAAGCCGGGTATCTCTAGCCATTGATTTAATAGTTATCCGGAGCAAATTTATTGAATTCTAAGGTAGATGCTTGGCTAATCCACAACTTTTTTTGGATCTCCTCTATGTTTTATTCCTTTCATTCCCCTTTTAGATATTTTGAATTTTTAGAGTTGTATTGAAATCTTTAAAGGCTTGTAGTAGTGTCTTCTAGGTTTTGGGAATGGTTTAGTTGATGCTTTCCACATTTTCAGTTGATATTGTATGAAAGAATTACTTTCTGACTTATATTGTTTTAAAATTTTTATTTTTGCATATATATTTCTTAATTTGAGTTAAGTTTTTGGGTTGGCTTACCTATCAATGGGTTAGATAAGTGACATCACTTCCTTGAATTTTGGGTCACAAAAAAGTTTGTATCAAGGCTAGGTCTATTGGTCTCACAAATATAATCTGATTAAAAGAGAGTCTTGTGGATCAGTTTGAGGACGTCCATTATCTATCTTCAATGGGTTATAAGACATTAGAAAAATTCCTTTCTTTCTGTCTTATTGTTCATACTTGATTCCATCAGTTACTAAGATTCTTGGTTTCATTCTCATAGTGATGGTGAAGACACATGCAACTATGGTTAAAGATCAAGAGCCATGTCAGCATCTATACCCACTGCTCATTTGTGGCACATGGATGAGTCAGACGACATAATAAAGGTCGAGGTTGAGGTTAGGTTGCTGCACTAGCAAGAGCGAAAGTCCTGGCAATTGCTCATGTTCCAAATAGCGAAGAGTCTCTTGAGATTAAGTATGAGATAGAGTCTAGGTGATTAGATTCTAGGAGGTACGGCGGTGGTCTTAACTCAGGCACCATAAAAAATTTATAGCTTTCCTAGTACTTCAGGATGATCTTCTGTATATTGCTTGGGTTATTAGAGAGCATGACACAGATTGGTGTTTTTCATGGTAATCCAGATGATTCTTAGACCAGGATAGGAGGACAGACTCCATATCAACATCCTATCCTAGGTTTTCAAGGTATAGGGGCCAGCCAGTCGATGCAATAACATCTAGATTTGGCGGTAAGCCTTTGCCAGGTGTTGGTATGCCATTTAGGGATAGGCGATTTATTTCTAATGAGGAGCTGATGAGGTTTGAACACTTCAAAAAGATGGACCCATCTCAGTTTCAGGATGGATAGACAAATGATTCTTATGAGTTCCTTGTGAATTGTCATGAGAGGTTGTAGTATGTGGGGTTGGTGGAGTCTTACGAATTTGACTACATAATATTTCAGATACATGGCCTACCCAAGTAGTGGTGGTGGTCTTATGTTGATTCTAGCCCAGTGGGGTTTCCTCTTATGACATGGGAGCAGTTTGCTCAGGCTTTCTTAGAGCAGTTAGTTAGCCATAACTTGAGGGAGAAGAGGAGGAACCAATTTAAGAACTTGAATTGGGATGGTTATTATAGTGACTGAGTATGAGACTAGGTTTCATGCATCATCTAGACATGGTTTGGTGATTTTGTAGATGAGACCAAGAGGATTTACTGCTTCTGTGATAGGTTTTACTTTTTAGTTGGGTCTTCTTTTCAAAGATAGTTAAGGAGGCAAAAGAGTTAGAGATTATGCACCGTGAAGAAATAAGATGGTTCTACATAGATGTGCTTAATTACAAGTAATAAGTATCCTATTTTGTGCATTGATGACTTATTTGATTAGCTTTTAGGCACTTGGTGGTTTCGAAAATTGACTTGAGGTCAGGCTATCACTAGTTGAGAATTAGGTTGTGGACATCCCTACGACAGCCTTAAGGAGTTGGTATGACCATTCTGAGTTACTCGTTATGTCATTTGGATTGACTAATGCCCCAATAGCATTTATGGAGCTGATGAATGAGATATTTCAACCATATCTAAATTCTTTTGTTATTATCTTCATTGATGATATCTTGGTATATTTGAGGAGTGAGGAGGAACATGGATGACATTTGGAGATTAGCTTTAGATGTTAAAAGATGAGCGCTTATATGTCAAATTTTGGAAATGTGAATTTTGGCTCAGTTCTATGGAATTTCTGGGACACCTTTAGTCCAAGGAGGGTGTCATGGTGGATCTGGCCAAGATTGAGGCAACTCGGGATTGGTATAGACGTACTTCACCTACCAATATTTAGAATTTTATTGGATTAGCATGCTATAGAGATGGTTCGTGGAGGTGTTTTCTTCTATTTAATCTTCTTTGGACAGACTGACTCAAAAGAATGTTACTTTTAAGTGGTCCATGAGTGTGAGGTGAGCTTTCAAAAGCCCAGGACTTTGTTGGCCTCAACTCCTATTTTGACTTTGCTTTTGGAAGGTGAAGGTTTCATGGTATATTATGATACTTCACATATTGGTCTTGGTATATTATAATGCTTCACATATTGGTCTTGGTTGTGTTTTGATTTAGAAAGGAAAAACTATTTTTATGCTTCGAGTCAATCAAATACTCATGTGAATAACTACCCCACTCATGACTTAGAGTTGGTAGTGGTAGAGTTTGCTTTAAAGATTTGGAGGCACTACTTATATGAAGTTCATTGTGAGGTTTTCATTGATTATTGTAGCCTATAATACATATTCAACCTGAAGGATGAAAATTTTAGACCACAAAGATGGTTAGAGTTTCTTAAGAATTATGATATGACTATCCTTTATCATTTAGGCAAGGTTAATATGGTGGCAGATTCCTTGAGTAGGAAAGTGGTGAGTATGGTTGTCTTGATTTATTCTTATCTAAGGAGCGAACTTTGGCTATAAATGTTCAGACTTCAGAGTTTGGCTAATAGCTTTGTAAGACTTGACATTTTTGAGTATGGTAGAGTCCTTAGTTGTGTTGATGCATGGTCACTTTTGATAGAATAGATTAAGGCTAGACAATTTGAAGATGAGAAGTTGTGCAAATTTTGGGACAAATTGTTGGAAGGTGACACCAAGGAGGCAATTCTTGACTAAGAAGGTGTTTTGAGGATCAAGGATTAGATTTGCGTCTCTAGAGTTGATGATTTGACGAGTTTGATCATGGAGGAAGCTCATAGTTTAAAGTATTCTATTCATCCAAGTGCATCTAAGATGTATCATGACTTGGAGCAATATTATTGGTGGTGTAAGATGAAGAGGGACATCGTAGAGTTTGTGTCTAAGTGTTTGAATTGGCAACAAGTGAAGTATAAGCACCATAGACCGGGTGGTATAACTCAGGGAATGTTTATACCTGAGTGGAAGTGGGAGCATATTGTATGAACTATGATACCCCATACCTTTCAACACATGTACTGTTAAGGTAACATCGATGGATTTACTTTGATATTTATAAATAAGGGTGAATTTGAGCCAAAGTATAAGTATCAACTACATTAATGTGAAAGATATAGTTTGAGGGAATGAGACTTGAAAAGACAAGTAAAGTTGGGAACAAAAAAGTCACCTACTTACTTAAGTGTTTCACCTACTAGTGTAAACGTGCTTCATGTTTGGACTTTCTGCGTGGTTAAGTTATGTATTTTGATGTCCTACTTGCTTGATATACTTGTATGCATAGCCTATATTAAATAAAATGGGTCAAGGATGAAAGAATAGGACAAGTATGTGCATCACCTACTGAAGGAAAACTAGGCCAAGACATAAAGTTATTTATCAAGTAGGTTGATCACCTACTTTGAGTTTTATTGGGTCCACATAGATACTAAATGAAAATGTGGGCTGGGTCAAGGGTCAAGGCCTTACCCATCTGAAAATATCCACAATATATACAGACATTCAGAAAGTGTTTCAGATTTTTCCAGCAGATAAATAACACACAATTCTCTCTCTCTCTTTCTGTCTCTTAGCTCTTCTTGGTAGCCCTTTTGTTCCCTTTGTGTTCTTGAATTATTCCTCTTCGTTCTCAAGCTTCAAGGTATATTTTTTTGGCTATATTTTTCATGGTTTTAACATGATTATGGTGGCGGAAATCAACTCCATACATTATGGGAGTTTGGGCAGCCTTCGGAGAAAGAAACTCTTTGGTTTCCCCTTTCAACATAGTAGTATTTTGACTTGATTTCTTGCTGTTTTAAGGTGTTGGTGTGAGGATAAATTTTGGAATTGAAGAATTGTAGTATTAATATGAAAATTATAGAAAAATTAAGGTAAATTCATGCCCTACCAGTTACCATTACATAGCATCTTACTATTTTAGATACTTCATTGACACTATAGTATGATTGTTTTGTATCACTTGGCCGTAGACCATGGTATATATATGTATCATACTTATTAGTTGTCATTATTACATATATCCTTGATATCTCACATGTTATATATTATCTATACAACATATATGTTCATATGGTACTTGTCCGCCCCATCTAGATTTGGGTCGTGATAAACTTGGTATTAGAGCAAGGTTCAAGTGTCCCAAGAAATGTCTATAAAGCCATGTCTAGTAGTGACTTTCTTATGAATGTGTTATGTGTCACATTCATAAATAGGGGGAAGCTTGGACATTTAGGAAATATGACCTTCTTTCATGTTCTAGATCACGCGATAGTACAAAGTTATAAGAAATTGATTCGACTCGTGCTTTAATCTTTATCTACAAAGATGCCTGCAAAGAAATAGACCCGTACTAGTACGCGATTCACAACACCTCTAGAGGCATGGCCTAGTACACACCCACATGCTAATGAGGATTAACAACCTTCCCAAGCAAATGATGGAAATGAATGAATGGTTATGAGGTATCGAGGAAAGGTTGTCTTGGTGAGAGAGTGAGAATGGAGGGAGAGCACTTCAATTGGATGGAAACGAGAAGATGAGGGGGGCATCTGTGAAAACCCCTTCTCTAGGACAAGCCCCCAACCTATTTTACCCTCCACCAAATCAAACCCGAAACTACCAATAATTTTACCCCCTAAATGAACAACCCCCCAAACCACCCAAGACAAGCTATACCACATTCAAATACACAATCCTATCACCTTAACAAGAGAAATGTCCTGCCGTGGCAAACCAAGCGCCATACTAAACTCCATTGCAAAACACATCAAATGTATCCTTGCATGGTTCTTATTTATCGCCTCTGAAAAATGCACTACAAACACCCTTCCAAGACTACCACCACCAAAATCCTCTATATGATGAAAAGAATGATGAGGTAAAAAATGATGAGTTTTGGGAGCATGGAGGTAGGAGTGGATATGAGATGCCAAGGGAAGGAGTCCGGCCTTGGGACTTGAGATGGGACCAAGGCATAGAAGGTCAAGAATATAGAAATAGAGGAGATAGGATGAGATATAGAAGAGATAGGATAGGAAATAGAGGCAATAGGATGGGAAATAAAGGAGATAGGTTTGGGGAGAGAAATGTTCAAGATAGGTTCTTGAACACTATCAAGGTCACGCTTCTAAGGTACAAAAGAAGTAGTGACCCCGATGAGTTCTTGGAATGGAAAATTCATAGTGAGCAGATCTTTCTCCCAAATAATATCTTAGAAACTTTGAAGGAAAATTATGCTCTTATGTTATTCGAAGGATATGCATCCACTTGGTGGGAGTCCAAGAGGCGGGAAAGGGAGAGCCATCACAACTATGAGTTAACCTACTTGGAAAGAGTTGATTATGCTTACGAAATTTGAGGTACTTGACTCCAAAGTACTACTAAAAGGTGCAAAAGAAGGTGTTTATGTTGAGGCAAGGTAACAAAAGTGTGGAAGAATATTATGATGAGTTTGAAAATTTGTAGATGAAGTCTAAACTTGAAGAAAACATGCAATGTATGGTAATTTGATTCGTGGAAAATTTGAGGCTTGATATCTTGAGGCCTTAGAGGATTAAGAACTATAAGACTTTTGAAGCGGCTTTCCATGATACCTTTAAGGTTGAAGCAGATTTGAAAGAAGAAAAGTCTTATAAGGCCAAGAGTTCTTCAACTTCTACATGGGAAAAAAAGTAAGGATAATTGGAAGGAGACATCTTCTATGGAGCAAACTAAGGGTGGTGGTCAAGCTACTTAAGTCAAACTTGATTCCAAATACAAGGCAAGTGAGAAACCGCAAGGAGGTAACTACATTAACCCTAACTTTCCTCGACCCTCTATAATTCAATGCTTTAGATATCAAGGAAGGTGACTGATAAGTGGCAGTATTACCACTTATTTGTATTTCTTTTCTTATGATTTTGTGTCTTTAATTCATAATATGAGGCTAATTATCCTTTGAATAGTGTTTGTTTCAGGTACTTTGGGTTTTCAAAGAGTTTTGATAGAAAGAATAGGAAATAAGAAGAAAAGAGACCTAGAATGATGCATAGATGGAAGCCATGGATCTATGTAGCCATATTCTCTAGCATCTTGCCATATGCCCCCACATGTGAGGGGGCATCTCAGCTGACAGAATCACTAAAAGAAGCCACCCTGAGATGCGGAACCATGGGGGGCATGTGGCTATGTGCGCCCATATCTGTGGTACACATCTCAGCTGATAGAACACTGAAAGTTGGAAAAACTTTAAGACACGGACCGACATATGGGGGCATGTCACCAGCTGTGCTGGAATGTGCGCCGGCATGTGCCAAATACGATGGTAATTTTGTAATTATCTTATACACATTTTTCCATCTATGAAAGGGATTTTTCATATCTGAAACTTTATCTTTGGCATATTTCTCAACCTTAGAGGCTAGGGTTCTTGAACCAACACCCTTGGATTGAAGATTTGGAAGCTTTGTAGTGACTAATTCTTAATATTTCTTCATCTCCTTGCTTAGTATTGAATATTTTGGTGTAGATAAATTCATACTTGATTATTGTTGTTAGACATAATGCAATGTTTATGTTTTGAATTTGGGTTTTGATTTTATCTTATGCTTTTGTATTGATTGAGTGCTCTTGATTTATGAATTGGTTTTGCTTGTTTAAATTAATCTTATGCTTTATCGATTCATACTTTAGTTAAGCTTGAAAAAGGAGATAAGAGTAGGAATTGCCCATCGACTTTGATTAATACTTGAAAGAGCTAATCGAGGTTGGGAAAGATTAATTTAGCATGATTTGGGACGTATGACCCATCTAATGGATTTGTTGCTAGACATAGTCAAATCCTAGTGTTTGTATTGACACTTGGCTAATGTTCGACAGAATTTAGCCAAGAAATATTCGTCAATCGATTGAAAGACATGGCGGGAAATTGATGTTCCAAAGTTAATTTGCTAATTCGTGTTTAATCATGAGTACTTGATTTAAAAATATTGGATCATTAATAGAATTGATTCCCCACCATTATTTCCCTTGTTTTCCATTGTTTGAAAAAGCCATTGATCAACTTGTTCATATTAAAATTGGTTCTATCTTCGTTTTGTTTTTATTATTGAAACCCCCCAAAACACTTGTACCTTTTGTTTGGATTTTAGTGAGTCACTTTTATTCTGTACTTGCTCAATCGCTAGTCACATTGTTCCTTATGGGATCGAACCCAAATCTATTATTGGGTAAAATATATTTCTAACGACCGCGTGCATCTTTTCTATTATCTAATTGGGCTTCATAAAAAATGGCGCCATTGTCGGAGAATAATTTGGCGTATTGAGTTAGTTTGGAATTTGAGTTTACTTGTTTTAATTTGAACGTGTTAATATATTTTATTTATTAAGTTAGTTAGATATTTTTTTGTTTTGTCATGGAATGAAAATTAAATTGGTGGTTTTAAATCTTATGTTAATGACCCATGTCCTTCTTGTGGAGGATCCCACTTTTGGCAAAATTGTGAAAAATCTCCTGGGAGAGAGGTATGTGCACCATCTCAATCCTATGTGGAGTCTACTTGTTATGAATGTTGTGGTCAAAGTATACATTGTGACACTTGTGAAAATGACCCTTCCCCCTCCCTGAACTCTAACAAATTTTCTAGTTGTGCTTTAGAGTTTGATAGGAGCAATAACACGGAGTTGGAAGAATTCATGAAGGCATTCAAACAATGCTTTAAACTAACTTGGACCGGGCACCTAAAATGGGTGAGGAGGTACCTCTCATGCATCAATCCATGGTGGCATCAAAAGTGGGTAGTGAAAGAGGAGAAGGCCCTTGTGAAGATGCTTTCCAAAATAAAGAAAAACTTGACAATTTGGAAATTATGATCCAAGAGTGGCTCTTGAACTGAGCTCAACAAATTGAAGCCTATGGGAAACTATGTAAGGGATTTTTCCTAATAAAGGATGATTTCTTCAATATGCATGTTGAGCAATGTCATGAAATGATCCAACTTGACCTTGCCAATTATGAGTTGAAGACCAATATGAAAGAAAATATTAGGGCATATGATGCTTCTCTTCAAATGATCAAGGATAATGAGTTTGAGTTGAGTTCCAAAGAGGAAGTAACAAGATTGATATTGAAAAATTCATGGTGATTTGCCAACCAATCGAGCCAAAAATAATACAAGATCCCAAAATTGATGAAATGATACTAGATTTGCAAAATAAAGTCAATCAAATCCTGTGTGAAGACTCTAGTTCATTTTGGGGTGAGAATGTCAAGAAAATGGCAAATTCAGTATGGAGAGACTTATACCTATTCTAACCAATTTTCGATATTATGCTTGGTGGATATGATGGAAATCAAAATAATCAAGCAAATAGAGAACTTTGGAAATGAGGGGCAAAGTCCTTACATTTTGGAGTTTGTCATACCAAGAGGGTAAAATGATGTTCCTCACTTGAAGGCCAAGAAGTGTAAAATGAGATGTTTAACAAATGGACTATTCATTTTCTGACCATTGCCCAATTCTTAAATGAAAAATTGATGTGAAGTTGGGTAAAAGATTCAAGTCTTCTAAATGGAGAGTAGAGTTAGTCTCGTTTCTTCCTTACTTTTTCCCCACGAGCCTTAATGAGATGTTGATTTAAGTTGGGTCGAAGTTTCAAATCCTCAAAGTGGAGAGATAAACAGTAAGGTTGCTTGTTTTATGTCGTAATGTTAAATCAAACATTTGATGGCATGCAACTCATCGTTCTCAAAACTTTTGCATTTACTTTTGAACTTTTAATTTCTAGAATAGCTTAGAATTTTATTTTTGACTTATCCACAAAATTTCAATGTTTTTGGAAGTGATTTGAACAGGTTTGTATGCAAAAATTTTATGGGAGTCCAACAAGAGCCCAGTCTGATGAGGATCCTAGTATTTCATATGATGATTAGTTACAAACAACTGTGCTGTGGATACATACGCCTAGAGCACTTCAGGGAGTCCTTACTCTTCCTCCCTATGATTCTTTTTTGTTTCATTGGGGATAATTCAATGTGCTTTTATAGAGGGGAAGAATATCTATTAGTGTGGTCTGTAACTCTTGATATTGCCCTTGTCGGGTTTGTATTAGATTGCTTTCATACATTCTCTTGTCCTTGTCGGGCTTATGTTTTGGATTATATTTTTAGAGATTATTGCACCCTTGTCGGGATGATTTTTGTATTGATGATTTTGTTAGATTAGTCATTTCACTTGTTTACATTTTTAGATTAGTTTCTTTACCATATTAGGTTTTTGTAGTTTTTATTTTGGTAGTTGTTTTGGGCGACCTTTTCCCAATGATAGATTGAGTGATGACATTCTTAAGGGAAAATTTTTGTTGTTGGGTGTTGGTGTCATTTGTGCTGGGAAAATATGTGTAACCATAGCCAATTTGAATTGGGGTTGTGATTGTTGCTATGGTGAAGTCTAAGTGACCATTTGCTATGTGAGCAATTGCTATAATGAAGTCTGAGTATTCGTGGAATTGTTGATCTTGTTGGAGTCAAAATATGGGATTGTGGCTTGTTTGGAGCTAATAGAGCTAGTCTTGCATTATAAAATGTGAAATGAGTATACCCCTCCGACGAGATTTTTTTTTTTTGTGAAAACAAGTGCATGGAAGTGAATGATATTTGTGACAACACTGACTCTTTACTTATTAGGTGGTGATAATGTGGAAAATGACTACTTTTGTTCTTGTTTAGAAAATGAAATAAATCCATCTAGAATACTTTGCATGCCATGTTTGGTGAGTTTTTGTCGAATAATTCTTGTTCTTACTTATGTTATCTAGAACTTGCCTGGTTGGTGTTTTAATACTACTCTTAATTGTGTTTGGTTGGAGAAATGATCTTAGGCCGGCCTTCTTTGTGATTTTTGGAGACCTCTTTAGCCTTTAAAGACTACCCTTACATAATTTTTATCACTAGTTACTCCATTTGAGCTTAGTACCCTTTCTTTGGCAACCACATTACAAGCCTTGGAATTTTTTGGAACATTCCCTCTCTTGAACCCTACCCTCCTTGAACATAAAAATTCCAACTTGAGGCTAAAAGCCTAAGTTGGGGGTGGTGAAACTTGGAAGAGGTGATCATGTATCGTAGTTTTGTAAGAGAGTGCCTTAAGAACAAATCAATGATTGAGTAAAAAGAAAGAAAATGAGTAAAAAGAAAGGCACGTTGTGTTGTATGAAAATGAAGAGGCAGCTGATCAAAGTTTGAATTGTAAAGTGTTGTATGAATTGTAAAGTGTTGTATAGAGTTCAAGGAAGGCGTAGCCACTTTCATCCCATATTCTTATCCTACCCTTCCCAAATCCTACATTACAAGCTTGAAAAAGTCCTTCGAGATTTTCATGGTGATTGAAAATAAGGACAAGCCTATCGTATGATACCTATTTGCATCGAAAATTCTTTATTGAGTGTGAGTGTTTATGCATTTGTCCCTTGTATTAGTGTGGTAAATATTGTGAGTTTTGGGACTTTCATTTTTTTGAGGGCATATTGGTGAAGTTGATAAATTCCAAAATGAGTCAAGGGAGCATGCTTGGGTAACTAGTGGTTTTGAGTCACTTCTTGAGAATCGATTGTTGTTACTTGATCATTATTAAAACTCAATTATAATCTTAAAAGTGTGTTTAAAATTGAGGGAGTTTTTGGGGTAAAACTCATATGTAACACCCCGTACCTTCCCAACTCAATGTGACGATGTTGAACAATGGTTACTTAGGTGTCGAGATGCCATGAGAATGTAATTTGTAATGTTAGTGATGAGAACATTGAAATTTGGCCTTGTACATGTGATTAAACTTGCGTAGGAGGTGTTTTGCGATTTTCATGGAGCATTTGTGGGGTTCAAAATGAGGCTAAGAGGACCTCCAAACAAAGGATATTAAGGGTAAGAAGTAAGTTAAAGAATAGGACTTGAAGTATCTAACCAAACCCGCGCAGAAAAGTCGAAAAATGAAATTTTCAAAGAAATTAAGGTTGGGGCGCACCAGAGGGCGTGCTAGGCCACTCTGGGATAAAATTTTTAACCCAGAGGCAGAAAGCTAGCGCGCCCAAGGGCGTGCCAGGCTGGTTTCATCCACTTTTCAAAGTTGGAAATTTTCTTAAGTCCCAAGGGTGCCCGGGGACGTACCGAGCCAATTTTTTCCACGTTTCTTCTACAAACATGAGCATATACATGGAATGATTGAATTATGATATTGGTGTGGTAAAATTACTCGTGAACGAATTTGGCATCAAAATGACGATTTTACCCTTTTGGTCAAAATAGGCCATATGTGGCTAGAATCGCTTATTTTTGGGATTGAGGCCACAAATATGAATCCCGTGAGTGGGAATATCATCGTAACGTGTATGAAATGATATAAACATAAGAAATTATTGATTTTATTGGGTTAAGTACGTAGTAAGGTCTAAGAGAACTATCTCAACAAGAGTAATGAGGTAAAGAGGACTTGTTTAGTTTGAACAACCTTATTCCAATCATGTCATGATCTAAAGTTCCAATAGAGTTATACACATGTCTCCTATTCATTAGTAATGTTCCAAAAGTCCAATGAGGTTATGTTCCAAGGTTTCAATAGTGGTTATACTCATGTATCTTGTTCATTGGTCACTGTCCCAATGGTTCAAACAGTGTTATATTTCCATGAAGGTTATGTTTCCAATAATGCTTATTCACATGTTTCTCACTCATTGATTATGGGTCCCAAAGCTTAGAAAGTTCTGACTATCATTGTGTCAATCTCTCACAAGTAAAAGTATCAATCTCATAAGAGTAATAAGAGGCGATGTTCAAGTTAGTATAATTATTCCCTATAAATGAAGATGTGTCTATGAGTGTGAGCTTTAGTGTTATGATCTCTAATGTATCACTCTCATAGCTATGTCAAGGAAATAATATTGTGAAGAAGTAATGCACCAATGGCTACTTTAATTTATGTTTCATTGAGAATGGATAACTATCTAATCTAAAGGGTATAAGATTTGTAGAGAACTAGTGTACATATGGTTACTATATGTTACATTGAGTATGGATCACAATCCAAAGGGTGTCAGTCAGTTCAAGATGGAACAATCCCAATATCATATTATGGTATTATTATGATATATATATGACTATGGCCCACTGATCAGCTGGATGTCCGGTATATATTATAGCCACTGATCAGCTGGATGTACGGTATTATATTTATATCTGATAGCCCACTAAATGTGGATGTACGGTATTATATATATATATGATAGCCCACTAAATGTGGATGTCCGGTATTATATTTATATATGATAGCCCACTAAATGTGGATGTCCGGTATTATATTTATATATGATAGCCCACTAAATGTGGATGTACGGTATTATATTTATATATGATAGCCCACTAAAGGTGGATGTCCGGTATTATACTTATATCTTATAGCCCACCAAAGGTGGAGGCCCGGTACTAACTAATTGGGTGAACAGTAATGAAAATAGTTGTAAAGAGATGAGAATATATCCTTCACGTGTATAGATGTAAATAAACATGAAGATGGTTATAAGAAAGTGATAATGATGCGACTGATTGACCAAGTAATGAGACTAATAGAAGTAATGAACATGGTTCCACATATTCAGGACGGAGGTATATCCATATTGATTATCCTCTTACGTTTAATTTCTTGGAAGTACTTATGTATTATTAGAGTTTCACATGGCCTTACATACTCAGTACTTTCTTCGTACTAACCCCTTTTGGGGGATTTACCTTACATGTTGCAGGCACAGGTGTCAGTAGATCTCCGCAGTAGGCGACGAGATATCAGCAGATTGTTGGTGAGCTCCAGTTGCTTCGGGGCTTCCCAAGTCACATGGGTTCATTAGGTTTTGGTATTTTGTAACCATTGTATAGACATAGTCATGTATCTATTAGAGGCTTTGTAGACATATGTGGGGAGATGAAAGTAAAATATGTACATTCATTTTTACGTAATGGCCCTAGCGGCCAAGTTTCATATATTGCACATATTGCCATGACTTTCGCCATTGATATTTAATTACGTGAAATAAAATGATATGCATACGCGAACATACATATGAGAGTACATGAGCAAAGATTGGTTCTCTCTGGCCATATCGACTTCGGGTGCCAATCACGCCTCGTGGGGACTCGGGGTGTGACATGGATATAGCGAGAATTCAGGCCTTCGCCCAGAAGATGGAAGATCAAAGGCAGAGATGAAGGGTACATGAATTTGACAGGGGACAGTCCAAAAGGGCTAGACCTATGGGACCACCTATGATATCCCAAGGAGGATCTAGGCCCCGCATGTTTCCGAGACCACCTAGACCATCGTTCTCTTATTCCACAGGGGGTGCTCAATCTCAGTTTCGAGGGTCTAGGGGTGGTCTATCTAGGCAGAGTAGCGGAGTTCACGGATCACAGGCAGCACGTTTTCCTCATCAGCAGTGTCAGCACTGCGGGCGTATTTATGCAGGTACATGCAGATTGGGGACAAATGCTAGTTTCTGGTGCAGCATGACAGGTCACATGATGAGAGAGTGTCCCCAGAGGAGTATGGGTGGTGTAGCACGACCGACAGGATCGGCCGTTGCGTCGTCAACATCGGTCCCTTCTTTGGACCGAGGTGTTCAGTCTGTTGGAAGGGGTAGAGGTGCCAAAGGAGTAGCCAGTACTAGTGGGGTCAAGAATTGTCACACCTCAAATCCCATTGGGGCGGATATGGCACCTGAAGCCGTTAAGGCCCGAGAGAACCATTCTATACGTTCGCATACTTGTTGTCAATAGGCTAGCATTCAATCACTTATGGACACAACATATCAATAATATAAATCTAATAAGAACATTTATATAAACATGAGACATGGCCGTTGGAGCCATATGGTTGAGAAAAAAAACACACAACATTCCCTCCTTCAACTGTATAACGTCTACAAAGCCTCTAACAGCTACAAAACCCAAAATATAGTCGGTATAATTTCCAACTTTATATACAATGCTTATGCAGCACCAAAACCACATATACATATGACTCGGAAAGCCCCGAACCGAACTGGAGCTCACCAATATTCTGTAGATGACCCGTAGCCTACTGAGGAGGTCTACTAGTACCTGTACCTGCAGCACGTAAGGTAAGTCCCCCAAGGGACGTCAGTACGAAAGAATGTACTGAGTATGTAAGGCTATAGGTAACTGTATGAAATATAAGCACTTCAATGGAATTATGTACAAGTGAACGAACGATATAAATAACTACCATATGGTATATATGTGGAATCATGTACATTGCTTCCTTTACTTTACTGTACTTTACTTTACTTTACTATACATCATCAATCATCAATCATGTCATGCCCGGGCCTAACTGATCAGTGGGAAATAACATAATAATCTGGATCGCCATCCATGCGGATGTTCCTTTTATCCCATGGGATACCACCCGTAATAATGGGATCGACATTCATGCGAGTGTTTCTTTCACTCCATGAGATACCACCCATTTTCAACATTAACCATTACACAATTACTCACATTACTTCATTCTTTAGATATAAGAGCGATACATTTATAACAGTGCTACTAATTCTGAAATGAGATATTGTACAACCCTTTGGGGATAGGACAAGTGTTATGATAATATGAATACTAGATGCTGCAGAAGAATGCGGAAAAGAATAACCTTACATACCTTATCTTCTCAATATGTAACTACAATGATTCAGCTCCTTCCTTATATGTTACTCTACAACATAAGTACATAATGGAGCAAACATTAACGGCTAGCTACATTATAAGTTTACAAGACGGTAAGTAGGTGCTTAACGAAAAGTAGAAACCGTCCAACCTCCAAAACACATTTTGCATCACTCCCCCTTTCATTATACTAACAGATAATAGTATTCAACCACATTACCCTAACACTTACTGCTTTTGCAAAACAACAACACCAAATCAGTCCACATACCACCAAAACAGTCCACAAACCAACATAACCGTTACAAACCGGTAGGATTACCTACCTAGTTTATCCTTTACATTTTCACTCCAATGAAACTCCATATATTCACACCATAAGGTAACCATACTGCCTTCCACAGTAGTATACCAAAATCATTCCACAACAGTTCCAAAATTCAGATTAACATAACAAAAGAGTGTTCTCTTTTTACTACAACAAACGTTCCATTTACCAACACATATAAACATTTCCATCAAGCCATACATAAAAGGAACGATTCAGGGGCAGAACCACACTTTAATATACTGGAATTTCATCATCATAACTTAATTTCTTCAACACCCTAAGCCACTATACAAGTCCAAGCCACAAGGAAGACAAATTCATCAAAACCAATACAAGTGGACTGCCAACTTAATTAAGGGACTACCCTATACATTTTAAACACCACCAACATGTTTTACACAACCCATTATACATATATAACATTAATATATAAGGGTAAACACTTACCAAGGCTTGCAAAATGGGAGATTAGTCCAAGAACCCTAAAGGAAAACTAGGGCGGCTGTTTGGGGTTTGAGAGAGGAGAGAGTGTTTTAATTTTTCTGTTTTTGGAAAATGAAATGAATGGATAAATGAGCTGAATTCCAGCTCTTTATACACCCTCTTAGACACCTCTTTTATCTCATTCTTATCCAATTTTTGGTCAAAAATAGTCCAAGTAGGTGATGCACCTACTTGGCTATATAAGCTGTCCAAAACAGTCCACTTACTTGGGCTAATTCTAGTTGGATCATAGCATGTTGGGCCTTAGTGATATTTAGGTGTTGGGCTGGTCATCTTCCCTATTTTATGTACTTAGTTTGGACCTCAATTCAGTCCATTAACATAGGTCCAAATGCAGCCCAATAGGTTAAATAGGTGATACACCTACTATCTTAATTAAGTCACGGAAGCACCTCACTTATGTTCTCCCCGTTTTCCAACGTCTTAATCCTTCTACCTTAATTCACCACTTAACTTTAATTTTACACTTAAGTATGTCCTTATTATCTCAAGTTTAAATACTTTTATCCATGTTAGGTTAGTCGCACAAGTTTTGAAAATGTACGAAGTGTTGTACTTGAATCAAAGAACTAGTTATTCCATCACCTATTGCCATAAGTCTGTACCATTTTCCACATAAGTAACAGTAGTGTATATAGAATACGGGGTGTTACATCCTCCCTTCCTTAGGAACATTCGTCCTCGAATGGTAGTATTATCACTACTTAGCTTAAACAAGTTCAAGCTTAAGTTTAATCTTTATACTACCATATAATTCTTATATATACATACTTACTTGTTATTGCTCCAATTCAGCATCTAAGGCTTCCACTTCGGTTTCAAATAATTGAGGATACTTAGATTTCATCATTTCCTCAGCTTCCCATGTGATCTCTTCTACCTGTTGATTCCTCCAAAGAACTTTTACGGAAGCTACCTCTTTATTTCTTAACTTCTTAACTTGTCGATCCAAAATAGCAATAGGTACTTCATCATAGGTGAGATCTTCCGTAACTTGTACATCTTCAGTAGGAGTAATATGAGATAGATCTCCTATGCACTTTCGAAGCATTGAGACGTGAAATACTGGATGAACTGTGGAGAATTCTTGGGGTAGTTCCAACTCATATGCGACTTGGCCAAATCTTCGGATAATCTTATATGGTCCTATATAACGTGGACTTAGCTTTCCCTTTTTCCCAAATCTCATCACTCCTTTCATTGGCGATACCTTCAAAAATACCCAATCACCTATAGCAAACTCTAGCCCCCTTCTTCTAACATCGGCATATGATTTGTGTCGACTTTGGGCTGTTCCTAGACGTTGCTTTATCACCTTAACCTTTTCCATGGCTTGATGAACAAGATCTGGTCCAAATAAAATAGTCTCACCTACTTCAAACCACCCAATCGATGATCTACATTTTCTCCCGTATAAGGCTTCATAAGGCGCCATTTTGATACTTGAATGATAGCTATTATTGTAGGCGAACTCAATAAGAGGTAAATGATCATCCCAATTACCTTTAAAGTCTAATACACAAGCTCGTAGCATATCTTCAAGTGTTTGGATAGTACGTTCTGCTTGTCCATCTGTCTGAGGATGAAAAGCCGTACTTAAATTCACTTGGGTTCCCAAACTCTTCTGAAAAGATTTCCAAAAGTGTGCAGTAAATTGGGCTCCCCTGTCTGATATAATAGAGATTGGAATCCCGTGCAGTCGAACTATCTGTTTAACATACAACCGTGCATAATCTTCAGCTGTATAAGTGGTCTTGACTGGTAGGAAGTGTGCTGACTTGGTAAGCCTATCAACTATTACCCATACGGAATCAAATTTCCGCAGTGTACGAGGCAAACCTGTGATGAAATCCATATTAATCATATCCCACTTCCAGACTGGGAGATTTATACATTGCATATAACCTCCAGGCTTCTGATGCTCTACTTTTACTTGTTGACAATTTGGACATTGGGCTACAAATTCTGCAATATTCTTCTTCATATCACCCCACCAATACACTCCTTTCAGATCGTGGTACATTTTAGTTGATCCCGGATGAATAGAATATCGTGAATGATGCGCCTCTATCATAATTCTTCTCCTCAGCTCATCTACATCCGGTACACATAATCTATCTTGGCATTGAAGCACCCCTTCTTGTGTAAGATCAAAGACCTTATTCAGACCCTGTTGTACATTTTCCTTTAGCTGTAATAACATAGGATCCGCAAACTGCTTTTCTTTCACCTCAACTATCAATAAAGATTCAGCTGCATTTTGTACAATAACCCCTTCATCTGAGGATTCGAGAAGACGAACCCCCAAGCTGGCTAATTGATGTAGATCTTTGACTAAATCTTGCTTTTCTGTCAAGTGGCTACTAGTTCCTCCTATTGCCTTTCGGCTCAATGCATCAGCTACCACATTTGCTTTTCCTGGATGATATAGAATATCAATATCATAATCTTTCAATAGCTCAAGCCACCTTCGTTGCCTCAAATTGAGTTCCTTCTGCTTAAAGATATACTGTAAACTTTTGTGATCAGTATAGATGTCAACATGAACTCCATACAAATAATGACGCCATATCTTTAAAGCAAATACCACCGCTGCTAATTTAAGATCATGCGTGGGATAGTTTCTCTCATGCGGTCGCAGCTGTCGTGAAGCATATGCTATTACATTACCGTGCTGCATCAATACACACCCTAGGCCAATTCCAAAAGCATCACAATATACTACATACCCCTCTGTGCCATCCGGAAGTACCAATACTGGTGTAGAAGTCAATTTATCTTTCAGCTCTTGGAAACTTCTCTCACATGCATCATTCCACTGAAATTTGATTGCCTTGTGTGTAAGCTTTGTTAAAGGTGCAGCAATGGAAGAAAACCCTTCAACAAACCTTCGATAATAACCTGCTAACCCAAGGAAGCTACGAATTTCTGTAGGTGTCGTAGGCCTTGGCCAATTTTTCACCACTTCAATCTTTTGCGTATCAACCCTTATCCCTTCATCTGATACAATGTGACCCAAGAATGCTACAGACTTCAACCAAAATTCACATTTAGAGAACTTTGCATATAACTTACGATCACGAAGAATCTGTAACACCTGTCGTAAGTGGCTAGCATGGTCCTCTTTTGATCTTGAATAGACAAGAATATCACCTATAAATACTATCACGAACACGTCTAAAAACGGATTAAACACCCTATTCATCAGATCCATAAAAGCTGCTGGTGCATTTGTTAGCCCGAAGGACATAACCAAAAACTCATAATGACCGTACCGTGTTCGGAAAGCTGTCTTGGGTATATCTCTTTCTCTGACCTTTACTTGATGGTAACCCGACCTCAAGTCAATCTTTGAGAAACATGTAGCACCTTGTGATTGATCAAACAAATCATCAATTCTAGGAAGGGGATATTTGTTCTTAATTGTCACCTTATTCAATTGCCGATAGTCAATGCACATTCTCAATGTGCCATCTTTCTTCTGTGCAAATAATACCGGTACACCCCACGGGGACCTACTAGGCCTAATGAAGCCCTTGTCCAGCAAATCTTTCAATTGCTCCTTTAATTCACGCAATTCTACTGGAGCCATTCTATATGGGGGAATAGAGATAGGTTGAGTGCCTGGATCTACATCGATACCAAACTCTACTTCCCGTTCTGGGGGCAAACCTGGAAGATCCTCTAGAAATACGTCAAGAAATTCATTGACCACTGGAACCGATTGAGGAGTTGGTGGTTTTGCATCAATATCATGCACTCTCACTAAGTGGCATATATATCCCTTGGATATCATTTTCCTAGCCTTAAGATAGGAAATAAATCTGCCTCTTGGTGCCCCTACATTACCCTTCCATTCAAGAACATCCTTTTGTGGAAAATGGAATTGTACCCTCTTGGCTCGACAATCTACCGTGGCATAACAAGAAGCTAGCCAATCCATTCCCATTATAACATCAAAATCTATCATGTCTAGCTCAACAAAATCAACCAACGTATCATGACCACCGATAGTAACTATGCAATCACGATAAACTCTCTTTGCTATAATAGATTCCCCAACCGGTGTAGTTACTTCAATTGACTTAACTAGTAATTCCGGCGTTCTTTCAAATTTTTCAGCAATCAAAGGAGTAACATATGATAATGTAGAACCCGGATCAATCAACGCATATACATTATGTGAGAATATGGACAAGATACCTGTAACTACATCAGGAGATGCTTCTGAATTCTGACGGTCTGCTAGAGCATAAATACGATTTTGAGTTCCACTGGAACTAGCTGCTCCTCTAGCACCTCTACCGCGTCCAATAGGATGCACTCCTCTACCTAAGGAAGGCACCGATGATGATGATGCCACAGTGGATCCCGCAGGTCGTACCATGCTTCCCGAGCCTTTTCGTGGGCATTCCCTCATCATGTGCCCTGTCATGCCACACCAATAACAAACATTCATCCCCAGTCGGCATTCACCTGGATGATATCGTCTGCAATGCTGACATGGTGAACGAAAAGATCCCGATGTCTGTGAACCACGACTCCCACTACCTTGCCCAGCTTGATTACCTCTAAACCCTTGGAATTGAAATGAAGTGCCTGCCATGGAATGAGAAAATGGTGGCCTAGGCGGTCTATTAAAACTCCGAGGCCTAAACTCTCCTTGGGACACCATAGACAGTCCCATAGATCTAGCTCTCTTCGACGACCCTTCTTCAAACCCTTGTGTTATTCTCCGTTGTCTCTGATCTTCCATTTTCTGTGCAAAGGCCTGTATTCTAGCTATGTCCATATCCCTGTTCAACGCAGCAATAGTACAATCTCGAACCAAATATGGCTCCAGTCTGTCCATATACCGATGAACTCTATCGGTCATCGTAGCTACCACATTAGGAGCATAGCGGGCCAAAGAGTTAAATCGAAGGCTATACTCTCGGACACTCATGTTACCCTGCCGCAGATTCAAGAACTGGTCTGCACGAGCCTCTCGGACCTCATATGGGAGATAGTGATCAATGAATGCCATTTTAAATTCTTCCCAACTAGCTGGGAGTGCATCAATACCCCTCGACCGTTTCCAATCTTCATACCATAAAATAGCCTCGCCCTTCAATCTATAGGCCGCAAGCTCAACCGTTTCCACACCGGACATATGCATAACCTCCAAAGCCCTTTGAATTTGATCTACAAAATCTTGAGTGTCCTCATTTGGATCTGATCCAGTGAATGTGGGAGGATCTAACTTCAGAAAATCCTGTATCCGTCGACTAGCTGCACTATCATCACTTGTCGTTGGACCACCTTGTCCCTGAACTTGTGCAGAAACTATTCGGGTCAACATTTGCACTGCACTCTTTAGATCCTGGTCAGTAGTATTTATTGGTGGTCCTGCAGGTACTTCTCCTCCTCTTGACTCTTCTGACAATGGAAGAGTGGAAGAAGTCTGTGATGCAAACTCATTTTCAGCTTCACCTTGATTAGCTTGTTTAGGTGGTGATTTACTGGTTCCTTCTCCGGCAACCATGTCTATCTTCTTACCTCTACCTCTACCTCTTCTTGTAACCGGCATTTTTACTATAACACAAGAAAACCATTTCAATGGTCAGATGTGATTCAACCTACAACTTTAGCTCTATTGCACGATCTAGGAAATGAAGAAAAGAAACAACTCCTAAATGTCCCGTAGTCTCCTACGTATGGATGTGGTGCACAATACATCGATAAGTAAGAATCTACTCAGACACGGCTTTGTAGACACCCTAGGACGACCGCTTTGATACCACTTTTGTCACACCTCAAATACCATTGGGGCGGACATGGCACCCGAAGCCGTTAAGGCCCGAGAGAACCATTCTATACGTTCGCATACTTGTTGTCAATAGGCTAGCATTCAATCACTTATGGACACAACATATCAATAATATAAATCTAATAAGAACATTTATATAAACATGAGACATGGCCGTTGGAGCCATATGGTTGAGAAAAAAAACACACAACATTCCCTCCTTCAATTGTATAACGTCTACAAAGCCTCTAACAGCTACAAAACCCAAAATATAGTCGGTATAATTTCCAACTTTATATACAATGCTTATGCAGCACCAAAACCACATATACATATGACTCGGAAAGCCCCGAACCGAACTGGAGCTCACCAATATTCTGTAGATGACCCGTAGCCTACTGAGGAGGTCTACTAGTACCTGTACCTGCAGCACGTAAGGTAAGTCCCCCAAGGGACGTCAGTACGAAAGAATGTACTGAGTAAGTAAGGCTATAGGTAACTGTATGAAATATAAGCACTTCAATGGAATTATGTACAAGTGAACGAACGATATAAATAACTACCATATGGTATATATGTGGAATCATGTACATTGCTTCCTTTACTTTACTGTACTTTACTTTACTTTACTATACATCATCAATCATCAATCATGTCATGCCCGGGCCCAACTGATCAGTGGGAAATAACATAATAATCTGGATCGCCATCCATGCGGATGTTCCTTTTATCCCATGGGATACCACCCGTAATAATGGGATCGACATTCATGCGAGTGTTTCTTTCACTCCATGAGATACCACCCATTTTCAACATTAACCATTACACAATTACTCACATTACTTCATTCTTTAGTTATAAGAGCGATACATTTATAACAGTGCTACTAATTCTGAAATGAGATATTGTACAACCCTTTGGGGATAGGACAAGTGTTATGATAATATGAATACTAGATGCTGCAGAAGAATGCGGAAAAGAATAACCTTACATACCTTATCTTCTCAATATGTAACTACAATGATTCAGCTCCTTCCTTATATGTTACTCTACAACATAAGTACATAATGGAGCAAACATTAACGGCTAGCTACATTATAAGTTTACAAGACGGTAAGTAGGTGCTTAACGAAAAGTAGAAACCGTCCAACCTCCAAAACACATTTTGCATCACTCCCCCTTTCATTATACTAACAGATAATAGTATTCAACCACATTACCCTAACACTTACTGCTTTTGCAAAACAACAACACCAAATCAGTCCACATACCACCAAAACAGTCCACAAACCAACATAACCGTTACAAACCGGTAGGATTACCTACCTAGTTTATCCTTTACATTTTCACTCCAATGAAACTCCATATATTCACACCATAAGGTAACCATACTGCCTTCCACAGTAGCATACCAAAATCATTCCACAACAGTTCCAAAATTCAGATTAACATAACAAAAGAGTGTTCTCTTTTTACTACAACAAACGTTCCATTTACCAACACATATAAACATTTCCATCAAGCCATACATAAAAGGAACGATTCAAGGGCAGAACCACACTTTAATATACTGGAATTTCATCATCATAACTTAATTTCTTCAACACCCTAAGCCACTATACAATTCCAAGCCACAAGGAAGACAAATTCATCAAAACCAACACAAGTGGACTGCCAACTTAATTAAGGGACTGCCCTATACATTTTAAACACCACCAACATGTTTTACACAACCCATTATACATATATAACATTAATATATAAGGGTAAACACTTACCAAGGCTTGCAAAATGGGAGATTAGTCCAAGAACCCTAAAGGAAAACTAGGGCGGCTGTTTGGGGTTTGAGAGAGGAGAGAGTGTTTTAATTTTTCTGTTTTTGGAAAATGAAATGAATGGATAAATGAGCTGAATTCCAGCTCTTTATACACCCTCTTAGACACCTCTTTTATCTCATTCTTATCCAATTTTTGGTCAAAAATAGTCCAAGTAGGTGATGCACCTACTTGGCTATATAAGCTGTCCAAAACAGTCCACTTACTTGGGCTAATTCTAGTTGGATCATAGCATGTTGGGCCTTAGTGATATTTAGGTGTTGGGCTGGTCATCTTCCCTATTTTATGTACTTAGTTTGGACCTCAATTCAGTCCATTAACATAGGTCCAAATGCAGCCCAATAGGTTAAATAGGTGATACACCTACTATCTTAATTAAGTCACGGAAGCACCTCACTTATGTTCTCCCCGTTTTCCAACGTCTTAATCCTTCTACCTTAATTCACCACTTAAATTTAATTTTACACTTAAGTATGTCCTTATTATCTCAAGTTTAAATACTTTTATCCATGTTAGGTTAGTCGCACAAGTTTTGAAAATGTACGAAGTGTTGTACTTGAATCAAAGAACTAGTTATTCCATCACCTATTGCCATAAGTCTGTACCATTTTCCATATAAGTAACAGTAGTGTATATAGAATACGGGGTGTTACATCCTCCCTTCCTTAGGAACATTCGTCCTCGAATGGTAGTATTATCACTACTTAGCTTAAACAAGTTCAAGCTTAAGTTTAATCTTTATACTACCATATAATTCTTATATATACATACTTACTTGTTATTGCTCCAATTCAGCATCTAAGGCTTCCACTTCGGTTTCAAATAATTGAGGATACTTAGATTTCATCATTTCCTCAGCTTCCCATGTGATCTCTTCTACCTGTTGATTCCTCCAAAGAACTTTTACGGAAGCTACCTCTTTATTTCTTAACTTCTTAACTTGTCGATCCAAAATAGCAATAGGTACTTCATCATAGGTGAGATCTTCCGTAACTTGTACATCTTCAGTAGGAGTAATATGAGATAGATCTCCTATGCACTTTCGAAGCATTGAGACGTGAAATACTGGATGAACTGTGGAGAATTCTTGGGGTAGTTCCAACTCATATGCGACTTGGCCAAATCTTCGGATAATCTTATATGGTCCTATATAACGTGGACTTAGCTTTCCCTTTTTCCCAAATCTCATCACTCCTTTCATTGGCGATACCTTCAAAAATACCCAATCACCTATAGCAAACTCTAGCCCCCTTCTTCTAACATCGGCATATGATTTGTGTCGACTTTGGGCTGTTCCTAGACGTTGCTTTATCACCTTAACCTTTTCCATGGCTTGATGAACAAGATCTGGTCCAAATAAAATAGTCTCACCTACTTCAAACCACCCAATCGATGATCTACATTTTCTCCCGTATAAGGCTTCATAAGGCGCCATTTTGATACTTGAATGATAGCTATTATTGTAGGCGAACTCAATAAGAGGTAAATGATCATCCCAATTACCTTTAAAGTCTAATACACAAGCTCGTAGCATATCTTCAAGTGTTTGGATAGTACGTTCTGCTTGTCCATCTGTCTGAGGATGAAAAGCCGTACTTAAATTCACTTGGGTTCCCAAACTCTTCTGAAAAGATTTCCAAAAGTGTGCAGTAAATTGGGCTCCCCTGTCTGATATAATAGAGATTGGAATCCCGTGCAGTCGAACTATCTGTTTAACATACAACCGTGCATAATCTTCAGCTGTATAAGTGGTCTTGACTGGTAGGAAGTGTGCTGACTTGGTAAGCCTATCAACTATTACCCATACGGAATCAAATTTCCGCAGTGTACGAGGCAAACCTGTGATGAAATCCATATTAATCATATCCCACTTCCAGACTGGGAGATTTATACATTGCATATAACCTCCAGGCTTCTGATGCTCTACTTTTACTTGTTGACAATTTGGACATTGGGCTACAAATTCTGCAATATTCTTCTTCATATCACCCCACCAATACACTCCTTTCAGATCGTGGTACATTTTAGTTGATCCCGGATGAATAGAATATCGTGAATGATGCGCCTCTATCATAATTCTTCTCCTCAGCTCATCTACATCCGGTACACATAATCTATCTTGGCATTGAAGCACCCCTTCTTGTGTAAGATCAAAGACCTTATTCAGACCCTGTTGTACATTTTCCTTTAGCTGTAATAACATAGGATCCGCAAACTGCTTTTCTTTCACCTCAACTATCAATAAAGATTCATCTGCATTTTGTACAATAACCCCTTCATCTGAGGATTCGAGAAGACGAACCCCCAAGCTGGCTAATTGATGTAGATCTTTGACTAAATCTTGCTTTTCTGTCAAGTGGCTACTAGTTCCTCCTATTGCCTTTCGGCTCAATGCATCAGCTACCACATTTGCTTTTCCTGGATGATATAGAATATCAATATCATAATCTTTCAATAGCTCAAGCCACCTTCGTTGCCTCAAATTGAACTCCATACAAATAATGACGCCATATCTTTAAAGCAAATACCACCGCTGCTAATTTAAGATCATGCGTGGGATAGTTTCTCTCATGCGGTCGCAGCTGTCGTGAAGCATATGCTATTACATTACCGTGCTGCATCAATACACACCCTAGGCCAATTCCAAAAGCATCACAATATACTACATACCCCTCTGTGCCTTCCGGAAGTACCAATACTGGTGTAGAAGTCAATTTATCTTTCAGCTCTTGGAAACTTCTCTCACATGCATCATTCCACTGAAATTTGATTGCCTTGTGTGTAAGCTTTGTTAAAGGTGCAGCAATGGAAGAAAACCCTTCAACAAACCTTCGATAATAACCTGCTAACCCAAGGAAGCTACGAATTTCTGTAGGTGTCGTAGGCCTTGGCCAATTTTTCACCACTTCAATCTTTTGCGTATCAACCCTTATCCCTTCATCTGATACAATGTGACCCAAGAATGCTACAGACTTCAACCAAAATTCACATTTAGAGAACTTTGCATATAACTTACGATCACGAAGAATCTGTAACACCTGTCGTAAGTGGCTAGCATGGTCCTCTTTTGATCTTGAATAGACAAGAATATCACCTATAAATACTATCACGAACACGTCTAAAAACGGATTAAACACCCTATTCATCAGATCCATAAAAGCTGCTGGTGCATTTGTTAGCCCGAAGGACATAACCAAAAACTCATAATGACCGTACCGTGTTCGGAAAGCTGTCTTGGGTATATCTCTTTCTCTGACCTTTACTTGATGGTAACCCGACCTCAAGTCAATCTTTGAGAAACATGTAGCACCTTGTAATTGATCAAACAAATCATCAATTCTAGGAAGGGGATATTTGTTCTTAATTGTCACCTTATTCAATTGCCGATAGTCAATGCACATTCTCAATGTGCCATCTTTCTTCTGTGCAAATAATACCGGTACACCCCACGGGGACCTACTAGGCCTAATGAAGCCCTTGTCCAGCAAATCTTTCAATTGCTCCTTTAATTCACGCAATTCTGCTGGAGCCATTCTATATGGGGGAATAGAGATAGGTTGAGTGCCTGGATCTACATCGATACCAAACTCTACTTCCCGTTCTGGGGGCAAACCTGGAAGATCCTCTAGAAATACGTCAAGAAATTCATTGACCACTGGAATCGATTGAGGAGTTGGTGGTTTTGCATCAATATCATACACTCTCACTAAGTGGCATATATATCCCTTGGATATCATTTTCCTAGCCTTAAGATAGGAAATAAATCTGCCTCTTGGTGCCCCTACATTACCCTTCCATTCAAGAACATCCTTTTGTGGAAAATGGAATTGTACCCTCTTGGCTCGACAATCTACCGTGGCATAACAAGAAGCTAGCCAATCCATTCCCATTATAACATCAAAATCTATCATGTCTAGCTCAACAAAATCAACCAACGTATCATGACCACCGATAGTAACTATGCAATCACGATAAACTCTCTTTGCTATAATAGATTCCCCAACCGGTGTAGTTACTTCAATTGACTTAACTAGTAATTCCGGCGTTCTTTCAAATTTTTCAGCAATCAAAGGAGTAACATATGATAATGTAGAACCCGGATCAATCAACGCATATACATTATGTGAGAATATGGACAAGATACCTGTAACTACATCAGGAGATGCTTCTAAATTCTGACGGTCTGCTAGAGCATAAATACGATTTTGAGTTCCACTGGAACTAGCTGCTCCTCTAGCACCTCTACCGCGTCCAATAGGATGCACTCCTCTACCTAAGGAAGGCACCGATGATGATGATGCCACAGTGGATCCCGCAGGTCGTACCATGCTTCCCGAGCCTTTTCGTGGGCATTCCCTCATCATGTGCCCTGTCATGCCACACCAATAACAAACATTCATCCCCAGTCGACATTCACCTGGATGATATCGTCTGCAATGCTGACATGGTGAACGAAAAGATCCCGATGTCTGTGAACCACTACTCCCACTACCTTGCCCGGCTTGATTACCTCTAAACCCTTGGAATTGAAATGAAGTGCCTGCCATGGAATGAGAAAATGGTGGCCTAGGCGGTCTATTAAAACTCCGAGGCCTAAACTCTCCTTGGGACACCATAGACTGTCCCATAGATCTAGCTCTCTTCGACGACCCTTCTTCAAATCCTTGTGTTATTCTCCGTTGTCTCTGATCTTCCATTTTCTGTGCAAAGGCCTGTATTCTAGCTATGTCCATATCCCTGTTCAACGCAGCAATAGTACAATCTCGAACCAAATATGGCTCCAGTCTGTCCATATACCGATGAACTCTATCGGTCATCGTAGCTACCACATTAGGAGCATAGCGGGCCAAAGAGTTAAATCGAAGGCTATACTCTCGGACACTCATGTTACCCTGCCGCAGATTCAAGAACTGGTCTGCACGAGCCTCTCGGACCTCATATGGGAGATAGTGATCAATGAATGCCATTTTAAATTCTTCCCAACTAGCTGGGAGTGCATCAATACCCCTCGACCGTTTCCAATCTTCATACCATAAAATAGCCTCGCCCTTCAATCTATAGGCCGCAAGCTCAACCGTTTCCACACCGGACATATGCATAACCTCCAAAGCCCTTTGAATTTGATCTACAAAATCTTGAGTGTCCTCATTTGGATCTGATCCAGTGAATGTGGGAGGATCTAACTTCAGAAAATCCTGTATCCGTCGACTAGCTGCACTATCATCACTTGTCGTTGGACCACCTTGTCCCTGAACTTGTGCAGAAACTATTCGGGTCAACATTTGCACTGCACTCTTTAGATCCTGGTCAGTAGTATTTATTGGTGGTCCTGCAGGTACTTCTCCTCCTCTTGACTCTTCTGACAATGGAAGAGTGGAAGAAGTCTGTGATGCAAACTCATTTTCAGCTTCACCTTGATTAGCTTGTTTAGGTGGTGATTTACTGGTTCCTTCTCCGGCAGCCATGTCTATCTTCTTACCTCTACCTCTACCTCTTCTTGTAACCGGCATTTTTACTATAACACAAGAAAACCATTTCAATGGTCAGATGTGATTCAACCTACAACTTTAGCTCTATTGCACGATCTAGGAAATGAAGAAAAGAAACAACTCCTAAATGTCCCGTAGTCTCCTACGTATGGATGTGGTGCACAATACATCGATAAGTAAGAATCTACTCAGACACGGCTTTGTAGACACCCTAGGACGACCGCTTTGATACCACTTTTGTCACACCTCAAATCCCATTGGGGCGGACATGGCACCCGAAGCCGTTAAGGCCCGAGAGAACCATTCTATACGTTCGCATACTTGTTGTCAATAGGCTAGCATTCAATCACTTATGGACACAACATATCAATAATATAAATCTAATAAGAACATTTATATAAACATGAGACATGGCCGTTGGAGCCATATGGTTGAGAAAAAAAACACACAACATTCCCTCCTTCAACTGTATAACGTCTACAAAGCCTCTAACAGCTACAAAACCCAAAATATAGTCGGTATAATTTCCAACTTTATATACAATGCTTATGCAGCACCAAAACCACATATACATATGACTCGAAAAGCCCCGAACCGAACTGGAGCTCACCAATATTCTGTAGATGACCCGTAGCCTACTGAGGAGGTCTACTAGTACCTGTACCTGCAGCACGTAAGGTAAGTCCCCCAAGGGACGTCAGTACGAAAGAATGTACTGAGTATGTAAGGCTATAGGTAACTGTATGAAATATAAGCACTTCAATGGAATTATGTACAAGTGAACGAACGATATAAATAACTACCATATGGTATATATGTGGAATCATGTACATTGCTTCCTTTACTTTACTGTACTTTACTTTACTTTACTATACATCATCAATCATCAATCATGTCATGCCCGGGCCCAACTGATCAGTGGGAAATAACATAATAATCTGGATCGCCATCCATGCGGATGTTCCTTTTATCCCATGGGATACCACCCGTAATAATGGGATCGACATTCATGCGAGTGTTTCTTTCACTCCATGAGATACCACCCATTTTCAACATTAACCATTACACAATTACTCACATTACTTCATTCTTTAGTTATAAGAGCGATACATTTATAACAGTGCTACTAATTCTGAAATGAGATATTGTACAACCCTTTGGGGATAGGACAAGTGTTATGATAATATGAATACTAGATGCTGCAGAAGAATGCGGAAAAGAATAACCTTACATACCTTATCTTCTCAATATGTAACTACAATGATTCAGCTCCTTCCTTATATGTTACTCTACAACATAAGTACATAATGGAGCAAACATTAACGGCTAGCTACATTATAAGTTTACAAGACGGTAAGTAGGTGCTTAACGAAAAGTAGAAACCGTCCAACCTCCAAAACACATTTTGCATCACTCCCCCTTTCATTATACTAACAGATAATAGTATTCAACCACATTACCCTAACACTTACTGCTTTTGCAAAACAACAACACCAAATCAGTCCACATACCACCAAAACAGTCCACAAACCAACATAACCGTTACAAACCGGTAGGATTACCTACCTAGTTTATCCTTTACATTTTCACTCCAATGAAACTCCATATATTCACACCATAAGGTAACCATACTGCCTTCCACAGTAGCATACCAAAATCATTCCACAACAGTTCCAAAATTCAGATTAACATAACAAAAGAGTGTTCTCTTTTTACTACAACAAACGTTCCATTTACCAACACATATAAACATTTCCATCAAGCCATACATAAAAGGAACGATTCAAGGGCAGAACCACACTTTAATATACTGGAATTTCATCATCATAACTTAATTTCTTCAACACCCTAAGCCACTATACAATTCCAAGCCACAAGGAAGACAAATTCATCAAAACCAACACAAGTGGACTGCCAACTTAATTAAGGGACTGCCCTATACATTTTAAACACCACCAACATGTTTTACACAACCCATTATACATATATAACATTAATATATAAGGGTAAACACTTACCAAGGCTTGCAAAATGGGAGATTAGTCCAAGAACCCTAAAGGAAAACTAGGGCGGCTGTTTGGGGTTTGAGAGAGGAGAGAGTGTTTTAATTTTTCTGTTTTTGGAAAATGAAATGAATGGATAAATGAGCTGAATTCCAGCTCTTTATACACCCTCTTAGACACCTCTTTTATCTCATTCTTATCCAATTTTTGGTCAAAAATAGTCCAAGTAGGTGATGCACCTACTTGGCTATATAAGCTGTCCAAAACAGTCCACTTACTTGGGCTAATTCTAGTTGGATCATAGCATGTTGGGCCTTAGTGATATTTAGGTGTTGGGCTGGTCATCTTCCCTATTTTATGTACTTAGTTTGGACCTCAATTCAGTCCATTAACATAGGTCCAAATGCAGCCCAATAGGTTAAATAGGTGATACACCTACTATCTTAATTAAGTCACGGAAGCACCTCACTTATGTTCTCCCCGTTTTCCAACGTCTTAATCCTTCTACCTTAATTCACCACTTAAATTTAATTTTACACTTAAGTATGTCCTTATTATCTCAAGTTTAAATACTTTTATCCATGTTAGGTTAGTCGCACAAGTTTTGAAAATGTACGAAGTGTTGTACTTGAATCAAAGAACTAGTTATTCCATCACCTATTGCCATAAGTCTGTACCATTTTCCATATAAGTAACAGTAGTGTATATAGAATACGGGGTGTTACATCCTCCCTTCCTTAGGAACATTCGTCCTCGAATGGTAGTATTATCACTACTTAGCTTAAACAAGTTCAAGCTTAAGTTTAATCTTTATACTACCATATAATTCTTATATATACATACTTACTTGTTATTGCTCCAATTCAGCATCTAAGGCTTCCACTTCGGTTTCAAATAATTGAGGATACTTAGATTTCATCATTTCCTCAGCTTCCCATGTGATCTCTTCTACCTGTTGATTCCTCCAAAGAACTTTTACGGAAGCTACCTCTTTATTTCTTAACTTCTTAACTTGTCGATCCAAAATAGCAATAGGTACTTCATCATAGGTGAGATCTTCCGTAACTTGTACATCTTCAGTAGGAGTAATATGAGATAGATCTCCTATGCACTTTCGAAGCATTGAGACGTGAAATACTGGATGAACTGTGGAGAGTTCTTGGGGTAGTTCCAACTCATATGCGACTTGGCCAAATCTTCGGATAATCTTATATGGTCCTATATAACGTGGACTTAGCTTTCCCTTTTTCCCAAATCTCATCACTCCTTTCATTGGCGATACCTTCAAAAATACCCAATCACCTATAGCAAACTCTAGCCCCCTTCTTCTAACATCGGCATATGATTTGTGTCGACTTTGGGCTGTTCCTAGACGTTGCTTTATCACCTTAACCTTTTCCATGGCTTGATGAACAAGATCTGGTCCAAATAAAATAGTCTCACCTACTTCAAACCACCCAATCGATGATCTACATTTTCTCCCGTATAAGGCTTCATAAGGCGCCATTTTGATACTTGAATGATAGCTATTATTGTAGGCGAACTCAATAAGAGGTAAATGATCATCCCAATTACCTTTAAAGTCTAATACACAAGCTCGTAGCATATCTTCAAGTGTTTGGATAGTACGTTCTGCTTGTCCATCTGTCTGAGGATGAAAAGCCGTACTTAAATTCACTTGGGTTCCCAAACTCTTCTGAAAAGATTTCCAAAAGTGTGCAGTAAATTGGGCTCCCCTGTCTGATATAATAGAGATTGGAATCCCGTGCAGTCGAACTATCTGTTTAACATACAACCGTGCATAATCTTCAGCTGTATAAGTGGTCTTGACTGGTAGGAAGTGTGCTGACTTGGTAAGCCTATCAACTATTACCCATACGGAATCAAATTTCCGCAGTGTACGAGGCAAACCTGTGATGAAATCCATATTAATCATATCCCACTTCCAGACTGGGAGATTTATACATTGCATATAACCTCCAGGCTTCTGATGCTCTACTTTTACTTGTTGACAATTTGGACATTGGGCTACAAATTCTGCAATATTCTTCTTCATATCACCCCACCAATACACTCCTTTCAGATCGTGGTACATTTTAGTTGATCCCGGATGAATAGAATATCGTGAATGATGCGCCTCTATCATAATTCTTCTCCTCAGCTCATCTACATCCGGTACACATAATCTATCTTGGCATTGAAGCACCCCTTCTTGTGTAAGATCAAAGACCTTATTCAGACCCTGTTGTACATTTTCCTTTAGCTGTAATAACATAGGATCCGCAAACTGCTTTTCTTTCACCTCAACTATCAATAAAGATTCAGCTGCATTTTGTACAATAACCCCTTCATCTGAGGATTCGAGAAGACGAACCCCCAAGCTGGCTAATTGATGTAGATCTTTGACTAAATCTTGCTTTTCTGTCAAGTGGCTACTAGTTCCTCCTATTGCCTTTCGGCTCAATGCATCAGCTACCACATTTGCTTTTCCTGGATGATATAGAATATCAATATCATAATCTTTCAATAGCTCAAGCCACCTTCGTTGCCTCAAATTGAGTTCCTTCTGCTTAAAGATATACTGTAAACTTTTGTGATCAGTATAGATGTCAACATGAACTCCATACAAATAATGACGCCATATCTTTAAAGCAAATACCACCGCTGCTAATTCAAGATCATGCGTGGGATTGTTTCTCTCATGCGGTCGCAGCTGTCGTGAAGCATATGCTATTACATTACCGTGCTGCATCAATACACACCCTAGGCCAATTCCAAAAGCATCATAATATACTACATACCCCTCTGTGCCTTCCGAAAGTACCAATACTGGTGTAGAAGTCAATTTATCTTTCAGCTCTTGGAAACTTCTCTCACATGCATCATTCCACTGAAATTTGATTGCCTTGTGTGTAAGCTTTGTTAAAGGTGCAGCAATGGAAGAAAACCCTTCAACAAACCTTCGATAATAACCTGCTAACCCAAGGAAGCTACGAATTTCTGTAGGTGTCGTAGGCCTTGGCCAATTTTTCACCGCTTCAATCTTTTGCGTATCAACCCTTATCCCTTCATCTGATACAATGTGACCCAAGAATGCTACAGACTTCAACCAAAATTCACATTTAGAGAACTTTGCATATAACTTACGATCACGAAGAATCTGTAACACCTGTCGTAAGTGGCTAGCATGGTCCTCTTTTGATCTTGAATAGACAAGAATATCACCTATAAATACTATCACGAACACGTCTAAAAATGGATTAAACACCCTATTCATCAGATCCATAAAAGCTGCTGGTGCATTTGTTAGCCCGAAGGACATAACCAAAAACTCATAATGACCGTACCGTGTTCGGAAAGCTGTCTTGGGTATATCTCTTTCTCTGACCTTTACTTGATGGTAACCCGACCTCAAGTCAATCTTTGAGAAACATGTAGCACCTTGTAATTGATCAAACAAATCATCAATTCTAGGAAGGGGATATTTGTTCTTAATTGTCACCTTATTCAATTGCCGATAGTCAATGCACATTCTCAATGTGCCATCTTTCTTCTGTGCAAATAATACCGGTACACCCCACGGGGACCTACTAGGCCTAATGAAGCCCTTGTCCAGCAAATCTTTCAATTGCTCCTTTAATTCACGCAATTCTGCTGGAGCCATTCTATATGGGGGAATAGAGATAGGTTGAGTGCCTGGATCTACATTGATACCAAACTCTACTTCCCGTTCTGGGGGCAAACCTGGAAGATCCTCTAGAAATACGTCAAGAAATTCATTGACCACTGGAACCGATTGAGGAGTTGGTGGTTTTGCATCAATATCATGCACTCTCACTAAGTGGCATATATATCCCTTGGATATCATTTTCCTAGCCTTAAGATAGGAAATAAATCTGCCTCTTGGTGCCCCTACATTACCCTTCCATTCAAGAACATCCTTTTGTGGAAAATGGAATTGTACCCTCTTGGCTCGACAATCTACCGTGGCATAACAAGAAGCTAGCCAATCCATTCCCATTATAACATCAAAATCTATCATGTCTAGCTCAACAAAATCAACCAACGTATCATGACCACCGATAGTAACTATGCAATCACGATAAACTCTCTTTGCTATAATAGATTCCCCAACCGGTGTAGTTACTTCAATTGACTTAACTAGTAATTCCGGCGTTCTTTCAAATTTTTCAGCAATCAAAGGAGTAACATATGATAATGTAGAACCCGGATCAATCAACGCATATACATTATGTGAGAATATGGACAAGATACCTGTAACTACATCAGGAGATGCTTCTGAATTCTGACGGTCTGCTAGAGCATAAATACGATTTTGAGTTCCACTGGAACTAGCTGCTCCTCTAGCACCTCTACCGCGTCCAATAGGATGCACTCCTCTACCTAAGGAAGGCACCGATGATGATGATGCCACAGTGGATCCCGCAGGTCGTACCATGCTTCCCGAGCCTTTTCGTGGGCATTCCCTCATCATGTGCCCTGTCATGCCACACCAATAACAAACATTCATCCCCAGTCGGCATTCACCTGGATGATATCGTCTGCAATGCTGACATGGTGAACGAAAAGATCCCGATGTCTGTGAACCACGACTCCCACTACCTTGCCCAGCTTGATTACCTCTAAACCCTTGGAATTGAAATGAAGTGCCTGCCATGGAATGAGAAAATGGTGGCCTAGGCGGTCTATTAAAACTCCGAGGCCTAAACTCTCCTTGGGACACCATAGACAGTCCCATAGATCTAGCTCTCTTCGACGACCCTTCTTCAAACCCTTGTGTTATTCTCCGTTGTCTCTGATCTTCCATTTTCTGTGCAAAGGCCTGTATTCTAGCTATGTCCATATCCCTGTTCAACGCAGCAATAGTACAATCTCGAACCAAATATGGCTCCAGTCTGTCCATATACCGATGAACTCTATCGGTCATCGTAGCTACCACATTAGGAGCATAGCGGGCCAAAGAGTTAAATCGAAGGCTATACTCTCGGACACTCATGTTACCCTGCCGCAGATTCAAGAACTGGTCTGCACGAGCCTCTCGGACCTCATATGGGAGATAGTGATCAATGAATGCCATTTTAAATTCTTCCCAACTAGCTGGGAGTGCATCAATACCCCTCGACCGTTTCCAATCTTCATACCATAAAATAGCCTCGCCCTTCAATCTATAGGCCGCAAGCTCAACCGTTTCCACACCGGACATATGCATAACCTCCAAAGCCCTTTGAATTTGATCTACAAAATCTTGAGTGTCCTCATTTGGATCTGATCCAGTGAATGTGGGAGGATCTAACTTCAGAAAATCCTGTATCCGTCGACTAGCTGCACTATCATCACTTGTCGTTGGACCACCTTGTCCCTGAACTTGTGCAGAAACTATTCGGGTCAACATTTGCACTGCACTCTTTAGATCCTGGTCAGTAGTATTTATTGGTGGTCCTGCAGGTACTTCTCCTCCTCTTGACTCTTCTGACAATGGAAGAGTGGAAGAAGTCTGTGATGCAAACTCATTTTCAGCTTCACCTTGATTAGCTTGTTTAGGTGGTGATTTACTGGTTCCTTCTCCGGCAGCCATGTCTATCTTCTTACCTCTACCTCTACCTCTTCTTGTAACCGGCATTTTTACTATAACACAAGAAAACCATTTCAATGGTCAGATGTGATTCAACCTACAACTTTAGCTCTATTGCACGATCTAGGAAATGAAGAAAAGAAACAACTCCTAAATGTCCCGTAGTCTCCTACGTATGGATGTGGTGCACAATACATCGATAAGTAAGAATCTACTCAGACACGGCTTTGTAGACACCCTAGGACGACCGCTTTGATACCACTTTTGTCACACCTCAAATCCCATTGGGGCGGACATGGCACCCGAAGCCGTTAAGGCCCGAGAGAACCATTCTATACGTTCGCATACTTGTTGTCAATAGGCTAGCATTCAATCACTTATGGACACAACATATCAATAATATAAATCTAATAAGAACATTTATATAAACATGAGACATGGCCGTTGGAGCCATATGGTTGAGAAAAAAAACACACAACATTCCCTCCTTCAACTGTATAACGTCTACAAAGCCTCTAACAGCTACAAAACCCAAAATATAGTCGGTATAATTTCCAACTTTATATACAATGCTTATGCAGCACCAAAACCACATATACATATGACTCGGAAAGCCCCGAACCGAACTGGAGCTCACCAATATTCTGTAGATGACCCGTAGCCTACTGAGGAGGTCTACTAGTACCTGTACCTGCAGCACGTAAGGTAAGTCCCCCAAGGGACGTCAGTACGAAAGAATGTACTGAGTATGTAAGGCTATAGGTAACTGTATGAAATATAAGCACTTCAATGGAATTATGTACAAGTGAACGAACGATATAAATAACTACCATATGGTATATATGTGGAATCATGTACATTGCTTCCTTTACTTTACTGTACTTTACTTTACTTTACTATACATCATCAATCATCAATCATGTCATGCCCGGGCCCAACTGATCAGTGGGAAATAACATAATAATCTGGATCGCCATCCATGCGGATGTTCCTTTTATCCCATGGGATACCACCCGTAATAATGGGATCGACATTCATGCGAGTGTTTCTTTCACTCCATGAGATACCACCCATTTTCAACATTAACCATTACAAAATTACTCACATTACTTCATTCTTTAGTTATAAGAGCGATACATTTATAACAGTGCTACTAATTCTGAAATGAGATATTGTACAACCCTTTGGGGATAGGACAAGTGTTATGATAATATGAATACTAGATGCTGCAGAAGAATGCGGAAAAGAATAACCTTACATACCTTATCTTCTCAATATGTAACTACAATGATTCAGCTCCTTCCTTATGTGTTACTCTACAACATAAGTACATAATGGAGCAAACATTAACGGCTAGCTACATTATAAGTTTACAAGACGGTAAGTAGGTGCTTAACGGAAAGTAGAAACCGTCCAACCTCCAAAACACATTTTGCATCACTCCCCCTTTCATTATACTAACAGATAACAGTATTCAACCACATTACCCTAACACTTACTGCTTTTGCAAAACAACAACACCAAATCAGTCCACACACCACCAAAACAGTCCACAAACCAACATAACCGTTACAAACCGGTAGGATTACCTACCTAGTTTATCCTTTACATTTCCACTCCAATGAAACTCCATATATTCACACCATAAGGTAACCATACTGCCTTCCACAGTAGCATACCAAAATCATTCCACAACAGTTCCAAAATTCAGATTAACATAACAAAAGAGTGTTCTCTTTTTACTACAACAAACGTTCCATTTACCAACACATATAAACATTTCCATCAAGCCATACATAAAAGGAACGATTCAGGGGCAGAACCACACTTTAATATACTGGAATTTCATCATCATAACTTAATTTCTTCAACACCCTAAGCCACTATACAAGTCCAAGCCACAAGGAAGACAAATTCATCAAAACCAACACAAGTGGACTGCCAACTTAATTAAGGGACTGCCCTATACATTTTAAACACCACCAACATGTTTTACACAACCCATTATACATATATAACATTAATATATAAGGGTAAACACTTACCAAGGCTTGCAAAATGGGAGATTAGTCCAAGAACCCTAAAGGAAAACGAGGGCGGCTGTTTGGGGTTTGAGAGAGGAGAGAGTGTTTTAATTTTTCTGTTTTTGGAAAATGAAATGAATGGATAAATGAGCTGAATTCCAGCTCTTTATACACCCTCTTAGACACCTATTTTATCTCATTCTTATCCAATTTTTGGTCAAAAATAGTCCAAGTAGGTGATGCACCTACTTGGCTATATAAGCTGTCCAAAACAGTCCACTTACTTGGGCTAATTCTAGTTGGATCATAGCATGTTGGGCCTTAGTGATATTTAGGTGTTGGGCTGGTCATCTTCTCTATTTTATGTACTTAGTTTGGACCTCAATTCAGTCCATTAACATAGGTCCAAATGCAGCCCAATAGGTTAAATAGGTGATACACCTACTATCTTAATTAAGTCACGGAAGCACCTCACTTATGTTCTCCCCGTTTTCCAACGTCTTAATCCTTCTACCTTAATTCACCACTTAACTTTAATTTTACACTTAAGTATGTCCTTATTATCTCAAGTTTAAATACTTTTATCCATGTTAGGTTAGTCGCACAAGTTTTGAAAATGTACGAAGTGTTGTACTTGAATCAAAGAACTAGTTATTCCATCACCTATTGCCATAAGTCTGTATCATTTTCCATATAAGTAACAGTAGTGTCTATAGAATACGGGGTGTTACAAGAATTTCACTTATGCTTTAGTGGACCAACAGAATTTAGAGGCCTCCCCTGATGTCGTCATAGGTACAGTATCCATATTCTCATATAATGTGTATGCATTGATTGACCCCGGTTCTACATTTTCCTATGTTACTCCATTGGTTGCTGCGAAATTTGCAAAGGCACCAGAATTATTAATTAAATCAATTGAGGTGTCTACACCGGTTGGTGAATATATTATTGCAAAAAGAGTATATCAAAATTGTGTGGTAACTGTGTGTGGTCATGATACGTTGGCCGATCTCATTGAATTAGACATGGTAGATTTTGATGTGATCATGGGAATGGATTGGTTGGCCTCTTGTTATGCCACGGTAGATTTCCAGGCCAAGAAGGTGCAATTTTGTTTCCCGCAAGAAAATGTTCTTGAATGGCAGGGTAATGTAGGGGCACCACGAGGAAGATTTATTTCCTATTTGAAAGCAAGAAAAATGATTGCTAAGGGTTATATATGTCATTTAGTACGGGTGAAAGATACTGAAGTGGAACCACTAACTCCGCAGTCGGTTCCAGTGGTCAATGAATTTCTGGATGTCTTTCCAGAGGATCTTCCAGGCTTACCCCCAGAACGGGAAGTCGAATTTGGAATTGATGTGATTTCGGGCACACAGCTATTTCTATTCCCCCATATAGAATGGCTCCAGCAGAACTGCGTGAATTGAAGGAGTAGTTGAAAGATTTGCTGGACAAGGGCTTCATCGGGCCTAGTATGTCCCCATGGGGTGCACCGGTATTATTTGTACGAAAGAAAGATGGCACATTGAGAATGTACATTGACTATCGACAATTGAATAAGGTAACGATCAAGAACAAATATCCCCTACCTCGAATTGATGATTTGTTTGATTAGTTACAGGGTGCCAAGTATTTTTCAAAGATTGACTTGAGGTCGGGTTACCATCAAGTCAAAGTTAGAGAAGAAGATGTACCCAAGACAGCTTTTCGAACACGGTATGGCCATTATGAATTTTTAGTTATGTCATTTGGACTAACAAATACTCCAGCTGTGTTCATGGATTTGATGAATAGGGTGTTTAAGCCATTTCTGGACGTGTTCGTCATGGTATTTATAGATGACATCCCAGTTTATTCAAGATCACCGGAGGACCATGCTAATCACTTACGGAAAGTGTTACAGATTCTTTGTGAGAGTAAGTTGTATGCCAAGTTCTCCAAATGCTAGTTTTGGTTAAAATCAGTTGCATTCTTGGGTCACATTGTGTCAGATGAAGGGATACAGGTTGATACACAAAAGATTGAAGCAGTGAAAAATTGGCCAAGACCTACGACACCCACAAAAATTCGTAGTTTTCTTGGATTGGCAGGTTATTACCAAAGATTTGTGGAAGGTTTTTCCTCCATTGCTGCACCGTTAACAAAGCTTACACATAAGGTAGTAAAATTTCAGTGGAATGATGCGTGTGATAAAAGCTTCCAAAAGTTTAAAGATAAATTAACCTCCACACCAGTTTTAGTGCTTCTTGAAGGTACCGAAGGTTATGTAGTGTATTGTGATACTTCCGGGGTTGGCCTCAGATGTGTGTTGATGCAACACGGTAATGTCATAGCATATGCCTCACGACAGTTGCGGCCACATGAGAAAAATTATCCCACACATGATCTTGAATTGGCAGTGGTAGTTTTTGCTTTAAAGATATGGCGTCATTATTTATATGGGGTTCATGTTGATGTCTATACGGATCACAAAAGTTTGCAATATCTTTTTATGTGGAAGGAACTCAATTTGAGGCAACGAAGGTGGTTAGAGCTCTTAAAAGACTATGATATTGATATTCTTTATCACCCAGGCAAAGCAAATGTAGTAGCTGATGCATTGAGTCGTAAGGCTGTAGAAAGCACTAGTGGCCAGTTGACTGAAAAGCATGAGATAATCAAAGATTTATATCAGTTAGCCAGCTTGAGAGTTCTCCTTATTGAATCCTCAGATGATGGAGTTATTGTGCAGAATGCAGCGGAATCCTCCTTAGTAGTTGAAGTGAAAGAGAAGCAGTTTGGAGATTCTATATTGTTGCAGCTAAAGGAAAATGTACAGCATAATTTGACAAAGGCATTTGATCTTACACAAGAAGGGGTACTTCAATGTCAAGGGAGATTATGTGTACCAGATGTAGATGAGCTGAGGAAACGAATTATGACAGAGTCGCATCATTCATGCTATACTATTCATCCGGGTGCTACTAAAATATACCATGATTTAAAAGAAGTGTATTGGTGGGGAAATATGAAAAAGAACATTGTAGAGTTTGTCGCTCAATGCCCGAATTGTCAACAAGTGAAAGTAGAACATCAGAAATCAGGAGGTTACATGCAATGTATCAATCTTCCAGTCTAGAAATGGGATATGATTAATATGGACTTCATCACAGGTTTGCCTCGTACATTACAAAAATTTGATTCTGTATGGGTTATAGTGGACAGGCTTACCAAGTCAGCGCATGTTCTACCAATCAAGACCACCTATACAACTGAAGAGTATGCAAAATTGTATGTTAGAGAAATAGTGCGGTTTCATGGTATTCCACTTTCCATTATATCAGACAGAGGAGCACAGTTCACAGCGCACTTTTGGAGATCTTTCCAGTAGAGTTTGGGTACACGGGTGAATTTGAGTACGAATTTCCATCCTCAGACTGATGGATAAGCAGAACATACTATTCAGACACTTGAAGATATGCTACGAGCTTGTACGTTAGATTTTCAAGGCAGTTGGGATGACCATTTGCCTCTTATTGAATTTGCTTACAACAATAGCTATCATTCAAGTATTAAAATGACACCTTATGAAGCCTTGTACGGAAGGAAATGTAGCTCACCAATTGGATGGTTTGAAGCGGGTAAAACTGCTTTGCTTGGGCCCGATATTGTTCATCAGGCTATGGAGAAAGTTAAAGTGATCCAACAGCGGTTACAAATGGCCCAAATTAGTTACAAGTCATATGCCGATGTTCGAAGAAGAGGGCTTGAATTCGCCATAGGTGTTTGGGTATTTTAAAGGTGTCACCGATGAAAGGGATAATGCGGTTCTGAAAGAAAGGGAAATTGAGTCCACGTTATATTGGCCCATATGAAATTATTAGAAGATTTGGGCAAGTTGTGTATGAATTAGCACTACCTCAAGAACTTTCCTCAGTCCATCCGGTATTTCATGTTTCGATGCTTCGAAAATGCATAGGAGATCCATCTCGTATTGTTCCAATTGAAGATGTCTAAGTTACGGAGGATTTTACTTATGAAGAGGTACCCATTTCTATTCTAGATCAACAAGTAAAGAGATTGAGGAATAAAGACATAGCTTCCGTAAAGGTATTATGGCGAAATCAACAAGTAGAGGAAATCACATGGGAAGCTGAGGAAATGATGAAATCGACATACCCCTATCTATTTCAAATGTACCAAGAAGTTCAAAGCGCAGGAGTGGAGCAATAAAAAGTAAGTATCCATGATCCTTAAGTGTTTATGTATATGTATGCTAATGTAGAGATACATTGGTCGTAATTGAAATGATACTATTAACATTCGAGGACGAATGTTCCTAAGGGGGGAAGACTGTAACACCCCGTACCTTCCCAACCCTACTTGACGACATTAAATAATGTTTACCTAGGTGTTGATAGCCATACATATGTATTTTGTAATGCTATTGATGAGATAATTGAATTTGGCCCTCGTATATGTGATTAGACCTTCGTAGGAGGTGTTTTGTGATTTTTCGTGGAGCATTTGTGGGGTTCAAAACGAGGCTAAGAGGACCTCTAAACAAAGGATATAAAGGTTAAGAAGTAAGTTAAAGAATAGGACTTGAAGTATCTAACCAAACCCGCGAAGAAAAATCGAAAAATGAAATTTTTGAAAAATATAAGGTTGGGGCGTGCCAGGGGGAATGCCACGCTACTCTGGGCTAACATTTTTATTCCATAGGCTTCAAGTTGGCATGCCCAAGGGCGTTCCACGCTGGTTTTTCTTTTTTTCGAAAGTTGGAAATTTTCTAAGTCCTAAGGGTGCCCGGTGACATACCGAGCCGATTTTTGCCACGCTTCTTATACAACCATGAGTATATTCATGAAATGAGTCAAGTATTATATTGGTATGATAAAATTACTCGATAACGAATTTGGCATCAAAATGACGATTTTACTCTTTTGGTCAAAATAGGCCATACGTGGCTAGAATCACTTGTTTTTGGGATTGAGGTTATGGATATGAACAACGTGAGTGGGAATATTGTTGTAACACGTATGAGATGATTTAAACATGATAAATTATTGATTTTACTGGGTTAAGTTAATTGGGCCCAAAAAGGACCCAAAAATGAAAAGAAAACATGGCCCAAAAATGGGTCAAAAGACCCATTCTTGCCTTGACCTTCTAGAACACTATATTAAATGCTAAAGAGTGTATAAGGATGGACTTGAGGGCCTATATAAAGGGACCAAAAATCTGATTTATATTCTTCACAAGTCTTATGCCTTTTAGACAAATAAACAAGATATTTTCTTCAAACCCTAAAGACTCAAAACCAACTCTTGGAGAAAGATCATCACTTTTCAAGCTTGGGTAAGTGATTATTGTTATGGATTAATATATTATATGCATGGGAGAGTATGTAAATCATGTTGGTTATGCTTGGAAATGTTGGACATGGTACTTTGTGTTTTTATATAAGATTTGTGATCCATGGTATTAAAGCTTGAATTGTGACTTGTGCCTTTGATGAAAGAGCATGGTATGGATAAAATATGACCATTTATGGTGTTATTTTGTTATTAAACTTTTTATTTTTCTATAAGTGTAAATTGGGGAATTTTGGCCGATATGTGCTATGAGGTGTATTAAGGTAAGTTGATGAATTATTTGTGATGTGGTGTGGATAAGAAAATGTAAAGGAGAAGTGTTGTGGTAAAATGTATTGATTATCATGTATTGGTCAATGTTGGGAATATTGTGGGATTTTTGAAATAATAATTTCATCAATGGTTTTGTCAAGGGGAAATGACATTTTTAAAGGCAAACATGTAGCCCATTGATGTTATATGCATTTGTAAAGTAGTTGATGGTTAATGTGAATCCCATTATATATTTTTATTGTAGAGTGAGACATAAATAAGGAGAGGGACTATTGTATACACATCTAGGATTGTACATTCATATTGAGAATACAAGGTATGTAAGGTTACTCTGTCCGTATCTTTCTGCGGCAAATAGTATTCACATTGACATTACGCTTGTTCCATCCCAAAATGTGCTAAGGTATCCCATATCCGGTTATCCATGGGCATTGTCATATATTTCCTACTCATTGATCATTTGTGAATCTCATGTCTCATATTCATGGTTAATGTTCCAAAAGCTCAAATAAGGTTATGCTCTAATGTTTCCAATAGTGATTATACTTATGTCTCTTGGTCATGGATTATTGTTCAATGGTTGCCATGGTGTTATGGTTCTAATAATGTTATGTTGCCAAGTTATTCACATGTCTCTCACTCATTGGTTAATGATCCAAAGTTTCAAGTAAAGTTATGACTTTCATTGTATCAATCTCAAGGTAATGAATAAAGTAATGCATATGTGGTCAATGATAAAGTAAGGGTGGAAGCTTTGGGGGCGAAATGCCTAGCTCAAGCCTATCCCAAATCAGGGGGCAGTCCTAGGGGCATAAGCCTAGCTTGGACTGATCCTGACAGGGGGCAGCTCTAGGGGTAATAACTTAGCTCGAGCCAAACCTGAAATGTTGTATGGGTGGCAGCTCTAGAGGTACCAACCTAGCTCGAACCGATCCCGATATATATATATATATATATATATATATATATATATTGATTCATAGGGTGGTAGCTCTAGGGGCATAAGCCTAGCTCGAGCCGATCCCAACATAACATGATGTTATGTTTAAAACCCACTGTTCAGTCGGGGCACGAGTATCACAAGTCACAAGCAAAGATGAATAATCATTGAATTAAAGATACAAAGAAAGTAACAAAAGCAATATACATGGTTTCCAAAGTGCAGAATAGTGAATTATCTATGTTGGTCATTCATTTGAGTTTGATTTCATTGATATCTTTACGTATCATACAAGTTTCATATGGCCTTACATACTCAGTACATTTTTCGTACTGACCCCTCTTGGGGAATTTACCTTACTTGCTGCAGGCGCAGGTACTAGTAGGCCTCCACAGTAGGTTGCCAGTGTTTCAGATCTTTGGTGAGCTCCAGTTAGTTCGGGGCTTCTCCGAGTCACTGTTGTACATATGTTTTGGTGTTGTACATGTTGTATAAAGTGGGGACTTGTCCCGACTTTTAGTTCATTTTGGTCAATGCAGTTGTTAGAGGCTTTTGTAGATGGATGTAGGTGTATAAATGTAAAAGGTATATGTCGTTTTTGACTTGGTGGCCTCAACGGCCAAGTTTCGCTTATGTATATATATATCATGTTCCATGAATTCCATTGTTGGTATCTATAGATATTCAGTGATTATGGGTTTCTTATGGCATGCACATGATTGAATAGAGACAAAGCTTGGTTCTCTCGGGCCTTGTCGTCTACGAGTGCCAATCCGTCCCGATGGGATTCGGGGCGTGACAACTAGCTAGCTTGAGGGATTTCACTTCTTGAATCTCCAGACGAAGGAGCTATTGTGCAAAATGTGGCAGAATCCTCATTGGTAGCTAAAGTTAAAGAAAAGTAGTATGCGGATCCTATTCTATTACAACTTAAGGAAAATGTACAATATGACAAAGGAATTTAAGCTTACACAAGAGGGAGTACTTCGGTGCCAAAACAGATTGTGTGTACCTAATATAGATGGATTAAGAAAGAAGATTATGACAGAGGCACACCATTCTAGGTATTTCGTCCATCCGAGGTCAACAAAAATGTATCATGACTTGAAAGAAGTGTATTAGTGGGGAGATATGTCACGACCCAAAATCCCATTCTGGCCGAACTGGTACCCTAAGCCGATATGGCCCAAGAGAACCAATCTTTGCTCATGAACCTTCGTATGCATATCTTCGTGTGAATCTTCTTATACCTCATGCAACTACGCGGAAGACATGAATCTGGTAACCTATGCCATATATATATATATATATATAAATAAAACTTGGCCGTTGGGACCATTACATCAAACTGAACGTACATCTTACATCCATATACCCACATATGTCTACAAAGCCTCTAAAAGATACATCTATTTATACTACCTTTACAACATCAAAATGAATATACAACTATGACCCAGAAAGCTCTGAACCAAGTGGAGCTCACCAAAACTCTGCAAATGATCCACAGTCTACTGAAGAGGTCTACTAATGTCTGCACCTACAACATGTAAGGTAAGTCCCCCGAGGGGGTCAGTACGAAGAATGTACTGAGTATGTAAGGCTCATAGGAAATAGCATCATACATGAGAATATCAATAGAATAAAATATGAGAGAATAGTCAATGTGGATAAACCATCATTCTAAATGTGGAAACATGTATATTGCTTCTGTTATTATCATTTTAGGACACTTAATTTATATCCTTACTCTTTACAGAATATATTTCATAAGCACCTTCACTCAAGAGACCCTTCCCTTCAACTCAAGAGATTCTTCTCTTCTATTCATGAGATTCTTTCATTCAAGAACTTCTTCTATTAAAGAGATTCCTCTATTCACGAGATTCTTTCTTGTTTCTATGTTCATTACTACATTTGTTCATCTACTAGGTTAGTAGGTTGTAACAAAAAAGAATTTCATTCATCCACACACATCCACTCTCTTGGTGGATTAATAATATAACCTACATCCACTCTATTTGCTTCTCTACCTTACTTTACTTCACTCAATCACTCATTAATCTTATACTTCCCGGGCCCAACTAATCAGTGGGAAATTAATAATACCTTCATGCAGGTGTTCATTTCACCCCATTTATACATCCCGTGATATTGGGAATAAACATCATGCAGGTGTTCATTTCACCCACCATGGATATCATCATGCAGGTGTTCATTTCACCCACCATGGATATCATCATGCAGGTGTTCATTTCACCCCATGGATACACCCATAATGTTAGGATAGTCATTATGCAGGTGTTCATTTCACCCCATGGATACATCATGTAGGTGTTCATTTCACCCCATGGATACACTCATAATTATACCTCAACTTTTACCAGATAGGTACAAACATAATCATAACATTACTAGACTTTGGAACATAACATTCTCGAAACTTGGAGTTATAATATCTACACACTTTTATGATCCATTGAGGATCGCGATGCTATTGGAAACACACATATATACTTTACCTCGTTTCTCTACTTCCAAGAGATTGACACTTTCCCTAATTCTTATGAGATCATATATAAATAAGCATATAATACCAGGCCTCCACCTTTGGTGGGCTATAGTAACTAACATAGCATAGTATTGGAATTATTCCATCTAGAAATTATACCCTTTAGATTGAGATCCATACTCAATGAAACTTATAGTAACCATGCGCATTACTTCTTTACAATCTTATACCCCTTTACTAGGTTATGAGAATGACACGTTAAAGATCCTGACATTAAAGCATACACTTATATACACATCTCACTTCACTCCTTTACTTCATGATATTGACCTCTTCACTTATGAGGAATAATTATACTAACTTGCACATCACCTCTCTTATTACTCTTATAAGATTGGTACTTCTACTTGGGAAAGATTGGTACAAGGGAAATCATCATACTATAGGACTTTGGAACATGACATGATTGGAAAATGCTTTTCAAGAATAAAAATATTCTCTTACATTATTACCCTCTTGAGATAGTTCTTTTAGGAATTACAACGTCATGACATATTTGGAACTTCAATCAATGAATAAGAGATAAGTGAATCATAATTCAGCTAAGAATAGGGCACATATGAATAACAATATACGTTACCCTGAATTGATATACTTCAAACCTCTCGGAATGAAACAAGCCCAATGTCAATAAGAACAATAGGTTGTAGAAGGATACGGAAAGAGTAACCTTATATACCTTGTATTCTCAATACGAATATACAATCTTAGACGTGCATATAATAGTCCCTCTCCTTCCTTATGTTTCACTCTACAACACAAGTACATAACAGAACCAACATAAACCACCAACTACCTTTCAAATGCACATAACATCAATGAGTTACATGTTTGCCTTTAAAATATCATTTCCCCCTTGACAATACCATTGATAAAAGCATCATACCACTAATCCCAAAATATTCCCAACATTGACCAAAATAGTAGAAACCATTAGCATGTCACACCAAGTTCATACTTTCCACTCTTCATCACCACAACATCACAATTATTCCATCAAATTACTTCAATACACCTCACAACAACAAATCGGTCAAAATCCCATAATTTACACTTATATGAAAATAAAAAGTTTAGGACCATAATCACACCATAAATGGTCATATTTTATCCATACCATGCTCTTTCATCAAGACAACAAGTCATATTTCAAGTTACAATCCCATGGATTTCACATCTTTCACAAAAACACAAAGTGCCATATCCAACACTCCCAAGCATAACCAACATGATTTACATACTCTTTCATGCATATAATATGTTAAAGTACAAGAATAATCACTTACCCAAGCTTGGAAGATGATGATCTTGTCCAAAGATGGCTTAGGGTTTGAAGAGTCACAAAGAGGTCTCTTGAAAATTCTAGAAAATAAGAGAATGTGATGTGTGTGTCTAATGAATTAAAAATCTGATTTTTACCCCTTTATATAAGCCTTGTTTCCATTCTTATCTAGTCCCACATGTGTGTTTACTAGTCAATGGAAGAATGGGTCCTTTTGACCCATTTTTTGGCCCATGTCTTTTTCTCATTTTGGGCCCTTTTTGAGCCCAATTCACTTAACCCAATAAAATCAATAATTCCTCATGTTTAAATCATTTAATACGCGTTACGATGATATTCCCACTCACGGGATTTATACTTGTGGCCCCAATCTCAAAAACAAGCAATTTTAGCCACATATGGCCTATTTTGAACAAAAGGGTAAAATCCTCATTTTGACGCCAAATTCGGTCTCGAGTAATTTTATCATCCCAATATAATACTTTACTCATTTCATGTATATGCTCATGGTTGTAGAAGAAACATGGCAAAAATCGGCTCGGTACTTCCCCGGGCACCCTTGGGACTTAGAAATTTCCAATTTTCAAAAAATGGGCAAAGCCACCCTGGCACGCCCTGGGCGCGCCAAATTGCTGCCTCTGGGCTAAAAAATTTGGCCCAGAGCATCCTGGTACTCCCTCTGGCACGCCACACCTTATTTTTTTTCAAAATTTTGCTTCTTCTACTTTTCTTCGCGGATTTGGTTAGATACTTCTAGTCCTATTCTTTAACTTACTTATTACCTTTAATATACTTTGTTTAGAGGTCCTCTTAGCCTCATTTTGAGCCCCACAAATGCTCCACGAAAATCACAAAACACCTCCTACGTATGGTTAATCACATGTACATGGCCAAATTTTAATTTTTTTCATCACTAACATTACAAATTACATATTCATGGGACCTCGACACCTAAGTAATTACTCTTATGAGATTGGTACTTCTACTTGGGAAAGATTGGTACAAGGGAAATCATCATACTATAGGACTTTGGAACATGACATGATTGGAAAATGCTTTTCAAGAATAAAAAGATTCTCTTACATTATTACCCTCTTGAGATAGTTATTTTAGGAATTACAACGTCATGACATATTTGGAACTTCAATCAATGAATAAGATATAAGTGAATCATAATTACGCTAAGAATAGGGCACATATGAATAACAATATACGTTACTCTGAATTGATATACTTCAAACCTCTCGGAATTGAAACAAGCCCAATGTCAATAGGAACAATAGGTTGTAGAAGGATACGGAAAGAGTAACCTTACATACCTTGTATTCTCAATACGAATATACAATCTTAGACGTGCATACAATAGTCCCTCTCCTTCCTTATGTTTCACTCTACAACACAAGTACATAACGAAACCAACATTAACCACCAACTACCTTTCAAATGCACATAACGTCAATGAGTTACATGTTTGCCTTTAAAATGTCATTTCCCCCTTGACAATACCATTGATAAAAGCATCATACCAATAATCCCACAATATTCCCAACATTGACCAAAATAGCAGAAACCATTAGCATGTCACACCAATTTCATACTTTCCACTCTTCATCACCACAACATCACAATTATTCCATCAAATTACTTCAATACACCTCACAACAACAAATCGGTCAAAATCCCATAATTTACACTTATATGAAAATAAAAAGTTTAGGACCATAATCACACCATAAATGGTCATATTTTATCCATACCATGCTCTTTCATCAAGACAACAAGTCATATTTCAAGTTACAATCCCATGGATTTCACATCTTTCACAAAAACACAAAGTGTCATATCCAACACTCCCAAGCATAACCAACATGATTTACATACTCTTCCATCCATATAATATGTTAAAGTACAATAATAATCACTTACCCAAGCTTGGAAGATGATGATCTTGTCCAAAGATGGCTTAGGGTTTGAAGAGTCACAAAGAGGTCTCTTGAAAATTCTAGAAAATAAGAGAATGTGATGTGTGTGTCTAATGAATTAAAAATATAATTTCCCCCCATTTATATAAGCCTTGTGTCCATGATTATCTAGTCCCACATGTGTGTTTACTAGTAAATGGAAGAATGGGTCCTTTTGACCCATTTTTTGGCCCATGTCTTTTTCTCATTTTGGGCCCTTTTTGAGCCCAATTCACTTAACCCAATAAAATCAATAATTCCTCATGTTTAACTCATTTACTATGCGTTACGATGATATTACCACTCATGGGATTTATACTTGTGGCCTCAATCTAAAAAAACAAGCAATTTTAGCGACATATGACCTATTTTGACCAAAAGGGTAAAATCCTCATTTTGACACCAAATTCGTTCTCGAGTAATTTTATCATACCAATATAATAATTTACTCATTTCATGTATATGCTCATGGTTTTAGAATAAACGTGGCAAAAATTGGTTCGGTACGTCCCCGAACTTGTGTCCATTCTTATCTAGTCCCACATGTGTGTTTACTAGTCAATGGAAGAATGGGTCCTTTTGACCCATTTTTTGGCCCCAGTCTTTTTCTCATTTTGGGCTCTTTTTGAGCCCAATTCACTTAACCCAATAAAATCAATAATTCCTCATGTTTAACTCATTTAATATGCGTTACGATGATATTCCCACTCACGGGATTTATACTTGTGGCCTCAATCTCAAAAACAAGCAATTTTAGCCACGTATGGCCTATTTTGAACAAAAGGGTAAAATCCTCATTTTGACGCCAAATTCGTTCTCGAGTAATTTTATCATACCAATATAATAATTTACTCATTTCATGTATATGCTCATGGTTGTAGAAGAAACGTGGCAAAAATCGGTTCGGTACGTCCCCGGGCACCCTTGGGACTTAGAAATTTCCAATTTACGAAAAATGGGCAAAACCACCCTGGAACGCCCTGGGGAAATCCAAATTGCTGCCTATGGGCTAAAAAATTTGGCCCAGAGCGGCCTGGCACGCCCTCTGGCGCGCCCCACCTTATTTTTTTTTCAAAATTTTGCTTCTTCGACTTTTCTTGGCGGATTTGGTTAGATACTTCTAGTCCTATTCTTTAACTTACTTATTACCTTTAATATCCTTTGTTTAGAGGTACTCTTAGCCTCATTTTGATCCCCACAAATGCTCCACAAAAATCACAAAACACCTCCTACGAATGATTAATCACATGTACCAGGCCAAATTTTAATTTTTTTCATCACTAACATTACAAATTACATACTCACGGCACCTCGACACCTAAGTAACCATTGTTCAACGTCGCCACATTGGGTTGGGAAGGTACGGGGTGTTACAAGACATGAAGAAGAATAGTGTAGAATTTATGGCTCAATGTCTGAATTACCAACAAATTAAAGTAAAGCACTAAAAACTGGGAGGTTATAAGTAGTGTATGCAACTCTCGATTTTAAAGTGGGACATGATCAATATAGATTTTGTCACTGGTTTACCTCAATCCTTTCGGAAGTATGATTCCATATGGGTAATAGTTGATCGACTCACCAATTCAGCATACTTCCTACCAGTTAAGACCACTTACACAGTTGAAGAGTATGCAAAATTATATGTTAAAGAGATAGTTCGCCTACATAGAGTCCCAAACTCTATTATATCTGATAGGGGAGATCAATTTATCGCAAACTTTTGGAGGTCATTTAAGAAGAGTTTAGGAATGCAAGTGAGTTTAAGTACAACTTTTCACCCTCAAATAGATGGTCAGGCAGAACGTACAATCCAAACACTTGAGGACATGCTGCGAGCTTGTGTATTGGACTTCAAAGGTAGTTGGGATAATCATTTGTCACTTATTGAGTATAAATACAGCTATAGCTACCACTCGAGTATTAAAATGGTACCTTATGAAGCTTTATATGGGAGAAAGAGTAGATCATTAATTGGGTGATTTGAAGTGGGTAAAATTGCCTTATTTGGGCCAGATCTTGTTCATCAAGCTATGGAAAAGTTAGGGTGATACAACAACGGCTAGAAACATCTCAAAGTCAACATAAATCATATGCCGATGTTAGAAGAAGAGGGATAGAGTTTTCTATAGGAGAATGGGTATTCTTGAAGGTGTCACCAATGAAAGGGGTAATGAGGTTTGGTAAAAAGGGAAAATTAAGTCCACGCTATATAGGGCCATATAAGATTATTTGAAGATTTTGCCAAGTTGTATATGAGTTAGAGCTCCCCAAGAACTTTCAATAGTACATCCAGTGTTCCACATCTCAATGCTTCGAAAGTGCATAAGAGATCCATTTCATATTACTCCTATTGAAGATTTACAAGTTACAGAAGATCTCACTTATGAAGAAGTACCTATTGTTATTCTACATTGCCAAGTTAAGAAGTTAAGAAATAAAGAAGTAGTTTCTGTAAAAGTACTTTGGAGGAGCCAACAAGTAGAAGAGATCACATGGAAAGCTAAGGAAGCGATTAAATCCAAGTACCCTCATTTATTCGAATCCAAAGTGAAAATCCAAGATGCTGAATTGGAGTATTAACAAGTATGTATAAATGTGTAAGTGTTATGGGGTAAAATGAAGATTAAACTTGGGCTTGAACTTGTTTAGGCCGGCTAATTATTCTAGCATTCGAGGTTGGATGTTCCTAATGGGGGGAAGATGTAACACCCCGTATTTTGCATGTACTTGTTCTATTAATATGGGTCTTGAGGTAACCTTGTTGTATAGGTAAGGGACCAAGTTTCTTAAGTGATTAGTCGTGGTTTAACGAGGATTTAAAGGATATTATAATGACTCAAACATTTCAGCATGTATACGCCATGTTAACCCCAACAAAACTATTTAAACGCAAGATAGTAAGGTGGTATTCTACCTCAAGGATTAAAGTTTCCAAATTTATATAAGTATTAAGTTAACATAAGGGGTTAATACTTAGAATATAGAATAAAATAAGTGAGTTGCTTGCTTGACTTAATTTAAGCTAGTAGCTGACAAGTAGGTGCATCACCAGCTTTGACTTATTGACCAATCTAAGAACCAAGTAGGTGCATCACCTTCTAAGACTCCTTTGAATAGATTATTGGTCCAAGTACCCCAGAACCTACTTGAATCATTTCAAGCCCAAAATGATTGGAAAAAAATTTGGAGAATGGGCAGCCAAGGCCCAACAATTTTAAGTCCACAAAGGCCCAAGTCCAATGTCCATTTAGTTGCATCAAATTAGAAATATATGGCCCAAAATTAGCTAAAAAACTCGGCCAAGAGCTGGTCCCTTTAAAGGGATTGAGAGCAACTCATTTTATTCATTTTAACTTAGGCAAAAAAACGCAGCTTTCTCGAGTTTTCTCTCTTTCTCTCTAGTAGCTTCTACAACATCCCTATAATTCCATTAGGGTTCTTGGGATTTCTTTTCCTTCCAAGCTAAAGGAATCAAGATATTAAAGAGATACAAGTTAAGAGAATAAGCCATCATAGAAACTAAGGTAAGGCTTCTATTCATTTTTGCCCCTTTCTATATACATGTTTTGGTGGAGAATTATGTATATATTATTGATAAGAACTCAAGGGATGATGAGTTCAGTATTGGGTATCTATAATAAAGGACTTTGGAACTGTTTTATATGTATATGTTGGGGACAACTTGGTTGATCTTAAAAAGGGATGTGAGTTATTGGTATTGACATATTAGAGGAGGGTGTAATGATACACCACTTAATTAGATTTTGTATAAGGTTGCTGCCTGTCGCACTTTGGAATTATTTTATACATATTATAAAGCCAAAAGAGTCTCCGGGGATCTTATATGAATTTGTGTGTTGTACAAATATAATTAGAGGAGGAGGGATTGAAAGAACACCCTTAGGTATGTGTTGATTAGCTACTAATACTAGTTTTACCACATATTTTATCGTAGATAAGTAATCCAAAAGGTAGGAGGTTAATTCGGGTTAATATTGGAGTTGTACAACAATGTATGTAAGGCTACTCTATTCCGTATTCTTTGTCATGAAATCTAGCACTTGTGTTACAAAGTGAGCTTCCAAAGTTCTACTATAGTAAATGATACAAAGTGCCAACATAAAATCTCCCATGTAGCTAATAACCTTGTTGCCACTCCTTAATATGTTAAAATACTCCAATATGTACTTATTATTAAATCTACGTGTTTACATTCGATTGCAAGCTTCATGAGTTCTCCTTTCAGTCAAATAAGATCCATGTGTTATTTCAGGTCCTAGGCATTTCATTTGTGTACAAACTGCTCCCTACCTTATTGTTACTACATCAAGTGTTTATTCATGCATCTCTTATTGGTGGATATATAGTTTTGGGCTTGTCTACGTGGTTTATTTTCATTGATGCATCATGTCCATACTTGGTAGAAACTTTGATTATCATAGTTACATGCATAAGAAGTATAAGGTTATGGGTTGGTGCTCTCGGGCCTTTACGACTATGGGTGCCTATCCGCCCCAATAGGATTTGAGTCGTGACAAGTGTGAAGACTTGAGAAGCTCCTTGTTTTCAAAACCCTTTGATGTTCCAAAGAAAAGATTTGTATCTTTAAAGAAGAAGTGCTAGTTGATTGTTTTCCATGATTGTTTGGAGAACCGATTGAACTTTGTGATTTTGGTCGTATAACTTAGTATGTTCAATTTTCTTTTGAGTCAAGAAAACCCTTTGTTGTGGGGATGGTCCTTAGTTGCTTGAGGGAAAGCAAAAATTTAAGTTTGGGGGAGTTGATAAGTTGGCATTTTGCCAACTTTTTTGTCATTTAAGCTTGAATTGTCATCTTATTTTCTTTGATTCAATGCATATCTCATGTTAAAATACTCACTTGTGTAGGTATTCGATGAATTCGAGGATAAGCTAACCTTACGAATCAAATAGAGTGCAAACATAAAGAAAAGGGACATAGAATGATACATAAAAGGAAGACAGGGATCTGTGTGGCCATATGCTCCATCATCTTACCATATGCCCCCACATGTGAAATGTGGAGTAAGATACATGCCCATCTTTCCATATGTACTGGCATGTGTGCTAGCATGTGCCAGATGCAGTGATATTTTTATAATTAACTGTTGCTCATTTTTCTCAGCTATAAAAGGGATTTTTTAGATTTGGAACTCGATCTTTTGTCAAATATTGAAGTCTAAAGCTTGTAATTGAAACCCTGGAATGGGATCTTAGTACTTGTTCTTGATTTCTTGCTTGGAATTTGCAATTTCTCTTCGAATATTTGGATTCTATAGCAGATTTTAATGAGAACATAGGTATATTTCCTTTTTCTCTTATTATGAGTAGCTAAAATCCCCAACTTGGGGTTTGCATGATTGAGTTGTGATTTGTGTGTGGGTAGTGCCCATTTTCCTAGATAAACAATAAATGGTTAAGGATTTAATTGTTACTCCATGTTACTAACCTAAGATTAGAGGTTGCAGACTCAAGTTTTGCTTAGAATCCTTTTCTTCCTTGATAAAGGGGATAAGGGTGAGGAGTAGTGATTAGCAATAACTTAGTTTTACCATTTAATGGTAGATCTTAGACATAAGTATACTAATTAAGGTATTTGGTTGGTCACGAGGAAACATGTGTGAGGTGTTCGAAAGAACCCAGTCATGAAATTTCAATGTTTTATTGAAAGGTTGACGTTGAAACCTATAACCTAGCCTATCAGCAATAATTAGTTGAATTTAGGAAAATAAGTGCTTATCCATGCATATAATCACTCTCATGAGTGCATAACCCCAAGTATCTTTTACTCTTGATTACACACTTTAGAATTCACTTTTGCAAATCAAAGTTCAAAATTAACTATTTGAACACAAAATCGATTAAACAAACCCCCTATTTTATTTAATTGCATTATTTTTAGAATTATGTGCAAGCATTTAGTCACCTATGATACTTGAAAGTGAACATGTCGCCTTCATTCCATGGGCTTGGTGAATCTAATATCAAAGGAATGCTCATGGCTCCCCTTCTTTGAAGAGCATTCCTTGTCGTTGGAGAACTGACCCATACACAATGTAGGTCCATCAAGTGGATAGGAAACCCCCAAGAAGGACTTTCCATCATAGGTAAAGGTGACAATAACCATACCCAAGTCTTGCTTGTCATTTGGACCAAGTATATTATTCCAAGTGCCATAATTCAAATCATCATCGAGGTCAAAGGGAAAGGAAATCCATAATAATAGGTCATGCATACACCTATTTGCCCCATTTGTACTATCACTCTCACACAACATACTACACTCAAAGTCATGAGTATTATCATATTCAAACAAATAGTATAACAAGGCGTCACACAAATCAACTTCATCCAAGGTATCCTCATGAGAAGGTTCACTCATTGATTCAAGCACGTTAAGGCCTTGACCAAGAATTAGAGTACACAATGACTAAGGGATAGTTGTAGCACATTCAAGGCACAAGTGTCAACACTAGGTGGACCTAAATAAATCTTACAAGAAGAATCAATTCGGTCATCAATAGGATCAACTAGTGTATGAACACTCTCAACAAATACATTATCACTAGGTGGAAAAGAATCATTAAGATCACATGAAAATAAGCTATCACTTACATTCAATTTGCTACTAGCCACATAGTGATCTTTTACTTTCAAAAATGTGTAATGTTTAACTTTGTTACCTCTTAAATCACATGAATGATTGTCTTCACCTTTGTTTTCAATATTGGAGCATAAATGATCCTTTGGGAATATTTTTTAACACCTCTTGATTCTCTATATTTGGAGGTGTTTTAATAGGTTTCCTTCCAAATACACCTAAACATACATCGAAACAACTAGAGAAAGAAAAGTTACATGAGCTAGGATAAGGTTGTGACACCCCTCTCATATCACTCCTCCCAATCTCCTCTCTTTCTTCTCTCGAGTTGATAGTTTTCACACCCTTACTCCTCTCAATATTTTGTCTCTCAAGTTTATGGGAATTAGGACAAGTGCCAAGAATTCCATGGGAAGTGTTCGAAGATCCTTGCACCTCTAACTTCCACTTTGGTTCACAAGGAGTGGATGCGTTGACTTGCATGTTCAACTCCTTAGCACCAACCTCACAAGGAGTAGCTTGCTTTTCCTCCAAAGTCAACTCCTTAGGTTCTTCGTCACGAGGAGTAGTACCTTTTAATAGCCTCTTCAACTCCTCGGGTGCCATCTCGGTGACCAATTGCATGATTTTTTCAATATTCCTTTGCATTGAAGCAAACGATTCTTTTGTACTCAAAGTACTAGGATCCTCAATTAGGAGTGGTTCATTTGTATTTTCTTTGGTAGGAGATGTTTTGGGAAAGAAAAGCTTCCCATTATAGTCCATGATATACTTGTTCCCATGTAGCATATATATGATTCTATGATTTTGGAACCGAGCACATCCCAAATGTAGGTGACAAGTATCCAATAAGCCTATACCATACCATACGTCCTCTTGATAAATATGCACCTTTACTTATTGGCTAACCTAAATCCCTCCTTAATCAAGGAATGTGTCCCAAATTGAATGTAAAGGTAGTATAAGATAGTCCACCTCTTCATGGGATATGATATTTGATAAACTTTGATCATCAATTACAATATTAAATCCCGAGACACCATTAACATTCACTCTAGTTTCAAGAATTTGCCTCTCTGGGTCATGCCATTCTTAAAACCTTGGATTCACTCTACTTCTATAGATCAGAGTTCCTCTTTGAGAAGTAGGGAATGTACTTCTTTTATGGTCCACATGATGAGTTGGAATTGGTGCCTCCCATACATCTACACCCCCTCGACTAGGATAGGAATTAACATAATATGAAGAATGTATTTTATTCTCACAACTTCCCCTTCTATCACAATCCTCCTCAAAAAGGGTTTATAAGACATATGGGAGAAGGCATCATACATCATATTTCTTCATCACCAAGGTGTGCATTATGAGAACCCAAATACCCTTCATCTTTAGTATTGAATTCATTATAAGATACTTATACTCCATATTAATCGTAAGAGACATAATTTCATTGCATATTAATCTTTGGATGAGAAGTTCTCACCACCTATTGCTCCTGATCACAATCATAGCCTTCATAAAACTAGTCTTCAAAAAATTCTGAGGATATGAAAGTCATTCTTTCTTAAACCTCCTTTTGTACCTACAAAAATACCAATCATGTTAGTAATAAAAGCCTTACGTCAATCTTTATATGAACTCTCTACCCACCTTCTATGGCTTCTTTCCCAAATTGATAGTGTTACTAGTTTTGCTCAATCAATTCAAGGTTATCTATCCTTGTGAAGGAAAGGATTTCTTACAACTCTTGAAAGAAAGATGACTTACATAAAGCTAAAAGGAATTCAATCACAAATTTTATCTATGAATTAAGATGAGAAAATTAGAAGAAAAGAAGCAAAAAAAAATTGAACTAAAAAAGAAACTAAGTAACAAAAGTAAAAGAAATTACTTGTTTTTTGCTTACTTTGAAGATTCAAAGAGATGGTTTTGTCACGCCCCGAATCCCATCGAGGCGGATTGGCACCCGTAGCCGATAAGGCCCGAGAGAACCAAACTTTGCTTATATCCATTCATAGGCATAACATAAGAAATACCACTATCATGTAAAAGCATAAAAGACCAAAAACGGAAATCGTGGAACATGTAATAGATATACATATGTGAAACTTGGCCGTCGAGGCCATCAAGTCAAGAACAATATATACCTCTTACATTTATACACCCACATACGTCTATAAAAGCCTCTAGCAGAACAGTTACCAAAACCAAATGAAAGTCGGAACAAGACCCCGTTTCATACAACATATACCAAACCAAAACATATGAACAACTGTGACTCGGAGAAGCCCCGAACTGACTGGAGCTCACCAATGATCCGCACACAACTGGCAACCTACTATGGAGGCCTACTAGTACCTGCGCCTGCAGCAAGTAAGGTAAGTCCCACAAGGGACGTTAGTACGAAGAATGTACTGAGTATGTAAGGCTCAAATGAAACTGTATAATATGTAAATATGTCAATGAGCTCAATTACAAATGCATAACCAATATGGATAAGTCATCATTCTGTGTTTTGGGAACCATGTATATTACTTTCATTACTTTCTTTGCTTCTTTGCTTCGATGATTATTCATCTTCACTTGTGACCTGTGACACCTGGGCCCCGACTGAACAGTGGGTTTTAACATAACATAATGTTATGTTGGGATTGGCTTGAGCTAGGCTTATGCCTCTAGAGCTACCACCCATGAATCAATATATATATCGGGATCGGCTTGAGCTAGGTTATTACCTCTAGAGCTGCCACCCATACCAACATATTAGGTTCGGCTTGAGCTAGGTTATTACCTCTAGAGCTACCCCCTGTCAGGATCGGTCCGAGCTAGGCTTATTCCTCTAGGACTGCCCCCTGATCCAAAAATCTCAAGATCGGCTTGAGCTAGACATTTTTGCTCCCAAAGCTACCACCCAACTCAATCATTAACCACATATGCATTACTTTATTCATTACTTTGAGATTGATACAATGATAGTCATAACTTTATTTGAAGCTTTGGATCAATAATCAATGAGTGAGAGACATGTGAATAAACATTATTGGAAAACATAGCCTTATTGGAAACATAAAACTATTGGAACCATTGGACCATAATTAATGAACAAGATACATGAGTATAACCACTATTGGAACTTTAGAACACAACCTTATTGGGCTTTTGGAACATTATCAATGAATATGAAACATGTGATTCACAATCGATCACTGAGTAGGAAACATGTGATAATGACCATTGATAACCGGATATAGGATACCTTAGTACATTTCGGGATGGGACAAGTGTAATGTCAATGTGGATACTATTTACTGCGGAAAAATACGGACAGAGTAACCTTACATACCTTGTATTCTCAATACAAATATACAATCTTAGATGTGCATACAATGTCCCACTCCTTCCTTATGTTTCACTCTACAACACAATTATATAACGGAATTTACATTAACCACCAACTACCTTACAAATGCATATGACATCAATGAGTTACATGTTTGCCTTTAAAATGTCATTTCCTTCTCTACAATACCATTTACGGCATTGTCATACCAATAATACCTCAATCATACCATACATTGACCACAACATCATATACCAATAACATTTCACCATAAAGTTTCTCCTTTACACTTTCTCATAAACACCATATCACAATTAATCCATCAAATCACCTTAATACACCTCATATCACATATCGTCCAAAATCCCATAAATTACACTTATAGAAAAATAACAAGTTTAATAACATAATCACACCATACATGTTCATATTTCATCCATACCATGCTCTTTCATCAAAACCGCAAGCCATAATTCAAGTTTAAGTTCCATGGATAACACATCTTTTAGCCAAAAAGCAAAAATGCATTATGTACACTTTTTGACATACCCATCATGATCTACATACTCTCCCATGCATATAATATATTAATCAATAAGAATAATCACTTACCCAACCTTGAGAAATGATGATCTTGATCCAAAAGATGGCTTAGAGTTCTTAGGGTTTGACAGAAAATGGTTGAGAAATATCTAGAATGCATGAGAGTTCCAAATGAATAAAAATCAGATTTTGGCCCTTTATATAGCCCTTGGGGTCATCCTTAGCCACTCTTGGCATTTAATGCTAAGTTTGGCTTAGTCAATGGAAAAATGGGTCATTTGACCCATTCTTGGCCCATGTTTTCTTCCTCATTTTGGGCTTTTATTCAGCCCAAATCACTTAACCCAATAAAATCAATAATTTCTCATGTTTAAATCATTTCATATGCATTACAACAATATTCCCACTCACGCAATTTACATTCGTAGCCTCAATCCCAAAAATAAGTGATTCTAGCCACGTATGGCTTATTTTGATCGAAAGGGTAAAACCGTCATTTGGATGCCAAATTTGTCCACGAATAATCTTATAAAATGTAATGCCAATTAATTCAATTATTCCATGTATAGTCTCGTGGTTGTAGAAGAAATGTGGTAAAAATCGGCCCGGCACATCCCCGGGCACCCTTGGGACTTAGAAAAATTTCCAACTTATGAAAGGTGCTTACAAGCAGCCTGGCACGCCCTTGGGCTCTCCAAATTGCTTCCTTTGCCCAAAAATTTGGTCAATAAGCGGCCTGGTACGCCCTCTGGCGCTCTTGGCCCTTATTTGTTTTAAAAAAAATTTGTTTTTGACTTTTCTTTGCGGGTTCGGTTAGATACTTCAAGTTCTATTCTTTAACTTACTTATTACCTTTAATATCCTTTGTTTGGAGGTCCTCCAAGCCTCATTTTTAACCCCACAAATGTTCCACGAAGTCACAAAACACTTCCTACAAAAGTCTAATCGCATGTACGAGGGCCAATATCAACTATCTCATCAATAACATTACAAAATACACACTTGTGGCTCTCGACACCTAAGTAAACATTGTTCAACGTCGTCAAGTAGGGTAGGGAAGTTACGGGGTGTTACATTCTTCCCCCCTTAGGAACATTCATCCTCGAATGGTAACAAAATCGCTTCAAGTACAACAAATGCATCTCTATATTAGCCTACATATACACACATATACATAAACACTTAAGGCTCATGGATACTTACTTTTTATTACTCCACTTCCGCACTGTGAACTTATTCATCCATTTGAAATAGATAGGGATACCTGGATTTCATCATTTCCTCAGCTTCCCAAGTGATCTTCTCTACTTGTTGATTGTGCCATAATACCTTTATAGAAGCTATATCTTTATTCCTCAACCGTTTTACTTGTCGATCTAGAATAGCAATGGGTACCTCATCATAAGTAAGATCCTCCGTAACTTGAAAATCCTCCACGGGAATAATACGAGATGGATCTCCTATGCATTTTTGAAGCATCAAAACATGAAATACCGAATGGACTGAGGAAAGTTCCTGGGGTAGTGCCAACTCAAATGCAACTTGCCCAAATCTTCTAATAATTTCATATGGGCCTATGTAACGTGGACTTAATTTTCCTTTCTTTCCAAATCGCATTACCCTTTCATCAGTGACAGCTTTAAAAACACCCAATCACCTATGGCGAATTCAAGCCCTCTTCTTCTAACATCAGCATATGACTTATGGCAACTTTGGGCTGTTTGTAACCGTTGTTGGATCACTTTAACTTTCTCCATAGCCTGATGAACAAGATCCGACCCAAGTAAAGCAGTTTCACCTGCTTCAAGCCATCCAATTGGTGATCTACATTTCCTTCCGTACAAAGCTTCATAAGGTGCAATTTTAATACTTGAATGATAGCTATTGTTGTAAGCAAATTCAATAAGAGGCAAATGGTCATCCCAACTGCCTTGAAAATCTAACGCACACGCTCGTAGCATATCTTCAATTGTTTGAATAGTACGTTCTGCTTGTCCATCAGTCTGAGGATGGAAAACTGTACTCAAGTTCACCTGTGTACCCAAACTCTGCTGAAAAGATCTCCAAAAATGCACAGTAAATTGAGCTCCCCTATCTGATATAATGGAGATCGGAATCCCATGCTACCGCACTATTTCTTTCACATACAATCTTGCATACTCCTCAGCTGTATAAGTGGTCTTGACTGGTAGGAAATGCGCTGATTTGGTAAGCCTGTCCACTATAACCCATATAGAATCAAATTTCTGCAGTGTACGAGGCAAACCTGTAGTAAAATCCATGTTAATCATATCCCATTTCCAGACTGGAAGATTGATACATTGCATATAACCCCCTGGTTTCTGATGCTCTACTTTTACTTGTTGACAATTTGGGAATTGAGCGACAAATTCTGCAATGTTCTTCTTCATATTTCCCCACCAATACACTTCTTTTAAATCATGGTACATTTTAGTAGCACCCAGATGAATAGAATTGCGCGAATGATGCGCCTCTGTCATGATTCATTTCCTCAGCTCATTTACATCGGGTACACATAATCTACCTTGGCATTGGAGAACCCCTTCTTGTGTAAGATCAAATGCCCTTGTCAAATTCTATTGTACATTTTCCTTTAGCTGCAATAACATAGAATCCGCAAACTGCTTCTCTTTCACTTCAGCTATTAAGGAGGATTCCGCTGCATTTTGTACAATAACTCCTTTTTCTGGAGATTCAATACGGCGAACTCCCAAGCTGGCTAGTTGATGTAAATCTTTGATTATCTCTTGCTTTTCAGTCAACTGGCCACTAGTGCTTTCTACTTCCTTACGACTTAATGCATCAGCTACCACATTTGCTTTGCCTGGATGATAAAGAATGTCAATATCATAGACTTTTAAGAGCTCTAACCACCTCCGTTGCCTCAAATTGAGTTCCTTCTGCTTAAAGATATATTGCAAACTTTTGTGATCAGTATAGAGATCAACACTCCATACAAATAATGACGCCATATCTTTAAAGCAAAAACCACTGCTGCTAATTCAAGATCATGTGTGGGATAATTTTTTTCATGTGGCCGCAACTGTCGTGAGGCATATGCTATAACATTATCGTGTTCCAACAATACAAATCCGAGGCCAATCCTAGAAGCATCACAATACACTGCATAACCTTCGATGCCCTCAGGAAGTACCAAAACTGGTGTGGAGGTTAATTTATCTTTCAACTTTTGGAAGCTTTTCTCACACGCATTATTCCACTAAAATTTAACTGCCTTAGGGGTAAGCTTTGTTAATGGTGCAGCAATGGAGGAAAAACCTTCCACAAATCTTCTGTAATAACCTGCCAGTCCAAGAAAACTATGAATCTCTGTGGGTGTCGTAGGTCTTGGCCAATTTTTCACTGCTTCAATCTTCTGTGTATCAACCTATATTCCTTCATCTGACCCAATGTGACCCAAGAATGCGACTGATTTTAACCAAAACTCACATTTGGAGAACTTTGCATACAACTTACGCTCATGGAGAATCTGTAACACCTGCCGTAAGTGATTAGCATGGTCCTCTGGTGATCTTGAATAAACTAGGATGTCATCTATAAATACCATCACGAACACGTCTAGAAATGGCTTAAACACCCTATTCATCAAATCCATGAACACAGCTGGTGCATTTGTTAGTCCAAATGACATAACTAAAAATTCATAATGGCCATACCGTGTTCGAAAAGTTGTCTTGGGTACATCTTCCCCTTTAACTCTGACTTGATGGTAACCCAACCTCAAGTCAATCTTTGAAAAACACTTGGCACCCTGTAACTGATGAAACAAGTCATCAATTCGAGGGATGAGATATTTGTTCTTGATCGTTACCTTATTCAATTGTCGATAGTCGATGCACATTATGAATGTGCCATTTTACTTCCGTACAAATAATATCGGTGCACCCCACGGGGACATACTAGGCCTGATGAAGCCTTTGTCCAGCAAATCTTTCAACTGCTCCTTCAATTCACGCAATTCTGCTGGAGCCGTTCTATATGGAGGAATAGAGATAGGATGAGTTCCTGGAATCACATCAATGCCAAACTCTACCTCCCGTTCTGGGGGTAAGCCTGGAAGATCCTCTAGAAATACATCAAGAAATTCATTGACCACTGGAACCGACTGCGGAGTTAGTGGTTCCACATCATTATCTTTCACTCGTACTAAGTGACATATGTACCCCTTGGCAATCATTTTCCTTGCTTTCAGATAGGAAATAAATTTTCCTCGTGGATCCCCCACATTACCCTGCCATTCAAGAACATTTTCCTGCGGAAAACAAAAATGTACCTTCTTGGCCCGACAATCTACTGTGGCATAACAAGAGGCCAACCAATCCATTCCCATTATCACATCAAAATTCACCATGTCTAGTTCAATGAGATCGGCCAATGTATCATGACCACACACAGTTACCACACAGTTACGATATACTCTTTTTGCAATAATATATTCACCAACCGGTGTAGACACTTCAATTGATTTAATTAATAATTCTGGTGCCTTTGTAAATTTCACAGTAACCAATGGAGTAACATAGGAAAATGTAGAACCTGGGTCAATCAATGCATATACATTATATGAAAATATGGATAATGTACTTGTGACGACATCAGGAGAAGCCTCTGAATTCTGTCGGTCCATTAAAGCATAAGTGTGATTCTGGACCCAACTAATACTGGCTTCTCCTCTGGCACCCCTACCACGGCCAACAGACTGCACACCTCGGCCCAAAGAAGGAACTTATGATGATGATGCAACAGCCGATCCTACCGGTCATGCTATACCACCCATACTCCTCTGGGGACACTCTTTCATCATATGTCCCGTCATACCGCACCAGAAGCAAGCATTTGTCCCCAATCAGCATGTACCTACATGAATACGTCCGCAGTGCTGACACTGCTGATGAGGAAAACCTACTGCCTGTGATCCGCGAACTCCACTACTCTGCCCAGATGGACCACCTCTAGACCCTCAAAACTGAGAGTGAGCACTTGCTGTAGAATATGAGAACGATGGTCTAGGTGGTCTAGGAAACATATGAGGCCTAGATCCTCCTTGGGACATCGCAGATAGTCCCATAGGTCTAGCCCTTTTGGACTGTCCTCTATCAAATTCATGTACCCTTCTTCTCTGTCTTTGTTCTTCCATTTTCTGGACGAAGGCCTGAATTCTCCCTATATCCATATCTTTGTTCAATGCAGCAATGGTACAATCCCTTACCAAATATGGCTCTAATCTGTCCACGTATCCATGGACTCTGTCCGTCATCGTAGCTACCACATTGGAGCATATCGTGCTAAGGAATTAAATTGCAAACTGTATTCTCTGACACTCAGATTCCCTTGACGGATATTTAAAAATTGATCTGCACGAGCCTCACGGATCTAAGAGGGAAGGTAATTATCAAGGAAAGTCGCTTTAAATTCATCCCAATTAGGTGGATTCGCACCAATATCCCGAGATTTCTTCCAATTTTAGAATTCGTATCTGACCCAGTGAATATAGGAGGGTCCAATTTTAGGAAATCCTGTGTTCTGCGGCTCACCACTCTAGCCGCATCATCCTCATGTGTCATTGGACCAGCTCGTCCTTGACTTTGTGCTGCCACTAACTGTGTCAATATATGTACTGCATTTCTAAGAACCTGATCTGTGGCATTCATTGGTGGTTTTGCGGGTACTTCTCTACCGACTGGCTCTTCTGAAGCTGGATAAGTAGAAGAAGACCGTGATGAAATTTCAGCATTTGCTCCACCTTGACTAGCTTGGTCAGGTGGTAATCTACTCATTCCTTCTCCAATAGGCATATCTACCTGCTTACCTTTACCTCTACCTCTTCTCGTGATTGGCATTTTAACTATACCAAAGAAAAGCAATTACCATGGTCAGATACAATTCAACTTACAACACTGGCTCTATTGCACGATCTAGAAGTGAAGAAAAGAAACAACATCCTAAATGTCCCGTACCCTCCAACTTATAAATGTGGTGCACAACACATCGATAAGTAAGACTCTACTCAGACACGGCTTTGTAGACACCCTTAGAACGACCTGCTCTGATACCACTTATGTCATGCCCCGAATCCCATCGGGGCGGATTGGCACCCATAGCCGATAAGGCCCGAGAGAACCAAACATTGCTTATATTTATTCATATGCATAACATAAGAAATACCACTATCATGTACGAGCATAAAAGACCAAAAAAGGAAATCATGGAACATGTAATAGATATACATATGTGAAACTTGGCCGTCGAGACCATCAAGTCAAGAAAAACATATACCTCTTACATTTATACACCCACATACGTCTACAAAAGCCTCTAGCAGGACAGTTACCAAAACCAAATGAAAGTCGGGACAAGACCCCGCTTCATACAACATATACAAAACCAAAACATATGAACAACCATGACTCGGAGAAGCCCCAAACTGAGTGAATCTCACCAATGATCCGCAAACAACTGGCAACCTACTGTGGAGGCCTACTAGTACCTGCGCCTGCAGCAAGTAAGGTAAGTCCCACAAGGGATGTCAGTACGAAGAATGTACTGAGTATGTAAGGCTCAAATGAAACTATATGATATGTAAATATGTCAATGAGCTCAATTACAAATGCATAACCAATATGGATAAGTCATCATTCTGTGTTTTGGGAACCATGTATATTACTTTCATTACTTTCTTTGCTTTGATGATTATTCATCTTCACTTGTGACCTGTGATACCCTGGCCCCGACTGAACAGTGGGTTTTAACATAACATAACATTATGTTGGGATCGGCTCGAGCTAGGCTTATGCCTCTAGAGCAACCACCCATGAATCAATATATATATTGGGATCAGCTTGAGCTAGGTTATTACCTCTAGAGCTGCCACCCATACCAACATATCAGATTTGGCTCGAGCTAGGTTATTACCTCTAGAGCTACCCCCTGTCAGGATCGGTCCGAGCTAGGCTTATGCCTCTAGGACTTACCCCTGATCCAACAATCTCGGGATCGGCTTAAGCTAGGCATTTATGCCGCCAAAGCTACCACCCAACTCACTCATTAACCACATATGCATTGCTTTATTCATTACTTTGAGATTGATACAATGATAGTCATAACTTTATTTGAATCTTTGGATCAATAATCAATGAGTGAGAGACATGTGAATAAACATTATTGGAAAACATAGCCTTATTGGAAACATAACACTATTGGAACCATTGGACCATAATCAATGAACAAGATACATGAGTATAACCGCTATTGGAACTGCTATTGGAACTTTAGAACACAACCTTATTGGGCTTTTGGAACATTATCAATGAATATGAAACATGTGATTCACAATAGATCACTGAGTAGGAAACATGTGATAATGACCATTGATAACCGGATATAGGATACCTTAGTACATTTCGGGATGGGACAAGTGTAATGTCAATATGGATACTATATGCTGCAGAAAAATACTGACAGAGTAACCTTACATACCTTGTATTTTCAATACGAATATACAATCTTAGATGTGCATACAATGTCCTGCTCCTTCCTTATTTTTCAATCTACAACACAATTATATAACAGAATTTACATTAACCACCAACTACCTTACAAATGCATATGACATCAATGAGTTACATGTTTGCCTTTAAAATGTCATTTCCTTCTCTACAATAGCATTTATGGCATTGTCATACCAACAATACCTCAATAATACCATACATTGACCACAACATCATATACCAATAACATTTCACCACAAAGTTTCTCCTTTACACTTTCTCATGAACACCATATCACAATTAATCCATCAAATCACCTTAATACACCTCATATCACATATCGGCCAAAATACCATAAATTAAACTTATAGAAAAATAACAAGTTTAATAACATAATCACACCATACATGTTCATATTTCATCCATACCATGCTCTTTCATCAAAACCGCAAGCCATAATTCAAGTTTAAGTTCCATGGATAACACATCTTTTAGCCAAAAAGCAAAAATGCATTATGTACACTTTTTGACATACCCATCATGATCTACATACTCTCCCATGCATATAATATATTAATCAATAAGAATAATCACTTACCCAACCTTGATAAATGATGATCTTGATCTAAAAGATGGCTTCGAGTTCTTAGGGTTTGAGAGAAAATGGTTGAGAAATATCTGGAAAGCATGAAAGTTCCAAATGAATAAAAATCAGATTTTGGCCCTTTATATAGCCCTTGGGGTCATCCTTAGCCACTCTTGGCATTTAATGCTAAGTTTGGCTTAGTCAATGGAAGAATGGGTCATTTGACCCATTCTTGGCCCATGTTTTCTTCCTCATTTTGGGCTTTTATTCAGCCCAAATCACTTAACCCAATAAAATCAATAATTTCTCATGTTTAAATCATTTCATACACGTTACAACAATATTCCCACTCACCCAATTTACATTCGTAGCCTCAATCCCAAAAACAAGTGATTCTAGCCACGTATGACTTATTTTGACCAGAAGGGTAAAATCGTCATTGGATGCCAAATTCGTCCACAAATAATTTTATCAAATGGAATGCCAATTACTTCAATTATTCCATGTATAGGCTCGTGGTTGTATAAGAAATGTGGCAAAAATCGGCCCGGTACGTCCCCTGGCACCCTTGGGACTTAGAAAAATTTCCAACTTTTGAAAGGTGCGCACAAGCAGCCTGGCACGCCCTTGGGCGCGCCAAATTGCTGCCTGTACCCAAAAAATTTGGGTAATAAGCGGCTTGGTACGGCCTCTGGTGCGCCTGACCCTTATTTTTTTTTAAAAAAAATTCATTTTTGACTTTTCTTTGCGGGTTCGGCTAGATACTTCAAGATCTATTCTTTAACTTACTTCTTACCTTTAATATCCTTTGTTTGGAGGTCCTATAAGCCTCGTTTTTAACCCCACAAATGTTCCATGAAGTCACAAAACACTTCCTATGAAAGTCTAATTGCATGTACGAGGGCCAATATCAACTATGTCATCAATAACATTACAAAATACACACTTGTGGCTCTCGACACCTAAGTAAACATTGTTCAATGTCGTCAAGTAGGGTCAGGAAGGTACCGGGTGTTATAGATTTGATGTCTAGAAACATGTTAATAAGTAATTAAAGATGTTAATTAGTTGTTAATAGTTGAGAAATGGAAGAAAAATGAGTGTAGAAGAAGAACTTTGAAGTTTTGACACTTAGAAAATTTTTTGGGTTATTTTCAGCTTTAAAACATACTAGTTTGAGCGTTCCAGCAAGCGTCTAGCCCTTCCTAGGATGCTGAACTTTTAAACCTTACTGCTTTGGGTGTTCCAGCAAGCGTCTGGCCCTTTCTAAGACGCTGAGAAATCAGTTATTGTGTTAGCTACTGATGTGGCAGCTATTGGCCGGAGTTGATTGCTGAAGTGGTAGCTGTTGTCTGGAGTTGACTGCTGACGTGGTAGTCCAAGTGGAAAATAATTTAATTATTTTTTTATAAAAATTCCACAAGTGGACCCACAAACACTTTGACTTGGAAAATTTGGATCAAAGTGTTCTTTTTCTCCCTTATTCTTTAAGAACACCTTGATGAACACCAAGAACACACACTAATCCCCAACACCTCCAAATCAACTGGAAATTGACTCAAAATTCAGGATTAGTTTCCTATGACTTAGTTACAAGGTGAATAATGTTACCATTAGGATTAAGTATACCTTGCCCCAGATAGATTATCTTTTTGACTAGTTACAAGGTGCTCTATTTTTTCCGAGATAGACTTGATGTCGGGTTATCACCAATTAAAGATTCAACCTATAGATATACCCAAGACAACTTGTAGGACTCGATATGGGCATTACGAGTTTTTTGTGATGGCATTTGGGTTGAGTAGTGCATTCGTAGATTTCGTGAGCTTGATGAATGGTATCTTTAAGTCTTTCTTGGATTCCTTTATGATTTATTTTATTGATGACATTTTGGTTTACTCCAAGAGTAAGGAGGAATCTGCAGGTCATCTTCATACCATTTTGGGGATATTGAAGGATAAGTAGTTGTATGCTATGTTCTCTAAATATGAATTTTGGTTATCTTATAGTCCCTTTTAGGGCATGTGGTTTCAGAAATGGGGGTGATAATAGATCGCCTCAAGATTGAGGCTGTTAAAAGTTGGACTCATCCTAGCTCTATGATAGAGGTTTGTCAAGAATTTTGCCTCCATCACTACTCACTTGACAAGATTGAGTCAGAAGGAGGTGTCATTTGTATGGTCAGACAAGTGTGAGGAGAGCTTCCAAAAGCTCAAGAAACTTTTGACTACAGCTCCCATTAGGTCCTTGCCAATTAAAGGTAACAATTTTATTTTATTTTGTGATGCTTCACACTCTGGTTTGGGTGCTGTTTTAATACAGGACATGAATGTGATTACCTATGCTTCAAGGAAATTAAAGCCTCATGATTAGAATTATCCAACCCATGATTTGGAGTTGGCAGTAATGATCTTTGCACTTAAAATTTGGAGACACTACTTTTATGGTGTCAACTGTGAAGTGTTCACAGATCATCATAGTTTGCAACATGTTTTCACCTAAAAGGATCTGAATTGTAGGCAGAGATGGTGGATAGAATTATTGAAGGATTATTATGTGACCATCTAATACCACTCGGGTAAGGACAATATGGTGGTAGATGCATTAAGCTAGAAGTCGGTAAGTATGGGTAGTATTGTTTGTTTGAGGGTGTCAAGGCAAACCTGGCTAGAGAGATTTAGACTCTAGCATATCAATTTATGCAGTTTGGTATTTCTGAAATGGGTGGGGTGTTGGCTAGTATTGAGGTAAGGTTAACATTCCTTGATCGAATCAAGGCCAGAGAGTTTGAAGATGTGAAGTTGAATAAACTCCATAATAAGGTAGTGCGTGGTGAAGCTTCTGATGCCACACTTGATGTGTGTGGGGGTATTGATAGTGAGGGGATACGTGTGTGTGCCTCAGGTTGGTAATTTTATTTCAAGTTTACTTACAGAAGCTCATTGTTCTCGATACTCTATTCATCTAGGTGTAACCAAGATGTAGCGCGACTTTGAGACAACTCTATTAGTGGCCAAGGATGAAGAGGGATATAGTTGAGTATGTGTTTAAATGTTGTGATTGTCAGCAGGTGAAATTTGAGCATCAAAGGCCTGCAGGTTTACTTTAAAGGATACCCATTCCCGAGTGAAAATATGAGAGGAAAACTATGGACTTTATGGTGGGTCTTCGAAAGACCTTGGGGCAGCATAACTCAATTTGGGTCATAGAAGACAAGATGACCAAGTCAGCTCATTTCTTTCTAGTTAGAGTGGATTACGGCTTTAAGAAGTTAGCCAAAATTTATATCAAGGAGATATTGGGGCTGCATGGGTTGACAATTTCCATCATTTCTAATAGAGGTACACATTTCACCTATGTTTTCGGATAGGTTACATGATGATTTAGGCACTAAGCTTGACTAATACTTTTAATCCTCAGACTGACAGGTAGTCAGAGAGGACTATTCAGGTGCTAGAGGATATGTTAAGGGCCTGTGTGATAGACATTGATGGTCATTGGGACATGTTTTTTCCATTGTATGAGTTTTCATACAGCGATAGTTACCATTCTAACATTGATATGGTTCCTTTTGAAGCACTTTATTGGATAAGGTAAAGATCACAAATAGGATAGTTTAAAGTTAGTGATATGAACCATTTGGAAACGGACTTGGTGAAGAAAGATCATGAAAAGATGAGGTTTATTTAAAGCAAGTTGTTAGCAGACCAGAGTAGGTAGAAGGAATATGTGAATCACAATGTGAGGAACATGTCATTCAAACTCGGTGAGCAATTTTTGTTGAAAGTTTCTCATATGAAGAAAGTTATGCGGTTTGGCAGGAAGGGTAAGCTTAGAAGTACATATATTGGTTTGTTAAGGTTTTTGATAATGTGGGCCTGATAACTTTTGTGTTGGCATTGCTACCAAGCATATCTGGGGTCCATTAAGTGTTTCATGTGTTGATGCTTAAGATATATCATAGGGATGAGGATTACATTATTAAATGGGATTCAATTTTTGCTGATAAGTATCTTTCATATGAGGAGGAGCATATTGTAATTCTTTATTTGACATCAGAAAGTTGAGGATGAAGGTAATTTAGTCTGTAAAGTTCAAATGGATGCACCGTCTAATTAAGGAAGCTACTTGGGAAACTGCAACGGACAGGCGGGACACGTACCCTTACTTGTTTGAGGATACATATACTCTTTTCCTTTGATACTTGCCTTGTTTTTCTTATTTGATCATTCATGGATGAACAATGGGTAAATTAATATATGTTGTAACGACCCTTTCTATCATTATAGGTAAGTCTAGTGTGTCAAAATTTGGGTTAAGGTTTTCACCGAATTAGGATTTAGAAATTTTAGGCTAGGCTAGTCTTGGATTAAAACTGAGCATGGTATGGTATAGGGAAATCAGGGAATGGATTATGTAAAGGTTATGCAATTTGATATGATTTTATCTTAGTCAAGACGATAAGAAATTGGTTGGATCTTTCAAAAGTGAATTTGGGTAAGTAGAAGTCTCAATATCAAACTTAACGTAAAGAGGTTGGTTTGGGATGTTAGAATCTAAGGGTGTGTTGCAAAAGAAAAAAATTGGGAGCAATCCCAAGTTTCTCCCTCACCTCACCCACTATAGCGGGTGGTAGACACAAACCACTACACCATAATTGCGAGTATTATAGTGGGAGTGAACTTTGGTCAATCCTTTCATAGTGGGTGGATCTCACTATAGTGAGGTCACTATAGCGGGATATGCGCTGATTAGTGCATAAATTACCCCAAAAATATTATTTTTATTCCACTCTCATTTTGGGCATAACTGTGGCATTTTAGGGAGAATTCCACCTATTTTCCATCAAAACACTTGGTAAAGAATAGTTAATCACTCCCATTAACTAGTTTTTTGATTATTAACTCACAAAATTACTAGTTTATGAGATTTGGAAAGGATTTAACTTGACCTAACTTATTTTTCTTGTGCAATAAGGTGAATTATGTAGAAAACCCTTGGGTTTTGGTTAAAGGTTGATAAATTACTCATGCATGACTATAGTTCACCAATATAACCATGAAAATGGTAGGATTAAGTTGGAATGATGATAGAAAACCCTAGAACGGGAGGAATGATCAGAATTTTAGTCTTTGGGGTTTCATGATTAGGTTATAATCCTTGGTATTGTTAGGTCATTTGGTTGAGTATATGTTCTATTGATGTTTTTAGACCACAATCAAGGTGAGGGTGCAAGAAAAGGCAAAGCTCAAGTTTGTTAGAGCATTTCGGGACTTGGGATTGTGGTAAGTGATGGTTTAATATAGTTGAAACCCAACTTCTTTTATGTGTGTATAATAACTATTTCTTCGTAATGATTTTTATAATGCATGTTTAAGGAAAATGAATGAATATTTGATATCCTAAGAGTTAATCATGTGCAATGAACTTATATTAAAAGATTATTGGTTTTACAAGTGTGATTATTGTTATCATTTTTGTTGTGATATTTGTTGATTATTGTGTGAAGTACCCATATTTGCACTTCTTCATAAGATTGGTTGGTATAAGGTTGGTAGGCACTTGATGTCATGGATTTGGTATATGTACAAGAGCTCATCCCCTGCATGTCATGGCTAATGGGCGACCATAAGACCATTAGCATGTGTGTACAAGGAATAGGTGAGTGTGACAGTTCCTTGAGTGAACCAGATTTATGTGTTGACTTGTTATATTTGGTTCCTTGAGTAAATTGGGCTTATGTCTTGACTTGTTATAATTGTTTTCTTGAATGAACTGGGATTTATGATTATTGACATAGTAGTTGTTGGAATGGATCCTTGAGTGGCCGGGTTAAATTACAAATGATTGGTATAGCTCTTCATTTGTTTGTCTACTTATTTATTTGAGACATGGTCAGTATTTTGTTGTTGAGTCATGTTTGTTGACTTGGATTCTTGTTGGTAGTCATGATCTTGACTTGATTTGTTTTCCATCTTGACTTGTACTGAACTAAATTCTATGGTGTTGTTGAAAAAGGTTAAGTATCATAGACTTGAAGTAAAGTTACATGATAGTTGTTCATAGTTTTACTTGTGTTACTAAGTTATGGTTGCTTGTAAATATATCTAATTTTGGGTTGGCCGATAACCCTTCTAGTACACCGTTGTTTCTTGTGTTTTAATACTACACATGCTCTTCTTTTTGTTGAGTGCATAGCATCTTCGAGCGACTGTTTACCTCAGCTGTAAAGTGGATCACATTCTAACTCAAGGGTGACCTACATTTTTCGGGCTTCCATGAGTTCTTCACTTTGTTCCTGTCTAGTTGTTTTGGAATTGGATGTTTCCATTGTTTTTGGATTGAATCAATTTCATTAACATTTGTAGTGTTTTGGAACAATGCATTTTAGAATCTTTGGGTGTTTAAGCATTCATTTATTTCCGCAATAAGTAATTCCATTAGAATGTTCTAAATTTTGTTTTAACTAATGAAAAACAATTAGTTGCCTTATATTGGCTAAGTGTTGGGTTTGATGGTTTAGGGTTAGATGGTTCTCCCATCGGAGGATTAGTGTGGGTGCCACTCAAGACTGGTTTGAGTCGTGACAATTTTCTAGCAGCACAAGATTATTTTCTAGTTCCTTTGAGTCAATATAAACGTCGTGTCCTAACATTGTCTTACAGAGTGGCACCTTTTTTGATCTTTATCCTTACGGTTTCAGTCTGAGTCAGGGTAACTCGTACTTTAACTTCACGACTCGTAGGCTGCATCCATGGTTACTATCTTTAGATTGCTTCTTTTATGTACGTCTTCTTTACGACTCTCTGAACGAGTCAGGTTTATTTATATGTTTGTTATATGAGTCGTAGGATGACTAGTCTTATTGAGCTCACTTTCACTACTTTTAGACTCATTCTACGGGCACTCGGTATCGTTCGTACTATAAGGCACGAGTCGTTGGATGATTCATGGCATAAATCATTAGAATCCTATCACCTCTGGTCCTCAATATAAGCCTTGGTATAACTCGTGCGCTGACTCTTCGAATTGTACCTTGCCTTCACGATTCAACACTTGGTATTTTAGCCTCATTTTCCAATATTTGCTTCCAAGAGATTTTTATACAAAATCACATCAAATCTACCACAAAGTGCTTAAGATTACAAAAATTCCATATTTTAAGCATTGAAAATACCATAAAATCATAGTGCATCACCTACCTAGAGGATGAACAACTCTCTTTCGAACAACTACTCTAAGGCTTTTCCTTTCAGGGAAGCCTCACACTGCTGCCACACTATCAAAATAGTAATCGACTTGTTAAGACAAGAAAAACAATACCCTTATTGTAATTTTGTACTCTGGGCTAAAAATTGTTAGACAAGAAAAACAATACCCTTATGGTAATTTTGTACTTTGGGCTAAAAATTGGGTCAAAATAAGCCTGTGGGGCCCGTAAATAGAATTCAAAAATTAAACCTGCAACTAGGTCCCTATTAGGAAAAAGGTCACATGCTCAAAAAATTGAGCATGATTTGAGCCCGTAAAAAGGCTCAAAATTAGCCCACAAATTTCACGAAAACCCAGATCCAAAACTATGAAAATTCAAGTAACTAGGACATATTTTGACAATAAAACTAATGGAAAATTCTCAAGAGAGGTTGGGTTTGTCACACCTCGAATCCCATCGAGACATGATTGGCACCCGTAGCCGATAAGGCCCGGGAGAACCAACCTTTGCCTATGTTCAATCATATGCATAACATAAGCATCACCACCATTACGTAAGAACTTGAAAGATGAATAATAGAAAACATGGGACACATATATATACATATGAAACTTGGCCGTTGAGGCCATCCAGTAAAAACAACATATGCCTTTATATTGATACACCCACATTCGTCTACAAAAGCCTCTAACAAGAGCATTGACCAAACTGAACCATAAGTCGGGACAAGTCCCCGCTTTACACAATATGTACATCACCAAAACATATATACTCTGACTCGAAGAAGCCCCGAATTAACAGGAGCTCACCAATAATCTGCAACGACTAGCAACCTACTGTGGAGGCCTACTAGTGCCTGCGCCTGCAGCAAGTAAGGTAAATTCCCCAAAAGGGGTCAGTACGAAATAAGTATTGAGTATGCAAGGCTCAGATGAAACTGTACAATACATGAATATTTCAATGAACTCAAAACATATGAATAATCAATGTGAATAAGTCACCATTTTGCATTTTGGGAAACCATGTGTATTGCTTTCATTGCTTTCGTGATTTTCTTTACATTCAATGCTTGCTTGTCAATACATATGTCATAATGTACCCGGGACCCTACTGATTAGTGGGTCTTTACATATCATATCATCATGTTGGGATCGGGTCGAGCTAGGCTTATGCCCCTTGACCTGCCACCCATAAATCAATGCATCGGGATCGAGTCGAGCTAGGCTTATGCCCCTAGAACTGCCACCCATAAATCAATGCATCGGGATCGAGTCGAGCTAGGCTTATTCCCCTAGACTTTCCACCCATAAATCAATACATCGGGATCGAGTCGAGCTAGGCTTATGCCCCTAGACTTGACACCCATACTTGATCATTGACCACATTTGCATTACTTTATTCATTACTTTGAGATTGATGCTAGGATAGTCATAATATCACTTTGAACTTTGGAACATAACATTTTTGGAAGCTTTGGATCATTAAAGAATGAGTGAGAACCATGTGAATAACTTGGCAACATAACGTTATTAGAATCACAACACCATGGGAACCATTGGACAACAATCTATGAACAAGAGGCATAAGTATAATCACTATTGGAACATTGGAACATGACCTTATTTGAGCTTTTGGAACATTAACCATGAATATGAGACATGAGATTCACAAATGATCAAAGTGTAGGAAATTTATAACAATGACCATCGCTAACCGGATATGGAATACCTTAGCACATTTCGGGATAGGACTAGCGACATGTCAATGTGAACACTATTTGCCGCAGAAAGATACGGACAAAGTAACCTTACATACCTTGGATTCGCAATACGAATATATAATCCTAGAGGTGCATACAATAGTCCCACTCCTTCTTTATGTGTCAGTCTACAACACAAATGCATAACGAAATTCACATTAACCACCAATTACTTTACAAATGCATACAATGTCAATGAGTTACATGTTTTCCTTTAAACATGCCATTTCCCCTTGACAAAACCATTGATCATACTATTATTCCAAAAATTCCATAATATTCCCAACATTGACCAATACATTATAATTGATACATTTCACCACAACACTTCTCCTTTACACTTTCTTATCCATAACACATCACAAATAACCCATCAAATGACCTTAATACAACTCATAACACATATCGGCCGAAATCCCACAATTTCCACTTATAGACAAGAACAAGTTTAATACCAAAAATAACACCATACATGTTCATATTTTGTCCATACCATGCTCTTTCATCAAAGGCACAAGTCTTAATTCAAGTTCAAATCACCAAGATAGCACATCTTTTACCAAAAGCAAAAATACACTATTCACCATCTTGCCAACACAACTATCATAATATACATAATCTCCCATGAATATAATATGTTAATCCATGAGAATAAATACTTACCAAGGCTTGGAATATGATGATCTTGTCCAAGGAGTCCAAAGGAATTATTTTGCTTTAGGGTTTGGAACTTAAAAAAATGTTGGAGAAAATATCTTAGAGGCATGAGAGCTTTGAATGATTAAAAATATGATTTTGGGGCCTTTATATAGACCCCAAGTCATGCTTAGCCATTCCTTGTCATTAAATGTGGTCAAAGTGGAAGAATGGGTCTTTTTGCCCTTTGGGCCAATTCCTTTAATTCCAATTTGGGCCTAACTTTGGGCCCAATAACACATATCTATGTAACCCATCAAAGTTCATGTATTATTCACCATATATCTCATGTTTACATAATTCCATAATGTCATGACAATATTCTCTTAAGAGATTCTCATTCGTCTTTTCGATCGCAAAAATAGGAATTCTAGTCGCCCATAGCTTCATTAGACATTTTGGATCACTATTCATGTTTCATGATTTGATCATGTAGGAGTGTCTTGAAGTGTTTGAAGCTTTAACAATTCTCAAAGAACTCCAAAAAACCAAAAGAAACCATTCAAGAATCGTCGTAGAATTGCGTTACAAAATGAGCCCGAAAAGGCACCATATTTGTGCCTTGCGCCACTAGCTGCAAAGCAGGCTGTGGCGCAAGAAATGAGGACCCTCTGAATCAGTGGCTTGCGCCACACCCCTAAAACAGGGTAGTGGCACAAGTTTCAGCACCTTGCTAAAGTTTTCGGCCACTTCTCCGATACTTGCATATCGTCCAATACCTTATCAAAACACTACAAAATACTTACTTAGTGATCTTAATCATCAAGTAAACATGACTTCAAGTCACCAAATGAGGTTAGAATGTGTACGGGGTATTACCCAAATGCTTCAAGAAATCACAAAACACCTCCTACGAAGGTCTAATCGCACATATTAAGTCCGATATCAAATGTTTCACCAATGACACTATAAAACACATACTCATGGCATCTCAACACCTATGCAGATATGACCCCCAAGGTATCAAGTGAGGTTAGAAAAGTATGGGGTGTTACATTCTTCCCCCCTTAGAAACATTCATCCTCGAATGTTAACAACATTGTCTTATATACAACAAATGCATCTTTACTTTAACATACCTACACACATACACAGAATGCTCTTAAATACTTACTTGTTATTGTTCCACCTCCGCACTGTGAACCTCTTGGTCCATTTGAAATAAATGGGGATACTTGGATTTCATCATTTCTTCCGCTTCCCATGTGATCTCCTCTACTTGTTGGTTTCTCCAAAGGACTTTTACGGATGCTATATCTTTATTTCTCAATCTCTTTACTTGTCGATCTAGGATAGCAATGGGCACCTCTTCATAAGTAAGATCCTTTGTAACTTGAACATCCTCTATGGGAACAATACGAGAAGGACCTCCTATGCATATTCGAAGCATTGAAACTTGAAATACCGGATGGAATGAGGAAAGTTCCTAGGGTAGTGCCAACTTATACACAACTTGCCCAAATCTTCTAATGATTTCATATGGGCCTATGTAACGTGGACTCAATTTCCCTTTCTTTCTGAACCGCATTACCCCTTTCATCGATGACACCTTTAAAAATACCCAATCACCTATGGCGAATTCAAGCCCCCTTCGTCTAACATTAACATATGACTTGTGGCGACTTTGGGCCATTTGTAACCGCTGTTGGATCACTTTAACTTTCTCCATAGCCTGATGAACAATATCTGGCCCAAGTAAAGCAGTTTCACCCGCTTCAAACCATCCAATTGGTGATCTATATTTTCTTCCATACAAGGCTTCATAAGGTGCCATTTTAATACTGGAATGATAGCTATTGTTATACGCAAATTCAATAAGAGGCAAATGGTCATCCCAACTTCCTTGAAAATCTAATGCGCAAGCTCGTAGCATATCTTCAAGTGTCTGAATAGTACATTCTGCTTGTCCATCAGTCTGAGGATGGAAAGCCGTACTCAAATTCACCCGTGTACCCAGACTTTGCTTAAAAGATCTCCAAAAGTACGCTGTGAACTGTGCTCCTCTGTTTGATATAATGGAAAGTGGAATACCATGCAATCGTACTATTTCTTTAACATACAACTTCGCATAATCCTCAGCTGTATGGGTCGTCTTGACCGGTAGAAAAAGCGCCGACTTGGTAAGCCTGTCCACTATGACCCATATAGAATCAAACTTCCACAATGTGCGAGGCAAACCCATAATGAAATCCACATTAATCACATCCCATTTCCAAACTGGAAGATTGATACATTGCATGTAACCTCCCGATTTCTGATGTTCCACTTTCACTTGTTGACAATTTGGGCATTGCGTGACAAATTCTGCAATGTTCTTTTTTATGTTGCCCCACCAATACACTTCTTTCAATTCATGGTACATTTTAGTAGCACCCGGATGAATGGAATAGCGCAAATGGTGCGCCTCTGTCATTATTCGTGTCCTCAGCTCATCTACGTCCGGTACACATAATCTCCCTTAACATTTAAGCACCCCTTCTTGTGTAAGATCAAATGCCTTGGTCAAATTCTGCTGTACATTTTCCTTTAGCTGTAATAACATAGAAGCCGCAAATTGCTTCTCTTTTACTTCATCTATTAAGGAGGATTCTGCTACATTCCGCACACTCCCTCATCTGAGGATTCAATAAGGTGAACTCCCAAGCTCGCTAACTGATATAAGTCTTTGATTATGTCCTTCTTTTCCATCAATTGATCACTAGTGACTCCTGTTGCCTTGCGGCTCAATGCATCCGCTACTACATTTGCCTTCCCTGGATGGTATAAAATATCGACATCATAGTCTTTCAAGAGCTCTAACCATCTTCGTTGCCTTAGGTTGAGTTACTTTTGCTTAAAGATATATTGTAAACTTTTGTGATCCGTATAAATATCAACATGAACTCCATACAGATAATGACGCCATATCTTTAAAGCAAACACTACCGCTGCCAATTCAAGGTCATGAGTGGGATAATTTTTCTCATGTGGCCGCAACTGTCGTGAGGCATATGCTATCACCCTACCATGCTGCATCAACACACATTCGAGACCAATCCCGAAAGAATCACAATACACTGTATAGCCCTCTGTGCCTTCATGAAGTACTAACACTGGTGTGGAAGTCAACTTATCTTTCAATTTTTGAAACCCTCTTTCACATGCATCATTCCATTGAAACGTAACTGCCTTGTGAGTTAAATTTTATAATGGTGCTGCAATAGAAGCAAACCCTTCTACAAATCTTCGGTAATAACCTGCCAAACCTAGAAAACTGCGAATCTCTGTGGGTGTCGTAGGTCTTGGCCAGTTTTTCACTGCTTCTATCTTCTGTGTATCAACCTGGATCCCTTCATCTGACACAATGTGACCCAAGAATGCAACTAATTTTAACCAAAACTCATATTTGGAGAACTTTGCATACAACTTACGCTCACGGAGGATTTGCAACACTTGTCGTAAATGATTAGCGTGGTATTCTGGTGATCTTGAATAGACAAGGATATCATCTATAAATACTGTCACGAACACGTCTAAGAATGGCTTAAACACCCTATTCATCAAATCCATAAACACAGACGGTGCATTTGTTAGTCCAAATGACATAACTAAAAATTCATAATGGCCATACCATGTTCGAAAAGCTGTCTTGGGTACATCCTCCTCTCTAACTCTGACTTGATGGTAACCCGACCTCAAGTCAATTTTTAAAAAACATTTGGCACCCTGTAACTGATCAAACAAATCATCAATGCAAGGAAGGGGATATTTGTTCTTGATCGTTACCTTATTCAACTGTCGGTAGTCAATGCACATCCTCAATGTACCATCTTTCTTGCATACGAATAATACCGGTGCACCCCATGGAGACATACTAGGCCTAATAAATCCCTTGTCCAGCAAATCTTTCAACTGTTCCTTTAATTCACGCAGTTTCGCTGGAGCCATTCTATATGGAGGGATAGAAATAGGCTGAGTGCCTGGAATCACATCAATGCCGAATTCCACTTCCCGTTCTGGGGGTAAACCTGGAAGATCCTCTGGAAATACATCAAGAAATTCATTGACTACCAGTACTGACTGTGGAGTTAATAGTTCCACATCATTATCTTTCACTCATACCAAATGACATATGTATCCCTTAGCAATCATTTTCCTTGCTTTCAAATAGGAAATAAATCTTCCTCGTGGTGCCCCTACATTACCCCGCCATTCAAGAACATTTTACTGCGGAAAACAAAATTGTACCTTCTTGGCCCGGCAATCTACCGTAGCATAACAAGAGGCCAACCAATCCATTCCCATAATTACATCAAAATCTACCATGTCTAGTTCAATGAGATCGGCCAGTGTATCATGACAACACACCGTTACCACACAATTGCGATAAACTCCCTTTGCAACAATATATTCACCCACCGGTGTAGACTCTTCAATTGATTCAATTAATAATTCTGGGGCCTTTGCAAATTTCGCAGCAACCAATGGGGTAACATAGGAAAATGTAGAACCTGGATCAATCAGTGCATATACATTATGTGAGAATATGTATAATGTACCTGTGACAACATCAGGGGAAGCCTCTGAATTCTGGCGGTCCACCAAAGCATAAGTGCGATTCTGGACCCCGCTAGTACTGGCTTCTCCTCTAGCACTCCTACCGCGGCCCATAGGTTGTACACCTCTGCCCAGTGAAGGAACCAATGCTGATGATGCAACAGCCGACCCAGACGTTCGTGCTATACCATCCATGCTCCTCTGTGGACAATCTCTCACTATATGCCCTGGCATACCACACCAAAAGCAGACATTCATTCCTGACCGACATGTGCCTGTGTGAATACGCCCACAGTGTTGACACTGCTGATGAGGAAAACCTGCTGCCTGTGACCCATGAACTCCACTACTCTGCCCAGCTGAACCACCTCTAAACCCTCGAGACTGAGAATAAGCACCCCCTGTAGAATAAGAGAACGACGGTCTAGGTGGTCTAGGAAACATGCGGGGCCTAGATCCTTCTTAGGACATCATAGGTGGTCCCATAGGTCTAGCCCTTTTGGACTGTCCCCTATCAAATTCATGTACCCTTCTCCTCTGTCGTTGGTCTTCCATTTTCTAGGCGAAGGCTTGTATTCGAGCAATGTCCAGGTCTTTATTCAAGGCCGCAATGGTGTAATCCCGTACCAGATATGGCTCTAGTCTGTCCATGTATCTATGGACCCTGTCTGTCATCATAGCCACAACATTTGGCGCATATCGAGCCAAGGAATTAAATTGCAAACTATATTCCCTGACGCTCAGATTTCCCTGACGTAGATTTAGGAACTGATCAAGGAAGGCCACTTTAAACTCTTCCCAATTGGGTGGAATTGCACTAATGTCATGGGATTTCTTCCAATGCTCATACCACAGTATTGCCTCCCCTTTCAACCTGTACGCAGCAAGTTCAACTGTCTCTACCCCTTTCACATGTATAACTTCCAAGGCCCTCTGAATTTGATCCATGAAGTCCTGTGGATCTGCTTTTGGATCGACCCTGTGAAGATAGGAGGGTCCAATTTGAGGAAATCCTGTGTTCCTGCGACTTGCTACTTTAGCCGCATCATCATCATGTGTCATTGGACCAGCTCGTCCTTGACTCTAGGCTGCCACTAACTGTGTTAACATATGAACTGCATTTCTAAGATCCTGGTCCATACTATTGACTGGTGGTTTTACAGGTACGCTTCTCCTACTCGACTCTTCTGGTACAGAGGGAGTGGAGGAAGCTTGTGACTCAAATTCATGCTCAGTGTCACCTTGATTAACTTGATCAGGTGGTGGAATACTAGTTTCTTCACCAGCAATTCTATCAATCCTCTTACTTTTACTGCGACCTCTTCTTGTCATTGGCATTGCTACTATAACAAGAAAAATAAATTTCAATGATCAGAAATAATTTCACTTACAACTTTGGCTCTATTGCATGATCTAGAATGAAGAGAAGAAACAACATCCTAAATGTCCCGTAGCCTCCTACTTATAAATGTGGTGCACAACACATCGATAAGTAAGACTCTACTCAGACACGGCTTTGTAGACACCCTTAGAACGACCTGCTCTGATACCACTTTTGTCTCGCCCCGAATCCCATTGAGACATGATTGGCACCCGTAGCCGATAAGGCCCGGGAGAACCAACCTTTGCCTATGTTCAATCATATGCATAACATAAGTATCACCACCATTACGTAAGAACTTGAAAGACGAATAACAGAAAATATGGGACATATATATATACATATGAAACTTGGACGTTGAGGCCATCCAGTCAAAACAACATATACCTTTTACATTGATACACCCACATCCATCTACAAAAGCCTCTAACAAGATCATTGACCAAAATGAACCATAAGTCGAGACAAGTCCCCGCTTTACACAATATGTACATCACCAAAACATATATACTCTGACTCGGAGAAGCCTCGAATTAACTGGAGCTCACCAATAATTTACAACGACTGACAACCTACTGTGGAGGCCTACTAGTACCTGCGCCTGGAGCAAGTAAGGTAAATTCCCCCAAAGGGGTCAGTACAAAATAAGTACTGAGTATGCAAGGCTCAGATGAAACTGTACAATACATGAATATTTCAATGAACTCAAAACATATGAATAATCAATGTGAATAAGTCACCATTTTGCATTTTGGGAAACCATGTGTATTGCTTTCATTACTTTCGTGATTTTCTTTACATTCAATGTTTGCTTGTCAATACATATGTCACAATGTACCTGGGCCCCTACTGATTAGTGTGTCTTTACATATCATATCATATCATCATGTTGGGATTGGGTCGAGCTAGGCTTATTCCCCTTGACCTGCCACCCATAAATCAATGCATCAGGATCGAGTCGAGCTAGGCTTATGCCCCTTGACCTGCCACCCATAAATCAATGCATCGGGATCGAGTCGAGCTAGGCTTATGCCCCTAGAACTGCCACCCATAAATCAATGCATCGGGATCGAGTCAAGCTAGGCTTATTCCCCTAGACTTTCCACCCATAAATCAATACATCGGGATCGAGTCGAGCTAGGCTTATGCCCCTAGACTTGACACCCATACTTGATCATTGACCACATTTGCATTACTTTATTCATTACTTTGAGATTGATGCTAGGATAGTCATAATATCACTTTGAACTTTGGAACATAACATTTTTGGAAGCTTTGGATCATTAAAGAATGAGTGAGAACCATGTGAATAACTTGGCAACATAACGTTATTAGAATCACAACACCATGGGAACCATTGGACAACAATCTATGAACAAGAGGCATAAGTATAATCACTATTGGAACATTGGAACATGACCTTATTTGAGCTTTTGGAACATTAACCATGAATATGAGACATGAGATTCACAAATGATCAAAGAGTAGGAAATTTATAACAATGACCATCGCTAACCGGATATGGAATACCTTAGCACATTTCGGGATAGGACTAGTGACATGTCAATGTGAACACTATTTGCCGCAGAAAGATACAGACAAAGTAACCTTAAATACCTTGGATTCGCAATACGAATATATAATCCTAGAGGTGCATACAATAGTCCCATTCCTTCTTTATGTGTCACTCTACAACACAAATGCATAACGAAATTCACATTAACCACCAATTACTTTACAAATGCATACAATGTCAATGAGTTACATGTTTGCCTTTAAACATGCCATTTCCCCTTGACAAAACCATTGATCATACTATTATTCCAAAACTTCCATAATATTCCCAACATTGACCAATACATTATAATTGATACATTTCACCACAACACTTCTCCTTTACACTTTCTTATCCATAACACATCACAAATAACCCATCAAATGACCTTAATAAAACTCATAACACATATCGGCCAAAATCCCATAATTTCCACTTATAGACAAGAACAATTTTAATACCAAAAATAACACCATACATGTTCATATTTTGTCCATACCATGCTCTTTCATGAAAGGCACAAGTCCTAATTCAAGTTCAAATCACCAAGATAGCACATCTTTTACCAAAAGCAAAAATACACTATTCACCATCTTGCCAACACAACTATCATAATATACATAATCTCCCATGCATATAATATGTTAATCCATGAGAATAAATACTTACCAAGGCTTGGAATATGATGATCTTGTCCAAGGAGTCCAAAGGAATTATTTTGCTTTAGGGTTTGGAACTTAAAGAAATGTTGGAGAAAATATCTTAGAGGCATGAGAGCTTTGAATGATTAAAAATCTGATTTTGGGGCCTTTATATAGACCCCAAGTCATGCTTAGCCATTCCTTGTCATTAAATGTGGTCAAAGTGGAAGAATGGGTCTTTTTGCCCTTTGGGCCAATTCCTTTAATTCTAATTTGGGCCTAACTTTGGGCCCAATAACACATATCCATGTAACCCATCAAAGTTCATGTATTATTCACCATATATCTCATGTTTACATAATTCCATAATGTCACGACAATATTCTCTTAAGAGATTCTCATTCGTCGTTTCGATCGCAAAAATAGGAATTCTAGTCGCCCATAGCTTCATTAGACATTTTGGATCACTATTCATGTTTCATGATTTGATCATGTAGGAGTATGTAGGAGTGTATTGAAGTGTTAGAATCTTTAACAATGCTCAAAGAACTCCAAAGAACCAAAAGAAACCATCCAAGAATCGTCGTAGAATTGCGTTACAAAATGAGCCCGGAAAGGCACCATATTTGTGCCTTGCCCCACTAGCTGCAAAGCAGGCTGTGGCGCAAGAAATGAGGCCCCTATGAATCAGTGGCTTGCGCCACACCCCTGAAACAGGGTAGTGGCGCAAGTTTCAGCACCTTGCTGAATTTTTCGGCCACTTCTCCGATACTTGCATATCGTCCAATACCTTATCAAAACACTACAAAATACTTACTTAGTGATCTTAATCATCAAGTAAAAATGACTTCAAGTCACCAAATGAGGTTAGAATGTGTACAGGGTATTACCCAAATGCTTCAAGAAATCACAAAACACCTCCTATGAAGGTCTAATCGCACATATTAAGTCCGATATCAAATGTTTCACCAATGACACTATAAAACACATACTCATGGCATCTCAACACCTATGTAGATATGACCCCCAAGGTATCAAGTGAGGTTATAAAAGTACGGGGTGTTACATGGTTATCATACCTGAGCTCAATGCAGTGATATCCCCGTAGTTTTCCAGCATATATGTTCAACAAAAGAGGAATTACTGAGAGAAAATGATTTAAAATTAGAGAAGAAAAGCTTATAAACTGCTAGCGGTCCCTTCATCACGTTGGCGGGACCCCTATCGCAGTAGTGAGGATCCATTGGGTCAGACCATCGTGAATGTGCTGGTCCTTTCAATATTTCAAAGAAAAATCTGACCCTTGATGTTGTGGACCCTTCATTGTAAACAAGACTGGAATTGAGAAAAAGCTGGTCACAAACACAAAAAACACATGGTGCCAACACCATGTACTGCACCAACAATTTTCCTAATGTTGGAAACTCTCCAAACTGGTCCTCAAGATTCTTTGAAAACCTTGAGCACATAAAACAAATATACTAACCTACTAGAAATGGTATTCCGGACTCAATGGAGTTGAAAATACCCAATGGAGGTCGTTCATGAAATATGGGACCCAAGCACGTTCTTTCTATTTTAACTAAAATCCACTCGATAGCCCAAAACGAGTGCGGAAGCCTTGGAACTTATACCAAAGGTTCCCCTAGCCTAAAATTCATGTTCCAGAGCTAATGGAAATTTCAGAATTCTCATCTAAGGGTCTTTACTACATGTTTTGACCGAATCCTGTTTCCTAACTTTAAAAGCTCCAAAATAAGTAAATTGTCTTAAAAATCAAATGATCTACCCGAAAACCAAACTGTCGGTCCCATCAAGTCTAAATGATCTATAAAAGCTATAAGAAAAATCAAAATGCAGAAGGCGCATAAAATAGAGAAAATAACCTAGAGGGTCATTACAGAATATTAGTATGATCTTTCTGCCATATGATGTAATTTTTAAATTGACTAACAAAGAATTTTTTTTTAGCATTTCTCCGCAACAAATTCATGAAATATTTATTTGTAAATTTTATTTAATATCTACGTATTAATTGGAAATTTTGTCATGCCAAGAGATGACAGTTATTGCCGCTTAGTTATGGACATCTATGATTGAGATGAATATTTTTCACACTTTTGTTTATGCACCAAATTCTGCATATTTCTCTTTTTCCTGGCTAGAAATTTGAGGAGAAGGAAAAACCAATTGAAGTAGAATCCCTACAAATATTATATGCACATCATCTTTCACTCAGTTTATGCTTTATACTCTAATGTGAGAGGTCTGTGAAGAAAAACAATTTAAAAATTTTAAAAATCCAAATATCCAAAATTATGTCTTTGAATAATGATCAAAGAGATGACCGAAAGGAAGTCCCCAGTCATGTTACCTTACAGAACCACAAGGTCCCTTCTTAATGAAAATCAACATTAATCTTATGGGACCATAAATTCTCAAACTATTCAATAATGACCCTCCAGGTCATTTTTCTATTTCATGATTTTTCTATTTTTTTATTTTTTCTATATCTTCTTTATTTATGACTTTTTGGGACTAGAGGTTCGGTAGTCAGGCAGTTAGCTTGAGTTTTAAGTCAATTTCCCTGTTTTAGAGCTTTTTAAGTTACGAAATAGGACTTCAATCAAACCTTATATTAAAAAACCTTAGATGAGAATTTTGATAGTTCCATTAGCTCTAGAATGTGAATTTTGGGATAGGGGACCTTTGGTTTGGGTCTTGAAGCTTTCATACTCGTTTTGGGCTATTAGATGGATTTTAGTTAAAAATGGAAAAGAGGGGTATTGGGCCCATATTTCATCAAAATAACCTCTATTGGGAATTTCATCAGTTCCATTTGGTTTTCGAATGTCATTTCCATTAGGGTAGCATATTTGGTTTGCATGCACGAGGTTTTGAATAAATCTTTAGGATCTGTTGGGAGTCGTTTTTTACTCCAAGTTTGTTGATGTTGCAGTAAGTAGTGCACGGCAAAGTTGCCCTTTACATTTGTGAAGGTTTTGTTGCAATCGCGAAGGTCAAGTTCTTGAACATAACATTAGAGATCCTACCTTCACGTTCACAAAGAAGGTCGGTCTGGCGTGGTCCAGATTTATTTTTCGCAATCAGAAAGAATTGGATGTGATCATGAAGGCTTATTTGGGGCCAGATCATGAATGTAACTAGGGGGTCCTAAGAATATTACAAAGAACCCCATGGCAGTATAAATGCTCATCTTCTCAGAGTTTAAACCATTTTCTAAGTTGATTTTTACCATTGTTCAACTTTGGAGCTTGGGAATTGAAGGGGAATCACTTAATTGAGTTGAGGTAGGTTATTGCTACTCTCATGGAGTTATTCCTGTGATTATGTTTTCCAATTTTTCCCTAAATCCAGTTGAATTCATAGTTTAAGTTCTTGTTTTACTTGACCTTGGTGGAATGTTTTAAGACCCAATTTTAGCCCTGATAGTGCTCAATTTTAGGAGTATGTTATCCTTTTCTTATGAAGGAACTTATTGTAGGTTCAATTTCAAATTTCTTTAGCGGGCCTCATTGGCCAATATTTTACTCGATTTTTGGTTTGGAGTATAAAATTATGATAATTTGTCTCATCTTAATGAATAGATTACTAATTTGACACCATTGAAGTAGTCAGAGGCTTCTCAGATAGGAAAATCCATAGAGTAGTTGATTGAGAGACCGTTGTTTGACCTCCGGGTAGGTAACGACTAACCTTCTTTGAAACATGGCTCGGTTAAGGTATATATATTATAATTTTCTATTTTGTGGTGGGACATTACGGTTTAGGTGTGCTGTATTAGGGTATTTTTGGGATTGTTAGCTTATTTAGGAGCCTTAGAGTAGGATATTACTTTTGAACATTGGTTTTAGATAGTTTTTCCTCAATTAATACTTAGTCTAGGTTGCTTAGTAGCTTTATGGTTACTAATAGAGGCCTTAACCTAGGTTAGGTAGTTAGCTTGCTTGAAGTTTGGTTCATTGGGGAATTATGGCTATAATACTGACCCCTTCAGGTAGTTTACTCTATGTACTATAGTTATGGAGGCTTTTGAGCTGAGAATATGATCGAATAAGGTCCCATTTCTATGATCGTTTCCTTAATATGATGAGATAGCCTATATTTACATTGATACTTGTTATATAGTTTAACTATTGGTTGATTAGTTGATCGTTTTACTTTATTTACGCATGTTATTTTTGCATATGCATGGTATAAGGCTCATTGGTTTTAAAACACAATATTGGACTTTTAAAGGAACTTGGAGAGATTTTTATTTATACATTAGTTTTCAAAAGGGGAAAATAGATCATTTTAGTCCTGATTTGATTTGGCACACTTGTTAAACTCATAATCACTTTTGATTTGAGTTTGGATGGTTTTTATTATTAATTATCACTGAAAAACCCCTGTTCGATTCTAGGAACGGTATACGAATATTGTGAGTCCCCTATAGATCCTTCCTTTCCGAGCCATAGAGTCTAGATAAAGAGTATACAGTAATGTTGGGAAAGTAATTCATCTCATACTATATTACTAATCTCCATTTGTACATATCTATTTGTATGCACTGCTTATAGTTAGTATTGTTTGCTGGTTTTACCTATCGTGGTTATGAGGGTCGGTTGGGCTATACTGTCTGTTCTTTGTCCCTTCTAGACTTTTGGGGGCCCTGTTAGGTTGTAGTAAGATTATTATTGCATAGTTTGAGGTACCCTGCTTGCTAAATTTTACTCCATTGTCTATTTATGCCTTGTTACTCTCTTTCTTGCTTTACATTATTTAGCCTTACCTTATATTTGGATTTTATCTTATTTATATATTATTTGAGCTCATTGGCCTATGATGCCTATTGAGTACCATTTGTTTTGGTACTCATACTACACTTATGTATCTTTTTTCCTACTATAGATTCTAGTCTGAGTCATCACCACTTATGTACACCTCATGCTGAGTTATTTTGATAGGAGACTTGGGTGAACTCTTGAAGACCGGATTTGTTCCATCTCCGTTTTTTTTTGGAATAGTTTTTACTTTGTATTCTCAAAGACAATTTTGTGTATATTTGTATTTATCTACTAATTTGTAGTTAGTAGCTCTTGTACTTACTGATACTAGACCTTGGGGTTGGCTTTATATATTTATGTTCTTGTGCTCCTTATTAGCTTGTATGTATTTTATTTTCCTGATTTGGCCTATATTTAACTATACCTCTTAATAGCGCCCTATATGACATTCTAAGTTATATTTTTTGCTTACCTACTCATAGTCAAGGGACCAACACAAGCTAAACCCAAATTTGTATCAACATCGGCTCTACAGGATGCCCATGTTTGGTTATAGAGTTTTCTTGATAGTTAGGCTAGAGATGGGGGTACAAATATCATCCTAGGCAGTGGCATTAGGTGTCCAGGGTAAAGAGGCATTGCCTGTCACTGTGGCTCCTTGTGTTAAGGTGCTACCAATAATGATTATATGCCCAGTCTATAGCAGCCTAACCAACTATGACTTCAGAGGAGTAGAAGATGCTGGATCAGTTTTTTAGATTAGATCCTTTAAGGTTTTAAGGTGCTTCAAGGGAGGTTCGACATGACATTTTTATTAGTTGTCAGTAGAGTTTGCATAACCTTAGTTTAGTAGTCACATGGAGTGGATTATAACACATTTCAGCTAGATGGGTTGGCAAAGCAGGTGATGGAGGGCATATGTTTAGTGCAGACCAACTGGGTCCTCTCTCATGACATAGGCACAAATTTTAAAGGCTTTTTTAGATAAATAAATGCCTTGTAGCATACAAGATCAAGAGAGGGATAAGTTTACATATTTAAAGTAGGTTTTTATGATTGTGTTCGAGTATGATTTGAGGTTCCACGAATTATTCAGACATTCTGCTATGATTTTGAATATTGAGCACGAGAAGGTGCACCGCTTTATTGAAGGGTTGAGAGTAAAACTTCACCTAGCTATGGAGTAGATGTTATATTTGGGTTATCTATTTCTAGAGGTTGTTGACTATGCGTGGACTATAAAAGGTATACATCATAAGGCCCATGAGGGCAGCAATTATAGGACCCGCCATCAGGGCAGTTTGAATGGTTCTCTATTTATAGGTTGGGGTTTCTCTAGTAGGGGCCTACATCAATAGTATATTCTGACTAGTAGGCTAGTATATGTTACACTTCAGCTCTTTGGTGGTAGCTAGATAGGTTATAGTGGATAAAGCTCTGGTAAAACTTTGCAAGGTTCTCATTCTGGGTTAGTGGGTACTTCCCATCAAAGCTAAGTTTTCTAGTGGTTGTTATGATTGTGGAAGGTTTGGATATTTTTCTAGAGAGTTCCCCCGACATGGGATGATTAAGTAGTCAGCACAGGCAGTTCAGCCTCCTAGGGCTATGGTGCCACCGGCTAGAGATGGTGCCTATGATAGTCAAGGTTATCCCCAAAGTGCTTGTGGAGGTGCCCAACAAAGTATGGTAGGTGACATTCGAGAACTCAGTCCAGCGGCAGACAAAGAAAATTATAGTCTTTTCTTGGTAGGCTGGAGGTGGAGGCATCATATGTCATAATCATAGGTACAATTTCAGCCAGTCATTAGACAGACTTTATTTTATTTGATTTGGGTTCCACTTATTCATGTTTGTCAATCTACTTTGCTTTTTAATTATGATAGACTAGTATACCTTCCTAGATACTTATGTGTATAGCTACTCCTGTAGGTGATTCTTTAGTAGTGGATCGGGTATTCAGGTCCTATATGTGGTGACTATTAGGGAGATTGATACTTGGTCATATCTTGTTGTGCTTGGTATGGTTGATTTTGATATGATTCTGGGTATGGATTGGTTATCCCTTTATCAGATGATCTTAGATTGCTTTGCCAAGACCGTTACCTTAGCCATGGATGGTATCCCCTTGATTGTGTGGCAGGGTTCTGAAAGTCATGTACTGATAGGTATTATTTCCTATATTCATGCTAGAAAGTTAGTATTGAAGGGGTTCTTGGACTATCTTACTTATGTCAGTGATGCTAGTGTCGACACTCCCTCCATTCATTTTGTTCTTGTAATTCGCAAGATTGCTGATGTCTTTCTTACCAATTTCTCGGTCTCTCACCTGAGCGTGACATTGAATTTACCATAGATGTTGAGCCAAGCACCCAACCTATTTCTATTTTTCCATACCATGGGTTGTGCCTTTCCAGTTTATGAAGAATAAAGGGGGTACATTATATATGTGTACCTATTACCGATAGCAGAATAAGGCGACTATAAAGAATAATTATCTTTTATCGCGTATCGATGACCTCTTTAATTATCTTCAGGGTACAATAATTTTTTCTAAGATTAACTTAAGATCTGGCAACCATCAGCTGAGGATTAGGGCGGCAAACATCCCTAAGACAACCTTTAGGACTTGCTACGGCCATTATGAGTTTCTAGTGATATCTTTTGGGTCAACTAATTCCCTAGAAATATTCATGAACATGATGAACCACATGTTCAAGAAGTATTTGAACTCCTTCATGATTGTTTTTATTGATGATATTCTGGTCTACTCGAGCAGTAGGCAGAAGCATGAGCAACATTTGAGGATTGTTCTCCAGACATTAAAAAATTAGCATCTTTATGTAAATTCTCAAAGTGTGACTTTTGTTTGAGTCTGTAGCATTCTTGGGGCACGTGGTGTCAAAGAATGGGATTATGGTAGACGTGACAAAGATTGATGCAGTTTATGATTAGGCTAGGCCCATTTCTCCTATAGAGGTTCATATTTTCATCAGTTTAATATGGTTTTATAGATGTTTTTAGTTTTCTTCTATCATAGCACCATAAACAAGATTTACTAAGAAGGATGTACCATTTCAGTGGTCCAACAAGGATTAGGTGAGCTTTCTAAAGTTCAAATGCTTATTAACTACACCTTTGATTCTGACACTTCCAATTAAGGGATATGGGATTACCATTTATTATGATGCTTCTGGGATTAACTTGGGTTATGTTTTGATGTAACTGGGTAGAGTGATAGCATATGCTTCCAGGTAGCTAAAGGTGCAAGAGTGAAACTTGCCCATCCATGAATTGATGTTGGTTGTGGTTGTTTTTGCCCTTAAGATTTGGAGACATAACTTGTATGGTGTGTATTGTGAGATATTGTAGCCTATAGTACATTCTCAGCCAAAATGATTTTAAATTGAAGAAGCAAAGGTGGCTGGAGTTACTAAATGACTATGATATCTCTATTTTGTACCATCTTGGAAAGGCAAATATGGTAGTGGATGCCTTGAGCCAATAAGCGGTGAGCATAGGGAGTTTGGCTTTTCTTTGTTCTTTGGACCAACCTTTTGCTTTGGACATCCATTCTTTAGCTAATAGGTTGGTTCCACTTGATATATCTAACCTTGGGAGGATTTTTGCTCGTGTTGAGGTTTGGTCTATATTGGTATATTAGTTTTGAGAGAAATATTTTGAGGATATCATATGAGGGGGATCCGAGATTAGGTGTTGAAAGGTAAGGACATGAAAGCCTTCTTAGATTTGGAGGGTGTTCTGAGATTCGAGGGGCGTATTTATGTACAAGGGTTGGTGATTTGATTCGATTGATATTGTAGGAGGCCTATTGTTCAAGATATTCTATTCATCCAAGGTCTTCTTAGATGTACAAAGATTTGAGACAAGATTACTGGTGGTCCAGGATGAAATGGGATATAGCAGAGTTTGTCTCGATGCTTAAAATTTCAGAGGGTAAAGTTAAAACACTAAGGATCGGTGGTTTGACTCAGATGCTAACCATTCTCGAGTTGAAATGGGAATAGGTTTCTATGGGTTTTATGATTGGTTTACTGCACACTTTTCAAGGTTTTGATTCCATTTGGGTCATTCTTGATTGAACCAAGTATGCCATCTTTCTACTAGTTATACTACAGTTCAAAGAGGTTGGCTATTTGGTTTACATTCTTGAGATAATCCGTTCACATGGTGTGTCGGTGTCCATTATTTTTTATTGTGGTACCTAGTTAACCTCTAATTTTTTGAGGGATTTTTTGGAGGAGTTGGGTATCCGGGTTGAGCTTAGCACAACATTTCACCTTCAGACCGATGGCCAGTCTTAGTAGACTATCAAGGTTCTGGAGGAAATATTAGAGGCATATATTATTAATTTTAGAGGTCAGTGGGACCAGTTTCTAGCCTTGGTAGGGTTTTCATAGAACAAGATCTATCATTTGAGTATCTAGATGGATTCATTTGAGTCATTAAACGGTACGCGGTGTAGATCTTAAGTTGGGTGGTTTGATGCTTTTGAGGATAGGCCACGGGCTATAGACCGGCTTTGTGATTTCTTAGATAGGGTCCAGGTGATTCAAGTAGTCTACATGCAACTCAGAGAATGCAAAAGAGTTATGACGACTGTAGGCTTCAAGCCTAGGAATTCAGAGTTGGGAACCAGGTGTTTCTTTGAGTATCGCCCATAAAGTGCATAATGATGTTTGAGAAGAGGGGTAAGCTCATTCCTAGGTATATTGGTCCACTTTAGATTTTGCAGGTGAGGAGCCTACAAGGGAGACCGAGCATGATATGGGGACCCAATATCCTTACTTATTTTGAGCTTTTTAGTACTTCTTATCCCTTGATTTTCACGGAAAAAAGTCCTTTTAGTAGTAGATGTTGTAATGATCCACCATGTCATTTTCTCCATTTTGTCTGTTTTCTATTTTTTGAGTTTTCCCATAGCTGTTAAAGGTCATTTATGACTTGCTGGGTTTGGCGGTTTTGTTCCCTATTAGTTTGCTTGAGTTTTAGAAATTTTGCAGTTTTGGAGTTTTTGAAGTTGAAAAATAGGACTTCGATCAAAACCTCTAGTAAACATCCATGGATGAGTATTTTGACCGTTATGTAAGCTCCGAAACATAGATTTTGGGCTAGAGGGACCTTTGGTTTGTATCCCGAGGCTTTCAGACTCATTATGGGCTATTGGGTGGATTTTAGTTAATAACAAAAAGAGGGGTCTCGAGCCAGCATTTAATCAAAATGATCATTGTTGGAATTTCGTCAATTCCATTGATTATGAACTGCCATTTTAAATAGGGCAGCATATTTGGTTTTTATGCATGATGTTCCGAATGAATACTGAGGACCCATTTAGAGTCATTTTTGGCTCCAAGTTGGCTGATGTTGCAGCAGTTGGTGCTGGGCATTATTACCCCTTGCATTTGTGAAGTATTGGTTGGAATCGCGAATGTCAATCTTCTTGACAATCATATTCACGAGCCTACTTTTGGGTTTGCAAAGAAGGCCGATCTGGCTTTGTCAAGATTTGTTCTTCGTGTTCGTAAAGAACCAGCCATAAATGCGAAGGCTTATTTAGGGCCAACTTATGAACACAGCCATGGGATTATGCGAACGCAGTGAAGAACCCCCTAACAGTATAAATACTTGTCTTCTCCGAGTCTAAACAGTTTTCTATGTCAATTTGCACCATTGTTGAACTTGGGGAAATTGAGTTGAGGTATGTTATTGCTACTCTCATGCAGTAATTCCCCCTTATTATTACATTCGATTTCCCCCTAAATTCCATTAAATTCCTAGATTAAGTTCTTGTTTTTCTTGACCTTGGTGGGATGTTTTCAGCCCTAATTTGTTCCCTGATCATGCTCAATTTTTGGATCATTTGATCCTTGTCTTACGAGAGAGCTAATTGCGGGTTCAGGTTTTGAATTTTGATATTAGGCCCCATGAGTTGATTTTTGATCCAATTTTTTTGGTTCGAAGAATTTTATTGCAATTTGGGTATTCTTTTTCTCGTCTTTATGAATGGATTATTTATTTGATAGCATGGCAACAGTCAGAGGCTACTTAGAAAAGAAAAGCCTTAGAGTAGTTGATCAGGAGCACGATGTTTGGCCTCCAGGTAGTTTATGGATTACCTACTTCTAGACTTAGGTCGGTTAAGATATATATATATATATATATATATATATATATATGATAATTTGCTAATTCATGGTGGTACTTTATGGTTTGGGGGTGCTTTATCATGATTTTTCTGGGGCTGTTAGCTTATTTAGTTAATTTATAGTAGGATTTCAATTTTGAGCCTGGGTTTTAGGTTGTTATTCCTCACTTAAGACTTAATCTAGGCTGCTTAGTAGCTTTCGGGTTACTATTGGAGTCCTTAGCCTAGGTTGGGTCGTTGCTTGTTTAATATTAGGTTCTTCAGGAAATTACTACTATAATATTAGTCCCTTTAGGTAGTTTACTTTAGGTAGTGTATTTATGGAGGCTTCCAATTAGAAAATATGATTGAATGAGGTCCCATTTCATGATAAGAGAGTGCCCACAAAGGGGCATGAGTGGTATGGCACGATCTACAGGATCATTTGTTACTCATCATCATCGATGCCTTCTTTAAGTAGGGGCATACAACCTGGAGGATGTGGTAGAGGTGTTAAAGGACCAGCTAGTTCTAGCAGAGTTCAGAATCGTACATATGCTCTATTGGATTGACAAAATTTGGAGGCTTCTCCTGATGTGGTTACAGGTACATTGTCCATCTTTTCACATAATGTATATGCATTAATTGATCTAGGCTCTACACTATTATATGTCACTACATTGATTGCTGGAAAGTTCAAAAGAACACAGAAATCACTGGTTAAGCCATTTGAAGTGTTTACATCGGTTGGTGAATCTATTATATCTAGAAGAGTTTATCGTAATTGCATAGTAACTGTTTGTGATCATGACACATTGGCTGACCTTGTTGAGCTAGAAATGGTAGATTTTGATGTCATAATGGGTATGGATTGGTTGGCTTCTTGTTATGCCACAGTAGAATGTCGAGCTAAGAGGGTGCATTTTCATTTTCCAAAAGAGAGAGTTCTTGAATGGAGGGATAATATTAGGGCACCAAGGGGTAAGTTATTTCTTATGTTAAGGAAAAGAGGATGATGTCCAAAAGGTACATATGTCATCTAGTGAGAGTGAAAGATATAGATGCGGAGCCACCAAATCTTCAATCCATTCCAGTGGTAAATGAATTTTCTAATGTGTTTCCTAAAGAGCTTCCTAGTTTAACTCCAAAATGAGAAATAGAGTTTGGTATTGATGTGATCCACGATACTCAACCTATATCTATTCCTCTGTATAGAATGGCCCCAACAGAATTGCGTGAATTGAAGGAGCAATTAAAAGACTTGTTATAAAAGGGATTCATAAGGCCTAGTATGTCCCCTTGGGGCGAACTTGTGCTATTTGTACGTAAGAAAGATGACACATTGAGAATGTGTATTGATTACCGACAAGTGAATAAGGTGACAATTAAGAACAAATATCCCTTTCCTAGAATTGATGATTTGTTTGATCTGTTACAAAGTGCTAAGTCTTTCTCAAAAATTGAGTTGAGGTCAGGTTATCACCCAGTGAGAGTGAAGGAGAAAGATATACCCAAAACAACTTTTCAAACACGGTATGGTCATTTTGAGTTTTAGTTATGTCATTCGGGCTAATAAATACACCAGCAACTTTCATGGATCTAATGAATATAGTGTTCAAGCCATTCTTGGATGGGTTTGTGATAGTATTTATAGATGATATTTTGGTTTATTCAAGATCAAAGGAGGACCATGCTATCCACTTATGGCAGGTGTTATAGATTTTTTGTGATCGTAAGTTATATGCTAAGTTCTCTAAATATGAGTTTTGGTTAAAATTAGTGGCATTCTTGGGGCATTTTGTATCTGATGAAGGGATAAGGGTTGATTCTCAAAAGGTAGAAGTCGTGAAGAATTGGCCAAGATCTACAATACCTACAGAGGTTCGTAGCTTCCTAGGCTTGAAAAGTTATTATAGAAGGTTTGTTGAGGGGTATTCTTCCATTTTCGCACCAATAACCAAGTTAACACATAAAGCAGCCAAGTTTCAATGGAATGATGCTTATGAAAGAAGCTTACAAGAGTTGAAGACTAAGTTAACTTCCACACTTGTATTGGTACTTCTAGATGGTATAGAGGGGTATGCAGTGTATTGTGATGCTTCAATAGTGGGTCTAGGATGTGTATTGATGCAGCATGGTAAGGTAGTTGCCTATACCTCAAGACAGTTGCATCCACATGAGAAGAATTATCTAACAAATGATCTTAAGCTAGCAGCGGTTATCTTTTTTTTTAAAGAAATGGCGCCATTACTTATATAGAGTCCATGTTGATATATATACTAACCCTAAGAGTTTACAATATATCTTTAAGCAGAAGGACTTTATTTTAAGGCATCGAAGATGGCTTGAGGTATTAAAGGACTATGACATTGATATCTTATATCATATAGGGAAAGCAAATCTGGTAGCCGATGCTTTAAGTTGTAAGACAATGGTGAGTAATTATGAGCAGTCCACAGAAATACAAGAGATAACTAAAGATCTACACCAACTAGCTAGCTTGAGGGATTCGACTTCTTGAATCTCCAGAAGAAGGAGCTATTGTGCAAAATGCGGCAGAATCCTCATTGGTAGCTAAAGTTAAAGAAAAGTAGTATGCGGATCCTATTCTATTACAACTTAAGTAAAATGTACAATATGACAAAGGAATTTAAGATTACACAAGAGGGAGTACTTCGGTGCCAAAATAGATTGTGTGTACCTAACGTAGATGGATTAAGAAAGACGATTATGACAGAGGCACACCATTCAAGGTATTCCATCCATCCGAGGTCAACAAAAATGTATCATGACTTGAAAGAAGTGTATTAGTGGGGAGACATGAAGAAGAATATTCTAGAATTTATGGCTCAATGTCTGAATTGCCAACAAATTAAAGAAGAGCACCAAAAGCTGGGAGGTTATAAATAGTGTATGCAGCTCCCGATTTGGAAGTGGGACATGATCAACATGTATTTTGTAACTGGTTTACCTCAATCCTTTCGAAAGTATGATTCCATATGGGTAATAGTTGACCGACTCACCAATTCAGCATACTTTCTACTAGTTAAGACCACTTACACAGTTGAAGAGTATGCGAAATTATATGTTAAAGAGATAGTTTGCCTACATAGAGTCCCAACCTCTATTATATATGATAAGGGAGCTCAATTTACCGTAAACTTTTGGAGATCATTTCAAAAGAGTTTAGGAACGCAAGTGAGTTTAAGTACAACTTTTCACCCTCAAATAGATGGTCAGGCAGAACGTACAATCAAAACACTTGAGGATATGCTGCGAGCCTGTGTATTGGACTTCCAAGGTATATGGGATAATCATTTGTCGGTTATTGAGTTTGCATACAACTATAGCTACCACTAGAGTATTAAAATGGTACCTTATGAAGCTTTATATGGGAGAAAGAGTAGATCATTAATTGGGTGATTTGAAGTGGGTGAAACTGCCTTATTTGGGCCAGATCTTGTTCATCAAGCTATGGAAAAAATTAGGGTGATACAACAACGGCTAGAAACAGCTCAAAGTCGACATAAATCATATGTCGATGTTAGAAGAAGAGGGTTAGAGTTTTCTATAGGAGAACGGGTATTCTTGAAGGTGTCACCAATGAAAGGGGTAATGAGGTTTGGTAAAAAGGGAAAATTATGTCCACACTATATAGGGCCATATAAGATTATTTGAAGATTTGGCCAAGTTTTATATGATTTAGAGCTCTCCAAGAACTTTCAATAGTACACCCAGTGTTCCACGTCTCAATGCTTCGAAAGTGCGTAGGAGATCCATTTCATATTACTCCTACTGAAGATGTACAAGTTACAGAGGATCTCACTTATGAAGAAGTACCTATTGTTATTCAACATTGCCAAGTTAAGAAGTTAAGAAATAAAGAAGTAGTTTCTATAAAAGTACTTTAGAGGAGCCAACAAGTAGAAGAGATCACATGGAAAGCTAAGGAAGCGATTAAATCCAAGTACCCTCATTTATTCGAATCCAAAGTGAAAGTCCAAGAAGCTGAATTGGAGCATTAAAAAGTATGTATAAATGTGTAAGTGCTATGGGGTAACATGAAGATTAAACTTGGGCTTGAACTTGTTTAGGCCGGCTAATTATGCTAGCATTCGAGGATGAATGTTCCTAAGGGGGGGAAGATGTAACACCCCGTATTTAGCATGTACTTGTTCTATTGATATGGGTCTTGAGGTAACCTTGTTGTATAGGTAAGGGACCAAGTTTCTTAAGTGATTAGTCATGGTTTAAAGAGGATTTAAAGGATATTATAACGGCCCAAACATTTCAGCATGTATACGCCATGTTAACCCCAACAAAAGTATTTAAATGCGAGATAGTAAGGTTGTATTCAACCTCAAAGATTAAAGTGTCCAAGTGTATATAAGTATTAAGCTAACATAAGGGGTTAATACTTAGAATATGGAATAAAATAAGTTAGTTGCTTGCTTGAGTTAATTTAAGCTAGTAGCTGACAAGTAGGCGTATCACCAGCTTTGACTTATTGACCAATCTAAGAACCAAGTAGGTGCATCACCTAGTAAGACTCCTTTGACTAGATTATTGGACCAAGTACCCCAGAACCTACTTGAATCATTTCTAGCCCAAAATGATTGGAAAAAAAGTTGGAGAATGGGCAGCCAAGGCCCAACAATTTTAAGCCCACAAAGGCCCAAGTCCAATGTCCATTTAGTTGCACCTAATTGGAAATATATGGCCAAAACTAGCTAAAAAATACGGCCAAGATCTGGTACCTTTAAAGGGATCGAGAACAACTCATTTTATTCATTTTAACTTAGGCAAAAAAACACAGCTTTCTCGGATTTTCTCTCTTTCTCTCTAGTAGCTTCTACAACAGCCCTATAATTCCATTAGGGTTCTTGGGATTTCTTTTCCTTCCAAGCTAAAGGAATCAATATATTAAAGAGATACAAGTTAAGAGAATAAACCATCATAGAAACTAAGGTAAGGCTACTATTTATTTTTTCCCTTTTCTATATACATGTTTTGGTGGAGAATTATGTATATATTATTGATAAGAACTCAAGGGTTGATGAGTTCAGTATTGGGTTGCTATAATAAAGGACTTTGGGACTATTTTATATGTATATGTTGGGGACAACTTGGTTGATCTTAAAAAGGGATGTGAGTTATTGGTATTGACATATTAGAGGAGGGTGTAATGATACACCACTTAATTAGATGTTGTATAAGCTTGATGCCTATCACACTTTGGAATTGTTTTATACATATTATAAATCCAGAAGAGTCTCCGAGGATCTTATATGAATTCGTGTGTTGTACAAAGGTAATTAGAGGAGGAGGGATTGAAAGAACACCCTTAGGTTGCTAAATTACGGGCTTACTGCCCGGCTACTGATTTGGTGAGATTAAATAGCCCAAATGTGTTGATTAGATACTAATACTAGTTTTACCATGTATTTTATTGTATATAAGTAACCCAAAAGGTAGGAGGTTAATTCGGGTTAATATTGGAGTTGTACAACAATGTATGTAAGGCTACTCTATTCCGTATTTTTTGTCATGAAATCTAGCACTTGTGTTACAAAGTGAGCTTCCAAAGTTCTACTATAGTAAATTATACGTAGTGCCAGCATAAAATCTCCCATGTAGCTAATAACCTTGTTCCCACTCCTTAATATGTTAAAATACTCCAATATGTGCTTATTATTAAATCTACGTGTTTACATTGGATTGCAAGCTTCGTGAGTTCTCCTTTTAGTAAAATAAGATCCATGTGTTATTTCAGGTCCTATACATTTCATTTGTGTACAAACTTCTACCTACCTTATTGTTACTACATCAAGTGTTTATTCATGTATCTCTTACTGGTGGATTATTGTCCCAAAGCTCAATAATGTAATGACCACCAAAGTAACAATCTCAAAGGTAATAAACTAAGAAATTCAAATTTGGTTATGTACGGGTGGCATCTTAGGGGTGAAAGCTTAGCATGGATCGATCCTGATCTCTTTACATGTGGGTGGCAGCTCAGGGGCAAAGCCTAGCATGGGCCGATCCCAACTTAGGTATTTAGCACTGATCAATTGGTCATTTGTATCACATGGCTTACAAGATTATAAAGTAAAGAAAGGTAAAGTAAAGAAAGGAATGTAATGTGCACGATTCCATATGTATATGTAAAGGTATTCTATTAGCACTATCTATACACTTGTACCTGATTTTATTTGAGCTCTTGTGTTATGTATAGTTACTTTCATCCTTACATATTCAGTACATTCTTTCGTACTGACGTCCCTTATTAGGGGCCTATATTTCATGCTACAAGCACATGTACTTCAGCTAGTGGTCCCCTTCAGTAGGAGCATATTACATCCATCAACAATTGGTGAGCTCCAAGTTGATTCGGGGCTTTTCGAGTCTGTTATATATGTTTTGGTATTGTATAGTAGTTAAGTGTAAGGCAGTGGCTTATCCCAAACTTAACTAAGTTTATATCTCTTTTAGAGGCTTTGTAGTGGTAAAGTAAAGTATGGTTGTGCCTTGTCTTCCAGTCATTGTGGCCCCAATGGCTAAGTCATGTATATATGGTTTTGGGATTATCTACGTGGTTTATTTTCATTGATGCATCATGTCCATACTTGGCAAAAACTTTTATTATCATAGTTACATGCATAAGAAGTACAAGGTTATGGGTTGGTGCTCTCGGGCTTTTACGGCTATGGGTGCCTGTCCGCCCAAATAGGGTTTGAGTCGTGACAAGTGTGAAGACTTGAGAAGCTCTTTGTTTTCAAAACCCTTTGATGTTCCAAAGAACAGATTTGTATCTTTAAAGAAGAAGTGCTAGTTGATTATTTTCCATGATTGTTTGGAGAACCGATTGAACTTTGTGATTGTGGTCGTATAACTTAGTATGTTCCATTTTCTTTTGAGTCAAGAAAACCCTTTATTGTGGGGATGGTCCTTAGTTGCTTGAGGGCAAGAAATAATTTACGTTTGGGGGGGTTAATAAGTTGGCATTTTGCCAACTTTTTTGTCATTTAAGCTTGAATTATCGTCTTATTTTCTTTGATTCAATGCATATCTCATGTTAAAATGCTCACTTGTGTAGGTAGTCGATGAATTTGAGGATGAGCTAACCTTACGAGTCAAATAGAGTGCAAAAATAAAGAAAAGGGACATAGAATGATACATAGAAGGAAGATAGGGATCTGTGTGGCCATATGCTCCATCATCTTACCATATGCCCCCACATGTGAGGGGCATCTCAGCAGAAAGAAATACTAAAAGAGAAGTGTGTGATATGCATGATCACATGTGCACACATATGGGTATGTGCACCAACATATCAGGGTCGCATCTTGCTAAGTAGTGAACCAGAAGGAGGAAATGCAGTGAAATGCAGAGAAAGATACATGCCCATCTTTCCATATGTACTGGCATGTGTGCTAGCATGTGCCAGATGCAGTGACATTTTTATAATTAATTATTGCTCATTTTTCTCATCTATAAAAGGGATTTTTTAGATTTGGAACTTGATCTTTTGTCAAATATTGAAGTCTAAAGCTTATAATTGAAACCCTAGAGTGGGATATTAGTACTTTTTGTTGATTTCTTGCTTGGAATTTGGAATTTCTCTTTGAATATTTGGATTCTATAGCAGATTTTAATGAGAACATAGGTATATTTCCTTCTTCTCTTATTATGAGTAGCTAAAATCCCCAACTTGGGGTTTGCATGATTGAGTTGTGATTTGTGTGTGGGTAGTGCCCATTTGCCTAGATAAACAATAAATGGTTAAGGATTTAATTGTTACTCCATGTTATTAACCTAAGATTAGAGGTTGCAGACTCAAGTATTGCTTAGAATCCTTTTCTTCCTTGTTAAAGGGGATAAGGGTGAGGAGTAGTGATTAACAATAACTTAGTTTTACCATTTAATTGTATATCTTAGACATAAGGCTACTAATTAAGGTATTTGGTTGGTCACGAGGAAACATGTGTGAGGTGTTTGAAAGAACCCAGTCATGAAATTTCAATGATTTATTGAAAGATTGACGTTGAAACCTATAACCTAGCCTATCAGCAATAATTAGTCAAATTTAGGAAAATAAGTGCTTACCCATGCATATAATCACTCTCATGATTGCATAACCCCAAGTATCTTTTACTCTTGATTACACACTTTAGAATTCACTTTTACAAATCAAAGTTCAAAACTAACTATTTGAACACAAAATCGATTAAACAACCCCCCTATTTTACTTTATTGCATTATTTTTAGCATTACGTGCAAGCATTTAGTCACCTGTGATACTCGAAAGTGAACATATCGCCTTCATTCCCTGTGGAATCAACCCCGACTCCAAGTTGGGTAAAAAATTATATTGCCAGCGACTGCATACATATTGAGGTGTATTTGAGAGTTATTAAGTTCCTTCGAAGGGATTGTATTCCCTCTACTCACAAGTGTAAGAATGCTGCTTAGAGTCCAACCTAATACTTTAGTTTTCCCATCCCCGTGAAGGTGAAAAGAAATACTAGGCATGGGCTTGGTGAATCTCATATCAAAGGAATGCTCATGGCTCCCCTTCTTTGAAGAGCATTCCTTGTCATTGGAGAACTGACCCATACACAATGTAGGTCCATCAAGTGGATAGCAAACCCCCAAGAAGGACTTTCCATCATAGGTAAAGGTGACAATAACCATACCCAAGTCTTGCTTGTCATTTGGACCAAGTATCTTATTCCAAGTGCCACAATTTAAATCATCATCGAGGTCAAAGGGAATGGAAATCCATAATAATGGGTCATGAATACACCCATTTGCCCCATTTGTACTATCACTCTCACACAACATACTCCACTCAAAGTCATGAGTATCATCATATGCAAATAAATAGTATAACAAGGCGTCACACAAATCAACTTCATCCAAGGTATCCTTATAAGAAGGTTCACTCATTGATTCAAGCACGTTAAGGCCTTGACCAAGAATTAGAGTACACAATGACTAAGGGATAGTTGTAGCACATTCATCACCTTCCTTTTGAACACCTTTCTTTCTAATAAATGTACTATCATCTTCCAAGAAGAGAGTTCCATCTTTGGAAAGTGTGTCATCATACCATAGTGGATTCTCAATCACTTGGTAGCCTTCAAGAGGGGCTACACTTCCATTATGCCAAGACACACCACTATGTATTTCACCTTCATTAGTCATGTCAACCTTAAATAAGGGATTATCCTTAAAAATACATTCCACTTCAAAATCCTCATGAGAAGAACAAGGAATGGAACCATAATTCAAGGATTCAGCAATGACTTCTTATCAATAGCTACATGACCAACTATATCAATGCCATCACTAAATTTAGGTTCCTTAAGTTCATCAAAAACTCCCTATTTAGTGGGTCCTACTTATAGACAAGTTGATCAACACCAATATCACTTGATAATGAAATATCATTCAAAGCGTATGTATCAACACTAGGTGGACACAAATTGATTTTACTAGAAAAATTAATTCGCTAATCCATAGGATCAACTAGTGCATCCACATTCTCACTTGTACATTATAAAAACATGGTAAATAATCACATGACAATGTACTATCATTCAAGGCACAAGTGTCAACACTAGGTGGACCTAAATAAATCTTACAAGAAGAATCAATTTGGTTATCAATAGGGTCAACTAGTGTATGAACACTCTCAACAAATACATTATCACTAGGTGGAAAAGAATCATTAAGATCACATGAAAATAAGATATCACTTACATTCAATTCGCTACTAGCCACATAGTGATCTTTTACTTTCAAAAATGTGTAATGTTTAACTTTGTTACCTCTTAAATCACATGAATGATTGTCTTCACCTTTGTTTTCAATATTGGAGCATAAATGATCCTTTGGGAATATTTTTTAACACCTCTTGATTCTCTATATTTGGAGGTGTTTTAATAGGTTTCCTTCCAAATACACCTAAACATACATCGAAACAACTAGAGAAAGAAAAGTTACATGAGCTAGGATAAGGTTGTGACAATCCTCTCATATAACTCCTCCCAATCTCCTCTCTTTCTTCTCTCGAGTTGATAGTTTTCACACCCTTACTCCTCTCAATATTTTTTCTCTCAAGTTTATGGGAGTTAGGACAAGTGCCAAGAATTCCATGGGAAGTGTTCGAAGATCCCTTCACCTCTAACTTCCACTTTGGTGCACAAGGAGTGGATGTGTTGACTTGCATGTTCAACTCCTTAGCACCAACCTCACAAGGAGTATCTTGCTTTTCCTCCAAATTCAACTCCTTAGGTTCTTCGTCACGAGGAGTAGTACCTTTTAATAGCCTCTTCAACTCCTCGGATGCCATCTTGGTGACCAATTGCGTATTTTTTCAATATTCCTTTGCATTGAAGCAAACGATTCTTTTGTACTCAAAAAACTAGGATCCTCAATTAGGAGTGATTCATTTGTATTTTCTTTGGTAGGAGATGTTTAGGGAAAGAAAAGCTCCCCATTATAGTCCATGATATACTTGTTCCCATGTAGCATATATATGATTCTATGATTTTGGAACCAAGCACATCCCAAATGTAGGTGACAAGTATCCAATAAGCCTATACCATACCATACCTCCTCTTGATATTCTCCATGTGAAATATGTATCTTTACTTATTGGCTAACCTAAATCCCTCCTTCATCAAGGAATGTATCCCGAATTGAATGTAAAGGAAGTCTAAGATAGTCCACCTCTTCATGGGATATGATATTTGATAAACTTTGATCATCAATTAAAATATTAAATCCCGAGGCACCATTAACATTCACTTTAGTTTCAAGAATTTGCCTCTCTAGGTCATGCCTTTCTTGAAACCTTGGATTCACTCTACTTCTATAGATCAGTGTTCCTCTTTGAGAAGTAGGGAATGTACTTCTTTTATGGTCCACATGATGACTTGGAATTGGTGCCTCCCATACATCTACCCCCCCTCGACTAGGATAGGAATTAACATAGGATGAAGAAGGTATTTTCTCCTCACAACTTCCCCTTCTATCACAAATCCTCCTCAAAAAGGGTTTATAAAACATATGGGAGAAAGCATCGTACATCATATTTCTTCATCACCATGGTATGCATTATGAGAACCCAAATACCCTTCATCTTTAGTATCGAATTCATTATAAGATACTTATACTCCTTTATAGTAATCATAAGAGACATAATTTCATTGCACATTCATCTTTGGATGAGTAGTTCTCACCACCTATTGCTCATGATCACAATCATAGCCTTCATAAAACTAGTCTTCAAGAAATTCTTAGGCTATGAAAGTCATTCTCTCTTAAACCTCCTTTTGTACCTACAAAAATATCAATCATGTTAGTAATAAAAGCCTTACGTCAATCTTTATATGAACTCTCTACTCACCTTCTATGGCTTTTTTCCCAAATTGACAGTGTTACTAGTTATGTTCAATCAATTCAAGGTTATCTATCCTTGTGAAGGAAAGGATTTCTTACAGCTCTTGAAAGAAGGATGAATTAAATAAAGCTAAAAGGAATTCAATCACAAAGTTTATCTATGAATTAATATGAGAAAAGTATAAGAAAAGAAGCACAAAAAAATTGAACTAAAAAAGAAACTAAGTAACAAAAGTAAAAGAAATTACTTTTTTTTGCTTACTTTGAAGATTCAAAGAGATGATTTGATGTTTAGAAACATGTTAATAAGTAATTAAAGATGTTAATTAGTTGTTAAATAGTTGAGAAATGGAAATAAATGAGTGTAGAAGAAGAACTTTGAAGTTATGACACTTAGAAAAATTTTGGGGTTATTTTCAGCTTTAAAACTTACTAGTTTGAGTGTTCCAGCAAGCGTATGGCCCTTCCTAGGATGCTGAACTTTAAAACCTTGCTGCTTTGGGTGTTCCAGCAAGTGTCTGGCCCTTTCTAAGATGCTGAGAAGTCAGTTGTTGTGTTAGCTACTGATGTGGCAGCTATTGGCTGGAGTTGATTGTTGAAGTGGCAGCTGTTGTCTGGAGTTGACTGCTGACGTGGTAGTCCAAGTGGAAAATAATTTAATTATTTTTTTATAAAAATTCCACAAGTGGACCCACAAACACTTTGACCAACTTTGACTTGGAAAATTTGGATCAAAGTGTACTTTTTCTCCCTTATTCTTTAAGAACTCCTTGATGAACACCAAGAACACACACTAATCCCCAACACCTCTAAATCAACTGGAAATTGACTCAAAATTCAGGATTAGTTTCCCATGACTTATGGAACAAACCTTAATGGGGTTTAAGCTCCAATTTCTCCTCAATCACCCAACCCACTTTCCAAGTTTGAAAAGTTTAAAAGCTTGAAAATCCTTTAATGGAAAGTTCACTTCTACAACTCCAAATCGAATGAAATTTGAAATCTAGACTCACAAGACACTAGGGAATCAAGATCTGGTGTCAAAAATAACAAATCAAAACAAAAGAATTTTGGATTTTTTGGGGATATCAGGAGATTTTTATTTTTTTTGGACTTTTGAAAAAATAAAAATCCTAAGATTTAGATTTGTGAAAGTAAAACTAAACGTAGGCTCTAAAATAAAAAAAATAACAATCCCAATCAGAAAACTATAATCAATATAAAAAACACAGAATTAAATAACATAAATTGAAAGAGGGATATATTAAAACAAGGGATGAGAAAAGAAGAAAGAAAGGACTAAATGAATTCGTAAATAGACCAAGAAAGAACAAAACTCAATTAGATGCACGAGAAAAAAATTGAATCCACAATATGATAACTCGATGATCAATCAAGCGAAGAAGATAACATATGTAATTCAGGAATCCACCCTAATCACTCGATCTAAGCTAACAATTGGATCTGAACCCAATCATTACCCTAACCTAGAGCAACATGGAGTTTAGTTTTTACCTTCTAGATTCAAGTGATTCAAACCAGTAGTGGAGGGATTATGTGGAGTGTCGGTCACCAGCTTTACCTCTGTTGACATGGGCTTAGTTTCATACCCTATTTTTGGAGAAGTATGGACCTTATACTTTTCATGATCGCAAGAAGGATGAGTTTATGGCCTTTGAGCAGGGCAATATGTATCATTCTTATTTTGTGTTGTTCATGGTTTTCCAGACTTGGGTAGATTTAATAATTTTTAATATGCTTGATTTTGACATTATCCTAGGTATGACTTGGCTATCTCCCTATCATACTACTCTAATTATAATGCTAAGACTATGACTTTACAGATACCTGGGATAGATAATTTAGAGTTAGAAGGTGTGTATAAGTCAAAACTTGTGAAAAATATATCTTTTATTTGGGATAAAAAATTAGTTATGAGATGGTGATCGGCCTTTCTAGCATATCTCCTGGATGTTAGTGCAGAGTCTCTTTCTGTTGAGTCAGTTCTCGTGGTGTCAGAATTTTAGGAAGTGTTTCCCATAGATTTACCTAGTATGCCTTCAGATCAGAACAATGACTTCTGTATTACTGGTATTCATGCACTTACCCTATTTATACTCCTTTCCTATCGAATGGCTCCGATTGAATTGAGCAAACTCAAGAATCAACTACAGGATAACTTGATAAGGGATTTATTCATCCTATTGCTTCTCCTTGGGGTGCTCTAGTGTTGTTCGTTAAGAAAAAGGATGGTAGTATGAGAATGTGTATTGACTACAGACAGTTGAATAATGTTACCATTAGGATTAAGTATCCCTTTCCCTAGATAGATGATCTTTTTGACTAGTTACAAGGTGCTCTATTTTTTCCGAGATAGACTTGATGTTGGGTTATCACCAATTGAAGATTCAACCTATAGATATACCCAAACAACTTGTAGGACTCGATATGGGCATTACGAGTTTTTTGTGATGTCATTTGGGTTGACTAGTGCATTGGTAGATTTTGTGAGCTTGATGAATGCTATCTTTAAGTCTTTCTTGGATTCCTTTATGATTTTTCTTATTGATGACATTTTGGTTTACTCTAAGAGTAAGGAGGAATCTGCAGGTCATCTTCATACCATTTTGGGGATATTGAAGGATAAGTAGTTGTATGCTATGTTCTCTAAATATGAATTTTGGTTATCTTATATTGCCTTTTAGGGCACGTGGTTTCAGAAATGAGGGTGATAATAGATCGTCTCAAGATTGAGGCTGTTAAAAGTTGGGCTCGGCCTAGCTCTATGACAGAGGTTTGTCAAGAATTTTGCCTCCATCACTACTCACTTGACAAGATTGAGTCAGAAGGATGTGTCATTTGTATGGTCAGACAAGTGTAAGGAGAGCTTCAAAAAGCTCAAGAATCTTTTGACTACATCTCCTATTAGATCCTTGTCAATTAAAGGTAATAATTTTATTTTATTTTGTGATACTTCACACTCTAGTTTGGGTGCTGTGTTAATGCAGGACATGAATGTGATTGCCTATGCTTCAAGGCAATTAAATTCTCATGAGTAGAATTATCCAACCCATGATTTGAAGTTGGCAGTAATGATCTTTGCACTTAAAATTTGGAGACACTACTTTTATGGTGTCAACTGTGAAGTGTTCACAGATCATTAGTTTGAAACATGTTTTCACCTACAAGGATCTGAATTGTAGGCAGAGATGGTGGATAGAATTATTGAAGGATTATTATGTGACCATCTAATACCACTCGGGTAAGGCCAATATGGTTGCAGATGCATTAAGCTAGAAGTCGGTAAGTATGGGTAGTATTGTTTGTTTGAGGGTGTCAAGGAACACCTAGCTAGAGAGATTCAAACTTTAGCATATCAATTTATGTAGTTTGATATTTCTGAAACAGGTGGGGTGTTGGCTAGTGTTGAGGTAAGGTTAACATTCCTTGATCAAACCAAGGCCAGATAGTTTGAAGAATTGAAGTTGAATAGACTTCATAATAAGGTAGTGTGTGGTGAATCTTCTGATGCCACACTTGATGTGTGTGGGGTATTGATAGTGAGGGGATGCGTGTGTGTGCCTCAGGTTGGTAATTTTGTTTCAAGTTTACTTACAAAAGCTCATTGTTCTCGATACTCTATTCATCTAGGTGTAACTAAGATATAGCGCGACTTTGAGACAACTCTATTAGTGGCCGAAGATGAAGAGGGTTGAGTATGTGTTTAAATGCCATGATTGGCAGCAGGTGAAATTTGAGCATCAAAGGCCTGCAGGTTTACTTTAAAGAATGCCCATTCCCGAGTGGAAATAGGAGAGGAAAGCTATGGACTTTATGGTGGGTCTTCGTAAGACCTTGGCGCAGCATAACTTAATTTGGGTCATAGAAGACAGGCTGACCAAGTCAGCTCATTTCTTTCTAGTTAGAGTGGATTACGGCTTTAAGAAGTTAGCCAAAATTTATATTAAGGAGATATTGGGGCTGCATAGGGTGACAATTTCCTTCATTTATAATAGAGGTACACATTTCACCTATGTTTTCGGATAGGTTACATGATGATTTAGGCACTAAGCTTGACTACTACTTTTAATCCTCAGACTGACAGGTAGTCAAAGAGGACTATTCAGGTGCTAGAGGATATGTTAAGGGCCTGTGTGATAGACATTGATGGTCATTGGGACATGTTTTTTCCATTGTATGAGTTTTCATACAATGATAGTTACCATTCTAGCATTGATATGGTTCCTTTTGAAGCACTTTATTGGATAAGGTAAAGACCACCAATAGGATAGTTCAAAGTTAGTGATATGAACCATTCGAACACCGACTTGGTGAAGAAAGCTCATGAAAAGATGAGGTTCATTTAAAGAAAGTTGTTAGAATACCAGAGTAGGTAGAAGGAATATGTGAATCACAATGTGAGGAACATGTCATTCAAACTCGGTGAGCAAGTTTTGTTTAAAGTTTCTCATATGAAGGAAGTTATGCGGTTTGGCAAGAAGGGTAAGCTTAGAACTAGATATATTGGTTTGTTAAGGTTTTTGATAATGTGGGCCTGATAACTTATGTGTTGGCATTGCTACCAAGCATATCTGGGGTCCATTCAGTGTTTCATATGTTGATGCTTAAGAGATATCATAGGGATGGGGATTACATTATTAAATGGGATTCAATTTTTCCTGATAAGTATCTTTTTTATAAGGAGGATCATATTGTAATTCTTCACTGGGACATCAGAAAGTTGAGGACGAAGGTAATTTAGTCTGTAAAGTTCAAATGGATGCACCGTCTAATTAAGGAAGCTACTTGGGAAACTGCAACGGACATGCGGGACACGTACCCTTACTTGTTTGAGGATACATATACTCTTTTCCCTTGATAATTGCATTGTTTTTCTTTTTTGATCATTCATGGACGAACAATGGGTAAATTAGTATATGTTGTAACGACCCTTTCTATCATTATAGGTAAGTGTTGTGTGTCAAAATTTGGGTTAAGGTTTTCACCGAATTAGGATTTAGAAATTTTAGGCTAGGCTAGTCTTGGATTAAAACTGAGCATGGTATGGTATAGGGAAATCAGGGAATGGATTATGTAAAGGTTATGTAATTTGATATGATTTTATCTTAGTCAAGACGATAAGGAATCTATTGGATTTTCAAAAGTGAATTTGGGTAAGGAGAACTCTCAATATCAAACTTAACGTAAAGAGGTTGGTTTGGGATGTTAAAATCTGAGGGTGTGTTGAAAAAAGAAAAAATTGGGAGTAATCCCAAGTTTCTCCCTCACCTCACTCACTATAGCGGGTGGTAGACACCAACCACTACACCATAATAGCGAGTATTTTCTTGCTATAGTGGGAGTGAGCTTTGGTCAATCCTTTCATATTGGGTGGATCTCACTATAGTGAGGTCGCTATAGCGGGATACGCACTGATTAGTGCATAAATTACCCCAAAAATATTATTTTTATTCCACTCTCATTTTGGACATAACTGTGGAATTTTAGGCTGAATTCCACCTATTTTCCATCAAAACACTTGGTAAAGAATTGTTAATCACTCCCATTAACTAGTTTTTTGATTATTAACTCACAAAATTACTAGTTTATGAGATTTGGAAAGGATTTAACTTGACCTAACTTATTTTTCTTGTGCAATAAGGTGAATTATGAAGAAAACCCTTGGGTTTTGGTTAAAGGTTGATAAATTACTCTTGCATGACTATAGTTCACCATTATAACCATGAAAATGGTAGGATTAAGTTGGAATGATGATAGAAAACCCTAGAACGGGAGGAATGATCAAAATTTTGGTCTTTGGGGTTTCATGATTAGGTTATAATCCTTGGTATTGTTAGGTCATTTGGTTGAGTATGTGTTCTATTGATGTTTTTAGACCACAATCAAGGTGAGGTTGCAAGAAAAGGCAAAGCTCAAGTTTGTTAGAGCATTACGAAACTTTGGATTGTGGTAGGTGATGGTTTAATATAGTTGAAACCCAACTTGTTTTATGTGTGTATGATAACTATTTCTTTGTAATGATTTTTACAATGCATGTTTAAGGAAAGTGAATGAATATTTGATATCCTAAGTTTTAATCATGTGCAATGAACTTATATTAAAAGATTGTTGGTTTTACAAGTGTGATTGTTGTTATCAGTTTTGTGGTAATTGTTGTGATATCTGTTGATTATTGTGTGAAGTACCCATATTTGTACTTCTTCATAGGATTGGTTGGTATAAGGTTGGTAGGCACTTGATGTATGGGATTTGGTGTATGTACAAGAGCTCATCCCCTGCATGTCATGGCTAATAGGCGACCATAAGACCATTAGCATGTGTGTACAAGGAATAGGTGAGTGTGACAGTTCCTTGAGTGAACCAGATTTATGTGTTGACTTGTTATATTTGGTTTCTTGAGTAAATTGGGCTTATGTCTTGACTTGTTATAATTGTTTTCTTGAATGAACTGGGATTTATGATTATTGACATGGTAGTTGTTGGAATGGATCCTTGAGTGGCCGGGTTAAATTACAAATGATTGGTATAGCTCTTCATTTGTTTGTCTACTTATTTATTTGAGACATGGTCAGTATTTTGTTGTTGAGTCATGTTTGTTGACTTGGATTCTTATTGGTAGTCATGGTCTTGACTTGATTTGTTTTCCATCTTGACTTGTACTGAACTAAATTCTATGGTGTTGTTGAAAAAGGTTAAGTATCATAGACTTGAAGTAAAGTTACATGATAGTTGTTCATAGTTTTACTTGTGTTACTAAGTTATGGTTGCTTGTTAACATATCTTATTTTGGGTTGGCCGATGACCCTTCTAGTACACCGTTGTTTCTTGTGTTTTAATACTACACATGCTCTTTTTTTTGTTGAGTGCAGAACATCTTCCAGCGACTGTTTACCTCAGCTGTAAAGTGGATCACATTCTAACTCAAGGGTGACCTACATTTTCCGGGCTGCTACTAGTTCTTCACTTTGTTCCTGTCTTGTTGTTTTGAAATTTGATGTTTCCATTGTTTTTGGATTAAATCAATTTCATTAACATTTGTAGTGTTTTGGTACAATGAATTTTAGAATCTTTGGGTGTTTAAGCATTCATTTATTTCCGCAATAAGTAATTCCATTAGAATGTTCTAAATTTTGTTTTAACTAATAAAAAAGCAATTAGTTCCCTTATATTGGCTAAGTGTTGGGTTTGATGGTTTGGGGTTAGATGGTTCTCCCATCGGAGGATTAGTGTGGGTGCCACTCAAGACTGGTTTGAGTCGTGACAATTTTCTAGCAGCACAATATTATTTTCTAGTTCCTTTGAGTCAATATAAACGTCGTGTCCTAACATTGTCTTACAGAGTGGCACCTTTTCTGATCTTTATCCTTACGGTTTCAGTTTGAGTCAGGGTAACTCGTACTTTAACTTCACCACTCGTTGGCTGCATCCATGGTTACTATCTTTAGATTGCTTCTTTTATGTTCTTCTTCTTCACGACTCTCTGAACGAGTCAGGTTTATTTATATGTTTGTTATATGAGTCGTAGGATGACTAGTCTTATTGAGCTCACTTTCACTACTTTTAGACTCATTCTACGGGCACTCAGTATGGTTTGTACTACAAGGCACGAGTCGTTGGATGAGTCATGTCATAAATCATTAGAATCCTATCACCTCTGGTCCTCAATATAAGCCTTGGTATGACTCGTACGCTGACTCTTCGAGTCGTACCTTGCCTTCACGATTCAACACTTGGTATTTTAGCCTCATTTTCCAATATTAGCTTCCAGGAGATTTTTATACAAAAGCACATCAAATCTACCACAAAGTGCTTTCGAGAGTACAAAAATTCCATATTTTAAGCATTGAAAATACCATAAAATCACAGTGCATCACCTACCTAGAAGATGAACAACTCTCTTTCAAACAACTACTCTAAGGCTTTTCCTTTCAGAAAAGCCTCACACTGCTGCCACACTATCAAAATAGTAATCGACTTGTTAAGACAAGAAAAACAATACCTTTATTGTAATTTTGTACTCTGGGCTAAAAATTGTTAGACAAGAAAAACAATACCCTTATTGTAATTTTGTACTTTGGGCTAAAAATTGGGTCAAAATAAGCATGTGGGGCTCGTAAATAGAATTCAAAAATTAAACCTGCAACTAGGTCCCTCTTAGGAAAAAGGTCACATGCTCAAAAAATTGAGAATGATTTGATCCCATAAAAAGGCTCAAAATTAGCCCACAAATTTCACGAGAACCAAGATCCAAAACTATGTAAATTCAAGTAACTAGGACATATTTTGACAATAAAACTAATGGAAAATGCTCAAAAGATGTTGGGTTATCATACCTGAGACAATGCAGTGATATCCCCATAGTTTTCCAACATATATGTTCAACAAAAGAGGAATTACTGAGCGAAAGTGATTTAAAATTAGAGAAGACAAGCTTATATACTGCTAGCGGTCCCGTCATCACGTTCGCGGGACCCCTATCACAGTAGTGAGGATCCATTAGGTCAGACCATCGTGAATGTGCTAGTACTTTCAATATTTCAAAGAAAAATCTAACCCTTGGTGCTGTGGACCCTTCATTGTAAACACGAAGGGAATGGAGAAAAAACTGGTCACGAACACAAAAAACACATAGTGCCTACACCATGTACTGCATCAGCAATTTTCCTAATGTTGGAAACTCTCCAAACTGGTCCTCGAGATTCTTTTAAAACCTTGAGTACATAAAAAAAATATACTAACCTAAGAGAAATGGTATTGCGGACTCAATGGAGTTGAAAATACCCAATGGAGGTAGTTTTCACGAAATATGGGCCCCAAGCACGTTGTTTCTAATTTAACTAAAATCCACTCGATAGACCAAAATGAGCGCGGAAGCCTTGGAACTTATACCAAATGTTCCCCTAGCCTAAAATTCATGTTCCAGAGCTAATGGAAATTTAAGAATTCTCATCTAAGGTTGTTTACTACATGTTTTGATCGAATCCTGTTTCCTAACTTTAAAAGCTCCAAAATAAGTAAATTGTCTTAAAAATCAAATGATCTACCCGGAAACCAAACTGTCGATCCCAGCAATTCTAAATGATCTATAGAATATATAAGAAAAATCAAAATGCAGAATGGGCATAAAATAGAGAAAATAACCTAGCGGGTCATTACAGAATGTTAGTATGATCTTTCTGCCATATGATGTAATTTTTAAATTGACTTACAAAGAATTGTTTTGAAGATTTATCCGCACCAAATTCATGAAATATTTATTTGTAAATTTTATTTAATATCTACATATTTGTTGGAAATTTTGTCATGCCAAGAGATGACAGTTATTGCTGCTTAGTTATGGCCATCTATGATTGAGATGAATATTTTGCACACTTTTGTTTATGCACCAAATTCTACATATTTCTCTTTTTCCTGGCTAGAAATTTGAGGAGAAGGAAAAACCAATTGAAGTAGAATCCCTACAAATATTATATGCACATCATCTTTCACTCAGTTTATGCTTTATACTCTAATGGGAGAGGTCAATGAAGAAAAACAATTTAAAAATTTTAAAAATCCAAATATCCAAAATTATGTCTTTGAATATTGATCAAAGAGATAACCGAAAGGAAGTCCCAAGTCATGTTATGTAACACCCCGTACCTTTCCGACCCTACTTTCCAACCTTGAACCATGTTTACCCTAGGTTCGAGAGCAATAAGTACGTATTTTGTATTGTTATTGATGGAACATTTGATATTGTGCTAGTAAATGTGATTAGACCTTTGTAGGAGGTGTTTTTGACTTTATGGAGCATTTGTGGGGTTTAAAGTGAGGTTTAAAGGACATCCAAGCAAAGGATATTAAATATAAGAGGAAAGAAAAAGGTTGGAACTTGAAGAATCCAACCAAATCCGCAAAGAAAAGTTGAAATCAAAAATTAAGCATGGGGCACGCCAGGTGGCCTGTCGGGCTGCTTTTGGTCGAAATACTTTTGGCATAGGAAGAAAGGGGCCATGTACAGGGGCGTGCCAGGCCTCTCCTGGCCACCTTTTCCAGAGATGAAATTTTTCTAAGTCCCTAGAGCGCCCGGGAGCGTGTCGGGGTGCTTTTTGCCAAATTTCTTCTACGATTATTAGTCTATAAAGAGGAATATTGGGTTATGGTATCATTATTCCATTGTAGTAGATCTACTCTTGAGCAAGTTTGGCATCCAAGTTGGGGTTAATTCTTCTTCACAAGTATTTTATCAAATTATGTTCAATTAAGCCATGAGTGGCTAGAATGTCTTATTTTTTTGAGATTGAGGCTACGAACATGAATTTCGTGAGTGAATATTGTCGTGAAATTTATGGAATTATTTAAACATGAGATATATGGTGGATCATACATTGAATTTTGTGGGCTAAGCTAACATGCATTAATGGGCTCAATTTGAGGCCCAAAATGAAGCCAAAATGCATGGCCCAAAGGGCAAATGACCCATTCTTCCAATTTGACCAAGTAAACATGGCATTTAATTCCAAGAATTGGATAAGGATGAATTGAGGGGCTATATAAAGGCAAAAATCAGATTTTTATTCCTAAAACCACACATGCCTTTCTAGACATTTTTTTTTAAAAGATATTTCTCACGTCTTCCAAACCCTAAGCTATTTTCTTTGGACAAGATCATCACTTTACAATCCTGATAAGTGTATACTCTCATGGATTAATATATTATATGCTTAATATGGTGTGTATATCATGATGGTTATGTTGGCAAGGTGTTGAATAGGGCACTTTTGCTTTTTGCTAAAAGATGTGCCATCCTTGTGATTTAAACTTGAAAGGGACTTGAAGTTTGAATGAAAGTGAATGGTGTGGATGAAATATCAACATGTATGGTGTGGTTATGTCCTTGACTTGTTGTTTTTTTTCTATATGTATAACTTGTGGGATTGTTGTGGGATTTTGTTATGCAACATATTGAGATGACTTGATGGAGTAATTGTGATGTTGTGTTGATGGAGAAGTGTAAAGTATGAACTTGGTGTGACATGCTATTTGTTTATGATGTCTTGGTCAATGTATGGGTATTGTTGGTATGACAATGCCGTGAATTATATTGTAAAGGGGAAAATGACGTTATAAGGCAATTATGAAACTCGTTGTTGTTTTATGCCCTTGTAAGGTAGTTGGTTATTAACGTAAGCTACGTTATGTACTTGTGTTGTAGAGTGAAACATAAGGAAGGAGCTGGATTATTGTGTTCAAATTGTATATTTATATTGGGAAGATAAGGTATGTAAAATTACTCTTTTCGCATCCTTCGGCAGCACATAGTGTTCACATTGATACTGTACTTGTTCCATTCAAAAATGTCCTAAGGTATCCCATTTCCGGATATTAATTATTATTAATCACATGTTCCTTACTCGTTGATCAATTGTGATTCACATGTCTCATGTTCATTGGCTAATAATTCAAAGTTCCAATAATGTACAATCACCAATGTGTCAATCTCATAGAAGTAAAGATATGAAGTAATGTATTACTATTTCGTTGAGTAACATCCCAGGGGCGATATAAAAGCCTAGAATGAGTTATCACCGTAACATCCCAAGGGCGACATATATGCCTAGTATGGGTTATCATAGTAACATCCCAGGGGCGACAGAAAAGCCTAGCATGGGTTAATCACATCCCGGGGGTTAAAATACCTAGCATGGGTTAATCTCATCCCAGGGGCGACAGAAAAGCTTAGCATGGGTAGAACGATAAAGATGAATATGTAAAGGCAAAAGAAGTAAAGGACGTAATGTACATGGTTCCACATATGTAGACCGGTGGTTTATCTGCACTGACTATTCTCTTATATTTGGTTTCACGGAAGTATTTATATATCATACGATTTCATGTGAGCCTGACATACTCAGTACATTCTTCGTACTGACATCCCTTGGCGGACTTACCTTACTTGTTGCAGGCACAAATGCTAGTAGACCTCCACAGTAGGTTGCAAATCATTTGCCAATCTTTGGGTGAGCTCCAATTGGTTCGGGGCTCTCTGAGTCACGTGTTTATATTTTTTTGGTACTGTAATGTTGTATAAAGCGAGGAATTATCCCGACTTTAGGTTGGTATGCATATTCATCTGTTAGAGGCTTTGTAGATGTATGTGGGAATATGAATGTAAGGGATGTATGTCTATTTTGACTTGGTGGCCCTAACGACCAAGTTTCTTATATGTATATATCACATGTTTCCATGACTTCCGCTATTGGTATCTTATATCTCTATTCATGATGGTGATGTTTCTTGAATGACATGCATATGAATGGACATGGATGAAGATTGGTTCTCTCGGGCCTTATCGACTTTGGGTGCCAGTCCACCCCGTTATAATTTGGGACGTGACAAAAGTTGTATTAGAGCAGGTCTTCCTAAGGGTGTCTACAAAGCTATGTCTGAGTAGAGTCTTGCTTATGGATGTGTTGTGCACCGCATTTATAAGCAGGAGGCTACGGGATATTTAGGAGTTGTTTCTTTTCTTCATATCTAGGTCGTGCAATAGAGCCAATGTGGTAAGTGGAATCGTATCTGACCATTGGAATTGGTTTTCTTTGTTATAGTACAATGCCGATTACAAAACGAGGTAGGGGCAAGGGTAAGCAGGTAGATATGCTTATCGAAGAAGGAACGAGTAAATAACCACTTGACCAAGCTAGTCAAGGTGGCGCTGAACAGGAGTTTGCATCGCGGGCTCCTTCTACTCTTCCATTTTCGGAAGAGACAAGAGGTAGAGAAGTACCCACAGAACCGCCTATGAATGCTACTGACCAGGTTTTAAGAAATGAAGTGCATATGTTGACTCAGATAGTTGCTGCACAAACTCAGGGACTAGCTGGTCCAATGACAAGTGAGGATGACGCGGTTAGAGTAGCTAGTCGACGGACACAGGATTTTCTGAAATTAGACCCTCTCATATTCACTGGTTCAAATCTGAAAGCAGATCTACAGGATTTCATGGACCAAATTCTAAGGGCTCTATATGTTATGTACGTGACTGGTATAGAAATAGTTGAACTTGCGGCCTATATATTGAAAGGAAAAGCTATATTGTGGTATGAAGATTGGAAGAAATCTCGTGGTATCGGTGCAAATCCACCTAATTGGGAAGAATTTCAAAAGACATTCCTTGATCATTATCTTCCATATAAGATCCAGGAGGCACGTGCAGACCAGTTTCTAAATCTCCATCAGGGGAATCTGAGTTTTAGAGAATACAGTTTGCAGTTCCTTTGGCTCGATATGCTCCGAATGTAGTAGCCACAATGACAGACAGGGTCCATCGATATGTGGACAGATTGGAGCCATATTTGGTAAGGGACTACACTATTACTGCTTTGAACGGAGATATGGATATAGTTAGAATACAGGCTTTTGCACAGAAAATGGAGGACCAAAGGCAAAGAAGAAGGGTACACGAATTTGAACGAGGGTCGTCAAAGAGGGCTAGACCTATAGGGCAGTCTATGATGTCCCAAGGAGAATCTAGGCCATGAATTTTCCTAGACCGCCTAGACCCTCATTTTATTCCCTTACAGTAGGTACTTCATCCTAATTTCGGGAATTTAGAGGCAGCCATTTTAGGCAGAGTAGTGGGCTGCAAGTTTCATAGACAGCAGGATTTTCTTATCCTTCGAGTCAATGCTGCGGAAGGTATCATTTAGGTGAATGTCGGTTGGGGACAAATGTTTGTTTTTGGTGTGGTACGATGGGGCACATAATGAGAGAATGCCCACAAAAAGGCACGGGTGGTATAGCATGACCTACGGGATCAACCGTTGCATCATCATCATCGGTTCCTTCCCTAGGTAGAGGAGTGCAACCTATTGGGCGTGTTCAAAGTGATAGAGGAGCAGCCAGTTCTAGTGGAACCCAGAATTGCACCTATGCTCTAGTGGACCGACAGAACTCGGAGGCTTCTCCTGATGTCGTCACAGGTACATTATCCATATTTTCGTATAATGTATATGCATTGATTGACCTGGGTTCTATATTGTCATATGTCACTCCATTGATTGCTGTAAAATTTGAAATAACACCAGCATTATTAAGTAAGTCAATTGAAGTATCTACACCCGTTGGTGAATATATTATTGCAAAAAAAGTATATCATAATAGTGTGGTAACTGTGTGTGGTCATGATACACTGGCTGATCTTATTGAACTGGACACGGTGGATTTTGATGTCATAATGGGTATGGATTGGTTGGCTTCTTGTTATGCCACGATAGATTGCCAAGCTAAGAAAGTACATTTGCATTTTCCACAAACGAATGTTCTTGAATGGACGGGTAATGTAGGGGCACCGAGAGGTAAATTTATTTCCTACCTTAGGGCAAGGAAAATGATAGCCAAGGGGTACCTACGTCACTTAGTAAGAGTGAGAGATACTAATGTGGAACCCCTAACTCCTTAGTCGGTTCCAGTGCTCAATGAATTCCTTGATGTATTTCCTGAGGATCTTCCCGATTTACCTCCAGAACGGGAAGTAGAGTTTGGTATTGATATGATGCCAGACATGCAACCTATCTCTATTCCCCCATATAGAATGGCTCCAGCAGAATTGCGTGAATTAAAGGAGCAATTGAAAGACTTGCTGGACAAGGGCTTCATCAGGCCTAGTATGTCCCCGTGGGGTGCACCGGTATTATTTGTACGAAAGAAAAATGGGTGCATTGACTATCGGCAATGGAATAAAGTAACGATAAAGAACAAATATCCCCTCCCTAGAATTAATGATTTGTTTGATCAGTTACAGGGCGCCAAATGTTTTTCAAAGATTTACTTGAGGTCGGGTTACCATCAAGTCAGAGTTAGAGAAACAGGTATACCCAAGACAACTTTTTGAACATGATATGGCCATTAGGAATTTTTAGTTATGTCGTTTGGACTAACAAATGCACCAGATGTTTTCATGGATTTGATGAATAAGGTGTTTAAGCCATTTTTAGACGTGTTTGTGACGGTGTTTCTAGATTAAATCCTGGTTTATTCAAGATCACAAGAGGACCATGCTAATCACTTACGACAGGTGTTACAGATTCTTCGTAAGCGTAAGCTGTATGCAAAGTTCTCTAAATGTGAATTTTGGTTGAAATATGTAGCATTCTTGGGTCACATTGTATCAGATGAAGGAATTCAGGTTGATACACAAAAGATTGAAGCGGTGAAAACTTGGCCAAGGCCTACGACACCCATGGAAATTTGTAGCTTCCTTGGGTTGGCAGGTTATTATAGAAGGTTTGTTGAAGGGTTTTCTTCTATTGCTGCACCTTTAACGAAGCTTACACACAAGGCAGTCAAGTTTTAGTGGAATGAGGCATGTGAGAAAAGTTTCCAAGAGCTGAAAGATAAATTGACTTCCACACCCATATTAGTACTTTCGGAAGGCACCGAAGGGTATGCTGTATATTGTGATGCGTCCGGAGTTGTCCTCGGATATGTATTGATGCAGCACACAAATATAATAGCATATGCCTCACAACAGTTGCGGCCACATGAGAGAAACTATCCCACACATGATCTTGAGTTGGCAGCTGTGGTATTTGCTTTAAGGATATGGCGCCATTATTTGTATAGGGTTCATGTTGACATCTATACTGATCACAAAAGTTTGCAATATATCTTTAAGCAGAAGGATTTAAATCTGAGACAGTGGAGGTGGCTTGAGCTATTGAAAGACTATGATCTTGATATTCCATATCATCCAGGAAATGTAAATGTGGTCGCCGATTCATTAAGCCGCAAAGCAGTAGGAAGCACTAGTGGCCAGTTGACGGAAAAGCAAAATATAGTCAAAGATCTGCATCAAATATCCAACCTAGGAGTTCTTCTTCTTGAATCTCCAGATGAAGGGGTTATTGTGCAAAATGCAGCAGAATCTTCCCTAGTAGCTGAGGTGAAAGGGAAACAGGATGCGGATCCTATTTTATTATAGCTGAAATAAAATGTACAACAGGGTCTTACAAAGGCATTTGATCTTACGCAAGAATGAGTACTTCAATACTAAGGTAGATTATGTGTATCGGATATAGATGAGCTGAGGAGATGAATTATGACAGAGGCGCATCATTCACGATATTCTATTCATCCGGGAGCTACCAAAATGTACCATGATTTGAAGGAAATGTATTGGTGGGGAAACATGAAGAAGAAATTGCAGAATTTGTATCTCAATGCCCGAATTATCAACAAGTAAAGGTAGAGCATCAGAAACCAGGAGGTCGCATGTAATGTATCAATCTTCTAGCCTAGAAATGGGATAGGATTAACATGGACTTCATCACAGGTTTGCCTTGTACACGACGGAAAGTTGAATCTATATGGTTCATAGTTGTCAGGCTTACCAAGTCAGCGCATTTTCTACCAGTCAAGACCACCTATACAACTGAAGATTATGCACGATTGTATGTTAAAGAGATAGTGCGATTGCATGGGAGTCCAATTTCCATTATATCAGATAGAGGAGAACAATTTACCATGCATTTTTGGAGATATTTTCAGAAGAGCTTGGGTACCCAAGTGAATCTGAGTACGACTTTTCATCCTCAGACAGATGGACAAGCAGAACGTACTATCCAAACACTTGAAGATATGCTACGAGCTTGCACGTTAGATTTTCAAGGCAGTTGGGATGATTATTTGCCTCTTATTGAATTTGCTTACAACAATAACTATCATTCAAGTATTAAAATGGCACCTTATGAAGCTTTATATGGAAGAAAATATAGATCACCAATCGGATGGTTTGAAGCGGGTGAAATTGCTTTACTTGGGCCAGATCTTGTTCATCAAGCTATGGAGAAAGTTAAAGTGATCCAACAACGGCTGTAAATGGCCCAAATTCGACACAAGTCATATGCTAATGTCAGAAGAAGAGGCCTCGAATTTGCCATAGGTGATTGGGTATTCTTGAAGGTGTGACCTATGAAAGGGGTAATGCAATTTGGAAAGAAAGGAAAATTGAGTCCCCGTTATTTAGGGCCATATGAAATTGTCCGAAGATTTGGGCAAGTTGCGTATGAAATGTCACTACCCTAAGAACTCTCCACAGTTCATCCAGTAGTTCATGTTTCGATACTTCGAAAGTACATAGGAGATCCATCTTGTATTGCTCCCATTGAAGATGTACAAGTTACAGAGGATCATACTTATGAAGAGATACCCATTTCTATTCTAGATTGACAGGTAAAGAGGCTGAGGAATAAAGCCATAGCTTCCGTAAAGGTACTTTATAGAAATCAACAAGTAGAAAAGATCACCTGGGAAGCTAAGGAAATGATAAAGTCCAAGTACCCTCATCTGTTTTAAATGGAAGAGAAAGTTCAAGATGCGGGATCGTAGTAATAACAAGTAAGTATCTATGAGCATTATGTATATATGTATATATGTGCTAATATAGAGATGCATTTCGTGTACATGAGACGATGTTATTAATATTCAAGGATGAATGATTCTAAAGGGGGAAGAATTTAACACCCCGTACCTTTTCGACCCTACTTTCCAACCTTGAACCATGTTTACCCTAGGTTCGAGAGCAATAAGTACGTATTTTGTACTGTTATTGATGGAATATTTGATATTGTGCTAGTAAATGTGATTAGACCTTTGTAGGAGGTGTTTGTGACTTTGTGGAGCATTCCCTACTTTCCAACCTTGAACCATGTTTACCCTAGGTTCGAGAGAAATAAGTACGTATTTTGTACTGTTATTGATGGAATATTTGATATTGTGCTAGTAAATGTGATTAGACCTTTGTAGGAGGTGTTTGTGACTTTGTGGAGCATTTGTGGGATGAAAAGTGAGGTTTAAAGGACATCCAAGCAAAGGATCTTAAAGATAAGAGGCAAGAAAAAGGTTGGAACTTGAAGAATCCAACCAAATCCGCAAAGAAAAGTCAAAATCAAAAATTAAGCATGGGGCGCGCCAGGTGGCGTGCCGGGCCGCTTTTGGCCAAAATATTTTTGGAGTAGGCTGCAAGGGGGCATGGCCAGGGGCATGTCAGGCCTCTCCTATACACCTTTTCCAGAGTTGAAATTTTTCTAAGTCCCTAGGGCACCCGGGAGCGTGCCGGGGCGCTTTTTGCCAAATTTCTTCTACGATTATTAGTCTATAAAATGGACTCTTGGGTTATAGTATCATTATTCCATCTTATTAGGGCTACTCTTGAGAAAGTTTGGCATCCTATTTGGGGTTAATTCTTCGTCACAAGTATTTTATGAAATTATGTTCAATTCAGCCATGAGTGGCTAGAATGTCTTATTTTTTTTGAGATTAAGGCTACGAACATGAATTTCGTGAGTGAATATTGTCGTGACATTTATGAAATTTTTTAAACATGAATTATATGGTGGATCATACTTTGAATTTGGTGGGCTAAGCTAACATGTGTTAATGGGCTCAATTTGAGGCCCAAAATGAAGCCAAAATGCATGGCCTAAAGGGCAAATGACCCATTCTTCCAATTTGACCAAGCAAATATGGAATTTAATGCCAAGAATTGGCTAAGTATGACTTGAGGGTCTATATAAAGTCAAAAATCAGATTTTTATTCCAAAAACCACACATGCCTTTCTAGACATTTTATTCTAAAAGATATTTCTCACATCTTCCAAACCCTACGCCATTTTCTTTGGACAAGATCATCACTTTTCAAGCCTGATAAGTGTCTACTCTCATGGATTAATATATTATATGCTTAATATGGTGTGTATATCATTATGGTTATGTTGGCAAGGTGTTGAATAGGGCACTTTTGCTTTTTGCTAAAAGATGTGCCATCCTTGTTATTTAAACTTGAAAGGGACTTGAGGTTTGAATGAAAGTGAATGGTGTGGATGAAATATCAATATGTATGGTGTGGTTATGTCCTTAACTTGTTTTTTTTTAACTATATGTATAACTTGTGGGATTGTTGTTGGATTTTTTTATGCAACATATTGAGATGACTTGATGGAGTAATTGTGATGTTGTGTTGATGGAGAAGTGTAAAGTATGAACTTGGTGTGACATGCTATTTGTTTATGATGTCTTGGTAAATGTATGGAATGTTGGGGTATTGTTGGTATGACAATGCCGTGAATTATATTGTAAAGGGGAAAATGACGTTATAAGGCAATTATGAAACTCGTTGTCGTTTTATGCGCTTGTAAGGTAGTTGGTTATTAACGTAAGCTACGTTATGGACTTGTGTTGTAGAGTGAAACGTAATGAAGGAGCTTGATTATTATGTTCACATTGTATATTTAAATTGGGAAGATAAGGTATGTAAGCTTACTCTTTTTGTATCCTTCTACAGCACATAGTGTTCACATTGATATTGTACTTATTCCATTCTGAAATTTCCTAAGGTATCCCATTTACAAATATCAATTATTATTAATCACATGTTCCTTACTCATTGATCAATTGTGATTCACATGTCTCATGTTCATTGGCTAATATTTCAAAGTTCCAATATTGTACAATCACCAATGTGTCAATCTCATAGAAATAAAGATATGAAGTAATGTATAACTGTTTGGTTGAGTAACATCCCAGGGGCGATATAAAAGCCTAGAATGAGTTATCACCGTAACATCCCAAGGGCGACAGATATGCCTAGCATGGGTTATCACAGTAACATCCCAGGGGCGACAGAAAAACCTAGCATGGGTTAATCACATCCCGGGGGTTAAAATACCTAGCATGGGTTAATCTCATCCCAGGGGCGACAGAAAAGCCTAGCATGGGTAGAACGATAAAGATGAATAAATGTAAAGGAAAAAGAAGTAAATGACGTAATGCACATAGTTCCACATATGCAGACCGGTGGTTTATCTGCACTGACTATTCTCTTATATATGGTTTCACGGAAGTACTTATATATCATGCGGTTTCATATGAGCCTTACATACTCAGTACATTCTTCATACTGACGTCCCTTGAAGGACTTACCTTACTTGCTGCAGGTACAGGTGCTAGTAGACCTCCACAGTAGGTTGCAGATCATTTGCCGATCTTTGGGTAAGCTCCAGTTGGTTCAGGGCTTTCTGAGTCACATGTGTATATTTTTTTGGTACTGTAATGTTGTATAAAACGGGGACTTGTCCCGACTTTAGGTTGGTATGTATATGCATCTGTTAGAGGCTTTGTAGACGTATGTGGGAATATGAATGTAAGGGATGTATGTCCATTTTGACTTGGTGGCCCTAACGGCCAAGTTTCTTATATGTATATATCACATGTTTCTATGAATTTTGCTATTTGTATCTTATATCTCTATACGTGATGGTGATGGTGATGTTTCTTGAATGACATACATATGAATGGACATGGATGAAGATTGGTTCTCTCGGGCCTTATCGGCTTCGGGTACTAGTCCAGCCCATTGGAATTCGGGACGTGACATGTTACCTTGTAGAACCCCAAGGTCCCTTCTTATCGAAAATCAACATTAATCTTATGTGACCATAAATTCACAAACTATTCAATAATGACCCTCCAGGTAATTTTTTCTATTTCATGATTTTTCTATTTTTTTATTTTTTTTATATCTTCTTTATTTATGACTTTTTTGGACTAGAGGTTCGGTTGTCAGGCTGTTAGCTTGTGTTTTAAGTCAATTTCCCTGTTTTAGAGCTTTTTAAGTTATGAAATAAGACTTCAATCAAACCTTATATTAAAAAACCTTAGATGAGAATTTTGATAGTTCTATTAGCTCTAGAATGTAAATTTTGGGATAGGGGACCTTTGGTTTGGGACTTGAGGCTTTCATACTCGTTTTGGGCTATTAGATGGATTTTAGTTAAAAATGGAAAAGAGGGGTATTGGGCCCATATTTCATCAAAACAACCTCTATTGGGAATTTCATCAGTTCCATTGGTTTTCGAATGTCATTTCCATTAGGGTAACATATTTGGTTTGCATGCACGAGGTTTTGAATAAATCTTTAGGATCCGTTGGGAGTCGTTTTTTACTCCAAGTTTGTTGATGTTGCAGTAAGTAGTGCAAGGCAAAGTTGCCCTTTACATTTGTGAAGGGTTTGTTGCAATCGCGAAGGTCAAGTTCTTGACCATAACATTAGAGATCCTACCTTTATGTCCACAAAGAAGGTCGGTCTGGCGTGGTCCAGATTTATTGTTCGCGATCCGAAAGAATTGGATGTGATCATGAAGGCTTATTTGGGGCCAGATCATGAATGTAACTAGGGGGTCCAAAGAACGTTATGAAGAACCCCATGGCTGTATAAATGCTCATCTTCTCAGAGTTTAAACCATTTTCTAAGTTGATTTTTACCATTGTTCAACTTTGGAGCTTGGGAATTTAAGGGGAATCACTTAATTGAGTTGAGGTAGGTTATTGCTAGTCTCATGGAGTTATTCCTGTGATTATGTTTTCCAATTTTTCCCTAAATCTATTTGAATTCATAGTTTAAGTTCTAGTTTTACTTGACCTTGGTGAAATGTTTTAAGCCCCAATTTTGGCCCTGATAGTGCTCAATTTTAGGAGTATGTTATCCTTTTCTTATGAAGGAACTTATTGCGGGTTCAATTTCAAATTTCTTTAGCTGGCCTCATGGGCCAATATTTTACCCAATTTTTGGTTTGGAGTATAAAATTATGATAATTTGTCTCATCTTAATGAGTAGATTACTAATTTTACACCATTAATGTAGTCAGAGGCTTCTTAGAAAGGAAAATCCATAGAGTAGTTGATTGAGAGACCTTTGTTTGACCTCTAGGTAGGTAACGACTTACCCTCTTTGAAACATGGCTCGGTTAAGGTATATATATATATATATATATATTATAATTTACTATTTTGTGGTGGGACATTATGGTTTAGGTGTGTTGTATTAGGGTATTTTGGGATTGTTAGCTTATTTAGGAGCCTTAGATTAGGATTTTACTTTCGAACATTGGTTTTAGATAGTTTTTCCTCAATTAAGACTTAGTCTAGGTTGCTTAGTAGCTTTATGGTTACTAATAGAGGCCTTAACCTAGGTTAGGTAGTTAGCTTGCTTGAAGTTTGGTTCTTTGGGGAATTATGGCTATAATACTGACCACTTCATGTAGTTTACTCAATGTACTATAGTTATGGAGAATTTTGGGCTGAGAATATGATCGAATAAGGTCCCATTTCTACGATCGTTTCCTTAATATGATGAGATAGCCAATATTTACATTGATACTTGTTATATAGTTTAATTATTGGTTGATCAGTTGATCATTTTGATTTATTTGCGCATGTTATTTTTGCATATGCATGATATAAGGCTCATTGTTTTTAAAACACAATATTGGACTTTTAAAGGAACTTTGAGAGATTTTTATTTATACATTAGTTTTCAAAAGGGGAAAATAGATCATTTTAGTCCCGATTTGATTTGGCACACCTGTTATACTCTTACTTACTTTTGATTTGAGTTTGGATGGTATTTATTATTAATTATCATTGAAAAACCCCTGTTCGAGTCTGGGAACGGTATACGAATTTTGTGAGTCCCCCATAAATCCTTCCTTTTCTAGCCATAGAGGCTAGATAAAGAGTATACAGTAATGTTGGGCGACCAATTCATCTCTTACTATATTACTAATCTCCATTTGTACATATCTATTATTATGCACTGCTTATAGTTAGTATTATTTGCTGGTTTTACCTATCGTGCTTATGGGGGCCGGTTGGGCTATAGTGTCTGTTCTTTGTCCCTTCTAGACTTTTGGGGACCCTGTTAGGTTGTAGTAAGATTATTATTGCATAGTTTGAGGTACCCTGCTTGCTTAAAGTTTACTCCATTGTCTATTTATGCCTTTTTACTCTCTTTCTTGCCTTACATTATTTAGCCTTACCTTATAGTTGGATTTTATCTTATTTATATATTATTTTTGCTGATTGGCCTATGATGCCTACTGAGTACCATTTGTTTTGGTACTCATACTATACTTATGTATCTTTTTTCCTACTATAGATTCTAGTATGAGTCATCACCACTTATGTAAACCTCATGCTGAGTTATTTTGATAGGAGACTTGGGTGAACTCTTGAAGACCGGAGTTGTTCCATCTCCGTTTTCAGTTGGAACTAGATTTTACTTTGTATTCTCAAAGACAATTTTGTGTATATATGTATTTATCTACTAATTTGTAGTTACTAGCTCTTGTACTTACTGATACTAAACCTCGGGGTTGGCTTTATATATTTTGGTTCTTGTGCTCATTATCAACTTGTATGTATTTTATTTTCCTGATTTGGCCTACAAATCCTATATTTAACTATACCTCTTACTAGTTCCTTATCTGCCATTCTAAGTTATAGTTTTGGCTTACCTACTCATAGTCCAGGGACCAACATAGGCTAAACCCAAATTTGTATCAACATCGGCTCTACAGGATGCCCATGTTTGGTTATAGAGTTTTCTTGATAGTTAGGCTAGAGATGGGGCACAAATATCATCCTAGGGAGTGGTATTAGGTGTTCAGGGTAAAAAGGCATTTCCTGTCACTGTGGTTCCTCGTGTTAAGGTGCTACCAATGATGATTATATACTCAGTCTATAGCAGCCTAACCAACTATGACTTTAGAGGAGTAGAAGATGCTGGATCAGTTTTTTTGATTGGATCCTTTAAGATTTTAAGGTGCTTCAAGGGAGGTTCGACATGAGATTTTCATTAGTTGTCAGTAGAGTTTGCATAACCTCAGTTTAGTAGCCATATGGAGTGGATTATACCATATTTCAGCTAGATGGGTTGGCAAAGCAGGTGGTGGAGGGCATATGTTTAGTGCAGACCAACTGGGTCCTCTCCCATGACATAGGCATAACTTTTAAAGGCTTTTTTAGATAAATAAATGCCTTGTAGCATATGAGATCAAGTGAGGGATAAGTTTACAGATTTACAGTAGGTTTTTATGATTGTGTCAGAGTATGATTTGAGGTTCCACGAGTTATTCAGACATGCTGCTATGATTTTGAATACTGAGCATGAGAAGGTGCACCGCTTTATTGAAGGGTTGAGAGTACAACTTCATCTAGCTATGGAGTAGATGTTATATTTGGGTTATCTATTTCTAGAGGTTGTTGACTATACGTGGACTATAAAAGGTATACATCATAAGGCCCATAAGGGCAGCAATTAGAGGACCCACCATCAGGGCATTTTCAATGATTCTCTGTTTATAGGTTGGGGTTTCTCTAGTAGGGACCAATATCAATAGTATATTCTGACTAGTAGGCTAGTATAGCTTACACTTCAGCTCTCTGGTGGTAGCTAGATAGGGTATAATGGATAGAGCTCTGGTAAAACTTTGCAAGGTTCTCATTCTGGGTTAGTGGGTACTTCCCTTCAAAGCTAAGTTTTCTAGTCGTTGTTATGATTGTGGAAGGGTTGGATATTTTTCTAGAGAGTGCCCCCGACATGGGATGATTAAGAAGTCAACACAAGCAGTTCAGCCTCCTAGGGCTATGGTGCCACCGGCTAGAGATGGTGCCTAGGATAGTCAAGGTTATCCCTAAAGTGCTTGTACAGGTGCTCAACAAAGTATGGTAGGTGACATTCGAGTACTCAGTACAACGAAAAACATAAAAAATTATAGTCTTTTCTTGGTAGGTTGGAGGTGGAGGCATCATATGTCATGATCATAGGTACAATTTCAGTCTGTCATCAGCCAGACTTTATTTTATTTTTGATTTGGGTTCCACTTATTCATGTTTGCCAAAATACTTTGCTTTTTAATTGTGATAGACTAGTATACGTTCCTAGATACTTATGTGTATAGCTACTCCTGTAGGTGATTCTTTAGTAGTGGATCGGGTATTCAGGCCCTATATATGGTGACTATTCGGGAGTACGATACTTGGGCATATCTTGTTGTGCTTGGTATGGTTGATTTTGATATGATTCTGGGTATGGATTGGTTATCCCTTTATCAGATGATCTTAGATTGCTTTGCAAAGACCGTTACCTTAGCCATGGATGGTATCCCCTCGATTGTGTGGCAGGGTTCTGAAAGTCATGTACTGATAGGTATTATTTCTTATATTCAGGCTAGAAAGTTGGTATTGAAGGGGTGCTCGGACTATCTTACTTATGTCAGTGATGCTAGTATCGACACACTCTCCATTCATTTTGTTCCTGTAATTTGCAAGATTGTTGATGTCTTTCTTACCAATTTTCTCGGTCTCTCACCTGAGCGTGACATTGACTTTACCATAGATGTTGAGCCAAGCACCCAACCTATTTCTATTTTTCCATACCATGGGTTATGCCTTTCCAGTTTATGAAGAATAAAGATGGTACATTATATATGTGTACCGATTACCGATAGCAGAATAAGGCAACTATAAAGAATAATTATCTTTTGTCGCATATGGATGACCTCTTTAATAATCTTTAGGGTAAAACAGTGTTTTGTAAGACTAACTTAAGATCTGGCAACCATCAGCTGAGGATTAGGGCGGCAAACATCCTTAAGACAGCCTTTAGGACTTGCTACGGTCATTATTAGTTTCTAGGGATATGTTTTGGGTTGACTAATTCCCTAGAAATATTTATGGACATAATGAACCACATGTTCAAGAAGTATTTGAACTCCTTCATGATTTTTTTTATTAATGTTATTCTGGTCTACTCGAGCAGTAGGCAGAAGCATGAGCAACATTTGAGAATTGTGCTCCAGACATTAAAAGATTAGCATCTTTATGTAAATTCTCAAAGTGCGACTTTTGTTTTGAGTCGGTAGAATTCTTGGGGAACGTGGTGTCAAAGAATAGGATTATGGTAGACGTGACAAAAATTGATGCAGTTTATGATTAGGCTATGCCTATTTCTACTATAGAGGTTCATAGTTTCATCAGTTTAACATGGTATTATAAATGTTTTTAGTTTTATTCTATCATAGCACCATAGACAAGATTTACTAAGAAGGATGTACCATTTCAGTGGTCCAACGAGGATGAGGTGAGCTTTTTAAAGTTCAAAGCCTTATTAACTACACCTTTGATTCTAACACTTCCAGTTAAGGGATAGGGGATTACCATTTATTATGATTCTTCTTAACTTGGATTGTGTTTTGATGTAACTGGGTAGAGTGATAGCATATGCTTCCAGGTAGCTAAAGGTGCACAAGTGAAACTAGCCCATCCATGACTTGATGTTGGCTGTGGTAGTTTTTGCCCTTAAGATTTGGAGACATAACTTGTATGGTGTGTATTGTGAGATATTCATTGACCATTTTAGCCTACAGTACATTCTCAGCCAAAATGATTTTAATTTTAAGCAGCAAAGGTGGCTGGAGTTACTAAATGACTATGATATCTCTATTTTGTACCATCTTGGAAACCCAAATATGGTAGTTGATACCTTGAGCCAATAGGCGGTGAGCATAGGGAGTTTGGCTTTTCTTTCTTCTTCGGACCAACCTTTTGCTTTGGCCATCCATTCGTTAGCTAATAGGTTGGTTCCACTTGATATATCTAACTTTGGAAGGATTCTTGCTCGTGTTGAGGTTTGGTCTATATTGGTATATTAGATTCGAGAGCAATATTTTGAGGATATCATATGAGGGGGATTCGAGATTAGGTGTTGAAAGGTAAGGCCATGAAAGCCTTCTTAGATTTGGAGGCTGTTCTGAGATTCGAGGGTCGTATTTATGTACAAGGGTTGGTGATTTGATTCGATTGATATTGTAGGAGGCCTATTGTTCAAGATATTTTATTCATCCAAGGTCTGCTTAGATGTACACGGATTTGAGATAACATTACTGGTGGTCTGGGATGAAGAGGGATATAGCAGAGTTTGTGTCTTAATGCTTAAAATTTCAGAGGGTAAAGTTCAAACACTAAGGATCGGTAGTTTGACTTAGATGCTAACCATTCTCGAGTTGAAATGGGAATGGGTCACTATGGGTTTTAGGATTAGTTTACTGCACACGTTTCAAGGTTTTGATTCTATTTGGGTCATTCTTGATTGGACCAAGTATGCCATCTTTCTACTAGTTATGCTAAAGTTTAAAGAGGTTGGCTCTTTGGTTTACATTCTTAAGATAATCCGTTCGCATGGTGTGTCGGTGTCCATTATTTTTTATTGTGGTACCTAGTTAACCTTTAATTTTTTGAGGGATTTTTGGGAGGAGTTAGGTATCCGTGTTGAGCTTAGCACAACATTTCACCTTCAGATTGTTGGCCAGTCTTAGTAGACTATTAAGGTTCTGGAGGAAATATTAGAGGCATATATTATTAATTTTGGAGGTTAGTGGGACCAGTTTCTAGCCTTGGTAGAGTTTGCATATAACAACATCTATCATTTGAGTATCTAGATGGATTCATTTGAGGCATTATATGGTCGGTGTAGATCTTAAGTTGGGTGGTTTGATGTTTTTAAGGATAGGCCACAGGTTATAGACCGGCTTTGTGATTTCTTAGATAGGGTCCAGGTGATTCAAATAGGCTACATGCAACTTAGATAATGCAAAAGAGTTATGACGACTGTAGGCTTCAAGCCTAGGAGTTCAGAGTTTGGAACCAGGTGTTTCCTTGGGTATCGCCCATAAAGTCCATAATGATGTTTGAGAAGAGGGGTAAGCTCATCCCTAGGTATATCAGTCCATTTTAGATTTTGCAGTAGGTAGGTGATGTGTCATATAAGTTGGCTTTGCCACCACTATTATTTGGTGTTCATCCTATTTTTCATGTATCGATGCTACAGTGGTATATTCTCAATGAGTCTCACGTGCTCTAGTGAAATTCATATCAGCTTGATGACCCTCAGACTTTTGAGAAGGAGCCAGTTGCTATTCTAGTTAGTGATGTTAGAAGGTTTTAGATCTAGAGTAATTAATGTGATTAAGGTTCAATGGAGGTACCATCCAGGTGAAGAGGCTACAAGGGAGACCGAGCATGACGTGGGGACCCAATATCCTTACTTATTTGAGCTTTTTGGTACTTCTTATCCCTTTATTTTCAAGGAAAAAAGTCCTTTTAGTAGCAGATGTTGTAATGACCCACCATGTCATTTTCTCCATTTTGTCTGTTTTCTATTTTTTGAGTTTTCCCATAGCTGTTAAAGGTCATTTATGACTTGCTGGGCTTGGCAGTTTTGTTCCCTATTAGTTTGCTTGATTTTTAGAAATTTTGCAGTTTTGGAGCTTTTGAAGTTGAGAAATAGGACTTCGATCAAAACCTCTGGTAAACATCTATGGATGAGTATTTTGACAGTTATGTAAGATCCGAAACATAGATTTTGGGCTAGAGGGGCCTTTGATTTTGATCCCGAGGCTTTCAGACTCATTATGGGCTATTGGGTGGATTTTACTTAAAAACAAAATGAGGGGTCTCGAGCCAACATTTAATCAAAACGATCATTGTTAGAATTTCATCGATTCCATTGATTACGAAATGCCATTTTCAATAGGGCAGCATATTTGGTTCTTATGTATGATATTCCGAATGAATCCCGAGGACCCATTTAGAGTCATTTTTGACTTCAAGTTGGTTGATGTTGCAGCAGTTCATGCAGGGCATTATTGCCCTTTGCATTCGTGAAGTATTGGTTGTAATCGCGAACGCCAATCTTCTTGACAATCATATTCGCGAGCCTACTTTTGGGTTTGCAAAGAAGGCCGATCTGGCCTTGTCAAGATTTTTTCTTCGTGTTTGTAAATAACCAGCCATGAACGCGAAGGCTTATTTAGGGCCGACTTATGATCACAGCCATGGGATTATGTGAACGCGGTGAAGACCCCCCTAACAGTATAAATACTTGCCTTCTCCGAGTTTAAACAGTTTTCTATGTCAATTTGCACCATTGTTGAGCTTGGGGAAAGTGAGTTGAGGTATGTTATTGCTACTCTCATGCAGTAACCCCCCCTTATTGTTACGTTCGATTTCCCCCTAAATTCCATTAAATTCCTAAATTAAGTTCTTGTTTTTCTTGACCTTGGTGGGATGTTTTCAGCCCTAATTTGTTCCCTGATCATGCTCAATTTTTGGAGCATTTGATCCTTGTCTTAAAAGAGAGCTAATTGCGGGTTCAGGTTTTGAATTTTGTTTAGGCTCCATGAGCTGATTTTTGACCCAATTTTTTTGGCTCGAAGAATTTTATTGCAATTTGGGTATTCTTTTTCTCGTCTTTATGAATGGATTATTTATTTGATAGCATGGCAACAATCAGAGGCTACTTAGAAAAGAAAAGCCTTAGAGTAGTTGATCAAGAGCACGATGTTCGGCCTCCAGGTAGTTTATGGATTACCTACTTTTATACATAGGTCGGTTAAGATATATATTTATATATATTTGATAATTTGCTAATTCATGGCAGTACTTTATGGTTTGGGGGTGCTCTATCACGATTTTTCTGGGGCTGTTAGATTATTTAGTTGATTTATAGTGGGATTTCCATTTTGAGCCTGGGTTTTAGGTTGTTATTCCTCACTTAAGACTTAATCTAGGCTGCTTAGTATCTTTAGGGTTACTATTGGAGTCCTTATCCTAGGTTGGGTAGTTGCTTGTTTAATATTAGGTTCTTCAGGAAATTACTACTATAATATTAGTCCCTTTAGGTGGTTTACTTTAGGTAGTGTGTTTATGGAGGCTTCCGATTAGAAAACATGATTGAATGAGGTCCCATTTCAATGATATTGTACTTTCTATTGTGATATTGACCTAATTTACTGTGATACTTTGTTATAAAGACTAAGTATTGGTTGATCCATTGATATTTATGCTTTATTTATGCATGTTATTCTTGCATATGCATGATATAAGGACGACTTGGTATTGGCCTTTAAAAAGCAACTTGGAGAGATTTTTATCTGTATATTGGGTTTTCAAAAGGGGAATTTTTTTATTTTAGTTTAGGTTCAATTTCGTGCACCTGCTATATTATTGATTATCACTCAGAAACCCCAATTTGAGTCCAGGCAATGCATAGATATATTGTGAGTCCTATATGGGGCCTTTCTTGTTGAGCTACTGAGGCTGGAAGAGGAGTATACAATATTTTTGGGTAGGATATTCATCTCATACTGCATTACATAATCTTCATTTGCACTTATTTATTCGTATTCACTTCTTGTAGTTAGTATTGTTTGCTGGTTTACCTATCATTTTTATGGGGTTAGTATGGTTATACTGTCTGTTCTTTGCGCCTTTCGTGCTAATGGGAGCCCTGTTAGGTTGTAGTTAGATTATTATTGTATAGTTTGAGGTAGCCTACTTGCCTACATTTCGCTTAATTTTCCAGGTATGCTATGTTACTCTCTTTCTACCCTTACCTTTTTTAGCCTTATATTATATTCACATTTTATCGCCTTTATATCTTATCAGAGTTTAGTCGAACTATGATGCCCACTGATTATCGCATATTTTGGTACTCTTACTACACTTTTGCATCTTTTTCCCTAATGAAGATCCAAATACGAGCCATAGACACTGACGTCCACCTCGTGAGGAGCTATTTTGACAGTTAGACTTAGGGTGAGCACTTGACTATTGGAGTTGTTCCATCTACCTTTATGTCACGCTCTGAATTCCAACGAGGCGGACTGGCACCCAAAGCCGTTAAGGCCCAAGAGAACCAATATTCATTCTCATACACTCATGCGCATGCTACTCAATAAACATTACCACCACAAATAGATATAAGATGCCAATAGCGGAAACCATGGAAAATACATGATCACTATGAAACTTGTCCGTTGGGGTCATCAAGACAAAACATATGTTTCTTACATTTTCTTCATCTGTTCCACAACATCTACAAAGCCTCTACAGATGCATAACCATAACCAACCTAGAGTCGGGACAAGACCCCGCTCTATACACATATACAATACTAAAATAAATGTACATAGCAACTCAGAAAGCCTCAAACCAACTGGAGCTCACCAAAAATCCGCAAAAGACCCGTAACCTACTGTGGAGATCTACTAGTACCTGCACCTGCAGCAAGTAAGGTAAGCCCCCCCAAGGGAGGTCAGTACGACAAATGTACTAAGTATGTAAGGCCATATGAAACTGTCGTAAATACGTCAATGGAATCAAAATGTAAGAGAATAGTCAATATGAATAACCCATCGATCTGCATATGTGGAACCATGTACCTTACATTAATTATTTTCTTCGCTTCTATTGTTTATTCCTCATTACTTATATCACATCATACCCAAGCCCCAACTGATCAGTGGGTCTTAACATAACATAACTTTATGTTGGGATCAGCTCGAGCTAGGCTTATACCTCTAGAGCTTCCACCCATAAATCAAGATATCGGGCTCTGCTCGAGCTAGGTTCTTACCTCTAGAGCTACCACCCATAATCCACTATATCAGGTTCTGCTCGAGCTAGGTTCTTACCTCTAGAGCTACCACCTGTCAGGATTGGCCGGAGCTAGGCTTATGCCTCTAGGACTACCCCCTGATCCAATAATCTCGGGATCGACTCGAGCTAGGCTTATGCCTCTAGAGCTACCACCCGTACTCTTACCACCAATAAATATGAATTACTTTATTACTTACTTTTGAAAGATTGATATGTTGATAGTCACAACATTATTGGAGCTTGCTACATCAGTTCATGATTAAGAGACTTATGAATAACAACTAATCCACGAATTAAGAACATGTGAATAACAATACATGATAGGCTGAAATGAAATGCCTTAGCACATTTTGAAATGGAACAAATACAATGACAATTGGAACAATATGTGCTGTAGAAGGATACGGTAAGAGTAACCTTACATACCTTATACTTCCAATATGAATACACAACCCTCTACGTGAATACAATAGTCCAACTCCTTCCTTATGTTTCACTCTACAACAAAAGTACATAACGGAGCTTACATTAACAATCAACTACCTTCCAAGTGTATAAGAAGACAATGAGTTACATGTTTGCCTTAAAATGTCATTTCCCTCTTTACAATACCATTTACGGCATTGTCATACCAACAATACCACAACATGCCCAACATTGACCAAAATATCACAACCCAAAAGCATTTCATACCAAGTTCATTCTTTACATTTCTTCATTAACACGACGTCACAATTACTCCATCAAATCACCTCAATACACCTCATAACAACATATCGGCCAAAATCCCATAATTTACACTTATAGAAAAATAACAAGTTTAGAAACATAATCACATCATACGTTTTGATATTTCATCCATACCATGCACTTTCATCAAAACCACAAGTCACCTTTCAAGCTTAATTCACAAAGATGGCACATCTTTTACCAAAGGGAAAAAGTGTCCTATTCAAACTTGCCGACATAACCATCATAATCTACACAATCTCTCATGTATATAATATATTGAATCACAAGAATAAACACTTACCCAAGCTTTCAAAGTGTTGATCTTGTCCAAAGTGTCCAAAGAAAATGGTTGCCTTAGGGTTTGGAAAATAGAGAAATATTTGAGAAATATCTAAAGAGGCATGAGAGTTTTATGTGAATAAAATCTGATTTTTGGCCTTTATATATCCTGTTAATTCATCCTTAGCCACTCCTTGGCATTAAATGCCATGTCTATATAGTCAACATGGAAGAATGGGTCATTTTGCCCTTTTGGGCCTTGTCTTTTAATCCTTTTTGGGCCTTAAATTGAGCCCAATAACATATATCCACTTAGCCCAAAAAATACAATGTATAATCCACCATATATCTCATGTTTAAATAATTACATAACGTCACGATAATATTCATTAACGAGATTCCCGTTCGTAGCCTCAATCGCAAAAATAGAAATTCTAGTCGCTCATGGCTTCATTGAACATTTTTGGTAAATACTTCTGACGAAGAGTTAACCCCAACCCGAATGCTAAATCCGCTCGATAGTAGTCCTACTATGATGGAATAGTGACAGATAACCCAAGAGTCCTTTTTATAGACTTATAATCGTAGAAAAAATCGGGCACACCCCGGCACGCTCCCGGGCGCCCTTGAAACTTAGAGAAAATTTTAGAAAAAGAAAGGTGGGAAGGGGCAGCCTGGAACACCCTTGGGCGTTCCCCCTTGCTTCCTGTGCCAACAAAAATTTAGGCCAAAGCGTCCTGGTACGCCACCTGCAGCGCCCCATGCCAAATTTTTGATTTTGACTTTTCTTTGCGGATTTGGTTGGATCTTTCAAGTCCCAACCTTTTGCTTATCTCTTATCTTTAAGAGCCTTTGCTTGGATGTCCCTTAAACCTCATTTTTCACCCGACAAATGCTCTACAAATTCACAAACACCACCTACTACAAAGGTCTATTCACACTTACTAGCACAATATCAAATGTTCCATCAATAACAATGCAAAATACGTACTTATTGCTCTCGAACCTAGGGTAAACATGGTTCAAGGTTGTCAAGTAGGGTCGGGAAAGTACGGGGTGTTACATTATTCCCCTCTTAGGAACATTCGTCCTCGAATGTTAACAACATCTTTTCAGTTACAACATATACATCTCTATATTATCATATATATACATATACACATAATGCTCGTAGATACATACTTGTTATGGCTCCGATCTCGTATATTGAACTTTCTCTTTTAATTGAAACAAATGAGGGTATTTAGACTTCATCAGTTCTTCCGCTTCCCATGTGATTTCTTCTACTTATTGATTCCTCCAAAGGACTTTTATGGAAGCTACGTCTTTACTCCTTAACTTCTTCATTTGTCAATATGGAATAACAATAGGTATCTATCCTTAGTGAGATCCTCTGTAACTTATACATATTCAATGGGAGTAATAGGAAATGGATCTCCTATGCACTTTCGAAGCATCATATCATAAAATACTGAATAAACTGTGGGAAGTTCTTGGGGTATTTCAAATTCATGCGCGACTTGACCCAAATCTTTGAACATTCTAACACGGCACGTTGTTTAGGGACTACTTTAATTTATTTCCAAATCTCATTACCCCTTTCATTGGGGATACTATCAAACTACCCAATCACTTATGGAAAATTCTAATTCTCTTCTTCTAATATTGGCATATGACTTGTGTCGACCTTGGGCTGTCTATAGCTGTCGTTATATCACCTTACCTTTCTCTATATCTTGATGGACAAGATCTGTCCCGAGTAAAATAGTTTCACCCGCTTTAAATCATCCAATTGGCGATCTACACCTCCTTCCATAGAATGCTTCATATGGTGCCATTTTGATACTTGAATGATAGCTAGTATTGTAAGCAAATTCAATAAGAGGTAGGTGGTCATCCCAACTACCTTTAAAGTAAAATGTACAGCCTCATAGCATATCTTTAAGTGTTTGGATAGTACGTTCTGCTTGTCCATCTGTCTGAGGATGAAAAGCCGTACACAAATTCACTTGGGTCCCCAAACTTTTCTGAAAAGACTTTAAAAAATGTACGGTAAATTGAGCTCCCCTGTCTGATATAATGGAGATTGGAATCCCATGTAATCGCACTATCTCTTTAACATACAACCTTGCATAATCTTCAGCTGTATAGGTGGTCCCGACTGGTAGGAAATGCACTGACTTGGTAAGCCTGTCAACTCTCTCTCATATAGAATCAAATTTCCGCAATGTACTAGACAAACTTGTAATGAAATCCATATTAATTATATTCCACTTCCAAACTGGAAGATTGAGACACTGCATATAACCTTCAGGTTTCTGATGCTCTACTTTGACTTGTTGACAATTTGGACATTGAGCTACAAATTCTGCAATGCTCTTCTTCATATTCCCTCCACCAATACACGTCTTTCAAATCATGATATATTTTGGTAGCTTCCGGATGAATATTTAGCTCATCTACATGCGATACACACAATCTACCTTGATATTGAAGTACTCCCTCTTGTGTAAAGTCAAATTCCTTCATCGAGCCTTGTGGTACGTTCCTTTTTCAGCCGAACTAAAAATAGGATTCGCATGTTGTTTTTCCTTCACCTCTACGAATGAAGACTTTGCCGCATTTTGCGCTATAACTCTTTGATCTGGATTTTCAAGTAAATTCACTACCAAACTATTTAATTAATATGTAGATCCTTAACCATCCCTTGCTTTCCCATGAACCGACCATTAGTACTTCCTAGTGTTTTGCGGCTTAATGCATCGACCATCGTATTTGCTTTTCCCGAATGTGATCTCAGTATCATATCATAATCTCTTAATAATTTGTGTCACCTCCCCTACCTCAGATTTAAGTCCCTCTCTTTAAGGCATATTGCAAACTCTTATGATCAATATTTATATATCAATATGAACCCCATACAAGTAGTGGTGTCGTATTTTTCAAACAAATACAACAACTGTTACCTCAAGATCATGTGTGGGATAGTTTCTCTTATATGGCCATAACTGTCGTGAGGCATACACTATTCTCTTACCATGCTGCATTAACACACATCCAAGGTCAACCCCGGAAGCATCATAATACATTGCATAACCTTTTGTGCCTTCGAGAAGTACTAAAACTAGTGTAGAATTTAATTTATCTTTTAGCTCTTGGAAACTTTTCTCACATGCATCGTTCCACTAAAACTTAATTGTCTTGTATGTTAGTTTAGTTAAAGGTGCATCAATAAAAGAAAACCCTTCCACAAATTTCCTATAATAACCTGCCCATCCAAGAAAACTACGAACCTCTGTAGGTGTCGTAGGTATTGGCAAATTTTTTTTTTAACCGCCTCAATCTTTTGAGTATCAACTCGAATTCCTTCATCTGACACAATGTGACCCAAGAATGCTACGGATTTTAACCAAAATTCACATTTAGAGAACTTGACATGCAACTTATGATCCTAGAGAATCTGTAACGCTTGTCGTAAGTGATTCGCGTGGTCCTCTTGTGATTTGGAATAAACCAGAATATCATCTCTAGATACCGTCACGAACACATCTAGGAATTGCTTAAACACCATATTCATCAAATCCATAAAAACATCTGGTGCATTTGTTAGGACAAATGACATGACTGAGAATTCCTAATGTCCATACCGTGTTTGGAAAGCTATCTTGGGTATATCTTTTTCTCTAACTTTGACTTGATGATAATCCGATCTCAAGTTAATTTTTTTTTTGTCACTATGTAGCACCCTGTGATTGGTTAACTAGATCGTCAATTCTAGGGAGGGGATATTTGTTCTTGATCGTTACCGTATGCAACTGCCAACAGTCAATACACATTCCCAATGTGCCATTTCATCATTTTTTTTTCATATTCATACGGATGCACCCCAAAGGGCACACTAGATCTTACGTATCCCTTGTCCACCAAATCTTTTAATTGTTCTTTTTAATTCCCGTACCTCTGCTGGAGCCATTTTATATGGAGGAATAGAGATAGGTGGAATGCCTGGAATCACATCAATACAAAACTCTACTTCCCGTTCTGGGGGTAAGTCTTGGAGATTGTCAGGAAATACATCAAGAAATTCATTGGCCACCGGAATCGATTGAGGACTTGGTGGTTTCACATCAGTACCTTGCTCTCGGACTAAATTACATATCTACCTCCTTGGCTATCAATTTCGTTGCTTTAAGATAGAAAATAAAATTTTCCTCTTGGTGCCCCCACATTACCCTTCCATTCAAGAACATCTTCTTGTGGAAAATGAAAATGTACCTTCTTAGCCCGGCAATCTACCGTGGCATAACAAGAAGCTGGCCAATTCATACCTATTATAACATCAATATCCACCATTTTCAATTCAATAAGATCAGCCAATGTATCATGACCACACACAGTTACCACACAATTATGATGCACTCTTTTAACTACAATAGATTCACCCTTTTGGTGTAGATACCTTAAATGGATTAACTAAAAATTCTAATGTCCTTTCACAATTTTTTTTGTTTTTTCAACAATCAATGGAGTAACATATGATAGGGTAAAACTCAAATCAATAAATGTAAATACGTTACGTGAAAAGACATATAATATACCTGTCACATCATCAGGAGAAGCCTCAAATTTCTGTCGATCCGCCACGGCGTAGGTACGGCCCTGAATACCACTAGAACTAGCTGCTCCTCTAGCACCTCTCCCATGACCAGCAGGTTGTACATCTGACGATGATAACGCAACGGCGGCTACCGTAGGTCATGTCATACCACCCATGCCTCTTTGTGGGCACTCTCTTACCATGTGCTCCGGGATGCCACACCAAAATTAAACATTTGTTCCCAACCGAAATTCACCTAAATGATACTTCCCGCAGCACTGACACTGCTGACGAGGAGGACTCTATTGACTCATACTTCCTCGTGCTCGATACCCCACTGGCCGTAAATCCTGAATCTCACTTCCTTGCCCAAACTGGTTGCTTCTAAACCCTTGGAATAAAGGGGGAGTATTTGCTGTGGAATGGGGAAATGATGGCCTAGGCAGTCTGGGAAAACTCCGAGGCCCAAATCCTCCTTGGGACTCCATGAACTGTCCTATGGGTTTAGCCCTCTTTGACGATCCTACTTCCAATTCCTGCATCTTCTTCTTTGCCCTTGTCCCTCCTTCTGCTGTACAAGAGCTTATCTTCGAGCTTATGCAACAACTATACTGGTCAATATTTTCACCGCACTCATTAAATCTTGCTCAATAGTATTATCGGGCAGTTCTGAAGATACTTCTCTCCTTCTCGGCTCTTCTGGAGCTGGAAAAGTAGAAGAAGCCCGCGATGCAAATTCAGTGTCAGCGCCACCTTGACTAGATGGGTCAAGGTGGTGATCTACTCTATCCTTCTCTGGAAAGCATAACAACCTGCTTACCCTTGCCTTTACCTCTTTTTGTCATCGGCAGTTTACTATATCAAAGAAAACTAATCACCATGGTCAGATATGATTTTCCACTTATACTTTTGGCTCTATTGCACGATCTAGAAATGAAGAAAAGAAACAACTCCTAAATGTCCCGTAGCCCCCTACTTATAAATGTGGTGCACAACACATCCATAAGTAAGACTCTACTCAGACACGACTTTGTAGATACCCTTAGGACGACCCGCTCTGATACCAATTTTATCACGCCCCAAATTTCAATGAGGTGGACTGGCACCCGAAGTCGTTAAGGCCTGAGAGAACCAATCTTCATTCTCATACACTCATGAACATGCTACTCAATAAACATCACCACCAAAAATAGATATAAGATGCCAATAGCGGAAACCATGAAAAATAAATAATAACTATGAAACTTGGCCGTTGGGGCCATCAAGGAAAAACATACGTTTCTTACATTTTCTTCATCTGTCCCACAACATCTAGAAAGCCTCTACAGATGCATAACCATAACCAACCTAGAGTCGGGACAAGACCTCGCTCTATACACATATACAATACTAAAATAAATGTACATAGCAACTCAGAAAGCCCCGAACAACCTGGAGCTCACCAAAAGTCCGCAAAAGACCCGCAACCTACTGTGGAGATCTACTAGTACCTGCGCCTGCAGGAAGTAAGGTAAGCCCCCCCCCTCCCCAAGTGAGGTCAGTACGAGGAATGTAATGAGTATGTAAGGCCATATGAAACTGTCGTAAATACGTCAATGGAATGAAAATGTAAGAGAATAGTCAATATGAATAACCCATCGATCTGCATATGTGGAACCATGTACCTTACATTAATTATTTTCTTTGCTTCTATTGTTTATTCCTCATCGCTTATATCACATCGTACCCAGGCCCCAACTGATCAGTGGGTCTTAACATAACATAACGTTATGTTGGGATCGGCTTGACCTAGGCTTATTCCTCTAGAGCTTCCACCCATAAATCAAGATATCGGGCTCGACTCGAGCTAGGTTCTTACCTCTAGAGCTACCACCCATAATCCAATATATCAGGTTCGACTCAAGCTAGGTTTTTACCTCTAGAGCTACCACCTGTCAGGATCGGCCCGAGCTAGGCTTATGCCTCTAGGACTACCCCCTGATCCAATAATCTTCGGATTGGCTCGAGCTAGGCTTATGCCTCTAGAGCTACCACCCATACTCTTACCACCAACAAATATGAATTACTTTATTACTTACTTTTGAGAGATTGATATGTTGATAGTTACAACATTATTGGAGCTTGGAACTTCAGTTCATGATTAAGAGACTTATGAATAACAACTAATCCACGAATTAAAAACATGTGAATAACAATAGATGACAGCTTGAAATAAAATGCCCTAGAACATTTCGGAATGGAACAAATACAATGACAATTGGAACAATATGTGCTGTAGAAAGATACGGTAAGAGTAACCTTACATACCTTACACTTCCAAGATGAATACACAACCCTATACCTGAATACAATAGTCCAGCTCCTTCCTTATCTTTGACTCTACAACACAAGTACATAACGGAGCTTACATTAACAATCAACTACCTTTCAAGTGTATAAGACGACAATGAGTTACATGTTTGCCTTAAAATGTCATTTCCCCCTTTACAGTACCATTTATGGCTTTGTCATACCAACAATACCACAACATGCCAAACATTGACCAAAATATCACAACCCAAAAGAATTTCATACCAAGTTCATTCTTTATATTTCTTCATTAACACGACGTCACAATTACTCCATCAAATCACCTAAATACACCTCATAACAACATATCGGCCAAAATTCCATAGTTTACACTTATAGAAAAATAACAAGTTTAGAAACATAATCACACCATACATGTTGATATTTCATCCATACCATGCACTTTCATCAAAACCACAAGTCACCTTTCTAGCTTAATTCACAAAGATGGCACATCTTTTACTAAAGGGAAAAAGTGTCCTATTCAACCTTGCCAACATAACCATCATGATATACACAATCTCTCATTCATATAATATATTAAATCAGAATAATAAACACTTACCCAAGCTTGCAAAGTGATGATCTTGTCCAAAGTGTCCAAAGAAAATGGTTGCCTTAGGGTTTGGAAAATAGAGAAATATTTGAGAAATATCTATAGAGGCATGAGAATTTTATGTGAATAAAATCTGATTTTTGGCCTTTATATAGACTCTTAATTCATCCTTAGCCACTCCTTGTCATTAAATGCCATGTCTGTATAGTCAACATGGAAGAGTGGGTCATTTTGCCCTTTTGGGCCTTGTCTTTTAATCCTTTTTGGGCCTTAAATGGGGCCCAATAACATATATCCACTTAGCCCACCAAATTCAATGTATAATCCACCATATATCTCATTTTTAAATAATTCCATAATGTCACGACAATATTCACTTACGAGATTCCCGTTCGTAGCTTCAATCGCAAAAATAGAAATTCTAGTCGCTCATGGCTTCATTGAATATTTTTGGTAAATACTTGTAACAAAGAGTTAATCCTAACTCAGATGCTAAAATTTCTCGAGAGTATTCCTACTATGATGGAATAGTGACACCATAACCCAAGAGTCCTTTTTATAGACTTATAATCGTAGAAAAAATCGGGTAAAAAGCACCCCGACTCGCTCCCGGGCGCCCTTGACACTTAGAGAAAATTTTAGCAAAATAAAGGTGGGCAGGGAAGTCCTGGCACGCCGTTGGTCACGCCCACTTTCTTCCTGTTCCAATAAAAATTTAGGCCAAAGCGGCCTGGCACGCCCCCTACAGTGCCCCATGCCAAATTTGTGATTTCGACTTTTCTTTGCGGATTTGGTTAGATCTTTAAAGTCCCAAACTTTTGCTTATCTCTTATCTTTAAGATCCTTTGCTTGGATGTCCCTTAAATCTCACTTTTCACCCCACAAATGCTCCACAAAGTCATAAACACCACCTACTACAAAGGTCTATTCACACTTACTAGCACAATATTGAATGTATCATCAATAACAATGAAAAATACGTACTTATTGCTCTCAAACCTAGGGTAAACATGTTTCAAGGTTTTCAAGTAAGGTCGGGAAAGTACGGGGTGTTACACTTTACTTTTGGACAATGTTTACTTTGTATTCTCAGATATAGTTCTAAATATATGTATTTATCTAGAACACTTCTTGTAGTTAGTAGCTCTTGTAATTACTGATACCAGGTCTCGTGGTTGGTTTTGTATATTTTGATTCTTTCACTCCTTATCAACTTATCTGTGTTGTATATTTCCAGTTAGGCCTATATATCGTGTGTTTTATTCTTCCACTCACTAGCCCTTATTGGTCACTGCAGGCTACGGGTTCGGCTTACCTACTAGAAGGTTAAAGTAGGTACTGTCAGGATCCAAATTTTTTGGTCGTGAAATGTTCCTTTTAGATTGGAACCAAAAAATAGGTTCAAGACTCTATGTGTGTATGGATAAATATGGGGGATGATATAACATGAAATTAGGTTACAACATATATCTTATACTTAAGGTTTTACATGTTTTTATGTATTTTGGTATTAAAATATTATTTTACTGGTTTTAGAAGTCATAATGGTCAAAAGGAGGAAAGATAGAAAATTGCTATGAAAAGGGTAATCCACGATTGTAGATTGATTTACGGATTGTGGATCAATTCATGGAAAGATTCAAAAAGGTGTTAAAAAGACCCAATAGAGTAGGTCAAGACTAGATGAGAAGTGTAGCGACCCTTCCCTTTGTTATAGAAATATCTGTAATAGGAGTACAAAAAATTTAAAACATCACATCAATTCGAATTTTTGTCGGGGTTAACTATTTATTTCATTTAAAGATCATTGTGGCTATGCGATCAAAGTGTGGGGATTGATCTATTTAAGGGTCATTGTAGTGGTCCCTTGTTTTCTACAACGAGCCCACTATAGCGAGGATGGCTGCTATAGTGGTGTCGTACTAGTGAGCACGTGAATATAAACCTATTTTTTCAGCACTTATCCTAATAAGAAGTTTTCTCTCCTAAAAATGCCCTTAGTACTATTCCTAAGCTAGAATGACCATAACAGAGATGCAAGGCACTCATGGAATATGGCCCCATCATTATCCTCATGAATTCACTGTCAAAACTTCTAGACCAGGAATGAGGAACAAGATTGAATGCATTTTATGGCAGCAGCTTGGTGTATAATTAGGCTATAATTTTATGAGTAGTAGACTATGATTATTAAAACATATGCATAGCATAGAATGGATGAGAGAAGCATGATTAGGCCTACTAGTATATTGTTTGGATGGATAAAATATTAAGTTAATGTAAAAAGATCTAAATATATGGTAATATGTTGATGAATGAGTCCGTTGATGTGTGATATGTGTTTGCATGTCTTCTATGATGATATGCAAGGTGTATAAAGTGAAGGTGGGTAAGGATGGAGACATTGTATAGACATGTAATTTATAAAAACACGGTTCTTAATATCTTCAAAGGGTGAAATCAATGTTGTGCATGTCATGATCGTGTGGCTTTCCTGCACTAATATTGTTTTATGAATTACTCATGTAGGGGAAGTGGTGTCATAATATAAGGGTTCTAAGGGAAAGCATGGCTAAGTGCTAGGGTGAAATCGGTGTAGGAATGTTTAACTAAGTTTAGAATTATAAATTGAATATGGTATGATAATCAATCCAATTAAAGGCTAATGAAGTGGTATTTATGAATCTAATAATGACAAGAACATTAGGTCTATCATTTTTTTAATTAAATCCATCGGTTCTTGATGTAAATAATGATGGTTGAGTAAGTGAATGAATTATGAGAATTTGCTTGGAGTTAAACTTAATTTAGTTCCATGTATGCTTCTAATATTCTTAGTATGTCAGTAGGTCTTCGGACATACTTGTGGTAAATTAATTGTTATTGAGTTAATGCTTGAATGAATAAACTATAGATTGTTGAGTTATTGAATTAAGAATATGACTATGACATGTACTTGAAAATTAGGTACACTATGATATTATCCTGGGACATAGTGGAGTGTGGAATCATATCATGATATGTCGAGAAAGGTAAGAAAATGTATATAAACATTTTGGTTGATAAGTGGCTCATGACTGGTATGATATTACGAACGAGCAGTATTATTATGGATCACGTACCACCCCAGTATGATATATTATTATTACTATTGAGCAGGTGCCATGCCAATATGGTATAGATATATAATTATTATGGATCATGCACAATGTTGGTATGGTACATGGTCCTTGGTGCATTCACAACAGGTCATAACTATAGGGCAGAAATAAGACCCCTTAGCATATTTGTACAGATGGGAGAGTGTTTTATGAGATGAGCATGTATTGTGAGTTGATGAGATACAAACTTTATATATTTTGTGAGGTTGATATGGATGTAGATCCACGTTGTGAGGTGAATTCTGTAATCGAAGAATTTCACATGATCTGATATGCCTGATTTTTGACTTACGTATATTTATGTTTTTGGTGTTAATAAGAGTGTTGAGACTGTAAAGAATGGTTATTTATGATAATTATTGACTTTTATGTCCTTGTTGTTAACATTGTGCAACTGAGTTGGGATGATTGGTTGATTGAGGAAATTTACATATTGTGTTTTAAGATAACTATGTACTTGAATTATCTAATTTGTGGGATATTATCTTTGATGTGAATATTGTATTCCTTGTGGTTTTGAGGTAGTTTATATTGGTTGAACCATTAGTCTGACTTATATTCTCTAAATAATGGTGTCAGTGGTCATGTTAACGGTTAGTAAAACTTATCCTAATGGAAGTCGAATAGATGATGTAACTGATAAAGTTAATTGAATCAAAAATGCTACTTGGGAATTCCTGAGCTTATATATGAGTCGTAGTAAGGAATGTGAACTTTGGTGATAAATTGTTATATGAGAGTGTCAGGTTGATTTCATTGATTTCTACATATTATTGCATAAAGTAATCCTCATTGGCCGATGATGCTTAACAGTACGTGTGGTATACTGATACTACCACTGTTACATTCTGTTTAGGATATAGGTGTGTTTTAGGTTGCCTAGGAGTTCTTAGTTGGAGTGGGGATTACTCATCATCAAATTATGCATCTCGTTTCAGGCGGAAGTTGCATCTCTTATTGTCAATCTTTATTTTGTAAAAGCTCTTGTACATGTCTAGACTTGGTCCATGGAAGTTGTTTGTATTGTTAAGTTAAATGTTTAGAATGGTCCCTTGATTTTATTATTAATTTTGGTATTTAAACTGAATTACTTCCTTACATGAAATATATATATATAGGTTGTTTTCAGGAATTTCTGTATAGAAATTGTTTGGGTGGTAAGGGTTCTCCAATCTAGTTAGAGTAGAGAAGATTCATGCATAATTTAATAATTTGCACCATCTCAGTTGGTATCAGAGCTCTAGGTTACCGTTCTCACAAGGACAAAAGCAATGTCAAGTAGAGTCCTACATATTGGTAAGTAAATGTCCACATCAAATCCTTGAAAATATATGAGGCATCTAGGAATTATTCCCTTTTTTTTCTTTTCTATCGTGCTATCTCAGTTTGTTGTCCACCCGTATTGAGTCCACTTTGTATCTACTCGATCCAAATCGGTAACTCAACGAATTCAATTGGAACCTAGTTGATTCCAAATGATATATTGATATATTTGCAATTGGGACCTAGTCATTCCTAATTGGTATCTGGAAATAGGAGTCCAAATTTATGTTTGGTTGTACGATGTAGTGAAACTATTTGGTTAATTGTTATTTGTTGAATCGATATTAGAAAATCGGCATATGTTGATGTTATGATGATATGTGGTGTAGTGATGTATGCAAGTGTCTTTTTGTGTTGATAAAATAATGAAAAAAGAGTGTTCGGGTCTAAGTATCCCGCCAAATTTTCCCTGGCAATTAAGATAGGGAGATTTTCGAGACTAGTAGCCTAAAAGAAAAGCCTCGTGTGATTATATTCATTTGTGGAAGGGTTTGAACCGCAATAATGTGTTTAGTGATGTTGTCTTATGTTAGGGAGATAGAAACATATTTTTTCCCAAGCTACTTGTAAATGACCACTGCAGCGGTGGGATTGTCGTTGCAGTGAGACTACTGTAGAAATTTCTTGCCCACTGTTAGGGCTAGGCTTGCTCTTTAAAGTCACCACAGTGGACCCTAATCCTCCATAACATGACCTCTATAGTGAGCAAGGGACCGCTGTCGTGGTCATTAGGACATAGGTAACTCAACTTCCAGTTTCAGAGATTTCTTTTGCAACAACACCTTTCCAAAAACAAATTTTCATTACAAAAAGTATCATTCATAAAAATACCAGCCTATAAATGAGGCCATTATTTTAAAAGGTGCCACCAATGACACCTTTAATAAAAACATCAGTATTATTTGATAATACGGGAAGATAAATAAAATGTGTATTAAAGGCCCTACAAGAGAAAAACCAATGAAGTAGAAATTAAGGGGAATAAGGGGCGAGAGGTACATATGCAGGGGGCTAACTGGTTTTCCCATCCACTCCATAACTCAAAACATCGAAATCATCCTCATCTTGCCAATATAGGAATGAGAACTCCTGGGCATCGACCATATCAACCTTAAGAACCTTCTCCTTCGGGACAAATATCTTCATGATGACCTTCATCCCTTTCCATATATGAATGAACAACTGGTCCCAGGAGTACCTCTTATTCCTCTCTGCCTCCAAATATTTTTGGAGCTCTACATGTGCTTGGGCAGAGGTATCAAAGGCCCCCCAAAGGTAAGATTGTACTGTAACAATGAATGATGTGGACTCTCTAAGGGGCACCGATAACTTCTCAAAAAATTTCTTTACTGCAGTCATGTTTGACTCCAGGCACTCAAAAGGGCTTGCATCCAGTGTAAGGACAATCCCAACTCCCCCAACTTCCTGAGCCTCGCTGCCCTCTCCCTCAGTGCTCACTTTCCTTTTCTTTTTTCTCATCTGCTATATGGCCTTCAAGCTCCGTAGGTCAAAAGGCGGGCCACACATGATGGAAAAATAACTTCCTCCCTAGGCATACTCACCCTTTCACTTATCATAGTAATCAGAGATAGAAGGAACATGTCCTTTGGGTTTTTTAAGAAGGCCCTTCACTCCTTCATGATATGCTCCCCCACATTAACAAGATGTAGGCTATCACCAATGCTCACTGGTAAGTCAAATCAATAACATTTCTAGAAGGACAAATCCTCCAGAAAACTAAGTTTAACCACCGTCGAGCATCATTGGTAAAGCAGGTACCCTTGATTTCCTACTTGGTATTAACCTAAGGAGTCTTCTCCTTCTTAGCCTTCACTACCAACATATTATCCAACCCTTGGTTATCACTCTCAAACTCATTTGACTTGTATCCATAATTTGAGGGATTTGGCACCTGTAGTGTTTCATTGATGATCTCCACCCCAACTGAGATATCCACGCCCCGAAAGAAAATGGTGGTGTTTCGGAGCTCCCAATCCATGGTAGGGAGCATGGCGTAGAACCCATTCACCCAGTTTTCATTATAGTCCCAAGTCGGCTACGCCAATAGCGCCTAAGCTATCTTCTATAGCCATGTGTAAAACTACAGTTCCTTATACATTACCCCATTCACCATAAACCCCCACTCTTTTATGATCCCTCTAATTTTTAAATCCATAAACCGTCTCTTACATTTGTTGTCGACAAACCTCTATTAAGGAACGTTGATACCACCGGCCATGATAATAGTAGCACCTAAGGGCGAAAAAGATTATCGTTAGGTAATGATTTCATTAAAATTCTCAAATAATGATTAAGCATAAAAGCAAGGGAATCACAGACAGTTTGTTAAAAAAAGTCTGATTTTCCAAGGCATAACACTACCATACCTTTACTACAGTGGTACCTTAGTTGCAGTAGTGAAGTAGTTGTAGCGAGACTCATCTCACCACAACTTCACCACCATATCGAGTAGGCTTTTGCTGTAGTATCCCCATCATCCCCAATGGGACCCCGACCCTTAAAAATGGAAATTTTGAGTGTTACTTTGTTTTAATGATTTTTAACCATGATGGGCATAGCGTAGTAGCATATGACCTATATAGGTCAATTTTTAGTATGATTAACACCTAAATTAGTCCTCAATGGCTCAAAGATTTTCAAAAAGCATCCCTTTATCTATTCCACTACATTTTCTAGTTCAAATCCCCCATGAACTCTGTCAATCTTACTCCTAGAATACTATAGAAGCATTGTGCAACACCCCGTACCTTCCTAACCCTACTTGAAGACGTTGAAAAATGCTTACCTAGGTGTCGAGAGCCATACATATGTATTTTGTAATGTTATTGATGAGATAATTGACTTTCGCCCTCGTATATGTGATTAAACCTTCATAGGAGGTGTTTTATGATTTTTGTGGAACATTTGTGGGGTTCAAAACGAGGCTAATAGGACCTCTAAACAAAGTATATTAAGGTTAAGAAGTAAGTTAAAGAATAGGACTTGAAGTATCTAACCAAACCCGCGAAGAAAAGTCGAAAAACAAAATTTTCTGAAAAATTTAGGCCCAGGCGTGCCAGAGGGCGTGACAGGCCGCTCTGGTACAAAACTTTTATTGCACAGGCATCAACCTGGAATGCCCAGGGGCATGCCAGGATGGAATTTTCAGATTTTCGAAAGTTGGAAATTTTCTAAGTCCTAAGGGTACCCGGGGTCGTACCGAGCCGATTTTTGCCCCGTTTCTTCTACAACCACAAGTATATACATGAAATGAGTAAAATATTATATTTTTTTTGATAAATTTCTCTAGAACGAATTTAGCATCAAAATAACGATTTTACCCTCTTGGTCAAAATAGGCCATACGTGGCTAGAATCACTTGTTTTTGGGATTGAGGCTACAGATATGAATAACATGAGTGGAAATATTGTTGTAACACGTATAAGATGAATTGAACACGAGAAATTATTGATTTTATCAGGTTAAGTGAATTGGGCCCAAAATGGGCCAAAAAATGAAAAGAAAACATGGCCCAAAAATGGGTCAAAAGACCCATTCTTGCATTGACATTCTAGAATACCACATTAAATGCAAAGAGTGGCTAAGGATGAAAATTATGGGCCTATATAAAGGGAAAAAGGGCTGATTTTTGGTTCATTTGAAAATCTCATGCCTTTTTAGATATTTCTCAAACATTTCTCTAGTTCCAAACCCTAAAGAAAATATTTCCTTTGGGACTCTTTGGTAAAGATCATCCTATTCCAAGTATTGGTAAGTAGTTATTCTCATGTATTAACATATTATATGCACGGGATATTATGTATATCATGATAGTTGTGTTGGCAAGGTGGTGAATAGTGTATTTTTGCTTTTGGTGAAAGATGTGCCGTCTTTGTGATTTGAACTTGAAAAGAGACTTGATGTCTTGATGAAAGAGCATGATATGGATAAAATATGAAAATGTATGGCTTGATTTTGTCATTAAACTTGTTATTTTTCTAAAAGTGTAAATTGTGGGATTTTGGCCGATATGTGCTATGAAGTGTATTAAGGTGAATTGATGGATTATTTGTGATGTGGTGTGGATAAGAAAGTGTAAAGGAGAAGTGTTGTGGTGAAATGTATTGATTATCATGTATTGGTCAATGTTGGGAATATTGTGGGATTTTTGGAATAACAATTTCATCAATGGTTTTGTCAAGGGGAAATGACATGTTTAAAGGCAAACATGTAACCCATTGATGTTATATGCATTTGTAAAGTAGTTGATGGTTAATGTAAATACCGTTATGTATTTGTGTTGTAGAGTGACACATAAATAAGGAGCGGGACTATTGTATGCACATCTAGGATTGTATATCCGTATTGAGAGTACAAGGTATGTAAGGTTACTCTGTCTGTATCTTTCTCTGGCAAATAGTATTCACATTGACATTACGCTTGTTACATCCCGAAATGTGCTAAGGTATCTCATATCCGGTTATCCATAGTCATTGTCATATATTTCCTACTCATTGATCCTTTGTGAGTCTCATGTCTCATATTCAGGGTTAATGTTCCAAAAGCTCAAATAAGGTTATAGTCCAATGTTTCCAATAGTGATTATACTTATGTCTCTTGGTCATGAATTATTGTTCAATGGTTCCCATGGTGTTATGGTTCTAATAATGTCATGTTGCCAAGTTATTCACATGTCTCTCACTTATTGGGTAATGATCCAAAGCTTAAAGTAAAGTTATGACCATCTTAGCGTCAATCTCAAAGTAATGAACAAAGTAATGCATATGTGGTCAATGATCAAGTACGGGTGGCAGCTTTGGGGGTAAAATGCCTAGCTCAAGCCGATCCCAAATCAGGGGGCAACTCTAGGGGTAATAACCTAGCTCGAGCCTAACCTGAAATATTGTATGGGTGGCAGCTCTAGAGGTACTAACCCAGCTCGAGCCGATCCCGATATATATATTGATTCATGGGGTGGAAGCTCTAGTGGCATAAGCCTAGCTCGAGCCGATCCCAACATAACATGATGTTATGTTAAAACCCACTGTTCAGTCGGGGCTCGGGTATCACAAGTCACAAGAAAAGATGAATAATCATTGAATTAAAGATACAAAGAAAGTAACGAAAGCAATATACATGGTTTCCAATGTACAAAATAGTGACTCACCTACATTGTAACTTATCTATATTGATTGTGCATTTGAACTTGAGTTCTTTGACATATTTACATATCATACAAGTTTTATATGGCCTTACATACTCAGTACATTCTTCGTACTGACCCCTCTTGGGGAATTTACCTTACTTGCTGCAGGCGCAGGTACTAGTAGGCCTCCACAGTAGGTTGCCAGTTGTTGCAGATCTTTGGTGAGCTCCAGTTAGTTCGGGGCTTCTCCGAGTCACTGTTGTACATATGTTTTGTTGTTGTACATGTTGTATAAAGCAGGGACTTGTCTCAACTTTTAGTTCATTTTGGTCAATGCATTTGTCAGAGGCTTTTGTAGACGGTTGTGGGTGTATAAATGTAGAAGGTATATGTCATTTTTGACTTGGTGGCCTCAACGGCCAAGTTTCGCATAGGTGAATATATATATCATGTTCCATGAATTCCATTGTTGATATCCAAAGTTATTATGTGATTATGGAATTCTTATGGCATGTATATGATTGAATAGAGACAAAGCTTGGTTCTCTCGGGCCTTGTCGGCTACGAGAGTCAATCCGTCCCGATGGGATTCGGGGCGTGACACATTGAGAACATAAATGAACTATCATGCTTTGAGATTTCCTCCCTACAAGGGAAAAACAAAATATATCTCAAAAACCCATTTGTGTTTGAAAATAAAGTGATTCTAGGCATGATTTATGCAATTTAGAAGTTATAAACAATAAATAGACGAGAGAGTAGAGAGATTTACCTAAAAAATCAACATTGTGTGATTTTGGCAAGAAGAGAGTTTTGATTTTGAAAGAGTGTGGAATTTGAAAAGTGAGGAATGAAACTTCTCCCACTCCCTCTTTAAACCGGCCAAGCAACTGTTGTAGTAACCTGTGGTTCGTGCAATGAGGTCACTACAGAGAGCCTCTAGCCACTACAGTGGTTGCCGATACAATTACGTGCTATAATTTCTTGCATTGTCATATGTCATTTCTAAATACTTTCCCTCTGGATATCATAGGTTCTCTATGAACCCGAGTAATTGAATCCTTTTTCCAATCTATCATTATACGCAAAAAACTATTCAATTCAAATGTAATATCTATCCCACATGTTAAATTCTCTGAATGGCCTCGATAGGAAGGTCGGGTAACTGTTATTAGGATGATATATGAAACCAATTGACCCTAGTAGTAAATTCCTTTAAACATTTTGACCTATTACTCATCTCCAATATCTATTTGGGTACAAATGGTTAGTAAATTGGTATCTAATATAACGAGTCATTCTATCATTATTGAAATATCTGTGGTGGGAATTCAAAAAATTTAAAATTTTACATCAACTCAAATTTGAGCTGGGTTTAGTAATTTATTTGGTTTAACAATAATTAGGGTATAGGATTAAGGAGTGGGGCACATTCTACCTAAGAGCGTCTATAGCTAGCCCATGGTAGCAATAGGATGTTCATTGTAGTAGTGTCGGACCAGTGAGCACATGAGTTAAAACCTATTTTTATTCAGCATTTGTTTTAGAAAGAAATGTTCTCTCCTAAAAATGCACTTAGGGATATTCCCAACCTAGAACGACCATAACAGAGAGGCAAGGCTCTCAAGGAATACAACCCCATCATTATCCTCGTGAATTCTCAATCAAAATTGCTAGACCGAAAATGAAGAATAAGGTTGTATGTATTCTGTGGAAACAACTTGGTGTCGAGGTAGGATATGGTTTTATGAGTAATAGAATCTAATTAGTAAAACATATGTATAACATAGAATTGAGGGGAGATATTAGATTAGACTAGTGGGCATGGCATTTGGATTGATAAAATATTGAATTAACATAAAAATATCTAAACATTTGGTAATATGTTGATGAATGAGTCCCTTTATGTGTGATATGTGTTTCCATCATTTCCATGATGATATGCAAGGTGAATAAAGTGAAGGTGGGTTTCAATGGAGAAAATATGTATACATGTAATCTATAAAAACCCAGTTCTTAATATCTTCAAGAGGTTAAACAAATGTTGTGCTTGCCATGATTATGTGCTTTACTTAGTGTAATATTATTTTGTGAATTGATCATGTAGGGGGAAGCGATTTCATAATATAAAGGTTCTAAAAGTAAATTTGGCTAAGTGTTAGGGTGAAAACAGTGTAGGAATGTATAACTATGTTTAGAATTATATACAAAATATGGTTGGATAGTTCAATGAATGGCTAATGTAGTGGTGGCTACGAATCTAATAACAACTTGAACATAAGGGTTATCATGTTAGTAATTGAACCCACTGGTCCTTGATTTAAATAATTGTAACACCCGGTACGTTTCCAAGTCTAGTTGGCTACCGTAACATTCATGGAAATATGGGAACATGAGAGATTTGATGAATTATACATTAATTTGTGGGCATTAATAAGTCTTACACCATTGGGCCCAAATGAAGCCCAAAATCATAAGGAAGACATGGCCCAACATGGGAATTTGACCCATTCTTCCAATATTTTTGCATTTGACCATTCAACCCTTGCATTTAATGCTAATAAAGGGATAAGAGTGACTTGAGTGTCTATATAAAGAGAGAAAAATCATATTTTTATTCCATTTAGACTCTCATGCCTTTTCTAGAATTATCCAAAAGCTTTCCTCTCACACAAACCCTAAGCTCTCATCTTTGTGGACAAGATCATCTTTGTACAAGACTTGGTAAGTGTTTATTATGATGGTTTAATATATTTTATTCATGATAGATGGTGTATATTATGTTGTTTATGTTGGTGGAGTATTGAGAAGTTCACAATGTGTGAAATGTTACATGTTTGCTAAATCGGAGGATGGTTTTGTCTTGTAAAACTTGAATATATACTTGTGGTCTTGAAGGATGTGGAATTGATGGAGTAGATATTGTCATGTGGGATGTGATTATAGTCTTACCTTGTTTTGTCCTTGTGTATAATGGTTGGAATTGTTATTGTGAAATTGGTTATGGTTTTGGTGACGTATTTGGCCGTGAAGCGTAGTTTTAGGTGTTGTTATATGTGTTGTGAGACCATGGATGATTGTTGGTATTCAATATTATCAACAAATATGTCAAAACAAGTTTGGTTATGATCATGGACCATTCATGGCTCTAAAAGACCCAAAAGAGACCATTTCAGACCAAAACGGGCATCCGCCTCCGCAGACGAGGGCACCTGCGGGCGCAGATGCCAATGCAGGTGCCACTTGAATATGCCACGAGCCACTTACGGGTGCACCTCAGCCACCTACGGGCGCATGTGTCTTCGCACTCAGCCCCAAGTTCGATTTGGTATGTTTTCGCATCGTCTTGATCTTCGAATGCCCCTATACCCTTTTTGGATGTAATTATCAACTTGTGATGCCATTTTAATGACTTTAAAGTGTTGTATGGAGGTATGTTGGACTATGTTAAGTATAGATTGTTGTTCATATGTTGTTATGAAGGATTAATTGTGACGGAATGATAATGAGAAAGCATGAAGGGTAAGTGTAGTGTGAAATGCTATTGGTGTATGATATCTTAGTCAATGTGTGGAATGTTATGGTGCGTTGTTGATATGAAAATACAGTGGATTGTATTGTAAGGGATGACATGACGTTATACGGTAGTCATATAGTTCATTGTCATCTTGTACGCCTGTATAGTAACTAGTTGCTAATGTAAGCTTCGATATGTACTTGTATTGTAGAGTAAGACGTAAGGAAGAAGATGGACTATTGCGTTCATACATAGGCCTGTATATTCATACTTGGAAGTGAAGGTATGTAAGGTTACTCTATCCGTATCTTTCTGCAGCATATAGTATTCACATTGACGTTACACTTGTCTTATTCTGAAATGTGCTAAGGTATTCTATATCCGACTACCAATTGTTAATATCACATGTTTTCCTACTCATTGATCAATGGTGAATCACGTCTCATATTCATTGCTAATGTTCCAAAAGCCCAATAAGGTTGTGTTCCAAAGTTCCAATAGTGGTTATACTCATGTCTCTTGTTCATTGATTAGTGTCCAATGGTTCCAATAGTGTTATGTTTCCAATAAGGCTATGTTTCCAATAATGTTTATTCACATGTCTGTCACTCATTGATTATTGATCCAAAGCTTCAAATAAAGTTATTATTATAATTTTATCAATCTCAAAGTAATGAATGAAGTAATGCATATGTGGTTAATGATTGAGTATGGGTGGTAGCTTTGGGGGCAAAATGCCTAGCTCAAGCCGATCCCAAGATTATTGGATCAGGGGGCAGTCCTAGAGGCTTAAGCCTAGCTCGGACCGATCCTGATAGGTGGTATCTCTAGAGGTAATAACCTAGCTCGAGCTGAACCTGCTATATGAGTTTATGGGTGGCAGCTCTAGAGGTAATAACCTAGCTCGAACCGATCCCGATGTATCGATTTATGGGTGGTAGCTTTAGGGGCATTAAGCCTAGCTTGAGCCGATCCCAACATAACGAAGTGTTATGTTAAAACCCACTGTTCAGTCGGGTCTCGGGTATCACAGTTCACATGAAAATATGAATAACCATAGAAGCAAAGAAGAAAAGAAAGTAATGAAAGCAATATATTTGACTCCCAAAACACCGAATGATGACTTATCCGTGTTGGTTATGCATTTGTATTTGAGTTCATTGATATATTTACATATCATACAGTTTCATTTGTGCCTTACATACTCAGTACATTCTTCGTACTGACGTCCTTTGTGGGACTTACCTTACTTGCTACAGGCGCAGGTACTAGTAGGCCTCCACAGTAGGTTTCCAGTTGTTGCGGATCATTGGTGAGCTCCAATTAGTTCGGGGCTACTCCGAGTCACAGTTGTTCATATGTTTTGGTTTTGTATATGTTGTATAAAGCGGGGACTTGTCCCAAAATTCAGTTGGTTTTGGTAAATGTTCTGCTAGAGGCTTTTGTAGACGTATGTGGGTGTATAAATGTAAAAGGTATATGTTGTCCTTGACTTGATGGCCCTGACGGCCAAAGTTTTCCATATGTATATATTTATGACATGTTTCATGAATTCCGTTATTAGTATGTTAAGTTCTTACGTGATAATGGTATTTCTTATGGCATGAGTATGAATGAACATAGGTAAAGCTTGGTTCTCTCGGGCCTTATCGGCTACGAGTGCCAATCCGTCCCGATGGGATTCGGGGCGTGACAAAAGTGGTATCAGAGCAGGTCGTTCTAAGGGTGTCTACAAAGCCGTGTCTGAGTAGAGTCTTACTTATCGATGTGTTGTGCAGCACATTTATAAGTAGGAGGCTACGGGACATTTAGGATGTTTTTTCTATTCTTCACTTCTAGAACGTGCAATCGAGCCAATATGGTAAGTGGAATCATATCTAACCATTGAAATTATTTTATGTGATATAGTAACAATGCCGATGACAAGAAGGGGCAGAGGTAAGGGTAAGCAGGTAGATATGCTTGCTGATAAAGGCATGAGTAGATTACCACCTGACCAAGATAGTCAAAGTTGAGAAAATGCTGAAATTTCATCGCGGTCTTCTTCTACTTTCCAGCTCCGGAAGAGCCAGTCGGTAGAGAAGTACCTGTAGAACCACTAATGAATACCACAGATCAGGATCTTAGAAATGCAGTACATATGTTAACACAGTTAGTGGTAGCACAAAGTCAAGGAAGAACTGGTTCAATGACACATGAGGATGATGCGGCTAGAGTGGCGAGTAGCAGAACACAGGATTTCCTGAAACTAGACCCTCCTACATTTACTGGGTCAGATCCGAAAGCAGATCCACAGGACTTCGTGGATCAGATTCAAAGAGCTATAGAAGTTATGCATGTGACTGGGGTTGAAACAGTCGAACATGCTGTGTATAGATTGAAAAGAGAGGCGATATTGTGGTATGAGGATTGGAAGAAATCTCGAGATATTGGTGCAAATCCACCTAATTAGGAAGAATTTAAAGCGGCTTTTCTTGATCATTATCTTCCCTATGAGATCCGTGAGGCTTGTGCGGATCAATTTTTAAATCTCTGTCAAGGAAATTTGAGTGTCAGAGAATATAGTTTGCAATTTAATTCCTTGGCTCGATATGCTCCAAATGTGGTGGCTACGATGACAGATAGAGTCCATTGATACGTGGACAGATTGGAGCCATATTTGGTAAGGGATTGCACTATTGCTGCCTTGAAAAAGGATATGGATATAGCGAGAATTCAATACTTTGCCCAGAAAATAGAAGATAAAAGATAGAGAAGAAGGGCACATGAATTTGACAGGGGGCAATCTAAAAGGGCTAGACCCATGGGACCATCTATAGTGTCCCAAGGAGGATCTAGGCCTCATATGTTTCCTAGACCACCTAGACCATCGTTTTCTCATTCCACAACAGGTGCTCACTCTCAGTTTCGAGGGTTTAGAGGTGGTTCATCTGGGCAGAGCAGTGGACGTCACGGATCACAGGCAGCAGGTTTTCCCCGTCAGCAGTGTCAGCACTACTGGCGTATTCATGCAGGTACATGCCGAGTGGGGACAAATGCTTATTTCTGGTGTGGTATGACGGGACACATGATGAAAGAGTGTCCCCAGAGGAGCATGGGTGGTATGGCACGACCGGCAGGATCAGTCGTTGCATCATCAACATCGGTTCCTTCTATGGGCCGAGGTGTGCAATCTGTGAGTCCAAGTACCCTCATTTGTTCCAAAAGGAAGAATGACAAGTAAGTATTTATAAGCTTAGAGTATATCTCTATATGATTACATGAAGAATATTCCTAGATTTGTAATTGTTTACTTTGAATAATAACACTAACATTTGAGGACGAATATTTATAAAGGGGGAAGAATGTAACACCCCGTACGTTTCCAAGTCTAGTTGGCTACCGTAACATTCATGGAAATATGGGAACATGAGAGATTTGATGAATTATACATTAATTTGTGGGCATTAATAAGTCTTACACCATTGGGCCCAAATGAAGCCCAAAATCATAAGGAAGACATGGCCCAACATGGGAATTTGACCCATTCTTCCAATATTTTTCCATTTGACCATTCAACCCTTGCATTTAATGCTAATAAAGGGATAAGAGTGACTTGAGTGGATATATAAAGAGAGAAAAATCAGATTTTTATTCCAGTTAGACTCTCATGCCTTTTCTAGAATTATCCAAAAGCTTTCCTCTCACACAAACCCAAAGCTCTCATTTTTGTGAACAAGATCATCTTTGTACAAGACTTGGTAAGTGTTTATTATGATGGTTTAATATATTTTATGCATGATATATGGTGTATATTATGTTGGTGGAGTATTGAAAAGTTCACAATGTGTGAAATGTTACATGTTTGCTAAATCGGAGGATGATTTTGTCTTGTAAAACTTGAATATGTACTTGTGGTCTTGAAGGAAGTGGAATTGATGGATTATATATTGTCATGTGGGATGTGATTATAGTCTTACCTTGTTTTGTCCTTGTTTATAATGTTTGGAATTGTTATTGTGAAATTGGTTATGGTTTTGGTGACGTATTTCGCCTTGAAGCGTAGTTTTGGGTGTTGTTATGTGTGTTGTGAGACCATGGCTGATTGTTGGTATTCACGATGATCAAAAAATATGTCAAAATAAGTTTGGTTATGATCATGGACCATTCATGACACTAAAAGACCCAAAAGAGACCATTTCGGACCAAAACGGGCATCCGCCCCCACAGACGAGGGCACCTCCGGGCACGCAGGTGCCACTGGCATCTGCCGCCAGCCACCTGCGGGCGTACCTCAGCCACCTGCGGGCGCAGGTGGCTTCGCAGGTCAGCCCCAGGTTCGTGTTGGTATGTTTTCGCATCGTCTTGATCCCCGAAGGCCCCTATACCCTTTTTGGATGTAATTATCAACTTGTGATGCCGTTTTAATGACTTTAAAGTGTAGTATGGAGGTATGTTGGACTATGTTAAGTAGGTATTTTTGTTCATATATTGTTATGAAGGAGTAATTATGACGTAATGATAATGATAAACCATGAAGGGTAAGTGTAGTGTGAAATGCTATTGGTGTAGGATATCTTGGTTAATGTGTGGAATGTTATGGTGTGTTGTTGATATGAAAATGCAGTGGATTGTATTGTAAGGGATGACATGACGTTATGCAGAAGTCATATAGTTCATTGTCATCATATAGGCCTGTATAGTAACTAGTTGCTAATGTACACTCCGATATGTACTTGTATTGTAGAGTAAGATGTAAGGAAGAAGCTGGACTATTGCGTTCATACATAGACCTGTATATTTATCCTTGGAAGTGAAGGTATGTAAGGTTACTCTTTCTGTATCTTTCTACAGCATATAGTATTTACATTGACGTTACACTTGTCTTATTACGAAATGTGCTAAGGTATTCTATCTCCGACTACTAATTGTTAATATCACATGTTTTCCTACTCATTGATCAATGCTGAATCATGTCTCATATTCATTGATAATGTTCCAAAAGCCCAATAAGGTTGGGTTCCAAAGTTCCAATAGTTGTTATACTCATGTCTCTTGTTCATTGATTAGTGTCCAATGGTTCCAATAGTGTTATGTTTCCAATAAGGCTATGTTTCCAATAATGTTTATTCACATGTCTCTCACTCATTGATTATTGATCCAAAGCTTCAAATAAAGTTATGATTATCATTGTATCAATATCTAAGTAATGAATGAAGTAATCCATATGTGGTTAATGATTGAGTATGGGTGGTAGCTTTGGGGGCAAAATGCATAGCTCAAGCCGATCCCAAGGTTATTGTATCAGGGGGCAGTCCTAGAGGTATAAGCCTAGCTCGGACCGATCCTAACAGGTGGTAGCTCTAGAGGTAATAACCTAACTCGAGCCGAACCTGAGATATGAGTTTATGGGTTGCAGCTCTAGAGGTAATAACCTAGCTCGAGCCGATCCCGATGTATTGATTTATGGGTGGTAGCTCTAGAGGCATTAAGCCTAGCTCAAACCGATCCCAACATAACGAAGTGTTATGTTAAAACCCACTATTCATTTGGGGCCCGGGCATCATAGGTCACAGGTAAAGATGAATAACCATAGAAGCAAAGAAGCAAAGAAAGTAATGAAAGCAATATATTTGACTCCAAAAACACCGAATGATGACTTATCCATGTTGGTATGCATTTTTATTTGAGTTCATTGATATATTTACATATCATACAGTTTCATTTGCGCCTTACATACTCAGTACATTCTTCGTACTGACGTCCCTTGTGGGACTTACCTTACTTGCTATAGGCGCAGGTACTAGTAGGCCTCCACAGTAGGTTGCCAGTTGTTGCAGATCATTGGTGAGCTCCAGTTAGTTCGGGGCTACTCCGAGTCACAGTTGTTCATATGTTTTGGTTTTATATATGTTGTATAAAGCGGGGACTTGTCCCGACTTTCAGTTGGTTTTGGTAAATGTTCTGCTAGAGGCTTTTGTAGACGTATGTGGGTGTATAAATGTAAAAGGTATATGTTGTCCTTGATTTGATAGCCCTGACGGCCAAAGTTTTCTATATGTATATATTTATCACATGTTTCATGAATTCCGCTATTAGTATGTTAAGTTCTTATGTGATAATGGTATTTCTTATGGCATGAGTATGAATGAACATATGGTATTTCTTATGGCATGAGTATGAATGAACATATGTAAAGCTTTGTTCTCTCGGGCCTTATCGGCTACGAGTGCCAATACATCCCGATGGGATTCGGGGCGTGACAATAATAATGTTTCAGTTGTGAATGAATTATGAGAATTTGATTGGAGTTAGACTTAATCTTGACCTATATGTGCTTCTGGTCTGCTTGGTAAGTTGGGTGGTCTTCCAATATACTTGTGGTCGATTGATTATTCTCGTATATTAGGGACACTCTCTGGACCAGTGACTGGTCTCTCTACAGTCAAAATATATTGCTAGGACTCGCTAGTGTACTATACCTACTGATCCAGAACGGCCGCCATGGCCTGAAGACCTAAACTGAGAACCCTATAATATCTGACCAGAACTCTATCCACTGTGACCACCACGACTATCTGAGTGGTACCTCTAATTTAAGGTGTTAACTGTACCGACCTGATAGGCTGAAAATAATGATGACCTCTGCTGGAAGGATCCCGACCTCCAGACGAAATACCACTAACACTGTGCCTCTGACATGGCCTCTTACCGCCACCTCTATATGAATCAATACAAGCCTTCTTTGTAGACCTTGCATGATCAACGACCTGAGAGAAAGAAGACCCAGCTGCTCTCAAATGCTCCGACACCAAATAGAATTGTAAAACTAATCCTTTGATAAATCTCTGCACCATCTCATGCTTTGTAGGATATAACATAGATGTCTGACTGGCCTACTAGATAAACCAAATCTCATACTCTGAAATCGATAAAGAACCGTGTTGAACACCAACCACCCCAACTTTATCCTAAGAACCACTCGATGTACCGAGTATCATTTTTGGATGATGCTGAAGATCCCCAATATCAACCTCTAATTCCCTAGCTTGATGGTGAGCTGAAACTCTAGTAACATGCATGGAAGTCCCATCTGCATCTATCGATAACCTCTTGCTATACATTTGGGAGAGAGTGGAGTCAAAAGAAGTACTTAAAGGTTTATAGAAATATGAACACATGATAAGGAGTCAAGAATAGAATATCCTAAGAATTTCCTATAGCCTCCTGAAGATAGGATACATACATTTTTATATTGATCCGCATGACTCTGCCTGGAACATTGCTCTTGTTCTAATATCTCTTTTGAACCTAGGCTTTAATACCAATTTGTCACGACCCAATTTCTCAGGTCATGATGGCACCTACTATAACCTACCAATAGGTAAGCCAACCCATAGTTCAGAACAACTAGTAATGGACTACCAATAGAAATGAAGAAAACAACGAAAAGGAATCCAATAAAGAGACTAATATATATTACAACCCCAAGACCTAGTAAAGTCAGTACAAGAGCTTCTAATAAAACAACTACATATATGTATATATGTATAGATATATATATATATATACACACAAATCCATCTCTAAAATACAAAATAGAGATCAAACTAACAATATGAGGGAGAGCAGGAATACTTCGAATGTTAAGAGCTCACCCTAAATCTCTGATCCTTGGCTTCTCCACATGATGCACACATCAATGGAGAGAACTCGTACTACAATCTGCAGGTTGTATAAGTGTTGTATGAGTACCAAACATATGGTACTCAGTAGGCATCGGCCGATTGAGCTCCAAATATAATGCAAGCATAAATAACATGTAAAGCAGGAATATAACTACGGGCAGCTATTGAAGAAACTAAATCATAATATTTCTAATGGAGCAATAAGGATAAACTACCTTATTCCAATAATATTCAGGAACATAAGTGTAATACCGTATATCACTAGCAAATATACAACCGAAGAGTGAAAGAAGGATATATTGTAGTAAAACAAGGTCAAATAATACATATACAATATGAATAGATAAGGAAAGAGAGGGATATACAGTAATTCCATATATACATACATGCTAAGCATCACGAGAGATCAGCAGAACAAAGAACCTATGGAGTTATAAAGTTATGGGGAACACAGTCCTAGTGTCTTTCACATATTGATTACAATCTTGAAGAAATTCACTATTCTTACATGTTCAAAACCCGATTTACAAAATCCCCAATTTATGATAATACATTACAAATAGCTTAGACAACCGCATCGACCGAGCTTCTTGCATATTCCTTGTGGGATTGACCCCAACCTAATTGGGTTTTATATTTGATTCAGTGACCACTTTATATTTCCTAGTGAGGTGTAATTTGGGTGACATCATTGAGTAAGTTAATGAATTATGAGAATCTGATTGGATTTAAACTTAATCTTGACCCATATATGCTTCTGATGTGCTTGGTAAGTTTGGTGGTCTTCAAATATACTTGTGGTATTGATTGTTGTTATGTTAATGCTTAAATGAATAAACTAATGATTGTTGAACTGTTGAATTGAGAATATGACTTGGATGTGTACTTGTAATTGGGTCCACTATCATATAATCATGGAGATAGCAGAGTGTGGAATTATACTTTGATATATCAAGAAAGGTAAGAATATGATATAAATACTTTAGTTGATGAGAGGCTCATGTTCATGTGGTCTTACATATGATCAATATTATTATGGATCGGGTACTATGCCAGTATGATATATTATAATTAATATGGAGAGGGTTCCACGTTGGTACGATATAGATATATAATTATTATGGATTGGGCACCATGATGGTAGGATACATAGACCCTAGTGCATCCCATGCAGGTCATGACTATACAGCAAAAATAAGACCTCTTAGTATGTGTATAGATTAGAGAGTGCTCTACGAGATGAGTGAGTATTATGCATTGATGATATACAGAGGTTATTTATTTTGTGAGGTTGATATGGACGTATATCCATGTTAAGAGGTGACTGCTATAATCACAGAGTTTCATATAAACTAACATATCTTATTTATGACATATAAGTATTAATGTTGGTGGTGTTAATGTGATTTTTGAGTCTATAAAGTGTAGTTATTTGTGATAATTGTTGTGACTTATATGTCCTTGTTTATGACATTGTGTAGCTGATTTGGGAGGATTGGTGTCACGACCCAATCTTACACCCTGGACGTGATACGGTGCTTAGAGTCACAGGTGACCCCAAGCTAACTCATGGCATGGCATAACACTAATCATTCTATATAAATAAGACTAAGAAGAAGCTTAACTAAATTAATTAACAAAGTCTAAAATATTGTGAACAATCTCTGAAAAATAAACTTAGTCCGAAAAGTAATACCAAATTAAAATAAGATGAAATGTCTGATTCTAAGTTTGAAAGCCTCTACTACTTACAAATAGCTGGGACAAGTTCCTAGATAACACTAAATACAGAAAAGTTAAATATGGAAAATAAACATATTTAGCGCTCATCCTCGGATGATGAGGACTTACCATTGGTAGTCGCTGATGCTGTACTGGAAGATGCTAGTTGTGATGTTGAAACTTAGCACCTGAACCTGTATCATAAAATAATGCATCATAAAAGAAGAGATATGATTAGTACTTTGAATGTACTGAGCAAATGATATATGCAAACTGCACAATAAGATGAGCATATTAAAGATACTTATATGTTGTACTAAATACAAACTAAATGCAAGAAACTAAACTGTCGTACAATGTCCCAATAATGATGCACATATATACTAAAAGGCAAGGATAATCTAGAAATCCATAATATAATTGATAATGAACCCAATCGCACAACTTGAATTAATATCAAAAATACAGAATTAAATGACACAAATTGAAGATAGAAGGACAGATTAGAAAAAGAGATGAGAATAGAAGAAAGAAAGGCCTAAATCAATTCACAAAAAGACCAAGGAAGTAGAGAACTCAATCAAATATAGGAGAAACAAAATTGAATCCACAATATGATAACTTGATGATCAATCCAGCGAAGAAGATAACACAAGTGATTTACAAATCCACCTTAATCACTCAATCTAAGCTAACAATTGGAAGTGAACCCAATCATTACCCTAACCTAGAGTAACAAAATATCAAGTTTATTCAAGGAAATTGAATCATCCAAAATCTATGTATGAAAATGGCTAAGGCAACTATTTATAGTTATTGCCTTTACAAAAATATCCTTTTACAAAAATAGCCCAAAAAGTGAGCATTTTACAAATAACCCTCAAGGGCCCTTCTTAATTGCTCAAATAGCATCTTGATCTCCCATGACTTTGTGTATTTTTTCTCCATGCCTTTATCCAAGCTCTAAGCTATCATCTATATATAGAAGCCCCTCCTAATATGCTCTAAGCTAACCGTTCTCGTATCATCCTCCCTTCTCCAAAAGTATTTGTACTTAAATCCAAACCTTGGAAAAACATTCCTCATAGTATAAGGTTAGCACAATAGTTAGCACCAAAATCATTACACAAATGATTTTCTGGGTCCAAATGGTAGAACACCCATAAGTCTTGGTCACAACAACAAATGTATCACCAAAAGCAACCCCTACATCTATAGAAAGCAAATCCAATACAAATATGGACAACGTTATATGTAGAGTGGTAGTAGAGCAGGGTGTTAAGAAGACCAATATTCCCCATTTTCCCCTTACTTGTAAGCTCACAAATACAGTCACGACTCATACCAAGCACACTACCACAAGTGGAGACACAAAAAGAGGATAATATGCCTTGTGGGAAAAATCCATCATTCTTTCACAACAACCCTCCCAACTGGATGTGTAACCACATGAATTCATTCTAGTACAAAGGTGGAGGGACCCACTAGACAAACGTTCATTTATAAAGGAATGGTCTGATAAGTTGGTATTTTACCAACTTTTTAATCATTTAAGCTTAAGTTATCATCTTCTTTTCTTAGATTCGATGTATATATCATGTTAAAATGTTTACTTGTTTATGTAGTTGATGAATTTAAGGATGATCTAACCTTTTGAGTCAATAGAGTACAAGAATGAAGAAAAGGGACCTAGAATGATACATAAAAGGAAGACAAGGATCTGTGTTGCCATATTCCCCAACATATGAGGGGGTATATCAACAGATAGAAGCATTAAAAAAAGTATCTGATATGCATGACCACATACGCATACAGATGGGCATTTGCGCCAGTATCTCAGGGTCACATCTAGATAGGTAGTAAGGTGGAAGAAAGAGAATCAGTGACATACAGAGGAAGATATGTACGCATCTAGCCACATGCATTGGCATATGTGCCAGTGTGTTCCACATGCAATGGAATTTCCATAATTAATTGTTGCCTATTTTTCTCATCCATAAAAGGGATTTTTCAGATTTGAAACTAAAATCTTTTGTGAAATTTTAAAGTCTAAATCTTATAATTGAAACCCTGGAGTGTGATGCTTGATTTCTTGCAAGGAATTTGGGATTTCTCTTGGAATATTTGGATTCTATGGCAGATTTTAATGAAAGCATAGGTATATTTCATTCTTCTCTTGTTATGAGTAGCTAAAATGCCCAACTTGGGGTTATACATGATTAAGTTGTAATTTCTGTATGGGTAGTGTATATTTTCCTGGATAAGTAATTAATGGTTAAGGATTTAATCGTTACTCCATGATATTGACCTAAGATTAGAGGTTAAAAACTCTAGTTTTTCATAGAACCTTTTTCTTCCTTGGCAAATGAGATAAGGGTGAGGAGTAGTGATTAACAATAACCTGGTTTTATCATTTAATAGTAGATATTAGACATAGGGCTACTAATTAAGGTATTTGTTTGCTTAAGAAGAAATATGTATTTGAAAGAATCCACTCATGAAATTTCAACAATTTATTCAAAAATTGACGTTGAAAGCTATAACCTAGCCTATCCACAATAATTAGTTGAATTTAGGCAAATAAGTGCTTACCCTTGCATATAATTGCACTCATGAGTACATAACCCCAAATATCTCTTATTATTGATTACACTCTTTAGAATTCACTTTTGCAAATCAAAGTTTGAAATTAACTATTTGAACATGAAATTGATTGAACAAACCCCCTATTTCACTTTATTGCATTATGTTTAGAATAACGAGAAAATATTTAGTCACTTGTGACACTCAAAGGTTAACCTATTACCTTTATTCCCTGTGGAATCAACCCCGACTCCATGTTGGGTAAAAAATTATATTGATAGTGACTGCACACATCTTGAGGTGTATTTGAGCATTATCAAAACGGCATCATTGCCAGGGAATGAAATGTACCGTTCATTCACTGTAGTGTTATGAGTTACTATTTTTAGCTGTAGTGTAAAGTTTATTTTATTTGTTGTTTATGTCTTGTATAGGTGACAACATTGACCTAAAAGGCACAATGATTCTGCATAGTGACGACACCGCTACCTTTGATGGGCAACTTGAAGACGAAGATCACCTAGGGGATGCAGGAAGGGCAAGTTCAATTCACATCCCACCTTCGGTGGGTGATGGAGTATTTCATGTCACAAGTGTGATGCTCTACTTAATACAAATGAAGGGAATATTCAGTAGTCAAGCTCATGAGGATGCAAACCCTCTACTTAAAAAACTTTATAGATTTTTGTAACCTGTTTGACATTGCTCATATCTCACAAGAGTCCATCTAATTGAGGCTATTCCCATTCTTGTTGACGGGTGATATGGTGTTGTCGTTACGAGAATTTCTCTAGGGCTCTTTAACAACTTGGTTTGAATTTACAGAAGCATTTCTAGACCAGTTTTTCCCACTATCTTACATGTTTCTATTCTGGGATAAGATCACAAACTTTTGACAATTGAGTGGTATGCCATTATGAGAAGTGTGGTTAAGGTTCAATAAGAAATTGCTACAATGCCCAAACCATGACGTGACAAATAAAATTCTTCTTGAAATATTCTATTAATCATTTGACCAATTTAACAAGATAGTGGCATATAACACGGTCGGAGAGTCATTGATTAATCAAACTTTTGGAGTTGCCTCAGGGTTATCGGACCAAGTGATAAAGCAAAGTAGAGCATAACACACATGAGACACCAAGGTGGAAGTAGGGTCTCTCTCTGCATCTAATGTGATCTAAGAACAAAGGAAGAAGGATGAGGAGAGACGTAAAAACATGGCCAAATTAATGACACAATTAGATCTCCTCAAAAAACATGTCATGTGTTCAATTCTGAATGTGGTTAATGTCATAGCTTCAAAAGAAACTAGAGCATATAATGATGATTAGGTGGAGTCACTTGATGAATAAATTTGGCTCTTGTCAAACCAAATAGGGGTTTCCTAACGTATCTACAAAAGGCAAGACGGGAATCAAGGTTGGAAGGAAAGGGAATACAATTGGAAAGACTACGATTGGAGGAACTGAGATAGTGATAGAGTTTGGATGGAGAAGGAGAGAGACAAGGAACACTATTGGAGAGACAAAGAATGCAATCATGATAGATACATCCCTCCTCACGATAGGTAAAAATGTAAAGGGACTATCACCGTAGACCCATAAAGTTATAGAAAGAAGACGTGCTTACTCATATCCTTATGGGGGTCGAAGGGAGTGACAAGAGTTCAGGGAGATGAAGAATATTTTTTTGACACTCAATAAAATGGTCACCTCACATTTAGCCTTAATCAAACAACTTAAAACTCAATTGGGCCAAATCTTGGCTTATCTAAATGCAAGGCAAAAGGGTAGTTTACCTAGTGACACCATGGCAAATCCAAAAAATGATCCCCATATCATGGAAATTGTCACTAGGAGTGGTAGGACTCTTGTTAATGATGTTGTGAATCTTGATGAAGACCTCAATGAGAGGGGGAATGAGGATCAAGCTAGCAAAAAGAAGAAAAGGCTTAGTAAGTGAAATGATGAAGTCCCCATTCCAAATGAGCCAACTATTGAAAATTTGGAAGAAGTGGAAAAAATAGTTGAAAGTGAAGATAAACCATAAGAGGTTGATGATAATATCTCAAAACCTGACGAAAGTCTGATTGTCTCAAAGTTGCCAATCAAAATACCTCCACCATTCCCAGAAAGGCTTAAGAATAAGGTGGATGATATGAAATTCAAGAAGTTCCTATCAAAATTTAGCAACTTATCGACAAACATTCCTTTTGTTGAAGCTTTACTTGAAATTCCCGGACATGCCAAGTTCATAAAAGGCTTGGTGACAAAGAAAAGAACCATGGACTTTAAAATGGTTGAGATCTCACATAGTTGTAGTGTTATTATGTCGAGCAATATGGTGGTCAAGAAAGAATACTCCGATGCATTCACTATTCCTTGCACCATTGGGGTGTATCAATTTGGCAAAGCCTTGTGTGACTTAGTGGCAAGTATAAACTTAATGCCTCTAGGTATATTCAAGAAGTTGGGATTGGGTGATCCGAGGCCTACAACCATGAGACTCTTAATAGAGTATCCGTCTATTAAGCAAACAGTGGGAATTCTATATGATGCCCTAGTTTGGGTCGACAAACTTATATTTCCCACCAACTTTATGATCCTAGATTTTGAGATAAACTACAAAGTTCCTATTATTCTTGGTAAGCCTTTTCTTGCTAATGGAAGGGTATTAGTTGATGTGGAATACGGCAAAATGAAGTTTTGGGTGAATAGCAAAGAGGTAACATTTAATGAGTGCAAGTCCATAAAGCAACCTAAGGACTTGCAATAAGGTGGCCGATGCTATGGAGGTGGATTCCATTAGTGAGCCACTAGTAGGGGTCTTGTGGAATTATGGAAGTAAATAGATTGAAAAGTATGATGAGGTAGTGGCTTACTTGATGGGTCTTGGTTCCTACACCTTGACTTGAAAAATTGAGAGATCCTCCCGTCAAACCTTCAATAGTGGATCCACTACAACTTGAGCTCAACCCATTACCACCATACCTTAGCTATGTCTTTTTAGGGGAAGGTAACACCTTACCCATTATTATTGTGGTAGACTTGTTGCCATGACAAGTATAAGCATTGAAGTAGATTGTGAGTAAATACATTCGGGCCATTGGGTGGACTATTGCAGATATTATTGGGCCTACTCCCGGTATTTGTACTCATAAGATAAAGTTGGAGCCTGATTGTGTATCTAGAGTTGAACATCAATGGAGGTTGATCCTTTAATGCAAAAAGTTATGAAAAAGAGATAATTAAGTGGTTAGATGCATGCATTGTTTATCTGATCTTGGATAGCACATGGGTGAGCCTATTTTAATGCGTCCTAAAGAAAAAAGGAATAATAGTGGTTTCTAATAAAAACAACGAACTTATTCCCATGAGACTGATGACGACCTGAAGAGTATGCATGGATTATAGGAAGTTGAATTCTTGGATGAAAAAAAAATCACTTTCCTATGCCATTTATGGATCAAATGCTTGATCGGGGCGAGGTTGTTATTGTTTCTTAGATGGGTACTCTGTTCTGGGATGGAAAAAAAATCACTTTCCTATGCCATTTATGGATCAAATGCTTGATCGGGGTGAGGTTGTTATTGTTTTTTAGATGGGTACTCTGGTTATAATCAAATTCACATCACACCCAAGAACCAAAAAGAGACTACCCTCACATATCCATATGGTACTTTTTCTTTCAAGTGCATTCCCTTTTGGGTTATACAATGCACCCACCACTTTTCAATGGTTCATGCTTTCGATCTTTTCGGATATGGTGGAGGACATAATGGATATCTTTATGGATGATTTTTCCACTATAGGTGATAGTTTTGAGTCATGTCTCAAACACTTGGGCAAGGTACTTGAATGATGTGTTGAAACTAATCTTGTGTTGAATTGGGAGAAATGTCATTTTATGGTAAAGGACTATATTGTGCTTGGGCATAATATTTTGAGTCAAGGTATTCAAGTTGCCAATAAATAGTTGAATTATTGCCAAGTTACCCGCTCCAATATCTGTGAAAGGTATTTGGAGTTTTCTTAGGCATACCGTTTGCTATAGATTTTTCATCAAAAACTTCTCCAAGGTTACTCATCCTATGTGTAAGCTTCTTGAAAAAGAAGCAAAATTTGAGTTTGATGGTGATTGTGTGAGAGAATTTAATTGCCTTAATGAAAAACTTGTGTCGGCTCCTATCATTATGGACCCAAATTGGTCACAACCATTTGAATTAATGTCTGATGCAAGTGGCTTGGCATTGGGTGTGGTGTTAGACCAAAGGAATGACAAGATTTTTCATCATATATATTATCCTAGCAAGTCCTAGAATGATGTACAATGAAATTATACGGTTAGGTAGCAAGAGTTGTCATAGTCTATTCTTTTGAAAAGTTCTGTGCTTATTTGTTGGGTACAAAGGTCATTGTGCATACCGACCATGTGGCTCTCCTATATTTAATGGCTAAAAATGAGGCCAAGCCTTGGTTGATTCAATGGATCTTGCTATTTTAAGAGTTTGATTTTTATGTTAAGGATAGAAAGGTTGTGAAAACCAAGTGGCGGATCTTATCTATCCCACCTTGATTCTAACAAAGAGAAGTGGGGTGATATCAATATTGATGAAACATTTTTGATGAACTTGTGATGGGACTTTCAGGGGGAATGGAATCGTGTTATGTGAATTATGTAAATCATGTGGTATGTGGTTAAATCCCTGAGCATTGTAATAATTATCAAAGGAAATGGTTCCTCCATGATGTGAAGCAGTACTATTAGGATGAACCATATTTGTTTAGGGAGTGTACAACTGGGTTATTCTTAGATGTGTGATGGAGTTAGAGATACGGGCTATTCTTGAGGATTACCATTCATCCCTATCTAGAGGTCATCATGGTGGTGTGAGAACGGCCACCAAAGTTCTTCAAAGTGGGTTTTACTGGCCAACACTACATAGAGATGCTCATGACTTACTTAGAATATTCACTCAATGCCATATGCAAAGAGGCAATTCAAGGAGGTATGAGATACCCTTGACACCTAATATCGAGGTAGAGTTGTTCGATGTATGGGGCATTGATTTAATGGGGCCCTTCATGAGTTCCTATAGGAATACATATATGTTGGTGGCCATTGATTATGTATCAAAATGGGTGGAAGTAATTGCTTTGACAAACAATGAGAGCAAGAGTGTCATATTTTTCTTGAAGAAACACATCTTTACAAGGTTCGGGACGCCCCGAGCAATCCTTAGTGATGGAGGCTCTCATTTTTGTAATCAGGTATTTGGTGCTCTATTTGAAAAGTATGGGGTAAACCATAAGGTGGCTACCCTGTACCATCTTCAATCAAGTGGCCAAGTGGAAGTTTCTAATTGAGAAATTAAGTCAATCTTTAAGATAATAAAGGGAATGAAGGAGATTCTTGTGGGCTGCATTATGGGGGTGTGCACATAAATATTGGTGAAGTAATTGTCAAGATGATCAAGCTGAGAGCAAACCAACCTAGCACATTATTGCCCTTTCCTGCTCTAGTATTTGAGGTATGCCATGGTGCTAAGGTGCCTCTCTTTCCTCAAGTTGATAGAGAGTGATGTGTACTGGGGTGTTTGATATCACTCAAAGTCATTATGATGACAATCTTGTGGGGAAAAAGAGGAAAATTTCTAAGGTCGCTACTTCATTGATTGGAGAGCTACCTCATCTTGAGTGTACGAGCACCGCTTCTGTGATTTTAATTTCATCAGATGACCCATAAACTTCTAGTCGGCTACTTCGACCATTAATCCACCTCTTGTACCACCTCTTCCTCATCCAACTCAGCCTCCTAGAGTTGATTAAGCAGTCACTTTTTCTAAGGTGGCCTGCATAACCTTTGCCAACAATAGCACTATAGATAGGCTTGTCATTGATAAACTACAGTTCATCCAGGATACCATTGAAACTATTCTTGAGCCACTATGTTCTTAGATGTGAGATTATAAGTAGATATTAGGAAAAGTTGAGGAGAGAGGGAAGAGCGAGGCAGTTGCTACTCTCAAGTTGGTACAATCTTCCTTATCCTTGGTTAATGCCTAGATAACTCTATCTCAGGTTTTCCCTGACCCAATTCTACTATTTACTAACTTGTTCGGGATCATCACTGAGTAAGGTGAGGCAAGAGTTGGCTTAGGTACGGGGCTGACTGAGGCCTGATAGGTTTAGGTTGCCACACAGTTGTCATTGTATGATAAGCATGCCAGACTAGTTGGTGCTAGTTCTAGTTTGTATCCTCTAGAGGATCATCATATTAGTACGGCTACAGTCATGGGAGACCAATCTGAGGAGGCTCCTAGTATTTCAAATGATGATCAGTTACAGACTATTCATGATGTAGATACACGCACCTAGTATGCTTCAGGGAGTCCTTAATCTTTCTTTGTATCATTCTCTATTGTTGTATTGGGGACAATGCAACATACTTTAGTTGGAGGGTGGGACATTTCATTTTATTCTTGACATTTTATTCTTGCTCTTTAATATTATCTTTTGAATATACCCTCTTGATTTTGATATTGCCACAGTCGGGCTCATCTTAGTGATACATTCTTAATATTGCCCTTTCTAGGCTCGTATTTTGGTGTATATTTGTCAAACCCCGAATTCCAGTGGGACGGACTGGCACCCGAACCAATCTTTACTCATGTACACTCATACGCATTTCTCTGTGTGAATACAATTCTTTCACATGTAACTTATAAAATACAAATGGCTGAAGTCATGGCAACATATGCTATATATATGAAACTTGGCCGTTAGGGCCATCAAGTCGAAATGGACATAAATCTCTTACATTCTTTTTCCCACATACGTCTACAAAGCCTCTAACCAATGCATGTACATAACCAACCTAAAGTCGGGACAAGTCCCTACTTTTTATAGCTTTATAATACCAAAATCAATGCACACTCTGACTCGGAAAGCCCCGAACCAACTGGAGCTCACCAAAAATCTGCAAATGATCCGCACTCTACTGTGGAGGTCTACTAACACCTGTGCCTGCAGCAAGTAAGGTAAATTCCCCCAAGGGGGTGAGTATGAAGAATGTACCGAGTATGTAAGGCTATAAGAAACTATATGACACAATAATACTTCAACGAAAACAATATAAAAGAGCATAGTCAATATGGATAAATCATTGATCTGCATATGTGGAACCGTGTACCTTACATTCATTTCTTTCTTTTGCTTCTATTATTTGTTCATCATCACTCATATCATATCGTACCCGGGACCCAACTGATCAGTGGGTCTTAACATAACATAACCTAATGTTGGGACCGGCTAGAGCTAGGCTTATGCCTTTAGAGCTACCACCCATGAATCAATATGTCGGGCTCGGTTCGAGCTAGGTTATCACCTCTAGAGCTACCACCTGTCAGGATCAGTCCGAGCTAGGTCTATGCCTCTAGGACTACCCCCTAATCCAATAAATTTGGGATTGACTCGAGCTAGGCTTATGCCTCCAGAGCTACCACCCGTACTCTTACAACCAATAATATACATTACTTCTTTTCTTACTTTTGAGAGATTGATACATTCGCTTGTGAAAGATTGATACATTGAGGATCATGACATTATTGGAAGCACACATATATGCATTGCTTTACTCCTTCACTTCATGAGATTGATACTTAGTGGTTAAAACATTATTAGAATGTGGAACATAACATTATTGAGACTTTGGAACCATGTCCATAATTATGTAACTCATAAACAGCAATGACTAATAAATGAGGGATACGTGACTTAAGAATGAATAGATTCTCCTTACGTCGTCACATTCCTAGAAACAGTTTCTTTTAGTAGTTACAGCATTATGAGAGCTTAGGAACTTCATTCCATGGATAAGAGACATATGAATGCCAATCGGTGAATGAATAGGAAACATGTGAATAACAATATACATCAAACCTGAATGAGATACCTTAGAATATTTCGAAATGGAACAACTACTATGACAATGTGAACAATATTTGCTGCAGAAGGATACGGAAAGAGTAACCATACATACCTTATATTCTCAATATGAATACACAGTCCTATATGTGAATACAATAATCCAGCTCCTTCCTTACGTGTTACTCTACAACACAAGTACATAACGAAGCTCATGTTAACAACCAACTACCTTACAAGTGTATACAACGATAATGAGTTATATGACTGCCATATAACGTCATTTCACCCTCTTATGTTACCATTTAGTGCATCACCAAACCAAAAATATCATAACATTCTACACATTGACCAAGACATCATAAACCAATAACATTTCAAACCAAGTTTATCCTTTACACTTTCTCATTAACACTACGTTACCTTTTCTCCGTCAAGTCACTCGATAGCTTTCACAATAACATATTAACAACAACCCATATTTTATACCATTCAAAATATCTCTGGGATACTCCTTTATATTCATTTAAAAGGTACCATAGTTTGATAATTGCATCCATAAAGGGTATAGGGGCTTCAGGGGGTCAAAGGGATGGAAAAACAAGCAATTTGGGGTTCTGGGCTGACCTACGAAGCCACCTGAACCCGAAGTTGGTTGAGGTGCACCCGCAGGTGACCTTTGGCAGTAGCTAGAGGCACCTACAAAGTCACCTGCGCCCGCAGGTGCTTCGTCTGCGAGGGCGGGTGCCCGTTTCGTCCAAAAAGGGTCTCTTTTGGGTCTTTTTATGCAATGAATGGTCCATGATCATAACTAAAATTCTCTTTACATATTTTAGATCATCTTGGATTCCAAAAATCAGCCATGGTTTCACAACAAAAAAGAACATCACCAAAACCACACTTTTCCTTCAATACACCACCAAATCCCTGCACAATTTTGCAATAACAATTCCAAACATTATGTACAAGAATAAAACAAGTTAAGGATATAATCATATCTCACATGTAAATATTTAACCCATCAATTTCACTTCCTTCAAGACCACAAGTCCATTTTCAAGTTTACAAGGCAAAAACCTTCACCGATTAAGCAAACATAAATTATTTCACACATAGTGAACTTCTCACACTTCAGCAACATAACCAACATGATATACACCATATTCCATGCATATAATATATTAAACCATGAGATTAAACACTTACCAAAGCTTCCAAAGGAGTGATCTTGTCCCAAAGATGGTTGTCTTAGGGTTTGGTTGAAGAGAAAAATGTTGTGGAATTTTCTAGAAATGAGACATGTCTTTTGTGGAATAAAATCTGTTTTTTGGTGACTTTTATAGCCACTTTATAGTCATCCTTAGACAGTCTTAAGCAATAAATATCTTATGTTGACTTGGTCACAAGAATGGGTCATTTCCATTTGTTTTAGGCGACGTCTTTTATATGATTTTTGGGCCTCATTTGAGCCGAATTGCACAAAATTAAATTCATCCCATCTCACTAATGTATGATCCACCATCTTTCTCATGTTTAAATAATTTCATGAATGTTACGGTAATTAAATAGGCGGAAACATACGAGGTGTTACATTCTTCCCCCCTTAGAAACATTCGTCCTCGAATGTTAATAACATCATCTCATGTACATCTTATGCATCTCTATATTAACATATATATCTATATACACAATACTTATGGATACTTCCTTGTTATTGTTCCAATTCCACACCTTGAACTTTCTCCCCCGTTTGAAACAGTTACGGGTACTTTGACTTCATCATTTCTTTGGCTCCCCACATGATTCCCTTTACTTGTCGGTTTCTCCACTGTACCTTTACCAAAGCTACTTATTTATTTCTTAAGCTTTTCACTTATCCATCTAGAATAGCAATATATATCTCTTCATAAGTGAGATCCTCCCTAACTTGTATACTTTCAATAAAAATAATGGATCTTGGCATATGACTTGTGTTAGCTTGTATCTACTATTTTACCACCTTAACCTTCTATATAGCTTAATGAACAAAATCTGACCCGAGCAAAGCAAATTTCATCAGCTGTAACCCATCTAATTGATGATCTAAATTTTCTTTCATATAAAGCTTCGTAAGGTGCCTTTTGATACTTTTATTGTAAGCAATTTCAATAAACGATAAATGTTCATCCCAACTACCTTTAAAGTCCAATGTACCAACTCGTGGCATATCTTTAAATGTTCATATAATATGTTCTGTTTGTCCATCCATCTGAGGATGACAAGTCGTACTTACATCCACCTGTGTACCCATGCTTGGCTGAAAAGACTTCCAACACTGTGCAATAAAGTGAGCTCTCCTATTTGATATAATAGTGAGTGGAATCCCATGTAACCGTACTATCTCTGGAACAAACAACTTTGCATAATGTTCAGCTATATCGGTGGTCCTAACTGGTAGGAAATACGCTGACTCGGTAAGCCTGTCAACTACCACCTATATGGAATCAACCTTTATAGTGTACGAGGCAACCCTGTGATTAAATCCATGTTATTAATGTTCCACTTCCAAACTGGAAGGATAATACATCGCATAAAACATACAGATTTCTGATGCCATACTGTTAATCAGTGACCGCTTGGACATTGAGCCACAAGTTCTACAATGTGCTTCTCATGTAATCTTACCAAGACATCTCTGCTAAACCATGGTACACACAATCTACATTGGCGTTAAAGTACTCCCCCTTGTGTTTGTTTAAATACCTTTGTCGAACTTTGCTGTACATTTGTTTTTCAATTGAACTAAAAATAGGATTTACATATTGCTTTTTCTTTATCTCAGATACCAATGAAAATTCTGCCATATTTGACACTATAATTCTTTCACCTAAAGTTTTATACAAGTAGTGGTGCCATCTATTACAAGCAATTGCCACATCTGTTAACTTAAAATCATATGTGGGATAATTTCTCCTATGTGGACGCAATTGTCTTAAGGCATACGCTATCACATTATCGTGTTGCATGTATACACATCCCACACCAACTTTTAAAATATTACAATACATTGCATACTCTTATGTGCCTTTGGGAGGTACTAGTACAGGTGTAGGAGTCAATTTATCTTTCAACTCTTGCAAACTTTCTCACATACATCATTCCGCTGAAACTTAGTTACTTTGTGTGTTAGCTTTGTGAAGGATAATGGCAGAAAGCCCCTTTTTTTTTTTTTAACAATTCTTCTGTAATCACTGGCCAACTCGAGGAAGCTATGACTTTTCGTAGGCGTCATAGGCCTTGGCCACTCCTTTTGTGTATATTAATCCTGATTCCTTCATTCAATACAATGTGTCCTAAGGACGATACGGATTATGACCAAACTTGTATTTAAAGAACTTGTACATATCTTACGGTCACGAAGAATCCGTAACACCTGTCACAAGTGATTAATAAGGTCCTTTTGTGATCTTGAGTAATCTAATATAACATCTAAAACATTATCACGAATAATCTTAGTGATGGCTTAAACACCCTAATTATCAAACCCACCAACGCAGCTGGTGCATTTGTTAGCCCAAATGGCATAACTACGAATTCATAACAACCATACCTCTATTTTGGGTATCTTTATTTTCTCTGACCCTTACTAGATGATCTCCTAACCTTAAGTCAATCTTTAGGAAGAATTTGGCACCCTAAAACCGATCAATAAGTCATCAACTCGGGGGAGAAGACATGTATTCTTCGTTGTCACCTTATTCAGCTGCCGATAGTAAACACACATTCTCAATGTGCCATTTTTTATTTTGTACTGTGAACATTGATGCACCCCAAGGGGCCGTACTAGGTCTTATGAATTCCTTGTTCATCAAGTCTTTTAATTTCTCGTTTCATTCCCGTAACTCTACCGGGGCCATGCTATATGAAGAAATAAAAATAGGCCGAGTATCTGACATCACATTAATACCAGCTCATACATGGAGGAATTCATTTACCACCAGAACTGATTGAAGAGTTGGTGGCGTCACATCAGTATATTTCACTCTTACGAAGTGACATATGTATCCCTTAGAGTATCCTTTTCTTTGCTTTAATATGGGGAATAAATTTTCCTCTTGGTGCCCCCCACATTTACCTGTCCATTCAAAAACATTCTTTTGGGGAAAACGATAATATAACTTCTTAGTTCGACAATATACTATGGTACAATCCTTTTATAACATCAAAATTCCACTATTTCCAGCTCAATAAGATCAAACAGTGTCTCACGACCACAAACAATTACTATGCACTTATGATATACTCTTTTAACTACAATAAATTCACCAACTGATGTATAGACTTCATGTGACATAACTAGTAATTCTTGTGTTCTCTTGAATTTTCAGCAATTAATGAAATAACATATACTAGTGTCGAATATGGGTCAATCAATGTGTATACGGTACCTGTGGCTACATCAGGAGAAGCCTCATTTTGTAGCCCGACATACCACACCAATAACAAACATTCGGCCCCAACCGACATTCACCTAGATAACAACTTCTGCAGTACTAACACGGCTTACGAGGAGACTCCGATTGGTTCCTACTTTCTACGTTCTTCTTCTTGATACCCTATTGGCCATAAATCTTGAATCTCACTTCTGTAATGCCCCGTACATTTCCGACCCTACTTGAAAATTTTGAACTATGCTTACGTAGGTTTTGAGAGCCACAAGTACGTATTTTGTATTGTTATTAATGGAAAAATTTGATAGTGTGCTAACACATGTGAGGAGACATTTGTAGGAGGTGTTTGTGACTTTGTGGAGCACTTGTGAGGGTGAAAAGTGAGGTTTAAAGGACATCCAAGCAAAGGATATTAAATTTAAGAGGCAAGGTAAAGATTTGGACTCGAAAGATCCAACCAAATCCGCAAAGAAAAGTTGGAATCAAAAGTTAAGTGAGGGGCGCTGCAAGTGGCGTGCCAGGCCGCTTCTGGCCAAAAATTTTCTTACCCAGGCAACAAAGGGGAGCGCCAGGCAGCGTGCCAGGCTGGTTTTCGCAAAAAAATTTCTTCGACCATTAGTCTATAAATAGGACTCTTGGGTTATGGTATCATTATTCCATCATAGTAGGGCAACTCTTGAGTGAGTTTGGCATCCAAGTTGGGGTTAATTCATCGTCGTAATTATTTTAACAAATTATGTTCAAATAAACAATGAACGACTAGAATTTCAATTTTGCGATTGAGGCTACAAACGGGAATCTCGTAAGGAAATATTTTCATGACGTTATGGAATTATTTAAACATGATAGATATAATGGATTAAACATTGAATTTGCTGGGCTAAGTTAATATATGTTATTGGGCTCATTTGAGGCCCAAAATGACATAAAGAAATGGCCCAAATGGGGAGGAATGACCCATTCTTGTGTTGAAAAGTAAACACACCTTTATTGTTGGATAAGGATGACTTAAAAGACTATATAAAGGCACCCAAATCAAATTTTTTACCCATAAAACACACATGAGAATTCTAGGCTTTTCTACAAAAAAAAAGATATTTTCTCTCTACACTTAAACCCTAAGGCAACCATCTCTTGGAGACAAAATCATCACTTTGCAAGCCTTGGTAAGTGTCTACTCTCATGGATTAATTTATTATGTGCTTAATATTGTGTATATATCATGATGGTTATGTTGGCAAGATGTTGAATAGTGCACTTTTGGGTTTTGCTAAAAGATGTGCCATCTATGTGATTTAAAATTAAAAAGAGACTTGAGGTTTGAATAAAAGTGAATGGTATGGATGATATATCAACATGTATGGTGTGATTATGATCCTTAACTTGTTATTTTTCTATAGGTGTAAGTTGTGGGATTATTGTCGATATGAGGTTATGAAGCTTATTGAGATGACTTGATGGAATAATTGTGATGTTGTGTTGATGGAGAAGTGTAAGGTATGGACTTGGTGTGACATGCTATTGGCTTATGATTTATTGGTCAATATATGGAATGTTATGGTATTGTTGGAATGATAATGTCATGAATGGTATTGTAAAGGGTGAAGTGATGCTCATGTAACGCATGGTCGTCTTATGCACTTGGAAAGTAGCTTGTGGTTAATGTTGGTTCCGTTATGTACTTGTGTTGTAGAGTAAGAAGTAAGAAAGGAGCTAGACTATTGTATTCACGTATAGGATTGTGTATTCATATTGGGAAGATAAGGTATGTAAGGTTACTCTTTCCGTATCCTTCTGCAGTATATTGTTTATATTGTCATTGGGCTTGTTCTATTCCGAGGGGTTTTGAAGTATATCAATTCAGGTTGCCATACATTGTTATTAACATGTGTCCTATTCTTTGATGAATTATGATTCACTTATCTCTTATTCATTGACTGAGGTTCCAAATCTATCATAATGTTGTAATTTCTAAAAGAACTATCTCTAAGAGAGTAATAATGTCAAGAGAATCTATTTATTCTTGAATAGAATTTACAATAATGTCATGTTCCAAAGTCCAATAATATTAAGATTATCTTTGTACCAATCTGTCACAAGTAAAAGTACCGATCTCACAAAAGTAATGAAGGAAGTATGTGCAAGCTAATGTATCTATCCCTCACAAGTAAAGGTATCAATCTTACAAGAGTAAAAACGTGAAATAATGTATAATTGATGAGTATTTCATGGGTGGTATCCCAGCTGTTAAATTACCTAGCATGGTTCGATCCCGATACATCCTAGGGTCAATATGAAAGCCTAGCATGGTTTAAAATAACATCCCAGGGGTCAAAGCACCTAGCATGGGTTAATACATCCCAGGGGCGACATGAAAGCCTAGCATGGGTTAATCTAGCATCCCAGGGGTTAAAATACCTAGCATGGGTTAATCTCATCCCAGGGGCTATAGAACAGCCTAGTATGGGTATAACGGTAAATATGAATAAATATGAAGACAAAAGAAGTAAAAGATGTGATATACATGGTTCCTCATATGCAGACCGGTGAATTATTTGTATTAATTATTTCTCTCATATTTGAATCCATTGATGTTCTTATGTTTGATACAGTTTCATATAGCTTTACATACTTACTACATTCTTCGTAATGACCCCACTTGGGGGACTTACCTTACTTGCTGTAGGCGCAGGTGCTAGTAGACCTCCTCAGTAGGTTGCGGGTCATTTGCAGATTTTTGGTAAGCTCCAATTGGGTCGGGGCTTTCCGAGTCACAGTTGTACATTTGTTTTGATGTTATAAATATTGTATAAAGTCGGGACTTGTCCCAACTTTAAGTTGGTCTTGTAAATGCATCTGATAGAGGCTTTTGTAGAAGTTTATGGGTATATGTATGAAAAAGATGAATGTCTGTTTTGACTTAATGGCCCTAACGGCCAAGTTTCACATATATAGGCATCACATGTTCCATGATTTCCACTATTAGCATTTTATTTCCTTACATGATGGTGATGTTTCTTATGTAATGCATATGAATGGACATGAGTAAAGATTGGTTCTCTCAGGCCTTCTCGGCTTCGGGTGCCAGTCTGCCTCGTTGGAACTCGGGGCGTGACAATAGTGGTATCAGAGCAGGTCGTTCTAAGGGTATCTATGGGACATTTATAAGTAGGAGGCTATGGGACATTTAGGAGTTGTTTATTTCCTTCATTTCTAGATCGTACAATAGAGCCAATAGTGTAAGTGAAATCGTATATGACCATTGGAATTGATTTTCTTGTTTATAGTAACAATTCCGATGATGAGAAGAGGTAGAGGAAAAGGTAAGTAGGTAGATATACCTTCCGGTGAAGGAATGAGTAAATCACCACCTGACCAAGCTAGTCAAGGTGGAGCTGATGCTGAAATTGCATCGCGGTCTTCTTCTACTTTTCCAGCTCCGAAAGAGACAAGGGGTAGAGAAGTACCTGAAAAACCGCCTATGAATGCCACTGACCAGGATTTAAGAAATATAGTACATATGTTGACTCAACTAGTGGATGCACAAAGTCAAGGATGAGTTGGTCCAACGGTACATGAGGATGATGCGGCTAGGGTAGCGAGTCGCAGGACAAAGGATTTTCTGAAACTAGACCCTCCCATATTCACTGGGTCAGACCCGAAAGCAGATCCACATGACTACATGGATTAAATTCAAAGGGCTTTAGAGGTTATGCACGTGACTAGCGTGGAAACAGTTGAACTTGCGGCCTATAGATTGAAAGATGAAGCAATATTGTGGTATGAAGACTGGAAAAGATCAAGGGGTATTGATGCACCTCAAGCAGGTTGGGAGGAATTTAAAATGGCCTTCCTTGATCATTACCTCCTATATGATCCGGGAGGCACGAGCCAATCAATTTCTAAATCTTCGTCAAGGAATTATGAGTGTCAGAGAGTACAGCCTTCAGTTTAATTCTTTAGCTCGATATGCTCCGAATGTGGTGGACACAATGGAAGATAGAGTCCATCGATATGTGGATAGACTGGAGCCATACTGTCACACCCCGAATCCCATTGAGACATGATTGGTACCCGTAGCCGATAAGGCCTGAGAGAACCAAGCTTTGCCTATGTTTATTCATGTGCATGCCATTCGAAACACCTTTATCACGTAGGAGTTTATAATGCTAACAATGAAATTCATGAAACATGTGACATATATATAAATTTATGAAACTTGGACGTTGAGGCCATCAAGTAAAAAATGACATGTACCTTTTACATTTTTACACCCACACCTGTCTACAAAAGCCTCTAACAAGAGCATTGACAAATATGAACTAAAAGTCGAGACAAGTCCCCACTTTATACAACATGTACAACATCAAAACATATGTCCAATCGCGACTCGGAGAAACCCCAAACTAACTGGAGCTCACCAATGATCCGCAACAACTGGCAACCTATTGTGGAGGCCTACTAGTACCTGCGCCTGCAGCAAGTAAGGTAGATCCCACAAGAGGGGTCAGTAAGAAGAATGTACTGAGTATGTAAGGCCATATGAAACTTGTATGATATGTAAACATGTCAATGAACTCACATACAATAAATGATCAATATGGATAAGTCACAATACTGTACTTTTGAAACCATGTATATTGCTTCCTTTACTTTCTTTGTTTCTTTGATTCTATGGTTATTCATCTTTGCCTGTGAACTGTGATACCCGAGCCCCGACTGAACAGTGGGTTTGAACATAACATATCGTCATGTTGGGATCTGATTGAGCTAGGCTTATTCACCCAGAGCTGCCACCCTAAGAATCAAAGCATTGGGTTCGGCTCGAGTTAGGCTTATTACCTCTAGAGCTGCCACCCATAAACCAACATATCAGGTTCAGCTCGAGCTAGGTTTATACCTCTAGAGCTGCCCCCTGTCAGGTTCGGTCCGAGCTAGGCTTATGCCCCCAAGACTGCCCCCTGATCCAACAATCTTGGGATCGGCTTGAGCCAGGCATTGCGCCCCCAAAGCTGTCACCCATACTTGATCATTAACCACATATGCATTACTTTATTCATTACTTTGAGATTGATACAATGATAATCACATATTTACTTGAAGCTTTTGATCATTAACCAATGAGTAAGAGATATGAGACTAACATTAGTTGGAAATGTAGCCTTTTGGGAAACATAACACTATTGGAACCATCGGACAATGATCAATGAACGAGATGCATGAGCATAAACAATATTAGAACTTTGGAACATAACTTTATTGGGATTTTGGAACATTATCAATGAATAGGAGACATGTGATTCATAATTGATCACTGAGTAGGAAACATGTGATAATAACCATTGGTAACCGGGGATAGAATACCTTAGCACATTTCGGAATAGGACAAGTGTAACGTCAATGTGAGTTCTATATGCTGCAGAAAGATACGGAAAAAGTAACCTTACATACCTGCACTTCCAAGTATGAATACACAAGCCTATGTATGAACACAATAGTCCAGCTTCTTCCTTACGTCGTACTCTACAATACAAGTTCATACCGTAGCTTACATTAGCAACTAGTCACTATACAGGCGTACAAGGCAACAATGAACTATATGACTGCCGTATAATTTCATATAACCCCCATACAATAAAATCCAAGGAATTATCATATCAATAATACCATAACATTATGCACATTGACCAAGAGACCATACATCGATAGCATTTCGCACCACACTTACCCTTTACGCTTTTCTCTTTATCATTTCGTCACAACTACTCCTTCATAAGAACATATGAACAACCATACATACTTAATACAGTCCAACACACCTCCATACAATACTTTAAAGTCATTAAAATGACATCACAAGTTGATAATTACATCCAAAAAGGGTATAGGGGCCTTCGGGGATCAACTAGAAACGGAAACACTCAAAACCAATTATGGGACTAACCTGCACTTCCACCTGTGCCCGTAGGTGGCTGAGGTACGCGTGTAGATGGCCTCTGGAAAATTCCAAGGGTATCTGTGTTGGCATCTGCGCCCGCAGATGCCCTCGTCTGGGGGGTGGATGCCCATTTTGGTTCGAAATGGCTTCTTTTGGGTCTTTACATGCTATGAATGGTCCATGATCATAACCAAACTTATTTTGAAATATTTTTTATCATATTAAACACCAAAATTCATCCATAGTCTCACAACACACATAAAAACACCCAAAACTACATTTCACGGCCAATACGGCACCCAAAACCATAACCAATTTCACAATAAAAATTCCAAACGTTATACACAAGGATTAAACAAAGAGAGACTATAATAAAATCTCACATGTCAAAATTTAATCCACCAAGTTCATTTCCTTCAAGACCACAAGTGCATATTCAAGTTCACAAGACAAACCATTCTCCGATTTACCAAACATGTAACATTTCACACTTTGTGAACTTCCCAATAATCCACTAACATAACCAACATAATATAAACCATCTCACATGCATAAAATATATTGAACCATCATAATAAACACTTACCAAGTCTTACAAGTTGATGATCTCGGCCCAAAGGATAACTTAGGGTTCTTGAGAGGCAAAAGAAATTATTTGGTAAAGTTTAGAAAAGCATGAGAGTCCAATGCAATAAAAATCAGATTTTTATCTTTATATAGTACCTCATTTCTATATTATCTCTTACCTTAGCATTTAATGCAAGGGTTGATTTGGTCAGATGGAGCAAATTGGAAGAATGGGTCAAAAATCCTTTTTGGGCCATGTCTTTCTCTTATAATTGTTTTGGGCTTCATTTAAGGCCCAATGGTGTAAGACTTTTTAATGCCCACAAATTTCTACATAGTTCATCCATTCTCTCATGTTCCATGTTTCTCTAAATGTTACGGTTGTCAGCTAGACTTAGAAACGTACGGGGTGTTACATTCTTCCCCCCTTAGAAACATTCATCCCCGAATGTTAGTATATTATCATTTCAAAGTAAACAATTACAAGTTTAGGGACATTCTTCATGTCATCATATAAAGATATACTCAAAGCTTGTAAATACTTACTTGTCATTCTTCCCTTTGGAACAAATGAGGGTACTCTGATTTCATCATTTCTTCAGCTTCCCATGTGACTTCTTCTATTTGCTGATTTCTCCAAAGTACCTTTATGGATGCTATATCTTTATTCCTCAGCCTCTTCACTTGTCTATCCAGAATGGCTACAGGTATCTCCTCAAAGGTAAGATCCTCTGTAACCTGTACATCTTCAATAAGAGTAAAACAAGATGGATCTCCTATGCATTTTTGAAGCATCGACACATGGAATGCTGGGTGAACTGTGGAGAGTTCTTGGGGTAGCGCCAACTCATATGTAACTTGCCCAAATCTTCTAATAATTTCATATGGGCCTATATACCGTGGACTCAATTTCCCTTTCCTTCCGAATCGCATTACCCCTTTCATTGGTGACACCTTCAAAAATACCCAATCACCTATGGCGAACTCAAGTTCTCTTCTTCTAACATCGACATACGACTTGTGTCGACTTTGGACCGTCTGTAATCGTTGTTGAATCACTTTAACTTTCTCCATAGCCTGATGAACAAGATCTGGCCCAAGTAAAGCAGTCTCACCTGCTTCAAACCACCCAATCGGTGATCTACATTTTCGTCCATATAATGCTTGATAAGGTGCCATTTTAATACTTGAATGATAGCTATTGTTATAAGCAAATTCAATAAGAGGCAAATGGTCATCCCAACTGCCCTGAAAATCTAACGTGCATGCTCATAGCATATCTTCAAGTGTCTGAATAGTATGTTCTGCTTGCCCATCAGTCTGAGGATGGAAAGTCGTACTCAAATTCACCTGTGTGCCCAAACTCTGCTGAAAAGATCTCCAAAAGTGCGCTGTGAACTGTGCTCCTCTGTCTGATATGATGGAAAGTGGAATACCATGCAATCGTACTATTTCTTTCACATATAAGTTTCCATAATCCTCAGCTGTATAGGTGGTCTTGACCGGTAGAAAATGCGCTGAATTGGTAAACATGTCCACTATAACCCATATAGAATCAAATTTTTGCAATGTACGAGGCGAACCTGTGATGAAGTCCATATTAATCATATCCCACTTCCAGACTGGAAGTTTAATACATTGCATGTAACCTCCTGGTTTCTGATGCTCTACGTTTACTTGTTGACAATTTGGGCACTGAGCGACAAATTCTGCAATATTCTTCTTCATATTTCCCCACCAATATATTTCCTTTAAATCATGGTACATTTTAGTAGCACCCGGATGAATAGAATAGCGCGAATGATGCGCCTCCATCATGATTCATTTTCGTAGTTCATCTACATCTGGTACGCATAATCTACCTTGGCATTAAAGCACCCCTTCCTGTGTAAGATCAAATGCCTTTGTCAAATTTTGTTCTACATTCTCTTTTAACTGCATTAACATAGGATCTGTAAACTGCTTTTCTTTCACCTCAGCTATTAGCAAAGATTCAGCCGCATTTTGCACAATGACTCCTTCATCTGATGATTCAAGAAGACAAACCCACAAGCTGGCTAATTGATATAAATCTTTGATAATCTCTTTCTTTTTCGTCAAGTGATCATCAATGACTCCGGTTTCCTTGCGGCTCAATGCATCAGCTACCACATTTGCTTTTCCTGGATGGTATAGAATATCAATATCATAATCTTTTAATAACTAAAGCCACCTTCTTTGCCTTAAATTGAGTTCTTTCTGCTTAAATAGATATTGCAAACTTTTGTGATCCGTATAGATATTAACATGAACTCCATATAAATAATGACGCCATATCTTTAACGCAAAGACCACCGCTGCTAATTCAAGATCATGTGTGGGATAATTTTTCTCATGTGGCCGCAACTGTCGTGAGGCATATGCTATGACATTACCGTGTTGCATCAATACACATCCGAGGCCAACCCCGAAAGCATCGCAATACACTGCATAACCTTTTGTACCTTCAGGAAGTACTAAAACTAGTGTGGAGATTAATTTATCTTTCAACTTTTGGAAGCTTTTCTCACACGCATCATTCCACTAAAATTTTACTGCCTTATGTGTAAGCTTTGTTAATGGTGCAGCAATAGAAGAAAAACCTTCCACAATTCTTCTGTAATAACCTGCCAGTCCAAAAAAACTATGGATTTCTGTGGGTGTCGTAGGTCTTGGCCAATTTTTCACTGCTTTGATCTTTTGTGTATCAACCTGTATCTCTTCATCTGACACAATATGACCCAAGAATACGACGGAGTTTAACCAAAACTCACACTTCAAAAATTTTGCATGCAACTTTTGCTCACGGAGAATCTGTAGCACCTACCGTAAGTGATTAGCATAGTCCTTCGGTGTTCTGGAATAAACTAGGATGTCATCTATAAACACTGTGATGAACACGTCCAGAAATGGCTTGAACACCCTATTCATCAAATCCATGAACACAGCTGGTGCATTTGTTAGTCCAAATGACATAACTAAAAATTCGTAATGGCCATACCGTGTTTGGAAAGCTGTCTTGGGTACATCTTATTTTCTAACTCTGACTTGATGGTAACCCGACCTCAAGTTGATCTTTTAAAAATACTTGGCACCCTGTAACTGATCAAACAAATCATCAATTCGAGGGAGGGGATATTTGTTCTAGATCGTTACCTTATTCAATTGCCGATAGTCGATGCACATTCTCAACGTGTCATCTTTATTCCGTACAAATAATATCGGTGCACCCTATGGGGACACACTAGGTCTAACAAAGCCTTTGTCCAGCAAATCTTTCAATTGCTCCTTCAATTCATGCAATTCTGCTGGAGCCATTCTATATGGAGGAATAGAAATAGGTTGAGTGCCTGGAATCACATCAATGCCAAATTCTACTTCCCGTTCTAGGGGTAAGCCTGGAAGATCCTTTGGGAATACATCTAAAAATTCATTGACCACGGGAACCAACTGCGGAGTTAGTGGTTCCACATCATTATCTTTCACCCGTACTAAATGACATATGTAACCTTTAGCAATCATTTTTCTGGCTTTCAAATAGGAAATAAATCTTCCTCGTGGTGCCCCTACAATACCCTGCCATTCAAGAACATTTTCTTGCGGAAAGCAAAATTGCACCTTCTTGGCCTGGCAATCTACCGTGGCATAACAAGAGGCCAACCAATCCATTCCCATGATCACATCAAAATCCACCATGTCTAATTCAATGAGATTGACCAATGTATCGTGACCACACACAGTTATCACACAATTTCGATATACTCTTTTTGCAATAATAAATTCACCAACCGGTGTAGACACTTCAATTGATTTAATTAATAATTCTGGTGCCCTTGCAATTTTCACAGCAACCAATGGAGTAACATTGGAAAAACAATTACCATAGTTAGATGTCAACTCAACTTACAACACTGGCTCTATTGCACGATCTAGAATTGAAGAAAAGAAACAACATCCTAAATGTCCCATAGCCTCCTACTTATAAATGTGGTGCACAACACATCGATAAGTAAGACTCTACTCAGACATGGCTTTGTAGAAACCCTTAGAACAACCTGGCTCTGATACCACTTTTGTCACACCCCGAATCCCATCGAGATGTGATTGGCACCCGTAGCCGATAAGGCTCGAGAGAACCAAGCTTTGCCTATGTTCATTCATGTGTATGCCATCCGAAACACCCTTATCACGTAAGATTTATAATGCTAACAATGAAATTCATGAAACATGTGACATATATATAAATTTATGAAACTTGGACGTTGAGGCCATCAAGTCAAAAATGACATGTACCTTTTACATTTTTACACCCACACCTGTCTACAAAAGCCTCTAACAAGAGCATTGACAAAAATGAACTAAAAGTCGAGACAAGTCCCCGCTTTATACAACATGTACAACATCAAAACATATGTCCAATCGCGACTCGAAGAAGCCCCGAACTAACTGGAGCTCACCAATGATCCGCAACAACTGGCAACCTACCGTGGAGGCTTACTAGTACCTGCGCCTGCAGCAAGTAAGGTAGATCCCCCAAGAGGGGTTAGTAAGAAGAATGTACTGAGTATGTAAGGCCATATGAAACTTGTATGATATGTAAACATGTCAATGAACTCACATAAAATAAATGATCAATATGGATAAGTCACAATACTGTACTTTGGAAACCATGTATATTGCTTCCTTTACTTTCTTTGTTTCTTTGATTTTATGGTTATTCATCTTTGCCTGTGAACTGTGATACCCGGGCCTCGACTGAATAGTGGGTTTGAACATAACATATCTTCATGTTGGGATCGGCTTAAGCTAGGCTTATTCCCCCAGAGCTTCCACCCTAAGAATCAAAGCATTGGGTTCGGCTCGAGCTAGGCTTATTACCTCTAGAGCTGCCACCCATAAACCAACATATCAGGTTTGGCTCAAGCTAGGTTTATACCTCTAGATCTTCCCCCTGTCAGGTTCGGTACGAGCTAGGCTTATTCCCCAAGGAATGCCACCTGATCCAACAATCTTGGGATCAGCTTGAGCTAGGCATTGCGCCCCCAAAGCTGCCACCCATACTTGATCATTAACCACAGATGCATTACTTTATTCATTACTTTGAGATTGATAAAATGATAATAACATATTTACTTGAAGCTTTGGATCATTAACCAATGAGTAAGAGATGTGAGAATAACATTAGTTGGAAATGTAGCCTTTTGGGAAACATAACACTATTGGAACCATCAGACAATGATCAATGAACGAGATGTATGAGCATAAACAATATTAGAACTTTGGAACATAACTTTATTGGGATTTTGGAACATTATCAATGAATAGGAGACATGTGATTCATAATTGATCTATGAGTAGGAAACATGTGATAATAACCATTGGTAACCGGGGATAGAATACCTTAGCACATTTCGAAATAGGACAAGTGTAACGTCAATGTGAGTTCTATATGCTGCAGAAAGATACGGACAAAGTAACCTTACATACCTGCACTTCCAAGTATGAATACACAAGCCTATGTATGAACACAATAGTCCAGCTTCTTCCTTACGTCTTACTCTACAATACAAGTTCATACCGGAGCTTACATTAGCAACTAGTCACTATACATGCGTATAAGATGACAATGAACTATATGACTGTTGTATGATTTCATATCACCCCTTACAATACAATTTAGGGCATTATCATATCAATAACACCATAACATTATGCATATTGACCAAGACATCATACATCGATAGCATTTCACACCACACTTACCCTTTACGCTTTTCTATTTATCATTCCGTCACAATTACTCCTTCATAACAACAAATGAACAACCATACATACTTATTACAGTCCAACACACCTCCATACGATACTTTAAAGTCATTAAAACGACATCACAAGTTGATAATTACATCCAAAAAGGGTATAGGGGCCTTCGGGGATAAACTAGAAACGGAAACACTCAAAACCAATTCTTGGACTGACCTGCGCTGCCGGTGCATGCGCAGATGGCCTCTGGACAATTCCAGGGGAATCTGCGTTGGCATCTGCGCCCGTAGATGCCCTCGTCAGCGGGGGCAGATGCCCGTCTTGGTCTGAAATGGCTTCTTTTGGGTCTTTTAATGCCATGAATGGTCCATGATCATAACCAAAACTTATTTTGACATATTTTTGATCATATTAAACACAAACATTCATACATAGTCTCACAACACACATAACAACACCCAAAACTACATTTCACGGCCAATACAGCACCCAAAACCATAACCAATGTCACAATAACAATTCCAAATGTTATACACATGGATTAAACAAAGAGAGACTATAATCACATCTCACATTTCAATATTTAATCCACCAAGTACATTTCCTTCAAGACCACAAGTGCATATTTAAGTTCACAAGACAAACCATTCTCCGATTTAGCAAACATGTAACATTGCACACTTTGTGAGCTTCCCAATACTCCGCCAACATAACCAACATAATATAAACCATATCACATGCATAAAATATATTAATCCATCATAAGAAACACTTAACAAGTCTTACAAGTTGATGATCTTGGCCCAAAGGATAACTTAGGGTTCTTGAGAGGCAAAAGAAATTATTTGGTAAAGTTTAGAAAAGCATGAGAGTCCAATGCAATAAAAATCTGATTTTTTTCTTTATATAGTCCCTCATGTATCTCTTATATCTTCCCTTAGAATTTAATGCAAGGATTGATTTGGTCAAATAGAGCAAATTGGAAGAATGGGTCAAAAATCCTTTTTGGGCCTTGTCTTTCTCTAATAATTATTTTGGGCTTCATTTAAGGCCCAATAGTGTAAGACTTTTTAATGCCCACAAATTGCTACATAGTTCATCCATTCTCTCATGTTCCATATTTCCCTAAATGTTATGGTGTCACGCCCCGACTTCCAACGGGACGTGATTGGCACCCGAAGCCGATATGGCCTGAGAGAACCAATCTTTGCTCATGTCTACCCAGATGCATATCCTCGTATGAATCGTGTTACGTATTATTATGCCTTATGCAACTAAGCGGAAGTCATGCACATGGAAACATATATCATATCTATATACGAAACTTGGCCATTAGGGCCATTACACCAAGACTTCATGAGTCATCTGATATACATATACATGTACCCACATATGTCTACAAAAGCCTCTAACAGATGCATTGACCATAACAAACTAAAAGTCGGGACACGTCCCCGCTTTATACAAAATTTACAACATCAAAATGACTGTACAACTGCGACTTGAAAAGTCCCGAAGCAACTGGGGCTCACCAAAGATCTGCAAATAACTGTCCACTTACTGTGGAGGTCTACTAATGCCTGCACCTGCAACATGTAAGGGAAGTCCCCCGAGGGGGTCAGTACGAAGAATGTACTGAGTATGTAAGGCTCATAATAAATAGCGTCATACATGAGAATATCAATAGAATAAAATATGGGAGAATAGTCAATGGGAATAAGCCATCATCTTAATGGAAAACTACCTTTACTCAAGAAACTTGCCTCAAATAGCTTCTTCTATCTACAAGAGATTCTTTCTTACTTCTAGGCTCATTACCACTAGTGTTCATCTACATAATTCGAAAGAATAATACTCATCACATACATCCACTCTAATGGTGGGGGGTTAACACTATAACATACATCTCTTCTATTGGCGTACGTCCACTCTATTAATGGTTTAACCTACATCCACTCTCATGGTGGGAGAACATGCATCCACTCTATTCACGTACCTCCACTCTATTGGTGGTTTATTCTACATCCACTCTATTCTATTACCTCCACTCTATTGGTGGTTTATCCTACATCCACTCTCATGGTGGGAGAACATACATCTATTCTATTAACATACATCCACTCTATTGGTGGTTTATCCTACATCCACTCTCATGGTGGGAGAACATACATCTATTCTATTAACGTACATCCACTCTATTGGTGGTTTATCCTACATCCACTCTCATGGTGGGAGGTCCATACATCCACTCTCATGGTGGGAGATCCATACATCCACTCTCATGGTGGGAGAATCATACATCCACTCTCGTGGTGGGAGAATCATACATCCACTCTCATGGTGGGAGAATCATACATCCACTCTCATGGTGGGACAACATACATCCACTCTCATGGTGGGAGAATCATACATCCACTCTCATGGTGGGGAGCCATACATCCATTCTCATGATGGGGTAACATACATCCACTCTCATGGTGGGTTAACATACATCCACTCTCATGGTGGGGTCATATACATCCACTCTATTGTGGGAGAAATTGGTATATCAACTTATGAAAGATTAACACATTAAGGATCATGATACTAATTGAAACACACAACTATGCTTTACCTTACTCCTAAGCTTCATGAGATTAACACCTTAACTTATGAGGGATAGATACATTAGCTCGCACTTTACCTTCTTCACTATTCTTATGAGATCTTATGTAAGTAGGTACATGATACCGGGCCTCCACCTTTTGTGGGCTATAATAGATAACAAAGCATAACATTGGGACTATTCCATATTGAACTTATACCCTCTATAATGTAATCCATACTCCATGAAACATAAAGCAACCATGCCCATTACCTTTTTACAATCTTATACCTTGTATTTAGTTATGAGAGTGACACCTTGAAGATCATAAGGCTAAGCACACACTTATATACACGTCTCATTTCACCCCTTTTTCCTCATGAGATTGACATCTTCACTTATGAGGCATAATTTTACTAACTTGCACATCACCTCTCTTATTACTCTTATGAGATTGGTACTTCTACTTATGAATGATTGGTACAAAGATAATCATCATACCATAGGACTTTGGAACAAGACATGATTGGAATAATGTTATTCAAACTAAACAATCTCTCTTTACCTCATTACTCTCGTTGAGATAGTTCTCTTAGAATTTACAATGTTATGACATCTTTGGAAATTCCAATCAATGACTAAGAGATAAGTGAATCATCATTCATCTAAGAATAGGATGTGTATGAATAACAATATACGTCAACATGAATTGATATACTTCAAGCCTCTCGAAATTGAAACAAGTCCAATGTCAATATGAACAACATGTTGCAGAAGGATATGGAAAAAGGAACCTTACATACCTTGTCTTCTTAATACGAATACACAATTTTAGACGCGTGTACAATAGTCCCGCTCCTCCTTTATGTTTTCACTCTACAACACAAGTTCATAACGAACCAATATTAACCACCAATTACCTTATAATGGCATACAACAATAATAAGTCACATGTTTAGCTTTAACATGTCATTTCCCCCTTAACAAAACCATTGATAAAATCATTATTCCAAAAATCCTCCAATATTCCCAACATTGACCAATACATGATAATCCATACATTCCACCACAATACTTCCCCTTTACACTTTCTTATCCACACCACATCACAAACAATCCATCAATTCACCTTAATACACTTCATAGCACAAATCGGCCAAAATCCCACAATTTGCAATTATAGAAAATAATAAATTTAATAACAAAAATAACACCATAGACGTTCATATTTTATCCATACCATGATCTTTCATCAAAGGCACAAGTCCAAATTCAAGCTCAAATCCCATGGATCACAAATCTTATACAAAAGCACAAAGTGCCATGTCCAACATTTCAACCATAAACAACATGATGTACATATTCTCTCATGCTTATAATATGTTAAAGTACAATAATATTCACTTACCCAAGCTTGAAATATGATGATCTTTCTCCAAGAAGTGCCTTAGGGTTTTGAAAGCCAAAGAGATGTTCTTGGGAGATTTCTAGAAAAAGATAGAAAAGGCATGTGTGTTTCTCTTCAATAAAAATCAGAATTTTGCCCCTTTATATAGGCCTTGAGTCCATCCTTAAGTCATTAATGTGGCATTCTAGAAGGTCTTGGCAAGAATGGGCATTTGACCCATTTTGGGCCATGCTTTCATTTCATTTTTGGGCCCTTTTTGGGCCCAATTCACTTAACCCGATAAAATCAATAATTTCTCGTGTTTAAGTCATCTACTATGTATTACAATAACATTACCACTCATTCTATTCATATCCGTATCCTCAATCCAAAAACCAAGTGATTCTAGCCACGTTTGGCTTATTTTGACTATAGGGGTAAAATCGTCATTTTGGCCCCAAATTCGTTCTCGAGTAATTTTATCATACCAATGTAATATGTCATTCATTTCATGTATATACTCTTGGTTGTAGAATAAACGTAGCAAAAATTGGCTCGGTACGACCCCGGATACCCTTGGGACTTAGAAATTTCCAACTTTCGAAAAAGTGGAAAACCCAAGGTGGCACGCCCCTGGGCTCGCTAGCTTGCTGCCTCTGGGCACAAAAATTTGTCCCAAAGCAGCGTGGCATGCTACCCATCGCGCACTTTTTTTTTTTTTTTCCTCTCAAAACTAAGGTAAACATGTACGGGGTGTTACATATGGTTGTCAGCTAGACTTAGAAACGTACGGGGTGTTACACATACTTGGTAAAGGACTACACTATTGCTGCTTTGAACAGAGATATGGACATTGCCAGAATTCAGGCTTTCGCATGAAAAATGGATGACCAAATGCAAAGAAGAAGGACACAGGAATCCGAGGAAGGGCCATCAAAAAGGGCGAGACCTATGGGGCAGTCTATGGTGTCCCCAGGAGAATCTAGACCTCGGATGTTACCGCCTAGACCCTCATTTTCTTATTCCACAGCAGGCACTCAACCCCAATTCCGAGGGTTTAGGGGTAGTCAATCTGGACAGAGTAGTGGAGTGCAAGGTTCACATACAGCAGAATTTTCTCATCCTTCGTGTCAGCGTTGTGGAAGGTACCATTTAGGTGAATGCCGGTTGGGGACAAATGCTTGTTTTTGGTGTGGCACAGCGGGGCATATAATGAGAGAATGCCCACAAAGGGGTGTGAATGGTATAGCACGACCTACGGGATCAACCGTTGCATCATCATTATCGGTCCCTTCCCTAGGCAGAGGTGTTCAGCCTATTGGTCGTGGTAGAGATATTAGAGGGGCAGCTAGTTCCAGTGGAGCCCAAAATCGCACCTATGCTATAGTGGACCGCAGAATGCGGAGGCATCTCCTGATGAAGTTACAGGTATATTACCATATTTTCACATGATATATATGTATTGATTGATCCGGGTTCTACCCTATCGTAGTTACTCCATCGACTACTATGAATTTAATGGGACACTGGGTTATTAGCTAAGTTAATTGAAATATCTCCACCTGTCGGTGAATTTAGTATAGTTAAAAGAATATATTGTAATGGCATAGTAGATATTTGTGATCATAGATGATTAAGTACTCTTAAAAGCGTCACCAATGAAAGGGGTAATGGGATTTGGGAAAAAAAACAAGAAGGAAAATTTGCTCTATACAACATGCCATGTGAAATTGCCGAAAGTGCATAAGATTTGCATTTCATATTGCTCCCATTGGAAATGTACAAATTACGGCAGATCTCACTAGTAAGAGATACCTATTGCTGTTTTAGATCGACAAGTGAAGAGGTTAAGAAATAAAGACGTAACTTCCGTAAAAGTGCTTTAGAGAAATCAACAAGTTGAAGAGATCACCTGGGAAGATGAAGAAAATATGAAACCAAAGTACCCATATTTGTTTCAAACGGAAGAAAAAGTTCAAAGTGCAGAAGTAGAGAGAGAATAAATAGGTATCTATGAGTATATATGTGCTAATATAAAGATTCATTTGTTGTACATGAGACGATGTTATTAACATTTGAGGATGAATTTTTATAAGGGGGGAAGAATGTAATGCCCTGTACATTTCCGACCCTACTTGAAAATTTTGAACTATGCTTACCTAGGTATTGAGAGCCACAAGTACGTATTTTGTATTGTTATTGATGGAAAAATTTAATAGTGTGATAGCACATGTGAGGAGACCTTTGTAGGAGGTGTTTGTGACTTTGTGGAGCACTTGTGAGGGTGAAAAGTGAGGTTTAAAGGACATCCAAGCAAAGGATATTAAAGTTAAGAGGCAAGGTAAAGATTTGGACTTGAAAGATCCAACCAAATCTGCAAAGAAAAGTTGGAATCAAAAATTAAGTGTGGGGCACTGCAAGTGGCATGCCAGGCCTCTTTTGGCCAAAAATTTTCTTACCCAGGCAGCAAAGGGGCGCTCCAGGGGGGGTACCAGGCTGGTTTTCGCAAAAAAATTTCTTCGACCATTAGTCGATAAATAGGACTCTTGGGTTATGGTATCATTATTCCATCATAGTAGGTCAACTCTTGAGTGAGTTTGTCATCCAAGTTGGGGTTAATTCATCATCGTAATTATTTTAACAAATTATGTTCAAATAAGAAATGAACGACTAGAATTTCTATTTTGCGATTGAGGCTACGAACGGGAATCTCGTAAGGGAATATTGTCGTGATGTTATGGAATTATTTAAACATGATATATAGAATGGATTAAAAATTGAATTTGCTGGGCTAAGTTAATATATGTTATTGGGCTTATTTGAGGCCTAAAATGACATAAAGAAATGGCCCAAATGGGGAGGAATGACCCATTCTTGTGTTGAAAAGTAAACACACCTTTATTGTTGGCTAAGGATGACTTAAAGTACTATATAAAGGCACCCAAGTCAGATTTTTTACCCATAAAACACACATGAGAATTCTAGGCTTTTCTACAAAAAAAAGATATTTTCTCTCTACACTTAAACCCTAAGGCAACCATCTCTTGGAGACAAAATCATCACTTTTCAAGCCTTGGTAAGTGTCTAATCTCATGGATTAATTTATTATGTGCTTAATATTGTGTATATATCATGATGGTTATGTTGGCAAGATGCTGAATAGTGCACTTTTGGGTTTTGCTAAAAGATGTGCCATCTATGTGATTTAAAATTAAAAAGAGACTTGAGGTTTGAATAAAAGTGAATGGTATGGATGAGATATCAACATGTATGGTGTGATTATGATCCTTAACTTGTTATTTTTCTATAGGTGTAAGTTGTGGGATTATTGTCGATATGAGGTTATGAAGTTTATTGAGATGACTTGATGGAATAATTGTGATGTTGTGTTGATGGAGAAGTGTAAGGTATGAAATTGGTGTGACATGCTATTGGCTTATGATGTATTGTTCAATGTATGGAATGTTATGGTATTGTTGGAATGATAATGTCATGAATGGTATTGTAAAGGGTGAAGTGATGTTCATGTAACGCATGGTCGTCTTATGCACTTGGAAAGTAGCTTGTGGTTAATGTTGGTTCCGTTATGTACTTGTGTTGTAGATTAAGACGTAAGAAAGGAGCTGGACTATTGTATTCACATATAGGGTTGTGTATTCATATTGGTAAGATAAGGTATGTAAGGTTACTTTTCCGTATCCTTCTGCAACATATTGTTTACATTGACATTGGGCTTGTTCTATTCCGAGGGGTTTTGAAGTATATCAATTCAGGTTGACATATATTGTTATTAACATGTGTCCTATTCTTTGATGAATTATGATTCACTTATCTCTTATTCATTAACTGAGGTTCCAAAGCTATCATAATGTTGTAATTTCTAAAAGAACTATCTCTAAGAGAGTAATAATGTCAAGAGATTCTATTTATTCTTGAATAGCATTTCCAATAATGTCATGTTCCAAAGTCCAATAATATTATGATTATCTTTGTACCAATCTCTCACAAGTAAAAGTACCGATCTTACAAAAGTAATGAAGGAAGTATGTTCAAGCTAATGTATCTATCTCTCACAAGTAAAGGTATCAATCTTACAAGAGTAAAAACGTGAAATAATGTATAATTGATGAGTATTTCATGGGTGGTATCCCAGGTGTTAAATTACCTAGCATGGGTCGATCCCGATCCATCCCAGGGGCGATATGAAAGCCTAGCATGGGTTAAAATAATTACATCCCAGGGGCGATATAAAAGCCTAGCATGGGTTAAAATAACATCCCAGGGGTCAAACCACCTAGCATGGGTTAATAAATCCCAGGGGCGACATGAAAGCCTAGCATGGGTTAATCTAGCATCCCAGGGGTTAAAATACCTAGCATGGGTTAATCTCATCCCAGGGGCTACAGAACAGCCTAGCATGGGTAGAACAGTAAAAATGAATAAATATAAAGACAAAAGAAGTAATGGATGTAATATACGTTGTTCCTCATATGCAAACCGGTGAATTATTTTTATTAATTATATCTCTCATATTTGAATCCATTGATGTTCTTATGTTTAATGCAGTTTCATATAGCCTTACATACTCAGTACATTCTTCCTACTGACCCCTCTTGGGGTACTTACCTTTCTTGCTGCAGGCGCAGGTGCTAGTAGACCTCCTCAGTAGGTTACGGGTCATTTGTAGATCTTTGGTGAGCTCCAATTGGTTTGGGGCTTTCCGAGTCACAGTTGTACATTTGGTTTGATGTTATAAATGTTGTATAAAGCGGGGACTTGTCCCGACTTTAAGTTGGTCTTGTAAATGCATCTGATAGAGGCTTTTGTAGACGTTTGTGGGTATATGTATGAAAGAGATGTATGTCCGTTTTGACTTAATGTCCCTAACATCCAAGTTTCACATATATAGGCATCACATGTTCCATGATTTCTTCTATTAGAATTTTATTTCCTTACATGATGGTGATGTTTCTTATGGCATGCATATGAATAGACATGAGCAAAGATTGGTTCTCTCGGGCCTTATCGGCTTCGGGTGCCAGTCTGCCTCATTAGAACTCGGGGCATGACAACTTCTTTGCCCAAATCGATTATCGCTAAACCCTTGGGATCGAGGTAGAACATCTACTATAGACTAAGGAAATAATGGTCTGGGCAGTCTGTTAAAAACCCGAGACCTAAATTCTCCTTGGGACACCATGAACTGTCCCAGGTCTAGTCCTCTTTGATGACCCTTCTTCAATTGTGTCCTTTTTTGTTGCCTCCATTATCTGTGCAAAAAGCCTGTATTCTGGCTATATCCATATCTATTTTCAAGGCCACATTAGTACAATCCATCTGTCCACATACCGATGCACTCTATCGGTCATAATAGCTACCATATTTGGAGCATACCTAGCCAAAGAATTAAACTGAAGACTGTACTTTCTGACACTCATAGTCCTTTGGCAAAGATTTAACAATTGGTCCGCATGAGCTTTTCAGACCTCATATGGGAGGTACTGTTCAAGGAATGTTGTTTTAAATTCCTCCCAACTAGCTGGAAGTACATCAATACACAGTCACATGCATAACATCTAGAGCCCTTTTGATTTGCTCTATAAGGTCCTGTGGGTCTTCCTTCAGATCCGTCCCGGTGAACGTGGGAGGGTTTAATTTAAGAAAATCCTATGTTCGACGACTAACTGCCCTAGCCGTACCATCATCACTCGTCATTGGGCCAGCTCGCCCGTGACATTATACAACAACTATCTGAGTCAACATATGCGCTATATTATTTTTTTTAAAATCCTGTTCAGTGGCATTTATAGGTGGTTCTGCGGGTACTTCTCTACTTTTTGGCTAAGAGAAACCCATATTGCAAATTCCATGTCAGCCCTACCTCGACTAATGTCATGACCCGAAATCCCATTCGGGCCGGACTGGCACCCTAAGCCGATAAGGCCTGAGAGAATCAATATTTGATCATGCCCAATCGTATGCATACCGTAAGAATCATCACCAACTCATAAAGTCATAAGAGGCTAAGTGCAGAAATCATGGAACATTATATACATAAGAGACTTGGCCGTTAGGGCCATCAAACCAAAATGAGCATACATATCTTACATTATGTTCCCACATACGTCTACAAAGCCTCTACAGATACATAGCTATGATAAACCTAGAATCGGGACAACACCCCGCTCTAAACTCATATACAATACCAAAATACATATACATAGCAACTCAGAAAGCCCCGAACCAACTGGAGCTCACCAAAAGTCGGCAAAAGGCCTGCTACCTACTGTGGAGGTCTTCTAGTACCTGCGCCTGCAGCAAGTAAGGTAAATCCCCCAAGAGGGGTCAGTACAGAGAATGTACTGAGTATGTAAGGCCATATGAAACTGTCATAAATACATCAATAGAATCAAAATATAATAGGATAATCAATATGAATAACCCATCGATTTGCATATGTGGAACCATGTAGCTTACATAAATTAAGTTCTTCTCTTTATTGTTTATTCCTCATCGCTCATATCACAACGTACCCGAGCCCCAACTAATCAGTGGGTCTTAACATAACATAACATTATGTTGGGATCGGCTCGAGCTAGGACTTTGCCTCTAGAGCTAGCACCCATATCAATATATTGGGATCGGCTCGAGCTATGTTAGTACCTCTAAAGCTGCCACCCATACCAACATATCAAGTTCGGCTTGAGCTAGGTTATTACCCCTAGAGCTGCCCCCTGTCAGGATCGGTCCGAGCTAGGCTTATGCCCCTAGGACTGCCCCCTGATCCAATAATCTCGGGATCGGCTTGAGCTAGGCTTTTTTCCCCCAAAGCTACAACCTATACTTGATCATTGACCACCAACAGATATGAATTACTTTATTTATTACTTTTGAGAGATTGAGTCATCCACTTATGAGAGATTGATACAATCAGTTATGAGAAATTAACGTATATATACATAGCCACAACATTATTGGAAGCTTAAGAACACAACATTATTGGGACCTTTGGAGCATGTCCATAATTATGCAACTCATGCACAACCATGACTAATGAATGAAGAATATGTAACTTAAAAATAGATAAAATTATTAAAACCATTAGAAATAAGTCAATGAACAAGAGGTATGTGTATAACCACTATTGGCACTTTGGAACATAACCTTTTTGGGCTTTTGGAACATTGACCAACGAATATGAGACATACAATTCCCAATTGATGAATGAGTAGGAAATATGTGATAATAATCATTGCTAACTAGATATAGGATACCTTAGCACGTTTTGGGATGGTACAAATGTAATGTCAATGTGAATACTATTTGCCGCAGAAAGATACGGACAGAGTAACCTTACATACCTTGTATTCTCAATACGAGTATACGATCTTAGATGTGCATACAATAGTACCGCTCCTTCTTTATGTGTCACACTACAACACAAATATTTAACGGAATTCACATTAACCACCAACTACCTTACAAATGCATATAACGTCAATGAGTTACATGTTTGCCTTTAAACATGCCATTTCCTCTTGACAAAACCATTGATGAAATTATTATTCCAAAAATCCCACAATATCCCAAACATTGACCAATACATGATAATCAATACATTTCACCACAACACTTCTCTTTTACATTTGCTTATCCATACCATATCACAAATAGTCCATCAATTCACCTTATTACACCTCATAGCACGTATCAGCCAAAATCCCACAATTTACACTTATAGAAAAATAATAGGTTTAATAAAAAAATCACACCGTACATGTTCATATTTTATCCATACCATGCTCTTTCATCAAAGCCACAAGTCATAATTCAAGCTTGAATCTCATGGATCACAAATCTTATATAAAAACACAAAGTACCATGCCCATCACTTACAAGCATAACCAACATGATTTACATACTCTCCCGTGCATATAATATGTTAATCCATAAGAATAATCACTTACCTAGGCTTGAGAAATGATGATCTTGCTCCAAAAGTTGTCTTTGAGCTTTTAGGGTTTGAGAGATATGCTTGAGAAAATATCTAAAAGGCATGAGAGTTCCAAATGAATAAAATCTGATTTTTGGGTCTTTATATAGCCCTTGGGGTCATCCTTTAGAAATTCTTGGCATTTAATGCTAGTTTGGCTTTGGTCAATGGAAGAATGGGTCATTTGACCCATTCTTGGCCCATGTTTTCTTTTCATTTTGGGCCCTATTTTGAGCCCAATTCACTTAACCCACTAAAATCCATAATTAATCATGTATAATTCATTCCATACGCGTTATGACAATATTCCCACTCATGCAATTCATACTTGTAGCCTTAATTCCAAAAACAAGAAATTCTAGCCACGTATGGCCTATTTTGACCATAAGGGTAAAACCGTCATTTTGATGCCAAATTCGTTCTCGAGTAATTTTATCATACCAATATGATACTTTAATCATTTCATGTATATTCTCATGGTTGTAGAAGAAACGTGGCAAAAATAGGCTCAATACGTCCCCGGGCACCCTTGGGACTTAAGAAAATTTCCAACTTTGAAAAAGTGGAAAAACCACCCTAGCACGCCCTTGGGCGCGCCAGCTTGCTGCCTATGGGCTAAAAATTTTGGCCCAGAGTGGCCTGGCACGCCCTCTGGCGCGCCTGTGCCTTAGTTTTAAAATTTCATTTTTTGACTTTTCTTCGCGGGTTTGGTTAGATACTTCAAGTCCTATTCTTTAACTTGCTTATTAGACTTAATATACTTTGTTTAGAGGTCCTCTTAGCCACATTTTGAACCCCACAAGTGCTCCAAAAAAATCACAAAACACCTCCTACGAAGGGCTAATCACATGTACGAGGTCAAATTTCAATTTTCTCCTCATTAACATTACCAAATACGTACTTATAGCTCTTGACACCTAAGTAAACATTATTTAATGTCATCAAGTAGTGTTAGGAAGGTACGGGGTGTTACATTCTTCCTCCCTTAGGAACATTCGTCCTCGAATGTTAATAATATCGTCCCATGTGCATCCCATGCACCTCTATCTCAACCTACCTATGCATATACACATAATACTTATGGATACTTCCTTGTTATTGTCCTAACTCCATACCTTTAACTTTTTCCCCCGTTTTAAGTAGTCACGGGTACTTTGACTTCATCAGTACTTTGGCTCCATACGTGATTTGGTTCCTCCACTGTACTTTTACCAAAGCTATATTTTTTTTCTTTCCACTTATCCATATAGAATGGTAATATATCACTTCATACGACATCCCGCATAGCTTATACATTTAATAAAAATAATGAATCTCAGCATGTGACTTTTTTTAGTTTGTAACTACTGTCTTACCATCTTACCCTTCTCTATAGTGTAGTGAACAAAATATAGCCCCAAATAAAGCAGTTCCACTCGGTGTAAATCACCCAATAGATGATTTAAACTTTCTTTTACATTAACCTTCATAAGATACCATTTTGATACTTGACCATTAGCTATCATGATAAGCACATTCAATAAGGGTAGATGATCATCCCAACTACCTTTTAAGTCTCTCGTACAGGTTCGTAGTATACCTTCAAGTGTTTGGATAGTATACTCTGGTTGTTCCATTCGTTCTAAGGGTGAAAAGTTGTACTCAAACTCACTTATGTGCCTAACCTTTTCTGAAGAGAAACTTCCAAAAATGTGTAGTAAATTGAGCTCCCTTGCCTAATGTACTAGAGATCAGAACTCCGTATAGTTGTACTTCCTCTTTAATAAACAACCTCACATATTCTTCAACCATGTAAGTGGTCTTGAAAGGCAACATGTGTGATATGTAAGTGAACCTATTAGCTATCTCTCATGTGGAATCAAATTCCTAAAATGTATGAGACAACCCTTATGTGTATGAGGCAAACTTGCGCTAAAATCCATGTTAACCATGTCTTATTTTAAAAGGGACAACGTATACATGGCATATAACCTCCAGGTTTCTGATGCTCTACTATTACCTATTGACAATTCGGTCAAGGAGTTACAACTTCTACAATGTTCTTCTTCTTTATATTGCCTCACCAACGCCTTCTGACCAAACCATGGTACATTTTGGTTACTCCCGAATACAATAGAATATCTTGAATGATGTGCTTTGGTCATAATTCATTTCCTTAGTTCATCTATATTTGGCATACATGATCTACCTTGATATTGAAATACTGTCTCATACATAAGGTCAAATCTCATTGAACCTTGTGATACATTCTTTTTGCCAAACTAAAAATAGAATTCGCCTGTCGCTTTTCCTTCACCTCTACGAATGAAGACTTTACCGCATTTTGCGCTATGACCCTTTGATCTAGAATCTCTAGTGAATGCACTACCAAACTGTTTAATTAATATGTAGACCCTCAACTATACCTTGTGTCCCCATTAACTGACCATTAGTACTTCTCTTAGTGCATGACAGCTCAATGCATCGACCACTGCATTCGCTTTTCCCGAATGCGATCTCAGTATCTTATCTTAATCTCTTAATAATTTGAGTCATCTTCCCTACCTCAAATTTAAGTCCCTCTATTTAAAGTATACGTAAACTCTTATGATCAATATTTATATATCGATATGAACCCTAAGTAGTGGTGTCATATCTTCAAATAAATACCACAACTGTTACCTCAAAGTCATGTGTGATAGAGTTTCTCTCAAATAGCCGCAACTGTCGTGAGGCATACGCTTTTATATTATCATGCTGCATTAACACACATCCGAGGTCAACCCCGGAAGCATCACAATACATTACATAACCTTTGTTCCTTCGATAAATACTAAAACTGGTGTAGAAGTTAATTTATCTTTCAACTCTTGGGAACTTTGCTCGCATGCATCGATCTACTGAAACTTAATTGTCTTGTGTGTAAACTCTCTTCCCTTTGTTTCATTTTTTTCACCATATCTCTCTTTTACGTACCGACCTTTATTCCTTCTTCCTATACAATGTAACCCAAGAACGCTATAGATATAACCAAAATTCACATTTAGAAAACTTATATAACACTTGCTGCACATGATTAACGTGGTCCTCTTGTGGCCTCGAATAAACCAGAATATCATCCGTGAACACAATCACAAATACATCCAAGAATAGTTTGATCACCTTATTCACCCAATCCATAACAACAGCTGGTACATTTGTTAGCCCCAATGACACAACTAAGAATCATAATAGTCAGACCGTGTTCCAAAGGCTGCATTGGGCATATCTTTGTTTCTAACTCTGACTTTGGTGATAACCCGGTCTCAATTCACTCTTGTTTCAGGAAAATTGGTGGAAGAAAAAGTGGATACAATCCTTTTGATAAAAAAGGACAACACACTTGGCACCCTGTAACTGCTCAAACAAATCGTCAATTCTTAGGAGGGAATATTATTTTTTTTTCTCGATCATTACTTTGTGCAGTTGCCAATAGTCAGTATACGTTCTCAAGTACCATTTCACTTTTGTTTTCCATATTCACACGGATGCGCCCCAAAGGACATATTTGGTCTTATGTATCCCTTGTCCACCAAATCTTTTAATTGCTCTGTTTAATTCCCATAGCTTTACTGAAACCATGTTATACGGAGAAAGAGAAATAAGCGGAAGGCCTGGAATCACATCAATAGTAAACTCTACTTCCCGTTCCGGGAGTAAGCCTGGAAATTCGTCGGGAATTATATCAAGAAAGTGATTGACCACCGGAACCTGTTAAGGACTAACTGGCATACATAACCCTTGGCTATCAATTTCATCACTTTAAGATAAAAATAAAAATTTCCTCTTGGTGCCCCCATATTACCCTTCCACTCAGGAACATGTTCTTATGGACAATGGAATATACCTTCTTAGCCCGGCAATTCACCGTGGCATAACAAGAAACCAACCAATCCATCCCCATTATAATATCACCAGCTACCATTTTCAATTCAATAAGATCAACCAATGTATCATGACTACACACGGTTACCACACAATCATGATGCACTCTTCTAGCTACAATAAATTCACCTTTTGGTGTAGATTCCCCAAATAGGTTAACTAAAAATTCTAGTGTCCTTTTATAAAATTTGTCTCTTCAGCCATCAATGGAGTAACATATGATAGGGTAAAACCCAAATCAATCAATGTAAATACGTTACGTGAAAATACAGATAATATACCTGTCACATCATCAGGAGAAGCCTCAAATTTCTGCCGATCCTCCACGGCGTAGGTACTGCCCTGAATGCCACTAGAACTAGATGCTCCTCTAGCACCTCTTCCATGACTAACAGGTTGTGCACCTCTACCTAGAGGAGGCACAGATGATATCGATGCGACGACTGGTCCAGTGGGTCATGCCATGCCACCCGTGTTCCTTTGTGGACACCCTTTTGCCACGTGCCCTGGCATACCGTAAAAGTAGCAAACATTTATTTCGAGTCGGAATTCACCTGCATGAAACCTCCCGCATTGCTGGCACAACCGACGATAAAACCTTGGGCGGTTCATACTTTCTTGTGCTTGATACCCCAATGTCCGTAAACCCTGAAGCTCACCTCCTTGCCCAAACTGGTTGCTTCTAAACCCTTGGAATAGAGGAGGAGTCATTGTTGCAGTATGGGGAAATGATGGCCTAGGTGGTTTGTATAAAACTCGAGGCCCAAATCCTTCTACGGATGCCATAACCTGTCCCATGGGTTTAGTTCTTTTTGACGATCCTACTTCCAATTCCTGCATCTTTCTCTTTTGTCTCTGTCCCTTCTTTTGTTGTGCAAGAGCTTGTCTTTAAGCTTGTGCAGCAACAAAATGGGTCAATATCACCGCACTCATCAAATCCTACTCAATAGTATTAACAGGCAGTCCTGATGATACTTCTCTGCTTTTCAGCTCTTCCGGAGCTGGGAAAGTGGAAGAAGCCCATGCTGCAAAGTCAGTATCAGCTCCACCTTGACTAACTTGGTCGGGTGGTGGTCTACTCAATCCCTCTCCGATAAGCATAACAACCTGCTTACCCTTGTATTTATCTCTTCTTGTCATCAATAGTTTCTATATCAAAGAAAATCAATCACCATGGTCAGATATGATTTAACTTACAACACCGACTCTATTGCACGATCTAGGAGTGAAGAAATGAAACAACATACTAAATGTCCCGTAGCCTCCTACTTATAAATGTGGTGCACAACACATCGATAAGTAAGACTCTACTCAGACAGGGCTTTGTAGACACCCTTAGAACGATCTGCTCTGATACCACTTTTGTCACGACCTAAAATCCCATTCGGGCCGGACTGGCACCCGAAGCCGATAAGGCCCGAGAGAATCAATATTTGATCATGCCCAATCGTATGCATACCGTAAGAATCATCACCAACTCATAAAGACATAAGAGGCTAAGGGCAAAAATCATGGAACATTATATACATAAGAGACTTGCCCGTTAGGGCCATCAAACCAAAATGAGCATACATATCTTACATTCTATTCCCACATAAGTCTACAAAGCCTCTATAGATACATAGCTATGATAAACCTAGAGTCGGGACAACACACTGCTCTAAACTCATATACAATACCAAAATACATGTACATAGCAACTCAGAAAGCCCCGAACCAACTGGAGCTCACCAAAAGTCGACAAAAGGCCTGCTACCTACTGTGGAGGTCTTCTAGTACCTGCGCCTGCAGCAAGTAAGGTAAATCCCCCAAGAGGGGTCAGTACAGAGAATGTACTGAGTATGTAAGGCCATATGAAACTGTCATAAATACATCAATAGAATCAAAATGTAATAGGATAATCAATATGAATAACCCATCGATTTGCATATGTGGAACCATGTAGCTTACATAAATTAAGTTCTTCTCTTTATTGTTTATTCCTCATCGCTCATATCACAACGTACCCGAGACCCAACTGATCAGTGGGTCTTAACATAACATAACATTATGTTGGGATCGGCTCGAGCTAGGACTTTGCCTCTAGAGCTAGCACCCATATCAATATATTGGGATCGGCTCGAGCTATGTTAGTACCTCTAAAGCTGCCACCCATACCAACATATCAAGTTCGGCTTGAGCTAGGTTATTACCCCTAGAGCTGCCCCCTGTCAGGATCGGTCCGAGCTAGGCTTATGCCCCTAGGGCTGCCCCCTGATCCAATAATCTCGGGATCGGCTTGAGCTAGGCTTTTTGCCCCCAAAGCTACCACCTATACTTGATCATTGACCACCAACAGATATGAATTACTTTATTTATTACTTTTGAGAGATTGAGTCATCCACTTATGAGAGATTGATACAATCAGTTATGAGAAATTAACGTATATATACACAGCCACAACATTATTGGAAGCTTAAGAACACAACATTATTGGGACCTTTGGAGCATGTCCATAATTATGCAACTCATGCACAACCATGACTAATGAATGAAGAATATGTAACTTAAAAATAGATAAAATTATTAAAACCATTAGCAATAAGTCAATGAACAAGAGGTATGTGTATAACCACTATTGGCACTTTGGAACATAACCTTTTTGGGCTTTTGGAACATTGACCAACGAATATGAGACATACAATTCCCAATTGATGAATGAGTAGGAAATATGTGATAATAACCATTGCTAACCAGATATAGGATACCTTAGCACGTTTTGGGATGGTACAAATGTAATGTCAATGTGAATACTATTTGCCGCAGAAAGATACGGACAGAGTAACCTTACATACCTTGTATTCTCAATACGAGTATACGATCTTAGATGTGCATACAATAGTCCCGCTCCTTCTTTATGTGTCACACTACAACACAAATATTTAACGAAATTCACATTAACCACCAACTACCTTACAAATGCATATAACGTCAATGAGTTACATGTTTGCCTTTAAACATGCCATTTCCCCTTGACAAAACCATTGATGAAATTATTATTCCAAAAATCCCACAATATCCCAAACATTGACCAATACATGATAATCAATACATTTCACCACAACACTTCTCTTTTACATTTGCTTATCCACACCATATCACAAATTGTCCATCAATTTACCTTAATACACCTCATAGCACACATCGGCCAAAATCCCACAATTTACACTTATAGAAAAATAATAGGTTTAATAAAAAAATCACACCATACATTTTCATATTTTATCCATACCATGCTCTTTCATCAAAGCCACAAGTCATAATTCAAGCTTGAATCTCATGGATCACAAATCTTATATAAAAACACAAAGTACCATGCCCATCACTTACAAGCATAACCAACATGATTTACATACTATCCCATGCATATAATATGTTAATCCATATGAATAATTACTTACCTTGGCTTGAGAAATGATGATCTTGCTCCAAAAGTTGTCTTTGAGCTTTTAGGGTTTGAGAGATATGCTTGAGAAAATATCTAAAAGGCATGAGAGTTCCAAATGAATAAAATATGATTTTTGGGTCTTTATATATCCCTTGGGGTCATCCTTATCCATTCTTGTCATTTAATGCTAGTTTGGCTTTGGTCAATGGAAGAATGGGTCATTTGACCAATTCTTGGCCCATGTTTTCTTTTTATTTTGGGCCCTATTTTGAGCCCAATTCACTTAACCCACTAAAATCCATAATTCCTCATATCTAATTCATTTCATACACGTTACGACAATAATCCCACTCATGCAATTCATACTTGTAGCCTTAATTCCAAAAACAAGCAATTCTAACCACGTATGACCTATTTTGACCATAAGGGTAAAATCGTCATTTTGATGCAAAATTCATTCTCGAGTAATTTTATCATACCAATATGATACTTTAATCATTTCATGTATATGCTCATGGTTGTAGGAGAAACGTGGCGAAAATCGGCTCAATACGTCCCCGGGCACCCTTGGGACTTAAGAAAATTTCCAACTTTGAAAAAGTGGAAAAACCACCCTGGCACGCCCTTGGGCACACCATATTGCTGACTCTGGGCTAAAAAATTTGGCCCAGAGCGGCCTGGCATGCCCTCTGGCGCACCTGTGCCTTAGTTTTTCTGAAAATTTCATTTTTCGACTTTTCTTCGCGGGTTTGGTTAGATACTTCAAGTCCTATTCTTTAACTTACTTCTTAGCCTTAATATACTTTGTTTAGAGGTCCTCTTAGACCCATTTTGAACCCCACACGTTCTCCACAAAAATCACAAAACACCTCCTACGAAGGGCTAATCACATGTACGAGGCCAAATTTCAATTTTCTCCTCATTAACATTACCAAATACGTACTTATAGCTCTCGACACCTAAGTAAACATTATTTAATGTCGTAAAGTAGGGTTAGTAAGGTACGGGGTGTTACAAATAACTTGGTTAGGTGGTTATTTACTCATTTCTTCTTCGGCAGGCATATCAACCTACCTACCTTTTCCCTTACCTTGTCTGATAATCAGCATTTGACTTTGCAAAAGAAAACCAATGTCAATGCGTACATATGCGTCCACCTACAACTTTGGCTCTATTGAGCGATCTAAAAGTGAAGAAAAGAAACAACTCCTAAATGTACCATAGCCTCCTACTTATAAATGTGGCGTGCAACACATCCATAGGCAAGATTCTACTCAGACACGGCTTTGTAGACACCCTTAGGATGACCTGCTCTGATACCACTTTTGTCACGCCCCGAATTCCAACGGGACGGACTGGCACCCGAAGTCGTTGAGGCCCGAGAGAACCAATCTTTACCTATGTACACTCATATGCATGTCTCTATGTGAATAGAATTCTTTCACATGTAACTTATAAAATACAAATGGCGAAAGTCATAGCAACATATGCTATATATATGAAACTTGGTTGTTAGGGCCATCAAGTCGAAATGGACATATATCTCTTACTTTATTTTTCCCACATACATCTACAAAGCCTCTAACCAATGCATGTACATAACCAACCAACAGTCGGGACAAGTACCCGTTTTATATAGCATTTATAATACCAAAATCAATGCATACTATGACTCGAAAAGCCCCGTACCAACTGGAGCTCACCAAAAATCTGCAAATGATCCGCACTCTACTGTGGAGGTCTACTAACACCTGTGCCTACAGCAAGTAAGGTAAATCCCCCCAAGGGGGTCAGTACGAAGAATGTACCGAGTATGTAAGGCTATAAGAAACTGTATGACACAATAATATTTCAACGGAAACAATATAAAATAGCATAGTTAATATGGATAAATCATTGATATGCATATGTTGAACCGTGTACCTTACATTCATTTCTTTATTTTGCTTCTATTATTTGTTCATCATCACTCATATCATATCGTACCCGGGCCCCAACTGATCAGTGGGTCTTAACAAAACATAACGTTATGTTGGGATCGACTCGAGCTAGTCTTATGCCTCTAGAGCTACCACCCATGAATCAATATATCAGGCTCGACTTGAGCTAGGTTATCACCTCTAGAGCTACCACCCATAAAAAAAAATATCAGGCTCGGCTCGAGCTAGGCTTATGCCTCTAGAGCTACCAACTGTCAGGATCGGTCCGAGCTAGGTCTATGTCTCTAGGACTACCCCCTGATCTAATAAATTTGGGATCGACTCGAGCTAGGCTTATGCCTCTAGAGCTACCACCCGTACTCTTACAACCAATAATATGCATTACTTTTTTTCTTACTTTTGAGAGATTTATACATTCGCTTGTGAAAGATTGATACATTGAGGATCATGACATTATTGTAAGCACACATATATGCATTACTTCACTCCTTCACTTCATGAGATTGATACTTAGTGGTTAAAACATTATTAGAACGTGGAACATAACATTATTGAGACTTTGGAACCATGTCCATAATTATGTAACTCATGAACAAAAACGACTAATTAATGAGGGATATGTGACTTAAGAATGAATAGATTCTCCTTACGTCGTCACTTTCCTTGAAACAGTTTCTTTTAGTAGTTACAACATCATGAAAGCTTAGGATCTTCAGTCCATGGATAAGAGACATATGAATGCCAATCGGTCAATGAATAGGAAACATGTGGGTAACAATATATATCAAACCTGAATGAGATACCTTAGAATATTTCGGAATGGAACAACTACTATGACAATGTGAACAATATCTATTGCAGAAGGATACAGAAAGAGTAACCTTACATACCTTATCTTCTCAATATGAATACACAGTCCTATATGTGAATACAATAATCCATCTCCTTCCTTACGTGTTACTCTACAACACAAGTACATAACGAAGCTCATGTTAACAACCAACTACCTTACAAGTGCATACGACGATAATGAGTTACGTGACTGCCGTATAACGTCATTTCTCCCTCTTACGTTACCATTTAGTGCATCACCAAACCAACAATATCATAACATTCTACACATTGACCAAGACATCATAAACCAATAACACTTCACACCAAGTTTACCCTTTACACTTCCTCATTAACGCTACGTTACCTTTTCTCCGTCAAGTCACTCAATAGCTTTCACAATAACACATTAACAACAACCCATATTTTATACCATTCAAAATACCACCGGTATACTCCTTTATAGTCATTTAAAAGGTACCATAGGTTGATAATTGCATCCATGAAGGGTATAGGGGCTTCGGGGGGTCAAAGGGATGCAAAAACAAGGAATTCGGGGTTCTGGGCTAACCTGCGAAGCCACATGCACCTGTAGGTGGATGAGGTGTACCCACATGTGACCTTTTGCAGTATCCAGAGGCACCTGCGAATTAACCTGCACCTACAGGTGCTTCGTCTGCGAGGGCGGGTGCCCGTGTCGGCCAAAAAGGGTCTCTTTTGGGTCTTTTTATGCAATGAATGGTCCATGATCATAATAAACTTCTCTTGACATATTTTAGATCATCTTGGATGCCAAAAATCAGCTATGATTTCACAACACACATGAACATCACCAAAACCACACTTTTCCTTCAATACACCACCAAATCCATGGACAATTTTGCAATAACAATTCCAAACATTATGTACCAGAATAAAACAAGTTAAGGATATAATCACATCTCACATGTCAATATTGAACCCATCAAGTTCACTTCCTTCAATACCACAAGTCCATTTTCAAGTTTACAAGGCATAAACCTTCATCGATTAAGCAAACATAAATTGTTTCACACATAGTGAACTTCTCACACTTCACCAACATAACCAACATGATCTACACCATATTATGTAAAACCTCATACGTTCCTAACCCTACTTGACGACATTAAATAATATGTACTTAGGTCTCAAGAGCTATAAGTATGCATTTGGTAATGTTATGGGCGAGATGATTGAATTTGGCTCTTGTTATGTGATTAAGCTTGCATAGATGGTGTTTTTCAATTGTCATTGTGCATTTGTGGGGTTCAAAATGATTCTAATAGGACCTCAAAACAAAGTGTATTAAGGTGAATAAGTAAGTTAAAGGATAGGACTTGAAGTATCTAACCGAACCCGCGAAGAAAAGTCAAAAAATGAAATTTTTGAAAAAATGTAAGGAGGGGCGCGTTTGGGACCGTGCCACACTGCTCTGGGCTAAATTTTTTAGCCCATAGTCAGTAAGTTGGTGCGCCCAGGGGCGTGCCACATTGGGTTTTCCACTTTTTCGAAAGTTGGAAATTTCTAAGTCCCAAGGGTATCCGGGGACGTACCGAGCCGATTTTTTCCACGTCTCTTATACAACATATATGAAATGAGTAAAATATTATATTGGCATGATAAAATTACTCGAGAACGAATTTGGGGTCAAAATGACGATTTTACCCTTTTGGGCAAAATAGGCCATACGTGGCTAGAATCGCTTGTTCTTGGGATCGAGGCTACGGATATGAATAACATGAGTGGGAATATTGTTGTAACATGTATGAGATGACTTGACTATGAGAAATTATTGATTTTACTGGGTTAAGTGAATTGGGCCTAGAAAGGACCCAAAAAAATGAAAAGAATGCATGGCCCAAAATGGGTCAAATGACCCATTCTTTCAAGACCTTCTAGACCAAGCATTTAATGCTTTAGAAGTGGATAAGGATGGACATAAATGATTATAAAAGGGACCAAAAATCTTATTTTTTGGTCATTTGGAAGCTCATGCCTTTTGGTCTATTTTTCAATTTATTTTCTCTCAAACCCTAGAAGCTCAAAGACAACTCTTGCAGCAAGATCATCATATTCCAAGCCTTGGTAAGTAATTATACTCATGGATTAACATATTATATGCATGATAGATTATGTATATATTGATAGTTATGTTGGCAAGGGGTGAATGGTGTAGTTTTGCCTTTGGTGGAAGATGTGTCATCTTTGTGATTTGAAAGTGAAAAGCGACTTGATGTCTTAATGAAAGAGCATGGTATGGATAAAATATGAACATGTATGGTGTTATTTTGTTGTTAACCATGTTATTTTCATATAAGTGTAAATTATGGGATTTTGGCCAATTTGTTGTTGTGAGGTGTATTGAAGGAAATTGATGGCATAATTATGATGTTGTGATGATGGAGAGTGGGAAGTGTGAACTTGGCATGACATGCTATTGATTATCATGTGTTGGTCAATGTTGTGAATATTGTGGGATTTTTGGAATAATACTTTCATGAATGGTTGTGTCAAGCGGGACATGGCATGTTTAAAGGAAAACATGAGAATTATACTTATTATATGCATTATAAAGTAGTTGGTGGTTAGTGTTGGCTCCGTTGTGTATTTGTGTTGTAGAGTGGAACATAAGTAAGGAGCGGAACTATTGTATGCGCATTTAAGATTGTGTGTTGGTATTGAGAATATAAGGTATGTAAGGTTACTTTGTTCGTATGTTTTTGCGGTACGTCGTATATACTTTGGTATTATGCTAGTCCTATCCCGAAATGTGCTAAGGTATCTTATATCCGTATATCAATGGTCATTATCATATATTTCCTACTCATTGAGCATTCACGAATCTCATGTCTCATAAGTCATGGTTAATGTTCCACAAGCCCAAAAAGGTTATGTTCCAAAGTGCCAATAGTGGATATACACATACCTCTTGTTCATTGACTTGTGTCTAATGATTTCCATAATGTTATCTATTGTTGAGTCACATATTCCTCATTCATGAGTTATTGTTGTTCATGAGTTACATAATTATGGACATGTTCCAAAAGTCCCAAACATGTTGTGTTCTTGAGTTTCCAAGAGTGTTGTGGCTATGTACATACGTTAATCCCTCATAACTGATTGTATCACTCTCTCATAAGAGAATGAATCAATTCCTCGCAAGTATCATCAATCAAAAGTAAGAAAGAAAGTAATGCATATTTGTTGATGGTTATGATCAAGTACGGGTGGCAACTTTGGAGGCAAAAACGCCTAGCTCAAGCCGATCCCGAAATGATTGGATCAGGGGGCAGTCTTGGAGGCATAAGCCTAGCTCGGACCGATCCTGACAGGGGGCAGGTCTAGGAGCATAAGCCTAGCTCGAACCGAAACTGATATGTTGATTTATGGGTGGCAGGTCTAGGGGCATAAACCTAGCTCGACCCAATCCCGATGGGTGGCAGGTCTAGGGGCATAAGCCTAGCTCGACCCAATCCCGATGTATGTTTCTTTATGGGTGGCAGGTCTAGGGGCATAAGCCTAGCTCGACCCGATCCCAACATCACATGATGTGATGTTAAGACCCACTGATCAGTCGGGGCCCGGGTACGTTATGATATGGGCAATGAGGAATGAATCATAAAGAGAAGAACTTAATTTATGTAAGCTAAATTGTTCCACATATGCAAATCGATGAGTCTTTCATGTTGCCTATCCTATTACATTTTGATTCTATTGATGTATTTATGACAAGTTTCATATGGACTTACATAGTCAGTACATTCTCCGTACTGACCCCTCTCGGGGGATTTACCTTACTTGCTGCAGGCGCAGGTACTAGTAGGCTTCCACTGTAGGTTGCGGATCTTTTGCCGACTTTTGGTGAGCTCCAGCTGGTTCGGGGCTTCCTTAGTTACTATGTACATTCATTTTGGTATTGTATATGCGTATAGAGCGGGGTGTTGTCCCGACTCTAGGATTGTCATAGTCATATATCTGTAGAGGCTTTGTAGACTTATGTGGGAACAGAATGTAAGATATGTATGCTCATCTTGGGTTTGATGGCCCCAACGGCCAAGTCAATGTATATATCTATGTATGGCATACGTTTCCATAACCGTTACCATATCCATGACTTTTGCATAGTTATATGGGGTTTCATAAGGCCCATATGAGGAATGTATGAGAGTGTTCATAAGCAAAGATTGGTTCTGTCGGGCCATGTCGGCTTTGGGTGCCAGTCCGGCCCGAATGGGATTTCGGGTCGTGACAAAAGTGGTATCAGAGCAGTTCATTCTAAGGGTGTCTACAAAGCCGTGTCTGAGTAGAGTCTTACTTATCAATGTGTTGTGCACCACATTTATAAGTAGGAGGCTACGGTACATTTAGGATGTTGTTCCTTTTCTTCATTCCTAGATCGTGAAGTAGAGCCAGTGTTGTAAGTTAGATTATATCTAACCATGGTGATTGGTTTTCTGTGATATAGAAACTGCCGATGACAAGAAGAGATAAAGGAAAGGGTAAGCAGGTTGACATGCTTACCGGGGAAGGAGCGAGTGGATCACCACCTAACTCAGCTAGTCAAGGTGGTGCTGATGCCGAATTTACATCACGGGTTTCTCCTACTTTTCCAGCTCCAGAAGAGCTGGGAAAGAGAGTAGTATCTTCGAGACTGCCCGACAATACCATTGAGCTGGACTTGATGAGTGCAGTACAAATTTTGACCCGTGTAGTTGCTGCACAAGCTCAAAGACAAGCTCTTATGCAGCAGAAGTAGGGACAGAGGCAGAGAGAGAGGATAAAAGAGGTGGAAGAAAGATCGCCAAAAAATGCTAAACCCATGGGAAAAAACATGACTTCCCAAGGAGGATTTGGGCATAGGACTTTTCACAAACCACTTAGGCCATCGTTTCCCCATACCACCACAATTACTCCTCCTCTATTCCAAGGGTTTCGAAGCAACCAGTGTGGGCAAGGAGGTAAGATTCAGGGTTTACGTACAGTGGGGTACCAAGCCAAGACAGTTGAACCGCCCGAGGTTTCATCGTCGGTTGTGCCAGCACTGCGGGAGGTTTCATGCAGGTGAATATCGGTTTGGATAGAATGTTTGCTATTACTGCGGCATGCCAGCGCATGTGGCAACGGGGTGTCCACGAAGGAACACAGGTTGCATGGCATGACCCACGGGACCAACCTTCGCATCGACATCATATGTGCCTCCTCTATGTAGAGGTGCACAAGCTGCTGGTCATGCCAAGGGTGCTAGAGGAGAAGCTAGTTCTAGTAACATCCAGGGCAGTACCTACGCCGTGGTGGATCGGCAAAAATTTGAGGCTTCTCCTGATGATGCAGTAGGTATATGATCTATATTTATTTCTTAACGTGTTTACATTGATTGATTTGGGGATTTACCCTATCCTATGTTATTCCATTGATTGTTGAAAAAAAAGAAGAAGAAACTTTGTGAAAGGATAGTAGAAGTTTTAGTTCATCCATTTGAAACAACTCTACACCAAAAGGGGAAATTATTGTGGCTAAAAGAAATGCGTCATGATTATGTGGTAACGACGTGGGGTATAATACACTGGCTAATCTTATGAATTGTAAACGGTGGATGTTCATCTGATCATGGGAATGGATTAGTTGGTTTCTTGTTATACCACGGTGACTTGCCAAGGTATATTTTCACTATCCATATGAACATGTTCCTGAGTGGAAGAGTAATGTGGGGGCACCAAGGAAACATTTTACTGTCTATTGTAAAGTGACGAAATTGATAGCCAAGGGGTATGTATGCCAGTTAATTCGAGAGTGAGAGATTGATCCGAAACCACCATGTCCTCAATAGGTTCCGGTGGTCAAATGACTCTCTTGATATCATGCCTGACAAATTTCCAGGCTTACCCCCGAAACAGGAAGTAGAGCTTAATATTGATGTGATTTCAGACCCTCTGCTTATCTCTCTTCTTCTATATATACCATGTCCCCAGTAACGCTATAGGAATGAAACAGAGTAATGAAGAGAGTGCATCTGTGTGAATGTGGGAAAAAAAATGAAATGGGACTTGAGAACGTGCATTGACTATTAGCAATTGTGTAAAGTATCGATTAAGAACAAATATCCCCTCCTAAGATTTGACGATTGGTTGATCAGTTACAGGGTGCCAAGTGTGTTGTTCCTTTTTATCAAAAGGATTGTATTCACTCGCTCTTGCACAAAATGTCTTGGAAACAAAAGTAACTTGGGCTCGGGTTATCACCAAGTCAGAGTTAGAAACAAAGATGTACCCAAGACAGACTTGCGACCATGTTCTGACTGTAATGGTTCTTACGTTGTGTCATTGGGACTAAAAAATGTACCAGCTGCTGTTCTGGAGCGGATGAATAGGGTGTACAAACTAGTGTTCGATGTATTTGTAACCGTGTTCATGGTTGATAGTCTGGTTTAATCAAGATCACGAGAGGACCATGTCAATTATGTACGGCAGGTGTTACAAGATGGGATCGTCAGTGGAATGCAAAGTTCTCCAAGTATGAATTTTGGATAAAATCCATAGCGTTTTAGGGTCACATTGTATAGGATGACAGAATGAAGGTCGATACGCTAAAGATAGAAACAGTGAAAAACAAATATTGGCTAAGGCCTGCGATGCTTACAAAGATTCTTCGTTTCTTTGGGTTGGTTGGTGATCGAGGAGCATGACTAAAGGAGTTTCTTCTATCCCTGGACCCTTATGAGACAAGTTTTAAAGAGTTCGAAGGTAAATTGGCTTCTACACTAGTTTTCTATTTCTCGAAGGCACAAAGGTTCTGCAATGTATTGTGATGCTTCCAGGGTTGACCTGGGATGTGTGTTAATGCAGCATGATAGGATAGCAGCATATGCCTCACGGCAGTTGTGGCCATATGAGAGAAACTATATCACACATGATCTTGAGGTAACAGGTGTGGTAGTTATTTGACAGATATGAGATATGAAAATATGACACTACTACTTAGGGTTCATATTGAGATATGACTATTGATCATAGGAGCTTGCATATATTTTAAACAGAGGGACTCAAATTTGAGGTGAAGGAAAAGCAACATTCGAATCCTATGTTTGATTCGGCAAAAAGAACGTACCACAAGGGTCGATGAGATTTGACCTTACGCACGAGGGAAAGAAAGTAGAATCGAAGCACATCATTCACAGAATTCTATGGTCATTGGGAGAGAAACAAAAACGTACCATGGTTTGGTAAGAAGACATTGGCGAGGCAATATAAAGAAAAAAAAGAACAAGCAAGTGTAACTCCTTGACCGACTTATCAATAGGTAATAGCAGAGCATCAGAAAACCTGGAGGTTATATGCCATGTATATGTTGTCCAGGTTAAAATAAGATATGGTTAACATGGGTTTTATTTCAAGTTTTCCTCCTACACATAAGGGTTGCCTTATATATATTTTGGGAATTTTGATTCCACATGAGAGCTAGTTGACAAGTTTACCTACATAACACACATGTTGCCTTTCAAGACCACTTACATGGTTGACGAATATGCGAGGTTAGTTATTAAAGAGGAAGTACAACTATACGGAGTTCTGAAATACTCAATTTACTGCATAGTTTTGGAAGTTGGTACATACGTGAATTTGAGTGCAACTTTTCACCCTCATATGAATGGACAAAGAGAGTATACTATCAAAACATTTGACAGTATACTACGAGTCTGTGCGAGAGACTCGAACGGTAGTTGGGATGATCATTTACCCTTCATTGAATGTGCTTATCATGATAGCTATTGTGCAAGTATCATCATGGTATCTGCGAGGGTTTATACAGAAGAAAGTGTAAATCGTCAATTGGGCGAGTTAAACCTAGTAGAATTGCCTTATTTGGGGCTAGATTTTGTTCACTACGCTACGGAGAAGGTTAAGATGGTAAAACAGTAACTACAGGCTAACACAAGTCATATGCTGAGATTCATTAGTTTATTACATGGACAAGCTATGCGGGATGTCCCTTATGAAGGGATATATATATTTCCATATAAATAAAGGAAAAATAAGAATAGCTTTGGTAAAGATACGGTGGAGAAATAGAATCACATAGGGAGACAAAGAAATCATGAAGTCAAAGTACCCGCGGGAGAAAGTTCAAGGTATGGAGTTAGAACAATACCAAGGAAGTATGCATAAGTATTGTGTGTATATGTGTATATATGCTAAGAGAGAGATGCATGGGATGTACATGAGACGATGTTACTAACATTCGAGGACGAATGTTCCTAAGGGGAGAATAATGTAACACCTCGTACGTTCCTAACCCTACTTGACGACATTAAATAATATGTACTTAGGTCTCGAGAGCTATAAGTATGCATTTGGTAATGTTATGGGCGAGATGATTGAATTTGGCTATTGTTATGTGATTAAGCTTGCATAGATGGTATTTTGCAATTGTCATTGTGCATTTGTGGGGTTAAAAATGAGGCTAAGAGGACCTCAAAACAAAGTGTATTAAGGTGAAGAAGTAAGTTAAAGGATAGGACTTGAAGTATCTAACCGAACCCGCGAAGAAAAGTCAAAAAATGAAATTTTTGAAAAAATTTAAGGAGGGGCGCATTTGGGACCATGAAACGCCGCTATGTGATAAATGTTTTATCCCATAGGTAGTAAGTTGGCACGCCCAGGGGCGTTCCACCTTGGGTTTTCCACTTTTTCGAAAGTTGGAAATTTCTAAGTCCCAAGGGTATCCGGGGACGTACCGAGCCGATTTTTGCCACGTATCTTATACAACATATATGAAATGAGTAAAATATTATATTGGAATTATAAAATTACTCGAGAACGAATTTGGGGTCAAAATGACGATTTTACCCTTTTGGGCAAAATAGGCCATACGTGGCTAGAATCGCTTGTTCTTGGGATCGAGGCTACGGATATGAATAACATGAGTGGTAATATTGTTGTAACATGTATGATATGACTTGACTATGAGAAATTATTGATTTTACTGGGTTAAGTGAATTGGGCCCAAAAAGGACCCAAAAAAATTAAAGAATGCATGGCCCAAAATGGGTCAAATGACCCATTCTTTCAAGACCTTCTAGACCAAGCATTTAATGCTTTAGAAGTGGATAAGGATGGACATAAATGATTATAAAAGGGACCAAAAATCTTATTTTTTGGTCATTTGGAAGCTCATGCCTTTTGGTCTATTTTTCAATTTATTTTCTCTCAAACCCTAGAAGCTCAAAGACAACTCTTGCAGCAAGATCATCATATTCCAAGCCTTGGTAAGTAATTATACTCATGGATTAACATATTATATGCATGATAGATTATGTATATATTGATAGTTATGTTGGCAAGGGGTGAATGGTGTAGTTTTGCCTTTGGTGGAAGATGTGTCATCTTTGTGATTTGAAAGTGAAAAGAGACTTGATGTCTTAATGAAAGAGCATGGTATGGATAAAATATGAACATGTATGGTGTTATTTTGTTGTTAACCATGTTATTTTCATATAAGTGTAAATTATGGGATTTTGGCCGATTTGTTGTTGTGAGGTGTATTGAAGGAAATTGATGGCATAATTATGATGTTGTGATGATGGAGAGTGGGAAGTGTGAACTTGGCATGACATGCTATTGATTATCATGTGTTGGTCAATGTTGTGAATATTGTGGGATTTTTGGAATAATACTTTCATGAATGGTTGTGTCAAGCGGGACATGGCATGTTTAAAGGCAAACATGAGAATTATACTTATTATATGCATTATAGAGTAGTTGGTGGTTAATGTTGGCTCCGTTGTGTATTTGTGTTGTAGAGTGGAACATAAGGAAGGAGCGGAACTATTGTATGCGCATTTAAGATTGTGTGTTGGTATTGAGAATACAAGGTATGTAAGGTTACTTTGTTCGTATCTTTTTGCGGTACGTCGTATTCACTTTTGCATTATGCTAGTCCTATCCCAAAATGTGCTAAGGTATCTTATATCCGGATATCAATGGTCATTATCATATATTTCCTACTCATTGATCATTCGTGAATCTTATGTCTCATAAGTCATGGTTAATGTTCCACAAGCCCAAAAAGGTTATGTTCCAAAGTGCCAATAGTGTCTATACGCATACCTCTTGTTCATTGACTTGTGTCTAATGATTTCCATAATGTTATCTATTGTTGAGTCACATATTCCTCATTCATGAGTTATTATTGTTCATGAGTTACATAATTATGGACATGTTCCAAAAGTCCCAAACATGTTGTGTTCTTGAGTTTCCAAGAGTGTTGTGGCTATGTACATACGTTAATCCCTCATAACTGATTGTATCACTCTCTCATAAGAGGATGAATCAATTCCTCGCAAGTATCATCAATCGAAAGTAAGAAAGAAAGTAATGCATATTTGTTGATGGTTATGATCAAGTACGGGTGGCAGCTTTAGGGGCAAAAACGCCTAGCTCAAGCCGATCCCGAAATGATTGGATCAGGGGGCAGTCTTGGAGGCATAAGCCTAGCTCGGACCGATCCTGACAGGGGGCAGGTCTAGGAGCATAAGCCTAGCTCGACCCGAACCTGATATGTTGATTTATGAGTGGCAGGTCTAGCGGCATAAGCCTAGCTCGACCCGATCCCGATGGGTGGCAGGTCTAGGGGCATAAGCCTAGCTCGACCCGATCCCGATGGGTGGCAGGTCTAGGGGCATAAGCCTAGCTCGACCCGACCCCGATGTATGTTGCTTTATGGGTGGCAGGTCTAGGGGCATAAGCCTAGCTCGACCCGATCCCAACATCACATGATGTGATGTTAAGACCCACTGATCAGTCGGGGCCCGGGTACGTTATGATATGGGCAATGAGGAATAAATCATAAAGAGAAGAACTTAATTTATGTACGCTACATTGCTCCACATATGCAAATCGATGAGTTGTTCATGTTGCCTATCCTATTACATTTTGATTCTATTGATGTATTTATGACAAGTTTCATATGGCCTTACATACTCAGTACATTCTCCGTACTGACCCCTCTCGGGGGATTTACCTTACTTGCTGCAGGCGCAGGTACTAGTAGGCCTCCACTGTAGGTTGCGGATCTTTTGCCGACTTTTGGTGAGCTCCAGTTGGTTCGGGGCTTCCTTAGTTGCTATGTACATTCATTTTGGTATTGTATATACGTATAGAGCAGGGTGTTGTCCCGACTCTAGGATTGTCATAGTCATGTATCTGTAGAGGCTTTGTAGACTTATGTGGGAACAGAATGTAAGATATGTATGCTCATGTTGGGTTTGATGGACCCAACGGCCAAGTCGATATATATATCTATGTATGGCATACGTTTCCATAACCGTTTCCATATCCATGACTTTTGCATAGTAGCATGGGGTTTCATAAGGCCTATATGAGGAATGAATGCGAGTGTTCATAAGCAAAGATTGGTTCTCTCAGGCCATGTCGGCTTCGGGTGCCAGTCCGGCCCGAATGGGATTTCGGGTCGTGACATATTCCATGCATATAATATATTAAACCATGAGATTAAACACTTACCAAAGCTTCCCAAGGAATGATCTTGTCCCAAAGATGGTTGCCTTAGGGTTTTGTTGAAGAGAAAAATGTTGTGGAATTTTCTAGAAATGAGACATGTCTTTTGTGGGATAAAATCTGATTTTTGGTGACTTTTATAGCCACTTTATAGCATCCTTATCCACTCTTAAGCAATAAATATATTATGTTGACTTGGTCACAAGAATGGGTCATTTCCATTTTTTTTGGGCCATGTCTTTTATATGATTTTTGGGCCTCATTTGAGCCCAATTGCACAAAATTAAATTCATCACATCGCACTAATGTATGATCCACCATCTTTCTCATGTTTAAATAATTCCATGAATGTTACGGTAATTAAATAGGTTCGAAAACATATGGGGTATTACAATATTTTGATTGCCCGTGCTGGGCTCATATTATACTCTTGATATATCATTTGAGGCCTATGCGCATTTTTCTTGTATTGGTTATGGATTTTTGTTGATTTCTACTTTGGACGAGCGGATCATTTTATTCGCCTCTTTTAAAAACGTGTCAAATAAACTCTAAGGATTTTCTTCGAAATTTGGTTCTTTCCCAAGGATTATGTTTTCTTTTTGTTATTTTGTTTTCTTTGTCGAACAAAGAGGCATTTCCCTATGATTGATGGAACGGATGTCTTTCTTAAGGAAAATGCCTGTCTTTAGAGTTACAGTCAAGTGAGTGAGTTATCAAAGTTCGAAAGGTACCTCCAAAAATTTGTCATTGGCAAGCAAAATGATTTTTGAAAAGAAAAAAGCAAAGAATTTTCAAGCTTTCTCTTGAATTGGGACCTTTAAATTCAATTCTTGGCTCTTTCTTCACAAAAGTAGTTTTTCTGATTCAGAGTGGTTTGTCAAGTTCATTTGCTCAAATTGTTTGGAAAACTAGCTTTCTATTTTAAGAGTGTGGTGGCTTGTGTTGTGAGGTTTTTAATCAAATAGTGTTCATGCATTTTAGTCTAGAACTTGCACTGAGTGTAGTCAAGGCGAAATTCTAGACCATGCTTGGTTTGGAAGATGACCCGAGGCCTTCTTTGGACCGTCACATATCCTAAATCCCACCTTAACATGTTCCCTAATCAAATCCATTTGAACCTCTTTCCATTTTATTCTTTATTTATGATAACCATACTATTATACCATATCTATTTTGAATCATCCCTCTTTTGGCACCCAACCTCCTTGAACACATCGTATTTTTTTAATGTAGGTCGGTGTAGGCAAATGCCTAAGTTTGGGGATGTATAATTGTGAAAACGACAAAATTAGGCCAAAAGCCTAAGTTTGGGGGGGGGGAGATTGTGAGACTTAGTTGTCTCAAAGAATGCCTCATAAAACAAGAGATGAGCTTGGAAATGAAAACAAAGAGCCTAGCCCATGGAAAATTAAATGAACAAATGGAAAAGCATAAGAAAAGTGGGATGAATGGCTAGTTAGGAGAAAATCTTTTGAAAGAACCAAAGAAATAAGTGAAGAGAGAAAGTTCAAAATTGTGATTAGCAAAGGGATGAAAAAGATTTGGGGAAATAAAAGAAAAGAAAAGTGGGTGAACAAGGTGGAGAATTTAGAGGAAATGGGCCAAAGAAGTTGTTTAAGCGATTGTGTTTAGGGAGGTTCTCGAGTTACTTGATCCATAAGTTCCTTCCTTTACCCTAACCTTTACCAATGCCCACAAGTCCTTGGTGATTTCAAACCTTATAGGTCTACATTAGTGGCGAATGACACAAAGGAAAAGCCTAAGTCCTTGGTGATTTCAAACCTTAGAGGTCTACATTAGTGGCAAATGACACAAAGGACAAGCCTATGGTTCTACTTGTTGTACTTGAATTTCTTTGTGAGAGTGAGTGGAAATTCTTTCTAGCTCTATGTTCCTTGTGATTTGCATTATTTTATGTGAGTAGAACAAACTCTTAGATGTGAGTGGTACCTATACTTTGAAGTGGAGAGTGATGTCTTATTTTCAATTAGGGGAGAGTGAGCAAGATAAGAACCGAAGTGAGTTTGAGGCAAGATTCAAAAGTCTAGTGTCAAGAATTTAGAAGCTCTTTGTTTTCAAAACTTTTACCCTTTGATGTCTAAAGTAAAGATTTGTATCTCGAAAGAAGAAGTGCCAGTTGATTATTTTCCATTACTATTGGAGAACCGATTGAACTTTGTGATTTTGTTCGTATAGCTTAGTAGGCTGTGTTTGCTTTGGAGTCAAGAAAATCCTTATTATGGGGAAGGTCCCTAATTGCTTGAGGGCAAGCAATAGTTTATGTTTGGGGGGTTGATAAGTCGGCATTTTGCTAAATTTTTATTTGTTTAAACTTGAATTATCATCTTTTTTTTTTTTATTCGATGCATATCTCCTGTTAAAATGATCACTTTTGCAGGTAGTCGATGAATTTGAGGATGAGCTAACCTTACAAGTCAAATAAAGTGCAAAAATGAAGAAAACAGACCTAGAATGATACAAGGAAGGAAGACATGGCTCTGTGTGGCCATATGCCCCAGCATCTTGCCATATGACCCCATATGTGAGGGGGCATCTCAATGGATAGAAGCACTAATAGACAAGTACGCAACATGTGTGACCACATGCATAGGCAGATGGGCATGTGCACCAGCATCTCAGGGTCTCATTTGGCTAGAAAGTGAATTGGAAGGAGGAAAATCAGTGACATATGGAGGAAGATGCATGCGAATCTGGCCATATGCTCTGGCATGTGCAACAGCATGTGCCAGACGTGGTGGCATTTTTGAAATTAACTATTGCCCATTTTTCTCAGCTATAAAATGGATTTTTCAGATCTGGAACACGATTTTTTGTGAAATGTTGAATTCTAATGCTTCTAATTGAAACCCTAGCGCCAGCATGTGCCAGACGTAGTTGCATTTTCATAATTAACTGTTGCCTATTTTTCTCAGCTATAAAAAGGATTTTTCATAGTTGAATCTCGATCTTTTGTCAAATTTTGAAGTTTAAAGCTTGTAATTAAAACCGTAAAGTGGGATCTTAGTTTTTGTACTTGAGTAATAGCTTCGAATTTGGAATTCTCTTGGAATATTTGGATTCTATGGCAGATTTTAATCAGAACATAGGTGTATTTCCTTCTTCTCTTATATGTGTAGCTAAAATCCCTAACTTGGGGTTATACATGATTGAGTTGTGATTTGTTTGTGGGAGTTCCTATTTTCCTAGATAATCAATTAATGGTTAAGGATTTAATCGTTACTCCATGTTATTAACCTAAGATTAGAGGTTGCAAACTCTAGTTTTGCTTAAAACCCTTTTCTTCCTTGACAAAGGGGATAAGGGTGAGGAGCAGTGAATAACAATAACTTGGTTTTACCATTTAATAGTATATATTAGTCATAAGGTGTTAATAATTAAGGTATTTGGTTAGTTACGAAGAAACATGTGTGAGGTGTTCAAAACAAACCACTCATGAAACATCAACGTTTTATTGAAAGATTGACGTTGAAAACTATAACCCAACCTATACGCAATAATTAGTTGAATTTAAGCAACTAAGGGCTTACCCACACATATAATTGCACTCATACGTCCATAACCCCAAGTATCTCTTACTCTTGATTACACACTTTAGAATTCACTTTTGCAAATCAAAATTCAAAATTACCTATTTGAACCTAAAATTGATTGAACAAACCCCCATTTCACTTTATTGCATTATTTTTAGCATTAAGAGAAAACATTTAGTCACTTGTGACACTCAAAGGTGAACCTATCGCCTTCATTCCCTATGGAATTTAACCCGACTCCAAGTTGGGTAAAAAATTATATTGCTAGCGACTACAAACATCTTGAGGTGTATTCAAGCGTTATCATGATCATCAAAAGGGATTATATTCCCTCTACTCACAAGTGTAAGCATGTTGCTTAGAGTCAAACCTAATACTTCAATTTGTCCATCCCTGTAAAGGTGATAAAAAGTACTAAGCATGGCTTGGTTAAGCTCATATCAAAGGAATGATCATGGCTCCCCTTCTTTAAAGGGCATTCCTTGTTGTTGGAGATTTGACCCATACAAATTGTAGGTCTATCAAGGGGATGGAAGACCCCAAGAAGGACTTTCCATCATAGGGAAAGGTGCCAACAACAACACTCAAGTCTTTCTTATTATTTGGACTAAACATCTCATTCCAAGTGCCACAATTTAAATCATCATCGGGGTCAAACGGAAAGGAAATCCACAAACATGGGTCAAGAATACACCCATTTTCCCCATTTGTACTATCACTCTCACACAATATACTCTACTCAAAGGCAGGAGTATCATCCTATGCAAACAAATAGTATAGGAAGGTGTCACATAATTCAACTTCATCCAAGATGTCCTCATGAGAAGATTCACTCATTCATTCAAGCACGTTAAGGCCTTGACAAAGAATGGGAGTACACAATGATTAAGGGATAGTTGTAGAACATACATCACCTTCCTTTTGAACAGAATTCTTTCCAATAGACGTACTATCATCTTCCAAGAAGAGAGTTCCATCTTCAAAAAGTGTGTCATTATACCATAGTGGATTCTCAATTACTTGGTAACATTCAAGACGGGCTACACTTCCATCATCCCAAGACACACCACTATTTATTTCACCATCATTAGTCATGTCAACCTCAAATATGGGATTATCCTTACAAATACATTCCACCTAAGAATCCTCATAAGAAGAACAAGGAATGGAACCACAATTCAAGGATTCATCATTTAGGTGCAATGACTTCATATGACTATCTACATGACCAACTATATCAATGCCATCACTAAAATTGAGGTTCCTTAAGTTCATCAAAAAATTCCTCATTTAGTGGGTGTTTATTACACACAAGTTGATCAACACCAATATTAGTTGATAATGAACTATCATTCAAAACATATGTATTAAGACTAGGTAGACATAAATTGATTTTACTAGAAGAATCACTTTGGTCATCAATAGGATCAATTAGTGTATCCACATTCTCAACATGCGTATTATCAAAACATGGAAAAGAATCACTTGACAATGTACTATCATTCAAGGTGCAAGTGTCGACACTAGGTGGACACAAATTGATCTTACAAGAAGAATCAATTCCGTCATCAATAGGATCAACTAGTGTATGAACACTCTCAACAAATATATTATCACTATGTGGAAATGAGTCATTAAGCTCATATGAAAATAAGCTATCACTTACACTAAATTGGATACTTTCTATACAATGAGATTTTACTTTCAAAGAAGTGTAAGGTTTAGCTTTGTTACCTCGTAGATCACATGAATAATTGTCTTCACCATGGTTTTCAACACTGGAGAATAAATGCTCCTTTGGGGAGCTTTTTAACACCTCTTGATTCTCCATATTTTGAGGCGTTTTGCTAGGCTTGCTTCCAAGAACACCAACACATACATCGAAACAACTAGACAATTTTTTTACATGAGTTAGGATAAGGTTGTGACAACCCTCTCACATAACTTTTCTCAATCTCTTCTTTTTCCTTTCTCGAGTTGTCACTTTTCACACCCTTACTTCTCTCAATAATTTGTCTCTTAAGTTTATTGGAGTTAGGATAAGTGCCAAGAATTCCTTGGGAAGGGTTTGAAGATCCCTTCACCTTTAATTTCCACTTTGCTGCATAAGGAGTGGATGCGTTGACTTGCATGTTCAACTACTTAGCATCAACCTCACAAAGAGTAACTTATTTTTCTTCCGAAGGCAACTCCTTAGGTTCTTCATCACGAGGAGTAGTACCATTCAATATTCTCTCCAACTCTTCGGGTGCCATCTCGATGACTAATTGAGTGATTTTTTCAATATTTCTTTTCATTGAAGCAAACAATTCTTTTGTCCTCAAAGTACTAGGATACTCAATTGGGAGTGGTGCACTTGTATTTTATCTTGTACAAGATGTTGAGAGAAATAAAAGCTTCCCATTGTAGTCCATGATATACTTGTACAAATCTGGCATATACGTTATTCTATGATTTTAGAACCAAGCACATCCCAAATATTGGTGACAAGTATCCAATAAAACTATACCACACCATACCTCCTCTTGATATTCTCCATGTGAAATATGTACCTTTACTTATTGGCTAAGCCAAATCCCTCCTTCATCAATAAATGTATCCCAAATCAGATTTAAAGGTAGTCTAATATAGTCCACCAATTCCTGGGATATGATATTGGATAAACTTTGATCATGAAGTACAAGATCAAATCCCGAGACACCATTAACATTCACTCTAGTTTCATGAATTCACCTCTCAAGGTGATGCCTTTATTAAAACCTTGGATTCACTCTACTTCCATGCATCGGTGTTCCTATTTGAGAAGTAGCGAATGTACTTCTTCTAAGGTCCATACGATGACTTCGAATTGGTTCCACCTATACATCTATAACCCCTCGATTAAGATAGGAAGTAGCATAAAAAGGAAAGTAATTCATCTTCACAACTTCCCCTTCTATCACAATCCTCTTTAAAGGGTTTATAAGACATATGGGAGAAAGCATCGTACCTTATATTCTCTTCATCACCATGGTGTGTATTTTAAGAACCCAATACCCTTCATCTTTAGTATCGAATTCATCATAAGATACTTATACTTCTTCATATTCATCATAAGAGCTATAACCTCATTAATTTCACATGTAGTTCAAACCGCTCATGATCACCATCATATCCTTCATAAAACTAGTCTTTAAAAGATTTTGAGGCTATGGATGAAATTCTTTCTTATACCTCCTTTTGTACCTACAAAACTAGCAAACGTGTTCGTAATAAAATGTAACACCCCAAAAGTTCAAGCTATGATTAGAACCATGATTTAAGTACATGTAAAATTAAACATCATGTTTTGATATAATGAGAAGTTATTTAGACATGTATTAAGGATACAAGCAACTCCTAGCTCATAGCCAAGTTGAAATCTTCCTTATCAATGATTTTCTTGTGAAAAATCTTTCTATAGTCAACTTCAAACAAGCATGACTCTTAGATTCTAATGAATTTCTTAGATCAAGAGAGACAAAATTATATATATTTATATTATCTTTCTAACTCATCCATATTCACCTTAATCCATTGTAGGAGCTAAGAGTTATGGTCATTTTAGTGCAACACTATCCAACAGTGAGAACGTACAGGTAGAAACCACGACCGTGGATAGAACCCATGACTGTACCATGTTGCCGTATGATTGAGACAGACCCAAAAAACTGAAAGTTTACATGTATACCTTCCAACCACGAAAGGGAAGCACGACCGTGGTTAGAAACCACGATCTTAGGTTCGATCTTGACTTCTAAAGTTGATCTGGTTGGAACCTGCAACCTACGAAACAAGGAATGATCGTGAGTGGGTCACATGATCATACCATGGATCATCTAATCATGTACAAAAAAGCCTCACTCCATCATCCCAACGGCGAGCAACACCCATGATCATAGGTGGGTCCCACATCATGGGATGGGTCTCACGTCCTCCCCTATGCTTTTTAGTTACATTTTAGAAGGGGCATTCCAGTTTTTTCCCACTTTTTAAACCCCTAAACTATGTTTTTAAGCTATTTTAAGGCTGATTATTAAGGTTACTAATACCCTAAGTCCCTTATTACTTAGAAAACATTCAACACTTAGCAAAAATAAGAGAAAAGAGGCGATTTCTATCCTTCAGTGTAAAGTAAGGTTCAACTTCTTCAAGATCTGAATTCCAATGACTTCACCAAGATTCTCATCTCCAGTTATGTGGGATTTCATAAATGGGTTTATTTTCACCCATTGAGTCCCAAAGTTAATTCAATTGCTCAGTTTAATTCCTTCTTCAGAGCATAGGGTTAATGAATATTGTAAATTTCTTGATATTCTAGTTCCTTGACCTCATTGATTTATAAACCTATGTTGTAACATGAATTTTAGTACCATTACATGTTCAATATTATAAACCCTAATTACATTGTGAAATCTATGTCTTTTGGACTTGAGTTATTAAATTCCTTAATTCACTCAGTTTATGGAATTGTCATTATAGTTACATTCTTCAGAGATGGCGGGTCATAAACCCCCGATGACCTAGGATTTCATGCATATAATTATGAGTATTATATACTCCTATTTTTATGTTTTAAATGCTCTCAAATAATGTGTTTATTTTTAGTCTTCAGATTATTACTTTGATTGAGCATTTCAGTTCACCGAGCGGACGCAGGGATGAAGGATCACCTGTCAGTTAGGCTGAGACCTTTTGTAGAAGTCCCTAAGTACCAAAACTATGGCGCTACTGTAGGTTCTAAAGTGGTTACCCGTCAGACCAGGCTTGATACCTTAGTCCTTATAGACTTCAGTTTAGTGGATCCACGTTAGTTAGTGTTCATATCCTTGGCAAGGTACTGAGAAACCTTCTAGCTGGGCTTATAGGTTAGACCCTGGTTAGATCAGATTGGGGTATGTCGATTAACAGTAGCTCCTAGAGTCCACAATTCATAGTTCAGATTTAGATACTTGTATGACCTTGTATTCGGTTGTTCAGTTTGTTATACAACATTGTGTATTACTTGGTCTTGCAATAGTTTACCATGTCACATGCATCATTGTAACACCCCGTATCTTCCCAACGCTACTTTACGACGTTGAACAATGTTTACTTAGGTGTCGAAAGCCATAAGTATGCATTTTGTAATGTTATCGATGAGATAATTAATATTGGGTCTAGTACATGTGATTAGATCTTCGAAGGAGGTGTCTTGTGACTTCGTGGAGCATTTGTGGTGTTAAAAATGAGGCTTGGAGGACCGCCAAACAAAGGATATTAAAGGTAAGAAGTAAGTTAAAGAATAGAACTTGAAGTATCTAACCAAATCCTCAAAGAAAAGTCGAAGAACGAAAATTTTCAAAAAAAAATAGGCCAGGCGCGCCAGAGGGCGTGCTAGGCCATTTTTTGCCCAAAATTTTTGGGAACAGGCAGCAAGGTGGCACGCCCAGGGGCGTGCCAGGCTGCTTGTGCACACCTCTCAAATGTTGGAAATTTTTCTAAGTCCCAAGGGTGCTCGGGGACATACCCGGCCGTTTGTTGCCATATTTCTTATCCAACCACGAGCCTATACATGGGATGATTAAAGTATTATATTGGAATTCCAATTTGGTAAGTGTATTCGTGGACGAAGTTGGCATCCAAATTACGTTTTTACCCTTTATGTTCGAAATGAGCTATGATTGGCTAGAATCACTTGCTCTTGGAAATGAGGCTACGAATATAAATCGCGTGAGTGGGAATATTGTCGTAACACGTATGAAATGATTTAAACATGAGAAATTATTGATTTCATTGGATCAAGTGAATTGGGCTCAAAGAAGGCCCAAAATGAGGCAAAAGACATGGGCCAAATGGGTCAAATGACCCATTCTTCCATTGACCAAGCCAAACATAGCATTTAATGCTAAAGAATGGGGCTAAGTATGACTTGAGGGCTTATATAAAGGGCCAAAAATCAGATTTTTATCACACAAAACTCTCATACCAAATCTAGAAATTTTCATAAGCCTTTTCTCTCAACTTCAAACCCTAAGGCACTTCTTTGGACAAGATCATCACTTTGCAAGTTTTGAGTGAAACGTAAGGAGGGAGATGTATTGTTGTATTTGCATATTGTGTTATGTAGTCATATTGGGAAGATAAGGTATGTAAGGTTACTCTTTCCGTATCCTTCTGCAGCTCATAGTATTCACATTGGTGTTGTACTAGTTCATTCCGAAATGTCCAAAGGTATGTCATTTCAAGTTGTTATCTATTGTTAAGTCACTTATTCCTCATTCATTAGTCGTTGTTGCTCATGTGTTACATAATTATGGACATGGTTCCAAAGTCCCAATAATAGTATGTTCCAAAGTTTCCAATAAGGTTATGATTCCAAATATATCAATCTCTCATAAGTGAGCGTATCAATCTCTTGAAAGTAAAGAAATGAGGTAATGCATATATGTGTGTTTCCAATAATATCATGATCCTCAATGTATCAATCTCCCACAAGTAAGAAATGAAGAAAGGTGTGTATATATTATATTATAACCCACCTATAAGGTGGATGGATGTTATATTATTAACCTACCAATAGAGTGGATGGATGTTATATTATTAACCCACCAATAGAGTGGAAGTATGTTACATTATTAACCCACCAATAGTGTGGATGTAGGTTATATTATTAACCCACCAATAGAGTGGATGTATGTTATATTATTAACCCACCAATAGAGTGGATGTATGTTATATTATTAACCCACCAATAGAGTGGATGTATGTTATATTATTAACCCACCGATAAGATGGATGAATGTTATTTTACAACCTACTAAACAAGTAGATGAATAAAAATGATGATGAGCGTAAAAGCAAAGAAAGAATCTCTTGAATAGAAAAATCTCTTGGAGGCAAGTCTCTTGAGTGAAGGTAACTCTTTTGAGTAAAGGGGTATATGGAGGATAGTGTATGAATAATAAGGATATGAAAGAATAATCATAAATGACAATGATAGAAGAAATGTACATGGTTCCACATATAAAATGAGGGATATCCACGTCGACTATTTCTTTTATATTGACTCCATTGTTGTTATCATGTATAATGCAGTTTCTTATGAGCCTTACATACTTAGTACATTCTTTTTACTGACCCCCTTTGGGGAACTTACTTTATTGGTTGCAGGCGCAGGTGCTAGTAGACCTCCTCAGTAGGTTACGGACCATTTGCAGATCTTTGGTGAGCTCCAGTTGCTTCGGGGCTTTTCGAGTCATTATGCACTTTTGTTTGGTATTGTATATGTTGTATAAAGTGGGGACTTGTCCTGACAGTAGGTTGGTCATGTATATGTATCCTTAGAGGCTTTGTAGACGTATGTGGGAATGTGAATGTATGGTATGTATGATCATTTTGACTTGATGTCCCTAACGGCCAAGTTTCATATATAACATGTTTTCCATGACTCCCACATTGTTGCATGAGACATAATGATGTTCACACGAGGATGTCCATATGAAAGTACTTGAGCAAAGATTGGCTCTCTCGGGCCATATCGGCTTCGGGTGCCAGTCCGCCTAATTGGAATTTAGGGTGTGATAAAAGTGGTATCAGAGCAGTTTGTCCTAACGGTGTCTACAAAGTCGTGTCTGAGTAGAGTCTTACTTATCGATGTGTTGTGCACCACATTTATAAGTAGGAGGCTACGGGACATTTAGGAGTTGTTTCTTTCCTTCATTTCTAGATCGTGCAATAGAGCCAATGTTGTAAGTAAAATCGTATTTGACCATTGGAATTGGTTTTCTTTGTTATAGTAAAAAATGCCGATGACAAGAAGGGGAAAAGGCAAAGGTAAGCAGGTAGATATTCCTGCTGATGAAGGAACGAGTAAATCACCACCCGACCAAGCTAGTCAAGGTGGAGCTGACGCTGAAATTGCATCGTGGTCTTCTTCTACTTTTCCAGCTCCGGAAGAGCTAAGGGGTAGAGAAGTACCTGTAGAATTGCCCATGAATACCACTGACCAGGATTTAAGAAATACAGTACATATGTTGATTCAGCTAGTGGCGGCACACAGTCAAGGACGAGTTGGTCCAACGACAAATGAGGATGATGCGGCTAGGGTAGCTAGTCGAAGAACACAGGATTTCTTGAAATTAGACCCACCTATATTCACTGGGTCAGACCCGAAGGCAGATCCACAGGACTTCATAGACTAAATTCAGAGGACTCTAGAGGTTATGCACATGACTGGGGTAGAAACAGTAGAACTTGCGGCTTATAGACTGAAAGGTGAAGCAATATTGTGGTATGAAGACTGTAAAAGATTAAGGGGTATTGATGCACTTCCCGCTGGTTGGGAAGAATTGAAAATGGCATTTATTGATCATTACCTCCCATATGAGATTCAGGAGGCACGTGCAGACCAATTTCTAAATCTTCATCAAGGGAGTATGAGTGTTAGAGAATATAGTCTGCAGTTTAATTCTTTGGCTCGATATGCTCCAAATGTAGTGGCCACAATGACAGACAGAGTCCATCGATATGTGGACAGATTAGAGCCATACTTAGTGAGGGACTGTACCATCGCTGCTTTGAACAAAGATATGGGCATAGCCAAAATTCAGGCCTTTACACAGAAATGAAGGACCAGAGGCAAAGAAAAAGGACACAGGAATCTTAGAGAGGGCCATCAAAGAGGGCCAGACCTATGGGGTAGTCTATGGTGTCCCAAGGAGAATCTAGGCCTCTGATGTTTTCTAGACCACCTAGACCATCACTCTCTTATTCCTCAGCAGGCACACACTCTCAATTCTGAGGGTTTAGAGGTAGTCAATCTGGACAGAGTAGTGGAATTCATAGATCATAGGCAACAAGATTTTCTCGTCAGTTGTGCCAGCGCTGTGGGAGATTTCATTCAGGTGAATGTTGGTTTGATACTAATGTTTGCTTTTTGTGTAGTAGGCCAGGACATATGATGAGTGAGTGCCAACAGAGGACCACGGATAGTATGACACAGCCTACAGGATCAGTCGTTGTAGCATCGGCGGCTGGTGTAAAGTCTGCTGGTCATGGTAGAGGTGCCAGATAAGCAGCCAGTTCCAGTGGAACTCAGAATCGCATTTATGCTCTAGGGGACGGGCAGAATTCGGAGGCATCTCCTGATGTAATTACAGGTATGTTGTCCATATTTTCACATAAAGTATATGCATTGATTAATCCGAGCTCTACCCTATCATATGATATCCCATTATTTGCTGCGAGGTTTGAAAGAGCACCAGAATTATTAGTTAAGCCAATTGAAATATCTACACCAGTTGGTGAATTTATTATAGTTAAAAAGACTAGATCGTAATGGTCTAGTAAATGTTTCTGATCATGATACGTTGGATGATCCTATCGGGAGGGAAATGATAGATTTTAATGTTGTAATGGGTATGAATTGGTTGGCTTCTTGTTATGCCATGGTAGATTACCGAGCGAGGAAGTTACATTTACAATATTCATAAAAGAATGACCGTGGATAGAAGAGTAATGTGGGAGCACCGAGAGGTAAAGTTTCTTATTTTAATGTAAGGAAAATGACACCCAAAGAGATACATATGCCCCTTAGGAAGAGTGAAAGATACTGATGTAAAGCCACCTAAGGTCTAGTACATCCCATGGGGTGAATTAGTATTATTTGTACGGGGAAAAAATGGCACATTCAGAATGTGTATTGATTAAGAATGTGTATTGATTATTGAAGGGGGTGACAATTAAGAATAAATATCCCCTCTCCAGAATTTATAAGTTATTTGACCAATTATAGGGTGCCAAAGATTTCTCAAGGATTGACTTGAGATCGAATTATCATCAAGTAAGGGTTAAAGAAAAGATATACCCAAGACAACTTTTTGAAACATGGCATGGTCATTATTGAGTGGGGGTTATGCCATTTGAACTAATGATTGCACTAGTAGTGCTTGTGGGTGATGAATAGAGTGATACAAGCCATTGTTAGATGTGTTTAAGACCACGTTTAGAAATGAAATTCAAGCTCACGAGAAAACCATGCTAATAAGTTGCGACAAGTGTTACGGATTCTTCATGACCGTAAGCTATATGCAAAGTTTGCTAAACATGATTTTTGGTTAAAACTTATATTGTTCTTGGGTCACATTGCATAGGATGTGTATTGATGTAACATGGGTTTCATCTCAAGCTTGCCTCGTACATTTCGGCAATTTAAATTCCATGTGGGTGATAGTTGATAGACTTACCAAGTTAGTACGTGTTTTACCTGTCAAGATCACCTATACAGCTTAATACTATGCGAAGTTGTAGGTTAAGAAATAGCATGAATACAAGGAATTCCAATTGCTATGGTATTAGTCACGGGAGCTCGAGATACTGTATACTATTGGAAAAATCTTTTCAAAAGAGTGTGGGAACCCAAATAAAGTTAAAATCCTCAGACAAGATGGATAAGCAGAATGCACTCTATAAACACTTATGAGCTTGCTTATAGTACTTTAATATCTATTAGGACGATCATTTACTTCATGTGTAAATTGCTTACAATAGGAGCTATCGTGTGAATATCAAAAAGGCACCTTATGGAGCGTTATATGGAGAAAAAGGGAAATTGAGTTCACGTTATATAGGTCATATGAAATTATCAAGAGATTCTAGATCGACAAATGAAGAGGTTAAGAAATAAAGACATAGCTTCCGTAAAGGCACTATTGGAGAAATTAGCATGTAGAAGAAATCACAAGGGAAACCAAAGAACTAATGAAGTCTAAAGTACTCGTAATTGTTGTACATGGAAGAAAAAGTTCAAGATATGAAATTCGAGTCATAATAAGTAAGTCTTTACAAGTATTACGTGTGGATGTGATAATGTGAAGGATTCACTTTGACTTAAGTTGTTACAGTGAAACAATGTTACTAACATTCGAGGACGAATGTTTCTAAGGGGGGAAGAATGTAATATCCCGTACCTTCCCAAACCTACTTGACGACGTTGAACAATGTTTACTTAGGTGTCGAGAGCCATAAGTATGTATTTTGTAATGTTATCGATGAGATAATTGATATTGGGCCTAGTACATGTGATTAGATCTTCGTAGGAGGTGTCTTGTGACTTCGTGGAGCATTTGTGGGATTAAAAATGAGGCTTAGAGGACCTCCAAACAAAGGATATTAAAGTTAAGAAGTAAGTTAAAGAATAGAACTTGAAGTATCTAACCAAATCCACAAAGAAAAGTCGAAGAACGAAAATTTTCAAAAAAAATAGGCCAGGGGCGCCAGAGGGCGTGCCAGGCCATTTTTTGCCCAAAATTTTTGTGCACAGGCAGCAAGGTGGCACACTCAGGGGCGTGCCAGGCTTCTTGTGCACACCTCTCAAATGTTGGAAATTTTTCTAAGTCCCAAGGGTGCCCGGGGATGTACCGGGCCACTTTTTGCCACATTTCTTATCCAAACACGAGCCTATACATGGGATGATTGAAGTATTATATTGGTATTCCAATTTGGTAAAAGTATTCGTGGACGAAGTTGGCATCCAAATTACATTTTTACCCTTTATGTTCGAAATGAGCTATGATTGGCTAGAATCACTTGCTCTTGGAAATGAGGCTACGAATATAAATCGCGTGAGTGAGAATATTGTCGTAACACGTATGAAATGATTTAAACATGAGAAATTATTGATTTCATTGGATCAAGTGAATTGGGCTCAAAGAAGGCCCAAAATGAGGCAAAAGACATGGGCCAAATGGGTCAAATGACCCATTCTTCCATTGACCAAGCCAAACATAGCATTTAATGCTAAAGAATGGCTAAGTCTGAATTGAGGGCTTATATAAAGGGCCAAAAATAAGATTTTTATCACACAAAACTCTCATACCAAATCTAGAAATTTCCACAAGCCTTTTCTCTCAACTTCAAACCCTAAGGCACTTCTTTGGACAAGATCATCACTTTGCAAGTTTTGAGTGAAACGTAAGGAGGGAGATGTATTGTTGTATTTGCATATTGTGTTATGTAGTCATATTGGGAAGATAAGGTATGTAAGGTTACTCTTTCCGTATCCTTCTGCAGCTCATAGTATTCACATTGGTGTTGTACTAGTTCATTCCGAAATGTCCAAAGGTATCTCATTTCAAGTTGTTATCTATTGTTAAGTCACATATTCCTCATTCATTAGTCGTTGTTGCTCATGTGTTACATAATTATGGACATGGTTCCAAAGTCCCAATAATAGTATATTCCAAAGTTTCCAATAAGGTTATGATTCCAAATATATCAATCTCTCATAAGTGAGCATATCAATCTCTTGAAAGTAAAGAAATGAGGTAATGCATATATGTGTGTTTCCAATAATATCATGATCCCCAATGTATCAATCTCCCACAAGTAAGAAATAAAGAAAGGTGTGTATATATTATATTATAACCCACCTATAAGGTGGATGGATGTTATATTATTAACCCACCAATAGAGTGGATGGATGTTATATTATTAACCCACCAATAGAGTGGAAGTATGTTACATTATTAACCCACCAATAGTGTGGATGTAGGTTATATTATTAACCCACCAATAGAGTGGATGTATGTTATATTATTAACCCACCGATAAGGTGGATGAATATTATTTTACAACCTACTAACCAAGTAGATGAATAAAAATGATAATGTGCGTAAAAGCAAAGAAAGAATCTCTTGAGTAGAAGAATCTCTTGAATAGAAAAATCTCTTGGAGGCAAGTCTCTTGAGTGAAGGTAACTCTCTTCAATAAAGGGGTATGTGGAGGATAGTGTACGAATAATAAGGATATGAAAGAATAATCATAAATGACAATGACAGAAGAAATGTACATGGTTCCACATATAAAACGAAGGTTATCCGCGTTGACTATTTCTTTTATATTGACTCCATTATTTTTATCATGTATAATGCAGTTTATTATGAGTCTTACATACTCAGTACATTCTTCGTACTGACCCCCTTTGGGGGACTTACTTTATTGGCTGCAGGCGCAGGTGCTAGTAGACCTCCTCAGTAGGTAGCGGACCATTTGCAGATCTTTGGTGAGCTCCAGTTGCTTCGGGGCTTTTCAATTCATTATGCACTTTTGTTTGGTCTTGTATATGTTGTATAAAGCGGAGACTTGTCCCGACAGTAAGTAGGTCATGTATATGTATCCTTAGAGGCTTTGTAGAGGTATGTGGGAATGTGAATGTAAGGTATGTATGATCATTTTGACTTGATGGCCCTAACGGCCAAGTTTCATAGATAACATGTTTTCCATGACTTCGGCATAGTTGCATGAGACATAATGATGTTCACACAAGGATGTCCATATGAAAGTACTTGAGCAAATATTGGTTATCTCCGGCCATATCGACTTCGGGTGCCAGTCCGCCTCGTTGGAATTCGGGGTGTGACAATCATGTTTAGCTTATATCAGTTATTTTCCATCTCATATACTCAGTACATTCAAAGTACTGATCACATACTTTTTCTTTGCGCTATATTATCTTATAAAATAGGTTCTGCCGTTAAGCATCTAGATTACACTTAGTATTGTTTCACACCACATCAGCAGTAGTATTTGGTGAGTCCTCATCATTCGGGGTCCAGTTATCAGTATTTCTTTTTATTAGTTTTTTAGTTTCAGATAGTTGGAGTTAGTGTGGGACTTGTCCCAACAACTCATATGATTTAGAGGCTTTCAGACAGACAGTTAGATTTTTGAGCATGTCGATTATGTCAGACAATCTTAGTTTTGACATTTAGTATTGATTTTGACAATTATTATGATTATGTCATTTCAGTTCAGCTTTCGCCCAGTATTTATCAGTTTATTTTTTATACTCTTAGAGTTATACAAGGCCATGGGTTAGCTTGGGGTCATTTGTGACTATAAGCACCATGTTGTGACTAGCGGGTAGTCTCAGGTAGTGACAAACTTGGTATTAGAGCATCAGGTTTAAAGTGTCCTAGGGTGTCTGAAATCCGCATTAAGTAGAGTCTTGCTCATGGGTATGAAACGCGCCACACTTTTGAGCTAGAGGCTATAGAATGTTTAGGAAAAGTTTCACTTCTCTTATCTTCATATCGTGTGATAGAGTGTGAACTCTATTAAAACCCTCTTCTAGCTCATGCTCTACGCATTTATATAAAATACCTCACAAAAGAGCCTATGGAAGAAGGAATGGAAACAGGAACCAACAAGTACCTCCAGCTCCAGTAGAGCCTTTGAACGAGTAAGTCTCTAGTTAGCTCATGCCATGACCACCCAGGCCAATCAGTAGGTGGTTGCCCCAGTCAAACCCACTGATACCACAATAGCAGCCAAATTTTGGGACTTCACTAGGATGAATCCTCTGGCTTTCTTTCAATCTAAATCTGAAGAGGATCTACAAGAGATCTTGGATAATATTCAGAAAGTCACTGAGATCATGGGTGTCACTCCAACTTAAAGTGCTGACTTGGTTGCTTATCAGTTGCAAGGAGTAGCTAACATTTAGTGCCAATAGTGGAAGAAGGATAAAGGTGTTTATACAAGTTTGGTAGAGTGGGATGAGTTTGTTTCTGCTTGTCTGGATCAGTTTTTCCCACTTAAACTAAGGGAGGCCAAGGTGTAGTAATTCATCAATTCGAAGTAGGGTAACATAAGTGTGAAGGATTATTCTATTAAGTTTACCTAATTGGGAAAGTTTGCTCTAGCCATGGTTGCTGGAGCCCGCATAAGTAAGTTTGTGACAAGTGTTTGTGAGGATGTGGTTAAAGAGTATAGGACTGTGATATTGGTAAAGAGTATAGATATCTCTGCGTTGATGGTTCATTCTTAACAGATTGAAGAAGGTAAAATCAAGAAGAAGGAAAGGGAGGGTAAGAGGGCCAGAACAGGTAGCTTTAATTTTTCTCAGCAGAGGTTCGATAGTGGTAATTGTTCTCAGTTCTGGCATAAATCATCAGTTCTAGCCCGATCTTCTGCTAGTGCTCCAGTCCCCAAGTTCAGGTAGGATAATCAGGATAGGGCCCTATGCTCTAAGTCCCAAGGTAGCATTTCTAGTGGTCGTACTAACCCATTTTGCAAAAAGTATGGTAAGAACAAAAAGGGTAAGTGTATGGCTAGTAGCGATGCTTGTTTTAGGTGTGGCAAGCCCGGACAAAGATTGAGTGAATGTCAAGTGGCTTCACAGAGAGGCAGGGATACTGGTCAGCAAAATTATTCTAACTCTTTAGAAGCTCCAGCAGGTTGCCCGACTCAGTAGGGTGCCTCGTCTAGTGCAGGTGGCAGACAATGTCAGAATAGGTTCTATGCCCTTCAGACTCGATAGGATTAGGAAGGTTCTCCTGATGTGGTTTCTGGTACATTACTGGTCTTTCTTATTCATGTCTATACATTGTTACATCTCGAATCCACACTTTCCTTTGTGACTTCCAATATAGAAGTAGACTTTGGTGTCAGTATTGAAATTCTTTCAGAATTATTCTCAGTCTGTACCCCAGTTGGTGATTCAGTCATAGCAAGACAGGTATGCAGAAATATCCTAATCACAGTTTCTCAGAAAGTCACCTCAGTTGATCTTGTAGAATTAGACATAACTGATTTTGATGTCATTCTTGGCATGGATTGGCTCCACTCTTGCTATACCTTTATTGATTGTAGAAACAGAGTATTCCAATTCCAGTTTCTAAATGTACCAATCATACAGTGGAAGGGTAATACCTCAGTGCCAATAGGTCTGTTTGTCTCTTACCTTAAGGCTAGAAAAATAATGTCCAAAGGATGCATCTATCATCTTGTTTGGGTTAAGGATTCAAAGTGTAAGACCCCAACTCTTGAGTCAGTTCCACTTGTGAATGAGTTTCCAGAAGTGTTTCCCGAAAACCTGCCCGAAGTTCCTCCCGAATGTTAGATTGACTTTGGAATAGATCTCCTTCTAGATACCCAACCCATTTCAATTCCACCCTACAGAATGGCTCTAGCCGAGCTTAAGGAATTGAAGAAGAAGTTGAAAGATCTTTCCTACAAATGTTTTATCAGTCCCAATATATCTCCACGGGGTGCTCCTATTCTTTTCATGTGCAAGAAGGACGGTTCTCTCAGAATGTGCATTGACTATCGTCAGTTGAACAAAGTCATAGTCAAGAATAAGTATCCCATTCCATGGATTTATGAATTTTTTTACCAGCTTTAGGGTGCCAATTACTTCTCTAAGATTTACCTCAGATCTTGCTATCATCAGCTCAGAGGATGAGAACGTGACATTTTAAAGATAACTTTCAAAACTCGGTATGGTAACGTTAAATTTGTTGTTAGGTCTTTTGGAGTGACGAATGCTCCTACAACTTTTATGGACTTGATGAATAGGGTGTTCAATCAGTACTTGGACATGTTCATTATTGTCTTTATTGATGACATCCTTAGTTATTCTCGGAGTGAGGATGAACATGCAGACCATTTGAGAATTGTTTTGCAGACTCTCAAAGATCACTAGTTATGTGCTAAGTTCAGCAAGTGTAAATTTTGGTTGAAATCAGTAGCATTCCTTCATCATATCATTTTCGGTGAAGGCATGCAGGTTAATCCACAAAATACTGAAGCAGTTAGGAATTGGCCTAGACCCATCTCTCTATCGATATCAGGAGTTTCTTAGGTTTAGCTAGTTACTACAGATGATTTGTTGAAGGATTTTCCTCTATTGCTTCTCCCATGTATAGATTGACTCAGAAGAAAGTCAAGTTTCAGTGGTCCAATTCTTATGAGAAGAGTTTTCAGGAGTTGAAGACTCGACTCACCTCCGCTCCAGTTTTGACTCTGCCAGAGTGTTCAGATGGTTTCGTAGTTTATTGTGAATCTTCCAGAGTGGGACTTGGTTGTGTATTGATGCATCTTGGCAAGGTTATAGCATATTTCTATAGACAGCTCAAGCCTCATGAGAAGAAACACTCGACTCATAATCTTGAGTTGGTAGCAGTTATTTTTACCATAAAGATTTGGAGGCATTATCTTTATGGGGTTTATGTTGATGTTTTCACTGATCACAGGAGCCTTTACTATGTGTTCAGTTAGAAAGATCTAAATGTTTGTCAGAGGAGATAGATAGAGTTATTGAAAGACTATGATATGAGTGTCTTGTACCATCCGGGTAAAGCCAATATTGTGGCTAACACCCTTAGTAGATTGTCTATGGGACGTTTTGCTCATATTGAGGATGAGAAAAAAGAGTTAGTTCGTGAGGTTCGCCAGCTTGCTAGATTATGATTTTGGTTGCTTGATTCAGCCGAATGTAATATTTTAGTGCATAATGTTTTGGAATCTTCATTAATAGCTGAGTTGAAGGAAAAGTAAGATAGTGATCCTATTTTGCTTAAGTTGAAAGAAGCAGTCCAAAGTCAAAAGGTTGAGGTTTTCTTCCAAGGGAGAGATGGTGTTCTTCATTGTTAGTGTAGATTTTGTGTTATAGATGTTCATAACCTGAGACAGCGGATGCTAACAGAAGCTCACATTTCTCGATATTTTATTCACCCAGGAGCCACTAAGCTACACCGTGATCCATGGGAAGTCTATTGGTGGAATGGTATGAAGAAGGATATCGCAGAATTTGTGGCTAAGTTTACAAATTTCCAGCAGGTTAAAGTTGAGCACTAGAGACCTGGTGGTAAGCTTCAGGATATTAGTATTCCTACTTAAAAGTGGGAAGTGGTGAATATGGACTTCATTATATTGTTGCCTCGTACTCACCGACAACATGATTATATTTGGGTTATTGTAGATCGAATGACTAAGTTAGCCCATTTTCTTCTAGTTAAAACATCAGACTCAGCCAAGTATTATGCTAGACTATATCTTAGATAGTTAGTGAAGTTACATGGTGTCCCTCTGACTATCATTTCAGATAGGAGTACTCATTTTACCTCTTAGTTCTAGAAGACATTCCAGAAGGCTCTTGGTACCCAAGTTTACCTCAGTATAGCTTTTCACTCACAGACAGAAGTCCAGGAAGATCAGACCACTCATATTTTAGAGGATATGTTAAGGGTATGTGTGATCGATTTCAAAGGTATTTGGGATGATCATTTGCCTTTGATTGAGTTTGCTTATAATAACAGTTATCACTCTAGTATTCAGATGGCCCCATTCAAAGCACTTTATGGTAGGAGGTATAAATATCCTATTAGTTGGTTTGAAGTTGGTGAAGCTACTTTGATAGGGCCTGATTTAGTCCATGAGGCAATGGACAAAGTTCATTTGATTAGAGGAAAACTAAAAAAAGCTCAGAGTCGTACGAAATCCTATGCAGATGTAAGGAGAAGGGAGCTTGAGTATGCTATTGGTGATTTTTTCTACTTGAATATTCCACCCATGATAGGGGTGAAGAGGTTTGGTAAGAAAGGGAAACTCAGTCCCCACTATATTGGTCCTATAAGATTGTGGGTCATTTTGGCAATATAGCTTCTGAGTTGGAACTGCCCACAAACTTAGCATCAGTGCATCCAGTTTTTCATGTGTTTTAGTTGAAGAAATGCATTGGTGATCCCGTATCGGTTGTGCCTTTAGACAGTGTGGGTGTGAAAGATAGTCTTTGTTTTGAGAAGGTCCCAGTTGAGATCCTTGATCGTCAGGTTCGTAAGTTGAGGAATGAAAAGGTTGCTTCAGTAAAGGTCCGATGGAGAAATTATCTCGTTGAGGGAGCTATTTGGGAATCAGAGGAAGATATGATGACCAAGTACCCTCATCTTTTCTTTTCGAACTTTGTTGCAGCTTAAGGTAATCTTATGTCACCCAGTTATTTTTCATGTAATATCATGCATTCATAAGTTCAAATCAGTCCATGTATAAGTTATAGACTCAGTATCATATCAGTGTGCAGATCATAGTTTTCATTCGGGGACGAATGACCCCAAAGGAGAGATATTGTAAGACCCCAAAAATTTAAGCTATGATCAGAACAATGCTTTAAGTACATGTAAAATCAAACATCATGTTTTGGTAGTATGAGAAGTGATTTATACATGTATTAAGGACACAAGTAACTCCTAGCTCATAGCCAAGTTGAAATCTTCCTTACCGGTGGTTTTCTTATGAAGAATCTTGCTATAGTAAACTTCAAATGATAATAACTCCTAGATTATAATGAATTTATGAGCTCAAAATCCACCAAATTATATATACTTGAATTATCTTCCCAACGCATCCAAATTCGTCTTAATACGATGTCGGCGCTAAGAGTTATGGCCATTTTAGTGCAGCACTGTCCAGCAGTGAGAACGTACGAGCAGAAACCACGAATGTGGTTAGAACCCACGACTGTACCATACTCCCGTCTGATTATAACAGCCACAAAAACCTGAAAGTTTACATGTATACCTTGACACCATGAAAGGGAACCACGACTATGGTTAGAAACCAAGATCTTAGTTACGATCTTGACTTCTAAATTTGATTCAGTTGGAACCTACAACCTACGAGCTAAGGAATGATTTTGAGTGGGTCCCATGATTATAAATATCTCATCTTAATAAAATCCTCACTCTAGCATCCCAACCACGAGCACCACCCACTATCCTAGGTGGGTCCCACAATCATGGGATTGGTTGTACGTCCTCCCCTGCAACTTTTTCAGTTACATTTTCAAAGGGGAATTTCAGTCTTTTCCCATTTTTTAAACCCCTAACCTACGTCATTTAATCTATTTCAAGCCATATTATTAAGGTTAATACTACACCAAGTCCCTCATTACTTAGAAAACATTTGACACTTAGCAAATACAGGAGAAAAGAGGCAATTTCTCTCCTTCAGGGCAAACTAGGGTTCATCTTCTTCAAGCTCCAAATTCCAAAAATTTCACCAAGATTCTCATCTCTAGGTATGTTGGATTTCATTAATGGGTTTCCTTTTACCCATTGAGTCCCAAAGTTAACTCAATTTCTCAGTTTAATTCCTTCTTCAGAGCATAGGGTTCATGAATGTTATGAATTTCTTGATATTCTAGTTCCTTGACCTATTGAGTTATAAAATCATGTTTTAACATAAATTTCAATATCATTACATGTTCAATATTATAAGACATAATTACATTGTGAAATCCATGACTTTTGGACTTTAGTTATTAAATTCCTTAATTCACTCTGTTTATGGAATTGTCATAATAGTTGCATTCTTTTGAGATGACGGGTTATGAACTCCTGATGACCTAGGATTTCATGCATATACTTATGAATATTATATCCTCTAGTTTACATATTTTAAATACTCTCAGATAATTCATTTATTTTCATTCTTAAAATTATTACTTTTATTGAGTATTGCAGTTATCACTGTTATTCACTTGGGAGTAGTATTTAGCATCAAACGGACGCATGTATGAAGGATCACCCATCAGTTAGGTTTAGACCTTTATTAGATATCCCTAAGTCCCAGAACTACGGGGCCACCATAGGTTCTAAAGGGGTCACCCATCAGACCATGCTTGATACCTTAGTACTTATGGACTTCAGTTTAGTGGATTCAAGTTAGTTAGTGTTCGTACCCTTGGTAAGGTACTGAACACCCTTCCAACTGGGTTTACAGGTTGGACCCCGGTTAGCTCAAATTTGGGTATGTCGGTTAATAGTAGCTCCCACAATCCACAATTCATAGTTCAGATTCAGATACTTGCATGACTTTGTATTTAGTTGTTCAGCTTATAATACAGTACATGTATATTACTTGGTCTTGCATCATTTTACCATGTCACATGCATCATATTTAGTTTATATCAGTTATTTTCCATATCATATACTCAGTACATTCAACGTACTGATCACATTCTTTTCCTTTGCGCTATAATGTCATATAATATAGGTTCTAACGTTCAGCATCCGGATAACGCTTAGTACGGTTTCACACCACATCAGCAGTAGAGTTTGGTGAGTCCTCATCATTTAGGGACCAGTTATTGGCATTTCTTTTCATTATATTTTATTTTTAGACAGTTGGAGTTAGTTGGGGGCTTATCCCAACAACTCATATAATTTAAAGGCTTTTAGACAGATAGTTAGATTTTTTAGCATGTTGATTATCTCAGACAGTATTTGTTTTGACATTTAGTATTCATTTTGACTGTTATTATGATTATATTATTTGAGTTCAGCTTCCGCCCAGTATTTATCAGTTTATTTTGTTACACTTAGTGTCATGCCAGGCCATGGGTTAGCTTGTGGTCACTTGTGACTCTAAGCATTGTGTTACGACTAGGGGGTAGTCTTGGGTCATGACATAAAATCTTCACGTCACTCTTTATATGAACTCTTAACTCAACTTCTACAGCTTTTTTCTCAAATTAATAGTGTTACCAGTTCTGCTCAATCAATTCAAGGTTGTCTATCCTTGTAGAGGAATGGATTTCTTGCATCTCTTTAAAGAGGGATGACTCAATTAAAGCTAAAAGGACTTGAATCGCAAAGTTTATCTATGAATTTAGATGAGAAGAATAGAAGAAAAGTAGCACAAAAAAATCGGACTCAAAAAAAAAAACTAAGTAACAAAAGTAGAAGAAATTACTTGTTGTTGCTTAATTTGAAGACTCAAAGAGATGATTTGATTTTTAGAAATATGTTAAAAAGTAATTAAAGATGTTAATTAGTTGTTAAATAGTTGAGAAATGGATGAAAAATCAGTGTAGAAGAAGAACTTTAAAGTTTTGACACTTTGAAAAATTTTGGGGGTTGTTTTCAGCTTTAAAAGCTTACTTGTTTGGGCATTCCCTCAAGCGTCTGGCCCTTCCTAGGGCACTGAGCTTTAAAAGCTTATTGGTTTGGATGTTCCAACAAGTATCTGGCCCTTCCTTGGATGCTAAGCAGTCAGTTGTTGTGTTTGTTGCTGATTTGACAGTTGTTGACTGGAGTTGACTGCTGACATGGCAGTTGTTGACCAAAGTTGACTGCTGACATGGCAGCTATTGAATGGAGTTGACTGAAGATGTGGCAGTCCACGTGGAAAATAATTTAATTATTTTTTAATATATATCTTTTAAAAAAATAATTCCACAAGTGGACCCCAAAATACTTTGACAAACTTTGACTTGGAAAATTTGGATCAAAGTGTATTTTTTCTCCCTTCTTCTTCAAGAATTCCTTGATGAATACCAAGAACACATACTAATCCCCAAAACCTCCAAATCCACTCAAAATTAACATAAAATTTAGGATTAGTTTGCCCGCAACTTAGGGAACAAACCTTAATGGTTTTTGAGCTCCAATTCTTCCTTAATCAGCAAACCCACATTCCATGCTTGAAAGGTTTAAAAGTTTGAAAATCCTTTTATGGAAACTTCACTTCTACAACTCCAAATTGAACGAAATTTGAAATATAGACACACAAGACACTAGGGAATTAAGATATAGTGTCAAAAACAACAAATCAAAAGAAAATATTTTTGGATTTTTTTGGGATTTGGGGACAATTGTTTTTTGGATTTCTTAAAAGATCAAAATCTCAAGATTTTGATTTGTGAAAATAAACCTAAACCTAGGCTCTAATGTCCAAATGATAACAGTCTCAATCAGAAAACTAGAATCAATATCAAAAATGTGGAATTAAACAATACAAATTGAAGATAGATGGATAGATTAGTAAAAGGGATGAGAATAGAAGAAAGAAGGGCCTAAATGAATTCATAAATAGACCAAGGAAGAATAGAACTCAATTAAATGCACGAGAAACCAAATTGAATCTAAAATATGATAACTTTATGATCAATCAAGTGAAGAAATAACATAACCAATTCAGGAATTCACCCTAATCACTCGATCTAAGCTAACAATTGAAATTAAACCCAATCATTACCATAACCTAGAGTAACTAAATATCAAGTCTATTCAATACAATTTAACCATCCAAAATCTAAGTATGAAAATGTCTAAGGCAACTATTTAAAGTTATTGCCTTTACAAAAATATTCCAAAAGTGACTATTTTACAAATAACCCACAAGGGCCCTTCTTGATTGCCCACATGGCATCATGATCGCCCACATGGAATTTTGACCAGCCATGACCTTGTATATTTATTGCTCCATGTCTTCCTTTGGGCTCCAAGCTATCATCCATACATATGGAAGCCCGTCCTAAAGTGCTCCAAGCTAACTATACTCGTATCAATAATGCAAGTAAAATTGAACTGAGGGTCACGTGTTAATATACTGACTTTGAGTCTGTAAGAGATTCTATTAACTGACATAAATGACATGAGCTAATGTGGTGTCCAATGTATACTCCTCATTGGAGGATCCAATATACATTGCTAGGATATAAAGGCATGACGTACATGATCCACTAAACTAATGACCATCTGAGGGGATAAATAGACCTACAGTATCATGTAGTTCTGGGGCTTTTGATAAACTGGGACCCTAGTCCGTTCAATGCTAAATACTACTCCCAAAACTTATTATACTGACAGCTCATATAAAATTGAGGTTCTGAAATTAGGTCATAACCAAATTTATCCGAAAGTATTCTGAAAGACTGAAAACTAATCATGCTTATTCAATATAAAGTCAATAGGTTCTAGGATCGTGTGTTCATAACACACCAAGTTTTCTGAAAGAAAACTACATCATGTGGAAATGATGTAAAATAATATTAAATATCAAATCATGAAATACTATGGCATGTTGATTGTAAAATCATGTAATCATAATATAAAATTACTAGAGTACTGAATTTGGAGGAATTCATAATATAGGTATGCACTGTAGAATCATACGCATGTTATTAAGGATTTAGAGTGAGTTTTTTTGGACACATGAGCGAAAGGATACCCATTGCTGAAATTCCACTTACCTAAGTTGGAGAACGTTTTCACAAGGCTTAAATTTTGAACATAAAGAAGAACCCTAAGTTAGGAGAATTTGATTTGCCTTTCTGATTTTCTTTCTAAGTGTTTCTGATAGAATAAGAGAAAAGGGTGGGTTGACTAATCCCCTTTATTCCACTTAAAACATTCTTAAATGATGTAGTATAAGATTTATAAAAGTAGGAAAGTATTAAATACCCCTATGAAAACCATCCAAATTCTAGACAGTTAGACTCTATGGGTCTCACCATAATGCATAGTATCTAACCACGACTCATAGGATGAGACAGTGTTTTTCCTAGGAGGCTGCTGAGTGGCTAACCAAGAATACCACCAACGACTCATGGTCCCAATATCTATGTGTCATAAAAGGGACTCATGGTCCCTGGGGGGAAATTTCACTAACAACGACAATTACTAAAAGACCACGAATTATGGTCTGAGTCGTTGGTACCTGGGACTTTAAACTGGTTGTTGGACTTCTTACCGTGAGTCAACCCCTGACTCATGGCCTTACTCCATGACTTGTGGAGTGAGTTGTTCTAAAGAAATTTTGATGGTTTTCAATTAGGTTTTTTGTGCTAAGATTGAAATAAAATCTTAGGGTCTTTTTGGGTGTTACAATTGGTTGATTGAGGAAAACTATGTGTTGTATCTTAAGATACCTATGTACTCACTTTATCTGATTTGTAGAATATCATTGGTGTTGTGGCTATTTATATTCCTTGTGGTATTAAGGTAGTTCATTATTTGGTTGGACCGTTAGTCAGTCATATGTTCTCTAAAGAATGATGTCAATGGTCGTGTTAACGATTAGCAAAACATATCCTAATAAAAGTAGAATAACTAATGTAATTGATAGATTTAATTGAATCAAAAAGGATACTCGGGAACTCCTGATCTTGTTTATGAGTCACAGTAAGGGATGTGAAATTTGGTTCTAAATTATTATGTGAGAGTGTCATATTGATTTTGTTGATTTCTATTTATTGTTTCCTGAACAATCCTAGTCGGTTGATGATGCTTACTCGTATGTGTGATGTACTGATACTAACCTTGCTACATCCTGTTTAGGATATAGGTGTGTTGTCGATTGACTTTCAGCGGATGATGCTTAACTATACATGTTGTGTACTGATATTACCCTTGCTACATCCTATTTGAGAGTTTCCTCATTTGGGTGGCGAGTACTTATCATCAACTTCTGCATCTCGCTTTAGGCAGAAGATGTGTCTCTGATTGTCTATCTTCATTTTGTGGAAGCTCTTGTACATGTCTAGACTTGGTCCTTGGGAGGTGCTCATATGATCCTGTAATTTGAGTTGTGATACGAAGTACAACTATATGTCACATTCACATCCCTTACATGCATAAAACGTCAAACTAACTTTAGAACTTACAGTTTTATTTGCATACCGTGAATTAATGTACTATATGCAGATTAACCCAAGTAGAGTAATCAACAACATGTTTAAAGGAAATCCTTTGGCTATGGATCAATGTACGGATGTGGATTGACTTATAGATCATGTCATCAGGAAGTTTTATATTTTTAGGATTCCAAATTTATGGATCATCATAAATAGTTTTCCTCTAGTTATTTTGTTAGGGAGTGCGACATTGTTTTCTAGTTTTAGTTGAGTACTAATTCCAATATTTCTCTCTCTATTTTTCCAGTCTTGTGGAGAACAAAGAACCCTATTAATTCTTTCAATCTCCTATTAAATAATATTTATGAATTCATTCAATTATTATTCTTGGTGTTTACTTTCAATCATTAGTATCTAAATCCTTCATTGAGTTTGTGAACCCTATGAGGGTGTAATTTTTATATGATTTCATGTATTGCATGATTTTTAGAAATTAATAAATAAACCTGTTACGACCCAATTTCTCAAGTCATGATGGCACCTACTTTAACCCACAATTAGGTAAGCCAAACCATAGCTCAAAACGGAAAGTAACGGGCTAACAGGCTGAAGATACGGAAAATAAAGGTAAAACTATAGTAATAAGCAACGAGAATGGATATATATAAAAATCATACTATACAAGAGAAAAGAAAGGACAAAAATACCAAAATGAATCCCCTCTACACTTGGTAAGGTTAGTCCAAGAGACACTATAACAAAAAGAGTACTAGACAGTGTCTAAATATACATTGTAGTCTCAAAAGTATACAAAACGAGACTATCACAACAGCAGAAGGAGGAGGATCTACTCCAGGACTATAAAAGCTCACCAAAACACCAATCAATAGCACAACTCGAGGGTGTCATCAATGACAATGACTCAAACTCGGATCTTCATTAGGGAAAAAAGATGCAAAAGCGTAGTATGAGTACCAAAACTGTGGGTAATCAGTAGGCGTCATAGGCCAACTGAGCTCAATTACATTATAAATATAAACAAAGTACGTGTATGCAAACTAAAGGCAATAATAAAGAGGAGAAATGGAAATACTAGGCTAAGCTAAGCAGATGTGATAAATCGATAATAAGTAACTCGAAAGAGGAAATAAAAGCCAAGCTATAGTCTAACTGGACCCCCATAAGCCCAGAAGACATAAGCAAGAAGAAAATAAACCCAACTAATCCCCTATAAGAACGGTGGATACAAAAAAAGCATAACCCTAAAGTAAGAACAAGATATATAGCAGTAATGAACGTAAAATGATCCCAAAATATGCGATATGCATACTTATACTCCCTTTCCAGCAATAACCACCATTCTATCGGTATTTCCTTATTTCCCAACCTCAAATCAATAATAGTAATGATAATAAATGTCAGACTCAAATTGGAACTCGTAAATAGTAATATAGCATATGTCAGACTTGAATCGGAACTTATAGATAATAACAATATAGCAAATGCCAAACTAGAACCTGAATTCATAGTCAATAGCGATATGCCAAGTGCCCGACTCGAATCGAAACTAATAATTAATAAAAACATATAGCAATATCCCAGAGTCGTAGTCCACCTCACATCTATTTAATAAAATATTCTACTATTTGGTGGCCAAATCCTTTAAGGAGAAGCCGGTTTTAATAACAATGTACGAAAGGTGCGGTTCAAGGTCAAATACTACCCTACCCAGGGAAATAAAGCTAGGTAGGTTTATAATAGTTTCTAGGTAACCCCAAACCCTAGTAATAGACTAAGAAAGCAGTTAGGTGATCATTTAGGTCTAACGGGGCGCTATTCTAAGCATCATATTTGAAAAGGGATAGTGGGGCCTACTATTAGTCCCAAAAACCCAACCTAAGGTAAGTACCTACCCAACCCTAAGCTAAGTCTTCTCAATCCCATCCCAAGACACTAAAGGAGCTAAGTATCATCCAAAAGGATAATAATAATAGGAAATTATAAGGGGAAATAGGGCCGAATAATACCTAAAGGGCCCCTAATCGGCTAATAAAGTCAATAAAGGCTAAAATATTATTTGGGCGATAAGAACCTACCCACAAGAAGTACAATATCATACTAATACCATAAGAAAGCAAAGTCTAGGAGAAGGGCATGCCTAGCCTACCGGAACACTGCTGAAAGCACCTGAGAATCTCTAGAATGAAGCTTTTCCCTCCAAGAAGCCTCTGATCACAGCCATGCTATCATAATAATGTTCTATAAATCAATACGAGAATGTCAATACCAATATTGCGAATTTATACTTTGGGTCAGAAATTGAGCTAAAAACTTCTATGGGGCCCGCTTATGGAATCACAAAATTGAAACCATGAAAGCGTCCCTCATAGATCAAGGACTATTTTCCCCCAAAATTGAGCGTAATCTAAGCCCCAAATAGTCCCAAAATAATCCCAAAATAAATGAGAAAGACAAGAACAAACTGGAAACTTATGACATAAATGGCAAGAAAATGATAACAATGATGTTCCCAACTCCAAATATCAATTACCACACTATTTTTGAGATCCTCAAGGTCACAAATAGAGTTTTGGGCTTGGTTTTTGAGCTGAAACAAAAGAAAAGACCTAAATACTACCAGGGGTGTCACGCCCCGAGTTTCAACGAGGTGGACTGGCACCCGAAGCTGATGAGGCCCGAGATAACCAATCTTTGCTCATGTCTAGTCATATGCATGTCACCCAATAAGCAGCACCATCACATGGAGATATAAAATGTCAATAGCGGAAGTCATGGAAACATGTGTTACATACATATAAGAAACTTGGCCGTTGGGGCCATCCAGTCAACATGGACATACGTTCTTTCATTCATCTCACCACGTCTGTCTACAAAGCCTCTAACAGATGCATATACATAACCATTCTAAAGTTGGGTCAAGTCCCCGCTTTATACAACATTACAGTACCAAAATAAATGTACATATGAGACCCAAAAAGCCTCTAAAAAAACTGAAGCTCACCAAGGATCGGCAAAAGATCTGCAACCTACTGTGGAGGTCTACTAGCACCTGTGCCTGTAGCAAGTAAGGTAAGTCCCCCAAGGGACGTCAGTATGAAGAATGTACTGAGTATGTAAGGCTCACATGAAACTGAATATTACATAAATACTGCAATGAACTTAAATACAAATGAATAACCAATATGGACAAGTCACCATTCTGTACTTTGGAAACCATGTGTATTGCTTTCATTATTTTCTTTGCTTCTTTACTTCTATACTTGTTCATCATCACTTGTGTCACTATGTACTCGGGCCCCTGACTGATCAGTGGGTCTTTACATAACATAACGTTATGTTTGGATCGGCTCGAGCTAGGCTTAATGCCTCTAGAGCTACCACCTATAAATCAATATATCGGGATCAGCTCGAGCTAGGTTATTACCTCTAGAGTTGCCACCCATAAACCAACATATCAGGTTCGGCTCGAGCTAGGTTATTACCTCCAGAGCTACCCTCTGTCAGGATCTGTCCGAGCTAGGCATATGACTCTAGGACTACCCCCTGATCCAACAATCTCGGGATCAGCTTGAGCTAGGCATTTCGCCCCCAAAGCTACCACCCATACTCAATCGTTAACCACATATGCATTACTTCATTCTTTACTTTTGAGATTGATACCTTTACTTGTGAGAGATTGGTACGTCATAACATTATTGGAAGCATAACATTGTTGGAACCATTGGATCAATAATCAATGAATAAGAGACATGTGTACAGACACTATTGGGTCTTTGGAATACAACATTATTGGGCCTTTGGGACATTAGGGAATGAACATGAGACATGTGAATCACAATTGATAAATGAGTAGGAAGCATGTGATAATAACAATTGGTAACCGGATATAGGATACCTTAGGACATTTCGGAATGAACTAGTACAACATCAATGTGAATACTAGGAGCTGCAGAAGGATACGGAAAGAGTAACCTTACATACCTTGTATTCTCAATTGAATATACAATCTTAAATGTGCATAAAATCGTCCCGCTCCTTCCTTATGTTTAACTTTACAACAAAAGTACATAACGGAGTTTACATTTACCACCAACTACCTTACAAATGCATATGACGAAAATGAGTTACATGTTTGCCTTTAAAATGTCATTTCCTACTCTACAATACCATTTACGGCATTGTCATACCAACAATACCCCAATCATGCCACAGATTGACGACAACATCACATACCAATAGCATTTCACAACAAAGTTTCTCCTTTACACTTTCTCATGAACACCATATCACAATTAATCTATCAAGTCACCTTAATACACCTCATAACAACATATCGGCCAAAATACCATAATTTACATTTATAGAAAAATAGCAAGTTTAGAAACATAATCACACCATACATGTTGATATTTCCTCCATGCTATGCACTTTTATCAAAACCACAAGTCACCTTTCAAGTTTAAATCCCATGGATAACACATCTTTTAGCAAAAAGCAAAAATGTATTATTTACACTTTTAGACATAACCAGCATGATCTACATACTCTCCCATTCATATAATATATTAATCCATAAGAATAATCACTTACCCAAACTTGCAAATGAGTGATCTTGTCCCAAGAAGTGCCTTAGGGTTCTTAGGGTTTGAGAGAAATATTTGAGAAAATATCTAAAGAGGCATGAGAGTTCCAATGAATTAAAAATTTGATTTTGGGGCCTTTATATAGTGCTCAAGTCATCCTTATCCATTTCCTTGCAGTAAATGCAATATTGGCTTGGTCAAAGTGGAAGAATGGGTCATTTGCCCCATTGGGCCTTGCATTTTGGTCTCTCTTTGGGCTTTAAATTGAGAACAATAACCCATGTCATATTAACCCACCAAATGTAATTTATAATCCACCATATATCTCATTTCAAATAATTCTATAAATGTCTTGATAATATTCATTTACGAGATATCCGTTCGTAGCCTCAATCGCAACACTAGAAATTCTAGTTACTCATGGCTTATTTGAACATAATTTTTTAAAACACTTGTGACGAAGAATTCACCCCAACTAGGATGCTAAACGCGCTTAAGAAAAACCCTACTATGATAAAGTAATGATACCATGACTTAAAAGTCTTATTTACATCATAATAGTCGAAGAAATATTTTGGCAAAAACCACCCCGGCACGCCGCTTGGCGCGCCCCTTTGCTGCCTGTGGCACAAAAACAATAGCCCAGAGCAGCTTGGAATTCTTCCTGGCGCACCTTAGGGCTGCCTGTGCTAAAAACAATTTGGCCAGAAGCGGCCCGGCAAGCCCCTGGGCGTGCCCCACACCCAAAATGTGACTTTTTTCCTTTCTTCGACTTTTCTTTGCAGATTTGGTTAGATCCTTCAAGTTCAAGTCTTTTACTTACCTCCTAACCTTAATATCCATTACCTGGAAGTCCTCCAAGCCTCATTTTTCACCCTACAAATGCTCCACAAAGTCACAAACACTTCCGACAAAGGGTTAATCACATGTACTAGACCCAATATCAAATGTTTCCTCAATGACACTATAAAATTCATACTTATGGTTCTCGACACCTAAGTAAACATTGTTCAAAGTCGTCAAGTAGGGTCGGGAAGGTACGGGGTGTTACATTCTTCCCCCTTTAGAAACATTCGTCCTCGAATATTAACAACATCATTTTAATTACAACAAATGCATCTCTATATTAGCATATATATACATAGACACTTAATGCTCATAGATAGTTACTTGTTATTGGTCCACTCCCGCACTTTGAACTTTTTCTTCCATTTGAAACAGATGAGCATACTTGGCTTTCATCATTTCCTTGGCTTCCCATGTGATCTCTTCTACTTTTTGATTTCGCCATAGTACCTTTACAGAAGCTATGTCTTTATTACTCAACCTCTTTACTTGTCGATATAGAATAGCAATGGGTTCCTCTTCATAAGTAATATCTTCCGTAATTTGAACATCGTCAATGGAATCAATACATGATGTGTCTCCTATGCATTTTTGAAGCATCGAAACATGAAATACTGGATGGACTGAGGAGAGTTCTTGGGGTAATTTCGATTCATATGCAACTTTCCAAAATCTTCTGATAATTTCATATGGGCCTATATAACGCGGACTTAATTTCCCTTTCGTCCCAAATCTCATTACCCCTTTTATTGGCGATTCATTTAAAAATACCCAATCACCTATGCCGAATTTGAGCCCTCTTCTTCTAACATCAGCATATGACTTGTGTCGACTTTGGGCCGTTTGTAGCCGATGTTGGATCACTTTAACTTTTTCCATAGCCTGATGAACAAGATCTGGCCCAAGTAAAGCAGTTTCACCCGCTTCAAACCACCCAATTGGTGATCTACATTTCCTTGCGTACAAAGCTCCATAAGGTGCCATTTTAATACTTGAATGATAGCTATTGCTGTAACAAAATTCAATAAGAGGCAAATGGTCATCCCAACTGCCTTGAAAATCTAACGTGCATGCTCATAGCATATCTTCAAGTGTTTGAATAGTACGTTCTGCTTGTCCACCAGTTTGAGGATGGAAAGTGGAACTCAGATTCACCTGTGTGCCCAAACTCCACTGAAAAGATCTCCAAAAATGCGCAGTAAACTGAGCTCCCCTGTCTGATATAATGGAGATCGGAATCCCATGTAACCGTACTATTTCTTTAACATACAATCTTGCATAATCCTCAGCTGTATAGGTGGTCTTGACTGTTAGGAAATGCGCTGATTTGGTAAGCCAGTCAACTATAACCCATATAGAATCAGATTTCCGCAGTGTATGAGGCAAACCTGTGATGAAATCCATATTAATCATATCCTATTTCCAGACTGGAAGATTAATACATTGCATGTAACCTCCTGGTTTCTGATGCTCGACCTTTATTTGTTGACAATTTGGGCACTGAGAGACAAATTCTGCAATGTTCTTCTTCATATTTCCCCACCAATACACTTCTTTTAAATCATGGTACATTTTGGTAGCCCCTGGATGAATAGAGTATCGCGAATAATGCGCCTCTGTTATAATTCGTCCCCTCACCTCATCTACATCTGGTACACATAATCTTTCTTGGCATTGAAGTACCCCTTCTTGTGTAAGATCAAAGGCCTCAGTCAGACCCCATTGTACATTTTATTTCAGCTGCAATAACATAGGATCCGCAAACTGCTTCTCTTTCACTTCAGCTATTAAGGAGGATTCTGCTGCATTTTGTACAATAAACCCTTCATCTGGAGCTTCAATAAGGAGAACTCCCAAACTGGCTAGTTGATGTATATCTTTGATTATCTCTTGCTTTTCAGTCAACTGGCCACTAGTGCTTTCTACTGCCTTGTGGCTCAATGCATCAGGTACCACATTTGCTTTTCCTAGATGATAGAGAATATCAATATCATAGTCTTTTAGGAGCTCTAACCACCTTCGTTGCCTCAAATTGAGTTTCTTCTGCTTAAAGATATATTGCAAACTTTTGTTATCAGTATAGATATCAACATGAACTACATACAAATAATGAAGCCATATCTTTAAAGCAAAAACCACCACTGCTAATTCAAGATCATGTGTGGGATAATTTTTCTCATGTGGCCGCAACTGTCATGAGGCATATGCTATGACATTACCGTGTTGCATCAATACACATCCGAGGCCAACCCCGGAAGCATCACAATACACTGTATAACCTTTGATGCCTTCGAGAAGTACTAAAACTGGTGTGGAGGTTAATTTATCTTTCAACTCTTGGAAGCTTTTCTCACACGCATCATTCCACTGAAATTTAACTGCCTTATGTGTAACCTTTGTTAACGGTACAGCAATGGAGGAAAAACCTTCCACAAATCTTCGGTAATAACCTGCCAAACCAAGAAAACTACGAATCTCTGTAGGTATCATAGGTCTTGGCCAATTTTTCACCGCTTCAATATTCTGTGTATCAACCTGTATCCCTTCGTCTAACATAATGTGACCCAAGAATGCGACGGATTTTAACCAAAATTCACACTTGGAGAACTTTGCATACAACTTACGCTCACGTAGAATCTGTAACACCTGGCGTAAGTGATTAGCATGGTCCTCTGGTGATCTTGAATAAACCAGGATGTCATCTATAAATACCGTTATGAATACGTCTAGAAATGGCTTAAACACCCTATTCATCAAATCCATGAATACAGTCGGTGCATTTGTTAGTTCAAATGACATAACTAGAAATTCATAATGGCCATACCGTGTTCGGAAAGCTGTCTTGGGTACATCTTCTTCTCTAACTCTTACTTGATGCTAACCTGACCTCAAGTCAATTTTTGAAAAACACTTGGCACCCTGTAACTGATCAAACAAATCATTAATTCGAGAGAGGGGATATTTGTTCTTGATCGTTACCTTATTCAACTGCCAATAGTCGATGTACATTCTCAATGTGCCATCTTTCTTCCTTACAAATAATGCACCCCACGGGGACATACTAGGCCTGATAAAGCCCTTGTCCAGCAAATCTTTCAACTGCTCCTTCAATTCACGCAATTCTACTGGAGCCATTCTATACAGAGGAATAGAGATAGGCTGAGTGCCTGGAATCACATCAATGCCAAACTCTACTTTTCGTTTTGGGGTAATCCTGAAAGTTCCTCTGGAAATACATCAAGAAATTCGTTGACCACTGGAACCGACTGCGGAGTTAGTGGTTCCACATCATTAGCTTTCACCTGTACTAAGTGATATATATATCCCTTGGCAATCATTTTTCTTGCTTTCAAATAGGAAATAAATTTTCCTCTTGGTGCCCCCACATTACCCTGCCATTGAAGAACATTTTCTTGCGAAAAACAAAAATGCACCTTCTTGGCCCGGCAATCTACCATGGCATAACAAGAAGCTAACCAATCTATCACCATTATCACATCAAAATCCACCATGTCTAGTTCGATGAGGTCGGCTAGTGTTTCATAGCCACACACAGTTACCACACAATTACGATATACTCTTTTTGCAACAATATATTCACCAACCGGTGTAGACACTTCAATTGATTTAATTAATAATTCTGGTGCCTCTGTAAATTTCGCAGCAAATGGAGTAACATAGGACAATGTTGAACCCGGTTCAATCAATGCATATACATTATATGAAAAAATGGATAATGTACCTGTGACAACATCACGAGAAGCCTCCAAATTCTGTCGGTCCACTAAAGCATAAGTGCGATTCTGGACCCCACTAGTACTGGCTGCTCCTCTAGCACCTCTACCACGACCAACAGACTGCACACCTCAGCCTAAAGAAGGAACCGATGATGATGACGCAACAGCCGATCCTGCTGGTCGTGCTATACCACCCATACTCCTCTGGGGACACTCTTTCATCATGTGTCCCGTCATACTGCACCAGAAGCAAGCATTTTTCCCCAATCGGCATGTACCTAAATGAATACGCCCGCAGTGCTGACACTGCTGACGAGGAAATCCTGCTGCCTGTGACCCGTGAACTCCACTACTCTGCCCAGATGGACCACCTCTAATCCCTCAGAATTGAGAGTGAGCGCCTGCTGTGGGATAAGAGAATGATGGTCTAGGCGGTCTAGGAAACATCCGAGGCCTAGATCCTCCTTGGGACATCATAGACTATCCCATAGGTCCCTTTTGGACTGTCCTCTGTCAAATTCATGAACCCTTCTTCTCTGTCTTTGATCTTCCATTTTCTGGGCGAAGGCTTGTATTCTAGCTATGTCCATATCCTTGTTCAAGGCAGCAATGGTGCAATCCCTTACCAAATATGGCTTTAATCTATCCACGTATTGATGGACTTTGTCTGTCATTGTAGCCATTACATTCGGAGAATATCGAGCCAAGGAATTAAACTGAAGACTATATTCTCAAGCACTCATGTTCCCTTGACGTAAATTCAGAAACTTGTCTGCACGTGCCTCCCGAACCTCATATGGGAGTTAATGATCAAGGAATGTCATTTTAAATTCTTCCCAACCAGCTGGATGTGCATCAATACCCCTTGATCTTTTCCAGTCTTCATACCACAATATCGCTTCCCCTTTCAATCTATAGGCCACAAGTTCAACTGTTTCAACACCAGTCATGTGCATAACTTCTAGAGCCCTCTGGATTTGATCCACAAAGTCCTGTGGATCTGCTTTTGGATCTGACCTAGTTAATATAGGAGGGTCCAGTTTCAGAAAATCCTGTGTTCTGCAACTCGACACTCTAGCCGCATCATCCTCAGTTGTCGTTGGACCAGCTCGTCCTTGACTTTGTTCCGCAACTAACTGAGTCAACATATGTACTGCATTTCTTAGATCCTGGTCAGTGGCATTCATTGGTGGTTCTGCGGGTACTTCTCTACTGATTGGCTCTTCTGGAGCTGGAAAAGTAGAAGAAGCCTGCGATGCAACCTCAGCGTCAGCCCCACCTTGACTAGCTTGGTCAAGTGGTGATTTACTCGTGCCTTCTCTGGAAGGCATATCTACCTGCTTACCTTTACCTCTACCTTTTCTTGTGATTGGCATTTTACTATACCAAAGAAAAACAATTACTATGGTCAGATACAATTCAACTTACAACACTGGCTCTATTGCACGATCTAGAAATGAAGAAAAGAAATGACTCCTAAATGTCCCGTAGACTCCTACTTATAAATGTAGTTCACAACACATCGATAAGTAAGAATCTACTCAGACACGGCTTTGTAGACACCCTTAGAACAACCTACTCTAATACCACTTTTGTCACGCCCCGAGTTCCAATGAGGCCGACTGGCACCCGAAGCCGATGAGGCCCGAGAGAACCAATCTTTGCTTATGTATAGTCATATACATGTCACCAAATAAGCAGCACCATCCCATGGAGATATAAAATGTCAATAGCAAAAGTCATGGAAACATGTGTTATATACATATAAGAAACTTGGCTGTTGGGGCCATCCAGTCAACATGGACATATATTCTTTTATTCATCTCACCATGTCTATCTAGAAAGCCGCTAACAGATGCATATACGTAACCATCCTAAAGTTGGGACAAGTCCCCACTTTATACAACATTACAGTACCAAAATAAATGTACATATGAGACCTGAAAAGCCCCGAACCAACTGGAGCTCACCAAGGTTCGGCAAAAGATCTGCAACCTACTGTGGAGGTCTACTAGCGCCTGTGCCTGCAGCAAGTAAGGTAAGTCCCCCAAGGGACGTCAGTACGAAGAATGTACTGAGTATGTAAGGCTCTCATGGATAACACATCTTTTAGCAAAAAGCAAAAATGTATTATTTACACTTTTAGACATAACCAGCATGATCTACATACTCTCCCATTCATATAATATATTAATCCATAAGAATAATCACTTACCCAAACTTGCAAATGAGTGATCTTGTCCCAAGAAGTGCCTTAGGGTTCTTAGGCTTTGAGAGAAATATTTGAGAAAATATCTAAAGAGGTATGAGAGTTTCAATGAATTAAAAATCTGATTTTGAGGCCTTTATATAGTGCTCAAGTCATCCTTATCCATTTACTTGCATTAAATGCAATAATGGCTTGGTCAAAGTGGAAGAATGGGTCATTTGCCCCGTTGGGCCTTGCATTTTGTCTCTCTTTGGGCTTTAAATTGAGCCCAATAACCCATGTCATCCTAACCCACCAAATGTAATGTATCATCCACCATATATCTCATGTTCAAATAATTCTATAAATGTCTCGATAATATTTATTTATGAGATATCCGTTCGTAGCCTCAATCGCAAAACTAGAAATTCTAGTCGCTCATGGCTTATTTGAACATAATTTGTTAAAACACTTGTGACGAAGAATTTACCCCAACTCGGATGCTAAACGCGCTTAAGAATAGTCCTACTATGATGGAGTAATGATACCATGATTTAAAAGTCTTATTTACATCATAATAGTCGAAGAAATATTTTGGCGAAAACCACCCCGGCACGCCACTTGGCGCGCCCCTTTGCTGCCTGTGGCACAAAAACAACAGCCCAGAGCGGCCTGGAACGCTGCCTGGCGCGCCCCAGGGCTGCATGTGCTAAAAAAAATTCTGCCAGAAGCGGCCCGGCACGCCCCACACCCAAAATGTGATTTTTTTTCCTTTCTTCGACTTTTCTTTGCGGATTTGGTTAGATCCTTCAAGTTCAATTCTTTTGCTTACCTCCTAACCTTAATATCCATTGCTTGGAAGTCCTCCAAGCCTCAGTTTTCACCCCACAAATGCTCCACGATGTCAGAAACACCTCCGACAAAGGGCTAATCACATGTACTAGACCCAATATCAAATGTTTCTTCAATGACACTACAAAATTCATACTTATGGTTCTCGACACCTAAGTAAACATTGTTCAAAGTCGTCAAGTAGGGTCGGGAAGGTACGGGGTGTTACAAGGGGTTTCCTCATAGATATTGCGAGGACCCCTGGTCTTGATTATGGGACCCCACTAATAGGACCATCACGACAGCGGTGGCCTAGCCACGCGATCGCTATGCATAAGCTGGCCCGATCCTATAGCCCTCCTTCATCGCAGTCACGAGTCCCATCCTCCTAATAGTAATGAGCAAGATCCACAAATCCTCGTGATCGCAGGGATCCTTATCATGATAGAGATGAAGGTTCTTGGCCTGCATAAGGTGTGGATGCACCAACAACTTTGCTAAGTTGTAAATTCACCGAACGGGCTCTCGGGATTCATTATGAATCTCATGGATGCAAACAAACTATGCTACCACTAATTTCAGAATTTTAGACTAAGTAAAACCATTAAAATTTCCATCTGAGGTTGTTTCGACAAAAAGTGAGTCCCACACAAATCTGTATAATAGCCCAAAATGAGTCTAGAAGCCTCGGGACCTGAACCTATGGTCCCCTAGCCTAAAATCAACATTATGGATCTAATGAAACTCTCAGAATTGGCACCTGAGGCTGTTTGCCTGAAGTTTTGGCCCGAGACCAATTGCTTAACTTTAAAAGCTCCAAAATAGGAAAATGGCTATAAAAACCAAACAAACTGCCCGGTTACCAAACTGTCAATTTTGGTAAGTCATAAATAACTTGGGGAAGCTATAGGAAAGATCTAAAGGCCTACAAAGCATGAAAACATAGAAAAAGGCCTGAAGGGTCATTACAACATCCACTACTAAAAAGACTTTCGTCTGCGAAAGTAAAGGGTTAAGAAGTACCTGAAAGCTCAAATAGGTGAGGATATTGAGTCTGCATATCACGCTTGGTCTCCAAGGCATCTTCCTCGACCAGATGGTGTCTCCATTGAACCATCACCACTGGAATATCTCTAGAATGCAACCATCTGCCATCTCTATCTAGGATAGAAACTGGCTCATCTACAAAGGTCAACCTATCATCCAACTGAACTGAGTGCCACCAAAGCACGTAAGACTCATCCAGAATATAGTGTCAGAGTATCAATACATGAAAAAATTGGTTAATGGCTGAAAGGTCTGGAGGCAAGGCCAACTTATAAGCTAGCTCTCCAACTGTGCGAAGGATCTTAAGTGTTCCGATATACCTGGGGTTGAGCTTGCCCCTCTTATCGAGTCTCATCACGCCATAAATGGGCAACACTGGAAGGAAAAATTGATCACTAGCTCAAAACTTCAAAGTACGAAGCCTACGGTTAGTATAACTCTTCAGCTTGCTCTAAGTTCCCCGTGGCCCATCTTGAATCAACCAAACTCTTTCCAATGACTCCGAAAGCAATTTGGTACCTCGTTGAACCCAACCTATCAGAGATCGAAAACGCCTACCATACAATGCTTTGATTGGTTCCATTGAATACTCAAATGGTAACTACTGTTATGGAAAACTTTATTATGGCCAAAAAATAGCTCACATTGACCTCCAAAGATCAAGACGCATGCACGGAGCATATCCTCTAAAACCTAAATAGTCTGCTCTAGTTGTTCGCCAGTCTAGGGATGGAATGTGGTGCTAAGATCAACCTGGGTACCCAATTCCTCCTGAAATTCCCTCCTAAAACTAGAGGTGAACTGAGAGCCTCTATTTGAAAAAATAGACACAGGCACTTCGAAAAGGTGAGCCACCTCTCAAACATAGATCCAAGCCAACCTCTCAGCACTGAAGGAAGTCTGGATAGGCATGAAATGGGAAGACTTTGTCAATCATTCCACGATGAACCATGGGAAGTACAAGGCAAACCACCTACAAAGTCTATAGTAGCCCGCTCCCACTCCCACTCAGGAATCGGTAGACTCTAAAGAAAGCCACTAGGTCTCAGATGCTTGGCCTTCCCTATTGACAACACAAACACCAAGCTACAAAATTTGCTATGTCTCTCCTCATATAGCTCCACCAGTAATGCTGCCTTAAATCTATATACATATTAGGTGTCCTGGGGTGAATAGAATAGCTTAAGCTATGAGCCTCCTGAAGTATCAACTAAATCAAACCTCATACCCTCGAAACACAAATGCGGCCATCAAATCTCAGTATATCCTCAGAGTTATGGTAGACCTCCTACACTCACCCTTCCGCACCAGATCTCAAATGCTACACAATGTGCTATCCTCAAACTGCTGGCCTCGAATTTACACCAATAAGGTGGACATAGACTTCACACTAGCAAGAATCCACATGTTGTCTGAAATATCAAGTCGAATAAACCTGTTAGCTAATGACTAGATATCCAAGGCCAACGATCACTCCAAAACTAAAAGAAAGGCCCAGCTCCCCATCCTCATTTCCTTCTAGCTCAAGGTGTCCGCTACCACATTTGCCTTGCCTGGATGGCATAGAATAGAGAGATCATAGCCCTTCAGCAAGTAAATCCTCTTGAACTGCCTCAAATTATGTTCCTTCTTAGTCATTATATACTGAAGACTATGATAGTCGGTGAATATCTCGCAGTGAACATCATACAAGTAATGCCTCAGAATCTTAAGCATAAAAACTACCTCTACGAACTCCAAGTCATAAGTGGGGTAGTTGTACTCATGCACCATCAGCTATCTCGAGGCATATGCTATAACTCGGCCCTACTGAATTAGAATACAACCCAAACCAATACCAGAAGTATCACCATATATAGTAAACCTCTTGCCTTCAATTGGAAGAGTTATAATAAGAGCTGAAGTGAGCAAGTCCTTGAACTTCAGAAAGCACACCTCACAGCCATCGGACCACTAAAATGGAACCACCTTCCTAGTTAATCTGGTCATAGGTTCTGCAATAGTGGCAAATCTTAAAATGAGCTACCTGTAGTAGCTAGCCAACCCAATAAAACTGCGAACCTCAGTTGGAGATGTAGGCCTAGCTTAATCACGAATAGCCTCAATCATCACTGGGTCTACCATAATACCATCCATGGATACCATGTTCCCTAAAAATGTTGCATACTCAAGCCAAAACTCAAACTTTGAGAATTTGGCATAAAGTTGATGATTTATCAAAATGTGGAGCACAGTCCTTAAAATATTGCTCGTACTCTTACCTATTCCTCGAATAGACAAGGATGTCATTAATAAATATGATCACAATGGGGTCCAAATAAGGCCTGAATACGCAGGTCATCAGGTCCATGAACGTTGTTGGGGCATTGGTCAACCCAAAAGACATCACCAGGAACTCGTAATGGCCGTAGTGAACCCTGAAAGCTGTCCTAGAGATGTTCTCCGCCTGAATCCTCAACTGATGGGAACTAGATCTAAAGTTAATCTTAGAAAACATTGCCACACCCTGAAGCTGGTCAAATAGATCATTGATACGAGGCATAAGATACTTATTCTTCAATGTTACCTTATTTAACATCCTGTAGTTGATACACATATGCATAGAACCATTCTTCTTTATCAAAAACAAAATAGAAGCTCCCCTCGGTGATATATTCGGTCTAATGAACCCCTTACCTAGAATATCTTGAAGCTAAATATTTATCTCTTTTAGCTTGGCAGGAGCCATACGGTAAAGTCCCATAAAAATAGATTGGGTTCCCAGCTCAAGATCAATAGCAAACTCTATATCACGCTCAGGATGAAGGCCAAGTAGGGCAGTAAGAAAGACATCAGAAAACACACGGACTGTAGAAAAAGAGTCAAGTGAAGGACTCTTAATACTGACATAACAAACATAAGCCAATTAAACTGAAAAAAAACCTTGATACCAGTAACCTAGCTTGAATATAAGAAATAATCCTTATCGGTGCACGACTATAAGAATCCTTCCAATGAACGGGGGGTACGCCAGGCATGGATAAGGTAACAGTCTTGGCAAACCAACCCAAGATCGTATAATAGAGGGATAACCAATCCATGCCCAGTATTACATATAAATCAAGCATGTCTAGAACAATAAGGTCAGTTTGAGTGTCATACTCCCAAACAGTCACAATCCATGATCTATGTACCCCATCCAATACTAAAAAATCACCCATGGGAGTAGCTACAAGCAAAAACACAGATAATGGCTCCCAAGACAACCCCAACTATGGTGTATAATAAGAATACACATACGAATATGTGGAGCTCGAATCAAATAAAGTAGAAGCTAGATGATGGCAGACCAAGCTTGTTAATGTAATAATATCATCAAAAGCCCCATCCTCTGGCCTACTAAGAATATCATATAACAATGACCTCGTCCACCTACAGACTGGGTTCCAGTTCGACCATCTGCACTACCTATATGAGGACCTCCTCTAGAACCCTAGGTACCACCCCTGCAACCCTGTACGCCACCCCTAGCTGGAGACAATACTGATCTTACTAGCGGAACACTCTGTGCAACTAGCTCAATCATCCCTTACCGAGGAAACTCTATAGCAAAATTGCCCACAACACCACAATCATAGAATGCCTCAGGCACTCAACTCTGTTGAGAAGGTCTGACTTACTCGGAATAGCCACCTCATCCTTAAGACCTTTACTCGATACCCTTCAAAAATTGACCACTGCTCTGCCCACTGAAATCACTATAACAATGCTGACCCCCTGCTGAAATCTAAAGTGTTGCCTGGACGGGGCGACTAGACTAACCCTAATACTGATACGGCTGATGCTGAGTATATCTACCCTGAAAACTTCTACCTCTGAAGTGTGGGCCACTATGGCTCCTACTGTAACTGCCCTACTGACGAGGCCTATAATTGCTTCCTATTTAGGCCTTGAAATGCATATCCTCCATAGTCTGAGCATAGCCTGCAATATCCAAAAATGATTTGCCTACAACTACTAGACTCTGAGTAGCCATACAAAGTGAAAGTATTAACCACTTGACAAAGAACAGAATTCGCTCATACTCAGTAGGAAAAATTATGGTGCCATGTCTGGATAACTCATGGAATCTCACCTCAAACTCTGCCACTGACATACATCCCTATTAAAACCCCGTGACCTAATCCCTTTGATGCTCGCACAAGTTGCGATGCTTTCTTCTACAAGGAAGCATTAAAGAACTGAATCTAAGTCATAAGACGAGACCCAACTAGCCTAGAATCAAGATATACCCTCCAATACTGTCTAGTTGCTCGCTCAAACTCAAAAGTGGTTTAGTCTATGCCATACGACTCAACCAGGATCAAAATTACATAGCCTCTCCTCACAGCTAATAAAAAGCCCCAATGCATCCTTGCTTGGGGCCCCCACAAATCTTGATGGGGTCAATCTAAGAAATCGACCCATCATCTTCTTTTCCTTAGTAGTCATGGATAGATGGGCTACTCCCAGCTATGGAACTACTATTAGTCTAGAGGGACCCCAATTTTGGGAGTTGCAGCTGCAGGCTGCGCTCCTATACCAAGTTCACCTTGGGCTGCTCCCTATGCTGATGTCTAGGCCCCATCCGTCGGCTGGACACCAACCATACCCAATAATGTACTAAGGCATCTTGGATGACTACTGAATATATAAATCTAGATGGGTCCGGGGCTTCCCCCTAGTCCACCAGCTTCTGTGGTGGAAGACCCTCTGGTGCAGCCGTTTTTACAACCTCGGGCTTTGGGTCAATAATCAGCTCATCGGCTCTAGTTCAACCCCGGCCTCTTGGCTGACCTCTACCTCTGCCCCTAGCTGGGGCTCTAGCAGCAGGCCTGGGGTCCTCATCCCCGGCTACCATAGCCTGCATCCTAGCCATTTGTGAAAGAGTGAGACAAATGAGAATATGGAAACAAATATAGACACAACGCATGATAAGGAACTAAAAAGATGAGATTTTCCTAAAAATTTCATATAGCCTCTCGAAGATAGGATACGGACGTCATCGTACTAATCCATAAGACTCTACTAAACACGTGATTTTATACCAACAACACAAGTGAACCTAGGCTCTGATACAAAACTTTCACGACCCAATTTCTTAGGTCATGATGGCACTTACTTTAACCTTCCAGTAGGTAAGCCAAACCATAACCCGAAAAGGAAAGTAACGGACTAACAGGCAAAGGATACGGAAAATAAAGATAAAATTATAGTCATAAATAACGAGAATGGACATATATAAAAAAAACATACTATACAAGCGAGGAGAAAGGATAAAATACCAAAATGAACCCCCCAGACCTGGTAAGGCTTGTACAAGAGACAGTATAAAAAAAGTACTAGGCAGTTTCTAAATATACATTGTAGTCTCAGAATATACAAAACAAGAATATCACAAAAGAAGAAGGAGGAGGATAGCTCCGAACTCTAAAACCTCACTCAATCTTCGATCAACAACACAACTAGAGGGTGTCGTCAAAGATGGTGAATCATACTCAAATATGCATCAGGGTTAAGATGCAAAAGTGTAGTATAAGTACCAAAACCTTAGGTACTCAGTAGGCATCATAGGCCGACTGAGTTCAATTATAATTAAAATATAAATAAAGTACGAGTATGTAAGCTAAAGGAAATAATAAAGGGGTAGAAATGAAAATAGTGGGCTAAGCTAAGCAGATGCAATAAATTGACAGTATGTAACTCAAAAGAGGAAATAAAAGCCTAGTAATTGCCTTACTAGACCCCCATAAGCCCAGAAGACATACGCAGGAAGAAAATAAACCCAACCGAGCCCCCGTAAGAATGGTGGGTACAAGCAAAGCAAAATCCTAAAGTAAGAATGAGATATAGCAGTAATGAACGTAAAATGATCCCAAAATATGTGATATGCGTACCTTATACTCCCTTCCAACCATAACCACCATTTTATTGGTATTTCCCTATTTCCCAACCTTAGATCAGTAATAGTAATGATAATAAATGTCAGACTCAAATTGGAACTAGTAAATAATACTATAGCATATGTCGGACTCGAATTGAACCTTAATAGATAATAACAATATAGTAAATACCGAACTTGAGCCGAAATTCATAGTCAATAGCAAATGCCAAATGTTCAACTTAAATCAGAACTAATAATTAATAACAATGTATAGCAATATAGAAGAGTCGTAGTCCACCTCACATCTATCTAATAAAAAATTCTACTATTTGGCGGCCAAATCCTTAAAGGAGAAGCCAATTTTATTTATTATGTACGAAAGGTTCGGTTCAAGGTCAAATACTATCCTACCCAAGGAAATGAAGTGAGGTAGGCTTATAATAGTGTCTAGGCAACCCCAAACCCCAGTAATAGCCTAATGAAGTAGTTAGGTGATCATTTAGGTCCAACGGGGCACTATTCTAAGCATCCTATTTGAAAAAGGGACAGTGGGGCTCACTACTAGTCCCAAAAACCCAACCTAAGGCAAGCACCTACCCAAAACTGAAATAAGGCTTTTCAATCCCATCCCAAGGCACTAAAGGAGATAAACCTTGTCTTAAAGTATAATTATAGGCAATTACAAGGGGAAACGAGATAGAATAATACCCAAAGGGCCCCTAATCGGCTAATAAAGTCAATTAAGGCAAAAATATTATTCGGGCGATAAGAACCGGCCCACAAGTAGCACAATATCATACTAATACCATAAGAAAGAAAAGTCTAGGAGAAGGGTACACTTAGCATACCTAAACACTACTGAAAGCACCCGAGATTCTCTAGAATGATGTTTTTCCCTTCCAAGAAGCCTCCGATCACTGCCACTCTATCACAATAATGTTCTACAAATCAAGATGAGAATGTCAACACCCATATTGTGAATTTATGCTCCAGGTTAGAAATCAAGCTAAAAATCCCTCGTGGGGCCCGCTTGTGGAATCACTATATTGAAATCATCAAAGTATCCCTCGTAGCTCAGGGACCATTTTCCCCCAAAATTGAGCATAATCTGAGCCCCGAACAGTTCTAAAACAATCCAAAAATAAATGTGAAATGCAAGAATATATTGGAAACTTATGAGATAAAAGTCAAGGAAATGATAACAATGACGTTCCCAACTCAATTCCAACTCCAAATATCAATTCCCACACTATTTTTGAGCTCCCCAAGATCATAAATGGAGTTTTGGACTTAGTTTTTGAGCTGAAATAAAGGAAGTGATTTATATACTACCAGGGGTTTCCTCATTGATATTGTGAGGGCCTCTGGTCGTGATTGTGGGATCCCATAATTAGGACCATCGTGACAGCGGTGGCCTAGCCACGCAATCACAATGCACATGCTAGCCCGGTCCCACATCCCTCCTTCATCGTAGTAGTGAGTCCCAGCCTTACGATTATGATGACTAAGATACACAAAACATCATGATCGCGGGGATCCTTATCGCGGTAGAGATGAAGGTTCTTGGCTCGTTCTAAGTGATGATGCACCAGTAAATTTGCTAAGTTACAAATTCTCCGAATGGGCTCTCGGGATTCATTCAGAATCTCATGGATACAAATGAACAATTCTACCCTACTAAATTCGTCATTCTAGACTTAGTGAAACCATCAAAATTTCCATCTGAGGACGTTTCGACAAAAAGTGAGTCTCACACCCAAGGGTCCATTTTAAACAAAATCTATCCAATAGCCCAAAACTAGTCTGGAAGACTTGAGACCTGGACTAATCGTACCCTAGCCTAAAATTGACATTTCGAAGCTAATGAAACTCTCAGAATTGGCATCTGAGGTTGTTTACCTAAAGGTTTGTCCCAAGACCAATTGCTTAATTTTAAAAGCTCCAAAATAGAAAAATGGTTATAAAAACTAAACAAACTGCCCGATTACCGAAATGTCAGTTACGGTAAGTCATAATTGACTTGGAGAAGCTATAGGAAAGATATAAAGGCCTAAAAAGCATTATAAAACAAAAAATGACCTGGAGGGTCATTACAACATCTACTACTATAAGGACTTTCATCTGCGAAAGTAAAGGATTAAGAAGTACCTGAAGGCTCAAACAGGTGAGGATACTGAGTCTGCATATCACGCTTGGTCTCTGAGGCATCATCCTCCACCAAATAGTGTCTCCATTGAATCTTGACTGCTAGAATATGTCTAGAATACAACCATCTGACATCTGTAGCTAGGATAGAAACTAGCTCCTCTACAAAGGTCAACCTATCATCCAACTGAACCAAGTGCCACCAAAGCACGTAAGACTCATCCAGAATATAGTGTCACAGTATCAATACATGAAAAACTGGATAAATGGATGAAAATGATGGAGGCAAGGCTAACTCATAAGCTAGCTCTCCAACTGTGTGAAGGATGTCAATGGCTCGATATACCTGGGGTTGAGCTTGCCCCTCTTCTCGAATCTCATCATGCCCTTAATGGGCAATACTCAAAGGAAAGCTCGATCACTAGCTCCAAACTTCAAAGCACGAAGCCTACGGTTAGCATAACTCTTCTGCCTACTCTAAGATCCCTAAGCCTATCTTGAATCACCCGAACTCTTTCCAGTGACTCCGAAAGAAAGTCGGTACCTCGTGGCCTAGCCTCTAAAGTCTCAACCCAACCCACCAGAGATAAAAAATACCTACCATAAAATGCCTTGATTGGATCCATTGAATACTTGAATGGTAGCTATTAATATGGCAAACATCGATATGGACAAAAAATAGCTCCCACTGGCCTCCAAAGCTTAATACATATGCACGGAGCATATCCTCCAAAACCTTAATAGTCTGCTCCGATTATCCGTCAATATAGGGATGGATTGCAGTGCTAAGATCGACCTCGGTACCAAATTTCTTTTGAAATTTCCTTCTAAAACTAGAGGTGAACTGAGAGCCTTTATTTGAAATAATAGACACGGGCACTCAGTAAAGGTGAACCACCTCTCGAACATAGATCCGAGCCAACCTCTCCTCACTGAAGGAGGTCTACATAGGCATGAAATGGGAAGACTTTGTCAATCAGTCCACAATGAACCAAATGCTATCAAAACAATGGGAAGTACAAGGCAAACCTCCTATAAAGTCCACAGTAGCCTGCTCCCACTCCCACTCGGGAATAGGTAGTCTCTAAAGTAAATCACCGAGTCTCAGATACTCGTCCTTTACCTATTGATAACACAAATACCAAGCTATGAAATTGGCTATGTCTCTCCTCATATAGCTCTACTAGTAATGATGCCTTAAATCTCTATACATCTTAGCTGTCCTAGGGCGAATAGAATATCTAGAGATATGAGCCTTCTGAAGTATCAACCAAAACAAACCTTTCGGCCATTGAATCTCAATATTCCCTCAGAGTCAATGCTAGCCCTCCTAGACTCACCTTTTCATACCAGATCTCGAATGCCACACAACTTGTTATCCTCAAATTGTCGGCCTCGAATCTACTTCACTAAGGTAGACCTAGACTTCACACTAGTAAGAATCCATATATGGTATGAATTATCAAGTCAAATCAACCTATTGGCTAAGGATTGGATGTCCAAGGTCAACGGTAGCTCAAAAATTAAAAGGAAGGCCAAGCTCCCCATACTCATTGCCTTCAAGCTCAAGGCATCCACTACCACATTCGCCTTATCGGGATGGTATAAAATAGAGAGATTGTAGCCTTTCAGCAACTCAATCCACCTGAATTGCCTTAAATTATGATCCATCTGATTCATTATATACAAAAGACTATGATGGTCGGTGACTATCTCGCAGTGAACATCACACAAGTAATTCCTCCAAATCTTATGTGTAAAAAATACCACTACCAATTCAAATTCATGAGTCGGGTAGTTATGCTTGTGTGTCTTCAGCTGTCTCGAGGCATATGCAATAACTCTGTCCTGCTAAATCAGAACACAACCCAAACCAACATCAGAAGTATCACCATATATAGTTAACCTCTTGCCCTCAATTGTAAGAGTCAAAATAAGAGCTGAACTGAGCAAGTCCTTGAACATTAGAAAGTACACCTCACAGCCATCGGACCACTGAAATGAAACCTCCTTCCTGGTCAATCTGGTCACAGGTTCTGCAATAGTGGAAAATCTCTCGATGAACCACCTATAGTAGCCAGCCAACCCGATAAAACTGTGAACCTCAATAGGAGATGTAGGCCTAGATCAATCACGAATAGCCTCATTCATCACTGGGTCTACCATAATACTGTCCATGGACACTACATGCCCTAAAAATGCTACAAACTCAATCAAGAACTTAAACTTTGAGATTGTGTCATAAAGACGATGATGTTTTAAAGTGTGGAGCACAGTCCTCAAATATTGCTCGTGCTCCTACCTACGTCTCAAATAGACAAGGATGTCATTAAAATATACGATCACAAGTGAGTCCAAATAAGGACTGAATACGCAGTTCATCAAGTCCATGAACGTTGTTGGGGCATTGATCAACCCAAAAGACATCACCAGGAACACGTAATGGTTGTAGCAAATACTGAAAGTTGTCCTAGAGATGCCCTCCGCCTGAATCCTCAACTGATGGTAACCAGATCACAAGTCAATTTTAAGAACATTGTCGCATCCTGAAGCTGGTCAAATAGATCTTGATATGAGGCATAAGTGACTTATTCTTCACTGTTACCTTGTTCAACATCCTGTAGTAGATACACATACGCATAGCACTATCCTTCTCCATAACAAACAGAACAGAAGCTCCCTAAGGTGATAGACTCGATCTAATAAACTCCCTACTCAGAATATCTTAAAGCTGAATATTTAGCTCATTTAGCTCAGCAAGAATCATACAGACATCATTGTACTAATCTATAATACATTACTAAACACTTGATCTTGTACCAACAATTACGGTAAACCTATGCTATGATACAAAAGTGTCACGACCTAATTTCTTAGGTCATGATGGAACCTAATTTAACCTACCAGTAGGTAAGCCAAACCATAGCCTGAAATGGTAAGTAATGAGATAACTGGCAAAAAATATAGAAAATAATGATACAACTACAGTAATAAGCAATGATAATGGATATATATATATATATATATATATATATATATATATATATGGGTTTTTCTTACATACTACATGAAGGTTGTATGTTAGCAATGTACCCATTTTTTAACTTCCTAAAATGTCCATGTCAATAAAATTACAACATATTTAAGGAAGGGCTTTTAAGTAATTTTTCCTTTTTCGTTTCCATGGCTACTTCTATCTATCCCTTCTTTGCATCTCCTAGCCCAAATTAAGTTCTTTTCACTTCTTTCCTTCCAGCTTTTTTTCTCTTCACTTTGCCGACTTCTTTTACTTATTTCTTTTTCTTGTTCACCATTTGATTAGTAACCTTTCCCAAGGTATAAATGATCTAAGAAATTTCTTTTTTTCTTTTATATGCTACTTTTTTCCTTTATTCAAAAATATTAACATAATGTTCTTAAAAATGGCGGAAAAAGAAAGAAGCTTGAAAGAATTACTGCAATGACAGTGACAGAGATTTGGATTGTCAATATAGATTTGTGCAAATAGTTTTTTGGAATTTGTTTGCACTCTATTGAAGGTGGAATGAAACCCATCTATTTAATTTGACATAGTGGACTCAAACATTTAATCCAATACTCCTATTAGAATAAATAAATGATACATATGTTCTTGATTCTTCCATTTTTGTCTCATTCCATGTTGGAGGGGTTAAGTTGGATGGAGGAAGCTGGAAGGATGTTGGGGCTTTACTTGTGAAATGACAAAATGTCTTTAATTTTAGTGTGTTGGAAACAAAAGCAAGGGCATCTAAGGAAATTAAAAAATGGGTACATTGTTAACGTACTACCTTCATGTAGTATATTAGCAAAACCCTATATACATATATATATTGTATATATAAAGTATACTATACAAAAGAGAGGAGAGGACAAAAGTACAAAAATGAATCCCCCAAGACCTAGTAAGGTACAAGAGCCGCTATACCTGAAACATTACTAAACACTGTCTAAATATATATCATAATCTCAGAATATAAAAAGCAAGACAATCAAAACAGCAGAAGGAGGAGAATCATCTCAGGACTCTAAAAGATCACCCAATCTCTGATCAATAGCACTGTTTGAGGGTATCGTCAATAGCGATGAATTGTACTTGGATCTACATCAGGAAAAAGATGCAAAAGTGTAGTATGAGTACCAAAGCCACGGGTACTCAATCGGCATCGTAGGCTGATTGAGCTTAATTACAGTAAAGGTATAAATAAAGTATGAGTATGTAAACTAATGGCAATAATAAAGGGGCAGAAATGGAAATATTAGGCTAAGCTAAGAATATGCAATAAATCGAATGTAAGTAACTAAAAAGCAGAAATATAAGCCTAGTTATAGCCTAACTGGAGTGCTATAAGCCTAGACGGCATACGCAAGAAAAAATAAACCCAATCGAGCCCCCATAAGCATGGTGTGTACAAGCAAAGAGTAACACTAAAGTAAGGATGGGATATAGAAGTAATGAATGTAAAATGATCCCAAAATATGCAATATGCGTACCTTATACTCCCTTTCCTTCCATAACCACCATTCTCTTAGTATTTACTGGTTTCCCAACTTAAGATCAGTAATAGTATTGATAATAAATGTCAGAATCAAACCAAAACTGATAGATAATAACAATGTAGCAAACATCAGACTCAAACAAGAACTCATAGTTAATAGCGATATGCCCTGTGTTGGACTGAAATCGGAACTACTAATTAACAATAATAAGTAGCGATATCCTGGAGTCATAGACCATCTCATGTCCATTTAATCACAAATTCCACTATTAGGTGGCCAAATCCTTTAAGGAGAAGCGGGTTCCAATTATTAAGTTTGAAAGGTGCGGCTCAAGGTAAAAGCTTCTCAATCCCTTCCCAAGGCACTAAAGTAGATCAGTCTACTCCTAATGGATAATCTTATGCTAATATAAGAGAAAATGAGGTTGAATAATACCCAAAGGGCCCCTAATTGACTAATAAAGTCAATAAACGCTAAAACAATATCTGCCATAAGAACCCACCCACAACTAGCAAAACAACATACTAATCCCACAAGAAAGTAAAGTCTAGGAGAAGGGTAAGCCTAGCCAACTTGGACACTGCCAAAAGCACGTGAGAATCTCTACAATAGAGCTTTTCTCCTCTCCGAAGTCTTTGACCGCTTCCACATTATCAAAATAATGTTCTACACGTCAAAATGAGAATATCATTACCCATATTATAAATTTACGCTCGAGTTTAGAAATTGAGCTAAAAATTTCCCATGCGCCCACTTGCAGAATCACAAAATTGAAATTGTCACAACATCCCTCGTAGCTCAAGGACCATTTGCCCTTAAAATTGAGCGTAATCTGATCCCCGAACAGTCCCAAAATAAATGAGAAAGACAAGAATAAGTTAGAGAATTAAATGGAGAATTAACCAAAAACATACGAGATAAAAGGCAAATAAATAATCACCATGACGTTCTTGACTCAATCCCATCTTCAAATATCAATTCCCACACTATTTTCGAGCTCCCCAAGGTCACAAATAGAGTTTTGGACTTAGTTTTTGAGCTGAAAATGAAGGAAGAGACTTATATACTGCCAAGAGTTTCCTTATTGCTATTTCTAAGCCCCCTGTTCATAATCGCGGGATACCAATAACAAGACCATCATAATAGCAGAGGCTAGGCCATCGCAATCGTGATGCACAAGTTGGCTCGATCCCACAACCCTCCCTCATCGCGGTGGTGAGTCCCAACTTTTTTATCACGATGACTAAGATCTATAGACCTTCACAAACGTGGGGTTCCACATCATGATAGCGAAGGATTTGGGCTTGCATTATGGGCTGATGCACCAATAACTTTGCTAAGTTGCAAATTCTTCGAATGGGCTCTGAGGATTCATTTTGAATCCCGTTGATGCAACTGAAATATGCTACCCTACCAAATTCGACATTCTAGACTCAGCAGAACCATCGAAATTTTCATCTGAGGTCATTTTAATAAAAAATGGGTCCCACGCCCTAGGATCCATTTTAACAAAAATTCACCAGTAGCCCAAACTGAGTCTGGAACCCCGAGACCCAGACAAAGGGTTCCTTAGTATAAAATCAACATTCCAGAGCTAAAACACATTCAACATTGGCATCTGAGGTCGTTTAGTTGAAGTTTTATCCCAAGACCAATTTCTTAACTTTAAAAGCTCCAAAAGCGAAAAATGGCTATAAAAATCAAACGAATTGCCCGATAACCAAACTGTCAGTCTCAGTAAGTCATATATGACTTGTGGTAGCTATAGGAATGCTATAAACACTGAAAAAGCATGAAACTAGAGAAAATGACCTGGAGGGTCATTACACAACCTTCTTCTTATTCCTATTGATTGGTTTATGGTTGAAAATATTAATATACACCACAATATCTCTATTTTTGTTTGGAAAGCAGATTAATATTTGACAAAAGGAGACTTTCCTTAACTCAAAGTGCTACCTTTGTTTAATAGATTCACTTAGTAATACGTTTAATTTACATGACAATCAGTCATTCTTATCTAAAGAAACTCATATAGTTGTGGAAACATCGTATCGATATAAACCATTCAAATTTTGAGAAAGATTAAGTGTTGGTTTAGGAACTGAGTACATATCTAGAGCTTAATTATTTGTAATTGCATGAAAATTGAAGGATGGTGCATTCCATTGAGGGAAAACAACCTTATTGCTTTATTAATATAGTTTATATCTCCATGTTATTACCGCAATTTCTAGTCTTTAGTTAAACAAATTATTTTCAACTCTTATTGAATAAAATTCAGACTATTAATCAGGTATTTGTCCATTCTTTAGTAATTTGTAATGCCATATATAGTATTATATTATTCCCTTTTCATGAACAAATAAGATACATTTTTTCTTAGTAAAGTGAGAGTTGTAGTTATACAGAAGACATACATCTCCACTACTCATCTTTGATCCAACTGAAGATTAAGGACTTTTATTTGTCTGAAGAATGTGAAACCTTATAAGTTATGATAAAATTTAAGCTTCACATTGATAACATTCTAGGAAATTACGATCAGATTAACAACATTAAAGATGGAAAAAAGAGAGATAAATAAGAGAATTTTCTTCCTTCTTTTCAAGTGTACCATAGATCACCTCTCATGAACCTAGTTATATTATTACATAGAAGGGTGGTTACAAGGTTGCCATTAATGTAACATAACTATTGAAATCATGGAGAAGGTTATAAAATGTAGGAGATCATGTATGATGTTATGGGTGTGGGAGTTACTCTACAATGTCCAGAAGGGGAAATCTAACGATTCAAATCCCTTCTTAAAAGCTAACACAAAATGTTGGATGATCATCCACTATGTTAGTAAATCAAAAACTACTTATTTGTGGTGTCCAACCAATCAGAGAAGAATCCCACAAAACCTGAGTCTCTTTGTTGTGAATTTTCTGGCTCTTTTCTTTGCAGCACTCGTAGGAACTCATCTGAACTTAAAGTACCATCACAATCTAAATCAAACATGAAAAATATCAAATCCACCACATTGTCACTAAGCGATATGTTGCAAACCTGGTAAGAGACATCATTAGCAAAGTTGGTCAAATTTGTTGTGAGGATGTAAAGAGAAGAGAGGTGCTTTTATAGACTTATCATACTTGGTTAACAGCTTTTTTCAACTCTTGCCTTGACAAAATTCCATCTACTTTCCCATAGCTTAAGATGGACTGAGAAAATGATGGTAGTTCTTTCCGTAGCTCAGCAAGGCTCATGAATTCCGTGAATGTGATTCGTAAATCTCTAAGTTGTGTCTCATCATCAAGATCTTCTACTCGATCAAGAAATTTGTTGATGTGACTTATATCAGCAGATGCAACCATTGATAAAGCAAAATCTTTAGCAGAAATACTTCCTTGTGACTTGTAGTCATAATGAGTAAATTCCAATCGGGATATCTGAAATTCATAATGGTAGTTTGTCACATTTCTGGTATAGGGGAAAAATCTAACATTTCGAAGAAATTCGACTATTGTATTTGTAGGGGATGGAAAGACATACTTCATCATGTAAATCTCTTAAGAACTGAACGAATCTTTCTTGCTCAAGGCGCCCGTTTCCATCTTTGCCAAAGAAATACTCCAAGAGACCTCCTTCCTCTACTGAACCACTAACTTTTAGTCCAAATCTAAATCCATTTCTGTGTCGGGAACCTTGCCTATTAGCAGTTCGCATGAGTTCCATCATTCTCTTAAATTCATCCTTGTCGACTCCTCTATTCATGAAACTAATCAGAACGACTAGAAGATGTGTCATGCTTGCTTTTTTTAAAAAAAGTATGGTGTTGACTCTTGTAAGAGCATAATGCAAAAGAAGTGTACACATAGGGCGAGTTCGGTACGAACGAAAGTGTTTTTGGTAAAAACAAATTCAGAAAAATAAGTGGCTTTTTAAAATTTATTTTCATGTTTCAGTACATATACAAAACATAATATCCTAAAATATTTTATATATAGTCATGATAAAAAAAATATGAGAGGTGGTGGGTGGTGGGTGGTAGGGATTGGTTGAAGATGAGGTGTGTTGGAGGGTGGGAAGGACACGATTCATGTGGAATGCCACTTGTAGAACTTGTTTTTCCTACTTTCATTAAGGATGTTATTTTCCTTATTTTTAAATAATTAATTTTTATAGAGAAAGTATTTTCTAAAAACTTTGACCACCTGAACATGAGAAAATCGAAGAGGGTCGAAACAAAATGAATTACAAAAAAATGAATGAAATACCCGTCATTGTCAAGGTCAAACATTTGAAATGCCTCTGAAAATCTTGGTTCAGGGATGCTCAGTAGTGTAACAAAAAATATGTACCTGAAAAAGATCATCCAAGGGAATTTGATTGCTTATTGCTTACACCTTAAGATATCAACTATGAATAGTTCAAAATACTCACTCTGGAAATGATATAAGTCCATCATTATCGGTATCAAAGAGCATGAAAAATTTTGAAGGAGCACAATGTAGTTTGCTTGAAGTCGATTCTCCTTTCAGACAACCCCCTCTAACACCAGTTGTTTCAGATGGAGGAAACACCGGAACAACTGCTCGCATTAAATCCCCTGGTGTCATATACACTTCTCCACCTAGATTTCGGTAAGATGCAAAGTACTCATACACCTAGAATCAACATAAAAATAATGTAAGTGCAACTTTTAAGCATGGTTCCTTAAAATGAAATTAGATATATTTCTGCCAATCGTATAGAAAAAAAAAATCCATTTGACGTCTCATTTGTAATGATTTATGACTGTATAATTCCACAAAGAGCATGATTTATGATTGAGTAGAAACTTCTTATTATGCTTGTGGGTTCTTCCTTTTCATTTATTTGTTTGTATTGCTTGATGGAAAAGTTACGAATTTGAACTTGTAATGACACTTCAGGTTATAATTTTTGCATGTTTTCTATGTTTTGGGTCTTATTGTTGTTGCTAAAGGGTATATGTCACTTGTTGGGACACGTGTTTTGGTTCCCCGAGGAGTTTAGTTGGGTTTTAAACTAATTTTCCTATCTTTGAGCCTTTAATGTTCAGAAGTTTGACTTTTGTTAAAATTTCTAGTAAACTACCTCAAATGAAAATTTTAATAGTTCTCTTAGCTACGGAACATGGATTTTGATCTAGGGGGACCTTTGGTTTGATTTCCAAGGCGTTCATACTCATTTTTGAGTGCTTGGGTGAATTTGTAGTAAAACCAGAAAAGTATTGACTATAGTCAATATTTCCAACGACCTTCATTGGTCATTTTGTCAATTTCATTAAGTCCAAATATCGTTGTCAATAGGGTAGAATATTTTATTTGCATGCATGTAATTTCGATCGAATCCAGAGGACCCGTTCAAAGTCATTTTAGACTTGAGGGTTTTTCTTGTATGTTGTACCTATGTGCCCATTTTTGTTCTTCACGTTTGCGAAGGACCTGTCACATGCGTGATGAAGGGTCCGCTAGGACCTAGCCCAGTTCCTTTTTCGCATTTGCAAAGGGACCATTATATCCACAATGGTAAGGCGTGGTGGATCCTAGCGATCTCGGGATGGGATCCCGCGTTCACGAAGAAGGGACCCCTGGATCAGAATTAACTTACTCGAATGATTTGGAGCTAAGTAAGGTATAATTTGGTGTATTTCATCAAAAATCATTCAGGTAATTTAATTCTGCTCCCTTAGTGTAATTTTTGTCAATTATACTCTAAAATTCGCGTGTTAATCTGTCTAAAATTCAATTCAAATTCTTGGTTTTTCTTACATTTTTGGGCTGATTTAAGCCCTGAAAAGGACCCCATTCTCGCTCAATTTTTGAGAATGTGTTCCTTTCCCTACGAGAAAGGTAATTATGGGTTCAATTTTTGAATTTCAATACCAAGCCCGAGGGTCAATTTTATACCCGATTTTTGGCCCGAATTATAAATTTGTAATATGGGTATCATTTTAATTGTAGTAACATATAGATCATTATTTTGATAGCGTTACAATAATCTAAAGCCTTTCTGAAAGGTTTCTGCATGATCATTCGAGAGTAAGTCTTTTGGACTCTAACTAGGTTATGACTTACCTACTTTTAAACTTTGCTCTTGTAGACCATTTTTTATTTAAAATACTTATTGAATTGGGGAAAATATCCATATAACTTGGTTGTCTTGAATTTTTGGGTTATCAGGTTGGCTTCTTAGGGTAGAATTCAAATTTGTGCCTTAGTTTATGTTTCTTACTTTGTCCGTGGAGACTTAGCCTTGGATGCTTACTTGTTCTTAGGTATGGATTAGAGATCCTTAGTATAGGCCTGGAGTAGGATTTCCCAATAATATGGGTTCATTGCTATTATTATTACTCAGTATCATCCGTATTACTTCCATTTCGAGTTACTTTTATATTTTGAGATTGTGAAGGTTACGGGTCAAAGATAGTGTAGATGGACTACCAGATAGAACAGACTTTTGTTGTGTGTTATATCTTTAGGTATTTTTGCATATGCATATTCCTACATACATTCTTATGGCTTATGGATGGAATTGGGGGGAAACACAGATTTTTGGTTTTAAAAAGGGAATGGTTGACCAAGAAGAAATGATTTAGTCTTAGTCAGAGTCTAAGCAACTAACATTATGATTTTTAGTTTCGATTAGAGTTCGGCCAATCATTATTTTTATTGAAGTCCCGGTTAGAGTTTGGGCATCATACCTAGGCCTCGCGAGTCTCCCATGGTCCCATCTATTCTAGCACAGGATTCTAGAGGGGGTTACATCGACCATTGCATTCATCCCATTTAAACATTTATATGAACTATGTGCGTGCTATTTACTTATTTATCTACATTTTGTTGGGGTGTAGACTTTTAGCTCTCTTTTAGCTTGTTTATGTATAGATGTAGATAATATTTGCACTTTGTATTATATATTGTTCTTCTGAACTCAGTCGGCCTATGATTCCTACTGTATACCACGTGTTTTGTTACTCATGCTACAATTCTTCATCTTTTTCTGATGCAAATTCTAGCCCGCGTATTTGCCTCTAATTTTCGACTTGTTCGGAGGCCATTTTAGATCGAATTTCGGATGAGCTCATGGCATTAGAGTTGATTCATTTTCTTCGTATAGTTACAGCCTTTATTTTTATAAATTCAGAGACATACTTGTATACTTAAATACATATCAAGTACTACTTTATGTGTTAGCAGCTCTTGTACTAGTGGCTCTAGGTCTTGGGGGGATGAATTGTATATTTGTTTTTTTTTCTCGGCTATTTATGGGTCTCTAGTGCCTGTGTATATTTATATAGTTGGCCGATTATTCTAATGTTCTTCATTTCACTTATTAGTTGTTACTTTTTTGTATATGGCTAGTGGGGTTGGCTTACCTACTGGGGGGATATGGTAGGTATGATCATAGCCCAATTTTGGATCGTAACAGAACCCTTCCTAATGACATTCTTTATCAACAATAACATTTGAAATAATAGTAAGTACTATGCAAATAAACGTTATATATATAGTATTGAAGTACCTTAAAAATGTAAAAGAGAAAACAAAAGGTAGCCCCGTGCACTAAAACTCTTGCTACGCACACGATCCAGGGAATCATCGAGCCACAAAAGCCTATTGTATGCAGTCTTACCTTGCATTAAGGGAGGCTCAACAAAATTGGAGGTCTAAACCGAAATTTCAATTATCGGCCTTAAATCTAAGCAAACTTTGTATGTATTTATTTAAAATTTATTTTTCTTTAGATGCAAATTATTACTTAATTTGTTTTATAAATGATTTCGTTGGGTATTTTTTTTTTCAATTATTGGCTTTAGGTAAGATTTTATCAATTTATTGCTGAAAAACATTCTTTCACGGAGGCAATAACTATTCAACACAATTATTTAAATATCAGTTGATAAAGTTTAGATAAAAATAAGAGTTAAAAACCATAGAATCTTATTCAAGAAGTTGATAACTTGTATACCCCACTTAAATATGATTTGCGATAATGCTTGAAATTTAAGAAGAGTTATAATGCTTGGAAATTTACGAAGAATTTAAAAGAAGAAATTACAATTCATTTTGGTCAACACTTTTCTACTATTAATTCATATTTTCAATAGAGCATTACTCTTACTTATCAAAGATTTGAAGAAAGAGATTACTAAAGGAGTTAAAAAAAATAAAATAATGTGTCTGCTAGAAGACAAAATGTAAGAAGGCAAAACAATGTTTTCTGAATTTCTTATATTTGAAAAACGCTAAAGAGAATAGAATAATATAAAATTTTTACATAATTTATTTTTGATAAAAATTTGGGACCCCAAGAATTGGGGTCTAAGGCATATGCCTATGTGGACGTTTGGCCATGAAACAAAAAAAAAAAATCCCTTTATTTGAGATTTCAAAGTTGGAGTTGGAGTGGGACTTGTGTTGGGACATTGATTTTGCACGAAATTTTTAGAATTTGAATGTAATTTTTTTAAAATATGAAATATTATTTAAACATGAAATGTAATTTAAATTTGAAATATAATTTAAAAGGAGTTATTTTGTAATAATAAAAAAATTGGATAAATTTTTAAAAGAAAAATTTTGAAAAGTGAAATCAAGGTTTTGCTTTTTTTTTTTTTTTTTCCAAATTTAATTGCAATTACAACATCAAGTTTGTATCTAATTTTTTTATAGTCAAGCACTAATTTTTAAATGAAGTAAAAAAAAAATTTGGAAAAAAGTGAAAAATACTTATGGATAAATGGGTTCTTATTTTCTTAAGCATAGAGTCGGCAATTGTTTTCACGGCTTGAACAAATGACAATAACTTTACCAATGCTTTAAAAATGTATATACTAAAATTCCTTACCTTTTCAGGAGGACTTTGCAGTCTCAACCGTTTCTCATACTTGAAGAAAACTTTTTTCCGGTATGAATCTGAAAATTCACTAGAAATCAAACTAAGACCATAAATATTGAAGAAAATTTTTAGGAAAATAAAAAATAATCGATTAATTAATTAATTAATATAAATTGCAAATACCTCCAAATAAAAAGGTGGACTTCTTCCCAGGGTCTTCATTTCTAGTTCCGAAATCAGCATAACAAATATGATTAGAAGAGGATGAAATATGATAGAGAGCTAAGGTTGAGGCTGCAATAACGAAGCCAGAACCCAAAATTGTTGGATTCCTTTTATAGCCATTGGATCCATTTGATTTGTTGAAGATGGAACGAAGAAATACTGGATTTTGAACTGCAAGTACTCGAATTGCAGGCTTAGATGATCTTGAAAATACCCATGAATGCATAATAAAAGTAATTACAAGGGAACAGGGAGGATCAGACTTGTGGGAGATTATTATGACTAATTTGTTAAAGAAAACAGGAAAAATGGTGATCCTTGGAAAAGGGGAAGTGAGAATAGTACGGATATAATTGACCGAGAAAGAGAGGTGTGGCGAGTATTTGGGTTTTTTTTTTTTCATAACGGTCTCAAAGGTAGTTGCTTCGCCGAGGCGGTTATGTGCATATCAAAATGGAAATATTCCTTTAAAATAGCTCTTCCACCCAACACGGTGTATTACACTAATTATATAACTAGTTTTGGGGGAATAAAAACTTATTCAACCTAATTTCATGTTGATAATTATTTATTGCATAATATTTTAGTGAATGTGATAGGTCTTGTATTAATTAATGTATGTATGTATAGAGCTTACTTTTGCATCCAAAAAAAACTAAAAGAATGATTTAAAATATAATATTCTAGACTAAAATATATTCGACTAAATGTATATTTCTCTATAAAAATATGATATTTATTTTAAAGAAATTATAGCCTCCTTTTTATAACTACATATAAAAAGTTATAGTAGAATGAGAATAATCATTATGAATTTCAGAATATACATACGCAAAGAAGCACATAATAGTTATTGATAATAGAAGTATTTAAGACAGTTGATAATTCATGTGAAAAATCTATAAGGCCACATCTTTAAAAGAAAAAAGTAAAAAGTAAAAAGAAATATATAATCATTAAAACTAACAGTGTTATAGCTAGCTAACTCATAATAAAATCACTTTCTAAGTAAATACGATGAACAATTTAGATTAAGATTCTATATTATATAAAATTAGCTGAAAGATTAAAAATACTAAAAGAAATATCTTCTTTTTCTGGGCAATATAAATAAAGCGATAAGTTTTAAAATTTCACAGAAAAAATTAAGCTATAAAATAAAACGATTATAACATTCAGTAATGCATCATTTCTTCTTTTTTTCCTCAACTTCTTCTTCAATTCTTCCTCTTTCACTGTAACAATCATTACTTTGATTTTTATTCATTTTGATAATTTTACCCTTTCTCATAGTTGATTTGGATTTTCTGGGTTGTGGGGGTGGGTGGTGTGGTTTCCAGGTGTTCGATTGAGATTTAAGCGAGTTTTTTATTTTAGAAGAATTAAGAGTTGAAATGGTTAAATTTGGTCAACATTCAGAGATCCGAGCATTGTTTGAGAATTCTATCCATTTTTCACTAGCTCCGAAACTTTAATTTTTGATTAATAATATGGTTTGTTCGAGTACCAGGGCTTTCAAAATTATTTTGAACGCTTATACGAGAAGTTTGAAACTCACTCTTAAGAGTTGACTTTGTTCAACATTTGTTGTTAACAACATCTATTGGAAATTCTGACTGAGTCGTTGAGTCCAAAATGAAAAATTTTAGTAGCATAGTTGATTTATTTTTATGGGATTCCGAACTCATTGTGAGGGTCGAGTTAGGTGTTTGGACTTGTATTCTCAGCTGTTGTCAGTTGTGGCTATGACCTGATCCAAAATTGGGACCATGATGGTGATGTGCCATGGTTTCATGGCACTTTCGAGGCTTAAAAAGAGGAAAATATGCAATAACTTGGGTATGTTTGGTAGGTATGATGCGTTTTCTATTCTATATTGCAGGAGAATAGGTTTTGAAGGCAAAATGGATAAAAAGGGAAGAAGCATGCACTGAAACGAAGTATTTGAAGACGAAAGAGCAAAGTCGAAGTCGGAGGGGTGACCTACGGTTGTGACTCACGGACAGTAGGTCGACCTACTGACTGTGGGTCGGTTCCGTGAGTCACTTCCTGAGAGTTTTCATGGAGGCCTGATTCCTACGGTCTGGACCCACGATCCGTGGGTTGAATCCACGACTTCAAGTCACGGTCCGTGGAAAGGTGTCGACTTTTTTCTCCTACTTTGCATAGGATAGGATTCACTTTGTATCTATAAATACCCTTAGGTTGTCCTATGTTTAGGAAGAAGTTATTACATTATTTTGAGGATTCTATTACATTATTTTGAGATTCATAAACACATTGATCTTGTAATCTAAAACATAGATTCTAGGTTTTTGATTTATATTGAGATTTCAGAGTTTTATTCTTATTGTGAGTTCATAGTTATGTTTTCAACATTGAATTCTTCTTGTGTTCTTACAATCATGAGTGGCTAAACCCCATAAATAGGGTTGTGTGAACCATGAGGAATTAAGAAAACGGGTTAAGTATGATGCAATTTCGAACCGGTGTGAGTACATGGATTGGTATTTCCTTCATTATGATTGATCTTCTAACAGTTACAAACGTTAGGAACTCGCCTGTATTCTAAACTTGCTCTAAGATAAGTAGAGATTAGGAAAAGGAAATAACAACAGAGATTTGAAAATATCAACCTTCATCTAATAACTTGAGCCATAATAGGTATAGTTAATATGAGCTCAAGAACAACGGTTAGTAGTGCGACACTCGGAGACCGAGAGGAGAAAAGTGAAATTCATCTAACCAAGGTTGAGAGACATTTAGATGAACCTAACTTGTTAGGTTTTGCATGCAACACAGTGGGATAATTTCCCAGAACAAGTAACTGGTGGAGTTAAGAAATCTTAGGGATCACAGTCCTAGTGCCTTTCTCGTATTAATCACCAATCCGACAATCAACAATTGTTCCTGTTACTATTTGTTTACAAAACCCCTTTTTTTTTACTTACTTGCCAATTACTCAGACAAACAGTCAACAAACTTTTGTCCTATTCCCTATGGGATCGACCCTAACCTAGTTGGGTTCTATATTTGATACAGCGAACGCTTTATACTTTTCTGGAGGTATAGTTTGGTCGACATCAAATTTTGGCACCGTTGCTAGGGAATATGGTTATGGAGTTGATTAGTTTGCTTGTTGGAGTTGATTGGTTTTATTTTTCTATACTTTTGAGGGCAAGCACCGATGTATGCCCAACCCTAGGAGTCAAGGTAATCTGCTGATTCCACTTGATACTGAGATAGAAAGAACACTGAGAGCAAATCGAATAATGGTGAATACCGACAGAGTTCAGGATCCCACAGTCGCGGGAGGTATTCATAACCAACCACCAATTCATTCGGCTGGTCATAAAATTGCAGAGAAAATCACTGCTTGATTAATGGCTGAGGAGAATACGAGACAAGCAACTCATAGATAAGCAGATAGAGATCATCAAGGAATGTAAGAAGTAACACAAAGTCTTGCTGCACTTGAAGAGAGCAAAGAAGATTGAGGGTCTAACAACCACCACAAAGACCTTATGTGCCAGTATATGATGATCTTGAAGAAGAGGATATGGATTATTTCGATCCGGTTGAGACTGGCTCCATTATCCCACAAGAGTTACCTCAGGGCACTAAGTTCGACATTACAAGTGCCTTGATCCACCTGCTAAACTTGAAAGGCGTATTCGCCAATCTTCCTATAGATGATTCGAAAATGAATGTGATGGGTCTGCACTTCATATAATTTGCCTGGAGTTAACCAAGAGGCTATTCTGTTGAGATTGTTTCCATTCTCCCTAACAAGAGAAGCGACTTTGTGGTTGGCCGAGTTCCTACGAGGTTCCATCACTACTTTGTAAGATTTGAGAAATCAGTTTCTGGAGAGATTTTTTCTACCCTCCAAGATACTACAGTGGAAGGATGAGATTTACACTTTTAGACAACTACCTTCTGAAGCACTTTATGAGACTTGGCTTCGATTCAAGAAGAATTTGCAAAATATTCCAACCCAGAGGATGAATGGTCTAAATTTACTTGAGATCTTCTACAGAGCATTAAACACCAATACCAAGGTTGTCACAGATACTATCACTGGCGGAGCATCTATGAGTCTGAGATGGGAACAAGCTTTAGAGATTTTTAGATCGTATCACTAAGACAAATCGAGAATGGCATACTCGGGAGGCAATACACCTGCTGGGACGTATGCTATTGGAGCCTTGGCGGCACAATGGGCTTTGGATGAATCTGCAGCTCAAGAGGTCGCATAGTTGAGGACAGAAATTGGCTTGTTAGCTAAACAGATTGCGGTTGGAGGTGCTGAGAAGGTGCATGCCGTGGGTACAAAAGGCAAAACACCTAGGCATGATTATTATGAATCTGATTAGGAGGCTAAGTACTTGGATCGAGAGGTGGGGGGTTTCTAAGCCAAGGGCCAAGGGTCTAACCAAGACTCTTGCAACTCGAGGCAAGGTAATCAAGGTCAAAACTACTATGGAGACAATTACAACAAGTCAGGATAGATAGAATGAGATCGTGACGGTGATTAGAGGCGAAAGGATGATTACAAAGAAAAGAGTGGTGTATATGTTCCACAAGGGAACCACGATGCTGATTCCAAATATTCACGAATGGAAGCCCTTCATAATAAATTGGTTAAGGGGTCAGAGAGCCAGGAGAGTTGCTTGAAGGAGATTAGGTCAGACATTTCAGGAATAAGTCAGAAGGTAGAATCTTATTCAACTGCCATAAAATAGTTGGAGCATTAGTTTGGGCAGATATCGGTGGCATTGAACCAGCATCAACCAGACACCCTTCCAAGCAACACCATCAATAATTCGAAGAATGATGGTTATTGTTTGTCTATTACTACTAGAAGCGGGAGTGCACGACTGACCCATCTATGCCTTTGGATAGTGGTAGGAAAGATGAGCTGGTGGTAGTTGATGAAGAGGCTGAGATAGAGCTAGAGAATTTAGAGGTTGAAGGCAACGCAGCTCACAAGCCCTAAATTATTGATAAGAAAACTAAGTCTGAAAAGATAAAGGAGAAGGGGGATACTCAAGTTCTAAAACCCATTCCACGACCTCCTCCTCCCTTTCATCAAAGGTTGAAAAAGAAAGCTGAAGAGGATAAATACCAGAAATTTATTTCAATGTTAAAGGAGTTATCGATAAATATCCCTCTTGTCAAGGCTTTGGAGAAGATGCAAGGTTACGTGAAGTTCATGAATGATTTGGTGATGAAGAAGAGAACTATCAGTTTTGCACTGGTAGATAATTTACACCATTGTAGTGTAATTGCTTCCCGTTCACTTGTCGAGAAAAAAGATGATCTAGGAGCCTTTACAAGTCCTTGTACCATCGAGTCTTACAACTTTGCAAAGGCACTATGTGACTTGGGTGCTAGCATTAACTTGATGCCACTAGCCATGTTTAAATAGTTAGGATTGGGAGCACTAAAACCAACTTCAATGAGACTTCTTATGGAGGATAGAACTGTGAAAAAGTCGGTTGGCATCTTATGTGATGTTTTGGTAATAGTGGCATCTTTCATCTTTTCGACTGACTTTGAAATTCTAGCATGTGAGGTTGATTTTGAGGTTCCCATAATCTTGGGAAGACAATTCCTTGCCACCAGTTGTGCATTAGTTGACATAAAAATTGGGCAGATGAAGTTTAGATTAAATGATGAGCAGGTTACCTTCAATGTTTGCCTTTCCATGAAGCAACCAAGAGACATGCATGTAATTTCGGTGATTGATACAGTCGAAGAAGTAGATTTGGCAGTTCCTAATGAACAAAGGCAGGGGGTTGAAGCCCTTACTGCCGGGATTATGAATTTTGATAGTGATGGTATTGAGGAGTATGATGAGATGGTTGGTGCACTTGCTGGTAGGGGATCATACACTTATGCTCCGAAGAAACTTGATCTTGATTTAAAGTATAAGGTGACCCCACCAGCTCGTCCTTCTATTGAGGCACCTCTAGTTTTTGAGCTTAAGGCTCTCCAGTCTCATCTTTGCTATGCATCCTTGGGAGATAACAACACCTTCCCTGTGATTATTTATGTTGAGTTAGTGGAGTGGCAAGTAGAGGCTCCTGTTTTGATGTTGAAAATGTTTAAGAGGGCTATTGGTTGGTCCATTGCTGACATTATCAGGATTCCATTCGACATTTATACTCACAAAATTCATCTTGATCCCCAGTGCATACTAAGAATTGAGCATTAAGATCGTCTGAACTTGCCAATGAAAGAAGTTATGAAGAAAGAAATTATCAAGTAGTTAGATGTGGGTGTGGTTTACCCCATTGTTAATAGTAAGTGGGTGAGCCTACTTCAGTGTGTGCCAAAAAAGGATGGAATCACGGTGGTTCCAAATGAGAAGAATGAGGTGATCCCAATGAGGCCGATAATAGGATGGAGAGTTTGCATGGATTATCAAAAGCATAATTCTTAAAATGAAAAGGATCACTTTTCTATGCCCTTCATGGACTAGATGTTAGACCGTCTTGCTGGCAGAGGACGGTATTGTTTTCTTGACGATTATTCGGGGTATAATTTGATTTCACTTCCCTCGAGGACCAAGAGAAGACCACTTTGACTTGTCCATATGGGATGTTCGCGTTCAAAAGAATGCCTTTCTGTTTATGTAATGCACCAACCACTTTTCAGGGCTGCATGATGTACATTTTCTCCGACATGGTGGAAGATACTATTTAGGTTTTATGGATGATTTTTCTATAGTGGGAGACTCTTTTGATGACTTCTTAGCCCACCTCGCTAATATGTTGCAAAGATGTGAATAGTAAAACTTAGTCCTGAATTGGGAAAAGTGTCACTTTTTGGTGAAAGAGGGTATCGTGTTGAGGTATCGGATCTCAAAATAGGGTATTGAAGTCAACAAAGCAATGATTGAAAAGTTACCTCCGCCTATTTCTATGAAAGGGAATCAAAGTTTCTTAGGTCATGCTGGTTTCTATAGAAGATTCATCAAGGATTTCTCTAAGATCGCATATCTATTATGAAAGCTTTTAGGAGAAAGAGCTATTAGTAGTGGTCTTTACTATCAAGAAATTTTGATCTTACTTGATTGGTACAAAGGTGAATGTGCACACAGACCATGCAACACTTAGATATCTTATGTCAAAAAAAGGACGCCAAACCAATACTGATTCGGTGGGTACTTCTATTGTAAGAATTTGACTTTGAGGTTAAGGACCAAAAGGGGACTGAGAACCAGGTTGCAGACCATCTGTCACGACTTCAGAAGGAGGCCATGCTTAAATTGAGGAGTGATCTTGATAATGATGATACTTTTCCAGATGACCAAGTGTTGGCAGCATCACAAGATTTAATCCCTTGGTTTGCAGATTTTGCCATATTTTTGGCAAGTGATCTAGTCTCGGAAGATATGTTGTATCAGCAGAGGAAGAGATTCATGCATGAGGTGAGAAAATTCTTCTAGGATGAGCCTTATTTATTTAGGGTGTGTGCGAATGGAATAATTCGAAGGTGTATTCTGGAAGTCGAGATGATGAGTATTTTGGAAGCATGGCATTCATCTCCAGTTAGGGGTCATCATGAAGGTGTGAGGACTTCTCACAAGATCTTACAATGTGGGTATTATTAGCCCACCACCTATAAGGATGTTCATGACTATGCTCGGGCTTGTGACCAATGTCAAAGACAAGGAAAAATCTCGCGCAGACATGAACTTCTATTAACAACGATTCTTGAGATAGAGTTGTTGGATGTGTGGGGTATTGAATTTATGGGCCCGTTTGTGAGCTCGCATGGGATGAAATACATTTTGGTAGCTGTTGACTATGTTTCTAAATGTGTGGAGGAAATTACGCTTCCCAATAATAAAGGAATGAGTGTCACGGTGTTTCTAAAAAAGAATATATTTTCACGATTCAAAACACCTTGAGTTATTATTAGTGATGGAGGATGCCACTTCTATAATCAGTTGTTCAAAGCCCTGCTTGAAAAATATGGTGTCAAACATAAGGTGGCAACACCTTATCATCCTCAGACGAGCGGGCATGTTGAGGTGTCAAATCGTGAGATTAAGTCTATTTTGGCGAAGACTGTGAATGCCAATATGACTGATTGGGCGAAAAGATTGGATGATGCATAATAGGCATATCGAACTGCATCTAAGACACCAATTGGTGCATCTCCATATCAGTTGGTGTTTAGTAAATCGTGCCATTTGCCTGTCAAACTTGAACATAAGACATTATGGGCATTGAAGAAGTTGAATCTGGAATGGAGCGAAGCGGCTAAACTGAGATTAGAGCAGATGAATGATAAGGATGAATTTCATCTCTAGGCTTATGAAAGTTCAGCACTGTATAAAGAGAAGATGAAGTTATACTATGATCGGAAGATTGAATGAAGAGAATTTCACCTGGGAGACTTGGTATTGCTCTATAACTCTAGAGTTCATTTGTTTCCTGGAAAACTAAGGTCCAAATGGTCTGGACCATTCACTATGGTTAGGATGTTCCCACATAGGACAATTGAGCTAAAAGGTGATGACAACATCCTATTCAAGGTCAATGGTCAACGGGTAAAGCACTAGGTGGGAACTACGGAAGAAATAAGGTCGTGTGAGAAACTTAGCCTTGATACAGTCTGAGTAGTCAAGGGTATTAGGTCATGCTGTGATGTTAAATCAGGTGCTTCATGGGAGGAAACCCATGGGATGGTTGGTAAGTCTGATTAACCAACTTAGCCATGTCGTGCCGTGACTTAAATCAAGCGTTGTTTGGGAGGCAACCTAAGGATTGATATTAGTTGTGATTTTTTCATTGTCGAGTGCAGAGAACAGATAAGTTGAGAAAAAAGATGTGGACTGTAGTGTGCAGCTCAACCTATGATGGTAACCCATGGACCGTAGGTAAATCTATGGACCGTGGGTGGGTTTCATGGAAATCAGACTCAATTTTCAAGTTGTTGGTTTTAACCCAGACAGGACACCCATGGACCGTGGGTCGGTTCCATGGGAATTAGATAGAATTTTTAAGTTTCAGAAGTCCAACACTCACCGGCCACCCATGGACCGTGGGTCAGTTCCATGGAAATCAAAAACCCTATATCCCCCAAAACTTGACCCGACCCACTCCATTAAATCCCAATTAGACCCCTCACCCTATATAACCCTAAAACCCAATCAACTTAACCCTTAAACACCCGATTCTTCTCCTCCAAATCACTCTAAATTCCACTTTCAATCTTCAAATCACACATTTTCCCAACTACCAAACACTCTCATTTTTCTATCCCAACTTATAAATAACCAAAATTTCCCTAAATTCCCAAGCTTTTGTACCCCAAATCCCCTATACAAACTCGACCCTCTACCGAAAATCCATACCCGACCTGACCACCATCCACCAAAGACCCGACCTATTCAAAAAATGCTACCAAAAAGAAATCCCAAGCATGGAGATATGGGTTCTTCTTTGAGAATCCAAACTAAAAACCCAGAAATCACAACAAAACTGTGAGATGAGCCTTCGAAGCTAGAGAAAAGTGGGTCCAAAGAGGTTTATGAGATTGCTAGGGATGATTCTGCTATTGTGCCTCACACCACAATGCAACGAACTAGGGCACAGGCTGCAGCCAGGGCGATAGCTCAACCTACTGTATAGCCCTCGCCATCTGCCGTACCAGTGACTCCTAATCAGTTATCTAATTCATCCCCCTAGTCTGAAGAGGGAAGGATGTTTTTGTGACTAGTGAGACGAGTAGTGGGGAGGATGCACCTACAATCAATAACAATGGCAAATTTAAGGATGCTTTTGATTCGAGGGATAGTGGTGAGGGCACTGAGATAACTTCTATTTCCCGTACTGGTGTCCCGGATTTGACGACCTCCTCACAATGATAGTTTGCTGCACAGTGGGCCTCATCGATAGTACAAAGGGAAAAGATGATGTGGTGTGTGCATGATATGAAGTCCATATATGATAGGGATGTGGAGCCTACTGAATGGGGTTCATTTAGTAGGAATATCATAGAGGAGTCCCAATTTAGGATAGATGATTTAAATGCAATGCCCGAGATTAAGACACTGTTTGATAGATATGGCTTTGGATGGATCACAGAGCCTTATGGTAGTTATAGTCCAAAGTTGGTAGCGAGTTCTATGCCTCGTATGCTGCTTTGGTTCATTTGATAACACCTCCAGAGGAGCGAGCTCGGGACCAACCACCATTGACTCACACTTTGGTTCACGATACACGAGTTTATATATCAGAGCAGACAATACCGAGGTTCTTATTTGGTGCCAGAAGTACTGTACCGGCTAATACAACTGAGTTTGATCACTATATGGAGACAGTGAAGAATAGGTACAAAATTAAAGATGCGGATCATCGGTTAGAGATATTACGGTAGATTACGAGTTATATAGCTGAGGATGGGGTAGATGCTAGATAGATAGCTAAGAGGTCAGACATTAAGTAGTCCTCACTCCACTTTGCAAGCAAGTTTTGGTGGTCGGCTGTAAGGAATCATCTCAGTCCCATAGGTGCTGATAATTCTCTTACGCTTGACTGAGCAGTTCTAGTGGCGAGCATCATGGCAGGTTATGACATCAACTTTACCCCCTACAATATTGAGGAGATTCATGGGCTAGCTTTCTGAGATTTCACCAGCATTCCATTCCCATGTATGATTAAGGGTTTATGTAATGAGGCCGGTGTCGTCATGATACCTGGGGTTGATCACTACATTGAGGTGACCCGAGTGGATGATGAGGGGTTGATGCAGCACCGAGACAACTTGGTTTCCCAAAGAAGGTCTCAACCCTCTAAGTCATCAGGTATGACTCTTTTTGATGGGCATGTGGTTCGAGAGGAGCCGGTTAGTACCCTAGCATCGGTTAGTTCACCCGAGGCCGTGAGACAGGCTACTGAGGGCACAGTTCCCGTGAGTGATGAGGGGGAAACAACCACAACTGCACCACCACTCTCATTTGGTATGGTTTAAGTCTCAAGAGACTTTCTACAGCAGCTAGTGGATAGGCAGACGCAGGTTATTGAGCGACAGTTTCACACAGAGGTCGAGATAGCTAAGTTGGTGATTCAACTTAAGCCATGGGTTAGGACTTTGACAAAGGATTCTGAGGCGAGAGTTGATTCCTGTATTACTACTTCCATGGATATATTTATGCGAGAGTTACATGGGCGGATTGATAATTTTGAGCAGCGGATGGGTAACCGACTGTGGGAGGCCCATATTCCTGACTTGATGAGTTTGAACCAGAAGGTGGCTTATTTAAGGTAAGATGGTTGGAGTTTTAGCAGTCATTCATACTCCTATAATTTTAGTTATACTGATACCAGTCCCGATAGCTCCAGCATTTGTGGTTAAATTATTTGCTGATGAGGAGCCTCTTATTACTAGAGGCAAGAGGCCAGGGAGTCCCAAGGGCCAGACTGATAGTGGAGACGAGTTTAAGATTCATCTATTGAGGTTGACTAAGTCCTCCCAGGAAGAGTACCATGCCAGTCAGAAGATCCATGAGAAGCGAGCACTGGGTGCATCCTCTATCAGCTATCCCCTCTATCGTCAGCACCTAGCGTAAAGCACAGTGAGTATATCAATGATCCTGCTGTAGGCAGGCCCATATATGGAGCCTAGGGAACCATTGGTATGTCTTCACTCCCTTACACTTATCATATTTATAGCTGTGCACTGAGGGTAGTGCACCATTATTTAGTTGAGGGTTGGGGTATACCACCACTTGGGGGTTCTTGTTGTTGTGTTTCTGTTCCCCCGAGTGTGCTATCATAGTAGAACCAAAATTTTTAGGTTGTTGTTTGTATTTCATTATGTGTTTTATTAATTAGATAGGAAAAATAGGGGAACCTTAGTGCAGTCAACTTTGAACGAATTTTGAATGATAATAATGTTGTTTAATTGTTTAAAGGACACCCCTCCTGATTTTTTTTTGTGTTGGAATCTATGTGTGGTTATATTAGTTGTGACAGCTGTTGGATCTTCTTATGGCATTAGTATTATAGGAAGAATAATTGACTTAGCAATGTATGAACTGGATAGGTAGTAGTGGATAGTGTAACCTTGTGCTATGTGTGTATGAGGTAGTTACATCATTCACTTTGTGTGTGCAATCCAGAACTTGCCCAGTTAGTCTTGCCTAGGTTATCGAATAGTGGTTAGTAAAGGATCATAAGCCGTTTTTGAATAAGTCCACTTTTATCCTAAATGACCGACTAAATGAAGTAAGTATCCCTTGATCCCTAGTTTGAGACTTAATTGATCTTTTTTTTTCATTAGCCTATTCACCTCCCCATTTTAACTTATAATGAACGTGTCTTGGCTCTGGTCCCTCCTTGGACATTGTGTACCTCAACTGAGGCAAATTGTCTAAGTTCAAGGTGGCTATCATAGGGGTGTGTAGCTTGACATGGGTATGAAGAAGAGGTTATTAAAAGAAAAGAGAACAAATTTGGAGTGTGAAAAAAATAGAGTTTGCAAAAAAAAAATATTGAAATTGTAAAGAAAATTAAACCCAAAATCTAAAAACAAATGAAGGAGAATAAGAGAGAATAAAGTGAGTATGGGTGGAAAGTGAAGACAAAAATAGTGTAGTGTTAAGAAGGATTGAGTCACCATATCCATATGTACCACACTCCTACCCAGGCCTACATTATAAGTTGATGAAAGTCCTATAGTGATCCTAATCCAATTGTCCGAAAAACTAAGGCATAGAAAATAAGGGCAAGCCTATGGTATTTTATGTACACTGTTTAAACATCTTTGTGAGAGAGAGTGTTTTGACCCAGCCCCTACTTTGATATTCATTAGTATACGATGAGTGTATGGGACTTCTATATTGTGAGAGTGCACGGGTTGCATTATTAGCTGCTATTTGTTTGGATAATGTCATTTGCATATATACCTAGTTGTTTGTTCATAATATGATTCCATCACTTGATCCCTTCTATGTTATGATAATATCTTGTATGTATACGCACAATGGTTTTTGACTTGGGAGTAGGAGGGGGTCAAAATTTTTGGTACTGGAAGAAATGAGTTGACTTTTGTAGTTCTCTTAGGTTTCTCTTAGTTAAGCATCAAATGTGTTTGTTTTGTTTTGTTCTCCCGAGGACATGCAAACATTCTAAGGTGAGGGTGTTGATGTGCCATGGTTTCATGGAACTTTTGACGCTTATAAAGAGGAAAATATGCAATAACTTGGGTAAGGTTGGTAGGTATGATGCGTTTTCTGTTTTATATTGAAGAAGAATAGGTTTTGAAGGCAAAATGGACAAAAAGTGAAGAAGCATGCACTGGAACGAAGTCGGAGGAGTGACCTACAGTTGTGACTCACAGACCGTAGGTCGGACTACAAACCGTGGGTCGATTTTGTGAGTCACTTCCTAAGAGTTTGCATTGAGGACTGATTCCTACGGTCTGGACCCACAGTCTGTGGGTTGAATCCACGACTTCAAGTCACGGTCCGTGGAAAGTTGCCTACTTTTTTCTCCTACTTTGCTTAGGATAGGATTCACTTTGTATCTATAAATACCTTTAGGTTGTCCTATGTTTAGGAAGAATTTATTACATTATTTTGAGGATTCTATTACATTGTTTTGAGATTCTTAAACACATTGATCTTGTAATCTAAAACACAGATTATAGGGTTTTGATTTATATTGAGATTTCAGAGTTTTATTCTTATTGTGAGTTCATAATTATGTTTTCAACATTGAATTCTTCTTGTGTTCTTACAATCATGAGTAGCTAAACCCCATAACTAGGGTTGTGTGAACTATGAGGAATTAACGAAATGGGCTAAGTGTAAGGCAATTTCGAACCGGTGTGACTGCATGTATTGGTATTTCCTTCATTATGATTGATCTTTTAATAGTTACAAACGTTAGGAAATCGCTTGTATTCTAAACTTACTCGAGAGAGAGGTTGAGATTGGGAAAACGGAATAACAACAGAGATTTGAAGCTATCAACCTTTATCTAATAACTTGAGCCGTAATAGGGATAGTTAATTTTAGATCAAGAACAAGGGTTGGTAGTATGACACTCGGAGACTCTGAGGATAAGAATAAAATTCATCTAACAAAGGTCGAGAGACGTTTAGATGAACCTGTCTTGTTAGGTTTTACATGTAACACAGCAAGACCGTTTTTTAGCACAAGTAACTGGTGGAGTTAAGGAATCTTGGGGATCATAGTCCTAGTGCCTTTCTCGTATTGATCACAAATAAGAAAATCAACAATTGTTACTGTTAATATTTGTTTACAAGACCCCCCCCCCCCCCATTTTTACTTATTTGCCAATTACTCAGACAAACAGTCGACAGAATTTCGTCCTATTCCCTGTGGGATCGACCCCAACCTAGTTGGGTTATATATTTGATACAATGACCACATTATACTTTTCTGGAGGTATAGTTTTGGCGACATCAGATGGCGCCTGTCACACCCTTAGGTACAGGTAAACCTAGCCCAACCTAAACATAATTATTGATTGAAAATAGAAGCAGAAGAAGTAAGAAATAAAAATAATCCCAAGTGACATAAGAAAGAGGTACAATATCAACACAATATCTAAGGTCTGGTTATCACTAGTACAAACCTCTAATATTGAATGCAATGAGAGAGTTTGAAGTATCTCAAATGCGACTAAACGTAAGATAAAGGAAGAAGAGTTTTGGGTAAGCTGTGTGTAATGATCCTCTAGGTCATTTATGGTGTTTTTGTTATTTTTTGAATTTTGAGCTTTCCTATAGATGCCCCATGTCATTTAAAACTTGATGGGACTAACAGTTTGGTTACTGGGTAGTTTGTTTGGGTTTTAGAGCCATTTCCTTATTTTGGATCTTTCGCATTTAAAAATACGTTCTCGGGCCTAAATATCAGGTAAACAGCCTCAGATTCCAATTCTGACAAGTGTTATTAGCTCTGGAATGTCAATTATAGGCTATAAGGACCCTTGGCCCAAGTACCGATGCTTTCTGGCTGGTTTTAGGCCATTGGATGACTTTTGGCTGAAATGCCCCTTGGGTTTAGGACCCACTTTTTATCGAAATGACCTCGGATGTAAGTTTTGATTGCACTGTTGAGTCTAGAATGTCGAATTTAGTAGGGTAACATAGTTCTTTTGCATTCACGGGATTATGAATGAATCTCGAGGGCCTGGTTGAAATATTTGCAACTTAGCAAAGTTGATGAAGCTGATGCACCTAGTGCAGGCAAAAAATGACCTTCTTGTTTGCATGACCTTGGCCGTGTTTGCCAGGTTCAAGGATATTGAACTCTGTATTCATGGGCCACCCTTCGTAAAGGAAAGAGGAGACTGACCTACCCAGTGCAACCTTCTTCTTCACGATCGTGGTGGACCGATCGCGTTTGCGAAGGCTACCCAGGCCAGCTCTCACATTCACGACAGGGGTCCCGCATTTACAAAGAAGGACCTCGATAGTATATAAACATTTCCCTTCATTTTCATACTTATTTTCCAAGTGTTAAATGATAACGCTCAAAATACACCTCAAGATGTATGCGGTTGCTAGCAATATAAGTTTTACCCAACTTGGAGTCGGGGTCGATTCCACAGGGAATGAAGGTGCTAGATTCACCTCGAGTGTCCCAAGTGATTTTTTATTTGATTGTAATGCTGAAACTGATACAATAAAATAAAATAAGGATTTGTTCAATCGATTTCGTGTTTAAATAGTTAATTTTGAACTTTGATTTGCAAAAGTAAATTCTAAAGTGTGTAATCAAGAGTAACAAATACTGGGGGTTATGCCCTCATAAATGCGAATATATGCATGGGTAAGTACTTATATGCCTAAAATAAACTAATTATTGTGGATAGGCTAAGTTATAGATTTCAACATCAATCTTTCAATAAAATGCTGAAATTTCATATGTGGGTTCTTTCGAACACCTTACACATGTTTCCTCGTAACCAACCAAATACCTCAATTAGTAGCCTTATGTCTATGATGTGCTATTAAATGGTAAAACCAAGTTATTGTTAATCACTACTCCTCACCCTTATCCCCTTTGTCAAGGAAGAAAGAGGTTCTAAGCAAAACTAGAGTTTGTAACGTCTAATTTTAGGTTAAAAAAATGGAGTAATGATTAAATCCACAACAATTAATTGATTATCCAAGCAAATGGACACTACCCACACACAATCAAAACTCAATCATGCATAAACCCAAGTTGGGGATTTTAGCTACACCTAATAAGAGAAGAAGGAAATATGCCTATATTTTCATTAAAATCTGCCATAGAATCCAAATATTTCAAGAGAAATTCCAAATTCCAAGCAAGAAAGAAAGTTCAAGTACTAAAATCCCACTCTAGGGTTTCAATTACATGCTTTAGAGTCCAAAAATTGACAAAAAAGATGGTGTTTCAGATCCTGAAAAATCCCTTTTGAAGATAGGAAAAATGAGCAATAGTTAATTACAAAACACCACCGCATCTTGTAGAAGTCGGCACACATGCAAGCGCATGTGGCAAGATGCGCATGCATCTTCCTTCACACATCAAGAGGCACCCTTCTTCCAGTTCACTAATTCACCATATGCGTCCTTGACATGCTGGCGCATATGCCCAGGTGCGGGCGCATGTGGCCTCGCATGTCACTCAATATTCCTTTTGTGATTTGTTTACTGAGATTCCCCTTCATATGTGGGGCCATACGGCAAGATGTTGGACCATATGGTCACATATATCCTTGTCTTCCTTACATGTATCCTTCTAGGTTCCTTTTGTTCATTCTTGCACTCTTCTTCACTCGTACGTCTATCTCATCTTCAAATTCATTGATTACCTACACAAGTGAGCATTTTAACATAAGATATGCATCAAATCAAAGAAAACAAGACGATAATTCAAGCTAAAAGAGACTAAAAAGTTGGCAAAATGCAAACTTATCAACCCCCAAAACTTAAACTATTGCTTGCCCTAAAGCAATTAAGTACCTTCCCAACAACAAAGGATACTCTTGACTCTAAAGCAAGCACAACATACTCAGCTATACGACCAAGATCACAAATTTCAATCGGTTCTCACAACAAGTCATGGTAAACAGTCAATTAACACTTCTCCTTCCAAGATACAAATCCTTTCATTGCAAAGGTAGAGGACATAAAAAAAGTTAGAGTTTTAAAAACAAGGTATTCTCTAGTCTTGAAACTAGACTTTAAAAAATTGCCTTAAATTCACTTCACGGCTTGTCTTGCTTGCTTTCCCCTAATTGGAAGTAAGACATCACTCTCTACTTCAAAGTATAGGTGTCACTAACATGCAAGAGTTAGTTTCACTCACAAAACATGATGCAAATCACAAGGAACATAGAGATAGAAAGAATTCTCACTCACTCACACAAAGAAATTGAAGTACAACAAGTAGAACCATAGGCTTTGCCTTTGTGTCATTCGCCACTAATATAGACCTAAAAGGTTTGAAATTGCCAAGGACTTACCGACATTGATGTAGGCTAGGGTTAAGGAGGGAACTTAAGGATCAAGTGACTCGATAACCTCCCTAAATACATTCGCTTAAACAATTTCTAAGGCCCATTTCATTCAAATTCTCCACCTTATCCACCCTTTTTTATTTTCTTTTATTTCCCCAAATCTTTCACATCCCTTTGCTAATCACACTTTTGAGTTGTCCCTCTTCATTCATTTCTTCGGTTCTTTCAAGAGATTTTCTCCTAACTAGCCATTTATGCCCACTCTTCTCATGCTTTTCCACTTATTCATTTCATTTTCCATGGGCTAGGCTCTTTTCTTTCATTTTTCAAGCTCATCTCTTGTTTCATGAAGCATTCTTTGAGACAACTAAGCAGACAACTCTAATAAACTAGTATTACACTCCCCCTCCCCTAAACTTAGGCTTTTGGCCTAATTTTTTCATTTTAACAACTATGCACCCACAACTTAGGTATTTGCCTACACCGGCCTATACTAGAAAAATGGGACACGTTCAAGGAGGTTGGGTGCCATGAAAGGGGTTATTCAAAAGGGTATGGTGTAATAGTATGGTTATCATAAAAAAATAGAAAGAGGTACAAATGAGTTTGACTAGGGAACATGTTAAGGTGGGATTTAGCCCATGTGACGGTCCAAAGAAGGACTTGGTCATCTTCCAAACCAAGCGTGGTCTAGGACTTTGCCTTGAATACACTCGGCGAAAGTTCTAGACTACACTGCATGCATAAAAATTGAGTAAAAACCTCACCATACCAGGAACCACACTCTTAAAATAGAAAGCTAGTCTTCTAAACAATTTAAGTAAATGAACTTGACAAACTACTCCGAATCGAAAACTCTTTTTTTGTGAAGAAAGAGCCAAGAATTGTATTTAAAGGTAATGATTCAAGACAAAGCTTGAAAATATTTGCTCTTTTCTTTTTCAAAATCATTTTGCTTTCCAATGACAAATTTTTGGAGGTACCTTTCGAACTTTACAACTCACTCATTTGAATATAACTAAAAAAATGGGCATTTCCCTTAAGAAAGTCGCTCGTTCCATCCATCATAGGGTAATGCCACTCGGTTCAACAAAGAAAACAAAACAACAAAAAAATTAAACATGCTCCTTGGGAAAAAACCGAGTTTCAAAGAAAACCCTTGGAGTTTATTTGACACGTATTTACAAGGGGCGAATAAAATGATACACTTGTCCAACATAGACATCACCCATTATCAATAACCAACACAAGAAAAATTCGCACGGGCCTCAAATGGTATATCAAGAACATAATATGAGTCCAGTAAGGTCTAACAGAATATAAACCAAAACGTGAACCTGGCGAGGGCAATATCAAGAGTGTATCACAAAAATGAGTCTGGCAAGGGCAATGTCAACATCAAGAGTATATCAAAAAAAATAATATTACAGACCAAGAAGAAAATGCCAAGAATAAAATTTTCGACCCCCTAACTAAAGTACATTGCATTGTTCTCAATGAAACAATAGAGAATGATAGGAAGGAAGAGTATGGACTCCCTAAGGTGCACTAAGCACGTGTATCCGCATCATGAGTGGCTTATAACTGATCATTATCTAAAATATGAGGAGCCTTCTCAGACTAGGCTCTTGTTACTACAATCAAACTAACACGATGATCCTTGGGAGGTTACGAACTGAAACTGGAACCAACTAGTATGGTATGCTGATCATCCAATGACAGCAGCGTGGAAAATTGAATCTGTTGGGCCTCAGTCATCCCCGCACCTAAGTTAAATTCTACTTCACCTCTCTCGGTGGTGCTCCCAAACAAATCAACAAATGGTAGAACCGGGTCAAGGGCAACCTGAGGTAGTGTTATCTTGGCATCAACCAAATATAAGGATGGTTGTACCAACCAAACCTCCTCCCGAAGGCTAGTAAGATCGGAACTGAGAGTATTAACTGCCTCACTATCTAGAATCTGAGAATGTAGGGGATTAAGACTCTTCTCAATAGAAACCTGGAGGAACTGTGGTATGTTAATGACAAGCCGAGCTAGAGCGTTGTTGTTGGTAAGGGTTATAGAGGCCACCTAATTAAACGTGTTTGTTGAACCATTTTTAGGAGGCTGGGGAGGAGGTTGTGTAGAGATTGAAAGAGGCAGTGTAAAAGGTGGATCAACAGCCAGAGTATCTCTACTAGAAGTCTGCGGGGCATTAGATGAAAGTAAAATTATAGGAGCGATGCTCGAACCCTCAAGACTATGTAGCTCTTTAATTGGCGAACTAGCTACCTCAAAAATTTTCCTTTTTTCCCCATAGAATTGTCATCATCCTAACTTTGAGTGATATCAATCACCCTGAAACACCTCATCGGTTGATCAATTCGAGGAAAGTGAGGAACATGGGCGACAAAACACAATACAGAAATGAGAACAAGAAAAGGCAAAAAAATCCCACGTTGCTTTGCTCTTAGCTTGATCATGTCGGCAATTATTTCTCCCACATTAACGTGTACACCACTCATAATGTATCCTACTAGGACGGCCCTCTCAAAAGTAACACTTTGATCATTGATGGAAGGGAGAAACTGAGAACCCACAAAGTCAAGCCAGTGTTTGGCTTGAATCGAAAGATCATGCCTTTTGATTTTACCTTCAGCATTTGCCTATTTAGGAAGGCCTTTGGAAATGATTCGAGCAAGCCAAGGAAATTGAGTGTGTCCACCATTCATCTTCTTCTTACATGCAATACCAAGATTAGAAGGATTATCCCAATAAATCTTATTGATAGCCTCTAGAGTGCAAGGCACTTCAACCCCTCTCACAAGAATACTAGCTAAGCAAGGTTGCAACTCAACAACTTGTTTATACTTATGCTGCTTATGCCGACTGTTACAAGAAGTATAAAACTCCCTAAAAATCTCTAGAAAGTAGATAGGAGGTGGTTTTGAAACATCAAAATCTGTGAAGATTTGCCACACACGCTCCTTAATTTGCTGCACAACATCAGGAAAAATACCCAGGGACCCCTTTCAAGCTGAGCAATTTTTTCAGGTTGAAATCTCGGGTGCTTACCCAATCATTTTAAAGCTCATGAATCCCCTTTACTGCAAACCAGATCTTGTCTTCTCTTTTCTTTCTAAGCGGCTCAACATCCTTATCCAACCCCATAGAAAGATTAATAGATTTTTGAAGCACGGGATCCAAAGGGTCATCATTGTGAGTTGGAGTTTTCTTTTTAGAGTGGTGCCCTGAGACTTGCCCTTATCCTTGGCCTTCTTTGCAGCATGAGGCATCATTTTTTTGGAAGTTATTTCTGAGAAGAAAATAAAAGAAACAACCAAAACAAAAAGACAAGGTAAAACATGTTTTTGGATTTTTATATATTATGAAAGAAAAGAAACACTATGCTAAAAGAGAAGAATGCAAGGTATAAAGGCATGAAAGAGTATATGGAAGCAGTCGCTTGTAAAAGACAGAGCAAACTACAAACACTGAGGTACAGGCGTATCTCGGCATATGCAGATGCATGTCAGTATGCAGGTGACATTAGGGGGAATGCAAAATGCACAAGCATGAGATGTATGTCAAGATGCGCGCGCAAGTAAGGACATGCATACGCATGTAGACTTAGCATCTTAGGCAAATTTCCTCAAAGGGCAATGTACCCCTTTTCGACTATACTTATGGTTTTGAGAGGTTTAACACGAGTTGTGTGTTCTATAATGACTCTAAATGAGTTATGGTGGTTATGCACCTTTCTCGTCTAGTGTTTTCAAGGACACGCAACAAGTTCAAAACACGTCGAATCCCAGATAAAATCCATACAAACTAATAGAATGCACACCCAATTTATGCAACTACATCAAGCAAGATTTCACCCACACACTTTACACTTGCACACAAGAATGGACCATGAAAATTGAATTAACCATAACAACGATTCACCCTTAAGAATGACATCACCCAATCTATCATCAGGAAAATCATGATTTTGCTTAATGGGGTTACTTAGACTTCACCCTTACATTGAACTTAAAAACATAAAAATGGTGAGAAATCAAGTCCTTAATGCCAATTTGAGTTAGTTTTAATGTTAGTTTGGTTTCTTTTTAGTGTTGAAGCCAATAAGTAGTTGAAAGAGCATAAAGAAGCAAAAGGATGGAGAATCAAAGCTAAAATACAAAAGAGCATTTCCATTTATATTTGAAGGATCGCCAAAGTCATTGGCGTATCACTGAAATAGGGATCTATCGTCAAAATCAATAGTTCAATCAAGATACAATGAAATCAGTTCAGCGATGAGGAGAGGAATTTCAGCGTATTGCCAAATAGTTTGGTGAAGCAAAGTCCATCGCCAAATTCAGCAGGCATAAATCACTGAAGCTCAAAGTCAACGTCAGTCTATTAATCAAAGAAACACTTGGGTGTATCATTGTGGTCTTGGGCGATGCAAAAGTCCCATCGCCAAAATGAGCATGGTGGCATTTTTATAAATACCTGGCCTATTTTGCTTCATCTATAAAAGTTATTAGCACAACTTTAACTCCTATCTTTTGTCAATTTTGAGATCTAGAAGCTTGTAGTTGAAACCCTAAAATTGTAATTTTGTTTATTACTTGTTCTTTTGCATTGAATTTGGATTTCATTTGTGAGTATTTTGATTCAATGGAAAATTTCAATGAGAATATGGGTATAATTCCTTTTTATCTCTCTATGAGTGTAACACCCCGTCCATTTCCGACCCTACTTGCTTGGGTGATCTAGGGCATATTTATATGCCTTATTTGAACCATGTTTACCTTAGTTTTGAGAGAAATAAGGGCGTATTTTGTATTGGTTTTGATGGGCTATTGATATTGTGCTAATGTCTGCAAAGAAAAGTCGAAGAAAGGAAGAAAATCAAAATTTTGGTGTTAGCCGCTTTTGACAGAAATTTTTTTGGCACAGGCAGCATAGGGGCGCGCCAGGCAACGGGCCAAGCCGCTTTTTGCCAAACTTTTTCTCCAACCACTAGTCTCTAAATAGGGATCTTAGGTTATTGTATCTTTATTCCATCTTAGTGGGACTACTCTTGGACTATTTTGGCATTCAAATGAGGGTTAATTCTTTGTTCTTTTTATTTTTTTATAATTTTTATCAATTTATGATAAATTAAGCCATGAGTAGCAAAAATCGCTTATTCTTGGGGATGAGGCTACGAACATGAATCTCGTTAGTGGAATATTGTATTCACATTTATGGAATTCTTTAAACATGAGATTTTTGGGGTATTATACATTAAATTTTTTGGGCTTAATTAATCTTGTTCTATTGGTCTTAATTAAGGCCCAATAATTAGGCAAAAGACATGGCCCAAAATAGGGCAAATGACCCATTCTCAATGTTGACCAAGTAAACACAACATTTAATGCCCCAAGTGTGGATAAGGATGGCTATGAGGGGCAATATAAAGTGGAAAAAACAGATTTTTATTCATTTAGAAACACATGCAAATCTAGAAATTTCCACAAGATATTTCTTTAAGCTCTCAAACCCTAAACCATCTCTTTGGACAATCACTCATTTGCAAGCTTGGGTAAGTGATTATTCTTGTTATTTAATATATTATATGCATGAGATAGAGTGTAGATCATTATGGTTATGTCTAAAAGTGTTGAGTGGTGCACTTTTGCTTTTTGCTAAAAGATGTGTCATCTATGGGATTTGAACTTGAAAAGAGACTTGAGGTTTTGATGGAAGTGAATGGTGTGGATGAAATATCAACATGTATGGTGTGGTTATGTCTTTAACTTGTTTTTTTTCTATGTGTATAACTTGTGTGATTGTTGTTATGAAACGTTTTGAGGTGACTTGATGGAGTAATTGTGGCGTAGTGTTAATGAGGAAGCATAAAGGAGAAACTTGGTGTGAAATGCTATTGGTTTATGATGTCTTGGTCAATGTGTGTAATGTTGTGGTATTTTTGGTATAACAATGCCGTGAATGGTATTGTATAAGGGTGAAATGACGTTATAGGTCAATCATGTAACTCATTGTCGTCCTATACACTTGTAAGTAGTTAGTTGTTGACGTGAGCTCCGTTATGTATTTGTGTTGTAGAGTAAAATGTAATGAATGAGCTAGATAATTGTATTCATATATAGGACTGTGTATTCATATTGGGAAGATAAGGTATGTAAGGTTACTCTTTTCGTATCCTTCTGCAGCACATAGTGTTCACATTGTCATTGTACTTGTTCCATTCCGAAATGTTCTAAGGTATATCATTTCAGGTTGTCATCTAATGTTATTCACATGTCTCTTATTCATTGACTATCATTCAAAAGTTTCAACAATGTTACAACCAATAATGTACCACTCTTATAATAAAAGAATGGAAGTAATGTATACTTGTTGAGTACGAGTGGCAACCCAAAGGGGCAAAAGCCTAGCAAGGGACAATCCCGAATGAATATTGGGAATGGGTGGCAACTCGAAGGGGCATAAGCCTAGCTAGAGGCAATACCGAATGAATATTGGGAACGGGTGGCAATTCGAAGGGGCGTAAGCCTAGCTAGAGGCAATCCCGAATAGGTGTTAACTCAAAGGGGCGGAAGCCTAGCTAGAGGCGATCCCGTAAGATTATATGAATGATTGTGACAATGATATGAATGAAAACAAAATAAATGAATGCAATGTATACGACTCCGCACATGTATATTCTGGTGGCTAGTCTATATTGCCCACCCACTTGTACTTGATTTCATTGAAGCCCTCATATCTTATGCAGTTATTTATAGCCTTACATACTCAGTACATTCTTTGTACTGACGTCCCTTGGGGGGACTTTTCTTACTTGCTGTAGGAACAGGTGCTAGTAGACCTCCATCGTAGGTTGCGGATCATTTTCCAATTATTTATGAGCTCCAATTAGGCTTTTCGAGTTACATATGTACATTTGTTTTGGTATTGTAAATGTTGTATAAAGCGAGTACTTGTCCCGACATTAAGTTGGTTATGTCCATGTATTTGTAGAGGCTTTGTAGATATTGTGGGACAAATGAAGGAGATGTACGGAACGTATGCTTTTGACATGGTGGCCCAAACGGCCAAGTTTCATATATATCATATGTTTTTCCATGACTTCCGCTATTGGCATCTTATATCTCTATGTGATGGTGACGCTCATTGAGTGACATGCGTATGAGTGTATATGAATGAAGATTGGTTCTCTCGAGCCTTAACGGCTTCGGGTGCCAGTCTGCCCCATTAGAATTTGAGGCATGACAAAAATGGTATCAGAGCAGGTCGTCCTAAGGGTGTCTACAAAGTCGTGTCTACGTAGAGTATTGCTTATGGATGTGTTGTGCACCACATTTATAAGTAGGAGGCTACGGGACATTTAGGAGTTGTTTTTTTTCTTCATTTCTAGATCATGCAATAGAGCCAATGTTGTAAGTGGAATCATATCTAACCATTAGGATTGGTTTTCTTTATTATAGTATAATGTCGATTACTAGACGAGGTAGGGGTAAAGGTAAGCAGGTAGATATGCTTACCGGAGAAGGAGCAAGTAAATCACCACCTGACCAAGCTAGTCAAGGTGAGGCTAACTCTGAGTTTGTATCGCGGGCTTCTTCTACTTTTCCAGCTCCAGAAGAGCCAAGAAGGAGAGAAGAACCTGCTGAACCACCTGTTAATGCTATCGAACAAGATCTCAGGAATGTGGTGCAAATGTTGACCCATATAGTTGCTGCGCAAACTCAAGGACAAGTTGGTCCAATGACAAGTGAGGATGGCGCTGCTAGAGTAGCTAGTTGTCGGACTCAGGATTTTCTGAAATTAGATCCTCCCACCTTTACTGGGACAGATCCGAATGCAGACCCACAGGACTTCATCGACCAAATTCAAAGGGCTACAGAGGTTATTCATGTGACTGATGTAGAAATAGTGGAACTTGCGGCATATAGATTGAAAAGAGAATCTATATTGTGGTATGAAGATTGGAAACGGTCGAGGGGTATTGGTGCAATTCCAGCTGATTGGGAAGAATTTAAAGCGACATTCCTTGATCATTATCTTCCATATGAGGTCTGAGAGGCTCGTGCAGACCAATTTTTAAATCTTCGCCAAGGGAATATGAGTGTTAAAGAGTACAGTCTACGGTTTAACTCTTTTGCTAGGTATGCTCCGAATGTGGTAGTTACTATGGCCGACAGAGTTCATCGGTACGTGGAAAAATTGGAGCCATATTTGGTGAGGGACTGTACGATTGCTGCCTTGAACAGAGATATGGATATAGCTAGAATACAAGCCTTTGCATAGAAAATGGAGGATCAAAGGCAAAGAAGAAGGACACAAGAAGTTGAAGGAGGGCCGTCTAAAAGGGCAAGATCTACGGGATAGGTCATGGCATCCTAAGGAGATATTAGGCCTCAAAATTTTAACAGACCGCCTAGACCATCATTACCTTATTCCACAGCAGGCGTTCAATCTCAATTCTGAGGGTTTAGAGGCAACAATTTTGGGCAGAGCAGTGTGGTTCGAGGTTCACAAACGGCAGGAGTTTCTTGCCAACCATGTCAGCACCGTGGGAAGTCTCATTTAGGTGAATGTCGGGTTGGAATGAATGTTTGCTATTTTTGCGGCGTGCCGGGGCACATGGTGAGAGACTGCCCACAAAGAGGAATGGGTGGTATAGCGCGACCTACGGGATCAACCGTTGCATCATCATCATCAGTTCCTTCCCTAGGCAGAGGAGTGCATCCTATTGGGAGTGGTAGAGGTGCTAGAAGAGTAGCTAGTTCCAGTGGAGCCTAGAATCGCACTTATGCTCTAGTGGACCGGCAGAATTCGGAGGCTTCACCTGATGTAGTCACAGGTACACTATCCATATTTTCACATAATGTATATGCATTGATTGATACGGGGTCTACATTGTCATATGTTACTCTATTGATTGCTGTAAAATTTGAAAGAATGCCGGAATTATTAATTAAGTCAATTGAAGTATCTACACCAGTTGGTGAATCTATTATTGCAAAAAGAATATATCGTAATTGTGTGGTAACTGTGTGTGGTCATGATACACTGGCTGATCTCATTGAAATAGAAATGGTGGATTTTGTTGTCATAATGGGTATGGATTGGTTGGCTTCTTGTTATGCCAAGATGGATTGCCAAGCTAAGAAAGTACATTTTCATTTTCCACAAATGAATGTTCTTGAATGGAAGGGTGATATAGGGTCACCGAGAGGGAAATTTATTTCCTATCTTGAAGCAAGGAAAATGATAGCCAAGGGGTACATATGTCACTTAGTAAGAGTGAATGATACCTATGTGGAACCACTAACTCCTCAGTCGATTCTAGTGGTCAATGAATTCCTCGATGTATTTCCTGAAGATATTCCAGGTTTGCCCCCAGAACGGGAAGAAAAGTTTGGCATTGATGTGATTCCAGGCACTCAGCCTATCTCTATTCCTCCGTATAGAATGGCTCCAACAGAATTGAGTGAATTAAAAAAGCAATTAAAAGACTTGTTATACAAGGGATTCATCAGGCCTAGTATGTCCCCGTGGGGTGAACCAGTATTATTTGTACGGAAGAAAGATGACACATTGAGAATGTGCATTGACTATCAACAATTGAATAAAGTAATGATCAAGAACAAATATCCCCTCCCCAGAATTGACGATTTGTTTGATAAGTTACAGGGTGCCAAATGTTTTCAAAGGTTGACTTGAGATCGGGTTACCATCAAGTCAGAGTTAGAGAAAAAGATATACCCAAGACAGCTTTTCGAACACGGTATAGCCACTATGAATTTTTAGTTATATCGTTTGGACTAACAAATGCACCAACTATTTTCATGGATTTGATGAATAGGGTGTTTAAGCCATTCTTAGACGTGTTCGTGATGGTGCTTATCGATGACATCTTGGTTTATTCAAGATCACAAGAGTACCATGCTAATCACTTACGACAAGTGTTACAAATTATTCGTGAGCGTAAGTTGTATGCAAAGTTCTCTAAATGTGAATTTTGGTTAAAATCCATAGCATTCTTGGGTCACATTGTGTCAGATGAAGGAATTCATGTTGATACGCAAAAGATTGAAGCGGTGAAAAATTGGCCAAGGCCTACAACGCCCACGAAAATTCATAGCTTCCTTGGTTTGGCAGGTTATTATCGTAGGTTTGTTGAAGGGTTTTCTTCCATTGCTGCACCTTTAACGAAGCTTACACACAAGGCAGTCAAGTTTCAGTGGAATGATGCATGTGAGAAAAGTTTCCAAGAGCTGAAAGATAAATTGACTTCTACACCGATATTGGTACTTCCGAAAGACACAGAAGGGTATACAGTATATTGTGATGCTTCCGGAGTTGGCCTAGGGTGTGTATTGATGCAGCATGGTAATGTAATAGCGTATGCCTCAAGACAGTTGCGGCCATATGAGAGGAACTATCCCACACATAATCTTGAGTTAGCAGCTGTGGTATTTGCTTTAAAGATATGGCGCCATTATTTGTATGGAGTTCATGTTGACATCTACACTGATCACAAAAGTTTGCAATATATCTTTAAGCAAAATGATTTAAATCTGACGTAGTGGAGGTGGCTTGAACTATTGAAAGACTATGACATTGATATTCTATATCATCCAGGGAAAGAGAATGTGGTGGCCGATGCATTAAACCGCAAAACAGTAGGAAGCACTAGTGGCTAGTTGACGGAAAAGCAAGATATAGTCAAAGATCTGCATCAACTAGCGAGCTTGGGAGTTCGCCTTCTTGAATCTCTAGATGAAGGGGTTATTATGAAAAATGCAGAAGAATCTTTCTTTGTAGCTGAGGTGAAAGAGAAATAGGATACAGATCCTATTTTATTTCAGCTTAAAGAAAACGTACTGCAGGGTCTGACTAAGGCATTTGATCTTACACAAGAAGGAGTACTTCAATGACAAGGTAGATTATGTGTACCGGATGTAGATGAGCTGAGGAGACAAATTATGATAGAGGCACATCATTCACGATATTCTATTCATCCGGGAGCTACCAAAATGTACCATGATTTGAAAGAAATGTATTGGTGAGGAAACATGAAGAAGAACATTGCAAAAGTCGTAGCTCAATGTCCAAATTGCCAACAAGTAAAGGTAGAGCACCAGAAACTGAGAGGTTACATGCAATGTATCAATCTTCCAGTCTGAAAGTGGGATATGATTAATATGGATTTCATCACAGGTTTGCCTCGTACACTGCAAAAATTTGATTCCATATGGGTAATAGTTGACAGGCTTACCAAGTCAGCGCATTTCCTACCAGTCAAGACCACCTATACAACTGAGGAGTATGCAAGGTTGTATGTTAAAGAGATAGTGCGGTTACATGGAGTTTCGATAACCATTATATCAGACAGGCGAGCTCAATTTATAGCACATTTTTGGAGATCTTTTCAGAAGAGCTTGGGTACACAAGTGAATCTGAGTATGGCTTTTCACCCTCAGACAGATGGACAAGCAGAACGTACTATCCAAACACTTGAAGATATGCTACGAGCTTGCACGTTAGATTTTCAAGGCAGTTTGGATGATCATTTTCCTCTTATTGAATTTGCTTACAACAATAGCTATCATTCAAGTATTAAATGTCACCTTATGAAGCTTTATACGGAAGGAAGTGTAGATCACTAATCGGATGGTTTGAAGCGGGTGAAACTGCTTTACTTGGGCCAGATCTTGTTCATCAAGCTATGGAGAAAGTTAAAGTGATCCAACAGCAGCTACAAATGGCCCAAAGTCGACACAAGTCCTATGCTGATGTTAGGAGAAGAGGGCTCGAATTTGCCATAGGTGATTGGATGTTCTTGATGGTGTCACCGATGAAAGGGGTAATGCGATTTGGAAAGAAAGGAAAGTTGAGTCCCCATTATATAGGGCCATATGAAATTGTCCGAAGATTTGGGAAAGTTGAGTATGAATTGGCACTACCCCAAGAACTCTCCACAGTTCATCCAGTATTTCATGTTTCGATGCTTCGAAAGTGCATTGGAGATCCATCTCATATCGCTCCCATTGAAGATGTACAAGTTACAGAGGATCTCACCTATGAAGAGATACCTATTGCTATTCTGGATAGAAAAGTGAAGAGGTTACGGAATAAAGACGTAGCTTTCGTAAAGGTACTTTGGAGAAATCATCAAGTAGAAAAGGTCACATGGGAAGCTGAAGAAATGATGAAATCAAAGTACAAGTATTTGTTTCACACGAAAGAAAAAGTTCAAAGTGCGGAAGGAGAGCAATAACAAGTAAGTATCTATAAGCATTATGTGTATCTGTATATATACTAACATAAAGGTGCATTTGTTGTAAATGGGAAAATGTTATTAACATTCGAGGAAGAATGTTTCTAAGGGGGGAAGGATGTAACACCCCATCCATTTCCGACCCTACTTGCTTGGGTGATCTAGGGCATATTTATATGCCTTATTTGAACCATGTTTACCTTAGTTTTAAGAGAAATAAGTGAATATTTTGTATTGGTTTTGATAGGCTATTGATATTGTGCTAATGTCCGCAAAGAAAAGTCGAAGAAAGGAAGAAAATCAAAATTTTGGTGTCAGGCGCACCCAGGGGCGTGCCAGGCCGCTTTTGACAGAAGCTTTTTGGCACAGGCAGCATAGGGGCACGCCAGGCAGCGTTCCAGGCCGCTTTTTGCCAAAACTTTCTGGCACTAGTCTCTAAATAGGGCTCTTGGGTTATTGTATCATTATTCCATCTTAGTGGGACTACTCTTGGACTATTTTGGCATCCAAATGAGGGTTAATTCTTCATCCTTTTTATTTTTTTTATAATTTTTATCAATTTATGATAAATTAAGCCATGAGTAGCAAAAATTGCTTATTCTTGGGGATGAGGCTATCTCGTAAGTGGAATATTGTCTTCACATTTATGGAATTATTTAAACATGAGATTGTTGGGGTATTATACATTAAATTTGTTGGGCTAAATTAATCTTGTGGTATTGGGCTCAATTAAGGCCCAATAATTTGGCAAAAAACATGGCCCAAAATGGGGCAAATGACCCATTCTCAATGTTGACCAAGTAAACACAACATTTAATGCCCCAAGTGTGGCTAAGGATGGACATGAGGGGATATATAAAGTGGAAAAAACATATTTTTATTCATTTAGACACACATGCAAATCTAGAAATTTCCACAAGATATTTCTTTAAGCTCTCAAACCCTGAACCATCTCTTTGAACAAGATCAGTCATTTGCAAGCTTGGGTAAGTGTTTATTCTTGTGATTTAATATATTATATGCATGAGATATTGTGTAGATCATCATGGTTATGTCTAAAAGTGTTGAGTGGTGCACTTTTGCTTTTTGCTAAAGGATGTGTCATTTACGAGATTTGAACTTGAAAGGAGACTTGAGGTTTTGATGGAAGTGAATGGTGTGGTTATGTCCTTAACTTGTTTTTATTCTGTGGGTATAACTTGTGGGATTGTTTTGGGATTGTTGTTATGAAATGTATTGAGGTGACTTGATGGAGTAATTGTGACGTAGTGTTAATGAGGAAGCGTAAAGGAGAAACTTGGTGTGAAATGCTATTGGTTTATGATGTCTTGGTCAATGTGTGGAATGTTGTGGTATTTTTGGTATGACAATGCCGTGAATGGTATTGTATAAGGGTGAAATGACGTTATAGGTCAATCATGTAACTCATTGTCCTCTTATGCACTTGTAAGGTAGTTAGTTGTTAACGTGAGCTCTGTTATGTATTTGTGTTGTAGAGTAAAACATAATGAAGGAGCTGAATTATTGTATTCACATATAGGACTGTGTATTCATATTGGGAAGATAAGGTAAGTAAGGTTACTCTTTCCGTATCCTTCTGCAGCATATAGTGTTCATATTGTCATTGTACTTTTTCCATTCCAAAATGTTCTAAGGTATATCATTTAAGGTTGTTATCTATTGTTATTCACATGTATCTTATTCATTGACTATTTTTTCAAAGTTCCAACAATGTTACAACCAATAACATATCACTCTTATAATAAAAGAATGGAAGTAATGCATACTTGTTGAGTACGGGTGGCAACCCAAAGGGGCAAAAGCCTAGCTAGGGGCAATCCCAAATGAATATTGGAAACGGGTGGCAACTCGAAGGGGCGTAAGCCTAGCTAGAGGCAATCCCGAATGAATATTGGGAACGAGTGGCAACTCAAAGCGGCGTAAGCCTAGCTAGAGGCGATCCCGAAAGATTATATGAATGATTGTGACAATGATATGAATGAAATCAAAATAAATGAATGCAATGTATAGGACTCCACACATGTATATTCTTGTGGCTAGTCTATATTGCCCATCCACTTGTAGTTGATTTCATTAAAGCCCTCATATCTTATGTAGTTACTTATACCCTTACATACTCAGTAAATTCTTTATACTGACATCCCTTGGGGGACTTTCCTTAATTATTGCAGGAACAGATGCTAGTATACCTCCACAGTAGGTTGTGAATCATTTTTCAATCATTGGTGAGCTCCAGTTGGTTTGGGGCTTTTTGAGTCACATGTGTACATTTGTTTTGGTATTGTATATGTTGTATAAAGCGGGGACTTGTCCTGACTTTAAGTTGGTTATACCCATGTATCTGTAGAGGCTTTGTAGATGTTGTGGGACAAATGAAGGAGATGTAAGGAACGTATGCTTTTGACATGGTGGCCCCAACGGCCAAGTTTCATATATATCTCATGTTTTTCCATGACTTCCGCGATTGGAATCTTATATCTCTATGTGATGGTGATACTTATTGAGTGACATTCGTATTAGTGTATATGAATGAAGATTGGTTTTCTCGGGCCTTAACGGCTTCGGGTGCCAGTCCGCCCAGTTGGAATTCGAGGCGTGACAATAAGTAACTAAATTCCCCAACTAGGGGTTATGTATGATTGAGCAGTGATAATTGTATGGGGTTTTTTTATTTGGTTTTCTAATTGATTAATTGTTATGGGCTTAATCTCTACTCTACGTTATCAACCTATTATTAGAGATTGTAGTTACAGCTTACAGTAGACATGTACCTTGATAGAAAGGTGTGGAGGACGCAGATTAGGGTAGAGGCTTAGTGGGTAGGAAGGCGTTCGTATTAGTAGGAAGGATTATTTGTTTGTATTTGTGCATGTTGTTTTTTTGGCAGAACCTTGTTCGTGTTGTTTTGGATGTTTGTGATTTCAAATAAATAGTCTATAGTATTACTATGTGGGTGTCATGCTTCTTTTATTATCTAGCGATATGTTATCTCTTTTTTGTTGTTTGTTTTTATGATTTTTGTTTGTTATTGTTATCTGTTCAGAGCCGAGGGTCTATCGGAAACAACCTCTCTACATCATCTGAGGTAGTGGTATGGACTGTGCACACTTTACCCTCTCCAAACCCCACCTAATGAAAATACACTGGGTATTTTGTTCTTCTTGTTGTTGCAAACTCTAATTGAGCCTAGATCCATCATCGTTCTTGACAAAGGGGATAAGGTTGAGGATTAGTTGTCAATAATTACTTAATTATCATTATTTAATAATAGATCTTAGACTTAAGGCTACTAAATTAAGCTTTTAGGTTTGTTATGATGTAACATTTGTGAGGTGTTCGAAAGAATCCACTTGTGACATTTGTTGTTTTATTGAACAATTTGCAATAAGATCTAAGACCTAGCTTACCCATAATGATTAGTTGAATTTAGGAAAATATCCAATTACCCATGCATGTACTCACACTCATGAGGGCATAACCCTAAGTGACTTTAATATTTGATTACAAATATCTAGTTCTCATTTTGGAAAGAACACTTACAATTGATAAATTGAATACAAATACATTCAAAATTAATCCCCCATTTTATTTTTATTGCATTTTACAGTTTATGTGCAAAGACTTAGTGGTTTATTACACTTGAAGGTGAAGCTATCTCCTTTATTACTTGTGGGATCGACCTCAACTCACGAGTTGGGTTAATATATTGCATAACGACCGTGTACATCCTTTTTAGAGTACATTTGAGTGTTACAAAAAATGATGCCATATTTGAGAAATGAAAGTTAGCATTTATTTTATGTAGTGTTTTGAATCACTTGTGTTAGCCGTAACTTGAATTTACTTTATTTGTTGTTTTTGTTTTTTATTAGGTGAGAATATAAGACAACACATCACTATGAGTCAACATGGTAGCAATGCCATTATCCTTGGTGAGCAACTCGAGGATAAGGATCAATTGGGTGATGCCGAAAGGGCGAGTGCAATCCGTCTACCACCTATGGTAGGCAATGCGGCCTTTCATGTGACGAGTGTTATGATTCATCTACTCCAAATAAAATTAATGCATGGTGTCCAAGAACATGAGGATGCAAACACACATTTGAAGAATTTTATAGACGTTTGCACTCTATTTGCAATTGCTAATATATCCCAAGAGTCCATCCGTTTGAGGTTGTTCCTATTTTCTCTGATGTGTGAAGCGGTGATATGGTTGCAGGAGTTGCCCAAGGGATCTCTTAAATATTTTGTTTAATTGACACATGCCTTCCTTGACCGATTTTTCCCTGCATCTTGCAAGTTTCAAATTAAGAGATGAGATCACAAACTTCCGGCAAGTGAGTGGCGAACCATTGCACGAAGCATGGTTGAGATTCAACAAAAAATTATTACATTGACCCAACCATGAGTTATCGGATAAAATGTTACTTCAAATATACTAAAGGGTGTTGGACCATTTAAACAAGACCATAGGGGGTAACTTAGCCGGTGGGTGATTGATCAATCAAACGTTTGGAATTGCCACGTGATTGTTTGGCCAAATGACTAAGTAAAGTAGAGCATGGCACACATGAGATACCGAGTTGGCCATGGGGTCTCCCTTCAGGTCTTATTTGAGCCTAGAACAAAGAAAAAAGGACAAAGAAAGGGATGAGAACATGGCCATGATCATTATATAAATGAATCTCTTAACGAAGCATGTTGATGTGAGGCCAAAATATGCATTTTTATTCAATATTTGTCTCAAAATTAGTATTTTATTTGTCCTTTTTGAGCATTGATTTTATGAATTGTGCTTAATATTATATTCTGATGTTTAGGATTAAAATGTTGTGAAGATGAAGAGATTTGGAGCCAAAACAAGTTAAAGACGAAAGATTATACAAGGAAATCAAGCATGCACCTTAATGGAATAAAGTTATTAAAATATTCAAATGTGACCTTTGGTGAATTATAATTCTTGATTTGATTTGTTTGATTATCAAAATAGTTGTTCTAATATTCTTGCTTTTACTATTTTAAAGATTCACAATCTTTAAAATAAATCTTTGATCCCGAAGTGAACTGACCACGGAAACGGAGGGTTAGAATGAAGAATATAGGGAGTGAGATCTCTTCTTTAGTAAAATAAGGAATTCATTTGTGGCTATGATAAGAATATACCTAGATCAACTTACTTGGTTACAAAATGGGTAGATAAGTAAATGCGTTTGAATTAGCTTCTCACATCCCCGCTCAATGATGTAGTTGTGAGACTAGTTTGAATAGACGATTACAGAATGACCATTCTTGAATCATAAAATCAGTCCCGTAAATCAACGACTAGATAATCGAATAAATTGATGAAATTGATATTAAACATGATTGTTAGCGAAACCATAATCTTAGATCGATTCATCCATTGATTGTGTAAAAATTCGCTCTTTTCTTGGTTAATTGTTCATTAGTTATTTTATTTTTATTTTTAGTTTAGTTAATTTATAAATATATCTTGAAATTCACCGCTAGAATAAATAATTAGCATTAGTCTAGTTTAGTAAAATAATTAATCTACAAGTCCCTATGGGTATGATATTTGGACTTAAAAATCCTATATTACCTGTTCGATTGTGTACACTTGCGTGTGCGTATAGAGGCATCAAGTTTTTGGCGCCGTTGGCGGGGTATTTTAAATTAATTGTTTATCTAGATTAGACTTTTTCTTTTTAATTATTTAAGTTTTTCTTGTATATACATTTTACGTTAATTTTTTATATAAATTTATTTTATTATTTTACTACTCTTCTTGAGATGACATCTAAAAAAGTGTGGAATGATAGTTACTCATCTTTTATTGATCCTTGTCTTATTTGTGGAGGACCCCATCTATGGGAGCATTGTTCAAATCTTTCAATCTTACAGAATGGCTTGTCTGACACTTTTAAATCTTATGATTGGGACTTTTGTAAATGGTGTGGTGGTCAATGGAAAGATTGTTCTAAGTGTTCTAATCCTTCTCCGAGCCCTAATTATGATGATTCTAATAATGCTTGTGCTTTTAATAGTACAGACTCTTGCAGAAAATTATTAGAGGAGTATGAGGGTTGTCTTAAGACAATTGTAATGGGGTGAACACACTTCATGAAAAAATGAGTTGAGCTTATATAAGAGGTTGACAAGTTTGACTTGGATATTCACAACTTAAAAGTTGAGTTGAGTGCAAAGGTTGATACGTTTAACACACAACAAATTAGTTATGCGTTTAACACACAACAAATTATTAATTAGTTGTGTGAGGATGAAAAGATACTTGACCATATTTTTATTGATGTTATCACTGTTGAGAAGTGTACATGTGAGGATGTAAACAGTAATACAATTCTTGAGTTAGGGCGTGTTGGACATCATTCCTATCATCTTTCCACATTGTGCTTAGCTAGTGAGATATCAATCGAGCCATCTGAGTCTATCGAAGAATGTAAGGAGGCGGAACAATGTGTCTATATTCTTGAATTTGTTATGCCACAATTAGAGAATTATACTCCTCAATTAAGGGACAAGAAGTGCAGAATTTGTTATGCCAAACTTAGAGAATTACACTCCTCAATTAAGGGCCAAGAAGTGCAAAATACGACATCTATTATTTGGTCCCTTTATATTTATACTACCTCCCCTTGAGCGGACTAGAAAAATTAATGCAAAGTTATGGGTACAATTCATATCCTCAAAGTAGAGGAAAAATGGTGAACTTGATGGCGTCGTGCCGCGACGTTAAATAAGGCGCTTGTTGGGAGGCAACCCAATTAATAGTGCAACTTCTTATTTATTTATTTTTAAAATTTTTATAGTGTCACATTGTTTTTTTGGTTGTTTCCATTTTTGCATATTTAAGGGAATCCCGAGTACCCAAAATTTGAAGCTAAATAGCACGTTTGAGCTTAAGTGTGGGGTGTACGCGACCTTTGATGGAAATTGAAGAAACATACTACTAGCTAGGCCTTAGAGCGCCTCAGGGAGTATCTCCAACCCTTGTTTTCACTTTGTTTCTTGCTTTTGGGACAAAGCATGATTTTAAGTGTGGGGTGAGGTATCTTTCAATATTTATTTAGTGTGAAGTATGCTATAGAATTTGTCTATTTTATGTTTTTTCTATTTTATCTTTTTTTAGTAGCTTGCTTTAGAAAAAAAATAATTTAAAAGGTCCAAAAATACAAAAAGATTTTTTCTTTTATTCTGAAGATTAAAATAGTTTTTGTTAGTTTTTAGCTTTTTAGTTTTTAGTAGAGCATACATCGCCCACCCCTTGGTTTTTCTTTTCAGTTCTTTTTCGAGGGGAGGCCCTTTGAACCTAGTGATTTTTTTTTTTTTATAATATCTTTTATTTTGTAGGAGTAATTTTTTTTAATATATTTTTAGGAGTATATTTTTACTTTTTATTTTTTTGGAGAGAAAAGAAAAGATCTTTTTGATTTGTTTGATACCAATGATTTAGGCCTAAATTTGACCAGTACTTTCATGTGAGTGCTTGAGTGTAAATAAAATAACAGACTTTTTGACACCTAGGCTCATGGTTGGACTCTGTATATAACTTTTCTTATTTTGTAGTTTGTTATGCCCCTGTCTTTCTTAGAAGTGGAATTGATCCATCTTAAGTGATACTTCTGCCATGTGTGGTGAGGTTTGTGTATATTCCATATTTTGTATCTTAGTCTAGAACTTGCCTTGCATGTTATTGAAGCGAAATAAAAGTGTCGCTTTGTTTAGAAGATGATATAGTCTTTCTTTGATTTGTTTTGAGAATTTTAGCCTTTTCAGATATTATATCACTAGTTAACCCCTTTGAGCCTGTACCATTTGTTGGTAGCCATATTTTTGCCTTGACTCTTTTGTTGAATCCCTATTTTTTGCAGCCTGCTTCCTTGAGCACTATAGTATAAACTTGTTATCTTTAGTAAATCTGAAGAGAAGGAACGATTGAGTGTAATAGGTGACCAATGATAGCTACAAGGTGATGAAAAGGACCTCTTAGAAAGAATGACACATGAAAAACAGGAGAAAAATAAATTGCTTGAAAAAAAAATGGGAAACATTCTTGATAAGATGAGAATACTAGTGAAAGTAATTGTTGAAGAGAGGGCTGAAAATAAAAAGAATAAAATAATGATGATGAAGTCTAAAAGTGCAAAGTGCATAGGGAAGTATAAGTCACTATTGTATAGTTTTCCTACCCATCCCCTAGCCAACATTACAACCCGTTAAAGTCCTATTTGATTTTATTCGAGCATACTTAATTAGTGGAGATGTACATAATGGGAAAGGTTATGGTTCTTTGTTCATACATTTGAATTCTTTTGTAAGTGTGAGAGTTGTTCTGTGATGCTAAGTCCTTAATTTATATTCATTCTTTTGAAATGAGTGTGTGGACTATTTTATTCTTGTGAGGGCACTTGTTTCATGATAGATAGGTGGTGTTATTAGCTTTCTTTGACAAGAATAGGTGAACTAACTTAAATTTGATGAGTTAGAGTCCATCTTTGAGGTTAGGAGGTTAGAGGTTTTTTGTTTGTTTGTATTTCTTGAATAATTATCGGGAAGTGTACTTGACATTTTGAATTCTTATATAGCCTAGTAGCTTGTATCAACCAAAGTGGTGGTGTTCCTAACTTGATTTATTGAGATTAACTTTAATGCTTGCATGAGGATGGCCAAGAGTCTAAGTGTGGGGTGGTGATGTGAGACCAAAATATACATTTTTTCATTATTTGTCTCAAATTTAGTATTTTGTTTGTCCTTTTTGAGCATTGATTTTATGGATCGTGCTTAATATTATATTCTGATGTGTAAAATTAAAATGGTGTGTAGATGAAGAGATTTGGAGCCAAAACAAATTAAAAATGAAAGATTATAGAAAGAAATCAAGAAGGCAACTTAATGGAATAAAGTTACTAAAATATTCAAAAGTGACCTTTGGTGAATTGCAATTCTCTCCTAAGATTCTAGTGGTGGCACACGAGCAGCTGCGCGGTGCGAAGGAGAACTGGTTTGTAATTAATTTTTCCCAATCCGTTTTGGACTCAGTTATTTTATTTTTTATTTTTTCCTACACCTATAAATATTCAAAAAAATCAGTGGTTATTCAACTTTTGACCTAGAGATAGCTAGAAGCCGTCGTGTAGGTCGGAGAAAATTGGTTACATCTTTTCTTCCCCTTTATTATTTATTTTTACGTTAATTCTTTGGATGATTTGTTGTAATTGCTCCATGTCTATGTGGAGTTAAACTTCTCATTCTAGGATTATGGTAGCTAATAAATGATTGTTTAGTAATTCTTGATTTGATCTGTTTTTTTATCAAAATAGTTGTTCTTATATTCTTGCTTCTACAATTTTAAAGATTTACGACCTTTAAACTAAATCTTTGAGCCCAAAGTGAATTGGCCACGGGAACGGAGGGTTAGAACAAAGATTATAGGGAGTAAGATCTCTTCTTTAGTAAAATAAGGAATTCATTTGTGGCTATGATAGGAATATACCTAGATCAACTTACTTGGTTGCAAAATGGGAAGATAAGTAAATGCGTTTGAATTAGCTTCTCACATCCCCGCTCAACGCTGCAGTTGTGAGACTAGCTTGAATAGAAGATTAGAGAATGACCATTCCTGAATCATAAAATCAACCCCGTAAATCAACAACTAGATAATCGAATAAGTTTATGAAATTAATACTAAACATGATTGTTAGCGAAACCATAATCCTAGATCGGTTCATCCATTGATTGTGTAAAAATCCGCTCTTTTCTTGGTTAATTGTTCATTAGTTTTTTTTTTAGTTTAGTTAATTTATAAATATATCTTGAAATTCACCGCTTGAACAAATAATTAGCATTAGTCTAATTTAGGAAGATAGTTAATCGACAAGTACCCATGGGTATGATATTCAGACTTAAAAATCCTGTATTACTTGTACAATCGCGTACACTTGCTTGTGCGTTTGGACGCAACACATGTCATAAGGTCTACCCACTAAGTAGTTAACGTCGTAGCATCAAGGGGGAATAGATCTTATTAGGATGATGATGTCAAGTCACTTGATTAAGAGATCCATTTCTTATCAAATCAAATGGTGGGTTTCGGACCAACATATCAAAGGCAAGGCAGGTTTTAAGGTTTGAAGGAAAGGGATAGAGATTGGAATGATCGAGATTAGAGGGACCGCGACTGTAACCGTGATCGTAATCATGATGGGAGGGATAAAAAGTGAGAGATATATCATGATTAGAGAGACAATGAGCACAATTGTGATAGGTATGTACCACTGTATGATAGGCAAAAGGGTAAAGAGGCCGCCTTCATTGATCCAGAAATTACAAAAAAGAAGACGTGCTTGCAAGAATTCTTATGGGGGTTGAAAGGAGTGTCAAAATGCTAAAGGAAATGAAGAGCAACTTTTTGTAATTAAATCAAATGATTACTTCCCATTTGACCTTGTTTAAACAACTTGAGGCCCAATTGAGCCAAATCTCGAATCACTTCAACACTAGACACAAGGGAACTCTCCTTAGTGACACTGTGGCAAATCCTAAGAATGATTCTCATTGTATGGACATTGTCACTAGAAGTGGAAATACACTTGGAAATGAAGTTTTAGATCTTGATGAAGACCACAATGAAAGGGTGGTTGAAAAGTAAGCAAGTGGAAAGAGAAAAAGGCTTGACAAGTCGAATGATAAAGTCCCTATACCCAAAGAGCCAAATGTTGAAAACGTAGAAGAAGTTGAAGAAATGGTTGAAAGTGAAGGGAAACAACAATAGGTTGATGAAAATGACGCAAAATAGATGAAAGCTCAGTTGCTCCAATGTTGTCAATCAAGATACCTTCTCCATTCCCATAAAGGTTCAAGAAGAAGGAGGATGATACCAAGTTCAAAATATTTCTCTCCAAATTTAGCAACTTGTCCTTGAACACTCCATTGGTTGAGGCTTTACTCAAAATGCCTGGGTATGCCATGTTTATGAAAGACATGGTAACAAAGAAAAGAACCATGGATTTTGAAATGATTCATATCTCACATAGTTGTAGCGCTATCATGTTGAGTAATATGGTGTTCAAGAAACAAGACCCTGGTGAATTCACTATAACTTGCTCTATTGAGGTATATCAATTTGGTAAAGCTTTATGTTACTTAAGAGAAAGTACAAACATAATGTCGCTAGCTATATTCAAGAAATCAGGATTGGGAGCTCCAAAATCCACAACCATGAGACTTTTAATGGCAAATTGGTCTATTAAAAATGATGGTAGAAATTCTCTATGATGTTCTAGTTTTGGTAGAAAAATTCAAATTCCCACTAGCTTTGTTATCCTTGACTATGAGATAGACAACGAGGTTCCAATTATTCTTGGTAGGCCTTTCCTTTTTACTAGGAGGGCACTAGTAGATGTAGAATGTGGTGAAATAAAGTTTAGGGTTAATGGTGAAGAGGTGACATTTAATGTATGCAAGTCCAAGAAGAAACCAAAGGACTTGCAAGTGATCTCGGTGATTGATGTGATCAATGATGAGGTAATTGATGCAATGGAGGTGAACTTTATTAGTGAGCCTCTAGCATGGGTTTTGTGGATGTACGAGAGTGAAGATGTTAAAGAGTATGATGAGGTCGTAGATTTCTTGGCGAGTCTTGGTTTGTACACCAAGAACCCACATAAACTTGACCTTGACTTGAAGAACAGAGAGAGTCCTCCCACCAAGCCATCAATAGAGGAGCCTACACAACTTGAATTCAAGTCTCTACCCCCATATCTTTGTTATGTGTTCTTAGGGAAAGGCAATACCTTGCCCTTTATTATAGCGGCAGACTTGTTGGTATCATAAGTTCAAGCCTTGAAATTGTATTTAAGTAATTTATAAGGGCTCTTGGTTGGACTATCACTGATATTATTAGGATTTTTCCCGGTATTTGCACTTATAAAATCAAGTTAGAGCATGTCTGTGTGTCAAGTGTGCAACATTAAAGAAGGTTAAACCCTCCTATGAAAAAGGTTGTTAAGAAGGAAATTATTAAATGGCTTGATGTGGGCGTCATATATCAAATATCGAATAGTAATTTTTTGAGCCCTGTACAATATGTACCAAAGAAGGGAGGAAACATGGTGGTTCCCAATGAAAATAATATGCTCGTTCCTATTAGACTTGTTATAGGGTGGAGAGTATGCATGGATTAACAGAAACTCAACTTATGGATGAAAAAAGACCATTTCCTTATACCTTTCATGGATAAAGTGCTAGATTTATTGGCGGGGTGGGGTTGGTATTGTTTTCTTAATGGGTATTCCAGATATAACAAAATATTCGTAGCCTCAGAAGATCAAGAGAAGACCACATTAACATATACGCATGCCCCTTGGATTATGTAATGCTCCCTCCACCTTCCAAAGTTACATGTTGTAAATATTTTCCGATATGATGGAAGATACAATGGAAGTCATCATGGATGACAAGTGGTTGGTGATTTATTTTATGCTTGTCTTGAGCACTTGGGCAAGGTTCTCTAAAGGTGTGTGGAAACTTGTTTTAAATTTAGAGTAATGTCATTTTATAGTTAAGAAAGGAATCGTACTAGGGGATAAGATATCTGGACAAGGAATTCAAGCCGACCAAGCAAAGGTCAAAGTAATTTCCAAGTTTCCTCTCCGATCTCTGTTAAGGGTGTCCAAAGCTTTTTAGTGCATGATGGATTCTATCTATGGTTAATTAAGGATTTCTCAAAAATAGCCCATATGATGTATAATTTCCTTGAAAAAAAAGTCCAAGTTTGAATTTGATGGGGATTGTGTAAGGGCATATAATTGGCTTAAAGAGAAACTTGTATTGACTCCTATCATTGTGACCCCAAATTGGTCACTTGTTTTTGAACTAATGTGTGATTCAAGTGAATTGGTATTGGGTATGTTTCTAGGTCAAAGGAAGGATAAGCTTTTTCATCTGATATACTATGCTAGCAAGTCCTTAAATGATGCACAAAGAAATCATATGGTTACGGAGAAAGAATTACTTGTCGTAGTTTATGCTTTTGAAAAATTTCGTGCTTTTTTGTTGGGCACGAAGGTTATTGCACATATCTATTATGGGGATCTTTGGTATATGATGGCTAATAAGAAAGCTAAACCACGCTTGATTTGGTAGACCTTGTTACTTCACGAGTTTGATTTTGAAGTCAACGATACGAAAGAGTGTGAGAACCAATTGGCGGATCATCTATCCCACCTTGAGTCCAATAAGGAGAATTTGGATGATATTGATATTGATGAAACCAATCCCAATGAATTTGTCATGGCATATTTAAGGAGTGTAGAACTATGGTATGTGGATTATGCAAATTATGTGGTGTGTGGTTTGCTTCCCAAGGACATAAATCATTATCGAACAAACATTTCCTCTATGATGTAATGAAGTATTATTAGGATGAACCATATTTATTTAGGGAGTGCGCAGATGGAGTGACTTGTAGATGTGTGATGGAGTCGAAGATGCAGCCCATTCTTAAGGCTTGTCATTCTTCCCAATTTGGTGGCCACCATGGTAGTGTGGGAATGGCCGACAAAGTTCTTCAAAGTGGTTTTTATTGACCTATGCTTCATAGGGATTCTCACAAATTTGTTCGATCATGCATGCAATGCCAAATGCATGCGGTCATTTCAAGAAGGCATGAAATGCCTTTAAATCCGAATCATGTGGTGAAGTTGTTTGATGTATGGGGCATTGATTTTATGAGGTCTTTCATGAGTTCATATGGGAACAAGTATATATTGGTGGCCATTGATTACATTTCAAATTGGGTTGAAGCAATTTCTTTGCCAAATAATGAGAGCAGAAGTGCCATGTTTTTCATGAGGAAGCACATATTTAAAAGGTTTGGGACTCCCTATACAATAATTATTGACGGGGGCTCTAGATTTTGTAATAGAGTGTTTTGATGCATTACTCAAAAGGTATGGGGTGAAGAAGAAGGTGGATACCTCATACCATCCTCAATCAAGTGGCTAAGTGGAAGTATCAAATTGAGAGATCAAACTTATCTTGGAGAAAACCGTCAATGTGGGATGTACTAATTAGGTGAGGTAATTAGATGACGCTCTTTGGGCATACCAACCAGCTTTCACGTAACACCCCGTACGTTTCTGGGTCTAGTTGGTTATCGTAACATGTAGGGAAATATTGAAACATGAGAGATTAGGTGAATTATGCATTAAATTGTTGGGCTTAAGTGAACCATGTGTCATTGGGCCAATTGAGGCCCAAAAAGTATCAAAAGACATGGCCCAAAATGGAATTTGACCCACTCTTTCCTTGACCAAGTAAATACCTTTAATATGTGGATAAGAATGGAAGTACATGGGACTATATAAGCCAAAAATCAGATTTTATTCCATCAAAACACACATGCCATTTTCTAGAAAAATCCAAACTCTTTTCTTGATACACAAACCCTAAGCTCTCATCTTTGAGGACAAGATCATCCCTGTACAAGACTTGGTAAGTGTTTATTATGATTTTTTAATATATTTTATGCATGAGATATGGTGTATATTATGTTGGTTGTGTTGGTGGAGTATGGAGAAGTTCACTATGTGTGAAGTGTTACATGTTTGCTAAATCGGGGAATAGTTTTGGTTTTGAAAACTTGAATATGTACTTATGATCTTACTTATGATCTTGAAGGAAATGAACTTGATGGATTCCATATTGTCATGTGAGATGTGATTATAGTCTTCCCTTGTTTTGTCAAGGTGTATAATGTTTGGAATTTCTATTGTGAAATTGGTTACGGTTTTGGTGCCGTATTGGCCGTGAAATGTAGTTTTGGGTGTTGTTATGTGTGTTGTGAGACCATGGATGAATGTTGGTATTTAATATGATCAAAAATATGTCAAAATAAGTTTGTTTATGATCACGTACCATCCATTGCCTCAAAAGACCCAAAACGAACCCCGGTAGCCGAAAATGGGCACCCGCCCTCGCAGGGGAGTCACCTGCAGGCGCAAGTACCAACCCAGATGCTCTTGGAATCTTCCAGGAGCCATCTGCGTGCGTACCTCAGCCACCTGCGGGCGCAGGTGTCAGCGCAGGTCAGCCCCAGTTCCGATTTTGTATGTTTTCGCATCTAGTTGATTCCCAAAGACCCCTATACCCTTTTTGGATGTAATTATCAACTTGTGATGCCGTTTTAGTGAATTTAAAGTGTCGTATGGAGGCATGTTGGACTGTATTAAGTATGGATTATTGTTTATATGTTGTTATGAGGCAAGATGATAGGAGTAAATGTGACGGAATGATAATGAGAAGGCATAAAGGGTAAGTGAGATGCAAAATGCTATTGTTGTATGAAATCTTGGTCAAGGTGTAGAATGTTATGATATGGTTGATATGAGAATATAGTGAATTGCTTTGTAAGGGGGTGACACGACGTTATACGATAGTTATATAGCTCATAGTCATTTTGTACGCTTGTAGAGTAACTAATTGCTAATGTGAGCTCCGGTATGTACTTGTATTGTAGAGTGAGACATAAGGAAGAAGCTAAGTTATTGTATTCACGTATAGGATTTAGTGTTCATATAGATAGGCCAAGGTATGTAAGGTTATCCTATCTATATCCTTCTGCAGCATGTTGTTCATATGAGTTATGGTACTTCTTTATTTCCGAAATATCCTAAGGTATTCCATTCGAAGTTATCATCTAGTGTTGATCATATATACCTTATTCTTGATCTATTGTAATTCATGTATAACATACGTATAGACATGTTTCCAAGTTCTAATAATGTTTTGTTCCCAAGCTTTCACTAATGTTTCAATTATCAAAAGTATCAATCCCATAAATTGAAGGATAACGAAATGCATCTACATGTGCTTCCAAAAATGTCATAATCCTTAATGTAATAATCTTTCATGAGTGAGTATATCCATGGAGTGAAAGAACACACCTTCATGATGACTATCCCAATATTATAAGTGTATCCATGGGGTGAAATAAACACCTGCATGACGACATCCATGGGGTAAAAGAACACACCTTCATGATGACTATCCCAACATTATGGGTGTATCAATGGGGTGACATGAACACCTACATGACGATATTATTTTTCCCACTAATGACTAGCAAGCAATTAAGAAGAGGTACAAAATGGAAGTAAGTATCAAAAGTAATGCATGCAGTTCCAAATATATATATTCATAGCTATCCATAATGAGCATGTCCCTTGTGATTATTTTTCCATGAAAGTTCCTATATACTGATTCAGTTTCATACAGCCTTACATACTCAGTACATTCTTCGTACTGACCCCTTTGGGGGAATTTACCTTACTTACTGCAGGAACAGGTTCTAGTTGTCACGCCCCAACTCCCATCGAGGCGTGATTGGCACCCGAAGCCGTTATGGCCCGAGAGAACCAATCGTTGTCCATGCACTCTCATATGTATGTCCGCGTATGCATATCGTTTTATTTCATGTAATTAAATATCAATGGCGGAAGTCATGGCAATAAGTGCAATATATGAAACTTGGCCGTTAGGGCCATTACGTCAAAATGAATGTACATCTTTTACTTTCATCTTCCCACATATGTCTACAAAGCCTCTAATAGATACATGACCATGTCTATACAATGTTTACAAAATACCAAAACCTACTATGCACGTGTGACTTTGGAAGCCCCGAAGCAACTGGAGCTCACCAAGGACCTGTATGTGATCCGCAGCCTACTGACGAGGTCTACTAAAACCCTCACCTGCACATGTAAGGTAAGTCCCCAAGAGGGGTCAGTACGAAGAATGTACTAAGTATGTAAGGCCCTAAGAAAACGACATCAATGCATCAATACATAATAACTCCAATGGAAATAATTATAAGAAAAACTCTATATGTGGAATTATGTACATTTCTCCTGTTATTGTCATTTACGCTCATTCATACATAACAACAACCGTGGAATCAATATAAGAGAAATAGCAAGTGGGAATAAACTCTCTTTCTGTATGTGGGGAACCATGTACCTTACGTTTATTATATTCCTTACTTACATTCGCCATCTTAATTAGTCATCCACTTTATTGGTGGGTTATTATGATCATCCACCTTTTGGTGGGCATCCACTTTGTTGTGGGTAGTCATCCACTCTTTGGTGGGCATCCACTTTATTGTGGGTAGTCATCCACTCTTGGTGGGCATCCACTTTATTGTGCAAAATGCAGCTGAGTCTTTGTTAATAGCTGAGGTGAAAGAAAAGTAGTTTACAGATCCTATGTTAAAGCAGTTAAAGGAGAATGTAGGAAAGAATTTGATAGAGGCATTTGATCTAACACAGGAAGGGGTGCTCCAATGCCAAGGTAAAGTATGTGTTCCAGATGTAGATGAACTGCGGAAACGAATCATGATGGAGGCTCATCATTCGCGCTATTCTATTCATCTAGGTGCTACTAAAATCTATCATGATTTAAAAGCAGTGTATTGGTGGAGAAATATGAAGAATAATATTGCAAAATTTATCGCTCAGTGCCCGAATTGTCAACAATTAAAGGTAGAGCATCAGAAACCAGGAGGTTACATGCAATGTATTAATCTCCTAGTCTGGAAGTGGGATATGATTAATATGGACTTCATCACAGGTTTGCCCCATACATTGCAGAAATTAAATTCTATATGGGTTATAGTGGACAGGCTTACCAAGTCAGCGCATTTTCTACCAGTCAAGACCACCTACACAGCCGAGGATTATGCGAAGTTGTATGTGAAAGAGATAGTACGATTGCATGGTATTCCACTTTCCATTATATCAGACAGAGGAGAACAGTTCACAGCGCACTTTTGGAGATCTTTTCAGCAGAGTTTGGGTACACAGGTGAACTTGAGTATGGCTTTCCATCCTCAAACTGATGGACAAGCAAAACGTATTATTCAGACACTTGAAGATATGCTACGAGCTTGTACGTTTGATTTTCAAGGCAGTTGGGATGACCATTTGCCTCTTATTGAATTTACCTACAACAATAGCTATCATTCAAGTATTAAAATGGCACCTTATGAAGCTTTGTACGGACGGAAATGTAGATCACCCATCTGATGGTTTGAAGCAGGTGAAACTGCTTTACTTGGGACAGATATTGTTCATCAGGCTATGGAGAAGGTTAAAGTGATTCAACAACGATTACAAATGGCCCAGAGTCGACACAAGTCATATGCCGATGTTAGAAGAAGAGGACTTGAATTTGCCATAGGTGATTGGGTATTTCTGAAGGTGTCACCAATGAAAGAGGTAATGCGGTTCGGAAAGAAAGGAAAATTGAGTCCAAGTTATATAGGCCCATATGAAATTATTAGAAGATTTGGGAAAGTTGCTTATGAGTTAGCACTACCCCAAGAACTCTCCACAGTTCATCCAGTATTTAATGTTTCGATGCTTCGAAAGTGCATAGGGGATCCATCTCATTTTACTCCTATTGATGATGTACAAGTGACAGAGGATCTTACCTATGAGGATATACCTATAGCCATTTTGGATAGACAGGTGAAGAGGTTGAGAAATAAAGATATAGCATCCGTAAAGGTACTTTGGAGGAATCAACAAAAAGAAGAGGTCACATGGGAAGCTGAAGAGATGATGAAATCCAAGTACCCTCATTTGTTTCAAAGGGAGGAATGACAAGTAAGTATTTATAAGCTTTGAGTATATATCTATATGGTAACAGGAAGAATTCTCCTAGACTTGTAATTGTTTACTTTGAATAATATCGCTAACATTCGAGGATGAATGTTTCTAAGGGGGAAGAATGTAACACCCTGTACGTTTCTGGGTCTAGTTGGTTATCGTAACATATAGGGAAATATTGAAACATGAGAGATTAGGTGAATTATGCATTAAATTGTTGGGCTTAAGTGAACCATGTGTCATTAGGCCAATTGAGGCCCAAAAAGTATTAAAAGACATGGCCCAAAATGGAATTTGACCCACTCTTTCCTTGACCAAGTAAACACCTTTAATATGTGGATAAGAATGGAAGTACATGGGACTATATAAGCCAAAAATCAGATTTTATTCCATCAAAACACATATGCCATTTTCTAGAAAAATCCAAACTCTTCTCTTGATACACAAACCCTAAGCTCTCATCTTTGGGGACAAGATCATCCTTGTACAAGACTTGGTAAGTGTTTTTTATGATGTTTTAATATATTTTATGCATGAGATATGGTGTATATTATGTTGGTTGTGTTGGTGGAGTATGGAGAAGTTCACTATGTGTGAAGTGTTACATGTTTGCTAAATCGGGGAATGGTTTTGGTTTTGAAAACTTGAATATGTACTTATGATCTTTAAGGAAATGAACTTTATGGATTCCATATTGTCATGTGAGATGTGATTATAGTCTTCCCTTGTTTTTTCATGGTGTATAATGTTTGGAATTTCTATTGTGAAATTGGTTACGGTTTTGGTGTCGTATTGGCCGTGAAATGTAGTTTTGGGTGTTGTTATGTGTGTTGTGAGACCATGGCTGAATTTTGGTGTTTAATATCATCAAAAATATTTTTATTTGGTTATGATCACGTACCATCCATTGCCTCAAAATACCCAAAACGAACCCCGGTAGCCGAAAATGGGCACCCGCCCTCGCAGGGGAGGAACCTGCGGGCGCAGGTGCCAACGCAAATGCTCCTAGAATCTGCTAGGAGCCATCTTCGCTCGCACCTCATCCACCTTCGGGCGCAGGTCATCCCCAGTTCCGGTTTTGTATGTTTTCGCATCTAGTTGATTCCCGAAGACCCCTATACCCTTTTTGGATGTAATTATCAACTTGTGATGCCGTTTTAGTGAATTTAAAGTGTCGTATGGAGGCATGTTGGACTGTATTAAGTATGGATTATTGTTTATATGTTGTTATGAGGCAAGATGATAGGAGTAAATGTGACGGAATGATAATGAGAAGGCATAAAGGGTAAGTGAGATGCAAAATGCTATTGTTGTATGAAATCTTGGTCAAGGTGTAGAATGTTATGGTATGGTTGATATGAGAATATAGTGAATTGCTTTGTAAGGGGGTGACACGATGTTATACGGCATTCATATAGCTCATAGTCGTTTTGTATGCTTGTAGAGTAACTAATTGCTAATGTGAGCTCCGGTATGTACTTGTATTGTAGAGTGAGACATAAGGAAGAAGATGAGCTGTTGTATTCACGTATAGGATTGAGTGTTTGTATAGAGAGGCCAAGGTTTGTAAGGTTATCCTATCTATATCCTTCTGCAGCATGTTGTTCATATGAGTTATGATACTTTCTCATTTTCGAAATATCCTAAGGTATTCCATTCCAAGTTATCATCTAGTGTTGATCATATATACCTTATTCTTGATCTATTTTCATTCATGTATAACATACTTATAGACATGATTCCAAGTTTCAATAATGTTGTGTTCCAAAGCTTTCACTAATGTTTCAATTATCAAAAGTATCAATCCCATGAAGTGAAGGATAACGAAATGCATCTATATATGCTTCCAAAAATGTCATAATCCTTAATGTAATAATCTTTCATGAGTGAGTATATCCATGGGGTGAAAGAATACACCTTCATAATGACTATCCTAATATTATGAGTGTATCCATGGGGTGAAATAAACACCTACATGACGATATCCATGGGGTGAAAGAACACACCTTCATGATGACTATCCCAACACTATGGGTGTATCCATGGGGTGACATGAACACCTGCATGACGATATTATTTTTCCCACTGATCAGTTGGGCCCGGGCAATATATATATAAATAATGACTAGAAAGCAAGTAAGAAGAGGTACAAAATGGAAGTAAGTATCAAAAGTAATGCACGCAGTTCCAAATATATATATATTCATGGCTATCCATAATGAGCATTTCCCTTGTGATTATTTTTCCATGAAAGTTCTTATATACTGATTCAGTTTCATACAGCCTTACATACTCAGTACATTCTTCGTACTGACCCCTTTGAGGTAATTTACCTTACTTGCTGCAGGCACAGGTTCTAGTAGACCTCCCCAGTAAGCTGCAAGACATATACTGATCTTTGGTGAGCTCCAGTTGGTTCGGGGCTTTCCGTGTACAAGTTGTACTTTGATTTTGGTATTGTAAAGATTATGTAAAGCGGGGGCTTGTCCCGAACTTAGGTTGGTCATGTATGCACTTCTGCTAGAGGCTTTTGTAGACGTATGTGGGTATGTAAATGAATGTGAAGGAAGGAGTTGTATGTCCGTTTGACTTGCTGGTCCTAAAGGCCAATTTTCACACATATATATATATGACATCTTGTTCCATGCTTTTCGATATTGGTATTTTATGTTTTTACGTGATAGTGGTGTTTCTTATAGCATGCATATGCTTGGGTATGAGTAAAGATTGGTTCTCTAGGGGACGTTCCGATGGAATTCAGGGCGTGACATTTCAAAATGCCAATTGGTATGTCTCTCTATCAACTTATTTTAGAGAAGGTGTGTCACCTACCAGATAAGTTAGAATATCGAGCTGTTTGGGCTCTAAAGAAGCTAAACATGGATTGGGAGGAAGTTTCTAAGTCTAGAGTGGAGCAATTGCAAGAGTTAGAGGAGTTTTGTCTTTGGGCGTATGAAAGCTCTATTTTATACAAAGAGCGAATGAAAAGGTGACATGATGCTAAGATATTGAAGAGTGAGTTTTGTGTGGGGGATGAGTTGCTTTTCAATTAAAGGTCGAAACTATTCACGGGGAAACTCAAGTCCAAATGGTCCGGCCCTTTCACTGTAGTAAAGGTGTATTCTATTAGTACAATTAAGTTGGAAACCATGAGAAGATAAGGTTCAAAATTAATGGTCACCAGTTGAAACACTTCTATGTTGGTGGTCTCGAAGCTACTAAAGTTGAGGAACTCCATTTCAAGGATGCTTGATTGATGAGGAACAACCTCGTGTCACAATGATAACTAAGGCGCTACTTCAGAGGCAACCCATGTTTTATTTTTTGTTATTTTTAATAATGTTTGTTTCATGGTGGAAGTGTATTATGGGGTTGGAATGTGGAACACATATTACTAAACAAGTTAGAATGGAAGAATATGGGAGATCGTGCATAATTCTCTAAGAAAGTGACTTTGGCGATTTGCCAAACTCTTCAACAAATTGCCGAAGTCCTTCACAAAAATAGATCTCCTAAGGTTTTTCAATTGTGAAAAATGGAAATTTATGTCATTGTTTGGTGTATCAACAAAGACTTTGGTGATGAAGCTGACCATTGCAGAACTGGTTTGCCTAAAAGTAGATCAATAGTGTGGAAACTATTAGCATTGGCTATGCTTTGCAGAGTTTGGTGTATCACCCATCACTTTGGTGATGCATGTGCCTATCACTGAACTTAGTCACGTCAATAAGGATGACAGTTTCACTTTCCTAACTCTTCACTTTCCTACTTTTTGACTCTTAGTCTTCTTCAAATCATTTCCCATTCTTTATTTCCCATCTTACCTGTCATGTGCCCTTTACAACATACACACACACTCAAACTCACTCTCAAATCACCATTAACACTGCTTACACTCATACACCACCATCGTTGTTGCCACCACACTGGAGTTTATACACCACTGCTCTTCATCTCTCCTAAGTCAATTTCCTATCTCTAAAATCTAAAGATTAGAACTCTTGTTTTATTTTGAAAAATATGTTGGTTGCTCGTACTTATTGTTATGTGCTATCCATGTTATCTTAATTGTGGTTTTGAATAGTAGATTTGGAAATCGATGGTTGCTACTCAATGTTGTCTAAATTGGTTAATGGGAATTTAGGGTTACTCGATTGGGTCAAATTTAGGTTTTAAATTTATGGATATTGTTGAAATTGGGGTAATACCTTGATATTAGTCATGAATGGGGTGACATTTTGGGCATATAGGTTTAATTTTGCTTAGATTTTAATATGGGTTATGTGAAATTGATACGATTTTTGAATTGGGTTATGGGTTAACCTTCGAATTGGGTGTATATGTTAATTGTGGGTTTGATTAATTTGAAAAATGTGATGATTTTGAATGGATTATTTGGACTATGCTTTGAGAGTCAAATGATTTTGCCCGATGATAGATTGGGTAACATCGTTCTTAAGGGAAAAATTATCGAAATTGTTGTTTTGATATTGGAACCTGGGGAATTTTGAGTAGCCATGGTCATTTTTGAGTTGGTGTCGCCATGAAAATGACTTGACGTACTTGAAAGGTAAAAGTGTTTGGGGAAGATGATTTTTGGCGCTAGGGTAGAGAACTTTGGTGATGCGCCAAACAATGTGGCAGATCACCAAAGTGTTTCCCTTATCGCCAAAGGTAATAGTAGGTTTGGCTAATCAAGGTGAAAGTTTGGTGATGCCTAAGTAGTTTGTCTATGCTCAAAAAGAATCACCAAACTCTTCGGCATATTTCCAAACTCTAACTTTCCTTCACCAAACTCAACCATCTCAACTGTTAAATTCTGTGATAGAGGTAGGGCATCACCGGACTCTTCGTTGATACGCCTAAGTACTATGGTGTTGCACTCCTTAAATGTGTTATTTTGGTGGTTGCTAACCCTTACCTAGTGCATTGCTTCTATCGTATACTGATATGGTTTGACCAAAGAAATAAATCGCCAAGACAAACACTCGTACTCCTCCTCCCACCTCAAAAATCTCAAAAGGGGTTTTAATTCCAGGTTGTACTAAACTAGAAAGAAATGTTCAGAAGAACAAAAGGGTAGAATAAGGCAAAATAAAGGCTTTGGTAACTTAGGAGAAAAGCTCAGAGTAATGTTCTAACTTTGAGAGGTTACAATATCACTACTTCGGAGAAGGGAAACACAACTCCCATCCATGAGCCACTCAATAAATCAGAAGCTGCTCAACTGAAAAAGCAAAGAGTTAAAAAACTCCCCATGCATCAAACCCTCATACTTAGGGAGGTGATCATTTCCTCAATCTCTTCAAAGTGGCCAAAAAGTGCACAATAATTGAGGACCAAGGGTTGAGCTTGAACGGGTAGGATGACAAGCATCCCAGAGTGTAGGTTTTATTGAGATACCAAGATTTTAAGGTTTCACTGAGCCTCTTAAACCATACATGGAAAGTTAGGTGTGTGAGTTTTATGAGTCCTATGGGAAGTTGTTGCCGGCTAAGAGAAAGAAGAGTAAACCACGAGAGAAAAAAGACTTGTGAAAGATTAAGGAGTGAAGTTCAGGTGTGATGAGAGCATCATAAATGAAGTTTACGGATATAAGATGATTAATATGTATTACTTTGACACTACAACATAGATACTGGTTGTGAGATCCAGAGTTGGTTAGCCCCATTGTTGAGTGATGGTTCGTCCCTATGGATTGAACCATCGGTCCCTATTTAGAAGACATACATCAAAATCTAAGATCGTTACTCATTGAGCTTCGTATGTAGCAACCTCATGCCATCCCAGAATGAGAGAATCCTAGTGCATTCTTGAGAGGTGTTAGTTTGCATGATTGTAATAAAGGAAAGGATAAATATTGCCCCAGAGATTGCATGTCAGGCCCGCCCAACAGAAGAAGACTTCTATTATTTTTCCATGCCTTATCACAGTGTTGTGTCAAAGGGAAAAGGTGTCTGTTTACCCAAAGAAGTATTTTGATTCAACCCTTACATGCACAGTTAATATGAACAGACTCGAGACGATTCAGGTAATGAAGAAGAAAGACAGAGTGGGTACTTTTCTAGTAGTTAATGTTGATACTATTGATAGTGGTGACTGCCAACCCACTTGTACTGATGTAGCCCCTGCTCCACCAGGTTCCTCCACATATACCTCTTCTCAGCCTCCTCTACCTAGTAGCCCTGATTCTTGAACAACCACTACTCCAAGTAATTAGAGGGATCCTTGAATCACATGAATATTATCTAGATAGGCCATTTGGCCAACTCAGCTGACATGAGGTTATTGAGGTTAGAGGCTTATATGCCTCAGTTGATTGTAAATATGGTAAGGCTGCCATGGTGCCTGTTCATGATGAGATGCGGTATATCCCTAAGACCTTACATATCTATAGTGCTAAGATAGATAAGTTGAGCGCCCCAAAACAACCTTCAGTTTCAGATATAGTATTGGCTAATATGCATACTAAGCTTGATTCTCTCCAAAAGTATGTGGATGGGCTTGGATTTATAGATTTGGTACAACTATGGGATACACCATCTCATACCTAGCTCCAATACCTATTTAAGAGAGTGTTCCAGAGGACGAGGACAAGGAGGATGAGGATGATCGTGCTTCTGATGATGATGAGGTTGATGAGACAGGGATTAAGGCATACATTATTATGTAGATGGAGGCTGATGTACAAGTCATTGATCAGGTAATTCTTGAGGTTTCCATGGAAGGGTCAACATAGGAGACTACCCAGATTAGTACTAGCGAGTCCATACCCATTGAGCCAATAGTTGAATCCATAGAGACTGATGTAGTCATTCCATATCCTTACCTACAAACCACTCTTATATCTGAGCTGAGCACTGATGCCCAAAAAAAGGCCGCTTCCATGAGCCAGTCACCACCACATGCTTGGCATCGTTCAGGGAGACCCTTCCACTCACTCTCTTTATTATCTTAGTCCTATTGCATTGAGGACAATACATACTTTTTAGTTGGGAGAGGGGAACTATTTATTATGGATCTACAATATTAAGCCCTGCTTTTGAGATATTCTATTCTAGATATTTTGTTTTTATTCAGTGTGTGGGTCTGTTTTGATTTTGATGATATGTTTTGGATAATATTTTTGGTTATTTGATTTTGGTTTGTAAGAATTCTAGATGATTTCTTCTTTTAAGGCGACTTGAGTGTGTGTGGTTTACATTTTTCATTTACTTATCTTTATTCCATTATAGTTATCGTAGTATAGTTATAAATAAAATTATTTTGGGCTGGTACTAAAGAGAAAAGTGTTCTAGCAATAGAAGACATTGACTCGAATAGTACTCTTGGGGAGATTTTTTGCATTCACGAATATTACAAATGACAAATCATTTGGTGAATTGCACCACTTTTCAAAATGTTCCCCTTTTAAAAATTTTCTTTGGTTTAGTTAAACCAGTTAGGCACTCACTTTTGTGAATACCTGCATCTTGAGTACCTTATTTGAAATGTGCTATGAATGTGGTACATTAATTGAGGAAGAGCGCTTCTAGTGTGTGATTGAGTGCCATGTGTGGTGAAGTTTCGACGGGATCTTTTCCAATGATTCCACCTAGATCGTTCCATGTTACTCTATAGCTATGCAAAAAGTGCTACGATGTTGAAGAAGTGATCCTAGGCTATTAATTGATAGTGGACCTCTAAATTTAACAAATAACCCCATTGTGAGTTGATTGACCAATTTTTTCCTAATTTGTGCCTTGGAAACCTTTCTCTTGGACAACCTCATTACAAGCTTAAACCCTTCTTCCACAATTTAATTATTTGAACCAAACCCATCTTAAAACATTTAGGCAAGGATGTAAACCAACTTAGGCCAAAAGACTAAGTTAGGGGTGGAGGAGCCATTGGGTTAGACTTGTTATCAAAAGTTCATAGTGTTGGGGACCATTCACTTCCTCTCCTAGTGTTCCTGGTAAATACTTCAAAAAAAAAAGAGAAAAAGAATAAAAAGAAGTGAAAAAGAGTTGCAATTGTGTTTTAGCTTGTAAATATCTGAAGAATTTTAGCCGTGAAAGGATAAAAGGATGAAGATAGCTTGAAAATCTTAGAGAATTGGTCCTTGGTATTTCATCTTAAATAAGATTTAGGAAAGAATTGTAGTTAAGGTCTCATGCAATGCTTCGAGAGGGCAGAGTCAATATCTCATTCAATTCTTTGAGAGTGTGAGTGATTAGTGGTAGTCCCCTGTTTAATTGTTGATAGTTTCTTGAGGCAAGGGACTTCTTTGTTTTGAGGGAACTTGATTGCACTACTTGAGTATTCTTTAATCTTAGCTTAGGTCTATGAGCATGTGCTTGGCTTGGTAACAAGTACTTAATATTTAAGGCTTGTTGTTCATGAATTGAGTGTTTAATAGATGCTACTTGTGCCATTGTTTTCTAAACCATCAAGGCAAACTAATTTCACAAAAGAAGCATTTTTCTAAGCTCCAAAGTAGTATCGTTTATACAAAAATTGATTTTGTTTTGTGTGCATTAATTTACTCGAGGACAAGCAAAGTTTTAAGTTGGGGGTGTTGAAGAGTAGGTAATTTGTGACTCATTTGGCCTAAAAATGGCGAGAAATCAAATCCTCAATGAAAATTTGGGTTAGTTTGGTTTATTTTCAGGGTTAAAGCTAGGAAGTGGTTGAAAGAGCATAAAGAAGAAAAAATATAGAGAATCAGAGCTAAAATGCAAAAGAGTATCGCCTTTAATTTTTGGCGGATCGCAAAAGTCATCAGCATATCGCCGAAATGGGGATTGACGAGTGAGTAAATTGCAACTTATTTGACCTAAAAATTGAGAGAAATCTTGTCCTCAATTCTAATTGAATGCGTTTTAATGTTGATTTGGTTTAATTTCAAGGTTAGGGCCAAAAAGTATTGGGAAGGTAAAAAAGGAGCAAAAAGAGGCAAAAAGATGGAAGATTGAAGCAAAAAAGTGCACAAGGGCATCGCAAGGACCCATCGGCGCCTCGCTGAAATGATCTGTGGATCACTGAATGGATGTTCCCATCGCCAATCCTAACAGTTTAGGACAACAACTTTTGTGACAAAACAATGATGCTTAAAGAATTTTGGTGCATCGCCGAACCAATCGGCGAACCAAACTCCGCATCGCCAAAAGAGATAGAAGACAACCTATGTAGCATGACATGTTGACAGATCAGTGAGCTCGAGACTATTCAGTGTATCACCGATACATTCAACAATGGTATGTTGCTCAACCAAATCGTAAGTGGTAGCATTTCTGTAATTTTGAGGCTCAATTTTGCTAAAGCTATTTAAGCCTTTTTGGCCATTGGAAACCCTATCTTTTGTCAATTTTTTGAATCTTAAGATTGTTATCAAACCCTGGTTGTGGGATTAACTACTTTGTGCTTTGAATTTAGATTTTTTATTGTGAATCATTTAAATGTTATGGCGAACATGGAAGAAGAATTTGATATATTTCCTCTTTCTTATCCTATGAATAGCTAATTTCCTAAACTTGGAGTTATGCATTATTGAGTACTGGTTGTTGAGTGGGTGGTGATTATTTACCTTTGTATCTGATTGCATGCTATGATTTTAGCTAAGTTTTTGTGTTTTAATTAATAGGTTGGGATTGCAAACTTAGCCTATGTTTGGATCTCTTGTCTTGCTTGAAAAAGAAGACAATAGTGATGAAATTTAGTTGACAAAACTTGAGTTACACTCATTTAAGAGGTGATTCTAGAAATAGATTACCCATCTTGAGTTTATTGGTTGTTTGGTAGAGTAGAAACTTGGGTGTTCGAAAGAAACCTATGTGAAGTTTGGTAGTGGATTGAGAAATTACCATCAACACCTAAGATCAAGCCTATTCATATCTAGCGATTAAATTCTGGGTGCATTTTCACTCACCCATGCATGTAATTACTCTCAAGAAGGTATAACCCCAAATGCTTTAACCTATTGATTACAATCTTATAGCATTCAATTTTCCAAACTAGAATTGAAATTTTCTAACCCGATATGAAAGTGTTTAAAACAAAACCCCCTACTTTACTTTATAGTTTAACTCTTAGCATTGCATACAAAATAATAGTTACTTATGGCACTGGAGATTGAAGCTATTGCTCTCACTCCCTGTGAATTCGATCTTGACTCCTAAGTTGGGTAAAAGTATTGCTAACGACTGTGTACATTCATTTCTAGGGTGTATTTGAGCATTATCAAATGGAGCCGTTGCCAGGAAATGAAACAAAGTGATCATTCTTTGTAGTGTTATAAGTTATTTTTGTTAGCCATCGTGTAAAGTTTACTTTCTTTGTTGTTTTTGTTTTATTCAGGCAATAATCCAGGTTTTCACAAAATAATGAGTCTATATGGGAGCGATGTTGCCTCCTTTGATGTACATCTTTATGATAAGGATCACCTAGGGGATATCGAAAGGGTAAGTGCAATTTGAATCCCACCTGCGGAGGGTAAATGAGTGTTTCGTGTTACAAGCGTAATGCTCCACTTGCTACAAATGAAAGGTCTATTTGGTGGTCAAGCTCATGAAGATGCCAACCTTCATTTGAAGAACTTTATGGATGTGTGTCTCCCATTCAGCATCACTCATATCTCACAAGAATACATTCGATTAAGACTCTTTCCATTTTCGTTGACGAGTGATGTGGTTTTGTTGTTGTGGGAATTACCCATAGGTTCTATAACTTCATGGGTTGAGTTGATGGAATAATTTTTAGACCAATTCTTTCCACCATACTATATGCTCCAATTGAGGGATGAAATCATAAACTTACAATAATTGAGTGGAGAGCCATTGCATGAAGCATGGCAAAGGTTCAATAAGAAGTTGTTACAATGCTTTAACCATAAGGTTTCAGAAAATATTATTCTCCAAAGTTTCTATATAGCATTACATCAATTAAACAAAATAGTAGTGGATGTTGCGGCTCGAGGATCTATCATTAAACAAACTTATGGAGTTACGTCGGCTTTATTGGATCAAGTGACAAAACAAAAACGAGCATGGCACACAAGAGATACCTAGGTGGATATGGGGGCTCCCTCTGCATATTTTGTTAGCCAAGGACAAAGAAAGAAGGATAAGGAGAGAGAAGAGAATATGTAATGACACAATTAGATCTTCTCACTAAACATGTAATGGGATAAACTCCAAAGGCGGTCAATGTCGTTGTTTCTAAGGGAAATAAATCATATGAAAATGATGATGCGAAGCCACTTGATGAAGAAATTTTGTATTTGTCAAACCAAATGGGGGCTTCCCGACCTACCTATAAAAGGCAAGGAGGGAATCATGGTTGGAAGGAAAAGGACCGAGAGTGGAAAGTCTGTGATTAGAGAGACCATAATAGTGATAGAGATTGGAGGGATAAAGAGAGAGATAGGGATCACGATTGGAGAGGCAAAGAGCATGACTGTGATAGATACATTCCTCCTCAGGGTCGGCCCAAAGGTAAAGAGGCAACCTCAATTGATCTGGAGAAGTATAAGAATGAAGATGTTCTTGCACGTATACTTATGGGGGTTGAAAGACGTGATAAGTTGTTAAGGGAGATGAAAATAAACTTTTCGCAACTCAACCAAACAGTCACTTTGCACTTGGACTCAATCAAGCAACTTGAAAAACAATTAGGCCAAATCTACACCTAACTATATACAAGACAAAAGGGTGGTTTACCTAGTGACACCGTGGTGAATCCAAAAAATGATGCTCACATCATGAAAATTGTCACTAGTAGTGGTAGAACTCTTGGTAATGATGTGGTGAGTCTTGATGAAGACCCTAATGAGAAGGTAGTTGATGAACATGCTAGTGGAAAGAGAAAGTGGCTTGATAAGTCAAATGAAGATGTCGCTATTCTAAATAAGTCAATTGTTAAGCACTCGAGAGTAGTAGAAGAGAAGGTTTAAGGCAAAAAAAGTTCCACACATGGTTGATGATAATGTTTCAAAACCAGATGAAAGTCTGATTGTCTCAAGACCACAAATAAAAATCCCTCCTCCATTTCCACAAAGGCTCAAGAAGAAGGAGGATAACTAAAACTTCAAAAAGATTCTTTCAAAATTTACTAACCTGTCGGTTAACATACCATTATTGGAAGCCATATAAGAGATGTCTGAGTATGCTAAATTCATGAAGGAGTTCTTAACAAAGAAGTGAGTCATGGATTTTGAAACAATTGAAGTAACACATAGTTGTAGTACGATCTTGTCTAGCATAATGGTTGTGAAGAAGGAGGATTCGGGAGCACTCACCATCCCATGTACTATCGGGGTATACAAATTTGAAAAAGTTCTATGTGATCTCGAGGCGAGTATTAATTTGATGTCATTAGTTGTGTTTCAAAAGCTAGGTTTGGGTACTCCTAAGCTGACTACAATAAGTTTTTTAATGGTCGACTACTCTATAAAGAAGCCTGTGAGAGTTTTGTATAATGTAATGGTGAAAGTGGACCATTTTATTTTTCCAGCCGATTTGTGATCTTGGATTACAAAATTGACCATAAGGTCCCTTCTTTGCAGCCAATTCTTGGCTCTCGGATAGGCTTTAGTAGATGTAAAGTGTTGTAAAATTAAATTTTGAGTAAACAATGAAGAGGTGTCATTCAACGTATGCAAGTTCATTAAGCAACCTGTGGATTTGCAAGTTGTCTCTGTAATTAATGTGATTGTTGACAAAGTGGTTAATGTTATGGAGATAGATTTTGTTAGTGAGCCTTTGGTGGGAGACTTGTGGAATCTTGAGAGATTGGATATTGAAGAATATGATGAAATAGTTGCATCTTTGAAAGGTCTTGGGGCCTATACTAGAAGTCCTAGCAAGTTTGACCTTGACTTGAAAAATTGGGAAACTCCCCCCGCAAAGCCTTCAATTGAAGATCCACCACAACTTGAGCTCAAACCTTTTCCACCTCATCTTCGTTATGTGTTTTTGGGGGAAGGTGAGACCTTACTCATTATTTTTTCAAGAGAATTGTTTACATGGCAAGTTGAGGCATTAAAGTCGGTGGTGAAATGGTATATTAGGGCTCTTGGATGGACCATAGCTAATATTATTCGGATTCCCCTTGGTATATGTACCCACTAAATCAAACCTGATCCTAAGTTTATAGCAAGTATAAAACATCAACAGAGGTTAAACCCTCTCATGCAAGAGGTTGTGAGGAAAGAATCCTCAAGTGGCTTGACGCAAGTGTAGCCCGATTCAACGTATCCCTAAGAAAGGTGGTATCATAGTGGTCCCAAATAAGAACAATGATCTTATACCCGTCCACCCAGTCATGGGTTGGAGAGTGTGTATTGATTGTCGAAAGTTGAATTCATAGACAGAGAAGGATCACTTTCCCATGCCCTTTATGAATCAAATGCTTGATAGACTAGCGGGAAGGGGTTGGTATTATTTTCTTGATGGATACTCGGGCTACAATAAAAATTCAATAGCCCCCGAAGACAAAGAAAAAACCACATTCACTTGTCCCTATGGAATATTTACCTTCATGCACATGCCCTTTGGGCTATGCAATGCACCCACTACTTTTAAATTGTGTATGCTTTCTATCTTTTCGAACATGGTGGTGGACTCAATGGAGGTATTTATGGACGATTTCTCAGTTTTTGGTGATACATTCAAGGGTTGCCTTGAACATTTAGAAAAGGTGCTTGAAAGGTGTATGGTAACCAATCTCATTTTGAATTGGGAGAACTATCACTTTATGGTAAAGGAAGGGATAGCTCTCAAACATAAGATCTCAGGCTAAGGGATCCAAGTTGATCAAGCAAAGGTTGACATCATTTCCAAGATACCCCCTCCAATATCTATCAAGGGTGTGAAAGTTTCCTTGGCTATGCGGGTTTTTATAGGAAGTTCATTAAAGACTTCTCTAGGATTGCTATCCCTATGTGTAAGTTTCTTGAGAAGGAAGAAAAATTTGAGTTTGATGGAGAGTGTGTGATAGTGTTCAATTGCCTCAAAGAAAAGCTTATGTCGGCCCCCATTATTGTAGCCCCTAATTGGTCACAACCCTTTGATCTCATGTGTGATTGAAGTAGGTTTGCGCTAGGTGTGTTGCTTGGTCAAAGAAAGGAAAAACTTTTCATCCTATCTACAACACTAGTAAATCATTGAATTATGCACAAAGGGACTATATGGTTACAGATAAAGAGCTACTAGCTATAGTTTATGGGTTTGAAAAGTTTCGTGCTTATTGTTAGGCACAAAGGTTGTTGTACACACCACCTTACGGTATTTGATGGCGAATCAGGATGCTAAGCCAAGGTTGATAAGGTGCATTTTACTATTACAAGAATTTGACTTTGAAGTCAAAGATCGAAAGGAATGCGAACACTAAGTGGTGAACCACTTATCTTGCCTTGAATCAAATGATGTTAGGATGAAGGAATTGGAGATCAATAACGAGTTTCCTCTATTGATTCCTTTGAGGGAGGACTCTCCCAATTCTTTAAACCAAGGTCAAGCTTATGCGGTTGGTCAAATAAGCTACAACATCAATTAGATCAATTACCGAGATCATTTGCAAGTCTCTAGGTTGCTTTATGGACTTGCATACATTAAAGGTGACATCATAACCATTGAGCCAAAATTTCAACTTCCCATACTCCACATCAACAAGTGCTCTTCTGCTAGCCAAGAAGGGCTTACCAAGAATGATGTGGACCTCTTACTCAATCTCATAATTTTGAATAATTAAATTGGCATGGAATATGAATCGATCAACTCAAACAAGAAAGTCATAGAGGACTCCCACTAGTCACTTTATGGATCGATCTGCCAACAAAAGCCTTATAGTTGTGGCCTTAGGAGTTCCCAAGCCTAACTCTCTGAACACGGCCAATAGTATCAAAATTCTTCTTGCCCTTAGATCATGCAAGGCTTTAGAAAATTGATAAACGCCAATGGTATAAGGAATGGTAAACACCCCCGAATCTTCTGTCTCCGCCACCAAGTTATTAGACATTATTGCACTATAATTGTGCAACACTTCAACGTTTCAAAATCCATGACTTTCTTTTTGGTTACTAAGTCCTTCATAAACTTAGTGTAACCAGGAATTTCGAGCAACGCCGCTACCAATGGGATATTTATGGAAAAATTACTAAACTTAGAGAGAAGCTTTTTGAATTTAGTATTATCCTCCTTCTTCTAGAGTCTCTGAGGGAATGAGGGAGGTATCTTGATTGTTGGATTTGAAGCAATCGAGCTTTATTTGGATTTTGAGACATTCTTATCAACCACTTGTTGTTGCTCTTTATTTTCAAATACATTCTTAATTTCTGCCTGTTTTTCAACATTTGGCTTATTAGTAATGGGAACCTCTTTATTTGGCTTGTCAACATTTTTTCTCTCCAAACTTGGTTGCTCTTAAACCATTCTATCATTGGGGTCTACATCCAGATCCAATACTTCACCACTAAGTGTCTTTCCACTCCTAGTGACAATGGACATACAATGAGCATCATTCTTGGGATTTGTCATTGTGTTACTAGGGAGCCCTCCCATTTACCTAGGATTAAGGTGAGCCGAGATTTGGCTTAATTGATCTCTAGTTATTTAATCAAAGCCGCATGGGAAGTGACCATTTAGTTAGTTGAGATAAGTCGCTCTTTATTTCATTTAGCATATGGTCACTTCCTTCAAACTCCCATGATTCTAGCAAGCACATCCTCTTTTTTGTAGTTTTCTGAATCTATGGAGGTGGATTTTTTAACCTTTTGTCTATCATGAGGTGGGACATATATATCATAATCATGCTCCTTGTCCCTCTAATCATGATCTATCTCTATAGTTCTTTATCCCTCTAATTATGATCACGGTTATGATCTCTCCACTCTCGATACTTCTAATCTATATCTCTATCCTTCCAATCTTGAATCCTGCCTTGCCTTTGATAGGTAGGTCGGGAACCCCCTATTTGATTTGACAATAAATGGATCTCTTCATAAAGGGAATCAACAACATCATCCTCATTCGCTCTATTTCCTCTTGAAGGTACAACATTAATCATTTTGGGGGTTGACCCCATGAAATGCTTTGTTAAGAGATCAATTTATGAAATAATCTTGGCCATGTTTTTATCTCTCTTTTCTTCCTTTTTCCTTTTTTCTTGTCTCACACAAGACATGGAGGGAGCCCCCACGACAACCTCAGTATCTCGTGCATGTGAATCTCAATTTTGCTTCGTCATTTGGTCTAGCAAACTCGTGGCAATTCAAAATATTTTGTTTATTAATGACCACTTGCAAAATTATCCTCTACGGTCTTGTTCAAAGAGTCCAAAGATCGATAGAATATTTGGAGCAAAGTTTTATCCAGTAACTCATGGTTGGGGTAATAAAGTAACTTCTTCATGAATTTTAGCCATGCCTCATATAAGAGTTCACCACAAACTTGATGAAAGTTTGTAATTTCATCTTGAAGTTGAAGCATGTGAGATGGAGGAAAGAATCTATCAAGGAAATCCTCTGTCCACTCAACCCATGAAGTAATAGATCCCTAGGGAAACTCCCTTAACCAAATCATCTCAACTCCCATCAAGGAGAATAGGAACAATCTCAACCAGATGAATTCTAGGGAAATGTTCACGATTTCAAAAGGGGTGCAAACATCAATGAAAATTTTTAAGTGCATGTATGCATCATCATTTGATTGACCACCGAAAATGCCCTTCATTTACAGTAACTAAAGCCTGGTGCTAGTGACATAAAAGTCGCATTGTCCAATGTGGGTGGTAGGAAAATAGCACTAGCCTTTCCGATATCTCCTAATTGGTCCTCATCATCAAATTTCCCTTCAAAAGCTGCAATATCACTACCGTGTTGGCTCATACTTTTACCTAAACAAAACAAAAACAACACACAAGTGATTCACAACACAACACAAACTGAATGCTAACTTTTATTCCCCAATTACGGTGCCATTGTTGATAATTTCAAAAACACTCTAGAAAGGAATGTACACGGTCGCTAGCAATATTTTAATTAACTCAATGAGTCAGGGTCAATTCCATATGTAATGAACACAAAAGGTTCACCTTAGAGTGTAACATGTCACTAAATGCTTATTAGTAATGTTTAAAAATGCGATAAAAGTAATTGGGGGATGTTTTAACTAAGATTTATAATCGATATAAGAACAACTTAGTTCGATAATTTATAGCATGTATGGGTGGTTGACCTTTGATTCAATAAAATAAAATATGGGTAGGCTAGGTTTTAAATATTGATGACAATCTTTCAATCTATCACCAAATTTCATATGGGTTTCTTTCAGACACCCATATTTTTACCTTACCAAGCAACACAAAACCTCAATTTAGTTAGTCCATTTCTAGCACTATCTATTAAATGAGGAATACTCAAGTAATTGTCAACTAAATATCTTCACCCTTATTCTCTCTGTCAAGCAAAACAAGGGATCTAAGCTATAATAGATATTACAACCTCAATTCCTGAGTTGAAACATAAAGATTTAGTCAAACCAATAATTTCTTGATCAAATTAGAAACAAATAGTCAACAACACATAAATCAACCATCATTTATTACACACCCCTATGTATTGGGTGTTTAGATATGCATAGAAGAGAGTAATGAAATTATGCCTTCATGCTCATCAAGAGCTTCCATAGATTCAAATATTCAATATGCAATCTTCAAATCCAAGATAAAAAGCTAAGATGAATACTAATCCCAATATAAGGGTTTAATTACACTTTCTAGATATCGACTTTTGCAAAGTATGTATAATAATCCCCAAATTCTGGAAAAGATTCTATTTATATGAACTTGAAACTGGACCAAAATAATTACAAATTTGCCACTAGAGCATGTTGTGCATCTATCATCAAGCTCGTACAACTATTATACGATACGCACTTTCATCTTGCCAAGACATAGAATGTTCCTTTTCAGGTCTTGGATATTCAGAAGTTCTGTTGACTTTTATGTCTTCTTTAGGTACTCGCGTAACTATTTTTTGATACGCACAACTCAATTCCATGCTCGCACAATTCTTATTGGATACTACCTTTAGAATCAATTTCTTTGTGCGATCTTCTATCCTATTTTTTATCTAGCATGCACCTTGTGCAATACGCACTTGGATTGTGAGATTCCACATGTTGCTATTATAAATCTAACATTCATCACATTTTTATTTTCTCCAAGCTTTTGCTCCTTTTTTGTCTTTTTCATCCTTTGGTAGGTTCCACAACCTTATTACCTTCATGCAACCAAATTAACATAAGAATTGACTCAAATTAGGCATTAAGGACATCACTTTAGTATCAATTGTACGCATATTGAGTAAAAATTTGTTGACTCATCATTTTTAAAAGGTCAAATCAGCCTATTTCCATTCTTTAAAGCCCTATACTATGTCGTTTTGACTCTTTTAGAGGGAGATTAAAGGTTAGCAACTCCCCCAAGCCCATCATTCCCTCGTTCAAACTCCCAAGTCAGAAGAAATAAAAGCTCTTAAACTTAGTTTGGGTTCCTTTCTCATGATTTAAAACTTCAAGCTCCTAAGCCAAGTTTCTAGTCAAGATTCTTTAGTAATTAGGTATATGCAAATTTCGTAGGGGTTTTCTTTTTCCCTTATGCCCAAAAACATTAGATTTACATTATTATTTTTCATGAATTTATGATTTAAGGTTTGTACCCCTTATGCAAGTTTCTGGAATTTTTGTTTCCTTTTGATATTATTATGATTATGGTCCTTGATAAAAGTGACTATGCGTGATTTTAGCAGTCCCAATTCAATTATTATGTTTGAAGAAAAATTATGCATGATTTGATAGATTTTAGTCTATTTCAATTTAACTTGCATGTTATGAACACATGATTCCAGAATTCAAAAAATCTAGAATGACTAGTTCTAGTATGTTAGAACTTCAGTTAATTTGATAATTTGAACTGCTTTCATGCTTATTTTAAGACTAGTATCTAGACACGCTCATTGTACATGCGGGTGTACCCCATGTTAATAAGTAAAAAAAAATTATTATAATATGACGTACATATTATTTATAGAAGCAATTACAAAATAAAAATTAAATTTTAAAAATTATTTTTTTGGAAATGATGAATGGTGTTCCTATTTAACTAACTTGATAAAGAAAAAGGAAAAAGACAAAAGAAGTTCTTAAACACCTTAATTATATAGTTTGACTAGTTAAATGCGAAAGTAGCAACAAAACGCTATCATGGAGTACAAAAAAGGCTATGAACCTCCATTACAAGATTAGCTCTCCTAATATTTTTTGGGATGAACTTTATGTATTGTGTAGTGGAATATCAAATGGATATTAATTATTATAATTCTTAATACAGAGGCGTTGTTGTTAACTATCTATGATTGAAAAATGCCATCTAAGATTAAAGAGATTCTCTTGTGTTATTACTCTCTTGAGATAGTCCTTTTAGGAATTATAACGTTATGACATCTTTGGGTCTTCACTCAATGAACAAGGGATAAGTGAATCATCATTCATCTAAGAATAGGACACATATGGATAACAATATACGTCAAACTGAATTGATATACTTTAAGCCTCTCGGAATTGAAACAGGCCCAATGTCAATGTCAATATGAACAATATGTTGCAGAAGGATACGGAAAAAAGGAACCTTACATACCTTGTATTCTTAATACAATTCTACAATCTTAAGTGTGCATACAATAGTCCCGCTCTGTCCTTATGTTTGACTCTACAACACAAGTACATAACGTAACTAACATTAACCACCAATTACCTTACAACGGCATACAATAACAATAAGTCACATGTTTGGCTTTAACATGTCATTTCCCCCTTGACCATACCATTTATGAAATTACCAATAATCCCATAATATTCCATACATTTACCAATACATGATAACCAATAGCATGTAACACCAAGTTCATACTTTCCACTCTCCATCATCACAACATCACAATTATGCCATCAATTTACTTCAATACACCTCACAACAATAAATCGGCCAAAATCCCATAATTTACACTTATAGAAAAATAACAAGTTTAGGACCATAATAACACCATACATGTTGTTATTTCACCCATACCATGCTCTTTCATCAAAACTACAAGTCATAATTCAAGTTACAATCCCATGGATAACACATCTTGTTCACAAAAACCAAAAGTGCCATGTACAACACTTTCAACCATAACCAACATGATATACATAATATATCATGCTTATAATTTGTTAAAGTACAAGAATAATCACTTAACAAAGCTTTTAAGATGGTGATCTTGTCCAAAAATGTCTTAGGGTTTTGGGAGCCAAAGAAGCTTTCTTGAGAATTCTCTAGAAAAAGATAGAAAAAGCATGTGTATTTATCTTCAATAAAATCAGCATTTTGCCCCTTTATATAGGCCCTTAATTTTCATCCTTAGCCACTCTTGGAATTTAATGCAATGTGTTGCATTAGTCAATGGAAGAATGGGTCATTTGACCCATTCTTGGCCCATGTTTTCTTTCTCATTTTGGGCCCTTTTTGGCCCAATTCATTTAATCCAATAAAATAAATAATTTCTCATGTTTGAATCATATCATACGTGTTACAATGATATTCCCACTCATGCTATTCATACTCGTGGCCTCAATTCCAAAAACAAGCAATTCTAGCCACGTATGGCCTATTTTGACCAAAAGGGTAAAATCGTCATTTTGATGCCAAATTCGTTCTTGAGTAATTTTATCATCCCAATATAATAATGTAATCATTTCATGTATATTCTCATGGTTGTATAAGAAACGTGTCAAAAATCGGCTCAATACGTCCCCGGGCTTGGGACTTGAGAAAAAATCCCAACTTTGAAAAAGTGGAAAAACCAGTGTGGCACGCCCTTGGGCACGCCAGCTTGCTGCCTCTGGACTAAAACTTTTATCCCATAGCGGCATGGCACGCCCCCTAGCATGCCCCAGACTTAGTTTTTTTGAAAATTTTATTTTTGCGACTTTTCTTCGCGGGTTTGGTTAGATACTTCAACTCCTATTCTTTAACTTACTTCTTACCATTAATATCCTTTGTTTAGAAGTCCTCTTAGCCACGTTTTGAACCCCACAAATGCTCCATGAAAATCGTAAAACACCTCCTATGCAAGTTCAATCACATGTACAAGGCCAACTTTCAATTTTTTCATCACTAACATTACAAATTACATACTCATGGAATCTCGACACCTAAGTAACCATTGTTCATCGTCGTCACATTGGGTTGGGAAGGTACGGGGTGTTACATTCTCCCCCCCTTAGAAACATTCATCCTCGAATGTTAACGATGTTGCTTCAGTTACAACAAATGCATCTCTCTATGAGTATACATATACCTAAACACGTAATGCTCATGTATACTTACTTGTTATTGGTCTACTTCCAAACTTTGAACTTTTTCTTCCATTTGAAACAAATAAGGGTCGTCGATTTCATCATTTTTGTTTTCTCAACTTCTCATGTGATTTCTTTGACTTATTGGTCTCTCACAGAAACTTTTACAGAATTTACGTCTTTACTTATTAGCCTCTTTCACTTGTCGGTCTAAAATAACAATAGGTATCTCTTCCTAGTGAAATCCTTCATAATTTGTATATTTTCAATGGGAGTAATACGAAATGGAACCCTTATGCACTTCCGGCAACTTCACATGGCATGTTGTATAGGACAATTTCCCCTCTCTTTCTGAATTACATTATACCTTTCATGAGTAACGCTTTTAAGAGTACTTAATCATCTATGAGTGCCAATATCTACTATACCATTTCGATATATACTAAATTTTATGATGGATAGAAATATTCCATTGACTTAACTAATAACTCCGGTGTCCCATTAGGTTCATAGTAACTGATGGAGTAACATACGATAGAGTAGTTATATATACATCATGTAAATATAGTAATATCCCTAACTATCGGTACCGTCATCAGGAGTTGCCTCTTCATTCTGCCGGTCCACTAGAGGATAGGTACGATTTTGGGCCCCACTGGAACTAGCTGCTCCTCTCATATCTCTACCATGACCCATAGATTGAACACCTCTGCCTGGGGAAGGAACCGATGTTGATGATACAACGGTTGATCCCACAGGTCGTGCTATACCACTCGCACCCCTTTGTGGGCATTCTCTCATTATGTGCCCTTCTGTGCCACTCCAAATACAAGCATTTGTCCCCAACCGGCATTCACCTAAATGGTACCTTCCGCAATGCTGACACGGAGGACGAGAAAATCCTACTGTCTGTGAACCCTGCACTCCATTATTCTATCCAGATGGACCACCTCTAGACCCTCAGAACTGGGAGTGGGCACCCGCTGTGGAATAAGAGAATGAGGGTCTAGGCGGTAACATTCGAGATCCAGATTCTCCTGGGAACACCATAGACTGCCCCATAGGTCTCGCCCTTTTTGCTGGCCCTTCCTCAGATTTCTGTATCCTCTTTCTTTGCCTTTGGTCTTCCATATTTTGTGCGAAGGCCTGTATTCTAGCAATATCCATATCTCGATTTAAGGAAGCAATAGTGCAGTCTCATACTAAATATGGCTCCAATCTGTCCACATATCGATGGACTCTATCTTCCAATGTGGCCACCACATTTGGAGCATACCGTGCCTAGGAATTAAACTGAAGACTATATTCTCGAACACTCATATTTCCTTGAAGTAAATTTAAAAATTGATCCGCACGAGCCTCACGGATCTCATAGGGAAGATAATGATCAAGGAATTCTGTTTTAAATTCTTCCCAATTTGGTGGCATTGCACCAATACCAAGAGACTTTTTCCAATCTTCATACCACAATATCGCCTAGCCCTTCAGTCTATAAGCTGCCAACTCAACCGTTTCCACCTCGGACACATGCATAACCTCCAAAGCTCTCTGGATTTGATCCACGAAGTCCTGTGGATCTGCTTTCAAGTCTGACCCAGTGAATATAGGAGGGTCCAATTTTAGAAAGTCCTGTGTACGCCGACTAGCTGCTCTAGCCGCGTCATCTTTATTTACCATTGGACCAGCTCGTCCTTGTGCTTGTGCAGCTACTAACTGAGTCAACATATGTACTGCATTTCGTAAATCCTGATCAGTGGTATTCATAGGTGGTTCCGCAGGTACTACTCTACCTCTTGGCTCTTCTGAACTGGAAAAGTAGAGGAAGACTGCGATGCAATCTCGGCGTCAGCTCCACCTTGACTAGCTTGGTCAAGTGGTAATCTACTCATTCCTTCTTCAGCAGGCACATCCACCTTCTTCCCTTTACCTCTACCTCATCTCGTGATTGACATTTTAACTATACCAAAGAAAAACAATCACCATGATCAGGTCCAATTAAACTTACAACACCGGCTCTATTGCACGATCTAGCATGAAGAAAAGAAACAACATCCTAAATGTCCCGTAGCCTCCTACTTATAAATGTGGTGCACAACACATCGATAAGTAAGACTCTACTCAGACACGACTTTGTAGACACCCTTAGACCGACCTGCTCTGATACCAATTTTGTCACGACCCGAAATCCCATTCGGGCCGGACTGGCACCCGAAGTCGATATGGCTCGAGAGAACCAATCTTTGCTCATTAAAATTCGTATGCATATCTTCGTATGAACCTTATTAAACCTTATGCAACTATACGAAAAACATGAACATGGGAACATATGCTATATACATGTTTCGAAAACTTGGCCGTTGGAGCCATCAAGTCAAAACGGACATTTATCCCTTACATTCATAACCCACACATGCCTACAAAAGCCTCTAACAGATACATTCACAAGACCATCTAACAGTCGGGACAAGTCCCCGCTTTATACAATATTTACATCATCAACACAAATGAACAACTATGACTCGGAAAGTCCCGAAGCAACTGGGGCTCACCAAAGATCCGCAATGTCAACCTACAATGGAGGTCTACTAGTGCCTGCACCTGCAACATGTAAGGTAATTCCCCCGAGGGGGTCAGTACGAAGAATGTACTGAGTATGTAAGCTTATAAGAAATTCATCATACATAATAACAACAATAATGGAATCAATGTAAGGAAATAAATATGTGAATAAACTCTCTTTCTGTATGTGGGGAACCATGTATATTACGTTCTTTACCCTCTTGTCTTCATATTTATTCATCTTTATTGTTCTACCCATGCTAGGTTGTTCTGTCTCCCCTGGGATGAGATTAACCCATGCTAGGTACTTTGATCCTGGGATGTTATGTGAACCCATGCTAGGCTTTCGTGTCGGCCCTGGGATGTCATTAACCCATGCTAGGTTTATCGCCCCTGGGATGTTATATTAACCCATGCTAGGCTTTCGTGTCGCCCCTGGGATGTACCATTATAACCCATGCTGGGCTTTTATATCGCCCTTGGGATGTATCGGGATCGACCCATACTAGGCTTTTCTGTCGCCCCTGGGATACCACCCATATTATTGGGATCGACCCATGCTAGGTGTTGTAACCCCTGGGATACCACCCATGATTACTTATTAATTATACATCTCTTATGTTCTTATACATCTCTTATATTGTTACTTCCATTCTAAGAGTGATTGAGACATTGAGGATCATAACCTTATTTGAAGCACAATCATATACACATTTCACTTCACGCCTTTACTTCATGAGATTGACATCTTCACTTATGAGGAATAGATATATTAACTTGCACATCACCTCTCTTATTACTCTTATGAGATCTTATGAGACTGGTACTTTTACTTATGACAAATTGGTACAAGGATAATCATCATATTATAGGACTTTGGAACAAGACATGATTGGAAAATGCCTTCTAAGATTAAAGAGATTATCTTGTGTTATTACTCTCTTGAGATAGTCCTTTTAGGAATTATAACGTTTTGACATCTTTGGGTCTTCACTCAATGAACAAGGGATAAGTGAATCATCATTCATCTAAGAATAGGACACATATGCATAACAATATACGTCAAACTGAATTGATATACTTTAAGCCTCTCGGAATTGAAACAGGCCCAATGTCAATGTCAATATGAACAATATGTTGCAGAAGGATACGGAAAAAAGGAACCTTACATACCTTGTATTCTTAATACAATTCTACAATCTTAAGTGTGCATACAATAGTCCCGCTCCGTCCTTATGTTTGACTCTACAACACAAGTACATAACGTAACCAACATTAACCACCAATTACCTTACAACGGCGTACAATAACAATACGTTACATGTTTGGCTTTAACATGTCATTTCCCCCTTGACCATACCATTTATGAAATTATTGTACCAATAATCCCATAATATTCCATACATTGACCAATACATGATAACCAATAGCATGTAACACCAAGTTCATACTTTCCACTCTCCATCATCACAACATCACAATTATGCCATCAATTTACTTCAATACACCTCACAACAATAAATCGGCCAAAATCCCATAATTTACACTAATAGAAAAATAACAAGTTTAGGACCAGAATAACACCATACATGTTGTTATTTCACCCATACCATGCTCCTTCATCAAAACTACAAGTCATAATTCAAGTTACAATCCCATGGATAACACACCTTGTTCACGAAAACCAAAAGTGCCATGTCCAACCGTAATCATAGACAGATGCCGGACTCGAACTGGAACTCATAGTAACCAAATAGATAAATCCATAAGAAGCCAACCTCAACCATAAAATGATTCCAACTCATACCAGAACTCATAAATAGTAACCATAGCCATAACCCTAACTAAAGCCAGTATCGTACCAGAACTCATAATAATAGCAATAATGCATATGCCGAACTTGAAACGGAACTAAAATGCATTTATATAAAAAAAATATAAGCATAAATAACTAGCGGGGAGAAATTCAAGGGTTTCAAACCTATATCCAAGCCATAAAGTAATAAATACCAATCTCGGAAGGATAAGTCCACTAAGGAAAGGCGGATCCCTATTTACTAGGTTAATAGGTGAGGTCCAGGGTCAGTTACTACTCTACCCGAGAAAAAAGGAGCTAAAATAGGCCAGAAATCAAGTCTAAGTCAAACCCAAAATAAGGTAATAGCCTAAAGTAGTAGCCAGGAGTCTAGCTAAGCCTAAAGGAACTTCATGTCAAATACACTATCTAAAAAGGGTAGTGGGGCCCATTGCCAGAACCTACCCGAGTGTAGTGTAGGGATTCCCATTCCCATCTAAAGGTACTAATAGCACTAATCCTAGCCTAAAGGGTGATAATGCACTATACTAGGGGAGAAAAGGCCCAAAATTTACCAAAAGAGGCCCTAACCGGCTAAATAAGGCATAAAAATGCTAAAACGATAACCGGGCTAAAATTACCTGCCCAAAACTAGCACAATAGTACACTAATACCATAAATAAGCTCAATAAAAAAGGAGGGCAAGCCTATCCTACATGGACGTTGTCGAAAGCTTATCGAATCCTCTATACCAGAGCTTCCACTTTTGAGAGGCCTACAAGAGCTGCCACGCTATCAAAACAACAATCCATGCATCAAATGAGAAAAATGATACCCATTTTGTGTATAAATCCTTCGGGTCAGAAGTTGGACCAAAAATCCCATGTAGGGTCTGCTTGCGAAATCCCAAAATTGAAACCATCACAGCATTCCACATAACTCAAGGATCAAAAGCCACATAAATTTAGGTGAATCCGAGCTCCAATATTCCCAAAATCAATCCAAAAAACATCAAGAATTTTAAGAATAAAATTGGGAATTAAGATAGAAATTGAGTGAGACTTGCGAATATTATAACGATTACGAGCTTACCAACACGCCCCTATGCTAATCCCTGCACCAGAATACGATCTTCTCGCAGTTTTCAAGCACACTATGGACTCAAATGGAGGCTTTTATAGTTAAACAATGGCTGGAAAATGATGGACATGATGTTTATATAAAGCAACGATTGGTCGCTTCAGCTGCTAAATGACCGCTAAAGCGGTCACCGCTAAAGTACACAGAGCGCTAAAGAGACCAGGCCTTGGCTGGCCAGGCTCGCTAAAGTGGTCTAGGGTCCCTTATGAGGTTGACGCTAAAGCGACGTATAGCCACTAAAGCAGTCTCTTAGCTGCTTAAGCAGCTGCACCAGATAACTTGGCACCAGCCAAGTTCAACAAGTCCCAACGAACTCCGATCGGGTGCTCGGGATTGGTATGGAATCCCGTGCTCACAAACAAACTATGGTACCCTACTAAATTTTACATTTTGGACTCAACGGTGCCATCAAATTTCCAACCAGGGTTGTTTTGATAAAAAGTGGGTCCCACACCCCATGGGGATATTTCACCAAATTCCACTTAATAGCCCAAAATGAGTTTGGAAGCCTCAGGACTCGGACCAAGGGTCTCTTTAGCCTAAAATTGACATTTTAGAGTTGATGAGACTGTCAAAAATAGCATTTGAGGGCGTTTACCTGAGGTTTTGGCCAGAGACCAATTCCTTAACTTTAAAAGTTCCGAAACAGGGAAATGGCTTTAAAGACCAAACGAACGGCCCGGTAAACAAACTGTCAGTCCCAACAAGTCAAAAATGACTTGGGGCAGCTGTAGGAAATCTTTAAATGCAGAAAAAGTACAAAATGTAGAAAATAACCTGGATGGTCATTACAACATCCACTACTAAAAGGACTTTCGTCCGCAAAAGTGAAGGATCAAGATGTACCTAAAGGCTTAACTAGGTAGGGATTCTAGGTTCGTCTATTATGCTCGGTCTCCTAGGTAGCATTCTCAACTAGAAGGTGTCGACACTGAACCTTTACTATAGGAATGTCTCTCGAGCGCAACCGCCTGATATCTCTGGCCAAAATAGACATAGTCTCCTCTGTAAAGGTCAACCTCTCATCCAACTGAACTGAGTCCCACCGAAGCACGTGAGACTCATCCAGAATGTAGCACCGCAACATAGATATATGAAAAACTGGATGGATTCTTGAAAAGGCTAGAGGCAAAGCTAACTCATAGGCTATCTCCCCAACTGTCCGTAGGATCTCTTATGGTCCAATATACCTAGGGCTGAGCTTTCCCCTCCTCCCAAACCTCATCATGCCCATCATGGGTGATACTTATAGAAAAACACGATCACCAACTCTAAACCTTAAGGAACGAAGTCTACGGACAGCATAACTCTTTGGGCTGCTCTAAGCTGCCCATAGTCTATTCTGAATCACCCAAACCCGGTCCAAGGACTGTCGAAGAAAATCTATACCATAGGGCCTAACCTTAGAAGTCTCAAACCAACCAACTAGAGATTGAAAATGCCTACCATACAACGCCTCGAATGGTGCCATTTAGATACTCGAATGGTAGCTGTTATTATAAGCAAACTCTGTCAAAGCCAAAAACTAGTCCCACTGACCTCCAAAGTCCAACATACAAGCACGGAGCATATCCTTCAGAACCTAAATAGTCCACTCTGACAACCCATCAATCTGGGGATGAAAAGTGGTGCTAAGATCAACCTAGGTACCCAACTCCTCCTGAAATGTCCTGTAGAAGCTAGAGGTGAACTGAGTAGCCTTGATCTGAAATAATAGACATGGGTACCCTATGAAGGTGAACTACTTCTAAGAAATATATATGGCCTGACCTCTTGGCACTGAAGAAAGTCTGAATAGAGTTGAAATGGGCATACTTGGTCAATCAATCCACGATGACCCAAATGTTGTATGAACTACTAGAAGTGAGAGGCAAGCCACCTACAAAGTCCATAGTGACCCGCTCCAATTTTAACTCAGGAATAGGTAGCCTCTAAAGCAATCCACCAGGTCTCTAATGCTCGGCCTTCACCTGTTGAATACAAAGGCACCAAGCTATAAACTCCTCTATATCTCTCCACATACCACTCCACTAGTAATGTTGCTTCAAATCCCTATATATCTTAGTTGTCCCAGGGTGAATAGAATATCTGGAGCTATGAGCCTCTCAAAGTATCAACTGAATCAAATCTCTGACCCTCGAAACAAAAATTTGACAGTCAAATCTCAAGGACTTACCTCTCAACACCTACCCTTAAATTCTATGAAGCCTGTCATCCTCAAACTGACGACCCAGAATCTGCTCCAACAAGGTAGATCTAGCCTCAACATAAGCAAGAATCCTCCTAGGGTCAATAAATATCAAGACGAACCATCATGTTGTCTAAGGACTGGATATCCATAGCCAATGGCTACTGCAAAACTGAAATGAAGGCCAGGCTACCCATACTCACTGTCTTCCAGCTCAAGGCATCTTCTACCACATTCGCCTTGCCCGAATGGTATAGAATAGAGATATCGTAGTCCTTTAGCAACTTAGTCCATCTATGCTGCCTCAAATTAAGCTCCCTATAGGTCATAATGTACTGAAGACTATAGTGGTCAATGTAGATCTCACAACAAACACCATACAAGTAATGCCTCTAAATCTTAAGCGAAAAAACTACCACATCCAAATCCAAATCATGAGTGGGGTAGTTGTACTTGTGCACCTTCAATTGCCTCAATGCATATGTAATAACACAGCGCCATTGCATCAGAACATAACCCAAACAAACACCAGAGGCATCACAATAAAGGGTGAACCCTTCACTCTCAACTGGAAGAGTCAGAATAGGAGTTGAAGTGAGCAAGTCCTTGAGCTTAATAAAGCTCGCCTCACAACTCGCAGACCACTAAAATAGAACCTCTTTCCTAGTCAACCTAGTCATAAAGGTTGTAATTGAAGTAAATCTCTCGACGAACTGCCTGTAGTAGCCTGCTAACCCAATAAAACTGTGAACCTCAGTAGGTGACGTACGCCTAGCCCAATCACGAATAGCCTTAATCTTTACTAGGTCTACCATAATACCATCCTTAGACACCACGTTCCCCAAGAAAGCTATAGACTCAAGCGAGAACTCGCACTTTGAAAATTTAGCATAAAGCCTACAATCTCTCAAAGTGTGGAGCACAGTCCTCAAATGTTGTGCGTGATCCTCCCTACTCCTCGAATAGACAAGAATGACATCAATGAAAACAATCACGAAGGAGTTTAAATAAGGGCTGAAGACGTGGTTCATCAAATTAATAAATGTTGTTGGGGTATTGGTCAACCCATAAAACACCACCAGGAACTCATAATGGCTCTAACGAGTCCTGAAGGCTATCTAAGGGATGTCCTCAGCCCTGATCCTTAACTAATGGTAACCAGACCTTAAATCAATCTTAGAAAACACTGTTGTACCCTGAAGCTGGTCGAATAGATCATCGATAAGTAGAATTGGATACTTATTCTTCACTGTCACCTTATTTAACTATCTCTAGTCAATGCACATATGCATAAAACCATCCTTTTTTTTCACAAACAGAACTGGAGTACCCCAAGTCGATACATTCAGTCTGATGGAACCCTTACCCAGAAGATCCTGAAGTTGAATATTCAGCTCTTTTAGCTCGGCAGGAGCCATATGGTAAGGAGCCATAAAAATAGGTTAGGTGCCCGACTCAAGGTTAATAACAAACTCTATATCACGCTCAGGAGGAAGGCAAGGTAGGTTGGCAGGAAAAACATCAGGAAAGTCACGAACAACTAGAACAGAGTCAACCAAATGACTCACAGCACTGACATCTCAAACATAAGCAAGGAATGACTCACAACCCCTTAATATCAGTATTCTAGCCTGAATATAAGAAATAATCCTCATCGGTGCACGGCTAAAAGAACCTTCCACACAATTGGGGGTATGCCAGGCAGGGCAAAGGTAATGGTCTTGACAAAGCAATCTAAGACTACATGATAGGGGGATAACCAGTCCATGCCCAGAATCACATCAAAATCCACCATATCTAACATAATGAGATCAACCTGAGTGTCAAACTCTCAAATAGTCACCAAATATGATCTATATACCTGATCTACTACTAAAGAATCACCCACAAAGGTAGCTACACACAATAACACAAATAAAGCCTCGGAAGACAAACCCAACCATGGTGCATAATAAGCAAAACCATACAAATATATGGAACTGAGATCAAATAAAGCAAAAGCAAGCTCACGGCATATTAAAATTATACTTGTGATCATAGCAACCAAAGCCTCAGTCTTCGGCCTACTAAGAACATCATACAAATAGCCCTGCCCAATATCGAACTGGGTACATACCCGACCACCTAACCTACCTGCCTAAGTACCATCTCTGAAACCCTGGGGACCACCTTTATGACCCTGAGCACCACCCCTACTTGGTGGCAGCGCTGATCTGATCTACTGAGCAATCTAAACTGAAGGCTCAATCATCCCATGTCAGGGACACTTTCGAGAGAAATGACCAATAACCCCACACTCATAACAATCCCAGGGCACTCTACTCTGTCTAGAAGGTCCAGCTGATCCAGAATGGACACCTCGGTCTGATGACCCTGACTGAACACCCCTTACTGGATGACTACTGCTATGACAACTCGAACCACTATAACTGGGCTGACCCCCACTTGAGATTTGAAGTGCTGCCTGAAAAGGCCTACTAGGCTGACCCTGGTGCTGATAAGGATGATGCTGGGGGTACATACCCTAAAATCCTCAACCCCTGAACTATTAGCCACTGTGGCTTCCACTGTAGCTACCCTGATGACGGGGCCTCTTATTGCTACCCCCTTGGGCCTCGCGATCCATCTCCTCTATATTATAGACGTGGTCAGCAATCTTAGTAAATGACTTCCCCAAAGTCATCAAACTTTGAGTAGCCCTACAAAGCAATAAATTTAACCCTCTAACAAAACATTCGATCCTCTCATACTCTGTAGGTAAAATCATGGTGGCATGTCTGGCTAGCTCGTGAAACCTTACCTCATACTCAGACACAGTCATGGTACCCTTTCTTAATCCAGAAAACTCATTTCTAAGGCGCTTGCGCATGATGTGAGGCATGTACTTCTCCAAAAAAGCCTCGGAGAGTTGAGCCTAAGTCACAGAAGGAGATCCAACTAGCTTGGAATTAAGATAACCTCTCCACCACTGCCTTGCTGCCCTGTCAAGCTGATAATTAGTATAATCCACCCCGCGCGACTCAACCAACCCCAAATTATGCAGCCTCTTCTCACAACTATTAAGGAACTCATAAGCATCCTCTTAAAGGCCCCCCAAAAACCTAGGTGGAGTCAATCTCAGAAATCAGCCCAAAATCTGTGGTCAAAGTGGTTGGGCTATTACATTGGTAGAAACTCTGCTTTGGGGCCACAGCTACAGGCTGCGCCCCCAAACCAATACCACCCTAGGCTATTATCTGAGCCTTATACATCGGTGGACCACCAACTAACCCTACTATGGAAGATATAAACCTCGATGGGGCCAGGGCTATCTCCTGTCCCACCTGCTACTGTGGTGGTAGAATCTATATTGCTATCTAGGGCTCAGGAGCAATAATATTATCTGGCGATGTCTCTCTAGCCCAATCTCGACCTCTATTTCAACCTCTACAACAAATGGGTACTCTAGTAGCAGGCTCGAGGTCCTGATCGCCGACTGTCGTACCTCGCATCCTAACCATCTATAAAAGAGTAAAACAACAATAAGAATTTGGAAACCAAAATAGAAACAACGCACAGAGGTGAACCAAAAGGATGAGATTTTTCTAAAATTGTCCTTTAGCCTTCCGAAGATAGGATACAAACATCTCCGCACCGATCTATGGGACTCTACTAAAGATCGGTTCTTGTACCAATGATATCGGTGAACCTAGGCTCTGATACCAAACTGTCATGACCTAATTTCTCAGGTCATGATGAAACCTACTTCAATCCACCAGTAGGTAAGCCAAGCCATAGCCCAGAACAGCCAGTAACAGGCTAACGGGCGAAAGAAAAAAAAAAGAATGAAACCAATAACAATGATAACATAGGAAGAAGCAAAAGCGATATATTCATAAATATGACATGGTGTACAAGAGCAGGAGAGGAAGAAATGAACAAAATGAATCCCTCCCAACACCTGGTATGGTCGGTACTAGAGATACTTCGACCAAAATAACAGTACTAGACTGTATCCAAAATATACATATATACACAATAGTCTCAAAAATACAAAAAACAGTAACTAAAATTGTCACGCCCTATATTCCAACGGGGCGGACTGGCACCCGAAGCCGATAATTCCAAAGAGAACCAATCTTCATCTATGTTTATTCATATGCATGTCATTCAAGAAACATCACCACCACGTATAGATACAAGATGCTAATAGCGGAAGTCATGGAAACATGTGATATATACATATGTGAAACTTGGCCGTCAGGGCCATCAAGTCAAAATGGACATACATCTCTTACATTCATATTCCCACATACATCTACAAAGCCTCTAACAAATGCATACACATAACCATCTTAAAGTCGGGACAAGTCCCCACTTTATACAACATCACAATACCAAAACAAATGTACACATGTGACTCGAAAAGCCCCGAACCAACTGGATCTCACCAAAGATCCGCAAATGACCTGCAACCTACTGTGGAGGTCTACTAGCACCTGTGCCTGCAGCAAGTAAGGTAAGTCCCCCAAGGGACATCAGTACGAAAAATGTACTGAGTATGTAAGGCTCATATGAAACTGTATGATATATAAGTACTTCTATGAATTCAAGTATAAGAGAATAGTCAGTGCAGATAAACCACCGGCCTGCATATGTGCAACCATGTACATTACGTCCTTTACTTCTTTTGCATTTACATTTATTCATCTTTATCGTTCTACCCATGCTAGGATTTTCTGTCGCCCCTGGGATGAGATTAACCCATGCTAGGTATTTTAACCCCTGGGATATTAGATTAACCCATGCTAGGCTTTTATGTCGCCTTGGGATGTTACTGTGATAACCCATGCTAGGCTTTTATATCGCCCCTGGGATGTAACTGTGATAACCCATGCTAGGCTTTTATATCGCCCCTGGGATATAACTCAAGAACATACAAACAATTATCCATTACTTCATTTCTTTAATTCTATGAGATTGATACATTGGTGATTGCACATTATTGGAACTTTAGAACATAACATTCCTAGAACTTGGAAATGTTAGTCAATGAACATGAGACGTGTGAATCACAATTTATCAATGTGTAAGGAACATATGATGAATAATAATTGATAACCGAAAATGGGATACCTTAGAATATTTCGGAATGACAATAAGTACAACGTCAATGTGAACACTATGTTCCGCAGAAGGATACGAAAAGAGTAACCTTACATACCTTATCTTTCCAATATGAATACACAATCCTATGTATGAATATAATAGTCCATATCCTTCCTTACATTTCACTCTACAACACAAGTACATAACGGAGCTTACGTTAACAACCAACTACCTTACAAGTGCATACGACGACAATGAGTTACATGATTGCCTTAAAATGTCATTTCCCCCTTGACAATACCATTTATGAAATTATCATACCAACAATACCACAACATTCCATACATTGACCAATATATCATAAACCAATAGCATGTCACACCAAGTTCATACTTTACACTTCTCCATCAACACAACATCACAATTACTCCATCAAGTCACCTCAATACACTTCATAACCACATATCGACAACAATCCCACAAATTATACTTATAGAAAAATAACAAGTCAAGGAACATAACCACACCATACATGATATTTCATTCACACCATTCACTTTTATCAAAACCTCAAGTCTCCTTTGAAGTTTAAATCACATAGATGACACATCTTTTAACAAAAAGCAAAAGTGCATTACTTACACTTTTAGACATAACCATCATGATCTACATACTCTCCCATGCATATAATATATTAATCCATAAGAATAATCACTTACCCAAACAAGCAAATGAGTGATCTAATGAGTGATCTTGTCCAAAGAGAGGGCTTAGGGTTTGAGAGCTTGAAGAAATATCTTGTGGAAATGTTGTGGAAATGTCTAGAATGGCATGTGTGCTTTGTGGAAGTAGAAATATGCCTTTTGCCACCTTATATAGCCCCTCAAGTCATATTTAGCCACTTTTTGGCATTAAATGCCATATTTGCTTGGTCAAAGTGGAAGAATGGGTCATTTGCCCTTTTGGGCCATGTCTTTTAATCCATTTTGGGCCTTAAATTGAGCCCATTTACACATATTAACTTATCCCACAAATTTCAATGTGTAATACTCCAATTATATCATGTTTAAATAATTTCATCAATTTCACAACAATATTCAACTCACGAGATTCATGTTCGTAGCCTCAATCTCAAAAATAAAAAAATTCTAGCCACTCATGGCTTAATTGAACATAATTTGATAAAACACTTATGATGAAGAATTAATCCCAACTCATATGCCAAACTTTCTCGAGAGTATTCCTACTATGATGGAATAATGATACCATAACCCAAGAGTCCTCTTTATAGACTAATAATCGTAGAAGAAATCGGGCAAAAAGCACCCCGGCATGCCCCCGGGCACCCATGAGACTTAGAAAAATTTCAGCTCTGGAAAGGTGGCCAGGAGTGGCCTGGCACGCCCCTGGGCGCGCCCCCTTGCTGCCTGTGCCAAACAAAATTCGGCCAGAAGTCGCCTGGCACGCCACCTGCAGCGCTCCATACTAAATTTTTGATTTCAACTTTTCTTTGCGTATTTGGTTGGATCTTTCAAGTCCCAACCTTTTGATTGCCTCTTATCTTTAAGATTCTTTGCTTGGATGTCCCTTAAACCTCACTTTTCACCCCACAAATGCTCCACAAAGTCACAAACACCTACTACGAAGGTCTAATTACATTTACTAGCATAATATCAAATGTTCCATCAATAACAATACAAAATAAGTGGTTCAAGGTTGTAAAGTATGGTCGGGATGTACAGTGTGTTATAGAAATAGATGGAGGAGGATCAGATTCAAACTCTAGAAAGCTCACCCCATCTCCAAATCAGTAGCAGGGCCTGAGGATAACGTCAATGCTGGTGGCTCGTACTCGGATCAGCATTAGAGAAAAGATGAAGAAGTGCAGTATGAGTACCAAAGCAATGGGTACTCAGTATGCATCATCGGACAACTGAGCTCAAATATAGTAAAAACATAATAAGGTACGAGAGTGTAAGCTAATTCAACGGTAACATGGGTAGAAACATAAATATCTACGGTACTAAGAAAGTGCAATAATGGAAATAAATAACTCAAAAATAAAGAAATGAACTAACTTAAACCTAACTGAACCCCTATAAACCCAGAAGGCGCACACAAGAAGACAATTACCTCTATCGAGCCCCCATAAGTCGGCGGGTACAGACAAGAAGAAACTAAGGTAAGAAACATAAATAACCTGTAACTGAATTGATCTCAAGAAACTTTTTGATCCCAAATCCATGATGAAAAATCTAGGTATGTATCAGGCTTGAACCGGAACAAATGGATTGTAACAAGAGGCCAATCATTGGGCTCGAACTAGAAATAGCGGATAATAACGAGAGGCCGAATGATGCATACACAACAAGAACAGTACCACTTCCATAACTACCAGTAACAACCATAATTAACACTAGAAAATACCTATCATAATCATTGACAGATGCCGGACTCGAATCGAAACTTATAGTAACAAAACCGTAACCAAAACCAGATGAACCCATAAAAAGCCAACCTCGACCGTAAACTGATGCCAACTTATATCAGAACTCATAAATAATAACCATAACCATAAAACTAACCGATGCCAGTATTGTGCCAGAACTCATAATAATAGCAATAATGCATATACCGAACTTAAATCGAAACTGAAATGCATTTTTATAAAAAAAAAATAAGAATAACTAGCTAGCGGGAAGAAATTCAAAGGTTTCAGGCCTATCTCCAAACCATAAAGTCATAAATACCAATCTCGGATGGATAAGTCAACTAAGGCAAGGCGACTCCCCATTTACTAGGTCAAGAGGTGCGGTTTAGGGTCAGTTACTATTCTACCCGGGAAAAATGAGCTAAAATAGGCCAGAAATCAAGTCTAAGTCAAACCCATCCCAAGTTAATAGCCTACAGTAGTAGCCAGGAGTCTAACTAAGCATAAAGGAACTTCATGTCAAATACACTATCTAAAAAGGGTAGTAGAGCCCACTATGGGATCTCGATAACCAAACCTAGGATAGAACCTACCCGAGTCTAGTTTAAGGCTTCCCATTCCTATCTTAAAGTACTAATAGCACTAATACTAGCCCTAAAGTTTGATAATGTAATATATTAGGGGAAAACGAACCTGAAATCTACCAAAAAGGGCCCTAACTAGCTAAATAAGGCATAAAAATGCTAAAATAATAACCAGGATAAAACTACCTGCCCAAAACTAGCACAATAGTACATTAATACCATAAATAAGCTCTATCTAAAAGGAGGGTAAGCCTAGTCTACGGATGCCGTTAAACGCTCGCCGAATTCTTTATACCAAAGCTTTCCCTTTTCGAGAGGCCTCCAAGAGCCGCCACGCTATTAAAATAGTGATCCATATATCAAGACAAGAAAAATGATACCCATATTGCGTATAAACGCTCTAGGTCAAAAACAAGACTAAAAATCTAGTGTGGGGCCCGCTTATGGAATCCCAAAATTGAAAGCGTCACAGCATCCCACGCAGCTCAAGGATCTAAAGACACATAAATTTATGTCAGTTCGAGCTCCAACAGTTCCAAATCAGTCCCAACAACATCAAGAATTTTAAGAATGAATCTGGGGAATTTAGCTGGAAATTGAGCGAGAATTACGGATATTATAATGATCACGAGCCTACCAACATGCCCCCACGCTAATCCCTACACTAGAATATAATCTTCTCACAGTTTTTGAGCTCACAATGGACTCAAATGGAGGCTTTTAACTTAAACAATGGCTGGAAAATGAAGGAGATGATGTTTATATAAACCAACAATTTATCTCTTAAGCGGCTTAATGACCACTAAAGCAGTCACTGCTAAAGTGCGCAAAGGTCGCAAAAGTGACCAGGTCTTGGCTGGCCAGGCTCGCTAAAGTGGTTCAGGGTCGCTTAAGTGGATGCCGCTAAAGTGACGCCTAGCCACTAAAGAGTCTACTGCTAAAGCGTTCCCTTGGCCGCTTAAGCGGCAGCACCAGATAACTTGGCCCCAGCCAAGTTCAACAACTCCCAACGGACTCCGACCGGGGGCTCGAGATTGGTTCAGAATCTCCTGCTAACAAACGAATTATGCTACCCTTCTAAATTTGACATTTCAGACTTAATGGCGCCATCAAAATTTCCAACCGGAGTCGTTCCAATAAAAAGTGGGTCCTACACCCCACGGGGTCGTTTTAACTAAATTCCACCTAATAGCCCAAAATGAGTCTGAAAGCCTCGAGACCCAGACCAAGGGTTCCCCTAGCCTAAAATCAACATTTTGGAGCTCATGAGACTTTCAGAAATGGCATCAGAGGCTGTTTACCTGAGGTTTTGACCCGAGACCCATTCTTTAATTTAAAAAACTCCAAAATAGGAAAAATGACTCTAAACACCAAACGAATTGTACGGTAACTGAATTGTCAGTTTCAGCAAGTCATAAATAACTTGGAGCAGCTATGGGAAAACTATAAATGCAGAAAAGTCACAAAAACATAGAAAATAATTTGGAGGGTCATTACAGATGTCCAATAGGTCATGTAAGGAAAATGAAATCTCATTTTGCAGAACTCATGAAAAAGGTACAAAATAAATTGCAGGCATAAAAAGGGAAGCTCCTATCATTTAGAGGAAAGACAGTGATGATTAACATTGTCCTCCAAAGCATTTCTATATACTTAAATTCCTCTTAAATGTGTGTTGCATGATTTACATAGAATATTTGCTAAATTCTTATGGAGATTTAAAGAATAGGGTAGGAACAAGCATTGGGTGGAATAGACTAAAATTTGGTTAACTAAAGAAGGAGGAGGTTTGGGGTTTAGATCGTTATTTAATGTTTCAAAGGCTTTATATGCTAAATTGTGGTGCATATTCAGGACTAAAAAATCTTTATGGACTCAGTTTATGTGGAATAAGTATTGTAAAATGTATAGACCTCAAGTGGTGGAACGGAGGGGGGGTCCAAAATTGTGGAAGCATATGTTGGAAGCTAGGGAATTCATAGATCAGCATATTTTGAGGGAACCTAAATGTGTTCACTTTTGCATTTGGTTTGACAATTAAACCCATTGTGTGCCCTTCACTACTATCTTCCTATTTCTAATGATAACAATTATGATGTGGATGAGCTAAATAGTCTTATGGTGCAGGGTACCTGGAATGAAAAATTGCTACATCAGGTGTTTCCTAAAGAGGTTTTTTTACATATTCAGAATAAGCTGGGGGTGGTGGAAGAAACCGAAGAATGGGATAAACCTAGATAGATGTTAAATAGCACAAGAATTTTTTCAATAAAGAGTTCATAGGAACTGATGTGATAAAAGGGAGAAGTTCAAGAGGAGTTTAAAATTATTTGGGAGAAGTCAGTGCCACTTAAAGTTCCCTTTTTCTTTTGGCGACTATGCAAAAAGAGGATTCCTATTTGGAAAGTTTTAAGGACATTCAGAGGAGTTGAACCAGTACATTATTGCTATTGTGAAGGTAGTGTTATACAAACCTTTGAACATTTATTCATGTCTTGTTCTATGTGAAGGAAGATCTGGAGGTTTTTTTACAGGTGTAGTTAAATGCAGGGTCCATTTGTTCAGTTAAAGATATCATTAATAAATGGTGGCATCTAAATTGTCCTCCTAAGCTGAAAATTTATTTTGACCTATGCCAACTTTTATGTTATGGGAAATTTGGAAGAGGAGAAACATTGTATATTATGGGGGTAGGATGTCTTATTATGGTATGGTGTTAGGAAGTTAATAGAAATCTTCATATACTAGCAAAGTACAGGTATCCTTGGTTAAAGTTTATTCTTAATACCTGACCTTTAATAGTGAGTTTTTTTAGGAGTATTTACCTACCATTGAAAGCAAAATTGTATACCGGAATTCTCCTGAGGTAGGGTCTTACAAATGTAATTTGGATGGCTCTTTTAAAGGTAATCTAGGACAATGTTCTACTGCATTTTGTTTAAGAGATAGTAATGGTAATCTGATTTTTGCTGAGTCAACAAGGTTGGAGGATGGGACAAGTTTAATGGATGGAATAGTAGCATTGATGATAGGATTGGAATGTTACATGTCCTAAAATCAGCTGTCGGTAGTGTTGGAAATAGATATTTGGTGTTAACAAAAGTCCTAGATGGAATTTGGGAAATCCCTTGGGACATTGTGATGGAGGTAAAACAGATCAAGAGGTTAAAAGCTGATAGGAATGTGAAATTGATTCATACTCTTAGGGAAGGGAACATGCTCGCAGATTATTTTACTAATCTAGTTTTATTTTTTGCAGGTATACATAGTATTTCCTATACATCTATGGAAGAAGTACCATTAAAAGGAAGAGCAATTATAATATTAGAAAAAAGCAAAATCCCTAATCTCAGAATCAGAAGATATTAAAACGACAATTTTACAATTCTTTGAGAATTTCAACAATCAAAGGATAGCTAATCATTGGGCAGAATATGATTTCACCAAATTTTACCCAGATAGACTAACAATTTCAAAATTTAAAGATTGAAATCGTTAGCTCTCTTCTTACAAATCTAAAGGAAATGGTTGAGAATTTGACGAACTTGTAGTCTTTATTCTCTTTAGCAGTGGTATTAGCTTTCATGAAGCTCAACCTACTGAGAGGAGAAAAGCTGCAATTAGTTAGATTTTCAACCAGGTTTTGGTGATAGTGAGGGAGAAAGTTTTTTTTACCTGGTCAATAGTTGGTCAGATCTATGCAACAGAGTTAAATAAGTCTTCTTTCTTGTGGAGTTCACGACACTTGTGAGAAGATATAAGTGTCTAGAGTGAAATCCTATCGAACTTTTGTTGTCTCTTGATTGTATATCAACTATAAGAGGGGTATAAATTTCTCTCCCAAGCTTGTAGATCATCGATGGAAGGTCAAGTTCATGTCGATGGCGGATTACATTGAGAAGATGAACTCATTGAATGCTGATGAAGGGTCTTTCTAGACTTTTCATCTACTTTCCTATTTGTTTTTCTAATTTTTTGTTTTCTAGTTTTTGATTTTTTTTCCTTTTGTTTTTGTTTTTATTTTGTCCGAACTTGGGCCATTTGGGCTTTAGTTTATTTTATTTTATTTTATTAGTAGCCACTTTTGGGCTGTTGATTTTGTACATGATGACGTTTTCATTATCAATAAATGGCCACCTTTGGCCTATTTTAATTTTTTTTTAAATGGTCATGTAAATCAAATATTGTTCAATTTATTTTGAATTTTTGAAGTCGGAGTTGAAGTTGTATTTGATCATATTTTTTACAAAAATTATTTAGAAATTAAATGTACTTTTTCTAAATATGATTTACACTCCCCCACCCCCCAATTTCTAAAACTAGCAAAATCATTCAATCGATTAATTTACTTGAAACATATAACCAAATAAACTCTAAAAGAGTAATATATCAAAATAGATAGTCACGTATTATCTTAGATCTCATATATGTGCTACAACATACTATTATAATTAAAAAATTTAGGGTAAAATTTGAAAAGAATAATATAATAATAGCAAAAATTAGGATTTGGGATATTTTTCAAATTTGAAATATAACTTCAAATTGCATATAAATTTTCGTGGAAAACATTGATTTTCAAATAAAAGAAAGAATTTTGAAAAAAAAAGTGAAAAATTCTCATGACCAAACAGGTAAATATAGAAAAAAAAAAAAAGCATAAGGAAAGGGGCAAATAAAAATATATCATTCCTTTTGTTTCAATTAGTGACATAATTTAACACAATACAAGGCTTGAGAAAGAATGGACAGTTAAATGTACTTTTCCTAAATATGATTTATACCCTCCTCCCTCTCCAATTTCCAAAACTAGCAAAATCGTCAAATTTAATTAATTTATCTGTAACATACATCAAAATCTACTCTAAAAGAGTAATATCTCAAAGTAGATAGTCACATAATATCATAGATTAGATCTTATATACGAGCTACAACATACTATTACAAGAAAAAAAATTCACTTTATTTGAAATTTTAAAGTTGGAGCTGAAGATAGAATTGTGTTCGGTTATACTTTTGCAAATAATGTTTGGTTGATTGAATGTATTTTCCCTAAAAAATGTGAATATGATTTAAACATGAAATATCGTTTTAATGAGGTCATTTTCATAAAAATAAAAATTTAGGATAAAATTTTTAAAAAATATTTAATGAAAGTGAAAACAAAATTTTCGGTGTTTTTCAAATTTCATTTTAAATACAACTTGAAGTTTCAAGTTGTATTCAATAGTTTCATGACAACACCAATTTTCAAGTAAAATAACATAAAAATTCGAAAAAAAGGTGAAAAATTCTAACTGCCAAATAGGTAAATATAGAAGGAAAAAAAAAACATAAGGGAAGAGGCAAATGAAAATATACGATTCTATTTGTTTGATCATAAAAAATTTTCACTTTTTTTTATGCAATTGACCTCCAGAAAACACATTTGGCCATATAAGTTGAAATTTTTTGTTTTCACTTTATTAACCTTTTTTAAAAAAATTCAAAAACAATAAAAGGTGTTTTCACTTTTTTCACTCCAAATTACTCATGAATAATAATAAAAAAAAATTTAATTTATTTCATGGTCAAACACAACTCTAAATTTCAAATATCAATTTTCACTTTGAAAACATAAATTACTTTTTTTTCCCCCTGTTTTCACAATGAAACATGGCCAAACACCTACTTAAAAAAGAACGGAAAATTTCTGACTCTCTTGATCTTGAAAATGTCATAATATTTGTATATTATAATTTTTTTTTTTGAATTTGTGGTTTTAAAAATGTTGTTTGCATGGTTAGAAAAAATTCAAACTAATATTAAAATGGAAAGTTTAAATTTAAATTATTTCAAATATGAATTTTTATATTTATTTTTGTATCAGACCAATAAAGAAATAATGTTACATAAATTGAATCAATGCGTATATGTGACACTCACTTCGTTTTAATTTGTTTGTCTTGCTTTTCCTTTTTGTCTGTTTAAAGAAAAGTGTGTCTTTTCCTTTTTGATAACTCTTTAATTTCAACTTTCATGTGACATATTTAATACCACAAGATTAAAAAATATTTTGATACATTATATATATCATTAATTTAAAAGCTTCAAAAGTTTTTTTTCCTTTTTTGTTGCTATGTCAAAACTAGATAAATAAACGGAAGGAGTATATGAATTTCTAGGAAATCGTAATGGAGTTCAAATTAGTTTTGATCACAATCGATGGGAAAAGAAAAATTATATTTATCCAATTGGATCACTTTAAAAGGTGACTACATGTAACTCTATTTAACATCGTTGATTGATAATCTTTAATAACGTATTATATATATGAGGTAAAAAGTTCATTACACATTGAGTAGAACAAGTATTTTTATCTTAAATAATAAGGTGGTGGCCGGTAGTAGCAAACGAGAGCCATAGAATGAGTGAGAGGCTATCTATGATCCATAATCTCATCCACTCCATCCCATCTCCACTAAATATACTGACAGTAGTGCTAGCTTGTGAATACATAACACACAATGGCTTCGGCTGCTCTATCAGTAGCCAATTCTTCTCTACACGTCACGAACAAAAGATCATTCTCAGAGTTCACTGGGCTTCGCACCTCATCTGCCCTTCCATTCGGAAAGAAAGCTAACGATGACTTGTTCTCTCTTGTTGCTTTCCACACCTCTGTTGTAAGTTATTCCATTCTTATAATACTAATTACCTATTCTAGCACCCTGCCTTATTTTTCTAGCCTACTAATTGCCTGCAATTGTCTTCCAAGCCTACGTGTGCAACTATATGTTTGTTCCAGATATCAAAAATAATACTCTAGTAGGAAATTTTTTCCTTCAATGTTTGTGCGTATTTTCCAATTGAAGATATTCAGTACTACTGCTAAACAATTTAGTTGCAGGATTTTCAGAAGTTCAATATATATATAATTACCATGAATTGCGACACTCTTGTTTATCTGTTGTTATTGTTTGGTTGTACGGTATTCACTTGGTGTTAATGAGTTGGATAAACCGTAGATTGGTGGAGGAAAATGCAAGGGGAGAGTAGTGGAGGCGAAATTGAAGGTAGCCATCAATGGATTTGGAAGAATCGGACGGAATTTCTTAAGGTGCTGGCATGGCAGGAAGGACTCTCCCCTTGATGTCATTGCCATCAATGACTCTGGCGGTGTCAAGCAAGCCTCTCACCTCCTCAAGTACGACTCTACCCTTGGCATCTTTGACGCTGATGTCAAGCCTGTTGGTACTGATGGCATCTCTGTCGATGGAAAGGTCATCAAAGTCGTCTCCGACCGTAACCCCATCAATCTCCCCTGGAAGTAAGTCGTTTTTTTCTTCACCAACATAGGGTCATTATTCTTATATGTTCAACACTAACATATATAGTCGTCCCCAGGGATCTTGGTGTTGACTTGGTGATCGAAGGTACCGGAGTGTTTGTGGACAGAGAGGGTGCTGGGAAGCACATCCAAGCTGGAGCTAAGAAAGTGCTCATCACTGCCCCCGGAAAGGGTGATATTCCTACCTATGTTGTCGGTGTCAATGCAGACCTTTACAGCCCTGATGAGCCCATAATCAGCAATGCTTCTTGCACCACCAACTGTCTTGCTCCTTTTGTCAAAGTCCTTGACCAAAAATTCGGTAATATATATACACACACACTTCCTATATATATATATATATATAAAGAAGAAGATATTCACCAGATGCAGAAAACTAATCAATTTTGCTCTTCTAGGCATAATCAAGGGGACCATGACAACTACACACTCCTACACTGGTGACCAAAGGCTTCTTGATGCAAGCCACAGGGACCTTAGACGTGCAAGAGCTGCAGCTCTTAACATTGTGCCAACCTCAACTGGTGCAGCTAAGGCTGTGGCCCTTGTCCTTCCAAGCCTCAAAGGGAAGCTCAACGGCATTGCCCTGCGTGTTCCCACCCCCAATGTCTCGGTCGTGGACCTCGTCGTTCAAGTATCCAAGAAGACATTTGCAGAGGAAGTGAATGCTGCATTCAGGGAGTCTGCTGACAAGGAGCTTGCTGGCATTCTCTCCGTCTGCGATGAGCCCCTCGTTTCAGTCGACTTTAGGTGCTCTGATGTTTCATCAACTGTGGATGCTTCACTTACCATGGTCATGGGAGATGACATGGTTAAGGTTATTGCTTGGTATGACAATGAATGGGGTTACTCACAGAGGGTGGTTGATCTCGCTGACATTGTTGCCAACCAATGGAAATGAAAAAAATGCTGTTTTCTGTTAAATATTACTATTACGTAGCTTAATTTTGTAGATTATATTGCTTCCGTTTTCTCAAAATTGTAGCCATCGAGAACCCTCGTCAATTCATTTCAAATAGGTCCCATCTTTTGTGCTTTAATTATCAGAACATCCTTTTTAGTTTCTTCACCCTTTTCATCTCAATTTAAGGAAAACGGTTTTGATTTATGAACGTTTTTGACTAACAAATCAATGTCACCTACTTAGTTAAATCTCCACATATTTCATCTCATAACTTCGTCAAAAGAGGGGCATTTCTAACCCGAAAATTAAAGTTGAGGGTAATTAGAATTCAATCGATAAAAAATGTATTTCTGAACTGAAAATTAACGTTAACGGCAATTCAGATCCATAGCTTAAAGAAAAGCAAATTTAAGTAATTTCTAATATGTTAGGAATATTTTTGACTCTTTTTCGTTCGTTTGATCTCATCCAATGCCCCTCTACACATCTTCTATCTTCTCTTCCTCCGGTAGGCTTGCCTGAGTAAAAAGGTGGAGTCCCAACAGTCTATATCACAACACAATAATGAATAATATACACACAGGTAGTGAAACCTGTATGGGATGCTGCAATAATAATTAGAATTTCAGTATGGGATGCTGCAATGTAGTTTTTGGCAATGTAATGAAATCCAGAATCTTACCTCGGGTAGCCTGGAATCACATATCGGGCAACCCAAAATCTCACCTCGGACATAACAATAAAGTAAACCGAAAGCTTGAAATCTTACCTGGGACTTGGTAAAATCAGTAGAAAAGGGACATCAATCTTACCGCAGTCCAAGTAAAAAGGTGGCACGATCTGAAGTCTTACCCCTGATATTTTAATGAAAAAGCGGTGCATTCTCTTTTAAAAACTGAAAATCTGTATTTTCCTCAACTCCACCATGATCCATGTGAATGAATGAATGAATATGTCACACCCCGAATCCCAATGAGGCGTGATTGGCACCCGTAGCCGATAAGACCCGAGAGAACCAAGCTATGCTTCTATACATTCATACGCATGCCATAAGAAACACCACTATCACATAAGAACATGAATGGCTAATATCGGAAGTCATGGAACATGTGACATATATATATATACACATTTGAGAAACTTGGCCGTTGAGGCCATCAAAACAAGACTTCATGAGTCATCTTATATACATATACCCACATGCGTCTACAAAAGCCTATAACAGATGCATTGACCAAAACAAACTAAAAGTAGGGACAAGTCTCTGCTTTATACAACATGTACATCACAAAAACATATATACACTCTGACTCGAAGAAGCCCCGAATTAGCTGGAGCTCACCAATGAACCGCTAACAATTGGCAATCTACTAAGGAGGCCTACTGGTACCTGCTCCTGCAACAAGTAAGGTAAATTCCCCAAGAGGGGTCAGTACGAAATAAGTACTGAGTATGTAAGGCTCAAATGAAACTATATAACACATGAACATATCAATGAACTCAATACAGATGACTAATCAATGTGAGTAAGTCACCATTTTGCATTTTGGAACCCTTGTGTATTGCTTTCATTACTTTCTTTGCTTTCTTTACTTCAATGCTTGCATGTCAATACATGTGTCACAATGTACCCGGGCCCCGACTGATCAGTGGGTCTTTACATAACTTATCGTTATGTTGGGATCGGCTCGAGCTAGGCTTATGCCCCTAGAGCTGCCACCCATAAATCAATGCATCGGGATCGGCTCGAGCTAGGCTTATGCCCCTAGAGCTGCCACCCATAAATCAATGCATCGGGATTGGCTCGAGCTAGGCTTTTGCCCCTAGAGCTGCCACCCATAAATCAACATATCAGGTTCGGCTCGAGCTAGGTTTTCACCCCTAGAGCTGCCCCCTGTCAGGTTCGGCTTGAGCTAGGCTTTCGCCCCCAAAGCTGCCCCCTGATCCAATAATCTCGGGATTGGCTTGAGCTAGGCATTTCGCCCCCAAAGCTGCCACCCGTACTCAAACATTAACCAAATTTGCATTACTTTATTCATTACTTTGAGATTGATACAATGATGGTCATAACTTTACTTGAAGCTTTGGGTCATTAACCAATGAGTGAGAGACATGAGACATGATATTCACAATTGATCAATAAGTAGGAAACATGTAGTAGAGACAATTGATAACCGGATATATGATACCTTAGGACATTTTGGGAATGAGTAGGTACCATAAAAAAGTGTACACTATATGCTGCAGAAGAATAGGGAAAGAGGAACCTTACATACCTTCACTTCCAAGTATGAATACACAAGCCTATGTATGAACACAATAGTCCAGCTTCTTCCTTACGTCTTACTCTACAATACAAGTTCATACTGGAACTTACATTAGCAACTAGTCACTATCTAGGCGTACAAGACGACAATGGACTATGTGACCACCATATAACGTCATGTCACCCCCTTAAAATACAATCCACTGCATTTTTATATCAACAACACCATAACATTACACACATTGACCAAAAGATCATACATCGATAGCATTTCACACCATACTTGCCCTTTACACTTTTCCTTTTATCATTCCGTCGTAATTATACCTTTATAACAACATATGAACCATCATACATACTTAAAATAGTCCAACACACCACCATACGACACTTTAAAGTCATTAAAACGACATCATAAGTTGATAATTACATCCAAAAAGGGTATCGGGGCTTTCGGGGATCAACTAGAGACAAAAGCATACAAAACCAATTCTGGAGGTGACCTGCGCTGCCACCTGTGCATGCAGGTGGCTGAGATGCGTGCGCAGATGGCCCCTGGAAAATTCCAGGGCCTTCTGTGTTGGCATCTGCGCCCGCAGATGCCCTCATCTGCGGGGGCGGATGCCCGTTTTGGTCCGAAATGACTTTTTTGGGTATTTTAATGCCATGAATGGTCCATGATCACAATCAAACATATTTGAAAATATTTTTGATCATCTTAAACACCAACATTCAGCCATAGTCTCACAACACACATAACAACACCCAAAACTACATTTCACGGCCATTACGGCACCAAAACCATAACCAATATCGCAATAACAATTCCGAACGTTATGCACAAGAATAAGACAAAGTAAGACTATAATCACATCTCACATGTCAATATTTACTCCACCAAGTTCATTTTCTTCAAAACCACAAGTCCATAGTCAAGTTTACAAGACAAATCACCCTCCGATTTAGCAACATGTACACTTCACTTATTGTGAACTTCTCAATGCTCCACCAACATAACCAACATAATATACACCATATATTATGCATAAAATATATTAATCCATCATACTAAATACTTACCAAGTCTTACCAATTGATGATCTTGGCCAAAAGAGTGACTTAGGGTTCTTGAGAGCAAAGGAGATAATGTTGGAAAGATCTAGAAAATGTTATGAGAGTCCAAATGAATAAAATATGATTTTCCTACTTTATATAGTCCCTCATTTCTCCCTTATCTTTTCCTTAGCATTTAATTCAATGTTGATTTGGTCAAATGGATCAAATTTGGAAGAATGGGTCAAAAACCCCATGTTGGGCCATGTCTTCTTGTTATTTTGGGCTTCATTTTTAGGCCCAATTATACAAGACTTAGTAAATACCCACAATTCAATACAAAATTCATCAATTCTCTCATGTTTTCATTTTTCCTAAATATTACGATTGTCAGCTAAACTCAGAAACGTACGGGGTGTTACATTCTTCCCCCCTTAGAAACATTCGTCCTCGAATGTTAGAGTTATCATTTCAAAGTAGACAATTACAAGATTAGGAGCATTCTTCATGTCATCTTATAGATATACACTCAAAGCTTATAAATACTTACTTTTCATACTTCTTTTTGAAATAAATGAGGGTACTTAGATTTCATCATTTCTTCAGCTTCCCATGTGACCTCTTCTCTTTGCTGATTTCTCCAAAGTACCTTTACAGAAGCAATATCTTTGTTTCTCAACCTCTTCACCTGTTTATCCAGAATGGCAATAGGTATTTCCTCGTAGGTAAGATCCTCTGTAACTTGTACATCATCGATAGGAGTAAAACGAGATGGATCCCCTATGCACTTCCGAATCATTGACACATGAAATACAGGATGAACTGTGGAGAGTTCCTGGGGTAGTTCCAACTTATAAGCAACTTGCCCAAATCTTCTAATAAATTCATATGGGCCTACGTAACTTGGACTCAATTTCCCTTTCTTTCCGAACCGAATTACCCCTTTCATCGGTGACACCTTCAGGAATACCCAATCACCTATGGCAAATTCAAGTCCTCTTCTTCTAATATCAGCATAGGACTTGTGTCGACTCTGGGCCATTTGTAATCGCTGTTGAATCACTTTAACTTTTTCCATAGCCTGATGAACAATATCCGGCCTAAGTAAAGCAGTTTCTCCCGCTTCAAACCACCAAATTGGTGATATACATTTCCTCCCGTACAAAGCTTCATAAGGTGCCATTTTAATACTTGAATGATAGCTATTGTTGTAAGCAAATTCAATAAGAGGCAAATGGTCATCCCAACTGCCTTGAAAATCTAATGCACAAGCTCGTAGCATATCTTTAAGTGTATGACTAGTACGTTCTGCTTGTCCATCAATCTGAGGATGGAAAGCCGTACTCAGATTCACCTGTGTGCCCAAACTTTGCTGAAAGGATCTCCAAAAGTGCGGTGTGAACTGTGCTCCTCTGTCTGATATAATAGAAAGTGGAATACCATGCAATCGTACTATTTCTTTCACATACAATTTTGCATAATCCTCAGCTGTATAGGTGGTCTTGACTGGTAGAAAATGCGCTGACTTGGTAAGCCTGTCAACTATAACCCATATAAAATCAAATTTCCGCAATGTACGAGGCAAACCTGTAATGAAGTACATATTAATCATATCCCATTTCCAGACTGGAAGATTGATACATGGCATATAACCTCCTGGTTTCTGACGCTCTACTTTCACTTATTGATAATTCGGGCATTGAGCGACGAATTTCGCAATGTTCTTCTTCATATTTTCCCACCAATACACTTCCTTTAAATCATGATACATTTTCGTAGCACCCGGATGAATAGAATAGCACGAGTGATGCGCCTCTGTCATAATTCGCTTCCTCAATTCATCTATATCTGGTACACATAGTCTACCTTGGCATTGGAGCACCCCTTCCTGTGTAAGATCAAATGCCTTTGTCAAATTTTACTGTATATTTTTCTTTAGTTGCAATAACACAGAATCCGCAAACTGCTTCTCTTTCACTTCAGTTATTAAGGAGGATTCCACTGCATTCTGCACAATAACTCCCTCATTTGAGGATTCAAGTAGACGAACTCCCAAGCTGGCTAACTGATATAGGTCTTTGATTATTTCTTTATTTTCTGTCGGTTGGCCATTAGTGTCTCCCATTGCCTTGCGACTCAATGCATCTGCTATCACATTTGCCTTCCCTGGATGGTATAAAATATCAACATCATAGTCTTTCAAAAGCTCTAACCATCTTCGTTACCTCAAATTGAGTTTCTTATGTTTAAATATATATTGCAAACTTTTGTGATCAGTGTAAATATCAACATGAACTCCATATAGATAATGGCGCCATATCTTTAAAGCAAATACTACCGCTGCCAATTCAAGGTCATGAGTGGGATAATTTTTCTCATGTATCCGCAACTGTCGTGAGGCATATGCTATCACCTTACCATGCTGCATTAACACACATTCGAGACCAATCTCGGAAGCATCACAATACACTGCATAGCCCTCTGTGCCTTCAGGAAGTACTAACACTGGTGTGGAAGTCAACTTATCTTTCAGTTTTTGGAGCCCTTTTTCACATGCATCATTCCATTGAAACTTAATGGCCTTATGAGTTAATTTTGTTAATGGTTCCTCAATAGAAGAAAATCCTTCCACAAATCTTCGGTAATAACCTGCCAAACCAAGAAAACTACGAATCTCTGTGGGTGTCGTAGGTCTTGGCCAATTTTTCACTGCTTCTATCTTCCGTGTATCGACCTGTATCCCTTCATCTAACACAATGTGACCCAAGAATGCAACTGATTTTAACCAAAACTCACATTTGGAGAACTTTACATACAACTTACGCTCACAGAGGATTTGTAACACTTGCCGTAAATGATTAGCTTGGTCTTCTGGTGATCTTGAATAAACCAGGATGTCATCTATAAATACTGTCATGAACACGTCTAGGAATGGCTTAAACACCCTATTCATCAAATCCACGAACACAGCCGGTGCATTTGTTAGTCCAAATGACATAACTAAAAATTCATAGTGACCATACCGTGTTCGAAAAACGGTCTTGGGCACATCTTCTTCTCTAACTCTGACTTGATGGTAACCCGACCTCAAGTCAACTTTTGAAAAACACTTGGCACCCTATAACTGATCAAACAAATCATCAATGCGAGGGAGGGGATAGTTGTTCTTGATCGTTACCTTATTCAATTGCCGATAGTCAATGCATATTCTCAATGTGCCATCTTTCTTTCGTACAAATAATACCGGTGCACCCCATAGGGACATACTAGGCCTGATGAAGCCCTTGTCCAACAAATCTTTCAATTGCTCCTTCAATTCACGCAATTCAGCTGGAGCCATTCGATATAGAGGAATAGAGATAGGCTGAGTGCCTGGAATCACATCAATGCCAAACTCTACTTTCCGTTCTGGGGGCAAGCCTGGAAGATCCTCTGGAAATACATCAAGAAATTCATTGACTACTGGAACCGACTGTGGAGTTAGTGATTCCACATCATTATCTTTCACTCGTACCAAATGGCATACGTATCCCTTGGCAATCATTTTCCTAGCTTTCAAATAGGAAATAAATCTCCCTCGTGGTGCCCTTATATTACCCTGTCATTCTAGAACATTTTCCTGTGAAAAACAAAATTGTACCTTCTTGGCCCAGCAATCTACCCTCGCATAACAAGAGGCCAACCAATCCATTCCCATGATCACATCAAAATCCACCATGTCTAGTTCAATGAGATCGGCCAATGTATCATGACCACACACAGTTACCGCACAGTTATGATATACTCTCTTTGCAATAATATATTCACCAACTGGTGTAGACACTTCAATTGATTTAATTAATAATTCTGGTACCTTTGCAAAATTTTGCAGAAACCAATGGGGTAACATAGGAAAATGTAGAACCTGGGTCAATCAGTGCATATACATTATGTGAGAATATGGATAATGTACCTGTGATAACATCAGGGGAAGCCTCTGAATTCTGGCGGTCCACCAAAGCATAAGTGCGATTCTGGACCCCGCTAGTACTGGCTGCTCCTCTGGCACCTCTACCGCGGCCAATAGGCTGTACACCTCGACCGAGTGAAGGAACCAATGCTGATGACACAACTGCCAACCCAGTCGGTCGTGCTATACCACCCATGCTCCGCTGTGGACAATCTCTCGCTATATGCCCTGGCATACCACACCAAAAACAGACATTCATCCCTGACCGACATGTGCCTGAATGAATACGCCCGCACTGCTGACACTGTTAACGATAAAAACCTGCTGCCTGTGATTCATGAACCCCACTACTCTGCCCAGCTGAACCACCTCTAAACCCTCGATACTGGGAATAAGCACCTGCTATGGAATGAGAAAATGATGGTCTGGGTGGTCTGGGGAACATACGAGGGCTAGATCCTCCTTGGGACATCATAGGTGGTCCCATAGGTCTAGCCCTTTTGGATTGTGCCCTGTCAAATTCATGCACCCTTCTCCTCTGCCGTTGGTCTTCCGTTTTCTGACCGAAGGCCTGGATTCTCGCTATGTCCATGTCCTTATTCAAGGCAGCAATGGTGCAATCTCGTACCAAATATGGCTCTAATCTGTCCACGTATCGATGGACTCTATCTGTCATCGTAGCCACCACATTTGGGGCATATCTAGCCAAGGAATTAAATTGCAAACTGTATTCCCTGACGCTCATATTTCCCTGACGTAGATTTAGGAACTGATCTGCACGTGCCTCCCGAATCTCATAAGGAAGATAATGATCGAGGAAAGCCACTTTAAACTCTTCCCATGTAGGTGGATTTGCACCAATGTCAAGGGATTTATTCCAATCCTCATACCACAATATTGCCTCTCCCTTCAACCTGTACGCAACAAGTTCAACTGTTTCAACCCCCGTCACGTGCATAACTTCCAAGGCCCTCTGAATTTGATCCAAGAAGTCCTGTGGATCTGCTTTTGGATCGGACCCAGTGAATATAGGAGGGTCCAGTTTCAAGAAATCCTGTGTCCTGAGACTTGCCATTTGAGCCGCATCATCATTATGTGTCATTGCACCAGCTCGTCCCTGGCTTTGTGCCGCCACTAACTGTGTCAACATATGCACAACATTTCTAAGATCTTGATCTGTGGCATTCATCAGTGGTTCTGCGGGTACTTCTCTACCAATTGGCTCTTTCAAAACTGGGAAGGTAGATAAAGACCGCGATGATATTTTAGCATTCGCTCCACCTTGACTAGCTTGGTCAGGTGGTAATCTGCTCATTCCTTCTCCAGCAGGCACATCAACCTGCTTCCCTTTACCCCTTCCTCTTCTCGTGTTCGACATTGTTACTATATCAAAAAGAAATAATTACTATGGTCAGACATGATTCAACTTACAACATTGCCTCTATTGAATGATCTAGAATGAAGAAAAGAAACAACATCCTAAATATCCCGTAGCCTCCTACTTATAAATGTGGTGCACAACACATTAATAAGTAAGACTCTACTCAGACACGGCTTTATAGACACTCTTAGAACGACCTGCTCTGATACCACTTTTTGTCACACCCCGAATCCCAATGAGGCGTGATTGGCACTCGTAGACGATAAGGCCCAAGAGAACCAAGCTATGCTTCTATACATTCATACGCACGCCACAGGAAACACCACTATCACATAAGAACATGAATGGCTAATATCGAAAGTCATGGAACATGTGACATATATATATACACATTTGAGAAACTTGGCCGTTGAGGACATCAAAACAAGACTTCATGAGTCATCTTATATACATATACCTACATGCGTCTACAAAAGCCTCTAACAGATGCATTGACCAAAACAAACTAAAAGTCGGGACAAGTCCCCGCTTTATACAACATGTACATCACAAAAACATATATACACTCTGACTTGGAGAAGCCCCGAATTAGCTGGAGCTCACCAATGAACCGCTAACAACTGGCAATCTACTGAGGAGGCCTACTGGTACCTGCGCCTGCAGCAAGTAAGGTAAATTCCCCAAGAGGGGTCAGTACAAAATAAGTAATGAGTATGTAAGGCTCAAATGAAACTATATAACACATGAGCATAACAATGAACTCAATACAGATGACTAATCAATGTGAGTAAGTCACCATTTTGCATTTTGGAACCCTTGTGTATTGCTTTCATTACTTTCTTTGCTTTCTTTACTTCAATGCTTGCTTGTCAATACATGTGTCACAATGTACCTGGGCCCCGACTGATCAGTGGATCTTTACATAACTTATCGTTATGTTGGGATCGGCTCAAGCTAGGCTTATGCCCCTAGAGATGCCACCCATAAATCAATGCATCGGGATTGGCTCGAGCTAGGCTTATGCCCCTAGAGCTGCCACCTATAAATCAACATATTAGGTTCAGATCGAGCTAGGTTTTCACCCCTAGAGCTGCCCCCTGTTAGGTTCGGCTTGAGCTAGGCTTTCGCCCCCAATGCTTCCCCCTGATCCAATAATCTCAGGATTGGCTTGAGCTAGGCATTTCGCCCCCAAAGCTTCCACCCGTACTCAAACATTAACCACATTTGCATTACTTTATTCATTACCTTGAGATTGATACAATGATGGTCATAACTTTACTTGAAGCTTTGGGTCATTAACCAATGAGTGAGAGACATTTGAATAGCATTATTGGAAACATAACATTATTGGAACTATTGGACAATAATCAATGGATAAAATACATGAGTATAATCACTATTGGAACCTTGGAACACAACCTTATTGGGATTTTGGAATACTATTCATGGACATGAGACATGAGACATGATATTCACAATTGATCAATAAGTAGGAAACATGTAGTAGAGACAATTGATAACCGGATATATGATACCTTAGGACATTTTGGGAATGAGTAGGTACCATAAAAAAGTGTACACTATATGCTGCAGAAGAATACGAAAAGAGGAACCTTACATACCTTCACTTCCAAGTATGAATACACAAGCCTATGTATGAACACAATAGTCCAGCTTCTTCCTTACTTCTTACTCTACAATACAAGTTCATACCGGAACTTACATTAGCAACTAGTCACTATCTAGGCGTACAAGATGACAATGGACTATGTGACCACCATATAACCATATAACGTTATGTCACCCCCTTACAATACAATCCACTGCATTTTTATATCAACAACACCATAACATTACACACATTGACCAAAAGATCATACATCTATAGCATTTCACACCATACTTGCCCTTTATGCTTTTCCTTTTATCATTCCGTTGTAATTATACCTTTATAACAACATATGAACCATCATACATACTTAAAATAGTCCAACACACCTCCATACGACACTTTAAAGTCATTAAAACGACATCACAAGTTGATAATTACATCCAAAAAGGGTATCGGGCTTTCGGGGATCAACTAGAGACGAAAGCATACAAAACCAATTCTAGAGGTGTCCTGCGCTGCCACCTGCGAACGCAGGTAGCTGAGATGCGCGTGCAGATTGCCCCTGGAAAATTCCAGGGCCTTCTGCATTGGCATCTGTGCCCGCAGATGCCCTCGTCTGCGGGGGAGGATGCCCGTTTTGGTCCGAAATGAATTTTTTTGGGTCTTTTAATGCCATGAATGGTCCATGATCACAATCAAACATATTTGAACATATTTTTGATCATCTTAAACACCAAAATTCAGCCATAGTCTCACAACACACATAACAACACCCAAAACTACATTTCACGGCCATTATGGCACCAAAACCATAACCAATATCGCAACAACAATTCCAAACGTTATGCACAAGAATAAGACAAAGTAAGACTATAATCACATCTCACATGTCAATATTTACTCCACCAAGTTCATTTTCTTCAAAACCACAAGTCCATAGTCAAGTTTACAAGACAAATCACCCTCCGATTTAGTAACATGTACACTTCACTTATTGTGAACTTCTCAATGCTCCACCAACATAACCAACATAATATACACCATATATTATGCATAAAATATATTAATCCATCATAATAAACACTTACCAAGTCTTACCAATTGATGATCTTGGCCAAAAAAGTGACTTAGGGTTCTTGAGAGCAAAGGAGATAATGTTGGAAAAATCTAGAAAATGTTATGAGAGTCCAAATGAATAAAATCTGATTTTCCTACTTTATATAGTCCCTCATGTCTCCCTTATCTTTTCCTTAGCATTTAATGCAATGTTGATTTGGTCATATGGATCAAATTTGGAAGAATGGGTCAAAAACCCCATGTTGGGCCATGTCTTCTTGTTATTTTGGGCTTCATTTTTAGGCCCAATTATACAAGACTTAGTAAATACCCACAATTCAATACAAAATTCATCAATTCTCTCATGTTTTCATTTTTCCTAAATATTACGATTGTCAGCTAAACTCAGAAACATACAGGGTGTTACAGAATATGTATACGACATAATGATATATATATATATATATATATATATATAGAGAGAGAGAGAGAGAGAGAGAGAGAGAAATATGTATGCGAAATAGAACGGATATATCCACACTATATCCATAATCCACCTGAAGTCCCGGTATTACAAAAATCTCAGCTTTAGGCCACACAATCTCAATGGACCAGGAAGTATGGAAAATAAGTTAAGCACAACATAAGTTAAAATTCCTAACCCTTATTCTACCACGAAATCCTACCCGCCTAACCTAAACTAAGGATCCCAAACTAAGGCTTAAATGAGAGTACTATTGTAGAGTCCCCAAGTAGGCCAATAATATAGAGATTCAAAATAAAGCTATTCCTAATGATTTATTTATTTTCCCTAATCAATATGCAAATTATAATGTATATCATCTATCTGAGCTAAGTCTAAAGGAAACAAAGACTGTAACCTACTTCAGGGCCGAACAATAAACTTGAACCATCATAGAGAAGCCTTTCCCTTTCGTAATCCTGAGAAACCTTCCCCTTTCGCAAACTCTCAGATCACTGCCACACTATCAAATACACAGTCTATACATAAGCATGAGAACAATGATACACATATTGATAATTTATAATTCAAGCCAAAAATCGAGTAAAAAATTGACCACCATGGCCCATTTATGAATCTAAAATTTTATTATGCAATTACCTCACTCCAAGTGTAAGGAATCCATGCCCAGAAGTTAGGCAAAGACGGAAACTATTTCGGGCTTCAAAACTCCCAATAAGTTCAATTGAACTTTAGAGAAATCAAGAAATCAAATTCAATTTTGACAGAATTACGTGTAATAATCACGGAAATTACATGAGGGAGGTACAAGAAACTTACTCGGAAACTCTTTGGATGAAAATTCCTCAAGAAACCACTCCCCTAAGCTCCCAAGATCCCAAAGTTCATGAAAAAAGGTGAATTTGAAGTTGGAAAATATATACTGTTAGGGGTCCCTTCTTCACGAACTCGGGGTCGCACTGACATGACCCTTCACAAATGCAAAAGGTCCCTTCACGAATGCAATGGTCTAGGAGCTCGCCCTTAGCGAACGCAACCCACCCTTCGCTAATGTGAAGAGCAAAATACCCATGCACCAACAAACCACAAAACCAGCAAAAAGAAGTCCAGAATGGACCTTCAAAATTTGTTGGAACCCTATAAACGCAAATCAAATATGCTACATGACTAGAAACGACATTCTAGACTCGATTGAATTGACAAAATAACTAACAGAGGTCGTCTTGACAAAATATTTACAAAAGTCAACATTTTTAACTAAAATGCCAAATATCCACCAAAGTACTTAAAATGAGTCTGAAAGCCTCGGGACCCGAACAAAAGGTCCCCCTAACCCAAAATCCACCTTTCGAAGCTATCAGAACTAACAGAATTCCCATCGAGCTTACCTTTCGCTAATGCTGACCCAAGTTAAACCTTAAAAACTAAAAGGCTCAAACACTGAAAATCTTACACAAAATCCAACTGAACACCCCGAGAACCAAACTACCCATCCGTACTGGACACAAATATTGATAGAAACTATGGGAAAGGTTGAAATAAGAAAAACACACAAAAATTACGAAAATAACCAAGAGGGTCACTATATCATCTACTACTACGAAGGACTTTCATCCTCGAAAATCAAAGGATAAAAGGTACCTAAAGGTTTAAAAAGGTGAGGGTATCTGGTCCACATGTACAGCTTGGTCTCGCAAGTAGCCTCCTCGACTGGATGAAGCCTCCACTGAACTTACACTGAGGGAATCTTCTTATACCTTAACTTTCAAACCTGTCTCTATCCCTAAGTCCCAATCTCTCCGATCGGCATAACTCTTCTATTTACTCTAAGTTGTTCATACTCTCTCATGAATCATCCGCACCCTATCTATAGAATCACACAATAAGTCATTGCCCTATGGCCTAACCTCAAAAGTATTGAACCAACCCATCGTAGACATACACATCCTACCATACAATGCCTCAAATAAAACCATATGAATACTCGAACGATAGTTATTATTATATGCAAACTCTGCCAAGGATAAGAATTGGTCCCACTAACCCCAAAAACCAATGACACATGTTCGAAGCATATATTCCAGAACCTGAGTGGTCTACTCAGACTGACCATCAGTTTATGGGTGAAGAGTTATACTGAGCTCAACTCGGGTACCCAATTCCATCTAAATCAACCTCTAGAAACATAATGTAAACTGAGTACCACAATAAAAATTAATAGAAACACGAACCCCGTTCAATTGAAATATCTTTCAGATGTAGATCTGAGCCAACCTCTCTGAATTGTAGGACATCTGAACGAACCGACAAGAAGTGAGTGGACTTGGTCAACCTATAAATGATGACTCAAATAGAAACAAACCTCTAAAAATTACATGGAAAGCCTACCACGAAGTCCATATCTATCTGCTCCTATTTTCATTCGAAAATAGGTAGCCTCTGAGACAAACCTCCAGGCCTTAAGTGCTCGTACTTCACCTGCTGACAGTTCAAGCACCTAGATACAAACTTTGTAATATCATTCTTCATCCTGCACCACCAATAATGTTGTCTCAATTTCCAATATATCTTTGCTACTCCTAGATGAATAGAATATTTGGAACAATAGGCCTCCTCCATAATCTGTTTAACTAAGTCTCTAACTCTAGAAAAAAAAATACGACCCTCGATCCTCAACAAAACCTCTAGATCTAAAATTACCTTCTTAGCATTGCTCCTCAGCCCACAACTTCTCATCCTCAAACTATTGTGCCCAAATCTGCTTTAATAATATAGATCTAGCCTCTACATAAGAAAGAACTCACCCAGATCAGAAATATCAAGTCAGACAATCCAATTGGCCAAGGACTTAATGTCCAAAGCCAAAGGTCACTCCTCAGCTATAAGAAAATCCAAACTCCCAATACTCACTGTCTTCCAGTTCAAGGCATCTACTACCATATTTGCCTTGCTCAGATTATAGAGAATTGAATTACCATAGTCCTTAAGCAACTCCAACCGTATACACTTTCTCAAATTAAGGTCCTTTTGGATAAAAATATGTTGCAAGCTACAATGGTCTGTGAAGATCTAACAATGAACCCTAAAAGAAAGATGGTACGTAGCAGATGTCTATAGACTAGCAACAAGTGAATAAGGTGACTATTAAGAATAAGTATCTAATGCCGCATGACTTGTATGACCAGCTTGAAGGTGCAACAGTGTTTTCTAAGATAGACTTAAGGCCAAGCTACTGTCATATCACGGCCCAAAAGCAGGCCATGATGACGCCAACTATAACCCTCCAGTAGGTAAGCAAGCGCACTAGCCATATACATAAAATTAACATCTAATAAGTTAAATGAGAAACATTAGTATAATTAGGCCAACTATATCAATAAATGTAGACAGTTAAGGCCCATAAGTAGCGGAAGGAAAAGACAAAATCTATACAAACCATCCCTAAGACCTGGTGTCACTAGTACAAGAGCTACTAATACAGGAGTGGTACTAACTAAGTATAAATATACAAACATGTCTCCAAATATACAAAAATAACAACAATATCCATAGGAAAGAGATGGAACAACTCTGAACATTGAGAGCTCACCCCAACCTGATACAAAAAGGCTTTCGAATGAATAAAGGGATCAACGATGTAGACTCGTACTAGGATCTGAATCAAGAAAAGTTGTAAAAGTGTAGTATGACTACCAAAACATGTGGTACCCAATAGGCATCATAGGATGACTGAGCTCAAAAGGACAATATACAGTATAAAGTGCAAATAAATCTACATCCATATACAAAAAAGGCTAAAAAGAGAACTAGTGGTCTAAACCTTAACATAAAGATACATACAACAAGTAATAACGTACACCCAATTTATTTAGGTGCAAATTATAAAAGGATGGATGCAATGCAGTATGAAATGGATGTAGTGGCTAATGCCTACCGTATACATCTCCTCCAGCATCGGTAGCTCATATAGGCAATACCCATGTGGGGATTCACAAAGTCCATATATAATGCTTGGACTCAAATCAATACTTCCATACATAATAACAATAATAAAAATAATAATAATAATAATAACAACAAGAATAATAATAATAATAATAATAACAACAAGAATAATAATAATAATAATAATAACAACAATAAGAACAATAATAACAATAATAATAATAATAATAATAATAATAATAATAATAACAATAATAATAATAATAATAATAATAATAATAACAATAATAATAATAATAATAATAATAACAATAATAATAATAATAATAATAATAATAATAATAATAATAATAATAATAATAATAATAATAATAATAATAATAATAATAATAATAATAATAATAATAATAATAATAATAATAATAATAATAATAATAATAATAATAATAATAATAATAATAATAATAATAATAATAATAATAATAATAATAATAATAATAATAATAATAATAATAATAATAATAATAATAATAATAATAATAATAATAATAATAATAATAATAATAATAATAATAATAATAATAATAATAATAATAATAATAATAATAATAATAATAATAATAATAATAATAATAATAATAATAATAATAATAATAATAATAATAATAATAATAATAATAATAATAATAATAATAATAATAATAATAATAATAATAATAATAATAATAATAATAATAATAATAATAATAATAATAATAATAATAATAATAATAATAATAATAATAATAATAATAATAATAATAATAATAATAATAATAATAATAATAATAATAATAATAATAATAATAATAATAATAATAATAGTGACCTGCACTTGAATTGAGACTAAAACTCAATATATCAGGTTCCCAGACTCAAACTATCCTTTTCCTTTTTGAAACCAAAGACCTAAGTAAAAATGTCACCATCTTCTATAAAATTCAAAAACCATATCTTTTTTTGTCAAATTCAATCATATACCATAAAAATGTATGAGTATGCATGTGCAGATACAGGTAACCATACAATAAGCAATATACAACTGTAAAGGTAAGTACTCACAGGAAACTAAAGAAAAACATGTCATACCGACCATTACAACCAAAATAGGATCCCACCTATCATTATCCTTGACCTGAATGCCCCACCACCCCATCACATAAAGGTGAACTATAAAGGAATAATTTGATAGTTAAATAACTAGTAAAAATGCAACCTATCATAGAAGTCTACCCCAAACCTAAGCTAAGGATCCCTAGTCTAATCCTAAATATAAGCAGGCATCCTAAACTAAGGCTCAATGAACTAAGTAAGCTACCTAAACTAAGGTTCGAGTATGAATCCTACTCTAAAGACTCAAGTAGGCAAAATACAATAGAAATTCCCCAACATCACAGCCTTAGATAATAAAACCCAAACACTAATTAGCAATTTATACAATATAAGGTCTACTCGAGCTAGGTCTAGAAGAAGGAAAGTCATAACCTACCTAGAGGATGAATGACAACTTGCGGATAATCAAAGATAGGCCATTCCCTTTTGTATCACCTCAAATTGCCACCACATTATCAAAAATATGATCCAATTATTAAGATGAAAAGAATTATATCCATATTAAATATATGAAGATCAGGTCAAAAATTGGGTCAAAAGTTGACCCTCAGGGCCAGCTAATGAAATTAGAAATTGAACTTGAAATTACCTTCCCCATAAGATAACAAATTTATGCTCGAGATAGGGATAAAGATGGGATTGAATTAGAAACCCAGTTGGGTCTGGGAGCTCACTTTAATTGAAAGAAAACCAATAATCTAAGTCTCAAATCAAACAATTGAGTCGGGAAAATAAGAGAATGAGATGGTGAAGGTAATGAGCTTATAAGGTGATGAAAATCTCTATGAATTAATCAATGTAAGCCTTGGCCAAGCTTTTAAATAGTTTGGGAATAGAGAAAATAACTAAGTGAAGGAGATGGGGTAATATATACAGCAACCGCTGCTTTTGGGGCATTTATACCATTCCTATATTAGTAGCTCTTGTACTAGTGACACTTGGTCTTAGGGATGGTTTGTATATATTTTATTCTTTCCTTTTGCTATGTATGGGCCTTCATTGTTTATATTTTGTTTTATTTAATTGGCTCTATTATACTATTGTTCCTCATTTTACTTACTAGCGGTTACTTTTTTGTATATGTATATTAGGGTTTGCTTACATACTAAAGGGTTATATTAGGTGTCATCATGGCCTGATTTTGGGTTATGACATATCAGTCGAGGATCAGGGTAGCAGGTGTCCCTAAGATCGCCTTTAGAATTCATTATGGCAACTATGAGTTCTTGCTTATGTCCTTTGGCTTGACCAATGCCCCAATGAAATTTATGGATTAGATGAACTGAGTGTTCAGGCCCTATTTGGACTCATTTGTGATAGTGTTCATCAATGACATCCTAGTCTACTCAAGGAGTTGGGAGGAGCATAAGCAATATTTCAGGATTGTGCTCCAAACTTTAGGGGATCAATGGTTGTATGCCAAGTTCTCTGAGTGTGAGTTATAGATTGAGTTTGTGGCATTGTTGGGGCACATGGTGTCCAAGGATCGGATAATGGTGGATTAGGTGATGATTGAGGTTGTTTGTGATTGGGATAGACCCACATCTCCTAGTATGTTTGGAGTTTCATTGGGTTGGCAGGTTACTGTAGGCAGTTTATAGAGGGGTTTCTTTGATTGAAGTACCATTGACTAGATTGACTAAGAAGAATATCCCTTTCTAGTGGTCTGATAAGTGTGAGATAAGCTTTCTAAAGCTCAAGGCCTTATTGACTTCAACTTTGATTCAGACTCTTCTTATTGAGGCCCAGGGGTTTGCTGTCTATTATAATGCTTCTACAGTTTGTTTGGGTTGTGGGTTGATGTAGTAGGGTGTGATTATAGCATATTCTTCCAAGTAGCTAAAGGTTAACGAGAGGAACTACTCTACTCATGACATGTAGTTAATAGTGGTAGTCATCGCATTGAAGATTTGGACATAATATCTTTATGGGGTTCATTGTGAGATCTTTACCAACCATTATAGCCTACAATATATTTTCATCCAAAAGGACTTTAATTTGAGATAACACAGGTGGCTGATGGTGTTTAAGGATTACTATTAAGTACTTATATTTTGTACTCATGCTGCACTTCTGCATCTTTTTTTATCTAGATCCTTCCTCGACATTGTTTGAGTTGTTTTCATTGACTCTTACTCATTCGGATGACCATTGTGATCGGATATACGATGAGCTCTTAGTTTCTGGAGGCTTATCAATATCCTTCTTGTAGTTACTATCTATATTTTTATACTTTTTGGATAGTCTTATAAATATACTTATCTAGTACCACTCGTTGTATTTAGTAGCTGTTGCACTAGTGACACCGAGTCTTGGGGAGGTTATTTTGTATATTTTGTCTTTCTTTTGCTTCTATTGGGCCTAGTTAGTATGTATGTCCCTTATTGTATTCTACTCATTTATTAGTTGTTACTTGTTGTAGACGGCTATGAATAAATGACCTGGAGTGCTGGGACTGAGAGTTTGGTTACCGGGCAGTTTATTTGGCTTTTAGAGCCATTTCTCTATTTTGGAGCTTTTAAAGTTAAGAAATGGGACTCGGGACAAAACATCAGGTAAACAATCTCGGATGCTAATTCTGACAGTTTCATCAGCTCCAGAATGTCAAATTTAGGCTAGGTCCCGAGGCTTCTGGAATCATTTTGGGCTATTGGGTGAATTTTAGTGAAAATTAGGACCTTAGGTGTGGGACCCACATTCTGTCGAAATGATCTCGAATGGAAATTTTGATGGTTCCTTTGAATTTAAAATGCCGAATTTGGTAGGGTATCATATTTCATTTGAGTGTACAGGATTCCAAACCAATCCTAGGAACCCAATCGGAGTCCGTTAGGACTTAGTAAATTAGGCTGGTGCCAACTTTGCTGGTGTAGCCACTTTAGCGGACTAGAGACTGCTTTAGTGGTGGATGACCAACTAAGGTTGGGTCGCTTTTGCTCCCTTCTCATCTCTTTAGCGGTGATCGCTTTAACAGTCATTTAGCCGCTAAAGCGGCCATCGCTGGTAGTATTATTAAATATTTTATTTTCTTAAAAACCAGCTTTATTTTCCTAAATGTTGGGCCCCATTAAAGCTATTGTGAGAGCAAAATTCATGGGAGATCATAGAATTGAAACTGGCTCTGAGTTGGAGGCTGATACTAGCATGGATGGCACGTGTCTCTCACGGACTTTCACACGTAGTCAAACAAGGGAGCTCCAATGCCTACAAACGATGCTCATACAAAAAGAAGCTTGGGAAAAGCTTGAAGAATATTAATGGAAAGCTTACAATGTGTGGAAGGTTCGTAGGAGTGAAGTGGAGGAGGAAAATAGGCCATTTGTGCAAGTGGCTATCCCTTAAATTCAAGAATTCACAAAAGAAGGCAACCAAAAAAGGCCTTGTCTCATTAATGGTAAAATTGTAAAATGCTAATGTCTTCTTTATTTTCTTAGTATAAATAGGGATTTTTTCATTTTGGAAAGGTTAGATTATGTTGGATATTGAACTCTTAAATTTGGAGTTGCTAAGTAGTGTAATTCCCTTATGGATTAGTGAGAAATTAGTGGTGAACTCTTGGAATTGTTAGTTAACTTCTTGGCCTGATTAATCAAAGTATTACCTATTTGTGGTTCCTTTTGGTTTTTCTTTGATTTCTTGAATAGGGTTAGTTTTAAGTTATTGAAATCAATTGGGAGGTGAGGGTTTTAGCCCCTTATTGCCCATAATTTAAATAGCTTAAGTATTAACCCACATATGCCTTTTCTTTTATTTTATTTCCTTGTATTTGATTCCTATGATTTTGGTATCAAGAGCCTAGGTTTAGGTTTGTTTTTACAAATCTAAATCTTGGGATTTTGATCTTTTCGAAAATTCAAAAACAAAAAAAAAATCAAAACAATTTGTCCAAAAAATTCAAAAAAATCCAATTTTTTTTTTGTTTTGATTTGTTGCTTTTGACTCTAGATATTTATTCCCTAGTGTCTTGTGAGTCTAGATTTCAAATTTCGTTCAATTCAGAGTTGTAGAAGTGAAGTTATCATTGAAGGGTTTTAATATTTTAAAATTTTCAAATTTTATTAGTGGATTTGTTGATTGAGGAGAAATTGGAGCTTAAAATTCTTTGAGGTTTGTTTCCTAATTCGTGAGGAAGCTAATCCTAAATTTTGAGCCAATTTTGGGGGTGTTGGGGATTGTAGTGTGTTTTTGGTGTTCTTGAGCTTCTTCATTGTTCTTGAAAAGAATAGAGAAAAGGTACACTTTGATCCAAATTGTTCAAGTCAAAGTTGGTCAAGGTGTTTGTGGGTCCAGTTGTGAAAATTTAATAAAAATATTTTTTTTAAAAATTATCCACGTGGATGCCATGTCAGCAGCCCAGTCAGCCGCCGATGCAGTGCCACATCAGCGCAAACAACCAACCAATAAGCATCTGCGTCAGCAAGATGCCAGCTGCCAGCCCCAGACGCTTGCACAGGCGCATGAGGTACAATTTTAGAGAGCAAACCCTACAGGTTTTGGGGACTTAGCCAAATATTTGTGTCTCAAAATTTTGGACCCCCCCCCAAAAAAAAACTAAGTCCACAAAATTTTTTAGGTGTCCAAACTTACTACTTCTTCTTCTACACTCTTTCTTCCTTTGATTTCTCAACTATTTAACAAGTAATTAACATATTTAATGACTTGTTAACTAGTTTTTTAAACATCAAATCATCTCTTTGATTCTTCAAATTAAGCAACAAGTAATTTTTCTACTTTCATTACTTAGTTTTTTTTTTTAGTCTGATTTTTTTCGTGCTTCTTTTCTTCTACTTTTCTCATCTTAATTTGAAAATAAACTTCTTTATTCAAGTCCTTATAGATTTAATTTAGTCTTCCTTCTTTCAAATGTCACAAGAATCCACTCCACCACAAAGGATAGGTGAACTTGAATTGATCAAGCGAAGCTAGTTCACTACCATATTTGAGACGACGCTATAGGAGGTGAGTTGAGAGTTTACATACGAGTGACGTGAGAATTTTACTACTAATATTGTTTGTAGAGTTTTTCAGGTACCATGTCTAATACAAATCCAATTGGGGAGGGCTCGGAGCACATCATGGAAGCTATCACCCACCTCTACAAATAAATGAAAGAGATAAGTGTGAAAATGAATGAAACAAGAGCAAAAATGAATGGAAGGATGGGAATTATGGAAGAAAGGTTGGTACGGATGGAGACAGGGAAATCACTTCTACTAGAAAATGAGGTGATAAGGAGGGTGTCAGTGCAATCCACCACCATTACTCCGGTACAAGCTCACGAACTATGTTACCCTCTACAAAATCAAACCTGAAACTTCCAACAACCTATTTTTCAAATGAACAACGCTCCAGACCAACCAAGACAATCTACAACACATCCCTATCAACAACCCTATCATCCTCCACAGGAGAATCATCCTTTTGTGGCACACTAAGTTTAATATCAAACTCCACTCCTAAATGTATCAAATGCTTTCTTAAATGAATCCCATATATCACCTTCACAAAATATGCCACAAATTCCCTACCAGGACAAACAATTCTAAAATCCTCTTATTATGAAATAAATGATAAGAACAACAATGATGAGTTTTAGGAGCATGAAGGTAATGGTGGTTATGGCGTGCCAAGGGAAAGAGTCCAGCCGTGAGACATGAGGTAGGACCAAGGCATGGGAGGTCAATAGTATGGGAATAGAGGAGATAAGATAGGGAATAGAGGAGATAGGATGGGACATAGAGGCTACAGGATGGGAAATAGAAGAGATAGGTTTAGGGAGAGGAATGATCAAGATCGAGGCTTGAACACTATCAAGGTCACACTTCCAAGGTTCAAAAGAAGTACTGACCCCGATGAGTTCTTGGAATGGAAATTCAAAGTGAGCGGATCTTTCTCATGAATAATATCTCAAAAAATCTGAAGGAGAAGTATGCTCTCATACAATTTGAAGGGTATGCATCCACTTGGTGGGAGTCCAAAAGGTGGGAAAGAGAGAGCCATCACAACTACGAGTTATCTGCTTGGCAAGAGTTGAAAGTGCTTATGGATTTGAGGTACTTGACTCCAAGCTAATAACAAGAGGTTATTAAAAAGGTGTTTATGTTGAGGCAAGGTTCCAAAGGTGTGGATGAATATTATGATGAGTTTGAAAACTTACAAATGAAGTCTAAGCTTGAAGAAAACATGGAATATATGGTGATTCGATTGGTGGAAAACTTGAGTTATGATATCTTAAAGCCTTTGAAGATTAAATTCTATGATACTCTTGAAATGGATTTTCATGATGCCTCAAAGTTTAAGCATATTTGAAAGAAGAAAAGTTATACAAGGCCAAGAGCTCTTTGACTTCCATATGGGACAAGAGTAGAGATAATTAGAGGCGACATCTTTGAGGGGGTAACCTAAGGGTGGTGGTAAATATACTCAAGTCAAGCTTGATTACTAATCCAAAGAAAGTGAGAAACCACAAGGAGATAACTATGTTAAACCTAACTTTCCTCGATCTTTTACTATTTAATGCTTTAGATGTCAAGGAAGGGGACACATTGCTAGTAAGTGTCATAATAGGAGAATAATTGTTGCACTTCAAGATAGGTATAAAACTGAGGAGGAAGAAAAAAGTGATGAAAAGAGTAAAAGAGAGGGAGATAAAACTGAGAAAGAGGGGGATGCCTCGAGGGATGAATAAGAAAGGTTGGATGAGAGTGTAACACCCCGTACATTTTCAAAACTTATACGATCAACCTAACATGGATAAAGGTATTTAAACTTGAGATAATAACGACATACTTGAGTGTAAAGTTAAAGTTAAGTGGTGGATTAAGGTAGAAGGATTAAGACGTTGGAAAAAGGGAAGAACATAAACGAGGTGCTTCCGTGACTTAATTAAGATAGTAGGTGTATCATCTACTTAAGCTATTGGGCTGTACTTGGATACATATTAATGGACTCAATTGAGGCCCAAACTAAGTACCAAAAAGGGGAAAGATCACCAGCCCACTACCAAAATATAATCAAGGCCCAAATTGAAATGGTCCAACTAGAAATAAACCAAGTAGGTGCATCACCTACTTGGACTGTTTTGGGCAGATTAATTAGCCAAGTAGGTACATCTCCTACTTGGACTACTTTTGACCAAAAATGTGGCTAAGAATGGATAAAGAGTAGCGGTCAAAAAGGGTGTATATAGGGATCATTTTAGCATTATTTTTCATTCACTACACTTGCAAAATTTCAGCTTTTAATTAACACTCTCTCCCCTTCTAAACCAAAACAGCCGCCCTAGTTTCCCCTTTAGGGTTCTTGGACTAATCTCCCATTTTGCAAGCCTTGGTAAGTGTTTACCCTTATAGATTAATGTTATATATGTATAATAGGTTGTGTAAAACATGTTGGTGGTGTTTAAAATGTATAGGGCAGTCCCTTAATTAAGTTGGCAGTCCACTTGTGTTGGTTTTGATGAATTTGTCTTCCTTGTGGCTTGGACTTGTATAGGGGCTTAGGGTGTTGAAGAAATTAAGTTATGATGATGAAATTCCAGTATATTAAAGTGTGGTTCTACCCCTGAATCGTTCCTTTTATGTATGGCTTGATGGAAATGTTTATATGTGTTGGTAAATGGAACGTTTGTTGTAGTGAAAAGAGAACACTCTTTTGTTATGTTAATCTAAATTTTGGAACTGTTGTGGAATGATTTTGGTATGCTACTGTGGAAGGAAGTATGGTTACCTTATGGTGTGAATATATGGAGTTTCATTGGAGTGGAAATGTAAAGGATAAACTAGGTAGGTAATCCTACCGGTTTGTAACGGTTATGTTTGTTTGTGGACTGTTTTGGTGGTGTGTGGACTGATTTGGTGTTGTTGTTTTGCAAAAGCAGTAAGTGTTAGGGTAATGTGGTTGAATACTGTTATCTGGTAGTATAATGAAAGGAGGAGTGATGCAAAATGTGTTTTGGAGGTTGGACGGTTTCTACTTTCCGTTAAGCACCTACTTACCGTCTTGTAAACTTATAATGTAGCTAGCCGTTAATGTTTGCTCCATTATGTACTTGTGTTGTAGAGTAACACATAAGGAAGGAGCTGAATCATTGTAGTTACATATTGAGAAGATAAGGTATGTAAGGTTATTCTTTTCCGCATTCTTCTGCAGCATCTAGTATTCATATTATCATAACACTTGTCCTATCCCCAAAGGGTTGTACAATATCTCATTCAGAATTTGTAGCACTGTTATAAATGTATCGCTCTTATAACTAAAGAATGAAGTAATGTGAGTAATTGTGTAATGGTTAATGTTGAAAATGGGTGGTATCTCATGGAGTGAAAGAAACACTCGCATGAATGTCGATCCCATTATTACGGGTGGTATCCCATGGGGTAAAAGGAACATCCGCATGGATGGCGATCCCGATTATTATGTTATTTCCCACTGATCAGTTGGGCCCGGGCATGACATGATTGATGATTGATGATGTACAGTAAAGTAAAGTAAAGTACAGTAAAGTAAAGGAAGCAATGTACATGATTCCACATATATACCATATGGTAGTTATTTATATCGTTCGTTCACTTGTACTTAATTCCATTGAAGTGCTTATATTTCATACAGTTACTTATAGCCTTACATACTCAGTACATTCTTTCGTACTGACGTCCCTTGGGGGACTTACCTTACGTGCTGCAGGTACAGGTACTAGTAGACCTCCTCAGTAGGCTACGGGTCATCTACAGAATATTGGTGAGCTCTAGTTCGGTTCGGGGCTTTCCGAGTCATATGTATATGTGGTTTTGGTGCTGCATAAGCATTGTATATAAAGTGGGAAATTATACCGACTATATTTTGGGTTTTGTAGCTGTTAGAGGCTTTGTAGACGTTATACAGTTGAAGGAGGGAATGTTTTTTTTTTTTTTTCTCAACCATATGGCTCCAACGGCCATATCTCATGTTTATATAAATGTTCTTATTAGATTTATATTATTGATATGTTGTGTCCATAAGTGATTGAATGCTAGCCTATTGACAACAAGTATGCGAACGTATAGAATGGTTCTCTCGGGCCTTAACGGCTTCGGGTGCCATGTCTGCCCCAATGGGATTTGAGGTGTGACAGAGAGCGTAAATTTTGCTTGTTTTATTGAGAAAGGGAAACCTTTACCTGATGATAATGATGATGAATATTTAAAGGTGAATGCAAATCTTTCATGTGTTTTAAGAAGAATTATCGGAGCCCTTTCCAAATAAGAACTTAATCAAAGGAAGAATCTATTTCATGCTAGGTGTAAAATCAAAGATAAGTTGTGTTCTTTGATTATTGATAGCAGAAGTTGCACCAATGTAGTGAGTAGTTCCTTGATAGATGTATGCAACTACTAACAAGCAAACATTCCAACTCTTACAAGCTACAATGACTTAATAAGAGTGGGGCTATGAAAGTCCTCAAGCAAGCAAGTATCTATTTTAGTATGGGCAAGTACAATGAAGAATAGATTTTTGATGTTGTGCCTTTATTGGCTTGTCATGTATTGTTAGAAAGGTCGTGGCAATTTAATAGAGATGTTATGCACCATGGAGGTTTAACAAATATACTTTTGTGAGTGAAGGTAAGAAGTATGTGCTTGTACCTCTCACTCTATACCAAGTGAGTAAGGATTATAGGGCTATGAAGGAGCTTTGAGAGAGGATAAGGGTGAACAAGACAAAGAGTGAAGGTGAAAGTTCCACCATTGTTCCAAAGGAGGTAATTAACTTGGCTAAAAACAAGAATAACATGTGCATGATAGCCAAGCAAAGCAAGAGTCTAAAGTGTGTGGATGAGGAACGCTTTCCAGTGTGCCTTGTCAACACCAATCTTTTGTTGAATACTAACCAAGATACTAGCATTTTTCCTAGTATTATTTCTTCCCTTTTGTAAGACTATGATGATGTATTTCCAAAGGAGATGCCCAAGGGATTACCACCCTTGAGGGTAATTAAGCACTAAATTTATTTTATGCTAGGTTCGTAAATTCCCAACCGACGGCATGTAGGAGTAATTCGGAAGAGGCCAAAGAGCTACAAAGGCAAGTAGAAGAACTTCTTGAAAAAGGGTTGAGAAGAGAAATCCTAAGTCCTTGTGCCATAATGGTAATACTTGTTCCCAAAAAAGATGGCACTTGAAGGATGTGCATTGATTATAGATACATGAATAAGATTACCATCAAGTATAGGCATCCAATTCCTAGACTTTATGACATGTTAGATGAATTGCGTGGTTCAATGTCTTCTCAAATATTGACCTTCAAAGTGGATACCATCAAATTTGCATGAAACTGGGTGATGAATGGAAAATGGCTTTCAAGACAAAGTTTAGGTTGTATGAGTGGCTTGTTATGCCATTTGGGTTGACTAATGATCCAAGAACTTTCATGAGATTGATGAACCATGTTCTTAAGAATTTCATTAAAAATTTTATGGTGGTGTATTTTGATGACATACTTGTGTAGTGCAAGATAATTGAAGAGCATGTGATCCATTTGAAATAAGCATTTAATGTCTTGATACAAAAGAGGCTCTTTGCTAATCTCAAGAAGTGTTCATTTTGTGTAGAAAAGGTCGCCTTCTAGGGTTTTATAGTTAGTAAAAATGGTATAGAGGTTGATAAAGATAGGTTGGAATCTATCAAGTCTTGGCCGACTCCAACCAATGCAACCGAGGTAAGAAACTTTCATGGGTTGGCAAGCTTTTACCGGTGATTTGTGAAGGGATTTAGTTTAATTTCTTCTCCTTTAACCAAATTGATATAGAAAGTACCTTTTGTGTGGGGTTATGAACAAGAGAAGTCCTTTCAAGCCTTGAAATCAATGTTGAATTCCTCACCGTTACTTCTACTACCCAACTTTAATAAAGCTTTTGAGACTAAATGTGATGCTTTGGGTGTTGTTATATTTGGTGTATTGACGAAAGAAGGGAAACTATTAGATTACTTTAGTTAAACGCTAAAGGGAGCTACTCTTAGGTAATCAACTTATGACAAGGAGTTGTATGCACTTCCGCAGGTGTTGGCTCATTAGCAACACTACTTGTGGTACAAAGAGTTCGTAATAAGGACCAATCATGAGTCTTTGAAACACCTTAAGGGGCAATCCAAGTTGAACAAGTGGAATGCAAAATGGGTTGAGTTTATTGAGACCTTTCCATGTGCGATCAACTACAAGCAAGGCAAAGAGAATATGGTAGTGTATGCTCTATCAAGAAGGTATGTGTTGGTGAATTCTTTAGTTTCTAAGATGATGAGATTTGAAAGCTTGAAGGGATTCTATTCTATGTATCCCGATTTCAAAGAGACTTTTGAAAGTCTTAATCAAGAAAAGTGGGTTAATATGTTTCAATTGGTTGATGGATTTTTGTTCAAGAATGGGCGGGTTTGTGTGCCCATAAGTTCATGGAGAGAGTAGTTTGTCAAGGAGGCTCACAGTGGTGGTTTCATGAGGCACTTTTGGGTACCCAAGACACTTGACATTCTCATAGATCAATTTCATTGGCCCAAGATAAAACATGAAGTGGAGCGGATTTATGGAAAATTCCTTGAATGTAAGCAAGCCAAATCCACGACTCAACATCAAGGTAAGTACTCTTCCTACCCCTAGTGGTCCATGGATGAACATTTCTATGGATTTTATGATAGGCCTTCATAGGAATAAGAGAGGACATGATAGCATATTTGGTGTAGTGGATATATTTTCTAAAATGACTCATTTCATTCCATGCCATAAGTGTGATGATTCATCCCATGTTGCATCCTTATTTGTCATCGATGTTCTTAAATTTCATGGAGTCCCTCAAACTACTGTGAGTGATAGGGATTCCAAATTTCTTAGCCATTTTTAGAAGAATCTATGGGGTACACTTGCTACCAAGCTTATGTTCTCTACTTCTTTCCATCCCCAAACGGATGGGCAAACCGAAATAGTCAACTGGACTCTTGAAACATGGTTAGATATATGATTTGGGGAACCGCAACTACTTGGGAAGACCTTTTACCCTTGATTGAGTTTGCATATAATCGGTCTTTCCATTCTTCTATTGGAATGTCCCTATTTGAACCATGTTATGGCTTTAAGCCTTTGTTTCCATTAACCATGACTCCTTTATCTAGCCATATTGTTGTGAGTTTAGATGCCAAGCAAAGGGCACGGAAGATGATGAACATTCATTCCAATGTTAAAGAGGCCATTGAAAGGAACCATTCAAAGGTGGCCATTTGGAAGAAACTTAGGAGAAATAAAGTGATCTTCAATCCAGAATACTGGGTGTGGGCCTATTTTTGAAAGGAAAGGTTCCCATAAGTCCAAAAAAGAAAGTTAAGTCCAAGGAGAGATGGGCCTTTCAAAGTGCTCAAGCGAATCAGTGATAATGCCTACATGGTTAACTTGCCAAGTGAGTACGATGATCATAATATTTCAATGTTGGTAATCTATCTCCTTGTGTTCTAGGTGAGCCTTTGGATTCGAGGATGAATCCTCTTCAAGAAGGGGAGGATGATACTAGCATGGATGGAACTTACAGGAAAACAATGATAAAATAATCATTGTTTTCCTGTAAGTTCTTGGCTAATTTTCCTCTTAATTAGTAGTTAAAATCCTTATTTCTTCAAACCTTGTGGGAATGATTAGAGGCTTAATTGAGCTTAGATTTTGCTCAATTTTTGGGCAAAATGATCCTTGAGCTGAGAGGGACGCTGTGACGGTTTCAATTTTGTGATTTCATAAGTGGGCCTCATATGGGATTTTAGTCTAATTTTTGACTCGGAGTGTTGATACATAATATGGGAATAGATATTATAGTCTTAATACGTAGATCATTGGTTTGATAGCATGGTAGCGATTGGAGGCTTTGTAGAAGGGGAAAGCTCCGGAGAAGTGGATTATACGAGCTTTCAGTAGTGTCTAGGTAGGCTAGGCTTATTTTTCTTCTAGATTGTACTTCATTATAGTATTTGTATGATATTGTGCTAGCTATGAGCGGGTACTTATGGGTCAGTTATTAGTTTAGTAGTTATTAATTAAATTAGCTGGTTAGGGGCCCTTTTCGATAGAATTCAGCCTCATTTTCCCTTATTTTAGTATATGATTATCCCTTAGGACTAGTATTAGTATACTTAGTGCCTTGGAATGGTATTGAGAAGCCTTAGACTAGGTGGGTAAGTTCTTGTCTTAGGTTGGGTTTTCAGGACTGGTAGTGGTCCCTATCAACATGCCTAGAATAGCCCCTTGAGACCTTAATAACCTATATTCATTACCTTAGAATAATTCTTGAGTTTAGGACGACTTAGTCATTTTTAGGAGCCCTTTTTGGCTTGATTACCCTGAGTGGGGGTAGTATTTGGCTGTAAATCACATTCTTTGGCTCAGTGATTAGGTCCCATATCACCTTTAAAGACTTGACCACCTGACCTTAAAAATCATGTCTGGTTGGACTTAATTGTAGCTATACTCTTGGAACATTGTTACTGTTTACCTTATTTATCAGTTTTGATTCGAGTTTGGCATCTAGCAGCTTTATTATTATTTCTCAATTTTTATTTGATTCCGGCATCTAGTAGTTTTCTTATTACTATCAATTTTAGTTTGAGTTTGATATTTATGATCTATACTCGATATTGATTTGGGATTGGGAATCTGGTAAGGACCCGCAAGACTCGAGATTATGATTGAAAAGGATTTCTAGGTACACTTTTCATATGTTGGTTCATTTTAGGTTTTTTATGGCTTATTCCATCTTTATATTAGTGATTAATCTTTATTTGTACTCACCGGGCTTATGGGAGCTTGATTGGGTTAATTTCTTTCTTGTTTGTGCCTTTTGGGCTTATGGGGCCCAGTTAGGTTATAGTTAGACTTTATATCTGTATTCGAGCACTTATTTCACCTTTATATCACTTTCTCTTGGCATGATCTTCTATTTTCATTTTCGATCCCTTATATTTGACTTTGGTTTACATTCTCGCACTTTATTTATGCTCTTACTGCAATTTAGCTCTGTAGTCCTATGATGCCTATTGAGTACCCATTTCTTTGGTACTCGTACTACACTTCTGCATCTTTTCCCTAATGTTGATCTGAGTACGAGTAACCACCGCTGATGTTATCCTCGGGTCGTGCTGTTGTTTGGAGCTAGAGTGAGCTTTTAGAGTTTGGAGCTGATCCTCCTCCTTCTACTATTTTTGGAAAGTCCTTTTGTACATTCTGAGACTATATTGTATATTTAGCACTATGTAGTACTCTATTTTGGTTTAGTGGCTCTTGTACCGACCTTACCAGGCCTTGGGGGAAGCTCTTTTTGTTTATTTTATCTTCCTCCCTCTTTTGTACAAAATGTTTATATATATGTATATCATTATTTATCTTTGCTTAGTATCTTAATTGTATGTCTGTTTCTTTTATTTTTCTTATTTTCCGCCGGTTAGCCCGTTACTCGACGTTCGGGGCTATGGTTTGGCTCACCTACTGATGGATTAAAGTAAATGCCATCATGACTTGAGAAATTGGATCGGGAAACTATGGGAATTGGCTTAACTACTGTGGGGGGGGGGGGGGGGTTATAGTAGGTTCCATCATGGCCCAATTTTGGATTGTGACAACTTCTACGGATGCTGACTAAAGTCAACTGTATCATTTTTCAAACCTTTTCAAAATTAAAAACTTGCATATTTTTCAATCAACAACCTTGGAAACCATTCCACCTATCCCCACAGACCATAAATACCTTAAAAAAACTATGAAGAAGGACAAGATGGTAAAAATGCACAAAAATAGAAAAAACAACCGTGAGGATTGTTACATTGTCAAATAATATATCTTTTCAATATGTATGCCATATGATCACACCAAGCTTACTCAAATAACAAGATGAGCTAAAGTCCTGAAACAAGTAGGGTTGAAACCCAATAATCAAGATGATTAAGAACAATGTTGAAAATGATTTTCTAGTTCATACTTAGTCTGACAAGTTTCATAATTAGGATGAACACAATCTAAAATCAATATGGAAAAAATCTGAATCAAGAGGCTAGTAGATATAGGTGACAAAGCAATGTCCACAAGAAGGACAAAATATCAACAAGAATGCAAAATGATCTGGTGATTCATTTGTGAGAGACTTAGTGAATGTCATGCTATACTTGAGAAATATCAATACAACGATATAAAGTTATGAAAAGTAAACAAAGTTCAAGCTAATTATTGAATTATTCCAGCAAGTAAAGAGTGTTCAAGTTCAAGTTTATACACAAATATAGGAGTTTTATCACGTAACAAGTTCTACCACTACCTAAAGAGTTTAATCTTCTATGTTGTAGATAAAATAAGTTAGTCAACTTTCTCAAACAATTTTTCTTAACTTGTACAAGAGTACATATACAACAACGAAGAGAGTAGCTTGAGTTGCAACCAAGAAACTAAGTTTTTCTTGTTTATTTGGTGAGAAAATATGATGAGAAAAGAATATTATGATTTTTCTTTCATATGAAGGAACAAAAATATGTAGAGAAGGTGTTGAATTTAGAAATATAAATATGATATATATATATATATATTACTCTGGTTAAAGTAGAAAAGGTGGATACCCAAACTGATAAGCTGTCTGCCCAAAAAACTGAATATCTATTCTATTTTATTATTAAATTAAGAAAATAATAACAAGAGCAGTTTATATAACTACATCATGGCATTTATTCATAAATATTATCACAACTTAAAGTAAAAAATTATCAAATATCATAAAATTCATGTTTAGAATATATTCTTACTTTCAAGAAATGGTTAACTAAAAATACAAATACTAGTTTAAAGTTTTTTGATTGTTCCAGATTGAGTCTGGGCTAGACTAATTGATATTTTTGATTGAATTTCTTGGTCTATTCGCAGCACCAAACATCTTCTTAATTTAATATTTCCTGTCTCCCTTATTCAGACAATATATTTTTTAAACTATTGTAGTAAATTGTAGATGTTGTTTGTCACAACCCAAAAGTTGAGGTCATGTTGACACCTAACTTTGAACTAGCCTTAGTAAGTAAGCCAAATCCCACACAAGAAAGGAAAATTTAAATATGACAGAATGCTCATAAATGTGAGACTTCTAGAACAAAGTCAAGCCGCAATGTATAAATATAGTAAAAATCATAACGAAATACGTAAATCTCTAGAAATAGTTTCATATGCAGAAAGAGTATCTAATACATTGTCTAGAAACTGAAATAAAAGAGTTTGTCTCCGAATATAAATAAAGACAAGATAAGGAAGAGGAGGTTTGAAATCAGCCCTAAACTCTGGAGCGCACTAGTACCACGAAAATCCAGTTGCCACGACACGAAATTAGCCACCATGGGTCACACTCAATCTAGAATCTACACCAAAAGGGTACAAAATTTGGAGTGAGTATGGTCCACTTGTACTCAATAGGTATCACAGACCAACTGAACAAAGTAGAAAACTAAACAAGTAAAAGATACTATTTAATGATTCTCCAGGTCATTTGATGCCTTTTCATTCTTTTTCTGTATTTAGAGCTTTCCTATAGTTTCACCAAGTCATTTATGACTTTCTGGGATAGACAATATAGTTACCGGGCAGTTCTTTTGAATTTTAGAGTCATTTCCCTATTTTGGAGCCTTTGAAGTTAAGGAATGGGTCTAGGGCCAAAATTTCAAGTAAACATCCTCGGATGTCATTTCTGACAGTTCATTAGCTTTGGAATGTCAACTTTAGGCTAGTGGGAATCTTAGTGCGTGTCCTAAGTGTCACACCTTAAATTATATTGGGGCGGACAGGCACCCGTAGCCGTAAAGGCCTGAGAGCACCAACCCATAACCTTGTACTTACCATGCATTACCATGAACATTTAAAGATGCTGCCAAATATGGATATTAAGCTTTAATAAAAATAAACCACGTAGTCAATCCTAAAACTATATATACATGACTTGGCCTTTGGGGCCACAATGACTGGAGGACAAGGCACAACCACACTTTACTTTACCGTCTACAAAGCCTTTAAAAGAGATATAAACTTTGCTAAGGTCGGGATAAGCCTCCACCTCACACTTAGCTACTATACAATACCAAAACATATATAAGAGACTCAAAAAGCCCCGAATCAACCTGAAGCTCACCAATAGCTGTTGGATGTACTGTACTCCTACTGGAGGGGTCTACTAGCTGAAGTACCTGAGCCTGTAGCATGAAATGCAGGTTCCCCCGTGAGGAACATCAGTACGAAAGAATGTATTGAATATGTAAGGCAAAGAGTAACTAATATGTAAAGTGAGAGCTTAAGTGAAATCAGAACAAGTGTAAACCATAATAGAACACCTTTACCTGTATCTGTGGAATTATGTATATTACATTCTTTTCTTCACTTTACCATTCTTACTTTATTATCTTTGTAAGCCATGTGATACAAATGACCAACTGATCAGTGGTAAATACACAAGTTGGGATCGGCCCATGCTAGGCTTACACCCCTGAGGTGCCACCCATATATAAATAGATTGGGATCGTCCCATGCTAGGCTTACGACCTTGAGCTGCCACCCGTACATAACCAAATTTTTGTTTCTTAGTTTATTACCTTTGAGATTGTTACTTTGGTGGTCATGACATTATTGAGCTTTGGGACAGTAGTCCACTAGTAAAAGACATATGAATAAACACACGATGCAGTAACAATGAAGTAGGGAGCAATTTGTACACAAATGAAATGCTTAGGAGCTGAAATAACACATAAATCTTATTTAACTAAAAGGAGAAATCCTGAAACTTGCTAGTGAAAGTAGACGTGCAGACTTAATAATTAGCACATATTGAAGTATTTTATCATGTTAGGGAGTGGGAACAAGGTCGTTAGCTTCATAAGGGATCGTACGATGCCATTATGTATCATTTACTATAGGAGAACTTTAGAAGCTTACTTTGTAACACAAGTGTTGGATTTCATGCCAAAGAATACGGAATAGAGTAGCCTTACATACCTTGTTGTATAACTCCGATATTACCCCGAATTAACCTCCTCCCTTTCAGATTACTTATCTACAATGAAGTACGTGGTAAAACTAGTATTAGTAATTAATTAACAAATTTGGACTATTCAACTTCACTCAAAATAGTAGCCGGGTAGCACACCCATAATTCACCAAATCAAGGGTGTTCTTTCAACCCCTTCTCCTCTAATTACATTTTTACAACACAGGAATTCATATAAGATCCCCGGTGACTCTTTTGGCTTCATAACATGTACAAAACAGTCCACAAAGTATGATAGGCAGCAAGCTTATACAACATCTAATTAAGTGGTGTATTATTACACCCTCCTTTTATATGTCAATACCAACAACTCACATCCCTTTTTCAGATCAACCAAGCTATCCCCAAATATAAACATAAAACTGCCCCTAAAATAGTCCCAAAATCCTTTATTGTAGCAACCCAATATTGAACTCATCATCCGTTGCATTTTTACCAATAATATATACACAATTCTCTACCAAAACATGCATATAGAAAAGGGAAAAAAATGGGTAGTAGCTTTACCTTAATTTTTGGAATTTATCTACTAAATTTGCACTTCTTTCAAGAGCTTGAGTTACCTTCAATGTTAAATGTTAACCAATACGAGAATAAGGCCTCTTAATAACCAAGGGACATGGGGCAACTAACATGGAGGAAAGATAGTCCCATACTTTTAAGCATAACCAACATGATTTCCTAGTTTCCAATAGAAGAATCAAGCTAAATCCATCAGTATTTTCACTTACCTTAGCTAGCAAAGGTGAGGGTTCCTTTAAGAACCCGAGGAGGAATAAAAGGGCTGCTGTTTTAAGCCTTGAGAGAAAAGTGAGAATGCTAAAGTTAAAGGCTGGAATTTGTGTTAAAAATGAGTAAAAAGACCAGCCATATTGGTCTTATATTAATCCCTCTGGAACCTCCTCTTTTAACTCTATTTTTAGCAAAAAATTGGTCCAAGTAGGTGATGCACCTACTTAAGGGTCCAAGCTGCTCAAAAGGTCAAAGTAGGTGATATACCTACTTGCTTTATCAATGTATAAAATGGACCTTCAACTCATTAGGCTTTTGGGCAGATTTTAGGTGTTGGTTTGCCCATTCTCCTTTCCTTTTATTTTATTTAGTTTGGACGTTTAAAGAGTCGATTAATATTGGCCTTAATCTGATCCATTAGCTTAAGTAGGTAATACACCTCTTTGGCACATTTAACTTGCCCAAATCTGATCCATAGCCTTGGGTCCATTAACTTGGTGCATATAGCTCAAGTAGGTGATTCACCTACTAGCTTAATTAAGTCAAGCAAGCACCTCAATAGTTAATTCTACCTTCAGTTCTTAATCCCTTTAATTTAAATTACAGCTTGTGTACACTTGGTCACTTTAAACTTTAGATTCAAATACCTACTCACGATCCCAAGTTTAAATAGTTGCATCGACGTTTACTTAGTCGTGTCACGTTAAAATGTACGGGCAGTTCCTTCTAACCTATCTTACTAATGTTGCCTAAAATATACCTCCAAAAAAGTATAATGCAGTCGCTGTATCAAATATAGAACCTAACTAGGTTGGGGTTGATCCCACAGGGAATAGGTTGAAGTTATATAGAATACTAGTCTGAGTGACTGGTGAGTAAGTAAAACTTGGGGGGGGGGGTTGTGAATAAATAGTAACAGTAATGATTTCTGATTATAGAATTTGTTGACAATATGACAAATATACTAGGACTGTGATCCCCAATGATTCCTTAACTCCACTGGTTACTTGTGCTAGCAAAACTGTCCCGCTACGTTGCATGTAAAATCTGACAAGAATTATTCATCTAAACGTCTCTCGACCTTGGTTAGATGAATTTCACTCTTCTCCTCTCAGTCTTCGAGTGTCGTACTACTAACCCTTGTCTTGGATCTCCGATAACTATCCCTGTTACAGCTCAAGTTATTAGATGAAGGTTGATAGCTTCAAATCTCTGTTGTTATTCTCTTTTCCTAATCTCTACCTCTCTCTCTGGAGAAAGTCTAGAATACAAGCGAGTTTCTAACATTTACAACCGTTAGAAGATCAATTATAATGAAGGTAATAACAATACATGCATTCACAACGGTTTAGAGTTGCTTTGCACTTAACCGATTTTGTTAATTCCTCATGGTTCCCACAACCCTAGTTAATGAGTTTAGCTACTCATGATTGCAAGAACACATTAAGCATTCGAAGATGAAGACATAATTGTAAACTCACAATACATAAGAAACTCTGAAATCTCAATTATGAATAAAACCCTGAAATTGATGTTCCAAGATTACAAGATCCAACAATGTGTTTATGAACTCAAAATAATGAAAAACTAACTGAAAATAATGTAATGACTCCCTCCTGAACATAGGAAAACAAAGGGGCATTTATAGATACAAGAAGAATCCTATCCTAATCAAAACAGGAAAACAGAGTCGGCAACCTTCCACAGTATTATGACTTGGTGTCGTGGAACCAAGTCATGTCACGTGGGTACAGTTATGGAAATCAGACACATTGAACATTCTCTGAAGTTGACTCACGGCAGCCACTCATGTAACGTGAGTGGACTCACGACATGTGAGTCCTACTGTTAATCACCTTTCTGGTGCAGATCCTGGTTCTTTCATCTTCAGATACTTCATTCTCGGGCGTGATTCTTCCTTTTTGTGCATTTTTCCTCCAAAACCTATTCTCTTGCAATATAGAATAGAAAACACATCATAGCAACCAAACACACCCAAGTTATTACATCTTTTCATTGTTTTAAGCATCAAAAGTGTCATGAAACCATGTCACATCAACACCCTCATCTTAGAACGTTTGCATGTCCTCAGGCGAACAAAACAAAATAAACACAATGATGCTTAACTAAAAGAAACCTAAGGGACCTACGGCAGTCAACTCATTTGATTTTGACCCCTCCTACTTGAAAATTAAAACCACAATGTGCATTCATGTAGCATATTATCATGACACAGAAAGGATCAAGTGATGGCATAAGATTATGAACAAACAACTAAGCATATGTGCAAATGACATTATCCGAACAAATAGCAGCTAACAATGCAACCCATGTACTCTCACAACAAAGAAGTCCCATACACTCATAGTATACTAATGAATCTCAAAGTAGGGACTCAGTCAAAACACTCTCTCTCACAAAGAAGTTCGAACAATGTGCATGAAATACCATAGGCTTGCCCTTATTTTCTATGCTTTAGTTTTTCGGACAGTAGGACTAGGATCACTATAGGACTTTCATCAGCTTGTAATGTAGGCTTGAGGATAGGTATGGTACATATGGATATGGTGACTCAACCCTCCTTGACTCTACACTATTTTTGGCTCCATTTTCCAACCATTCTTCTTTTTATTTTCCCTCATTTTTCTTTAATTATTTCCAAATTTTGGGTGTGATTTCTTTTTATACTTTCAAAAAACACTTTTATTTTTCTTTTTCTTTTTTTTTCTTTTCTTCCACCCAGATCTGTTCTCTTTTTCTTTTACTAACCCCTTTTTCATGCCCAAATCAATCTACACACTCCTATAATAGCCACCCTCAAATTAGGCGATTTGCCTGAGTTGAGGTACCCAATGTCCAAGGAGGGACCAGGTCTAAGACAGGTTCATTATAAATCAAAATGGGAAGGTGAATAGGCTACTGAAAAAAATAGGTCAAGTAAGGCTCAAAATTGGGTTCAAGGGATATTCATTGCATATTTGGTCGGGCATATAGGCTAAAGTGGACTTATTGAAAAATGGTCCATGATCCTTTCCTAACCACTATCCTATAACCTAGGCAAGACTAACCGGGCAAGTTCTGGATTGCACACACAGAGTGAACTAGGTACTGACCTCACACACATATAGCATGGGGTTACACTATCGACTACTATCTATCCAGGTCATGCAATGCTAGCTACAGTTATTCTGCCTATAATACTAATGCCATAACAAGATCCAACAACTGTCACAAACTAACATACTACACACACCATTTTAAAAATAAAAATTTTAGGAGGGGTATCCTTTAGACTATCAAAAAGTATCCTTAACATTCAAAATACGTTCAAAATTGGACTGCACTAAGGTTCCCCTATTTTTCTCCTAATTAAACATGAAAACACATAACTTGTCACACCCCGAATCCCATCGGGATGGATTGGCACCCGTAGCCGACAAGGCCTGAGAGAACCAAGCTTTGCCTCTATTCAATCATATAAATGCCATAAGAAACCCACAATCACATAATAGCTTTAAATACCAACAATGGAATTCATGGAACATGATATATATATACATATGCGAAACTTGGCCGTTGAGGCCACCAAGTCAAAAATGACATATACATTTTACATTTATACACCCGCAACCGTCTACAAAAGCCTCTAACATTGACCAATATGAACTAAAAGTCGGGACAAGTCCCCACTTTATACAACATGTACAACACCAAAACATATGTACAACAGTGACTCATTGAAGCCTCGAACTAATTGGAGCTCACCAAAGATCTGCAACAACTGGCAACCTACTGTGGAGGCCTACTAGTACCTGCGCCTGCAGCAAGTAAGGTAAGTTCCCCAAGAGGGGTCAGTACGAAGAATCTACTAAGTATATAAGTCCATATGAAACTTGTATGATATGTAAAGATGTCAATGAAATCAAATTCAAATGAATGAACAACATAGATAAGTCACTATTCTGTACTTTGGAAACCATGTATATTGCTTTCGTTACTTTCTTTGTATCTTTAATTCAATGATTATTCATCTTTGCTTGTGACCTATGATACCCGGGCCCCGGCTGAACAGTGGGTTTTAACATAACATCATGGTATGTTGGGATCGGCTCGAGCTAGGCTTATGCCCCTAGAGCTGCCACCCTATGAATCAATGTTTATATCGGGATCGGCTCGAGCTAGGTTGGTACCTCTAGAGCTACCACCCATACAACATTTCAGGTTCAGTTCGAGCTAGGTTATTACCCCTAGAGCTTCCCCCTATCAGGATTAGTCCGAGCTAGGCTTATGCCTCTAGGACTGCCCCCTGATTTGGAATCGGCTTGAGCTAGGCTTTTCGCCCTCAAAGCTGCCACCCGTACTTGATCATTAACCACATATGCATTACTTCATTCATTACTTTGAGATTGATACCATGAAAGTCATAGCTTTACTTGGAACTTTGGATCATTAACCAATGAATGAGAGACATGTAAGTAAACATTGTGGGAAACATAACTTTATTAGATCCATAACACCATTGGAACCTTTGGACAATAATCCATGAACAAGAGACATGAGTATAATCACTATTGGAACATTGGAACATAACCTTATTTGAACTTTTTTAACATTAACCATGAATATGGGACATGAGATTCACAAATGATCAATGAGTAGGAAATATATGACAATGACCATGGATAACCGGATATGGAATACCTTAGCACATTTTGGGATGGAACAAACGTAATGACAATGTGAATACTATTTGCCACAGAAAGATACGGACAGAGTAACCTTACATACCTTGTACTCTCAATACGGATATACAATCTTAGATGTGCACACAATAGTCCCGCTCCTTCTTTATGTGTCACTCTACAACACAAATACATAACGGGATATACATTAACCACCAACTACTTTACAAATGCATATAACGTCAATGAGTTACATGTTTGCCTTTGAACATGCCATTTCCCCTTGAAAAAACTATTGATGAAATTATTATTCCAAAAATCCCACAATATTCCCAACATTGACCAATACATGATAATCAATACATTTCACCACAACACTTCTCCTTTACACTTTCTTATCCACACCACATCACAAACAATCCATCAACTTACCTTAATACACCTCATAGCACATATCGGCCAAAATCCCACAATTTATACTTATAGAAAAATAACAAGTTAAATAACAAAATCACACCATACATGTCCATATTTTATCCATACCCATGCTCTTTCATCAAAGGCACAAGTCACAATTCAAGCTTGAACCTCATGGATCACAAATCTTATATAAAAACACAAAGTACCATGTCCAACATTTCCAAGCATAACCAACATGATTTACATACTCTCCCATGCATATAATATATTAATCCATAACAAGAATCACTTAACCAAGCTTGAAAAGTGATGATCTTGCCCCAAAATTGACTTTGAGTTCTTTAGGGTTTGAGAGCAAATATCTTCTTTTGGTCTAAAAAGGCATGAGACTTGTGTGGAATAAAAATCAGATTTTATTTCCCTTTATATAGGCCCTAAATTCCATCCTTAGCCACTCTTTAGCATTTAATATGTGTTCTAGAAGGTCAAGGCAAGAATGGGTCTTTTGACCCATTTTTGGGCCATGTTTTCTTTTCATTTTTGGGCCCAATTCACTTAACCCAGTAAAATCAATAATTTCTCATGTTTAAATAATCTCATACGTGTTATAACAATATTCCCACTCACGCTATTCATATCCGTAGCCTCAACCCCCAAAACAAATGATTCTAGCCACGTATGGCCTATTTTGACCAAAAGGGTAAAATCATCATTTTGATGCCAAATTCGTTCTCGAGTAATTTTATCATACCAATATAATAATTGAATCATTTCATGTATATACTCATGGTTGTAGAATAAATGTGGTAAAAATCGGCTCGGTACGTCACCGGGCACCCTTAGGACTTAGAAAATTTCCAACTTTCGAAAAAGTGGAAAAACCAGCATGGCACGCCCTTGGGCGCACCAAATTGCTACCTCTAGACTAAAATTTTTAGCCCAGATAGGCGTGGCACGCCCCACCCTTAGATTTTTCAAAAATTTCATTTTTCGACTTTTCTTCGCGGGTTTGGTTGGATACTTCAAGTCCTATTCTTTAACTTACTTCTTAACCTTAATATACTTCGTTTAGAAGTCTTCTTAGCCTCGTTTTGAACCCCACAACTGCTCCACAAAAATCACAAAACACCTCCTACGAAGGGCTAATCACATATATGAGGTCAAATTTCAACTTTCTCATTCATAACATTACCAAATACATACGTATGGCTCTCAACACCTAAGTAAACATTACTTAATGTATTAAAGTAGGGTTAGGAAGGTACGGGGTGTTACATTCTTCCCCCCTTAGGAAAATTCATCCTCGAATGTTAATAGCCGTACTCAGATTCACCTGTGTGCCCAAACTTTGCTGAAAGGATCTACAAAAGTGCGCTGTGAACTGTGCTCCTCTATCTGATATAATGGAAAGTGGAATACCATGCAATCGTACTATCTCTTTCACATACAATCTTGCATAATCCTCAGCTGTATAGGTGGTCTTGACTGGTAGGAAATGTGCTGATTTGGTAAGCCTGTCCACTATAACCCATATAGAATCAAATTTCCGCAATGTACGGGGCAAACCTGTGATGAAGTCCATAATAATCATATCCCATTTCTAGACTGGAAGATTGATACATTGCATGTAACCTCCTGGTTTCTGATGCTCTACTTTCACTTGTTGACAGTTCGGACATTGAGCGGCAAATTCTGCAATGTTCTTCTTCATATTTCCCCACCAATACACTTCTTTCAAGTCATGGTACTTTTTAGTAGCATCCGGATGAATAGAATAGCGCGAATGATGTGCCTCTGTCATAATTCGTGTCCTCAGCTCATCTACATCCGGTACACATAGTCTCCCTTGACATTGAAGTACCCCTTCTTGTGTAAGATCAAATGCCTTTGTCAAATTCTGTCGTACGTTTTCCTCTAGCTGCAACAACATAGAATCCACAAACTGCTTCTTTTTCACTTCAGCTATTAAGGAGGATTCTGCTGCATTTTGCACAATAACTCCATCATCTGAGGATTCAATAAGGCGAACTACCAAGATGGCTAATTGATTCTTTGATTATCTCATGCTTTTCAGTCAACTGGCCACTAGTGCCTTCTACAGCCTTGCGGTTCAATGCATCAGCTACTACATTTGCTTTGCCTGGATGATAAAGAATATCAATATCATAGTCTTTTAAGAGCTCTAACCACCTTCGTTGCATCAAATTGAGTTCCTTTTGCTTAAAGAGATATTGAAAACTTTTGTGGTCCGTATAGATATCAACATGAACCCCATATAAATAATGACGCCATATCTTTAGAGCAAAAACTACCGCTGCCAATTCAACATCATGTGTGGGATAATTTTTCTCATGTGGCCACAACTGTCGTGAAGTATATGCTATGACATTACCATGTTGCATCAATACGCATCCGAAGCCAACCCCGGAAGCATCACAATACACTACATAACCTTCGGTACCTTCGGTACCTTCGGGAAGCACTAAAACTGGTGTGGAGGTTAATTTATCTTTCAACTTTTGGAAGCTTTTCTCACATGCATCATTCCACTGAAATTTTACTGCCTTATGTGTAATCTTTGTTAACGGTGCAATAATAGAGGAAAAACCTTCCACAAATCGTCGGTAATAACCTGCCAGTCCAAGAAAACTACGAATTTCTATGGGTGTCGTAGGTCTTGGCCAATTTTTCACTGCTTCAATCTTCTGTGTATCAACCTGTATGCTTTCATCTTACATAATATGACCCAAAAACGCGGCTGATTTCAACCAAAACTCATATTTGGAGAACTTGGCATACAACTTACGCTCACGGAGAATCTGTAACACTTTCCGTAAGTGATTAGCATGGTCCTGCAGTGATCTTGAATAAAATAGGATGTCATCTATAAATACCGTGATGAACACGTCCAGAAATGGCTTAAACACCTTATTCATCAAATCCATGAACACAGCTGGTGCATTTGTTAGTCCAAATGACATAACTAAAAATTCATAATGGCCATACCGTGTTCGAAAAGCTGTCTTGGGTACATCTTATTCTCTAACCCTAACTTGATAGTAACCTGACCTCAAGTCAATCTTTGAAAAACACCTGGCACCCTGTAACTGATCAAACAAATTATCAATTCGAGGGAGGGGATATTTGTTCTTGATCGTTACCTTATTCAATTGCTGGTAGTCGATGCACATTCTCAATGTGCCATCTTTCTTCCGTACAAATAATACAGGTGCACCCCATGGGGACATACTAGGCCTAATGAAGCCTTTGTCCAACAGAGGAATAGAAATAGGCTGAGTGCCTGGAATCACATGAATGCCAAATTCTACTTCCCGTTCTGGGGGTAAGCCTGGAAGATCCTCTAGGAATACATCTAGAAATTCATTGACCACTGGAATTGACTGCGGATTTAGTGGTTCCACATCATTATCTTTCACCTGTACTAAATGACATATATAACCCTTAGCAATCATTTTTTTGGCTTTCAAATAGGAAATAAATCTCCCTCGTGTGCCCCTACATTACCCTGCCATTCAAGAACACTTTCTTGTGGAAAACAAAATTGCACCTTCTTGGCCCGGCAATCTACCGTGGCATAACAAGAGGCCAACCAATCCATTCCCATGATCACATCAAAATCCACCATATCTAGTTCGATGAGATCGGCCAACGTATCATGACCACACACAGTAACCACACAGTTACGATATACTCTCTTTGCAATAATATATTCACCAACTGGTGTAGACACTTCAATTGATTTAATTAATAATTTTGGTGCCTTTGCAAATTTCGTAGCAACCAATGGAGTAACATAGGAAAATGTAGAACCACGGTCAATCAATGCATATACATTATATGAGAATATGGATAATGTACCTGTGATGACATCAGGGGAAGCCTCTGAATTCTGTCGGTCCACTAAAGCATAAGTGCGATTCTGGACCCCACTAGTACTAGCTGCTCCTCTGGCACCCCTACCACGGCCAACAGGCTGGACACCTTGGCCCAATGAAGGAACCAATTCTGATGACGCAACGGCCGATCCTGTCGGTCGTGCTACACCCCCCATACTCCTCTGGGGACACTCTCTCATCATGTGTCCTGTCATGCCACACCAGAAACAAGCATTTGTCCCCACTCTCCATGTACCTGCATGAATACGCCCGCAGTGCTGACACTACTGATGAGGAAAACCTGCTGACTGTGATCCGTGAAATTCTCTACTTTGCCCAGATGGACCACCCCTAGACCCTCGAAACTGTGAGTGAGCACCCCCTGTAGAATAAGAGAACGATGGTCTAGGTGGTCTCGGAAGCATATGGGGCCTATATCCTCCTTGGGACATCATAGGTGGTCCCATAGGTCTAGCCCTTTGGACTGTCCCCTGTCAAATTCATGTACCCTTCGTCTCTGCCTTTGATCCTTCATTTTCTGGGCGAAGACCTGAATTCTCGCTATGTCCATGTCCTTGTTTAAGGCAGCAATGGTGCAATCCCTTACCAAATATGGCTCTAGTTTGTCCACGTATCGATGGACTCTATCTGTCATTGTAGCCACCACATTTGGTGCATATCGAGCCAAGGAATTAAATTGCAAACTGTATTCCCTGATGCTTAGATTTTCTTGATGGAGATTTAGAAACTGATCCGCACTTGCCTCACGGATCTCATAGGGCAAGTAATGATCAAAGAAGGCCACTTTAAACTCTTTCCAATTAGGTGGATTTTCACCAATATCACGGGATTTATTCCAATCCTCGTACCACAATATAGCCTCTCCTTTCAGCCTATATGCTGCAAGTTCAACTATTTCGACCCCTGTCACGTGCATAACTTCCAAAGCCCTCAAAATTTGATCCATGAAGTCCTGTGGATCTGATTTTGGATCTGACCCAGTGAATATAGGAGGGTCCAATTTTAGGAAATCCTGTGTTCTGCGACTCTCCATTCTAGCCGCATCATCATCATGTGTCATTGGACCATCTCGTCCTTGACTTTGTGCTGCCACTAACTGTGTCAACATATGAACTGCATTCCTAAGATTTTGATCTATGGCATTCATTGGTGGGTCTGCGGGTACTTCTCTACCAACTGGCTCCTCCGGAGCTGGAAAAGTAGACGAAGATCGTGATGAAATTTCAGCATTTACTCCACCTTGACTAGCTTGGTCAGGTGGTAGTCTACTCATTCCTTCTTCAGAAGACACATCCACCTGCTTCCCTTTACCTTTACCTCTTCTCGTGATTGGCATTTTGACTATACCAAAGAAAAACAATTACCATGATCAGATTCAATTCAACTTATAACACCGACTCTATTGCACGATCTAGAAGTGAAGAAAAGAAACAATATCCTAAATGTACCGTAGCCTCCTACTTATAAATGTGGTGCACAACACATCGATAAGTAAGACCCTAATCAGACACGGCTTTGTAGACACCCTTAGAACGACCTGCTCTGATACCACTTTTGTCACGCCCCGAATCACATAGGGACGGATTGGTACTCGTAGCCGACAAGGCTCGAGAGAACCAAGCTTTGCATCTATTCAATCATATTCATGCCATAAGAAAACCACAATCACATAATATCTTTAAATACTAACAATGGAATTCAAGGAACATGATATATATATACATATGCGAAACTTGGCCGTTGAGGCCACCAAGTCAAAAACGACATATACCTTTTACATTTATACACCCACAACCGTCTACAAAAGCCTCTAACAAATGCATTGACCAAGATGAACTAAAAGTCGGGACGAGTCCCCGCTTTATACAACATGTACAACACCAAAATATATGTACAACAGTGACTCGGAGAAGCCTCGAACTATTTGGAGCTCACCAAAGATCTGCAACAACTGGCAACCTACTGTGGAGGCCTACTAGTACCTGTGCCTGCAGCAAGTAAGGTAAATTCACCAAGAGGGGTCAGTACGAAGAATCTACTAAGTATGTAAGGCCATATGAAACTTGTATGATATGTAACGATGTCAATGAAATCAAATTCAAATGAATGACCAACATAGATAAGTAACTATTCTGTACTTTAGAAACCATGTATATTGCTTTCGTTACTTTCTTTGTATCTTTAATTCAATGATTATTCATCTTTGCTTGTGACCTATGATACCCGGGCCCCGACTGAACAATGGGTTTTAACATAACATCATGTTATGTTGGGATCGGCTCGATCTAGGCTTATGCCCCTAGAGCTGCCACCCTATGAATCAATATTTATATCGGGATCGGCTCGAGCTAGGTTGGTACCTCTAGAGCTGCCACCCATACAATATTTCAGGTTCGGCTCGAGCTAGGTTATTACCCCTAGAGCTTCCCCCTGTCAGGATTAGTTCGAGCTAGGCTTATGCCTCTAGGACTGCCCCCGGATTTGGAATCGGCTTGAGCTAGGATTTTCGCCCCCAAAGCTGCCACCCGTACTTGATCATTAACCACATATGCATTACTTCATTCATTAATTTGAGATTGATACCATGAAAGTCATAACTTTACTTGGAACTTTGGATCATTAACCAATGAGTGAGAGACATGTAAGTAAACATTGTGGGAAACATAACTTTATTAGATCCATAACACCATTGGAACCTTTGGACAATAATCCATGAACAAGAGACATGAGTATAATCACTATTGGAACATTGAAACATAACCTTATTTGAGCTTTTGTAACATTAACCATGAATATGGGACATGAGATTCACAAATGATCAATGAGTAGGAAATATATGACAATGACCATGGATAACCGGATATGGGATACCTTAGCACATTTCGGGATGGAACAAACGTAATGACAATGTGAATACTATTTGCCGCAGAAAGATACGGACAAAGTAACCTTACATACCTTGTACTCTCAATACGGATATACAATCTTAGATGTGCACACAATAGTCCCGCTCCTTCTTTATGTGTCACTTTACATCACAAATACATAACGGGATGTACATTAACCACCAACTACTTTACAAATGCATATAACGTCAATGAGTTACATGTTTGCCTTTGAACATGCCATTTCCCCTTGACAAAACCATTGATGAAATTATTATTCCAAAATTCCACAATATTCCCAACATTGACCAATACATGATAATCAATACATTTCACCACAACACTTCTCCTTTACACTTTCTTATCCACACCACATCACAAACAATCCATCAACTTACCTTAATACACCTCATAGCACATATCGGCCAAAATCCCACAATTTATACTTATAGAAAAATAACAAGTTAAATAACAAAATCACACCATACATGTCCATATTTTATCCATACCCATGCTCTTTCATCAAAGGCACAAGTCACAATTCAAGCTTGAACCTCATGGATCACAAATCTTATATAAAAACACAAAGTACGATGTCCAACATTTCCAAGCATAACCAACATGATTTACATACTCTCCCATGCATATAATATATTAATCCATAACAAGAATCACTTAACCAAGCTTGAAAAGTGATGATCTTGCCCCAAAATTGACTTTGAGTTCTTTAGGGTTTGAGAGCAAATATCTTCTTTTGGTCTAAAAAGGCATGAGACTTGTGTGGAATAAAAATCAGATTTTATTTCCCTTTATATAGGCCCTAAATTCCATCCTTAGCCACTCTTTAGCATTTAATATGTGTTCTAGAAGGTCAAGGCAAGAATGGGTCTTTTGACCCATTTTTGGGCCATGTTTTCTTTTCATTTTTGGGCCCAATTCACTTAACCCAGTAAAATCAATAATTTCTCGTGTTTAAATAATCTCATACGTGTTATAACAATATTCCCACTCACGCAATTCATAACCGTAGCCTCAACCCCAAAAACAAATGATTCTAGCCTCGTATGGCCTATTTTGACCAAAAGCGTAAAATCATCATTTTGACGCCAAATTTGTTCTCGAGTAATTTTATCATACCAATATAATAATTGACTCATTTCATGTATATACTCATGGTTGTAGAATAAACGTGGTAAAAATCAGCTCGGTACGTCACCGGGCACCCTTAGGACTTAGAAAATTTCCAACTTTCGAAAAAGTGGAAAAACCAGCATGGCACGCCCTTGGGTGCACCAAATTGCTACCTCTAGACTAAAATTTTTAGCCCAGATAGGCGTGGCATTCCCCACCCTTAGATTTTTCAAAAATTTCATTTTTTGACTTTTCTTCGCGGGTTTGGTTGGATACTTCAAGCCGTATTCTTTTAACTTACTTCTTAACCTTAATATACTTCATTTAGAGTTCTTATTAGCCTCATTTTAAACCCCACAACTTCTCCACAAAAATCACAAAACACCTCCTACGAAGGGCTAATAACATATATGAGGTCAAATTTCAACTTTCTCGTTCATAACATTACCAAATACATACGTATGGCTCTCGAAACCTAAGTAAACATTACTTAATGTCGTCAAGTAGGGTTAGAAAGGTACGGGGTGTTACATAACTAATATAAATAAACACCTAAACATGCCGGTTCTACTATGATAGCACACTTTGGGGAAGAGAAACACGACAACAAAACCCCCCAAGTGGTGCTACACCCCCACCCCTAACTAATAATGGTGCACTGCCCTCAGTGCACAACTATCAATATGGTAAGTGGAAGGAAGTGAAGACATACCTGGGGGGCACTAGGTATCGAAAGTGGGCCCACCTATAGAAGGATCATCAGCATAACCTCTGAGCTCTCTGCTAGGTGCAACTGGTTAAGGGGGTTCCTGACTAGAGGATGCACCCCGTGCCCTCTCCTCCTGAGCAATCTTCTTGGTATGGTACTCTACTCTAGAAGCCTTCACCGCTCTTTGGAGCTCACCCTCAGACTCATCATCACTGTTAATCTAATCGTCTAGATTACGTGGTCTCTTGCCTCTATCAATAGGAAGCTCCTCATTGACAAATAAATCCACCTCAAACACCGACCTCATCGGGGTCGGAACGAGCATAGGTGGAATAATAGGAGTGTTACTCGGCGCCAAATCTCTAACCTCCTCTCTCAATTCAGTTCTGTGTGAAGCCTGCGACATCAGGACTCTGTGTTGCACTCATCCGAGTGACCATTCTGGCCTCAAAACTATCAATCCTCCCATGCAGCTCTCTCATAAACTGCTCCATAGCTGCAGTCATATGGGCCCCTCTATCATGGTCCTAACCCATGGATTAAGCTGGGATACCAACTTAGCCATCTGGTTCTCTTTGTGGTCCTGTCGTTTGAACATCTGCGTCTGCCTATCAATCAATTACTGCAGGAAGTCCCTCAAAACTGAAACCATACCAGAAGGAGGCGGTGGTGCTGTAGATCCGATTACCTCATCTTCAATTGGGCCTGTGCCCTCAGCAGGTACATGAACAGTATCAGGTATGCTCACCAGTACTGGAATAGGCATAGGTGTACTAACCGGCTCATTTCTATCTCCAGACCCTTAAAAATGCTGCTCCTGATGACCCAGAAGGGTGAGACCTTCGCAGAAAGACTGGGTGAGCTCCCCGCTGCTGCATCAACCCTATATCAGTAATGCGAGTCACCTCAATATGATGGTCTACCTCAGGCTTCGTGAATGTACCAGCATTAACACATAACCCATGAATCAGACAGGGGAAAGAGATGCTGGTGAAGTCACGGAAAGCACGCTCATGTATCTCCCCAAGGATTTAGCGGACAAAGTTAATATGATAGCCTGCCAGAATGCAAGATACCAACACTGCCTGATCAAGTGTGAGTGAATTATCAGCATTAGTTGGACTCAATCGGTGCCTAACAATCGACCACCAAAATCGTCCAGCAAAGTGAAGTGAGGATTTCTTAATATCCAACTTCCCAACAACCCAACTAGCATTAGCACCTTCTTATGCTATATAACCTGTATTCCATCGTAGTAACTCCAAACACTGATCGACGTCCCTCATTTTAGCCCTATTGCGCACAGTCTTTATACGGTGATCACATTCTGCAGTGTTAGTTGGAAAGGGACGCTCAGCACCAAACAAAAACCTGTGGACCGTCTGCTCAGAGATGTATACTTTGGTCTCCCAAACAACAGTGTGAGTCAATGGTGGTTGGTCTCTCTACCGCTGCTCATTGGGTGTGATCAATTCAACAAAAGCAGCATAAGAAGCATAAAACTCACGAACCAACTCTGAGCTATAGTGCCCAGGAGGCTCCATCATCCACCCGAACCCATAATGGTTAAATACGGCCTTAATCTCAGGCAGTGCTCTCAATTTATCTAGCCAATATTGGGGCTCTTCAGTAATACTCCTTCTACACATGACCACCAGTACCAGAAATAGATGTCATCGCATCAATCGCAGAATTATCTGGACCATCAACATTGTCCCCAGAGCCGAAACCATCAACATCGGCATCATCCATATCCTCAACATTCTCCTCAGATCCAGACACATCAATATATGATTCTTCACCGGTTACAACATCTTCCGTCCCCTCATTAGATTGAGGGGCAAAATCAGAAAATTGAGCAAAGGCAACCGGTTGTGGGGGTTGTGAAGTACACTGTTGGGAATCCCGGGGAGCAGCCTATGCCCATGTTGTAGACTTATTGTATGAGGCACCAGTGTAGTATCATTAGGAGCAAGCTCGTATGCCTCTTCAGACCCACTTTTATTGGACACCAAAGGTTCATCACTCAATCTAGTAGTAAATTCAGGATTTTTAGTACAGACTCGTAAAGAAGAACCCCTGTCTCTATGTTTGGGGTTTGATTTGGGTTGAATGGGGTCGAGTTTGGGTAGGGTGGGGTTAATTTTGGGTTGGGTAGGTCGGATTTGGGTCAGGTTTGATGGATTTTGGTTTGGGTGGGTCGGATTTTGGGGGTTTGATGTTTAGGGTTCAAGAATTTTGGATTTGGTATGGTGAAATTTGATGGAGTTGGACTATAATTGTGGGAATTTTGATGAATCTTGGCAACTAGGGTTTATGTTAGGATTTGGATTTGAGAAGGTAGGGTTTTGAGTACAAATTGGGTCAAATTTGGTAGGCCGATATATATCTATATAGGTAGGGTCGAGTAGGCTCAAGTCGGGTCGGGTCGGGTCAAGTCTTGGGTAATTTTTAGTTTCTGATTTCCACAGCACCACCCACATGATGTGGGTTTACCTACTTCATGTGGGTCCCTATCATGGATGAGGTTCTGAAAGTGTAAAAAATTTATGTGAGTCTCACGACACTACCCACGTGAGGTGAGTTGACCTACATCACGTGGGTCACTGGCGTAGGTTAAGTTCATCATCTCTAAAAATTTCTTTGAGTCTCACAGCACTACCCACGTGACATGGGTTGTCCTACGACACATAACTCAGTGTCGTGAGTTGTACTGAACATATTTCGTTCACTTTTGTAAATTTTGGCTAACTTATCCTCCAATGCTAAGATCACACCCAATATGACCTTGGGTTGCCTCCCAAGTAGCATTTGGTTTAATGTCACGACACGACATGGCTACTTGGATACTCAGACTTCACAAAATAGCCCATGGGTTGCCTCCTATGAAGCGCCTGATTTAACATCACGACACGACTTGGCTAGCTTGACTACTCAGACTTCATCAAGACTAAGCTCTTCACTTCTTTTCACTTCTTCTGCAGTTCCCAAATAAAGCTTCACACGTTGACCGTTAACCTTAAAAAGGACATCATTATCACCTCTTAACTCAATTGCCCCGTATTGGAACACTCTTACAACAGTGAATAGTCCAGACCACTTGGACCGCAGTTTACCTGGAAAAAGGCAAAGCCTAGAGTTATAAAGCAACACTAAATCTCCCGGTTGAAATTCTAATTGTTCAATTTTTCGGTCATGATACAGTTTCATCTTTTCTTTATAAAGTGTTGAACTCTCAAAAGCCCAAAGATGAAATTCATCCATCTCATTCATCTGATCTAACCTCAATTTAGCCGCGTCACTCCATTCCAGATTCAGCCTTTTTAATGCCTATAATGCTTTATGTTCAAGTTCGACCGATAAATGGCATGATTTACCAAAAACCAGCTTATATGGAGATGTACCAATTGGTGTCTTGAAAGCAGTTCGATATGACCATAATTCATCATCTAACATTCGAGCCCAATCAGTCCTGTTGGCATTCAACTTGCTCACTTGTCTGAGGGTGGTAAGGTATGTCCACCTTATGTTTGACACCATATTTTTCAAGCAGAGTTTTGAACAATCGATTGCAGAAGTGGGATCCTCCATCACTAATGATTACTCGGGTTGTACCAAATCATGAAAATATGTTCTTCTTCAAGAATGTCGTGACACTTCTTCCTTCGTTATTGGGAAGTGCAATTGCCTCCACCCATTTAGAAACATAGTTGATAGCTACCAAAATGTATTTCATCCCATGTGAGCTCACAAAAGGGCCCATAAAATCAATTCCCCATATATCAAACAATTCAAGCTCAAGGATCGATGTCATAAGAAGTTCGTTTCTGCGTGAGATATTCCACTACCTTTGACATTGGACACAAGCCCGAGCATAATCATGAGCGTCTTTATAGATGGTGGGCCAATAATACCCACATTGTAAGACCTTATGAGCAGTCCGCACACCTCCATGATGACCCCCAACTGGAGATGAATGACATACTTTAAAAATACTCATCATCTCGACCTTCGGAATACATCTTCGAATCATACCATCTGCATACACCCTAAAAAAATAAGGTTCATCCCAAAAGAACTTTCTCAGCTCATACATGAATCTCTTTCTCTACTGATACGTCATGTCCTCCGAGACTAGGTCACTTGCCAAAAAGTTGGCAAAATCTGTAAACCAAGGGACTAAGTATTGCGATGCTGCCAGCACTTGCTCATGTGGAAGAGTATCATCAATATCAAAATCATCCCTTAATTTAAGTATGGCCTCCTCCTCAAGGCGTGATAGATGGTCCGCGACCTGATTCTCAGTTCCCTTATGATCCTTGACTACAAAATCAAATTCTTGCAGTAGAAGCACCCACCGAATCAATCTTGGCTTAGCATCTTTCTTAGACATAAGTTACCGAAGTGCTACATGGTCTGTATGCACAATCACCTTCGTACCAATCAAGTAAGATCTGATTTTTCAAAAGCAAAGACCACTGCCAACAATTTCTGTTCAATCACAATGTAATTCTTTTGATCTGGATTAAGTACTTTGCTAGCATAGTAAATCGGATGTAAAATCTTCTCACGTCTTTGGCCAAAGACTGCACCCAAAGCCACCCCTCTAGCATCACACATAACCTCAAAAGACATCGTCCAATCTGGTGAAACAATGATAGGGGCTGAAATCAAATTCTCTTTTAGACACTCAAATTCCTTTAGACACGCCTCATCGAACACGAATTTCACCTTCTTTTCTAAAAGCTTGCATAATGAATTAGCAATTTTCGAGAAGTCTTTGATGAATCTTCTATAAAATCCTTCATGTCCCAAGAAACTTTGAATTCCTTTCACGAAAATAGGTGGAGGTAACTTTTCAATCAACTCAATCTTTGCTTTATCAACTTCAATACCTTTTTTTGAGATCTGATGCCCCAATACGATACCCTCATTTATCATAAAATGGCATTTTTCCTAATTTAGCACTAAGTTGCACTCCTTGTATCTTTGCAGCACATTAGCAAGGTGTGCCAAGTAATCATCAAATGAGTCTCCCACAAAAGAAAAATCATCCATAAAAAACTCAATAGTTTCTTCCACCATATCGGAGAAAATAGACATCATGCAACATCGAAAAGTGGCCGATGCATTACATAAACCGAAGGGCATCCTTTTAAACACGAATGTCTCATATGGACAAGTGAAAGTGGTCTTATCTTAGTCTTCGGGAGCAATGAAATCAGATTATACCCCGAATAACCATCGAGAAAATAATACCATCCTCTACCAGCAAGACGGTCTAACATCTGGTCCATGAAGGGCATAGGAAAATGATCTTTTTCTGTACAAGAATTCAGCTTTCGATAATCCATACAAACTCTCCATCTAGTAACCTGCCCCATTGGGATTAAATCATTCTTATCGTTTGGAACCACAGTGATTCCTCCCTTCTTTGGTACACATTGAACTGGGCTCATCCACTTGTTATCAGTAATGGGGTAAACCACACCTGTATCTAACCACTTGATGATCACTTTCTTCACAACCTCTTACATTGGTGGGTTTAGACGATATTGGTGCTCAATGCTCAATACACTCAGGATCAAGTTGAATTTTATGAGTGCAAATACCGGGTGGAATCCCTATAATATCAGCAATGGACCAACCAATGGCCCTCTTAAATATTCTTAATACAAAAACAAGAGCCTCTACTTGCCACTCCACAAATTTAGCAGAAATAATCATAGGTAAGCTGTTGTTGGCTCCCAAAAATATGTAGTGAAGGTGAGCCGGAAGAGCCTTAAGCTCCAAAACTAGAGGCTCCTCAATAGAAGGATGAGATGGTGGGGTCACCCTATTTTTCAAATCGAGATCATGTTTCTTTGGAGGATAAGTGTATAATCCCTTACCAGTGAGTGCACCAACCATCTCATTGTATTCCTCAATACCATCGCTATTAAAATTCATAATCACGGCCGCAAGAGCTTTTACCCCCAACCTTTCTTCAAGAGGCACGACAATATCACTATCCTCAACCACATCTATTACCGAAATCACCCGCATATCTTTTGGTTGCTTCATGGAACGACAAACATTGAAAGTGACTTGTTCATTATTTAGCCTAAATTTCATTTGTCCTGTTTCCATATCTACCAATGCACGACCAGTGGCAAGGAATGGTCTTCCCAATATGATGGGAACCTCAAAATCAACTTCACAATCTAGGATCACAAAGTAATCCGAAAATATGAAAGATGTAACTTTTTCCAAAACATCATACAAAATGCCTACCAGTTTTTTTACAGTCCTATCTGCCATGAGAAGTTTCACAGAGGTTGGTTTTGGTGCTCCCAACCCTAACTGCTTGAAAATGGCTAAGACATTAAGTTAATGCTAGCACCCAAATCACAAAGTGCTTTAGCAAAGTTGTAAGACCTGATAGTACAAGGAATTATGAAAGTTCCTGGGTCCTCCTTATTTTCAACTAGGGAATGCGAAGAAACTGCACTACAATGATGTAAGTTATCTGCAGGCTCAAAACTGACAGTTCTCTTCTTCATCACCAAGTCTTTCATGAACTTTGCATAACCTGGCATCTGCTCCAATACCTCAACAAGAGGGATGTTTACCGATAGCTCTTTCAACATTGTAATAAACTTCTGATATTTGCCTTCCTCAGCCTTCTTTTTCAACCTTTGAGGAAAGGAAAGAGGAAGTCGTGGGATAGTTTTCAGTATTTGTGGGACCTCTTTTTCCTGCCTCTTTTTAGATTTTGTCTTTTTTCCAGTATCATGAGGATTTGGAACTATTTCAACCTTTGAATTATCTGGATCTATCTCAATTTCTACATCAATTATAATCGGCTCATTGGTCTTACTACTATCCACAGGTATAAATGAATTTGTTGTACATTTCTCCCTTCTAGTAGTAATGGCTAGACAATGACTATCATTCTTCAGATTCTGGACGGTGTTGCTTGGAAGGGTACCTGGTTGACATTGGTTTAATGCCACCGATATCTACCCAAATTATTGCTCTAACTATTTAATAGCAGTCGAATGGGATTCTACTTTCTGACTTATTCCTGAGATGTCTGACCTAATCTCCTTCAGGAACTGTTCTTGAATCTCTGACCCTTTCACCAGTTTATTGAGAAGGGCTTCCATTCTTGAATTTCCAGAGTCAGCATCGCGGTTTCCTGGTGGAACATATATGCCACTCTTCTGTTTATAATCATCCTTCCACCTCTAATCACCATCACGATCTCGTTCTCTATCTCTATATCCTGACTAGCTGTAATTGTCTCCATAGTAGTTCCGACCTTGATTCCCTTGCCTCGAGTTCCAAGAGTCTTGATTAGATCCTTGATCCTTGGCTCAAAAACCCTCCACTTCTCAATCCAAGTACTTAGCCTCCTCATTAGATTCACTATCATCATGCCTAGGTGTTTTGCCTTGTGCACCTATGGCATGCACCTTCTCAGCATCTATGGCCGCAATCTGCTTAGCTAATAAACCAATTTCTGTCCTCAGCTATGCGACCTTTAGAGCTACAGATTCATCCAAAGCCTATTGTGCTGCTGAGGCTCCAATAACATATGTGCCAGTAGATATTTTTGCCTCCCGAGTATGCCATCCTCAGTTGGTCTTGGTGATACGATCTAATACCTTTGAAGCTTGTTCCCATCTCAGACTCATGAATGCTCTACCAGTGATAGTATCTGCTACAGCCTTTGTATTGGCATTTAAAGCCCTGTAGAAGATTTCAAGTAAATTCCTACCGCTCATTCTATGATTTGGCACATTCTGCAGCTTCTTCTTGAACATTAGCCATGTATCGTAAAGTGCTTCAGAATGTAATTTTTTGAAGTTGTAAATTTCATCCTTCAACTGTAGCATCTTCGAAGGTGGAAAAAATCTTTACAAAAAATGATTTCTTAACTCTTGACAAGTAGTGATGGAACCTCGTGGTAATTCTGCCAACCACAAAGTCACTTCTCCTATTAGAGAGAATGGAAACAATCTCCACCGAATAGCCTCTAGGTTAACTCCAGGCAAATTATATGAAGTGCAGACCCCTAAAAAATTCATCACATGCATGTTTGGATCATTAAAAAGAAAATCGGCGAACACACCCTTCTAGTTTAGAAGGTGAATCATGGCACTTGTTATGTCAAACTTAGTGCCCTGAGGTAACTCTGGTGGAACAATGGCACCAGTCTCAACCGGCTCAAAATAAGCCACATCCTCTTCTTCTAGATCATCATAAACCGACACATATTGTCTTTGAGGCAGTTGTTGCACCCTCAATCTTCTTTTCCTTTCTTCAGCATCAGACAGATGTTGTGCTTCCTCATGCATTGCTCGATTATCTCTATCTGCTTGCCTAAGAGCATCTTGCCTAGCTTGCTCTTCCCATGTTAATCGAGTGGTAATTTACTCCGCTGATCATGAATATCTCCCGCAGCTGCGGGATCCTTAACTCCATCGGTATTCACCATTCTTTTATTTGCTCTAAGAGTTCGTTCTATCTCAGTATCAAGTGGAATCAGGGGATTGCCTTAACTTCTAGTGTTGGGCATACACTGGCGTATGCCCTTAAAAAAAGTACAGAAAAATAAAACCAATCAACTTTAACAAACAAATTAATCAACTCCGTAAACTTATTCCCCGGCAACAACGCCAAAATTTTATGTCGGCCAAAATATACGTTCTAAAAATTATAACGCAGTCACTGTATCAAATATAGAACCCAACTAGGTTGGGGTCGATCCCACAGGAAATAGGTCAAAGTTATGTAGAATGCTAGTCTGAGTGACTGGTGAGTAAGTAAAACCGCGGGGGTTTTTGTGAATAAATAGTAACACTAACGATTTCTAATTATAGAATTTGTAGACAGTATGATAAATACGCTAGGACTGTGATCCCCAATGATTCCTTAACTCCATCGATTACTTGTGCTAGCAAAACTGTCCCGCTACGTTGCATAAAAAATCTGACAAGATATGTTCATCTAGACATCTCTCGACCTTGGTTAGTCGAATTTCACTCTTCTCCTCTTGGTCTCCGAGTGTCTAACTACTAACCCTTGTCTTGGATCTCAGATAACTATCCCTGTTACAGCTCAAGTTATTAGATGAAGGTTGATAGCTTCAAATCTCTGTTGTTATTTCTTTTTCCCAATCTTTACCTCTCTCTCTAGCAAGTCTAGAATACAGGCAAGTTTTTAACGTTTGCAACCGTTAGAAGATCAATTATAATGAAGGTAATAACAATACATGCATTCATAATGGTTCAAAGTTGCTTTTCACTTAACCGGTTTTGTTAATTCCTCATGGTTCTCACAACCATATTTAATGAGTTTATCTACTCATGATTGCAAGAACACAATAAGCATTCGAATATGAAGACATAATTGTAAACTCACAATAAAGAAGAAATTCTGACATCTCAATTATGAATAAAACTCTGGAATTAATGTTCCAAGATTACAAGATCCAACAATGTGTTTATGAACTCAAAATAATGAAAAACTAACTCAAAATAATGTAATGACTCCCCCTTAAACATAGGACAACAAAGGGGTATTTAGATACAAGACGAATCCTATCCTAATCAAAATAGGAACACAAAGTCGCTAACCTTCCACGATATCGTGACTTGGTGTCGTGGAACCAAGTCACATCACGTGGGTCCAATTGTGGAAATCAGACACATCGAACATTCTCTGAAGTTGACTCACAGCATCCACTCACATTACGTGAGTGGACACATGGCACGTGAGTCCTACCACAAGTCACCTTTCTGGTGCAGATCCTGGTTCTTTTGTTTTCAGATACTTCGTTCTCGGGTGTGATTCTTTCTTTTTGTTTATTTTTCCTCCAAAACCCATTCTCCTACAATATAGAATAGAAAACACATCATAACAACCAAACACACCCAAGTTATTTCATCTTTTCATTGTTTTAAGCATCAATAGTGTCAAGAAACCATGACATATCACTTACCGTCGCTAGTCATATAGGAAATCGAGTCCATTACCCGTACCATAAGTCTATATCAAATGACATATAAGTAGAACTAGTACACGTAGGATGTGGGGTGTTACATCCTCCCCCCCTTAGGAACATTCGTCCTCAAATGTTAACATGACTATCCAACCTAAACAAGTTCAAGCCTAAGTTTAATCTTCATGTTACAACATAATATTTATATACATATTTACTTATTATTATTCCAATTCAGTATCTTGGACTTTCTTTTTGGATTCAAATAAATGAGCGTGCTTAGATTTCATAGCTTTCTCAGCTTCCCACGTGATCTCTTCTACTTGCTAGTTCCTCCAAAGTACCTTTATGGAAGCTACTTCTTTATTTCTTAACTTCTTAACTTGTCGATCCATAATAGCAATGGGTACTTCTTCATAAGTGACATCTTCCACAACTTGTACATCTTCAGTAGGAGTAATACAAGATGGATCTCCTATGCACTTCCAAAGTATTGAGACGTGAAACACCGGATGAACTGTTGAGAGCTTTTGGGGTAGCTCTAACTCATATGCGATTTGGCCAAACCTTTGAATAATCTTATATGGCCCTATATAACGTGGACTTATATTTTCCTTTTTACCAAACCTCATTATCCCTTTCATTGGTGACACATTTAAGAGTACCCAATATCCTATAGCAAATTCTAGCCCTCTTCTTCTAATATATGCATATGATTTGTGTCAACTTTGAGCTGTTTCTTGCCGCTATTGTATTACCTTAACATTTTCCATAGCTTGATGAACAAGATCTGGCCCAAATAAGGTAGTTTCACCCGCTTCAAACCATCTAATTAGTGATCTACACTTTCTTCATATAAAGCTTCATAAGGGCCATTTTGATACTTGAATAATAGCTATTACTGTAGGAAAACTCAAAAAGCGGCAAATGATAATTCCAACTACCTTTGAAGTCCAATACACAAGCTCACAACATATCTTCAAGTGTTTGAATGGTACATTCTGCTTGTCCGTTCGTTTGAAGATAAAAAGCTGTACTTAAATTTACTTGCATTCCTAAACTCTTTTGAAATGACTTCCAAAAGTTTTCAGTAAATTGTTCTCCCCTATCAGATATAATAGAGATTGGGACTCTGCGTAGCCAAACTATCTCTTTAATATAAAATTTTGCATACTCTTCAGCTGTATAAGTGGTCTTAACTGGTAGAAAGTGTGCTGATTTGGTAAGCCTATCAACTATTACCCATATGGAATCGAACTTCCGAGTTGTGCGAGGAAAACCAGTGACGAAATCCATGTTGATCATGTCCCACTTCCAAATTGAAAGATCCATACGTTACATATAACCTTCGGGTTTTTGGTGCTCTATTTTAACTTGTTGACAACTTGGACATTGGGCTACAAATTTTGCAATGTTCTTCGTCATGTCACCCCACTAATACACTCCTTTCAAATCATGATACATTTTAGTTGACCCCGGATGGATGAAATACCTTGAATGATGTGCCTCTGTGATAACCCTCTTTCTTAGCCCATCTAAATTTGGTACACACAATCTATTTTGACACCGAAGTACTTCCTCTTGCGTAAGCTCAAATGCCTTTATCATACCTTGTTGTACATTCTCCTTAAGCTATAATAGAATAGGGTTTGTATATTTCTTCTTTTTTACCTCAGCTACTAATGAAGATTCTGCCGCATTTTGCACAATAACAACTTTGTCTGGATATTCAAGAAGGCGAACTCCCAAGCTAGCTAGTTGGTGTAGATCTTTAGTCATTCCTTGTCTTTTCGTGGACTGCTCATAAGTGCTCGCCATTGCCTTACGATTTAATGCATCATCTACTACATTTGCTTTCCCTGGATGATATAAAATATCAATATCATAATCTTTTAATAGTTCAAGCCACCTCCGTTGCCTCAAATTTAGGTCCTTCTTCTTAAAGATATATTGAAAACTCTTATGGTCAGTATATATGTCAACATAAACCCCATACAAGTTGTGGCACCATATCTTTAAAGCAAATACAACTGCTGCTAACTCAAGATCATGTGTTGGATAATTTTTCTCATGTGGCCGTAATTGTCTTGAGGCATAAGCTATTACTTTACCATGCTGCATCAATACACATCCTAAGTCAACTCCTGTAGTATCACAATACACCACATACCCTTTTGTACCTTTTGGAAGTACCAATACAGGTATAGAAGTCAACTTGTTCTTAGCTCTTGGAAACTCATTTCACATGTGTCATTCCATTAAAACTTGGCTGCTTTGTGTGTTAACATTGTTAAAGGTGCAGAAATAGAAGAAAACCCTTCAACAAACCTTTTATAATAACCTGCCAACCTATGAAAACTATGAACCTCCGTTGGTGTTGTTGGTCTTGGCCAGTCCTTCATGGCTTCTATCTGTTGAGTATCAACCCTTATTCCTTCATCAGATACAATATAGCCCAGGAATACTATAGATTTTAACCAAAAATCACATTTAGAGAACTTTGCATATAACTTACAATCACGAAGAACCTATAACACCTGCCACAAATGATTAGCATGGTCCTCTTTCAATCTTGAATGCACCAGAATATCATCAATAAATACTATCACGAACACATCTAAGAATGGCTTGAACACCCTATTCCTCAAATCCTTAAAAGTTGCTGGTGCATTTGTTAGCCCAAATGACATAACTAAAAACTCATAATGACCATACCGTGTTCAAAAATTAAATATCTTTCTCTTTGACCATCACTTGGTGGTAACCCGACCGCAAATCAATCTTTGAGAAACACTTAGCACCTTGTAACTGATCAAATAAATCATCAATTCTTGGAATGGGCTATTTGTTCTTAATAGTCACCTTATTCAGTTTCTGGTAGTCAATACACATTCTCAACATACCATCTTTCTTGCGTACAAATAATACTGGTGCGCCCAAGGAGACATACTAGGACTTATGAATCCTTTTTCAAGCAAGTCTTTCAATTGCTCTTTCAACTCCCTTAATTTAGCCGGAGCCATTCTATACGGAGGAATAGAGAGAGGTTGAGTATCTGGGATCACATCAATACCAAACTCTACTTCTTGTTCTAGCGGTAAGCCTAGAAGATCTTCAGGAAATACATCGGGAAATTCATTTACCACTGGAACTGATTGCAGATTTGGTGGCTCCACATCTATATCTTTCACTTTCACTTGATGACATATGTACCCTTTAGACATCATTTTTTCCCCTTAAGATAAGAAATAAATTTACCTCTTGGTGCCCCAATTTTACCCCCTCCATTTAAGGACTTCCTCTTTTGGAAAATGAAAATGCACCCTCTTAGTTCGGCAATCTACCATGGCATAACAAGAAGCCAACCAATCCATACCCTTTATAACATCAAAGTTTACCATTTCTAGCTCAACAAGGTCGGCCAATGTGTCATGATTACAAATGGTTACTATGCAATTATGATAAACTCTTCTATCTATAATAGACTCACCAATTGATGTAGACACTTCAAATGGATTAATTCGTGATTTTGGAGTTCTTTTGAACTTTCCAGCAATTAATCGAGTGACATATGATAGTGTAGAACCCGGATCAATTAATGCATATACATTATGTGAAAAAAGGGACAATGTACATGTAACCACATTTGGAAAAGCCTCTAAATTTTGCTAACCCACTAGAGCATATTACTATTCTGAACTCCGATAGAACTAGCTACTTCTTTAACACCTCTAACATAACTTGTAGTATGTATACCCCTACCTAAAGAAGGCACCGATGATGATGATACAACGGCTGATCCAGTAGGTCATTCCATACCACTCATGCCCCTTTGTGGGCTCATCATGTGCCCCGACATTCCACACCAAAAGCAAGAATCTATTCCAAACCGTCATGCACCTAAATGAAGATTTCCACAATGCCTACATGGATGTCGAGGAGGTCTTGATTGGCTCATACTCCCTTCCTCTTCATACCCTATTGTCCGTGAACCTTGACGCTCACTTCTTTGGCCAAACTGGTTACCCATAAACTCTTAGAATTAGGGTGGAGCATTTACTGCAGAGTAGGAAAATGATAGCCTTGGTGGTCTATTAGAACCCCGAGGATTGAACTCACTTTGGGATGACATAAACTGCCCCGTAGGTCTGTCACTCTTGGGATGCCCTCTTTCCAACTCTTGTGTTCTTCTCCTTTGCCTTTGATCCTCCATTTTTTGTACAAAAGCTTGTATCCTTGCTATATCCATATCTTTATTCAAAGCTGCAATAGTTCAATCTCTAACCAAATATGGATCCAATTTATCCACATATCGATGAACTCTATCATCCACAGTAGCTACTACATTAGGATTATACCTAGCCAAAGAGTTAAATCAAAAACTATACTTCCTCATGCTCATATTCCCTTGATGATGATTTAAAAACTAATTTGTACGAGTCTCCAAAATTTCAAATAGAAGGTATTGATCAAGAAATGCCTATCTGAACTCTTTCCAACTAGTTGAAGGTGCACCTGTACCCCTAGATTATTTCCAGTCTTCATACCATAATATAGCCTCTCTTTTTAATCTATATGTTGCTAACTCAACTGTCTCTTTACTAGATACGTGAATGCCATCCAAAGCCCTTTGTATTTGATCAATAAAGTCTTGTGGGTCTTTATTAAGATCTGACCCAATAAATATAGTAGGATCCAATTTAAGGAAATCCTGTGTCCGTAGACTAGCTGCCCTATCAATACTACTAGTACCTGTAATTGGACCAACTTGTCCTTGACCTTGTCCAGCAACTATATGAGTCAACAATTGCACCGCATTCCTTAAATCCAATAGCATTAATAGGTGATTATGAGGGTACTCCTCTCCTTCTTAGCTCTTCTGGAGATGGAGGAGTAGAATAATTCCTTGATGCAAACTCATCTCGAGCCTCACTTTGATTAGCTTGTCTAGGTGGTGACTTGCTGGTCCCTTCTCCGGTAGCCACATCTGCTTGCTTATTTTTATTCTTACTCCTTCTTGTAATTGACATCTCTACTATAATGAGAAAAAAAAACAAATTCAATGGTTAAATATGACTCCACCTACAACCTTGGCTCTATTGCACGATCTAAGATATGAAGAAAAAGAAACAACTCCTAAATGTCCCATAGGCTCTTGTATATAGATGTGGTTCATAACACACCCATAAGAAAGACTCTACATAGACACGGTTTTATAGACTCCTTAGGATGATCTACTTTGATACCACTTTTGTCACGCCTCAAATCCTATTGAGGCGGACAGGCACCTATAACCATAAAGGCCCGAGAGTACCAACCCATAACCTTGTACTTACATGCATTACCATGAACATTTAAAGATGCTGCCAAATATGGATACTAAGATTTAATGAAAATAAACCACGTAGTCAAGCCCAAAACTATACATACACGAATTGGTTGTTGGGGCCACAATGACTGGAAGACAAGGCACAACCACACTTTACTTTACCATTATCTACAAAGCCTTTAAAAGAGATACAAACTTAGTTAAGGTCGGGACAAGCCCCCACCTTACACTTAGCTACTATACAATACCAAAACATATATAAGAGACTCAAAAAGCCCCGAATCAACCTGAAGCTCACCAATAATTGTTGGATGTACTGTACTCCTACTGGAGGGGTCTACTAGCTGAAGTACCTGTTCCTGCAGTATGAAATGCAGGTTCCCCCGTTAAGGACATTAGTACGAAAGAATGTATTGAATATGTAAGGCAAAGAGTAACTAATATGTAAAGTGAGAGCTCAAGTGAAATCAGAACAAGTGTAAACCATAATAGAACACCTTTACCTGTATCTGTGGAATCATATATATTGCATTCTTTTCTTAACTTTACCATTCTTACTTTATTATCTTTGTAATCCATGTGATACAAATGACCAACTGATCTGTGGTAAATATACAAGTTGGGATCAACCGATGCTACGCTTACACCCCTGAGCTGCCACCCATATATAAATGGATTGGGATCGGCCCATGCTAGGATTGCGTCCCTGAGCTGCCACCTGTATATAACAATATTTGTGTTTCTTAGTTTATTACCTTTGAGATTGTTAGTTTGGTGGTCATGACATTATTGAGCTTTGGGACAGTAGTACACCAATAAGAGACATGTGAATAAACACTCGATGCAGTAACAATGAGGTAGGGAGCAATTTGTACACAAATGAAATACTTAGGAGATGAAATAACACATAAATCTTATTTAACTAAAAGGAGAAATCCTGAAACTTGCTAGTGAAAGTAGACGTGCAGACTTAATAATAAGCACATATTGAAGTATTTTAACATGTTAGGGAGTGGGAACAAGGTCGTTAGCTACATGGGAGATCGTACGATGCCACTATGTATCATTTACTATAGGACAACTTTGGAAGCTTACTTTGTGCCAAAGAATACGGAATAGAGTAGCCTTACATACCTTGTTGTATAACTCCGGTATTACCCCGAATTAACCTCTTTCATTTTAGATTACTTATCTACAATGAAGCACGTGGCAAAACTAGTATTAGTAATTAATTAACAAATTCGGGCTATTCAACTTCACTCAAAATAGTAGTAGGGCAGAACACCCGTAATTCACCAAATCAAGGGTTTTCTTTCAACCCCTTCTCCTCTAATTACATTTGTACAACACATAAATTCATATAAGATCCCAGAGACTCCTTTGTCTTCATAACATGTACAAAATAGTCCACAAAGTATGATAGTCAGCAAGCTTATACAACATCTAATTAAGTGGTGTATCATTACACCCTCTTTTTATATGTCAATACCAACAGCTCACATCCCTTTTTCAGATCAACCAAGCTGTCCCCAAATATAGACATAAAACAGCCCCTAAAATAGTCCCAAAATCCTTTATTATAGCAACCCAATATTTAACTCATTATCCCTTGCATTCTTAACAACAATATATACACAATTCTCCACCCAAACTTTTATATAGAAAAGGACAAAAATAGGTAGTAGTTTTACCTTAATTTTTGGAATTTATCCACTAAATTTTCACGTCTTTCAAGAGATTGAATTATTTTTCAAAGTTAACCAACAAGAGAATAAGGCCTCTTAATAGCCAAGAGACATGGGGCAACTTACTTGGAGGAAAGGTAGTCCCATACTTTTAAGCATAATCAACATGATTTCCTAGTTTTCAATAGAAGAATCAAGATAAATCCATTAGTATTTTTACTTAACTTAGCTAGAAAAGGTGAGGGTTCCTTAAAGAACCCTAGGAGAAATATAGCGGCTGCTGCTTTAATCCTTGAGAGAAAAGTGAGAAAGATGAAGTTAAAGGCTGGAATTTGTGTTAAAAATGAGTGAAAAGATCAGCTATATTGCTCTTATATTGATCCCTCTAGAACTTCCTCTTTTAACTCCATTTTCAGCCACAAAATGGTCCAAGTAGGTGATGCACCTACTTAAGGGTTCAAGATGCTCAAAAGGTCAAAGTAGGTGATTCACCTACTTGCTTTATCAATGTCTAAAATGGACCTTCAACTCATTGGGCTTTTGGGCAGACTTTAGGTGTTGGGTTGCCCATTCTCATCTCCTTTTATTTTACTTATCCATTAGCTTAAGTAGGTAATACACCTCTTTGGCACATTTACCATGGCCCAAATCTGATCCATAGCCTTGGATCCATTAACTTGGTCCATATAGCTCAAGTAGGTGATTCACCTACCAGCTTAATTAAGTCAAGCAAGCACCTCGATAGTTAATTTCATTTTCAGTTCTTAATCCCTTTAATTTAACTTACAGCTTGTGTACACTTGGTCACTTTAAAATTTAGATTCAAATACCTACTCACGATCCCCAAGTTTAAATAGTTGCATCGACATTAACTTAGTCGTGTTACATTAAAATGTACAGGCAGTTCCTTCCAACCCATCTTACCATCACTAGTCACATAGGAAATCGATTCCATTACCCGTACCATAAGGCTATATCAAGTGACATATAAGTAGAACTAGTATACGTAGGATACAGGGTGTTATACTAAGGCTCCCAAACTCATTTTGGGCTATTGGGTGGATTTTAGCTAAAACACCCCTTTGGGTGTGGGACCTACTTTTTATCTAAACGATCTCGGATGTAAATTTTGATGGCTTATATTTTTACGCTTTATTTATGCTTTCATTGTACTTGTGCTCAGTTTATCGATGAAGCCTACTGAGTACCTGTTGTTTTGGTACTCATACTACACTTCTGTATTTTTTCCTTGATGCAGATTCAAGTATGAGCCATTGCTGCTGACATTATCCTTGGTCCTTACTACTGATTTAGAGATTGGGTGAGCTTTCTAGAGTCTGGAGCTGATCCTCCTCCTTCTACTTTAGCGATAGTTTTTTGTATTTTTGAGACTACTGTGTGTGCATATATTTTGGATATTGTCTAGTACTCTTCTTTTTGGTTATAGTGGCTCTTGTACCAACCTTACTAGGTCTTAGGAGGGATTTCTTTTGTATATTTTATCCTCTTCTCTCTCTTAAATAGTATGTTATGTATGTATGTCTCTTTTGCTTTAGCTTATTATTTGTCATTGTTAATTTCATTTTTGTCTCCCTTTATCTTCCGCCCGTTAGCTCGTTGCCTACCATTTTGGGCTATAGCTTGGCTTACCTACTGGTGGGTGAAAGTATGTGCCATCATTACTTGAGAAATTTGGTCATGACATCTTGGTGTCAGAGCTTAAGTTCACCGGTATTGTTGGTGCAAGAGTCTGTGTTTAGTAGAGTCCCACGGATTGGTACTAAGATGTCTATATCCTATCTTCGGGAGGCTATAAGATATTCTTAGAAAACCCTTATCTTTTTGGTTTTCTTCTGTGTATTGTGTCTATATTGATTTCTAGATTCTTATTTGTTTCACTCTTTTACAGATGGCTAAGATGCGGGGTACGACGGTCGAGGATTGGGACCCCGAGCCTGCTGCCAGTTAGAGATAGAGGTCGACCTTGAGGTTAAGGTCAGGCTAGAGCTGCAGCCCCAGCTCGAGACCAGGCTATGGAGCCATCTCTATATCCTATTGTTGCTTCTAAGCCAGAGATAGCACTAGAGATTCCACTGCCACATCAGCAGGTAGGCCAAGGGGCAGCCGAGGCCCCACCCAATTTTATATCTTCTTTGGCTCTCCGTGATACATTAGTTCAGCTTTTGGAGTTAGTTGGTGTTTCGCAGATGGATGGGGCACATACATCCGCTTAAAGGGCAGTTCAGGGTAGACTTGGTATAGGGGTGTAACTTGTAGCCGTGACTTCCAAAGTAGAGGTTTCGCCATCACCTATAGTTCCACAGTTGGCAGTAGCCCAACTAGTTATGACTGTGAAGGAGTAGAAGATACTGGGCTAATTTCTAAGATTGACTTCATCTAGATGTGCTGGGCCCTAGGAAAGGATGGTTATGAGTTTCATACCAGGTGTTATGAGAGGCTACGTAGTTTGGGGTTGAGTCACATGGAGTGGAATATATGATTTATCAGCTTAATAGAGCAGCGAGATAGTGGTGGAGAGTTTATTTTGATTCCAGTCTAGCTGGATCTCCCTTGTGAATTGGACTCAGTTCTCCAAGGATTTCTTGGAGAAGTATATGTCTTGCAGCATGTGCAAGCACCTTAGGGATGAGTTTTCTAGATTAAGTCAGGATTCTATGAGTTGTGGTCTAGTATGAGGTAAGGTTTCATAAGCTAGCAAGGCATGCCATCATGATTTTGCCTATAAAGTATGAGAGGATTTAGTGTTTTGCTAGAGGGTTAAGACTAGCACTCCACAGGGCTACTCAGTGTTTGGTGACTTCAGGGAAGTTTTTTACTGATATTGCTGATCACACCTACACTATAGAGGAGATAAATCTCGAGGTCCAAGGGGGAAGCGGTAAGAGATCTCATTATCAGGGCAGTTACAGTAGGAGGTGGAGTGGTGCTTAGTTAATGTCTAGAGGGTTTCAGGGTAGGTACCCCCAATATCAGCCTTATCAGCACCAAGGCCAACCTCGTAGGCCCTTTTAGGTAGCACTTCAGATTTCAGATGGGGGTCAATCAAGTTCTGGTATTTCCAGTAGTCAGAGAAGAAGTCAGCTGTTGAGGGGTGTTCAGTCAGGGTCATCAAGTTGAGGTGGTCATTCCATGTCAGCAGGACCTTCTCTTTAGAATAGAGTGTCCGGTGAATGTTATGAGTGTGAGGTTATTGGCTACTTTTCCTAAGAGTGTCCCTGTGGTAGGATGAGCCTTTAGCACAGACTATTCAGTCGATTAGGTTAGTGCCACCTTTAGCAAGGGGTGGTGCACAGGGTTCTAGGGGTGGTCCCCTGGGTTCTAGAGGTGGTACTCAAGCTTTAGGATATGTGGTCGGGTAGAAACCCAGTTCGTTGGCAGACAGGGTAATTTATATGCTGTTCCTGGTAGGCTAGAGGCTGAGGCTTTGGATGCTATGATCATAGGTATGATTTTAGTACGCCATTAGCCAGCTTCTACTTTGTTTTATCTGGGCTCCATATTTTTGTATATTTTAGCTTATTATGCACCGTGGTTGGGGTTATCTTGGGAGCCTTATCTTTTTTATTTTGTGTAGATACTCCCGTGGGTTATTTTTTAGTAGTGGATCGAGTTTAAAGACCATGTTTGGTGACTGAATGAGAGTATGACACTCAGGCTGATCTTATTGTGTTAGATATGGTGGATTTTGATGTGATTCTGGGCATGGACTGGTTATCCCCCTATTATACTGTCTTGGATTGCTTTTTCATGATTGTTATCTTAGCCATGCCTGGCATAACCCAATGTGGTAGGGTTCTTTTAGCTGCGCAGCAACAAGGATTATTTCTTATATTTGGGCTAGGAGAATGGTATCGAGAGGTTGTGAGTCATTCCTTGCTTATGTTCATGATGTTAGTGTTGAGAGCCTGTTGCTTGACTTTGTTCCTATTGTTCGTAATTTTCCTAAAGTTTTTCCTACTAACCTACCTAGACTTCCCCTCAGCATGAGATAGAGTTTGCTATTGACCTCGAATTAGGCACCCAATCTATTTCTATGGCCCCTTACCGCATGCTTCTTTCAAGATAAAGGACCTAAATATTCATCTTCAGAATCTCCTGGGTAAGGGTTTTATTAGGCCGAGTGTATCACCTTGGGGTGCTTCAGTTCTATTTGTGAAGAAGAAGGATGGTTCCACATATATGTATTGATTAAAAGCAGTTGAATCAGGTGACAATAAAGAATAAGTATCTTATGCATTGTATCAATGATTTATTTGACCAACTTTAGGGTGTGACAATGTTTTCTATAATCGATTAAGGTCTAGTTACCATCAGTTAAGGATTAGGGTTACGAACATCCTTAAAAAAGCCTTCAAGACTAGTTACAGCCATTACGAGTTCCTGGTGATGTCTTATGGGTTGATCAATACCCCAACAACATTTATAGACTTGATGAACCATATTTTTAGGCCTTATTTTGACTCCATCGTGATCATTTTTTATTGATGATATCCTTGTTTATTAGAGAAGTTAGGAGGAGCATGACAAGTATTTAAGGATAGTGCTCTACACTTTAAAATATCATAGGGTTTATGCCAAATTCTCAAAGTGTGAGTTCTTGCTTAAGTCTATATCTTTCTTGGGGCACATGGTGTCCAAGGTTGGTACTATGGTGGATTCGACAAAGATTGGGTCTATTTGTGATTGGGCTAGGCCTGCGTCTCCTACTAAGTTTTGCAGTTTTATTAGGTTAGTAGGCTACTATAGGAGATTCGTCGAGAGATCTGCTACTATTGTAGCCCCTATGACTTGATTGACTAGGAAAGAGGTTTCATTTCAGTGGTCAAAGGGTTGTGAGGCAAACTTACTAAAGCTCAAGGACTTGCTCACTTCAACTCCTATTCTGATTTTTCCAATTGAGGGCGAGGGGTTTATTATATACTGTGATGCTTCTAGTATTGGTTTGGGGTGTGATCAAATGCAACAAGGTCGAGTTATTGCATATGCATCGAGGTAGCTGAAGGTGCACGAGCATAAATACTCCTCATGCTTTTAGTATTGGTTTGGGGTGTGATCTGATGAAATAGGGTCAAGTTATTGCATATGCATCGAGGCAGCTGAAGGTGCATAAGCGTAAATACTCCACTTATGATTTGGAGTTGGCAGCTATAGTTTTCACGCTTAATATTTGGAGACATTACTTTTATGGTGTTCGCTGTGAGATATTCACTCACCACCATAGTTTTCAACATATTATGACCCTGAGTGAGCTTAATTCGAGACAATGCAGATGGATTAAGTTACTGAAGGACTATGATATCTCTATTTTATAACATCTGGGCAAGGCAAATGTGGTAGCGGACACCTTGAGCCAGAAGGCAGTGAGTATGGGTAGCTTGGCTTTATTTGATTTTCTAAGCAACCATTGGCCTTGGACATTTAGTACTTAGCCAACATAATGGTTCGATTTGATATTTCTTACTAGTGTTGAGACTAGATCTATCTTGTTAGAGCAGATTTAGGGTTATCAGTTTGAGGATAACAGACTTTGTGGCATTCAAGATCAGGTGTTGAGGGGTGAGTCTAGGAGAGCTACCTTAGATTCTGAGGGTATTCTAAGATTTTGCGATCGCATTTGTGTTTCGAGGGTCAGAGATTTGATTTTGTTGATACTTCAGGAGGCTTAGAGCTCTAGATATTCTATTTACCCTGGGACAGCTAAGATGTATAGGGATTTAAGGTATCATTACTGGTTGAACAGTATGCAGAGAGATATAGCAGAGTTTATGGCTTGGTGCCTATGTTTTTAGCAGCTGAAGACCGAGCATCTGAGGCCTAGTTGATTGATTCAGAGGCTACCCATTCTTGAGTGGAAATAGGGGCGGGTAACTATAGATTTTGTTAGCAGTTTACCTCACACTTCTCTTGGTTTTGATAGCATTTGGGTCATCATAGATCGATTGATCAAGTCTTCCCATTTCATCCATATTCAAACTACCTTTAGTGACAAGAGGTTGGCCCATATCTATGTTTGAGAAATGGTTTTCCTTCATGAGGTGTCGTGTGTATTATTTCAGATCAAGGCTCTCAGTTCACTTGAAGATTCTAGAGGACATTTTAGGAGGAGTTGGGTACCTAGGTTGACCTTAGCACCACTTTTCACCCCCATTCTGACAGGCAGTCAGAGCAGACTACTCAAGTTTTTGAGGATATGCTCCATACTTGTGTTTTGGATTTTCGAGGTTAGTGAGATCAGGTTTTAGCTTTAGCAGAGTTTTCCTATAATAACAGCTACTATTCGAGTATTCAGATGGCACCATTTGACGCATTGTATGGTAGGCATTATCGATCTACGGTTGGTTGGTTTAAGACTTCAGAGGTTTGGCCCCATTATACTGATTTGCTTTGTGAGTCTTTTGACAAGGATCAGGTGGTTAAAGATAGGCTACGGGAAGCTCAGAGCACGCAGAAGAGCTATACCGACCGTAGGCTTTGTGCCTTGATATTCATAGTTGATGATCGCGTTTCCCTGCGAGTATCTCCCATGAAGGACATGATAAGGTTTGAGAATAGGGTCAAACTAAGCCCCAGGTATATCAGGCCGTTTGAGATACTTCAGATAGTTGGGGAGGTAGCCTATGAGTTGGCCTTGACTCCAGCCTTTTCATCCATCCAACCTATTTTCCATGTATCTATGCTATGGAGTTATATTCTAGATAAGTCTCACGTGCTTCAGTGGGACTTGGTTCAGTTGGATGAGAGGTTGACCTTTGTTGGGCAGCCAGTATCTATTCTGGCTAGAGATGTCAAATGATTGCACTCCATATATATTTTGGTGGTTAAAGCTTAGTGGAGACATTGTCCATTTGAGGAGGCTACCTAGGAGACCGAGCTTGACATACGGACCCAGTATCCTTACCTGTTTGACCCTTCAGTTACATCTTAATCCTTTACTTTCGCAGATAAAAATCTTTTTAGTAGTGGATGTTCTGATGACCCTCCAGGTCATTTGTTGCCATTTTGTGATTTTTCTATATTTAGACCTTTCCAATAAATCCTTAAGTCATTTGTGACTTACTGGGATTGATTGTTCGGTTACCAAGCAGTTCATTTGTTTTTAGAGCCATTTCTCTGTTTTAGAGCTTTTAAAATTAAGGAATGGGTCTCAGCCCAAAACTTCAGGTAGACGACTATGGATACCATATCTGGTAGTCTCATAAGCTCTAAAATATTAATTTTAGGCTGGGGGACCCTTGGTGCGGGTACCGGGGCTTTTGAACTCATTTTGGGATATTGGGTGGATTTTGGCTAAAATAGCCCCATAAGTTCGGGACCCACTTTTTATCAAAACAACCTCAGATGTAAATTTTTATGGAGCCATTGAGTTCAAAATGCCAAATTTGGTAGGGTATCATAGTTCGTTTGCATCCACGGGATTATGAACCAATCTCGAGGGTTGAGTCCGTTGGGACTAAATTTGGCTGGTGACAAAATATTTGGTGCAACCGCTTTAGCGGCCAAGCGACCGCTTCAGTGGTAGCCACTTTGAAGGCTTGGCTTCGCTTTAGTGGCAACCACTTAAGTGGCTCTAGACCGCTTTAGCGAGGTTTGGCCAGCTGACGTTTTTAGCCTCTTTAGCAGTCATTTAGCCGCTAAAGCGGCCATCGCTAGTACATATATATATTTGTCTTCCTTAAATTCCAGCATTCAGTCTAAGTTAAATACCATCATTGTTGTAATGACTCAAAATGTCGTTATGCTAAAATAAGAAGTAGAAGTTGCACCTAGACTCCCGTTAGCGAAATTTTGAGGAATTCAGGGATAGTCTAGTATTGGCTTATTTTTGAGGATGTGGTATTTGAACAAAATCTAGTATTAATAGGATTGGTAATAGAGGTATTTGATGATAGTTAGAGAGCAAACAAATATAGGAAGTCATAACAACTTCTGTCACCTGAAGCGAAGTTACAGAACTCCAGTTGTAGTGTTTATCATGGAGGGACTGATTTGCAATGTCAAAATTTGTGGTGTGTGTTGTAAAATAAGAAGAGGTTTCGAGTTTCTGTCTCAAACTGCTGCAGTGAAAAAAGTTACCACTGTAGCGGTACAGTAAAAAGGGCGCAAACCGTTGCAGCAGAAATTTAACCGCTGCAGCGATAAAGTGCAGTAAAATTATAGTTTTAAAAACCAAAATTTTTTTTAGAGGGATTCTGAAGTTTTTCATCTTTGGAGGTAAGTAATTACATTCTAGACATGAATTTACTTCATTTTACCTTAGAAAATCACTAGAAACGGATTAATGGTGGAAATTAGGGTTTAACACTACTTCATGGAAATTGATGAAAATTAGTGGGAATGTGTATAATTTCAGTACATAATGATCCTTGGGTGTTAGAAAACACCAATGGTACTGGAATTACGATTATTTATGCTAATTCAACTAGGGTTCATGAAGTTTAAATGATAAGAAAATCCTAAGATGATTAAATAAGGTAAGTTCATGGCCAAAATCAGTGACTTTTGATCCCTAGTCGCTAAAAAGGGATGAATTATTGAAATGAATGTATATTCTGGTTATTATAGACCAAAAATGAGATCAAAAGGGCAAAAGTGTAGCTTAAGGTTGACTTTGAGCAACAGAGTTGAGGTAGGCTATGGTTTTGTTGTAGCACATAGACTTTCTTGGCTTTATGCTTGTTTTTGATTTAGACATCTATGATTACCATCTAGTATGACTTGTGATTTAATTAATGCATTGCATTATATTGTATTGTGATGATATGTTGAGATGATGCGTCAGGTACCACACCGATAAGATATGATATGTTGTGATAATGGGTCAGGTAGAACATCGGTACGATATGATATGTTGTGATAATGGGTCGGTACTACACCTGTACGTTATGATATTTATGGCAGGGATAAGAAGAGTAAAAGATGATGCGCATATCTTGCATATATGCACTCATTCATATGCATTGAGTTCTTTTATGATGATTATATATGATGCTGAATTATTGATGAAAATGACTAAGTCTGAAAGCCTGTGAAAGTGAAATTGTGAGTTATAATTATATGATGACACATAATGAGTTCGTTTGATTGATATCATTGGTTATGAGTTTTGTATGATCACTTTTATACTTGTTTGACTTTCTTACTTTAATATTGTTAAGTTAGTCGACCTATGATGCTTACCAGTACTTGTTGATGTACTGATGCTACATGTACTCTTCTTTTTGTTGAGTGCAGAATATGTTTCAACAGTTGATGTGACCTCGGCTCTAATTAGCAGTTCAGACTGGAATTTGATAGAGAGCTGTATGTCTGGGAAACCTTCAGATCATCTTATGATGTTGATGTCTCTTGTTTCAGGACTAAGACGATTTCTCTTGTTATGTTTTGGGATATTTCTAGATATTTTCTAGACTTAGTTGTTTTTATATGTTCTTGTACGGTGACTTCATGTCCCGGGGATTGTAAAAAATAATGGTTTCCACACTCTATTCGCTTTAAGAATGATGATGTTGTTTGACAATGATTTTTCATTTAAATGAAAACCTTTTAGAACTGAATAATATGTAGGGAATTATATAATATGAATTTGAGAGTAACACTTACGTGAGTAATGGTGAGACTAGTATGGTTCTCCCACCATAGGGTAGGGTGGGTGCCAATCATGTTCGATTAGATCATATCAGGGATGGTATCAGAGCAATGGGTTCGTGGATCTCATCGTACAAGAACAGGTCTAGTAGAGTCCTACGAAATGGTATGGTGACATATGTACTTTTCGTTGGGAGGCTACAGGGTTTTAGGAAAAGAATTTCTACAAAATGGTATGGATACATCTGTACTTTTCTTTGGGAGGCTATAGGGCTTTAGGAAAAGAATTTCCTTTCTTTCTTTCGGTCGTTCTATTACTTGATTCCAATTGGTTTCTGGCATTCCAAATTGGAGTCTAATCCTTTCACTCTTGTTCGCAGATGGTCAATACAAATTCCACCAGAGCAGTAATAATAACACCTACAACATCACCCGTACCAGCTGTTGAGGCCACAGTTTGGGATAGGCCTCGAGTTAGGGGTAGAGCAAGAAAAAGAGGAAGGGGAGCAGTCCCCATTAGGGTTGGAGTATAGGAAGCTGGGAGACCGGCAATATAAAGATCACCGACTCCCAACAAGATGCTTCAAGCCATGCTCAAGATAAAAAAGAGGTAGTTGAGAAAGAAGAATTGATAGCTCTAGAGAATATGGTGCCACCACCAAATGGGGCATTGCAGGTGCCTTTGTTTGCAGAGGTGATTCAACAAGTGTTGGGGTTTTGGGGCATCTTGTATGTCATGGGCTACACTCTAGTTGTTCTGACTGTTCCATCCATAGCTTTGCAATATGCCTTTGTTGTAGAACCAAGGATAGATGTAAGCTCTAAAACAGGGGTGTATCCCCAACAGGTACTTGGACCAGTGATGGCAGATGATGAACATAGGTTATTCAACAATTTCATGAAAATAAAGCCCTCGATATTTGAAGGTACAAAATTTGAGGATGCTTTTGAGTTCTTAATAGATTGTTACGAACGTCTACATAAAATGGGTAATGTTGAAAGGTATGGTGTGGAGTTTGTTTCCTTTCAGCTGTAGAACAAAGCCAAACAATGGTGGAGGTCATTTATGGAGTGCAGGGTTGCCTTACCTCCACTTAGTTGGGCTCAATTTCAGAATGTATTCCTTGAGAAATATGTTCCCCACACTTATCATAACTAGAAGAAGGATGAGTTTCTAAGGTTGGAGTAGGGTAACATGTCTGTGTCGGCCTATGAGGCCAAGTTTCTTTCCCTGTGTCACTATGAACTATTGTTGATTACCTCAGAAGGGGAGCGTATCAGGTATTTTGTGAAGGGTCTAAATTTGGGGATTTAGTTGGCTACTTTATCTGTGGTTGTGTCTGGTAGGTCCTTTTAGAACGCTGTTGAATTTTCCAAGAAGGCTGAAGAACTTGAGAAATAAAGAGAGGTAAAAGCAGAAGAGAAAAAGGCTCGGACCACAGGACAATTCAGTGGTACCTTTTGAAAGGGGCATGGTTCCTCTAAGCCCAACCATTCAGCTATGCCAGTACCTATAGGGGGATCGTCTGGAGTCAGTTATTATCCTTCCTGAGGTGGCAGCTATAAGCCTTCTTCCTCTTCAGTTCAGAGGCCTACTTTGGTACCCAAATTCTTTGAGTGTGGTGTTCGAAACATATCCGGAGGTGTTGTCCTTTTGTCTACAGGTCAGCTGACACAACAACCAACTTCTAATGCTCTATTTCTGACAGGTCATGGTGGAGAAGGAAATGGTAGGATTAATCCATAGGATAGGCATAGTGGCCAGGCTAGGGGTGGAAACCAGGCCAACCGAGGTAGAGGACAAGTTGGTAAAAATAGAGCTCAGGTTGGTAGAGGTTGCGGCAAGGGTGGTAATAAGGCACATCTTTATGCAATTTTGGCTCATCCTGAGGTGGAGGCTTCTGATGCAGTGATCAAAGGTACTATTCTTATCTGTGATCGTATGGCTTCTGTATTGTTTGATCTCGGTTCCACTTTCTCTTATATGTCTGTGAAATTTTTTGTGGGTTGGGACTTGGACTGTGAATATCTTGATACTCATATGTATGTGTCTACAATAGTTGGGGTGTCTGTATGTGTTGATCAGGTATATTATGAGTGTCCTGTGATGTTCATGGGGCTTAAGACCCTAGCAGACTTGGTTATTTTAGACATAGAGGAGTTTGATGTTATTTTAGGGATGAATTGGTTGTCCTCTTATCATGCTATTCTTGATTGTTATGCCAAAACTATTACTGTAACAATGCCCAGGAGAGTGAAGTTAGAGTGGGAGGGTACCTTTAAGTCTAATCCTGTGAGGGTTGTATCTGCAATTCGTGCCCATAAATTAGTAAAGAAGGGGTGTAGGGCATTTTTAGCCCATCTCTGGGAAGATACATCTATAGTCCCTCCTATAGAATCGGTTCCAGTGGTATATGAATTCCAATAAGTGTTTTCGGATGATCTTCTGGTATGCCTCCAAACCAGGAAGTTGACTATTGTATATACTTAGAGCCAGGAACTAGACCTATTTCTATCCCTCCATACCGTATAACACCTGTATAGCAGAGAGAGGTGAAGTACTAATTGTAAAAGTTGTTTGAAAAGGGCTTTATTCCTGTTGTTTGAAAAGGGCTTTATTCCCCCAAGTGTCTCTCCTTGGAGTGCGCCGTGTTGTTTGTAAAGAAGAAAAATGGTTGTATGAGGATATGCATAGCTTACCACCAGTTGAATAAGGTGACCATTCATAACAAATAGTCTTTTCCTAGAATAGATGATATGTTTGACCAGTTGTAAGGAGCTGCAGTGTTCTCTAAGATTGATTTAAGGTCGGGTTATCAATTGCTCAAAATCAGGTATGAGGACATCCCGAAGACTGCCTTTCAAACTCATTATGGACACTACGAGCTTTTGGTTATGTCTTTTTTTTTACCAATGCCCTAGCTGATTTCATGAGCTTGATGAATGGAGTGTTTATGTCCTTTTTGGATTCGTTCGTTATTATGTTATTGATGATATACTTGTTTATTCTCAAAGTGAGGAAAAACATGAAGCTCATTTGTGTGCTATGTTAAAGACGTTGCAAGAGAAGCAATTGTATGCTAAGTACTCTAAGTGTGAATTCTTGCTTTCTTCGGTGTTCTTCTTGGGACACATAGTTTCTAAAGAGGGGGTTATAGTGGACCCGCAAGAGGTTAAGGCGGTTAAAAATCGGGCTAGACCAATGAATGTGACAGAAATCCATAGTTTTGTGAAGTTGGCCAGCTACTATCGCTAGTTTTTTAAGGGGTTTGCTGCTATTACTTCGCACCTGACCTATTTGACTCAGAAAGAAGTTCTGTTTGAATGGGATGACAAGTGTGATGAGAGCTTTCAAAAGCTCAAAACCATGTTGACTTCGGCTCCAGTACTAACCTTGCCTATCAAGGGTAAGTAATTTATTATATTTTGTGATGCCTTATGTTTGGGTTTAGGTGCTGTGTGTTGATGCAGTATCGGAATGTGATTGCTTATGCTTCAAGACAAATAAATCCCTATGAGAAAAATTACCCCATGCATGAGTTTGAATTGGCAGCCGTGGTGTTTGCTTTAAAAATTTGGAGACACTATTTTTATGAGGTGAAGTGTGAGGTGTTCACAAACCATAATAGTTTGCAACACATGTTCATCCAGAGGGATTTGAATCCGAGTTAGAGAAGATGGATGGAGTTGATTAAGGACTATGACATCTCAATTCTGTATAAGGCCAATGTGGTGGCGGATGTACTAAGCCAGAAACCAGTGAGCATATGGAGTTTAGCATTTCTTAAGGTGTCCAAACGCCCATTGGCGAGAGAGGTACATTCATTGGCTAACAATTTTCTGAGATTGTAGGAAACTAGCGAAAGAAAGGTGTTTCCACACGTGGAGTCTTGGTCCACATTCTATGATCAGATTAATAGTAGACAGTTTAAAGATAAGAAATTGAACAACCTCAGATAAAAGGTGTTACAAGGGGAGGCGAAGGAGTTTATTCTCGATGAAGAGGGGTCTTTGAGAATCTGAGGTCGGTTGTGTACAAATCAAGTAGTTAACTTAATTTTCACTATTCTGGTGTAGGCTCACAATTCTAAGTACTCCATACATCCAGGTACCAAAAATATGTATAGAGACTTGAGACAATATTATTGGTGGCAAAGGATAAAGCATGACATTGTAGATTTTGTGGTTAAGTGTCAAAACTGCCAGCAAGTCAAATACGAACACCAGAAGCCGAGTGTACTTTTCAGTGAATACCTATTCCAAAATGGAAGTAGGAATAGATAATGATGGATTTTGTGGTTGGTCTTCCAAATTTCTTGAGGAAATGTGACTCCATTTGGGTTATTGTTGATCGATTAACTAAATTGGCTCATTTCATTCCTGTAAGAGTTGATTATAATATGGCTAAGTTGGCCAAGATCTATGTGAAGGATATTGTAAGGCTACATGGGGTACCAAATTCAATTATATCCGACAGGGGTATTCAATTCACTTCTAATTTCTAGGAGAGGTTTCAGTCTGAGTTAGGTTCTACATTGGACCAGAGCACAACTTTCCACCTACAAACCGAAGGTCAATTTGACATGACTATCCAAGTACTTGAGGATATTCTCTGGGCTTGTGTTATGGACTTCGAGGGTCAATGGGACCAATACTTACCGTTGTGTGAATTTTCCTACTCTAGTATCAACATGGCTTCTTTTGAGGCCTTATATGGTAGGCAATGTAGATCCCAAATTGGGTGGTTTGATGTATTCAAGATGAGGCCTTGGGGCACTGGTATGCTCAAGGACTCTATGAATAAAGTGAGATTCATACAGGAGAAGCTCATAGCGGCTCAAAGCCGACAGAAGGAATATGCGGATAAAAGGGTGAGAGACATTCAGTTTGAGAAAAGGGAGAAGGTACTCCTAAAGGTGTCACCCATGAAAGGTGTGATGCAATTCGGCAAGAAGGTCAAGATGAGCGCAAGGTACATAGGACCTTTTAAGGTGTTGAAGAAAGTAGGTTTGATAGCATACAGGATAGCCTTACCCCCTAGTATGTCCAAGATCCACCCCATATTCCATGTATCAATGTTAAAGAAGTATCATGGAGATGGTGACTACATTATTCATTGGGACCCGAAACTATTTAATAAGGAACTATTCTATGAAGAGGAATTGATTGATATCCTAGCTAGAGATATGAGAAAGATGAGGACATGGGTTATTCCTTATGTGAAGGTTCAGTGGAGGAACCGTACAATTGAGGAAGATACATGGGAGACATAACTTGACATGCGTAAGTAGTATCCGCACTAGTTCATTCACCCAGGTACACCCTATTCCAGTTGTTATGCCTTTTTCAGGCTAGTTGTTGTTCGAGGAAGAACGAGTGATAAATTGGTATCTAATGTAATAACCCAAAATGTCAATATGCTGAAATAGGAGGTAGAAGTTGCACCTAGACTCCCCTTAGTAAAATTTTAAGGAATTCAGGGCTAGTCTAGTATTGCCTTTTTTTTTTAGGATGTGGTAGTTGGACAAAATCTGATATTAATGTGATTGGTAATAGTGGGGTTTGATGTGATAGTTAATGAGTATAGAAAGTCATAGCAATTTCTGACACTTGAAACGGAGTTATAGGACTCTTGTTATAGCATTTATCATGGAGGAGTTGGTTCGCGATGTTGAAATTCATGGTGTGTGTTGTAAAATAAGGAAAATTGAGGAGAGGTCCCGTGTTTCTTCCTCAGACTACTATAGCAGAAAAGTAACCGCTGCAGCGGTTACAGGAACCACATCACAGCCTCCAATAAAAATGACGTAAACCGCTGCAGTGGAAATTTAACTGCTACAGCAGTACCACTGCAATGGTAATTATCTGCTGCAGCGATAACGCTCAGTAAAATTACTGTTTTAAAAACTAGAAAATATTTTCATTCCCCACTTTTTTGAAAAATGGAATAGAGCTCTGGGGAAAGACAATTTTCAGAGGTATTATGATTTTTTTCATTTTTAAAGATACGTAATTACATTCTAGACTTGAATTCACTTTGTTTAACCTTAGAAAATCACTAGAAATAGATTATTGTTGGAAATTGGGGTTTAACCCTAGTTTATGGAAATTGATGAAATATGGTGGAAATGTATATAATTTCAGTAAATAATGATCCTAGGGTATTAGAAAACACTAATGGGACTAGAATTATGATAATTTATGTTAATTCAAATAGGGTTCATGAAGTTTAAATGATAAGAAAACCCTAAGATGATGAAATAGGGTAAGTTCATGGCTAAAATTAGTGACTTTTGATCCCTTGTAGTTAAAAAGGGATGAATTATTGAAATAAATGTTTATTCTTATTTATATAGATCAAGAACGATATCGAAAGGGAAAAAGTGTGGCTTAAGGGTGACTTTAAGCAAAGGAGTTGAGTAGGCTATTATAACGACTGGTTCCGTCGTTACTGAAAATATCTGTGGTAAAGTCATTCAAATCTCATTCATCATAAGTTTTAGGAGTAATTATTTAGCATGAGAGTGCATTTGATATGTACTAAGGTCATACAATACCCCTAGCACAAAGTTAAGTTGAAAGTATCCTTGCCAATTTAGTTTTGGACTAAGTTTAAAATAAGGTCAAATTCAAACAAGAATTTCTCCTAGAATATAAGGAGTTAGGGGGTATAATACCCACCAAATTAAATATCTATGAGTCTTATTTCCAATGCAACTGATAGTTTGTCAATCCACTTCCTGAGTAAAAAGTTGTGATCATTTTACTGAAAACTGTCCGTGCTGAAAAGTAGAGGGAACTGTAGCGGCTCAGGTTGCTATAGCGATGCAACAACAGTTTATAACCTATTTTTGACTAGTTGAAGCCCTTAAACTCCAAAATTTCATTCCGAAGCCCTAGAGGGGTGATTCTCTCTTGGTTTGGGTGGAAATCCTTCATTGATGTAAGATTTTTACTCCTTTTTAATAACGTTTAATTCGTTTACATTCTAGAATCATTAGAATGGGGAATTTATGATGAAATTGTTGTTGGTTATAACCCTAGGTTCATGAAATTATGGAAAAAACCCATAGGTACATGTATTTTCACCTAGAATTGATTATAGTTTGTGAATTGACTCCTTCTAGTATGGAATTAAGGTTCAAAAATATCAAAGTTGATAGTTGGTGATCTTCAATTCAATAATGGTGGAACCTTTATCCTAAAAACTCCATTCATGGAGTTGGGTTGAGCTTGAAGGAACTATTTGATGGTTAATTTACCCTTGGGTAATTTTATAGACCGCAAATAAAGGTAGAAGTAGTGGGTCGAATTCCCAAAGTATTTGTTTAAAGAGTAGTTTATTAATTACTCTTATAATTGTTTTTTGTTAGATGATTAGCCTTCAGAAACGTGAAGAAGAAAGAGGATCATTTGTGTTATAGCTACTTGTTGTAGCAGCTTGGTGCCCAAGTAGGTTATGGTTCATGAGTAGTAGACTGTGGTTAGCAATCATATCCATAATGTATATTTGACTGGAGAAACCATGCTTAGGCCTGCGAGCATGGAGTTTGGATGGTTAAAACATGGATTTAATGTAAATAAGGCCTTATTATGTGTTATTATGTTAATGTATGAATCGTTGAGGGGTATTTTGTATTGGTATGGCTCCATGGTGGATTATAATGTGAATTTGTGAATATAGGTTATAAGGAGATTGTGTGATCTTATAATCCAATAATTTAGTCTAATAACCTTTAAAAAAGGGTGAACTTGTTATTATGTGTAGTTGGAGCATGGAATATACTTGTTGGGGTATGGTTAAGAGAATGGATTATGATAAGAGGTGGTGGCATAACTTTAGAGCCTAAAGTCAAGTTAGAAGGGTTTAAAAGTGAAAGGTATAAAAGTGTATGACTGAAGCTAGGTTGTAAGTTGAATAGTGTTGAATGATTGGCTAATGGAGTAGGTCTTGAACCTAGTAATGACTTGAATGTAGGGGTTACTAGATTATAGCGGAATCCCTTATCTCGATATAAATAAAGAAGGGTTGGATTAGTGAATGAATTTATAAAGTTGAACTAGAGTTTAGGCTCTTTTAGGTTGAATGTGCTATCCTAAAATAAGAACTTGGATTTAATGAATATGGCTTGATAATTCTTGCTTTAATAAGTTGTGGGTTGGTCTTAGGACATGCTATAACTGATGAAGCTAATGATTCATATCTATTTGTGATTTTATGTGTTAAAGTATGATTGTTGTTTACTTGGAATGATTAACTCGAGTTGACCAAGTGTTTGGGTGGTTGCCTGTTGTTGCAATGAATACTTAAGGAATGAATGTGTTAACTTATATTCTAAGTGTTATCACATTCAATGAATTTATAAGTAAAGCTTATGGTTGTTACAAGTATTGTCTGTTATCATTATTTTCTGTGATTGTTGTGATATTATATTGGTTATTTATGGGATGTACCGATATGTGGACATCTTTACAGGATTTGGTGGAATAAGGTCAGCAGGCACTTTATGTTTGGGTTTCGGTACGTGGACAGAGCTCTTTCCCTACAGGTCATGACTAGTGGGTAACCATAACACCCTTAGCATGTATGTACAAGGTATATATGAGTGTGATGGTTCCTTGAGTGGTTCAGGTGTATGATTATTGTTATTATTGTTGTTTATATTAGTTCCACGAGTGAACCAAGTTATATTGTGGTTGTTGTTATAGGTTTCTTGAGTCAACAGGATTATGATGTTACTTGGCATATATTTTGGGATTCTTGTTGTTAGACTCATGGTTTGTTGACTTGGATATTGTTAGAGTCATGGTTTGTTGACTTAGATATGGTTAGAGTCATGTTTTGTTAACTTAGATATGGTTAGAGTCATGGTTTGTTGACTTGGAAAAGGATAGAGTCATGGTTTGTGGACTTAGATATTATTAGAGTCAAGCTTGTTGACTTGGTCATGGTTTGACTTGACTTGTTGTCTCTTGACTTGTACATGACTGAAGTTGTAGGGTTACTTGAAAAGGCTAAGTGTCAGAAACTTGAGGTATTTATCATAATATGTTTTCATAGTTGTACTTGTTACAAGGGATAAAGATAGCAATAGTGGATGGAAGTGATGTGAATAAAATTGTTATATACGCTACCATGTTTTCTTTTTGTGATTGCTATATTGTGTTTACGTTATCTAACCTTGGTCGGCCTATGATACCTATCAGTACGTGTTGTTTGTACTGATACTACTCTTACTATATGATTTTTAGGTATAGTCTGATTGCAGGATTAGTTGATCTTTCACAGATGACATGGATAGTGATTTCCAGCAGCTTCTACTCCGTTCATTCATGGTAAAAGTTGTGTCAAGTTTTATCGTTCTTAATTTTGAAGTTCTTGCACCTATTTAGACTAGGTCCTTGGGTAGTTTTTTATTCCACATTCAATATTTGTAAAATTTGTTCTAATAAGGATTGGTATTTTGTTATTTAATAAAGACTTCCACATGTTATGTTGAGCGAGTGGTAAGGGGTTCTCCTATCTAGGTAGATTAAAGTAGGTGCTCTCACGATCTGGTAGTTTGGTTTTTGACAATTTGGTATCAGAGCCTAGGTTACCGGTCTCCCTGTTGATGTTGCAGAATAATTTAAATGGAGTTCCCCAGAGAATGAACTCCAGGAAGGTAGAGTAGAAATTAGTATGAGAAAATATGCTATATGAGAAAATATGCTAAAGTAGTTGAAAAAGGCCTTTATACTGCTATTCTATTAGTAGCGCTCTTTCGATAGAAAATTCCATGCCGGACAGGTAATTATATCAAAAATATACTAATTTTCGCAACGAGAAAGTTGTGGAGAGAACACGGAAAGTGCAGACTAAATTACACCTCCAAAAAAAGTATAAAGCAGTCGCTAAATCAAATATAGAATCCAACAAGGTTAGGGTCGATCCCACAGGGAATAGGTCGAAATTCTATCAAGTGCTTGTCTAAGTAACAGGCAAATAAGTAAAAGAGGGGTATTTAGTGAAACGAAAGATCAAAAGTAACAAGTGTTGAGTTGTTGGATTTGTAATCAATATGAGAAAGGCAATAGGACTTTGTTCCCCAATAACTTCATAACTCCATAGGTTCTCCCTGCTTTAGTGATCTCTCATGGTATTCGGCATACAGAATGGATAGGTTATGTATCATATAACTGACTATGTTACGCCCCTCATAGATGACTATACCCAAGCACAAAGGTTCACGTTTCATGGGTGTTACATTCCTAACCCCCATCTATAATCCCAATATAGTCTTTCCCATTTACCGGCTCAAGGCTAATTAAATGAAGATAACTCCAAGTTTTGCTATTGATTTGCTATTACTATCTTATTACCCTTGCTACAGTACGGGGTAGATATAGGATAATTCCTAACACATGCACTTGTTGAAAAGCACTCAAACCATAGGAAACAACAATACATGCCCTACTACCCTTCGAGAATCACCTTGTACTTTGAACACTATGTCGTTAATCCGCCATGGTTCACACAACCCTAGTTATGCTATTTATCTACTCATGATGACAAGAACACAAGAAGAATTCATAGATGAAAATATGAATATCAACTTACAATAATACGAAAACCCCAAAATCTAAATTGAATTAAAACCCTAGAATCGATATTCGTGAAATTCCAAGAATATGCCTTAGAATCTCACAATATAATATTGTAAAGTATGAAAGAGTGTAAACTCATACAAAAAACCCTATAGGACTATTTATAGGAAAAATATAAGATATCCTATTACAAACAGGAAATCTGGGTCAGTAGCTTCGGACGATAGGAAGGTACGATCATGTTTAGAACCCACAATCGTCCTTGGGTGCTTGTGGTTTGGCTCATGGATTTTCATCTTCAGCTCTTGGATGGTACGACTCTCAGTATAGCCTCGTATATTCTACTCACGACCGTACAATATGGTCGTCTGATAGATTTACACTTGGCTTTTTTGCAAGCTCTAAATCTAGCCTTCTTCCCCACAATAACATAGTATGATCGTGACTTCAAAGCATGGTCATGGGGACTCTCGTCTGATCTACACTTGAGAACCTCTTCTCTGACTCATGCCATGACCCTCTTAGTACGACCGTGGTTAGATCCCATGGTTGTGCCTTCTTTCGTCTGATTATCTTTAAGTCTCATTTTCAGCACTTTCCTTCTCCGAGCCTATTTATCCTGCAAACACTAGAAAACCCATCATAGCCACAGAAAAATACCCCTGTACTTACAAATATTCACCATTTTAAGCGTCTCAAGTGCCATAAATTCACGGTACATCAACACCCTCAACTTAGAATACTTGCATGTCCTCAGGCAAACAAAACAAAATAAACACATACGATGCTTAACTAAAAGGAATCTAAGAGATCTATGACAGTCAATTCCTTGCTTTTCACACAAAATTTTTAACCCTCTCCTATACAAAAATCAAAACCCACCATGTGTATACATGCAACACATTACCATGGAACAAAATGGATCAACTGATGGCATTAAATTATGAACAAACAACCTAGCTTATATGCAAATAAAATTATCCGAACAAATAGCAACCAACAATGCAACCCTAGTCTATAGATGTAAATATAAACAAGGACTAAATCAAGACACTCACTCTCTCAAACAAGTTAGAACAGTGTGCGTAAAATACCATAGGCTTGCCCTTATTTTCTATGCCTTAGTTTTGGGACAGTCGGACTAGGATCACTATAGGACTTTCATCGTCTTGTAATGTAGGCTTGGGGATGGGTATGGTAGTTATAGTTATAGTGGCTCAACCCTCATTGACTTTACACTATTTTTGGCTCCACTTTATGACCTTACTTATTTTATTCTCATTAGCTTCCCTTCAGATTTTGGGTGTGGTTTTCGTTTTACACTTTCTATACTTTTTTTAAAAAAATTCCCTTTTCTTTTCTTTTGCCACTTTATTCATCACTTTTTTTCTTTACCACATCCAAATCTATTTTCTTTTATTTTACTAACTTCTTCTTTATACCCATATCACACTACGCACCCCTATGATAGCCACCCTTAACTTAGGTTATTTGCCTGATTTAAGTTACATAATGTCCAAGGAGGGACCAGGGATAAGACAGGTTCATTATAAGTAAAAAAAAGGAAGGTGAATAGGCTAATGAAAGAAAATGGTCAATTTAGGCTCAAATTCGAGATCAAGGGATACTTGTTTCATTTGATCGGGCATTTAGGATAAAAGTTGACTTATTCAAGAACGGCCTATGATCCTTTCCTAACCAACTATCCTACAACCTAGGCAATACTAACCGGGTAAGTTCTAGATCACACACACAAAGCAAACTCGGTAAATAATATCACACACACATAGCATAGGTTTACACTATCAACTACTACCTATCTAGTTCATGTATTATTAACCTACGGTTATTTTGCCTATAATGCATATGCCATAAAAAGATCCAACAATGGTAACAATTTAACATAACTACAACACGCAGTCTAAAATAAAATTTTAGGAGGGGTATCCTTTAAACATCAAAAATCAAAATCACAACATTCAAAACTTGACTTCACTAAGGTTCCCCTATTTTTGCCTAAGTAAACACAAAAAAATAATATATACATAAAAAAACAAAAATAAAAATAAATCCTAAACATGCTGATTCTACTAGATATCACTCGAGGAAAAAGAAACATGGCAACAAAAAAATCCCAAGAGGACATATAGACCCACAAATACACTCACCCCTATCAAATAAGCATGTGTTGTCCCCAACACATTATATCAAAGTAAAGCAAGAGAGCTAGGAACATACATGTGGCACCCTAGGTGTGTGTGTCTGATGTCGATCAAAATAACAAGAATAAAAACAAATGTAGTAATAACAAGATGCCTCGGGTTGCTTCCCAAGCAGTACCTGATTCAACGTCGTGGCATGATGCGGGTGTATTGATTACTCATACTTCATCAAGATATCCCTTGGTTTGACTTCTAGGGTCATCTAAACTGTTTATTCCCAAAACCACTCTCATGTCCTTTGGCTGCTTCATATTTTTGTAAACATTGAACATGACTTCCTTATTATTCAGCCTGAATTTTAGCTCACCCCACTCCATATCAACCAATGCTCTAATAGTGGCTAAAAATGGTCTCCCCAAAATTATGGGCATCTCAAAATCGACCTCGTAATCCAAGACAGCAAAGTCAGTCAGAAAGATGAAATTTTCAACCTTGACTAACACATCAAACAATATGCCCACAGGCTTCTTGATCATATGATCCACCATCAATAACCGCATCTTTGTTGGTTCCGGGGTTTCCAAGCCTAATTATTTAAACACTGCCAGCTATATCAAGTTAATTCTTGCGCCTAGGTCACACAAAGCTTTGGTGAAGTTAGATGACCTAATAATGCAAGGAATTGTGAAGGAACCGGGATCATCTTTCTTTTACATAAGACAACGAGATACAATTACAATACAATGGTGCAAATTACTAACAAACTCATAACTTACAGTTTTCTTCTTTGTGACTAACTCTTTCATGAACTTTGCATATCACAATATTTGTTCAAGTGCTTCCACCAACTGGATGTTTATCAAAAGTTACATCAATATAAACATGAACTTATGAAATATTTCATCTTCCCCTTTCTTCTCCAAGCGCTGAGGGAATGGAGGTGGAGACCTAAGAATTAGAGTTAGTATTTTTGGGGCTTCCTTTTACTTCTCTTATTCAACATTAACATTGTATTAATAGTTGGAGGCTCTTTAACATCTTTCAGGCTCTCCCCACTAGTAGTTTTATTTTCATCCACTTTTTTCTTGAGACGTTAAGGGAAAAGTGGGGGTAGTTTTTGGAATGGAACATATTTTCTTATAACTTCCTTTACCTTTCCTCCTTTGGAAGTTGTTTGCTCTTCTAGTGTGGTATTAATACCCTCATCATTTTTCTCAATAACAATCTCTTTGGGTACCTCAACAAGAGCCTTCCCACTTCTTCTGGTGATTACTATACAATGAGCATCACTTTTTGGTTTCTGGATGGCATTGCTTGAAAGTGTACCTTGTTTATGTTTATTTAACATGGAAGACATATAACCAAACTGTTTCTCAAGCTGCTTAATGTGTAGCATGTGATTTGACCTTTTGGCTCATCCTCAAACTATCTGCTCTAATCTCTTTGAGGCAGTCTTCCAGTTTCTCTACCCCTTTCCCAAATTTCACAAGTATGTCTTCCCTCCTCAAGTTTCTCAAACCAACATCATAATTCGTAAGTGGAACATAAAGGCCACTCTTATTCTTATAGTCATCCTTTCTCCTCCAATCAGAATCTCAATCCCTACTCCTATCTTTATACCCAGACTTATTGTAATTGTTATCCCCATATTAGTTCCGACCTTGATTCACTTGCCTCGTGTTCCAAGTTTCTTGGTTATACCCTTGGCCTAGAATGGAAACCCACCATCTCTCTATCTAGATATTTTGCCTCCTCTTCAGAATCTAAATCTTCATACCTAGGTGCCTTACCTTGTGAATTGGCTACATTCACCTTTTTTGCTCCAACTACTTCAAATTGCTTAGTAAGTAACTCAATCTCAGTCCTCAGTTGTGCTATCTCTTGAGCTACCATTTCATGTTATGATCTCTGGTCTACGGATGCTATAATTATATAAGTGTCTATGGGTCTGTCTGCATCCCAAGTAAGCCAGCCTCGATTGGTTTTTATGGTCCTATCTAGAATATTAGAATCATGCTCCTAACACAGACTCATGAATGCCTCACCCATAATAGTGTCTGCTACAGACTTAGTGTTAGCATTAAAGGCTCTATAGAAGATCTCCAGCAAGTTTCTAACAGTCATCCTGTGATTTGGAACACTTTGCAGCTTTTTCTTGAACCTCAACAAGTCTCATATAATGCCTCTGAATGTAACTGCCTAAAATTATAGATCTTATCTTTTAATTACAACATCCTAGAGGGAGAGAAAAATAGGTCCAAGAAATGAGTTCTCAACTCATTCTAAGTTGTAATAGATCCACGTGGTAATTCAACCAACCACAATATAGCTTCTTCCGTCAGGGAGAATGGAAACAACCTCAATTTAATCGCCTCCTGACTTACTCTAAGTAGATTGTATGAAGTTTAGATGCCCATAAAGTTCATCACATGCATATTTTCATCATCAGAAGGAAGTCCTGAGAATGCCCCTTTTAAGTTCAGCAAGTGGATTATGGCACTCGTAATAACAAACTTAGTCCCTAGAGGCGATTCTGGTTGGATGATAGCACCAATTTCCACTAGTTCCAAATAGTCTAAAGTTGTCCTTCAGATCCTCATATTGAGGTAGATACTATTGCAGAGGCTGGTGTGGAGGTTGTTGCCCTTTATGCTTTTTCTGTCTCTCTCGATCATTAAGTGCATCTAGATGGTTTGCATTATCTTATCTAGCCCTCTCTTCCCTTACTGCCCGCCTAGCAGCTTCTTGCCTAGCATTTTCTTCAGCCATTAACTGAGCAATGACTTCTTCTATATTTTTCTCACCAACAGGATAAAGTGCTGGAGATCATGAATCACACCACCACCCTGAACACCCTCTATCAAAGTTTTTGGATCATGAACTTCTTCGTTAACCATCCTTCAAGTACTACGCAAAGTTCTCTCTAGTTAGTTATCAAGTGGAATCAGGGGATTTCATTTACTCCGAGTTCTAGGCATACACCGGTGTGCACCCTAAAACAACAGAAAAGTAATTTACGAACAACAACCAATCAACCTCAACAAACACAATAAATAAACTTCGTAACCGTAGTCCTCGGCAAAAGGGCCAAACTTTGATGTAGCCCAAATTACACCTTCCAAAAAGTATAAAGTGGTCACTGAATCAATTATAGAACATAATAAGGTTAGGGTCGATCCTACAGGGAATAGGTTGAAATTCTATTAAGTGCTTGTTTGAGTAACTGGCAAATAATTAAAAGAAGGGGATTTTGTGAAACAAAAGATCAATAGTAACAAGTGTTGAGTTATTGGATTTGTAATAAATATAAGAAAAGCACTAGGGATGTGTTCCCCAATAACTTCATAACTCTATAGGTTCTCTAAAATTTATTTATCCCTCATGGTATTCGACACACAGAATTGATAGGTTATGTATCATCTAACTGACTATGTTACGCCCTTTTGTAGATGACAATCCCCAAGCACAAAGGTTCATGTTTCATGGTTGTTGCATTACTAACCCCCATCTATGATCCCAATATAGTCTTTCCCATTTATCTGTTCAAGGCTAATTAAATAAAGATAACTCTAAGTTTTGTTGTTGATTTGCTATTCCTATCCAATTACCCTTGCTACAATCTAGGGTATAGATAGGATGATTCCCAATGCATGCACTCATTGAAAAGCAATTAAACCACAGGAAACAACAATACATGCCCAACTACTCTTTGAAAATCACCTTGTACTTTGAATGCTATGTCGTTAATACATCATGATTCACACAACCCTAGTTATGGTGTTTAGTTACTCATGATGAAAATAACACAAGAAGAATTCATAGATGAAAACATAAATATGAACTTACAATAATAAGAAAACTCCAAAATCTGAACTTGAATTAAAACCCTAGAATCGATGTTCGTGAAATTCCAAGAATATGCCTCAAAATCTAACAATATAATGTTGTAAAGTATGAAAGAGTGTAAGCTCATATGAAAAATCTTATAGGAGTATTATAGGCGAAATAAAACCTATCCTATTACAAATAGAAAATCTAGGTCGGTAGCTTCGGACGATAGGAATGTACGATAGTTGTTGGAACCCATGACTGTCCTAAGGTGAACGTGGTTTGGCTCATGGATTTTCATCTTCAGGTCTTGGCCAGTATGATGCCTTGTATCTTCTACTCACAACCATACAATGTGGTCATCTGATCAATCTACACTTGTCTTTTCTGCAAGCTCTAAATCTAGCCTTCTTCCCTATGATAACATAGTACAATCATGACTTTAAAGCATGATTGTGGGGACTCTTGTCTAATCTACTCCTGATAACCTCTTCTCTAATTCAATCCATGACCCCCTAGGTATGACCATGGTTAGGTCCCACGATCGTGCCTTTATTCATCTGATCATCATTAAGTCCCATTTTTAGTACTTTCCTTCTTTGAGCCTATTTATCCTACAAATACTAGAAAACCCATCATATCAACAGAAAAATATCCTTGTACTTGCAAATACTCACCATTTTAAGTGTATCAAGTGCCATAAATTCACGGCACATCACCAGTACAAGAGCAAATGTCGAGTAGAGTCCCATGGATTAGTGTTTTGATGTCTACATCTAATTTTTGGGGAGCTAGGAGGCATTATAGGAAATTGTTTTACTTCCTTCTTTCTTCTTGTGTGGTTTTTATAGTTGCTTGTATAGGTTGAATCCAATTGGTATCTCCTAATTCCAATTGGTACCTCTACAATCATAATTGGAATCTAGTCAATTCCAATTGGTATCTTGAGGAGTTCGCAATTGGAACCTAGTTGTTTCCAATTGGTATCTGTCTATAAGGTCTAGAACTTATGATTGTCATATGAATTATGATGAAATTGGTTCATTGTAACTTTGTTGGTCTAATATAAGATGTGTTTGTGATTTATAGTTGCTTGATTAACTCTGAATTTGTGATAGGTGAATATTGCAAGTTGCCATGTGTTGTGTGGTGTGTGATAGAATTTGAATACGATTGTTAGTTGTCTTATTGTCAGTAACATAAAGGTTTAAATTGGTGGTCATAGTTAATGCCTTGGTACTTATATAAATCATAGTTTGTTGAATTATTGTAAATTTCATGAATTATGAAAGTTCATAACTTGGTTATGTGTTAATGGTTAAAGGAAACTATTGTTATGTGATTTAAATGGAAAATCGTATGCTAAATACTGGACCTGATCTTATCATTGGTAAAATGGTAAGGAAAAAAAAGGTATAGAATTGTGGAAACTCTTATTTCAAATATTTGGTACGTGAATAAGTACCATAGAAAAAGGACTATTATTGCTTGATTGCAGAAATTGCCGGAAGAAATTTTTTGTGGTAATTCATGATTGTGACTTAAGAAAAATTTGTTTTGGTTTTGAATTTTGTGATAACTTGAAGGTTTAATTAATGATTGGATTGTCGGTCAAGCAGATGGAAGGGTGGATATGGTAGCCCATGACATGAAAGTTAAATGTTTGATGTGGGTGATGTTGTCTATTAAGGTAATATATATATATTTGAACATCTGACTTTATTTGACTTGGTCATTTTTACTATTGATTGAGTAACTATTTGCATTATGATGATAATGTATAGTTGATATGGAAATCATGAGATTATGGTGGGACCAAGCACCCTTGTAATTGTGAAACAGTAAATATGGTTGTCTATTGGTAGAAATAGTCACCCATATTTTGAATAATAAAATGACTTGTCATTGGCCGATTTTGTTTCGCATTGCTCATTTTCTTAATATATGATAACAATTATCGATTAATAGTATCCCTTTAGAATGACATAATTGAATTGCTAGGGTCCTTGCAATGAGATGCCTTGATTATGATTGATGATTCTTAGTTGTAGGATTGGATGAGGGAATAGGATTATGAGATGTGTTCTTGAATATTCATGTCCCTATCATTGATTATAGTAATACTTAGTTGTTATTGCTCCTGAGTGATTGAGGTATGTTGGGTCGGTAACTTGACTAGTTGTAAGCTAGTTGTGAGGCTAAATAAGTATAGCTTGTCCTTGGGTGATGACTAAAAAATGGTTGGTTATAAATAATTGATTGTTGAGGGTCGAATAAACTAAGTGGTGGTGGAGAATCTATGTATTAATGAAACCCATAGTGGTGTGTTAGTTAGTGGTTGTACTCTAGATGATCTATTCTTATGTGTTGATCATAGAAGGGTGAAAAAGGGCAATAAGGTAGATGTCTCAAGGGGAAAATATGGTGGAGTACTTGGTGATGTTATGTTTGTCATATCATTAGTTAGGGTGTAATTTCCTGTGTTAAGATTTTTCTCAGGTTGGGAGTTAGAATTTTTAGGCTAGGCTAGTCTTGGATGAAATCTGCGCGAGGTATGGTCTAGGGAAATTCAGGAATATATTGGGTAGATATAATAAAGTTTAAATTCATTTCATGTTATCTAAGATGATAAGGAACTCGTAGGACTTTTTGAAATTGAATTCGGGTGAGTAGAACTCCCGGTATCGATCTTGACATAAAAGGGTTAGTTTGGGATGTCTTGAATTTAAGGTGTGTTGTGAAAAAAGGGAGTTTGGAAGAAAATTGGACATTATGCCTTTCCCATGTCACTATAGCGACGAGCATTTAGCTATAACTACATTCTCCAAAGTGAAGAAAGTCCCGCTATAGTGGGATTAATGTCGCTATTGCGGGGTAAATCCTTGTTTAATTAGATTTTCCCCCAAAACATTTTGTTATTCTAAAAACTCATTTTGGGCAAGGGCAAGGGCAATTTGAGGTGATTTAGTAGATATAAACTATAGAGAGTGGGTAAGTAAGGTGCTGCATAAGCAACTTTGAAAGTAGTATCTTTCTAAATTCTGACTTCATTCTTCTCTTCACCCGTTTGGGGATGAACGCATGGTAAATTGGTATCTGTTGTAATGACTGATTCTATCGTTACTAAAAATATTTATGGCAACGACATTCAAATATCATTCTACATAAGTGTTAGGAGTAATTCTTTAGTGTGGGAGTGTATTTGATAAGTACTAAGGTCATGCAATACCCCTAGCACAAAGTTAAGTTGAAAGTATCCTTGCCAATTTAGTTTCAGTCTAAGTTTACACTAGGGTCAACTTCGAACATGCATTCCTCCTATAAACTAAGGAGTTAGGGGGTCTAATAACCACTAAATTAAAGATCTATGAGTCTTCTTGCAAACGTATCCGGCCGTTTGTCAATTCGCTTCTTGAGTAAAAAGTTATGATCATTTTACTGAAGACTGTTCTTGCTGAAAAGGTGATGGCATTGTAGTGGGTAAGGTCTCTATAGTGGCGGCAAGTCGCTATAGTGACGTAACAACAGTTTATAACCTATTTTTAAAGGGGTTTCAGCCCCCAAACTCCAAAATTTCATTCCCAAGCCCTAGAGGGGAATTCTCTCTTGGTTTGGGTGGAAATCCTTTGTTGAGGTAACAATTTTACTTCTTTTTAATAATTTTTAATCTATTCATCTTCTAGAGTCATTAGAATGGGGAATATATGATGAAATTCTTATGGTTTAGAACCCTAGTTTCATGAAATTATGGGAAAACCCCATGAGTACATGTATTTTCACCTAGAATTGATTATAGTTTGTGAATTAACTCCTTCTAGTATGGAATTAAGGTTCAAAAATATCAAAGTTGATAGTTGGTGAACTTGAATTCAATAAAGGTGGAACCTTTAGCCTAAAAACTCCATCAATGGAGTTGGGTTGATCCTGAAGGAACTATTTGATAGTTAATTGACCCTTGGGTAATTTTATAGATCGTAAATAAGGGTAGAAGTAGTGGGTTGAATTCCCAAAGTATTTGTTTGAAGAGTAGTTTATTAATTACTCATATAATTGCTGTTTGTTAGATGATTAGCCTTAGGAAAAGTGAAGAAAAAGGAGGATCATCCGTGTTATAGCTATTTGTTGCAGCAACTTACCGCCCAGGTAGGTTATGGTTTATGAGGAGTAGACTGTTGTTAGTAATCATATCCATAATGTAGATTTGATGGGAGAAATTATGCTTGGGCCTGTGGTCATGGAGTTTGGATGGATAAAACATGGATTTAATGTAAATAAGGCCTAATTATGTGTTATTATGTTAATGTATGATTCCTTTAGGGGTATTTTGTTTGGAATGACTCCATGGTGGATTATAATGAGAATTTGTGAATATAGGTGGTAAGGAGATTGTGTGATCTTATAATCTAATGATTTAGTCTAATTACCTTAAAAAAGGTGAACTTGTTATTATGTGTGTTTAGAATATGGAATATGCTTGTCGGGGTACATTTATGACAATGGATTATGATTAGAGGTGGTGGCATAACTTAAGAGCCTAAAGTTAAGTTAGAAGTGTTTAAAAGTGAAAGGTATAAAAGTGTATGACTGAAGCTAGGTTGTAAGTTGAATAGAGTTGAATGATTGGCTAATGGAGTAGGTCTTGAACCTAGTAATGACTTGAATAGAGGGATTGCTAGATAATAGCGAAATCCCCGATCTCGATATAAATAAAGAAGGGTTGGATTAGTGAATGAATTTATGAAGTTGAACTAGAGTTTAGACTCTTTTAGGTTGAATGTACTCCCCTAAAATAAGCACTTGGATTTAATGCATATGGCTTGATAATGCCTGCTTGAATAAGTTGTGGATTGGTCTTATGACATGCTATAACTGATCAAACCAATGATTCATATATACTTGTGATTTGGTGTGTTTAAGTATGATTGTTCTTTACCTGGAATGATTTACTCGAGTTGACCAAGTGTTTGGGTGGTTGCCAGTTGTTACAATGAATACTTAAGGAAGGAATGTGTTAAATGATATTTTAGTGTTATCCCATTCAATGAATTTATATATAAAGCTTGTGGTTATTGCAAGTGTTGGTTGTTATCATTATTTTCTGTGATTGATGTGATATTATATTGGTTATTTGTGAAATATTCCAGTATTTAAAAATCTTCACCTGATTTGGTGGAATATGGTCAGCAGGCACTTGATATATGGATTTTGGAACTTGGACAGAGCTTGTATCCAACATGTTATAACACCCCGTACATTCCCGAACCCATGAGACTACCTTAACATTTATAGAATCATTTAAACATGAGAGAGTTGGTGAATTTATGCATTAATTTGTTGGGCTTAAGTGAATCATGTGCCATTGGGCCCAAATGAGGCCCAAAAATCATAAAAAGACATGGCGTAAAATGGAATTTGACCCATTCTTCGATTGACCAAGTAAACACATTAAATGTGTGGATAAGGATGATTAGGAAGGGACTATATAAGTCAAGAAAAATAAGATTTTTATTCATAAAAGCACACATGCCATTTTCTAGATTTTTCCAAATATTTCTCTTCAACCTCAAACCCTAAGCCTTCACTCTTTTGGACAAGATCACTCTCTTGAAAGCTTTGGTAAGTATTTATTCTCATGGTTTAATATATGATATGCTTAAGGTGGTGCATAAACCATGTTGGTTGTGTTGACACAGTGTTGGACAGGTCACTATGTGTAAAACTGTCTATTTTTGCAATCGAAAAGGGTCTTGCCTTGTAAACTTGAAAATAGACTTGTGGTATTGAAGGAAGTGAATTTGATGGATTCAATATTGACATGTGAGATGTGATTATAGCCTTAACTTGTTTTATCCTTGTACATAATGTTTGGAATTGTTATTACAAAATTGCGCATGGACTTGGTGGTGTATTGAAACAAAAGTGTGGTTTTGGTGATGTTCATGTGTGTTGTGAAACCATGGGTGTTTGTTGGCATCAAAGTGACCAAAAACATGTAAATAAAAGCTTACTTATTACCTTGGACCATTTATTACACAAAAGGACCCAAAAGAGACCCTTTTTGGCCGATTTGGGCATCCGCCCCCGCAGATGAAGGCACCTGCGGGTGTAGTTGCCAATGCAGGATCCCCTGGACACTACCAAGGGTCACCAGCAGAAGAATTTCATCCACCTGCGGATGCATGTGGCTTTGCAGGCCACCCCAGAATACCATTTTGTATGGTTTCGTCTCTCTTTGATCCCCGAAGGCACCTATACCCTTTTTGGATGTAATTATCAACTTATGATACCTTTTCAATGAATTTAAGGGGTCATATGGAGGCATTATGGATTGTATAAATTATGTATTGTTGTTCACATGTTGTTATGAGGCAATTTGATGGAGTAATTGTGACGGAATGATAATGAGGAAGCGTAAAGGGTAAACGTGGTGTGAAATGCTATTGGTCTATGATGTCTTGGTCAATGTGTGGAATGTTATGGTGTTTTTGGTATGGTAATGCAGTGGATTGTATTGTAAAAGGTAAAATGATGTTATATGACAGCCATATAGCTCATGGTCGTCTTGTACACTTGTACGGTAACTCGTTGTTAACGTAAGCTCCGTTATGTACTTGTATTGTAGAGTGAAACGTAAGGAAGGAGCTGGACTACTTTGTTCATATATAGGCTTGTGTATTCATACTTGGAAGTAAAGGGATGTAAGGCTACTCATACCGTATCATTCTGCAGCAAATATTGTTCACATTTTCATTATATTTGTTCCATTCCGAAGTGTGCTAAAGTATCCAAGCTCAGGTTGACATATGTTGTTATTCACATGTTTCTTACTCTTAGACAAAATGTGATTCACATGTTTCTTATTCATTGACTGACATTCCAAAGTTCTCAGAATGTTGTAACTACGAAACGAACTATCTCAGAGGAAGTAATGATGAAAAGAGAATCTATCCATTCATGAGTATCATTTCCAATAACGTTACATTTTAAAGTTCCAATAATGATATGAATACCAATGTATCAATCTCATAGAAGTAAAGACATGAAGTAATGTATAATTTTTTGAGTATTTATGGGTGGCATCCCAGGGATTAAAATACCTAGCATGGGTTAATCTCATCCCAGGGGCGACAGAAAAGCCTAGCATGGGTAGAACTATAAAGATGAATAAACGTGAAGACAAAAGAAGTAAAGAACGTAATGTACATAGTTCCAAACTTTCAGATTGATGGTTTATCCATTATGGGTATTCTCTTATAATTATTTCCATTGAAGTTCTTATGTATTGATGCAGTTTCTTATAGCCTTTCATACTCAGTACATTCTTCGTACTGACCCCCTTGGGGGGATTACTTTACTTACTGTAGGCGCAGGTGCCAATAGACCTCCACAGTAGGTTGTCGATTATTTGTAGATCTTTGGTGAGCTCCAGTTGGTTCGAGGCTTTCCAAGTCACAGTTGTACATTTGTTTTGTTGTTGTAACTATTGTATAAAGCGGGGACTTGTCCCGACTTTAAGTTGGTCTTCTAGATGCATTTGTTAGAGGCTTTTGTAGACGTATGTGGGTATATGAATGAAAGAGATGTATTTCCATTTTGACTTAATGGCCCTGACGGACAAGTTTCACATATGTAAGTATCACATGTTCCATGATTTTCGATATTAGCATTTTATGTCCTTACGTGACGGTGATGTTTCTTATGGCATGCATATGAATGGACATGAGCAAATATTGGTTCTCTCGGGCCTTATCATCTTCGGGTGCCAGTCTGCCCCATTGGGATTCGGGGCGTGACAAAAGTGGTATCAGAGCAGGTCGTTCTAAGGGTGTCTACAAAGCCGTGTCTGAGTAGAGTCTTGCTTATCGATGTGTTGCGCGCCACATTTATAAGTAGGAGGCTAAGGGACATTTAGGAGTTGTTTCATTTCTTCATTTCTAGATCGTGCAATAGAGCCAATGTTGTAAGTGAAAAATTGTATCTGACCATGGAATTGGTTTTCTTGTTTATAGTAAAAATACCTCTCACAAGACGAGGTAGAGGCAAGGGTAAGCAGGTAGATATGCCTGCCAGAGAAGGCACGAGTAAATCACCCCCTGACAAAGCTAGTCAAGGTGGGGTTGATGTTGAAATTACATCGCGGTCTTCTTCTACTTTTCCAGCTTCGGAAGAGCCAAGGGGTAGAGAAATACTTGCAGAACCGCCTATGAAGGCCACTGACCAGGATTTAAGAAATGCAGTACATATGATGACTCATCTAGTTGCTGCACAAAGTCAAGGACGAGCTGGTCTAATAATAAATGAGGATGATGCGGCTAGGGTAGCGAGTCGCAGGACACAGGATTTTCTAAAACTAGACCCTCCCATATTCACTGGGTCAGACCCGAAAGCAGATCCACAAGACAACGTGGATCAAATTCAAAAGGCTCTAGATGTCATGCACGTTACTGGTGTTGAAACAGTTGAACTTACGGCTTATAGATTAAAAGGCGAAGCGATATTGTCGTATGAAGACTGGAAAAGATCGAGGGGTGTTGATGCACCTCTAGTAGGTTGGGAGGAATTTAAAATGGCATTTATTGATCATTACCTCCCATATAAGATCTGGGAGGCACGTGTCGACAATTTCTAAATCTTCGTCAAGAAAGTATGAGTGTCAGAGAGTACAACCTTCAGTTTAATTCTTTGGCTCGATATGCTCCGAATGTGGTGGCCACAATGGAAGATAGAGTCCATCGATATGTGGACAGACTGGAGCCATACTTGGTAAGGGACTGCACTATTGCTGCTTTGAACAGAGATATGGACATCGCCAGAATTCAGGCTTTCGCACAGAAAATAGAGGACCAAAGGCAAAGAAGAAGGACATAGGAATCTGAGGAAGGGCCATCAAAAAGGCCTAGACCTATGGGGCATTCTATGGTTTCCCCGGGAGAATCTAGACCTCGGATGTTACCGCCTAGACCCTCATGCTCTTATTCCATAGAAGGCAATCAACTCCAATTCCGAGGGCTTAGGGGTAGTCAATCTGGATAGAGTAGTGGAGTGCAAGGTTCACAGACAGCAGAATTTTCTCGTCCTCCGTGTCAGTGTTGCGGAAGGTATCATTTAGGTGAATGCCAATTGGGGACAAATGCTTTTTTGTGTGTGTGGCACAGTGGGGCATATAATGAGAGAATGCCCACAAAGGGGCGCAAGTGGTATAGCACGACCTACGGGATCAACCGTTGCATCATCATCATCGGTTCCTTACCTAGGTAGAGGTGTTCAACCTACTGGTCGTGGTAGCGATATTAGAGGAGCAGCTAGTTCCAGTGGAGCCCAAAATCGTACCTATGCTCTAGTGAACCGGCAGAATGCGGAGGCATCTCCTGATGAAGTTACAGGTATATTATCCATATTTTCACATGATGTACATGCATTGATTGATCCGGGCTCTACCCTATCGTATGTTACTCCATCGATTACTGTGAAATTTAATGGGCTACCAGGGTTATTAGTTAAGTCAATTGAAATATCTCCACCTGTCGGTGAATTTATTATAGTTAAGAGAATATATCATAACGTAGATGTTTGTGATCATAGATGATTAAATACTCTTAAAAGCGTCACCAATGAAAGGGGATTTGGAAAGAAAGGAAAACTGTCCCTATACAACATGCCATGTGAAATTGCCGGAAGTGCATAAGAGTTCCATTTCGTATTGCTCCCATTGCAGATGTACAAGTTACTAAGTATCTCACCAATGAATAGATACCTATGGCTACTCTGGATCGACAAATGAAGAGGTTAAGGAATAGAGGAGTAGGTAGAAGAAATCACATGGGAAACCAAGGAAAAGACACAGTTGAAGTACCCATATTTGTTTCAAACGGAAGAAAAGTTCAAGGTGCAAAATTGAAACAATGACAAATAAGACTGTATAAGCATCATGTGCATAGGATAACGTGAAGACTGATCCTAGACTTGAATTGGTTTAAGTTGGGTAATGTTACTAACATTCGAGGACGAATGTTTCTAAGGGTGGAAGAATGTAACACCCCGTACATTCCCGAACCCATGAGACTACCTTAACATTTATAGAATCATTTAAACATGAGAGAGTTGGTGAATTTATGCATTAATTTGTTGGGCTTAAGTGAATCATGTGCCATTGGGCCCAAATGAGGCCCAAAAATCATAAAAAGACATGGCCCAAAATGGAATTTGACCCATTCTTCGATTGACCAAGTAAACACATTAAATGTGTGGCTAAGGATGATTAGGAAGGGACTATATAAGTCAAGAAAAATAAGATTTTTATTCATAAAAGAACACATGCCATTTTCTAGATTTTTCCAAATATTTCTCTTCAACCTCAAACCCTAAGCCTTCACTCTTTTGGACAAGATCACTCTCTTGCAAGCTTTGGTAAGTATTTATTCTCATGGTTTAATATATGATATGCTTAAGGTAGTGCATAAACCATGTTGGTTGTGTTGACACAGTGTTGGACAGGTCACTATGTGTAAAACTGTCTATTTTTGCAATCGAAAAGGGTCTTGCCTTGTAAACTTGAAAATAGACTTGTGGTATTGAAGGAAGTGAATTTGATGGATTCAATATTGACATGTGAGATGTTATTATAGCCTTAACTTGTTTTATCCTTGTACATAATGTTTGGAATTGTTATTGCAAAATTGCGCATGGACTTGGTGGTGTATTGAAACAAAAGTGTGGTTTTGGTGATGTTCATGTGTGTTGTGAAACCATGGGTGTTTGTTGGCATCAAAGTGACCAAAAACATGTAAATAAAATCTTACTTATTACCTTGGACCATTTATTACACAAAAGGACCCAAAAGAGACCCTTTTTGGCCGATTTGGGCATTCGCCCCCGCAGATGAAGGCACCTGCGGGCGTAGATGCCAATGCAGGTGCCCCTGGACACTGCCAAAGGTAACCTAAGGAAGCATTTCATCCACCTGCGGGCACAGGTGGCTTCGCAGGTCACCCCAGAATACCATTTTGTATGGTTTCGTCTCTCTTTGATCCCCGAAGGCCCCTATACCCTTTTTGAATGTAATTATCAACTTATGATACCTTTTTAATGACTTTAAAGGGTCATATGGAGGCATGTTGGATTATATAAATTATGGATTGTTGTTCATATGTTTTTATGAGGCAATTTAATGGAGTAATTGTTACGGAATGATAATGAGGAAGCGTAAAGGGTAAACGTGGTGTGAAATGCTATTGGTCTATGATGTCTTGGTCAATGTGTGGAATGTTATGGTGTTTTTGGTATGCTAATGCAGTGGATTGTATTGTAAAGGGTAAAATGATGTTATATGGCTGACATATAGCTCATGGTTGTCTTGTACACTTGTACAGTAACTCGTTGTTAACGTAAGCTCCGTTATGTACTTGTATTGTAGAGTGAAACGTAAGGAAGGAGCTGGACTACTTTGTTCATATATAGGCTTGTGTATTCATACTTGGAAGTGAAGGTATGTAATTCTACTCTTACCATATCATTCTGCAGCAAATATTGTTCACATTGTCATTATATTTGTTCCATTCCGAAGTGTGCTAAAGTATCCAAGCTCAGGTTGACATATATTGTTATTCACATGTTTCTTTCTATTAGAACAAATGTGATTCACATGTTTCTTATTCATAGAATGACGTTCCAAAGTTCTCATAATGTTGTAACTACGAAACGAACTATCTCAGAGGAAGTAATGATGAAAAGAGAATCTATTCATTCATGAGTAGCATTTCCAATAACGTTACATTTTAAAGTGCCAATAATTATATGACTACAAATGTATCAATATCATAGAAGTAAAGACATGAAGTAATGTATAATTGTTTTAGTATTTATGGGTGGCATTCCAAGGGTTAAAATACCTAGCATGGGTCGATCCTGACACATCCCAGGGGCGACATGAAAGCCTATCATGGGTTAATCTAACATCCCAGGTGTTAAAATACCTAGCATGGGTTAATCTCATCCCAGGGGAAACAGAAAAGCCTAGCATGGGTAAAACGATAAAGATGAATAAACATGAAGAAAAAAGAAGTAAAGAACGTAATGTACATAGTTCCAAACTTTCAGATTGATGGTTTATCCATATTGGGTATTCTCTTATAATTATTTCCATTGAAGTTCTTATGTATTGATGCAGTTTCTTAAATCCTTGCATACTCAGTACATTCTTCGTACTGACCCCCTTGGGGGGCTTACTTTACTTGCTGTAGGTGCAGGTGCCACTAGACCTCCACAGTAAGTTGTCGATTATTTGCAGATCTTTGGTGAGCTCCAGTTGGTTCGGGGTTTTTCGAGTCACAGTTGTACATTTTTTGTTGTTGTTGTAACTGTTGTATAAAGCGGGGACTTGTCCCGACTTTAAGTTGGTCTTGTAGATGCATTTGTTAGAGGCTTTTGTAGACGTATAAGGTATATGAATGAAAGAGATGTATGTCCATTTTGACTTAATGGCCCTGACGGCCAAGTTTCACATATGTAAGTATCATATGTTCCATAATTTTTGCTATTAGCATTTTATATCCTTACATGATGGTGATGTTTCTTATGGCATGCATATGAATGGACATGAGAAAAGATTGGTTCTCTCGGGCCTTATCAGCTTCGGGTGCCAGTCCGCCCAGTTGGGATTTGAGGCGTGACACATGTCATGACTAGTGGGCAATCATAAGACCCTTAGCATGTATATACAAGGTATGTATTAGTGTGACGATTCCTTGAATTGATCGGGTGTATGATTATTATTATTATTGCTATTTATATGGTTCCACAAATGGACCAAGTTATATTGTGAATGTTGTTATGGGTTCCTGTAACACCCCGTACATTGTCGAACCTATTTAATTACTGTAACATTCATGGATTTATTTAAACATGAGATTGTGGAGGTATTGCACATTAAATTTGATGGGCTGAATTTAATCTTGTGATTTAGGGCCCCAATGAGGCCCAAAATGAAGTAAAAGGCATGGCCTAAAAGGGAGATGACCCATTCTTCCATGTTGACCAAGTAACCATGCATTTAATGTTGGCTAAGGATGACCATTGAGACATTATATAAGGCAAAAAATCAGATTTTCATTTGCTATACCACACATGCCATTTCTAGAATATTCAAGATATTTCTCTCTACTCACAAACCCTAAGTCATCACTCCTTTGGACAAGATCACTCTCTTGCTAGATTTGGTAAGTGTTTATTCTTATGGTTTAGTATATGATATGCTTAATATGGGGTATAAATAATGTTGGTTATGTTGGCAAGGTGTTGGACAATTCACTATGTGAAAACAGTCTATTTTGCTTACCCGGTGAAGGGTTTTGTCTTCTAAACTTGAAAATGGACTTGTAGTCTTATAGGATGTGAGTTTGATGGATTAAATATCAACATGTAATCTGTGGTTATGTTCTTAACTTGCTTTCTTTATGTGTATAACTTGTGGGATTGTTGTTATGAAATTGGTCATGGAATTAGTGGTGTATTGAAAGGAAAATGTGGTTTTGGTGATGTTCATGTGTGTTATGAAACCATGATGGTTCTTTGGCATCCAAGTGACCTAAAATATGTAAATTAAACCTTACTTATGGCCTTGGACCATTAATTACAAAAAAAGGACCCAAAAGAGACCCTTTTTGGCCAAAACAGGCACCCGCCCTAGCAGACAGGGCACATGCTGGCGCAGATGCCAACGCAGGTGGCCCTGGACAGGGGCCAAGGGTCACCTTCGGCCATACCTCAACCATCTGCGGGCGCAGGTTGCTTCGCAGGTCATCCCAGAACTTTGTTTTGTATGTTTTTGTCTCACTTTGATCCCCGAAGGCCCTATACCCTTTTTGGATGTAATTATCAACTTATGGTACCTATTGAATGACTTTAAGGGGTCTTTTGGAATCATGTTGGATTATATCAATTATGGATTGTTGTTAATATGTTTTTATGAAAGGTATTGAGGTGACTTGATGGAATAATTGTGACGTAGTGTTATTGAGGAAGCGTAAAGGGTAAACTTGGTGTGAAATGCTATTGGTTTATGATGTCTTGGTTAATGTGTGACATGTTGTGGTGTTGTTGGTATGGTAATGCAGTGAAATGTATTATGAAGGTTGAAATGATGTTATATGGCTGTCATGTAGCTCATTGTCGTCTTATACACTTGTAAAGTAGTTAGTTGTTAACGTGAACTCCGTTATGAACTTGGGTTGTAGAGTAACACGTAAGGAAGGAGATGGATTACTGTATTCACATATAGGACTGTGTATTCATATTGAGAAGATAAGGTATGTAAGGTTACTCTTTTCATTATCCTTTGGCAACATCTATTATCCTCATTGTTACCGAGCTTGTTTCTCATTTCAAAATGTCTCAAAGTATCTCAGGTCAAATTTTCACATGTTGTTGTTCATATGTCTTTTAATCATGGATTGGTGTTCCAAAGCTCCAATAATGTTATGACTATCAACGTATCAATCTCTCAGAAGTAAAGAAATGAAGTAATGCATAGTTGTTTGTGGTAAGAGTACGGGTGGCAACTCTAGAGGCATATGCCTAGCTCGAGCCAAACCCGAGATTATTGGGTTAAGGGGCAGCTCTAGAGGCATAAGCCTAGCTCGGGCCGAACTTGACAGGGGGCAACTCTAGATGTAAGAACCTAGCTCGAGCCGAAGCTGAGATATTGGTTTATGGGTGGCAGCTCTAGAGGTAAGAACTTAGTTCTAGCCGAACCTGATATATTTATTTATGGGTTGCAGCTCTAGAGGCATAAGCCTAGCTCGGGCCGATCCCAACATAACGTTATGTTATGTTAAGACCCACTGATCAGTTGGGACCCGGGTATGATATGATTCAGGTAATTATAAATAAACATAGAAGCAAAGAAAGTAATGAAAGCAATATACATGGTTTCAAATATACAGAACGATGGGTTATCCATAGTGATTATTCTCTTATATTTGATTCCATTGAAGTTCTTGTGTATGATGCAGTTTCTTATAGCCTTACATACTCAGTACATTCTTCGTACTGGTGTCCCTTGGGGGACTTACCTTACTTGCTGTAGGCACATGTGCTAGTAGACCTCCACAGTAGGTTGCGGGTCATCTGAAGATCATTAGTGAGCTCCAGTTGGTTCGGGGCTTTTCGAGTCACATGTGTATACTTGCTTTGATATTATGTAAATGTTGTATAAAGAGGGGAATTATCCCGACTTTAGGTTGGTTACGTCTATGTATCTGTAGAGGATTTGTAGATGTTGTGGGACAGATGAAGGGATGTAAAGAAATGTATGTCCATAGTACTTGATGGCCCTAATGGCCAAGTTTCATATATAGCATATGTTTGCCATAACTTCCACCATTCGTATTTTATAGTTACATGAGATAGAATGATATTCATACATAGACATGCATATGAGTGTACATAAATGAAGATTGGTTCTCTCGGTCCATAACGACTTCGGGTGCCAGTCCGCCCCGTGGGAATTCGAGGTGTGACAAAAGTGGTATTTGAGCAGGTCGTCCTAAGGGTGTCTACAAAGCCGTGTCCGAGTAGAGTCTTGCTTATGGATATGTTGTGCACCACATTTATAAGCAGGAGGCTATGGGGAATTTAGGAGTTGTTTCTTTTCTTCATTTCTAGATCGTGTAATAGAGCCAAAATTGTAAGTGGAATTATACCTGACCATTGGAAGTGGTTTTCTTTGTTATAGTAAAATGTCAATGACAAGATTAGGTAGGGGCAAAGGTAAGCAGGTAGATATGCTTGCCGAATAAGGCACGAGTAAATCACCACCTGATCAAGTTAGTCAAGGTGGGTATGATACTGAAATTGCATCGCGGTCTTCTTCTACTATTCTAGCTCCAGAAGAGCCGAGGAGGAGAGAAGAACCTGCTGAACAGCCTATGAATGCCACTGAACAGGATTTAAGAAATGCAGTGCATATTTTGACTCAGTTAGTTACTGCACAAACTCAGGGACGAGATGGTCCAACGACAAGCGAGGATAACGCGGCTAGAGTAGCTAGTCGGCGGACTCAGGATTTTCTAAAATTAGACCCTCCCATATTCACTATGTCAGATCCAATGGCAGATTCACAGGATTTTGAGAACCAAATTAAAAGGGCTCTAGATGTTATGCACGTGACTGGTGTAGAAACAGTTGAGCTTGCAGCCATAGATTGAAAGGAGAAGCTATATTGTGGTATGAAGACTGGAAAAGATCGAGGGGTATTGATGCACTTCGATATGGTTGGGAAGAATTTAAAATAGCATTCCTTGATCATTACCTCCCATATGAGATCTGAGAGGCTCGTACGGATCAGTTTTTAAATCTCCGTCAAGGAAATATGAGTGTTAGATAATACAGTCTTCAGTTTAATTCTTTGGCTCGATATGCTCCAAATGTAGTGGCCACAGTGGAAGACAGTGTCTATCGATATGTGGACAGATTAGAGCCATATTTGGTAAGGGACTGCACCATTGCTGCTTTGAATAGAGATATGGATATAGACAGAATACAGGCGTTTGCACAGAAGATGGAGGACCATAGGCAAATAAGAAGGGTGCACGAATTTGACAGAGGGCCGTCAAAGAAGGCTAGACCTATGGGACATTCTATGGCATCCCAAAGAGAATCTAGGCCTCGGGTTTTCCCTTGACCGCCTAGACCATCATTCTCTTATTCCACAGCAGGCACTCACTCTCAATTTCGAGGGTTTAGAGGTAATCAAGCTGGGCAGAGTAGTGGGCTTCAAGGTTCATAGGCAGCAGGATTTTATCATCAGCAGTGTCAGCACTGCGGACAGACTCATTCAGGTATGTCGGGGCACATGATGAAAGAGTTTCCACAGAGGAGCATGGGTGGTCTAGCACGACCTACGGGATTAACTGTTGCATCATCATCATCGGTTACTTCTTTAGGCCGAGGTGTACAGCTTGCTGGTCATGGTAGAGGTGCCAGAGGAGCAGCCAATTCCAGTGGAGCCCAGAATTGCATCTATGCTCTAGTGGACCGACAGAATTTAGAGGCCTCTCCTGATGTAGTCACAGGTACATTATCCATATTTTCGCACAATGTATATGCATTGATTGATCCGAGTTCTACATTGTCATATGTTACTCCATTGATTGTTGCAAAATTTGAGAGAACACCGAAATTATTAATTAAGTCAATTAAAGTTTCCACATCGGTTGGTGAATCTATTGTTGCAAAAAGAGTATATCGTAATTGTGTAGTAACTGTGTGTGATTATGATACGTTGGCTGACCTTATTAAACTGGAAATGGTGGATTTTGATGTCATAATGGGTATGGATTGGTTGGTTTCCTGTTCTACCACGGTAGATTGCCGAGCTACGGAAGTACATTTTCATTTTCCACAAACAAATGTTCTTGAATGGAAGGGTTATGTAGGGGCACCGAGAGAAAAATTTATTTCCTATCTTAAAGCAAGGAAAATGATAGACAAGGGGTACATATGTCACTTAGTAAGAGTGAAATATACTGATGTGGAATCACTAACTCCTCAGTCAGTTCCAGTGGTCAATGAATTCCCTGATGTATTTCCTGAGGATCTTCTAGGGTTATCTCCAGAACGAGAAGTAGAGTTTGGTATTGATGTGATGCCAGGCACTCAGCCTATCTCTATTCCTCCATATAGAATGGCTCTAGCAGAATTTCAAGAATTAAGGGAGCAATTAAAAGATTTACTGGACAAGGGATTCATAAGGCCTAGTATGTCCCCATAGGGTGCACCAGTATTATTTGTACGAAAGAAAGATGGCACATTGAGAATGTGTATTGACTATCAACAATTGAATAAGGTAACGATCAAGAATAAATATCCCATCCTCAGAATTGATGATTTGTTTGATCAGTTACAGGGTGCCAAAGGTATTTCAAAAATTAACTTGAGATCGGGTTACCATCAAGTCAGGGTTAGAGAAAAAGATATATCCAAGACAACTTTCCAAACACGGTATGGCCATTATGAATTTTTAGTTATGTCATTTGGACTAACAAATGCACCAGTTGTTTTCATGGATTTGATGAATAGGGTGTTTAAATCATTTCTAGACGTGTTCGTGATGGTGTTTATTGATGACATCCTGGTTTATTCAAGATCACAAGAGGGCCATGCTAATCACTTACGGCAGGTGTTACAGATTCTTCGTGAGCGTAAGTTGTATGCAAAGTTCTGTAAATGTGAATTTTGGTTAAAATTCATTGCATTCTTGGGTCACATTGTGTCAAATGAAGGTATAAGGGTTGATACACAAAAGATTAAAGCGGTGAAAAACTAGCCAAGGCCTACGACACCTACAGAAATTCATAGCTTCCTTGGGTTGGCAGGTTATTATCACAGGTTTGTTGAATGATTTTCTTCCATTGTTGCACCTATAATGAAGCTTACACACAAGGCTGTCAAGTTTCAGTGGAATGATGAATGTGATAAAATTTTCCAAGAGCTGAAAGATAAGTTGTCTTCCACACCCTTATTAGTACTTCCAGAAGGCACAGAAGGGTATGTAGTATATTATGATGCATCCGGAGTTGGCCTAAGATATGTATTGATGCACTACGATAATGTAATAGCATATGCCTCACGACAGTTGCAGCCACATGAGAGAAACTATCCCACACATGATCTTGAGTTAGCAACTGTGATATTTGCTTTAAAGATATGGCGCCATTATTTGTATGGAGTTCATGTTGATATATACACTGATCACAAAAGTTTGCAATATATCTTTAAGCAGAAAGAACTAAACTTGAGGCATCGAAGGTGGATGGAACTCTCAAAAGATTATGATGTTGATATCCTATACCATCCAGGAAAAGCAAATGTGGTAGCTGATGCACTAAGTCGCAAAGCAATAGGAAGCACTAATGGTCAATTGACGAAAAAGCAAAAGATAGTTAAGGATCTACATCAACTAGCCAGCTTGGGAGTTCATCTTCTTAAATCTCCCGATGAAGGGGTTATTGTGCAAAATGAGGCAAAATCTTTATTAGTAGCAGAACTGAAAGAGAAGCAGCATGCGGATCCTATGTTATTGCAACTAAAAGAGAATGTACAACAAGGTCTGACAAAGGCATTTGATCTTACGCAAGAGGGAGTACTTCAATGCCAAGGTAGATTGTGTGTACCGGATGTAGATGAGCTAAGGAAGTGGATTATGACAGAGGCACATCATTCACGGTATTCCATTCATCCGGGATCCACCAAAATGTATCATGATTTGAAAGAAATGTATTAGTGGGGTAACATGAAAAAGAACATTGCAAAATTTGTAGCTCAATGCCCAAATTGTCAACAAGTAAAAGTAGAGCATCAGAAACCTGGAGGTTACATGTAATGTATCAATCTTCCAGTCTGGAAATGGGACATGATTAATATGGATTTCATCACAGGTTTGCCTCGTGCACTGCAAAAATTTGATTCCATATGGTTAATAGATGACAGGCTTACCAAGTCAACGCATTTCCTACCAGTCAAGACCACCTATACAACTGAAGAGTATGCAAGGATGTATGTTAAAGAGATAGTGCGATTACATGGGATTCCACTCTGCATTATATCAGACAGGGGAGCTCAATTTACTGTACATTTTTGGAGATATTTTCAGAAGATCTTGGGTACACAGGTGAATTTGAGTACGACTTTTCATCCTCAGACAGATGGACAAGCAGAACGTACTATCCAAACACTTGAAGATATGCTACGAGCTTGCACATTAGATTTTAAAGGAAGTTGGGATGATCATTTGCCTCTTATTGAATTTACCTACAACAATAGCTATCATTCAAGTATCAAAATGGAACCTTATGAAGCTTTATACAGAAGAAAGTGTAGATCACCAATTGGATGGTTTGAAGCGGGTGAAACTGCTTTACTTGGGTCGGATCTTGTTCACCAAGCTATGGAGAAAGTTAAAGAGATCCAACAACGACTACAAACGGCCCAAAGTTGACACAAGTCATATGCTGATGTTAGAAGAAGAGAGCTCGAATTTGCCATAGGTGATTGGGTATTCTTGAAAGTGTCACCAATAAAAGGGGTAATGAGATTTGGAAAGAAAGGAAAGTTGAGTAAATGATACATAGGGCCATATGAAGTTTTCAGAAGATTTTGTCAAGTTGCATATGAATTGAAATTACCCCAAAAACTCTCCACAATTCATCCAGTATTTCATGTTTCGATGCTTCGAAAATGCATAAGAGATCCATCTCGCTTTGCTCCCATTGAAGATGTACAAGTTACGAAGGATCTCACCTATGAGGAGATACCTATTTATATTCTGGATAGACAAGTGAAGAGGTTAAGGAATAAAGACGCAGCTTCCGTAAAGGTACTTTGGAGAAATCAGCAAGTGGAAGAGATCACATGGGAAGCTGAGGGACTGAGGTACTTTGGAGAAATCAGCAAGTACCCTCATTTATTTCAAGTGGAATAAAAATTCCAAGATAAGGGATCATAGAAATAACAAGTAAGTATTTATAAGCGGTAAGTATATATATATGACAACATCAAGAATGATCCTAGACTTGAATTTGTTTAAAGTGAATAATGTCACTAACATTCGAGGACGAATGTTTCTAAGGGAGGAAGGATGTAACACCCCGTACATTTCCAAACCTCTTTAACTACTGTAACATTAATGGAATTATTTAAACATGAGATTGTGGAGGTATTGCACATTAAATTTGATGGGCTGAATTTAATCTTGTGATTTGGGGCCCAAATGAGGCCCAAAATGAAGTAAAAGGCATGGCCCAAAAGGGAGATGACCCATTCTTCCATGCTGACCAAGTAACCATGCATTTAATGTTGGATAAGGATGACCATTGAGAAATTATAAAAGGCACAAAATCAGATTTTTATTTATTATACCACACATTCCATTTCTAGAATATCCAAGATATTTCTCTCTACTCACAAACCCTAAGTCATCACTCCTTTGGACAAGATCACTCTCTTTCTAGCTTTGGTAAGTGTTTACTATTATGGCTTAGTATATGATATGCTTAATATGGTGTATAAATAATGTTGGTTATGTTGGCAAGGTGTTCGACAATTCACTATGTGAAAACAGTCTATTTTGCTTAACCGATGAAGGCTTTTGTCTTCTAAACTTGAAAATGAACTTGAGTTCTTGTAGGATGTGAGTTTGATGGATTAAATATCAACATGTAAGCTGTGGTTATGTTCTTAAATTGCTTTTTTTATGTGTATAACTTGTGGGATTGTTGTTATGAAATTGGTCATGGAATTAGTGGTGTATTGAAAGGAAAATGTGGTTTTGGTGATGTTCATGTGTGTTATGAAACCATGATGGTTTGTTGGCATCCAAGTGACCTAAAATATATAAAGAAAATCTTACTTATGGCCTTGGACCATTAATTACAAAAAAAAGACCCAAAAGAGACCCTTTTGGGCCGAAACGCCCTCGCAGACAGAGTACCTGCGGGCGCAGATGCCAACGCAGTTGGCCATGGACAGGTGACTTGATGGAATAATTGTGACGTAGTGTTAATGAGGAAGCGTAAAGGGTAAACTTGGTGTGAAATTCTATTGGTTTATGACATCTTGGTTGATGTGTGACATGTTGTGGTGTTGTTGGTATGGTAATGCAGTGAAATGTATTATGAAGGGTGAAATGACGTTATATGGCGATGTAGCTCATTGTCGTATTATAAACTTGTAAAGTAGTTAGTTGTTAACGTGAACTCCGTTATGAACTTATGTTGTAGAGTAACATGTAAGGAAGGAGCTGGATTATTGTACTCATATATAGGACTGTGTATTCATATTGGGAAGATAAGGTATGTAAGGTTACTCTTTTCAGTATCCTTTGGCAACATCTATTATCCTCATTGTTACCGAGCTTGTTTCTCATTTCAAAATGTCTCAAAGTATCTCAGGTCAAATTTTCACATGTTGTTGTTCATATGTCTTTTAATCATGGACTGATGTTCCAAAGCTCCAATAATGTTATGACTATCAACGTATCAATCTCTCAAAAGCAAAGAATTGAAGTAATGCATAGTTGTTGGTGAAAAGAGTACGGGTGGCAGCTCTAGAGGCATAAGCCTAGCTCGACCCAAACCTGAGATTATTAGATAAGGGGGCAGCTCTAGAGGCATAAGCCTAGCTCAGATCTAACAGGGGGAATCTCTAGAGGTAAGAACCTAGCTCAAGACGAACCTGATATATTGGTTTATGGGTGGCAGCTCTAGAGGTAAGAACCTAGTTCGAGCCAAACCTGATATATTGATTTATGGTTGGCAGCTCTAGAGGCATAATCCTAGCCCGAGCAGATCCCAACTTAACGTTATGTTATGTTAAGACCCACTGATCAGTTGGGGCCCGGGTACGATATGATTCAGGTAATGATGAATAAACATAGAATCAAAGAAGCAAAGAAAGTAATGAAAGCAATATACATAGTTTCAAACATACAGAACGGTGGGTTATCCATAGTGACTATTCTCTTGTATTTGATTCCATTGAATTTCTTGTGTATGATGCAGTTTCTTATAGCCTTACATACTCAGTACATTCTTCTTACTGACGTCCCTTGGGGGAATTACCTTACTTGCTGCATGAACAGGTGCTAGTAGACCTCCACAATAGGTTGCGGGTCATCTGCAGATCATTGGTGAGCTCCAGTTGGTTCGGGGCTTTTCGAGTCACATGTGTATACTTGTTTTGATATTATGTAAATATTTTATAAAGAGGGGACTTGTCCCGACTTAAGGTTGGTTATGTCTATGTATCTGTAGAGGCTTTGTAGATGTTGTGGGACAGATAAAGGGATGTAAATAAATGTATGTCCATAGTACTTGATGGCCCTAACGACCAAGTTTCATATATATAATATGTTTTCAATAACTTCCGTCATTCGTATTTTATAGTTACATGAGATAGAATGATATTCATATAGAGACATGCATATGAGTGTACATGAATGAAAATTGGTTCTCTCAGGCCATAACGGCTTCGGGTGCCAGTCCGCCCCATGAGAATTCAAGGCGCGACAGTTCCTTGAGTGAACCGGATCATGATGTTACTTGGCATATATTTTCGGATTCTTTTTGTTAGAGTCATGGGTTGTTGACTTGGATGTTGTTAGAGTCATAGTTTGTTGACTTGGATATGGTTAGATTCATGGTTTGTTGACTTAGATATGGTTAGAGTCATGATTTGTTAACTTGGATAATGTTAAATTCATGGCTTGTGGACTTGAATATTGTCACGCCCCGAATCCCATCGAGACATGATTGGCACCTGTAGCCGATAAGGCCCGAGAGAACCAACCTTTGTCTATGTTCATTCGTATGAACCTTATTAAACCTTATGCAACTATGCGGAAAGAATGAACATGGAAACATATGCTATATACATATTTAGGAAACTTGGCCGTTGGGGCCATCACATCAAAAGGACATTTATCTTTTACATTCATAACCCACACATGTCTACAAAAGCCTCTAACAGATGCATTTACAAGATCAACTAACAGTCGGGACAAGTCCCCGCTTTATACAATATTTATAATATCAAAACAAATAGACAACTATGACTCAGGAGGCTCCGAACCAACTGGAGCTCACCAAAACTCTGCAATGATCCACAGTCTACTGAGGAGGTCTACTAATGCCTACACCTGCAACATGTAAGGTAAGTCCCCCGAGGGGGTCAGTACGAAGAATGTACTGAGTATGTAAGGCCATAAGAAAACTACATCAGTACGTAAGAACTTCCATGGAAATAATTATAAGAAGAAACTCTATATGTGGAACCATGTACCTTTCTTTCCTTATTATTATCTCCAATGATAAGTACATAATAACAACAACCATGGAATCAATACAAGAGCAATAGCAAGTGTGAATAAACTCTCTTTCTGTATGTGGGGAACCATGTATATTACGTTCTTTACTCCTTTTGTCTTCATCTTTTATTCATCTTTATTTGTTCTACCCATGCTAGGCTATTTTGTCTCCCCTGGGATGATATTAACCCATGCTAGGTACTTTGACCCCTGGGATGTTATGTGAACCCATGCTAGGCTTTTGTGTCGCCCCTGGGATGTCATGTTAACCCATGCTAGGCTTATCGCCCCTGGGATGTCATATTAACCCAAGCTAGGCTTTCGTGTCGCCCCTGGGACGTCATTAACCCATGCTAGGCTTGTATATCGCCCCTAGGATGTATCGGGATCGACCCATGCTACGCTTTTCTGTCGCCCCTGGGATACCACCCGTGTTATTGGGATCGACCCATGCTAGGTATTTTAACCCCTGGGATACCACCCATGATTACAGTCAATATGCATTACTTTATTCTTACTTCATTTCTTTACTTTTGAGATATTGGTACCTTTATTTGTGAGAGATTGATAGATTGAGGATCATGAAATGATTTGAAAGCTTTAGAACATAACATTATTTGGACCTTGGAACCATAAGGTATAAATGATTCACACTAGATTATACAGTGAAATGAGATGCCTTAGGACATTATGTGAAACACACAACTATATCACTCCTTGACTTCATGAGATTAGCACCTTAACTAGTGAGGGATAGATATAGTAGCTCGCACTTCACCTCCTTCACTATTCCTATGAGATCTTATATAAGTAATCATGATACTAGGCCTCCACCTTTGGTGGGCTATAATAAATAACATAGCATAATCTTGGGACTATTTCCTCTTGAATTTATACCCTTTAGAATGTGATCCATACTCAATGAAACATATAGCAACAATGTGTATTACTCCTTTCCAATCTAACACCCTTTACATAAGTATGAGAATGACACGTTAAAGATCATGACATTAAAGCACACACTTTTATACACATCTCACTTCACTCCTTTACCTCATGAGATTGACATCTTCACTTATGAGGAATAATTATACTAACTTGCACATCACCTCTCTTATTACTCTTATGAGATTGGTACTCTTACTTATAAACACTAGGCACAAGGATAATCATCATACTATAGGACTTTGGAACAAGACATGATTGGAATAATGCTATTCAAACTAAACAAGCTCTCTTTACCTCATTACTCTCGTTGAGATAGTTCTCTTAGAGTCTACAACGTTATGACCTCTTTGGAACTTCAATCAATGAATAAAAGATAAAGGAATCATCATTCATCTAAGAATAAGGCACATATGAATAGCAATATACGTCACCCTGAATTGAGATACTTCAAACCTCTCGAAATTGGAAACAAGCCCAATGTCAATAAGAACAATATGTGGTAGGAGAATACGGAAAGAGTAACCTTACATACCTTGTATTCTCAATACAATTCTACAATCTTAAGTGTGCATACAATAATCCCGCTCCATTCTTGTGTTTTGCTCTACAACATAAGTGCATAATGAAACCAACATTAACCACCAATTACCTTATAATGGCATACAATCACAATAAGTCACATGTTTAGCTTTAACATGTCATTTCCCCCTTAACAATACCATTTATGAAATCATCCTACCAATAATCCTACAATATTCCATACATTCACCAACACATGATAACCAATATCATGTCACCCTAAGCTCATATTTTACACTTCTCTATCACCACCACATCTCAATTATTCCATCAAATGACTTTAATACACCTCACAACAACAAATCGGCCAAAATCCCATAATTTAGACTTATATAAAAATAACATGTTTAACAACAAAATAACACCATACACGCTCATATTTTATCCATACCATGATCTTTCATCAAAGGCACAAGTCATAATTCAAGCTACAATCTCATGGATAACACATCTCTTTCACAAAACCAAAAGTGCCATGTTCAACCTTTCCAACCATAACCAACATGATATACATATTCTCTCATTCTTATAATATGTTAAAGTAAAAGAATAATTACTTACTCAAGCTTGGAAAATGGTGATCTTTCTCCAAGAAGTGTCTTAGGGTTTTGGGAGCTAAAGAAGCTGTCTTGAGAATTTTCTAGAAAATGATAGAAAAAGCATGTGTATTCTCTTGAATAAAATCAGCCCTTTGCCCCTTTATATAGGAACTTAATTTCATCCTTATCCACTCTTGTCATTGAATGCAATGTGTTGCATTAGTGAATGGAAGAATGGGTCATTTGACCCATTCTTGGCCCATGCTTTCTTGCACAATTTGGGCCCATTTTGAGCCCAATGCACTTAACCCAATAAAATCAATAATTTCTCATGTTTAAATCATCTCATACGCTTTACGACAATATTCCCACTCACGCAATGCATACTTGTAGCCTTAATTCCAAAAACAAGCAATTCTAGCCACGTATGGCTTATTTTGACCATAAGGGTAAAATCGTCATTTTGATGCCAAATTCGTTCTCAAGTAATTTTATCATGCCAATATAATATTTCATTCATTTCATGTATATACTCATGGTTTTAGAAGAATCGTGGGAAAAATCGGCTCAATACGTCCCCGGGCACCCTTGGGACTTAAGAAAATTTCCAACTTTTGAAAGGTGCGCACAAGCAGCCCGGCATGCCCTTGGGCGCGCTACCTGACTGCCTGTGGGCTAAAAAATTTAGCCCAGAGCGGCCCTACACGCCCCTGGGCGCGCCCCACCTCTTTTTTTTCATAATTTTCGTTTCTTCGACTTTTCTTAGCGGATTCGGTTAGACACTCCAAGTCCTATTCTTTAACTTACTTCTTACCCTTAATATACTTTGTTTAGAGGTCCTCTTAGCCTCATTTTGAACCCCACAACTGCGCCACAAAAATCACAAAACACCTTCTATGCAAGTTTAATCACATATACAAGGGCTAAATTTAATTATCCTATCAATAGCATTACTAAATACGTACTTATAGCTCTCGATACCTAAGTAACCATTGTTCAACGTTAACGCCTAGGGTTAAGAAGGTACGGGGTGTTACATTCTCTCCCCCTTAGAAACATTCGTTCTCGAATGTTAACGATGTTGCTTCCATTACAACAAATGCATCTCCATATTGGGCCTATCCATGTATAGACACGTAAAACTCATAGATACTCACTTGTTATTGGTCTACTTCCACACTTTGAACTTTTTCTTCTATTTGAAACAAATATGGGTACGTCGATTTCATTCTATTTTGTCATACAAAATGTACGTCTTTCCTTATTAGCCTTTTCACTTGTCGGTATGGAATAACAATAGGTATCTCTTGCTTGGCAATCTTCGTGAGATACAAGAAGCCAATCATTTCATACCCATTACAACATTAAAAATCCTTAATTTCCATCTCCATAAGATCAACCATCATAACTTGATCACAAACATCTACTATACCATTACGATATGCCCTTTCAACTATAATACATTCACCAACTGATGTAAAGACGTCAAAGGACTTGACTAGTAATTCTAGTGTCAGCTCCACCTTGACTAGCCTAGTCGGGTGGTGATTTACTCATTCCTTCATCGGCAGGGATATTCACCTGCTTACCTTTGCCTTTATCTCTTCTTGTCATCGACAGTTTACTATATCAAAGAAATCAATTACCAATGGTTAGATACAGTTTCACTTACCACCTTGGCTCTATTGCACGATCTAAAATGAAGAAGAGAAACCACATCCTAAATGTCCCGTAGACTCCTACTTATAAATGTGGTGCACAACACATTGATAAGTAAGACTCTATTTAGACACAGCTTTGTAGACACCCTTAGAACGAACTGCTCTGATACCACTTTTGTCACGCCCCGAATCCCATCGAGACATGATTGGCACCTGTAGCCGATAAGGACCGAGAGAACCAACCTTTGCTTATGTTCATTCGTATGCATATCTTCGTATGAACCTTATTAAACCTTATGCAACTATGCGGAAAGAATGAACATGGAAACATATGCTATATACATATTTAGGAAACTTGGCCGTTGGGGACATCACATCAAACGGACATTTATCTTTTACATTCATAACCCACACATGTCAACAAAAGCCTCTAACAGATGCATTTACAAGATCAACTAACAGTCGGGACAAGTCCCCGCTTTATACAATATTTACAATATCAAAACAAATAGACAACTATGACTCAGGAGGCTCCGAACCAACTGGAGCTCACCAAAACTCTGCAATAATCCATAGTCTACTGAGGAGGTCTACTAATGCCTGCACCTACAACATGTAAGGTAAGTCCCCCGAGAGGGTCAGTACGAAGAATGTACTAAGTATGTAAGGCCATAAGAAAACTACATCAGTACGTAAGAACTTCGATGGAAATAATTATAAGAAGAAACTCTATATGTGGAACCATGTACCTTTCTTTCCTTATTATCATCTCCAATGATAAGTACATAATAACAACAACCATGGAATCAATACAAGAGCAATAGCAAGTGTGAATAAACTCTCTTTCTGTATGTGGGGAACCATGTATATTACATTCTTTACTCCTCGTGTCTTCATCTTTTATTCATCTTTATTTGTTCTACCCATGCTAGGCTATTTTGTCTCCCCTGGGATGAGATTAACCCATGCTAGGTACTTTGACCCCTGGGATGTTATATGAACCCATTCTAGGCTTTTGTGTCGCCCCTGGGATGTCATGTTAACCCATGCTAGGCTTATCGCCCCTGGGATGTCATATTAACCCATGCTAGGCTTTCGTGTCGCCCCTGGGATGTCATTAACCCATGCTAGGCTTGTATATCGCCCCTGGGATGTATCGGGATCGACCCATGCTAGGCTTTTCTGTCACCCCTGGGATACCACCCGTGTTATTGGGATCGACCCATGCTAGGTATTTTAACCCCTGGGATACCACCCATGATTACAGTCAATATGCATTACTTTATTCTTACTTCATTTCTTTACTTTTGAGATATTGGTACCTTTATTTGTAAGAGATTGATACATTGAGGATCATGAAATGATTTGAAAGCTTTAGAACATAACATTATTTAGACCTTGGAACCATAAGGTATATATGATTCACACTAGATGATACAGTGAAATGAGATGCCTTAGGACATTATGTGAAGCACAGAACTATATCACTCCTTGACTTCATGAAATTAGCACCTTAACTAGTGAGGGATAGATATAGTAGCTCGTACTTCACCTCCTTCACTATTCCTACGAGATCTTATATAAGTAAGCATGATACCGGGCCTCCACCTTTGGTGGGCTATAATAAATAACATCGCATAGTCTTGGGACTATTTCCTCTTGAACTTATACCCTTTAGAATGTGATCCATACTCAATGAAACATATAGCAACAATACGTATTACTCTTTTCCAATCTAACACCCTTTACATAAGTATGAGAATGACACGTTAAAGATCAGTAAATTAAAGAACACACTTTTATACACATCTCACTTCACTCCTTTACCTCATGAGATTGACATCTTCACTTATGAGGAATAATTATACTAACTTGCACATCACCTCTCTTATTACTCTTATGAGATTGGTACTCTTACTTATAAACACTAGGCACAAGGATAATCATCATACTATAGGACTTTGGAACAAGACATGATTGGAATAATGCTATTCAAACTAAACAAACTCTCTTTACCTCATTACTCTCGTTGAGATAGTTCTCTTAGAGTCTACAACGTTATGACCTCTTTGGAACTTCAGTCAATGAATAAAAGATAAGGGAATCATCATTCATCTAAGAATAAGGCACATATGAATAGCAATATACGTCACCCTGAATTGAGATACTTCAAACTTCTCGGAATTGGAAACAAGCCCAATGTCAATAAGAACAATATGTGGTAGGAGAATACGGAAAGAATAACCTTACATACCTTGTATTCTCACTACAATTCTACAATCTTAAGTGTGCATACAATAGTCCCTCTCCGTTCTTGTGTTTCGCTCTACAACATAAGTGCATAACGAAACCAACATTAACCACCAATTACCTTATAATGGCATACAATCACAATAAGCCACATGTTTAGCTTTAACATGTCATTTCCCCCTTAACAATACCATTTATGAAATCATCCTACCAATAATCCCACAACATTCCATACATTGACCAACACATGATAACCAATAGCATGTCACCCTAAGCTCATATTTTACACTTCTCTATCACCACCACATCACAATTATTCCATCAAATGACTTTAATACACCTCACAACAACAAATCGGCCAAAATCCCATAATTTAGACTTATAGAAAAATAATATGTTTAACAACAAAATAACACCATACACGCTCATATTTTATCCATACCATGATCTTTCATCAAAGGCACAAGTCATAATTCAAGCTACAATCTCATGGATAACACATCTCTTTCACAAAACCAAAAGTGCCATGTTCAACCTTTCCAACCATAACCAACATGATATACATATTCTATCATGCTTATAATATGTTAAAGTACAATAATAATTACTTACTCAAGCTTTTAAAATGGTGATCTTGCTCCAAGAAGTGCCTTAGGGTTTTGGGAGCCAAAGAAGTTGTCTTGAAAATTTTCTAGAAAATGATAGAAAAAGCATGTGTATTCTCTTGAATAAAATCAGCCCTTTGCCCCTTTATATAGGATATTACTTTCATCCTTATCCACTCTTGGCATTGAATGCAATGTGTTGCATTAGTCAATGGAAGAATGGGTCATTTGACCCATTCTTGGCCCATGCTCTCTTGCACAATTTGGGCCCATTTTGAGCCCAATGCACTTAACCTAATAAAATCAATAATTTATCATGTTTAAATCATCTCATACGCGTTACGACAATATTCCCACTCACGCAATGCATACTTGTAGCCTTAATTCCAAAAACAAGCAATTCTAGCCACGTATGGCTTATTTTGACCATAAGGGTAAAATCGTCATTTTGATGCCAAATTTGTTCTCGAGTAATTTTATCATGCCAATATAATATTTCATCCATTTCATGTATATACTCGTGGTTGTAGAAGAATCGTGGGAAAAATCGGCTCAATACGTCCCCGGGCACCCTTGGGACTTAAGAAAATTTCCAACTTTTGAAAGGTGCGCACAAGCAGCCCGGAACGCCCTTGGGCGCGCTACCTTAATGCCTGTGGGCTAAAAATTTTATCCCAGAGCGGCCCGTCATGCCCCTGGGCGCGCCTCACCTCTTTTTTTTCATAATTTTTATTTCTTCGACTTTTCTTCACGGATTCGGTTAGACACTCCAAGTCCTATTCTTTAAATTACTTCTTACCCTTAATATCCTTTGTTTAGAGGTCCTCTTAGCCTCATTTTGAACCCCACAACTGCGCCACAAAATCACAAAACACCTTCTATGCAAGTTTAATCACATATACAAGGGCCAAATTCAATTATCCCATCAATAGCATTACCAAATACGTACTTATAGCTCTCGATACCTAAGTAAACATTGTTAAATGTAAACACCTAGGGTTATTAAGGTACGGGGTGTTACAAATATTGTAAGAGTCAGGGTTGTTGACTTGGTCATGGTTTAACTTGACTTGTTGTCTCTTTACTTTTACTTGACTGAAGTTGTAGAGTTACTTGAAAAGGCTAAGTTTCATAAAATTGAGATATTTATCATAATATGTGTTCATAGTTGTACTTGTTACAAGGGATAATGATAGCAACAGTGGATGGAAGTGATGTGAATAAAATTGTTATATAAGTCGCCATGTTTTCTTTTTGTGATTTCTATGTTGTGTTTACATGATCTAACCCTGATCGGCCGATGATACCTACCAGTACGTGTTGGTTGTACTGATACTACTCTTACTATATCAGTTGATGTTTCACAGATGACGTGGATAGTGATCTCCAGCAGCTTTTACTTCTCTCATTTATGGTGGAAGTTGTGTCCAATTTTATAGTTCTTAATTTAAAAGATCTTGTACCTATTTAGACTAGGTCCTTGGGGTAGTTTTCATTCCACAATCAATATTTGTAAAATCTATTGTTATGAGGATTGGTATTTTGTTATTTAATAAAGACTTCCACATATTATGTTATACGAGTGGTAAGGGGTTTTCCTATCTAGGTGGATTAGAGTAGATGCTCTCACGATCTGGTAGTTTTGGTCTTGACAGCTATGGTTTTGTTATAGCTCTTAAACTTTCTTGGCTTTGTGCTTGTTTGTGATTTAAATATCTATGATTGCCTTCTAGCATGACTTGTGATTTAATGACTCCATTGCATTTTCATTACATTGTGATGATATGTTGAGATAATGAGTCGGGTACCACGCCAGTAGGATATGACATATTGTGATAATGGGTTGGGTACCACGCCGATACAATATGATATTGATGACGGGGATAAGAAGAGTAAGATATGATGCACATATCTTGCATACATGTCCTCATTCATATGCATTGAGTGCTTTTTTATGATTATAGATGATGATGAATTATTGATGAAAATGACTTAGTATGAAAGACTGTGAAAGTAAACTTGTGAGTTGTAATTATATGATGATACATGATGTGTTCATTTGATTGATATCATTGGTTATGAGTTTTGTATGATCTCTTTTATACTTGTTTGACTTGCTTACTTGTACATTGTTAAGTTAGTTGACCTATGATGATTACCAGTACTTGTTGATGTACTGATGCTACTTGTACTCTTCTTTTTATTGAGTGCATAACATCTTCCAGCAATTGACAGGCGACTTCGACTCTATTTAGTAGTTCAAACTGGATTTTGAGGGTGAGCACCATGTCCCAACAACCTTCAGATCTTCTTATGATGTTGATGTCCCTTGTTTCAGGACTAAAAAGATTCCTTTTGTTATGTTTTGGGATATTTCTAGATATTTTCTAGACTTAGTTGTTTTTAGATGTTCTTGTGCGGTGACTTCAAGTCCCCAAGATTGTAATAAATAGAGGTTTTCTCACTCTATTCGCTTTATGGATGATGATGTCGTTTGACAATGAATTTAATTTAAATGAAAACCTTTCAGAACTGATTTAATACATGGAGAATTATATAATATGAATGTGAGAGTAACACTTACGTGAGTAAAGGTGAGACTAGTATGGTTCTCCCGCCATAGGTTAGGGTAGGTGCCAATCATAACTGGTTGGATCGTGACAATTATAGACTAGTGTAAGCTCCGAAATTGTGAGAGAAGTATATTTTGGTTCTGGGATTAGCATGGGGATTTGCTTGTGGGAATTATATCGTCTATAATTTGTATGTTTCTGGTTATTTTTCCATGTAATTCTTTGATTTGATTCTTCAATTCTTGATTTTTGGTGTGGGACTGATTCGGGGCTATTTAAGCTCGGATTTAGCTAAATTTATTAGGCAAATGATCCTTGAGCTGAGAGGGGTGTTGTGATGATTTTAATTTTGTGATTTCGTAAGCAGGCCCTATATGGATTTTTTAGTTTGATTTTTGACTCGGAGCATAAATATGCAATATGGGTATAATTATTCTCGCCTTAATGCATATATCATTATTTTGATAGCGTGGCAGCGGTCAGAGGCTTCTTGAAAGGGAAAAGCTTTGGTATAGAGGATTTGGCGAGATTTTGGTGGCATCCTGGTATGGCCCGATTATTATTTTAGCATTTTATGCCTTATTTAGCCTATTAGGGGCCCTTTTCGATAGAATTTGGGCGCGTACTCCCTTAGATTAGTATCCTATCATCCTTTAGAACTAGAATCAATGCTTATAGTACGTTGGAGTGGGATTAGGAAACCTTAGGCTAGATTCAGGTAGGTGCTTGCCTTAGGTTGGGTTATCGGGATCCAGTAGTGGGACCAACTATCCTTTTTAGATAGAATGTCTTGAATAAGGTCCCTTTAGACTTAGTTGGACTCATGACTACTACCTTAGGCTATTACATTGGTTTTAAGTTTACTTATTCTTAATTACACGCTTAATTTGTTCCTTTTCCCTGGGTAAGATAGTAACCAATCCTTGACCGCACCTCTTTGACCTAGTAATTAGAACCCGCCTGGCCTTAGTGGATTTAAACACCCGAGATTAAACTTTATGAATAAATAGACTGGAGATAGTCTTGAAACCCCTAGACTTTCGCTAATTATTTCATTTTTATGTATATATACCAGTTCCAGTTGGAGTCTGTTGTATGCTCTATAGCTATCATTATGAGTTCCGGTACGAGTCTTAAATCAGTTTATGGTTATGGTTTGCTTCTTATGAAATCAACTGTTTTGGTTATGGTTTGCTACTTATGAATTCCGGTTTGAGTCCGGCATCTATCTATGGTTATTCCATAGGAGTTTTGGTAGTTGTACATGGTTCTTGTCTGGGAGTTCCAACGATTGTGTATGGATCATTTGACCTCTTATTATTATCCTCTTTTACCGGTTTGAGCTCAGTGTCTAGCCTCTTGTATTATCCACTGATATTGGTTCAAGTCCGATTTATACTTTCATTATGGATTTGGGATTAGAAAGTTATTAAATCTGGTAGGGTTAAGGGTTATATCTGAGAGGGGAGTATACAATGTGCATATCGTCCATCTTGGCTTGTTATAAGTTTATTATAGTTAGTTATGATTCTTACATTAGATTTTGGTGTGTTTGCACCCACCAGGCTTATGGGGGCTTGATAGGGTTAATTGTCTTCTTGTGTGTGCGTTTTGAGCTTATGGGGGTCCAGTTAGGTTATAGCTAGGCCTTTACTTTCAATCTCGAGTTACTTGCTTCCTTTATTGTATTTGCTAGCATAACTTATTATTTATATTTCTACCTTTTACTGTCAACTTTCGCTTACATTCTTGCTCATTATTTATGCTTTTACTGTACTTGTGCTCAGTCGACCGATGATGCCTACTGGGTACCCGTTGTTTTTGTACTCATACTTCCTTTTTGCATTTTTTTCTAATGCAAATCCTAGTATAAGCCACCGTCGCTGACATTTTCCTTGGGCCTTGCTACTGATTCAGAGACGAGGTGGGATTTCTCAAGTCTAGAGCTAATCCTCCTCATTCTGCTTCAGTGATAGTCTATTATATTTCCGAGACTACTGTGTGTGTATATATTTTGGATATTGTCTAGTACTCTTCTTTTTGGTTATAGTGGCTCTTGTACCGACCTTATCAGGTCTTGGGATGATTTTTTTTGGGATATTTTGTCCTCTTCTCTCTCTTGTACAATATGTTTTGTATGTATGTATATATGTCTCTAATGCTTCCGCTTTTTATTTGTCATTGTTGATTTCATTTTTGTCTCCCTTTATCTTCCGCTCGTTAGCCTGTTACTTGTCGTTCCAAGCTATGACCTGGCTTACATAATGATGGGTTAAAGTAGGTGTCATCATGACTCGAGAAATTGAGTTTTGACATACTATAAGCACATCACCTGCATACAAAAATATTCTCAAATGGTAGCTTACACCGTCTCCACTAAAAATTCTACAATATAATAAGGCAAAAAGGAAGCTACACACGAAATATATATAAAGAAACTAGGTACACGACAACAAACACATAGAGGAAATACAAGAGATACAAAGTCATTGATGGTGGGACTTTTATATACACCTTCCAAGCCTCAGCGCTTCAGGATAGTACCCATGGGGGGTTCGCAACCCATATACTTTCTCAAATCTTAACTCAACCTTATCAGGAAATGAGCTCGTCCAAGGGTTTTCAAAATATCATAATCAACCTTGCCCCAATGACCTAGGCTAAGGGTTTCTCAAAAGTGTTTCATTTTCTTGCGAAATTAGAGTTTCTCGGCAGTACCAATATCTCATGAATATGATATATATGAAATGAAGATGTAATTCTCACAACCAATCAGTATAAAGATGAAAATCAATTCAATATAGGTATAAGTGAGCTCAGAATAGACTCAAACGTCAATAATCCATGATATAAGTCCTTGCTTGTAACCACTAAGATAAATAGTCATGTAAGACATCAAAAACATCATATCAAAACCCTCACTCGGGTATCACTATCATGATAGAGGCAAATAATGTTCAAATAAGGCCTATAACATCTATTCAAGTCCCCGCACGGCCATCACAACAATAATAATGGGATTTAATGCACAAATAAGGCATATTATGTCAAATATAGCCCCCACTCAGTCATCACCACCAATATAACTCTCAAGTCAATAATAATATGCATATAAGCCCCCACACGGGCAACACAATAACAATAATAATCTCAAAAATATGATTTCCTGTCTAATTCCCCAACTCATAGCATTCTTTACAACAATAGTTAACTACCCATCCCAGTCTGAAGAAAGTTAAGCCATAATCTACCTCGAAGAACCAAAAATCCAAGCCTAGACCCTTCAACATGGAGCCTTTTCCTTACGAACAGCATCAAAACGAGTTAAATCTATCAAAAATATAATCTATGCGTCAAAAGGAAGCTACTGATACCCATATCGACTATATTTAAGATGGATCCAAAAATGGGATAGAAAAATTGAAATTGAAACGGGTAAAACCAGAATTTTATTTTAGAAACATGTTCTTCATATACATAGTAGTCTACAGCTGAAAATCTACGTGAAAACGAGTTGAAATTGATGCTCGAATTGATGAAAAATCAATTTAAGAGTTCAACAGAAAAAAATCCCCAAATTCTAGTTTGAAAATAAGATTAAAAGGTGTTTTTGAAGATATAATATGTAAGAATTAATGGAAATAGGAGTTTAGAGCTTACCCAAGAACGATGATGAAGAAAGCCCTAGAAATCTCCCTTTTTTCGTAGCTCCTAAGTACAAAAGTGGTGAAAATCGTAAAAATGGAGTATTTATACTGTTTTGTGAATAATACCTCACAATTGCGGTCAACCCTTTACGTTCGCGAAGGTCAACGGCGACTGGGACAATTAAATTAGCCTTCACATTCACATTCAGCCTCTCACATTCGTGAAGGCTGATGACCCAGACCCATCGCGATTGCATTTGCGATGAAGAGAAAACCCCGACCTGGTCTTATAATCCTTCCCGATCGTGGCCACCACCTCACGATTATGATGAAGGAGATTTCCTTCTCCTCATTCGTGCCCAATGGACAGTGTCCGCGAAGAAGGATTTTGCACCAGCTGAATTCCACAACTTCAAAGTCTTTGAACGGACCTGCGGGATTCGTTTGGGTCCCCACAAAATTAAACCATATATGCTACTAGGCTATTTTCCACGCTACAGACTCAATAACACCGTCGAATTTTCTAAAAGAGGTCATTTACAACAAATTATCCCTCAAGACCCTTTAAAGCTTATTTTAACTAGTTTTCAAAACAAGGGTCGAAATGCAAAATAAAGGCTCAGGACCCAAACTAACTATGTTCCTAACCTAAAACCGATATTCTGGATCTAATGGAACTATTTAAATCACCATCCGGTTCTCAAAACATAAAATATTGACCGAAGTCAAACTCATGACTTTTAAAGCCTCTACAAGTCTCAAACTCTCCCAAATCACTCTCGAATGCAATGAAGGCCGTGCCAACCATCCCCACAATTCACAAATTGCATGTAACAATTACGAGGAAGGGAAAAACGGTCAAAACACATAAAAAGAATAAGTCACAACTATGGTTGTTACATTGTTGTACATATAACTTTGCGTCTTGTGAGTTTTATTGTTTATTCCAAACTTTTTATTAAATAAATATCAAAGATTTTTTTGAGATTTATAAACTTATATTTTTTCATTAAACTTCGTACTTTCCTAAATTAATTGAGTGGGGTTTGGCTTGTCTACTGAGAAAAATGGTAGGTACTATCATGATCTAAATGAATTTTTGGCAGAGACATTTCTAAATTAATTAATGAAAGTGTAAGTTTGATAATAAATTATTTGGCGGTTTAATAAACTTACCATAATATTCATTTAAGATAGATTAGTTTCCTTTCTTATTAATCAGTCAAATCTAAAGAAATCTGTGGTATAGTCAAACATAAATTTTTTTATAATACTATGGAAATAAATTAATGTAGAAAACATCTTTTGAAAACAGAGAGAGAAAATGAAGGTGTATATAAGCACAAGAGAAGAAAGCAAAGAGAGAAGAAAAAGTAAATGACTTCAAAATCTTGTTTTGAAATAGCCTTTATATTAGGCCTTGTTTTTGTGTGCACTAATGCTGAGGACAAGGTCTTCAATGTCCATTTTTATGGTGCTAAAGCAGATGGAATGACAGATAATAGTAAGGTGAGAACCAACCACTTTATTTTTTAATGTGTCATTGGTTATTATTCAATTCATGCTGATATTGAAATGATATAATCAATCTCTCTTTATTTTCTCGAATGGACTAATAAATAGAAAAATATTTTAAATTTAAGGAATGACGGCATGTAGACAGAAAAGTTAATTTTGTCTTTCTTCTAAATATTTTTCTACCTATGAAATCATTCATAATTATTAGGTTCATTTTGTGTAAGGCATTACTACATGTATAACAGAGTCTGTTTTGCTAAAATAACTAATAAAATAATGATCATTGTATATATGATAAATTTTATTTCTAATTAAGTCTTCTTTTATTTATTTATTTATTGTTAAAAGGCATTTTTGAATGCTTGGGCTGATGCATGCAAATGGAATGGAAAAGCCACATTTTTGATACCTTTAGGAGTATACATGGTACATGCTGCATTATTTAATGGACCGTGCAAGGGATTGACCTTGATCTTCGAAATCAAAGGGGTTATTAAAGCTCCGACAGATCCTAAGATATTTTGTAATGCGTCTTGGATTTATTTTTATAATTTGAATGGCTTAGAGATGAAAGGACATGGAACTTTAGATGGACAAGGGGCTTCCGTTTGGGGAAAGCATCAATGCCCAACTCTTCCTTTTGTAAGTTTAAATTTATTTGTCTAATTTATTTTGATATGTTTTAATTTTGATCACTAAAATTAATTTTCTTTCATTATACCTTTGTTTTGGTGTGTTCTTTTTGCTCCCTAATTTCCTTATAAAAATTAAAATGGAAATTCACAAAGATAGTCTGTACTATTATAAGGTCACAAAGGCAATTTATATCTGTGGAAGTGTCCTATATATGTATGGGCTCAATTTGCACATTCTTTTTACATATCCTATCATAGTTTTAAAAGTTGGAGAGCAAAATATAGCTAATTTTAGTAAGACAATTAGGGGGCATCTAAGTTCACCATTTATTTCAAAAAAAAATATGATAATTTAACAAAATTCGTACTGTCTCATTCATTACTTTTGTTGTAATAAGATTTTATGTTGTAATCATTATTTGAAGTTAACAACTATATACTGTTTCTGATACTTTTAAATTTTTATTTTATTTTTTAACAAGACACTTGGATTTTATTTTACCAATAACGCGGTTGTACATGACATACATTCAATCAATAGCAAAGGTGTACACATCAATGTCTTTCGTTGCAATAACATGAAGTTTAGGCATGTTCACATAACAGCACCAGGGGACAGTCCTAACACCGACGGTATTCGCATAGGCTACTCCACTAACATCCAGGTCTTGGATTCCAACATTGGCACCGGAGATGATTGTATAGCTATGATCGCAGGCTGCAAAAGTATCAACATTTCAGGGGTCACTTGTGGCCCTGGCCATGGAATAAGCATCGGTAGCTTAGGGAGATTGTCAAAACATGACGTTGTCAAGGATATACACGTCAAAAATTGCACTTTAATCTCTACTCAAAATGGGGTGAGAATTAAGACTTGGCCATCATCAAGTAGTGGCAGAGCTACAACTATAACTTTTGAGGATATTACCATGATAAGAGCTTTGAATCCTATAATTATTGATCAGAATTATTGTCCGAGCGGTTATTGCAAAACTCAGGTACTTGCATTACAATTTCTTAATCTCTAAATTTAATTTGTTGGGTACTTAAGAAATCATGTTAAATGATAAATGTTTTCTCTTGGTTGATTGCTGAGTAGAAAGCCATATCCGAACATATGTTGATGAAATTCTTTAATAAAAAAGATTAATAATAATGTCCAAGTCTTAAATGAAATAATTAGTATATTATGAAATTAAAACAAATATAGGAAAAATGATTTGTCAATAAATCAGAGAAGAAGTTCAAATATTTTATTTGGGATACATATTTCAGTACTGAAACACGCATATCTCTGATGTCATGTCAAAAAAAGTTCAATTGGAAACTCTTTAATTTATATCACATTTCTGATTTGACTTTTCTTTAATTATTAGGGTAGCTCAGTGCAAATCAAGGACATAACATACAAAAACATAAGGGGATCTTCAAGTTCAATAGCAGCAGTTATTTTTTATTGCAGTGCTTCATTTCCTTGTCAGGGAATCATACTTCATGACATTAACTTAGTCTACCATGGCCACGGTGGACCAGCAATATCATCATGTGCTCACGCCAAAGGAATAGCGACCGGCAAGGAGTTGCCTCCAAGTTGTTTAAAGTTATCTCCTGATTCATGAACTTAGAGTTATTAGAAAGTTCAAGTTTCCTTTTATGTTGAATAAGTATCCTATTAGTTGGTCAGATAGAAACTTCTCCTCCTGCATTATTATGAACTTATCAAGTTAAATATTTGATCAATTTATTCTGCCATTATTTTTTGGGTAATTACTAGTAATTCTATCAATACTTTTGTTTCTAAATATTTTATGCTTTTGCTTAACTAATAATAAAATCAGTTATTAGACTTTTCCTTGTATCATATTACTTAAAAAAGGTTCTGCTCCGATGGAAATATCTCCATTGCATCTTAATATCATTTTCATTAAGAAAACTTTTCAACTTTTGAAGACTATGAGGCATCTCTATTTTTTTTCCCTATTGATCGTAAAAAATAATGTAAGCAAAAAGAGAAATAAAATAGAAAATTCAGAATATGAGGATTTTGGGTCCTATATTTATTTTTGTGAGCTTTATGAGACTAATATTAAAGAAGTGGTAAAATGATAAAGAAAATGGAGAATGCATATGTAGCATGAAGTTAGACTATCAAATACTTATGAGTCTAATCTTATTGTTTTACGTCATCCGTAGATGAGATATTGGAAGAGTAGTTTGGAAGAGTAGTTGCAAATGATTAGTTATACCAAGGAACACTTATATTAAGTGTCACGATCCAAAATCCCGAGGTCATGATGGCACCTATCCCGACCCAACCTTGGTAGGTAAGCCCATCACAAAGATAGAATAAATCAAAATGAAGATAAAATAATGAAATAAAAACTCAAAGACTTTGAAATAAAGTAGAACCAATAACAACATCAACTCAATATCTAGAAATACAACTTAAAATTCCAAGAAGTAGTGTCTTGAGTACAGAGCGACTCTAAACCAACATCAAAATACTAGAACATAAAGTATATGTCTCTGAAATGAAATAAAGACATAAGTAGGATAGATGAAGCCGAAACATGCTCTGAACTGGGAGCTCACCACGGCTTCGATAACTTTGATATGCACGATCACTGTCCGTGGGTAGCACTTGTACCAAGATCTGCACCAATAGGATACAAAAAGTAGGAGTGAGTACGGTCCACTTGTACTCACTAGGCATCATAAAACGGCTGAGCTAGAGTAGACAACTAAATCAAATCAAGTAAGCTATGAGTGAAGTAATGCCCTACAAGCAGAAAAGTCCAACATGGATCAAGATGCAACAAATACACAATATAAGAATGAGTCTCAACAACAATATATACATCATGTATGAAGATATCCAAATTACAATATAGTCCAAATGAAAGAAGTACAATGTAATGTAGCATGATGATATGGAATGGATGCAATAGCAAAATGTACTATATGTATATACCTTCCGAGCATAATCTCCAGAGGACTCATGGGGGGTTCTCAACCCATATACTAATCACAATATCAATATTTGAACTTGCCGGCACTTCCCTCGGTCAAGTCATTTTAGAAAATGGTTCATTTTCTTTTACGAAGAATCCAAGTTCCATAGTTTTACCAGTTCCACGAAAATGAGAGATGAATGAGTATGCATGATCATGAAAAAATGAACAACACAATATAATCAGCTAAACAATGTATTAATGAACCCAAGTACATAAATCTTAGTAAATCATGATACAAGCCCCTTCATGGCAACATAATATAGAATCAATGAAAGGTATTTACAAAATACCCTACAAGCCCCCAACGCGGGCACTACAATAGTAAAAGAACCAAATAAGGTACCATAGAGGTCAACACACGCCTCCACTCGGCCATCACAATGATAATAAGCTCTCTAACTAATAATAAAGTCAACAGAAGCCCTCACTTGGGTATCAAATAATAATAATCAATCCTAAATAATGTAAACAACAAGATTTCACCCAACTCATTACACGCTTTACATAATAAGTTCTCTACCCATCTAAGTCTGAAGAAAGTTAGCCATAACCTACCTCGATGTAGCATCGCAAGGCCGAAAATACTTAACTCGAAACTTTCCCCTTTCAAGCGGCCTCAAAATGCTTCCAATCCATCAAAAATAAGTTTCTACATGTAAATAAGAGTTCATTGATACACATATTGGCATATTTTAGTTCTGGATCCAAAATCACCTCAAAAATCAACCTTAAAAACTGAAGGGTAACTGGAATTCTAATAGAGAATCACTTGACCCATAGTTTAAGAGTCTCAAATCTAAAATTCTATCAAAAATAGAGTTGAAATCAAGTTAGAAATTATTGAAATATCAATTTTTTACTTTACCGGAAAAATCCCAAAATCTCAAGTTTAAAAACCATGATTTGAAGATCATTTTGCAATATAATCAATGAGTAATGATCAAATATTAGTTTAGAACCGTACCCAATTGAAAGATGAAGAAATTCCCGTTTAGATTCCCCTAAAACATGCTCCCAAACCATGAAAAAGGTGAAATGGAGTTTTTATACTGTTCTGATGAACAATGTCTTCTCTATGAACACGGTCGGTTTTTCACATTCTTTAAGGCTACTGACCCTAACCAACCGCAAACGTAGTGGATTGGTCATGAACGCGAAGAATAAAAAGGCAACCCAAACCCAATTACCCTTCAGGAATGCAGTGACCCACCTCGCGCACATGATGACCAGGATACAAACTTCTTTACGAATTGTAACACCCCGTACCTTCCCAACCCTACTTTATGACGTTGAATAATGTTTGGTTAGGTGTCGAGAGATATAAGTATGTATTTGGTAATGTTAATTATGAGAAAATTGAAATTTGGCCACATACATGCGATTAGACCTTGGTAGTAGGTGATGTTTGTGACTTTGTGGAGCATTTGTGGGGTTAATTCTTCATCACAAGTATTTTAACAAATTATGTTCAAAAAAAAAAAAAAGAAGAAGCCATGAGCGACTAGAATTTCTATTTTTGCGATTGAGGCTACGATCGGGAATCTCGTAAGTGAACATTGTCGTGACGATTATGGAATTAATTAAATATGATATATATGATGGATTATACATTGATTTTAGTGGGCTAAGGTAATATGTGTTAATGGGCCAATTTGAGGCCCAAAATGGAGCCAAAATGCATGGCCCAATGGGTCAAATGACCCGTTCTTGTGTTTGACAAGTAAACACAACCTTTTTTGACTAATTGGATGGATAGAGATGAGCTTGAGGGACCTATAAAGAGCAAGAAAAATCAGATTTTTATTCCCATAAACACACATAACATTTCTAGAATTTTCAAGAACATTTCTTTGGCTCTTCAAACCCTAAGTTTTCTCTTAGAGCAAGATCATCATCTCTCAAGCTTTGGTAAGTGTTTATTCTCATTGATTAATAGATTATATGCATGGGAGAATATGTGGATCATGATGGTTATGTCTAAAAGTGTGAGTAGTGCACTTTTGCTTTTTGTGAAAGATGTGTCATCTATGTCTTTTAGCCTTGAAAGGAGACTTAAGGTTTTGGTAAAAATGAATGGTATGGATGACATATCAACATGTATGGTGTGGTTATGGTCTTTAACTTATTATTTTATTTTTTTTCTATAAGTGGAAATTATGGAATTGTTGGCGATATGTTGTTATAACATGTGTTGGAGTGAATTAATGGAATAATTACGACATGGTGGTATTGAAGAAACGTAAAAGAGAAACTTGGTGTGATTTTGTTCTTTAACTTGTTATTGTGCCAAAAGTGTAAGTTGTGGGATTATTGTCGATATGTTGTTATGAAGCATATTATGGTGACTTGATGGAGTAATTGTGATGTTGTGTGATGGAGAGGTGAAAAGTATAAACTTGGTGTGACATGATCTTGGTTATCATGTATTGGTCAATGTATGGAATATTGTAGGATTATTGGGATAATAAATTCATAAATGATATTTTGGTCAATGTTGGTAATATTGGGGGATTTTTGGAATAATAATTTCATGAATGGTTTTGTCAAGGGGAAATGGCATGTTTAAAGGCAAACATGTAACTCATTCACGTTATATGCATTTGTAAGGTAGTTGGTGGTTAATGTGAATTCCGTTATGTATTTGTGTTGTAGAGTGAAACATAAGGAAGGAGCGGGACATTGTATGCACATCTAAGATTATATATATTCGTATTGAGAATACAAGGTATGTAAGGTTCCTCTTTCCGTATTATTCTGTAGCATATAGTGTACACCTTGTTAGGGTACTTACTCATTTCCGAATTGTCCTAAGGTATTTCATTTTGAGTTATCATTTCTTGTTATTGTTAGTCACATATATCGCATTCTTGGTCTATTGTCATTCATGTGTCACATAATTATGAACATGGTTCCAAGTTCCAATAATGTTATATTCAAAAGTTCCCAAAAATGAAGTAACCATTGATTGAAGTAATGTTATAAAGAGGAGAGATGTTTCATGGGTGGTATCCCAGGGGTTAAATAACCTAGCATGGGTCGATCCCAATATTTACGGATGGTATCCCAGGGGTGAATAGAACACCTAGCATGGTTCGATTCCACTACGGGTGGTATCCCAGGGGCAAAGGAAAAGCCTAGCATGGGTCGATCCCGATTACTATTGATTACCCACTGATCAGCTTGGGGCCCGGGCATTATATGGATGATGATTGATGATTGATGATGGATGATGTAAAGTAAAGCAAATAAAGTAATGTAAAGTAATGAATGTAATGTACATGGTTCCATACACATACAGAATGATGACTTACCCATAATGGGCTATGCTCTCATATTCGCGTTCATTGAAGTATTTATGTGTCATACAGTTTTATATGAGCCTTACATATTCAGTACATTCTTCGTACTGACCCCCCTCGGGGGAAACTTACCTTACTTGCTACAGGCACAGGTACTAGTAAACCTCCACAGTACAGTGAGGGTCATTTGCAGATTTTTGGTGAGCTCCAGTTGACCCAGAGCTTTTCGAGTCATAGTGTACATTGATTATGGTATAGCATATATGTGGTATAGAGCGGGGACTTGTCCCGACTCTAACTTGGCTACGTACATGTATCTGTAGAGGCTTTGTAGACATATGTGGGATAAGTAATGTAAGAGATGTATGTCCAGTTTGACTTAATGGCCTTAACGGCCAAGTTTCATATATTGTACATGTCATGACTTCCACCATTGGTACTTGTTTATTATTATATGGGATAGAAGAACATTCATATATAGACATGCATATGAGGGTACATGGGTAAAGATTGGTTCTCTCGAGCCTCAACGGCTTCGGGTGCCAGTCCATCCCAAATGGGATTCGGGTCGTGACAAAAGTGGTATCAGAGCAGGTCGTCCTAAGGGTGTCTACAAAGCCGTGTCTGAGTAGAGTCTTGCTTATGGATGTGTTACGCGCCACATTTATAAGTAGGGGTCTACGGGACATTTAGGAGTTGTTTCACTTCTTCACTTCTAGATCGTGCAATAGAGCCAAAGTTGTAGGTGGACGTATATGTACGCATTGACATTTGTTTTCTTTTGCATGGGTGAATGTTGATTATCGGACAAGATAAGGGCAAAGGTAAGCAGGTTAATATGCCTTCCGAAGAAGATATGAGTAAATCACCACTTGACCAAGCTAGTTAGGGTGGAGTTGACATAGAATTTGCACTACGGGTTTCTCTTAGCCAAAAGGTAGAGAAATATCCGCAGAACCACCTATAAATGCCACTGAACAGGATTTAAGAAATGTAGTGTATATGTTGACTCAGATAGTTGTTGTGAAATGTCATTGGCGAGCTGGCCCAATGACGAGTGATGATGGTGCGGCTAGGGCAGCTAGGCGTCGAACACAGGATTTTCTGAAATTAAACTCCCCTCCCATGTCCACCGAGTCGGATATGAATGAAGACCCACAGGACCTTATAGATCACATTAAAAGGGCTCTAGATGTTATGCATGTGACAAGTGCATTGATGTACTTCCAGCTGGTTGGGAGGAATTTAAAACGGCATTCTTTGACCAGCACCTCTCATATGAGGTCTGAAAAAGCTTATGCGGATCAATTGCTAAAGCATTGCTAAAGAATTGCTAAAGAACTATGAGTGTAAGAAAGTACAATCTTTGGTTTAATTCTGTGGCTAGGTATACTCCAAAAGTGGTAGCCATTATGACCGATAGAATGCATCAGTATATGGACAAATGGATTGTACCATTGCGATCTTGAAAAGAGATATTGATATAGTCAGAATACAGGCTTTTTGCACAGATAATGAAAGCTTAGAGGCAACAAAAAAAGGATATGTCGGTTGGGGCTGAATGTTTGTTATTGATATGGTATGTTGGGCCACAAAATGAGGCTTCTCTTGAGGTAGCTACAGGTACCGTACACGTATTGATTGACCCATATTCGACACTAGCATATGTTATTTTATTAATTGCTGCAAAATTCAAATGAACACCAGAATTACTAGTTATGTCACTTGAAGTCTATACATCAGTCGGTGAATCTATGATAGTTAAAAGAGTATATCTTAAGTGCATAGTAATTGCTTGTGGTCATGAGACACTGGGTGATCTTATTGAGCTGGAAATAGTGGAATTTTGATGTTATAAAGGGGATTGCGCCATAGTAGATTCTGAACTATGAAGTTATATTGTCAATTTTCCCAAAAGAAGAAATGTGGGGACACTAAGAGGGAAAAGTTGTTCCCCATAGTAAAGCAAGTGAAATGGTACTCTAAGGGATACACATGTCACTTGGTAAGAGTGAAAGATACTGCTGTGAAGCCACCAACTCTTCAATCAGTTCTGGTGGTAAACGAATTCCTCGATGTATGAGCTGGTGTTACTGTGATGTCAGGTACTTAGACTATTTTTATTTCTTCATATAGTATGGCCCCGACAAAGTTATGGGAATTGGAAAAAAAAAACAGAAAACGTTGAAAGACGTGATGAACAAGGGATTCATAAGACCTAGTATGTTCCCTTGGGGTGCACCAGTGTTAATTGTACAAAAGAAAGAGAGTACGTTGAGAATGTGTGTCGATTATCGGCAACTTAATAAGATGAAGATTACGAATAAATATTTCCTCCCAGAGTTGATGATTTGTTTGATTAGTTATGGGGTTGGGGTTAGAAAAAAAAAAGGTAAAATGAATGATGCAATGATGAAACGAATGACGACAAAAAAAAAATAAAAAAAAATGATGATGAGATACCCAAGACAACATTACAAACATGGTATGGTTATTATGAATTCCTAGTATGTCAATTGGGCTAGTGAATGCACCTATAGTTGTTATGGGTGAAATGAATAGGGTGTTCAAAACACTTTTCAGGGTGTGTGTGACCATGTTTGGTGATGGTATTCAAAATCACAAGAGGATCATGCATTGTATAGGATGAAGAGATGAAAGTTGTTACACAAAAGATAGAAATGGTGAACAATTGGCTAAGGCCTACGATGCTTACAGAGGTCTATCATTTTCTTGGGTTGGTTGATTATTATAGGAGAATTGTTGAAGGATTTTATTCTATAACTACACACCCTTAGCAAAGCTTATATACAAGGCAATCAAGTTCCAGTAGAATGATGCATGTAAGAAGAGTTTCCCAAGAGTTGAAAGATAAAGTAACTTCCACACCAGTTTTAAGTGCCTCTCGAAGGCATAAGAATGTTATGCAATGTATGGTAATGCTTTCGGGGTTGGCCTCGAATGTGTATTGATGTAGCATGATAAGGTAATAGCATATGCCTTACGGCAGTTGTGGCTACATAAGAAAACAAATTATTACCAAACACATGACCCTGAACTAGCAGCCGCGATATTGCTTTACAGTTATGGTGTCACTATTTGTAAGGGATTCATGCTGACATATATACTGTTCATAAGAAAATGTACTATATTTTAAGCCGAAGGACTTAAATCTGAGGTAGCGAAGGTGGCTTGAACTATTAAAAGATTAGACCAATGGTATCTTGTGTCATTTGGAAAAGAAAAAAAAGGCAATGGGATAGTTGATACATTAAGCTGCAAGGCAGCAAAAAGTATGAATGGCCAGCTCACAGAAAAGAAAGATATAGTCAAGATTTTTGTTTCTTGGAACTCCTGATGAAAGAATTATAGTGTCAGATATGGCGGAATTTTCATTGACACCTAATATAAAGTAAAAAGCAATATGTAAGTTATAGTTTTAGTTCAATTGAAAAAGAATGTATAACAAAGTTCGACAAAGGTATTTGAGTAAATACAAGAGGGAGTACTTTAACGCCAATGTAGATTGTGTGTACTGGATATAGACGAGTTAAGGAAATGAATTTTGACAGAAGAACATCGTTCACGGTATTTTATTCATTCAGAAGCAACCAAAATATACCATGGTTTAGCAGAGATGTCTTAGTAAGGTTACATGAAAAGCACATTTTAGAACTTGTAGCTCAATGTCCAAGCGGTCACTGATTAACAGTATGGCATTGGAAATCTATATGTTTTATTCCATTGTATTACCCTTCAAGTTTGGAAGTGGAACATGAATAATATGGATGTAACCACAGGGTTGCCTCGTGCACTGCGAAGGTTGATTCCATATAGATAATAGTTAACAGACTTATCAAGTCACCATATTTCCTATCAGTTAGGACTATCGGTATAGCTGAACATTCTGCAAAGTTGTATGTTACAGAGATAGTACGATTACATGGGATTCCACTCACTATTATATCAAATAGGAGAACTCACTTTCTTGCACAGTGTTGGGAGCCTTTTCAGTAAAGCATGGGTACACAGGTGGATGTAACTATGGCTTGTCATCCTCAGATGGATGGACAAACAGAACACATTATACGAATATGTGAAGATATGTCACGAGTTTGTACATTGGACTTTAAAGGTAGTTGGGATGAACATCTATTGCTTATTGAAATGGCTTACAATAAAAGTATCAAAAGGCACCTTACGAAGCCTTATGTGAAAGAAAATATAGATTATCCATTGGATGGGTTACAGCTGATGGAATTTGCTTTGCTCCGGTTAGATTTTGTTCATCAAGCTATAGAGAAAGCGAAGGTGATATAACAGCAGCTACAAATGGCCCAAAGTCGATACAAATCATATGCCTATATTAGAAGAAGGGAATTAAAGTGTGCCATAGGTGATTAGGTATTTTTGACAATGTGACCAATGAAAAGGAAAGAAATAATGAGAATCGGAAAGAAAGGGAAATTGTCTAAAGATTTGGGCAAATTGCGTATCTGTTAGCACTAGTCCAAGAACTCTTCACAGCTCATTCAGTATTTCATATTCGCTGCTTTGATAGTGTATAAGAGATTATCTCGTGTTGCTCCCAGTGGAGATATACAAGTTATGAAAGACCTCACATGTGAAGAGGTACTGCTTACTACTCTAGATTGATAAGTGAAAGCAATAAGAAATAAAGAAGTATCTTCCGTAAAGGCAATATGGGAGAAATTAGCACGTAGAAGAAATTAAGAGGGAATCCAAAGAAATAATGGAATCTAAAGTACTTGTAATTGTTGCACATGAAGGAAAAGTTCAAGATACAGAATTGGAGTCATAATAAGTAAATCTTTACAAGTGTTATATGTGTATACGATAATGTAAAGGATTCACCTCGACTTAAGTTGTTACAATGAGACAATGTTACTAACATTCGAGGACGAATGTTTCTAAGGGGGGAAGAATGTAACACCCCGTACCTTCCCAACCCTACTTGATGACGTTGAATAATGTTTGCTTAGGTGTCGAGAGATATAAGTATGTATTTGGTAATGTTAATGATGAGAAAATTGAAATTTGGCCACATACATGCGATTAGACCTTGGTAGTAGGTGATGTTTGTGACTTTGTAGAGCATTTGTGGGGTTAATTCTTCATCACAAGTATTTTAACAAATTATGTTCAAAAAAAAAAAAAAAAAAAGAAGCCATGAGCGACTAGAATTTCTATTTTTGCGATTGAGGCTACGATCGGGAATCTCGTAAGTGAATATTGTCGTGACGATTATGGAATTAATTAAACATGAGATATATAATTGATTATACATTGATTTTAGTGGGCTAAGGTAATATGTGTTAATGGGCCAATTTGAGGCCCAAAATGGAGCCAAAATGCATGGCCCAATGGGTCAAATGACCCATTCTTGTGTTTGACAAGTAAACACAACCTTTTTTGACTAATTGGATGGATAGAGATGAGCTTGAGGGACCTATAAAGAGCAAGAAAAATCAGATTTTTATTCCCATAAACATACATAACATTTCTAGAATTTTCAAGAACATTTCTTTGGCTCTTCAAACCCTAAACTTTCTCTTGGAGCAAGATCATCATCTCTAAAGCTTTGGTAAGTGTTTATTCTCATTGATTAATAGATTATATGCATGGGAGAATATGTGGATCATGATTGTTGTTTCTAAAAGTGTGAGTAGTGCAATTTTTCTTTTTGTGAAAGATGTGCCATCTATGTCTTTTAGCCTTGAAAGGAGACTTAAGGTTTTGGTAAAAATGAATGGTATGGATGACATATCAACATGTATGGTGTGGTTATGGTCTTTAACTTATTATTTTTTTTTTTTCTATAAGTGGAAATTATGGAATTGTTGGCGATATGTTGTTATAACATGTGTTGGTGTGAATTAATGGAATAATTGCGACATGGTGGTATTGAAGAAACGTAAAAGAGAAACTTGGTGTGATTTTGTTCTTTAACTTGTTATTGTGTCAAAAGTGTAAGTTGTGGGATTATTGTCGATATGTTGTTATGAAGCGTATTATGGTGACTTGATGGAGTAATTGTGATGTTGTGTGATGGAGAGGTGAAAAGTATAAACTTGGTGTGACATGATCTTGGTTATCATGTATTGGTCAATGTATGGAATATTGTAGGATTATTGGGATAATAAATTCATAAATGATATTTTGGTCAATGTTGGTAATATTGGGGGATTTTTGGAATAATAATTTCATGAATGGTTTTGTCAAGGGGAAATGGCATGTTTAAAGGTAAACATGTAACTCATTCACGTTATATGCATTTGTAAGGTAGTTGGTGGTTAATGTGAATTCCGTTATGTATTTATGTTGTAGAGTGAAACATAAGGAAGGAGCGGGACATTGTATGCGCATCTAAGATTATATATATTCGTATTGAGAATACAAGGTATGTAAGGTTCCTCTTTCCATATTATTCTGTAGCATATAGTGTACACCTTGTTAGGGTACTTACTCATTTCCGAATTGTCCTAAGGTATTTCATTTTGAGTTATCATTTCTTGTTATTGTTAGTCACATATATCGCATTCTTGGTCTATTGTCATTCATGTGTCACATAATTATGAACATGGTTCCAAGTTCCAATAATGTTATATTCAAAAGTTCCCAAAAATGAAGTAACCATTGATTGAAGTAATGTTATAAAGAGGAGAGATGTTTCATGGGTGGTATCCCAGGGGTTAAATAACCTAGCATGGGTCGATCCCAATATTTACGGATGGTATCCCAGGGGTGAATAGAACACCTAGCATGGGTCGATTCCGCTACGGGTGGTATCCCAGGGGCAAAGGAAAAGCCTAGCATGGGTCGATCCCGATTACTATTGATTACCCACTGATCAGCTTGGGGCCCGGGCATTATATGGATGATGATTGATGATTGATAATGGATGATGTAAAGTAAAGCAAATAAAGTAATGTAAAGTAATGAATGTAATGTACATGGTTCCATACACATACAGAATGATGACTTACCCATAATGGGCTATGCTCTCATATTCGCGTTCATTGAAGTATTTATGTGTCATACAGTTTTATATGAGCCTTACATACTCAGTACATTCTTCGTACTGACCCCCCTCGGGGGAAACTTACCTTACTTGCTGCAGGCACAGGTACTAGTAAACTTCCACAGTACAGTGAGGGTCATTTGCAGATTTTTGGTGAGCTCCAGTTGACCCAGAGCTTTCCGAGTCATAGTGTACATTGATTATGGTATAGCATATATGTGGTATAGAGCGGGGACTTGTCCCGACTCTAACTTAGATACGTACATGTATCTGTAGAGGCTTTGTAGACATATGTGGGATAAGTAATGTAAGAGATGTATGTCCAGTTTGACTTAATGGCCTTAACGACCAAGTTTCATATATTGTACATGTCATGACTTCCACCATTGGTACTTGTTTATTATTATATGGGATAGAAGAACATTCATATATAGACATGCATATGAGGGTACATGGGAAAAGATTGGTTCTCTCGAGCCTCAACGACTTCGGGTGCCAGTCCATCCCGAATGGGATTCGGGTCGTGACACGAATGTAGCCAAGGGCCCGCGAATGCGATGAAGGGTGATTTGGTGCACCAGTAACCCAGCAAAGTAGAAAAGCTAAGTCTAAAATTCCTCTGAACTAACCCTCAAAATTCATTCAGGGAACTATTGGAATAAACCAATAATGTTACTAAGCTAATTTTGACGTTTCGGACTCAACGGAACCATCTAAATTACCAAAGGAGGTCGTTATCAACAAGTTTCACCCAGAATCCATATTAGGCTAGTAAAACTAGTTTCTCATCCAAACACTCAAAAATCATAATAGGGCCTATAAACTCAAACCGAACACACTACTAACCCCAAATCAACATTCCATAACTGATGGAACTGACAAAATTTTCATCCAATAATCGGACCTCAGAATGTTGACGAAAGTCAACTATATTAATTTAAAAGCTTCTCAAATCTAAAAACCTGCATAAAATACTCCTGAATTCTTCAGGGACCATGCCACCCTTTATCGTAAATCACAAATGCTATAAGGCAACAACAAGAAGGGGCAAAATGGTTAAAACACAGAAAATTCTAAAAATCACTATGAGGGTTGTTATTTTATCTACCACTAAAACACGTATTCATCCTCGAATGTAAAGCAAGGAAAGTACCTAAATCGATGAAAAGTTGGGGATATCTACTCCGCATGTTAAACTTAATCTCCCATGTAACCTCTTCAATCAGGTGATGTCTCCACTAAACTTTCACTGAGTTAGTATTCTTGGACCTCAACTTTGTAGTCTGCCTATCAAAAATAGCTATAGGCTCCTTTTGAAGGTCAAATCATAGTCTAAAACAATCAAACCCCAATGGATCACATGAGAATCATCATGACGATATTGTTTCAATATTGAAGCATGAAACATCGGATGAACAACTGACAAGCTCGGTGGCAAACCCAACCTATTAACCACATCCCCAACTCTTTCAAGAATATTAATAGGCCCAATGAACCTCAGGCTAAGCTTCCTTTTCTTTAATAATCTCTTCACACCCTTCATGGGTGATACTTTCAACAGAACCCGCTCACCCAACATGAACTCCATATCACAAACCCGCTAGTCAAGGTACCTCTTCTACCTACTCTAGGCTACCACAAGCCTATCCTGAATTAGTCTCACTCAATCCATTGAGTCTCTCAACAAATTAGTACCCCAAGGTATAACCTCAAAGAAATCAAACCTTCCTAAGGGAGATCTACATCTCCTCCCATACAAAATCTTGAATAATGTCATCTGAATGATAGAATGATAACTATTATTGTAGGCAAACTCTATTGATGGAAAGAAATGGTCTCAATGACCACCAAAATCTATAACACAAGCTCGAATCATGTCCTCTAATACCTTAATTGTCCTCTCCGACTGGCCATCATTCTGAGGGTGAAATGTAGTGCTCATCTCTAGATGAATGCCCAACTAATATTACATAGAACTTTAAAAGTTTGAGGTGCACTGGGTACCTCTATCAGAAATGATGGAGTAGGCACATCATGAAAACAAAATACCTCACGAATGTGGATCTTGGCCAACTTCTGTATATTTTAGTTCATCTTCACAAATGCAAAGTGCACTGATTTGACCAATCTATCCACAATCACCCACATGGAATCAAATTTCCCCAAAGTCTAAGGAAAACCAACCACAAAGACCATATTAATCCGCTTTGACTTCCACTCTAGGTGTAACAACCCGTACCTTTCTAGACCTATGTGATGACGTTGAACAATGGTTACTTAGGTGTCAAGATTCCATGAGTATGTAAGTTGTAATGTTAGTGACAACAAATTTGAAATTTGGCCTCGTACATGTGGTTGACCCTTCATAAGAGTTGTTTTGTGATTTTTATGGTGCAGTTGTGGGGTTAAAAATAAGGCTAAGAGGACCTCTAAACAAAGGATATTAAGGGTAAGAAGTAAGTTAAATAATAGGACTTGAAGTGTCTAACCAAATCCACGAAGAAAAGTCGAAGAAATGAAAATTTTGAAAAAAAAGAGGTGGGGCGCGCCCAGGCACATGCCGGGCCGCTCTGGGCTAAAAATTTTAGCCCACAGGCAGCAAGGTGGAACGCTCAAGGGCGTGCCGTGCTATTTGTGCGCACCTTTCAAAAGTTGGAATTTTTCTTAAGTCCCAAGAATATACATGAAATAAGTAAAGTATTATATTGGTATAATAAAATTATTCGAGAACGAATTTGGCATCAAAATGATGATTTTGCCCTTAGAGTCAAATAAGTCATACGTGGCTAAAATTGTTTGTGTTTGGAATTGAGGCTACGAGTATGAATCCCGTGAGTGGGAATATTGTCGTAATGCGTATGAAATAAATTAAGCATGAGAAATTATTTATTTTATTGGGTTAAGTGATTTGGGCTCACTGCCCAAATATGAAGAAGAAAACATGGGCCAAGAATGGGTCAAATGACCCATTCTTGTTTTGACTAAAGCAATAATTGAGCAAGGACTTTAAGGGTCTATAAAAGGGAGGAAAAATCAGATTTTAACCCACCAATACACACATGCTTTTCTTGCATTTTCTAGACTTTTCAAGAAAACCCCTTTGGGCTCTTCAAACCCTAAGCCACCTTTGGAGCAAGATCATCATCTTCCAAGCCTAGGTAAGTGATTATTCTTATAGATTAATATATAATATGAATGGGAGAGTATGTGAATCATGTTGGTTATGCTTGGAAGTGTTGGACATGGCACTTTTGGTTTTTATTAAAAAGATGTGTTATCCATGGGATTGTAACTTGGATTATTACTTGTGGTCTTGATGAAAAAGCATGGTATGGATAAAATAACAACATGGTATGGATAAAATAACAGCATGTATGGTGTTATTATGGTCCTAAACCTGTTATTTTGCTATAATTGTAAATTATGGGATTTTGGCCGATTTGTTGTTGTGAGGTGTATTGAATTAATTTAATGGCATAATTGTGATGTTGGGGTGATGGAGAAGTGTAAAGTATGAACTTGGTGTGACATGATCTTGGTTATCATGTATTGGTCAATGTATGGAATATTGTGGGATTATTGGTATAATAAATTCATAAATGATATTTTGGTCAATGTTGGGCATGTTGTAGTATTATGGATATGACCATGCCGTAAATGGTATTGTAGAGAAAGAAATGACATTTTTATAGCCAAACATGTGAATCATTGTTATTATATGCCATTGTAAGGTAATTAATGGTTAATGTTGGTTTCGTATGTACTTGTATTGTAGAGTGAAACATAAGGAAGAAGCTGGACTGTCGTGTTCATATATAGACTTGTGTACTCGTACTTGGAAGTAAAGGTAGGTAAGGTTACTCTTCTATATATTTCTGCAACATATGGTGTTCACACGGTCATAGTACTCATTCGATTCCGAAAGACTCTAAGATATTCCGTATCCGATAGTTGACTAGAGTTACTTATATGTTCCTTATTCATTGGTCAATGGTGAATCATATGACTCATGTTCATTGGTTGACTTATGTTCATTGATTGACTCATGTCCATTGGTTGACTCACGTTCATTGTCTAATATGTCAAGAGTTCCAAATGTTGTACGGTATTGCATCTCAGGTTTGTGAGCAGTTGATATCCACATGTGTCTTATTTAGTGCTCATTGTCCTAAGGTTTCAAAAGTGTTCTATTCCAAAGGGGTTCTATAGTATTCCAACTAAGGTTGGTATATATTGTTATTCATATGTGTTTTACTCCTAGACGAATCATGACCCACTTAGTTCTTATTTGTGGACGGAAGTTCTTAAGCTGTCAAATGTTGTAAAGTCTGAGAACTACCTCAACAAGAGTAATAAGGTAAAAAGGACTTGTTTAGTTTGAATAGCATTATTCCAATCATGTCATGATCCAAAGTTCCAATAGAGTTATACACGTCTCATATTCATTAGTAATGTTCCAAAAGTCCAATGAGGTTATGTTCAAGGTTTCATTAGTGGTTATACTCATGTGTCTTGTTCATTGATCATTGTCCAAGAGTTCCAATAGTGTTATGTTTCCATGGAGGTTATGTTCCAATAATGTTTATTTTCATGTTTCTCACTCATTGATTATTGATCCAAAGCTTCAAAGAATGTTGTGACTATCATTGTATGAATCTCTCATAAGCAAAAGTATCAGTCTCTCACAAGTAATGATATCAAGCTCAAAAGTAAAGAAATGAATTAAGAATAAAGTAATGCATGATGAGGATGATAGTCTATCCATGGGGTACAAATACCCGCATGATGATGTTAGTTTATCCATGGGGTGCAAACACCCGCATGATGATGTTCATTTATCCATGGGGTGCAAGAACACCTGCATGATGATATGATCTTATCCATGGGGTAAAAAGAATACCTGCATGACGATGATATTTTATCCATGGGGTGAAAAGAACACCTGCATGATGAGGTCCCTAACAGCATATGAGCAATGTAAAAGTAAAGGCAAGTAAAGGCAAGAGAAAGAAAGAACGTAATGTACATGGTATCCCACATACAGAAAGAGAGTTTATTCACACTTGCTATTGCTCTTGTATTGATTCCATGGTTATTGTTATTATGTACTTATCATTGTATATGATAATAAGGAAAGAAAGGTACATGGTTCCACATATAGCGTTTCTTTTATAATTATTTCCATTGAAGTTCTTATGTACTGACGCAGTTTTCTTATGGCCTTACATACTCAGTACATTCTTCGTACTGACCCCTCCTGGGGACTTACCTTACATGTTGCAGGTGCAGGCATTAGTAGACCTCCTAAGTAGACTGTGGATCATTTGCTGAGTTTTGGTGAGCTCTAGTTGGTTCGGAGCCTCTTGAGTCAAAGTTGTATATTTGTTTTGATATTGTAAATATTGGATAAAGCGGGGACTTGTCCCGACTGTTAGTTGGTCTTGTAAATGCATCTGTTAGAGGCTTTTGTAGATATATATGGGTATGTGGATGTAAGAGATAAATGTCCGTTTTGACTTAATGGCCCCAACGGCCAAGTTTTATTATTATATATAGCATATGTTCCATGATCATGTCTTTCGCATAGTTGCATAAGGTTTAATGAGATTCATACGAGAATATGCATACGAAGGTTCATGAGCAAATATTGGTTCTCTCGGGCCATATCGTCTTCGGGTACCAATCACGGCTCGAATGGGATTTCGGATCGTGACAAAAGTGGTATCAGAGCAGTTAGTTCTAAGGGTGTCTACAAATCCGTGTCTGAGTAGAGTCTTACTTATCAATGTGTTGTGCACCACATTTATAAGTAGGAGGCTACGGGACATTTAGGATGTTGTTTCTTTTCTTCATTCTAAATCATGCAATAGAGCCAAGGTGGTATGTGAAACCGTATCTTACCATTGGTGATTGGGTTTCTGTGATATAGTAATCTGTCGATGACAAGAAGAGATAAAGGCAAAGGTAAGCAGGTGGATATGCCTGCCGATGAAGGAATGAGTAAATCACCACCTGACCAAGCTAGTCAAGGTGGAGCTGACACTAGAATTACTAGTCAAGTCCTTTGATGTCCTTACATCAGTTGGTGACTTTAATATAGTTGAAAGGGCGTATCGTAATGGGATAGTAGATGTTTGTGATCATGTTATGATGGTTGATCTTATGGAGATATAAATGAAGGATTGTTAATGTTGTAATGGGTATGAAGTGATTGGCTTTTTGTATGTCACGAACATTGCCAAGCAAGAGATACCTATGGCTATTCTAGAATGACAAGTGCAAGGGTTCGTAAATAGAGATGTAACTGTCGTAAAAGTTCTTTGGAGAAATTAGTAAGTCGAGTAGATAACCCGAGGATCTGACAACAAAGAATGAAACCAAGGTACCCATATTTGTTCCAAATGGAAGGGCAAAGATCAAAAGTGCGAAAGTGGAGAAAAACTAAGTAAGTATCTCAATATGTATAGAGATGTATTTGTTACACATGAGATGCCGTTTTTAACATTTGAGGACGAATGTTCTTAAGGGGGGGAAGAATGTAACACCCCGTACCTTTCTAACCCAATGTGATGATGTTGAACAATGGTTACTTAGGTGTCAAGATTCTATGAGTATGTAAGTTGTAATGTTAGTGACAAGAAATTTGAAATTTGGCCTCGTACATGTGGTTGACCCTTCAAGAGTTGTTTTGTGATTTTTATGGAGCAGTTGTGGGGTTCAAAATAAGGCTAAGAGGACCTCTAAACAAAAGATATTAAGGGTAAGAAGTAAGTTAAAGAATAGAACTTGAAGTGTCTAACCAAATCCACGAAGAATAGTCGAAGAAATGAAAATTTTGAAAAAAAAGAGGTGGGGCGCACCCAGGGACATACCGGGCCGATATGGGCTAAAAATTTTAGCCCACAGGCATCAAGGTGGCACTCTCAAGGGCGTGTCGGGCTGTTTGTGCGCACCTTTCAAAAGTTGGAATTTTTCTTAAGTCCCAAGGGTGCCCGGGGATGTATTGAGCCGATTTTTGCCACGTTTCTTATACAACCATGAGAATATACATGAAATAAGTAAAGTATTATATTGGTATGATAAAATTACTCGAGAACGAATTTGGCGTCAAAATGATGATTTTGCCCTTAGAGTCAAATAAGTCATACGTGGCTAGAATTGTTTGTGTTTGGAATTGAGGCTACGAGTATGAATCCCGTGAGTGGGAATATTGTCGTAATGCGTATGAAATAAATTAAGCATGAGAAATTATTTATTTTATTGGGTTAAGTGATTTGGGCTCACTAAAGCCCAAATATGAAGAAGAAAACATAGGCCAAGAATGGGTCAAATGACCCATTCTTCTTTTGACTAAAGAAATAATTGAGCAAGGAATTTAAGAGTCTATAAAAGGGAGGAAAAATCAGATTTTAAACCACCAAGACACACATGCTTTTCTTGCATTTTCTAGACTTTTCAAGAAAACCCCTTTGGGCTCTTCAAACCCTAAGCCACCTTTGGAGCAAGATCATCATCTTCCAAGCCTAGGTAAGTGATTATTCTTATGGATTAATATATAATATGAATGGGAGAGTATGTGAATCATGTTGGTTATGCTTGGAAGTGTTGGACATGGAACTTTTGGTTTTTGTTAAAAATATGTGTTATTCATGGGATTGTAACTTGGATTATTACTTGTGGTCTTGATGAAAAAGCATGGTATGGATAAAATAACAACATGTATGGTGTTATTATGGTCCTAAACTTGTTATTTTTCTATAATTGTAAATTATGGGATTTTGGCCGATTTGTTGTTGTGAGGTGTATTGAAGTAATTTGATGGCATAATTGTGATGTTGGGGTGATGGAGAAGTGTAAAGTATGAACTTGGTGTGACATGATCTTGGTTATCATGTATTGGTCAATGTATGGAATATTGTGGGATTATTGGTATAATAAATTCATAAATGATATTTTGGTCAATGTTGGGCATGTTGTAGTATTATGGATATGACCATGCCGTAAATGGTATTGTAGAGAAAGAAATGACATTTTTAAAGCCAAACATGTGACTCATTGTTATTAAATGACATTGTAAGGTAATTGATGGTTAATGTTGGTTCCGTATGTACTTGTATTGTAGAGTGAAACATAAGGAAGAAGCTGGACTGTCGTGTTCATATATAGACTTGTGTACTCGTACTTGGAAGTAAAGGTAGGTAAGGTTACTCTTCTATATCTTTCTGAAACATATGGTATTCACACGGTCATAGTACTCATTCGATTCCGAAAGACTCTAAGATATTCCGTATCCGATAGTTGACTAGAGTTACTCATATGTTCCTTATTCATTGGTCAATGGTGAATCATATGACTCGTGTTCATTGGTTGACTTATGTTCATTGATTGACTCATGTCCATTGGTTGACTCACGTTCATTGGCTAATATGTCAAGAGTTCCAAATGTTGTACGGTATTGCATCTCAGGTTGGTGAACATTTGATATCCACATGTGTCTTATTTAGTGCTCATTGTCCTAAGGTTTCAAAAGTGTTCTATTCCAAAGGGGTTCTATAGTATTCCAACTAAGGTTGATATATATTGTTATTCATATGTGTTTTACTCCTAGAAGAATCATGACCCACTTAGTTCTTATTTGTGGACGGAAGTTCTTAAGTTGTCATATGTTGTAAAGTCTGAGAACTACCTCAACAAGAGTAATGAGGTAAAGAGGAATTGTTTAGTTTGAATAGCATTATTCCAATCATGTCATGATCCAAAGTTCCAATAGAGTTATACACATGTCTCATATTCATTAGTAATGTTCCAAAAGTCCAATGAGGTTATGTTCAAGGTTTCAATAGTGGTTATACTCATGTGTCTTGTCCAATGATCATTGTCCAAGAGTTCCAACAGTGTTATGTTTCCATGGAGGTTATGTTCCAATAATGTTTATTTGTATGTTTCTCACTCATTGATTATTGATCCAAAGCTTCAACGAATGTTGTGACTATCATTGTATGAATCTCTCATATGCAAAAGTATCAATCTCTCACAAGTAATGATATCAAGCTCAAAAGTAAAGAAATGAATTAAGAATAAAGTAATGCATGATGAGGATGATAGTCTATCCATGGGGTACAAATACCCGCATGATGATGTTAGTTTATCCATGGGGTGCAAACACCCGCATGATGATGTTCATTTATCCATGGGGTGCAAGAACACCTGCATGATGATGTGATCTTATCCATGGGGTAAAAAGAATACCTGCATGACGATGATATTTTATCCATGGGGTGAAAAGAACACCTGCATGATAAGGGCCCTAACAGCATATGAGCTATGTAAAAGTAAAGTAAAGTAAAGGCAAGAGAAAGAAAGAACGTAATGTACATGGTATCCCACATACAGAAAGAGAGTTTATTCACACTTGCTATTGCTCTTGTATTGATTCCATGGTTGTTGTTATTATGTACTTATCATTGGATATGATAATAAGGAAAGAAAGGTACATGGTTCCACATATAGCGTTTCTTTTATAATTATTTCCATTGAAGTTCTTATGTACTGACGCAGTTTTCTTATGGCCTTACATACTCAGTACATTATTTGTACTGACCCCTCTTGGGGACTTACCTTACATGTTGCAGGTGCAGGCATTAGTAGACCTCCTCAGTAGATTGTGGATCATTTGCCGAGTTTTGGTGAGCTCCAGGTGGTTCGGATCCTCCTGAGTCATAGTTGTCTATTTGGTTTGATATTGTAAATATTGGATAAAGCGGGGACTTGTCCCGACTGTTAGTTGGTCTTGTAAATGCATCTGTTAGAGGATTTTATAGACATATATGGGTATGTGGATGTAAGAGATAAATGTCCGTTTTGACTTAATGGCCCCAACGGCCAAGTTTCTTTATAATATATAGCATATGTTCCATGATCATGTATTCCGCATAGTTGCATAAGGTTTAATGAGATTCATACGAGAATATGCATACGAAGGTTCATGAGCAAAGATAGGTTCTCTCGGGCCATATCGGCTTGGGGTGCCAATCACGGCTCGAATGGGATTTTGGGTCGTGACACTAGGATAGGCATCTACTGCATCGAACCATTCGATTGCTGGTGCTCATATTTAACTTGCTGGCAATTAAGACACTTGTCCACAAATTCCATAATGTCTTTCTTAATCCCATACCACCAATGGTGTTGCTTTAAGTCATGGTATATTTTAGCTACTGTTGGATGGATAGAATACCTTGATTGTGAGCCTCCTCAAAAATTAGTCTAATCAAGTCACCAACTCTTGGCACATCAACTCAGCCACTAATCCTTAAAACACTCTCTGAATCAAGGAATGCTGCTTTCGCCTCGCCACCCAACACTTTATCTTGAATTATCGTCGACTTTTCATCATCAAACTGCCAAGCCCGAATATGCTTCAACAATGAGGATCTAGCCTTGATACAGGCCAAGGCACGCCTGGGTACTAAAATATCAAGTCAAATTAACTGGTTGGCCAAAGAATGAATGTTTAAGGTCAAAGGACTCTACTCCGCCACAAGATAAGCCAAATTCCTTATGATCACCACCTTCGACTCAAGGCATATGCTACCATATTAACCTTGCCCAGATGATAAAGAATAGTGAGATCATAATCCTTAGGCAATCCAACCATCTATGATGTCTCATATTAAGATCCTGTTGGCTAAATAAGTACTAAAGGTTGCGATGGTCAGTGAAAATCTCACAATGAACCCCATAAAAATAATGACCCCATAATTTTAACACGAACACAACTGCCGCTAACTCTAAATTATGAGTAGAGTAGTTCTTCTCATTGACCTTCAACTGTCTAGAGGCATAAGCTATCATTTTATCCTTTTGCATCAATACACCACCTAAGCCAAATCCGCAAGCATCATAATACATAGTCAAATCCATGCCCTCATCGAGCAAAGTCAAGATAGAAACCGAAGTCAACAACGTCTTGAGCTTTTGAAAGCTCTTTTCACACTAATCCGACCGCTGGAAAATAACCTTATTTTGAGTCAATTTAGTCAAAAGGGCCACAATGGAAGAGAAGCCTTGCACAAACCTTTGGTAGTAGACCACTAAACCATTAAAACTCTAGATCACGATAGGATAAGAGTAAGCGTATCCCAACCACAAACCTCCCGTCACCTTGGCCAGATCAACCATGATACCATGCTTGGTCACCACATGACCCAAGAAAGACATTGAATCCAACTACAACTCACACTTAGAGAACTTGGCATACCACTACTCTTCTCTCAAGCTCTAAAGTACAACCAACAAATGCCTCACATGTTCCGCCTCTTTCTTAGAATACACCAAGATATCATTGATAAACATAATCACAAATAAACTAAGGTAAGGCCTAAATACTTTGTTCATCAACTTCATAAATGCTTTGGAGGTGTTAGTCATCCCAAAAGACATAACCAAAAACTCATATAGGCCATAAGGAGTCTGAAAATCCATCTCAGAACATTCGAAGACCTAATCTTTAGTTGATAATAGCCAGACCAAAAATTGATTTTAGAGAACATTGTTACACCCTAAAGCTGATCAAATAAATCATCACTACAGGAAAGGGGATCCTTGTTCTTGATGGTTAGTTTATTAAGCTGTTGATAGTCAATACACATATGGATGGTCCCATTCCTTTTCTTGACAAACAAGACAGGAGCAACCCAAGGTGAAACACTTGGCCAAATAAAAGCTTTACTCAATAAATCTTACAACTGTTTCTTCTATTCCTTCGAATTCATCGGGGCCATCCTTTTAAGAGAAACAGTAAAGGGTTTGGTGCCTAGCTCTATGTCAATAACAAAATCAATGTCCCTATCCCGAGGAGCACTAGGCATGTCTATAGGATACACATCCATGAACTCCATCACAACTCTCACAGACTCCAGCAAAGGTGGTGAATCAACACTGGTATCCTGCACATAAGCCAAGTAAGATAGAAATCTCTTCTCCACTATCCGACTAGCACAAAGAAAAGATATAACCCCATTAGGACACGAACTAGGAGTACTTCTCCACTCTAACTTCCGTGCATCAAGCATCACTAGGGTAACAGTTTTTGCATGGTAATCCAAAATTGCATAATAAGGAGACAACTAGTCCATACCTAACATAACATCAAAATCAACTGTATCTAGGATAATCAAATATACCCAGTTGTCAACCCCAAAAGAATCAATACACATGATCAGTATACCGATCTACCTCTAAAGAATTGCCCATGAGGGTATAAACATGAATAGGTTCAACAAGGGACTCACACATAGAATCAATACTGGAGGCAAAATATACAGACACCTAAGAGAATGTAAACCTAGGGTTAAGCAAAACTTGATGCATGATGATGGCAAATCGAGATGATACATGTAATAATAACATCAGAGGCCTACATCTCAAGTCTTCTGGAAAAATATATAAAACTTCACATGTCCACCTTCGGACTAAGCAACTCTTCATCCACTACGATGAACTCTCACATCTCTACCCCTAGTACCCCAAGATCCACCTCTATCGCTTTGTGCACCCCATCTATTTGGAGGTGCTGTTGCTGGTGCCTGGTAAGTCTAAAGTTGTAAACCCTATTATGGATGGCATAAGACATATCTGAGGCGATCCTTTTCTAAGTGGCCAAACTCATCACACCCATAACAATCCCTAGTAGAAAAATCACTTTGTGAAGTACTTGAAGAACTAGACTGCCCTCTATAAAACAAGCCCCTTTACCGGAATGACCTGACTTTGACCACTTGAAGTATAAAAAGCCAAAAACCCACTATTAGAACCCTACAAAGCTGCTTGAATTGGCTTGTTATGATATCCATAAAAACCTCTACCTGAAGATTTCCTACCTCAGGATGACCGACCGCTAAAACCACTCTATGTACAGAACCTTTTACCTCCACCACCCTGACCCTCACAAAAAATATTCTCAACCCTCTTAGCATGATCTACAATACTCTAAATAGAACTATCTATAGACACTAACTGAGTTGTAGCCAACTGAAAAGTAGTAGTCAATCCCTTCAAAAATCTTTGGATCCTCCCGCTCTTTGTCAAAAATACTAGCCATGGCATTCCTAGACAAGGCATAAAAATGAGCCTCATAATCAGCAACAATTATGAAGCCCTGCTCCAACTCATCAAATGAATATCTCAACATGTCCCTCAATTTGAACGACATATACCTCTCAAGAAAGATCTCTAAAAATTGTTTCCATGTCAAAAGAAAAGAACTTACTAGGCTACAAACCATAAAATACCTCAACCATATGTTAGTTGCTCTAACCATCTGAAAGTAGTATAATCAACACCATATGACTAAAGCAAACCAAGGTTATGTAACCTCTCCTGACAGCTGACCAAGAACTCATATGCATCCTCCTTGCTATCACCAATAAACTTAGAAGGACCCAATCTCATGAATCTCTTTAACCTGTTTTCCTCATCAGCTGACCTCACTAGTCTAGGAACCATTGGTGAAATAATGTTTGGAAGGTAACACCTCAACTTGTGGTGCCACAACACCAGCTGGCTGTGCCCCGTGAGTCTGAAATCCTCATATAGGAACTTGACCTGGTGGTTGAACACCCTCTCTCACATGAGAACCATACAATGTACCAGGTAGAGTGCTTGTCTGAGAGGTGCCATCTAAATGACTTAGTAGTAGAATCAGAACATCTTGCAATTGGAGTAGCAATAAAACCCTAAAGGGGCTAGGCTAGTCCTACAACCTCTGGTTGGTAAGTTAAATCAATATGCTCAATCGCTGGCTCAGGTGATGTCGCCCTGGCATGTCCCCTAGCCGGAGCTACTCCACAAGCCTTGACTCTACCTCTATCATAGCTGTAAGCCTTACCTCATCCCTTGACTGGGGGCCCTGTAGTGGGTGCCATCTCAACACCATCAAGAGCACCTAATCGAGTCCTCACCATCTATGCTGAAAGAGTTAAATGCCAGTTTAGAATTCCTAATGTGAATTATCCTGCACGATAAGCAATCAAAATAGAGAACTTTCCTAAAAATGCCCTATAGCCTCCCAAAGATAGATACATACATCAATGTATTAATCAATGGGACTCTATTAAACATATTTCTCCTGTGCTCATGAGATTGGTGAACCTAGCGCTCTAATACCAACTTGTCACAACCCAAAATCTTGAGGTCATGATGGTACCTACCCTGACCCAACCTTGGTAGGTAAACCCAACATAAAGATCGAATAAATCAAAATAAAGATCTAAAGACTTTGGAATAAAGTCAAACCAACAATAACATCAACACAATACCTGGAATACAACTCAAAATCCCAAGTAGTGTCATGAGTACAGAGCGACTCTAAACCAACTTCAAAATACTAGACATAAAGTATTTTTCTCTGAAATAAAATAACGACATAAGTAAGATAGATGGAGCCGAAAAATCCTCCAAATGGGGATCTCACCACATCTTTGATAACCCTAATATGCACAATCACAGTTCACGGGTAGCACTCATAGCAGGATCTGCACCCAAAGGGTACAAAAAGTAGGAATGAGTACAATTAATTTGTACTCAGTAGGCATCATAGGCCAACCGAGCTAGAGTACACAAATAAATCAATTCAAGAAAGCTATGAATGAAGTAATGCCCTGTAAGTAGAAAAGTCCCATGTAGATCAAGCCGCAATAAATACACAATATGAGAATAAATCTCAACAATAATATACACACCACGTATAAAGATATCTAAAGTACGATATAACCTAAATGAAAGAAGTGCAATGCATGCAGCACAATTATATTGAATGGATGCAAAGGGAAAATGTACTCTCTGTATATACCTTTCGTGCCTAATTTCCAAGAGAGGATCCATGGGAGGTTCACAACCCATATACTAATCACAATATTAATATTCGATCTTGCCGGCACTTCCCTCGGTCAAGTCATTTTATAAAATGGTATATTTTCTTTAACAAAGAATCCAAGTTCCATAGTAGTACCAGTTCTATTAAAATGAGAGATGAATGAGTAGGCTTGATCATGAAAAATCAACTATGCACAATAATCAGCTCAACAATGATATAAATGAATCCAAGTCAGCCAAATCTCAGTAAATCATGATACAAGCCCCCTCATGGCAACACAATACAAAATCAATACAACTTATTGACAAAATCCACTACAAGCACCCAACACAAGCACCACAATAGTAAAAGAACTAAATAATACACCAAGGAAGTCAACACAAGCCCCCACTAGGGCATTTCAACAATAATAAGCTCTTTAACCAATAATAAAGTCAACACAAGCCCCCACTCAGGCATCACAATAATAATAATCAACCCCATATAATGTAAACAAAGATATTTCACCCAATCCGTAACAAGCTATACATAATAATCTCTCTACCTAATAGTGTTTGAAGAAAGTTAAGCCATAACCTACCTTGAGGCAGCATCGCAGGTCCGAAAATACTCAACTCATAGTCTTCTCCTTCTGAGTGGCCTCTGAACACTCCCAATCTATCAAATTAGCTTCTACGCATAAATACAAATTCATTGATATCCATATTGCCATATTTTAGTTCCAGATCCAAAATCATCCCAAAAATCAATTCCAAAAATAAAAGGGTAAAACTAGAATTTTAGTAGAGAATCACTTTACCAATAGTTTAAGAGTCTTAAATCTAAAATCCCATCAAAATAGAGTTTAAATCGAGTTAGAAATTATTGAAATATCACTTTTTCACTTTACGTGGGAAACCCCAAAATCTCAAGTTTAAAAACCATGATTTAAGGATGACTTTGCAATATAATCAATAGGTAATGATCAAATATAAGTTTAGAAGATTATCCAATTGAAAGATGAAGTAATTCCCATTTAGATTCCTCCAAAAATGTGCTCTCAAACCTTGAAAATGGTGAAAATGAGGATTAAGACCAAAGTAGACTTTTTATAGTGCTCTGGTAAATAGTTCCTACTCTGCAAACATGGTTTGTCCTTTGCATTTATGAAGGCTACTGACCCAGACCAACATAAATGTGATGGACCAGTCATGAATGCATAGAAAAAAATGCGACCTAGATTCTGTTACCATCCTTGAACGCGATGATCCACCTTATGTTTGCGATGACCAGGACACAAGTTTCTACGTAAATGCTGCCAGAGGCCTTCAAACGTAATGAAGGGTGACCTGGTGCACCAGCAACTCAGCACAACAAGAAAGCTAAGTTTAAAATTCCTTTGAACAAACCCTCAAAATTTGTTCTAGACCTCACATGAATAAACCAATAATGCTACTAGACTAATTTTGGTAATCCGGACTCAACGGAACAATCAAAATTACCAAAGGATGTTATTATCAACTAACCAAAAACCACTTTAGGCCAATAGAATTAGTTCTCACCCAAACACTCAAAAATAATAATATGGCCTCAGAACCCGAACCAACTACGCTGCCAATCCAAAATTGACATTCCAGAATTAATGAAACTGACAGAATTTCCATCTAATGCTCAGATCTCGAAATGTTGAACTAAGTCAACTATATCAACTTATAAGCTTTTCAAAGCCAAAAACTTTCATAAAATACTCTTGAATTCCTTGGAGACAGTGCCACCCATTCCCACAACTCAAAATTGCTATAAGGCAACAACAAAGAAGGGCAAAATGGTCGAAATAAAAAAATTCTTAGAATCACCACGAGGTTTGTTACATTAAACCACATGAAATGTTTTACTATTGTTAATTGCTAAAGGGAGCCTTGAAACAAAAAATTCTAGTTGAAGATTTCATTATATGAAAGGATTTAAAATAATCTAGTATGTGGTTTGACTTGGGAAGGGTATATCTCTCAATCTATAAAGAGTTAGAGGGTGTATACCTATCAAATAAAATATTTTTTGGTCTAGTTTTTTTGCAAAATAAACCTATCATCAATAAGAGGTTGGACCAAAACGTTATGTGAATTTTACCATCGAACCTACGCAATATCCTAGAAAATATTTGGAAGACCCCAACTAAAAGTAAAGGTGTCACGACCCAAATCACGAAAAATATGGGCACCTACCCAACTCTATCCTAGATAGGAGAACCCTTATCACCCAACCATTCAATTAATGTGGAATACATTTAAAATAGCCTCAAGTATAAATAAATATATAAACCTTTTGTTAAAAACACACTTACTATATTAATACATTATGGAAGTTAATTACACGATTCCCTAGAACCTAATCTAAACCGGTACAAGAGCACTAAAAAAATTAAAAGGATGACTCCAGACACAACATCCATGTATGAGGAGGATGACAGGAGCCGCTGAAGAATAATCACCATTTTACCTAAAAACTCCAACTGACTTGCAACATGGCTATATCCCCCAAATGGAGATATAGTAAGTGTAGTATTAGTAAAACCACACATACAGGTAGGTATTATAGCTCGATCAGGGTTAGAAAAATATAATATCATATAGCAAAAAATAAGAAATCATGGCAGGCATACAAACTTAGTATGTAAACACACTAAACTAACTTCAACTTCCAACCTCACCGCCTTTCCTTTATTTAGCCAATATTAATTTACCCTCACGTTTGACTAACTAACTATATTCCATGAATTAATCTAACCATAATTCTTACGCACTAACCTTATTACAACAACTCTATATAGTTCTCTCTCTCTCTCTTATTAATCCTCTTTCAAGACGACCCTCGCTCTCTATTATACTACCATCAACCATCGGGATTGCAACAACCAAGATAATTAATAACATCAACAATTTTGCAAGAAGAGACACTACAGTATATATCATGTACATAACTATACACACATGGGAATAAGTTTATACACAATCTAGAACATACCTTCAATTTATACTTTGCTGTGATGCATAATCACAACCATCAACATAACCGGTGTACTAAAGGAACCATATTATCTCATCAGATAACTGGTCCACACAAAGAACCAATTACACTTAGGACGATTCTTCCAAAAGGTTCACCACAACATATATGTATATATAAATGTATATTCAAATGTATATGATGAATGTATGTATGCAAGATATAAGTATAATATCTTTCTCATCTCAATATCATCATCATCTATCATTTCATCGTGATATCAATATCGTCATCTATATCATCTCAACGTCATCATCAATATCATTCTCAACATCATCATCATCATGATCTCAATGTCATCATCAATAACATCAACTCATCTCCACACCATCACAATATTCATCATCAACATCAATGTAAATACAAATGTAAGATGTAGTCAATAATTACAAATAATGCCCGAAAGCAAATCACAAACAACCAATTCAAATTAGAATCAAGTAAAACTGATCAAAATAGAACTTACTATCAATGACAGCCAAGTAAATGCATTGAGAAGTCAACAAGTTCATCATTTCAAGTAAACAACGAATATCCACTACCACATGAAATCCCAAGTATGCCCGAAAGACAATTCACTACTTATACAAATGAGCATTATCAAATCCAAACATCAATCACAAACTTGTCCAAAGACTAATAAATTAAGTATCCATTTTAGGAGTGCACATTCCATAAAGATTGATACCTACACTCTAATTTATCATCCTATTTTGTTCATCAATCTAACCCCCTTTTATTCAAATTGAAACTGGTAAATTCAGTTACTAACTAGTAACCCTTACACTCAAGTCATCACTATGTTCATGATACTATCCCTTTTAGTCGATCATTCAATCACTCAACTCTATTCAACTTACAATTCTAGCTAGAGGAATACACCTTTAAACATCTTGCTTCCTACCACTTATCCAAACTTGACTTTAGGTTCTTACGTTATAACATCACTTTATCTTATCATAATAAATTCTCCTAACTATCTTCTAGCAAGAATATCTCATACTGCAAACAAACACAATATCGGTTTCACCTCTTTTAAGGTATTAAGGAGTAGTTCTATGAATTACAAGTTTCTCTTACTCCTTCTATTGTTACCCACATTCATATATTAAACTTTGTATATCACCAAGTAAGTCACACAAATACATACACCAATCAAGGGATCCACATAAAATACAACAATACACAATTATATCATTATTACATTATATTCATGTTTTATCCTTCCAAACCCCATACCCGCAGGCCTAGACATGAAATCTCCCATCAACTATAGTTATTACACGTAACTAATCCAAGTCTACTACACATTAAACGATATCCAACCTCGACCGAAGATCTTGGAATAAGCAAGCCACACCAAGGTTGCTTTTTCCTTTCATTCATGCCTCCATTAGCCTAATCATCTAGAAATCAAATAATTAGGAATAACTAATTCATGCTAGTAATCGTTAGTTAACAATGTAGAAGTAATTTTAGGTGAGATTACTCCAACCCATAGGTTTTTCCTAAAATCTCATGAAGTTAGGATTCTAATCCCAAAGAATTTCACCATTAAAGGTCATTTTAATGATTCTAGGATCTTATTGGATTAAAAGACGAAGAAGATGACGGAAGAACTTGCCTCAACAAAGAATTTATACCCAAGGACTTGGAAAATCGCCCCTCTAGGGATTTGTGACTAAGATTTTGAGTTACAACCCCCTAAAACGTCAATAAAAGGCTTATGTACTTCCCAGTTACCGCTGCAGCGGCCCGATTACCGCTGCGGTCAACTTTTTAGCCCGGGCAGTATTTAGTAAAACGGTCATAACGTTTTACTCCAAAGGCATATTAATAAACAGTTAGAGGATTCAGAAAGATGACTCAAAGGGCTTTCATTTAGTGGATATTGGGCCCCATAACCCCTTATATTCTAGGAGATATGCCCATTTGAAGTTGACCCAAGTTTAAACTTAGCTCGAAACACAATTGGTAAGAACACCTCCAACTTAACTTTGTGCTAGGGGTATTGTATGACCTTAGTTCATGTGTAATGCATTCCCATACTTAGGAATTGGTCTTATGACTTATGATGAATGAGGTTCTTATGCCTTTATTGAAGATATTTTTAGTAACGCCAGAAAGGGTTATTAGAATAGATACCAATTTACCCATCGTTCGTCCCCGAACGGTCATTGGAGAAAATGAGAGTTTTTAGCACTATTCTCAAAATTCATCATAGACAATGGATAAGAAACTAACGCATCCTCCTATCCACTGCTAAAATACTTTGATAACACTTACCGAACTTCCATCTCATAAATAACGTAAGACAACTAACCAATTAGCCTACGCACCACGAACTCCAAGCTCTAGGCTTTATCATTGATCACTATAATCTAAGGAATATGATACACAATAAAGTTTATATAATGGGTCATTTAAAATACCCGAAACACCATAAAATATTATGATGCATGAAAATTTTAAGCAAAAACAGAAATAATGGGGAATGACAAATGATATTTTCTGATTTTTAAACACTAAAACCAGTGTTTTAACTGCTGCAGCGACACCTTTACCACTACTGCAGTGAATCTGCCACTGCAGCGGCCCGCAGGCCAATTGAGGTCATCATTACGGTGGTACTTTTATCAATGCAGGATTCCCGAAATAGTAACTCAAGACCTTATCCCAATTCAGGCTATTTTACAACACACCTCTCAAAATCCAATATCACGAACTAATCCTGTCATGGTAATCTCTATAACTAGAGTTCTATTAACCTATTTTATGTACCGAAAGTTTCTACAACTTCCTAAACTCATCCTCTAACACATTAACCACTCAAATCCACAAATCAACACACCATTACCATAATTCAACACTAAACCACTCAACACGAGATTTCTAACCAAATCCACACTACTCCGAGGTCTGCCATTTCTATACTAGGAAAATGTTTAGTGGGATACTTACATCCTAACCAATGCTATAACTAACACAACACCACTAACACACCACTATGGGTTTTCACTAAGACATATATTGTCCACCACAACTCATATTAGTCTATTCGACCCTACAACATACCTCAACTACTCAAGGGGAAATACGAACCACGTATAATCATGTAATAAAGAGAGGGAAATGAATATGCCAAAACACATATAATAACTCTACTCTCTAGATCGACCCTATACTATAGACTATCAACCAAAATCAAGCTAACTTATTTCACCAACCTTATCAATGGATACTATTAACATATAATTATTCCCATACACTAAGCATTTATGCAATATCAAACAATAATCAACCAACTACAAGGTCAGTCTAGTAGCCTTTTCTCCTCACTAAGCCTATGAACATTATTCAACTATCATTTTATTCACAACCATAAAACATTGCCCATTTTAAATCATTTATAGCCTCCATAGGTTTTGTACAACCAGTTAGTCTACCTTTAGGACATAAAAGCCTTTACCCTCCTAAAATCATTCAAGACACTAACAAAATAAGCTATATAATTGTCAATCACACAGTTAAAGCTCAACTTACCAATATCAAGTAAAACCATTATTACCATCTCCCCTTATCATATTACAAAAAAAAATCAATTTTATATACCTAATCAATTTATCTTGCATTAGTGACATCAACTACATAACTCACCTTAAAGGTTGTGCAAAATAATTACATTTATATCAGTTTAACCAATTACTTATTAAGGTATCATTATCAAGTCAACTCATTTACATGATTATTCACACAAGGATGACCCAATAGCACTTTAGGCCAGTATAGTTTCCAAAGGTCGGACCATATAAGGATTGATAAGGATCCCAATTATACTCCTCAAAAGGTCAGACCACACAACGATCCTATGTATATCATCATGGACAAAATATAAATCAAGCCATACCTCAAATCAAGTAAGTCAAAATCACATCTAACCTTTATGATTCATGGATATTCTTTTGTATCAACTCATTTCATATCACTCATAGTGATGACTAACACTTATGAAATTCATCCATCAAACAGTAAAGTAATAATATAGTCAATGAAATAACAATCCACATAAGGAATACATGTAGCATTAGATCATAACATAACCAAAAACATTTAAAACATAAATATTTTTCCAGTAAGCATAATCAATCAATTAATGAAAGAAATATGCTTACCAACGACACTGAAAACTACAATTTTTGCTTCATCAAATAACATAACCACCTAGAAGGTACACATATCACTCATTCAAAACATAATTCACAATATTAGTATACAAGTCCTATGCCTCTTTTTGACCTCTACTGGTCAGAATAACACTATTCTAACCTTTTGAATGTTACCGAGATACCAATTGGGACCAACTAATCCCAATTATGATTATTAAGATACCAATTGGAATTTTCTAGATACCAATTAGACTCAACTTAGGGAGATAACACTGAAATAGCACGATATGAGACAAGAAAGTGAGATGGATTCCTAGATTCCTTGTAGCCTACTAAGAATTTAATATGGACGTTAACACACCAATCCACATGACTCTACTTGAAATTTTCTCTTGCACTGGGAGATCGGTAACCTGGGCTCTCATACTAGGCTCTCATACTATCTTGTCATAATTCAAATCACGGATAGTGTGGGCACCTACCCAACTCTATCCTAGATAGGAGAATCCTTACCACCCAACCATTTAATTAATGTGGAAGATATTTAAAATAGCCTCAAGTATAAATAATTAAATAAATTTTTTGTATAAAACACACTTGCTACATTAATACATTGCGAATGTAAATTACACAATTACCTAGAAGCTTATCTAAACTGGTACAAGAGTACTAAACAATTGGAAGGATGACCCGAGACACAACATTCATGTATGAGTAGGATAATAGGAGCTGCTGAAGAATAATCACTACTGTACCTATAGAAACTCAAACTGACCTACAACATGGCTATATCCCCAAATGGAGATAGAGTAAGTGAATTATTAGCACAACCACATATACTGGTAGGTATCATCAGCCAACCAGAGTTAGAAACATATAATAACATATTGCAAACAATAAGAAACCATGACAAGCATACTGACTTAATATCTAAACACACTTAACTTACTTCAACTTCTAACCTTATCGTCTTTCCTTTATTTAAACAATATTAATTTACCCTCACGTGTGACTAACTAACTATAATAGATGAATTAATCTAACCCACAATTCATACGCACTTACCTTATTAGAACAACTCTATATACTTCTCTCTCTCTCTCTCTCTCTTATTATTCCTCTTTCGTGACAACCGTCGTTCCATATTATATTACCATCAACTATAAGGATTGCAACAACCAAGACAATAAATAACATTAATAATTTTGCTAGAAGAGACACCACAATATATATCACATATATAACTATTCACACATGGGATTTAGCTTTATACATAATCCAAAAATATACCTTGTATTCACACTTTCCTAAAATGCACAATCACAACCATCAACATAACTGGTCCACTCAAAGAACCATAATATCTCATCAAATAACCCGTCCATACAAGGAACCAATTACACTTAGGCAGATTCTTCAATAAGGTTTACCACAAAATATATGTATATATAAATGTACATTCAAATGCATATGATGAATATTTGTATGCAAGATGTACGCATCATCTTTTTCTCATCTCAATATCATCATAATCTATCATTTCATCATGATCTGAATATCATCATTAATATCATCTTAGCATTATCATCAATATCATTCTCAACATCATCATCATCATAATCTCAATGTCATCGTCAATATCATCAACTCATCTCAGCACCATCAAAATATTCATTGTCAACATTAATGCAAATGTTGTCAATAATTACAATTAATGCCCAAAAACAAATCACAAACACCCACTTCATATTAGATGCAAATAATATTGATCAAAATAGAACTTACAACTAATGAAAACCAAGTAAGTACAGTCAAAAGTCAACAAGTTCATCATTTCAAGTAAACAACGAATATCCACTACAACATGAAATCACAATTATGCCCGAACGAAAATTCATCACTTATTCAAATGAGCATTATCAAACCCAATCATCAATTTCAAACATGTTCGAAGAACAATTAATCAAGTATCCATTTTAGGAGTGCACATTCCACCAAGATTGATACCTATACTCTAATTTATCATCCTATTTTATTCACCAATCTAACCCATTTGTATTCTTATTGAAATCCGTAAATCAAGTTACGAACTAGTAACACTTATACTCAAGTCATCACTCAGTTCACGAAACTATCCTCTTTAGCTGATCATTCAATCACTCAACTCTATTCAACTTATAATTCTAGCCAGAGTCAAATATCTTTAAATATCTTACTTCCTAGCACTTAGCCAAACTTGACTTTAGGTTCTTATGTTATTACATCACCTTCTCTTATCATAATGTCACAACCCGATTTATCAGGTTATGATGACACCTACTTTAACCCACCAGTAGGTAAGTCGAGACATAGCCCAAAATGATAAGTAATGGGCTAACAAGCAGAAAAGTATAGGAAAACAAGGATGAAACCAATGTATAAAAATAATATAGATGGAGGCATAAAGATAAACATACATAATATACTGTACAAAAGTGGGAAGAAGACAAAATGAACAAAATAATCCCATTTAAGACCTGGTAAGGTCGGTGTAAGAGCCACTATAACCCAAAATAAAGTACAAGACAGTATCAAAAATATACATATATACAGTAGTCTGGGAAATTCGAAAGACTGTAACTAAAACAAATGGAGGAGGATTAGCCTCAGACTCTCGAAAGCTCTCTCCATCTCTGGATCAATAGTAGGGCTTGAGGATAACGTCAACACCGGTGGATAATACTCAGATCTGCATTAAGGAAAAGATATAGAAGTGCAGTATAAGTACCAAAGCAACAGGTACTCAGTAGACATCATCGACCGACTGAGCTTAAATATAGTAAAAGCATAATAAGGTGCGAGAGTGTAAGCTAAGTAAACAGTAACAGGGGTAGAAATATAAATATCTATTGCACTAAACATACACAATAAAAGAAATAAATAACTCAGAAATAAGAGAAATGAACTAACTACAACCTAACTGGGCCTCCATAAGCCCAGAAGGCACACACAAGAAGATAATTAACCCTACTAAGCCCCCATAATCCAGTGGGTATAGAAAAGAAGAATCTAAAGTAAGAAACATAAACAACCCATAGTCGAACCAAGCTCAAGTACCTTCTGATCCCAAATCCATGATGACAAATCTAGGTATGTGCCGGGATTGAACCAAAACCAATGGATTACATCGACTTCTAATCAGAAATGGAGGATAATAATGAGAGGTTGAATGGTGCACACACAACAGAACCCAATACCACTGTCGTGACTGAACAAATCTCAAGTACCTTCTAATCCCCAATTCATGATAAGAAATCTAGTTATGTGTTAGGCTTGAACCGAAACCAATGGATAGTAACAAGAGGCCAGACACCGTGCTCAAATCAGAAATGGCGGATAATAACGAGGGGTCGAATGGTACACATATAACCGAACCCAGTACCACTGCCAGAACTCTCAGTAACAATCATAATTAACATCAGAATGTCCCAACCGTAAACAAGATAGATGCCAAACTCGAATCAAAACTCATAGTAACCATACCATATCCAGAAACAAGTGATCGCATAAGTAGGCAACATCAACCATAAATTGATACCAAAATCATACCAGAGCTCGTAAATAATAACCATAACCATAACCATAACCGATGCCATTATCCTGCTAGAACTCATAATAATAATAACAATAAAGCATATGCCAGACTTGAATCAGAACTGAAATGCATTTACATAAATATAGGCATATCTAGCTAGCGGGAAGAAATCCAGGGGTTTCAATCCTATCTCCAAACTATAAATTCATGAATACCAATCTCGAGTGGATAAGTCCACTAAGGCAAGGTGGGTCCTAAATACTAGGTTAAGGAGTTGCGGTCTAGGATCGTTACAACTTTACCCAGGAAAAGGAGCTAGAACAGGCCAGAAATCAAGCCTAAGTCAAACCCAACCCAAGGTAATAGCCTAAAATAGCAGCCAAGAGTCTAACTAAGCCTAAAGAAACTTCATCTCAAAATATACTATTTAAAAAGGGGCAGTGGGGACAACTACGGGATCCCAATAACTAAACCTAGACTAGAACCTACCCGAGTCTAGTCTAAGGCTTCCCATTCTTATCCCAAGGAACTAATAGCATTAATCTTGGCCCTAAAGGATGACAATACACTATTCTAGGGGAGAACGAGTCCAAAATCTACCTACCTAAAACTAGCACAATAGTACATTAGTACCATAAATAAGCTTAACCTAAGAGTAGGGTAAGCCTAGTCTACCTGGACGCCACCGAACGCTCGCCAATTTCTTTATACCAGAGGTTTCCCCTTCTGAGAGGCCTCCTAGAGCTGCCATGCTATCAAAATAATGATCCTTACATTAAGACAAGACAAACGATACCCATACTGCGTATAAATGTTCCTAGTCAGAAATTGAACTAAATATCCCATGGGGCGCTAGCAAAATCACAAAATTGAAACCACCATAGTGTCCCATGCATCTCAAAGATCACTTGCCACATAAATTTTGCTAAATTTGAGCCTAAAACAATAGCAAAATCAGTCCCAAGGAATTCAAAAAAATAGTGAACTAAACTACTAAATTAAGTAGAAATTGAGGTGATTACTTAAAGTTAACAATGCTAAAACACTCATAATTACTTTCCCGAGCTAAAACCAACTTCAATTATTGAATTTACACAAGATTTTGAGCTTACAAGGGTCTACAATGGTGTTTTAACACTTAGAGTTTAGTTGGAAAGGAGGATAAAGAGCTATTTATAACATACCTGTGAGGGCTGCTTTATCAGCTAATTGACCGCTAAAGCGGTCACCAAATAAGCCTCCAGGAGTTCGCTAAAGGAGCCAGGCCTAGGCTGGCCAAGCTCTGCTAAAGCTATCCAAGACCGCTAAAGTGGCTATCGCTAAAGCAGAGCCCAAGATCTAAAGTGGGCACCGCCAAAGCAGTCCCCTGGCTGTTTAAGCGGCTGCACCAGATACTTGGCACCTGCTAAGTTCAACAAGTCTCAACGGACTCCGATCGGATACTCGAGATTAGTTTTGAATCTCGTGCTCGCAAACAAATTATGCTACCCTACTAAATTTAAAATTCCGAACTCAACAACGCCATCAAAATTTCCAATTGGGGTCATTTCGATAAAAAGTGGATCCTACACCCCAAGGGCTATTTTAACCGAATTCCACCCAGTAGCCTAAAACGAGTTTGGAAGCCTCGAGATGCAGAACAAAGATCCCCCTAGAATAAAATCGACATTCCAAAGCTGATACGCCTATCATAAATGGCATTCGAGGCTCTTTACCTAAGGTTTAGCCCCGTGACCCTATTCTTAACTTCAAAAGCTCCAAAATAGGCAAATGACTCTAAAAACAAAATGAACTGCTCGGTAACCAAATTGTCAGTCCCAGGAAGTCATAAATGACATAATGAAGCTGTAAGAAAGCTATAAAACCAGTTAAAGCACAAAAATAGGGAAAATATCCTGGAGGGTCATTATAATATCCACTACTAAAAGAACTTTCGTCTGCAAAAGTAAAGGATCAAAATATACCTGAAGGCTCTAACATGTTGGGATACTGGACGGGCTCGCATATCACGGTCTCACAGGTAGCCTCCTTGACTTGATGGTGTCACCACTGAACCTTAACTATAGAAATGTTTTTGGAGAGCAACTGCCTGACATCTCTGGCCAAAATAGACACAAGCTCCTCTGTAAATGTCAACCTCTCATCCAACTGAATCGAGTCTCACCGAAGCATATGAGACTCATCCTGAATGTAGCACCACAACATAGATACTCAAAAAACTAGATGGATGGATGAAAAGGCTGGAGGAAAAGCTAACTTATAGGCTACCTCCCCAACTATTCGTAGGATCTCAAATGGTCCAATATACGTGGGGCTGAGCTAGACCCTCATACCAAACCTCATTAAACCCTTCATAGGTGATACTCATAGAAAGAACCACTCACCAACTCTAAACCTCAAGACATGAAGTCTACTATCAGTATAACTCTTCAGCCTGCTCTGAGCCGCCTATAGCTATCTAGAATCATCCCAACCTGGTCTAAAAACCCATAAAGCAAATCTATACCACGGGGCCTAACCTCAGAAGTCTCAAACCAACCAACTAGAGACCGACAATGCCTACCATACAATGCCTTGAATGGAGCCATATGAATACTCGAATGGTAGCTGTTGTTATAAGCAAAATTCGCCAAAGCTAAAAATAGCTTCCACTGACCTCCAAAATCCAACACATAAGAACAGAGCATATCCTCCAAAACCTAAATAGTCCACTCTAACTACCCATCAGTCTAGGTATGAAAAGCGGTGCTAAGATCAACCTAGGTACCCAATTTCTCTTGAAATGTCCTTCAGAAGCTAGGAGTGAACTGAGAGCCTCGATACAAAATAATAGATATGGATACCTGATGCCGTAAATTTTATTAGAACCATAAAGAGTGTGAGGTAAACCATCAACGAAGTCAATAGTAAACCGCTTCTATTTCCACTCAGGAATGGGTAGTGTCACACCTCGAATCCCATTGAGATGGATAGGCACCCGACACCCTAAAGTCTCGAGAGAACCAACTTTAACCTGTGCTTGCCATGCACATAACTATGAGAATCATGCAACTTTGACCTATATATATATAAGATATAGTAATGAAAGACCAACATAAATAGACCCAAACCATATATACATGACTTGACTGTTGGGGCCACAACTATTACGAGACTAAACATATTTAAGCTTCATACATTAGTCTACAAAGCCTCTATAGGATAGAAAACATAGTCTAGGTCAAGACAGACCCCACCTTACAAAACTACTGTACAATACCCAAAATACACATATCAAAGACTCGGTAAAGCCCCAAATCAACTTGGATCTCACAAATCACAGCTGAGTGTCATGTGCTCCTATTGAGGAGGTGTACTAGCTGGAGTACTTGTACCTGTGGCATGAAACACAGTGTCCCCATAAGGGACATCAGTACAAAAGAATATACTGAGTATGTAAGGCATAAAGTGACCATAGCTAAGACAAGATCTTAATAAAATTAGATATCAATATATAACTATATAGATATGAATAAAAGACCACCTTTGCTTGTATTTATGGAATCATGTACATTACATCTTTTACTTCACTTCATCCTTCTTTGCATTATGAAATTGTAAAGTATATGATACAAATGACCAGCTGATCAGTGGTAAAAGAGGATGACCCATGCTAGGTATTTTAACACTTGGGATACGGTCCTCATAAATACACAAATCAGGATCGACCCATGCTAGGCTTTCCTTTCACCCATGGGATACCGCCTGTGATATTGGGATCGACCCATGCTAGGTGTTCTTTCCACCCCTGGGATACCACATAAGAATATACAGATTCTCTTTACATCATTTCTTTAATCTTTGAGATAGTTGTTTTTGTGGTCATAACATTATTGAGTTTTAAACTATGGACCAGTAGTGAGAGACATATGAATACACATTTAAGGTGGTAACAATGACATAGGGAGTGAATGTAACATCAATGTATTAGATTTCATGCCAAACAACATAGAATTGAATAGCCTTACATACCTTGTTGTACAACTCCGATATTACCCTAAATTAACCTCCTTCCCCTCGTACTACTTATCTATAATAAAGTAAGTGGTAAACTAGAATTAGTAGCTAATTAACACATTTAAGCCACTTAACCTCACCAAAGCAGTACCCGAACAGTAAGCCCTTAAATAATTTACTCAAGGGTGTTCTTTTAACCCTTACACCTCCAATTACATTAACATACCATACAAATCCTCATAACATCCCCCGAAACAACTTTAGACTTATTACACCCTCAAAATATATACAAAGTAGAGTGGGCAGTAGGCTTACATAATATTCAATTCGGTTGTGTATCACAACATCCTCTGTCTATAATTCGATACAAGTTAGTTACATCCTTTCCCAACATCAACCAAGTTGTCCCCAACATATAAACATAACACATTTCCTAAAACAACCCCAATATCCTTTATCATAGCAACAAAATATTGAACACATCATCCCTTGAATTCTTGACAACAATATATACACAATTCTCCACCAAAACATGTATATAGGAATGGGGAAAAAATGGGCAGTAGCCTTACCTTAATTTTGTGATAGTTTATTCTCTTAACTTGTATTTATTCAATATCTTGGTTCGTTCATACACAAACTAAAGGAGAAGAGAAAAATATCTTAATAACCAAGAAAAATGGGACTACCAAACTTATAGAGGGTTGTCTTATAATTCAAAAATGAAGAACATAATTTCCATAGTATTTTTGAGATAAGCTCATGATTTGTTCCTTACCTTTAGCTTGGAAGGAAGGTAAATCCCAAGAACCCTAATGGAAACTTCGGGGTGCTGTAGAAGCTAAGAGAGAGCAAGAGAGAAAATTCTAGAAAGTTGAATTTTTGTCTAAGTTAAAATGGGTCAAATGAGCTAGTTCCAATCCCTTTAAAGGGAGATGATCTTGGTTGACTTTCTTGGATGATTTGGGCCATATTTTATCAAGTATTTGGTGCCCCTAATTGCCCATTATACTTGGGCCTTTGTGGATCTGAAACTGTTGGGCCTTGGATGCCCATTCTTCTCCTTTTCTAAATTTTAACTTGGGCCAAAATTAATTCAAGTAGGTGGTAGGGTACTTGGCCAAATAAGCTGGTAAAAGGAGTTTTAGTAGGTGATGTACCTCCTTGTTTCTTAGATTGGTCAATGAGTCAAAGTAGGTGATGCACCTACTTATCACCTACTAGCTTAATTTAAGTCAAGCAAGCAACTCACTTATTTTATTCCATATTTTAAGTCTTAACCCCTTATCTTAACTTAATACTTATATACACTTGTACACTTTAATCCTTAAGGTAGAATACCACCTTACTATCTCGCGTTTAAGCACTTCCGTTTGGGGTTAACTTGGAGTATACATGCTGAAATATTTGGGCCATTATAATATCCTTTAAATCCTCTTTAAACAACCGCTAAGCATTTCAAAAACTTGGTTCGTTAACTTTACCACAAGTTTACCTCAAGTCCCATATCAATAGAATAAGTACACACAAAATACGGGGTGTTACGTCCTTTCCCTCTAGGAACATTCGTCCTCGAATACTAGCATAATTAGCCTGCTTAAATAAGTTCAAGACCTAATTTAATCCTCATGCTACCACATACCACTTACATCCTTATACTTACTTGTTAATTCTCTAATTCAACATCTTGGACTTTCACTTTAGATTCAAATAAATGAGGGTACTTGGATTTCATTGCTTTCTCGGCTTCCCATGTGATCTCTTCTATTTGTTGGTTCCTCCAAAGTACTTTTACAGAAGCTACTTCTTTATTTCTTAACTTTTTGACTTTCTGATCTAAAATAGAAATAGGCACTTCTTCGTACGTAAGTTCTTTTTTAACTTGTACATCTCCAATAGGAGTAATATGAGATGGATCTCCTATGCATTTTCAGAGCATTGAGACATGAAACACTGGATGTATTATTGAAATCTCTTGGGGAAGTGCTAACTCATATGCAACTTGGCCAAACCTTTGAATAATCTTATATGGCCCTATATAGCATGGACTCAATTTTTTGTTTTTACCAAACCTCATTACCCCTTTCATTGTTGACACCTTTAAGAATACCCAATCTCCTATGACAAACTCTAGCCCTTTTCTTCTAACATCTGCATATGATTTAAGTCAACTTTGAGCTATTTCTAGTCATTGTTGTATCACCTTAACTGTTTCCATAGTTTGATGAACAAGATCTGGCCCAAATAAGGCAGTTTCACCACCTAATTAGTGATCTACACTTTCTACCATATAAAGCTTCATAAGGTGCCATTTTGACACTTAAGTGATGGCTATTATTATATGTAAACTCAGTATTTCATGCCCCAAATCCCAATGAGGCGTGATTGGCACCCGTAGCAGATAAGGCCCGAGAGAACCAAGCTTTACCTATGTTCACTCATATGCATGCCATACGAAATATCCTTATCACGTCGAGGTTTATAATGCTAACAATGAAATTCATGAAAACAGGTGACATATGTATATATATGAAACTTGGCCGTTGAGGCCATCAAGTCAAAAACGACATGTACCTTTTACATTTATCATTTATACACCCACATCTGTCTACAAAAGCCTCTAACAAGTGCATTGACCAAAATGAACGAAAGTCGGGACAAGTCCCCGCTTTATACAACATGTACAATCCAAAAAACATATATACAACTGTGACTCGGAGAAGCCCCGAACTAACTGGAGCTCACCAATAATCTGCAAATACCGTCTACTTACTTTAGAGGTCTACTAATACCTGCACCTGCAACATGTAAGGTAAGTCCCCGAGAGGGGTCAGTACGCCGAATGTACTGAGTATGTAAGGCCATAAGAAAACTACATCAGTACGTAAGAACTTCCATGGAAATAATTATAAGAAGAAACACAATGTGCAAAATTATGAACAATTCTTCTGTTATTGCCATTTACGATCATTCATTCATGATCACAACAACCATAGAACCAATATAAGAGAAATAGCAAATGTGAATAAACTCACTTTCTGTATGTGGGGAACCATGTGCATTACGTTCTTTCTTTCTCTTGCCTTTACTTTACTTTACTTTTACATTGCTCGTATACTGTTAGGGCCCTCATCATGCAGGTGTTCTTTTCACCCCATGGATAAAATATCATCGTCATGCAGGTATTCTTTTTACCCCATGGATAAGATCATATCATCATGCAGGTGTTCTTGCACCCCATGGATAAAGGAACATCATCATGCGACTGTTTGCACCCCATGGATAAACTAACATCATCATGCGGGTATTTGTACCCCATGGATAACACCCATGACAACAGTCAATATGATTACTTTATTCCTACTTCATTTTTTTACTTTTGAGATTGATACTTTAACTTATGAAGGATTGGTACTTTTGCTTATGAGAGATTAATACAATGATAGTCACAACTTTCTTTGAAGCTTTGGATCAATAATCAATGAGTGAGAAACATGCAAATAAACATTATTGGAACATAACACTGTTGGAACTATTGGATAATGATCAATGAATAAGATACATGAGTATAACCACTATTGAAACCTTGGAACATAACCACATTGGACTTTTGGAACATTACTAATGAATATGAGACATGTTTATAACTCTATTGGAACTTTGGATCATGACATGATTGGAATAATTCTATTCAAACTAAACAAGTCCTCTTTACCTCATTACTCTTGTTGAGATAGTTCTCTTAGACTTTACAACATATGGCAACTTAAGAACTTCCGTCCATAAATAAGAACTAAGTGGGTCATGATTCATCTAGGAGTAAAACACATATGAATAACAATGTATATCAATCTTAGTTGGAATACTATAGAACACCTTTGGAATAGAACACTTTTGAAACCTTAGGACAATGAGCACTAAATAAGACACATGTGGATATCTACTGTTCACCAACCTGAGATGCAATATCTTACAACATTTGGAACTCTTGACATATTAGCCAATGAACGTGAGTCCACCAATGGACATGAGTCAATCAATGAACATAAGTCAACCAATGAACATGAGTCATATGATTCACCATTGACCAATGAATAAGGAACATATGAGTAACTCTAGCCAACTATCGGATACGGAATATCTTAGAGTATTTCGGAATCTAATTAGTACTATGACCATATGAACACCATATGTTGCAGAAAGATATAGAAGAGTAACCTTACATACCTTGTACTCTCAATACGAATATACAATCTTAGATGTGCACACAATAATCCCGCTCCTTCTTTATGTGTCACTCTACAACACAAATACATAACGGAATTTACATTAACCACCAACTTCTTTACAATTGCATATAACATCAACGAGTTTCATGTTTGTCATTAAACATGCCATTTCCCCTTGACAAAACCATTAAAGACATTACTATTCCAAAAATCCCACAATATTCCCAACACTGACCAATACATGGTAATCAATACATCCAACCACAAAACTTCTCCTTTACACTTTCTTATCCACACCACATCACAAATAATCCATCAACTTACCTTAATACACCTCATAGCACATATCGGCCAAAATCCCATAATTTAGACTTATAGAAAAATAACATGTTTAATAAAAAAATAAACCATACACGTTCATATTTTATCCATACCATGATCTTTCATCAAAGGCACAAGTCATAATTCAAGCTACAATCCCATGGATAACATATCTCTTTCACAAAACCAAAAGTGCCATGATCAACATTTCCAACCATAACCAACATGATATACATATTCTCTCATGCTTATAATATGTTAAAGTACAAGAATAATTACTTACTCAAGCTTGGAAAATGGTGATCTTGCTCCAAAAATACCTTAGGGTTTGAAGAGCCTCCAAAGGAGTTATCTTGAAAACTCTAGAAAATGAGAAAAAGTGATGTGTATGTAACACCCCGTACCTTACTAACCCCACTTGACGATGTTGATCAATGCTTACTTAGGTGTCGAGAGCTATACATACGTATTTTGTAATGCTATGGATGAGATAATTAACTTTAGGCCTCGTAAATGTGATTAAACCTTCAAAGGAGGCGTTTTATGATTTTTGTGGAACATTTGTGAGGTTCAAAATGAGGTTAATAATACCTCTAAACAAAGTATATTAAGGTTGAGAAGTAAGTCAAAGAATAGGACTTGAAGTATCTAACCAAACCCGCGAAGAGAAGTCGAAAAATGGAATTTTTGAAAAATCTAAGTGTTGGGCGCGTTGGGGACCGTACCACGCCGCTCTGGACTAAAATTTTTAGTCCAGAGGCAGTAATTTGGTACTCCCAAGGGCGTGCCACCTTGTTTTTTCCACTTTTTCGAAAGTTGGAAATTTCTAAGTCCCAAGGGTATCCGGGGTCGTACCGAGCCGATTTTTGCCACGTTTCTTCTACAACCACGAGTATATACATGAAATGAATGAAATATTATATTGGTATGATAAAATTACTCGAGAACTAATTTGGGGTCAAAATGACAGTTTTGCCCTTAAGGTCAAAATAAGCCAAACGTGGCTAGAATAACTTGTTTTTGAGATTGAGGCTACGGATATGAATAGAATGAGTGGGAATATTATTGTAATACATATAAGATGACTTAAACACTATAAATTATTGATTTTATTGGGTTAAGTGATTTGGGCTCAAGAAAAGCCCAAAATAAGGCAAAATACATGGGTCACGTGGTCCAATCTTCTATTGACTAAGTCAAATGAAGCATTAAATACCAAGGATGAATAAGGATGGCCCCAAGGACTATAAATAGACCCAAAAATCATATTTTATTCACTTATAACTCTCATTTTATTTTAGATATTTTCTCCAACCTTCTCCAACATTCTCTCAAACCCTAAAGAACTCAAAGGCAATTTTGGAGCAAGATCCTCACTTTTCAATCTTGGGTAAGTGAATATGTTATGGATTAATATATTATATGCATGAAAGAGTATGTAAATCATGTTGGTTGTGCTTGGAAATGTTGGACATGGTACTCTGTGTTTTTGTATAAGATTTGTGATCCATGGGATCCAAGCTTGAATTAGGACTTGTGCCTTTGATGAAAAAGCTTGGTATGGATAAAATATGAACGTGTATGGTGTTATTTTTTTTATTTAACTTGTTATTTTTCTATAAGTGAAAATTGTGGAATTTTGGCCGATTTGTGCTATGAAGTATATTAAGGTGAATTGATGGATTGTTTGTGATATGGTGTGGATAAGAAAGTGTAAAGGGGAAGTGTTGTGGTGGAATGTATTGATTATCATGTATTGGTCAATGTTGGGAAAATAATGGGATTTTTGGAATAATGATTCTATCAATGGTTTTGTCAAGGGGAAATGACATGTTTCAAGGCAAACATGTACCCCATTGATGTTATATGCATTTGTAAAGTAGTTGTTGGTTAATGTGAATTCCATTATGTATTTGTGTTGTAGAGTGACACATAAATAAGGAGCGGGACTATTGTATGCACATATAGTATTGTATATCCATATTGAGAGTACAAGGTATGTAAGGTTACTCTGTCCGTATCTTTCTGTGGCAAATAGTATCCACATTGCTATTTCACTAGTCCTATCCCGAAATGTGCTAAGGTATCCTATATCCGTTTATCAATAGTCATTTTCATATATTTCCTACTCATGTATCATTTGTGAGTCTCATGTCTCATACTCATGGTTAATGTTCCAAAAGCTCAAACAAGGTTATGTTCCAATGTTCCAATAGTGATGACACTTATGTCTCTTGTTCATAGATTATTGTCCAATATTTCCCATGGTGTTATGATTCTAATAATGTTATGTTGCCAAATTATTCACATTTCTCTTACTCATTGGTTAATGATTCAAAGTTTCCAACAATGCTATGTTCCAAAGTTCAAAGTGATGTTATGACTATCCTAGTATCAATATCAAAGTAATGAATAAAGAAATACAAATGTGGTCAATGATCAAGTATGGGTGGCAAGTCTAGAGGCATAAGCCTAGCTCGACTCGATCCCGATGTATTGATTTATGGGTGGCAAGTCTAGGGGCATAAGCCTAGCTCGACTCGATCCCGATGTATTAATTTATGGGTGGCAAGTCTAGGGGCACAAGCCTAGCTCGACTCAATCCCGATGCATTGATTTATGGGTGGCAGGTCTAAGGGCATAAGCCTAGCTCAACCCGATCCCAACATGACGATATGTTATGTAAAGACCCACTGATCAGTAGGGGCCCGGGTACATTGTGACACATGTATTGACAAGTAAGCATTGAGATAAAGAAAGCAATGAAAGCAATTCACATGGTTTCCCAAAATGCAAAATGGTGACTTATTCACATTGATTATTCATATGCTTTGAGTTCATTGAAATATTCATGTATTGTACAGTTTCATTTGAGCCTTGCATACTCAGTACTTATTTCGTACTGACCCCTCTCGGGGAATTTACCTTACTTGCTACAGGCGCAGGTACCAGTAGGCCTCCCCTGTAGATTGCCAGTGTTAGCAGTTCTTTGGTGAGCTCCAGCTAATTCGGGGCTTCTCCGAGTCAGAGTGTATATATGTTTTGGTGATGTACATGTTGTATAAAGCTGGGACTTGTCCCGACTTTTGGTTTGTATTGGTCAATGCATCTGTTAGAGGCTTTTGTAGACGTGCGTGGGTATATGTATATAAGGTGACTTATGGAGTCTTGTTTTGATGGCCTCAACGGCCAAGTTTCTCAAATGTGTATATATATGCCATGATTCCCAATATCCATGATTTCTAATACTTATGGTTCATGTTCTTATGTGATAGTGGTGTTTCCTATGGCATGCATATGAATGTATAGAAGCATAGCTTGGTTCTCTCGGGCCTTATCGGCTTCGGGTGCCAATCATGCCTCGTTGGGATTCGGGGCGTGACAGTGTATGTCTAATGAAATAAATCTGAATTTTCCCCCTCTTTATAGACCTTGAGTCAATGCTTATCCAATATTATTGGTATATGTATTTAGTCAATGGAAGAATGGGTCTTTTTGACCCGTTGGGCCGTGCATGTTTTTCTTATTTTGGTCTCAATTTAGGCCCAATAACCCATATCATCTTAACTCACTCACATCAATGCATAATCCATAATATACGTATTACAACAATATTCCCACTCACGCAATTCATACTCGTAGCCTCAATGCTAAAAATAAGTGATTCTAGCCACGTATGGCTTATTTTGACCTTAAGGGCAAAACTGTCATTTTGACTCCAAATTCATTCTCGAGTAATTTTATTATACCAATATAATATGTCATTCATTTCATGAATATACTCGTGGTTGTATAAGAAACGTGGAAAAAATTGGCTCGGTACGACCCCGAATACCCTTGGGACTTAGAAATTTCCAACTTTCGAAAAAGTGGAAAAACCAGCGTGGCACGCCCTTGGGCGCCCTAACTTGATGCCTCTGGACTAAAAATTTTATACCAGAGCAGCGTGGCACGCCCTCTTCCGCGCCCTACACTTGAATTTTTCAAAAATACCATTTTTTGACTTTTCTTCGAGGGTTTGGTTAGATACTTTAAGTCCTATTCTTTAAATTACTTCTTGGACTTAATATACTTTGTTTAGAGGTACTATTAGACTCATTTTGAACACCACAACTGCGCCACGAAAATCACAAAGCACCTCCTACAAAGGTTTAATCACATATACGAGGCCAAAGTTCAATTTTCTCGTCAATAGCATTACCCAATACCTACTTATAGCTCTCGACACCTAAGTAACCATTGTTCAAAATCATCCCATAGGGTTGGGAAGGTACGGGGTGTTACATTCTCCCCCCCTTATAAACATTCGTCCTCGAATTTTAACGATGTCATGTAAATTACAACACATGCATCTCTATATTCGCCTATACATATATAGACACGTTAAGCTCATAGCTACTTACTTGTTATTAGTGCACTTTCACATTTTGAACCTTTCCTTCCATTTGAAAAAAATATGGGTACGTTGATTTCATCATTTTTTTTATAGCATACCATTATTCACTTTCAACAATTTCACATGGCATATTGTATAGGGTCACCTTTCCATTCTCTCTGAATTCCGTTATACCTTTCATGAGTGACACTTTTATGAGTACTTAATCATCTACGATCACAACATCTCCTATATCATTATGATAGGTTTTTTTACCTAGACTATATTCACCGACAGGTGGAGATATTTCCATTGATTTATCTAATAACTCCAGTGCCCATTATATTCGACTTATAGTAACCGATGGAATAACATACGATAGAGTAGAGATCATATCAGTAAATACATATACATCATGTAACAATATGGTAATATACCTAAATACCTGTATCGTCATCAGGAGATGTTCCCTCATTCTTCCGGTCCACTAAAGCATAAGTGCGATTCTTGACCCCACTAGTACTGGCTGCTCCTCCGGCACCTCTGGTACGACCAACAGACTGCACACCTCGGTTTTAAGAAGGAACCGATGTTGATGATGCCACAGTGGACCCCGCAGGTCGTACCATACTACCCAAGCCTCATCGTGGGAAGTCTCTCATTATGTGACCCAACATACCACACCAATAACAAGCATTCGTCCCCCTTCTACATTCACCTACATGAAATCGTCTGCAAAACTGGCACAGTGGGCGAGAAGACCCTGCTATCTGTGAATCTGGCATCCTACCACTCTGCCCAATATGACTGCCCCTGAATCCTCGGGAGTGAGATAGAGCGTCTGTTGTGGAATAAGAGAATGAAGGTCTAGGCGGTAACATTCGAGATCCAGATCCTCCTGGGGACACTATAGACTGCCCCATGGATCTTGCCCTTTTTGATGGCCCTTCCTCTGATTCCTGGGTCCCTCTTCTCTGTCTTTGATCTTCCATTTTATAGGCGAAGGCCTGAATTCTCTCTATATCCATATCTTTATTTAAAGCAGCAATGGTGCAGTATCTTACCAAATATAGTTCTAATCTGTCCACGTATCGATGGACCCTATCCGTCATCGTAGCCACCATATTCGGAGCATATTGAGCCAAGGAATTAAATTGCAAACTGTATTCTCGAACACTCATATTCCCTTGGCGTAAATTTAGAAACTGATCTGCACGTGCCTCCCAAATTTCATAGGGGAGGTAACGATCAAGGAATGTTGTTTTAAATTCTTCCCAACCAGCTGGGAGTGCATTAATACCCCTTGATCTTTTCCAGTCCTCATACCACAATATTTCTTCTCCTTTCAGTTTATAGGCCGCGAGTTCCACTATTTCAACCCTAGTCACGTGCATAACTTCTAGAGCCCTCTGGATTTGATCCACGAAGTCCTGTGGATCTGCTCCCAATTCTGACCCAGTGAATATAGGAGGGTCCAATTTTAGAAAGTCTTGTGTTCTACGACTCGCCACTCTAGCCGCATCATCCTCATTCGTCGTCGGACCAACTTCTCCTTGACTTTGTGCTGCCACTAACTGTGTCAACATATGTACTGCATTTTGAAGATCTTGATCTGTGGCATTCATTGGTGGTTCTGCGGGTACTTCTCTACTGATTGGCTCTTCCGGAGCTGGGAAGGTAGACGAAGACCGCGATGAAATTTCAGCATTTGCTCCACCTTGACTAGCTTGGTCAGGTGGTAATCTGCTCATTCCTTCTCCATCAGGCATATCAACCTTCTTACCTTTACCTCTTCCTCTTCTAGTGTTCGGCATTGTAACTATATCAAAGAGAAACATTTACCATGGTCAGACACAATTGAACTTATATCACTGGCTCTATTGCACGATCTAGAAGTGAAGAAAAGAAACAACATCCTAAATGTCCCATATCCTCCTACTTATAAATGTGGTGCACAACACATCGATAAGTAAGACTCTACTCAGACACAGCTTTGTAGACACCCTTAGACCAACCTGCTTTGATACCACTTTTGTCACACCCCAAATCCCAATAAGGCGTGATTGGCACCCGTAGCTGATAAGGCCCGAGAGAACCAAGCTTTACCTATGTTCACTCATATGTATGCCATCCGAAACATCCTTATCACGTCGAGGTTTATAATGCTAACAATGAAATTCATGAAAACAGGTGACATATGTATATATATGAAACTTGGCCATTGAGGCCATCAAGTAAAAAACGACATGTACCTTTTACATTTATCATTTATACACCCACATCTGTCTACAAAAGCCTCTAACAAGTGCATTGACCAAAATGAACGAAAGTCGGGAAAAGTCCCCGCTTTATACAACATGTACAATCCAAAAAACATATATACAACTGTGACTCAGAGAAGCCCCGAACTAACTGGAGCTCACCAATAATCTGCAAATACCGTCAACTTACTGTAGAGGTCTACTAATACCTGCACCTGCAACATGTAAGGTAAGTCCCCAAGAGGGGTCAGTACGCCGAATGTACTGAGTATGTAAGGCCATAAGAAAACTACATCAGTATGTAAGAACTTCCATGGAAATAATTATAAGAAGAAACTCAATGTGCGGAATTATGAACAATTCTTAAGTTATTGCCATTTACGATCATTCATTCATGATCACAACAACCATAGAACCAATATAAGAGAAATAGCAAATGTGAATAAACTCTCTTTCTGTATGTGGGGAACCATGTGCATTACGTTCTTTATTTCTCTTGCCTTTACTTTACTTTACTTTTACATTGCTCATATACTGTTAAGGCCATCATCATGCAGGTGTTCTTTTCACCCCATGGATAAAATATCATCATCATGCAGGTATTCTTTTTACCCCATGGATAAGATCATATCATCATGCAGGTGTTCTTGCACCCCATGGATAAAGGAACATCATCATACGGGTGTTTGCACCCCATGGATAAACTAACATCATCATGCTGGTATTTGTACCCCATGGATAACACCCATGACAACAGTCAATATGCATTACTTTATTCTTACTTTATTTCTTTACTTTTGAGATTGATACTTTAACTTGTGAGAGATTGGTACTTTTGCTTATGAGAGATTAATACAATGATAGGCACAACTTTCTTTGAAGCTTTGGATCAATAATCAATGAGTGAGACATATGCAAATAAACATTATTGGAACATAACCTCCATGGAAACATAACACTGTTGGAACTCTTGGACAATGATCATTGAACAAGACACATGAGTATAACCACTATTGAAACCTTGAACATAACCTCATTGGACTTTTGGAACATTACTAATGAATATGAGACATGTGTATAACTCTATTGGAACTTTGGATCATGACATGATTGGAATAATGCTATTCAAACTAAACAATTCCTCTTTACCTCAATACTCTTGTTGAGGTAGTTCTCAGACTTTACAACATATGACAACTTAAGAACTTCCGTTCACAAATAAGAACTAAGTGGGTCATGATTCGTCTAGGAGTAAAACACATATGAATAACAATATATATCAACCTTAGTTGGAATACTATAGAACCCCCTTGGAATAGAACACTTTTGAAACCTTAGGAAAATGAGCACTAAATAAGACACATGTGGATATCAACTGTTCACCAACCTGAGATGCAATATCTTACAACATTTGGAACTCTTGACATATTAGCCAATGAACGTGAGTCCACCAATGGACATGAGTCAATCAATGAACATAAGTCAACCAATGAACATGAGTCATATGATTCACCATTGACCAATGAATAAGGAACATATGAGTAACTCTAGCCAACTATCGGATACGGAATATCTTAGAGTATTTCGGAATCGAATGAGTACTATGACATTGTGAACACCATATGTTGCAGAAAGATATAGAAGAGTAACCTTACATACCTTGTACTCTCAATACGGATATACAATCTTAGATGTGCACACAATAATCCCGCTCCTTCTTTATGTGTCACTCTACAACACAAATACATAACGGAATTTACATTAACCACCAACTTCTTTACAATTGCATATAACATCAACGAGTTTCATGTTTTCCATTAAACATGCCATTTTCCCTTGACAAAACCATTGAAGACATTACTATTCCAAAAATCCCACAATATTCCCAACATTGACCAATACATGGTAATCAATACATTCTACCACAAAACTTCTCCTTTACACTTTCTTATCCACACCACATCACAAATAATCCATCAACTTACCTTAATACACCTCATAGCACATACAGGCCAAAATACCATAATTTAGACTTATAGAAAAATAACATGTTTAATAAAAAAATAACACCATACACGTTCATATTTTATCCATACCATGATCTTTCATCAAAGGCACAAGTCATAATTCAAGCTACAATCCCATGGATACCACATCTCTTTCACAAAACCAAAAGTGCCATATACAACATTTCCAACCATAACCAACATGATATACATATTCTCTCATGCTTATAATATGTTAAAGTACAAGAATAATTACTTACTCAAGCTTGGACAATGGTGATCTTGCTCCAAAAATACCTTAGGGTTTGAAGAGCCTCCAAAGGAGTTATCTTGAAAACTCTAGAAAATGAGAAAAAGTGATGTGTATATCTAATGAAATAAATCTTATTTTTCCCCCTCTTTATAGTTCTTGAGTCCATTCTTATCCAATATTATTTGTATATGTATTTAGTCAATGGAAGAATGGGTCTTTTTGACCCATTGGGCCATGTATGTTTTGCTTATTTTGGTCTTAATTTAGGCCCAATAACCCATATCATCTTAACTCACTTACATCAATGCTTAATCCATAATATACGTATTACAACAATATTCCCACTCACGCAATTCATACTCGTAGCCTCAATGCCAAAAACAAGTGATTCTAGCCACGTATGGCTTATTTTGACCTTAAGGGCAAAACTGTCATTTTGACTCCAAATTCATTCTCGAGTAATTTTATCATACCAATATAATATGTCATTCATTTCATGTATATACTCGTGGTTGTAGAAGAAACGTGGCAAAAATCAGCTCGGTACGCCCCCGGATACCCTTGGGACTTAGAAATTTCCAACTTTCGAAAAAGTGGAAAAACCAGCGTGGCACGCCAACTTTCTGCCTCTGGACTAAAAATTTTAGCCCAGAGTGGCGTGGCATGCCCCACACTTAGATTTTTCAAAAATTCCATTTTTCGACTTTTGTTCGCGGGTTTGGTTAGATACTTCAAGTCCTATTCTTTAACTTACTTCTTGGTCTTAATTACTTTGTTTAGAGGTCCTCTTAGCCTCATTTTGAACCCCACAACTGCGCCAAGAAAATAACAAAGCACCTCCTATGAAGGTTTAATCACATATACGAGGCCAAAGTTTAATTTTCTCGTCAATAGCATTACCCAATACCTACTTACAGCTCTCGAAACCTAAGTAACCATTGTTCAACATCATCCCATAGGGTTGGGAAGGTACGGGGTGTTACACAGTAAGTTACAAATGATCATCCCAACTACCTTTGAAGTCCAATACATAAGCTTGCAGCATATCCTCAAGTGTTTGAATCGTACGTTCTACCTGACCATCCGTTTGAGGGTGAAAAGTTGTACTTAAAATCACTTGCATTCCTAAACTCCTTTGAAATAACTTTCAAAAGTTTGCAGTAAATTGAGCTCTCCTATCAGATATAATAGAAATTGGGACTCTATATAGCCGAACTATCTCTTTAATATATAATCTTGTATACTCTTCAGTTGTGTAAGTGGTCATAACACGTAGGAAATGTGCTGATTTGGTAAGTCTATCAACCATTACCCATATGGAATCAAACTTTCAAGAGGAGCGAGGCAAACCAGTGATGAAATCTATGTTGATCATGTCCCACTTCCAAATTGGGAGCTGCATACACTGCATATAACCTCCTGGCTTTTGATGCTCTACTTTAACTTATTGACAATTTGGACATTGGGCTACAAATTCTGCAATGTTCTTCTTCATGTATCCCCACCAATACACTTATTTTAAGTCATGATACATTTTGGTTGACCATGGATGGATAGGATATCTTGAATGGTGTGCTTCTGCCATAATACTCTTCCTTAGTCCATCAATATTAGGTACACAAAGTCTGTTTTGGCACCGAAGTACTCCCTCTTACGTAAGCTCAAATGCCTTTTTCATACCATTTTTTACATTCTCCTTAAGCTGTAATAGAATAGGATTTGTATACTTCTTTTCTTTTATTCAGTTATCAATGAGGATTCTGCCGCATTTTGTACAATAACTCCTTCATCTAGAGATTCAAGAAGGCGAACCCCCAAGCTAGCTAGTTGGTGTAGATCTTTAGTTATCCCTTGTCTTTCCATGGACTACCCATAAGTTCTTGCCATTTTCTAACAACTTAAAGCATCAGCTACCACATTTTCTTTACTCGGATGATATAAGATATCAACGTCATAGTCCTTTAATAGCTAAATCCATCTTCGCTGCCTTAGATTTAAGTCCTTCTACTTAAAGATATATTGTAAACTCTTATGGTTAGTATATATATCAACATGGACCCCAAACAAGTAATGGCGCCATATCTTTAAATAAAATATAACTGCGGCTAGCTCAAGATCATATGTTGGATAGTTCTTCTCATGTAGACGCAACTGTCTTGAGACGTAGGCTATTACCTTACCATGCTGCATCAATACACATCCTAGACCCACTCCTGAAGTATCATAATACACTACTTACGCCTTTGTACCTTTTGGAAGTACCAATACAGGTGTGGAAGTTAACTTATTCTTTAGCTCTTGAAAGCTTCTTTCACAGGCATCATTCCATTGAAACTTGGTTGTTTTGTGTTAGCTTAGTTATTGGTGCAGAAATGGAAGAAAATCCCTTGACGAACCTTCTATAATAACTTGCCAAGCATAGGAAACTACGAACCTCCATAGGTGTTGTGGGTCTTGGCCAGTTCGTCACGCCTTCTATCTTTTGAGAATCAACCCTTATCCCTTCATTAGATACAATATGCCCCAAGAATGACACTGATTTTAACCAAAACTCACATTTAGAGAACTTTGCATATAATTTATGATCACGAAGAATTTGTACCACCTGTCGTAAAAGATTAGCATGGTCCTCTTTTGACCTTGAATACACTAGAATATCATCTATAAATACTATCACAAACACATCCAAGAATGGCTTGAACACTCTATTCATCAGATCCATGAAAGCTACTGGTGCATTAGTTAGGCCAAATGACATAACTAAAAACTCAACATGACCATACTGTGTTAGAAAATCTGTTTTGAGTATATCTTTCTTCTTCACTTTCACTTGGTGATGACCTGACTTCAAGTAGATTTTTGAGAAACACTTAGCACCTTGTAACTGATCAAACAAACCATCAATTCTAGGGAGGGGATATTTGTTCTTAATTGTCACCTTATTCAGTTGTCGGTAGTCAATACACATTCTTAATGTTCCATCCTTCTTAGGTACAAATAACACGGGTGCGCCCCAAGGAGACATACTAGGCCTTATGAATCCCTTTTCTAACAAATCTTTTAATTGTTCCTTCAATTCACGTAATTTTGCCAGGGCCATTCTATACGGATGAATAGAAATAGGTTGAGTACCTAGAATCCCATCAATACCAAACTCTACTTCTTGTTCTGGAGGTAAACCAGGAATTTCTTTAGGAAACACATCAGAAAATTCATTTACCACTGGAATGGATTGAAGAGTTCGTGACTCCACATCTATATCTTTCACCCTCACTAGAGGACATATGTACCCTTTGGACATCATCTTTTTTGCCTTAACATAAGAAATAAACTTACCCCTTGGTGCTCCAATATTACCTCTCCATTCAAGAACTGTCTCTTTTGGAAAATGGAAATGCACCTTCTTAGCTCGACAATCTACTGTGGTATAACAAGAAGCCAACCAATCTATTCCAATTATAACATCAAAGTAAACCATTTATATCTCAACAAAGTTGTCCAGTGTGTCATGATCGCAAACAGTAACTATGCAATTACGATAAACTCTTCTAGCTATAATAGATTCACCAACTGGTGTAGACACTTCAAATGGCTTAACCAGTGATTTCGGTGTTCTTTTGAACTTTCCAACAATTAATGGAGTAACATATGATAGCGTAGATACCAGATCAATTAATGCATATACATTATGTGAAAAGATAGACAATGTACCTGTAACCACATCAGGAGAAACCTCCAAATTTTGTCAACTCGCTAAAGCATATGTACGATTTTGGACTCCGCTAGAACTAGCTGATCCTCTACCACCTCTACCATGACCAACAAGCATCTGTTGACCTCTACCTAAAGGAGGCACCGATGATGATGATGCAATAGATGATCCATTAGTTTGTACCACACCACCCATTCCCCTTCGAGGGTAATTTTTCATCATATGGCTCGGTGTACAGTATCAATAACAACCATTTGTCCCAAATCAGCATGCACCAAGATAATGTCTCCTATATTGTTTACAAAGCAATCTAGGAGGTTTTGATTGGCTCATGCTTCCATGCTCTTGGTTCTGCGCTATTGAACCTTGGCTCTCACTTCTTTGCCCAAATTAATTACCCCTAAATCCTTAAAACCAGGGTGGAGCACTTACTGTAAAGTAGGAAGATGGTGGCCTAGGAGGTCTATTTAGAAATCGAGGCCTGAACTCACTTTGGGATGGCATAAACTGCCCCACAGACCTAGCCCTCTTGGAGTACCCTCTTTCTGGCTCTTGTGTCCTTCTTCTTTGTCTTTGATCTTCCATTTTCTGTGCAAAAACTTGTATTCTTGCTATATCCATGTCTTTATTCAAGGCAACAATAGTACAATCTCTAACCAGATATGGATCCAATCTTTCCACATATCGATGAACTCTATCTTCCATAGTAACTACTACATTAGGAGCATACCTGACCAAAGAGTTAAACTGAAGACTGTACTCCCTCACGCTCATATTCCCTTGGCGAAGATTCAAAAACTAATTTGCATGGGCCTCTTGGATCTCAAATGGAAGATAATGATCAAGAAATGCTGCTTTGAACACTTCCTAATTAGCTGAAAGTGCACTTGTACCCCTAGATCATTTCCAGTCTTCATACAAAAATATAGCCCCCCCTTTTAATCTATACACTGCTAGCTCAACCGTCTCTATACCAGATGCATGCATGACATCCAAAGCCCTTTTGATTTGATTAATAAAGTCTTGTAGGTCTTCATTAAGATCTAAACCAGTGAATGTGGGAGGGTCCAATTTAAGAAAATCATGTGTCCGTAGACTAGCTGTCCTATCCGCACCACTAGTACCAATAGTTGGACCAGCTTGTCCTTGACCTTGTCCAGCAACTATGCGAGTCAATAATTGAACCACATTTCTTAAATCTTTCTTAGTAACATTAATAGGTGATTCTAGGGTACTTCTCTCCTTCTTTGTTCTTATGGAGATAGTGGAGTAGAAAAAGTCCTTGATGCAAACTCATCCTGAGCCTCACTTTGATTAGCTTGTCTAGGTGGTGACTTGCTGGTCCCTTCTCCGGCAGTCATATCCACTTGCTTACTTTTATTCTTACTCCTTCTTTTAATTGGCATCTTCACTATATAGAGAAAAAATTATTCAAGGTTAAATACAAATCAACCTACATCATTGTCTCTATCGTATGATCTAAGAAATGAAGAAAAAGAAACAAATCCTAAATGTCTCGTAGCCTCCTACTTATAGATGTGGTGCATAACACACCCATAAGCAAGACTCTACATATACACAATTTTGTAGACTCCCTAGGATGACCTGCTCTGATACCACTTTTCTCATACCTCAAATCCCATTGAGATGGACAGGCACCCGATGCCCTAAAAACTCAAGAGAACCAACCTTAACCTATGCTTACCATGCATATAACTATGAGAATCATGCAACTTTGACATATATATATATAAGCTATAGTAATGAAAGACCAACAGAGACAGACCCAAACAATATATACATGACTTGATTGTTGGGGCCACAAAAGTTACGAGACTAAACATATTTGAACTTTATACATTAGTCTACAAAGCCTCTATAGGATGGAAAACATAGTCTAGGTTGGGACAGACCCCACCTTACAAAACTACTATACAATAACCAAAATACATATATCAAAGACTCGGTAAAGCCCCAAATCAACTTGGAGCTCACTAATCACAGTTGAGTGTCATGTGCTTTTATTGAGGAGGTCTACTAGCTGGAGTACCTGTACCTATGGCATGAAACACAGTTTCCCCATGAGGGACGTCAGTACGAAAGAATGTACTAAGTATGTAAGGTATAAAGTGACCATAGGTAAGAGAAGATCTTAATAAAATTAGATATTAATATATAACTATATAGATATGAATAAAAGACCTTTTCTTGTATTTATGGAATCATGTACATTACATCTTTTACTTCACTTCATCCTTCTTTGCATTATGAAATTGTAAAGCAAATGATTCAAATGACTAGCTGATCAGTGGTAAAAGAGGATGACCCATGCTAGGTATTTTAACCCCTGGGATACGGTCCTCATAAATAAAAATATAGGGATCGACCCATGCTAGGCTTTCTTTAAACCCCTACGATACCACCCGTGATATTGGGATCGACCCATGCTAGGTGTTCCTTCCACCCCAGGGATACCACCCAAGAATATACAGATTCTCTTTACATCAGTTCTTTAATCTTTGAGATAGTTGTTTTGGTGGTCATAACATTATTGAGCTTTAATCTATGGACCAGTAGTGAGAGACATATGAATAAGCATATAAGGCGGTAACAATGACATAGGGAGCGAATGTAACATCAATGTATTAGATTTTATGCCAAAGAACATAGAATCGAATAGCCTTACATACCTTGATATACAACTCCGATATTACCCCAAATTAACCTCCTTCCCCTCGGACTACTTATCTACAATAAAGTAAGTGGTAAACTAGTATTACTAGCTAATTAACACATTTAAGCCACTTAACCTCACCAAAGCGGTAGCCAGGCAGTAAGCCCGCAGTTAATTTATTCAAGGGTGTTATTTAAACCCTTCCACCTCCAATTACATTCACATACCATACAAATCCTTATAACGTCCCCCGAAACAACTTTAGCCTCATTGCACCCTCAAAATAGTATACAAAGTGGAGTGGGTAGTAGGTGTACATAATATTCAATTCGGTGGTGTTTCACCAAATCTTCCGTCTATAATTCAATACAAGTTAGTTACATCCTTTCCTAATATCAACCAAGCTTTCCCCAACATATGCACATAACACAATTCCTAAAACAGCCCCAATATCCTTTATCATAGCAACCAAATATTGAACTCATCATCCGTTGAGTTCTTGATAGCAATATATACACAATTCTCCACCAAAACATGTATATAAGAAGGGGAAAAAATGGGAAGTAGCCTTACCTTAATTTTGTGATAGTTTATTCTTTTAACTTGTATTTCTTAAATATCTTGGTTCCTTCACACACAAACCAAAGGAGAAGAGAAAAATCTCTAAGTAACCAAGAAAAATGAGACTGCCAAACTTATAGAGGGTTGTCTTATAATTCAAACATGAAGAACATAATTTCCATAGTCTTTTTGAGATAAGCTCATGATTTTTTCACTTACCTTTAGCTTGGAAAGAAGGTAAATCCCAAGAACCCTAATGGAAACTTAGGGATGTTGTAGAAGCTAAGAGAGAGCAAGAGAGAAAACTCTAGAAAGCTGAAGTTTTGTCTAAGTTAAAATGGGTCCAATAATCTAGTTCCAATCCCTTTAAAGGGAGCTTCTCTTGGTCGACTTTCTTGGCTGATTTGGGCCATATTTTATCAAGTATTTGGTGCACCTACTTCCCATTATACTTGGTCCTTTGTGGATCTGAAACTGTTGGGCCTTGGCTGCCCATTCTTCTCCTTTTCTCACTTTTAACTTGGGCCAAAATTAATTCAAGTAGGTGGTAGTGTACTTGGCCCAATTAGCTGGTCAAAGGAGTCTTAGTAGGTGATGCACCTACTTGGTTCTTGGATTGTTCAATGATTCAAAGTAGGTGATGCACCTACTTGTCACCTACTAGCTTAATTTAAGTCAAGCAAGCAGTTCACTTATTTTATTCCATATTCTAAGTCTTAACCCCTTATGTTAACCTAATACTTATATACACTTGGACACTTTAATCCTTAAGGTAGAATACCACCTTACTATCTCGCGTTTAAGTACTTTCATTTGGGTTAACTTGGCGTATACATGCTGAAATATTTGGGCCATTATAATATCCTTTAAATCCTCTTTAAACCACCGTTAATCACTTAAAAAACTTGATTCGTTACCTATACAACAAGGTTACCTCAAGTCCCATATCAATAGAAAAAGTACATATAAATATGGGGTGTTACAGGTAGCCTCTGAAGTAATCTACCAGGTCTTTGATGCTCAGCCTTTACCTGTTGTCAATATAGGCACCGATCCATAAACCCTACTATATCTCTGCACATCACTCCACCAGTACTGCTGCCTCAAATCCTTATACATCTTAGCTGTCTCGGGGTGAATAGAATATCGGGAGTATGAGACTTATAAAGTATAAACTGAATCAAATCTCCCACCCTCGAAATACAAATTTGGCCGTCAAATCTCAGAACACCCTCAGAATCTAAGGTAGCCCTCATGGACTCACCCCTTAACACCTGCCCTCGAATGCTATAAAGCCTGTCATCCTCAAACTGACTATCCAGAATCTGCTACAATAAGGTAGATCTAGCCTCAACACTAGTAAGAATCCTCATGGGGTAAGAAATATCAAGATGAACCATCATGTTAGCTAAGGACCGGATATCAAAAGCTAACGACAGCTGCAAAACTAAAATGAAGGCCAAGCTACCCATACTTACTGTCTTTCAGCTCAACGCGTCCGCTACCACATTCACCTTGCCTGAATGGTATAAAATAGAGATAACATAGTCTTTTAGCAACTCAATCCATCTACCCTGCCTTGAATTAAGCTCCCTGTGGGTCATAATGTGCTGAAGACTATAGTGGTCAGTGAAGATCTTACAACAAACACCATATAAGTAGTGCCTCTAAATCTTAAATGCGAAAACTACCACAACCAACTTCAAATCATAAGTGGGGTAGTTTCACTCGTGCACCATCAGCTGCCTCGATGCATATGTAATAACACCACCCTGCTACATCAGAACACGCCCCAAACCAACATAAAAAGCATCAGAGTAGATAGTGAACCCCTCACCCTTAACTAGAAGAGTCGGAATAAGAACTAAAGTGAGCAAATCCTTTACCTTCAAAAAACTCACCTCACAACTCGCAGACCGCTGGAATGGAACCTCCTTCCTATTCAACCTGGTCATAAGGGCTGCAATCGTAGCAAAACTCTGGATGAACCGTATGTAGTAACCTGCTAACCCAATAAAACTGTGAACCTCAGTAGGAGATGTCGGCCTAGACCAATCATGAATATCCTCAATATTTGTTGAGTCTATCAGAATACCATCCTTTGACACCATGTTCCCCCAGAAAGCTACAGACTAAAACCAAAACTCACACTTTGAGAATTTGGCATCAAGCCTATGATCTCTTAAAGTGTGGAGCTGAGTCCTCAAATGTTGCACCTGTTCCTCCCTACTTCTTGAATATACCAGAATGTCATCAATGAAAATGATCACGAAGGAGTCCAAATATGTCCTAAAGACACAGTTCATCAAATCCATAAATGCTGCTTGGGTATTGGTCAACCTAAAAGACATCACCAGGAACTCAAAATGGTCGTAACTAGTCTTAAAGGCTGTCTTTGGGATGTCCTCGGCCCTAATCCTCAAATGATGGTAAACGTATCTCAAATCAATCTTATAAAATTGCTGCAACCCTAAGCTGGTAAAACAAATCATTGATATGAGGCATAGGATACTTATTCTTCACTATCACCTTATTCAGCTGGCTGTAGTCGATACACATATGCATTGAACCATCCTTCTTCTTTATAAATAGAATTGGAGAACCCCAAGGTGATATACTCGATTTGAGAAAACCCTTACCCAAAAGATCCTGAAGCTGAATGTTTTGCTCTTTTAGCTTAGTAGGAGCCATACGATAAAGAGCCATAGAAATAGGTTGGGTGCCCAGCTCAAGGTCAATAGAAAACTCTATATCACGCACAGGAGGAAGGCCATATAGGTTGTTAGGAAAAATATCAGGAAAGTCATGAACAACTAAAATGAAGTCAAGCAAAGGAATCATAACACTAACATCCCGAATGTAGGCAAGGAATGACTCATAATCTTTCTATACCAGTCTCTTAGCCCGAATCTAAGAAATAATCCCCGTCGGTGTGCAGCTAAATGAACCCTTCTATATAATCGGGGTTATACCTAGCATGACTAAGGTAACGATCTTGGCAAAGCAATCCAAGACTGTATGATAGGGGGATAACCAGTCCATGCCTAAAATCACATCAAAATCCATAATATCTAAAACAATGAGATCAACCCAAGTATCAAACTCTCGAATGGTCACCAAACATGATATATATACCCGGTCTACTTCTAAAGAATCACCCATGGGGAGTAGCTACATGCAATGGTACAGATAAAAACTTTGATGAAAAAACCAACTGTAGTGCATAATAAGCAGAAACATACAAAACTATGGAACTAGGATCAAATAAAGCAGAAGCTAGCTGATGGCAGACTAAAATTGCACCTGTAATCATAACATCTGAAGCCTTATCCTTCGACCTAGTAGGTATAGTATACAGATGACCCTGTTCTCTATCGAATTGGGTGCCTGCCCCACCACCTATCCTACCTGCCTAAGGACTACCTATGAAACCCTACAGACCACCCTCTAACCCTGAGCAACACCTCTAACTGGTGGCGACATTGATCTGATCGACTAAGCACTCCGAATTGTAAGTTTAATCATCCTACTGTGGGGGCACTTTCTGGCAAAGTGGCCAACAACACCATACTTATAACATGCCCCTGGTGCCCCACTCTGCCTAGAAGGTCCAGTTGACCCGAACTGACCACCTTGTCCTGATGACCCTAACTGAACACCCCTCACTAGCTGAATGCTGCTTTGACTACCCAAACAACTATAGTTGGGATGACCCCTATTTGAAATCTGAAGCGCTTCCTGAACGAGCCTACTAGGCTGACCTTGGTGTAGATAAAACTAACATTTGGGATACCTAGCCTGAAATCCTTGGCCCAGAGGTGTGATCCGTTGTGGCTTCCACTGAAACTACCTTGATAACTAGGCCTCTTATCGCTTCCCCCTTGGGTCTTGTGATCCATCTCCTCAATAGTATAGATGTGGTCAGTAATATCAATAAAATACTTCCCCAAAGTCACCAAACTCTAATTAGCCCTATAGAGTGGTAGTCTTAACCCTCTAACAAAACACCGAATCCTCTCGTACTCTGTTGGCAGAATCATAGTGGCATGCCTAGATAGCTTGTGAAACCTCACCTCATACTCAACCATAGTTATAAGACCTTGTCTCAATGCAAAAAACTCATTCCTGAGGTGCTCGTGCATGCTTCAAGGAATGAACTTCCCCAATAAAGCCTCGAAGAACTAAGTCAAAGTCACATATGGGATCCAACTGGCTTGTAATCAAGATAACCACTCCACCACTGTCTCGCTGCCCTGTTAAGCTGGTAAGTAGTATAATCCACACCATACAAATCGACCAACCCCAAATTATGCAGCCTCTCCTCAGAACTAGTAAGAAACTTATAAGCATCCTCTCCTGGGCCCCGACAAACCTGGGTGGAGCCAATCTCAAAAATTGGCCTAACATATTTTTTGCTCCTTCGCGGTCATAACTTGTTGGAACGATGCCGGTTGTGGAACTTCCAGTACTATAAGAACCTCTACTTTGGAAAGCACAGCTACAGGTTGCGCTCCTAAATCTATACCACCCCGGGTTGCTGTCTGAGCCTCATTTGTTGGTGGACCACTAACTAACCCCAATAACTGAACAAAAGTATCTTGAATAGATGTAAAATATATAAACTCGGGTGGGGCTTGGGCTGCCCCTTGGAGCACTTGATGCTGTGGCAGTGGTACCTCTGGTGCTATCTCTGGCTCAGGAGCAACAATATGATCTGGCGATGGCTCTCTGGCCTGATCTTGACCTCTAGGTGGACCTTTACCCCGAAATGGCACTCTAGTAGCAGACTCGTGGTCCTGATCCTTGGCTGTCATGCCCCGCCTCCTAACCATCTGCGAAAGAGTGAAACAAAATAAGAATTTGGAAACTAAAATAGACACAACGCATGAAATTGTATCGAAAAGATGAAACTTTCCTAAAAATTTCCTGTTGCCTCCTGAAGATAGAATACATACGTCTCCATACCGATCCGCGAGACTTTACTAAACATTGGCTCTTGTACAAACAATACCGGTAAACCTGGTTCTGATAAAAAGCTATCACGACCCAATTTATCAGGTCATGATGATACCTACTTTAACCCACTAGTAGAAAAGCTAAGCCATAGCCCAGAATGATAAGTTATACTATACAAAAGAGGGAAGAGGACAAAATAAACAAAAGGATCCCTCCCAAGACCTGGTAAGGTTGGTGTAAGTGCCACTATAACCCAAAATAGAGTACTAGACAGTATCCAAAACATACATATATACAGTAGTCTCTAAAATACAAAATATTATAACTAATATAGATGGAAGAGGATCAGCCTTGGACTCTAGAAAGCTCACCCCATCTCTGGATCAGTAGTAGGGCCTGGGTATAATGTCAATGTCGGTGGCTCATACTTAGATCTGTATCAGGGAAAAAATGCAGAAGTACAGTATGAGTACCAAAGCAATGGGTACTCAGTAGGCATCATCAGCCGACTGAACCCAAATATAGTAAAAGCATAATAAGGTGTAAGAGTGTAAGCTAAGTCCATGGTAACAGGGGTAGAAACATAAATATCTATTATACTAAGCAAGTGAAGTAAAGGAAATAAATAGCTAATAAATAAGAGAAATAAACTAACTACAACCTAACTAGGCCCTCATAAGCCTAGAAAGTGCACACAAGAAGACAGTTAACCCTATCTAGTCCCCATAAGTCGGTGGTTACAGATAAGAAGAAACTAAGGTAAGAAACATAAATTACTTATAACTGAACTAATCACAAGTAACCTTATGATCCCAAATCTATGATGAAAATCTAGGTATGTACCGGGCTTGTACCAGAACTAATGGATAGTAACAAAAGGCCAAACACTAGGTTCAAATCGAAAATAACGAAGAATAATGAGAGAACAAATGGTGCATACATAACAGAACAAGTACCACTGCCAAAACTCCCAGTAAAAACCATAATTAACACCAAAACATCCCAACCGTACTCATAGACAAATGCTAGACATGAACCGAAACTCATAATAACCAAATCGTAACTAGAAATAGATGAACCCATAAGAAGCCAACCTCGACCATAAAATTATACCAACTCATACCAAAAATCATAAATAGTAACCATAACCATAATCGTAACTAATGCCAGTATCGTGCTAGAACTCATAATAATGGCAATAATACATATGTCGAACTTGAACCGAAATTAAAATGCATTTATATAAAAAAAAATAAGTATAACTAGCTAGTGGGAATAAATCCAGGGTTTCCAAGACTATCTCTAAACCATAAATTGATAAATTCAAATCTTGGTCAGATAAATCCACTAAGGCAAGGCGCGTCCCAAATACTAGGTCAAAGAGGTGCGGTCCAGGATCAGTTACTACTCTACCCAAGAAAAAAGGAGCTAGAACAGGCCAAAAATCAAGTCCAAGTCAAATCCAACCCAAGGTAATATCCTATAATAGTTTCCAAGAGTCTAACGAAGCCTAAAGAAACTTCATACCTAATATAATATCTAAAAAAGTTAGTGGGGCCTACTACGGGGTCTTGATAATCAAACCTAGACCAGAACCTACCTGAGTCTAGTCTAAGGCTTTCTATTCCCATCCCAAGGTACTAATATCACTAATTCTATCCCTAAAGGATGATAATACACTATTCTAGGGGAGAACGGGCTCGAAATCTACTAAAATGGGGCTCTTACCGACTAAATAAGGCATAAAATACTAAAACAATACTCAGAATAAAACTACCTACCAAAACCTAGAACAATATTGAACTAATACAATAAGTAAGCTCAATCTAAAAGTTGGGTAAGCCTAGCCTACCTGAACGTCGCCAAACGCTCGCCAAGTCCTCTATACCGGAGCTTTCCCCTTTTGAGAGACCTTCGAGATCTGCTACGCAATTAAAATATTGATCCACACATCAATACAATACAAATGATACCCATATTGCATATAAATGCTTTGGCTCATAAATCGGACTAAAAATCTCATGTGGGGCCCGCTTGTGGAATCACAAAATTGAAATTGTCACAGTATCGCACGCATCTCAAGGATACATTGCCACATAAATTTGGATAAATCTAAACCTAAAATAGTATCAAAATCAGTCCCAAAGAATCCACAAAAATAGTGAATTCAACTAATAAATTAAGTAGAAATTGAGTTGGTTACTTACGAGTTAACGATGCTAAAACACAAGAAATTACTTTCTCGAGCTAAAACCAGCTTTAATTATTGAATTTCCATAAGATTTTGAGCTTACAAGGGTCTATAATTACATTTTAACACTTATAGTTTAAGATGGAAAAGAGGAGAAAAAGTTATTTATAACATACCAGCGATGGCCGCTTTAGCGGCTAAATGACAGCAATAGAGTCACCGCTAGGCTTGCCAAGCTCCACTATAGTGATCTAGGGACACTAAAGTGGCTACCGCTAAAGCAGAGCCCAACCACTAAAGCGGTCATGGTTAAAGCGGTCCCTTGGTTGCTTAATCTGCTGCACCAGATACGTGAAACCAACCAAGTTTTACTAGTCCCAACGAATTCCGATCGGGTGCTCGGGATTAGTTTGGAAACCTGTCCTCATAAACAAACTATGCTACTCTACAAAACTTGACATTCCATACTTAATGGTGCCATTAAAATTTTCAACCGTGGTCATTTTGATAAAAAACGGATCCCACACCCCCAAGGGTCGTTTTAACCAAATTCCACCCAGTAGCCCTAAATGAGTCTGAAAGCCTTTATACCCAGAACTAAAATCAATGTTTTGGATCTGATGATCCTATCAGAAATGGCATCCGAGGTCGTTTACCTGAGGTTTAGGCCCGAGACCCTAATCTTAACTTTAAAAGCTCCAAAATAGGGAAATGACTCTAAAAATCAAACAAACTATCTGGTAACCAAACTATCATTCCCAACAAGTAATAAATGACTTGGAGGGTCATTACACACAATCAATCCTCCTAACTATCTTATAGAAAGAATATCTCATACTGCAAACTTACACAATATCGGATTCACCCTTTTTAAGGTATTAAAGACTAGTTCTATGGATTACAAGTTCTCCTACTCCTTCTGTTGTTACCTACATTCATATATTAAACTTTATAAATCATCAAGTAAGTCACACAAAACACAAGAACACATAATTATATCATTATTACATTAAATCCATGTTTGATCCATCCAAACTCCATGCCCGTAGGCCTAGACATGAAATATCCCATCAACTATAGTTATTACACGTAACTAATCCAAGTCTACTGCATATTAAACCATAACCTATCTCAACCTAAGATCTTGGAATAAGAAAGCCACACCAACGTTGCTCTTTCCTTTTTTTTTTCATGACTCCATTAGCTCAATCATCAAGAAATCAAACAATTATAGGAGTAATTAATCAATTACTCTTCAAATAACTACTTTGAGAATTTAACCCACTAATTCTATCCTTATTCATGGTGTAAAATACTACCCAAGGGTCAATTAACCATTAACTAGTTCTATCATACTCAATCCATCACCATTAATGGAGTTTTAAAGCTAAAGGTTCCATTTTTATAGAATTCAAGGTTTCCAACAATTAAACTTCATGTTTAGAATCACTAATTCATGCTAGGAATTATTAATTAACAATCTAGAAGTATTTTTAGGTGATATTACCCCAACCCATAGGCTTTCCACAAAATCTCATGAATTTAGGGTTCTAATCCCAAAATATTTCACCCTAAAGGTCATTCTAATGATTCTAGGATGTTATCGATTAAAAGACGAAGAAGATTATGGAAGAACTTACCTCAATGAAGAAATTTCACTCAAGGACTAGGAAAATTGCCCCCTAGAGCTTTGGGACAACATTTTTTGAATTAAAAGCCCCAAAACTGTCAAAAATAGGCTTATATACTGCCCAGTTACCACTGGAGCGGCCAACTTTTTAGCCAGGATAATGTTTAGTAAAATGACCATAACTTTTGACTCCAAAGGCAGATTAACAAACGATCAGAGATTTTGGAAAGAAGACTCAAAAATATTTTATTTGGTGGGTATTGGTCCCCATAACCCTTTATATTCTAGGAGATATGCTCATTTGAAGTTGATTCAAGTTTAAACATAGCTTGAAACTCAATCAGTAAGAACAACTCCAACTTAACTTTATGCTAGGGGTATTGTATGATCTTAGTTCATGTTTAATGCACTCCCATACTAAATAATTGGACGTATAACTTATGATGAATGAGGTTCTTATACCTTTAACATAGATATTTTCAGTAACGATGGAATGGGCATTGCAAAAGGTATAGGAAGAGATGTGGTTTTTTCCACCATCTCTTTTACATGGAAGTCGAGGAAAGATACATCGACTATTTAATTAAGTGGAGGCACTACTTTAATCCATGAGGTAGCATATTTTAGCTATTAATTATTAAATAAGTGTGCACCACTTATGTTGCGTGATGTTATATATATTTACCATTATTTAAAAATGGGAATTGGGTACATGAATAAGGGTTCTTTTGTAATTAGAGTACTTATCGTGGGTATTTTAGTATTTCTATCACCAATTACAACCCTTTCATGTTGCTCTTTTTATTGCCCCGTGTTAAGCCATCTCTCTTCTACTAGCACTTCTAGCTTCTCTATTTGTTTGCCTTCTTCATATGTATTACACGGTAAGGGTATCATCTTTTGTTTGCCTATTGTTTTGCATTTGTTGCTTTTGTCTTCTGCTTCTTCTTGGATGTATATTTGTTGGGGTTTGGAGTGGTTTCTTTTGTTATATTTTCTTTGTATTCACTTCAGATTTCTACATTTACTTGGATGTTTTTAGCTAGTCTTGATTCTGAACGTATTAATCCAGAGTTTCTATCTATTTTGTTCATTGCAATACATGGATGTGTAGCTTGAAAAGGTTGCCTTTAGAAACTTTTCTAGAATTGTGAAAATATCAGTTGGCACCTCCACTTATATATTTGATTGGATTAATTATTTTAGTAGAATCGATAACTACCATTCCATGTATTCATTTTCTAAGTTCCCTTTGTTGTTCTTTGTGGGCTTAAGTGGATTTGTTTCTTTTAGATCTCAAGTTGAGCTCCAAGTTGTCTCATGTCTGTGCTTTATTTACCTCAACTTTGTTGTGTTTCTCTTTTTTTTTTCTCTGTATATTTAATGCATGCAATTATTGCTAATGAAATTTGGTGGACATTTATAGTACTTCTCTGTTCTTTTATATTATCTACATGCATATTTATATTTTTGTAGGTGCTTGATAATATTCCTAAAATAATTGAATATTTTTGGATAAATATAACATTTTGCACTAGGTGTATTTTAATATAAGTCAAAAGTTATCTAATCAATAATCTTTACTCGTCAAGTATGTTGATAGGTTAGAAATTAAAAATGTGATTTAGGCAACGTTGTATTTTGAAATAGCAAGAGTACATTGCTATCTCAATGCTTATACATACCTATATAAATAATGTTGTTCGTCTTTGCGATGAGCGTACTATGTTTCTAATGTTATGTTACATCCTAAAAATGAAAAATGCTACTCTGATATATGTTTTATCAAAATTAGAAAATTGATATAAGATGTAAACGATATTTCACAATGTATCAAAGTCATGATTTAACGTTCGAAGTTTGATTTGTTCTACATTGATTCATAGAGAAATACAAAGTAATCATTAGAATTTTCTATGCATGATTTCTTCACACATGCTTCAATGTAGCCTTCTAGAAGTTGGCAAATATCTCTATTGGACAGAGTTTTTGGTGAATACACCTTGCGGGTATATTTTATATCTCGAAAAGTAGCTAGAACTACTTGTGAAGCCATAAAATCAAGTAAATTAATGAACATACACTTTCTGTAACTAAGTTCTTTGTCCTGATCTACTATTCGTTCAACCAATTAGTATTTCCCCAAAGCAAGTAGTCCACTAGGTGTGTTATTTGTTATTGAAATTAAAAAAATTTACTAGTAAGTTTAGATACTTTGACATGATGTATGATTATCAAATTCCCTTTTTACATCTTAAGGGAAGAAAGTTGTAGATACTAAAGATGTAGATGGATAATAGTTTGCTCCTCTGATTCTATCACCTTCTTGTTGGTACTTTTCTTAACTTTGTCTATTAGATTTCTAGTTTGATTCTATGAGATAGCTTCACATAATTCATGATTTTAGGTTGAAACTATCACGACCCAAAAATTGAGGAAGTGATAGCACCTATCTCACCCTGAAATAGGTAAGCCAACTGAAAAAAATACAAGAATAATACGAAGTCAAACACACGGAAGATCTGATGAAGGTTCTAGAAAAATATGGGTTTTGATATCCTGTTTGTAGACAAAATTTGGAGATTGGTTTCTAATAATTGGTGTTCTACTTTGATTAATGGTCAAGCTCATTATTTTTTCCATTCTATAAGAGGGGTGAAGCAAGGAGATCCCCTTTCACCAGCCTTGTGCATTCTGTCTGCAGAAGTTCTTTCTTGAGCTTTGAATAATTTGTTCTCTTATAAGGAGTTTAGAGGTTTTGGGATGCCTAAATGAAGTGATAACATCAATCATCTAGCCTATGCTAATGATACAATTATTTTTGTATCTGCTGATAAGAGAAGCATTCAGTTGACCATGAAGACTTTGGATGATTATGAGAAGCAATCAAGCCAAATGATACACAAAGGTAAGAGTTTCTATTGTGTCTATCACAAGACTGTTGGTGCCACTATTCAGGAGATTGTGGAGATTATAGGATTCAACAAGAGGTAAATTTCTTTTCACTTATCTAGGATGTCCTATAGGGCATGCTAGAAAAATGAAAAGTTATTTTTCTGAGTTGATTAAAAAGGTTAAGAACAAGTTGCACGCCTGGAAAGGTAAACTTTTATATTTTGGAAGTAAATTAGTTTTGATTAATAATGTGCTATAAAGGATCCATATCTATATTTATCTCCCATATCCCATCAAAAATGTGTTATTCATGATTTGTATACAGTTTTTGCCAGTTTCTCTAGAATTTCAAAGAAGTAGGAAGGAATAAGCATTGGGTAGCCTGATTTGGCATTTGTTTACCTAAGGAGGGGGGAGGTTTGAGTTTTAGATCTTTGATTGATATTTCTAAAGATCTTTTTGATAAATTATGGTGAATTTTCAGGACCAAAAAGTCTGTGGACAATCTTCATGAGGAATGAATATTATAAGAGACATGGGCCTCAAGTTGTGGAATAGAAAAAGGGGCTCTCAGACTTGGAATTTTATGTTGAAATCTAGGGATAACATTGATCAACAGATCTGGTAGGAACCAAAGTATGGGAATTCAAGTATTTGGTTTGATAATTGATCTCAACTTGGTTCCCTTCACTATGTTCTGCCAGTCAATTCTGAGATTAATTATGATTTTAAAGACTTGTCTCAACTGATGTGGAATGGAGGATAGAATGAAGATTTGTTGTTTCAATTATTTTCAAAAAATATTGGTAATTACATTATTAATAAAATTAGGGTGGAAGATGGCTCAAATTATTGGGACAGTGCTAGGTTGATGCTCACAAGCTCAGGGATTTTTTTTGTGGGGAGTGTTTGGGAGTTGTTGAGAAATAAAGGGAATTTTATGGATATCTACAAGCAGATTTGGATGAACAATATGCCTTTCAAATTCTCTTTTGTCTTTCGGTGATTTTTGAAACAAAGGATTCTGGTGGGTAATTTTATTTAGAGAAATGGGTCTTATAATGAGGTGGTCTATTGTTGTGGTGGTGATGATGTTCTATAGACTTGAGAACATTTGTTTATCTCTTGTTCTATGGATTCTAGACTTTGGATTTGTTTTTCTAATGTAGCTAGAGTGCAATATCCTTTCTTGCAAGTGAAAGATACCATTTATAAGTGGTAGAATACAGAATGATCCTCTAAACTTAAGCCTCTATATGAAGCAATGCCTATTCTGATTTTTTGGCAGATTTAGAAAAGGATAAATTCAATCTCTCATGGAGGAAAGATGTCCTTTTAATGCAATGGTAATGGAGATCAATAAAAACAATTATTTGGCTAAATTAAGGTATCCTTGGCTTGTGCATATACCTTCAAATTGGCCAATGATAATTCAATTTTTGATGTGTATTCTCCTATATTATTTGTAAGATTGTGCACTAGAAGTTGTACACTAGAATTTCTCAGAGCTGGGTTTCTATAAGTGCAATTTAGATGGAGCTTCCGAAGAAAATCCAATAACAAGTTCAACGACATTTTATGTTAGGGATAAGGAAGAAAATTTTGTGAATACAGAATCTACAAGACTGGAAGATGGACCAAATTTAATAGTTGAAACTGCAGCCTTGATGAGGGGATTAGAGCATTGCATTAGACATGATTTGTTACCTATAATACTGGAAACAAATTCATTGCTACTGAAGAATATCTTAGATTGTCACAACCCAAATATGAGGTCATGATGGCACTTATCGAGGCCCAGCCTTGATAAGTAAGCCAATCACCCAAATGATAAAGAAAACCCAAACCAACAATAAACATAAACCAAGGCGAGACTTCTAGAATGAAGTCAGACCATACCATATATAAATGCAGAAGTCTGAACAAATATGACCATCCCAAAACCTGATGTCACAAGTATAAGAGCATCTAATACAATATCCAGAACAGAAAATACAAAGTTTGTCTCTAAATTAGAAATAAAGACAACAAATAGAGAGAGAAGGTCTGGAGTCGACTCTGAAAAGCCTAGAGTGGGCCAGTACATTGAGATATCACCAATTCAACCGCACGAATCAGTCTTCGTGAATCACACTCATGCTAGTATCTGCACTGAAAGGGCACAGTAGGAGTGAGTACGGTCCACTTGTACTCAGTAGGTATCATAGGCCGATTGAGAAAAGTAGAAAATAATACAAGTAAAATAACACTATCAGCACGTCACCTGCAAGCAGAAAAATTCCCAAATGATAGCTCACACTATCTCCACTAACAATTCTAATAAAAATACAAAAATAAAATGGCACAGATATACCCGAAAAGCATACAGAAACTAAATGCACGTTAAGAAAAATAAAAAAACCATGAAAGATGCATATGCAATGCAATGATGATAGGATGAATAGTAAAAGTCATCGCAAGATTTTATGTATACACCTACTGAGCTCGCAGCTCCAAAGATAAGACCTATGATAAGGGCACCATCGAAATAAATATACATGTAAGACATCATTAATATCATATCAACCCTAACCGAGCATTTCTAGCATGATAAGGGCAACCATTGTCAACAAGGCATATAATAACAATTCAAGCCCCAGCAGGGGCATCATATCGAGAATAAAGGCATTTAAATACACAAATAAGGCCAATGATGTCAAATAAGGCTCCCGCACGAGCAACATGCAATATCAAATATGCATAAGTCAACGACAATAAGAATATAAACCCCTACACGGGAACACATTAGAAATAATAATCTCAAAATACCATTCCCATAGTTATTCTCCCCAACCCATAACATGCTTTACTTATTTACTAAGTACCTAGCTCAATCTGAAGGAAGTTAAGCCATAACCTACCTCGAAACAACTAAATTCGAGCCAAAAGTCCTTCAACACGGCGTTTTCCACTTTCAAATGTTCTCGGAATCAACTAAACATACAAATATAATATTTATGCATTAAAAAAAAGCCAATAATACCCATATTGACCATATTTAAGACGGGTCCAAAACTGACTCAAAAAATGAGTCCAAAAATGAGCGGGGTAAAATTGGAATTTTATTTTAGAAATACATTCCCTAAGGTTAAATGAGTCTATGGTTGTAAACCCAAGCAAAAATGAATTAAAAACGAGGTCCAAATCAACGAAAAACTATTTTTAAGCTTTACTAGTAAAAACCTCATAATCCCATTTTAAATTCATGATTAAAAGGTGTTTTCAAAGATGTAATCCATGGGAAATAATAGGGCTATGAGTTTAGAGGTTACATACAAGAAAAAGGATCAAAAAACACTCGAAAATTGCTTTCCAAAAGTTTGGAGGTCCAAAAATGGAAGAAATTGAAAATGAGGTATTTATACTATTTTGTGAATAATACCTCGCGAACGCGGTCAACCTTTCGTGTTCATGAGGGTCAAATTTGACCAGCCAAAAGTTTGGCCTTCACTTTCGCTGCAAAGGCTTCACGTTCGCTAAGGGTGATGAATCAGGCCTTCGCATTCACGACAGCCTCATCGCGTTCGTGAAGAAGTGAAAATACCCAACCTAGACTAGGTTCCCCTTCACGTTCACGGCTACTACTTTGCGATTGTGATGAAGGGAAAATATCCTTCTTTACGTTTGCGGGGCCAGGGGACCGTATTCGAAAAGGAGACTCCATGCACCAGATATCAACTATGCACCAACTGAATTTTCATGTTACAAAGTCTCCGAAGGGACCATCGTGATTTGTTCGGGACTCCACAGAAACAAACAATATATGCTACTAGGCTATTTTCAAATTTTTGGACTCAATGGCGACGTCAGATGTAACATCCCGTACCTTCCCAACCCAATGTAACGACGTTGAACAATGGTTACTTAGGTGTCGAGATGTCGTGAGTATGTAATTTGTAATGTTAGTGATGAGAAAATTGAAATTTGGCCTTGTACATGTGATTAACCTTGCGTAGGAGGTGTTTTGGGATTTTCATGGAGCATTTGTGGGGTTCAAAATGAGGCTAAGAGGAAATCCAAACAAAGTATATTAAGGGTAGGAAGTAAGTTAAAGAAGAGGACTTGAAGTATCTAACCAAACCCGCAAAGAAAAGTCGAAAAACAAAATTTTTGAAAAAAAATTAAGGGGGGTGCGCCAGAGGGCATGCCAGGCCACTCTGGGCTAAAATTTTTAGCCTAGAGGCATCAAGATGTCCCTCCCAAGGGCCTGCCAGGCTGGTTTATCCATTTTTCGAAAGTTGGAAATTTCTTAAGTCCCAAGGGTGCCCGGGGACGTACCGAGCCGATTTTTGCCACGTTTCTTCTACAACCATGAGAATATACATGAAATGATTAAATTATTATATTGGTATGATGAAATTACTCGAAAACGAATTTGGCATCAAAATGACGATTTTACCCTTGTAGTCAAAATAAGCCATACGTGGCTAGAATTGCTTGTTTTTGGAATTGAGGCTACGCGTATGAATTGCATGAGTGGGAATATTTTCATAACGCGTATGAAATGAATTAAACACGAGAAATTATTGATTTTATTGGGTTAAGTGAATTGTGCTCATAAAAGGCCCAAAATGTGAAAGAAAGCATGGGCCAAGAATGGGTCAAATGACCCATTCTTCCATTGACTAAGCCACACTTAGAATTAAATGCCAAGAGTGGATAAGAATGACTTTATAGGTCTATAAAAGGAGGAAAAAAATCTGATTATTGATACACAACAACACACATGCTTTTCTATCTTTTTCTCTAGAACTCTCAAGAACACCCTTTTGGGCTCTCAAACCCTAAGTCATCTTTGGAGCAAGATCACCATTTTCCAAGCTTGGGTAAGTGTTTATGCTTATGGATTAACATATTATATGCATGAGGGACTATGTAGATCATGTTGGTTATGCTTGGAAGTGTTGAATATAGCACTTTTTGTTTTTGCTAAAGATGTGTTATCCATGGAATTGTAACTTGAAATATGACTTGTGGGTTTGATGAAAGAGCATGGTATGGATGAAATAACAACATGTATGGTGTTATTATGGTCCTAAACTTGTTATTTTTCTATAAGTGTAAATTATAGGATTTTGGCCGATTTGTTGTTGTGAGGTGTATTGAAGTAAATTGATGGCATAATTGTGATGTTGTGATGATGGAGAAGTGTAAAGTATGAACTTGGTGTGACATGCTATTGGTTATCATGTATTGGTCAATGTATGAAATATTGTGGGATTATTGGTACAATAATGTAATAAATGGTATTGTCAAGGGGGAAATGACATGTTAAAGCCAAACATGTGACTTATTGTTATTGTATGGCGTTGGAAGGTAATTGGTGGTTAATGTTGGTTACGTTATGTACTTGTGTTGTAGAGTGAAACATAAGGACGGAGCAGGACTATTGTATGCACACTTAAGATTGTAGAATTGTATTGAGAATACAAGGTATGTAAGGTTACTCTTTCCGTATCCTTCCACAACATATTGTTCCTATTGACATTGGACTTGTTTCAATTCCGAGCGGCTTGAAGTGTATCAATACAGGTTGACGTATATTGTATCTATATGTGTACTATTCTTAGATGACTTATGGTTCACTCATCTCTTATTCATTGATTGAAGTTCCTAAGATGTCATAACGTGGTAATTCCTAAAAGAACTATCCCAAGAGAGTAAGATGTAAGAGAATCTATTTATCCTTGAAAAGCATTTTTCCAATCATGTCATGTTCCAAAGTCCAATAATGTGATGATTATCTTTATACCAATCTTTCACAAGTAAAAGTACCAATCTCATAAGATTTCATAACAGTAATAAGAGAGGTGATGTGCAAGTTAATATATCTACTTCTCATAAGTAAAGACGTCAATCTCATGAAGTAAGTGACGTGAAGTAATTTATATATATGTGTGCTTCAAATTATGTTATGATCCCCATTGTCTCAATCACTCTTAAGAATGGAAGTAAGAATATAAGAGATGTGAAAGAATATAAGAGATGTATAATTAATAAGTAAGCATGGGTGGTATCCCAGGGGTTAAAATACCTAGCATGGGTCGATACCAATAACCCGGGTGGTATCCCAGGGGTGACAGAAAAGCCTAGCATGGGTTGATCCCGATACATCCCAGGGGCGATATAAAAGCCTAGCATGGGTTACTATAACATCCCAGGGGTCACAGTACCTAGCATGGATTAATCTCATCCCAGGGGAGACAGAACAGCCTAGCATGGGTAGAACAATAAAGATGAATAAATATGAAGACAAGAGAAGTAAAGAACGTAATATACATGGTTCCCCACAAACAGAAAGAGAGTTTATTCACATTCATTAATTTTTTTATATTGATTCCATGATTGTTGTTATTATGTATGATGATTTCTTATGAGCCTTACATACTCAGTATATTCTTCGTACTAACCCCCTCGGGGGACTTACCTTACATGTTGCAGGTGCAGGCATTAGTAGACCTCCTCTGTAGACTGGGGATCATTTGCAGAGTTTTGGTGAGCTCTACTCAGTTCGGAGCTTTCTGGGTCATAGTTGTATATTTGTTTTGATATTGTAAGCGGGGACTTGTCCCGACTTTAAGTTGATCTTATTGATGCATCTGTTAGAGGCTTTTGTAGACATATGTGGGTATATGAATGTAAGAGACGAATATGTAAAAGACGAATGTCCATTTGACTTGATGGCCACAAAGGCCAAGTTTCCTAAATGTATATTTATATAACATATGTTTCCATGATTCATGTCTTCCGCATAGTCGCATGAGGTATAATAAGATTCATACGAGGTTACGCATATGAATGTTCATGAGCAAAGATTGGTTCTCTCTGGCCATATCGGCTTCGGGTGCCAGTCCGGCCCGAATGGGATTTTGGGTCGTGACATCAGATCTTTGATAAAATATTGTTTTCAATAAATTAACCCCCGGGACCCCCTTCAGGGAATTTTAAAATGAAGAGTCGAAATGCAAAATAGAGGTTCTAAATCTAAACCAACTTTGCTACTAAACCAAGTTCGACATTCTAGACCTAATAGAAATGTCCAAATCACCATCCGGCATCTCGACCAACAAATGCTGACCAAAGTCAACCTGATGGCTTTTAAAACCTCTAAAAACTACAAACTCACACAAATTATTCCCGATCGCTTTGGGAACCTTGCCAACCATCTCCACACCCCAAAATCAACATGTAGTAATTATGCAAAAGGGCAAAATGGTCAAAACACGTAAAAAGTGAGATTTCTAATATTAGGTCATTACAATATCCACCACTAAGACTCTAGTTCATCCTCAAACTAAAAACTTAAACAGAAACCTGAATCGGTAAAGAGCTGAGGGTAACTACTACGCATGTCGGACTCGACCTCCCAAGTAGCCTCCTCAATTGAATGGTGTCTCCACTGAACCTTAACTATAGGAATATCTACAGAATGCAACCGCCTAACATCCCTAGCTAAAATGGAGATTGGATCCTCAAAAAAAATCACTGTCTCATCCAACTTAATCGAATCCCAACGAAGCTCGTGGGACTCATTAGAAATGTAGTATCGAAGCATGGATACATGAAAAACTAAAAGGATACCTGTAAAATCTAGAGGCAAGGCCAACTCATAAGTAACTTCCCTAACTATATGTAGAATCACAAAAGGTCTAAAATACCTCGGGCTAAGCTTGCCCGTCTTTCTGAACTTCATCACGCCCTTCATGGGTGGCATACAAAGGAAGACTCGATCACCAATCCCAAATTTCAAGGCATGAAGTCTGCGATTGACAAAACTCTTTTCCTACTCTGGGCTGCTCGGAGCCTATCCCGAATCACCCAAACTCTATATTAAGACTCGCGAAGCAAGTCGGTACCACGGTGACTATCTTCAGAAGTCTCAAACCAACCAATCGGAGATCGACAACAACTACCATTCAAAGCCTCAAAAGGTACCATCTCAATACTCGAATGGTAGCTATTATTATAAGCAAACTCCACCGAGTCTAAATATTGCTCCCACTGACCTTCGAAGTTCATAACACACTCTTGGAGTATATCCTCCAAAACATGAATAATCCTTTCTGACTTACTATCGATCTGGGGGTAAAAAGTTATGCTATGGACAACCTGAGTACCCAACTCTTCCTGAAACGTACTTTAAAAGGTAAAAGTGAACACTTAGCCTCTATCTGAAATAATAGACACAGGTACTTCATGAAGATGAACTATCTCATGAACATAGATAAGATACAACCTCTCAGAACTGATGGAAACCTGGATAGGGATGAAATTAACAAATTTGGTCAATCAATCCACGATGACCCAAATGTTGTCAGAACCATAAGAATTACGAGGCAACCCACTCACGAAATTCATAGTAATTCGCTCCCACTTCCACTCAGGAATAGGTAGTCTATGAAGTAAACCACCCGATCTCTGATGCTCGACCTTTAACTGCTGATAACACAAACAACGAGCTACGAAGTCCGCTACATCCTTAGTCATACCACCCCATCAATAAAGCTACTTCACATCACAGTACATCTTATTCACCCCAGGTTAATTAGAATATCTGGAATAATGCGTCTCCTCCAAAACCAATCTCACACAACTACCAACTCTCGGCACACACACTCGGCCACCAATTCTTAAAACACCATAAAAATCAAGAGATACCGCCTTAGACTTGCCACTAAACATATTATCTCAAATCACCCTTAAGCTAGCACCATCAAACTTACAAGATTGAGTTTGTTCCATCAAGGAAGATCTAGCATCAACATAGGCTAAAATACATTCGGTGCCGAAATATCAAGCCTAACCATCCAGTTTTCTAAAGATTGAACCTCTAAGGCTAAAGTCTGCTCCTTAGTCAAGAGATGAGCTAAACTTCACATACAAGTGGAATTTCGGCTGAGGGCATCAGCAACCACTTAGCCTTACACGGAAGATAAAGAATAGTAAGATCAAAATCCTTAAGACATCATCGGAATAGATATACATGTAAGATATCATTAATATCATATCAACCCTAACTCGAGCATTTCTGTCATGATAAGGGCAACCATTGTCAACAAGGCATATATTAACAATTCAAGCCCCAGCAGGGACATCATATCGAGAATAAAGGCATTTAAATGCACAAATAAGTCCAATGATGTCAAATAAGTCTCCCGTATGAGCAACATGCAATATCAAATATTCATAAGTCAGCGACAATATGAATATAAACCCCCACACGGGCACACATTAGAAATAATAATCTCAAAATACCATTCCCATAGTTATTCTCCCCAACCCATAGAATACTTTACTTATTTACTAAGTACCTAGCTCAATCTGAAGGAAGTTAATCCATAACATACCTCGAAACAACTAAATTCGAGCCAAAATTCCTTCAACACGGTGCTTTCCACTTTCAAATGGTCTCGAAATCAATTAAACATACAAATATAATATTTATGCATTAAAAAAAAAGCCAATAATACCCATATTGACCATATTTAAGACGGGACCAAAACTGACTCAAAAAATGAGTTCAAAAAATGAGCGGGGTAAAATTGGAATTTTATTTTAGAAATACATTCCCCAAAGTTAAACGATTCTCTAGTTGAAAACCCAAGCAAAAATGAATTAAAAGCGAGGTCCAAATCGGCAAAAAACTATTTTTAAGCTTTACTGGTAAAAACCTCATAATCCCATTTCAAAATCATGATTAAAAGATCTTTTCAAAGATGTAATCCATGGGAAATAATGGGGCTATGAGTTTAGAGGTTACACACAAGAAACAGGATGAAAAAACACTCAAAAATTGCTTTCCCAAAGTTTGAAGGTCCAAAAATGGAAGAAATTAGCGAAAATGAGGTATTTATACTATTTTGTGAATAATACCTCGTGAACGCAGTTAACCCTTCGTGTTCATGAGGGTTAACTTTGACCAGCCAAAAGTTTGTCCTTCGCTTTTGCGGCAAAGGCTTCATGTTCGCTAAGGGTGATGAATCAGGCCTTCGAATTCACGACAGCCTCATCGCTTTCGCAACAACGTCATCGCGTTCGTGAAGAAGTAAAAATACCCAACCCAGACTCGGTTCCCCTTAACATTCACGGCTACCACTTTGCGATCGTGATGAAGGGAAAATATCCTTCTTTGTGTTTGCGGGGCCAGGGGCCCGTATTTGCAAAGGAGACTCCATGCACCAGTTATCAACTATGCACCAACTGAGTTTGCAAGTTACAAAGTCTCCGAAGGACCCTCGGGATTTGTTCGGGACTCCACAGAAACAAACAATATATGCTACTAGGCGATTTTCGAATTTTCGGACTCAATGGTGACGTTAGATTTTTGATAAAATATTGTTTTCAATAAATTAACCCCCGGGACCCCCTTTAGGCAATTTTTAAAATGAAGAGTCGAAATGCAAAATAGAGGTTCTGAATCTAAACCAACTTTGCTACTAAACCAAGTTCGACATTCCAGACCTAATAGAACTGTCCAAATCACCATCCGGCACTTCAAACAACAAATGCTGACCAAAGTCAACCTGATGGCTTTTAAAACCTCTTAAAACTACAAACTCAGACAAATTATTCCCGATCGCTTTGGGAACTTGCCAACCATCTCTACACCCCAAAATCAACATGTACTAATTATGCAAAAGGGTAAAATGGTCAAAACACGTAAAAAGTGAGATTTCACAAATTAGGTCATTACAATATCCATCACTAAGACTCTAGTTAGTCCTCAAACTAAAAACTTAAAGAGAAACCTGAATCGGTAAAGAGCTGAGGGTAACTACTACGCATGTCGGACTCGACCTCCCAAGTAGCCTCCTCAATGGAATGGTGTCTCCACTGAACCTTAACTATAGGAATATCTATAGAATGCAACCGCCTAACATCCCTAGCTAAAATGGAGATTGGATCCTCAAAAAAAATCACTGTCTCATCCAACTTAACCGAATCCCAACGAAGCTCGTGGGACTCACTAGAAATATAGTATCGAATCATGGATACATGAAAAGCTAAATGGACAGCTGTAAAATCTATAGGCAAGGCCAACTCATAAGTAACCTCCCTAACTATCCGAAGAATCTCAAAAGGTCCAACATACCGCGGGCTAAGCTTGCCCCTCCTTCTGAACCTCATCACGCCCTTCATGGGTGGCATACAAAGGAAAACTCGATCACCAATCCCAAATTTCAAGGCATGAAGTCTGCGATCAACAAAACTCTTTTCCTACTCTAGGCTGCTTGGAGCCTATCTCGAATCACCCAAACTCTATCTTAAGACTCGCGAAGCAAGTCGGTACCACGGGGACTATCTTCAGAAGTCTCAAACCAACCAATCGGAGATCGACAACAACTACCATTCAAAGCCTCAAAAGGTACCATCTCATTACTCGAATGGTAGCTATTATTATAAGCAAACTCCACCGAGTCTAAATATTACTCCCACTGACCTTCGAAGTTCATAACACACGCTCGGAGTATATCCTCCAAAACATGAATAATCCTTTCTGATTGACTATCGATCTGGGGGTAAAACGTTATGCCATGGTTAACCTGAGTACCCAACTCTTCCTGAAACGTCCTTTAAAATCTAAAAGTGAACACTTAGCCTCTATCTGAAATAATAGACACAGGTACTTCGTGAAGATGAACTTTCTCACGAACATAGATAAGCGACAACCTCTCAGAACTGATGAAAACTTGGATAGGGATGAAATTAGCTAATTTGGTCAGTCAATCCACGATGACCCAAATGTTGTGAGAACCACAAGAAGTACAAGGCAACCCACTCATGAAATTCATAGTAATTCGCCACCACTTCCACTCAGGAATAGGTAATCCCTAAATCAAACCACCCGATCTCTGATGTTTGGCCTTCACCTTCTGACAACACAAGCAATGAACTATGAAGTCCGCTACAACCTTCTTCATACCACCCCACCAATAAAGCTACTTCACATCACAGTACCTCTTTTTCACCCCATGTTAAATATTATATCTGGAATAATGCGTCTCTTCCAAAACCAATCTCACATAGCTACCAACTCTCGGCACACACACTCGGCCACCAATTCTTAAAACACCATAAAAATCAAGAGATACCGCCTTAGACATGGCACTCAACATATTATCACAAATCACCCTTAAGCTAGCATCATCAAACTGACAAGCTTGAGTTTATTCCATCAAGGAAGATCTAGCATAAACAAAGGCTAAAATACATTCGGGTGCCGAAATATCAAGCCTAACCATCCAGTTTTCTAAAGATTGAACCTCTAAGGCTAAAGTCTGCTCCTGAGTCAAGTGATGAGCTAAACTTCACATACAAGTGGAATTTCGGCTGAGGGCATCAGCAACCGCTTAGCCTTACCCGAAAGATAAAGAATAGTAAGATCATAATCCTTAAAACATCATCGGAATAGATATACATGTAAGATATCATTAATATCATATCAACCCTAACTCAAGCATTTCTGTCATGATAAGGGCAACCATTGTCAACAAAGCATATAATAACAATTCAAGCCCCAGTAGGGGCATCATATCTAGAATAAAGGCATTTAAATGCACAAATAAGGCCAATGATGTCAAATAAGGCTCCCGCATGCGCAACATGCAATATCAAATATTCATAAGTCAGTGACAATAAGAATATAAACCCCCACACGGGAACACATTAGAAATAATAATCCCAAAATACCATTTCCATAGTTATTCTCCCCAACCCATAGAATGCTTTACTTATTTACTAAGTACCTAGCTCAATCTGAAGGAAGTTAAGCCATAACCTACCTCGAAACAACTAAATTTGAGCCAAAAGTCCTTCAACACGGCGCTTTCCACTTTCAAATGGTCTCGGAATCAACTAAACATACAAATATAATATTTATGCATTTAAAAAAAGCCAATAATACCCATATTGACCATATTTAAGACGGGTCCAAAACTGACTAAAAAAATGAGTTCAAAAATATGCGGGGTGAAATTGAAATTTTATTTTAGAAATACATTCCCCAAGGTTAAACGAGTCTATAGTTGAAAACCCAAGAGAAAAATGAATTAAAAACGAGGTCCAAATAGGCGAAAAACTATTTTTAAGCTTTACTGGTAAAAACCTCATAACCCCATTTCAAAATCATGATTAAAAGGTGTTTTCAAATATGTAATCCATGGGAAATAATGGGGCTATGAGTTTAGAGGTTACACACAGGAAACAGGATGAAAAAACACTCGAAAATTGCTTTCCCAAAATTTGGAGGTCCAAAAATGGAAGAAATTCGCGAAAATGAGGTATTTATACTATTTTGAGAATAATACCTCGCGAACGCGGTCAACCCTTCGTGTTCATGAGGGTCAACTTTGACCAGCCAAAAGTTTGGCCTTCGCTTTCGCGGCAAAGTCTTCACGTTCGCTAATGGTGATGAATCAGACCTTCGCATTCACGATAGCCTCATCGCGTTCGCAACAGCCTCATCGCATTCGTGAAGAAGTGAAAATACCCAACCTAGACTCGGTTCCCCTTCATGTTCACGGCTACCACTTCGCGATCGTGATGAAGAGAAAATATCCTATTTGCATTTGCGGGGCCAGGGGCCCGTATTCACAATGGAGACTCCATGCACCAGATATCAACTATGCACCAACTGAATTTGCATGTTACAAAGTCTCCGAAGGGACCCTCAGGATTTGTTTGGGACTCCACAGAAACAAACAACATATGCTATTAGGCTATTTTCGAATTTTTGGACTAAATGGCGACGTCAGATTTCTGATAAAATATTGTTTTCAATAAATTAACCCCCGGGACCCCTTTAGGTAATTTTAAAATGAAGAGTTGAAATGTAGAATAGAGGTTCTGAATCTAAACCAACTTTGCTACTAAACCAAGTTTGACATTCTAGACCTAATAGAACTGTCCAAATCACCATCCGTCACTTCGAACAACAAATGCTGACAAAAGTCAACCTGATGGCTTTTAAAACCTCTAAAAACTACAAACTCACACAAATTATTCCTGATCGCTTTGGGAACCTTGCCAACCATCTCCACACTCCAAAATCAACATGTAGTGATTATGCAAAAGGGCAAAATGGTCAAAACATGTAAAAAGTGAGATTTCTAAAATTAGGTAATTACAATATCCACCACTAAGACTCTAGTTAGTCCTCAAACTAAAAACTTAAAGAGAAACCTGAATCGGTAAAGAGCTGAGGGTAACTACTACGCATGTCAGACTCGACCTCCCAAGTAGCCTCCTCAATGGAATGGTGTCTCCACTGAACCTTAACTATAGGAATATCTATAGAATGCAACCGCCTAACATCCCTAGCTAAAATGGAGATTGGATCCTCAACAAAAATCACTGTCTCATCCAACTTAACCGAATCCCAACGAAGCTCGTGGGACTCATTAGAAATGTAGTATCGAAGCATGGATACATGAAAAACTAAATGGATAGCTGTAAAATCTAGAGGCAAGGCCAACTCATAAGTAACCGCCCTAACTATCCGAAGAATCTCAAAAGGTCCAACATACCTCGGGCTAAGCTTGCCCCACCTTCTGAACCGCATCACGCCCTTCATGGGTGGCATACAAAGGAAGACTTGATCACCAATCCCAAATTTCAAGGCATGAAGTCTGCGATCGACAAAACTCTTTTCCTACTCTGGGCTGCTCGGAGCCTATCTCCAATCACCCAAACTCTATCTTAAGACTCGCGAAGCAAGTCGGTACCATGGGGACTATCTTCAGAAGTCTCAAACCAGCCAATCGGAGATCGACAACAACTACCATTCAAAGCCTCAAATGGTACAATCTCAATACTCGAATGGTAGCTATTACTATAAGCAAACTCCACCGAGTCTAAATATTGATCCCACTGACCTTCAAAGTTCATACACACGCTCGGAGTATATCCTCCAAAACATGAATAATCCTTTCTGACTGACTATTGATCTGGGGTAAAAAGTTATGCTATGGTCAACCTGAGTACCCAACTCCTCCTGAAACGTCCTTTAAAAGCTAAAAGTGAACACTTAGCCTCTATCTGAAATGATAGACACAGGTACTCCATGAAGATGAACTATCTCACGAACATAGATAAGAGGCAACCTCTCAGAATTGATGGAAACCTGGATAGGGATGAAATTAGCTAATTTGGTCAATCAATCCACGGTGACCCAAATGTTGTCAGAACCACAAGAAGTATGAGGCAACCCACTCATGAAATTCACAGTAATTCGCTCCCACTTCTACTCAGGAATAGGTAATCTCTGAAGCAAACCACCCGATCTCTGATGCTCGGCCTTCACCTGCTGAGAACACAAGGAATGAGCTATGAAGTCCGCTACATCCTTCTTCATACCACCCCACCAATAAAGCTACTTCACATCACAGTACATCTTAGTCGCCCCAGGTTAAATAGAATATCTGGAATAATGTGTCTCCTCCAAAACCAATCTCACACAGCTACCAACTCTCGCCACACACACTCGGCCACCAATTCTTAAAACACCATAAAAATCAAGAGATACCTCCTTAGCCTTGCCACTCAACATATTATCTCAAATCACCCTTAAGCTAGCATCATCAAACTGACAAGCTTGAGTTTGTTCCATCAAGGAAGATCTAGCATCAACAAAGGCTAAAATACATTCGAGTGCGGAAATATCAAGCCTAAACATTCAGTTATCTAAAGATTGAACCTCTAAGGCTAAAGGCCGCTCCTGAGTCAAGAGATGAGCTAAACTTCACATACAAGTGGAATTTCGGCTGAGGGAATCAGCAACCACTTAGCCTTACACGGAAGATAAAGAATAGTAAGATCATAATCCTTAATTAACTCAAGCCAATGTCGTTGTCTCATATTAAGTTCTCGCTGGGTGAAGAAGTATTGAAGGCTACGATGATTTGAGAAAATCTCACAACGGACGCCATACAAGTAATGCCTCTACAACTTCAACATAAACACAACCGCGGCCAACTCCAAATCATGGGTAGGATAATTCTTCTCAAAAGGCTTCAACTGATGAGAAGTACAAGCAATCACCTTACCCTCCTACATCATCACTGCACCTAAACCAATACCAAAAGCATCACAAAATATGGTAAAACTCATGCCCTCCTTGGGCAAAGTTAAGATAGTAGCCGATGTCAAAAACTCCTTAAGCTTTTGAAAGTTCACCTCACAAGCATCCGGCCATTGAAATACAATCTTCTTCTGAGTCAACTTGGTCAAAGGAGCCACAATAAATAAGAAACCCTCTACAAAATGACAATAATAACCCACCAAACTAACGAAACTCCTAATCTCGGTAAAAGAAATAGGTCTAGCCTAATCAGGAATCGCTGCTATCTTGGTTGGATCTACCATAATACCATCCTTAGTCACCACATGACCCAAGAAAGAGATAGAATCCAACCAAAACTCACACTTGGAGAACTTAGCATACAACTTCTTATCACACAATCTCTAAAGTATAGTCCTCAAGTGTCTCTAATGATCAGCCTCATTCTTGGAATAAACTAAGATATCATCTATAAATACAATCACAAATAAGTCGAGATACGATTGAAATACCTAGTTTGTCATCTCAATAAACACTGCTGGAGCATTGGTCAACCCAAAAGATATGACCAAAAACTTATACTGACCGTATCGAGTCCAAAAAGTTGTATTTGGGACATCCAAAACTCTAATCTTTAACTAGTAATACCCAGATCTCAAGTCAATCATAGAAACACTAAATCACCCTGAAGCTGGTAAAAAAGATCATCAATGCGAGAAAGAGGATAATTATTCTTAACCGTCACATTATTCAATTATTGATAGTCAATACACTTAAGCATTGAACCATCCTTCTCTTTCAAGAACAACACAAGAGCACCCTAAGGCTATACACTAGGTCTAATGAACGCCTTACTCAACAAATTTTATAACTATTCCATCAATTCCTTCAACTCTATTGGGTCCATGTTATAGGGTGAAATGGAAATGGGCTTGGTGCCCGGTTCAACATCAATAGCAAAATCGATATCACGATCCAAAGGCATACTAGGAAAATCTATAGGAAACACATCTATGAACTCACGAACAACCCGAACAGAATCCAAAGCAGGTGGCGAGGCAGTACTAGTATCACGAACATAAGCCAAATAAGATAAGCACCCCCTTTATACCATTCGACAAACATGTAGAAAAGATATTACTTTCTTCGGACCCGAATTAAGAATACCCTTCCAAACTATTCTCGGCACACCAGAGTAGCTAAGGTCACGATCTTGGCATAATAATCCAAAATAGCATGATAGGAAGCTAAACAATCCATACACATAATAACATCAAAGTTTACCATATCTAGGAGAATCAAGTGTACCCAAGTCTCACGCCCCATAAAGGTAACCACACAATATCGATACACCCGATCCACCACTACAAAATCTCCTAAGGGGGTAGATACATGAAGAGAGTATAGCAAGGGGCTCACATGTATCATCAAAACTAGAAGCAAAATATGTACACACATAGGAGAAGGTAGACCTACGGTCAAATAACATATAAGTAGATTTGTAGAAAATGGGGATGATACCTATTATAACTACATCAAAGGACTCTACCTTGGGTCTCCCAAGTATAGCATAACACTGACCACATCTGCTCCCAGACTGAGCAACCCAGCATCCACTATCATGAGCTCCCCTACCTCTACCTCGAGCACCTCTACCACCACTACTACCACTATGTGAACCGCCTCTCATTACAAAAATTAGAGTAATGTAAAGATGAAGCTGAGATCTCTATTGAGTGGGTACAAACACACATCGATGGAAATCCTTGGCCACATGTCCAAATTCATCACATACAAAACATCCTCTACAACCTAACTCAATCTAAGGAGGTACGAATGAACTAGAACAACCACCCACACGTAAAGAGCCAAACTTAGAACCTCCACTCGCATGACCTGATAATTGGCTACTAGAAGCCTCAGAACCTAAAGGTCTACCACCTAATCCTTGTAATACGGTCTGGACTGGCCTTCCATGATAACCACGGGAACCTCTAATAGAGAAGTCTCTACCTCGGGAGATGTAACTACTAAACTTTCCCTGATAACCTACCTTTTTGGTGCCTTTTTGAGTAGCCTGGATAATATAGTTGGTCATCCTGGTATACTAAATAATACTCTAGAAAAAAACCCTGAAACTACCATCGGGGCTGTAGCCAACTAATATGAACCATCTAACCCCTTCATAAACTTTTGAATCCTCTCAGATTCAGTGGAGATGCTAGCATCAAAATATCTAGATAGAGCTTGGAAACGTGCCTCATACTCGGCAATAAATATAGAGCCTTGATCTAGATCATCGAACTCATCCCTCATCTGATCTCTCAAGCTATACAATACAATCTCTCTAAAAAGGCCTCAGAAAATTGAGTCCAAGTCATAGTAGGTGAGCCTAAAGGCCTACAACTAGCAGGCGACCTCTACCAATCTCTAGCTATATTCATCAACTAATAGGTAGTATAAGCAACTCTATGAGACTTAAGGAATCCAAGATTATGTAACTTCTCCTGGTAATCAGTGAGAAACTCGTAGGCGTCCTCGACAATAGCACCACTGAACTTGGGCAGACCCAAGCAAATAAACCTGTCAAACCTCTTTTGATCATTAGAAGACATCATTGTACCCAAAACAACCAGATAAATAGTAAGTTTGGTAGGAAATAAATCCACATGTAGGGGTAACACAGATGATGGTTGCACTTCTAAAGTAGGAATACCATAAGCGGATGCCGGAATAGATGGCAGAACACCACTCAAAGTCTGAGAAACACCTGGTACATTCAAAGGAACACCATCTAGGAGACTCAAAAGGTAAACCAACCAATACCGAAGCACTGGGGTGTCAACTGAACACTGTGGGACCTGAGCTAGCCTCGTACCCACTGTTTGGTGGTCATCTATATCATACATAACCTCAGGCTCAGGAGAGGCCTCCCTAGCACATCATCTATTTGGGGAAACTCCTCATGTTCGTCCTCTACCTCTGGGTCATCCATGACCCCTGCCTCATCCTTAGACTAGAGTTCCCATATCGGGTGTTGGCTTAGCATCCCTAGCATCTCTGGACCTAGTCCTCACCATCTGTGTAGAAGAGAATGGAATAAAAGTTTAGAATGTTAGGTATGAACAACCCGTACAATAAGAAATCAAGTTAGAGAATTTTTTCCTAAAGATGTCTTATAGACTCTCGATGATAGATACGTATGGCAATGTACCGATCTGCAAGACTCGACTAGACATTCTGCTATTACACTTATGAGACCGATGAACCTAGGGCTCTGATACCAATTTATCACGACCTAAAAATGAGTTCATGATGGAACTTATCGCGGCCCAGCCTTGATAAGTAAGCCAGTCACCCAAATGATAAAGAAAACCCAAATCAACAATAAACATAAACCAAGATGAGACTTCAAGAATGAAGTCAGACTATACCATATACAAATGCAAAAGTTTGAACAAACCTAACCATATCACAACCTGATGTCACAAGTATATGAGCATCTAATACAATTAGCATCGAATACAATATCCAAAACTAAAAATACAAAGTCTGCTTCTGAAATAGAAATAAAGACAACTAATAGATAGAGGAGGTGTAGAGTTGACTCTGAAAAGCCTCGAGTGGGCTAGTACCTTGAGATATCACCAACTCAACTACATGAATCAGCCTCTGTGAGTTATACTCATGCTAGGATCTACATTGAAAGGGTACAGTAGGAGTGAGTACAGCCCACTTGTACTCAATAGATATCATAGGCTGGCTGAGCAAAGTAGAAAATAATACAAGTAAAATAACAATATGAGCAAATCACCTACAAGCAGAATAGTTCCCAAATAATAGCTCACACCGCCTCCACTGACAGATCTAATAAAAATACTGAAACAAAATAGCACAGATATACATGAAAAGTATATGGAAACTAAATGTACGTCAAGACAAGTGAAAGAACCATGAAAGATGCATATGCAATAAAGATGGGATAAATAGTAAAAGTCATCGCATGACTTTCTGTATACACCTACTTAGCTCACAAATCTCAAGATGGGACCCACGGGGGGGTCGCAACCAATATAATATATCTCAAATCTCAAATTTTAACCCACTTATCTGGATCGTGTTCACAGAGAACGTTTTTATAAAATTGTCTTATTTTCTTTCAAAAATACTGTTCTTCAATGATACCGATATCTCATGAATGTATATTTATGGAATAAGGATGTAATGCTCACAATCAAATCAGTATGAAGATATCCAATCCATTCAATACATATACAAGTGAGCCCAGAAATCAACTTAATATGTCCATAATTCATGATATCAACTCTAGCTAGGCACCATCAGAATAAATATGCATTCAAGACATCATTAATATCATATCAACCACTAACTCGGGCATTTCTATCATGATAAGGGCAACTAAAGCTCAACAAGGCCTATAATAACAATTCAAGCCCCCGTACAGGCATCATATTGAGAATAAAGACATTTAAATGCACAAATAAGGCCCCCGTATAGGAAACATCCAATATCAGATATTCACAAGTCAACGACAATAAGAATATAATCCCCCACATGGGCACACAACAGTAATAATCTCATAATACCATTCCCATAGTTATTCCCTCCAACCAATAGCATGCTTTACTTATTTATTAACTACCCAGCTCAATCTGAAGAAAGTTAAGCCATAATCTACCATGAAATGATGAAATCCGAGCCTAAAGTCCTTCAAAATGGTACTTTAACCTTTCAAACAGTCTCAAAATCAACTAAAACATACAAATATAGCATCTACGCGTTAAAAGAAAGCCAACAATACCCATATTGACCATATTTAAGACGGGACCAAAACAAACTCAAAAAATGAGTTCAAAAATAAGAGTAAGACCAGAATTTTATTTTAGAAATACATTCCCCAAGGTTAAAGGTGTTTATATTTGAAAACACAAATGAAAAGGAGTGAAAAATATGGTTCAAATCAAAGACAAATCATTTTTAAGCTTTATTGGTAAAAACCTCATAATCCCATTTCAAAATCATGATTAAAAGGTGTTTTCAAAGATATAATCCATGGAAATAATGGAACTATGAGTTTGGAGATTACCCACATGAAACACGCTGAAAAAACCCTCGAAAATTGCTTTCCCGAAGCTTAGAGGTCCAAAAATGGAAGAAATTCAAGAAAATGAGGTATTGATACTATTTTATAAATAGTACCTTATGAACATGGTTAACCCTTTGTGTTCATGAGGGTCAAATTTGACAGGCCAAAAGTTGCCCTTCGCATTCGTAGCAAAGGCTTTGCATTCACAAAGGCTGATGAATCAGGCCTTAGCATTCGGGATAGTCTCATCGCGTTTGCGAATATAGGAAGATAACCTACCCGTACTCGATTGCCATTCACATTTGCAACCACCACCTCACAATCGCGATGAAGGGAAAATTTCCTTTTCTGCATTCATGGCCTGGGGCTCGCGTTCCCAAAAAATCTCTATCCACCAGATATCAGTTGTACACCAGCTAAATTTGTATGTTACAAAGTCTCCAAATGGACCCTCGAGATTCATTCAGGACTCCACAGAAATAAACCATATATGCTAGTAGGCTATTTTCACTTTCTAGACTCAATGGCGACGTCAGATTTTTGATAAAAGATTGTTTTCAATAAATTAACCCCCTAGACCACTTTTAGGTAATTTTTCAAACAAAGGGTCAAAATGCAAAATAGAGGTTCCAAATCCAAACCAACTTCGGTAATAACCCAAATTCGACATTTCAGATCGAATAAACTGTCTAAATCACCATTCGGCACTTTGAACAACAAATGTTGACCAAAGTCAACCATATGCCTTTTAAAGCCTATAAAAATGACAAACTCACCCAAATCATTCTCGATCTCATTGGGAACCATGTCAACCATCCCCACACCCTAAAATCAACATGTAGCAACTAAGAAAAAGGGGAAATATTGTCAAACATGTAAAAAATAAGATTTCACAAATCAGATCATTTTATAGATGGAATCTGGGAGGTTCCATGGGGCATTGTGATGGAAGTTAAGAAGATCTATAAGTTAAGAGCAAATGTTGTTGTGGTGGTGGAGCATACATATCAAGAAGGCAATATGCTTGTAATATTTTTGCTAACATTGTTTTCTCTTATGCAGGGTTACAAACCATAAGTTAATCTAATCTACAGGAGGTGCCAACACAAGCTAAGAAAATTATTCTACTGGACAAAAGCCAATGCCCTAATCTCAAAATTAAGAAGTGACAAAATAGGAATTTCAGATTACAAGAAGCATCATCTAGTGCAAGGCAAGCATGAATAATGTGAACAAAAGGATGGGAAAATATACAGCTCTGGACGCTCATAATAGTTTCAACAAATGCATTGATTCAGCTAGAATTAAATGAATATCATCTCACAAATACAACATTTGGATGGATGGACATAACTACACTTTTCTTCAAATTTTTAATTGCTTGGATAGATCTTTGAATAGAAATTTTGTGATGATGGTCACTATGCTGCATGGATTGATCGTGCTCAAGTGATATGGTTTCTTGAAGGTTTTATTGCAAATCTCCTGTGTCTTTGAATAGTGGTATCAGCTCTTTGAGCTCAAATTGACAGAGATAGAGATCATAGGGGATTAGTAATCAAATTTTCTGGCACGTGGTGGAATATATGTAGGTGTTTGTGAAGTTACTCACTAGATCTACACTAATTACATTGAAAAAGTCTTCCGTTGTGCTCGATTTCATGGCGTTTATATGAGCGTTTGAATTTCTTTTATGAAATCAACCCAAGCTCAATGAGATTGTTTTCTGTTGCTGAATTAATGAAATAGATGATTACAACTATCCCCATGTTGTTTCTGATTCAAAGAAGCCTCACAGATTGGATCAATTTTGTCAAGACTAGATGAGGAAGACAGTGGAAGCTCTCGAGTTTTCTACTGAGTTCTTTATTTTCCCTTTAAGTGCTTTGACTTGGCAAATATTTTTTGTCTTGCCTTATTTGTTTTTGAATTGGGCCATTTTTGGGCCTAGACTTATTTTGATTTAGAAATAAAATGGACTGCATGGCTCTTTTAATTAAAAAAAAAAAAGAAGTAAAACATGTGGAAGATAACCATTTAATCAACCTAGGTCTCAATCAAACTCTTTTTACAAAAATTATAGGAAATAGACTCAAAAATTCATATCATAACCTCCTAAACTTGGAGTCACTAGTATAACTCTCTACAAAGTATATACAACAGTGAAAGTCTCAGTATTTCTCAAAGGAATTAAACAACATAAAGGAAAGATAGAAGAGATCTATGATGGTTGCGACTCAGTCAAGAAGCTACCGCAAAATCTCGATAAGCATCTTCGAACATTACTACCAATTACCGACTCGAGGTGCACTGCAGAACATACCCATCAAGGTGAATAGGATAAACAAGTATGATTATTAATCCACATGTATTCAAAAGAATTACTGACTTAACCAAATCTGAAGTGAAGGTGTGATGAGTCACTGGCATCTATAAAAATTAAACTCGTACTATGCCAAATTATAGTATAGTAAGATGTCGAACCCATAGAGATTAGTTAATCTATTCTACAGACATTTCATGTTTTAATTACTATTTGAGAAAATTAAAAATAGTTGAATGGTAAATTAACAAATTAAAAATTTGTAAAATGAAAAGTAGAGAAAATATTTTTATTTTTCACAAATATGATAAATGACGTTGGGCTCCTGACGACACTTGATATTATTATTATAAAGTAAGCTATTTATTCCTCGATTTATATTTCTCACAAATGTAGAAATACCTCTTACAATTATATTTATATACTATTACTTAAGTTGAATCAATTAAATGCACTCCTCTCGGTTATACAATTTAATCGTCAAAATAGTAATACTAAGAACTAGAAATATGTGCTTGAACTAAAACATGCCCTTTATGGTAAGTCCCTTTCGGTTACCTTACTTGCTATAATTGATTATAACACTATTCGCCTCTTTTGATTACAAATAAATGTATAATTAATTATAAGGTTAATGAGATAGATGTCACTAATTAGTAATTTATCAATACCCACATTCCTTAAAGATTTTACAAGCGATTGGGACTTATATTGGGTGTTAATCACTACTAATTTAGTGTAAAAGGGTTCAATACTACTCTGATCGGATCAATGCCTAACACATAAAAATTTGATAAAAATTTGGGAATCCGCCATTAGAGGGGGTCAGGACTGGTTGGGGATGATGGTATCACTTCAACGATGGATTCATCATTATAGTGATACTGTTGTGGCGATGCTCTATTGCTGCAACGACATCATAGTAGCGCCAAAAGCATCACTGTAGCAATGGTCGGGTAGTAGCTTGCCCAGAATTTTTCAAAATAGATTTTTCAATTTCCTTTTCTTTTCGTGGTATCCCTGGTCAGTTTCTAATTACTATAATACGACACTTGTAGGACTATTTACTATAGCTAACCCAAATGCCAACCAACCCTTATACTGATGATTCCCAAATAATGCTTATCATACCAGATATAAGGATGGAAAGATTACTAGAAGGTTCATTCACGATAGGGGATTCATGATAAAGGATGTGGCTGAAGAGGCCCCCAAGTTCTTTAACCAGTTGAGAACTTTTGGATAGGAGATTCTAACAGAGTCCACTCCCATATATAAACTGGAGATAGTCCGGGAGTTTTATGCTATACTCCCGATGATGGACTGGTCCTTGCCCAATCCCACCATCCATATCCGAGGGAAGAATGTTCTGATGGATGCTACCACTATCAATGATACTTTGAAAGTTCCAAACCCTTCTAATGCAGGCTTTGAAGTAAAGAGGGATGAGGCTGATCTGAAGTGGCTGGCAATGACCTTGGTGCCAGAGGATTAGGATAACAAGGTGCGGTGGATGTGTGTCAGGGGGACAAAAAGCACCCCTTTTTTTGTGGAGGCTCGGAGGTGGATGAACTTAGAATATTGGAGGATTCGCATTTCAAGCAACGTTATAGATGTGACCTTCCACAGGGTTATGGAGGTGACTTATGATCTATCAGGGATCATGATGAATATGAGGATGGAAATCATAGACGAGTGGAAGTTCTTCTACTCATGAGGATGGCCTATGAAGGACTTCTTTTTTCCTTCATTGATCACTGAATTGTGCAAGTGGGTGGACGTGCTGAAGGAGGGATATGACCCTTTAGAGGAGTGTGATATGCTCTTTAGCCTACTGAAGGTGAAGTATTTGCAAGGAGGGAGCAAGAAGAAGAGAAAGTTAGGGGCTAAGGGAGAGAGCAACAGGGACGAAAAGGGTAAAGAGTCTGGTACCCCTTCCATACAACCACCTATGTCTCTTGAGTGCTTGGAGGTAGACATGGCTATCGTGAGGGGATACTTGGAGCTATCCTATTTACCTCTCCACGGTTCAACTCCTTCAAGCTCTATAACTCTACCAGCTATAACTCATGCCTACACAAAGCTACGGAGGGAGTTAGATGAGGAGAAGAGGCAGAGGCGCTCTCAGTGGAACACCATGAAGGTTGTGTTTAAATATGGCGTCACCGATCAGGAACTCCCCAAGTTGAAAAACAAGATGTGGATGAGTTTACCTTTTTGAGTGGCATAGAAAAGAAGGGCTATGATGCCTCTAGCCTGTACGACGATGGGGTCTCCAGGTAGATCCCCAAGTGCACATTAGCCTATTGTCACGCCCCGAATTCCATTGGAACGTGATTGGCACCCGTAGCCGATAAGGCACGAGAGAACCAATCTTTACTCATACCCAATCCTATGCATGCTATAAGAAACACCACTATCACGTAAGGATAGAAAAGACCAATATCGGAAAGCATGGAACAAATAATCTTTCCTTTTTACGCATTGTTTGAATATCTTATTTTATCGCAAATTAGCTTAATAAACCATTAGCTTACTATTGTTTGCATGGTACACTATTTCCTTTCATATATATTATGAATACATGGTCGTTTTTTATGAAATATGAAAGAACACAAAAATAGGTGATTTCCACTGGAATCATTCTGCTTAGACGTTGCTGCAACAATGAATCCATCACTATTGCGATGTCGTAGGAGCGATAAGGAGTCGTTGCGGTGATGTCACTGTAGTGATGAATCTGTCATTGCAGCGACTCTCAACTACTGACTCCGAGCCCTATTTTTTTCCCATTTTTTCAGCATGATGTTACCCCATGAACATTTTAAAACTTCCATTCCCCATATTCCAGAAATTTCAATGAAGTAGGCTCTGACACCTTAATCTATATCCATTTTATCACGCATATTCCAAATCTCTCGCCTCTTTTACACTTAACTAATCCCTCAAAAGATCGTAAATCCATACGAGTTTTTAATATAATCACCATAGATCAGACCAAACAAGGATCCCAAGCATATCGTCAAAGACAAAATAGAAATCAAGCCATACTTCAAGTCACAAATCAAGGCATACTTCAAAATCACAAAAATGAAGACAATCTTCAAGTCAAGCCTAAACTTTATGACCCACAAATATTTTTTTGTAACAAATCTCATATCACTGATAATAATCACTTACGCTTAAGAAATTCAGCCATCATATGGTAGGGCAGTAATATAGTCAATACGATAATAATCCACATAAGGAATACACCTTGCATTCTATCATGACACAATTTTTTTTTTAAAACACAAGTATTTTTTCAATACACATAATCAATCAACTAACGAAAGAATTATGCTTACCAACAGCACTGACAACTACAATATTCACTACATCAAACAACATAACCACCTAAAAGATAAATGTATCACTCATTTCAAACATGACTCATAACCTTAGAATACAAGACTTACACCTCTTATTGACCTTTACCGATTAGAATTACAATATTCCAACCTTCCAAACATTACCGAGATACCAATCGAGACCAACTAATACTAATTGTGATTGTCGAGATACAAATTGGAATCAGCCAGATACTAATTGGACTCAATTCAGGGAGACAACATTGAGATAGAATTATGGGAGAGAAAAAAGTAAGATTGATTTACTAAATGACTGGTAACTTTCTATGGATTTGATGTGGAGGTCAATGTATAAATTTGCAGGACTCTACTCGACATTTTCTCTTGTACTAGGAGACCGATAACCTGGGCTCAGATACCAACTTTGTCACGACCCAAATCATAGATTATGAGGACACCTACCCAACACTACCCTTGATTGGAAAACCCTTACCACCCAACCTTTAATCACTGCTAAAATCATTTTAGTAAAAACCTTAAGCATTAGTAAATAATAAACATTTCTTTTAAAATAAAACTAATTGCAAAGTACATTACAAAAATTAAATACACAACTTCCCAGAACCCAGTCTAAACAAGTACAAGAACACTAAACAAATGAAGGATGATTCAAGAAACAACATCAGTGTGAGATCAGAATAACAAGTTCTACTGAACAATAGTCGTTGCTACACCTATAGAAACTCCTACTGGCCTGAAACATGACTATACCCCCAAAAATAGATATAGTAAGTGTAGTACACTACAACCATACATACTGGTAGGTATCATCGACTAATCAGGGTCAGAAAAAAAGTAATAACAAACAGAAATCAAAGAGAGACCATGACAGTAATAAGTACTTAGATAAGTGACCATTACCAACACACTTCAACATTCTTCAACTCTTAACCTTACCACCCTCTATTTTAATGATAGCCCTACTGATCTTCTCTTAAAGCGACTAAGTAACCACAACTCCATAGAACCACCAAGTCCATATTCTTACACACTCACCTTACCTAGACAACGTCTAATATCCCTTGCTCATGAAAATTTTGACTCATTGCTCTATTCATTACTTTCCATCGATAATACTACCACCCTAGCCCTCAATAGACAACCACAATTACATAAGAATGATAGTATAATATCCTCACACAGATAATGTACACAGAGGAAATAAGATCCACACATAGCCAAGACATACCTTATATCTAAGTATTCATGCCTATCACTTACACTTAGGCAATTTAGTCAATAATAGAGAAGGAAAACCACATGTGTAAATACAACAATGAATGCATGCATGCAAGGTGTACACATATACTAGGGTAAGCAGGGACCCTTAGCTATGACCTTTAGGGGATGAGCTTAGTCCATGTACCAGTACCGGTGTGGTACTCAATCCAAGCATCAAACAGTATCAGAGTTACAACTGATTCCAATACCAATCTGTGTCGACATGACACCTGATCCCAATATCAATCCATATTAGTGTGACACCCGATCCTAATGACAACTTACTAAATAATCTCAACACAATGCTCAATATATTATGACAATCAATAGTTACAAGTATGCCCAAATGCTAGCCACAAACATTCAACTTAAATATAAGCATTGAGTCAAATCAAGTGTATAACTACATTTAACTTAACCATACATACCAAACAATTAAGAATCATTACAAATCGATTGTCGTCTATCTTTATCCCGATTCTTTTAGTTATTTAAGGATGTTGTAACCCTACTTTTTTTTTTGTTACTCTAACACCAACCCTAGTGTGAGTGACGTATCGCAATTTGGTTTCATATACAACCTTCTGCTATCGTACTTAACACCACCATAACAATCCTTAAATCTACCAACTCCTCCCTCTATAATCAACTTAACTCCACTTACATACCCTCTATTGTCGACTTGAAACATATGCTAGGAGATTCTACCTCTACCAAATAAGTCCACCATCACCCCACCCTTTGTAACAAACTCATAACAACCCCTATTTACTGATATACCTCTAGTTCTTTAGTTCGTACAAGCATCATAACTTCCTAACAATTAAAGGGTTAAGAAAATTCATCAAATCCACATGCATCACCAAATTCATCAATTCATTATCCTAGATTTAGTTTATTATCAAATCCATCCAAACTCCATGCCCGAAGGCCTAGGCATGAAGTCTTCCATCAAAACTAAAATTATTACATGCATCTAACCTAAATTTACCATAATTAAACCATAACCTACCTTGTGGAAGAATTTTGCTTCTACAGAGAGTGAAAAGTCTATCCTCATATGCCTTTTGCTATGCAATCCCCCAAAATCATTGCAAGGAATGCTTGGAAACCACCCTTTCAAAACTTGACCTCTACATCTTTGCCATTCTAAACCAAGGTTTATATGGGGTGTTTTTGGAAGAAGCAAATAAAATAAGAGGCTATAGCTTGGAGAAGGGTTTAAACTAAACTCGGGTGGCTTACTGCCTTACCATTGCTGCAGTGATTAGAGTGTCGCTATAGTGGTAAGCCTATCACTATAGTGATGGGTTGACAGACCTTGGCAAATATCAAGAAATTATCCCAAATTAATTTGGGCCACAGACCTTTTACCATGAAAATTATTTCTAATTAGGCTTAAAACATATTTGATTGAATTATCTTTCCAAAATAATTTTTAACATAATAACGAATTGGGTCATTACACCCAAGTACCTGGTTGGAGTCTTTTAGACTTCACTAAAAATTTTGCGTGTAATGTTCTGGTGCAGCTGCATTTGCAGCCCTTGGGTCGCTTATATGGAATCGTTTAAATGGCTGGGGATCCTTAGATGCAGCTGTAGTCGTTGTCAGCCTTGGTCGCTTAAGCAAAATCCCCTCCATTTTTACAGAGCTGCTTAAGAGGTTGGGAAGCCACCTATGTAGAGGTACAGGGGAACAGTGACCCTCGCTTAAGTGGTGGGTCAGTCGCTTATGTGATGCCACTTTTTGTGGCCAAACCTCCGCTTAAGCAGACTTACTGGTATATATGTCCCCACCTCGACTTGCTTCTCCATTTTTCTAAAATCAACCTCCATTATTTGTCCTTTCATCTTGGAAAACTTGGGGAAATTACTTCATTGAAGTCAGGTATGATTTTTACACCTTCCATGACCTTTTCCCCTTTATCTTACAATTAAATTCTGCTTGAATTCTATCTAATTCTTGATCTTGGGTTTTTTGTTGCTTGGACTTTTGGAGATTTTTGAACCCCGTTAGCAAGTCCTACTAGACTATTTCAACCTGAGTTTTATCTTGAAATATATAATTGCAATATGTGTCTTATTTTACTTATATTGATGTATAGATTATGATTGTGCTAGGCAATTTTCTGATGTTGTGTTGAGGTGATGAAAAGTTCATGGATGATCCAAGACTACTTTTTGGATTCGAGTTAGGCTATGCTCTACTTTTATATAGGATTTGCTCTATAAGATTGTGTATAGTACAAATTACTTGTGGGGTAGAGGTTTATAGGATAGGTGTAACATTATTTATTTATTTTTGATTGATCATGGCCTTCTTTTAGGGGGTCTTAGAATAGAATTCTAGCTTGAGCCATATTTAGAATACCTATTGTAGTGCTAGGATTAAGTTTAGAATATTTGTTTACTTGCTCTGATATTAGGATTAGATTTGCGATCCTTAGTATAGGTCTGGGGTAGTATCTCACAATAAGGTTGGCATTCCTCATTCAATCCTTTTAGTATCATGTTTATCTCATTTTATGTATTTACTTTACATATATATATATTCTGCTTGATATGTTGGTGAGCTGTGAGGTCATGGTTATGACTCTGTTGGATTTCAGGTTAGTATATCTTACTCTAGAAATGCATTGATTTCTAGTTATAAATACTTATATGGTTATTCCCTATTTCTATATATACTAGTGATGGCATACATACTCATGCATTATAGTACAATTCTATGGAAAATTTTTTATTTTCACTACTATTTTCAATAAAGGATTTATTCTCATTTCCACTCATAAACTGAATTTAAAATGGAAATCATATCACCCTTATTATTGGATGATAATTTTTAAGACTAAACTATACCACATTCACTATTTTTTCTGGGAATATCTAAAGGAATTGTAACTATTTTTACCATTGGTTTTATTTCCATTTTCAAAAGATTTATCCTGGTCTCCACTTATTGATTTTGATGGTGGAACCTAATTTCTAGATGTTTTACCTGCACACTAGTTCTTAAAAGGAAAGAAAGTGGATCATCTTAGTCTTGGTTCAACTTCTGGCACACGTTATACTTATGCTTACTTATGAGTCAATTTCAAAAGGGATTTATTATCGATTATTACTTATAAGTCCCACTTTAGGATCAAGTAGTTTATACGGATATCTGGTAGTGTATACAAATATCCTAAGTTCCATATAGGTCCTTTCGTCTATGAGCAACAATGCTGGAGGAGGGGTGTTCCCTATGGGTCCTACCTTTACGAGCCTAGGGGGATGGAGGAGGTGTATATACTATAGTTGGACGTGGTACTCATCTTATATTGCATCATTTGGTTTTCCGCTGCACTCATCCATTTATACGCATTGTCGTCACCAATATAATTATTGTTTGGTATCTTTTGTCCTTATGAGGGTCGGTTGGGTTATGTTTGTTGTTTGTACCTACCGTACTTATAGGGGTCGATTGGGTTTTGTCTATTATTTTTCACCTTTTGGGGCCTGATTAGGTTATTATCTGATTACTACTACTTAGCTTATGGTAGGTTTGTTACTAGCGTGTACTCACCATCTAGGTATGTCTAGTAAACTCCTTCTTTTTTAGAATTACGAGCTTTAATGATAGATTATCGTGTTTTTTCTCTTACTTTGGCTAGACATTCTGAGTATATTTCTATTGATATTCTTTCTTAATAATGATTCTTGCCATGTTATACTATTAGACGATCTTCTGTAGATAGGTGCTTTCTTTCTAATTACCTAGTTTGTATTTCAGCTCCTCTTAGATTTCTTACATTTTTCATTATCTCCTTTCATGTTATTTATACTTGCATATATATGTTAAGCTCAGTAGGCCTATGATGTCTACTAGGATCGTATGTTTTAGTACTCATATTATACTTCTACATCTTTTTCCCTTAATGCATATCCTAGTACGAGTTGTCACTGTTGATGTGTACTTCGTGCGGAGCAATCTTGGCTTGAATATTTGAGGTGAACTCCTGACACTCGGATTTTTTCCTTCTCCCACTATTTTGATGGACTGGTCTTTATTTTATACATTAGAGATGGTTCTATGTATACTGTATTTGTTTTGTACTCTTGTTATGTCTTAGTAGCTCCTGTACCGACTGGTAGTCTTATGGTGTATTTTGGATAGTTTGCTTCTTATCTCTCTTTATCTATGTAGTTTATCGGCCCTAGTTTTTGTGTATATATTTATACTTCACCCTTTTATTTCATCTTTTGTTCCTTCATCCTATTGGCCTATTACTTATTATTCTAGTCTAAAGGTTTGGCTTACCTATAGGTAGGTTTAGTAGGTGCCATCATGACCTAAGATTTTCAGTTATGACAGTTTGGTATTAGAACTCTAGGTTCATCGATATCCTTGGTACAAGAGAAATTACCTAGTAGAGTCCCATGGATTGGTTTTATGATGTTTGTATCCTATCTTAGGAAAATCACACTTCTTGATTCTTCATTATGAGTCCTTATCCCTATCAATAACTAAATTCTTTTATTGGTTGTGCTCTTCGTCAGATGGATCACACGAGAACATTTGACAGCAAGAAAGAGACTCTTGCACATGTTTCTTGAGTCTAAGTCTAGGGGCAGTTCAGGGAGTAGTTAGTGAAGGTAAAGCTTGTTATTGAGGATTTACAGCATCAGGTAGAGGGTCTGGAGCCATCCTAAGCTCCAGCCAAACTAGTACCATGACAATTTCCTAGGGTACCATAGTTGGGATTTCGAGCCTTTTTTGGTGTACGTCATAGGGAGGGGTAGTGCCCAAGATGTCTAGTAGTTTTCAGCCTAGAAATAAGCTCATAGATATTCAGCAGGGTTCTATGTTAGTTTTAAAGTATGAGATTAGGTTTCTTGAGTAGGCCATTATACTTCTATGAATCTTTTTAAAGAGCATGAGAGAGTGTAGAGGTTTGTTAGAGAATTGATCTTATCGCTCTATTTTTCATCGTAGCCTTTAGTAGAAAATGGGTCTACCTTCTTTTAGGTTGTTTATCATGCAAGAGTAATATAGAGGGCATGTCTCGATATCTATAGATGTGGCGGTAAGAGGTCCCGTTATCATCTCAATTTTAGTGGTCTTTTGCCCTAAAGTAGGGTGTAATGACCCTCCAGTTTATTTTCTATTTTTTGTGCTTTTTCTATATTTAGTGCTTTTCTATAGTTGCCCTAAGTCATTTGTGACTTGCTGGGACTAATAGTTTGGTTTCTGAATTGTTCATTTGGTTTCTAGGTAGTTTAGGTGTTTTGGAGTTAAGAAATAGGTCTTTACCCTAAACTTCAAGTAAATGGCCTCAGATAATAATTTGATAGTTTAGTTTTCTTTAGAATGTGGATTTTAGGCTAGGGGGACCTTTGGTTTGGGTCCTGAGGATTCTAGGTTCGTTTAGGGCTATTGGTTGGAATTTGGTAAAAATAGGATAGTGGATTTAGGGCCCATATTTTGTCAAAACGATCTCTGTTGGAATTTTCATTAATTCCATTGAGTCTAGAATGTCATTTATGGTAGGGTAGCATATATTGTTTGCATGCACGGGGTTCTGAACGAATCTCGAGCACTCAATTAGAGTCTTTTTGAACTTAGGATTTTGTTGGTTTTGTACCAGCAGATGCAGGTCCCATTTAATCATCGTGTTCGCAACCTAGTTGTTGTGTTTGCGAAGGTCAATGAGATTGACCATCACAATCATGAACAAACCTGTTGCATTTGAAATAAAGGGTCAATAGGACCCGAACCTGGACCTTTTTTACATTCGTGACCCGAGCCATTCCATTCAAGATGGTCATTCTAGTGGGGTCACGCAAATGCGATGAAGAACCCCCTGATAATATATATAATCACTCCCTTTATTTTAAAACTTATTGTTCCAAGTGTAAACCTCCATTGACGACCTTGGAGCTCTAAAATTGTTGAGAGATTGTAAATTGAAGTTGGGGTTAGCTATGGGATTGCTTACTCATCAATTTATGATCATTTCATCATAAGTTTTTGGTCTTTTCAGATTAAATTCCATCATAATTCATTATTTTAACATAGATTTTAAGGTTTGATTTGGAGCATGAATGGAGAGCTGGTGGTGCTTAAATTTTGAGCACAGGCTCCTTGTTCCCCGAGGGATGTTATTACAGGTCCAATTTTTGGATTCCATAAGTAAGCCCGCCGAATGATTTTTAGCCCAATTTTTGACCTAGAGTACTTTATATCGATATGGATATCGATGTTCTCATCTTGATGCGTAGATTACTATTTTGATAGCATTGTAGCAATTAGAGTATTCTCGAAAGGGAAGAGCCCTGGTTTAGTAGTTTGCAAGCATGTTCTTCACCGTCTAGGTAGGCTGCGACTTACCTACTTTTAGAGTTTTCTCATATAATGTATTGGTGTGATAGTTCACTAATTATTGGCGTGGGAAATTAAGGCTTGAATATGATTCTTATAGCCGATTAGGTTTTTGATTAAAAAATATTGAGGTGGGCTGATTATCAGCATTGAGCTGGCTTGCTCACTTTATTGTAATTGTTTGATTCGGTATCTTTGGTCTTTTAGCATTTTGGCCTTAATATACTATTTTCAACTCAATAAATGGGATTTTTGAAATACTTTAAAGGAACTTGGTTTTCTAAAAATAAAAATGGACTATTTAGTCCTGATTCAAGTTCGGGCATGTGATTTTACCATTTATTGCATATTTAGTTTTGATTCGAGTTCTACACCTGATTTTATTGCTTATTATATATTTAGTCTTGGTTCAAGTCTGGAATGTATTGTTGTTGACTTCTAGTTGGAAATTCAGTTCGTGTCTGGGTATGGCTAAAGGAAGAGTACACGGTACATTGATTGAATATCATTACTTACTATCATATCTGATTTATTGTAGTATTATTTTTTGTTTGCATCCTCTATGCTTATGGGGGCTCGACCGGCTTTGTCTATCGTTATGTGTATATTCTGGCAAAATGGGGGTCCAATTAGGTTTTAGTTAGGCACTTGTTTATGTTTTTTGAGCTAATTACTTATGATTCTCATGTTTACCTAGCTTTAGCCTATTATTCTCTTTCTGAGCTCTCTATTATTACCTTTAGCATATATTCTCACTTTATTATGCTTTTACTTTATTTGAGATTAGCCGGCTTGTGATGCCTACTGAGTACCACATATTTTGGTACTGATACTACACTTTTGCATCTTTTCCCCTGATGAAGATCCTTGTACGAGTCAACGTTGTTGACATCACCCTCGAGCAAAGCTATTGATCAAAGAATTGGGTGAGCTTTTAGCATCCGCAGCTATCCATCTCCTCCTGTTTTTGGATTTGTCTTATTTTGTATCATTCAGAGAGTATTCTATATATATTGCACTTTTCTAGTACTCCTTATATTAGTGGCTCTTATACTGGCTTTACCAGGTCTTTGGGGACTCATTATGTATATTTTACTTTTTTCCCTCACTATTTATATATAAATGCTCCATTTTCTTTCGATCAGTAGTTGCTTTATTTATTGTTTTCACCCTATTCTTCTCTCTTCCACCTGTTATCCCTTTACTTGTCATTTTGGGCTATGGCTTGGCTTACCTACTGGTGGGTTATAGTTGGTTCTAACATTTCCTGAATGTTGGGTCCTGATAACTTAGTATCAGGCCCTAGGTTCACCGGTATCATTGGTATAAGAGCAAGTGTCTAGTAGAGTCCTGCAGATTGGTATGATGACATCCATATCCTATCTTTGGGAGGCTACAGGACATTTTTAGGAAAATCTCACCTTTTGATTCTTTATCGTGCATTGTGTCTATATTGGTTTTAATATTCTTATTTGTTTCTCTCTTACACAGATGGCTAGGACGAGGGCCATGGTGGTCGAGGCTCCTGAGCTAATAGCTAGGGCCCTAAATAGGGGCAGAGGTAGAGGTCGACCCTAAGGGTTGAAGTTGGGGCAGATCTACAGCATCAACTCGAGGCCAGGCCAGAGAGCCTTCACCAGAGCCGATTAATGATTTAAAGTCAAACATTGCACTAGAGGATCTGCCACCATAGCAATCAGTGGACCAGGGAGTAACCTAGGCTCTACCTATATCTACAACAAAATCTATCACTCAAGATGCCCTAATCCAGTTATTAGGTATGATTGGAAGTCAGCCAACGGATGGGGTCCAGAGATCCACTCAAGGGTTACGATAGAGTTAGTCAGGTACAAGGGCACAACCTGTAGTTACGGCTCCCCGAGCAGAGGTTCCACCTGTATCCTTAGTTACATAGCCAGTACAGACCAGACAACCATACTTCTAAGAAGCAGAAGATGCTAGGTGTGTTTCTTAGATTGGCTTTGTCGAGGTTTTTAGGAGCCTAGAGGAGGATGCATATGAGTTTTTTACCAATTGTGTGGAGAGATTGCATAATCTTGGCTTAATAAATTTGCATGATGTATATAACACCATATTTCAGCTTGATAGTATAGTGAGGTAGTGGTGGAGGGGGTACCTTGATTGTGGACCAATTGCATCATCTCTTATGAGTTGGGTTTAGTTCTCCAAGGCTTTCATGGAGTGGTATATACCTCACAGTATGTGTGAGCATCTGAGGGGTGAGTTTTTGAGGTTGGAGTAGTGTTCTATGATAGTATTAGAGTACGAGTCTAGGTTTCACAAGTAAGACAGGCATCCCATTATGATTCTACCTACCGAGCATAAGAGAGTGTGATGCTTCATTAAAAGGTTGAGACTTTAGCTATGTATGGCTACCTAGAGCATGGTATCTTCAGGTAGATCATTTCTAGATGTTGATTATCATGCTCTTACTATAAAGGATATGCACCATGAGGCCTATGAGGGCAGTAATAAGAGATCTCATCATCAGAGTTATTATAATGGTAGTCATAGTGGGTCACAGTTTTGAGGTAGGGACTTTATGGGCAGGCATTAACATTTGTATCAACAAAAGTAGCTGTATCAGCAGTATGGTTGGTCTAGTAGGCCTACTCATGCTGTTTTTTAGATTTCAAATGAGGGTCATCCTGGTTATAGTGTTTTCAGTAGTCAGGGCATCGATCAGCTATTATGGGTTTTCAGTCAGGGGCTTTAGGCCATAGTGGCTATTCTGGGTTAGCATGACCCTTCAGTCAGGGTAGGGCACCCATAACATTCTTTGATGTTAGGGTTGTTAATCACTTTGCCAAAGAGTGTCCCCGCCGTAGGATGATTGATACTTCAACACAGATAGCTCAGCCCCTTAGAGTAGTGGTACCACTGAGAAAAGATAGTTCCCAGAGTGATAGGGGTAGTTCATAAGGTATTCTTGAAGGTGGTCAGCCAGGTAAGACATGTGGTCTATCAGGTTCTTTGTCTGATGGTAGCTGCAGACAGCTATAAACCTTTCCTAGTAGGCCAGAGGTGGAGGCATCGAACTCCATGATCACATGTAGGATTTTAGTTTGTCGTCAGCTAGATTTTATTTTATTTGATTTAGGCTGTACACATTCATATGTGTCTATTTATTATGCTACTTATTTTGGAATGTCTAGCAAGCCTTTATCTGTGTCGATTCATATAGATACTCCCATAAGAGATTCTTTAGTAGTGGATTGGGTTTATAAATCATGTTTGGTGACTATTTATGAGTATAACACTTGGGTTGACCGTATTCTGCTTAACATTTTAGATTTCAACACTATTCTTGGTGTGGACTGGTTATCCCCTTACCATGCGGTCTTGGATTGCTCTGCCAAGACCATTACCTAAGCAATACCTGGCATATCCCCAATTGTATTGTAGGGCTCTGTTAGTCACGCACTGACATGGATTATTTCTTACATTCGTGTTAGGAGGTTAGTGTCGAAGGGGTGTTTGGCTTATCTTGCTTATGTCCGTGATACTAGTGTAGATGTTCCTTCACTTGATTCTATTCGTGTGGTTCGTGAGTTTGCTCATGTGTTCCCTATCGACTTGCCTAGCCTCCCGCTTGATCGTGATATTTATTATGCTATTAATGTTGAGCTAGGCACTAGGCCTATTTCTAGTTCACCGTACCATATAGCTCCTGCTGAGTTGAGAGAGCTTAGTGTTTGGCTTCAGGATATTTAAGCTAAGGGTTTCATCATACTCACTATTTCTCTATAGGGTAGCCCTATCTTATTTTTGAAGAAGAAAGATGGCTCTATGCATATGTGTATTGACTATCAGCAATTAAATAAGGTGACTATAAGGAATAAGTATTTGATGCCGCATATTAATGAATTATTTAACTAGCTTCAGGGTGCAGTCGTGTTTTCTATGATTGAATTGAGATTTGGCTACCATCAATTGAGGATTCAGGTGGCGGACATCCCTACAACAATATTCAGGACTTGCTATGGCCATTGCAAGTTCCTGCTGATGTCTTTTGGATTGACCAATTCCCCAGCAGTGTTTATGGACTTGATGAACCGCATGTTTAGGCCCTATTTGGACTCCTTCATGATTATATTTATTGACAACATCCTTAATTGCTCAAGGAGTAGGGAGGAGCACGAGCAATATTTGAGGATTGTGCTCTACACTTTAAAAGATCACCGACTTTATGTAGAATTCTCAAAGTGTGAGTTTTGGCTTAAGTCTGCAACGTTCTTGGGGCACGTGGTGTCCAAGGATGGGATTATGGTAGGCCCAAAAAAGATTAAGGTAGTTCATGATTGGGCTAGGCACACATCTCCTACCGAGGTTCACAATCTCATTGGGTTAGCAGGTTACTATAGACGTTTCGTTGATGGGTTATCTTCTATAAAAACACAACTGACCATATCGGCTAGGAAGGATGCTCCATTCCAATTATTCGATAAGTGTGAGGTGAACTATTTTCAGCTCAAGGCCTTACTCACTTCAACTCCTATTTTAACTTTTCTAATTGAGGGTGAGGGTGTTGGTTTGGGTTGTGTTCTGATGTAGCAGGGCCGAGTTATAGCACATGCTTTGAGATAGTTAAAGGTGTATGAGCGCAACTACCCCACCCATGTCTTGGAGTTGGCAATGGTAGTTTTTGCACTTAAGATTTGGAGTCACTACCTTTATAGTGTTCGCTGTGAGATATTTTCCAATCTTCATAGTCTATAGTATATTCTTAGTTAGAGGGAGCTTAATTCGAGGCAACGCAGGTTGTTAGAATTACTAAAGGACTATAATATTTCTATTCTATACCATTTGTACAAGGTAAATATGGAAGTGGATGCTTTGAGTCAGAAAGCAGTGAGTATGGGAAAGTTGGCCTTCCTTTCAGTTTCTAAGCGACCATTGGCCTTGTAGATCTAGTCCTAAGATAATAGGTTGGTTCGACTTGATTTTTCAAACTCTAGAAGGATTCTTGCTAGTGCTGAAGCCAGGTCTACTTTGATTGAGCAGATTCGAGCATGGTAGTTTGAGGATAGTTATTTGGGTGGCATTTGAGATCAGGTGTTTAGGGGCGAGGCTGGGAAGGCTACCTAAGACTCAGAGGGTGTCTTGATATATGAGGTCCGTGCTTGCATTCTTGGAGTTATTGATGTTATTTAATTGATATTGGAGGAGGCTCATAACTCTAGATACTCCATTCATCCTGGTGTAGCTATATCTATAGAAATATAAGGCAACATTACTAGTAGTGCAGGATGAAGATGGATATATCAAACTTTTTATCTTGATATTTGTGTTGTCAACAGGTGAACTTTGAGCATTTGAGATCTGGTTGTTTGCTTCAGAGGATACCCATTCCCGAATGGAAGTGGCAGTGAATTACTGTGGATTTCATTATGGGTTTGATACACTTCTTGAGGTTCTGATAGTATTTGGGTTATTTTTTATTAGTTTACCAAATCTACTCATTTTCTATCAGTTTAGATGTCCTACAGTACAGAAAGGTTGGCAGAGATTTATGTTTGCGTAATAGTCCATTTGTATGGGGTACCAATATCTATTATCTATGATAGAGGTTTTTAGTTTACCTCCAACTTTTGGAGGGCTTTTTATATGAAGTTGGGAACCCATGTTAATCTTAAAATAACATTTTACAATCAGACTGGTGGCCAATCTGAGCGGATTATTCAGGTCTTGGAGGATATGTTGCGGGCTTATGTTATTTAGTTCAGAGGTCAGTGAGATCAGTTGCTTCATTTGGTAGATTTCTCATATAATAACAACTACCATTCGAGCATCCTGATGGCTCTATTAGAGGTATTATATGGTAGGTTGTGCAGATCTTTGATGGGGTGGTTCGATGCTTTTGAGGTTAGACCTCAGGGTATAGACTTACTTCATGATTCTTTGGATATGTTTCGGATGATTTAGGATAGGTTGTAGGCAACACAAAGTAGGTTGAAGAGTTATGCCAATCGTAGGCTTCGAGTGTTAGAATTTGTATTTGGTGAATGTGTTTTCCTTTAAGTGTCAACCATGAAGGGAATGATGAGGTTTGGGAGGAGGGGCAAGTGCAGTCCTAGGTATATCGGGCCATTTGAGACTCTACAGAAGGTCAAGGATGTAGCTTATGAGTTAGCCTAACCATCAACATTTTCTACTATTCACCTATTTTCCATGTGTCAATGCTTCTACGTTACATTCCAGATGAATCTCATGTGCTCCAGTGGGATTCAATTCAGTTGGATGATAAGTTAACCTTCATGGATGAACTAGATGATATTCTAGCCTGAAATGTCAGGCAGCTGCGTTCTAGGGAGATTTCGATGGTAAAAGTTTAATAGAGACACCATCCACTCAAAGAGGCTACCTGGGAAACCAAGCATGAAGTAATTATACTCACCTATTCGAACCTTCTGATACTTCTTGACTCTTGACTTTTGCGGATGAAAGCCTTTTAGTAGTGAATGTTGTAATGAACCTCCAGGTCATTTTCCATTTTTTTGTGCTTTTTCTATGTTTAAAACTTTTCTATAGCTGTCCTAAGTTATTTTTCACTTGTCGGGACTGATAGTTTGGTTTCTAAGCAGTTCGTTTAGTTTATATTTCAGTTTTCCTATTTTGGAGCTGTTGAAGTTGAGAGATACGTCTTTGGCCAAAACTTTAAGTAAACAACCTTGGATGATAATTTTGACAGTTTCATTATTTTTGAAATGTGGATTTTAGGCTAGGGGTACATACCTTTGGTTCGAGTCTCAAGGCTTCCAGGCTCATTTTGGGCTATTGGTTGGATATTGGTAAAAATTGGATAGTGGGTGTGGGGCCCATATTTTGTCGAAATGACCTCTGTTGGAAATTTTGTCGATTTTGTTGAGTTTGGAATGTTGTTTATGGTAAGGTATCATAGTCCGTTTGCATGCATGGGGTTCTAAGAAAATTTTGAGCACTCGGTTGGAGTCTTTTCGAACTTATGATATTGCTAGTTTGGCATTAGCTCGTGCAAGTCCCATTTACTCATCGCATTCCCAACCTGGTCACCATGTTTGTGAAGATCAATAAAATTGGCCATCGCAATTGTGGCCAGACCTATTGCATTTGTGATAAAGGGTCAACAGGACCAAGACCTGGACATTCTGTACAATTGCGACCTAGGCCATCGCATTTGTGATGGTCATTCTGGTGAAGTCCCACGATCGTAGCCAAGGGTCTGACAAATGCGATGAAGAACTCCTGGCAATATATATAGCCACTCCATTCATTTTTCAGCTTATTTTTCTAAGTTTAAACCTCCATTGATGACCTTGGAGCTTTGAAGTAGTTGAGAGATTGTAAATTGAAGTTAGAATTAGTTAGGGGTTTGCTTAGTGATCAATTTCTGATCATTTCATTGTATGTTTCTGGTCGTTCTCTGATTAAATTCCATCATAATTCTTTATTTTAACATAAATTTTGAGGGCTGATTTAAGGCATGAATGGAGAGTTTGTGGTGCTCAAATTTTGAGCACAAGCTCCTTATTCCTCGAGGGACGTTATTATGGGTCCAATTTTTTAATTTTGTAAATAGGCCCAAGGGTGATTTTTAGCCCAATTTTTAACCTAGAGTACTTTATGTAGATGTAGATATCATTGTTCTCTTCTTGATAAGTAGATTACTATTTTTATAGTTTAACAGCGTTCGGAGACTTGTCGAAAGGAAAAGGCCCCAATTCAGTGGTTTGCGAGCATGTTCTTCAGTGTCTAGGTAGGCTACAGCCTACCTACTTTTAGACTTTGCTTATGTAATGTATTGGTGTGATAGTTTTCTAATTATCGGTGTGGGGAATTATGGATCGAATAAACTTTTAGGTGTTTATGATTCTTAAAGCTGATAAGGGGTCCTTAGAGAAAAATTCTAACTTAAAAATCTTTAGGATCGGTAGTTGCTTCTTCTTTGGGACTTGACTTAGTGTATCTAGGATTCTTGGGTTTGTACTTAGAGGCCTTAGTCTAGGTCCAGGTAGTTGCTTGCCTTAGGTTGGGTTTTTGGGCCTTATAGCTAGCATTATTGCCTTAGGCTCGGTTGGGTTTGTTTATCATTGTGTATACCTTCGGGGATTATGGGGTCCAGTTAGGTTATAGTTAGTAGCTTATTTGTGTTTTTTGAGTTAATTACTTATGATTCTCGTGTTTGCGTAGCTTTAGCTTGTTATTCTCTTTCGGACCCCTCTTTTATTACCTTCAACATATATTCACACTTTATTATGCTTTTACTTTATTTAAGCTCAGTCGGTCTATGATTCCTACTGAGTATCGTATATTTTGGTACTCATATTACACTTCTAGATCTTTTTCACTGATGCAAATCCTAGTACGAGTCATCGTCATTGATGTCGCCCTCAAGTGGAGCTGTTGATCAGAGATTTGGGTAAGCTTTCAGTGTCCGGAGCTGATCTATCTCCTTCTGTTTTGTTATTAGTCTTATTTAGTATTGTTTGGAGATTATTTTGTATATATTGCACTTGTCTAGTACTCCTTATATTAGTGACTCTTTTACTGGCTCTACGAAGTCTTGGGGAGATATATTTTACTATTTTCTCTCCCAATTTCTTTAAGCATGCTCCATTTTCTTTTGGTCAGTAGTAACTTTATTTACTGTTTTCACCCTATTCTTCTCTCTTTCGCCTATTAGCCCATTACTTACCATTTCGGACTATGACTTGGCTTACATACTAGTGGGTTATAGTAGATGCCATCATGGCCTGAGTGTTGGGTCCTGACATAGGGATTCCCCTAGTAGAGGTCACCGTCACCCTCAACTTAGCAGGCCCGTACAAACAGTACCTCATATCATAGATGGGACTCAGATAGGCCATAGTGGTTACAACTTTCACATTTCTGGTCAGACATTATGGGGTTTACATTTGGGTCTTCAGGCCGTGGTGGCCACTCCAGATCGTCAGGTTCTTCACACCAAACTTTGGCTGGCAGTGGTTGCTTTGATTGTGATGAGTTTGGGCATATCCAAGGGAGTACCCCAGGCATGAGTTTGTCAGCCAGTCAGGGTGACCACGTGTTTCTTACCAGCATAGTGCTTTTGGGATTTGTTATGATTGCGAGGAGATTACTAATTTTTATAGGGAGTGTCCTCGGCGTAGGATTATTAAGCAGTCAGCGGAACCAGGTCAGCCTCTTGGGATTGTGATGCCACCAGTCAAAAGTGGCGTGCAGGGTTTTAGGGATGGTCCCCAGAGTGTTAGATGCAATTCATAGCCAGATTTTGTCAATGGTGATGTTGGTGCTCAGTTCAGGGATGAACGCGATCAATTACTGTCGCGCCCCAATTTTCTTGTGAAAAGATGGGATTTGATATGACAACTATTTTTCAATGAAAAAAAGAAGAGTTTCCATCTAACAAATTAAGGTGCGTTAGGGCACCATTTTAAACTAGTTATGAATATTTATTTATTAGCCTGCATCACAAGAAATTTGGGCAAGGGCTCAAATTACCTCAAAAGGAAGGTTTTAAGCACCTTTCGAGGTCCATAAATGTGGGTCTTCGCCGAATTTATATATTATGCGGGGGAAATTATATGACAAGAAAAGGGTCTATAATATAAAAATTTGACACAAAGTTAACAAGTTTGTACGAAAGAAAATAAATGTACAACTTAAGAAAATAATTTATTTTATAATTTGAAAAATACGTCTTCACATGTAATTAGCTAAAATTTTTTATAAATTATCTCACAATCCCAAACATATATGTGCAACGTTAACACTTAAAAGAGGTAGAGACTGACTTGGTTGCTTCCAATAGAATGCTTGAAGTATTTGAATAATATAAATAAAAATAGAAACTACGCTGAAAATATAAAGAGTAATGGATAGAGAAACTAACCCGGTCAAATGAATAAATACACATCAATTTATTATTTAGTGTGAATTCCCGAAAAAATCCAAGAAATAGAGTTACATAGCAGTCTTGAGAAGAGAGGGAATAGGTGTGTCCTCCTCAGACTATGTACTACGGACTATGACAATCTTTTTGCTTTTATAAACCAATATTTGAGCTCAAATCAAAACAAAGAAACCTTGTTAGTACAATACGTGCCACCTTAATTTGGCAAAAAATTTAATGAAGAAACTCTAATAAATAAATTGACAACATATAACGTTAAAGTTGATAGAGGGAGAAAGAAAGAGAGAAAGAGTGGGATCATGGTATTACAAGGCTGAAATGGGCCCACTATGATGTTACTCCCTCTATTTAATTGTTATGATCTACTATCTTTAATGCCTTAAGACACGATGAAAGGAATTCTTAAAGAAACTTATTCAAGATTGTTAAATAAAATATTTCAGCATTTAAAAGTCATGTGAGTCTAAACATATATGTATAATATAGATTGTATCAAAGTATGTCTACAATTTAACATAATAGTAAAAGTTGTCAAGTACGAGACTTTTAAAAGGGTGACATATAAAATAAGAAAACAAGGGTGTAACGATGTGCTTTATATTTTTAATAATTCTATATGTGCTTCAAACGAGAAGTCAGCTATTACCTATTTTTTTGTCATCATTTTCTAAATGTACCTGACCCCTGATGGGGCGACGACTCTATTTGAGCTCCACTTTGCACGTTGACTTCTCTACTCGCGTGGTTGAACTCTAAGGGATGTAGTTCCGATGTGGTCATGCACATGCAGAAAATACTTAAAGAGGTGAGAGTATGTCTGCTTTTAACATTTAACAAATCAAGAAAGAAAATTAAAAGAATAAAGTGATAATGATTCTTAGTCAAAGTAGGCACATAAAAATTAAAAATAGTTTAACAAGAGATTTGAAATAAATACGTATCTGATTCTTCTCAACCTCATCACAGTTAATTTATGTAGGCCTTAAAACATTAGTCTCGGACCCATTCTTTTACTACTCGAACGTATATACAAACCTAGTGAAAAGAGTTATTTAACAAGAAAGTAACAGAAAGGTTGACCAAAGTTAAACGGATTCACTGCTTTCCCGATTCTAATGAAACATCAAATTTCACAATCATTAAACAACCAAGTTTTAACTGAATGAGATGCAGGACCATTTATCTAAGAGAAATAAAATAATTAAAACATAAACACTCTCCACGACTCGGTGATAAACAAGTACCCATTAATGCTATATGCCTCTAATTAAACAAACTAATTAAAATTAAAATAAGTATATTTTGGACTATTTGATACTTTTGATTAGATTAAAATGTCTCATTAACTTAACAACCAACAGTATTAGAATAGATCTCATAAACTTAAATATATGAATATGATACACATGACCTCTAAAATGACGGATAAGAAATAACTCAAGTAGAAATTCCCAACAAAAAGACAAAAAAATCTTCAATTAAAAGTAAATAAAATGTTCAACGAAAAGAAATATTAATTAAATGGGCATGATATGAAGCTAATGGTAATTAAACATAGGAGGAGGGAAAGAACAATATAGACTGAAATAATAGTTGAGATTAACCAAAACGATCAGACCTTTATTATAGAAAATTTCCTTCCATACGTGAGGACCAAAGAAACTTTAGGCTCACATACAAGAATGGACTATGATCACAGTTCGACGCCGGCAGAACCTTTGATTCCAAGACCTCGACTTAGACCCAAAGAATAAGCACCAATAGAGATAGAGATATATAGGTAAGAGGGTGACCTTTTTGAAACTGATGTCATGATGGAGTGATGGTGATTTCATCCTTGGTTCGCAACAATTCTATGGCGTTTTACAGTTGTTTTGTTGCTGGTTTCAGGTGGCATTGGTGACAGGGGAAGCTGATGACTTTGTGTTGTTGTCATTGTTTTTAGAGGGAAAGAGTATGTGAGCTCTATCCAGAAAAATATGATGATTGTTATGTGATATTTCCTACGTGAATGTGTGTTGGTAATTGCAAAGTATAGCCTCAAGAAGATGAATCCATGGACATGTCTTTTTCTACTTGATTGCTATTGGGTTAGGTGTCGACTCCCCCAACAGGAGGTGCTGTTGTTGTTGGGATTCCCTCCATTGGTATAATAGGTCTAACTTCTTATAAAGGGAGAAGAAAAAGAAAAGTTGGAGAGAGTTCAAAAAAGGTAGAGAATCTTCTTCCTTCTGTTTTTAGGAAAAATAAGAAAGATAAACGTCGTGAGGAAAAAATTCAAAATGAAAAAGAATCAATTTTTTTGGAGGGAATTATATTCTTCCATACAAAAGAAAAATTTAGAAGGATTTTATAGATATAAAAAGATTAGAACAAATTCAAAATTTAAAAATTTGTGCTCAATATTAATATTTAACTCTAAATAAAATTCTACCAAGAATATATAAAAACAATAACTACTAAATTACTAAGTAAAAGAAAATATTATTAAAGGTAGTAACTCAACAATTATATTTTGCAATAAAAAGTAATTCACTAGTATTTACAATAAAATGAATAATAACTTTAA